>CM020024.1:79909726-85845944 GCA_009769605.1 Bucorvus abyssinicus | reverse complement strand
AGGCCAGAGAGGAGACAAATGGCCTAAGACAGCCACTATGCTGTGTTGGCAGAGGAAGGAAATCCACCAAAAGATGAAGTACCTGAGCATTGGAGGGGCAAAGAGGCAAAGACTGCCGACCAGCCTCACCTGCCTCCTAACTGAGCTTTCAGCACTCGGCAGCAGTGTTCCAGGGAGGGCAGACACAGGCTGCACGGCAGCTCCCTGATGAAAGCACCTGCAACTTCTATGAAGCCAACACTCACAGCCTGCGGTGTCCCTGGGACTCCGGATCCCAAGGCCCTGGTTTACTGCAGGAGCTGTGAAGGACAGCCTCAGGCTTCATAGCAGGAAAAAATACAAGGGATCAAGTATACAGAGGCACCTCATAAAGTATCCCTTCAAACCACATGTGGATTTACAGGAGGGAAGTGAGTGGCCCTCGGGGGGCTTTCACTTGCCTATTAGCACTGGCAAGTGGGGGATGCACACCCAGACCCCAGGATGCAACTGGCTACGCAACCCCCATGACTTCTTCCAAGCACAGACAGACAGCTGCACACATGCTTCTGGGCTGCAGCAGGGATGGGTGGGACACAGCTGCTGCACCAGGTCAGGCAATAGCATCCTCCGGTTTCCTTTCCACTGAGTTCCTCAACACTTCTGTCCTGCATGGGGAAGATGGGGAATCAGCCTGGAGGGAGACTTGAGACAGCACACTGACTGTCAAAGCTGTCCTTAGCCCTCATCTGCTCCAGGTAAATGTGGGACTGGGGAGCAGGAACATCCCTGTCAAGCAAAAAAGCCTCAGATAAGCCTGGAAACAGGTAAAGGGAAAAAGCATGAAGAAAAGAAGCAAAAAATAAAGCAAGAAAAGGAAGAAGAGCAGAAGAAGAAAAGGAAGCAGGGATAAGTGTGGTGCTGGAAGCAGAAACTCCTTTGCTGAGATGAGGCGAGGTGAGCAAATGGTCCCTCTGGATGGGGATGAGCAGGAAGAAGAAACATAAAGGAGGGAGAAACTTAAAGGAAGGAGGAAAAACAGGAGATGGGGAGAGGTAGAGGAGAAGAAGGGTTCTGACTAAAGCAGATAAAAAACAACAGCAGAGGAAAGAAATTCAGGGCAGGGGAGGAAAACTCTGCTGGAGGAGCTGAGTAGGGGAGCAGAGCAGGAGGAAATAAGCATCCAAACAGAGAGAGATAAAAGTAGAATGGTCCCAGAGGAAATGAACTGGGCACTCTGAAATAGTGTCAGACATAAATAAATCAGACAGGAACATTTGGACACTTGGAAAAATTGGAGGAAAAATACAGTGTGATATACAATAGCAGGAAAAAGTGGGGTGATGGCAAGGGGAAAAGAGGGAAAAACAACAGAGAGAGAAAAAAGAGGGAGGGAGCCAGATAGTCCAAGCAGTCTTGACACAGTTACATGCACACATTGAGGTGTTTGCTCTAATGAGCAGTTAGGGGAGCAAAGAAAGTACAGAGTAATGCAAGCACATCATTTATATGGGCAAGTGGGGATTTTGCAAGCCAGAAGATATATGCACACAATAATTGTGGGTGAAAGCTGGGAGACCAATAATTGCAGCAGTAAATCATAATCCTTTTAATATATTATCAGTTTGATACCCAAGCATAAATGGATATGCATATGGGTTTTGTGCTTAAGAAGCGGCAGAAAACTGGACTGCTGAAACAAAGGGACGGGACAAGCTCGGTTCTCTCTCCCTTTCTGTGAGCCTGTAAAGAAATCCACTCCCTCTCTTCCTCCCCCTCTCTGTGATGGCCATCATTACTAGATTTGGCTGGGAGTTTCACAGCACAGTTATTTTCTAATGGGAATGCACTCACTACAAAACTGAAATTTTCCACAGGAAGATTCTGATTTTGCTTTAGAGAAAAATCCTATGAGAAAAATCTGAACCAAGTGTTTCATTTGGAGTGACTTCAGCTCAAGCCAGAATTTTAAAAAATCGATATGAAACTTTTTATTACATTACTATTAGTGGAACCTGGACATTTTCAGTTGGGAACAAAACACCTTTGAAATTTAGCAAACCGGTTTACTCTAAATTTTGTTACAGCCAGTTTATCTGTAGCTTGTAGTGGGAAACACACCTGTGTGTTCATGTGTGCATGCACAGGTGCATGCGCATTTCCCCATAGGCAAAAAAACAAGTGAATAAAATGGGGGGGAATAAAGAGAATAAACAAACATTCAGAGTTTATCTTTATTTTGAGCTGATTGAAAATGAAAGCCATTGTGTAAGTACTCTAACAGACCACCTGTGTACTTTTTTTCTGAACAGATTTGGTGATCCTCTGGCAGTGAAGGAGAAGGGAAGGTTGTTAAGCAGTAATTTAGAGCATGTCTTTAATAAGAAACACCAATGTATGTTCTGAAATGGTGAAGGGTAGGAAATCTACCACAACCTTCAGTAAGTAGAACCAGTGATTAATTGCCTTCTTGTTTAAAAATACAGCACTTTCTTCTCATCTGAAGCTGCCCAGATTCATCTTCCGGCGGTTGGACCTTATCACATCCTTTGTCTGCCAGAGCAAAACAGTGAGCTGTCATTAATTTCTGTTCCCCATGTACATATTTATAGATTGTGATCAAGCCACCTCTTAATCTTCTCTTTGTTAGATAAACAGCAAGATCCTTGGTTCTATCACAATAAGATATGTTTTCCAGACCTTTCATCATTCCCATGGCTTTTCTTTCTGAATCTTCTCCAATTCATCCAGCATCCTTTTACAGTTGTGAAAATCAGCTCTAAGAACAAAATCCCACAGTGGTGCCAAAGGCAGATGTAGCCTCCCACTTCTTATTTATCAGTCTCAGGACCAGCTCTTTGGAGGGGAGCCTTCCCAGCAGCTTGTGCTTGATTCACACACAAACCACCCAGTCCCACCTTCTCTGTGGATTCCATGGCCAAACTTGTGTTTGGTGCAGTAGGTCAGCTGAGAGATGAGTTACGTCATCCTCCCCCCAACCCCAATTGCTGCATGTGGGTGCAGGTCACCCACTCGGATTTGTTTTGTGGGACCTGGATTCCTGCTGGGGGAAAGCAGGTGGGAAGCATCTCCCCAGTGTGCACCACACACATCCCAGCCACTGCTGCAGGCATTAAGCTCTGTACTAGCCACTGATGATCTGTCTGGGGGGCCCAACTAAATCTGATTCGACATCAAACACTGCACTGCATGTAGAGGCCCCATAGTGAGCTGCTTTAATCTGCTACTCAACTCGTATGCTGCCAAATCATTTGCTAATGTACATATGGCTAGTGAATCCCAGAATGTTACTGAAGTCCTACTTAAAAAAACCCAAACACTTTAGCTTGAATTCAGTTTCTCAGGTAATCCAGGAGATTCTCTATTCATGTCTGTATTTATCACTCTGCTGGCTTTTTTTCCTCCTGCATGACATGTTAGGAAAAATCATACGTAATCTCCAGGACAAAGTTCTTGAATAGCAGAAGGCCAGCTATCACTTGTTGTGAACCCTCTGACCCTCTCCAGCCTGTCCACATCTTTTTTGTATAGTGGGAACCAAAATTGAACAAGTATTCCAGGTGTGGCCCGACAAGCAGTGAGTAGAGTGGATAATGTTATGTGTTTAACCAAAATTTATAGTTAAGGAAACAGTTGTTTTCATAATCAATTTTTATCACGTACCAAGCTAAATGCCATACAGAATTCAGAGTACTTTCATCAAATACTATTAGCTGAGTTGACCATAATGATAATCCTGTTTTATAAAGATATCAAGTTAGTTGCAAAAATATTATTAGAAGGTTTTTACTATGATAATCTTTTTTCACAAAGTTACTAGCAGAGACCAACATTAACTTTAATTACTCTAAGATGAGAGAAAGTCAAATAGAAATGCACATGATTGGTGTTCTCATCCCATAGGTGTCTTATAAATAAGAGTGTATCTTTCCAGTCCTCTCAAACGTTTGTAGTGTTCAGTGTTGTCATGGTTGGAACTCAGATGGCAGCTAAGCACCAAGCAGCTGCTCGCTCGCTTCCTTCCCATTTTGAGGGGGGGGCAGGGAGAAAAAGGTAAAAGTAAAACCACGTGGGTTAAGATAAGGAGCGTTTGCTTGAACAACAGAGAGAGGAAACAACACTAGAGTGAGTGATACACAAGGCACTGCTTACTGCCACCACGCCGTGTTTGGAAAAAGCACGCCCTCCCTGGCTAGCAGCCCCTTATACATAGTGGGCATGATGACAGTATATCGAATATCCCATTGGCTGGCTGGATCTGGCTATCCTGGCTGTGGAAATTAACCCTATCCTAGCTGAACCCAGGACATTATCCACCCCTTATTCTATGCCATCTATGTCATGCCCAGATCCATTACTTTACCTGTCCTATATATATATGCATGTAAGTATATATATATATATATATATACACAGACACATGCAGACACATCATTCCCTTAGTCTAAAGGCCATCCCTCTAATGTGTCTGTTGAGTTCATTTAATCCATGACTTTCGGACTCCATCTGTCATAAATGTCTCAGGGCAGGAGAGATGATGTTCTGGATTATTGCATCCAGAACTCAAGGCTGGTGTATCTGGCATGGCCCGTGCTCATGGTCTACAGGTTGAAGATGTTGATCCTTGAGAAATTGCTGGACACCAGTTGGTGAAGCCAGTTCAAGTTTCATCACTACTGCCCCTCGCTGTGTTTCAAAGTCCACTCTTCATTGATTTTTATTTAGTATTTAATATTATACAATTTCATTCACTGCCTGTTCTCACCCAAAATTAAATCCCTTTGAGGTACACGTCAGACTTCCTCATCCTCTTGCATCACCAACTCAGGTTCTTGAGCAAAAGCAATCCCATGAATGGGTTTGCCTTTACCTGAAGCAGGACTAAGCCAGACTGCCTTCCCTAATATAGTCTTCATGTCCACTACAGGGTCTTTATCCCCTTCTCCAGTGTGTGGGAGTTCTAATTGGGCAGGGCCAGCTCGATTGACAGATCCTCTAGTGTTACTGACCAGGTGGCTTTTGCTAAATGTGTATCCACTGTTTGAAAGTCCCACCCCCTATTGTTCTCAGTGTAGTCTTTATCAGTCCATTGTACCTTTCAATTTTCCTGGAGGTTAGTGCATGATAGGGGATGTGATACACCCGTTCAATGCCGTGCTCTTTGTCGCAGTTGTCCATGAACCTGTTTCAGAAAGTCCCATTGTCCAACTCAATTCTTTCTAGGGTGCTGTGTGGCCACAAAATTTGGTTTTCAAGCCCCATAATAGTGCTACGGGAAGTGACATGGGGTATAGGTTTCCAGCCATCCAGTAGTGCCTTCCACTACAGTAAACACACGTCATTTACCCTGGCGTGTTTGTCGAAGTGTGATATAGTCAGTTCGCAGGGCCAACCTGCTACTTATATTTAAACCAACGTCCTCCATACCACATAGGTTTTAACCATTTGGCTTGTCTAATTGCAGCATGTTTTGAATTCATGGATGACTTATGCAATAATGTCCATGACCAAGTCCACCCCTCAGTCACAAGCCCATCTGTATGTTGCATCCCTACCTTGATGGCCTGAAGTATCTTGGGCCCATCGAGCCAAAAATAATTCACCCTTATGCTGCCAATACAGGTCTACTTGAGATACTTTAACATTAACAGCCCGGTCACCCTTCTGTTTGTTTAGATATTCCTCAGTGGCTCGGCTCAGGTATGTGGGCATCCACATGATGTACTTTCACAACCAGGTTCTCTACCCGAGCAGCAATATCTTGCCAGAATTCAGCAGCCCAGATGGGCTGCCAATTGCTCTGCTTCCATTGCTATAACCATCTCCACAGAGCATCTGCACCACCCATGAGTAAGGAATGAGAGAGCGCACTGGCCACCTTTCTCACTTAGGAGTATCTAAAGCAAATTGGACGGCTTTCACCTCTGCAAACAGACTCGATTCACCTTTTCAGCAGCTTCGGCAACTTGCCATGCAGGACTCCACACAGCAGCCTTCCACCATTGACGTTTTCTAACAATGCAACAGGACCCATCAATGAACAGGGCATATCGCTTCTTGTTATGGTTAGTTTGTATATGGCAGGGCCTCTTCAGCATGTTTTACCTCCTCTCCTGGTGACATTCCAAAATCTTTGCCCTCTGGCCAGTTTGTGATCACTTCCAAGATTCCTAGTGGCCAAGGCTCCCTATTCAAGCCTGTTGTGTTATCAGTGCAACCCACGTACTCCATGTGGCATCTGTAGCATGATGTGTAGAGGAGACCCTCCTTTTGAACATCCAACCCAGCAGCAGTAGCTGGGGTGCTAAGAGGAGCTGTGCTTCAGTAATGATCATTTCTGAGGCAGCTCAAACTCCTTCATATGCTGCCAATATCTCTTTTTCAGTTGGAGTGTAGCAAGCCTCAGATCCTTTGTATTCCCAAGGGTCAGCCTTGAGTCTCCCTGGGTGCTTTCTATCAAAGGCTCCGGGTAGGGCCATTCTCCCCAGCTGCGGTGTAGAGCACATTTTTACCATCTTGTCCTGCCTGCACTGGCCCAAGGGCTGCTGTGTGAACTATCTCTCGCTTGATTTGTTCAAAGGCTTGTCGCTGCTCAGGGCTCTTCTTCTTCTGGGTCACTTGATAGAGAGGGCTCACAATCAGACTGTAGTCTGGGATGTGCATCCTCCAGAAACCCACAACACCTAAGAAAGCCCATTTCCTTATTATTAGTCAGTGGAGACGTAACTGCTGTTCTTGTTGATCGCATCCATAGGGATTTCGTAGTGCTTGTCTTGCCATTTTATTTCTAAAAATTGAATCTCCTGTGCAGGTCCCTTGACTTTATTTTATGGCAAAATCAGCCTTCAGCAGGCTTTGAACTTTAGAGTTTGAACTATTTTCTCTCCTTTCTTAAAAACTTCTTCTGCTGTATTGCCCCATATGATGATGTCATCAAAGCGTTGCAAATGTTCAGGAACTCCACCCTTTTCTAGTGCAGACTGAATCAGTCCATGGTGAATGGTGGGACTGCGTTTCTATCCCTGGGGCAAACGATTCCAGGTGTATTGGATATTTCTCCAGGTCAAAGCAAACTGTGGCCTGCACTCCACTGCCAAAGGAATGGAGAAGAATGCATTGGCAGTATCAGTTGTGGCTCCAGCTCGATATGGATGAAGCTCCAGCTTCTAACATGTCCAGCACAGCAGCACTCACTGGCAATGTGATTTTATTCAGGCCACTATAGTCAACTGTCAGGATCTTGCACTTGTTCAGGGGTAGGATTCCAAAACTTTGGAGGGGACAACAATCCTAGGCACTTGCCCATACTTTCCCATACACCCTGCCACTCATAAGTCTCCAGCCTTGGAGAGGATCTCTGGTAGTCTTAAAAAACTTTCTGTAACCCTAAACAAGACCTAAGACACATTCAGGAGATACAACAATAAGAGCATAATGGCCTGGGCATCCCAAGCATTCTCAAATTTCTCAAAAGCTGAGAATGTCTCCTCCCCTGTCTTGCCTGTAGATTGGGTGAGGTTACTAAAAAACAACAGTGCTGCATATGAATACCAAATTTACCTCCTAAACAGTGGTATAAACATATCATAGGTCAACAATATCAAATACGCCAAGCTGAGATGTGCAGAGCCGTGCCGCTGTTTGAAAAAACCACGCCCCTCCCTGGCAAGCCACCCCTTATAGTACTGGGCAGAGCACCAGTATGGTATCAAATATCCCATTGGCTGGTGTGGTCCAGCTATCCTGACTGTGAAAATTAACCCTATCCCAGCCAAATCCAGGACAAGTGTCTTCTGGAAAAACATTATTTGTAGTCAAAGGAGTTTCTTGACTTGTTCTTTTCAAACTTGTGGACAGAAGTTGTTCAAGCCTCTCATTTAACATACCTACTTTAGTAGCTGCTGTTTAAACATTTTCTTGAATTATTGTTGTAATGGAAAATACATCATCACTGTTGTGGAATGATATATTTTCAGCTGGTTTTTTCCAAGCAACACAGAAAGATATTCTTGTCTTTTCCGTGTTAGTATAAATAATTCCACCACTGCTATCCATTGAGAAAAACTGATAGGTTTTTCTCCCCTAACATACACAAAAAACTTCTTCTTATCCTTAACATGTATGATGTTTAACTGTTAGACAAGTACCTCTACTTAAATTTCTCTTGCTTCCCTTATGAATTTATCACCATTCCTCTCTTCTGATTTAGATTAATTTTTGTTGCCTCACTCTTTCAGTTATTACATGTGGCTTTTGTATAATAGGACAGCTTTCACTTAAGCTATGTTGTTTTGTTTTATAACAAGTACGGCTTTTTACTAAAATGTTTTTAAACAGTTTGCAATTTTCATTCACATTTTTCTGTTTAAATTCTCCCAGTAGGTTTGGCTTATAATTGTTTTCAGCTTTATGAAACTGGCCTTTTTAAAGAACCGAGAATGTATATTACCGGTTCGTATTTTACTCTTTTTGCACACAAATATAATCAAGACACGATCTTTTGCACATAAGTAGTCATTTGCTTCAGTTCTGTAATCAATTTCTCTCTATTTGTCATAATTAGATCAGGTTTTTGTTCAACTTCAGTGCATTTGAAATGTTAACAGAAGAAAAAAATCTCTGCTCAGTTGTTAGGGGAGGATGTACTGAAGGCTCTGCTCCACGTTTCGCAGAGAGGAAGTTTGGACCCTTGCAGTCCTGGGTGAGCATCCTAAGCCCTCGATAAAGATCCTTTGAACCCATCCTCCTAATGAATCTAGCCTTTGTTTTCCAATTTTATTTTGGCTTTAAAAATAGAGTTTTAAATGCTCCTAGATTGTAGTTAATTTTTTGTGGTCAAAGTTGCATATTCATTTTCTTATTATTTACACCTACAAAGAGAAGAATATTTCAGACTACCTCAAAAATATGTTTCAGTTAAGTGATAAAACAAACAAACAAAAAAAATCTACTGATCCTGTTTGTATAATTATTACCAACCACTTAATATTCTACTAGTACAAATTATCTGACATAACTTCGGTACCATTGCATAAAACATACCCCAGTTACCCAACACTGATGGGTCAGTAATGACTGAACTTGCTGGCCTCATGTCCTTAGACAGCTTTATTCTTTTCTTGCTTGGGAGTCTGATTTTCTACTAAGTAAAAGTATATGGCTCCCTTTTTTAAACTTCTTCATTATGACTTTAATATCCTCCTGGCTGTTCAAGCCAACCTCTCCATTAAGCAAACTTTTTCCTTTCCAGTGAGTAAAATATATCCAAACTTTACATGTTTCTCTTCCTAGGGAAGGTAGACAAACATGCTCAAAACCATCCTTCTCTCTTCAAGATGGTCAGCTTGCAGCACCCACTTATGTGCCACTTATCTGCCACTCTCTTCAGGATGTCTCCCTCTGCTTTAGGGACAAAAATTAATGTTCTAGGAGGCCACCTAACAAATTCAGGGCTGTCATCACCCTGCCTTTTCCTTTGAATCCAGGCTAATGAAGCTTAACAAGACCAGTGGTTCAAGATCTCCTCAGTTTCTCTGCATCCTTGAAAGTTTGTACTTGCCTCTGCTATCCAGCGCCATCCTCTGCTGAACCTCCAGCACAACCGTTCATACAGAAGCCCTTTTTCATACATGTTCCTCTCCTTAAAACTGGGCTAGATTCATTCTAGACAGTGGGTTTCAGAGATTTTGTTACATGTGCCTGCCTAAATGGCCACAGTTTTTGCTTTCAGATGGATGACTTGCACTCATCATCTGTGGTTTTGTCATTTCTGGCTTAGTACTGCAGCACATCCTTCATATGGGGCTACATTGCAATTTAATTGGAAGCAGGTTGTGGTGCAGAAAGCAATCACACACCTGGTATGCGCCATCTCTGCTCTGGGACTTAGGTCGGCTACTTTTGAGTGACCTGACTGATTTGAATATGATGGTTTGGGCCTAGGAAACCCAGAGCCTCCAGGGAAGATCCTTCCTAAGACAAATACTCGGTGATGCATCTCTCAGAGATGCAGGCATTAGAAGCATTGATGACTGGATTATGTTCTGTTCAATGTAACAGAGAAGGTATAGCCAGCAAGATACACACAAAAAGCTTCCTTGGCTTCATAAATCCCTTCCTGCAGTCTGACACCATCTGTATTTATTGACTTTTAGGACATGCTACAAGACCCATGTGTTGGAGCAGCTCTTTGAGGAGCCTTAAGAGGACTGGTTGATGAATGGGGCTCCAGTGTTTATTTGCTTCAGATTGGTAGAAGCAGTGAGTCAATTATATTGCATTTTGGTTTTGCAGTTGTAAGTTGGCAGAGTGCTCAGAGCCTATGTAAGAACGTATTTTATTTATTTTAAATATCTGAAAAAAAATTGAATAAATAAAATGATGCAGTTGGTGTAAGATTTATGATGTCCTGAATTTTCCATGATTTTAAGTGGCTGGGTTTGTACATGACGTGTTAGTCAAGTATGCAGTCCATTACCAGTCTTGTCTGGCTTTTGAAACAAAAGGTCTTTTGTTGTGGTGAATCATAGAGAAAGCTCTGCAGGTCCTATTTTTATGATGACACTTACAAGCAAGAATCCCCAAAAAGTCCCATCACCCTTCCTGGAGAGGAAGGGCTGGGATTCATATAGCAGATACACTGCTATCTGTCAGTCCTACAAAGCTCAACACTGAAAAAGAAATTGCTGAATAACTTCACAGTTTTTGCCATCATTTTCCACATAAGGTATATAATGCATCTGCATCATTCAGCAACGAACAAACAGAACCATAAAGTCTCTCAACACCGTTCACCCAGTTACATGCCCCATTGATATCCCAATCAGATTAATTAACAACCGATTGCCTCCCAAGCCCAGCTCAGAAGTGACAACTCTCTTTGCCATGGCAATGTTGACAGTAGACTTATGAAAAATACTCTTCTTTAATAAAATAAACTAAATGGGTACTAGAACACATAATCTGTGGCTGTTGTACAGTCCTGTGAATGTTAATATCTTCAAAGCAGCTACTCACTTTACCCAACTCCTCTCTTGAGTGTCCCAATAAAACATATCCTGAAGTCACTGGGAGCCTTTCCACTGGCTTCGGTGGACATTGGAATAGCCTTTAAAAAGCTTTCAAGGCTCAACAAATGAGCTATTAGAGGCTTTTTTCTGTTATGACAGTTTCCCTTAAAATAAATCTTGATGTCAGGAAGGCTCCCTAGCCCATTACCATCAGGGCCATGAAAGATCTGATCGCAGAACCTTCCATACCAAACAGAAACCTTCTAGCACAACTGGAAAGCCACAGCTAGGTCTAGGAAATTCTTATGTAAAGCAATTTAAGGTGAATATGGAAATTAATAGATTAGAAAAGAAATGTGTTGGGTGAGTTATTAATGGAGGTAATCCAGGCCTCCTTACCCATGTGCTACCACATGCTCTACGTTCTTCCTTAAGCTTATCCTAATGTGTTTTCCTTAAGGCTCTTTTCCACATCCTTAGTTCATGAAATAAAGTAACATTAGCTTGTCTCAGTGTTAACAGATGTTGTGAGGAATTATTTTAAAGTCACTTGTATCCTGTATCTTTCAGTATCTTTTAGTTCAATTGCAGCAAATTCTAGGAGTTTTTGTCCAGGAAAAAAAAAAAACAAACCCAAAATATAGAGATTTATACCACACTAAGCATCAGGTTAAATCACTGCAGTCAAAGCATTTTTATACATTTTAGAAGTCTTCTTGCATCTCCAGTTCTCTCTTGAGCTGGCAGAGATCCAGTCTGGGACACAGCTGTACACTAAAATGTACAGCTTGCATTGGAGAATCAGAGAGGGGTGAAACCTCAGGGCAGAGAAAGGCCATTGCATTCACTAGTCCCTGCCTTACAGACATAATAAAAAATCTGGAGTTTCAGGAGCAGAGCGAGAGGCTCTAGAGGATGCTGATTAATATTAGTATTCACTGCTTTTGAGAGGTATCCCTGCCCAAATACAGCCTTCCTAGAAGAGAAATTGAAATCTTAAGTCCAGTGGAGAAAAGAAGAAGGAACACATAATGGGGAAGTTTTAACAGTATGCTTCCAGTAAATTCAGGTGAGCACCCAAAATTTTGTCTATCTACTGAAGACGGTGAAAAAAACCCCACAGTTCTCCTACAAGCTGCTGTTTAGATCCCTGTCATTTCAGGAAGTGCTGGGAGATACTTTCCAGTAACACTTCGTTTGAAGTTTTTAATGCTATTTTTTAAAATCCCAGTGATATAAATATAACCCATACATAATGAAACGCTCGTTTTCTCCTTTGTGAGTTCACCTATAGGGATTATGAAGTGGCCTGAGCAGCCAGTGTGTGATGCACATGCTTCAGCAGGCTCACCCTGGAGCAAGGATTTGGCTGGAACACAGCACCATTGCCACCAGGCTGCTAGCATTAGTCTTCTCTGGGGTGGAAACCAGGGTGAGAAGGAGTAGGCACTATCATGAACATTGCTGCACCCTGGGGCTCAGGCTGGAGTTCCAGGCATTGGAGATCCCACCACACAGGTCCCTCTGTTTTCGTGTAACTTTTCTGTCTTACTGGCCTTGATATAACAGACCTGGGATTTTGTCTCAAAGACCCACAGTTTTCAGTGTAAAGGTATCAAATTCAGCTTTCATGGTCATCAGGGAGGGACAAAGCCACTCCATTTCTTGCTTATAAAGTTGTCTGTGCTGTGTCAAATTTACAAAGGCATACGTGATCCTGCAATTACAGGAATGCTTCATAGAAAATGAGTTTACTTAACTATTTTTATTGTTTGTTCTTAGTTTGGGAGTAAGTCCATATAGTGGCTGGCACTCTCAGATCTCATTATTTTCAGAGAAAGCCTGCACTGAAATAGGGTTGGATACAGATCATACTTTCCTCTGATTTAGACTCCCCAAAAATCCTTCAACATGAACAGAAGGACTGAAGCAAATTCATGTCAGGGCAGAATTTGGCCCACTGATGTCAGCCATTTGAACGCGCATACAATATGCTGTAAAAGCAAGTATTTATGAAAACTGGGCCGTGAATGTGAAGAGACTGGGCTGAATCATATTCTCATCGTGAATGAGTGATGACACCCTTTTACCCAAACAAAAGAACTAATGTCTACTGGAAAGCTAGCCTGGGGCAGTATTGCTTTAGGAGAACAAAGGCACTTGGTTTGTTGTAGCATATGCAGTAAGAGTGCGACAGATCAAGCAAAAAACACAGTTTAGCTAAAGAAGGACATTTAGATCTGCCTTGTGGATGGGACCAGTGGTCTGGCATTTACAGATTACACATTGGTTACTGAAATAGAAACCGCTGACAAAAGTTTGATAACAATAGCAAGAGGGGGAAAAAAAAAAGAAACATGAAATGTGCAGTTCCACATGCGGTCACTGATGCAGAAACACGGTTCATGCTTGACTTAAAGGCCAGCAAGATAAGCAAGGAAGCAGTATCTGGTCTGATGGCTGAGTGGGGAAGAGGAAGGCTTTAGCACTGCAGGACTTCACATTTCGTTTTACATGATGATGTCTTCAGTGGCGCTTCAGCTGAGGAAAGATACAGCAGGAAGGAGCAGCTGTCAGGGCAGTCTTTAGTTCAGAAGGAAATTACTGAAAAAAAATAAAACCGTGACTTACATGTCTGTGAGCACCAAGCAGTCAGGGTATTTCCTGAGAAACGCCTTCCCTCACATGAAGCACAGTGATCTATGCCCCCCAGGCTGCATTGCTGTTTCCCCTGTCACTACTTTGGCTCCAGCAACCCCTGTGAAAGGACCAGCAGGAGCAGAGCAGGCAGCTCTTCTGGGCAAGAGCTTCATCTTTAAAGCTGTGAAGGATGTCTTGTTTCTCTTGCTGAGGAGCACCACAATCTCTGGGATGTTTCAGTGTCCACCTCCACACCCACACAGGAATGCCATCAGCTCCAGGGCATGAGTCCTGGCCCCAGCGCCTCACTCCATCCTGCCAAAGAGAGTTTTCTGAAGATGCAAGTAGGAGCTGCACACTTTTGGGACAACACAGACCGTTTCTTTTGATGGAACATTGCTGCAGCACCGACTAGTCTGGCAAGCTGTTGGGTTTGCAAGCCACCCTCAGCCATCTTATACCCGGCTGCATGACTGATCACTTGCTCCCCATGAGCACTTGCTTGCAGGATGAGAACCCCTGAACACACACCCTGGGCATGCAGCATTTGTATGATTTATATGTGCATTTTATACCACATACAGGATACACATATGTAATGTAGCCATCGCCCTGTCGTCCCCAGATGACAACATCAGTGCAAACATCACGGCATCACTGATGCCAAAACACAAGCATCATAAAACAATCATCACGCTATTGGAGCCATAAACATCACAACATCAGCCCAGGCCCTGACAGGCTTAATTCATTGTTTTAGGCAGTGCTCCAGGAAAAATGACCGGAAAAAAAAAAAAATAGAGAGAGAAAAAAGGTAGCGTGGGTGAGTGGGTAGCACATGCAGGTGGGGAGTGTGGACACCTAAACATCCCCTTCCCTCCAGGGTCCCCTGGAGGTACCTGCACTTTATTCAAACTGGCTCTTCTCATCCCAGATGCATGCATCTCAAATTGGGATAAACTCCTGTAACCACATTAGTCAATCCAGACAGATTAGTCCATTACTTAATGCATTACTCAGATTTCAGTAACAGAAGGTATGTGATCTAGAGTCAAGTTCTGTTATGCTTGGATGAAAATAAAAACACTAAAAAAAGTTCTTGGTAACTGCACCTGTGAGACAAGATTCACTGATTTGGGGAATGACGGCTAAATGTTTTCTAGCAAGTAATTAAAAAAACGTGTCTCCATTTACATTAACAGCTTTGTTCTGATGGTTATGTTGAAGGCCTAATTAACTAGCAACAAGCTATCTCTGTCAACAGAAAGCAAAGTGATGTTTTCCTCATCACTGTTTCAGCAACTGGGTTTGGTCCTGTGCAGCTATTCCTACAGTAGCAGGACAGCACAGAGAATCTGTGGCTGTTCATTAGGAAACAAAAACAGTCAGGGGAAAAGAAACAGGTTGCAAAGTTAAGCAAGAAAATCATACCCACTATGTCATAGTCAAATTTGTTACAGGGAAGGGAAGATGAGGGAAGGGAAGATGAGGGAAGGGAAGGGAAGGGAAGGGAAGGGAAGGGAAGGGAAGGGAAGGGAAGGGAAGGGAAGGGAAGGGAAGGGAAGGGAAGGGAAGGGAAGGGAAGGGAAGGGAAGGGAAGGGAAGGGAAGGGAAGGGAAGGGAAGGGAAGGGAAGGGAAGGGAAGGGAAGGGAAGGGAAGGGAAGGGAAGGGAAGGGAAGGGAAGGGAAGGGAATTTGTTTTTTTTTCTTTTGCCAGGAAACATCTCCCAGAAGTTGCAAGTGATTTGGAAACAAAGAAAATACGTTTTAAAAGCTAACAATCCTCCACCACTCCTCACGCATTCCTGGTTTGATGCCCAGTTGGGGCATTAGTGACTTCCTTGAGTCATCCAGTGTGCTTGCTGGCTACTCCCTGTGACCGCTTGGGCTGGAAACATCCCTGCTGGAGGATAAGGAACTATTTTCTGCTTTGCTGTTGGAAATGAGGAAGGCTCCCTGACCTCTCGTGCCACATCATCAAGGACAGACCCAGATTCATGATGATAATGTTGTTTTTCCAGCATAGCCATCCTGGTTCCTGCCCCTCACTTCCCACTCCCTCCTCCTCCTTTCCAACCCAACAGGGCAGCAGTCCCAAGGCACCCTGTGCAGGTGCATGGAACGAGATGCCTTTGTTGACTGGGGTAAGGACATCAGGTTGCTCATGCAAGGCAGGAGTAGCTTCCCAGGTCCTCAACACCTTGGTCCACCAGTGCAGTGCTGCACTTCTCCAGAGGCTTCTTGGAGAGAATCTGATGAAAGCTAAATCAGAGCTAGAGATCCTCTGAGTCCCACCAATACTAACATGCCTGGAGATCCCTTCATGTTGTTACTCCTCTGCACCAGCTTGGTATGTCCTTTGCTAACCCTGTCTCATCTAGCCTGCTCTGGTACACTTGTGGGGACTGAATGTTTTGCTTCCCACGGGCTCAAGTCAGCCTTTGGGGTTGGTCCACATTATTGACATTCAGTATGGAGCAGATCAAAGAGGGAATGGATTGATTCAGAGAAGATGATCAATGCTGATAGAGAGAAGTGTACCTTAAGGTGGTTGTTAAGCTTATACTAAATGAACCACTACACTGTGACCCCCAAGCACAGCAAAAGCTAGGAGATATACCGGAGCTTAGCTCCATTGTTGATCATGGGTATCACATCTACAGCATGTTTGCAGGCTTCAGGCAGAGGAGCTCAGCACGACCAGTGATCCTGGCTGCCAACTTTCTCCTAGTACTGCCCATGAGCAGGGAGCTTCCCCTAAACCTGCATGCAGCCCACTGAAATTTGCTGTTGGGGTGATACATGCCACTCAGGCCCAGTAAAGGGGACCCTTCAAGGCTGACTATAAAAGTCAGTGTAGACGTACCAGGAGAGTGTTTGGGAGGAAAGCCAGGAGGTGAGTTTGTGGGACTTTGTATCTGAAGTCTTGTCAATGTGTGTGTTGAAATCTCCCAGGATGACAAGTCAGGGTATTTCATCACCATTGTCAACAAGCTATCAGTGAACTCCTTTATGAACCCTTTAGTCTGTAGAGGTCTGTAAATGAGCATAAAACTCTGTGTTAGCTTTGGCTCAGGTTTCTGTTTTCAGATGAATGAATTCAAACCTTACTCTCAGCCTCCATTAGAGCTGCCAAATCCCACCCAGAGGAACTATCTGGGGCAGCAAACTGCTTTATCAAACCTCAGTGCCCCTGTACTTAGCTTAACTATTTGCCAAGTGCTGTGGATGAACTCCTTGCTTTGCAGAAAATGCCATGCACATCCGGAGAGGTTCACAAACAGCATAGATGCTTTCTGACCCTGTTCACCAAGTGACAGGCAGACTGCCACCCTGGGGGACAGTATATTCCCTCATCAAGGGCTATCAAACACTCCCATGACCGTAATCAAATTGCATGGCTTAGGGCTTCAACAGCTCACCTGCAGGAACCTGGAAGTATTGGATTTGCCCACCAGTGTGCATCTGCCTGCATGTCTTCTGACTGGTCATTTTCTTCCTCACCTTGCTCTCAAGTCTGGCCACAGCTGAAGATTCAGTGCTCAAGTGGATAGCAAGGGTGCCACAGAAATTGGTCTCTTTTTTCTTTTTTTTTGGTGAGGTGCACATTTTTCACATCTCCTGAGATAGAAGAAGTCATTTCTGACCTAACTTTTGTCAGCTCGGAGAAACGACTATTCCCTGTAGCTGTGACAGAAATCCTCTCAGAAAGACTCAGATCATTTGGGAGCACTTTTCTGAGACTTATTCAGCCTGTATTCCCATCTTCACTAGCTCTGCCTGAGGATGGTTTGGGTCCTACCCAGGTGAGCATGTGGGCCCCTAAATAACGAAGCCAACAGTAAAAACCTAAGTGCCAGCAGTATCCACAGCTCCATAGGTAATCAGTAGAACAGGGGAACCCCTTTCTAAATGAGCAAGACAGCTACCATGCCGCTAAGCAAAGGAAAGCACCCTTTTTGCATGCTTGTAGCACATGGGTTATATGTAAAAATAGCTGCTAGTCAGCAGCAGTGTGTTGCTTACGTGTGGGCAATTTTAGGACAAGTTTATTTCCAAGTCCCCTTTCTCCCATTAGTCCCTCACCTTTGATTTTATGTGAGTTATCCAAAGATGAAGGTTATCTGAGGACTTTCTTTCAGCAACAGGTATTTTTAAAGGGCTGGAGGTTATCTGAGGTTTAGCTTGAAAATAACAGTACTTTGGAGCCTCTGCAGCCCCGCCTAGTATCGTTTAGTTGAAGATATGCCCGCATGCACAGCTAGTCAATTGACTCTGGTAATTTAACAGCGTTGTTGAATTCCTCACTGATGCAATGGTTTCACTTGCTAACTTTTATAAATAACACTTTCTAAAAATCTCTGTTTACCCAGGACATCCTGGCTAACTGTGTTTTGGCACAGGTTACTCCTTCCTTCATCATTTTGCAGCAAGACCTCAGCAAAGCAATTGACACAGGCATGAAGCCGTCAGGCCTTACAAAACTCCAGCTCAAAACAGAGTAAAATCTTCCTCAACAGCACAAAACACAGTCTCAGGTTTTGTCTTTGAGGCATTCAGTCGTCACAGACCGTAACATCTAAATGTTCGCCTAAAGCTGTACTAAGAAGTGTGGTTGACAAGTGCACTCCTGACATATTAAAATTACCCACAACAGGGCAGAAACCTGTCTGGGCTCAGAGGTTTCCCACAGGCAGATCTTAAAGTGTGCAACAGACTCCCCCTCAAAAGCCCTTTAGGCTTGATAAATCTCATTACCAGCAGCTCCGTAAACAACGACACACTTGTTTGGCTCCTTTTTGCTAATAAAAACCCAAAAAAATATTGATGAAAGAAACTGGAAAAACGGTGACCCCACCAGAGAGACTGTAACCATGCCTGCTGTTCTCTACGTCCTCAAGAGGAGGGGGGACCTGCATGAGACAGAGGTAATCCCCTTGTCCAGTGCCAGCTGGGTGGGGTTGGCATGCCAAGAGCAAGCTGTAGCCCAGGCAGGTTTTACACCAGGGTGTGGTGATACGTCCCAGGTCATGGAGTGAGCTGGAAGAAGCTTCTCCTGCAATGCTTCAGGCAGCCAAAACCATAAAAACAGTAACAAACCGGGACCCTATGTCCCATTACCTCCACGTAAGCAAACATTGGCAAGTTTCCTTTTCTACCAAAACCCTGTTTGCTTTGGTTTTAATTGAATTGCTGAAGAGAGGACACCGATGTGGCTAGAAATAGCATGTTCAGAGGTCAAGAATTCAATCTGTTCTAGAGAGGCCTACCGCTGGTGCTCTTGGCAAGGCTTGCGCAGGGCTGCCGTCAGCCTGTCCCCAGGAAGCACTCTTGCTTGCAGCGCAAGAGCAGTGCAAGTGGCCAACATTCAGGCTTGGCTGCCGAACCAGAAAAAGGTTTTCAAAACTTCATCTCAGATCAACCTAAATCATTTTCCCAAGGCACGAAGGGATGGGGAGGGGTGGTACTGAAAAGTGTCTTTCACTTCGGTTTCATATCTCACCGTTTCATTTTCAGTCTGGAATGAAAAGTAGAGGGAACAAAAGGCCAGGAAGGTTCTATCCTTCCTTATGCCATAGCCTAGAGGTCAAGAAGTCCAGGATATGAGTAATCCAAGGTCGCTTATTTTTCCCCTTTTTCTGAAGGGATTTGATCCCCACTTCCCCCCTCTATTTCACATCTATTTCTCAAGAGTGTCTCAGTAACCTTTTTCAGGGCTTTCTGGGCATGGTCCATCAGTCAAAACCAGCTGGTCTCCAGGATAGACCAAGAGAATCTCTTTCCAGAGTGAATAGACTCATTAGGGCTGAAGATGTGGGTTCACAGAGCCTCTCAGACACAACTGCAAATCATACCCGGCTGTTTCACACTTCTGGCACATGCCCTATTAATTTTATGATTGTGTGGGGCTGTTAGGACATCACCACATGTTTCGGGAGTTCCCCCTTGTACATGTAGCTTCAAGCTCATGGATTCGTGGTTCACTCAAGGGTAACTGCAGTCCCATGAATGAAGTGTCTTGTTTCATCTTGCTTTTTTTTAAAACTTCAACTACAACTGCAAGGAGACAGTCCATCCCAAAGCCCCAGGCTTTGGCCCCGTGCTCCACATGCCTGAGATCTCATGACCTTGTTTGGTATAAGGGTGGTTGAAGGCTGGGAAGACTGTGAAAAGTTAAGCTTCACTATAGCCCAGCTCCGCAGGGTACTAAGCAACATCATCTAATCAGGAGTAGCATTTTGGGGTTGTTGTGTACGACGCTGGCATTGAGCAAACCCTTGCATTACTCTGTAAAGGAGAAATATAAAAGCACTTTGAAGAAAAAGGCCTAACAAGCAGTCTTTCTAAAAGCAAGAGGAAAAAAAGCAATGAAGATAGCAAAGCATCCTGCGGAAAGCACCAGTATAGGAAAGGGCAATATCTGCATTTTTCTTCAGCGCACAGAAAGATGAGTGCAAAACGAAACTTCAATGTGTGCTGACAGGGAATTGTTCAGTATCAAGAGAAGGCAGAGAAGCAGCCAGATTTCCCTTTGGAAAGGATGCCATGGTGCTGAGTTCACTGTTCAACATCCCCATGCCTTGGGCAGCAACCAGAAGCCCTTAACCTTGACAGAGGCACAGAAATGTCTCTCTTAAGTTGCAAAAAATGGACCAGGCTCCAGGGGATTCCCTTTTCCTCTGAGTAGTTTGTGCCCATCTGTGTGGCTGATAGCAATCATTACCTCCTCCAAGAGAAAATGAGCAGTGTTTGAAACGAAAAGGCAGAACAACAGCAGGCTTTGCCAAGCCAAAGGGGTCCCACCACCAAGTTGATGGTTATTTTTCAATAAGGGCTTATTTTTACTAAGAGGTGGTAAAATGTGTGTCATTGTGAAGGGCCATACATGTACGTCACTTACAAATATTGGCATCCATGTGGCATATGACCTTTGTTCCCACGGCAAGTTTGTCCAAGAGAAAAATATGTATCACTAACTCAGTATGTTTTCTTAGAGTGTAATGCTTGTATTAGCATAACAGTGTCTTACAGCATCACTACAGCTAAGCTTGTGTCAGCATTTCCATTACAACTAACCCTCTTCAGGACTGTTTGGATGAAGCAGGATGTGTAAAGGACTGTTTAAGAAGTGAGTTTCAGTCTTAATTTTGAAAGAATTTGTTTGTCTTTTTTTTTTTAATCAGAAAATGGTCAGTCTTCTTGGCCTCACATTTGATCAATCATGACTTAAATCCTATTCTGGGCAGTGGTGGTTTTTGTGGATGGGATTATAGCTATCTTTTCATAACTAGGGAAAAAATCTTGCCAAATAAGATTATTTTAGCATGACTTTTGCAGTATGCATATATTCCTACAGACCTACTTCCTGGCTTTCGTGAACTTCTGAGAAACTCCTATTTAACTTCCGTTTATTTGTTTGCTGCTGTGTTTAAAAAAAATAACCAAAACCAATTTCTGATAGAAGCCAGGACACACGAACTTTAAAGATTCCCTTATCCCAAGTCAAACATAGGATCTGTTGAAGTAGTAATTTTAAATACTATTTTCAGCCTATAACTTTTCACGGTTATAGGCTGAATATGTACATTCAGCTTAAATATATATGATATAGATATATAAATATTATTTATACATATATATTAAGGATTACATATAAATAAATATATTTAACAAATATTTTCAGCCTTATAACTTTCAAAGGTTATAGGCTTGTGACAAGATTTGGGGCATTCAACAAAGTTAAACTGACAGTGTTAACAGTGCACTTAACAAACAGAGAACTCAGAAAACCCTGCAGTCCAACCCACATAACAACTGAAATTTAATCAGGGATTCAGGCTTACAATATGATTGCAAGTTACAGAAAGGCAAGAAGCTACATCCATAGCAGCCCCAGGGTTTTGTACTATGCACGTATTTAACACAGAGGCAGTCCAGTATTAGGAGTGTTTATGGATAGACAGATCAGACAACTAGAAGTCACTGGAGGATAAGAGGGTGGTTGTAATTATGTAGAGGGGTTGCAGATACGTATCAGAAAAGAAATTTCCACATAAATTAAATTACTCTGACTCAATCTATCACAACCAGGGAATTTTTGGAATATGAGGTTTTACATAATTTGGGGAATATTTTTCAATGTAAAGATCTAAAGGCAAAAAGAATGGGGACAGTAGTAAAATTCACATATAATCACTATTGATGGTGTCTGACAAGCCTAAATATTTCTCTAATACAGGGTATTGTGCTAGTGCTGGTTAGATGGCATATGTGAAGAGCTGCTTTAATCTAAGCTTTCACCTGACAGCGAGAGGAATTCATGCACCTTTAATAGTATATCAAATGATAGCCTCAAATACCCTTTAAAACAGAGGAGGTACATATTGGGAAATACGCATATGAGTCATTTCTCCCCTCCTTGTGGGTGTTCCTTTGGGAATAAATGAACTGTTTTTCCTTTAGAAAGAAAGGGGGAGAGAGAGACATTATTTGTGAGTGAATGGGAAAAAAAAAACCTTGACTGTAATTAGCAGATCTAGAAGAATAGTCATAAAAGCTGCATTACGTTCATAACACTTGTCACTACAGAGGCACACAACTCTTCTCATAGACCAGAAGAGGTTTGTCATGCTGCAAACTAAAATAATGTCACAGACCAAGGAGGATGTGGATGCAACCAGCCCTGAGCAAAAGCACCTGTCCTCTGCCAGGGACCTGCAAAGAGGGGAGCAAGCAGGCTCTCCTTTCCCCTGGGAGCTTCCTCCTTCTCAGGCCAAGTCACTAACACAAAAGAATGGCAAGGTCTGGAGAAAAATGTACTTGCTATCTCCACAGCAGAAGAGGATTCAGAAGCGTGGAGCTAGAGCGGAAGGCATTGAAAGTACCGCACAGAGCCAGGTGCTGGATCTAGGAGGTGGCTGGAAATGCTCACAAACACCCATTTGTCCCCTGTTTCCTCTTCCTCCTTTCCAGCCTCGGCACATCAATCTTTCTACGCTGGTTTTTAGAGGAGCCTGTGGATTGAAGGGGCAGCCTCAGCACCTGATTTCTGCAGTCCGGATTGCCCAGCTGGGATAGTGCAGCTCCCAAGCTACATGCCAAAACCCAAGTCTGGCTCTTGCCCTGCTCCCTTGCAGGCAAAGGGAACACATGGCTTCAAAATAAAGGGCTTGGGAAGCACAGACTGATTCTCAGCACCCAGTCATGTCTGTAGCACCTTTGCAACTGACTCCTTCCCCTTTAACCACACCGTTTCTTGAAAAAAAAGAAAAAAACATTCTTTTTCCTCCTCGGCTGTTTTATGGCTGTGAATCTCCCTCTAAACTGAAAATAATGCATATCGCAGTCTTCTTGGTTGCAGTGGCTTCAACATGCCGAGCATTTTCATGCACATTAATAAAGCAAAAACTGAGAACTGGCACAGCTTTCTCGTAGTTCAGTTTGTGCTTTTAATACTTGTTCTGCGGATGCAAGCCTTACTGTCAGGGCTATTCTTTATTGAATGGAAAGAAGCTCTTCTATTCTTATAATGGGTTTCATTGAAAAGCAAAGCCACTTCTCTGCATTTATTTAAGTGCAGAGCTAGAATAGAGACCAGCATGATGAATTTTAAACAGAGTTCACATCTGGTCCAGAAACCACAATCAATTTATTGCTGTATCTGAAACATTTTCAGCATCTGTCATATAATATATTTTCACACGTTTCTAACAAGACATTTTCTTGGACGTTACATAGACAGGTATATCTGTCAGTTCAATTTCATGCAAACGAAACAGAAGAATTTTTGGCATGGTTTATTATACTGTCTTTGGACCAGTGTAGGTATCATGTGAAAAGGGTATTATTTAAGGATGCCAGAAGCTCAGCAATTTCTTCCAAAATGTGGAACTACTGACTACGCAGCAGATTTTTTTTTTTTTTTAAATCTATACCTTCCTTTTTTCCATTTTGATAGACTCCATCGTCCAATGTATTTGAGAGAGAGGTGCATTCCTCCATATTATGAAACCTATCAGCCCATTCTGGGAACTCTCGTGTTTTAAGTTAAAGTGGAATCTTCAATTCATGATGGCCATTTAATTACAACTTTATTCAGATTTTTATTAAAAATTAAATGGCAGTACAAATCATATTAAAATCCTTAAGAGCTTCATGTTTTCACCCAAACCTCTCACGAGCTTTCCCACACACAACCACAGATGTATCAAATAGCTTGACAGCACTGCAGCCCTATAAATAGGCACGCCAACTTGCCCCCATATTGGCCCCAGTACAACCATTTACCACCTCATTTTTGGCTACATAAACTGCCTCTAAGCACTTTCTCATTTGAAAACCCTGGGGTTCCTGTAAGAGCACTGCATCAGCACACAAAATCCTGCACTCCTCACCCTTCCCCCTGTGCTCATATAAGATCAAGAACAGGCATTACTTCTCTGATGAGACAAATAAAAGGCAGTCAGGGGTCTGGGATGATTATCATGTCCTGGTGATGGTTTACTTTGTTTGTTTGCTCTTTTTTGTCTCACTCAAATTGAGAGAAGATGAAGTTTGTCGGGGCATAGTGGGGTGCATCCACAAGCAATCGAATCTGTGCTTTTGCTATAAGCGTGCTCGAGAAGTGGGGAATCAGATGGGCCTGCTGCATAACAGTCCCCCACCGCGGGAGGAAGCGCCTGAGATGATTAAACATCTGTTCCTATTAAATTAATATCTGCCATAATTAAGGGTGACATTTAGCTCTTTGAGCCAAGAAGGAGGACCATACTTGACTATCAGGAGCAGTTAAAACAATGTCATCCGTGCTTGGCAGAGAGTTTTTGGTCTTTTGAAATTTGCTTAGATATTGGCTATAAAACCAAGCAAACTAACCTGTGGCTGCAGAAAAACTGCAGGTAAAATTGGAGAAGAAGGGGGAGGTTTGTAAGCAGTGACTGCCCAAGGCTGTTTGTGCTACACAGGAAAGCTGCACAGAGGCCATAGTGCCCCAGGGCTTGGTGGCACCTTGCAACAGGAGACCATGGGCTGGGCGGTCATAACTGAATGACTGAACCAGGCATGGGGTTCGGTGGTCCCATCCCACTATTTGCTTGTTTACTCAGCTTTGCAGTGGGTTTTTCCATCACTGGACAAAGAGGAAAGTCCTGCAAGGAGGGGAGCAGAAGGCAGCATCCTTCCCTGCACCCCCATGCATCCTGTGCCTCAGGGATGCTCTAAAAGTGTTTTTCCCCATGCCAAAATCAAGATGGGACATGACAGGGCAGGGGCCAAGGCAGTGGCAGGTGGGTACCTGTTTGCTGGCCTGCAGTGTTCTCGGGCTGGTTGCCATCTCTGAGTTTCTCCCCCAGAAGCTCTAGAGGAGGTTCGGGTCAAATATGGAGCTTGAAAAAAAATACCAATTTGATTTCTATTGCATTTTAATTTGTAATAAATATTTTACAGACATTCTGGATAAGCCTATGATGGTTTGACAGTTTGATCTTATGAAGCTGAAGTATTTATCTAATTTAAAGACATTATGCTCTAACATAACTTAGAAGCCTGATTCATACTATCACTCTTGTTTTGTTTTTCTCCATTATTAATCCAGGATTTCACAAGCAGATTCTCTCAAGACATTTTAGGTGGGCTTGGTTCCACAGTAAAAATAAAGTAACCCAGTGCATTTGCCACATGAAGTTTCCCAGCTCCTTTTAATAGGTTTAACCATTTGCCTACTAAACAGCGCAGCAGGTATATGGTGCTGAGCAACTCCATGTCCCATATACATCTAATTAAAGGTATGTTTCAAACTTCAAACCTTAGTGAGACATAGTTCTTCAAAGGAGCACATAAAAGTTACAGTGGCACAAGACAATAAAGGGTTAAAGAGGTATACCTCACACTGCGGCATGCGCTGAATTAACAAGAAAGAAAAGGAATTTCTTCATGGGAGAAATTAGGTGATATCTGACATTTACTTAGAATCCAGCTTTTCCAAAATATATTTCTAACTACTTTAGCCTGGAAAAGAGGGCACTCTACTTCACCTATGGCTTTGAAGGGCTCTAAGGTCCTCATTTAATAACAATGTTTTAAAATAACTGCATGTTGGCTTTTAGTACCAAGTTATTCAATAAAGTGCAGGACTGATGGGTTACAGAAAATCACCTGTGGAAAGAGCAGATTTTTATCTTATTCAAAACACTGTGATATGTGTTGCCAAGATTTATAACTTCCCTAGAATCTGGAAATCCAACTTTCTCCGAAGGCATGGAGAAGTCAATGACTGCTCTGCAATGAGAAAGCCAAATCTGTGGAAGAAAACAGACTCCTGAGGAAGTGGAACACTTCCATCTATTTACACATCTGCAGCCGTTTGGGACAACTGACATTCAAAAAAGAAAATTCTCACATCTTTCTCCCACTTAAGCCATAAATAGCTAAGACAAGGTCCTCACCTGTCTTAAATTTTGCTAGAGCACTGTGAAGAGGTCACAAGCTGACAGGGACTGACTTCGGAGGCAGATGGAGACAGGGGCTGCAAATGGATGGTATGGAGTGGCAGGAGACAGCTGAAGGGGTTAGCACATCACCCAGCACATCCCGTGGGCAAGTGTCAGGTGAGCAAGGCACCGAGCGTGAAATCTAGGCACACTTGTGGCAAGTATTTCTACCGATCAGGCTGTGATTTAAAAGACAAGTCTGAGCCTGCGGCGTAAAGCAGATAGGCAGTGCCAGGCCATATCAGATTAGAAGCTCCACAGTTGTGTTTCAGGGTTACAAGTATTTCAAATCAAAATGCAATGATCAATTTTCCCCCTCTCTCCATCTGTGCAGTTCTGCAAAATGTTTTTACTGTCTCAGCTTTAAATAATGATGCCGAACATATGTATAGTATGACAATCCACAGGCATTTTGTGCTTCAGTTCTGCAGGGATAACTCAGCTGTCTCTAACACCATGCATGCTGATGCTGCACTAGTTGTAGTTTAGTGTTTACAAACCTGGAACCCCTGTATTCCTTCAGCTTTCCTTCAAATAGCCACTCAGACACGTTACGCTTTTTTCCTGTCACTGCATGACATCTTGAAGTCGTAGGAAACGCATGTGTCCCCAATTTTTCTGTGATGAGCCAAGTTTCTAAGTTAAAGCAAGACCATTTAGACACCTTCACAAAGAAGAATATGGCCCATACACACCCGATCTTAAAACGTGGCATTGTCTACCATAAAGAGGATTATGAATGAACATGAGAGGCAAAAACTCATTCTATGGCCTTCACCAGAAAGCTCTCTAAAATTGCTTCCACCACAGCTTCTAACAAAAAGTAAATTAACCCCTGCATCTGAATCACCTGCTCATCAACCTCGAGTAGGTCTGCTCACTTTGTCTTCAACTGCCTGGCATTTGTTTGTTTGTCAGGCTAGGATCTGTCCCAGTGGGTATTGCCCATACATCTAACACCCAACAGAGGACCTCCCAAGGCTGCCTCAAGCTGTAGACTTCAAAAGACTCAAAAGGAAGGATGGACTTCTTTTTACTGTGTACAGCTCCCTCTGATTTCCCACACTGTTCAACAAAGGCTGTTACTTCATAGGAGAGGTTTGGCTGAGTCACCACTGTAGACATTCATGTCCAGACGAAACACAACGCAGAACATTTTTTTGCATACTCGTAGCATCAGGACTCAAAGTCATGGCAAGAACTAAGCAAATAATTGCTTTTTTTCATCTCACTGGCCAAAAATTATTTGGGGTTGACCAAAACCAAATAATTTTCAGTGTCCCCACCCAAAACAAAGCACTTCAAAACTTCAATCTAACAAAAAGTTTATTTCAAACAAAAGTAAATACAAAGCCTTTTGTTTTCCTGGGGAGTAGAGAGAGGAAGGGGAAGTACTTTATTATTTTTTAATTAAGGCTAGGTCAGCCTCTAAAAATAGAAATCTTAAAACAAACAGAAGAATTTTTTTTTTTTTCCAAATATCAAGTCAAAACGTTCTGACTGGTTTTCTCCTTTCTCTCAGAAAATTTTAATGATTTAAAGGTGCATTTTCAGCAGGAAAAAGCAATACAAAATTTCATCCAGATCAACTCTTGAACTGCTGCGTTCAAAAAAAAAAGTCCTTTGCTGAGCTTTCATTCAATCTGCAGCTCACAGATGACTGGGATCAGCATCCCAGTTGGGAGTAGTCTGCAAAACCATTGCAAAACACTGTGCTTGCAAAGCAAAACAGTCATGGTTTTCCATGCAACCAGTGGATGCACAAGTGTTTGCCAGGAGACAAAGACCAGAGCTGGCTCCCTACTGCTGTCAGTTCCCATGAGGATCATCCTCAGGGTCCCCGATTCTTCCAATGAAACTGTTTATTAAAATTACAGGGTTTGGTGAAACAGTATCATATTGTGTATCTGACAATTGAATACTTTATCTCTCTCTCCCCCTTCCAACTGGTGAACACCAGTGGGACACAAGATGGCAGTAGGTTTTTTCATTTTCTTTTTTTTACTGAAGGGTGAGGTGAGACTGAAGGAGGCTGCTCTACTGCATTAACTCAGAATTAATTGCATGCACATACCTGGCAATTATCCAGTAATGAGCAGACAACAGAAATACAGAGAAGGCCTGTTTCTCCTCACTGACTCTGATCTGTGCATGGGCATAACGGCGCATGTCACCCAACACATCTGGCAAATCTCATCGCAGTGTCAGGCAATATCTATATCCACCATGCTCAGGCATGGACATCTGCAGTTAGAGGAGATGAATCCCACCCACAGACACCTCCAATGGTTAATGCTAAAAACAAAGACAGAAGCATTCAGAGTGTGCTCTCCGTTCCCAGACTGTGCATATGTTTTAGCCAATAAACATGTAATGCCAAAGGAGTAAGTCATCCCAGAGCCCTGAACTTCCAGCTGAGAGATCTGCACCCTCCTTCTGGGGTACAAGAAATCTTGCATTTCTTCCTACAGCCTGATCAGAGGAAATGGAGGATACTTATAGGTAGCCTCCTGCACCAACAGAGATGGAACTGCTGTGCTGAGAGAAGGAAGATGTACGTAGAGATTCCTTCAGGGTCAGTGGAAATGAACGACACACCCTTCCAGCACACCTATCAAACCATGGTCCTCTTAACATCTAGAGGGACACCTCTGTATTGAGTGGTGAAACAAACAAACACCACACAACCCAACCCTGACAAGATGGGAGCAGTTCTGGACAGACACAGCAGCACCACTCTGGGATGCCCTGGTGAAAAAAGAGTGAAGTAATAGTAACAGCAATAGTACTTCTAACAGCAAAGAACAGGCTACAAGTTTTGAGGATCCCTGTCTGGAATTTGGGCACCTAAATTCTACTATATTTTCTCTTTAAGCAACTAAACCCTCAGCTGCTCATCTGCATCTCGGGGCCTTAGTCTCCTACTCTCGTGGACAGAGAGTGGTCTGTCAGCTGATCCCAGAGGGGTGGGAAAGCACACAAAATCTTCCTGTCTTTGACAACCCTCACCTCAGGGTAGGTCCATATATTTTTAAGTACATTAACTGTCACAAATTGGAGCTGTACTTTAATCACCATGAGCTGCACAGCTGCCTTGAGGAGAGGCAGTTATATACGTTAACGTGATACGTTGACTTGCAGTTGTTGAGATGAAATTGTCTGGTCTGGTTTCTTTCTGTAAAGGCTGTGTAATATGGAGTGAAAAAACAGTTTTCCAAAAGACCTCCATTAGCAGTCACATGCCACCCTCTACCCTTGCATCTCTGCTGACGTCGCCAATGTTCTCTCAGACATCTCGTTCCACACTACAGTCCTATTGCACTGCATTTCTTCCTGCAATGCAGACACATAAATCTGACCTGGGAAGCACCTTCTGAAAGCTGGTTTTGAAATGACCACATGAGCTGATTTTGTTCTGGAGAAATAATACCTCCCAAAGGACAATTTTTTTTCCAGTGGGACAACAGCTATCAGTGAAGAGCTGCTGGAATTACAGCACAAGTCAGCAGTGTCAGTGAAGAGGCAGAAAATTCACAATCGATTTCTCTCCACAAACTGTTCTTTCCACATCAAACCTCAGACATGACAGCAATATAAAGAAAACTTCCAGATCTGTAGCAATGTGTTACAACAGAGCAAGCCGGTTTTCAGGGCCGGAAATCTGGCTCTTTTAGCAAGCACTAGCACTAAAAATCTTTTTTAAAGACCATAGAAAAGCACATGCTAGCCAACTTACCCCAAAATGTGAAGTCAAATAGACTGTGTAAGTTCAGTATCAATAAGGCTGGTGAATAATCAGTGGAATGAAATCTCTGCCCAGAAAAATACCCTGTCCATGCAGTAATGCCGCAGACACCCCTGAACAGATGGGACCCGGAAAAGATCCGTGACATCTAGAGATGAAAATAGCATTTACAAAAAAACCCTGAAGATTGTAGGCCTGATTCTGATCTCACCTTGCCGTAAATCATAAGTCACTCCATTTAGGCTGGAAGTTAAGTGAAATCAATTTAAGACCCTTAATTTTTAGGGAAGGATAATTATTTTATTCTCTCCTTTCCAATTTGAAGCAGCCCATCAAGCATCCAGCTGGCTGCAGGCTATAAAAGAGCATTTCTCTGGATGGAATCAACTCTTCTCACTCTTTTAAATCCCTTGCTCTCTAGTAAAACACTTTAAAAACGTGTAAGAGTTATTTTTGTTGGGGTATGCCCAGTTGTCCCAGACATAATATAGACTGTCTCCCAGTCCAAGATCAACTCAAGTGGCCACTGTGAAGCTGTGAAGTCAGACATGCAGCATGGGAGCAGCAGGAGTACCTTTTAAAACAAAAGGTAGGTCTTTCCCCTTTCCATGTCAAATCACCTGTAGCAGGTGGAGATTCACCTAGCAAGTAGCTGCCTGGTCTGTGTCGGCATCTGAAGAAATCCATCTCTGAAGGGCTCTGAATTCAGGTCACACCCATTTTCAAAACAATTCAAATTTTCTTTTGAGGAAAACTTTAAAAATTACTCCAAAATATATTTCTTCCTACATCTGTCAGGGTAATGCTACACATCCTGATCTGCGCGAGAGATGAGCAGGCTCGCAGACATGACTTGGTTTTGAGCCAGACACTACCAATATTAAAACATGCCATGTCTGTGTCCAACCCAACATCCAAACTGAAATTTAAAAAAAAGCGCTCAAACCTCTCAAGGGAACCTGTGAAACTCTTACCTCGACTCCCACCTCAGTGGCTGCAACAGCATTAAACCCTCTCCAAGCAGGGTTAATTTTATCTTTTTAATTTAAATGAAAATGTTCTCATTTTCCTATGCGAGCTTGTAAAGTCATGGGAACGTATTTTGCTGCCTTCCTGATATAAATCAATGGATATATTGGAGGAACAGGCCAAAAAATGTATACATTTCTTGCCCTTCAGCTCTATTTCACCCATAAGCGATTGCCCACATCCTGGAACAGAAGAAATGTTTCCTTTCCATTGAATTTCTGACTTTCATACTTCTACAGAAATAAGCCATCACCACACAGTTGATATTAACAACTTGTACCAGAATCTCTTAGGAAGAGAAACTCTATTATGAGAATGACAATTATAATCCATCCAAAATTATCTACAAACAGACTGAAGTTAAATACAAGTCAACTTTTTTCTTAAGGATACTGTCTAATACAAACTCCTTTCCAGTCTGGCTCTCCTTCAAACGTACCTTTATTTAATAGGTAGTTGCCAACTTGTTCATCCTGCTCCAGAATATGTACAAATTCACCACTCTGAATATAACAAAAGACTAAAAAACTATGAAGAACCAGATATTTCTTGGCCAAAAACATACAAACCATGACAGTTTATAAAGTCAGGCTGCTGGGAAGTGCAAGTTTATGGTCCTTTCTAAACTACCACATAGAATAGTTACAGGTAATGTTAAAAGAAGTAGGCAAGAAGGAGATAAAATCAAAATATGAATGAGTCGCATGCAACACGCTGTAAGATAAAGCTGTCATTTCTGTGGACCACTGTTCAGCTGGGGGCCTTTGTATGCACAGTGAACCCCAGGACATGCTTGTTTTCCAAAACTATCACGACAGCTGTATCTCTCTGCAAAAAACATCCTTCTCTATTGTCTTATGTTCATATCTATCTTGAGCAAAAACTCTAGTTTCCCAAGTGCACCCCAAAATGTTCTGTAGCTTTGACATAGCATCTTTTTGCTGTCAAAGGAACCTGTATGACTCCAGCTCCATTAGTATGAGAGTACAATTTTTATTGAATTCACCCTTAAAGTAACCCACATAATAAGGAAGGCCACCACCACCACCACAAGGTAGAGAATGGTGTCTCAGGGAAATAATCAGCAGGATTCATCACAGTGCTTAGACACTTTTCTGCCCCCAGATACCTCCCACTGGACAACTCTGCATACTAAAATGATCCTACCATCCCACCTGGTGGTCTGAATAACCCACTCTGTGCCAAAACAGCCCTACCAGCTCAACCTGATAGTCTGAGATATCCCTTGCACCAAGGAGTTCCTGGGCTTCATAGACCTGTGTGAGTCCTGCCCAGTCAGAGACCCACTACTATTGGTATGTCAATCAGAAGTGCTTTGCTGAAGGTTACATTCTGGGAGTCTGGAATGGTGCAGAAACATTAGTCCAGATGCACTATCAGCATCATGTTCCACACATAAGACATCAGTGTTACCCTCAGCCATAACTATCTACCATTTTGTGAGTTTTCTCCTACCCAGCTGGCTTTGCTGCCCACCTTGCACCTTCTGCAACAGCAACTCAACTGGCACCTGCTACTGCCTATTTTTGCTCAATTCAGCCACATAGACCACCCTCTTGGAGTTCCTCCACCGCTTCCCCAAGTCACCAAACACCCTGTCCAGACCTACACAACACTTGCTAGCCCTTTGTCAGTTTTGTTATTTTATTTATTTATACTCACTACGTGTCCCACCTCACCAAAAAGACTTTTGTCAGAAAAACAGTGTTCTTACAGGATGTCCATTCTATATGTTCCTCTTTCCTTGGGATTTGCTTGTCAGAATCAGGCTATATTTCTTTTTGAAAAAACAAAAATTTGTTCTAGAAGAGCAAAAATGTGTTTGGGCTGAATTTGGCTAATCCAGTTTCTGCTGGGAGAAAGGGATAACTTTTTTCAAAACAGCACTCCTTGTTTCAAACTTGACTGAAATTTAAAAACAAACAAAAAAACCCAAAACCTGTTAAATACAGAATTGAATGACCTCCAATCCAAATGATTTGGATTAAGCCCAAATAGTTTTCTATTCTTTCTTTTGGAAAAAAAAAAAAAAAGAAGGAACAATTCTTGTCCCAGAGGGGATCTGAGCTTTTTACCCCTTTTTAATTTCTGACATTTCATGAAGACCATAACCTTTCTATCCTAATGGTCTTTGGCAGCACACCACAGCAGCAGGGCTGTGCTCCTATTTTACTTCTCCCTGTGTGGATCCATGAGCTGGTCACCCCAGCTAAATTTGGAAGTGTGAAACCTCCATTTATGACTCTCAGATCATCCTGGAGTAATCGTCAATTCTGGGGGCAATTCATGGAGCCTGTTTTGTATTCAAGGAGAGTGATTTGCAAGTCTGAATGCAGGATCATAAGACGTCCAAAAAATTGCAGCTTGAGATCAGTTTTTAAAACAAATATTAATATTTTGGCATTGATTCGTTAAAATGCTAAATGTAACCATGTATTGAAGGCAGCTGTCACTCTTGGAAATAAAAGTTAATTATCTACTGTGATCAGCTGTAATCTCCTACATTATTTCTTAATTGATCTCACACTTTGCAGTTTCAACATCCTCTGTAGAAAGGTGAATGTAAATACTGCCACACCGTTCCTAGATAGTGCGTCACTGCAACGATAACAGCCACTCAGGGACATTTCTCCATAAATAGGAAGTTTACAGGTAGTAAACAGGTTGTCTGAATTGTTTTATTTTATGTTTATTACTATGTATTAATTACTACTTTTATTTTTTGTTGTTATTATTTACCTTGACATTTTTACTCTTCTCAGAGGTATACGGTGAAAGGATGACACAAGTAGCAACACATTATAAAATCTATTTGGATATTAGGGAAGAAGGTCTCACCATGAAGGTGGTCTGGCACTGACACAGATTGCCCAGAGGGGTTGTGGAGCCTCTGTCCTTGAAGATATTCAGAATTTGACAGGACATGGCCCTGAGCAACCTGCCCTAACAAAGCTGGACTTCAGAGCTGGCACTACTTTGAGCAGGGGTTGAACCACACGGCCTTCAGAGGTCCTGTACACCCAAAATTATTCCGTGATCCTGTTCACTTCTGTGTTAATGTCTCTTTAATTTTGGTGGTCCTCTCATTTAATTTTGCAACTTTTGACAGGTTTTCTGCAAGAGTCATCTCTCACATCTCAGGCATTTTGACACCTTGAGGAAACACAAGAAAACGTTTGGGTTTGTGAGTGAGCTGAGGAGGGCAGATGCCTGTGTTTCATTGCTGCATCATGTCCATCACTGGGCTGATGTCAGACCCAGACCTCACCTGTGTGCAGACCTCACCCAGCACCTGTGGCCAGCAAGGCTACACCAGGAGCCCTGGTTCCCTAGCATCCTCCCAGGGCTCACAAGAAGTTGAGCCTCCAACATCTGCACACATCCCAGACATCCAACTCGCATGAACTAGAGGCTAAAGCCATCAGGTTTGGACTGCCCTTCTCCAGCAAGCCATCAAGATGAAGCAGTTGCTCAGCAGAAGTTTGAAGACTGGTTTATTAAGACAAAAAATGTTCCCAGTGGACACTTGTCAGTGTCCACCTCTGCTGAGAGCTGAGGGAGAGCTCAGATAGAAGGTGAGCTTAGCACAGCCATATTCCAGCACACCTGGAGACCTGGGTAGTACTAGAGTAATTACTTTCTTTTTCCTTAATAAAGCCAAATAATTTATTTCCTGGCTTTTGCACTTTTATTATAAGCTGCTATGTGTAAATGACTTTGTTTGTTTGTCCTGTAGTTTTATAGCTGGATGCTTTTGTAATTAAGGGTGTTTTTAACTGATATGTGTATAAAATTGAAGTAGGCAAGTGGAAAAAGTAAACAGAAGGAAAGTTTTTACAGAAGTTATTTGCATTGGCTGTGATGTTTTTCCCCACTACCCAGTGAGGTTTTAATTAGCACTGAAAATCATAAGTAACTGGAGATTAAAGAGCCCTATTAGGTCACCCAGTCCAGTTCCCTGCCAGTTCAGAATTGTGCCCAACAGTGTATTTCCCAGTGTTTTGTCAAGTATGGCACTAAGCCTGTCCATTACATGAATAATATGCTCTTTTGAAGTAGCAGGAGGGGAGCTGCTCACAGTCCAGATCCAGGCACTTTTTACAGTTTATAACAAAAAAGAATGATAAGCAAAGATGCAAGCCAGTGTAGAAATTTATATGCAGGACTCCACATGGGGCATCTATTCTCATTACTCTTACAGGGGAGCTCACACGTGGCCCAGTAAATATGAATGATGAACTAAATGTCATAACAGGAATTGCGGGAAAAGTGTTTAACTGCTTCACTGAAATGATTCCGAAGGGGCCCAAAAGAGGGAGAGAGGAGGAGCTGCAAAGCCGTCTTCACTCTGCTCTTTCTGGCCTGGGTCAGCCTTCATCCCACAGGAATATCATGCATAGCTCGCTCACATTTAAAAAAAAATCTGAGCAAGAATTAAAAACAAAACAAACACACAAAAAAACTCAAGACCGTATGTTTTGAGTGACAAATCCCATAAAACAAGAAGCCAGAAGTGAGTTGTCAAAAAGAGGTGAAAGTTTCTGATGGACCAATTAGTCAAACTGGAGATCAGGACAGCTAGTACGAAAACTACAGTTTGGCAGATGGAGACAAGAGATCCCTCCACATCCAATAGCAAGGCATCAGTAAGATTTCTTTAAAATATCTGTGACGTTTTCCTACTAAAAATCCTTGCACAGAATACGACTCTGTTTTATACATCATTATAAGCAAGAATTACAGACAGTAAACTGCAACAGCAATTTTGATCAAAAGGACATCAGTATGAACCAAAAAAAGCCAGTTTCAACTATTAGCTTACTTAGAAAGAGTTTTACAGCACAAGAAACTTACTCAATACTACAGAAGATCCTTCCAAACAAAACAAAAAAACCCAACAACAACAAAAAAAAATTAGAAACAAAATTGACTGAGGATTCAAATCTAAGAAACAAAAAGGTAAATGGTAAATGGAGTTCCTTAGGTAGCCAAAAGCATAACGTCGTGAACAAGAAAGATAATTACATTGACCTAAAGGCCATCCTGGTGAAGGGAAAGATGAAGTTAGAAATAAAGGAGCCATATATGACAGAAGGGTGAGGAAGGAAGAGAGGAATTAATGTAAACTGAAAACATAAGTATGGAAAATTTACATGGAAGTCTAAAGACATCAGGATAAACTGTCCCTAATACTAATAACAATACAGGATATATAGGAAACACATAAATCTTTGCAATATTTTAAAGATCACTCTAGATGATGTCTGAATTGCAGGAAAATATGCAAGGAGGTGAAAGTGTTGGAATCTAGTTCTGGCCTAAGTGTAGAAAGCACAGTAAAATGTAAATATCATCTTTCTATCTATCACCTGAATATGGCAAGAAACATTTGACTCCATCATAATAAGAAAGATGTTGAAGATCTACAAAAGATAATAATTTTTATACAAGGAGGCCCATAGGATGTACACATAAAAGTGCTTAGACTTCTGTTTAAGGCAGTAATTGACCAACCAATATTCAATTTTGATGCCTCTTTGAACACTTGAGCCATTCCACAGGCTCAAAGCGTACAGTGATGTGCCAAAACACAGAAAAGGCAGGCCACGTGGCACGGGTGGTCATAATCTGGGTAGCTGGGTGATAATCCTGGCCAACATTTAAAAATTGGTAATGAGTAATTCTGTCACCAAAGAATGGGAAGATGAGGATATTATTGGTAATCAGCAGTTTTCCCAGGGAAAAGTTCTTGTCGTCCTAAGAATAAGTCAGACTGGTGTTTATTAGGTTGTTAAGTGTCCAGCTGAAGTACACATCAACTTCTAGGGTGTGTTCAGCTCCCTAAAATTAGCGTTATACACAGTCAGTAAAGGCTGCAGTAACTGAACCAAGTGCTGGCTAAATGACATATCCCAAAGTAGTTATCAGCAGGCGAATTTTCCATATGGGTGCACCTGACAGAGAGCTCTGCAGTGATCAGAGCTAGGCTGTACACTATTCAGCTCACTTTTCATCAGTGGCTTGGGAGTAATAAAGAAAGTTTTAAAGCAGTCAAAGACAGAGCAGCGTACCTAAGAAGGAATATGGAGCAGTGTGACAGTATGAGAGCCCTAAGGCTCTTCAGATTTTTCACCAAATTTTTTCCTCATCAAATGGCTTTTACCCATAACTACATGACGATTAGGTCAAGCAGAAGAGTGCCCAAAGGAAAGAACAGCTCCAGCTCTGTAGCAAGGTGACAATATTCAGCTGCTATATGGGTGCTCTTGGCCAGATCGCATGGCTGATGACTTAACACTACGACTCCAACAGAAGAGGTGTAACGACAGCAAAATCCACTGGAGTGCCTTATTCAGGGATGGACATTCAAGTCCTTGGCTTGGCTGGAGTTGCCGGGGGACTCCACCTTCTCATGCTCCAGGGGACAATTAGCACTCTGCCTGTGAGCTCTCTGCAGAATCAGGAACTATTTCAAACCTCTTACAGGTGGGAATGTACCAAGCAGGAAAAAGGTTTTGTCATGAGTTTAATCACTCCATCCCCTTACAGATGATGAAATAGCAAGCTAAGGCCAGAGAAAGGTGTGCACCTGGTCATCCCCCACAAACAGGTGGTGAGAGGATGCTCACAGCAGGCCTATGTCCAGGTCTAGGATTTAGAAAATCTTCCCTGTATTCTGGAAAGACAGAAAGAAGATTTTCTGCAGTTCTGTCATTCATCTTTAAAAGGATAGTCAAATACCTGAGAGGACACAGAAAGATTTTTAAAATGTTTTATAAGGAAATACAATCTGCCTTACTGGGAGAAAATCATTAGGAACAATCCATTTACACTGTTTTTTTTAACAGCTAGAAAACAGGACTGGGATGTGACTTGATTACAGCATATAAAAGTACTTTCGCGGAAAGAAAACACCATATACCAAAGGGCTGTGTCACCTGTCAGAGAAAGGTGTAACGAGAACTGAAGTCTGGATTCAGCTTCGAGCCAAATTCAACTAGGAAGTAAGGCACAATTTTTAATCATGGAACAAACTACCAGGGGAGTGTTAGAGTCTGTGTCCCTTCAAATCTAGGCTGGGTGAGTTTCTGGGCTCTGTGATTTAGCCAAGCTCAGACATTATTGAGCTTAGTAGGAGGCTGACTGGGCGAAATGTAATGGCTTGTACAGGGGGTCAGACTGGCTGATCTAATGGTCCCCTCTGGCTTTAAATTTTGTGAAAGACTTCAGCTAACTAGCAAAGCAAGTGCAAACGACCCAGTGGTTGCAATATATTTCTCCAAGTGCAGTTGACCAATTCTAAATAATTAGTTATAACCAAATCCTTTCCTAATCGCAAACATTAAAAAAAGCTGAGGCGGGGGAGGAGGGAGTTAGTCCCTGAGAATAGTTCACTCAGCTTTAATCCGGAGAAAGGTTGCATCAAACTCCTCCCAAAAAAAAGATGTGCAAGTCTTTTTAGGGAGTCAAATCTAGATTTTTACAAGAACAAAAATGGCTTACGTACTTAAAAGTCCCTTCAGCGCTTGGCATGGAACTATTGCTTTCTACACCGAGTGCAAGCACACTTCAAGGGCACTGGGGATCCTGTTACTATCCTGCAAAGTGTAGGGCTGGCTGAACAACCCCAGAGTAACTCATACCAGGGAACCTGGCCTATTCCTTGTCCGTAAAATACACAGAAAATGATCCCACTCCCTGACATTTTTTCAGCTGGGACAGCTGGTATAACAACTCAAAGCTTTTCAATCTCTGTACAGAGCTCATGTATAACCTCTCAAAGTTTTCAGCCTGGAACCACTTTTCTTCCAAGCCCATTTCTCTGGAGCAACTGAAAGTGCTCAGGGAAAAGCTGTTTGATAGCCTTGGAGGGGTGGGGGCTTTAAATCAATGAAGAATTTAAAAGGCAGGGAGGGGAACAGGAGGCAGGGGAGTAGGGTAGAAAGATTTACAGCAATAAACAACATACAGCTTGAATCCAGTCCAAGAGGAGCCACAGGGGGCTGGTGCCAGCCATTACTGATGAAAGGGTTTGGATTTGTCAAGGAGAAAGACGCTGTATAAAAATTGTGTTCAAAGCCCCAGTGAAATTGCATTAAGGGGCTGGTCCCTACGATTTTTGCCTGAGCAATGACTCCAGGTTTGTGTTCTCTGGGATGCATACCAATCCCTTCCTTCATGCCCCACTCTTGCGCAGCAGCCCTGTGGCTCCTGCTGCAGCAATGCTCCCCTCAAATCCGACCCAGGCTGCAGGGAAGTGTTTAGAGAATCGGCTGCTTCAACACTCACTGATGAATTTAACTGTTTAGCAATGTTTTCCAGCCACTTGACTCCCTCCATCACCCAGCCCTGCCAGAGGGCTTAGCCTCTTTGGATTGGTTCATTTTTTCTCGGTGGAAATTTGCTATAGCTATGATATGCTTCAAAATCCTCCCACGTGCCTGCTGATGTGGCAGAGCCCCACAGCCCACCCCTATCTGGAAAAGGGCTCAGCAAGTGGCCGCAAGAGCTGCTTTGCATCCTTCTCTTAAAACCTGCCAGCCCCTCAGTGCCCCTGGCACCTGCTTCCGTAGTATCAGGTGATGGAGGGAGTAGTAATACGCAGTACATTACCAGTAACTCTAATTTGCTTGATTTGCAGGTCTGATGGGATCCCCTTTAGTATTTGGCATGAAGGTGCTACCCTTGGCTATGCTCATACTCAAGAGCAGGAGTTTCCATCAGCAACTTAAAAGCCTTATAACAGAAACAAGATAGGCAGAGTCAATATCAATTCTCCACCAGTGAAATCTGAAGCATTCAGCAACTGAATGCAAAATACAAACCAGCAAAGACTCTTCCAGCAAGTCATATACTGTTACTTTCTGACCAAAACAATCAGTCAATACTCTTCCCAATGGGCTGGAGAAATTACTGACATTGCCAGGTATTTCTTTGATGCAATGCTATTTGGTTTGAAAGACTGTAAACAGAGGCTTATTTCCTTGAACAAACTGGGAATCAAGCAGCAGATTTGCCTCTTTTCAGTCATGTTACACTCAAATAATGATTCAGAGCTTCTTCTCAGACCAACAATGCAAGGTCTTCCTCAGTGTCATCCTCTAGATGCTGTTGTTCCCAGAGTGCTGAGCCATGACACTCTGCACTTGCCCAACACACACCCCACACCCCCTCCCCCAAGAAAAGGGCTGACAGCCCCCCAGGTCAGCTGCTCAGCAGCTCCATGCCCTGCCTGCATGTTTGGCGGCGGCTCCTGCTGTTTCAGCCTTCTCAGCCCAAAATACATTTCCTGATATTCATTCTAAATTAGGGAAGGTCAGACCCTGCACCGGTCCTGGCAATAATGAACAGGGCAGCGACCTCAGCCCCACAGGTCCCTGCTCTGCCCCTCCAACCCCCAGGCACTGGGCTGCTCTCTGGTGAGTGCACCAGCCTCCAGCCGCCTGACTTTTCACTGTGATAAATAAACACCCGCTGTGAGCTCTGCTTCACCCCAAGGCAGAGCAGGGACTTTTTCAGGGTTGTTCATGAGACGTGAAGAGTTTTTCACCAGCTGCTACAACCCTGCAGTATCACTTCAGCTGCAAAGACATGTTCACCACGCCTACATCTTTGGGGAATTTCCCTTTTTTTCACTTTCTAAAATGTCACCCTCATAATCTTTTAAGTTACAGGCCTTCCTCCCTCGCAACACCATAAGTCCCAAGACCTGAGAGTTGAAAGTTTAAAGTTCTGCTGTGCTCATCTGGACTAGTTCTTAGGGACCTTCACGTCAGGCCCAGTTCTGTATGCCCAGTACAGGTTTTGCACCACATGCAAATGTAACTCCTGGTTTCAGTAGGGTTTTGTTGGCTTGTTGAGTTGTAGCCATGATGAGAATGAAGCTCCCTCTGGAAAAGAAGCAGCATTATTTGAGTCACAAGACCCATAGCTGTCCCACGCTGTGGCCTAAAGAACCTGCAATACAGTTCCAGCAACATGAGAGAGAAATCCACGCTTGAAGCATGACTTCATTTCTTGCTGCTTTTTTTCTAGCTGACTTGCAGCGTCACCATTGGCATAAACAGCCCTGACTTCTCCATCAGCTATTTCCTTCTTCACTTCCTCCTGTACCAAGTGTGTGTTTTTCACATTTGTATAGTACTTGCAAGCTCAGAAAAACTCATCTGACTGTGACTGAAACTCTGGCACATAGCTTGATTTTTTTTTTTCCCCTTTTACTGAACTAATTTTTGCATGATATGCTGCCAACTTCACTTTTCCCCCCTTCTTTCTATATAAACAATATTCCTTTTCCAGATATTTCTTACACATTTGATAAAATGTGTTGCATACATAAGATGACTTTGGCTCAATTTTATAAAGATTTGACATAGTGCAATATACTAACTCCACACTGATTCACTAAAAAAATATATGTCATTAAGAGCTGTATATACTTCTGATTTTAATGTACAGCCATGATTGACTGTTTCAGTTGTAAGTGATGAAGGCATGGCCAAATATAAATAAAAGCTGTACACCACCTTTCAAAGACGTGCCTTTTATTTATTTTATAGGAACGGATTAGGTTCTAAAGTTTTCAGAAGGTGTTGCTTTACCAGTGGCACTTCTGCAAGTACAGCAGTGTTAACCTTGGTTCCCTGGCCAGATTCCAGAGTGGTTAATTACATTCTGCACACTGTGAAATTCCCACATAATTTTCAATTAAGGAAGTTATTTGCCACTTCTTCCATTCCTTGAAAATCGTTGGTAAGATCTGCTATGTACAAAATGGCTGGTGAACTCCAGCCCAGCGGTAACTTCATGTTAGCCAACACTCATACACAAAGATGACTTGAATATACAATGAGTTTAGTCCTTTATACTAATCAAGGTCAGCAGAAATTCTTTGGTCTTGTGCTTCACAGGTGAAAAAAGTAAGGGCAGAGGCTGAGAACATACGGAGATGTCTAAATGCATGCATGAACCTCATCTTGTAGGAATATTTGGACCTGATCTGCACCCAGACTTTAACTTGAATAGGAAATTGTTTGCATTAAAAGCTACTTATTTGTTGTTGAACCCTAGAAAGGGTGACAGAAAGAATACATCCGGCCTCAGTTAAGGTCTCCTCAGAAGAGGAAACATTCAAGCTAACATTCACGCCACCCTTTCAAGGACCTTGCCAGGCTGGATGGCGTCTGGCAGTGAACTTTCCCGGCAAGAATACTGCTTGCTGGCCAAGATATCCCCAGACACAGTCAGAGTTGCTTTGCCCTTGTCTCACTGCATGCACACAGTGTCCCAGCAGACTGTAGTCTTGTTTTCCAGTCCATGTGCCACCTGAGGACATTGTTGTTGTTTATGAGGTTTGGGGAAGGGCAATGGGAAAGAGACATGTCAATAGCTCAAATTTCATGCCAGATCCTCAACACCATGCCTTGTTTAGCTGGTGAAGAGCCTTTTCCAACATGATTAGGTCTACCATCCCACACCCCTTGAGGCCTTGCACCTTCATCATTCATTGACAAGACCAGGTCATGCTCCAGCCAGCTATCAGAGAGGATGCTCACAGAATCACTGAGTGCTTCAGCCTTCACAGACCACACCAAAAAGGGAAAAGCTCTTCCAATTCAGTACTGGGGTAAGGATGTATGCTGTGTCTGAAGTCACATTCCTACATCATCACATTCTCGCCAGTGCCTGTCTACAGTGGCCTGTTCCTCTCCACCTCTGTCTGACCTTATGACACTTGAGTCTTCATTCTTCCCTTCCAGCCCTTCCAGGTTTGACTCACTCCCTTACTATTAAATTAACAAGTATCACAGAACACTTTTCACTAGCTCTTCTTTCCCCCTTTTACTTCATATTTTTTATACTCCCTTGTCACCACTACAGACTGCCATGTTCAGCATGCTCACTAATTGTAGGATTCCCCTGTCCCTTCTCAGCAGAAATGCATCCTTTTGTGAAGAAAAAAAAAAAAGATAAAAACCTTTCCTCTCTCCTGTATTTTTTTTCCAACCCTGGCTGAAGTTTTCTCTATACCGGAAGGGGTAGCACTTGCCTCTCTTCCCATCAACAACCTTATGTGACACAGACATGGTACTCTGTATACTGGATAGGGCTACGCTGCCTAAGTGTCTGTACCAAATGCGTGACCCTCCAATCTATCCCCATTATACATACACATACATAGATACGTGTCAATGTTCTGTATTGCAACATTTTCTCAAAATTGCCGTGCTGCCAAAGTCTCCTCTTGCAAGACAGCTCATGAGCAGATCCCTCACCCACTCACATATTCTTGAAGTTGCACCTGAGTACTCCACCCCACCAGGTACCCCCCAAAGTATTCTTTCCTTTCTACCATTGCACTCTCATCCCTCAACTTTATTTCAACTTGACTCATTATTTCTAAGATTTTAAACACGTAAATCGAACTATCTTCAAGAGGAGCTGATAGAAGCCATCATCTTAGTGAGAGAAGAGTGGTGGAAGAGTCCAACTTGACAATGCCCTCAGCATCTCATTTATTAAAATGTTCTCAGGGGTAGCTTGTTCCATGTCTTTGACAACATAAGGAAGGTCTCCCAAGGCATTACGTTATCTTACGGATTGCTAAAATATGGATTGCCAAAAGTACTTTTCCAAATACAGCCACTGTTTTGAAGGCCAAATTGTTCAATAATGGCCTACATCCGTCAAACAGGGGCAGTACCACTGACCAAGTGATAAATTTAATCCATGAGAAAGCTCAGAGCATATAAACTATGTTGTTCCCTATCCAACTAAGCTACAGAGTAGTTAACCCACTGTGAAGTCATTATTTTATAACATCTGAAAAAAATGTTCATAATAACGGTTCTGTGGAGGCCGTTTTAGAAGTGGGTATAATATTGGAGTGCCTGTGGTAGTGACCCCCTGGGAACAGCCCCTTGTAAACTATTCATAAACAACATGGAGAGGGAGAGCTCTGTGTGTGGTCTTGACTTGATCTTGCAACTTTGGGAGCTGAACAGCTCAAGGTAGATCCTTTTCATAATTGCCTTATTTGTTTTGAAATCTCTCAGCATCCTTCAGATGACCTTCATAGGAGTACGAGGCAAGAATTTTAATTATTATTGTACATAAATCTAATGCTTATCACAGAGAGGCCCTCAATCTCTGCTGGAACCTCTATGCATTACTGCAATAAAAACAAAGTAATACTCCCACTAATTACAAAACAAGTACTTAATCTCTCCGTCAGTAAGTCTAATGTTGCCAGCATGGCTCACGCACCTAGCTCTGGTAACTGGCAGACAATAAATTCTACAAACGCTACGTGACAGACATCTGTTTTGAAGATTCCTCTCAGCTCCTTGACTTCCCATGAGGTTCTCAAAATAACTTGGTAAACAACCTGCTAATGCTGGTGGTGGAGGCACCGCTAAAATTGGTCTCTACTTGTCCACACAAGCCCTGGGATTCCAGGACTTCAGCAGTGCAAGCATTTTGTGGCCATGCTGAGCATATGAAGTGACATATATTGCAGTTTCTTGATGAACCTGAATTAATGGTGGCATTCAGACCACCTCAGCTTGTAATTTTGAAAAGGTCACCTCAAAGGCCACCAGTGCAGTCTTAGGAAGAGTCAGTGTTCTTATTTTATGCCACCGCGCTGCAGAAAGTCCCAGAGAGAAGGAAATAACAGATAGTTGTGGATCAAATACTTTGGAAGAGTTTGCTGGTAGAAGCAATCACAGGAACACAACTCTGCAAACTATTCCCTCCCCCCAAATTCTAATTAATATAATAATATAAGGAATATCAATGCTTTACATCAGAAAAGGGAATATTTTGAAGGAGCTTTTTATAGCTCTGAATAAGTCTGCCAGCCACTTCACAGAACAAACAAGATGGTGTTGTCCTTGCCAGAAGGAGGTAAAATCTAATTTCAAAACTTGTTTAACAAAATGTTATCAACAGAATAGGAAAAGGAGGAGAATGAAGAAGAGAGTTTACCCAAAGGAATAGTATGTGGGCCTTGTCACAGCAGGATGAGAGATCATCTTTTCTGCTAAAAATTCAAATAACATATCTTCACTGAGATGTAGGACTTCTTAGAGATCTGAATGAAAAGGGAAATAAGAATTATTTCCTCAATGGACAGTAAATGCAATCTAATACTGCATTCTTATCTTTATACTGCATAATTAATAAAGTCAACTAGGAAAAGAACAACTGTGACAATTATGGTAATTGTTTCTTGTGCAGCAAGGTTTGACATCATCTGATGAGAGGTTAATTAATATTTAACTTGGTCAGCACAATTACCTAGTGAAACCACATTGTTAAACCTCTGGCTGTAGCTAACTTGTAACTTGAGAAGAATTTGCTCACATCTGGCTCTGGCCCATGCCAGAGACTGGGGACTTTAATGGCTACTGACTCCTGCAGGTATTTAGATAAGCGTTCTAGGTTGCTGCCTCATGAAAATAGATCCTTGTTTGCTCCTTGCATGCAATTTTTGGGAGTATCACCTGTATTTGTTCTGCTCTGGAGATAAGAGTAATGACAGGGTGGCATGGAAGTAACTGGACAGCAGCAGCCTGCTGTGCTCCTGTCCAAAACACATGGGAGCCAATGCAGCCACGTGCGATACCAGCAAGGAGAGCGTGGATTTATCCTAGTCAATATCTAAACATCGGTTACATAAACACAGGATCAATGCAAAGGATGAACAAATCAGTCTGTCCTGAGCTCTACAGCAGGTGATGGTCAGGTCAGAATATGAACTGCTTTTTCCCACTTGGGGGTCTTCTAATTAACTGGTATGGTGCCTCACAGGTATATAATTTGGAAGAGACATCCTCAGCCCAAGCCCACATTGGCTGGGCTTCTCAGTAATGTTACACCTGTGACTATTGCCCTGAAGATATTGCTATCAGAAGACATACAAAAGGGCAGATCAGATTAGCACTTGATGATGAAAAAGAAAAAATAAAAGTTAAACCGAACACTTTCCAAAGCTAAAAAGAGGACTTCACTGAGGACAGAAATGTCTCTTCATTGAAATGCTACTGGATGAGTTTTACACAGGAAGATGTAAAATTATTTTTATCTTGATTTCAAAATGTTTTTTGTTTTCATTTTTTTTTTTTTCTGTTTTTCTTTTTTTTTTTTTCCAGATTAAAGTGTATTTTTGCTTTCACTTTCTCCATTTCTCTCTGCTCTGTCTTTCACCACCAGAAAAAAAGAAGTGGGGAACTGGAGTCAAAAGAGGGGAAGCTTTGGGGTTCTGCTTTTACTTGTTTTTCTTCTGTTCAGAAGACAGTAAGGAAGAATAAAATATTTCTCCCTTCAGAGAAGAAACAGCCACAAAATCTATCTAGCTGCTCCAAAAAAGATGGGAAATGAGAGAGGGAATTGCTGGGGAAAAATAAATATAATAGACAGAGGGCCTGGACAGAGAGAGGTAAGGCATTGGAAGCAAGGTTGCATGTAACGGTTGACTGGAGATGAAATCCATCTGGAGCTGACCGGCTGCTTTGAGAGTGCTTGCTCAAGCTGTACCAATATGACTCGAACAATGAGTCTTCTGCTGGTCCAGGTCCAATCTCAATTCTTTAGCTCAGTCTGCACTCTCTGGATGCCTGCATCTTTAACAAAAAATAATCATCAAGGTGAAAAGAGGGGTTTAATTGGGCATATGGCATCCTCAAATGGGAAGGACCGAGACAGAGCCTTCTTTCTGTAGCAAGGAATTTCCTTTAATTTCCCACTTGGGAAAAAGAGGCAAGCACTGTATAGCATAAGCAAGGGGGAAATAGTGTGATACTGGTCAATAAAACAGTGAGATAAGAAAATCCAGAAAGCCAAGAAAGGAAGGACACTAGTCATAAATACTAATACAATCAATTAAGATCCTTTGAATCAGCAGAGTCACAGGTTTGAGATCTATTTCATTTGCAAACTAAATCCTGGCATGATCAGGAGTGATTCAGTCTATATTCAGGCACTTTTCTAGGGAAATCAGAAGTACTAAACACAGTCTAGGACCAGACCCTGTGTATTTGCATTTCTTATGGAAGAAGATGCAATGTAATATGTCAGTGGCAGAATTTAGTTCTCTGATAGAACTCCAGCTCACATTTATCCTGATCATGCACTTATTTCATGTGATATTGCACTGATTTGACAAATTCAAGGGTAATTCACTTTGAAAAAAAAAAAATTTTTAATGTAAATATAACTGTAAAGTTGCCCAGTGCTTCACAAAGCCTAAAATAGAGTCTATTTCTCCCATTTCCAATTTGCAAGTCCATCTCTGTATTTAGCACAGCAGTATTGCCATGCAAACGCCAGCATAGCAGCATTAAGAGCCATTGGCCTGAAAAAAAGCCATGGAGACAGTGCAAATCTGAGACATGGCTAAGCATTTTGCCATTTGTGGCTGGCTGTGCCTACATGATGATTGCCCATGCTCTGTTTCGGTTATTCATCTGAAATCACCAACTGAGACTGAAACCCTGGTCACTATGTGGCCTTGGTCCTAAGAGAATAGAAGATTTCATACTACATTGAATCTTGTAAACAACAATTTGTTGCATACAAAAAAACCCCATAAATACTATTTATCTTGATGTAGATTTCAAAATGTCAAAGAGCCAGGGCTAATTAAGAGTCAATAACAGATTCAATAATTTGAAGCCCTTTTTTTCTGTTTTATTGTAGAGAAGAAAAGCAATGGCCATTATGTCCTAATTTGTAAACACTTTATTTGATGTTTGAGACCGGAAAGTATGCTAGTGCTCTTTGTCCTGTCAAAGGCTTTGGGATGGTCTGAAGCCTACAGAGCTACATCTGTTGCTATTATCATGAGGATTTTTTGCCCTGTTTCTAACAGTTTATAAAATGAAGAAAAATCTTAAATACTGCGAATAGAATTTAATAAGGGGACTTTCTTCCCCTAACAAAAATTAATCAAGCCTTTCTTTGAACTTCCAAAAAGAATGTATATGAATATGTGTATGTATATGATGTTACAACACACAAACCCAAAATGTTCCTCGGTTTTCCATCTTGCTTGTGGATGCAAATTTTTACGGGTGCTTAAGTTCAGAAGTGGACTAACAGCGGGAGAGCTAAGCTCAACAACCACATTTTTGTCCTATGTATGTTCTCACACCATGGAGGCGCCTGAACATCTTCTCAGGAGCACCAGTCACTGCAGTGAGCTGCTTCCCCCATCTGCTCCTCGCAGGACAGAACCCAAACCCAACACCCTGCTTCATTTTGTTGCAGTTCTAAGCACAGAGCTGGAAAACCGCTGCCTGTCCCTCACCCCACAGTTGCCAGCAATCCACAATTATTAACATGGTTTTACTCCCACAACACCTTAGTGAGGAAGGAAAATTTCATACCTGTTGTACTAGAAACTGAGCCAAGAATTGAAACCAGGTTTGTTGAATACCATCTTAATACCCTGCCCTGTCTGCTCTTTGTCAGCTTTGACGGCATACCCGGTGCTGTGCCAAAGCCCAGTCTAAAGAAAAGCCTCTCTTTCCATCTTTCTCCCTGCAGGATAGACACAAAAAAGGGCAACCCACCATCTGTGCTTTTGAGTGCTCCGCAGGTCTGGCAGAAGGAGTGGGATTTTAGCATGCAGTTAAATAAGACATAGGCTCCCTGCGAAAAAAAGTGTTGGAAATTAGTCCATTCCTAAGGGACAACCTAGAAAGAGGCAGAGACAGAGCTCAAAGCAAGTAATGAAGAGACCGTCAAGACTGGCACCAGTAGCAGAGCTGAAGAGCTACAGGGGGCGGGTAGAGAAGAGCTTTACACCCAGTATTTGAAGAAAGCATACCCCTGGAATAAAAGTGATGATTTAACAGTCAGAGTCATAGGTGGGGAATATATATCAAGCAATTATATGGAAACATCACACGAAGGGACTCAGGGATAAAGAAAACAGAAGTAGAGGGGCATCCCAAACCTTAGCCTCCTTCCAAGTGGAAAAATTGAACTATATGGGAAGGAGAGTGTCAGCTTGGGGAAGTGAGTTACAAATTATGAAGACAAGTCTCTTCAGTGTGTCTTCCTCAGCCTTCTAAGATTTTGGAGGAAAATTACTTTGTGATATTCCAGCTCCATTGAGAACCATGGAGCTGTGCTTTCACCCCATCTTTGAGACACTCCTATTCTAAAAGGTAGAACGGTGCAGACGAATTTTAAAATATTCTGCGGTAAAAGTCATGCACATTTTTTAGCTTTAAAACCAGCAGAGATCCAGTCTCCCGGTCAAATCTAAAAGCCTGTATTTATAGCAATAACAGTACAAGACCAATTAATTTTTCTCCTTGTGAAAATGCAAATGCAAAAAAAAAAAAAAGTTAACTAAAACTAGGAAAAAATATGCTGTAGTAGTGTTTTGTGGAAGCCATCATGCAAGTATGATGTGACTTTTTCCTCTTCTGCAATCTGAATTTCCTTATTGTGCTGCTTTTCCCATGCACCACAGACTTTGCACTTGCAGATAGGAAAAGAAATCCCCTATGGTCTATCATACAGGAGATCGTTCTTCCTACTATTTTCGCCTTTGATAGAACTAATTCAGAATATAATGACAAATTATTTAAAGAAATTTGAGTACGGCAGTACTATTTTTACCTGAAATTATTTCAGTCTTGGTCAATGCACATTAGTCTTCTAACAATGGGTAGGAAGCACACGTAGAAAACTGATGTTTTCAAGGGAACTATTTCACTGAAATACTGACATTCTGCCAATGGCTGCCGTCGTGAATTGTCAACCAGCACTGCTAAGTATTTTGATTTTAGCATTAGTAGCAGCTGAAGATACGTGAAGGAAATCCTGCCCAATGCTCTGACAAACTACTTGAGCTGTCTGCAACAACATTTTGTATGAGTTACTACACTAATAGGCAATTTAGTATTACAATATGAGAAGTGAGTGCAATACAATTTCCTTTTAATTTCACTTTTGCTCATTTTAATTAATTTTTATAATTATTACAGTAGTAATGTTGCTCAGCACTCACATTAGTCAAACCATTTTCCTGTTTTCCAGATTCTCAGCCTTTCCTTGGTCCTTTCACTATACTGGTGGCATCAAAAAAGCCTATAAATCTAGTGCAAGAGACACTACAAGCCATCCATCTTCTATGCCACATTCCATATGCCATCAGAAATATTTGTAGGGTGCAGGAGGCAGGTGGGATGTGTCACAACAGCTAAGTGCAACTTACAACAACCTAGTCTGCCTTAAGGAAATTAGAGAGTCCAGGAAAGGCAATGGGTGACATAAAGCCATCTTTACATCATCTTCTCGCCTAGTCCCTGTGTTACCTTGGGTGCCACATTGAAAATTCCTATACGGCACTGCAAAGAATTTCTTCTTGCAGAGCTGCTGAACACAGCTCAAACAGCCCAGAAAACACGGTCTGAGGTACACCTATTTCTTGCTGAAATCAGCATCCCTGATGTGCTTCTAGGAACCACCAAAAAATACTGCTTTCTGAGCAACATTCCTTTAAAAGAGTCCTTTAATTTTAGGTAGTTTTCCAGTCCTAAATTTGCCCAAATATACCCGAACCCTAACAGCTTGCTGGAAATCAAAGCAGAATATCACCACAGTTTATTAGAGAAGGTGATGAGTGTTAGATAACAACAGAACCATTAAATATTTTGGTCTTCAATGTAATGAATACTTCAAAACAGCCACATGAAAGTTAACAAAGTCACCATAGAAAGCAGCATATGCTTACACAGTAGGAACAACAGGATATACATTTAACACGCTTTATTAGTAAAATCAAAAAAGCATTGAAATTCCAGCATGTTCACATACTCGCAAACTCAGTGACTTTGCAAGAATCAAATGACATATTAAAAACTCAGCTCTTGCAGAAACAGCTCCTTCTTTAACTGTTTCTGTTCTTTTTAATTTTTAAAACCCTCTCATACACATATTCATTGTCACAGCCTTGAAACCCCCTTTTCCGATCAGTGATTCCACACTTGTTTCATTTCTACATCACATCAGTGTCATCTTAGCCACAGACCTGCCAAGATGTTCCTTTAAAAGGTCTCGTAAAAAATGGACTGACCAGGAGACTTGGACTTCAGCATCTCATCTGCTTTGCAACAGTTCAAACTAATAAATCCGTGTGCTACAGAATTAATGCACTTAACTGTTCCTTTATGAGGAACCACAAACTTCTCTCTCAAAATTTATCGTTAAACCTTTGCCTCCACAATTATATACTCACTTCTCTTATTCTAAATGTACCTATGTCTGTTACAGAAACGAAGAAATATTTTTGACAGGCATCTCAAAATCATGCTCCTAAGTTAATTTTCAGTGTTAAGTATTGTGATGTAAAGATACTGTCACATAATCCTCAGAGGTGATGGCCTCACTGTGATTTAGAGCCCGTAAGTGAGACTGGATATAATTTTTAGGAAACATGCAGATACCCTTTGACTCACTTATATGGAAAAACCCTCCAATCTGTGATTGTTGTGACAGCCTATTCTGGATCCATGGATCTGAATCTTTCTCTTACCCATCCCTTCTGGAGCCTGACAAGTTTCTGTCAGAATAACAATCATCAGCTCCACATTAGGATAACAATCACAATTAAACTCAGGTTTCAAGCTTCACCTGTACTTATCAGGTGCTTTCTTATGCTTGGGATTAACAGCTTCGAGGTCTGAAAAGGGTTTTCCCCTGGGCAGGCTGAGAGAAATTTGCTGTCTTTGCTTCTCACATGCCAATTCACCCACATGCATCACCTCAATCCATACAACCACAGCAGCACAAGAGGATTCCCGTTCTTCACCAACAGCATTTGGGTTTTGACAAGAGGAATGTTTCTCCTCACCCTGGGAATTGAGTAAAATGTGGCTGTGATGAACAGGAGATTTGGTGTAATCTCTGCGAAATCTGTGAAATGTGGTTTGGCTCCAGAATCTGAACACATTTACTCACTCTTTGAAGAGTTCAGTTACATGAATTACCAAAGAGACAGTTGGATAAGGTGTATTGGGTCTGGCTGAGATGGAGTTAGTTTTCCACATAGCAGCCCTCTCAGTGCTGTGCTTTATATTGGTAGCTAGAAAGGTGTTGATAACACATCCGTGTTTTGGCTACTGCTGAACAGTGCTCGCACAGCATCAGGGCTCTCTCTCCAACATTCCCCCCTCACCAGTGGGCTGGAGTTGAGCAAGATCTTGGGAGGGGACACAGCCAGGACAGCTGAGCTGAGCTGACTAAAGGGATATTCCATACTGTGTGGTGTCTGCTCAGCAAGAAAAGAGAAATGGGGGGAGGGGGGACGGCTGGGAGGGGGGTATTTGTTAGTAGGACATTTGTCTTCCAGAGCAACTGCTACACGTACTGAAGCCATGCTTCCCAAGAAGTGGCTGGACGTCGCCTGTTGATAGGAAGTAGAGAGTAAAGTCTTTTGTTTCCTTTTGCTTCTGTGTGCAGCCATTGCTTTTATTAAACTGTCTTTATCTGGAGTTTTTTTCATCTTATTTTCTACCCCTGCTCCTGTCCTACTGAGAAGGAGAATGATAGAGTAGTTTGGTGGGCACGTGCCATCCAGCCAAGGTCAACCGACCACATCAGAGAATCTGGTTTGCTTTGTAAAAGGTATGAGGCTGTAGGCTGAGGAAGTTAGAGGCTGTTAGGTGTCTTCCTTGGTTTAAGCTAAAAGTTGAGTTGTTTTGCTATGTTTCCCCAGTCTCGTGTCGCCACATCATTAGTTTGAATCCTTTACAGAAAGGAAATAAAGGGTAAATGCTGCTTCATACATATCTGTGGTGTAGGTGATAACATGGGGTGATAACCCTAGAGAGAGAAAGGCACTGTGCCAATGGCACCTCTGCAGTGAAGCACTTCAGTTATGGGATTTTGGAACCTTAGTTTGGGTACTACTCTGGTTTTTTTCTTTTCTCTCTCTTTTTTTTTTTTTGTCTGTTGTGTCCTAATTCAGCCTCATAAGTAGTTGTCATTCTAGTTCTCCCCCTGGATTAATAAATCTGCATTCTCTGTTTACTTGTGACCCATAAATTTTTCTAGCTTCTAGTAGTTAAGCATGACTAACCCAAGATAGCTACAGACAATGGTATGATTTTAACATGTTTCGAGGACTCCAATTCTCCAGTGAAGTCAGTGAGCTCTGCAGGTATTTCACACCTGTAGAAAAGACTATGATGCCTGACTATGGGTCAGCATTTTAGCAAATATTTTCACATGTGAGTAGACAAAGCCGTTATTCAGCGAGATGCAAGATCAGGGTCATGAGAGGTTGCCTTAGTGCTCTTTCCATCTCTGCAGTTATTTTATAGAAATAATGTATAAGGCCTAAGTATGGAAAAGATCTTACAGAGTTCAGTAAAATTTTGGAGGAGGCATCCAATACATGTGAAATATATATACATGTATTCTGTTCTTTGTTGTTTCACTGCTATGCTTGGTGATGTGCTGAGCACAAGTTCAATGTTCACTGACATTCAACAATGAAAAACCATTAATCAAACCTTATAATGAAATATGGAAAATGTAGCAGCCCTAAAAAATGTCAAGCTTGGCTTCACCAAATTTATTTTCTTCCTCTGTATAAATCAGTGTTCAGTTTATACTAATTGTTGTGGGTTGAATGTAAAAGGTATGGCTAAGCAGCCACTGAATGTTTGAGCTTATTTCAAATATTTGGACATATTTGGTAAGATTTTCAAACCCTACTCCATCTCTGTCTCTTCTGCTCTGTGGGAAGGCTGTTTCTTAACAGCTTGACAGTCCTCTCCAGATTTCCCCTGCACTGGGCTGTAGTGGGTACAGGACACAGCTGGGGCTCTCAGCCAGCCTTACGTTTTCAGGGCTTTAGTTAATAGCCCTCCTTCCCCTCCCTTCTACCCAGATCGCTCATAAATGACAGAGAAATGCCATTTAACATCTTATCTGCAGTCTTTATGAGAAAGAGATTGGGAGTTCCTAGTGTCATTCCCAACAGAAGAGTGAAATCCACGTAGTAAATCCTTTCCCATCACTAGTACTAATTATTTTTTTAAGTGGCAGACCGTTGTATTATCCGTATAATCTCTAAGATGATCTCTGTGCAATATTTCTTCTGTTCTTGCCCTAATGAAGCTTAAGCTGACTTAATGCAGAAATGTTCCTGCTAGCCAGTGATATGTCTACTAGGGTGAAACAAGAAGGATTTAAATTTCCAGGGCTATTGCCAGGGCAACTTGTTAGGAGCACAAGATGGGTTTCCTAGGAAAGCAACAGCAGGAGCATCTCAGTCAGAGAAAAACTATCACCTAATCACAGGCAGGCCTAATCATGGGCAAGTCTAAATCCAGCCCTGACAAACAGGCAGGAGGGAAGAGCATCTGGACCTCATGTAGCAGAGAGTGGCTATCTGAGTGGCATCTTGCGCAGAAACAAAAAGTGTTTCACTGTGGCTATGCATATCTTGCAATAAATGAATATACTGAAACAGAGGTAGCTGAGGTAGGGCTCCTGTGCCATATGAGACCATTCATGCATCCCTTCTGCTGATGCCTCTCTTCTGCTCCAGCTTTTCTTCCTGCAACATCTCAGCCAGGGAATAAGTGTGGGTGGGGAGAAGGGGGAGCTCCTCATGGCTCATTGTCCATAGGGGGCGTGGAGAGAAAGGAAAAGGAAACACAGCTGAGCCTGCTGGGACGTCTTCATCATCATCACCTATTGACTCATGGGGTTGCCTATCCAAATGAACAAAGCCAAAAAAACAAATGTGAGGAACCTGTTCCTGCATCTGCAGATTTGCTATATGAATTTGTGCAGTTTCCTAAAATCCTCTGTATCTAAGAGACTCTGTTTGTAAAATGGAGCTAAGAGGTATTGTGCTTTAGAATGTATTTTCAAAATCTCGTACGAAGAATGCTTAGTGGTATGTCTCATTTTTACCAGTGCAGCTGTCCTGCTCAATTTATTTCTTCCTGGAGAAAGTGTGCGCTACAAAATAAGATAATACATTTTCTTGGCTGTATTCCTGTAGCACATGAACACAGTCCCCAGCTCCACTGAACACTGTAGCAGGCAAGCAGAAGGCATTGTTTGCAAAGTATTTTCATCTTAGAGAAGCAAAGGAAATTAATTGTTTTTCCATACAAGCCCTTAGTCAATAGTGAGCTCATGCACAGTATCAGAATTACACCTCTTAAAAAATAGGCATATATCATATTCTACTTATATTTTATCTGTTTTGCACTTCAGCAGCCCACTCTAAAACCCTTCAAGAGTCATAGATTTTGACTAGCCTTGGATTAGACCATAGATATCTTAGCTAGCATATAGCTACTCAACTGCATGAACTGTCACTATTACCTGAAAACAAAAGCCTCACTTTAAAATAGGAAAATTTTCCGTGCTTTACTCTCTAGTTCTGTTCTCCAAACCCATGTATGTCTGCCCGCGAACAGCAACTGCCACATCTCACCCTGAGCTTTTAAACCTCCAGCAAAATTTCATTGAGAACCAACAAAAAAAAGTAGGCAAGGAGACTTCTCTGCAGCTCGTTTCTTTTGAATGTGTCTTTGAATTCTAGAGGTCCCTATATCAATCCAAATCTCAGCACAGCTCTCTGCAGGCCTTACAAAATACAGAGACCATCCTATTTATCCTTGAGGACTGCATCTGATACCTTGATATATCAGGTCTAGAGCCAGCAGCGATGGGAAATGATGGACAGAGTGGTGAGCTTGGTGAGCTACTCCATATTGCCATAGAAGTAACTCAAGAAAGGAAATGTAGGGAACAGAAAGGAACAGGGTCTGCAAACCCATCCCCTGCTTCCGTAAGTGTGTTCTGACTACCAAGAGATTAATACGGCACTCCCCTGTACCACAAAGTGCACAGCACTGAATCTTCCTGTCTTAAATCTCATCACCCCACGATGAAAAACACCAATTTCCCTCGAAATCCCCTTTCCGATCATACCTATGGCACCTTGTGGAAATACATAAATAGCTGTTTGTGATTAACCAAGCTGCCATAGCACCTCAATGAGCAACGGCTTTTGGTGTAAACATGAAAAAGTATCAGCTAAAATATTGAAATCTGCTGCCCCAGTCAGAAATAAGAAGTGTTTTCCAAAGAATCCAAACTTTTGCAGAGGTCACCAGCATTGCTAGAATCTGGTAGTGCCTAAAGGTACCAATTTGGTGGCATTGGGATGGGTAAAAAATATTCACAGAAAAGTAAGAATGCGGTCCAAGAATAAGTAGGCATAAATTTAAAATAATTTTCTGACACTGGCAGTCCCAGGTTCCAGAATTTGTCTATCAAACCTCCCTCAAGGATGGTGCTGTAGTTTCTAAACTACATTTGTTCTGTGGTGGCTCTGGGCCCAGATGTGAAGCAAGTATTTCCTGAGGACAGGTCTGATCCTACATTTAATGAGGATGCTGTGGTGGAACAGCTATTGCTACTGCAGAGATATATAGGGATGAATTAGCCCTTTGTTCTTTTGGGCAGGGTTTCCATTTCTTTTGAATGTGTCTTTGAATCCTAGAGGTTCCTATATCAATCCCAATCGCAGCACGCCCAGTAGAAAAAGGCTTACACAGACCTAGTACACTGTAGGGAAAGAAGGTGGATATTGAAAGGCAAATGATTTTTGCCCAACTAGCAAAGACAGTAAGAACAAACCGCAGCCTGCAGTATGGAGCTGGTCTTTTGCGTGCCAGCCTTTTTTTTTAGTGAAAACAATAGCGTTTCTTTCTGTAAGACAAAACAGGGAACGCGATCTGGTAGCCACATGGGCAACCCAAATCAAATTACAGAGAATACTCTCTTCAAAATTGGTGGGCACGCACTACAAGGGTTGTATGCTTTACTCCCTTATGTCTCATTAGCTTTCTGAAGCAGCAGGCAGAGAAGGAAAACTGGGTGTGAGATGCTCTCCCAGACAGGAGAAGAGAAGGATTATCAGGATACAGAGGTTGAGAGTGGCTGGCCCACAAGCACACCCCTCTGGCAGCTCCACCAGCCCACCGCCTTCTCTCTGGCTGAGCAGCCACTGCATCCACATGGGAGGATGTCATGGTCCAGAGATGTTTGACATACAGAGACATCTACACCCTCTGCCAAACCACTCAAACCCCATTCCCAAACTTCTCTTCAGCTCTCAGCACCAAAAACATTGCCCATAGTTTGGCCCAAACTAAGCCTTCAGTATTTTGGTCTGCCATTGAGGGACATATTACTGCAGTGGGTTTACAGAGGAAAACTTGTACCAGGCATTCTGGGAGCAGTTACCAAGAGCTTGGCAGAATAGGGGAGCTGCCAGTTCCGCTAGAGTTTAACAAGGGAAAGACTTTTTATGCTTTCACTTTTAGCTTTTCTGCTTTTTCTTCTTCACTGCATACCCACGTGAAGGCCAGCCACAGTAACTGCACTTTAGGCAACACTCACTGAACTGATTTTATTGGCCAATTTTTTCACTTGAGTTAAACTCTAAACACTTTGTCTAACCCTGATACAGGTTTCAATCACAGAGAGCAGTCCAGGGAGACCCTTTTCTGTTTGTTTTTCTTGCTTCCCTTCCCTCTGAGAGGGGAGGAAAGGGCAGAGGAAAAGGATGAAGCACTGGATGACTTTAACTATAGCTAAGGCAGAGGCAGCCCCTCTCTTATAGCTTATACACATGTAATTGATAACAGTGCTTGGACCTTGGACTAAAACTGTACAAATTTCCTCTTATTTAGCCAGTCCTTCAACCCCCACCCCAAAAAGGCCGTAATCTAAATCAGATCTGGGTATTCAGGAAACATACAGGCCACCACAACGAGCAAAACATTTGCGAGTCATCCAGAGACTCAATTTCCTTCCTAAAGGAATAGCGCAACAGGGTTTATTTTGTAAGGAGAAAAAAAAAAAGGAAACTTTTCTGGGTGTCTATAGTAGTTTTGCTGTCTCTGGCTGAGCTCCTCTGGAGCATCCAGGAGCTGAGGACAACTTGTTCACTTTTTAATTATTTTTTTATCACTAGCTTGTACACTTCCAAATGTGGAAAAAATTCTAGCATCGCACTACTAACACCAAATAAAAACTTCAGTCATTTCCACCCTCTCATCAATAAAGAGAGAAAAGTGATGATAGTAGAATTTTATTGGCTTTATTTAAACAAGTTTCTTCTCCTCCAATGATACTGTGCTACTACTATAAAACTTTTCTGACACATTACTTTAAACATTAGCGCATGGACATGCCAGCTCTGCACTTCAGGAGCTGCAGTTCAATGCCAAGAGCTATTAGTCACACTAAGAAGTCTATTCACAATACAGCAGATAGAGAGGAGAGTGGCTGAATCCTCCTGTCTCCAGGGCTGCTCTGTGCCCTGTCACCCTCCCTGGCTGTGGCCTGACTCATACACAGAGCAGCCAAGAGAGGTTTTCTACCAGTGGTTGGAAGCATGAGAGGTTTTGGGGAGTGGTAACTTTCATTCCACTGTTTTTAAGGTGGGTGCCACTGCAGTGCTCCACAGGAATTGCTGCAGTCAGCTGAGGACAAGTGATGAGAGAAGGGAAGAACAATGAAGTTAAGCAAACAAATGTCTCGTCTAGGTCTGGGGAACTTCTAGTCTAAATACATCGCTATCCTCCTTCAGTATACATGTGTGTTCTGCTCTTCAGGACAAATGGGGCCTTTCTTTTCAGCCCCTTTGACTTCAGCAAGGATTGCACAGCTGGGACGATGACTTTTCTTATTAAAACCACTTCTTACAAGTGCTGACTGTGTCTACGTGTTCCTCTGAGTCACTTCTTCAGAGAAAAGAGCGAAAAAGAAAATATTTTAAGACCCAATCTATCATCTTTATGCTCTTATGTCTATATTTAATCTGTTTCGTGGTGAGAAAAAGATATCTAATATTAAAAACTGTGATTTATTAAGTAACTATCCTGGATGTTTATCTGTCTACATTTTTCCCCATGTATGGGAAAAGGCAAGAGAATCTGAAATGGCCAGAGCACTCCTAAGCAAAGACACAGCCTAGCCTGAGGCAGAGAGAATACTCCAGCAGAGACAGAGAGCAAGGCAGCAGGCAGAGGGACTCAAACAAACCGCATATGTGAGTGTAGAGAAGTCTTAACCATACATATAAAAATAGTAATACCAATGGCTTGGTTTTTGTTTGTTTCTCTTACTTTTCATTTAAAACAAGCACATTCTGCTGCTGACCTCGGGAAGTGCCAGTTTGTGACATAACACACATGCTGAAAGACAATATGGAAATTGTGTACACAACACTGCATAAGAGAGGCTACAATCTGCAAAAGTGAATGTTGCATCCATATATCAATTGAAATGGCCTACAATTCAGGGAATAATTGTTTTGAAACAATCTCACATGAATTCACCTTCACGAGATTAGAGGCTGATGTCACCACATGGGTGAAGTCATCAGCAATGACTTAAGCTAATGGGATAATGCCAGAAGAACTCCATCGGCCGTTGTGCAGAGCTTAACTCCTTCTGAGCAACAAGGAATGCTGAGAAGTATTTACCTCTTTTGTTCACAGCATTTCCTGAGTGGGTTTTAGCACAGGAAAGCTCATGGTTGACTAATGGGGACAGAGAATGAAATCTCCTTCCTACAGCGCTGCTGGTGATCTCTGTTTGGTGATTTTAAAGCCATATGTCTGAATTCAAGTTGAACTTCGAGACAGAGAAAACTGGCAGTAAGCTGCGAGGATAATTTCATGATGTATGGTCAAGTCCCGGAAATACTAACTCATAGGAGTAGTCCCTGCTCATTTTAGGTCACCAGCACAGTGGGATTCGGCAAGGGGGCTTGGGCCCAGCTTTACATTCATTAGGGACAAAGATGGAAAGAGATGTGGCCGACAGTGGCCATGGTAAGCTTTTCCCAGACGTCATAAACAAACCAAGCTACCCATAACGGCACGTGGTGTGGCTGACACAAAACTGTACTAGGTAGGACAGCCAGCTCAACATGAGTTGGGTGTCTTCCTGAGGTAATAGCAAAACACATGATTTAGAGTCAGTAGCATTAAAAATCATCAGAGTCATGCCGGAAAGTAGAGATATTTCTGTTTGACTGTGTAATGTGTGCTTGTGTGGGAGTGGTGTGAGCTTGTTCTATTTCGAGCCTGTGAGCACCGAGGTGTGACAAGCCCGCTGCACCGCTCGTTGGGCAAATGGTGACGGCGGTGCCACTCCCTGGTGAAAGTGAGGAGCTCAGACAAAGTAAAAACTATCTGAAAGAGCAGTAAACCTAAGCGGTGATCCTGATCCTGCATGCCACAGTGTTCACTGGCTCCTGGTACATGGATTAGGCCCCCAGAGTGGAGCATGCAGGAAGGATTTGCCAGCATGGTCAAGCGACCTTTGCCAAGCTTGAGAGTGCACGCTGCAGTATGCGCTGCACCCACTCCTGATGTGGATAGCCTTGATTCACACCATCAGTGTGGCACCTAGGGCAGCTCATCTGGCACTGACAGCATTTAAGAGAGCCCCCAGGCTGCCTGTTAGCATGCTACAGCTTCACATGCAGCTGCAGAGCTCAGGTGGGCTCCAACTCGACTGAATCCAGCTTTGCTCTGCTTTGCTGGAAATAAGATTAGGGCTTGGCCCTCTGTCTCCTCTAATACTTTTTATTTTTTAAAGCCAAATATTTAATTTAACCCCCTCTTTCTCTGCAGTGCTCTTGCAACTAATTTATTTTGTTAAGCTTGAAAGAGAAAAAGCAGAGCAGTTGGTTTTGCATTCTGTCATAAAACAAGTCTAGGTTTTGGGTTGAAATGCTGAAGGTTAAATGTTGAAAGCTCCTCTAACAGTACGCACTGGTTGAATTATAAATATGGAGATGCACAAGTCCAGCCAACAAGGGCACATCTATCCTAAAAGACCTTAAGTTATGACCTTTCCAATGTGGCTCAGCAGGTAGCCCGTAAGCCAGATGTTGCTAAGTAGGTTAGCCCATCATCTTTTCCACAGAGGAGATAAAGGATGGCTATTTGGACAACAGGCACAGCCAAATGTGCCCTGTGCCTGCCCAGCTCTCGGACCTGGCGCCGCCACAGAGACATGGGACTGCTGTCCACTCCTGACAGACAGGCAGAGCAGCCTGGGTTGCCAGCCCCTCTGGCCATGTTGCTGCAGCTCACAACATGAAGGTGATCCCAGGAATAACTTGCAGCCATTTTGGTCATCCAAATGAAATCACCTGAACTTAAGAGATCTATGTTTTAGTTTTGAATGGCCTCGTGTTTAACAGTATGTTGCCCTAAGGAGGAAGCATTTGTTGAAGAAAAAATCTACAGCTGCAGACAAAGGGACTCTATGCTATATTAGGGCCAGCTTGTCCTTGTTTCAAAGGACCCACACCATACCAGACAGAGAAATATCTAGTGGTTCAGAAGTGTCCTGCAGGCAAACGTATTATTCTGCCTGCCTGCCTCTTCCACTGCACTCTCCATCCAGGAAGCTCAGTTTCAAAGCAATCTGTCCACCCTGAAAATGGATTGACTAAGCCTGAACTGACCACAGTGACGTGTGCTAGAATAGAAGACATCTTCCACACAGGTAACTTGTGCCTATTTTGAAGAAATGAAGAGTCCACAGATTGGGGGCATATCTCAGTTTCTCTATTTCCTATTTAGGCCTCATGTTCTGACTTCTTACCCAGGCAAAGGTTCTGTTGCTCCTGCTAGCACTGAAGGGAACACAAAATGCTCAGTGTCTTCTGAAACACTTAGTCAAGAGGCAACGTCTGAGTTGCATGGCATGCTTGCAATAAAACAGCAGATCAGGGTACAGCTAAGAATATTGCTGTGGTTTCCAAGGAGTGGGAACTACCATGCCTTCACCCCTAACCCATCCTGATCCTCATCCAAATGACAGTGATCTTGTAAGGCTCACTACAAGCGAGCACAGTTAGATGCTTCCTCTACAAATATCTGCTTAGGATCCTCATCAAGTGCCATGCAGTTAAACAAAAAAAGAGCCTCTGAATTCTACAGTGCCACAGTTAGACACAAGTGCAGGGACCTGAATTCCCTTTACAGCTAGTGAAGGTGAAGGAGGTCCTCCAGTTCAGGTCGCAGGAGGGCTGCCTTGACCTCTGACGCCACATACCTCCCTCCATCGATCGCAGAGCAACCTTGTAGGGACCAAACACCTGATGGAGGTCCCACAGGTAAGGGCCTAAAGTTTGCTGGGAGTTGGCCAACATTTCATGCCCTATGAAAGCAGTCTGCACACACTTTGCTCTGACAGACTCGGACACAGGTAGTGATGCCCAGTTGCTCAGGAGACACTCTGAACCTTTCCTTGAAATAGAGAACTGTGGTGGGACAATCTACCTCTTCTGCTGAATGTAAGAAAGGGAGGAGGTAATTCTACCCCTCTCATTATCCTAGCATGCCTTACCTAGTGGCCTAAACTGGAAGCTTATATAAAATATTGAGTCCTTATATTCTGCAAACCAAGTCCTGAAAAGGGAAATTTCTACATTCTTAATTACAATTTGCTGTAGGAGGTGCAATCCCAGCCAGTTCTCCAAGGCTTGTGGCAGCTGACTTATTATTCTAGCACGCTTGATGGAAATACAAAATTGCATATCCTTCTTTGTAAGACGACTTCTTGGGCTCTGGCGCTCGCTAGCTGTCAGTGGATTATATATTGGATTTTTCTGTCAGCATGTAATAAAAGGAAAGTTTTAAAAAAATAAAGCAATACATGAAAATAATTCCATTCATATTAGGTTTTGTAAAACCCCCCAGCTAGTTTTGGGCTGTCCATGTATGGGTAACTCACTGAAAAGGAAGAGGTCTCCAACGCCTCTGTGTTGGGTTTGTGTCTGGCAGCGTTTCGGTAGTGAGGGAGGGGGCTGCTGGCTTGTGTTTGGCAGGGGTTTGGTGGTAGGGGAAGGGGCTGCTGGACGCGGCCCCTGCAAGAAGCTTCGAGAAAGCTCTCCCTGCTCCACGTGGGCCCCACCGCTGACCAAGGCTGAGTCATTCAGCACCTCTGCTATAAACATATTTAAGAGGGGAAATCTGTTTGGCAAAGGCCTTTTTTATTTGGGAGCTCCCTTTTGTTTTGGAGGGGAGTAGGATGGAGAGAGATAACCCATGCGAACACCCAGGTTAGTGAGGAAGGAGGCAGCGAGACCCTCCAGAGCAGCCATTTCCCGTCGGCCTGTGGCAAGATGGCAGGACATATGCAGTCCATGGAGAAGCCCACACTAGAGCAGGGGCCTTGCAGTCCTCAGAGATCACCAACGGAGAAAATTTCCTGAAAAAGGCCATCACTCTGAGGGAGACCCTCACTGGGAAACCACTGCTCGTGGGAGACCCCCACGCTAGCTGGAAAAGTTCATGGAGGACTGTCTTCAGTGGGAGGTACGTGTCACAGGGGACGACTGTAAGAAGCGTTTCCCTTGAGGAAGGAGCAGCAGAAGCAACACAGAGCGGACTGGGACCGACTGCGACTCCCGTCCTCTGCCCCCCGCTGCGCTGCAGTGGAGGGGAAGAGGTAGTAAAGCTGGGCGAGGGATAGAGGGGAGGGGTGGGGGGGGAAGATATATTTGAGATTCTGTTGTTTTTCTCACTGTCCTACTCTGATTGGGTTGGTGATTTGGTAGTGGTTTTGTTGTTTAAACTGTTTCCCCAAGTCAAGTCTGCCTTTTGCCAGTGCCCATAATTGGTGAGTGAGCCCTCCCTGTCCTTTGTCTCCACCCTTAAGCCTTTTGTTGTATTTTCTCCTTCCTGGAGTGAGAGAGCAGCTGCATGGCGCTTGGTTGTCAGCTGGGTCTAAACCACAACACCCTCACAGAGCTGTGCAAGAGCTGGCCATTTATTTCATTTTTATGCTGCCAGGGATTTCCTGCTACCAGCAGTGCACGCACACTGTAAAGGATTGACTGTAGATTTTGCCCACCTGGGATAACTTGCAGGAGAAGCTTATGTTGTGTTCTCTCCCAAGGCATTCATCAGAAGGCTTTTCCCATGCTATTTGGCTGAGGTAAGCCAGAGAAACACCAGGAAATTACTGTAGGAATGCCTTCTCCTTCCTCCTCCTCCTTCCTCGCTGCCTCAAACTGCATGTGACAGAGCAGAGCCATAAATAGCTGTCCTAAATGCCTTAGCAGTGTCCTTCGCAGAGCTTGCTATCCAAGATGTCAGGTTATTCAACCTACCAATGGGCGACACTTCCAGTCTTCCACAAACAAAACCTACACAAACATTATCAGCGGTGCCAATCTCTGACGGATCCAGCGGGATGCAGTGCACACCATTGTACATCATGCAGCATGAGGCACATCTTTTCTGACCACTGCAATCATCTCAGTGCCAGTCCCCACGTCATACAGGAGCCAGCTTTCACACAGCAAGCAAAATTGCTAACACATCTGCTTGAGAATACAGCACCAAAAGGGTTAAGCAAGTCAATAGAGCTAGTTTGCTGGTAAGATTTTAGGGAACTGGAAAGAGTAGAAGAATTAGTCCAGCCACATATCTACTCTCTGACTCAGGAGAAAAATTTCAATTGTTTTATTAAAACATTAGTTCATTAAAACATAATTCATTAAAACATGAATTAATGGCGCCACTTTAAAATTATCCATAACTCATACTGTATCTAGATCTGTGCAAATAATCTGTTCTTCAGTTCCTTGGCAAACAAACAACAACAAAAAGGAACAAAATCATTTTATTTTGGGTCAAACATGATTAATTTCAAAGTGCAATTTCATTCCAGTATTTAAAGTTAGTTGCATTTATAAACAAAATACCAATTTGGAAACAAAAAAACCTCCATTTTATTTAGAAAAAAAAAAATTTATTATCTTTAAAAGGCATAAATTCTTTTTCAGCCAAAATAATTTGATGAACTCAACACAAATTTTGTCAGCAGTTTCAGTAACCCAAATCTGCACTATTTCTGCATGTAAATTGAAAGAACAAAACATTTCACCCAGCCTTAGCTGCAGCTTCAGTCCTGAAAGATGTCCATGTTACACTTCTCTGTGTTGGATGTGGCATATTTTTCTTGCTCTTAATATTTTCCATGATATTAGGGAATTTGAATAGTAAACACTGGAAAGAAAACCTTGGGTTTTGTTATCTGATCTTTAATCCCAGCTTTCCTCTTCGTACATTACGTCTAGGGAGCTATGTTTTTCAAAAACGTAAGGGAAACTCATCTGCTAATCTGTCAACAAGCCATCCATCTGTAATGTCTGCTCTACATTTGCTTTTGTATGTCACTACACACCGAAAGTTTGATGCAGATGTTGTGAAATGAATGGTAGAGCACAATGAAATTTGTTGTTTCCTACCATGCCCTGCTTTTTAAAAATAACAGAGTACTCCATGACAGTGAGTGATTTCTCAATACCTTCAGTCAGGGTGAAACCTTAATGCTTTAAGGAAATCACACCAGCAAACAATACTAACATTACAAACCTTTTATACCTTCTAAAAGATACAGAAGAGTTATTTGACTCTGATTTGCATATTCATGTCGGAGTTCAATGCTCACCTTCTGTTAAAGACAGGCAGAAAAAATGCAAAAGGCACCTCCCAGATGAGAAATAGCTCAAACACTCAAAGAACTGCAACGCTTCTGTCTGTCCCATACATTGCACCAGTAATTGTGTCAGACTTCTTATCACCTGAGGACGGATGGAAAGACATCTGCTTTCTTTCAGACAGTGCCTTACACTGAGCACTGGGCTCCTGCTCACTTCATCCACTTTCTTTAACTGCTTCCACTTCAGGAGAGGAGAAGGAATCAAAAAAAAACCCCAGCAAATTCCAGCAAATATTACATGGCTCATGTAGAGATGGTTGGTGGGACAACGAAAATCCAAGTTTCAGGTTCAATTTATATTGTCAGCAGGTCAGAAGATATTTCAAAGGTATATTTGTGGTAAAGGCATATGAAGCCAAATCACCTGGGTGTTACTGGGTGGCTGGATGGTAACCTGACAGCAGTCTTTATTCAAAGCACCACACTGCATGTCGGAAAGAGCCATGGCTGTATCACCTGCTAGTGGACAGGATCACGGCATGCACATGAGCCCATGTAGAGTGGAAGGTGTGGATGGGTGCTTATGCCTCACCTGAAACCCCAAGCCAGCCTGCCTTCCACCCTTCCAGACAGCTCCAGGGCAAAAGCCAGCTCTAAGAGCTATGCTTGGAAATCCCCACTGACAGCAAGGCTGGCAAGTGAGTTTGGACTCGAGAACAAACTCTGACCCATGCTTATGTGATTACGTAGGCTCATTGTAAGGGTAGAAGTTCATCCCATTGAATTGCACCTATGGGCCCCCTCAAGTCACTAGAATGAGACAGGCTCCTCTCAGGAGCAATGCCTTGCCTTAGGGTCCTAAATTATTTCAGAGTGGATCTCACCCTGGCGCACCTCTTTCTCTGCAGGCTCTCAAAACACTCTACCAAGTGTCGTAGACTAGATGTCTAAATGTAGATGGAATTAGCTCAGCCGTAGTGTCACCACCAGTACTTTTTACGCTTTTTTTAAAGTGCATTTCTAACCCTCTTCACTGCAAATAGGATCCTCGAAAAATTTTTATTTAAAATTCACAGTGGAGAGAAATATGTCACAGTCACACTTCCGAGCCTGGTCAAGGTGTCCCCAGAAACTATCCAGGGAAGGGCATTTAGGCATGAGAAAACCCTCAACCTGTAGAGGCATAAAATGAATTCACGGCTGTGAAGATGATGCCACCTGGACTACTTCCAGAGGCACTAGGACTATCATAAATTCTGACATGGCTGACAGCCAACAGCTTGCAGCTGAGGCAGGTTGTCTGCTATCCAGCTGGGAGGATGAGACACATCAGGAGAGGCAGACTGAGAGCAGGGGAAACAAGGAGAGAAAACAGGAGAGAGAGCAAAAGAGCGCTGACTTCTTGCACTGAGTCTCATTGTATGACTATGTTCAGTAGCTAGAATGCTTGGTAATATTTTTGTTACTTTATACCACCTCATCTTCTGATCCAGATTGGCTCTTCAAGTCCTTGCATCTCCCCACCACCGTGAGCACAACCATGCTTGACTCTGTCCCATTTCCTATGCTTACATCCACATTTCCTCAGTGTGCTCATCACATGAAAAATCAACATTAAGCCAAAAAGCCATTTTCAGGAACCACCATGTTTGTTGGAGAGTTGCAGACAAGGCAACTGCCTCTGTTTCCTTCTTCTTGAACTAAGTGACTACAAGGATAGAGAAGCAGTATGTGTCTTGAGAGGAATCGCTTAAGAAGTTTTTACCGTAAAAAATGTAATCTGAGACATTGAAGAAAGAACTGCTGACTTTCTAAGCTGCATTACCTGTTCCAGCTGCTCTCCTCTTCATGCAACTGTTACTATTGCTGCTTAACCAAGACGTGTACATTAGCAGAGGAAGGAACTGTGATTATCTGAAACGTGATAGCAAGCACAGCTTTTCTGTTCAGGGATTCTTAGTCATTCTCCCATCCCTAAACCTGCTCTTGTAATTTTGGGGGGCTCTGTGAATTTTCAATTCCCTGTCACAGCCAGTTCAAGCCAGCAAAATTAAAGAAATACTCTGTCTGTTTTGGCTGTTTCAGCTGTCTCAAGTCTACAAATGATTTGGTTTAAAGTCAGAAAAATCACCACTGATCCATTAAAGAGAACCATCTACGTGAGTTCTAAATGACTCAAAGGAAATCAAGAACTAGCAGGTGGCACAACAAGTTGTATATGGCTCCATAAGCACCAATTTAATCTAGCTGGCTTTTCCCAAAATTAGCAGACACCAATCGTATAAATCAAGATGAAGTTTTTCCTCACAAATCAGCCCTTTCCTGGATGTGATTTAACTCTGAACTCTTTGGAATTGCCTGGCACCTCTGGGGCTTGTCTGGAGATGGAAGTAATAGGCATCAAGAAACAAATCCAGGTGCACTTTCACCAGAGTCTAGGGGCAAAAGGGAATGGCTGTGCAGGGCATTGTGCCTTTCTATAGGCACTTCCAAATAATGCTGATTTTTATTCCTGTTGCCATGTTGCATTGTAGACTCCTGTCTATTGTGCCATTCTCTATGACATCTTCCAGCATTTCCGCTCCTCTTGGATCTGAGATTCCTCTTGCATTTGAGATTCTTTCTCACTGTCTGCTTCCCAGAATTCATTCCATTTCAATATTCCCTTTCCATGCGTCAAAGGGCCATGAGGTTAAGTCTTCCACTTCCATGAGTCCCGATGGATGTAAATTTTTAATTCTTCTGACTGAATGCTGATGGGTACATCTACTTTAGTGCTTCAGTTTGCATCAGGAGCATGCTTTGAAGTAAATCTCCAGGTTGTTCCCACTTACTTAATATGCATTTGTTCACATCACAGAGTGGGCTCAGAACATACAAACTGGATTCCGTTCAAACGACGCCATCGCAGAAGGTGTGCCTATGAATCCAACCTGCTCTAGCAGCTAATGGACATGCTGTGCATGGCCCGGATTAGAGCCAGTACAAAGTAAACCTCCCTGAAGCATATATGGTACGGAGGCCAGGACCTCCACCACAACTGGTTTGCTTTACAAACCTCCTCCTGTTGATCTGCACTGCCTGCTAATGCAGATACCGTCAGCGAATGCTATAGGAAGTCTAGGCTAAATTCTGAGCCTAAATCTTTAAAATGGGTGTAAAAAGAAGTTACTTAAAACAATGGGGGAAAAAGTCTATCTATTGCTATATAAAGCTTATCTTTGTGTGAATACAGTTAACCCGCAATACAAGCATTCCCAGAAGCACAGCTTATTTCTGGTGTAACCTGAGTTTACATTTGGTCTTTTACTAGTATAAATATTTTTGTAAAACAGGCCAGATCACAACTGGCACAGTTCTCATGGTAAACTTTTAAGTCTAAACTGCTCACAGAGTGAATGAGATCCAGTGGCTGGCATAAGAGCACTGCAAAAATGATCACCTGAAGCCTGAGGAAGGTTCTGTTCCTCTTAAAACAGAGATGAAGGCTGGGCAGAACATCAGAAGGATGTTCATCGCTGGGGGAGAGCCAAGACTGTGACCTCTCCTGAGGACCACTAAAACTATAGTGATTAGGAAACAGGTGATTTTGTATGCTAAAGGCAAATGCTGCTCTGCTAACAGCTAGCGGAATATTTAGCATGGGGAAAATTTCCCCCATTACCTTTGGGGAAACCAGTAAGTGTGAAACTTCCACAAAATTACCCCCTAATGAAATACTCACCTTTAAGATATGAGAGATGTGTTGTCATGTACATGACTTTTGGTGTTGGGCCTGCTTATCTTTTCACCGTTTTTATACTGATAAGATGCTCGCTTGCTGCAGTACAGCTCTCCCTGATTCACAGCACTGTAAGTGACAAAGGATCTGGCTACTTAAGTGTACGGATATTTCAAAAGGCATGAGGCCAGTGGATAAGTGGAGTTACTCAAGGATAACACTGATCTCTTTGAAATATAGTGTGGTTTACCCCGTTTCTATTATACAATGAAAATTACAAAGAAAATAAAAGAAACAGCTCCATCTCCATTTATATGAGGATATTTTACAGGATGTGACACCATTGGGAACTGGCAACTCCCTCTGCTTAAATCCTTTTCAAAACCATTCCCTATGCTATTGCCATCATCCCTCATATCCCAAGAAACGAGGGCTCTGATCTAAGAACAAATTCCTTTTGAATGAAAGTAGTTACAAACGTGTAAGCTTGTATGTTCATGATGTGCTCAAATGCTTTCCTAAACTGAGCCTTGGAACTGGTGGCACATGACATAAAAAGTCCAGTGCATTCATTTCGAGCGGAGCCGTCCTCACTGTGCACATTACCATATCTACATATTTGCTCATCAGCACCATTCAGGCAAATGTACTCATTCTCCTCAGTGTCACTACTCGTGCCAGTGCTCCTACCTGCCCATAGCCAGTAACCTTTGCTCTTCACAGCTTATCTGTTTTCAGCCCAGTCTCTTTGCTTGAAATTTTTATTTGCCAAATCAGAGGACAGACATAACAACTGGTGGTCATCTTCACTGTACAAATAAAGAACATGAAAATGCCACATAGACTAAAATGAACACTGCATGCACCAAAAGCAATACCCAAAACACTTGACAGACGTTTGCTCTACTGAAATTTAGAGCAAACTTCCAACCTATTTGCAAGCAGAGGGGCTATGTTAACATAATTTACTCATGGCAAATCATTTAGCTGCTCTACTAAGAATGAATTGCAGCAAATACTGAAAAAATATTTTGAAACAATAGCCATATAAACCTCGAGAGCCCTCAGAGCGGGTCTTGTCTGATGTAATAACATTATACAATGGGTTTACACCTCTTCATATTACTTTTGTTTTGTATTATTCTTATTAATTATTTGTACTTGGTGATTTCTAAGAGCCCCAGGAATGGACTTGGACCCCATTATGTGAGCACTGTGCAGACACAGGGAAAGAACACGCACAGAAATGTTAAAAGTAATCTGCAAGTTACACTGTGTCTGAATATGCTGCACTTTGGGAATGACTTTGTAAGCATTTTTTTCAAAGCATCTACCATTCAGATAATGCACTGAAATACCTTTGGGAAGGCTCTGCGTGACAGCATGCATTCATTTTAGACGTAGTAAATTTAAATCTCTCTCCCATATTACACAATAGTATTAGGCCTTTTGAGTCCTGTTAAAATGAAAATGTCTCAAGACTATTATAGTTCTGCTAGGCATATTTTAAACACTAAATGAAGGAAAATAATGTAGAGAAATGCATACTATTATAATTCAATTTTATAGTGGTGTCATATTAAACTGTGACTAGGATTCCTTAAAAAAAAAAAAACAGGTTCAGGAATAATTCTCCATTTATGATTCACAAAAACATGTTTTATTGTTAGCACTCTGCAGATCAAAGAAAGAACATGTAGAAAAGCTGAGGAGTGTTTCTTTGCTCACTGGAATGAGAGTTTTGTGAATATAAAGCACAAGAGAAGCCTCTTTATTTAGATGCCTCTTTAGTATCAGAGTCACGTACATATTGTTGAACATGAAGAAAAGTTTTAAAACAGACTGGAAAAATCTTACCTCCCAGGGGTATTATTTATTTAATTGAAAATATCACCAGTGTTTTCAGTATGATAGTAAAGGACAGGCAGTGAGTTCTGTTCTTTGGTTGGCAAACGTCCATGATAATTTTGTAGAAATGCTTTAAGATAACATATCAAGCAGAAAATAAGCAATCAGCCTGCCTTTTCAATTTTTACACAAGTGTGTGCTGCAGTCCTCACTGCCAGCTTGCCTGAGCCCCTCTCTGCCTCGCATGGGTGTTTCCCCTGAATGAAAGCCAGCAGTGCCATTGCCAGCTTCACTGGGACCAAGGAGGCAGACGCAACATGACAGCACAGGATACCAAAAGCCATACCTGCACCCAGAGTGAGGACAGGAATTTCCATTCCTTCCACTTTCTACCCCCTCTTCCCAGCTGCCATCCTCCTGGAGCAGGGTGGATATGCCCAGGGCTGCGGGCAGCACTTGCCTCCCCTCCAATGTCTCCAGCCTCAGGGAGGAGAGGGCCACAGCAGCAGGCAGCTGGGGTGCTGGTAGCATGGAGGGAGACAACCTCCAGCCCAAAATTGTGAAATCTCTAGGAGCACATGCCAGTGAGGCATGGGAGATGAGAGGCCACTGTGAGATGAGGGCAACCCAGACCAAGGGTACCTGCCAGGATGCTGAGTCCCCTGTGATGCCTCTCCCCACAATGAGTCCTATCCAAAAAGGCCCTGACTCAACTACATGACTAAAAACAAGGCATTGCATTTGTAACAAGTTCTGCTTACCTCTGTATCATAAGAAGAGGTGGTAAAGCTCAGGCCAGCTGGAGCAGGAACCCACTGTGACCCCAGCAAGGACAGGATGAGACATCCTTTGGCATGTTCCCAGCTTCTGCATGCCACAGGTTCAGGTCATCTGAGTCTGCAGCTTTCCTGGTACCATTTCTTTTACCCTGGGTGGACTAGGTCTGTATCCATGACTCAAGATGTGGGAGCACTGAGGATTTATGCAGGTGGATGATGACAGTTTCTCTTTTATTTTGTACTCCTTTTGTACTAACACCTAATGCTTGCTTTGCCTTTTTGACCACTAATAAGCAGGGAGCAAATGTTAGCTCTTTCCTGAGAGGTAGAAGCTAGGTAGAGGTGTTATGATGTATGTATATACATGGGTGGTCTTATTTTGCCTCTTGTGTCTCACTCTGCATACTTTGACAGTGAATTCCCAGTCTCTGTGTGTCTGCTATTCTGCAAGCATCACCTCTGTTTCTTGACTCTGTCACTCAGCATTATAAAATCTTCACGCAACTCCTCTCAGTTGCCTTTAGCTTTACTATCCCAAATAATTTTTCATTACCCATAAGCATTGCTATCTTGTTACCATCCCTTTTACTAGGTCATTTATGAAGATGCTGACCTGTACAGGCTCCTACAGATACCTACTACATTGTGTAAATTAATAATTTCTTTCTTGTCCTCTTTTCCTATCTTTTAATCAAACATTAATCTGAATCTCCACGCTGATTTCATAACAAATGGTTTTCTTTGAGAGTTCTGAACTAAAGTTTTTGAAAAATCCAATCCACTGTTTTAACCAGACAAATTTTACCTGCTCCCTGCTTGTGGAAAAGAATCCCTAACGTTTAGGTTAGGCTCTAGCCAGAGTCTTGAAAGAAACTGCACATTTAAAGCAAATGTTTTTAAGTTTTCTGTCTTCATATAGTCCCTGGGGTTATCATAACAATAAACAAGCAAGGCAAAATTTTCACTCTGGCCTGAAGTATGACTTCCAACTTTACACGTGCCAAGTTTTGTGAATTAGTTTATTCTCCCAGTTATGTCAGCATGCAGCGTAGATGTCTAGTTACCTGATTTGTGGGAGTAATCAGGTACTCAAATGACCTAAACTGCGCAATTACTGGTGCTGGCAGATTACAGATGGAAAACTAAGACCAGGCTGTAAAAATCTGATCCTTTGTGTCCATAGTCATAATAAAACAGTTATGGTCAGAGACTGATTATAGGAATATTAAGATGCAGAAAAAGAAAAAAAAGCTGGTTTAAATTGCATTGTATTCTCATGTTTAGGGGAAAAAAAATGATTGCCATTATCTTGACATGTTTATCACTTTGAGGCTGAGCCAGTCATTATCGTGAGAGTTCATTCTGCCCTGTAGCTGACAAATACTATCATGTACTATAAAAATCATTATGGCTCGCTTTTGCAGCCGTAATAAAACAGGAAAGCAAATACAGTGACCATTTATATTTAGGTCTTGTGTCTTAGCAAACATTCAGTAAGACTGCAGCTTTAAAATGTAGACAGGAAACAAGCCAGATTCTCAACTTGGTTGTGCAGATTTTACTCCAGAATTGATCTCAATGGCAATCATTGTAATTTGTATAAGAAAAAAAAGTAAACAGAATCAGAGGCAATATATTGACACCATGTATTGTTGATCTCACGTGTTTGCCAAGGAATCATCTGTATTTTTTAGCTTATCTGCTTCTTTCTTTTGGAATGAGCTTCGGAGGTCTGAAAGCGTCCCCTGGCTGCACCTCCTATCTGAATTTTCTTTCCATAGCACATTTTTCAGCTACTTTTTCCACAGAAGTGTTCTCCTGCAGGGTCGTCTTCTCCTCTGAGCACTGCTCTGTGGGTATGTGCATATTGCTGCCACACTCAGTTTTGTGCTCAAACCCTAGTCCCCCAGCTGTCCCCACAACCTATCACTGATGTACCTCTGGGTTGTCCTCTACCATGCAGCAAACTGCTCCCTTACGAAGGGACACCAGGGTACAGTCAGATACTGCTGCCAGGGACAGTCCAAACTCAGCCTTAGAGATGTTCATTGCTTGCACTTTTTCCCTGTAGATAAATGTGTCTATTCAGTGGTATGGTCATAGTCATAACTACCACAACTCCTATGCTTCTGGAAGTGATGTGGCATTGGTTGTATGCCTCAGTCATTCTCCTTAACCAGGACCAGATGTACATGATTTTGATGTCAATTTGCACCTTCCCTTCGAAGTCAACTGCCACTGTCACACCATACAGATTGAGGGGCTGAAACAGTCTCACATGCCCCACATGTTTTGTCTTTCTCCTCATTCATTATGCTTGAAAACGTGTGAAATATCTCTTGGGTTTGATCACAGAAACTAAATCAGGAACATTTTAAAATTCTCATTTATCTTTCGTAGCAAAAAAAAAAAAAAAAGTCAGATCGAAACTGTAGTATAGCTGTGGACACCTGCAGCATCCAAAGACACAGATGGCATTTTCTTGCATTTATAAAAAGACAGGTGTGCTCCAAGAAGAGAGAAAGCTATGGGTTGCATCTCATTTTCTCATTTTGGGATGCTGGAATTTCCAAAATCTAAAAAAATTCCAAGCAAAAAGAGCAGATAAATGCACAACATTGGACTATTTCAAGGGGCTCCAGGGCCCATCTCAGTACTTCAGATACTTCAGTGTCTTCACAGACTCACACCCTATCAAGGGCATACGTGAGGACTGTTTGGTCAGAAGACCAAATTCAGCACCTTGCAGGATCAGACATGAGTCCACACCCTTGGATAAGCCAATCTTATTTACAATGGGCTGGAAGAATATAAGAAAAATATCATATCTGGGACACTTCTTCCCTGGTTAAATACCCTCCAGATGGTTCACCAGAACCTTTATCCATCTAGTTCTCTGAAGCCACCATTCATGGCTGATTTTCGTCTCCATGTCTGATATACTTATGGAAAGAAAATAATGACAAATAAGCAGCTGTGACTGAGCAGCAGCCCCTATAGCACTGCACTGTAACTGTCTGATTACCTGAGATCTTAAGGGATATAACTGTCTATAAATGTCACCAGTCCAGGACCCTTAGCAAGAAAAACCGTGGGTTGCAAGTCCCGTTAGGTAGACTGAGTAAATACATTGACACAAAGCACTGAAGGCTCATGTGAAAAGTAGAAAAAAATCCCCACCTCAGGAGAAATAAAGACACTTACAGCATAATGCATCAAGCGGTGCCAGAAAACCTAGCAGGGATCAGCTTCTAGCAGATGATCCAGTAACCGTTTGTTCAGAACAGCATTTAACCAGAACAAAACAAAAAGTACTTCTAAGCTCCTTTCCTCTTTTTCCTGTGAACCGCAGGAATATAACCACATGAAATGCTTCGACGTTGATTGGCAAGTTTCTGTATTGATTGGCTTCAGAGTCTGATTAGATAAGACAGAGCCAACTAGTGAGAGCCACTAGAAAAATCTACTGGAGTATTATCTGCTGAGATAAACTCCCCAAACCCCCAAACCAGTCTATTTAGTTGATCTTTTATCTAAACATATCCTCATATTGCTGACAGTATTGTCCACAAACAAAACATGGAATACTAACAAAAGGGCTTTGTAAAAAAGGTGACTACTGTCCTGGAGAGAAAAAGCAAGCAAATAGTCTGGACTTTAAATCAATCAGAAGTGGAAGACTGGCATTAAAACCTGACATTCTTTACCTGTAATTCAAACTCTCCTCTCACCCCCAAAACATAAAAAGGAAACTCTAGGGTATTTTTGTTAGATGCCTCATGTCCCATCACTCTGGCAACTTTAGCCATTACCTCCTTCTTCAGAGGAACAGCTGGATAGTTGGTGCTCTGTCTAGCAAAAACGCTTTTCTTGAGCAGTGTGCTCTGCTTATCTTCCTTCTTTTTACTTTGTCATGTTGTTTTTCAGCTCTTGTACTGGATCTGCCTGAAGCCCTCCCTCTGTTTTCACACAGCTCTTTTGGAAGTGAAAAATCTTGCTGACTCGGTGGGGATTTTGGCTGATTAAAACCTAAGTAAGGGAGGAAGGGCAAAGCCCAGCGTTTGTGCTTCAGCCTTTCCCGGTTCAGTCCCACTTTCATCCCCGCCATTCCAAGTCTCTCCATTTTCCATAGGGTGGAAATACCAGTTGTTGGAAGTGATTTGGGGGTATACAGGACATAAGGGGAATGTCTTGTGATACATGATCTGTTGGGATCTATGAGATGCACAGCACTCATTTAAGGCAGATGTCCAGGAAAGCTTCCAGCCCAGCCCTAAGCTCGTGCATCAACCTGAAATAATTAATAAGTCTAAAGAGGAAAAAAGGAGTTTGAACAAACTGTGTGCTCTGAATTTCCTCAGAGGAGTTCGCCTGGGAAAGGCAAGAAGCATTCCTCACCCTGCTCCATCTCACACTGACAGGAGGTTAAGCCACAGGGATGTTCCAGTGTACTGAACTAGGCAAGGGGTTTTCAGAGCTGTTATCTATTTTAAAATAAACTTTCCAGTGTGTATTGTTATCATATTTTGTCTTGCTCTAGTCATTTAGAACAAAAAAAAAATAAAGGCTTCTGAATATCACTTTCAGAGGGTATTTGTATAGCATCTGGCTCACAAACAAAAAATATACATATGTATTTTCTGTCCACTCTTCTGTTCAGGTTTTTAATCTAAAGAAGACCTCATTTCCCAAGAAGGCAACTGCTCCTTGAGACTGATGAAAAAGGTTAATTAGTAGGCATATATGGCAAGGCAGACAGAAGCTACATCTATTATTCTCCCTTTTATGGCTGTCATCACACCAATTATGGTCTCTCACCTAATATCTTAAGTCTAGAAACTCCAAATCACCAAAGAAAAATTTCAAATGGTTTTAGATAGCCCCGCCCTTCGTTTATCGTAAACACAGTTTTCTATGCACCTCAGAATCTGTTCACAGGCCTTATGGCCCCAGATCTGGAATACCGATGCTTCCTGCAGAGCTCACATGGTACAGTTATGGTTTAGGTTTTTTTATTGAGGTCAAGTAGTATATGGATTCCTTAGATAACAAAGCAGCAGCAAAGCTGAGTGTGCTTCTATTGCCTCCAAAAAAGAGTCGCAGGAAACAACCAACTGGCTGTGTAAGAGCTTCCGCCGAGATCCAGGTAGTTGAGCAGACAGGCAGAGCTTTGTTTCCACTTGGTTCCTAACACAGCAGCAGTATACATTCAAAGCTGCTGTTATCTTAACAATCCTGTAATAAAAGTTCTGCTTTCCATGCCAGTGCAAAGGTTATCAACTTGTTCCTGAAACACAAATTCACCATAAATCTCCAAGAAAGCTGGTACGACTGAGGTGGCCCCTTCACAGGTGACAAGGGGAGAAGGCTGGTCTCCAAGCAGTTAGTGAGGTGGCCAAACTCCAACCTCACACTCCCTCCAAAGGGAAAAATGTTGATTTATGTGTGCTACTTCACGCAGGTTATCGTGTTAAAAGGAGAAATCCTATTGGAAATCCCAGAAATTTGTATCTCTGCTTGGATATCTTGCAGACTTGGAAATGGGAGCTCCTTTGTGGAATCAAAGCTTGTGCATAGACAAGCCACTAATGTGAAACTTATCCTGGATTTTGTCTTCATTTTGTCTTCTCCTACCTAGATGATGGACAAGTTTTCAAGGGCTCAGTGCCCAGGTAGGGGTAAAGTAAAGGGGTATCCAAGTGCTAAGAGAAACTCAGAAATCTGCATGAGGATTCGCCTACTCACTTAGGTCCTTTGGCAGGAGCTGAGCAATCCTGAAAAGCTGCAACTGATTGTGGGCTCTGAGTCCTTCAGAAAAATCTGGCCCTTAATGCTGTGTAATCATTGAATGGTTTATAATTACCCACAGGTTTAAATTGTGAGTAACAAACAGAAAAAGACTAAGGATTTCCTTGGCTGCTGAACTTTGAAAGCTGCTGTATTTTTTTCCAGTGACTTATTTACATCTAAACTTCAAGGTTCAGTTGTCTGTTTATATGATTTATTAATGAGAACAAAATTTTCGAACACAAATTTATTTGAAAGCATAATATATATTTTCAAAAATATAAAGCAATTGGCAAAGCACTCAAGGACTTTGCACCTTCAATATGGATGAGCCAATTCTAACACAATGCATTAGGAAAGAGTAGTTTCATATGCAGAAACTGTGTCACACACTACAAAAATGAAAAACACCCTAGATTCTCTGTGCAGGAGTGCTTTGCATCCTGAATTGGACAGAACAAATGAAGACAAGCGTCTGTCTGCAATCTTTACTCAAAAGAAACCAAGCTGAAGTTGAAATTGGCTCAGCAGAGAGCAGCTAGTAGTAGGAGAATGGGAATTACATCAGGTCATAGTTAAACCACGTATCCCATGATGAATTTATTCACAGCCAAAAAAAACAGGAGTCTAACATTTTGTTCTCGTATATGCTGTCTGCTCTAAGGATGTCTAAAAATCCATCTGTTGAAGAAGCAAGGCACCACTGGACTTTGTTTTCCTTCCAGATCTGCGTTCTTGCCTTTAAGCAATTGTATTCATTGACACTGTATTCATGAGTTACTTAATTTGGGCATACTGGAAAAAAACAGAACATATTTGCTACCAAACATGCCTTTCCATGTGGAAAATCATTAAAACCTCAGAGACATTTCAGCTCTGATGGGAGGTGTCTTTCACTAAGTTGAATCAAACCGTGTATATGAGGAAATGTTGACAGAATGTTGCTGAGTTGAAAATTATCTACAAATGTGGAATTGTCCTGTGTTAACTGTGGTGTTGCTTAAAATAATATTTACTGATGATTTATCTCCTGAAGTCACATAGGTAAGGATTCTGTTTCCCTCGTTTCTGCTTTCTCTTTGTACAATGAACTTATGTTGTATTGGATCCTGTCTTTTGTTATAATTGTCTTGTTTTATACCTCTGCTCATTGATACGCTTTGATTCTCATTGGTAATACTTAAACTAACATTTGATTGTCTGTTTTCTTGGTACCTAGTACAGACCTCTCATATACATAAAAGACACATGCAGTGGCCAGTCCATATTCACATTTGTATGTGTCCTGTTTGCTGTATTCAAATACAATAATTAAAATGGAGTACTATTGTGAAATGCAACTAGGTGAAAATCTTTTACAGTGTTCTACCTTGGCTGTTACACTGAATTCTGGAGCTAAACTGCTTAGCTGGGAAGTAAAAGTTGGGATTTATATATTACAATGCTGTAAAGTAAAGTGAAGTGAAATACGAAAAAATAATGTGGACTTTAATTATGGTGTGGAGCTTTTGATTGAGAACTACCTGTTTTGATGGGCAAGAAGGAATTTATTTAGGTGGCCTGTACAATTCCACAATGGGCTTGCAAGGCAGGAGTTAACCTGAATAAATCTGCTTAGTATGAGCAGCAGTTCACCTGGAGTTCCCCGGATCCTTTTTAACTTAGGGGCTGTTTGAAAACACCCAACGATCAAAGGAAAATACAAGAATCCCACCAGCCGATCTCTTATATTTAGCCTGCTAAAGGCAGGCAGTATTTCCAGAATTCTGTACGAATCTCTAAGTACTTGCTTAATTTTTACTGAGTTCTTACCAGGGCAAACTCTGGTCTTCAGGGACAGGTTGTCAGTTAGCACCTGAAGATGCAGCCCTGTCTTTCTACATTTATTTCTGCATTTTATTAATAATGTTGGGCTGTGGACAACAAAATCAAAACCACGCTGCAGTACGGCTTTGATGGCTAGCTCGGTCTCTCCATAAAATTTGGGCTAAACCCTTTGCAACTTCTGGTGGCAGGAAGGAAAAAGATGGTCTCACAGCTCAGGTTGTTGAATGCTGCTTTCAATAACTAGATCTATACTTCCTGCTGCTGCAGGTTTCTCTGTGCAATGTCAAAATAATGAAACCAAACTTGTCACTCAAGTTAACTATAATCACTTGCTCCTTTTTTTCCTGCATGCTCAGGTTGGTAATCAGAGGTCCAAAACGTTAAGCACTCACAAATGCAAATGAAGCCCGTGGAAACATGACTGAATATATCTGTGCTATGTAATGCTGGCCACAGCAAGGGTAGGCTTTGTCTCACCCAAAACATGGATCTACACACTACCTATAATCAGCGAAGGAAAAGGGACAGGTCTGTGTCTGTCTCACTGTGCGCAATCCCTCAGCAGACAGGAGGCACCAAGAGACAGGAGGGAGGGTGCGCAATTGCAAGACAGGGAGCTCAGGTGGAGACAGCCCCACTAGTGGATATCTCTCCACTGGTGAGCTAAGCCCTTCCCTAGGAGGTTCAAAAGTGGCACGATATATTGTTCTTGATCTTAAATTTGTCATGTGTCTGTTCCCTGTGTGTAGAACAGAGGATATCAGGAAGATTTTGTTTTCACATGGGGTCACAACTCAACTAGAGAGGAGGAAAAAACTTGCACTCAAGCAGCTGTTCCTTGAGGAAAGCATCAGAAGAGATGAGTACGTCATCTGAACCGAGGAGGGTCGGCATGTACCATGACCAGCGTTTCCTAATGGGAGTGATTGATTTTGCAAGAACTGCAAAGACCTTTTAATCTGCTTTTAATACTCTGTGACCTCTGTGCATTTGAGTCCATCAGGCAAACCTTTCTCTCTCTTCAGCTAGAAGACTGAGGCAGAGGCAGATGTAGAAGTTGTACCTTGCTTTGTAAGGAAAATTCAGTCTCATATATGACCCTTGCATCTATATTGAATATCAGCTATGTGAACCTGAAAATTCCCTTACCAAAGATTGAAACTGAGCTCTTTTTATTGCATTACCTCCATTCTTCCCCGGATTTCCCCAGCCATAGGAAAATCAGCTCCGAGCTGGGAGAAGGAGCATTCACATCCTACTCATGTAGGAGGCACTATTCTTTATAAAGGCCCAGAACTCAATCAATATGGCAACAGTTGTCTCCCAGCTGTAATAGCTTAGGCTAGCATGGAAAAAAGTAGTCAGATTCCCACGTGATTCAGGCTTTGAGGGTGGTTTACACTGAAGTTCCAGGGCCTCCACAGCTCTCAGATCTTTGCCAGTGCCTAATCAAGGCCTTTATCTTAATCAACAAAGCCACTATGGATTAAAACCAAACATCTCCATGACACGCTGAGGCAAGTCTGATTTACTTGGGCATGCAACAACTATACTAAAATTTTTCTGGCATAACCATCAGAGAGTAGTATGTAAAAGCTCAAATTTAAAAATTGATAAAAGATTGTCCAGTTCTGGGCTCCCCCATTCAAGAGAGACAGGGAACTACTGGAGAAGATCCAATGGAGGACTACAAAGATGATTAGGGGACTGGAGCATCTCTCTTATGAGGAAAGGCTGAGAGACCCAGGTCTGTTTAGCCTGGAGAAGACTGAGAGGGGATCTTATCAATGCTTATAAATATCTAAAGGGCAGGTGTCAAGAGAGTGGGGCCCAGTGATAGGACAAGGGGCAACAGGCACAAACTGGAACACAGAAACACATCTAAACATAAGGAAAACTTCTCTACTTAGAGGATGATGGAGCACTGAAACAGCCTTTCCAGAGAGGTTGTGGCATCTTCTTCTATGGAGACTTTCAAAACCCACCTGGATGCATTCCTGTGCAACCTGATCTAGGGAAACGTGCTTTAGCAGGTGGATTGGACTAGGTGATCCCCAGAGGTCCCTTCTAACCCCTACCTTGCCGTGATTCCATGATTCTGTGAACAAGAATATTAACAGATATTTAAAAGACAGTTTATAAACCCATAAAGAGCAGCTCCTTGAAGTCCAACATCAGTGAGGGTTGGAGATCCCTAGTCTGTGGGGACTGGGTCACTCAAGCATCATTACCTTATTGTCATTGATATACAACAAGGACAGTCAGAACAAAAGAAAAAGAAGATGCAAAGCTTACATTTTTCTAGTGAGTCAAATGATCAATAAAATAAAAATATAGCAAAAGTACAATTCTCCAGGCTCCTCCAGCACAGTTTCTGTATTAGAGTCAAAGCAGGAGCTCTTCTTAGCATTTAGGAAGACAATAAAAGTGATAGCTCTGGTATCTACTCATGCTTCCAGGAGAACATCCAAAGGGCGTAGCTTCTGAGCAGCACCTTGGTGAAACAGCCAGTACTTGACATCCCACTGAGAACTGTCAGCTGCACCATTTGGCTCTGGGACTTTAATGAACTGCATAAATTAGAAGGGTGTAATTGCAAACACAATTCGAGGACAGTCTGAAATGTACTCTTGCTGACTCTGAAGTGGGGTTAGGATGACATGTTTCCCTGACTCCTGGAAACAAGGGCGAATTTTAACCATTAATTTCCATGACCAGGTTGTCCTAATCCAGGATTTAATTCTTTTCTGCAGTTCCCTGAAATTTGGAAACCTTTATGCAGAAAAACACTCCAAAACCCTTCTTTTGACTTCCCTAAGAAGAATGGCTGTTCAGTCTCTTGCAATCCCTTACTAAACCAGTCCCTGCATAGGGAAGGTAAGATTAGGCCTTTAATGAGTACTTCATCCCAGGGATTGATTTTTGGTAACTGAATCTCCTTTGGTTATTTTTTATTTCCTTCCCTTTGTTATTTCTGCATTTTTATCCTTTTTTTTTTTTTTTTTTTTTTTTCCTTGTGTATTTTCCAGACCCTAGATCCCATATTTAGTTTCCTGAACTTCTCCAATATTCGTTCTAGCCATCCTGGTTGCCTGCCATGAGTATCAGTTTCCTTCCCTCTAGTTTGGGGGCAGGGAGGGAGGAAAACTGTTTCCAGGCCAAGCAGCAGTGCCACTCTGGAGATCATCTGGCAGCTTGCACAGCCTGAGAATGAATCATTGCTTGCAATGCTTAAATCTTCCTCTGTTTCTCACTTTCTCTCTTCTCGGGAGTGAGGAAGAGGTGGTGCCAGCGGCTGCTACATTTAGTAGCTCATGAAGTAAAAGTAAACAGTTAAGATTAAAATTAACTTGATTGCTATTCAAAAGTCAGGCAAACGCTATGACATAATCTTTGTCAATTACTGGAATTACCGATTTTTAGTAGAAATTACTTATTTTCAGTAGATTTTAAGTTAATCAAACCACCTAGCCTATATAGCAGTTGTAGCCTGCTTCCCACAAGATGCCTCCAATTCCTTCCTATACCCCTAAAAAACTAATGGTGATTACTTAAATTTTATCTGTAGTCCATGCTTGCTTTAACTTGTTCATTCTCCATCTGCAGTCACTGCTAGATAACTTTCTCCAAGAAGCTGTCTTTTCTGAATCCAGCTTAGTAACCCCCTCTTTCAGGTGGAAATTGTGCTAGCAAGCACGTTAGTTTCTTTCAGACTGTGCTCTCAGTTTTGCTCTAGATCCTCACAAGAAAGCCTTAAATATGTGGAAATCATATTCAGTGACTTAACTTTCCACCTGCCTTTACTCCTTCGTGAAAACCCCTTTTCCACTAGTAAAGGTGAAAGTGTAGGAATACAGTGGTGTAGTCTTCACAGCTGCTGATGTAGAGTCACCAGCAGAGCCTGGACTTTCAGATCAAACACAACAAATAGCTACAGCCAGCTTGTCTGTGGTACCTCAGCTCTGATGGACTTTGTACTTCCCAACACAGGCTCAGTCCTGCCCCCACTGATTCTCATAGAACGAGGGTACAGTCCCAAAGGAAGCAACTAGGTTTTACGTCTCATCTTTCAAAGGTCTACGCTTAAACTCACAAATCCGTCCTCTTTGACATTATAATCTCTGGTTGTAAAATGGATTTAGTGGTTTAACATTAAAATTTCAGGCACGGTTAAGGAAGGGATTGCAAAAGAGTTAATAAGCAAAACAATTTAACAAACTTTGGCAGAGAAGCTTGAAAAGCTCAGATGGTCTCCCAGTGAAAATAGCTGAGCCCTGGCTTTGCCAGTCTTTCCATTAAAAACTCTCTTAACTTATTTTTGCTTTGTTTTTTAATTTGGTCAGTTTTACTACTCCTGAAACTTAGAGACTTTTGAGCATGGGAGAAAGCCAGTCAAATTTCAGGTAATGGTTTTGCAAGCTTTTACACTTCTGCCTGCATGTCTCAGACCTGACGTGTTATACCCTTACCGTTTAACTCTTGAACCTCTGCTGAACAGTTATTGACAGTCAGGACTAATGGTGTGGGTCTCTGTGGTGGACACAGACACATTAAGAAGTATCAGGAAACTGCCAGATTAATTTTGCTGGTGACCCTGCACACTGCACACAAACTTTGGTCTCTGGAGGAGGTTGCATTCATGTTCCACCTTCCCTTTCCCCTTGGTTTTTCAAGGTTTGTGTCCAGGATGTTTGCCTGAATTACATCTCAGGGCACAGTCACACGATGCTCTGCAGGAGGTGCAGGGACTCCTGCACTGGCTTCTCAGTGAGTGACTCTTCTGATGATGCTACAAATGTTGACAGCAGAAGTCTCCCTAGCATTAGATCATTTCTGTCAGCAAATCCCTTCTCCCTCGCAAAATACATGAGCATAGGAGAAGCAGGCAAGAGGCCTGACCTAGGCTTGGAAGTACATCCCTTCAAATGCCCTCTGCAGAAGCATCTGTACTTGCTGAGACAAGGAGAGTGAGCATGGAGTAATTCTGGCCAACTAAGTAAAAAAAAATAAAAACAACTGAGATCTCCATGCTTGCTAAAAGCAACAAATTCTCCACCTTTTGAAAGCAGAGTCAGCAACCCCTCCTACACTGGCTCAACTCCCTTGACTCAGCTTTGCCTCCAGCCCAGTACCTGGAGACATCAAGTAATTTCAAAGAAAGTGACACAAGGTTCTTATTTTATGTCTTGTCCTTCCATTTTGGTCAAATGTAATCAACAGGTCCATTACTCAAAAAAATTAAGACATTCATCGCTGTCTGTTCAGTGGACATCTGGCTGTAGTGTCCCCCCGTTGCTCTACTCTACAGTGTCTGCTGGAAAGGTCATGCTTAGTGTTCCACACCATTTCAGTGCACAATGGGGCTACATTAAAGGAAACCACAATAAAAGGGATAATCTTCTCCCACCAAACCCACTTCAAAGTGACTGGGCTCTTCACATGTAGTCAAGAGTACCTAGGTACATGAAGAATGCTAATGTATTACTTCAGCAACAGTTATAGCGTATTAACAAAACAACCAAAAAATATCTGAACTCCTGGAGGAGGCCAAAAACTTTGAATAATTAAAACACCTGAAAGTAAAATAAAATCTCATTTTTGAATGCAGAGATGTTGCAGGTCAAACACTGTCATCAAGGAGATTTTTGACCTGGACAAACAGAGCCAAAAAACAGATGTGCACCTGCTCTGTTAAGCAAGACACTACGGCATCTGGCATTCACTTCTTTGTTCAGAGACATAGAAGATCGTTTTGTTCTTGCAAACACACTCTACCAATGTGTTCACCTTAACGGCTATTTTTCAGGATTACAAGTCAGAACACCAATGGATTCAGGTCGATTACCTCACTGGTGACATGATGCCAATTGCTGATACCAGGTGACAACTCACATGCCTAGTGCCAGCATGAGACATCAATGTTACCAGGCAGGTACTCAGCTCATACATGTTTTCTCTAGGGTGACTCCTTTTCCTCTACTTCACCCTGTCTCTATCAACAAAATACAATGAAAGAGGGGAGAAAAAAGAAAACAGTATGGAAAAGAAAGACGATACAATGCAAGAAGATAGCATTATAGGAGCTAAGCCCAGGGCACAGGATGGGGTGTTGCTTGAAACACCATGACATGCCATGTAAGGTAGGGAAGCAGGGAAAATCTCACACCAGAAACGTCAGTGCATCTCTGAAATGGTAAGATAACAAACTTGGTGCCTACACAGGGGGGAAGATGGGACTTAATGTCATTTTCAAAGCATAGATGAGAGGAGTGAATGAGATATGCTGGAAAATAAGGGCAGTGAAGAAGAGTTCCTGAAGCAAGCTGCTGTGATGATATTAATGGATTAATTTTGGGCGATTCTACAAAAACTAATAGGTACAATGGAAAGGTTTAAGTGAGGAAGCTGCAAGGGTCAAGTCCATAACGACATCAAAGCTTTAGGGAAAGCAAAGACACTTGTCTTTGCAATATTCTCCTTTCACTAACTTACACAAACAGGGGCTTCACAGGGTGTCTGGACCTAGGTACGGAGATAATTCAGCAACACAAGGAGGTGTCAGTTCCTCTCCAGAAAATATATCAACAAATTTGCTAAGGGGATAACTGTGTCAATTGCTTTCCAGCTAGCAAATAACAAATATATATATATATGTATAGCAACAATATTCCAAAATAGAAATTCTGCAGAACCGGAGGGCAAGGGCAGGTTAACCTACACAGTCTGCTGCAACTACTGTTTCTGAATTACTCATTTTGCACGTCCAAATGTGAAGCCTCTTAAAAGGCCTGGCTTTCAGAAGGGCTGAAAATTTCCTTTTATTCAAAAAGTGTACCATGACAGGCTCTTGAGTGTGGGTAAATCACCAACCCATCCCATGTGAAAATCTTTTGTCTATATATTTTTCAACACCAGAAAGAGATCATCCACTCCTGCTACCTCCCCACAGTAACTCACTCCTTATTCCTTCTTTAAGATTTTTTTTTTTTCCTTAATGCTATGGAGTTTGAAGATAGACATGAAGTAATCTCCTGTGAAATAGCCTATTCTCTGCCACGTATATCCTTGCTCATGCACTGGGAAAATAAAGTCTATCATCCTATATCTACACCATATCCTACCTTTTCCAGCAAAAGAAAAAAAATCCGACCGGCACACCTCTGCAGCCAAAGATGACTGATGCCACAGCCACCCCATCCACTGGCAAGGACTTGGCGAAGTTTTGGGGAAGCGGCAAGCCCATAAATTGTCTTGGCCTTTTCCAACCATTAGAGACGATTAAAGGCGGAGATGGTTTGGAGAAGGTGTGCAGAGCAAGTCAGGGAAGATACAGTGAGGAGTGAAAGCCAGGATAATTGTTTGGAAAAAAAGGAAGTAAAACAAAAATTCATACTTTACTGTTTAATGAGGTGGGTGGGTGTGTATGAGTGTGTATGTGCCTCTACCCTCTCCAGGAAAGAGGATGAACGGGTGCCCTGGGTGCCCTGCAAGAGCAAGAGACAGCAAATGACTCGTTGTAAGCAACCCCTTGCACTGGGCAAATGCAGCCTCTTCCTGTGAGGCCGCTCAGCTGCCAGGGTGCAAGTTGGAACGCCTGTCTTCCTGTACTCCCTGGGTGCCAGCTTCTAGTGCCCGTTTTGATGCCTCCAGGGAGCCCTGTTTCCAACTTTTTCAGTCCCTTCTTTCCCAAGGTCCCTCCAGTCCCTGTTGGGAGGACTGGCTTCCTCCACTGGTACCAGTACTCAGTGGTACTGGGAGCCCTCAGAGTGGCAGCAGGCATGTGTGTTCACCGCACTCCTACAGAGAGGCAAGGGCGCTGCTGGTGCTACCTACCATGTCCTAATGCACTGGACAGGCACATAGTACTAACGGCACTATCTCCCACAAGCCAAAAAGACGGAATTTGAGCGGTTTGAAAAGGATGATGCTTGCAGGAGGTTGCACCCTTGCATTTGTCTCTCTGGGCCTGTAAACCAGCAGAAAAATAAAAGTGACCATGAGGAGTTCAAGAAAACATTGTGCTTGCAAAGGCAAGGAGCAGTAGGGGCTCCTCCCTATCCTTAAAGTATTTCTCCATCACTAAGGAGATGAATAGCCAAGACCTTCCCTTCTCTCCCAAAGGACTTAGGCCACAGGCAGCCCTTGTCTAGACCACTGAATATCCAAAAATCACCAGACAGTGGGGAAAAAATGCCACAAGTTAGCTCAGTTTACACACAGGATACCTGTTCCTGGGAGAAGCATGGCATCCACTTTGCCTCCTCAGGGGAGCAGCCACAGCAAGAGCGGTGACGAAAGCTAAATAAGCAGGGAGAAGAGAAGACAAGAAAGAGTGAGCCCACCAAGATCTTTAAAGAGAATATTTGTGTCCAGGTTTCTGCTCTGAGGCTTGCCCTCTGGTAAGCATTTATACCAGCAGTTCATTTGGCCTCCAGTCTAACTGCAGTGCGTTCTGTTTTCTTTGTAAATTCATCTTGCATTATGGCATATCTGCTTACATTTTAAAACTACCTAAGGAGTAAATAATTTGCTCTTTTTGACAGGCATACTGGGAGTTTCATTCTGTTACCCATTTGCTTTAAATATCAAGCCGTAAAACTGTGCTTGGGTTTTTGGCTGACATCACAGTTAATGATGCACTGTGCCTATTCTCTGGTTATGGAGGAATTCTCACATTAATTTTGGGGTAAGCTAATAATGAATGTTACTCAGAACAACTCTTCAGTTTGTGGTTGACTTGCTGCCAATGTAAGAAATCATGTTGCGACAATTATTTCAATCTATCTTCTCTCTCTCAAGTACAATGATTTAATATTAATTCCAATGCAATCTATATCTAAGTAAGCAGTGCCTGTTTGGTGTGCAATATTCTGCACCAACTCTCTTTAATAGTGTTAATGTGACATTTGTATTGGGGGGAACCATCTTGGCACCTCATCTTCCCATTTTTTTGAGGGGCACCAACTTATTTCTTACGTTCAGCTCTATGCTCTTCTCTGCTTTGCAAAATTCCCTGCAGCAATTCTCATCAAATGAACCTGCCTTAAATGCAATCCTTTTAACAGATTTAATTGTACTTTTTAGCCACAGAACAAAGACAGAAATAACATACCCATCACTTACCTGTCAAACTGCAAACACATCAGTGAAGCAAAGCAGAGCAGTTTGCTTTCAAAACTTCACTTACATATTTGTATAAAAATAGAGCCTTCAGGAACAACAAAACACATCTGGAATCAGGGTGTTGCAGTGAGCGTCTCGTTCACACTAATATTTGGGATAACACTAAAAAACAGCCTAACTGACTGCATTCAAGCTCCGTTAGGTGGTTGCATCCACATTTGGGATCCAACCCGCCAGGGCCTTCAGAGCTCCATTTTTCTCTGATGTGGTTACCAGAGAGTGGAACAGTTCTAGAGTGATCAAAACTTAGTCATGCCTCAGTAACTTAACTCAGATTCCACATCTTCAAGCCTGGAAGTAGTTTGAGGGGCACAATTTTATCCACGTCATCCATAAAATGTAATTTAACCCTGTTTTCCTGATCTCCTTGGATGTTGTGGTGTGCACGCGTCACCTACCCTGCTTATGTGTGCAGTGCTGTCCAATAGGTCATAAATCCTATGGCTGTTGCCATCCAGTTATGGCATACAGGAATTTTCCTCTAAAAAACCCTCTCCAGTGCTAATACAGTGGAATTTGTAGTCTCCCCACTGTCGGAACCGAGGTTTTCAAACAGCTATGTAATACAAGTAACAGGGGCAAAACCGCTATCTACTTTTACGATGGAACGTGATCGGTGTGTGAAAGGTCCGTATGATGTGGTGACGACAGCAGAAGGAGACGGGACTGAGTGACTCAAGCTTTCCTTCCAGGCCCCCATTACCATGAGGGCTCCCAGGGGCTCTTCTCCTGCTATAAGATAGAGCAGTTTTTTCCACTGACGTGGAGTTATGTCCAGCTCCATGAAAACTGAGCTCGTTCCTTGATTTGCTCCTCTCTGAACATCAGGTGAGTTATGGCAGGGGAAAAAAAGACATTTCCTTTCCCCCTCATCTCACTGCCCAAAAACCAGTGGCAGAATTCAAATCCTGAAAGCAGCTTCTTGATGCCTAACAGTGACAAGACCCTAAAAGAGAAAGACAAACAGTAAGAAAGCAGAATATCTGTCTGAATATGATCCAAAGATTTTTCTTTCTGCCTACGCTTTTCCCTTTCTCTAACCTAGATCCAGGCTTCCCTCATAACTACAAAGTGTGCGCTTCTTAATGAGGTTTGAAAAAAACTTTTTCTCTCTTTAGAAAACAGCAGGTCAAGAAGTAATAATACACAAAAGTGACATTATCCTCGACATCACACCACCTCCTCAGCCAGCAGACCTTCTTCATGACTGTCCTTGGAGCCTCTTCATGTTACTAGTGGAAGGTAACTTGATTTTCTAAACCCTAGTGCTATAGGGCCAAAGCAAATAAGAGGCTGAAGCAGAATCAAACATTCTAATGAACCATTGCATTAGCATATGCAGAATCATGCGTTATACAAGGGTCACTGAGGTCACAGCCTGGAAGCTGCACAGTTCTGCCAGTACAAAGCCAGTTCATCTTGATACAGCGGTTGACATAAAAGACGGTTTAAAAAAAAATTTAAAAGACTTGCAGTCTTATTTTACAGTTTCAGGATGAGTTTCATGGACGACTGGTTTTGAAAAGTGTATGTGTTCGTGGGAAGTGAGGTGTAGAAAGAGATGAGTGGTTTTATAGCTGAGCGCAACAGAGAGGGGTCTTGAGAAACAGAAGATGTGATTCCACAGTGGATTAAGCAAACCAATTTTTTCACATAGAAAGTGTTGGAAGGATGAACCATAAAGAGAGAGAATTTAGTAAACTACCATAAAATTCTCTCCAACATTAACTACTTAAAGGTTAGTGGTACACAAGCTTTCCCTTTGCTACATCAAATATGTACCACTTCCACATCCAAGAGGAACAGACTTAAAAGTAGGAGTAGGCCAGAGTACTTTTAGCCTTTGTTTGTTTGTTTGTTTGTTTGTTTAAAGCTGTACACTAGAGAGGTCCCGTTAAAGTTCAAACCAATCTCTTGGAGAGCACATTTTTCTGGAGCATAATACATTTTTGTGGGTGGCACGCCAGCACCCAACCCACAATTTTTTCCACAAAGTGGGTGTTGTCTGGGAGTATTCTCTCGGGATGTCTAGCGCCACAGAGCCATCCTGCACCAGAAATCCCCTCTGTCTCAGCACCCTGATCTCCCATCCTCCCTTACTGTGTTTCTGCAGCTCCTTGTGCTCTTGCGCCTTTAGCTTGTTAGCCAACTTGCTCTATCTGCCCACGGAATTCTCCGCCTGATGAAAACCTCCTGCACACAGCTTTTCCTGGTCTCGGCACTTGTCTGCTTTCAGACATGTAGACATAATATGGTCTGAGAAGATCAATTTCTTCTTTGAGGTTCAGTCTTATCTCCCAGACAGTGGTTTACGCAGTGGGTTCCCTGGGGAATTTTCCTCTTCGCACACAGAGCCATTCCCTTGGCCAAAAGCTAATGAATGTGGCACGTCTCCAGGCTGCGCCATGAAGACAGGAAGGAAGGATGCACACCCAGGCGGGCTTCTCGTGCACTCAGACATCTACTCTGGCTTTCCTGCTGGTGCAGCTCCTTTCCCAAATGGGCGAAATATCCCAGTCTCTCAGTAAAGAACTTAGGCAGACAGTTCGGGTTTTTTTCCCTCCCAATACTCAGTGTCTTCAAGGTAGATTGGGGGATTTCATAGCTGAAGTCCAAGGCTCTGTATTTCTTCCCCATCAGAATCATCCCACTATCACCAGACCCTTAGCACTGATCCTGTTGTGGGTGGTATTAATGACCTATTGACTGCAGCACGAGAAATATCAGTGATGAGTTTCCCAGTCTCTGGGGAGGGGAAGCGGGGAGGAAGTACAGCGCTTTGGCCCAGCTCAGGGTGACTTGTTCTATTCTTCAGAGACATTGGCCCTTTTGTGCAAGTTCCCCATGCCTACTGGGGGCTCTGGGGTGTAGATTGGACTTCAGTTGTTCATGGCCCTTTCCCCTGCTCTGTGGAAGGACTGTCCTTGCAATAGCACTGGGGAAGCCAGTGCCCTTGTTTTGTAGGAAGCAGCATGAGTTGGCAAGTTCAGACCAGACACAAAACTCTTTCAATTTGGAAACATCCACATCTGGGGTTTGATGAAGGGTCATTTCTTGTTATTAGGCACCCATGGCTGTATTGATACAGACTTGGAAATGAGCTGGCTGTCCCATCAGGCCCCAGGGCTGTGGACAGAGCTCACAGGGCAGCAGAGCAGCTCAGCAGTAGTTTCTGTGTGGAACCAGGGACTGCTGGTGTGAAGTTGTCCCACTGAGGACTAGATGGAGTAGCTGGAGACATTAGGTCCCATTAGGGACCTTCAGGGCATGGGATCTAAAGCCATCAGCTGCCAGCTGTATTAGTTTATCTTGCCTAATTACACATGCTCCAAGCCCAATAACTGCTTTTCCTGCTGCATTCTCCTTTCACGCAGCCCAGCACAAGATCAGCTGTCCCCCCTCCTTGAATCAGAGCTACATCACGGTAGCTTGTCCCCCCACCCCACTCCCTGGGTCAGATAAACCTCTCTGGGCAGAGACATGGTATCCATGGCTCAGCCCTCTAACTGCTAGACCAATGACTTAATCCAGGGGTTGTTCCTCCTGCTACCTGCTCCAGCAAGCCCCATAAATAACCCCAAACTACCGGCACACTCCCCCTTTCTAGATAACATGCCTGTTTCCCCAAGAGTTAAGCTGCAGAGATAATCTTTTCCCAGTTTTCCTCTAGAGGGACCCTTATCTTGATTTTAGTTTTATTAGCTCTGATTAAAACACATTTAAGTATAAAGAAGCCTCACCAAAACCAAGCTGCAAACCCTGCAGAGATAGCAGCACAGCACCGTTCCTACCACAGGCTGTCTTAAAACCGAGGGGAGTCTTGGTTGTGTGAGGAATTGAGACAGGACTGCTGCAGTGCGACTAGTAAGTTTTACTGAACCATAGAAAGCAAATATATTAGTGTGTTTAGTCTTAAATGTAATTAAATGTTTCAGTAGCAAATTAAGTGAAGAAAACAAATCAACCACATGTTTTCAGATATTGCGTACATAAATCATTATAAAAGGCATATGAAGATGAAAATGTAAACATTATGCAGATTTTAATTTCCTCAATTATTCCTAATTCCCCCTGAGCCCTACATTCATTCCCAGTGATTGCAGACAGACTAATCACTCAAAGCAGGACACCATTTAATAAGATGCAGCAGCTGAAACACAGTTTGTCATTGGTCCCGTGTTGGCACTGTCAACACGGTGGCACTGTCGTCTTAATCAAGCTACTCAAGTCACAGAGAACTGTGGTTTGCAACTCATGTGTCTGCAGGTATGTAGGTGATGTGCATTTCACGCTGCTCTGAAGTGTATCTGGGAAGATCTTTCCATCAGCATCTGCCTTCTAAAGCCTACAGAGATCTATTTATGTAACTCCCTCTCTGGAGGAAAGGTGCTGGGAAAGCAGCCAGCAGTAAATGGAGTGGGTGTGGGAAAATGAAAAATAAACAAGCAGAAACACAACATAAAAGAATGACCATATGGTTTAAGCCACAAGCTATATAAGTCACAGCTATAAAGTTGTTTCTGATAACAGGTCCAACAGAGTAGGTGCGTAGGGCCAGAAGCTCCGTGGAGAGGGTCCTGGTGGGGGAGTCAGGTGTGAGGAATGGATGCAGGCTCAGAGACCTCCACTAAGCACAAAGCAAGCCAGAGTGAGGCCAGAGGCAGCTCTGCCTTTTTCCAGCCAGCCACAGACCTGCTTTGCCCATCCACAGACAACATCCTACAGCCAACCCCTGCTATGGCATCCACTCACTGGCCACAGTATGGAAAAAGGGAACAAACACCACTCAAACCTATACGCTTCTTTGCTTTGAGAACCGATACTGAGTAAACTGAGGTGTTGAGTCTGGATCAGGAAAACCATGCACACTCTCCTCTAGTGTTCATGGTCTTCTTAAAGCCACTTCAGTGATCTCTAAAGCAACCGTCCAAGCAGATAAAGAGAAAACCTAATGTGTAAGTCCTCTCTCATTATCATGTAATACACAGGCTGGGACAGAATTTAGTGGGCAACAACTGTATTCCAAAAAGCAAATTAAGATCTTTGCTCTTCCAATTAATCTTTACTGCAACGGTTTCAAAGCAGCCTGCTGTCCTGGTGCACCCACTGAGAGATGGGTGTGGGAAGGGCTCCAGCTTGCAGCTCATGCAGCCCCGTTAGCTACCTGGTGTCCAGCACCCAGTGACTTTCAGGGGGTCAAAAGTGCTCACAGAAACCGAAGCAAGAATTAAGGCAGACTGTGTCAGGAATGTCTAAAATAGGTGGTGTAGTCAGTTGCTTTGCAAAAGGGGAGTCAGTTGTCACGTCTTAACCTTCACTCAGATGAAACCATGTGGAACAGCTTCCTTTTAAACCAGGCACCTTAATTAATTAGCTCTAGGAGACCAGTCCTCCAGCCTGGTGGTGAGAGGGACTCTACAGATGACAGCAGCCACACACCAGTGGGGCAGGTCAGCTGCTTTAAAGGAGAAAGCACTTTTTTTTACTCAAGACAAGGCACCGCGGTACCACTAAAGTCCCACGTTAGGTAGCTACTGCAGGATGAGAAGTGCTGACCCAGAAGTGCCAGTTCCCTCTGCTGACTGCAAAGGGACCTCAGATTTGGATGTCACATCTGGCTAAGGTGAACCCCATGACTTCACAGCAGAGCACTGCCTCAAAACACTCGTACTGTGGCATGAAGTCCCAGCAGCACAGGCCTGTCCTTCATGCAAGACATCTCTTAAACATCTCATGCCATGTTACGAAATAGATTCCTATAACATTGTCTGATCCCTCAGCCCACAGAACTGAATCAGAATTGAAGAGGTGGCTCCAAAAATCCACCTTGACCTACCACTCAGTTTGGACAGGCACCTCTGCAGAGGGTCTCCTCCAGCTCAGCAGCAGCGCTGGAGGTGAGAACAAGGTGGGCAGATTTCATCTTGCATGCCAGAATATCTGGCAAGAAAGTGTGAAAGGGATGAAACAAGAAACATTTTGTTTATACTTGTTCGCGTCCATGGGAACAGTGTGTACAAGCAAGTCATTCATCCTCCTCAAGACTCTGGTGGCAACCAGAAGCCAGGTAGTTTGGCAGATGACAACAAAATGACCATGGGGCAGATAGGACTCAAGGACACTGTTACATGCACAGCAGAGTTCAGTAGTGTGTGTGGAGCGATACCAATTTGAAAGGAAATCTAAAGAAATAGCTCTTCAAAGTGAGAAAAGGGGTGACAAGACAAAATGACTGCCACTTTACAAAGGCCATTTCTTCTCCTGCCACCCTCCGAAATGAGCTCTAAAACTGATGCAAGCAATAGCCGCAATTTCTAAAACAAGGAGCTCTGTCCCTTGCAAAGATGTATCAGAGAACGAAAGACTGAGATTGATGAAACCGTTATGTACGATCGTCAAACCAATGCTTCATAGTGCATTTAGTGCAAGCTATTTTTTTTCCTTTCATATGTCCTCTTTTTTTTTGCCAGCAAAGAGGACTTCTTATTTGCAGGATTTGATTTCCTTCTTTTTCAGCAGGAAATGGAATTTTTAGTTGTGGTTGTTCAGTTCTATTTTTCCTCTAAAAGCAATTGTTTCACAGACTAAATTTCAACTTTTCATTTAAAAAAAAAAAGCCTTAAAACCAAAGCATTTTAGTGTTTTTGGTCAAAATCCAGCTCAAATTCAGTGTAGTTTGACTATTATCCTCTCTGAGTTGGATTACCCTATTTCGAGCTACCTCTTCCCCAGTGAAAAGTGACTGTCTGCGTAGAGAGACACCAAGGCACCCTGGGAGCTGTGGCATAGCAGGGGTGTCCGAACCCCTAATGGGAAAGTGAGACATCATAGCTTCAGCAGTGTATCTTTAACCACATTGTAATGCCCAGGAGGGCCCAACATGCTATCCTGCAAACCAGAACTGTCAATTGCCACTGAAGATAGTCACATTTTGATTTTTCACACCCAGTGAGGTCCTCCAGAGGCGAATATGATGCAGGTGGAGGAGGGAAAAACAATCAACTCTTTACCAGCCACATGCATGGACGTGTCTGCCCTGTGTAATGCAGCACAGTATTAGGATTCATCCCACCGGAGTGCCCAGTAGCATAGACTTATCTAAGCTCATTTGTGGGGGAGCAGAGGAGGGGAAAGAAACATGTCTGCTCACAGGGGAGGCCATCCCAGCTTGCCTTGAGAGGCTTGGAGTGGGAGACAGGTAGGAAGTGGGTCCTTGTTTGGGGAGGCTGCAATGGGATTTCTCACATGGTGAAGATGTAGCCACCAGCGAGCAACCCCCAGAATGAGCCATCCGCCTTCTCCCTGTTGCAGGACTGAGTTTTCCATCCTCTCTGTACTCCTCTGAGCATGCATCCAGCTCTCCCAGTGAAAACCTCTGTCACCCAGTTGGGATTTCCGTATAGACCATCTCTGAATGAAAGGCTGCATGCCACTCGCTGTTCTTCAGAGGCTGCAAACACACTCTGCCAAATCAAAAGGCAAAAAAACAGGATTACTTCTGGCTTGAGGTCCTACACATGGCAGCAGAAAATTTCACCTTTTTGCTGCAAGATTTTGTTTCCTGTGCCAAGCCCATGTCAGACATCATGTCAAGCCTCTAAATTCCCCTTTTGGAGTTTTTCTTTCAAAAAAAAGAAGTGCTGTTTCTAGGAGGTAGGAAGACACAGACTGCTGTCTGGTTTGATGTGCGTGTGTATTTTTAAAAATGAATGAAAAATGTTCTGGATGGATACAGAGCAACAATATGTAAGCCTGAGGCATCAGATGGTTAGAAAGCTGTATTCAGTGTGTGCACAGATGTAATTCGCTGTAAGGAATATGTGACACCACACAGCAGTTCAAAGTAGCAGGCTGGTACTAATTACTATGCTCTTAATGACTTCATCCATCAAACCATAACTTGTTCTATAATTATACAGCACAGCCAACCATATGACAACCAAATGCCTGGCCACTCTTTCATAGGAGATGGTTACACAGCAAAATTCTCTGTCGATTACAAGCAGAAATCTTGAAAAAGATCTGCATTTCAAGTTGTATAAGCCACCAAAATGACTTTATTTTACACTTTTTCAAGGAAAAAAGGTAAATCATTGAAGGTTTGGGAGGAGAGAAGTTGCGCACACAGATACGGCAAGTAGGCTGTGGTGGGACTTGCCACTTTTATGCAGATCTGGGGTGTCCACAGCCCACAACTCGGCCCACTTGGAACACCAGGCAGACACGTCTTGGCCTAACGGTGTTGTACTTCTCCAAAAGGACAGTTCAGTGGTGGGAATAGCACCAAACGCAGCCAAGGAAACTGCCTCGCAGGCAGGCAGTGGCCTCAGCATCTTCAGAGGGTGCAGTAGGGGAGAGAATGAAGTTTGTCTGTGACGGATGTTAAACTTCCCTGCAGCTGTGGCAGGGCCTTCCCAGGGTCTGGGCACCGTCACTGCTCACGTCGCACCATCAAGGCCCATATCTTGGCTCTTTCCCTCTCTAAAATGAACACACTTACCACATCTACCATCAACAGCTACCCTCTTCCCCAGCAAAACAGCACACTCCAGTGCACACACTTCTGCCCCTGGGGAGAGGGTGTGAGATTAAACTCTGTGACAGATGTTATTCACGCTGCTGCATGAACTACAGAAAGATGCTCTGGTACTAGAGCAGAGGAAGGTGGGGGTCTGGCCTCCAGTTTTCTGCAGTCTTTTCTCCATTCCCTCCTGAGATCCAGTCCCTTTATTGCTTCCACCCATGCAGTGACTCCTTGCTCAGTAGCATAACACAGACGGAGGTAAGTATAGCTCCTCCACCCATCATTCGTGCAATGTTGACTTCATCCATTTCCTGTACACATCAAAACAGGTGAGTTTCCCATGTTTTCTACTATTTCACCACAGCCTTTCTTCCAGATTCACTATGGACAGTGTTTTACAGGAACCTGAACAATAAAACTGAATATATATGATACAGAATATATCAGGAGGAACTACGTATTCCCAAGCTAATAAACTGCGAAGCTGACATTGAACAGATATCCTGCGACAGACACCTGAAAGCCTGAGGGCTGACTGCTGCCTGGCTGATCGAGGCTGCGGTGGGTCTGGATGCACTGAGCTCTCCTGTCCTCAATCCATCACAATGAAGCAAAGGGTTTGTTCCCACCTTGTAAACCTAACTTGCATATGAGAATCTGAGGGCTAATCTCCCTAGAGTTTCTCTGTAGAGCTGAATGAGTGAAACACTGAGTAGGTGCATCGCCTACCTCTCCTGTGCATCACTAAGCCACTGACCACATGTGTCTGAGTGCTTGTTTGCTAGACGCACTAGTACAGGAAATAAAGCATCATATTTATTAAATAGCATTAGAAAAAACCCAGCTTTAGAAAAAAGTGGTCAGGAGCAGACCAGAATGCATCAGATGGGTTCTTAGACCCCAAGTCAGCAAAAAAAATACTGAACTTCAATGACCAGGTCTTGCCCCTAACTTGGGAGAGATGCAGCTTCTGGGAAGGGCATGACACAGACCTAGTCAGCTAAGCTGAACAGATAGTCTCTCCAGAGAGCATTAAAAATTGCAGCTATCTTGCATGATACCTTAGTCTTCAGCATTGTATATGCCATTTATTGACAGAGTCCTCAGGCACAACACTAGTTCAACAAATTTTATCAATCGCCACCTTTACCAGTCCATGGGTTTTTACACAGATATTGATGACATTTCACAACTTGACCCAGAGAACTGCACTCCTGATTCAGAGATGAAAGTTGCTCATCATTTGGAAACAATCAAATGGCTGTAACAGTCTAAAATAGTGCTTTATTCCAGGAAAAAGACAGGGAAAAATTATTTTGTTTTTAAAATGGACAAAATACACAGTACTTGTTCCTGTTAGAATTTCCTAAATCTTTAGAGTATTTCACTATTTGGTTATTGGCATAAAACTTGTGGTTCATAAGCATGAAAACAAAAATTTTAAGTTCTTTTATGCTAGTACTAGATAGTGGGAGTACTTTTTTTTTTTTTTTTTTCAAGATGAATATAACTCCTGAGAAAAACCTACAGAAAACAATTCTACTTCATCTGTTTTTACTCTTTTGCTGAGCACAATGAGGTCTTATACTCACCTCGGTAGCATTTCTGCATTGGTCTTTAACATAAAGCTTTTAGGGTGCTGTCGCCAGGTTTTTCTTTCCTATCTCCATGCAGCCACTGGCAGCATTAACTACAGAGCTCCCCAGAGCATCTTGACCACAGTGACCATAGCCTGCTTCATTGCCACCTCTCCTCTTGTCTCCTGGCTGTCTGGTGCTCCATCAGAACAGCTGCACCTCCAAGGGCCTCCTCTTCTTCTTCTGATTTCCAGGTATTTTCTGTGGCCATGAGGCACGCAGGTTGCTGGAGATCTGTTACCAGAAATTCCTCATACTGCTCAGGTTTCTCTACAGAGCCTAGGGCCACTCAGTGGTTCGCATATAGCTCTTCTAGTTAAAACACGTGGTTCAGCATGACATGGGGCAGCACAGGAATCCCCTGGAGCTCCTGAAAATGTTTGGTAATGAAATATTATCTAAAAAAATATGTCCTTCTTTTTCCCAGATTTTTTTTGCTCCCACCCCAAGTCATGCCCTACACAAAACAAGGAACTTCTTGAGTCCCATCATTTGCTGAGCTGTCAAGCGGCCATTTATTTTTACAGGTAGATGCCTGCCTCTAGCAACTTCTCGCCCCTACACCCACAGAGCTTCCTTATGTGGGATTTTGTCAGAAGTTTAAATGACTGAAGTCAGCATGTCTTGCTTCCTACGTACCATCCCGTTGATATCACAGAGAAGGTCAATACATGTAAGCTCAGTAAGAACTGCTTGCACCTAAAGGAGTCAGCATGGTTAACCACAGTGACCTGTTTCTGCACAGGAACAAAGAGTCACCGTCTCACACCAGCCCACCAGCCACAACAGCAAGGTGACACACCGCTGTCACAGACAATGCAGCCCAGGTAGTGGTGAAGGAGGGAGAAAAACTACCCTTGCAGTATAGGGAGAGTATGTGGACCTGAGGAGACACCGCTGGGTGCCTCCAGCTTGCTCCTGCATAACTGCAAGACTAAAGCCTCTGGGAAGATTGCATCAGTCACCATCCTCTAACATGAAGAATGTCACGCTTAAATTGGATTTTTCTTAGGTTTATCCTGCAGCTTGTCCCTTTATGCATTCTGTGTTTGAACACTAGCAAGCAGTGCAGGGAAGGATTGCCTTAATACTGGGTTTTCTGCTGCCTCTGTTACCTCACTAGAGTCATGCATTATCTCTGCTGGTTTGCACCAGGCCAGCACAGCCAAGGGTTCGTTGTTATGAGGTTTTTGACATGAAAGGAGACTGTTAAGGTCAAGCTTTCCATCAGTCAGCAGTTTGTACTTTGTGTTGTGCCATGGGGTTGGGTTTTTCTGCCTGTAAGGCCTTGCACACTGTTGAAAATTATATTCCACTGCCATCTCTTGAGCTGACCCTGGCAATAGGCTGTGCACATACGTTTTCTCCTGCGCCTCCACAAACCTAGTCTCTGTTCCCTGAAGCTAAGCCTTGCAGGTTGCTCATGTCTCCCAGGACTTTTAAGGTGTCTCTGGCAATAGCTCATCTACAACCTGCCTTTACCTCAACCAGTGCTCAGCGGGCTTATTTACATCCACTCTTATTTTCTGATGAATAGATGAACCGAAAGAGGAAAGTGTTCATAGAAATTAAACATTCCTTATTCCTCCCATTCAGAAAAAGTCAACTTACATTAGGGTTTTTTCACAGCTGGCTTTGCTGGGGTTTGGGTTTGTTTGCATTTTAAATCATTAATCCAAGGTAGTCAGTCCCTCTGTCCACAAGTAAAGCAGCACATGGTGCTCATGTGACTGCCACCCTCCACCGTGGTTTTCGATCTGAAAATGGGAGGAAAAGAGCTTCAAAGAAGAGACTGCTGCTAGGAAAGAACCAAGGTGAAAAAGGAGGGCCAAAGACAACTGGAAACATATATCTCACCCTGCATCCTGCACATGTCATCCCTCTCACCCCTTGTTATGGTCTCCACACCACCTTTTCCTCCTGCTGCTAGCATCAGTGACTGCCTCAGCCATACCACTGGGATGTAAACTACCTGCACTTCAACTTTTTTTTTTCCTACATGAACAAACAAGGCTTTCCCCTAAGAGCCCATGAGGACACACAGTGTTCGGCATATTTCTCAGCTCCTAGTGCCTTCCCAAGGCAACTGCAAACACCACCTGCCAGCTGCCCAGGTTCATAACAAGCTAAACAGTCAGAAAAGCCTAAAAATGGCAGAGCACGTGGGAAACCAATTAACTGGACCAGGGAAGTAAAAGACAACTCACAAAAGACAAACCAGATATTGCATTCTTTGCCTTTCAGGGAAAAAAAAAATAAAATTGACTAGTGGAAGCTCTCTCATGCTTACAGCCAATCTTAAAAAAGGGCACCGCAGCATTACATCAGCCACAAGATTACTTTGTTTTCAATATCACTACCCAAAGAAGAGTTAGACCCATGCAATAAGACTGCGTCATGGAGAAATCATCCTCTATAAAAAGCCTGTTTCACAGGAGGTGACTGTGTATTATCTTTCCTGCCTTTGGGAGATGACGAAAATGGGACTCATCACCAGCCACGCTGTCTCCAGCATGACAGGCCAACGCGCAGGTGATATTTCACTCCACTTATGAGTAAACTTGGCAATTTGTAATTCTGTCTAACACAGGAGGACATGAAAGCACTTTGGAGGAAGTTCATGGGATGCCAGGCCATGATATCACAGCCCCAAGGGAGGGGCACTTTAAACAGGGCAGACCTTCAGCATCGGGTGAAGGACAGGTACAATTGTGTACATGTGTGCAAACATATGTAAACGCATACACACTCAATGGAACAAGCACGTGCTTAGCTTACGATAGCTATCAAGAGTTGTAGCAGGGCACTTCTCCCAATCTCCGTTCTCATCGTTTCAAAAAACAACAAACAAGCACATCATGATACTTAGCAAGTTTTGCGGGAGCAGTTTAATATGGGGCTTCATTAAATCTTTATATGTCAGGCTGTCATAGCTGTATCAACAAGCAACATGCTGCCGCCAAAAGGTGTTGTCTCCATGAAACAATTCGGCAGAGTTCGTGCAGTGTGTGGGTCAGATGATCAAGAAGGGCCAGGTCTGCCCCGCTGCCCATAAAGCCAAAAGATGAAAATCACAGGGAAGAAAACAAGCACACAGAAGTGTCCAAGCTGTGGTGGTCACACATCTTGTCTGAGTTGACAAGTAGTGACACCACTTCCATCTACTTACCTTCCTGAAGAAAGCGCAGCCCATGTTAGAGCTCAAAGGCATCCAGCTCCCGCCAGATCCCCCCGTGCCTGCCAAACCAGCAGAAGACAAAGCATTGTTTTAAACCAGGTCCAGCGAGGAATAGGCTCTTGTGTCACAGAGCAGCTCTGCCCGTAGAGAAGCTCCCTCGCACCTCCATTTTCTTCCTCTCTGAGCAGGCTTCTCTTCAAGGGGAGACACAAAGGATAAGAGTCTGCCCTTCAAAATTCAGAAGATAAACACTGAAATCTGAGGTTGATGCCCTTTGTAGAGGGTGCCCAGAAACTGATACCTCACTACAGGGTGGTGTATCTGACTTAGATGTGACTTTGGAAGTGAGACGAACATCAAAGCCTGAGCAGATGAATCCTACATGAGGTCCCGAGCACCAGAAGACACTTAGCAATCTCCTTCGCTTCCACAGCTTGGAAGCTCTTGTTCTTGGCCCCCAGGACAGCCCTTCTTTCCTTGCCTTCCTGTCCCAGTTTCACTGGGGCAGAATCATAGGCCAGCCGTTGTATACAGGCCGTTAGCAGTTTGGACTCAGCCAGGGCAGCTCACCTGAGCTGGCCAACTGGTGTATCCCACACCAAAATGTGACACTCATTATAAAAGGGAAAGTTTGCTGAGAACAGGGGCTCCTCCTCATTCTGCTTCTCCTCCTCCTTCTCCTTCTGCTTCTGCCCATCCCTGAAGGGACTTGTTTCCCTCGGGAGGGGTCATTGGGTGACAGAGCAATGGCTATAATTTAGCCCAGGTACAGGCTAAACATAGACCCTTCCCAACACAGGAGCATCTCCTCTCTGTCCCCTCTCTTGAAGACGCCAATGGAGCCCCATTGGTTTGTGCAGGCCCATGGCTAGAAGGAAGTGTGCGACCTGTAACTACTGCTCCCTGTTTTCAAAGGTCCAAAGGACATTTTAAGGAAGACAATGGGTGTCCTGCACATTAGAAAATAGTTCCTTTCGGTGTGTTTGCCTCAGGAAATGGTACCATCCAATGGAGATGGGCCAGAGGCTAAAAATCATCAGACCCAAACTCCAAAATTAGTTCACTAATTATCAAGCATCTTCAGCTCTGGAGGCCAGTTTCATTGTTTATAAGCTGTGAATCATGACTTCAAATGTTTAACATGCTTTGAATGCTGTTAATGAAAGGTGGCGTAAGGGAAGCATTTGCTGTTCCTACATCCAAATCAATATGTTGGGATTTTTTCCCCCCGAACAGTTTTTTCAAATTAGCACATTTGCTAGACTTCATTCAGTAACACTTTAGAGGGGGTTACTAGGGAACTCATCATGCAAACCTCAATGAGAAGAAGGCAGAGAACCCACTGCAATAAAAGGCGGCAGGAAAAAGAGGGAGTGCTTTTTGGGTTTTTGTGACTCAGTTACTTATAGAAGAACGTGGGGTGGTGTGTGGGGGATCTGAGGAGAGAAAAAAGTGATCATAAAATGGTAATACTCCTTCTGAATAAGAGTAGCACTATGGCATTTCACTTACTCGAGGCTGCAGGCAAATGCAGATGCTGAAGAAATAGGAACCACAGAGAGCTGATTTGGTTTATAAAATTTTAAAACCATTGCTTGGAAATAACTTTTTTTTTTTCGTTTGGAGCTTTCCTTTTTGGCATTAACTTGGTCTCATATTCAGTGTCACGAAGGAATTTACTGCTGAAGGATCTCAATTCCGGCTCGTTGGGTTTTACACGCATAACACCTAAGCGGGGAGCTGTCTGCTGTGATGAACACCTCATGCATGCCAGATAACTTAGAAAGGGTGACTTGGAATTTTTCAAGTTCAGTCTTTTTATTCTTTTCACAGTTCTCTGTTCTCATCTCCTCCCCCTCAGCATATTTCCTGTTTCCTCATCCTGTAATAGTTATGTACACTTAAACAGTGGATCAAACACCATTTGAGCTGTTGTTGTCAAGTTTTATTAACATTTCCCACATCGTTTCCTGTTTTCATACTGATACCCCAGCAAAGGTCTGCATGGGTGAGCAATGTAGTTGGTCAACACCTACCCTGAACTGGCAGGTTCAGGCAGGTCATTCTCTTCATAGAGCATCATCCATCCCAAAAGATATTAGAATGGTGTTGCTGCTGCCATAAACTTAGTAGACATTAAAGGAATCATTTCACCCACCAACAGAGTTCAGCCAGCTTTGCAGGAGATGCAATAAACTTCAAATATACCAAAGCTGCACACGGACCTAGGCCAGGGAGTAGCAGAAGATGATGCGTGTGCCTGAAAATACAGGGGCAGCATATGTTGGTACAAAGTCTTCTCCCAGCCTGGTGTAGGCATGATGCTTCTCACAAAAATCAGAGAAAAAATGCCACTTTTTTCCTGCAGGCTGCAGCACCTCAACACCAAGTCCCTATCCTGAGGTTACACTTCAAACCATGCAGTGTCCCAAAGAGCACTGAAGACAGGCACTAACAAATTTAAGGGAATAAAGAGTTTCCATCAACTTCAAAGCAGCAACTGCAAGAACAAGACTTCTGCTTGCAAGTGTCAAGGTCTACTAATACAACACTTAGCAAGATGCCCCAGTCTGGAAGTATGTTATGCCATAGGAAAACTGATTGACTAAGTCAGCACAAAGCAGTGACTTTATGGAGGTTTTTATGTTGCTTTCCCATGTAATCTCCCTGCAAAACACAGCAATATTTCTCTACGGAAATACAAATTATGTGTGTCAGTAGGAGGGAACAAACTGAGTGCTTTGTGTCAGCCAGCAATATTAAAAGCAGCGGACACATCAAGCATTCAGAATATGTCAGACAGTGACTGAAAGCAGTAGGGAAAAAAGCCTACGTTCTCCCACATCAAGCTTCAACAGGGTTTGAGGGAGGGGAGTGGAGCTTTAAATGGTTTGAGGCTTAAAAACAAGCCAAATCATGAGAGAAAGCAATTTCAGATCCAGTATGTCTGTGTTTCTAACCAAAAGTCTGTGTTAAAAAAGGAACAGAGAAGTGTGTTTTTCACAATTTTCTCTTGTGGTGTTTTGCTAAGACTGTTACTTCACAGGATGTTCTATTGTCTTCACTGCCACGATGCACAGAAATACCCTGCAAACCACTGTGAGCTCTGATACAATGCCTGGTGACATGAAAGAACTGTTTTTGCTTTCAAGACCAAGAGACGGTAAATCAATATCTGAGAGCTTTGCCACCCACACCTGGCAGGCAACCTTCCCAGTTCAATGAGATTTTGACATGAAGGAGAAAAACCACCAAGCCCACTACATCCAGGCTGGTGTTTATTGTACTCCTGAAGTTCCCTTGCTAAAGAAATCCCAAGATTCAACTATAATTGTGCTCTTTTTAGGTTCCCAAGGTGCTTTCTATGAACCTGGGGGGATGGAAAGAGGACCACTGAATTTTCAAGCTTTTATTTACTGCGCTGGAGTCAAGCTATTTTTCCAGAATATTCACAGCTGGGATTGCTGCATAATCAGGGGCTAGGACTACAAGAGAAAGCAGCAAAGCTTTTTCTGGAAAAGTCATCAGGACAGACATGGGAGTCCAAGAAGATCACCAGCAATCACATCTTTGCTCTGGTGGCCTGAAATGAAGGTCCAGCATCAGAATGCAGGAAGCTCAGACCTTCTACCACAGAAAACAAGATCTCTTTGTGCTTCTTTACCTGATAGGGACCTGGATTTCCCCATTTCCCCTGAAGCAAGGCCCTCAGTGGTAGGTAGAGATGGGAAAGGGTTGATGTCCAAAGATATGGGACTACACTGTTTACTTCTACCAAGACCTATGGCTACTGCCTGTCTGCACACACATAGCAAGTGGCAGCTAAGGTCAAAGCGGGCATTTCCACCTGGGTGACTTCAGGGAGGTAAGAGCAGCTCCCTCTTGAGCTAAAACCAAAAGGTACTTGTGAAGAATAACTTCAGTAGCCCCTTGAAGTTCCAAATCTACCTCCATGGATACATCCTTTGCACCAGCTGGTCCACAAGTTGACTGGGATGAATCATGCCCAGAGCCTTCCCATGATGCAGAACCCTGCAAGTGCCAGGCTGCCACCCCTGGCTGTGCCTGGGCAGCCCAGGAGGAAGTCCAGTCCTCCCTGGGCTTCATGGAGACCTCCAGCATGCAGATGAGACAGAGTGGAGGGCTTCTGGAAATCCTGGGTCTAAGAGCTAGCTCAGACCTCTGCATTAACAACAGTGTCACCATACCCCATCTTCACTGCAGAGATGAGCTAGCCCACCTGGAGGAGCAAATGCTGGAGAAGACCATCCATCACCATCCAGACCCATCCATCACCATTATGCAAAATGTGCTTCTCCTGATGCAAATCTGTCCTGCAGTGCACTGCTCTCACAAGTAACCCCACCAGCCCACTGACCTTTATTTCCACACCATGCCTCTGGGGCTTTCTTAGCTCAAGCAGCTCTTCTTTGGCAGGTCATTTCCCAGAAGGCAGCTGGCTCAGCATGTTCCGACAGTCAAGAGAGCCATCCCTTGCCCAGAGCAGACTCCGTGGCAGGGTGGGGTCAGCAGAGCTTTCCCTCCCCAGCGTTTGAACTAGCGCAGGGTTTGCCTCAGCTCTCAAACATCTGCGATGCTACGTGGTTTGCAGATAACTACTGGTCCATATCCCAGACGAGCTGTTGGGTTTGTTTCCTTGCTTTTCTCACTGATGGTGCCTATGTGTGCTACAGCTTGCTCCAGTTCGGGACACTAAATGTACAACAAAACTCTCAGAGAGGGGCAAGATGAGCCAAAGTGCCAAAATAACACCTCTGCACGAGCGAGCTTGCATTCAGTTTTACGGCAGTTATGTTTTGCAAGGAGGGGTTAAAGGTATGGGGGGAGGTTAGACTGTGTCATAAAATGTCAGTAAGCTTTTTATACAACATCAGAAAATGTCTTTTTGGTTTTTTTTACACATACAGAGTTTTATATGTTGTCTTTCAGACGCCCCAAAAATTCCCCTTAGCACTTTTATCATTCAGCATCACTCCGGAGTTTAGTCAGCCAAACCATACCCTTTTCCAGTGTTAGATAAATTGCATCTTGAAAACAGCACAGACACTAATATCACATCATCCTAGAGCTGAGCCACATGTGAAATCTTTAACCTGTTTTTCTACAGAGATGAGTAAGATTTTCCTGTGTAATTAATATATAATATCTTTCTGTGTATTTGTGTAAATATATAGAGCAAAGATACCACTGTAAAGATAACAATTTGCCAAAGAACTTTTCGCATTCTTTCAAAAGCGGTTGTTTTACTCGCAGTTTACTGCATTTTAGTCATGTTTTGACATTTGAAGAACTTTCACCAAAAATAGACCTCGTACTAGTAACAGAACGAGACATAATGCTCATAGCAATAAGGAGCAGCAGTAAACAACATTTACTATTTATTGCATACATTTATTACGTGTTAATGTAAAAGTGTATTTAAGTAAAGTGGAAATAAATCTAGTACTTATTTAATGTATATAAAAATATGTAATTTAAGTTATTTGCACATATTTAACAGTAATAGTGATTATCATTGATAAGTATTTTTGGACAAATTTTGCCACCTTCAGACTTGTCACTGTCTTAAAGACATCAGATCTTCTATGAATCATCTTCTGTGAATAAGTCCTGCATATTGTGAAGGCAGCTGCAAATTCTCTAATAACACAAAGGTGAAGAATAATTTACAAAGACATAAGAAAACAATGTCCCAACTGAAAGAAGCTTATGTTCCTAGGTGGTTTATAGCCCATTGTCTATTGTCCACTAGCCCATTATCACCAAGACCTACAAAGAATTGGGAATTCTGTCAGTCTTGCATTCAATCCTTACTTAATAATCCAACAATTAACTTAAAATGATCAAGCAGACCAAAATATTCAATTTATCAAGTGATTTTACAGAAAAAGAGTTGCCTCATGAGAAGCTGAGATACAGGACCATATGGAATAGCATGCTCTTGCCAAACAGCAGGATAAAACTGTCACTGATTCATGAGCAGCAAATAGGGGGCATAGAAAGACCAGAATATGCAGAAATATGGACAACCAGCTCGCTCTATGCCTGTTGATTTTGGACAGGAGACATTTATTCAAATGCATTCATTTATAGTGGAAGGCTTTTTCACGTCATTTTTCCTTTGGCTTTCCTGGAAGTGTGGTACTTCTAATCTCTTGCAGCAATAGTAGTTTTTTAAAGCAACATCTGGAGCCCTGCAACAGGGAAGGTCACAAGGAGGCTGTTTGGCTGCTCAGCACAGCCAAGCCATGCTCAGCCAGCACAATGCTAAGTCAGCTCCACCGCTCTGAGCACGCCTAGCACAGGCCTTCCTCCTCTTCATTCTCTCTTTTAGCCAGTCCTTGTGCCTCCCAGCTTGAAGTTTTCAAATTCAAAATAAGGCTACTTGCAATTGCAGCTGCATCTGCAGTCTCCATGAAACCTGCTTCCAGCAGTGCCAGCCCTTTGCTTTCTGTCCTTTGCTTTTCTATCGCTGTCCTTCTGTGAAGCTGTACAGCCCATTTATGTCCCTCGGTTTCCATTGTCACCCTTTACTAACTGTAGGACACATTAAGATAACACAATTCATTAAGCATAGTTTTATATTTTGCTCTAAAACCTGAGCAATTACAGCAAGTGAAACAGTTAAGCAATGTACCATTGCCTTGGTTCTCACCCTCTGTTCTTGCCTTTTTAGGATTCATTTAATTCTTCATTAACAGACACAGGCATGAAACCACCTGTGTGCCCTATGGCCATGGCCCATGTGTGCCAGCAGGTCACCATGTCCCATGGCTCGCTCCGTCCAGGAGCACCCAGCCAAGGGGAGGTTCGAGCACAGAGGAGCTGCTGGAGGAGCATAATGTAGAAAGGAAAAGGGAAAGGACATCTTGTCCCTGCCCATGGCAGGGGGGTTAGAACTAGATTATCTTTAAGGTCCCTTCCAACACAAACCATTCCATGATTCTATTCTGTGATCTCCTGGGAAAGGTTTGGGAGTTCGAAGTTTTGCCAGCTTTGCTTTACATACTTAGCACTGCTCAGGGACACAAGCTGTGCCATCAATAGGGACTTGTCTGGTTACACACACTGAGGTTTCCTCCACTACTGCCGTCAGCTTCCAGGATCCCAAAGCAAAGCACTGCTCTCCTGCACACAGTGTGGGGCTGCGGCCCCTCTGCGAGAACGGACCCTGCGCCAGGGCTGGGCAACAGTGCAGGTATCCCCGAGCAGGGCAGCAGGCAGGGGCTGGCCAGGGAGCAGGCAGGCATGTGGAGTGCCTGCTGTTCTCCTGGCACCCGAGCCTGTTGCATCGTTTGGTATACCTTGCCTATGCAAAAGTGTTGAATTTGGAGGCAAAAGAAAAAAAGAAAAAAGCCATTTATTTCAGAAAGGCAGATCTAAACATTTCCTTTTCCCCTCCTTCCCAACCTCAGCACAGCCCCAGCCTCAGAGTGAGGGTGAGGAGAAGGGTCCTGTGTGGTGGGATGTGCTGCAGGAAGCACAGGCACAACACAAATGTCTTCTCAGTGAATGGCATCTGCCCTACTTGCACTGCCCCATCACACAGTCAGATGTGTCGTACAGAAACTAGGTTAAATGAAAGTGGTGTAGCTCTGTGAACATTCATTTCAGCATTGTTTTGTGACTTCTGGGTCAAGACCTGGTCAGTTCTGGTCCAGTAGGTCCATAGGAGGTTTGTCTGAGTAAGAGCTAAGGCAGGAATTTGGGATTTGGGCTGCTGTGAGGGAAAAAGACACCATTCTGGAACATCAGCTTCATCAGCCCAAAAGTGCTACTGGTTGTGTGTGTTTTATTGTGTTTTTAGCTGCCACACTGAAGCCAGCCTTCCCAAAGGACACATCAGAGCTTCAAGCTGCCAATACCCCACCTCTCCAACCACTCCAAGTCTCCCTGTCACAAAATAATAACTATTTCAAATAAAGCCCGTGTTAGCACATTGTGCTGGGGGCAGGTGATGCCTTCCTGATGGTCCCGGTGCTGCAGCCCCTGTCCCTCACCCCCCACCTCCCCAGGGCAGCAGTGGGTCTACCATTCCCTTTCTGCTCAGAGACAGAGACCACCTTCCCAAAAGCCACAACTAGTGACCTCCAGGGACACAACGCACTCAGACATTAAAAATATCATTGCGTTAAAAGATGTGGGAGGGCCAAGAGCAACCTGAACCGTATCTCCGGGCAGGTTGTTCATGACTAACTCCTACGTGGTCCAGATCTTACTCAGCAAACACAGGGCTGGGTCCTAGGCTGTGCTTTCACAAGTAGTTCAGCCCAGCGACAGTGAGAAAGGGTGCTTTATTTCTCATGGCAACAAAACAGTAAGCAGCTTTCTCTGGTGATATCATATCCACCATGCTTTCAGCAATTGCCATTTACACTGGGAAAGTGGGGAGTGGGGGCTTATGCAGCCCTGGGTCTCTTTAAAAGTAATATTGCCCTGCAAAAGGTGGTCTAAAGTTTAACTGAACAGAATTTAATCTAAAAAAACCTTGCAGCATTTAAAGCCAGTTTGCAATTACTAAATATCATCATCGGAATCCACTTTGCTCTTCAGATCATCAGGAGATACTCTCCCATCAACTTCCAGGTTGACAAAACATCACAAAAACATTTTGGTTGGAAGAGACCTTTAAGATCATCAAGGCCAACCATTAACCCAGCACTGCCAGGTCACCACTAAGCCATGTCACTAAGCACTACATCCATATGACCCTTAAACACTTCCAGGTATGGTGATTCCAACTCTTCCCTGGGCAGCCTGTTCCAATGCTTCACAACCTTTTCGGTGAAAAGATTTTCCCTAATATCCAACCTAAACCTCCCCTGGTGCAACTTGAGGCTGTTTCCTCTTGTCCTGGCACTTGTTACGTGAGAGAAGAGACTGACCACCACCTCGCTACAACTTCCTTTCAGGTAGTTGTAGAGAGTGGTAAGGTCTCCCCTGAGTCTCATTTTCTTCAGGCTAAACAACCAGAGTTCCCTCAGCTGCTCCTCATAAGACTTGTTCTCGAAACCCTTCACCAGCTTCGTTACCCTTCTCAGGACATGCTCTGGCACCTCCATGTCTTTCTTGTAGTGAGGGGCCCAAAACTGGACACAGTATTCAAAGTGTGGCCTCACCAGTGCCAAGTACAGGGGGACAATCACTTCCCTCCTCCTGCTGGCCACACTAGTTCTGATACAAGCCAGGATGCTGTTGGCCTTCTTGGCCACCTGGGCACACTGCTGGCTCATATTCAGCTCCTTTTCCGATGGGCAGGTCTTCCCCAAGCCTGTAGCATTGCAGGGGGTTGTTGTGACCCAAGTGCAGGACCCAGCACTTGGGCTTGTTGAACCTCATACAACCAGATTCAGCCCATTGATCCAGCCTGTCCAGATCCCTCTGTAGAGCCTCCTGACCTTCCAACAGGTCAACACACCCGCCTAACTTGGTGTCATCTGCATACTTACTGAGAGTGCACTCGATCACCTCATCCAGATCATTGATATCGATATTAAAGGGAACAGGCCCCAATGCTGAGCCCTGGGGAACACCACTTGTGACCGGCCACCAAATGGATTGAACTCCACTCACCACCACTCTCTGGGCCTGGCCATCCAGCCAGTTTTTCATCCAGCAAAGAGTACACTCATCCAAGCCATAATCAGCCACTTTCTCCAGAAAAATGCTGTGGGAAAGTGTGTCAAAAGTTTTAGTAAAGTCAGGGTAGATAACATCCACAGCTTTTCCCTCATCTACTCAGTGTGTCGCATTGACATAGAAGGAGATTAGGTTAGTTGAGCAGGACCTGCCTTTCCTAAACCCATGCTGACTGGGACTGATCACCTGGTTGTCCTGTACATGCTGCCTGATCGTGCTTAAGATGATCTTTCCCGGCACTGAGGTCAGACTGACACTGAGGTCACACTGACAGGCCCTGGACCCTCCTTCCAGATCTTCTTGCAGACGGGTGTCACATCTACTAACTTCCAGTCAACTGGGATCTTCCAGGTTAGCCAGGACTGCTGATAAATGATGGAAAGTGGCTTAGTGAGCACTTTCACCAGTTCCCTCAGTACCCTGGGGTGGATCCCATCCGGTCCCATAGACTTGTGCGCATATAAGTAATGCAATAGGTCACTATTTCCTCATGGATTATGGGGGTTTCATCCCGCTCCCTGTTTCCATCTTCCAGCTCAAGGGGCTGGGCACTGAGAAAACAACAGGTCTTACTATTAAAGACTAAGGCAAAGAGGTTATGAGGCAGGTCAGCAAGCTGGTTTACACTGTCTGTAAGCTCAGGTTTTATTACAGGCGGGATACTCGAATGCCGCTTGTTCATGCCGAATGACATTGGGTTGCAGTATTTGTTTTTCCATGTGTATCCATACTGTGGCCATTGGCACTAATTTTTGTTTTCATGGTCTGGGTTACAGCTTTCCTTTGCTTTCCTCCTCAAAATAGTACTCACTGGTACTAGTGGCTATTTAAAACAAGCCCATCAGCAGATTCAGAATATTGTGTCACCTCTGTACCCTTCTTTTCCTCCCCAGAAACCTTCTACTAAAATGCTGCTTAATAGATCTAGAGAGCAAGAGAAAATGAACACCATCCATTCGTGTTTGAAGCCCAAATACCAATCCAAAAGATTTTGCAATTCTAAGAATTATGTTTACAATGTGATAACAGCATCTTCCCAGTGTGAATGGTACTGGCAATCATAAAAGCAAACACCTTAGGCCATCTCTATTGAGCACAGCTTACAGTATTGGTCCCGGGGGAGTGCAAGTACTCCAGTGCTCGGCAGAGGAGCTCTGGTATAACATATCCACTGACCTGCACTTGAACCTACCACTTGCTGTTTTCCTCCTATAATCTAAATCTGGAAATGTGCTGTCTGGTCAGTAGCGTACTACCAAATCATTCAGCGAAATGCTCTAGATGCTATGAAAGCATGCCTGTGCTTGCAGTGCCATAGAAAACGAACTTGTAAAATATAGCCTGAGCGCAGTCCACAGCCACCGATATTGCAGACGGCCCATGTGCTTGCTGGGGAGGCACCTTTGTAATGCAGCCAGGCAGCAGCTGTGTGCATTGCAGACATTGTGGGTGGGTGGCTGTCTGCACGCTCAACAGCTGTCCCCGCCGCCACGCCGAGCCAGCACCCGGCCTCCCCAGAGAGCACCCTGTTTTGCTCAGCCAGAGCCGATTTCAGAGCACCCCCTGAGAGTTGTGCCACTGCTTGCACCCATCTTCCTTGGTGGGGTTTTGTGCGTTGCAGCCACCTCCATCAGCCTCAGACACAGGGAGAGCCCCGACAGCCCAAGTGCAGAGTTCACCTCTGGGTAACTCGATTGGCTGACACTGCCATCTTCACAAAAAAATGACTGCAGACACCAATTATTTTGTGGACATATTTGTGTTAAAAGAAAAAAAAAAACAGGCAGTAAACTGCAGCTTTGGAGTTTCGCCCTTTTTATTCTCCAGTTTAGTGGAATCCATCCACTTCAGTTAGCCCACACATTTGCTGCCTTTCAGCAAATCCTGTGTGTTGACCTTGGTTGCACTAAAGTCATGTGCATGTTTATGACTTCGGCATTTGTAAGGGATGCTATTAATCCCTCCATAAACCTTCTTACCTTATGCCATTGGGTAAGTAAAACAACCTTTAGTTTTCTTACCAAAAAAAGTTCAAAAGCCTTCATTTCCAGGTCTACTTGGTCTATCATCAGCAGACAGATGATCTTGGCCATGTTTGTAGAAGCCCTGGCTCACAGTGTGAAGGGGCTGAGACAGGCCAGCATCTCAGAAACAAAAACCTTCATAACTGCATCTTCTCACTGCGATTCAGAAAATGCTGTAGCAGCCGTAGAGGCCACTGAAGGCTTGGATGACAGTGAACACTGAGGACATGGGCAGTCAGAGAGAGTGAAGTGCGTGACATCACCTAAAACCGCCTGAAATCACTCTGCATCTTTCTATGAACTTCAGTGATCTTCACCTCCCTCCCCAAATGAGTAACAAGAATCCCCACAGATAGTGAGACGCACACACAATGATAATGGTTTTAAAAGATCTTACTTTTGTTTAGATACTTTTAACTTCTAGAAAGAAGAGACTGGTGCTCTCCGTGAGTCGTCATGTTTTTCTTCTGAGGTGTTTTCCAGTTTCAGAGCAGAATCCCCACCAGCCATTTCAATCACTCCTGTGAGAAGGGAGTATTTTTCAATGTGAAGTGATTTTGACACTTGAATAACATTAAGCAAATTGTTGACTCTTCTTAAGCTGCAATGTGGCACTTAGAAAGATTTTAAGCAGGACCATATGGTCACTTTTCTCATTGTGATTAAAATACTGGATTTTTTAAAGCTGTACAATATGCAGGAAAGCACCAACTGTGCAAGAAAAACCACCTTTTTCCTTCCCAGGGTAACTGGGCGAGCTCTACAGAATTTTCTGTGCTGGTGATGTGCTCTGGTTACAGTGCCAGAGCTGTGACCCTTTTGGACATGGGAGTGGCAGGGTTGGGCACACAGAGATCTGAATCTTCAAGACTATTTCGGGAATACACAAAACATGAATGTAGAGCCTGATTTTAAAAATAGCATCTTCTTTACAACTGTCAGTACTGGAGCTCCAGCTCAGGACACAAGGATTGCAAAGTGAAGGTTCAGCAGCTTCAGCGCAGGACTTGGAAACTATAGCCCTAAAGCCTTCAGTAACATCTAACTAAAAAAAGAACAGGCCTTCTTACAGGATTCTTCCACATCATTTGGATTTTTCTAGGCTTGGAAGAGCAAGGGAAGATGGAAAAATTAACAGGATTTTAAGAAGTCCTTGTCTGATGCCTTTCAGGCTTTTTCACACTAAAAAATTCACCCTTCTTCTTTCCTCTCTCCTCATCTGGCCAAGCAGCTCTGCTGCCTCCAAAGAGGGGCAGGCATGAGTTAGGTATGAGATCCAGTTGGGCAAGCTTTTCTCAACACCTGGCTGAGGTCCTTTCTTAGCCATGAGGCTGCTCTACCTTATGCAGAAATGTCTTTTAAAAGCAAATGGAAAATGGGAAAGGAAAACTGATTTACACAAAGGATTTCTGTCCCTCTTGCTCCCTCTGACCAAGCAGAGAGGAGAGGCAGGCATAAGAGAAAACAAGCTCAGAGGAGTCTCAGCAGAGGCTTTTCTGCTGTCTCAAAACCCCCTTGGCATTTCCTGGTGCACTGAAGATATCTCAGAGCTCATCTCCACTGGCAGCACAAACACCATGTGTCTCAGCGAGTCTGACACCCATGCACAGCTTCGTGATATTGAAGTTGCTCCAGTTAGATAACAGTGAACAACAAGCATCGATACCCACACTTCTCAGCAGACCTTCAGGGCTTGGCAAGGGGGGCACGGAACCTCTTTGGGGACCTCTTTATCCTTTGAAGAAAGCATCTAAGAAGCCAAAGGAGTCAGGTAGATCTGCTGTTTCCACTAAGGCTGTGGGCCAATGCTAGAAGAAAACCTAAATGATAAATGACATATTGTATGAAATTATTAAATCCTACACCGTATGAAGAAGTATATGTTAAGAAGTGTCCAGAAACAGTTATTTTCATTACCCACTGAGGACCATCTATTTAGCAACTGATAGACTTTGGAAGTCGTTTCATCAGTGCTTGACAGACACACACTTCTCTTATCAGACCTTTTCTCCCAGGGAGCGTGGGTCTGGGAGAGCCCTTCTATGTTCACAACTTCTTCTTGGATCACAATGAATTCTTTATATTTACAAAATCTTTATTAGCCTCTGGAGGCCCCAGATAAAGACAAAAGACCGTAAAAACATCCATAAGAGGTCAGACCAAAGGTCCCTCCAGCCCAATATCCTGTCTCTAACACTGGCGATAGCAGATGCCTAGGGAAGAGTACAAGACCAGGGCAAGCCTATAATGAAACTACCATGATATACTCTGTCAACCTCCAGTGATTTGGAGGTCAGGGACTTCCTGACCCAGATATGGTATGTTTGTGTTTGAAGGCAGAGAAGGATTTGAACCTCTATTCCAAGTATCTGAATGCTACGGGGAACAAAAACCCCAGCTGGTGAGAGAAATAAATGTTCACTATAAATGTAAAGCTGATGGAAGCAGAACAAAAGTGCATTTCCAAGTCCAAGACATGACCTCCAAGAAAACATTCAACTTTCTGAGGCCAAGAAACATCCTTTAGCCTGAGAGGTTCTGGCTGCTTGGCATTCCTGGGGCAGCATTCGCCCAGGGTCCTTCTTACTTCCAGCTGATTCCCCAGGAGAAAATAGGGAGGATGAAGAGCTCTCAGCAACCTGTAGAAAGAACTGAGGCATCTGGAGCCTTCCCATTCAGTAATTCAACCAGATGCTAAATGCTCTTCTCAAAAGAAATAGCAGGTTGAGTAGGTGTTTCCTTCAGGCATCAGACCAAAATGGTATCTCATACTGGAATGTGCTGGGCAAGTGAAATATTTACAGGCCAGCGCACAGCTATCTCAGCTGCAGTTTAATGCAAGGAAGTAGTTGTGATGTTGAAGTCAAGGGCTTATCACGGTGGCCTAAACACAGGCCAGATCATCGAGCAATGCCCGTGCGCTAGCAAGCATGTGCCGATAGTGCCCTGGGGCCACACAGCCCCAGCAAAATGCTGCCACACAGCAACCAGCAGCATTTGGACCCAGGTCACGAGGACAGCCACCACAATAGGTCTCAGGAGCAGCAACAACAAAAACAAGTGCGGGTCCCTCCGCCACATGAAAGTCTGCGCAAACATTCATTCCCCTGCAACGTTTCTGCAGGGCTCCAGCACTTACATGAAAAAACAACTGCATTTCAGACCTACTCCACTTTTCTCTGTCAGCCACCACATCCCCTATTGAAATCATTTCCTGTTTTATTTTTAAGATTGCTGCTGTCATGAGCTGTAGCTGGCGTGGGGGTGGGGATGGGAAGGTGGTGTCTGCCCGGCAAGCACAACAGTTAGCTGGACTAGGGGTCAGCTCAACGGCTGCTCCGCAAGACGGCGTGGTGGCAGAGGGAATGCCATGAGGAACAAAGGGAGGGTGTCATAGCATCTCTCCTGGAAAATCAAGGAAAACAGGCTCAATAGGACACAGGGAGAGAGCCTCATCCAATGCTTTGACTACAGTGTTGATGTTTCAGATCCTTGTGGTGCAAGAGAAGAAAAACTGCAAGGGACAAGGATACCTGTTTGAGGATGTCTCTGTAATTGCAACAGATACACAGCACACAAATCTAAATTCTAGAAGCAAGAGTCACAGCCAGCATAGCCGTCCCCTCTCCTTACGACAGGCATAGCAGAAAAAGTCAAAAAAGGGAACTTCAAACTGAAAATGGTGCTAAATGATACTGTTAAGCTACTACAGCTGCATTATTGCTAGTATTACCTTTGTCTCTGGGTCCCAGGTTCATGTTCAATTTACTTTGGGACAAGTCTTGTTGGTCCACCATAACCTCCCGTGGGTTTTTTTTAATTTGTCTTAAAAATATACAAAGTGAGTGACATAGTTTGAGTGAGATGAGGGTCAGATTGGAAGGCAGAACTGAAATTAGTAATAAACCAGGTGCTGGAAATTATTTCACAGACTCTGGAACAAACTACTCAGTTTCACTAGGGGCCACTGTGCAGCACAGGATCGACCCTTTCCACAGGGCTGGTGAGAAGGACCAGCATCACATCATGGGCTCTGCTGGGGGGCAGGGGGGTATGTTCTGGTTCAACTAAATGATTTGCGAAAAGCCAAGATTTTTGCTCAAAGGAACTTTTTAAAATTTTACCAGCAATCCCTTTCCAAAGCCAGAGTAACTACAAAATTTAGCCTTTTTTTATGCCAGTACTCATGTAATTTTCATGGCTGTGAATCAGAATATCTTCATTCTTGTGGCATGTTTTTCACTTTTATGAACACTAATTTCACTGCATTTTTAAAGTGGTGACTTTAGCCACAGCGTGGCTGCTACTAAGTTCCCACGGCTACCAGTAGGACTTTTATGTGGGAAATCTGTGGGCAGCAGGGAGCCTCCCTGTTTGTATCAATATGAACTTCCCAAGCACATCAGACTGACATTTTCTCAGCCCGAGAGTTGGAGCACACATGCTCTCACTTAGAGCTCTCTTTTTATAAGCTAAAGGACATATGCGAGCATTTTCATGTCAAGTTTTCTAGGAGGCCTTTTGCACACACAGAAATCCTGCACAAATGAGGTTTTTTTCTCTTCAGCCAGCAGAAGCCCTGCCCTACAAACTGCTGAGTGACAACTGTAAGGCGCTAAAGGACCCAAGCAAACATCAGGAGATATACAGAGCATCCTTCCAGCTTGTGCGCTCCAAGCGTACCAGAGACAGTCAGCACTGCAGAGGCATGTTCCCTCTCCACCACCATCAGAGATCAGACTGTCAGTGCTGGCAGGTCATCGTCAGCACAGCCGTCCCACAAGAGTTTCACAGCCTTTCACTCAGCGGCTACGCATTCCAGAGATGATCAGACACATAAACATATCTCCTGTACTTGCATACTGGAGCATTTTCTGCAGCCGGGTAATAAGTCAAAAAGCACATTAAAAGCATATATAGTCTCCCCCAGTTTAAAAAAAAAAAAAAAAAATCAGTTTATTTTCTTGTTTTCAGAACATAAAAATGCAGTGGGAGGGCAATGGGCAAATTGTATGGCTTCAGCTTTGTTAGAGATAACATACTGCAGGAAAAAATCAACTGTGGTGGGACAGCGTGTTTAATCAACATTTAGAGAAGACCACACAACCCACAGACACGACAGGATCAGGCTCAGTTATCATATCTCGCTATCGCTTCCTATTTGCAGAACTGCAGCCACAGTAATTGTGGAAAAGTTTCAGGTCCATAATCACTAATGATGGACAGCCGTACTCAGGAACAAAAGGCACGGGGAAGCAGGGAAGCAAAAACCTTCTATCGACTGTTTATCACTTCAGTCAAAAAGGCTGATTTCTTTGTCAATGAGAGATACTCCAGCTTTGCATGAAGATGAAGCCAAAAGACATCTCCAAGCCCTGATCCTTCAAAATGCTCACAGCACCCTGATTTTGATCCAAAATGATCAACTGCTTTATGAACCCGTCCTTTAGCAGCCACCGCAACTTTCATTCCTGGTACCTGTCTTGAGATGAAGTCCACGTTACACTGCTCGGGGCATACTCCTCAAAGTCATGCCACGTGTCCCACATGAAGACAGGAACATTATGCGATATACTGCTCTTCAGCTAGCAGTGAGAATGTTAACATGTAATTTAGAGGGCTTGAAATGGAAACAAAAATAAAAAACTGAAGGTACTTTTACTGTTGTTTCAGTCAGTAGAGTCTAGCGCTGTAAGCGTGGTGAGGTTTGTGGAAAGAGGTAAGATCTTTTCTGAGACTAACAGATCTATTTTGGGGAAAAATAAGATAACCTTCCTCTGCCTCAAAACTCTCACTTCTAGGCTTTAGAGTTCTCCAAGTTTGACTGCTAAAACCTGGAAATCATTTCCCTGAGCAGGATGAGCGCATGGCAGCGCAACAGTCGTGCTCGTCGTAGGCTTACAGCAGAAAAGGGAGTGTGGCGGCTGTGCTGTCGCTTTGAACGCTTGCGACCTGGGGCGGCAGTGGGGAGAGGTACGCCCTTCCCAGCCGCTCACTAAATGGTGACTTTAGAGATGCTATGTTTTGGCAGTGCTTTATTTACAAGACCCAGGCCAATTAGATTTTTTTACGAGCAGAAACATTGGAGAGCGTACAGCAAAATTCAGCAGCTGTGAGGTGCACCAGGAAGATTTAGCACAGAGGTTTGTGTACTTCTCTGACATGGGGATAATTTTTTAATATATCTGTTAAAAGATGCATTGAGTCACCTGCAATCTCTCTTATTCTCATAATCTCAGGTAATGAGACCAGTAGCACATCCCAGGCTTGTTTAAACCATCTTTCAGCGTAAGTCAGAAAGAGAAACATGTAGAGACATCACAGCTAGGGCAAATTTCCTGATGAAAATCCTCACCAAAGGGCAGTGTAGTCACCAGTGCAAGAAAACCAAAACGACTTCTCTGTTGTCTGTAACTTAGCCCCATTTTGTAAGGCAGCTTCAGCATCTGTGTGTGCACGTCTGTGCTGCTTCCCTTTGAAAAGCCGCTGAACTCCTTGGCCAAAGGAGCCAAATGTGACAAAGATCTCAAAGATACCAGTGATTCTAAAAGCCACATGAAAATAATTGGCCAAATAGAAGAGAAGAGATCCGTACACGACCTCTAGAAGCGCTCAGAATGAAAGTGGAGCTGCAGTATGAGCCTGTATGTTATTATGTACCCCTACAGGGGGAAGGAGAATGACTTAAACACCAGTTTGTGGTCACCTACTACACAAATCCACTGGTCTTCAGTAAACCTGATGTTTGAACAATCCCTTACTGACATTAACATAGCATGCTCATTTTCAGTATACGGGGCCAGAGATGGAGTTTTGCTGGGAACCTCAGGGCTTCACCCCATTGAATCAGCGTTCACCTAACCACTCTCTACTGACTCCCTGGGCTCAAATGACATCAATTTCACCAGGCATTTGCAGGCAGAAGGCATGCGTGGAGGTGACCCAGGTTCTGGGCTAATGAGAGAGGATAAAAAATGAGAAATGTGCATAAGAAAAAAGGGGAGCAGCAAAAACAGGGCAGAAGATGGAGAGATGCAGGAGGTCAGTACTTTGGTGTCACACTGCAAAACTTGTAGGCACCTTTTGGTGTTGAGTCATATGAAAAGAAAGTGGGTTGGCTCTAGAGACACAGTAAAGAAGAGATTAACTCACCTACCAAATTCTCACTCATCATCCTCTTATAACCACTATCAAGAAGTATGAATAAGCAATGTAAATTTAAATAGAACAAAAAAGAAAATACTAGGGTGACTAGTCCATGAAGAAACCATGAATTTGCTCTTTTAATAATTAAAAGTGACATAGCAAGTTTTCCAGAGCAATCGTCTCTTGTTCATGGCATAAAAGGCTATCCTCACTGCCCATGTACGCAGAGCGTGCCACATTATCTGCCCAGATAATTGCATTATTTTGCCCATTTGCATGAAATTACATTTTGTAAGAGGGGCACAGTAATTCCCCAAGCGCCAGTCACTTTTCTGCTTAGAAAATACCATGTAAAATTATTCCATTCATAGAAGAATTGAAATACTGTAACTACCTTCTTGCTTACATTTTGTAAATTATGGAAGAAAAAGAAGTTCTCTGCCACTGCCAGCATGAGACGAATGTTTCAGTGCGTATGACCAGGGCTGACAAAATTTTTAGCCCAAGCCCATTTGAGTTCAGCTTGGGACATGCCTTACAGACTTCTGGTTTTACTTTTTGCTGTGCAGAACCGGTGTGCTCCTACAGCTCAGCTAGTGGTGTGCGTGCTTTGACCTTCAAAACCAGATTTCTAGATATCTTCACCCTTGGATATTTTTAAAGCGTTTACTTCACTGAATATGAGAAATATCATTAATATCTGCATCTCAAGAGTTCTCTACCAGCTCATGTCTGAAATGTAGCTCTCTGGGAGCTATTTGGAGAAAGACTTCACCACCTTTAATCCCTTGCAGCACAACTTCTTCATGCAAGTCAGTGAGAGTAAATGCTATGCAAAATGAGTAAAGGTGGCAGGAGTTTGTTTGCAGACAAAACCCTCCCTGAGTCAAACTGTCCCCCAGCTACCACATTAAATCGTGCTGATGGAGGTGAGATCACATGAACGCCATGAAGAGGGCTTTGGCTCATTAACATCCGAGAGAGTTTTTCTCAGACACGAGTGTGGTCCCAGACCTGAAGTCCATTTAAGACGTTCAAACACTCCGAATTTGGCTTTAAGAAAGACGGGCCGTTTCTGGTGTTGAGTTTGCATGTATTGAAGCAACCCAAGTCATTGAATTGTCGGCACTGCTGTGATGGAAACAAAGGAAGCAGAGCTGACGGGACTTCTGAGAAATGTCGCAAACCAGTTAACCAGACAGGAATTGAACAACCTATCAAGCAATATGGAAAGAGGCTGGTTCCTAGAGATATGCCACACACAGAGATTTTGTTCATACAGTGTCATTCACTGCTCCAGTAATCAGATCCACACCTAAGGATTATGCTACTGGACAAGAAAAAATACATCCTTTAACAAAGTCCATAAATTAAAGGCATAATCAAAGTAAAAAACTGTGTCTTTTAGTTGCTGTGCCACTATGCACAACAGCTCGTGACTAAAAATTAATAATGTGTTGCTTTCTGTGCATGTATACTGAATCTCAACAAGTCTAATTTCATGTTAAAATCACTAGCCTTTGCCTTTTATTTGATACAGAAAAGGGAAATTAGCACTCTCTTTTTCATGTTTCAGGACAAAAGTATGAGCTTTGAAGTTCTGTATTTGTGAAAGAAACCGTCGTGGCCTGTTAAAACAAGCTTTTGGTAGTGAAAAGGTTAACTAATTTGGTTTCTCCGATAAGTTTATCTATGATCAGAACTGAGTCATACAGAAAATACTCCTACAAGATTTGACCTTTTACTTGTATCCCACACTGAGATAATATTATACTTAAAATGGATATCAATAAGAACTTTGTTTTAAAAAGTGTATTTAAAATAAATTACTTTTAAATAACAGAAACTGTTTTCAATTAGCCCTGTTAAAGGAAATCAACTAGAAAGTTATGTATGCTTTTTTATTTTCTTTATATAAATTATACCCAGGAGTCCTATGATAGCAGCACTGTACAAACTATGCACTACCTTTATATTTATTTCTTATCAAAATAAACTTAACAAATTAGATTTGTTTTTACAGCACTTTATATCCAATAATGACAATGTTGTATTGGTCCCAGGATAAAAACAATGAAAGTAGCAGCTGAATGGTATTTTTATTAAGAGTTAACAAAAATGTCTTGTGCAAACAGAGCGTATAAAGAAAATTAATTCCATAATTCCTCATCATGAAGGCGTCCTTCTCTTTTTTCTTTTTTTCTCACAATATCAATCTCATTTGGAAAGATCATTCTGAGGGGAAAACTTTAAGTTTTAGCATGACTTACTCAGCAAAATGGTATGGCTGAACTTAAACATTGCTGACTGCTAGGATTTAATATTAGGACCTGGCAAATGTTTTGATAACTTAATACTTTTTAAAAGAAAACTTGTTTGTTACTGAAGATTTTGGGACCCCAGAAGAAATCTAAGCTAAAAAATAACAGAGCTAAAGATCCAAAGAGATGTTTCTTCTTTTTCCCTTTTTTCCATTTCCTCTACCTTGAACTGATTCCTCCATGCTAGCACTTTAGAGGCCTTTTTATGGGTGGTAGATTCAAATATCTCTGAGATATTCACTGCACAACTCAGCAAGAGTCCACGTTTTCCTCCAGCAGTGGAAAAATGGCGGGGCTAATAGTTTGGGGTTTGTTACTACAAATGAGTCTTTACACACACACACACACACAAAAAAAAAAAAAAAAAATTTAGAACATTGTTTAGAACATGTGGTTTGCTGCTATTAAGTTCACAGTGGAAAATCCCATTACTTTTAAAGTTAATTTTATTTTGTGGTGGGATTGTTCTCTAGGCTGAAGCAGATTTTCTCTTAAGCAGAGCCTCTAATCCCACCTTACAGTCTTCTGCTCAGCAAGTCACTATTTGTATAGCTTCGCCAGATCCATGTTTTAAGTCAAAGCGCTGAATTAAAAGGAAAAAAAGAAGAAACAGAACCTTTTTCCCACATGTGCCCCTGGGGCTGCTAGCAGGCACTCATGTGCCATCTTCTTTAGCTCTTGCTCTGACCAGACAACTTTTCCAATAAATATCTTGAGTTAAAGGTGCTCATTGAGCACTGCTAAAAAAGTTCCTCCCTTTAATGAAAGATTAGACACTGCTGAGTGATCTGATGGGGTAAATTAGAGGCTGGGCAAATTCTGACGCCAGCTCCACACAGGAAGCACCATGGAGAAGCAGAGGTGTAAGAAAGACGTACATGGTTTGCTGGACTGAGACATCTGAAAATCAAAATGGCCAAACAAAAAAGAAAATAGAAGACTGTAAAGGTTTCTAGTTCAGGTTTCTTTTCAAATTTTGGAAGCATCTAATCTGACTTCTCATTGAGGCTATAATGATTTACAATAACAGAGAAATCTGCAATTTGAAGGGAAAATAACCCCAAGGCAGAAGCCTTGCTTACAGCTTGCGTGCTATATAGATAGATCCTACTTACAAGTTACCATGACTCAAATCTGAAACTCTCATGGTTTAAAATACCAAATAAGACTCAGAGTCACATAATATTTGAGTTCCACCACAGCCCAATTTTTTTTTTTTCAGTAACATATGCTCACACCATATAAAGCTCACTTTTGTGCAGAAGTGAGCCTTTATATTGTAAATTCCACTGACTCTAATCCTCGTGTAACTCAGTCTGTGGGCTGTATTTCAAGATACCCTTAAACCTTCAAACTCAGCCATTCCCGTTGCACTCTGCACTTTCCTAGGTACCAGTTCACCATGAAAATTTGACATATGAATATGCAAAATATATGCACAAAAATTTACTGATTATCTGATACTGCTAATTTTTTTTTCTGAACATCAACTCTAGTCCTTCTCAACAAAGCTGACAAAGTCAGAGATCTACATCTAGAGGCTGACCCGCTTAGCCCCACTGCTGCTGAGTCCTTTCTTCTCCCTCAGTGATAATTTTGGAAGTTTAGGAGTTCAGTCCCTCAATATTTTGGGGGGAAAGAAAATGGATCAGCTGCCCAGCAAACAAAGGAGCCCTGGCCAGTCTGAAACCATACACACTCAGCAAAGCTCTGCTGGGAGTATCTCTGTCTTGGTGATGTTCATAGGTTTGTTTCAATCCAGTTGCACTAAAATTTTACCAAAGGTGAGTGCAGAGCAGGGGATCAATCATTGCTTCACTGTAAATAAAAGTACCTCGGGAGGAGGGGTCTGATCTTCAAAAGGGCATGAGCGCCTCCCTCGCCCATACTGGCTAGGAAGAGGAGCAGGTGTTCAGCATCTCTGAAATACCAGACTTTGAACTTAAAACACATGAATCCTTGGATGATCTCCCAGAGCTGAAGTGACTCCTGCCATTTTGGGACTGGGTGCTGATAGGTCATTGTTAGATATTTAGGAAACTAAGTCTTGAGCTGGATGCAACTACACAAAACATACAGACCGGGACCTGGAGTAAGACCCAAATCTCATCTCTTGGCAGATGCCTACAGTATCAGCTGAGACAGAGACCTTGCTCTGATGAAGGGTGATTCTTTAGAGCTGCGGCATTCATCTCTGCACCACAAGGTAGTGAAACCAACTCCTTTTTGACATCTCACACATGTGCAACTGAAAAGTGAACTTGCAAAAAGGGGTTATTTCAAGACCTGAGTGAAACTAGCTTGTTCTGTTTGCAGAGTTTTTATGTTAACTTTCTTATGTTTTGCTTCGTACTGTTCTATACCCCTGAAGTTTTGCTTTGACTTTTAGCTTCAAACAAAGCAAAACTGATTGTAAACCACTATATTTTGATTTTTCATGCTGAAACTATATCTCACCCAGAAAGTTTCAAAAGCTGAAGTGCAGAGTACTGGTAGCCTGGGGTTTAGCTCAGCCCACGTTCAAGCTATCAGACTGAGGGTCAGGGACAAGCTTTCCCTACATTAAGTGATGTTGAGACCTGGCTTTTTTGTGCAGTCCCATGTCTGCATGAAACCACCCAATTTTATGTAGTTTCTTCCAGGAATAACAGGCAAAGCCATCCCAGAGTTGTCAGATTAAACTAACATTAAATAGTGGCATATTAGTAAATGTTATTTTTAATAATTTGTTTCTAGGTAGGTCCAATGAAATTAGTATAAAGGTTTGCTCAAACAGAAATCCAGAGCTGCAGATAGCACTACTTACTGCTAAATGAATGCTGTTTGCTTAGCATTATCTTAACAGATCTGTTTTGTCACAAGCGGTTTGGTAGTGTCCAGAAACACCTTCCTGAAGGAAGCTTTGAAGAAACACCTAATTAAACATACTTTTATCCTTTATTTTATCCACTTTCCAAATTTCTCTTCTTAGCAGCCTTTCAGCCCAATTGGTGACAGCTTGGATTATCATTCTTAATGGCCACAGAAAATAATTTCTGTCCAATTTACAACAGCACTTATTATTGTTATTTCCATGGTCATCATTTAACTTTGCACTGTACTGATAACCAACACCAATTTCACCTAGCAAGCAACCTAAACCCTCTACATTGACAAAAATATTACATGCCTATTTCTCTTTCCAATCATCAAAGAAGTCACTGCAACGGCTCTGGGTATCTGCATTTTTCCTGTGTGATTCACTTACACCAAGCAAACCCTCTAGACCCACATTCTTCCTTTTTTGAATTTCTGCTTAACCAATAGGACCAACAGGTCCCCTTCTCTGTGGGTGGTGATAATGTCAGTACACCACTGCCCAAATAATCTTTCTCTATAGGGAAATGCTAACATTTAATTGTTTAAACTTAAACCACATGTATTTCGGTCTCATAACTGCACTCTGCATTAACTGCCTTTTGTTATTAATTTGTATCACTAAAATATCTTAATGAAACCAGTTATTTAAGATGGAACTGTTAAGTGCAGTAGATATCTAAAATTTGTGTATGAGCTATAATATATCAAAATATTTAAATAGTAACCAAATATTTTACCTAACCATTGTAAACACATTTTCAGAATTAATAATGACACAGCTCTGCATGTGTTCAGTGTAAAGTCACGTCTCAGAAGAGCTGTTCTTTTTAGCCCATTTCAAGGAACATAAGCAATGTCTATCGAATGGTTTCTATCTCATACCTTCATCTTATCCAGAAACAAAAAGTGTCATTTAAGTGCTGTCTACATGAGACCTCCCCCAAGAAGAGCAAATTATGTATGGGTTGACCACATCCAGTTTTCCTCCTGGTACTCTCTGGAAGAGGCACTGCCACTGTATACATTCTTCGCATACATTACCGAAGGGTGACCACAAACGTACAGCTGCCAGTGGAGTAAAAATATTGGTATATGGGACAAATACTCAGGGACTTCTTGTTCAAACAACACGAACCACAGTTGGGATAAAGTGTAACGGTTTCCCCAAACTAAATTGACCCTCAGTAAAATTTAACACAACTGCAAATATTAAAAATACGAATAGACAGATTAGCACTAAAACTGCAATTATATTAAAAACTAGGGGAGGTGGAAAGACTGTATAAAAAGTGTTTTCTGTAACCTCTAGAAATAAAACAGTTCAATGTTTACACATATGATTTAGATATTATTTACATAGTTCTAGACTACAGTCATTATTTTAATTATACATTTCACATTTCATCATATAGATGTGTTATTTAATACATATAAAACTGTAAACCTCTGTGTTGCAGATAACAGAGTCTAGATATAAGCACATTATCTTTTGAACAGCATTTTTTAAAACACATATCATCTCCCAGGCACAAATTCACACTGCCTTATATTCAAAAGCTGAACTCTTTAGCTAATTCCATAAATTAAATGTTTCACTACTCAGAGTACACTTTAGTCCTCTAGACTAACATTAATAAAAGGAACAGCTTTTACCATTCTGGCTGGGGGAGCTTACTGAGGCTGATAAATTATATAATAAAAAAATAACAGTCATCTGAGATGGTTTCAATAACTTAAGAGATATTCTGTGGGCCTGGTCACAAATTTCAGGGCGCTTAGGCTGTAGCTCTCCAAGGCTTTCCATAATGCATATTCTTTCCCATTTCACAATCTTTCAATTAATTCCTAATCCATAAGCTTTTATCACATGCCTTGGTATTTGGCAAAAACATTAAAAATGCCATTATACCCTTCTTAAGGGACAAACCATTCCCATTTCTCTGTAGAAGTCTTCTTCCACCTTCATTCAGGCTCAGATTCCCAGTGATCAGACGAATAAAACTAAGTGGGTATCTGTTCCTTGTTTCAAACAACCACCACAGCTGTGCCTTGGGTGTTCATCCTGAAAAAGATTGATAAAGATTTAAAAAAACAAATGAGGACATGAGAACAGTTCTTCTGCTTCATTTGCAAATTATAAAATTAATATTGTACACTACTAAATCAGATTCTACGAGTGCTTTGTAAGTCACCCTACATCATACCTTTTCCTGTAATATTTTCATTTTTTTGAACTTCTGCAAAAGTAGACCAAATTCCTAACAATCATAATGCTAGTGACTGATAAAAAAGCTCCTGATAAAATGTTCCCTGTCTATACAATCCTAATTAAAAGCCTGTGGTGAATTTTATCCAGCATTTGGTACCTTCTAACAGCTTCCATTTTATTTTAAGATGAGTTACATATTTTATTCATAGACGATAAATAATTTTTATATATTATAAACAATGAATTGATCTTGTTATAAAAGAACAATTCAGTAACGCTCAAACCCACAGTGTACAATTCATGTATAACTACACTAACTAATATATTCAGGTTTTTAGCTTCCCTCTGATTCAGTAGACCATCAAAATGAACCTGATTAACACTGGATTCTAATTGCCTAGGTAATTAATGCAAGTATTATTTCTCTAACTCTCTCTGAGTGCCCTGGTACCTGAAATTATTGCCTTCTTTAGCAAAATCAGTTTTCTGCATCGTGCCCAAAACTGAGGAGTTAAGATTACTTTTGCCACACTCCCAACAGTTTTGAACATCTGACTGCTATCTTCCTGATAAGAAGCTCCAGATTTCTGGCCAGGACCTTCTGTGGTGCGTACCCTCAGCAACAGCAGCTCCCAGCTCACGCAGGTTCACAGGCTCAGCTCAGCCACCATAATTCAAAACAGACTGTTGCTAGCATCCCATTAAACACTATAACTCTGCACTTGTTAGATACGAAATTACTTTCTTGCCTCTATGTCTTGTTAAATTTAAATAAAACACCTTAGATGGAACTACCTTCACAGCTGTGCTATCTTTAATTTTGTAAGCATTTTTAGAGGCATATTGTCTTTTACAGCATTTATCTAAAGGAGGAATTCAGATGCCTAAAAGAAGGTACCTAATGTCTGCTGGAATACCCTGTAGTGTTGTACCCAGGGTATCTGCGCAGGGCTGTCAGATATGACATGGGACCTACAGCAGACCCACACCTTTGACCTGGCAGTGAGAGGCCAGGTGGGATCCCCAGGGGCTCTAAAATGACACAGGAGGTCTGTGTTTAGGCACATGCATTTCTTCTAAAATTAATATAATAAAGCACTAAAATTAAAAAGCGAACAAGACTAAACAACATTTTATATTATTTCACTTATCTGAAAACATGAAAAAAAAATTGTAAAAACTCCAAGAAATAATTTCGTCTAAATCTCATACTTTACTGTATAAAATTTTGTCTAACTCTTATGCTTTACTGTACAAAAACCTGCTGGAGATTATCACCGCTTGTTACCTAGGTCCTATAAAAATAAAGCACATAATGAACTAGTCACATTCACAATACTTTTATACTTTCTGACTTCAAATTTTAGAATACCACTACATTTTCAAGGTTAAATATTCAAAGAGTCAGAAAACACTAATACAGGCTTCATGCAAACCCAAGACTAGAGCTTTTAGCTATTTTAGAGTGAAGTTTTTAATTCTAAATTTATATACTACTTTTCCTCATTCAGCAACTGAATGTTTGATACTGTTCACAAGAATAGCGTTGTGACATTCATAGTTAAATAACTCTTTGAAAAATATATGGCTGCCTACAGTACAATTATTTTACATTATTTTATGGTAATTACAAATTCTAAAAATGTAAAATTAATTCCCACTTTCATGTGCTCCTCACAGCCAAGCACTGGAGCTTGTTCTCGTCGTTTTCCTCAAGCAAATTTCCCTTAGATTCCAGGAAGAGTTTTGGTGAAGCATCATATCACAGTAGCAAATAGTCCTTTGTAGTAGCACTTCCAGAAATGGCTGAGGAGAAGCTAAACCTGGCTGGACTAGTCAGCAGGAAGATGACCACAACGGAGATACAAGAAAGGTAGATACTGCACTAAGATGATTCAGGCGTATTTCTAACAGGGTGTGGAGGCTGTTGCATTAATGTTCTATGCAAACCAATAACAAAGGATGCATGCTTCTGTTCGCCTTTGTTTAAAAAAGATCAATTTAACTTAAATTAATGCTGGTGGATTGAAAACTAAGCTTCTGAAAGAGAACTGTGCAAATATTATTATTTCAGTCTAGAATGCTCAGCCCCAAACTTCCCAGCTACATGCTGATGCAAATGGTAGGGGAAGGGACCACATGGGCCCCCACAATCCCCACTCCAGCTCTGCTCCTGGGGAAAGTCAACACTGGGTGAGAGGGAAGCATCCTGGCAGGCTGTGCACAGCACGTTGGCCCACAGCCTAGCACCTCTGGCTTACTAAAATTGAGCCTGAAAGGGAGTGTCATTGATTTTCCTAAATACATCAGCATGAAGAAAAATGTAACAGAGGGGGAAAAAACTATTTCATGTAAAAGGATAATATAGACATGAGTGCCCTGGATAAATATAAGCTGAAAGATAGAAATACATTTATAATCATCAGAGCCGTGATGGGTTGGGACAAACTTCCAGTAGAATGTAGGCTGGGCAAAACAGCTTATGCGTGGATTTCATGGTAAATTTGTTTTTAACAGCCAGAAGACTTAGACTCGGTAGACCAGGAGCCCTCAGCAATGAACCAGCAGGGTCTTAGTTCTTTGTAACTCAGCCATAGCTTTCTCACTGTGATTATAAGAAATAAAAAATAACCTCTTTCTATTAAAAGAGGCTGCAGCTAATACCCTGATGAACACTTAAAGGAAAACATAAATATTATAATAGACAATAAAATGATTATGTGATTATTTGCTGCTTGAGGGTCATTTATGGAGTAGAAAGTTAAATACTACTATTGGTTACTTCTGTCTAAATCCCAAGCAATTCTACTGATTTCAGTTGCTTTAACAAGATTACTTCAAGTTTACCTTGAAGTAAATGACATCTAAATTAAACACCTTAATTCTGTGTTTCCTTTGGGGGAACTAAAGCTGAAAGCTCACTATAAAGATTGATGAATATCACTGATTTTATAGCCACGGGTTAAGCCGTGGTGAAGATGTCACAGAGAACAGTAAAGAGCAGAAGACAGCTTTAGAGAGACACTTGTTTGCCTTACCAATCATCTGCCCTTTGTTGGTTATAGGTCAGGACTACATGCTGCACAAAGATTATTAAAAAAATGCAGACCAGACAACTTTCTCGTGGTTTTTATTTGGAGTAAAGTACCCTTCAAAGTTATATTTTAAGCAAACATTTTTCTTTTTTCTTCTTTGTCACAGCCAAATTCACCAGTTCAGGAATTTACAATATTTCTGTTTTTCCAGAATGACACCTGCTGGTGGGAGAAGAATGGATGAATTGCAGATATCTTACAGGCTTGATTGTAGCTAACCTGACATGTTCTCTGAGCATACTCATCAATTCTGTCCAGGCAAACTATTGAAAATAAAGATTTGGAAACTGTAAAGGTTCTATAAGGAGTATGTTGTAGAAGTAATATAGTTTTCCAATCTGATTTAATATTTGCTCTTAATAAATCATCGTTACCTACCACTAAGACAATGCTTCAGTGGTGTTTCAGTGTTGAACACTGGTACTGTTTTAGGACCCCCACAGGATTAATATGTCAGATTGAGGTGAAAGCCAGAAAGAACGCTCCCCCATCCTATGCAAAAAGCTGCTGTGCTGCTTCAAACCCTGGAGTGCAAGTAAAACCAGCTGCTAATGCCACTATTGGTGTTTAACACCCCAAAAGATTAGCATCTCAAAGAGAAGTATTGTGCACATGTTCCTGACTCAGTATAGGAGGACCTGGTTAGGAGAGACAGAAAGCAAGTTGTACCTTTGCCAAATCTGTGACAAATACTCCTCAATACACCAGGCAGCATTAGGCTCTGTAATGGGCTTCCATATTCATAGCACCTCTGTTGCCTGGGTCTATTGGCATAGCTTCCCCTCCAGCTAAACTGGAGCCAGACTTGAGCTTTTGATGCTTCCAACACATTTACAGCAATATTTCCACATGTGATTTCCAATGCTAAGAACATCCTCATGAGGAATACACAACTTTATTTCCTTTTTCTGAGATGCCAACTATCCACCGTCTTCTATAAAGTCAAGCCAAAATGTAGGTGCTTAGGACCTTGAAGAAAACCCGGAAGTTGGGCACTAAAATATCTAGAAATACGAATTATTGAAGCTACTCTGGGATATTTTTGGACATTAACTTGTGGTACTTTTAATAAATCAGATTTTGAGAACTGTATGTTTTAAACATGACTTACAAAGAAATATTTGTGAAGGAAAATGCTCAGTTATAAGGAAAACAGTATTAGAAATTCAATTCAGAATTAGAATTTGAAGAATTCTTTTGAATTATTTGCAAGAGCATAGGCAAACATACACATTCAAATATGTTCCCCTTGGGTAAACTATTAATATATAGGTATTGCTATGGCATGCCTCATTGCAACATCAGAAGGAAAACTTCCTTGCTGATTAGAGTATTAGATGGCATTAGGCTGCAACTTGTGAGACTTGGCTTCTCTTAAATTTGTCACTGGCCTCCTTTATGGCTTTGAGCAGATAACTTCACAACTCTGTTCCTTCAGTTCTCTCATCTGTGAAAAGAAGATAACATTGCTTTATTATGATAGCTAAATGACTGATTTCCAAACACTGATTTTATTCTGGTAAATGCAAATGCATGAAAAGGCGGTTCGTTGCTGTAAACTCACTGGTGAATAGAAGACACATGAGACTGTTTCAACAGATCTGGAGAGTTTCTTTAAACATATTTCTTGCTAAGTTGATCAAAGATTCAGTCCTACCTATGGCTGTACATACTTCTGTTTATATGGTCCTTGTTTGTCACACATATAATTGTGACTATCAAAAGCTGGAATCTTATCATAACTTTGGTTTATCCCCCTTAACCTCCTCAACACACCAATGGCTCCACAAAGAGTCCAGCTGCATCCCAATGCCTTCAGAGTGGGACCTCAGCACGGGGTAAGTACTGTGCTGAGAAAAGTACCAGGCTGGAAGCAGAAAGACTGATATAATCCCCAAACCTACGATAGCCTGACCATTCCCACAAGGTTTGAGCTAGCTGAAAAGCAGAAAGAAAACTGCAGAAAAGATGCTTGTGCAAATATATTTCTACTTTTTACTGCTGAAGCCTGAGGAGCTTTTCTGAAACAGGTTTTCTAGCTGCTTCCACTTAACTTAAGGAGCGTCTTCTTGAGCCCATCATCATTTACAATTGACCATGACCATCTCAGTTTGCTAGCATCCAGCAAAAAGACACTTCTCATCTCAAAGCAAAAGCACTGCTTTTCTTGTCAGATTGGAGGTCAGCTTCAGTTTTGAGCTCAGGTTACTGCTCACCCTTAAGCAGTCTCCAGTTTTTAATGCTACACATAGTGAATGAAATGCATGCATGGGATAGAAACAACCTGGGATTCAAATAAGCTTCTGCACAAAGATGAGAGTTCTGAATTTGGGCAATTTTTTCTGCTCTCTCAACTCTACTCACTGAACTCACATGGCATGGAATAACCTTGGCATTGGGATTACTTTCATGTCCCATTCTTTTTATTTAGGACATTTTTTAATTAATTTATTTATTTAGGACATTCTTAACTTCAACCTTTTAAGCCTTGTTCACCGAATCATGAGATGTGCATGATTGCCATAGATCCATTCCACTTCTTACCAGGCAGCTACTAGGAAACTGGTTTGGATCTGAGCACTGCAGCTACAAAGTTTTTAAGTGTTCCGGTCACTTCTGGTAATGTGTTACCAGCATCATTGCCCATGGAAGTCCTATCCCTTCCCCCACCGAACAGCATATGCCGTATGACAGGTCTCAGCTCATCCAAACTCCTTTAGCTGCTAAACCATGCTATGACCAAAAAGGCCCTCCTTGAAGGCAATCTGGCTTCAGCTGACCCCCTTGGGGACAGCCACAGGCCCTGCAGAAGTGATCTCTAACATAAAAGTTAAGCATTACTTTAAGCTGGTCCACACAGAACAAGAAATAACCATGCAGGATGCCGTGGTTTACTATTCTCACTAATTTGCACGTGTAGCTTTTCCTCTGCCTGCTGGACGTGCGTTTCCTCCTCCTGTAACCAGCCTCCTCCAGCTTTGGTTGATTCTGTATTTCAAAGACTACTTTCTTCCCCCAAAAAAAATGTCCTTACCTTTCTCTCTTTTGTCTCGAGCTTTCTTTGTCTTACCCACATAATTTCTGGATTTCTAAGGGACTTCAGAGCATGTACCTTTCTGTTGCCTTTCTCAGAGAAGTTCCTCTCCTTCCAAGCACAGTGCTTTGCAGCCAAGTTGGCAGGAATGGCTTATATCTAGGGCGCAGTAACTTCTTTGACGTGCACAGACATGATGCAGACACTTCTCAGCGACCAAGTACTTGTCCCACAAGGATGAATGCCAGGTAACTTAAGCTTTCTGAATATCACTTACCCTGTGTTGGCCCGAAGAGGTCTGGAAGGCCTAGGTTTGTAACTGGGGAAGCGTGCCCATTTCTTCAGGGTACTAAAGGCTGGAGAGTGCTGGGATTCCCTGGTGTGTGAGGGGAGCACACGCAGGAGCAACGCTAGGAAGTGAAACGCTGTGTAGGGAACCAGTGCTCCCAGCCACCTGAACCAACCCGTTCACACGCGCTTCTGCTTGTGGGTCAGATCCGAATGTAGCCACAAGTAGGTGCTACCACTGAGGAAAGCTCACTCTGCTCTTTCCTGGGCAAACAGTCTCCCCAGCTGGACCACAGGGCAGCAGAGGAGGTGTACACCGCTCCTTCCTTCCCTTTAGGAATGGTTAGTGCTATACGGGAGTTTGACCACCAAACGCAACGCAGATCCAGAACCATAGCAGTTCCCCTGCACAGAGGGAGTAAGAAGGTTCCTGAGTGCTGCATATTTTTGTATTTCTACTTCTTGCATTGTCTTTTTTTCCCTTCTACACTGTTTCCCTTTCTCCGAGTTGGTTGTCATTTTACAGTCCTAACCCAAATACCAGAACGGCGGTTATGGTTTTCCATCTAAAAACATACTTTCAGCCAAAATGTCATATATTTTAAACTCTGGTGAGTGCAAAACAAGAGAGAATCCACTCTGTGAGTGCTTTGTGTTTGCATAGGACTGCTAAGCACTGCAGACTGCACAGGATGTAATGTCAGTCCATGGCGGGGAAAAAAGCATAACTACCTGACCCAAACTAGCAGATAAATCGCTACTTCACTACCCTTCTCCCCTTCACATCTCCCCTACTTCCCTGTTTGAGTCCTCCAGCTCAGAGAAAAACATTTCCTGGGGACATATCAAATATGTTGCCATACCACAGAAAATTCTTCACTGAGATCCAGAAAGGTTAGATTTTACAAGATGCCACTTTTCCAGCAAATCAAAGTACCAGATTTGCATACCACATTCGAGAGGGTTTTTTCAAAAAAAATTTTTTTTTCTGTTTACCATATAGAAATTTCTTTCCTTCAAGATCTCTTTTAAAGCTTTGCACCCCTGAGGTCAGATTAATAGGCCTGCTCTTGTCCATGTGACTCTCTCCTCCCTTTCTACACAGAGAAACTATGTTCTTGTCAAAAGGTCCCTTTTCTCCTTATGAAACATTCACACATATGGTTTCATATACCTGTTCTGTCTGAATTCTAGAACAACAGTTATCTCACTCCCCTACTGGAGTCCGTTATTTGTGCTGAACTTTGTTCCCCCACTGGTTGCTTAACTGCCATTTCCATACCCTCAGCAAGTCTCCAGACTTTGCCCTGTTGCTAGACCATCATCAGTTCATCCAACACAGATTATAGCTCAGCTTCACAGCACAGGAGCCTGTTTCTTTCCCACATTTTTTCTAGATTAAGAACTTTTTAGTATTTCTCTCAAGCTCATTTCATTTGTTTTTACTTTTTTCCTACATAACCTGCCTTCTGAGACACAACTTTCTTCATCAATCCCTCTTTTTCCTGCCCTTGCAATACCTGTCAACATATTTTCTGCGATGATTACCCATCAAATTAGATAGGGTGTCTTTCCTGACTAATTTCTTCTCTTGTTTGAAATGGAAGTTCCACATAGTTTTCACATCGAAAACTTCAAAAACTTTACACCTCCTCCTCTTTTCAATCCCTTGGCTTCTCAATCCAGATTACTTCAGTAATTAATTCACATAATCTATCAAAATTTGCCTCTTCAAGATCAGGAACCTTAACTACAGTCCTGCTTCTATTTATGCTTCTATTTAACGTAAACACAGTAGACTTGTGAGTACTTGCGTCAAAGTTTCTTTTATTTTTATTTTTCCACAGAAGCCATGGTGTACATCAAAACTAAGTCTGAAATAGAATTGGTTGAGAAATCATGTGGTGAAGAAGTATTTCATCTACCTTGTTTACAGGTACCTTGAGAATTAGGTCCCTCCTTCTGCATGCCTTCCTCCAACCGACATCTAGGAAGCCTAAGCCTCCCATAAAGAGATAATTTCCAGTTGTTATTTATTTCTTTATTTATACTACAGAGATCTCTATTCATGTTCAAACAACAAAGATGAACTAAGGTCTACAGCAGCCATCTGGAATGATCTCTACATGTTCTCTTTTAACTAAATTTTCCCAAAGTAATTTTGACAGACAAATTTTGCATTAGGCCAACAACAAACACAAATAATCCCTTTTTTTTCTGAGGGAGAATTTATGATACACTGGGGGTTTTTTGAGAAAGCCATTATACAATATTTCCAGCTCAATCCCAAAGCAACTGTGTCACTGGACAGCACAAATCCCAGGGCTGCCCTAACACTGGGATACCTCAAAAAAGCAGCTGCACGTGAATCAGGAAGCCTTGGGGCTGGGTAGCCTGAAGGGGCAGCAGCCTGAGGACACAAGAGGTTTGGGGAGGGGAACCAGAAAGGTCTGATCCTTCACTAGCCTGGCAGAAAGTGAGGGGAGGAAGCCAGAGAGCTGCTAGCCCACCACACAGAAAAGATGGGAGCTGGCTATGCTGGGGCAGGGGGATGCTTAGAGCTGGGGGAACCAGAATTTACTCCCTTCTAATTTTGGTGGTGTAGTTTTTGTCCAATTTAAGAGGTGACTTTACCTACTTCATTATTTACTGCCACACCAGTGATCTGATCAGCCCGGCAGAGACTTGAGAGGTGGCTGGTGGGGGCAGTGGGGACAGGACAGCAGCCCCCAGCTCAGTTTCCTCTGGGGCTTCAGTGGAGCTGATGCACCCCAAGGACAGCATTTTCACCCTGCACAAGTGGCATTTTCCAACAGAGCATGGCTCTGTCCAAAAACTTTTGATGAGCTCATCTGCAGCGCGCCACCAGCTCCTCTTACCAACAAAACATTTAAATCTTTCATAAGATTAAATAGGTGAAGCAAGACCAGTATTTCAGCCATCAAATGAGTAATACCTCTGAAGCACACTCAGTAAGAAGCTTGTGGGAATTTTTGTCTAGCATTATTTTCTACTACAAATTACTTACCAGATGTAGCCTGTTCAGATTGCTGGGCTTGTTACACTAAGAGAAAAAAAGCTGAATTCTGGGAATCTTTTTTTGTTGTGGTGTGCGCTCACTCACTTTCACTAACACGATACGAAAATAATGCCTGGAATTAGAATAGGGTGATGGAAACTTTCTACTACATTTCAGCAAACCTTAAGGGAAAGCACATACATATGTGCTACAGATATTATGTGCATTTCCAGAAACCTTGTCAAAATTGATCACATGAAAAAAAAAAACCAAAGACAGTTAGGAAGAAAACTGCTTCATCAACTTCTTCCATTACTCATACCATAGTGGCAGATGTAATATCAAAACCAAAAGAGTCATTTTCAAAAGCCTTTTAACAACTTGGCTGGATTTCCTACCTTGTCACCTTTGTGAGACACTCAGAGAATGAGCAGTCCATAATCTTTTGAGAAGCAAAACACCACCTAACATAGCGATGTGGTTCAGGATTAGGTCCAAACACTGAATTGTTTAATTCAAGAACAAACCACATTGTACTTTGCTTATGCCTCTGCAAACAGAATAGGATATGATGAAACAGAAAACTCTCCTTGTGGTTTTGTGTATATCATCCTTGCCACTTTCATAATGAGAGGACATAGGCTACCATTAAAGTCAATTGCAAAGTTCCCATTGACTTCAGCTGATGTAAACCAGGCATTAATACTACACTTTTCAGTTTTCTTGAGGTTTAAACACCTCATAAAATAAATTTACAGATGAACTAGTAAATGTACACTTACAAAGAAACCTCCTAAGGAGTCCCTGAAGCCATATTTTTAAATGCTGCTATTCATTCAGTTTATATCAGACAGATTAAGGCACTGTCAAATAAGGGTGCATACATCAAGAACAGCAGTAAGAAACATTGAAAAGATATTCCAGAAATATAATTCCAAAAATATCATTTGACAAATTCGACTTAGAAGAGGGTTATATATTATGCAACCTATTTCACAAGCTCAGAAAACCCTATCTATTTATTTATCCGCCTATCCATTCCAGTGATCTGTAAATGAAAACATGTACAGTATATGCAGCAAGTTTTTTTCCAGGAACCCTTTAAAAACCACTCACATAAAAATGTAAGAAAAGTTAATTGAGAAAGAGAGAAAAAGTGAGGCGGGAGAGAGACTCTAACCGACAAGAAGTCAGAAACACTACCATCCAGAGCTGACATTTTCTTCTATAGAGCTATGTGCCCATTGGGCATAATTTCTGAACTCGCAGACTTTCCACATGTAAAACTCCAATTGACTTCAGTGCAAATGAATGAACTGCAGGATCTAATTAAGCCTGCTGAGGTTTGAAAAACAATCTCATATGCTGACTGAACATTTCCATGAATTTCAGAGATTTTCAAGATAGTTTGCCTAATTCACTGCCAAATAATAATTTTTAAATAATTATAAGTATAATGTGTAAATATAAATAGAAGGTGAACATTAGATGATAAACAGATATAAGGAACTAACAATTACCTAACCTGATTTGAAAAGGGCTTTATTAAATGGAATGTCATACATGACATTACCAAAGAAAGAGTTGTGATTGATGGATGACATTTGCACAATCAGATACTACTGGCACAAGCAGAAAGGCTCTTTTGGTAATTAATAACCACTTGGGAGATGTTTGTCCATTACCACACAGGAGCATGGCAGAAGAGAAAAGGATACTGTCCAGCTCTCCAGAGCAGAATTCAACTACCTTAACTTGGAGAGCTTGTTTTGTTTTTCTACCATGATCTGCTTCATTCAGAAAATACCTTCCACCATCTCAACAAGTGAGCTAGAGTTCTACAGTTACCATCCACCAATTCTCCTCAGTGCTGCTTCATATCCGTGGCAGATCCATGCTAGATACAGGGATGAAACCATATCAGAAAAAACAGTGCAATCACAAAACTAGGGTCAGCGTGTCAATGCGAACATATGGTGGAATCATACTGAGGCTGCAGAGATCATTCTGATACTCTTAATTTTAGGATACTTGTCCATGTAGCTTGAATATTATCTTAATTAGGTGTTTTGCATATAGTTGATTTTAAAAACAAACAAAGATTATTTTCACTATGTGCATCCACAGAGACTCATCAGTTAAGAGGGTGCCTTCAGGCCCAGACAGGCTAGCAGAGAAATGGACAGAAAAGAATCACAGAACTGTGGACTAACTTAAGTTGGGAAGGACCTCAGAAGATCATGTGGTCCCACCCGTGCTCAAATCAGGACTAACTTCAACCTTAGATGTGGTTGCTCAGGGCCTTGTTGAGGTTGTCCAATTCCCCACATACATTCAGGCTAGTGGCAAAGAGAAACTATGCTGGAGGCTTGCCAACAGCACAAGAACAATAAAATTTGGGAGCCCTGAGTTGCATTCCAGCTCAGGAGGGACAGGCTTCCTACTCTGGGTTCCAATGTGCAGCATTTCTGCAGGTCCCTGTAACGCCCAGGGACAATACTACAGGAGGTAGCTTCTGGTTTGGCCTCTGGTGCACCCAGCTAGTGACTGCTCAGTCATTCTCTGAGAATGGTGTATGGAAAGTCTGATTATGGGAAGGAGCTGTGCAAGGCGGAGAAGATGAAATCTCTGGAAATATTTGCTGTTAGGCTTCAGTAAATCTCTACGGATTATTTGGTAACCGTGGTTTTTTCCACGTTTTGAAACAGGGAACCAAAGTTGAAAGGCTTTGTGAGGATGGCAAAAGGCACATACCTGATTCAAAGGCAGAGAAAGGTCTGTCTTTGCTCTAAAACCTTTTAAAATACAGGGGGCAGATTTCTTTTTTTTTTTTTTACATAAGCAGAAAAACATAATTTCACTGGCCTTCTTCTTATAAATAGTTCAATCACTTTTCAACTCCAAAATCAGAAAAAAATTTAAAAATTAAAAAAACCCCAAAAACCTAAAGACTGACATTGGATAAAAATAAATTTAGCCTAAATACATTAAGTTCAGCAAAGCTCTAAAAAAAATGAAAACAGAATCTTATAACAGGAAGCGTTAGGAAACCTTCATCGTGGGCAGAGCTGCCCGTCCTGCCTGTAATACTGTTTGTTAAAGCACTTTGGAATCCTTAGAAGTGAACAGAACCACATAACTGAAGCTGCTGGGCTGTGTTTCTCTGTTCCCCATTTCTGCTGCAGTATCTTACTGTTCATTATTGTTATAAACCACAGCTGGCTGGTGGGAGCACCAGTCAAGTATGTTTTCTTCTGGAACTAAGCTCCAGGAAAAGAAAAAATTCTGAATATGCATTGCATCAGGATTAAAGACAAATTTTGAAGTTCACTTCCAGAGAAAATGCTGGTGCATTCAAACCCTGTTAACGCACAGGGGAGGGAGTGCCAAAGGACGAGAGCACTCCACAAATACAGCTGCAGTTCCATGAAGTCAGAGCAAGCAGCTCCTTGCCCACAAGATGAGGTAAGGAAGGGATGTAGTGTAACAGCCCACATAACACAAACGGATCTTGCAGCTCTAACTATCTGGGCTGTGAGGCCCAAACCTAAGAATATTAAACATATACGAATAGCTTTTGTATTCAGCTTGGATTTTAATTTTAGATTTTATTTGACAGTTCTAAATCCTCATTTTTTAAAAAAGTATTCTTTCTATAATCATTATTATTAAGGGGTTGGTTTTTTCTGAGCTTCCAGTATGCAATGTCACTAGCTGCTAAGGGATCACTGATGAACTCTCCATCCTGTTGCACTCAACAGGAAGTTTGTCACTGATTTCAGAGAACCAAGATTTTCACCCCACAGGAAATCAAGGTAAGTGGGAAATAATACTTATTTCATCTAATTAAATAGTAAAGCTCACACATTTTCAGGATCTTGGCCCACCGACATTTCCTTTTTCTGTCAGAAAAATACAGTTGGGAGGATATGTAACATAAAGTACAAAAAAGGTGCTGTAACAGAGTGAGACAAGGGGGCCAAAGCTGTAAATTCCTTCCATCGACATGGTAATCTGTATTTGTAAAAGGCCAATACTGAGCGGGCAGTGAAAACAGAAATGCATAACCACATCACATCACTCCACTGCCAGAAACATTCATACTAATTTCCACCATCAAACACACAGTATGATTACTTAAAGGTTTTTTTTAACCAATCCTACTTATAAAAACAAAATTCTCAAGATGGTATAACTTCAAATTTTCATATTCTTGTAACATGAATATACATCAAATTGGCAACAATCTGTACCTTGTGTACAAGCCTCCTTCAGGGTCATTAACATGGAATCAACTCCTTGCAGTAAGTAAACACTTATTTTCCTTGGGTTTTATGTTAAAAATTGAAAATTAATCTTGCAAGTCATTTTGAAACAGCAAAACAAGGTGGACAAAGCAAGCACTGTAGTCTGATATCTTTTATTAGGCCAACTTAGAGTTCAAAAATATGCAAGCCTCCTTGACCACACACAAGTTCATGTATGCAGAACTCCAGGCTGGACCCATAAAATGTGTTAAACTACTTGCTTTGTTACTACAGATACATATATACATACACACACACACATATATATACGTGTATAATGCATATGCATACACATTTAAAAGGCTTCGGAATAAACTGTTTATTGACACAGGTTTAAAATAAGAACTCTAAGGACTTCTGTGGGCTGGCATGTAATCTTGCTATATATTACTGGGTTTAATAAAGAAAGTTTAGCATCACACAAAACAAGTCCTGCTTCTGATTTCTAATGAGGTCTAATTCCTATGAAAAAACTCATTACTCTTATTAATAGTGATAGCAACCACAGGTTCTTTGCTGCTAATAACAGTAACAATGAGAATACCCAGCAAAGACACAGCACTGTTTCACATCAATTGCTTTATAAGGAACAATACAGAGGACCACTAACCTTGTAATAGCTAAGATACTTCAGGATGCTTTATGCAGGTAAAACCCACTCTAAATGGATATGTATTTTCTGCATAAGAATTTACATGTTTCTAATGTTGCTATGTGTACACAACAAGGTGCGTGTATAAACTGCTCACCTTTGCTTTTCTTCCCACAAGCATGCAAACAGATCACCACCCAGTTCTTCAGCGGCTCTCAGTTCACATGACAAGCCTTCCACCTAGGGAACAGAAGAGCCAGTTGTGGGAGCTACATACAAAGAATGTATCAAAGAATTGCAGTGACAAAGGCAACCACTCCTCTTTCTTCAAGTTCTGGCACCTGTGAAACTCTTTCTGGATGTTTCATTAGCAGTCACATCAGTAAATGCAAGCCATTCATTGGAAAAAAGACTGAAGAACCAGTGTCCTTCAAGCCTCTGTGCTCCCAGCACAAGTACTGCTTCTAAATGTGAGTATCAGTGATCGTGTGGTGTCTCCACAGCCCTCAGCTACTGGAACTCTGCCAGCACATGCTGTGGCGGTACCTTGTACTGTAGCTGTATATGTCTTGAGATGGGTTGGTGGATCTAACCTGATAACATCAAATGTGGCTCCGATAAAGTCTGCTAACTCATTTTGAATGAGTTTGAAGTTAATGCTACATCTTTCTAGATTTGATCCTGAACAACAAAGGTTGTTTGAAACCAAAAAGCATCACAGATTTGCAGAAAAGCTTTGTCTGGCTAAGGCAGTACGTTCAAGAAGGATCAACATTTTGATCCTTCTACTGGTGAACTGGATCATAGGAAAAAAATGATTGGTAAATGGATATACTGATTAACAAGAAATCTGAAACCACCTTTAGAACAAATTTAAGATGTGGCCTCAGTGTTACCCTATCCACCTGAAAATAATATGGCGGATTAGACATAAAAGCTAGAACTTTATTTATCCCTGAGCTGAGGTAATGGCTACTGAAAACATGGATTTCATTGACAGATGATTTAGTGAATGTGATGACAGATGCTCATGCATGGCTCCATTACAGTTAAAAGTAATGCGCTTAAACCTCATGAGGAGGGATTTTTTTCTTATTGGTAGAGAATGCATGTCAAGACCTTTAGAAACCTAGGAACCACATAATGAGAAAATAACAAAGAATCAGCACTCCTAAGTGTGTGGCTGAAGTCCCCACTAAATGAGCTTTGATAGATCATTTTTTCCTGACAACAGAGACACCAGAAGGATTGTAGCTCCTCACTGCAGCCTATGATGAGAAATGGAAAGAAAGCCAAGGAGAGGACTTTCTCCCTAGAAATATGGGGGTTTGCACTTCTAAAGTGAATCTAGTCCAGAGATATCATCTGGGGCGAAAGGAGGAGATGCAGACAGAGTATCAGACAAAAATATTGGGATATTTTGTTCCTTGAAGATGACATTTTTTTCAGTTACCAGAAAGACACTGAAGATCTGAAAACTAAAATTAGTTACCCTTTTGCTTCGGAGAGTTCAACCTCCTCTGTCTGTTGCAATGCCAGCTGCAATGCACTAAGCCTCTGTGTTTTGTGTCCTTTCCTTGCTTGGTATCGATGAAGGTGACTGAAAGGCTAGCTGAAATCTGTCCTCCCTTTCTCTGCGGGCTTCAGTAACAGTTGCTACAGTACTGGTCTTCTGGAAACACTGGTCTTGGGTGTAGCTGATGACTCAGACCTCTCATTAACAGGACACTAGAGGAGAGAAACAGACACTTCTAACATGTGTTTCTTCTCATGATAAAGGAAATGTCAAAAACAGGTCAGATGAATTATTCCCCAGAATTATCTACGCCTCTCCATTAATCACAAATGTTATCTAAGGTGACATGTTTAGATACAAACATCCATATTGCAGACATTTACATTTAGATTAGAAGAATACCACACTAGACATCTGCATTTCAGGACAGGAAAACTTTGGTGCCTTATGGCACAGATGCACCTGGGAGGTGATATTATCATCACAGCCTTCCACATTACAACAACGAAGAATTTTGACTCGCAAGTCTTCTCTGGGCATTCACCATGAATGTTGAACAGCACACGTGGAAGGAATGTGGACTATTTCTCAAGAGCAGAACATAGATTATGGCCACCATGTCATACTTCTTTCACATATGGCTTAAAGCCTGGGAATTTCATAAAGCTGACCATTAAAAGAAATTGCACATATATTAACTACGATTTTATTTATTTGCCAACAACACAGAGAAACATCTATTGTAATGAAAAATATAGCAACTATGAAGTACATTAGTAACAAACTGTCCCTTACTAATATAAGCAAACAAACACTAGGGCTGACCTACCTCTTCGACAAGGAATCAAAAGGTAGAGATTTGCAAAGTCTGGGGATGCTTTTCAGCCTTGGATGGAGTTCTGTGCAGAAAAAGTATATCTTCTGTGATTTAACAGTCTCAGAGAAAAATAAGCTTTTTATCTTGCTTTGTAACAAGATTTCTCCATAATATTTTCATAATTAAAAACTAAGGGTAGGAAGGTGAGAGGCTGAGCTGCTCCACGTGAACAAAGTGATGAGAGAGAAAGGCATAATTGGGGCTCCTACTTCCAGTTCCCATAGCACAAGCCATAAAATTGCTGTAATATCTTTTTCGGAGAGCTTTGTTATGTTATTTCATACTGTCTCCCAAGCTAGAGTAGGCCTAGAGACCTCCTTTGATATAGTTACACTGAACTAACATTAATTAGTGACAAATGATCTGTTCAGCTGACCAAAGGTAGACGTCTACCTAAGTGAGATGAATTGTCTGTAAGCTCCATTGATTGTATTGACTAGTTAGACTACAAAGGGTATTTAGACATCCAATTCACATGTGGATACCTACATTTACCCCAAAGGTAAGCATCTAAAATCTCTCCTAGGCCTCACAACTCTCACTGGCAGATAGGTGAATACTCCAGACTAGCTTAGTAATGAACTAAATGATCTTAATGAAATGGAGAAATGGTCTGAAAACAACAGGAGGCAGCTCTACTGAGACAAGAATAAAGCTCTACGCTTAGACAGCATGTGAAGGACAGGGCTAAAGAGCAGTTCTGAGAAAAAATTGAATAAACTGAAGATTAATCAACAGTGTCATTTGTTTATGAAAAAAAAAAAGCAGTCATGATATGATGGGATGTACACTTGACAAGGCATATGAAGGAATCCTTCCATTCTGTTTGGCACAGGTTACACTGCATCCAGTTTGGGGCACTGCACGTGAGGAAAGATGGAAAGTAAAAGCAAAGCTGCAAGAATGGCTGGAGGTCAAGAAAAAATAAGTTATTCTCAACCCATTTCAAGTCAAGATCTGGAAGAGGTAGTAATGGGTTTAACTTGCAGCAAAAGAGATTCAGGTTATAGATCAGGCTTGTGCATGTAACTCACAAATGTTTAAAAGGACAGTTTTCTAAAATTATCAAACGCTAGAACGAACCACCTTGAGAGGTTCTGAAATCTCTATTTGTGAGCTCTTGGAAAACAAGTTAGTCAAGTATTTGTTAAGGAGAACATAGGTATATTTAATTCTGCCTTGGTCAGAAGGAAAGAGTAGATGACTTGCTCTAGCACTGCTTTCTGTAATTCTGTGATAATAACCCATTTTAGAGATACAGAAGAAAAAATATGACTTGCCTTTGACTACGATAGCATGGCACACCCAGAATTAGGACACTCTGTCTTATCTCATTCTTTTAAATAACACCAGTCAGTAATATTGACCTATTCTTAAGACAAAAATTCTCTTTTACATAGCCACATTGTAAAATAGATCATAGTATCATAGAACAGTTTGGGTTGGAAGGGACCTTTAAAAGTCATTTAGTCCAATCCCCCTGCAGTGAGAAGGGACATCTTCACCTAGATCAGGTTGCTCAAAGCCTCATCCAACCTGACCTTGAACACTTCCAGTGATGGGGCATCCACAACTTCTCTGGGCAACCTCTGTCAGTGTCTCACCACCCTTACAGTAAAGAATTTCTTCTTTATGTCCAATCTAAACCTGCTCTCTTCCAGTTTAAAACCACTACCCCTTCCCTTTGTCACTACAGTCTCTCTCCGCCTTTTTTACAAGCCCCCTTTGTATAACTAAAGGCCACAATAGGGTCTCCTCGGAGCCTTCTCTTCTCCAGACTGAACAACTCCAACTATCTCAGCCTGTCCTCACAGGAGACGTGTTCCAGCCCTCTGATCATTTGCATGATTCTATGATTCTATGTCCATCCTCTGGACCCACTCCAACAGGTCGATGTCTGTCTAATGCTGAGGACCCCAGAGCTGAAGGCAGTACTCTACGTGAGGTCTCACGAGAGAGGAACAGAGTGGGAGAATCACCTCCCTCAACCCGTTGGTCACGCTTCTCTTTATACAGCCCAGGATACAGTTGGCCTTCTGGGCTGCAAGTGCTCATTGATGGCTCATGTCCAAATTTTCATCCACCAGTAACCCCAAGTCCTTCTCCACAGGACTCCTCTCAATCCATTCACTCCCCAGGTGCAAGACCTTGCACTTGGCCTTGTTGAACTTCATGGGATTCACATGGGCCCACTCCTCAAGCTTGTCAAGGTCCCTCTGGATGGCATGCCTTTCCTCTAGTGAATGAACTGCACCACTCAGCTTGGTGCCATCTGCAGCCTTCTCCATGTAATTTATCGCTAGTCTTCCTGTCTTATTTATCAGGGAAGGGTACCACTCAAAAAATCTTAAAAATGCATAACTACGTTATTGTTGAATCTGTAAATACAAATTTCATCATTTTAATGTATAAAAATCAGACCCACATTTACAGCCACATTAATTATTTAGCATAGTAAATATACTACATAGCACACAGTGATACAAAACTGTGCATGCAATTTCATGCAGTCTTATTGTATCTTTTTAAGTTGCCTGTAAACTCTCTGAAACAAAGATACCGAAGAAAACTTGAAAGAATGCAGCAGTATTATCTCTCTCATACGTAAAGATCTCTTTCATTTTCTTCAGTGACTTCCCCGCAGAATAATGATGACACAAACCCAGAAGTATGATCTCATTCTTTGACCTTTTAAAAACAGATAGTTTGGGGGATCACTATGAAAACTGCAACTTCATAATCTTCTAACATAACTGTTAAAACCATGGACCTTCTCAGAAACCATGCCAATCATTTGCACTGAATTTTGGCAATTTTCCGGCATTACATTTCAATGACCTTGTGCTCAGTGTCAAAAAAATAACTTCGTAATTTGTTCTAGATGGCCCAAGCATATACTCACCACTTCTGTGGGGTCCTATGGCAATACTACAGAGTCTTCCAGCAAAGCAATGTTTGGGAAGAGCATAAGTATAGACACAGCAATTAATATTTTAAAGCCAAACGTTCTTTTACATCTGGGGCAGCTTCACCTGCCTATGCTTCTTCCTTTCCGCAATGAATTATCATGTTACTGATACCTATTTCTTAGGATTTTTTTACCAAGTTTTAAAATTCTATTGAATTTTCCAATTCAGTTTCAGGACAGACATTCTTATCTGGGGGAAAAGTCTAGCATAAATGGTGTATCTCATGCTCTGCATACTGCTATAGTTAGATACAGGTCATGGCTCTTCTCTGTGGAAAACCTGCCCTCTAAATTGTGGTTCAGCACGCTGGGTTTTTATATGCCAAGCCTAAAACAGAAGTCACACATTCTACCAGATTTTAATATTTGTGACCTCATACATCAACAAGGTCATCAGAACCATCAGATTACAATAAAGTTCCCATGCCTTTCTTGGCTTCTAGAACCCCTTAAGAAGCAATGTAGAAGCCAGTGGCTCAGTCTGGACAGGCACTGTCTTCTGGAACTTCATCGGTGACACTCACTATCCAGATCCACAGATCCGGAAATGCTCAGGATTTGTCTAGACAAGGCGCTTTGAGAAAATTAATCTGGATCAACCAAGTGAAGTGAACTATATGATATTGAATTTATACTCTGAATAAGTATCTGCACAGGTGTATAGAACTATTTAGTAAATCTGCATTAGAAACCTTATCAACTTTCATGTCTCACTGATACGAGTTTTCTGTGCTCTGTGACAGTGGCGGTTCCTTAATAGGAACTCCCTAAAGTGACACATAAAGCCTTCCTCTTTCTTAAGATTTATTCAGGGATAGGAGAGGCTCCATCTAAACCTGCAGTTCTTAACCAGGCACAGAGAGAAGTGCCTGGTTTGAGAGAAGTGATATATCCAGCAGATTAGAAGCTTATGCTTGTGTTTGGGGTTATAATTGGAGGCATTTAGATACTGTACATTTAAATAGCATTCTGCTGATAGCAAGCTTTCCTAAAATCCCAATTAATGGGGCATTCCCAAAGTGGAGATATTGCCCCTCTTTCCATATGAATTAAGAGAACAGAAGTGATTTGTTATGCATCTGACACAAAAAGAAAAAAAATGCATAACTTAACATTAGACATATAAAATACAGATGTCAACATCTGACCAGTCAGATCATGCTCTACACAAATGGGAATTTATGGGTGAAACTTCTCTCTAAAACAGACTAGATGAATTGTATACTCGAAGCACCTATTTCTCTCTCCTGACTATAAAGTGTGATGTGACATGGTGTATGCTGTACACCTCTAAAGATAACTTATACTAATGTGTATCAAGTTTTCCCTAATGTTTGCTTCACCTTGGCATCCCCTGCTAAGGATGATCAAGTAAATTATTGTAGGTTTCAGATCTCTGGCTACGTCGTATTTCCCCTGTCTCTCTGCAGGACATCCGTGCTTTTTTCATTACATATCTGAATGAAAGTCATGTTTTAATGGCTTATTTTTCTCCTGGTGTTTTCCAGAGATCCAACTGCTTTCTTTTACCTTTGCTACAAAGAGCATCTGAATATCTCTTAGCTCAAACACTAGCGTCTCAAGACACCATACTCACCTGTAGAAAAGATGAATGGAAAAAGGCTCTAGGGCAGTGTCTCACATCAGATCACTCCAGCAGCACCACTGCCCAGACTGTGACACAACACTAACCCTGAGAGATGTACTTCAGCTTGTAAGCCCCATGGCTCCGGTTTGATTTCGGTCAAGTTGGTGCCTCCCCTCACAGGCAGCGCCTTCACTTGAGGCCATAGTTTAGGAACTGCTACTGCAGGCCTCATAAGGGTTTGAATTAAGTCTATACAGCCTTTTTCAGGATAAGACTAGGTGGTGACATACTAATCTAGTTTCCTTCTGCAACAGCATAACAGATGGGAGAAGCAGGAGGTGTCAGAGCTTGACTGTTTTTGACACTGACATGTATTATTCTTCTACCTAAGACAGAGGAACACAGTTTAGAGGAAACTAGTATAGGATGAGTACACACTGGCTGGGAATTCATTCACTAGAAGCATTTATCAATGGTTAGTTATTGAAATGGGAGCATGTAGAGTGGGATTCCCCAGTAATCTGTGCTAAATTTGGGGCTTCTCAATATTTCCATTAACAATCTAAATAAGGGAAGATAAAATATGCTTATTCATTACTGCAGAGAATCTCATGCTAATAGAGGCTGCCAGCTCACTGGATAGGACTGAAATTCACATTATCCTGACAAATTGGAAAAATAGACCTAAAAATAGGTGGCAACTCAAAAGCACATATGCAAAGTCCTGCACTTTCACACTGCACAAATACAGGCTAGGCAAGAGTTGGTACGACAGCAGCCCTGTAGAAAGGAGCTAGGGGAGCACAGCCAGGATATAATCAACTGCACTGCTGCAATTAAAAAAAAAAAAAAAAAAAAAGCAAACCCCATAGTGGGATACATAGAGTAAGCCTTCAGGAGATTTGAGTTGTCTGCTCCCTCAGCAGTGGCAAGCCCCTAGCTGGAATACTGAGTCTAGTTGGAGATATGGCTGTCAAGGACATGGCAAAAGAGAAACTGGACAGAGTTCAGAAAAGAGAGATAACAATTGTCGGGGGTCAAAAAAGTATGACACCTATGAAGAAAAAGAAAAAGGACTGGCATGGTTTAGTCTACAGATGACTCCAGAAAACATGCCAAGAAAAGACTTCAAACATGAAGGATGGTTAAACACTGGCATAGATTGCGTGAGGGATGTGTGAAATCTCCAATCCTGGATGTTTTTAAGAACAAACTAGACGAATGGAAAAGACAGAGGGATAGCGGGTCATCAGGGCATAGGGAGAGGTTCAATGATCTCCGAGGTCCCTTCTAACACTCTTTTCTAGGTTACAGTCATTCTGCATCTTCTACACTTTTTTTTGTGAGTAGTTGTGTTTAGAGTAATTATGCAAAGGCCAGCATTTCTCATTCAGCATCCTTGGAGCTGAATGAACCTGAGCTTTTTACTTGTTATAAATTCAGTTAAGTCCGCTAGTTCTCAGAGTTCACTGCACTAAAGCTAAGGCAGTTAGACAGCCTGCTTTTATAATGCTTCCATTGAATAAATTTGCAAAGCTGCTACCTAGAGTCTACATTATTGCTCAGCACCACTTTGTTAATTTGGAATCCAGATCTGGTGACTGATTTAGGAAAACAGTTCAGCTAATCCCTAGTGAATAGAAATCCTCAGCCTAAGATTGTATGGCTCACCAGATTCCCACACGTGCAAATGCAGCAGCTGCCTTGCAAAGGGAAGTTAAAATATCAAGTACAAACTTAAGGGGGTTTTCACATGACATGCTTATTTTCCTTCTTGGCGATCTAGGGCTCCAAAAGGAAGGAGTAGAGACAGTCACAAACTTTCTCAGTAGAGGACTTTAGTAGTAAGGTGGCAAGTGCATGTATGTATTCTAGAAAGCTCTTTGAGGGCAGCAATTCTGGCAGGAGAACGTTCAGGACCACTGCTAAAAAACCTAATTCTGCTAATTAGCCTTGTCTCATTTCTTCAGTTAGCTGATACAATCAGTGTGCATACTCATGTGATATCAATAATCCATATATTTTAAAGTATTTCCACATAATTGCCTTCTGCATGATAAAACACACTCAGGCAGAGTACTATGAATTATAATTCCTCAGTGAGAGCTTCTGGGAAGGCATTTGTTGTTAGGGAAAGGCCCCTGTGCATATTGCTTCCTGCCTGATAGGAAGCCATTGACTGACCCACAATCCGTTGAGCTTTGGAAGACCACACTAGGCCCATTTCAGCCATCCGAGTTCAGAAATAAACTAATAAATGTAATGAAATTAACTATTTTAATTATTACAAAAATGAAAAGCCATTTCTTCCTCAAAATTATTATAAAGACACAGTAACTGCTCTCAGATAAGTCCTTCTGAGTACTGCCGCATTACTGAATGGTTCTAGTGCAGCTAAAACTAGTTTCTACAGATGAGAACTCGTGAGAATATGCCCCAACTATGATTCTTTCTACTGTCCTATTATTTACAATATGAGTTTTGAGAGCATTATCTAAGTTGCCCAGTTATATATTGATTTATATAGGACCCTGGATATCTCAGACACATGCCTACCTCTTCTCATCCTTGCTGTGCCCTCCCACACCATTTTTTTTCACTTTCCCCCTCCCATACTTTCTTCCATTGTTTCTGAGATTTCTTCATTTTCCTTCCAAATGAAGTTGTATGAGATTAACTCTGGAGTCTCTAAGTACCTTTTCAACAGATTGATGCTTCTTTCCTATTTTCAGGAGCTCAGAGAGGTACTTCTGCAATACTCTCACCTCCTACCAATTACAAAATGGTTAACAGTTCTCTTAACAGTGCAGTGCGGGACACAAGACCAAAACAGCTGAAATCCCTTCATTAGAATCAGGATATTCTTGTCCAGGGTCACTTTCTAGTAAATGTGCTTTTACAGATGCAATGAGAGATCCTTGACATAATGCCTAAGAAAAAAATTAGGCTCAAAATCTAAAATTACTCAGATATTTACCTCCTACTACCCAACAACAAATATTTAAACAGGAGCCAGATGCCGAAAGATCCCAGATGACATTTGGGGAATCCAGGCCTATAGTCCCATCTGAGCTACCCAAGCACCAAACAATTCAAGACGCCCTCAGATAGATGAGAGTCTCATGTAGAAAACTTTACCAAATTTTCTGAACTAAACATACTTCTGGGCAGTGAATTACGTGTTGCTGGTCTATTTCCTGAAATCTGTACCAGAGTTAGCCAGTGTGTACTAGAAATGGTTGTGTGTTTGTGTGGGTCTGTACAAAGATGTGTTGACTGTGTTAACTCAGTTATAGTTGTAGTGTCACATGTAGTTGAGCCACTTGAGCTGTAATAAAAGGAAAGTATTTACTAAAATAAGGTGACTATTTTGTGATGAGCAAATACTTTCTGAATATCATTGGACACTGACACGCTTCTAATAACTAATAAGACTTTTTATTAATGTAACACTTTGTAATTTTGATCTGTTCTGCTTTCATCTTTGGGCCGTCGTGGCTATGAAATGACTGTCACATTTTATAAGCAGGCTAGAACTCTCAGTAATCACTGTAAGTCAGTATACAGAATTGCTATCAGAGTATGAGTTAGAAGATTTCTGGGCTCCCCAAAAATGATTTCACCCAAATAAGCTTATAAGCCAAGTAGGCAATGCAAAAACAAGAACAGGGTGTTACAGCTGATAAAAAAAAAAATACCTATTGAAGTGGAGAAACGCTAATCCTGAGGACATATTCTTCTCCTTCAGATGTTTTCCCCAACACCCTTTTGTTTCTTCATTAGGAAGAATGACGGCAAAATAAGAAGAAAGAGGCATAACTGGTACAGTACCTATAAGCTGTATGCTACCATATCCAGATTTCAGGAACCAAGCCTCTGAGGTAGGATACAAAGTCCCAAATCAGGTGCTTCAGTTTGCTGTGAAATACATGAGAAAATCTGGACTGTCAGAAGAGTGACAAATACATAGTTGTACATTAAGTCACATAGAGTTAGGTAATACAATAGGCCAAGCATATGAAACTTCTGAAACCTCATTTCTCTCTCTAGTTTGCATACCTTGAAGCAACAACTCAAAATCAGTTTGAATTCTAGGCTGGAACCTATGAGCACTTCGGCAGGAGCAGTACTTTTACATTTGCACATTGGAAATCTCTCTGGCTACAAACACATACATTTCATTACCCAAACTACTTTCATTTCTATCTGTCTCTACAGATGTACGTTATAGACACGGAACAAAGTTTCTCCACACTTTAGCCCTTCCGTACACTAATCATTTTGGTTACTCTTCCCTGAATTCCCTCTACAGCACTTCTTAATTTATGACTGAAAAGTAATATTAATTAGTCTATTAAAATGAGGAAATATCCATTCATATGTCTGCACAGAAACATTTTTTTCTCTATTTACTCTTAATTTACATCTTGATGAGTCAAATCCCCACTGTCACGTTGCCAAGCCAAGTGAAATTTCACCAGTGATTAAAGTTGCCCTGTGGGATTGCACAAAACACACATCTTTAACAAACTTTGTCTGCTAATGCACAAGGCCAAGAAAGAACTGTGTTTTACAAGTCTAAGCAAAAGCAATGAAGAAAACATCTTTCCAGAGACACCAGCATTTTCGAGTGCAAATAATTTTCAGTGTCAGTAGATGACTATGGATATCTTTGATATAACTCTCTACAATAAGTCTAAACTGCTCTCCTGGAGCCATTGTCCCACACTCAGAGATACATAAGGTATTCCAGCAGCTTTCAGCTTGCTTGGGAACTCTAAAAGGCCTCGGCTAAGATGCAAACATAACTCTACTTTTAAAAAATAATTTAAAAAGAAAAAAAGATTATTGCAGGTTTTTTATTTTTGTCTTTTGCTTTTCGTTTCCAGCTAATGGGCCCGACTCTGCCACCACAAAGGTACGGGCAGAAAGAGGTCTGTTAGCAGGAGCATTTCGGGGGAGCTGGAGGGGGGAGTCACACGGGTGGAGTGGAGTAGGCGGGGCGGGGCGTGGGGGTGGCCCGGAGTCTCCAGGAGGAGAAAAGGAAAAAACAAAACAAAAACAAACGAGGGTGGACACCAGAAGGTGTATTGAGTGCAGCTGTAGAGAAGCCAGAAGCGTCTTTTCGAGCTCCAGGCTAGATACTGATATTTACATGGAAGAGATACGGGACGCGGACACTCTTGAATGCAGCAGTACGACAGCTCCGTGTTACCGGACAGCACGGAGACGGGCGGCCGCCGGCTGTAGAGAGCCCTGGGAGAGCTGCGCGGAGAGTCCGGGGCCAGCTCCCGCAGACCGGCCCTTCCCCGCACCAACCTTTCGCAGCGGCGGCCCGGAGGGGCCAGGCCAGGCGGGCCGGCGCCAGGGCCGGGGCAGCGGGAGTCCCCGGTGCGCTTTTCGCTGCGAGCCGGGGAAACCGCCGCCGAGGCTCAGCCCCTCCGCGGCCCGGCCCCAGGTGCTGCAGGCAGCCACCCCCACCCCCTGCCCTGCCTCCAGCCGACCCGGCTCGGCTGCTCGTTCCTCCTGGCGCTGCCCTCTCCCAGCCCAGCCCAGCAGTGCCCCAGCTGTCCCGGCACCGTCCCAGGATGTCCCAGCACTATCCTAACTGTCCCAGTACTGTCCTAGACTGTACAGCACTGTCCCAGCCCGCCCTAGCTTTGTCCCAGCACAGTCCCAGCACCGTCCCAGGATGTCCCAGCAGTAATCTAACTGTCCCAGCACAGTCCTAGTCTATTCCAGCACTGTCCCGGGACAGTCTCAGAACCGCCCAAGCTGTCCCAGCACTGCCCAAGCACAGTCACGGACTGTCCCAGCGCTGTACCAGACCTTCCCAGCAAAGTCGTAGACTGTCCTGGCATAGTACCGGCACTGTCCCAGCGCTGCCACAGCTCCTCCGCGGGCACCCCTCTTCCACCCACACGTCCCCCGGGTTGCCTTAGGGCGAGGCTCGCACCCCGTGTACCAGCCATGAAAACGGAGGGGCTCGGCGAGTGCACCCCTCGGTGAGAGTCCCGGGGCTACGGGAAGCGTTAATCGTGCCCCGGGACAGCTCATGGGCACTGCCACAGAGGCACAGACGGGAAAAGGAGCCGGGGGCTCTGCCGATGGGCTCCAGGAGCTGTTTTGCAGCCCAGCTGCGGTGCTTGCAGAGCTACTGTGTGCAGGGAAACGCCAGCAACGCTTCAGCTCCCCCAGGCAAGTCCAAGCACGGACAAACCCGCAGTTCGGGGTGTCAAGTTTGCAGAAAATGGCCGAACACAAATTTCTTTTGCATTTTCCTCCCGGGAAAAATAAAACAAAAAAACCAAAGCTGAACTCGGGAGATAAATGACTATAAATACTGACCAGCAGCAGCAGCAGCTGGAGACGAATCACCACGCTGCCAGCATTTCAGCTGCAGCGTTTCGAGGAGAGGGGGAGAGCAGCGAGATCTCCGTGCTGCCGCAACTGCCTGCGCGCCCGCTGGTTTCACTGGCTCGAGTGCCTGCGAGAAAAAGATAAGAGGCTGGTGCAGAGAAACAATGACAACAAATGACTAGGAAGCGCTAAGGACTTGAATGTAGTTGCACCCCTGCAGAACTGCTCTCCCCGGCCGGGGAGCGCAGGGCACGTGGCAGCGGGTGGCGGTCGCCGGTCCCTCCGCCCTGCCCAGGGAGGCCGAAGGGGCACGGGGGCAGCGGGGAAAAACGAATGCCGGCCGCAGGGAGACCCCGCTGCCGGGAGTCCCGCCCGCTGCCCCGCGGGGAGACCTGAGGGCAACGGGGACGGCGCCTCGGCGGTGCCACGCACCACGGGACCGGCGGCGGTTAAAGGGGGGCTCCCCCGCTCCCCGAGGGTGATCGAAAAGGAGAGCCTGAACCTCCCCCAAACACACACGTTTTGGTTTCAGCCGTGCGGGATGGAAATGACTGTCACTAACTACCAGGTTCTGAAAGTTTCTTGTTTTTCAGGGAGTCAGAAGTTACTTTTCGAAGTGGTCTCATCATCGTTTCTGTCTTTACGTATTTCCGATACTACGGAAAGTTTCCATCCGAGCAATCTGAGCATTTTGAAGTAACCACTCATTTTCCCGGAAGCCAAAACCAGCCTGGGAAGTTGATCTGCAGCAGCTTTCCACCTCGCTTCCCCTGACCAAGAGCTGAGCAGTGACATGGCTTCAGTGCCAGGACCCCCCTCCGGCACTCGGCTTCTCCACCACCTCCCTGGTAACTGCCCTAGAAGCAGGATCGGGCCCCTTGGGAGTGCGGCATTTTCCCCGGACGAGTAAACAAGAGAGAAGCAGGAGCTACCTCAAGTCCCAAAGCTGGTTAAATTTTAAGGGGGGGATAAAAAAAAAAAGAAAAAGAAAGAAAGAAAAGAAAAAAAGAGGGGAGAAAGTTGTTGCTGCTTTTTTACAGCGATATCCCGGCTTTTCCCGACTCTCCGAACTTTTTTGCTTAATTGCACCGTTTGACCTTTTGCTAAGAGGAGGTGAATTCCACGCTTCTTTCTATATGTTAAATAACTCCTTATGTGTCGGGAGAAATAAAAGTACCAGAAGACACCCAAGGTGCCAAGTACTTGCATTTGGTATTTTTAACGACGAGATTTAAAATTGCTTAATTTAATTATGCCAAATAGGAACATAACATAGTCGTCTGTAGAGCTCAAACTACCTGAATTTACACCCAGATCTACGCGGAGTTTGACAAGACACAAAACCGGTGGCCCCGGTGTCACGGGGGCGGAAGAGGAACGGGGGGGGGGGCACATAAAAATATGGGCTTGGGGACATCTCCGAGGAAAAGGTTGTCCGCAAACGGGACGCTGAGAAACCTGGCATCGAAGGGATGAGCTAGATGTTGAGCCTGGCAGGAAAGAGAACCGTCACAAAGAGATCTAGTTATTATCAGCCAAATCTTTGGACTGGGGAACGAAAAAGAGGAATAAACTTAGTATTTGCTGTTGGAGAGAAGCGAGTGCCCCGTGCCCCCGGCCCCGGTGCCCGGCAGCCCCTCTCCGGCCAGGAGCGGCTCGGGCGTCACGGGGGCATTTCTGAAATTACAACCCCTGCTGCTGGCCACGGCTCTTGAAATAATTAAAGAAAGAAGAAAAAAAAAAAAGAAAAGAAAACAGAAAGAGAAAAAAAAAAAGAGGAAAAGACAAGGCGTCGCTGGGACACCGCTACCCAAGCGCAGATTACTGTATTCCTTTCGCTAAGGGCTGTCATTATTTGCTGTATATATCCTCCCGCCAGTCAATCGTAACGACCACATTTTAAAGCCTCCACTAATTTACACAGAACAAAGACATTTCCCAGCTACGCGAGGAAAAGGAAAAAAAAAAAACCAAACCTCGACTTAATTAAAAATAACGATTTTGTTCTTGAACAGCTAGCAGGGTTTTCGCTCTTACGGTTCCGGGACTTTCATTTAATTTCGGTAACATTCTGAAAGGCTGCTATCATTTTGCATACACTGCATCGTACCTTTTCAGTCCTGCAATACCGAGCAGTACCGAGCTGACTGCAAGCTGCCCAGATAGCTAGTTTGTTCAGTAAAAGAAACGTGATCAGGCACACGGGGTTAATTAAATCTTGCAGAGATCCAGCTGATATAAGCAAAAATCATTCAATCTTTAACAACCTGGTCGCACACGACGGGTATAGACAACGGTGTCTGAAAAAACAATTACGAAATTACGCAGCTCCAGACACACCCAAAATAAGCTTCCAGACCGAAAAAGAAAAAAAAAAAAAAAGCGCCCCAAAATCTCGGTAGAAGTCACTCGTGTTAACTGCGGCTGCTGATCCTTCGTCTTTGCTTTGACGCGCAGATCACGTCCATTCCCTCCACAGGTTTCCCAGAATCTCGCTTTTCGAGCCCCTTCTGTGGGTTTGACCGCACGGAAAGCGATCTGGGGGAACGGAGGGGGCTCCGCCGCCCGCCCTCGCCCCCCGCCGCGGGGCTGCCTAAGCCCTGCGGAGGCGTTTGAGCGAGGGGCAGGGAGAGGCCGGCAGGTCCCGGGGCTGCCCCGCAGAGCCCGGGATCTGCAGCCCGGGGACGCCGCGGTGCTCCCGGAGAACTCCCAAGCACACATAGCCGAGAAGCAAAGCGGGATGCCGGAGCCGCTCCCGCTTCGCTGAAGTGGAGACGCACCGTGTCAGCCCCGGGATAGCCGAAACCCTTCTCACCCCCTCCTCCCTCACACCCCTTTCCTCCCCAGCTAGATCTGATTTGTCTTTTTTCTTTCTCCCTAAGCACACATGCCTTCTCCCCTGCCTTTGACATTTGAGGCTTGTGAGCAAGTTGAGCTCTGAAGCGGCGGTTACCACCGCTGTCTTTCCGTGACACTACGGGGGAATTTTGGGGGTTCTTTAAAAAAAAAAAAAAAAACCCAAACCAAAAACCCAACAATCAAGCAGGCGAAGGCGTTGACTTTATTTGGTGAGGGTTGGCAGCACCCGCCGAGCGCAGAGCCGGGGGTGGCTGCGCGACCGCGGCTCATCCCCGCGGTGAGGCAGCGGGGACGTCCTCCGTTTCCACCCGCAAACCCACCGGGCAGGGACACGGGGCTGGAAGAGGTGTCATCTCGCCACCGAAAAACAAACCTTCCCCGAGCCCCAAAACCAGAGACGGTGCTTTCCTGCCCCCTCTCCCTGCTTAGGGGCATGAGGAGCTGCTTTCGATCTCCATCTCAAAATTTCGCTGGTTTCTTAAGAAGGGAGACTGAAATACCACTACTGTAGGACACGCACAGCTGCTTAAAGTTATTAGTAAACAGCATCAGACCAACTCCCCAAAATTGCTGTGAAAGTTTCTTTTTTAAAAAATAAAGGAAATTGGATTTGATCTCTGCGTCCTATTTTGAAATGCGGTGAGTTGCCGTACTCGGCCAATAAAATCCTAAAAGTTTGCAAAAAGGTACCAGTAATAACCATAATAACACCAAAAGCAGCGCTCGGAGCAGTCCGCAAACCTGGCAAACGCCTGACCGGAAAATCCCAGCATTTGGAGCTGAGTTTTGTCGTTTCAGTTTGCCTGCTGATGTAAGCGGCGTGTCGGTAAGTTAGATGCGAGAACTGAAGGGGCGCGGCGGGGGGCAAGGGAGAGGCAGCGAGAGCTTCTTTCCAAAAGGCGGAGTTTTTTGAGGTCATTTCATCTCGACTCTGTCGTCATTTTGCATATAAAAGAACGATGACTGGCTGATTTTCCCCGTCCCTCTCCCGGCCGGTAACTTGGCGCACAGACTCCTTTAATCAAGATATTAAAACATGCTTGTTTCTTCCCCTGATGCTGACTGTCCGTTTAATAAAAGCACGGTGTGACTGTCTGAGCTCGCTGCAAACTAGATTAAACTATGAGTCTTGAGAATGTGGACATTTGGAGCTTAATCGTTGCTACTTTTACATTACATTACAGAAGGAACAGGGCAAGCTCTTTGGTAAGCTTTTGATAGGTACTTCAGAGTTTCTTTGTCTGTCTGAAGAGCAAAGCAGTGCGCAACACGTAGTCACTTTTCCCTATAAGGCATCTATTGCAGTAAACAAACGGTATCTCTCCGGAAAATAAAGTACAGCTCTTAAAAACCTGGGGAAAAAAATCCCTTCTCCTCCGCTTAAATTACGTTTTCCCCTCGCAAATCAGCCGGTAAACCACCACCGAAACAGGCACACTGCTCTGTCCGCAAACCTGGAAAAAAAAACAACCCCAAAAAACCAAACCACCAACCCAAAACGCGGACGCATTATTCCTGACGGCAGAAGTGAAACCGTCTCGATCCAGGCGAGTTTATTTGTAAACTCGGGAAGCAGAGAGCCCGGGAGGGGGGGAGGGGAGGCGGGGGGGCGGGGGGGGGGCGGGTAGCGCGGCCGGACCCGCCGGGGCTGGGGCTGCAGCTGCTGGCTGCTGACTCAGAAAAGCAATGTAGGTCATAACGAGTTTCCTTAAGTTACCTAAGTTCGAACAATTCAGCTTTTCTTTAGAGACTTCCAAAGTGCTGTTGCAACATTTCTGAACGCCGTGGCTTTTGCCGAAGTTCAGCCCCCGGCTGCGAGGGACCGGGCTGCGGGGAAGTGGGCAGCGGCCGGGGCAGGAGGCATGCCCGCTCTTCCGTACTCAGGCGTTTCACCTCTCCCTTTTATCGTCCCTCGCCTATTTCCATCACCACGCAACTTTTTTTTTTTTTTTTAATCTTTTGTCTCAGAGGCGTGTTTTTAAAAAAAAAAAAAAAAAAATTGTGCCAGCGCGTCATACTCCAATTTTCTTCTAAATTTTCAGAGGAGCAGCAAGCGAGTTGCCTACCTACTCTCTACACAGTTCAGTTCTTTCCAGGAAGGCTTATTCACGGCTCAGAGTTTGGGTCTAGTCTTTATTACTACTATTTACTACTTTCCAGCACCAGTCAATTTTTACACCACCAGTTAAAGGGCTACTAAAAGAGTTCACTTTTGCCACGGGTTTTGCATGCAAAAGACGATCCGTCTTTTGAGTGACATTGAACACTGTCCGTCTTCGAACTAGATAATTTTCGTTATTTTCTTTTTTCTTTTCTTTTTCTGTTTTTTTTTTTTAACCACAGCAGGGCGGGAAAAGAGTAGCCGCAGTCCCCACGGAATGCTCACGGAGGATGAGCAAGCGCCGTGTTCTGTCGCAAGAGCAGCGAAGTGGGACGGAGACCTCGCTGCGAAGCACAGAGTCGTAGAGGAGAGGAACGCCCGGGATCAGAGGACGCTTCAAGAAAGGGACCACACTAACGGATTTTATTTTATTGACTCGGAGCTTTTCCCAGCCATTACCTGAGCTCCCCGCACCCCAGAGCCGCGCCGCGGCAAGCCGGGGCCGTGCGTGGGCTGGGGCGGGGCGTGTTTGGGGAGATTTCCGAGGGACTCGCACTCTCCCCCAGAAAATCATCATCGGGAAGGCATCCGTTGTCACGAAGCATAACTAAGAGGGGAAATCATCCGCCCATATTTCACGAAAGCAAGGAGCGGGGGGGAAAAAAAATGCAAACCTCGCCCGGTCCGACGGCTGCATTCCTGCTGGGCGCACGCATCGCCCGCGTATCCATCACTGGTGTTTTCAGGGCGATCACACAACTGGTGTCACGGCCGCGCACGCCTCCAGCCTCCCTCCTTCCCTCCAGCTCCTCTCTAACCTCGCAGTGACATCCCGCCGGCCTTGGTGCTGGCAAGCGAGGATTTCTCCGTCTAAACATAGAAGGTTTTGCCAATGGAGCAGGAGTTCCGTGAATGTTTCCCCGAGCACGTTACAAGCACCAGCAGCTCCACGGAGCCCCGAGGCCGGAGCCGGGAGCGCCCAGCAGGCTCGGGCAAGCCCGGTCCCGGCCTCTGCCCGCCCGGGGCACGGCCGCTCTGCCTCCCGGGGCGGGAGGGGCGAGCCCTCGCTCTCAAAAAAAAAAAAAAAAAAAAAAACCACCACCCTAAAAAAACAAACCCAACCAAACAAAAAACGAGTTGAAAGCAAAAAAAAAAAAAAAAAAAAAGCCTTTTTTTTTTTTTTCTTTACGCTTGCTACCCTGCGCGGTCCCCGCTGGCGGAAAGCTCCTCACGTCCCGCGGCACCCGAGGGCGGTGGCCGGGGTGACCGTGGGTGCCGAGGACGGGGAGGGAAGCGAGGGGTGGGCATAGCTCGGCACCCGTTCGGGAACACGTTCGCCAGCCTTGGCGGCGGTGGAAGGCCCTCCTCTGGTGTTTGCAGTTTTCTTTGTTTACATTCAGTTTAGAAACATTGGCCTTCGGCCAGAAAAGCGCCGGTTCCCCCCATTCCTTCTCGGGTGGCGGAGGAAAAGAGACTTACAACTTCCGCGACCCGTGGGGTCTTAAAATGTTTTCTCCTCGGCTCCCCGAATTAACCCTTCGGGAAGAAAACGGGGCCAGCGGGTGCGTGCACCTGCCCCTCTGAGCTCCCAACCGAGGGGTCGCAACAGGTTTTCCACCGGGGAACGGAGGTGGAGGGTTTACCGGCGAGGCGAGGCGCGACGAACGGAGCGGCGGGGCCCGGGGCCCTCGGTTCGGCGCGCCTCGCCTCGCTGCCCGCGGGGCGGTGCTGTGCGGCGGCAGCCGGGAGGGGAAGCGGCGCGGTTCTCGCCGCCGCCGCCGCACCGACCGGTTCCCTCTGTGCTCGAGGCGGCAGCGGCAGCGGCGGGTGGGGAGAGCGCTGAGGTCGCTTGTATGCGCCTGGGCTGTATGTCGAGTTCGCCAGCCCCCGCTGCCCGCCCCTCCACCCCGATATCTTCCACCACCACCCCTCGGCGAGAAGTAAGTGCCACCGCTCCGCCTTCTCCTTTTCGCAATGTTGACGCAATCTATAAATAGTGGAACAAAAGGACCAACTTCCTCGCAGCTTTGCTGAAACTGCACAAAAAAGGCAACCGGGGGGGGACACACACGGTTATTTTTTGATTTTGTTTTTTCTCTGGTTGAAAGGCGAATCCTCCCTCCTCCCCCCTCCTCACGCTACTGGAAGATTATTAATTTTTTTTTTTCCTCGCTGTCTTCTATGCTGGCAACGTCCTGCGAGCGGCTATTTCGCTTTTGCACCGAGAGAAGGGCTTCCCCGCACCCCCCTCCTCTCCTGACAGTAAGTGCCACTAAGCTACTGCCTTTTCTGCGGGGGGGTGTGTGTCTGTGTGTGTTGGAACTGCCTGCTCGCCTACCTGCCTGCTGCCCCCGAGAGCGGGCAGGAGGGAGCAGACGCCCCGGGGCCGGCGGGGTTTGGAGGTACCTCATGCAGTGTGGGGGCAGCGCCACGGGGATGCGTGCACGGGGGACGGGGCGTGGGGGACCCGCGGATTTGGGGGGCGAACCGGTGAAATAAGGTGACCGGGAGAGGGGATGATTGCCGCTGCCCGCCGAACAAAAGCTGACGCTGATATTAAACGGGCTTTTGTTAGGGGGGAAGTGTGTGTGTGCGCGGGGGGGGGGACACCCCGTCCGCAGCAAGTTGCCGTGCGGCGGAGGGCACCTTAGACTTGTTTACCGCTCAGCGCGGCGCTCACCGGCGTGTTTACCCTGCACACACGACGCGGGGCTACCTCCTCCCCACACACACACCGCGCTCCGCTCCGCTCCCCCTCCCCAGCCCCTTCCCTCCTCCGGGAGGGGATGAACGGAGCGAGGTTTAAAGGGGGGGGTGCGCGGTCAGGAGATGCTGATACGATCACGCGTAAACCACCACCACCACCACCATCACCCTCCCCCTTTGCCAGCCGTATCGGTGCAAGCGCAGGCAGTTACTGGCCGGAGGGAGAATTACATCATCCCCTGCTCCAGTGATGCTACCTTTCGTGCCGCTACCATGCGCGCAGGGAAACAAGCGGGGGCGCGCCTCCCCTCCCCCCCCCCCGCCCCGGCCCCGGCTCGGCCGCCCGAGCCGGGGCCGGGGGGGGAGGCGCGCCCCCGCGTCACTCACACACACACACACTCACACACACACACACACACAAACCCGCCCGCCCGAGTGTTTACAGCGCTCACACAGGCGTATTGTGACGTCGCCTGAGTGACAGCCCGCCGCGCCAACGGGGGGGGGGCGCGGCCCCCGACGCCAAGGCAGAACACGGGCGCCCCGCCCGCCTTCCCCCCCCCCCCCCCCCCCCCCCCGCCTTCTCTCCTTTTCGCCGCGCGGGGACGGGGACCGTGAGCGGGCTGGGGGGAGCAGAGCCCAAGCCCGAATACTTGGAGAGCTAAAAGAACTGAGGCACTCCGGTACTGGGGCAGTTTACGTGATGCCGACTGGTTTGCGCTTGTGACGCTTCATGACGTTCTCAGCGCACACTATACGCTGGAGAAGCGATTTCTGGTGCCGGAGGCGAGGTGTGTCCGTAAGCTGGGCTGTCCGTGCGATTAAACCTCGTCCCAAGCCTTGCGCACCCCCCGGGAGCCAGCTGCGACCCGGCCTCCCTCCTGAGAGGGGGAGTCTGGCACAGGGAAGGCGTGAGCGCAGAAGCTGTCATATCAGTGAACACTTAATTATCAAGAGTGGACAATTAAAAGCTGATTTTTTTTTTTTTTAAGGGCAAATAGAATTAAGCACCGAGGACAAAATCGAAATTTCACACACCGTACGCTTTCCCCAGCGCTGCGAATGTTACGTTGTGGGGTTAGAAACTTGTTGCGATGAGCTACGGTGGGCGAAAACGTGGGGTTTTTTACTCAGTCTGCGAAAATACTGAAGTAGTACTTACCCACTGCAAGTCACTAAATCGTATCACACCAAAACCAACAAAAAGTGTCTTACAAACTCATACTTGTCGAGAACCGTTTGCCAGAATGCAGCAGTGTAAAATTATTACTAAAACATCAGCATTCACTCGCTGCAAGACTCAAGTAACCGAGAAGCCCTGTTTAGCCGTACACAGAGTTTTTAATGTGTTAATGGTTTGGGTTTCTTCAAAGTGTAGTACTTTTTGAAGTCTGGGTGTTTCTATTTGTGCAGAAAATAGACTGAAAAGCTTTGAGCTCCTACTGTTACAGAAGTTAAAAGGAAACAAAGTTGAGCTGCTAAGTCGGCAGTCTGGAATGAGTCAATAGTATCTCCTTTGTCCTGCTAGCTTTCGCTGCTGTGGTGTATCTTTGCTCTATTTCCTCTGCACAAGCAAATGAGCATTTCTACTCTCAGTATGTCTAAGAGTTGGGCTTTATAGGTCTCCTGGCTTCTAAATATTCTAACCTACCAGCAAAATTCAGATGTATCTGCCTTTCCAGACTGTAAACAACAGTCGTGATACCGTCAATTACAGTACGCTCCCTTCTTTAACCACGTAGATACTTACAGGTTTTCCATTATCTATAATTAATGGGGCAAATTATTCTTGCTTTGTTGTAGTAAATCTTCATAAGGGAACAAATATGCCTTTTTAAAATATTCCATCATCTCTTGTTTTTTAAAAAAAAAAAAAAATTGGCATGGAGACACGAAGGAGATGTAAATAACTCCCCCCCCTCCCCCATTTACTTGGGGATTCCCTGGGAGTCTCAGAGGACAAGGAGGTAACATAGCTGGCTTTGACAACAGGATCACAGGTCCTGACATGGGGTCACAGAGAATCTATACTTGGCTAGCCCTGTGCTCCAGTTTTGTTTAGCTGGTAGCTAGTCCCTTGAGGGATCAGTGTCAACTTAAGCATGCTAACTTCTACAAGCAATGGGTTGGCCAGTGATCGAGAGCTGTAACTGGCTCCTGGAGGGCTCCCCAGTTCTGCTGCACTTGGAACTCGAGTGCTGCTGCCAGGCTGCTGCTGCTGCAGCCCTGGAGCTTGTCTCAGAAAGAAATCAGAGTGGCAACAGCATAAAGAAAATGCCAACACTGTCCGTTTTCTGAAAACAAAAAGCAGGTAGCTGTATGAGGTGGATTGGTAAAACAGCTTGGGTAGGGACGTGGCTTACAGACTGAGGCACTGAAACTGGAGCCAACTCTCATCACCGTGAGCTCAGTTTCTGTGTACCTCAAACCCCCTTTGCTCTCAAATTCTGGCCTTGAGATTAGTATTAGTTGTTCTGCAGATCTGTCACACTCCCAGGGGGATAAACAAATGTCAGTTCAATATTCCACATGTGAAAGTATTAATGATCAGCAAATAGAATAGGAGCACACTTTCTCTGTATTGCATATATGTCTTAAATTATTCCATTAAGGAAGGAGATAGAGATAGATAGATAGATAGATATGCGCGCGCGCGCACACACACACACACACATCTCCTCACACTAATAGCCACTTCTGGTTTAACTATGAAAAAGCATTGGAATCTAGAGTTGGAATACTAGAGAGCAAAGAAAAGTGAAACTGTATTAACTCATTGGGAGGTTGAAACCTGCATTTTAACTTAAACAGTATGTAGGTTTTACTTAATTTTATGTTACAATACAAAGGCTTTTTAGGTCTGCAAGACCAAGATAATTTTTTGTGGTTGTTTTATAAAAATAAGGCTTGTTTATTATTATTTTATCTAAGTCTGCTTTTCTTTTGATTACCCGAATTACATAAATGAGTAGTTTAGCATATGATTATCTGAATGACCATTCCTTTCCCTTTTCACACTTGAAAAAGATTATCAGCTTCCGCTGGAGTATTGTATCTGTGACCATTCTGACTGGACCAGTTGGTGTCTGATACTTTTTAATTTCTCTAAAAAGTAATTCTGTACTTCACCTCTCAGTTCTTTTAAAAAATGCAGCCTCATAATTCCTCATGATAACACACTGGTTTTCTGTCGTGACCATAAAGGCCTATGCTACGAATTGCTACAGCTCTCGTTTAAAACTCTACCACATTTCTCTCTTTTCAGTTGTAAAGGGTGTTACTAACTTAGACTGGGAAAGTTGACTGATACAGACAGCATAGTCTTCCTGGTTCTGCAAGCAGGCAGTTCCAGTGTTCCGGCTTTTGCACAGTAGCACTTTAACAAGCAGCAGCCATGCATAACTAACAAGACTACAAGTCCAGTTACTGCTCTTTAGAAGCCTCTACCCAGCTTTTAAGTTATCTGAAATGTCCACTTTATATTGTTGCAGACATATGAGAAAACTGTTCACGGCAGGAAAGTGCAGTAGTTATTTACAGTGGATAAGATACAGGGGGAGAAAAAAGTTTTAAAACATGGAGCCTGAGGCGCAGGAAGAAAGCAGCACAGCTCCAGCTATCCTTTTATAGTAACTGGTGTTTTATGGAAAGTGGGAAAGAAAAGAAAACTCTCTCTTCCTTCCAGCAGCTAGCCAGTGATGGCATGACCCTTCTCACTGAAGACTGATAGCACTCTTGGAGAAATCTTTATGCAGGTTTTGTTTCTAGCATCTGGAAATGAGAAGTATTGTTTTCCCCGGTTCCTTCTCTTGAACCCACTTCTGGGTTCTGGGTCTTATCCCCTGGCTATATTAATAGAACTGTTCTATCAACACTAGTAGTTTTCATTAATATTTTCTACACGTAGTTAACGTTCTGAACACTACCTACGTATAGATTATATTAGCTAATCAGGGAATTCTTTTAAAATGTATATGCAGTGTGTACACAAGATATGTCTAACACAGGCTAAAAAAGTGCTCTCAGCATGGATCACAGCTACGAATAAATCCTCTGTAAAAGATGAAAGGAAATTAGGAAATCAGTAGCAGTCTCTCATCAGATGAGAAGTATGCCCTTTAGACTGCACGACAAAGTAAAAAATAAATGTGCCGAAAACTAGCCAGCAAAACAGAACATCAAAACCACTGTACTTTTTCAGGACTCTTAGTATCCTTGTCTCTGGCTGAATGTGGTATGTGCATGAACACCCTTTCTTATAAAATAATCAATTTCACAAAGATTCCACTGTGTGACAGTGTACTGATTGGCTGTCACAACTACCGACTAAATATTAATTTTGGTAGTCTTTCCAAGTCAAATCTAAGAACTACTATATCTGAATAATTTTTAAATCCCTACCCTCAAGTGAAACTCCAAGCTGACTTGCACGTTGTCTACCCTTCTTTGTAAAAAAATTGTTTAGTAATTTACTTCAGTTTGTCAGGTTTTTATTAGTTGGTTGTAGAAATACTAGATAGTCTCTTTAGATTTGGAGTCTATTTCATTTTAGTTTTACAACACTAAACAGTGCGATAAACACTGCAGACTAACTAGAACGAGCTTCACATCAGTGCAATCACTTCAGTTTCGTAACTCCTACAGATTTTTATCCCTTACAAGCAACGATTTACATACTAGTGAGGGAAAATGAAAATGAGGGGGAAGCTCATTATAACCCTGTAAGTGCACTTAGTTTCTCCTAACACGGACTAGATTAAACCTGGCCTATGTCACAAGAACTGTGAAGAGTGAGAGTAAAGGGTCCTTTCTCATAATGGTGATGCACAATTAATGTTCTCTTCAGTCAATGGAGAAAACCAGACCCAAAATTGGAAGGAGGATCTGGGCTACTATTCTTTCACCTTTGCTCCCCATCCCCACCCTTTGAGCTCTGAAGGATCAGGTTGCACTTTTTTTAAAAGCTAGTGCAGTAGGCACACTTCCTTGGTATACTGGAGAGCACCAGCAGAAAATCTGTCTCAGAGCTCCGTGCAGGAGTCCATGCTGCTTCAAAACATCCTATGCTCAGGACTGTGACTTAGCAGAGCTAAGCCTTCAATTAAGCGATGCAATCTTCCCCTGTAAACGCACAGTATTTTTAGGGACGTATACAAATAAGAATATTATTGAACTAACTTACCTTTGACACATGGTTTTGAAAGCTTCACACTTGACGCAAGTCATAAAAAACAAATTATCACAATAGCTCAGCGCTACAGTTAAAGTACACCTGTAAATAAATGAAAAAAGATGTTAAGCCACTTAGCATAATTTCCTGATCACGGTTAAAGAAACTGGATTGATTAATACATTAAAGAATATAATTGCTCTCTCCCATCCCACCATCTCAGTGCAGCTTGCTAGTTACTATTCCTACAGACATTTCAAATTAAATCCTACAGCCGATGTTAAATCCGTATCACAGTGGAAGATGGATGGTGTTTTGGCCAAGGTTTGGAATGGGAGTTCAAACCAGGGCCATAATCCTGTCCTCAACTCAGAATATCACCAGTGGCTCTTCAGTTCTAAGATAGGGACAATTAGAACTGTCCTACGTCTCACTGAATCTAAGGACAAAATAATGCTTACGGGATGTCCCAAGACTACATATACTAAGGTTATAAAAAGTCTAAAATAACCTAAGATCTGAAATAAGTGTTTAACTTGTACTTGTTGTTTCAAAATATGAAAGTCATGGTTCCACAGGCAACGTGACTAGTTACCAGCGCCTACTGAATGTCAAAAGGCTATTCCAGCTAGGAAGATCTCCCTTAAAGGAGTTCTCATGCTGTGTCATACCTCCATATGAAAGAACTGAAAATTACAGTGACTGAAATCCCCACCAGTCTTCCACACTCTTCACATTAGAATGAAGACCTGACTGGGAAAGGTCTAAGCCTCGTATCTCACCCAGGGAAGGATTCTTCTGTAGGAATTGTAGAAGATAGCCATAAGCCTCCTCCCATTGGAACAGGGGAAGTCTTGGGTGCAGCAGGAGAGTCTGCACAAAGCACTGCATAGATGCTGGGCTGTGAGTCAGTGGCACTCAGAGGCTAGAAGAGCTGTGTCATTTTGGTTTCATCTGTCAAGTGGCCCAACAGTAAGAAGGTAAAAATGCTGTTTAATCTTGGCTCAGCTACTTCTGCCTGAGTTTTAAAAGGAACAAAATCTCATTCCAGGCTTAAAGAAAAAAAGGTTTAAATCTATAGATAAAAAGGTGTATATTAGATCTAGGTATTACTATTGTACTTGTTAAAAATATATGATTTCAACATACAGACTGGCAGACATTTCCTTTGAAGGAAAGAATTAAAATAATGTCAGGTTGTGCCATATGAAAAAAAATTCACAAGTAGTAGCAAAACTGTCCTTTTCTCATGCATAAGATTCAGCATCCTAGAGGGAAAGCCTGTTGGAAATATACAAGAGGCACGTGAAAATGGAGGGGAAGATAAGAAAGTAAGTTTAATAGAAGATGCTGAGCTGGATGACTGAAGTCTCCATCAAATAAGAAAGCACTCTCCTATTTACTTTCTGATGCTGTGTAAATGAATGAAGCAAAGCTCACACATTCTCTTGCAAATCGTGTCACAAGGATTCTACCTCTCTATGCCCCTCAGGTCATGAGTGACCATGTACTGACCCCTGACAGACTCCTGCCGCCTTTTCTTTAACACAGCAAGCATACACCTCTCTAACCACTTGGGCCCATATGAGTGCTACACATCATGTGCTGCCTCATCTTCCTCTTTTTCTTATTTTAGCAATCTATACTCTGCAAAAAAACTTCCTATCATCTTTCATGCCTCTCTACAGCCTTTCTTGCACTGAGAACTTTCTCGATACTTAAGCAGACGTGTTAAGGAAAAACATAAAAAGGTAAGATTATTTCAGAGAGATGCTTGGCAGCTTTTCAGAACAAGGAATACTTTATTTCAAAGAAAATACAATTTTTTTCAACTGAAAGAGGCTCGTGTTTACACTATCACCAAAACTTTTGCCAAAAAGGGAGGAAACAGTAACCGCGGACAGTTCAAAAGGAAGTTCTGTAACAGTACAGACCAAAATTTTAAGTTCTTACAGTGTATGAAACACGTAATCAATGCTGAACTACTGCATATGCCTTAAATACCGAGCCGTGAGTGTGGACTGCTCTTTCATGTGTCCAACGGCCTTCATACTGAAACCTATACAAGGAGATAATTAATACAATAGCATTCACATTCACCAAGCACAAAGCTGAGATATTCTTTCATTGAAACTTCTCCAGCTCTAACAAAGACACCATTCGGAAAAAAAAGCGCATTTCGAAAGCCACTGATGGATGCTGGACATAGACCGATTCTTGAGTTGAAGACAGACATCCGCTAGCCAAAAGGAGTAACTCGAACGAAGGAGAGACTTACAAATTTCAGACTTTCAAGTTTGAGACCTCTAGTTTGAACTTATCTATGTTTTCACACATCACTAGTTTCAGCGGAGTTAGAAATATCCACTATGTGTAATGAAAACAATCTCTATCAGTGGATACAACATGAACACGATAACATGTTTTCCAAGCCTAAAGCAATTGCCAAGCAATTACTATTTGTCAAGGCAACACACTTGATAGTCAGGGTCATCTAACCCTAGGTCATCTCCTTCTACCTTATTCTGTAGCAGATCTCAGTAACTCAGCTGCTCAGCTTTCTCTAATTTGCTCTGAACTTTAAGTTGCAGACGCAGGTTTCTCTCGCTACACGCAGTGAGAAAGCTGAGGGAGGCAGAGGCAGCGGCAAGGGTGTAGTTACTGCACCGTGATGGCTCACATAAGCAACAGCTGCTGGGGTTTTGTTCCAAGACGAAGGAGGGCCAGCGCAGGTCAGAGGGGACTCCTGGACAACTGATTATTAACCAGTGCTTTCTAAAGCACTTGCAAGGCCCATATTGTGTTTGTTTAGGACCCAGAACTACAAGAGCATGTTATCAGCAGACTGGGTGAATTGGTTTGTGTCTCTGAGTTAAATTATCTATTTTAGCTAGCTTTTAAAAACAAAGAGAAAGACCTTGTCTTATGCAGTCTGTTTTGGTCCAGTTTTACATTTGCTTTGTTTGTTTGTTTTTTCACTTTAAAGGCCCTTATTCAACTAAATACACCATCTTTACAAAATACTCTTTTCCCTATCCACATTGTTATTTCATGCCTGTACCATTTTTAAAAATCATCTATAAAACTAACCTCTGATTCTTAATTTTCATATTTTAATGGCTTTTCTTTACCACATGCTTCAGACTTCCAATTCCAATTTGTAAACTGTGTGTAGATGGAAAATGGAATTCAATTAAAATTTAGCAAAAAATGTAGCAAAAGAGCACTTCAGTTTGTATCTGTTAAATTAAATAACCACAGATGTGCATAACATGTAAGAAAAAAAATTATCAGAACATACTGCACTGAAGACTGATTTATTCAACAAGGACTAATTACTGCTAGTTGGTGAACTTAAGTGATTTTTTTCTGGCCAGCATGACCTTCAAGACTTTAGTACTAGTACATCTCATCCTCTTAGAGTTTTCATTCATCGACCTGATGAGAAAAAATGAATTTTCCTGCTTTTTCATCTCCTAGTGGATTTTAAAATTTTGAACATACTAGTCACCAATATAGAGGAATACATTAAAAGATTAAAAAAAAGCTACCAGAAGCAGGTTCAGCACTCTGTACGTTCCCAGTGACATCTACCCCTCCAGTAGTTTGACTTTCTCTAAAACTTTGGCATGAAAAAATGTGTTACATGGTATTTTTATTATGTTATTTTAAAATGCTCTACTAAATTTAACCTTAATACCGTCTGCCCTAATTCCATACTTAAGTGGTCTTGTTAAAAAAGAAACATTTAATTTAAATAAAGCATAGATATAGAACTCATTAAACATACATTAATAATTGCAGGAGGCCACACAAGTAATAGAAAATGTGGATTCCTTCCTTTTTGATTTATCAGCTATTTATGCTATAGATGTTCAAAACAGAATGGGCTCCTACTGTGCTTGCTGGTGTACATACAAAGTTAAAGAGACAGAGCCCTGGCACAAAGGTTCACCTTCATTTACTCAACACCTGAGGTGTTAAAAGTAAAAAGCCAAACAGGAGAGGCTTTTTTATATTTTTTAAAGCATTGGCTGTTCAGGTGCAGCTTTACCAGCAGCAGGAGGCAGAGGGTGAAAGGATGCTATGACGAGCTCTAGATCCTCCCCTGTTCCTTCATCCCTTCCGATTCCCCTCCTCCTCAAGCTCTAGCTGCGTTCATCTATGCCTATCTACCGAAAATTGTAAGGACTTTAAACTAACCAGGGAACTGAACATAAGCATCAACTACCTTAATTCCTAAATATAGAGACTTCCCATTGAATTTCCTTGTCCTTGCTAAGTGACTCAGGAGGATAAACCTAAACTACTATCAACTCCCCAAGTTGAAAGGAAGAGAGGGAAAGTTATTTCTGAGACTGTCCAAAGGTTGTGATCCTGGCTTGCTGAATTTTGGAACACGACTTACAGATTTGGCATTACAAATCTGTGGATCTGATTTATTCGCTTAACAAGGATGAGAAGAAAATTCCTCCTCCCAAATTACTGTGATGGAAACAACACTATCCCATGGATTTTCTCTTAATTTCCTTGCTCTTTTCTTTGGCAGGCTCAAAGATTTCCTCTCTGTAGTAGAGAGAATCTGAAGGCCAGCATAAAGAAAAAGAAAAGTCACTACTCAAAATTACAATGGTACCAAAAAATTTCTAAAGAGATAAAGGTGAATAAAGTTTGGTTTAGGTAAGGGCATGATAGAGGAAAAAAAGAGGGGAGGTAGGAGCATTTCATTAACATATGTCATAAAATCTTTGAAATACCACAGGCTATGCAGTTAGCAAAGCTGAGAGTGCAGTAAAAGGAATGCGAATGACTGATTAAGGTTGACTCTAGGTGGTTGAATTTAAAGAGGGTCAGGTCCTAAAAGTATTTGTTTCATTTTTTGCAAAGACTGCAAGTAGCCCAAGATTCATAAATAAACCTTATTTTAAGAATACAAGAGAGGTCAGACTGGTTCAGGCTGGGCATACACTTGGCCTGTTTACCTAACTCCAACAGCAGACGTGCCAATTCTTACCCGTAAGTACTCTCTCAGAGAACAGCAAGACCAGGACAAGCACAGTTGATATTGCCCGTGAGTTCCAGCATCCAACTTTGGTTTAGTCTGATGTGGTTTTTCTGGTCAGTGACCTTTACTAGATCTCTCTTCCAAGGTCTTGTGCAGTCTCTCCTTAGATCCATGTGAACTTCTTTCATTCATACTGTCTTTAGGCAAAGATTGTCATGATATATTACCCATGAAGGTATAAAACGTATAGTTTATTGTATTGTTTGCTTTGAATCTGTCTACTGCCAGCTTCATCTCACGTGCCCTCGTTTTTTTGATAGAGAAGATGAAAAGTTGATCCCTGTCCATTCTTTTCTTGTGTAATACTAAAACATTTATTGCTGTTTTGAAGGAGTGTTAGAGGGGTGCTGTAATTAAAGTCTCTGAAGAAGACTCCATTGCCCCTGTGCTGGAAATCTATTTCTTAGCTCTGCCAATCAGCCACCAGTTTGCCTGCTATCTGTGGCAGGTGCTGAAGCTGCTATTGCACAGAAGTCCTTCCAAGATCCTGGGGAACTGGAAGCTTAGATGAGCACATTCTGAGAGAGCCATTCTTTCCCACTGTTCGGGAAGATGCATTAGAGGAAAAGATGCAGTCATGCATATTGTGCTCTTAAAACCCGGCTGGTCTTTCTGCAAACAGAATCTAAAAGAATAGTAGAGAGTGGAAATAAAAAGAAGAAAATTTGCCAATCCACAGAAATCAGCCCCATTCTAAGAAAATTACTTGCTAAGAATTAAAGCTCAAGGAATCAATGTAAACTTTATTTAAAAACTGAAGATAAAGTAGTTCAAGCTTCCCTTAAAGGAGGAGGGCATTGTTTTTAGAGTTTGGCAGTAGACCTCAAGTGGGCATAGTTAATACCATCATTAAAATAGCAGAAGCTTGTGTGAGTTTCCCATTATTTCAGCAGGAGAACCCATGGACTTACACTCCCATTTTCCCTGCTCTATGTTTTACAAGGCATAGGAGTATTTCTCAAGCAGACAGGAAAACACAGTTTCTATTAGTAAAAAAATTATATGGATAGATAAGACAGGTCTCCATTCTTAGGTAAAAACATAAACAAAGGCATTTCAGAAATCTTACTACAAAGGAAAGCATATTGTATCCCTGTACAGAAGACAAACAGCTATTGCAGAAAAAATGCACTTTTAGAGAAATTATGTAAACTCCAGTTAGCGTCAAAGCTATTAAATAAGTCCTGGACTATTGGGGTGGAGGAGGTTAAGGGAGACTGATGATACTAGGATACTCAAACAGAAAGTCTTTTCATGTAGGTTTGTGAGTAACTCTAGTTAAAGTGACTCTATTTGACACAAAATGATCTGTACCATTGCAAAATAGTTTCTGGCAGCAGATTTCACCTAGGCAACACCCAGTCTTTCAGCTATAATCATACTGGGTTTGGCTGCAGGATCTGATTATTATTTTGGAAGAGTATGTTTGCTAAGCAGATAAAGAGTCTATACTGAAAGTTTCACAAGACACAAAGAAAGGTAAAAAAAGAGGCATACAAACCTCATGTTATTAAACAGGTAAGCAAAGCATTTTTTCAGGAGCTCTAAGCATCCTTCTAGTTAGAACAGGACACCTATTCGTGTCTGTTATGAACAAGTTTAGGAGATCCCATCTGAAAAAGGTAACTCGGGAAGACAGGCCATTGCTGTTGACTCTCTGCTACGATGGTTAGATATGCTGAAGGTTAGAAATGTTACCAACTGTAACCTCAAATGTTGCCTGGTTCTGACTAGCTTAATTCAGAGCCATATGCCACATAAAAGTTCCTGAAGATGGACTTGCCCCTCTCTGGCTTGTTGACAAAACATTTAATTATCACATTGACTATTTGTGCTTGTCTGGTAAATCCTCGAAAAACAAAACCAAATGTAATTTTTATTCAAGACAGAGGGTCCTGACTCTGAGATATTTATATGGAGACAAAGCACCCCCTGAGCACCACAGAAATTTTGAATGTGAGCTATTTCCTATCTCTGAATAGACCCATCTGAATAGACCCTTGGTGCCCTAAGGTATGAAGATGACACTGTACCGAGTATCTTTTTTTCGAAGTTTAATGAGGAGAGGACTTCTTTGTGTACCATAGACATCTGATGCAGCATGTACCAGGTAGTTGCAAGGCTGTGATTTCAGTCAACTTTGTGCACAACGTAGATAACGTACAGAATGTTTTATGGAAGACTTTAAATGCTGAGATATTTTCACTGATCTCAGAAGATGATCTAGAAGCTGATTTAATTGACCTGCTACTGTCTAGCATCTCTCCTCTGGGAAGTAAAAAGCTCTTGATAATATGATGTATAACAGCGAAACCACAACAAAGTGTTTCAAATCAATGTTACTGGTTTTGTAAGACTGAGAATATTGATCATATAGTTTTAGACCTGTGTGAACTGAATCAGTCATCTGTTGTGGTACTACACTTCAGTCCTTTGTCTTCTGAGTCAGGCTGTGGTGATGGCTACTTTTTTCAGGGAGAAGGCAGGGGGAACACAAAACCAATAGAAAATTCCTGCTTGGTTCACAAGAAGGACTGACGGGTAGCACTCTGTAATGTGTTCCTATGAGGAATCTCATGTCTTTTCTCTGCTGCATGTAAAAAGAGACATCTTGCAGGCTAGCAGTTCAAAATCCCTGAGGCTTAGTGATTGGTTAGGAGATCATGGATACTACTCCAGTCTGAATTTGAAATAGCAAATGAAAGTGCTGAGATGCTGATAGTTGACACTGAACTGCTAGTCCCCTCACCCTTTCCGTAAAGTTGTAGATGCAGAAGGCTCTGTCACAGGTTTGTAATGGTACATTTGCTTCTGCGATCAGTCATAGAAGGGAATCTATTTCTGGTGTTTGTTGTTTCTAATCATCTGGATAGCGTGTTAGAGAATAACAAAGAGAAAAGCCATGAGACCAACAAGTCACTCAGCCTGATGTACAACACGGTACTGAACACACAATCACTACTATTAGGACTGTAAATACATAAGGCACTCAACACAAAGCCAGTCACTACCAAGGTCCCTGTGGGGAGCAGGCAAGTAATAAAATGGGTCTTTTTAAGCCCTGGACTTCAAAATACGTGAATCGAAGACACGCCATATTGCTGATCAATCCTTTACCTCTTGCTACATGCACAGGCCGCAACTTGTGCTGGGAATCACGCTCCTCTTGCCTCCCTCGGATTTCCCTGCCAATACAAGCGGACCCTGGTAATGGACAAGTCCCAGAAGCTCAGAATCACAGCTTCTAGGACACTGAACAGGAGACACTGTCTTAAATTGTAAGCTATAGCTTTACTTGTGGAATTTAGAAATAAGCTGATTTCCGTACAAGGAAAGTCTTTTTCCTCCCTCCCCTGCTCTATGTTTCCTCTTGGAAAAAGGAAATGTTACTATGGGACATGTTGCTCTCTGAAGAATCACACTAAGGAAAATCTTAATCTCCAGTAACTTACGACTCCTTATCCATATATTAAGAGATATATCTAGCATGCCAACTCAAATTGTATTTTGCTAAGTCATAAGGAGACTTAATTTACTGCATGAAATTAATTATACTATTATGTATAATGTTAAATGAATCAAACAGTACATATACTGCATTATTTCCCTCTTTGTGGTATGATGGAAATAATGAATTCATGAATGTTTGTAGTCATGTTGCTATTTAATACTCTGAAGATAGTGGACATGAGGGTCCTTCAAGTAGTAGTCTGCTGACACCATTTAATGGACTTTGCTTGTCCAAATAATTTGTCCTTGCGCTCATGGGGCACGTTCACACCAGCAATGAAATCAATCTATGCAACCACTCAAAGAAGCAGCCAAAAGCATCCCAGATGAGTTATTCATGCTCTTTACAAAAATCGGGCGATTAAAATAACTCTGTGCTTTGGCCAACTTAGATGGAAAAACTGGGCTATACAAATTAACACACACACAAATTACATTAAGAAAGCAACCATCTGTTTATACTGTTACTGTACATCACGATATTAGTCTGGAAGGCCCAAAACTACATACAAATACACTTTCTAATATACTCCCGAGAAAATACTTTCTTAATTCTGATTTTTTCATATTTCTTTCTCAAAATTGGCCAAAGAACTTCCACACTTTTAAATGTTAATACTTACACTTTCCAACCTATATCCAATCATAGGATTGTCTTTCTGAAGGAGTTTCTACCACTTTGCCCAGTCCAACTGCAGTTATGTTAAATATTATGTTAATAATATTATTAAATCTGCTAAAACAGAATAACTGTGCACCATGTTTTCCCAGGGTTGATTTTGGTAGTGGCTGCATTGGGCTTCTGAAGATATGCAGAAAAACTAAACGTCTCATAATAATAAATCCCCCCTGGTTAAATAAGTATTTTCTTTAGTCAGCAAAAAATAGTTTTAAACTGTTCAATAAAATATTAAATGGGAAAGCTGAAAATATAGTTTGCAGTTTATAACTTCAAACTATAAATGTGAAAGTTAAATTACCTAAATTATTAATTTAATATATGTTGAAAAGCAAGTTCTGACAAGTAAAACCAGACAACCTTAGATTTTAATTTTAAGTAAGTAAAAGGAGCCTTAGTAACTTTTTCATTTTTCTGAATTTGTTCAATTCATTAAGGCTTCTCATAATTTAGAACCATTATTCTCTCTTCACAAAACATCTTGGATCATAAACTACTTCTTTGCCTTTCATGAGAAGTCAAGTCACTGAACTTCCAGAGGCCTTTTTAAAGCAGTATTTCACTTCTAGCCAGGAATTATATTTTCCTATCCTTGTAAAAAAAGTGTGAGTTAAACATTCTAAAGTTACTTCCTAGATGTGTTCCTCCAAAAGTTACTCTGACCTATACAGTTTTTCTTCTATATAAACCGTATTAATATAAAGGTGCAGTGATAAGTGACTCATATTCTTGAATTATTCTACTCAAGTTGACAACAATCTTTCTCCAGATTGGCTTGTATTACAAAGGTTTTAAGACTTTGGTGGTCTCTTTCTAAGTTAATTCTCAAATAGCATAAGTAGATGTCTCCTACTTTAAAAAACCCAGCAAAGCCAGGTAAATCTAGATGATTCAAGTGCAGTATTAAACAGAAAAGTTATACTGGAACACTCTTGGTTCTCTATCAAAATAAGAGGACAGAGCGAGCCACAGAAGTGAAGGGGTACTACTTCTCTTACTTAGCTCTTCCTCTCCGAGAGGTTAACTGAGTGAAAGTCACATTTTTAATACATCTGCTTCTAATAATAAAAATGTTACCAACACAATTTGAGAGAATAAGGTACTATAAAATGTCTGTTGCAAATGTTCACAGCCTTTCCTGTTGAAGACCCAATACAAGAAAAACTGCGGGAAGATAATCACTTTAATTTGAAGACTTTAATTATTGTTTGATATGAACATGTAAGTCCTTAAGCAGCTAACAGATAATCACAGTAATGAATATAAATGTTTTTCTCATCATCCTTCAAACTGGATTTTTTAGAAAGAACAGACATGCTAGCCAGTATTCTGAATAGGCAAATGATCTTCATTCCTTCAATATCCTTGCCCTCTTATGTTACATATTTTATGCTCTAACAAAAGCATATACACGAATGATTCACATTCTAATCAAGGCCATGAACATTGGTAACACGAAATGTACATATTCTCTAATGTTGTTTCTGAGTAGAGGAAAATAAAATATCTTGAGGTTTGGAGCAGAAATACAAGTGATACTTTCTAATATCACTAATTTCACTTTAGGTTCGATTATCACAGCATAGATACTAGGTTTCAGTTTTATTACTAACAGGCTTTACTTATCACAGTAAAAATAGGCTGTTAACCACAGAAAGTAAAATTCATCATCAAAGTTTTTGTTTTATTTAGGCATCAAAACTTTTTCAGACATTCTGTCAAATAATAAAGTCTAGTTATCTATATATGACTTAAAATAAACTACGTGTGTTTTGAATACAGAATATTTCCTCATATCTACAAAGCTATACGTACCTGAAGAGCATGTGCTAGTTAGAATTAGAAGCCAAGGAAAAAGGGTATTGACAGTGCAGGAAGCCAGCTTTCTGCCCGGAGGATCAAGTAGTGTAAGCAGAGTACTGCTTGCATGAACAGGTAAAATGCTTCATCCTTATCAACAATCTGTAAATACAAATTATATGTATATGAACTTTAAAATTAAAATAAATGAAAAGTTAAATGTAGAAAGGCATACAAAATAAAAGAATACATCTATTGACAAAGAAAAAGGTACCTGCATTTTTGATGATTTATGTGTTCAGACTATCCAATTTCATCTCCACATTCCAAATTCTTTTTTTCAAATTACTTCTTAATACTCCAGATTATTTATTGAGTGAAGCCAATAATTAGGAAAAAAGATAGATGCAAGAGCACTGTGATGACAGAAACTTTCTGTCTAATCTGTTGTAAGTTGCCAGTGAGGACGATGCTCCAGCACCACTAGATAGCCTGGTTCCAGTCTTTAACTGTCCTTGAACTTAGAAGGATTTTCCAAATAGGTAGCCTGTTCTTCACTGTAAATTAAGATAATTTTATCTTGTCCTTCCACAACTGGGTACAAAAGACAATTGAGGACCATCTTCTTCACAATAATCTTCAGATGTCAGATTATTTCCCCCAGTCTTCTTTTCTCTAGCCTAAACAAATGCAAATCTTTTGAAACGTGCCTTATAAATCTTGCTTTCCAAACACCTTTTCACTCATGCCCTCCTATGGATGTGCCTTTACCTTGAAATCAAAATAACTTTCCTTTTCCAGACTTTAACAGAGAGATACAATAATTTTGTTCACTGACTTTTATCCTGGCCATTTTGCATGAGCATTCTTTGATTTTCCTTCACTTGTGAAACTAGGTAGTACCGATGTTATTTGCAATCTTGTGGTACTCCAGAGCAGTAGGCCCCACAGACCCTTGAAACAAATACATCTGTCCATCTCTTCAGTAACTTTTTTTTAAATCAGTAATGTCACTTAATTTTCTTTGAATGTAAAATAAGTCACTCATTCTTTTTTTTTCCCTTTTCTTCAAAGAACTGGATAAACCAACAATTTTGTACACTTTCTACTTAGTAATACTCTTTACTTTTATTTTTACATTTAACAACTAAACCAAGAATTATAATATTCTTAATAAATAAGCAGACAGATAGACGGATGGACAGGTGGGCATAAATCTAGGTTTCTATGAGAATCAAGCATACTAGAAAGAAGATTTGGCTAAAAGTGTTTCTCTATTGTCTCAAAATCATAATGTCTGCTTGAAATGGAGGTAGAAAGATGTTGTTAGTTGAAGCATACTATGGAGTCTCCTTTTGATGATTACACAATTATTAGTCCGTGGTACAACTATGTCATGTTCTGCATTGTTTTCAATGAGTTTTGTCTGAATAAAGCAGAAATATTCTGGAGCAAGAAAAGTAAAACAAAGGATTTTAAGATAATAACAGGTCAAGGAAGCGCTCTAAATGCTGCAGTGGTGGGCTGTCTTCACATTTATTTCCAGATGCCTGCCTTTAGATAATCTAATCTCTTCACTTTTTTTTTAACCAGAGACAGTTTACCCCAGGAATCTCCAGATTATTTCCTTGGGAAAGAAAAAAAGTGAAAAACTATACCACAGTCATATATGAAAGTTCTTCTAAGAAGTGGTTTCTATGGTTTGGTTTTGCTTTTTAATATTCATATAGTTTATTCATAGAGTACTTTCATAATGAATTCCTGAAATTTAGTAGTTCTTCTTTGTAATCTAGTTAATCTATCCATCTGCAAAACATCCAAATCCCATGATACCTAGGTGTGCTCTCAGTATACTAAATGAGTAAATAAGCTTAAGGGCACCCTGCAGCACTACCCTCCTGCTCAGAGCCACCCACTTCCCATCTCTGGAAAAGCCTTTTTACAATTCCCCTACCCTCCAACCAAAATTCTGATGTAGTCATCTCCTCCTTGCCATACTCCAAATTGGCTTTCAACAGCTCCTAACCACTACGTCCTGCCTCTTCCTTGGGAAACAGAGAGAGGGAAACCTCCCAGCAAGTGATTATTGAAGCAGCAGTGATGAGAAGCACATTATGAACGCTTCTCTAGTAGACAGTAGTACATGCACTATCTGCCATAACATTTTTCAGAATCTCTTTTCATAGAAGTCTTAAAATTACTTTTTTCCTCAAAACAAGAACTACCAGTTCTGGCAGTTCAGATATTAGGTTTAGAATATGTAATGTATTCAGAGAGAAGAGGACAGCTTCATACATTTTGTTTGGTTGTTTCATGTCATTTTCTAAAACTATGCTCGAGGGGACCATGGTATTATAATTTTATATAATGCATTTGCATTTCAAAATTACAAAGTCATTATAGGAAAAAACACTTTTTTTTTTTTTTAGCTAGGTATGTACTAAATGTGACAGATTTTCTTTATGTTTTCCTCCATCTATGTGAACGTAATTCTACTTTCTTATATTTTTCATGGATAATCTCTCGCTTTTCTTAATGTAGTTTCTATTATTTGCAAGGCTATATTTGTATTATTTGCAAGAACCTAACTCTACTGAAGCCAAAGGTACAGAATTGTACATTCGTACTAGAGAAGTGATTTTTCCCAACATAGTTCCTCACTGTGTTGTACATACGGTTGATGGCAATACAGTAAAGCCAGAACAGCCAGTTAGCAACTCCAGAAAAGCTGCCTGCATTTCTGCAGGACTGCTTCTCCAAATGCTTAATCTATAAGCAAATTTATTGCTGAATAGTTGTTATGACAGTCTATTTGCTTCCCAGTGTCCCAGTAAGAATCACTTCTATTAAGAATTGTTTCTAAACACCTACTCCCAACCTTCCTTCTCAACTTCTGGCCCTTTTCCTTTGATCTGTAGCATCCTAAAATTTTGCCCAAATTATTTATTTCCTTTATGTCCTTTATGTCCTCAGCACTCACCAGAGGAACTGACCCCCTTTCAGAATCTGCATATAGCTTTTATTTGAGCCATTTATTTCTGCTCTTTAACTTAAAAGACAATATTCAACAGAATGCTAAAGCATTATATTCCAACATTGTCCGACTTGCCACGTTCTCCCTTCCCCTTTTATTTTCTGTCTTCAGACTTAAGCACTTAATTCCAGGTCACAAAGTACTCCATGAATCTAATTTTAGTTCCCCTATTTGTGCATCCTGCACATCGTTTTTCTACAACCTGTAAAATTAGGAATGTTCATGCAAATCACTGGTGATCTCACTAGGTCAAAATAAGACCAGGAACCTAATAGTAATTACATCACATACTGGAAAACTGTCCAAGTAATACAGAGATTATGTTAATCCCAAGATATTATTGCATATCCCTTTTTGAAATCTGTATAAATATTCAGTAAAGCACTTACCCCATCATGTGCACGATGAGGTCACTATTTTATATTGAAGTGTTCCCACTTCAACATCAGGTTCTCCTCAAAAATCTCAGAATAAAACACCACAAGCAAATGCCCTGTATTTCAGGCTTTTATCCTACAATGAACTAAATCTATTTACCTAAACGGTCATATATTGACTTCTTTTTTATAACCTTGCTTATTTTGAAAAGAATATTCACTCATCTAACTGGCTTTCCAGTTTCCATTTAAAAATATTTAAAAATAATAATGTCCACATCAGAAGAAATTTGAAAAAAATCTGCTTTCTAGTGTTTCTTTAAAAGTTTCACATATTTTCAGATATTAGCAAAACTATACTAAATAAGCGGATAATTAGGCTTTCTCAGATAGCATCACATGGTCTGAGCTTTCTTCCCATTTTATTTTATCTTTGCATGATAGCAAGCTTAAAACTCCCATTTCCAGTCCCCTTTTCTTTTCTCCTACTTCATACTTCATTAAACATTTATTTACAGTGGAATTTTGCTCTTATTCTACTGCAATGTTATTGCTGGACCAGCTTTCTACTATTACTCTTCAAACTCTTTACATTTCTGTCTGATTTTCGCAATATGCTTACCCTCTTTCTGGTCTCTTTATTAAACCAGAAATATTATACCTTCATAAGGTCTTCATTTTAGATGTAGGATTTTTTTTTTTTTCCTTCTGATCGCTATCAGATCTAGAACTTAATTATCTCTCATTACTTCTTCCAGTTGTTTTAAGTACTACATGAAAACATCCTACTTTGGCCCATTTTGAAACATTTCTCACATGTTTACTCAAAATCCCTACTTTACAGCTTTTCATACATTTATTTTCAATATACATTGCAATATATATAGGTATAATATACAATTATTATGTGTATATATCTCTCTCATAATTCTAGAGAAAGTCAAATGAAACAAACCTTCAACACAATCTTCATGGATTTTGCATCTTCCATTTTCATTTGTGAAATTATTTCTGTGTCTGCCAGCTATGTGAATTGCAGGATCTGCAAGCAGGGTTGTTGTTTTATAAATTATGCTTCTTTCACCTTGTCTTCCTTATATAGCAACCAATAGTTATATTCTATTTATGTCTTAGCCAGACTTGTCTGTAATGCGATCAAAGAACATTTAATGGAATTTGCAGTAGTACTGCACCTCTCCAGACCACATGTACCTAAGCTGCGTTTATGAACAGAAAGACCTAGTTTTTCATGATTATTCCCTGCAGGACTTTATAGATGAAGTATTCACATCTCAGCGTAGCAATAGTCACTCAACTTTATTCTCCTCTTGCAAGTGTTTCCCAATTGTTAGACTTACTCATGTTCTGAACAATCGTTCCTGTCTTGTTAGTATTTCCAGCTATGTTTTCCTCGTTGTTCTTCATAGATGAAAAAGATGGGCATTTTAACTGGTTGTTTTAACCGAGATATTATCACCCCAAAATTGCAAATCTAAAATACATAAACTTGAGTGTAAAAATAATTTTTTCTTAAAACTGCAACTCTAATTTTAGATTAATAGTACTATTAAACAAGCAATAGTTTTGTGACTTAACAAGCGATATCATTCCAGTACTCTCAAAACCAAAGTAATTTTCTAAAACTATGCTAATTCAAGTCAGTTTGATGTACTTCCTTCTAACAATAATATGCAATTGTTAGAATTGTATTATTTCTCATGATGAGTAAGACCTTATTCCATAACTACTCTACTGTAAAATGAATACAAGTGTTAAGTAAGGGACTATTTCAGGATCTGTATTGTATTATATAGTTAATAGAAAGGACGAATCTTCAGTAGGCAGTAGTGCCTTAACTTTCTGCATGCAAATTTATACCATTTGAGGACAGACCACAGAAAATCCTAACAGGTTTTACGCAGTTTTTAATATTCTTTCTTTTTCTATGGATTATTTTCATATGGTTCATTTTTACAAAGTTAATTGCAGTTGGTTCATTCTAACAAAAAACTTACTGCTGCTACTGCACAATACAAAAACTCATCATCAGTGTAACTGTTTTAGAAATTTCGAATTTCCTCTGCTTTCTAATCCTTGTCTGTAAGGTCATCCTCATGCTCAGTAGATGAATCTGGCAAAGAAGGTGCTTTTTTAATGGGCTTAAAATTATACAAAGTCCTGCTCATAACTACACTAGTTAAAAACTTTGAGGCACCATGGATTACATTCCTAGCCACACCTCCAAGCGTTTTCTAGTAAGTTGCTATTATTGCTGTTATTACAAATTACTCTAAGTATCAGAAGACATTTCAAGAATCATATTTTACACATCTAAACCAAAAAGTTCTGAACTTTACTATTTATGTTTCATCATGTACTTGGCATTCCTTTTATTGCAATCCAAATCATCCACATTCCCTGAAGAACATTTAGTATAAATAATACAACATGTAGGTATCTACCCCTCAGAAAACATTAACTTTTATTTAAAATTTCTGCTACGACAAGGCATGATTTGCAAAAATTCTCCTGATTTTATGAATGTACATCTTTTGGTTGTCTTTTTTTAGAAAACCTTTAGCTCCTTATATTACTATCAATACAAAGCACTTTTTCCATTAGCATTTAACTGCAAATAAAATCTGAAAACTTCTGCCATCCCATTAATGAATGCAGCATGTTTGCTTTCATTCAGATGCTCTTTTTAAGTTACCATTCCTATACTGAACCAGTACCATAAGTCTGTACTTTTACAGGCATGTTTATCTCTGTCCAAAATTACTATTCTGTTGATGTAGGAGGTAAGGAACTTTGATCCTATGAAGGCACATGTGTCATAAAAAACTTAAAATACTGTAACTAAATTGTTAAGTTTCTCAGCTCGTTTACTGGAAGTCCTAAAATAGCAGATTTATCCAGTGTTTAGAAATAAATATATCGTTGAACATATATGATCATGCTTAAGGCAATATTTTAGGCAAATGGATACACACGAGAGAAAAATGGATCGTTATTGAGCCAAAAGAGTTAGGAGAGTCCAGTGCAGAAAGGAACAGGAAACTTAGGTAAACAAAAGGAATAAAAAAGGGAGAAGACAGAGAATTCAAGAAAAGGGGAGATCTTTAATTGATATAAATCAAGAAAATATTACCACAGGGAGGAAGAAAAGTTTTACCTTTTAATAAGTCAGACGTTACTAGTACACAACATTTTAAATCTATCCCACTTCTTCCAAGTGAGCCATGTAGGACTCAATTTTTAAAATAAAGACTAATGCTATATTTTGTCAAATTTAAATGTCTTTAATATGGATTTTTTATTCTTCACATCTGATTTTACATTTCTACAAACATCTTTAAATTACAAGTACATTGGGAAACCATCACATTTTATATGAAGGCAGATGAACAACACTTCTTGACTATTCAAAACCATAAAAAAAATAACATAAGTGCCATATTATTTTTTTTTTCTTCATTACAGTACTATCTCTCACAGAAAATACTGGTATCAGCATGAAAGGGTCAGGTCAGCAATCTTCCACATCAGAAGTTAGGACAATACTCTCATCATGGAAAGTAGGATGGTCAGAGAAGTAGCAAGTGGAAAACTTCAGAAGAAATGGTAGCTAAAAAGAGTCAGGAAAAGAAAAACAAACCAAAACAAGGAAAGATAACAAGATTGAAAAGAACAGGAAAAAACAAAATACACCAGAAACAGCAACAGCAACAGTTATGCTTATTCATTTTAGAAACAGTACAAAATCACTGACAGAAAAGGTGAGGAGTAAGGCCATTTCATAAAAAGAAAGAAGTATACAGAAAAGACCTAGTATGGTATTAAATGTTCAGTTATTCTTCTCCTAAGGTGAAAGGCCACTCACTTAACTTTTGGGTTGAGCTAAGTCAGTTCAAAGCAGGATTCCTGAGAGATCAGTAGACTGAAATGGGCACCTCCAGAGGGCGATTCATCCCATCCGAAGGTCTGAATCTTAGACACTGCATCCCATATTTGACATGTAATTAATTTTGTGAAGTTCACTAGGATTTTGTGAACCTAGCAGCATATCTTTAAGCTGAATACTTATGGATAACAACATTTGGATTAAAATAATAATATAAGAAAGAGCGTATTTTCAACTTCCTTTACTCTGAACAAAGAAAATTTATTAAAGACTTTCATCGGCACAGAACATGTAATAGGTTTGTGCTGCATAATATTTATTACTGAACATTACTTGTGTTCACTCTCTTTCACGGGCACCCCCTTGCCGTGGGGAAAGAGCTTGCGTGCCCTTGTGAAGTTGAGAGCTATGCTGGTGGTGGCATATGCCTCCGGTAGGGTCTCCCAAGCCAGACAGGTCTCAACTGAAGGGTCAGACACAGTGTGTCCACGGGCAGGATGGGCTCACTAGCCTTCAGGCAACCATCCTAGGAGAAGGACAACTCTAACTCCAAACCTGGGCAGATGGAGCTCGTTTAGCCCTGTAAGGCCATCCATCTAAGAGAAGGATACTCTAACCAAACCTACGACCTGAGGACTTCGCTGTCACCGTCCAAGCTCGCTAGGCCCTGGCAGATGAACCTCAGGTGTAAAGGGTGGGGCCAGTCTCGCGCACGCTGCGCCTCACCTAAAAAATCCACCGCGCAGGCTTGAAGGGTGTACTCACGTTTAAAGCCCTTCCCAAATCTTCATCCGTGAAGCCAAGCCATGACTTGTGTTCACTATACTGAGCACAAAAAATGATGTCTGACCCAAATAAAAGGAAGTTTGCTCTTGAATTAGTACTAGTTATGGGGCTTTAAGTTTATTTGCAGTACGTATAAATCAAAGCTTGACATCATTGGGATTCTGTAGTCCCAACATTAAGATCTGATTCAGGAAATATCACATTTAACTGATACTTAAAATAGCATTGCTGATATTTCAGTAATTTGTTACTAAATACAGTAAATACTGTTGTGAAAAAATGCTGTCCAACCAGATGATTCTATGACATGGTCATGGACATTTACACTATAATGGTTATTTTAAATGAACTATAATTAAATACAAGAGTCATGGGTGAAGAGCTGGTTCTAAAGCTGGTATACAGCCCCGTCCTGTGCAGTAAGCTTCAGTGTTGAGCAGGTCTGTGGGGACAACCTCTTCACACCACCTTCACCAGTTTGCCAGCCCAGATGCAAAAGGAAGATTCTGCTCTTACAGAACTGTAGTACCAAAGAATAAGTATCCAAAGAGGATGGGAAGGGGAACTTTCCTCCTGGGCACTGATCTGGGGGCCAGAATATACACCAAAGGGACAGTTTACAGTCTGCACTTTCTTGTCAGTATAGAAAATTTGAGAGACATAATCCTGGGACTGTGCAATTCATACCTCATTGGTAGACCTACGCATACAATGGTCTTCCATGAATGACTATTTCAGAATACAGGTGTTCTGATACTGCCTATTACATGAGGACAGCACAGAGTTGTCAGTTACAATGCAGTTTAAAAGACATCTTTAAAACCTAAATATTGGTCCACTTGAAATGTGCTTTTGCACTTAAGAATTTATACGATGTAAAAAATCCTAGTCATGTAACGAAGAGTGTAACACTAATGCAATACAACGTAAACAGTAAGGGCTTATAAAATACAGCATGAAGTCTCTTATTATAACTTCTAAAATGTATATCTTCATTTAATTTCATTTTCCTTTAGAATGAACATAGAGTATAGCTATGTCAGTTTATCAGCATTTGTATCTTCACTGGGTGCCCTTATTTGCCAAAATTTGCTGCCCACTGACGCAGACACTGCACAGGAAAGGGAGCCCTATTACACAGCAATTCATAGCATAATTCTTATGCAGACATACCTATCAGCAGAAATTAACACAATACCTTCCAAAAATTAGATGTTACCACTCCAAAATTATTCGTGAGTTGGCACCATAAGGCCTCTCCCTGCTCCATTCATTTTTACTCTTTCTGTCTCCATTCAGCAATGGGGCAGTTCTAGAGGGGATGCTACTCTGTTGTACATCAGCTCAGGGCTCAGTTACACTCAAGTGTTGCTCAGGTGGACAGTTCAGGCATTTTATGCATACCACCAAGTGAATATAAGAAAGCAGGAGGTCCCTATCTCCGTACTCAAAAAGAAGTTTTAAGAACGGTAGTTCATGAAGACCAGTTACAGTTACTACATAAATATTAGTTCATTGCTCAGTTTAAAAAGTGCCTAATTTCCCTAAACATTTACTCTGCTATAATACCGTATATACTCATGAGAATCATGCAGTAACTAAGCACATAAATTAACAAATTGCTGAATAAATTTTTTTTTTGCCAATTTCCTGATTTATTTTATTTTGTTACAGCTTATGGATGAAATCCACACACAGATGTCTAACCTGTAATGAAAGGCAATGTAAGTAATCCGTTGTTCTACAGCTACATTTGGTTATGAATTTATTGACTTTGCCTAGTCCTGCTGAATAACAATTAATTAGCAGATTCAATTTTCAATTTCAGCATTATCACAATTAGGTTTTGCACACAAGTTTTGCCACTCAAGCGTTACAGCCCTCCCACCTGTCTGTGCCCTGCCCCAAAAGCTAGTGACCAGAATTAACAACAGAAACATATATTTAAAAATAGCTTTGATTTTTCTGATGTCTTATAGTGGTTTTTTAAGAGCTAACGCAGGAAGACAGAGCATTGGGGCACACATCGTTTTCTAGTAGGATAATGCATTTTGTGCTTCAGGTTGGCTCTGAAAGTCAATTTAAAGCCTTCCTTAGAAGCAACTGTGCTGAAGCAAAAGCACACAGAGTGTGAAGTACAGCTCAGCACAGCAGTTAGTCAAAAAGCTGAAGTCTCAATCTGTTTTCTGTGCAAGTTTTAAAGCATAGCATGTCTGAGCACTAAATACAAAGTATTAGTGTACTTACCTGACTCCTCCCTTTTCACTCTATTATTTCTCCTATGCACATTACATTGTTTTTAATCTTTCCTCTCCTTGTGTAAAGGAAAACAATTTCCACCTCTCCATTTCAGTTTCTTCCTTTCATATTTGTTTTTTCCTACTCACCTGCAAAATTTCTGAAATTCCAAAATTTAGAAGGGCTATGGATCCAATCCTGGGGTGAAATACCAAGTCCTGAAAGCTTTTAGCATGGCTGAAGATAAATGACTTAAAATTTAAGTGTTTGTGTTCTCTCATTTCCAACAAAGATATAAAATCACCAGAATTAAGTTTAGCAATGAACATCTATTTAGATATCTGTAATCTTAGATTGAGATCACCATTCTGTGAAGAGCTCTCCTCATACAGCAAAACGTAACATCGATTTTTACTGATTTGGAACTGTATTATTATCTCTGATACAGTATTTTATCCTTAGCTATTATGAGAAGTGCATGCCCACTTCTCTCCTTTAGTAGTCATTTTAAATGATGTACTGAAGGCTTCAAATGAAATTATTAATGTCTTTAAATACTTCAGAACCAGCTTATGATATTTAGGAGATAAAAATAGCAATAAGACCAGCATATTGTACACAAATGTAAATATTTTTTCTCCTGTAGCCATTTGTAAACAACATTTATTACCTGTATCCATTACACACATTTTTAGATGCCAGCTCTTTTGAACACAAAATCCATCTTTACAAATTTTTTTCAAGTTACTTAAGAGCCATTATATCAAATGTTGTTTCATACAAATCAACATTTGATGTTTTCCTGAAAGTCAGCTCAGTATAAGTTACTTTGTAGAGGATAGTGCCAAAACTTCAAGGTGTTACCTCCCAGTAATCATGAACTCCTTTAAAGATAAAATGGAGTATGACAAGCAAGAAAAGTAGAGAAAAATTTTAGGGAACAATGTGGACTATTTAAAACAACGATCTCTATATCCACTATAAAAATCTGCCCAAAAAAGAAACACCATTTTCCATTAAAAACAAAACAAAATAAATAAATAATAAAAAAATAATAATACTCTAACGAAAGAGTATGCTTTATTTTATCATTATTATGGTGACATTTTTACCTAACTTATTTGTATTGTCAGGTGCTGAAAGGCTTATTAATTGATTACTGAATTTGAAACTTTCATACAAATCATGCTTCTGGCTAGCTAAGTTTAGTCATAGACATAAGTATGTAATCATATATGAAGAAGGAAAATGTAAATAAAAGCTTAAGATTTGCTAAAAGATCTGTGACATCTCTGAAAAAAAGAACCCTGCATTTAAAAAACCTCCTGCATTTAGGGGGATGCCCTAACACATCCGCTTTCAATCTTCCTGCAAACCTTTTAGTCTTTGTGAGCATCTTTTAAGGGATCTGCAAAATAATAATTAAGAAAAGCAACCATCCTGTCAGTAAGATTTGACTTATCACCAGTAGGTGCTATCACCCACTGGATTAATTAATTAATTTATGTTTAGGAAGGTCATAGATCACTATAAAACGCGAGGTGGGTGTTGGTCTCTTCTCCCAAGTAACAAGTGATAGAACAAGAGGAAACAGCCTCGAGTTGCATCAGGGGAGGTTTAGATTGGACATTAGAAAAAATTTCTTCACCAAAAGGGTTGTCCAGCATTGGAACCAGCTGCCCAGAGTATTTAAAAGACATGTTGAAGCCGCACTTAGGGACATGGTTTAGCAGTGAACTTGGTAGTGTTAGATTTCCGGTTGGAGTTGATGATCTTAAGGGTCTTTTTCAACCTAAATGATTCTGTGATTCTATTCTGTGATTTGTTTGTCAGTCTGCACCTGCAGTGCAGGACCCCATAGGCAGAAGAAAGTATCGCGGGTCAGAAGAGAAGCTGTAGATGGGATGGATTTGTGGGACCATTTGTACTTTTGCATGTAACTGTTCCTGGAGTAAGCAGGAAAGTAGCCTTTTCACTTAAAAGGGTCATGAGTAGGAAGTCAAGAAGCTGGGGTTCCAGAGGACACAGGCTATGGCTAGGGCAAGTGTGGAGTGAGCTAGGTTCAGATAGCGAGCTGTAGCCATGTTCTGTGTTAAAGTGACTTCCAACTGACCCCAATATATTTATCCAACTGTGATCTTTCCAACTCTTACAAAAGCCTTGTTCTTATCCTTGCTCCAAATTCTTTGTCCACATGCACTCAGCCCCATCCTACCCATACACCCTATCACTGCTTCTGGAATCATATGCCGTGCCTAGACTCATGAATCCCTCTCTCCTGTCACTCACAGATGACAGCAGGAAATAACCTTTTCCACACTACAGCAGAAGCCACTCTCTCCTCCCTTACAAGTTAATTTCTGATACAAGGCAAAGATTCCCCCTGATCTTGTATTCAGCTAGTAGCTTAAGCCTGGGCAAAGACAACTTCAGAATCATGTAAGTCACCAACAGATATTTAGCAAGATAATATAAAAACACGTACAAACTCCCTCATTTTCCATATACGTACAAAGCACATGAGTAGGAAATATGGAACAAAGAAAGGTTACAGAGAGCATGCTTGCCTGCCAACTTTCTTTAGTTCCTTTTAAAACACAATTGTCGATAACATTTGATTCCAGTACTTTGCTTAAATTTCATAAACTACACTACAGGAATTTCAGATTAGACAACTGATTTTTTCAGGATAAACCTATTTACACCATTTGAATAAGCCTTACAATTTGATATCTCTCACATTTCACACCACCGTAATTCCTAACATAAAGATATGCAGTATGGAAAAGACATCTCTACAAATTACTTACGGATGTGCTTGTACAGTACTCAGGACAATGGGAAGTAACATATGTCAAGGGCAACCAAAAGCACTGATAATATTTTATGATTCTGGAGAATTTTCAGTAGGAAAAAAAAATAATAAGAGACCTGATATGAGGACAAAGAAGATTTTTACAATGTAAAATTACCATTCAGGGAGCTGACATAAATTAAAAGAAGTTGGGCAAATAGAAGTGGGATTTTTAAAGAAGTTAGAACAGATATTGTAATAAGACATGCTAATACTTGTAAGGAAAGTTAATAATGACAGAATAAAATTTTTTAAAATCTGTTTTTCTGGCAATGAGAAACCAGGTATTAATTCAAAGATGGATATATATTTTAATCTAGTGGAGCTGACAAGTTTAATCTCTGATGAGGACCCAAAACTTGAAAAATTATACTCACTTCTCAGAAAACTAAATCTACTAGTCATGAGTATATATGAAAAGTAGGGGTAGAGAAGAATTTTAGTGATACTTAAGGACAACACAGTGACTAAAAACCCTATAATTCTGTTACTGGGGAGGGCGTGATGGAGACAGAAGGGTTAGTGTTACCAGATTGCTCCTCCTGGGTGCCTTCTGGGAATCTCTCCCTGTTGCTTCTGGTGGAGAGGCATGCAACCTATCTGAGAAAGTGGGGAGTGATCCCAACCTATTCAAACCCTCCAGAACAGTGGTTCCCATATTTCTGGAACAGCAGATTATTATCAGCCCTTAACATTCTTCAAAAACCACCACACACCCATCTAATCAAACTTTTAATTGGAAACACTATTTAAAACACTGTTAACTATAGTTTAACCAAATAGCTGTTTGACTTACCATAGCCTTGTAGTCCACCAGGCGTTTGCGGACCACAGCTTGGAAACCATTCCAGCTGTTTCAAAGGTACAATGATGTCTTCTACTCCAACCCTCCCTCCAGAGACTTGGTAGCTGTGTGAAACATTTCTGTTTCTTTATCCGATTCCTCCTGCGATTAATTTTAGGGTCTGCTACCGCTTTTAGTTTTCTGGAGTAGCAGCAAACTGGCATTTGCCATAGCCCACAGGTTTGTAAACAACAGAAGAAAAACTGATCTGCCCATCGATAATATTGCTATTGCCAGATGAAGGAACAGAGAAGCAGAGTACAAAAATATGTCTGCAGATTTAGGAAAATGGGACTAGTTTACATTTGAATCATGTTTGAAAATGTATCATCAATGAGGACTACAAACCTTTATTTACAGAAAAGCTGTCATTCTGCACAGGTTAGATTAGGGCCACAGCTGGTTCAGGACAAGTGGAGTTTTCAAGACCAATAAACAGTTGGGTTTTATGCACTTGAAAAGATGCATTGACAAAATGATGGCAGGCAAAACTCGTGTTACGCAGCCCTTTGCCATCTTAAAGATCATCCTAATTAAACAAAACAGTGACCAAAGGCCCCTTGTTCTATTATGAAAAGCAGGGAGTTATAGTCCCCTATTAAACACTCCCATGCCTTCATGGTTTAGAGACCTTTCTCACATTACCTACTCCTCAGTCAACATTCTTCTAAACTGAGGAATTCTGATCCATTTGCTATCCCTGAAGAAAAGCTATGACATACCTCTTAGTCATCCTTTTTTATATCATATGTAGTTCTCATCATGCTCAAAATTGAATATCATGCCAGTGTCACTTCTCTGTTTCAAACATAATTTTGCCACTTTCTGCTAGCATCAATTCCATCCAGACTGATTTTAGGAAATTAGCAGGAGCTGCTAAAAATCCATGCAAACACCAGTAAAATGGCTTGAAAGCCCTGGCTTCTCACACCAGCAAAAGACTACCTATCAGTTTCATGGTGATATTCCACAGCTATGACAGGCATGAACTGCAGGATCAAAACCTGTACTTCAAGCTTGTTGGGGCTGTGAAACCCTGAGAAATAGGGAAGAAGAATTTTCTTTTCAGCTTCCAGCCTCTGCTGTGGTTAGACAGAACAGCTACACGTCCCTGCCTTCCTGAGGAGCAGAACTGGACACAGCCTGCTGCACTCACAGCTTACAGGGTGATGGCTGCTATAATGCAACAGCCATTGTCTCTCTCTGCTGATAGATACGGCTGAACAGTGGGGTCAACAATACCTGGCCTCTGTGACAGCCTCGGCTCCTGGATCACCACAGGTCCTGCTGTGAGATCCTTCTGCAACTCTTCAGGGTCAAAATTAGGTCTGACTCCAACTGAGTATTTTCCTTTCATCATCTGCAGTCTTTATCACTGCACTTTTTCAGACCATTTAGGAACAGGTGGACCAGCAAAGGTGCCAGTACACATCTTTGTGAGATGGCATTGTTAAAACTGCCTAGTAGTTGCTATAGTTGTTCCTTATCTTGTAACCCTTCACTAATCCACAAAGAATTTTAAGTAACTCAATACTTAATTTTGTTTACAGTCTCTGGATAGAGAGTCTTTTCAAAAAAACTTCTGGGTCAGCCTTTCCTCTGTGTCTGATGACTTCTAATAATTAGCAAAACTCTAAGACAAAACTACCATGTACAAAAGCCAGGATGATAGCTGCCTATCACACCTATCCATGTTCCTATTAATGATATTCTTTATCACATTCACTGGCATTTTGTCTGTCACAGTAGTCGGACTTACTAGTCCATTAGTCCATGACAATCCCTAGAGGCCTTCTTAAAACTAGTGTCACATTTGCTACTTTCCATTCTTCTGTTATCAAGGCTAATTTAAGTGGTAGATTACACAACACAGTTCATGGCTCACCAACTTCATTTCTGAATTTCTCTAGGACTACTGAAAGAATAACATGCTATCTGGAAATCTCTTAATGTTTACTTAATCAGTTTGTTAAAAAAATCTTTTTTAGATATTCTGAATCTGAAATATTCCCTATAGAGAACAACTTTTATGGAGGGATGTCCCTAATCTCCCTATAATAGACCTTGCCAATGCAGAATTTGTTTCCTTCTGCAATGGCTTTGTCTTTAAATATTCTCTTTATCCACAATTATCTATTGAACTCACCTCCCTACTAGTAAAATTTACATTTGGAAAAAAAAATGGGTTTGGATTTTAGCCCGTTGCATTTCAAAATCTTTACGTTCTGCCTTATAATAGGTCTACATTTAACTTGCCAGAATTGTGCTCTTTTCTGCTTTGCTTGCTTGCATTTCACTTTTTGAAAAAATCTCTATTACTGGTAACTTCCTTTACTATTCCCTTGAGGTAGAAAATTCTTGTTCAACTGGGTTAGAATCAGAAAGCGAGGTCCCTGTGACTTCTTTAATATTTATTTAAACTGCATCTTCATTTGTATGCAAATCATCTTTTTTAAACAATACTGGGGTTTTTTTTATTTTAATCTTTGTCTCTCCTACAAGTATGAGAAACTTGAGTATGGTATGAGATATTGCTACTGAATGGCTCTTCTATAATTGCTTCCTGTGTGCTAATCTAGACTAAATCAATGGCTGTCACCCCTCTTCTGCATTCTCTAGCTGGTTTGCTCAAAAAGTAGTTCTTGACGATACCTAAAAATACAGCCTGTGCACAATGGCCTAATGTGGCCTAACGTTAAGTTTATCCAGTCTACATATAGAACACCAAAACCCCTTGTTATGATCACGCTTTTGGGTTCATAGCCTCTCCAGACTCCCACAGTTTTTCACAGTCACCGTCTCCAACCCATCAACTAGTCTAGAGCTCTTACTAGACTTCTATTCAGATATATATATATATATATGCTTGAATTCTACATAAAGAATTACACGCTTGAATTCTACATAAAGAGACAACAGAGAAATGATGGCAGAGTACAAACGCAACAACACAGTTCTACTGTGGTAAGCGTTGGCATTAACATACCTGCAATGTAACTGTTGTCTAGTTGGATTGTTTCAAGCTTCACAGTACACAAAACTTTTAAGGAGATATTTAAAGGAAGACAGTAAACAGTTCTGTTTATGAAGAAGTCAACCAACACATGAGTGACAGCTGAGGAGAAAATATCCAGTGTGGCCTGAAAGTTTAATGAAAGAAATATGGAAGCTGGCATTGTAAGTTGATCAAAACCAGAGTCAACCTCTTGATACTGTAGGAGAGGTATCAGGTAGAAGTAGTCTTGATGGGCCTTGAAAATAAAGACAGATAGCTTATCTTTAGTGCTTTAAACTGAAGGAGGAAATTGAAAATACCAAAGAAGTAAGTCTGGAAACTGATCAGTAGAGTAGCACTTTGACTAGGTAACAAGCATGGCAAGACTGTATTTGTCAAGGCAAAAGAAAAAGATTTGCTAACAAAAACATGATCCATGGAAAACCTGGATGAAAAATATAATAATCTGACAGAGGAGGAAGACCATTCTTAAAGGGTTGGAAAAAGATTCGCAAAACTCAGATTTAGCCTAGATTTGATGACTTAAAACAAATGACAGCATGATGGTGTCATTCACAGAGGACGCAAAGAGGTTTTGTGAGGGCCTCAACCTAAACATGAAAAAAACTACTAACAAAAAACAATAGTTGTAACTGGAAATGAAGAACTGAGGGCACTACAAAAGAAAATTTTCATGCATTACATCTGCTTAGGAGAGGAAAAGAAGATGGGAGGAGGTATACAAAACACAGAAAACATTGTTTTTTCTATAAATACTGTGAAAGGAGAAAATTCTTCCATGTCACATTTATTACTGACTTGTTACAGCTATCTATGCTAGCACGTTTTGACTTTCAAGAGTTGAAGAAAAACAACGTTTGTGATGTTCTAATATGATGGGTGCCTCATTCGACCTGAATAAAAACATGCTACATCCAGCTTGAAGACAGCACAGTCACAACACAAGCCAAGTGCAAACAGCAGCAAAGAAAAAGACCTCACACCTTAAACATACAACAAACACGCTGAACATTCAGGCACATTCCTTTGCTCTTCCTTCTTAGCGCACAAAACCAGGGCTATCACCTCGGTATGCCACTAAAGGAAACTTACTCTCGGTTGCTGTCATTTGGTATTCCAGCTCTTGAAGTATTCCCAAGCCCACATAACGTGTAGCTGTGTAGCAAATGCCCGCTCCCTACATTCCATAACATCAGCTCCTTCTCTTGATATCTGCTTTCTTGCTGTTCTAGTTTCAGTCATTAGCGGCATCACAGCAAGGGTTAAACCAAAGAAACAATCAGATCAGGTGCACAATGGGGGTTAGTAGCGGTGAGTAGTGGAGACTTGGTTACAGCAGGAGACAATTCAGAGTTCCTTTTCTTCCAAATATTTGTAGCAAAACTACTGCAGAAAGAACAGAGCTGTGCCCCAACGTTATCTCCCTCATAGGTACTGGTAAGTTGCCATCTCAGGAAGGAGAAGCAGTCACATCTAGGTGATCTGCCTCTCAGTGGTGGTGAGTGACAAAATTGGATACTTATGAAAAATCCAGGGGATTCCTCATGTGCCCTTCACTAGCATGTCACTTTCCTCCCTTTTCTCCTTGGAAACCAGATCTATTCTGAGGCACTTCTTTTGATCTGGATTGCTGCAGGGCAGGGCAGGCATGGCTAGAGAGCCATGTTTGGGGGTTTTTTGCAATCACCTAATCTTCCTCCCCTTTCTTTCTTTTACCCAACTTAGTGCAAGTAGGAATAAAAGGTGAAAACAGTAAACCACTAGGTCTAAACACTGCGAAAACAAAATAGGCTTATCAAGATTTTTCTTAATGCAAAATGAAACACCCAATGTTCTCAAATCTTGATTTCATTTAATATTAAAAAAAAAATCTCAGTTTCATTTTATATTGCACAGTCTCAAAAGAATCACTGTTAAGTTTTTAAACTAGAACTTTGAAAATTCCCATCCTGTAATGAACATAATGGAATTGTGTTTTGAGCTCTATTGAAGATGATACATTTAAAAATAATGTTTGTGTTTTAATAAGAAATTATGGCTTCTGCTTAGCACTAGCTGTAGTTTAGCATACATAACCATTGTCCTCTGTTCTTAGTTGTAACTGTCGTCTCGAATCCCCAATTTACACAGGTAATTCACAACTAGTCACTGAGTCTTCTTCAAAGCCCATATACTCCCCTCCAACAGAAAAAAAAAATTAGAGAAAAACAGTTACTGAAAGTTTTACATTTAAATCTATCATATATTCAGTGCAATGAGAAACGTCAGTACTTGTGCATTTAGTTCTCCTTTCAGGCATATTTTTGCCATCCGTTTTCTGGCTTTTGGTTCTGTTTGGTTTGGGTTTTGGTTTGGGATTTTTGTTGGTGTTTTGTTTTAAATTAGATTCTCTAAACTACTTTTGATCTGAGTTTATGATTTCTCTTGGGTCTTGCTCTTTCTTCAAATTATTTTCGTTTCATGCTGCTCTTGTCCAAGCAAAAAAAAAAAATCCTGTCCTCCTTAATCTTTACTCACCAACTATTATCTGTGTCCTTGCTCCACGAGAAAGGATCTCTAATTGTCCTTACATACAACTCCTCTAGACCTTTACAGCCCCTTAATAATTTTTCACAAATTCAATAACTTTTCCAATTCTTCCATTTTTCAGCTACTAAGACCCCATTGAAAACACACTTATATTTGAATACCAGAAAGGAAATACAACATCATAAAAAAGGCCATGGAGTTTATAATACCCCTTTTGTTAAACAATGAAAAGACCTACATGTAGTTTTTGCTTATTTGTATATAAAAATGGGAGTCATAGCAATGGCTGTACCCATAGCTACAGGAAGAGAACTTCTTCCTTAATCGAACCATAGATATTTACAGTTATGTTGGGTGAATCCACTAACATATAATATGGGTAATTATTACTGATAAAGCATAAAGTACTTAGGTACAATAAAATACATAGGTCCTGCCTAAGACTATAGCTAATCAGCATGCATGATCAAATTCACTCATAATGCCAGCTCAGTTTAGTTTAATTTAACCAAGATACATTGACACACATGTAAGTGTATATTTATTAACATTTCAGTGTTCAACTCAGCAAGACAATTATGTTAGTAAATCAGTTTGCAGTATCTACACAAATATTGGTGGTATAAAGAGTTTTTATAGATCTATAAATTTCAGAAAGGTTATGGGTGAAAATACAGAGGAAGTCAGAGATACACTATTCTGAAAATAAACAAAAGAAACTAAAACTCCCTACCTAATAGCAGTATGGAAGGACTCCAGGTTCACACAGTGAATTACCCAAGAGTAATTAAATCCTTAATGGATATATTGTATATATTTTCTAAAAAGAACTGAAGTCAATTGACCTACATCAAACCTCTTGATTCACCTTTTTATCATTATTAGTTTGTCAACATCAGTAAAGACTAACTATTGAAAAATTCAATCATTTCAATGTACTTACAGATGAATTTTCTCATCATGTGACCAACTATCCACAAAGCCTCAGTGCCATTAAGAAGTTTTGAGGAATATATTATTTGGTACTGCCAAAAAAACATAATTAAAAGAATGCATGTAAATGATATTAATTTTCTATTTAGAAATGCTTTATGATTATTTCATGTCTAAAGTACATTTGGGGGAAAAGCAGGACTTACATTATCCCAAAAGGCAGGTTCCAGCACAATCAATGATACACTGACAGAATTCACAGTAAGGAGTCACAGAAGAGTCCTGATCTTGCAACTGAACTTTCACAAAAAGTACCCTGTGCTATTGCAGAATCTCCTTAATTTCAATAGGGCCCTACCCACACATAATCAATTACAGAGTCCGCCTATGTGGGAGTAACAACAGTGAGACCAGGACCTGTTCCTCCACACACCTGCAAAAATATCAGCATAAAAAAAAAGAATTAGTAACATGCAGCAAAACCTACTGATAGCCTGTTTTATTACAGCATTTAGCACATAATAAAGGAGTTCCATACATCTTTAAGTTACATATTATTTATAGGAATTCTTAGCTCCTTCTTTAAAGAATGTTGGCTTAAAATTGCTTATGGATTTTACACGTAGTGACAGCGTATTATGGGAGTTTTTACTGGTATGTATGTGAAATATAATTTTTTAATTATTATTTTCTAAAAATTAATTATCCTGGTTTCTTTGGCGTATAATGCAAGTTGCTTTTTAGTGCTTAAGCCTTCTTAAAATCTGCCCCACAACATCCATTCTGGGGACACTACAAAGGCCTGTGAATTTACTGAGGTCTTCACAATCGTGAAAGTGTCTGACCACATACAGTACCATCCAAGACCAAGGTCTTAAAAATACATGATAAAAAGTACTTGAGTAGTAGTCATTTTTAGACTAAACAGGATCAGGTTTTTTAAGCAACAAAAACCTTATAAAAATCGACTATAATTAATTATTTGCTAAGTTTAAGCTCTTAGTGAACACCATTTAAAACACAGGAAGCACACAACATAATGTTAAACAAGAATATACCACCACTTTGCTGTTCACACAAAACTTAACATTCATGATTTGACCCTACTGTTCTTATTAAAAAAAACACATCCATGTTGATCTTTACAAGGAAAATACTATAAGTTATAATGGTTTTATATATTATAAACCATTTAAAAACAGGTTAGCCATAGATTCTGTGAAATAATATTTAACTGGTTACACCATCTATGCAAGAGTCCTGGTGATAAAGGTTCTAAGAACAACCACCAGATCCTAGAAACATGCAGAAGACATTTCTTCATTCCTTTAATACAGATAGCATTAGGGAAACAACAGTATTTTTCTAAAAAAAAAAAGCTGGGACCAAATGGAAGGATTTGAGAATCTAACAGCAGAACCAGAAGTTCCATATAAATGGAATGTATTCTTTTTTTTTTTTCCTTAATGACCAGTTGTTCTTTTACTGGCTTTGACTTCATGAAAAAACAGACATGAAAATAAGCAGAAAATGGAAAAGAGTATGTCAGTTTTTCGTTCCTTGCTGCCACGTTGATGGTTTTCAACTGGGCAGAAGGACAAACAAAAAAATTTAAAATACATATTTCAGTCTTCATGGCAAATTTCAAGGCAGTTGTCTTACAATATTGAACTGTAAGTGTTTCTTCTCCTGCTGTTGCTTTTAAATTTTATGTTTCATATGCATGACTCTTATGCTTCTGTTATTCCGAGACATTCAACTGTTTCTAAAGAACAGTGCTACAGTGCTAAGCTCTGTTTCAAAGTGTTATATGTTGATCCCGGTCTAACATGATGCAGAAAATTTTAAAATGTGAGTCATCTGCCAAGTTAGTGCTGCCTACCTGAGCCTGCAAAGCAAGTGAACCAGTACCTCTGGCAAGTGTGATATGCTCATTTCTCACTGACTGAGAATAACATTCATACCTTTCAGGACAATTGCAGTGCCCATAATCCTGCAGCTACAGATTTGGCATTTCCCAAGTTGCAATGCAATGTGGTAACTTGATGCAGACAGATCCTAATACTGTTTTCTGTCCCTGTGCCTGGCTCCACATCTTTCTTCACAAAGGAAGTTAATTGGAATACAATGCATGTTTCCTACACTGCTCCAAGAGTGTAGATTGTAGGATGGGGCAGGGACACATAACCGCAGTCTAAACTACAGTGAGTTTCTAGGGAGACCTGAAAACACAGTTTTACAATTTTGACAGCCTAAGAAATAGCTCAGAGCTGACATCCAAATAGTCAAAGAAATGAAATACTGAAGCTGTCTCAACAGTTCCCTTCTCTGATGTGGACAGGAAAAACATGCATCTAATCCAGGTATAGAAACTACCATAAAATGGAATGATTCACAAGTGGTTTGGGAGTCTAGAAGGCTCTGGCAAAACCAAGGAGTTTTTTATGACTAGCAGAAGTAATGAAGTCTAGTCACCTACCAGTGTGCTTGTACGTGCCACCAACACACTTGCATACTAATCCCAGGCTGACACTACTCTGGCTGTTTTCCCATTTTCTTCTAAACAGATTTCCCTAAATTCCTGCAGAAAACACCAGCTTCTGACTTCTAGGAGAACAAGAGGCAGCTCACGCTGTGGCTAGGCCTGAGCTACACATGCATTGACTGGCAGACTGACCAAGCACGCTGACTGACAAGTCAACAGGTTGAACAGAACAAAATTTCTGAGTCCATGCTGCAGCTTTTTCTACCCCAGGGCACTAATTTGAGTCTTTTCTCTACTCCCAGCTGCTAAGTTTCACTCAAATTGTAGAAATTTGACTTTGTGACCTCTACCTCTATATCAAATGCAGCTGAAAGTAAGCGGTGATTCAAAAGTTACTAGCAGACAACACAGTCCTATATATCTTGTTTTGTTCAGAGACTGGGCATGAAAACACTGTAGCATAATCACTGTGAAAATAACTAATGAATTTTATGTCACTTATTGTTCTCATTCAGGAGTTACACCACAAACTTAGGGAAAACAGAACACAGATTTTTACATGGTGATGGCATAAATAAATCCAGAGAATGTAGAGACTGTCTCAACACAACTGCCACTGTGAACAGGGCCCTAAATATATGTTGCTTCATAAAGGTGAAAATTTAACAGAAATAGAATTTTATATATTTTTTTTTTAACTTACCAAGACTGTAGTTGACTGCCCTTCATGGACTTCCCTGCTTGTCTTCCAATTCCATGCTGTCTCTCCTAAGGCTTAAGAGAAGTTCAGTGATACATAGCTCAATAAAAGAAAGTGACATCAAGTCTCATCAATCTATTCAGTATGCCTGGATTCTTCTTTTGTGGGGTTTTTGGGTTTTTGTTTATTTTTTAGAATAAGCACAGTGATTTTTAAAGAATCACTTTAAAATCTTTATCCTACTGCCTGGATCCAGATCCTGATATCCCAATTTAGGGAATAATTTTTAATAATATGCAAGTTCCAATTCCCTTTTTTATAAATGGCATCCACAGTGCTCTGCTTGTCCTTTCTATTGATCTAGCACTAATTTTTCACTCCTGAGTTTCTCACCAAAAAGGCATAGTTGAAATCAGGAGGTTTTATTTGTTGCTGGATACCAGGAACTGATGAAAGAAGGGAAGAAACTGGAAAAGTATAATGACCACTCCAAAACTCCAGTAAAAAGAAGAGAGACAAAGAACAGCCAGTGTGGAAAAGTTAAAAGAAAACTGGACATTAAAGGAAAGATTAGCAGGAAACAATGGATATGAGTAGAGTCAGGGACGTGAAAATAATTTCAACAAAAAGGGGATGGAATAAAAGAAACAAAATTATCTTAGCAATGAGAATGGGTTTTTCAAAACTGCTTGACATTGGCCTACCTCTTCTTCTACTGAAGTAAAACAATTACATCAATTCTAAAAATTATTTAGGAAAACCTTTAAGCTACTTAACTTGAACCGTTTAATTTTAAGCATATGGAATATCTAAACTCTGCTCAGCTAAACAACTAAAGAAGTGCTTAAACTTAAAAATAAATCATCTTGTAATCATTCACTATGTAGTATCAAGCAAGCACTCAAATCTAAGCCCCAACTCCTTAGCCTGCTAACATGCAGACTCAAACTTTGGCACTAGTCTGGATCCAGTCTATTGGTTATCAGGTAGGCAATGTCAAGTACAAGGTGTAAGGGACTAATGTGGATTCAAACTCCCCTCTCAAAAGCCATACTCATGGAAGTATTGTGACTTAAGTACAAGATTAATTGTTTGATGAAGCAGAATGTAAACAGTTAAGTGCTTAAAGTTAATTCAAGAAACAGGTCTCCAAAAGAAAACTAACAACAAAGTGACTGAGAAAGAAAAAAGAAACAGATTGTTGAATCTGTATTGAAAATAAGGGATCTCTGGGTTGAGATACACTCAACGCACTCTGCTTGAAAACTACCGCTTCTTTCTGGCTTAAATATTAAATATTATTTTTAATACATGAAATGGTAAATAATCCAGGCAAAGATTAAATTAGTTCAGCGGTTGATAACGGTACTAAAGTAATTCTTAACATGGGTGTAGTTCAGTATAAAGGGCTTATAATCTCTCCTACTTATTTAAACACACTTGCACTTCTAGACACAATTTGGTAAACAGCTGGGAGAGGGTTAATATCTTGTATTCTAATCTCTATGGTAACAACCACAGAGACAGGAGATGTGGAAATCATAAGCCATTAGTAGGGTTCTATCCCTTTTACTCCTTACTCTACAATACAGTTACTAAAGGAAAACAGAAATTGTACCACTTTTTAAGACACCATAAAAAAGGTCTGGGGCATCTCTCAGCATCCTGTGAACTTTTGATCATTGTGACCTGTTTCCTGAAATATAGATCATTTTGTGCACCATTATTTTAAGGAGTCACCTATCTAAATGACCAGGAAACCAATATCAACACTCAACAACTATATCCTTACACACACAACCCTCCGATACCAATATTCCATCCTTTTTCTATAAATGTAAAAAAGGAAACTCCCCATTTTTAAGATGTATGCTTAATAAATCCATACCTATAAGAATCATTACTTAATCCTAGAGCATTAGGGGCACTAGAGTAAGACTGAAGACCTGATTAAGGCAGTGAGTTAGACTTAGTTCCTCTATAGATTCAGTCACCTTTTCATGAAATGGTTAAATAATGTTTTGTTCTTCTCAAGAGAATTATGAGCATTACTAAAATTTTATAAATGTTTTGAAGCTCAGATTTCAAAATTTCCCAGAAATCGGGAAACTAGAGAAGCAAATGAACAAAATTACAGCAAGCTGTCTAAAAAGAAAGAAATTGAACAGCATAAAAACAAGTAAATTAGTACTAGCAAAAGCATTTCCAGATCACTCACTCCTGCATCCATTTCAGTAGCATTTCATTTAAATGCAAGCATACAGACCTCAAAGTTTAAGCCTCAATCTTTCAAACAATTCAACATATCTGAATTTCACTCCTCTAAGTAGTGCTACTGAAAAAGCTATTCCCATGAACAGTTACACACATGCAGAGGATTAAGGCTAAAGCAAGTAATAAAGAAATTAGCTAATGAATTCAGAGTATCACTAACAATTATTTTTGAAAAGTCAAGGATGGCTAAGAAGATAGCAAAGCTTGAAAAATTAAGAGGTGAAATACTGGGGAAGAAATTAGGTTATGGTCCCAGCAGTTACCCTACAAAAATCTTACTTCAATACCTATTAAATAACAGAATCAATGCTAGGAAGAAAAAAATAACAGAGCATCCTCTCTACGAATTAGTAGTCACAACAGTCATTCCATTTTCTCACCATTTGATGAGTCCTCTTCAGTTCAAGGCTGAAGTTGATGGGTTCTTTGCAGAAGATCACTTGGCAAATGCTCTGCTGTAATTAAACCATGAATAAAGAATTGGCTTCAGTTTTCACAGACAGCAAGCCAGCACCTTTCACAACCATTAAATCCACAAAAATATCAAAACATTTAGAAGTTACAGTTAGGCCATTTTAGCAAACTTTACCATGGAACCTAAGTTTAGTAACAAATCTTTCTTAAATCCTTAGGGATATGTTCATTATTATAAGTCAAGCCTCCAGCTATGTTAGAGTCAATATTATAAGATCTGAATGAAATACAGTAATTCCAGCCTTTCAACTACACCATTATTCTTCATGCTATGTTGAGCATTTTAGAGGCTGGAAAAAAATTTAAATTGAAAGTGGCTATTGAAAAATCAGGAGGTAGGGGGTTTTTTGGGGTTTTTTCATCTGGAAGTTTATAGGAAATCTAATAAAGTAGATGCAAGTCCTAAGCCAGCACATACTTCTTGTAGTCCTTAGTGCCTACAAAAGCATCCCCAGATCACCTAATATAGAGCATTCCTAGATTATCTATACTGGCAAACTTGGAATTCTGTTTTCACTGTACTATAGTAAATGCTGTCCACTTCAGTCCTTTCTAGATTACAACCTCCGTCATTGCTAGCAGACTGAAATTGCAAAAGTAATGAATTCCAAATCCTATATTTGTCAGCGTAAATCAGAGACTGAATGGCAACAGACGGAAGTAGAAAATTAATCCATGAAAGAGGACGTTCCACTACAGTTACTAGGTTATTAAAGTGAAACTTTAAACTTCAGCTGATATCAAATTTACAGAAGAGTTCTGAAGGGAGGCTTAGATGAATCTGTAACAGGGATCTAGAACAAGCATCAGGAGCAAGGCAGAGCTCAAATTAGAAAAAACAAACAGTAAAAAAATTTTGAATTCCCACTGGATGTATGTCCCTACAAACAGAAAATACAAAAATAATATGTAGAAGTGCAATTATTGAAAATATTATTATAATTACTATATGTGGGTGTACCTTGGTGTGCTCCAACTGGTCTAACTTACCGAAGGAACTGTGCCAGATGAAGGTAACGGAAGAGCATGCAAGTACCCAGGCAAGCCAAAGAATCTAACTACAAAGTTACAGGCTAATGACACAATGCCAGTGTTCATTGCAACAAATTCCTGTAATCCTCATAGTTGTAAAATAAATCTTAGAAACACATGGCAAGGTAATTTGTAAAGTAATGTGTGCCTGAGTGTTTAAAAAAAAAAAAAAACCCAAAAAACAAAAAAACCCACCAAAAACACCAGCCTCCAGCTTTCTAATCATCCCTAACTACCTATGAGGAGCTTTTGTGCCCTGTTGACAGATAAGCACCTCACTTTCGCTTTGCCACCTCTCAACCAGACCCAGGCAATTCAGTATATCCAAGCACGAAGTCTGCTGCATATAGGAGACTCCAAGTACAGGAAGCTGGGGGGATGTCAGGATGTCATCTCAGCAATGTGGGTTATTTTAAGTCACTCTCTTCCACTCTATACTGATTTTCTCTAGAATCTTAAATTGAAAATTCAGGGTCTCAAGATAGAACAGGGCCTAAATCCAGGATTTCTAAAGAAATGCCCACTAGGTATCTAGACTGGATCCATTTGTCTGCAGTTTCCCTCTTCTGATGTAAGAAAACTTGTGCAACAAGGGGGAAAAGGTGTCATTTCTAGAGAACAGAACTTTCACGAGCCTGGTACAAGTCTATGGAATGAATGTGCCTAGGAGCTATGGGCCATCAGAAACTTAATTGTATTTTGCTTGAAGAACAAAACACATTACTTTGACCTTGCCTGACTAACATAAATACATAACATGTATGAGGAAGGAAAGACAGATAAAATAAACTGAAAAAATTCAACTGCACATGTTCCTTCCCCTGGCAAAAAGAGAACAGATAACATGACAAATGCTGGTTGTGTCAGTCACTTATGAGGAGATTCTGTGACAATATAATGACACTCCGTGAGAAGGATCTATAACAGAGGATAGGCACTACTAGAAGGTGTTCAAGTAGTGCTGTAACAAGAACTGTATGAGGAAAGGAGACCATTATAGAAACTGCAGCTTAACATCCTATTTGTTACCAAACCAGATAAGACCTCCACCATCTGATGAGCGCAAGTTGTTTGGAATGGAAATTTGATCTAAAGAGTTGACATCACTTTCGGTGAGGCTCAAAATCCCTTTCTCTCTTCTGTCCTCAGCTGTGTTCCTGCTGTGACTTTTTGGCTTCACTAGTCACTGAGGAAACAAACTGATGATCCTCTCCCAGATGCTACAGCCAAAGAATGCACTAACCACCTCGTATTACAGGGACTTTTAGGCTATAGTAATGGCCTTTCTCACTTGTTCTGATATTCAGTTAAATTTTTACTCATTCTGATCCTTAGATTATTATAATTGTGCATTATGTAAATGAAGAGATATAAAGATGTAAATCACGGCTAATACATTAGGTTTATGTTTCATGCAGTCCTAAGCAATGCTGAGAATAATGGTTGTGTAATATCACTATCAGCTTCTTAAGTCTGAAATACAACAGCATAATAATGAACTACCCAGTGTGCTTACACATAGTAACACACAGTCTGTGCAGGATCAGGGCCTATGTGCATTAAGTATGGAATCGGAGAGCAATTATTAGATATTAGGGGATGTAAAAACTTCACTTTCATTAAAAATCTTAATGAAACTTTAGGAATGATATCCGAAAGGACAACAGTGTGATTAATGTAAGAGAATACCATATACTGTTAAACAGAACGACCTACTATCTTCTATATCTTATTCTTGTATTACGGTTGGGAAAATGGGTGAAAAATAATAACTAGAATTATTTTAGGGCAAAATTATACATAATCTAAGTACATAGAAGTGGTATCAGCAACATCATAATTTTCTATTTTTCTTTACTGTTTTCATTGCTATTTCTACTTCAAAATCCTCTTTTTGCAGGCACATAACCTTCAGAAACAAAAAATAGAAGACATTTACTATCATTCTTTTCAGGTGAAAGGCACACTTTTTGAAAATTTCACTCACGGTAATTTTAATTTAAAAAAAAAGCAAATATGTCAATACACTGCTAATTATTTATATTTCCTCCTTTTTAACAGAAAGGTTTTGTGAACTGAAGTTTTTTCATCTGGCTAATTTTCACTGAGAACTTGGTTTAAAAAATTAAGAATCAGTTTCTTTAGCAATACCAAACTTCAAATCTGAGGAAAATAAAACAAGATAAATGCATAATATTAGCTTTATGATTACTTACATGTCGCCTTGCACTACTTTTTCACTAAGGAGCTCCAGAATTACATGTTTTCTGAGGAGCAGTAGTTGTCGTAGCCATGATGGTCTAGGCTTTTTGAGCCCAAAAGCTTGCTGTTTTCAACCGTGTCAGTTGTTGGGAAAAAAAAAAAAAAAGAGAGAGAGAGAGAAATTACCTCTCCCTTCAAAACTTGTTCTGCTTATATTTTTGTCAGTGCAGCTCTAGAAGGGAGCAGTGGAATCACGAGAAGCATTAGGCCCTGAGCCTGCTACTGTTCGTCAGCAAGAAGTCTAAGAGGACTTGCTCACAGACGTGAAGGAAGATTTTGAAAGTCAGTGGGCACACAGCTCCCAAACTCTCATTATGCACTTCTGAAAATCTTCCCCAAAGTCATGGGAACAACAGCTTGCAGCTCTGAGGCCTCTGCTTTCCACTGCTTTCCCTTCCCTGTTTAAAAGCGTTATCAGATAAAGAAACCCACGTCAGTTAAAAATCCTGGGGAGCCGCTCGCAGGGATGCGTTAGGTCTCTCTACAAAGGCAGGGGTCCTCTCCGCCCGAGGAGAGCTCACAGGGAAGAACCCTTCAGCAGTCAAAAGTCAAGTGCAGACTAGTGGTTCGGGCGACACTGTAGCCTGGCTTCCCTCCGCGGCTGTCGGCCGCTCGCAACCTCCATCTCGGTTTCCCCATCTCTGAAATGGGGATGGGAGCACTAACCCAACGATCAGGTACCTTATGATCAGTCACAACTTAGGGCGGGGGGGGGTGCGGCGTGAAAATGAAAGTTCTCGTTTTCCCCCGAGCACTGCGCGCAGCCGAGGCGGGAGCGCTCTCGGAGTTGAACCTCGCTCCGTCAAGTTCCTCGGAGAGATATTTTTTTTCAAATGACCAGCGTACGGCACTCCGGGCCCAATCTGCCCCGAGATGCGCCCGTACAGCGCAGCACAGCACCGCTCCGCTCCGCCACAGGGTGTTCGCAAGCCCGGGCGGGGGCGGGCAGGGGTGGCCGTTACGAGGCCGGGGGGGGTCGCCGGGCCGCTGCCGCGGAGCCGGTGCGGCGGAGCGCGTGAGGCGGCGGGAGGGGGAGGGGGAGCGGCGGCTGCCAGGGCGGGATCGGGCCCGCGGGCTGCCTCCGCGCGATGTGGGCAAGCGCCGAGCCCTTCAAACCCTCCGGCTTCGGCGGGGTGCACGGCTGGGGCGGGGGTGGGGGTCTGCAACCTGAGCGCTGAGGGAGCCGCGGGGGTCCTCGAAGGCGCAGGGGGGGGTGGGGGGGTGGCGCTCTTCATATTTTCCTCAGGTCCTCTGGCGCACATCGCCCTCCCCCCGCCGGCTTCCTTCCCCTACCTTCCCAAAACGCGCTGCCCCCCCCCGGCGCCTTTACCTTGACAAGTCCGCGGAGCCGGCGGAGGTCTCGCTCCCCCTCTCTCGCTCTCCCTCTCTCTCCCTCTCCCACACACATCTCTAACGCGCCACCTCTCCCCCACGGGCCGGGACTCTGGGTGACATTTCTCTCTCCCTCTCTCTTCCCCCCTCCTCCTCCTCCCCCCCCCCCCCCCATTAGTGGCGGTTGGGTTGGTAGCGCGGGAGCGCGCGCTAGCGGGGAGGGCGTGGAGCGCGCGGAGCGCGCGCTGGCTGCGAACGGGCGGGGGGGGGGGGGGGGGTTGGGGGGGGGAGGGGCGGCATTGACAGCGAGCGCCGTGTCCGTAGCGCTGCCTTCAGCCCGAGCGGCGCTCCCCCCGCGCACCCCCCTCCCTTCCCGGCATGCCCCAGGGCAGCGGGGCTGGCTCTAACGAATTTGAATGAAGAGCCCTGCTCTTTCGGCGCCATTTTCGAGTGATGCCTGATCGCATCGCTGCCGCGGGGGAGCCGCGGCTCCCCAGGCCGCCCGCCGCCTGCCGCCAAAAGTCACCACCTTCCCCCTTCGCCCCCCCACCTCCTCCTCTCCCTTTCGCCGTCGCTACCACCGCCGTGCTTCGCAGCGAGTGCCGGCACAGGCGGTAAGAGCCGGAGGGACCGGGCGCGGCTGGGGCAGAAGAGGGAACTGGGCGGGCGGGGGAAGCTCGTCTTCGGTAAACGGGGGCAACCTGTACCCCGCCGTCCCCAGGAAAAGTCGCCTTAGGAGGCCGGCGGGCAGCGGGCGGGAGGCTCCGGGAGGCGGCGGCAGGTCTCGCCGCTGGCTCCTGGGCGGATCTGTCACTCGCTTCTCTCAGCCTCAGAGGGTGGGAGCGGGCGGGAGCGGCTGCCTCCTCCGGCAGGTAACCCCGCTTCCCCGGGGCGGCGGCGGGCAGCATCTCGCCCAGGCGGGGATCCTGGGGACTTCTTACACCCCCGAGGGCCCGCCCCAGGGAGACTGGCGCGGAGGCGGGCGGGGGGAGCTCGGGGTGGGTGGGAGGCGCGGGACAGAAGGAACGGAGGGTCGCGCCGCGGCCCCGGTGTGCGCCCCGCTCTCCCGTGACATGACATGACAGGCTTTCCTCTGATCTCGCCCCCCTCCTCACCACCCGCACCTCCCCCGCGGATCCCTCCCTCCCGCCTTCTCCCCCGCCTCTCCGCCGTGGAAATTTCGGGGCAGCGCTCGGGACACGGCGGCTCCTGCTTCCCGGCTCTGCAGCAGCAGCCAGGATGACTTCCCCACTTACATGCACATCTCCCTTTCTCGCCCCCCCCTCCCCCCACCCGCCTCCTCCTTCCTCTCTCTCCGTGTTTTCGTAACCCGGATTAATGCCCCTTCGCTCTTTCTCTTCCCCCTCCCTTCCCCCCCCCCCCCCCCCCCCATAAGAGGACAACCTTCGCTTTTTCTCTCCGTTTGTTTCCTTTCCATGTTAGCAGATTAACTTCTCCGTTTAAGCGCTTTCTCCACCTCCCACTTAAGCGCTTAATTTCCCGTGTCACGATATCGGAGCCGCCTTTAGCAGCAACCTGGGTGACGGTTATGCTGCCACATGCTATCACATTTATCATCGCTGTCCCTTTGGGTACTAACGAAGGACTAAAGTGCCGTTCATCGCGTATGGCACAGGGCTATTTTTCCCCCCTCTTAGCTTTAAAACGCGAGTTTCCTTCCTGAACTAGAGGGGGGAAACAGAATGCGAGGCCATTTGAATCGTGCCAGCTATTTGTAGGTGTTTTTCCTCTCCTCCCACACACCCCAAAAAACGAGTAAATACCCTCCCCATAGATAGCCCAGCCTAACGCTGTGATCAGAGCTGGCCATTCACCTCCTCTTCTCCGCCTACAAAATTCTCTGTCTCTGTCACCCGGGTCGCTGTTTGTCATTGGCTTAGCTATTTTTTGGTGGCTGTTTCTATGTCATTTCTCGGTGGCCAGCAGCTCTCGGTCTCGTCGTGCGATCGCGCTTATTGTGATAGGCGCCGAAATCGCTCTCGCAGTCTATCTGCTAAGCGATTCCCCCGCCGCACACACACATAATAGTGACACGGTGCCTTTTCCTCCACGACGCCGTTTAACTCTCTCGCAGCTGGGTTTGGCGTGGACGCCCGCGTTTCGGAGTTGCGCGCACACACACACATAAGACATCTTTTTGTCGCGGCGGTTCCTCGGTGGGAGCGCGGGCAGGGATAACACCCTGCAGCGGGGCTGGGAGCTGCGGTGCAGCGCGGTAGGCTCCGCCGCTGGCAGGCCGGCGCTGGGCTCCTTCCCAGCTACAATTTCTAGCGTTACTTTTTATTCCTTTTCCTAGTTCCCTCTTCACTTTCGGCCGTTCGACCGTTTGCCTTTTTTTTTTAATTATTTTTTTAATTTTTTTTGCGGTGGCAGGAAGGCGTATGGATATTTCTCCCGATGCCGTGTAATCGGCGGGTGCTCGGGGCTGCCGTCGAGCTGGCGGGCGCGCAGGATGCGCAGCGAATGCAGCCTCGGGCCCCCGTTAAGGCGCCCGTTCAGCAGAGACTGGACCGGCTGCTGCCCCCCCTGGTTGCCTGCGGGGACGCGGTCCTGGGGCCAGGAGGTTGGACCGGGTCACAGCCTTTCCCCGCTTCTTTCCCCACCCCCCCCCCCCCGGCCCCCCCCCCCCCCCCGCACATCCCTCCGCGGCGTTCAAAGCCAGAACCGGCCGCCTTGCGCTTAGCACCCTCGCCACCGAAAATAACGAGTTAACCGAAGAACGTAGGAGGGACGTAAGAGAAGAGTTGGGGTGCAGAAGTGCTGTACAAAAGATTTCTGTGTACATGGCTGAGAGCGTGTAGTCTTAAAGTGAAATGCAAAACTTAGCGTTTCCAGCATGGCAACTGGATTGTGATTCAAGGTATTTTCTGTGTAACACAGAAATACAATAGTTCAAGGAGGCTTTTCTGTCTCGAATCCTTAGTTTCCCTGGATTCTTTTAATCTAGTGCACAAATTACACTTTTTTCCTGGGAATAGCTGCTTCGTTTGTCTCTGCAATTTCTACCTTTATGCCCTGGTAGCTAGAAAATTCAGTTTAATCTCTGAAATCACGATACTGTTGAGATCCTATTGAAATTTAGCCCTTATTTCTTCAGATTTGCATCATTACTTCCAGAGTGTTTTCAGAAACGTTTTTAACAGTTAGTATGGGAATGTGCACAAAGCTGATTCCTGGTAGCTGTGTATACTTCGAAATAACAGGATTTGAAGAGATTTACACTATTCAGCAGTGGAAATGCACTCACAGACACTGACTTTCACTTTCAAGGAAATACTGTCCTGACTTATAGCTAATTTGGGGAAAAAAAAAATCTATAAATCAGTATTGTACAGGTGCGTATGCATTTTTTCCCCACTATTTGACAGTCATGTTCAATAGCATGCAATTTATACCTATTTTTCAGGTTAATTAAAATCTGTGCTTAGGACATATTTGACTACATAAAAGAACTGTTCTTTTAATCTTTTTATTTCTCAGCTGCACCATTCCCATATTTTGCAATTACATAAAGGTGGGTGTGGCTAAATGAAAGCAGTAAGCAGTCTAATATCAATATATAGTGTATGTTAAGTAGGTTTTACTTTCTTATATTTGATATACTCCTTATTTTGAGATATTTGGGGGGGAAAAAAAAATGTGTAGCTTAAAGAGACCCTTATAGAACTGCTTGCATTTTTCACCTTAGTTAAAATGCCAAATATTAACTGGGATTACTTGGCCCTGGAAAAGTTACGTTCAGAGGAAATAGCAAATGAACTTAAAGATCTAAACATATATATTATATCAATAAGTGAAAGTTAAAGTTCTCTGTTTAATAGAATATTGCTTAGGTATACCATGTAGCATGCTGTGTATATATACTTTTTTTTTTTTAGTCTAATCCTTTACCTTGATTCTGAGGAAAGACAACCAAATAAGCTTCAGCTTTCTTTTTTTATTATTACTATTTTTTATTAAGGCCCACTAAGTTGTACTGAAAGTTTTCAAGAGGTACCCTTTCATTTTATAGATACAAATCTACTGAAGCATGGAGTAACTCTGAGATTTTTAATTTTCAGAAATAGAAGTAACTTGAAAGTGTGACTATGTATCTATGTGACTTTTTCATGTGTTAGGGCAGCATTAACATAGGAAGCTTATTGTAGTAACATTTTAAAGGTAGGCTATGTATACAATAACAAGGTGTGGAGGGGTTCTTTTTCTGCTTGTTTGTTTGGGGTTTTTTTGCTTACCTTCTGGAATTCTGAACTTCTTTCTGTTCCATCCAAACTGTAATGTCATGGAAGGAATTTTGCTGCTAAATTGTAGTCTTTATTTCCTTAATTACACTTATGACTAATCAGATTCTGTAGTGAAGCACAACTGGAACTGCATACACACTACCTGTCTATGTGCACCCTGCCTGCGAACACTGTAGGGAAGGTGCACGTCTCATCCATCTTGAATGTCAAAAGCCATCCTAACAGGTGTATCAATGCTTTTCTGTAACACTTTTACACCTGTACAAGCACACGACCTTTTTTTACATAAAAAGTAGCCACGTAACAGTTAGCATTTCTTTTATAGGACCTTACTGGTTTTTTGCTACCTGCATTGGGAAGCAATTAAGTACTGAATACATAAGGGAGAACTGAGAAACTTATCACTATATTATACGAATATGCTGCAGGTATTCCTTTTTGTAGATACAGTCATCCACCCACACCCAAAGGCCTGTTGCAAGTCATTCCAGTAATTTACATTCATTACAAACTGTCAAAGGCAGAGCGCATCTTGGACTAGTTTTGACTGTGAAAGCAATAGGGAATGAAATTGTAGGCTTTTGTGTACAAACAGAAAAATATTTTTATGAAAAAGTTTTTAAAACTAAAAATAACTTTATGTACACCAATAAGTGTTCTCCACTTTAGATATATATATAAACATATATAAAATTACAAGTTCTGAGCACTTAACATCTAACACTGGAACCCGATCTCAAAAATTATGATGTTTTAATACTTGGAAAATTTTGTTTGAACAGGCTGCCCAATTTATTCTTGTACATAGTCCTCTGCAACTCTTTTCACAGCCATCTATTTTTTTAATAGAACTAGTATTTTTTTAAAGATAGGAAAAAAAAAATTATATTCCCCACAAATACTAAGGGGACATCAGACAAAGCAGACGTGTAGCTGCAGATTTTTAGTAACTTTTTTTACTCAGTGAAAATCTCGCTTTGCAGTTTTATTTTTGTTTTTTGCATTACTGGCAGAAGTTATGTAGAATTTTTAGGTAACTGATGTGTTGATACATAACAAGCTAGGTAAGTTAGGTTTCAGAGGGAATCTCTTTATTGAAAATTATCTTAATTTTGGATGCTGAACAATTTCAGAAATGGTTAGAATGAGCTAGGTATAAAAATTTCTGCCCCTGTTTTATAAGGTGTAAGGCAATGTCTGGAATAATTGTTTTTTATTAACCCTTTACTATAAGTTTTTAAAACACTCTAATTCTAATAAAGAAACTTTGGTCTATGTCTAATCACTAGGCAGATGATAGTACCACAGCTGAGGAATAGTTTTGATCTTAACTTCGTCTGTTGTTGTGTGAAAACTCCAGCAGCTTGCATGAATGTTAGAGAAGGGTAGCAGAACCAGAAGTCTAGTGCAGATAACACTTAAAATTTGGCAATTTTTTAGTTGAATATTTGCATCTAGTAATATTATAGTGTATCATTTAAAATAGGTTCTCTTCACAGGGAATACTAAGTTTTATAACTTTATATAATTCTAAACACTTTTCCATATCTCGGTAATGAACAGTTGCTGGAGTATAAGGATGACCTCACACACACGCACATTTATTACCACATACACACAACAGTAGAAAATGTAAATTATGTACATTTAGCTTTTATTTTGTTAAGTTTCCCCAAGATGTCTTCTGAAACTGAAGATGATATTGTGATATTGCTCAAAACTGAAAAATAGCAGTGACTTTCAGTGATCGTTAATAATGGCTAAAGGAAACCACTGTTAGAAATAGGACCCCCCCCCCCCCACCCCGTGACTATTTAGTTTGTTTTCGGATGCTGCAGTGAGTGTATCCACTGTAAATAGATTATTAACAAACTTTTCAACATTGAATCTAGTTGCAACTACTTATTTTATTTAGCACAAGCTAAAATTTACTTGAAGATTCGGTCTGAGAAAAAGATAATTACACATCGAATAGGGCTTAAGCTTGTATTTTCAGTTTAAATGGTTTTTTGTAAGTCCAATTTCAATATTATCTTTAAGAATGTTAAATCTCAATATAAGCGAGGAGGGTTGTGGAATTTTCAGAAGAACGTTAGTGTTTCTGTATTAAGAACAAACTTTTTTTAAAAAGGTGAAATAGATGTGTGATACGTAAAAATAAAGATCAATTTCTTTTTCTTGTTAAAGCAGGGTGCTTATTATAGTTCCATAGCTGTGAGGGGGAGGGTTTTGTATTTTCTGGAATACACTTAAAGCACAAAGAACAAATTTATGGAAATTTTTGTAAACAGGTGACCTGATCTAGGCATCTGCTACTCATTTGTTAGGCATAGGATGTGTCTTGTCATGGTATCTACAGTGAAACAGTCAAAGTCAAAATGTATTTAAGGATTTGGCTGTGTGAATACACTGTTTCCTCCAGTAGGTATTTCACTATAGTTACTACCTCTGTCAAGTTATACTTGTTCTTACCTGATCATGGCTAATTACTCTCATGGCTCTTTTTTTCTTTTTAACTTTAAAAAATTTTATTTCATCTCTGAGTGTGTTATATGATTGTAATATTTTCATTATGTTTGGAAGTAGCCAACAGTTGTAGGCTATGTTATAATAAAGGCAAAAAAAATTAAAGCTCCTTAAAGAAAAACACTAGAAGTTACATACTTAACAGTCAATAGTACATTTTAGGAAATATGACAGTAGTAGTCTCACATCCATTAAGTAGTCTGTGCTCACCTGTTTGCTTGTTTGAGAGGGGAGGGAGAAATTGGGGGTAGGGAGAATGGAGAACAACACATCACTCCCCCCCCCCCCCCCCCCCTTTTTTTTTCTTCCTCTTACTTTCATCTTAAAATGCTTTGGGAAGAATGAAAGCAAAAACATGCTAATCTGATTTGTTTCAGGAGGCTTCTGATAATAAAGAGGCATATCACAGGTGTTCCTAATCAAGTCAGTTTGGTTAAAAAAAAAAGGTATTTTTAAAATTAGAATTTCCTGTAACATAGACAATGTGGGGGTCAAGCCGATGACCTACATCTATGTTTGGGGATCAACCATGAAACTGTGGGTGTTGGAAATATGTTATAATACATGACATTTTTATTGCAGGTTTCGACCTTTCAATAGAGAGCTGATTTTGGAGAACGGCTTGCTCCTGTGATTGAAAAAGTCTCTCTGGAAGGTTGATGGAGCATGAGCATGGTATATATTATATTAACATTTCTCTTATTACATATGTTATTTATTTTAAAAACTGTACACAGTGTTATAACTTATTCAGATTATTCAAAATAGGCCAGTTCTGCTGGGTTTGTTCAAGTTTCTTTTTTTTAAAAAAATGATTGTTCTTTACACTCCTTCTGTAAAATTACAACAGACTAAGTAAAAGTATTTGCACAAGCTGTGCTCAGAAGGAAATGAAGAGGCCAAAAATATATATAAAAAGCTGAGTTTGCAACAGCCTTGATCATTGGAGTTATATAAATTCTCCATATAGTATTGTTCTTATATTCTTCTCTTGGGAATTATTCCAACTGAAATGTTCCTAATCCAAAACCAAAGTATGGATGATACAGTGTTATTTTAAAATAACTTTATTTTTTTGATAGGAGTATGTGTTAAAGAGTAGACTAGCAAGCTAACTGAGTGCATTTCAACATATTGTGCAAAATTTGTTTATAAAGGCATTAATAAACTAGCTACCTGACAAGCAAAGAAGTAGAAAACAGGAAAAAATGGTCTTCAGGACTCTCCATCTGTACCAGAATAGTCAGCAATTGTATTTATTTTATCTATTTGTTGGTAAATAGATATTATGTAGTAAAACAGTGAATATTTAAGAATAATTATTATGGACTATGCTACACTCATATTGCAAGTCCTGCTTTGCACTAGAAGTACTAATTTGGCTGAAACTGAGAAATCCATTCAGAGTAATCATAACCTAACTACTTCTATATGAATAATCTTAACTAACCATTTACATAAATAATTGAAATTAAAATAGAAACTGCTCTTGGATTGAGTAAATTTGTTTAAATGCTAAATGGAGTAGTAAAAACTGTAAGACTTTATCTTCAGCAAAATATATTACAGTACAACAAATTTTATGAACATGTCGTGACTTTAGCAATTCCAGCTTCCAGCTGGAATCCAGTTTTTATCCTTAATCAAATCTGTCTGTCTTCAAGAGCACATTTTTTTTTGTAGAAAGTAATTGTACCACAAAATAAGAGAAGTTTGAAAAACCCAAATTTTTAGATTATCTCAGTAACTGCTGATTTATGCAAAGCAAATGCAGAGAGGTGTAAATTTCATATTTCCTCTTTGTTGTAACTAATGGCTAGTGTAACTGAAGAATTGCTGGCTTTTACCAGTAATACACCTCCGGTTATAGAAGTATTTGAGGCAGACATGTTCTGAATATATTTTTCATGTAATGCTGTGATTTTAGGGTGCTTAAGACCTTCTATGGAAAATCATCAGTTGAGAAACAAAACTTTGAATACAGAAAGTATAGGAAATGAAACATTACTTTATATATGCTTTGCAGTTTGATTAGTGACAATTTTTAATCCTTTCTGTGATTAAAAGTCACAGTGAAAGTATTTTTATTAATGCTGTAACAGTGTTTGGGTAACATGCCTAATATGCTCCCAAATAAATAAATATTTCACAGTCTGTCCAGAAACTGTTCTGAGTGTACTGCCTTTCTGGTTGGGTTTTGGTTTTGTTTCGTTTTTTCCTTTTTTTATTTTTTTGAATAGTTCTCTTAGGAATATAAGGATTTCACAGAACATTTATTTGAAATTAATTATTCTTTTTTTTTTCTGTACAAAAGCAATTACGTTCTTGTTAATGAAAATAAGGATTATATTGCTAGGCAAAGGTATCTAAGGCTCCCTTGTGACATATTTAAAAGGTGAAAGTTTGATGGAGTGTTCCTTGGTCTGACACAAGTTCAGAGTATTTCTCATAGATTCTTATTCAGAAAAAAAAAATACAGTTTCTAGTTCACAACTGTAAATCAAAGGGATTTTGAATTTAGGGCCTAATCTTAAAAACTTTTAAATACACAAGTAGTCCTAATGAATTACTACTACAAATAAGGATTGGTAGAATCGTGTTCTCATTAAATGCAAACTTTATTTCTTTTAATGAATAAAAGATACTAAAGTATCTTGAACTTTGAGACAAGTCTAAATAATTTTTATAAAGTCCAAAGAGGAGAATTTTGCAGAAATGCAGTAATTGAGTCTTACTCATTTACAAGCTCAAATATCTTTCAAGAGTGCTGCAGTTGTCATTATAATCCACTTTCTAACTGTTGATCGGTGCTAGAACATTTTTATGCTGAAATTTGGTCCTTTTTTCTTTTTTTTTTCTTCCCTCCCACCCCCCTAGAACTGTTGTGTATTTGGTAGCCAGCATGGCTGTTTCATGACTCAAAGAGTAAGCGAAACTTTCAAGAGAGATGGGGGGGGGTGTTTGTTTTATTTTCTTACTCTTAGCCTCTGCTATTGTAGTTCTTACTTAGCAAAACTACCTTTTATTTTGTTGGAGGTTGAACCTGAAACAAGGGCTGCGGTGCTGGCCCCTTAAAAATTACTGGTGTGGCTGTTGCAAATTGTACTCTTGACTTCGTAAACTGTTTTGCAATATCTAATTGTAATGAAGCTGAAAAGATAAAAATGTACAGACTTCTTTGCTGAAGTGCTTCTCGTGTAACTTTTCCTGGCCACTTTTACCACTCGTGCTATAGGTATACACTTGAGGCTCTACAGACCTTGTTGACTGAATCATGATTTGAAAGCTGATACTGCATGCTTATTGCTCATCTAAAAGAACTGTTGCAGATTACTTTGTCAACTCATCTATGCTCTCTTTAAGGACTTCTCTTGCTTTTCAAAGGCAACTTAGATAATTTTCCTGAAAGAGATGTGTAGCTATAAATGCAACCCATGCCCAGTTCTTGCCACACACCTAAAATCAACCTTTGTTTGAAACCCTGTGATATCTTGGGCTTGGCTCTTTTAAGTTTTGAAATCTGAAACAACTGAATTTTCTGGATTTTGTTAGTTCAAACTAGATCCAGCACTAACATAATTTTAAAATGGAGTGTTGTATACTATCAGATTTAAATAGACATTAACTTTTATTATTAGATCAGGCATTTAATGAAACATGTATACATGAAGGATTTAAGACTGGTATACTTACAGCTCATTTTTCCTTGTCTGTTGATAAAATGGTCTTGCAAGGCAATAGGAAAAGAAAAACAAATGACATACAAATTCTTTAAGAAAAATAACTAAAACATACTAATTTGGATATTTAAAGGCTTATTCTTCTCACTTAAACAAAAATACATGAAAGTAAGGTATTGCCCCTTTTTATGATTTTTAATTTTATATATTTATTTGTTTATTTCAACAAAAACCTAAGTAGAAATTTATGTAAACCCATACATTTAAGCTGTGGATGAGGAAATGAGAAATGTAGAGTTCTTAAGTGTTCAACTACTGTACTGATGGCTCGTTAATCCACCTTGTTTTAGACTGCTGTTCGCACACTAACATGATGCAATTGCTAATTGAGACGTGTGAATAAACCACTGTTTCTAGCATTGATAATTTTGAATTTATTTTTAATACATGGATATTCACAATAAATTTTTTTCTGTTTGTTGGGGTAGGATTTTTTTTTTTAGAGAACAAGTTTTTTCTGTTGCATTATTCTAAATTTTTACACCAATATTTTGAGAAAATTAGTGCTTTCAACAAAATATACTAGGATAATCTATTAAAAGCAAGAAATCAGTATTATCTTATTTTTTAATTTGTGCAGTATTTAAAAAATCTTAGTAATGTGCAAATAGCTCTAAAATATTTACATCTTTCCATTAACCCACTAAATTTTAAGAGCTTGCTTTTTACTTCCTGTGAGTGTCCTATGGTTTTTTTGGTTTATGGATTTTGTTGGGGTTTTTTAAGCCTTCAGGACAAAGATTTTAATGATTTTATCCATTCACTTTTTAGCGGACATGAAGAGTGATTTTTGTTTTTTTTTTTTAATTCCCCCCTCCCCACAGAAGGAAGTGAATTTAAGTATTAATATGAAAGTTAACATAAATATTTTGAAAGTATTGTAATTAGGAACATGATTATGATCTTCCCAACTTTAACTGGTAATTTCCTACTTCAAAATAGATAGACCATACTATAAGTCACTTTTAGATTTAGACAGGACTTCCAGTGGATCTATTGAATCTGATAAACTGAAACACTTGCTTTAGGATTTCTGTTTTCTTTTGGAGCAAAATTTTCTCGTGGTAGAATGGGTAGATACTGTGGTCTTAAGTGTGTTATCACTTTAGTAATTCTGAAAACACTTTGCTTCTTCCTGTTACAAGCCAGTCCATATTTCAGTCAAGATCAAGAATTAGAAAAGGAGGATGCTCCATCTGTTGTGAAACGTTGTTGTGGCTCTTAAGAGAAAGGCTACCTCTAAATCAAACTATATATACTCAAAAGTCTATTGCAGAACAGAGTTCTCCACTGATATTGTCACACTTATGTCAGTATCTTGCACAGACGAAAAAACTCCTTATAAAAAAGAATGGTTATGTACTAGTTACCCTGTCCCCATGCTCCCCGAAAAACCAAAAGATTTTTTCCAGGTTCTCAGGAGAGGGGAGAATGATGCTTTTAATGCCAAGCACAGGAGTTATACAGCAGCAGTCAAATGTGTATTTTTCTTCATTTGCTTTATCACCTAACTCTAACAATATGTTTCACTTCTCAGGCAGAGTGAGTATTAGTTAGGGATTGTAGTTCTATATTACCAGAGTATTTTTTTAAACAACAAGTCATATGCTCATCTTTAATGCTACATATGTAGAAATTCATAGCCTGTATGATATGCAAGTGTTACTGATATGTTCTCCATACTGCTCTAAGCTCTAAATTTATGGCCTCTCTCATAAATTCAAGAGTAGATAAAATATGGTTTGAAATACACTCACAGGAAAATGCTTGCACTTTTCTTTCTTGAATTACCAGGTTGAAAATCTGGATGTGGTGCCTGTTTTGCATCCAGGTTTAGAGTGTAACTAGGAGATTCTTGAATTAGCAGTGAAAGAATAATTCCTTCCACGGTATAAGTACTGCTAGACCATGTTCTGTTTTTACACCAGCAACTCTTCAATTTTCGATAAGGTTTTGATCCCAGCTATGTCACTGTAATTACAGTGAATTTGGCTGTGAATACTGTTTGCTTCAGAAATTGATATTTTTGTGACACTGTGTACAAACTAACAAATGTAAAATACAAGAATGTTCATAAGTTATCTCTTAAATTTGTTGTCCTTGATGTTTTTTTTTTTCCTATTTAGTTATAAGATTTCTTCTTGCATTTTGGGTAATACTTAATTTGTGAACCTCAGTGTCTTCTGACCTGAAAATGACTATTCAAATTGCTGTTCATTTTTTTCTTTGCTTTATTTTTATATTAATATAACTTCTGTAGCTGACCCACTTTCCATTATGCAAAAACCTGAACAGAATTTGTCATTGAGGTAGGAATTCATGAAGGCTAACACTAGAGGGCAATTCAAAGCAGCAGCTTACCCCAGAACAGTTACGGATGCCTGTGGCTCTGTTTTGGAAAAGCGGAGCCTATGGAGACTTTGCCAGGGTCTTCCCCAGGTGAAAGCTGGTCTTTGTGATTAACCTCCTAAATTATTTATTTAACTTGTTTTTCACATCCTTGAGTGCTCCACTGAATGAGGAGGAAGTTAAGCCCCTTCTTATCTGCTGAATTAGAAGAGAAGAAACATCTTCACAGTATCTTACCTCACTCTTGCCACTGCCAAAAAGGCATAACTTACTGTTGGATGATGTTTGGTTTTAATTTGCTCTCATGTGCTACATTGATCCATTTGTCTGAAAGATACTGGGCTTTGGGAGGTGAGGTAGCATTGCACTGAAACTTAAATGCCTGTTGTTAAGTATCAAGGGAAATGGAATCTATATTGTGAGTAAAATATTCCTACAAATTTCTTAAAAAATACTGCAAAGTTACGCAAATTAATAAGATAGTATAAATAATTCATTTCATTCAAACAAACAAGCAAAAAAAACCTGATGCCACACCACAAACAGGAAGGCATCAGACAGGTACTTGGTGTTCATATCAAGGAAAATACAATGCATCGAATGTAAAGAAAATGTAGTTGAAGTAAGATGAGCAATCAGGTGCTGTATTTGTTTAACTGAGGAGAGAGATCATCTATGTATATTGTGCACAATTTAAGCAATTTATGTAACAGTGCATTACATAATAAATGAGAGTTTTCACGGTTGCAACGTTCGTTATAGATTTACAGAACACCCTAAATACTTGTAAATAATAACCTGTAATGCAAACGGTGATGTCATGCTTCTTGAAAAGCCCTCACAAATTCTTATTTTAGCAATGCAAATTCTCTCATTATATTGAAATGTATGCACCCAGCCATGTAAATGTTTGTGCCACAGTACAAATTTCACCAGCAGAGCATTTTGTAAGAGTGTGTGTGTTTATACCTATCTCTATATACATCTATATCATATGTTATTATATAGTTTATGTGTACTTATATATAAAAAACCTAAGATTGAAAAGGCATGATCGTTCATACACTGTACCACTTCTTCAAGGAGTATTACCTTTGCATTCTTTTGCACAACTTCCTATAAATGTCTAAAACTCATCCTTGTTTCAACTGCTCTCAAGTTGTTTGGTTGTTTTTTTTTATATAAAGAATACTTAGAGTAACCCTGGCAGTGCCACAGATCAATAGAAATGCTACAATGCTTTGCTACAGTAAACGTTTACACCTGTTTTCTGCAGGTCTGATCAGAGACTCCATTGCAATTTGAAAATATGTAGTCTGCTGACAATGATGTGCCCAAACTTAATCAGTGCTGGAGCCCTTGGAAGAGAGATTGTGTCATCACACAGTATATAGTCCAACAATTACTGACCTTGATGAATCTGTGAAAGAAGAAATTAGTTTTCTCACTCCTTAATTTGCAAAATGCACAAAAAAAGACCCAGCATGTGTGTTACATTCTATGGGTTTTAGGGGAGGTTTTGGGTTTTGTGGGGGCGATAGGGAGTGATGTTGAGGAATTAGTTGCTACTTATGTACAGTGATAAAGAGGTCTTAATCACATACATGAACTCTCATGATTTTGAGAATGTGAATATTTATACTAAATCTTGCTGAGTACTTAAGTGCTTAAAGTAAACATATATGTAACCTTTTAAGAAACTGAATCTTTAGTCTTTTGCAGGTAAGACACTACCAATTTAAGGATAAGCATTTTCGTGCAAACATGACTTTTGTCTCCATTTTTTTTAACTCCTTTTACCAGCTTGATTTTTTGCCTTGAATCAAAGAGATAAGTTCCGTGGTTAGCATTCAGAGTTCTGTTTATTTGAACAAAGCAAGAACAAATGTGTAAGTAACAGCAATGTGCGGACCAATATTGCAATACTGGTCTGTTCTATCTTTAAGCAGGTGGTTTCATGTGGCAGGCTGGAAGAGAGACTCTTTTTCTTCCCAGCTTTTGACAAAAAGATGACGCATATGACTCAGAATTAGAAGGGGAAATCTGCCAGTTTGCATCAGTTCCTTAACTTGTGGGCTGCTATTCACCACAAGAAAAATCAGTATACTCGCACCAGTGCTTCTTGAGAGATGAGGAGTAATCATTTCTTTCAGAAAGTGTCGGATGGTTGGAGTAGGCCTTTCATATGTTACACTAGGCTTTTCCTATAATAAGATATTTTTCTATTGTATTGAATTTTTAGGAAGAAAAATAAATAATGTTGCTAAATGCTACATTTAATGTTTAAAATAGGAATCAGACATATTATAGCTTAATGCAGAGTAAAAGCAAAGGAATCTGCTTTTTTTTGAAAATATAACACTTCTGTTTTGCTGGCACTGAAACCCAAAAACCATTGTAGATCTCCACAGTCGAAAGGTAAGGTTTTTTTATATTTTTTTAACCTAATTCCACGTATCTGAATCTCCAGATCCAGCTTTTAAGTAAGTTAGTGGTACTTAAAAAAAATTAAATATAGTAACTTTGAGGGCAGAAGCCATCTGTTTTGAAGGGGAAAATAATCACTTGAAGTAAGGAAGATGTGACATCCAAAATGTCATGCTTTAGACCTATGAAAAAAGATAATGCTCAACTTAGTGATAATTCCAATTCTTTCATATAGTTCTGGGTTATGATGCAATACTGATATTTGCTCAAAGAACATACTGTCAGCTAGCGTTTTATTGGAAAAAAAAAAAGTCAAATCCTAATTGTTCAGAGATTAATGTCTTTTTGGTTCGTAGATATTTACTAGACGTTTGATAGGGCTGAGAGTACAATTTTTTTTAGTACTAGTGTGCTTTAGGTATTGGATTATAAATCTTTTTCTTAATATATTAACTCCTAGTTAATTCAGCATGGTTTTACTTTAAGCTTGTTAGTGAAATATTGAAAATCTAGCTTAATATAAAGCTGTAAGAGGCACCCAGCATCCTTATCCTTTTTTTTTTCCCCTTTTTTCAATTTTTTTTTTTTGGGGTGGATGAAGTTCCTTTCATTTGGCAAAACTATTGTTGTTGTTTTGAAAAAGCATATCCTAAGTGAAGTTCATTTTCTAGCTGGAAAAATGAACTTCACTGATTAGCAATCTGCGTCGGCCTTAGAAAGCACCATTTTACTTTGCATTAGTTCTGTTCGGTCAGTAGTGAGTCTCACTGATGGGGAAGTGGGGAATCAACCCATAAACATTTTTGAAGGGGAGTACACGCATCTGTGTGTTAGGTGGTACCTCTTCTATGAATATTTCACAGAGGAGTGTGGGGGGGGAAGATTAAAACAGCCTTCTGAGTTGCTGCTCCTACATATTCTCTTAGCTACCATTGAATAAACAATTATCTAAGTAGAAAATATGTCTAGGACTCTGCAGTCCAAAGGTGTTAAGGGCACTCGAAACTTCTGCTGAAGTGACTAAATAATGAAGTTGTAGAAATACTGCTAAAGATTGGAAAAGTTATAGCAATTACTAGGAGGTGATCCTCTGCTGTTAACTAGTGAATTCCCTTAACAGTGGAGTTGATTTCTTAAAGCAATTCAGTCTTACCTTTTGTAAGTCATACAGTTGTCTGGCTTTTTATAGACGTCATGTAGGGATGATGTCAAGAAAAAGACAATTTTACTGTCTGAGCCAGAAGGCAGACTTACAAAAAGCAACTTCTTTCAGGACACGAAAAGCTCTTTGTTCTATGGCCTTGGTCTTTTTGTGCTTTGACCCTTATTTTATAGCATTGTCACTCTGACCCTAAATCTTTGGAAGCAGACATGCAGCAAATTTAGCCCTTTACAAGTGAGGTTGCACTCTGAGCTATGGTCCTTGTTTTTGTCTTTAGGCATTATAATTCCATACAATGCTGAGATGTAACAAAATAAAAATTTAAGATTTGTGGTCTTGTGTAGTGCAAGTAGTATTATTTACATATCAGGACAATTTTTTTTATATATATTGCTATGGTAGTGTCCTATGATTTATTATTATTTACCAATTTCTGATAAGATAGCAACTAGGAAGGCAGTCTGGTTCATACCGACTAATGTATTTTTCCAGTTTTTCAGCAGTACTTTGGAAACTGATCCTGTGCACAGACCACCAGGGTTTCTGCAAAATGCTACTTGAGTATTAAGTATTCTATTGAGGACAAGAAATGCTTTGCTGAGCATTATAAAGTTAGAAGGTTTAAACAGCAATACCTGCATGGCTTGCTTTCGTAAAAGACTGGGTGCTAGCTTAGGACAACACAGAATTTTACACTAGGCCTGGGGCTGCTTCCTGTGCTAAATGAACAAATCTTCTGAGAATTTAATAAAACTAACTTTTTTTTTTTCCCCAATTCTTTAAGCAAGCTAGAAATTAATGAAAAGAAAACCTACAGTAAGCTGATATGTTCTGAATTTTTTTTTTCTTTAAGAATCTAGTATATTTAAGAGGAGAACCTGTTTCCCTATCTTAACTTTCCATTATGTAGCTGGTTTGTATTTTATGGGTATTGTTATTTGGAGAAGGATTGTTCCATTTTCTCTTTTACCAGCAACAATTCCATATACTTCAGGTTTTGTAAATTTGAACTATAATCATAGGATAATATTTTCTGAAGGTAATAGTGTAATAATCTAAGGATATGTTTAGTGGAGGAAAAAAGTATCTTGATCTTCGTTTTAAATCTGAAAAACTGTTATGAAATTTTTTAAAAATACTAATATAGAAACTGAAGTTGTATTTTATGACAGACCTGGCTTTCTTTTTGGTAGATCCAATAGACTGAGTATTAATATTTTTTGTGATAAAATCAGGGGGAGAAGGACATTTTAATGACCACTGTAATGAAATATAAAACTGACTTTGTAGAACTTAGAAAATAGCTTCTTCGTTTTTCTTAATTTTGTGTGTGCCCTTTCAAGCAGAAAGAATGCTGGTACAGACTGAAAGTGTTCACACAGTTTTCTTCCTGTGTGCATGCCAAAGGTACAGGGAAGACGGATTTTTAAAAGTTGTGTGCAAGCTATACTAGTGCAATCAGAGGATTCTGGAAGGCTTTTCTGAAACACAGCTTTTACAAACTCTGTTAGAAACCCGAGCTTGTTACACTTTAGAAGTTCCCTGTAAAATATTTCATATAGCACTCTAATGCATCAACATCTGACAAAAGACTCTTTAGAAGCTGGAAAAGAGGTGGGAGGAGTTAGTTTTATTCAATTTTATTTTTAAGCTAGACTTGATACTAAAATATACTGATAATATACTAAAATATACATTGATAGTATTTGTGTGCTATATCTTAGTTTTGCTTTTTTAGCCCGCAAACTATAAAAACTGTTTGACATCCTCTACTTGTTCAAGTCAGAACTGACTACCTTTAGTTTCTTGCCTTCCCCATAAATCTGCTGCATTTTGGTTGCTATTCATCATTCCAAAAGGAGCATCAATATTGCAGTACCAAACAACTATCTTCACTTTGGTTCGTTTTCATGGCTGCAATGGGGGGGAAAAAGTGCACCTCATACAAATGAATATGTGAGTCAAACTAGTATAAGCAGAGGTTGGAGTGCTGAGATGAAGTAAAAAGGTTGAATTTTATGCTGATATTCCATAACTGTTCTTCCAAATGTACTTTTATACTCCTGAATTTCTTAATGGTTTTACTTCCTGGTTTTTATTTTTAGCTGCCTTTGTTATTTTATGTTTATTTTATGCAGTAGTTCTCCGGCTAGTCTAAATATGTTTGTTCATGATCCTTGGAGAGATGGCTGGACACATGATATAGATTCTCCAGATTTAGTAACAGTAGATTTCAGTCATCAGCAGTTATCTACTTAACTTTAATTATTAATATTTTACATTGCAAACAACTTTTGTAGTTCTCCCAGTCTTTTGCCGTGGTTACATGGGGAAAAATGTTGATGTGATTGGGAAATAGTTAACAGACAATCTTTTTTTTTTTTTTTTTTTTTTGTCGAAGTCTGTATGTTTGACCTTACCCATAATTTAAAACCAAAACTCCAGATTGGTGCTAGTTACCTCAGTTCAAATATTCATCTTCATGTTTAGAAAATTATCCAAAATATTAACTCTGACTTTTTAACACAGTTTTGTAATAGTCTTAGAAATATTCAGCTGCTTGGTAGAAGGTATAGGAAGATCTGTTATATGTGGAGAGGTGTAGAAGCTCAATCCTAAATGACTGCTCCTTTTTGAGGTGAAGTGGGGCTAATTTATTGCTGGATTACAGTCACTTAATTAAACCAAACAAACAACACCATACACACCCCCAAACCAAACAAACAAAATCCCCCCAAAAAGCAGAACAAATCAACCCTAGCACAGAATTGTTAGGTTAGAGACAGACTGGTTTTTGAACTGCAGTCTTAAACATAAGTTCAAAATATTACTGTTACTTCAGGAGAATAGCAATTAAGGTGTATAGTTTATTCTCTTAATTCTCCTTCATCTATGACCACAAAGTAGCCCAATTAAGGTGAGTGAATTAACTGAGTATCATAGGTTATACCTGATCCAAATAATAATGCAATAGTAGCCAAAAGTACACAGTAATACTTTGAAATATTTCAGCTGAATCTCCTTTCTTTTTTTTAAATACATGCGTATCACTTTAAAGGCTGCTGGCATCAAGAATTAGGGAGAAAGAGGGTTTCTTAACAAAAGCAACAAGAAGGCAGGAGCAAAAGAATATAATAATTCTAAATGTAAGTTTTAAGAATGAGCAAGAGTTATAAATTCCAGTGTGTTTGCAGTATAAATATTACAGTGTTGAGTAAGCATTATGACAAAAATAAAGTGAAACTACTATTGTTTAAACTGGTGGGGGCAGGGGGGGAAGTAAACAGTGTATTATTAAGATACAGCTACATACACTTTTAGATCTTACAGTTTTGGTGTTTGAAAGTAGAAGTGTTTAGATTCTTAACAGTGAAGTGAGATTATCTCTAATTCCGACTTTTGCCCAGATGAATTTCATAAAAAAAAAAGATTGTGCATTTGCAGCAAGAGTTGAACTGTTACTGTGTTTATTCATATTGAATGGTTTATTAGTGGCACTGAACTGTGACCTCAGAGGACAGCTTTGCAAATTCACCATCAGCTGTCAAAAAAGCTATCACTGCAAAATGTCCAGTCTATCATAAGAGGGAGTTACTCTCTTCATGGAATGCACGGAACCAGACACACTTGTCAAAACTGCTCCACTTCATATTGTGCCATCTGAGTGCAAACCCTGTCTCAATTCTAGCTTAAACTAAGAAACTAAACTGGGAAAACTGAGATATGGAGATATACTTTCTGATGTCTGTGCTATGGGGGAGAGTAGCACTGCTGGACAAATAATGTAATGCTTTAGACTGTGGAGGACTTGAGAGTCTTTCAGTGCTTTTCACCTTCAGATTTCTAATTCTGAACTGAAATAAGGCTGGGAAGGGGTCACAGTGAACAGTGAAGCAATACCTTTGCTTTCATAGTGAATCTGTGTTGCCTTGCATTAATGAGTAAGTAACACAAACAATAAATACGGTTGTGTGCAAATGGTGTATTACACTGTCAGTGAGGAAGGTGGTTTGGCCAAGAAATACTGAGAGAGTGCTTTTGTTGTATGAGCAAAAGGCACAAGGTAAATGTTTAATCTCATGTCATGCTCTTGGGCATTTAAGACAATATACAGTATTTAATAGAAAGGCCTTAATATGTTTTACTCCAGACCACTGAACTGTCAGATTGCTGATTAGTGGTACCTTTTTGGATACAATATGTTATGAAGAATTTAAGGAGCTTATTAGTAGTTACAGTAGCCAGAAATTCACTTGTAGCTGATTTTCATGGGGTCAGAAAGAGATCAAATTGGGCTTGGTATTGTCATAAACTCTTAACCGTAAACCAATCAAAACTGAACATGATATTTATATTAGGCTTGGTCTTTGATAAATCAACTAAAAAAATACTGAAATCAAGAAAAGGTTCCTTCCCTGATTGGGAGCACCCCAATCGCAAAAATGCACACCCTTTTTTTTCTTTTTTATTTTTAATTCTTTTTTTTTTCCAAACAACATCCCTGACTTCTGTGTATGTGCAGAGAGCCTTCTTCTACAGAATTTCAGTTCTGCATCTTCAGAATCCTTCCTTCTTCATCTTCCTCAGCAGAGCTCTTGCTTTCAGGGGCTTGGGAGGATCTAATGAAGCTGCCTGCATACATGATTCCCAGCTTTTATTGAGGTCTCCTCTGTCTGTCTGTCTTTCACCCACAGATCCCCATCTTAAGACCCAAGGATAGAGGTAGGAGAAGCAGTCTTGATAGCGTGACTATGTTAGCTTTATGACCAAAACATTGAGGTACAATTTGTGCAGACACTCCTAGGTTTCAGTAGATTTCTGGCTTAGCTACCTACACTTTTTATTAGTCTTCCTCCTCCTTTTTCATGTTCTTCAACCCCTTGTCTCACATACCATGTCTTCAATTTTATATGAAAACTTGCTTATTCTCATTACAGATAAAAATATATTTTTAATAGCAAAATAGAAAAAATGCAGTTGTGTTGTACTTTGTTTGTTTGTTTGGGGACATTTTTGGGAGTAAAGTTTAAAAAAAACCCCACCCTCAAACTCCAAAAAACCCTAAATCATAGCCCCCACACCACAATCCTGTAATGCATGTCAAGTTTTCTGTTCATGTTTTGGGTGGGTGGGGGGAATTACCTGCAAGTTCTCTTACTAAGGTACTTACTGTAGAAAATAGCATAATAGTTCTGCCAAGTCTTCATTTCTTGGTGTGTGTAGTTTAATTTTAGAGGGATTTACTTATGCAACAGGAAAAAGCCTCCATGCTTAAGCTAGAAGCTAAAAACTAGGCAATTGAAATAAGAGTATCTAGTTAAACACACATTTACAAATGAGGAACTGGCCTAACGTACAAATGCTTCCAAAGATATTAAATGTTGCAGCTGTCTTTTTAAATAATTTCCTTTCAATCTTTTAAGGTAAATCTACAAATGAGATGCAGTAATGTCTCTTGCATATTCTTTTCCCAGAACAGTTTAATTTAATCTCTTGCTGCTGGCTAGCATTTTTGCTTGCATCTATCTTTATCTTTGCCTTCAACTTTCTGTATATATGGTGGAGATTCTTCTTGACCTCTTCCTCTCTTGGATTATGCCTAGCACAGTTTCTTCAGCGGGCGGGAACCAACTGTCACAGCATACCTTTACAGTTAGATTTATTTTGACTTCACATTCAGGTTTTACTTCACCAAGGTACTAGGTAAGTTGGGCCTATATAATCTAGTTTTCCAAATTGGACAGATTATATAGGCAAACAAATTAACATAGGTAGTAAGAGGGGAAAAATGTGTAAATACAGTTGTGTGTTTAAAATATACCAGAAATGGCTCTTTTATACAGTTCCTAAAGTAGCATTTCTACCTAGATAGTGATCTAAAAAACCCCTTAGTGTTGTTGCAGCTACCTGTAAACTTATGCTGGCAAATCTCACTTCAATTGGCACATTTGTACCAACGGAGCCTTCTAGCAGAGGTTGTCCTGCTGCATTATTGTAGGAGCAAAAATAGGAAGGGAGAAAAGGAGGACTCACCATACTTTCCCCCTTTGTGGCCTGCCAAACTTTTTTGCGCTTACAAATAGCCCTGTTTAATTTACAGACGTTGTTTCATCATGAACTGACTAGAAGGCTCTTTACAATGGAATGGTGTGCTTGGGTCTGTGCTGTGTAAGTAGCTTTTGTCTTAATAATTTGGTGTAAAAACGTTAAAGAAAGCAGAATTCCTGTTCTCTAGGGAAGCAGTAAAAGTACTGTATGCAAAATGCTGGCATACTTTAGCATAAGAAAAGGATACCTTTGAGGGATGTGAACTCTCTTGCTTACCTCTTCAAGGAAAGTAGCATGGTCATTCTAGGCTCGGGGCAGATTAACTCCTGCACCTGATAACAGATAAGCTACTGTTCTTGCTATCAATCTGTTGTGGGCTTTTTCCCTGGAATGGATTAAGAAGGACTTGTAAACCTGTCTGCCCAAAAATAGTGTCAAGGGTAACCTGCAGAGGTGACAACGACCTGAGGACCAATATGGTACTTTACAGAAGCTTATTTTGAAATTAGCTCTTATTCACTTACGTATGAAAGTGGGTGGGGTTTTTTTCCCACCAAAGCTGTCTTTTTTGTTTTGTTCTGAAGGAAACATCTGCATAATCTTTAGTGCCTGTAATCAGAAACACAGTTGTCTAATTCCTGGTTCGCGTCCCATTAAGGTATTATGCACAGTTGACAAAGTCTAGAGCTTCACTGTAAATAAAAAGTCATCTTGGCAATGGACAAATGTTTTGTAAACATCTTATAGTTTATTAATACAGCTGATGACAGTATATGAAAACTAATGTTCAACAAGAAAATTCTGCATTCAGCTTTCAGTGTATGTTTCCATTTCCTTGAAGTATGGTAGACACCTTGGCATAACGTAGCAGCACATAATGGTTTGTGGGTTTTGAAAAGGTGCAGGCCATATTGTGCTGCCTCAAAAATACAAGGATTTCATCATCCTGAAGAGACATCACTTATGAATTAGTCAATCTTGTGATGCTGATGTCTGTCATACTTTAGCAGCACGTAAATATTGGTGTTAAGACTGTAAATATCTCCAGTATTAACTGTGCTGCTGAAGTAAGGCGAGCCACTTCTGCATGTGAGTCATGAAAAAGGACATTTCATGTATTTCTTGATGCCTTTTTGTTGTTATAATTTATATCTTGATTGTTTATGACCTCTTTCTTGGCTTTTGTTTGTATTTTCATCTATTAAGAAACAATAGTTAGGACTTCATCGTGTCTGGTAAATATAGAATAGACATATATGTAACTTTGAATGCTTTGACTTACATGAAAGCTGACTTTATTAAAGGATCCATCTCAAGCTACACCTGTTTAACAATGCTTTGGTAAGTGTGTTTATATATATATTTAAAAAAATTAAATTGGTGGTGTTTCTTTAATTGTCAGTATTTCTTTATTAAAACTCCTAAAGCTGTGTGCTCATTTTTACAGCATTTTCTTAATGAATGGAGCTGGGAAATGTTTTTGTCATGTTTTTAGTCAAGCAAGCACATAAAGCAAAAGTGTCATTCAAAATTTTTAACAAAACTTATTAAACTCTTCATTTCTTAAATCACTGTGTCTATAGACAGGTAATTTTATGGTTAGAAGTTTAAATTGTGTACCTGACTGAATTTACTAATTTTTTTTCTCATCTTCCTCTAAGATGTTTCTCTTGCAGGGGAATCTTTCATTGAGGTGATCAAAATTGCTGCAGTGAGAAGGGAAATTACTTGGGCTCCTTTCCTTTTAAAAGCTGCATGCAAGAACTGTGTGGTGAGTCGAATGTAGACTAATGGTTATGTAAATGTCACTAATTTTAGATACAGTCAAGATCTGAAAGTGTGTTTCCTTTTAAGATTTTATTTTCTTCACTGTCATGAGTCAGTATCACTTGCTAATCTCACTTTATTAGCCCTGTTATATTTTGCCATTAAAATACATATTCTTTCTTCAAATAAGTGCTCACAGATTCAAGTTTATACATCATATGGATTTCTAAAAGGAGAGAAAAAAGATTATCTGCACTGGGGATTTGTTTTGACTTCAGGCTTCACAGGCCTACTACTTGTGCAGTTGCACAGGTACAAACATGACATAGATGAATACCTATCTGTTTAATCCATAAATCTGCATTATTTGACAGTATAGAATTTCAGCCTGGTGTATGTGCTGGTAAAAATCACACTTGTCTGCCTTTGCTATGGATTTGAACTGGTGAAATTACTGGTGAAATTTAGTTCAGACCTGAGCAGTTCTCAATAGTAGAGCTACAAAGTATTAGAGAGTCTACAGCTTTTCGTAAAGTAAACACTTAGGTGTGTATCTTGACCTACTACAGGTCTCTTAAGATTTGTGGCCAAAGTGAGGTTGACTACTCAGAAGAAATATTCTATCTGGCTCAAAGTTGGTTAGCTTTCTCGCTGAGGCTTCTTTAAGTAACAGTACGTTATATTTGTTTGTCTGTAACTACTTAATTCTAAAGACCTGCATATACATTTCAGCCACTTGAAAACTTAGAAATGCTTGGAAAGACCAGACTCTGAGGGTTATAAAAGAAAAGGACATTACTCTTCCACTATTCCCTTCACTTTAAAGGTCACTGATTTTTGTTAGCATGCTGCAGACTGTGATGCTTGCAGAGAGCCATCCATCCTGTTGCTCTTGTAGATCCAGTAATTTAATGTATCTAGGCTTTTTCTCTGGCACTTCTGAGTAGATGTGAATCTAAAGACCTGATCAGAAAGATTGAAGAGCATGCAACAAGTAAGTCTATTTGCATGGCTTTGTCAAAGTCCAGTGGCCAAATTGTTTGTTCCTGACTACTTTATTGTGCCAGTGCAAACCTTCGTGTGAATACTGAAACAGACTGCTTCCTTCTAGTTCACCATGCAAACTCCTATAACTGCATAAGGCAGGGGATGGCAGGAGATGGGAAGCAGCAAAAGGTGAAAGGCTGGACTGCCTTGTTTTGTGACCCTAGCAGTTTACAGCAGTTTAGTGACATGATGAAAATACAATTGGAGCATTTGTAGAACCAGAGCTTAACTTGAGGAACCAAAGTTCCCATCTGGATTAAGAAAATGACTTGAAGTGCTTATGAAGGCCTACTCAAATTATACAGTTCCGAAATCTTTGAAAAGAATGTCATGTTTCTTGCATGCTTCATAATTGTCTTAAATAATATTAGCAATTGTATTTTCCAGAGGTTTACCTGCATGGACAGTGCCATAGCCTGTGGCTGAATGGAATTCCCTCTGCATTGCAGCTCTAGAGTCCTAAGGATTGTGCATGATGTAAGAGAGGAAGGCTCACTAGTTTCAGTTTAGGTGCTTATTTTCTACTAGTTTTAGGAATTGCACAAGGAATGAGGTGTTTCATTCATATAAAAGGCAAAGAAAAGATATGCCCGCTTGAATATGAGCTGAGACTATATACAGGAGTGAAGACAACTAGCAAGAGGAGCATGTCTAAAAATCTAATGTTGAAAGGTTGGAGGTGAGAACTGGTAGGGAAAGGACAGATCTGACGAACTGGAAAATTGAAAGGACTGGGACAGCTTGGGCAAAGATTTGGGGGGTTTGTTTGTTTCTTGGAATTGGAAGAAGCAGCAGCCTGACAGAAGGCATCTCGCCTGAGGCAAAGAGAACAAGTCAGGCTTGGGGAAAGGGCTTGCACACCTCAGATCATTCCTAACATTTTCACTGGAGTGCTCAGCGCTTCAGATCCAGAAGGGAATGCAGATTGTTGAGTAGTAGCTTTTGCTGTCATCTGTGAAATCACTGTCAGCTTCATCCCCTTCATTTTATTCCACACAGAAGAGGGCAACGGAATCATTTTCGTTGGAAAAGACCTTTAAGATCATAGAGTCCAACTGTTCACCCTGACTGCCAGGGTCCCTAAACCATGTCCCTAAGTACCACATCTACACACCTTTTAAACACTTCCAGGGATGGGGACATCACCACCTCCTGGGCAGCCTGTTCCAATGCTTCACAACCCTCTCTGTAAAGAAATATTTCCTAATATCCAACCTAAATCTCCCCTGGCACAACTTGAGGCCATTTCTTCATCCCATCACTTTTTACATGGGTGAAGAGACTGACCCCCACGTCACTACAACCCCCTTGCAGGTAGTTATAGAGAGTGATAAGGTCACCCCTGAGTCTCCTTTTCTCCAGGCTAAACAACCCCAATTCCCTCAGCCGTTCCTCATAGGACTTTTCTTATTAGTGCTCTCAGCTACATCATGAATTTTGGTCCTGAAAAGGAATCCCAAAATAACAGAGTAGTTGAGGTTGGAAGGGACCTCTGGAGATCATCTAGTCCAGGCAGTCATCAGGCAGAGCAGGGGGTTTTTTAGGGCTGTGTCCAGTCAGGTTTTGAGTATCTTTAAGGATGGAGACTCTGCAACCTGTCCTGCTCAGACAGGGTTTCCTGCATTTCATTTTGTGCCTGTTGCCTCCTGTCCTGTTGCTGGACACAACTGACAAGAGCCTGGCTATGTCTTCTTTACTCTCCCTTACCCCCATTGGCAGGCATTTATAAACTTTGATAAGATCATGCACACAAGACTTCTCCAAGCTGGAGTCCCAGCTCTCGTGGCCTTTCTTCATGTGAAAGATGCTTCAGTTCTCTCATTGTCTTTGTGGAAGTAAATAAAATGTTTCAGCTAATATGGGAATTGAAACTCAAAGGGCGAAATGCTTTGACGGGGGTGGGGTGGGTGAGGAGGGAAGACAAAACACGACCTAATAACTTAACTGTAAAAACTGTAAAAAGAACATGAAGATCACAAAATGAAATGCTTTAAGATTCTGCCATCTTCATTTGCCCCCTTGTGTTAGTGTACTATGGAGCAGTCTTCATGATCATACAGAATACTTAATCTAATGATAGGATTGGCCTGGTGTGGTGCTGAGCCAAGAAAGATGTTTGTGGGCTGTAGAAGTAAGAAGACTGATGCTGCTATAGGTTCTGCAGAAATCGGTAGAAAATTCTGTAGGCAATGGAAAAAAAAGACTGCAAGTAGAGGAAAACATGTCGTCATGGTTATGCCAAATAAGAATTCATAATAATTGGATGTCATTTTTATTTTTCTGCCTTTATTCTTATATGATGCTAATCAGGGTACCAAGCCATTGTTTTCATAGTACTTGTATTACTCACTCCAGAGGTGTTTGACTTAAGAGTCTCATGTCTGATGGAAACACTGGCTGTTTATTTTTGCAGCTGAGCTTCTTAGGAGTTGTCATTTGAATTAAAATACTATGTTATATTATGTCTGTTGACAGTCTCCTATCTTCTTAAACAGGGTAACTCAAACTGTTGCATACTACAGTAGTTTCCGCACCTCTATGTCACGTTTAAAAATAGAGGTATTAGCCACTGATTTCGAAGGGCTGTTGGGTTTTTTTTTGGTTTAAAAAAAAAAAAAAACCCACCACTTTTGTTTGGTAGCTGTACTATAGTAATGCGTTTCCTCATGGAATTTTCTATGGCATTTATTAATCCCTGTCTCAGAGGAAGAGGTGAGTATTGTGCATCTTTTAAAGACCAGATCTGCAATCAACTTTGTTACCAACTCAAGCTGAGAAACCAAGTTTCCGTGCTGTTGATTCATAGTCTATTTGTCCAGTCCTGTGAACTGCAAAATCCTCTTGATGCGTGTTCTATCTTGTCACTGATTCATTTTTGCATATATAGCTATTATTATAAAACATTTGTTTGTCCCAGTTTTGGAATGTGGTTTCATGAGTAACACCTTCAGAATTCTGAAAAATCTGTTATACACTGAAGATAATGTTTGTGTTTGAACTTCAGCATATTTTACAATACATTTATCTATAAAGATCTGTGGTGCAGAACAAACTAGTTAAATTGTAGCAATTTTTTCATGTACAGTGGTAAACAGTGCGTCTTTAAAAATGTAAAGTGACTTACACCTAAGTATTTAGGACTTCTACAGGCTGTTCTTCAAATTTCAGATGCAGTTTTGGTACTGCATATGGCATGCTTTACTGACTGAAAGCAGTTCTGTACTTGGTATTCAGATAACAAGATACCATGATTAAGAGAAAAGTTGAAACATTTTCAGATCTTTCTAAGTACTGAGAGAAGTCTCTCTATCTACTGCAACACTAGCAGTAATGTTTGCAATTTGCAATGTTTAAGATTCCTTTTATGTTCTTCATCACTACCTCCTGTCATGGAAGTCACAAGAAATGATTGATAGAAATATATCCAAAGTGGTGAGCTCGTATTTTGCCATAGTTTAACTTGAGGCAGAGCGATTCTTCATTTAAAACAAACAAAAGTTTAAAATGTATTTGAAGGGAAACTTATGTCTGGGATATATGTGAGTCTCCTTTCTAAGATGGCAATTGTAGGTGTGTATCAGAAGAAAATATTTAACTGTCAACAGAAATTAGACAAAATGATGGCGAAAATGCAATGGCATGAGTGACATTGTTCCTCTTTTTGTGAGGGGCTAATATCACTGGTGTATTACTTTTTCACTCTAAATTAAACAATTTATTTCTGTTGAAAGTTATTTAATGTCCCTCAGACACAACTTCTTCATATTTTTTCCGAATTTTATTCAATTATAATAGCTCTGTGTTAATAAATCAAATTAAATTTATATAATGTTGCTGCCATTTCTTAATGTAAAACCTGAACCCTGTGTTCAAAAGTTCTAAAATTAACAGGCTCACTTACTTAGCTTCTGCTGAGATGGGAATAATGTATCCATAATGTTTTCTTCCGCTGTTTATAGCCATAGGATACAGTCATGGACAGAAAGTTTCACATTTCCCTATGGTTTTTGCAGGGCAAGCATGTGGCTTTATTACCTATAAAGGAACCCTTCTGTCAGCAGCTTTTACACTTTTAAGTGGTTTTAAAAGTGAAACGTTTTGGAATCTCTCATAAAATACTCCAAAAAAAAAAAAGTAAGTAGTATAAAATTTGAACTATATAAGGCATAAATTATAGAATATAAAGTCTCAATTGTATACATGTGTAATATTTACTGAAATAAAAGGAAAAGCTTCAGGGATTATATTATTAGACCAACTAGAATAGTGAACAATAATATACGACTATGGTTCTACAGTCCTGTGATTCTCAAGCCAGACAAGTTTGGGACTGACAGAGTCTTCCTGTTTCCTTCAGTGTTAGCCTGGCTCTGATATTTCCATGGTGGTTTCACTGAATGGGTTAGTTTTTGGTAAGCTCAGCCAGCTGAATGTGCTTGCTGTGTGAGCAACAGTTCTGGCACCGAGGAAAAGCTCCCTCCGTTCTCGAGAATGGCAGTCAGAAAAATCAGAAATTTTCAGTAGTATCAGACAAAGATGAAAAAGAGCTCTACTGTTCTGGAGGTGTGAAATCTGTTAAATGACCTGTGTGACAACCAGTTTTAGGAAGCGTGTGTGGATGGTAGGTTGTACAGGCAGAAGAAGGATTTCCCTGCAGATTGGATAACATCGTGTAGCCAGACAGCCCCCTGTTGGTTGTTTTGTTGTGGAGGTTCCAGAAACGAACTGTGCTTAAATTCAGCAATTCATTGCACTCAACGAGCTATTTTTTTCATTCCCATAATCACAAATAGAGAAAATGGGGTGGGGAAAAAAGTGTGCACTTGTAAAAACTACCTTTGAATCAAGTTTTATCCCTCTTGTGTATGAGATAAATGTTAAAGCCTGTTTAAATAGAGTATCTGCACTCAGTTTCGTAATGTCTTTATAGAAGCTTAAACAGCTGCAGTGAAAATGTAGAACAGTACCTTGTCCTTGTGATCAAAACTTAAGACTAGCATACTTTAAAATCCTATTTACAGCCTGGCTAATGCAAAGTGTTTAGATAAACTTCTGTCACAAATGCAGGTAGTAGATTTTAAACTGTAGAAGTTTGTAAGTTAGCAATGAACTAGCCAGATGCAGGCTCCAGCCTTATTTCATGACTGGGCCTCTCTTGGAGGCATGTCTGTAAGAGCATCTGCTGTTTAACAAGGTTTACCAAGAGGCTTAGGGTTTTTATTCATGTTTGCTTTGCTTTTATCTGTTCTTTTTTATATGGCTTAAGTTGCTACCAATGCAACTAGCTGTTTACTTCCAGTTTGTGTTTTCCCAAATGTTAAGAAACCAAAAACCTTGTACTTCAAGAGAAATAAGTGTCTGAAATATTGGAGAATTGAAGGACACGTATTAGTTATTTTGGGTTTGAGGGGTGTTTTTTTTATGTGTGTAAATGGAACATAAAATCTGCCTTGTAATGGTCACTGTATATCCATATGGAGATGAAATGCTGTAGGTACTGTATGAATTATTGCAAGCTGATGACGTATCTATGCTTAAAAGGCATTGTTTATGGTGGAAATAGGTGACACAATGAAAGTTTCCAGGAAGAACTCGGTCTCAGGAGCACAAGATCTTCTTGCTCTGTGATAAACAATGCAGAGGTGATCTCTTTCTGCATCAGGTATGGCCTAGGTTATAAAAGCTCATCTTCATTTGAAGAATTGGATTTGTGGCTAAAAATCAATAGCTGTAACAGTAGTAGAGAAACTGATGTGAGAATTAATCTACTACAACACATAACAGAAGACTAGCATGATGCTGAGAGAGCCAAAGTGCTTAAGGACTCTTTCTTTCTCCCCTCCTCCTTTGGTATACATTAAAAAAATCGACTGTAATCAATATCTTAGAACAGTTGGCAAAAACAACAGAGGGTAAGGATACATGCTGTGATTGAAGTGGGGGAACAGGCAAAACAGAGACAGACCAAAGAGCTTGCTTAAAAATTGTCGCGACTCAGAAGAGTTTAAGAAACTGGCTGAAGCAATCTCAAGGCAAGGGGACTTTTCCACGAAACAGAAAACCTGGGTTTCGGAAGCCTGGGGGGATTCAGGTTTGTATCTCCTGCTCCCAAAAAAATGCCCAGTGGAAGTTGCCCACAGATGTTCCCCATCTTTCCTGTTAAATAAAGAATATGTGCAAAAAAGAAGTCGCAAAACAGTTTTGTTCAAAGGTTGTTGGCAGTGATAACTATTACTGTTAGCAGATGAAAGCAAGCTGCAGGTAGGATTTCAAAGGGTAGTGGAGTTTGCTTTTATTGGACTAACTGTGCAGTTCCTTGCAAGTTCCATATTCTTTTCCTAAGATGTTTCCCGAAGTAACAGTAAAATAAGCATACAATAAATATAAGTACCCATTAAAGCTCACTAAAGGAATACCTTATGTTTCCAGTAGATGAACACTGAGATAACTGAATATTTGTGAATCGCATCACAGACCTCTATTATGCTAAAGTTCTGGTTTTTATTGCTGAAAGCAACAGTAAAGGTGGCTTTAAACTGCTTTATGCTCCTACTTTCTCTAAAGCTGCTGAAGAGGGAAAGCAGGGAGCAACTAGCAGCCATCAAGGAACTTCATGGCTGTTCGGCAACCAGCAAGGGGATTCACCTCTTCCCTCCTTCAATCTACCCTCACACTATTTTCTATGTTTGAAGAGGGAGTTTGAGGGTTTTTTCACAGGGGGGTTTATAATCTCCTTCACAAATTAGTGTCATTGATAAGAGCCTGTTCTGGGTTGACAAAGACTCAAATAACTTACCCTGATTAGAAAAACTACATTTTTCCTCTTCTGAGGCATGGTTACTTACTCCATTTCCAAATTAGGATTAAACTTCAGGACTTCCTCACAGTTTCTGGAGTATATGTAATTTTTATTTTGTTCAAGCAATTCTAGTAGCTTAGAACATACAGGTTACTTGCGAAGCTGTGATATTGTGATCTCATTATTTTATGCTTATTCAGGCATAAAGTAAGTAGCCTGAGAAAGGCATTACCTTATGCTATGAAAGTATCTTGGTTTCCTCTAAACCTGCACCTTTTTCTCTTTAGCTAGGAGCAGTTGCCCAGAGCAGTGGATGTTTTTAATGGTGATTGACAAATTCTTAACTGTATCTATTTTTTCACATTTATTTCAGAGTTCTTGTAAAAATAGCACCTGGTCCTGGTGTTTTATAGTGTTTTAAGTTTCTCAGGCAGCCAGCAGGGCTAGACCTTGATTAGAGGGTGACAAGGAACAGAACATTTTCAACACAGATCCTGATTTTCTCCTACATAAATTCTTCTGAAGTTAAGCATAGCTCAAACCTGGAAACACCAGGTTGTCTGATGGCGCAGAGTTGGAATTACCTTGGATATTTCATGGTATGTGGTCTGCAGTTCTTGGATCCCTCAACAGCTGTGATGCTAGAGCAGAAATTATCAGTAACAATGACACCAAAATTAACTTTGGCAAGGTTGAATCACCTTTGGATCCTTAAAGCTGCAAGTAGACAGAGCAACTGTATTGGGTCTGGCTGAGATGGAGTTAGTTTTCCCATAGCAGCCCTCTCAGTGCTGTGCTTTGTATTCGTAGCTAGAAAGGTGTTGATAACACACCGGTGTTTTGGCTACTGCTGAACAGTGCTCGCACAGCATCAGGGCTCTCTCTCCAACATTCTCCCCTCACCAGTGGGCTGGAGGTGAGCAAGATCTTGGGCGGGGACACAGCCAGGACAGCTGAGCTGAGCTGATCAAAGGGATATTCCATACTGTGTGGTGTCTGCTCAGCAAGAAAATCTAAGAGAAAGGAAAGGGGAGGAGGGGGCATTTGTTAATACAATGTTTGTCTTCTAGAGCAACTACTATGTGTACTGAAGCCATGCTTCTCAAGAAGTGGCTCGACATCACCTGCTGATGGGAAGTAGACAATAAATTTTTTGTTTTCCTTTCTTTCCCCATGCATCCTTTGATTTTGCTTTATTAAATTGCCTTCATCTTGGCCCATGAAGTTCTTTTCTATCTTCTTTTCACCCCCCTGCCCATCCTGCTGAGGAGGGGAGTGATAGAGTGGTTTGGTGGTCCAAACCACTCTGATGTCCAGCCCAGGTCAAACTACCGCAGCAATCCAGTGCCCCACTGTCAAGTCAGGCTCAGAATCAACCCTTATAAGCCTCCATAGCTGACCAGCCTTTGGTATTAATTCAACCACTTTGTACTCTGCTGGTACTAAGAGATCATTTTCTTTAAGTTTCCAGCATCTTCTAGGACTAGTTCCATGGAAAATATTCCTGTGCTCAGTCAAAACCAGAAGAGGACTGAAAGGTTCTTCTGTAAAGTTCTCTTTAGCTGGACATTCTTCGCTAAGTATAGAGGTCAGGTGTGGTTCACACCAGGGTAGCTTATAGAGATGGGAACTTCCTGCCTTTTTCACTATCTCTATATTCTCATTAACGTTTCTTAAATGCCAAGGGTCCTCGAGGCGTCGGGCAGACCTTCAGCTTCCAATGAAACCCTGTTGCTATGTCACCAACTATCATAGCAGTGTCCATGTCCACGTTTCATTCTCTGTTTCTCATCACAAGCCAGCTTCTGTCTCATGTGCATCCAATGAGCACAAAATCTTCAAAAGATCCAATTGGCAAGACAGTTTTACCAAGTACCAAAACCATTACTAAATACCATCAGACCTAGAACATTGTCTCAGGACAGCCTTCCCTGGAAGGAAAGCTGCCTCCAATAACAGCAAAAACTGGTGCCAAAAGAACCAACTTCCTTGTGTGTAGCAGTTCACCTGTTTCTTTCAACATGGCAGTCTCTCACTATTTGATCTGGAACATTCGGGATGTTTTTAAAGTTCTACCTTTGCCTTTCAACCACTGGTTTTATAACAGGTTAGTGCCTACCAGCCGTCGCAGAGACAATCTTGTGTATTCTACTTTAGTCATTCATTGACTTCATTCTGTTATAGGGTGTTTTAATGAGAGCATGTTAGATCATTAGTAAATTAGTAACATCACTTCTTTTTCTACAGAAAAGAGATCCTACTTTATCTTTTAAAAAGGGAGGGGAAAAGGTGGTAATGACTCAATTCCAGTACAGTGTTTGCTTTGGCTGTCCCAGATCTCAGGAGACGTGAACACACATGCATACATACCCAGATACAGGTAATGTTCTCAGCTAGCAGTTTTTCATTACCAGGTTAAAATGCCCCGCTCTGAGCTTTCAAAACAGTTATTTCCACACTAATATCCACACAGCCTGAAGGAGCTGTGTGGTCTTTGTAGCAGGAGTCATTGCCTCCAGTAGAAGACCCATGTGCTTGTCACCACTTGTTTCAGAAGAACAGAAATCCACATATTCATATCCTGAATGCTCTGGATGTGATCTGCTAAGAACTGTCATTAGCTCCTTCTCTCATGGCTGTTATCTTGGTGCTGGGAGTAGACTAGATCCCTCCACAGAATATAGTTGATCAAAACCATAGCAGACTGATGTTCCATCAGCCTTGTATGACTTCATGTGATGTTCAGCTTTTCTATTCAATCTCAAAGCCTACCTCAGAAGCTCAGTGAGAGCATGGGTCAGACTTCCAATACCTAAGCACAAGAAACTGCTACAGCACAGCTTATAAGGGCAAGCTGTAGCCAACAGAGCAGTTGCACAAGTGTCCCTGTGCCTGTTAGTGCATTTTCCAGCTAAGTTCTGCAGAGAATCTTTGAAATGACAGATGAGTCTAGCAAAAAGATGATCTTCTGCCTATCTTTTTCCACATGTTACCGTAGAGATTTTATGACTGCATATGAACACCAGTGAACCCTGGATTGCAGTATTGCACTTCAATTGTCAAAACTCTTAGGCGATAACAGCAGAAAACATCATTAGCCTAACCAAAGATGGGAGAAGGATCTCAGCTGCATCAGGGGCCATGCAGTTATGATTTTTCATTTACATTCTTGACATGGTCATATTAATCTTTAAGCCATTAACATGTTCTAGGGATCCACAGTTTACTGAGCCATCTTCAGAAGATTATGTTTTGAACAATACAGGTAGCAAAGGAAAATTATATGGCTTAAGGATCAATTGGAAAATGGGGAAAACATAATGTAAAGCAATCTGTACCAGAAGATACATTTCCAGTTTATGGAAGATTAGGAACTTACCAATAGGGTTACTGCTCACCGTAATGCAACTGGAATCAAAAGAAAGGCCACCAAGACGACATAGCCAGTAATAATCCAGGAGGTTTCATAGTGCAGATGTGGAAATGACCTCTCGGAGAGAAATTTTTGTTCTTCAGGTGTGCAAAATATTGATGTAAGGTGTTATGCAGATCCACTTACCTAACACACTGGGAAAAAATAAAATGTCCCTATAGTCTTATGAACGTTTAAGTCTCCCATCTAAGTCATTCTGTGCCTTTTCCACATTCCCTTAGCAGCTATCAACCATCCATTCATTCACACCTATAAGATCTGCTTTTCCTTGTCTGGTGGTGTTGAAATTTCTGACAGCTCTGTTAGCTGTCCTCCCTTCGATACAAGAAGTTGTCTCTCTTTGGTCCTACAAGGGCAGTGACTCTTTCCAGCCAAATTTTATTCCTAAACTCCCTCTCTGTAATGAAGTGAGTTTGCTGCCTTCTGTGGATCATCACCTGCCCTTATCACATAGCCTTTTCCTCTATTCCACCAGTGACCAGGCTGAGGAGCGAGCTGAAGATGTAGTAAAAAGATGCAAAGATTAAAGAACAGAAGGATTAACGTGTCTTCTGCTTATTGTTAAATGCAGCATTGTAAATAAAATGGTATGTCAGCAATTATTTTATTACTCAGTTTAGTTATCACTGGGGAACAAAAACAAAAACCATAGACCAGCCTTTTCAGAAAGCCCTCAATGAAAGCTACAAACTGCCTTAAAAATTCAAAGAGTACTGAGTTTCTGACTCCAAAGTGCTAGTAAAACCCAAGACTTGATGTTTCCAATCTATTGCCTTTTTTTCCAGTGGAGAATCAGGAGGGAACAATGTCGCAACATTTAATTCTTCACAGTTTCAGCAAGCACCCAGCTCACTGGTGTAGCAGAAACTTGCTTAGAAAGCAAAGCCCTAAATTCATTCTCTATAGCAGACTTGTACAAATTACTGTTTCCAACCTTTAGGGCTACATTCATCATCCTCCTGACCAGAAAGAAGCCACCAATTATGAACCACCGCATTAGAACGGAAACAGAGTAGAACTGGAGGAAGGTTCTTGGAAAAATTTACACATTGGATCGCACTTCAGGGGGTTATTTCAGCAGAAACTACATGATGATCTAGAAAACTGATGGTCTTTTTTTTTTTTAAATAGTAGTCAGATTTATTTGTATTTTATACGATGACTAGTGATTTACATCCCACCCACCCATTTGAGAATATGCAGGGCTCCAGGCATATCTCCAGACGGTTCCAGACTATTCAAATCATTGTTGGTCCATCCATTTTCTAGTCACAACAAGGCCTTCTGTGACTAATTATGGCTTGACTGCAGCAGGAGAGGCAGCTTCAAAGAATGGGAATCTTCAGACACACTAGCAGTTCCCTTGGTTCCCAAATTCTTTATTTATGTGGATTACATTGAGTTGACAGATTTAACTGGGTTGTTGAAGATATGGTCAAAGAAGCAGAGTCACTCCCTTCCCTTTTATTGTTTTCTGAAGACATAACAGTCATACGGATCTGTCACTAGAGAGAGGAAGTTCTCCATCACTGGACTTCATTTGGGCTTTTATATGCTGTTTCAGTAGCATCTGGGAATAGATCAATATAATGTTTGGTAGGGAGTTGCATTTCCTCATGATGCACTGTAAATCTTTTATTGTAGATACTCCCACTGTTTATTGTTGAAAATCAATAGAAATAAACCTTGTAAAGTTAAAGCCTGGCAACAGTTCAGCACAAATCAGTGGGAAGGACTAAGAGGCAATGAAGAGGCTCCCTCCCCCTCTTGGATAGCTCCCAGCTTCTTTCCCAATGAATATTCAATAATGCTTTCCAGCAATCTGGGAACATATTTTTTTAAAAAAATATTCAAAGTTATTAACGCTTCATTGTGATTTCAAACAGGACTTCTGATCCACTTTGGTGGCTTTCTGGTACTGAGTTCAGCTGTGGATCAAAATGAAGTATGGTCCAGATTGTGTGTTAGGTACACCTTAGACTTACGTCCTCCAGCGACAGATGGAAGCACACCAGCCATGCTCAACTCAGTTTAAAGGCGTTATTTTTGATCATTGGAAAACTGGAAACCAACCAAAATAGGTAAAAAGTGGGAACAGCTCAATGTGGAGGAAAGTTTCTCTGAAGTAGGAGCAGAAGTTACTACCCCTGTTTGCAAGCCTGTAGAATCAGGGCAGGATGCAGTTACTCCAGCATCATTCTTCTCCCTATGGCTGTTAATTCCTTAAATACTGCATCTTGGAGTGGAGTCTTCTACTATTTCCATGAGATTCAATTATGCAGGGGAGTGAAAAATGGATTGGAATTATTTAGTAAGGGGGAAAACTTCCCAGTACTAGAGCCAGTACTAGGAGATCAGTCTTTTTTGGTCTGAACATACTATCAATTGCAGTAGTTCTATTTAAACATCTATTTTTAATCACTTATACAATCTTATAAGCACTGACTGCAGAACATGTAAGAAGGCAGTCACTGCACTTCCTAAAGAACAAAAACCCTCATGAATTGTCATATTGAAATCAACACCCAAGGAACAGGAAGGTATTTCACTTCAGACGTCTCCTCCCCGGTATCAGCAGATTACTGAACAATTCAGGTGGTAAATAAATGACGTCCCCAAAAGAGATAAGAAGGACATAAGAACTTACCAGTATGTGAAGAAGCAGACAAAAAGTTACTTAGAAGCACAGAAATATAACCAATTACTACAAAGGGAAGTCAACACAGTGCAAGAACAGGGTGACGGGAAAGGTGCTGCATCTCTGTCCTATTGGGATATCCAACAGGCCCCACAAGACTATTGGTAAAGCCCCTGATGGTAGTCTCGAATATAGACATACAGGATGAAATCCAACTGTGAAGGAGGGAAAAGTGATTAAAATCAGAAAGAAAATATAAGACAAATGAGGTGTCTTTCTGAATCACCTGCCTTTTGCAACTACAGCAACCTAACGCCTCTCCTTAGATTATTTATTTCTGCCATGTGAACTCCAGTCCGTGTAGGACAGAGTCACAGTGTTCTCTTACTGTTTAGTTTCCCTCTAGTGATCTTACTTGTGTGCTAAAAAGCAGAGGAGAGCTTACTGCTCACTCTGAGTGAGTGAGAGGGCAGACCCCAGCACTGTGGCAGTTGATTTCTAGCATCTCAGGCACTCTGCACATTTTTGCTGAATCCAAGGAAGAATGAAAATTGGCAATGACTTGAGGAAGTGGATCATGTCAGGGATGACAAATTCCAACTTCACTGGAACAAATGTCTAAATGTTTCAAAATCCCATGCCTATTTAATCAAAAATAGAGCTAGATGTAAGTGGTCAAAACTCCTGGTTCTGTGGTATGTAAAAGCATGACCAAGTCACCTACAACGTGCTTCTAGCACAGCAGAAATCATGTGAGACACTAGAGTTGACCTGCCTGCCAAGATCTGGGTGAAAGTACTCAGTTTAACACATAATCTGGTTTTGACCAGGCAGCTTTTAAAATCATTGACTCAGCTAATGTGGGCTCCCATCAGCGACATTCACTTCTACTTGTAGAGCCATTACCATCTGTGGAAATGCACCAGCATGAACTACTCTGCTGATGACTCACCGCAGAGTCTGCTCTCTGCTGCATCACTGCCTGTTTGGGACCTCAGAAGGGAAGGCATCATAGAAATATTGGCCACTACTTCTAAATAGTGCCTCAATGCCTGTACAGCAACCTGTTTGGACAGTCATGCCACATAGATTGTCTGCTGTCTCACCCAAATGCTGCCATCAGAAGTCTGACCTCAAAGTCCACCATTATAGGCCTTTTGACACAGGTCTTCACAGAATCATAGAACAGGCCAGGCTGGAAGGGGCCTCGAAAGATCATCTGGTCCAACATTTTGTGGGAAAGGGAGCCCAGGTGAGATCTAGCACCCTGCCCAATTGCATCTTGAAAACCTCCAGCGATGGGGACTCCACTATATCCCTGGGTAGGTTATTCCAGTGAATGATGGTTCTTACTTATATCAAGACAAATATGAGCATACTGACATTACTGACCAAAGGAAAAAAAAACAAAAACAAAGAACTGAAAACATCCACTCTTACACTCCTCAACATTTATTACATTATATAACCTGTAAGCAGCTTAGGAGATGTAGTCCCATAATCATGTTGTTCTCAACCCAGAGAGCTCTAGAACAAGCAAAGAGGACCTCATTGCTGCCGCTGAACTTCTGAACTTGCGTCAAGCCAAAATGGACTACAGTGGCAGGAAAAGAAAAAAGATGTCTGATGGTGGCATTACAATGGTAAGAAACAAAAGATGTCTGATAGTGGCACCACAAGTCTGGGAAGATCAAGATCCATTTCATTGAAACTCCTAAGGGCAAGAAACAGATGGGTGATTCCCACCACCCACCCCTGTTTTTAAATGCTGCAAATAAAGTAATAAATTCACATTTTAAAGCTTATGAAAAGCCAGAACTAATTAGTCAGCAAGAAAGCCCAAACAAGCTCGACTTGGCTGTTTAACTTTGGAAAGGTGGTGTTTTATCAACAACCAAAGTTAGATTCAAATAATGAATCCTTGAAATTATTGCTATCTTCATTCCCTGCCTTGAAGGGAGGACAGAAGATTCTTAATTTATAAGGCCTTGTTAACTTACCTCTCCTGGTACCTGAGCTGATTTTGGCATCTTTACAAAGTACAGGGCTAACGTTGCCCAGGTTTTCAAAGCCACTTCTGCCAAGCCTTCCTCCTAAAGATGTTTTGCACTTAACAGGCATTAAGAAATCCTTTCTACAATTTCATTTAAAATGGTACCAACTCCTCCACCTGAAGGACTGTTTATCACATTTTCATTCTTTTTATAGTTAAAGCTCTAAAACTTTGCTGAACCTTTGCTCACAAAGACCCTTATCATTTAACTCTCAGCACTGAAGAAAGAGCAGCTTAATGCCTTTGGAGTGGGAAGGGAGAACTGAGGCGTATTCTGCAAGAGACAGTAACATGTTATTTCATGGACACTAGTGGCTTCACAAAGCCACTTTCTCATGTCTGGAGTCACACAGCATTACAACTTAGGATGTTTCTGTTACAATGCCTTCAGCTGAAGGTGTACATGTATCTTTTGAAAGCACAAGCAACATTCAGCTGCTGAGGTTTGCATTCCTCCTCCAGCCATTTCTCATACTGCTGGGATGACAGTTGTCTCAAGCTGTTATTTCTTAATGTGTTACCATGTATTTAAAATCTCCTTACAGATTAGCACAGAACATAAAAGCAATTTTCTAGAAGGATGGCTAATTTGTTGCGAGCCCTAATATAATTGTTAGCCACAGAGAAAAACAAAAACAGCCCTTGAAAATGGGCTGGATTCTGGTCCACAAAACCAGCATTGAATCTTTTATTTAGAGTTGAACAGGGTGGAGCCATAAAAGGCAGGAAAGCGATTTTCTTTTTTCCTGAATACTTGAAAAAAAAAATTTGTTTGTTTGTTACTTCCCTCAATAGTTGCAGTTTCAAACAAGCCAACAAAAAAAAAGGCCACTAGTGCTGACACAACCCTCTTCCACCTTCAAAAGATGAAAGGAAAAGCCTCTATTTCCCTTTCTGCACTTGGCTTCTCTTTGCCTGTGCTAGTCTGGAGCTCCCTGGGGTGTGGTCCACCGTGAGGGTAAGGCCTGCTGGCCTCTGCATCCTTTCAAAACTGTAGCATTCAAGTTTTTCTTCACCGGAGACTGTCCTGGTGCTTATGAGGCGAAATCCATCTTTGAGTAAAGTGTCAAGCAGCAGGCCTAGCACATTAGTACCGTTAATCAGCTTTCTATTATCAGGCTTTATGGAAACATACCTAAAATAAGAAAAAAAGGAGTTACAACACACTAATTACCATTTGAAGGAGGGAATAAATTTTTTTTTAAACAAACCAGGACCTTGAACAGTACAGGTCAGCACAGTTCCACGGGTTTAGAGCAATGAAGGTTCCAGATATTTTTTTTTCCTCCTTTGAGGACTATATACCTTTCTCTCATTGTTAAGAACCATCATTCTCAGCTCATCCAGTTACATGTTGGGAGAGATGCACTTCTCTTTCACTTCCACACCAAAACTTACTTTCTTAAGAAATAGCTGTGATAACCTCCATCTCATTTCATTTAACGGAGGAGAGGTGAATGGCACGCTTGATGTAATGCTGCAACAGCTTTTCAGGTAAGAGTAGACGACAGAGAGGACAGTGAAGTCACATTCACCCCAACAGCATCACTTTTCATTACTCGGGATCTCTCTCTACAAACAGTGACATTTATTGCAAAGTTACCTTGTACAGCAGATCTTGTGGTAACAAGTATGAAAATCAATTTCACATTGCTACAAATTATTTTACTTGATATAAAGTATGGTTTAAGAATCTATCCAGACATTTTGAGGAACAGAAGCCAGGTAAAAATCCTATTACAAAATAGATAAGCTGACAGGGGTGAAACTGATCTACAGTTCACAGGAAAGTACACCACACATTCATGGAAAGCACAAAAAAGGCAAAAGAGTCCATGTTAGCACAAAGTCCATAGGAATTCAGCAGGCAGCATCATCGAACTTGATTTGTTTCATTACTCAAGTTTTTCTATTGATCTGCAGAGGAAAATGTTTATCAAGTCTGAAGAAATAAAGGAAAGAATCAGGAATATTTTCCCTACTAAGTTGTCATGACCTACTCAGCAATTGTTAGTCCATTAAAATTAGTAATACATTATAAAGTTAAGGTTTGGCCTATAATGTTGCTCTGCAAATGCAAAGTAGTTTTGCTTCTACTTGCTTAGCTAAAGGAAGCTAGAAGAAAGATAAAGTTGACTTTTTTTTTTTAAAGTAATCAAAAGACTGCTGTGTTGATTCACATATTCAGACAGAATAACCCTTTTGGAAATATTTCAATTAAATTTCCATAAAATTCCAGATGTTCCAGCAGCCGCAGAGGACAAATTAGGTTACATTTTGTTGTACAGTAAGAATGTGTCTCCCTACAATGGAGACATGCAGCAAAACCTTGTTTAAAAAATTTAAGTTGTCATTAGAATACGAATCTGCTATCACCAAAATCACTGATATACAGTAATCGTAATAAAACCAGAACCTGGCTCTGACCTCAAAGAAAACCCACTGTGTAGCATACAGTTAATGATCTACCCCTCCTCCCAATAAAAAGCTCTATAAAAGCTTTCCAGTCCCTGGTCTGCTATCTTAGTTCCACTGGTGTTTTTAACCCTGCTTAGCCATTCTCTTTTTCCTCTTTTCCATATGAAAACCTTTTGGACCATGAGCTAGTGGAGATTTTAGGCTTCCTCAGTACTTCATATTTGTTTCCTTTGCTTCATTTTACTCTGTGTTCTTCAAGTACTCTATAAGGTCACTGATGCTGTGAAATTCTAAAGCCTGGGAGGGCGAGTGAGGAGGAAAGGGCAGAGAGAGAGAAAGACCAAGAGAACTCAAAAACAAACATCGAGACAGCATTTTAGAAAGCTGAAGAATGGCAAATCAGTGTAACAGACATTAAACTGGGTATTTCAGAACTAGAAAAAGATAACACTACACTAGCAGAAAGAAGAAACATACTTCTTTTCTCTCAGACAGCTGCCAATAGTTTCTTTAAAATAAGCTTTGTGAGCACATAGCATGTACTTCATGAACTAAAAGTAACGAGACATTTCCATAATGAGAAGTCACACTAGGGAGAGTACCTGGCCACAAACTGGTCACCAGCATAGTCAGTCCCACAATGAAAAGCCATGTCGTGATGAGAAGGTCTTCCCAAAGGAAGTGGAACGAGTGGTTTCTGAGAAGGAAAAGGGCTGTTCCAGCTCTGTCCTGCCTGCTGCCCTGTAAACACAGTGATCTGTTCAGCTAGTGTCTCAACAGTGGTACTGCAGGAACCAAAGATCCGGAAAAAGGCCTGCATCTCTTGGAGAGAAAAACGCACTTCCAAGATCTCCAGCCTCGGCTTCAGCAAGTGTTCCTGGCTCAGGAGGTCGGCCAGAGGGTAGAGTCCATAGAATTCTGCTTCTCTCTGCAGCCTCTGATAGTCTGAGAAATCAGTAGGTAACAAGACTTGGAGAGTCCGCAAGAAGTCTATGATGTAACTAAACAAAGTTCCATCTCTGTCCACAAAAACCTCTCCATTCACCAGTTTAAATTCCCGGTCATCATCATTCAGCATCCGCGCTAGCCTGGACTCGGGGAACTGCTGCAAGGTAGAAGCTCGGGTTACAAATCTCACACCTCCCACGCTCAGAACGACCACCTCTCGATTACTCATCGTTATCTCAGCCACTCAAGAATTGTAGCTCTTTGATCTACGAGTTTGTGACTTGATCTTCCCTAAACTGCAAGGCATCTGCAGCTGCAAGAACCATTCCGTGCTTTTACCAAGTGTTTGAAGTGAGGTGTGGAGCAGCAACAGGATTCCCAGGCAACAAAGATGTAAATATCATGTACAATAGTTTTGTTTGCAGTGGTGGGTTGCTTGGAAACTTTGATCCTTGGAATTTAATGTTTTATTTTTGAAATGAACAGCTTGCAAGGACTACTGGAAGACAGTGAGTTGACCGTCACAACTTATTAAACCTTGAGAGGGGCCAAGGAATACCCCCAATGCATGGCATGCATTACGTTTGTTTAGCAGAAAGGTCAACTAAATGTTTTCATTCTGTATGTTGCAGTTCATGGGATCACTGCAAAAAGAGGTTAGACGTGCTTCAAGGAATCTATTTCAGTACTGCACGCTCTTAAAAAAGGGCAATTCAGAGAACTCAAGTTTACAGTCCACTTCAAATCACTGTTATCCTACAGCCAAGTCAGTACACTCAGAAAATGCAATTAATTCCTGAAACAAGGTACAGGAAAATACAGGAACAGTAGAAGAGCCTATATCTGTTCCAATGCTAAAGCACTCCCAAAAACCAACTGCATCCATAGTCCTGTTCCACAGAATCATCCCGTCATTTTTACTGGCTTTTGGAATTATGATTGGGAGAGACAGAGAGGGACAGGAGAGAAACTGCTCTACCTGCCACCTTTGCAGGGCTAGAGCACCCGCTGCCTTCCTGCAGCTGGCCCCTGTGTGCCTGTCACCACGCTACACCATTTACATTAAGGCCACTTTTTAGGAAAGTGTGGCTTCAGAGAAACATGGATCTAACAAGACAGCTCAGTTACCTCAACAAATTGATGTTGGAAAAGTAAATTGCAAAGTATGTACCATCTGCAACATACGCACTATCTTGCAGCTTGTTCTTCCTTATCAGCTTCAACTGATCTCTCTTTACCCCTAGAATTTATGCTTGCCCTGAAGATCTATTTTTTATAAAACATGTAAACAATAACCAATATCTACAGTAATCTCAATGCACAGAATAATTACAACATTTGGTTATACGAAAAAATACATATCTCGATTTCAGTGAGAAGTAACATCCTCAGATAGGAAGTGGTTCCAGAACATGAATGATGCACTCTGTATTTTGCAGTGGAAGGGCAGTCCTCAAGCCACTCAGTACAGTGCTCTTCTCAATCACAACTGCTCTTACTCTTTCCAAACCACCTCCCAGCTAAGGATTTTTTTTTTTAACTTTGACCTTTTCAGAAGTGGCACTTTCTATCTTATTCTACAATTACGTTTAACTAAGTACACAGTTTAGCCCTATATTTTGCTACGAAAAATGATTTACAGTGAATAATACTCCCATAATCACTGAGAGAAGAATCCAGAAACAATGTGTTTTTCAAAGCTTCATTTCATCTTCCAGTTTATCAGTGCTCAAACTATGTGCACAGCATGAGTGTTTTGGAAACATTTTGAATCTTTGAATGTTTTTACCAGAAGTCTTAAAAAACCAATTAATTTTAAGAAGTTCTATGTTTTCTTCACCAGAACTCCCTTAGTTCTTGTATTTCATCAGGGACTTCACAACAGTTTATACTTGCACACAAACTGTGCAACATTATCCAGTACAACCAATGTATAGTTTTTACACTTCTCTCTTAAAAGTGAAGCTCCATCTGTCATCTGTTCCCAGTAAGAGACTGCATGATCTGCTATCTCCACTGTATCTGCCAAATAGGACAAGCTAATTGTAAAGAATTGAGATTTCCAGCACTGGAGATTGTCAACAACTGAATCCACAAAGGACATTCTGGTGACAGCAAGAATAAGCAAGCAAATAAGAGAGTTCACTATAAATCTGCGCGAGAAGATTGAGGGAATCTTAAATTTAAGAGTGTTGTGTTCCTGAGGCAAGGAAAGTTTGTCCACATCAACTAGTTTTATTCCATTCCACTGGCTGGTATCAAAGCTCTTCATTGTAGGGCTGATGTCCACATTGGAACAAGGTAAAGGGGTTTCTTTAAGCACCTTGATTTTTTCCCTGAACTCCTGCATCTGTTGCAGAAATATAATGGGTTCAGACACATCTTTGAAGGCCTCTGCGATGTTAAAAGCCATCCGTTGCTCTTGCAGAATTGTGTTGAGTTTATTGATTTCCGGGTCATAGGCCTGCATCACTGCAAGCTTCATGGTCTCGAAGTCAGAGAGAATCTCATTTCGTTTCTGCTCCAGCGTGTGCTGCAGCTTCTCAAAGAACTCCTTCACTTTGTCAGAATCTTTGGTCAGCATCTGCAGAGCTTTTCTCTTACTGGTTTCTAAGGTATCCAGCCGCGAGAGGGCATCTCCACAACGCCAAGTTTCAAAGCCCTGAAACAGGGTTTCAAAAGCCCGCTTCTCCTGGGAATAAGCTTCTTCAATAGAACAGAAAACATGCTTTGTATGGTCACCACGGGTGGCACAAACCCCACAGATCAGCTGCATGTCTGTCCGGCAAAAAATGTTAAGGGGTTGCCCGCTGTGCACTTTGCACACAGGCATTTTCGGAGTCACTTTGATTTTGTTATACTTCTCCACGATGCCTTTCAGGGAATAGTTGACTTGCAAGCTGTTGACCCCAGTAACGGGGGTTTCCTTCCTGCACGTGGGGCACTTGAAAGGGGACAATCTCCAAAGCACATTCCTCACGTTTCCCTCAAGAATTCCTTCCAGACACTTTCTGCAGAAATTGTGTGAACAGGGCAGGACACGAGGATCATCAAACAGGCTACAGCAAATCGGACAGGTGAGATCTTCCTCTAAGAGCTCCATCGTATCCTAGGAAAGAGAAGAAAGATGGTAACAGAACTTAAAAAATGTATTTCTCCTCCAGGAAAACCATGCAAAAACTGATCTCCATCTGAGATGTGGCTCAGTGAGAAAAGGATCTACTTTTTTCTCCAGTCTCCTTATGACAGAGCCTCAGCTGGGTTTTTGCAGCCAGTCCAGCTATCTGTGGTATCTGGCCACCAGATGGCAGGCACAAGAATGGCTCAGTGTTCAGGCTGAACGATTTTTGGACTCTCAACTAGAAATGCTGGAAAAGGCGGCTTTCCAAACCCAGCAAGGACTCTGAATGAAAATAACTCGTGTACTCTTAATAACAATTCAAGACTCAAATCCTTCCTCACTGATGCAATACAGAGAAACTGGATTTTCACAAAAGATACCCAGCTGACACGCCCTGCTAAGATTTGATTGCTCTCTACTTGCTCAACTCATCCAAAGCTTACAGTTTCAAACACCATGCACCGTTACTGCAAGAAGGCTATACTAAAGGTGACTGGAAAAGCCCAGCCTCAGAATTTCTTCAGCTACACAATACGTGACGTGGCTCTTTGCTTTACCTGCAAAGCCAAAAGCAAATCACCACTCTCTTAATTAAAAGTTAGCTTTTCTCTTGCTCCTGCAATATTTTTAACTAGCCAAGTGAACCTGTTATTGTTGAGCTATTCAGCATAAAGTTAAAATACTTCAAAGAACAGCTGCCCATAATCTTTGATAATATATCATGAAACAAAACTGTTAACCATTTTTACTCATCTGCAATCTCTATTTCCAATTCCACTCACAGCATTCATGCCTCAGCAATTCCTTTCTGTGGACAGGACCTACAGGAAGAGGATTTATCATGTAATCCTTTCTACTGAAAATTCTCGGTAAAGGGGCCCAGCGCACCACCCTCCCAGAGTCTCTAACCAAAGCCAAGTTCTCAGATGCGGACACCTTATAACTTACAGCATGCTCTAAGAAAACAAATAGCTAATGACGACCAAAAGTGGTGACAGTTTGTATTAGCCAAAACTCTCAAACACTTATTTCTGAGCTATAATTAGAAAGATGCTTCCCTTGTATAAATTCCTTCCATATTATACAATACCATAGAATCATAGAATGCTTTGGGTTGGAAGGGACCTTTAAAGGTCATCTAGTCCAACCCCCTGCAGCGAGCAATACATGTATTCATATATATATATGTAATACAATATGTGCATTCATATATATATGTAATAAAATTACTTTTATAAATGAAAAGATGTATCACAAAAAAGAGCATCTAAGTACTGCTGTGACAGCAAGGCATATGATTGAGCTCTTTTAATTAGTTTTGATGTTATTACTAAGATTTCTGTCCCCTGAAAGAAATATAAAGTGGGAAACAGGGGAGCAAAGAGAGCTGCAAGGGAAGATCCATCCTACACAGGACAAGAAGAGCAATAAAGTCAATACCACTGATCCAAGGAAAGCAAAGATCACTACACAGAAGAAAGGCAAGGTCAATTCTGAGTTTCTTCTACAAAAGGACTGATACAGTCCCAGTGAGGATTCACAGTAAAAGCCACCCTTGAGAGGTGCAAGCAAACCTTTGACCTTTTCCAGTGAAGGAGGAGAAAGAGTCTTCTCTGTGCTTGCTTGAATAAGGAGGGTTTGAAATAGACGCCAGCTTTTCTACTCAGTCTCAGGACTGAGGTCATCAGGCAAAAGAACCCACCATTACAGCCAGGGACAAAGCCCCAGAGAAAAGGTCTGAGGAATCCATTTACCACTTAAGGTTTCCCGTAAGATCACAGATCCCATTCAGAAACTTAATCTTCTGTGAGAAAAAAGTGATTTTGAAGGACCTCTCAATGCTAGAACAAGTAACATTTCACTTCCATTCTCTTCCAACTGCTAAAAACAATGGGATGATGGGAAGACGATGATTTTGCCCCTATACTCTCGAGTTTTCCTCTTTATGAACAGACCTCTCTTTCCAACTATTTTAGCCACAATAGCAACAAAAAGATCAGTTTTACTCATGTGTTAAGAGGGTAATAATTACAAAACTGATAGTTCACCATCTTATAGTAAATGGAAATTCACAGTGCAGAAAATGTTTGCTCTGGTCCGTCTCCTTTCCCAGGGAGGATTTTACTCCTTAATTAGGGAGCAGGAAAAGCAGCTTTGCATGCCTGACAGTGAGGACTGCAAACCACTGCAGAAAATGCTTACTACAACACGTTCCATCAAAATTGCAGACAAACATTGAAGACTTTTGTGCTCCTAAAAATAAAAAGAACATACACAAAAAGCTTTCACGATCCAAATAAAACTGTCCTATTGCATTCCAACCCCACTTATGCAATTAAATAATTATGCTTTATAAATATAACTGAATTTCAAAACCATTATATGACACCATTAGAAACCTCAGATTTAAAAAAAAGAAATGGGCACGTTTACAAACTTCCCCCCGCCCTTACAAGACCAGTAACAGCAAACGAAAAATACTGAAAACTTCTATGACTGGTTGGGACAGCTGAACTTCTGTCTTCTTTAGGACATTAAAGAGAGTAAGTTGCCTGTGGATAGAAACATCCCTTTGTATTAGCAACTTGGTATTTGTGTGAGGAACTACAGCAACATTTCGACTTCTCCACTGGGAATTTCTCTGTGTAACTTCTGATCTAGGTTTGGACAGCACTGGAACTCCCCCACTCGCAGCACACGGACCAAAAGGCACAGTGGTTTCTTCTTTCACCTGAGCTACACAAAATCTCTGGGTACAAACCCAGCAGATGTCACCCATCAGAAAAAGCAACTTGCCTAGTTTTATTATTAGGAAGAAGAATGGCAAAACAACTCAAACCACAAATGCAAAAACAGCCGCAGTAGCTTTTTACCACACTACAGAGAGAAATTCACTTAGCATGCTTCTCAGCACAGATGCTGGGTTTATCACCCAGTAGCAGGCTGAAGGCAAAACCAAAATTTCACTGAGCTTTACACAAAACTATAGCTCCTGAATTACAAATTTCCTGCAAGGGCATGTAAGTATTCTAAATAAAACTTGACCGAGTCAGGCTGCATTTCCACAAACAGTTGAGCTAGTCAGGAGAGGTCTCGCCTCCCTTCCTCTGCAAGGACCCTGGCACTTGTCAGAACCTCCTACAAGCAATTTAACCAGCCTTCTGTCAGACTGGTGCCTTGAATCAGCCCAAAAAAGAGTCTGGCACAGATAATGCAGGAGGAAGGGAGATGGGAGCTCCCTCTTCCAGCACCAACAATCTTAACTCTGCTCACCCCATCGAGAGGAACTTCAGCCTCATGGAGGGTCAGTGTAGACATTTTAACATGGAATGATTGACCTCCAGGCACAGTAGGTATCCAGGCAGCCAAAAAGAGCTGAGGAAAGTGGCCATACTTTAAACCTGTTATCTCATGGCCAAAGCTTTTTCCAGGAGTACCAGGCAGATCCAACACGTTCAGCCCTCAGAAAGCTAGAAAGGCCTGGAGAAATAAGCAATTCTGGTTCAGTGCAGTTGAGTTCCATGAATACCGTTTCAGCAACGCGGCTTGACAATCTGCCGAGCGCAGGACGCGGGGGCAGCACCAAGGCACATCCCCGCGCTCGCCTCCTCGTCCCTCTGCCCAAGGCAGGAGTTCTCTCGCTGCTTCTGGTTACAACGCTCCCCCTGCAAGAAGGAATCCCCGACACCCGCCTAAACGATAGCATTCCTGCAGGGCCCGGACCTGCTCCCCAGCCGCCTGCCATGGCTTCCCCGGGGGTCACAGGCGCTCCGTCGGGCACCGCTGCTCGGGGGAGGGCAACCCTCGGAGTCAGCCTGCGCCCCGCAAAGAATAAACCGGCAGCGGGGCTTATGTGGAAGGAGGGCTGCAGCCGAAACCAACGGCAACGGCCGCGGCCCCAGCGGCCCCTCGGCGGCCGGGAGCCGCCCGCCGCGCCGCCGCCTCACAATGCCGCGGCCTTCATTCGCCCAGCCGCGCCTGCCCCTCCTGCCGCCGGCGCCCCCGGCGCCCGGGTCAGGCCCGCGCCGCCCCCGGCCCCCGCTACTCACCATGCCAGGCCAGAGCTCGGGGAGAGCTCGGGGAGGGGGGGCGCGGAGGAAGCGGGCTGCCTGGGCCGCCTACACCGCGCGGCGCAGCGGCCACCCCCAGCCGCCACCGCCCCCCGCCGGGACCGAGGCTGCCGGCCGCCGCTCCCGCCCCCGCGCCGCTCGGTCCGGCCCGGCCCGGCCCAACGCCCTCCCCCCACCTCACCTCGGTGATCTGCCGCGGCACGGTCAGCGGTAGCGAGCAATGCCAAGAGCCGCCATCCGCCGGCCGTCCCGCCGCGCCCCCCTTCTCGCCGCGCCCCGCCGCCGCCACTCGGCCCAGAAGGGGTGGGCAGGCCCAGGCCGGCCCCGGCCCCGGCCCGCAGAAGCGGTCGGCCGGGAACTGCTGCCCGGTGTGCCGGACGGGGTGCAACCACCCACCTTGGCCGACGGCCGCCGATACGGCCCCAGAGCAGGAGCTGCTGCGGCTCTTCCTCCTCCGCTTGTGTGTGAGCGGCGAGGAAAACCCCCGAGGCTGCCAGGAAAGAGGAACGGGCGGCCTCGCAGCCACACGGTGGATGCTGCTTGTCTAAGGCGGTGGCCGAGGTCTGCAGCCCAAGCAGACTGCCTCTTCCTCCGCCGAGATATTTACGGGTTTCTGTTATTTATTAACTCTGCTAAATTGGACTTCAGATTGCGGCTCACAGGAACGCACTGCGCAGCCTAACGAGGAACGCTGCTGGGTGGCAATCCGGCTGAGCATCCTGCACCTCCTGAGAGCACTTATCAAAAAAAAAATAGCATTGTTTTAGCCAGATGCTTCGTAAAAGGATGCAGACACATTCCTGTTTGCTTTAACACACTGACTGTACCATTTCCTACTGGTGAATCTGTTGGAGAGTAACAGGGCCTGTCAGACCTATGCAGGTCTCCTGCAGTAACACCAACTTGTCCCAGGGAGACGAAGCAGAAGGGATCCCATATCCGCCTGGGAGGACCCTCTAGTTACAGGACTATGAAATTGCGGCTGGAAGTGCTGAGACTGCAGAGGACCTTTGTGATCTGTATCTTTTTTGCAGTCTTTCTGATAGTTCTCAGTCAACAGAACAGGTCTCACAACAAACCCAAACTGAACTTCCTTTTGAGTTAGACTTTGTGAAACAGAACATCAAAAGATGTTCCAAAACGCACATACTCTGCCTCCTGTGGCCCTGTCCCTCCCCTACTCCTCACTCATCTGCTGCAGTCACGTCACTCATTGGCACAGGGGAGACTATTCACGTTCAGGACTAGCCACATAAGCAACATCACAGGCTAGACCATATTTCTATCAAACGAAGATCCCTCGGACACCTGGTATTTTTCTTCCAATTATTTAGGAACCTGGATTTTAAAAGCTATTCAATAACACGCCAAGGCTGTGGTTCCCCAATTTACTGCCGAGAGAAGAGGAAGAGCTCTCCTCTTCCTCGCCTTCCCTCCTACTGCTTCCACCCAAGATGGCCTGCCCTCTCAGCTGGACTCAACAGGAACAGTTTGACTAAGGTCAAGTATTTTTGAAAATCCCCTTCAGAGTGCTCACACGCTTGGGCATTTCATCCACTCTCTAGGGGAGAAAGGCCCCAGAAGGTGGAGTTGCTGTACAAGAGCAACAAAGGCTTTTAGGTGCCCCTCAGCATCCTGTTTGTTTCTTCTTAATTGTCCAGCATCTTCTTTGCCATTTATTAAAAACAAGTAATTCCAGGTAGTTTCTGAAAAGCGATAGCTTAATCCATTCCTCAGACACCCAATTTGTGTTCAAGTGATGTCCCAATGCTTGCGCATTCACGTGTTCCAAGTACCCCTTGTCTACCCTTTCCCAACTGCCATCTTTATAGCAAGAATTTCCTGATCCTACTAATCTTCTCTGTAATTTTATGGTTAAAGATATTAAGAACAACATGGCATTTTAGATTCTTCACTCTTTGTTGAGTTTATATATTTGTCTATAACTTTTCTTGATACGTTTTTAAGTACATTTTATTCTCCATTAATTCTTTGGGCTGGTCCTACTCTGTCTCCTTATAAATGAAGAAGGAGCTCTATGGGCATAAGAGCGGACATCTGCCCACCTGAGATATCTCCTCTTCATGAGGACCACCTGAAAATGTTCTTTCCCCTCCTTGCTTGGGCTTGCTTCTGTCAAAGATGAAAGCTTGAACTCTGGGCAAACACAGTACAAGGATTTCTGTGCTTGGTGCATAGAGAGAGCACCCAGTCAGCACCATACTTACCGGTACCATGCCTGTCCTGAGCATGAGCAACTATGATCTGGGCACTTTACTACTTCTATCTGACTGAAGGAGTCTCACACAAGTGTTTTGCACACATGTAAGTCCATCTTTTTTATACTCGTTTTTAATGCTTTTGTTGTTTATAGAGGTTTTTCAATAGCAGTTTGCCTATGAGCTTGCATTCCCACATCTGAGAGCACAGTGTCTTCCCGAAGCAGCATCAGAGGGCATTTGTTGAATGTTCAGAGAAAAGTTCTGGCTGTTGGAAAAGCTCATTAGTAGATCTGTGGCAATATTTCCCTACCTAATAAGGCAATGAACCCAAGGGAAATCTAGGCTCAAAGGAGAGGCCTGGCTTGAAGGGAAGTGTTAGGATAAATGTCACTTACCCATGGGAAGGTTGAAAATACAGCAGTTTGGAAGGAATTATAAAATAGTGGCAACTCCCGGTTTTATGAGGCAAACACCATATTTGTTGTAAGACAAAGGGAGAGTGCCTGTTGTCATCTTTAAACCACAGAGAGAACGCAGATCGTGGCTCTTCTACTGAGCGTTATTACAGGAGATTTCTGAGACCGAAGCAGTATGCTGTGGTTCAGTCAGCGACCTCAGAGCTGAGTGCTAGTGCCCTCCTCACCTGTACCAGCTCTGCCAGCCTTGGCAGATGCTTTACCGAGCGGATTCAACCCGCTAAGCCAGCAGAACACAATCCCCTTTTCTTTGCCAGGATGAGTTTTCTGCTGATTCAACGAGTTAAACCAGTTCAGTGCAAGATTAGACAATCACCAGGTCTAACATCAGAGGAGTGAGTTAAAGAGGAACAAGATTTTTCTCTTTCTGTGGCAGCAAGCCATTACTGTGACTCAAGCTGTAACAGGTAATTTCACCCTGAGAGGTAGATTCGCGGGGGGTTAAGCCAAGCTGAGACAGTGCTACTGGCAAAAGAGATAATTCCGTCCTTTTCCTCTCTTCCCTTAGTCATGCTTTCCTGAGGACTCCTCTCTGCTGGCTCCGACATTCATGCGGCCACATGTTAGGCTAGATCCGCCTGCCAACAGAGCTGAAAGCTAATCCAATTTAAAAAAAAAAAGAAAAAGTTTTCAGCGGGATCAATTTTGGCAGCCAGCTGATCCCACAGCCAAACGAACACCAATGATGGATGAGCCAGTGAGAGGGCCTGTTTCAGTGGCAGCCTGCATACACGTCAGCATAAACCAGAATTGCCCACACAGACCTTAATTTCACAAATGCTTCCAACCAGCTATCGCCAGTGCTGCTGCCAAAAGTAACACAGCCTTACCCTTCGGCCACACCAGCTGCTCATTCTGGGCCCCAGGCACCCCCTATGCTGTGCTGGAGAAGGTGTCTCACACAAAACTGATCGGTAAATGCAGCTGGAGTTAACAGCAGCTTTTCTTTTTTTTTTCCCCTGAGGTTTGTATTCCCCATCAGTAAGGTTTCTCTGAAGCCACGCTACCAAAGACCTGTCACATTGTAATTGTCTCCTAAGGAAAAGAGGTGAGTTGAGGGCGTTTTCCAGTCTTAGCCTTGGCTGCAAGTCTGCCTTTTACTTCCCACTGAAGAAGGTTAAAGCTTCACGTTCCTTTGCAGAGGCGTCAGAGCACATACAGTCCAGTGCCAGCACAGTTCCTTCTTGAAGCATGCTGCTTTGTTCAGCTGTGCTGGTGTGAGCACGCCCTCAAATGGAGAGGGCAATCTGAGATGTACAAGGTAGTCACTGTGGGGATCTAAATATGGAAATAAGTCTGCCAGAGCTTTGATGCGGATAGCAGGTCAGTAAGAAGATGCTATAAGATAACACAAATAAAGAAACTATTCGAAACAGTTTCATGTATTGAACACCTTACTCATGTATAAATGTTTCACAACTATATCGTATCCAACTGTATTTCTTTTCAACAGATACATCTGGTCTATATTTAAACACTCCAAACGAGGCATCAGAGAAAGCAGTTTCTTGTTATCATTCCATAAAAGCTACTTTTAATGCGTGTTATAGAAATACCAGGCATTAAAAATCCATGAAGGACCATCAGCAATTGAAATGATCAACTGCTGTTTTGAGGTCTGAATTTCAGAGACTGCCTTGATATCTTCAGAGTCTCCAATGACTATTTTAGCAGTACTGAAAAGCTCTGGAGGTTTACATACAGAACTTTGACCCACACAGTTAACTAATATTCAGCACTTTGCCAGATTTTCCTGCGCGGCAGAGGGGGGTGGGGGTGTGGGGGGATTGGTGATGAATTCAGTTAGCTCCTTAATGTAATCCTATTTATTTACAAAGAATGTACAGCCACGTCCCATTTCCTTGCACGCAGAGGAAACAAATGGGAGGGAGCACTGTGAGGCAGTCCAAGTTTGCTGCTCTAGCCAGGATGCTTGCCCAGAAGAAGCTGTCCCTTGGCTTTTTCTCAGGGCCATGCACCACTGCTTCTCCCACTGTCTGCTGGCTCTGGCGTGGTGTTTCCGGTCCCGGACATGCACACAGGCAAACACAGCTGCAACCAATCTGTGCTCTTGCCGCCACATTCGCAAGCAGTCCCTGGAGAAATCTCCCTGACTTTCCCCAAATTAGTGCTTGCTCATACAAGTTAGCTCATCTCAGCGCTTGGCCATGTAGCCCTGTGCCGGGGGCAGCAGTTTCTAGTTTTTAGCTATCTTACACCATAAAAGAACTTAATTGCTCCTTTCTGAACAAAGCGTGGCCGGCATGCCTGTCAGTTTTAATGAGGTTCGTGATTGCCTATAGATCAAAGCTCTGCTAGGGTGGGTTCTGCTTATATTGTATAAAGAGGAGAGAAGTGACCTCCAAAGTAAATAGAACAACGAGGAACAGAATTAATTTTCATATACAATTTCTTCTACGATTTGGCAAGCGCCAGATTAACTGTCTAAAACGGAAGACTTCCTACAGAATGCTAATCCTCACACGAACACTTTATAATGAAGATTTCAAAAGTACAAGCACAACCTGTTTTTCATCTGAGACCTTGTCTGTATCATCTTCCAAACCGCAGGCCTGACCCTGGGAGTGGAAGGACTGCTCTCAATAAACAAACCTTGATTTTCCGGTCCTGCACCATCATTTACTTCTGTGCAAGTCACATGGAGACATTATAAAGCCCGTCCAGCATATTTAATAACTACTTTTTAATAGGTTTTCACAGGTGTAAATGCCTCTGCAAAGCTCGTGGCAGTGAAGAAGAAAGTCCCAGTGGTTTTTCCTAGCAGGGCAGAAAGGAATTATTTTTCTGAGAACTGATTAGTTGTGTTGTATTACATTCTGTAACGATTAGAGAGTTCTTCCCTCTCTCGTGAATTTGGCGGTATCAGGAAACCTTCCTGAAACATACTTGTCTGCAGCCAGTAGATCTACCTTGTAGGGCTACTGAGAGACAGTTGTATTTTGTGAATGAAGCTCTGAGCTAGAGAACAAGACAAGTCAATGACCATCCTTTTCTTTCAGCAGGACCTCCAATAAGCCTGCATTTGTGAAACGGATGGGACCGGTCATTTTCCAGTGCTTCTAACATGGTTCCCAGACAAAAAGTCTCTGCTGCTACTGTTCAAGGAAATAAAGTTAAAACCCTGTGAGCAACAAACATGTTTAGGCATGCTGAGCATAATTTTGCTTCCAGTGTGGGAGGGTCCTAAATACTTGGCCTCCCCAGTGAAAGAAATGCAGAAGCTGTATTAACCCTTCATTACCAAGCACGATTATACTTCTAACCACTGGAGCCCAGATCTTCATTTCCTTGGGGCAGTTCTTTCTGGACTGTACAAATTTTCGTGTTCAAATATGCTCTAAACAGGCTGACAAGCACATTTACAACTGTGGTACTCTCCTGCTGGAATTGCTCGCCTCATGCTCCAAGAAAGGCACATGAATAAGCCAGGTTTCTTGCCAGCTGACAAGCTGACTTTTGCCTTACTTCTACCAGACCAACATTGTTATCTGCTTCATTTTGCCCGGCGCCAGAGCCTCCACTCAGGACACACATACATCTTTGCCGCTGTTTCTGCACAACCCTTGCGACACCGAGCTCAGCAGCCGGGCTCCGCACCTGGAGAGAGGCAGGATGGGTGCAGCCATGAGAGCTGCTCTGACCTTGGTCCCCCGAGGCTGCCTGCCAAACAAGCATATAGGCACTGGAATCAAAGGGCTCCAAAGCAGCAATGGCAACTTTTCCAAGATGTGGCATGTACTCTACCTCTCAAGTGCTGCAGTCTGCTGGCCAGTAAAACCAGCCTCTCAAGCTACGAAAGTGGTGGAGCAGGAAACCAGTAGGAAGGCACAGCCAGCCGCTGCTGGCCCTCCCCTTGAGGCCAACTGATTTGGCAATGCTGACTTCATGCGGCAAGATGCATTTGTATTCCCAGTGCTCATTTTGGTGGAAGAAAGGACTTACTGCAGCACAGAGAGAAAAATGGGATGGGGAGTAATTTGGAGGCTGAGTATCTAAGTTGTTTTTTTTTTTTTAAACTATATTAACATTTGTCATTTGGAATTTACTGTAACAAACCCGCAGTGTGTGACAGACAATAAAAATCCCGCAGTGACTTAAATGGGACTAATTATGTGAACAAGCTACCAATGAGAATCATTATGCCCTCCATACGAAATAAATAAACATCATTTTCCACCTAATATTTACTTCTTCGAAGTTCAAGACATTTGGCATATTTTAAGGAAGTGAGCTCTTGACCTCAAATGTTTATGGGCTGTAACAGTAAGTCAAATAAAAGAAAGGAAACATATTTTAAAGCTGCTCTTAAAATCAGATTGGTTTTAGGCACAATTCTGAGAAAGACAGCATTTCACCACGTTTCAAGTAAAGGGGTAAAGTGGGACTGATATAGCTCATCCAAACCCGCAAGATATTTCTTGCTGTGAAGATTTCTTTCAACAAGTGGTTTTGAATATCCACCTAACCCCCTACCCCCACCCCAAGAGAGATAACATTGTACCACGTGGGTTACCTTAGTTGTATCATCTTATATACTGTAATAAATATGAAGGGACCTTTCTGAGTGAAATGCCACAAACTAAGGCACCAGCTGAAAAATCATGAGAAACAACAGTTTCATCCCAAATTGTTTTGGAGATAAATAAGCCTTTAAATATAAGTATTTAAATTATCTGCTGCCAGCAAAACATTCTAGATCAGCGGTTCATGGCACAACATTTATTGGATTTTTTTTTTTAAATAAATAACAATGTGAAGTAAGTACAGGTGGGCTTCTATAGCCGTGTTATCACTATTTACTATATTTGTTGGAGCCCAATTTGTAGCTCCTGTTCTGGATGCTGTGTGCCGTAGGGACAGCTCTAGAGTTTTGCTAAAGAAACACTTCCGTAACCCAAAGGCCACAAGTCAAGCTACATATTTTTAAATTACATGGCTTTCTGCCTCTGTGAAAGGGCCATGAAGCTGGTCTCGAAGTGTGCTTTGCAAAAAAATGGTAAGTGCAATGATCGCACGCTGGCTGTTCACTGTAGCAGCCTTTACAGGTCAGTTCAACCGGTCCTGAGTGTGTCAGCAAAAACACTCTACCAAAGCTTTTGAACAGATGAGAAAGTACTTTAGAAGCAAACGGCACGCAAAAGAAGTTCGGAGTTCAGATTTACTAGCTGGACAGGTCTGGAAGATGAGGAGAAAGGGCAACCCATAGTGAACAAACATCATGGAGGCAGGCAGAGAGACCCTGGCCAGGAGAGGCGGCCGGCCCTCGCCGAGCCCAGCTGCGTGGACCTGTCCTTTCAAGCCCTGTCTGAGTTTTCCAAGAAAGAATAAAAAAAAAAAGAAGGGGGGTGGGGTAGGGTGGGGTGGGGAAGGAAAGAAGAAGAGAAAGGGTTCTTGTTACTTAGAGCCGGGAATAACTGACCAGTACATTTGCAGAGAGCCCCTTCCCACATTGTCCGGCACTGTGAAGTTCGTTGATGCAACACCTACATTATGGCCATTGTCCTCTTTTATATAACTATAGAAACTGTCTGGTATATAAATATAAAATATATATATATTGTGCTTTAGGGGGCTGAGGCTGGCACTGCTGGCCGAGGGCACTGCCGCCTCAGGCCACCGCCACATTCGGTCATGGTTCCTCCTCTGGGGAGGAAGGGGCAGGGACAGTTTTCCGGCCGCACTCGTTTTGATTTCAATGTTCACTTCCTAGGGAAAGATGGGGCTTTGAGGGGATTTTTTTAGACCGTGCTGGACTTCACGACACCCCTGAGCCCAGCTGCGCCCAGGACGGAACTGCCCGCCATGTTCCAACACGTCCCACCATGCCGGGCCGGGCGGGCAGCGCGTAAGAGACGACCGCCCCGCCCCGCCGCGCGGCGCGGCGCCACCTCCCGCCCGCCAGGGGCCGCTGCGCCCCGCCGCCCTCCCTGCCTGACCCGCCGGCCGCCGTTGCGTCTGCGCAGCGCGGCGGGGCCCGGCCAGTCATGGCCGCCTCCGTGTTCTGCTGTTTTTCCTGGTGCAGGGATGGCGGCGCCGGCCACATCCCGCTGAAGGAGATGCCGGCGGTGCATCTCGACACGCAGCGCATGGGTAAGCGGGGCGGGCCCGGCCCGGCCCGGCCCGGCCCGGCTTGGGTCTCCGCTCTCCGTCTCCGCGAGTCACCCGTGACGGGCCGGGGCGGGGCGGAGGCTGAGTGAGAGACGGGGGCGCCTTCCCGGCGGGGAGGCCACGGGCCCGGAGCGCGGCAGGGGATAACCTGTGAGGGGGGTCGGGTGATCGGCGTTACATGTCCCCGGGACGCTGTCAGCGGGAAGTTTGAACGCGGAGCTGGTGAGGATGTCGTTTACTTAGAATCGTAGAGTGATTTGGTTGGAAGAGACCTTAAAGATCATCTAGTTCCAACCCCAGTGCCATGGGCAGGGACACCTTCCACTAGACCAGGTTGCTCAAATCCCCATCCAGTCTGGCCGTGAACACTTCCAGGGATGGGGCATCCACAACTTCTCTGGGCAACCTGTTCCAGTGCCTCAGCACCCTCACAGTGAAGGATTTCTTCCTAATACCTGATCTAAGTCCACTCTCTTTCAGTTTGAAACCATTACCCCTCATCCTGTCACTACACTCCCTGATGCAGAGTCCCTCCCCATCTTTTCTGTAGGCCCTCTTTAAGTACTGGAAAGCTCCCTGGAGCTCTCTCTTCTCCAGGCTGAACAACCCCAACTATCTCAGCCTGTCCTTATAGGGGAGGTGCTCCAGCCCCCTGATCATCTTCATGGCCTTCCTCTGGACCCACTCAAGCAGGTCCATGTCTTTCTTATGTTGGGATGTAACTGTACCGGCCCGAGGGAGAATGTGCACCTGCCCTTAAACATTATCCTCTTCTCTCTCAGTGAAGAGTGACAGGAAGGTCGCAATTTGGCTACTTCTTTAGAAGAATTTGGCAGTTTTCAGGGAAAAAAGTCTACTTTGGTTTAAATTCTGTTGAAGCTCATCAGCAGAATGAGTATGTGGGGCTGTGCCTCAGTCTCAGAGGGAATGTCTGAGCAGGGAAGGCTGCCTGACGGGTGCTGAAGGTCTTGGTCAGCTTAGGAAAGGGATGGTGATTCAGGGCAGAGGAGGTACGTTGCAGCAATGAAGACACAGAAGGAGCCAAGCCACACGGACTCTTGTCCCTACCACTCTCTGAGTGTCATCCTTAGGATGAACTGTACACAAAAACATGCCTGGGCTTTGTTAAGGAGAGAAGTGATCTGGGTCAGCTGCAGTAGAGCTGGGGAAGGAGCTAGGAGGAAAGCAGTCTGGCCAATTCAGGGTCCAGTGCTCAAGCACAATTATTAGCCTGTTCTAATGTAGTATTATTCAGTTTTATCACTGGACCTTGACTGTCTTCCATGTTCTTGACTATGACAACAGTGCCTAAAGGCGAAATCTTCCAGTGGAGAAGGAAAACAGCAGAGGATTTTTTTCTCTGTATTGGCAGACATGTTTCTAATAAAAGGATTTTTTCAGAGCATAATTAAACACCTTGTAATTCCATCAAACATTTCTACCCAATGTGCCTTTCCTTCTCTTTGCAGAATTTTTTTCTCCAGTGTATAGAGACAAGGTACAGGGCTTTGGTCTCACAGTGAACCCTTTCTGACTAAATTGTAAGTTATGCTTCTGATGTGGCTGAGCAAAGGTTGTAATCAGCATTGTGCTGTAAAAACCAAGAGGCAAAATTAGAACAGCATTTAAATAAATAAACCCTAGTTTAAAGATGAACCAGCCTGTAAACAGCCTTCCTTTTACTACTTCAAAGCATGGTCCATCATTGTAATTCTCACAGATTAATGAAGCTCCTACTTGGGGCAGATAGAACAAAAAACTTCTCAATTTTGAGGGCTTTTAAGGTCTGCTTCCAGACTTCTAAAAATGTTTTGAAGTTTTGTGGGTTTTTTTCTTCTTGCAGGAACAGATGTCGTCATTGTTAAAAATGGCAGAAGGATATGTGGCACAGGAGGCTGCTTAGCCAACGCACCTTTGCATCAGAACAAGAGCTATTTTGAGTTTAAAATCCAGTCCACAGGTTAGTCAGCAAAAATGTACATCTTTAAACTTGGAAGGTATGTCAGATTGCTTGCTGGCAGTCGTACCTCAAACACTGAGCACCTGCATCTTTCTAGTTCCATCCTTGAACTTGTGAACATTGGAGTGTTTTGTAAGCTGTCATAGTGTAAATGGAAATGTCTTTTTTTTTTTAATTGTGGGTCTGAAATATAAAAAAGAAAGGTAAGTACATCACTAAAGGAGTACAAATACTAAAACTCCGTATTGTTTTGTATGCTGTTATATGCATGTTTTTCAGTTAGCATATTTTAGCAATGTTTTTTGGTAAATAAATGCTTGTGACCAAATAAAACATTGTAGCTATGAAGTGGTTTTTTAAATAGTGCAGTTTATCCAGCAATATTTGTAGCTATTTGTCTACCTTCATTTGCTTTTAACATGCACTGTGTTTGTCTGTGCAAGGTTAACACTCCTTGTGCTACACTTCGCTCTTCAAGTCAAACGTGCAACACTTATTCTGACACCGCCTTATCAAGAGGAGCCTTTCCCTACCCTGTTTCTTTCTTTGTTTTGCACAGAAAGAATGCAAGGCAGCTGAAAGTGAATGAAATCGGGAGGCATTGTGTTTTTACTAACACAGTCAACCTCACTAGTACAGAGTGTACTCCAGGCTTGCCTTATACTAACGTTAAAAATCAGCCTGTATTTTTGAAAAACAACAGATGCTGAAAATAAAGCTGTATTTTTCTCTTAAGTGTATAGGGGAGGGAAGAAGGGAAGCGTTAATCCAGGGACAGTCTTTACGATATTAGCTGGAGCTTGAACCTGGAGGTTCTCGGGTAAGGGCATGCAGTTGGATTGGGGTGCAGGCAGCATGAACACAAATCTGTCCAAAACACGTTGCAGTCAAACCAGTTAAACTACAGGTAAAGCCCAGACCAATTTTAATATGGCAATTTTGGTATCCTTTCTGTCAGGAGAAGAATCCACTGTAGCTGCTGTTCAATTATGGTAATTATTCACACAGATACATTATCCATGTTCTTATACTTGAAAAACACAGAAAATAAACTCTCCTGGTCCCTATGAACTGTGACTCGTCTTTTCCTGAGTCTCAGGGCAGATGAATTATAGATCATTTAACTTAAAACTTTGATTCTCAGGACTGTCGCTGCACAATCTATTAGGGGTCATCTATGGGGTCACCCAGACTATTGGAAGGTTTTCTGAAGGCTAATCTGAATCTTGCTTACGCTCTTGTCCTTTTCATGCTGGGGGTGTAAGTATTAGAATAAATTGTTCTGCAGTTTTGTCTTTTGAAAACATATTTTTTTCTCATTTTAGTCTTCTGTAGGTTGAACAGTCCCAGGTTGGGGTTTTTTTTTTCATTGTCTCCTTATAGATGGTATTTTTACACTTCTGACTGGTTTTGATGTTTCTTCTAGAATATCTCTAATTGACTGAATTTGTCTTGAGGTATGATGCTTAAAACGGATGCTGTGCTCCAGCTGCAGCAACAGTAGATGTCCTTATCTGCTGTACGTACAGTATGTCTGCTTTATAAATGCCATACATCCAGAATTTTTTCACAACAGTAGGGCACAGACTCATGCTCAGCATGTTGTCTGTGATAGCCCCCAAATTATTTTCTGTGAACTGGTTGCCAAGCCACTATTGTATTTCTGCCACGTAGCGTTCCTACGTACCTGCTGTTCTCTGTAATTCAGAAACAAGCAAATGCACTTTCCTTATTTCAGATCTCTTAATCAATTTGTCAGGATCATTTAAAGCTTGAGGAGCCTCTGAAGAGCTTACAGTCCTCTCAGGTTGGTATTGGCAGCACAATTAGTAAGCACATTGTCACGTTATCCAAGTCATTGATGTGAATATGGAACAGTATCTGACCATGGGCATTCAGTGCAAAACCTCAAACCCCACTTGAGTCATCTTTTTTGGTTTGACTGGGTGCTACTGATGAGTAGTCCTGGAGTACAGTTTTCTAACCAGTTGTTCATTGATATTGCTGTAAGTGTCTAGACCGTGTTTTCATAATTTGGCCACTTCAATGTTGTATGAGTTTCAAAAACATTAACAAATCAAGATCTATCATATTTACAATTTCTTCTTTTTCCCTAAGACTAGTCTAACCAGCTGAAAAGGAAATTATGTTGTTCACAAATCCATTTATTATTTTTTATGTCCTCCTACAGTCTCAGAGTTTGTTTTCAGTATTTTTCTGGGAATAGAAGTTAAAGTGAGTGGTTACAATTCTCTGGATCCTTCTTTTTCAAGATAGATGCTCTTTATCTCCAGTCTCTTGTGACTGCTTATACTGGTTCTGGCTGGGATGGAGTTAATTTTCTTCATAGCAGCTCTTATGGTGCTGTGTTTTAGATTTGTGACCAAAGCAATACTGATAACTCACTAATGTTTTAGCTGTTGCTGAGCAGTGTTTGCACAGTGTCAAGGCCATCTCTGTTTCTCACTCTGCCCCTCCAGTGAATAAGACTGGGGGTGCAAAAGAGGTTTTGAGGCTCTACAACCAGGCAGATGACCCGAGCAAACCAAAGAGATATTCTGTGCTGCATAATGTCATGCTTGCCGGCAAAAGGGAGAAGAGGGTGTTCAGGGATGTTGGCCAGCTTTAATTTGGGAATTGGCCAGGCTACCCCTGAGTGACTGCCGTTGCATCACTTAGGTTTCTTTCTTTCTTTCTTCCACTTCTCCTTTACTTATTAAACAGTTTTAATCTTTACCCACAAGTTTTCTTGGTTTTACTCTTCCTTTCCTCTTTCTCTGTCCCACTGGGGCCTGTGGGGAGAAGTGAGTGAGTGACTGGGTGGTGCTTAGGTGCCTACCAGGACTAACCCACAGTAGTCCTGGTATTTCCAAGAGATATTGACTGGTAGTACCGCCATGACACTTGTTAAAAATACATTCTTTATGCTGTCCTGCTTCATAATGGGGTTTTTTTCTTACCGTGTTAATGTCATGGTTTAGGGATATGGGGTATTGGAGTTGCAACCCAGAAAGCAAACTTGAATCAAATTCCACTTGGTCGAGATGTCCATAGCCTGGTGATGAGAAATGATGGAGCGCTCTACTATAACAATGAGGAGAAAAATAGACTACCAGCAAACAACCTTCCTCAGGAGGGTGATGTGGTGGTGAGTTTCTTAATGCTTCTTTACTTCTCCAGCTGTTCCCAGATTCCTCTTACTTACAGCTCTGTGGGTCAGACCAACCATTTCAGTGAAATTGTTTGTCTTGCATCACCTGGTTTGGAAAGGCCAATAAAAACTCCTGTTGTGTTTGAATAGATAAGCAGCCTGGATATCAGTGGACTTCATTCTCAGCATTGACGTGTTTCTGAATGAGGGACAGACTTTACCAGCATTTGAAAAGTAGCCTCTAATGCTCTATTGCAGTTGGGTTGCCATATCTACAGCTAACTCCCATTACAAGGATCCTACATGGTTTGAGATGGGACCTTCCTGAACAAATAACATGCTGGAATGCATTACATAGCTGTCTGTGCACCATGCCCAGCTGAACTCCAGATCCTGTAGCCAAGTGGTTAATCATTAGAAGGACAGAGCTGGGCAGAGATACATCCTGGGTGATAAATGAATTGTATTTTGAGACAAACTTTTGTGGGGAAGGAAAGCTATTAAGTGGGGAGGGGATAATGCTCACTGGGAAAATGATGAAGAATGAGAGCAAATGGAAAATCTGAAGAGGTTTTGCACTTAACTGTTCTGGGTTTCTCAAAACATCTTTAAGTGACTTTGTTCAAAAGGCTGTGTTCTATTGCTGTCATTTTCACAATGTCCTGTTAGAGATTCATTTGCAAAAATACACGGGAGCAATGGGATGAAATTTAGACTGTTTATCACCGCTACTTTTTCTTGCTGGGTAGCCTTGCCTTCAGATAGCAATGGTTAGAAATTTCATCTTCAGAAGCCCCAAACAACTAAGGTTGACACCTCCAGCCTTTACCCTCTAGGACTATATTATTCTTTTAATCCCCTTCTGAAGGTGTTTTCTTGGAGGGTTGCAGCCTGTTTCAGGGCTTGATCAACCTGCGTAGTCTGAACAGCTTCAACTAATGACAAAAAAGTAGCTGATGTGTTACTGCTAACTGCCCAGTTTTCATAAGTTTCAATTCATTTTGTTCTGTCACGGAAATAGATTTCTGAAGTACTGACTGACAACACAAATTGTCACATTCAGCCATACCAAAACAGTGAGAAAAATCATTTAGCTAACAAATAAGTAATTTATGACCTTGTCAGTGTTTGCTTTCTGCTCTGTAGTCAGTGTATTTATAGTGTCGTGTATGAAACTGTGGTCTGTGGCTGCTGGCAGAGTAAATGAGCTGAGAGAGGTTTCCGTATGGAAGTATTGACAGGTAAACTTAATTCATAGCATTATTAAAATTTTTTCCATGGGAAGATATAAACAAGAAGACTGCAAACTGTTTAATATTCAAAATAATTGAAAATTTTGTGTTTCTTTTACAAACTATTCTTCACCATGTTAAGTTGTTTTGTCAACTTAGTAAGATGTGGTGTGCAGTACCGCTATATCCAAACTGAATGAGTGTTAAGGAATCCTGAGTATTTGAAAATACGAGTGTTACTGGTCATGTATTAACTTCTAGTCCTTTGCAGGAATGTTTCAAGTGAGGTTTTCTAGGATGCTGCGGTTTGCATAATGGTGTTAAAATGTGCCAGTGGCTAAGAAAGCTAAATTAAGTAGCGATCTTATGTGTATAAACTTGTTGATGCTTTTTTATTAATTTTCTGTACTTTGTAGGGTATTACATATGACCATGTAGAATTAAATGTATATTTAAATGGGAAGAACATGCATTGTCCAGCTTCAGGAATCCGAGGGACTGTCTACCCAGTAGTGTATGGTAAGTCAGAGATTTTCAAACTTTCACAGTGTGGGCAATATTTTTGTACCAAGTCTGTCTTGTGAGCTATGTATTATCCTTCTTACTTAAATGGAACACACATTAATTATTTTTGACAACTGATAAGAGTAAATTGTATGAAAATACAAATCTAGGAAAATACAAAAGTAGATTTTCACCTCATTTTTAATGCTGCTTAATACTGTGGAAAAAAGCGCTGCTTACTGACCTCTTACAGCATCCACATCCAACAGTCTGGGGAGTTACTGCACTTAGTCTAAAAATTGCCAGGTAAAAAAACTGTGAAGCAGATGAAAAAAAAGAAAAACAACAAATTTGAACTAATGTGGACTTGTGGACTTATCTGATTTATCTCGGAAGCTTGGTATTTATGCCTGTTAACTTCACATGCTCCATAAATGCATTCAGGGTTAGATACCAATAGATACTGAATTGCTGTTTGTCTTTTCTTAGGGAAGTAATAACTTTGATGTAGTACTAGCATGGCTGCTTGCTGTGTAGTGGTACAGCTCTTCATTGCTACACCCAACTGATGCCCAGTTTTGAAATCCAACAATTGGTGAGCGAATTGCAGTAGCTGTTCTACCAGCAACCATCAATACAACATAGCAGTGCTGAACAAGAAACAAATACCCTATCCAATTAATCCCTGCACAGACAGTTTAAGAAAGAATTTATGAACTATGGAAGCTGGAATTTGGCCAAGAGATGTGTTAACAATTTGCTCTTCCAGAACTTGGCATTCCCAAGTAGTCAGAATTCTGTTTGACATCTCCTATGAAAGGCAGTGCTTCCCCTAGCTCGGTGCATGATCAACTCTATATTCTGGGTTGGTTTTTAACTTAGAGCAAACGGTAACTGCTCATCAGATTGCCTGTGTTACACCTACAGCCATCTCCGGTTTATCTTTATTTCTGTGTGAGCTTCATCCAAGGAGTAGCCTCCTCCTGAACTGTTTTGCTGTGGAGATACCAGTAGCTATGTGATACGGGTAATTTTCTCATTTCACGGTTGGTTCCTAATGAACTGTTGGGAGGTTCCCATTTATATCTTGATACATTTGTAATAATGAATTTTATGAACGGGAAGAAGGTACTCTAGATGTGCTGTAGAGCCTTTGAAGTCTATAAATGTAGCTGACAAATTATCTCTTTCCAAGCTATTAGAGTGGAAATTGTTTTATATGGTCGTTTTGTGGTGTGTTCTTAAGCCACGTGATGGCGCTGCTAAAATGCTGTGGTAGGGAGTAGCTGCCCTGCAGCACTGCAGGATCTCCTTGAGCGTAAAGCTTTATGAGCTCCAGGAAAAGAGTGGCTCTGTGATAACTGATGGTTGCATCTTCCTGTGTTTTGGAAATGGTGTTAGATAGCATGAATAATGCAAGTTGCTTTCAGAGAATGTTTGGTGTCCTGTTAGCCTACTGTGAATCATCTTTTTCTCTGACTAAAGGAGTTCCCTGCCTGGACAGTTCAGTGACCTTTTATTGCAAGGGTCATCTTATCATCTGCCATGAGTGGGCATAATTTCATCGTAATTATCGTCTCCTACATGTAGCTATAACAACTGAGGCCTGCAGATTGCTTTTGCATGGTATTTACCTGGTCTAATCTTTAACTGTAAATGTCCTTAATTTAATGTGAACTACTTCTAGTCGTGTGAAAGGATTTGACCATAGAGAAGAGAGTTTCTTAAGCATTTACCCTATCTATAACTCAGGCTAGGACTATAGATACCTTTTTAAAAGAAACATGACAGAGCAGGCAAACATGGTGTCAAGTTTGAGAATGTAAAACAGGGAAATGAGCTTAAAGGTTGCTCCCTGAAGCAGCTGTACCTCAGGCACTTTTGCAGAAGTAAGATGCAAACACTGCATAAGTACAGAACTGTGCAAATAGACTAGCAGGAGGTTTAACTGAGCCTAGAAGGTAAAAATTCCAGCCTTCGCTCTGAGATATCTAAATGCCAACCCAAAGTGTGGAGATGAAGCTTTTCTGTTTTGACCTAATGTTGCTAGTGTACCACCAGATTCATCTTGGAGGAAGTTGTCTGTGAAAGAGATCTTGCTTTTCTGACTGGTTGGGTATTTCAGTTTGCTAATGGAATAGGTGAAAATTTGGCTCTGAAAATACTTAGCAGGTTTTTTTTTATATTCTGCTTTCAAGGTTGTAACACTTGTGTCTCAGCTTATGCAGGGGGTCCAAAACTGGGAGATGTATTGCAACCCCCCCCGCCCCCTTAACTTCCACCTTAAAGGAGCAGTCAAGGAAGCTCTCTTTGCATCACATGCTAAAAGACACCAACCACTGCAGACATCTGAAACCTTGTAAACCTCCAGAAAAATCATTGCAGACATCTGATACTCCAGCAGAATTACGAAGTGGACAGAAAAATATGCTGCTGAGGAGGTGACAGCCCTGCAATGTGTATCTGTTAGTGTCCTTACTCCGTAGATTTCCAGAGAAATTGAGTAGAAAGTTTGAAGGGAATTGCCTGAAGCTCTGCTAATGCTCCCAGTGAAACCAGAGGTAGCGTTCTCACTGACTGGCCAAGGACCATTGCCCCTAAAGTAAATGGCAGAAAAGAGAGATGTTTTTTGCTGCCCGTGGGTATGTGTGTAGGGCTTTAGCAAATGTGTTGAAGACATTTCTTTTAATGTATATATATATATATTGCATACGTGTAATGGATGTACTGGAGAATATTCTTCTTGGTTTGGGCATAGTATGTAATCTAGTGAGATGGTGTAATAGAGGATCAAACTGTACGTGTTCCTTATCTAATTCCTTCTGTTTGGTTCTCTTCTGCAGTTGATGACAGTGCCATTCTGGATTGTCAGTTCAGTGAATTTTATCATACACCTCCACAAGGGTTTGAAAAGATCCTCTTTGAGCAGCAGATCTTCTGACTGTCTTCATACCGAAAATTTGCACCCTGCACTGTTACGAAAGCTTTGTCATCTTAAATAAAGCGTCACTTTACTTTTAGGAAACATATCTGTATTTTTAGTGAGTACTTGTGACACTGTTGTCTGCAGAATTAACATGTTAACTGCAACACCAGGTAACTGTGTTGCAAATACGAGATTTCCTGCAATGTTTTGTGGTTGAAAGTGAGTGTTTTGGAGCAGGGTGTTTCTCTGATTTGTACTTGGTGCATAAAGAGACTAAGGGATATTATTGTCATCAGTATTACATTCGGTATTTTGAATAAACTGGAGCTCTGTAAAGTAAACAGTTCTTATGCATATGATAGCTATGGAGAATGGATAGTTCTTACAATTTTTTTCCCAACCTTTTTCCCCACAGAAGTTGTATACTTTGCTTAAAGGAAGCACTGTGTTTCTAGTCTGTGATTTGGAGTTGCAGTGTCCCTGTGGTGCACAAAGACTAATAATTCCATGGCGTCACTATCAACTAGATACTTTTTTTTGCAAGGTGTAATTTAGTCCATTCCCTCAATCTTAGACCAGCAAATATAACCTACCTATTTCTCCTAGCTTTTCATTTGCTTTTAGCGTGACAAATAATAGGACACTCTCAAGTAATACTTTTTTGTTCGACCTTAAAAAGTAAACCTGAACACTCCCTGTGTTTTTGCGGACCACCGTGTTGTGTAAGTACAGATCTCAAACTGGGTATGCAAAGAGCTGGATGAAGGGTCTGAGATGTTATGGTGAAGCCTTATATCTAAACTGTAAATTAGATTATTCTTTTATGGAATAGTATATTTAATTTCTTTGTGAATCATTTATAAAGGATTAATGGCTAAGACATTGTTCTAAAATGTGATGCCCTTGAATATAAATTGTGAGATGCTTTTTTCCCCTCTTGTCATATTTAATACACTTCCTAGAATAATCTTTATGGTAAAGAAAATCTTCATACTGGATGTTTATTTTTTGGTTTTGGCTCTTCCTGGGTTAATACATTTGCATAAATGAATGATTTTATTTAAATATTTTTAGAAATTATCTGATTCTGAAATTTTCAAATACAAAAAGCTTTCTCAAAGCCTTTCACCTTATGATTTTCTGTATCTGTCTTTTCATTCTGAGTGGCCTGAGTTTTCCTTCCTTTTAGCCTTGTTATCACATGACAGTGTTGGGTAGAACTTTTCAACCTAAAAGGAATGATGCCCTTGTCGGCATTACAGGATAAAGTTCGGGAGATTAGAGTGCAGTTTTATCGCCTCCCCTTGAAATCTGCTCCGATTTACTGTGCTCAGATCTGTAATCTAAGTTGAATGAAACAGTCGTGTTTTGTTTCAGTTTTGTTTCACTCGTGTTTTATTTGTTTCAGTAGATGTGTGAGCAGCTGTCCCTGCTAGGGCAGAGGTTTCTCTGGTGGGTTGACCCTGGCTGGACTCCAGGTGCCCACCAAAGTCACTATCACTCCCCTCCTCAGCTGGACAGGGGAGAGGAGAATTAACAAAATCCTCGTGGGTCGAGACAAGGACAGAGAGATCACTTGCCAATTACTGTCACGAGCAAAAAAGACTTTTGACTTGAGAAAAAATTAATTTAATTTATTGCAAATCAAATCAGAGTTGGATAATGAGAAATAAAACCAAATCTTAAAACACTTTCCCCCCACCCCTCCCTTCTTCCCAGGCTTAACCTCTCCTCTGAATTTCTTTACCTCCTACCCCTCTGCAGCACAGGGGAATGGGGGTTGTGTTCAGGTCATCACATGTTGTTTCTTGTCACTCCTTCCTCCTCAGGGAGAGGACTCATCACACTCTTCTCCTGCTCCGTGAGAGGGACCACACGCTGGGAGACAATCCTTAATGAACTTCTCCAACGTGAGTCCTTCCCACAGGAGACAGTTCTTCATGAACTGCTTCAGCATGGGTCCATTCCATGAGGTGCAGTCCTTCAGGAACAGACTGCTCCACTGTGGGTCCCTCATGGGGTCACAAGTCCTATCAGCAAAACTGCTGCAGTGTGGGCTCCTCTCACCATGGGTCCACAGGTCCTGCCAGGAGCTGGCTCCAGCGTGGGCTTCCCTTGGGGTCACAGCCTCCTTTGGGTATCCACCTACTCCAGCGTGGGGTCCTCCATGGGCTGCAGATGGATATCTGCTCCACCGGTAACCTCCATGGACTGCAGGGGGACAGCCTGCCCCACGGGCTGCAGGGGAACCTCTGTTCCAGTGCCTGGAGCACCTCCTCTCCCTCCTTCTTCACTGACCTTGGTGTCTACAGAGTGTTTCTCTCATGTAATCTCACTTTCTTCGACTGCTGTTGCACAGGTTTTTCCTACCCCTTCTTGAATATGTTATTCCAGACATGCCACCATTCTTGCTGATGGGCTTGGTCTTGGCCAGTAGTAGGTCTGTCTTCTAGCGTGCTGGCATTGGCTCTATCGGACATTGGGGAAGCTTCTAGCAGCTTCTCACAGAAGCCACCCCGTAGCTCTTCTGCTACCAAAATCTTGCCACACACACCCAGCACAGTTTCCATGCAGACTTACCTTCATATGGCTGATGCAGCCCTCCAAGTTCCAGGTTGCAGGAAGTACCTGAGACCTCTCTCTGAGGCCAGGGGAGATGGCCCTCTGTCCTTCAGGAAGTGTGCTGTCTTGGAGAACTGTGCTGCCAAATGAAGGAGTTACAGGAGGAAGTAAGCAGGCTGCACCACATCAGAGAAGATGAAAAGGAGATAGACAGGATCTTCTCTGAGACTTAATGCTTGAATAGCCTCAGACTCCATCTGCAACAGGGAGGCAAGCAGTGTCCACCTCACACTACTAAGGTAAGCACAACCTCTGGAGAAGGGGAAGGATGGAAGCTGGTGACTTCTGGCACAAAGAGGAAAGTTTCTGCCCCATCTAAGGGCTTAAAATGGCAAAACAGGTTCACTGCCCTCATAGTTGAAGAGGAGATAGATGTGGCTTCAAGACTTAGAAGGAATAAATCCTAAGTCATTGTAATGCGCGACTCCCTGCTGCAGGGGACAGAAGCACCCATCTGACAACCCAACTGTTCATCTTAGAGAGATTTGCTGCTTTCTGGGGCCCAGCATCTGGGATATTGTAGAGGAGGTACTGAAGCTCATCTGGCTCTGACTACAACTTCCTGCTGTTACTCAATGTGGGCACAAATGATACTGCCAGCAAACACCTGGACAAGTATCAAAAGTGACTACAGAGCTCTGGAGGTGGGAGTCATGGGCATGGGGACCCAGGAGGTGATCTCAATCCTGCTGGTGAGGGGAAAGAGAGTGAGGAGGACAAGTCAATAATTACCTGCAGAACTGGTATTGGCAACAGGGTTTTGGGTTCTGTGACTGTGGACCCTGTTTGCAGACCAGTGACTGCTTGGGAGAGGTGGTATTCACTTCACTAAGTGGGACAAAGCTATTTTCACCAATAGGATTGCTGACCTTATTAGGAGAGCTTTAAACTAAGAATGACGGAGGAGTGAGAGAGTGAGGGAATGATGGACAGGTTCCCTGAGCAAAGGGCATGGGTGGACTGATAGAAAAAGATCACCAAATCAATAAAATGGGCTTTAAGCAGGGTCACCTCCAGTGCTTGCATGTGAGCAAGGAAATGCCTACAAGGCACCATTATGGAGAAATGCCCAAATACTTTCTAGGAATGCTGGAATGCTGGGGGTACCTCTGTGAAGTGTCTGTATGCTAACACACTCAGGATGAGGAATAAACATGACGAGTTGGAGATCTGTGCACAGTTGCAGGGCTACAATCTTACTGAGATCATGGAGACATGGTGGGATGGATCCCACAACTGGAGCGCTGCACAGGAGGGATACACAGTATTTTGGAAGAACAGGATGGGAAGATGAGGAGGGGGAGTTGCTCTTTATGTGAGAGGGCAGCTGGAATGTACGGAGCTCTGCCTGGGGGTGGATGAGGAGCCAACAGGCATTGGTTTGTGGGTTAGGATTAAAGAGACGTCAAGGGTCAGGTCTGGGAGGGCCACTAGGCAAATAGCAGATGCTCGTTATTAACCTCCCCTCCCTTCCCAAAGGGGAATAGAAGGAAAAAAAGGGAGAAAGACTTATGGATTGGAAAAGGAAACTAAACCTGCTTTAATTAAATAAATAATAATAAAATGAAATCTATACAAATATACACAAACACAATACTGAATCCAGCCTCCTTGATGGCAATTACATCACCGCCACCACTGATGCTGTGGGGCAGGCACTGGGAAAGTCCCAGACTGGACTCCGCAGCAGATGGGAACTGGATTCAGGAATACACGGATTGGGATCAAAGGCAGAATGGACAGAGCCCTCCTCAGGCGATGACCATTGAAGCAGAAAGATTGACCCTTGTGATCCCTCAGCTTTATTCCAAATATGACGTCTGTGGGATGGAACACCTTGTTGGTCAATTGGTCAGTAGGGTCACCTGTCCTGTCTGCTCCTCCCCGCAGGTGCAGCCTCTCACTTACTGCACCCCCACTGTGGGACATGGGATTTAGCAGTGACCTTGGTCTGCACAGGAGCAAGTACAAGCAAGAGCCTTTCTGCACCCCAACCCCTGGCAATAACTGTGAACATCCAGCGTTGTCACTGCTAGAAGCAGAGACTGTCTGCAAAAATATGTCGTTAACTTCAGAAAGTGCCGTCACTTAAAAGAGAGTGAGCTGGTGAAAGTGAAATCACTGAACAGAATGAGTTCTGTTCTAACTCAAACCAGGACAAGAGAAGACAGTTAAAGGTGACAGTATGGTGGATGGCTGCTGTAGGCCACCTGACCAGGAAGAACAAGTGGATCAGGCCCTCTGTAGTCAGATAGGAACAGCCTCAAGTTTGCAGGCCCTAGGGTTCTTCAACCTCCCCAGTATCTGATGGAGGTATAACACAGCAGGAGAGAAGCAATCCAGAAGGTTCCTGGAGTGTAATGATGATAACTTCCTCCTCTGAGTAACAGAGGAACCAATAAGGAGACGTGTTCTGCTGGACCTCACACTCATCAACAAGGAGGGACTTGTTGGGGATGTGAAGGTCAAAGGCAGCTATGGCTGCAGTGACCATGAGATGGTGGAATTCAGGATCCTGCGAGCAGGGAAGAGGGTCAAAAGCGAGCTCACAACCCTGGACTTCAGAAGAGCAGACTTTGGCCTCTTCAAAGATCTGCCTGGAAGAGTCCCAAGGCACTGGAAGGTGGCCCAAGAAAGCTGGTTAATATTCAAAGATGACCTCCTCCAAGCTCAAGAGAATTCCATTCCAATTAATAAATCAGGCAAAAATGCCAGAAGACCCATGAGGATGAACAAAAGAGCTCCTGGCCAAACTCAAATACAAAAAGCAAGCGTACAGAGAGCTGGAGCAAAGACAGGTAACCTGGGAGGAATACAGAAACATTGTTTGAGCATCCAGGGACAAAGTGAGGAAAGTTAAAGCCCAAATGGAATTCAATCTGACAAGGGATGTCAAAGACTACAAGAAGGACTTCTGTAAGTATGTAGTAGACAAAGGGAAGACTAAGGAAAATGTGTGCCCATTGATTAATGGGGTGGGAGACCCAGTGACGCAGGCCATGGAAAAGGCTGAGGTACCAAATACTTTCTTTGCCTCAGTCTTTACCAGCAAGATGAGCCTTCAGGAATCCTGGAGATCAGGGGAAAAGGTTAGAGCAAGGAAAAGGTATCCTTGGTGGAAGAGGATCAGGTCAGGCAATACTTAAGCAAACTGAACATCCATAAGTCCATAGACACTGATGGGCTGCACCCGTGAGTGCTGAGGGAGATGGCTGATGTCATTGCAAGGCTGCTCTTGATAATCTTTCATCAATCATGGTGATTGGGAGAAGTGCCTGAAGACTGGAGGAAAGCAAATGTCACTCCTATTTTCAAGAAGGGTAAGAAGGAGGACCCAGGAACCTACAGGTCGGTCAGCCACAACTTAATCTCTGGGAAGGCGATACAGCAGCTAATCCTGGAAACCATTTCCAGGCACATTAAGGACAAGAAAATCGCCAGGAGTAGTCACCATGATCTCATGAAGGGGAAGTCATGCTTAACCAACTTGATAAACTTCTATGATGAAATGACTGGCCTGGTAGCTGAAAGGAGAGCGGTGGATATCATCTTCCCCGATTTCATTAAGACCTTTGATACTGTCTCCTATAAGATTCTTACAGGCAAGCTGTTGACGTATGGGCTGGATAAGCAGACAGTGAGGCGGACCAAAAACTGGCTGAATGGCTGGGCCCAAAGGATGATGATCAGTGGCGTGAAGTTTAGTTGGAGGCCAGTAACTAGCAGTGTATCCCCAGGGGTCAATACTAGGTCCAGTCCTGTTTAACATCTTTGTTAACGGCCTGGATGATCGAGCAGAGCGTGCCCTCAGCAAGTCTGCAGATGACACAAAACTGCAAGGGGTGGCTGATATGCCAGAGAGCCATGCTGCCACCCAGAGGGATCACAACAGGATGGAGAAATGGGCTGACAGGTACCTCAGGAGATTCAACATGGAGAAGTGCAAAGTCCTGCACTTGGAGAGGAACAACCCCAGGCACCAGTACATGGTGGGGGCTGTCCAGCTGGAAAGCAGCTTGACAATAAAGGCCCTGGTGTCCTGGAGGATAGCAAGTTGAACATGAGCTAGCAACATCTCCTTGTAGCAAAGAAAGTGAATGGTATCCTGGGCTGCACTAGACAAGGTATTGCCAGCAGGAGGAAAGAGGTTATCCTTTGCCTCTACTCAGCCCTGGTGAGGCCACACCTGGAGTGCTGGATCCTGTCCTGGGCTCCCTGGTACGAAAGAGTCATGGACATACTGGAAAGAGTCTGAAGAAGGGCCACAAAGATGATTAAGAGACTGGAGATTCTCTCCTATGACGAAAGGCTGGGAGAGGTGGAACAGTTCAGCTTGGAGAAGAGAAGGCTCAGGGTTATCTGATCAATGTATTTAGATACCTGAAGGGAGGGTGAAAAGAATATGGAGCCAGGCTCCTGTCAGTGGTGCCCAGCATCAGGACCAGAGGCAATGGGCACAAACCAAAACACAGAAAGTTCCCTCTGAACATCAGGAAACGCTTTTTACTGTGAGCGTAACCAGACTGGTTGTGGAGCGTTCATCCTTGGAGATACTAAAAAGCCATCTGATGTGGTCCTGGGCAAGCGGTTCTAGGTGGCCCTGCTTAAGCAGGACAGTTGGACCAGATGACCTTCCAAGGTCCCTTCTAACCTCAACCATTCTGTGATTCTTCCTTTAGGTGATGCTGCTATACTAGTTGACATATACTATAACGTTTCTGTAACCGAGTTTGTCAGCTCTTCAAACTTGAAATGATTATATATACATACATAGATATAGATATAGGTGATATACATATAGGTATAGATGTAGAAGATTAGATATCGATATTGATATCGATATCTATATAGATATAGATAGAAATGGTAAGTGTGTGTCCTTTTTCCTTCCGATATCTTTTGACAATCCCTTCAACAGTGGTTCTTTGCCATGAAAGACTACTGAGCTGAAAGTGCTTCTTGTGAAATTATATTTCTAATGTTCATGAGAAAAGGAGGAAATATTTAAAGAAATTCTTATCACTTATCTAACCACATCTAGCAAACAACTTTTTTTTGAAGTCTGCTGTGTTTAAGAATGTTTAAAGGTAAAAGCCTCTATCTTGAGCTTAATGTAGGCTTGCTTTACAATACAGGTAAGGCTATCTTCTTCAAAGCCAGTGTTTGAAATGGAAAACATTTTGTTAAGTATAAAATATTCAAAATAGCTCCTAAATTCACCATATGAAAAGAGCCTGCTTTCACAGGTCAAAGTTGCTCATTTTTCATCTTAAACAGAGTAAGATGCATTTGTAATGCTGCACAATGTGTAAAAATCAGAAAACTTCTTGTTCTATAATGGTAACAGAGGGAAACTCTATAAAACAAGGTGGGGTGTGTGAATAAAAGATTATTATTAACTTCTATTGATCAAAATGGAAAGAGCAGTTTTCACCTGAAAATAAGCTTGGTGGTGATAGTTCTTAAGAAAAGCAAGGGTGCAGTTAACTCTGTTGCACAGTTAAGAAGATGGGCCACAGAAATAGAATGTGAATGGACCCATGTCTCAGCATGTCATTTCAGCATCTGGCAATAAACCCAGATGTTTTCCCAGATGTGTTCCGATCTCCAGCTTTGCCCAGAGAAATGAGATGCAATACCTGTTCCTAAACGTTGCACTAGCAAGTAATTTTCAGTGAAGATTTAGCAATATATTTACTAGTAGCAAATTCGTTTTAATAAGAATGAATCATGCTTCCCAGTGAAATGGTTGAGGTATTTCACTAATTGTTTGTACCCAAATGTTTTCTTAATCTTTGGATGTTACGATTTGGACACTCTATCTCTCGGAGTGCAAAACTTTGTATGGACTAGTCCCGTATGTTTTCTGAGTCCTTTTGAGATTATACTGTGGCAGCAAGATACAAAGTCTGAACCAGACTTTATTTGCACATCCACAAATCAATAGCACTGACAGGGCACATAATACAGGTTGCATACAGATCAGCTGAGCTGTTGTTTTTATAATACTGGAACGGTTTATGGTGCTTTGGGGATAGATGAAGTCAGGTAGTACTATTCCAAGGAGCTTAAAATCCTAATTAGATACTATAAAGCTAGAAAGACCTGTCAAGAATTGCCTGAAAAGGTACTCTTCCACACAGGAGTCATGCCAGGATACAGTAACATAGATGCTCTGCAAAGAGAAACTTCGTGATGTGCATTGGGTCCCTTAAATCCCACTGAGAGCAGTTCTACTCCCAGGCCTACAAAGAGCATTTAGATACAGCAGGACATGCTATTCAGGTGTGATCATTCATGAGAATACAGACTTCCATGAGTATCCACGCCGTCTGTCCTTTCTGCAAGCTTTCTGGGGAATGCACTGCTGTGCATACAGCGGTGTGCAAAAACAACAGAAGGAACGGGGTCCTAGTAATTGATGTGGATTTCTTAGCTTTATCTGAGTGAGTTCTTAGAGTATTTTTGTAGTACTCACTCATCTTTGTTATCAGTTTGTGTTGATGTTGCTTTGCATATTGACAACCGATCTCATGGCTGAGACAAGTTTTCACAAAGGTCCACAAGCAAATTAGCAAGGCACAGACTTTTATGTGTCTCTCTGAATTCAGGCTTTAAGCCCTGAGGATCCAGCCCCCCTCAAGATACCCAATGTGTTAAGAGCCAACGTTGCTTTTGGAAATGGGGTTAACTACTACTTCTTGCTGTAGTGAGAGACCTGGTTGCATAAATATGTCCAAAACTACACCACTAAGTATTTGCAGGAAGACTGTGTCAGAAGATTTGGACATATCTAAGTGCCTCTTCACTGATCCTTCCCTTGCCTAGTCCCACAATAAAATACTGTTCAGGTTATTGATGTGTTGGTTCTGGATTTCTAGACAAAAGCTCAAAAGGTTAGGGACAGCTCTCAGAGGTACAATGGCAGACCTTTGCTTTTCCTGAATGCTTCATGTAAGCTCTCCGTTGGGGCCACCAATCTTGGTGGTTTGAATGTTGAATTTTTGCGTGTTGAATATTTGCAAGAACAAAGAGTTGGTAGGACCACTTCCTTCCTGAACAGGCTTATATGAGAGCCCTTTCTATTTTTTTTCCTCATCAAGATATTTTAGCTTTTCTTGGCCCCTTTTCTAGCCCTGCATTAGACCTAGGGAAGCCCACCTGAACCGGCTGCCAAGATGAGTCAGCAGAAGAGCTCTTCAACTCCCCACATGGTCCGAACATCTGACACTTCCAGGGAAGAGGAATAGTTGCTTAGGCACTGGAATTTCCTTTGCCGCAGTCAAGAGATTTGGGCTGGGGATTAAATGAGTTCGAAAGAACATTCTCATGGGGAGTCAACTGCTAAAATGCCAGATATCCAGTGTGAAGAGTAGTGCATAAATAAAACTAAGGTCACTACTCCCCAATTCCAGAACATGTCAAGAAAAAAATTTATATCTTTGTGTATGTGTATTTAGGTTGCATTGTGCCTGCAATCTAATTCAAGATAATACAGGGAGAGCAAAAATAGAAGCCAAGTCACATTCACGGAAAACTCTGGCATGTTTAGCAGACAAGACAGTTCGTAGCTTCAAGAAACATGAAGACTTGAGTCATATTTCTTGGATGCACTCATTATATTGGCAAGCAGTACACATCAAAATCCCCATTGTTGAGAAATCTAAATTCCCTTTTGCCTTTAAAATATCTTCACTCAGTGTAAGATGGCTTATGACCTTTTCCTAAGTGAAAAAGTATTATACTGAATAATGACTGCAGAAGTTCGGTGAGGATTCTGTGTGGAAAAAGTGTAGCTCTTGGCCAAAGTAAACTCTGGCAAAATCAAGATAAGCTGGTGGAAGCAGCTTGTTTCATGCAAGTTGGTAGCATGTTCCAGACAAAGTCATCTTTTCCTGAATGTAGGATGGAAATAGTGCTTCCCGCTCCAGGGGGGACATCAGGAGAACACGTCGAGAGAATATGAGGCAGCAGGGCCATGTTCAGACTGCTCGTACCCTAATGCCTGTCACAACTCCATCTCTCCATTGTCTGAGAAATCAAGTTTGAGCAGTCTGAATCAGTCATGACTAATTTGAATGTAGTAGTTATAACTCCTAAATTAAGCTCCCAGAGTAGGGGGTGTGAACACACCTTCAGACGTTACAGTAGAGGGAGGGCCATCTAATTATCTTTGAGTCTGTATTTTGCCAGAGATTTTTTAGGCAGAGGATTGGGCTGGTTATAGCTTGTTTCCTCCCTTCTCATCTAATTCACCGTCTTTTCTTCACCTGACCTAAAGGCCCATTTTCCTGCTAGTATTAAAACAAGGGATACTCCAGCCACTTATTTATCGCAGGCTGACAATTCCCAAATTCTGGGAAACTTTGTCTCTACTTAAAAAGCAATGGTCAACATAATCCTGTCAGCTAAACCCCCTGCGGGAGACGCATGTCACGCAGCAAAAGAGCTCTGCTGATACAGCTTGAATGGTTTCCTCAAACAGAGTGAGCAGTAGTGACAGCTGGCCTTTTCTCCTTTTCTCCATGTATTGCTGGAGCTTTTCCTTGCAGAGCCGTGTTGGTTGGGATGAGGAAGCAAATTGAGCTGCCTGGAGGCTTCTCAGCAGCATCGGTACATTGAAAGTTTGAGCTCCAGGGGGAGGCGCTGGAGCTGAAATAAAAGGGGGGGGGGGGCACAAAAGCACAATCCTCTGCATTTACTGCATCTGCTGTCTTGATAAGGTGGGAAGGGAAGAGTCAGTGACTGGAACTGGTGGGAAAGCACAACTCTCCCACTCTAGCAGCGCTCTGGTAGAGCTCTACCCTAAATATTTTGTCCCAGGTCACACAAAGTCAGAATCAGGTGAACAAAGCCAGCTCTGTCAGTGAGGAGAGGAAAGGGCTGATATCCCCAGCGAACACAGCCCTGCAAGTGAGAAGGAGCTCTGGGCTGGTGAGTGTTAAACTGTCAAAAACATTGCTTGTAGCTGCATCACTGCTCACTGCATTCAGCAGGGTGTGATTCTGCTAAAAAAAAAAAAAAAAAAAAAAATCCAGTTTTACTGAAATAGCTCTGTCCTCGCTGGACATGCTTTGCAGGATAGTACACTGCTATTCCAGTCATGATAAAGCCATCCTGTGCAGATAGCCTTAACACCACTGCTATTCGCCCTCCTCTGTAGATTTGCAATCTTAATGTTCCTGTTCCCTCACCCTTTGTCTTCATCCTAAGAGCCAGGGATGTCAGATCCGTCCTGGGGAAACGGTCAGATCCCCCAGGTTCAGCTGTCAATTCTGCTCTGCATCTGTCGCTCCACAATGAGCCTCCCACTGAGGGTGTTGTGGGGGAAGGTAGACTGTGACCTTGTGTAGCAATGAACTGCTTAGCTGTGCTTTATTGTTTAGGACCTTATTGTTGCTTTCAGGGTTGCTCTGTAAGAAAGTAAGTTCCCTTTTAGGGCCATCTCTGTTTCTGCCCTTTGTTTCTCTTCCTTCCTTATTTTCCTGTCTCTGAATGTGGTGACGTGCATGATTTATACCAGTGCAAACCCTGTTGCACTGACGTAGAAGGATCTGCGGCTGCTGGTGTTAACCTAACTGGTGAATTGCTCCATGGCTGGGACTCCTTCTAAAGTCTGGAGTAATTTTGCACTAGAGTAAGTCATGCTACAGCAGTCACTGCCCAGTTCTTCTCTTGGTCTGCATGATCTTGTCTTCATGTAGAGTTGTGCTGGCCTGCAGCCAGGCTCCCCTTCTTTGTGTCCACGTGCTCCAGAAAATCTATCTAACACGTTCCCTTAGTTAGCTCGATGCCCTACTAGTCACGGTGTTCACTGTTCCTGGTTTCCTTATTCTCTGAGGAGAGGAATAAGCACAAGTCCTGATTTTTCAGCAGAACTACTTTGACCATATACATTTCACCATATACCATTGCAATGACTGAGCTGAGCTACAAGCAGGATGGCACCCAGAGAAGAACAAGTAGGAGGAGTCAAAACTGGCCTGCAAGAAGGCTGAAAACCAAACCCTGATCCAGGCACATCTGGCCTCCCAACCAGTTAGCCTCTTGCGCAGTGTGGGCTTCCTCTCCCTGTGCCATACACACGTTCCCAGTCACATCAGGTTAAAATGAGAACAGCTTGCTCTAGAAACATGGTTACACAAATCCAGGCATGCCATGGCTGCATTACGAAGCACATGACGTATTCTGATCCCATGAAGAGTGCATTTAGACAATAGCATAAATCAGCAGTTAAGAAAATCTCCAGACACAGTTTCTGTTCAGTATGTCTCATCAAGGCCTTTTGTTGTTGTTTTAACCAGGAGAACTTTACCAAGGCTTTTTATTTTCCATCTGTATGAATTTGAAAAAGGTGCCTTTCATCAGCAACCTTTAACCATGCTCTCTCCCAGGCTGTTACCAAAACCCATATTGCAGCAATATACAAAGTCCTCAGAGCTGTGCCCTGCACAGCACAATGTCCAGGCACTAAAAATTAACTTGAAAATTGCCTAAAATGCATTGCAAACTAGCAGTAATTGCATAATGAACCTGGATGGTGCCATGAGGGTAGATTCAGTAGCAAATAATCAACAGCAAGACTGACTTTTACCCTTTCCTAGGTTGGAAAACTTGGGAAAGGCAGCCAGAGTGTTCTGGGGTGCTGCTCCCCTGACTAGGAGAAACGTGTATTTGTTGAGTTGCCGTTTGCCTGCAGCGTTAAATTGCCTACAAAAGTTAGAACACACTTATTGGTATATTTACATTGATGGCAGCGTGTAAATCATGCAAAACCCTTCTAGCAGGCTGTCAGTGGGACAGGATCTGGCATACACTTGTCTACTCAGTATACCTTTCGCCCAGAGCATTGGCGGTTCTCGCTTAGGACAGGATTCCCGATCCTGAATTGCTCTGACTCTCCTTTTAACCACCAGTAGCCACCTCATGTTCTTTTAAATGCCATGAAGAAGACATTTTTTGAAAAATAAAATGTCCATATTGGGTGAAGCTGAAAGTCTGCTCAGCGCAGCATGCAGCCTCCAACATACGGTCCCACAGGCGCTGTAAGCACAGTGGTCAAAAGTGGGTTTGTAGGGAAGACCACAGCAGATGACAGACATGTGATGATGCTTTTCTGAATAACCTGTAATTATCCAACACTCGTGTAGTGCAAACAAGTCTCAGCACAAGACCTGAGATGCGAAGTGACCCCCTCACCTAGAGAAGGAGCCTGACTGTAAATGGAGTGTCCTGGAAGCAGGTGATTTGAAACTCTGCAAGCTGCAGAAGAGCCTGGTTACTCATGTCCTGGTCAAAAACTGTGAGTGCAGAGCCAAATTATAAACAAATAAATTGCACAGGCAGCATAGAGCCAGCATCATCACAGCATTTCCAGGCCAAAGCAGTAGCGGCCAGCTATAACCCATGCAGCTTTCCAGAAAGCATCACACAGTCTGTGGCCCATTCTCAGGGGAGTCTTTGGAAAAAAGTATTCAATAGTAGCAGAGGAAATAACTATTTCAGTCCCCATTCCTGGAAAACAGGCAAGGGGCATGTAGCACTTGTGCAGGGATTTCAGGGTCTTTGAAAGACTCAAGAAATATTCACATAATTGACTTAAATTCCACACTGGCACCAATAAGGGTGTCCACGTTCATCCTCTTCCTCATGCTGGCACTAGGCTTCCATAAAATCTCATGAACTGCAGACCAGGGTACAGATCCAGCTGCAAAACACTGGGGAAAGGTATGAACAGCAGTTATGTTGGCTCTGAGGGGAATGAGGAAAGAAGAAAATGTCTTTTTTTTTTTTCTAGACAGAAGCCTAAATTCCAGTCTGTACACTGCTTTTCTTTTGTTCAAGAAAAAGTCTTCAGGGTCTGGGAGAGGAGTGGAGTTTTCCTGCTACGCAGTGGTGTAACTCAGGGTGGCATGCACAGGTACCTTGGCATACCTGCATTCCCCCTTTTTCATGGATATAAATTATGCTACTAAAACTTTTTGACTGGAATATCTGTTTCCGCTCTCGGCGAGGAGAGAAAGAGGCATGGGGATTATGAAGTACTAGAAGAATGAAAAGGAAACAACTTTTGTGTTTGGACGGGGCCCGAGTGGCTGTCAGGAGCAGCAGTACAATCTGGGAACTGTTTTGCAGAGCCTCATGTTTCAGACTAATTCTAGGCTGTCAATCCACAGCAGAGATAGCTTTTGTTATTTTAGTCATTCCTTTTCTAACACGTTTTGAGGGAGCAAGGTCCTACAATTGAAGGCATTTTGCTTTTCAATCTATTGAGGAGGTAAAATGTTCCTAATTCCAGTTCCGAGAAGCCTGGCTGTATGGCCACGTCTTTCATTTTGAACAGGAGCAGGGGCAAGCCGCCCACCTTGCAGATTTGTAGAGCAACCGTGGTAGGACATGTAATGCATCCATCTGTCTTGTAAGCCATGTAAAACTGTGTCTCCTTCACTGACCAGTACCTGATTTTTTCAAGGCATTGTGAAAACAAACCAAAAAACAGGCAAAAAGGGGGGGGCTTAAATGCCAGCACAATTGCATCCTTTTAAAGGCACTCATTAGTTGTAGCTAAAAGCTTTTTAAAACTTGGAACCAAAACTGATTATAATTTTTTCAGTGAAGTCTAAACACTGGGGCTGTGCAGGATAAGGGAGGATCCAGCTCTGTGGACCACCTTCAGTCCTGTAGCTAGGGAGGAGCTTATCTTAGTAATGAATTTTTGGACCCAACACGGAGAATGGTCCTTCTCCCCTCCTCAGAAATTGCCTGTACAATGATGCTGAGCCTCTCTCCTGCAGTGTAGGCAGAGGCCTGGGAGTTACCTGGCAGTACGAGTCCTCCTGCCAGCTTCACAAGGGCATGGCAAGCGACAGCAGCAAGCAGGGACTTGCTCCTTCTGCAGCCTTTTGCTACTACGTGAGGCTGCAGCAGACAAATCGCGTAAGGCCCCAGCTTCTTCCACTCCCCAAGCACTGCTCCTCCCGTGCACACCTCCCTCCACTACATCTCCTTGGGGGCCAGAGCAGTATGCCCTATCACGCATAAAGGCATTATTCTAAATAATATTTAATAGTCATAAATGGTATTGAGTCTAGATCCGTGGTGCCATTTGAATACATCATTGTTGAAATTTGAATTCTAATGCTGGTAATGAAGAACTATTTTTTTTTTAATTGCAGGAAACAAATAGCAAACCTGTCAGCTTTCAGATAGGTTGTAAGACCTGGGAAAATTGCTACTAACAATGCTATTTGCATTTGCAAGAAGCATTCCTTGTTTTCTCCAGTATACGCAAATGAATTTTTCTAATCATGGTAACCCCTTTGTAAATATCCCACAGTGTAGTAGAGCATTTTAATCAGCAGGCTTTGGTGGAAGGTGAAATACCCAAATTAAGTGATAAGTTTGAGTATCAAGTGTTCTGGGGAATAGGCTCTTTTGGGACAGGGTGACCTTCACATTCACTTTTTGAGATGAGTCCCATAAAAATGTTTTTAAAAACCTCTGCAAATGAAATGAGCTAATGTAGCAGTCCACAGGAGAGGACAGACTCACAGTCAGATGGGAACAAAGGCCACATGAGAGGAAATACAACTTAGCGGTACTAATTTGCACCTATAAACTACTGTGAGCAAAAGCAGCTGGGATTGCATTCCCCATTCCTTTTTAACAATAAAAAAAAAAATGCAGCAAGAATGGCTTAATCACCCTTCGAGAAAGGCTCTTGGGGGTAACTGAACAGGAGCAGGGAGAGAAGAGGAGACCCAGGATTTAAGTCTAGCAGCAGCACCGAGAAGTCTGGCTACAGACGCCCAGAAGGGTGCTACTGCCTCCACTTCTACTCCCACCAATATTATGGTAGTGCAGCTGCGTGGAGGAGCACGCTTCTGCTTCAGCAACAAAGAGGCATGTAATTAGTGAGGAATCTTGCTAAAACCTGGGTCAATTATTATTATTATTACTGTGGTTGCTCTCTGATAAACCTGTTTTAAGCATGTCAGCCTCTCCAGTGTGCATGCCCAGTGAACACACTCGATGTTAATCTTAAGTGATACATTCCCGGGTGTGCTTTGAGTCTTCACACTAGTTTTTGCTCAGAAAGGAGCAGGAGACTTGAGAGGGACGAGCTGCAGCCTGCCCCAACCCTTCACAAAGTTCAGAGGAGTTGCAGCGCTGCGGTTCTTACCTCGGACATGTAGGTTGGCTCACCAACTCCTCTTCCCTCCTGAAATCTGGCTCATCTTGGGCAGCTATCGGTCATTTCCATATTTCCTTGCAAAATTCCCTGTAACAGCTTCAGAGCTTGGATGCAAACACCTTTGTTCGAAATGCAAAACGACAGCAGCAGATGCCTTTATAGACAGCAAAAGGCTTGAAGAAAGGCGGAGTAAATAAACAGCAAAAATTAAATATAAAATATTGCCACACAGAGAGGAGCTTTCTCTTCAAAATGAAGCAATTAACATGTACGGACTCATTCTGCTGGGCTGGGAGGAAGCAGGAGGCACGTTATTTAAACGAATTGCCATGTAGCCCATGATTATCATTAGGATTCATTCAAACCCAGGCATTCAGTAAAGCTTCTGCTCTGCGGCTGGCTCCGGGCTGCCTCTCTATCAGTACCTATTGTTCCATAATTTCTCCATACTCGACGCTTTTTTTATCCCAACCAAGTCTGCCTTGTTTATTACCCTCCCCAGTGACTAAGCCAAAGCGCGTTAACAATGCACAGTTTCATTCGGCTCTTTTTCTCGTGTTAGCTGAAAGAGAGATGTCTTCTCCCCTAATTGCAGCGAATCTCTTCAGCTTTGCAATTTCTGTATTGAAAGCTTGTTTAGGAGAAGGCACAGGGATATATATAAATCTGAGTACTCACTGACAGGGGAGATAATTGCCCTCTCCCTCCACGCATGGCAGAGCCCTCCTAAACAGCTCTGCACAGGCAAGTTTCTGTGAGACAGAAGGGAACCTCGCACTTGGCTCAGCAGCCACGGGCTCTCTTCCCCTGTCCCAGCCAGATGGTTTCCCTCTGCTAACAGCAGCCCAGCTCAGGAGGGTTCTCCAGGGCCAGATCTGCCTGTTCCTGGCTGTGCTCTGCTCAGGCAGCTCCCATGCGGGGTCCGCAGTTCAGTGGGTCAGGCATGCACAGGCACCACCACTGCAAGCTTCCAGCAGGGAAGGAATCACTCTGGGGTGATTCCTCCTCTCTCTTGCAAGAAGATGGGGCTTGTCACAAATACTTCCAGGGTTTAATTTTTTTTCCCCTCTGTTCTGATTCAGAATAAACCCAATGGTTTTCTTGTTGCTTTGGGAGCATTGTCGTGACTGAGGGGGAATCTGGCTTTCCAAATGTCAAGGGGAGCAGCCTGGTCATTTACAAGCAGCCCCAAAACCTTGCATGGCCACCTTCCCCATGACACCTCTGCAATGCCCCCTCTCTCGCAGCATCCTGTGGCAGATGGGTTGCAGCACCAGGAATCCCATCCCTGCCCAAGACCCAGCATGCTTAAATCTCCCTTGGCATCTTCCCTCACACTTTCTCCTCTTCCATGAATGTCTGTGCCTCCAGCAAGGGCCGAGCATCTCCCGCTCTTGGGCCACCCCATTGCACGGACATGCAGACTTGCCATGGCTCACCTCTCTCCTTCTGCCAGGAACATGCTGCAAAACATTTGTCCTGCTGCAGAAAGCTGGCCTCATCATCTTCCACAAAAATCCCTGCATCTCTCCTATCGAAACCTCAAAACGACACTTTCAGGAGGAATTTGGATCATCCCTTGCAGTGGAATAAACCAACTGGAGATGGGTTGTGTTTTGCGTTTCTGCACACTGTGCTTCAAAGATGCACTCTTCACAGCGTCAAATCCTCTCCACCCACAGCTGAAAGGAAGGCGCAGCACTAGGTACGTAAAACAGAAAATGTAACATAACCCAACACATATTTCATATACAATGTGTATATATAAACAAAATTTATATCAATTATATAAATCTATATATACACATGTAGAGCATTTATTTATGAAACATATATTGATACTATATAATAACAAACACAAATCTATACTTCTGTACTATGTTGATATATTTACATTTATATATGTAATGGCTATGCGATGTACTTGAGTCACTGTTTTCAGGTCAAATAAGATGTCTTTCAGGCTAACCTTTTCCCACACGTAGGAGAAGAGAAGCCTGTGCTCAGTTGGATGCTTGTGGTTCACATAGTGCAGATGGGAATGGAGAGGAGGTCTTGGAGGAGCTTTGACCTTTAGCAATCACAGGCCCAGGGCTTTGCTTTAGATCATGCCCCTTATGTCAGGGAAGAAGGTGCTTCCTCAGTTTACCCCTCTCACTGGTGCCTGGAGGCTGGCCCGGGATTGGGATGGATAGACTGCATCCTACCTGCGCCCAAGGCATCCCAAATGGCTTCCTCTACCCCACCTCCAAGCACCATCTCGAGCAGGGGGACATGCTGAAGCTGTCCCCCTGCAGATTAGCGTAACCTTGTGGTAGCTCAGGTCTGACCAAGACAGGAGGAGGATCACATTCAGTGGGAGAAGAAGCTGTATTCAGCATGATGAGCCATCACCCAAAGCGGGTCTCTGTAACCCAGGCCCTCCAGGGTAGGCTCAGCAGAGCTGCTGGTCTCTGGCTCTTGCTGCTGCTGCTTTCTAAGCATGAGGTGCATCGATACTGTGACCCCAAGTCTGAACCCTCTCCAAGCTTCAGCAGCAGCTTGGGCAGGATTTTGTGCTTCACAACTCCAGATTTAGGCTTGGGAGCTGTGGGCTGAGCTAACCACACCCACTAAATCCTCCTCTGGAGCAGGACAAAGATGTCTGCATTGTGTGGTGCCGCCCAAAAGGTACCCTCCACTGCAAAGCAATCACTGGGTGCTATGGGACCCCGAAGGGACCTGGGATCACATGCAGCATGGCAGCTAGGTAGATGTGCTCACCTGTGTTAGACCAGCAAAAATGCTGAGTTGAGACAATCAAAAATAAACCCAGGTATCTGAGAAGGGTTTTTACCTTCAGTTTGAGCCTTGAAAGGGGAGCCAGCTGTCTTAACCCAGCCTTCCCATCCTAAGGCTGCTAAAGTTAATAAAGGCAGATGAAATCCCTAAATAGAAAGCAAGAGAGGAAAACGTAAGAACCAAAATAGCAACGTTTTTGCAATTTCTGTAGTCTGAAGCATACAGATATAATAACAAGGACTTCTGAAGTCTGTACTCCCTCCAGAAGAGGAAAACCACAATAAAATACCAACAAAAGTGTTTTATCTTCACTGAATGTTGATTTGCCCACCTCTCATTTTCTCATCTTTATCCCTTGAGAATTTTGAAGTTAATTTCCATACTTTCTGAAATTTCTATGCATCATCTGTAACTGAATTTCACAGCAATTAACTCCGCAGGTCGTATCAATTGTGGAAGGGAAGCCCAAGAAAAAAGCTCAGGGCATTCCTGAAGGTGGTCATTGCACATCTAATGATTAACCATAATATGCATAATAATAAGGATGGTAATGGCTATGCAAAGACTAACATATGGCAAAGGGTAGTGTAAATGTTCTTCATTCTGCCTTTCTGCTTTTTGTCTTGCTTCTGGTTTGCTTCACAGAATGCTAATATTGAGAAAGAATTAACTAACAGATTAAATTACAAATCCATCAGCGCGAAAGTATTGTGTTCCTGCAATTAGGATGTAAAAAAGACACAAATAACTTCATAGCTAGTTATTTTTAAATATTTGAAGTAAAAATAGCAAACAGGCATTAAATCAAACACTCCAGCTCTGATCGATTGCTGTTAGCTTATCCACAGTCAAAGAAGTTTTTCTTCCTCGGATGAAACAAACACTGTGATGTGGTGTTGCCGAATTGGGGGCTGACTACGGTTTCTTGGGCACAACTCATGCCACCTGAGTTCAACTTTCAGCTTCCTGAATTACTTGCATAATCCCAGCTCTCATAAGGGATTAACCTGCTGCTCCACATCCCAACGTCTTGCTCAGGGCCAGCTAGCTCTTAGCATGAATTCCACAGCCCTACTCACTGTGGTGGTGCTCCTCGTACCTGTACAAACCCGTTGGAGCTCACCCAAACCAGTGTTTTGAGACCTGGCATGACCCAGCACATCAGCCCAGGGTATCCATGTTTTCCCATAAGACGGGAGCTCTGCCCGTCATCTCCCTTTGCAGAGGGCCACAGCAACACCCTCTGGGGACAGCCACGTGGCACCTCACAGCCAACATCACACAGTCCAGGTCACCATGTTGGCCCCAAACTGGCCACCCCAGAGAGTTGGCCCTCATCCCTGGCACACTGGAGAGGACAGACAGCACTGTAAATCCTTGGGGTGGAGGTGCCCAGCTCGGGCAATGCTCTATTGCATCCAAATAACTGTGAATGGGAGGAGACAGGAGAACTGGTCATGGGAACAAGTGGGGCAGTGCAGGGCTGTAGCTGCCACCCCACCAAGCACTGGGTGACCCCTGTAAGCATCAGCCAGGCAGGAGTTGCTTCAGGCTCCCTGCAATGGCAGAGGTTAGAGAGAATATACTTCAGCTTAAACCAGACTTGCCTTCTTCAGCACAAGCCTAACAGGCATGTAAGCAGTTAAATCCCTGTGACTTTCTCAGACAGAGCATGATTTTACACAGCCCTGCCCTCTCCTCCTCCCTTCTACCCCACACTCTTAAGATCGTAGAGTTTTGGTTCATTTCAACTTGGGTTTATTCAAAAGAAAAACAATTGCTCTCCAGACAGTTTAAACAATTGTCAAATAACCTGCCATGACCAGGCAGAGAGGAAAAATTCAGGGGAAAAAATACCCTGCCTTCCCCTGCCAAGTCGCCTTCCAAAGCTACATCTGCTCCTTCAGCCAACTACAGGTGTCAGGTTGCCTCAGGATCCCTTGGTGATTTTATAGGATGATCCATCAAGGAAACACATTTCACAACTCCAAGCTCATAGGTTTATCCAGGCGGCTGCCAGATATGTGCCAGGAGAGATAGAGCCCGGGTCATGGACTCGCTTCCCACAGCAGGGTGATTTTGGTGGAGACCTGGAATGGGCTTCATAGTCCACGTCCTACCCGGAGACCTGTGCGGCTGGAGCCTCCGCCTGGGGAGAGGTCCCGGTACTCACAGGGAGAAAACTTCAGAGGAGGAGGTAATGCTCTTTAGGGCAGCATCCAGGGAAGGATATTAATCCACAGCAGTGTGGAAACCTGGAGAAGGTCCTCTTCTCTTGTGTGAACTGAAAGTTCTCAGCTTATTGAAGAGGTAGCATATAGTTATCAAAACATGGTAAAACTGTGTGATTTTTGCATAACTTCGTTTCTTGTTACCCAGAAGAGGCACAAAAATGCAGTAGCTTCTCCCTGCGTTCTTTCTCAGATACACTGATGTTTGCTGTGCACCACAAACAACCCTTGTGCTTCACTGTTTTCCTTGTAAGCTCACCTAAAATCTGATGTTGTTAGCAGTTTGCCGTGCCCATCACCAGGAGACACTCGGTACATTGAAACAGTCATGCTGTTGTGAAATTGCTTTGGTGTATAATTCAACAAGTGTTGCTGTACATTTAACCTTTTCATCCTGTGTTGTGCCAAGAGCAGTGAATGATTTTAAGAGGGCAACTCACATCCCGCAGCAATTTCCAAGGACACTGTCTCCTCTTTAAAATAATGAATAACTGATTCGTGGCCAATAATTTCATTGTTTAGGTGTGCTTCCCTGCCAGGTCGAGGATATTTTAAAAGTCTTTGGCGCCAGAGTATGTGCGTCTTTGTTAAGAGGCTGAAGGTGGTGGGCACAGCCCGTACCCCCCACACTCATTGCTCAGGGAAGACAGTGTGTGGTGGCTAAAGGAAACAATTTAATCTTTAATCTTCCTACTTTCTCCCCAGTTTAAATCAATACCAAAAGCAGAGGGGATGTTCTTGCTCTTGTGATTTGGTTTAAATCCTCTCCTGATCTGAGATCAGGAATTTTTATGCCATAGCATGTGGTTTCTTACATATAATTCCATCATTTCAAGGACAGGTTGGAAAAAAGAAGGGAAGACAAGGAAAAAGCAAATAGTCTTGCAGTAACAAAGCCATTCCTGTGTTTCCTGGGGAAACGTGCTATGGAAGCCTGTCAAGAATGGTCAAAAAAAACCCTATGCCAGCCAAACCCAAGTGCAACAAAACCAGACATGAGTGCCGTTTACAGGACTCGTGCCTGCTAAATCTAAAGATGAAAGGTGGTGCTTGGAAAACTAATTACTTGAGCCTTAATTGTGCTCTATGCTCTCTCCTGTGTTGGCTCCCTGCTGCTTAATAAAAGATTTGTAGGACAAGGGCACGGGGTTTGCTGAATGCTGCAAGCAAAATTCCACAGGCAAGAATGGTGGGTGCATCAGTGACAGGGAAGGGTCCCTGGTGCCACCATGAGCAGGGCAGATCATGGAGCAGAGCAGAGGCTGTGCCTTTGGAGCCAAACTGTAGTTAAAACTCAAATGGAAGAATTCAGAAAAGGATTGACTCGGCCTTACCGATTATTTTGAAGGGTATATAGGAGAGGAAAGGTGGCAGCCTGTCTAGGTCTGAATCAATCTGACTTGGGGTCCGTGCTTCATTAGCAGACAACATTTGCTCTGGATCCCTTCCCCATGTTTTGGCTTCTCACAGGTGGGTTAAAAAGCCAATTCCTTGAGCCATGGAAAGGGCTGGCTTCTTGGGAAGTCACTGTGGTAGCAGACTGGTTCAGGCCTATGCCTGTGACAGTTGTACAGGTGTTTCCCATGCCCATCACCATGGCATCTTTCATCACTGTGCCTGGTCTTTGCAGAGGTCTCCTGCTGATTTGCCAGAAATGCAACCTGGGCAGCAATTAAGGAGAGCTGATGAAAGGCATCTGCCCTCTAATGCATTGTTTCACTTTTTGGCACCCTTTTGGGGAATGAACTGAAACACAGATGCTAAATAATACTCTCTATGAGGGATTTATTGCTATTTTAATGCTATAAGTAACTTCCAAAAACTACAGCTCCAAATAACATGTGTATATTGGTCAAATATATCTAAGACGTGAAGTTTTAATAGCTGCATTCATCTTCCTGAATTGCATTTCTACTAGATTTACAAAACGCATTCATATTTCACTCTCTCCCTACCACTATGGGTTTCTAATGATCTGCACAGAAATCAAAAAATTTCTGCCTTAACTGTTAAATGTAAAAGTTAAATGTAAAGGGAAGGTGAACAGTGAGTGGCCTTCTTCCCTCCTCGTAATCTGCAAGGATTTCTCTTCCAGATTCAGGACCTCAATGTATATTCCCAGTCCTTCATACCACTTGAAAATGTAACTGTAATTATTAGCAAACCACCATCAGCACCCAGCAAAACTCCAGACAACACCCCAAACGTACTAGCTATCAAACCAGCTATTTATATCTAACTGCATTTCAGTCATCTGAACCTCTGTAGTTAGCAGAGATGCTGATTCTGGCACTTTCCCCAAAGCAACCTACAAGGCTTCAGATATAACAGTCATCAGTCAATGCAGGTTCAGCATATTTGGAGCAGAGACACCCCCTGTGCTGCTGTCACGGCTGTAAGCTTAAATTAAAAAGCACGGTTATCTTTTGTAGCCTGGAGCACTGTTATATCTTCAATTACAAGGAAGCCCTATTCCCTTCACACCACTGGAGCAATGCCAGGGATTCACCAAGTATGCTCTATACAACATTTTAAAAAAATATATATATATATGTGTGTATATATATATCTGTGGCACTGACATAATTATCTGAACTCTCACTTATTACCTGGAAGGTCAGAAATCTGGCTGGAATTTTGGCAGAGCCGGTGCCAATTTTCTGCCAGGGCAGGTGGCTTTCAGTGTCTCTTCCACTTGGCCTCCCTCTTGTTTCAATACTAGTTTGCTGAGTGTTGACAAGGGATGTGGCGATGTGCAGAGTGGAGGGGGATGGCAGCTCAGCATTTCATAAAGTGAGCAGCGCACCCGTGGAGGGTCAAGAGGGACCGCTTGGGTCTGCCGAGGGGCTCTCTGAAGCGGACCCTCCCAGGAATCCCTCCAAATGGGGGCCCCTATCACTATCACTTTTCAAAGTGGATGAAGGACTCTTGCAGGGTTTTGGGGTTTACCGCTGTTTTTATTCCTCCCTGCTTGTATTTACCTTGGCAGCAGGAGGAACACCAAGTCGTGCTGCTGCAGGTTTGCTGGAGGACTTCTGGGAGGTCCCAGTGGTGCCTCACTTAGCAGGTGGCGAGGGCAAGAAAAAAAAGCCTGGGAAAAGAAATAACCACTCAGACCTCTCTCCCTTTTTCTCTTCTCCCCGGGATCAGTTCTCTAACGTGGTTCATGACCAGCCTGCCAACCGCCTGTACTGGCTCGTGGCAGGGGCCCTCGGGGAGCAGAACCAGCCATCTCTGCTGGGCTGGCTGGGGGGATGCTGCCCTAAAAGGCAGAACTGCTCTCCTCCCCTAAATAAATTGGTATAAAATACCAGTTTCAGCTGAAATTTGGTAGCCACTCCAGGCTGGCTGACACCCAGTTCAAGTCAGCCAGATTTTACATCAACTGTGTTGAATCATCATAAAACTATCTGCAAACAAATGCTTACAAAAAGCTCCCTCCCCTCTCAATTACTCCACACACATATTTTTCATTCGTGTTATGTTGTCATTATCCTGCTTCAGCTTAGATAGAGCATTGCCAAACACTCATGCTGTTTGAGGTTGCACTTTAAATCCACTGCAGCTTGAGACAAGCAGTGAAGTAGGATCTACAGCCCTCCTTAGCAGTTTTCTTCTGTCTGTTTTTAACCTCTTCCCTCCCCTCCCCTCCCCTCCCCTCCCCTCCCCTCCCCTCCCCTCCCCTCCCCTCCCCTCCCCTCCCCTCCTCTCCCCTCCTCTCCTCTCCTCTTTTTGCCTTGCTTTGCCTATTATTTTCCTGCCTTTTCTTGCCTCTGACTGCTTTCTCCTTTTTCTTTTTCTTTTTCTTTTTCTTTTTCTTTTTCTTTTTCTTTTTCTTTTTCTTTTTCTTTTTCTTTTTCTTTTTCTTTTTCTTTTTCTTTTTCTTTTTCTTTTTCTTTCTCTTTTTCTTTTTCTCTTTCTTTCTCTTTCTCTTTTTCTCTCTCTTCCTCTTTTTCTCTCTGTTTTTCTTTTTCTTTCTCTTTTTCTTTTTCTTTCTCTTTTTCTTTCTCTTTCTTTCTTCCCTTGCCTTGCCACTTACCTTTCCCTTTTCCTTGCACTGATGAAGAAAAGCTGAAAAATCCATCCTGGGCTCACGGTCAAGAAAAAGCCAAACTCACCTTATCTTAGCTCAAGGTCTGTTGCTAGAAAACCACAGTTGCTGAGTCCATTTCACCAGTGGGTCAGATGTCCCTGCCCTGAGATGACAGCACCTGTTGGTGGATGCTGGGGTCAGGAACGGCAGTCAGGTGCAGCGGTGCCTCCAGGCTGCAGTCAGACGCCCTATACCAAGCTTGGAGGTGATGGACCTCAATCTCCTCCAGCAGGGCCCTGGCAAGTCCAGTGCAGTGCTTGGCATTGCCCCATCCTGGCCAGTGACCTGTGGGGCCTTGGTCACTTCAGCCGAGTCTCATGGGGATGCATTGGGGTGCCCTTGTGCAAGCCAGCCTGTGAGAGCCAAGCAAGGAGCTGAAGACACTTACATTTAAGCAAGCTCACACACAGCTGGTGAGAAGCCATTGTAGCAAGTGGTTGTCGTCATCCGCTCTGCTGGATGTGATAATAAAAAGAGACAATTTAGAGCTGTACAGCTCTGACTGGAAGCATTTCCCAGCTCCTGGCTGTGTATGTGCTTCTCAGCCATGCCCTGGCTTTGCTCTTTGTTGTGCAGAGCCTGAAGTGCCTTAACCTGGGCAGCATTAAGGGCTCCTGTCTGCAGCCCTGCAGCCTCCTCATTGCTCTGTGTCTCCCCTCTATGCTGCTGGGTTCTCTCGAGCACCTGGACAATGGTTTTCCCTTGTCAACCCATGTGGTTTTTGTCTTATTCTCATGGTCCTGCACCTACAAGCCTGTTAGGATGGTCTCCCAGGAGAAGTGATGGCCACCAGCATGGCAATCACCTTCCTTTCCCACCTCTCTTCCTATTCCTGAGCTGGTGTTCTCAGCTTACATTAGGGGACCAAACATAATGCATGCACAAAGCTTCGCAAAGAACCAGCGTGCCCCATCAGTGCATGCTCCCATCAGCACTAACAGCTTTGTAAGTAGGAACAACCTACAAGGAGTTTCAGGGGGTCAAAACCAAACCAAACCAAATCAAACCAAACCAAACTAAACCAAAAAGTACATGCAGTAACCACGGGAAATTTGTCTCCAGAGAGGTTATCCAGGCCACCAAAGAGGATACCCAGGGGAGACACTCCTCTGCGGATCTTCTGTTCCTTGTCTTCCCCGCTGCCCACAGGGGCAAGTTCTCCTTTCCCTTCTGTTTCTCCTTTTTGTTTTTTAAACTTTCCCAAAAAGCAGCTATTACCTCTGAAGTAGCCACCAGCTACAAACTCCGTAAATAAATCTTTGGGCAGGTTCAGCTGCCTCAACATCCTCCACATAACTTCCTGGGGGAGACTGAGGGCAGCTGATCACCAGCCAGTAGGTAAGCACTGATGGCAAATGGTGACCATCTTCTCATGGGACCCAGTGTCTGCCATCCTCTGGCACTCCTGTGTTGGGATCACATGGGAGACAGGTGTGATGCAGAGTTGGGCAACCAGGAGACAAGGTCCACGTGATACCTGGTGGCCTGCAGGAAGAGGCCCATCCAGGCACGACCCTGCTGGAGCACCCTCACAGGACTAAATCAAGGTCCATCAGAATGGCAGAGAACTGTGAGCAAAGAAACTGCCGGTGTAGTTGATTCTTCCTTCATCGTACATTATCTTCAAACACTTTAGGCAACATCAAAGATGAAAACAAATTCCTATTCTTAACAAAAACAACACATGAGGCTTCCTATTTTGATAATCTGCTCTAGTCCAAAGGGGGAACACATGAATATACAAAACAGGGTTAGGATCCATTTTCTGCCTCTCTTCCATGGCACCATTTCAGCAGTAATTCGCTGGGAAGAGCGATGCCTAATGAGTTCCTGGTGCACGTGAACCACATCGGGTACTGTTAGAAAGCCATTTGAAAGGATGAATGCAGGCCTGCTTTAAACAGTCAAAATGTAAAAACAGCACTCCCTCACTTGACACATCTGATCAAGTAGAGCAGATCCCTACTTGCGCTTGTGAAATGGCTCTTTACTTTCATGACTGAAATGAAACCCTCTCTGTGCAAGCATGCACCCATATGCTTAGCCTTATGCATGAGTGGCGTCTGGTTTATTCAGTCAAAATAGCTGCACACATTGTTATTTTCAGGATTTGAGAAGCTATTGCCATGGGGACTGAAGATCTAAATAGATCCTGAGATCAGATCACAGGAGGTTTTAAAATAAAATTGCCGTTTCTGCCAATAATCATGTGAAACTGGCTTCAATGTGTAAGCATGGGGGCTCGCCTCTTTGGTGACTTCTTACAAATTGAGCTACTGAAACAAGAAGAATATATTGTTCACACCAGCCTAGTACCAAATGTACAATTATTTGCAGGCTTTAAAAATGCAGAATATCTCCTCAAATGAGCAGGAGACGGTGGTGTTAGCCAGCTGCAGTGGGTCTGCGTTGCTACCAGTAGCATAATTATGTTTGAATTTTCTCCCATCAAAGCACACAAAGGGAAGTGTCTCTTGTTCCAGATTCATATAGCACCATATCTGTAACTTTCTTATCTCTGTACCAAGATGAGCTATTATACAAATATATATATATATAAAATAAATATATAAAACTTACACTGGAGCAGAAACTCAAACTTGTTTTGCAGAACAGAAGTTATTGGAATCTGCCTCTACTTCTGCATAATCTCTGCAGCAAAGCGATCTCAGGCTGTGCTATCAGCTCTAGGAAATGAAGCGATGTCAGGTCAGGTTAATACTTGGATATTAGAACACGGAAAGAAAATCCACCTTTCTAAGGATGCTGTAATCAGAGCTGCATTAACCGTGGATGGAGACAGACTGCTCTGGGTGGGTGCGGGAAGGCGCCGGTTGCGCAACATACACACAGCGTGGAAATGCATGTTGTGTTTGCAGGGACCAAGGGGAAGAGGGGAACCAGAAGGCTCGCAGATACACCTCAGTAAATCTTTGCCTTGTCTGTCATAATTATTTTCATTAAGTTCTCTTTGCTTATACAAAATGTCCTTAATCTGAGTTAGTGAAACCAGATCAAATCCAAGTGAATGCTCCTGATGATAACCTTTAACAATGTGAGCACTAAAGAGACTTTGGTGTCACTGCAATTTCACTTAGAGATACTCCTGGTAAAAAAATGCCAATTTTCTGCAGTGCAGGTGTAAGTTCTGCAGCTCTCAGTGACTGTGTCTAGGAGAAAAAATGCATTGCTAACATGCACCAAAATATGAAACGGGCCATTGTGCTTTGTGCTGCTGTGGTGGGTTGACCCTGGTTAGACAGCAGGTGCTCACTAAAGCCGTTCCATCACTCCCCTCCTCAGCTGGACAGGGGAGAGAAAATTAACAATATGCTTATGGGTTGAGACAAGGTCAGGGAGATCACTTGCCAATTACCATCACAGGCAAAACAGACTCAACTCAGGGAAATTAATTTAATTTATTGCAAATCAAATCAGAGTAGGGTAATGGGAAATAAAACCAAATCTTAAAACACCTTCCCCCCACCCCTCCCTTCATCCCAGGCTCAGCTTCACTCCTGAATTCTCTACCTCCTCCCCACAGTGTCACAGGGGGATGGGGATTGGGGGTTGCAGTCTGTTCATCACATGTTGCCTCTGCTGCTCCTTCCTCCTCACACTCTTCCCCTGCTCCTGTATGGGGTCCCTCCCATATGAGGTCCCTCCCATATGAGGTCCCTCTCCAACGTGAATGCTTCTCGCAGAAGACAGTTCTTCATGAACTGCTCCAGCATGGGTCCATTCCATGAGGTGCAGTCCTTCAGGAACAGACTGCTCCACTGTGGGTCCCTCATGGGGTCACAAGTCCTATCAGCAAAACTGCTGCAGTGTGGGCTCCTCTCACCACAGGTCCACAGGTCCTGCCAGGAGCCGGCTCCAGCATGGGCTTCCCATGGGGTCACAGCCTTCTTTGGGCATCCACCTACTCCAGCGTGGGGTCCTCCATGGGCTGCAGGTGGATATCTGCTCCAGCATTAACCTCCATGAACTGCAGGGGCACAGGCTGCCCCACCACAGTCTGCACCATAGGCTCAAGAGGAATCTCTGCTCCAGCACCTGAAGCACCTCCTCCCCTCCTTCTTCACTGACCTTGGTGTCTACAGAGTGTTCCTCTCACATATTCTCACTCTCTCTGACTGCTGTTGCCCAGAAGTTCCCCCCCACCTTCTTAAAGATGTTATCCCAGGCATGCTATCACCGTCACTGATGGGCTTTGTCTTGTTCAGCGGCGGGTTCATCTTGCAGCTGGCTGGCATTGGCTCCATCGGACATGGGGGAAGCTTCTAGCACCTTTGCACTGAGGCATCTCTGTAGCCTCATGTTGCCAAAACCTTGCTACACAAACCCAATACAGATGTTAACGTGCTGGCTATTCACATCTGTGCTAGCTAAATACATCAGTCTACAGTGGATCCAACCACCATTGCCCTATCCGTTCATGGACATTAACATATGTCAGTTAACGTATAACACTCAGTACCTGTTCAAAACAGCAGTGTCACAGCACAGAAATGTGCAGTGTCATCGCACTGCTGCAAGTGATACTGATGAGGTCTGTTCACAGAGGGTTGCCCCAAGCTTACCCACAGTCTTCAAGGTGGAGCCAGATGGTTCATAGCAGGTGGATCCTCCTCTTGCTAGAGCTAGGATCCTCCTCATGCTATAGCTGACAGACTGAAATACGAACAGTGGCTGGTGACAGCGACATCTCCTCATAGATGGAAAGCAGCAACCTTCAGCTGGGACCATGACTCTTGCAGGATGGTGTACAGGGGGCTTCAGGCGGCTGAGTCTCAGGGCTCCAAAGACAGGCTTTCCCTCACCTGTTGTGACACTCTCTGCCTCACCACAGTTTCCACAGCTTGTACGAGGGCTTTGAGGAGCCCTTTTGCCCAGACAATGCGCCAAGACAGGGCTCCCCCTGTGGTGATGGCGCAGCCAGGCACTGCCAAGACTGATGGGCTTGGTTCCCTGAAGGGACATGTGGGAAGCCATGCATGATCATACAGCTGGCACAGGGCTGCCTGCACCATGCCCCCACAGCACATGGGCTTGCACCACTAAGGTATCACCTGGGAACATTGACTTTCTCCTTTTTGCTGTGACACAGAAGTAAAGCTCTTCTGCTCTAGAGGATGATGAATGTGGTAGCTCATACCCTGTGACTAGCATGTTTAAAGAAGATCTTTATTATCCCTGCAGCTTCCCAAATAGGATGACATTATTTACCTGGTTGTGGAATACTTCTGCAGTTATCTCCCTCCCAGACATACGTCTCTTTTGCTGTCTCTACTACTGTATTCTGTGCATACATAATGAAGAGAAGTAAGAAAACTCCCATTTAAGCTAATTAAATTATCCACTTGGAAATATAAATTAAGTGCGCTATCCTGCAGACAGTCATTCCCAGGTCCTTAGGGACCTTTCTGGTAAACTGCATCCCTTTAGTGTCTCCTTCGGGCACAGATTAGTCTGTGCCAGGGATTTCCTGGCCCTTTTTGACACTGGGGCTGGGCTTCAACTGGTGCATCTCTGGGCTGCCTGTGCCAAAGGCTCTGGGCCATGGAGCAGATTGCCCAGAGCTCTTCCTGTCAGAAAAACCAGCGAGCCCATCAGGTTTTGTTTGTGGCACAGCCTAGCCTCCTGCGAACTTGCATCCCAAGGCCAAAACTTAGGAGGCTGGTGGACCCATGACTCTGCAAACAGTATCTCGGTAGCTTTGCTTGGATTGAAGCTCTGGGCAGGATGGCATTCTGGCTCCTGATCACCATCTGCCTTAAATGTGGGAAAGCTGTCCTGGCCCTGGTGTAAGTTTCCATGATTCCTCTGGTTCTGCAGCAGTCTGGAGCTCAAACATCAGGAGAAAGGGATGTCTTCAGCTCCAGGTGGATGTCTGGGCCCTGAGCACATCCCCCTCCTCCTGAGGCTTGGGCTGCCTGGGCCGGAGGCCAGCCTTGACAGCACAGCTGCCTGGCCTTGAATCAAAGGGCTGTTTGAGAACAAGCTGTGAGAAGCCTTGGCAGGGACTCACTCCCCTTATCTCAGGAACTGCTTTTAAGCAGGGCTCTTGTCCTTGGTCTGTGCCTGAGCTACAATGCAGCTACCCCTGTAACTGGCCATATAACTCACCAGTCTTGACCCTGACATGACCTGGGACCTGTCTCACCAATATGGTCTTGTCTGATGATGGGGCTTTTGACTAACCTCAGCTAATGTCAGCTAACCAAGCTCTTCTTGCTTGGGTACTGTGGCAGCAGGCCCTTGTCCATGAAGCCTCTACCCCCTGCCCAACTTGCTGTCACACTCAACCCCATTTCTCTTTCCTGTGTGGAGCTGCCTGACAGTGGGAAACAGCAGAAGATGAGTAACCAGTGTCTACTTACTCTGGAATTTCTTGTGAGAATAGTGGAGGAGGAAAGTGATGCTTTACCCCAGAAGGAGCTTCACCTAATTCTCCTCCCGGTCAAAGTGTGGACAAAGATGCTGAGACAGCAACTTGGCTCCGATTGAACACAGAGGGCCTGCAAATAACCAGAGATTTTACGGTTCCTCCTTCACTAACACCACCCAGATTCTGGAAACACTAGCAGACCAGCCAGCTGCTCCCTCAGTGCTTCTGTTCCTGATCTGCATATAATGAGGCATTTATAAATCCTGACTCCAGGCTGTTCACTGGTTTTTCCAAAGCCAGCTTCATGCCAGCTCCCCCACCAGCATTTTGTGTTGCCCCAAGAAATGACTTCTCCCAGCAGCAAGGGCAGGTCTCTGGGACTGGTCCCTGAGCCCAGTATTGGTCCCCACACCTCCTGACAGCCCCATGGAGCTGCCTGTTTTTGCATAGTGCCATTGATTGTGCTGCCTATGGGTAGTGGGACATGGTGCATTGCTGCAGAGAGGTATTTAAGACTGCCAGATCCATTTAGACACGGATGAAGGACTGGAAAAGGACACAGGAGAGCCAAATTTGATGAGATACATATCTCCACTGTAGCCAGGGCAGGGTTTCCTTTGTGCACCATCCTAGGCTGGAGTTTTTTGTCAAAAGAGCAGCTGTTTTCACCCCAGACTGAAGTCTGGTACAAGGTAAGCTGCCTCCACGGTAGGTGACTGAAGAACACAGACCCTGGTGTGAAAGAGGCAGAGCAGCAAAGGACAGCTTGGTGACACCCATAACCTACTGCTTTGAAACTGGAGAACCACCTGTACCCTGAGAGTATTCAGGTGCCAAATTCATAGTGGTGTAGTTCACTGAGCACTAACTTTCTGCTGTAGTTACAAGGACTGTTGTGGGTCAGACCAAAAGCCTGCCTTATCCAGTACTGCATCTCCAACAGTCACCAGTAAATGAGTGTCTTAAAAAAAGCATAAGGACAGAAAAAAAGTGATGCTTTCCCAGCTTACAGCTGTTTTCAGATTAGGGATTTCCTGACCTGGGTGTGGGGACCTTTGTACACCACAACTTTCCATGGGCTTCTCATCTTTCCTTGGGCATGCATTACCTCTTTGTATCCACAGCATTTGATGGCAGCCTTTGACAAAGCTGGAGTCTTTACCAGGACTTATCTCACATTCATTACTAAGCCTTAGTTACCATGAGGTAAGAACATAACTCTTTTCCTATGAAGACAAACTTTTACTTCAGTGTTGAACTGCAAACATGCATTAATAGTCTCACCAAAATAATACACATATCTTAAGGGAAAAAGGGTGTCAAAGGCATTGTTTGTAGGGGACTTTGCCTTAGTCTACTTTATGTGTTATTCATGCCTTTTTGTCAGAGAACACCACCTGATGAGATACTGTTCAGCCAGTTGCTGGAGAGCTATAGGTACGGTGGGGACAGCTGCAGATGATCTGTGCAGGGACCCTGGTCACGCATGTGTCTGAGCCTGTGCCAGTCGCACCACCTCTAGCAGACATGAGAAAGCAAGGCATGAAAGTTTACATCTGCTTAGAGTTAGAGAGCACACAAATGGCAGCAAGTTTTGTAGGATAAAGCTTCCTCTCGCTCTGCCAAGCCAACGGTAATACACAGTTATAGCCATCAAGTCAGAGATGTTTAGACATCTCATTATGATATAGGCAAGCAAGACACAAGACCCATGACTGGTTTAGTTTAACTTAACAACTTAAGTAACAATCCTTGTACTTTTCTGCGATTACAAGTTGCGTGATTTCACAGACTGTTCTTGATGGGTGGTTTGTAGCCAGGTCAGCAGCAGTGGTTTAAGATGATGCCACCTCCCTATCTGCCCCACTTCTCTGCTGGGGAGGCATCCACCTCCTCCAACCCACAGGTCTTGGCTTCAGCTGCTTGTGGCTGTGAACAGAGAGGCTGAAGAGCTGACACTTGTTTTATTTGCCTCTCCTGTCTCGCCTTCTAATACCTACTAGTGGGGTGGGACTGACAACCTTAAAGCACTGCACCTAAATCTCCCCAATCCTTCTGGGAGGGACTGATAGAAAGAGCATGACTCAGGTTCATTACATTTCTTTCACATGGTGGTTTTCTTGCAGCTGTATTGACTGGTGAATATAGACAAAAAAAATTGACTGCAAAAGAACAAGTGACTGGCTATCATAGGGTGAGTGGCCTCTGATTCTGGAGCTGCAGGTGGGTTCCTGAGCTGATCACACTTCCCAAAACATGGCAATATCATCTGATGGGTTCATTCACTTTTGCTGAAGCCAACAGGTCGTCCCAGAAACAAGCACAACTCAACTCTGTTTAGTAATGGGACACCTGAAGAGGTGTTATTGTCCCACATCTTCAAATTATGAAAGATCTTTCCTCCTCATAGCTCTTTATGCAATGAGGGTTATGTTGCTGGGGCACTGAAGGCACCCATAGACCTCACTGGCTCTAACCGACCTCTTTACCTCCCCTTCAGCCCTTCCCTTCACTCAGGAGCACCATTTCAGCCCAGCCAGGACATCAGCCTGCACATCTGGGCCAGGGTTGCAGTGGAGCTGGAGACTGGCACCACTTCAGTGTCACTGGGGCAGGTGGCTGAAATGGAGTGTGGGGAGGCTGCTCAGGACCAGTAAATCCTGTTAGTGTGATTGCGGCCCTGCCGTACATCTTGCAGGTCTTGGCAACAAGAACAGGCTGATATGAAGCTCATATGGTGAGGAAGAATGGCCATGCTGAACCATGTGGTTTGTTCAGTTTTTCAAAGTAGCAAAGCACTTGTTCCTTGTATTTTAGTAGTGTGTTAATTACAATGTCAAAACGTAGTATTTGCTTAACTACATCAAAATGTTTTCTCTCTGAGTACATCCGAGTTTAATTATCTAGTCAAGAGCTCCACCAAGAAGCTTTATTCAGGCAGTAAAACTAACCAAACTTCCATGTAGCTCTGTCGGAGGCATTCAGTTTCTGAGTGTCTACAAAGACTAATGAAATGCACTATAGAAACTCTTAGAGGCTTATATTACGGACAGGAAGAAATGGGAAAGAAAAGACACTGCCACGGTTGTATCTATAAGTCTACTATAGTGGAATGTGTATAGACTTATGGATGGGTTAATTGAGTTGTCCCAGTCTGGAGACACTCCATTTTTTATTTGCAAGTTTTTCTTCTACCTCACTGACTACGCTGACTGGAGCTGAACAAAGCTCTTTTGTTCGTGGTAATGGTGAGCAACTCCTCCTCCAGACGATAAGTGCAACACCCCTGCCCAGCAGCGATCGCATCAGCATTGCTCTGATGACCTACCAGGCCTGACTAAGGCACGGCTGGCAGCTATGGACACCTTCCCTGGCAGGTAAAACAAAGTTCTCAGCCACTGAATCTGCTTTAGCAGCTCTCTTGAAGATAGCTGGACAGCTGGATCCAACTCTCCTTCAAAAGAGCAAGTGCTGGAGCCTAGAAGCAACCTCTGATATTACCAATCTTGACAAACACCAGTCACGTTGGTTGTGCCATTTGGGCTTTGCCTGCTCCTGGCTCCTTCTTCTCTTCCATTGGTAGCAATAACAGTGCAGCACACCCAGACAAAGCCGTTGGGAAAAGCCACGGAGGAATGTGAATTGGGAGCCAAAACTACTTGGATATGAGAAGGACAGAAGTGCTACATTGATCCTTCAGATAAGAACATTTGGCATGCAGCTGAACAATGGTGAAGAAGAGCATTAGTATTCCAGATTTTTATACATTTCGATCAGGCTGCAAGCCTTGTTTTGCCAGTACTGTAAGTTACAAGTTACAGTCATTTAAATGATATAAAGAGGGGCTGGGAGAAGGCAATTAAAAAGCCGAGCTGTCAATTAGAGGGAGAGACTCTGAAAGAGTTCTTAGAAAAAGTTATATATAGCTCTAAGGGCCTGTTGTAGAACCTGATGTGGTATAAGATGAGCTGGATATGAACGTTACATGTTTTCGTTATTGTGGGGTTTTGGTTTTCTTGGATACTTTTCTTCCAAAGAAATAATACTCTATGGAAGGTGTTAGATCACTGCCTACCACTGTTACCATTACCTTACATCACAACCCGCATATCCTCTTCTCTAAATTGGAAATACTAGGTGGGACTTCGAGGTGCTGTATTTGACCCAACCTGCTGTGCTCAGGCTACTATCAGTCTGGAGGTCCTGGGTCTGATGGCAGGGTATACAACTACTACCACAGCTGCACTAGTGACTTGGGGGCATGCAGTAATTACTGCATGTTGTTGCACTGTTGTTGCAGTAATTTTGAGTTTGGGGACAATTTGTTGGACTGGCAGAGACCACTTGTGCTCTGCATTACAGTAGGTACAACAGCCCGGGAACACAGACAGCTGCCACATGTGGTGTGAAGGGTGTGTTTGCGAAGTGCTGGATTTGCTTTCCCAGTAGGTTTCGCTTGCATGGCAGGTGAGCTGAAGGAGACTCACGGCTTCCCAAAACACCTGGAGTTGCTAGATGCTTGTTATGCAGCATTTCCCAGGTGACGTCGAGTGATGTTAGTGCAGTTGTTGGGAAGCAGACCTCTGATGAACCCTTACCTGACAGAGCCAGCCGAGGCCAGCTTTGCAGGTGAGCCATGCCAGTGAGGTCACTGTGCAGTGCATTTGGGGGAACAAAACTGTGGCTGACAAGGGTGCGGGGTCTCAGGCAGCCTCTTGGAGGCTGGGGAGGCCCTAAGCCCCCAGCAGCGCCCCCATAAGGGCTGACCCCAATGGGGCTGGTGGGGCCCTGGGCCCCCTCAGAAGCACGAGGCTACAGAGGAGCGTCTGTGCCGTTGCCAAGCCTTCCCCGCCGCCCTCGCCGTTTCCCGGAGGCCCGCAGCGTTCAGCATGGCGTTGCAACGCCCGCCAACAGGACGCGCGCAGGCGCTGCTCGAGGCGTGAGGCCTAGGGACGACACCGCCCGCCCTGCAGGGCGCGCTCCCGCCCGCTCCACGTGCGGAGCCGCCGCCGCCGCCCGCCGGGACTACGCCTCCCAGCACGCAGCGCGAGGCCCGCCGCGGTGCAGGGCGGGGAGCGCAGTCCTCAGCTGCCGCCCGCGTCAGGCCGCCCCTCCGATCGTTGCGCCGGGAGGGGCCAGGAGAGGCGACCGCGCCGCGATTGGCGGAGTCCTCCCTCCACGTCACTGTGCGCTCGCGGCCGCTCTCCCAGTCGCTCAGCAACGGCGCGCGCGCTCGGCGCCCCACCGCCCCGCTCCTTCCCTCCCTCCCCCCTTCGCGCTCGTCACGGAGCGTCCCGCTTCCCCCCGCCCCCCTCTCCTCCCCCCCCCGCGAGCCGCCGGGAGCCGCCGCCGGAGCCGCCTCGCAGGAGCTGGAAGCCGCCGCCGCCGGGAGCCGCCGCCGCCGCCATGGCCGAGAATGCCGCCGCCGCTGCCGCCGGCCTGGAGAACCACCGCATCAAGAGCTTCAAGAACAAGGGCCGCGACGTGGAGGTAGGTGCGGGGCCGGCGGGGCCCCGGTCGGCCCCGGCCTCCGCCTCCGGCGGACGCGAGAGGAGGGGCCGGGGCCTGGCCGTGCTCGCGGCGCCGCGGGCGGGTGGCGGGAAGGAGGCGAGGAATGGCCGCCTGGGGCGGACGGGCGGGCGGCGGCGGGGAAAACGCCCGCGGGGATTTTTTCTCCGTCATGCGGGCGCGGCCGGCGGGGGGCGGAGGAGGCGGCGGGGGGAAGGGTTGGCGCTGCCGGGCCGAGCGCGGCACCGGCGTGCGGGCCCCGCCGCGCCCCCTCCACCGCCTCCCTAGCTTGCTGGGGTGCTGGAGGGCCCGGTGGGCCCCGGGCCGGCGCTTGCGCCCGGGCACGGCTGGCAGGCGGCGGGATGCACCACCCTTCTGCCCGCCTCACGTCCCTTCTTTGCGCAGCGCTCCTTTCTCCCACCCCAACTGCTTCTCCGTCCTGCCTCCTCCCCGCGCCCCCTCCCCCGTGCTCCGCGGGGTTGGGGCTCGGGCGGGGTGGACAATGGTGCCGTCCGCTTTTGTGCCAGCCCCTCTGGGCGGTTATAGCTCTTCCGCCGGGGCGAAGAGCTGCCCTGCCCGTCCTTCCGTGCCCCGCTGTGCCGCTGCCGCACACGGAGGCCTGTGCTGGTGGCAGGGGCTGCTCCCACGTTCTGATGAGCCTTTTTACAGTGTGCTGTATAGTGCTGTCTGATTTTGCTCCTGTACTGCCTTAAATCAACCTTCTAAATTTTTTTTCTTTTTTATTTTTAAATGCTGGTAGGCACATAAGTAACCGTCTGCTTGGCGCCTCCATCTAAATCGGGAAGGAGCGTAGCGTTTACTAAGGCTAATGGGGTAGTAGTTTACTCCCCCGAAATTGAGAGACGCTGGGTGATTAGATCGTTCCCAGGAGATATTCCGAAGGTCTTCTGAATCTGTGTGTCATTACCAGCGACATCTTCAATTCTAGTCGCAATTGAAAAGAGAAGAAATCCCAAATCTTGCGTTTAAGTTTCTGTAATAGGAAAAGAAGGGGGAGGGAGTTGTACTGAAATCAGACTAGGATTGAAATCGGATTAGGATTCGCTAGAGTGAAAACCTAAATATGTGTCAGATTACTTTGACTTCACCTGAGGGCATTTTCTATGCTTCTGTTGATTTTATCACTTAATTTCACTTCTGTAATCGGTAGGACTGGCGTTTTTGTCGTTTGAAAGCACGTTTTGTTTCTTAGCAGAATTCACACTTCTCCTGCTATTGTTTGGGTGGAGACAATTTTATGCAGGTCAGGCTTAGCAGCAGTGTCTTTAAGATGACATTCACAGTGTAAACTGATCTTTATCTTAATTTTTGTTTGACTTGGTGACAGTGAATCTTTCTCACAGAAAATATTGTATGTAAAGAGAATGGTAACTTCAGCACTTCTGGGTAACATTACTAAATGTTAGAAAGTAACTAAAAATTGCCCATCCTTCTGTTTAGCAGTTGCTTTTCAGGGTAAGGAGGAGGCGTGGTGGGTTTCTTTCCCCGCCCCATCTCATCCAGTGAGACTCTTGGTGCTGTTCCTCATTCATTTTGTCCTTGTCTCATCTCCCCGTATTGGTTACTGGCTTTGTTGCTGCTTTCTCAGTCACTGGCCTGAATCCATCAGAGCTCTAAACAGGGAAAGGTTAGGTATGTTTGTGCCTAGTGTGAACTGATCTGTCATCCATACTTGCTTATATTATAGCATGCCGGAGACGAGGGGAATTAAATATCTGCCTCTATGAGGGGTAGGAAGGGAACTGACTGCCTAAGCTTTACTGAAATTAGTTATACCAGACCAACTAAGGTATCTTAGCTCTCGTTTCCTCCAGAAGGGGAGTAATTATTTTGGAATAGGTTATTTGCTGTTATGGAGAAATATATCCTCTAGGGTTATCTTCCAGTGTGCTGACTGACTGACTTTTGTGGCTGAGCCTAAGACTGTTTGGTAGATAGCTCCAACGATGTTAACATTGTTAGAGCTTTAACCCATGCTTTTGAGAGGGGTTAAAATCTAAGAAGCAGCCTTCTTTGGGGGGCAACAAACAGAGGAAACACAGAAGTATGTGAAAGTTGTATACCAATCAAGATATGCAAAAATGAAATTTAGATCCAATTAAAGGACTGTAAAAGATTAAAAATGTGTCAGCGTCTTATCAAAACAATGCAATTTGTTTTAAATATCTGAAATTTTCTACACCACCTGCTTTTTGACTCTTCTGATCATGGCTCTTATTTAAAAGTTTGTGTTAGAGGTACCCTTCTAAGTAAAGTTTATCTAACTTAAGTCTCTAGAAGTAAAACAATGTATGTTAAGTTTATAGTAGAGAATGAAGGAGCACAGCAGTGCTATGTAATTACCATTACTTACTGTGCTTCTCTTGGGATGCTGGCACACATGTGGACTGACTGCTGATTGGACAGTTTGTATTTAGTGAAAGTTATCCGTTCTCCACAAAATATTTTTTTTCTTAATCAAATATTATACATAATTCCCAACTGCCAGCAATTAAATACACTTGTTTTGGTCCCTGTGCTGCAAGAAAGAGTTTTACATAGAGATCCTGGCTCCAATTTCCTATACTTCACTTTGGAGACCAGGAGGCATCAGTGCTATTGTTGGCCTTGATATGGATCTTGTCACATTTTGTCAAATTCCACCAAAGAGAAAATAAGTGATCAGGATGATGGAGTAATAAATTGTGGTCTGATATGTAGATTATATCCTTAGGAAAATCTAAAATATTCAAAGCCGTACACTCAAAATTCGGTTTGAAAACAGTGGCATTTGAGTCACCTTCTGCCTGGAGACAGTCACTGCCTTTGAACTCATCAAGCTTGAAAACATTCTTTAGTAATCTTCCTTTGGCTTCTAATAAATACTGATGAGTTATTATTGATCCCCTCTGGGTACAGACTCTTCTTCTAGACCAAAATAGTTACTCCTTTAATTTGTAGTTAACTCATATTTTATTATTGGGTTTGCAAGGCCATATAATTGTCTTTGCTTTTTGTTAATGCAACTTTAAGGGAAACAAAAGATGAAGTAAGTGCTTTTGCTTTATGTTAAGACAGATCTCAGTACCCAGTGCAACTTCTCACTGTGGTCCTTTACTAAGAGCAAAAAAGTGGATCTGTTGAGCAGAAGTCAGAGCTTCTGAATCCTGGACCTGCTCAAGTGCACTCTACGTTTCCTAGTTTCAGGTTTGGGTGGAAGTTTCTTACCTTTTTGTTGGCTTCCTCTGTTAAGGAGGTAGAGTTGTGTGTATAGAATTGGAATTCTGATTTGAAGTGTTAATACTTCCAAATAATATTTAGCCCCTCAAAGCGATAATAGCAAAATCAAATGTGAGAAACAAAGTATTACTCACTTAATATGATTTTGTGTTCTTGGTTTTATTAGTGAGACCCTTCTATTTTTATAGGTACTGACATGTGATTAGCAGCAGACAGAGCTAACCTGAACCTGCAGAGCTGAGAGATAAGGAGCCAAGACACTAGTGACTTCATCTGGGTGGACAACTGCTAGAACAGTTTCTCCTCACAACCTACTCAATTTTATATTTTCCAGAGATGTAAAAGAGCATTTTAAATTGTCCCATATATGAAGGGAAAGCTTTCCTGTGTTGGTCATAGGCATGTAGTCTTAAGTCTCAGTGGGTTTCTTCTAAACGTACAGCACTGATTATTCCAATACAATTGAGGCTTTACAGAACAAGATTAAGCAGTTGTAATCACCTAATTCGTAATACCCCTTGTAACTGCTGCATTTATTTACTTATATTGACATCTAAACTAGCCTGACTTAGGAAATCTAATTTGAACCTTCTGATTTTTTTGTTTGCAGTTCTTCAGCTTCATTCTTTGCGTAGTAACATCCTTAGGCTTTTTCACTCCTCCAACTTCTTGAACTAGAAGTGTTACTTATTCTTTATTACAACAGCAGGCACTCATACGTCAGCTCAATGTGCTGATGTTTAAAGTGACAGATCAAACAATTCAGCCTGTTTGTTTTTGTCGGGATTAGTTAGCATCCTTGACCAAAACCAAGTAAAAATTCTTGATGAATGGAGATGTTATTATTTGTAGGGCTGTATGCATGACTTACAGTTATTTTTGTGTGTGATGCAAAGCAACTATATGGTCCTGTAATAAGTAGAATGCATACTGGATCAAAATTAAAGCTCCATGTTGATTCCTTTGAGGAAAAAAAACAAAACTCAAAAAACCAAAATGAACTAGAGTGCGTTATAACCTAAATAACTTTCTGTAAAACGCTTTAATGACTGGAGTTAAAACTTTCTTTTTGTATACTTGTCATACCCCTACTCATAAGTCAAAAGAACACAAGTCCTTGAACTTCTGTTGCTTAGGCCATAGGATTAACCTCCTGAAATTTGCTGAATGCTGCTTACCGAAAGGAGAAATAGCCACTCTGCCATCTTTTACCTACACCTGCTTTATGTGGTTTTAAGCTTCAGAGGTCCTGACTACTGATGTCTTTTGTCTGCTTATTTATTTGGGAGGCAATAGTATCACCCTTGGGTCCAGGGACTTTGAAGAATCCATTTTCATTCTCTACTTTTTATTCTGTACCTTCAGCATCCCGACCCCAGATGAGGCAGAGGAAGAAACTGGGCTTAGCCCAGATCTCCATCATCAGCTCTGGCAGCTTCCTTGTATTTACTGTTGCTGGTTTGCTTACAGCCTGGATCTAGTTCTTGAGGATGCTTGAATTTATTCACATTTTTCTGTCATCTTGCCATGAATTTTTTTGCAAACATAGGAATATCATTCTGGGGAGGCCAAATCTGTAGATTCTCTGGGCATCTCTGAAAAGTACAGGTTAACTTAAAGCCATGTTCTTGTCAGGTGTCAAGGGCTTTTTGCAGTGGAGGTACTGTAGCTGTGCAGTGGTAACGAATGAGCAAACATGCTGCTACCAGAACATTTCTTGATGCTGTTCCCTGCACTGACTAGTGTTTTAGCTGTGTCCCTGTACTCCTGTCAAACACTGCCTGAGACAAATAAGGCTTGTAGCAATCCCAGAAAGCCTTGTTACTCCCACCTACTTTGTAACAATCTCGTTATTCAGGAGCTCACTTTTACAGACTGATCACCTTTCTGCCTTTCTCTTTGCTGGCACAGGGATGGACACTGACAGAAAGAAGAGCTAGGAGAGAGTATAGCTGTAACAGCTGATTTAGGTTGGTTTAAGGTACTGTGGACCTGCTGTCTTCACTCATTCTCTCACTGGCTCAGTGAATCTCAGTAGTTTAAATGAAAACACAGGTGTCAGGTAGCTTCCTGTTGGGACCTGGTTTTAATATAGGATCCAATACTCTTTTGCAGAGTTTCTAAGCTCTGACTCCTGCAGCTTCCTTATTACCCTTTCAGGCTGATATATATACTCGTGGGAGAATACAGGTGGACATGTTTGTACCTTGGAAAGAACTACATGGGTAGACAGTAAGAGGTATATGTGGGAAGCCTCCTCGGTTGTTATTGCTACAGAATTCTCCAACTTTAGTCTGCAAGTAAATAGTACATTGCTGTGAAATGTTTGACTCTTGGCAGAAGACAACCTAGTAAGTCCACTTAGATATACTGTCTTACATTTTCATTGTGAGGTTCAAAATCAATTGAATGCATTGCGTTTTAAAATGTTTAAAGACACAGATACCTTAGGAAGTCATTGCTTACAATTTGGAGATGACATCTCATGATGAACATAACCTCCCTAAGCTGATTGAGATCTGTGCTTGCTGTATTGAAGCCCAGTTATTGCTGTTTGTTGTTGTTACATACCAAGCCTTTGCTAATCTTCCTGTAATTACAGAATTAGTTTTTCTTCATTCTTGTGTGTTTCTAACACTGCAGCAGTTGCACTGGTATCTCTAAAGCTTTTTCTGTTTTAAAGGATTGAGGTTTAACTTGCAAACTGTTAAAGTCTGGTCAAAGTGGGTAGCAGTGTAACTGTCATACTAGTTTTAAGAGCTATTTAGCTATTTTTGCATACATTCTTCAAGGCTTTCATAATATTTCTGCATTTCTAGCACAAATCCAAGTGGGACATTTTGTCCTCTAAAACGGCATGATCTGAAAAGACAGCGATTAGGAGGGTGTACCAGCTAAAAGTGAGTGATCAGATTTATATTTATTGTGGGATTGGAAGTGGAATGAGGCATCTGATTTATGAGATTGGGCTGCAAGAGGCCATGAACTGGTTGAAGCTGATGGGACATGTCATCAAGTAGTAAAGACAAATTGCCAAGTAAACTGACTTGAAGTGAAAAAGAAATGTAAAACCTGTGTATTTTCCAAGATTAGCCTCTGTCAGTTGTTTCCAAAATACCCATCACTGTGAAACTGATACTGAATTGGTATTCCTGATTACTTCTGTAATAGCAAAAGCTAGTGGTCTTCATATTCCATTTCACAAAATTCAATATGGTATTCAAAAGAGCTATTTTTTTTCCAAAAAGTTAGTCCTGCATCAGAACTGTGTGTGCCTTGGAGTGAACTACTTGCAAAACTCTTCACGTTTCCTTAATTTTCATCTCCCTTAGCTTCCTCAGCCAGCCCTTCACATCTGGAGAAGACCAGTGCTGGCTCAAAGAGGTCAGTGTGAATGGGAGAAGGTATACCTTGCCTAGTGATATTTAACTGTTGGATTGTTACCCTTTTCACCTTCAGATCAACACCTTTAAATCTGCTAGGGAAGCTCTGTATTGTTTTTTCTAGGTCAGATGACTCTTGTCTCCTGTCTCAGGTTAAGCAAATGTTACAGTCAGTTTTAAACTTGATTTTGTGTGTGTGTGTTTAATAAATACAGCAAGTACAAAATGGGAGTATACTGTGTGATTGGTTGCAGAACAGGAGACAAAATTAGTATCTTTCCCATTCAAACACCTGTTACTGAATAGGTAATAGTTTCCCTCATACTTTGTCATGTCTGACCAGCTGAGGACCTCTTCTTGTGCATTTGTAACCTTGGTTATTGTCAGATTCAGTAACAGGTGGACTTGAGGTGATTTGCAAAATCAGCTTGAAGAAATGGCTTCCTCATAGTTTGACTTGTTAGCCTTGATGGAAATGTATTCTAATGAGTGTTCAAGCCCCATTGCAGACTTGCTGGAACATAGTCAAAGCTCATTTGCATGAGGAGGAGGTGATTAGAAGGTGATCAGGCAGGGTGCTAGGGTGACTTGTGGCCAGGTTTCCAGAGATGCAGTAAGGGATTCTTGACCAGGTGCAGTGTGAGATTTCAGGTTTGCAGTTCTCAGAATGTCCTAGTCTTTGCCTTTTCTTGGTCAACTACAGTGTAAGTCAGAAAGTTGATGAAGTTATGCAGAGGGACATTGTGTCTCTCTCTCGGGTAAACTAAGTTCCCCCTAACCAGCAGATACCTTCTTTGCATGGAGCTTCTTGGCATCAGGGTCTCTTGCTTCACGTGCACGCAAATGTTAGATGCAAAGTCAGTGGTAGTGATTTCTCTGCATCAAAAATCTGACTTACAGCCAGATATAGAAAGCTTTCTACATCAAGAGAGAATCCTGAAATGAGAGAGCCCTGCTAGGAGTCATCAGGATCCTGTTAACCACTATTCGTCAGGCATGCAAGAAGAATATAGGCTGGTAATGGGTAGTGTTCATAACACTGAACAAACAGCAGTGAAAAGCAACCTACCAGACAAGAAGAGACAATTAAGGAGCTCTGACACAGGCAATCAAAGTGACGGTGCCTTTGAGCATCACAAGCTGCCAGCAGCAGTTCAGTATCTGGCTGTACCCCTTTCCCGTGCCCGTGGCTGATAGGGGTATGGCCCGCTGTACTTTTGTGCTCCCTGTAACCTGTGGGTTTTTTTGGTGGGCCCTATAGCTGTGTGGTTCAAAGAGGTTTTGTATAGGTCTTTTCCATCAAAATCAAACCACTTTCAGTGGCCTAAGTGACTTCTTAGGGCTAGCCGATACCCTTTTTATGGAAGGACGTGTAAATTGGAGTTTTGAGAAATGGAAGGGATCCTCAAGGAGAGAAGTATGATGCCCAAAATGTTCAAATGGCAGAAACATGGAATCAGGACTTAAGTCACGTTTAAAAAGCGAGGTAGTAGCATGTGAAATTCATGATACTGAAATGATTAAATATGAAGGGTTGCTGACGGGATTCATAAAAGATCATGGGATGTTGCTGGAGTGTATTTTCTGATTCCTCATACTCCATCTTCTTCCTGAGTTGTCAGCTGGGTTTGTTGTTTTCTCTTGCATCTTGAGCAGAACGATCTCTTCTTAGATTTAATTAGACAGCTAGCACATGTTTAATCTTCTTTTGCCTTTTGATTATGTCTTTGAAAAAATAGAAAAAGAAATCTGATTTCACTTGAGCCATGTAACATTATACCAAAAAAACTTGGTGTGGTTGAATATAGACTAGCTCTCTAGGGACTTCAATTGTTGGTTTTTTTCATGGCACCCTGTGAATGTATGCAAATTGCAATTATTGTTTCCCATTTTATAGATGGAATAATAGGACTTTTTTTCTTCACTTTACAGGGAGGTGCTTATAAATACATCATAGAATGATCGTCTGAAGTACTTTGATATTACAGTTGAAGACTGTTTAGGTATCTGGAAAGGGAGTGTCTTTGTTCAAACATAGATTGTGCCAGAAGGTATCTGGCTAGTATTTAGCCTAGTAGGTTTTCTTTTTTATTTTTTTTTTTTTGTTTTTCTTCCTAGGGGAAACTAGTATAAATATTTAGCAAGTTTAAGAATGTCTGGTTTTCTGTGGCATTTGCCCCAGAAGTCTGTGATGCCTTTCTGACCAAATACTTCATTTTGTAATTAGATTATTGAAAGTGGTTATCTACAGTATTATTAGCTTTTACATTTTAAAGAATTTATTTAAGTCTTTATGCTGATTTAAAGATGTTTGCATCTAGTTACCATGAACAGTCATTTTAATTTTGCTCTGCTGTTTTCGTGTTCCGTACATAAGTGAAGATGGTATTTTGGCTATAAAGTAATGGCATTAAAAGTGGTGAATTTGCTTTCTGGTAACGTCTGTTAGAAAAAACCTGAACCTGTTCCTCTGAATTGAAGTGACTCCTGCTTTTTTGCAGTGGCAATCAACTGTTCTGCCTGAATAGACAGGTCAGTGTACTTCCCTTCCTTGGTAAGGGAATTAGAAATTCTAGGAGAGGGTAGAGGTGGTGTATTGTAGGTGCTTTGCTCATTTTACATCAAGAACAGGATAAACTCTGGTTTCTAGGAGATTATAGAGCATCTGTTACACTGTTCATGCCATACAGGAAAATAACAAATATCTTTTTAGTGTTCACTCATTTGAATAGAAATTTGTATACTGGCAAAAGCAGATTCCTGTAACGTAAAACTGTACCAAATTTCAAATCCTTATATGTATTTAGGGTGTGTCGAGAAGCCTTAATCTTCTAACTTTTAAAAAACATATGAATATGAAGCATTTGTAATAAGGCTATCTTGGTTATCCACTCTTTGTGATGTTTAATTGGCATATCACAGTATTCAGATAAGGCAGAGCTGGTGTCATTGTAAAATTCAGTATGCCCTTCTGTTTCCAGAAGGTATAGGAAAAGAAAGACTTGATGCAGGTGTCTTTCAGATCAGTAGTTTTTTTGGGTCTATAGCATAAATGATGAAACTCCACAGTTAAAGTTCTTCAAGGTGGGCCCTTGTCAAAGTGGAGGTAGCAGTGGCTGCATTGCCACCCCTCTTTGGAATACCTGAACAGGTTCCTTGCTCTGTTAGGACCCCAGGATAAAACAAATACTTTGAATTAGTTGGTGATCCTTGCTGACTGCCTATTGGTCTGTGCAGACCAGCTGTTGCACAATGATGACTTAGCTTGCAGTGCTGTGGGATTACCTGGAAACTTCAGTTTGGCTTCAGGTGGAGCCTGTATAGCTGCATTGTGGTCTTTGGTCTGATGTCAGTAAAGGTGTGATTAACCATACCATCTGAATGGGAATGCTGTAAAACGTTTGACTAGGTATAATGTCCTTGATTGACACAACAGCAGTAACTGGAAATCTCCTAGATTATCTTCCTTACCCCAGTTGAGTTTTGATGTTGGATAGAGAATTCCAGCTCTTCTTTTATGCTATATTAAAACAGCAGATAACATGTTGATTGTATTCTGGATTGCTTTGTGTCCTTCATTATTGGTGGGATTTATGTTAAATGTAGCCAACTAAGTTGCTTCAGGTCTAGTCTCCTGAGGATTGTTTGATATGTCTGTACTTGTAAACTAGGTAATTGGTATATGGAAATTAAAACATAAGTGGTCACATCTCACTTCTTTGCTCATAGTAGCTCACTATGCAGGCTAAACAAATGCAGAGAGGATAGAGTGACCTCAAACAATGTGCTTACAAAAGAGCTGTAAGAAATAAACTTAGCAATTGCTTTTCTGCCAAGATCTTTCGGAACAATAGAAGTAGATAATGTGGATGAGCAGCTTTGCTTCCATAGGGCTTTCAGGTGAGTCAGCACCATGAGCGACAATAATTGTAGGCTTGTGGCTTTCCATATTGGCATGCATGTCTGACTTGATGAGTCATTACCCATCGCTAAGAGTCACAGTTGGTATCTTATGTATGCAGTTAGCTGAGACTAGTCAGGTTCAGAAACTTGAATTATCTTGCCACAGACTGGCTAACAAAAAGCAGCTGGTATTCATTTTAGGGGCCCCAAACTGGGGATTTAAAAAAAAAAAAAATATATATATATAGCATGGCAGCTCCAACTGCGAAAGAATGAGTTTTCTTTCAGTAGCCTTTATTAAGGAAGGAGGAACACGAGTGCCAGACAGATTATGGCATAAAATACAGTAGCATGAATATTGCACCCTGCTTCTAATTTACCTAGAACTATGTGTAAGGTTACAAGCCAAAAGGAAACCTTAAGGTTCTGCATGAGAGAATCTGAACCAAATTCTAATGCTTTCTGCAAAATAATAGAAAGTTTCTCTAAAAGAGGAGCAAATACTTCTTGGGTCAAACAGTAATCAAATTAAATAAAACTCCCTTAGAGTCTCAGGTCAGGCTACAGTCACATCATAAGTATATTTGGCTGCTTTGGTAGATCTGATGCTTGTACCGTGGAATCCATGCCCCCTGCCTGCATTTCCAACTGGGTCAGCATAATTTAATATAGAGCATGATAACAAAGCCAGAGGTGAAGTTGTTCTAACTTTGTAGTCTATATGACTGGGAAAAAAAAAAAAAATCACTGTTTTCCTTAGAAGGACAATTTGGAGCTTTATAGGAGTACTTGGTAATAAGGTATATCTCAAAACTGGGTTTGGGGAAGAAGAGTCTGCCTACAACATGCAGCCGGGGGGGAAAAAAGGCTGGGTAATAATCCATGGTGCTTGTAACTAAAGGAATAAACCTAGTGGGAAGGGTTAATTTTGAATGAAACATTTGGTTTAGTTTGGCATGGATGTCAAATCTTTTTGCATGTCCAAAAGAAATAGAGGGGATCAGTGGGCACAGCATTGTTGGTTTTAGTTCTTTCAGTTGTGATCAAGTAGTTGCATTCAGACCATTGTGATGCTGTCCCAGAATTCCAGTTTAGTAGTCCCAGAGTTTTTCCTTCATGTGTTGTAATTTGCTTGCAGTTCTTGGAGTAAGCTATATGGACTTCGAAAGTGTGAACAGGTGAAACAGCAGTATCACCCTCTGTCAGTGCCCATTTGTTTCTTTGGTTTTGGCTGAAGCCAGCTATACCAGCACAAGTAGAACTTCATCAGTCTAAGCCTCAACTTCAGACATACTAACAAATTAGATTACTATGCGAATATGGAATATTTAACTTCTAATGTTAACTAAACACAGCCAGTTGATGTCCTTAATCATCTCAACTCTTGTACACAAATAAGCACTTGAAGTTCTTTTCTGCCTCAAACCAGCCCAGCTCCTGAGGCTTCTGCATTTTCACGTGCATTGCAGTATTTCATGCTCGTTAAAAGGTGTCAGAAAAGGACTATGGAAAAAAGGCTAGTAAAGTCATTTCTAGGGAAGAACAGTATTTACTTCATCAGTGCAAACACCTTCTGCTTTCACTGCATTGCACCCACACCTATGTTGTAAAGTGTTTAAACTATACTCAAGGGTATGTTCATATGCTAGAGGGGAGGTATTAGTTAAATCTAATCCAGCTGTTGGAACTGGGCCATTTTTTTTTTTTTCCTTTCAGTTAGGCAGGTGGAAATAGCCTGGAATTGACTTGCAAATGCTAAGTTCTTAGGGTACCCTGTGTGTTTAATCAAGCTGCTTTACTATCCCTGCTATTCAGGGTAGCTCTTTCCTGTAATCATGTATCTTCTGGTTTTCTGAGACCAGTTCCTGTAATGTTGAGAGGCAAGAGCCGAAATAAAGCATTTATACAACCAGTTATCTTTTAAGGAAGTTTGTAGATGTAGAGAAATTGGAATCAGTCAGTGAATTTGTTCTCTCGCTTAATAACTGAACTTTCAAAAGTGACTAAATGAACATCTTGCCAAAGTTCCTGAAAATGTATCTTTTGTGTCCACAGAACAGCCAAAACTGACATTGTGTGGTATTGTCTTGTCAAGGTGAGCCTGGCTTTCCCACTTCTGTGGGCTAGCTGGAGGCTGATGAATGCTGGTTGGTCTGCAGGAGAGCATGGGTAGCCAGCTAGTTGCATGTCGGGCAGCTGGTGGGCCAGCCGTGATGGCAGTATCGATATGCTGGCTGACATAAAAACATCTGTTTTCTGCCTCTCTATCTCTGTTTTTTGGACTTGCTTCTGTTGCAGTGGAAGTGGTGTAACTGTGTTGATTGAAAGATGACACTCCCCAGCTATCCCATTTAATTAGGTGGCTAGTCCGGATGAGCACCACATTGAGCTCCAGGTCTTGTTATTAGAACGGTAGGTAGATTTTTATTCATAAAACGATGGTTATACTTTAAACTTCATTCTGACACATCTGATATAGCTAAAAATGGTTAAAATGTTTAAAATTAATGACAATTCTTGTTGCAGTATTTGATTTTTTCTGTACAGAGAATGTACGTTATTTAAACACCTTGTACATGAAACTTCATTTTTAATTTCATTTAAGAAGTCTTTATCCCAGCATAACAAAGTGAATATAATGACTTGAGCTTCTTGATAGTTGTATCATTCACACATTTAAATAGTTTTGTTTTTCTGATTTGTACTGCAACTGGGGATGAAGTAATCTTATCAAGTACCCAGAATTTCTTGTCTGTGAAAGGGATATACTTAAGGGACTTTTAAATGCTTATAATCAATTAAGATTGATTTTTAGATATGAAGCAGAAATTTCAAATTAACAGAAACCCTAAGACTAGTTCCAATATTTCATTGCGAATGAGGTGCAACTTGCATAAAGTAGTAGCAATGTTTTAAGTAATTCTTTCTTAAATAGAAGGACTATTCTGATTGCTTCGTCTCAGATGTGATTTTTGTCCTTGTGAATTAGCCTAAATTTTCTTCTTGCAGTCTTGTATAACTGGTAGGGTTTTGGGATGGTTTGTTTTTTTCCCAGGAAAATCACACTGTGTTATGTATTTGCTACAGAGGGTTTTGGAAAATGTTATCTTGTTGTGGTGTACGTTAGACAGGTACAACTTAGGGGTTTTGGGATTTCTTGATTTTTTTTTTTTTTTTTTTTTTTCCTTTTTGACTTTACAGAAGTCGTATGAGTTGCCTTTTCAGGTAGTTTAATGTATTGTGCCGTTAAACATTTTTTTTTATGTTATACAAAGGCTCAAGAAGCCAGAGGACCTTGCTAGACTTAATTGTCTCCTTAGAATCTCAGTGCTACGCAAAACTTCAAAGTAATCTTGTTTGTTTGCCAGGAAGGTGTGCATGGGCCATCTTAAGACATCAACTGGTAGTGTTACATCAGTGATGCTTGCTCTAGTCTTGTGCACCTTTGTACAGGGTTTCACAAAGGGTACTTGTGAAGTATGCATGTTTGAGCCAGAGGGTCACAAATGTTTAGTCACTTAAAAGAGTTATTTGAATGTGCTGGTGGTAAAGGTTACTGTTATGCTGATAATTCATAATTTCACAGGCTTATCTTTAGCTGTTGCTTTTTGCTATCAAGTTTTGTGTACAGTTTTGTGTTCTGCCATAAATCAAATATCAACTGAAAAATCAGGAAGACATTTCCCTTCTCCAGAGGTAGCTCTAAAATTGAGCTTTGAGTTTCTTCTCAGCATCATGTTGGAAGACGGATACCAGGGCTGAAACACTGATCTGATGGGGATGGCAGTATTCTGTGTCACTTCTGCCCATTGAGCGTGTCAAAGGCAGTTTTACAGGGACCGTGGCATTCTTCGAAGCCTTATTTTTAGGCATTGACTTGAGGCTTGCTTTGTTTTCAAGGTCTAGTGTCTCTTAAATCTCTTTTGTCAACTTAGCATTTTTGTGTTTTGTATCACTACAAAAAAAGGTTTCCTTGCAGCCCTTAACAGCCATAATGTGTGTAGTGACTTTATTTATTGGCATGTGAAATTAATTTCAGTTTTGATACTTTATGGGAACTAGGGATTATTTTTCTTTCAAGTGGAATGTGTTAGGAAAAGATTCTTGGCATGATAAACTTTGATTCTGGCTTGGGGAGAGTATTCAGAAATTCAGGGTAGAAGTGAGAACACTGATTTATCTAACAGAGTCTATATATACTTAGGGTTTTTTCTGGTTCATTTTATAAAATAACAAAATGCTGAGGAACTTTAAATTAGAAGTACTGCTGAACATGTACTTTTGACTTGTACAAGACTTATGGTACTTGGTGCATTACTATGGTGTCACACACTAGTAGGTAATTGTTCTTCATAGATGGTGAACTGGAGAGAAGAAATCTCTTGTTACAAAAGCCTTATGAAATTAAGTCTGACTTGAGTCATGTGTAACAACTGAGCTATAATGTTGTAGCACAACTCGGTAAGTGTTGTGTGTTCTTGTTTCTTAACAGTACACGCTGACTGATAATTACTCATTTTTACTTTCTGTACCTTACGTATGGTGCATTAAATCCCTTGTGTGTAGGAGCAGCCTCACAGTTCAGGTTCTGCAGGAATAAACTGTCATAATTTTTGTGATTTGTGGGACTTTGCCAATGCCGAGTGTTCCCTTTCTGAGATTTTGAGTCTTTTTTTTTTTTTTTAAATTTGGTGAAATAGTTCAGATTTGTTTTGGGGGTTAGTTTTGAGATCTGCTCCTTCAGCGTGACCTGAAGTTACTTGTTTGAGTACATTAAGCTGGAAGGTGACTGTAGTCAGATGCCATGGACGTCAAACACTGTATTAGATCCATTGGTAACATCTCACTAGTCTTACTGATATTGCATATATAGACTTTAGCAGATGTTTGTCCTCCCAGCCTGAAAGCTGGTAATGAATCTGTGGGGTTAAGCTGCTGAATAATTTTGTTTCTTCTCTGTTTTAGCTGACCTATGTTAGCTGGGGAAAATGTTTAACCTTTCTACTACTGTATAAATCTCTTGTAAAGGCCTATCAGTTCCTTACGTGCTGAGGCTTGCAAGTAGTATTAAAGTGTGTTCTGATTACAGTGGTAATGCTTCCTTAAAGGCAGGCTTTCAGTGGTACTTGACTACTTTCATATGCTGTTGGATTATAGTATGTTTACTTCTTCTGAGGCTGTAGGAAGGTGCTGATAACCTGCTGTATTTCGAAAATGCTTCATCTGAAGCTTTCAATGCCTTTTAAGAAATGCCAAATCAAGGTAAAAAATTAACTGAATCACTTAAGCCTGGTTTTGGGGAAATAAAATATGGACTTTGCCCCCCCGCCCCCAACAGATAACATTAGAATTATGCTTATCGGTCTGCGAGTTTTAAAGTGAAGCTTTCAAAAGCCCATCAGGAGAGTCCAGTATATAGCATGGTGCTATGTCTATACCTGCATTTCCTGTAATCAAATGAGGTTGTGGCATGATTTTGGTCTGAAGAATATGGTTGCTCAAGGCAAGGATATCCAAACTGCAGACATACAGAGGTCTACCATAGATCAGTCCATCAGTGGTGCATCAGCTCTTGTGGCAAAGATGAGAAAATCAAGATGGGGAACAGGCTAAACAAATACTAATTAAGAAGCAGGCATAAAGCTAAGAAATTGGGCCGATATCAAGTGCACACATGTGTTTTTCATGTACAGTCTATGAATGCAACAATTGGTGTGTATGAAGTGGAATCCATGGTCTTAAATATATTGGTATACAATGGTCATCTCTTATGTCAGGGACGTGAAGTGTCAGGTTGCAAATAATGTAAGTATACATCTAGCTGAAAGTACTGGTCATGATCCACCATGGCAACCCAATTTAACTGCCAGAATGCACCATAGGCTCTTTGGGAACTTCAGTCGCATGTACTTGAAGGAAGACTCTAGCCCTAAGAGTGTATTACTGGTTCTTGGATGATCCTGGTGACACTGACACGCTGAATTTTTAAAGGTGCTGTGCCAGCAGGGGATTCAGGAGCCCTCAGTTCTGGGGGCCAGGTAACACTCATTAGTTCTGTGAAGTTAAGGCTAAGTAATATCCCTAGTTATCAACCTACTTGCTCTGGGAATGGAGAAGCAGCTCTGTACTTAGTGATGAGTACTGACTCTTCTGCCTTTTAAAGGAAGAAGGAAAAAAAATGCACCAGAACTGCTTTTAAAAATAAACTACATGTAATGAGTTTAAAGGGAAATACAAAAGAACAGCTAAAAGGGTAAAACTCAGGTAGTATGGAGATTGCCTTAAGGAGAGTATTAAAGCTCAGAAAATGTATGCCACTAGTCAGCAAAAATGTCCACGTAGTGGATAAACTTTTTTGAAGACTCTTTCTAAAGGGTGGTAGCCCTTCAAATGAGGAAAATATGAGAGATTCTTGTGCAGTAAATGTAAAACTATAATGGAGAAGTCGATGTTTTTTGCTGTATCAAGCAGATCTTCAAAATTAATAAAAAAAAATTAGAGAACTTTTGCAATAGGGTAGGATCAGTGGGGCTGAAATAATGGAAGTATGAAACAAAGATAAAACCCTAATTGAAAATCTGAGTGAATTATTTGCCTTTAGAAAGAAGCTTAGAGTCTTCCCAGTAGAGCCTTTATGGATGGATGACTCTGAGTAACTGTCTTTAGTCAAAGCATTGTTAGAGGAGTTTTTAGAGTAAATTGATTAAATGAATAATAATGCCTTGCCCAGGACTGCATTATATTTGTTATTTTTCTAAACAAAAAATATTAAGCTGCTGAACTGTTGAAAACAGCATCTAATCTTTCTTAAATCTACCTTGCTTCCAGAAGAATGGTAGGTGGAAAATGTTATGGTTGTCCCCTAAAGAGCTTCAGATTGGTCTGATTTTTCTGCTCAATAGAAAATATTTGAGAGTATTTTCATATAGATAAACAAAAGAATGTAGGAGTAAATTTTAACTAGAGAGGAAATTTCAAAGTAAGTTGTGTCTTGCATCAATTAAATCACTGAGACTTCAAATCTGGCACATACAATACTGGATTTTGGGGAGATAATGCTAACAGGCACACAAGTTAACTGATTTGTTGTGATGGGGGTACCCCTTAAATTTTAAGCTAAGTAGTAATAATAAAAGATTAAATTTTAGGGGGAGCTGGGATGTGTTACTAGTGGAAAGTTCCATAAAGAACTTTGTCTAGCCCATTCAAAACAATCAAGAAAAGGAGGGTTTACTGCAGAAATCTAAGACAGCCTTGTCTAACATAATTTTTCCATTAAAAGGCGAAGTTATCATGAGGAAGAAGTATTGAAAAACATTTTAAGGCTCTTTAGTTCCCTTACGTTTGACGCAGTTATTAAGATTCACATTTAAATTTCTGATAGAATGAGAAACTTGAATGACTAGTCTTGCTAGCTGCATGCGATGACTTTTCAGGTCTTCATTTGTCCATTCCTTACCTACCCAAGCCTCCCATTCCCCAGAAATCCAGTCCTGTCATTCTGAGCTTTTGCAACAGGCTCAGATGGTCACAAGAATCAAATAGTGAGGTGGGGAAAAAGCGTAGTTCTGGTAGATGCTGTAGTGCTAGTGTCCTCTTACCATAATGAGGACTTGCTTTGTTTAAAGTAGTATAGTTCGTGCTTGTAGATGTTAAAGGAGAATTGTGTATGTGTTTGCTTGAGCGAGTTGGTTAATCAAGTAGTGGACAGGAAGCCTTCCTTACTCTCAAGTAAACCTAAGATAATTAAATGAATACTGCCATGGTTGAGAACAGTGAAGCTAAGGTAATGCTCTAAGCACTGAGACAACACCCTGTATAGATTCATGATGTGAAGTCTACTAGTTTCATTTACCTGTGTTTGAGGTTTAGCGTGTTCAGTATTTCCTTAGATGGCTGATGGGAAGTGCTGGTGTTTTCTGTCTACTGCTCTTTTTCACTGATACTTTTTAGCTCAGAGAAGTTATTTACCCTAACTCAAAAGGAATGTGATAGCAGCAGTGAAGGTCAGTAGCAAGGATAGGACATAGGAAGTATTTTAAAAGGCTAATTTTAGTTAGTGTGGGTGATCTTTCTAGGCTGCCAGCGGTCATTCAGTCCTGGTTTTCTGTGAATTGCATTCTGATGGTACGTCTTTTCCGCTGATTGTAAAATGAACTGAAGGAGATTGCCTTCAGTAGGCTAAAATTGTTATTTTTCAGTCTTTTGACCTCTCTTAGCTGAGAGGTATAGCAGCATTATAGGGAATGAGTCCTGAGTGCCCAGTATCTCCAAGGAGCTGAGATGTTTATGGGCTGTTTTTCCTTTGCAGTGTTTAGGCCATAGAATCTAAATAGACTCAGTACCACTGTACCTCTTTGTTTGCTTTTGCCACAAGCCTAATCTGTCTTGTTTGCGTTGAGCTCAGTCATCTTCTGTCACTCATGATTGATTTTGGCCAGAAAACCGGCATCACTTAGGTGTTTAGGTTGTGAATGTGATCATACGTGAATATGAGACTACCTAACCTGCATTTACTGCTGCTTTTGGTGTGAGCATATAAACACCTGGAGAGTCATTCCAGTGAAACTCCATGGGGAAGTCAGTGTTTTCTGCCTTTGGAATACTTACTGTGGTTTATGGCAAAGCTTTCTGTAAGGCATATAACTTTAAAAAAACCAAACAAACCATCACAAAAAACCAGCTTCTGCATCTTACTAGGGAAGCTTGAGTTATAAATTATACACACTGTTTTCCTTATCTTTTGATGAATAACTGTGCTTTTGACCTAAAACCAACTGAATCCAAACCAGAATACTACTTTCTTTACAAACAAATATTTTTTTTCTTTGTTTACAGACTATGAGAAGACACAGAAATGAAGTTACAATTGAATTGAGGAAGGTGAGTCTGCTTTTGTTTATCAACTGTGTTACTTTGCTAATAATGCTCTGGTATCTTAGCTAAATATTTTGTCACAAGCTTTGCTTTGTGGCCCCAAATTTATATAGCAAAATTGTAAATTTGTAGATTCCTAACTGCAGATTCTAGTGGTAGTTTTACTCTCCAACTCATTAAGCTCAGTACAGCAGAACAGTGATGCTTTACTCCAGCGTATTGCTTGGAAATAATCCATATTCAGCTTCTGTACCGGTTCTCCTATTATTACAGTGACGCTGTCAGCTGTTCAAATGTTTAAAGTCTCTGAATGGGAAAAGCGAGACTTAGCATTTAGAAAGTGTGGGTGTTCTTTTATTCTGTTTTCTGGAAATTACTACTTCTGTGCTGTAGGAGGAGTTAATTTTAGGGTCAGATTTTGGTTATATTGGGTAAATGCCAATATAGCTTGGAAGATCATAAGCATGAGAGTTGATCTAGTTCAGTGCTCTGTCTAAATATGATATTTGTTATACCCTCATAATTCATAACTTTTCCAACAGCCTTTCTAGACACCTTAAAGGCTTGTTGCTGGAGGATATTTTAACAAGCTAAACTACGCTAGGGCTATGTGTGTAAAGAGAAAGCGTAAACTTTTATCTGCCTTTTGGTACCTTCAATATATTTGAGGAATGATACTGGCCCCTTTAATTTTGTCCTGTTGAGACAAATCCAGTTCTTCACCCTTTCCTTGAACATTCTGTTTCTAGATTTGACTTGTTGCTGCTTCTCAGATCCAAATTGCCTGTATCTTTCTGGAAGTGTGGAAGGATGCAGGCCATAGCTGAGGGCTGTGGGAACAGTGAAAAACAATTCTTAACACAGTATTCCTATTTATATTAGAATATGTTGTTGACAGGCACTAAGTCTGTGATTTGTTATATCCTTCAGACACTTCCTACAGTACCGCAAAGCAAGGGTAGTTGTTTATGCTATTTGCATAGTTAAATAAATGCAGAAGTTTTAAACGTGATTGCTTCTTGTCTTTTGAATTGCATCTGCTTTTTCCAGACTTTCTAAGCTTAAATTCCCATTCTGTTCCCCAGTATGCTGCAAGGCCTTCCCAGCTTGGCATCACCCATGTTTTCTAATATTTTCATTAATGACTTAATGGGAGCATGTGCTTTGAATATTCTAGATATAGACTAAGCTGCTTTGGGTCTCCCATTTGATTCATATCTCCATTTTGCCAGTTGAATCATTGACGGTCTGAGTGGTGCTTGCTTAGGAGTGCACACCCACTGATTTCATATAAATTATTTTAATTATTAGCAAACCAAGAAAGAAGACAAAAGCCGTGCTAAAATTAAAGTGAAGTGTTGGTAAATAGAAGTTATGTTGATAGCAATTAGCTTGACTTGTTTTTGAGAAATTTTGTCTGCATTTATCACCTGATTGTGTAGGAGCTACCAAAAATCTTGTACTAGTATTTTCCTGGGATCCTTCTACTCTTCTTAAACAAAGAGACTTAGTTTTTTCAGGTCTGACAGAAAAACTGGTATATTTCATTACAATATAAAAAACCTAATATTTGTAAGATTCATCCTGAGATTATAAGAATTGAAGAAACATAATTGGACCCAGATGATTGGGGGGAAAAAAAATAACCTTAGTACTTACATGAGCATAATGTGTCATCAAAAAATTGTTTAATGCTTTCATATTTTCCTAATCAAAGAAACTAGCTGAAGATGTCCAAGTGTATTGTGTAGCTTAAGCTCACTGTGACCTCATCAGTACTGGCAGATGACTGAGGTGTGGAGAAAGCTACTTTTGCATACAGTGACAGGTACCAAGTGAAAAATGAAAACAGCCATTTTTTTGCTTGAAAATGAGATTCATGCCATTAATTTTGATACCTGAAGTATGAGCAGTTAAAGTTTATGCTGACATGTTAGAGGCCTCCTCTGTTCAGAACTATGTGTTGACTCAGTGTAAAACTTGCTGTAAAACTGTGAAATCTGTACTGGGAAGAGTCATTCATAGCACTTGGGCAGCCTATGACTGCTAGCAAAGCAATGCTGTAAAAGATGGCTTAGCCAATGCAGCATAACCTCATACATCTCTTCAAGTTCAGATTGCATACAAGCATTCCGGTGCAGTCTTTGGAGAGAGCTTTGCAGTGCAAAGTGAGAATTTTCATTTTAATTTAATTCTCATAATTGGTTTTTGTAACAGGTCACAATTTCAAGGCCATTTTAATACAAAAGCAGGGTGGGGAACAAGTCATACACTTAAGGCAATGGGTTGTTCTGTGTGGAAGTAATCTTTTATGTGCCAATAATACGAGTGAAAATGAGGAAGAGGAAGCCTATGAGCTGCTAGTAACTTTTCATTGAAAACTGCACGTGCAAAGATCAGTTACACATTTAGAGAAGCGTGAGCGCTGGATGTAGGTCAGACTGTAAATCAGAAGTGAACAGCGGCTGCATAACTCTTAAACACAGGCAGTCATGTTCTTCTGGATTGTTTGCTGAACGTCTTCCACTGCAGAGACCACAAGAAATCTGCTTTAATAAGAGACACTTTAAGTGTCCAAGTTGTTGGATTGCAGCAACTGAACTGGTGCTGGTGGGCAAGTGGTTTGCTGTGAGAACTCTGTGGCAGATGTGAGGCCGTTGCTTCTGGTACAGAATTGGGACTGATATGTAAAGGGATATATTAAGCTCTAGCAGTGGAAAGGAAAAGGCGTAATATTGCTTCAGTCTTCATCTTTACAGCTGACACTGCTACCCTAGCATGAGTATGCCAAATTCAGGAAATATGTATTGGCATGACCTTAGGAATCCACCAGTGCCTCTTCAAAACGAAAGGGTGTCTTCCATTTATCCCAGCTATCCAGATGCCAAGTGTGCAGCTGGCTTTTGAAGAAAACAGGCAAATTGAGCATATTCTTCATCTTTACAGTTGAAGCACTACATAGTCATGGGTTTGTCTTTTGAATGAATGTGTGTATAAATATTAAATGAGTGGATCTGATGAAGTTGCTTACATCTATGTTTTGTAAGGTGGAATATAGTCACAGCTTTGAACAGTAGTAAACAATTTCTGCATGCATTAGAGTGAGGTGTTTATTCCTTTGAGATTACTGACATCAAGGTACATTTGCAGCACATTCTGTGTTTCAAGAGTATGTTATCTCTATTCACTATCTTCATACCACAGCTCTTATTCAGAAGGAAACTTTATCCATTTTCCTTTTTTTTCTTTCCCCAATCACTTACTATTTGTTTAGGAATTGAGCTAACAAAGCTATCTCTGACATAAAAGAATAGCAATCATCTGGCAGAATGCTGGCCGAGGCATGGATTGGCATCATGACCCAGTCAGATGACACTCTTGATGGTCAGGTGCCCATTTCAGATTTCATATTGGCCTTGCTGAACATGTGTTTACGTGTTTTGGGAATGGACCAGCTACATTTCTGGAAAGATGGTCTTGGTCTCTGGTTATATTGTTAGAGCAGCAATGGACCTAAGAGCCTAAAAATTACCCATCTCTCTCCAGACAGTCAAGATAACAATGTCAGTTTTGGTGATGGAGACTGTCTCAGGATGTAGAATTTAAAGTTCTCAGTGTAGTGTCTTGGCGAAGTCTGATTTAGAATGTTTATCACTTAATTTCAGCATTGCAGAAACCTGAAGGCTGCTCTGTTAGCAACGGGGACCCTGGAATTAATTGACTAAGGAAGCTGATTAGCCTCACTCTAAAGGGGACAAGAGTGAGTGAGTGATGGTTAGAATTCAGTTTAAGGTTCCAAGCCTAAATGAAGCCTGCAATTCCACTGAAGTGAGATCCTTTGGTTCTAAGTGCTTGGCTTTCTATGAGGAGGAAGCTTGACTTAGGCTGCTTGTGTGTTTTAAGAAAGGTAGTCCTTAGCCAGGTCAACGGTATGGTCATTAAGTTAGATGCCACACTTCAAAGGAAGCCTTAACACTCCTAACCTCAGCAGAAACAGTGGAACCTATCTTTCTTTAAGGCCTTCTAACTAACTGAAATCCTAAAAACGTCCAGGATCTCTCATAAGGTTTATTTTTGACTTTCCTGGCAAACTCAGCTGCCTCTGAGAGCTCATAGACATGAGCCCATGAAAACTCTAATTACCAATTAAGCTTGATGCAAGGCAAAGCAGTTGTTTACTAAACCAAGTGGTGGATTAAGGAACCCTGGGCGTATGTATTTTCTACCTGTTTCTCTGCCGTACTCTACTCTGATCTTTCTTAAGTAAGATTGCTTATTTCCACAAGAGCTCCTAAATAAGGTAGTGAGCATTGAAGAAAGAAGACTGTCTTCATGTTGCTGAGAGCGCTAGGGTGGGAAAAATCTTTTTCTGATTCTCATGAAGTCTGAGTATGCAAAAGGAAAAAAATTCCACATTTTCAGGTTCAGGATAGTAAAACTTGCTTCTGTTATGCATCTTTTCGAGTTCAATATGAACATATAGCTTTTTCTTCCCTATAAAGTTCATTTTTAGATATAAGTTTACCAAATTCACAGAAACAGCTGCAATCACAGGGAGACTGAAGCACTGTTAGTATGTTCTTCTTGAAAAGGGCTATGAAGAAATTCCTTGGAGCCTTGCTTGAATCTGTTTTAGTAAGGGCATGCTTTTGCCTAACTTAACAGGCCTCAATCTTTGTAATCTGTGCTTGGGGCTGCTGGGCCACACACTGGGTGTACACTTATGTGTCTACTTATTTTTAGTGAACCTGCTCATCTTCTGAGAAAGATGTGCACTAGCCAAACAGGAACACTGCGCCTGCTGTCTGTTGTCACAGAGGTGAGTTAGCAGGTGGGAAGCTCACCTTTGTCTTCTAAATGCCTATCTGTAGCTATGCTCTTCATCTGAAGAATCTGGAATCTGTTCAACTGCCTTTGGATGCAAGGGACTAGTTCACTAAGCATGTAGGATATAATTTTGATATCTCTGGATTGTAGGATCATCAGATTTACCTGTTTGTTCTTTTCATGTCCCTCAGTGTTAATGAGCTCTAAGACAGTGTGTAGAGTCAGCTATTGGTCTTTTCCAAACCATTAAAGAAATGGAATCTTTCACCAGGTTCATATCAAAGAGCTGTTACTAGAAATTCACTCAGGCTAGATAGCCCACCTAAGAAAACTTTCATTAAGAGGATGTTCAATGGAGGTTTTCAGAGCATCCCTCTAACATGATGAGGTTGGAGTGGTAGGCATTTTCTCTGTTGTCATGGTGAACTGTGGATCTCAGCCCTCAAACCAAAATTGAAGATAACATGTAACTGATACCTAGAATTTCAGCTGAGTCTGTCACAACAGCGGTAGCTTAAAAAGCATGTCCAGACAACCTAAATCTACTTCCATCACTGGTCTGATCCTTTAGTCTTTCCTAGGATGTAAGAGCAGAGGACAGAGCTGCTGCTTGTCATTTGTTATTATAGCTAATGCTGCTTAGCCCTTCAATTCCTAATGATGAGATGTTCTTGAAATTCTGATCTTTATACCCAGAAGACTCAAACATAAATATATTTTCATGCCAAAAGAACTTCCTACGAGCTGCTGAGTTACTAAATCTTTCCCTGACCTCAAGAAGCGTTTCATAATGGTGTTTGTTACCTGAGGGCGAAGATTTTCATCATTTCTTTTCCCTTTTGATCTTGAAGCTTCCCAACAGACTTGAGACTCTTCATAGAGTTTTCCTGTGTGTCAAATACTGAAAAGCATGTGTAAGTTTACATTGAATACATTCCGCAGCTCCATTAGAGCATCCTATTGGCCGTGTCCTATAGACTAAGTGGAATGCCGCACAGAGCTTGATGAACATCCTCTTTGCCCATAAGGATTCTTCTTCTGTTAATCATGTTGTCTTTGAAACTTGTTTGTATCGATAAACATTTTTTTGAATCCTGTGGCTGTCTTCCAAGAAGGTAAACAAGAAGTACCAGGATCTGCAGGATTTGCATATTTACTGTTCATGCAGCCTGACCTTCCCACTGTCTGTGAAGCAAACAACGTGTCTCTGTCATGAAAAACTCTTTAACAGATCATCACACTGGACAGGAAAGTGTGCTTATGGTATCATTACTGTTGTTTATAACCAGTTGGCATTTTTGCCTGGCATATATGTCCACATACCTTTTGTTCATACAGAAACCTTTGTAGACTCTTGTAGTGGGATCTCTACCAGAATGCTGACATGCTTATAACTAGCAGTCAGCTGTTGGTTATAAACTTTCAGCCTTTATTGTACATAGCACAGATAGTCTGGGCAGTGGTTGAGGATCTTCCCTCTTGAAGGAGACCTTCTTAGTTTTTTTGGTGATGAGGTCTTACTCCTCATCAGGGATTCCAGTCTGATGCCTCTCCCTTTGAAAGGGCTCTCATCAGGCTTTGAACAGGATGGCTGTATCCAGGAATGCTCATTTGTCTTTATTTTGACCACAGGAGCCTGTAGAATAGGCTGGTGCTATGATTTAGGCAAAAAGTTTTGAGTTTTTCACAGTATGACAAAATGCATCTTAAGGTCATGCCAAGCTGCAAGTCATGTTCTTCTATGCAGGGGAGTGATTGGTCTATCAAATTACTGTATGTGGTGGTTTAGCTGTCCAGGAATTGGATGCTTTTACAAATGGACAGGGCTGTTTCAAGTACATTTTTTCTGGAGTCCATTGCCTCATAGAATTGTCAGCCAGAAGATGTTGCCTGCATTTGCAGAAACTGTAGCATCAACCTGTGGTGAGTTATGTCCTATGAAGTTAATTTCTCTCTTTTTTAAGGAGGGTAGAATATCTTGGCATTAGAATATGCACATTTAACTCATACTTATTTTGATTAACTTTAGGAAGTATTCTCTTAGGCATATGCAGGTATAAAAGGCTCCCTAAGAAGCTATTAACTTCCTTGCTGGAACGGAAGAGAACTAGGCTCTTGGTTAGCTCAGTTATGGTGTATATTACGGCCACCTTTAACACGCAGCTACAAATGGAAGGCTCTTCAGCGTTAGTCTTACGGCGCTAAGGTTTCTGATTAGTTTGATGCAGTTTTGCTCTTGTCAAGTGACCCTGTCCCATAGTGGAATTTAAACCTAGATTATATGTGATTGATGGGACAGAATTTGAAACATTCCTTTGTTAAAATCTTCACCATCGGTGGCCTCCCAGCTGGATAACTCCCTTCCTGATAGCTGCAGAACAGTTAGTTGGAGCTCCATTTTATTTCACCTCTCAGCATGCCGCTGCCATTAGGAGAGCTGTCCTTGAGAGATTCCTGGGACTCTGCTCCAGGTGAATGCATTTTTTGTGAGGGGTACTGTTTGGAGACACCCACTGCATCAGTGTACGCATGGACAATTGCTTGAAGGAGAGAGAAAAGTTACTGTTCTCTTACTGTTCTCTGTAACTATGTGTTCAACCTGCCCTCTGTTCTTCTTTGTCTAAGTCCCTGAAAGATTTCTAGGGAATTGAAAGAACTTAAAAGTGTTCATCACCAATGAACACTTTGGCCGCAAGCAGAGGGGATGTGTGCATGCCCCTCTAAATACTACTCAAGCAAATTATTTCAGCTGACAGTACTTGTATAGAAGCACACTTGCTGTGAATAGACATGGAAGTGTGTATCAAAATAATGGTTGCAGGCAGGTAGTCTTTCCAAAGCTCTTTGGGGGAAGTGTCATGGAATGATTCATACTTTGTCCACTGGCATGTTCTAGACATATTGCCTGATGTTTATGAAAGGTGATTTTTCCAGCTGTTTGGCTGCTGAAGGCCATGCAGCTCACTCCTGCTGTTCTGTGAGGATGCTGTTCAGTCACCCACATGGGACTCTTGCTTTGTTCCAGCTATGTTCTCTGTATTGTACTGGGGGGTCGGACTAGATGACCTTTAAAGATCCCTTCCAACCCAAACCATTCTACGATTCAGTGCTGTATTGCAGCCTCTGCCATCCTGGTTTTTCAGGATGTTTGAGAGAGGATCTCAAGATACATCTTCATTCTTGTATTTTGAAGTAACTGTATACCACAGGCCTTACGTTACGCTCTAGGAGAGGCAGAACCCTAACAAACACTGTTGCTCAGAATGATGTATATGTTGAAAAGAGACACACATCTATAGAAGGATACACATTCAGTATCACAGTTGTTGCAGCATGACTTTACTTTTAGCATCCAAAAACTTCTAGATCTTTTAAGCTAGAAGATACATGATGCGCTTTCAACTGCTTCTGGTTAATGTCTTTTTGGGAGGAAAAATATTGAGGGTGGAAGTAACGCCATGATAGATGTAGCCCACATGTATGTGAATATTTAATATTATTTCCATTTTAATAATGTGATCTTTGTTCCAAGTGGATGCTATTTATTTAATGTCAACACAATTGCGATGGCTTTGGTCTTATTTAAGTTTCTACTTAAAATATCAGTGAAGTAATATGACTTCAGATGGTCCTTGCATACCCTCTGCATTTTGGGGGGATTTCAGTTGAAGCTCTGAGGTACATCCATTCTGTGCCAGCCTAGATCCTTTTATTGGGAGCAGTGTGGTGTGGTGGTGAACCACTTTCTCTTCCCAAACACGGGGACAGTTTCTTAAGGTCAGAGGACTCAGTGGCGGCGGAATCTGCTAATACAGTGAGAGGTTCTAGTTTTTGAGCTCTTAAAAAGCTTTTATCTTTTTTACTGACAGAAGAAACCTGAAAATAACAAATGAGATAATGCAACATGTCCGAACTAGAATTTTCAGTAAGTTAAATAAAAATAGTTTGTTTGCTAAATTCTTGACTATTGTAGGTATTTCATAATTTTTTATGAATTAAAAGATCTGCAAGAGGCCTATATCTAAAGAAGCTTTTTTACAGAAATGTAAAAATATCACCTTAACTTTGTTGCAGGATGTTGCAAAATACATAGTTGAGAGTCACTGATACAGAATCATTAATTTGAAAAACAAGTATATATTACCAGGTGAATCGCTGTGGATGACAAGTCTTACATCCAACATATTTTAGAAGAACCCTGCAAAGCTCTTTCCCTGAATTTTCTGAGCATAAGATGTAGAAAATCCAGCCAAATATTTTAGGAGGAACAGAATCTAAAAACTATCCTTATACCACAGCAGTTTGCTGCTGGTGACAAGGAAACTTCATCCTTCACAATAAATGATTTAATATGAAACATTTAACTTTCTCCAGCAGACAGTGGCAACGGTTCTGCACTAAGACCCCTATTCCTTCAGGCTGCATCTGTTCTGAAGACAGGGAGTGTCTGCTGCTCCAGCGTGTGCCACCCTTATAACTAAATATGTCTCCCTGTACATTCATGCGTGTGTGGACTTGTTCACCACCAGCATCTGTGATGATACTTCTGGGTAGGAAGAGGACAGTTGACTGGGCAGCAGGACCCTTTTCTCCCAGTGTTGGCTTGTTTTACCATAACAGCACAGCTGATCCCACAAGAGCCATTCATCTGAGGCAGGAAGGAACTTCTTTCTCTGCAGGTAGATGCGTGGTAGCTATGCTCTGGGGAGTGAAGCTGATGCGATCATGGAGAGGACCCCTGGAAACTGGGTCCAGTCCCTGCAGTTGCCAAAGTATAGGCTATGGTTTAGACAGAGGGAAAAGAAATTGTACTTGAACAAAGCCAGATTGACAGGGATTGAAGGATGTTTGCTCTTTGCTTACAATGGCAGTGCCAAATACTTGGTGTGGAAAGATGAGAGAAACACATTATAGGTCTTCATGCTGAATCCATCCGTCAGTGTGTGCCTACCTGATGCAGTTTGTCTGCATAACACTGTTTTGTCAGCATTTTACTGCCTGCTCATTTCCATCTTCCTTCTCTCCAAAAACACTTGACAACAAAATACCTTTTGTGTTTGTCTGAATGGATGTGCTCTGAGTATGCCACCATTACTGTACAGCCCCAGGGAGGCTGCCGTAGCTAATCCAGGTGATCCTGTGCAGTCTTTAGTTTCTGTACTTCGCATAGTTTCATTTTGTCAAGTCTAAGTTTGTAAAACGGTGTCTTCTGCATTAAAGGGTTATTCAGTTCTGGTGTTTGTTTATTGGTTTAGCATTCTCTTACCTGAAAAAAAATCTTACTACTGGGGAGCCTATCGAGGTGAGGCTGGAAAAGTTGTTTTAAATTATTTTTTTAAATGTCTAAAAGAAGTTTTGGACCGAGGTTGCCATTTTTCCTAATGTCATAAAATATTACAGACTCCTTCAAAATATGATTTTGTTTAGAGGCTTTTTTATGTATTACAAGCAAGGCATGATATACTACAATCTCTATAGTCAGTACTGTTTGGTTATCAGATAATTGTTTGGAGACTGAAAAGCCTGCCTTTCCTTGCTAGTGTAATAGCTTTGGTTTAGGAGTTATAGCTGTTTGTTACACCTTTTCAAAGTTTTTCTTCATTAGAGATTGAAATTTTAATGTGCTTGTTTAAAAAAAAAAAAACAAAAACCACCCACCCAAAACAACCCACAACCAAAAAAAACCCATGAAAAGGTGTTTAGATATACATGCTGCATCATCATCTTCCATTGCCTTTTCTATCTTTGATCGTACCTCTAGACATACCAAACAAATGATAAAGTCTAAAATTTAGAGAAGACCGCTTCATACTTTTGGAATAATACTTTTAATACATTTTAAATTTATAAAAAGTGCATTTGGATACAGTTAGAGCTGATGATTCCTTTCTTTTTAAATTAGGGCTTTAGGTGTTCAAATATTCTAATTAACCAAAATAGAAATGTTACGTGGGTACTTTACCACTGAAGAGGGAATTTTTTCTTCTGTAATTCTTTAAAGGAGCTGAGGCTGGAGGATGCTTTGTTTTAAGCCAAAAATTAAGCTAACAGTGCGAGTGGAAAATATTACAAATGTCAGTGTACATGGAGCATGCTGCTCTACACAAGGTGAAGACGCATGTAACCAGTGAATTCTGAAGCAGGTTTATCTGAAAATTAATCTTACACTGGAAAATAGCTTTTGTTATGTGTGGCTAAATGTTAATGTCATGGAGATCTGTGTGTGTTTTAAATGTCTGTTAGAAAATTGATCCCCAAACTGTAAGTTTTAATTCATTCAAATGTCATGGATTGTCATAGTTCTGTCTGTGATTAGCGAGCTGCTAGCTTCTTACAGCTGAAATACTGCAAATTCTATTTGCAGGTACAAATGCCATTAAAAAAAAGCGTTCTTATCTAAACCTTTATTTTGGAAGGGGCTTATATCATCAGGGGCTCTTATATCATCACCCTGTACTAATAAGCATTAAGTGTCTTCATTTTTCATCATTCCTTTACAGAACAAAAGAGATGAACATCTTCTGAAAAAAAGAAATGTTCCCCAAGAGGAAAGTTTAGAAGATTCTGATGTTGATGCTGATTTCAAAGCAGTAAGTTCCTTGATTCTGGAATTATTTTTAAAACTTTGGTGCTGTCTCAGAACAATATATTCTGGTTTTACTTTAACAGTGAAAGTCTTGCAGTTATTTGAAAGCAAAATTAGGAACTGATATTAAAATGAGTTTGATTTTATTAAATGTTTAAAAAGAATATAATTTAGCAACAAAATTACTAATACATCTTTTTTTTCTTTTCAAGCAAAACGTAACACTAGAAGCTATACTGCAGGTATGTTAAGTTTAACTATTTTTTATTAGACTTTTGTGTTCTGCCCTTTCTTACTGGTGTGTGATTTTTTCCTTTGGGTTTTTTTTTTTTTCCAGAATGCCACAAGTGACAACCCTGTGATCCAACTGAGTGCTGTTCAAGCTGCAAGGTAAAAATAAATGAAGGCACAGAAATGTATTTTCTACACATTTTTCATTATGAAAGTTACTTATTTTACTTTTATATTTAATTTCGCAGAAAACTCCTATCCAGTGACAGAAATCCACCTATTGATGACTTAATAAAATCAGGAATTTTACCAATTCTGGTAAAATGCCTAGAAAGGGATGATAAGTAAGTATACTTTTAAAAATGTTTACCGTTACTGAAAATCTGCATCCAAAAAACCATCTCATTATTTCAAATGAAACTGAGGATTCATAGCACCATATAATCTGACACAGTGGATAACACTCTATGACGATAAACCATAAATTTTCCAAGAATATTTATTCTGCCACTGAAATGTCATTTTTATTTCTTAGAGCTTGCATGAACATATCCAGCTAATGGAGAAAACCTTACTGAATTTCTCATTGGTTTTGAATATTTCAGAATTTTTTGTTAACTGTTTTTAAGAAACCTGCCTCAGACTTTACTATGTATTTGTGTGAGCATGCCTGGTTATGAACAGGGCTCTTTGCCAGGATATGCTTTTTGTTTCATTGAGGTTATTAGCTTAAGTTTCTAGTTTCTTTCGTTCTTACTGCAAGGTGTGTTTCCTTCTGGCTCTGTCCTACTCCCTCACGTGATGGTATGACACAGTGAGCATGCTCTCTGTTACAATTCTGTGTTGGAAAACAGGAGCTTCAGTAAAGGAGGTGGAGAACATAGAGCATGTAGCTGCAAGAATTTAATGACATGTAAGAAAAATGCCATATTCCACAATCTGTGAGCCCCTTATTCAGATAGATGGGGCTTAATACATTTGAGGTAGATGTTTTAGCGTATCCTTGGTCTCAGGCAGCCATAAATGTATTTACAGTATTTCAGTTTTCAGGGTTATTTCTGCAGCCATGAGGGCTAGAAACTTGAAAAATGCAAATTGGCAGTTTGGGTATAATTTGATGGTTGTAAAAAACATGAAGCATGTGTAGCTTTGTTTCTAGCCTGTTTAACAAAACAGTTGTTTAGAAGGCAGCTGGCAATGTTCAAATCAGAATAGCATTTTAAAATGGGTTGCGAATGCCTGTCTACCCAAGAAGTAGATGGTTTAGTGCTGTGAAAATTCTTCTAATTTGAATTTTCAGTCCAGTTTTTGTATGATTTACCTTTGTAAATGTTTAATAAGCCTTCTGAAATTTAACTCAACATTTGCTCAAGCAGTGCTTTTAGTTGTGGTTGCTATAGAATATTTAGAGTGGTAAACCCTGCAGAGACTTTGTATAACAGATTGTTAAAGCTGATGTTCATGTTATAACTGAAAGCTTATCACAAGAGAGAGAAAAGAAGGGCCAACCTAGAACTAGAATTTTAATGCGTTTGATCCTAGAATGTAAATGTTTATAGATAGCTGCTGGTAGGTACTATTTTTTTTTTTTTTACAAATCTTTATTTATACATTTTGGGCCCTCCTATCTAATTCTTTTCCAATCCCATCCCCAATAAAACCTTAAAATGCTTTGGAAACTAATGCACAAAAAAAAGCTTAAAGGAAGCAGGTGCTATGGCTGTATATGAAATATAATTGATAAAGACCCAAAAAAGCATGGAAATAAAAAGTCACCTAACAGTAAATATTCTCTGCTCCTCCCAAAGCCAGACACCTTACTGTTATGCCAACCACCATAAGCTGTAAATTCTTCCAGCTTCTAGAACTCTTAACCTTTAGCATTTGCTTGAACAAAGATTTCATGCAAACTGTTCTACTAAACTGCTGTTGGCATAGTGAACGGTTGACAGATATCTTGGAAGAGATGTTCCTCCTGCTTTCATAATATTTGTAACTAATTTTATCTGCATTTAATAAGTCTTTAATAAAGTTTTAATACAGATAGGATGCTGTCTTTTGATACTGATGCTAGATCTGTCCTCTGTCTGTGATGGAGCAGAAAAATGACTTTATCCCAGTATACCCGCTTACACTTGATCTGGAATTTAATATTAGAAGGGCCAAGTTTTTATTAGTTATGGTCAGACATGGTTAATTTATTGAGAACTACAGCAAGACAGTTGCACTCTTTTCACTAAATATGAATGGTGTTTGGATTAGTTGAATGCAAAGAGGTCTTTGTTACCCATTAGAGAGGCATAATTAAATTTTAAGATGAGGGCTGCTAGAAGGCTTTCATACAGGAGATAATTAGTTGACTGGAGTAGCAGTCAGCCTCACTAGTTGGTATGTGCTTCAGCAAGTGTTACTGCGGGGTTTTTTGTTTGTTTATTACCAATATGAGGTCAGCATGATGGGTGGTTTACAAAAGGTCATAGAATGTAACATCTTTTTTTTTTATATAGCTTTTACTCTGAAATGTTTTTTAAAAAACTTGCCCAGTGGCACTGCTTAAATGGATACAGCTAGTAATACTGAAATGAACCATAAAATAATCTGGAGATCATGTTTCAATTTATTACTCAAATTATTTCATTACAGTCCTTCATTACAATTTGAAGCTGCATGGGCATTGACTAATATAGCATCAGGCACTTCTGCACAGACTCAAGCTGTTGTACAGTCTAGTAAGTATTACAATTTGTTTTTTGGAGGGTAGATATTGTGGGGAAGAGGGGATATTTTGATAACATCCCATTTGTTATCAGAACCATTAAAATAATAAATGCATGTCTGTCCTTTTTTTCTCAAAAAATTTCTACATTTGCTCTTAGTAGCGATTTTCTGTTTGTCAATATTGATTAATATTAAGGATTCAAAACCTGATTTTCCCATAAAGAAGATAGAGAATGACAGATGATACAAAGTATGACAAAAAACGTTAGCCCTTTCTAATTCTTGGGTTGATTTCTGGAATCATGTACCATTAATTCCCTTATGGCTAAAATGTATGTTAGGAAGCAATTCTTTCTACATTAAAGATATGTTCATAAATATTAAAGTTGTTAAATACATAGTTATGTAAGATTCCTCATTTAAACACAGAGTTAAGAAAATCATGATCCTTTCCTTGACCATATGATTAGTATCTCCTGTACACACCGAGTTTGTTGTGCTGCCTTTGTGTCTTGCTTAACCAGCCAGAGAGACTTGCAGTATGACAAGAGATAGGAAATAAACTCTAAAGTTAACTGAAGATAAATTATTCAAATTAAATTTTCAAGATTATATGTATACAGCTTTTATGTATCAGCATGCTTATCTTAAAACAATCACCTTTCTGCTAAATACAACATTTTGTCATTAAACAAGAGACTGTACATAAGCAAATATATAATAAATTGTTTTGGCTTAATGATATTCAATGTTTTTATATGGAAAAGTGGTAAATAAGCTGTTTTATGTATTTATTTTTAAGTGCGTGAACCTGCCTTTCAAATCAAAATGCTGGTTTGTACATCTTAGTAGCTACTAAAATATCTCGCTAATTGTTAGGTTCTGTGTAGTTAAGATATTGGAGCAATAGAATAAGAATGTTTATCAAAATAAGCTTTGTATAAAAATCCAAAGCCTTTTGAAAAAAAAAATCAACTCCTTGAATATGTTTCAAAGAATCCTGATGTGATTTGGGCACCTCTGTTTTTAGATTGCTTTTCTGGTGTCTAAATATCTTTGAAAATCTGTTCCCAAGTTTTTTCATCCTTCCCAACTTGTTCATTGGTTAGTCACTGTTTTCTTCCTTTTTCAAGTCCCACAGTGTTATCATATTTGAATGAATGAAACTAATGAAAAGACTGTTTAGGGTATTAGCTTTGCAGAAAAAAATCTGGCAAAAATCTTAAAGTAAAAATTAAAATTAGAATGAAAGTATGTACAGCACAGCTAAAAGCATTGCCGTTACCTGAACAATTACTAGAAGTTCAGGCTGGGACATACGTCTCCCAAAATCTGTTTAACTAACTCTTGAAAAGAAGAAAATGTGATAAAATTACTTTAAAGAAGAAAAAAAAAAATTCCAAGCTTTACTCCTGAAGGGAAGGTGAAAAAAGCTTACTCTTGCTGCTTTGGCTGGGAGATGACTAAGGGAAAACAACCTCCCAACTCTACTCCCTTTAGATAAGGGATGGTTTGAGGAAACAAAGCACTAGACCCTTGCAGCTATAGAAGAGGCTGGTGCAGCCAATATGTAAAATAAGGTGGCCTCCTGCAATCAGGAGGGACAGATAGCAGTTGGAAAGCCCAGCAGAAGAGGGAGAAGTACTATATACACACAGTAGCTCTTAGCAGAAGCCAGTTTGGAGCAGAAGTAATTAATTTTGGGGGAGCAGTAGATCAGATAACCTGCAATTCATGCTTTCTCAGACTGTCATGCTGCCTGAGTGCTGATACGGAATAATTTCATTCCTGCTTTTGAAAGCATACCAGGATTGCAATCTAATATAAACTACATACTTTACCCTCCTCTCCAAAATATGTTGAATACGTGTATGGCTGAAGTGTAATCTCAGAAATCACTGAGAAGAAAGCTAGAATATTCCACTTGAGCTAATGGATGTGAGGTGATTGTTAGAACAACAGCAACGCTGTGCTGCTGTCCCTCCTGACTTGTCAGTTATAGGCAATGGCTGAACTACTCACCTAGGATGGGGAAGGAATTTTAGGTTCTCTCTATTCTTCATCGTTCTATGTCTTTCAGGAAAATACATCAGGGGTTTTGGGGTCATTATCACATGTTATGTTATCGAAAGAATATTGATTCACAGTTGCTCAAAATTGTTGCTTTTTAAAAAATTTCTGAAGCTATTTCTACAAGAAAAAGTATTCTTCAACAGTATATAAAAACTGATGTATTGTACTTTGATCAGACTATAGGATGAATATGATCCTATTTAGATTTTTTAAATTGCTGCAAGAATTACTGTCTTTCAAACAGTATGGGTTGCCTGAAAGAAAGTAGTGCATAGGAATGGTTTCTTAGGGATGGTTTCTTAGCTCTATTAAATCTATTTAATTCAGCAGAGACTGATATCTAAAATCAGTACTACTTCCTTAATCTGGTATGATGCCTGAGTTATATAAGAGCAAATTAAAACATGTCTTAGGACTGACAGATGGATGTAAATCTTCACTGCATATGGAAACTAACTATAGCCACCTCTTGGGAGGAAGCTATTTTCTTGAAGTCAAGATTCGAGGCACGTTTGCACGAGTTGGCATGTCTTTCTGTGTATAACTGGAAAATCTGAATTACCAGGACATGAAACCTAGCACCTAGATACTTGAGGTCTTGTATATCACTTTGAGAAATATGAGGAAATATTTAAATGTGGGGAGTGTTGTTGTTTAATAGTGGCTTGTTCTCGTCTATTTTTTCACCTCTCTAGATATGCATAAAATGTTTAACTGAGGTTTTATATGCTCTTCATAATAGAAACATGAATAAGGTATGGAAGAGAAAGCATTTTGTATTAATCAGTGAAAGTATCATGCACCTACTATGTTCCAGTAAAACCAAATCCAATCTTTGCATTCTGTAGATGCAGTACCTCTCTTCCTGAGACTACTTCATTCACCACACCAGAATGTTTGTGAGCAAGCTGTCTGGGCTCTCGGAAATATTATAGGTAACTCTTGTTGTTAACATGATTTGAATTCAGGGAGCGTTTTATTTTAGAATTTGACTTTTGAACATTGGCATTATCATATGAGACTATGTTTCCTCTAAGTTCTGGGGCTTAATATAATTTTTCATGTGGCCAGAATTACATAATGTACCTCCTGTTTTTTCCTAAAGAATAGTGTTACTTGCTACACAAAATATAAACAGGATAAATTTTGTCTCGTGAAATATACATATGTATCTGTATGTATGTATATTTAATTGAACATGACCTTTTAGTAGTAGACTTTTGGTGAGGAAACATAGAATTTCAGTATCCCAACATGTCATTGCATACATTTCAAGATTTTCCATTTTTAATGTAATTTCTTTTACAACAATTTTCATTTCTGTAGGTGATGGTCCTCAGTGTAGAGATTATGTCATATCACTGGGAGTTGTCAAACCTCTTCTGTCCTTCATCAATCCCTCCATTCCCATCACCTTCCTTCGGAACGTCACATGGGTCATTGTAAATCTCTGCAGAAATAAGGACCCCCCACCGCCTATGGAGACAGTTCAGGAGGTAAATAAAGAATTATGAGACAGATTATTTTTTATACTCTGGGCTAGAGGCCAAATGTTTTACATTGTCATACAGTGAATTTATGCATGTGTTTTACCACTGTCTTGTGCCATTTACCAGTTGTTAAATGAAGTAATTTGACCAATTTACAGCCCTAGTAAGAAACATCAACAAAGATATTTGTAACATCTGAAACTGAGCAAGACTAAAGACTGATGAGCCATGTATTAAACTGGTCACAAGAAAAAATTAATGCTCTAGAAAGTGTTATCATACTCAGTATTTCATGTTTTTATATAAAAAAAGGCTACGAATGTGATTCTGCAGTTATTTTCAGTAAAAGGAAATTTAAGTAAAATAGTGAATGTAGTGGAGTTTGTTTCGACTAGCTGTCAACATGCAGTCAATGTCAAGTCCCTGCTTGAGAAGAGCAGCATCTGAAAGTCCTTTTAGAGTAGTGCTTTTAGAGCAGTCCTTTTAGAGCCAAAGCGGTGTTTTTAGCTAGTAAAGTCACAGTGTTTGACTAGAACTATAGTTGTAATGTATGTAAAGTTCTTCATTTTAAGATAAATTCCAAACTGTAGATACAGTTTTTGGAGCTATGTGAAGTATAATATTGTTAGCAACTAAACTTCAATGAAATTTTAAAAATGAAGCAGAGAACAGGCATACTTTTACAAGTAATACTTTACCAAATAAAAACCCTGCTTCTAAGCAGTCTTACCATGGCTCAGTTCTGTATTTTCTCCATACATAGAAAGATAAAATTTTACTTTAATCCAAGAGGGTTTTATATATCTATATTTGGCTAATGATTTTTATTATATAGTATGGTAACAAAGCTTTCAAAATAGCAGGGGGATGTCTTATCTCTGTTTGCTTGTTTTCCCTCAAAATATAGTCTGCTCTCTTTGTGTCTTTGAAATATAGTACTGTCTTATTTTTACAAATTTTAAATATAGTATGTATGTATTTATTTATACATACTTTGAGGGAATGACCAGCTGCTGCGAAGCATGTGAATGAATATGCTAATGCAGTCTCACGCTAAGTTTTATGACTGCAGTACTTGGATTCATGATTGTATGACCAATTTTATTCTACTGTAATGACTGATGACCTTCTTTTCAGATTTTGCCAGCGTTATGTGTTCTCATTTACCATACAGATATAAATGTAAGTAATTTCTAAAACTTTAGATATTTAGATTCTTTGTTCTCCCTAGAGAGAAAATGCTGCAAGATTGTGTTTAAGTGGCAAGCTTGGTTTTTTGTGTTAATTTGTGTATAATTAAGTTGTAAATGCACATTTATATATGAAAACTAATATAACTATAGTCTTTCAGAGCATGAAAAAGAAAGTGCAAATACCATTTCTGAAATACCTTTTCTAGAAATTGTTTTTATCCTTTACATTAGAAACTACATTTTAAAAAATCCTATCTTGTGGAATTGAGCACTAGAAATTTGAAGTGCCAGGTTTACCATCAGCTTCACTTTAATTCTGCCTCAATTTATAAGTTTGCATGGGTGCAAAATTATAACACATGCATAGAAAAATTATATATAATTAAACATATCAGTCCAAACAAACACTCTGATCTCATGGGTAAATCTGACTTTTGTAACCTGTTGGGTGCCTGGCTTTGCAATCCGTTTAACTAAGGAAATCACATACAAAAACATACTTAAATAAACAATAATAAACTATTGTTATGTGGCACCTTTGACAACTTTTCAGGTTTTTAATACTAAACCTTCAGTACTTCCCACATTCCTGATCCATGGGTTTACATATGTTTTCTGAGTAAAACCCTAGAGAGGTGGACTCAACTCCTGAAGTTTTATATGGAGGCTGTGTAACTGAAGGACAGTGAGCTGCTCTTCTCCTGTCATGACTTTGTAATGTCTTTAACTCTTGCTCCCTATAGTGATCCTTCCATTTAGGGAAGTGGGAATTGCACCTTTCTGGTGGGTCTGGGAATAGAGTATAACACTGGTGGAACTGTTTGTTGTTACCTCCACGCTGTGGTAGTGGTGTTTCTGCTGCTCTTTTAATGGTGAAGTGGGCTTGGCTCCACAAAATATTTGCAAACAGTTTAGTCTGGGATTTTGCCAGGGTTTTCCCAGTGTAATGTGAGTGGGAGACAGCACATGGTGACTTTCCAATTCGTAATTTGGACAACCTGAATGGAAATTCATAGTAAAACTAAACATACTTCTGTAGGCTTTTTTCCCCGCCAATTTTGAAAGCTTTTAGAAGCAGTGATTGTGTGAGAGCTTCTTGAAGTATATATGAGACTGTGTGATGCCACGTTTTGACCGATCTCAATTCGGGTGCCCATCTTTTTGATCCTGAGAGTCAGGTGCTAGTTTGGAGGTACCAGTCTGGTCCCAGCCTCTCTGTACTGGAGCAGCAAACCTATCTTTGGAGATGAGTCAGTGACGTAGGTAGGTCAGCCGCAGTCCTGTGAGCACTTCTGGCGGCTGCTGCTCTTGTCACCAATAGGGCTGTGGGGCAGCAAACTGGTGAAGCACCATCTCTCACTGCTTCTGCTGTGATATTGGCTCCACTGCAGCACATTCTGCTGTCCCTGTGGCATTAGCAGGTGAGGGCAGCAGCAGGCTGTGTCAAGGAAGCATTAGGTCTGTGCTGTTTGGTCCCTGGAGCTGGGTGGAAGCAGCCTGTGAGTTAGGACTTCAAAGTCCTTCCTATGTTTCAGTACTGTAGTATTTAGCTATCTTAATAGCTGGAAATTTTAAATGGGTATCTGTTTTTAAAGTAGAGTAGATCTAAGTACTAAGTACGTCAACAGATGATGTCCTCGGTGGGGTACAGATTTCTCTGCCTGCAGTTCCTAACATAATCTCTAAGTGATGTGATACCCCTCTTTCTGCTGGCTTTGTTTCCACTTCAGATACAGTGACTGTCACTTTTGAACCTTCTTGGTTTTTTGAGGGCTCTCAAATCATCCTTATCAAATCATCAGTGTCTTAGACTTTATTTTCTTTAAGATACTAAGATTGCCCTGCATGGTAGTCATTTCTCTGTGCGTTTTTGCTTTGCTTGAACAGTTGCCTCCTTACAATAGTTGCCAGTCCTTCAGCTGGTATAGAACTCCTTTCCTTCGCTGTGGATTTTAATTTTTATGTGAAGGCAGAAAAAGGCATACATCCAGAACAGTCTGCAGTTTCACTTCAGAACTGCGCTATGGATCAGAAATGCTAAGGTGTGGATAGATGGATTAGAGACTAAGGGAACTTAGGTATTCTGTAATCAACAGATAGCCCAGGTAGCAAATTATAGCAGTGCTAGGAGGCTGGGTTGGTATTTTCTTCAGAAAGTTACTAGCACAACTACTTGTCTGAGCTGGTTGTCTTATCTTGGAAATGTAAATCAAGGCCAACAGTTTACCTTTGTGAGATGATGGATGCTGTCACTTTATGCATTGAAATGTGGTATGTAATTAAAACAAATTTTGAGAGTAGAATATAGAAATTATTATTATGGAACAAATGGCCCCAGTTTTCATATTTGCACATAAATAGCCTAACATTTTGCTAATTAGGTCTTGTCATAATAGTTTTTGAGTTTCCTGTAACCAAACTGCATGCTCTTTCTTTTCCCCTCAGACGTGTGGAATGTTGATCATAAATTAAGCCTCCATTATACGGATTTTACTGTTCAGTGTGTAAATGATGTTTTTTTCAATTTGTAGATTCTTGTGGACACTGTTTGGGCTTTGTCCTACTTAACAGACGGTGGAAATGAGCAGATACAAATGGTGATTGATTCAGGAGTTGTACCTTTTCTAGTTCCCCTTCTGAGTCATCAGGAGGTTAAAGTTCAAGTAAGTCTGGTTCAACAGCTACTGAATAGTCCTTTGGAAGCTCTTTTCTAAAAAATGTGCCTTAGAGCATTTATTAGTGGAGTACTTTGAGCATTTATAGCTACATTTGTTGAAGGTAGAACTAAACAGAAATATTAACCTGCACTGGAGAAAAATTAATAAAATGAAAGAAAACTCAAATAAAATAGTTCTAATATAATTTTAAGTAAAGTGACATGTTAAACATTACCTTCCATTCTGTAATTAGCAGGGTTGCCTTCCTTTTGTAGTCCTAAATATTTAATGACAGGAGATTTTACATTTTCCAGAATTCAGGTTAAATGCACTATTTTCTGTTGCTGCATACCTGGTTGTGCGTATTCTGCCTGATTAGCTCTGGAAATCAATTACTATTTTGAGACCTTTTGAGCGTTAAAATATTGGCAGATGCTGAGTCCTTTTAGTAAAGTAAATTTCTAATCAGCAACAAAATGTTGGTTAACTGAGCATGTTTGCTTACTTTCAGAGACAAAGGGAAACTAGAAGTTAGTTAATGCATGCTTGGTTTTTATAAACCAACCAATGTTATTGGGAGCTGTTTTACATATCTGCACATTCGTGTTTGTTTAGCTTGTACTTTCGATGAGACTTGGCTGTGTTGAACTTTGTCAGACCAGTTCACTTGATGCAAAAGAGTCTCTCCATTATTCTGTCACTTGTAAAGCATTTACTAACCAATATATAAAAATAAAAAGCCCATTGTTGAGAGTCAGTAAGAAGAAAAGTCCTGAGTTTTTTAATTCTGTAGTGGAAGGCTGAACGGAGAAGTAAGCAACCTTGGCAGACGCTGGTCAAAGCCTAGAAACAATGTAATTGTAACTCAGATCAGATACCTGATGAATTAACTCTTCTATTGTTTTAATATTCTTTTTATTTCTAATCTTTGCACTTGAGTTGAGCTGCAGTATGTCTTTTCAGTAAAATGCTGTACTGTATTTTGATGAAAGAGTACCCATTTTTAGGATGTAGCTCAGAAGATTAAGTGCTAAATTGTATTTTGCAAAGTGTTTTTATAAAGAGATGTCTTAAAATGATCTTTGTTTTAGCATAAGTAACAGCATTGTCTTTAACATGCAATTTTTTTTCCTTCCCACTTTGGATATTCAGACAGCAGCACTGAGAGCAGTAGGCAACATAGTAACTGGTACTGATGAACAGACACAAGTTGTTCTCAATTGTGATGTTTTGTCTTATTTCCCAAATCTCCTGACGCATCCAAAAGAGAAGATAAACAAGGTATGATTTGTTTCTTCCTAACTTAATATTTTTAAGAAATAAAACAGTAGTCTGTAGAATGTTACAGAAGAATTTCTTACAGCTATTTCCAGCCTGTCAGCCATTTTGTATGAAGACACAGCCTTTGAGGCTGGTGCCTGATTAGGGCGAAAGACAAACAGCCATCGTGAGGATCCATGTGTTGGTGTTGATGCCTAGTGCTTTTTGGGAGGACTGATGGGTTTTGTGATAACTGGTTATTCATTTGCCAAGTTAGTAACTGGCTAACTTACATTATAGTTTTTCATAACTAAAGAGTGTTACTTTAGGTTGAGTCCAGTGAGTAAGTTGAGTAGGACTGATCAGTTTTCCACTCCACCTTTTCATACTGGAGTTTGTTCTCTTGTCCATCTTCACCTTCAAGGAAGTAGGGAGTACCACTGTCCTTTCCTGAAAACTGTCCCTGCATTTCCTCTCCTTGTTTTGGGCAGAGATAACTTCACTGCTGCAAAGCCTGGATGGAATAGGGGGAGTTTGATGAAAGAAAGTGATAAGTGACCTCTTTTCCAGAGCTGTATTTCTTGTTATTTGCACTTTGATGGGGCTGGCTGAGGAGGAGGCTTTTTAGTTTAGCTTATGTGATTCCCCCACTTAGTGTACCATGGAGGGGTAACCTATTTGTTTCTTCAGGCCCTATCAACTGTCAAGAGCTCTCTGTCTTTGACAGTTCAAACTGCTGTGATTTGCTTCTGCCTATCCTTCTAGCTCTCGCAAAAGAATGATGAAGAGCTCTTTTTGAATGCTCAGAAAGGAATTATTTTTGTATAAGGGGAGTCTAGAAATGCTCTGAGTTTTGTTTTAAGTGTATGTTATGAGGGGCAAATACAAATAAAAGCAAGATACACATCCCTAAAAAAGAGAACCTATTATGTGTGGGGTTTTCTTCCCTGCAGTATTTCATAATTGGCTGTTTGACACATCTGTTTGTCTTTTACTTAAGATTGAAGCCTTTTTTATGCTGTTCTAGATTGCCTTGACAAGTATCCCCCTTTGTAACCAGGAATTTGTAACTGCCATTGGATAGACATTAGCTCTGTCCATGAACTACCTGAAGGTGATAACTGCTGAGTAAAGTCTCGGAACTGGGAGTCCTGCCTGGTAGTTGAATGAGCTTTTTGAGGTCTATGATGAGGTTTCACCAGTTTTCCTATTTCCTTTGTAAAACTAATTGAAAGTATGAAATGTGGCTGTGACTCCAGCAGTGCAAAGTGGGTATAAGGTTTAAATCAGTATTGCTCCCCAGTGTATGGAGACACTCCTTGTGTAAGTAATAATCTGGTGCCACGAATTAATCCTATCAATTTTACATTAAGCCTCTGCATGTTTGACTTTCACAGTGCAATAAAAGTTTGTGTGCAAGAAGTGCTATTGGGGAGGAAACCTGGATGTTCTTTTTAGTGTGATTTTAGGTTTTGAGGTTGTTTGGAGGCTTTTTTTTTTCATCTGTGGACTAGTTTTTAAAAGTTTTCCTTTTTCCTTTTGTCCAATTGTAGGAAGCAGTTTGGTTCCTTTCCAATATCACAGCAGGAAACCAGCAACAAGTTCAGGCTGTAATAGATGCTGGACTAATCCCTATGATCATACACCAGCTGGCTAAGGTCAGTCAAACTATCAGCTATGCAAGTTGTCATCCTCTTTTTATAAATCTGACACGAGGAGTCTGATTTTTAATAATAAGCTTGACAGATGTTTCCATACTGATTTTAATGAGCTTTTTTTCAGGGGGACTTTGGAACACAAAAGGAAGCTGCTTGGGCAATTAGCAATTTGACAATAAGTGGGAGAAAAGATCAGGTATGTGTACTGGGATTTCAAATGGTGACTGAAATGCTGCACATGCAGCCATTTGTAAGAAGCACAATGTTGAAAGCAAATTATTTTTTTCATTATTTAGGTTGAATACCTTGTACAACAAAATGTAATCCCACCATTCTGCAATCTACTCTCAGTAAAGGATTCTCAAGTGGTACAGGTGGTGCTGGATGGTCTGAAAAACATCCTGATAATGGCTGGTGATGAGGCTAGCACAATAGCTGAAATTATAGAAGAGTGTGGAGGTAAGTGCTTATCGGCTTTTGAAAAAATTAATTTGCTGGGCATTACTCTGTCTTCCCTTACTGCTGTTAATATTTACTACAGCATTTTTTATCATGGGCTATTTGAATAAGCAAGACTTTTCTAATGAGATAAATTACTTTAAATTCTTCTTTCCTGTTTAGTTCAGTTTAGAGATGGTCATGTTGGAGGCAGTTGTTAAAGGAGCTTTCTGTAGCTTCGGTGTGTTATAGGTTTAAATGAGAATTGTACTTCTTTTCATGGGATTATTGCATATGCCTTGTTCTGAGGTAAAACACAATTCTTGCTTTAGTTCGTTGCCTTAGAAGTGGTTGCTACGATCATAACTTCATTACAGACTAAAGCAGGACGAGGAGTCTTGTGGATATGGCAATCCAAATTTTAACACGTGCTAATTAATGTCTTACAGTAAGATAGCAGCAAAGGGATGTTGAAGAACGTACTACACAGAATAATACAAGGGAAGAACTTCCCATTATTCCATATCCAGTTTGAAAGTGGGACTAGTGTTTTAAGCTGCTCTTGATGTAAGACTTTGTCACCTTGTTGTTTTAAACTTGTATGCAACACACAAATGTAATCACTTCCTTTTGGTGATATACAGAAAGCACAGTGACTGAAACAAAAGCTATGTAGTAGACAAGTCTTAAAAAAAATTACAGAATTCTATCTAAAAGGAGAGGAAGGTTCCATTATCCCTTGTTCATAAAACGGCATGCAGAGGTTCACAAAATAATTCTCTTTCCTCTTAGAGACAAAGATAGCTACTGTGTAGATAATATTTGCAAACTGAGGTACATCTTTTCTAGGGTGTTCAGTAGTAATGTTTCATTATTTTTCTTTGTTTTTTTAAAATAGTAATTCCAATTTAAAGTTACAAAACTTCCCTAAATTTTCTTTTATTCAGGGTTAGAGAAAATTGAAGCCTTGCAACAGCATGAGAATGAAGACATTTATAAACTAGCATTTGAAATCATAGATCAGTATTTCTCTGGTGATGATGTAAGTATGCTAACGATTGGAGAGTATATGTGCTGTGCTGTTAGCTTAGTAAGTACACTGTCATTGTTCCTCAATTCCAGTTGTTATGAACATAGGTTATCTGGGAAGTCAGTTTTCTGCTTCTTTTTCAGTACAGCTTCCCTTAATTGAAAGTCTTTAAAGAGTTTTTCAATACCAAGGATTTTCTTTAGCAATGTCAAGATGACTGCTCTGGTTTTGCCTAATGAATTGATTGATGGTGACCTAATTTTGTCACACTGACATGTAAACTGACATGTAATTACTTGTAATTAGAAGCTAAACGGTTCTTTGGCTCTCCTTTTTACTTTCTCATACATCAGTCTTTGGAGGGGTTGGTGGATCCTTACTTTCAGATAGATTACTGTATTTCTGCTGTGTAATTGCTCAGTCTGGACTCTGCATTGAAAAGAGTCATCAAAACTGTTAATGCTTTCTGCAGCTGATTGCTCTAGACCATCTGATACCTTATTGCACCCTGATTAGGCATTTTGACCCTTGGGTTCTTAGCTCTTGCTGCAGCTGGCTGCTTGTGAGTGCCTCAGAAGCACTTCAGCAAGCAATCTGAAGACAAATAATAGTTATCTTTGCTAGGCCATCCAGGGTGTCTGTAGTTCTGCAGCCTAGCAGAACTACGTCTTCAGTTCTTCTCTTGAGTTCTCCAGGTACCAGCTCTATCTTTAGGACTTGTTAGTTTTCAATTAATGGGCCCATCATGTGATTGTGAAGTTAGTCACAAGAAATTAAGATATATGAAAAGTTCTCTATGCTTGTAATGATTCTGTGAGAAGAGTCTAATAGTCTCCATAACGGTTCTGAGACTTCTGTAGCTAACTGAAGAGCAGAGTCTAGTTGGTGTGGGCAGAAAAATAGCCCTTTTGAGCATTTACTTTCTGCATGAACTGGCACAATTTAATCTATGCCTGATATTGAATTTACCTCCTTTACTCAGGAGCAAGACTACCTCAGATGATTGTTTGTATTATTACCATGTTTTCTGGGGCTTCTGAAACGCAAAATTGTAGAAATTCCATTATTAGGAGATAGGACTTAGAACATAACACCAGACAAATTTTCAGGCAGTAACTAGAAGTAGGAAAATAACCCTTGTCATTTGAGGACTGGTGGAAAAAAAAAGGGAGGGGTTTGAAAATCCGAATTGCCCTAGGGAGTCAAGAGACTGCTTATGTTCGCCTGTTTGGCAGTGATAAGATTGACTGCCCAGGAATATTCCTGCCTTCTGCCACTCACTTCAGGATCTTCTGTATTCTCACGAGATGTTGCTGGCTACTAGATATCCCTTCATTGTTAATCCCATCTGCTCCTTTGCTGAGCCCTGTAAAGTGCACCGGCATGTGCTTTAGGACCAGCAGTAATGGCTTCCTGACTTCATTGTGTTAAAGGCCTGTGAGCTTAGGTAACATTACTTTGTAGTACCCCTACAGAAGTGCTTGCTTATCAACTCTCACACGTTTTCAAAGCATTCTGAAATGGGATTTGATCTTCATTTGGGCACGATGTTCCTCACTCTTCCTTCTGTGGATTGTTGCTGTCACCGAAGGCTTTAATCTCTCCCTCCAATTTAGGCATTGTTACCCAAAGAACAGAGAAACAAAGATTTTTAGGTGCGTCAGTTCTGACTTCCACTCTACTCCAAGGCCAGATCTCAGAAAGCTGTTTAGACCCTACAGACAAGGGCTGTTACCTCCTTCAGAACGACACATGGTTTGAAATGAGGCATGTGGTTCCTGCAGCCTAGTTTGTAGAGGTGGTATGTTCACAGAACAGATGCAGCTGGTGATTTGGAAGAGGGGTAGGTAGGGTTTGAAGCTGTGCATGTTGATGCTACTGAGCATGTTGTTTGCTGTTCCTAGAGGCAGTAAATGCTAACAGCTCTGAGGAAGTTGGGGGAAGTTTGGTACTGATGCCTCTTCTTTTATATCTATAATGAAGTACTTTTGGTTTAAAAAAATTTTCAAATTGCACTTATGAGAGCTACATAAAACTGCTCTGAAATGAGTAATTCTAAATCCTTCAGATTCTGATAGGAGACCCTGAGTACTCTTTTAAGCTTTATATAAGTATTTCTGTCAGCTGCCGATAAAAATTATTTTCATGTTGAAAATTGGAGAAAGTACAAAAGTAATTTTGGAATTTGCAACTAGTGATTAGCCAACTTGAGAAGAACTAAAAATTGGCATTGAAAATTAAATCGTACAGCTAAAATAGCAACTGCTTTGACCAAGCAGCAACACAGTCCCTAGCCATTACAATATCCTGTCTCCCTAATGGTATTAGAACAGGCTTGATGTGTTGTTCTTTTTTAAACATATTTGAGGAACTGAGTTGGAAAAAGTGATCTAATTTTATTGCAGTAATATTTTTTTAAAAGAGAAAAAAAGAACATTTGTGAATCTCTTCTATATGTACTGAATTGTGCAGGAAATTGGCCTCTCATGTATTTTTGTTGTTGTATTTTTAGATCGACGAAGATCCCAGTCTCATTCCTGAAGCCACTCAAGGGGGTACTTACAACTTTGACCCAACGGCCAACCTTCAAACAAAAGAATTTAATTTTTAAGTTAAAAAAAGTGCAGCTTCTCTGTCCCACACCAGTATGAAGCACCACCAGATGGCTACCAAGTGAAGAAACAAAAGGCTCCAAGACACACATGCCTCTTCGTTTTGATGCTTCTAAAGCAAGCCATGTATCGGTCACTTTGCAGTTGCCAAACGTCACTATCACATGGACTGTAAATGCATATGCATGATCTCTTAAAACTGTTTCAGAATTCTTTTTAACAGTCCCAACTACCTTTTTTTGCCTTTTTCCTGGTGCCACGTGCTGACAACCGCAATCTGCAGTTTTGTTAAGAATATTCCATAGTGGTGGCACATTGGCTTTCCACGGAAAAGTAGCTTCTTTGGAAAATGGTGCGCTGTGCATCAAGACACTTTGGTATGATGCGTACATTTTGGAAGACTTTACAGGGGCCCAGTTTGGTCTGAGCCTCCATCATCGTCCTCCACAAACATATTTTCATATACTCTATGTGGAAGAATAGATTGAAAAATGCAAGCCAAATGAATTTCATTGGTGAAACTGAAATAAAAGTAACTTAGAAAAAATAAACACTTGGCAATTGATTAAACACTTAAGTTTAAAACAAACAAACAAAACTACTTCAGCTATCGGTAATTGATGTGTGTTCATTAACTGCCTCAGAAACCAGAGTTGGAGAACGAACTGTAGATTTGGACTGGTAAAGCTTTTGCCATTATACCTAATTTTTGAGAACAGCGAGCCCTATCTGACCACTCACTTCAGCCTGTGTGTTCCTGCTGTTTTGAAGTACTCAAATGCTGTGCATGGTATTTTACCTGAGCTACAACCTGTTATGGACTTGAACTTCTGTTTAAGCTGAAAGCAAGAGTCCCAGACTGTAGAAAAGAAAATTCTGTCCAAAAATGTGTTACTTAAAAAGAATCTTGCTTTCAACTTTCAGTAGTCAATATATTTTGTTTTAAATTGATAATTGGATATGGTTGATTTATATTGGGTTTAAACTGTGGAGCTTTCATGTTTACTGTAATTTAGTCTTAAACTATTTTTTACTTAGTAACCAGTGCTTATGATGTGGTTGGCAACAAACCAGCAACTACTTAGAAGCGTCATAAAAGCTTCATTCTTGGAGTATCGGAAGAGTAATTCAGAAAAGTCTCAAATCTTATTCACGCGATTAAAAAGATGCAAACTGGTCGATGTGTGAGGCTGTATGGAAGCTGCCATTATTCAGCATCAACCTGATGTGCAGCGCACATTAAATAACTTTACATAAGGTATATGAGGTCATTGCTTTTGGAAAATCATCTTACCCAGTCGTTTTCAAAAGGATTTTGGTATTGCTGGGGTGAAGATCAGTAATTTTGAAATTCTGTAAGCTATCACACAAACTGGTTTTGTTGCTGTTGTTTACTGGGTGTAATTTCCCAATGCATTGATGTGAAGGGATAGAAAAATCTAAACTAATTTAGTTCTTGGATGTGGGTTGTATTTACTGTGATGAAGATAAGGACAGATGCCATCAGAGCTTTGTGGATCAGCTGTTTTTCCACTGATGAACAACGCATAGCAGGTGTGCATTCATTAAATATCTATCTGCCAAGGTGGAGCCACTTTAAAGAGTGAGGTGTCTTGTATCTCAGCTGGATACAAGCGTGTGTTTAAACTGCAAGATTTTTACTTGCTAGATAATCTGTTTTAATATAGTGGTTTGGCCTCTGATTATTTATAGGTTTTATAAATTTTAGAATCAATTTCTCTTTAAGGTGGCTCAGATTTTTCAACTCTTGTGCACATAAAATTGAGTTGAAGTTCATTGTGCCTTTTTTCTTTTCCCAAAAGTTGAGTTGAAGCTTCATATGGTAACTGCATCCTATTCACACACTATAGTCTAAAATCTTGAAACTGTGTGGTGTTCGCTAAAAAAAACTAAACAATAAAAAGTCAAAGTCAGGTAAGGTCACAAAGTTTTTGTGAAATTAGAGTTCCAGCAGATGTTATTGTGAACAAATGTTCTCCCCCCTTCTGATTCAGTCTCCCTATATGCCATATAGACTGACGGATCCCCTGTTCAGCCTGCACTCACTGTTACCCCAGAGATGACATACAAATTGATACCGAAACAACAGTGTTCCACTACTGCGAAGATTTGGTCCTTTTCTTGGCACTCAATGCAGTACGTTAACAGTGAACATCGGAGAACTGAGCAAGGTGGGACAAAGCGTTTGCTCAGTTCTTTCTGTTGTGACCTTATCAGCTTTTGATTGGGATTGCACCATTTCTTAGTTAGTAAAGGAAACAAAGTATATTGCTGCACTTTTACGTTTTCAGAACAGTGTTTAAAATTGCATTGTTTTTATTATTTTTTTAAACTATCAGTTAAAATAGACTAAAACGTTCTTTCAAAGAGGCATCTAAATGTGTTCCTAATTTTGTATATGGGCTTAGGTTTTGTAACCAATAAAAAGCTGCTATCAAATACTATAAAAAAATTCAAGAACTTATTTTGAAGATTATGAAACTGCTCAGTCTTCACGGATTGACTTAGGGGTTTTTGTCTTTGACTAGATGTTAGCAGAACTCCACATCAAAGTTTGAAGTGTGTTACGATAATGAATAAAGTAAGTTAATGCAGTCACCTCTGAAACGTTGGATACTGTTCCAGTATGGAAGTCTGTACTTTTTAAGGAGATGTTCCCCAAACACATACAGGAGGCTTTGGTAAGTGGGCTGCAGCTCATCCACCTATTAATTAGTGACTTCAGTTTGAAGGTGCACCATAGTGTCATGGAACTTTCACAGTCTCTACCTGCAGAAGTGCCCTTTCCAGGCTCCCAGTGCTCGGCCGATGGCTGATGCAGCACTAATTTTAGTCTCAGGATGCTGTACAAGCAGGCCCAACTCCTTCTGCCCAGTGTGTCTTGGGGAAGGGTGGCTATAGGCAGGAGACTGGCCTTCCATGGCCCTTGGTAGCTGGGGGGGATGACTAGTATCCCTCACCTCAGGCATGAGTGACCCTGGGGTGCTGCTCAGGGGTAGATTGTAGCTGTCTCAGATTTGCATTGTCCAGCAGCCCCCTAATTACTACATTCCTTCTTTAATTACGTGACAGTACCAGTGGAGGAAAACCCCTTAAACTGCTTGAAGGGTGCCTGTGACTCTGCAGCTATGGCTTTGCTGTCCTTGCTCTGTCTCAGTTGAGTGAGTCACCTGGAGAAGCCCCTCTCTCTTTATGGGTAGGTTGGTGATGGAGATGAGCTTTCAGTGCTGTTTTTAAACCTTTGCAAATAAAGATTTCAAAAGAACCCAGCTCCCACTTCCAAAAGCAGTGTAATCTCTTTGGTCCCTTCAGCTTTCAGTTGACAAAATGAAACTCCTGAACTGTGTTGGTTTTTTGCAACCTATTAATCATCCATCAGGTCCTACCTGATGATTTGAAAGACACCACATTGGAATAAAGAATGCAGTATTTTAAGAGGCATTTTATTTAGAAAGAATAAAACCTAGAGGATATTTCAATGTTCCCCATACTTCTAAAAATATGGACACCAGTTTCTTTGCTTTGTCTGCTAAACAGAAATAAGTAAAATGTGCCTGTCAGCGGATCTTCTTAAATTTTTTTTTTTTAAATCTCAGCAGACTAAGCGATCATTCAGGCCTATTTTGTTATTCTAATCTGATCTATAATGCCCTCTGGATTGAGTATCTTTCAAACTAGTCCTTTCTACCAAAGCAGTCTAGTTGCATTGTGTTCCTTCTATTTTGTTGCATTAAAAATTACTCCCTTTTGTGGCGTAATTACGCTTCTGTTCAAACATAAGTGGGACAACAAATCATGCCAAGCCTTTAGAAAGTCCTTCTCAGGAGGAAGAGGGGAAAAAAGTTCAGTAGAGAACTGTATGCCTCAACAGACAAAGTGTTGAGAGAGTTGGCCAAAGGGGTCTGTCATGACTGCCACTGTCACTTCCACGGCAGCATGGGCAGAGAGAGCTGGAACTGCCTGAGCTGCTCGGCTGTGCTTCAGAGTGGTACATTGCTTCAGACTGCTCAGGAAAACTGCCTCGTGTTAAGATGTGGAGTTATGAACTAGAGCAGCTTTGTGCTTTCCTGAGTCTGGTCTCTGTGTACGTTATCCTGCCAGAGAAGCGGTAATAGGCAGGTCTGATCTGTGCTGCTGGCTTAGACTGGGAGCTCCAGCTGCCACTGCAGCAGCATGAGCAGCTTCCTTTTCAGATGCATTCATGGTACAGCTTTCTTGAGCAGCGTACAAGTTTATAACGGAACATAGGAGCTGTTCTGTTCCAACCTTAGTTTTACAATGGGGACACTACAGCCTTGTGTATCACATCTAAGAACATTAAACCCATGGGTTTTTTTTTAATATGAAGGCTAAAGTCTTTACTGCTTTCTGCCTTCACCCATCAGTAGTGAAACAGGATGAATGTCACCATGCAACCACGGAGCAAAAACTTCCTGAAGGATATAGATACCCTGCAGGAAGGCTCTTCCCTGGACACAGTGAGGGAACTGCAGGAGGAGGTTAGTCTTTTAGTTTGCTCAATGTATGTTAAGTAACCATTCTCTTTACTAAACGGGGTCCCGTGGAAAAGTGGTAGTTGGATTTTTTTGAATGTGCTGAAATGAAGCATAACAGAGGTCATGTCTGCACCATAGTTACTTGCGAACTGATCATCTTTAGTGGCTTCTCCCCGCCCTTCCTTTTTTTTTTTTAACCCTACTTCATGAAGCCAGATCACAGAATCATCTGGTTGGAAGAGACCTTTAAGATCAAGTCCAACCATACACCCTGATCTGCTAGGGTCCCTAAACCATTTCCCTCAGCACCACATCTACATGTCTTTTAAACACTATCAGGGATGGGGACTCCACCACCTCCCTGGGCAGCCTGTTCCAGTGCTTCACAACCCTTTTGGTGAAGAAATTTTTCCTAATATCTAACCTAAACCTCCCCTGGTGCAACTTGAGGCCATTTCCTCTTGTCCGATCACTTGTTACATGGGAGAAGAGTCCAACTCCCACCTCACTACAACCTCATTTCAGGTAGTTGTAGTGAGCAATAAGATCTCCCCTCAGCCTCCTCCAGGCTAAACAAGTTCCCTCAGCTGCTTCTCATAGGAATTGTTCTCTAAAATGATCCCCTACAAATTCTCTGTACATGAAAAGGGAGGATGAAATAGAAATATTTTGCCAGTGGCTTCAGCAAGTTCAATTTTAGTTCTGTGCAGAGATGCTTAGGGAGGCTGCACCTCTTGCCCTGGGATTAGACCCATCACTGTTGCTTTCTGTTTGATGCAGTTCACAGCTGTTTTCCTCTGCATTTCATTCTTTACATCCTGGTAGGGCTCCTTGAAAGCTAGATACTGCCTGATTTTATAATTTTGAAAATAAGGGATGAAGTGCTCCTGTTCTCCTTGCCGTGGTGACTCTAGCTAATGGGAGAAACAATTGCAGTGAGGTCTGTACCTGTGATCACGAGAGTACTTAACATTAGTTCTCTGGGAGCGGTTTCTGTGCTCTTGGGTTTTGTCGTTAGAAGTGCACGGCAGCACATAGGAAATCTCAGGGGATGAAATCTGTGTAGCAGGAGCCTTTGTACTTGTCAAATCCTCATGTTTTAATCAAATACATATAAAATTGCCAAAAATGTGTAGCTTTGTCAAAAAAGGTGGTTTTTCAGTTTTTGCATTTATGTTTCACATCTCTGAGCCTTTACTGGTTTAGAACAAATACTAAAAATTAAAAAAATAAGAGGTTAAAATCCTACCTTTTTGCTGCATGTTTGGAAGTGAAAAAGAAGGGTTCAACTGCTGCTAAAACACAAGCTGATGCCTACATCTCACATGGAAAAATTGCCATCCAAAGGGCTTGTTTGTGAACACTCAAAAGGAGCTGGATGTGCAGACGCTGTGTTGGACGGTTGGTGGTAACACTCGCTTCCAGCTCTGTCTGTAATCTCAGCATTTCGGGGCTTTGTGCTGAAATGTTTAACCGTCTGCTGAGAAAAGGGGACAGTCCAAGGGGAGTATTTAGCAAAGTGGCATCTTGCCTTTGCAGCAGGAGCATGTTCCTGCTCTCCCTGCTGTCAAACTGCTGGGTTTTTACACTCAAAAGTCATTGTGAGCAGCGTGGAGCCAAGTGACTGCACTGGGCTTTGCGTGGCCATCGATATCCAGCGAGGTGTTTTAGGAGAGCTCAGCTAGAGGTCTGTGCTGGAAATATTAAAAGCTGATGGAAAGGGAAGAAATCACTGCTTGTAGTGGTCACAGTTTTCTCTGTATTTGGTGTTTTAGTCAACATCTGAGCTCTTTAAATACTCCAGGAGTTTTACTGAACTAAGCAGTTGCATATTGGCCTAAATCTGATAAAGATTTGACCCTTAAAGATGTGAGAGAAAAATTGAAAACGTGAATCCCACAGGCTAGAAACGGAAGTTTATTAAACTCCATGATTCTTCTTGACATAACCTGGGGACGGCTTCTTGTGCTTCCAGGTGCAGGAATACTGCTACGAGTATTCCTCAGAGCCCGTGAGCCCATTAGTTTTTTGCTCTTACCCCAATCGCATGCTCAAAGAGAAAAGCTGCAAGCATTGAAGTGTTAACTCTGAGGGCTTGGGGGCTCTTGCCTTCCCCCTCTCAGGAAGCATCAAAAGAAATGTTGCTAAACTGCATCAATGTTCCTTCCAACTGAAGTCTGTGTGAGAGCTAAAAGTGGTGGCAAAGAGGCAAAAGCTCCGCACTGGACAGGTTTCACCTGGGGTCTGAACTCTCATATCGGGCTATTCCCCTCATTACACCTGAGAAACTCAATGTGCATGTAACTTGCTCCTGACTTACTCAGCGTGTAGCTGCTTGGAGTTGCGAAGCAGATGACTGTGTGGATGTGGGCTGGCTGTTGTCCCTGGGAACGGAACAACTGACTTCAGGCGGTTTGCTGCTTAAGAGGCTTTCGGGGGCAGTTTGCACCTTGAAGAAGGCGACTTATAACTGATAAGAAGTTAAAAACTGCTGCTTTGTGACATCTTAACGTGGGTGCGTCGCTGAATTCAGAGCTTAGGTTACCATCACCAGATTTAGTTGGGAGTTTAGTTGGTCTCGGCTCATGCAGGGCTGCTACAGTCAGAGCTCCCATGTGTACTGCTTTGTTTCACAGATGAAAAACCACCTGGGAGGAGTAGCTCAATGATCAGCTGAGTGCTATCAGGCCAGGCGCTCTGGCTGGCAGCTGCCTTCCTCCTCCGTGCAACCCAACTCCTTGATTTCTGCTAAAAAGCAAGGAGTAAACTATTTCACCGTTGCTGAGGGCAAAGGTGGCCACTTGGCAACCGTGGACTGTAAATTGAAATCTAGCTCCCCTTTTTGTAACCTGCTGCCTGCTAATTGGCAAGTATTAGAACAGGGCACTTTGTCCCCGGAGCGTGGTCTCCATGCAGCAGCCTGCGGGGAAAACCTGCTCCTCAGTGTACTTTATTTGAGTATGTTTGGGTTTGTTTCTCATGCTTGCAGCAGAAGGGAGGTGAAGAAAGTGTTGTGGGAAGCTTCGTACAGTCAGGCCTTGGGTTTGAAGGTCACAGGCAAAGTTTGGAACTTCCCCTGAGATTCCTCACCAGGGGAAGCCTCCTGGAGGCATCTCCATACACATGTTTGATAGACCATCCGTCCTGGCAACTTGCAGCTCTGTGATGTGTGCTCCCCCATGGGACAACAGCAGCTTGGGACACTTGCCACTGAAGTCCTTGGCCTCAAACACAGGGCAGTGCATTGCCTCAGCACCAAGGACCTGCCGCCTTCTAAAGAGCCCAGAAGTCTACCTCAAGGTGCAACAGCTTTCCTCCAGTTCTGCAGGGATTGTCATGGTTATCAACACAGCCTCTGGCGGACATCTCCAGTTTTCCAGCCCCGCCAGCTCTGCTGGAAAGCATCTTTCACATCAGCTGGGTGAAGAAGTTGGAGCAAATTCCCACAGGAGCCGTGTCATAGTCCAGACCTCACCTTCTACCTAAACTCAAAGTTTAAAGCATCCTTAAGTATAATGTCAGAAAAAAATGTTGAGGGGAGGCTTAACATTTTGAATATATAAAAGGCAGCTGCAAAGCTGAAAGGAATAGACTGGTCTTCGGGCCTGCTGGGAATAAGACAAGAAACACAGTCAGCAAAGGAGTCTAGGAGGGGTGCTAGAAAATGTCCTATGGTTAGGGAGAGAGTCACCAGCGAAATGCACAACTTTTATCTTCCACCCTGTTTAAGGAGAAGTCGGTGAAGTCCCGTGGGAGGGAGCGGGGAGCGACCAGCAGACCTGGGCATAGCCATGCCTTCTTGGCCTCTCCTCTTGCCCAGGGCGTACAAGGAGTTTTGTTTCCCTGGGGCAATGGGCGACAAGGCCAGCAGGATGCTGCCAAGGAGGAGCTTGGATAGGACAGCAGGGGAAAAACCCATTGTTTTGCTTCCAGCTCATTCACAAAAGAAAGGGGGTCTTCCTTACAGAAGGCCTGCCATGGCTGTGATCCACCAAGTCCTAAACCAGCGTGAAGGCACGGTGAGAGTCCCACCAAATGTTCCTGCAACTGCCTCAGGAGAGCATCACCAAAAACCTGGAATGACAAAGCCTCCTAGAAATATATACTGTGGCTTTTAAAAATTATTTTTATTTCACTGCTTCTAAACCTTTACAAAATTAAAATGAAACTGTATGGAGCACTGTTAGTTTCTCTTTCTGGGAAGATCTTTGTCCTGAAACTGCAGCATGGAGCATCACTGCAGTATTGGCTGTGGCTTATTCCCTTGGACTGAACGTGCTGGGTTCAGTCACTGACCAGAGGGATGCGCAGTGCTGGGAATGCACAGTGCTGTGACCCAAACTAGGGAGAAATAAACAAAAATCCAGGCAAGACATGACAAAACCAGTCTGATCCCAACATCTTAATTTACTTGACTCTGTAATGGCCTCTTCAATGAGGTTTGGGTGTAGATTTTGTTTTGCAGCTGAAGCTTCCTGCACTGTCCTTGGTTTTAGGATTTGGGGGTTTGGTCTGCCTTTTTTTTTTTTTACAGATGCATTATTTACATTGCAGCTTTATCTTTTCTCCTCTTTAAAAGCTTGACATGACTTTTAGTGCAGTACCCTTACTAGCATCATGGGTGTAGCATGCAGTCTCGAAATTCACAGCCAGTATGTTCTCAAAAGCTCTTTCCTTGTGCCTATTTTCTTTCCTGGCGCACATCACCTTCAAGAAAATGGCAAGAAGCTCCGTGAAGTTCCAGCACCGAAATGAGACTGAAATAAGTTAATTAGGATGTGTCTCCCATGAGGAAGACGGCAGAGACTGTGAGATGCTCCTGTGTGGCTGGAGCTGTAGTGGCTGTGAACTGGGAGTTGGGAGACTGCATCTCCGCAGACTGCTGCCAGCTGGTGATGAGATCAAAGTGACAGGCAAAAGCAGGGCGAGCCAAGGCCAGCCCTGAGGACACAGTAAGGCATAGGCTGCCATAAGCCAGTCTGGGGCATTTTCTGCTTCTCCTTCAGACGAGTCCATGATCTTTCCCAGAGAGTTAACGCACTGAGGACCTGTTCTCCTGCAATTTTCCTGCATTAGTTCTTTCCTGTCAGCAGCGGTGCGTGAGCACCCATGCAGCGATGGAAGTGGCTAATGGTGTCTTCAGCTTGCTAGGGGAAGGAACAACAGGGTCATCTGTTACCTCTGCTGCTGGTCTGGGCGGATAGAGCAACGTGAGTCATTTTTTTATATGGGTGAAGATATGCCGCAGAAAAGAACAACAAAAATATTGAGGCTGTTTTCTTTATCAAAGGTAGAGTGGCATCTGATTGACGTAAAGCACAAGTGCTTCTTCCCAGGGAGGAAATACAGGACAATAAAGGTGTCTGTAAGGGATAAAGCCCGGGGGAACCAAGGAGCCGAACCAGCGCCTTCCTGCTGGGCCATGGTACCCATGTTGCACAAAGCCTGCAGCCACCTCCACCAGGACACGTCTCCTATTCTCCCAGTCGTTCCCATGTGCTGTCTTTGAAGAGCTGCTTTTTCTTGGGGGCATGGCAAATATTGTCCCCATACACCCCAGGGCAGCTCTGGACGCTTGGAACCACATTCCCATGATTGTAGCTCAGTTTGCAAACCTGCTCTTCCTTGTTGAGTTTCCCTTGCTTTGCTGGTGATGGGTCCATCCAGTCTTGCAGAAATGGGGCATCCTTGGGAATGGTCTGTCATATTTTGCCTCTCTATTGACCTTCACCCAGGAACAGGGGGAAGCTACTTCTCCATCCTTGTGAAAGCTCAGCCCTGAGGCATGCTGTGCACATACCTGTCCTGGTTTGAGTTAGAACAGAACTCATTCTGTTCAGTGATTTCACTTTTCAGCTCAGTCTCTTCTAAGTGACGGCACTCTCTGAAGTGAACGGCGTATTTTTGCAGACAATGTCTCCTTCTAGCAGTGACAACGCTTGATGTTCACAGTTACTGCCAGGGGTTGGGGTGCAGAAAGGCTCTTGCTTATCTGTGCTCCTGTGCAGACCAAGGTCACTGCTAAATCCTGTGTACCACGGTGGGGGTGCAGTAAGTGAGAGGCTGCACCTGCGGGGAGGAGCGGACAGGACAGGTGACCCTACACTGATCCACAAGGTGTTCCATCCCATAGACGTCATATTCGGTACAAAGCTGAGGAATCACACGAGGGTCAATCTCTCTTCTTCAGTGGTCAGTGTCCAAGGAGGACTCTGCCCATTCTGCCTTCGATCCCAGTGAGTGCATTCCTGAATCCAGTTCCAGAATCCAGCTTCTGCATCCAGTCCTCATCTGCTGCTGAGTCCAGTCTGGGCCTTCCCCGGAACCTGCCCACACCATCAGCGGTGACAATGAAGTAATTGCCAGCAGGGTGTTGGGTTCCATATTGGGTTTGTATGTATTTCATTTTATTGTTATTATTTTCATTAAAGCAGGTTTAGTTTTCCAATCCATAAGTCTCTCTCTCTTATGTTCTTTCTACTCCCTTTTGGGGAGGGAGAGGAGTTAATAGAGAGCATCTGTCATTCATCTAGTGGCTGGTCCAGCCCTAACCCTTGAAAATACCTTACAATGGGTGCGGTGCTTGACTCCTGCTCCAGCCCTTTACTGGCCCAAACCTTGTGCCTCTGGAAATACTGCCTGTGCTGGGGGATGGACTTTTAGCATTGGTCTTCATTTATGCTATTATCAAAGAACGGGACTACTGCTAAGTGCTGTCAAAAGCCAGAAAGTAATGAGGTGTGAAGTGTGCAGAACAGACCCTCACCTGATCATACACCCCAGGAAATAAGGGCCCCAGCTCTGCTCTCAGCTGATATTTTTCTTCCCAAGGAAACCTCCAGTTTGATCTTTCTAAAGTCCATTCCCTCCATGATGAAACCTCACACAGGCCCGTGCGAGTTTGTCCCCGCCCCGCCCCGCAGAAAACGGTGGCTTCATAACCTTGCCACGGTTCGGTTAAAAAGCAGATACTGCTCCTACATCCCAGGCAAAGCAGAGCGTTACTGCAGAGCTGCTGATCACCAAGCAGGTTTTGTTTGTGTGAGCGGTTGTGGCCTGTTGAAAAAATCCTCGTTGCCACATCCAAACGTGGTTAGCCAACACAGGCAAAAAAAAAAAACCCATAATAAAAATCTGAGACCTAAGGGAGAATTTAAGAACAGTTCATCACCTTTAGGAGCTCCGGGGAGACTGTTTCTCACAGCAACTGGCAGACAAGATGTTGATGGTGCTGGACTGATTTAAAGCATTAGGGCTTTGGAGGTGACACGTGTCAGATTGGGTTGGAGCAGAGTTTTATGCTTCTGGTTCAACCACATAGAGGCAGGCAGGGGCTTGGGCAGAGGGGGATGCGCTTTCCTGGTCCAGGCTGGCATCACCTTTCACAGCAGTTGGCTAATTCATCTTTTTTCCTTTTTGCAGGAATTTTATGCAAATCGCATTGTGTGAAGTACAAGATGGGGGGATGACACGCTCCCAGCCACGGACACATTGCTGAGGTCCTATCCCAAATGCCAGCCTTCAGCTGGCGTTTTTAATGCTATCTGGACAGCAAGCTCAGAGCTGCGACTCAAGCAAACTCATAATGAAAAAATCAAGTATCTGAATGTTTAGATGAAGGTCAGTTAATTAACACTTTGAAGGCTGAAATGTCTTGCACTATAGTTTGTCATTAGTCTCAGTTATAATTGCATGACTGGGTTTTAATACCATTTGGCAAAGACTATTAATTATTTTTTAAGAGGTGGCATCACACATGGTTTTACTCCTTGCTTTTTCTCGGTAAGTTACATGTGGTGAATCTTCATAGGTGGTATTTCAGGGTTTCTTTAAGAGGAGGAAATTAATTTACAGCCGTTAGGTGTATTAAAGTGATAATTAAGGCATTCCACTGCATTATACAGCCTGTCTCCTAACAAAAGAGTTGTTTTGCAATCTTTTTTCATGTTGTATTTCAAAAGAAAGCTTTTCTTAGCTTTTAAAAACATTCTTATTGACCACTCTTCCCTTGGGCATTTCCCAGGCCTCTGGCTGCTGCCCTAACACTCTTCCCCCAGTGTTACAGCTGGTCACAGCTCCCTCCCACATGCCCCGTGATTGCCTGTTCCCTCTTTAAATAGTTCGTTGGCAACAGTTCATACCCTCGCTCTGCAGCCCTGGGATCACCTGGTTCCCCTCTGATCTCAGGCCCTTCAGCAAGATGGGTGAAACCCATCAGAGAAACCCGATCAGTAACTGCAGGGCAAATGGCACACAGGTCCATCCAAAAACAGAGAAATGGTGCCAAGAGCAGAAATCAGCCAACACACAAGTATAAACCGTTCTGTGTCATGGACTGGCTGAAATACAGAAATTGAAAAGAGACCAGGGAAAAGGTGAATCTTCCTTCCTGTACTGGTGAGAAGAGGAAAAGATGAACTGTCCTTCCTGTACTAGTTAACGCTGGAGGATATTTTTCCAGCTCACTCCTTTCCTTCTCTCTGGGGACAGATGGAAAACTTCTTGTCAGAAATTAAAAAATAAATCTGTGCTGGGTTCATAGTCACAAAAAGTGTTTGTTGAAGCTGCTTTAAAAACCAGTCCCACCAAAAGGTCAGTAAAATCAGTGAGTCATTAGCTCTGCCCTTTCACAAACAGTGTGAAAGATGACCCAAGTGTCTTGGTGTCCTTGAAAGAGGCAGCAGGACACAGAGGCAGCTCCTGCTGCAGTGATCCCCCCAAAGCAGAGAAGGAATGGGAGGTCCCAGGGCTGAAGGAGCTGATGGCCCTGGGCAAGGAGGCTGCTCTGATGGCTCCAAGCAAAGGCAGCTACTTAGCAGTATGGCTTTTCTCAGTGGAATGGTAACTGGAAAGATTAATGCACAATTATGGATTACAGTTACATGACTGTAAAGGCTAATACATACCAGAGTGCCTCCAAAGGTGTTGGGTTCTTGAACCTCTATCATTAGAGACATTCAAAACTACTGCATTAGGCCTCAAGCAACCTGTTTTAAGCAGGGGATTGGACCAGATGTCCCTCCCAAAACTTACCATCCTATGAGTCGGCCACTTTTGCCAGTAGATTTAGCTTATAACCACCAGATTCAAGATCACGGAAAAGCAGACCACATGAAATACTGACCAGGTCAGTTAAAGAGAGCTGATGAAACTGCAGGAAGCTACTAGCTGAGTATGGAGGCAAGTTATAATAAAGGTGGTGGAGTAAAAAACAGCAGTGAAACTATTCCCAAGTAATACCTGTCCTTTATAAAGAGAGCCAAATAAATACTGGCTGCTGAAGAAACAAAAGAAGAAAGAAAAGAGAAACAGCCCGCTTTTCCAAACTTCTCCTGTTGGCTTTGAGACAGCCAATGTCAGGGATAGCAAGTGGATGGACTTAGTATCCAGAAAAGCTGCTAAAAAGGGATCTTGAGCAACCAGAGTGAGCTCTGGGGCCAGTAACCCAAAGGACACTTCAAATTTGTGAGGAACCTGAAATGAAGAAGTGTCTAAGGATTTTCCTTTTGCTTGGTACTAAGTGAGAAGCTGTGTTATTTTATGCAGAAGCTGTGACATCTATCACACACCCAGGAAGATGGAAACTGTAGGTTTGAGAGTGCCCTCCTGGCTGGAGTCCAGGATGATTAAGGGGTTAACACCGCAGTTGATTAAGGCGTTAACACCGCTTCTTCTGGAGCTCCAGAGGCTCTCCTGCAGGATTACCAAGAAAAAGAGGTAACAAACTTCCCTCCCTGGAGGGGCCCTCTTCCTTCAAACCTCCCTGCTCCTCCCTTTGAACCAGGCAGGAGTTTTGACACTCAAGCATTCAAGTGCTGTTGGGTGAGCACCCTGCAAGCGTTTGATTAGAGTGGCGCGGGGCTCATTAGACTGACTTGCTTTAACATGCTTTCCAACGCAGGAGAAAAGAGGAAATAATCAGAAGTAAACTCTGTGCTGCTGTTTCAAATATTATGACCCAGCATTGTTTTGACAGTCTCTAACAATGGCATAAATGAGCTGAGTAATGTGATTGAGCATCTAGAAAAGCCTTAGTCCAGAAAACAAGGACGGTAAATCACATGGTGCCTCATGAGATGGGGTATTTTGCCAAATTACTGCTTCAGGGGAAGTGAGACACTTTCAGTAACCAGGATGTTGCTTCATCAGTTCTGGGCACTCAGTGTTCCCACTGCCAAGACAACTCCTTCTCCCCCACCTCCTACCTCGCTATTTTAATTTTTAATTGGTGGTATCTACCAAAGGCTAGGGGTTACCTCTATTTGCTGCCAGAGGACCTTATTTTTTCTCTTTAAAGGACTTAGAAAACGCTCATGGGGGATGGGAAAGCTTCAGTGCCTTTTTTAACCACCAGCAGACAATCCTGTAGAGTCAAATGCACACATTGAAAGCCAATTAAGAGTAAAACATCATTAGGACAACCCTTCAGTTGAGTTTAAACTATTGCCAACCCCTCACCCTAATGTACAATACTCAGCTTTGTACCTTGTGAGATGCAAGACCAAAACTCCAGTGAACTCAACAAGGAGAAATTTTTTAGCATGGGAGTGCAACACAGTGCATTGTGCCTCTAAGACTGGTGCTCAAAATGGCCAGAGCGGCCCCCAAGAAGATGTGGCTTTTTTCATGTATTGGCAACTGGGTCACATAGATGACCTGAATTTGTTCATCTCTGTCCAGGTATTAGCATATGTGGTCTCTCACAAAAACTGCTTGGTCTGCCTCTGACAGTCATAAACACCCGACATTTGCACTGGAGACTTGTGTGTTAGAAGCAAATACCGACCACCTACAACAAGCCAAAGGCAGATCAACCTCCTTATGATAACTGCAAAGACTTAAAGCCGTGATTTTGTCCTCCTTACTATGCACACAGGTTTGTCTTATAATTAATTATATGATTCAGTGCTGTTTAAATATACATATAACCATGATCACTTAGGCCAGATCAATGCTGGAACACTATTTTATAGGATGTAATAGTTCTTCTAAATTAACACAGCTAAAAAAATGTGACTTTTTCCATTGGAAAGGATTTCTTTTATTGAGACCTTCCTATAAATGTCAGATTCTATTTCTTCGTGACCATTTTAAGCTCTCTATTCCAGCTGCTGCCTTCTATGAAATGAGGCTTATAACAGCACCAGTAACAGCTGGGTTATAAATTCCTTAACAACTGCAAAATGCTCTAGTATGAACAGCAGAGGATTTTGCCATATATTTCTCCTTGGTGTTTCTAGGTTGGACAAGTCCTTCCTTGAAAGCAGCTGACTTCTGCTGCCTGAGAATTTTGTGTCCTTTCTTTCCCTTTCCCCAACCACTTCCATGCATTTCATGATAAAGTAGGGACTACTATGAAATTTCTTAATTTTAACCCTGAGTAATAGAATTTTGGGTACAGGTTGCCCTCAGGTCTTTCCAATGGTAGGTTGAACAGGATCAGACAAAGACCATCACTACAATGAAGGACCCAGCCTGGTTGCAAGCTGACAGGGGCATTTTGGCTGCCCTGGATGCAGCTGAGTGTGGACAACCCTTTGGTCACCAACCTATCTGTGCCCATAGGTGCCCATGGTTACCAACCATTGCCTGTAGAGTGGCCTCATCCAGTTCCAAAATGTTTGAGAGACAGGGCTTCGTCTTGGCTGTTCAGGTCACCATGAGGATATTTCGAAGTTGACTGTCCATGCAGATGTGTTTCCAAGCATCTAGAAGTCAGATTTGATTTCTTTATATTTAAATATAATCCAAGGAAAATGAGGTACCATTTTCATGAAACCAGTCTTTGATAAAAATAACAAATGGAAAAGAAAGAGCCCAAACAAGAAATGCAGAAATTAATATATACACATCCTTGAACCGCATTACGCCATCCAATCCCTACATACATCCATTGCTCGAAGATTATACCCACAGATGCTGCATTAAAACCAATTAGCTGTTGGCTGTTCATCCCGCACTCATGCTGCTCCAGTTCAGCCATTCGCTTTTAGCAGCTGCTGCTTTTCCAGCTAATGAATGTGTGGTTCGAGCTGAGTGAGAAGCAGCATGGGGCATGTTCAAACACCCCCCGTGGGGATCACCCCATCACGATAGCTGCATTGGGGCTGGGAGCCATGGAAGGAAAATAATCCTCTCTCTTCCTTGTGCGCATCTCTGTTATAATTTATATTGCTCTGGCGAGAAGTATCCCTGCTGAAGCACTGGACATGCACGTAATGGATGAGCAGAGCACGGTGACAGCGGGACAAGCTGCAGCTGGTGGTGAGAGTCTAAAAGACAGGGCCAAAAATGCTCGATGACAGGAGTTTTGCTTGGAGGTCTTCATGGTGGGTTTCAGTGGCAAGCAGCTGGGTGTTTCGCAGCACGTGTCAGGTGCAGGTCTGCTCATTTTAGGGGGTACCCGGAGGCTGAGATCCTCTGTGACAAACCTGCTGGCAGAGATGAGTGGGAAGGGTCCGCTTGAGGTTCAGGTTTGCTCTGGAGCTCAACTCCTCCCTGCCGGCCTTGCAAGGGGCTGGTCTTGGGATGGGGAGCTCTACTCTGGACCCCGCAGCAGCTCTCCCAGGACGGCCAGGGCTTCCTGCAGGCCCTGGCCAGTATGGGCACTGCAACCCCGGAGCACCCAGCGGCACCTCGCCAGCCGCCCTCGCTGCAGCCTCTCCCCCAGCTCAGCAGGAGCCAGCGCTCCTGGCACGTCCTGCTTGTTGGCTAGGAGGAGGATGGGGACACCAGCCATGCTGGGGTGGCTCAGGGCTTCCTCCAGTGCTGCTGTCGCTTCGGGCAGCCGGGTCGTGTCTGTGCTGTCCAGCACGAAGATGAGGGTGTCGGTGCCCTCCAGGTAGTCAGGCCAGCTAGCCTGCAGGCTCTCTTGTCCACCAACATCCCAGAGGGTGAAGGACATGCGACAGGGTGTTTGCAGAGACTCCACATTGAAGCCCACCGTCGGACAGGTCTCCACAGCATGGCTGCTCTTCAGTTTGTACAGAAGGGTGGATTTGCCAGCAAAGTCGAGGCCAAGCATGACAACTCGAGCGTCTTTTTTGTGCTGGCCTTTGGAGATCAGCTTCCCCATCAAGATGTTGCTGCAACCGTGTCAAAAAAGTTGCAGCCAAAAAAAAGCAAGCGAGCGTATTTCCTCAATAACGTCAGTCACTAACAGAGTGCGCAGTCTGACCTCTCCGAAAGAGTACCTTAGGTTTGCTGAAGAAAGACAGAGGCAGCTTGCTTTCGCTTCTCTTTGTAGCTAAAATGAGATGAGAGCTATTATTTATGAGGAGTGGAGCCGGGGAGCGCCGTTCAAAGCATCAGTTTCTATACCTCAGCTCTGCTGCCGCTCACTTCCATCTTCACTCGTGACCTGAAGTGATCAGTGCAGAAGAGAGCCAACATTTCGGAGGAAGAGGTGGGCAGATGGTGGAGCAAGTTTCCTCCTCATCATGTAGAGAAATAAATGAGCTTTTGTTCATTGGCTTCCGCAGGGGAAATCCACCCCCAGCAGGACAGGACAAGGAGGAACCTGGGTTTCAGACCAGGGTTACTCTGGGAATTTGCTGAGTCACAGCTCAAGGGTGTGGATTTAAACATGAGCGACAAGACAACGGACAATTTTTCTGCCAGTCTTATGTTGAAAAGTACAAAATCAGCCTCTGTAGCACCAGCTTTTACTACCTGTTGTAATGACAGCAATTTGAAAAAATGCACACAAGCATGGATTTGTAATGTCTCACTGAAATATGACTACTCAAAATGCCTTTCCTGGGGTAAAAAAACTATAAAATTCTTTACCTCAAGGTATTTACTACATTTTAGCTTTTGTAAATGAAGTGAAGTCAGTCCTCTGTGGCGGAGGGGGTAAAAAAAATCCCCTAAAAGAAGGGAAAAAGGTTCCACAAGACAGCACCACTTGAACTTTACATGCCAGAGGCAAAAATGTGCTGCTGAAACAGCTCCCAGAGTTGCTTGTGCAAGAGCAGCTGATGACAGCCGGGCAGAGTCCCAGCAAAGCCGTATTTACCTCCTTTATTGGTTGGGTTTTGCTCCTAGAAGGCTGCTCAGAGGTGAGCAGAACTGAAAGCAGTGGTAAATCTCACATTGTGGCATTAACGCAGAGCTGCTCTCCAGCTACCTTTACTTGAGGATGAGGAAGGAAATGCTTCCCTGGGACCGCAGGGGACTTCCATGCATCTGCAGCAGATGCACTTTCCTCAGCAATGATCTCTGTATGACATCTCCGTGTCACAAGTCACCATTGCTGGGCATGAAGTTCAGCATGTGCCTGCTCCGTTACCAGATCACTGGTGGCCAGCCAGAGGTATATTTCTTACCCTGGGGGCAACACCTGCCAGTTTTCCATCTTTTAAAGAAAGGAAGATGAATGAGAAACAAAACAAAACAAGATGTCCATCCCAAATAGGCTGCATGGGACCACAAGGGTTACTACAGACCATGTTTTGCAAGGTATTTCTGTGCTACATGTCTCTCCCACAGTTATCCCACAGAACTGGCTGGAAGCTTTGTACAGCTTGTGGGTATCTACGATATGTTGCTATGGTCAGGCTTTAGGCTAATTCTAAAGCTAATGTTTATTTACAGCAGTCATCACAGAATTAATCTAACAGTATAAAAGCATCACCACGCACATGATAAATCATGCAGTACATGTTCGTGTGTGATCTTTTTTGAAACCAGTATATAAATGGAAAAAGAGCAGGAAGCTCTCTAGATGGGAATAGGAAAAGATAACTACGATGCACAGCAGATCCCAATCCTTCGGGGAACAGTTTGCACACCCTGCAGAGCATGCTGCTGCCTGAGGGTTACGCATTTGTTCGAGTTCTTAATTTTTAAAAAGAAGTTAGTTTGTGGTCTGGCGCCTTAATCTGCTTCTTCTCCATTTGGGGAAAACCTTCCTCCTCATATTTCATTGTACTCAAAGACCATGTAGTTGGTATTTTTTGATGTACCAGTGGGTCAAGTAAATTGTCTCTTGATCTTTTCATGTTCCTCCTGCCTTTGCTACTGCTCATCTTCTCTGAGGCTTGATGGGAGGCTGTGGTTCACACCTGTTTAATCTGACCAGACATTCATAGCATTGAAATTTCTTTTAAGTAAATTACAATATAGATACAGGAAGCAAGGGTGGAGATTCTACCATCTGATGAATAACAGAGTATTTGCAATCTGATCTGATGGAGTCTTTATTGCATCACTCTAACATGCTACAGAAGTAAGCTGCTTCTGCACAAAAAAAAAAAAAGGAAAAAGAAAAAAGAAAAAAAAAGAAGAAATAAAGCCAGAATAAAGACTGCAACTAGCGTACAGTTTTATTGAAGATTGCCTTCAGATTTTCTATGTCACAGAATAGAGTAATTCATGGGCAAATAAAAGCAACTCAACTCTACAACTCCATTATTTTTTTTGTACATTCTCATACCCTATGTATTGAACTGCAGCCTATTTTCTTTCTTCCTGCCAATTTTTACAAATATGGGGTGCAAACTGTGCCTACAGAGTCTGTTCCACCCACAGCTATGTTATAAAAGCATAGTATTGCCAATAAATAATGGGAGCAATTGCAAGTCTGTTTAAGAAAGAATGGAAGAAAACACAGTAGAAACAGATGAGATGAGCTCTGAGTGAGTCTATTGCCAGAGCAGAAAGGCCGTATGCTAAATAATGCAGAAATTGTGCCCAGAGATGAGGACAGTCCTTACCCCAGCTACATCTTACATGGGCAGAACAGATGTTCTCACCCCATGTTTCATGTCACCTAATTCACAGGAGCAAAGCCAGTGGTTGATAATTCCATTCACAATTTCATAGAAATTCAATTTATTTGTTTGCTGTTTGTTAGATATGGATTCCCCTGTTTCCTAAATATTCATCACAAAGAGCAATAATTAGGACTAATACTATAGGAGAGAATCCCCCCTCCTCCACATGCCCTAAATATTTCCGTAACTGGAATTTTGTCGAAATCACTATATTCACTGTCAAAGCATTTTGCTCTCACTCCATGGGGTGCAGACAGAAAGAAGAAGGAGATTTTAAACTAAGAGAGGGTAGATTTACATTGGACATAAGGAGGAAATTTTTTACAAGAGTGGTGAGAACCTGGCACAGTTTGCCCAGAGAAGTTGTGGATGCCCCACAACCCTATCCTTAACCCTAACCCACCATCGCAAATGTTTAAGGCCAGGTTGGATGGGGCTTTGAGCAACCTGACCTCGTGGAAGGTGTCCCTGCAGAGGCATTGGACTAGATGACTTTTAAAGGTCTTTTCCAAGCCAAACCATTCTGTGATTCTGTGATTCTATGACATGTAGCAGGACGTAAGACACAGGCTTTGGAGAACAAGCTGATAGTTAATGGTTCCCTAGGGAGACCTTGACATCTCAGGGCTTGACCACAACATTCTTAGCATGGCTATCAAAATAGGTTTTATGGCTGTGATGCCATACACCAAAACAGAGTGAGCGCTGAAGCAGGTAGGTCTAATTCTAGCCAATTCACAGGAAATCAGTGTTAATCATGTAGCAAAGGTGCATCTGAGTCCACCAGAAAACACTTCTCCAGAAGGCACTGCCTCTTATTACACCTTACTGCGCCACCAGGGGTACCCTGAAAAGCAAGACAGAAACTTCCTGGCAAACCGCACATCAATCCTTCCCTTTTATTAGTGCAAAGCACTTCCCATTAACGGCCTCACAGGCATTGCGCAGCCACTGCTCTGTCTCCTCCATTTGACATGCAGTGACCTTTGCTTCAAAGAGGTAATTAGAGGCATGTGAAAGCTTAGTTCTCCTTGCCACCAAAATCAAAATACTATCTTCACTAAAACTATAAATAGTTTTTAATCATAAATAGTTTTTCATCCAAAACTGAATTTCTTTGTAGATAATATGGGTATAATACGAGTAATTTCTAAATGACGTCACAAGTCTCACCCAAATAATATTCACAATATCTACGTGAGTGTCAGGGCACTGAGGGGCCTCACTGGCCGTAACCAGCCACCCAGGGGCTGGCAGTGATGCTGTGGAGCTCAGGAGACAGGTCCTTTCTCCCCAGCACACCCCTCCAACAGGCACAATCCAGAGGGCACATGCCTGCCCGGTGGTGGAAGGAGCTGGGGTGGGGGTTTGCTCCAGCCCATGTCACGTCTTTGGAAGGCAGCTCCGGGAGACACAACCCTCAGCACAGCCAAAAATAACAGGAGTAAAACTGGTGCTTACTGCGAGCATTCATCCTAATGGCATCTGCTTGGAGCAACAAGCCCAGCCCAGTGAAGGCAGCGTGCCTCCCCATCCAGGCTTGCTTCCGTCTCTGAGGAAAGCTAACAGAGCTTTCATTCACTTCAACCTGGCAGTGTTTCCTGCAAGATCTCCTTGCTAAATCATACATGGAAAGACCACTGACAGAGGATGTTCAGACTAGCAACTGTCAGGAAAGCCTGCTGGGAGATGAAGGAGACAGGCCCTGGACACAGGTGGATGTGCTCACCTAGAGAGACCGCCTGTCTACCTGCTAGCAGTCATCTTGAAGGGGATTTCTTCTGAGTTTGGGCTGTGAGAGCTCCTTGCAGAGCTGGAAAGGTCAACTAGGTTTGACCTAAAGCCACCACAAAGCCGAATGTGATGGTCCAGCCTTAGAGAAGTTTGGTCTTTTTCTTTTCTATGTCCTGGTCTGTTCCTCTTCTTCTGCTCCCAGTTTCTCATATGCCCATAGGAAACACCTCACACTCTTCCCCAGTGCTCTCCTACTAACAGACTACGGTTGATTTGCTTGGCATGTGGCCACGAAGCTGCCTGTCCCATCAGGGTCGATGGGTACCTGCTTTAGCAGGGGGGTTGGACTAGATGATCTCCAGAAGGTCCCTTCTAACCTGTTCTGTGATTCTGTAAAAGCCGACACCTGAAAGCAAGCTGCTTCCTCCTGAGACAGAGACCCAGAGACTTGAAAGCTGGCTTAGTGTACCCTGAAAGCTACACAATACAGCTACAGGCTTTGATGCGCCTTAGAAAGCCTGCCCATGGTGACGTCTCTTGACAACATGTGACTGCTCAAAGTTGTTGACCAACTCCCAAAAGTTCAGAGTGACAAGATTCACACAAGAAAACACACAGCAGATGTTAAGCACCTGCCCTTCAGGTGCTCATCAAGCACTCTGAGAGAGGTGCTGGTATCTCCAGGGCATTGCTGGTGATGTTGGAAATAGGACATTGTTCTGACAGTTCAGATCATCCTGTGATCTGTGTTGCCCCCTGCTTCTTGGGAAAAACATTTGATGAAGGAAAATGCTTTTTGGTAGCAGAACTGGCAGTGGATACACTATCAGCTTTGCCTTGCCTTATCACAGTTAACTCTACCCAGAAGTGTATGACTGCAGCTGGAGAGCACAAAAAGTCACCTGCTATGCCTTCATTGATGCCATGTCACAGTTTTCAAAGGAGAGAGCTTGTCCTTGTCTCTTCTTAGTCCTTGCCTGTCCAACCTGCCACGACCCCTGTGATGAAGGACGGCAGTCACTAGGACACACATACACACAGTTGTGAGGTTGTGCTCCCTGCTCAACACCGTGTAATACCATGGAAGGGGCTGGATGTTTGTTTGCTTTCCATTTCAGCGCACCCTGCTGTCAGTGAGATGGACAAAATGCAAAAGGAAAAAAAATACAGCTTGTGGTGCCTACCAGTTGCCCAAAGGTGTTTGGCCAGGAGCACTAAGCACTTGCCTGTGGCTAAGCTCTGAGGAGAAGAGGTTACTTCTGAGCTTTACCTTGCAGAACAACCACGTGTGTTTCTCCCTATGTCACAGGTTTGGATTTGAAAACTACAGGATGGAAAATCTCTGTCAAAGACCTTCTCTACCTGTAGCTGTGGCCTCCAGCAGCGCCCTGCTTGTGATGAGTTCAGTGGCATGACAAAAGCTCAGCTTCTTCTGTGGTTGGGCTCAGTGTTCACAGCAGGTTGAACGGACACAATAAGCTGGTCCTCATACCTGGAAATGTCAAGAGTGCCCAGGACAGGTCCAAATAGAGTCTCCATTTGAACTTCCGTGAGCAATGTTCTCATCATAAATGACCAGCATTGCCTGAAACAGTGTCAACCATGATATGGAATTGATTTGTTTGGCCTCAGTACTCCCGAAAGGACATGGTATAGGCTCCAGGCTGTCTGGGAAAGGTCTGATGCTTTTTTTTTTTGGTGTTGCTTAATGAACATTTCTGTATGCCTCACACAGCTGGAACAGAAAGTTGTTGAGAAGATGTTGAGAGATGAGGGCCTCAGCCCATCCCCTTTCTCAGGGAGATGCCCAGGGATGGGGCTGCCCCTGAATGCCCCACAGCCTGCCCTCTCCTTGGCTGGAGGCAGTGGGACAGATCCTGGCTGCCAGACACCCTCTGACATGCCTGACACCCTCTTGGGAGCTCTCACTGCACCCTGACAGCGAAGCAGATGTGGGGAAATCACAGAGCAAAGAGTTTTCCCTCATGTTCTCATCCCTTAGCTGCCAGGTGTTGCAACAGCTGATGAGAAAAGGAAAAGTACTTACCTTGATTTGATTTCTCTTTGAGCTACTATGTCTTTTGTATATGACTGTAGAACATTTTTCACAAATATTTTTACTCCAATTTCTAAATTTAGAATTTTCAAAGCTGTTTAGAATTTTATCAGGATGCAGGTCCTCTCTATAGACTCATTTATTCAATTATTGCCCAAATTATTTTAGTTTTTTCCACATAAATTGGCGACACTCTGTACTCTTCCGCCTGTACCACTAGAAATCTCATTCTGGGTCCTTCTTCTTATGTCTTAAATTCACTGATCATCAACATCCTTCACATCAAGGAGTCTCCTTGACTCCTAACATCTCAGGTTTTGCCTCCTCAGAGCAATTCAAAACTGATCTTCTTTGGCCTCCTCACCTATCCTAACACTATCACTCCCTTTTCTGAGATTATTAATTAGCTCTTCCTCTTATGGCTGGCCTCAGTCAGTTTAGTTCCTACATTCATCTATGCATACTGCATGTTTTCACCTTAGAAACTAGTTAAAATACAGCTCTGACTATCTTGAAATGCCTTAATCTCAATTTTTCCATTATTATTAATGTTCCTAGTTGAAAAAGAAAAAAAAAAAGAAAAAATGGGTATACTTACTAAAATATCTATGTTATGTGAGCCAAGAAAAGGCTTTTACTCCATTCTGTCACACAGCCCAGTATTTGCTCCTTCTTCTGTTGAATGTAAAAGCTATGAAGCAAGAACTGGGTTTTTTTACTATTGCTATGAAGAGAAAGCCCTGCCGAGGCTATCTAATGATGCTTAACCATACTGCCTACTGCACCATATATAACATAGGTAATATCTTATCCGTTACTTCTGTGGGAAGTAAAACCTACAGCTGGGAGGCACACTGGCAAAGCTCAGCTCTCTATATTAGTATGGAAGAAATTCTGCTTTCCAGTATACAAATCCAGTTCCCCTTAAGGGTTCTTCTCTCGTTCCAGTTCCACAGGAAGAAATGTGATTAAAATGACAATGTAAGCATGGACCTGAAAACGCACTTCGTACAACTTGCCAAGTTCCAGAGCAACAGTGGAGTCTCACTCTCAGATTCAGGGGGTTTGGATGGAAGGTTTTGTTTGATTATTTGTTTTTAGCTTTTGTCTTAGCTTACATGTTTATGACATTTTATAACAATATAGGAAATGTATTAAAACAATACTGTAAATTATTAATAAGAATGAAAGCTACAAATTGATCTTTATTACCTTTCTGTCTGGTAAAACGGATGAAAGCAAAGAAAACCTGTGAAAATTCAGAAATTGCATTACATCTGTCTGGCCACGGAGTGTAGCTGTTATACCGCACATTTCTCAACGGAGAGCCTCTCTCCAGAGGAATCGAACACCTCGTGGCAAACCGCAGATGTCAGAGCTCCTGCTTTGATTCGGAGAGGACTTCCCTCTGTAGAACCCTCAGGCCTTTGGCACCCTCTTGCAGCAGGATCAATCTGAAAGTCGTTTTTCTGAACAAGAGCTGTGCGTATATTTTGTGTAGAAAGCGGATGGTGAGGACTGCGGAAGAGAGTTGGAATAAGATGCTGGCTCCGTGTGGATGACATTTAGCTCCAGATTGTTTTAATGTCAGATTTAGCTGGCATCATATCCTAGGACTCTGCAGTTTGCAAGAAAACAGTTAATGGCTGATGGAAAAAACAACACTGAATGAGGAGAAGAGAAACACTTTGAAGATTTTCTTCATTTAATATCCTTTAAGAAGAGGTCACTGACAGTTGCCATCATGACTCTTCACTGTTTGTGGTCACTTACAGAGCTGCCGATACAGAGCGGCGTTTTTAATCTACAGCTGACAAGATTATAAATTCTCCTAAACTTGGATTTATCTATGACTGCACACACCTTTGTGATCTCCCGTTTTGACAATGTATACTTATGAATGAAACTGCTGATCTGGGCTGCATTAGGGTTCGGGGTGTAATTCTATGCCACGCTACTGTCCATGTCACCTCTCAGATGTTCCCAGTTTGGTCACCTGAGAAAAGCATTTATAGTCATCTGCTACAGTTATCAAAAGAGATGTAAGCTGAGACTATCTGCATGAATGAGAAGGATCAGCATCTGAGCTAACCCAGCAAAGTCAGCAATGAGTTACACACGTTACCTGTACATTCTCTTAGAAATAATTCCTTTTAGTCAACAAAACTTGTCTCTGAATATCATTCCTTTGCCTGGTTGGCCTATTTAATGCTTTCATAACATTTCCAGTTTGTCATAACTTTTCCAAGACGGATATCAGGTTTCATATCCCTTTTCCTTCTAAAAAAGATGATGGGGGAAGGTTGCTTTTTGTTCCTGTTGGCTGTTACAGAAAGCCAAACTGAAAGAAAAAAGAACCGAAACAATATATTTGCAAGATTATAAAATTACTTCTGCTCCATACAGAACACTTGTTTAGCTGTTTCTAAAGCTCAGACATGGTACGAACTGCCTGCAACTACTGTTTAAGAACTTCCTGCACTCAGTAAAAACTAATTAGTGATAACTAATAACAAGAAACTTAAACTCACGTGCATAAAAAAACAGACTGGGGACTTGTGTTCCAATACAACAATGGAGTATCTCTATGTTGTAACTAAGAAAGTCTGCTCTACCATACTAAAAAGGATCAAAGGTCTGTTTACACAGCTTCAGCGTCGCACCATTTCCTAGCAATGTCAGGAAAGGCAGTTCTTGACAGACGACTCCTTTACGGAGCCACAAACACGAGCTGAAATCAAGTGTTGTGCATGTTCCCTTTCTGGCTCTTTTAGGGCTTCCCATGGAGGCTCTGCTGACACTTTTCCACACTATCTTATTTACACTTTCTCTTTTTGTTGTTCCAGAATTTGCACAACCTATTCAGCAGTGCCTTCCTGATGCCAGCTGAAGTCACTCAACAGCACAGCAAGCAGGAACTTGGCATGGGAAACCTCTTTTTACCCTGGACCTACTGCTGTGCTTTCCTCGCCGCATATTGCGGGATGGAATTTCTTCAGCATCACTGATTCCCTCTCAGAGCAACCCGTCCACACTTGATTCACGGGTACTGAAATTTATTTTTCTTTTCCCCTTTTAAAATTATAATGAATTCTTTTAACAGCTTTCTCCTAAATTGTCCACCCCCAAAGACAGATTGGTACTTCCAGTGGGCTCTAGCCTACCCTTAATGTTTCAGATTGATCAGCTCCCCACTCACTGCAAATCCTAGCTGCCTTCTGACCTTGTGCCCAGTCAGAAAAAGAAGTATATTTTCGAACGGTGGAAGCCCTTTCCCGGTAAAAACTTTGTCTAACAAAGGAGCTCTCTCGGGAGGGCTGGCTCCCAATCTTCCCTTTCCTGGATCCTCCTCCACAGCTCTGTCTCCTACTTGATCTGCAGATAGACGCTGACAGAACTGTAAAGAGATAAGATTATATCAATGCGAAGTTCTAACAGGTACTAGCTAAAAACCTGCAAACGGAGAAGTCTGTACATGACTGCGTCAGAAGATCGTTAACGGTCTCTCTAGAATCCAGTTGGTTTCAGACGTTACAGACACTAGCCTGAGGTATAACCAGCACGGATCCTGCCACAGCCCTGCGAGATGCTGCCTGACCGCGGCCACGGCAGGAAGACTGGGCTGGTTACAACCTCACCTCGTTCTCCCCTCGGCTTCAGGCCAGTGAGGATACGGCGGCAGAAAGCCATCCGACTGCCCCTGCCGCGACCCTTCCGAGCGAAACCAGCCCACAGGGCTGCTCGCTGGGTCTGGGCGGCCACAAGCCCGCGACGGGAGAAGCCCCCGGGCCCGTCTGAGCGCCCTCAAGGCGATAACTGCAGGGACGGCAGCCGGGGCAGGGGGGGCATGCCAGGACAGGAGCCGGAGCTGAGGGGTCTGTAAACTGTCGGGACAGGCCCAGCTCCATCCGCTCCCCGCTCACGACGAAGCCCGAAACCGCCCGGCGCTGAGGTTCGCGACCAGCGGGCGGGCCGTCACGTGACCACGCTTACAGCGTTCAATAGGCGATCAGGAAAGGTGGGGAGAGCCACTTACCGCCGCCCACGTGACGGCGCGCGCGAACGGTCAAGCGGGAGGGGGCTTTGCTGTCACGTGACGCACTCCTCTGCGAGTCCCCGGCCCGGACCGCCCCCGCCCCTCCTCCCCCCGCCCCGCCGCTGTCACGTGCGCAGTGCCGGCGCGCACTGCGCACCCGTTTGGCCTCTTGATGTACGGCGGGCGCGCTGGGGCAGGCGCCGCGCGGCCGTAACAGTCTTGACGGCAGCGGCTGTGGCGGGGGCCGCCTCGGAGGCAGCGGAAGCGCCCAGCCCGCCGGGCGGAGGGGCCGCAGGGAGCCTGCTGGGGGATGTCGCAGGGCCCGGGTGAGGAGCGCGGTAGCGTGCGGGGCCGGGTCGGTGCCCTGCCATCGCCAAGCTAGGGGTCCCTTGCGCGGGTTTGCGGGCTTCTCCCGCCTTTTGCGTTTCCGTTAGGCTGAGGTTTGGCGTGGGCGGGAGCTGTCGGCGGTGGAGAGCGGCTGGACGGAGGTCACCCCGGAGACCCACGTGAGGGTCTGTGAGGCTGGTGCTACCCATCTGAAGGAGGAAAGGGTCCTTGTCGCCGAAACAGGGCTTGGCTGGCGGTCTTCATCCGAGTGATCTGGTGACGCGTTCTCTTGGTCCGCCTGTGCGTATCTCCCACACAGCTCTCTGAAAGTCCCTCTTCCTGCTTGGCGAAGCTCTCAGTGTGTTCTTACCGGTTTTTTTCTGATTCAGGGTGTTTCAGTTCATCCTTCTCTTTGTTGTCTGCTTCCTGAAGGCTGAGATCTAGCTTACCGAAAAAGGAAGGCTCTCAATTGTTTTTCCTCACTGGGATTTATATTAATAATTACTGTTCATATTTTTTTTGTGCTGTTCTAAATGAAATATTAAAGGAATAATTACTTTTTAAAAGGAACTTTCAGAAGACTAATTTAGACCGTTTAGTTAACCTCTTTTGAAAAGGCTGTTGTCTACTGATGAAAGGTAAAATAGACTTTAATAATTTAAACTAGGGCTGGGGCTATGGGAAAAAAGATACTAAACATAGTAAACGAAACATTGTTTGGAGCACAAAGGTTTTTAGGAAAAATGTTTGGAAGGTGCAGTAAATCTTCAGAGCCTTAGTATGAATGTTTTCCTTTGAATGCTTATCTCTGTATGCATCAGATTGAAATATAGGTATTGCTTTAGAAGATGTCTTGTCCTGAGTGAACAGCTTCAGTAAGATGCAGTAATGGCTCAGCTTAAAAAAAAAAAAAAAAGAAGGCATATTGTGATTGTAATTATAGTTTTGTTATGGTTGGTGGATGACTGTCATCCTACTAAGGGCTTTTTCCTATGGCTAAGCCGGTCTTATTTTCAACAGTATTCACGTGTGTGGTGTTTCTTGCTTGGTTCTGTCTCTTTCAGCTGGTTAGTCAAAGCGAATAGGAGGTCTGGTTGTCAGTTCTTCGATCAGCAGCTTTTTCTTTCTCTGTGTTGCTCATAAAAGACATCAAAAAATAAATCGTGCAGAGGTTTGAGCACACATACTTTGTCACAGAAATCTTGCCTTATGTAAGGTCAAAGGAAAGTAAGTTAAGGCACGTGACTTCAGGGGCTGTGGTATCTTTTTGCTGGCAAGGAGAAAGCTGCAGTAAGATCACTTGGTTCCCACATCTGATTAATGTCAATAGTATGTATTGTTTCCATGTTCTTTCTCAATACGGAAATATGAGATTAAAAATCAAACATAAACTGGAGAAGACGGGGAATATTAGTGTTATGTCTAGGAGTTGGCTCTATCTTGGTTGAGGTGTACTTAAAATTAAAAAAGGATCAAGTGTGCCTGTCATGTCAGTTGTTCTAACGGCAGATACCCCAGCTCTTATGTTTTTACTGCTGTTGTAATTCCTGGAGTCAACTGAGAGAAATGAAGGCCTGAGCCTGCAGTTTCTTTCTATGCAGGAGTAAGTCTGCCCAGCTAGAATAAACTGCAACACTGGAGCCTGAGGAAAGAGGGAAACAAACAAACATGCCATTGTGTTCAAATAGTCTTTACAAATAAGGCCATAATCTTTGAGGAGTTAACTATAGTTTTTTGTTGCAATGACAATTGGTACTGTTTTCCTGATGGGATGTTGTGTAAGGCTATTGTTCTCCCCAGCATGGATTTGTTTAGCTGAACTATAAACTCTGTAATACTTTGTCTATAATCATTTAACAAAACATTTTGTAAACACTTTTTTTTTCTTTAAGGCAGGGATTCATGTTTGCCTGGATGTATCACTGAGAATTGGCCTCCACACTTTTTCTTTAGAAAGCAAACTAGTGAGAAGTTGGATGCATAGGCAGTGGTTCAGCACGGAATTCTTGAAGGGCTTATGTCTCTGGAAGCATGTGGCTTTTTTTTTATTGTGAGATATAGAGATTTTTTTTCCCCTAATGTTGGTGACTGCTCCAAGTTCAATTTCTTTTTATCACAGTGTGCCCAGTTCAGTTTCCTTCTGTATAAGTCAACCTTTCTTGCTTGTTTTTACCCTCATTGAAATGCAAGTAATCATCTTTGTGTCTGTTCCTGTTTGTACACTGATATTGTTGGATAATTTCAAAGATGTCAAAGCAGATAGAAGAGGTGTTGTTGATATAAGCTCTCTCTGCTGGTTAGTTCTGTCGTAGAAATAAGGCTATAAGGTATATCGTTTGTCAATGAATCATGCAGCAGAAATGAGAAGATGGTTAAAAAGCAGTGACATACATTGTTTCTGGAAGCAAATGTTTACCAGAGCACCAAATTTAAGCTTGTGAACTTTTATACTGATAAAAGTTTTAATTGCAATTAACTTGATATCTAGGTGTTGATCTGTGACAGATACTTCTTAGAAGAATTACTGCTGCCGTGTTCCATAGAGAATCTAAACGATAGCTTGAGAGCTGATACAACGAGACAGCTATTTGCATACAGATTAAAATAACTTCACCACTTTGGGCTCCATCTGGTACATTTGCCACTATGTTGAAAACTTTCAGTTAAGGTGCAGTTGTTGCACAGTGTGTAATGCAGTATTGTCCAGGCCTCCACCAGATGCTGTCATTGATGCAGTACAGGAAGGGTGAGTGAAGGATGCTGTGTTTCTTCATGTCACTGCTTGCAGTGGTATGACTGACATCTCCTAGATCAGCCTTTCGTAGCAAGGATTTGCCCAGAAAAAAAACTCAGCACACACCTTTCCCCCCTGTATGCAGATAAATGTTGCGTAAGATTGAAGTTTGGGTGTGAGAGGTGAATCACAATATTGCAGAGTATCTTCCCTTTTGGAAAGTGTGCAATATGTCTTAGAGGATGCTAAAATTAATTTGGTTTCTGTTTTGATTACACTGAGTTACTTTGTTGACATCTCAATTTACAATACTATTTATAAATATATACTCCCCAAATATATTTTTCCTACGGTAGACTTTTTTTTTTTTTTCCCTTCCTGTGACAGCTAAAAGTTTTATTGGAAAACTAGGAAATTGGCTAAGGTTGTTAAGGAGTCCATCTTTAGAGATGGAAAAGGTGGTGCTTATGCCTAGGTTGGGCATCTATGTTCTGTGGAAAATGGAGAATAAGTAGTTGAAACAGCTTTCTATACACAGTTAAAGCTAAGAAACAGTAGTCCCCAAAACACTAGTAGACCCAAAACTTTCAAGTTAGTATGTGTTATTTCACTCATTTAGACACAAGGATAAACAAAAATAGCTGTTGTTGCTGCTGTAAAAATGTTGCAACTGAATGGTGATAGGTACTCCAGCAAATGGCAGCATCTAAGGACAATATAAAGTTAATATATATGTAGAGGAGGGGAAAGGGGTATGTGTTTGGGGAGAAACAGTGCATATTATATAAAAGGCAAGAGATGTTTTCTGTTGTTTGTTTTTGTTTTAAGGATTTTTGTGAGCCATCACTGGTTGCTAAACTCCGAAAGGCTTTAGGATTGAGATTTATTAGAGAAACTAACCTGCCAGTGGTAGATGAGTTGTCCTTTAAAACCTTTTTGGGAAAGCCCTTGAAATAACTTTATAGGATTGTAATAACAGTTGAAACTGGAAATATACAGCATTATTTTAGATAAAGCAGTGTTACATGCACCAAAGATTGTAAGGTTCTTAATCTGTGAATGGAGTTCATTGCTAATGTCTTCAATCTGCAAAGTCTTGTGTGCTTGCAAGCTTTTCTTTTATCTACTGGTATTAGTTTGTGTGACAAGTGTATTGGGTTTGTGTGGCAAGGTTTTGGTTGCGGGGAGGCTGCAAGGGTGGCTTCTGTGAGAAGGTGCTATAAGCTTCTCCTGTGTCTGATAGAGCCAATGGCAGCCAGCTACAAGATGGACCTGCCGCTGAAAAAGGCCACGCCCGTCAGCAGTGGCAGTAGCACATCTGGGATAACGTATTTAAGAAGGGGAAAAAAACCCTGTGCAATGGCAGCCAGGAGAGAGGGATAAGACTATGTGAGAGAAACAACTCTGCAGACACCAAAGTCAGTGAAGGAGGAGAGGAGGAGGTGCTCCAGGCGTTGGAGCAGATTCCCCTGCAGCCCATGGTGCAGACCTTGGTGAGATAGGATGTCCCCCACCTCCACCATGGAGGTTAACGGTGGAGCAGATATCTACCTGCAGCCCATGGAGTACTCCACACCGGAGCAGGTGGATGCCTGAAGGAGTCTTACCCTGTGGAGAGCTCACGCTGGAGTGACCTGTGGACTTGTGAAGAGAGAGGAGCCTATGCTGGAGTAGGTTTGCTGTCAGGACTTGTGAGCTTGTGGAAGGGACCCATGCTGGAGCAGTTTATGAAGAACTGTAGCCTGTGGGAAGGACTCATGGTGGAGGAGGTCATTAAGGATTGTCTTGCATTGGAGGGACCCCAACTGGAGCAGAGCAAGAGTGTGAGGAGGAAGGAGCAGCAGAGGTGTGGGAGAAAGTTGTTTTTAAGATTTGGTTTTATTTCTTATTATGCTATTCTGATTTGATAGGCAATAAATTAAACTATTTTATCCCCAAGTTGAGTCTGGTTTGCCCATGATGGTAATTGGCAAGTCTTTGTCTCAACCCACAAGCATTTTGTTTTATTTTCTCTCCCCCATCCAGCTGAGGAGGAGAGTGGGCACCTGATGTACAGCCAGGGTCAACCCACTACAGACAAGATATCCAGTTGAGCTTTGAGGTGTGAGAAATGCAGTTTAACTTACATAGATTTTGGAAGTGCTTGGAAAGGTTTTGTCAAATAGGAGTGTTTAACTGAGTCATACAGTGGTGGGTAATAAGCCAAGTGGATTAAAGACCTAGTGCAAAGATCAGAAAGGGAGAGATGAAGTAGCACGTTTTAAACTGTTTACCTTTTGTGCTGGTTTTGGCTGGGATAGAGTTAATTTTCTTCATAATAGCCAGTATGGGGCTGTGGTTTGGATTTCTGCTGAAAACAGTGTTGATAACATAGGAATGTTTTTGTTACTGCTGAACAGTGCTTACACAGAGTCAAGGACTTTTCTGCTCCTACCACCACTCCACCAGCAAGTAGGCTGGGGGTCTGCAAGAAGTTGGGAGGGGATGTAGCCTGGACAGCTGACCCCAACTGACCAAAGGAATATTCCATACCATATGACGTCATGCTCAGCATGTAAAGCTGGCAGGGGGAAGAAAGAAGGGGAAGGTGTTTGGAGTGATGGTGTTTTTCTTCTCAAGTAAGCATTATGTGTGATGGAGCCTTGCTTTCCTGGAGATGGCTGAACACCTGCCTGCTGATGGGAAGTGATGAATGAATTCCATGGTTTGTTTGCTTGTGCTTGAGGCTTTTGCTTTACCTGTTAAACTGTCTTTATCTCAACCCACAAGTTTTCTCGATTTTACCCTTCTGATTCCTCTTCCTCATCCCACCGGAGGGGAGTGAGCGAGAGGCAGTGTAAGGCTTAGTTGCCAGCTGGGGATAAACCATGACACCTTTAGAGTAGAATAGGTGCTGTAAAACTTGTTAATATACTAGGTCATTCTCCATTCATTTTGTCTTCATGTCTTAAATTGACAGGATGTATTAAAAAGAACTTCAGTGAAGAAAATATTTTTCTTAATATCCAGTTTATGATGTGTTTGTGTGTTGCCAATCATATATTATATGAGGCAAATAAAATGTGTAAACTCAGAAGGGTCAGTTACTTGGTCTGCTCAAAAGAACAAGTCATCACTGTCTCCTTTTAATTGATAGTGTCATATGTTAAAAGATTTCCCAAAGTGAGGTAACAAACTTAGCAGCTAACTAGCCTGAGTTTGTAACTGGACTAGAAATTAAGAAGGCTTAAATGCATTCAAATCTTTTTAGCTGTGTAGAATGTGCTGTGGTCTTGACATTAGGTAGACTTTCAAAGGCTGTTTTACAAATAAATTATGAATGTGCCATCTGGAGACTTCAGGTGTTTTCAAGACCTGCATCAAATGCAAAATGTAGTGAGACAGGTGCCTGCAGAGCAGAGCTGGGCTTGTTGGAGCAAGGTTTCAAAATTTGACAAGGAGACAAGTCTGGGATTTGTTTGCATTGGGGTTTTTTTGTAAACATACTTCCACTGTGACCTCAGTGATTCTCAAACTTTTATTTTTTTAATAATAATAACTTTTTTAAAAAAAAATTCTAAAAACCATCTGCACTGAACAACCTGTGTTTTAGGATTGACTAAGATTTTAGGTCTTGACTAGCTTTCTGAAGCCATGTCTTGGTTATCAGCACAGTTTTAAGAACCAACCATTAGAAGCAAAGGAAAGAGGCTTTCTTCTGTTCTCACTGTTGTCCATATCAGGTACCCAGGCACCATCAAGAAGAATCCTGACTTGAAAGAACAGACCAAAGAATAGGGTGATGAGATAGGGTTGGAGCAAACAAATGGAAAGGGAAGAATGTTGTTGAGAGGATGGCATCAGGATAGATTGCATTTCTTACCTTTTGAATGATTCCTTAGCATTATTTTTTTTTTTTTAAGGTTTATTGTGATTTGTATCCATGTCACTGACATTCTGTGGAATTGTTCACCTAGTGCTTTTCAGATTTCACAAAACTTCCTGATACCCCCGAGCATGGATCACAGATTCAGTGGCAGAATCCCTTCAGGGTATGAGTGATGTTATAATTTTTATGTGCACGATTGAAGGCCTAGATAAGCACTGTATGTTTGTATTGGCTGTCAGCTTTGTTCTTGAGCTGGTGCAATTGTCCTGAGGAAAGTGGGAAGAAAGAGCATTGTGGAAAGATGGATTGTATACATCTGCGTTCTTTGACAGATGATGTCTATACCCAGTCATGTTTCCAGCCTTTAATGTGGTCCAGCTTGTTTCTAAGTAACAGATTATGACAATTTTCCTTAATCTCTTTTCTCTGCTGTGTTTCACTGCTTAATTGTACAAACTCATGAGTTTATCTCATGCTTTTGTGCTCTCACAAATAGTTTTTGACCATAATAACAGCTTTTGATTATGAGAGAGATGGCAGATGTGGGTTATGTTCTCAACAGCCCCAACTTTATTTTTATTTTTAGGTTTCACATATACATCAACAGCTTGTTTACATGGCATGTATAAGTTGTAAGGCTATAAGGTAATTTCTCAACTGAAAATTTTATAAATAGCAATTCCAACTGAAATTCCTTCTGAAAATTCCCTCAGAAATCGACTCTGCAACCAGTGGATATTAACTAGATGACAAGCTTTTAATAACTTTGCTTGTAGAACAGCAGATGTTGAGTTGTACTGAATACAGTTTCCGTAAATATCCTCTTAAGAAAAGGTCTGTTCTTCCAATGTCCTATTGGTGACTTCCTGTTTTTTTTCCACCTTAATACATGGAAATACAATTACATGAATGAAATCAGATAGAATAGAATGTTATACTTTCAGAGGCACAACGCTCATCTTTTCTCTTATTTAAAGGAAATTACCTTAATGCCAGTTGATAAAAGTGCAAAATACACTTTTTAATAAGCTTTTGTTTTTATTACAGCAATGTCATCTTACTTGTAGAAACGTTATGACACACAGCAGCATCATGGTGGATGTAGGCAAGTGGCCAATATTTACCTTACTGTCATCTCAAGAAATAGCATCAATCCGGAAAGCATGTGTATTTGGTACATCAGCCAATGAAGCTATATACATAACGCACAATGATGAGGTAAGGCTCAAATAAATAAATAAATACAATTAGTTAGTTTCAGAGTCTGCCTAATGCTTGTAGATTAATAGCTTTTCAAAAGCATTGTGTGAGATTTGTACATTTTAAAACATGTTGGATGTAATTTGTAATTTTTTTTTTAGTCTTGTGTGGGGACAATATAGCTGGAGTGTTTAGAAAACTTGCAAATGGCAAAGGCCAGATGGATTACATGCACTTTTGAAGACAGTTGGAATTCAAAAGAAGTTGTGGTAGCTTGAATTTAAGTGTAAGCACTTCAGGTATGCAGATACTGAATGAGGTTTTGGCTTGCTGAGTACAATACATCAGAAGATTATCTGTGGTTTCTTAATGGTCAGAAACTCAATGCAAATTATCATTGTGCTGCTGAAAGAAAACAAGCTAGATGTTGTAGCATGTTTCAATGGGAGGATTTCTTTTAAGATGGGGTAGAGTAGGGTTTTGTTTTTTTTTTTTTTTTTCTTTTCCCCTTAAGTCCTATCAAAGTTGCCTTTAGGATGAACCTCCCAGCTGTGGCTACTCTCTACAAACTGCTTTTTAGAGAAGGTGGTGACTTTTACTTTCACAGCTTATTACTTTTTATAGTACAGTGCCTGCAAATGAGAAGCCTAGCACAGATCTGAAGAATTCAGACTGATCTGTTAAGTGTCCCTGTGCTGACTCTTGAGCTTCTTAACTTCCATAAGGGAACTCTCTGGCCCTCTGGAGTCCATGGAACAACTGTCGTGGCCTTATGAAGACCTGGATATTACCACATCTTTGCATACCTGAGCATATATCACTTGAAATATGTTTTCCTCTGTTTTTCAGGTATTTGTTTTTGGACTGAATTGCAGTAATTGTTTGGGAACTGGAGATAATCAGAGCACAATAGTACCAAAGAAAATAGAAGCCTTATGTGGAAAGAAGATTTCCAGTCTCAGTTATGGAAGTGGACCCCATGTTGTACTTTGCACTGAAGGTAGAAAATTAAAATCTGTAACTTATGTTTCTATACTAAATGTTAAGTTCCACTTGCATTTACCAAAAATGGATTAAGTTGTAATTATGTTAACTCGTTACTTGGGTAATATACACTAAGGGGTTCTCTTTGGTCTCAAGTGGAACTAAATGTATTCTGTAATAGGTAAATTTTTGTTTTCGTTATGTGGCAGCTATAGAGTTTTACTCTATCACTTATAATATCCTCAGTCTTATCTGTGCATTTTCATGTATTTCCACAATAAATCTAGACATGATACTGTGATATATGTGTACAGAATAATCGTATACAAATTACTTACTTTTTTAGTATACAGATTATTCTTGTAACAGTTTCACTGTTTGTTAATATCCTTTCACTTTCACATTGGCATTCGCTAATTTCTTAGAATTCTGTCTGTCTTAACTTCCTTTGAATTTTTGGTGGGTTTTATCACAAACTTACAATGTTTTTGCAGATGGTGAAGTGTACGCTTGGGGACATAATGGTTACAGCCAGCTTGGGAATGGCACAACCAATCAGGGCATTAGTCCTGTTCAAGTTTGCACAAATCTGTTAATAAAGAAAGTGGTGGAAGTAGCTTGTGGCTCTCATCATTCCATGGCGCTGTCATTTGATGGAGATGTAAGTTGAAACCTGTTCAAATCTCTTAATCTCCTCCTTGAAGTGAATAGTGCAGGTTACCTTGGAGTCTGAAGTTCTCTTTCTCTGCAGCGTAGTTATGACATAATCCTTTCTCCTGCTGCCTCAAACGAGGATGTCCTTTCATTCAGAGCGACATGAAAACAACTCAAAAAACCCCACCCACAAGCCCCACCAAAAAAAAAAAAATCGAGGGAATAAAAGCTTAGTAAACTTTTATGTCTTTCATGTGTTGTATGTTTCACAGGGAGGAGATCAGAAAGCCTGCCACTTGAGATGAAAGAATGGATTGTAAGGTGCAAAATGTAACATTGTTATTTCCTGCAATTTGGTTATTTAAGGGGTATGTTTAGTTATTTTTATTTACTAGTTAGCGTTTAGTCTGTTTCTTGTAGTCTTCATGATTTCCCCACTGGTGCTGTGAGAGATTGTTGCTCTGCACACCTCTGAACTCCTTTGTGTATAGCTAATGAAAGAGCGTTTGGTTTATATCCAAGTCTGCTTTGTGCTATTTGTTTACATGGCTTAAGGCGATGTGTCATGAGTCACAAGTACAATTAGTTTCCAGTTAGTCAGATTTGACCAATGTGTGTCTGTCTGATTTGAGTTGCGTGATCCTGCATGACTTCAGCTCTGCTTCAACAAAAGAAGAGTCCTAATTTTAAAACCTTCCGAACAATGAAAATGGAAAATCCGGTTCTTTCATCCTGGTAATCTGAGTATGTCTGTTTTACCCTTCAGTATGGAGTAATAGTGCAACAGTAATACAAAGTTGCAAATCAATATTTTGAGGATAGGAAAGAGATATTCTCTTAGTTTAAGTGGTCTGTGTTGTGTCTGAGCCTACAGTTAGGAAGGATCCTCATGCTGTCATATTTGACTTGGTTAAACTATGAAATTTGGAGTGCATGCAGAAAGGGGATGGTGCTCGTGTATTAGCTAAGCTAGTGGTGCCAGCTGGTGTGTGGTAGTGGGCTGCAATGGCCATGCTGTTTCTTGTAATAAATGTAACATACTTGAAATCTCAGTGGAAGCAGTAAAGTTTCTTTGTATTTACCGTGGAGTTGATATTTGCAGCTTGCTCACCACTGTGGCTAGTTAAAGTACTATAAATCCATCCCTAGTGAGCCTTGCTGTAGCTTATTCTGTTTGGGCTCTGAGGTTTTATCTGTACTAGAATCAATTATACTGAAAGCAGCAAAATGTGTTAAGTAGAGTTTTATTTACAGAAAGATTTGGCTGCAAAACCCCTTGTGACCTGATATATCTGGAGTTTCAAGAGAGGTCTCAAAACTGGAAGTATTTGTGGAAATACTTGGCATAATTGATTTGTACAGTTGGTTCAGTGCCATTTAATGCAGTGCAAATTGAAAAAAAAAACGTATCTTGATAGATTTAAAGGACTGCAGACGCTTTTGCTTCTCTGGGAGAGGAAACCATAGAATCAGAATTGTTTAGGTTGGAAAAGATCTTTGCATCTAGTCCAGTCGTTAATCCAGCACTGGCAAGTCACCACTAAACCATGTCACTGAGTGCCACATCTGCAGGTTTCTTAAATACCTCCAGGGATGGCGACCCCACTGCTTCCCTGGGCAGCCTCTTCCAATGCTTCATAACCCTTTTGGTGAAGCAATTTTTCCTAATGTCCGGTCTAAACCTCTTCTGATGCAACTTGAGTTCATTTTCTCTCATCCTATCGCTTGTTACTTAGGAGAACTGACTGACCCCCACCTTGCTACACCCTCCTTTCAGGTAGTTGTAGAGAGCGATGAGGTCTCCCCTCAGCCTCCTTTTCCCCAGGGTAAATAACCCCAGTTCCCTCAGCCGCTCCTCATAAGACTTGTTCTCTAGACCCTGCACTTGTCTGGGAAACAAATGACATTGTGGCTTCCATTCCTTTTTCCAACATCATGAAAGAATAAAGACAGTCCACTCACTATGCTCTTTGTCTTATAGTCTGATTTATATTTAGTATGGAAAGATGTTCCTTCTGTTCTTTTGTTTCCTGGTATAGTCAGATGCTCCGATTCTGTAGCAAGAAGATGAAAAAAGTGCTGTTCTCCTTTCCTAGATCAGTCCTGTTTCTAATTTTCAACTGTTGAAAATTAATTTTAAGCATTTTACCTCGTTAAATAGGATGGTTTACCCAGGCTGATGCTGACTACAGTAAGATTATAACTTATTTCTAACATTTCTATTAAGGCTTAAACTGCAGGGTTTTGTTTGTTTTTATTGACAGCTGTACGCTTGGGGCTATAATAACTGTGGTCAAGTTGGATCTGGATCTACAGCAAACCAGCCAACTCCTCGTAGAGTTTCGAACTGTTTACAGGGTAAAATGGTAGTTGGCATTGCTTGTGGTCAGACCTCCTCCATGGCTGTAATAAACAATGGTGAGGTAAGCATTGCTGCATTCTCACACTCTCTCTCTGTTACCTGAACTTATGAGGTTAATGTCTGAATGTGGGGACATGCTGAGTGCTCAAGTTACAGGCTTGTATTGGTAGAGTTATATTAGACTTACATTGATAACATCTGTGAGACCAATTTAAGGAAAACTTTGCAATTAACTGGAGATGCTGTCTTTACACTAAACATTCCTTCTTATGGCAAAGACTGTATTGGAACATAATTCTTACTGAGTCTGCAACTGCAAGAGTCTGACCAGTTGTATTAAGCATTCTGTCTTAATATTTCAATAGAGTGTTTAACATATGTCTTAATTATATAATTTGAAAATGTGCACAATTACAGAGTTAATCTTCCTGCCAGAATACACCGATTGATCCTGGTCCTTAAACACATTGCTTAATTGTCAGCAAGAAAACCAAACCAAGCTTTTGAACATTGCCCTAGTATTGTGCGACCGAGTTTCACACAAGTTTATGGTGCTGTCTTGCTTCTAGGTATGAACTGTAACCTCAGTTTTACTACATTTCACCAAACTCAGAGCATAGTGTCTCTCTGTGACTTGAGGGACTGTAAAGTTTCGGAGGTTGAGATGAGCTTTTGTTGTACGTACTTTTGTCTTGATGTGTCCATCGTAATAAAACTAAAGGAAAAATTAGACCTAAACTGGGGACTTCAGTTTAAACTAATCCAATAGCTAATCAGCTGATCAGAATAACTAATTTCTTTTTTTCTTTAAAAAAAAAAAAGTAAGAGAAAGGAAGGTATAAAAGTCAACTAAACTGTTGACACTATGGGAGAGATTTTGGTGTATTTGAAGTACTAGGAATTCTGAGATAAACTTACAAGACATACATTTTAGAAAGTTTCTTTAAAAGGTAAATGCAGTATTGAAAAGTTGAAATCAGTTGGTCATTGCAGTATATTTTATATCTTTCACCCTTCTCTATATTGCTCTTGAAATAGCACAATATTTAATAAAATGTACTTTTTTTACTTGTGCTTAATAAGAAGTCTTAAATATTCTCTACTTCTGCAGAGGAGTGGCTTAATTTTGTTTTCCATTTGCAATCAGGTTTATGGCTGGGGTTACAATGGTAATGGTCAGCTAGGTCTTGGAAACAATGCAAATCAACTAACACCATGCAGAGTGGCAGCGTTACATGGTGTATGTATACTACAGGTATGTCTAACATGGAAATGAAAATTCATTCATATTGCTAGCATCTGCAAAAACTGTGCCTTTGGAATCTTATACCTGCTTCTAGATTTCATAGTTCAAATACTGATTTTTTTTTGGGGGGGTTTTTTTTAGCTCCTATAACTAGGCTTATAAAAGTGCAGGAAAGCTTGCTTTTGTAAATGTTCCAAATGCTTTAAAGTTAGCTAGTGTAACTATAAGTAAATTATGCTGTGGGTACACATTGCATCTTTGTTACAAAGCTGAATGAATGAGCTGCACTAGGCAAAGACAAGAAATGAGGGAGAGCAAGATGTTCAAATTAGATTATATATCAATATTCTAATTAGCCCTTCAGAAGTGAGGAGAGAGGGAGGATGAGTCCTGGGTGTGGGTTTGGTTGATTGGTGTTTGGTAACTGAAGAATAAAACTAAAATTTGGGATTTCCTTAGTAAGGTTCTATGGAGTTTTGTATGATAACTTGGGTTGAACAGTTGTTGGCTGTTGAACTGCAGCTGTCATAGTTTGTATAGTATTCAAAATATCAAATTCTGAAAGTATTTCAGAGTTGCAAGACATGATGATGAAGTTTACTGTTCTTTGTGTGAAGCCTGCAACAGAAAGCAAGTAAAGGCTAGGGAGACTTTGCAAGAGTGCAGTACATTATTTAGGTGTAACCAATGAACGCTAAATTAATGAAGTTGGGACTTTTCCAGTACCTACAGTTAATATATTTTGTGTTAGCTTTAAGTACTGAGAAATAACGCATTGTAGTGCTAAATGAAGAATGCCTCAGATATTTAACATCAGCTAAACTAAGATAATGTGTGTGATAATTTTGTTTCTCGTCTCTGTTTTGTTTAGTAGTAATGCTTATACCTTTACTTACAGATTGCCTGTGGCTATGCGCACACGCTAGCACTAACAGATGAGGGTTTGCTCTATGCCTGGGGAGCTAACACTTATGGGCAGCTGGGAACTGGCAATAAAAGTAATCAGTTAAGCCCGGTGCAGATCATGATGGAAAAAGAAAGGTAACCTTACTGAAGCTGTGTCTGTATTGATAAGTCTGAGCATGTGTTATGCAGTCTCTAGCACTGGAAGTGTGCATGTGTAGGGCTTGGTGGATTGTTTTTCTATTGCTTATGTTAGAAGCATGGGAAAGGCTGGTAACTTACTGAGTGCTTTTTGCTATCTGTAATGATTATTGAAAGTAAACATACTTTGTCTTTACCTGATACTGAAAGATAATGAATGACCAAGTGTTAGACTATTCTAAATATGGTTCCTTTGGTTATAAACTTGGAGCTGTGTAGTCGATAATCCAAGCCGTTAAGCTGTATTGAGGCCTACATTAAAAAAAAAAAAAAAAAAAAAAAAAAAAGGGGTGTGTGGGTGGGACTGGGGGACAAGGGAAAGGAAGCACCACCTTTGTAACATGGGAGGAAAAATCAATTTTGAAGGTTGACGTATTGAAAGGTTGACAATAGCCAACCACATAAAACAGAACTCAATTTGCAAGGTTACTAGAGCTAAGGGCACATAATACCACTTCTATCAGTGGTACCAGTTAGTAGTTTGTAGCTTCTTCGTTTCATAAAAGAAACTCATAAAAGAATAACCTTAACCCTTGTCCACCCTCTTTCAGCACCCTTGTCATCATATTTAGGAAGGCTCTCCTGCTGTTCACCTACAAACTTGGCCCATTCTCTGGGCCCATGTGTATACCTGTAGATTAATGTATCTCAGATTGGAAACCTCTTAGTCTATAAATCCCTTAACCTGTAAATCTCTTAATTTGTAATCCCCTCCTAACTAGGGAACACTTGTGGTTGGTTTTTTTTCTACTCCATTTCTGAACTGTCTTTCTGGGAAGTCATTCCTATTTTTTCCTGTTTCTCACATTTAACATTAAATTAAAAGCTGCACGGTAGTGAGATTATTTAAAACCTTAAAAATGGGTGGGGGAAAGAGGAAAGGAACTATCAAAATAGAAACCACTGAGGTGAGGCTCGCTTTCTGTGAAGGAAAATGAAATATTCTTTTAAAAAGCACTAGAAGAGAAACATGTATGTTTGCAAATAGAACAACTTTGTTTTCTTAGCGGTTTATTTTTTGAGTGAACTAAGGGGAACTATTGCATTCAGAACTGTGTGTGAACTCAAGCATGGGTTTATAATAAAACTGGGATTTGTTCAATGGCTAAAGGAGGGAGAAAATATCATAGAACTTCTGCTTTGAATCTAAGTGAGAGAGAAGTCACTTGAACTCACTCATCTTGCTTGACTTGACTCCCTTGGAAACAGTGCTATAAGTGGGTGAGCTGTCGTTTCCCATGAAGCGTATTACTGTTGCTTCTCCTGGTCTTTTCATTTATGTAAATCTTTTGCCATTTATATGTAGTACTGATGACAGTTCCTTAGGAGGTGGCATTTGACGCTGTCTTGAAGAATATTGCACATATAGCTTGTAAGGAACTTTTAGACTTGTGTTTTGTATTAGCTTGGAGGAACAGCTATGAAGGTCAGCTTCCTGAATTTTGATGTTAAGTGTATCCTCTTATGTGTGCTGTAAGTATACTGTATGTGTACTCATGGCTTGGCTTCGCGGACGAAGATTTGGGAAGGGCTTTGCCCATGCTTATTGCAAGCGCGCTGATGGCTGAAAAGGCCAATGCGGGATAGGCAAGACCGGTTGCAAAGAGCACACCGGAGGGTCTCCTTGGGTGGTATTGCCGTTTCGTCCCTTGCCTGTTGCTACAGGGCTTTGCAAACGTGAGTATACCCTTCAAGCCTGCGCGGTGGATTTTTTAGGTGAGGCGCAGCGTGCGCGAGACTGGCCCCACCCTTTACACCTGAGGTTCATCTGCCAGGGCCTAGCGAGCTTGGACGGTGACAGCGAAGTCCTCAGGTCGTAGGTTTGGTTAGAGTATCCTTCTCTTAGATGGATGGCCTTACAGGGCTAAACGAGCTCCATCTGCCCGGGTTTGGAGTTAGAGTTGTCCTTCTCCTAGGATGGTTGCCCGAAGGCTAGTGAGCCCATCCTGCCCGTGGACACACTTTGTCTGACCCTTCAGTTGAGACCTGTCAGGCTTGGGAGACCCTACCGGAGGCATATGCCACCACCAGCATAGCTCTCAACTTCACAAGGGCACGCAAGCTCTTTCCCCACGGCAAGGGGGTGCCCATGAAAGAGGTATGTGTACTATACACATGTTATAGTACACGTTCTACTGTACTTCTTAAGTATAGTATGGTTACTCTGGAAATAAGAATCTGTTCTACTAAGGAAAGAAAGTTTTGGGAAGGAAATCATTTAGGTGGGTAGCCATGATGGAAAGGAAGTTGTTCCTAAAATACTTTATGATGTCTCTTGTAGAGATGCTGAAAGATCTCAATGTTGCCTAGAGGTTCATAAGTTACAATGCTGTAAAACAACTCATTAGTCTTATCTGCCAAAAATTATTGATACATATACGGAAAGTGATTGTAGATTCTTTCTGTCTTTTATCTTGAAATAATTTTTGCACTTAAAATGTGGGCTTTGTGCTAAAAAAGCTTTTTGCTTGAAAAGCTAACTCTTCATGGATATTGTTCCATAAAGGAACAAACGTGTATGTTCTTAAACTGGTTGGAAAGACATTTATTTGTCCCAGTTGATCTGTTTCTGGCAGATCCTTTTGGGATTAAATCCTCTGATGCTTTTTTAGCATGGAGACAAAACAGGAAAGCCTAACTTTTGTTTTGAAGTAACGCTGGAATTTCCTCTGGTTTTTACTTATCTTATGAACAGAGACACTGGAAATGTCCTTGCAGTCCTTTCAATGGAAATGTGATTCTTCTCAGTTTTTGTAGTGTTTCAAATAGCAAGATAGGGATTGTCTGAGCAATGGGAGAACAGAATAGATGACCGTGCATCAGCAGCTCTAATATTTTAAGGAACTATGTGAGGTGGGTGAAAATATTATATAGACTTTATTTTAAAAAAACCCATAGCTCTGCAAGAATGTGGAGTTAAATGCATGTATTCACCTCTCCTCAAATAAAGCACTGTCCATGTTCTATGCTGATTTTCAGTACTGAGGAAAGCAAACAGCAAAATAAGAAGTCAGAAATACAGGCAGTAGGTCAGATCTCTAAATATGAAAAACAGTTAAAAGGGGGTAGAAGGGTTTCTTAATAAAGGATTTATTGAAAAATACGTAGGAACTTAATCTCAGAGTGAGAGAATGTTTACAATATCTGTTTGAAAGAAGTTCTGGAAAATGCTCTGCAAAAATCCTAGGAGTATAACTTCCCTGCCTGTTCCCTAACTGGAAGTTTCATAAGCTCCATAAGCATTTCTTCTTGACAATAAGTGTCTGATGCACATTGGTTTTAAAGGGAAAAAAAAATCCTTTGTTTTTATTCATCCCTTTCCTATGGTCATGGAAGAAAAGGAGGAATGTCAACTGATGAGAATGACATAATTAAAGCAATATCTGATTACAATGAATCTACAAGTAATCTGAACATGTCATTACAACTGTTAAATATCCGTTCAAACAGCATCACATTCATGCAGGACAAAGAAAGAAGTACAGGAGTGTAGATGCATAGTTCAGTTGGCTGTTACTTTGGTGAGGCATTTGGAAAGTCACTTGATTCCGTACCTGTAAGTATCTTACAAGGTTTCTTCTGTTTGCAGGGTGGTGGAGATTGCAGCCTGCCACTCTGCTCACACGTCAGCTGCCAAGACCCAGAGTGGCCAGGTGTACATGTGGGGCCAATGCCGTGGGCAGTCAGTGATCTTTCCCCACCTCACTCACTTTGCCTGCACTGACGACGTGTTTGCTTGCTTTGCTACCCCTGCTGTAATGTGGCGTCTTCTATCAGTAGGTGAGAACAAGCTCTGATATGGCAGCCTGTGCTGTGATCTCCGTGTACATTTGTAGTGATTAGTATGGGTTACCTATTCTGGGGCAGGATGGCTCCTGCTTTAAGGAGAACTAGCAATTAAAACTAGCTTTTTTGGCTTTCTTCTGAAGAAAACAGTATACTTCATCAGCTAAGGATCCAGAGTAGGGTTAACAAGATTGTTTGTTTGCCGGTATACGTCTGAAGAGAAAACAGTTTTATCATTGCGCAGTGAATATTGTGTGTTTCCTACATTTGCATTGTTTGAGCTCCAGCTCAGGACTGGGAAGAACTCCTGGATCATTAAACATAACTTTTTTTTTTTTTCTCTTAAAACTATTGCTGCTGGGAAGACTGCTCCTGACACTTCTTACTTTGGTATCTGGCAGCTTCGAATTATAAGTGTTGTCTCTAGCTTTATTTCCTTAGTATATACCCTCCAATATGAACGTGAAAGAGTGAATTTCTCTCCTGTGTGTCATGTTAGGAAAGTAAAATAACAACAAAATTCTGAGTTTTCATTTTGTGAGATGATTTCTCTCAGCTCGATTTACTTAAGCTTCCCCCAAAGACAGGCAGGCTTGTAAAGCAAGACCCTAATATAATTGTTTTCTCTGTTGGATCTCTCTTCTTATACTGCCTTGGATTGCTCTTCTAATGTAGTCTTTGTAATCAACAATTAAGTCCAAGATTTTCTTCTTGATATCTTTGATTCACGTGCTGCTAGTTCTTATCTGACCCCAAATATGCATTAAAGTTCTTAGCTTGCCCTTCCTTGAAAACTTTAAGGTCTTCTCATCTTAGATCTGCCACTTCAGTTTGTAAGATCATTTAGGAGATCTAATCTGTTTTCATATTGACAACAGATCCTAATTTTGTAATCCCTGTACAACATTGTTTTTGTAGAGATATCACATCCTAAGTAACATTTCTCCAGACTCAGACTTAATCTTTGCATGTGGCTTGTCCTAACCCAGCTTCTCTGTCTTAACTTCATATTATCACATTTATAGACGTCCAGATAACAGCATCTCGTCTATGGATGAAACTGAATAGTTTTAGTAAAGAGAGAGAAGATTAGCTTGGAGTGATCTGCTTCTGGGTAAATCCAAGTCTTGTTTTATCCCACTTCTCACTTTCTCCATTCTCTTAATCCTCTGCAATATGTGTTAGTCTTGTCCTCTGCAGAGGCCTAATGGTTGTCTAGGTCTGTTGCCTTTTGCTAATAGTGAAGACTGTTTAAATGACGTCTTCCCAATTTCAGTACCTTTCAAGTTCTTCATTTTTATCAAGTATTCTTAGATTGAGGATAACAAGGTGTTTAAATTTTGCACCGATATTTTAATTCCTCTTAGCCTTTTGGGGGTTCTTCCCCTCTTATTCTGATAAGCCTAGTTACTGAATATTTAAATAAAAAACATTAATTCTGGGGGCATTTTTAATCTCCATTTTCCATATGCATTTTTTCCTTCCTCACGTTTTTTTATTTATATAGCTTAAAACCCCTCTTTTTTTTTTCCTTAGTGAGAGCTAACTCTGCATAAAGGTTATTGTTCTGCTTCCAGTTATGACGACTTTGCCAAAAAAAAAAATGTCAGTCACTCAGGGTTGGCTGTGATGAAGTACAAAGCTGCAGCCTTTTTTTGAGGAATGCACTTAAGGTATTTGGAGTGAAAGTTGATCTGCTACATGGCTTAAGCTAAGCTCATGACCTAGAAATAAAATCACATGAGCAAGTGGAGGGGGATTGGAGCATGGTTTAGTTAGCCCTGAGGAGATGCAGTTTCTGTTTATGATCATGTAAATCAGAGGAGTGTGTGGTCTTTTGTGGCACAAACATGACTTCTCTGTTACAGCAGTTTGTTATAACAGTATTTCTTTTTGAATACCAACTAATTTAGCTGTCCTTAATAGTGATTAACAAGATGGAGTCCGGTGGGACACAGAAGATAGACCACATCCTATTATAGTGGAAATACACCTATTTTTCTTTTCCATACTTTGCTTCTTAGAAACCACGTTTTGAAATCCACTTTTAAGATGCATCAACAGAATCTTCAAATAACAGATTAAATTAGGTTGTCTAAAACTTCAGAGTTCTTGCTTTACCACAAGCCTTAGCCAGCTTTTCCTGCAACTCGTATGATTTCTGGAGACACAGAAAATGAGACCTCTGTGGGACCAGTGCCATAGGCCTTAATATAACGAACTGTCAGAGAGCTGTGGTATCTCAGCTTTAATCCACTTCCAAAATTGCTGAAGTCCTGTGCCCTTGGTTGTACCAAGTACACACTATCTACTGTCTCTCTCCTTCAATAGCACTACTGTTGGATTTTTTGTTGTCATAACTGACTAATAAACTGAGTATAATGGTGTCAGTGATAGTCCATGTTAGTGAGCTCTGGCAAACACCTTAAGAGACAACGTGCAGGCTATGTCCAATCTGCCAGCACAAAAAAGTGGCAACTGGTGATATGTTTTCTTATTCTTTGGGCTCAGATAGCACCGAGTCAGTGCAGCTGTATATTTGTCTTGAGTGAGTTGTGTGTGGTGCCGTAGGCTCCCATCACCAGCAATCTGCAGGTTAGCTGCAGAGACTAGTTTGCAGGTTTCAGAGATGAGCTGACCCAGCACTAGCACTGAGCTGCAAGAAGGCTGGCAGCTTTATGGGTGGTACCCAGGCAGAGAATGAGAAGGAATTTCTCCAGGTACCTTCCTTGGTGCTGTGCTACCTCTGTGCAGTGAGCTGGAACAGGAACTGCAGACCACTGCTTCTGTAGTTGTTGTGAAGCAGTCCTTGCCAAGAGGAAATGGAATTGGATTAATTAATTCTTCCCATTTCACTGCTTAAGCTGATGGAGCCCTGATTCTGACCTATTTTCCTTGACATGCTCTTAGTTGAGCTGCTAGCTTTAGTTAGTGATTTATGTGATCCATTCAGGATGCTTAATGTGGGGGGTGGTTTTTTTTGTTTTAAAATTGTAGAGCATGAAGACTTCTTAACAGTAGCAGAGTCTCTGAAGAAGGAGTTTGACAGCCCAGAAACCTCAGACCTAAAGTTCCGTGTGGATGGGAAGTACATTCATGTCCACAAAGCTGTTCTTAAAATCAGGTAGTGGTCGTGTTTCACAGCTTCTTGTTTATACAGAATAATCTCTTGGTATTGCATCTGAGGGAGGGAAAAAAGTAAGGGGTAAGGAGGGACCCCTAAACCTGCAATAAAAAGCATCTGTGTGTCCATAATCTCTTTAAGTGAAGCAACTGTAAAAGGAGTTGAATCGAAACTATGTATTAAAATAGTCCATGTTAAATTTTCTCTAAACCTATTTGTTGTTCCCAAGATAAATTCTGTAAGTTGGTCTGATTGCAAATGTATACACAGACATTTCTGTAGCACAAATCAAATAATGATGCATAACAACGCCCACAGTATTAGGAACCAAAATGTGGACAGCTGGCTGTGATGGGGCATGGTTAAGTACTTGTGACTATTGCAGAGTGCCCCAAATACGTATTTGTGGGGGACTGTAATGTAATGTTCATGTGTTCATATAATAGCATTCCAGATGATGTCTTTGTCTCTTAGGTGTGAACACTTCAGAACCATGTTCCAGTCATACTGGAATGAGGATATGAAGGAAGTGATAGAAATAGACCAGTTTTCTTACCCTGTGTATCGTGCCTTTCTTGAATACTTGTATACAGACAGTGTTGACCTTCCACCTGAAGATGCAATAGGTATTGTTTATGCTCCAATTATGTCGGAAAGCAACATCCAGAAAAACTGAGATGGGGATCCAGAACAAATGTCTTAATATGTGCATTTTACTGGGGATTAGTTAAGCTGTCTTTAAAATACTGCCGTAGCAAACTGACTACAGCAAAAGTGGTGCATATTTAGAAATAAACTATGAACAGTTTTTTCAAGGTTGGGAAATAAACTATTTCTCTGGGTTAGAATACTTGCATACTTTACTAAATTGAGTCAATTATTGTTTAGGGATAGTACCGAAGAATCTTAGTAGATCTAACAAGGGAAACTTGGACAGCAGAGCAAAGAGCAAGCTGCAACTCAAGCATGGATTTTTATAATGGCAGCTTTCTGCTCCTGTTGTGGTGCCTGTTTTGTGACAGTTCCACTCTCACAAGCAGTTAGGTATGCAAATCAGCGGAACAGCTTGTGTATTTAGAGATGAACAGGATTGTGGCATGAGGTAATAAAAGGCCTTTCTTCCTGTGTAATGGTAAAATGCATTTCTCTGAATAGTGACCTACTTGCAAAAAGCATATTATAGACATGTAGAACACTGTATACAGAATACAGATGCGGTCTGTACCCCAGAAGCATGAACTGCTGTTGGAAGAGCAGAGGTCATGACAACTAACTAATGCGGTGGCATTTGAATTGCAGGGCTTTTGGATTTGGCTACTTCATACTGTGAAAATAGACTGAAAAAACTGTGTCAACACATTATCAAGAGAGGAATTACTGTGGAAAATGCTTTTTCATTGCTCTCTGCTGCTGTCAGATATGATGCAGAGGTAAACTTCTAAACTTCAATCTCTTAAATAGGTGACTGCTTTCTGACCTAAACTGTGGAGAAAAGCAGCCAGCCATGTTTTCATATAAGCTTGCTCTCTCACTTACTATCAGATAATAGTATTTTATCTGCCATTTTTAGAATTTGAGAATGTAGGACTTAAGAAAACTGTATTTGCCATGAAAGATATCTCTTCCCCGCTCCCCGCCCCCCCGTCCCCCATAAACCAGTACTGGGAAGGTAAACAAGCACACAGATACCTTTGTCCCAGTCTCAGTATTTTGTGGAAAAAGGTTATGATGCTGTGCCAAGCTTCAGGATTACTGTTTCAGGGCTGGAGGGTGGGGAAGAAAAACTGTAACAAAAAATTTCTGAGGATGAAAAAGACCTCTGAAATAAGGGAAGAGTTTAAATACAAAGCAAAACCCATAACATTACGAAAAGCAGTCTTGTAAGCCTTGAGTTACTTATTTGTAAGGTTGTGTGTTGTGTGTGATGTCATAGGGTGGTCAGTTAGGGGATTGAGTGCATTTGGGGGTTTTTTGGTTGGCAGGGTGGGGGATTTTTTTGGCTTTTTTGTTTAGTTTAGGTACAGTCAAATACACTAGTGAAACTTCCCTATTGCCTAATGTCTGACTTGTTGCTAGATCTGCTGCTTCGTGAACTAATGAGGAAGTGTTCCTGGGCTTGCTTCGGCTATTCGTGTTCAGCAGAGTATCTGTGCATCACGTTTGCAACTTTGCGATTGGTTGGTTTTTAACTTGCTGCTTGTGCTTATAGAGCAGTTTTGGTACTCATTGCTGTTTCTTGTACTTAATAACCAGCAATCGGCGTGCAGATGCCCTGTCTTACTTCAGAGCCTTGTAGTGTGTTGCTTGTTTGATATACCTTACCCAAAGGGCTGTTAGCATCTGAATTGCAGCTTCAGCTCTATACTGTGAATAATGATTTCTTTGGTGGGAGATCATAGAAAATAGGAAGATTTCCATATTTTAACCTTAAAAGATTGTTTGCAGGAAGGGTCTTCAATATGTGATTGATTTTGTGTGTAAAGGGTGGAAGTAACTTTTGGACTCAATGATCTTAAAGGTCTCTTCCAACCAAAGGGGTTCTGTGATTCTGTAATCCAGTTACTATGCCTTGGCTGTGCCTCACAGCTCAATGAAGTTAGAACCATAAGCTTAAATGGTACATTAAGGAGAGAAAGGGTGACACTGAGGAGCTGTTTTTTAGTAAGAAGTGTTTTTTACATGCAGTATTACTAGAAGGGGGCTTGAAATTGCTTGGTGATGTAGTTCATTCAAGGGACTGTGCGTCTGGAAGACAGCAATTAAAAGAAGCTGCTTCACTAACATAAAATACCTCCACGACATGAAACTCTCCAATACTTTCTTTTGGTGACTGGCTGAACTGAAGTGGCTGGAATTAGGTCAAGTCTGTCGTCTTCTTATAGCTTTTAAAATAATAACTGGATGTACCTTGTGCCTTTATCCACATAAGTCTACATGAAATACGGTTTGCTGGGAGTGCATCCATCACAAGTGAAATTCAGCCTTTTTTTATACAGAACTTTAAATTTTCTAAAGTTACTGACTAATACTACAGTATTTCTGTTTATTGTATGCTTGTTGCATTGACTTGGAATATGATTTTTTTAATAAAGCAGTGCAAAATAATTGTAATGTGTATGATGTAATTTTGTTTTAAAATGCTACTTCATTCTGTTACTTAAAAACAAGAAAACCATCAGTGTTCTAATAAGCTTGTCTTTTTTCGTTGCACAGATGCCACACAAGTCAAGATCTGCAGCTTCAGAATGCCTGGTTTTAGGCCAGGATATATTTTTATATTGTTGTGGTGTCAAGAACTCTCACTGGCACGCAGTTGCTCTAGCTTTCTGTACTGACCTTAAGTGAAAACATGAATATTTATCAGCCTTTCATACCTCATGTGGCTTAGATAGCTCTGCAAATTTGTTAGGCCTTACTGCAGTGCCCAGTCTGCTGAGCAGCTAGGGGAGGGTGTGTTCTCACCTGTAAAATAATGTTTGGGACGTGTGAGAAATACTTTGTAGCATGAGTCTGTCTGTTCCTCATGCGCAGAAAGGCCTCCTGCTGAAACTTTGCTTTGAAACTATCCAGTTGGTATTTGCTCCCATGGAGCCTGGTGACATGCAGCTTCAAGGCTTTAGTGAAGCCCGTAACTAAGCAGAAAGTCAAGCAACCTTATGGATAGATTTGAGTTTATCTTATCAAACAAGAGAGCTGAATTTTCTTAATCCACAGTCTTGGTTATATATGATTACCACAAGATCTCCTATTTGTGTTGGGTTCTAATAGATGTCAGTGAATGCAGATGAAACTCTTCAAGTGGGAAAACTTTTAAAAATAATATATTGCCTAGAACAGCTGAGTTTTGTGACTCCAACTATACTGTTAGAACAAATCATGGTTACTTTTCCCCTTTTAACCATGTTACATGGGTTGAATTATTATTTTCTGTTTCATTTACATAGTGACTATGTGGGGGGAAAACACTGAGAGCCACTGGGTTAATGTGTTTGACTAATTCTCTGCAAAAATAAAGCATATACAGGCATTTGTGCCTAAGTGTAATTTTCTGTGATGAAAGTGAAGATACTAACTTTTTTCTTTTTTTTTTCTTCTGTTTAGGACTTAGAGGAATTCTGCTTTAAGTTTTGTGTCAATCATTTGACAGAAGTGACACAGACTACAGCATTTTGGCAAATGGATGGTCCCCTGCTAAAGGAATTCATTGCTAAAGCCAGTAAATGTGGAGCCTTTAAGAACTGAAATGAGGCTGTAAGTTATGGGTGCTGGTAGGGTTTTTTTCAGTTATAACAGGATGTCATAACTGTGTGTAAAAGTGAATGTTACCTGGTCTCTTGACCAGAAGATGTGAAAGACCACAGTGAAAAAGTGCTCGAGTGAACTGTTGTAAAAATGTCAAGCAAAATATTCAGTTGCGTTTATCAAACCTGGATGGCGGAACCAGCTCGAGATTTCAGAGGGCGAGAGGAAACATTGTGGTGTGCAAAGGACACCTGTGCTGCGGACTTTCCTTTCTAGTGTAGGACATCTCCCTTCTAGCACCACCTGCTCATATTTTCAATTTACTCTTTGGGGTTGGAGAATAGTCTAACCTGAGCCACTGAATGATGTCACTCAAATTGTTAAATCCTTGGGATTATAGAGAAGCAAATGGCACGGATCTCTCTTACTGCATTTGCATGGTTATGAATGAATTTGCCATTTGCTGCGTGTAATTAACCAGGCATATTCAGTGCTTAGAAAAGTGTGCAAAAATAATATAACCTTAAAGTCTATGCCAGTAGCTCCGAAGAAAGGGGTAACTAGCAAATCTAATTGGAAGTAAATCCCTGTATTTGGGTTTACCTTAATACAAGTTATAATGTGTACTTTGTGTAATCTGTTCAAGCAATATTTGTAATGATTAATGGAAAAAATTCCCTTTTGTGACTTCAGATTACAGGGTTTCTGTGGAGGGGAAGGGATCCACTGTTCTGAAAGAGGGGATTTTGCATTTAAGTGTTGTATGAAGTTAAACTACGTGTAATAAAATTCACGGGTTTTTGTACCTCTTCACTAGCAAATTTCTTTGGACTTTGAAGAAAATTATGAGCTTCTCATGTTACATAGGAGTTGTTTTTTTTAAAAAACAAAAAGCCAAAACCAAACCAATGCCCCGGACTGTGTATCACTGACTCTTATGGATTTCACTGTGCTTGACAGATAACACGTGATCTCAATTTCAGAAAACAGCAAATTTATTGGTAGGCACTAATTTAGACCTCAGTGAATATAATCTATGGATCTGCTTTTTTTCACTAGTAAGAAGTCTATATATGACTGTATATACAGACATACACACCTACTGGTTTTATTGTGCGTGTGTAAGGTGTTACAGGGTACAGCAGAGAAGCTGGAGCTTCAGATTTGAAGTTTAGGTTAACTACAGGTCTAATTTTGGGGGTATGACTCTGCCAAGTTTTGCCCAGCCTAGAATTTAGTATTGCTGATAGAGGCCAGGGAGCTGCTGTAGCAGACAGAATGCTTCCAACTGTGTCATCAGTGTTTCTAATAAACAGCTTGTTTTGGTTTGCAAACTCTAGGCTTGGGGGGGTGGAACAGAAGTGCACAGGATTAGTCCTCCTATCTGCTCTGCAGCTTGTCAGTAATTCAGATTGCTGCTACAGGGGAAAAAAGTGCTCATGTGAGCTTTTATGTCTTTCCTGTGACAGCGGATTTGCATCTTTTTGTTCCCTAACACATACCAGATAATCCATGCTCCATGTTAATACGCTTTTGTTTTAGGTGAGTTTTCTAGGCAGAATAGCTGTGTGTGGTGCACGAGTCCTTTGGCTCAGGCAGTGAAGAGGTTGCGTTTCCAGTCCTGGACAGCCAGCAGGCCTGAACTAGTAGAAACATGAGTGTTGTGTTTTGTTGTGTGGGCACAGCTAATAGCTCCAGCCAAAGAGCTTCTGGTTTGAGAGCTGTTACTCAGATCAGGTTATGCATTTTTACTAGTCATGGTGTGAATACAGCTACTTTAACAGGCAGGTGATGCAGCCTGTCATGACAAGTTGTGTTTGACGTGGTCATTAGTGCTACCATGAGGCAAGGCGCAGTTAAATGATGGCGTGACAGCATACCCCCTCCTCCACTGTGCCTGTGTAACAGTGGGGCTAGTGAGCACAAGGAAATACACAGCTTTCTTAAAAACATTTTATTTGATTAACTTACCCTTTTGTAGCTAAACAATGCTTTTCTGTATTCAAACAGTTTTTTTAAAGACAAAACACACAGAAGTCATAGCCTTTCTTAATGGAGAAAGGAAGATACAGACCACTGATCCACTTTACACTGTACGTGGTGTTTGTTTAGAGTATGATGCTCAACCATTCCTGGTTGGCCTGCAAACACTGTTTCATCACTGCCATTACAGCAGAACTAGTTATGTATTCAGCAGTCAATCAAGAATCTAATTAAAAAAGCCAAACTCCTGTTTATAATTCAGAAGGTTTTTTACGTGCAAGTTTTGCTAATTTTTCTTCTTTGGAAAGCCAAAGCAGCAATGTAGTCCTTAAAACATCACTGCCATGATGCTGACAGTGAAGCAGCTACTGCACACAGTCAGAAGAGGGCTCCCACAGTTAAAGTGACTTTAACAAGTGTTCTGTGGCAGCTGATGCTCCCTTGTCTTTGAGATAAGAAGTCTTACTGAGCTTTAAAAAAAGCTAAATTTGGTGTAAAACACTCATTGATCCATGGTAAAATTTAAAAAAAGGGATAACTTAAAGTTATTGCAACCGTGAGGTATAAAAATGAGGAAAACACCCAGTTCTTGCTTGTGTCCCTATCTTGGGAGGAGAGGAATTACTTAAGACACCAACCAGACGTGCTCTATGGTTTCTATCAGTAGAAAATCCTAAATATTGACACCATTACATCAGATGTGGGGGTTATTCAGACACTGTACTAGATGTACTAGCCGTGTTCTCTGGGGTAGGAAGGACGACTTCTTTCAAGTCCTGCAGTAGCTCAATCTTGTTATCCAGTCTTTTTCTGCTTTCCAGAAGTTCCTGGATTTTTTCCTCTGTTCCTATTAGGAAAAAGAAAGGGATAAAAGCTCTTATTCATATATAACCATTAGTAATTTAAAATACATGTTATATATGCATTAACACTGCAGAGTTAACAATGCTTCCTTTAACCTGCGATAAAACCTCTGCCTTGCTGACGCACAGTCTTTAGCCTGACACCCTGCCTGCTTGGTCTGCTTATGAAGAGACAGACCATCTGTGGTCGAGACAAGACTAGGTGAAGTATCAAAGTGTCTAAAGAAAACATGAAGCAGTAGAGTTACATACTTTGTCATCCATATGAGGTAATCTCAGAACTACCTATATTACAGATATAATTTAAATCACCAGAGCAAATGTAAAAATTACTAGTTAAGTTACCAACCTGACATTACTTGGCATATGAGCTTTAACATTTTCATAAGCCATTGCTATGGGGACTCCTCCAGTAAAGATGCATTTTACATCTTTAAAGACAGACAACATCTCTGAACTAGACACTTAAAGCAAATTTAGAAGCCTGATGATTGATAGATTTTAGCCAACAACAACAAAATTAAAAAGAGACAACTGCACTCAACAGCTAGATTCTCAAAAACACATCTCAAGAGCACTTAATATTCCCGCTTCTGGCAAAACCATTACTGCCAGCGTGCTGATAGGATTAACCATGTCTGTACCTTATGGGCAAGGCCCTGCCTGACTGCATTTCTGCTTCCCTCTACTGCTTCCGTTCTCCTAATGTTAAAGATTATTGAAATCAGGGAGAGGTCAGACACAGGCCTCGCTAAAATGAGAAGCATTACCATCACCTTATATTGTTAATTGCAAGTTCTAAATGAAGCACTTGTGTTGTTCAGTCACAAAACACACAGATGTGTCAGTGATCTCTGAGCCGCAAAGTTAGTCAGTGAACAACAAGTTTTCCTCACAGTGTGTGAGAATGCCAGAATTAAGATTTTACAAAGAAGCAAAACAGGTTTGTTCAATCCTGAATACATTTTTCTCATTTTTGGGGGGGAAGACACTGAAGGAGTCTCTACATTTCTAATTGGTGGAGTGGGGAAAGTATCTCCAGATGTTTACCCCGTTCATGCTGAATTACAGAGCCTGAACCATCTGTTAACTGTGATTTAACAAAAAAAAAAAAAAAACCAAAAACACCTTTGGCCTTCTGCCTCCCCCTGCTTCTTCTGCTTTGTGTGGAAAGCCCATCACTGCTGCTGTTTGTGTGTGCACATGGAAGACCATGTGCACCAGCTTTTTTTAAACACAGCACCCAACACAGCTGAGTGTGGATGTTGAGACCAGGCAGCCAGAAGGCTGGTGGTGCCCACTGCCTGCTGAAAGGTCAGGGTAGCAGTTCACTAAAGAGGGACTTGATGCCTCACCCTAGCTCTGACTTAAAAGAAGTAGATAATGCCTCTTCTCTCTGCAGTCAGATGTCACTTATATTTGACAGCACATGCCATCACTGTCCCACAACAGCCTGTGCCCACTGCTTCACAGTGTGAACTCAACAGGTGACAAGACTGCAATGGAAATGATCTTCATGGCTGGCCACAGGCAGCCCTCATGGCCCTTCCATTTGGTATCAGGTCTGTGCGGTTAACAGAACTAGCAGGCTCATATTGGAAGAAAAAGGCTGGACATGTTAACAAGTGGGAGCTGGAGAAAAAGCTCTTCTAGAATATTTAGATGCCAATTAATAAATTACTGTAAACAAACAAAACAAAGAGCAAACATGACGACTGTGTTACTGTATTCAGCATATGGGTGACCTACAGACAAACGGCTCCATATCTCCTTCCAAAAGGACGTGGCAGAAACAGAAATAGCCCAGAGAAAGATGTCAGTGACAGGAATGACGGGCCTACGGGAGCACTCCCGTATGAAGGCAGGTAACAGGCTGGGAACCTTCTACCTTGTACAGGAGATGACCTAAACAGCAGGAATACATATTTCTGTAAAATTGGGAATGGCCTGAGGAATTTGGACCTGGAATGGCTGTGCTTGCTCCGTAAGACGAGTGCTAAGGGGCTCTCAGTGAAGGTTCTGCACAACAGTTCTAAAACGGAGTATCGCTGCCTGTGTCTACACAACCGAATTGCAGAATTCTCTGCTACAGGTCCCCTGGAAACAAACACGACCAAAGAGCTCAAAAGCTCCTGGGCAGACTGCTGACTCACAAAAAGAGAAGATTAAAGCTGTACAGCTGACTTGACATATTGTCCCAGTGGGACACACAACAACAGAACAGAAGGAAAAACAAAGAATTCACTTCTTCTTGGAGGAGAGAATGAGAACCTCCAACCTAGAAATCTGAAACTGCTGTTGAGGCGATAGCAGGTCCCATATGAAAAGTTCTAAATGCAGCCAAGTTTGCAGTAAAGCTGCATGCTGCAAAAGAACTGTTTATCCCTATATAGAAAAGGAATTTTCAAAAGCAGTATTAACAGCTACAGTTCAGAGTGGCCTTGCTGCCCTGGCACATAAGGCTCTACAAAAGGTTTTGTGTGATAATCCAAGAAGTGAAAAAAAGGTAAAATGAAAAATAGATTGAAGGTAAAGCAAGTCAGATGACCCAGAATGATCCAGGAAAAAGATCAAAGAATAAGCAGTGTTTATATTAGTCCTACTTTATTTAGTCCTAGACTTTGTATGATGTCAGTTTTTGAACCAGCCTTGACGTGTTTTCATTATTGACCTTGAAATTAAAAGTAGCTTCATGGTATCAGAAAATCGATTCTGTGGCACAGGAAAAACTGAGCTGCTCATGTAGCGGGGAACTGGAGAGGGGACAACTTTTACACGAGAACCATGCGGTTCTGTGTACATATGTGCCAATATCAAGAATGTCTCCTGTAAGCTGAGAGAAGGATGAAATAATTGATGCAGCTGTGAAAGAAGCAAGTGTGATTCAGGGTTGCGTCACATCAGTTTTGAGCAGAGATGGTTTTAATGCCCTCAGATGAGGCACTGGTGGAACCCTGTGTCAGACAACTGCGACACCAGTAGCTCCCATTTCTGAAAGAGGAATTTAAATGTGAGGAGACTGAGGAGAGGAGCCTGCCTTTTCCAGCCGAGTGAAGGGGAAACAGCAAACGTTAGCAAACACCACCTTCATGCACCAAGCCTCAGCGTTAGCTAATTAAAACCAATTTCCCTTTTCACAGGGATCAGTTAAAGCAGAATTTGGGACAAGGCTGCTAACTGTTAGAGAGGGAAATGGGAGCGGGGACTTGCAGATCTGAACAAGTTTTAACCGTGTTGCTTGCAATGGCTGAGACCAGAGTCCAAGCCCCAGAGTGGGGGACCAGTAGTCCCAAGCAACTGCTCCTGCCCTCATTTCCATTTCACTCTGAGCATTCTCAGCTTGTTTTTCAAAGCACGTTACAGTTGCCATCAGATCCTAATGCTCTTCACTGAAACACAACAGCTGGTCTGACCAGCATCCATGTAACGCAGGTGAGCTGCTGAAGGGAGGCTGCAGACAGAGAAGGGAAGTCAGCTGCAGAAACAGGACATGAGTGCACCCTGCAGAAGGGAAGTTCCTCTGAGGCAGAGACCCTTCAGTCTTCTAAAGCTGTGGAACTGTGACCTGCTTCCCCCTTCAGGTCAGCTGGCCAGATCTGACATACTGTATTTCTAAAGGTTCCGGTAGCAATGGCTTTTACTCCATCGTTTATATAATGCTGAGAAAAAAGTTCCTTGGCATTTTCATTTTGAATGGTCATTTTATCAAAATGCTCAGAAAAATAACCTCAATGCCAAAAACCATAACAACTGCTACTGCTCTGACAGCTCCCTTCACATACCTGAATGAATATTTGTCAGTATATTTTCAAACAGTCCACAGTCAAAGAGTGACATCACTGTCTCTTCATACTCTGGGGAAAGAGAGAATTTCATTTAATATTACAGAGTAAAGGTTTACAGAATGCTCGCAGTAATGCAGAGCCCTACACTGGAAGTAGCACAAAACAGTAATTACTTATTTTATGTCATACTGACTGCTTGAGGTTTTAAGATGTCTTCCTTCCCATATAATCTATATTGAGAAAGAAGGAGGAATTTGTCAATTCTTTTTTTTTCTTCTAATTTATTTTTAGTTTCATACAGAAAATAGGAAAGGGGACCTACCTGTAATTCCCTTTTTGGGTCTGCACCATGTGAACAGTCCATTTAAAAATGAGCAATAGACTTAAGTCATATTTGATTCCATCATGCCAGGACTACCTGTAATGCGAGGGCTGACCATACCAATTCCTCTTGACAGATCAGGTGACACGTGGGACAGTGCTATCACTGTCTGTTGTTAAAAAACAGCCCAGAATTATACCTCAGTTTCATAACTGAGGCTTCCACTGAAACATAACACAAAATGCCTACAGAGTTTGCTTGACCGTTAAGGGGTCTGTTTAATGGTGAAGTCATTGAATCCCTCATGTGTCCTGGATTTCGTTGCTGTTCCTAGCAGCTGCTGTCAGTGTTACACACAAGCTGCTCGTGAGGAAGATTCAGCCAGGTGGGACATTTCACTTCCCATGCATGTGCTTCAGTTACTTTGCATAAATTACCATTTTTTATCAAAGGTATTATTCATACCTTTGTAAAGCTGGGAAAACAATAGGAGAGGAAGGTTCAAAATTTTGATTTTTAACTGTGTTGTGGACAAAGAAGCATTAGAGTGGAATCCTCCAAGTACAAGCTGATACTTAAACTGATGAAACCCCCAAACACACACTAACAGTTGACAATAAAGTTCTAACTAATCATCCAAAGACTTAAAATGTACACGCTCAAAAGAAAGTGCTGATACTAGCAGATAGCTGGTGCCTCTGTGAAGCTGTAAGAATACCACAGACTTAAGATCCAAATAAAACCTTCCCGTTCTCTTCAGGACCTCTCACTTCTGTGCCCAGCAGAAGAGGTCAGGCAGAACCCACCTATGCTTATGCCAATGGGTAAAAGGTGCCTTCAAAAATTCAAAGCTAGAAGGCAGCTCTTCCCCTCTGACACAGGTATACCAAAAAATACCCACTGTCCACCTGCTGTGCAACTGCAGAAATAAGACAGACCCAGTTATTTGTCACTACAGAAGTATCCCCAGAAAGGTGACCCAGGGCCGAGTGCCTGGCATTCAGATCAGCATTTCTGCTCTGAGGGCAGAGGCCCACATGGCTCGCCGTACCTGTTTCTGAAGTGTTGTCATCCATCAGTTTTTCCTGTGCCAGGTGAAGCGTGTCCAGCATTTCTTCAAATATGTCATCCAGAAGCCCGGCTTGCTTGCATTTCCTAAGGAAGTCTATTCGGACTGTTAAAACACAGTAACACACAGAAGTGATCTGTAAAGTGGACTTCACTCACTCGCTTCAGAAACTACAACTTTGGCTGAAGTCCCCCTTCCAAAAACAAATACTTATGCAAATCTCTGGCTCCTCCAGGTGCCCACTCAGCCTTTTCACTGGGAACAAAAACATGCTTAAGCAAATGTAAGCATTGTGCTGGGTGTAGAACTACCTAAGCCCTAGACTTGACTTCATTCATCAAAAGCAAATATATCTCCACAACTCTAAACGCACCATTCCTAAAGCCTCCTGACAACCCCAGTATAGGAAAGCAAGGGCTTTGTTGTGCCATTTTTCCTTCCAGTCCTCAGGACCACACCATGGACTGAACAGGCTAAAGGATAGAAAATAGTCAAGAAGTGAATCAGTATCAGTTTGGCAAGAGAGAGCTACTTTTACTCCAAGTGAGGCAGGTACTAAACTCATTTCTTACAGCCAGTTTTGTATGCCTACTTCATCAGATTTGGATTGCCAGGAAATAACTACCCATTTTTTCTTCATCTCAGAGCAGCAGGTCAGTGACAGGTTTCAATTCAATGGGCTGTTCAAAAGGAAAAAGCTGTCAGACAGCTCACAGCAGTCTGCCAGTCTCCATTAAAAAACGTGTTACTTCTCACTGGAGACATTTGTGAGAAAATAAACGTCATTTCACTTATACTAGATGCCCTACAAGTATTCCAGGATTCTTTATAGGTTCTCTGTCTTTATAGTGGCAGTAAAAATTCAGAAAGGACATTAGGCAGCCACCCACTGTTACAGGGCTGAGCACAGCCCTGAGAATGTGAATAATCACCACTAATGCCTTCCAAACTTCCAAGTAACAGCATAATCCCAACAAGCAATTGCAGCAGGACCTTCAAGGTAACATGAAAACTGCAGAACTGAAGGATGGGTCCACTGGTTGATTTCACCGCTGTAACACCATATTTATGCAGTAAAATAATCTATTGTGTTAAGCACCCTATGTGCATACACCTAGGGTTTGAGTGGTAAGACAAGCACGCGGTGGCAGCAGTAACTGTGGCAGCGTTTGCAAGCCCCATTCCTACCCAGAGAGGGAGAGCTCCTGGCTCAAGACGCGCTGAGCTCCTCTCTCGCTGCTGGGTTACTGCTCAGCCTCGCTCCTCACAGCACCTCCTCTGCCAGCCCATTCCAGAGTTCCCCCTGGCAGAACTGCACCCCTCTCCTTCAAGAGGGGCTCAGCACAAGGTGAGGGAGGATTGATTCCCTTTTAAATTTAACTGCATTGATACGGAGGGGTGGGGCAGGCAGCGGCACCCCTGTTTGCTGGAGACACGCAGCTGAACACAGCAGCCAAGCAAAGCAGAGGCTTTCCTGGGTGAATTCACCAGCTCACATCACACAGGGAGTCTTGGCCAAAGCACAGTGATTTGCTTGCTGCATGATTATTAAAACCTGCACAGTCACTCTGCCAATCAGACTTCCGCTCCCTTGGCAGAGCTTGGAGAGTCACTCGTCTCGGGGAATAACAGATATGTTTGCAGCATTGCTGCTATCGACCATCTCCAAGCTCTGAACTTCAACAGATCACAGTATCTCCTAGTTGTTCTATAAAGCGAGTCACACCTTTATGCCTGTTGTTTTTCCTTTTTAGTATTTGTAAACTGTTTTCTTCTGCCATCTCTTCTGTGCTCTGTAAGAAAATCAAAACAACATATTTTCATATCAAACTGACACTTACTGCTTTGAATTACTTTACCTCTGTATTAGCAGAAAGATAAAATATGCAGCCCATATTTCTACGAACAGTCAGCTTCTCTGCAGAGCTAATGATAGCCCTCCCCAGACATTCCCTTTTTAAAAAGGGAAGTAAAAATTGCTTCAAAGCAAAAGTTCTTTAAGGAAAGCTCAGCATTTGGGACACCACCCTCCCTATTATCCCTATTACTGCATTTGCAAATAGCACAGATGTTAACAAATGCCTACGGCTAACTCCCAGTGCAAATGATGTTTAATTCCCCACACCTGATGTAACACTAGAAAGGATCTGAGAGAAGAGGGAGAGTATTTTTTGTTTCCTTTGGACAGGACATAGTCATTCTCTGCTGTTCCACGTCATACCACAGTACTACAAATCATTCCTAAGCTCTGTCACAAAACTCCACCAGCATGAGAACGCATTGCTCACACAACGGTAAGCAATTTATCCCGCAGTGATAAATCCTGGAGCCCCTCAAGCTTCTTATTTCATAGAATCATAGAATACCAGTTTGGAAGGGACCTCAAGGATCATCTGGTCCAACCTTGCAGAGTCTGTCTTGATTTCTGAGATCACTAGCACTGGAGAGCACCAGCAGCAACAGCACATGAACATGGGTAACAGGTCAAATGAATCTCAGCTATAACACCAGGAATGTAAGTGGATTTACAGCTGAGGAATTCTTTGGGACAAACAACCTACCCTTGCAGACTACTATATAAAAGCTGCAGAGATCGCCCATGTCCCCTCACATACCTCCCCTTAATCTCAAGACCTGGGAAAGGCATAAGTTTTTCCCAAGGAAAGCTGGATGTTAATTTCTCTAGAGAGGAGAGTCAATGGGAGCTCCCATGCATTCTTCAGTGCAGCCAAGAGAATCATGTCAAAACTTAAGATGTATTTACAGGTTTTCTAACAGCGGCCCCTAAAAAATCTGCCCCTGCAACCAGAGGGATGCTCTGCCTGATAGCTCCTGAACCCTTGGGAAGGCATCTTCACCGGCAGAGCTGAGAACTGCCTGATTCGCAATGAAAATCTGCCACATTTACCATGAGCACAGGCTCACAAATCAGGAAGTGCTAGTTTAAAAGGCCAAGTGACTCATCAAAAGCAGTTTTTCATGGAAACTGTGTCAAGTCCTAAGCAAATCTGAGGGCTGGAGTACTTCCAAAGAAAAAGAGCCCCCAAAGGGAAGCTCTTTCTGGTCACCTCAAGATCACAGCCTCCACGTCAGCCTGGTTTGGAGGTTCCTATCTCATTTGTGCCATGTTACCTGGCGGCAGCACTGCCTCTGCCTGAAGCAGCTCCAAATGCAAACAGATCTGTTTTGACAGAATGACAAGACCAAAAGAAAGCAGCTGCAAAGTTATTGCTTCTGTGAGTAAGTCTCTTTCTGAACATACTGTCAAAATGCTTCACTAAAGAGTTCCTTTGCTGCAGCAGATGTGGGTTCCTGTTTTAGAACTACTTAAATTCCGAATTACCATTTGTTTTGTGATGGTGGAAGATTTCAATGCATGTCTTCTCCTCTTATTAGCTGTATCTAGGAATCAAGAAACAACAAAGTAACAAATACGTCAGCCTCAGACTGATGATTTCACATCATTCAAATTCTCTCTTTTCCCAAAAAGCTATGAAAGTGAGGCACTTTGGGTGGTGAGGAAAGGGTACGTTTCAGCTTCCCCAAATACCTGACATTTCAGTGGAATTCGTGTTATTTCCATGTAAGAAAAATTACAAGCCTGAACCACTAAGAAGAACTGCACATCGTTGTAGCATTGGGATATCACTTCACCTTTTTAATTCCATATAAAGCAAACCCCAGTTTTTAACACTGGATTTTTGATCATGGCAGAGTGAACTTACTCTCTCCAGCAGCAGCACTACCTCTTCATGGTAAAAGCTTCAGGCAAATCAATGAAAGATGACTGTTTTTTCAGTCAATTCCTGTTTATGTTTATACACCCTCAAAACTAAGACTACATAAAGAATTATTTTAGGTGTCCCAAAGACATACAAATGGCATTAGGTTTTTCACCAATATAATGATCCCCCTAGAAAGCCTCTAGAAGCAATCTGACTTCTAAATTTAATATTATGTATGCTACAAAGTGGGTTTAGTGACACGGTATGGGATCTCTACAAAATTATCTGCTTTCACGCTGCCCTTTCTATCAGCATGCACCAGCCTCTCTCCAGCATCGTTTAACTGTCAGCTGCTGAAAACAGCTACAGCATCACAAGCAGAGAAGGACAACTCTGGCAAGGAAGACATGGCAGGAACAGAGAAAGCTAGAGAAGAGTTCAACCACCCACCAAAACCTGAGAGTTTTAAATGCAGCAGGGTTCTACGCCCTTGTCCTGGGTTCAGCTGAAATAGAGTTAACTTTCTTCCTAGTAGCTGGTACAGTGCTGTTTTGGATTTAGGGTGAGAATAACGTTGATAACACACTGATGTTGTTGCTAAACAGCATTTATTATAAGTCAGGGACTTTTTAGCTTCTCATACTGCCCTGCCAGTGGAGGTTGGGAGTCCACAAGGAGCCGGGAGGGGACACAGCCAGGACAGCTGACCCAGAGGAGCCAAAGGGGTATTCCATACGACATCATGCCCAGTGTCTGGGGAGAGTTCAACACTTGTTTTGTTTATTCTAATTATTTTATTATTATTTTCTTCTTTTTCTGTCCTATTAAACTGCTTTCATCTCAACCCACGAGTTTTACCTCTTTTTTTCAATTCTCTCTCCCATCCCACTGGGTGGGGGTAGTGAGATGCGTGGTGCTTAGCGGCTCCCTGGGGTTACACCACTACAGCCTCCTTCCTGTTTATATCCTTTGGGCAGTAAGGTTTCTCCTGTTAGAAATCATCCCGTTAAGAAGAATGAGGAGTTACTGTTGGTACAAGAAGGCTATTGAAATAAGTCTGAGGTTTGGGTACTGGTGCTGCACATTTGCATTTTTCATGGCCCGAAAGGAGATCATATAGCCTCTTACTTCACCCAAAATAAAGCTGGATGGCCTAATTTCCAGCAGTCCAGGAGATGCTGGTGTAGGCACAAAGTGTTTCTGCTGTCCAGCATGACATCTTTGACCTGTGGCAGGATTGTCTCAGTTCTTCCTGATGCTTGCTTTAGGGATGCCTTATACAACAAGAGGAACACAGTCCAAAGAGCAGCCCAACTCTTCCTGCTTCCCAGTGTTCTCCGTTCTCCTACATTTGTCAGCCTTTACTCTGGGCACATCCAACGTTTCCAGTTAAGCAGAGGTTGGAGCCTGTTTCCAAGTCCAAACTGCCCTCCCATCCCTGCTGCACAGAGCTGCAAGGAGACCTTTTGGCCCCTAGGGCACCCTATCCCCTTCCAGTCACACAGCAGGGCCCTGACATTTCAGCACAGTAATGTTGTTGACTGGACCAAGAGCAAGGGGATGTTCCTTGACCTCATTTTCTCCAAGCTACCGGGGAAAACAAGCCTGGAGAAGCAGCCCTTTGGTATCAGCTCCTGCCCCCACAAAGCCTAGCACTGGCTCAGCCTGCCCTAGAGGAACAGCTGGGCTACTTCACCTCTGCATCCTGAAAGACATAATTCTACTATGGAGCCATAGCACTTCCATCCCAGCCTGACTCACGCCCCGCCCTGCAAATACACTCAGCACAGGTGTCCCCTGCCTGCCCGGATGGGCTAGACATGAGCCAGAGAGGACCTGCTACTTCAATCAACTCACCAGCAGGTACCCAGGCTATTCTGAGCACCCCACTCCATTTGAGAGCTGCTCAGAGGCAGAAGACATTGGGCTTAGGGAACCAAGTGTCATTTAGCCAACCCTCACATCTGCTCTCCACCTCCCGAGGCACAGCTACTCTCCTGACAGAGATGGGAGAAGCTCATTCAGGAGGCAGGGCAGACACTGCCAGCAGAATCCGTTCACCCCTGACAAATAGAGGGTCTCCAAATTAAATGCCTTCTGAAGATCTCCTCTAGGAGAAAACTCTCTTAAAGAACAAGCCATACATCACATACGTAGCACTTGAAGACACTTAAGACCTTCAACCTCCTAAGATTTAAACCTTCCTTATGAAGGAGGACAGAGCTGAAACTAATGCTTTAATCTCATCTCATAGCAGAAACAAAGAAATCCTGGCCCTGTCTAGTACTTTTGCAGGAGACCACCTGGCACCCTAGACAGACTGATACCCATTAGACCACAGAAAACAAATTCATTTTAAAAAGGAAGGGAATGTCAGGCCTCAGAACTACGGATAAGTAAAATGCAAAACTCTGAAGTGAAATAAGAAGCTGCATTTGGCTAGTGAACCACAGCAACATCAGGTGTTAAATGGACTGTAAGAATTCTTCTGGCTAAGAAACTCCCAGACCCTAAGAGGAAACGTTTAAACGGTAATTACCTAACCCACCCCTTGAATGGCATCAGGGTGGAGCCAGACTTTGTCAAGATGATTAGCCAAGGTCTTCAGTGGGAGCACACCACACTTGGCATTAGCGCTCACAGTTTGAATGAGCTTAACTTTGAAGTGGAGGCCAGTCTAGGATTCACTCCATTTTGAGCAGGACTGTATGTGTTAGGTTAACAAAGTTGCAGCTTTGGTTAATTCAGTGAGATTCCTGACTACCTCTGAATCAGCAAGGACCAGGACTGACAAATTAAGCTGCATTTCTGTAGCAAAGAAAGCAATCCTTAAACAGGGGTTGTATAACCCTTTTATTACACTTAAAAAGCTCTTTGGGATCCTTCAGAATGAAAGGCCCTATTTAAAAAAACACTGCAGTGAATTCAGAAGATGCAAATGTGAATGTTTTAACATAGCTACCATTAAAAATCCCAAGGCGACCACTCCTGTAACAGCCCTCTCTTTGCTAACCAAGTGCAAGCTTGTGCACCACTCATTAGTGTGGCTCCCATATCTCACATGGATTTTACAAGCTGCTTGGGCCTACCACCCACACAGAATCAGAGTAATTCCATGAAAGATCAGGTCCACGGCATTTTAAGTGAGTTTTGAGGGAGATTCAGGAAAGATCAAATATAAACATTTTCTACTTAAAAAAACCTTCTTGATTTTTGTACGTATGCATGGATATCAACCAAACCACTCCTGCAAGATCAGAAATCCACTGCTCAATATAAAGGTGGGGTAACATTTATTTTGTTCACATGAATTATTGACTGTAGGATGCAAACTTTTAAAACAAATGAAATCAATGAAGCCATTAAAGAAACTCACCATAGTGATTGGTCCTATTGTCTGGGTCATGTTTTGGGCAGAACACTCTAAAATTTAAGTTCAGTTTTAAGAAAAAGAGAAAAAGTATTAATAAATATGCAGAGTTACGCAGATTGATTTTAACAGATATTTTCCCCTCTTTTCATTGAATGTAAAGTGAAAGACACTTAAAAAAATTTATCAGGATTTTTGTTCAGCATTACCCACCTGGAAAAGCATCTGCTGTAAAGTCACATACATGCACAACTTGTATTTGTACTTTTAGAGCCCCAGCGGACTCTGAACACTGAAGCTTTGAGTTACCAGTTCCATTACCCCACTCTGTTTGGACTTGCCCACTGTTCAAATCCTGAATCAGACACATTTTATCTGGTGTGGTAATCACTGTGGCAGAGGTACTCTTACTGAAAAGCCTTATTCAAATGAGATCAATGCTGTCAAGATGAAACTGCAGTGCTAATATTGCTTGATCTCAGCTACAGCAGTTCTGCCCCCTTGCCCTGTACCACTCAGGCCAGGTCCAGAACCTCTTTGGACATATCTGCTCACCAGCCAGCTTGAACCGGTAAGCCCTACATGATGTGCTGGCACAGCCACATGGCACTGCACCTCCATGCACAACACCAGTTATGTGCTTGGAGATCTCTGCGCCCCTCCCTTTCCACTGCCCAGGGCTGATGAGGTGGTCCCCAAATTCTGAGGAAGTAGGGCACACTCTTTGAGATCCAGTAGCTTAAAGCTGTTAATTCCCTTCATGCCTCAAAGACTTCAGTAATAAGTAAGATGGGAATATTCTCTCTGGTTCTAAGAGAGCAATGTGAATTCCTTGGAAGTGGCAAAATGCAACAAATACAACTGGAAATTTTCCTTATCTTCTGGACAGAATAATGTGTAGAGAACGTAAGCCCGGGTCTACAACGTGCCTTTCTTACAGAAGGATCCCAAATCACTTTTTAAGCCAAACTGCCTTGTCAAGAGTGTGGTTTAACTGATCTCTTTGTTACAAAGCTATTTGCAAGGCAAAATAGATATTCCAGATATTTGGAAGCAATTTTTAAAGGGAACTGCATTTACTAGGACATTTTCTAATTATTGTCATTTTTTTATTTTAACCAAATAGAAGCACTGACCTTAGAAATGCAGTCTGTTTCCTTGACGAGCCAGCTTTTTTGCATGAAATTAATTTTGATGCAAAAAACCCCCAGATTTATGCATGCCTAAAAATGCAATCAGAAAGCTAAGTCCTGGAGGTACCCTGTTCACATCCCTGAATTTCTACTATTGCCCTTTGGAGATTAGTTTTTTACCTCCCCTCCCTTTAAGTCTGTTCTTTCCCAGTTAAAAAAAACCTTCCTAAGTTCAAGAACACCTTACAAAGAACAGACTAGACCTTTTACTACTTAGGCCACTTTATCTGGAAGCACTTCCCTACTATCAGTTTTGCAAGATGGCAGTAAAAATCGCGCTTGTTTCCCCACCTCTGCTCTTCCTAGCCACTTCCACAGCACTGTATGTCTTCTCCTTTTTGTTCTGCTTTATTTGTTTTGATAATCACCACTCATCATCACAATGATGGCAACTCAGGATTTAAAAAACACCTGATCTCCCTCTTGAAGGCATTCTCTCTTCTGATATGGTTGTATTTCACTGTGAAAAAGGGCAGGGGGCTGTCAATCCACACCCACTATTTTTCTTGTCTTGTTTGTCTTCTCTCCAATAACTTCAGGCTAGCTACAAATTTTGTGCTTTATTTATGCCACTGATACTGTGCACAAGTCTTTGGGTTAGAATCCCTGAAACCCGCCTCACCGTCTTTCTCTAATCCCACCCCTTTTCATCTCTTTAATACAGGTTGCTACAGCCTAGTTTTCTTCATTTCTACATAGGACAAGCAGCTAGTCTCACAGTGACTTAATACAAAATATTTTTAGGGGTCCCTCTTCCAAACCTCCAAGGTCACCAGCTCAGAAAACCACCAAATCAAACTATATATTCAACCATTTATTTCCAGTCTGTATCTAGACTGTTACCAGTCCTGTTCATTTTTCAACATCTTGGGACGTTCAGTCTTGTTCAGCCTGAGGTATCCTTTCTAAAGCTGTATGGCGAGGGCCACTTATTCCGTGATCACAGAAAGTTTCCATCTTCCCAGCTACACTCTTTCACAAGTTTTGCAGACTCCCAAAGGCTTTATAAGCATAAACAAAACATATCATCTTCACTCTACTGCTGGGCTTACAGCCTTGCAGAAAGACATATTTGTTTTGGACTGAGAGACATAGAGAGGCAGTCAGAAGTGCAAGTGTTCTGACACAAAAGGGCCCATCTTCCACTGCTACTACACTGCACTAGTCCACCTCTTCCTGAAACAAGTAGTGATTAGATCATCATCTAGCAGACTAATCTAAGACTAACGTGGCCAGTGACCTCTCTGGCCTCACACAGAAATGGATATTGGGGGGTTATGAACCTCAGACATTAACTTCAGCACTCCAAAAGGTCCCTAATGTCCCAGTTTCTCAACCCCTTCACCTGCATCCTCCAGACAACTCGTTCCAGCTACTAACAGCAACTTAGGCAGCTTGAGGGAGTGGACACCAGGACTAGCACCATTAGGACAGAAAAATTCCTTGAAGTCTGTTTAATTGTGTTAATGTTAGCAATGTACTTGAAATATAAGGTCTTTGGTGGGAATACAAAATTCTCTAACATACGTAAGGAAAATTTCCAGAATTTGCCTAATGAAGTGAAGTGCTATAGCCTGCTCTGTGCTCAGACCTCATTTACTGAAGTTATGAGCTAACAGAAACTGAGAATTTGAGTGACAGTAATAATAATCTTGGTCCTTGAAGACTAGCTAGATAGCCAGAAAGGACTGATTTCCTCAGTTTTGGCCTAGTGATCTTTCAGGTGTGTTGCAGGCTCAAACCTACTGAACAGATTCCTTCCCACTGCTGTTATGCTTTCCTGTGAAACTATTTCCCCTCTGCTTGTGAACAGAGGATTAAGCATCACTTTAAGAGAGAATAATATATTTCCTTTTTAAAAAACTTTAAAAATCACACAGTTTTTAAGTCTCTTTTCCTGACACCGCTACCAAAACCTTGACAATAATTAGTTAGAAAATACTTGGTTAAATACCGGTAGACTCCATTTCCTTCATCTGTTTCTATTGCTGCGTCATCGCAGAGGGCACAGAAATAGTGGTAACTTCTGCGACAGGCTCTTTCCTCGCATCCCACAGTGGCTCCTTTCTTGCGACAGAAGTTGCACACCTAGAACAGGATGAGGTTTAGCAGGTAAGAATTACAGACAGCTACTGAAAATCTTGTCATACGAAGAAAATAACATCCTCTGTAGGGGAAAAATCAAACCTTTTGTTGCCAGTTGCATCTGTATAACTCATCAGGCAAGTTCACTTCTTCAAACTCCTACCCGGGTCACTCTATCAGCCTCCTTTTTGCTATCTTATCTCTACTTCATCCTGATGAATTTGTAAAATTATGAAAAAAGCCACGTGAGGGCACTGCGCAACTTCCCCCCTGCCCTAAACCTTGCCCAAGTTGTTTCAATACCTATTGGTAGTAGTGCTTGTATTTATGTTTTCTAGGCTAAATTTGTAATGAAGTCCCACCGAGGATGTAAGGGAGATGGGTGGCTGAAGACAAATCCAGTAAGTAAACCTCATATAAATAACCTTCCTTCTGCTGAAACCAGAAGAGTTTCCCTTTACACTTACGGATTGCATAATTTTGTTTCAGGCACTGGGTTAGTTCTTTACCAAAGTCTCTTAGGAAACTTAGTCTAAGGATTTAAAGGTCAGAAAACCCAAGACATTTTAATACAAAATGAACTACATTTCACCAATACAACATCAAATCAATGTTTCTAACTCTAAATCTGTAAGTCCCCTAATCTTAGTAGATCAGAAGGACCAAGTACTTTTATGCATTTTTATTCAAACATAGAATAGGCCAGACAACCGTCAGTACTATGAGACAGGACTAAGTGCAAATTCAGAAAGAAACTCCTTACCAGCCGCTTTCCTCTCTTGAGTTCTTTCAACACTGATGCCACATCAAACCTTATATCCAGATTATCTGGATTATACTCTTCAGATTCCACAAATCCTGAGGAAAATAACTAAAGACAAAAGAGGTGATATTAAGGATTAACAGAGGGACTCAGACACCAGTGCAGAGAAGAGAAGAAAGGTCCATCTTTTCTTCTTGCACTTGCCATACCTAAGAAGGCTGATTTTTCTTTGTTTTTAAGAGGTTTCACCTACATTGAACAAGGAGCTGTGCTTAAACCTTTTCCCAGTCAAAAGATGTTCTTCTGTCTATAAAGGAGATTTCACATGACCTAAAGGCAAACTAAGAAAATATAACATGGTGAGAAAGTGAACTTAGTAAGACGTGTGAATGAAGAAAGTCTGGAAGTCCAGGCTCTCCAGAGGAAGGAGGAGAAGCTCTTTGGCCAACAGACATCCACACCTTTAACATCCTGTTATCTGCCCAGTTGTTCAGCCTTACAGCTAGATGCAACATTTCTCTGTAATAAAATTTCCATGCAGTGCAACGCTGACAACAGTTGACTACATGACAAACACAGGAACATCATACAAAGCCTGGGAGAAACCCGCAAAAAATGTAAACATGCGCATTTGGGTCACTTTAATACCCACAGAAGTGCTGAGCATTGACAATAAGTGAAGAAGGGCAAGTTCTTAGCAACTTTTTTCTAATCATTTCTAATCATTATATATAACTAATTCCAAACAAAAGGGAGCTACCCTTATGTCAACTGGTGGGCACAGTCGTCTGCTCAGAAGGTGACGGTTAACTGCAAATAAGCCAAACAGTGCAGAGAAGCCTAAGGGTGACAAATTAGTGAAGTTTTTTTGGAGGCGGGGGGAGGGAGAGAAAGTAAGTTTCAATATTGGAGCAATATTATAGCCTTAACAAAACCTGTTTGAAACAAAGCATCCAAAAAAAAAAAAAACAACAGGTATCAGGTGTTTCTAAAACATTTTGTTAGAAAATAAAGCAGAAAAACGTAGATGTGAACATAAAACCTGCAAGAATAAGAAGGATGGAACAGTGAAAGCCGGAAAGCTATTCCAGCAGTAAGTGCATCTCCTGCATTAAGCGACCCTTACTGAAGTGAGAATATGGCATCTGTAATGATTCTGCACACCAAGAACCAGCTCCACTAAGATTCCAGAATAAAAGGACAGCAAGAGAAGTAAATACATTCTAGGATCAGAGCACGCTTAGAGCTTCACAGATATTTTTATATGATCAAATTTTGGTATTTTTGTTCCTTACTTTATATAAGGCACAGACTGGGAAGTTTTTTACCTTGATACATTGAGTGATGTGAATATTTCCCTTCAAAGGATTAAGTACATAACTTTCTGTGGTCTAAGAAGCCTCATTCAATTTCGTATCTCAAGAAGACCTATTCCTACTGCTAGACTGTGTGTGTCTAGAATCTTTGATCATGAACAGGCACACAACATGTCCAGCTGTGCAGCCATGTTCTCCACCTCTCCAAAATTCTGGCCAAGCTTTATTGCTTTTCACAGCTTTTCAATCTAATATAAGTTTGCTGGTTTGTGTAACCAATCTTTTAATTCAGACACCACCATAGACTCAAAAATAGACAAGCAGTGGGAACTTCCCCTTTAGCCCTTCTTCTCCAGGCCTCTTAGGTACCGACCAACTAAAAGCCACTCACCAGACAATCCTGATGAGCTGCAATATTTCGCTCTTTGGCAACATACATTACAGAACCAGCCTCCCCTTCTGAACAAAATGCACATGTTCTTCTCACCATCTTCGCCATTATCCAGAAAACACCTGGAGCAGGAAAACTAGGACAAAACACAAAGCAATTGATGCAACTATCATACGCAAAGTAGGATGAACAGAGGAAAGCAAAGCTTGATAGCACTTTCCCTCTAACTGCTCCTTCACCTACATCCCCTGAACCTTGGTGCTTTGCTCCTCCAGCAATGACTACTAGTAGAATAGATGACACCCACTCTTGGGACAGCAGTGGATGGAAACCAGCTCCCAGAACTCCAGCAGTTAGAGCAGGAGGAAAACTGGTATATTTCCTCTTGGGAAGTCACTAACAAGTTATAAGGGGTAATGTAAGAGTTTTCAAGCTTGCTCGGCAATATCTGCTCCAACAACAGACCCAAGAGCAGGCCAGCAAACCATGCCCCAGATGTGAACACCCTTCTATTTGGAGGAGGTCGATCATTCATAGCAGTGCTTTCCTTATGCTGGTTCTGCCACATGTGGGTCTGCAAGTTAACCACGGAAAGAAAAACAGTTGTCCCCAAACTTCTCCAGTGCCTTCCAGGAGTTCACAGAAAACAAGGAAGAAACACTAATTCCTTACTGTAAAAAAGGATGTTAGCAAAGCAGCGTGGAGATGCTTGCAAGTAAAAGGGGGCAGAAGACAGAGTCAGAAACGAGAGATCTGAACATTCTCTCTCAATGAGATGGAGTGCTAACATGAGCAACATAATTTTCTCTCTACCTTGAGATATGCCCCAGGGACATTTGTTCTCTTTTTCTGGCCATGTCCACTCAAGTCTTAACTGTTCTTCTTCACACAGACTTTCTTTTGCCCCCAGCAGCTGCAATACTTTAAAGCCAGCTACTTATTTCACACAACAGTCTAAATGCTTCTGGATAAGCCTTTACCCACATCCTCCACCAGTAGCTTACAACGTCACACCACACATTAGCAGCAGAAGTTTTACTTTGTCTGTGGTTTCTGTGCAAGTCCACCGCAGAAATCTTCAATAATTCCCCACTCCTATTAGGTGTGATACTCCAAACTGCCCTTTGTTGGATATGATACCTCTGGTAACACAAACTCCTGTAGGATAAGGGTAAAAAGAGTTTGCTTTTACTTACAAGAAATAAGAAGATTTGAAGATAAATTATAGTAGTGAGAGAGAGGCAGTAAGGTCCAAATACAAAACAGGTAGGAAATCTCACAGTCCAGCAAATCTCGCAACCTTTCTGTGGCTTTCAACAGCCAACCTCTGTCTTCATTAGTTACCATCTCCTTTCCCTAAAATGGAGGGAGTAGTCTCAAGTGAGAAGCACACCTCAGTAGAAGGGGATTTCACACCACCCACCGCTGGCTCTGCCACTGAGAATGTACTTAATCACAGCAAGTCACTTTGCCTCCACACACATCTGGGGTTTTTTCCCCCATCCTTCTGTCTCTTGAAAGCAAGGCAGGGTAGGGACTGATTTGCAATATCCATCTATACAGCGACCATCACACTAGTCTCAGAACTTAAGCATTAAATAAATACAATAGAAATAGACAGAAACAGAAATATTAGAAATAGAAAATAAAGACAGAAGGAAATTAAAAGGCAGAACAAGCTAGAGTTTGAATGGTCTAGAACTCAGGAAAAATTCTCTGCAGCAAGCTAATACCTGGAATCGATGCAGATACATAGGCCCTGCTCAGGCCCAGTCAGAGGATCTTGCTCCAGGGTCTCTGGGAGTTTCTTAAGGAAGAGACTAAAGGTAGAGTCTACTGTCCTTGGTGTTCTCACAGGCTCAGGAGAAATCCTGGTGCTGCAGGAGAAGAGAGGACACTCAGTCAAGGTTAGCCTTGGGGTTACTCCAGCACCTTTGCAGGAATCCTGAACTGGTGGAAGGTCAGCTCTTGGCCATTCCTCACCATAGAAGCAGCCAGCCTGCACCCGCTGCCCCATTTAGCTCGGTATCCTGTCCCCCACAGGAGCACCGCTTTGGCCATGTGCTCCTCCCTAGCTTCCTGATACGTATTACTGCCAGGGAGAGGATACTGAGCTAAACGGGGCAATGGATCTGGCTGGCTGCTCTCAAGCAAAAAGGGAGAGGCCAAGGGCAAGGTTCCAGTTCTATAGTTTATTTACATTTTGCCTAAACAACGCCTTGCTTTCACAGGTCTTAAGCCTGCCACTCACAGGTTCCATCTGACACCCCAGGGTCTGTCTGAAAGTGTAAGAAACTGTTGTTCCTTACTCAGGCCCTCCAGTAACTCTCATGACAGCAGAGATCTTCTATTCTTTCTCGTACTGTCTCTTTTTCAAGTTGAAGAACCTGAAACTATCTAGTTGTTCCTTGTACAGAAGCTGCTCCATGCCTTTGATCACCCCTGTCACTTCTCAATCTCTCCTTTATTCCTGTTATGTTCCAAGAGGAGCAAAAAACCTTCAAAAGGGTGGGCTACCATTTACAATACAAAGTCACAATGACATTCTGTATTTTTCTCCTTTTCTTAATCATTCTTAATATTCAATCACATTTTAGACTGCTTCTGAGCATGGAGCTAACACTCACTTAGAACTACATATTATGATCTCCCAGGTCTCTTCCTGAAGTCCGGTCAGATAATATGGAGGACATCAGCATTATGATCATTGCTCTGACACATGCATCATTTTCCACTTATCAATGGTGGATTTTCACCTGCTATTTTATTGTCAAGTCACTCTCTGTAACAAAGTCCTTCTGCAACTCTTCACAGCCAGCTTTCACTGCCAAAGAAGTGAACTGTAGGAGCCTAAGGTGACTAATTAATATCTAAGAGCTGGAAACCCTTCCATTGAACTCCACTAATGACACAGCAAATGAAGGTGCAAAACAGAAGACAGAGGAGAAGCAGCTGAGGGAAAGAAACAGTCACGTGCCTCTGGCTGCTTCGCTGGTATCTGCGCCGTTTCCCACAGGCAGATTTTTTTTTTTTTTTCTGCAACAGCAACAAAATGGCAGAAAACAGGAAACGAAACAGAAAGTAAAAAGGAACAAGAACAGTGTTGGCAAATGCACAGGGATCGATACTTCCAAATACACCCTGCTGAAACATTACCAGTTTGTCTAAGTAGTTGCTCTCCAGAACGAATTCTGAAAGCATCCCACTCAGCCTGTCTGCAGGGGAGTAAGGAAAAGAACCCAAGTCCCCTGACTTCCAGTGAGCTACAGAAACCCACTGCCCTACCTCCTGTTCTGCTCTCCTCTTCACCCCAGTATAGTAGGGAGAAAGAAGGAAATTACCCACCTGTGACCCCATAACTCAGTGTCCTCCATTTGCACTTTGCGAGGAAAGGAGCAATGCTAGTCATATATTAGCTAGGCATTACCTACACAAGCCCCCTTCCCATTCTCCCCCAAGTCATTAGCAGCATAAACACAACTAGCCTTTGCAAGGCTTTCAGAACAAAAACAAATCTTCCTGATCAACTTTCACTTGCTACAGGGGAAATATTTTTAGGAATATCAAAACAGTATTTTCTTTAGAAAGGTATACATTAACATATCTGATCAAAGTGATGGGGGTGACTGGAGGATTCCTCATTAGATCTAAACACTCACCTATTCACAAGATTACAGAATGGTTTGAGTAGGAAGGGACGTTTGAAGATCATCTAGTTCAAACCACTGCCATGGGCAGGGACAGCTTTCACTAAACCAGATTACTCAAAGCCCCATCCAACCTGGCCTTGAACACTTCCAGGGATGAGGCATCCACAACTTCTGGGCAACTTGTGCCAGGGTCTCACCACACTCAGTATAAAAATTTTCTTCATTATGTCCAATCTAAACCTACTCTCTTCCAGTTTAAAACCATTGCCCCTTGTCCTGCCACAACATGGCCTAAGAAAAAGTCATAACCCCTCCCTTTATATATGAAAAGGCCACAAAAGGTCTCCCTGGAGCCTTCTATTCCCCAGGCTGAGCAATCCCAATTCTCTCAGCCTTCCTTCATAGGAGAGCCCTCTGATCATTCTCGTGTCCCTCCTCTGGCAACAGGTCCATGTCTATCTTGCACTGGGGATCCTAGAGCTAGACACAGTTGTCCAGGTGGGATATGCTTAGACTTCTACTGTTAGAGGTCTTCAATCGTTCCCTAATGGGCTTCACAGAGTAACACCTTATCCTCTACTGACACACCACTTCCAGCATTTTAAACACAGCAGTGTCATTTTTGAGAGACTAACGGTTGCTGCCTTGCAACGACCACTAAGTGCCACACGGCACACCTTAGGAAGGATGGGGATCGAATCCCGACTGATTTGGACACCTGGGCGCCGAGGCGGGTCTGGGATAGAGCCTGCTGAGGTGATGTCTTCCCTCATGCCCCAGTGCTTCGCGGCCTAGCGAGGCGAGTTGTCACCCACCTAGGCCTGCCTCGGCCCTGAGCCTCCGGGGCGCTTCGCCGGGAGGCTCAGGGCCGAGGCAGGCCCCGTCACGGGGAGCCTCCATGGCAACGGGCACCGCCGCTGAGGGAAACCCGGGGTCGCTCTCACACCCCCTCCTCCAGCCCCGCTCTTCCCCTACCTCCAGCCGGGCCCGTTCATTGAGACTCCGCGGGGGGGGGGGGGGGCATGGCGGGGGTGGGGGACAGGCACTGAGAGGGGGGCGCCGAACCTCGAGTGGCCCCATATCCCCCTCCCCGTTTTCGCAGCGAGACTTACCGCGGGGCGGTGGGCACCACCCACCCAGTCCTCACAGCCCGGCTCGCAACACCAACCACTTCCGCGGCCGCGCGTCATAACCGCCCCCTCCCACCACCGGCAGAGATTCCGCGCGGAAGTGGGCGTGCCCTCCCGCGGCACGGAGCACGCTCAGTGGGCGCCCGCCGATGCTCGTGAGGGGAGCACAGAGAGCGGTGCCTGCGTGGGGGCACCCCTCCTCCAGCACTGATTGCCTGCGACGGGGAGGGGAAGGGGGAATGGCGGCGCGCCGCCGCTCTGGCGGTCACGTAGGCGTGGCCCGCGCCTTTGGGCCTGCCGGGATAGGGGTCCACGGCTTCGATACCCGCACCCGCAATCCTGGTGGCCGCCATTTCCCAAGGGGTTTCCCCACGGGGAAGGAAATATCCTGCATCCTCCCATCGTCCCCCGTTCCTTTTTGCATGTCCCTTAACCAAGACTGGGTTGAGGGACCGAATGTGATGGGGAAGTCATGGGCGGTGCCCAGCATGGGGCTGGCAGGTGACATCTGACCAAGCAGCTGATTCAAGAGATGGGCAGGAAAGGCCAGACAAGGTGGTGTGCCTCCCATGGCCATCAGGCCCTTCGCTCAGTCGGTCCCTCCATGATGGAGGAGGTGGCTGCAGTGCATTGGCATCATACCTGGGCACTGTGGTGCTCACCCAGCACATGAAGGACCAGATTGTCCAGTGCTGCTGGCCAGCACTTTCCGTGGTGTCCTGGTCTGAGTTAGCACAGAACTCATTCTGTTCAGTGATTTCACTTCTCAGCTCAGTCTCTTCTAAGTGACGGCACTGTCTGAAGTTAACGGCATATTTTTGCAGACAGTCTCTGCTTCTAGCAGTGACAACACTGGATGTTCACAGTTACTGCCAGGGGTTGGGGTGCAGAAAGGCTCTTGCTTGTACTTGCTCCTGTGCAGACCAAGGTCACTGCTAAATCCTGTGTCCCATGGTGGGGGTGCAGTAAGTGAGAGGCTGCACCTGCGGGGAGGAGCAGACAGGACAGGTGACCCTACACTGATCCACAAGGTGTTCCATCCCATAGACGTTATATTCGGGATAAAGCTGAGGGATCACACAAGGGTCAATCTCTCTTCTTCAATGGCCAACATCCGAGGAGGACTCTGTCTGTTCTGCCTTTGATCCCAACCTGTGCGTTCCTGAATACAGCTCCTGAATTTAGGTCCCATCTGCTGCTGAGTCCAGTCTGGGCCTTTCCCAGTGCCTGCCCACGGCATCAGTGGTGATGTAATTGCCATGGGAGTGGGGGTTGGATTCGGAATTGGTTTTATATATATTTAATTTTATTGTTATTATTCTCATTAAAGCAGTTTTAGTTTTTTTTTCCAATCCCTACGTCTCTTTCCCTTACTCCCTTTCTCTTCCCCTTTGGGAAGTGAGAGAGGTTAACAGAGAGCATCTGTCATTTGTCTAGTGGCCGGCCGAGCCCTAACCCTTGACACTTGGTCAGAAGGTCAAAGACAGGCTTGTCCTCAGGCGTCCAGGGATCTAAGACTTCCTACCGTGCCAGCCATGGGGCTGTGCTGGTGCTTCCCTGCTCATAAGCCAGACGGTTCATACATAGGCTGATCTCCTTCAGCTGCCCGTGTAAACAGATGATGAGCGCGCACCAGCTAACCGCAAAGCCTAAGCAATACTGGAAGAAGCTTGTTCCTCTGCAGGTCTCCAGACAACACACACCACCAAGAGATTTACTCCTCCTGCTTCACCAGAAGCAATGCTTCTGCAAGCTCTTTGATCATCATCAACTCAAGGCTTAAGGCAAAATTGTGCCAGTGAGACCAAGATCTAGGTGTACGTGAAATTCCTCTGTATTGCATGGGATAATTAACAAACCCTAGATTTCCACCACCATACAGCTCACCAGCCACAGCGTAACAGGCATGTTCTGGCCGATCAGGAGGCCACACCAAACACAACAGGGAGCTTTTTAAGATCAGTTTCATTTACCAGCTAGAACAGCTCTTGCTTTTCAGCACTGCGGGTGAGGTAGAGGCTGCGTGGTCCCTTTCTTCTGTTCACTGATGGAGTTGCACCAAGAGGTGTATTATGCAGCTACTCAGGAGTTCCACATAGAAATGTTTTGTGCAATTGCTAAAGGAACTGCAATTTGACCACAGTCCCACCCACATACATGGTGATAATTGGGTGTAAATATTATCCCAAATGCTTACCTAACTGGGGATAAGATGTTCAGCGCCAAATCGTAGGGACAGATCCACAGGTTTGTCCTCTCTCACCTCCCCAGAAGGGACACCTTTTGTTAAGATCTGTGACCTCAGCTCCACCAAGTGTTTGCCCAGGAGATTAAGTTTGTGATTGCAATCATATTTTTAGAGCTATATACATATTTTGCAGTTTGTGCATTTATCACCAGCAATCCTAAAGAATCTGTAAATGTTGCATATAAAAGAACCATACTATTTGTGCACCAGACTCGCTTCTTTTAGAAAGCGGGCAGACCTTTAGCAAACACACTGTTTGTGTATCTGGTTGGTGTCAGCCCTGTAGTCTCAGATCTATTCACTAACTGCAACACTGCCCAGATGCAGCATTTCAGAGCTAAGATCAGTGCCTATGTCCAGGCTTGCAATTAGATTGCATCTATTAGACAGATGCTGCTACGCAATACCAATTCCCAAATCTATTATCTAGAAGGTACACGAACGAGTCAACTGGATTCAAGTACCCGCACAGGCCCATAAGTCTTAAACTAGGAAAGTTTTCCTAACACGTTTGTTCTTCAACAAATTAAAAATAACACTCTGTGGAGGAAAACCAACTGCGAGTCCCTTGTGATCTCTTCTTCCAAAGCCCTGCTCTACAGAGCCATATAGTTTTGCTGAAATAGGTAGAGCTGCAAAGTAGCGCTCAGTAATTTTTTGGCAAAATATCAGTGTAATGTGCTCCAGTCCAGTTTCTCTTATACCTATGCCATAGGTGATCTTAAGATGTCTTTGCATTTGTATGCTCACCTTGGGCACTAATATTTATTTTCCTGTAGGTTGGTGCCCCATACGTCCTCGCAACTGTACTGCCCCTCTGTTGGGACAGTCCTGCTCACTGTAAGAGAGTCAGCAATTTCCACACTGCATGGCTAGATGACACCATTTCACAAGAACAAGGTACCACCCTGAAAAAGCCTAAACTGGTTTCAGACTTCCCCTCTGCTGGTCCTCCATCAGTAATGTTAAACCTACACTCCCCTGCAAGTCAAGAGAAACCTCTGATTTCAGGGTATTTCCAGAGCTCTGTTTCACATCTCAAGACCAATTCCAATCAGGCAGAATTCTCTTTTGATACCCCTGACAGGCTGACAAAGCAGTCCCAAATGTTATAATTTCACAAGTGCCTTTGAGTATTTCACTTGGAACATTTCAACCTATTCTTCCATCAGTGCTTGTGTGTGGTGCTTTTACATGACATTCTGCTAAAGCAGAGTGGCACGAGGGGCTATATTCAGAAATATGCCCATCTCTGAGCTGTGCAAGGAGGAACTGACAGCTGAGCAGAGACCAAGTTCAGATGAGCACTCCTGCAACATCTATTGAACTGGCACAGCCATTATCTGCAGAGGATACTTGGCAGCCACCTTTAGCAGAACCCATTCTAATAAAATTACAAAAAAGGGTAAAAAATATACCTTGCAAGGTAAGTTTGCAAGAGGAAAGGTTATGATCTCTGGTGTGATATGTTGGATTCACAAGCAGTGAAAGCATCAGACCGTGAGGGGACTAGAAGCTGGGTTGCAACCACTGTACCTGGTGTATCCTCACAAAGAGAATGAAGAAGCACCAGCCTGAAGACAGACCTGATAAACATAGCTCACCAAAAAGCCCTGTCTCATATGTATACCTACTGTAAAATCCACACTGACAACAGGCTCTCAGATAGCTGCAGACCACACAGGGCAAATAAGCAGTTCATCTTTTGGAACATAAGGTTTGTCTTCTGCAGCAAGAAGCTTTTCCTCACCAGTACAGTACCGTAATTCCTACCACTGATCTGGGAAATAAAATCAACCGCAGTACAAGGGAATTTTTTCCCCCTTGACGCTTTAATGAGATTTCTGTCAGCTTTTTCACATTCAAGTTGAGCTTAGAGACAGATACTTTCCACATCCTCACTTGTTTAAAGGGTTTACGCCAGTGTTGGTTTACCAGTGGGCTGGCCACGCAGATTGGCATGTCTCTGGATGTTTTTACATTGCATACATTATCCTAAGACAGACAGATCTTCAAGAAAACAAGAAGCAACCAAGCTGAATGCCAACTGCTAGTAATATGGTGGTGCTCCTCAGTGACAGAGGAATGGAAGGGGACTAATCAGGGCAAGAACAGGTGGCTCTGACCCTTGGAAGGCGCACTGCACCAACACTGGAGGTAACCCTGCTCTTCTGCATTTAGCCCTGAAGATGCACGATGAAACCACAAACTCAAAGTGCGACGACTGGGACAAAAGCTGAGGAAGGGTTTGCTTCAAGGATATGTCAAGCTCTCAAACAGGGCTGTGGGAGAGAAGAGCTGAGATTTCATTGTGAGCAGAATGGTTCACAGGACTGTTACCTCTGTTAAAGGTCCATTTTTGATGGGCTTAAACTTCTCATTCATGCTGAGACTGTTGAGAAATGAGAGCATCACGTGTTGCAGCACAACCCCATGTTTTTTAAGCTTGGAGCATCCAAAACAAGCTCAATAAAACAGCTTAGGGCCACAGTTACACAGCAGAGATGCACACCAATTTACAGAGGACTAACCCTAAGCTATATGGACATAAGCCATCCGTTGCCTCCTGGCCTCAGGGATGAGAACTGGTTCCTGCTTCATTTTGCAGTAGAGCTGTAGGCTTGAAATCTCTACTCCATGGCTATGGCAGTCTCTTCACAGGCATGTTTCATTCCCATATACCATTGCCTAAATTATCACTAACACCTGCAAATAGTATTTCTCTCTGCTCTGTAAAACAGGAAATCCAAGGACAAAATCTGCTAATGGCTGATCAAATACCAACAGACAATTCTGCATGATTTGCCATGCATGGCTTCCCACAAATTCAGGAAGGGTAGGGAAGGCAAACCGCAGGGCCAGCTTTGAATCTACCTGTGACAGATGCACTCAACTCTTTAATCAAACTAGCGGTGGTTTGGTTCAGTCTCCAGAGGAAGCAAAGGCCTCAGCCATAACTGGGCCAAGAACTTCTCTAGATCCAACCTGTTCTCTGAAAACCCATAGAGGAACAGGGTGACATGGTGAGCACCGGTGCATATGGGCTTGTAAACTGGAACACCGACCATGCAATTGCCACCTGAATCGCAGGTGATTCTTCCAAGACTCATTTATCAAGGAACAAAGAAAGTAGTGGGTACAAGGAGTCTCATGCTTGCCTTTTCCATCACAGGTAATTTGTCTAGGAGCCAACCACTTTATTTCATAAATATGACAGCCTGAGCAAGCTGCCTTTGAGCTCTCCCTGCCAAGCAGCTGGCTGCAGGGCAGTGATCTCCCCTTGATCTGGGACGCCTGTCAAGGTTAATCCTCAAAGCTGAGAGACCCCTTACCAACTGCAGATCTTTGGTAAGTGACCAGTATTGCACATAACCCTGTATTATAGTGGGCTGGATTTTGTGTTGGTAACTTTGGATTGATATTGTATCCTTTGCAATAAGTAACAAACTGAACCTTGTGAATTAACTTAGTTAAGCCTCACTTCTACATCTTACTTCAATAAAGCCACTTTTGCTGATACCTTCGGTGGTGGTTCTTCAAGCGGTCTAAATTGCCCATCTACAACATCACCTTCTTTGCACAAGGCTCCAACACACTGAAAAGCCACACACCTGCACAGCCATTCCTTGCTCCATTTCAGAGCCACCTCCTGCATCTGCACTCAGCGTCACCTAATATAGCTTGTTTCTCTCTTACCAACAAACCACATGGCAAGGACTTCTGTGGCCCACTTGCCCCACATTACACAATATGGCTCTGAAATGAGGCACACTGGCTTTCCCAAGGATTCCTCTGTGTGTCACAAGCATGCAGGGATGCAACCCAACAAAACCCAGTCATTTCTGTCCCAAAGCAAGCAGGGCTTGCCCTGCATGCTTTGTAGCATGAACACAGCTCTGCAAAACCATTCTGATTAATCTAATCTCTGTTCAAGACTGTCTCACTGGATCCATCAGGCGTAGGTATATTTTAATAATTCTTAGCCTCCAAACAGGCAGACTTGCATTCATAATGAGTTTCAGAAAACTTGGTTTTGCTAACTCAACATTGTGAAAGAGTACAGAAAACATCAACTAACTCTTGCTCTGCATCAGCCATGTCTCCACTGCAATGGCACAGAGCATGAGTTCTCCCAGTGCACCACGTGCTTTGCTTGTGAATGAAAAGAAGGAGGTGGAAGACTGGAGCACAGAAATTAACTAGGAAAAGCTTGACGCCTGCTCTTACGACAAGCAGTTCTCATCTGTAAACTACAGAAGTGACATCTAAATGTAAATTTAAAAACTAATCAGATGAAAGGCATTTTACTTTAATGTAGTTAGCACCACAGACTTAAGTGTACTGTTCGCTGTGTAGTAGTCCCTTCCAGCATATCTCCAGGTACATGTGTTGACAGTAGGAAAGCTTTGCCTATATGGTTTTTTTCCTGCACTTCTGAACTCCACACTGACAGGAAATCTCGTTCCCTGGCATGCTTCCAGCTTCATAACCATAATCCCACGTGAGTTCGGTTCCAGCTTTCACATGCCTAAGAAATAAAACAGTCAATTTATTTGAACTAAATGAAACAGTACTGCGCTTACAGTTTGTCATCAACAGCTCACATGCAAACCCCAAAATCGTAGGGGGCAGGGAGCATCACACAGGCTGCTTATTGGGAGAGAACAAAGACACGTAAGGATTCTCCGGCACAAGCATGCTGCTTTGCCTAGCAGAGCTACGGATAGTGCAAAACACCCAGACCTAGGAGTAAAGAATTTATCAAGCAGAGCAATAGGGCCAGCAACCTGCTCTAACTTCGAGGCTAATTCTGGGAAACAAAAAAATCTAACCAAAAAAAATAAGGAAAACACACATAAAAGAATACAACTAAATGAGAACAGACCGTTTTGTTATTTTACTATGTGCAGTAGACCATTGAGGTTTGAACAGATCTCTAGATATGCTGGTGATGAAAGCTATCATCTTTGGTCTGACAAGATATGTTTTAATGCAATGTGCACTTTGTGCACTATGTACACAAAGCCTACAACTCAGAATTAAACACATACTCCTTATGAACCAGCCACTCTGGTAGTACACAAAAAAGAAGAAATTTCTAAGGCAGGAAATTCATTGCCCAAAATGAATGCCAAGTTAAATACCTGAGACTAAGATGCTAAGGACAACCGAGGGAAAATTCAATAAAATACGAGTATTACAAAGAAGAGAGTAATTCTCTGATATGTCTCGCTAGATATAAGGGACAAAATGAGGACTTTTCAAACAGCACATAATTGCAACCTGGGACTTGCTGCCTTAGGATGTTCTGGAGGCCAGAAATGTAAAACAAACAAAAAAGTGAGTGGACGAGTTCAAAGAAAATACTCAATTAAGCTCAATGATCCAGAGGCAGTCCTTAATGTAGAAAAGTTGTAAAAGGGTGATTGCCAGAAACTAAGAGGGCCAGCCAGGGGAACATTCCTGCAACAACCTTCTTCCTTAAGTGTCTTCCGCTGACCAACATTACCTCTCTCCACTGACCTCAGTCCCCACTACACACTTCTTTACCGAATACCTGAGCAAGGTACTCTAGCTAAAACAAAATCTCTTTTCTGATACATTTCAAAACATTGTCTTCACAGTTCTTGGAAGACCTCCTCACAGCACAATCCACAGCATCTCTGTCAGTATGGAACAGGGTTGCAAGGCTCCTCAGAGGATTAGTATTCTCTGGGGATGGATTACCTGGAACAAATCCTCTCCTCCCTACTGTAAGTTCTCACCCGGTACTCCTGTTGTCACGCACATCAGCTAGCTTGATTTATACAATTAATACTTCCCCTCCTGGCTTTAGCTGCCACCTTCTCACTGGCCCTTGCTCTCTGTACCTCCCTTTCTGTCATTCACTAAAGACAGACCCATATCTTTTACTTTCAGAGGAAGTTTTCACCTTTGAGCATCCTAGTGCCAGCTCCCCAGGACATGTTGGGCTATACAAAGTCCTGCTTCTCTTGGTAGCTGTGTTGAGAAGGCCTGGAGCCAGCTCATTTGCCTCACAAAGTGTGTCAGCCTTAACACCCTGTAGGGCCCAATCCCACCCTATGGGACTCAGATCTGCTGGTCATTCCTTGAGATACAACACTGAAATCAGTAAATCTTGGCTTTCAAATTGACCATGCTGAGTTAAACCTGTATTTCCACTGAAGATTATCACTGAAATGCACACATCAAAATTAAGCTTCTCCACTTTACATTTCAGTGCAAAACTGAAGAAAAACTCATTAGTGATAATCAACAGCTGTATTCCTTCAGTCTTTAGTGCACATTAAGAAGTCACCAATAAGAAGGTAGTTTTATGGTTTCATGACCTAAGCATCTGCGCCTGCTTAGCATAATCATTTCCTAGTAACTAAGCACTGCTTTTTCCTCTAGTGCCTTGAATGAAGAACATTAAACTTCCAAAAATTCACCTGTTTGTGAAGAATGCCACCCATGGGAAACTTCTGTTGTGAGTCTCTACAAACACGCTTTGTGCAAAGAGATTTGGGCAGCAACTGTGCTGTAAAACAGAATATTTTAATTAGAAATGGTGAAACACCTCATCATTGGCTGAAGAATCTATTTTGCGTCAGGTATCTGTCACTAGTAAAGGTAGTTTCTTCCTTCCCTTCTCCAGCCCACACAGAACCTCTATTACTCAGTGCCACTGCCATTTATTTTTGCAGTAACTATGTCTCTTTAAAGTATTATTTCCATTGTATTATGAAAATACTTTTGCCTAGGAAAACCAAGTTATTTTATCTGGCTGTCTTCCAGAAATTTATGTTAAGGATTCATCTTTGATTCAGGATGCACCACAAATAATCTGTATGTAACAAGTGTATCTTGCTGTCAGTCAGTCAGGGGAGCAGTGCTAGGGAGCAAAAAAATAGATTAAATGATTGTGTATGTTGGTGAAGAGATATGATGTGAAAGGTCATCCACGTGCGTGTAGGAACATGTGTATTGTCATGAATGCAGAAGAAAGGTTTTAGTGCATCTTGCTAAATCTTAACACCATATTAACTCTGCAATGAAGAACAGCTTAAACATATGCAACGATTTTGCTGTAAGACACATACTCATGGCAATGAAGAGAACTAAGTTACCTGCAGAGTACATGCAGATGTGCCTACGAAACATTTCTTAGTTGGAGGTACTTGGGAACTCACTACTATTTCTTGGCAAGTCAAAACTGAGAGACTTATTTAGCAGTTATGAACACAGTATGACAGATCACTTTCAGAACCTATGATTGATTGGTAGAGGAATTTCCTACAATCACAAGACTTACCCTAAATCAGCACAAGCTAGTGTTTACAATGGTTAGGGAATAAAAAAAGAGGCTGGAAAAGGCTTGTAGTTCAACAAAATGTGCCATTTACTCTCTAGACCCCCAAAAACAACTGTTCAAAAAGTCAGGAGAAAAATGTCACTGATCATGGGAGAATATTTAAGTCAGGAACCTAGTGGTGCTAAAAACTACAGCTAGTACGTAGCATGCATCACCTTATGGAGGCACCAACAGCTGGTGTGACCCAGCCTGCTGTTCTGTCACTTCAGAGTGCAGGGAGCATCACACAGCCTGCCTTGTCATTCACCTACCACATATATGGTTTATGCCCAAGAGCTTTATAGTTTAGGCAAATAGATAATTTATTTATTTAAGGTAAGACAACTAAGAGAACACATGCAACTTTTTACTTACATTAAGAAAACGACCCACATTTCCTTCTTTTGTGGCATCCAGTACATATGTATTTTCTTCATCAGCATTTTTCAGAAGCGTCCTGTCACCATCAGCCTCCTCATAAAATAAGTCTTGTTTTGACTGCCTGTGATTTCCCTCTTTGCAGTCAGCTTTTAGTGGTATATTTTTGGACGACCTCACAACACACGTGTCATCCAGCACACCTGACTTGCCACAATCAACACCCTGCAGAGACAAACTCTTTCTTTTGTTTTCTGCACTGTCCATGCCAGCAGACTCAGTCTGTCCCATTTTCATCGGACGTTCTTCCTTCTGCTGCTGAGTGGATTCTGTCAATGGACACGTAAGATATTTTTCAATGGCAGTTTAAGGCCAAAGCCTTTCACTTGTTTGGCCCTGAACTCTTATCCACCCACCCTTTGTTCTCCAAAATGCATGCAGCTTCCTTGCTATTTATAAGTCTTTAACACAACTGCCCTTTTCCATGCCTCTCACCAATGTTCCCACAAATGACTGTTTCCTGCTGTGGTGCTTAAAGCACTTGCTAGACCTAGTCTCTCATTCTTCTCAAATCCCACTCCAGATTGATTTCTTCCACATGGTATTTTATCATCATGCTCCACCTTAATTCCTGAGAGAATCATAAACTGTTAAGACAGAAACAAGATGCGCTTGCAAACAGCATCAGTTTCACGCTGCCTCTCCAGCCTGAGGTCCCCCCAGCCCTCCATTATATACAGTTCAATTTTTATTAACTGGAACATGTATTGGGTGTGACACAGTAACATTTGCATGACTGACTTTCCCACAATTGCAACATATTTGAGAAGCTGCTGTCAGGACTGTTCAACGTATCCCAAGATCAACTGTGCAGGCAAAAGATTGCCCTGTACCAGTTAATTCACTGTATTATGCAAGGCAGCAGTATGGTTGGACTTGATGATCTTAAAGGTCTCTTCCAACCAAAATGATTCTGTGATTTCTGTACCACTCTTAAGACAGCCTAAGCATTATGAGGACAACACCATTCTACTCTGAGAATAGGCCTGCCCACATCCAAAGATCACTTTCTATGTTTAAAGTCTAACGCCTGATGGGGCACAATTGTACTAAGAGTGCAGTATTTATAGCTCTGCAAACCTACTTTCTTTTCTTTTCTTTGTTCCACCGGTTAGTTTTGTTTTGCTTGACTGATGAATCTGAGAGCTATTATCTTCATCTGAGCTGGCACTGTGCACCAGTGTATCAATTTCCTTTAAACAGAATAAAAGATAATGAAAAGGCTGTGATGTTTTGTTACTGTACACAACTCTGGGTCAACACAGGATAGCGAGTAGCTTTTAGGACTCCAGGGTTGAAGTTTCAAACCTACTGTAATGCAAGGCTATGGCTGAGTTTCAGAAGTTCATACATTTACTGCAATACAACATTCATCTTAATTTCAAATTAACCTTCAGAATAACCTGGAAGGAGCTCCCCACTCAATGAAACATTTAAATAAGTGCTTAAGTCCCAAGAACTTCACCAGAATTTAAACATGCTTGTGTAAGTTCCTGAACAAAAGGCCAAACATGCTTTTTAAACGGTTTCAATAAAATGAACAGATGTGGCAGGATTTCTCCTCTCCCACCACAAAAAAGGCAATTAATTATGGGAGCTTAAGAATGGACAGCACTGCCAAATGTTATGAAAATCCCACACACGTTCCTTAAGTGCAATGAAACCAATGAAACCTACAGAGTAAGTTTACCCAGTTTCCCTCCATTGCAGGCAACACTTCACACCCATGTCAGACCAAATTCTCCCAGCTGTGCCACTGCATGAGAAAACTGCATCCAACTCTTGAGATTTTCTTCTCTGCCTTCTATGTCATTCTTTGGGAAGACATCACAAAAATATTATCACTCTGACCCCCAACCCTGCAGTTCTACCCACAGGGGGTAGAGGGCGAGAATGATTTCTTAAGACTCTAAAGGCTGGAGTGTAAGTGAAGGGTGTGAAAGTAGTTACTGTTGGTCTCAGGGAACATGTTGAAGGACTGATAATGGAGAATTGATGGCGTATAGCTTTCAGCGTGCCAGCTTAGCTCACAGTGTGACACAATCTCATGAGGAAAGATCATTAGAACTATTTAAATGTATAAGATGAAAAGATCAAAATGAATATACATACTCAGCACAATGAAAAATTCATCTACTAAAGCCACTTATTATTATTATTACCGTTTTTAGCGGGTGACTATGAAAACCAACTGTTCTAGTTCCAGGCCTTCTTGAGGTTGCAATACTTAAATTCCTTGGATGAACCCTGTACAGAAAGGTCATAAGGAAATTATAAAAGACAAAAAGACCCATAAGTAATTTTCACAACACACCTTTCTCTAACAGTCTCTAGTTCATAAAGAACAGACTACTCCAGAGCCTGCAGTTTGGCCTTGCCTCAAGTTCTGTGACTATTTTGCCTTTAAGAATTGAGGACCTCGGTTAGGTTCTCAGTAGTATTTGTAAAAATACCAGCTGCTCATGCTGATGTTTTGAGACATCAGCAGCTGCTTTTACATCCTTTCCCAGTTCTCCTGATGACAACAAAATTCTCTGTTGTTTTACTATCAGATGTCTCAAAACACAGCACCCACAGACAGAGTTTTGCCTTTTTCCTGCTACTGCTTTCAACAGTTTTGACAGTGCAGCTTTCAACAGGAAAGCAAAGACTATGCAGGGACAAGGGATAGAGAGGGAGACAGAGGAGGAGACAGACAATACATGGCAGATACAGAAAACACTCTCCCACAAAAGAACCTCACTCCTTCACATCAGAAGGTTGAGGAAGGATGGGAAGCAGTATCTGGCATATATATTTGAAACATCTAAAATCACATTCATTTGGATTATGTTCAGACTGGAGTAAAAAACACTAGTTTCAAAACTAATCTTACTATCTGTACAAGGTCTAACAATAAGTAACAGCTCTTGTTTAAGAAAACTTGCAATGTATATCATTAATATGTGTTTTCTCACCCCAAAAAACCATCACAGTACTTCTTTGGGCTACTGATAATGGCAACAAATGCCACTCTCTAAGGCTTTAAGATGTATACCCCTTTGCAAATACAAATGATGCAGTAGCCACAAGAAGCTGTGACATTATTACATGACGACATTGTTCATTAAAAGGCAATCTGTTTGGGTGAATGACACATCAAATTAGCACACTGATGTCCTCACAAAGGTTTCTCAGTTCAGCTGGACTGTCATTTCTTAAAAGGCAGAATAACGAAGTATTTTGTCTGTCTTTCCTCCCCCAGCCCACACGTGAAACATTTTTATTCTCAGAAAAGGAAATTTATGAGATTTAAGGTAGCAGTGCAGTAAACACAATTTTAAAACTGCTTCCCTGCAATTTTTAGTAATGGCACCTAGTAGAAGTAAAATCTAGCTTATTGCTGATAATTATGTGCTTTACAAAATTATGAATTCATTAGGTTTCCAAGATACTGAAATGCAAGTGGGAATATACTCGCAGGTATTTTAAAAACTTTCCATTTGCAATTTCATGGTGCTTCTCAAAGATCCACAATAATCTACTACGAAAGGAGCAAGGATTTGCAATCATTTATAAGTAGTGCAAAGAAAGTGTTTACAAAGTAGTGCAGCAGAGCAAGGAATAAAGTTTAAGAAAACGAGCTACCAGTTTCCTTCTGAATATACTACAGCATCATACTGACTAAGCCACAGAGTTATTTTGCAGTAGTTTTATTTCAGGAATCCTGATAGGCTCCGAGACCCTGGCTGTGAAGTGAAAACAGGACTAGAACTTTTGCATAATTCACTGCAAAAGAAGTGAATTATGTCAGCCTCCTAAGGGAAAAGGTTCACACTCCCAGCAGGAACAGTTATGTTGCAAAGAACAATAGAGACTGGGAGCAAAGGACAGGACAGTTAGTGGCTAATTTGTTATCAAACCCCCTTCAGTGTCATGAAGTATCTTTAAATCATTTATCTCAGGTGTCTCTTAATAATTCTTGAATAATGCCCTGAACAGGTTAAGTAAAGCCAAAAGATTAACTGGATTTCTAGAAAAAGCCACGTGGTATATACAGTAAGCTAAATTAATATAGAGGAAAAACTCTGTTCCACTAGAAGACATAATCAGGAATTAACAAAAAAGTTGAGAAAGAAAAAAAGAACACCCTCAGCTGAGGACATTTGGTGCTACTCTAACTACTCCTTTTACAAAGGACTTTCTAGAATAGCAGAAAATATAGTTTTGTTATGCTTAAGTTTGATTTGGTACACTTACAGGGTTGATTTGTTTTCATTATCCACAGTTTGAGACAAAGATTCCTGCTTCTCAAGAATGTCATTTTTGCGAGTCTGCATTAGTTCAATTTCAGAGTCCAAACAATCAGTGTCAAGTTTTCTTTTTTTGGATAAAAAGCCATCACCTCTGTCATTCACAGCACACTTCTCTTTCAGCTCTTGACCAGTATCTTTCAATACTTCAGCTCTGCTCATTAATCTGCCTGGAAGAAACAGACTTTTTAAAAAATTGTTTGCTAAAATGGGTCACGCTCACTATCGCAGGTCAAACTCACATTAAAAAACCCACAAGAACATTATTTGGGAATATTTCCCTGTTCAGTTCTCAAAAAGATTCCAGGGCACAGGAGGCCACAGAAGAGGCAGAATTATGCTACACATCTTCACCTTCTGTTACCTGAGTAAGTACAAACAAACGTCCCCTTGTCGATATCATCTAGGCAGCGGACTCCCCAGCCTTTCTTTTCCGTGTTGAATACTTGCAACCTGACTTGAATGCCATGCTGTACAACTCTGTTCTGACACATCATCTTGTCACACCTGCACAACACACTACACTCATAAATTCTGTCAAGAGGAAGCAAAACAAAACACAATATAAAAGAATGCATTACCAAAAGAAAGTTGCTATTATTAATTTCTCTCCTGAGCACTAATAAGGTAGCTGACTGAAAACATAAAGACTCTGGCTAAAACTGACTGTGCAGCAGAGCTCTGAAGCTCGTGACTTTCTTGATTGCTGATTCATCGATTTTAAGAGTCTATCAGCCAGATTTTGGTATAAGCAAACAAGAAGAAAACAAATGCTACCTTTTTATTTTATAGGAGTAAATTATCCAGAAGCAAAAGTCCTTAGGAAGCACCTCATTCTATGCTGGAACAGTTTTTAGCAAAGACAATCTGTCTGCCTGGCCCTCACTGTAGCTGTCCTGAGTTTTAGGATTTAACAAAATACTTCTGAAAGAATTCAGAACTGTGCCTTTTTTTTTTTTTGCATTTGTTTCTTGGTTCATTGGCAGTTTTTAGTTCTGCACATCAACCATAAACTAATATCACACAGCAGCAAAAGACTGAAAGGGTCTCCTTAAGCCTGTGGGTTCAGCCCTTGGCTATTGCAGAAAGCTACGTGGCACAATGCCTATCCCAAACACATGAGGCTACTGGCACCTTCCCCAGGCCACACATTAATCTATGGGAGCTGAATATGTGAAAGGGTGAATACTTGCAGCACTGGGACAGCTTTGGAGACTCTTGGAAGAGTCATACATAACCAAGTTCAGCAACAGCAGCTGATCGATACCTCTCTAGGACTCTGGTCCTACAGAGCAACTGGGTGGACAAGATACAGGGCAAAACCCAAGGGTTTCTTGCTTCCCAATTCTTTGGCTGATATATGCTGTGATGGTCTTGTGGTAGACCTTCACTTGTGGCAGGTCTCCTTCCCCTCTCCTTTCTCCCCTTGACACGCCTGAATGAACCAGCACATAGGCCAGATGTGACCTGAGCTCGGGACCAGCTAATACTATGTTACTCTTTACATTCTTCTTGGACCTTGAACTAAGCTGTGAAAATTGTAGTATCTGCAGCAAAAAAGTGGGTTTTTTCCTCCTATTACTCAAGTAACATTCATTATTTTTTATCATCCTGATCCATCAGTAAAATTGTGACAAAAATAGAAGGTTATATTACCACAGAAACTGAAGTTATTTTAGTCCTATAGCACACTATAGGAGTAAAATAGGAGCATACAAATAAAATAACACTTAATAGTTCATTCTTTCTTACCCACTAGGAACAGGTGCCTCCAGTCTTTTGTAACTGTATCCACGAGATGTTTTACTACTTGGAGTAGTAGAAATTTTACTACAGCCTCTTGCAGTTAGCTGTAGGCATGCACATTTTGATCTAAAAAACAACGGCAAAACATCTCAGCATGTATTTGGGGCAGCATACAAACATAAGTCTAGATAATTTAAAATGTACTTGACTATACACACACACACTGTTATATATACCTATATCTCCCCTCACCCTTTTACTCCATTAGACCCTTTCAGGCACCCTGTCCTTCTCTGTCTCTTGCCTGGTTATGTGTGCTTTACAATAATCATATTCTCCCAATCCCATTCTTCTGCCAAGCTCCTTAAAAGGAACATGCAAACAGCTGAAACACAACAGAAATTTATTATGAATGAAAATCACCTGTTCTGGCACAGCATCCCAGCCTGTTAGCCACTACTTTGTTACCTTTCTCCCACTCAAGCCCCCAAGAAGTGAAGAATTTCACACTGTGGAGATCTCAAGCAATAACACTGGTTTTCACCATCTTACGTCATGACAACTCCAAAGACCCACAGCGTTTGTGCAAACAGCAACAGACCAAATCCTGAACCCCAAAACTGCACATTGAAAGCATCTCAACTCTTGGGGGAGTTCAGTGCAAAGCAGCAGCATGCTATGTGCTTCCTGTTCCCAGCTGCTCAGCTGAAACTAAAGAACTTTAATTGCTGAAGCTTCATTATGCTAGGATGTGATTTCAAGCCTTTGTTGTATCAGGGGCAATTACACCACACACCAGCACATGCAACTGCCCTAGCTATCAGCATTATAAAATAAATTTAACATCAACTAACACCTACAAGTAGAGACCAGGTGAAAGACACACACCCTGCAAGAAAGCAGAAAAAATTAACAGCAAACCCACATGTTAACTGGGGTAGGTTCCCAAAGCGTAATACAGGCTTTAGAAAAAAAAAGCAAGGAGCAACACCATTTGAACTGCTCAGAACGTAAATGTGTTCTGTGACCACAGGGTTTCACAGTTTCTGTTTAGATAAGGGGGAAGGATGGGATGTAGAGGTTGTGAATGGGGATGTTTTTCGCTCTGTCCTCAGTAACCTTCTAAGCTGCAAATGATCTGATCTCTCCCAGCTGTTCTATCCCATCCCATCTCTAGGATACCATCCCACAGCAGGAGCTGTAGCAGAAGTTGTCACGCAGGATCCTTCTCTGCCTGGCAGGAAAACAAGCCTTCCAGTTGCACAAGACTCTCCCTTCCTCAGTCCTTTCCCAAAGAGATCTGCCTGCCAGCTCCACCTGGAGGAGAAGCACTGACAATTCGGGGAAAAAAGGGTAAGGAACACTATAATCCACATGTCAATTGCTTTCTTCCCTACAACAAAGGCTGGATGGGTAGGAACACCAAATTTCTGGAGAAGACAAAGACATGGTAGTGTCGCTCAACACAGAGCATGGCACAAGACCACTACCACAGATGTTCCAGCAGTGTTGGTCCTGTGTTATTTGGCACCGTTTGGTACTGCGCGCCTTTATGCTTATACCACCACCCTACTATTGAGGCATCATGTGTCACTTGTCTGGGATTAGATTTTTCTACCTACCTATCAATGCAGCCATCTGTGCAGTCACAGGAATCAACAAATGTGCTGGAGAAGTTGTTGAGACAGTATCCACGGGGCCACGATGCCCTCCGATATTTGAAATAAGGTAATCTTGCACGGTCAAGATCATTACAGAAGGAAACGGGCACAGACTCGGCTCCATTGCTAATATCAAACTCAAACACGAGGGGTTCAGGACTTACGGTGCTCCTGCCCAACAGTACATATGTGTTGAAGGAGAAGTGATCAACAAATAAGAAATTGCACCCTGTTTCAAACAAATAATTTTGCACATCTTGAAAGCTTCTCAGACTTCGACCACAAGGAGCTTTATAGTTCACATCCAGTGATCTCGAAAGGCAGTCTGCTTTTGCATGGCGTCTTTGAAAGTGAAACAGGATTGGTTTCTTAAGAGGATTTTCACACTTGTAGGAGTCTGCTGCTCTGTTGGCAAGACATGCACTAGAGCACTTGTGGTTCTGATACTGCAGGTTTAAAGGTAAATCTTGAATTCTACTAGATGCTTCTTTACTCCCTGAACCTGTTTTTTCCATCTCCTCTTTTTTGCTATTTGGAGGAAAACAGAAAAACAAAGAAAAAAGAGCAACATCTTAGACAACCAGTAAAATGCTCAGGTTTTTTGTGGTTCAGTATTATTAGCACAGGAAAGAAACAGCCCATTGCTACAAGACCAAGGGTTTCACTAAATCACTATTTGCATTGTGTTACTCTGTTACTAACATCACATGAAGATATACTGGGTGGCATAAAAAAAATAAAAAGCAACAGCTTCTTTCCAGAAAGAACATATATACTAAAACTCAGAAAGGAAATTTAAAAAAAAAAAACCAGTAAAAAGAAAGGAATTATATCTTTACCCTCACATCTTCCAAATCAGTACCTGAGGCTAAATACAGAAAGACTAAGTCATATACCTGACAATCTCCAGTCTGTGAAAGCCTGAGAACCAAACTAAAAAATTGTTAAGATCTAACCCTGATAATCCTGGTAATACTAAAGGATCTTTATTCACAACCTGTTTAATTCTGCAAATTTCTCACATGGTAAATGAGACAAGTTGTCCTGAGTTTGAGTTAGAACACAACTCATTCTGTGCAGTGATTTCACTTCTCAGCTCAGTCTCTTCTAAGTGACGGCACTGTCTGAAGTTAACGGCATATTTTTGCAGACAGTCTCTGCTTCTAGCAGTGACAACACTGGAGGTTCATAGTTACTGTCAGGGGTTGGGGTGCAGAAAGGCTCTTGCTTGTACTTGCTCCTGTGCAGACCAAGGTCACTGCTAAATCCTGTGTCCCATGGTGGGGGTGCAGTAAGTGAGAGGCTGCACCTGCGGGGAGGAGCAGACAGGACAGGTGACCCTACACTGATCCACAAGGTGTTCCATCCCATAGACGTTATATTCGGGATAAAGCTGAGGGATCACACAAGGGTCAATCTCTCTTCTTCAAATGCCAGTGTCCAAGGAGGACTCTGTCCATTCTGCCTTCGATCCCAATCTGTGCATTCCTGAATCCAGTTCCCATCTGTCACTGAGTCCAGTCTGGGACTTTCTCAGTGCCTGCCGCACAGCATCAGTGGTGGTTGTGAAGTGATTGCCATCGAGGGCAGGGGTTGAGTTCAGTATTGGTTTTATATATATATTTCATTTTATTATTACTATTATTGTTTCATTAAAGCAGTTTTAGTTTTCTTTTCCAATCCATAAGTCTCTCTCCCTATTTCCTTACTCTTCCCCTTTGGGGAGGGAGAGGGTTTAATATAGAGCATCTGACATTTGTCTAGTGGCCGGCTCAGCCCTAACTCTTGTCACAAATCCACTCAAAACCTCAGATTTTCCATGCAGATCAAGTTAAAAATATTTTCACTTAAAAAAAATGTCAGGATTCAAAACTTTGAATTTGGAAATACAAGATAGATTAAAATCTCTCTCAAATGCACCAAAGAATATGTCAAATAATAAACTGGAATAAACCATTAAATACACTGACCTGTGAGAACCTTCTACAGGGCTTGCAGTGTTATCACCTGTAAGAAGATGCTGCAATTTGTGTTTGGTTTCCTGTACGCCATCTCCGTCAAACACATCACTTACTGAAAAAATTCGAATGCAAGCAGATATACTTCAGCAATCCACATTTCTATTTATAATCAAACTTACTTTAGCTACTAAAGAGATAATTGCCAAAATACACGTACATTGGTATGAACTACAGCTAAGAAACAGCACACTAGCAAGTGCTCTACAGAAAAAAAGAAGCTGCTTTTTATACTTTAGACAAAAGTCATGTGTTGGCATACAGGTGCGTGAGTGTGTGACTAGCTGACACACAACACACACCCTCACACTTTCTCTTCTACTCCTCCTCTCCCTCCCTCTCTTCTCTCCCTCCCTTTCCCCAAAGGGGAAAAACTGAGGTGTACATTGACAACCTTCAGGCAGAAATGTATCGTGAATATTTACCCTTTTTCACAGACCACCAGATGATTTGCACATTAAAATGTTCCAAGTAGCTTTCAAAGTGCATGGAAACAACATGCATATGGAACACAACTACAGATTTCTCTTCACTATTTGAAGTAAAAAGATGCCAGGGTGCTACAGCTAGTGGAGCCATGCACAAGATGACTCTGCCTGCAGCCAGCTCACATTCACCTGGGCTCATTGGTTCTCTCTCTCTTCATTTGGTATGAGCCATATACACATACAAACAAAACACAAAAGTACAAACCCAGGTGGGATTCCACAGTCTAGTACCTGAGGAAGCTAATAATTATGGTTTTTCCCATAGGAAAATAAAGCCCATATATAAGAATATATATAGAAATAAGAATATAAGAATATATATAGGAAATATATAGGAAATATATAGGAAAATAAATTCCCAAAAGGAAAATAAGCATCTTGTGAGTAAAACAAGACAAATTAAATCCACATACTAAAAAAATACAATTGAGATGCACATACCATTTTTCAAGAGATCACCTAGATTAGCTTCATTCACCAGTGCCCAAGCCTGCCAGCATTCTATAAAAAAAAAACCAAAACAAAAGAGATATGAAGTGTAATTTAAGTAATGATAATATGGCCTACTAATAAACCAAGTCTTCCAGAGACACCTGCTTTCTCAGTACGCTAATCTAGAGCACTGCAGGACTGGTATTAATAGAAACCTTTTGTACCACAGGAATCTAGGAATTACAGTAAAATTACAGCTCACATTAGCAGTTGTGAATCAGCACTGAACATCCTCTGGCTTTTGGAAAGCTGCCAGAATGTTTCCAAACACACCAGCAGCCTCCAGTGGCAGTAATATACATAAACACAATTTAGTGTAAGTTTCTCTCTTTACTTTGTCATCAGACTCATCATCTTCCTGCTAAGAAGGGCTGGATCTTTACAGACCAAATTAATGCTACTCCTAAATTGGTGGAAATGGCTTTCAGATAGTAGGAACGCAAAGGAGAGACCAGCTCTATCTCAGCCTCTTACCCCATGCAATAAATATTACAACGTGACAGACAAATGTCAGCAAAATCCATGTTAATATTTTCGTTTGAAATCTTTACAGAACAAAGCATAGAAAAAAAATCAGATTTAACTACGTCACAGATTCATTGCATCATCTGGGGATTCAAGTTCAACTTTTATCTATGCATTGCTGTAATATTTTGTCATAAAAATCAAGAGATTCATAGATTACATTTACATGTAATGTAAACCAAAAAAAGGTAATTTATCTGAATTAAATAATAACCAGTAAATAAACTCTTCTGATTTTGATGTAGATAAAGGAAACTTATTTTCAAGAAAACATGAACAATTTTAAATGCATCGCTGTCACTTTTTTCTACTCTTGTTTCAAGTGATAATGATATCTCCATCATGAAATAATACTTCTATGATTACAATCCCACCCCAAAACCATTCAGTTCACTCAGATCCGCTTGAAAGGCTAAAAATTCTCATGATAAACAAAACACAAGGCACTGAAGATATTTCATTCCTTCTCAAGAATAAACATTTCAGTTCCATGTGCTTAAGAGCCACACGTTTGAAAAAGAATACAGGCAAAATGAGAAAAATGGCAAAATGTACCCAAAATTATTACTGTTCTTTAAAAAAGCAGATATATTTTTAAAAGTGCTTAAAAACTCAACTACTAAGTAATTTAAATTCAGAGACATCTGAATTGTGGCAGATATCACACAGCCCTGCACAAAGCAGGGCTCCCTTGCAGTCCAGCTTAACCATTACAAGGATTTCAAACCTTGGTTTGTGGCAGTTCCGTCCTTGATCTTCTGCTTTAGCAACAACAGCACATTTTGCACCTGCTCAAATATGATGTCCACTCTTCTACCTCCCAGTTGTGTCCAAAACATCTTCAAATCACCTGAAACACAAATTTCCATTTACAAGTCCGTACAGCTCCCAAGAAGTCTAAACCCAAAAGCAGCTCCCAGTGGATTTTTCAGTCTCCCAATCATTTCACTCTGAAAAACCAGCCAGGACAGCTGTCTTCTTTTGTAGGCTGAAACCTTCAGAAGTCTTTTCCTAAACCTAATCATGAAAGAGAAATGGAAAGTGACGAACTGGAGTGGCTTCTGATGGTCCATGATGCTCCTTCAAGTAACTTTTCAAACATGTCTACAAAGGGAATTGTGGAAGCCTTTCTCCAAACACCAGCAAATTAGTCCCACTATAAAGTAATCACCACTGAAACTCACAGAAGTGACACAGGAGAATATTTTCGACTGAGAGAACCGAACACATTATTAGACAAAAGACATTTGGAATTTTTTTTATAGCTGTAACTGCCCTTAGCTACACAAGCTGACTATCCTGTCTCATCAATATTTTTAATACATTTTCTACTGAAAAAATGTTCAACGTATTTTCAGAAACAAGCAGTTTGATAACTTTGTTCACCAAGTGATACCAGTTGCAATAATTAACACACTCCTTATATTGCGCCTCTTTCCTCCACTAGAAATATTTATAAAGAACATTTTGTTTTTAAAAAATGGTTTTTTTAAGCTACTGGTTCAGAATCTTTTCTCTTCCAAGTGTAGGCACTTTTGAGGTACTAAGCCCATTCATGGAAGCTCCTATTAAAATGTGAGCATTGATTGCATCTTTGTCAAGGAGTCTGAAAAGGGAATATGGTTCAGTGTGTCAATAACAATGCCAGAAAAGAGAAAAGGCTCTCTCTCATGGTTAATGTTTCTCTTCTTCAATCATAAAGCACAAAAAAGTAAATCTGTTTTACTACTCCATTTCTAGAAGTAGAGCTTAGTGTCACCATACTAGGTTTACATCCCAGACAACAAATCTTGGTTGGCAAATGTGCCAGGGTGACACCTCCCCAGCAGTCATGAAATACTGTGTCCTTGTAATGCCCATAAAAAAATATTTCCTTAATTTTTGACTTAGCAGAAAATTATTTCTGTCACCCAAGACACCAGAAGCTCAGTGATGCTATGGCAGTACAGAGTTGATGGTTACTATCAAAAACATCATGACAGCAGCAAGTAAAGTAACAATCTTTTGACAACAAAACCCCAGCTGCTTAAGTCACCAGCAGCTAAAAGCGTAATAATTAATATCAACAAGCAATGCTCAAAGTACTTATCTTGTGAAACAACTGATTTGGCGCTAACTCTCAACATCACTTTGTGAGCTTTCATGTTCACAGAAATTTTTAAAATGTAGAAAAGTCTCAAAAACACCCACAACACTTTTTGGAAACCTACATTACTGCTCCAAGAGACAAAATCTGCCATGTGCCATTCCCCTAATTTTGTTGTGTGGGACAGTACCACAAATTTAGATTACCAAGAAATATGTATATCTGTGTTTAAAAATATACATTCAGAAATTCCAGTAAGAAGTTCCACCACTGCAGATTATAACTGCTGTCCTTATTTCTTATCTAGTGTCAGATATTTCAATACACATTTACTAAGTCTGGATAGCACTGGTGGATAGATTACTTCAGAGGATAGGTGACAGAACACAGGTTTTTAATTTCTGGGTCATCAGTTATAATCTTGTGTAGGCCAAAAGCAAATAAAACATATAGTACTACAGGTACTGCTCAAACCACTCACTCACCTTGGAAATGCTTCCCCAGTTCTCATGCTAGAGTGCCCCAAAACTCTAGCAGCAAATACTTGGTTTTGCATGGAGAAGTAAAGATTGCATATGAAGTTCATGGTATAATTTTCATTTCAAAAAAGACAGATGTACACATCACTAATCTCTCCAGTGTTAATGCTGCTATTGCAATCCCAGCCAGGAGGACAGAGACTGAACAGATACAGGATGTATCTACCTTGTCAGCATTCAAAATGACCTCATCAGCTGATGTCTCAGGGTTTGGATATGCCAATAGTTCTAAACCTGGCTGAGGCCTTTGCCTCTGGATGGATTTTCTTTTCCCTCTATAAGATGCTCATGGCCCTGTATCTCTTTTTCAGTGTGGTGCAGGAGAACAATGCTAGAGCAAGAAACAAGCAGCAAAGGCCAGGGCTACTTATGCCATCTATCAGAAAAAATGCTTGGGTACGCATTTCCTATAAAGGACCTGTAGTGCTGCCAACTAACATCTTTCACATCCACTGTAAAAGGCAAAATTGTTGTCTTCAGGTTATTATTTTCACACCAGAAGTGGTGCCAAATAAATACTACCTCCCCTCCTTTCCCCCCATACATCCCTATTATACTACCTTCAATTCTCTCCTCAGAACTGGTAAGGTTCTCCACTTCAACGCAGTCACACAGCAGTGCAAGAGGTGCAGAACACACATGTAAGAGATGAGAAATTAGTACGGTTGTAGCTACTTAACTGTTCAAAAATTACACAAGCACTGCAACAGGTATCAGTGGGAGCACTGTGTGCGAAAGTGGTGAAATAGTTACCGCACTATCACAGTCATCCCATGTCTTGTCAAGACCTAGATAAAAACATTGAAATGAAACAAGCTGTGTGGAGAATTTTTTTCTTTACATCAGTCATGTCTTATTATCCCTCCAGCATGAAGCTGTCAAGAGATGACCCATATTTTCCAGCATATTCAGCTGACCCTACATAATCCCCACTTCCCATTAGCTCACATTTCTCTCCTTTTTTTTTTTTTAAATTAATGCTGTCAGTACAGTGGTACTGCAACTAAACTGAAAAAAATTAAGGCTTTCTAGGTAAAAAAATTACTGAATCTGTTTCTCAATAGATGCAAGGTATCTCTACTGTAATAACATTAAGGAGAAGTAAGGCAGCATTCTTTGACCACATTGAAGATACCAAATTTCTGACTGTCACCACTAATGACACAGGGAACATAAAACATAACTTACTAATAAGTTAGCTACTTAATCTTTTCTATGCTATAACTGAAAAAACATTTCCATTCATTCTGGCACTAAAATTTCATTTGCTTGACCGAGAAAAGAGGTTAAGACTGTTGATTCCTAGAAAAGTTTCTCACAAGATATGCCTAATGACTGCTCAAAACACATTTTTTTTAAGGCATACTTCTCTTCTTTTCCATCTTCTGGGCAGACTGCATGGAAGGCTGTTACACTCGTTGGGCCATCATCAGTGCCAAACCCAGCTCAGGCAGGAGAGTGGTGCGTTGATGTTGCTGTCCTCTGACACCATAGCAGAGTTAGCGTGAGGGGTCTGGAGACAGGAGCTGACTGCCCATCAGGCTGGGAGCACTGAATCAGCGCTTACCAATGGCTGACATGGAGTGAATCTGTGATGAGGGCAAGCCTATGGCAGGGGGGATCTTCTCAAGGGGGCAAACCTGTGGTGAGGGCAAGCCTCTCTCTGGTCACGGGCCACCCTGGGCCGGCCCTGGGAGACTTGTGCACCAACCGCGCTAGGCCTTGCCCCAACACCTTCCACCCTCCTCTGGCCAACGTCTCTCAGTTCATCTGCAGATCAAGGAGAGAAAAGAGTTAAAGTTGTGCGACACTGACAGAACACCACTTTGAGGCACGGGGGTCACCCAGACCCCCGAACTCCTTCGGGCACGCGTTCCCCACCACCATGTGACAGGTCCCACGGGGGCAGGCCCCCCGCGGCTTTGCTGAGGGACGGCGCGGTCCCTGCAGAGCCACAGCCCAGGCCCCGGCCAGCCGCCCTCCTCCTCGCTCGCCCTCGCCTAACGGTACCTGAGGGGCCGCTCGGCGGCGCACAGCCGAACCGAGCCGGGCTGCACCGGGCACGCTCCACCGCCGGGAGCGCGCACTACACCACCGTTGTCGCCCGCCAGGAGGCGCCTCCCCGCCACGAGCGAGGCTATCACCCCGCCCAACACACCCGGCGGGCATTGCGCGTGCGCAGGAGCGCCACGCGACCCTCCCCCACGCCGGGATGGCGCGAGTACGCATGCGCCGAGACTGTAGCAACTCCCCTGGGGCGCGGGGTTGGGGCAGCCAGTCCTTGATGATTGGACGCCAGACCTTTCCGGGTTATAGCTTTCCGCCGGCGCCACCCCACTTGCATGCACAAGGCGGGGCCGGGCGCACGAGCGAATGGGCGTGCGCAGGAGGTGGGCCGTCCGCGTAAGGACGCGCGCCTTTCTCTGTTGCTATTGGTTGCGGGGGTGGGGGGGGGTGGGGCGCCCGTGCGTTCGGCACTGGCCAATGGGGCGTCGCTGGAGGGGTGAGAGGGGTGTGGCCTCGAGGAGGCGGTGGAGGAGAGGGGCGGGGGCAGAGCCGAGAGACTGGCGGTGAGTCCGCCATCTTGGGGGCGGGGCGTCCCTGGGTGGGGCGGGCCGGGCCGGGCAGTGCTGTAACCCCTTGGTGGCGGTGGTGAGGTGGGGTGGGTGCTGTGAGGGTGTCATTATCTTGGCACAGCACTGCCCGGCCGGGGAGGGTGAGGAACAGGGGTCACGGTCAGGCAGGTCCTATGCTTGAGTGAGCTTTAGACTGTACGGATCGCCCTGGCTGCTGTTTTGGGCCTGGTGGGGCCTGCCTGGCCTGAGCTGCTGGGCAATGTGCTGCCTTTCTCATTGGGTGGGGTGGGGTGAGGCAGTCTGTCGTGCTTCCTCGCTTCCGCCAGTGGAGCTTCCCACAACTGGAGCCGCATCCTGGCAGTCACTAGATGCCTGTGGGAAGTTGTCTTGGCCAAAGGGGTCCTGGCAGCTGGGCGAGCTCAGTGGGACTGTGCAGGCTCAGGAGGCACACGGGTGCAGAGCAGGGGAGAATTAAAAGCAAGTTAACTGAGGGGTGTTTGAACCTTTGATTCCAGTCCACCAAATTAAAATATTTGGCGAGTGAGTTGCTATTTGTCTTTGCTGATGGCAGCTGTACCCTATGATGTGCTAAATTATTACTGCCTCTTTGATTCATATTGTGACAATAAAAGAAGCTTACATTGCCCTTAGATTTTCAGCAGCATTACAAGTGTTGTGGCTCTGTAGAAGGCTTTTTTGGAGAGGCAAAAATTAACCCACTCTTAAAAGCTGGGAAGAGTGGTTTGTCATCACTTTTGTCACTTCTTTTTTTACCACCACTTTAAACTGTAGAGGTAAGCATAATACACTCCATAATAGTTAAAGCATTTCCAATCTTGTAGATACTATTGAAAGTATTTCTTTAGTTGGGATGGGGATAGAAATTTAATTTGTCTGTGGAGGAATGCTCAGTTTACGTGACTTGGAGCTCTGGTCAGATCCGGGATCCTCCAGAAGATTTTGATGTCCGGCATCTGCTTTGTACTTTCTTCAGAACCTTTTAAATGTTCACATAGGCATGCCTACATCTGTGTCTGTGTTTGAAGTTCACTGATTAGGCCATGAGTACTGCCTAACTCTACAGAGAGAAATAAGGTAACTAACAGTGATGTTGGGAACGGGGTGGCTCAGCGTTGCTAATGTGTTGACAAATCTCCCACTAAAAGTAGTAGATTTCTCTGCTTTAATTGTTTGTTTTAAAATTCACTATAAGCTTTTCTTAGTCTTGAAACGTACTGCATTATGAGATTATGATTGCAAATTAAGTCATTAAATTTTACTGATTATTAATGCATGTACATGTGCAAGTGAATACTCGGTGTTATGAAACACTCGTGGTGTTACATAATGGGTATGAGAAGTATACCAAATACAGAGAAGATGGAGCCCAGCACCATAATGATTGTATTAATTAGAAGTTATTTTAAACTGTGATTCCCTTGTAAAGTTTTCCGTCCTTAAATGACTCCTAAATGGCCTCCTGTGTTTGCCTATATGCTTTGAAACTATGTGGTAAGCATTAATCAGCAATATGGAGATGATATAGCAATCTCATAAACAATGAGTGTTGTTAAATAATTATATTTATGGTTGGATGAGAGGCTTGTATATGTCTGCTTGCCTGATATCATTAGAGGATTTGTGTTGATAAAGTTGCTATATGCTTCATGGTCATGAGCAGTAAATGAGCTCAAGCCATTTTCCAGCAATAATTCATTGGAATGTGAGTATTAGGAATCTGACCGTGATCACAGTTTTACTTGGAAGCTGTCAGTGGTGTTACCCTGCAGCACTGAGGAGAGCAGCCGCTGTGCTCTGAGCAAGCTGCTGGAGCTTATTCCATCTCTTATAGCAGGGTCTTTCACCTGGTGCTTGTCAGTGAACATGCACTGTTGTAGTCCATGCTGGTCACTCCCGATGGGGCCTACCTCTGGAAAAGAGAGGAGGGGAGCACTGAGGCTGTCCTTGGAGGCTAACACAAAGAATCTGCTAAAATGAAATTCAGGACCAATTCAAATCAGACTTTTGCATTCACATATCTATTAATGTGCTTTATGTCAGTGTGGTTGGAAATACAGTTTTCTGTACTTTGGGAATTGAATGCAGAGGACATGTAGTGAAAAGGTAACGCTGGTGTAATCCATGTTATTTCCTATAAAGTGCCAGTAACACTCAAAAGCTTTTATTAGCAGCTGGAATGATGGAAGAAGCTGGAAGCATATGGCTGCATGCCTCTCAGACAAAAAGAAATTAGTAATATATTTTGCTTGATATTTGAAGCAAAAGGAATGGGAAATACATCTATCTTTAAACAAAATGACAATAAGGAGGCAGTTTTGAAACATACCCGAGTTTCCTTGGATTTACTTTTATCTAGAACTGTAAGATAAGCTTTCTGCAACAGAGCAGCAAGTTCCGCTAGTGAGCCAGTAAGCTCAGTTCTTCCCAAACTTGTTAGGTGGCAGAAGCTCACAGGCGATGCTGATCCACCATCCCAGTAACCTGCCCTCAGCACTCCTCTGTCAGCAGCATAAGCTTCTTGGGGCTCTGCGGTCTAGACCTGGACTGACTGCCTGCACGTAGAGGTGAGGACAGCCCATTCCACGTGCTTATGTGTTTGCTAGTACCTTTGTTAAGGTGACAATGAAAGGGCTGACTGTCCTGCTGAATGGTGCCCTTGATTGAGTTGCTGAATTATGCTTTTCTTTTATGTAGTTCAGGTCCTGTGTAGAGACCTCAGATGAATGACTGCACAGGCAGGCAGACCACAAATGGCTCCTTTGAGTGGGAGGAGGTGAAACTGGTCCAAAAGGAACTGTCTCATCCAGTTCTCCAGGGATGTTTTTATTATCTTGAGTGCAGGAGGTTTTGGGTGTTTCCTCCTATTACCAGATAGGCTTGAGTGAGGTACAGAGAGACCAGTCAGACTCCAGAAAACAGCAAAGCAGTCAAAGTCACGGACTTTGGAAAGCCATGGGCGTTCAGAAGGTGTTTTATAATTATAATTCAGCTTTTTTGTCCTTTTCTGACAGGATTGGCTCTTTGTTTTACTGACTCTTTTCCTCTTAAAGTATCAGTGTCTACACCTCATTCTTTCAAAATGCAACTTTAATGTTCTCTTTTATTATGTTAATTAGTTTAAGTATGGTTTATATGTAGTTTCTTGTTTTTCACACATCTAATTTATCTTGGGTTAGAGATCAGAGAAGAAGCAATTTTATACAGATCATAGATCACTGCTTATTTACAAAATGTGTTCAGTGGGGCATCCTTTGGTTTATCTTAGTAGTTTTGCTGTAACACATCATTATTTATGAAGATACAGACTAATATTCCCTGTAGGTACCTTGCTTACTAATTGGACTTACCACAGACCGTGTAAAGGCCGTCAGTATGTTTTGTTACTCCGTTTTGTAATGCTGTTGCTGTTGTAGATATGTTAGGTTTTAATTAGGTTATTTGGATATTAATTTTTCCAGCTATTACATAAAAGAAAAGGGAGGTTTGGGATCTCTGAGAAGTCTGTAACGTTATTTTGTTCTACCTGTGATGTAAGCATGTTTGCATTCCTGGCAACTAAAAGTCAAACAAGTTGTCTATTTGAGAAGTGGAACTTCTAAAAGCTTAGTCTGTTAGTCCTAAGGGAATCTTCAAACACAGGCAGAGGCTGCCTATGAAAAGGAAAGGAAAAATTTGTGCCACTGTTTAAACAATAGACTTCTTTCATGTGGAGGACCTAGATGTCTGTTAATTACCAACTGGCTTGAGGGTTTTGGAATCTTGCCCAATATGCTGAAGTTCTTAACCATCCACTAGCTGGCATACCCGTCAGGGTCTGCTGTTGGAGACTGGTAATGTAATGGATTTCATCTTTATAGACTGTTTATGTAGTAGAAATGTCTTCTGTTTTATCTATATTTCTGTCTTACAGTCTTAGTAGTCATTGTTAACAGAGACAGAAAGCAAGGACTGGTTTAAATGTTTGGATAATGTCGAACCAAGTTGAGCAGCACATGTTGCCTTTGCTGTGCCACAGCCCTATCACAGTACACTGACCAAGACCTAAAACGGTGTCCTTTAATTTTGGGTGACTCAGATGAACTCACAAGATCAGAAAGCCTGTGATTATGGTTGCATTTGAAAGGGCATGAGATCTCTGAAAGCCAGGCAGTAGATGCATATGATGAAAGGAACCCGAAATAAATGGAGGCCTAAAAACCTTTTTATCTTAATTTCTGTATGTGAACATAACTATATATGTATCTGAAATAAATTTTCACTGGTATTTTCTGAAATAAAGCTAGTGGTTGTAAAGTATTCTGACCCTTTTAAAGGGCTCTGTTTGTGGGTTTGCCTGCAGACTGAAGTATGTGCACAAAGTATTTTCATTAAATAAAGATGTAGCAGACAAAAATTTCTAAGCAATCTTCAACATTTAGTGAATTTGCAGTGTTCCAACTCTTAAGAGATGTTCTATGGGGTGCTCTACAACTTCTTTTTTTATTTACCTTTTATTTTTTAAATCAAAGTGTAGAGAAAGTTGTGCTTGTGATGTCCTCTGATTGGTTAGTGCTGGTCTTGGTAGCAGATGTACAAAGGCAAAGGAATGCGTGCCTGGCGAAGAATTGGACCTGACCTAATAAAAGCCATCAAAAGGAGGCATATGGCAAAAGCTTGACATCATTATTGTCTGTAGAGGGAATAACTGCTTTCAACTTAAACTGAAACATGTAAGGTTTCAAGTAAACTAAATGGAATTTGCCTACAACCATAAAAAACAGGGTAAATACATGTCGTAGTGTAGACATGACAATGGTGCTCTTAAAAAGAATGTTCTGAACTAAATAGTCCTTAGTTGCAGCCTCTTGTGGGAAACTTAATTTAGCTGGAGAAAACCCTGTTTTTTCAGTTGACTTTTTCCTGATCCAGTTCACTGTGCTGCATCAGCAGTTGGTTTGGCCTGACTTTGTAGAGGTGTGGAAACTGGCAGTAAGGTGTGGAAAATAGGAGGAGCAAGGGTGCGAACCGGTATTGTCTTGTTAATATTTATTGTGTTTGGTTTTGTTAATAAGCATTATGAAAGGTCAGGAAAACCATAGTCCCCTGAATGTTTTAAATTGTCACTGGCAAAGAAAGGAACAGTTCTGCTCTCCCTGTGCTTCTACATCCTCCCCTGTTTATTTGTGTCATTGCTCAGGTAACTGGCTGGGCTTTAAAAAGAAAAAGTTACTTATTTGGCTTAGCTAATTTTATCTGAATAACTTTCCCCATCTAATTTGCTGTGCAGCCACTTCGTATTTCTGCTTCTCTCAGGGAATTGGGTATGGCCTAGGGGCAAAATGAGCATCCAGAGGTAGATGGATTGCTGTCTAATTTTACCGTTGGTGTCATTTATCCCAGTTTAAAGTGTTTGTGCCACTACTTCTTTAAGTATGAGCAAAGTGCTGGTATGGGCAGAACACTTTCTGTATCCAACTTACTGTGGACGGTCTTCACTGCACAGTGGAGCTGTCCTAAGCCTGGACGTCTCTCCATTTTCAGTGCTAGATCAAAAGCCCCTCCTGCTTTTTACAGATGGTGGAGATGAATGGGTTTCTTTTGGGGGCAACTGAATTTAACTTTGTTATTATTTTTTTATGTAAAATTCCAAAGAAGCTGTGTTGAAAATGTGTGAGAGATCCCTTCAGCAGCACTGAATAAGCTGAACTGTGGGCCCAAACCTTTGTAACCCTTTTTCATAACAAATGTTACTTAAATGATTTTAATTGTATGCATTGTAAGAAGTGGATACATATGCTATTTGTTACAAAGCCACACCAAAACAAATTTAGATGGCATGCAGGCTGACATTAAAAAAAAAAAAAAAAGCTTTAGCAAGACTGAGTGCTGCTAGACAAATAGATTTCATGTGTATCTGCAAAAAAAAAAAAAAGGCCACCCAATTCTGCTGGTTAGCTTAGTTTAGTCTGCAGATATGGTTTCATCAAGTTTGGGATGAACTGGTTATGTGAGTTACGGTTCAGCAGCATAAGTTTTAAGTGAAGGATTATTTTTAAGATGAATTGATTTTGTTAGTGAATTCATAGTGAGGTGCTACAACCCTGCATTAGCAGATCAAGATGTTTGGTTGCAGCCTGGGTATAGGAATGAAGAAGAAGGGACTGGATTTTTCTTTCTTTAAACTGTTTTTTTCCACAACATATTGTAGAAATACTTAAAAATTGCATCCCACCTCCACCAAAAAAGTGTTCATGGGAGGATGGATTTTTTTTTTTTTCCTCTTTTGTTCTTTTAGTATTGTAGCCTGGATTGTCCATTTTAGAAATAAATTAGACTGATTTATTTATAATTTAGACTGATAAAGGTAGTTCCAAGAATTTTGCACAAGTTACATTTAGAAGGTCTCTCCGCAGTTCTTCTCACTTCTCCAAAAGCTGTATTTTTAGGGGAAGTAAGAAGTGTTTGCTTTTTTCCAGCTGTTAAGTTTTCAGGGTGCCTGGCAGGCTGATCTTTCTCCCTCTGCAGTTGTGCCATTCCTAGACTGATGCAAGGGAGGTGATGGCAGTAAGGGCTAGACTTCCTTTTTTGGTAGCAATGTAATCTTAGAGCAGCTAAATCGACTGTGAAACAACATCTCTAAATTATTTTACAGCATGAGTTTAAAAAAAGTCCTCTGATATCTCAGTAATGTTTGTGCCTTGTGTTTCCTGTTGCAAGAGGCAGTAATTAAGACGGAAGAAAATACTGCTGCGTAACTGGACTTTGCAATGTGGGGACAGTTGAGTGACAGCGAAAGGATTGGGTGATCTTTGTTAAAGATCCCGTGTCAGTCTAGCACAAAGGCACTTGTACGAATTTATACTTACAGATTTATAGCTGCTTGCACTTAAGTGTGGGAAGGAAGTTGTGTGGGGCTTTTTAAGTTAAGGGCACAGGGGATTACGGAATACAGAGATTAACATTATGTGGAAAAAGAGCTCACTTCCAGCAGCTGTAATGTTCTAAGCAACGAGTAACATTCAGCTCTTTGTTAAGCCGTTTTGCATATGTCAGCAGGGAGACAGGGCTGTATCAGCTTTCCCTTCTCAAGTGTGCCTTTTAATTGGGTACTCTCACTTGCTGCAGTTCATCGGCAGTCAGGCAGCTGTCTTTCACTTCTGCAAACAAGCAAAAGAATATGAATTCACGGTGGCCTTTCACTGCCTGTTGCTTTTGGATACAGGAGAAACTGTCTGCAACATATGATTTTTTTGTTGTTAGAAATAAGGCACCAAATTGAACTTCATAGGGTGAGGGAAGGATTGCAGGATGGTTGTAGTTCTCTGTTAAGGTATACATTGTATACATCACATAATAACTGGGAAAAGTTTGGGTGGTTTTTTAAATAATTTTTGTTTGGTTTTGCTCTTTTTTTTTTGACAAATTGGTTTAAGGAAATGAGCTAAGTAAGGCTGAACCTTGTAAACACAAGCTTAGTAGATAGAAATTGTGTTGCCTTTTGGTCCTACTCCTCATCTGCAGGCCATTAATAGGTCTTGTCTTTTACATTACAGTCTGTGTTTAGGTCTGTAACCGCCTGTGACATCTGTACTCCTCTATTGCAAGCATTGTACACAGCCTTGGGCAAAATGCGAAAGTAAAAAAGTGCTTTTGGTCAAAGGCAGTTTGAATGAACTCTGAGATCAGACCCGCTTGGTAGTCTTTAGATTGTGTGTAGTTTGGAAAAGGTTTTTCCCCTCAAAACAACATTAATGTAAGGAGATACATGCCCCTGCAATTCATCTGTGTTTCACCCTTTTGTCAGGGAAAGGAAGGTGTAACCAGAGGATTTCCCAGGATGCTATTGTAGTTTCTTGGGCAGCAGTTAAATGTGAAGAAAACATGCACAAAGATGTTACCCATTGTTTTTCCACTCTCACTGAACTCTCTCCACCCTGTAAACTGAGTATCTCCTCATCACAGTTTGCAAGGTCTCATCTCAGTTCTTAAGGTCATGGGAGAAGATGGCTGCAAAACTATGTGACATTCCCTCCTTTGAGGATCAAAAACACAAGGGACTAAGCAAATCTTCTGTTCTGCATTATGTGACTTTCTGTTACATTTCTAATATACTTCTAACATTGCTTATAGAGCGTCTCTTGAAGTTGGGTGTCGCCAGTTGGCTGAGGCAAGCCAATTACGGAGACGTGCCCTTTCCTATCCCTGAACCCCTCTCCTCCGGGAGAGAAAGGGTTAAAAAGCAGAGATACGAGAAGGGAAAGAAAGATTTTGTGAGACCTCTGAACGTTTGGAAAACTGAAACAAACTTTAATAAAACTAGAACAAAATATATAATATGCAGGGAAAAACCAATGCAAAATCTGAGGGTTTATACGGGATGGAAAAGCGAGGGTTAAACGCGAGTAAGAGAGAGAGGGGGACAGTGCCGCGCAGAGTCCGAAATGGCGCCAGCCACGTGTGCGCCCTCGTCGAGTAAACAAAGGAAACCGCGGCTGTTACGAACGCCGGGCTCCAACGTGCAAACCCCGAGCTATGCTGTTCCTACCAGTCTGGTCGTGCGAATTAAAGGAAGCAAAGCAGCAAGAAGCGGCAGCGCTGGCGGCAGAGAGGGAGACACAGCCCCGAGGCGTGGGTCCCAGCGGCCAGAGCAGTCTATCCCAAGCGGCGCGGCGGGCAGCTTCCCCGGCACACAGCTTCGCTCCACTCCGGCAGCGCGGGGGAGCCATAGCCGCAAGCAGGCGGGCAGGGTCCAAGCCAAGGAGACACAGCCTGTAAGGTCCCTGGAGCTAAACGGCAAGTCTAGAAAAGCCTCTTCCCGGAGTGAAGCTGCAAGGTCCGCAGCGCCTCTCGCAGCGCAAAGCCGGAAGTGTCCGGAGAGCGAAAAGACCCGAAAACCCAAAAGCCGAAAAGCCGCAAAGGAGCCTGTGGTACCCGGCTCTTAAAGGCACAGTACACTCGCGAGAAACTTTCTCAACCAATGAGACGTGTAATCGTAGCATGGAAGGGAATAGTCCAATTGGTCAGTTTAAACCAAAACCTTTCAAGCAGTTTTTTCCTCAAACTGCCACATTGGGGGTGGGGGGGGAAATGTGAGATTTTTTTAAAAGGATGACTGAAGAAAATTCTCCAGTTTTTCTTTAGGATCTACAGCTAATAAGTTCTAAAAATACCAGGAACAAAAAGAACAGTGCCATGTGTCTGACGGCTGTGCTAAAGTCATCAGCAAGGATGATGAAAACACAAAATTGTTATGAACATCTGTAGTGAGAACGAAGCTTAATATTACAAATATATAATTATGAATAAATTCACTGTATTACAGCAGTAAATAAAGACTCAAAGAACACTTTGAAAATTCATGTTACAAATTTATGGAGACTGAGGAATTTTTTTTTTTTTTGGATGGCTAATGTAAAACTGTCCAAAATTTTAAGGATTGTCATGTAGCGAATGCTATTCAAGATGATTAATAGAAAGCAGGTATTATAAAATGTCTAGTAATAGACATGGTCTAGGTTAGATTAAGGGTTGGATCTAGTCTGTCTAAGAAACTGACTCTTGAAAATGTTGCATTCAGTGAAGAATCATTAAGATGTAATTTTGTGGCATTCAGTCATTGCCTGTTTGTTTGCAAAAAAAATCAGCCCCAAATGAACACACAATTTGAAGAAAAGGCAAAATCCTTACTGACAGTTTTATCTAGGCCATGGAGAGTAGAAAAATAACAAATGATGGCATAGCCTCATGTATTTGATTGAATTAAAGAGCTCATTAGCTGACTTTTTTGAAAGATGGACCCAGTGCTTTGGGAAGTTAATCATCATGAAAAAAGATGAGATGCACCTTAAGGATGAGGAACAGTATCCAAAGGTATTGAGGCTCACATGCAACAGGCAGTCGACAAGACACTCCCTGTAGATTAGCGGCAGCCAAGATAGTAGTTGGGTACGCTGAACACAGAATGGGAGATTTCCTTTCCAATATTACTGACCTGTCTTCTGGAATATAATCAGGTTTGATGGATTCACTTCAAGACATATTTTTATATTGAAGCCAGTACTGGTTGTAAGTGTTGGAAAAACATATCTACATACTTGATGTAGATAGCGATGAAGAAGGAAATTCTGAGTTTATTGAAGTGATTCGATCGTGTACCTATGCATGAACAAAATGGAGAGCCTTCCAAGAGCATACATTTGAAAATGCAGGAGACACAGTGGCAGGAAGCAGAAAGTAAAAAAAAAAATGAACTTGAGTAAAAGGAAAAAATATTTAAAGTGCTAAATAGTTAACTATTGCACTAGCTTATTGATGGACTTCATAGATTCTCCAACACTTGAAAATAATTTCGAGATCCAAGATCTTTTAAAAAGCTGCTCTTGTTCAAGAAGTTGTTGAGCTACGTAACAACCAGAGTAGATCTTTGCAATTTTAAATTCATTTGGTAGTAACAACATTCATTTCTTGTTTCAAGAAGAGGAAAAAATCTGTTGCAAACTTTTTTTTCCAAATGAGCTCTTATTTCATAAGTCTATAGGAAACATGTAAAACCTGTCTTCAATTTTGAAAGAAAAGCCACTTCTGTATAATTTGTCACAGATTCTTATTACTTTGAAACTTCCTAACCATGTCATCTGTTTTTTTTTTTTTTTTAATGGAAAAATGTAAATATAGGTAGTGTGCTTGTTGGGTAAAACAATGAGGTATTAAATGGTTTACATCTTTAGTTCCTTGGCTGATATGCAGCTGTTTGGGTACAGGTCTTTGTGTGCTGAAGTCTTTCAATGGAATTTCTTACGCTTGTGAAAGTAATTTCATCCCATGATGACAGCTGGTAGAGACTGTCTTGCTGTGGTCATGGAAAGTTGAACCGGTATGACTCTCACTAGGTGACTTTCTCACAGGATTCTGCCTGCTCTCAGAACAAGACATTTCTTTTCACTGGTACCTGGGTGGAAACGCCAGAATTGGCAATAATGCCAGACATAATTGCTGTTTTGAAAGAAATGGTTTCAGGACGTTTCTCTCTCAATTCCACTATCAGGACTACAGCTCTGGCACCTTGGGTTTGGGAATATCTGCTTGTTTAGTAGATAAGAAATTTAGTCTCCTTGGGATGTTAGGCTTGGACAGGACATTGAGGAATGTCATGTGAGAGAGAAAATTGAGGTCCTGAATGGATATATGATACTAGAAAATGTGTTTTTGCAAGTGTTCAGACTCCGATAGCTTCTATGATATTTTTTTGCAAAGATATTAGATAACATCTTGTATCTGAGCTGATATAGCTTCAGACTCCTTTTTAATTTGTGAGGGTATACACCTTACACACTCTCAGTGCTAATCATGACTTTTTTTTTTTTTAATTGGGCAGTAGCAGTCTTTTACCCTTCAGAAGTGTACATCTTGATGGCAGATAAAGTTATTCTGTGAATGCACACTGCAAAAACACACACAGAAGAAAAATTATCAGTTGCTTCTGTAGGAAGAGAGCAGATCTATAAACTACTGAGAAAACTGTCATTTCTTGAACTATTTCCAGAGGGCGTGACAATGTTTGTAAGTTTAGATCTGTATGCAGTGTAATAAAGGAGCTGTCAGATTTGCTTGTGAGATGCGTAGGGGAGTGATGTTTGCTGAGAAGATTTCCATCAGTATATTTGACCTGATACAACCTATGTATCTAGAGCTTGCCATTTATGTCATGTGGCGAGTTATTTTCTTCCAGGTATCCAGAGCTTGTCAGGGATCTTCACTGTTGAACTACCCAGGAGCAGAGTTGAATCAAAGCACACCCAGGCGCCTCAGCTGCTCTCCCTCCAAAACAGAGATGGTTCTGCTTCAAGGGAGTGTTTAACTTGTGTTTCAAATTAAGGTTAATTTTGTTTGCAAGTCATGTTGAGAGCATCTGATGAAAAATGCTTTAGACTTAAAAACTGCCTTCCACCTTGTCAGAAACAGAGCCACACATTAGGTGTAAAGAAATTATTGTCATCAAAAGGCAGTTGATCTGCTCCGTGTTTTCATTGCACATCACCATTAGGGAGATGAATATGCACTAATACAGCTTTCAGCTTCAAGCACTATTAGGAAATTTAAAGATCTGGTTAGGGATGCTCCGTTGTCTTTCACCACCAGGGAAGTTGTAGGGAACGTATATAGGGTTTTTTGCATACACGAGCATGTTGGAAGGGGATGTCTTAACATGCAGTACCCTATGCTGTCTTACTAACTTGTGCCAATCATTAAGCAAATTGCTTGCTGAAGTTATGTGGAAACCAGGAACTAAATCCAGTGTTTGCAAGAAGACTGAACAGTATTAATATTGTTTGAATATTAACAGAAATGGGAGATGGCAGATAAATGCTCTTATACACATGAAGGAATTTTGCAGTCTAGTGAAGAAAAGTGCTAGCAGCGATGTAAGGACTATCTTCCAGCATACCAGTTAGTGAGGACTTATTTGACCATGTATAACTTTTGTTTGTTGCTAATCTAAATAACATTTTTTTTTTGAGGGTGCTGCAATACAAACGGTAAGATTTGGCCTCGTGTGGGTTGCATGTGTGATGAGAGGTTAAACTGCAGATTTTCAGCAAAGCTCTTTTTATTGTTTCTTCTGAAATAATCTTTCCTTTTCACATTTTTAATTCTGTGAATCGACCTTAAACAAACAAACATGGCCTCTGAAGTGGTTGACTACACAGAGCTGGGATAGAAACAGTTTGGAGAAGTGAAGGCTTCAATTACGTTAAAAATACCTGCTCAGCTCTTCAGGGAGTTACTGATTTTGGAAGACTAGTTTCTGTTTGTATATGTACTCAGGTAAAAACCATGATGTCATGAGTGCAGGTGTGGTTCTTAATTGTGTTTTATGTCGAGACACAGTAGATAAGGGATGTGATTAATATTTTATGAGTGACTCTTTAGAGCAGGCATAAAATTTTAATCTGTTTTATTTTTCAGCTGTTGGACTTTAGTAACCTCCTGTTTAGACGTAATTCCTGTTTGAAGGCAGGAGTGTGTGAGGAAAGGGATTCCATTGTAGCTGACTTTCTCTAAGGATGGGCCTGATGGATGCCTTTAAAATGAGTAAAATTTTAAATATACTGGCCTGTATATAAAATAGTAAATACATAAAAGTTTCTGGTAGAAAGGCCAGTGTTGGTGCGTGATTGCTGGAGTGATAGACATGTGAAAAATATGAGAGCAGTTTGTAAGAGTCAGTGTAGCTCTTAAAAAACCAACCAACCAAAATCATCTTAGCAACGGTTTATATTTGCATTAAATAAAACAGGAAGGAAAAGTCAGTATGTGCTTAAAAGCGCTAGAGGGAGCCAGGAGGAAGAAGAGGGGGAAACCATTGAAGACATGTTTGCATTTTTAGGAATAGCTTACACGAAGGATCTATTTAAATCCTCCCACTTAAATACAGCTACAGGTCAGCCGCTGCCACTGGCTGCTCTCTGTTCCCCCGTGCTTCACTAAAGAAATTTCAGTTTTCTAGTCCTGAGAGAGACCAGAATCTTTGCTGCTTTTTAAATGGCCATAGGGAAAACCCCCTCCCCTCTGCAGACTGTACCCTTTTCTTTAGACTTGCTTTGTATCTGGATGAGCTGCCACGTGTTAATATGCTTTCCCACACTGGTGGCTTTGGCGAGGGGAATTGGTGTATAGGCTCAGTTCTGAGCTTGTCTCCCTCTGAGATTATATGGAGGAGAAGGAGAGGAAGTGAGAGTGTTGGTGTGTGTCTATATTGGGGATAGATGAGAGGAAGAAGAGTTTTAACGGCATTCATTTGGAGTGGCCACGCTGGAGGGGATCTGAGGAAAATCTGAGCTTGTCGAATAACATAGAAGCACAAAGTTACTGTAAAGTCTCTCCTCTTATTTTATGAGGTTTTAGAAGTGTTATTTGGCACACTTTTTATATTGCTTTGTCATAAAGCTAAATGCCTTGAGTTAAAGTGTAACAGCTTCACGATGTAGATAATGTAAGTAATTAGGTTTTTGTTCCCCTTCACCCCGATAAACTGTCATAGTGTTGATATCTTAGAATCTGAAAGAGCAGGATGAAATCCTGGGGACAGGTGTGGGTTGAGTGTGTTTTCTTTAGTTTTCAGGTTTTGGAGTGTGGGGGAATCTTAGTATTCTAAAGTTTTTCCTCTTGATATCCAGTATTACACAACTAAACCTGTTGCTCAGGAGAACTGACTTTTGATGGCCTGGGGCCTTGGCATTGAGCAATTTTGGGGAAGGAGAGATTATTATTATTATCATCATTATTGTTACTGTTATCCTCATCTGAGGCTGCTTAGGGCTTTGGAATGCTGGAAGTTATCTCAAAGGAGGTAGGCAGACTGGAAGTGTGTGATTAAATGAGCAGAATTAATATATATGTACTGTGTGTTTATCATCTACTGCTGTAATTTATTGCTACCACAGTCATTGTTCAAGTTCCCTAATTTCTCTTTTCCACTTTGGAAAATAAATGGAAAGGGCAGCAATAATGGACTGGGGTTTTCTTCCTTTGGTCTTTAGGAGATGGAGTGATTTTAAGTTATGAAAGCAAGGACAAACATTTCTCAAAAGTACTCTAACCATGCTTTAGCCTGAGGACTCTGTTCACTTTAAAGGAAACAAATATAATGGAATTTAAATATGTGGAGGCTGGAGTCATTTAGCAGTGCACAGAGATTTTTTTTCAGTGTACTTTGAGACTATAAAGAATTGTTGGCTACTTATAATTACATAATTCCAGATTTGAGATGGCTACAAATTAAGAGTTGAAGAAAACATTTCTTTTGAAATATTTAATAACCTCTCAGCAACAACAACAATAACAGAAAAAAAAAAAACCCAAACAGGTAAGAGCACTAAGTATTTATGGCTTAATTCCTGCTGAATGGTTCAGGGCCTTTTCCTGTCATCTGAGAATTGACTGCACTGAAGATGAAACAGAGTATTGGAATAGCAGAGATTTTTCTTTTCCCTGCCCCTTTAGCTGCTCTGCTTTGCACTGTCTCCTGCTGCAATGAGGGGATGGGGGCAGACGTGTTTCTTGATCTCCTGGTGTGCAGAGGGCACCTATTAAAGCCAAAAAGTATTTCCTCAGGTGGAAGACTGGCAGAGTTGAACAGTGAATTGAATGCATGTTCAATTTATTCCTTAGGACCAGGAAAACAGGCATATTTAGTACAAACCAGAGGACAGTAATTTTCTAGATAAATTTTTTTATGCTTCCAAAGGGCTGCTTACTCAGAACGGTCTGTGAATACTTCGATGAACTCAGTGAGACACAGGTTATTCAGTGTGACTGCTTAATGTGCAACTGAACCAGCTTTTTTTGTGATTATTCAATCTTTTTTGTGATTAGTCAACTGCAGGGTAGCACTCACCAACATTGAACTCCATGGGGCAACAGAGGGGTGTCTTTTTACCTGTTGAACTGGTGGTGGATGCGCTATGGAAAGGGTATAATTTCCCTTGGGAGAGTTAGAGGAAGAAAAGGTATTCTCTTAAAAACACACAGTGGAAATTAATGACATGGTGTACTTAGATTTTTGTGTTGCCTTAGGAAAAGCCGGTACCTTCAGTAGTAGCCCAAGGGCAGAGTTTTTATCATTTGACTTTCGCTATGACGTTTACCCAAAGGCCACGGTATCCGATAAAAAAGAATGGGACAGGCCCACAGAGGGTGTAAGGTGCTGCAGAGCACAGCACCCCTTCTCTCTCTCCATCAAGCTGGGGCAGGGCAAGGTGCCCATGAAATGATGCCTGGTGCCAGTTTTTCCCCTGAGTCCTTCATGTCATGAAATGTCAGCCTGTGCTGGTTGTCCACATGCCTGCTAAGCTTCATGGAGAGATATGCTGCTTTGGAGAGTGGCTCATCCTGCTCCCAGCTTGGTGTCCACAGCGTCCCTCACTGAGCTCTCAGGTGGCCTAGAGAGGAAACCTGGCTGGGAGTGTCTAATGTGAAGCCTTTAATTCTGTGCTGGAGGAATATTTCACTACGGTTGGGACCAGAAATTGCCACTTGGTGTCACTTGTTGCAGTGCTTTTCAGTGCAGTGGGACCAGCGCTAGTGCCCGTTCCCAGTACTGTTCAGGGCGGTCCAAAAGCATGAGGCTGAGGTATCTTGATGTCTGTAGGTAAAGTGTAAGCACAAACGGCGGCGCGCTTTACAGATAAGTCGAGAGCACAAATGTGCTGATCTGAGGTTGGCTCGGCACCTCCCATGCAAACGCAGGAGCAAATGCGGGGGGGGGGGGGGGGGCACTAAGGCAGCAGGGACAACTTCTGCCTCTCGGAGCCCATGAAGGACGGACATATTTCTAATCCTTGCCTCTTGAAAGTGAGGATTTGGGATACTCCTGTTTGGCTCAGTTAGGAGCTGCAATTGCTAGCAAAGGATGTTAGCCCTTTAAAAGGTGGCTGTTTCATCTGTACTCCTCAGAAATGAGGCTTCTCATGCTTTTTTGGTTGCCTTTAATGTAAAGCTGTGCATAGCTACTGCAGGTGAGCCCTAAATCAAGATCTGATATGACTGTAGTGCTGGTATACGGTGGGGGCTGAGATTAGCTCCCCAAGCAAATGTAGCATACAGGATTATTTTTATTAATGTAGGACTTTGGCTGGGCTTTGCCCTGAGGAAGACGGGCTGGGAGGCGATATCTCCCCCTGAGCTGGTAAGCTCAGTAAAAATACATACTGGGCTCTCATCCCTGCTGGGTTTGGCCGAGATCTGGGTGAGGATGGGATTTAAATCCCATCCTGCAGTGCCCGCAGTGGCTGGTAAAGCATCCTCCTTCCCCTGCTTTCAGCACCTGTTAGACAGCCGGGGTGGGGGGAAGGCACTCACCCTTCTCTTTGGGAATATGTGGCACTTGCTGAGCAATAGCTGCTGAGAGAGAAAAGTGAAGCATTAAAGATACATTTAATTGCATTTTGCTGCGTTTGCATGCTTGATAATAGCTGGTAGTACTTGTTTCAGAATAGTTTAATTGTATGGGTTTTTTTCCCCATTCTTTGAAAAAATACTTTAGGCTACTGTTTTTCTTCAGTGGGATTTAAATTTTGCTTAGAGTACACTCCAGGGTTTTTTTTTTTTCCACTCCAGTATTATTATGGAAAAGTATGTGGATCTTTATGTTATAACAGATAGTCAGGCAGGAATCAGCTTATCTTCAGCTTCTCTGGGCAGGACACCGCTGAAAGATGTGGTGCATGAGCGGGTTGGTTTTATTACTATCTTGTAACGACAGCTCGCTGTTGGGGCTCCCTTATTTGCATTCTCAGCAGGGCGGCAAGGTGAATAATTTAATTCCAGCAGCCTCCGCCACATGACGGTGTGAGGACCCGTCAGCGATGTCTCCCCGGCGCTGACAGACTTGCAAGGGGAATGGAAACTTACCGAAGTGATGCGAAAGCGTCGCATCTCCTCCCTTAACCCTGGAGGAACCTCTCGGCGGAGTGATCATTTCGTTCTTTGCTTTTCCAGGCGTTCCTCTGACGTGGAGTTTGGGGGGTGTGTGTGAGGCTGTGAGCAAGACAAGCGAGGGAGTGGGAAGCGGGGAGGAAAAATGCACACCCCGGCACGGAGCTAGTCAGAGCAGGAACGGCGAGCAGCCGGAGCGAGGCCGAGAGTCCGGCCGTGGGCAGCGGGGAGTGGAAATTTACAGCTGGTTGTGAGCGCCTGTGCGTGTTCCAGCGATCCTCTCTGCTCACGCTTTACAGAGGCTGACGGTCGCTGGGCAGAAGCATCGCGGGAGACCGAGCGGCGGGATCCCTTGTCTCCGCCACGTGTCGAGAGCTGGCAGGGGGCAATAAAGCGGGATTAAATGGACGGTAACTGAAGGCGGCTGCCGGCGGCGTGGGCTGCGGGGAGGCGGGCAGAGCTGTTTTCAGCACCTGGCCATGGGGCTGCGCAGGGCTGCCTAGGAGCACCCACCGTTCCGCACACAGTAAGTGTCAGCCAAGACGATGTCCTCTCAGTGACAGAAAGTTGAGTGATTTATTAAAACTTTTCTTTTTCCAGTTAGCACCAGCCTTTTTGTAATAAACCACTTGCCTGCTTGTTCTCGGTAGCTACACCATTGGCTTTTTATAGCTTTGTAAACTGTGTTACCAGGAGTGGCTTTTTAAAGCAGACAACCCTAAACAATACTCCTCCTGTTACATAAGGCACTGGCTCCGCGACCGAGCACTCCGCGTCCGTGGAATATCTCTGGAAATGGCTTTATTTACAGTGTGGTTTCCAAAAATAAAATATCTGCAATATATCATTTCTCTTGCTCCTCTTCGCTGACTGCCTGCAGCTGCGGACTGGCTCTTGAGATGCAGAGGAATGAGAGCATGGCCACTTGCATAAGACAGCGGGAATCAGTTAGAGATGAAGGGAAGATGAGTGTGAGTGAGAACTGTCACAAGAACCTGCGTATGTGAATTAACCACCTTGTCATTTACAGTCAGTGGGTCTTATCAACCTGAAATGCTAATTCTGTGCAATGGGCTGTTCATTAAGTCGTTATCAGGCAGAACTTTAATTGAGCTTAAGGGAAGTTCTTTTGTTTGTTTGGTTTTTTTTCCTGAGCAAAGACTCTTTCTTGGTCTAATAATAGTAGTAAAGTGAATTTACTGTTATAGAAAATTATTTTAATGTGTTATGAAGCTATTGAAAGTAACACAGCAGGCTTGCTGACAACATGGTCAGGTGAATGCTGTGTAGAGAGGTAACTTTCAGAAATATTGAACAAAAAAGCAAGAATAGTATTCATGTTCCTCTCTAATGGGTTTAGAGGAATTCCTATTCCCTCATGGCTGCTGCCTATGTTATTTAAATTATTTTACCAGTTTCCACCATTTCTATAGTTATTATTACTACTAGAAATGGAAAATTAACTTGGTTTCCCTTTTACTGAAGTAAATGAAAAGCTGTTAAGGGCTGTTCTGTTAGAATTGTTTGTGCTTCAGAGACATTAGTTAATGCATGGCTGAGCTTATGGGAGTTTCGCTAGGGACTATGGCATGGCATTGAATTTTTTTTTCATGTTCGAAAGACCTCCATGGTGACAAGTGGAAATAGGGATAGCAAATATTCTTGACTCATCAATCTTGTGAATTTGGTGGCTGTAAAACTGCTGGTTTCTTATCTTCTAGTTTTGTTCAACATAAAGTAATACCCTGCTTCTTCTAGCTAGCTCATTAGTATGAGTGGGAGAGCCTGTGTAATCCTGTGATACAGAGATGATTGATGCCAGTGTGAGTATGGTGCCACAGAACACTGCTTCTGCATGGGTCCAGAATCTGAATGTTACCCAGCATTGCAGTGTACAAATACTGTTTTGTAATAAATATTTTATAATAATAATAACAGATGTGGTAGTGCAGGACTTGCTGCAATAAAAGGACACTAGGCAGCAAAGTCAAACACTCAAAAGAGTTCCTAACTAATTCTGGCATTTACCTGTGCCAGTGTAGTCTGTTCTCTGTACCCTACTCAGGATACTTTCATTAAGTTTGTATCATCACATATTTACACCCCCTTTCCTATCATCACTGCCTTATTCTGGGTTAGGCTGGTGAACACCTGAGCTGTAGCATCTGCTCCATCAGCCCTGTCTCTCCACCCTCCTTCATACCCTTTCCCTCTTGGGCTGGTACAGCTCTTTGTAAGACTGCGGGAAGAATTGGACTGGAAACCCATGTGACCTTTTTCCCCAACAGGCTATTTTTCTGTTAACCTGGGTTGATTCCCTGAGCTGGCTCACCACACGGCCTTGCAAACAGCTGTACCATTCCAGCAGAGGCTGTAGAGATGTGAATAGATGTGAAGCGGGGTGGCACCAACATGGAACAGTGTGTATCAAACTGTTGCCTCAGTGACCAGATAACTATTCGGTGTTTCATTTTATTCCCTGTGATTGCTGAGAGACTATATAGGCTTTTTTGTTTTTATTGAATAGACATTCAAGCACTCAGGTAAGTAGAATTATTAATTTCTTTGAGTGCTTCCATAGAGTTACACCACAGCACTTGCGTGGAGCACCACAATGAATGCCTTCAGTTTCATAACAGCATTGAAAAACTATGTGATGGTGTTCTCATTCTGTAGAGGTGATCAGATTAAGGACAGAGCTACCTACTTATTTTCTGTGTCTGATCTTCAGAATGCTTGCTTTCTGCTAAAAAAAAAAAGTTTTTGTGGTGATGGTAGGCATTACTGCAATGTTTTGTGTGCAGATGAATGTTCAGGTGAAGTTTCAGCCAATATCCACCTTCGTTCCAGGCAACAAGTACCCAACAGCAAGGCATATGATGAGTAAATTCTTGAGTTTTTGGAATAATTTTCTTGCCAAGCAGAGATGGCATTAATTCATTAACCATAAAACTGTCCTCTCGTCTGTTAATCTTTTGTCTCATTTGCAACATACCTTCCAAAACCTTTAACTTGTTGAGGATTTGCAGAGAAATTACTTGTTGCGTAGCCCTGATTCCTTCTGCATATTGAATGAAACACGGGTCATGTGAGGGGACTGCATGAGGGAGGGGGGATCAGGTGATCATCACACATAGGGGCTTCCATCCTCTTGTTTGAGTACATGACTCTGTAATTGCAACAACTTCACCAAATATGGCAGGATGGAGAAATAAGGAGGGAATAAAGCATCTCTTCCATTATGTAGAGACTGAATTAGGCAAAATTATGAAGACAGTATCCTATTTCAGAACCCAAATATATGGGTCTTACGCTCGCTGGGGTGAATGGGGAATGAAGGTCCTTTGTTCTGTTCAAGAAGCTCTCACCCAATATGAATTATTGTTGTGTTTTAATTCTGATCAAGAAGTCAGTGAAGGTTAGGAATTAAGACAGGACAGATGTCTGATACTTAAGGGAAGGAAATTTTTTCACTCTCACTTTTGAAGACCAAATGGCTTGTCCAGAGGAACATCTGCAAAGAGTACACGGATGGGCTCACATGCTCTCTCCCATTCTTGCCTTCATGGGCAGGAGGAAGCATTTGTTACTGAGCTGCTTAACTGGGTCATTTAATAGTGGGATGGGCCGGTGAGTGGAGTGATGTTGCTCTCTGCATTTTGCCTTCATTGTGCTTACACGCTTAGTTGCGCTGTAATCTTTTGAGAAAATATATGATTAAGAGCAGAGAAATTGGGGGAGTGCCTGTACACAGAACTAGATCTCTTGCTGTACTTTGTAGTTGTATTAAAGAGCTCAAGTTGCACTAGGTTTTGGGTTTTTTTTTAGTGCATTCCCTTTATGAGCAGATAAGCTGGCAGAAGAGATATTTTGAAGACTGATAAAGCATAGGCTTTGGTGTCAAATATCTAGGTTTCATTCCTGACACAGCCACTGATTGCTTTTTATGTGGCCTTGTGTAAGTCCTCTAATCTTTCTGTGCTTCAGTTTCTCCCTTGGTAGAGGGGGCAGAGTAACAGAAGTGTGTTTTCCATCTTGATTATATGTTTGCAGAGTTGGAGGCCTCTGAGAGAAGGCATGCCCTGGGTATGAAGAGATGTTGAGTTACCTTTGACAGGCTACTGAAAACCCCAAAACTCACGTCTTGTAAACCTTGTCCACCGCTAGATTCAACTCGCTGTTTTAGTCTATGTGATTTTTTTCTTTTCTTCTGACTCAAACAGAAAAGGCCAAACATTAGAAAGTGGTGCTTTAAAATTGCCTTTTGGTATTTCTGTCACTTACCTAAAATAAAATCAGCACCACTTTTTTCTCCCAAACAAACATGGAATTATACTCCCTGAAGGAATTTTTGTAAAAGTAGGGCTTGTAAGTTGTGCTGGACTCCCCAGATCTGGTGGCTGAAACCTCCTGTTCATATTGGTGGCAACAGCAGGCTTTGGAAACCACCATTCCTCCTACAGCGCTGCCAGGCATTTTTCCCGTGACTGGCAGAGGCACCCTCCAAAGCCGTGAGAGTTGGTCTGTTTCTTTCTTCAGCCTCATAAGCCACTCACAAGAGCACCAGTGAAATAACATCATCACATCTAAATGTTTCAAAAGTTGGCTGGTCCCCTGTTACGAATTTAGGAGTGTCCACAGTGCATTTCTGATGTTATAAAAACATATCGAATAACCGTTAGATGGAAAAATTTTTCCTAGAAAGTAGGAGAGAAAGGGGATCATTCAGCCCTGTCCCTTGCTGCCAGACAGCAATGTCAAAAATTTATGAACAGATGCTCTGTAGTGTGCCTGGTAGAGTAGGTAATTTCAAAGTCTCAAAGCTCTGATGGTTGGAAACCTTTACATTTTCAGCTTAAGTTTATTCATCGACAGTTTATAGCCATTTGCTTCTGCATAAATAAAGTGTTACTGTTATTTGAGCTGAAATAACTTCTTTGGCTTCCCTGTGCTTTTATTCTAAGCTTACCAAGATGAGCACTTTTAGCTTCCTAGACATGCTGATCTTCCTGTTTTTCTGGCCAGCCTAGGGTCCTTTGCTGCACCAGCCCTAATCTATTGATTTTACTTGACTGCAGGTGTTCAGGATTCCATAGAATGTTAGGTATGAAGTTTCACCAAGATTTTATATAAACACATGAATACCTTTGTATTTCTACTGGAAATTTCTTAATTTATAGATTTGTGCCTGTCTTTCTCCTGTCTGTAAAATATGAGTGTAGTCACTAGGTGTCTGTCTTTGTAATTTCTCATTTTAAATCCTCAGCTTGATGCAGATATTCATAGAATATTGTTTGGGTTGGAAGGGACCTTTAAGGAAAAGTCATCTTGTCCAACCCCCTGCCATGGGCAGGGACATCTTCAGCTATACCAGGTTGCTCAGAGTCCTGTCCAACCTGACCTTGAATGTTTCCAGGGATCTACCACTTCTCTGTCTCATCTGCCATTCAGCATTATCTGATACTTTCTGTTCTTAATTTTTATCCCATTTTTATTATCTCAGTCCTTGATGCAGTCCAGTTTATCAGGTAATGATATTCCAGTCCTCTTCTGTGTTGATAATTTCTTCCTATTTTGAGGCACCACACTTTTTGGGAGGCTCTTAATTCTTCCACTTGTCTAAATATAATCCTGTCGCCAAATTGCTCTTACCTTCTCAAACAGTCAGTCTCCCTTTACAGGATAATTTCCCTTCAACTAGTTTATTTGCTACTATATTCAATGTAGTGTATTTCCATGTTAGATGCATGGGTTCTACTGTGTTTTCTCTGTCTAAAAATGTTTTCATAAGGAATTGTAGTATGAGCTACCTTTGGTAAGCCTGTGTTGCATTCCTTTCATTTGTGATTCATCTTTGTATTTCAGTTATTTTTAGACTGGTTTCTTGAGAAAACAGAGCTTATGTGGTTACACTGTCCATCTCTTATCCTACTTCTCTTCCCATGGTAACTTTTAAACTTACTAGCCAATTTCAAGCAACCTTGACAGAAGGCTAGATGCCTGGAAAATACTGAGTTCCTAAAAATGGACTGAAAATAAGTGATGAAAGGAATAGGGAATTTAAACCGAATTAGTGTTTTTACTGAAGAGAAGACTTTCCAAGTAAAGCTTAGAGAGCAGAGAGCTGGTACAAGGAGGAGGACAGGGCAGAGATGCCCAGCTCTGTTAAGAACTTTAGCAAGAGCTTGTGCTTTCCTTGATGCTAGAGAATCCAGTCATGAGGAACAAAGCTGGAGGAGTTCTTGTTTTGCCCTGTGCCTTGTGGAGTAGCCAGCCATAGGACTAAGGAGTACAACTTCCAAATCTCAGCAAAGTGACTTCACCCCTGGTTTGCTTCTACCTGTAATTGTGAATAGTATGTGCTCCTTAGGAGATTCCTGCTTGGGGAAACAGAAGGGGCCATAACCTGCAGCTGTCAGTATGTATTTTCTGAAGCGATGGATCATCTTTTTCCAGATGCTGCTGGGTTAAGAACGGTATCTTGAAAAGGAGTAAATCCAAAAATATGCTTCCATACACATCTGGGGCTCTTCCCCTTTTTCCCTCTGTCTCCCTCTGCTTGCATACAGCAGATGCTTTGCTTTGCGTGTAAGACTGATAAATGAAGTAAAGCAGAGACTTGGCTCTGTTCACCAGAGGGATGAACTACACAGTCTCTAATCCCTTCCTGCCCTATTATCAGAGATTTTGCTGTTGTGTTAAGACACTGGTAGGGCATAAAGTGAAGAGAAATGGTGTTTATCACTGAGCAGTGCTGTGGTGACTTGTTGGTGAGACTGGAACTACACAGTGGAAAAGTGCTAGCCTGGCTGTTGGAGTTTTATGGCAAAATGAGTCATTATTTAAATACAGGCACCATTACTCTAGACAGCTATGTAAGTTACTTTTCAGGAGGAAAATGTGTTTATAATTTATAGTCAACAATTCAGTTAGAAATGGGAACTTAATTTTTTTAAAATTTCAGAACCTCTGGCTCTTGAGAAATTAAAAAGTAAATTATCTCCCCCTTTTCTTTTCCTTGTGTGGAGACTTCTAAAGGGGAAGGAGAAGAGGTGGCTTTGGCAGTCTGAATAAACCTACCCTGCTTTGGATGAAAATATTTCTTTTCTGAAATGCAATGTGCCTGTTAAGCTCCTGCTCTCAGACTCTCCCTCTCTTGTGTCATCACATCCTCATGCTGTGTCTTCACAGAGAATAAAAACATGCAGAACCAGGTCCCTCTCAAAGTGTGATGTGAATTACTAATCTTTTAATTAGAGCACGTGCAGAATTACGAGGTGCTTGGCACTTGCTGGCAGCATTTAAACAAATTCATTGTCTAATACTGGCATCCCAGTCTTTTCCAGTGCTTGTATGTTAGTGAATGTGCCCAAATGAGTTAGTCGTTAGTATATCCAGTCTTCAGTCTTGCACGTTGTCAGGTTGAGATGTGACTCTGCTCTGTGGCTGGTCGCATGGTGCTGCCAAAGCTTGCAGTTGTGAGCTGCATGGGAGCAGGACTCTGCAGCTGAGAGCTCAGCCAAGGAGCGAAGATCACATAGCCAAAGCTGCAGGAAAAAAAAAAAGTTTAAACTGAACCATGAGGAGATTGAAAATGTAAATTTGAAAGAGGTGAGGGTTCAGAAGTGGAACATGAAAATGTTCCCGTAAAACTGACCTAGCAACAAATGAGAAGCTATGTACAACTTCACCTTCTCTGGACACTATAAAGGAACTTCTGGTTTAAATAAGACATTTAAAAATATTTCCTGTGTGTCATAGAAACTGTTCTTGTAAAGTTAATGTGCAAAAACATTTTGGAGTGTTTTTAATAAGATGTTAGGATGGAGTCTGTAGAGTTTTTTTTGGTTTTTTTTTTTTCAAAGTAGTCCTCTATGGTTTGAATTTTATACTTGGCTGTTTTATGTGGTTGCTATTTATAGTTGTAATAGAATGTATATCTAATCTGGGTATTGATTCCGTAGGATATTTGGGGATTAATAACACATGGATGTATGGCACAAATGGAGTCATACGTCCTGATGGACTCTGTAGCGTGTCAGTAGTAACAAGAAAACGTGAGAGGAGTGGGTTCTTTGAGACCACTGGGAAAATGTTACACCGTTGTTTTCTTCTTTGTACTGTGTGTATTGTGCTCATTTAATTCTTGCCTTTAAAATTTTTTGTATAAAGTTTTTTTTAAAATTGTTAATGTTGAAGAAGAATAAGGAGATTTAAGTGGTTTGAGTACACATTTATGTTTTCATAGCTAATCTTGCAAATGTATTTGGGGAGGGGTGGTGGTGGTTGTCTTTTGCTGTGGAAAGAGATGAAAGTTTAGATTATTTTTACTTTTGTCCATTTTTTATCTCTTCTTCATTATTGTACAAACTGGAATGCAGTCCAGACTGGAGCTGGGCTCTCTCTGGAAAGTGGAACTTCCTTAACCAGAGCGTATTCCTATCTGTAGTCTGTACATTGACTTCAGCAGATTGTTGTATCAGACCCTCCGCAAAACCCATGGGAATTCACAGCTTAATGCTATGTAGGATCAAAACCTGAGCTACTTGGTTTCTTTCATATATAAATACAGTGATGTGGTATTTGCCTTTCTAATCATACGGAGGAAGAATGTTTTAAATTAAACAAACAAAACCATTTTTGTTAAAATGCCGTCTTTCATTTAAATATCATGGAAATGTTTGTGTCCGTATTTGGGCCTGATCCTCTGTTGCTTATTTAATTCAGGCATTGTTTTCCACAAATGAGATCTGACCCACAGATTCTTGAAGGCTGTCACACTTAAGGGATAGCTTAAACTGCTTCCTCTTGAGAAGCTTTAGACTGATAAGGAAAAACAGCTGAAGAAGGAGTGATGGCGGAGAAGCTGGGACCTTATCTTGCAATGCTGTAAACAAAGGACGCTTTTGGTGTGCTGGTGTCTACAGCTGGTTATCTGCATTGTGATGAAGCCAGTGAAGTTTGGCAGAAACCCCTGTCAGAAATCTAGTGGAGTCTGCCAGATATGCAGTGTCCAAAAAACGTTGGACATAGGCACAGACACGCTGGAGTGCTGACCTGTAGGTCAGGGGCTTTAGGAAACATTCAACTCCTGCGCAGGTGCTGAGTACTTGCTTTCCACGTGCTAATGGTGGCTCATGAATCCTGGATGAACTTGCAATAACTACATGAGAGCTCTTACTGCTCTACTGAGTAGCTGAAGCAAAATACAGTGCCTGAGGCATAACCTTTTCTTGTATGTAATGGTCTTTGTGTGTTTTTATTGCATTTTCATATAAACCTTAAAAGCTATTTTTGTTTCTTGTTTGATTTAAGGCAGTCCTCATCTATCCTGAAGGAAGGAATCCAGCTGAAGAAAAACCATGCCTTTGTTTAGTAAATCGCACAAAAATCCTGCTGAGATTGTGAAAATTCTGAAAGAAAACATGGCCATATTGGAAAAACAAGAAAAAAAGACAGACAAGGTATGAGGTAACATTGTAGCATACCAGTAAGTTTTTTATGCCAGGGAAACAGTAGAATAAAGAGAATAAAACTGTGTTCGCTCACTGCCCTGGTTCTGCAAGTGCTCGCACATGTAAGTAGCTCTGTGTTTGAATGATTCTGCTGAAATCAAGAGGTTTTTGCATAAGTACAACAGATCTGGGGCTCAAACAGAAAATATTGAGATCCAGGAGCCTTGGCCAAAACAGAGAGTGATCTCCTACTACGTCAAATAGTAATGCATCTAACAAAACCGCTTGGAAGGCTGTTTGAAAACTATTATACCATTAATTGTTTTAGCAAGATAACAAATGAGACTGCCAATTAATGTGTTAGTTTTGCTCTGTGGGTACCTTAGTTCTCATGAACATTGTTTGCATAAAATAGCAAACCTGTCCATATTCAGATATCTATAAAAGAGATCTCATTCTGTCAATCCTTTCCAATCTTCTGGGTGCTAGTGCTTCCTAAAAGAGCTGCACTAAGTTACTTTTGCCACTTTTCCAGTGACCAGTTGAGAAGATGCGCCCCAACATACAAAATGCTCCCAGTTAGGAATTTGTGCTTACATAAAATCAAATAATTTAATTTTTTTTTCTTTGCATCTGAGGCTCTGTCCCTCTATATTATTACTGTAGTAGAAGTATATGATTTTCATTAAGAACAGTCTAATTTTAGGTTAAACTGAATGTCAGTGGAAACAGAAATAGCTGATAAGTGACGTTAACATAGTTTTTGTACAGCAGGTGTTTGTGTGTGCATGTTGTGCTTCCCTCACCTTGTGCCTAAGTCTGTATTAGAAACCCAACCCAAAAGGTAAGCACAGAGCCCTTTGTGCCCTTAGTGAAACCCTCTTGAAATTTTATGGTAGGAAGTAGCTCAGTGTGTGTTAATCATATAAAATCAGTCACATAAGTTTCAGGGAGGCCTCTGATATTTGATGTCTTATGCGGAAATACCTTCAGTTAACTGAAAAGCACCCAGAGATTTGACTCTGAACTACAACTTAAAATAAGTAACTAAATAAAACAGCGGTGTCTGCCTTCCCCTGCTGGATTCATCCTTTGGAGCCTGATTAAAGAAGACATTCAAAGCAGAAGCTCTAGATTCGGGTTTCTTTTCAATTTACTTTGTAGCATGACTCCTCTGGGTTGTGGTTTTGAGGATTTTTGCCTTTGAGCTGGTTTGTTTATTTGAGTGTCAGTGACAAAGAAGGAGAAATTCAGAATTCTTAGAAAATTGAGAACTCGATGTGAATTTTTCATAAAAGTCAGAACAGCTGGTGTGTGTTTTCCTCACGAAGCAGAAGATTTGGGAGCATTCCCCCTGTCTATTAGGATGGAAACACATTGTGAATTTAACAACAACATTTATTTTACAGTATTTTTCAGTATTTTCTGTCATACTTTATCTCTATGAAATGGATACTGTTCTTGGAGTGAATGTAGGTGATTGGTGGGGAGGAGGGAGGGGCAACAAGACAGTCACTTCAGCAGCAAGACAGAAAGTGAAACAAGGAGCCTTTTTATTGACAGTATTTACACATATGCTTTACGTGGCTGGTTGACTCAGGACTTTGTGCTGCAATGTAAAGGGAGCACATAGGGCCTTTCTCCCTTCAGAAGGGAAGATGTGAGACTCCTCAGTAATGCTGCCTTTCATCTAGTGTTGCACTGAGATGTCCTGAAATAAATACCTGTTAAAGAAAATAGCCAGATTCACCTAATTAGGGAAGTAAACCATAAGGAATATCTTCAGTACTGTGACAACGATAAACTTTTAAAAATGGCAGGAAAAATAAGTCTTTCAAAAGCTATCACCCATCTCTTACCATCCATACGGATTTGTGGGCTTAGTAAAACCATTTTAAAGTGTTTGCATTTTGGAGAGGAAGGGATGATAGGGAGACTTTCAGTGGCACACGGGTTTTCAAAACTTAATCACTTATTAATACTAGTGAATAACTTCTTGTCTTTTCACGAGTATGATTAGAGAAATTTAACTGAAAACCAAGGCAAGGAAAAACAAAGCACAGTGCTGCACTCTGCGCTCTTCAAAACCTGGCAAGGTTTTTACGTTTACCTCCAATTTGATTTCCAAAGGGCAATGAAATGTGTTAAACCTTCATAAAAGGGCCCAGAGGTCTGGTTCCTGCAAGAACCACAGATCCTGGATAACCCAGAGCTGGTTTTGGACCCTGTGGGTCTATGAGTGCAGAAGTTTGGGAATCAGGGTTCTCCGATTTTTCGTATTTCTGGCTCCTTGTCATCTGGGAGGTGCTGTTTGCCTCACCACGTAACTAAGGTTCCCAGGACTTCTGGGGTACGATTCCATAGCATCCCTGATTTTGCTTGTGTGCAGAATAGCTTCGAACTAGGACTTGCCTCAGATGCTTAAACAAGAAGATTTATCCTGTGACAATTGAGCTGTTGTTGTAGCACAGCCAGTGTGGTATGTGGGCTGAGACAGCTAAAAGCTGCTAATACAGCCGGAATTGGCAGAGAAGTGTGGCAAAGCCTAAATTAACTCCAGGGCTAGCAAAGAACCTCCTCGTTTCCTTTCCCAGTTGAGAAGTCCTAAGGACGAGGTGAAGATGCCCTGGGCAGCTGGGTGGGTGCGAGGTCAGACAGGGAGAGGCTTGGCACTTCTGATACAAACTTGTGCAACTTTCAGCAGGAGCCATCTGTGCCTTGGAGGGGCTGTTTTTAAGTAATGCAGAAATGATCATTTTTACCAAGCAATGCAGTACACAGGTGCAGGGAGTTTTACAGCCCATCAGTTAAGACTTTTTGAGTAATGAGAAAGAGAGGGGAGGACACGACTTGATAGATAGGATGCAGAGAAGCCACTTGTAAGTATAAAGGCAACCATACATCTTTTCTGAGAAGCATTTCCATGTACACATGTAATATACAGAAGTTTTTACTCTTTCTTAACAAAGCTTTTTGTTAGTCATAGAATAGGAGCCATTTGGACTTTGACTGAACTCTACTGACTGCACTAGCATCTGTCTTAGATAAGGATTGAATTTGACCCAGTTCTTTCATGTGTCTTTTTTTTAAAAAAACTATTAATGTGTGTAGTGTTGCCATAATGCTTGTTAAACACTCTCAACTGAAAAATAGAACCAAATATTAAAACTTAGCCTTACTTTTATTTTACATGTGGGGTTTTTTGTTTGCTTGCTTGCATGGATATATGTGCGTGTAAATCTTTGCCGTTTTCTCAGCTACGTTCTGATGGTTGTTAGTCCACAGATTGAGAAGTGCCAGCACATGTGGCTACTCTTCCTCTAAAGTGCTCTAATACCTTCGTTTTTAAATTTTTTTTTTTAAGTAACATCTATTTTAAAGAAGGTATTGCAGCACTAGCAAATCTAATGTAACAATTGGGAGGTTAAGTAGGGTAAGACAGAGCTGGAAAAGTGGACTAAAGCCTTCTTTATCAATCATCCTTCTCTATCCCAACATCTGAAGTAAATGAGGTGTTCCTATGGCACGTGCAATTGCTGACATCCTGTTCAGATGTTTTTCTGGTGAAGAACAATTAATTATGGTTTATTACAGAATTCTGTAAATGCCATAAAAAGTTAATCTTGGTCGTACAGAACTGAACTGTGCTTGGATTTAATGAGAAATACCCATTCTGGAATTAACTGGAAAAGCAAGTAAGCATTTAAATATGCAGGAAATTAATCCTTCAGAGCTTAGAACTCTCTTCCTTCTTTCTGGCATGAACTCCTGTATTCTTCAGAGGATGCATGTAAATAGGGGGCAAGAGAGGAGTAACCCTGATATCAGGGTGGACAGGTCTGTTGAACCTGAGGAAGAACGGACAGCATGTGACACCCTGGTCATACTGCTTCATTAATTACTGATATGGCACTGTGGTTTTTGTTGATGGATATTGTAAAATAACGTTAACAGAAAGGATGCCTGACCCATCTCAGAAAAAAGGGTGGTGACATCCCAACTTCTCAAAGTCTTGTGTTCAGGCCACAGTCTAGTCAGCACAGAGCAGTGCAGGTGGCATCCAGTATGTGACTGAAGGATGTCACTGAAGAATGTCCTTGAACACACCACCCTCTCACTGCTAACCAAATACCTTCGGGTGCAGGACCTGTGACTCAGTGCCATCTGCGGTGCCTACAGGTTTGGTAACATTTTCTGCACCCACCCTGCAGCAAAAGTCTTCAAAGTGTCACAGGCTTTTAGTTTAGTATAGCAAATGGATCTGGGGTCAGTTGAAAGCTGGCCTAATCTTTGCACTTGGCCTAGATGGGCTGAAAGATTTGCAGTTTCTGGCATAGCTGGTCCAGGACTTGGGTTTGTCATGGAAGATGAACCTGAGGGAGTTGGAGCTGGTTCAGGGCATCATGGTGAGTGTTTTTCTGGCAGGCAGAACTGCAGGTTGCAGTGCCTTTAGTCAGTGTTCAGACACATAGTGAAGCTAGATGTAAAATAACCTGAAGTGTCTAGCTTCTGCCCCTTTCACTTCAACATATCTGATGAGACTGCTTGTTCAGGTAGGTCACTGTAATCTGTCCTCTGTTTCATCTCCATGTACTGTAACAAATCTGGTAGTGTTCAGAAGGGTCAGGAGAGCAGCATTTTATTAAGGCTACAACTAAAAGACTTCAAAATTTCTGGAACAAATATGTATAAAATAAATCCCATTTTTTACATGAAGCCATTATCAGCTCCTGTTCATCTTGCTCACTCCTATGTTGATGAAGTGGCTGAGGACCAGTGTGTGAGATGAGGTGCACGTGGAGGATTTGCATGGAAGAACAGTTGTGTGACTACTGCAAGCGTGGAACACCTATGGATGTGATTCTGCAGCTGCCAAAGTTGGTTGCAAAATCGCCTGCGACTTCATTGCTGCACACTGAAACCAAGGGAATGAGATAAGAAGGGCTTGGCACCCCTTCCTTCTAGTTCTGCATGTCCTGGGGTTTTGTGAAGCGTTTCACGTTTCAGCTTTCCTGTTCTGCTAAGGCCTGTTACTGCTTTAGATGTGGGAGAAACTCCAGATACTATCAGGTGCTGGTGCCAAGAGTGTAAAACCTGTCTCTTCTGGTTGCTTTTTGAAATTATTTTTAAGGGCTGTACAACCTTTAGTTCTGTCTTTAGTGCAGGATTATCACTGGGAAAGGAATTTATGTCCAGGTGGGGCAAACCTGTCTCTTCCATTTAATCATAAGTCCTTTTAAAAGGCGTTTCCCTGTTATACTTGTGTGGCCAAATTGTTTTTGCCAGCTTCCTTGAGTACTAGGCCATAATATTTTGCTAAATGACAAGAGTTCATGCCCTTGATCCAAAATGTCCACAATTTGCTCCTATATATCTGTTTAGCATGGAATTGTACCCAGAATAAGTCAGGTGGGATGATCCTGAAGCTGCATAGATGTTGGATTCAGATTCTGCTGATGACTCTTCTTGGGACTCCTTGTAGTTGCCTGTGGAGAGGATTGCTTTGGTGCCATTCTTTTAGGAGAAAATTTGGTTTGAATCACACAGCGAGAATATTTTTAAACAATATAAAGCCAAACCAAGGAGCTTTATGCTTTTGGTTGTAATGTATAGTGAAGAGTACTGACAGTACAGTGAGGAGTTCACTGAATCGCGCGTTGGAGTATTTAACATCATGCTGGCAGGAACCTGTGTGTCTTACTGTCTGTGCAAGAGAGCAAGAGTTTAGAAAGAGGTTTTTGCCCTGGAAATATGCTATGTGCACAAACAGTAGCTGTACGATCCTATTTGCCATATTCTTATGAACAATTAAGAATTTCCTAATTGCCATGAGGATGCCAGATATCAGGCATCCTGTATGGTTTTTTATGTATATTTGGTGTCTGAGTTTGGAAATGTGGAAAAAGTTCATGCAATCTGTTTTTTCTTCACTGTTATAGTTAGTCATAAAAGTTATATTAAGTCTCTAGATGAATAAAAGTAAGAATAAGCCCTTCTGACCTGTGACATACGTAAATAAATGTGAAACCTCTAACCTGTTGGTGAAACAGAACTAAAATACAGACAACCTACTGAAAGCTTTGAAAAGTTGCAGTTCAGGTCTAGGAGCTCAGACTGTTGATTATTCAAGACCTGATACTTTTCCCCTTAAGATTTTTTGTAACCTTCCTTGGAGAGGAGTACAAAGATGCAATGGATCTACATTGCATAACAGGAAATCCATTTCTCTGTCTCCCTCTTTGACAAGCATAATAGGTCTGGATTATGAGCACTTAACATGGCGCTTTTAAGATAAATATGAAATTGCTTTTAAGATAAATGTAAGAAATTGCTAAGGAGAGGGGAAGGACAAGGTTAGTAAATAAAGATAATATTTCTTAAGCCATTTGGAATACCTAGAAATTTAAGTTGCTAAAATTGGGGACTCTTGGTAGAGTATCTCTTGTGGTTTGCTGTGGGATTTTTAAAAAACTGCCTGTATGAAGTTTTGATGTCTGAAGCAGATCTGCTTTGTTTATTTTACTACATCACACACAAGAAGTGTTGCAGATAAAACAGCTTAGCCTTTGAATATGGAAAGTCCCAAGTCATGTAATTATGGAAATAAAAATTCTGCTTTCTGCATGAACAGATAAGACCTTTTTTCTATCCTTCCATGCTACTCTTTAAAATATCTCTGGAAGATTTTAGAACAGAAAAATAAAGGCTTGGAGGATTTTGCTGTAATCCCTTCATGAAAAAAAAAATATTCTTATGGAACTCTCTTCTGTAATTGTGGAATATAGATGAAAAATTAACAGCTTTGCAGCATTCCTTAATAATACTAAATTACTGCCCTAAGAGCATTGTCATGCGCTTTGGCCCCCCTGTAGAGATCAGTCCAAAAAAAGTAGATAAAACTCAGAAATTGCATCTAGACCTGGCAAAGCAAGTTGAACTGAAGATCCCAATATTAGCACTGTGGGAAAGGAAGATGAACACTGGAGTACGGAAATATTTCAATACAGGTATAGTCATGTTACCTTTATTAATAAAGACTGAACCTTTGCAACAAAATTGACTGGTCTTCCCATGTGTGTTAGACTGCAGAAAGGAAAGTCTTAAGGTCTTTCAGGGAAGATTTCTTTTCATATAGAATTTTAGGGAATAATTTCTTCGTAAGCTCCTTTCTTTGTGTTATGATCCCGTTAGGTCAGCAACAACAAGACTTTGATCTATGAGGAAAACAAGCTTGAGACAAGTATTTTCAACTCAAAGTTTCCAACCCTCGTTGTAGCTGTTAGTAGGTTTGGAAAGACACATTGATGCTGGCAAAAAAATAAACTTTACAAGCAGGGGAGGTTGAACACATTTATAACTTAACTTAGAGAAGTTATATAAGCTTATCTATGTTGTCAGTTTTCCAGCTCCAAGGCTACACATCATCTAGTCCAGCAGGGTTAGCAGAGTAATCCAAGGATTGTTAGATTTCAACATTGACACAAAATGTTGTATTTCAAAATGGACCCAGAAACCTCTTGTTGGTTGCCGGTCACTATAAACTATGCTCTGTGGGTATAGAGTTACTTCTTGTTGGAACTAACTTGTTGGGTGAAAGTAGAGAAGAAATGACATTATTGAAAAAACTGCCTTCATTGCACAGCTGGGTGCAGGTTGTGCTCTCCTTCACTCCCCTTACACAGCTATTGCAAATCAACCTTGTAACTCGTTTGAGACTTACCCATGTAGCCACGCTGAATTTTAGTGTTCTGTGGTGGAATTGGATCCTCCCAAGTTTGGACATTGTGAACTGAGATGTCTGTAGACTAGAAAACTGCAAGTTGCTTTAGGAGGTCAAGATCCTGACATCTGTGCAGTGACAGCAACGCAAACACTAAATCGATGTGTATGCTGGGAATCAGCTTGCATTTCATCTTGGGCTTTGTTGTCCCTGTCTACAATTTTAACTGTCCCAAGTTCAGCATACCCTGCTTTTGATACTTGTATGTAATGCATATAAGCTGTTCTGTTTAGTTTTCTCCTCTCCTCCTTTTTTCCCCTCTGTTCACACCAGCTTCTCTAAATACAATGGCATGAATTCAGTCATGATGTAAAGGACTTGTACCTAGAGGTTAAAAGGAAAATCTGCTGGAAATAACATCGTGCTTAATGGCAAGCAAAAGGCAAATGATTTAAAGTGCTTAGACATTTCACAAAACCTTTTCTTTTGCTTTGTAACTTCTGCTGAAGAGACAGTTGCAGCACTTTGCTATTGTTGCTGCTGATGGAAAACAAAAAGTACTATGAAAGTCATAATAGACTTTGGAGTTTCTAGCAAATTTTTTTTTTTTTTTTGGTCACTGAAATTCTGTTTGTGGTATCATTGCGGGGGGAAGGGTGTCTTGCTGAGGTTTTTGTTGGTTTTTGCAAATTTTTCTGAAGAGGGTCAGGACTAGTCTGCCTTCTTATGACAAGCTGTTCTGCAGCTATGTTTCTGTCTTCTCATATTTTCTATGTATTCAAGTGAATGTATTTGCTTTGTTGTTTGTTTTGGACAGATCTTGGGTCTTTGGATCTTGGAATGTCTTTTTTTCTTTTTCCCTTTTTTTTTTTTTCCCCCTGAGTCTTTGGGAAGTTTCCATCTCAGAAACAGTGCTTATGTGCTTAGGGTATTACTCTAAAAATACTGTAAGATTAAGTGAAAATGTCACATTGGAGGCAAATTTAAGAATCTGTGTTTGGGATTATGGTTTTCCTCCAGATAGATTATGAGGGATAGGCGTTCAAGAGCGGTCCTTAGATTTGACCAGGAATAGCTTTTAGTGGTGGGTTGAATGTCAAACCACAGACTATCCAAAGGATATGAAGGGGGAGGAAGTTAAACACGAAATGTAAACTGGATGTAGAAAAGCTGAGAAGATGGGTGGATGGGATGGGAGATATTAGAGAAATACAGCTGTGCTGCCCAGTTGGGCCCATCATCACCACAGAGTTCTGTAATTTCATTTTCTCCTGCAGCGCTTTACTTTTTAGCCTCCTTTTTGGACATTAAACCTAAAGCCGAGTCTTTCAGACATTTTTCTACATATCAGAAAGGATACTTATACTTGAAACGAAAGGTACAATTTTTTTTTTACCCACAGAATGCCAGAGATATTCATACCCTGCCCAGCAGAATGGGTGAAAAGCCAAAAATGTATGGGGTTTTCCTTTGATATGAAAATATTTGCACAGCTCTAACAAAGATTTAGAGCTTTAGTTTCCAAGATAGCACCCCTGTTGTTAATCCCATCTGTACTCTGTGGGATATCTCTAGTGACATACCACTAACATTTGAGGTAAAAATAGGCTCTTTTGCCGAGCGACGGTAAGGAACAACAAGACTTCTGCTGTGGTTAAAGTTATCACATAGTCATATTCATTTACATGCTGCTCATGCTGACCCATCTCAACTAGCAAAAACTGAGAGTGGGTAAAAACAGATTGAGGGAGAACATTTCTTTATGCTGTGCAAAGTCAATGCTTGAATATTACAGGCAGATGCAATGTGAAAGTGTCTTTTATTAGGTTTTTTTAGGATTTCTAGACTTTTTCTAGGATTTTTATTCACTAATGTGAATGATTAAATGATTAAATCATTATTAAAGTGTTGGGGGATCAGCAGCAGTTGAGAGATGCCTCTCCAGAGCACTGTGGGGTTATTTTACGCAGATTGATGGGGTGGTGTTTGAAAGCATGAAATTTTTCCTTTCAGTTTATGTGAGAGATATATTGAAATTATTGATCTGTCTTTGAGCATCCATTTATGTCCAGTTAGCTTTTACAAATGACTCTTGGGTTTTCTATGTGTGTCTTGATTCTCCCGCCCCCTCAGGCTAATGAAACACTTATTTCAAATGAGAGTTTTGCAATATCGATGTGAAATGCTGTCCTATCTTCAGCATCTTTCACCATCTTGCCTGGCACTTTCCTGTCATTCTCAGCTTTTCTTTCAAACCTGTCCCTTCCTTCCTTCCCACTCTCTGCCAAAAAATCCAACCAGCCTTGCTGTGGGTCACGTGTGTATTAAATATACCCCGACCTGGAAACTGCCATTGCTTCCATAGCCTCATGGCTAGAGCAGGTGGGATTTAAAGCACACACACACTTGTGAAAAAATAACACCTTTGCTCCATGGACTCGTATTTATACAAAGTGGAGCAAACCCGGGAGGAGAGTGTGAGCCAGAGCTGCTGCGCTGTGGCCAGCAGTTGTTTACTGTGGGAAGTGCGACGTTAGCGTTCACATCTGATTTAAAACTGCTGACTGCCGCGAATGCCAGGCTGTTACTTGTTTATACCTGTTTCTCTTTCATTTTCCTGTGGTAAACTTTCTGGTCAAGATACTTTGTAAGGCAATTCCTGATTTGTCCTCTACATGAGCTACCTGAAACATTGCACAGAATTAGTATACGCTAGGTGGGAGCAAAAGATGAAAGTCATCTTTTAGATTGTTTGATGGCAGCTGTGGAGCTTTGCTAAAGCAAATTGTTTATTTTATTTCCCAACCTGAGACTGAAGTGCCTATGTGCTCAGTAGGCAAATCCCTTGTGGAAGATGCTGGCACAAACCACACATGATGAGGAGAAATAGGTGCTGGCACCAAAACTGACAAGGGTACAAGGATGTATTTGGGTTACCATTGAAGAGCTGGGACAGTCCATCAGCAAGCAGTTGATGGGGAAGCAGCTCAGCAGCCACCCTGCCGGTGGATGGAGCTGGCTGATTTGGTACCTCCATCCTGGCACCTCTCATCCCACATGTGGCATGGAGCCTGCTGGAGAGGACAGGGGGAGCAATGGTAAAAGTGCTGCTGCTTCTGTGGGGCAGCATCTGTCTCCAAACCCGTAAAGGATCTTGCTGATACCGGTTGGCAATTGCACTCCTGCCCCTATTTTCTGCCTGTGGTGTGTAACTAATGTTTAAATGGTATGTGTCTGTGTGCTTCTGTAGGACCTGCAGGATCCAGTGTGGATGTTTCGGCTTCAGTGATTATATAAAATGATTTAAACCATTTTACAATAGATAACAATCATTGTAGGTACAGTTAGAAGCTTTTGTTTTGAACTGCTTGTCTTTTAAAATAAAACACTTTTTTTTTTTCTGTTTTCATTTTTTTAAACAAAACCGTTATCTGCTGGTGAACAGGCATCGGAGGAAGTGTCAAAATCTCTGCAAGCAATGAAGGAAATTCTGTGTGGGACCACGGACAAGGAGCCACCTACAGAAATAGTGGCTCAGCTGGCACAAGAGCTATATAACAGTGGCCTTCTAGTGACTCTTATTGCCAACCTGCAGCTGATAGATTTTGAGGTAAGTCAGCATCCACGAACCTCTTAGTTTCCTTAGTCTCAGTGTTGTCAGTGAGTAGAGCTGTATTTTTCTGAAGTCTTAAATAATTTTATTGCATTCAAAACTTTTTCACGTGTTGAAGAAAGCAGCTGCTGTAGATTGATCGGTGTCTTGATAAACATGCTCATATACTGGATATAAATGCAATGCATCTGATTTTTTTTTTAATAAAACAAAAAAGAAAATAAATATTGTCATGTGTATCCAAACAAGACAGGAAATGATGCTGAGAATACTGTCTACGACCAGCTTTGTAAGATGCAGTGATGAACCTCTGACTTTGATAATAATTGGAAGTATGGGAAAATCTCACGTGACAAAGACTGAAAAAAAATAGGATGGTTTATTTCAGAGGAATGGAGTTGAATAAGGTGTTAAAAACTGACAGCAGATGGCAAGGTAAATTGTGTTGCGTCCACTTAATTCTTTGGATTAAAAGAAGAATGAAACTTTTTTTTGCCAGCAGAACGATTAATACGAATACATATGTGTACATATTATTTAATTTTACGTAGGTTGCTCTGAAAGAAATGCCTCCTATTTATTTCCATGGAAACTACAACAGACACAAAGAGCACAATAACACTATTTGACAGAGCAAAATCTCAGCTACAAAACAGTATTTTTTGATACAGTCCCCACTACTGGCAGTGCCTTTTCACCAGCGATGAGGGAAAGAACCTGCGTGCTCTGCTCGTAACAATCTGTACCAGCGGAGGTGACCCACCGTCACTGTCACCACTGCTGAAACGTGCCGCCCACCCCTGCACTGTGCTGAAACCCACTGTTTCGTCTCCGTAAATGTTCAGCAGTGTCAATGAATTTCAATGGGTGCCATTTTTAACACATGGAGGAATTCAGTAACACCCCTTTGCTTCACACGCACTGCCATGTCAGATGCCATGTTGTCAGACCGTCAATCTCTACTGCCATACCACCAACCTCTGCCTCTGGCGTCGCTGGCCAACATAATAAAATGGGAGGCCTTACTTTCAGGGCAGCTGTCCATATATATTTGTATACATAATTATATATTCCATGGAAATCCTTGCCAGTTCTGTTGTTAAAGCCAAAAACTTAATAGGCAACTAGTAAGACAACTGAACTTGCTTATAAATAAGGAGAAGAAGAGTTATGCAGTAATTCAGGATAAATATAAACCCTTTTATTTGGCCTTTGACTGGTAGGGACTGGGAAGAAATTTTGTCACTGGCGGGTCATTGTAGTATTGCTGTGGTCTATGGTCAGCCGGGATAGGGGTCCCCAAGGACTGCTGTTGTGAGTCTTGTGATTTCTATGGTTCCCTGGTGCTGGTGAATCATCACAAGTGTCCGAGTGTCTCTGAGCAGTGGGAAATCCCCAGCTGCCAGGAACCAAACCTCCACCACTGAGGTCTGAAGCAGCAGTACCCAGTGTATAGGGCAGGGCAGCTGCTGATTTTAAAAATCAGTTCCCCGGAGAGATCACGTGATGCTCTCAGAGACACCTTTTGTGGGCGTTATTTTCTTGTGGATTTGTTACTTTACTCTCTTTCCATTTTGTAAATGAATGAAAGCGAGGAACAATGGGAGATTTGTGTTTTCTTTTTCCCCCTCTTTCCCCACTCCCAGTAAAGCCAGGATTCAAGATACCAATTTATTTATTCTGTATTCTTTTTTGAAAATGTTGTTAGTGGAGTTCTCTCACTCTTCCTCAGGTCTTAGGTTCAGGAGATTTTTTAATGCTAGAACTTACTGAGATCCTTTCATTTGTCTTGTCCCTGCCACCCCTGGTTACTGTCAATTACAAAAAGCCCCAAAAAATTCAACATCCAAACCTTTAAAAAGCCAGTAATTTATTTATTTGTTTTTAAGAAAAAAAAAGGAGAGGGTTGAGAAGAAGATGCTATTAGCAAATACACCACAGAAGGGAAACTGTTGCATTATTGTGGGTACCTGACAGTCTGTATTGCTTTTGTCAGACAAAAAATTCTGTATGGGCTTATTGAGCCCACAGACTTCAAATGCAAGCCCTGAAGGAAATACCTCATCTGTTTCCTGAATGACTGTTAATACAAACAATTCTAATAGCTCTTATTGCAAAATAGATTTTTCCATGAAAAAAACTTGTCAGTCATTTAGTAAAGCTGTCGTACATACTCCTTGGCAAAACAGTAGAAACAAAATGTCATTGAACAAGAGGATAGTAAGAGCATGTGCTGCTTTGTCTTGTTATTCCCATTGACTTTTTCAGATTATCAACTTTTCCGCTTCCATTTTATTACATTGGTGGGCATAGTTGGCATTTAGTTTTCTTTGTTGAACAAACAATTTCATCACTTTATAACATGCAAATTAATTTTTGATCTGTATGTAATGGTAGAAAGCAAAATCATAAATTACATTAAAAAATCTGGTTTATGAAGAGCATAAATGTTTATGTAGGTTACTTTGTTGTAACCTGACTCCCTGTCTCCTCCTCACCAACCCTGCTGCCAACTTTGATCCCAGTTTTGCACAGCTGTACTTCCCTCTGAAGATGTGTTTTCAAAGACTTCATGAAATTTGATAGCTGGTTAGAGTTAATGACCCCACCAAGAAAAAGGCAGAAGCACAGACTCGAGTTCTGGCTCAGTGGTGTTTCATCTGCCAGTACCCTTACAGCACGTGTGGCTGGGGTGGACATACATGTAGGGGAGACTTGCGCATGTCCATCACATGTCTACAGAAAACACAGGTTTGTCGCTTCTGACACTCAAGAAACAAGATACAATTTTGGTGATGATATGGTTATGAAGCACTAAAGTTGGGTTTGGGTAGGAGCCCAGAATCAAGATCAGACTGGATTTTTTGAAATTTAAAATATGAACTTTATTGTTGAACTTTGAAGAACTTGGGGAAGTGTGCATACAGAAAAAGTCAACTAAAAAAACAGATGTTCCTGTGTGTAAGCCTAAACATTCACAAGCTGTAAAGCCACTAAAAGATGCAGTAAATAGCCACAAACCCTGGACTGGTATGTTAGAAGCTTTCCCTCTGTCTTGAAACAGGAGCTAGATTATGGTATAGTTAACGTGCAATTTGTTATTTATATAATGGCATCCTTTGCAGGTTTTTTTGTCCTTGTCTAGCCACTTTCTCTCCATGCTGCCTTATCTTGTGCTTCAGTGGCCATATATATTTCATTATAAGGCAAAATTGAATCATGGATCCAAGTAAGAAGTGTTCCCTCCATGAGAATTCAGAGAAACCTACTTCTCTGGCTTTTACCATCACTGGTCTCTAGAAAATCAGATATAATTGGAGATTTATATATATCTCATATCTATCTATCTATCTATACACATATCTTCTCTCTAAGATATGTATAGAGGTATATATCTCCTCTCTGCTATTGGATATAATGCCGTAGTGCACCTAATATTAAATAACTAATAGAAAACTTGGCGTAGCAGAGAGGATTACTTAATTTTTGGCCATTTTCACCTTGCCCTTTCAACAGGTCTGCTTTGTCTGGATTGTTTTCATCTTGGATTAACTGCTGAAGCCATGGAGGAATCATGGGATTCAAGTGTGTGTTATGGGTGTTGTAAAGATAGGGGAGAATGGGACCACTTTATAAAGAATTAGTCTAATTAAGAGAATGTCCAAGGGTCAAAAGTGTTGCAGACAAAAGCAGATGGACTGGCCTGCTCTGATTTGATTCTCCTATTTAATTCCCTCAGTCTCCAAGCCAGCTGGGCTGGAACAAGTAGGAAAGCAGAATATTTTGTGTTTCACAGCAGTGATTTATTTGTAGAGGTGAAACCAGGGAATTTCCTTCTGTGTGAAACTATCTGCTCCTTGGCTTCAAACATTCAATAAGTTCTCCACCAAGGAATGTTTGTCCTTTTGAGACAGATTAATCAGCATGTACAGATTATAAGATACCTTTTGCTTTAGCTTGCCCTGTGCATAGTGACCCACTGTTGACTCAGTGCCTTGGTTACTGGTCATTAGTGCAGCGGTCTCCCCCCTCCATTAATTTCACACATCAATTTGACTCCTGAGGCCAGGGGAGAAAGCAGTGTGGGAGGAAGGTGACTTCTAATGCAAGACGTATTGGCAAACCATGTAGTTGAATGGAACATAATTTGGAAAGACCTTTTGAAAAGCTGTTTGCATGGGGAAGCATTCGTAGACAAAACGTGATTATGCAGATAGGTACATAGAGGAGAAAATTAGGACAACGTGAAGGATCTTAGTTGTGACTAAAGCAGAGACAATGTATGTGACAGCTGTTTTTTCAGTACTAGTTATTTTGTTCTCCATGGTGGAATAATGAGCACAGTTTTAAATTTGATCCTGATTTTCAAAAATGCAATCACACTTGGCATTGATTCCATTTGAATATTGAAAAGTTTTAGCTTTGTAAGTCTAGACTGTGGGGCAACGTTCTTGCTACTAGCTTGACAAATTTGTAGGCCACGGCAGCAGTACGCACTGCAAAAGCTTGTTTGACTCAGGATAGTGGCTTGCTTTTTTTTTACTTTAACGTTGCTACTTAAGATGGCAGGAACTTGCTTGATGGTACAAGAGGGACACACGTCTTCATTTAGAAAAAGTGTAAATGGGAGTCGGGGAATTGGTAGTTTTCAGGGGTACCCAATGGCAGAAGCCTTCTTGTGGCATTGAAACAGCAAGTATGGTGTGGTGGGACTGGGGTGGAACCGAAAAAAGGAGACTGACTTGGTTTGTTTTCAATTTCATTTCTACTTTAAATAGAGATTATGGTGAATGGTCATTTGTTCATGTTTTTCCAGTTGGAGATATATTTTGCTTCTTTAACAGGGCAAAAAGGATGTTTCCCAGATATTTAATAACATCTTGAGAAGACAAATTGGTACGCGCAGCCCTACTGTGGAATACATTAGTGCCCATCCACATATCCTCTTCATGCTTCTAAAAGGGTGAGTGCTTAAATTTGACTTTTGTTAAAAAGCGTTGCCTGAAACATGCTGAAAACAAAAAAAACCCACGGATTTTCAGATTTTGTTCCAGATTTATTATTTTGTTTCTTTCATATTGACTTTCTTTCTACTTGACTGTATACTTTTTAATGACTAGATTATTTTATTTGGCTGTTGTTTTTTCACCAAACTTCATGTTGGAATAATTATATGCTCATTGTTTTTGACTGCTCCCCACGTGATGTGTAGTTCAGTTCTTGCCCTAAACTCTCGTGTAGCATTGTTGATGACTGCTGAGTTTCATTTAGACCTTTTTTCATTGCAGGAGTGACTTATTGTGGTTTCTGCAAATAACTGGAGTCAAACTGGTCCACTATGTGGTAGAACAGAGAGAGGCAAAAATGCATAATAAAAAAAGTTGTGTCTGTGGGACAGACTTCTGCAACGCTTGTAGCGACATGTGAACTTCAAATTTAAATTAATTCTGTAATGAACTCCATGACTTTCAGCATTAATTTTTTTTTTTTTTTTTTTTTTTTGTCTTTTAACCTTTGAGAGAGTCAGTGCTCAGCTGTAACCCAGTGGTTTCCGAAGTAAGCTGGCCAAGGAGAAGGAGTAGACTGCTGTGTGGAGAGTACATCACCTGTAGTTGCATTCAGGAGTGCATGAGTGTTGGCCTAAAACTCTTGAGGTTTCTGTCCCCATTACTTTTGACTAAAAGCACCTTCCATTCAGTGAGAAGATTAGCATTTTTCCAGCCCTTGAAGTCTACTGTCCTCTGCAAAGTTTTCTTTTGGCTTTAGGGTCTTGTTTATTTTTTCCCTAAGGAAAGAAGAACGTATGTGATTGGGATTAAATAATTGCTGTAGAAATAAGTGCATTTATTCACCGATATGTAAATCAACATGGACTCTCAGAGTAGCTTTATGGTCACACTAGTAACAGCCATTCAAAACCATGATACAAGCCTTTTAAATTAATGTTTCTTAAACGAATGTATTTTTTTGTCTTCCTCTTGAGGTTGAAGATTAGCATTTTTACCATTTGCTCCACAGCCAGAGTTACGAAAATGTTTAAGCACCATCTAAGGTTTGTGCATAACAAGGCTGCAGCCCCAAGGGTAATACTCCCTTCAGCCAGCCTCCTCCCAACCCTTCCAGGGCAGACCCCAGCCAGGAGAGTAACAGGCACTGGAGTCCTCTAAAATAGTTATTTCCTTCAAATTGGCAACATTCTTGCACAGCTGAGTAGCGGGGTGGGGGGAAGTAACCAAGAGAACTAGAACCAGTGATTTCAAGAACTGTGAGCTCGTGATTGAATGTAGTAGCAAATCTCTTGCTTGCTGTGAGACCAGGAGCTGTGGACCTGCTGCCTTCCTTGCAGGGAGGGTAGTGGGGAGCCCGGGCAGGTGACTGAGCTAGGTCTTGCTCATACAAGTGTAATGATTTGTTGTGATTTAGCTTTAATTTTGAAACTCTTGACTGGTTTTGTGTTACTAAATGCCACCTTCCTCAGAAAGGAAACCAGTAAGCTAATTAAATGGATTTTGGTTTCATTCACTCATTAAAATTCACCATTTATATAAACCTCAAACTAGTTCTTTCAGGGCAATGATGATAATTGTCTCTGTCATTAAGTTGTACAACTGTTTTCAATTTCATATATAGATACAATCATTTTCTTCTCTTTTCTCTGTCTTTGCTTTTTCGATTTTTCACTAATTTTGTTTTTGCACATTGCGCATGTATTGCTACCACATGTCTGGGCTTTATTTAAAGTTACAAAATATTTTTGGATCGTGTGCCAGATATTGTTTGGCATCTGTAACAACCAATAATACTAAGATGCTAAAGATTTTGTGTTACGCGTCTGTTCTGCTGACAGACATTTTACTGTAGGTGACCTGAGCCAGTGGACGTATTTAGATGGCATCACTTAGGTGCTTTTCTGGAGATTGCTGCTGCATGCAGCAGTGTGTCTGTGTTACTTTGGTCCTCAGGCTCCTTGCTCTTGATTTCTTGGCTCTCTCTCTGCACCACCTCGCTGTATCAGAACGGCCATTTCTGGAGTTTCTTGTTAGAAAGTGCTGTTGAATTCATCAGCAGTAGTCCAGGAGACAGTCTTGTCCAACCCTGACAGTGTCTGAGCAGCTGCCGCAGAACAGCAAAATGATGTCAAACACAATGCTGCCTTACCTGCTTATGTCCTGCTGCTGGGACTGTCTAAAAAGGATACTTAAAATGTGTGCCTACAGCAAGGGTAGGGACCTGAATGCGCAGCTTGCTGCATGCAGGTGGTGTGTGGTGCTTGTGTGCAGTCAGCTATAAGACTGGGAAACACATGCTTCTTGTTAGACACTGCCACTTGAAAATGTGACTTGAGGATGTGTTTTCCTATTTGTTTAATGCTAAATGGAATATATGAAATAAAAATCTGCTTAAAGGAAAGGAAAGTGGATTTGGCTGGCTTGTACCATTCAGCGTTTGTTACATGACATTATCTGGAGAGAAAAAAAAAATTTCTACCCTGACTATAAAAGAAACAGCCTGGGACTATTGTGAGGGCTTGTCATTGTTTTACTTGTACTGGATGCAAAATTTCCTCTGCCCCCTGACAGTTCCCAACAGCATCAACAAAAGGTTGCTTTTTTCATTGCATAATGTGAGCTCCGTTGAATGGGAAGAATCCTGAATCAGAGCTCCCGCCCAGTGTTTCCTGTCTAATACTCCAGTGGCACTGCCAGCTTGAGATAACTGTTCTTACCTTTTAGCCTTCGTTTTACTTGTTGGGTACTTCCTTCCAGCTTCTCAGCTTCAGAAAAACATACAGCACATAGTTCACTACTATTTTTTTCTTTTTTTTGGTAGTTAATTGACCTTCCTACTCTGTGAGTACTTGCTTTAGTTGTATCTTATTTTCTGCATGTGCAGGCTTTGTGTATCAGTAGGATTTCAGATGAATACAATTGTGGTGTATATAGAGTTCCATGCGGGCCACATTTTTTCTTCCGTGTCAGCATATTGCATTAACCCAGAAATAACTTTAATCCTTCCTTTGTAATCTAAAATATTTTCCCTCTAGCACAGTGACTGTAGAAGACTTGAAGTTTGTGGCACTTGCATTTTTTCTCACAGGTGACAAATGTATAAGCTCCTTTGTGAATATATACGATGCCACGTGCTATCTCTAACGTACTTAATCACTGCCCCGATCTGTTTTGTGATGACCTCCTCTTATCACAGTGCAGTTAAAGCTTTAATGGTATATTGGCTGAAGTTGCAGAATTCCCCTTGAATTTATCCAAGAATAAACTCAGACTGTAGAAGTTAGTGTAAAATCAGATCAGAATGTAGCTGTTTGTCAAGACCTTATGTCTCCCAGGCTTCATGCCTTCCTAATCTCCTGCCTGTACTTATTACTTTGTACCATCTACTGCTCTAGCCATGCAAGTATGATTCCCTTTGCACTGAGATGCATCTCTGCTCTCAGTCTTGCCTCTTTCAGCCTCCACAGTAAGTGATTTGAAATATTTCAAGTCCATTATTTCATTTTGTGATTGCCCCAGTAGTCATTATGTGGAGGTTTCTGTAGGTTGTAAGTTCATCCAAACAGAGAACTCCTCAGTATTTTTCCTGCTGTGGGAAAGCATCAGTGTAGAGCACTAATTGCTCATTAGAAGTGATTTTATACACATTTCTATCATTCCTGCGTGATGGCTTTGCATGTAAGTGTGGGTGCAGAGAACATGCCAGCTATGACTGGGCGGCCTGTAAACTTCTTCCAGGCATATTCCAGGAGCCAAACCCAACTTCCCTCACTTATGTGAACAGCCAAAGGTCCATAACCCACTTCCAGATAATGAAGCATTGACTAAGAATGACTCTGTTGATACTTATGTTTTAAAAAGTTATTGTGCTGGAAACAATGTAATTTGCTTTTATTCCAACCATAATATTCCTTAGCCAACTATTAAATATTTTCCTGGCTGCACTCCTAGGAGCAACTCCGCCTCCTTTTCCTTGAAAATTAGTATTCCTGTTCATGGAGTCAAGGAGAGGTATGCCTCATCAGGAAACATCAGCAAATCTCCCATGTCTAAAGAGTTACAAATTCACGTTTGCAAATGTTTCCCAAAAGGAAACAAACAGGGGCTTGAGTGCTTGCATTTCCTTGAGGGTGGGAAGTTTCATTTGCCTGTTTGGAATAGTAGTTCATTTTTCATTAAGCCAACTATTGTTGACATCAGGTTGAAGTATGCAGCTCTGGTATGCTTGCGAAACGCTACCATTCTTTTAAATTGCAAGCTGGTGGTAAATTGGAGGGCCCACTCACTTACAGCACAGATGGCATTTTGTGCTTTTCTTCTTTTTGCTTCTCTTTTGGCCTAGTGATAGGAATTAATTGTGCAAAGGAAAAATGATGCTGATAAGCTCTGGGTGATAATACACAGTTCTGATATAGTATAGCCAGCTTGCTGAAACAGAGCATGCTTTCTGTCCCCTTGGACTTCATCACTTTCACATGACTATATACTGTTGGAATAAGTTCAATTTAAGTCCTTCCTGACTGTTAGATTATATTTTTTTTTTTTTCCCCCAAATTGTCTTTCTAACAGTTTTGTTTCAGATTAATTTCATCTTTAAAGAAATCAAGACTTTATAGAAATAGAAGATGATTTGAATTTCCTCCCCTCTCCCTCCCTTTCCAAGATCAAGCCATGTGCTGGCTCTTGGCTGTAGAAATGCCTGTGCTGTAAGGGGATTGTAGCTTGAGGAACAAATAACTGTCTCCTGAACAAAGCTGTAGCCTCTGTAAAGGAGGGATTGAGCAGAGTTCCTCCTAAACTGCAAAAAACATCTTCAGAGCTGCAGAAAGCTTGATCCTGTGTAGATTGCCTGGATAGACTCTAAGATCTTACTTTCCTCATTAGACATTAATATTCTAGAGCAATGTTCTCTAGAAGAGGAGTGGGAGGTGATGAATGGTCATGAGGTGTTGTATTTTTCTTGGATAAACTGAGGAGCTCAGAATTAAATCTGAAAAGGGAGATTGTTACATTGTATTGGCTTTGCTTTCTCATCAATCCAAAAGGACAAAGGAGCTCTTCTGAAATGTTATGTGCTCCCCATGGTCTTTCCAGCGAGAGGTGTAATGCACATTTACACCAGAATGTGTTTTAACTTGGGAAGACAGGTATTTATGATGGGAAACACTGTCCGCCTTGTCTGTGTCTCTGCTCCTTACCTTTGGGCTGACGTCCTGGAACTGGGTACAGTGCTGTGGCTGGGAGCTGCCATCCGCATGTTGTGTCACCTCTGGCACAGGTGTTCCCTATGCTACAATGTTCTCCATTGCTGGAAAAGTACCCATTTATCTTTGTTCTTCTACATTTTGATCTTTTCTGCTTCTTTTCTTTCTTCAGATATGAATCCCCAAATATTGCCTTACGCTGTGGAATTATGTTGAGAGAGTGCATCCGGCATGAACCCTTGGCCAAAATCATACTTTTTTCGGAGCAGTTCAGGGACTTTTTTAAATATGTGGAAATGTCAACATTTGATATAGCTTCTGATGCCTTTGCTACATTCAAGGTAAATTATTTGATACCTGCAGCATAGCATTGTGTGAAAAATGGCACTCTGTCAGTAGTCATCACTGAATGTTGTGTTGCCTTTTTTATCGTTCAGTAAAGGATATATTTAATCCTTGGTCTGTTTGTAACAGGATTCACAATGGTGATCAAGTCTGCAAAGAATCTTTAATTCAATACGGATTTATATTTCACTAACGTTCTTCATCTTGATAACCCAAGATCTTTTATGCAACCGTTTCAAACTCAAATTAATCATGTATTTCATACAGTTCTTGTAAAATGCATAACCTTTTTCTCTCTATACCTTCCCCTGGAGACAAAACCATTGCCTATCATGACCACATCCAATAAATAGAAGGAATCACTTAAAACTCACTTTTGAAATCCTTCTAATTTTTGCTGTCCCTTCTGAGTAGAGCAGTGAAGTTTAGATTAACGCTGTGCCTGCTGATTGTTCTACAATGATTTGCAACTTTTGTGACCCGTAGTTCAGTGTAAGGACCATACCGGTAAGAGCTAAGTAGGTGAAAGCACTGCGTAGACTTTGTATAGAGTCTCTGTGCTGTATTAAAAATGAAGCTGAGTAAAACTTGCCAAACTTCCTGGAGTTTGCATGTGGCCATCATCTTTCCTGCAAGGTGTTAGTATAGTCTTTGAGCAAAATTTGGTGCCTATGAGCTTAATATACAGGAAAATTAGTTTATTTCTGAAAAATAATTTAAGCAAGCTGGGGAAAATTCTTTTCAGGTAAAGACTCTTCTAAATATGGATGTAACTCCTTTTTTCTTCTATCATTGAGTTCCTTGATGTCACAGAAACAAGTCATTTGTTTTTTCTCCTCAAAGCTAATTAGAAATGTGATTAGGTAGAACTTAGGAATAACTATAAGGAGTGTTAGAGTTCAGCTCAGCAATCCAGCACATATTGAAACCTGGCTGGTTTTTGCTAACCTACTGAAGGGGGTAAAGATTTGCATAACGGAGGTAACATTGTGTTCTTCAGCAATGAGCTGAGCAGGAATACTGATTCATACCACCTGTTAATCAATAACAGCATCTTTCCATTATTGTAAGTTGCACTGCCATGGTGTTCATTGGGTAAATGTTATGAAAGTGGAAGTAGCACAGAAATGCAGACAAGTAAAAGTGCAGTGTTAGGACTGTATAAAAATGCAACATAACTGAGATGTTTAAATCCTCTGTCTCTGGCATTTTACGCTATGCTCGGAAGAGTATTTGTCTCTGGTCAGCAAAAGTGCTCCTGTACTCTGGTCCCAGCTTGATAGAATAGATTTGCATCTTTTCCCCAGGTCCTGCTTTGAGCAGAACAGCAAAGTGTGTGGTTGGTGATGGACAGCGAGGAGGCAGGATGGGGACTAGGGTCAGCTAAGCTGTGGCAAAGACTGCAGACTGCTGCGACCCTCCCCTGAAAAGAGGGACTGATGTCGTTCACAGACCTACAGCTGTGGAACTTACTTCTGTCCCCTGTGATCTGAGTGTATTTTTAGCAGGATTTAAAAATAGGGTTCTACATCAAGTGTGCTGGAAAGAGAGGAATATGAGGGCAGTTCATCCTCACACACAGGGCAAAAATCACCTTTTAAAATGCTTGGGGAAAATCTGTAAACTGCATTTTTAAAAATTGCTTGTTTTAAATTGCCTGACGTGATACACGGTCAATTCTGGAAATAAACCAGTTGTTCATCTCATCTCCTATTTGTCTGTTACTCTGAATAGCTGGAACAGCAAGAATTGATGTGGAATCAACTGCATCATAAAACATGGAGCTACCTCATTTTTAATACTGTAAAAATAAGCATTATGTTTGCTCGCTGGCTGGATTACTGATCTCGTGTTTTCAGTTCTGTTTCCCCCACGTCAGGTTCGTAGTGTTGTCACCAGAGTGCCTGGTTCAGAGCTGAAAGCCTTGGATAGTCTATGCACCAGAGGAGGACTAATTAAATGTGCATTAAAGTCTGAGGACATTTATAGTAGGGAAGTATTGGAATTTTTTATGATCTGGAGATGTATTTGTTAATTAAATTCAGCCAGGTGCACTGCAGAGAGGAAACAGAGCTGCTAAAAATGCAGAGGGAAGCAGCTTGTATTTGGAGATACAGTTGTCTGTGGAGGGTACCAGCAGCGGCTGGAAGGAGTGCTGATTGAATACTGCTGCTCCACGCTCTTTCATGATTTTCTATGAAAAACTCATTTTGGATTATATTCCATTTGTGCCCACTATTGAAAAATGTTGTACTTGCCTCCCAAGTGCCCTGTATAAAAGCTTGTGAATCATGCTTGTTGCACTTGGTCTTTTAAACTATCATTGCAGTCCTGCTCAATAAAATGAATGTATTAAAAAATGGATTTTATAGCTTTTCTCTTATAATTGATGGTAAAAATAAATTAAAGGATTAGTATGTAAAGGATTTCTTTTATTTGTGATGCTTAGAGGATGTGTCTGTGCATCTGCTTTAGCTACTCATCAGCTTCAGGCTCTGACTGGGGAAGGAAATCAAGGAAAAGATGATGAAAAAGATAGCAGAAACTGATTCACTGAAAAAATATTGCCTTGAATGGACTTCATCAGGCATTTATTGTGACCAGTGTTATGTTTTAACAGAGGCAATAAGATAAAAATTAAACTTAAATGCCTCAAACTGGCCACTTCATTTCATAGTTATTCATCCAGTAGAGACCTGGTTTCTTCTGGAGCTGAACATTTGTCTGTCTGTTTCTGAGCACGAGCATTCCCATTCTGTGGGAGAGGTTGCTTTAATTTAAATTTTAATTAGTTAGCCTTTTAACATGGAAGGCATCCCATCCAGCTGTCTCAAAGGTCTGCTACTGCTTGTGTCAGTAAGCTCACCTTAGGCAGGAAAATAGCTGCAGAAGGGATTCATCCCACCTACCTGAGACCCCTTTCTGGGGAGGGAGTGGCTGTGGAGGTAGCCTGGATGGCTAGCTTAGATTGGTGCCTAACTTAGGCTTTAAATAAATAAATGTATATATACAGTGGTTGAATTTGAGCCTTCCTTATTGTATTCATAGAAGCATTCTAGGAGATGAGCAATAGCAGTTGATCCAGCTTAACATAGTTCGTGGCTGTGGGGTAGCATGTAGATCACTTTGGGCTTGGAGACCATAGCTGATCCCTCCACAAAGGGATAATTTACTCTCTTCCTTTCCCCTACCCCCATTTAGTCTAAGTACTGTGCACAGTGGATGATACCCATAAGAAGATGTGGGAGGGAAAAGAAGTATAAAGAAAGAGTGTTAGAATAGTTTTATGTTGATTCTGGTAGCATTAACTCAGTTCTCCTTGAGATCCTTCTAAATACACAGTGCAGTATTGGTTTTAAATGCTTTCTGTCTATAGAAATCGTGTTGTAAATACCTTCTAAAAGATATCCTGGTAAAAAATGCTAAAATACATTTGAGAATCAAGGAACAATCAAGTGAACGTGCTCTGTCAGGTAACCTTTCTCTGTTCTTCCCCAGGACCTGTTAACACGACACAAATTGTTGGTAGCAGAATTTCTGGAACAAAATTATGATGTGGTAAGTAAATGCTGGAAGAATTTTTTTTTTAAAAGATCTGTTTGTTCTTAGCTGGAAAGAGTGCACTTTCAATAGCAGAAGGTTTCATGCTCCACATAACATAGTCACATAGGACTGCAAAACTAAACATTGTTTTTACTAAAGCGGAATCCTCACATAGCGTTAGAAATACAGGTGCCCCCTCTGCACACACCTGGGGACAAGGGTCAAGGTTTCAGGAGAACTCACAATTTAAAAGTAAGTTTTTTTTCCTCTCTGTGTGCATCGTAACTCCTCATAAGTGAATGGAACTGTAAACTTTATATGTAAATAGAACTTGGGGAAAAAACGTGCACATTTTTAGAGTTTTGTGATATTCCAGCACCATACCAGTGTTTTGGGAGAGAGGAAAAGAGTTACTGGAAGAAGTGTTAGCATTACTGTAAGTTTTATGTATGTAAACGGGGGACTGAGGTGTGCATATTCCTCTTACCATCCTAAGGCAATTAGTCTGTTGGTTTGCTGCCATTTTTCACTTTGATTTTTTTGCCTCAGTTTTGAACCAAATGTGGGTCAGAAAATTTCCATTTGAATCAACTAAAATTGAACTGATACGGATCATGGAATTAGACTATGGGTTATGCTCTCATGTTACCTGAGGTATTCTTTATTTTATTGCCAGAGTGAAAAGGCCGAAGACTATTTCTTTCATTCTAGAGTTACCAAGAAGGTTAAATAAAGATCAGGCTTATAATTGCTGAGTCACAAATGCAGCTTAACTGGAGCAAAATTAGAGTCTCTGCTAATCTTTTTTCTGAAGACGGAAGCACTGCACTGGAACAGTCCTCATTCTACATTTATTTAACATTTAAAATTTTAAAGTATAAATTGTGAAAGTGAGCAGTTTTTTATATGATTCTTGAACAGCAGTGTTGGGTTTTTCTGCTTGTTTGGTAGAGGTTTGAACATATTGTATCCTTCTCTCATTCTTGACCACAAGATTCCCTTGTCCAAATCCTGCAAAAGCCAGCACATGCTCAGCTCCTAGTGGCCCTTGGGCAAATGGCTTTATCGAGTGAGGGTGCTGAAGACAGTTGAGGTGGCACCTCACAAAAGGACCTTTTGGCATAAGCCAGTGTGGGATGCACCGTCACCAGTTTGGGGTGTTTTACTAAATCACACAGCAAGTCATGATCACGACATGAGTGAGTGGACGTTACATGCTTGACCCACATGTCCTGGCAGCAGAGGCACACTCCTGTAAGAGAAGGCTGTTCAGGCACTGACTCGCTGCTGCCCTAGCTGGCTTACACCAGCTCCTGTTACATCCAGTCTATATGTGGTATCCCCCTCTGCAGAATTTGGAAGAGGAGTGTTCCTGGGCACTCTATGATAACCAGCCACCAAAAAAGGCCATGAGAACTGGGCCGGGCATTGCAGTGAAGTGTTAGGGAGTGGCACTGCTGTTGCCTCTGCTGCTTCTCTTGGGTGGGAAGGACTGGGAGGAGGAAGGATAGACATGAATCAGATGCATTTGTGTTTTCTTCTTACTCTAGATCTTTGAGGATTATGAAAAACTCCTTCATTCTGAGAATTATGTAACAAAGAGACAATCTTTGAAGGTAAAGTCAAGTCTCTCAGCACTTCCCTTCTAAATTTGAACTCTGTTATGCAGAATATCAAGATGCATGTGTAGCAATGGAGCAGCCATGTACTTTCTAACAAAGAAGAAATAAGTGCTTGGGATTCTCTTCTTACAATTCACAAGAGCTCACTGTATCTTTTCTTTCCTGGATCTCTGGTGAAGCATTGGGCTGTTTCTATGGAACAAGCACTATCATTTTTCCTCTGACCTCAAATCTGTACTTTAGTTAAGAATGTAGGTTAAAATGATATTGAGAGTAACATGATAGCCTCTGCTTGTCTGGTGCTGCTTGCTGCTACAGCACCATATCTGACATGACCTGCAGATGGGACCAGATAGATGTGTTAGTGTAATGTCTGAATTAAATGAAGATGTCTTTGTGAGACAGCTGCATTACACTTGCTTCTGTCCTAGCTAGGTCACACCAGCTCCTATTACACTCAGCCCATATGTGGGATCCCTCTCTGTCGTATTTAGAAGGTGAGCATTACTGGGCGTTAAGTAACTCACTGCATGATAACAAGTCTAGTTACTTTTTTTTTTTAAAGGTAGTGACATTGAAATCTCTTGGGCAAGCATTAAAATACGTTGCTGCTTTCTTTGCGTTCAAAATAATGTGGTCATCTGAAAAAAATGGGGTTTTTTTTTGTTTAATTGTGTCTATAGCTGCTGGGTGAATTGATTCTGGACCGACATAACTTTGCCATCATGACAAAATACATCAGCAAACCAGAAAATCTGAAGCTGATGATGAACTTGCTGCGAGATAAAAGCCCCAACATTCAGTTTGAAGCATTCCACGTGTTCAAGGTGAGCTAGAATGAGCTGTAGAGTTGTCAGACTTTCTCTTCTCCTCATAAAGGAGAGGCAAGGTGGGCAAGAGAAAGCACAGAAAATGAAGGCAAAGGTTGGGGTTTACAGTCACTTAAAACATTTAAGAATGTCTTAATTGACAACCTTTCTATCACTCAGCCTCTGATTTCTGTTTGCCTTCCTGCAGGTGAGATTTAAAGTAGCATCATTTTGGTTTGGGCTGAGGGTAGTCAGTCAAGTATCGATGAGGTGGATGCTACAGGTAAAAAAATACACAGTTTCTAGGTAGTATCCAGACTACCTTCCCCCAACTCTTAGGTCATTTGACCATGGGATTCTGAGTAAAGGTAAGAAAAAAACAACAAAACCCCAGAAGTCTTAAAACCCTACATTAAGACTACAAGTAGATGGTGCTGGCGCTGGGCATCAGTGCAAACACAATTTGGTTTTAAAGGTATTAAAAAGATTTGATAAATCTGAGCTTGGAAAATGGATTTAATCCTTCTGTCCTTTTGCAGTGCTGACTACTGCAGTCTTAAACAACTACCTGACCCAACCAATGTCCCTTTTTTCATTATTATTAATGTTAATAAAAGATTATCATTTTTCTATCAAGAAAGTTCTCTGCTCTGGGACAGAGGGTGAGTTGGATTGTTATTATGCAAAACTACCTTTAATTTAGAATTAACACATTAATTTCAAACTATGTAAATAGAGTTGTTCATGATTTTTGGAAGATGAATATTGAGCCTGTAAGGATATCATTCCCTGATATGGTTAAGAAAGATAACAGATCACATGAAAATACTATTGGGAAAAGGTTACATCACCCTCCACAAATTCAGGGTGACTTTTTGAGTTTTGTACTTCTGCCATTTCAGATTTGGTAAAAAGCTTTCAGATCTTTAGTGTGGAGGCTTAGAGGATGTGCATCTTCTCCAAAAAGCTTTTCATTTAAAAAAAAAAAAAAGTTTCAAGGAGGATTAAAAAAAAAATGCCCTTCCTGAATTAAAGAGCTTGGTAAGCTGTTCTCTTGCTGACTTCCTCCACAGTCAGCTGAACCACTGTGAGTAACTTCTACTCCTCCTCCTTATCAGGAGGTGTGTGGCTCCAAGATAAGACAACAGTCAGGCTCCAAACACTTGCAGCCTTTGAGATGCCTGTGGAGAGAAGGGATCAGAGGATTGGGCTCTCTGTGAATAAACGCCAGATTTTAATGTATGAAATACATGCGTTGCACTTCCTGAATTATTGATAGGCATGGCCCAGGCCTGGGCAACAGCTGATTTCACTTATTTTAAGAGGCATTTGAAAGGATTTGGAATAATTTGAAAGGATTCCAGTGTGCATCTGTGTCACACATTGCTGTTGCTTCCATTCTGCCTTCCCATTCCCCGCTTCCTTTTCTTTTCCAGTATGTTGCGTCCCATTTCCAGTTAGAGTGGAGATATTGTAGGCTTAGCCTTGCTTGATCTCTTGCAGTTGCTACCATATGGACATAATGCTGAGACCTTGGGGTGTCCAGCAAAACAAACAATGCATGGTGGTAACATCATGTCTCTTCAGTTCAAAGGACTCTGTCCTCAGATACTACCCTTCGTGGGATGTTGTTGTTTTTTTCCAGTGGTGCCTGTCAGCAGCATTTAAGTGGTGCAGTGGCATTCCTCACACTATCTCACATGCATAGTGTTCATCGTGAGGAAATTGCAGACTCAGAGCAGAACCTGATCAGCTGGAAACTGGTTGTTTATAACCACCAGCAGCACACTGGAGCAACTCTAGAGGTGCAGCAGAGCTCCCCTTTTAGGTCCTCACTCAGGATCTGTGTTAGCTGGACATAGAAGCATTCAGCTTCTCCCCGGTGGGCATGGTAGTTATAGGGTACGCTATAGAAAATTGCATTGTGAAATAGCTTTGTAGAGTGAGTCAGGGAAGATCATTTTCCTCTGATTTCGCTACTTAAATTGAATTCTAACTTCTTGAAAGCTACTAAAGGAAATCCTTAAATATTTAAGAGAATAGGGTAAAACAGTACTGGCTGTTCTGCAGTGTCCCTGCCTCCTGTTTCTGGGTTAATGTCCCTCAGCCTGGTTCTCTTGTCAGCTGTAATAATTCCATGCTAATGTAACTGGGAGAGGAATCTTTTTCTCAGCTTTTAATCTCATAAATTTTAAATTGTGCCTGCATTTTTAAATTGTGCTTGCAAAATACCGGTGCAAAATACCTGATTGAAATTACAGTAGACTAACCACAGCGATTTGAAATCAAAGGTCTGCTGAGAAGTGCATACTTGCTGCTCTGTCTGAGCTGCCAAAAGATTTGGGTTTAAATTACTGGAATTAGATGTGTCACCAGTTAGACACAGTTGAAATTAAAAAGTGCTTGTTTTTTAAGCATCCAGATTCCAACACTCCCATGCCCCAGCTGACCGCAAAAGAGCCGTATGAGTCTCACCTCCCTGAGTCAACTTCTAATTATTGAAGATTCAAAACTGTAAGATAGAAATGAAAATGATGAGCACCTGTAGTGCAAAAATATTTTGCAGGAACATTTCATGGCTGAAAATGCCCCTTCAAGCTCTGAGAACAGTTCACTCATCCAGGATGCTTTGGGTGGGAAATTGAAGATGAAGAAGCACCCACTTGCAGTGCCTCCTTCCATTCTCCACTGAGAAAATGCTTGATCTTCTTTCTAGCTCAGGCTCCTTCTCTTCCTTTTGACTCAGCAAAATGGACCTTCTGCCTTGCAGCACCGTCCTAAAGGCCTGCAGCTGCTTTGTAAAGCTGGATGTCCCAGACAGTGTATGCATGAGGATTAGCCAGTATTTAATGATCAGGAAAAGCTAACTCACCTCACCCCTTTCCTCCTTCTCCGTAAATAATCCAATGGGGTCATCTAGAGTTGTAGGCTTTCAGGATCACTGGTTCTTCTCTGCATTAATTTCAGTGGAGAGGTCTCAGTCTTGAGCATGCACAATTTGAGGACAAAATATTAAGAAGGGCTCTCCAGCTCCTGTGATGGATTTATGACAGTTATTAGTGGAGCCTGCTTTGAGTTTGGCTGTAGAGAGACCAAATCTTTCAGATGTACGTGGATAAGGTGCAGGTATTCCTTTGACCTTACTCATTTACAAATAAAGGCTAATAACAAGCTCTCTTGGTTTTCACATAAACAATTAGATTGTTTTGAGGAAAACACCCTGTAGCAGTGAATTGGGATTACGCAACTTTCTTGTTCTTAAGCAGACATTTAACAAGATATATTTTACTGTTTAAGTCTAAAATTAGAATGGGTACACTGTGTTTTGTGACCTTAGTTTCATTTTTCCATTCTCTTTCACGCATGTTACAGAGCTACCCCCTGCAGCTTGCTCACATAATAATATGGTTTCACATAATTTGTCCATACTGACAGTTTCCTCTTGGTACAAAGCTGAAACGGTGTTTGTGGGGATGTGTCCTCTCTGTTTCTTAGCTGGAGAGTTTAAAGGGCAAGGAGTGTTATGCGAAGCATTGCGCTGTAAGCAACACGAACCATAAGGCACTTCTGTGTGCAGTTTCCTGACACAGTAAGATTGTGCGTGACCCCAGAGTAAGTCTTAAAATACCCAATCCAGGGTATCCAGCCTCTGTAATCACTTTTGCTCTGCTGTAGTCCCAGAGGGTGGTGATGCCTGGTTATTAATTCCAAGGAAACAAGGTCAGCTTCTCTAATCAAGTGATTTTGGTATTTGTTTGAAGAAATACAGTCTATGACTTTTAATGGAAAGAGAGCAACAGTTCCACTTTGGACAATTCTGAAGCTTCGGAGTTGATTTTCATTCCAAGCCTTTTGCAGATATGCACAAAACGGAACTGTGCTGAAACAGCTATTTTTAGAGTTGGAATTTTAATATGAGTACTCTATTTTGGGTCTCTGTCTCTCTCATCTATCTGAATTAAGTACTCTAGGATACGCAACCTTTCATAATAAAACCAGAAGTAAAATGAAATTCTCTGTGTTTTAGCTGCAGTTAAACTTCATTTTAGTAGAAAAGTTCCAGATAGCATTAATAATGATTTCTGTTTTCAGGGTTTTATCTCCTCCTCTGTGACAATACAGAGTTCTGAATGAGGGGGGCTCTTCTAAAAGTAAAGTCTCATGGTGGTCCTAATCCTGGGCTTTGTGAAGCTAATTAGTTGATACTGGCAGAATTGATTTTGTTTGCTTAGCTCTGAAGTATTGAATAACATTTCAGGAATTTTCTGGTCCTTTAACATTTTCTCTTTGTGAGTCCCTGTTGACACTGAGCAAGGCCGGCAGTCAAGATGATCTTTGTTTGAATGTTCAGTTTGACAGTTTTGTGAGAAGATTGTAAGCTATAAATAATCGAGCCGGAAGATAAACAGGATGTGATGTCTTCTGTTAAACTAAGTTCTTTAATTATTTGCTATGGTAATACCAGTTGTAGGACCATTATGAAATGCTGGTATTTACTAGGTTTACCACTAAAACCTTCCCATTCTGTTTGCAAACCAGATAGGTTTCACAAGAAGAATGATTTAGATCTCTTCATGTTGAGAGTCAGCCTTCACCCATCTTTGTAAGGAGGCCTAATATTCATTGAAGGAAGGTGTTGAGCACTTTAAGGTCAGGCCTTCTTCAATGGATTCCATTTGCACCGAAATCAGGTTATTTCTGAAACTGGGGGTCCTGCCAGTGTACTTGATGGTTTTCTTCTCCTAGTCATCAAGGGGGAACTGAATGGTTACTTTCCTCATCCCTGCCTGCAGGCTTTTCTCAAGGGCAGCTTGTCCAGACATCTGGGGGGTTGTCACAGTCCAAATCCTGGAAGTATCCAGCCTCCATCAGCTGGTTATCTCCTGTAGGTCAGCAAATGGGGAGCTGCTTGATCTGAGACCATCAACTACTACAGTCTCAGCCAGTGCCAAACATTTGTACACATGAAACTTCAAGATTTGTGTTCCCTAGATAAGGGTCAGACTTGAAAGTTGTAAAGTACGTGCAATAAGCGTGGGCAAAGCCCTTCCCAAATCTTCATCCGCGAAGCCAAGCCATGAAAGTACGTGCAGATTTACATTCCCAAACCCTTCATTTCGCAGTCTAAGGGGAACAAATTAATCAACAGCAGCATATCAAAGTTATTTGCAAAGGAGGGGATATTGCTTTCAGACGCTGCAGGAAGTGATGGAACAATCAGCCATCAACAGTCGATTAAGTGTAGTGAGAGCTGTGAACTGCCTGTCCAAACCACTGGTAGGTGAGTCCCAGGTCCTTCAAGTGCTTAGAGCATCACTTAGGAAAGCCATTATTTTTAGAGTGGCTACTCTGAAGGGATCCTTGGGAATCGGGGCTGCTGATGCTACTTTTGAGAAGTCTTAGGTGACAAGTAGGTGTAAAAAGAAATTATTTGAGATTACAGCTCAGAGTAATCAGAGAAAGGCAATATGGAGGCCTCTGCAAAGACAGTGTGAGTAATTAAATGCTATACTGTCCCAGGGACCATGGCCTGGCCACTAGATCAAGGAAAACTTTGTAAGAAGACTCAGGTCTTGTGAGTGTTCACCCAGCATGGCAGAGGTTGCAGGTGTTTTGCCAGAGCAGAGGGAAAAGTACCCTGAAGCAGGGACTCCTAGGAGCAACCTGAGGAGGAGGGATCCAGAGGAGACAAAAGCATAGGCAGGGATTAGGGCTCTTATGGCAGGCTTTAAGATTAGATGCTTTTCTTCACCTTTATGGAACAAAAAAAAAAATAGCCTTACCTCCCTGTCTGGATAGAAGTGTGGTAGCATCACACTGTCGCTGTGTCCCAAGCCCCATTCTTCCACACATTCCCCATGTGTGGCATTTTCCACACCACTCATAACACCACCTAATTAGGCGGTATGAAGCCTAGTGGTGGGTCCAGTCTGAATCCTGTCCCAGGCTTTACCAGGTGTTGTTTCTGGAGGCAAGAAGCTGTAATGCAGCTCCCCAAGACAGTGTGTGTGTGTGTGTTCCTCATCATGTAACATGTCAGCTCCCTGTGCAGCTGGATGTGGGCTAGGTTTTCATGTGGGCACAATCTCAACAGAGATAAATGAACCTCCAGAAGAGCCCCAAGTCTGGAGCTAACGGTGCCAGGGCCAGGCAAGTGGTGATGGTGCCTGCGCTCAGCTGGACAACGTGCCATTCTGTGCTGTCAGCAGAAGTTTGTTTTCATTCTGATTTGAACAGGCTTGGAGGGAAACTGGACGTTTTCCAGTCCTGTCCATCCTTAATTTCTTCTCGTCGGGTAGAGAATAACTTGAGTTATTTATGTTGTTGCACAAGCAGTCAGGCAGTGTTTTGTTGACCAGCCATGGTAACCTCAGTGCGAGCCAGATGTGGGAGCTTCTCCCAGGGTGGCTGGGGGTGCCACGTGTATGTTCCCGCTGCCAGCTGCCTCCCCGTGACTGACGTCTGCAGAACCCTCATCTCCACGGCATCCTGAGGTCCCTGGGAAGAGCTTGTCATATCTGGCCTTTACCACTGGCCTTAAGTTTCACGTCATCAGCCAGAGCGTTAAGGCAAAGAAAATGTGTCACAGCATAGGAGGTCATGTTCAGAGCCGGAGGACTCTGCGACTTTAGGCTTTACAGGAGAAAATACCAGAGCACAGCTAGGTTTATCCTTAAAAACCACTATATGAGAAGACCAGTAGGCCCACAGTGCTGGGCTGGCTGCCCCAGGTGAGTATCTGTGTCTCACATCACTTCCCTGCATCGCCCTCCTGATCTGCTGGGCAAGGGCAGCAAAGGCACCAGGCGAATTGCAGCATTCCTGCTCCTGCTGCTGGAAATTTCCACACTCCCATGAATGGATTAGGCAGAGGGAAGTGGAGCCTCTGACATGTTTTTCCAAACCAAAACAAAGCTGGCAAGTCTAATTTTAGGCCTGGTTTAGTATGGAAATGATATCAATACTGACACAAAGCTTTTCCGTTCTCCTGATAATTAATTTCTGTGTATTTAAGTCTTCCACGTGGAAGAGACTGCGAATTGGTAGCCTGCTCTCAACAGCTGGGTTTACAATCAAACGTTTTTATCAACAAAGAGCAAAGTTAAAGGGAAGCGATACCACACACAGGCATAGCTTTGCTTCAGTTTGCTGTTGAACCAGCACGTTTGCAACTCCTCTCTCTGTGCCTCAGGACAAGGTGTGTAGTGACAGAGTCTCTGCCTGCCAACCTTCCCTGGCTTGTTAGAAAATAACGGCAATATTGTGACTGATGTTCATCTCTCTCTCTCTCTCTGTGTGTGTGTGTGTGTGTCTTGCTGTGCCTGGGTTTGTTTGCATGTTAGGTTTTTGTGGCCAGTCCAAACAAAACACAGCCTATTGTGGAGATCCTGTTGAAAAACCAGCCCAAACTAATTGAGTTTCTGAGCAATTTCCAGAAAGAGAGGACGGATGACGAACAATTCACTGATGAGAAGAACTACCTGATTAAGCAAATCCGAGACTTGAAAAAGCCAACGGCATGAAGAGCTCCTCTTGTTTTCCACTGTAGGCATTAATCTCATTTAACTTCCTCTGAGTCCCTTAAACACCACAATAGTGCTTGAGAAGGCACAGCCAGTGCCTGGTTTTTATTTTGTCTTTGTTCTAGATGTCAAGAGTATAGGGGTTTTACATGAAAACTAAAAAAATACAAAAATCTAGAATAATATATTATTTTTAATCAAGACTATACTTATTTATGTCAATTTAGAATCTCTCTGTAATAGAAGCTGGTTTGATGGATTTTCATTTGTGCTCAAGAAGAATGAACCTCTTTGCTTAACTTTATCAGCAAACTCAAGCTGTGGTGAGTGCACAGAGTAGGTCTTCTGAGGACTGTAACGTTGTTCCTTTGCACCTGTAATTGTGACATTGTTCTAGTGCTGCACACACACACACAAGACTGTGAAAGAGTACATTCGTCTCTGGAGTTAGCTGCACTTATAGTCAAAACAGTGGGAGATGAAAAAGCAGTAAAGGTCACTTTTTTGCTTTATTTTGGTGTTCTTTCATCTTTAAGTTTTCTTTTTCCCCTAGATCAGAGGTTTTTAATTCAGTGCTAGGGAACGGATGAAGACATCAGCCAGATGAGCTGTTTCTGCCTGCCTCCCATTTTCCTGTACATGATCTACCTTGTGCTAGAGCACAGGCTATTCCCACCAGCTCCCGAGCAGACTGATGAGGAGCAGCCCCAGGTACGTGGGTCCTCATGTACCCCCCACAATGGGAAAAAGGCAAGAGCAACCCCCCTCCATCAAGGCCCATATGGTATTGCTAATAAAGCAATCCTGTGCCCTCTAAAATCAGCAAGAAGTCTGTCCCCAGTTTCAGTGGGAATAATACTGGGTGGTAGCCAGAGCTATGTGGCTGAATGGTGCCAAGTGCTGATCCCCAGCACCAGTGCAAGAGGAGGGTCCTCAGTGTCTTCCCATCCAGATTCAAATCCCAGCTGTGTGAGGCTGGGTTGAGCTGCCTTCAGCAAGATGGCCTCAGCCTGAACCTGCTGAGTGGCCTGGGGTCCCTGAGTCTGCAGGTGCTCCCAAAGCTGACACCAGTTATTGGGTACCTAAATCAGGTGTGGGAGGCCATTCAGCAGCCCCAGGCACCAAAGGCTAGTTGTAGTCTGGCATTTTGTATCCTTGTTCGTCCCAATGTGAATTCAGGTTCCGTGTTGAAGTTGTGAAAGGGGAAATCGCCGCACTGTTAATACTTTAATAAGCTCTGTGGTCCAAACAGCGTTTCCCAGGTGTGTTTGAAGAGGTTTTGGTTTCTTTCATTTTCTAGTGGGTAATAAAAATGTTACTCTGATGCTTTATTAGTAAGTGGAGTTTGAGAGCAGGGAGTGGAAATTTCTTGAATTTTTCTGGACAGCCTAAGTTCTGAGTTTTCCTGTTTGTGGTTGAGACAGTTATCTAGCTAAAACTCTAGCAAATGCTTCAGATAAAAAGGTGACACTGAATTGTAAAACCAGAACATAACTGTTGTATATTGGGGTGACTGATACTTTAATTTATGTGCTTTAGAAAAGGGATGAAACGGAGCAGATCATGGACTCATGTTTTTTTCAGATGTCAGATATGCACAACAAATGTACATCTTAGTTGCCTGGAATTAAAAGAAAATATATTTACAAGCTATTAAAGGCATGATTACTGATCACCCTTTATTTCTATCTCCGTTTTTTTTTCCTCTTGCCTTTCTGGATAGCCAGACTCCACACAGTGCTAAATTCTTTCTCTCCTTTGCCAACCAGTTTCAGCAGATGGAGAGAGAGAGAGATGAGCGCTGCCTTCAGAGCTAATGCACTCTGCAAGCATCACATCTGCAGCCCTGGCTGGCAGGGAGCCTCGGAACCCAGGCTGCAGTCCAGCTTAGCCTGACTGCAATCTTCTCCCCCAGCTCCGTGGGTAGTACTCACTATCAGTGGTAGGCTTGCAGGTCAATAAAGGACCATCTCCAGAATCATGATCTTCAGAGTTAGTTGTTTAAGTCTGATCCTCTGAGATTTGGAGCCTGAAACTGAAGGGCACTTGGCTGAGCTCCGAGCTTTTGGGGTGGGGCTGGTCTCTAGGGCTGGATTAACACAGAGACGTGTCCATTGCCTCAGCCTCTGGAGCCACATGAGAACATGGGGCTGGAAGCCCGCACTCGGAAAAAGTGTCTAATGGTGTGTTGCTGGAGAATGCCTGCCCTTGACAATGTGAGTGTAACCCATGCAGTGGTGCATCTGTGAGGGTGGTCAGTGCTGTGAGCTGCTCTTGTCTGCATGGTCTGGACACAAAAGAGTGCTTGAAGACATCAAAACCTGGCTGAAATATGAGAGGTAAGGTTACCACCACGCTCTGGTGTTTGCGTAGGCAGAGGTGTGGCAAGCCAACAGGGAACAGAGCAATGGGCCTCATCCCCACAAAGGCAGCCTTTTCCAGTGTGAGCAGCCATCAGACTGCATGAGTAAGTCGTAAGGAGGGCTTGTGAAAAAGGGGTCTGTGTGCAAATGGCGGCGGCGGGGGGAAGAGTGGTCTTACAGTAAAATACACTTGTGCCAGACCCCTTGTAACTTCTCATGCAAGCAGCTGGTACTGAAGTAGATATTGCCACACACCTCAAAGTAATTGGGTCATCCCCAAGCTCAACTTGCTTAGCTATTCGAAAGAAGAAAAAGCAAAAGAAATGGTGAAGATGAAATTAAGCACCATAATAATATTTCACAGCAGGTGGGGACACATCCCTAATTAAAGGAAAATGAGGTCTTTTCTAAAGCAACTTAGAAATAATGGTAGAACTCCTAATGTCCTCTGGTGCATTCAGCTAAGGTGCGGGTTTTTTTCCTAAGTGATTGCTCCCACCAGGAACTCACAATTTCTCTGAAATTAATATCTGGGGGAGCTGTGTGAATGCAGGACATGGATCATCAGAGTGAGGACAGGGAAGAAGACTGTAGATCAGAGAGAAAAAGAGCTGGAGGATGTCTGGGCTGCAGCCTCTCCATTCCAATCCCCACCCAGAATTCAGGGGGTTTGGAGTGTACGGATGAATCCCTGCCAACATGTGATGTATGATCCTGCACATAAAACCTTATTTGATACAGCAGAGTGCCAGGAATCTTTGAACTATAAGCTTCTGTCCTGGGATTTAGGCAGCTTATGCTACTAAGAAAAATCTGATTAGAAGCAGCAACAGTCTCCCCTGTCTGTGATGGCATGTATGCCAGCAGGTGTGAACCTGGGGGAAGGCTGCAGGACTCTGGCCTTCAAGAATCGTGGGCGTTAAGATCACTTGAGCTTCTTAATCTGCATGCACTAGGGACAAGATCAGATCAGAAGGAGAGAAGACTTGGACCTTGTCGTCTAAAGATAAAAGCACTCGCATGAGGGAGTGGAGATCTGGATCCCATTTGTTCTCTAGCACATGCTTTGCTCTTGTCTATGAAATTGGAGCAGGGCTAAGAGAACCCAGGCCTTTTTCCAAAGGATGCAGTGATGTTTGGTCATAGAGAGGCTTTTTCTCTGGGCCATCAAATGCTTTGTTTCTCTGTCTGAAGTAGAAGCACTTCAACATTTTGGCTGGAAGCACTTTCCTGCAGAAAGTTTTATGCCTGGCGGTGAAGGCTGTTACAAGGCAGAGAGAATATGGGTTTTGGTCTCTGTGACATGAAAGGGAATTTTACCTAGCTCTCTCCCTTCTTGGCTAAACACGCTTGCATAAAAATATATATTTCCATGGCCATCCACCAGTTTTGGACTTGTTCTCACTGCGTTTGCCTTGAGCATCCCCCATTGGTCTTGTATGCACAGCCTGGAACTGAACAGCATCAAGCACTGAGGGATTCTGTAGACCATAAGGATTTGTTGCATTTACTGACTGTTTTGTAGCTCTTGTGCTGATGGACCTGAAGTGGCAAGTTGCTTTCTTGTCAGAGCAGATAGGTGACAGGAATGCTGCTGGGCTGCAGTGCTCCTGGAGTCTGAGCAGGAAATACCCAGCACTCGCTGATGCCCAGTGACAAATGCAGGTACCCTAAAGGCCTTCACTGCTGGAGCCCCAGTCCTGGAGCTGCTGGTTTATATCAGTTTTTGGTGTAAATGCAGGCCCAGCCTCAGGAACTGAGACATAACCCTTCCAGACAGCATGTTAACAGAGAGCTCAGCCAGTGTTTCTACCTGTTCAGAGCAAATCCACGGCTCTTCTCCCACTCAGTGACAAACTCAGTGAGCTATGGAGTCACTCACTCACTCACTGAGGCCCTTTGCACGTGTATTCCATACCTGCGCACCAAGTGGAGCAGCACAAGCCATTAAGACTGGGCATGAGGTGTCCCAGAGCCTCTAGCAGAAGGTCCATCCCCATAGCAAGAGTTGCAATCCCACTGGCAAGAGCTGCTGAGGCATGGGGAAGAGGAGGAGATGAAGTCCCTGCCACCCCAGCCCATGAAGGGGAGCCCTGCCTCCAGCAAAGGCTGCCATCCCTCAGCCTGCGGGGTGTGAGGGCACAAGGTAGCCAAGCCAGCTCTGAGCACAGTTGGTGCTGGGCAGGCAACGTGGTGCAAGGCTAAGGGAAAAGCCCGGACAAGGTTAGCAGTTTTGGCCGTGTGGTTCAGCTGGAAGCCAGGCATCTCCCAGGGCTGTGACTTGGCCCAGCTCCCCGGGAGCCCCAGGGAGAAGCAGGCAGGGAGCCCAGCTCTCCTGACTCATGGTCCTGCTTCTCAGCGCCTGCCTTGTGCTGGCCCCTCTTTCCAGGAATGTGAAAGGAGGAAAAACAATCAATCACACCACCCCCTTCCCATGGCATCGGTTGTGAGTGGCTTTGCAAACTGCAGTGACAATAACCTTCTCCACCACAGGCTGTGTGGCAGCAAGTGGCAGCATGGGGAAAGCCTGTGCCCAGGGTGCAGCACCAGCTCGGATCTGGCCAAGCCGTGGCCGTGCCCAGCTGTGCCACAGCAGGGAGACAGCTCCCCTCTGTCCCCGACACCCTATCTTGCTTAGTATTGACTGGTGTACTGGGGACTGGGACAGGGGGTGTCCCAGCACATACTGTGAGACAACAGTTTGTCCTGCATCATGCAGCTGAACGCTGTAACCTGCCACTGCTGCAAGAGCCTCGTGGCTGTTCTTCATCGCTGTATGGCACTGGCCGCAGCTGGGAGGGCTTTGCTGGGAGCCCTAGCCCCAGGAAATCATCGCACTGCCCTGGCTGTCTGTGAGACTGCAGATACCTGCTGTGGTGCAGCACATGAGCTATGACCCAGCATAGGTTCCATGCTGCCTCATCCTCCTCCCTCCCTTGGTGTGCCTGTTTTGCAATTTGGTGGTGATGCTCACAGGGCTGTGGGATGGTGTCTGCTTTTCTTCAGATCCTTCAGATTTGGGAATGAAACCTCATTGCCCATGGCCAAATGTGTAATGTATGTGTTTTAACTGTCATGTCATGCTGGCAGGCACCTCCAGCATGTTGAGGTTTTACAAGTAGTTGGACACAACAAACACCCGACCCCCAAGGTGACAGGTACGAACAAAGTCTTTTGTCTGCTGGATAGGTACCAGCCCAGTCGTGGCATCACAGCCCAGCTCCTTGTAGTTAGAGAAACAAAACCCACCCAAGTCTGCAATGCAACTCTCTTGGGGAGAGCTACCGGTCTGCTAATGAATGGAGTGATTTCTTCTGATGGCACAGAGAAGACAGAACCATGTCTTTGGGGCCATGAAGTGCCTCGCTCAACTTTTACAAATAGAGGCCCTTTATTTCCAAATTGCTACCTCTACGAGAGCACTGGTTTGGCAATGCCCTTCAACTCGCCTGTAGAACAGCTGGCTTGACAAGGGTTTGGAGTGGATTTAAAAATACCCTTGTCAAAGCAGAGCCCATTGCATCTGTTCAGAGCTTTGTGCAAACATGCTGTCGGGGTTAGCTTTTCATCGAGCGGCACACCCAGGCACAGCCCTGCCCCGGCGGCTAGCAGGGAGCAAACAAACCCGTCATTGGCTCAGGCAGATGGTCAGATGCCCAACAGGCTCTGTGTGCATAGGACAAGCAGGAGCCTGCAGGGAGCAGGTCTCATGAAGTCCCATGGGGGAAGTGGAGAAAGGTACCTCCTCTTCATTTTAAAGCTGGGTGTGGGGGGAAAATTGATATTCACAGACAGACTCGCCTTGTGCCCCAAGGAGTGTCAAGGGCAGAGACACAATTAGCTCATGGGATAGAGCAGGTTCTTGCTGTGGGCTGACAGCCGTGGGTCATGCTTCCTGTCAAAGGCTCAAAGGAAAGCGACACTGGGGACAGGCTTACTGGCAGGCATAAGGCCGTATGTCCCATGGGACGGCAGGCATTGCAGAGGGAGGAGAGACATATGTTCATTCCAACAAAAGACCCAGCTCTCTGCTAGTGAGTACCACTTCTGGCCATGCAGCTACGCTTCTCCACTTCCACTGGTTTTTGTTTTCTGTAGCTAAATCTGTCTTGTCCCACAACGGGAATGAAAAACTCGCTGCAGGTGACTGTACTGGCATTCATACTCTCTTACATACATCCTTCAGGTATTTCTGAAAGGACATCAGGGAGGGGGTGAATGTCTATGCTGGCATTTTTATGACATGTCCCTGAAGCCTGGCTCTTGATCACGTTATTGTTCAAGTGTTTATGGTTTCTCCAGGCTTCTTCAACCCCTTCTTCTTCCTCCAAGTTAGAAATATAGCTGCCCTGGGGGAAAATCTACAGGCAAAGCAGTGAGGTGACATCACTAAAGCCGAAGTAAAGATAGCTGAGCAATGAAGGCGAAGGAGGAGGAAAAAACCCGCAGTCAGACTGCAAAGGCTTCGTTGTTGTTAATACACCTCTCTAGTGCCAGCGATGAACACGTTGCAGAAGTACCATGTACATTACAGTTGGAACAGACCCCATCCCTTCCATGGTGGTCAGAACGCACAGTGGTCCTGGTAGCTCCAGGAAGACACTCAGTGCTGAGGCAGAGCCTGGCTTCTCAGAAAAGCAAAGTGGAAAATTTCATGTACAAACAGATGATACCTGGAGTGCAGAAGATAAATGTCACACTGCAAAATACCCCAGGGCAAAGGCTGTGCTCAGTGCTTTCCTCTGCATGTCTGTTCCGAGCCCAAACACAGTTAAGCCTCTGCTGCTGCAAGTCAAGCAATGCCCTTTACCTACATGACAGCCACACCAGCCTCATTTTTTCCTCCTTCCTATTTATGAGTTTTGAGCTGTCTCAAGTGTTCCAGTAGTTCTGACACCTCTGTGCTGGGGAAGATCGTGGAACAGATCCTCCTGGAATTTATGCTGAGGCACATGGAGGACATAGAGGTGATTTGAGGCAGCCAGCATGACTTCATCAAGGGCAAGTCCTGTCTGACCACCAAGTGGCCTTCTACAGTGAAGTGACTGCATCAGTGGCCAGGGAAAGAGCTATGGATGTCATCTTTCAGGACTTCTGTAAGGCCTTTGACACGGTCCCACACATCCTTCTCTCTAAATTGGAGAGATAGATACACATTTGATGGGTGGACTGTTCAGTGGATAAGGAATTGGTTGGATGGTCGCATCCAGAGGGTAGAGAAATACAGGATGGGGGATAATGTGATTGAGAGCAGCCCGGCCAAGAAGGACTTGGGGGTACTTATTGACAAAAACTTGGACATGAGCAAGGCAATGTGAGCTTGCAGCCCAGAAGGACAACCATATCCTGGGCTGCATCAGAAGAAGCGTGGCCAGCAGGTTGAGAGAGGCGATTCTGCCACTCTGCTCTGGTGAGACGTCAGAACACGAAAGACATGGACCAGTTGGAGCAGGTCCAGAGGAGGGGCACAAAAATGATCAGAGGGACGGAACACCTCTGCTCTGAGGACAGGCTGGGAGCGCTGGGATGCTCAGCCTGGAGAAGGCTCTGGGGAGATCTTATTGCAGCCTTCCAGTACTTCAAGGCGGGGGGGGTGGGGGGGGTGGGTGGGGTGGGGCGCGGTGCGGGGCACTATAAGAAAGATGGGGACAGTCTTTTTAGCAGGACAAGGGGTGATGGTTTTAAACTGAAAGAGGGGAGATTTAGACGAGATAAAAGGAAGAATTTTTTTGCGATGAGGGTGGTGAGACACTGGCACAGGTTGCCCAGAGAGGTGGTTGATGCCCCATCCCTGCAAACACGCCAGGTGAGGCTGGACAGGGCTCTGGGCAAACCTGATCTAGTTGAAGATGTCCCTGCCCATGGCAGGGGGGTTGGACTAGACTTTTAAAGGCCCCTTCCAATCCAAACCGTTCTGCCATTCTGGGACTGACAACAACCACCAGCACACCTTTGCCGCCTTCTGTCTGCAGTAGCAGCAGCAGCAGGAGGATTCTCCGTGCGCCTGTTGCAGTACTTACGGTAAACCGCAGCCCTGCTGTGTAGACCTGCAGGCACGCGCTCGTGTGTCGCCCACCCCCCAGCCCCTCGTAGGGGCGGAGGAGCCGCAGGCGAACGCCCGCGCCCGGCAGGGACCCGGGCGGGGCTGCCCTCTCCCCGGAAGACCTCGGCGGGGCTCATTTCCCTGCTAACAGCCCCCCCTCACGGCCGCGCTCCAGCCCTGCACCCCGCGGCCCCTCGGGTACCGCTGGCGAGGAGCTGGAGCCCCTTTTTGTGCCGCAGGTAAGGCAAAACCAGCCCCACTTTAGAGAGGAGGAACCCAGCTGAGGGGCTTGTTAAGGCAGGCACAGATCAGCACAGCAGCTCTTTGCCTCCTCTCTCCCCGCAGCAAAGACTCTGCCCGCTGCCCGCTGCCCGCTGCCCGCTGCCCGCTGCCCGCTCCCCCGGGGGCTGCAGCGTTAGTATCTGTCTGCGACCAGCACCGAGGCACATCAGTGCTCCGGCTTCCAAGAGACTGGTTTGGCATGTCACAAAGGTACCACCCCTGTCTTGGCCCAACTGACAGCCATCGCCCTGTCGGGAGGTGGTGGGTCCCACTGGAAGGTGTCTGTGCTCGCAGCCTCCTTCCCCTTCAAAGAGGGGACGAAACTGCAAACGCTGAGTGGCTCATTCTGCCCGGTACCTGGAAATGCTTTCGGCTAGATGCTGCCTGTGTGTGTGCATGCGGCTGTGCGGGCCTGGGAAAACAGAAGGGTCCCAAGGACAATCAACTGGCATTTGACAACAGTTCTCTGCCATTAGCTTTCTGCACAGCACGGCGTTCAGCTCTGCCTACGTGGCACTGTGACCGTCTTCACTGACGGTACTGACACCCAGACCATTGGAAATCAGCACACTTCGTTCACCTTCTCTGCTTTTCTAGTCTCCAAGCAATGTCTCTTACTGGAGACATCAAAGCCAAACATATTTGAAGTCTGGTTCACAGGCAGGATGGCTGAAACAAACAAACAAAAAATCTGTTTAGAGGACTGCAAAGCTTTTCAGACAAGTCCCTGCATTAAACACGGCTCTGGGAAGCCTGTCCCATTGCCAGCCCGGCTGACTACGTCCCACTGACTGCTCACTGTGTGTCAGCAATGACATTTCAGTTCCAGAGCACTTCTGAAATGCATCTCCCATCTGTCCCTGCTCACTGCATGTGGCTCCACCACACAAGCCGGTCTTGGAGTGCTGGAGTGCACTGAGCAGAATCCTTTCACATGCAGTTAAACAGGAAAACGGACTGTAGGCGTAGCCCTAAGGCACTCTGCTGGCGAACAGGCCCTCAGTCCACGTGCCCGGGCTACAGCTAGGGGGATGCAAACCTCCCCATGGGTCAGGCCTTCAGCAACGCCTGCTTCATGCTACAGACTCACTCCCCTTCAGCCATGCTGCCGACCAGCGTAGCTGCTGGCCCCAGCTACCGCAGCGATCCCCCTCTGCAGACACTATAGCAGGGACCAGTTTTACTGCTGGATGCTCAAATCTTCACCCAGTTCTATCCTTTCCAACCAAGAAACAGGCTGTGGAGGTGGCAGCTCACACAATGCTCCCCGAGGCAGTTCTTACTCTCTCGAGGAAGGAGGAATTAATACTCATTAAAGCTCCTCACAGGGCCGAGGTATGGGATCCCAGCCCTTCCTTCCCCCCAGGTTGGCAGGAGGCACAGTCTCATGGGGAGACAAATTCTACAAGCAGAGCAGAGGGAGGTGATGCAGCTCAGCAAATCCCTGGGACTGCCAGAACAAGGGCAGCCACCAGGCTGGTAAATGGTGTGAGCATTTCAATGCACCCTGTAATATTTCGAATAACCCAAAGCACTTAAAAATACACTTCAGAACTTACTGTCAGATTAATTTATTAGCGGAAAACATGTTTTGCTGTAAGGCAGACAATTAACAGAGAATTTCTGTAATTCTCAGTCAAGAGGCCAAATTATTACTGATAGTTCATACCTGCAATTAAAATGACTGCTCTGAAATGAATGGAAGAGATCCCAAATGCATATGGAAGTTTCATAAAATATATAAAATACATAACTTTTACATATCTTAGTTTTAAATACATTGTAGTTCTTATGTAAGAAACAAACATCCCAGCGTTCATTTGCAAAATATGCGCTGCAGCCAATGTTCAGTCTTCCATGTGTCTCCCTGGAAAGCAGATGACATGCACAGCAGCGCCTTCAGAGGCCACGGGTTGAGAGAGAAACCCCATTCACATTGCTTCTCTTGGCCAGGATAAAGGCCCCACTTCGTAACTCCAGTAAGAATTAAAGAAGTGGGGTTATACTGATAGTTAGAAATTTATGAGCCTCTGGAGGAATGTGTAGAAATAGGGCAAGACAGAAATACAGCCGGACTTCCCAGCCTTCAGCCTTAAGAGCAATTCCAGGTTTCACAGAAAGTTTTGTACAAAAATCATCTTTTCTAAAAAATGATAAAAAGGTAGAAACATGAATTACGGGTTACGGGCAGCATTCACTGCAGTGTGACTGTTTGATGTGTGTGATATTTAACTAGTATCTTGATAGACGTCTCCGTGTGCCCAGGCCACCTATGACGTTTCAGGGACTTTTCAGCTGTCTCTATAAAGACATTGACTTCTTTACTGATTTTGATACCTGCTGACTGATCAGTATAAAACTTGAAGGGACCTTAAACCTGCCCCTGTTTTTTTCTGTGCTTTTACCTCAAGTGGAAGAGCATTGCCAATGGATTATGGAAACAAGGTTTCAGTGAGCGAGGCAGAGCGGGCTTTTTAATCTGGACAGTGTTCTTCTGATGTGTAGAAAAAGCCAAGAGTAATTACTCTAACACAAGATGCTTACAAGAAGTGCAGACAAAATATGCCAAAGTAAAATATTCATGATTTAAAAAACAGATTATAATCTTGGTTAGAAACACCAACATCTGACTTCGACTTCATGTGGAAGTTACAAACAATGAAATTATATAACCCTTGATGAAAGGGAATGTCTTTCTGAGGTTTGTACAGCATCCAGACCAATAAATTAATTCCCAGGCCCCGGACTGTGAATCTCACAGGTGAGGCACAGAGCTCTTGTAGCTGGATCTGCTGGTCCTCAGTTCAGGATCTGGGTTCCTCCACACTCGATTACAAGACCTGGTGAAGTGGCAGTTCAGCAATTTCCTCGTGAGCTCTGTGAGAAAGCACTCTTTTGTGGTGTGATGCAAAAATGGGTTTCACCATCCTTCCCTTAGTTGACAAATGGGTTCAGATTCTTCTTTATACACCACCTTGTCCTGGGAAATGAAGCTGCAGGCACCCTGCTTAGCAAGACAGCCATGGTGCGGGAGGTCAGCTGGTTGCCTGATGAGAGTTCTGCTGCTAACTCTGCAGGTACAGCACTCAAACAGAAGTGCTGGAGTCGCCTTCAAGCTAAACTAGGCTGAGACACACAGCAGCTTCTCCAGCTCCAGTGAGAATGAATTCTCATGGTGGTAAGAGGATATAAGCACCCCCCAGCTCTAAAGTCCAGGTACTGAAGAATGAAGTTATACTCTGAGCCACAGGTAATCGCAGCTCCTTGCTGCAGCTCTAAGCATCAAGAACTGTACCTTAAGCTACAGCAACAGTGGCCAAACTGGGTGAGAACAGACTCCATATAATTAATGCCGCATTAAGGATACTTCGCACACTATCCAACCACAGCTTTGCTATCTAGTTCCAACCTTTTCCAAAGCCTAAAAGAAGCAAACAAAACCTACAGCAGCATCTTAAGATGCTATTCCCCTTCCAGGACTTTAAGGAGGTCAGCAAAGACAAGATGCATGAAAGAACTGGGGAAAGGCTGTTTATATATCCTACCAGCAGCAGCAGAAAAAGGTTTAAGGTGTTTGCACTTGAGAGCTCAGCACAGGAGTGGACAGAAAGCCTTGGAATGCCTGCTAAAACAAACAGCTAGAGGTCATATTCAAAGCAGCAAACAGATGGGAGTAAGGGGAGTGACCTCTCAAAAGATGCTGGGTACAACTCTATGCTCTGGTTACCCATGACCTACCCAGCACTCCCTCAAAACTTGCAACCACATCAGACTACAGTTTCACTGGCTGTTGTAACAACACCCCTGCTCCATGCGCAGTCAGCCAAAAGACTGGCACCTGAAAAGATTCAGGCTGTTCCCCTGGTACACATCGTCCTATCTAAGAAACAATAGGACATCTGGCACTTTATTAGCTTCTGTAGTCCTAGAAGCCTGTTAGTGAAGATTAACAAAACCTAAACACTAGCTGTCTTCACACAGTGTGGAGGGGCCAGTGAGATGCGTTCAGCCAAATTCTTTACAGCCTACATCCAGGAGCTGGGAAAAAGCAGAGCTAATCTTTTGTCTACGTTAATTCAGATGGACCGCACTTGAGGAAGCACACAGAGAGCAATGCAAATAGCATGAAACAAAATAGCTCTGCTGCCATGGTAGTTGGAAGAGGTGGTCTATGAGAGACGAGCTTCATCTCCAAATAACTCAGCGAGCAACGACTGCCATCCCAATGGTTTTGTCTCCTTTATACAGGCAGACTGAGAAGCAAAGCCACTTTCAGGAACAGGAATAATTGCTAGTTATTATTTATCTACCGTTTCCTAGAAGAATCCCTTGACAACTGTACTTGCTTATTTCTGCATTCTGCCAGCCCAGAACTTAGAAATACATTCCCTCCATACACCAAGCAAAAAAGATACCATTTTATTATTACTCTGATCTCCCAGCAATAAACTTTCGGTTTTTTTTTTTTTTAACATGTTAACAATGACAAGCCACCCAGTTACTTTCACAGAAATTACAAGCAGCATTTTTTCCCCCAGGAACTTCTAAATTAAAACACCTTCAGGTAATTCTGTAAAGCATATAAGACATCATAAATAAACTTATTCTAAAAATCACCTTCCAAACAATAAATAAAACTCTTCCTTATTTGAAAGTGCAAACAGGCTGCATTATAAAAAGTACAGAGCAAGAACTGCAGAAGTGCTTCATTATTCAATAGTGACCAAGACACAGCTTCTTGTTTTGGTGCTGTTGGTCATCTAGTGATTTTGTTTTCTGGACCCCATCTAAAGAAGAAAAAAAATTTGTAAAACATTAATGCAATAGTAAGCATAGTCTAAATACTCAACACATACAGGCACAATGATACAACACGGGGTGGGGTTTGGGGTAGGGAAGTTTGTCTTCTTCCCCATACATGCTATAATCATATTAAAAGAAACATACTAAGGAAAAATAGCGACTTAAAACAGTTCAGTATTGAAAATGTAAGCATACAATCTCCAACAAAACATAGTTAGAAAAATGAGCCCCATTAAAGGTTGTCAAACAAAGTACCCCAGGATAAATCTTTCTCCAGCTGGGTCTAAAAACCATTAGCAGAGAGAGGGACAAACAAGCCCTAACATTTTGCAGTGATTACTAATGCCATAAACACCGTTCTGAGCCCTTCTCTCCCCGCTTTCCCCCGGACTCATAAGCCAATAGTTAACACAGAGACTTCTCCGCTGATCTAGCTCACCATGTGTTAGGAATTTCCTTGTAGTATGTGGCTATTCACGTGCTACGAAAACCACCTTCAGTCTTTTTTATGCTCCTAGCATGATGCTCAGTGCTTTGAGTAACTGCCAACTCCCTATCTTTACGCTCCGTATCTTCATGCTTGAGGCACAAAAATTATTCAGCTTCTTTTTCCACATTAGTTTCCCCTCCGGATGAGAAACATTTTAAGGACTGGTAGCTGACAGTAAATGCCAATGGTGGGTCCCTTCCATAGGACAAAAATGCTTCAATCTAAGACCCATCTAAACTGTTTTTGGAAGATGACGGCTCCCTTGCTACAGGGGTGCAGGTTGACAAGGATTTTGTGGCCTTTATATTATATATGTCGATTGAAAAGCATTGGCATAGATTCTGCTTCATTAAAAGAAGCCCTGAAATGTTCTGCAGAACACATTTAAATGACTTGCTGGAGTCCCATTTCCCTTGCAAAAGAATGGCACTTTTTATAGAGCACAATATAAAAAGTCTTTCTAGAACAAAATTTAAAACATGATAAAGTAGTCTGAAATGATCTATGTGCAAAACAGCATATTGTCGACCTTGATAATAGCATTACTAGATTTTGTAACGTGCACCAGTACCAAGCATTTGTTAAAACAAGCTTATGTTTTTGTCTTACCATTAGTTCATCTATTCAAAAATCTCAGAGAAGTTTTCATGGCAAAATTTAACTAATCCAAATCGAGATTAATTAATCAAGATTAACTAATTGAGATTAATTAATCCTAGAGGGATTCAAGTTGGTTTAAAACATGATCTCACAGACTGACTTCAGTCATAAAATTAATTAATGACAAAATACTTACTTTCCCTGGCTGTGACGTCATGGAATTCAAGGGCATTAGTGTGCAATGGGTTTTGTTGCCACTGGCAAAAGAAGAAGAAAAAGTTCACTTATTCCAGGGGAGAGAAGAAAAGAGCAAAGGGAGAAAGAAAAAGTACCCCAGAGTGCTTCACCGTAAGGCATGACTAGGGACGAGATGGGAAATGAAGGGCCTCCTTCTCCAAAGCACACTTGCTTTGAAGACAAAGAGCTATTAAGGGATGTGTGGCCATTTACTCCCTTGAGAAGGAGAAATGAGCCCTCTCAAACCCACAGTGCTTTAGTTTGTCATGGTGAGCACCCTGAGTGCAGGTGCACTTGGCCACCTTCAAAACCCACCACAGCTGTTTCAGGAGCTGCTGGAAGGGCCTACACAGGGCCCACACAGTGACCTCCCACATCAGCTGCCACGCTGTGACAGGGAGGCTTGAAGAGAACTTCAGAGTGTGAAGAGGCCACCTCAAACAACAGCAACGAGTTAGAGGGAAATCTGCAAGGAAATTACTTGGCTCCACCATCTGGCATATGGCGCAGCACTTGTACCCGGTGTCGTGACAAGCAACCTCTCAGTGCCACTCGTCTAAACAGCACAAGAAAACACTCCTCTGTGCTGGCTGCAGATGTCTGCTCACTTCACCCTCCCCTCAATGCTGCCCAGAGTTTTTAGAATATAGCATATTTAGACACTTACTGTAAATTTGCTTACACCCTCAAGTTCACCAAACTTCATATAGGATATGTCTGCTTTCTTTTTTCCAGCATCAACATCTCCTGCATAGATCTGCTTGATACCAGCCCCCTTGATTAAAGGGACACACTCATCACATGGACATTTCGTCACAAATATCATGCTTCTTTCATCTGGCTTTATTTCTCGACACCTACAAGCAGTCAGAAGGCAGCATTTCAGAGTTTATAAATCGATGGTTTTGAATGGTGACAAACTTGATACCTCACGAGCAAGCAAAGAAGTGTTGTGCTACCTACTTTCAGAAGAACCTTATCTTACTCAGGTGCACAAGTACACAACAACATCTGGTTTGGTTTTACTATCTGTGAACAAAACACCCATCCCACCTCTCCACACGTATCATTGCTGGACACCTCAACAACTGCCACACTTCTGTATCTCAGGTTATAGCACAGTCCTAGCACCAAGCAGAGGCAGTCGCTTGTATCTGAAGGACAGCTGCCATGTATTGGGGTGATTATCCTTTAAAAACCAAGTTCACTTAGGAAGTCTGAAGAAACCCCAGGAGCTGACTGTGTCCATGCACATCCAAGTTCTGCATCATAGGCATAAACAAGGTGACTGCAATCCACACTACGTCACAATGACATCATGCATTTGTCATGCAAATTGTTTCTGAACTGTCTCATTCTTTTCTGAGATAAAAATAAACCCATTACCTGAATGTCAAGGCGTTCTGTTCTGCATGTATAATGTATCTGAACTTTCTGATTTCCCGATCCTTTTGTTTATCATCCATGTGTGGAAAATCAGCATATTCAGATCCAACAGGAAAGGCATTGTACCCACAGCCCACAAAATACATGGCTCCTGTTCCATCACAGCTTCTCTGGAACAGTAAGCAAAGCATCAAATTTGGACACATTTACACATAGTACCAAGTCACAGTGCTGTGAAATGTGTACTTTCACATTATCAGCTCACGCCAAGTTACAGCAGTTAAAAGAGAACTTGGCTCTTGTTTACTGCTCCATGTGTGTATGAAGCTTTTCCATTAAGCTCCATAGAGCCACGCAGGAAACTAACGCCGCAGATGACACACTGCACCAGGTTTTAGAGGCTTTCCTTTTAGCAAGTAATACTGATAGCAGGAACAAAAAGTCTGAAGGATTTAGTTTTTGAGCCTTTCTGCAATGTACCAAATTAAAGACAGCAGGAGTTAGTGCCTGATGTGCCAGAGACTAGGTTTCACCTGTCTCTCAACAGATCCAGTGACCAGTGGGCCCACCAAGTAGCAACCGTGACTGAAATCAGAACAAGAAGCAAAACAGCAATAAGCAGCTAATGACTGAAGTGCTAAAAACAAATGAAGAGTATGTTGCAGCTGCATGAAGAATGAGGCTTGCTTGGATTGGTAATATGCATAATCAGAGACATAAAGAAATAAAAAATTCATGTTTGGATGGGAAAAAGCACAGTAACAATATTTGTAGAAAAATATCACTTTGATCCAAAAAGGATCTGGCTAAAGCCAGTACAGCATTTCAACTGCAACAAAAATCCTCAAAAGATTGTCAGGCTCTGATTGCAGCGAGACCTCTACAAAAACAAGCTGCAGAGAGGGACCATGCAGAGCAGGCACATGCTGCCTGATCCCCAGCTGTGGCAAAGCTTGGTAGCCAGGACACCTGGAACAACTGACAAGACTAGGGAAGCAGGCACACTGAAAAGCCAGGGAAGAGACACTGTGGCAGTTACCAAACTCATTTACACTTCCCCTTCATCTTGACAGCATAACAGTGAAGCAGTCAGCTACTAAAGAATAAGAGTGCAAGCTTTCTATAGTCCTGAGCACGTGTATGAAAAATGCCCGTGTATAAACTTGAAGCTCAAAAAGCTCAAAGCAGATACAAGTGTATGAATTGTGAGTGCAAGAAAAAGTAACTTTTTCAACTTACTGATTTTTCTTCTGCCCAAATAATTGCTCCAACTCCCGTTTTATGATCCTCTAAAATACATAACATTTTAGTAGTTAATAATTAATAAAGCAGTTCTGAGTTACATATACATCAACATACGACATCCTAGAGTGAGGAATAACATTCATTGTTGCTTTGTGGGCAAGAGAAAAGAAATGCAGAAAGATAAAGAGCTTCAATGTTGTATGAGTCTACTGCAAAAGCTGGGTGTGCCTTAACTGCAAGGGCAGCTGTTCTAAGACTTTGCATGTGTATTTGTTCACAAATGCTAAGAAACAACCAATACATACATTAGATAAGAAAATGTGTGCCAAGAATATATGTGGACAGGTTCACTTATGTCAGGTGGTAAACTGATAAAAACCTTCCTGTTGTTTACTACTAAATTTAATTACTTAATTTCTGCCATTCCTTAAGTTTATGGTTCTGTGGTATGAATTCCTATCAAAATTTTAGGTACAGGTATTTTATACCTAATTGAGAGACAAAAATGTTAATCAGATTTTGGGGCATGTTTCTCATCACCACCACAGGAAAACTGGAACAGAACTTTCATTATATGACTTGGAAGATTTTTACGGAACTTGGAAATCTTCCCCAGTAGCAACAGATGAGAGTCTTGACCAGTTAAAACAGAGCATGTCAAGGAGAAAAAAAATGTTTCAGTCTTCCAGTGATTAAAATTGTAGAAGATGCTGTTTCAATTAACCATTTCCATCATCCTTTGTATCACTACCATATATAATCCCTCAAAGAGAGTCTTTCCTGCCAAAGGTATGTTTTATGAGGGCTGACTTTGTTTACATTCTGCATATTTATTAGACACTGATCCATATTAAGCCAGCATAGAAAACATCCTATGACCTTTCTCCCTGGATATCCACCTATATAGTAACGTAAAGCATCTAAATATGTGTGTGTTTGTGCTGTTATTTATTTTAATATCTTCACAGGACTCAAGCAGAATACGAGTTTGCTCAAAACCAGATCTGAGTCCAGGCTGAACAGCACAGATAGAACCGTATTTTGCGGCCCAGCAGTGAGTACTCAAGCTTGGTCATTCTATCTTGCTCTGTACAACATTACGCTGTATAACTGTACTTAATGCCCTGCTGGTAGAATATTATTTCATTGTTCTGAAGCGTACACAATATGCTTAAAATATTAGCACTTACTTGGTAACAAAAACATCTTGTGAAACCTCCGTAAAAAAGAGCCTCAGACAGCTTGAGGAGTTTAAATGCCATTGTATTCTATTTCCAGATAGGTGTTCAACATGTTGTCAGGGCAGGCTTTCCTAGCATTGTATGTGAAACACCTGCCCTAATTTACTCTTGGAAAGCTCAGTCCTTTCACACACAACACTATGTACCCCCGTGGAGTTTTTACTACTGTTGCTGCTTCTGTTTCTCAGATGTAGGAACATAATTCAGCAGCTTGGTCAAGGAATTATTTGGAAGAAGTAAGACTGAAATCAGGAACTCGCTCAACTCATGAGACCCATTCTTCCTCCACTACTGTAACAACTCACCTGTCCGGTATGCAAGTAGTCTGGCTTGTATCATACAGTGCCTTGCAATTTCTTGGGGCAAACCCTGATGGTCTGTTTCATTTGTTTGCCACCATTCGCTATTGTAAAATCCAAAGCATTCAAAGACGGGGACACTGGCAGCCACTGTCGCCAAGACCAAGACAAGATCCTTCATATTTTGCCTAAGGTTGCTGAAGTATGGATTTTCACAGAGGTTCTCCAGTCCTATTGTCATCAGTATTTGCTTGTGTGTTTCCTCATTTGAAATTAGGAACAAACTTTCATATTCTTTTATTCTCTCTTGTCTACATGCAATATAAAAGTCAATATTTGAGTCAGGCTGAGACTTTGCTATTTTTTGAATAAAATCAAATTTGGTGGAAGTTTCTTCAACAAATTGCACCATATAGCACACCAAGGGCTGAAGCAACACACACACGCGAGCACGACTATTTGACTTCAGTCTTTCTACTGCTTTGGCATCTATCTTCGCATCGTCAGGAGTCATGGGATTGGATGCCTCATTCTGCAAGCTGATTTCAGGATCTGCAGGCCAGTAAGAAATCCTGTTCACTCCAGCTGGAAGAGAAGATAATGCAGCAAAAGGAACCATGCAAGTACAGTGGAACATAAACCTCATATTCAACAAGGTATTGCTTAACTCTGATTTTACTCATTTAAGATCCTGAGTGCTGCTTAAGGGGCACCTGGACAACAAAAATGCTAGCAGATATGCGTATCAAGAGCTTATCAGGCTTGATAATCAGACTATATAAAAAAGTCAGAGTTTCTTAAGTTCTAAGATCTTTGTGGCAGCCTAATTTTGCATCTTACCTGCAACACATATATCAGCACCAGATAAAACATCTAGCACTAATAGACGTTGCTGCTGAGACAACCCATTTGAGGAAGTGAATAATCTGACCTGTCTTCATCTCATTTCAGAAAAGGAAACCTTAAAGTACTCCCTGTGATTTCTGCACCTTCCTCTGGTGCCACTGACAAGCAATGGGAGGGCAAGGAAAAATGTAGGAACCTAGGCCTAGTCATCAGGCTGAGGGCTGCTCCGGCAAAGTGCAACAGGTATGTCAGAATCTCAGCAGCGCATCCCAACCAAGAGACAAGCATCATCAATAATAATAGTTGCACAGACAAATAGGGTCTCCGTAGCAAACTCTAGTTTCTTGATCTTCAGCTCCAGGAAATGCACAATATTCCTTTCAGCCTTGTGGAAAGTATTGGTGCAGGCTACACAGGTTAGGGATTGCCATTCATGACTGGGACAGTCCGAAGAGATACCACCCATCGCAAGCACAACATTTATTCCTACTCTACTACAGTCATTGCTTACCATTTACAATCATTTTTAAACAAGTTGAACATGGCTTTCTGGAAAAATAAAGATCGCAGTTTTTAAGTCTTGATCCATGTTTAATGAGTGCAATCTGGCCAGCATGCAAGTCTGTACTGGAACAATGGAGACCGATAATCTTCATGTTTTTCACCACAACTAGACCACTCTTCTTTACCTACAGAAAAATGCATTACTATTGTTATTTCACTTTTTTTCAACATTAAGTCCATAGAGATATTGCAGCTCTTCCTTGGGTAACAGTAATCAACCAGGATCAGAGTATATAGCTCTTCAGTACAAACTGTGATACAAATCATTAAACAATCTCTGTTATACTTCCCCGAGCAGTATTGAGGTTTTTTTGCGGTTTCTACACATGCCTGTTAATATCAGAGTGCTGTGCCACTGTCAAACTTCAAGTAGGGACTTGTTACAAATTCCTGATTTTTCTGGTTTGCTTTGCCCATAACAAAACCCAGATGCAGCATAGAAATTATGTCAATTATAGCTGGAAACCCCTCTGAATCATCTAATATCTGAAAAAGCTCATGAATTTAATTTCTGTCTTAAGCTTGGGCATCCTGGGAACCAATAGCTTCTCTAGCTTTGTTTCTCTCTCTTCATTTACAGAAATTAATCCTGGTTCTAAAAAATCTTCCATAGAAAAAGTCTGCACACCACAGACAAGAGCTCTTGCATCTGGTTTCCCCTGTATTGTGAGGAAACTGGATACAGGCTAGTTTGATGAAGCTGGTGGAACAGATCTCATTTTACAATCCAGTTGCTACCAGAACACTGTTGCTTTAGATCTGTAAATTATTTGATTTCTTTGTGGTTACAGAAATGAGGTTGTACTAAAGCCCTACATATAACCCAAGTGCCATTCCTAACTGCATTACTAAATGTGAAACTGCTCTTGAAGCCTGTATGGTGCTGCTCTTTCAGCTCTTTCAGCTCTAGTCTGGGACATACCAAGCTCTGAAAATTAGGCCTACTTGTCACTCAAATTAGTTTCCTATCTTTTCTTGTCCTGGCTGATACATGTGCTATGGATCTTAGCATATGGCTATGCTCTGCACAAAGCAGTCATCATTTTAAAGAGTACAATAAGAACTCTGATCACAAAAGAAAACATCCCGTTCCAGGGTAACTATTTAGAAGACCCATTCTCAAGGATGGTTTCTTTTCATGGTCACTAAGGTTGTTATCTACGAGTTCTTAATCAGCAAGTAGTTCAAGATCAGTTTCAAGTAGTTCTGTGCACCTCCACTGTATAAGAGAACTCTTCTTCAATCATGAACATCAGCATCTTAAAGAATAGCTCTACACTATCAACCACACTGATTTTAAAGTTATAATTAGTGTATACTAAGAAGTACACAGTATACACTGTGCCTCCTGTGTTATGCTCTTTAAATTACCCACCAGCATTTCATTACTGTTTGCTTCACCTGTCGGGGGTATACTTGGCCTTTCAAAGTTTTTCAGAAATAACACGCTATTGAACCATTTTGCTACTTTTCTCCCACCAGTGGATTTTTTTTTCTACTTCTAAGAAATATCTGAAAAACATTTATCAGCCTTTTTTTTTTTTTCCTCTGCACTATCTGTCGTGTAAAGAGCATTTAGGTTAAATTCCTGCAGGAGTTATTAGCATCTGATCAGAAAGACCAAATAATGCTAAACTTAGACACTTTACCTGTGATTTTTTCTGTTGCTCAGCCGAGGGAAAGAGCTCCATCCAGAGACTGAACAAAGTAAAAAGATTTACCTTAGAAAGTCTTGGCATTTGACCTGACATTAGAAGAAAAAAAAAGAAATATTTCTTAAAGAATATTTATAAATAAACCCCACATTGTTGAATAATATTTTACATTTCCAAGTTTTCATCACAGCTGCTACAGAAGATGGTTCATAAACCACTTCTGCTATTACAGCAGCTAAATCCACACTGTCCTCTTCAGGGCAGTAGTTGTCAACTCAGAATGCTCACACCTGGAGGCAGCCATCAGATTTGTGCAACAAGAGGAAGTGGTGAAACTTTCACTGAAATAACAGTGAGTTAATTCTACTCAGAGGTGAAGAGTAGAAATCACACAGCAGATCCCTCATAACTTAATGTGCTCAGATGATTCACAGATGCTTACATGAATTTGAGACATAGCTTGTGATTCAGCTTCAGGCTCACCATAGAAGAGAGCAAACATATCTAGGCACGCATCGTGATCTTACAGTGACACCCACAGCAAGGGTGTGCTTTGACACCGTCAAGGAGGAGGAAATCAGTGACGTCACTCTCCTGTCTGGGAAAAGGAAACTAGAAACCATTTTCAGGGTTCCTCTTTTTTGCTCACTTGGAAGGATTTTCATAAAACCAGAATGAAACAAAACCCATTTACCTGTCAGGGAGACCTGGCAGCCCTGATGTGGTCCTCAGTCTGAGAGCTGTATGTACAGCCCATAGGCGATCTGTATGTACACATCACTCCCCTGGGACTGCAGTGATGGGATATAGGAAATCTATCAAAATCAGCTTCATCTGGGCATCCCTAGCCCTGTGAGAAAGTTGCTCCCTACTAAATTTGTACATGGGCCCTGTTATAAAGGTTAGTAAGTATACTTCTCAGAAGGCAAGTATTTTTATGCACACAACATTTTATACAGAGGGGGGCCACGATGATGATCAAGGGGCTGGAGCACTTCTGCTATGAGGATGGGCTGAAAGACCTGGGGTTGTTCACCCTGGAGAAGAGAAGGCTCCAGGGAGACCTTCTAGCAGCCTTTCAGTACCTAAAGGGGGCCTACAGGAAAGATGGGGAAGGACTCTTCATCAGTGAGTGCAGTGATAGGATGAGGGGTAACAGTTTTAAACTGGAAGAGGGTAGATTTAGGTCAGGTAGAAGGAAGATATTTTTTAGGATGAGGGTGGTGAAACACTGGCACAGGTTGCCCAGAGAGGTGGTTGATGCCCCATCCCTGCAAACACTCCAGGTGAGGCTGGACAGGGCTCTGGGCAAACCTGATCTAGTTGAAGATGTCCCTGCCCATGGCAGGGGTGTTGGACTATATGATCTTTAAGGTTCCTTCCAAAGCAAACTATTCTGTGATTCTATGATACACCTTAAATATAGACCTTAATATACACCTTAACATAGAACTGGAAAAAGAAATAACTTCGACAGGGGAGAAATGCAAAATATAAGCCTGTGTTATCAAAAGGCCTTAGGAATACGAGTGCAAGCAAGCAGGGAGCAGGGGTGGGATACTTTATCTTGTACTTTGTCTGTAACGGGCAGGAGCACTCTATGAAACAGCAGTTGAAGAGGGAGAAGGCAGGAGCTCCCTCAACAGCCCCGGAGAGGGAAGAGCCTTGCAGGTGCCCAGAGGAGAGGACGAACCGGACGCTCCGGGGCATTTCTTAAACACCTCGAAGCACCAGATGTCAGCGCCACCAACCGCCCCCCACCCCGCCCTCCAGCTGTTAGCGCCCGCTTCCCACCGCGGCGGGGTCGCGGCTCCCTCACCGCGGGGCCAGGCCCCGGCCCAACCCCCCGGCAGACAGGCCCCCCACGGCCGGCACGGGGCGGCGCTCACCGGCCATGCTGTCGGTCTGCGTGCTCGCCGCGCTCACCCGCGGCCCCCCGGCCGCCAGCGCCTCCTCTGCGCCGTGCATCAGTCCCGGTGAAAGATCCGCTACGGGCGCCGGTACCGCCCGGTGGCCCCCGTCTCCCCCGCCCCGCCCCCATGGCGACCCCGCTCCTCCCTCAGGGCGTCCGCATAGCAACCGTCCCTGACGGGCGGGCGCCTCGGCCAATAGGAAGCGGGAGTAGGAGTGGGTGGGGCTTGTCGTGGCGGGGCGGGCCGGAGGCTGAGGCGCGGCTGCCGGATAGCGGCGGGCATCGTCCACTATAGGGGCATTTTAACGCTGCAACACACCCCATCGCCCCGCTCTACCCCTCTGGGGACCGGGGGGTCTCGGCAGTGGCCGGCCGTCATGCTGACCCCTGACCGACGCGTGCGGCGTCAGGGGGAGCGTCGAGCTCCTGCACTGCGGCCCCGGCCCGGGCCCTCATCCCAGTCCTGGCCCTTGGAGACCTCTCGGGGAAAATATAAGCCCGCGGGCAAAAAAGGGATCCGAGGAACTCCCTGACCGGGACCCCGGGGCTGGGCCAGCGTCTGCTCCCCAGCACAGAAGCTGCTTCTGCAACCGGCTCGCCAAGCAGGTGGCTTGTGGCGTGAGGTTTTCTGCTCGTTGGGATCATCTCATTGTTCCCTGCCAAATGTTTTGCTAGTTCAACTGTTTTGGTCAAGTGTGTGAAAAATCGTGTTCCTTTCTGTCATTGCTGCAGCACAACTTTCAAGAGAGGTATTGTAACCGGTAAAACCCATCCTTTCACCTGTGCCGCTTGTTTCCTCTGGGGAACAAGAACAGCATTCCCCAGGCGTTTGTTTGGTAGAAACTGTGTCTTTCCAGTGCAGATTATTGTTATACGGTGATTACAACGGTGTAGGAAACAAGGAAGGTCTTGTCAGTGTAGACAGAGCTATGAAAATGGGTTTGTTTTTTTTTTTTATCTATTAATGTAAGCATTGTGGCTGCTGTGACTAGACCAAAACCCTTCATCTAAATGAAGAATGAATAAATCAACATTCAGACTCTAGAAGACTGGCTCTGGGATTTGCTCTTTGACTATTCAAGGCCATGGTGAGAGAAAGGCTGGAAAGAGCAGAAAAAGTTTGGGAATTTTGGGGGATTTTTTTTGCGTGTGTGTTTGGTGGTTTTTTTTTTTTCTTCCTGTGGTTTTTGTTGTGGTTTTTTTTTTTAATCTTTGTCTTGATTTGAGTCAATAATTAAGATATATTTGTCTCTTGGGTAACAAGACATCAGGCTCCTGAAAGCTGAGCTAGTTCCATGGGATTTGATCGTTCATGGGCTAACAGGTTAATGGAAGTTAAATTAGAACATACCCAGATTTCATACTTAGTATCTTTTCTCCTGTGAAGAGGACTTGTAATTAACTGGATAATTCTTACTGATTACAGAAGGGCCTTGTAGTATGCAATGCTTCATCCCAAAACTGCATACATTTATAAAGGAACAATGGTTCGTGGAAGAAATATACCTCACTGGAAGTGCCTGAGGTATCAGTTAAAAGGATGTGAAGTCTTACGGTCCCAGAAGGGCTGTAGACAGTCTCTAGAGTAAAGAAGAAGAGGAGGAGAATCACTTGTATGTTGAATTCCTTAAAAATAAATGCCCAAATCCTTTCCCAGGAAATAATTCTCAAAGAGCAGGCTTTCAGAAGAAACCCAGTGCCCATATAAAGACACTCACACTTTTTGCCTTGTTTTTGTGGGTTGAATCTCTTGACAGTGCTGTGGGGAGATGAAGAACAGACAAGGCACTGGCAAGCAAATCTGCTGCACAGCTGAGAGCTGAGGTGATGTTAACATCTCCTCATTAATGTGCTGCTTGGGGTTTCTCCTTCTTTTTCTCTGTCAAGAGACTATTTTCCTAAAGTGATGCATGTGGGATTCAAGAGCAGAAAGGGTTCTTTTCCCTTCCTGTGAACTCTGTTAAAAATAATGACTATTCAGAGGAAGATCTGAAAATGCAGCTGAAGTTGCCCTTGTGACGTTTCCAGGAATGTTAAATCAGGATGCGTTTGATGGTGCTCCTGAAATAGCTGTGCCTCAGTGCAGACACAGTTATCACTCTGTCTCAGAAGTGCTGGCTCCAAAGTTTGGACTCTTTGCCAGTGTTTTTAAAAAAAAAAAAAAAAAAAAAAAAAAAAAAGCAGCTTGTGAAAGTCATTTCCCCCAGAAGGTTATGGTCTGTGGGTGTTCGTGCAAGTGTCACATTTAGTATATTTTAATTTCTTTGTACTTAACTCAGATGTGGTTTTTTACTGTCTGAGGTATTTGTATACTGCTATGGAAATGAGAGAGAAGCTGGAAGAAGCCCAAGTCTGACACACCACTTCATGCCTATGCAAAATTAACGGTTTTTCTCCTGCTTTATCTCCCCGCTCCTAGGAACTGCTGTAAAACTGTGATGTTTGGGTCGTGTTGGCTCTCTGAACTACCGTGGTTAACTGGGAAACAATTTTGTCTGTCTTGTGTACTGGCAGAAAATATAGTTTCAGAGTTCAGTGGTGGTTTAACTTTGCAGGAGATTGCAGCTACCTGCCTTGCTGGGCCAGCCAGACTGGAAGGGGGTCCCAGAAAGTTATTTTCTGCAACAGGCAGCTCAGCTGCAAATGGTGCAGGGAGACCAAGAACTAGAGCCTCTGCTACTATACTTTACTTTCTGGCGTTATGAGGGATTCAGGGTTTGTGCTCTGGCAGTTTATTCAGCTTTCACCATAGGCTTCTTGAGGGATCAGCCTTCATTAATAAGCTCTGCTGGGCTTGATGGTCTGTGTAAATAAACCAAGGCATCTGCCTATGGGTACTCTGACCAGAGCCTCAGTGGTGGAGTGCTTAATGTCTCTGCCACTTTTCCTAAATATCAGGGTATGTAAAAGCTTCTCTGTGGCTAAAATTTTGGAGACAAATCCATAAGCAGCTGTCACGTATAAAAACCCAAAATAATTATTCAGAGCCAGTGACTACAACATCCCATCTTGAAAAGTTTTAGAAGTGAGTCCTAGACCACCTAGATTAAAAGGACTAAAAATAACTAAAAGGATTCCTGGGGATGTGACAGAATCTTTTGAGTCTTGAATAAAGTCAATATGAGCCTAGAAACTGGATGAATTGGGTTATGAATTGTCTCTTTGAGGATCCTTTTTTTTCCCCATATGGCCTAAAATGGATTCCTTTGCTGTGCAAGTTACTGCATGGCTATCTAAGATGAACTTTTTTCCCATTCAGAAAACTTCCTTTCTAGTCTTTATGAAAGACTACAAAATGGCAAGTCTGGATCGTTGCCAAAAGCAGAGAAGAGACATTTTGTGTTAAAATAGACTGCAGCAAGGTAAAGGGTATCACCTTTTAGTATGATCAACCCCTGGTATCCCAAAACCAAACCAACACTTCAAGAAGTCTCCCTGCTCTGTTAAATTTTGTGATGGTTTTTTGCACTGTGTTGGAGAATCAGCTTCTCTCACCAGTAGCTCCTTCATTCAGACTGCAGTATTTGACTTGCATGCCCTAGTGCTTCCTTTCACAGCTGGGCATGGGGGTGGGGTTTTCAGGGGTCAGTAGAGCCCAAAGTAGGTGGAAATCAAGTTCACAGCAACAGTCACCTGTAAGTTGCAGTTACCTCATTGTGCAGGAGTCTTCGTCATAAGGGGGGGGGGGGGGGGGGCGGGGGGGCCGCAGGGCAGCACAATTATAGATATGTCCCATCCTGCACTGGTTTTTCATCCAGTTCTGATCTTGAGCTTGAAAGCTCTCAGTGGATTGGAATTTAGGGATTTGCTGCTTCTGTTTGCCCCCCACCAAAAGCTACAGCTGGAAGTTAGAGGGCAGCTGATGACAGCATTTCTGTGGAGCGTGAGGAGGGTGCTCATTCAATGCAAGAAAGACCACGTCATTCTCTAAAATGTGTCAACAGGAGGATGGCACCAACCCTAATGCAGAAAGCGTCCCGGCCCAGGGACTAAGTGTGCTTCTTTTGTTGAGATGACGGTGGAGAAGGGGATGGTAGAGGAACATAATGAGGAAAAGCGGTCCTCGCTGTCCCTTTTATATACAAGTCAAGGCAATTCAGCCTTTCCAGTTAACCGGTGTGTTGCCCCTGAGCTGCCATTTTGAGGATGACACTTTACAGGTTGGCAAGAATTTTGGGATGGGCCTTTTCTGTCTGAATCAGACCTGCTGGAGAAAACTACTGTTTCTCTCAGCAGCTGCAATTTGTTCCTGCATCTGCACCTTACAAACCAAATTCATTCAAGTGATTGGTTGCTTAACACACCCCTCCTCCCCACCTTTTCTCTTAGCAGACCCATTTGCTAGGGTTTCTCATTCTAAGTGCCCTGGAAGGCTCTCATCTCTGATGTATAATGTTTTGATCTGGTAGATGAGAGAGAGCTCATTCCTAAGGCTTTCCCTGATAAAATGTCCTCTGATAAAATGTCACGTCAAATTGTCATGTCACTTGCATTCTCAGACCTCTGACTTGTTTCCATTTGCGAAGGTACCCTATGATACCTTTGGCGCTATGAAGCAGTGTGATTGTCTTGGCCGATGAGCTTAAGATTTTTATTCTATTGTGTAATTTAGTAGCCATTCAATATAACAGTGTTTGCAGTGGTTGCTCAGAGTTTACCAAGCTGTTCTGCTGGGCTTTTCTGATGCTCCTTGTGTCACCATCAGTACGTTTTTACACCCTCATCTTGATAGCAGCCATGAACTGAGAACCTCACTCCTTATTGCCACCTCATTTGGGTTTGATTTGCTGAGAAAACTTATTCCTGCATTGCAGTTACCTGCTTTGCAGTGTCTTTCTGCATCTGTGCACTGCATGTTTTAGATCCTGAAACATGGTTTCTTGCACCACCATTCACCCTCTTAATGCAGATGACTTTACACTTACCCCAAAGTCTTAGCTGGAGTATATTGATATGCAGTGAAGCTGATCATCTGTTTCAAAACTAGTAGGAAGGGCTTAATGTGCTTAATTCCTGGGGTTTTGGATCTTTGTTAATTTCTACTAGTTCCACTCTGATCCTTGGTTTGCCTTCAAGATTTAAAAAAAAAAATCAACCCTCCTCTTAGAAAGTTTTGTCAGTGAGCTGATCAACACTACTGTAACAGCTAGGCCCATCGGTCCGTACAGGAGATACCTGCTATTTGTTTGTACCAGGCAAATACAACAAGCTTCTCTTTTTATCTCTGCAAGTTGTGTTTAAGGAGTCTCTGCTGGTGGTATGTTTTTTTGACAACTCATTAGAAGAAAGCTTTTGCGCTGCTCTCAGGCAAAACCAGGTGCATCCTTCAACTTCATCAGTCTGTTAAGTATGGAAAAAATATCTGTTAATCTAATAATTGAAATGACATCAACCAATCAAACAACTAGGAATTAATTATATTAATTAAAACAATTAAGAGAGGAAAATAAATCAATTTATAAGCAAGATGGCAATTCCTTCCAGTGCATGGCGTTAAGAAGGGGTTGCATGTACTATCCTGCTGTTGGATGATAGGCTGCCACCTAGGGACAGAGGCATCTGCTGCACATCAGCTCCGATGGGATGTGAACTTGGAAGCTCTGATGATCCAGACTTACAGAGTCAAGCTTGCTGGTGCTCTCTCTGTTCTCCGCAGCTGCCAGTTTCGACCTGGTGACAGATGCACTCAACTCCCTGATCAAACTGGTGGTGGTTTGGTTCCGTCTCCAGAGGAAGCAAAGGCCTCAGCCATAACTGGGCCAAGAACTTCTCTAGATCCAACCTGTTCTCTGAAAACCCACAGAGGAACAGGGTGACATGGTGAGCACCGGTGCATATGGGCTTGTAAACTGGAACACCGACCATGCAATTGCCACCTGAATCGCAGGTGATTCTTCCAAGACTCATTTATCAAGGAACAAAGAAAGTAATGGGTACAAGGAGTCTCATGCTTGCCTTTTCCATCACAGGTAATTTGTCTAGGAGCCAACCACTTTATTTCATAAATATGACAGCCTGAGCAAGCTGCCTTTGAGCTCTCCCTGCCAAGCAGCTGGCTGCAGGGCAGTGATCTCCCCTTGATCTGGGACGCCTGTCAAGGTTAATCCTCAAAGCTGAGAGACCCCTTACCAACTGCAGATCTTTGGTAAGTGACCAGTATTGCACATAACCCTGTATTATAGTGGGCTGGATTTTGTGTTGGTAACTTTGGATCAATATTGTATCCACTGCAGTGAGTGGTAGAATGAACCTTGCCCTCAAACTTTGCGAAGTCTTACCTTCACAACATCTTACTTCAATAAAGCCACTTTTGCAGATACCTTTGGTGGTTCTTCAGGCGATCTACTTGTTTACTTTCCTGTGAAGCCAGCCATGTGCCTAATTTATATCTCTGTTGGAAGCAGTAGAGGATAGACAATTTTATACAGTGAGGGCATCTATTTAGACACAGTAAAGACGTGGTGTTGCTCTGGGATCAGAAAGGCAATCAGGTTTGGGTCTGCCAAGGTTATGAGAGATTGCGGGATGAGAGGCTAATCCTGTGTCCATGCCCATGCACTGGTTATCCGGAGTAGCTGCCAATTTACATACCCAGAGTTTATATATTCAGCAGCTGAGTAATGAACCACTGTTTCACCGAGACATTAACCAACTGTGTTTTATACCCATATTGTGCATTTAATCTGCAGTGCTGTCTAGGGTTCCTTCAGATACTTGTGTGTGCATACAAACATCTGTGCAGATATGACAGGAACACACAAATTTATTGAGACACTGCTACTGTGCTTTGAATCTACAATGTTAATTAGCACAAATTAACTTTTTAACACTGAGTGGTGTCCTATACATCAAAATGTCAAGATAGTTTTTTTATGTTACAAACTATAGCTTGGGAAGAGGTAAAAATAGGTGTTTCAGAAGTGTCTGGGATAAACAGCAAACATCTTCCACATGTTTAAACTCTTTTGAGAAACTGTTTGTATGACTCTGATACACGTAACAACCTGGTTATCACACAAACAAAACCTGTGTAAATGAACTTGGAACAGATGGCAGAGTACTTGCTTTATAAAGCAGCATACTGAAGTATGTGCAGTGGAAAGGAAAATATTTAGAGCATGTGGTGGCAGGAGTGTGATTTGTGACAGCTGAGATGCTGTGCAGGGAAACCTGCCCTGAGCAGGAGCCCCTCCAAGAACCCAGCCCTGGGGACATTACCATGGGAATCACAGAATGTTTTGGGTTGGAAGGGACTTTAAAGATCATCTAGTTCCATCCCCCTGCCACAGGCAGGGTCACTTTCCACTAGACCAGGCTGCTCAAAGCCTCATCCAACCTGGCCTTGAACACTTCCAGGGATGGGGCATCCACAACTTCCCTGTGCCTGTGTCTCACTGCCCTCACAGTGAAGAGCTTCTTCCTTACAGCTAATCTAAATCTCTCCTCTTTCAGAAGAGTGATGGGGTTTCAGCCAATCTCACAGGGCAAAAACAGTGCTTCACTGTTCTCTCCGTTTCCATCTATGTAGCTGCTATATGGTCTTTACAGGTAGCCATGGTGAGGGTACTGTCATGGTGGCTGTTTCTGGACACTTGAGATCCAAGGTGCCTACTACAGGCTTTTAATACAGAGTCTGGTGTTGAGCATGGCTGGCTGTAACATGGTACAGAGCTTGGGCATCTTCCTGCCTGCTCTCCTACCACAGGTCGCCCAGCCTGGTTTCCACACTTTTGCCCTGCTGCAAGTGGAGACGGAGGATGGTAGCACTGAGGCGGGAGATCCAGGCTGGGGGGACTCAGGTTCTGGGGTGCTTTTTGGCACAGTATTTCAGCTTCTAAAATAGTTGCTTCACCAGGAGAAGGTGAGGAACTTGTTTTGTGGCTTATCCTGCTGGGTAAGCTAATGTCTCTATGTCAGACTCTGACTTTAGCACTTGTTGCCTTTTTCACTGCTTTGAAAAAGAGCAAGATTAGGAACTGGGCAAAAGTCAGTTTGATGACAATGAAGACAGCGTCTGTCAACTCCACAAAATTGGGGCAGCAAAAATGGCTGCACAAGCCTTCCACCTCTGTCCTGCTGTAGAAATTGTAGGCCCTAGTCCCTCCCTTGTGAGGAGAGAGTTCAGTGTCCTGCTGTGCTGGTGGCACGTGGCGCCAGCTTTAACTGGGTTATGAACAGCTCCTTCCATGCTGAAAGCAGCTGGTGTTGCCTCTTTCTTCCTGCTAATGGGGCCAGGTTTGTGCTGACAGCCTGGAAGCAATCACTTTTGCAGTTACCTACAGATACTTGAAGTCCAATGCTTGTCTGGTTATACTTTCTAGTAAACAACAACCACTAAAGCACGGCGGACCCCTCCTACAAGGAGGTGAACATCCCTAGGCTGTGTTTGGTTTCCTCCTGAATGGCACTGAGTGTAGCGGTGTCCTTTGGATGCTCAGCAACTACTCTGAGCTTGCTCCACTGGCTTCAACATGAGTGTAAGGTCTTGGGAACCTGCACTACCCTGCCCTGTGGCTCTGTGACCCAAACTCATTCACAGTCCAACTCCTCTGGGCTCGGGCATGGGCTTTTGTTCTGTCTCATTTGTGTGGTAAAGCTCATAATTCCATTGTGCAAATATCCCGAAGGCTGACCCTGTCTGCTCTTGCAGTCTGCAAGAGACAATGTCTTCTAAGGTTGTCTTTTTGGACTGCGGTTACAATGCAGTGATGTGTGCTGTCAAACTGACTTGGATTTTTCTCCCATTCCCTAACAGAGATTGCTTGTCAATTTTTCTTATTGTTATGGGTTTCCTTTGACAGTTCTGTCCCATGTTTTGGTGACAAGGAGGTAAGAATTCAGTTTTGTTTCCCTATTTAGAAATAAATTCAGTATTCCTAGAGCACAGACCGGAATGAAATACATTTGACATTTCCACATGGAAAGGCGTCCTGGAGACAGATTGCTTCTCACACACACGTGCACTTTACAAAGCAAGAAGTGTTTGAAAAGAAGGAAACAAAATGAAAATGGAGACTCTGGCTATTACAAGCTCCTGTTTTTTCTCACCAACAGCTGCAAAATGGACTCTAGAGACCAAACCAGTTAGTGAAGAGAAAACACATAAGGAGAGAATAGAGCATATGAGTTGGGGCTGGATGGGTCTCTTCTGCATGGTAGGGGGGTTCATCTCCGTGGGACCACCTCCTGCTGCTCTTCTGTGTTTTCTTGTTCCTTTCCCAGGCTTGTCTCAGCCAGGACTGTTTTCAGGCAACTTCATACTTACCCTCTTCCTTCCCATTCCCAGGCTCTGCAGGAGGGATCTCCCTGCACAGCAGGCGGCATGGAAATGAATAAGTGTTGCTGGGTTCTGAGTCTGTCCGTTCTGCCCCTCTATGGTAACTTCCCGGAGGCAGGAAGGTCATGTCACTGCTTCATGAAGGAGCAGCTCACCTTATCTTGGGTCCCTTAGCCTAGCTTCTTTCTCAGTGCGAGGACTGGGCCTGAGGGCCGGGATGGGGCAATAGCTGTTGAACAGTTATCTCTCGTTTCCATCTAGGTGTGTGTTTCATGAAGGTCTTGCTGAGAAAAAGAGCCTCTGTAACTCATGGTGTGAAGGCTGCCTGCCATTCTCTTGGCTGCTGGGTCTCAAGTGTGGCTGTGGGGTGGGCTGAGGAGACCCGAGCTGGTTGTCCACTGGGGAGCTTCTAGAGTGACATCTGTTTATTTTCCTTCATCTTCTTCTCAGGAAGAAAAATGGGTCCAATGAGTCAAAATGTGCAACATGAAGAGTTAAAGCCAACAGGCTAGATTGAGGGAGGCAAATCTGCTCCCAGCAAGAATCCTGAGTTTTTCTATGCCCCTTAGTGCTCTGCGCTGAGACCTTCTGGTGACAGCAATGGTGGAAACCCTGGCCTGAGATCAACTGAGTGGAAGGGATGTTGCATGCTAGCTCGGAGTTTGCCTCAAAGCATCATGGAGAAAGGGAAGATACTCTGAATTTCATCTCCTGTCTGGCCTTTTTGCCTGAGCTACCCTTGTTCCTGTGGGCCCTGGGATAATGTCCACAAGGGGCTGTAGGGAGGGATGGGACCTGTGCTAGTGCAACAGCTGCTTTTCCAGGGTGAACTTCCCCATCTTTAACTCCTAATCCAGGCCAAACGGATTTGCTCTGGCTGCTGGGAGTTTGAGGTCAGGTTTAGTGCTCCAAACCTGAAAGCATGTAAAACAAGGGCTTCCTCCCTCCATATCTTGGGGGAAAAAAATCTATCCAAACCTCAAGGGTTAATAATTTTTAACACCAAATCACACAGAGTTAGTGTTAAAAACTTTAAACAACTTTAACACAAGCTCATATGGGCTTATAGCTGATGAGGCCAGGATGTGGTCAAGGTGTCTCTCTCACCGCCAGCTCCTGGCAGCTTGGATGAGTTTGCAAATAGTTCCTTAAAGCAGTGGAAATATACCTCTGGAATCTAATTTTAACCTACAAGTGGCTTATTTTGGTGAAGTTAAGCTGTTCACTAGGAGGTGGTGCCCCAGGGATGCTGGGGTTTGGTATCATCAGGCTCATCTTCATCTTCAGTCAGTTTAGCTAGTTCTGAGCAGTTTGGGTCACACCTGAGTCACTTTATAGCTGGCTCCTTTTCTGCTTACTGTGTATAATCTTGCTTTGAATTGCAGGCATGGCCTTACACTTTGTGTTTCCTTTGGGAGCGATGCAGCATGGTACCAAATGGGATTTTAAGGGGATGGCTTTAGGAAGAAAACACCTGTCCCTACACCTCTCTGTTGTGGCAGGCCAGCTGTACGTTGCCTTTGGAGACAGCATCCTTTTAGCAAGTTAAAAGAGCAACTTTGAATTTGGAAGGTCTTTGTCAATCACCATGAACAAGCCAAACCTCTGTATAAACCAGCGATGATGCTTAGGCTCTTATTTATTCTAATTGATACATTAAAGAGAAAAACAGACAGCAAAATAAATGCCCCCTTCTTTCAAGGATGTTCAAGGTTGTTGGACAACGTCTTTTGTGTCCATCTCCTTGCAAGACCATTGTCGCAGGAGGAAATACTTGACACGGTTAAGACTAAGTAACAGTTTAAGATTTATTGCCTGTGAGAGGTAGAATTTTAGCAGCACTTAATCATTAACCAATTGGAAATGAACAAGGTGATTCAATAGAATATATTATAATCAGTGACTTAATTACAGATTTGATGATGACAAGGTTCACACTAGCTAATATGTATCTGCGTAGGTATAACCACAAAACATACAAACACACAGACACAAAATTACTTGTATCCAGTGGAGTATGTAAACATCCACAGTCGTGAAGGCAAGTGTGTTTATTCAAACACGCAGATAAGTAGAGAGGTGGGTGAGAGAGAGGCCATCCTGCAGTTAAAATTTCCTTCTTCTCAAATTTAGAGAAAATACTCACCATGCTCTGGCAATCTCAACGGACAATTATTGAGTCTCCAGAAGCCTGACTTCATCCTGGCCTATCTGTGTAGTTGGTGCCTGAGAGACGTCTCACTGAGAGGAGGTGCTGGACCCAGCCCGCTGTGATCCAGGAGAGCTCAAAGGGTCTCTTTTAGGATCACTGTTCATAGGGTTCGAGATGATTTGCTTTTGTGAGGTACTTCTCCACTCTGGCCCACCTCGCATGTTGAAACATTCTGGCATTTTCTGCTAGTTGAGTAGATCCAGAACTTGCTGACTTTTGCAGTTTGATATTGCCCCCTTGTTGGCCAAGACCCAGGTACAGCTCTACTGGAGTGTTAGGAGTTGACTGATTCCCAGGTGACAGGGAAAGCAGTGCTACGTTTGGGAAAGCAGCGATCTGGCACACGCCCTTGCACACCAAAGAGACACCTTAGTGTTCTGGTCTGAGGTCTTTCACAGGCTGTTCCTGACTTTCCCTAGTTGGTACATGGCCCTGGAAAAGCCTGGGGGGTTGTGGGGACAGGACGGGACAAATCACACCAGGCCTCGGATGTCAACTGTCTTTCGTAAAATCTCCTTTGTAGAAAAAGCATTTTAAAATGGCAAAGGCTGTCTGGGAGTTTTACCCATTACTGCATCCAAGAATTGCGGCTACTTCAAGCTCCCTCCTCCATTGTGGTTCCTGTTGTTATGAATTTTAGAAAACACTAGAAATTGCACAGAACACGTGCCATGAACAACATGGAACAAAGCAAAACCTCTGTTTCACTGGCAATTCACTCCAGCTTTTCCTGCTGAGTTACCTATCACAAGTTGCACATCATTCTCATGACTTTATGGTCCCTGCTTGCTCTGTCAACAAAAGTACAAATACTTCAAAATACAAATGGTTACAAAATACCACATGGCCTGACAAGTGTCCATCCTTTTGTGACTCTCTTGTGAAAAGGAAGGTCCCTTCCTTTGCAGACAACACCTGGCAAAGTGTGGGTGGCAGTCTCCGAAGCTGGTGGTGCATTCATTTCTTGTGCTAGCACTGAGCTCTGTGCAGCCACCAGCGTGTTCGGTTATCCTGCAAGCTCTTTGTGCAGCTGGGTGTGGCAACAGCAGCTTGTAGGCTGCTGCCCTGTACCTCCTCGAAATGAGGTGTGCATGGGTTAGGGCTGGGCCGGCCACTAGGCAACTGACAGATGCTCTCTATTAACTCCTCTGCCTTCCCAAAGGGGAAGACAAAGGGAGTAAGGGAGAGAGACTTATGGACTGGAAAAGGAAACTAATACTTCTTTAATGAGAATAATAATAATAATAATAATGATAATATGATATATTTACAAAGATACACAATACCAATACAGAACCCACCTCCCCACCTCCCAAGGCAATCACTTCACTGCTTCACCACCACCACTGATGCCATGAGCAGGCACTGGGGAAGACTCAGACTGGCCTCCACAGAGGATGGGAACCAAATTCAGGAGCTGGATTCTGGAACTGGATTCAGGAATGCACAGGTTGGGATCAAAGGCAGAACAGACAGAGTCCTTCTTGGACACTGGCCATTGAAGAAGAGAGATTGACCCTTGTGAACCCTCAGCTTTATCCCAAATATGATGTCTATGGGATGGAACACCTTGTTGGTCAGTAGGGTCACCTGTCCTGTCCGCTCCTCCCCGCAGGCGCAGCCTCTCACTTACTGCACCCCCCACCGTGGGACACGGGATTTAGCAGTGACCTTGGTCTGCACAGGAGCAAGTACAAGCCAGAGCCTTTCTGTACCTCAACCCCTGGCAGTAACTGTGAACACCAAGTGTTATCACTTCTGCAAAAATACGCTGTTAATTTCAGAAAGTGCCGTCACTTAGAAGAGACTGAGCTGGAAAGTGAAATCACTGAACAGAATGAGTTCTGTTGTAGCTCAGACCAGGACAAGGTGTTAGAGGATGGTGTTGATGGATGCGCTCAGGTAGAAAAGCTGCAGAGCAAATACATTAAAGTACTGGGAGATGTCACGAAAAGGGAGGGCCAGGAGGATAGACAAAGAAAATTCCTGGCCCAGAAGGGGGGTTTCCCAAACCCTTTACAATTTGTCCAGTCCACTAGTTTCCCAAGAAAGACAAACTCCTGTCACCCAACCTGCCCACCACACTCCTGTCAGGGAGAAGGGGAACCTCCTCGGGTTCTTTACAACTTGGCCAGCCTGCCAGGCACGCTGGCAGCGTCACTGAAACCAAAGTCCCTCTTGGCAGCCCACAAGATTGGAGGATATTCGCCTAACCTATTCAGGGACCCTCACTAGCAGTTACACAAAGACAAATCCCTTCAGTATTAAAATCAACAATAATAATTTATTGTGTAGATTCGTGACTAAATGCAGGTTCGAATGATACCGGTGATAGGGTATTGACTGCAAAATGGATTTAGAGCAAACACTAAACACACACACACAAAGCTAAACACACAAGCAAACCTAAACACTAATAATTGTTAATAGCTAGCCTGATGTTAATATTTAAGCGTGCAGAACACAAAGTTCTTACCCAGTAGACGTCCCTATGTGGGAGGGGGAGAAGATAGGTTCAGTCCGTCGACCGATCCCAAAGTTTCGATGGTGGTCTTCTGTTCCCCAAAATCCCCCTTAAAATCACTACTTTTTATATTGTTTCTGTACTTTTAGGTGGAGCTTGAGTGACTTTAGTCATACATTCTATTTATGCTGATTGGATTAAAAATCTCTCACTTCACGTTTAAAGGTACAGGTGTTAAAATATAGAGCGCATGCCCATTGGGGAGTGGTCACACCTTGGAGGCGGGTAGCCTTTGGGATGGAGGTGTGTTTTTGTATTATAATGACATTATAATGAGCAAAGTTCACCTAGAGGACACGATTTCACCATTTTTGCTGGCACGGCAGTAGCGATCCATCTTTCTTGATAGCAGCTATGCGGTTTCTCGTAGCAGCCCATCGTTATCCTGATAACGGAGAAGGGCTGCACCACCTCCGTGTTGCCCCGTTCTCCATTTCAGAGATACAGTACATTCTGCCCAGTCAGGGTGGGCCTTATCCATGGCAACCGCATTCCATTCTTGGGATCAGCAAACTGCTTCATAGCCGCTTCAAGGCTACTTTTCGTGTCAAGGTGTAAGCTAAAATCTGGGAAATAGGGTTTCCCTCACCTCCCCATTATCCATCGTTTTCCCACAGGAGAACAGCATCATCCTGGTGTTCTGGCTGTTTATAAATATGATCCTGCCCATGTGGAAAGGCAACCAGCAAATTACAAAGGCCTGAACAACCACAGCTATAAGACAAAATAACACATGCGATAGTTAAGGGGCGAGTTAACCTTTCAACCATTCAGTAAACTAAATTTTATGTGGCTGATTTGGCAGGTTCTTCTAACTGGTACCAATGATATATAGGAATAATGGCATTAAATTGTTAGAAAACCATGACAATGGGAATAGCATCAAGTCTGTTGGTCTTTGGTTTAAAAGGTAACTAACTGGTAAAATCTTCAGCTAAAGCTTGAGATGAGTTGGCTGACAAAAATGTAAACAATTAACAGTGCTGTAACATCTGTGTAACAGCATCAAGCACAACCAAGATTCCCCTCAGCAATTGTGTTGTGGTTTAGGATTTTGGCTCCAGGGCAAGGGGGTCTACCCACCTTGTTTGGGTGCGAAAGGAGGTTTTTGCCGCCTTTTGTTGTGGTGAGCTCAGGTAGTGTGGGAGAAGGGGCTGCAGGCCTCTGTAACTGGCATTGTGAAACATGGCCCCTGGCTCCAACTTCGTGCCCACCCCTGGCCCAAGCCGCATCAATCAACTCCTCTTTGAATAACACTATAAAAGCCCCGACAATGTTGCTCTTTTCGACAGGCGCTTTTGGTTCAGAAGGAGAAAGATGAAAGCGAGACCTCCCGAAGCAGTCACCTCGGCAACAAGAACCTTTCTTCACTGTGCAGGGACAGTGAAGATCTTCTGTGTGGAAAGCAGACTTTTGACTTTGCTGATTACTGGCGGGGGTGGAAAGAAGAGGCACCAGGAGGCAGGAACCTGGAACCCCACCCCCTGAACTGAGATTAACCACCGGCGAGGGAGGAGAGAAAGGGTCAAAGAGCCGAGAATGAAGGCCCTGCTGGAACGCGGAGAGAGACCCAGAACGTCCCTTGGAAACCCGGTGACTTTAAGTTTTGCAGCTGGGCTGGTGCGGTGCTGGAGCCGTTGGCCCGAGGGATGCACACCCCCTCCTCTCTCATGGAATGGAAAATGGCCGTGCCGAGCTGTCTCCTGTGGGACGAGAGAGTCTATGCATGCAGAGGAAGTTTGTCCCCAAAATCAACCTGGAACTTAATGCAAGAGGTTAAAAGGACGGCGCCCCTCCCCTCCACGTTCCTGTATTACCCCCCTATGCCGACCTCCGGTGCCGACCACGTGTGAGTAAATGGGGGTGTGGAGTGGAGAGAAGGGACATGTATGTATGTATTTTAAGACCTCATTGTTCTCTCTTTCTCTCTCTCCTACCCTAATTTAAGTGATGGTTCGTGGTTTTCGTTGTTTTAAATTAATTTTCATTCCCCCTAGTCAAGTCTGCTTCTTTGCCCGCAGCCATAAGTAGCGTGTTAAGCCCTCCATTCATTCCCAGCTCAAACGCTTTAATTCATCTCTTGAAGGAGATAAACCTCTTCTGAGAACAAATGGTCACTTTTGCTGCCTCTTGGTTCAAACGGTGACAAATATCTCTAATGCCAAGTGTATGATGTGAAAATCAAAGTCAGTTTTTGTGGAGCACCCAGTAGCTCCCTTCGCTATTGAGCTGTTCTTTAACGCACCAAAAAAGCGGTAAGGGCTGGACCTCAGTCACCCAGCCCCCACTGAATTAATTTGCACTGTTGCAATGGGATTGCTGCTAATGTAAAGACTTACCGAGTGTTTGCCTATTGATTTTTTCCCGCTGAAGTTCCTACATGTATCCCCAGACAATTGCTGCTGGCAACAGATATTTGACTGGATGGATCTCTATCCTGGATAGTCACTCCAGCTGTTCTCGGTCGTATTGTGTTGTTGCATTTTAGCACAATACAAACAAATACAAATATGAACACTCTTGCAATGGCAACATAGCAGGAGCGGATGAGGAACAATTAAATAAGTCTATTACTGTATTCATATTTTTAATTACTTTTGTTTATAAATGCTCATATGTAAAACATCATTTGTTTATGGAGCATCTTTTGCATTTCTCAGATCTTACTAAGAAGGGATATAGCCACAGCAAGTTTACTCCTGAAATACATCACACGTGTAGTGCTGCTGGCTCTTTGAGATAAGGGGCAACTGGTCTGGCTCAGTGGGTTCTGAGGAGATCGTGGCCACAGATGTTTCTGTTGGAAAACCTGTCCCACTCCAGTGTAAATACCTTCCTCAACTAAGTAAGCAAAATGTACTCTCTCAGGCTTATTAGTTTCTTTCCTTTGTGCTACGCTATTTCCATCCAGCTGCTTACACCCTTGGTAGCATCTAAAACCTTCACTAAAGGTCGAAAAAACCCAAACGAACAGGGCATTTTGTTTTATGCTCATTAATCAATAATTGGATTTCTTTTTTCTTCAGATCAGTCACAGTTTACAAACTTTAGAGCCCCAGGGCAGACTGCGATCTCTCACCGACACTAGGTTAATGAACATATGACTAAGAAAATGAACTAAAAATTAACAGCATCTGCAGGAAGCGCTTCAGTATTATTTGTCTGCAAATGGCTCCTAAGAGTTAAGCTGCTGTTTTTCAGCCTGCCTGCGCAACCAGTGGATTTACTCCTAGAAGAGCTATGAAAGAAAGCTAAGAAAATCAAACTTATTTTTCAGAAGCAAAAATTTACTACCCAGATGTGTTGCTGCCCACTAGAAGCGATTACTGATTTTACCACAGTTTTTCTGAAGTTGCAGACTACCTTTAAAGGTACTCAGTTCAGACTGGTAAAATTCTAAAAAAGGGTATTTCTACAGCAGGGCAGTCATGCTGCTGGAAGGGCAGTGCTACACCAGATGAAGCCTCAGCCATGAGGGAGCAAAATTCCTGCTGTTACGGTCCCCAGGAGCACTGGAGGGGTTGGCAGCGTGGTTGGGATGTTCTCTTGCACTATCCATACCCCGTGCAGGAGCTGTGGTTGCTTTGGCCCCAGTCTGAGCCCCAGCCATGGCCTCCAGCCCTGGTCCTAGCCACAACCATAGCCCAAGGGGGCACAGAGGATGGACTTACCCACGATCTCGATGGTCCGGCAGTGGCCCTTCTCCCAGAGGACGGTGTTGGGGCCCCGCAGGTGGGCCAAAGAAAATGTGGAGTCAGACGATGGGCAGGATGAAGTAAGATGTGGTGACACAGAACTTTGTGGCCAGCAGGCTGCTGGGTTTGCACTTGTGGCTTAAGTCAGTGTGGTTGTTTGGCTGCTCCATGCTGACCAGAAAGAAGAAGAGGCTGGCCAAGAGGAAGGTGAAGGCCCAGAGAATGCCAGTGACAGCCGTCACCCAGCACTTGGTGACAACCACCTTGGCCTTGAGGGGGAAGCAGATAACAAGGTAGCACTCCATGGTGAGCATGATGATGTGGAGGACAGTGCAGTAGGACAGGCAGCACAGCAGCTGCCCAAAGACCCAGGGTTGGGAGTGCAAGAGGCAGCAGAGGTTGAAGGGCAGCCCCAGGTGGATAAGCAGGTCCGAGACATCCATGCTGCCCAGGCAGAGCTCGGTGGTGGTCTGCATGTCATGGCAGCCGTTGATGACCAGCACTGGCAGAACACTGCCCACGATGCTGACCATGAAAAGCCCCAGGCAGATGGCCGTGATGGTGACCAGCACTTGCACTGGCAGCACCAAGCACAGCAGCTTGTTGCAGGGTGGCCACGGCCTGGCCTTGCTGCTGGTCCTCCTGCCACCCCACGTGCTGTCTGGGGACGCAGCTGCCTCAGCCCCTTCTGCCACTGGACAGGACATGCAGCGCCGCTCCTGCGGTTCTGGCCTCGTCCCACCCCACAGCTAGGGGCTCCGGGGAGGCGGCCCAGCACCCACCACCCCTCTGTCCCATGGTCCCACCACGTCAGGAGCCGCCCTGAAGGGAGAGGAGCACCCGCGGTCACCCCTGCCTGCCTGACTCCAATACCGGCACTGCTGCTGGGGAGAGAAAAAGCAGTTTGGCGGCAGCGTTACGTGCCAACAGGACTGACCACCACCAACAAAAAAGAATGATACTTTTATTTTCCACAGAATTTTAAAGATACTTTGCTACATAGTTTATGTATTTTCTATCAGACTAAACAGGCTCGTCTTCATGGAGTCCGACGTTGTACAATTGTAAAGTGATATGTTTGGTAGTGTATCTATAACGTTTTAAAAAGTTTAGAGTTTTTTTTTTTTCCTTTATTTTTGGAATGTACAGTATATGAGGTAAAATTAAGATTACATTAAAAACTGTCTTCAATGCAGTAATACGCACTGAGGCTCAAATGGCAAATACACTATTAAATGACTATCAAAAATAGGAGCTCATTTGAATTTTACTATGAAAAACATAAGTCACTGCAGATTAACTGTAGTAACAAATCTTACCGTTTTAGACATTCAACCGTAAGAAATCTCTGGGCTGTTACACGCAACCTCATTTGCACTGCCAAACATGGCACTTTTAAGAAGGTTCTAGAAAACATCAGTTATCGCGGTATCCTGCGGGAAGGTATCAGCCTATACGTACAAACGACAGATTCGAAACAAAATGTAAACATACAGTACATTTTAAAGACAGATCATTCTTGCCACGTGGAGGCCAAGTTCTTCGCCTTTTTTTTTTTTTTAGAAAAACGAAACTCAGCAACATTATTCTACAGCACAGATCATTGGACGTATAAACAATTACAATACATGCCCGTTCTAATATAAGAGAAATTTCTTCAGAGATCTTCAAAGCACAAGACAGAGGTTCCTTTTTTTATTATTAATAAGACTGACAGAAGTGTTTAATACCATTAAAAATGCTAAACTGAACACAACTAGAAGTCATTAATGATCCACTATCTTGTAACTCAAATAAATTAAAAATAGCTAATTACAAAGTGTATAACAAATAACGTAAGTGTGATGAGACAAGGTTTTTTTTTTTAAAGATAGTTTCACTACAAGCTTTGTATCACTGGCAATCATTGACATCTAGCAAGATGTTCAATGGGATACTTGATAAAATTCAGTCTGGTCATTCAAGAACTCACAAACGCAAGCTCACAAAACATTGATGAGTTATGCAATTGCAAAGTGCTCTAATGCAACATTAACTACATGCAACCAACAATTTGGTACAGTATCCAAAGAGACATTACATTAAACATTAGGATCTCAAGAAAAAAAGCAGCTTTAAGTTTTCTGGTGCAAATTACTACACTTCGTCTTCTGATTTGGTGCCCCAAAGAAAGAAAGACAGACAAAGAGAACGAAAAAGAGGCAGTGCTTGATTCTGGTGGATATGGCAAATGAATGTTGGGGAAAACAGCAAAAATTCAGTAAGGACTTTTATCTCAAAAATCTATTAACTAGCCAAAATCAGAGGGCACAGATATCTGTATAAACTGCATCCAATCAAAGGTCAGCTTTGGGAATGTGATTTTCAATTTAAACACATCTAAGAAGTTCTCTCACGCTCTCCCTTCTATATTCGTCGAAGAAAAAGAGGCATTTTTGTAAGTAAACATCAAACCCCGGGGGTAAGATAAACCACTTGTGCCATCCCCTTGCGGTCTTTCGAAAACATCTACTTGCAGTGAAGAACTCCACATTTATCAGATAAGAAGCTTCCTTCGTGCATACTCTTCCATCCAGTTTATCATTTGCTGCCTGAGAAAAGCTCCTTCTGCTTTTCAGCATAAATCCTGCTTCCCAAATAATTAAGACAAATGAGGAGGTAGAAATACAGCGCTAAATTGCTTTCACAGCATCAGATTAATATTGTATACAGCACAAGTTTGTTAGTGTAAGTTTTAAATGCGATCTACACATTCGTCCCTGTTGTAGTAGCAACCCTTAGAAGTGTGAGCCAGGAGACCATTTTTATACTCGTGTTTACTGGTCAAACTCTTTTCACTGAACACTGCTTGCCTGCCCCATACAGAGTTTGTACTGCAAGAACGCATATTAAAGAAAAGATTGTATTCCTGTGTGGCTTGCGTTCTAATGACACGTGTCAGCCTATACCTACCAGTAAAGCATTTTAAAGTGGCTGAAAAGGTTTGCATCAGTCCCAATGCCGGTGCTAAATGCCTGTTTTTGTAAAAGCAAGAGAACAGAATTACTTTTAGATTATGAGAAAGTAAGATGTAATGGGCAGCATTCTAAAATAAATCTCTTTTCTTCACTTGATTATGAAGTACTGAATGATAACAGCAATCAGAATGGAAAAGACAGCAAAAAGTGCAAGGATGACAGCAGCACACACTTGGTCGCTCTGAGACCATTGTGTCCTTGTGGTTTGCACAGTGTCCTTGTTGGTGCTGGCCGGCGGCTCAGTCCTCTGAGAGATGAATAGCACTGCTGCGCTGTAGGGGCCTATCAGGTCCTGATGACTGACTGCCTCTTGGCACTGTCGAATGGCACATGTGCGGAAACGGTATTCACAGTTCAGCTGGAGGCCTGTGTACCGGAATGACCAGTCTGGACCCTTATAAATCTGGCAATAAAGGAAAAAAGAACTCCAACATGTCAAGTGAAAATGCCCTACATACATACCTCAGTATGGTTCTGTTTAAGGTGAAGGGAACTGTAAATAGGATGACACCTCCCCACTGTTTTCACCCATACAAAGAAAAACAGACAAAAAGCTCACAAACACAATTTAAAAACCAGTTAAAGTCTCCAGTCCTCTTGGTGAAACGCAGGAAAAGAGCTACACGTTTCTACGGCACAATGACTACACACTAAATAAACTCTGTCAGAAGCCCCAGAGTTAAGGTGTTTTAGTGACCACTTACAATGTAAATACTACACCATGAGATGTCATATACAAGATCGTATCACAGGACTTTAGGCAATTAACTGTGTCTAGCTACTTCATTAGGTCTAATCCAACCCAACATACTGAACTGTAGTTAAGATATTGTGTGCTTAAAATATTGTAATTATCCCCCAAAACACTGTATCAGGAAAGCTGCAAAGACTTCTCTCTGTGATTCCTAATTTCATCAGATCCCATGACACAGACACCTTATTAGGGTGTTCTCCAAGGGTCTCTCAGCTGGCTGGTTCACTTGAGTCTCCAACTCTTCAGAATGGAATGCCTAATTCAGTGATATGTCAATGCTGGTTTCTCTAATTAATTAATTTGCAGCTATGTTAAAGGTCCTGTAAAAGCCAACGAAATCCCATGCAGGCGCAATTTTCTGTTTACAGGTTTATCACGAGTTACTGAGCTAGCATAGTACAATTTTATTTCTCTCTTTAAACCCCTCCACCCCCCCATTATCTGGATTTGCTTTATTTGCTTGGTAGCAGGATACAGAAATACCACATCCTGCCAAAGTTTTCCCTACAGTTATCATACTGTCAGTGTTTCACAATGCAAGCTACCAACCGTGCAATGGAGGAAGCAGGAAATCTCTTCTGATTTTGTTGTTTGAAGAGCTCTTGCTCTGCTTGTGGCTACTCATGGACTCGGAAAGTCCTCTGACAGGCAGGCAGCTGAGCTCTACTGGGATCTACAACTGGGAGACTTTTCTTTCAAGAAATTGTTCCCACACTGAGTCAGGGCAGGTCACTGGGAAGTGCAGCTTCCTCAAAATTCTGCTGATTTGTGTCACACATTTGGTAGTGAGCCAACAGGCCAGAGACACACATCCTACTCTAGCTAAAGCTGTGCCAGCTGGTGTGTGTTACTGTCCTCAGCTGCTTGTCCCCAGCGCCTTACCAGAAGTTGCCTTCTCCTCAGAAGTGTTTGCTGGGTGTTTATATGGTTGCTTCCTAACCCCCTTTACGAGTTTGACTGATGTACATAGCTCAAACGGCAGATGACTAACTTATTTTGTATGAAGCACGTAGGGAGCAACAATGTGAGCAACTCGGCTGATGGATCACAGAGAAGGAGGAGAGAAGAGTGAAGTTCTGCCAGTGAAATGGTAGTAAACAGCTTGGAGTGGATGTCCAGGCTGTTTATTTTTTTGTCCATGTCAAAGAAAATTCTCACCATTGTGTCCAAGTATCTTAAAGGCCATTTCCACAGTTTTTACTTCTTGACTGTTCCAATTCTAATTTTCTCATTTTATTTAGATTTACTGAGCTAAACTGTTCTGGATGGGCAAAAGGAATCAGGCATCTCAGTCTACTTTGTTATTTCCAGGCTTAAAGCATAACCTTTATTTTCTTGTCCAGCTCACTTGACAATGCACATTGCTCATCAAAGTATGATTTGACTCTGTGTCTAGAAGCAATACTGACCACATCTTACTTACATTAAGTATGTTGCATTTACAATTTTAAAGTTACAATAAATAATATTCACATGGCAAGATAAAAACCACCTTCGATCATGGTTCATCTTTTACTGAAAAATTTAACAAATGCATGTAACAAACACAGCACGGTACTAAAAATCAGGAATTATAAAAACATTAAAGTCTTTAATCTACCAAAGTGCAGGCAAAACTTATTTAATATTTCCCCATAATAAAATTATAATATACTAGAATTGTGTTTTCTTTCTGGAAGAAAACCTGCTTGCTCAATAGTGTGAAACAGTTTCCAAGCCTCACTTCACGTCAATTATCAGGCAGTTTATAGGAAAGCAAAATTAGCACTGCACATCCTCTTTTAAATGCAGGCTAATTTGTAGCTCAGCGTTTCGAACTCCATCTTTGAATAATCAAACCTGAAGTTAAAATACACTCTCACCTGCTCAAACTTTGTAGTTACAGCCATGCCCTACTACTGAAGTGGTCCTATGGTAAAAAAAATGATCACTGAATTATATTTAAAAAGTTATCTTGAATTGCTTTAGTAGGGGGTCTTTCATATCTGCAGTTCTCTGTACAGAAGAATCACTTCGACAACATCAAAACTTTTATTGTTTAATGCCTTCAAACAGCTCTTAAGAGTTCTTTTTCTCCTAAGTCTCAATTTTGTACCGTTGGGTGGATGTTTTCTTTGTTGACAGTTCTTCCCATTAGTGGACCATGTCCCTGCCACTTCAGGTGTCAAATTGTATTTAAGTAAACATCAGTGTAACTGCAACTTACTGCAGTATTTATGTCAAATTGTATTTAAGTAAACATCAGTGTAACTGCAACTTACTGCAGTATTTATATGACTTAAATCTATTTTTTCTATGACAATTGTTTTAGGAGATACTACCTTATATTACTAAATGTAACAAAAAGTTAGCATGGTGCCTAATAACACACTGCAACACAATAATAATCTTTAATCTGAACTTGTTATCACAAATACTAGTTGAAGAAAAGTACAATAACTTGGACACATCATACCTGTTTGAATTCTGAGTCCTTTCCCACCATCACCTGAAGACAGTAGATAATGGGATCACCCTTCATGGGCTGCAGAACCTCCCAGGTGATTTCACAAGTGTGGTCGTTTATTCTCTCTATCCTTGGTGCTGAAGGAAGAGAACACAAAAGTGACAGCTCTGCTTTCCCCATCACGTAACGTTATGTTCTAACAACTGGTAAAATTCTGTATTCTGTCTGCTGTTCTGTCTCAGACAAACCGAAAAAATGCATTCATATGTATGCTTCCTACAATGTTTTCCAGAACAACTAACTAACAATTCACCTAGGTCTCTATTGCTAGTTCAGGTATTATCCAAGAGAGAGAGGAAGTAAAATTTGGCAACTGCCAGCGTGTATTGTATGCAAAAAAAAAAAAAAACCCCACCAAAAAAACCTTCCCCAAAAAGCTGCTATGCTTAGAATTATTCTAAACATGCTAGGAATAATTTTCACCTCAAGTTACTGTAACAGCCTGGTCACTCTCTCCTGGTAAGCAAGGATTCCAAGTACAAACCTTCCTATGTCAAAGAATGCATAAACACCAAGTTTCTCAATTTTGGAGCGGATATTTTAGGCTTTAGGCAATTACATCAAAGGAGCATTCCCTTACTGTTCCTCCTGCACCTGGAAGAGCGCTTAGCATTCTAAATATCCCAAATACAACAGAATACCAAAACCACCTTGTCATCCCCCCCGCCCCAATGAAAAAAGAAGGACCTTTACCTTTCAAGGCAGCTGGAACAGATTTGGGAGTAGTGAACACATATTTTTGAGAAAGGGGACCTTCACCAGCTTCATTACATGCCTGAATACAAAATTTGTATGATGTTGACTCACTGAGTCTTTGCACTTTGTATGTATGACATGGTCCTCTGTATAATGATACAAACCTGAAAGTGGAAAGAGTAGCTTTTTTAAAAGATGGAAAAGGACTTTGAAGTACCTACAAACACTGTCTTGAAATCTATTCCCATCATTTCCCAGAATCTAATGAGAAGCCCAGAAATATTTATTTCACAGTTAAACAGTGTTCCGGCATTACAATAAAAGAAATAAGCCCGTTTTCCAGGGTGAGTTTTTATTTCTTGTGTCTTTGAAACAAAAATCTCTTTGAGAAGAAATTTGTCTCTTGGCAAAAATAATCCTAAGCATATTCAGAAACCCTTCTGCACTTGAAACAATGGGAAAGGATAGCAGATCTCTCTCTCTATGAGCTGCACACACTGCCCTTTTTTTTTTTTTGGCCATCTACTCCTCCAACATCTTTAGCTTTTCAAGATCAGCTAACTAGGTTTTAGCTTTTTTCTCCTTTGCAACTGTCCCTTACTACACCTAAGAAAGGGTCATGGAACCAACTGCTCTTGTACATCACTGTCAGAGATGGGCAACTGATGAAGCTCACTCAGATCTGCACAGGAGGCCACAGTTCACACTTGTAGTGCACACCAAGTCCCATCTGAGAGCTTTGTAGACTGGCCACTCTCCTTCATGTTATAATTCTTATATGTAATTCTTACATCTTGGCAGCTCTCATTTGATTTTCAATGTTGGTATCCCCAGGTCACAGCACGAGCTTATCTCTTTCTGCAGGGGTTATCATGAACGTCGACTTTTTCTTTTCTTCTCTTTTAAATTTAAAACAGATGTTACCTGCACGTCTTTGGTAATGGCAATGAATGTATTTCTAGCTAAGAGTCTAATTTCATTTCCGGCTTATGGCAGAGCAATTTCACTTTGCAGATCTATTTTGCCTCACTGTCAAGCTAAAACTACTCAGATATTCACAGTACATAGTGTAGCAGTACTGTTCATTTTACCATTTAGGTACCATTGCTGTACCATCTCAGCATACATTCCGATTTAACATGAGAGAAGGGAACGCTTAAAATAATAATGTGTAAGATGTGAGTTTATTTTCCTTAAAAATAATTGCATATAAAGACCACAGAGAGTAAACAATTCATTCACCCTTTCCAAAATTAAGTATACAAAATCCACAAGACTGATAGACTTGATACTTTGATAAAATACTTCACCAAATGTGAGAGAGAAAAGTGTGCTGGAACAAAACACTTCATTAAGCTCTTTATATTGAACTGTAAATAAAAAATGAAGCTTTTAATCTTGTACTTCCCAGCATGGAACTCTAGAGCCCTTTTTGACTTGCCAGACCAGACAACCTCCTATGTCTGTTGTACATTCAGGAAAGCACATGGAATTTTGCCCCCTTGCTGCCAATCTCCCAAGCATCAGACCACAGCCATATAGGGCAGATTAAAGTGATGCCAAAACCAACCTTCCGTTCTTATCCTCCATCTGAAGGTGGTACTGAATGGAGTCAGTTAACGCTTTTGCTGTTCCCTCTCCCCACTTCAGCTTGAGAGTCTGAGAACTGTATGCAGCACATTCCAGGCGAGGTGGATCCGGGGGAAGAGGCTTTGTTTTCAGTTTTATGGTGTGGCTGAAAGGACCTGCTCCGAGACTGTTTAGGGCTTGAATTCGTACTCTAGTATTTGAATAAAGAGAGAATAAATTAACTTGAAATTAGATTCTAAAAAGTAACTGATCATTTACACCATTCATATTCAAGAGAGAATAATGGTACGAAACAGGTGGTACTTTCTACAATGAAGACTTTTATCGATAATATGCTTTGATAGACTGTCATGAATATACAAGAGTGTCACTTTCCTTGCCACATTTTAGGGAGCCAGATTGATTCAAAATAAAAATATGTTAGCATATTTGCATCATTCACATTAGTGAAAAGATACAAAAGCTCTATCAGCTACTTCAAGAGTGGTCCATCTTCCTGACCCCGCAAGCCGTGTACCAAGATTTTTGATAGCCACATTGGAGAAATGAGGGAAGGTAAAAAAAAGCATTCCCAAAAGAGGTGAATCCATTATCTTTAGCTATCATATCAGGCAAGTTCAAGGATGACTACAGGCAAGTTTTATGGGCTTTTTGGTACAGATCCAATTAATGTGAAAATAAAGTGATGGTGCCCAGCTGCCTCTCTTGCTGTTTTCACTGGTACCTGCAAACACAAGCCATCTTAGGTCTGTTTGGAAAGGGACAGGGAGGACACTAGAAGAAGTCAAAGGACACACGGTGAGGCATCTGTAGAACTTGAAATTCTGGGATTTTTTTTTTCTGGATACTCCATGAAAAACAATGCTGGCATTAGGTTTACAAATAAGAATTAAAAGTAGCCGCCAAGAAATTTATTTCTAAAAACAGAAAAAGCAGAAAACAGAGAAATCTGAGGCTCTTTACATATCTCACAGGCAGCCACAGAAAGCAAAGTGTGTCTAATCTTATTTTGCAGACTAACATTTGCTTGTCTAAAAAAAGTATTAGGTAATTGAAAAAAAGTAATGACAATAATCAAATTCTGAAACAATCAACCACACGATTTCAAAATATTGAAACACAAATGTCTGTGCAGGCTTATGAATAAATAGTTCTCCTTCACTATAGTAGTATTTAACATTATGCTAATTTATTATACCACAGAACTAAGGTTAATATATGCAATTTTTCATTTGCACAGAGTTGATCCTGTATTCTATAAAAGCACTTCTGTGGGTTGAAGCACAGAAGTATCTGCAACAGAGGCTTCTGTTTTTTCAGTTTGTTGACACAGAACAGCAATAGCTCTCCGAATTACCCGCATTGTTGTTCAATAATTATAAGGCACACAGAAGCATCATAGTCTTACATACAGCATTAAAAAAGTAAAAAAAAAAAAAGAACTTTAAGGATTCAGAAAGCTGCACAGCCAAATGATACCCTAACTATACTGAAATCAGTGTGAGCTTAAAGACTGACATTCTGTATGTTCTAACAATGAGGACATGATTTTGTAACAGGAATGTAGAATGCCTTCAAACAGAATTACTGATTTGTAGATTTATATTTTTCAATAACCCTTAGGCTATCCCATGTAAGGGATGATTTTAGTAACTAAAATTCTTCAAAAGAGATTTAAAATTGGTTGACAGATTTTTCAAACCAATACTCTTCATGCTGACTGCCACCCAAATATTTGCTATTCCTACAGAAAAGGCATTGCAAGTTGAGATGAACTGTCATTAGATCAGATAATCCAGTCAATAAAGACTGGACACGGTCCTTCCTTGGATAGATTTCATCTTGTCAAACAGATTCGAGGCCACCTATCTATGAAGCAACCAGTCTAAAACCCAGTTATGAATCTGATTCTGTAATTTGAATTCAGTTAAACTGATGCATTAACCAGAGAGATTCCACAGACCTATGGCAATAAACACTCTAAAAAAACCTGTTCTTGAAAGGAAATAAAAACAGCACAGATCATAACTGCAAAGCTTCCTTTTCCTCCATGGTTATGTAGTAAAACTTCTCTGAGAGTCATGTAGAGAATGAAAAAATACAAGGAAACAAATAAACAATCAATCTGCTCTTGTGGAAGAAATAAGAAGTTGTCAAGTGGCCGTGCATGGCATACCTGTAGGTAGTATCTGGTTGTAAGCCATCTATAATATAGCTCAGAACCTTCCCAACAGTTATTGGCTGCTTATCTCCAAAGTCTATGCTGTAGCCAAGGATTTCAGAGCCATGGTCACAAGGTTTTTCCCAGCTTACAGCAAGGCATGTGGAAGGTGAATAATGTGGACTTTCAACTTCATCTTCACTTACTCCCTGAAGACAACTCACAACTGCAGGCACAGAGGCTGGAGTCATACAAGCCACTACTTCACTGAAGGGGCCTGCACCTGCAACGTTCACTGCCTGCAAATGCAAAGCAGACCACATGTTTATAGCAGAGGCAATTCCCGTTTCCAGATTTCACTAACTATAGTTTTGTGTCTTTACCTGAACCCTGCAATAGTATATAGTGGCAGGCATAAGCCCTTTCATTTCACAGATGAGCCCAGGCCCACAATAGGAGATCTGCATACATCCTTCCACACCGCCCCACTCCAGTCGATACTCTGTGACATCAGCTCCGTTACTCACCGGAACCTTTAAAATGGATGTAAATAGTTAGAAGTTATTCACTGGCTAAAGAAAAAAATCAACAACAAAAAAACCCCCACTCACCACATCTATATTGCTTTTTTCACAGGAATGTTACCCTCCCATTTCTTTGCTGATTTTTAATTTAGTACAACACAAATAAATCAAACTGCATACAATACAATAAACCAGAATGCCTTGGGTCACCCATACTTTAAAAACACCATTTGCTGTGGCAGAGACTACTCTGTATAGAGCACTGTGATGTCAGTTGCTTGAACACAGAGACAGTCAGCATGTGGCATTTGGCTGAGGAGCCTGAAGAGTCAACGTCAAGAGAGCACAGTTTAGGCTATTCGAGTTTTCACTGACTGGGTCTACTCTGCAGGGATGACAATATGCAAAATCACACTGGTGCCAGTGTCTTCATCTTACAGATTAAAGGACTCCTCCTGTGGAGCACATCATGGCTCCTGTGCATGAAAACTAGGCAGTGAGCATTGTGGGAAGCAGAAAATTGTGCACTCTGTCTTTTCCCAAGATAGAGTTGTGAAACAACTGGGAGAGACACCTAAGCAACAGCAGAGACCTGGACTGAAATACCTGCTCGAAGTAGCCTGTTTTTCCTCACTACCTGCCCTAGGAATCTGAACTTGGCTTCCCAATCTGGGGAGTTGAATCGTTTTAATACTCCTTAAAAAAATAATTTGAAGGACAGTTAAAATCACATGTACCAGTGGCAGACTAAGATATAAGACTATGGAAAGATATCAGCAGTCAATGAAGTAATAAAGAAAAAGCCAATAAAAAAGCCAAGCACACACCCTACCCTTCCAGTTAACAAATTTTCTTAGATCACAAAGAAATCAGAAGAAAAACACTGCTGGATTAAATACTCCAAAACAGCAATCACACCAAGGCACAGATAATTTTGCTCCGAAACATGTTTTTTTGTTTACCCTTCTCTTGAAAAAAAAAAGTATTTTCTACTTTCAGCATTAGGCTATGTGAAGATAAGTGACTGAATACAAACAGTATTTCAAAGGACAACACTCGATGCTCCTGAGCTGTGACTGATAAGGACTCCCTTTCCCATTGCTCATTTACATGAGATGTGTTTGTTGAGAGAACTAAAAGAGCTGTGGATGGCTGTGCAACTGTCAGTAAAGAAGGAGTCACTTCTCAGTGTTACCTCTGTTGCTGCTGTAGGTCTAACGGAGTTCACCTTAACAGAAGTAGGGGAATCCAAGCCAACAAGAGCAAAGATTACAACAAACTGGGGGGGAAGCATTTGATACACTGAGGGGTATGGCTTCCAGAGGAATTTAAACAAGCAGGATCTGATACAAACTTCAGGAAGTTCAACCAAGACAAAGGCAAACACAAAGTCCTGGACCTGGGATAGAACAGGAACAACTGGGCTGAGGAACAACTTTTCCAAAAAAGAACCTGTGTGTCCTGGTTGAAAGCTGAATGTGAGTCAGCAGTCCAATGAAAGTGAACTACATACTGGCCATATTAGCAAAAGAGCAGCAAGAAGGCTAAAAGGAGTAATGATTCCTCTCTACTCAGTGCTTGTGAGGCTGTATCTCCAGTACTGTGTCCTGTCTAAGACAGGACAATACAAGACAGACATTGACATGATGGAGTAAGCCCAGGGAAGGGCCACGAAGGGGAGTGCAACACACCACAAAAAGGTAAGGCTTATTTGATACTAAGACGATAAGGCTAAGGGGAGATCTTACTGCTGCCTTAAAATTACTTACTGAGGGGTTACAAAGTTGATGTCAAATCCTTCTTGGAGGTGGGACAGTGGCAAGCCAAGAGGCAAGAGTCATGACTTGCACTAAAGGATATTTTGATTAGACATAAAGGAAAAAATCATCTAGAGCGTAAGTTTGCCCAGAGGCAGCTTTACCAGGCTGCAGAATCATCACCCTTGGAGATAAGTAAAACTTGACTGACAAGGCCTCAGAAAGATGACCTAATTTTGAAGTTAGCTCTGCTTTGAACAGATGGTTGAACTAGATGATATCTAGAGGCCCACTCGCACCTTAATTACTCCATGATTCTATAAAGCAGACATCTAACGTTGGTCAGATTAATCCTACTTGAACATTGTAAGAGGTTTTCTTCAAAAGGCTTTGCCTTGTAGACATTTAAGGAGAGGTCCTCTGACATACCCAGTAGGAAGCTTAATTTTTTTTTTTCTGTACAGTTCCATAACTCTTGCACTCCATCTCAAGCCACTGAAAATCCGTATTTAAACAGTATTCCCAGAAAGACTCTTCCTTTTTACAAGCTTAATTTTTATCTATTGCATTTTTAAATCAGATATCTAAATAATATTGGTTTATAGGAAGTCTGTGAGGCTTTTGCTACATTATGACTGACGTAATTATGTAACATTAAATCAGCTTATAAGAACAGTGAAAGCACAATAATCTATTGTGTGGATATATTCGCTCTGAGGATAGATAACCACATTAAAGAAAAATTTTAAGAAGAGCCCAAATCACTCAGAAATGCAGTACAGCAGTAAAAAGTAAGACCTCAAGTACCCACAGGCTGCCAACTTGTAGCTGTCATATAATGGTATGATGAATAACTTGAAGTACTGGAAAATCAGGTAAGTATGTCTAAAATGTGATTAAAATACAGTCTTAAGCTTTCAAAGTCAAACTTAAAAATGCAGAAGACGCTCATCTTAAGGTAGGTGTAACATGGCATTCTTACCTCCCATGACACCTGAGCACATGCAGCAGATCTGCAGGCCACTTGAGGGGGCTTGCACTGATCTGGTGGTCCAGGTGCTGTAGTTATTTCACATTTTTCCGAGTAAGGTCCAAACTATTAAAAAAGAAAGATGATACACCTAAATTGTGAAAACAAAATTACTGCTTTTTAAATAACAGTGTACTATAGTAGGAACATACAGTAGCAGCCTGGAACTTTCTTCTACTTGTTTATAAAATAAATCTTTGTGGAATGTGGATTCAGGATTTATTTCAGTATCTGACTATTCTCCAGAACAGCAAGACTACTCTTCTCTATAGCAAATGCAATCAGAATAAATTTGACACTTCAAACTCTCAGGTAACACCAGAAAGTGCTATCCAAATCCTTATTTTGAAGTTACAGGAAGCCTGCACTGTAACGTAACACAATTTGTAACTGCCTATTTGTATCTATCTAAAATAAATATCTACCTAAAAAGTTAGGTCAGTGCTTTAAAGCCTTTAGCTGCAGACCTCTCCACAAACAGCACCATCTGGTCCTCATAGTTTTTATGAAGAGAATGTTATTGAAAAAATGCAAGCCCTGCCTCTCCATCTTTAGATCAGACAGACTGTCCTATTGTTCTACAAGCAACAATTGATTTAAACACATTTAATACTCCAAAAAGAGAAAATATTCTTGTATTTGATAGAACATGTACTCAGAAGTTAAACTAAATATGAAAAAAGCATCAGGAAATGCTAATTATTATGTTCTAGAACACCAACAGCTGTAAAAATAAAGGTCAATCAATTTACAAAGCTGTATATAGAAAATAATTTACTACTTTACTTCAGAGGAGAGTATTAAAGTTGCAACAATGATGTGATAAAGTACTTAGCATTTCCTATCCATTTCCCAATGCTATTATTCAGATAGAAGACATAATTAGCTATTTTCTCTTTCCTTAATCTAAAAACCCCTTTATTACAAACCAATGTTTAACAGTCTGTTCTCACACAACAATAAGCTATGTCAATCAAATTACTCTACATTAGGAACTACTAATTTAAAAATTACTGTTGAATGTTTCTTTTAAAAGAGAAGATCATTAACAGTGATTGCAGTCTCTGGAACTAATTTCATTTCAGACTGCCTCCTCACCCCAGCCTTGTTAGCTGCTCGCAGTCTGAAGTTGTATGTCCTCCCTGGAAGAAGGCTGCCTACTGTGCATTCAACATCAGAGCCTTGGTAAACCTCTCTGTGTTCATCGGTTTCTGTGTGAAACATTTCCAGACTGTAACAGGTGATGGATGAACCACCGTCTACCTGCGGTGGTCCTAAATATAAGAAAGAAATAACAGCTTGGTTAATTTTAACACATAACACATTTGAGTCCTTTAGACTCACTAATATTTGTAATAGAGTTACCCCAGCGCAGCTGAATTTCTCTTGCTCTTGGTCTACCCTGTATCCTTGGAGGCTGGCATGGACCAGGAACCACTGCTGGTGTCTGCACCAGTAAAGAATCAGATGCCTACAAAAAAAAGATAGATTAACAAGGTCATGTAGGCCAAAACCAGCACTATGAATTATGCCACAAGTAAAGACATATACTTGAGTCAGAAACAGGATCTTCCATTTTTTGAACCTCATCTTCAAATATATAAAGATGCTTAAGTGATCTGCTATGTATTTCTTATAATACCTATATAAAACATGCTACAGTAATCACACAATTTGCAAAATTAACTTTAAGAAATGGGCAGAAAGTTGAAACACTATGCATCAATACTAGAACTTTTTTGAGGTACTAATTATGGCTATTTTGTTAGGCACTTCCATACAGTATTTGCTTATTAACTACTGGACCAGAATTTCTTACAGAGTGAGAAATTTTATTGAATTAAAATATGAGCTCATATTACCGTGCTTTGTCCTCCTTCCCCAATGCAGTATACACGTAAGCGATAGGAACAGCCAGGATTTAGTCGGTCACACACATGTTCCCTAGCAGCTCCGCTGTATATTGTGTCCCATTTGTTTCCTGAAAGTTTAGAATAAGTGTGCAATAAACCAAGGTGTGATGTGTCACACTTTAGTAACAGCCACAGCAGGTATCCTAGCTTGATGAAATAAGTGCGTGCTTGATGTTTATTAAAAATATTTAAGGCTTGATTTCAGTTTCCTGGAAAAAGATCCATTATTTCATACAGAGAGTTTCCTAGGTAAATTTGTGTAGATCTGCTGCAGTGAAATACCTTCCTTATTTGGTACTCACATTAAATAGGAGAGAATTTACTTTTAATGAAGTAGTTATTACTAGGCCAGCAAGCACATTTAAACACCATAACCAAATAAACAGGAAAAATACAAAAGCAAAATTTTCCATGGAAAAGAAACTTCTAGTTACAAAATTAATTTTGCAGACTGTAACTACAGTCTACAATTGATAGAGCTTGTTTCTGTATTCCTGAATGACCCAGCACCCTCTGACATACCGAACTCATTCTTTGCTATTCAGCCAGACTCTTAAATCAGGAACTCTTCAGCATTCTCTCTCTCTGTTTAAAAGACTAATCAGGGAACCCGGGGACTTCTCCAACAACTCAATACATGACAGAATTTAGAGGACTGTAAATGAATGTAATGCACAGCTCACTAAAACTGCATGAAAGGCTTGGGTAAATCATTCCAAAAGTGACTTTATGTAGACACATGATGGAGTAAGGAAAGCGATAGACTAAGGATCTACAGAATCACAGCTGAGACCCCTGACAGGGGCTGCCATTACAATCTGGGGACATTGTGCTGTTGCAATTGACACAGCAGTGGAGAAGTGTGACTGGGTTTCACTCTCAGTGTGACTGTGTTTCTGAATTTAGTAAGGTTACTCAAGAGGTCTAGATTTTTAAATAATTCAGCTGGATCTCTTTATGTCTAGTTTAGAAATATTGTTAACTTCCCTTCTGCATAAAAGGGCAGAAAAGTAAATAGCAGAAACAGTTATCCCAACTTCATCACTGTTCTCCGTTAACAGTGACACATGGAGCGCTAGTTATAATTTCACCTGTCATACATACAGCAAAGTGTGTGACCCTGTCTTCTTGCCCTAAAATTTCAGATGAAATGTATCATTTCATTTCTAAAATAGAATACACCTAATTAATAAGTTAAACACAGAGCATCTCTTTCACCCTGGAATTTTGTGGTATCTGCTTTCTAAGCCAGAAAAAAAGAAACTCTTGTAATACAAGCATCGACATCCCTGTTGTTTCAATGGCAGTCCCTTGCAATAACTTTTCCTATCATAACACACCTTCTGCTCTTCCCAGAGTTACATATACAGAGAAAAAAGAACACAGCTGAATGACAACACATGCTCATCATACTTACCGTTTGCACCTTCAGACATTTCCACAACATATGTACTAATTGCTGCTCCTCCATTGTCTTTTGGTGGATCTATTAAAAAAAAAAACAGCAATATTCCAGCTAAGTGAGGTAAATTAAATGGTTTTGTAGCTTTTGGAGAGAATTTACAAAAAGAAAAATCACTGGAGATGGGTGCTTATTTAGACAGATAGCATCCTAGCTAGCCATAGCATCCGAGATCAGGACAGCTGCAAATCACACTAATTCTCCACTATGAGAAGCTGCCAGCTCACAGACCCTACTGTATACTCTACAGATGAAGAGTGAGAAGAGGATCAGACACCTGGGAGATGCAACAGCAAACATTTCAGTTAGTCTGAAGTGCTATGGAAGGCTGCGTGATTATGGCTTCAGGGATATAGATCCTATTGGTCCTGTAATTTGGAGTGCAGATAGGAAAAGATGATCATACTGATTTGCAAATAAGTATTTCAAAATGTGTTAAGGACAGCATTTCAAAAACTCAAATATTTTGGGAAAGAAGTCAGGAGCTCTACATTGAAAACCTAATCTCTTAAATTTTTAATACATCACTAGAAATTGAGGGCACTGTCCTCCGAGGTGCAATGTTCATGTACAAGATATGAACTTATAACCTATCTTTGACATATGATCCTACTACTCCCTGAGCTGACTTAGAGAATTGAAATAATGTGTGAAACCAACATTTTGGAAAAATATAAAGACAGCAATACAGAAGGGTACTGCTGCTGTAACATTACATTATGTATGTGCTGGATGAAATGGTGTTGGCTCTTAGGCAAGGGTTACATATCATATCACACCTGCTAAATAAAATCAGAAGACTTACACACATATAGCACTTTTCTTGGTTGGAAAGTAACAAATTACTCCAACCGACAAATAAAATTATCACATTAATTTTCACTCATTAAAAAAAGAGAGAGCATTACTGTTCAAAATAATCACTATTAATGGTTTTATATATAAATAGGTATTTTAGATAGCTTTTGATTTACCAATTAGGTATTTCTAATAACTTCATACACTTTGAAGAGATAGGTTGAACTTGGATCATCTCTTTTGATAAAAAAACTCCCAAGAATGAGAATTTCGTGGCATCTACATTTTGTGCCAGAGAAAGAGAACTTCTTAGTACCCAAATTAATGCTACCATTTTTTAATTTGTTGTAGTCCCCCTGCAATAACAATCTCTATTACAATTTGTGTATTATTCTTCCCACATAATTACACTGTTATACTGCCGTCCTAAGTATTCTGAATCAAAGTTCTGTGAAAATGGATCATAACGGTTCAGTTGACTGAAGTGTTACCGAAGTAAAATCTAGCCATCTACATACAAATATATATATAAAAAATACATTTATATGTATAAAATACAGAGGACATACTCTAAACAGAGATGGACAACAATCTTACCCCACGTTATTTTAAAACTCTGTGCATGAATTTTTCCTTTCACTGAGGGTTTTGAAGGTACTCCAGGCTTGTCTGGACAAGTAATGTATTCTACTGTCTCACTTGGACTGCTTTTCCCTTCTGAGTTATAGGCAATGACCTGTAAATATAGAAAACATAAACAGAAAAAATGCACTGGCTAGAGGTATGCTATTCATTGTTAATAGTAATGTGGAATTAATTTATATGCATGCTTATATAGATTGCTACGTAATAAATTATCACAAGAACTAAAGCTATTAGACATGTTCATTTTACATTTTCATTAGTCCCATAGTTACGAGAGTCACTACATTGAAATTAAAAATTCTGAAAATTGCCAGGAAAAAAAAAAACCACCTTACAAAAACCTCCTAGTAATTATTAAGCTGAAAATACTAATAATTATTTAAAAAATTATTTCACAAATCAAATAACCTTCTACACCCCCCAAATTTCAAACACTGGAGCATAAAGCCAGGCTTCTAGTTAGGAGACTTAAGAGTTGCCAGACAGTAAAAGGTAATCAGGACATGCAAATCTTAGTGACATTATAGGAATCTGTGGGTGCTCAATATAGCATAAGCCACTTTGACTCAGGTGAAGGATCTGAAAACTTTTTTTTTAAAACCATCTAAGATACTCAGAAATTAGACAAGTCTAAGAACTACTCTTTTTAATTGAAGTTGCACAATTATTGATAATGAAATATGCACATGAGAAGAAAACTTTGTAAAAGCAAGGAAACAAAAGATGATGAAAAAGACGTACAGCTAAGAGGCCACTTTTAAACTTTTACTGAAGGAACTTGTAAGTATTAAAATTTTAATTGCAATTCCTTTCCCACTGAGGTCAAAATATTTTCTTGTAATTAAGTAAAGAGCAAAAAAAGTGATACTTCACTAACTGCTAAGAAAACCTGAATAACTGGGATTAGTAAGTAGCGCTCTCATGTTACTACAGCACCTTCTTTTAAGAAAATACATTTTAAAAAGTGTTTATATGGTTAAGTTGTATTAACAACAGCAAAGGTGATATAAACTCTTTAGCCCCCAGGAAAATTATGGCAAAGGTTGTCTTGGAAGGACCACAAAGGTCAGTGAAAATCAAGGTCCTATGAAGGAAAAGAAGGTGATTAGATTTAGCAAGGGTAAATCATGTTCAACCAACCTGACTGCCTTCTATGATGAAACAACTTGCACAATAGATGAGGGGAAAGCTGGGGATATCATCTACCCTGATTTTAGTTTGACATGGTCTCCCAGGACATTCATGTAGACAAGCTGGTAAGATACAGATAGAACAGGTGGACCACAAGATGGATGTGGAAAACCTAATAGAATGCCAGGCTCAAAGGGTAGTGGATAATGGTTCAAAGGCAAATTGGCAGGTGCTCATCAGTGGATTTCCTCAGCAATCCATACAACGTTAGATACTATTCAGTATCTTTATAACTGATCTGGATGACAGAAGTAAATGCACCCTCCTCAGGTTTGCATGTGACACCAAACTAGGAGCACAGAGAGAGATATGCTGGAAGAGCCACCATACAGACAGATTTTGACAGGCTGGAGGATTGCATCAACAAAAACCATGGAAGTTTTGACAAAGGTAAATGTAGTCTTGCACCTGGGATGGAATAATCCCAGCAGCTGTAAGATCTGGGGTCTGACTGGCTAGTCAGCTTTTCTTTTTTCAGCTGTGCTGAGAAGGACCTTGAGGTGGACAGCAAGCCAAATGAATCAACAAAACATCCTGACAGTAGCAAAGGCAAATTGTTTCCTGGGCTGCATCAGCAAGAATTTAGCTAGCAGAACAAGGGACACGATTACCCCACTTTACTTAGCACTTTGTAGGCCATGCCTGGAATACTGGGTCCAGTTTTGGTCCTGCCTCTTCAAGAGAGACACTGGGAAACTGGAGAGAGTCCAGAAGAGGACCAGTATGATGGTTATAGGGTTGGACAACCTGACGCAGGAAGAGAGGTTGAAGAACTTGGGTTTATTCCAAGAAAAAAGAATTTTCACTTGGGGGATCTAATTACAGCCTTCCAATACCTAAAAGGTAGTCACAGAAGAGATGGAGACAGTGTCTTCACAAGGATCTGTGATGACAGGACAAGAGACAGTGGTCACAAAGTGTGTTAGGGAAAATTCTAACTGGATATAAAAAAAAGAAATTCATCACCCTCAGAACAGGCTGCCCAGAGAAGTGGTTGAATCTCTCTTGCTGGAAATACTGAAGTCTCAGCTCAGCAGGTCTAGGGTTAAACAGCCTAACCAGAGGCCCTACTTTCTACAAAAGTTTGACTCAGATGATTCCTAAAAGTCCCTTCCAACCTAGGCTTTTCTGTGATTCTAGAAAAACAAATTGCTGCTATTCTTTACTTTCTAGCTGTGCCTGTGGTTCGTTTACTAAGTACTCCAATTTGCTCCTAGCAAAAATCCTAAACAGCCTGAAAAAAGGGGTTTTGGCTTTTATGTTTGTTTTAAAAATGAGCAGAATCAAAAAGATACAGTAATGTTAGTACAGATTGGGAAAAGGGAATGTAACCTAACACGTCTCTCAGACACGAAGCCACCTGACACAGTTTACAAGATTAAGTATCATCTGCTTGTCTTTGTTCCCTTACAAATGAAGTTAAACAGGCACAGTTAGCATTTACATATTATAATAATTACATAGTATAAACAGGCCAGGCTGAAAGGGACCTGAAAGATCATCTAGTCCAGCCTTTCAAGGAAAAGTGCTCCTAGATGAGATTATGTAGCCCCCTGTCCAGCCATGTCTTTAAAGCATCCACCACATCCCTGAGGAGGTTGTTCCAGTGATTGATTGTTCTCACTGAAAAAATTACTTCTTATACCAAGATGAAACCTCTTCCTGTGCAACTTCCATCTACTGCCTCTTGTCCTCTCCCTGTGGCTCCTTGGGAAGAGAGATCCTCCCTCCCCTTTGTAAGCTCTTAAGTATTGTAAAACTGTGATGAGGTCCCCCTAAGCCTTTTCTTCTGCAGGGAGAAAAGATCCTGTTCTTTTAGTCTTTTCTTATAAGGCAGGTTCTCCAGCCATTTAATCATCTTTGTGGCCATTCTCTGGATCCTCTGCAGTCTGTCTGTGTCTTTTTTGAATCCTGAGGATCAGAACTGGACACAGTACTCCAGGTGCAGCCTGACGAGCTGAATACAGTGGGATGATCAAATCTCTTATCTGTGCTAGTAATGCCCTTGCAGATGCAGGCCAAGATCCAATTTGCCCTTGTTGCTGCAGTGTTGCACTGCTCAGGGTCAGTTTGTCCACCAGGACCCCTAGGTCCCTTTCAGCATGGCTGCTCCTAGCCTATAATGGCTCCTTGGTTATTCTGACCCAGGTGCAGAACCTTGCACTTGTCTTTGTTAAACTTCATACTGTTCTTGCTAGCCCACTCTTCTAGCCTGTCCAGGTCTTTCTGTAAGGTGGCTCACCCTTCTGATGTGCCCACCTCGCCACTCAGTTTGGTGTCACCAGTAAACTTGGCGAGGGTGCTCTCACTCCCATCACCTACATTGTTTGCGAAGAGGAACAGCGTGGGGCCCCACATCGATCTCTAGGGGATCCTACTTCTGTCAGCCAGAGTAAAAACCATTGATCACCACCCTCTGAGTGTGGCCTGTTGGCCAGTTTTCTACTCATTTCCTGGACCACCGATCCAGTTTGTATCTTACCAGTTTGTCCAGAAGGCTGTAGGAAACTGTGTCAAATGCTTTGCTGAAGTTGAGGTAAACAACATCTGCTGCTCTTCCCAGGCCAACTGAAAGTGTTACTTTGTTGTAGAAGGTGGTCAGGTTAGTCCGGCATGATTTGCCTTTAGTAAATCCATGTTTGCTTTTCCCAATCACCTATTTCTTGTGGCTTGTAACAGTTTCTGGGAGGACTTGTTCCATTGCTTTCCCGGGGACTGAAGTAAGACTAACAGGCCTGTAGTTTCCTGGGTCCTCTTCTGAGCCCTTCTTGTAGATGGGCATGACGCTTGCCCTCTTCTAGTTGTCAGGGATACCCCCTAATCTCCACTTTTCAAATATTTTAGATAGTGGCCTTGCAACAATGTCAGCCACTTTTCTTAACATCCTGGAGTGAATTCTGTCCTGGTCCACTGATGTGGGTTGAGCCCTTGCAAGAGGCCACAGTCCAGCCCTTCCTGCACCACTGGTGGGTTGACACATACCTTGTCATAGCTACTTGATCCTGTGATCTGGGGTCCAGTTATGCCAGTAAAGACAGAGGCAAAGTAGGTATGAAGAACCTCTGCCTTACTGCCATGATTAGTAACTTTCCTCCCTGCCCTGTTTAGTAATGGGCCTTTGTATGTCTTCTCTGTGCTTCTGCTTGCTGCTCAAGTATCTGAAGAACCCTTCCTTCTTGTTCTTGATGTATTTGCCCAATTTCAGTTCCAGCTGATCCTCAGCCTTTCTGACCACATCTCTGCATGTCCTAGCAAGATTCTTGTAGTCCTTGATGGCTCTTTGGCGACCTTTCCATAGTCAGTATGCTGCTTTTTTGCTTTCAACAAGACCTAAAAGCCCATTGTTAAGCCAGACTTCATCCTGAGCTGACAAGTTCAGCCCTCAAGACTTAACGAGAATGGGCTCAGCACCATGGTAATACAAACATTTTACTAACTTGGGCTTAGTGCTACGCTAGCACTGACAACTTTTTTTTTTTTAATCAAAGTTGCTCCTTATCCTAACACTTTCAGACGTGTTTAGAGTCCATCAAAGCATGAGATAACTACACTAAGTAATATTACCTGTTTACATGCATCACAGAAACCAAATAAGAGACCCCAATGGTTAAGAGCACATTTGACGTATGATGTGGAATTTCAAGATAGCTGCAACTGTGTTATGCTCTTGCAGAGGGAAGTTGTTCTTCCTTCTGCAGAGATGATTAACGAGGCAGGTGTTCAGTCCATAGTTTTAAGAGACTGAGATTTTAAGAAACTGGCATCAAATTTGTTTTTCCTTAAAAAAAGGTCCTCCCCACTCGAGTCAATCTCGAGCTACTCTGTTGCAAAAAAAAAACCAAAACCCCAACCAAATACATGAAAAAAATCTTACCCTAAATTTATATTTTGTACTACGTCTCAAATTCTTCACTGTGTAGGTAAGATCGTCACCATCATATTTTGGCTTGAAACCATATCCCTGCAGAATTAAATAGGATTACTTGAAACACTGTACTTGCAGACCAGATCATGTAACGCACTTCAAAAAAATAAATTACTGTTTCAGACCGTAATTGTTACGCTCCTCTGACAAAGTAATAAGTGTAACTTCATTGTGTAAAAGTAAGGGTGTTTTTTTTTTGTGAGAGGGTAATTAATTAACCATTCTCTAATCAGAATAGGAGAAAAGAACAGTAAAGAAAAACATATACAGTGGCAATAGAAATTATACCTAACGTTTTCAAAGGGCAGAATAGGACTCATTTTAAAACAAAGGTACTTATGCTGAAATGCATCTAGAGGGACCACACTTCATGATGCAATTACTTTGATCCAGCTCTTATAAGGCTTAACTTCCACACATAAATACACGAAGTTAGAAGTAATTTAAAAGTCTTTGCAGGATTGGGGCTTAATAATACTAATCATGATTACTATCACAATAAAAAGGAGAAAGCTATGTGGCTTGGTCACAGCAACAACAAGTCATTAGCTTAGTTTCAGAAAATACTGTTCCTTGTAGAATATTCTATCAAAAGCAGTTACACTTAATACAATAATGCATCGAACACACACATTATAGTCTGTTTTCTTATTGAGAATAAGTATTCTAAACTTACTGAGTTCTCATCCTCCATCTCTAATATATACGAGATTCCTTCATCTGATGGTGTTCCTGAGGGTTTTGTCCACTGTAGGGATAACCAAGTAACTCCAGCATTAATCAGCAAAGGACTTGCTGGTGTGGTTGGGGCAGTGCCTGAGGTATGATACAGGACTTCTTCACTAAAACCACTGTTTAAAACAGACAGTATGTAAACTAACTAGACACAATAATGGATACGTAGAAAAACATAATTCTTACTAAACACAGCTATGACAGTTTCTTGGACATGTATGCAACTGGAAATTGCAAGCTGCTACATGCAGATGACTTAACCTGCCCACGAGTCTGTCAGTAACAAAACATTTGAACAAGATTAACGTGTTCTTAATCGAAAGATTCTTTGTATGACCTAATTACAATGTTTCATTAACAAAATAGTGTGGCTTTTTCGTATTAAGTCATTATTCTAAAACAACAGAGCTCTATATGCAATAATGTACTAATACCACAGTGTCCTTCCTATTCAAAAAGAAAACGCAAAGACATAAAAGCATATATAGGAAGATCTCAAAAAAATTTTTGCTTTACAGACATCGATCATGTGCTTCAAGTATGCTGTGAAGTACTAGTTTCTCTGGCGATTCAGAAAATAACAGAATAATAGCCTCAATCAACGTTAAGTTACTCTAAGAGCTGCCAATATGAAAGTCTCATTGCAGAATAAATGGAGTACACACCAGTAACCCTCCTAAGACAAGTGTTAATCTTGTCTGATGATGCTTAGATACACCTTGAAGTGAAAATACAAATAAGTTACATAAAAAGACCTATTGTGAAACAGAAGGTTGCAAAAGTCAGTAAAAGGCGGCTGTGCTTGCAGAGATGGTCTGACATGTATTCAGCTAGTCTCTGAAAACCCTGCCTGTTCTTAGCTGGCATTTATTTAGAGATTTGCTGCTTCAACATTAGAAGAAACAATTACAGGCTTATGAGCTAGTCTAGTTTTTTTCACTGTATGAAACTAACATCAAAGATGTAATTTTAATCTAAAAGCTAGGCACTACATAAATAAGCATCAAGAAACCCTGAAAACAAAATTCTCTGTATGGCTTAAATAGCAGTACCAGTTAAAATCTCATGTGGGAACCTGACTTTCCCAAAAAATCTCCATATAAAGATACCTTGACTTCACTTTCTCTCCTATCCAGTCTGCATTATAACAACACACAAGTTGTAAATTTTGGTCTGCTCTGAGGTCTTGACATTAAAAAAAAATATATAGTTAAAAAAAAAAATCTTATAGACAACATCTTATCAAGAGTGTTGATAGTGCCCAAAGCAGACATACAGTCTGCACGGACACGCAGATTGCGAAACAGATTGCAAAACAAGAAGTGAAAAAGTGCAAAACAAGAGAAAAGTTCTCAAATTTGGGGGGAACAGTAATTTTTTGTGATCACAAAAAATCACAAGCAGAAAAATATGTGAAATTAAGATGATGTGATACATACAATATCTCTACGAAAAAAAATTTCAGCATTACACAGGTAGGCTAGAGTAAGCAAGAAGAGAGACTAGACAAATACAAAACCTATCTCTGTTGACAACGAACTAGTGAGGTAGTCACCTTGCAAGCAGATACAAGGTAAAAAACCCCACACCTTAAGAAGATCTAGTCTCTTTACTTGATTGAACCACTCCAAAATACACGGAAGTCAACTAAAAGAGTTCCAGTGATACCCACATTTGAATGACTCTTAATAGCTCACTTAGAAGTACAATAATGCTATCTATCTTTTAAATAGATTTTATTTTTCCAGTGTTCTCTAGCCACTGTTCATATGCAGTTAGAATTAAATTTAAAAATATGAGTAACTCAAAGATAAAATATCTGTTCTTGTTGGTACAATTATACAGACAGGATTCTGTCTCCAGATAGCTAAGGTTCTCAACGTTATTCATATGGGATAATCAGGCACTCTGCCCTAATAAATATTATTTCAAGAGACTTCTTAATTAAATAATGTCATAAAGACAATAAAGCGCATCTTTATAAGGTTATGAAATATTGATTTAAAAATCTATTTGGCGTGATTAGTTTAAGAAGGGTATTTAACTGATCAGTGTCTTCTACCAGCTTATGCTACAGGAATCTGCAGTATGTGCAAGTATTTCTAAACAGTACATTTACAATCACACGTAAAAAGGGAACAGTAAGAGAGCCTGAGCACTGGACCCTGCTTAACTGCTAGCTCCCTCTCTGTCTTTATCTTTTTAAACAGCTCCAACTAAATCTCATCAAGGCAAAGTCCAGGAGCAACTCAGAGAACAATTCATTCCAGAAACATTATCCAGAAGGCAGTAACATAATAAAGACGGTGTCAGAGCACGCCGAAAGTCATTCCAGCCCACTATAGTGTCCTCTGACAGTGGCCCAAAGCAGGTGCCTAAAGGAAGACTATACGCAATGGATTCCCTGAGTAGCCTCCAAAGCCTCCTAACATATGTCTAAGATCTCCCAAGTCAGCTGTAGCTTTCACATACTTAATAGTCTGCAGAAGATTTCTTCTACCCAGCATGAATTACATGTCTGGCTCTCTATTCTTTATGCTGTCCTTCAACACTGCCCAAGCCAGCACTTGGACAAGCACCTCCTTGTGCCAGCTGAAGGACACACAACACACAACCTCTTTTTCGTGCTATAAAAGCACCACTCTGGTGAGCTGCAGCACAATGCTCAGTATTTCAATCACTGAATTAAAAGATCGAATGCAAGATAGCAATTTTAGGCTTGTGGCTAGAGAAGCCCTGGTTTTATGCCACATAGGCCCTCAAGTGCTACTAGGTAGTAGCACTACAACCAGTACTAGTAGTGTAGACTCTAGCAAGGGTTCCAACAGACTTACTTCCTGCTCCAGCAGGGTTACTGACACCTCTTTATACTGTTGTGGCAGTTTGAGGAAAAACCCTGCTTGAAAGTTTTGTTTTAAACTGACCAATTGGACTATTCCCTTCCGTGTTAGGGGAAACCCAGACAACTGTCATCACTAAAACTCTAAATTTAAGAAGGGCTGATAAGACCTGGAAAATTGCTACACCAGCTTCAGGAATGACCTTAGATCTAGCACGATGTCGAACCTTCCTGGAACCAAAAGCAGCAGAGGGCATGGTAGGAGGTACCCTCTGGTCAGCACAGCAGCAGTACAAACACTGCAGCATTTAAACTATTCCCTCTGGCTGAGTCACTTATCTTTTAGCATGATCCCCAGAACTTTAGCAGAAGTGTTTATCACATCTGGTACAAAAGCCACAATTGCACTGAATATGTGAGTCTCTACAATGTAGTGCTTAGCCAAAAAATTCTATTACAAGTACATGCAATAGAAAGCAGGCCCAAGGTAGCAACTTCAGGGGTCAGCTTAAGTCTACAAAGGCTGAAGACAAGTATCAGCACAGCCTGAGCTGATTTCAGTGTGAGAGGAGCCAGCTTGTCTTGTGCTATGCTCATGCTCCCTGTTCTAGGGGCATTGTAAACAAGTGCCTGAGCAGGCTGTTCAGAAAATGAGGCTAAGTCTGGCAGAAGTGGCTGTACTATCTGTTTCTGAGAGGGGCTGAGATTTGTAGCATTTACATGGTTAAGTATGCACATAATGCAGTGGTTGTAGTAAGTGGCCATGGCAGGCCTGGACGAAAAGCCTTCTGCTGGCAATCACAGAACAGCTGAGGTTGGAAGGGATCTCTGGAGGTCACCTTGTTCCACCTCCCCACTCAAGTGGGGTCAGGCGGTTTATAGTACACAGGTAATCTGCGAACTGAACAATCCAATCACATACTGTGAATGATCACTGTAGGTCCCTTCCAACTGAGCCATTCTATTTTCTATTTCATCCCAGTCGGACAAGACTTCTTTAAATGCCATCACATGTTTTTCCTGAACAAGCACACACATGCATGTATACACATTTCATATTTATGTATATAATAGTAATATTTACCTCATTCCAACGTCATTTTTGGCTGCTAGCCTAAAGGTGTATCCCATTGCTGGTGATAGTTTAGTAATCCTGTACTGCTTCTGTTGGCCATAATAACACTGGCAAAACTCTCCATTTCCTTTTCCCTAAAAAGGAGTAAGTTGATTACGTTTTTCACCCTATTACATATGCATCCATCAATTAAAGGAACACACAAATGTGAAGCAAACTCATTTTATGAAATGAAACACAAGTCAAGAATCTCCCATATAGTGAGGCAGTAGTATATGAAACTTCATATGTATGGTGAATTATTAACTTTTTTTCCTTCCTTCCCATTTCCCAGCTCCACAAGTTTGGAAGGAAAAATCCATGAATCTTTTCCAGCTCTGCCATCTCAGGACAGCTGTCCGGATAGGGACTGGAAGATGCTTGCAAGGGCATAGCCGATGCACCCCCTTTGTAAAAAAGACAGACTGTTACAGGAAAATGATCCTTCAGCGTCAGCTCTTGAAAGAAGTATTAGACTACAAGTAAAAAAGTCATTACTAAGATCCTATCATTTTCTATTACCCAAGAAAAAATTTGGGCAATAACCATATTTTCATAACTGCTTCAGGAATTACATATTTGTCACCTGCCTCTAGACCAAAGTCACCATTTTCACACAACTTGATGTGCACAGTCACATACAACTACTTTAAAAAGAATTACAAAATTAAAAATAAAATATAATAACTTGCTTACTTCATCCCATTCTAAAAGGTAGCTGTGGATTTTAGAACCATTATCACAAGATGCCTGCAACAGGAAAAGAAGAGAATTAGAACTCTAACCGGATACAAGACCATTTAAGGAAAAAATACTTGTATAGGTCAAATCATGAAAAGACCAGTGGATGGCAAATGATGCTCCCCCTTATACGACTGTTTCACTTGCCAAGACAGTCCTAGTTCAGTCTCCATCCAATGAACACTTGTATGATGTTTATAGTTCTATTTTTTAATTCAGACCTTGAAAAAGTATTCTGGCAGCAGTGCAAAATACTACAGTATTTTTCTGAGCAGCTAGATTGCAGGTTTGCTAAAATCTCAGTCCTTTCAGATCTCTTCATTTTCTTAGCACAAACAAGCCTATGTTCAATAGCAGAGAAAGGAACTGGTTCTGCAGTACAGTAGGGGACTGGAGCTGAACCCTGTCTCTCATTTGAACACAGTAACTTTAGCTACGAAAGCTCCTTGCTTTCCTGGGAATCTCTCTTTTTACTGAAGTCCACATTTAACTCAGTACATGTATTTCCAGTCACGGAACTGTGACTAAAATTAGTATGTCTCAAAAAAACTTCCCATTTTAATGAACTGGCATTTTGTTGACAAATACAAAACAATTCTGAAGAGTTTAAAGTATTTGTTTTGAAGGTTTTTAAAGAATTCTTACCTTCCACTGCAGAGTAAGAGAATTTTTGGTCCGATTAGTTATCCTGGGCAGATTTGGAGTATCAGGTTCACAACTTGTTGTGGTAAAACTCTCTGCTTCTGAAGGGCTCCCCTTTATACAGTTGCATTCTACTTGGACTCTGAAGTGGAAAAGAACCAATAACATTTTGCTTCAAAATCTGTATATACAGCTTCCAAAGAAAACTGAGTATTCAGAATTAAGTTACTGCCTTACTACCTCATTATTAAAATACTGATATTATAAATAAATAACCGGTCAATAGAAGTAATGCAAAATAGAATTGTCCTTTACTTTGGATGTACATCGTTACCATCAGTCAGCTTTAGTCTCACAATTACAATTAAAGTCTGTCTGTCATTTGCTGTACTTTGGTTGGGAAATAATGGTAACGTCTTGCAGGCTCACTACCTGTTGCAGACTTATTGATACTATGAATAATTCTTCTTCTGCAAGTGCTTTTGTCAGATGAGCTCAATGAAGCTGTTGATATATTTTCAGAGTACCCTTCATGCTCCAAGACCTTGCTGAGTTTGTTCACTCTGTCCTTTCCTTTAGGAAGGCTATGAATTAACTCTTCCCGTACTTCACAAGAATGAACTCTTGCTTCTGTCTCAAAGAGAAATGGTTTGTTTTTCTAATAGTTTTTCTCTAAAATTAAATACAGGATTATTATCTGGCCTTACCCTGTGCTCTAACTCCTCACGCCTCTCAGCTGTGTACGTAGTTATGCCTTATCTCCTCCTTGGGTGAACCTGCACATTACTTTCTTCTGATTCACCTGTACCTTTGAAAGGAAAAATGACCCCCCCCCAAAAATCTTTCAACTGATCACTGGTATAAGACCTGCATTGCCTGCTTATGAAGATGCAAGAGTCCTTACACGTTCATGTTTCATGAACAGCAAGTCACGGGAAATTTGACTTTGTAGATTTCAACAGGGAGAGGGAGACATTTGAACAGTGACTAATGCTGCACACAAAGCTGTCTGTGCTTGCATACAGTTGCAAATATGTAACTTGAAGTTATCTTCATAGTTCAGTCTTTTTGGTCTTCACTGATTTTGGGCAGTTTGCACTGGCAGAATTCTGTTTAACTCCTAGTTCAGGAAGAGCTTAGATGGCTACGTCATCTATTTCCATGCATTCTCTGCAATGACCAGAATTAAATAACAAAGAATCTGAATGTAGCCTGATAAGAAAAGGACTCAAACAGGAAAAGAAATTTCTAGGCTCCCTCTTATGTTCCATGTATTTTCCACTTAAACATTGTTGCATAACGTGCATAAACACTACTAAAACCAGGAACAAAACTGCAGGGAAAACACTTGCATATGAAAAGCTTTCAACAAATCATTCATCCTTCTCCTGAAGCTGCGCTGCAGGCCATATAGTAGCTCAAACGACACGAGGCGTGTGATATAGAACAGACCAACCCTCTTTTGCTTCTGGTTTGGCAACCAGGACAATACCGTGCAAAACTAGGAGGTACAGACCCCCTCACCTGAGGAGCAGGAATGTAGCTCTGCCATTTGAGCAAATGCCAATCAAAAAACTTACACAACAGAAATCTTCCTCCTCCCAACTGCTGACGTTCCAAGGCTCATGTGGAAAGAGGCACAACGTTTCTGGACCTTTACTTAAGTCACATTTCTGTTCCCTAGGCTTCCTACCAGTTGCCTCTAAACTCGTTCCCTGGTCAGTACACAGGAGTCTTGGGGTTCTCCACACAGTCAAGAGAGGCAAATCCCTCACACGCTGCACATTCAGTCACTTCCGAAGTTGCACTCTCCACTTGCAATTATTTCTTGAAAAGGCAGTACTTTTAAGGTGGCCTTCGCCATGTTGTGCATTTATAAACTGCTGTATTCATATATTTTTTTAAAACCAAGAAATAAGACAACCCTCCAATATGTTAAAAAGGGAGGAAGAACACCCAACTACATCTTTCCAGTCCTATGCTTTTCTTCAGTAGGACATAGTGAAGCAGCGAATTCTGCTAGAAGGGTAGAATTACACTGAGCAAGGGGCATATTTACTAACACATACTGGGTCAGATTCACTGGTCTGCTGAGCAAAGTAAAAGCAGCATAACCTGACCTTCAAGTGGCCAGCAGTGAGCACGTTCCTGAACAAGGTACCTACCTCTGCTGCCTCTGGGAAACAGAGAACGCAAGCAGCATCTGTGCCTGACTCAAAGGACAGAAAAGTGTTACTGTTCTGCATGACATGAGAAGTAAAGAGTGTGGATGTTGGATGAGGTGCAACAATTTTCTGTTTTCCAAAATGGACTAAGTGGTCAGCTAAGCCAAAATGTTGATTTGTGACTCAAAAGGAGGGAAAGATGATCAGATCCAATGAAAATTTTAAAACATGTACACTGAATTTAATGAATAAAGATACTCACTTTGCATGGTAATCAGTTGCTGGCCTGAGATCATTTACAGTAACTTTATTTTCTTCTCCACTGGGAAGAGATATGATTTGGTTTAAGAGACTGTTTCAGAATCCCATACATTTATAAAAAGATCACATCATTTAATCTAACCCACCTACCTAACACTCCTTCTAAGAAATATATTTGCTAATGGTTTGTTTCTGTTGCTAAATGTAGTAAAATGAAAAAGCATTTACCTTTGAATTTTAGGGGATTCTCACACTTGATTCCTGTTGTTTTGCCCTAGTGGTTTTGGGTTTTTTCTTGGTCATTGTTTTGTTTGTTCGGGGTTTTTTTTAAGAATAATTATTTTCTTCTTTGCTTAGTATGACCAGCTGCATGTGTATGCATGTATTTTATTACTCAAAAACCATCGAGGTACTAGGCCCTTTAAAAGCTCAGTTCCGCTTTGCAGAACCGGTTACCTAAAACTGTAAATGACTGCATATACCTACTTGTCAGAGTCCAGTAAACAGAAAAGGCACCTCAGTAACATCTATTTGCTTTTACTGACATCAGCTTTATCATCAAAGTTCATTTCTTTTTCTCTAAGCTTCTACAACAGGTATCTCCAACTTGCAACTCATGTACTGCTTCTAAGAAATGCAAGTAAGACTAAGATAAACTAGACAAATACAAAGATTTATAAATATTAGAGAGCTCTACACACTTAATGGTAAATTTTGTTATATTTCTCCAAGGTGCAAAAGACCAATTGAAAACCATTGTATTAGGAATGACACAAATTAAGAGCTTTGTTTTGTTGCTGCTTAGAGTTGTGTTCTTTCTGAATCTACTTACTTTATTTCATATCTTAAGACTGTATCTTACGAAGAGAATTTTCAGGGAAAAGAGGGATAACCTTACTGGGAGCAAAAGCATGTGCTGAAGTAAATAACTGCAAACATAATTTGTATTTCCCACTATTTGTATATCTCACTAATTGAGAACCCATAGTTTCGAGTGCAGCTGGTTCAAATACAGCTAAGTGATACTAAAACATGCTTCCAACAGCTAAGAACAAAGTCTTTAAATTCTAATTAATTGTAGACATTTTAGTAACACGCCAGAACCAACTGTACTGAAAAAAGTAGTTTGTTTCAATAGAGAAGTTGCACAAAACTGTTAATTACTTAAATCTCTGGACAACAGACAGATTTTTAATGAGGTTTTAAGCCACACAATTCAATGCAATGACAATTAAATAAAAATGATCAACACCCACATGTACACAGTTTTGTACTTTCCATCTTTTCCTGTATTTGAAATCATTACTTCGTAAGTATAAACATCTGGTATGTCCATCTTGTCAGCATCTTCTCTGGTATCACTGGATGGAGGGGACCACGTAAGCAGTGCTGTTCTTGCCTTAATATCTGATACCTGTAGAAATACAACTTTGTGACCTCTGCCATTTAAATGTTGTTGTTTATAAATGCCTATTTGCCATGTAGGACCAAATAAAAAAGAAGAAAATCATACAGCATCATCATATCAGAATATTTATACTTATCTAATAGCTACTAATTAGTTTTTATAGATGAAAACAAGCTGGAAATCTAAGAAATGTCATGAGAAAACTGCAATCCTAGGGCCCAGGGCTGAGTGTAAACAAACTTCTAAGTAATAAATGCCACCTAGTGGGCTACATAAAAACAACCGTATCATTTATGGAGCACAAGACATGGCAAGCATATATTGTGAATCTTTAGATTAGAGCCTGTTTGGTTAATTACTCCAGCAAATTGTTTTTGATCAGGATGTTAACTGGGATACAACTACCTGAGGCTCTAATCTAGCACACTGTTAGCAAACAGCATATTACAACACATAACATACATTGAGCTCAGGAGCTTGCGAGGAAGGTATGCTCACAAGGTTCTTGTACGTATACATATATATATACACACACATATATATATGTGGACATCCTAAAGAATTCCTATGGTGGTGCTTGTCTGCAAAGCTCACCCTTTGCAGAAAGATCTGGGATAACAAGAGTTGTTGTGACAGAAATATGAGCATAAACAATGTGTGTGAATTCAACACCTCCAACTGTCTGAGAAGCGTTTGCCCCAACAGACTCATTGTGCTAAAGGTGGTGACCCTTGTGTGGCTTACATGGTAAACGAGAATCACAAAGAGACTTCTAAAACAAAGAAGGATCAGCTTCAGAACTATAAAAGCACATGAAAATTCATGCCATGGATAGTAGATGCTGGAGTGGAACTGAGCAATGATCTCTGGCCTGATAGTGCAAGAAACTGCCCTGCCACCATTGCTGCCTTCAACCAGGCCTGATGGACACCCTAAGTAGCCACACCCCAGCTGGTGTGACAGCAGTTTGGGGTGCAGCAGGTAGAGACCCACAGATCAGGTGGGCACATGTGATCTGGTGGAGAGTTTTCTCAATGGCCTGTAGATTAGCAGATTGTAGGAAACAATAGATTTTAGGGAGTAACACAGTTACAAGCAAAGCTAAAGCACCCATGTCTCCCAAATGAGATGTGCAGTTAGGGACATCCACAATTCCAGAATAGTGGGTGCTGCTTGAAACCCACTCATGCTGCAAGGGGCTGGGGACCACTGCATAGGTTACCCAGAGAGCTGGTAGATGCCCCATCCCTGGAAACATTCAAGGGCAGGCTGGACAGGGCTCTATGCAAGATGTCCCTGCTCATTGCAGGGGTGTTGGACTAGATGACCTTTAAATGTCCCTTCCAACCCAAAGCATTCTATGATATTTCTGTAGGTGAGTGCCTGGGTGCATGTATGTGATTCCTAATTTTTTAGGACCCGTTATAGAAGGAAGTCTAGGTATTTGTAGGTGTTTATTAATATTGCACGTCTGCTATTGTGGTTTATATGTTGCACCTGCCTACTATTTCCAATCACCTCGTAAGAGAATTGAAAACACAATTCATTATATGAAATCACTAGTTTTATAATATGACTGTAATATATATCTATTTTAAGAATAATTTCTTTTGGAAATCTATTACCAGAGTACCAGAATCAAAACGAAATCTTCGCAACCAGTGTTCTTAAATTCACAAGAAAGATTAAAGATTAATTTCTCAACTGGTGTTCTACTGAACTAAAAACCTGAATGGGCAAACTTCAAGAATGATGCAGAGAGGAGATGACTTACTGTAACAGACAAACAGAAAGAAAGAAAAATCTAACAAGATGAGCCTCAATGTCCTGGAAATAAGGTCACTAAGCCCTTATATACTAACAGGACTATACATCACATCCTGAAAGGGATCAAACACTAGTAAGATTAACCACTGAAGTTCTTCGAAACACAACTCAAAGTTTGGTAAGAGAAATTCCACTATAATCTTGAGGGAGTCATGAACTATGCCAACTACGACCACCTCAAGTACAACTCTAGCATTTCTGCAAGTCTTTGGAGTTGTGGGAAACATCAGGGATGGTAAAAGCTCCCTCTCAGACAATCTTAATCTCTCCCTCCTGGGTTGCAGAAGGCAGCAGGTGATACTGAAGGAAAGAAATGGAGGTTCCTGGAGGACGTACTATGCTCCAGAACTAGTAGGTCCACTGTAAGATGATCTACTCCTATGTTTAGCTGCCTTAACAGTTGAAATTTTTTTCCTAATGCCCAGGCAGTATCCCTTACTACCAGCTAAGCCTACTAGTCCTGGCCACCACGGAGCTGAAAATGAGATCTTCTCTTCCTTTTTGCAGTTGTTTCTTATGTATTTGAAGACAGCTAGCACTTGTGTCTCCCCTCACTTATCTAAACCTCTGATCATTCTCACTGTTCTCCTTATCTCCTGCTGCTTCATTACCTTAGTGCTTTGCCCAGAATTGCACATAACATCTAATGCTTTACTAATGCCGAACTGCCTTATACACTTGACAGATTACACTTCCCTTTGTACATCTTGTCTATCTTCTCTTACACTGGAGAAGTAATGCAGTTGTTATGAGTGAAAGGTGGCATTACATCTTAATGGAACATTGAAAGATTAGAGACTTCTGCTGTTCTGTAGAGAGAGAGCAGGAAGTGTGGGAAGGAGATCAAAGACAACATTACAGACTAACAGACAACTCACAGGACTTTGCCTAGTAAAATTAAACTCACGAGTATTAGTGGAAATCATTATATATCAACAAATGTCAGCAGAGAACAGGGTGAAATGTTATTTAAGTCTCTGACTGAATGAAAAATTGTTATCCCAAGTTACTCCCCCAGGGCAATGTTTCTTGGTCAACTCACGTAAACCTTCCATAAGACTTTTAAGATAATAGATGACAACTGTTAACACTGTAACTATAACACAATGAAGCAGTATTATGTACCAAGCTAAAAAATCAGTGACTATGTAGGTTGTTCTGGTTGTTTTACTTTGTGTAAACAGAGTATGTGACTAAAGAATATTATAAAGGGCTGAAGCTTTGCTGTGGCCAGTTTTCCAAAACTTAAAAGCAACAGCCAGTGGAACTGAACATGATCAGAAACGCAAAGAGAAAAATGCTCACAGAAGGTAGGAATTAAGGACATCCTAACAGTGCAAAAAAAGCTGCAATGTATAAAAACTACATAAATTCTCTACACATACACACATATGCATATGGGGAAAAGGAAGAAATATATTAGTCAAAAGCTACGATGTAACAGAATTTACAGGAGAAGTTAAAAGACTCAATAAAACAAAAACAGCTAACAGGATTACAGACAAAAGATCTTAAAAAAAAAAAAAAGAAAGAAAAAGAAAATCTATCAGGAAAACCCTTAAGTTAGGCACTGCTCTGTTCTTGGTGGATGTAGAAGTTAAACCTGTGAAACATTATTTCCATCCTGCATTTGCAATGAGGCAGAAATCCGTATCCATCTTACGTAACTCTGCTGCTGGACTGGAAAATTTGCAACCCACACCAAAGTCACTAGGACCAGTAGATGGTGCCCAGTGAAACTGAGGGGTCTGCAATAAACCAGGTGGTCAGGTTAAACCACTGGGTCCCTGTCAGTGATGTACACTCACATTAAACCAAGGAGTTGCAAGAAGCCAAGCCTGAACTAGTAAGTCCTGCTGAGGAGCACTGGGAAGTGCACTACTTATGGAACAAGTATAAGAGGCAGACACCTGAGGGCCTAGGAGAACGGGCTCATCAGCAGAAGAACAGAAGAGGTACAACACTTAATTCTTCAGCAGAAAGAGTTGGAAATATCGCAACTGGAAATTATTGGAAATAATTTCCAACCCTGTCCCTCATACACCTGAATCTCACTGAAGTTGCTACCTTTCTTCCTGCAAAACCAGAGGATGGCAATGGGGGAGTCCCCAGAAATATACCTTGTGCATGAGGGGTCAGTAATCAGGCAAAAAGAAGAGGCAGTAGGAGTGGGACTGAGAAAGATCAAGGTTTTTCCTTCTGGACCTACACTGTCTATGATGATACATATTTCGTAAGTACTGGAGCTTTTCTGTAAATTCACATATAGGTGTATGGGCATTTTCAACCACTCTTCAGTTGCTAAAAAAAAAAAACCAGAAGCAAGCACTGACAAAGAGAGAATCACAGAATATAATTTAAGTCCTTTTCAACTTGTTTACAAAACATTTTGTATTGCTTTTCAGATTCAACTTCCAGCTACGAGAGTGATTCTTAAAGGCAAGTCTAGGTTCGGCTATATTCTTCCTCACAAGACTATTAATAAGGGACAAAGGCAAAGTATTAAAAAATTAAAGAACTGCTAACATGAAGATTTCCTGTAACAAAGTTTGTGTATACGCACTATGGAAGTCTTAGACCACATCCGTATATAGTATTTTAACACAAAACTTCAGCTTTGCATGATCTGAGCATATGACAGTAATTACTAATTTCTTCACTGAGAAGCTGTTATTCCACCTTGTCCTTTACCCTTGATGTTCGATAATATCCCAATACATGACATTTTGAACACTAGCCAGAGCTCTGTTATGGAAAAGAATTACTCAAGTTTCAGAAGTTCATGTCAGATCTCAAGCACAAAACACTAGAGTATTTTCAAAAAATCTCAGCGATATAAGGAGGAAAAAAGTCTTTTTGAAGAACAAAGATTAAGATCAGAAGAATCCACTATTCTTAGGTGCCCCGAGACGCTCAGGAGTGGCTTTTTAAGAAAACTTGGCATTACTTATTACTTCACATGCTTATTCACACAGCTGCAATTGATTCTGGATGCAGCTCTGAGCACTGCGTGCTTCTGCAAAGCACAGTACAATACTTGAGTCAAGCCCTAGCACTGAGGAAACTAAGACATAAGTGCATCTTCATTAGCAGTCCAGCTTGCAAAAGTGAATCTCCTCAGGAACTATACTACGCATGCCAGCTGGATCAAACAAAAACAGCAGTTTTATCATGTGCAAACTGGATTGCATTCAGTGGCACAAAGTGTATCACATTCTAAAAGCTCATAAGCACACACAGAACATGCATGAACCACAAAATCTGATGCCCTCGTACCCTCTCAGGGGATTCACATGCTATGTAACCAACCCTCAAATTTTCCATTCCTATTGACTCTCCTTATTAAATATGCAGCCTTCTGGTACATTCTTCATTTTGCTTTTGCCTTTTCCCTTGTCTTCTCTTCTGCTTGCTCTGTTACTGGGTTAACGGACATGACAGCTGGTGAAGACTCTGCTCAAATGCTGAGGACTCAGCATGGTGCAAACTGCAGAACCACTCCAGCTTATATCTAGGTATAAAAAGTTCAAGATGTCCTTAAGTAGAAGAGTCACCCGGTGGCAGTACCATGTTACCAGCTTGATTTAACGCTGACACTTATGAAAGGATGGAGGATCCATACAAGGAAAAGTTTAAGAAAATAAGAATATGCTCATAAAAACATGTAATGGGAGTGTGAAGGCTGCAAAGCTGATGTGTCCCACACTGCACAGAACTGAGATGTGAAAATAAAAGTATGCCACGGAGCACACCACCTGATCTAGATGTGCATGCCCTGGACATGGGCATTAAGACATGGGACAGCCCAGTGCCTTCAGCCCACTACTCTGGGCTTTCCGGAGCAGGATATAGTGCAATGGACACTGCACTGGACACCACCTGTATGATCATCTGATTATATGACCACCACCATAGCCAGTATCCAGTATTGCCTGTGCCAGCAGTGTAGTTCATCCAGGGAATAGGGTGTTGATGATCCATCGAGAAGAGCATATGGCACAATCTCCGCAGTGAATGCCTCAAGCAAAACATTAATCAAAACCCAACAGGAATATTTCTGATGAGAACTACAAAACGAAGGTGTGAAAAAACACAAGCTCCTGGTTCACTTGTGGGAGGGTGAGGAAAATGTTTCCCTGGAAAAACTGTGGGAGAGTTGCTTCTAATCCTGCAGGGCTTAAGTAGGTAACACAGCCTCCCTTATCATGTCATACTCCTCCAAGATCTGACATCAGCTAGTCTTCCACCCACCCACAGCCCTGACAGACCCTTGCCTTCACAAAGCATAAGGCTCTCCAAGTGCTGGAAGTTCAGCTTTTTGCATTGTGTACACTGTCTAGTCTATAGCATGCTACTACTGCCTAAGCCTGTCATGTCTTCTGAGGTCTGTAAAGAGACCACTTGTAGGCACACAGCTACCTGCAATGATATTCAAGTGAAGACATGGTGGGGAGGGGAAATAGCATGCTTGCCTAAAAGGCATGGACAGTTGAGTGGTGAGGGTGGACGAAAGTGAAAGAAAACAAGACAGTACTGGCACTCCATTGCTTTTTCATATGTCATTAGCAACATAGCAGAAGACACCACCTACTGATACTTCTCACAGTCTCACTCTAACCACCCCAGACGGCTGTCATTCCCCTTGGCAATGCAGCCACTGATGACACCCTGACTTGGACGGCACTCTATATGCCCTGACCACTGGCAGGGGACTGTGCACACTTCGAGACAACTGGCCCCGTACTTCTCGTCAGGATAGAAAGTATCATCCATGTTCTTATAAGTTAAGAAAGGCACAGCAGGCACTCATGGTTTGAGAGCTGCTGAGAACGCTGCTGTGCAGCATGCGCCAGTGATGGCACTATTTTGCAGTAAAGCTACCCTTGCAGCAAAATTTGTTTCTGCATCCATTCTGATGCAGTATGTGACTAAACTAGGCACAGGCTCCTTTGTTGGGACAGACCCTCATGACTCAGAATCAAAAGGGGTCAAAGACACCAGTCCTTTTAGCTACACAGCCCTGATCCATTCCCAAAGTAGGTATTCGCTGTACAAGCAAATGGCAGAGACCATGCAGAAAGAACAGCGTGCTGCTGCTGTTAAAAAAACAAACAAAAAAAAACCCCAAAAGGTGTTTGTAATCTTGAACACAATGGACCAGCGTTAGTACAAAATCCTTCCTGCTTCACTTTGAGAACGGAGTTCTTCTAACAGTACTTGGATGCATATTTTCCCCAGAGTACGTGTGTGTGTGTATATATGTTATTTGTATTTTTTAATAGCTATATATAAAAATAGCAAGTTACCCCCTCAAATTCTTTCTGGCACTACCCTGCAGCAAGCCTGGAGGTTTGAGTCCACTGCACAAGTCTCTACTGCTTGATGTAACAGTGATAGCAAGAAGTGTTTGCTAACATCTGTGGAGGTGCATAGGCGGGCAGTGAACCAACAGGCAGTAAACCAAGACCTCTGCTGGTAGGACTTTGCAGGTACTCACTGTCACAAGAAAGATGAGATATGGGAAAGCCGTATTATGTTCCAGGTCCTTGATAAAAATCAGTGCTATAAGATGTAGACTTACATTAATTTCTTACAGCCATAACCCCTTCTGACCCTTCTTCTCCAGCTTTTTGAAGTCTGGTCTTAATTAATGGTTCTTCATTCCAGTCTGTACTCCTTGTTTACTCCACCCCAGACTTCAGCCCTTTAGTCCCTCAAGAAAGTTCTGGTATCCTTGTCTCACCAATCTTCATCCTTCTCAAGCAGTTTCAGTCTCTTCTCCTGCCCACCATCCTCACCACTCTCAGTCTTACTACAAGACATTCAGACTCTCATGTCCCTTTCATTATCAGTCTGCTTGTAAATATAACAAACAGAAAAGCTACTTGCTCTCCATCTTGTTCTTCCAATAGTTCACACTTACTATTCTGATTCTTCCTGGTCTCATTTTCTCATCTTAGACTCCTCATCTACTTTAGGATCTCTCCAAGTCTTGATTGTCCTTCAGACCTGTGCTCCTTGTCAGAGCTGTCTCTTCTCCACTCACTTCCTTTCTCCTCCACACCTTAATCTCCCTAAGCTTTCTTTTCCAAAAATTCTTTTTATTGCCCCCCCCACTGGCTCCAATTGCCATGGCTATTCTGTTAAGAGCTACTGAACTTGACTGTTCCAGCTACTATCTACACCACAGCAACAGCGAAGATAAGCTAACTCCTCTCCACTGCTTCATTTCAGCTCTCTCAACCCTTTCTTACAGGATTTGATTCACACAGCTTCCACCTCCACGCTGCTTAGTCACCATAGATGCAGGGGCACTGCAGACATGTTAAGCCATTCTGATGCTTGGACACAGCAGGATGTCAAGCACTCAGGACTTCCTCTGCCCTTGGAGCACCATAGAATCACAGAATGGTTGAGGTTGGAAGGGACCACTGGAGGTCATCTGGTCCAATCCCCCTGCTCAAGCAGGGTCACCTAAAGCCAGCTATTCAAAACAATGTCCAGACAGTTTCTCAGTATCTCCAAAGAAAGACTCTCCACAAATTCTCTGGCCAACCTGTGCCAGTGCTCAGTCAACCCCACAGTAAAAAAGTGTTTCCTGATGTTTAAAGGAAACCTCCTGTGTTTCAATTTGTGCTCATTGCCTCTGGTCCTGATGCTGGACACACTGGAAAGAGCCTGGTTCCATCCTCTTTGCTCTGACCCTACAGGTATCTATATACATTGGTAAGATGCCCCTCCCCAAGCCTTCTCCTTTCCAGGCTAAATAGTGCCAGTTCTCTGGGACAGAAATCTGTCATAATTTTTCTTTACTTTTCAAATAAAGTTTTCCAAAACCTCATTTTTGGTGAGGTTTCCAAAACCTTGCCAGGTATCTCTCATGCCTAGAGATATCTGGTGTGTAAAATACTTTAATGAAGGGTTAAAACTAAACAATGTTACAGGAAATTGAGAACAGATTTTACAGTAAGAGATGATGTTAAGCACCACCTTATGTTAAGCATCATCATTACGTTATTGGCAATGTGACAAGCTCTTTCTAAATATATTTTTTATAATTCTGTTAATACTGAGATTTCACAGAGTGGCCAGGAAAAAGAATTTCACATAATAAGTCTCAAGACAATTTTAGCTTCATAAATGTTAATATACTAATAATTACTTTGGTCGTTTACATTTCCGTGACTGGAATTTAAGTGAGTTTGCTTTAGTGCGGGAAGATAAAGATCCTTTAAACTTAGAGAAAGAAAAGGAGGTATAACTGTGTAAAATAGCCACAGATACATTTCGATTTTATGGGAAGCTTTATTTACTTACCACTGGCTTGGCTGTATTAGAGAGAAGTGCTTCAAGTGCTTTTGTTTCTTCATCCTTTTCTTAAAAAACAAAATCAAAGCAAACAAGAAGTATTCATGAATATTGTTCAGTGACTTTACAGTGAAATACCTCTTCAAATTCAAAAATTGCAGAGAGACTAAAGCATTTAAAAAACATAACACCTCTCCAACTTGCATTCATCTAGGGCAACCTAAAATCAAAAAACCTCCCAAAGAAGTTGTTGATATAAATCTATTTCTAAATCTGTTCTATGATTTATGGAATAAGCAGCCTGATTATCTTTCATTAATGTGTATCTTTAAACAAATGAGTGCTCTAGAGAACCTAAGTTCTTAGCTAAGGTATTTCCTTAGATTTCTCTTTGGATGTAGCTGCAGTCAGGTTACAGTAGTGGAAGCATGTTATTGCACATCAGCTGGAAGACTACTACTGGTAATACTGTTGCTGTCCCTGAACTGCAAGAGCAAACCTCAGCTTAGCCTTCAGGAAAAGAATCTATGGTGTTTTGTTTCACCTGAAGGTATAGCTGAGCTTTATAAAGGACTTGAAGTCACAGAAAGCGCTTTACATGCTTTTTGCTAGCCAACATTAAAATTTTATTATCTCAATAGTGTAAGTCAACAGGCTACTCCATTTTGAAGGTGTGGCCAGGCATTTTTAATTCACTTAACCTGCCGTAAGCTAAAAAGAAAAAACAAGCCCGACAAAATTCTGTAAAAAACACAGGTTAAATCTATTTACACTTCATATTTCTAAGACGGTTTATGCTGTTGAAACAAATGAAATGCATTTTTGACTTCTGTTTGTTACTACAAGTACATAATTTTCCCAAATATTTCCTGAATTAAATAATTTTGAAAAGTGGACTTTTCCATTCTTCACATAAAATACTTCCAAGGAACTGTTAACATAACTTTTGTCATACATGTAAGCAATAGTACCTTTGGTAAAGTTAGCTCACAGATAAATATCAACTAACAGAAAGTGTGAGGACCAGTCTTTTTCTGTAAAGGCCTTTTAATAATGAGTTGGTAGGGACAGGCATTTTGTGAATTTTATATAACAACAGATTACAAAATAATACAAAATATTCCTCTTTGACTAGTTGAATGTAGGTTTCCTGAATCAGCCCCCTGGTTCTTTCCATGATTTCTGCAGGCCATCAGTATTCAGTGATTCCTTAAAATGTAAGCACCAATAACTCTGGACAAAGCACAGATTTTTCTTTAAATAGCGTTACAAAGTATGACTAATAAGATTTGCTCAAATCTAAGCGGAGACTTGCACGTCAGTAATTTTGTTCTCTTAGGCATATCACTCCAATGTGATGAGCAATTCGATTACCTGTAACTCCATTCTATGTAACTCAGGGCAGCTATAGGCTACTACTCATATATATATATATATATATGAGATATATATATATTATATATTTTTATATAATTTCTGTTAACACTTACCTTCTACTTCTGTATCTGTCTGAGAACTGCTTTTTCCTTTACCCAAAGACTTGCTTTTGGTAGAACCTGTGCTTATACCAGCTGCATCCTGTCCTTTTGCGAGTCCATTATGTTCATTTGTAGGAGAAGGACATTTCTGAGGAGATGATGGAGGACTGTTTAACTTATCCTTCTGAGTTCCGTGTCGATCTTTTAATTTTTTTTGTAACCTTTCATATGTTTTACTAGACCTTTCGTCTCTAAAGTTGGATCTTCCATGAGCAGGCAGAGTATCTAAACGGAAGTAAAGAAGAAAAATTAAAAATAATCACTAAGAACAGAATGTAATTAAAAATCTATTTAAAAATGCTGTGTGTGTTAAGTGCACACTTGTGTACAAAATTACATCTCTGCTTCCATGGGAAAACTGAAGTGTCCAGCAGGTAAACTGATATACACTAATTGGACATTAACAAGGTGTAAGGGGAGAAAGTGTAACTTTTCCTTTCCACAACTTTTTTCTACTTAAAAATTATTCTGAAAATGTTTCTGTAATCTTCCTTCAGCTGTAACACACAGCATAGTTAACACAGAAAAAGACCTGCTACTTTATTACATGAGAGAAGGTTTGCTCTAAAGCTGAATAAAAAATACTGAAGTTAACTTTTGGAATGCAGTTCTATTACTTTAATGGTGCTTCAGCAGAAATCAACAGCGGAAAAAACACCACAAAAGACAATACAAGACCGAAGGTAGTATGGCTTGGTCTTGTAAGTACACTGCACCTGTACACAGTAACCCAACGCATTGATGCAGGATCACCAAAGACCCATCTCTAAGTCAGAACACGGCTTTTGGAAAACAGTATCAAACTAATGAAAAAAATTAAACTGTAGATTGGTGAACTTTTCTGTCCAATTCTAATATTTTTATCCATTTCACCTACATGCTTAGAACCAGCTTACTGACTCATGACTTTAAAACAGTCTTGCAGCACATGGCACCAACTCCTTCCTCAGTGTAACCCTATCTACGATAAATGATGAAAGCTTTCAAAAAACACATCCTTCAAAAGCAGTATAGAATATGTCCATTTTCAGGTAAGTTGGATCATTTGGTCTAAATGAAGTTCATTGTTTGTTATTCCTCATGTGCTAGGAAGTATAGAAAACAAGATCAAATAAAAACTCCCTTGCATGAAGGATAAAAATCACAAAATGAGAGAACTTTTCAGTTTCTGGGTTTTTTAGGTCAGTTTAATTCCCAGAAAATTTGACAGACTACTAGATGAGCTGCAACTCATTTTCACTATTAGATATTTAGGTGTTCTTCTGAAAGAACTACTATACTCAAAGTGTTTGGTTTTTTCCCCCATTAAATTTAGATTCCTCATATAGAAGCCTAACTGTGGCCTTTGACTTCTGAAAGCCATAACCAAAGTCAGTGGTCCAGAATTAAATATGAAATCTGCAGTAATTACGTAACAAATTAAAGCATCCCTATCCTCCAATTCCCTAAACCCAAGGATAACTTACATATGTATTTGAAACAAAACCAAACCAAAGAATTCCACTTTATAATTTTTTTTACCTTAGCAGTTTAGCAAATTATCACTGAATTCGTATTTAAAGGGATATAACCTAGCAGCAGAAATCTAAAAAAATATTATTGCATTAAGAAGTATCCTTTATCTTTTATGCATTTATTATCACTCTCCAATCTCACACTCTTGCGAACTAAAAGCCACCAAATGCCACTTACAGGAAATCAAGAAATTAATAAAACTCTAAATAAGCACACAAAGAGCATCTAATACTGTACCATTATCAAAGCAGTGCAAGGAAGAAATAAAGTACAACTTAAGAATACAGGAACAGTAAGACTTCCAGGAAGATCAAGAAGTCGGTATATTTTGATCTGATGGCTTTGTACATCATGACTATTTAAGCATAGTGACTAGATAGAGGACATTTTTACATTATTTTAGTAAATGGACATTTTTACATTATGTTAGTAGTATCATAGAAAGCTGAGAATCTATGCATCTACAGCGACACGACAAAGTTCTGTTTAGCCTTCCCCTCCATAGCTTCCAGCTTCTTTTTCCAAAAACAGCAACCTGGCATTGCTCTCTGCAAGTCTTTCAAGGTCTGCACCTGCCTTATTATCTAAAGAAAAACAAGTCTACCAGAAATGTAAATATTAATCTAACAACCCAACCCCTGAGTCAGAACACACAAATACTTTGCCACTAAACCGTATTAAAAGCAGGCATCAAAAGCCCTACCAAAGACAGCTTCAACTGCAGTATTAAGTTTAGGTTGGTGGCCCCTGATTATTCAAGTTGGACTTAATATTGACATTGGACTAAACGCATATAGTTTCATGAAAAATAGTGACCTTTTTTCATAATCAGTACAAGGAGCTCCTGTTTCATGCTTGAAACACGATACTTGTACGACATGAGATCTCTGAACAGTGCTCAGGTATTGGATTTAAATGCTGAATCTCAGGAGAAGCCATCAGCTGAATCACTACAAACACTTCCTGCATTGCCTTCCTGGGCAGATCTATAACTGACACACATAAGAAATAATTCCTATGTTTAATGGATCACTGAATAGACAAGTCAAATTAATTAAAAGAACTTCTTCTGCAATAATAAGCTTCAGAGAAAATAAGACTGGTATCCTCATAAAACTTTTGTGTATAGCTCCCATTCAGGCTCTAAGACTTGCTTGATAAGCCCATATGCCAGTGTATCAGATGCTACAAACAAGTAGACCATTATTTCCTTTGATAGAACTTGGAATACTTGGTAAGCTACTTACCCAAATCCCCATATACTTGTGAGGTGTGATACTGTGGAATGTACTGCGTTGCCATGTCACCAGCTCCGGTCACGGGTGAGTATATATGACGTGGTGGAGGGGGTATCATGGCTGGAAGAGGAAGGAAGCCAGGCAGTGGGGGATGTGGAGGCCTGTGTATCACTGCATGACCACCAGGGTGAAATTCTGGAGCCTGGGGAACCACCACAACCCTTCGAACACCATTATCCTCAATAACCTGTACAGTGAGAGACACCACACACCAAAAGAGAAATGACAGTCTGAAAGGCCTGTTTCTATAGATACTTAAACAAAAGAAGGAATAGTAAAACCCTTAAACCTGAGAAAGGGGTACACAGGAAAGCATAAGGAAAAAAAGATAGGATAATTAAAGGGTTACCTATGTTAAGTGTATTAACTGCAAGACCACCATTAACTTCTCAATGTGATGGAGAAAAATACTGTTAAAAAAATATCTGACTGTAACAACATCTTATAAACAACCAGGTGTATTTATGGCATAAGCCTAGCTTCTCCGCAGGGTTCTGCTTCCACCCACATTCACATTGCTTGTATGCTACTCTGCTCCTAGGATTTGTTCTATAGTATAACAACTAGATTGTTCCCTAGAAGTGATTTGGCGGGTAGACAGACCTCACTCCACATAAAAGGTGAGAGAAAAGGCACAAGAGTGTCCGGTCTGTGCTCTGTGCCCAACTCAGTCCATCAACACTAACCCAGGAGGCGCTTGCCATACTGTACCTGGTAGTCTGCAGCAGCCACTGCCTGCATCAAGCTGTTAAAGCAAAAAAGCCAGCAGGATGGTAGTCAGCCTTCTCAAGAAACCTTTACAACTCAAGGTAGTTTTTAGAAATAATTTTTTTTTTTCTTTTCTCCCCCTGACCTGTTAAAATGTCTTGCACCCTGAAGGAAGTCACATGCTACTTGGAAAACGGGGACTTTTGTGGCAGCCTCTGCCAGACTCTGGTGTGGAGAGGCTTGTTATGCAAAAATGGAAAATGGGAGACGTGACAGGACAGGCTTCGGCTGAGGGCCCTTAGCAATGTTACTAGAAGTTCAAAGAAATAAAAGCAGCATGTGCAATTCCACGATGAGAGTAAGTGTGGTCACGTAAGAAGCATGTCTGGGGTCTACAGCAAGTAGGGGTCTGGTAGAAAGCAGGCACAAGGGTATGTATTGAAGAACATACTGAAGCAGAAAATGCTCTTCGGTGAACAAATGGCAGCCATCAACTAGGCCAGAAACATAGACCCATCCCTGAAGCACAGCACAGACAGGGAAGACCGCCATCATTATCCCCTCTAGATGTTTGTGTCACTACTGGTAAATTAACAAAAATACACGACTGTTGGTAATATCTAGAGATTATCTTGGTGTAATGTGACTTGTATGTATCGTGGTGTCAATAACTTCAGTGTCTGGGATGCCAGTGAGTATTCTCCACTTCCTAGTAAAATGCTGTAAAATAATGCCACAGCAGGGACCCCAATGTAAGTTTTTGGATGAAACATCTATCCAGGAAAGGAGGAGAACAACATTCAAAAGCAGGGAAAAAGGCAATCCTGTAAGTTTTCACTGACATTTGAAATGAGGTAGGGACATGTACATGTACACCCATGAGTAAACTGGGGCACCAGGAGCAGGTCCATAGATCAAAGCACTTAACTGCCAAGCTGCTTTCAACTCCACTGTTTAAGCTTAAGGTCATTACGCTTAGCTAGATTTAGCCCCATGCCCTGGTGTGAACACTTCCAAAAAGTCATGACAGAAAGCTGCTTGGAGGATCAATCACTAGTTTTACCAATGTCTCCATTAGGGGTTGGTGTGCATCTGGTACATCTGGAACAGAGCTTCTGCCTTTGTTTTCTCTTGACAGCAATCTAATTTGTACACGCAAAATTACCCTGTCAGCTGAACCAATGCAAGGGAAGTCAGGTTGGTCTAGGAAATTGTTTCAAAACTTCACTACTGAACTGAGAAAGACAGTTATGTAGACACAGCTGTATGTCTGGTGTAATGGTAGAACGAAGATCATAAAATATGCAATAACATTCAGAAGACGCAGAAGCATGTGCACAATGGGGCTGATCCCACCATATGTAAAAAGAGAGCTGGAAATTAATATAAATTACCTAAGTGAACATAGCTTTAAAATATATACATTCCGTGGGACTTTAAAAAATGGCCTAGTTTCAGCATACATTAATTGTCCCTTATTGGGAAAGAGTAATTTCACTGAAGAGAAGACTCTTCATCTCTGTGCAACCATAACTGTGTGGTATCCTAAAGGCAGGATATATTAACAGCAGTAAATATGACTAGAACTTCAGCTGTCCAATGAAATTCTCTAAACACTGAAATGTAGTTTTAATTATTTAAGTCCTTTTTGATTAAAAAAAATTTGTAATTTTCCATGACTTTATGAGCAGATTCAGATTACATAGAAAGCAGCTTCCATAAAAAAACAGGCTACTTGGTTTATAATTTATTTGTTTTCTTGGGTCTGCTAATAGCCTAAGTAACTCAGAAATAGATACCAAATTCATAACAGCAGGGACCTTAAGTTTAATAGAGTAAAAGGAAGAGTTTGACAGGTCTGTAAGTGTGGCTTTAAATCAAACATGAACTCAATGGTAAGCCTCTATCAGGCAACTACACAGTTAAAACCCTCCAAAAAGCATTAAGAGCATCATGTCAAGTATATAGATTTAAGTTTAAAAAGTAAATGCGCTATTTATTGTCCACGTGCTAGCAAAACTCAACCAAACAGGCTTATGCCAGAACTGTATGGTTTGCTATTGGTTGACTTTTGCTATTTTGGTCGAGTGAACCAAGCAAACGTTACTGGAAATCTCAGTACAGACAGTGAATATAGACAGCTCAGAGAGGATGAATAAAGATGTGCCTTCTTTCAGAGTTTTACAACTACGGTTCCAAAAGAAGAGGAAGGGAAAAGTAAATCAACTTGTGAATTGCTTTTTATTTCTGTGATGTAAGCAAAATAAATATGCTTTATTCTGTAGTTATCCCCAAATTCTAACAGATGACAGTGTGCTGTATCACCGCCAAACAGGAACTGAAGCAAGTAGAGGCATAACAGAACTAAATGAAAATGGATAGACAAAAGATGGTTATGCTGAAGTTGTTCTTCCAGGCTGATGGCTTTAGACATTTGCCTGGTTTTCAATTTCTCACAAAATATATCCACAGTTGCTGACACTTAAAAACATACTATGCCTGAAGAAACCATGTAAGTTACTTTGTTGGGACTGCATTAAGTCTGGGATAACTCTTAGCTCAGTATTCTTAGACTTCCCTGTTTGCAAGACAACTATCAAACCTTCTGGCTTGTAACTTCATAAACCACAAGGGCTGGTATGTTTTGTCAACAGTAAATACTTCAGAAGGTTTGTAAACTACAGGTTTTCCTGAACTGTGATACTTCTACTGGATGAAAAGAGCAGACATGAGCTCATTGCACCTGTACTCTGAGCTGGATAGATGTGAAGCACCTCCAGTTCAAAGGTTGGAGAGCAGTGTTAACACAACACCTGCGTGCACTAACAAGCTCCACTGAAGGGCTAACGAGAGGGTCTCTGCAAGGCCCAGTCATTCAGCCTGTCTGCTGCAGCTTGTCCTCAAAAGAAGAATAAATTCATTTCATAAATATTATTCAGATTGGCACAGGCTACACAACTTTTAAACAACCACAGAGTACTACTTTGTCTCACCTAACTGCCTTTTCTTTTGCTAAAGACAATTTTCTTATGCTGTTCATATAATTAGTCCAACATCTGCTACACACTTGGTTTTTTCATGGCATTTTACAGGTTGTAGTCTCTTCTCAGTGCACAACACGGGATGCACACTGGGTCAGAGATAGACTGGACACAACAACAGAACACCGTGAGAAAGACTTACAGTATGGAGATTCATCTGCTCTAACTTCCAGGTCTGACCTGCTAACCCCTAGACTTGTTCTACAGTAGTTGATAGAAAGACAAAGACACCATCTCCAAGGCCACACATTCACTATAATAGAGGCATCAAAAATAGCCAAGAGGAATCATCCTTTTAATCTGTTTTAAAGGATAGCCAGGTTATTTACGTCACATTTAATTTTCAAGCACCTAAATTAGGAATTGCGCAGTGAGAAAATGAGCGCCCCATTTTAAGATAAGCTACAGAAACACAAATTATATGGTATTATAATTATATTAATATGGTATTATATTTATATGGTATTATAATTATATTAATTTACCCCCAATGGACTGCTGACATTTCTGCCACGTTGTTTGCTACACTTCTTCCAACTGATCTGTTTCACTCCTTACCTGCAGGTAACTTCCCAGGCATGAACTACGTGCATACATAAAACTATATTGGTGACAAGAGAAAACATCTACTAACACAGAAATCAGTACAGGTCCTGCACAATGAGCTATTTGGGTCATGACTGTAATTTATATTCAGAAGGCATCTGGTACATTAGGAACCTGAACTCAACAAGGAACTGTGCCTGTTATTGTTATGTAGGTAGTTAATATATAACTAAATGGGCACATATACCGCGTGCGAAGTCTCCCATCACAGAGACACTACAGGACAACTCCCCTTATTTACTTGCTTGACCACAGTGGCTCTGAAACTTGACAGGTTAATCTATTGAATTAGCTATTATGGTTCTACTCCCATAATATGCATGAAAAGAAATAACATAAGAATCAAATGAAGGGACATACCTGTGGGGCATATCCAGGAGGCACATAGATAGTAGGCACTGAACCATTTGGGGACATCATTGGAACCTGAGCAGGACCTAAATGGGTTACAGAAATATTCAGTACAGCACCATTTAATAATTTGAGAAAGCTGAAAGAACATACTGAACTGCAAAGTCTCTGTGAAAAATATACAAGATAACATGGATAAACAAAGGCAATGAACTGTACAGATATAGCAAAGGGAACTCTTATAAACCTAAGAAACAGTTAGAAAAAACAGAAACTAAACTAAAAAAATGCACCGGCAGATATTTCTCCCTTCACTGTCAGTACACTCACACAAGAGCTTATACCAGAAGTTTTTAACAGGTAACAAGTCAAAAGAATTGTCCTAAGATGGAAAGACAATAGAAGAGACTTCAAAACAGAAACAAATCAAAACAAAACCAATTCGAAATGAATTGCTGAAATCAGATAGTATTCGGTTAAGAGCTGTAAAGAAAATCACTTACAGAATGCTGCTCTGTTCCTATGCTCTGTATCACCTAAAGTAGTCTCAGTACCACAGGAGAGGGAGGTGGCAAACAGGACACTAACTTAAGATCCCAAGCGAAAGCCAGTGTATTACAAACCAATAAGTCTCCTCCTACTAATGGGAAAAGTTGTGGTACCATGATGATCCTTGTACCACGCAAACCAGAAAGAACAGAGTTCGCAGACACTTAGATAAATATGACACAATGGGCATGTGTTAAGGTGGCATTTGCAGATAAAGTACTGCCTGGAAAATCTGATACTTTCAAAGAGCACAGGGATGCTGTGACATACCTGGATTTTCAAAAAGCTTTTGACAATCTCTCTCAAAGACTTTTGAAAAAGTAATGCTGCCTTTAGTTAAAAAAGGAAAAGGGCTCTTAATGAATAACCAACTGGCTTGATAACGGGAAACCACAATAAGGAAGTGATCAGCGTTCAAAGCTTCTGGAGTGACCAAAGGATTCCCATAGGCATGCAAAGAAGAACCTGTTCAATGGATTAATAAAACTTCTGGAAAATGAAATGAACAGAGAGGTGACAAATTTTTGGTATGCTTTCAGAGAACTGCAAAGGATCTCACAGTACTCAGTGCTCAGATGGTAAAAAAGCAGAGGAAACAGTGTTGATTAAGCGCAAAGTAATGCACCTGGCCAAAACCAGAAGTGGTAAGTGATAAGCCATAACTTAGCTGTATATAAACAGACTATGGAGTTACTACATAGATTTCTAAGGAAATACCAGCCCATTGTTGTTCACTGGCATTTGCAGAAAGAAAGGGAACATTAAAAATCATTACTAATGGAACAGAGGACATGCAGAAAACATTATTACACTATGCTATAAATCCATGCTGTACCTCAATACTCTGAGCGCTATGTTTGTCTCCACCTTTCAAAAAGAACACACAGAACTAGAAAAGGAAAAAAAAAAAAAGCAAGAATTTTACAGTGGCTTTCCACCTGTTTATCAGGAAAGATTAAAGAGACCAGGATTCTTCCACCTGAAGGTTAAAATGTCAAAGGGCCAGCAGCAGAGGAATAGTAAAAGATCTAGTAAAAAAAAAAAAACCAAACCAAACCATCCACAAACAACCTAAAACCAGGAAGATGGATCATTTAGTTTCTCATATGCAAGAGCCAGAGACATTAAATTAAATCACCAGGTAAAAGGTTCAAAACAGATAAAGAAATTTCTCATGAGATGGACTGCTAAATTGTGTAACTCCTTGCTTTAAAACCATTGTGGAAATTAATGGTTAGCTTCAGAAGAAATTAAACAGATTATCAGAGATAACCCATTAAGAGCTGCAAAAAATACAAGTATAACTTTTGGTTCAGGAAGTGAGAAACAAGAAAGTTATTTCTGTGTGCCTGCCCTATCCCTATGAGGGGATCACGGACTCCAAGAGGGACTGCCTACAGATGTCTTTACATTCTTGTGCTTGAAACGTGCAAGGCAACAATAGCTGAACTTTAATTATTAAAGTAAAACTGAAACACAATATAGTCTGAGCAGGTTTTGTGGCAAGTGCATAAGGTGGGATTCAGCTGCTCCAGGCTGCATTCACCAAATTTCCCATTCTGTATAATGAAGCTACCTAAAGGCCCAATCTAACTCTTAGTGAAGTTTCATTAACACTTCTGGAAGGGCATTCATAGTTCCACATTCATGTTTTATAAACTCAGTTAAGATCTGCAAATGGAAAGTACTAAGCAAGTGTGAAGAACAGTATATAAGAGTAGCATACCTCATTCTGATAAGCATGAACTTGATGGAAAAATAAAGATAACTATGTCCAAATGCCAGAAGCAGGGGAAAAGGAACAAAAATTATTATTTAAAAAAGTAGCATGTAATCCAACTTGATTACACACACTATAGAGACTACTTTAGAATAAGAAACAGAAGTTTTGAAATGTATTGCCTAAAAAGAATCACAGTTCTATTATTGACAAAGTGTTAACTGACAACTGGGGGAGGGGGTGAGGAGACTTTTTAAGATCAAGGTCTTAATTGAAAGATTAACTGAACTGTGTGACTGCAAAGAATATACAGACTCCAGAAAACTACAGATTGATAACTGAACCTTCTTCAGGTCTTTTTCCTCAGTGGAAACTCAAAAATATTGCAGTGAAAGTTTCTCCAGAATAGGAAGTGCTACAAAGAAATGAAAGTGAAGTGAAAAGCAGTGAAAGAGAAGCTGAAAAAGTGCTTTAGAGCATTAGCTTACCATAAATTCAGAAAAGTCAACAGTAATAGGAGCATACTCACTCTAAGCTGCCATTCAAACAAATAATGGTTTAAGTTCTTACGTAAGAGGGTGGGTTTTACACAGCTTATATCTTCTACTGCTTACTTTTAGTTTTTCCATTATGTGTACAAAACACTGACACTTTTATTAACCTCACAAATTAAAACATATAAGTTTCAGGTAAACTGAGAATTAAGGTCAAAGTTACTTGACAGTAAACTCAGTGTCCTTTGGACATGAAGGAACTTTAACAGCAATAGCCTGTTTCTTTGTGAACTGGCAGGTATCTCTGTTTGGCTTTTTTGTTTTGTTTTGCTTTAAACGTCTAAAGAATATTGTTTAACAACCTTTTAAAAGCTTACTTATTTAGTGCTTTAATCTCTAACAAACAAACAAACGGCAGTTATCTCCAATTCTGTACAAAGGTTGGTCCACAAAACCATTTTCAGTTTTACTGAAACAGTACCACAGTCTAGTGGTCACAAAAATAAAGACAAAAAGGCAACGTATATACATTCAAATAATAGTTTTTTGAAAAACTGCATCCCATTTTTAGCACTTTTCTAGAATTAATGAAAATATATTTTTAATATTCAAGATATGAGTGAACTTTAATTTACTTCTGATTAGATTTCCAACTGGCTGTGGAAGGAAGTTAAGATTGCAGAAGAACATTCAGGAAAACTGAAAGCATGGGAAAAAATCTGGCAGACTTTATACATTTTAATGAACATAAGGTCTATACAGAGAAATTACTGATTTCTTGACAGAGAGCATGTCTGCAAAAATTTTAAAAAGCTTTCCTGTACTTAAAGATAAAATAAAATGCGAATACACTATGAAAGCAGATTTTTTTTTTTCCTTTTAAAAACAACTAATGTGAAGATCTTGGCTCTACTTCAAGTGAAATACACTGCAAGAGGAATTTTCATGCCTTTAGGTATTGGCTAGACCGGTGCACGACAAAGCCAGTGTGTTTTACCATGAGGTGAGACTGATCATGAAGTACCAGCGAACAGAAGCATCAGGAATTTGTATTAAGCAAACATCTAATTTTCAGTATTGCACATAAACGGAATTGACTTCATCCAAATCACTGTATTATGAATATTGATGACTAGGTCATTGTAAGAGGAGGTCTCTAATCTTCCACATACTTTCAGGTGTACAAGTTCTCTTTCGTAAGAGTGGAAAAGAAGTACTGTGGAACAGGAAACAAACTCATAGCTGTGTTCATACTTTATTCTTGTAAAATGACTCATCAAACACAGTAAAGGTTTATTTAACTCGACTGAACCCACGAAACAGATGTTTCACCACGCTTTGTTTATTATTGTCCTGAACTTTACTACTTCACTGCTATGAAAGGGAAAACTTGTAAAGTCTCTATGTAAGCATTTTATCCTACATAAAAAAAAAAATTTAAAATCAAGGTACCTATTAAAGATCACATAAAACTCGGAATATGTGTCCAGAAACAGGAAATACATTAAAAAAAAAAAAAAAATCCCAACAATGGGAGGAACACCTCCCTCCCCCAGCAACAGCAGGTGAAGTTCTTCGACATGTTCAGACTGTAAAAATCTCATTATGCGCATTACAGCTTACAATAAACGTGTAGCAAAATTAACAGCGCTACATAATCGCTAGGATCGTGACAACCTGATCTAAACATAGCAACTCCTGAAAATCCGAGAACACCGCCACCACGTGCCGAACACATACACGATTTCTTCTCACACTTTATGCCTTCTACATCGCTCCATCTTAAGGCGCTGACAAAAGCGCCCGGCAGAGGTGCACAGGCTGGATTCCCAGCGCAAGGGCAGTCCCTGCTCACCGCCCGCCCGAGCGAATGCTCTTCCGGGGCAGTAACCGCCCACAGCCCCGCTCTTATAAAAGCCGGGCTCGTCATGGCCTCCCGCCGCAGAGGCTGCCTGCTCGCCTCACGGCTTCGGGGCTACCGCTGCCCCTCCAGGCCCGGGGGGCCCGGCCACCTACGCCCCTCTGGAGCCCGCCCATCACCGAGAGGGGTTTGGCAGCGCTCGGATCCCCCATGTCTGTCTTCCCAGCTTTTCCCCCATCCGCCACTGCCGCACCAGGGCCAGCCGCAGAGGCTGCCCGCAGCGCCGCGCCCCGCTGTCATGTTTCACCGCGGCGGCCGAGCTGGTCAGCCGGGAGACCTTACCGCTCATTTCGGGCCGGGTAGCGGGCGGGCCCCGGCCGGGGCGAGGCCGGGCAGGCGGCTGCTCCCCGGCGCACCGCGGCAGGCGGGGCGGCGGCGGCGGGCGGGCGGGGCGCCTCGGCTCGCTCAGGTGCGGGGCTGCCCGCGCCGCTCCGCTCCGCCCCGCGGCCCGCTCCGCGCCGCGCCGCTGCGCTCCGCCCTGCCCGGGCTGGGCCGCGGCTCGGAGCCAGGCCAGCTACCAGCCGGCGCAAGCGGCGAGGCGGCCTGGGCTTCAAGGGGCGGGCGCGGCGGCTATTCAGGGGGTACCATCCCCCGGGACTGCTGTTCTGCTTATGCTGTAGTCACCGACTGTCACTGGCTGGTGTGATCCAAGTTCTGTAGCTGAAAGCTTTTACGTTAATTGGCATAATTAAGTTAGAAAGGATTACTTCAACCCAGGCCTTCCACGGGATTTACCTTAACTGCTAATCAGTTTGCACCTAAGAAAGTGCACCTAAGAAAGGAGGTATGCAAACAGATCTGGCTGCAAACAAACACTTTCTGGCATCCCCTTTAGAAAGCTGCAATGACTTTGATACTAATCTATGTGGATACTGGGGCTCATGAACACCGCTATTCTTAGCATTAGTCTCATGTGAACGGCGATGAATCACTGTTATCCCCAGGAGGAAATAGCATTCAGGATTTACTGCAGCACATTAGGTTAACTATGGCTATAACTGAACACCCACACTTTGACATCACACGGGCGATGATATGCATCACTGACGCAAGCACTGACAGGATCAAACACAAAGGCCACAGCAGTTGAAACAATAGAGCGCACAGCTGACGTAGCAGCACACCCCTCTAACACTGATGTGCTGCAGTAAATCAATAGTCCCAGATGCCACAAATAGTTGCACCCCTCTGTCTTTTACATAATGGCTAAGACTTCAAAGTTTTATTTTTGGTTCCCAGCAGCTACAATTAATTACAAAGACTAGTAACACCAACCACCACCAATGGGTCAACATTTGTCTTGTTAGATGTGCCTGGAAAATACTTCCAAATTAGTACTTCAGGTTCACAGGCACTGAAAAATTGTCACAAAGCATGAGCAGTGTTAAATTTACTGGGTGCAACGTAATCTAAGCAAGTAATAACAAAAAAAGAAAAGCAATCACAGAACTTACTGTTAGGGCCTGAGCTGGGGAAGAGGCACATGAAGGAACTGTGAACACTGCAAGGACACAGGCGATCAGAAGACTTCAGTTTGCAATGCTGTCAATTTAACATATTCCTTATGCTCTAAATTCATCCTGACAAAACAATCCCTTACCCCATCCATCTGACTATTTTTGCCATCGAGGCTGGGGAACGGCAGCTGACCAAGCAGCAACATCGATTTAAATATATTAATTGTCTACAAAAATCTATCAGTGGACCGCAGGCTGGCAAATGCAAGGAAAAACTGAAGGTAAAATGTTCACATAGTTCCTTTCAAAAGCAGGGGGAAAAGTAGCAGTTTCATCCACAGAGTCCTTGGAATAATGGATAAAAGAGCAGAAAGCTATGAAGCCTAACTACAGTATTTCTAAAGGTTACATCCTAATGACATCCTGATCTTTCCCACGAAACCGTACATATATTCTCAGAGAAAAAAAAAGTGAAATCCTTTCTCATAGGCAAAGTGCAGAGATGTCCGGTTCCTATAGCACTTTCTCATTACTACAGCGATCAGCTTTCTTTTACAATGTCCTCACATACTTTCAAAGGAAAAAGATGACAATGGTTTCTATGTTCAAATGTTTAATTTACCTTCATTTCACCTGTTTCTAAACAACAACCATGGTGCAATTTTGTGATTAAAAAAGACTGCAAGCCCACCCCTTTGAATGGTGCAAACTTCACAATATGAAGTTACACTTGGGAGCTTGGAAGAAGGATGATTTTAGTCTTTTGAGATACTCAAACAATAAAAAGTTTTCATATATTCTTTCTGAAGCAACTGTGTGGCACAGTGATCAACTCTATCCTACTTCGTTAAAAAAAGGTACCACTGAATGAAAGATTTTGATGTGGAAATACAACACAGACTTTGTACTGTGCAGCCTAGATTAAAATGTTAAATTGCTCCCTTTCATTTGCTGTTTTAGGTTTAGACTTAGGGTAAGTATTTAGTAACTATGTGGAGGAGTTATGTTCTTTATTGTTCTTTCTCTCATAGTCTTCGAATTTAAGTATCAGGTGAACCATAAATCACCACATTTCAAAGGGAGTCAAATGTGATATACCATTCTTAACATAGAGAAGCTTTGATGAAAATGTTTTTATTCTTAGCAGAAAAATAATCTGCATGTGCTCTAATCTAACTGCATCGCATATCTGTTAACTTTTTCCTCAAGGAGAGCCTAATTTCCTAGTACTTATGCTGCGCGGTGCTGGTCCACAACTTTTTTCAGACTAATATTTAATATTTGAGCATAGTGCTTAGTCATGTTCCATTTGATTCACAACATTCAGGATAAACTCTGATGTAATCATCTCACAGTTGTTACCACTAGAATTTGTATTTTCCTAATCAGATTTTTTTTTTTGCCATACAGCACTGCAGACTGGAAAGTTAAAAAGTTAAGCACTGCTACTGATAGCTGGTTGTGGTTAAGAGGTGAAGAACACAAGTGAGTCTCAACAGTTGGCAATTCTTGGCATGTAGGCAGTGGCTTCTACAAAAGAGCATGTTAATTCAGAGAGGACAGATCTTGGAAGGAACTTCAGCTTCCCCCCTCCCTGCTGCATGGTTGTGCCAAAAATGAAATTACGCAGTATAATTACTTGTAAAGACCTTTTCAGCATCATTATAGTCAACTTATTACACTAATGAGTTATTTTTTTCTGTGCATACTTACCTGGCTGTATTGATTTGAAAATAGAGTGCAAAACTATCTGGCACGTTCTGCTGTCTCAGAGCTAGTGTTCAAAGACCCCTCCCCCACTTTGTGCAAATTTCTTAATATTCTGCCCTCAAATTATTATACACACACAGGTATGGGTGTATGCACATATCTACACACAGATGATGACTTGAATATGACTTACGGAAGATTACTTATACAAATACAATGTACTGATTAAGAAAATCTATAGCATACATATAAATGATGAAACAATTTTACCAAATTCTAGGGTAAGGTATTTTAAAACTATGGATAAAAATATACAGGAGACTCTTTAGATATCAAATTATGTTTATGCAAACTGTGATTATTACACCCCATACAGTGTCAGAAACTCAAGTAAGAAATTAATACCAGAAAAGGCCACCAAAAGAATATTTGGTCCCCAACTGAAATTTTTATTTCTATCCAAGGCAGACACCTCTAAAGATGTACTACTCTGAGTCCCTGGAACCTACTTATAACATGTACTTTCATTTCAAACCTCTGAGTTGTTTAGGCTTCAAGCTAATTATGTAAATTAATACAATGCAGATTCAGATGGTCAATTTTAAAATAAAAACAAAGCAGAACAAAAATTATTATGATTATAAGCAGCTGAAGTCTTTCTAATATCTAAAATAAATACCACATGCATCTTTCTTTAAAGGGACCAGTTTGGGAAGGGTCATTCCTAACTGGAAGACGTAAAACTAAGTGAGCAGGATGTCAGGTGTCAGCTTTCCAGGAATCCCATAATCCAGGATTCTACATGATTTAGCAGAAAGAAGGAAAAGTAGGTACATCTAGAATGACATTTGCTCCACAACTAGAGGAGGGCTACATCTTGTTCTTAGTAAAAGGTTAATGCTAACTGCTGATTTAAACAAACCCTCACACCCAACAGCTCTGTCCCACTGAAATTTTACTCTCTTAGAAGTAGTTCTTGCATTAGGTAAGTGAGTTTGTTGTTCTGGTCAGACAAAAAGGTCTTCTGTAACAATACAAAGAAATGGAAAGAGAGTTCAGTCCTACAGGACTTCCTCTCTTCACACTCACCACATTAAATTATTTTTATGCCCACATTAGAGGCAATCACTTGAGTCCACCAACAAAGATTCTACCAACCTTGCACTTCCACAAACAAATGTTCAGATGTAGGTTTCTAAAATATTAAATACATTTTGAAGTAACACTTTGTGATTTGAAACAAAACTGTGGAATAAGTGAAGAAAACACTCTCTGAAACTGACAGTGTGACATTTGATAATGCAAAATCCTTCTGTCATGATACAAACTGTAGGGAACAAGCCCCAAACACATTACACAATCATCACACAACAAAAATGAGACATAAGACCAAATTGAAAATACCTGATGTTACATACCTTACACTTTGCAGCATCTAAAGCAAACACTGGGCTTCAGCAGGGTGTTTCACTGGCTGCCTTGGCAGAACATCTCTGCTTCTGCGCATTTATCAGGGAGCCACCTCATCCCAAACAACACAAACCATTAAGCACATACAGGGTGTCCTCAAGTAGATATCTGGTTCAGGCCTGCTCTAGTCATTCTTCTGTCCAATTTCAGCAGAGTACATCAAGTTTTCTGAGAGTAGATTTCTACTGTCAGGAAAAGAAGGTCTTCCTGATCAGTTAGTAGCTAGGCTACATTCTGTGCTATGCTAAAGTAGATTAATCCCACAGCTTGCTCCTGTCTAGGAAAAGTGCTGTGAACACCAGGCTATGGAACCCAGGACTTCACCTACATCTTACAGGAATCCCGATTACATCAATTAAAAAAGGTAGATTGTCTTCCTGAGTAGTTTCTGTCTAGAATCTTAGATGACATGGCGAAAAGCCTAAACTCATGGCTTGAGGACTCTGCTGGAACCAAGGAGCTACAGGTTCAGATTCTGTGGTACTTTGTAGAGCTAAAAAACCTCAGATCTCCTAGTTTCTGGGTGAGTGCTTTAAGCAATTTCCTGCTGCTGCTACTGTTTGCATTTGGGGATAAACTTAATATAGCCTAAGAAAACAAATAGCCTTTCTTTTTGGAGACAGAGAAAGGCAACATTTCTATACTATCTCTACCTTGTCTCTACTCCTCCATGTCTTTGATGTCTGGCTTCTGGCTGTCCACCTGCAGCCTCACGTTTTGTGCAATTACAGGCATGTAGGGAATTCTGTGGTCAAAATAGGAGAAGCAATGGATTCAATGTGCTTGCTAGGATTAGGTCATCATGAGTCAGTGGGTGACCTAGGCTACATCTGAGACATCTGCAGCTAAAAGCCCTTAAGTTAGAGCTAAGGTGGAATCCAAACACCCTGAACATGACTCCTTGCAATTAGAGTTTGTTGCACAGACACTTTTCTCTGTCTTCACCAATAACATGACAAGCCTATGAATGCAGCTACAATAGGGGATGCTCTGAAGACACTAAAATAAGTTTGAAAAACTACTGATCTTGAAAATTCTTACTAGCATTGCAGCTGACATGATAAATACTTAAACATTTAGATTAAGACTTCTGATTCTGCTAATGACTTAAGGTCAACACACAAGAATTTTCATGTCCAAAAAGCTCCGTAGAAATTTGGTCCCAAATTAACAGAAAATCAGAATGCACATAAATAAGAACTGATGTCAGTCAGACTTAGCAACATAGAAATCCACCGTGCTTACTACAAACACCTGCAGCCTCCGTCATGAAATATTCTACCATATGTATCACTAAACACTTTCAACCAATTCCCACTGCAAAACCTCATATTTTACTGTTGAAAGTGATTCAAAAGTGTTTTTCAGGGTCTGTGTTAGCTAAAACAAAACAAAAAACCAGAAAAAGCCAAACCATCACAAGCTAACTAATAAAGGATTTTTAAAATTTTATCTAAATCTTTTAAACTTGTTTTAAAATTTGAAATTTACCATTTGGTCTTTTTGGTGTTTTATGTAACAAAGGCTCCTCTATTCTTCACAACTAACTCTTTAGAGATCCCTTCAACAAGAAATTATTTTCTCCAAATCTAAAGCAAGTTACCACACAGGGAAAGTATTTAAGCTCAAACATTAAGAGCATCTATGACAAAGGCTGTTGTTGATAAAAAGCTTTCAACAATGTTGATAAATATGTATTATAGAAATAAAGTAAGTATCTGGTAAAGCAGTAAGCGGGGACCATCACAAAGGTAAGCCTATGTGTTGCAGTGTTCTCTTCAAATTCACTTTGCTCTGTAACCAAGTACATTTTAGAAAGTAACACACCCTCTGCTTGGGCAGCCAAAATGAACTTGGAGCCAAAGAGAACTCTGTAAGGAATTTACTTACCTGTGCCAAGCAAGAGGCCAAGGATGAAACAACTAACTTGGCTCAAACACATAAATTACAAACCAGAAGAAAGGGAAAGAGACACATGCACATGCTGGAGCTCCTTATCATACACTATATATGGATCAATATATCCCTCTACTATGGAGCTGAGACAAGAAAATTGCTTAATAGCTGGAAAGTATATCTGTCCTTTGTGCAGAAACCTTTTTATTGGTTCACTACTGTCTGGATACAGGAGATCTTTATCTTCTGTTGCTGGACCATCAGGGCTCAAGGATTGAAAAAGACCTCATGAATCAAGTCAATTCACCTGCAAATGCAGCTTTATTCCTCTCCCCCATGATCATACATCAAGATCCATCATAAATGGATTCTACGTAAAAGCATCAAGTTCAATCTTAAAAGAGTCAGTTCTTTTACCTGTATGTCTCCCACTGGAGTGCTATTCTAGAGCTCCACTATCCTACGTAGCCAGGAGGTTTCTTGTAATTAGATAGAAGTTATTCACAGCCATTTAACATCCAACTGGGCTCTAAACAAGCTCTGGCATTAACTTTTTTTTTTTTTAAATCCTTTTTCTAACACAACTCATTTTTCACTCTCCTGAACATCCTAATAGGTCTTTTCTACAACACCTGGAATCAGCTTCATTTCTTCTTTTGTACACATGAATTATCAAATTACAGTTGAAGTCTCAGCAGAATCCTGTAAAATGCTACTGAACATCCCAAGCTGTACTAGCAACAACTGCTCTGATGCATTTTATGATCACAGTAACCTTTACAGATACATTATACTGGAGATGATACTTATCTTGAGAGTGAAATAGCTTGCCTGCTTCTTCCTCTTCCTTATCACGTTACAAGTGAGGAGATCCCCATTTGTTAATCTTATGCATGACCTTACATTGTAAATAACTGCATTTCACCCAGTTCACGGGTACCATTCAAACAACACTCCTTTAGACAGTTAATGCATGTTCTTGTTGATCTTTTACCACTTCTGGAATACAGATTTTCTATGATACTGGAGTTGTTTGGAGGATCAGCTTTGCTGAAATGCCAAGTATTTCTAGAATATCCTGATAGCTGAAAGATACCTGAGTGTATTGGTTACTGAGTGATTAAGAAGCGATATATTTATATTCTAGACTAGCTGTGCATCATGCATCCTATTTCACCCACAATTTAGAGCCTTAAAAAAACCACCCAAAAACATCAAGTAAGGGTATATTGACTCTGTTGAAGTTCTTTAGAGATAGAGATCAAAAAAACATTCTGTATCATGCTTTGAATTTTGCAGCATGGAGAAAGGCAACAGACAGGTATCTGGCCTCAAGACTCCACTGCATACCTGCAATTCATTACACCTGCATTCTCTAGTCCTTCTATTTACTTCCCACTGGCCTTCATATCCCCCAAAGCTATATCCTATATAGACAGAACCTCACCTAGTATTTAACCTCTTTTTCTATATCGCCTGTTCCCAGGCACTTCAGACCTTCATCCAGCTCTCTGAAGCTGCACAGAAATGTTTATCTGCAAATGTAATACTTGTCCAGACCCAGCAGCACACCACCACCATACAACAAGATGATCCAGCAGCATACATTTATTTACACATTTCTGAAAAGAACCCCAAATCTGACAATCTTCTGTTTAAGTACTGTCACCAAGATGAGACTAGATTATTTCCCATCAAAAGTAATGGATCTATTTTTCAGGTGAGAGGACGAGCCTCACGGTAACTGAAAAGCAACACCAAGACGATGACAACATGCTGAAATTCTATGAACCTAATGCACAGTTGGAAGGCAAACTGGTGCTCTGGATGATATTTTAAAGACCTGTCAGAGGATGAACTGGGGAAACAACCTATAGATAAAGCTGTGTAGGCATGTGAATAAGATTCCTAGTCTCGTATATGTCCTATTTTTGCTGGAAAGGAATGCAAGGAAACTTGAGAGTGTATATTGCTGCAATTAAGGGTAAAGACAAGGAATTTCCAAGGTACGTTTTCCTCCTTTTTATGCAATCTTTTTTTTGCATAAGAATTAGAAGGGTGTAGTAAGCATAAAACCACACCTTTTACAAATATTTTATTGAAAAGGCTATATACACATCATGACAGATTTACAACTTCTGTAGAAAAGCACTGTTCTAACTAACACACATGGGCCGGAAGTCTAGAGTAAAAAGTTACCAGACCATCAACAATCAGTCTCATGCTTGCCAGTCCTCTTTTATCCATTTGCAGTACAAGTCAGGGAAATGAGTGGAAGTTCTGCTTACACTAGCCTGTCTTCTGCATCTCTGTTCAGCATTTGCTGATACTCACTTTTATTTTTCAGCTCTCTTACTGGGTCATTTTTAAAACTCCTTCACGCTGGAAGAACTTTAACTGGTTCCAATTGCTCAGACTGCTCTTGTAACTTACTAAATATTTTCACTCATTGATTCATTGCTTAGTCACCAGATGCTCCCCAAAACTGCACTGCCAGTAGTGTCACGCTAAATCAGAGGTAGTCACTCTGCTTTTGACCCCTTACTATCCAATTCAGAAAAAAAATTGTCTTTAAGAAAAAAATTAGCTTGGTGTCCCAGTTTAGGAAAATAACCCCAGTTTCTCCTGTTTGGAAGGTTTGTTTTAAACTGACCAATTGGACTATTCCCTCCCATGTCATGTTTAGCACCTCTCATTAGTTGTAAAAGTTTCTCGCGAGCGTTTCTGTCCCTTTAAGAGGTGCGTATTGCGCTTGCCTCGCTCTCTTTGCACTCCGACGGCGTCCCGTACACTTCCTCTTTTGCACTCCAAGGGGTGTCACGGGCTTGCAGCTTCTCTCCGGGAAAAGGCTTCCAGGCTCTTGGTTTGGTTCCGGGGACCTTACTGTGGACCTTACGAGGCTGTGTCCCCTCGGCTCAAACCCTTCAGAGGAACTCGCCTGCCTGCCTGTCTGCCTGTGGCTACCGCTCCCCGTGCTGCTGGAGTGAAGCCTTTGCCACGGAAACCCCCGCGCCACCTGGGACAGACCCTGCTGCTGGAGACGCCGCGCCTCGGGGCTGCCCTTCCCCTGCTGCTAACACTGCCGCTTTTGCTGCTTTTCTTCCTTCAACTCGCACGACCAGACCGGTAGGAACAGCACAGCCTGCGGTTTGCATGTGGGATCCCGGCGTTCGTAACAGCCGCGACTCCTTTGTTCCACTTCGTGAGAGAGAGCCCACGTGGCCAGCGCCATCTTGGACACTGCTGCGGTACCGTTCCTTCCCTCACCCGCGTTTAACCCTCGCTGCTCCATCCCGTACAAACCCTCCAATATTGCATTGGTTTTCCCCTGCATATAATACATTTTGTTCTAGCGTTATTAAACTTTGTTTCAGTTTTCCAAACGTTCAGAGGTCTCACAAATTCTTCTTCCTTTTCCTATCTCTGCTTTTTAACCCCTTCTCTCCCGGTGCAGGGGAGAGGGGTTTTAGGGATAGGAGAGGACACGTCTCCGTGATTGGCTTGCCTCAGCCAACCGGTGACACTTGGCTTCTCAAATCCCCAAACTCATTGGGCTTTATGCACTGCAAGGATCTGCCTGCATTTGTATGTACTATCTTCTGAAAAATAAGAGTAAAAAGTCAGATGGGATTTCAGATAGTTTAACTGAATTTAAAAGCTAGGTAAGATTCAACTTACGTTTTTTTTTTTTAATCAAACAAAACAATTCTGTGCCTGATCAGAAAACAAGAAACAAAATATATGGAAAGCATAACCAAAAGTAAGAAGAAGTGTAAACTTAAGTATGTTTCATATAATTTTCTAAATCTACCTGCTACTTAAAGAGTTTTACTGAGATGTCTCTTGGCTGCATAAACCATAACAGTGAAGTCTGTCAAAAAAGTGGTGCCTTTCAGAGCAGGACCTCTTCAAGGCTAAAGCAGCTGAGAATACAACACAGTAGCACTTCACTTAAATGCCGTCTTTCAAGAAACTGTCTTAAACACAACTTGTGAGAAAAACAGAGAAAAAGAGAAAGGCTCACAACTCGCTGTAGACATATCTTTCCCCTTCTATCTGTCATCTTCAACCTTCATTCTTAAAAGAAGGCTAACAGTATCATTAAGTTACAGCTCCTGGCCCTAACAGTACTTCCCCTGCCCTCTTCCAGGAAATCTGATTGTTTTCACCTGCTTTAATTGTTTGATTTTGGAACTGGCTTGCTAAAGCTGTGTTTTCTCAGTAGAGCTTTCCCTACTTTGGGGCTTTGTCTCAGCCAATGGTCCTGTTGCGGTCTTTGTTCAGCACAGTCCTTCTACTTTAAATGACCTGATTGCATTTCATTTTTCTATTTGTTGCAATATTTCATTATGAAGAGGTCATCATGAAAAATACCCACTATCCTACTCGTATCTTATTAAAACTACAATTCCATATTAACTCCTTGTAAGAATTATTAATTAAGCAATAATATAGACTACGGGCTCGGCATTTATAGTTCTTACTGCAGCTCTTTCTTCGGTTGCCTTGGGAGGCACATCCATTCTAGCTTTGGACACAACTGTCAAGATCATCCAAGAGAAATACAATATATATGGTATTTATGAAGATGGCCCTTATGTAAAGCACCAAAGGGAAAGGATAAGTGAAACTGCTGGAAACTGGGCTCCTGGAAAAACAAATTGAGAACCGGCACAGGAGATAAACCATAGGCTCACAGAATAGCAGATTAATCAAAAGAGAAGGAAGGTATAGTCAGCTTCTCTAGTAGCTCTAATACCATTAGCTTGAGACCCATCTACAAGTTATTGGGTGCTGTACAGTCACTTGAAAAAACATGAGGCTCTTTGGACAGTGTCTAGGGCACCTGCTCCAGACAACTGCATTTTCTAGGACAACTGGAAAGCCCTTTGCAGTGTGAAAAAGAGCTTCTCTTCAGCAAAAAGAAAACTGTGGATAGCTGTATTTACAACCAGTGAATATGGCCCTTCCAACTCTGTTTCAAACCCCGTGTAATTATACTGTTTCTTAGTGGCTTTAAAAGGCTGAATTTACATGCTTGCAATTAGTCGTTAACTCACATTACACAGTAGCTGCTTATGCTTTTGCACAGCTAGCCTATATGCTTGTAATAGCCTTGTTATCTTTCTCCTCTTTTTCTTTTCCCTCATTTGGATAATAAACCAATTTAGATGACAAACAGACTGCTGCACATCTGCAAAAGGAAGAAGGGGAAGGGAATTTATATTATCATGATTTTAATGAAGTTGAAGAGTGTCACAATCATGTAAGTCATGCAAGCTGACAAAACCTCAGACATTTGACAGTCAAAAAAAGAAGATAGACAACTATAATAATTTACTATTAATAACACATGCACAGCCATATCTATCAAGCCATGTGCTACTGATTCATCCACTAGAAAAAAGCAAAACTAAGAACAGCATAAAAAAAATCCCGGGATTAAAGTTGCAACATTCAGTTAGATACCACATTCTGTCCAGAAAAGTGTACCTGGACCCATGCAGACAACACAGTAGCCTTGCACAGGTAAAAATGAAGGAAAGGGAAACTAACCTCCTGGATTCTTTCTGTTGCTAACTTGGCCCTTTGTCTACACAACAAGTTTTAGCATCAAAGGAGAAAAGATGGAGGCAGTGGAACGTCAGGCCCTGTAAGATGCTGGTATGGCTGTGGCAGTCTGCAGAGCTTGCTCTGTCTTGAGGAACTCTGGAAAAACAATGGCTGGGAGAGCTGCTCCACCCAACAAAGACATTGGTTTCCTTCCCAGGCTGTCTGCCACCCTTTGCAACTACCACGTGCCTGACAGTGATCCACAAGATAAGGCAGCCACCACTACTTTTTGGAGTACAAATAGAACAAGAGTAAATAAAAATTAATTCAAAGCTATTTCTTCATTAACAGTAATTATTTGGTAGAAGTATTCACAGCTACAGATATACATCAAGGATGTAGCAATACAACTTGAACCTCCCATAATGAAACTGTAAAGAAATTGCCTGGGGTATCAGCTAACAATCTGCAGGATATTCCAACAGGTGACACATCAGCACGTATTCATACTGCATATGTGGTGAAAGAGGATCTACAAAAGAAGTCCTTTATGCACAAAGTTCCAGCCTTTCCACGTTTATGAAACCCAATGCAGTGTCTACTTAAACATTAATTTTGAGTTTCTATAAAATAAAAGCACCATTTGTTTCTAAAGAATGAGATAATGAAATTAAGAAACTTCTTTCTCTATTTAATAAGTTAGCAATCTTCATGAAACTATTATTTTCATCAACCAGGTTGCATCCAATTAAGATACAGAAAATGCTATCAGTTATTCTAAATGTTCAGATATTAAGTGAAAATAGTAAAATGTTTTTCAAACTCCTCTGCCTGCATCTTTGCTCTTTGATTTAGTTCAAACTGCTAACTGCTTACATTAGACAAACTTTCTACTTAGAGTATAAACCAAGAAGAGAACCTACATAGATTTTCCCCTCTTCTTCCCCTGTAAAGCAATTAGTACAGGGCTCTATCTTTCCCATCAACAGCAATGGGACTGCAATGCCAGGGGACTATTATAACATTGCCAGATGGAGGACTGTCAAGCTTAACACGCTTCACACAAGACTCATCCAACTGATTCCAGAATCAGTCCACAGTAGCACCTGAATCTCAGCAGTTTGAGTTAATAATTCTTAGTCTTGTGGGTTAGACATGACTGACTACCATCACGGAAACTAAGTTTTATGGGCATTCTCTAGCTGCAACTTAGGGCTGTAACTCCATTCCCAACATGCACCTCCAAGTACTGGTACCATCTTTGTAAAATGTGAGATGTTAGGTGCTCACAGAAATGGATGAGTTCAAAGAGTTCAAATGCTCGAGGACAAAGACATTCACTGTGGGTACAATTGTGAAACAACGCACTCAAATGAGGTGTTTTCAGGATGCAGCCTTACTTATTTCAGCTTATAATAGCCAGGCTTTAGCTTCAGAATGGAGACATCTCATTTAGGTATCTAAAATTACATGTCTGCATGCAAGTTAAGGCTTTAAACTCTCATTATAGCAAGTGGAGATCTAGTCAGTACAGACAGTGGAGCCTGGAGAGCTATTGAGTGCAAACTGATGTCAGCTGAAACATACTGACTGTACTATAGCTAGTGACTAAATCTTCACTAGTTATAATGGGAGCTTAGCTCCAAGGCCACATATAGAAACACACATTTAGACACCTAAAATTAGATGTCTTCAGTTTGCAGCTGAACCACTGATATTTTGAACAAGTGTCTCCAGAATCTTCTACAGTCAGGCTGGGTTTGTACTGTGGAGCTTGCAGTGTAGTGAAAAGAAGGAATAAAGGAGGAAATTAGAGAAGATACAAGGGAAGATTAACTGATCAGCATATACAGGAAAAGGAGAATCTGACTAAACACCTTATAATGAATACAGTAAGTTAAGAACTCATTCACACCTCAAATAAGTCAAGATAGGATAGAAGTTAGAAAAATACCTAATAGATGACAAAATAACCAAAACAAAAATGTTATAGGCATGTTTTGTCCATATGAAGATATTAGATCTATTTAACACATTTTAAACAGAAATCAATCTCAGAACAATTAAGTTTTCCCTGAAACACACTACAACTAACATTGTGAAAGAAATCTGAATTAATGCATTTCCCTTTCAATCTGTTTAGTTTGCTGCTGCAGAAGGTGATAAAACAGGTCTGCTTTGCTTTTTAATAAAACTTTTCCCAAGTTCAGTTTATTTTGGGAATAGCACATTTTAGAAATCTAGTATTTATAATCCTTACAAAGTGGGCACAATAATGTGAGCTGCTCTGGCAGAAAAGCAGCATGGTAGAGTAAGCTTTTCTAGCAACAGCTTCTTGTATCATCCCTGACTGCCTTTTTAAGGGCTGGAGGAGACCGGGACCACCAAAAGCGGGTCAGTTATCACACAGCAGAGGAGAAGGTCAGGAATTTCCCAGAGAAGGCTGAGCTCCATTACGAGGCTAATTCTCTTGGCCACTCTCAGAGCAGAAAGAGATGGAACTAAACAACAGACTTCTGGATTGCTATGTTTTACTCTAGTCAGGGCAATGACCTTGTTTTGCACTACTTTGCAAGTTTTGTTGAGTTAGTACAACAAATTTGAGAGATGGTCCTGAAAAAAGTGAAGACTGCCTCTGCCCTATTGCAAAAGGGAGTACAGAATCAAGTAGATGTACCTAAGCTCACTTTAATTCAGCACAGTACTAGCAGTAGTACTAGAAAAGCTGAAGCAGCAGGGCTTACAGACAAATTTTACCTGCCAATAGTACTTGAATTATGGACTAGATTTCTCCTATGTGTCAAAGCCAATACATGAGCATTCTACACGTGCTACAATGGGGGCTTAAATCCATCGTTATTTCTTTACCTTGTCAGAAGAGTATTTGCCATATCTCCATCCAACTTTTATGCTAACCTATCTGTAAAATGCAGAAGGGTAAGTCTGTCTGACAAAATTTGCAAGGGCATTCATGTACTGTGTTTGTCACTCTAAGCTATAAAAAGGGCAGCTCCTACTTAACAATTATTTTGGAATGAGATAGCTCCAAATCAAGCTGCTACAACTGCACTTTGTGGCCACTTTCTCTCCTCATCATCTTGTTGCAACACAGAACAGAATTAAGGCTCCTTGGCAGTCATACTCCTCCACAGCTGACCAATACCAACATTATTATTATTTTTAGATTGATTGTAGGTACCTGGAAATAACAACATCTATAAAACAATTTCTAAAACATGTATATTGGAAGTAATTTCCAAACACAGAAGATTTAAAGCTAAGCTACTCCTAGACTCAGCTCTGATAATCTACATGGACATCCTCAACCAAGAGTTAAGCGTCTTTAAGTCACTGTAGCTTGCTGTGACCTCATACTTTCAGTTGACTTGTTTTAGCTTTCCTTAATGCCTTTGATGAAAGCCCTCCAAATACTTACGATGGAGATCCTAAAATCAATGTGTAGAAGAGGATGTTAACCCAAGTATCCATAGCTAGTTTCAGCCTTGCGTATCGTGTTTAGTCTTTCACAGTACTCACACAGAAGGAATGGATAAATAATTTACCATTTAGGGTGGGCATTGGAGATTCTTTTTTAGATTTTTTTTTTTTTTTTAATGAATTGATGGATAAAAGCCTACATCTGTGTCTTCAGAAGGCTACAGTGGAGAAAAGCTGTAAAGCACCTTTACGTCAAGGAAAGCAAATAAACTTACACGTCTTCATGTAATATTTCAGTATTTAGAAGTGAGAAACAGAAACGAGGATGAAGAATTATTTTCTTCTTGGGCTACAGAAAGAGAAGATCACACAGAGCAGCTTCCCTGGTAGCAGGAAAACTAGAGCACTAAAAACTTTGTAATACGCATCTGGATTTGCTTGTAAGGGTTCATTATACAGGCACTTAAGCTACCTAGAAGACTAGAGATGCTTAAGAAGAGAATTCTTGTTGACAGCGTTTTATTGGTTTTGCTAGCTTGTTCCATTACTACAGATCTATATATTTAAAGAAAAATTCTTTTATTCCTAAACTTTTCCCAGTGCTAAGGTGGATACTGAATAAATTAAGAAACATGATACAGTATTTCTAGAGGTGATGTCACTCTTAAAGTCAATATATGGGATCACCACTGCAGTGCCAGGTATCCCAATAAATTCTAAAATTACCACAGAATGAAAGTGCACACTTCCTCCAGTTAACACAGTGTGTTTGGGATTTGATAATAAGCTGTGGTCTTCTTGTGAAAGAAGCATCTTCCAATAACAACTAGTAACTAGCAAAGTCCCTTCTGAGGCAACTTGTACAGTACTTATGAATGGTCTTTAACCACCTCCAATATTAATAAATTAGTTTTATTTAAAACTCATCACCAAAGCACTGGATGATAATGACAACAAAATAAATCTATTTTTGGTTCAAATGTACTTAAATAGCAGTTACATTTGGATTTTAAGATGTTCAGCTTGGTTGATCTAACACTATCAGAAAACAACCAAACCACATGAGACCTGGCAGCAGGTAACAGCAGATATTAGATTGAGAGTAGCCCTGTGTAGAAGGACTTTGGGGTCCTGGTGGATGAAAGGCCGGCCATGAGCCAACAATGTGCGCTCGCAGCCCAGAAGGCCAACCATACCCTGGCTGCATCAAAAGAAGTGTGTCCAGCAGGTCAAGGAAGGTGATCCTGCTGCTCTACTTTGCTCTGGTGAGACCTCAACTGGAGTACTGTGTCCAGGTCTGCAGTCCTCAGCACAGAACAGACATGGACTTGTTGGAGGGGGTCCAGAGAAGAACCACAAAAATGATCAGAGGGATGGGACACCACTCTCATGAAGAAAGGCTGAGAGTGTTGGGGTGGTTCAGCCTGCAAAATAGAAGGCTTCAAGAAGACCTTATTGTGGCCTTTCAATATATAAAGGGAGCTTATAAGAAAGTCTGAGAGAGACTTCTTACTAGGGCCTGTTGTGACAGGACAATGGACATCAGTTTTAAACTGAAACAGGGTAAGTTTATATTGGACTTAAGAAAGACATTTTATAATGATGAGGGTAGTGAGACACTGGAACAGGCTGCTCAGAGAAGTTGTGGATGTCCCATCCCTGGAAGTGTTCAAGGTCAGGTCGGATGGGGCTTTGAGCAACCTGATCTAGTAAAAGATGTCCCTGCCCACAACAGGGGCTTGGACTACGATCTTTGAAGGTCCTTGCCAACCCATACCATTTCATGATTCTATAACAATTTTATTCACACAATATTGTGGGTAACAGTTTGGTGTTGCAAAGGTGAAGTTAGAAAGAAGTAAAGTTTGTGTTTCACTACTGTAGTTTCAGAATTGATGTGATCTTTTCCTCTTGACTTCCTTGAAAACACTTTTCAGAAGTATTTTATTCCTTATTTTAAAGAGAAAAAAAAAGGTTAAGATTGCTTAACTTTTATCCTAGAGACCAACCTTAATACTGATACTTCATTTCATTTCAGAGCATGAAGTATTTATGACTCATTCTAATTTACATAAATTTTCTTATTTTATTATGAAAAGGGCAATTTTCCTTTGCAGAGACATATAGAACATGGTCTCTCTTATTATGTCAAGTAACATTTAATAGCCCTTAGCTGTAACTTAGGACTTACAAAATGTGCTCAAGATGAGTCATCTTCATTAATTTATTCTGCAATAGGAAGAATTCTTGAATGAGTGATCTGCAGTAATTCACTTTTACAAAGAGAGCCCATTCATACATTTCAAACCTGGTTTTCTGAATCACTGTAATGTAGCTGATTATTTCACATTAACAGAAGAAAATTTTGGCTTAAGGAAGTTTCCACAGAAGTCTGAGTATATGTGAGAACAGTTTCATAGATTTAAAAGAGCTCTTCGGAAAATATTTTGGTCTAACACATGGCTACACAGACAGATATTTTCCTATCTAGCTAGCAAAAAAAGCAGCGTCCTTGGAAAGCAAGAGACTGACAAATGGTTTAAACTGAAGTTGCGTCAAGAGGGGGCAGAAGCCATAGTTATCAGATGAACCAATAGGCAGCCAAAGAAAATATTTTTATAGAAACAGAAAAATCGCCATTGGCACACATTTGAAGCTGTATTTAAGTCAAAAGACTTAACTCAGAAAAAGCAGTGTGCCCCATTAGTTGGTGTTTTAAGTTTTTATTAATTCATTGATTCAGGGACAGCTCTAAAACAGTCAATTTATTCAGACGTCTCCTTTCTCCTGGAAAAACACTGACTCTCCTTGTTTTGAGACTGAAAATTTTTACCCTGTGTATAGAGTATCCAAAGTAAGGATAGTCCTCTTTCCAAATAAAGTCACTATGACAAGAGCAGCATAAAGATTGATGGAGCATCTCAATGTTTCCAACAGACAGAAATATGATGCAAGAAAATACAATTCACATTATGGTTAGATTTATAAACAATCCACACTGACTTCAGCAGGCAGTGAATCTCAAGGTGAATTGGCCAGCAATAAAGCACAAGAGAGATCTAGAATTATCCAAGGAACAGTGACTTACCAAACCACCCAATCTACTGTACCTGCATATCTGCACTTCTATTGGCAATCCAGCCAGAAGCAGCTTGCTACCTCTCAACTTCCATTCTTTCATTTTAGTATTAGACTTACTTAGTTTAAACATATGCCCATGCAAATTGCTTTGCAAGAACGTGAATTTACATTTTATCATTTTTATCTTTGGTCATTCCAAATTTAGTAACATTCCAAATTCTTAGTAAGCTTTGTAATCCCGAATTATTGCTCTTTTTCCTTGGATTTTTTTTAGTAAGACTTTACTCCAAAGAGACAACATACTTGTTAGCCATCACATTGTGAAGTATAAATCAGAATACAGACTTAGAAAAATAGTACTTGAGAATTTTCTGTTCCTTTAAAAAAAAAGGTACTATATTCAATATTGAACTGAATCATACAATGGTTTGGGTTGGCAAGTATCTTAAAGATCATATTGTTCTAAGCACCCTGCCATGGACATAGACACCTTCCACTTGACCCAGTTGCTCTAAGTCCTTGTTATTTGTAGAATGTTAAACATTTCATTAAATATGAAATAAATTAAGTTCTCAGAACCAGTTCATTCTAGAAAGGAAACATCAGAAATGAAGAGAAGTTTGGTGGTCACTTACCATTCTATCACAAATAAGCAAGGGTTGTGAATTATACATGTAAACTTTACAAGCCTCATTTTCATAGGGATAAGGGAATGTCTATAGTAAAGTATAAAAAGTGCACTTCATGGAAAATCTTTGCTTGTACTAATGCTTTTCCTCCAGGTGGATTCTGAGTGTGATACAAAACAAAAACATTAATTGCAAAATGCAATATATTTGTCAATAATCATAACAGTTTTTCTGTGGAAATACATGCTTGTGGTTTTGCAAAGAAGTACACAGATACAGTTTTAACATGGAATACTACCTCTTTACACAGTGCATCACAGAAAAAGCTGAATAGGCATTCTTCACAGAAACTTTAAAGTCAATACAGTCAGAAAAGAGTATAAAGATGGGTAAATATTTACAGGAAAAACGGAGATTAGAAAAAAGTAGTAAGAAACATTATAATGACTAAATTAGTTTTCCACTGATTGCATCTCCACTGAATTTCATCTGTCTTTGCTTTCTTCATGCCTGTTTTAAAATAAGCATGTCTGCACATTTATAAGGATTCCTCCAAACCATATTCATTATGTATTTCTGGATCTTTAGCTTTGATTTGACCTAATAACTGAGTGCATACAGTGAAGAAAAGAACAGGGAACTGATGTGAACTTTCTTTCTTCAGAGTCAACGCAATAGTCTCCTGTGGCTGTAAACCATTTTGTGGACTGATCATCCATTTTGTAAGCGAGTCAAGGGCAAACTATGTTTGAGAAGTTGTGGCAGAGCAAAAAGGACCACTGATACCAAACTACTTTCTACAGCGTGCATCATCTGAAATTGTTCACTTTACACAAACTCTATACACAGAAAACAAGAAAGCAGACATTTCGCATTAGTTGCAACGTATACAATGAAAAAAGTACACCATCAGTTACTAAAGGAATTTCTTCTTTAAGCCAGACAGACCCAACAAGTCAAAAGGTAGAAAGAAACACTGGCATAGCACTCATAAAACACAGAAATGTTTCAGAAGTGACAAGAATAGACCAGAAAAGCAACATTCATAAGATCAAGTGCAACTTGGATTCTATTCTAAGATTAGGGTATGTACAGATATGAAAAACCTCTATGCCTTCCATTTTACTACCAACTATAAGCTGCATTTTCATGTCCTGGAAAGGGGAAGGACAAAGAGGATGTCTATATGACAGGAAGTTTGCAAAAGCTGTGAAACAGATTTGGGATGTAGGTTCCTCAATTGCCAGTGCCACTTTTCAGAAAAGTTGTAAAGACCGTACCCGAGCTTACACTTCATGAGACCCAGGAACAATTGCCTAATAACTGCTAACACTCACTTTTATATTTAAAGCATGAAGAAATCAGCAGCTGAATCAAATCACAATAGCGAGCTGCCTACTCAGAAAGCAAGAGGGACCAGGTAAAGATAAAAGCTTGAACCATATCTATAAAGACATGATCTCAATATTTTTGCAGTTCCTCACACACTTCCTGCTTTTAAGATGAACATGCAAGGAAAAAGTGTCTTTTCATTCCCACCTCACCCCCCAAGCCCATCTGATACATCGTTATTAAAACAAAAATGCAATGCATGCCACTTTCCTCGGGATTTCATTCAACAGAAGTAAAATACATCTTAGCTGTTCTTTAACTTAAATTGCAAGACAAAAATCACTATGTTCCCCTTAGATATTGCTGAGTAATTATTCAGAGCTACATTTCAAGCCTTAAAAAACTGTAAGTTGCAACCCTCTTCCATTTGTGGCTCAAAGGACGGAACAAAGCTATGGAACCAGCAACAATACTATGCAACCAGCACAAAGTTTTGAAAAAAGGCAGTTTTGAAAGAAAAAGTTCCAGGGAGACCTTAGAGCAGCCTTCCAGTACTTAAAGGGGGCATATAGAAAAGATGGGGAAGGACTCTTCATGAGGGTGATAGGACAAGGGGTAACAGTTTCAAACTGAAAGAGGGTAAACTTAGATCAGATATAAGGAAGAGGGTGCTAAGGCACTGGAACAGGTTGCCCAGAGAGGTTGTGGATGCCCCATCCCTGGAAGTGTTCAAGGCCAGATTGGATGGGGATTTGAGCAACCTGGTCTAGTGGAAGGTGTCCCTGCCCATGGCACTGGGGTTGGAACTAGATGATCTTTAAGGTCCCTTCCAACCCAAACCGTTCCATGATTCTATGATAACTTGTAAAGTTTAAGAATTGTCGATGTAAACTTAATTACAATCCAAGGCCTTCTTTCAATAATTTTTTTTTTTTTTAGCCAAAGGACCTGCCTATGACACTGGAAACCAGACCTTTTGTCTCTTCTCCTACTGGAGAGAGGGAGGGAAAGGAGCTGGAAAATACTTGTTTCAAGTTCACAGAACAGTATCCTTTGAAGCTGGGCAAACATTCAGAAAACACGAAGGTAGCATTCATTGGCCCAGAAGATAACGAGCAAAACCACGACCCCATAGCTGAGTCTGTGGATAGTCTCTTATAACACAGGAAAGTGGTATTCTAAACAGCAGTGATATCTGACTGCTTACTTCTTGCAGCTGAAGATAGGCTTAACTTGTGGCTATTTTCACTCAGAATAGAAAACAAACGTCCAAACTGACCATTGCATACAGGAATGCTACACTTTGATGAAGGATTTGTATTTTGAAGCTGCACTTGCTAGAACTCAGAAAGGACACAATCTGGTGCCTAAAGATAATGAAAAACTGGTAGTGGGATAACAGACAGCTACTGCTGGGATGGGCAAACAATGTCCACATAACGGCATAAAAACCCCCACTCAAACCTAATTAACAACTGTAGCTTTTAATTTGAGGCCTGCGTAATAAATGAGGTCAGTCAACAGTTGATATCACAGCATTTCCCTGTTTGCTTTGAAACTGAAAAATTTCGCCCCTTTCCCATGGAATTTAATTTCATCCAACATAAGAAAAGGTACTTTGTTTATGGTAATGAAATCTAAACACAAAGATCCTTAGCTCCTAATATTTTAGGTCTTAAACGGCTCTTGTATTTAAAATAATTTCTGTTGGTCTTTCACTTTTAACACCACAAATCGTCTTTTATTTATCCTGATGCAGACTCAGGAAATATTAAAATAAGTTTATCAGCTTTACCTGTAATGCACTGAAACTGTCCATCTTCTCTTCTTATTGTAAATGCTTCCCCTGGATTAACTTGCACAAGAATAACCTTAAAAATAAAAAAGTGTTTACAACCATTACACAGGAATATGTTACACATGTCTGGTACGTGCAAAAAAATAAAGTTTTACTGGGAAAAAAACAACTTTTTTTTCCGGTTACTAAATACATTATTTTTCACTTCATACCACTTGCTGCCTTCAACCCGCAGTGAAAAAGAGATAAGAGCAAGTACAGATATTTTTAAACTAACATTTTTCAAAGAACCAATGAGAGATTAACAACTGAGCAAAACAGTACCTGTACTAATTTTATTTTCTTGACTGCTTAGTATAATTTAAAAGATATTTGTACAGTTTAAATTATTTCAACAAATTACATTAACTTCAGCATTAATCAAACCATTACATCAAGCTTCGGGAAGAAGCCTAGAATTTCCAGTGTTTGAATTTTCATCATAACCTCTTGGCAAACAATTTTCAACATAAGGGAAATATCATGTCATTTCTTTCTTCACATGACCTAAGCATGTTTGTATGTTCACTGATGATTAAACATTATTAGTCATGATAAAGTAAGTGCACCAGATACCCAGGATGAAGCAATATGTATAGTTTTATTTGTGGAAATCTGTTTATGCTAATTTTGTAAACCCATGCAATGCAAAATTGATAGCAAAGCACACTTATCAGCCAAAATAAACAGAGGAAGTCTGACATGTACCAAAGCAGAAGTCTGTTACCATTTTAGAATTCTGTATTCTCATTTGAAACCTGCCTTTCAGTGAGAGAAAAAGAAGTTTGTAAATGTGAAGAACCTAGCTAAAATTATGAACAAAGTAAAAAACAGAAGAGCAGGTGCATTTCATAATTTCCTTCTGGACACATCTTTCTTCAGTCTTGCTTGCCAGTGTCTAAATAGAGTGTATGTCCTGCTCCTGATGTGAATCAGACACACACAAATCTTTATATACACAACTCTTCAACCCTATTGTCAATTAAGAAAATAAAATTGGTCATTTACAAAGAAAAAAAAAAAAAACAGGAAACTTGAGTGTTAGTCATTTTAGGAATACCAGAGAGAAAGGAAAGGGTGAAGAAATGGCAGAAAACATGCAAATTTCTCTCCCTCTGGTAGAGCAACATCATGAATTAATGAAAAGGTGGCAAGTTCTACCTTAACATAGCTCCAGCTTTGATGAGATATGATGGACACTGACATTTTCAAACCTGGGCCATGTAATTCAATACTCATTTATCTCAGTTTTGAGCATGCACTTTAAAAATACTACTTTCAGCTGTTCCACGAGATACAGTGCAGTTACTGGAGAAAGGTATGTCCAGAAGCTTTAGGCTCTTTGAGAAAAAAACCCAATGAACTATATCACTATTTACATTTTATCATGCTAATAATTTTTCCAGATCTTCTAAAGTGTGTCTGAACATAAAAATCAGAAAGAATGAGCATTCTTAATATTATCTAAACTTAGAAACGAGGATTTTAGACATGAATTTCAAAATAAGACTTACAGGTCTTCAGAAAATATTGTATTGCCAGAGTTTATTGTGAGCGTTTGAAGGTAGAATTTTAACAACTGGCTATCACCTTCACAACGTGACAAAGCAGAGAAATACGAGTGGGTAAGTTCTTACAATTTCTTTTCAGACTCCCCAGGCAGGCATAACTTTTTGAAGATATATTTCACTGATTTACTTTCCCCTCTTTGCTACAACTGAAAGTTTTAGCTTGAAATTTAGACCGGAATAAAAGTACCGAAAAGCTTCACAGGATTAAATGGGAATGTCTTTCCATCTCTTATGCGTGGGTTGGATAACCACATTTGCCCAAGTCTTTTGGCTGATTTAGTATGCCCTTATTCTTAGGAAGAGCCATTCTGGCTGCACCTGACATATCATCAATCTGTACAATTTTCAGTTCAGTATTTTTGGTCTCCACCGTATGAACTATGAGAAGCAGAAAAGCTGCAAAGCCCTCAAGTTATAAGGTGATGGCTGCTATAATTCCCTTGATTCCTAAAATAACAAAGAATGGGGGATGAATGGTACTCTTGCATTATTCCCATTTTAACTGTGTGAGTGCCTGAGGCTGGTAATCTTGGTAATAATACTGCCTTGGGAACCTGCTGGTTTTCCTCCTTTAGAGCTCTGCTGCAGGATATCCAAACTGGAGGCTCCAGCTAGCAGAATGGAACTGAGCATGGGAACACACGTACTGGCCAAACTGCAGCAAGTGGGCCACGTGCCTTTACAGCAGGCTCTCCTGTGTGAGAATCTTTGTTATTCACTTCACAGCTAGTCTGAGAGGTAAAGACTCAGCACACCAGCTGAGAGGGTACAATGTTCAGCAGCAGCTGTGCCATGAGGCAACAGGTCTCCTGATGGGAGTCCATCACCACTCTGATGCTCAGGATGCCTTTGGATTTTCACATCTCTGAGGACTCTCTGACTTCCACTCAAAAGGGTGGGAAGACTCGCCTACTTAATGCAGTTTAATGAAATACTTGGTTGTCAGGAACAGGAAATAGTGCCTTTTTGTCAATGGACTATTAGTCTACTTGTTGCCTGACTGTGCATTTATTTCACTAGCTCCCATTTTCAGCCTTGCTTTTATGTTGTACATTCACATTTGTATTTTACAACTGTTCCAAGATAGATGGCATTTGTTGCCAAGTGTGCTGAAAGACAGTCTGAATCAGGGCTGAAGTAATTTCAGAAGTTTAAAGAACTGCTGGCTTCCAAAGTCTTTGTGTAGGGGTAACGTATGTCAGGGTGACTAGCACTGGTTGCTGGACCACCCTTACCACTGCTGAATTCCATGGAGTAATCACTACTTCAAGAAGAACATTTTTGACACTTACCACCTCAGCAGATGCAATTTGAAATATGAAAAATTAATGCTAGGCACAGAGAGAAACTGCTACCTTTCTGGTCAGAAGAGATATTACCAAAGATAGACAATCATTCACAGGAATTCCCTCTTATCTAACAAAAATCTGCTGCACAGATCAAAGATACAACAAAATCAAAGACGCAACAAAATTTCTCTAAAGGAAAAGGTAGCTTGGATCTTTCACAGCATCATGTGTTAGGCAAATAAATCTACATGTTGTTTAGAAATTATAGCTCTTTCACCTCATTCTAGGTGACTTTGTGCAGGCTTGCACATCTCTTTGTCCAACAACCTGCTTCATGAACCCTGACATCAATACTTATGAAAACCAAGGCCCTTGTCTTTCACGCTGAATATTCTAGACCTCAATATCCTTCCTCTTCTGGGCAAAACATTCATGTTGTCTCAAACTAAGTGAAAGGCTTTGGAAAAATCTGATGGTTCAGCTGCTCTTTCCCATGCTTCAATCTTATGTGGCAAATTCTGTTGCTTTACTCACAGCATCTAAAGCTCCGCTATCCAAAGGCTAACATGCATTATTCTATCCAGATTTCCATTGCCTGCTCCTCTACGATAACTCCAGTAATCTGAAAAAATGTGTATGTGATATGTCAATCTCAGTGGGAGGCACCTTTAACACAGCCACTTTTCAAATGCCATTTCTCTTTCTGAATCGACAAACCACTAATTAAGGATTTCACAGGCTTAACAAAATAATGTGAAGAAAGTGAGGCCTTGATACAAGCTCAAGAATCCTACACACACTTTTAAAGCATAACCAACTATAACAGAACCTAATGAAATTTAAAAGTGTAATTTCTCAATGCTAATACAACTTTGATTCAATGTATTTTTGTCTCAAGTTCAAAACGCGTTAAGGCATTGCTATTAAGAAAAGGAAGATTAGGTCTAGTTTTGTGTCTTTTCCACCAGGCCTATAAATTGCTTCCTTTAAACAGTTAGTTAATGATGATCCACATGATTTCAATACAGTTCCTGATAAAAAACAGTACAGAATCTCTTTCCAGAGATTTGACAATACAAGAGCACAGTTACACACTTATGCTAAAAAAAGTTCTTGCATAAAGAAAACAAAACAACCAGCCCAATGGCTAAAGTTTGAAATATCTGAAATAGCAGTTGCCAAAGACTGCCAGAGTTTTAACAGTGAAATTTCATACTTTGCAATGATACTTAAATTATTTTACAAAGGGTATTTCACAAGATAAATCCAGATCATACTAAGCTTTGTAGTATTTTAATTAAATTGGTATGGGTTATAGAGGTTTCTTCTTAGCACAATATTAAAAACAAAATCCATCCTAAAAAACATAGGCTTTGCAAAAAGAAGTAGTATTCATTAAATCCCCTTCTTCGCATGAAATACTTTACTTTTCTCCTGATTTCAGATCATTTACTTCACTGCCCATCCACTGTCAGTTCAGCACACATAGCCCAGATTGGCAAAGATCAGCTTCCTAACAAAACTGAATCAAGCCATACATTAGAAAGCTTAGTATGTTTTTCCTGAAATTGATGTTTAAACTCAGGCAGCTTCTCAAGCCAAATATGAGCATAAGAAATGTCCGCATAGTCTGGGTCAGCAGTCCAGGTCAGCAGTCCATCTAGCCCAGTACTTTGTTTCCAATCTATCAATTGAGATGCTGTTTAAGGAGAGCAAGTGAGCCAGGCCACTTCCTGAAGTCCATCTGTTATCTGTCCATGAGTTTGCCTAAACTCTTTGAGGTCACTTATACTTTGAATTGTCCTCACAACCTCCTACAGCAGCAAATTCCTGAAGTTCACTTTTTAGCCATTTAAAAACCATCTCTACTAGTTAAATGTTCCCTAGTTTCTGTGCTATGGGATTTGCTGAACAACAGGTCTGAGTAAATTTCATCCACCTTCTTCGATATTTTTTAAGCCTTGGCAATTTCCTCCCCATCCCCAGCCTCTGCAAACTGGGATGTTTCTAATCTCTCCCAGGAGAACTGCTTCATCCCCTTGACCATATCAGTGGTACCTAAACCCACATCTGTATTAGCAAAGCAAGCAGGGCTCAGGAACATTCCCAGGTGCTGGAACAGTCACCTGCAATGAAGAACTATATTAGCAGTTCTGAGTACAACACAGACAAATGCCAACGAGTAATCTTCCAGATAATACTGGAAACTATCCCTGAGACCACTCTTCCCAGGCAGTTTGCACACTGACACTCTTTCTGGAAGAAAAGATGGTTTACTAGAACCAACTTGTTCCATGACAGTTAGCCTCAGCCTCCAGGAACACTCTTGAGCACACTTAAATTACTAATATATAAACAATTCCCAACAGTAGCCTGAAGAAGCATTATAATGTTTTGCCTTTTGGAAGGACTTGTTAAGGGACATCCTCTTAATTAACTTTGAAAATTATTATTCACCTTAAATCACAATTTGAGCTGGTCTTATATGAGAAATACAGTCTTAGAATACAACAATACTATAAAAATATTATATAATATTTCTCCCCCCAAAGAATTCGAAATTAATATACAATTTTATTGTAGCTCAAGTAGTATAATCACATCCTAAAGAGACATGCAACATTGATTTGGACATACTACTATCAACAGATATAATGATAATTTCACAATAATTTTATCTGGAGATATTGTATGCGATTTATCTGTACTACATCAGTGTGATTAGATTGAGAAAGTATTCTGATTTTGCATTTGAAAAATCAAAAAGCAGTATGAAAATTCAAAGACGACAATGTTCAATGTTCTATATTCAGTAAACTCCTCACTACCTGCAAGAGAAACTACAGAATGTTTCTGCAGACTGAACTAGGGAAGGAATTGAATGTTTTTACAAGTCTTTAGCTTATTTCAAATACTGAAGAAATGAGTTTGATAAAAATGGCTGGAGTCAGAGAAAAATTGTAAGACTAAGAATAGAAACAACAAAAGGTAGAAGGAAGATCTGTGCAAGGCAGAGCTGCAGCCACCTTGACTCAGAGGGCTGCTCAAAAAAAAAAAAAAGAGAGAGAGAGAGAGAAAACCTAAGGCTGAGTGTTAATACTTATCTCCAGAAAGGACTAGGAGTAACTTTTATCAGAAAGAAGCAGAGACTGCAGAAGGCAAAGTAAGATTCTTAGAGGTATTTTGCTCCACCAGTATGGTCACAGCAATGTCTTTTGAAAGCAGAATGGTAAGGATGCAAAATGTAACTGATTTATAGCTTACTAATTCTTGTCTTTATGGATATGGGCTACTTTCATAAGCAGCCTAACATTTTGCTTGTGCCAGATGAATACGCAGGTTTCTTCACTGGAGCACAGTGATGGACAGAATAAAATTTAAAATACAGAGCTAGTTAATCCTGCTTTGAATATGTTTATTTGAACGCTAATTAAGGCCCGAAAGCCCATTATCTCCACTGAAATAACAATGAAAACCAACCCTTCATTCTGTCAGTAAGATACATACTTGTACAAGCATCTCTACTTGTACTTCCATCCTACTAACAGTGATGTATTAGCAGATTGCCAGGTTTCAAGACAATTGCAGCTAGCTGACAGGAAAGAAAGGCAGCATCAGACTTGTGGCATCATCACAAACGCCTAATTACACTACAACAAGCTGGGAAAAGTTTTCCCAGTGCGCTCAGTCACAAATGAAGTGTCACACAAATAAACAGGTTTGCACAATTAATGATGTTCTCAAGCAGGTGGTTAGTAAGCAAAACCGAAATAAAACCTATGGACATTATTGTGAAGTATCAATACCAAAACTGGATTAATCCTGATAAGGGCCCTAGATGAGGTGAAAGACTTGCAAAAAGCTCCAGACTAATCCACAAGCACGTTAGTTCACTGTTTTAAGGCAACATCTTTCCATAGCAGAAACTGTTAATACAATTAGAAGTCCAAAATATTTTTGTCCCTACAGAGGAAAAAAAGCCGGTAAGTAAAACCTGAAATAAGTCAATGAGCTCTAAAAGCTAACATAATAAAAGATGTCTCAAAGCAAGTTTGACACATTTTTCTTCTTTTGCTTACCATTATATGGAAAAAAGCAGCCCTCTGAATAAAACTTAAAGGCTAAAGAATAAGGCTCCCTCCACAAATACACACACACACAATAAAGCCAGATAAAAAGGGCTGCCTCAAAAACATTTTGCCACTTCTATCAAACACATACAACACAGGGCATCTGAAGGCAAAAGAGATTAAAAAAAAAACCACAACACCCCCCATATGCAAAATATTATTGCTAATATATCGTACATAGATAATATTTTTAATTTATTGTTCTAAATATATAATATATACAGAGAAAATAATTTTTGTTTAGGTTCTAGAAGTTTAAATTTAGTATGAAGTAAAAAACAAGCAAACAAATGAACAAAAACAACTAAAAACCACCCAAATAACAAGTGGTTGTGTCTAGCAGTATACTTGATCATCTTTCACACAAGTACAAAACAAAACAAATCCAGAATTAAGACATATGCTAACCTTTGCCTCCACCCTGGTCTACAAAGTTAGGAAGATCTACCTAATTTGGGGAAATTTTTGCAGATCATATTTGAATAACATCTATGGAAGAGAGTCTAGCTTAAGGGTGATCTGAAGTATTATACACTTTACAGCCACAGTTCAAATAATATCTGTATTCCTGAAAGGACAGGACTGATTGAAATACAGTTTCTATCTCTTTTAAGCCAGCACAAACATCAAGGGATTCAATTCAGATACCGTAAAATTTTGTTTATGAGTTTGGTATTCACAGCCAGATCTTCAAATCTGCTGTATCAGGTAACAAATTGCATTGCCCAAATAAATGTTTTTATTCCAAAAAGCTTCTCTGTCTGTAGAACAAGTTTTTAGCTAATGAATATACAATAGCCATTAAAAATATTTAGTTATCTCTAACCAGCAAAGTCTTAGCTGAAAGATTGAAACTATCGTTTTAGAGTTACTGGAATATGAGAGAAACACTTTTATATTTGTGTTATAGAAAAATCTACAGACTTCAAGCTCTGACTCTCCAAAATATCTTAGCTCTCAAATTCATCCTTCAGCATCAAGGACTATCAGCCTTCTGAAGGGGAAAGAAAAAAGTGTTTTAATCCTGACTGAGGATAAAGAAACCAAAATACATTAAATACTTTGTGTCATGTCTGAAGTTGTAGGATAAGCTCATGTGAGAACTGGCACTCTGTTCTCTCCACAGGCTAGCACTGTCTACTGCCAGAAAGGCAAGAAAACCAAAGGAACCAGACTGAATTTCGGTGCAAGGAGATATTTGGAATCCTTCCTTCTCCCCAGCCACCCCTCAACTCCCACTGAAGGGGAAAGGAACTGAATGGGTTACTTGATATCTTCCCCTAAAAGAAGTTAGTTACGCTTTGAGAATTTACATAATTTTTCCATAATGAGTGAAATCTGGGACAAATTTTCCAACCAAGTTAAAAGCCTCTGAATATATGTAACAAGAATGCTAACAGACCTATCACTAAATATATCATAACAACAAAAAAGCGCAGCGATTCTTTAGCAGCAAAGCCAATTCATAGTCTGACATACATATTAAAATACTGAAAATGTAAGAAATGTAATGGAAGTAAGAAGACAGGGAGAAAGTGGAGGGAAAAAGCTAGAATATGTTACATTAATTTTATCCATTGCTAAAATCATATAGAATATGAAGAAATAAGAGTACTCTATATTAAAATGGTGATTAAAGCATACTTAAATAACATAGTGAGAGACTGTTCTTGCACAACAAGAAAGCTTACAAATTGGAGCAGAACAAAACTACTGAAAAGCAGAGTTCTGTTTTTCTCTCATTTTGGAGTGGTTTGGGGAATGTGTGTGGTTTTTTGGGTTGTAGGATTTTTTTTTTCCCCTCCAAACAAACTTCCTAGAAACCAAAGGGGTAAAGTGTTCCAAAATACTGGACCTCTGAAACCCTAATTTAAAGAGAATAAAATCACAATCCATTGTTGTATTAGCAGAAACAATGTTCTTTTCTGAGATGTTTGACTAGGAAAGAGAAAAGAGCTTCATGTTTGGGGTTGGGTTTTTCGGTTTTGTTTCTTACTGATCTGAAAACACCTACATTTAGCATTATACGGTTATAGGTGCTGAGTCAGGAGCAAGTGATTGTCAGCAAAAATCACAAATAACGGAAAGACTTTACTAAAATCATATTTCTAAATGCATTAGTAAAATATACCAACATAAAAAAGACAGCAGTGGTTTGTCTAAAAATACTGTAAATGAAATTACCTCAGGTACTGATGAGAAGTTTTTTTAGCCAAAAGGAAAAAGGTAAATTAATTTTTGAACATTTTATAAATTTAGGAAAACACTATTGCTAATACTCTTGGTCACTCTGACTTCAAAAATTTTTAAAACGCTCAACTAAACCTGTTAGGAGGGTGGTACAGCTAAGCCCTTTGTAAGATGTACGCTGTATCTTTAACAGTCTGTTTGCAGCAAAATTAAAAACCAGTGTATTTCTGGAAAAGGGCGAATATAGTACAACACAACTTCCAGGCAGAGCCACATTTATGCTCTGTCATTAGCGCACTATTCAGAACAATTACATTTTTCTCCACTAATAGCTCAGATCAAGATGTTAATTAGTGACATGCTTTATCTCGTAATCCATTCAAAAGCCTTAGCACTTTGACTTACTGTTGCTCGCATCCTTTATTTCTCTCATTCAACTGGTGCTACCACAGTGACAAAGGATGAAGGAAGATTCAACATTCACCACTCCGGCTGCTCCAATCTGTTCCATTCACTTAACACTGAGGTAATCTTCGGTGATGTGTTGAGCACTGGCCCCCCTTCTTTTAACAGGGCACCTTAACCTAAACACCACACCGGAGTATCTCCCTTTAACTTCCTCTATAGCTGTGCATCCGCAAAGCATGTGGAGGCAGGATGTGAAAGGTAGGATCAATTAACAGTATAGTCAGCAATACCTACCTCAAGCCTTCCTTCCTATCAAATTATCCAACGTACAGTGAGCTTCCTGCTGTACACGAATGTATCATGTCACCATAGCAACTAAATCAACAAATAGCGGCTGCAGCATCTGCTTCAGGATCATCTAACGTCAGTCAACAGAAGGTTCGGGTTTAAGAGAACAAAGCTTCCAAATACATGCCATTTTATAACTGAATTTTTAATTTAGCCTCCTGATTCCCAGGTAGGATACACTAGTTTGGAACGGACCAACTTCTGACTTCATAGCTGAATCTATGATGCAGCTCATGACTTCAGTTTGCAATAAGCCAGAAAGGAGGGAGGGAAAACCCACTTTATAAAACAGAGTAAAAAGACACAGCAAAGAAATAATCAGTTGGGTTCTACTCCACTCTTCCTTAAATACTGTATTACTCTATACTGTGCATTTATTAAGAGGCATGAAAAGAAAGTGCTTCCCCATTTTGCTTTCTAGATTACATGCATGTCTGGTTGAAATAACACTATAACCAGAAATAACTTTTATTAAATATTAATATTTAAGACATGCGATGGCTGACAAAGATGGTTTCCCTCTGTTAGTCTCCACTTAAAAGCTGAACTGAAAACATGCCAGAAACTACTATTACAGTCTCACACCTGCGGTCTTTAATCCCAACAACAGCAGGGGCCCACCAGCATACCCTCACATGTGGAAAGAGAGCTATGTAGGGCAAAACACGCATTCCTTCCTTCTTGGGAGAAATTACTTCAAATACCACATATGCATCACTGGTTTAAGTCCTAACCTACAGGCAGACAAGATATATGAAACTGCTTTGTAAAAACTTGGTAACTGGAATGTGACAACATGAGATTACTGATTACATGTTGCCTGAGGTATAAAAAAAAATTTAAAAATTACTTCGACAGTAATGTCTTCAAAGGTAATAAGCAAATGTGTATATATACACACACACACACTGTTATGTAAAAGGACTCAAACCTACAGCCTACTTGTAACAAAAAAGTAACTTTCTGCTATTTTAACTTCAAGTCATACTCCTAATGTTGGATCAGCACGAAATTTTTTACCAAGTAAAACCTTTCTAGGATCAAGGTATCATTTATTCATATGCAGGATCATTTTATTAGCGAAAGCATTTACTTCTGATTTTCAAAGTGGCTGTTTTTCCATCTATGTACAGTCTTTTGTCACAAAGAAAATCATTACATCTAGGTTGGCTCCACAGTGTAGTCCAGTGAACAGGGAAAACTGGACACAGACTCAAGATGCTAATTCTGCTGTGGTTTCCTGTGGACTTACTGTGATATATGTATTTGTCACCTCACCTATGCCAGGTTCCCTGTTTGTGGGACTAGTATAACAGTATTTGTATGCCCCTAAAAGCTACTGCTGGAAGAACACTGCAAGACTTGAGTGTGGTTATTCATTAGCAACACAGAAATTGCCAGATGTGAATCACATCTGTGGTCCAGCTATGGTGATGTCAGTTACATACGCAGCACAAGTTGCTTTTCCACTGACTGTGTTCAAAATCTAGTGTTCATATTGTAACGACACTAATGAGGCTATGAACTACCCTTTTCCCCAAACCCACTGACACTCAGAAAATGGACTAAATGCAAAAATTCTATGTAAGAGGTATTACAGATAGCATAAGATTATTAAATAGGAACAGCTGACACATCAGTAATAAAAGGTAAATTAAAAGACTGTCTTAAGCCTTTGGCAATTTAAAACAATTTAAGAATTTCAAGGTGGCGAAGAGTGTTACTTCCAACTAATTCTTTCTTAGTCATCTTTCACAGGATTTTTCTATCTCCATCTTCTCTTAGACTTCCTAAAGACTTCCTCCCTTCCCCATTTATGATGGCTAGTAACCAATAGAGAGTTCTGAAAACTTTAGGCTGAGCTCTGTACTATGCCAAACCAATTAATAGCACACTAAGTACGCAACATTTCTGTGTTATGTACAAGGAAAAGTAACATCAAAGTTTTTGGGTTTGCCTTAAATTATCTTCTGTTTTTAGTATGAGTGACAGAAGAAAACAGGCTTCTCACCATTACAATTTATAAATGTCTGATGGACATTGATCTTTGTCCAAGCAACACGATGCAACACTCTTAACACTAAAGTTCTAAAATCTTTCATTTTCCACCAACTCTATTTGAGCAAATTCCAGTTTACAGGTTTTCCACAACTACACAATTCTCTACCCTAGCATCTGCTAATACTGACTAATTATCTAGAGGGACTTAACTGCTCTGTACATGGAGATTAACACTTTCCTAATGAAGGTCAGAAAAGACTGGGGTAGTAAAGGCCGTTAACAAATTTTGGTTTTCAGGACTAGGGAGGAAAACCATACAGAATCAAGTAAATGTAACATAATATGTTGCAGTAACAAATTATATGTTTGGGATTTTTAAAAAGCAAACAATCCCAACTATTTCAACTTACACAGGTAGTAGCAGCATGTCCTGAAGAAAGTGAGAGAAAGAAGCCATCTTTTCAGTGACATGCTCCCAAGGCCTATGCATATTTTCAGAGGAGAGAGCAAGCAACTCTACATCATTTTTCTAAAAGGAAGCTGACAGATAATAAAATCAGCAAACATTTCATCTTTAACCACTGCTACAAGATACTGTCAGCTGAATGCACCAGGACAACAGAATATCTCTAGAAGCAACTAGAAACAAGGAGGTTGGAAAGATGGTTAGACTATACAGTGGCACTGACATTCAAAAACTACAGATTTCAATAAGCTTTCATGGCTTTTAGTAGAAAGGTAGGTTGGAAAGATGTGAGAACTGGTGATTTTTTTTATTATTTATTCTAGCAAACAAATTGGTTTTATTTATGAAAAGGCTTTTTAAATTCTTACTGTACTCATACGTTCCCCCCCTCCTTCTCTTCAGATGAAAGATGATCAGCAGAAAGCTGATCACCAGGGGAGGAATAAGATGTTTTAGAGTCTTGTTTTGTAAAAACATAGTTTTCTGAGAAGAACCAGTAAATGTTAAAATCTGCATCTAATGTCACTGATAAATGTGCAAGACTTGTTAGCGTCCACCTATCCAGTGTCAATAGGTGTATGTTCTGCAAGTATGTGTCTCATTCTTTATTATTGAGAAATACTTAAAATTTTCATACTTGTTTTGTTTTGTCTCTTCTCTTTTTCATTCTCAGTTCTCACAGCTTGGCTAAGCAAAGTTTTATTTGTCCCATTTACAGCAAACCCAATCTGTTTCATTAGCACTGACAGTCTGTGGTTAGCACATAGTACACAGAAAATTTGCTACTTAAAATAATCCCACTATTATATCTTTAAATCAGTAAAAGTGTAAACATAAGGATAACAGAAATGTTTCAAAGAATCTGGATAAGGCAACAGACAAACATCTGTGCTTCAAAGTTTTAAGCTAATCATTGTTTATATGGAATTAGAAGGAAGTAGTGTTAGGGGCAGTCACTGAACTCTGGAAGTTTCTGAGGAATCTGGTCCTAGCCAGTGGTTAGACACATCAACCTCTATAAATAAAAAGTGGAAAACTTCAGTCAGATTATTCTTACTTCGCAATGTTTTGTTTTTTGAAGTCCACGGGACCTCAGCTTTACAATGCTAAGCAAAACTGTATGAGAGACAGAGCTTGTACTGCACAGCAAATTGGTAGCAAGGACTAAGTTTTCAGCTAAGACTTCGCAGAGGCTAATCCCGTCAGTAGGCACCTTCCCTGATCAATCTGTGTATTCATTACAGTCCAAACAGAATCTAGGAGTAAACTTTCATTTAAGTTGTATTTAGATGCACTGAAAGGTAGAAAACTACCAATTTAATTTTGGAAAACCAAGTAATTTAACAAAGATTGTCTGAAGTGAAAATTACAATTAAAAAAACCAAACCCCCAGTTGCTTAAGATGCTACTAAGTGTTCAGAAAATAAAAAAACCCTCATTTCTAAAAAAACCCAAAAAACTAAAAGTGCTACACGTGGCAGGGTTCAAAGGCAGCCAGGCACTTTGAAGATTCGCCACAGCTTTTTTTAGATAATGTATATAAAATAAATAAATAAAAATATTCTCTTCCTGTAATAATCTTGTCTTTACAACACCTGTGGAATCAAAATACCCTTGCAATTATTTGTATTGAGTATCAAAAATGAAGATGCTTTTCAGCTGTACTTCAACTGTGAATGTACTTTGCAATGCCCGCATTTGACTGCAGGCTGCACCAGCAGTTGCCACAAAGTACTCTGTTGAATAGATACTACTTGGTGTTTCCCTGTGCAAAAAACTATACTTCTAAAGACTGCCTCTGGCTCTCTGAATTGCTTGTGAAGATCTTAATGCTGAGAAAAGGGGAAGAATTAGTTTGCTGGTTAGCTCACATTTGAAACAAGCTATTATTAGAGAACTTTGCTAGTGTTTTCCATCCCTAGTTTTTTCCTGGAACCAGTGCTGTTTTGTATCTTTATCAATGACATAGACAGTGGGATCGAGTGCACTCTCAGCAAGTTTACAGATGATACCAAGCTAAGCAGAGCAGTTGACACAGATGAAGGACAGGATGCCATCCAGAGAGACCTGGACAAGCTGGAAAAGTGAGTCTGTGTGAACCTCATGAGGTTCAACAAGGCCAAGTGCAAAGTCCTGCAGCTGAGTTGGGGCAATCCTTGGTATCAATACAGGCTGGGGGATGAAGGGATTGAGAGCAGCCTTGCCAAGAACTTCAGGGTTCTGGTGGATGAAAAGCTGGACATGAGCCAACAATCAGTGCTTGCAGCCCAGAAAGCCAACGGTATCCTGAGCTGCATCAAAAGAAGGGTGGCCAGCAGGTTGAGGGAGGTGATCCTCTATGCAGCTCTGGTGAGATCTCACCTGGAGTGCTGTGTCCAGCTCGGGCGTCTGCAGAACAGGAAAGACATAGACCTGTTGGAGAGAGTCCAGAGGGTGGCCACAGAAATGATCAAAGGGCTGGAGTACTTCTGCTATGAGGACAGGCTGAGGGAGTTGGGGTTGTTCAGCCTGGAGAAGAGAATGCTCCGGGAGACCTTACTGTGGCCTTTCAGTGCTTAAAGGGGACTTACGAGAAAGAGGGGGACACTCTTTTTAGCACAGCCTTTTGCAACAGGACAAGGGGTAATGGTTTTAAACTAAGAGGGGAGATTTAGACTAGATATAAGGAAGCAATTTTTTACTTTTTTTTTTTTAATTACAATGAGGATAGTAAAACACTGGCACAGGTTGCCCAGAGAGGTGGTAGATGTCCCATCCCTGGAAACACTCAAGGTCAGGTTTGACAGGCTCTGGGCAACCTGATCTAGTTGCAGTGAGGAGGGACACCTTCAAAGGGGTTGGACTAGATGACCTTTAAAAGTCCCTTCCAACCCAAGGCACTCTATGATTCATTGAATGGTTCCTTCCATGTAATATCTAGTGATAAATGAAAAAAAGAATCTTATAAACATTATGAAAGTCGTCCAAGACGAAGAAAGTGAAGTGGACAGTTAACAGCTTTGCTAATGATGATGCAAGTCAATGGTATTTAAAGGAATTTCTTTGCAGTAACGTCTGAAAAGTCTGTGCAATCAGTTAGGCATCCACTGACAAACAACATCCGACATTATAAAGCGGTCATGATCAACCTTTGGCCTAACAGCTGAATACATTATTTCAGGAAGGTCATAAAGCTACAATTGATTCCCTCTCTGTAGGCTGAGGCAGAGCCCTTTCAGCTCTTGTCCTAACTTCCTTGACCTTTATGAAGCACAAAAAAAGAGGACCTAGCAAGCAGGATAGACACTATTTCTCTCCCCTGCAACCAGTAAGTGCCATGAACAGCAGGTTACTGGCCTACCTCTTCACTCAGCATGCACCAGCTGAACTCACACTGGCTGTGCAGTATTCTGTAATTTACATAGTTGTTTCAAGGGCTGAAGCGATAGATGGGAAAAAAAGGCACCACCTTCTTTTTTACGGAACTTGGCTGAACAACTCAAATCAAAATTTGTAATAAATATCCTTTTAAAAAAAATCCCCTTCAATTAAGAGAAAAATATAAATACATAAGCTGAAACTGAATTTGGACATTCAGTTTCCAAGGAGTTTAAAATATTTAAGAAACATACAAGCTGTTGGTTTGTAAAGTATATGGACTAGAAGAGAACTTTTTATTTCCCAACATTGCTTTGACAGCTCAAGATTCCTGTTTGGTGATATAGCAAGTTAAAAGCCCATAGTATTTAAGACTGATGGATGTGCCTTTAACATTTCTACCTGAAATAGAGCACAAAGCTAAGTACCAAAGGAAGAATTGTGTTCTTTAGTTATTCAAAACAGCATTTCATTAAAAAAAAAAAATTAGGATGCTAGGAATTTCAATAGCACTTCTAAAGTAGCTTTTTCTCCCCCCTGATAAAGTACCCTATACACCCAGCTCTGTGCAAATCTGGGTATCACTGTATATCAAAACAGTGTGAAAAGATGAACTTGATCTGGAAGAGAAATTCAAGGATATGTCCTCAATTTGATCAAGTTGGGAAGGCTCAGTCAGTAACTGACCAAGGGCTTGATGGGACAAATCTCTACAACCCCAATTCTTTCCCATATATTTTCCCCTCTACTTCAAAAAGAAAAGGAGAAAAATTAGAGCTAAGGGCCATTTTTGCTACAGTGTGAAAACCTAAGTCCATCTCTTTCTGGAGAGTGTCATTCTGACCACTCTATAAAGTGTCTAATTCTATAATATGCAGAGGGTTAGATGGATTTTGCCCTGTTATAAAGGGAGAAACCTCTCAATCGCTAGGGAATAGAACAGACTATTTCAGTTGGAAGGGACCTACAACAATCATCTAGTCCAACTGCCTGACCAACTGAGGGCTGACTAAGTTAAAGCATGTTATTAAGGGCAGTATCCAAATGAAAGCTTGGGGCTTTCACCACATTGCTAGGAAGCCTGTTTCAGTGTTTGACCACCCTGTCGGTAAACAAATGCTTCCTATGGAAAAAACAGGCTTCAGCTAGCAGGGAATGTACTTCAGATTACTTGTTCACAAAGTGCGTAATTCTCACATATTTTAAGAGTAGAGTTTCTGTAGTTAAAAATATGACTTCACAAAGCAGTTACATTTTTGTCACAACTTATGGAGAGATTACAATAGCTGTCTTCTGAGGAAATGTATGTAAGCAATAAGGGTGACTTCACAGGTCTTGAGCTTTGGCATTCAGGTCCTGGTTTACTTGGTATCGCATGTACCACGACACAGAGAGAGGGACAGAAGGGGACCACGGAACATGCCCGAGTGCAGGACACTCCTTGGACATAACTGTACCCTCCCAAACCTTACTGACAGAGGAGCATGCAGGCTTAGGAGCTGGGCTCACTTGCCACAGACTGCAGAGAGAACTGGGCTACCTCAACACCTACAGCTCCATGCAACTTGCACTTTCTAATTGCTTTTAAAAAAAAAAAAAAGAGTACAGATCTTTAGTCACTTTCCTAAAACATGAAAAAGATCATCTTCCGGACATTCTTATTTCTTCCCATTTATTATATTAGCAACCTATAGTGACTAACTGACTTTAAATCTGATTTTCACATGTCATCCAATTCTCACAAATGTCAGCTTCTGAAGAGACTCATTCAACAGGGGAAATCTTGCCTCATGTACCTTGAGAGGAATCTACTGTATCAGAGACAAAAATTAATCTAGGATTCATATCACACAAATGAAAACAGACATTTTAGAGAAAAACGAGGATTACTCAGAGAATGTTCACGATGATACTCCATTCCATGAATTTTCATACTGAATACAAGTAAGAAAGGCTATGAACTACACAAAGCCTTCACTCTTGTTTCTACTTTTATTTTTGAAGACCAAATATTAAAATAAATGTATTTGGATGCTAGTATAAGTTGAGCAATAAATCTGACGCTGCTTTCTGCTAACCAAAAGCAACATAGTATTCAAACATAACTATACACCAAAGAATTTGAATCCTCACTTTCTGCTGAGGATGACGGCTGCTTCTAGGAAGTTTAAAGCAGGTTTTCAACACATCTGTAATCAAGGACACAGTTTAAATACATGAGAGAAAATTCTGATCTCTAAGGCAAAAAAAAATTTACACTTATCTAAGACAAAACTTCACTCTTCCTGACCAAAAAATATTATTAACTCAGATACACCAAGGGTCTAATAATCTTGAGGCATCAAAACGCACATTCTCATAGCTTTTTTTTTTGGGTGTGGTGGTGTTTTTTAAAAATCATAGCCATCAACCAGTTAAAGACCGTTAGGGTAGTTTATATGTAAAAGATTTTTAGTATACAGAATATCCCAAATAAGTTTGAATATGTATTTTCCAGTGACGGTTGCTACACAAAAGTACTAATCAATCTTGGAAAAAATACACCTTGATAAATCACTTCCATAAGCTGCGCTGCAGCATTACACGCAGAAGAGTTCCAATGGTTGCAGTGAAAACAGGTCTGGTGCACTTCAATGCTATGAAGTCACTGAAGGATGGAAGAATAATTGTCAACTAAACTAAACCTTAATGAATCTCCAAAAGGAAAAGTTAGACATATTTGCTAATTCAATAAAGCCAAAGGGAAGTAGAAAAATTAAAAAAGCTCAACCAAAAAGATGGAAGCAGCCATGCATGTACTCTGTACTCTATGAAATTAAAACACAGACAAAAGGAAAACAGAACAATATGGAAAGCAGTGAGAACAGTTATAAAATAGTGTATGTTGTTAAATGACTTTTAAACAGGGATTTTTTTTTCTTGTAAAGGAAAATATCATGAAACATATGCAGTTCTAGGTTTGATTTTCAGTAGCAAGGCAAAAAAAAAGCGAGCTGGAATTTGATAATGTACCATATGCTTTTCAGAAACAGACTGACAGAACTAAAACTGAGGAAAAGCTTTCAGTAATCTAGTTTACATCTTCACCATCATACTTCTGCTGCGACTCTGCGTATGCAAACAATCTGAAAGCCAAAAAAGGGGATTCTCAGAATTATTTAATCTGTTTTTATAGCCATCTATTATGCTGCTGACTGGAGATGTCCTCCTATGATAACAGGTTAATAATTTTAAGATCAAAGGTTTAAAAATTTAAAGAAGAAATTGGTTTTAGCAATACTAACTTAGATATTTAGCATCAAATCAACATTTCAGTACAAAGAACTTGCGCTTAAACTCATACACTATATATATATAAACACATACACACACACCATGTTACACATATACACACACACCCTCATATATATAGAATCATAGAATCGCTTTGGTTGGAGGAGACCTTTAAGTCCAGCTGTTAACCTAATACTGCTAAGTCACCACTAAATCATGTCCCTTTGTACACACAGTGGTATTTTTGGAAAACCCACTGAGCACCTAAGCTTCTGAATAAAGTTTGGAAGATAAGCAACCAGCTTCCCAAGCTAGAAGAATTACTTTATCACTCTTCCCTGCTGAGAGATAAAGTTGACTGAAGCTCAAACCCATTGTGTTCTGTTCCCCAAAGAAAATGACACAGTTATCAGGTATTGGGCTACATGGAGAGTGCTATCTACCTTTTAGGACACCAAGGTTATATAGGGACGTCTCACTTTGCAGCTGTTAGCTTCAGAGGGTCCAAAACTCTGGGGCTGCTGCAAACTGTGACAGTGATTTTCCGATTTGTCTTGGAATACCACTGTGAGTTGTAGAAACTTTCCAAAACAATTTAACATCAGTCTAGTATCAGGAAAGCAAAGTATGTTAAAGAAAGTAGTTAGAACTCTTGCCTCCTCATTTTCCTCTCAGTCATTAATTTACCTCCTCCCACCAAAACAGGACTTGTGCGATCAAGCACATCCTTCCTGTCCAGCCTCAGCAATAATCACTAAAGCCTCCCTGTAGCAGCTATGCTTACATGAAAAACTTTCAAGCACTTCTGTCCTCTTATCATGTTTGCTCAGTGTCACTTGGTTTCTATCAGCTTCTATGGATCTTCTCTGTACTTCACCCACCTTACTCACCACCCAGTAGTACATTACCATGCTGAACACAGTGATGAGAAGGTGCAAAAACAGTACTTCTGTGCTTAATAGAGAGGGAGGAGCTATTGGGTCTAAAGTCTCTGCTTTTCCTTTTCACCAGTTTTGTCCTGTAAATACTAACAGTAGTCCCTTGTTTTGTGGGACACAGAACAAGGCAGTCTCCCACAGCAGCAGTGACTAGCATATGAACATCCACACAGTTTAAGCTCCCCATGTTTTCTGCCTGAACATGCTCATTTGTCTAACTTTGTGGATTGTTTTGTTTTATAATATGGTGGAAAGTTACAGCTCTAACCCGATCAAACACTTCGGCTATTTGAAGCATATGACCTTTCATCTCAACATGTTCAAATATTTGTACTGCTATTTCACATTTAAACTGCTAGCAGAACTTCAAGTATTTGAAATAGATTATCTTGAAGATATGAACTGTTCCAGAAAAGTACTGAAAGGTCTGTATTCATTTGGTAACTCAGTTATACAGTATATACCACACGTCACAATAATTCTAGTAGTTAATTTTGGTAAGATGCAAGGAGGGGGAATTGACTCAAAAACCCTCAGATGTTTCACAGCTGAACAAAATCTTCAAGTTTAGGAAACAGTTAATTAGTCTGACATAGGAAATACCAACATATAAACAAAATACTTGAAGGATTTTGTACTAGGTTTTCATCACCCTTTCAGTCAGGACTGACTGAAACTAATTATAATAGCTTGGTCCAACCTACACACTATGAAGACAGAACACCACAAACATTTATTTACATGGACAAAACAGCTACGAATTTTGATTGCAGGAACACAACTTCTGTTAGCACTACAGATTATGTTATAGATTATTCAATCCAACACCATGACGCTGTAATGAAAGAAACTGGAGAAGTAGTTTTCATATTTTAAGGAGGTAACACCTACAGAATGTGTCTACTGTAACTAAGCAAATAGGAGACTTTCAGAAAAATGAGCAACTCCATCACGAAGGCAAGTCTTCACACTTGTAGCTTCAAAGTTACAAGAAAAAAGGAATATAATGAACTAATATTCATGTTAAAATATTTTCTGAAATATGAAAAGACTCAGAATTACTGTGTTTTGTACTTGAATACATCATTTGAAAGTATACACCCTTTGAAAGTATATACCATTAGCATGTCATATAAAACAAACATAACAAAAAATTTTAAGACCCTTATAAATAAATAATAGCCTGCCTGACCTCTCTGTGGCCTAAGTCTTAATTGGGCAACCTTGACAGAGCAAGCAGTACCTGCAGTTCTGGATTTCCCATACTTCAGATATACAAAGTGTTTTCATTAGTGATGGCTTTTAAATCACCAGATGCAAAAAGCGTTTCCAGCAAAGTTTCCAACCACTGAACAAATGCATTTGCAGAATCTTCATGAGTCATGTATTAGATGTGAAGGAAGGATCAAAAACAAAAGTTGCAAATTTCATTACACATTGTGGAACACAGAACGGTTGACAACATCGTGGTGTAACTGCTAGTTAACAGGAAATGAAGAAATAAACTGACTTTCTTTATGGACGATTGAGAATCTGCCCAATGCTTTCTGAAGATTCCCTTTTCTCTTTTTTAATATACACATTTCCACCTCCCGTTCCACTTTAGACAGTATTCTTAATGAGCTACCTTTTTTTAAATAAATATTTTAATAAAAAAAAAGGACACTGACAGCATACATGATGTTTGTCCCTTAAAAAGATTAACAGAAACCCCTACAAATCCATTTCTTTAAAGAAATTCTTTGCTTGTTTTCCAGTTTTAATCTTGCTTGGCAGGAGAAAGAGACATTTTAATGAAAAAGTATCCCCATAGAACACTTAAACTCATATCTGACTCAAAATTTTGCACCATTACAGAGTAAGCTTGACAGCACAGCTTGATAGTCTTATTTTTGGGAAGGGAAGGACAAGTAACTCAGTCTTAACTATCTTTGAAAGGTCATGATGATTAGGGGAGGTTCTCAAGGATTGGTAGAAAGCAAATGTCACTGCAATCTTCAAAAAAGGGCAAGGAGGAGAATCCAGGGAGCTACAGGCCAGTCAACATCACCTTCAGCTCTGGGAAGATGAGCAAGCATATCTTCCTAGAAGCCATTTCCAAACACTTTAAAGAGAAAAAGGCGGTTGGGAGTAGTCAGTATGAATACACAAAGAGGAATGCCTGACAAACCTGGATAGCCACCTACAATGAATTTACTAGCTTGGTGAATGAGGGGAGAGCAGTAGCTACTGTTTATCATGATTTTAGCAAGGTTTTGACACCTTCTTACGTAATATCCTCACACAGAAACTGCTGAAATACACACTGAACATAGACACTGAGGCAGACTGAAAACAACTGCTAGTCTCAAAGGATTGTGATCAGCAGTGCAAAGTCCAGCAGAAGGCCATTCACTCATCATCTACCTCAGTGGCTGATACTGGGGCAGATAATATTTACTATCTTCTTTACAGACCTCGATGATAGGACAGAGTGCACTATCAACAACATACAAAGTTGGGAAGAGTGGTTGATGCTCTAGAAGGCTGCACTGCTGTCGGCACATCCAGCAGGACCTTGACAAGCAGAATGGGCCAGTCTCCTGGGCTGAGTTAGCACAGAACTAATTCTGTTCAGTGATTTTACTTTCCAGCTCAGTCTCTTCTAAGTGACGGCACTCTCTGAAGTTAATGACATATTTTTGCAGACAGTCTCTGCTTCTAGCAGTGACAATGCTTGATGTTTACAGTTACTACCAGGGACTGGGATGCAGAAAGGTTCTTGCTTACACTTGCTCCTGTGCAGACCAAGGTCACTGCTAAATCCTGCGGCCCACACTGGGGGTGCAGTAAGTGAGAGGCTGCACCTGCGGGGAGGAGCAGACAGGACAGGTGACCCTAAACTGGCCAGCAAGGTTTTCCATCCCATATACATCATATTCAGCATAAAGCTGAGGGACAACAAGCATCAATCTCTGTTCTTCAATGGCCATTACCAGCAGGTCAAGGGAGGTAATCCTTCCACATACTCAGCACTGGTGAAACACCTGAAGTTCTGCGTCTAGTCCTAGGGTACTCAGTATAAGAAGTACATGGACATACTGGAAAGAGTCTAGCAAAAGGCCGCAGTTTATGAATGGACTGGAGCATCTGACTTGTGAGGAGAGGCTGAGAGAGCTGGGACTGTTCAGCCTGGAGAAAACATGTACCAGGGGAGATCTTGTTATCAATGTGTATGAATACCTGAAGGTAGGAGGAATAAACAAAACCAAGCCGGACTCTTCTCAATGGTTCCCAGTGAAAGGACAAAAAGTCATTGGCACAAATTGAAATACAGAAATTCCACTAAAATGTGAGAAATTATTTCACTGTAAGGATGAGTTTAATACTGGGGAACAGACTACCAGGGAAGCTGTGGAATCCCTTATCCTTGCAGATACACAAAAGCCAACTGGACATGGTCCTTGGTGACCTGCTCTAGCTGACCCTGCTTTTGAGTGAAGGAAAGCTGGACTGCATCATCTCCAGAAGTCCAATTTTAAGGGTTGTGATACATCTATAAGAATTTTTAAACAAAAATAATGAAAAGGAACATTATTCACAATTGGGTAAAGAAAAGAAATGCTAGTGGTATGTTTAACTTTTCATTCTTCTTTGTTTGCAAGACTTTAAACATGAACTTTTCAAGGCAGAGCACATAAGGATACACTAACAGTTCTCCTCTTGCACGTTACAGATTACTACTTCTAAACATCAGTATTTGAAAGAAGAATTGGAAGAGGAAGAAAGTTTGGATATTGGGTTTTTCCCTTTTTCTGGAATGTTCTGTCTATACATTTCTTAGAAAAGATTTATCAGCTCTTTCTCTGCATTTAAGATTCCCCTAAACTGTGAAGATGTCACTGCAGCCCAAACTTTATCTCATGAACTGCTGCAATCCATTCTCCAGTCTCATTTTAGAGCTTGTCTGTGATATTACCCTACAAATTAAGTCCTCTTCATGATAAATGATTATTTCTTCTGCATAAAGATCAAACTTGGGAATGGCAGACTGTAAGGGGCTTCCCTAGATCATCTAGTTCAGTCTCTTGATCACAGTCAGCAATCTCTCAATCCATTCAGATACTTCAAACCACTTAATTTTTCACTCCTTTTCCCTCATTGGAAGCTGCTCCAGAAATGTGCTTATCTGGGGGTTAAAATATTCTTTCTAGGTTGAAGATATGAAGAATGTATACATTTTTGACAACACTTCTTCCTCACTAGAGCTGACCTTTATAAAGTTGTCTGAAACCATAATAATAAATTTTTCTATCACCTTAACTGGTTTTGAAAAAAAAAAAAAGAAGAAAAATTTTGAGGTGTCCAGGCAGACATGAACATACAAAAGCAAGTCCCACCATTCAAGACACCCTGTTGTAAACATCAGTTTGTAGGCCATAGAGTTGTTAGAACATGTTGTGCCTGAGCTAGTAAGTTCTACCATAGGGGAAAGTTTATTAACCTTAACAATGTCATGTGGTAACGTAAATATATAGCTTCCAAATTAAGACTCAAGCATGGCTAGACAATTTGGTAGCTGTTTGGTCCCCCCATTCTTCTAGGAAGATGTTCTTTCATGGAACAGGTTTTCTGCTTCATAATCCTCACAAATCTCTTCTCTGCACCAGTTCTACTTTCACCTCAATCTCTAAACATATGTATGACCAAAACTGCAGAAAAATATTCCTGATGAAGGATCACAATTTTTTACAGTGTCAGTATGTCAATGATGCTGTTGGAAGAAGGAAAAAAAAAAAAGATACTGAAGTTTCCTTACCTGTTGTGCTCCATCCCCACTAACAATAGGGGAAGTCAGAAGAGGGATTTCACTACTTATAATCGAAGTGGTATCCAGTAACGGTGGATGTTCTGCCATCATTGATGGTACACTAATTCACAAGATCACCTGCAAAGTAAAGTTATTCATATGGTTAAACTATATAAATATTTCTAAATAATTACACTTTAAAAACAGCCTCACTTAAAAAAAATTATGAAATTAGACACGATTATAAAGTATGTTCCCACAACATTCCAGCAAACAAGTAAACCTGAAGCTGTGTTTTGCCTTATTTACAGAGCGGTTAGTTGAGACCCCATCTAGTGGCTGAACCTTAGAAGACGACACATCACACACAGCCTTGGAGCGAACAAACCTGAATATATTAACTCTGTTAACCAAGATTTTGTCTAAGTTCGACTGGCACAGCTGACAAAATGCCTACTGGGGAAAAAAAGAAGCAGCAGTTGCCTTAGAACTTACATATATAGTGTTCTTGTTTATATGAAACTGGTAAAAACCTGAGATCTACGAATAGGGTTTCTTTTTTTCTTTCTTTAATCGCCAACCCACTTTTTATACTATTATAATGAGTGAGACACTTATTTTAGGAACAACTAGTTACTAGGAAATGTCCAAGTGAGACATAAATTAAGGAAAAAAAAAAAATCTTCTACACAATCTGACATTTCTTTACTTTTAAAAAGCTATGTCATTTTGATAACCAGTGGCCCTTCAGTAACTTTACCAGCAGCTAAAACTTGAGGTGGGTGGGGGGGTGGGGGTGGGAAGTAATGCCTGCACACAAAATTATAACCCTCATAACTGTACAACGAAAAAGCCCTTGCTAGTGCACAGTGTAAAGTTACACGAAATTTGATGACAAGGAAAAAAGCCACGCAGGCAAGAGGCTCATAAAAGCAGCGATCCACTTCAGCTCTGATGAGCATCTAGTAACAGCGTAACAGAAAGCAGGATTCAGCCGAGCATTCCTTTCAATTACATTAACAAGTCATAAGTAATGTTTTTTATGATATCTTGCATGTTAGTGCTATATGAGGACTGGATGGAAGAATTAAGAACAGAAAAGCTGAAGATTACCATTTTTCCATGCTGGAAATATGTACTGCAAGTCTAATAAGCTGCTTTCGAAATTTTATTTCATTTTGTTCAAAAAAAAAAAAAAAAAAAAGAAAAATCAGTATGTTATACTGGTTTAGTGTACTGCATCCCAGCCAGACTCAGTATATTTAGCTTTTGAAATAAAAAAAAGAATTAGGTCAGCAAGAATTGAGAAATTGGTATTTCTTAACAAAACAGAAAGACAGATGGAAAGAATTCACTAGAGGTGAACGGTACATTCAAAATTCCCACAAGTTAATCACATTTTGCATCCAAACCCAGTGTTTAACATGAAACAGACATAAAGATTAAGCTGAGAATAAGCTTGTATAGTATTTCTAATCTAGAACTGCCTCTCTTATGCAGTACTTACAGTAGCCTGGTGAATATAAGTAGGTACAATTTTAAATTTACACAGACTGACAGTCAGTAATGTCAGAGGTTTTTAAAGTTTTGCCTCGATATCATCTGACTAATGAAACTCTACAAACACTTCTCAACTTCTAACAAGACATGCTGCCTGCTCATAAACAGAAATGCTTACTAGTTACAGAATGTAAATCAAGAGATAGTCGATAAAATTCAAGGAGTGATAAAGTCAGCTTAATGACCCTGACTTTGGTACCAAGTTCCAGAGATTGTATTTGATTAACTTAAAGAGCTGCTGCTCCAGCTTACTGCTCAGAAGTGTTCTCTAAAACTATCCCCATCCCACTCGATTGTCTGCTTTTACTTGTTTGCCCTTCTAAGGCAGTTGTTGTTGTACATCTGCTGTAGGTTGAAATTTGTAGTACAGTGCTGTCTGTACAAGAAAACTTATGCAGAACAAGGATTTCACATTTTGTAGAAAATGCATTAACAAAGCACTATAAGCCTCTTGTACAGCTACACAAATATAGTATGACTTAGCTATTCCCATACTGAAAGTTGTTCTACTATAAAACCATGAATGTGGAAAAAAAGCATTCTAAAATTATTTTAGTGGTTTTATTTACTTTCCTCGTATACTCTGTAAAGATAAACATTGGGGGAAAAATTACCTCTAGGATAAAAGACTTTGAAATCTAACTGCAATTACTTAAGAATTCATCCACTTATGACAAGTCATTTACACTTGCTTAACCAGACTAATTAAGTCTCCCAAGCAATAAGGACAGTTTTATATCCCTAGCTTACTTTAAAAGCTTCCTGCTTGTCAAAAAATTCCTCCTGGCTACAGTCAGTCTCCACCACTTCTGCAGGTGGCAGAGGGCTGATGAAAGTTACTTGGATCATCTTTCAAGCTAGCGTGTTTGATGGTAAGCTTCCCAGGATATTATCCCATGACCATTTAATGTAAAGTGAATGCACAGCCTGGAAGCAGAGGTTAAAATGAAGGCATCCGTCCTACCATGATAGCTACAACCAGGCTTGCTCTTGTGCCATCTCTTGATCTTACAGCTCCAAATACTTTGCACTCCTATCTGAAGTCTCACAGACAGAAAGTTAATTCCAATACTCCAAGCAGTAGCACACCACACTCCCAGACTAAGCTGGCTTGAATTTCCCCAGGTTTAAGTTGAATCCAGCTCATTATTCCCAAGCCAACATGCTGATGACTAGTGTTTTGTATAAGAAAGCACTAACCTTCTCGATTGTACACAGTGACTTTTGACTGAATTCATAACTTAGGATGCAGTCAGTGCTATCATCATTTATTAGGCACAAATCAAAACATGTCTATCGAATTGGACACCAGTGAAAAGTGAGCATAACCCAAACTGATCCAAATATAACTTCTATGTCATGACAACATGTTTAGTCCTTCCAAGGTGGGAGCAGCTCTGGACATAAGTAATGTTTGGTCTCAGGTTCATTCATTTAGTCTCTCGCACAGGTGTTTAATGGTTTGATTTGTACGAAAATCAGGTTCCCACGGGCAGTCGGGTGAGTCCTTAGGTGGGCAGTCCACCCTTGGCACACAGCCCTCAGTGTCTTAACCGCAACACAGCTCAACTCCATGTCTGGATCCAAGTGTATGATTTATTCTGGACATGAAGCACGCTGCTCATCAATAAACCCTGACAGGAGGTACTAGGCATAGTGTTATTCTGACACCCTCTACAACAATAATAAAAGCGCTACCTGTCAGACTGTGTAATCAATCTAGGGAAAAAAATAAATCAATGCTTTCTTGACAATGCAATATTAGATTTCTCTGCAATGGCACTGAACTAGTCTTGAAGACTAAAGAAAGGTTTAAACTTCACACCAATAAGGGTCTATGCTAGACCTGTCATCAAAATCCTTTTCCCTATCAACAGTCAATCTGTACAAGTCAGTGTGCATCATCTGGTCAGACAGTAAGATGCAGTATGTCCCTCAGTTGCAGACGCCTTTTTAGCTATAAGGACAAATAGAGACAGATAGGAATTTGAAAAGGGAGAAGTACTGCATGGCAGAAGGAGAAGTCAGGTGAAATGGACAAAACGTTGGCATCAAAAGAAGGCTTAATAAACATATCTTGGAAATAAATACCATTATATCACATTCGCTGCAAGGATTATCAAATGGGCACAGACAAAAGCTTTTAAATCAGCAGACGCAGACAGTCTGCATTCAAGAATTCTGGAAGAAAGAGATCTACCTAGATCTTTGAAAAAGACTTGCAAATAACTTGAGTTCTCAGAAAGTCTCAGAGGTCTGGAAGAAAACTAGAGGTCTCGCATTAAATACTCTATTGTAAACGGGTGAATCGGGAATGCTAGGCCTCTTAGCAAACAGCAATCTACGAGCAAATAAAAGTGAATAGTCGACAAGATGTTATTTGCAAAGAATTAAAAGACAAGTATGATCGATGGAAAAAAAGCTTATCCAATCAGCCTGATGAGAATCTTCTGGTGACAGATATTGCTGACAAAGGTACTAATAAGAGAATTGGAACAACAGTATTAAACCTTATTTGGCATTAACAACATTTCTCTTCAACAGACAGATATTACATGGATTAAAACTGGGCAGACAGCCCTTTAATATTAACAGTGAATACAAAGTTGATGAGCATTGCATTTCTAATAGGAAGGGAAGGTATCAGTTCTTGGCTTCTCATTCCAGAACATGTTTTTAACTCAGGTCTCAGTAAAAGTGGGAAAAAAAAAAAAAAAGGAGAGAGAGAGTCAGAAGGAAGTCTGGAAATGATAAACCATGACAGTGATAAGAGACCAAGTCATTTTCCTCCTCCAAAATGGCATGAATAGCTTAAAAAGCTAGGCATAACAAAAGGTTTTAATACATAAACAGGAAACTATTCTTTCTAAAACAAACAAAAGAGAGAATGAACTCAATCTTGTGAAGGGTTGATTCTGAAAAGGATAGAATAATAGTGGAGAACCAAACACAAGCTCCCCAAAAGGCTCTATCAGTTATATCAACAGGTGTACCTCACTTAGCAACAAGGATGTTTTCCCTGCCTCTGGCTGCAGATAACTACAGTCTCTGGAATAACATATCAAACTTTGTCTCCAATCTGCCGACTTAAAATTGATACCTATTCAAAAGGGCAGTACAAGCGACTACAACTTCTTAAAAATACTGTTCTGTATTGAAAATATTGAAAGCAAAGTGCGTGCATACCATAATTTCAGCCTTACTCCACATAAAACTGCTCTGGATGATAGAACTATCTTCCAACTCCATCTGGTTTCCCAGTATACTCAGGATTTAGTGAGGTCTTGAAATGGACACAAGAAAAGCAACTTGCATTTGGACAACAGGTAAAGCTCAGCCTGCAGAGCCACTACAAACAATTCACTAGCCTACTGTCAGATTTCCTGCACTACTTAAAACTAATGGATGCAGCAGCCTTCAGAAGGTGCAAAATAACGTGGGATAAATCTAAGGATTTATTTAAAGCCAGCTCACTGCACCATTCTGTCAGACATATTAAAAGGGACCAGACAAGGAAGATGACACATTAGATGAATAGATAGGTAATACACTGTTGCTAAGCACAGAAGCAGCAGCTGAGAAGTAATTTTCTACCGGTGGCACATTAAAGGCATGGTTATTTAGAAATCTATAGTGACTCATGCACGGCAACAACTGCTGGAGGAACAGCTATCTCATTTCTTGTCTTGTTACTGAATATACTGAACTAGTAGCAGACATTCAAAGTGTAATTCAGGATTGCTAACTCGGCCAACACTGTTCTTTCAGAATCTGCACTGAATCTGTCCTAGGATGCAAGGAAAGCACAGTCTCCTGAGATTTCAACCAAGTTGGGTAGGTTAAAGCTTTGTACAAGTCTTAGGTAGCAAACTACCTATTCCCCACTACCTCCAACTGAACTGCTATTAATTTTCCTTATCGTCATGTAATTTGAAAAGACTTTGAAAGATTTTTCTGAAGGCTATCAAAGCTGAAGCAAAGTGAAGGCATTGAAATTTACTTGACAGGAGATCTGTAATGTAATTCATTTTTTAATGGTTCCTCAGGCATAAGCCATGGATTATACTAACAAGCCAAAAGGCTAAATGATGTTAAGGCTCAAAGTCTGAGTTCCACTCAATAGTTCAGTAAGCAAGTTTAACGTCCTGAACTGTAATGACAATTTAACTCAATCCTGAAATGCCTTCAGATTTGGTCCTTTTAATGTTTCTGTGGTATTACTCTCACGTTCTGAAGACATATACAACTCTGCTTGTTACTCAGTCACTTGTTCATTAAGGGTTAAGAAATACTCTAAGGCTGAGATCATTAGGCAGTGCATTTCCTCTGCACATGCAAGGGATCAGTGTTTCCATCTCCAGGAGACTCACAGCTGATCTTGACAATAGTCTGAAAACACATCAGCATTACATCAGCTGGATCACCAAGGTAAAACAACATGAGTCAGCAGCACATGTCCTCATCGCAAAGGTGGCTAACAGCATACTGGGCTGTATTAGCACAGAAACACAGCTGACGGGCTGAAGAAGGCAATAATTCCCCATTACTCAGCATTTATAAGCTGGCATCTGGAATATCACATCCAGTTTTGGTCTTCCCAGCCACCTTCTCCTCCCCAGTATAAGGGAGATGTCTTTCATGGGCAGTCTTTGTGGCAAGGAGAGGCTAAGAGCACTAGAGCAGCCAGAGGGTCACCTACTGGCTGGATACCACTACCTGAAGAGTGCTTATCATGAGCCTTAAATCAAACTCTTCTTGGAGACACGCAGCACAAGTACAAGGAGTGATGAACACATGCTGCACCACTGGAAATTCTGTCTGGTCATAAGGGAAAGAAGTCATCTTCACAATGGGAGTGGTCTAGCACTGGCATAGGTTGCCCAGAGAGGCTGCAAAATCTCATCCCCATAAGATCAGTGGTCTCCAAAGCAGGGTGTACACACCCCAGGGGATGCATAAGAAAACCCCTTGGGGTGTGGGAAGAAAATATTTTTTGTCACTTATAACTAAAAAATATTTTTAAACAGTGTTTTTCATCTTTATCGCATCCTTTCTGGGGTTTTTTTTTGTGTATGCTTGATATGTATTATGTATGCTATAAATATATTAGAACATGCATATAATTGAAAAATAAATATATATAAAGTGGAGGTTCAGGCTCAAAATATTTTTACTGATGCAGCGCGTGATCAAAAATGTTTGGAGACCACTGTCAAAACTTGGCCACGCAAGGTCTTGACAAGGGGCTGAAGAAGACAATCTTAAAAGGCCCCTTCTGACCTGAATTCTTCTATCAATTCCAGCGTATTAGTCAACCACAATATGGCACGTAATGCCAAAGTTAAATGTTTTTCAGTAGATCAGAACCTAGAAAGGTGACTGCACTTTGTCTCCTGAACTCTTATAAGCTGTCATTAGTTTTTGGATTCTCTAACAGTGACAGTGCTAATCAAAATTCAGATTTGCAGACTTAAAAGTTCAAACTTCCAAAGACATAGCCATAGCACTGCCAAAAACAGAATTACTTTATACTCTGACATTTCTCCCAAGAAAAGGAGGAAAGCTGCATTAGAATATATTACAAATTAAGTATTTATACTTTTGTATTAAGCAAACAGCACAAACATGTTTCCCGTTTTGGTTGGGTTGTAGGCACTACTGTGATAAATGTAATGACAGCTAATAACATTGCTGTGTGAAAAAAAAAAAATGCAACTAAGGAGGTCTCCTTTCCTACAGATTCACTACTTCTGGTTATTGAGTTTAATATGAAGTACAATTAATTGTTTTTTCTGCAACTGAAGCACTTAAGGCCACTTTTCTGGTGCTTACTGATGGAGAAATTTGCATCACTGCTTTTTCCTCAGTTTTTGTGATTTATAGAGTGCTTCTTCTCTACCTACCTATTATCACAACACTCACAGTAATTTAATACCCTTTCACAACCACAATTCAGTCAAACGTGGTGACCAAAGAACATATTTATTATTACAGGGGACTGCACATACAGAGGGCCTTGATTCTATACAACATGAAGACAGAAGTTTAAGTGGGGACAAGACAAAAGTGCCTAACACAGGTAGGTGCAGTGTAAGGAACAGGCTCAAAATCAATACTAAATGTTTCCAAATCACATGTTGCTATTACGTGAGAGGTGACAAGAACAGTGCCATTCCGTCATTTGTCAGTACTGCAGTTTCATACATGCTTCAGTCTGTATCACATTACAACTGCCAACTCGAGGTTGCCATAAGGTGCGTTATCCCAGTGGACTCGGTACAGCAGAGCAGGTGTGCATTCCTCCTTCACCCGCATCCTCCTGCAGCTAAATTCCCCCAGGAACCACAGGCAAGGCTCATCCTCAGGTCCAGAAAACTTTGAGTAAGAAGCAGAAGCTTCTCTGAATAGGAGACAACACCTTCTAATTTTGCCAAAGACCAATGAATGAACTTACAGAACCAAAAAGGCCATAAAACCATTGCCCAATCCTAATGCAGGAAATGCTTTGATTTTGCCTTCTCCAACGTGAAGACAGCTGGTGCACTTTAAAAATAAGTATCTTTCAGACAGCTGAAATAATAAAGCACTACTTTTTTTAGATTAGAGACTCATATCTGAGTGACTCTTCAAGAAGATGCAAGCTACTATTTAAGCATTTCTAGTGACTGAGGTGTTTATAAGTACTCGCCATATCCATTTAGTGCCTACTGCGAGATGAATTTATTTTTTATTATTTCTTACAGTCCTTCAAAGATATCTCCTGCCTGCCAATTTGAGACTTAAAAAAATTACTATTTGATTTCCTCCAACCTGTCAAATCGGCCATGCAGTTCAGAAGTCATCAGATAAAAGTGGACAAATACAAGTTGTCCAAGATGCGAGGAAATTTCTAGCAACAAAATACACCAATGCATCCCTAAGGTGAAGGGGAAACAACAAAGCATGTGCAACAGGTGTTAGTCGTGTTATTACTGCACTACTGGAAAAAGCTCAGATACAGTGATGCAGCTGGTGTAGAAATATATTGGAACATAATTATCCAGAGATCCATAAGGTTGTAGCCGAGCTATTAAAGTTATGAAGCATGCTGAAGAGTTTTGTGTTTGCTTTTAAGAATGAGAATTGAGCAGAATGATTTTAATTTCACACAAACACACACTTACCGTATTTTCTAGTCACACAGTTTCAGATGTGGCAATTACAGCATACTAGCTTTTCTTTTTCAGTTCTGAACTCATTATTTCATTTAACACGCAATTTATTTAAAAGATGTGCTTTATTTCTCATCAAGTATTTTTCCCATTTTAGAAAAGCGTTTCCTGGAAAACTTGATAAAACATTTTCCAACAGAAGGTTGGAAAGTGTTATTTTTTGTTAGAAGAAAGGTGTTCTATGGAACAGTTCTATTTCACTAATTTGACAATCTCCTTTTAATTAAAGCGAAACTGAAATGGCTATTCCCTTCAGTCTCGTTCATAATACTGAAGTTGCAGATAGGCAATACAAAAAAGTTATTTTAAAAGTATAGTTTCATAAAGTAAATCAACAAAGTCAAAGTCTGACATCCACTAGAAAAAGTAAATCAAAACAGCTGAAAATTAAGATATGCAAAATGTTTTAATAAGCACTGGAACTACCCACAGGAAAAATGAATCTACAATGTCTACCATAAATATGAAAATACTTTAGCTGTAGCTCTCAAGTAGTGTTGTAGTCACTCACTAAACATTATTCTCAAAAGTCTAAAGAACACAATACACATCTCTGTTCATACTATGTAACCACTGGAAGGAGAACGCTATAAGTTGTAAAATGAATGCAATGCAATACTGTTATGAAGAAAATACTGACTGATGAGCAAATACAAGTTGCACTTCACAGCCAAAATAGTTACTAGATCTAATTCATTCCCAATAGTTACTGCGTGTTCTTCTCAAAGCAAGAATGGCCAAGCCACACAATGCACTGCAAGAGCATATTATAGTAAGTGAATACTTACTTCAAGTTACCTTCATACTCCAGGTTGTGAACTCCAAAGATTTAGGAGCAGTTTCAAATCAGTTCATGCATTCGTGTCATGGGTACTATAATCTATATGAGAATGCATAGTAGATAACTGGAAACACTCCAGCTGTTCAAGCTTAATGCATTTGTATTTATGAGCCAGCAGTTTTTGAATCTGAGCCAAGGAGGCTAAGCTCTCACTAGTAGCTGATGTAGAAAATGAAACTTTTGAAGGTGAATACTACATAGAGAAGAACTCGATACTGATAAACCAGTCACCTGGAAAGGCACAATATGTTCATGGACACTTACCACCTCATCTTGTCCAGCACAACTATTAAATGCTTGACTGTACGTAACAGGACCAGTGTAGTGGAGACTACCTGAAAACACCACATTGTGGTTATTATTAGATTCTTAAAAAAAACTCCCACAGACCTTATCTGGATGAAGTACATCTATCTTGAAGCTGTTGCATAAGAGATATTCAGTACTTTCCAACTATTTGCCCCTCCCTCTTACACCTTCAAAGAACAGAAGCCTAAACCGGTTCTGTAACTTTTAGGAAGTGCAACCATATCACAAATCAGAATTAATATGTTCATTTCACTCAGAACTAATCTGATAGTGTGCATTTTAAAATTGATGAGTAAATTGTCAGCACTCAGGTGCAAACTTATGCCTCGTCTTTAGCAGGTACATTAATCTGATTCATGACCACACATTGTTTGGGAGTTATACTGTGGCTTCCTTTGTCTAACAGGAACAACTTCCCTTTAGATACTGTTAAGAATCATTCTCAAAAAGAAATGAGGCACAAGAACTGCACAAAGTATTTTTTGCACCACTTATAAAGATTGCCAATGCAATTCCACTTTATTTATGCTACGTTGATCTAAAGTATGGGGCTGTTTTGTTTTACACTCTTGTTACTCTCAAGGACTTCCTTAAAGCCTCCTCGTTTTGCTTTTATATCAGCTAAATTAAGTTCTTCTAAGCTTCTGCCAGGACTGGATTTCCTTCAGTTTATTTTCTGAAAATCACATGAGTTCAAAAACTACACAGCCTTTCCCAGTTAACCTTATTCTTGCCTTCATTTCTGTTTAAGAACACGCTTATTTTTTAAGAAAACAAGCAAAATCAATGCCAAGAATTAAGCTACTTCCTCATTTGTTATTGAGTCCCCCTTTTTGGTAGCTATGAGTAGCAAGGACAAATTTTCTAAATAATTTTTCATAAGATTCCTTTAAGACGAACTAAAAACCATGGATATATTTTTATTAATGTGATGTAACTGGTCAGTGAGATACATTTATTGCAAAGACAGCTGTTGGTGTTGGAGCTACAAAGAATGCATGATTCAAGCAGCACGAACAGCTTTTAAAGAACCCTTATGAAACAGCTTTTTCCTGCTTATTCTGAAAAATGAAAACTATGCTATCCAAATGCAAGATGACATAGAATTGATGAGGCTACAAGTCTAACCAATTTTAAAATTTCTCTCCACTGATTATCTCTGGAAAACTTGTAGGTCTCTGCTTCCATAAAGAACAGGATAACAGCACAGAACACGACAAGACAGGCATATGGAAACTGCTTCCCAAGAGTAAAAATCCATCAAAAAAGGTGTTCTGGGGCTTGACAAACACATTTGAAAGATGTTATTTTATCAAGACTTTAAACTGCTCTCAGTCAGTTCTGCTAAACTGTGCTAGCAGGTCTCACTTGCATCACTGCAAGCAACTGGTCAACAACACAGTGAATTAAACTGTAGGACAGACATAGTTTAAAATTAATTGTAGAACAGCAGGTCAGTTTTAACACTGAACAGTTGCCTGATCCATTTCACTTATGCAAATACATAAACGTATGCCAAGCATAGGAATAAGCAGAGAGGAACTGCTTCTTCCAGTGTCAATGCACAAGATTCATGAAGCTACAGACCATGATAGTAAAAAGGGTCAAGAGCCAGTTGCCATGGCAGGTGCTTCCATTCCCTAATATTAAACTTAGTCACAATGGTACTGAAGCATTTACTTGCATGCCATATAGGGGAAAAAAAAAAAAATTAAAGCAGGGTAGTCAAACAGCATCTCAAGCTGAACGCAACTCTTGAAAACTGAATATGCTGCTCATGCAAGTATTCTCCAATAGAAGAGTCTCTGCAGCTACTGAAGGGGAAGACCAGCAAAATATGAGCAGGTTTCTCAGATGATGCCAGCACTCGCTTCTCCCAAGTTCCACACCATCCTCCAAGAAAAGTTTTAGTCAGTCAAAACACCGTGGGACCAACTAGTTTGACTGCCCAATCAAGTCAAGCAGACAAAGCTATTCTCAGCTTCCTATTTTACACATGAAGTTGCAACACTGAATAGTTGTCAATTCGTTAACAAAAATAAAGCCACACAATCAGAAACTAATCTGTTTGGAGCTGTATTGCCATGATGTACATAAGTAAATGTACTGGAATACTTTTAAGATATATTACCTTGAATTATGGTCATTTATCCTCACCACTGAAATGCCATCATAGAATGGAATGAGCATATATACTAATATTTTTGTATGGGGGCAGTCAAGTCATTAGCAAGCCTGAAGGAATTTTTAAAAATTACATTTCAGCTGCATCTAAGACTATCAATTGTAAAGAGTCACTACTCACTTCCACAGCTTCTTTCAGCCCTCATTTCTTAGTACTTTGCCTCAGCGTCTTCGATCTACTTTCATACTAAATGGGTAAAGAAACAGTTTTCTTAAAGTATGGTGTTCCGCATTTACATTTTTAATAGATGCCGTATGATTTGCAGAGGCATGAAAACTCTTGTGGCTTATGATATTTACTCTTACTGTAGAAAGTCCTGTAACAGCCTACCAGTAGGTATTCTGAAATATTAGTGAATAGTTAGTCATGGTTCTCTCTTATTGCCAAGACATTGCAAGTCAAAGTTTTTGTGTTAGACCTTATTCATTCAATTTTTGCTTACAGATTAGTTTTCAGCCACGTGCAGATTCTTTGCAGATCATTACTACTTGATTTGCTGCCACCATCTAAAATGCGTTCCTCTGCTCCAAAGTAAAACTAAGCCTCTTGATATCCTGTTGTTGATGTCTCAGTTTCCCTCTGTCAAGTCATCTAGTAGACAGTTCCTCCAGTTAAAAGAACATAAATTCTAAACAACAAAACCCTGCAGTGTGAAAACTGGAAGTTAGACAAGGACTTATTTTGTCATTAAAGGAGTAAGATATGGTATTGAGTATACTATGTTAGCGAGAGGAAATGAAACTGCAGCTTGGCAGTAGCCCATGCTTGTACAATCTTGTATAAGGAGAGCTTGGGCTTTGTTTACCAGAGACATTAGATTTGTACAACAGCATTTACAAGGAAATATTTTCACTTATGAACTACAGGATTTTTTTTTTTTTTTTTTTTACTTTATAGTGCAGGTAACATTAAAGTTCTAGGTTGGTTAAGTTCATTTTCACCTCAAGTTAATCAAGAACAAAAGACATTAAGAACAAGCTTCAGAGATTAAAATGCAACCAATGTACAAAAAAACCCAAAGCAAATTCAAAAAGAACTGTCATGCAGAAGGTAAAGTTAAGCATTTGTGCACCCCAGTCCTTTTCACTCCCAGTTACTGAATCAAGTTACTATCTATCCACACCTATCACCGTGTAAATCCTTTTGGACCTTGTCACTTTCCCTGCAGAAAATTTCCCAGACTTTGATAAATAGGTTTTTTAAGTCATGGAGCGCATTGGTTCAATTTTCTAAACTTTCATAGTTGTGAAACTGTTTTTTTGACACTATTTTATAGAAGTCTGTATGTTGCCAGGAAGCAGAAGGACTTGTTTTAGTGCTTCTGGAAAGCAGAAGACATTTATCATGTCTTAGAAAGTGCTGTGCTTCTCTTTTACTAATGGATTATAAAAATACGGTTTACTGGTTAAACTGGGATTGAAAACTTGTTGATACTTTCATTTTCGACAACTCCTTATGCCCAAAGTAATTAAATATATTATAAGGTACATTTTCCATTGCCTGTAAATGAAGAGGTTTCGCAGCACATCTTCTGTCCTAAATGCTTTGTAACAATTCTGGAAGCAAAGCCCGGGGAAGGTAAGCTATAGGCGTATTTAGCACTTCTATGTAACTTCTGCAAACTGCTGTTGGGATGGTGTTTGATGCCCAAGATACTAAACTGAAAGAGTCCAATGCTCTTAACATGTGTTAACATCACCAGTGTTAATGTGGGTGATGTTTTGACTGTGGAACAGTATGACAAGAAGAGGGTCCACACATCCTGCAAAAGAAACAACTTACAGGGACATAAAAATATAAATTCAGTTAAGCAAACTGGTAGGTACACAGGTAGGGCTGGTGAGACTGAGACCAACAAATTTGCTTAGACACACCTAGACACAAATGGTGAATGTTTTATTTGGAGCCATGAACACAAAGAAGGCAAAGTATGACCAGCCTAACTCAATTTGAGAGGTGCTGTGAAGGCACTACCAACTAATGTGGTGGTGAAGTTTCAAGAAAGTGTTTGGAAAACACAAGGATATTCCATTCTTGAGGTACTACAACTGTAAACAGAAAAGCATTCTAAACCAATACATCCAAGAAGAGCAACAGAGGAACCAACAGTCCACAGCACGTACCCTAATCAAAACAGATTAATAATACAACGAAGAAAGGGTGCACAACCTAGCAGGTGACTATAAAAAGCCACCCCATTATACAGGGAAGTTCAGCTATGAAAACAACAGCTAAAAGTTCTATTTAATTACTGACAACAGGGCATAGCAAATTCTATTTCCATTTACGTTTTGTTAATCTTGACAACTTTGCAAAAAAGTCTGAAGATTTTCACTGGTTACAGGATCAAGAGAATGTAGAAAAGGACCAGATCTCTGGGGGGCAGATGACTTAAAAAATATTTGTTCCATTTGAAACTAAATGTAAATTAATTGGAACAATTAAAGATGACAACTTACAATAAACATGTAATACTATTAAGTGTTACAGACACTTTCTAAACATCCTTCTATCTCTTCAGCCATACAAAATACAGACCCTGGGATGACAATCCAAAATATTACTGGATATAAACAAAACCACTAAACTTTATGAGTAGACAATTTTTTTTTTAAAAAAAAAGGTTAATAGTGTTTTTCAACTGGCATCAAGTGAACATCAGCATCAAGGAAGCTCAAAGTTTACTGTATATGGCAAAGAAAAAGCAAAAGAATGGTCATTTATGTAGTTCAGGAAACATTGGCCCCATGAGCAAAATAAACATTGTTTGTGTTTGCTGAACAGAAAAAGCAGCAATGTACTCATTCCGAAGTATTATCGCTTTCCTGAGATAGAGACAGTATCTTTTAGTTAAGCTAAAGAGTTGACAGTTCAAGTCAAATCTATTTTTACTAGATCTGGTCCTACAGGAAAAGCAATGGCTCACAATTCAACTCATGCACTATAAAGTGCAGCCAAGTTAAATTTTGCTACAAATTGCCTGAGAATTTCCCCAAGCCAATAGTCTTATAGAAATGGATGATAAAATATAGAAGTGTTATTGACAGATAACAGAGAGAATCCAAATCATATTTTAGATCACAAAAACATACCTATGAAACAGTACATGTTACCTATTGACATTTTAGCAGAGACTGAACTAAAAATCCCATAACAATTAGAAGCTGGAGGGCGAAAAAAATTACAGTTGCTGGATGCTGGAGGAAGACAGCAATTCATCAAGTTCCAGGAGGAACCAACAATGAACATTAATGGCTGCAGACAATGATGCTGCCTGGAAAATAGGCCCTGCAGCCTCACAAAAACTGTCTTCTCTAGTATCTGTCTGTCTGGTAATGAAAAAGACTGTACCTTTTCCAGTTCCCTCTATTCACCCAAAAAGGGGGACTGGGCTCCGTTATAGAATTTGTCACTTTGACAGAGGTATCAATAGACAATCAGAACACCAGCACTTAACACCTTCCAAGAATTCATTATTTCTAAAGGCCAACACATTTATAACAGCATACACTATTTCAGAAGAGACCCATCAGCAAAGTAAATTAGTGTGTTGCCTAAAAGCATTTAGAAGTTAAAACCATTTAAGAGAAAGTATTGACAAAGATGAAAAATTGTATGTCTCTTGAAGTCAGGCTTCAAGGATTTTGCTTCCCAGTAAGTCCTAAGACAGAACACTGCAGAAGCATGTTCAGTTAAGTAGTTGAAAGTTGCAATACCAATTACAAAAGGATCTCTTTGAGATATCATGAGCCAACAGGATCATCTGAGTTAGCTGATGTAGGTCCGAATTCAAGTAAAATTAAATGGCCACAAGGCAAAGAATAACAAACAAAAGCATCCCAAGATCCACAGGACTCACAGTCCAAAGAAAATGAATTATTAGTCTGAACCATAATTCAAGTTTCTGCAGTTCCATTACATTATTGCCTACAAAAATTAAAAGCTTTTAAGTTTTAAGTTCACAAACTAGCAGAAACTCCCACATGAGAAAGGTAGAAATGCCACTAACGGATTGAAATCAGATAACTTAAATGTTGTGTGTAATGACGCAAGCCTCACATAAGTCACACACCTAGAGCTTGTCATACAGCAAAAAGCCTCAGAAGATCTCCATCTGCCCTGACAAAAGTGAGACACTCATCTCATTCTGCTCTAATATTATCATTTACGGTAGTCAGCCTGTGACCCTGCTCAAAGCAGATTGCTCTCATCCTGACCAAGTGACCTAAGCAACTGATCATCAAGTCCTGACCTCTCTGAGGACAAGGATCTGCATGTCTCCTAACTAAGGATTCATCTGCTAAAAATCAGTGTCCGATGATCCAATGTAACTGATTCAGCATGTCAATGTCCTCACCGCACCCTGCTCCAAGTCAAGAGAAAAACCATTCTGGTCTAGTTTGCAAAAATCAGTCCCAGATTCAATTCCTATGTATCAAGACGACTCGTGTAGACTCTATAGACAGAGTGAATCTAGACCTAGATGCTGTGTTTCCAAACTTGATCAGCACCCTTCCTGCTCCCCCATGTTTAGTAGGAACATCAGCTATCAAGAACTCTATCCAATTTGAAACATTGAATACTCTACACACCCAGCTATTTACAACTTGTGCGCAGCCTTCTCACTACCTGAAAGCTGGCTACTTCCCCAATGATCGCACGATTAAATTTCATAATTATTTGAGACCATTTCCTTAAAAAAAAAGCAGAAAAAATTTAACTTATTGTACTTTCTGAACTCTAAGGACTGCTGAGTTGCTGTAATTCATACTATTTCACAACACAGAATATAAACACGTATGGATACAGATTCACATCACAGCTACAGTTACATTTCTATGCTGCATAAAGCACAAAGTTATCCATTGCCATAATAACAAAACAGCTTCTTTTAAGCTCAAAGCTGGGCAGGACTGGGACCTATACCTTCTAAGACAGAAACTACCAGGCACTGAGCAGCAAAATATTTAAGAGATTTGAAGTCTTCATTACAATTTTAGACATTTATAACCAGATACGTATATGACCAAACACAGACTTAAATTTGAAAAGACCATTTCACAGGAATTACTTCATTAAATTACTTCAATCACTAATAAATTGCTTTTGACAACATTAACGTGTCTTGACATGCCACTCATAAAGCAGGATTTGCTCCTACTCAACATATTTTCCCTTGTTTCTACTGCTTAATTTCTTTACTCCACACAATAAAAATCAGCTGAAAACTTTCGTTTTTGCTTTTAGCTGGTTTCACTTTCTAGCTGCCTGCAAGCAACAAAGTTTCTGTTCAGGTTAAAACCAATCTTAGGCAGTACTCTGGAAAAGGAGGAATCGGACATGAACCTAGCTAAAGAATGCTTCTGTTAGCACTCGGCAAGGTGATTGTAAAGATTTTTTTAATCTGCATACAGAAATACACGCTCAATCCCTTCAGCTGGGAGTTCCAAGGGAACCTTTACTGCCTCGCGGTTGAACGACAACAACAACAAAAAGAAAGAGGTGTCGAAACCCACCACTTCCTTCTCCCCGCCTGTCAGAGACGGCTCAGCTGTTCTGGTCGCGCTTCGCATCTGCCTCTCCTCCGCCAACAACCGCCCTCCTCCCACGGCAGACGCGCAGCTGCCCTGCCCCGGGGAGCCCCGCTGCACGGCGCTGACAGGAGTAGGATTCCCCCCGCCCCGACCAGGAGAGACATCTCCGAGAGGCGGAGAAGCCCGGGAAGGACGACAGAAAGTTTCTTCAGCGGGGCTCCGGCCGGAGGCGCCGGCTTCCCAGCCCTCCTCGGGCAGGCGGGGGAGAGGCGCAGGCAGCGCCGTCTCCTCAGGGGCCGAGCTGCCCCCGCCGCGCCCCTGGCACCGGGGGCAGGTAGAGGCGCTGCCCCCGTCACCTCGCACCCCTCTTCCCGCCCTGCTGAGTGGAAGGGGGCGGTTTGCCAGCCGCCTCGGGGCGGCGAGCGTGCCTACTCACCGCCATGGCCCCGCCGGCTCTCCCGGCTAACGGTTCGGTCTCCGCCACCGGCAGGCAGCGGCACCCGGGCGGGGAGCGGAGGGGAGTTCCCGATGGCGCAGCTCGGGCAGGGGCGGCGCCGCGCCGGCCGCTTCACCCACCCCTTTACCCGCCCATCGAGGTACCTGCGTTTCGGCTTCGGCCGCCACCGCTCCGCCGCTTCTTCCTCCGCTCCCCACACCTGTCACTGTCTCCCGCGGCCGCCACCGCTGCTGCTGCCACCACCTTCCCCTTGCCGCCTCAACGCTCCCCGCCGCCTAGACCGCCGGCGCGCGGCCGCCATCTTTGTGGAGGGCTAGGAAAGACCGCGAGGGGGCAGTCGACTCCGGGTCGCAGTGCGCCTGTGCAGAAGCCTCCCGTCTTGGGAGGTGGCTGCCGGCGGGAGGGGCGGGGTCAGATCGATGGGCGGGGCTGATGCATCCCCGGGTGGGCGGTGCCTGTGAGGGGGCGGGGCGAGAGCTGCAGGAGGGCGGGGCCTGCGGGGGGCGGGGCGGTGTCCGGAGCCGGAGGTGTGGGGCTGAGGCCTGGGTCTGGGGCTGGACCTCGGCCTTGACCTTGGCGCTGGGTCTGGGGCTGGGATCTGGCCCAGGCTGGGCCTTTGCTGGGTAGAGTGAAGGGTAGGATGGGCTGCCCCTTCCCTATACACTAAGGCAGCCATTAACACAGCAAAAGTCAAAGGACTTTCAGCCCACCTGCCCTGAGGCCGAGCAGAGCCCCAGGAGCACATGTGGGACTGTGAGCACCTGAGGCATCCCCGCCGGCTGCCCAAGCACAGTGTCCATCCAACATCCGAGGGAAAAGGGATAGAGATTCCTTTTTCCAGGCACTTATGCAGGGAGGAACTACCTTCCTTCAACACCTGCAATGTTCAGCTGATGTCCTGAATGCTAATTTGTGATTATCCTTTACTTAATGTTTGTCCTCTCAACTGTTATGGATCAAAATGATTTTACTGCAGTGTTTGGCTTAATGGCCTTCTGCAGCAGTGGACTGAACAGAATGAGATGTTTTATAAAGTGGTTTTGTTAATTTCCCTTAAAGTTCTCTGTTACTAAGTTAATAAGTTGCTATTTCTCTTGCATTTCAGCAGTGTTCATATCATTTTTACAGCTTAACAGCAGGCAGAAGGTAACTCCTATCAACAAAGGATGCACCAATTGATGTTGGTGGTTGCTCTCCATAGGCCCCCTTTCCAAAGCTCATAATTTCGCTGGTGAAGAGCATCCTAGACTGTGGTATGTCAGATCTCAAAACCTAGAGGGGCTTGAGCCTAATCAATATTTGGATGAGCTACCTTGTTAGGTACTGTGGAAAGTGCTGCTGGTGATTCATTCAGTGGCATTCATCTGTCTATGAGTCAGGGCTGAACAAATGCCACTGCACAGCATTTGTGAGTTGTACCATCCAGGGGCATAAAACTGGAGATCTTTGCCAACTGCAGCTGTTAGATCACCGATTTTCCTACCTCACTCCAGTTTCAATACATTTTTCCAGAATTAGCCAGCAGTTTGGGGGGAACATAGCAAAGGGTCTCAACAGTTGCTTTTGTCAGGCACAACTCATTGCTGGTGGTGGGACCAGGAACAGCAGGGGCAGAGGTGGCCATGGGCATCATGGGCCATGGGCACCAATTGTACATGCCCCGCTGCCTCAGAGCCCTGGGAGAAAGTGTCCTTCATGCCTTCTCCTGGCTTCCCAGGGGTGCTGCTCCCTCACATCCCTTGCAGGTGAAATTAAGAAATCTGTGCAACGTTTTGGGTGTATGCGTGCAGATGTACATCTGGGACAGGGAAAAGATGAGAGTGTTTAGGGCTCTCCGCCCCGTCCAAACACCACTTCTGGTGGTGTGCAAGTTTTCATTACATGACACAGTCCTTCATCTGCTTCCTTCCTTTTTAGGTCTTAGATATATAAGTAAGTGCACATAAAAATACAGTTTCTGCCGGAAAACCAATTAACATCACCTGGAAATCATTCTGAATGTGGGTGGAAGGCATGGGGGAACAAATATAGTGACCTCTTTATCTCTTTTTAGGGACTCATATGAATAAATGGATTTTTCTAAAACAAAACTAAACTAGATTGGGATTATTTAGCAGTTTAAATTGCCTGTACAGATCTCAGCTACTTCTAGATGACTGACCAAATCCTCTTGGTTTCATGCATTGCAGAACTTCCCAGAAGGACCCATGGAGCCAGAATGTCTTTACAATGTCATACCAGATATACATCCAAGTGCTAATGATGAACATTTATGAGATTGGTATTGTAGCTAATCCCACTAGAGGAGAGGTGAGGAGATAAATCCATCAGAGCAATGTTTTGCGTTATATACCCCCTCTTAAGATACAGTCTTATAGCATAAGGGTATATATATAGTATAAGAGGGTATAGTTATACCCTCTTAAGATATAGTCTTGACTGTATAGTAATACTCCCTTCTGGGGCTCTTGTTTCTTCAGTCAAAGAAAGGTACTGTCTCCAGAGAACTGTGAAGAATTGGTGTTATAACAGTTATTATTTCATGTTTTCATTAAGTTGTATTTACTCATCAAATTATGTAGCAATGTAGTGCCTGGGATCAGAATTGGGCAACTCATGCTGATTTTAAAATCTACATCAGTTAATGCAATTCCATCCCTGGAAACATTCAAGGTCGGTTTGGATGGGGCTCTAAGCAATCGAATCTAGTTGAAGGATGTCCCTGCTCATTGCAGAAGGGTCGGACTAGATGACCTTTAAAAGTCCCTTCCAACCCAAAGCATTCTATGAACCATTCTGTGATGAAATGGGGAAAACCTCCAGTTCTAAAGTTAAAATAATGTGGCTTAAGTTGGAGAGTTCAGCAAGTCTCCTATACGCATCACCCCTGTCCATAGTGAGTGACCATTTTTTACACATCAGCTGAATTTGTAGGTCACCTGTAGTATCTGTGCCAGAAGGGAAAATGGTGGCCACTCTTCATAGTGGGAGCTCTGCTGTTGTCACATGGAGCTCCCCAAGACTGGAAGGGCAGTGGTTGCCACATGCAGATCAGCAGATCCGTAGTCAAACTTCACGGCATCTTGTATAGCACCAACTAAAAGGCTGACCATCCAAACTTCATTTGAAAACACTACTGGGAACATTTACCATGGACTCACAGACACAAGGACAGCAGTTTGGACTATGAAAGCCATGAGGTCAGTAGCACTTCTGCTCCTATCAGACAAGCAGCATCCGTATAATACAAAACAATTAAAGCAATACAGCCAGTGCTTATTTTCTAAAACAGGTAACTAATGCATGAATATAACTCCCCTAAAATAAACAAGCTATAAGCTGATAGCAGCATTATAAGGAGAGTGAGTTTTAATTTTGATGTGTTGGTAAAAAACTGCAGAAAACTCAACTATCACAAAATTGAGTTACTGATTCTTCTATGTCATCTCAGGTGTACTGTGTCTTCACCTGAGCTGCATAACATCATCATATTTGTCCAGATTGCTTTCAAAGAGGCTGCCAATCAGTATAAATTATTTGCTGGCTTCTGATTTGAATTGAAGAATTTGATCTGTAAAAATCCCACTTCGATATCAGAATGATGTATCGAAATCAAAGTTTGATGAGAACTGTTTAATGCTAGGCATGATTCCATTGAAGTGATGGAATGATACCATCAATATCAAATGATACCATCAATATCAAATGATATTGAAATTATACCATTTCAATGGTAAAATACGTGTTTGTGGTGAAAAAGAAGACTGACATTTAATTTATATGATCAGCTATGTTTTTACATAATTTGGCAAATTGTAGAACTCAAAACACATTGAACAGTGGGAAATAATAAAATGTTTATCGTGTCTGTAACTGGGTTTTGACACTTGTTAAATAAAAAATGTTGTATGATATATTTTACCATACTTTTCTCAAATTGCTGATGGACACCTTAAAATGACACAAATCCACAACTCTTTGGCTTCTTTACCTGCTTTTCAGGACATGGATGATGAAGTAAATCATTCTCTGATGGGATTAAACCACCTGAATTTTTAGAATGATGATATCAAAATGAATGGGAGGCTTAAGTGGATAGAAATGCTAATCCCGTCAGAGACAACAAAATTCAATCACTCAACTCCCACATTACAGAAGTAACTCGAACACAGTATCAGGAATTTGAGGGGAATCACAGTTTTTTAAATTCAGAGGATAGCTGGAATCTGCCATTTTCTGCTTACTGATTAATCTCATTTTCTGGAAGGAATTCCACCAATTTCAATTACAGAAGTGGGTGTTACTTAACAAGAACAGCCATGGCAGATTGTTCACTTAAGATGTTCAGGTGCTAAACCAAACAAAACTCTCTAAGAAATACTAATTAGTCAACAACTTCAAACTTGGTTCCAAGATTTAGACTTCAAAAACATTAGTTGGAGCCCAGCTGACAGAGCAGGCTAATTGTGTGGCATCTAATTTCTGATCTGTTTATTTACCAACTGGAAAAGCAAAGTCACAGGTTACATGCACAGGAAGAGGAACTACACAGTTTAGACCCTTTTTTTAGACCCCCACTTTATTAAAATGGAAAAAAAATATATGGCACAAACCTATTTGTTTTAATATTTCTTTTCAAAGTCAAGTAAAATAACCCAAAATACAAATGGTGAAAAATGCCCAACAATGATGTTCTCCTTGGAATTCTTGCAACTGATCATTTTGTACCTTGCAAATCTTTATTTGTTGAGAACAGCACTAGTTGAACTGTGATTTTCCCATAACAAATAAAAGCTAAGATTTCATGTTATCTACTGCCTTGAAATAATACTTAAAGCAATGGTTGTAGACACCAACAAAGCAATATTTATTGGCCACATCACTTTGAAAAAACACTGATGTTTGTTTTGGCTTTGTGAGCTGAGATATTTCTGAGCCGTCTTTAGTGATCTCCTAGTTAACTGTTGGCTTGCAATAGCTAAAGCTAAATAATCAGTCAGCCCTTTTTGTAATCAATGTTTACCAGAAGCATACTTTGAATTTGTGCTTCTGCTTGGAGTTGGTTTGAAATAATTTTGTAGCCTTCCTTTTCAAACCATGGTGAAAAGTTAGGCATTAAGAGATTGGTTGTTTGGAAACAGAAAGACTTAGGAAATTCCTGTGCAGAATTTAAGTGGCTAGGTTACTGGTCCATATTTATTTGGGAGCTTTTTCCTTCTTGAATATTCAGGAACTTCATACCCAAGTTTAGATTTTTCCAGAAGGTTTGCTTTCAGGATAAATGGTTGCTTTCATCTGACGGACCACAGAGTCAAGTGTGAATTTTCTGGAAGACTGGCTTTCTTTTAGTGAAAAAGCTGTATCTGGCAGAGTTTAGGATGGACTGACTGTGCATAGGACTTTTTGACCTAGCTGAGTAGCAAGGAAGTTACCTGTCCCATTTGAGCAGCATTGCCTCTAACCTGAGGAGTTTTGAGACCCACAAGATTTCCATTATCTCATCCTGAAATGCTGAATTTGGGCTTTCTGCTGTGACACTTTTTTTTCCAGCCCTTTGAAATACCAGGCTCATGTTGTGCTTGCAAACAAAGAAGTTGAAAGTTTTTGTCAACCTATTCACATAAGGGTGTATTTCAATCTTGTTCAGTAAAAAGGCTTCGGAGTGCAAGTCCTTGTCTGGCAAGATAACACCCTGAGTTCAATGTGCTCATGGAATACTAATTAGTCTCTTCATTCAAGTTTTCCTGTTTTCTTTTTTTTTAATTTTTTTTTATTTTCCAAGAAGACTGAATATTGAGCGCATCACCAGCATTCTCTGTGGTTTTCTGGAAGAATTTAACTGCTTCATGGTGGCTTGGAGAAAGCTGATTCCTCTTATATATATTTCAAGTCTTTTTCTTCCAAGTGAAGTATCCGGACAATGTGAAAGCGTCATCTGTGTGTTTAGACAAATACTGTTCACACTTATAAACTCCACAACAGTGGAAATCAAGTATACTTCAATAGCTTCAGAATAATGGAGCCATTGAAAAATCTTCAAACCAGGATAAGCACAAAGAACAGTCTTGTTTTCTGAAGTTGTGTGCAGGAAAAAGCTCAAGTGATGGCTGATGAGGTGTCTCAGAAATGTTAACAGTGTCAAGCAACTGGCAATTGGTTCCTGTGGCAGGAAATAGCCAAGGCAGCTCAGTGCTACAAGCAGTAGAAGCTGTCCTTATTGTTGTTGGAATGGTAGTTTCCTCCTTTCTAATCATCATGTGCTGTAAGTGAATTTGTTTTAGCCCCTGGAGAATACGTATTTTGCTTTTGTGTGCTCTCTGCTCATTTGGAGAGAATGGCACTGGCTAATGTACACACAGCTCTTGGCCAAAGTGAAATATTTAGCTAGTCACTTGGTTTATGCATTTGTTGCAGAAAAGATCGGAACACGTCAGGATGAAGAAGGGGAATAGCCTATGCCATGAAGGGCTATTAAAAACAAAGACATCATCTCTGGCTTAGGAGTCTTTGAGCCACACATTGCTAAGGGCTGGGAAAATATTGGGGAGAAGTACTACTGTACCATTGCCCATTGCATTGCTGTTGGCCATTGCTGGAGACAGGATGCGGGGCTTTTACAAAGAACTGCTCTTTGGTTTGATTTGCTATGCCTGTTTTTATCTATATCTGCTCTTATATTTTGTCTGTGCAAAAAAAAAAAAGTAACAAAGAATAGGCTATAAAGAAATTAAATTATGTTGCGTTAGTCTGTAAGGAAAATCTACCGCTTTGAAATCAAAGGCCACAGCTGAGGTTTTGTCCAGTTCTGTATGTTGATATAGTTGGTGATGAACATATAGTTTATGTTAGGCATGAGCAGCAAACATAAGTACCTGCTATGGTCTTAGATTCTTGCCAGGAAAAATTGCTTAATGAAGTGAAATCCTTTTATTTTCCTTGAAGCACCTATTTGGTTCTAGCTGATTGCTGGTTTAACACTGAAAACTATTTAATTCTGCTTTTAATTTTCTCCTGTAAGTAAGCTGTAATCTTTCCATGTACTTCAAGCAGAGATGGTAGCTAGTTAAACATTGTGTGTGGCTGATTTTGAATACTACTGCAGATACTTCTGTGCAACCTAGGAGACTCCACTGACTGTAGAAGTCAGCAGCTTCTGTTTATTTTTGTGTGTTCCTACAAATATACAACTGCCAAGTGCTCCCTGATAAAGTATTAAAAATAAGAAACAAAAAGAAATACAAATAAATAGTCTGAGCTTCTATTTGGTATTTTTTAATTCGAGTGTTCCTTGAATCCAAGCAATGGGTATGTTCAGTGATTATAACTCAAGCAGATTTATTGTATGCTGACCTTCCAATTGATAGCAGCCTTACATTTCTTGGAAGGATCTATCTTTGGAATCGAGGGTCACACAGCCTGAAATGTTGCTGATGGTGTAGGAAGATAAAATTATATTTCTTCTGCATGGACTTTGGTTTTCTAGGAGTCACTCCCTGTGTTTTCCAGGGTAGATGACCACCACTCCAAAGGTCCCGGCAAATGAGAGGAATCTGGGGACACAGTCTACATAGTCAGCATGACCATCTTGCCTCAGTAGACAGCCCTTTAACTCTGGGTCACAGTGAGAAGTTCCACCACTGTCTCATCCTGGATTGTGCAAGAAATGCCTGTCTGTGTTTGCAGGTCAGATACCCTTTTGGAAAAATGAAACCCAGGATATAGCAGAGCTCTCTGTGGGCAAAGCTGTGATTTGAAACTTTTGTCTGAGAAATAGGCATCAAACCCACAAGAAACAGTGATTATCTTTTACTCATTTACTTCATGAGTGCTTTCTTTCTACAGTTAGTACTTCAGTGTTCTGAGCTTTTATTAAAAACTGGACATAGGAACTTCATAATTACTATAATGTCTCTTACCTAATTCTCTCCCCCTCCCTCTTTCTTCATCCTCTTTTAAGTTTTAAGTGTAAGTCTGTGTTCTTCGTACCAGTAACTGATGTGGAGCATCAATATCACACTTAAAATGAAAAAAAAAAGAGAGTTTGCTTCAGACCTCTTTTCATGTAGTGTTTTCACCTTGCTGAAGGAATTAAAACATGGTCCTTACTACAGAAACGTCATTCTGGAGTGAGCAATTTGTTTCATGCAAAATTTGAGATGTCTGGGGAAATGTTAATTTTGGTTTTCCTGGTAGAAGGCATGAAATTTATGTGTTTTTTCCCCCATTTCAGATTCCAGTCACTGTGTGGCCTGTCTTCAAAGACTTGGTTAACTGGTCACTTCTTTTCCTCCAGGATAGTGGGTCTTCAGTCTTAGATTAGTGACAGATCCTTCCATTTTGGTATATTTTATTTTACCTTTGGTTAAGACAGTGTTCTTACGTTTAATTTTCAGTGTGGTGCAGCCCACCTCAATTTTTTTCCCTATTCCATGTTTTTTTCTTGCCTCTGACTTTCAGTGAAAATGGGTAGAGATCAAGTCCACCCACATTGGCTAGTGTCAGACATTAAAGTCTCTGACACTCTTTCTTTCCACTGGCACTTACTGACTGAAGATATAGAATGATGCAATGTATAAATCTGGTCTTGGTTACCTTCTGTTTATCTGTAGGGATTCAGCTCTTCTGGGACTTTCACTGGTTCCACTCTTCAACGTAAGATTATTTTCTTTACTTCCTACTGCTAGCACAATGGCATGTTCATTAACCACTCCAAACCAAGGTGCTTGGAAGAAACACAGTTCCAACAGCTTTTGCCTAACAGAACGTGTGCTTTTACAGAGCTCCTCCCCTGGATATTTTTGTGTGTCTGGACAGAGAGCCCACTGAAAGGTATAGCTGACCGCTACAGGGAGAACAGTTTGGCTACAAGATAAGCAAGCAGTCTAGACAGATCTGTCTCAGCACACAGGATAAGATTACTTTGCCTATCTAAAATTCTGTCCATATCATTCAGTGCATGTTTATATTTTTAGTGATGACATGCTATTTCTTCAAGGATTTTTATGGGAAGCAATCGGACTCCTCTAGCCTCACAACCTCTTACACATTAAAGTTTGTTTGGGATTTTAGGTCCTGTGCTCAGGGCTGCTAGTCTCACTAATGAGATTTTGTTTCAGAGGAGGAAGAATTTCCATGTTCCGGCTAAAGAATTTTAATGTGCAATAGCTGAAGAATTTACGTTTCTTCTAATACCGGGTGTTTTGACATTTCAGGCTGTGGGGGCATTTCATGCAAGGTGTGTGTCAAGAAGATGTGGCGATATGTCAGGAATGCTAAAGGGTAGTGTGGACCATGTTACGATACGACGTTGTTTCAGAATCAATCAGTGCCTCTCTTGGGATAGATTTGTGCGTACCACGAGAGTAACCTTCAAATATCCACAGGACTAGACTTGAGAGCTATTAGACCACGAACCTGTCATATAGTCTTACACACATGTCTTAGACCACTTTTTCACTTTTCCAGGCACATTTTTGTTGCCTGCAGACAGTATGCCAGGGAGTCTTATGTTAGTGGAAGGGGAGACTATGTCCAGCAGCGTTTTGGAAAACCTTGTTGGAGAGTGATATAGCTGGAGTCACCACATTGAACTCTGATTGTCTCTGCAGTAAGAATTCAGCAGAAAAAGGTTTAAAGGAAGCAAAAAAAAAAAAAAAAAATGGCTGCTGTGTTAGGCAGAGGCAGAAAGGTCAGGCTATTAGATGCTGTGAAGAAACAAATAAGGCATGATTCAGTAGGTGTATGCAAAATTTTCCTTAGGTTCTTCAAAAACAGGAGCTCAAGGGAGTTCCCAGTGAGGTGAAAATGGCAGTACACCTCAAACTGATTAAATGTGTCTCTCCAAAAAGCACACAGACTTTCAGAACTCATTACTCAAGCAAAAGTTATAGGAGGAGTTGAATAAGGATTTCTGCTGCTACCTTAAATATAAAATAACATGCAAGAGGTTATAAAACTTGATGTTCCAGGATGAAAGTCAGCCACTTTCTATTAAGGGTCAGGAATATACTTTCCCTGAGGTATGCTATTAAGGATTGTCCATTACAGGATTTTTTTAGCTTTATATCTTAGTCCAAATACTGTCAGTGGCAGTGTTTCGCTAGATGAACCACTGCTTGGTAATTACTGGTCTAGTCTGTTTTAAATTTAACCCCTCTTTCAAACGTGTTGGACCATGCTGCCCTAAAACTATTATATTTCTCTTTGTCATACATGAGCATAAGAAATAAGAGGAAATAATTTCCCTGCTGATCTGAATACATATTTACAAACTTGTTTAATTAGAGTTGTGTGTGTAAGGGACACAGTTTTCTGACAGTTTCTTTTCCCTGAACTACTGTAGGCTACATTCTGTCCACCTTGGGTAACGAAAGCCAATTGAAGTAATGGTCCTTAATTTAGTACCGGTGTATTTGTACAACATTTGAGAGCAATACAACACTCCTACATTTTTGCTATGGTACTTATCATGAGTGAGCAAGCTGTTAGTTAATGGCATTACTGACTCACCTTCCTGTTCATCCTGTCTTGGGGAGATAGAAAGTGGATGGGACATTGTCAGAATGGACAACAGCAAGTGAATGCCTCCTGATAACCCACTAACAGGGCATCAAGTAGTCATCAGTGCAGAAAGTGGAAAAATGCAATTAATCCTCTAAGCATGAGAAAATCTGCTGTCATTTTCCACAAAATAACCTCAATTGACTGAAAATGGCTTCAGTCACTTTTTAAGCAGTAAAATATTAAGTAAGTTTAGTCTTTCAGAGATGCTAACTTCTGATCTGCTTTAAAGGGTAAGTATGAAGGCTATGTTGTGCAACCCTCCCTGAAATACTTAGAAGGAAGACTCTTGTTCACGAAGAAAGCACCCTTTTTTCCTTGATCCTCTACAACAGATGATCTGTAATTGCCATCACTATGTTAGCAATAGCACGCACGTTTTGGGCTGTACGGCAAAGCTCGAGTCCTGAAAGTTGCGGTATGTGGTGTAGAAAAAGGCTTTGGTACACCAGTAAAGCCGTACCTCTGGGTGGTAAAAGTATATGGTTTTTTTAATCTATTATTTTATTAAGTAGATTAATTACAGAGTCGTCGCTATCACCCCACAGTTAAATCACAGGAGTCTTGTTTATTTTTCACTCTCTTGCTCAGTCCTCTGCATACTTAAATCTCACTCTAAGAGTGAATTTATTTTCCATGTGGAACATTAAAATGAACTCTCCTGAACTGTTATGCTACTTCTCCAAGTAGCATCTACTTAAAAATACAGATATATTCCTATGGATTTATGCAGTCAATAACTCAAAATAGGTTGTGCTTACCACATCACAGCTATCATGGACTTAGTCATTCCCACAGAGGGTCTTTGTTACATTTGAAAATACCGATTTTGCAATCAAAGGATCTGGTTCTTATTTACAGAACGGTGCCAAGAGGCCTTATAGCGGCTGCAAATGACATTGCACAGACCTTCTGGTCTCAGGCACTGAGGCATGAGACTTTCATAGCATCACTCTGCTCAGACTTCTCACAGCATACGATTCCTCTTGTGGCCCAGGTGCAGCAGAGCCCTGTGGTCCATTCCCTGGGGTGCCAAGTGGAGCCCATCCATAGTCTATGGGCCCTTCTATGAAATATTCCATCTAGTTTCTTCTGATAGTACCATGTGAATTTCTTTAATTCTTAATATTTTGTCACCTCCTTGTGGCTCTCTGATTGACTGTTTTGTGCAGTATCTGGCTATGTTGTTATTTCATGTCTATTTGTATGTGTGTTCGCATTACTTCTTCACTCAAAATGCTGAATAAAGTTACTTTCTTCACACCCAGAGAGGCTGCTTACCTGGTTTGTACGCATTGGTTTCCCACTCCTTTCCAAGCAATGTCTCTTCAGAATGGAGCAACATTTCTCCAAAAACTGTTGAGCCAGGTCATTAGTTGTAACAGCAATTTTCGTTCCTCTGTGGCGGTGTTCACTGCTCCAGCTATAACTTATGAAAAGAGATGCCTCTAATCTGTAGCCCCCTGAAGTAGGAGTTTTCATCCTCTACCTCTGATACTTAGGACTTACTTGAGATCTGCAAGTTCATTAATAAACATTTTTAGGTCATTTGTCCACATGTTAACATGACATTTGTTGTGGAGCGCTGCCTGCTTGTATCCCAGCATTTGGCACCTACTTGTACGGGTATCAAAACATAACCCAAAAATGCATGTTTTCTAATTGACTTTAAAGGGGACTTAAAATGACTGAATGATTTGTAGAGCAGCAGTCAGACAATTTGCAGTCAGATGAATTACAATTGAAATGGCAACAGGTACATACCTGGACCCTGAGAAGGGTCCGCACAGGGACCACAAGGCCTGCCGGCACTTGGTGCTCTTCTTTCTCTTCTTTGGAGGATGTAAGCACGCACAAAAATAGCTGGAGACCAAGAGAAAACTTTTGGTTTCATGTATTAGGTATTCCTTGTTATAAAATAAATAAATAAAATTCATAGGATAAGTGATTTAATCTGGCTTTCAGCTCAGTATTTCCATCTCCTATATATTGTCTTTCAGCCGTAATATTTTCTTCACTTTGCAGCCAACTTATTGAAGTCATTTGCCACAGAAGGTTTTGAAACCTATTATTTATGGCTCCAGTCTGTCACCCTCAGATAATATTCTGAGATGATGTAATACAGCTGTAAATAGCATTTCTGTATTTTTCTATGCTTTATTAGTTTTTTCTATATTTTGTCCTTTAAAAAAATGTAAAAGATAATATTTATTTTATCTGGTGCTAGAATTCTGTAAGAAGATATATAAAAGCTAATAGAAATTATCTTCTCTGTTCCATTTTTGAAGTTTTTGATCAATTCCTGTAGTGTGAAAGGGCTAAATTAGTTCTGATCAATTCAGCAAACTCCATCCTTCTTTGTCTTTGTTATATCTGGATTTGGGATTTCAAAGTGCTTTTGAGACTATTTTCATTTTAGGAAGGGAAGTGACATTTTTTTAGAATTCTTCAGTGAATAAGTTCACAGTTAGCATGACATATGAGACTCATTTCCTCATTTGTTACTATTTTAAACATATACTTATCCTCCCACTGTGTCTGAAAAAGTTCTGTTTCTTGTATATTCTTGGTCCAAAAAACCCTATAAAAACTAACACAGCTCCTTAACCTGGCAGACAGTGGGCAGTCCTTTGAATAATGAACAGCTTATGCCTGTGAAGGTCCTGTCTCCATGGACATTTTGATAGGGATCTCTTTGGCAATGCTGTGCATGTTCTACACACCCGCCAGGCACTCTTTAGGTTTCCTTATAGTCAACAGAGAGGAGGGGACACTTCTTGGGTGCATTTCATCTGCGTTGAAGACAGAAGTGTAAAAAATGAGGGTGGGGCGCACTCTAACTGTAGAAGTCCTCCGCCTGGGAGGTTCTGTCACTCCCTGGTCCTGAAGTCAATGCTTGCCTGGTTCCTGGAGTAGCTCAAAAGTTCTCAGAGCTGCAGTACCTACCTACAGCTTTAGTACAGCATCCAGAAGAGCAATGCCTGGATATCCTACTCAATGCAAAGAATCACCACAGGACTCCATTCACTGGGTTCATGGGTTCCTCCTTCACCCCAAGCTTTTCACCATGGGTATGCTCACATGTAGAGATGGTCTTGTGCTTGGACTGTTTGTAAATGCTCGTTTACATTGCACTGGTTGGAATGACAGTGTTTTTAATCCCACCTGCCTGTGCTTTTCCTTGTCAGTTCCATTGTATGATCTGGACTTTGGAGATTTGCATATGTAAAACACTTACCCTGGGTTTAGTCATTCTTATAAAACTGTGAGCAGTTGCAGTATATGAAGAATAAGAAGTAATGAAGTAGCAAAGAATAAGAATACTGATTTGCACAGTGCTATTTAATGCAAACTTGCCAAGTGTGTCTTTTTCTAGAGATTTAATGAAGACCAAAGTTGTTTGTGATGACCATAAAATTAAAAGGAAAATGTTCTCTTCTCTCGTGGTCACTGATATATTGATGTGGTTGGTTGTGGCAAATTTAAGTTGCATCTGAAATTTTGTTTCCTTCATCATGTTTGCTGGAAGACCAGCACAGAATGTTTTAAATGTGCTTCCTCATTTTAACTGAGTTCCTTTGATTTCTATTTCTTGTGGTTTGTCAAATTATTCTGGTTAGTTTTTTTAATTTGCTTTGAATCTCTGATATACTCTCGAATTGAATTGAATCCACAAAATTTTATTCATCTTACTTTATAGGTAAATCATTGTTTTCTCTACTTGTCCTTTTAGGGAAATATCAGGAAAATAACAATTAACCTCTGTAGAAAACCATCTTCTAAACAGAGAACTATTTTCTGTCTTGCAGACAAAATAGCTGCTTTCCAGTAGCTTTAGTGTAAATGTAGCTATACACTTTTTCTAGCAATTTTTTGCTGACAGAATCATGGGTAAAATAATGGGTGTGGTTCCCAGGAATTTCTAAAATGGGACAGTGATATTTTTATTTCATAGCTTTTATGGGGGAAAATTTCTTCCAGCAGGGGAAAAAAAAAAAAGAACATTTCAATCCCCCTTCAATATTTTTTCAAGTAATGCTTCCAGTCACAGTCTCCCATATTGATTTTACAGTCTAGACTCTCTCAGTGATAAATACACTTAATATAGTTATTTGGCTAAAGTATAGCAATTAACAGGCAAGATGGTGTTCTAAAGATTTAGCAACTGGTTAATTAAATTGTTTAATTAAATACATTTGTCCACTAGCTACATCATACACGATTTCAGTATAAACTCTGTTTTTTTATAATTTGTCTTTTCCTTATTGTATCTGAATCTTTAATTAACGCAGTCCATTTGGGGTATGAATGGGAGATACAGACAAGTTATGAGAAATGCACGAGTCCAAGCTAAACTCTGCTGTACCATGTTGGTTGCATGGAGCATGGTCAAGACTCACTGGTGATTCTTCTATCTTACCACAGAGAGAAAGGTTTGGGGATCTTTAAGATCTGGTGCTCTGCTGATCTTCAGGAGAGCTGCTAAAGATGTGAACGGAAGCATCAATACTGACAACAGTTTTGTCTTTAATTGTAAAGTAGTCTTGCCTCTTTAAAATAATTTTTCAATGCCAGTGGTTTAGAGCAGTCAGGTTGTCAGGTTATTGGTGCTGAAGAGACTTCTGCAGATGAGAAACTAAAAGCAGAGAGAGGAGAGGTACAGAAACTAAGGGTGGACATCTGAACAAGACCTTCATCTTCCTGTATAATTAATGGAGGAGAACATGCACAAGTAATAGTTCCTTACTCTGAATTGTCCTTGGGACTACTTTCCTCTTTCCATTGACTGCCAAGGGAGATAGGGAGGCTGGGGTTTGGTATTTTTTTTAGGCACCTAAGTCAGGCACTGAAAATGGTAAGACAGTAATGGTGACACAGTAATGGGTTTGTTCTTGTGAATTTGCCTGTGAGATGTGCTGGCCAGTAAATACTTACTGACAGTAGTGTTGGTAAGGAATCATCAAGCTTTGAGCAGGAAATCGGAACTGGCATCTTGGTGCCACCAAACTCTTGGATACTGAATTCACTGGAATTGGTATGTCACCCCTGTGGGTGAAAGGTAGCAAGATATGCACCCATCCCATCCTAGTCTTCCTGGTCGGTTGCTCTCTGTCAGTACTTTGGGCTGTGTAAGGAACAGAGGCTCCAATCCACAATTTCAGTTTACCCAGCTCTCACAGAGGGAATTTGATTATCTCCATTATTGTGTGGAAACATAGAGGTGGATGGAAAACATTTCTAAGAAATGAACATGGAAAGCAATTTGTCGTTTTCATGTCCAAATCTGTATGACAGTGATACTCTTAATTGAAAGCTGGGTTTTTCTGCAGAAGAAAACCAATGTCTTTTCTACCCTGCAAAGTTTATTGTGGTTGCTAGAGAAAACAGTCTTTGAAGAGAAGTCTTTAATGAATGTTAAAGTCTGCTTTCACTGAGTTTTCCCTGAATCTCTCACAATATAATTAAGTGGTAATCTGTATAATTGATTACTATTAGCTGTTCCTGGACATATACTCTTATTTTTCTTAAAATCAGAGGTCACACATGGATTTACCAGAATTTTCAGCTTGGAGGAAGAGAGCTTGCCAAGGGGTTTCAATATATCTGAGGGTGTGTCTGGCCTGTGCACGGTGTTAAAAATCCTTGCCTTAGGTCTTTGTAGTTGGATACATGCACAGGGACCAGTGTGATGCCAAGGGGAGACACTAGCTTGAGTCTCAGAAGCAGAGCACCTGCAGTGCTATTTCAAAGGTGTCTTGTCCGTCTTTTGGAAGCAATGTTGCAGGTGCAGCTACCCTGTTCCTGGCTTCAGATCTGGTGTTTTCAGGGTTGGTTTGGTGTTCCCAGCACCAGAATCCTCTGTGCGCATACCTCCATTGTGGAGAAATATTATCCCCAGGTTTTTAATGTAAAACCAATGGATAGGATCTAACAGAAAGTGGCTCTTCAAGTTCAAAGTGATGTCTTGTTCCTTAAATGATGGAAACAAATTTTAATGGAGTTATCCAGCAACTTAAATATTCACATTTGGCATAAGGGAACTTGCTCACAGATCTTGTCAGAGTGGGTAAAGAAAGAATAAGACAGCTGGCATTAAAAGGTACCCAGCAAATGGTCTATGACTCCTCCAGACCTTTACACTTCAGTCACTCTCTAATCCTCCTGCAGCCACTGCACTCTGACTGCCATGTAAAAACCAATACACCTGAGGAAGAGGGATCAGCTACTGAGTGAGAGGGATCAGCTACTGAGTGAGGCTTTCTTTCCCTAATTCTGCATTTGTACCTGCCAGTGATGTTTTGGCTGTCCTAGCAAAGTGACATCAAAGAAGAACCTTCCCTATACCCCGGAGAGATTAGTTGCTGGGGGGCTGTGCTTTTTTAAAGTAATTTTTTCCCTGAAGTTGACTTGTATGAGTCAGCCAGACTGAGAAAAAGGAGAGTGTGGGGGTGTGAGAGGTTTGCACAAGATTATTACACTCTCTCAATATTCTGTGTTTCTTGTCATCTGTCTGTAGTTTCAGAGAATCCAAAAAGTAACCTTGGACAGGAAGCAAAGCACAGCTTTTAAATGTTTAGTTTTCTGGTGTCTTTTCTTTCATGTTCTGAGGTGCTTTCCTGGAAATATACTTAAGTGACTGGCTACAGACAGCATTTGAGATGTAGTTTATATGGAGAGGATGGTTTGAGCCACTCCCTTGGAGCATCGTGCGCAGAAGAGTGCTGTGTTTGGCTTGTCCTGCAGGGAAACAGAGAGATGAGTGTTTTCATCTTCTGTCTGGGGAAAACCCACCTCAAGACGTTGTTACTGCATTTTAGGGAGGAAGAACTGTGTAGTTTTCTCAGGAGTCTTTGGGGAGGCTTTAAATAATATTAATTATTGTTTAAAGGTGGCCACTGCGAACATGGTGAGCAGCATCTTCTAAAAGGAGGAGGCAGACAGAGATACCATCTTACTAGATTATCTGGCAACACCAGTGTAGGTAGCAGAATCAAAATTAAGTTTGAGTGGAGACGCAGTGGGGTTCCGTGAAGGGGAAGGACGTCTGGGATGTCTTAGCAACTTCACTGACAATTTGGAAGTATTTTAGGGGCAAAAGAATAATGTCACACAGCCAAAACTAATGGGTGGGACAAGTGACACATTTTTCTCTGTGCCCTTTTCTATGGAGGGAAAGAGTGAAAAGGTTCAAACTCTTGCCCAGTTCTTTAGGGACAAAATCAATGCCAGGTAAAATGAACTTGAAAGTGATAGTGGAGAAACAGCCTGGCGTCCTGGTTTGAGTTAGAACACAACTCATTCTGGTCAGTGATTTCACTTTCCAGCTCAGTCTCTTCTAAGTGACGGCACTGTCTGAAGTTAATGGCATATTTTTGCAGACAGTCTCTGCTTCTAGCAGTGACAACGCTTGATGTTCACAGTTACTGCCAGGGGTTGGGGTGCAGAAAGGCTCTTGCTTGTACTTGCTCCTGTGCAGACCAAGGTCACTGCTAAATCCTGTGTCCCACAGTGGGGGTGCAGTAAGTGAGAGGCTGCACCTGCGGGGAGGAGCAGACAGGACAGGTGACCCTACACTGACCCACAAGGTGTTCCATCACATAGACGTCATACTCGGGATAAAGCTGAGAGTCTTGCCTCCTCTTGCTCTCTTCTTCAATGGCTGGCATCCAAGGAGGACTCTGTCCATTCTGCCTTTAACCCCAGGCCATGGATCCCTGAATCCAGTTCCGGAATCCAGCCTTTGCAACAGGTTCCCGTCTGCTGTTGAGCCTAGCCTGGGCCTTGCCCAGTGTCTGCCCACAGCATCAGCAGTGACAGTGACATAGTTGCCATCAGGAGGGTTGGATTTGGTATTGGTATCGTATATATTTGTATATATTTCATTTTATTATTATTATTCCCATTAAAGCAGTTTTGATTTTCTTTTCCAATCCATCAGTCTCTCTCCCTTGCTCCTTTTCTCTTTCCCCTCTTTGGGAAAGGGGATGAAGTGGGGTGGTGGTAATAGAGAGCATCCGTCATTTGTCTGGAGTCGGCCCAGCTCTAACCCTTGACACCTGGAATGGGGAATGATGGGGAAGCCACATGAAAGAAAAAAAGGTTTAGAGCACAAAAGGAGAGAGAAAACATGGATGAGAGAATATGAGAGGATGGAAAGGTAGAAAAAGGGACTTAAGAGATTGTTACTTATTTTCAGTGAGGGAGAAGAAAGACTAAGAGTGGAAATGGTAGCAATGAAGAAAAAGACTAAAATCAGAATCAAAGTTAGAAGAAAAGCTAACTTGTAAGAAAAGCAGGGTTAAAGAAATGTTCTTGGAGATTCAAAGAGTAAGTAAATTCAGTAAACTATTAAAAAGAAAAATGGGAGTGTGAAAAAGAAAGTTGCAGAAAGAAGAATTAATAAGTAAAGGAGAAAAGAAGAATAAAGTGAAGGGAGATCTTTTTAATCCACTAGAGAGTTTGATTCTGACCTATTTTGATATAAAATATCTTAAATATATATATTGGACAGAGAGTATCAGGTGAACTCTGAAGGGGCTGGGGAAACCAATCTGCCTGACTGTAGAAGATAGTGGTGCTGGATGAAGCTCTGCAATGGGAAGGGGAGATGGTGGCTATGAATTGACCATCCCAGCAAGTAAGACTCCCTGACCTTTGCAGACTTCTGCAGGACCTTTTAACAGGCCTTCTCTGCAGATATAGGGGTCAGGTTTGGGGTTTTAAGGTACAAAACCACTGTCTCAAACCGCACCTAGAAACCTGGTGAAGTCAAATCACTGCCTGAGCTATACATCCTCATTTGCAACAGTGGGGTGAAGTCAATAGGCTTACCAGGATGGCATGTACTGGCCACAGAGAAAGAAAAAGAAGGGGGGGGGGGAAAGGATAGAATAATAAAATAATTTAAATTGAAAAGGACCTCTTCCAAAACACGACTGGTGATCCAGCACCAGGTGCCTTGTTGTTGCTTTGTAGGATTTGCTCCAGTGTATGGGTGTCTGTCTTGTACTGGGGAGCCTGAAATCACACAGTACTCCTCATGTGGTTTTGCAGCAGAGGCACAGGCTTTCGAGCTTCTGTGTGTAAAAGCACCAGAAATCTGAAGGTTACATAGCCAGTGCAAAAGTTCAAAAATCTCCTGAGCTACATTGTAATTAAATGTTCAAAATCTAGGCTTTTCCATTTTAGCATAACTGCCTTCAGTGTTGTAACTCCAACCCAAGAAAAACACTCTTCTAATAGTCTAAAAGCGTGCAATTTAAAAATGATGTCCACTTGAGAAGTCATTTCTTTCATTTGATATTTAACTGCTTCCTTTTACTCAGATTCCAGAGGGCTGTTTGGAAGGAAAGGAAGTTTTGCATGTCACATGGCTGATATTGTGGAGATTGAAAATAGCAAAGTGCACCAGCCAAATTTAGCATTACCTTGCACTCAAATATGCTGCTGCTTATCTACTCTTTTACTATGAAATAATACACTTTAGTGTCATATATTTATGGTTCACCTGCTTTTGATCAAACAAAACTCTCTTACTTGAGGCAAGAGAAAGGTCTATTAAACACAGACACAGACACCAGATGACTCAGGATATTTGCTTTTTTTGAGGATAATGTTAGGATGTGGAGCCAAAACTTTGTTCAGAGGCTGCCCCGAGGCTCCTTGGGGTTACATTTTTTTAAAAAGCAGCCAATAACCCTCACCTCCAGAACAACAAAACTCATTTCACTGACTCATCTTTCCGATAATGGTCACATCGTCATGTTGAAAGTAAGCAAAACCAACGACCAAATTTCTTGAATGGAGTGGCAGCGAGAGGCTGAGCTTTTATTTTACCTACTAGCTCTATAGCAACAGTCAGATGTGCCTGGGGGGCACCTCAGGAGATGGGGGAATGCACATGAAATAAAACGATGGTAGGTGCTACCTTATGGAACGAGTATCCCTATGCTCTTAAGCAAGCCCTGCTGTTATCACAGGGAACTTTTTTGCACTGCATTACCCAATGCATACCATTTGCATTCCAAATACTCATTACATAAATATTTGTCACCCTCTCCTGTTTTGCTATGAGCTGTGTAAACTCTTTAGGGCTGCGCCTCATGATCCAGATGCTGGGTTCATTTAGTCATGTTCAATTCCACTTCCCTATGACTTCTCCTGTGACTTTTGACCGTTACTGAAGTTTCTCTGTACTTCATCTCACAACTCAGAAAATAGAAGCCAGGGCTCTTGCTGGCCAAAGAAAAAGCCATTAACCCTTAGGCGGATCTTGCATACCCAGGTAACGAGAGAATCCTAGAGGATTTAGGAGGACCATTAGATTAAAGAGCTGATACATTGTGTAAAACCAGACACAGCCCTCTCTGACTGGGGATATCCCTTTCACCAGGCACACACATGTCCACCAAGCAATGAGAAAAGTGGCCTTCAGTTTCTCTCTGTGAAAATACTTAGATGCATTTAGCAGGCCGTCTCTCAAAAAGCTATACAAATGCCGCTTTCTATGTCTCCTGTGGTCCAATTAATACATTTCTTAACACTATAAAATGCTCATGATAGAGCTATTGCAAGGTAGCTACAGGAGAAGATAGGTATGAGTTTGTATGTGATTTTTTGCATAGTCCAGTTTACCTAAAAGATCATCTGTAGCCAAAGAAAAATATCAGATTTACTACAGGTAGATCACTAGACGTGCTGCTGGCATGTACACCTAAGGATGAGCTGCTACATCACAGGAAAGATTTAAAACCCTTTGTAATCTGGTCGTGTTAGTATGATTTGCTCTTGGCCTTGTAGGAACTGAATAATAACCTGTCTTACAGAAAGGATGCTGTGAAGGTACACTGTTTTTTAACCACCTTCACTAATGCCTATAAAAGGTAAGGTGTTATCTCACACCATCAGTGTAGCAGAAATCAGTGAGCTTACATTTCTTCACTGTGATATCTGCTAGCACCACAACACAGGACACAATTGTTACCTGCTTCTGGGTTGACATCAGTGAGGCCATTTTCATAGCAATGTTCCTTGAGGAGCAGAGAGATGAGTCTCAGGGTATTGAGGTCTTTGTTATGATTTTTCTTTTCTTACAGGTTTGTCTTTGAATTTGGAGTTCTCAAAGTGAGGGACAAGAAACATCACCAACACATGGAGAAAGCAAAGGCATTGCCTTTTCAGTCTCAGGGTCTTTCTCAAGATATTTTAAGACCAGGATATTTTCAGTACCTGGCAAAATAATTGGAGGTGACGTTTTTCCTTTTTAGAAGTTTTCAGTAGGGACCAGCTATTTCCACAGAGCTTACCTTAGAACTAAGCCAGTTCCACACAGACAGAAATTTCAAATAAAAGTTTGTCTCTTTTCTCAGTGCCTTTTCTTTTCTAGGCTTCGGGAGGAGTTGCTTGGAACATAACGACTTTGCAGACAGCATGAGCATTATGTCAGTGCTGGCAACAAGATACAATATCATTATTCCTTGGAAGGTGTTTTTTCAGGCTGTTTGTGTTCCCTTGTGGTGTACCTTCAGTCCCCACCCACACCTGTCTGCTCTGAGGGATGGAAAGATTGATGTCGTCTAATTTTACCACCCACTCTGATGTTGTTGGTTCATAACCTCTGCTGCGACTCTTCACTTCATGCCAGATTTTGTGAATGGCAAAGCTGCCAAAAAGCCAACTTCTTAAATGTTGAGCCCCTTCTTAATAGAAAATTCCTTCCAGAGAAGTAAACCTATCATGCTCTGAGCTCACTATATGTATGGTGGTGGCCTATGTAGTTTATTTCATTTTTCTCTTTTTCTATCCCTACACACACATTTGTACATGTACACACACATTTGTACATGTACACACACACACTCTCACATTTTGAGGTCTAGCAGGGCAATTAAATGTTATAATTCTTAACCCTTCTCTGTACTGTGAAATTGTTGAGAACTCTGACAATTAAATCAATATTACAGGCATCTGACTGAGAAACAACTGAAACAAAAACTCAAAAACTGTAGTTCCAGGTGCTTTACAAACTCCAAATATTTCTGCATCAGGCATCCACATTTTGTATCTTGAGGTCGTTCCAAAGCTACCACAAAGACAGGCTTTGCTTTTTAGAAAAGATAATAATGTAAGAGGTTTTTTTGAAAAAATATTAAGTTTATTTGCCAATGAAGCAAAAGGTTGGAGGCTGGAGAATGTCTGTAGGTTTTACCTGCATCCAGGTCCTGTTCTGTTTCCCTCAGGAAATAGAAGTTTTGTTGTATTTCCCTGGAGGTACGCTCCACACTGAGCAAAATAACATTTCAGACTGATAGGAGCTGCCTATGTGCTTCTGTGCAGCCTAGAGAGATTCACAACTACATCAGCCCTGCTCCCCCTGCCTCGGCTTGTAGGACCCCAGGGAAGGCTGCCTCTGGCTCCCTGCTGCTATCCGGCTGATGGCACTGAAGGAATCCCCTCTCAGTCAGTTTTGGGGAGCAGCCAGATGTAAATAACCCTAAAACTGCATGAGAAGGGAACCAAACAAGTACTCAAGAGCTTTCTGATGTGAGGGATATTTAGGCTTGCCTTTCTTAAACTGAATTTGGTCAGTACCGGACAAGTTTGTTAGAAGTGTTACAGGATGTTTAAAGGGTAAACATTGGTCATGCTGGTGCAGAGCAGTGTGGCGAGAGTAATATGAGGCTTGATTCATAACCTGGATTAACTGAGGATACTTTTCAATGAGAAGGTAAAAGGGGCAGCTCTAACATGAGAGTACGTAACACTTAACTGTTCCTCTCCTGCAAAGAAATCAATTTGCAGTATATGAAACCGAATTAAGATGACAGTGCTTATCATCATGTGAAATAACAAGTGACTCGGTGTTGGAAGTTACCTCCATCCTGGATGGAGTCTTCATACAGATGTTTTCTGCTTTATGGAAATCTTAAAGCATGTTAAGTTGGGAAAGATGAATAAATGGCTCTACAGCTTGATTTGCTTTATGGAGGAAGACTTCATGCTAAAGCTGCTGGCCTGAACAAGAGATGAAAAATAAAAATGCCTTGTTTCAAAGCTCTAGTGTGAAAAATGCAGCAGTTTTGCCCTGTGCTTTGACCAGTTCTACAATGAATGGTGACATTTGATAGGCTTCTCACTGTGAAGGGAAATTTAACACAACTGTGCCAGCATCTTAAAGGTCAACTGTCTCTCCCTGACATTCCCTTCTTTAGTAAGAGAGCTGGCATCACTGCGTGTGGGACCACTCAGGGTCTTCTCGAGGTCTGCTTCTAAATGGCCCTCAGTATTGTGCACAGCTGCAGGGGTCCATTAATACATCCCTCTCAAATGCCCGTCATTTTCAAGATCAAGTATACTTTCATCCCATGCAAATCTGCATCCTCTCTCATTTTAGTGTGGAAAATTCTTTGCATCAGAAATACATTGAGGTTGCCGGAAGAGCTCACAGGGTCATAGAAACGTTGGTTGCAAAGTTCTTTACTCTGACCTCCCTCTTGAAGCAGGAGTATCATCAATGCTGGGTCACATCAGATGAAGCTTTGTGCAGCCAAATCTTGAAAACCTTCAAGGCTGGAGGTGCCACCATGTCTCTGAGTCCTTGTTCCAGCGCTGCACTACCCTCCCAAGGAAGAAGCTCTTTATGCCACAGGTACAAAAACTCATAGTAATAGAAGTTTCCTGTGTTAATGAGATTTTTTCTTTGTCACAGGTGTGGAGTATTCCATGTGGGACAAACTCAGTTGACTGATATGACTTGGTATTGCCTTTTAACAGTAGAAATTACAAACCTGGTATGAACTTAGATGGCAAATTTAAGGCATGCAAGGATTTGTAGCAAACAAATGTGCAATGACATCATTAAACATAGTAACAGTTTCTGTTTGCATTTCATTGCATAAATAGGTGGAAGTCCTTAAAAGGGACTTGAATGACTCACAAAGTCACTTTGTGCAGTGTGGAAAGCTTAGGACTGTTCCAGTTTCTGTTGAGGGGGAGAGAGAGAAGCATGTAATTCCCTGCCTCTTTCTCAGACCTTTGACTGGGCCACTGTTTCCCTACAGAGCAGAAAGGTGGTTCTTCGAACAGGTATCTAACCAGAACTCTGCATCTAAGCTCCTTTGGTGGCTTCATTAGTTACCACGTATCAGCTGAGCTGATGTCATCTATATACGTGGCTATATGCATGATCTTGTCATCTTCAGCCATGAGGTGATGTGTCCTAGTTGTAGCTAATGCTGAATGGCATTACTTGCCATGGGGGTAGGCTAGGAGCACACTGCAGTCTTACAGCTCTCCTGCTGCGCAGTGGTGTGGGGAGATGCTGGTAGCTCTTCTGGAGATGCTGGTAGCTCTTCTGGAGATGCTGGTAGCTCTACTGGCAGATTTACAGAAGTGAGTTTCATTTCTTGTCTGAGGTCATGGTGAAATGTTGCTTGCACTCTTAAGCAGCTGAAATGCAAAAGGGCTGTGTTTCAGTGAAATGTGAAAGGATCTCTTTGTGCAGCTGCTCTTGCAAAGTGCTGTGGAGTTTGTCATGATGCATGACCGCTACCTAATGCAGACCAGTCGCTCAACATAGTCTATGGGTGTTTAAATTCAAAAGCTCCATAAATACTTTACCTCCTCTGGGGAAAAAAACAGAAGAAGGTGCATAAAGCAATCTATTATCACTACATAAAATATAAATATTCCCTGTTTGAGGTGCAAAAATCTCAGCAAGCTTCATTTGTTGCTTGCTTGCATCTACCTAGTTGCTTCTGCTTCTCCATTAGGGGAGGTAGTGCCAAACTGCTTCCTCCGCCTGGGACTGCCTGTGGGCTGTCTGCTGCACCTCTCTACGTAGGAAACAGTGCAAAATTCCTCTTCTTCTCAGATGTCAGACTTGGGTTTTTTCCACATGTAAGATCTTCAAGTCTTACTGTCTGTAAAAAGCAGTGAGGCCTGTGATTATTTAGCCATTGTAGAGTTCAAACCTTTCAGTACCATAGCTTGTGCTTTAACACTCTGTTGATGGGCTGTGCCTGCTTCTGGAGCCATGTGTGAAATTTCTGTTGACGTTAATAAAAACTGTATGGGATATCTGAGACAGAAGTAATTGCATAATATTATTTTCCTTTCTGCCTCATATTGCTGTATTCTGTAGCATCTGTTTAATAAGTTTCTTTTTCCCACTGGAGATTCCTCTGAATTCACAGTGGATGACTGCAAGTCAACTAACTTTTTTTTGTTCAAAATGTTTTAGCTGAATATTTGGGTCACGAACAGTGAGATCTCAGACATAACTTTGCTTTATACATGTCCACCTGCCTCTGTCAAATTCTTCACAGCACACAGCTTGCAGTGATGACCTGGAAAGTTCACATTGTCCTTTATGTTTTTCAATGGCATGAAACACGGTTAAATGCCACTTAAAACTGACCCTTAGCCACATCTGGAAATTCCAGATTAAATTCCTCCATGGTCCACACCATGATTGTCAATGTGGGCTACAAACACACGCTATGTGGAAATTATCAGTTTGCTTCCCCCTTGGGACATGACCACTGTGGGAGCTGCTGTGACATAGAGGTGCTTGGAGATAGAAATGATGGCCCCTGTGCCATGACCTCTGTGTTAGGCAAGGAGCAACGAGGATATTGAAGTAGCAGGTGGCCCAAGGTCTGGTGGACACTTGCTGGAGGTTAGTGCCTCGTCACACTGTACAGCCCCTGCTCTGCAGCCTCCTTTGGGGTCCAAGGCATGCAAGGAGCAATTATTCCAGAACTGAGTGGTCTACTGGCAAATACTTCAGTCAAGACTTCATCTGGTACTTCTTGTTGTATTGCAGTTTTTTTATTATTATTTCCTTCGGTTTTGAACACAGTAGTGCAGATGTCCATTTTTCATCCTGCATCAACCTAGGCATCAAGGTTTAATGGTGTTTGTTTGTGTGTTCAGGCTTGTTTCTGTTTCCTTTCAGTCCTACTGTTCCTCCAAAAAGCCTGCTTCCCTCAGATGGTAGCTCTTTCTGGATTAGTCAGGGAACCAAGCATTCCCTTCCCTGTCACTTTTACTGGGCAGATGTGCTGCAAGCAGAAGATGATTGCAGAGTATTAGAAACCTTCTTAAAGACAGGTGCTTGCTGCCCTGGGCATAAAGCAGGTTGTTTTTCAGTGAAGGCTTCACTGATACTTGCCATGAACAGAAGTTCAGTTAGAAGGAGGCTTTCCTTCATATATAAGAAATCAATTGCTTTTTAAATTGAATTTATTTTGTATTGAAATGTCATTTCTAAGGGTGAGTGGCTGACGAAGCCTTTTCATCCTACATGACTAATCCAAACGCTGCCCACATCTGTTGTGACTGAACATTTTATCAAGCCATGGTTGCTCAGTGACTTATGTTAAAAAAGAGCGTAGGTGATTCGATTGAAATGCCAGCAACCTCATGGTGAAAGGTAACGGCATGGGTGGCCTCAATGAAGTGAATTACAGTAGGGATGGATCTACCTTCTGGAGTGAGACCTCCAATCAAGGGCTGCAGGTAGCCTGCCAGGGCAAGCCAAGGGAACTTCTTCTGCCAGTATTAACACCAGATCACCTGCGTAGTCCAGGAAATAGTGGTAAACCAGTGCCAAGTGCATTGCACTCAGGCAAAATGATGAGAAAAAAGAATTGCTTCAGAATGGCTTACACTGGGCAGTGCAAGAACACCTCCTTCAGCCCTCCTTGAGCTTGAGGAGGCTGCTCATACAGACTGTTTGCATTCTTCCATCAGAGGTGTGGAGCCATGGGAAACACAGACCTTTCTCAGCTTCTGTACCAAATGTGTACCAGATAACTCAAAATACAGGATTTATTTTGCCATGTTAGTTTGGAGTTTGTCTTTACTTAGAAAAATAATCAACTTAAAAATTATAGATTTTGCTTTAACCTATGGGACAGCTGAGATCTTTGTTGAATGCTCCATGATTTGCTCTACTTTACTTTGTCATGGATGCTTCTTCAGGTGCTTCACAGAGGCTCTGTCCACAGCAAGTAGTTTCCAGAGCTTCATCTAGGCATAACTCATCACCTTGACTCTCAAAATGCTTTGATGCTGAGAAGTATTACTCAGTAGTTTTCCTGGACCTCTTTCTTAAAGGTCTTTCAGCTCTAGGGTAGATTACCCTGGACCGTTTATCTACTTTTATTCTGTGTGCATAGCAAAGGTGTGATCATGCAGCTAAGCATGTGTGACTCCGCATGTGGGTAAGGAGAGAAGGGAATTAGGGTCTCCTTTATTATATGTCGGCTCCTAAGGATTTCAGGCACATCTACTCAGCAAGGCATGTCAATCCCATGCATCAGGAGTGTCTGGAGTTGCTGAGATTGCATGTGGAGTCTCCTCTCCTCTGTTGCACCTTTTCTTGCACATACACTTGTATCTGTCCCAGGAAGAGACACAGGAGGCAGTGGCTCATGTTCTAAGCTGTGAGACTTCCTTTCTCTATGCTCAGTATTTTCCTCCAGGTTTCATACAGTACAAGGTGATTTTGACTTGAAGTTTAAACTCGTAGAGAATGGAGAAAACCTCTGGTGAACAATATATGTAATCAATATGTACGGAGGAATTAGGACAACTTCCTAGCACCATTTAATCCCAGAGAGAGGTCAGGAGTCAGAGATAACCCACCAGGCTTTGCTGTTGCTAGCAGTGTAGACGAAAACAACTGCTAGCAGAGTCCTATTACGAAGGGAAGAAGGGAAAGTTGTGTTGCAGATACATTCTGGCAGTTGAAATCAAAGTCAGGAAGAGAAGTATAAGAAGTACTCCTGTATTGCCACCAGCAAGACATGACACACACCTCCCAAAAAAGTTCAAAGGGGAATCCCTGACCTGGGATGCATAGAATTACTGCATGTGCTGCTCATGGGCAGGACTGAACTGTGCCTCAGCCTGAAAAATTTTCAATGCCCACATTCAACTCTATAGATGACTGCGAGAATTTTGGAAGTTAATGGCATTGTTCTATGAAGATCATCTGGCCTTAAGATCTACGTCAGTCCCAGCTACAGCCCTGTATGGCAAGAGTGCATGGGTCTTTTTTATTAACCCAAGAGAAGTCCCTAATGTGTTTGATTATAGTATTTTAGGGATGAAATAATGACTACAGGACTTTACCTAAGATTTGATGTTGGTGAGAAACATGTTCGTCTAGTTGCTGTCGGGCGAACTCTTGGTATGAAAGCGCGGTGGACTGAAACATCCCTCAGCTGGGATTCCAGCTGTTTAGCTCTTACCCTGTTATTTTAAAAATTTATTTTGTAACCAAAACAAACCCATTGATTTTCTTAAATAATTTTCCTGACTAAGCAAGGGTCTCTGTTATCTCTGAGCCAGGGAGGCATTCAGCTGGTGTTCATTCTGGATGGCACAGTGCTTCATAGCCATTACAAAAAAGAAAAAAGTTCAAAGTGAGCAAATTAAGTGAAATTCACAAGAAGCAGACTAAGCTAGCTGCTTCAGATCACCGAGATGTTGATGTGTTGTTACCGAATTGATGGATTCCAACTTTAAACCTTCCACACGCTCCTAATTTTGTTGTTCCTCTAAATCAGAGCCACAGGTTCCTTCTTTGTAATGGTTTCTGGTCGAGCTGCCAGGGAGTAGATGTTCAAAATGCAGAACTGACTACACAGCTCAATGCTGTGTTTAAGATCTTGCTTTATAATAAGCTGAACAGAAAATGGAGTCTATTTATCTGCAGACCCTAAAGACTTGAAATCCACCTTAAAACAAATGTCTCAATTTTGTGGTTCAGGCTACTTCCTGACATGGTGATCTCAAGAATCACTATTTAGTAATTGTATTGCATGAGTAGCATAATGGAGTTTCTTTATTACCATGAACATCTAGGACCAAATGTGTTCCTTGTGTTACTTGATTTTAATTGACTTCACGTTAGGAACAGGGCTCATGTGAATTTGCCTCAGGCACTCGTAATCTAACTTGGATGTCACCGCTGTGACACTTAAAGGATGTGGCAGGAGCATAACATTGATTTACATGAGACACTCCAGGGAAAAAAGTGGAGGAGGTGAAGGGAGATCTTCATGGTGTCCGGTGGGGAAAGGCAGTGTATTCACGTTATCACACAGTCTATGGGCAGCACAGAGTCCTCTCTTCAACTCATCTCTGACTGGGTGCTGGCAGGAGGTGCTCACAGGCTTTTATGGCAGAAATTAATTTCCATGTTGCTTCAGATGAGCCAACCACAACTCCTCTCTCTTTCTTAAAGGTCACCAGAATGCTGCAAGCTGGCTATAATTGTCAGAGAAGTGCATGGTAGCCTCGCGTCTTTGAAAGTCCTCTTGTCTCCTGTTTCCTCTACCTTGAATCCCTCGGTAGAGGCCATATCCTGAGATCTGTATCTACTTAGGACACCCACAGGCTAGGTGTCAAACCTCTGCCTGCCTCTGCACCACCTCTACAGCTGAATCATTACAGGGCACATAGGCAGAAGTTTATAATAGGTCAAAACAGTAACCAGAGATTTCTTCCACTTCTAAAACACTTGCTGTTTCATTTAAGAATGGATAAAACAGGGATATGAGCTTCCAGGAGAGCAGATATGCAGTGATACCCCGATTTTTTTGTCCCATATTTCAGCAGCAGCTTCAGCCCCAGGTAATCCCAGGGCTGTTCTCAGCAGCCCACCTACAGTGAGGAACCAGCCAGACCAGTAAAACAGGGAATCTTTGATTCAGCTGACCTCTTGTCCCCTTTCTTGTGATCACAGGTCAAATATGTCTCTGCTCACCAGACAGAGCCTTGTATTCCAGTGCCCCTGTGACCTGCCGAGTAACGGCAGAGAGGAGCATCTTTGAGTCTCCCCAGCCTCCACATGCAGCTCATCATGACATGCCTTGCTTTGTATACAGTTCGGTGAATATTGCAGCTTATCTAGAAAGCTGAGCATGTGCAGCACTTTTCAAGGTTAGAGGGCTTACAGTGTTAAGCATTGCTGAGATGGTTTAATGCAGATTTAAAAGAACTAACTTTAAATCTGGAATATATTTTCTCACTGCATCTATACATTGTTATTTTAGTGTTGGGCAATAATAATTTAATTCATTATGGTTTGATGAATAGCATTTTACAAGGGAAGAATCTCAGTAATGTAACTGAAAAATGTGGACAGAACTTGCCCAGGTTTATGTAACCCCAGGGGAGAATGAGTCCCCTGTTTAGGGGGAAGAGCCGAGCTGGGATGGAGTCCCAGCAGCAGAGCCCTGGAGAGCTGAACCTGCTCTTCCTACTGCCACCAGGCATATGGGAGATGAGGTAACAGTGATAGCTTTATAGGAGTCCCATTTTGCTTAGCAATAGCCATACATCCACACATAAGCATATGTCTCAAACTGCATCAGCAGTGAACCTGGGTCTCCAAAGCTTTTCTAGTAAAAGCTAAATGACCCTTTACTACTCCCTGTGTCTGCTGTCCAGGACAACTGCTTGTCTTGACTGCCAAAATCTTGCTCAGACTATAGACTGCCTCTGACCAATGCAATAGGTATATTGATTAGTATGCACTTATTCCTGATGGTTTTGCACCTGGGACAGAAAAAAACATATGACTGTTCAAGCTGAGGGCTGACTGGCTATATAGCAGCTCTTCAGAAGAAGACCTGGTGTCCTAGTGGACCGCAAGTTGAATATGTTAACAGTGTGCCCTTGCAGAGAGGGACCACATAGCAAGAGAAGAGCATAGCCAACAGGCCCAAGGAAAGGACTAGTCCCCTCTACTTGGCACAGGTGAGATTGCATATCCATTATTGTGTCCAGTTTAGGGACCCCAGTGCAAGAAAGATAGTGAAAAGCTGGAGCAAGTCCAAACTTGACTAGACGAGGCTCTGAGCCAGCTGATTTAACTTTGAAGATAGCCCTGGGGGGTGAATAGAGAAGAGGTCATCCAGGGTGACTTCCAGAGGCCATTTCAGCCTCCGTTCTTGCATGATTCTATGGGCTTTTTCTCTTTCCAATGTCCTGGACACACTCATGTGCTCTGTGTTGTGGGCCAGTGTATATTTAGGCAAGCTGAGTGCAAACCCTATGGAAAGTAGCATTCCCACAGTGTAAGAGAGAAAAGGCTCCATTCATTTCTACATGAAGCTCTCCAGTGTGCTGAGGAAAGGAGAGTTTATGTCATCCTCTCCCCCATCCTCTTCGCTGTAGCTCTCTAGCACAGTCTAACACTGACATGCTGAGTTTAAAAGCAACAGGCAAACTTGTACTTATTTATTCTAGAAAGGTCACTTCAGACATTGTAGTCACTTCAGACGTCGTATCTGGATTCTGGGAGGTCCAGCCATGACTCAATCTTTCAGTTTAGCTGATTTAGGCAGCAAGAAGCCAACTGCATTGCTCATGTTCACACATCCAGTGTGAGTCAGTACCTTGGCTTAGAGTTGTAACTGCAAGCCGCTGGCTGCCAGAGTTTAGTCTGTCACCTGATGTGTCCTTTTGAGTTTGACTTGACCCTGGCCCTAACTTGGTGCTTTCAGAAACCAGCTATAGCAGTGTGACTTCTGACACCTTTAACCTGCATGAACCCAGTGGCTGAAGAAACTACTGATCTGCAGCAGGCTTCCCAGGCACAGGGGTTTGACCCGGGCAGGGTGTCCATCCAGCGTTCACTGAAAGCCCATTCTCCATTGTGCCCTTAGTGCCAGGCTAGCTCACAGGGACTGAGGGTGAGCTGATGCCCCTCGCTGACAGGTTGCAGCAGGGACCCCAGCACAGGATGGCTGCACATCTGGGAGTGGGTCCAGGCAGGTCTGGCAAGCTCAGTCCAAACTGCAAGTGCTGCATCACAGATGTGAGTCCATTGCTATTTCCAGATAAAGAGTTTATTTGTTTCTCGTGTACAGTCCTTCCACCGTGCTTTGTAACGGACCAAGTACGCCCTGAGCACAACAATTCAAGACGTGCTACTTGCCTGAACAGCCCCACAGAATGACTTGGGCATGTTGCTTTGGGCCATTATCTGAGGGCATTTGATTTGTCTAGTCAGGAACAGTTTCAAGGTGAATTAATGTTTACCTCTGTGAAACACAACCTGAAACCCTGTTTTCATCAAGACAATATACACTTCTCCTGAAGCAGATCATTGTCATTTCATTTGTCCAACCTGGGAGCTTTTGAAAACAGATTTTTTTTATATTTAACATTTGTTAAAATGAACTTTGTGTGGCAAAAGTTTCCTATATCCCTTCCCGTTTCTGTTCAAGTGCTTGGGAAGGAGGGATTGCCCTGCAGTGCTTACTAAGGATAGGTTCAGGGTTAGGTTCTGGGGAAGCTGCTTGGGGAGGCATAGCTGCTACAAACCCACACTGGCATGGATGATGTTGAGAAGTCATTTGACTGGAATCATCCCTGTCTTTAGCCACTGGTATTGCTCCACCCTCAATAAGACAATATGTGGTTAGGAAAGCCTTGCTTTGAGTTTTGTTTAACTGTCCAAAAACACAACAATGGTCACATGCAGTTTCTCTTTCTTCTGGATTAGCAAAGTTTTGAAAAATAAAAGATTTTCTTTTAAAATAGACTGCCAGAAGAGATGACCTTCCATCATGGCTTCCAAGTCTTTAATTTACTAAGTTTATTTGACTTTTAACCAGGTCATGTTCTGCAACCCTTCCTTAAGTAATCCTCTTTCTGCACAGGCTGCTGTCTCGTTCTCTTATGAATGGTTGGTCTCCTTGATGATTAAACAACAAATATAATTTTCTCATAGACTGTGTAATCGTGCAGCAATGGAAAGAATTGAATAAAATGGAGCTATGACTCAGGCTGTGGAGGAGAGTGCAAGAAGTGATGAATATGTCGGGGATTTCTGTGCAGAAAGTCAGTTTTTAAATATATACTTAGCTGATACAATTTATTAAAAGATAAAGTGCTTAAATACTTGACTAATCTAACTGGGACAAGGGAATAAAGAAGTTTATATTTCTCTAACAGACTGCAAGTCAAAATAGCAGAATCTACCACTATAGATAAACGCCTTGGCGGAATTCCTGAGATAACCCTGATTCCTAAGGTTTCCTAAGTCAGCTCTTTCCCTTTCTATAATACGTAGTCAGATGATGCCTCTGATATTCTTAATCCAAAATCCATTTTTAATTAATTCATCTCTCATTTCTAAGAACTACCAGTCACATTTTTTCCTCAGGTATATATGCATAATTGCCATTGATTTTAATAGCAGCTGGTAATTGTGGAACTGAGAATAATTTGGACCTATTTATTTAAAAAAACCCCATAAAAATGAAGCTTTACTCTGAGAAGACTGTGTCTAGATGAGGCTTCCAAAAAAGTGCTTTCTTCATGGAATTTCATTCTCAAAGTTAAAAACCTCCTCTTCTGAAATAAGGAGACAGCTACTGGCAGAAGCACTTAACTTACTGGCTGACTTTATTACTAAATAAATGAGCACTTGTTTCAAAACTTTTTCTCAGCCTGCATAAACCAAAAATGCCTCCAAGGAAGCAGCTGTCAGTCATTTTCCTTTTCATAGAGCCATGACTAGAGTTGGTGCCTTTGTAGCACCAGATAAGAGCTAAGCCAGTGATGGAGTCCCAGGGCAACAATAACCAAGACAACGAGGACAATGGGTTCAAACCAAGAAAAAACAAACTCAGAATGAATCAAGTTAAAGCAGAGATGCTGTGTGAGTCTGTGAAGAAACAGCTTAAACATCAGTAAAAACTCACTTAGAAAAAAACTAGAATAGTAGACTTCAATTGTTGTCTTAAAGTCATCCACCTGTGAAAAGCTACTTGCTGTTTGGGTAGCTGGAGCTCTGGAAGATGTCCTCCTCTTCTTATTCCTTGGGTTGCTGTGAGCCTGAGCCTGGAAACTTTTTTAGGAGTGTGTGCTTGGCTCATGCAAATGCCTTACATGTGCCCACACTCAAGTCCTCATGTACCAAGCCAATGGTTTGTGGTGTGGAGCTGAGCACATTGCCCTTCCGGCTTCACTGCAAATCCCAGGCTAAGCTTTGTGCAGCCACAGAAATAAAAGAATTTGAAGCACATGAAATGTGAATTGTCAGGAATGTAAGCAGAGAAATTTCAGCCATGTGTGGAAGTAGTAGAGATGAAGCTTTGCGTGAGGTGTCATCTGTTTGTGTAAGTTATTACATGACATGGAGATTAAAGATCAGATTGTACTGGAGACCTCTCAGTTTCAGTTAGTCCAGCAAGATCATAGAAAAGTTTGGGTTGGAAATAACATTTAAAGTTCATCTAGTCCAACGCCCCCTGCAGTGAGCAAGGACATCTTCAACCTAGATCAGGTTGCTCAGAGCCCTGTCCAACCTACCCTCAAATGTGTCCAGGGATAGGGCATCTACCACCTCTCTGGGCCACCTATCCAGTGTTTTACCACCCTCATTGTAAAAAATGTCTTCCTTCTCTCTAGCTTAAATCTCCCCTCTTTTAGTTTAAAAACATTACCCCCTGTCCTGTTGCAACAGGCCTTGATAAAAAGACCATCCCCATCTTTCTTATAGGCCCCCTTTAAGTACTGAAAAGTCGCAATAAGGTATCCCTGGAGTCTTCTCTATGCTGAACAACCCCAACTCTCTCAGTCTTTCTTCACAGAAGAGGTGTTCCATCCCTCAGATTACTTTTGTGGCCCTCCTCTGGACCCTCTCCAACAGGTCTATGTCTTTTCTGTGCTGAGGACTCCAGAGCTGGACACAGCACTCCAGGTGTGGTCTCACCAGAGCAGAGTAGAGCTGCAGAATCACCTCCCTTGACCTGCTGGCCACACTTCTTTTGATGCAGCCCAGGATACCGTTGGCTTTCTGGGCTGCAAGCACATGTTGATGGCTCATGTCCAGCTTTTCATCCACCAGGACCCCGAAGTCCTTGGCAGGGCTGCTCTCAATCCCTTCATTCCCCAGCCTGTATTGATACCAAGGGTTGCCCCAACCCAGCTGCAGGACCTTGCACTTGGCCTTGTTGAACCTCATGAGGTTCACACTGGCTCACTTTTCCAGCTTGTCCAGATCCTCTGGATGGCATCCTGCCCTTCATCTGTGTCAACTGCTCTGCTCAGCTTGCTGTCATCTGCAAACTTGCTGAGGGTGCACTTGATCCCACTGTCTGTGTCATTGATGAAGATATTAAACAGCACTGGTCCCAGTACAGATTCCTCTGGAGGACACCACTTGTCACTTATCCCCAGCTGGACATCGAGCCATTAATCACCACCCTCTGGATGTGACCATCCAACTAATTCATTCTCCACTGAACAGTCCACCCATCAAAGCCACATCTCTCCAATTTAGAGAGAAAGGTGTTGTGGGGGACTGTGTCAAAGGCTTTACAGAAGTCCAGAGAGGTGACATCCATAGGTCTTCCCCTGTCCACCAATGCAGTCACTTCATCATAGAAGGCCACTAGATTGGTCAGGCAGGACTTGCCCTTGGTGAAGCCATGCTGGCTGCCTTGAATCGCTTCTGTCCCCCATGTGACTCTGCATAGCTTCTAGGAGGGTCTGTTCATGATCTTCCCAGGCTCAAAGGTGAGGCTGACAGGTGGGTAGTTCCCAGGGTCCTCCTTTCTACCCTTTTTAAAAATGGGTGCAACATTTCCCTTTTTCTGGTCATCAGGGATGTCACCTGACTGCCAGGACTTTTCAAATATCATGGAGAATGGCTTGGCAACTCCATCACCCAACTCCCTCAGGACATTGGGATGCATCTAATCAGGTCCCATAGACTTACGTATGTTCAGGTTCCTCAGGTGGTCACAAACCTGATCTTCTCTTACAGTGGGAGGGACTTTGCCTCCCTGGTCCCCATCTTATGGTTCACTGGCTCAGGAGGTGTGAAAAGAGAGGTTGTCAGTGAAGACTGAGGTAAAAATGTTGTTGAGTACTTCAGCCTTCTCCTCGTCTCTTGTAACCAGCTTGCCAGTCATGTTCATGAGGGAGGGTACACTTTCTTTAACCTTCCTTTTCTGGGTAACATACCTGTAGAGGCCCTTCTTATTATTCTTTACATCCCTCACCAAGTTCAGGTCCAGCCGCGCCTTGGCCTTCCTAACCCTATCCCCATACAGTCAGGCAGTGCCCCTATATTTTTCCCAGGATGTCTGTCCCTGCTTCCACTGCCTGTGCAGTTCCTTCTTGCCCTTTAGTTTGACCAGCAGGTCTTGACTCAGCCATGCTGGTCTCTTCCCTTGCTCCCTTAATTTCTTTCACGTGGAGAGCAACAGTTCTTGTGCTCTACGGAAAGTATCTTTAAAGATCTGCCAGCTCTGTTCTGCTCTCTTGTCCCTGAGGGCCGTTTCCCAAGGGGTCCTATTGACTAACTTCTTGAAGAGCTGGAGGTTTGCTTTCCAAAAATTCAGGCTCTTGACCATACTCTTTGCCTGACCCATATGATCAGTGCAACCCAGGCTGCCTCCAATCTTGATGTCATCCGTGAGTTAAGTTGCGTTGGTGACCATCAGATCCGCTATCCCTCCTCTCCGGTAGGACTGTCTGACTTAAGAAGTTCTCCTCAATGAATTCGAGGAGTCTCCTGGATTGTCTACAGCTCACTGTGCTACTTTTCCAGTGAGTGCAATGTCTCCTGCAGCTGGAGTAAGAAGGCTTCATCAATAGTCTTCCCTTGATCAGGTCTGTCATAGACACCGACCACAAGGTTCCCTTTATTGCCTTGGTCTGTAATTCTTACCCCTAAGCCTTCAACCTGCTCATGGTTATTCTTCAGAGACAGCTCTTCACACTCCATCCATTTCTTGATGTAGAGGGCAAGCTCTCCACCTCTTATTCCCTTCTGAATAGCCTGTAGCCATCAATAGCCGCACTCCAGTCATGGGATTCGTCTCACCAAGTTTCATTAATGGCAACTAGGTTGCATCTTTCTAGAACATAGAGGCTTCCAACTCCTCGGGTTTGTTGCCCATGCTGCGTGCATTGATGTAGAGGCATTCCAGCTGGGCTGTCGACAGTGCCATGTTCTTGGAGGAACACCCCTTAATTCCTTTGAAATTTCAGTGGTGTTTCCCTGTTGGCTCCTATTACCTCAGGATCCTCTGGCTCTTCTCTGTAAGACTTCAACTGTGCTGCAGTGTCCCCAACATACCTCAGAGCAACAGGCTGAGGGCCCTTGCTGTGTCATCACACAGCTTGTCACAGACAAGCCTGATATTATCCTCCTCCCACTTCAAGTCTAGTTTAAAGCTCAGTCAATGAGCCCCACTAGCTTGTGAGCAAAGACCCTCTTCCCCCTTTGAGAAAGGTGAATCCCATCTAACCCCTGCAGGCCTGGTGCCATGTAGATCATTCCATTATTGAAAACCCAAAAATTCTGACGGCGACACCAGCCGTGGACCCATGTATTAATAGCCTGGATACATCTGCCTGCAACAGAAAGGATAGAGGAAAAACCAACCTGTGCTCCAGATTCATCCAATCATCCAAAGGCCCTGAAGTCTCTTTTGACCTCCCTTGGACTACACATTGCAGCTTCATTGTCATCCCCATGAAAGAGCAGTAATGGGTAATAGTCCAAGGGCTGTACCAGGCTAGGAAGTTTCTTAGTGATGTTCTTAACCAGGGCCCCAAGAAGACAGCAGATGAATGTGTATAAATCTTTTTGCTGAGATGGGATGTCTACTTCAAACCCACTTGTGTAGTAGAAGGTAGTGTGAAAATGTGTTTTTCATTGTGATGCTGAGGTTTAGTGTGTGGAAAAAGCTTGGTATTGCTTTTGCCAACCACTGAATTTGTTTGAAGGAGGCAGCCTTTATTATTCTTCCAGCTATGAGAACACTTGGGTAATCTTTTGGCATTAGGTTGGCATTGCTGTTGCTCTAGTATTTGCAAGCACTCTGAAATGAAGCACTGACGGGGCATATGCACTGCTTGTATTCCTAGGGACTGCAGTGAGATGTTCTGCATGCGGTATTTGTATTTGTCACGTGTCTTATCTTATACTGAGAACCAGGACTGTGGCATGATGGAGGAAGGCATTTAACTCTGATATTGAGAACAGCCTGCTGCATACCTTTGTCCTTGGAAACCAGTTAGAAGAGAAGAGTTCTGGTTTAGGGTAATTGTATGCTTTATAGTCATAGATGTTTACTTTTTCTTTCCATCAGCCCTTGTAAGGTGCACTACAAAAAGCACAGGCAAAGTCAGTTTTCCTGGACAGTGTTTGGAACAGGACCACATGTGTGGAAGAAGCAGTTACTAGCATCTGTATGGGCATTGCCAAAGTTTTCTAGGATGTTATGCCAGCCGTTTCCATCTGGGATAAAGGAACAGGAAGGGTGGGTGAGACTGAAATAGAATTGCTGCTCTTGACTACAAAGTCACACCAAAACATGAGCTTAAGGAAGCGGCCAAGGCTGCATAGACATCAAGGGAGCAGGAGACTTTCCTTCTCTGTATTTTTCAGTGTTATCCCACTGGTTCATATGAATGTTGTCAGGACTACAGTCTCTGACAATGCTGCAAGGGGCATCTTTTACTTTTTCACTACAGGCATGAACATTACCAGTAAATGTATAGTGACTGGAGAACTTCTCAATACAGAAGGAAGTTTACCTGTTTTCTCATAGAATGATGCACACTTATCTTTTAATTTCACTATAGTGTATTACAAACTATGTTCAATGGTACTGATGTGCTGATCAATTCAGATTGGTCTCTATGGCAAGCTTTGTCTTCCTCGTTACTTACTTACCTGTTAGTCAGTCCTTGGCTTAGTCACGATTTTTGCCAACAGTGATTTTTGATACCTCTAAATCACTGATGAAGATTTTGCAAAAAAACCCCACTCCTTTGCACAGAAATGTGCACCTGTGCTCTCTCCAAGATTGTTTCTTTTCCATCTTTCCAGGGGAAGATCCTAAGAAGATTTAAAATGGGATATAAACTTACTTATTAAACCTGGCTCTAAATTAATTTTCCAGGATCTGATTCTGAACACGTGAAAAAGAAATAGAGAAGCTTCTTGTCATAGCCTAGAATTGTGGTCTAGTGACCTAGACAAATCAGTATGGACATCTTTAAGTTTGTACACCAAGAAAAAGGGAAAAGCCAAAAGCACTGTTTTTTCTTCCCCGTGAAAGAGTTTGATCTCTGAGCTAATGTATAAGAAAGCCAGTTCCAGTCCAGCCCTCAGGAGGTTCTCACAGAACATTTTCAAACCACTGTGAGATGAAAAAAAAAAAAAAAGGGAGAAACATAGATATTGAAAATGAAGATTATTTCCTAGGCTTGTTAACTTCTGAGATAATTGAGAAATTGTACATACTGATATTAACACCTACATTTGTTAATTTCATTTGCTAATCTTGTTAACATGCTATTTTCCCTCTATTTCAGTTAATTAAAAAAGACAGATCTGACCTGACAATGGTCTCCATGGTGCTTGTAATCACACTTCCTAAACCCTGACATACTGCTATTTGTTATCCCATTTTCTTATGTTTCCCGTTGTTTTTCAAGCCATTTTCCACAATTGAATAAGAGCTCATAGAAGATAACATGCCGAACAAGGTTGTGTGAATTTTTGCTTTAAAAGCAACAGCAGTGAGAAAGCCATCATTTGGTAAGATTGCTGGGCAAGGGTTTCAGATAGGCATTTAACTGACAAAATACAGACCAATGGAGAACTAAGCTGCCTGCAAATGTATAGAGCAAGCCAGAGCTGTCGTATCTTTCAAAAAACAAGCAAAATCCTTCCCCTGATCTTCTGTTCCTTTAATCCAACATAATAAGAACTGGCTTTCCAATTTGGTCCTGATGTATTTGCTTGTGTCACTGTTTATAAAACAAATCAAGCAAAAAGTAAGGGAAAAGACCTCTCTGTTAACCCTCACAGCCTTGCAGTTTTTCCTTGACTGATTACAAAGTTTCTTCCAAACACTAACTAATCACGTTAAAGGGCCACAGATACTGATATTCTTGTTAATTCTTTATTGTTAATTTTCAATGCCAAATATCTTTGCTGCCAACAGGCAAGAAGAAGTTAATGAATGGAAGAAATTATATACAGAAATAATTCATCTGGTAAAATGATGAGCACATTAAAAATGAGACTCACTTAAATGGAGCTAAAAAGAAGGAAAGAAATTAGTATTTTTAAATTATGTCCAAAAGACTTCAGGTTATTATTTCAGCATTATGGCTAAAGTATTTTTATTAAACAATAAATAGGTCCCCACCTGAAACAAAATTAAACTTCAATGAACATGTCGGAAGAAAGAATAACTCATTATTAGTGGTGTGGAAGTTACCAGTGTAAAATTTCTTACGCTACACAGTGGAAGGCAGCTTAACAGCGTGGCTTTGACTCTTGATCAATATCTGAGATGTCCTGCAAGCCTGCAGAAATATTGAGCCATAGGAAAGTTTATGTTGGTAAGAACCTCTGGAGGTCCTCTCGTCCAATCCCCTATTCAAAGCACATCCAGTTACAGTATGTTGTTCAGGGCCTTGTTTGTCTGGCTGAGTTTTGAGTATCTCCAAAAATGGAGATGCCACTATCTCTCCAATGCCTGCTCCAATATTTTACCATCCTCATGTTTCCTAAAATCTGATTAGAATTTTTGTTTTTGCAGTTTGTGTCTATTGCTTTTGTCCCATTGCTGAACACCTCTAAAAAGAGTTTGACTCTCTTTTCCCTGCATCATACCATTACATGGCTGGGGTCAGCAGTGAGATCCTCCAACCTTTCTCTTCTTCAGGTTGAACAAGTCTAACTCTCTCTCCTGATCCCCATATATCCACATACTTCTTCTGGGTATCTCCTTTCTCAGTTGACTTTAGCATAACTTGAACTCCTGAATTAGGTGTCTAAACACCAATGGAATGAATCTGGGTCAGCCAAGAGATGGGATAAATTTGACCGTCTTTGACCATAATTTGAGACTAGTGATCAAAAACTGTTTCAGAAGCCCCAGGGTAAAAGAAAGAAAGAGTGACCCAGAAGAATGCTGTGTTTCATGGTGGCAACCAAAGAGGCTTTAGAAGTGAAGGCTTCTGCCTAATTAGCAGAATTGTCCACTCCTGGATCATTTTGTTGGCTCTGGATGCTTAAGGTGGCCAGTAGTGAAATGGTTAACTCTGAAATAGAAAATCTAGCAAACAGACTTTGTGTTAACAGCATTAAGAGTTCATGACTCTCGGACAGCTGTTGCTTCCATCTGTATAAAGATGTTGTATCCAGAAGGTTGCACCTACAGCCCTGAGGACTGGAACCTTTCTTTTTCAACAACAGCACAAGCTCCTCAGACACTAGTGTAGTACGAAGCAGCTTTGGTTGGGAGGGACCAGCAGGTATATGCTCAATTGAAGATTAGCAGAATCAAAGAGAATTAAATGTAAATAACTTCTGAAAAGGCTGAATTAAAAATGTGCGATGGGAAGAATGCCTTAGGGAAACAAATCACAGTAATTCCTTCTGAGTGTGGTAATTTTCTCATAAATATGAAACAAACAGCGGAACTGAAACCAAGGACTTGTCTTACTGAGATGTGCTCTAACAAATAACCCTGTATACTTCTTTTCATTGTGTGACCAGAGGGTCAGAGTGGTCTTAAGGCAGAAGGATTTTGAGAAGAGGAAACAATCACTGTCCAAAATACCCCATGGTCATTGCAACAGAGCTGTGCTCCAGAGAACAAGAGGCTGGTGATTAGCCTAGGAGTGAGGTAATGGGCTTAGGCAATAGCCAGATTGTGCAGTGTATTTTTTTCAAGTGACAAATAATATACAGACTAGCGCGATTTCTCCCTCTTTATCTTTCAATCCCTGGAAAGTGACTCATGTGATGCATCAAGTGATGAGACAGTGGGAACGTGACACCAAAGACAGATTTGCCTGTGATTCCAAAGAGCTGCTAGGAGCTCTGCAGAGGGAACCTGGGTTCAGGGATGAGGCCAGCAATCACTAAGGATGGGATTGTGTGTGGTTGGATGTAGATACCTAGTACAAAATAAAATGGATCCTCTCAGCACCAATTTATCCCATTTAAACTAAGCAGGGATTACTAGTTTGTAAAATCTTACAGGTCTCCAGGGTCTGAGCTGTTTCAGGTCCACAATGAACTGAATTCAAAACTTGGTCCCAAACAAATGATTGACTACAATTTCCAAGACCCCAGACTCCTAGCTTTACCGCACAGGAAAATTCCATAGAGGACATTTGGGTCCAACACAGTTAAAAGTGCAGTGTCCTTGCTCTTCCAAGAACTTCAGAGGAGCTCAGCAAAGCAACTAATTTATGTACGTTTTCACTTCTTAAAAATAGTTAACTGAGTTCACTTTAATGCATCCTATCCTATACTTTTTTCAATTACAATGAGCACCGACCATCCTTGTGCATGATGTTTTATCTCTGCTTGTATGGGGATGGCAGAAGGAAGTAACGGAGAAAGAGATTCTCCTTTTTTTGAAGTGTGTGAGATACAGCAAGGGTGATTTAAAAGGCAAAAATCTGGCACAAAGAGAGAACTGCTTGTGCCTCCGTTCTCAGTAGAGTTTTGAGTCATTCATGCAGTGCAGTAGCTAGGGAGTCTGAGTGACTCATACATTGCTAACTATGGGGAAAAAATATATTTTCTGAAACATTCAAGCATTACTCACATTTTCACTTAGTATCAGCTGATTCTAGTAGCCTTACTCCACCTTTCAGGATTTAGTACAATGGGTTATATAAAAGACAGATTGGGCTCAAGCTCCCTTTAAACTGATGTGTTAAATATGGCCTCAGGCACCTTTGTCTAGATTATGCAGTATGTTGAGTGACCCTCATTTCAGCATGGAAGTTATTAATAGGGAGGAGCTGGGAAAATTGCAAAACTCATATAACAGCTGACTTTGAAGGCTCTTGATAACTTTCCTAACTTCTGTGTTGTGACTTTGATCCCAGGTCCTTTTCTGATGGGCAGCTTTCCAGCCACTCTTCCCCAAGCCTGTAGCATTGCAGGGGGTTGTTGAGGCCCAAGTGCAGGACCCGGCACTTGGCCATGTTGAACCTCATATAATTGGCCTCAGCCCATTGATCCAGCCTGTCCAGATCCCTCTGTAGAGCCTCCTGACCTTCAAGCATATCAACATACCCACGCAACTTGGTGTCATCTGCAAACCTACTGAGAGTGCACTCAATCCCCTCATCCAGATCATTGATAAAGATGTTGAAGAGGACAGGCCCCAATACTGAGCCCTGGGGAACATCGCTTGTGACTGGCTGCCACATGGATTTATCTCCATTCTCCACCACTCTCTGGGCCTCCCATCCAGCCTGTTTTTTATCCAGTGAAGAATACACTCAGCAGACACAGTGTGTGGTCTAGATATGGTCCCACAAGTGCTGAGTAAAGGGCAATGATCACTTCCCTTGACCTATGGTCTACACTCTCTAACACAGCCGAGTGTTCTCTTGGTCCTTGCCACAAGGACCCACATTTCTTAAGAGTACTCAGCAGTCACATGACATGGGTCAGTGCAGATTCATTGTATGGCTTCACAGTACAAAGATGGCCAGGAGATCTACGTATATTAGGAGATCTATATATGGTCACACTGTCCGTAATTTCATCCACTATTTGGTAGAACCCTGGAGTAAGACCAGAAGTCTGACATCATTAAGTTCCTGATTTATTAGATAAAAATGAGTCACTTCAGTTTTAATGAAAAGTGAAATGATGTAGACTCTTTCTGCAAATAGTTTTGAGGTTTGTGGAAAAGTGCTGTGTAAGAGCTAGACACCACTTTGCATAGGCTCTTTGTGAATGTTTGTGTGAGGTAGGTCCCTGCTATAAAATTCTACCCCAAAGCGAATTTCAACATTTGTGCTGCATTTTTCTAGGAACTTTAGTATATCACTGTGGCCAGGAGTGTAGTATGAATCAAAAGAAAACTGAGTATTTTCCTGGATAATGGGAATAGCCAGTTTTATTAGCAAAGATTACAAAATAAATAAAACCTCGTGTGTTCTGGAAAGGTTGAGGATCCTCAGTATGAGTCATGTTTTTGCTCAAATAAATAGGAACAAAGGAGCCATTTCTGTTACAGAGAGTATTTCCACAACGGTCTGATGAAATTTTGTGCTTCTTCCTCTGAAGTCCCTGAAAGCCCTTCTTGGAGACATTTACCTCAGACTGGGAAGGTCCAGCATTTCCAGTGCTGAGAGACTGAAATATTTCACCAGAGACCACTGAGAGCCTTCCATGATCCCCTTTTCTACCCGGGAAGGCAAAAGCATTTTCCTGTAGTAGGATGGGAAAGAACCAGCTCAGCTGCTGAAGCCCAGAAAAACATGGATTTATCTCCTTTGATGGACTAGCAGAGCACACAAGGAAATACAGGCATGGATGTGGACACAGCAAGCTTGATCTGGCTCTGCAGTATGCTAGGATAAGTCAGATGCCAATCACAAAGGCTAATACTACAATTAAGCCTAATTCCAACCTGTGATGCTTTTGCTTAGATGGCATTCTTATTTCCTAATAAATAAATAAATACAATTACTGAATTTAATTAATAATTTCTAATGGATTGGATTCCTTTTAAAGTCTGGCTAACATTTATTGAAGCCAAAAGGTGTTTGAGGAGTAAAATAGTGCTCCGTCCTCAGTGTGACAATATCCAGTGTTCAGGACCGTCGCAGGGGAGATGTGGGCAAGCTGGGCTTAGTCAGGCATGTTTGGGAGTGTGCATATCTCAGATAGAGACAGATGGTTGTTTGCTCACTAGAAATATGTAGGTTAATTCCTCAGAGGAATATACATATCTTTATCTGATTGCACCTGAGAGGAAATTTGGGTAGAACAACTTCAATGGGAATTGTGGGAAATGCTGAAAAGTCAGGTCACAGTTTCCTGTGGACTGAGATGTTTAGTATTAGACAATGTGGTTTGAAACTGTTAGCAGTGAGGTAAGGCAGTACTATTGCAAAAGGGCTTGAAGATTTTGTAAGGTAATTTTCAGGAAATGAATCCAGAAAAGGGCAGAAAATGTCATCATGTTACCAAGTAATGAGTAGAATAACTCTGAATACAGGATGCAGTTCTGTCCATCCGTGTGGCCCTGCTCCATCCTAACCCTCACCCCCCCATTTCAGAGCTAGAAAATGTTCAGAGAAGGACAATCATTAGTATAAAATGATTTCCTGCCTAAAAGAAGCCAAGTGGACCAGGAGTCTCCACCTTGGGATACAGGCTGAAGGTTAACAGAGACATATATATCCCATTGGGGTATAGAAAAGGTGAAAGAAGTAAGATGTTCTTCATTATTTCTCATACTGTAAGAACTAGAGAAACTCCAGCCCTCCAGCAGGTTTGGTACAAACAGAAAAAAAGTACTTTTTCACAAAGTACCTATAAAATGATGGAACCGAATGCTGTGGTAATTGTGAAGGTGGAAACCATACAGATATTCAAGCTAGACTGAACAAATTACCTCTGACTGTGATTATTAAGCATGATATTGCAGATACAATCTCTGGCTCAGAAGTCCCCCAACCCCTTCTTTGGCAGAAGTCACCAAGAAGACTGGTTGCTTGTACACGCCCCTATTTCTGCTGTTCTTCATGAATTTTCCCCACATCTCACCATCATTCATGGGGAGCTGCCTTTGAGGAAGAGAGTTACACACGGTTTTGAACATCCTTCATCCTGTGTTTCTCCTCATCCTGATCCCTTTGTTGGGGATTTTTGTGCTCACAGGACAGCTGTAGAGAGCTCCTCCTGGCTGCATGAGTCTGCCTTTGTGCATGGGGCAGAGAAGAGTATCTTTCATAGGAAATCACAGAATCACAGAATCACCTGGTTGGAAGAGACCTTTAAGATTACCGAGTCCAACAGTTCACCCTGCACTGTCAGGGTCCCTAAGCCATGTCCCTCAGCACCACATCCACATGTCTTTTAAACACTTCCAGGGACCGGGACTCCACCACCTCCCTGGGCAGCCTGTTCCAATGCTTCACAACTCTCTCTGTAAAGAAGTTTTTCCTGATAGCTAACCTAGATCTCCCCTGGTGCAACATAAGGCCATTTCCTCTCATCCTGTCACTTATCACATGGCAGAAGAGACCAACACCCACCTCTCTACAACCTCCTTTCAGGTAGTTGTAGAGAGCGATAAGGTCTCCCCTGAGCTTCCTTTTCTGCAGGCTAAACAACCCCAGTTCCCTCAGCCACTCCTCACAAGACTTGCTCTCCAGACCCTTCACCAGCTTTGTTGCCCTTCTCTGAACATGCTCAAGCACCTCAATGTCCTTCTTGAAGTGAGGGGCCCAAAACTGGACACAGTACTCAAGGTGTGGCCTCAGCAGTGCTGAGTACAGGGGGACAATCACTTCCCTACTCCCACTGGCCACACTATTTCTCATACAAGCCAGAATGCCATTGGCCTTCTTGGCCACCTGGGCACACTGCTGGCTCATATTCAGCCGGCTGTTGACCAGCACCCTGAGGTCCTTTTCTGCTGGGCAGCTTTCCAGTCACTCTTCCCCAAGCCTGTAGCATTGCAGGGGGTTGTTGAGGCCCAAGTGCAGGACCCGGCACTTAGCCTTATTGAATTTCATACAGTTGACCTCAGCCCATCAATCCAGTCTGTCCAGATCCCTCTGTAGAGCGTCCTGACTTTCAGGCAGATCAACACACCCACGCAGCTTGGTGTCATCTGTAAATTTACTGAGGGTGCACTTGATCCCCTCATCCAGATCATTGATAAAGATGTTGAAGAGGACAGGCCCCAATACTGAGCCCTGGGGGACATCGCTGGTGACCGGTCGCCAACTGGATTGAATTCCATTCACCACCACTCTCTGGGCCCAGCCAACCAGCCAGTTTTTGATCCAGTGGAGAGTACACTCATCCAAGCCATAGGCAGCCAGTTTCTTCAGGAGAATGCTGTGGGAAACGGTGTCAAAGGCCTTACTAAAGTCCAAGTAAACAACATCCACAGTTCTTCCCTCATCCAGTAAGCGGGTCACCTTGTCATAGGAGGAGATCAAGTTGGTCAAACAGGACCTGCCTTTCATAAAGCCACGCTGACTGGGCCTGATCACCTGGTTGTCTTGTACATGCCATGTGATGGCACTTAAGATGATCCGCTCCATGACTTTCCCCAGCACCGAGGTCAGACTGACAGGCCTGTAGTTCCCTGGGTCCATCTTCCAGCCCTTCTTGTAGATGGGTGTCACATTGGCTAACCTCCAGTTGATTGGTACCTCTCCTGTTAGCCAGGACTGGTGGTAAATCATGGAAAGTGGCTTGGTGAACACTTCCGATAGCTCCCTCAGAACCCTTCGGTGGATTCCATCTGACCCCATAGACTTGTGCACATCTAAGTGGTGCAGCAGTTCATTTACTGTTCCCTCTTGGATTATGGGGCCTTGATTCCGCTCCCTGCCTCTGCTTTCTCATTCAAGAGGCTGAGCACTCAGTGAGCTGGTCTTACCATTAACACATACAATGTCACTCAGGTAGCTCAGATCAGGTGGTCACATGAAAACTTAATTTTGGTTAGTGAAAGGGGAAATGCTGTCTGGGCAATCTCACAAGGTTTGTTTTCTCAGTAAACCGCATCCTTCTCTTCAGGAAAGGAGGTGTGTAGCGATGTTTGGGATCCTTGCTGCCCATAGTGATGGACTTCTTTCACCCACAATATACACTATCTCTATGTGTCTGTGCTCTTCTACCTCAGATGGGTGCTCCAAAGCCATAAGTGAAGGCAAAGCTGGGTGTCTCTGCTGGGAACCTGTGGAACAGCTGGGATGTGAAAAGCTGGAGCAGTGTGGTGGTGTGCTGAAGCAGAGCAGAGATTGCTGCTGGAGGGATGACACCACCGGGCTACTTGAGAGATGATCACGCCCACTGGGGCTGTGGCTACACCCTGGGGCAGACATGGCATTGTGTGGAGTCCTGCAGGTGGTGGGACATGCTAAAGGAAGGACTGCAGGGAGCCAAGGCTCCTTAGGGCACCTTGGAGAGAGCCAGTCTCGCAGGTCCTACTGCCCATAAAGGGAGCTTGTATTTCTTCGCATGGCACTGTGGAAAATTAAGTTACCTCATCTGAGGACATTCAACAACCCATCCCACTCAGGCAACCAGCACTGGTGTAGTCAGTGGTGTCCCACCATGCAGGTCTATGGCAGAAGAGACTGATAGTTCCAGGACCTGCACTGTCCTCCCAGCATCACCTCTTCTGCAAAAACCACTCGATGGCAATGGTGCAAGGTGCACTCTGCTCATGACTTACCCTCTGGACAGCTGTATCCCACAGTGTGACCAGCCCTTGTGCTCCAACCATCCTGGTGATGGGACACTCCTTGGGCTCTCACAGTTATATTGGGCAGAGCTGCCACCTTCAAAAAGACAGGTCTTACCTCTTTATCTATCTCTTCCATCTTCCTCCTGCCTCTGCTCTGCCTTTCCTGCTGCTAAGCAGGGATGGACATAACCACAGCAGACACCTGGGAAAGGAGCTGTGCAACGGTCTGGGCTTTGCTGTTCCAAACATCACCACGCGCGTGCTGTGTGGGTTGTTTGATGGGAGAAGGAGGGCATCCCCCTGTCGCTCCCAACCTCTCCATCACATTAAGCCTCTGCTTTAGAGTGGAAACTCTGGAGTGCACACTGCCATTTCCTATTATTTTGTGCACGACTTGGCACATTAAGGCCCTCCTTGCGGGGAACTACTGTAATTCTCTGTATGCATCCTATACGTTCAGGAGGAATCACTGGAGAATTAACACTGCTGTTTTCAGCCTGCTGCTGCACTGCATGAATAATCAGGGGAAAAATTTTGCATTCATTCAACAGTGTGTGGGAATGTTTAAATTATAAAACCTGGTTTCATTTCATTTAGGAGGGAAAAAACCAACAAAAAAATCATCATTCGTGTTAGATAGCCTGAGATCCTTAATTTGCTTTAAATGAAGAGGTTGCTGTCAGTTTAGGTTTAGCCTAGAAAGATGAATAATTTCTTTGATCACTTGAGAAACAGGAGATTTTCTTGCCCAGTAGTTGGTTACTATGTTTCAGCAATAGTGTCCTTGTCAGAGGTTAACTAGAGTTCCAGGACTGACAAAGCACCACGCTGTTGTATCTCTGACTTACGTCCTTTGATAGCTACTGTTGAAACAGAAGACATCCTCACAATAAGAAACAAAAATATTCAGGAACCATTAAGAGAAAACTTTCTCTTGCACTTCTGTAAATCCAATTTAAATCTAAGTGAATGAGCCGTATTTCTTCTTTAAAAAAAAAAAACAACCTACAACAACCCCCACACCCCCCCCCCACCCCCCCCCCGAGAAAGTTAGGAAATTGCAGTGGCTAACCATTTTTTTTTAAATTATAGCATTTTGATCAAAGAAAGGCCCTTAAGGGGTAATTTCATTTTTCTGTTCACATAAGAAGAACAGAATTTTGCTAATATGGAGACTGTTTCTTCCCCTTGCCTTACTAAACTGTACAGCACAGGTCAGTCATATTCCCATCCCTCAACTGGAATTAGAGGAAGATCCCAGTTGAAGGGTTCCTGTGTTCCTCAGATGTAAGAGTTTGTGGTGAAGCTATGAATGTGCAGGTCTGTTCCAGCCCATACACTTGTGAAGGAAGATGTGTTGGAGCTGTGGGATATTGGTAGGGATGGTGCTGCAGAGGAGAATGGTGCTGATGGACACTGGTGGTGCCTGCAGATGAGATCCACCTCTCTCCTAGCACCTGCCCCGAGCAGTATTTGCCCATCAGCTCCCTTCATGCTAGGCATAAATACGATTGTAGGCTGTAGGTCCTCTCCTCCTAAGGTGTTCCTCCAAATGCATTTGGACCTGTTCCACCCCAAAAGTACTGCCTGACTCCTGAAAGAGCTGGGGCTGACCACCCCTTGCCCTGCCTGCAAGCAAGGAGTCCAGGGAGGGTGCCCAGTCCTGCTTGGCAGGTTGTGTGATGGAGACAGATGCAACATACCCTGATTCGGAGTGAAACAGCCTTTTCCCTGCATATTGCCCAGCCCGCTTGGCATTTACAGCTGGGGAGGGGCAACAATGCCAGCATCTACAAGACACGGGCTAACGCAGACATTAATCTGCCCTTGCTGACAAATTACCTCATTGGCCTCTCTGAGGGCCCTTCACACCCAGGTGATAATAAACTGACACGTCACTGCAGTCTCTCCCTGTCTCCTCCAACTCGTCACACAAACAAGTGTCTCGTGTTTCTTCCCAGGATCTGTGCTCCTCTGCTCCCTTCATCTCACCTCCTGCTGCCAGTGCTGCCACTGCTCCCCATGCACGTGCCACTGGGACATTGAAACGAAAAGGTCGATCTGTCATTTCTAATGGGAACTGCTGGTTTCTGGGAAGCTGATGCAATGTCCTTCCTGATCTCAAGCAGTCATCATGGCTTGGAGGGACTAAGGCTTCAGTCCTGGGCACTAACTAGAAGACATTTTGTATGAAAACCTCAGACTCTGGGCAAATCTGGGTTTGTATCCACTGCCAGATATCCACTGTATCCACTGTAGCAGGTTCAGTCTGGTGTTGCTGATGTGGACACTAAATCAAGACGCTCCTTCAGGGCTTCCCCTAATCATGTGTTCCTTCATGGCACATCCTATGCAGTCCCCTCGGGTGGCTGTTCTCCACCCTGGGAAAGTCTTTGACTAACACAGCACCTACTTGTCATACTGAAACACTGGACCAGGAATTTGTCATGGGCCCATGAAATCCTTTGTTCATACTTTTAAAACAATCCACACCAAATCCCACAAGGCTGAAAGACCAAGCTGTGCCCTCAACTACACCGTTTGACTTCTCAGGTGCAATTCATCACACCTAATTCAGGCATATGTCTGGCATCCCAAGCTCCTTTTAGAGCTGGTTGGTATCAACAGGCCTGTCTAGAGAGTGTTCCTTGTGACAAGTTGGGTGTTGTACCTTATGACATGAGGACCACTCTGGAGAGATCTATTTCTCCTCATCCAAACACTTTAGTTAGAGTATATTAATCCCCCTGCTCCTGCTCCTATATCGTTTCTTCACTGTTTCCTTTTCATTGTATTTCATCCATCTATAACACTCTGATGTGTTAGCTGGTGAACTTCTCACAGCACAGACTTCGTGTTTTTACAGCACCCACTAAAGAAGCGACTTCAACTTGTCCCTTTCCTCCAGAGGCTACTATAAAACAAATTGCTGTGGAGTGTAAGGATTGAAAGCAAGGTCCAGATGCTGCTCTATGTGGCCCAAAAGTACCTTACTTGATCCATGCCAAAATATAGGCTGTTTCAGCTTGTGAGTTCACTATATGGCAGGCATCTGTCGTGCAGTAACAGCTGTTTTCTGAGAGCCGGCAGTCCAGTCCTGGGTCTGTCTCCTCCAGGCAGTGATGTCAGGACTGTTACACAGCACTAACACATCAGCCCTGTTGTTGCTGTGAGTTTCGGGCACGGTGGTGACTGTTGCACGAAAAGCTGCTTCTCCTCTCAAGCAGTCAAGTGAAGGCTGATGAGAAAAGTCATTGCATGGGCTAGTACTTCCTAGCATATACGAAATGTTTTCTGGTTCTCTGCTCACTGCTATTTCACCCTCAGCCTCACTTTTCATTTAAGCCATCTTGTAACAACCAACGAGTTTTGACCACTGAAGTGGTCTTTTACTTTTTTGGTGTGGTTACAGAACCATACAAAACAGCACCCTGCTGCAAAGCAAGGGTTTTGTGAACCGTTACACTAGAAATAGCATCAGTACCAGGGATAATGAAAGGGTGCAAGCCCCTGAAACAGTGTTCATGAGACTGGGCTTCAGAAACACGGGTGGTAGGCCAGCCTTGGCTTCCTGAGCACACTGTCTGAGAGGCATTTCACAAACATAAAGAAGCATCATTCACACACATTCAAACCAACAGGTCATTTGCAGTCTGTGTTTCCCAAATATTAGTCTTGGTTCTTCTAGATCTAAATCATAATTTTTCCTGACTTCATATTTTTCCTTTTAACTTATAATTCATTGGGCACAGTCTAAGTTCTCTTTTCAATGAAGTTGTCCAATAAAGTAACACAAATTCATTCTGGAAGTTAGGAGGAGGTGTTCAGTGATCAGATGAATAAAGGGTAACTCAAGCTTTCCACTGAGTAGGGGGATTGAAAGAGCAAACTGTCCTTGAGGATGGTGTGTGAAAGGAATAACACAATGCAGTCGCCTGAGATAGCCCAGGCATCCTTTTAGGCCCTATGATTCACATGACATTTGTGCCTTATTCTCAGCTTCTCAAATGTCTGTCTCCTACTGTTGTTATTTTTAGCTTGGTTTAAAGAAACAAGGCTGATGTGATGAGGCTGCCCAGCTGCCTGGCTGTCTATTGTTCCCATCTGTCTCTTCTCCCCAAACCCCTGTAAACCGGCTGGACGGTTTCAGTCCGTTCTGCTGGTGGGATGGAGGTCTCAGGGTGAATTATCTTACATGTGCAATGAAAATTGGCTGCTCCTTAGGGAAAGACCAATGCAGCTTTTGGTGAAGGGAGTGGCAAGGGAAATCCAGGTGTTGGTACCCTGTCCATGGCAGCAACTGGGTGGGTGGTGGGCATGCACTTCCTCATCAAGCAGTTATGACACAGGAAACCTTAAATGACATGTACTGTCTCTTGCCTGTGTGAGGATGGACACATGGCAGCTGGGCTACTACCATGCAAAGGCAAGGGGATGAAGGACACATTTCTCCAGATAAACCAGTCTTCCACATGTCTGCAGCTCACTGAGCAGCACCTGTATCTGTAACCCTGGGTAACAACCCAGGTAAAGAATTCAGCTTTTGCTACGCGGCTGATTTTGCCTGTTAACTACCTCCTGATGTGAGTTACTTCAGACATGGATTTGATGTGACTCCTGAAGCTGTGCATGCCTGTGTTCATACTGCACACCCTCCCGAGTGTGAGAAGAGAGCAAGGCCTTTTTAGGAAGCTTTGCCATCTGTGCAGGAGCACAGATTGATCAATCCCCACCCTGGATTTTCAGAGATGATGACTTGAGCCGTTGTCCGTCTTCCCCCACTGCCAAGGCAGCATTTAGGCATACGAACAGATGCTGTAGTCTGGCAGGGAATACAAATGTGTTCTTAGGTTTGTCTGCTGAGGCTGCTCGACCTCTAATGTTAACTGCATGTCTTTGCTGGAATGAGACTGCTCTGAGCAACAGTCTCATGGCTCTGAAAGCTTTCAAGACTGCTTGTCTGTCCTCCAGCTACCAGACTTTCTTACTCTTCATTTTTTATAAGCTGAATAATCAGGGCAAAGCTACATTTCCTTTCCTGCTCCATTTCCTTCCTTCTCAGGTCTTTCCATAGTGCACCACGCACACTTTGCCTTTTTGCAGGTATGAAGGATGTAATCCCACTCAGGTGCTCCCAGGATCCCCGTGTGACTGGCAGCTGATGAAAGGTTCTGTCTTTTCATTTTCTTGAAATGAAGTGACTCAACAGCCTCTGCAGATCCCTGGATTTGCCCCCCACCCCCCACCCCCCCAAGTGGAGTGCATCTCATTTCTATACCCTTTTAAACTTACCAAAATAAAGACTTTATGTTTAACAAGGAAAGGAGTACTGGCAAGGATGTTAATGGTGAAGGCAATGCCCAAGCAGGGACCTACCAGAGGGAGATAGCTTGTGCCCTGTTCCATTTTCACCACTTCTATTAGGATCCCACTCTGAAAATGTCATGCTTAGTGTTTTGATGCTTAAATTTCAATTGCAGCCACATGATCTGCTTGTCTACAAGCAAAAGACTTGCCCTGTTTCAGAATATGAATTACAGTCATGAATTCACCCTTGACTAAATTGCATGTTTATTCCTAGTATGAAGCTATGAACTCTGCTCCTGCAGAGAGGAAATCATTACCCACGTCAATGTCCTGAAAAGGGAGGGCCTGAGGAGGAAGAAACACAAACATCACAGAAAAAGCCTAACATGCTCATTATGAATAAAACATCCAGCCCAGCTTTAATCATGGAATAGAATGTCTCCAAACACCACTGAAGGTCTGATTTATGAGCCATAGGACTGATACTCTCCACTCCCTGCCACAATAGTTTTATTTTAGGTGATAAAAATGAGGAGAAAACACTGAAAAGTCAGGGGAAAGTGTAAGGATTCTTTGCAGTACAAGTGTCAGTTTGCATCTGTGCAGTGCGGAGCAGAAAAGCAATTTCTCCACAGCCTGACCTTGCTAAAGCTTCACTTCCATTCCCAAATGCAGGCTTCGCTGGTTGTCAGAAACGAGCTGTTCGGAGAGGCCCAAAAATCCTGCTATGCCGAGGCAAGGGCGGGCAGAGGGCTGGCTGGGGACACTGCTGCTCCCTCCCCCTTGGGTGCTCCCTGCACGAAGCAGGGGCAGGCATCAGAGGGCACCTGCCTGCCACGCAGCCAGGGATTCCCCTCTACTGGGGAAGGCTGCACCAGTTTTCTTCCTGGCGCTGTTAAAGGGCACGTAGCTACCACGTGTGACATCCTTGGGGACATTAAAGTCCCCTCCTTTACAGGAAAGGCTGAAGGGGAATGCATAAGCTGTTAGGGAACAGCCTGATAGTGGCGAGGCTGCCTCAGCTCCAAGTCCCCAGCTCCAGCTAGTAACAAAGTTGAGCACATATTCCCTATAGGTGCTCACACAGGCACATGTATACGCTATACACACAGCCAGACACACTGATCTACACAGAAGGATGCAGCCAGCACTCACATAAACACAAACAGCACCGACTGCCTCATCCTGTTCCCCCCCCACCAACTCCCCGCCCTGGCTAAGCAAGAATCACTTGGCAGCACTGGCTGGCCCTGAGCCCTTTCTTATCAACACAGAGAGCTGTAGCCACACTTTGAGACGTGTCTAAAATGAAAACTTGGAGGTGAAATAAAAGCCAGCACTGCTGGCCTCTCTTGTAGCACCATTAACTTGCCTGGTTTCTGTCACTAATGTTCTGCTACAGCTTTCACCCAAGCCCAAGGAAATCTATTGCTGTTTTGTTCTTTTTGCTGTCCTCAGACCAAGACTAGTTAAATACAACTTTTGCATGGAGTTGAAAGCCCATGAGGACTTTTGTTCCTGGGACACCCTTGCCTTGGCTATCCAATCCAGGTGCTGGCCATGGGAAGACAGCTCTATCTTTCTCCTCAACAATACCTTTTGCTGATATCTTTTGCTCAGCATGCTCTTGCTGAGCTCCTGTTTCTGATACCTGCATGATCCCACAGGTAGGTCAGTTTGGGAGCAAGGGGAAAAGCAGAAAAGCTTTCCTTGGAGCATACCACATAGCTTACTGACCATGTTCTCCAAGCTGTATACCTTCAGCAGCACGCTCTACTGGCTGGGGCAGCATCCCCAGTCCACATTAGCTCATGAGGCCACCAGCAGTGGCACGCTTCCCCCTACAGATCTAGGAGGAACCAAAGAACCCTCCATGCTTGCCTGGTCCCAGACCTCACACGCAGCTGCTGTTTGGAAAGAAAATCTCAGCTGTTAGTTCCAACATGCCCAGTTATGCTAGCATCTTTCCTCATGGATTTAGCATGTCCACAAACGCTATCACTTGTTTGGATGAATGTGTCATCCATGGCTGTAAGTTGGCTAAAAATGTATAACCTCACTGGTTTAATATCTGTCACTCCTGTGGACAATAGCAATGATGGGTCCTGGACAAACCTCCACTGAATTTTTCCATTAACTCTGGAAGATCTGAGATCAAGGAGGCAGGGACCCAGTGATCCACAACCAGCTTTGCCACTAAGGGAGATCATTTCACTGGCCCAATGGTGCCACTAAGCACCTTAAATCTGTACAAGGGCTCAGATTTATTAAAGGTGCTTAATACTCAGAGTATTAATAATGAGTAGTGAGCATCTCTGGCAGTAAGAAAACTCTTAATCAGATATCTAAATCTGTATCTTGGCAACCGTGGAGACAGGATCCTCTTTCACCATATCTTCCCTACCATGTGGGAAGGTAGAGCACTAGCAGGGCTCTCTGTCACTGTGCAGTGACCACAGGTATGGTGCTACAGTGCAGGCTCTTCCATAGGTATCGCTGCGAAAAACTCATTGGTACTTGCCTCACTGCCAGTGATGCTCCTCATGAGACTTCTTGTAGGTGCTACACAGATCAGCGGTCTACATGCATGCCAGTTCCCTGCCTCCCCTTCTCAGTATCCTTCCTTGTTGTCATGGATGAAAGCAGAGAGCTGGGGGTTTTTACCTCTCAAATTAGTTGTGAAAATTCATAAGAACATTAAGTTCTTTAAATATCTGGTCCTAATATTCCCTTTGTTTACACTCAAATCCATTTTTGGCCTCATTTCAGAAATTAATCATTGCAGGTATAGCAACCTTCTTTTTCAGCTTAATATGCAGGGAAATCTTGCCCCACACCACCGATGTTTCCTGCATTTGCACTTTGTCTTTTTTTATATGGCAAGTTTGTACCTGGATTACTGGATTTCTTACAATTACCTGGATTTCTTACAATTTCCAGTGCTGGGAGATGAAATAGGTGGGTAGGTTCAGGACTCCGCTTCCCACCTCCCACCCTTGTGTAAGGAGATTTCCCCACGTACACGCCTGAGTTACCAAAGCAACGCTCCCAGGGATGATGGTTTCTGCCACTTGACACTTTGTTGAAGCCTTTCTTAATGACACATAAAGAAAATTTGCTCCTGTCTGGCATGGTGTGAAAAGAGAAGTGATGCTGTGGGAGCGGAGGTTGCACGCTTGAGTGGAGGACACTGATACACGCCAAAGGCAGTACGCTCTGCCAGACCGAGCTGGGGCAGGGATATGCCGTGCTGCTCTCCTGGCTCAGCGAGTACCTTGCCATTTTCCCTTGAGGAATTAATTTTCAATCTGTAAAGTGGGGATAATCTTGCCTCCCATGGCCATGGCCAGAAGATCCAGTAATGTTTTCCCCAGTGTTTTCATTCTCTGGAAGTCCTTGGGACCTTGCTCATGGTCTCAGCACCCAGCTCTCCCAGCAAGACCTTCATCTCTGATTCGATGTGACCGTCTGTGACTCAGCTCTGAAATACAGTGTTTTTCCACTGAAGCTCTGAAATACGGTGTTTTTCCACTGATAATTTTGATAAGTATAACCTTAAACTGGGCTACATTACAGATGAGAACCCAAGAACATTTTTAATCTCCTGTTATTTACTTGTAACATCATGAATCACAGCGTTACAGTGTACATGATATTCCCTGATGATATAATTACACTGCTCTCTATATACTCTGCTTTCTTAATTCATTGTATTCAACATTCACCTTTTAGAAAGGCTTGCTTTAATTTTCACATGCACATTACTCAGTTAGAGACTAAACACAGGAATCGAAAACAAGTCTCCTGATATAACAGCCACATCATGCCGGACATCTATCTGCTGTTTGCCGACCTCCCCCTATAGCCTTTGCTCCCACCCCACATGTGAGCAGCACTGGGTGGCTACAGGATGGGTGCAGCATGACAGCTTCCTCGAGCTGGACTTTATAATGTGTGACTGGAGCTCCTTCTCAGCCTTTTCAGCTGGGGCGTGTTTACACAATGAGAAATACCTCTATGGTGGTTGTGAGTTGCTGGTCCTTGATGCGAGAGGTCTCAAAGCTAAATACTGGCAGCACTGGGTGAAGTGGCGTGTCTAGCCAGTCCAGCACCATCACTGGTGCCCTTAGTTCCCTCCTCAAAGGCAGTTTAGGCCAAAAACTGTGGAGAGTACTAAAAAAACCATTTTCCCCTAGGGCCTCCACACAAAGAGTGCCCCCTAAGGACAAGCAGGGGAAAGAAGTGCAGGGGCACCACAGGGTCAGAGGGCTGGAGCTGTGGGTGTCCAGGGCAGGGAAAAGCCTATCACCCTGTCTTCAGGCGTAGCACAGGCTCCAGCAGGATAAGCAGGGCTCACACTCATGTGGACAAGCTTCTGACCTTCCCTAAGGATTGCTGCTCTCAGGCCATTACAGCTGTTCCAGATGCTGGTACTGTGTCCACCCTAGGCATCTTCACCTTCTCCCCCACCATTATCTCCAGGTCAGTCCCAACTCACATTTCTACTGTGAAGCTTGCCAAGAAGGAGAAGGAAGGAGAATGAAAGCAGCCTTTCCAGGTCCAGGCTGCACGATCCCTCATCTGCTGCTGGTTCAAGAAAGGCTGAAGCTGCTTGTTGAGGGTCAGTGTTAGATTTGAGAGGCTGCTAGTTACTAAGCTGCAGTGGACCTGCCTGGAGAAAAGCCCTTGAAATGGCAAGCAGCATCACCTCCAGAGCCTCCTCCCACTGTGCAAGCAGGACCATCTGAGTGTGGGTTGAACAGGGAGCTGATCTGGAAAGCTTGCTGCAAATTCCAGGGAAATGACCTCTGCCTAGGTAACCTTTCATGAATTGAGCATCACTGAATAATAAGCAGCACCCAAGGTTTTTACCCCAAGCTTTCTTAAAATTGTAAATTCATTATCTGCTGGGTAATGCAGCCAGCCTTATCTCTCCCTTAGACAATACAAAGATTTGTCTATAATCTATTTCTCTCTGTGCCACCAAACCTTGCAGGGGAGATGGCAGTAATTTTCCAGGCTTGCCCCCCACCCCCACCCCATCAACCTGTTCAGCTGACACCAGCTGCTGCTGCATCACTGAGGGGGTCACAGATATGACAAAGGTGAGTAAATAAAGTGCAGGCCCATCAGCAAACAGCCTTACAGGTGCCTTCCCTTCACAGAGTGCATCCTACAAAGCCTTGGATTTTCTTTTGTTTCCTTTCCTTCTCCCACACCTGATTTTCATAGTTATGAACATGCAAATGCAACAGGGAAATTTAGGAAATCTGTTACTAAGGCAACTGATTAGGTGATGATGCAATTACCTTATTATTTGAAAGTCAGGATGCCCTGTGTTGCAATAAGCTCCTACCAAAGGGGAGAATGAAAGTTTTCATAATATTTACCCACTCAGAAGCAGCACGGACATAAAAATTACTTGCCTTGAGAATACACCAAGAGTGCCAGAAGCCAACAAAATCCAGCTGCCTTAGCTGTAAAGTGAGCAGAGGCAAAATCTCCTCCTCGCTTCCATGCTGGCAGGATCAGGGAGGGGACAACTCACTGTCAGCAGGAGATGTCACACAGTCCATGGGAAAAAGCACTCACGTGACATAATTAACCAGACAGCCACTTATAATTACCTTTAATTATGAAGAAGATAAATCAGAGCAGCAAAGATGCAGATCCTTGGACCCAAATGTTGTACCTAAATGCTATGATACAGATGACATTGGACCGAGGACTGTGGTTGCCCAAAGCGGTTAACTTGGATTAACTTTGTTTTTAAGAGACCATTTTTCTGCAGTGGAGCCTGAGCCAGTTCTGCTGTTGCAGACTCTGCCTTGTCCCAGTTTGACCTCCCACAGCTCTACCGCAGGCTTTTCTCCTGCTTTTTGTTTCTCCCTTTGTGGTGTCTCTTCACACATGTTGGTCTCCACCCTTCTATACAGTCTTGGTCCCATTCTTTCACTTGAATGGAGCCCAGAGACTAGATCTTCACAGCAGACCTTTGCCTTTGTCTTCAGCACCCACCAAGCTGTGGAAGAAAGGGGCAGGAGCCAGCACAGATGACCTGATCAGCCCCCTGTGAGGGTGGTTAACTCCTCCCTCTTCCCCCATGCCCATCCTCAGCACATTCAGTCTCTTCACAGCCTGCAGCCCCAGGATTTGCAGCCCAGGTACCTGTTGCCCATGATTCATGCAGACTTCCTTCACTGGAGGAGTCGCCTCAGGTCTGATGGTAGCTCTGGGACCCCACTCAACCTAATGACGCTTGCAACTTGGCTGCCTCTGCCAGCTCCCACTGTGAGTTTCCATGCTTCTCCGCACAGATCTGGCTCCTTTCCTACATGCCAGGAGACACAACCTGGACTCTTTTTTTTGGCCTCTGTTTTCAATGTTTTTCTCAGTAAGTCCTCACACTGCTCCTTTGCTCACAGACAAGTCACAATTATTATACCTGAGTCCCCAGAAATGGTGCTGGAAGAATCAATAGAAGTCGGCAGATTTGTATCTGGAGGATTAGTTGTTGTCAGGAGAGGCCAGCTGTGGCTGTTGGGGCTTCCCAAGGGCTGCTGGGGTAGCCAGCGGCAGGGAGCCTGTGCCATCGGAGAGTACACACTAACACTAAAAAGGATGGGGATGAAAGCAATGCAGAAAGCAATGCAGAAAGCAACGCAGAAAGCAATAGCCTGCTGTTTTTGGTCCAAGATACCAGGAGCCTTGTAAAGGAGCAGTTGTTGACCTGCTTTCCCAGACTTCACGTTGCCTCCTTAGTTCCAGGTTGCTGCCCTTCTGCAGCTGCACAGGTAGCATTTGATCATTTTGAGTAGCTTCAAAAGCAAAAATCCTCCTGAATCAAGGCTTGTGGTGTGAGTCTGGTTTTGCACAGCACCACAAAGGTCCTGAGCTGTCCACATGGCATCAGTTAGGCTAGGAAACATGGACATTGTGTATCCAGCCAGTAAAGTTGGAGTTGATGGTGTCCAAGAACACTGTGCAGAAATACCTTCTGAGGGACCAGACTGGAAGGGGCCTGCAGAAGACCTGCTGCTGATGCTTTTACTGCCTTGCTGCCCAGCAGCTTCCCAGAGCCAGCCTGGTGTTCAGAGGATGCCACAGCAGTAACTGCAGCATTGATCTCCACAGATACCACCACCTCCATTCTGTAGATCTCTGTCTCTTCCTGTTCCTAGCCCACATAGTCCCGGTCACCTCTTATCTTCCACGTGTGGTGCTGAAAGGGTGCCAGAGATGCCATCGCACATGGGCCAGGCAAAACTAGCACGTTGCTTCTGTGGGATGGTTACTCTTGCAAGTGGTGCCATGGTCCAGGACAAGTTGCTTGTCCTGGAGACAGCAGCTGACCTGAGAAGCCAGAAGATGCTGCTCCTCCTTCTTTGTTGGGAAGATGCTCCACAAAACTCCCCAAAAAAGCACAGGGCAGAGGTTAAGAGGGCTAGATACAGCCTCAGGCCATAGGCGATACACTGTAGCTTAAGTCAGCAGAGGAAAGGTACTGCATGATCTTCGTGCACCATTTGAAACGTGGCCTGTATTTGGCTAAATCTGCCATCTCAGGAATTTAATTTGACATTGAACCTTCTTCTTAGAGGAGGAAGGCACACCTTCTGGTGTGAATCCCCCCTGCATATTGACTCCTTGTGGGAGGCAGTGGGCACCTGGCTAGGGATGCTGCCACTCCCTGGCCCCAGGGCAGGGTTGGCATCTCTGTCTGCCACGCACTATGCTTGGGTGCATGTGTGCGCAGCTGTGCGCTTTCTGCAGTGATTTCCCAGTGGGCCAGGGAGGAAAAATGAAAAGTAAAACGAAATTGCAAAACCACATCTGCTCTGTGGGAAGTGCTCAGGTAATATGAATAGCAACGGAGACAAGGCAACCCCCCACCACTTTCCAAATAGAGCCAGCAAGCATATGCAGCACTAGTAAAACTAAAGTGATCATCACCTTCCTCTTGAGGAATTCAGACACTTCGGAATTTATTTTCCTCATTGTAATATACTCTGCTGTTTTTTCCTTTTATTTTTGCGATAAATACAGTATCTTGTAACACCTCTTTATTATAGCTGGGCTGAGGGACTACAGTTTTACAAGAGATGGCATCTTGACCGCAGCCAGTCAGTACCTAGAAGCTGAAATCCAATACAGCAGGCAGGGCCACTGGAAGGTCCTGTGGTGAGAAGCAGAAGAGGAAGAAGAAAAGTCAGTGAAAAGTGAAAAGGCAGTGAAAAAGTGGCTGGGGAAGGGACGAGGGGGCTAGAGGAAGTGGCCCCATGTGAGCAGTATTTATTTTTTTCTGCCGAGGCAGTCCCTGGGTTCACATAGGAGGCACTCAAACATGATTCCCTTAATGCCTCCACTTCTCAAAGCCTCTGCACCTCTAACCCACTGCCCAGGGCTTAGCTGGGCTCTGTTTCTGAAAAGGCTTTCCTCTGGTGACATCCCTGTTGAATCATATGGAGTTTGCAATATGTGAGATGAGAGTGGCTGAGTCGTGCCTTTCCCCTGCGCTCCACAAAATGCGGAACAGCCCAGGCCTAGAGGCAAAAGTGAGGTTTGCTTTTAGCTACCTGAAATAAGTCTGTTGACTTCATGCATTGCCCGTGGTGTTTTATCAAGCGCTTTATGCTGCTTTACGCCAGAGCCAAGATGTTGCTGCCCACATCTGCTGCCGGCCTTACGGGCAGTTGGGATGGCCACCAAGACCCTTGGTGCCCAGCTGTGCTTCAGGCACCACATATTGCTGAGGAGGGGGAACACACCACCACCACTGCAGTTTCCCGGCACAGCTTGGAGGAACACCCCCACCTCATAGACCATGGGAAAATCCAGGCACAAATCCAGTTTAATTTAAGTCTCCAAAATGGTGGATAATGTCAGGAAGTTCGTACCCTTTTCTCAGCCCAGCTCGAAAATCCTGCCCTCACATAAGCCTCCTTAGCAAGTTGTTCCCATTAGCTTTGGCTGCAGTGAAGAGTTCCCTTCTAAAGCCACTGTTTTTTTATTCCTAGTGGCAAATGTGACAGGACTTTTTTGCACGCTTTCTGGGCAATATTGGCTTCAGTTCAGCTCAGAAGGGCTCTGCAGTGCCTAGACAGAGCGTCCCAAGGAGGTGGAGCTCCCCATAGGGTCCAGTTAGGCTTTCTGCCTCTACATATTTATTTTCCTGATTGTAACATACTTTTATTGCCAAAAGAAATTGGAGGATGCTTTTAGATAGAAATTGCTCTTTATTTTTATTGAAATATTTATTTATTCATGGCAATAATTATGGGGGGGTTAATTATGATGGTCAGTCTACTTCCAAATTTTCATGCTCCTGTAATAACTTTCTTATACAGATGGAGCCATGTTGAAGCTCACTCTGAAGGCTACTGTAAAACTCTACAGTTACAGGATTTTTGATGCGCATTTTTATATTGCTTAGGTGTCAGATCTGAACTGAGGGTGAGTAATAGAAATTCACTGTCTTTGAAATATCTGCCACTGCTGAGCCCTTTACAGACCCTCCTGCCCACCTCTGTCTCTTCTGTCATTTCATTTGTTGCTCTGGTTTTTAATCCAGGAGTTGGAATTTGCCCTGGGCTTTTGCAACACAGTATTGTACAATAACATGAGTGCTTTCTGTAAGAAAGTGCTAAATAAATACAAACACAGAATCACAGAATGGTTGAGGATGGAAGGGACCTCTGGAGGTCATCTTGTCCAGATTTAGTCCGTGAAGCCTGGCTGATGGACCAAAAGTGTGATCCTGTTCTGGCTCGTGGCAATGAAAACTGGGAGTTAACATATCCTGTCAACTCTAGGATGTAGACCCACTGTTAAGCTTGAGTTGATTTGTTTTATCAGTGTGCTTGGACTGGGAGGCAAACTCCAGAATTCCCCAGAGGATCTCAGAAGTAAAGCTTCACTTGTTCCCTGGTGATCTGGACTTCCAATTAGGATAGGACTGATTTGCCTTGTATTTTGTACAGCAAGAGCAGTAGTGCTGACTTACTGAGCCAGAGAAACACTCAGGCTGGATGGGACCTCCAAAGCGCATTCCCCCACCAGGTTCCTTGCCACATGCAAACTTGATGTGGGTGCGGTCCATCCCCTTCTCCAGGTCACTGATAGGTATCAACCAGGATGCTTACGGAAAGTGGGAAAACACTCGAGGATGGACAGGAGGTCAGTCTGAAGTCAGGAGGTACATCAGCGTAAGGAAGGATCAAACCCAAACCAGGACCTGATGTAAACACAGCCTGGCTGAGAGACCCCCTGTTACCTGCACACAGCAGCAACACGCTCATCAATTGCCAGCAGTGGTGCCAAATCCTATTTTCCAGGTCATCAATCTTACCAGTCACTGTAAAACATTATATAACTCAGCTCTACTTGATATTCAGCCTGCATCACATCTCTGCAAGGCTTAAGCCAAAGATCTGGGCAGATTTTGCAAAGTCAGATACAGCCAGTTAATGGGTACCTCATGATTTTGTTGTTGTGGCTTAGTTGTGCTGCTCCCCAGCCCTGCAATACCACGCTCCATTCACAAGGACTTCCAGGCATCCACCCAAAAGCCTGCTAAAGCAGGCTGCCAAGCTTAATGTAGTGGTCTATCCAGGTAAATGTCTGAAAGAAGCACATATATTCAGGTGAAGGAATGGTTACTCAGCTTTGCTGGAGTAGCTTTCTGTATCAATGAGCCTGTAGAAGTACTGATACTGGCTTGCGGTGTCCCAGCCCTCCCCTCTGTCCTCTGCTGATGGAAGAAATACACAGACCAGGGTGAATGATAAACAGGGAGGATATGCTTGAAGGAGGAGCTCGCCACTTTGAAACCCCTATATAAGGCTGTTTATCGTGACAATGCACTTCCCAGCTCATCACTTAGGGCTGCCACACAACCCATGAGGTTGCTTTTTTGCTCTCTGCACCAGCTTTGCCTAAAATATCAACTCACATCCATTCCTGGTTCTTCATGCGACCCACAGTCCTCAGCCCAATGTCACCCAACCACACAGAGCTCTACAGTTCCCAGTATGTCTTCTCCATTTTTCGTATTTGGAAACTTTGCAAGAGGCAGAGGATACTTTCAAGGAAGTCGACACATAGGAAACAGTGCAAAACTGGGGTGGGAGGACAGTGTACCTGTCCCTCAAGCAGCTTTCCAAAGGTAGATTTGCTGAGCTGAAGTCCATAGCAACCCTACTGCAGCTAATAACCATCTAAGACCATTAAAGTAGGAATAATCACAAATTTTCCTACCCCTGTGTGCAAACTGCATTGCTGTCTTTTTTTTTTTTTTTTTTTTTAACATGCCGTGTGGGTGTTAACAACTAAAATCAACAAAAACGCTCAAAGTAAACCCTCCACAAAAATCACCATGGGGCTGCTAATGCAATTCTCTCCTGTGGGACCAGCTGGGCGAGGGGACCAGCCACACCTGACAGATGCAAGTCACTTTGCCAAGGCACCAATAGACGGCACTCAGCTCTGGCGGAGATGAGGGTCATGACTGGCCCTGCCTGGAATTCAGATGTGGCTCCTGTTTGCAAAATCTTTCCTGCCTGCTCTCTGCTAACATTTAATATCTGTGCAGTTCATGCCCCAAAACACTCTAAAGCCCCAGCCAGTCACCCCAGGCTAACTCTGCGTTTAAATATTTGGGGAGAACAAATATCCCATTATGTGTTCGGGATAAGAAAAATCGCTCTTTGCCTTGAGTTGGTTAGATGGATGACTAGCCAGTATGAATCACAAATGTTACGGTCCAATACATAATTCCAGATTGCGCGTGGTGTTACGGCACATGGTTATGTTCCCTGATTTGATGGCTTATTTAACTAATCAGCACAGCAGGAGCAGTTCATTTCAACTATTCCGATAAATGAGAGCTCTGTAATTTGCACATGCAGCTGTAATAGTTGTAATGCTTCATTCCTGCTGCGCTGCTTAGTTACATAAACCATCTAGTCAGAATCAATACTTATTTACTGTACCTAATCAACACAGTTTGAATTACAAACATGCGGAATTTGCATATAAGCTGAGCTGTGGAGTTTTCCCTCGGTACCGGTATCTGAGGGTTTCTTAATCCGCTCAAAAGGGCAGGAGAAAAGGGTGTAAAAAGCAGGGAAATAACGAACAGCCTACATGAAGGCTTTGTTAGCTCTTTCTGTGGGAAATGCAGGGATTTGACATTCATAACAAGAGGCTGCTGGAAACCACGGAGGAAATCCAGAAGAGCAGCCTCTCCTCTGCTGCAGAAACTTTGTCTAGTAATTTCCAGGGAGCTTTCAATTACCAGTAGATGAGCTGATGGGATGGAGACAGGAGGAGCAAACAAAGGTCTGGTTCTCACCACGAAGCCTGGTGGCATTCGCCAGCCCCTGGGGCAGACAGCGGCTGGTGAAAATCTCCATGTCACATCAGGGCTTGTATATCATAGCGGGTGAGCAGCAGGACCTGGTTTAGAAGGCCTGATTTAGTCCTGATTGCTACCTGATATAGATACATACATATATATATATATATATACACACAGAGCAGCGATACAGCATCCCTCCCTAAGGCACACAGGGCTCGCTGTGTGTGGCACTACTACTCCTCTTCACACAACCTCAAGGCTGAGCTCTCACTGATATTGGTACTAGCAGTAGAAGATGGCTTAGGGGATGGTTGACCACCCACTCCATAGCCTCTTCTGGCATTTTCTTTAAAATGCTGGGCACAGGATACCCTGGGTGCCGATGGGGTGGGGTGTTCCCAAGGCAGGGAGATCTCTACCCTTGTGGGCAGAGGGGCTGCTGGGCTGGGTGGGAGCCAGGGCTCTGCTGGACCAGCCAAGGTGGAAGCCGAGATTTGCCTGCCTTCCCTTCACAATTGAAAGTTTAAAATAGCACCGTACTCTGTGTCCATTTGAAAAGGAACTGGACTGAATTTTGATTCCCAATATATTTTCCCCCTTATATATAAAGGATCAGAGGGCAGAGGGGGAAAGTTGAAAAAGAAAAGGACTTCATCCTCAAAAAGATGTGGTTTTGCACTCCCAGTTCTCAAACAGGTTTTTCTTGTCATTTTTGGTTTTATTTCAATTCAAGATTTTTTTAAAAATCATTGAATTATTTTCCTGGAGGAATGCACAGCCAATTTGTCACAAATATGTTTAATCAGAGCAGATGGAAGGCAAAAGCTGGTGGTTGCTGTGAGTTCATGTGCCTTCGCATGGTACATCTGGGGTTGTCTTCCAGAGCTGGCTTCAGGCTTCGCAGTGGTCTACACAAATAGAATATTGGTGCCCAAAGAAGGTTGAAGAAATGAGCTTGTGTGGAGAGGCAGGTTTGTTGCCCTGGCTGCCCTGGGTTGGGAGAAGAGATTGTCTCTATTGGGGACTGCCTGGTGTCCAAGCATAGGCCCTGCCCCTTTGGGAACAGCAGGGAGCTTCTGCTTCTGAGGTGCTCTTGAGCTGAGCACCCTGCTTAGCCAGGCTGCACTAAACACAGGCACCTGGTCCTGTTTTCAGTGCCCCAGCATGTCTGCTTGGAATGGTAGAGGTGGCACAGGCCACGGGGCAGCAGCTAGGGGCAGGTCTTGTTCATTGAGCATCTCAAATTCTCACCTGCTGAGCCCCAGCTTTTCAAACAGGGATTAAAAGACCTTTCCTGGCAGGGAGATTGCTGAGTGTTATTGTCTGTGTTTGGAAAGCACTAAGTTATACGGAAGGAGCATGTGGACTCAAAATATTCTATGAAATTTATTTGCTGTCTTACTCTCCCTGAAGCAGAGGAGCTGCTCCCTGCTCTTGCTGCATCATAGAGCAAAACGACTGCATACTGCAGCACCAAAATACCTTGAAGACCGCAGCCCTTTGGGCATCGGATTGTTTTATGAATCCCTTTCTTTGGTTCTTCTAGCAGCACTAAAGGAAATTATAACAAACATGCCAGCCTGCTCCCTACACAGGGCAAAAAGGCAGAGCCCCAAAAACGGATTTACACGGCAGGTCCCTGTTAGGCACAATGGCTTTAAATGGGGGCTATCGCAGCAGAAAAAGGGCAACGCCTCTGATATTGGGAGGGTTTTGTCCACAAGCTAGTGAAAGGCTCAAGAAGGCAAAGGCATGGCCTCTAGACCATGTGCTTTCCCCAATAAACCACACCGAGACCTTTTTCCTAACACAAAGTGAAGTATGTGGGCCTGTGAGCTCAGAAATTGGTGCTTGAAAGGCACATGCGAGACCTCAGTGAGCAAATGCGAGTACCTTCTAGGAAAAATTTTGACATCAACATGTAGAATGCTATGTCCCAGGGTTAATTTTTGTGGTTATTGGATTTTTTTAATAAAAGGTGTCCTGTGAGGTATCTGGAATGAGTCTTGCAGCACCCCCCCCCACCCCCCCAACCCCCTCCCCATGACTGCAGTGCACGTGCACTGTTGGACATCTGCTCCAAAATCCAACATAAATCCCTTCAAAGCCTGTGGTTAGCATTAATTGCACCATGGCACTTGGTTGCATGCTTTTCACAGCATGCCATAACCTGAATGCATCTCCCAGCTGGGCTTCATGGGATGACAGACAAAAAAGAATAATTCAAACACTTCTCAGATCTTGGCTTGCTCTAGGATCCACAGAGCCTAAATCCTGAGAACCAAAGAAATAGATTTAACGTGAGTCCGAGTAGATATTGCACCAGCAACTGCTTTTTTGACTTTACAGGATCTTCCTTGATGGCCTGTGCCTGAGATTAAGGAAGAACTTGTGGCAGGTTAAGAAAATTGAACCCCAGTCTCTCTTTGAGCCTCAAAGGATCCTCCTCCCTTAGGACACAGGTGAACTGGTATGATCCCAAGGCATGCAGGCTGTTAGCCTGGTGCAAAACTCTGCTCCCCAGCACGATTGCATCCCTATGAATACATGTTTTCTGAGTACATGAGTATGGAAGAGATCTGCCCAGAGCCACCTGGCTGCGAGGATGCAAAGCCTTGAGTACAGACTAGGCACGTCCGCTTTCGTTCCTCCCCGTTTTCCACATCTGCAGATGATCTTCTGCACTTGCTGGTTTTGCAGTGTCACAGAGCCCTGCAGGCTGGTGTAACTTGCTTAAAACACATTGTGGCTGCTGTCGCGTTTGCATTTTGGGTTTGGCCTGGTGCACTCGCATTTTGGCTTTGCTTCTCTGCTGGGGGGCTTCTGCTCACAAATTCTGTGCCTTGGGGAGCTTGTCACCCTGTTCAGTTTGTCTGTGGTAGCTGGCAGAATAACGCAGGCGTTTACCTCATCATTTTTTGTTTCACTTAAAACGCTGTTTTCAGTCCTTATCTGTTCTGCGCTGGTATTAGCTCTGACCTGGTTAACCACCTCGCACTTTGCTGGGTACAGGCAAGACAGGGCTCTTGGGACACTTCCTCCAAGCCACGACAGAAAAGGATAAACTAACAATACAAAATAAACATAAGAATTATAATACAAATAACATTAATATAAATAAATACTATAAATATAAATATAAATAAGTAAATAATATAAATATAAAATAGCACAATATTAAAAAATAACACGTTTTGACCATTCCTCCGGTGCTTCTGATACATGTCTGCACACAAGCATTTACTATGCAGGAAAAGGGCTGAGGACAGTTGCAGTTTAAACTGAGGCCCATTCAATTAAGCCTGAGTTTTCTAAATCTCCCTGATCTTGTTCAGTTTTCTCCTGATGGGACAATCATCTCCCTCCCTCTGTCAATCCTCAAGCTGTTTTCCTGATGAGTAGGGCTGTGCTCATCACAACAGGGAATGGGAACAACAGCCTTGTCCAAACTTACCAGCACAGCCCAGATTCCCTCTAGAGCATCAACTGTTCCCTGGGAGCAGTCAGCCCCATCCCTTGAGGAGTCATTCTAGGCAGATTAAAAAAAAAAATGTGAACCATGAATACATTAAAATTATGTCCTTTAGAATAAATGAGAACATACAGAAAAATAAATGAATAAATTAATAAAATGCAGAGGGCGTTACTCTCCACAGAGTTCCTGGTGGCTGCGGTGGCAGCCACTCACACCCCACCGACCCAGGTTTGCAGGAGACTGAGTCAGGGGGCTGGGAGCAAAGGACACTTAGGGGGTCCATGGGTGTTGATCAGAGTGAACCCCCCGATGGGGCCAGCACTAGCCAGCAGAGGGCAATGCCAATACGTATTTTACACACTCTTAGAAGGAAGCAGGAAAAAAATCCTGCTCCCAAGTGCAGCTGGTGGACAGTGAAGAGAGGACGAAGAGAGGATGGCTGTTTGGACACGACCTAACTAGAAATGGCAAAGCAATCTTCTCAGCCCAGGCTCTGGTTTCCCCAGTCCCCATGGCCACGACCATGCAGCAAAGCCCCAGCTCTCACCCCTTTCACCCTGGCACGGTGCACTTATTAAAGTGGATGACGGCTTCTTTGTGCAGCTGTCTGTCCTACACTGCAGCTGGTATTTTATGATCCCAGTAAGAAAGGCACATTATGATGCTGGGAACCCCAAGTCTTATGGCATCAGACTGGCTTCCCATCAGGCTTAGCACAATGTACACACCCCATCCGTAGAAAGGATTACCCCAGTTTGGTCATTCAAGCTATTCTAGGATTTTCTTACAAGAAAAACTGTTCATCGTTTCCTCTGTCCAGACAGGCTGTTAACGTGAGAACTTGTTGCTGCACTGTTAGATAAAGGCAAGGCCACTGAGGTAGCATAATCGTGGGACTGAGTGGGAGCTGCCTGCAGGATCCTTGGCTGCAATGACGTGGCTGAGCCTGTCCTGCACTGAGGAGATGGACTGCGTGGCACAGCCCTGGAGCCAGCCAGTATGTGCAGATCACCAACTATTCCTGTCAGCATCGCTACAGGCACTTGTCTCCTCTCTCTCGAGTCTCCGGAGGACTAGTCATCATGTGGCGCTTGGGTTTACCCCGCAGTTTCAGATACCGACAGCTGAAAAATAAGGCTACTTAAAATCAGAGCCTTTAACAATGTTTTTTTGATTTTTTTTTGTTTGTGTGGTTTGGTTTTTTTTTTTCCACAGCAAAGGATGTTATGTTTCCCTGGTATGCTGGTCCCAGGTTTTAAAGAGCTGTTTTCCCTCCTGACAAAGAAGAAATGCTATCAGTCTGAAAGATACTCCCTTTTTATCTCACATTTCTGCCAATAATCCTGTATATGCCTATATTTATTTCTATGTTTCTATCCATGACAGGCGAGAAAGCAATTCTGGCATGAATATACTTGTTCACATGCCGAGTTCCCATTTGCTTGAATAAATTCCCTGTCATCTGCCTACTCTTCCATCCAGCTACTCATCCATCTACACAAGCAGAAAACTCCATAAAAATATTTGCAGAAAAACAACCAAAATGGGCTACAGTTGCAACTGTAATAAACTGTCGGTAATAGAGAGCCCTATTTTTAGGGTTTTTTTGACACCCCATTCCTCTCTGATATCTGCTGTACTGACAGTACATTTATGATGGGAAAACTACATGAAGAAAACACATAGTTGTTGGCTGAGTAGTTTTTAAAAACTCTGTTTTAATGCTGCCATTTACCTCTGCAATATTAGGAAATGGACAGAAAATATAACCTGGAGAGAAATTCTGTTGAAATCTTTCATCTGGTGAGTTTTCCAAGCAGGTGTATTAAATAAGAGCAAGAGAGTTCTGCTTTCTAACAGAAGTCATGCAGGTAAGAAACCTAGATGAAGTTTTGGTCATGGATGAAAGAGCAATCTTTGCACTGCCCTTACAGCTCAGTGGCTATAACTGAAAGCAGCTGAACTTCCCTGAGTTTAGCCAGGTGCTGGACCACCTTGGAGAGCCCAGACTTTGGAAGGGAGATGTTTCTGTCCATCCATATTCCATTGTTGATGAAATCTGTTGAGTTTTCAAACATCATTATTGAATTTTTATCCTAGCCCAAGCTTGTAACAATGAAGAAGATGAAACTGTGGGCCAAGTGAGAGAAAAGAGTACCTTGATGACAAGATACATCGCTCAGAGTTCCTTGGGATGTGTGGCATTAGAATTAACATGGTGCTAGCAAGTGGAGGGAAGAACCCTGCAGTAATGTTCAGGTGGATTATCTGGTTAAATCTTCCACCTGCCATTTCCGTGATCCTTCAGTAATCAGAAATAGATGCAGGAGAGAATATACAAAACTAAGCCGGAGTCTGGTAAATTAACATATCTGAGGAGAAACATTTAAATAAGACTCTGTACATTTACTCCTTCATGTGGTTTTGGCACCACAGGCCAGTAGATCCGATTGTGAAGATATTTAATATATGTCTTTTCTTTCCACTTGACCCACATTCCCTTTTGCTTGACTGGTTGGAAGTTTGTGATAAAATATGAAGCACTGAAACGGTACCAAATAAGTGATGTTGTTATAAAACTGTCAATTTTTGTGGTGTCCTTCACCTTCTCCCCTGCCTCCCTGTGTGCCGCCTAATTTCTTAGCCTCTCTTCCCCCAAAAGCATGACCAAAATATAATGTCATTACCCACCCTGCCCCTCACCAGGCCTTTGCCCTTTAGCTCCTCCTTGGGCTTGATGGGTTTTGCCCAGCCACTTCGCTGCTCTTCCAGCAGCTCTCCAGCTACTTCATGCAGCACTGAAAGCTTCTTTCCCTTTGGGAGTTCTTCTCCAGACTGGGAGGAAAGGTGTTATATACAGCAAGTGAGAGAGCTTCCTTCATCAGCTTCTGTGAAGCCTCTGCTGGGAGGGGTCTTGGATAGGTCAAGCAGTGAAGTGTTTGGAGACATAGGACTTCATAGAATGGATCTTCCATCTTGTTTAGGCCTAACACCATAGGGACCATACCTACCAAAATCAGCACAGTCCATGCCACAATACAGTCCTGAGCTTGTGCTGCTCCCTTATCCTAACAATCATCCGAGATGTTTTCCATTATTTATTCCTGATAAACCAAAGCCATTGAGTTCTTAATATCTCTATTAGAAGGAAGTGCTTAGACTTCCTCAGGGATCAGATACCATCATTAATTTAGAAGTCACTTCATGTGCTGCCTGACAGCTGTGAGCATCATTTCTGCTAGTCCCTAAGGGTTGTGCCATGCCCTGGGCTGCTCTGGCTTTGGTATTCTCATTACTTGAGGGAGGACAGCTCATCTATTCAAGCTTTGACACAAATACATGTAAGAAGGAAAGCAGGAAAACCTGTATGTGATTAGACTTCAGCATCTTTAATGTTGACATTATGACTAGTACATTTCAATACCTGACCCTTATGTTGCCACTGGACAGAGGTGTTAAAGACCGTGAATGAATTAATTTTACAGGGAACTGCATCTTCTTCTCTTAATAGTCAGGATATAAAAATGGAATGTGGTGAGCTAACACAAGGGAAGTCAATTCCCTGGCAGTTCCCAATACTTCCAGGGCAATTTAGGGTATGCACACAGCAGAACCTGGCAGTGGGGAGAAAACAGACATCTTGCATTTTGTTCCATGGCTTTCACCTTTCAATAGCAATGAGGAACTCCATCCAAAGCAGCTGTTTGGGCATCTATGATCAATAGAGGTTATTGGGCCTTGTCCTTAGGTCAGCAGGTCTCTAGGGGGTCATTAATCTCTATGAAACGCTCCACACCTCTTTCATTGCTGTTTAAATGATGAGTAACTGTGAATGACAGAGCGTCATGTATCAAGTGGTTCAAGGTTGGTAAATCTGAAATAAATCAACAGAAGCAAACTGAGCTCTAATTAGCAGTTTGTACCCATTCACCTGCACCTTGTTGCTTCTGTTGTAGAGCTGGTGGTTGGAGTGAATGAAAGCTAATGTGAAATAAAGCTTGCAAGGCTTTCCAAAAAGAAGAAAAAATATGCTGGAAAATACAGCATAAATTATCTTCTGCAATGCAGTTTATTAAACAAGGTCTCTAGACTCTGATATCTGAGATACACTTTATATTGGCAGCAGGAGTCTTGGGTCCTCTAGCTTCTTATGTCTGAGATACTTCATATTGTCAGCATGAGCCTTGGAGGAAGGGTGAGGCATAAACACGGGGAAAAAAACAATGAAAGAGGGAGTGCATTTTAAATAGTTCTCATCTTCAGCAAAAGAGAAAAGAAAACATGAAATGAAATAGTTTTTTAATAGATTATGGACTCTAAGTAGCAAATAAAACTGTTCTGAGAATTCTTAACTTTATGTTAAATTGACCACAATGGCTAAAATGTTATTTACAACATGATTTAGAGGGGAAAAAAGAACCAATGAGAAAGGGAATCTGCGGTGGACCACAAGTGTTATTTACTAAAATGAAAAGTCCAATACACCTCTCAGGAAAAAGCTGAGGCAGTATTGTATATGCAAAGTGCTTATGGCTCTAAACTGAGAGATCGATATGAAATTTCCCAACACTGGGCGTAAAAATTTGCCTGAGCTGCCCCTCTGCAGGGTGCCTTTTCCCCGTACAGGGTTGTGTGTGCAGGCTGGACTAGACACATGGAGAAATTTTGGCGACTAAGATACCACTGACCTCTGCTGGGAGGAATCAGACAGGTTGAACTTTTGCTATGGGCCCTGTGGTGCTCAGATGTGGTGGAGATTGCTCTGGCAGGGGCAAACACATATGTGCATGTATGTGTGTGTGTATATATATATTAAAAATATATATGCAAGCATATGTGCAGCAGCATGCACCTTCCATCCTTGCTGTCCCTGCAATTTCCCAGGTGGCCAAGATGTGTAAAACAGTAAAATCCATCCCACTACTTAAATTTTCTCTGCGGTGAGGAAGACTTAGTCCTCCTAAAGAGAAGCATCCCTACCAGCTTCCTGTAGGATATAACATCGTACACCTGTAAATGTACAAGATTCAGGGATCTTTGGGTTCCTAAGAGTTGAAGAGTGCAGACAGGGTTCTAAAGACCTGGCTTGTAACTGATGTGACTGAAAAGCAAAGGTGTTTATGATGACTGCCGCATCTTCCAAGTGGCTCCTAATGAACACATGACAAATGCGCCGGGCATGAACAATACAGTTTCAGGTAAGTAAAGGTTTAAACTGGCAATGCACAAAACACGGAGTGAAGAGAGACAGACTGTGCAAATCAAAGGGCTCAAACAAAGAAGTAGCATGGAGGAATTGTCACCTTTCCCATCTGAGTAGGGCTAGCACTGGATCATTTTGCAAGTAAAGAAAAAAGACCTTTCTCTTCATGCCATCCAGTGTAGGCATGTCCTGTTGGCAGCTCAGGAAAGAACACAAGCTGGAAACAGTCCATTGGAGAAAGTATTTAGAGGGAGCTTGTAAGCTGAAATAATTTGTTCACTTATAATTAGTGGGATGAATAATTACTGTAGCGCAGAAGACAGATCAGATGACCCTGCAATGGAGTAGCAAAGGAGATTCAAGCTACCATATGAAATTTGTTCAATAATAGCTCTGGTTGACAGTGGTACTGGCCGCACAATCAACAGCACAGAACAGGACTACATGTGAGGTCTGCTTTGTCAATGAAGCAAAGTCAGTTTATGATGGAGTAACAAATCATTCAGATTGAACAAAAAATGTAGATGAGCAGGATTTATTCCCCTACTGCCATATTCTAGCACCATTCCAGCTATCTATCTATTACAGGAATTTATTGTCACAAGGACAGAAGATGAATCAGGTGTTAAGACTGGAGATAGCAATGAAAAGACTGATCCTGATTATATTAAAAAAGAAATGCCAAGATTTAATAAGACAAGATTTAGAGTGGTTGAAGGACAGAAGAGTCCACATTATAAGACAGAGAAGAAAATGGAGATGTTCACATTGACAGATGATGCAGAAAAGGCCAAAGGGAGAAGATCTGGGTTTTATCTTAAAGAATTTGCATTGGGATGATGGATAGATATGCAGATGTCAAAGGAACTAAATGCAAAGCTGAAAAGGAGAAGTTGAGCTGGGTTTGAGGGTTGCCAGAGGAACATTGACTGCAACTCTGGGAGAAGGTACAGTTGCCATGAGAGAATATACAAGAAAAGAAAACAGAGAAATGAGAGGAGAAATCACGAGGGAGGAAAAAATTGCAAATATGTGGGGAGAAGGGAGAATGCAGCCATTAAAGGAGGAGAGGAAGAAGCCCTGTCTTTTTTTCTGTTCTAGCCATTCAGATTATCTGGCAGTGTCTTTGCCTAAGATGTTTCTCAAGTATGGAGGGAAGCTGTTAGAAACAGAGAACACCAATAAAAAAGCCAGAGTAAAAAAACCCACTGGTTGGACTGTACCTCAAAGTGCAGCAGGAGCTGGTCTCAAATTTAGTCAGCAAATAATGAAGACACCAGCTGGGAAACATTTCTAATCAGCCATGGAGTTCCTGCACCAACTGAAACTTCCATATGACCTTCAGCCACACCGTCACACAAGGCTGTCTGACATCCTCCAGCTGGGAGATGGCGGAAAAGACAACTGTGGTAAGTCCCACATGAAACAGGAAAACCATACCCTTCACACTGCACAGGGAGAAAAGGCAGCAGGCTACTTCTGCTTCCTTCGGGCTTTTTAAAACTACTCAGCCTTTGACAAACAAGAGCCAGCTGTAGGCTGTCATCCTGTCCATCCCAGCTGCAATGGCCGCCAGCCGCTGTCAGCCTCCCGCTTGCCCCTTGGTGTCTAACGTGGGTCTACGCTCAGGCGGCAGGATAAGGTCTTTCTCCCAATTGGCTCATCTAAACTCAAACTACGCTTCAACATCGTTACATATTTTAGTTAATTTTTACTTATCCAAGGGAAAAGTCACTCGCTTTAATCCTCCCACTGCTTCAAATTCCTACAAAAATACTTTGGCCAGTCCCTTCTGACTTTGAAGGACCTTTAGGTATGGTCACAGAGGCAGTTAAACACAAGACTGACTGTCCTTATGCAGGCCAGACTGTGGTACTTTTTTTCCCATGTACATTTTTCTCATACCCCATATTAAAGACATCCTTAGAGAGCTTTGCATGGCCACTGTGTCCCGTCCCAGTGCATGCTCCCAGGGGCTTGTAAGTCCTTATAAGCACCCCAAATGAGGCAGGAATGGATTTACTGTGTGAGCTTGTCAGAGCCATAATTCAGCCCTACAGAGAGCCACTGGAGGAAAGATATTTTGCAAAAACCAGGTGCACATAAAGATCTCCCACCGGATTTTGACTGAGATACTGAACTAATCCCCACTGCTGTGTGGTAATTGTGGAGCAAGATAACCAGTACAAAGTACAAGGACCAAAATTTCAGCACAAAGCCTAAGGCTTATAAGAGCATAAACCCTGATATTAATGTACAGTCAATATTATGCTTAATAATAACAGATACTGCAGAGTTAGCCGGGGAGGAAGCCAGGACTAATGTGGCAAAACTTATTTTAGATTTGTTTATTTGATTATCTGGAATAAAGTATGGGTAAAAGCAGTAGGAGTTTTGTACAGGCAGAGCAGGGTAGGTTGAACTCATCAATATTAAAGCAATTAACTTTACAGGTGTAATATACAGTGATTTATTACAGTGACTGGACTATAAATTGTGACTATATTGCTGTTATGTACTCGTCAAATGGCCAGGGAAGGATCCTGGATGGTCAAATGCCAAAACCCTCTGTTCAGTCTTTGTCTTAAGAGGTAATAGCTCAATTTATCAATCTGATTTTGTGGATTTCAGTTTGGGAAGGAGGCACAGAAAAAGTATTTGACTTCTGGGTTGATTTGAGGCCCTGATGATATTGATTAAACTGTACTGAAAACACAGAGGCAGAAGTTGCAGTTGCAAATTTTGTAATTTAAATATTTGGGGTGGGATCCAGGTCCAGCTTAGATTGCTCTACCTAGGTGTCTACGCTACCACCTCAAGTCATGTGCAGGAGCCATCTGGTGCCATCTGAGATGCCCTGCGGTCTCATGACACCTTCTCAGAGCTGGCAGATATGTACACAGCACTTACAGTAGACACAAACCCTGGTAAGCCAGGGAGGATATCCTGCACCCTTTAAAATTACATCAGGTCGACACCACAAATGACTCCATAGGGATGTTTGGACAACTGAAACCCAGTTCCATGTCAGTACAGCCAGAGGACCCTAATGAGTCACTGAGCTGACCAGTTGTGAGAAGGAAGTCTCTGTTTGCATCCATCATGGCTGGTGCCATTTGGGATGCCTTTGGATATCCCAAGACTCATTATCATGTCTGTTAGCTCCATGACAATATTTGAAGGACCTCTAAGCGGCACTAGAGACCTACGTGTGAGTGGCTAAATTGAGCCTTGAATCATCACTGTTAGAAATTTAGAACTCCCACTGACATGGAGACACTCTCGCCCGGTTCTGTTAATGAACTGCATCCTAACCAAGCTGTGTGTGAGAGTAGGAGAGCACTGAGCGTGTATGGACCTGTTGAGAAAGGGGTTTCTCCGCTCCCTGAGATGTGGCAACCCCACATGACAGCTCCATGACCAGCAGGTGAGCACCATCAGGCTTGTTTGGGAATGGGTTCATGACTAGGAGGCTTTTCTCCTGCCAGTGACAAGTCTCTGGCAGACTGGGTTTGTCCCATGCCTATCCTAGGTGTGATAGTTTGGAGATGACTGTGCAATAAGAAGAGAGATAAATGCTTGTGAAAAAAACTTTTGCCCAACAGCTTTTTCCTCGGCTTCTCAGGCTTCCCTTAGCTCCATTCACAGGGGTGGTATGTCCCCAGGTAAATGGCTGGCTGCAGCTGGAGTGCCCGACTGTGCCATGGCCTGGCTTGCTATGCTGTGCTATTTCCATCCCTTGGATGGTACTTCCCTGGTGTAAGGAGGTATTGGGCACTCGCATATGGACATTTATATGAGTTCACTCAGCACCTAGAAAATACCAGTATATAAGCAAGGTTTACAGCAACTTTTCAACTCAGGTGTCACTCCATCTGTCAGGTGTGGTGTGATCTAGAGCTGCGAGTTCATTAGCTTATAGCAATTTTTCGAGTTAATGATCAAGTAAATTATCAAGTACCCTGTTCACGATAGGTGGAGAACTTAGCTGGGCATAAGTACCTATAGCAAAAGCTTTGCTAAGCTCATTTGGACATTTTGGGTTTGTTGATGTCTGGCTTGCTTGTTTTATACAACCTAGGTGTTTTCATGGGAGGTTAGTGCTTCTTAATCCTGCTTTAAAAATTGAATTTGGAAGACTCCATTGCACATACTTCCAGGGCACATGCATGTGTGTACACAGATGTGGCAAAAGAAAAGAGAGAGAAATAGCTGTGAGGCTAATATAGAAACACTTCTAAGAACCAGGGAATTCTCCTTTTAAGAAGATCTTATTGACGACTCCCTTTGTTTAGACCACAGACAAACTGGTTTCTTGAATTCTTGAGTTTTGGTCCTTAGTGGATGGGGAAATCTCTGTAAACTGGAACAGGCAGAGACAAAGCTGAATAGGTAAGGCACGTGGAGATGTGTCTGACTCCAACCAGACACCACAAATGAAAAAACATTTTGAACTGGCACTCATGAGACCTTAGTTCTGTGAGTGCATGTGTATGTATGAATGTGTATGTGTCTGTATATGCTGGGGAGTAAGGAAAGGATTTGAGACCTTACCACACTACCTCTATGTAGAAACCCTTCCAGGCTTCCTCCACCTGCCAAATCCAGAGGCATCCCCAAAAACCCACAAATATATCCTTTACCAGGAAAACACTTTACCTTGTACTTTGGGAAAATAAGATGTTCTACAAGAGGAAGAAAGACTGAATCCTTTTTTCCATTGCATTGACAGATTTCTGTACCCTGCTCCTGTTCCCAGTGCAAAAATCCCACACCTTTCTATGTCATTATCAGGACTATATCAGTATGTTGATGGTCTGGCTGACAGGTCAGGTGACTGCTCAGTCTCTGCTGCAAACTCTTCCTCTGTAGAGCAGTGAATCCGGGTGTCCCTCATCTTCCTGACACCACTACAAAACATGCATGTCTTTAATATAAATACTTTAATACCTTTACCCCTTATTGTCAAATGTGGTCAAAACTATCTTGTACATTCAGAAGTTAGTGCAGGGAAATGACAGGCTATTGACATGCTCATTTAACTTTGTTTTTATAGTCAATCAGGGTAAAAATATTCATTACAGCAAGTACTTACTGGGCTGAGACTCATGAGGAGAAACAGAGGTGATGGTGGTACAGTCAGGGCAGAAAAAAACTATCCCCAAATGGGCTGCTGAAAGATCCATCAGTAAATCTCCTAGGTCCTCTGCTTGGGGTAGCTCTGGAAGTTCCTGGGATGTAATTACAAAATCCTCTCTGGCAGGCCAGTCAGTAACGGCTTCCACGATGCCTGGGTGACCTGTGCTACCTATTCGAGCCCTCTGTACAATCAGGGCAGTCCACTTACTCCAGGTAGCATCTGTGACATAATGTGGAGATGCTATTTTCCTTTTGAACATCCAGCCTAGGACTGGCAGTCGGGGGACTAGGAGGAGCTGTGCTTCAGTGCCAATTACTTCTGAGGCAGCTCGAACTCCCTCGTAGGCAGCCAATATCTCCTGCTCAGTAGGAGTATAATTGGCTTCTGAGCCTTTATATTCCCGACTCCAGAATCCTAGGGGACGGCCTCGGGTTTCTCCCGGTGCCTTTTGCCATAGGCTCCAGGTAGGACCACATTTCCCTGCTGAAGTGTACAGGATGTTTTTAATTTCGGGTCCTGTTCACACAGGTCCCAGGATCATAGCATGTGCTATTTCCCTTTTAATGAGCTCAAAGGCATGTTTCTGGTCAGGGCCCCAGGTAAAATCATTCTTCTTCCGGGTGACAGTGTAGAGAGGTTTAACTATCTGACTATACTCAGGAATGTGCATTCGCCAGAAGCCTATGAGTCCCAAGAAGGACTGTGTCTCCTTCTTGTTGGTAGGCGGAGACATGGCTGCAATTTTATTAACCACGTCTGTGGGGATGTGATGACGTCCATCCTGCCACTTAACTCCCAGAAATTGGATCTCCCGAGCAGGTCCTTTGACCTTACTCCTCTTAATGGAGAAACCAGCATCCACCAAAATGCAGATTATCTGCCTACCTTTCTCATAGACCTCCTCTGTGGTGTTACCCCACACGATGATGTCATCGATGTACTGGAGGTGTTCGGGAGCCCCACCTTTCTCCAGCGCAGCATGGATCAGTCCATGGCACTATCCACATCAGGTGCTTAGATGCCTCCTTCATCCCTCTGCATCCTCCATTAGGTGAGTTCACTGGATCCAGACACTGGTTCATCTTTTACAAGAGATTCCAGCTGGAGAGCGCCCATGAGTGTCCTCAAAATCCTTAGACCGTGAGCAGGTGACAGGAGTGACCCATGAGTAGCTGAGGATTTTTCCTTCAACTCCATTTCCTAACATGCTCATCCTTCTCCTCCCTCCTCCAGGGCTGTGACCTCAGCAGTGGGATTTGTCTGTGATAACCAATAACTCATTGCCTTATACATTTAAGCTGTATATCTTCCTTGTAGAGTTTCTTCGCATATGGCTGAAAACATCAGAACAAAATGACCCCAAAAGGGACAGGAACAGTGCATTTCTCCTTCCCATTCACTTAATTTTCCGATGAAGATTCTTTACTCAGCAGAGTGCTTTCCCAGCTATTGGCCTATTTAAAAATTCATCACTAATGAGTTGAAAAATATGTCTTCTCCTTCCAGAAACACAACAACAGCTCTCACACTGGCTGCACCTGGTGATGGCTGATGCAGCTAACCCTAATTTTCCCTGCAGGCAAGGTCACAGGCAGTAATCCATAACCCTTACAACTGGCTACTATTTAATGCAGTAACCCTTACAGATGGGTCTTACTTGCCTGTGCAGATCCTTTCCCTTGTGCCTGACCTCCACTGTCAATCCAGTCCAGTTGCTATTGTTTCAGGAGCTCTGAGAGAGCAATGAATGACCCCCAAAAGGCAGCTGAGGGACCTCCACAGTGGACATATCCCAACCTGTTGGGCATTTCCAAGCCAGCAGCTGGGTTCCCCTTTCTGCCGTCAGTGGGGATCTGAAAATTTGTGCTGCTTTTTGTGGGCAGAGTCCACACTGCATCTTGCCTCTGCTGCAAAGCCTGAAATGCTGGGGACAGCACACAGAGAATTAATCTCTCTCTCTCTCTCCATACATATATACATAAAAAAGAAGTAAAAGAAAAGCATATCAGGCTAAGGGTTGTCATGTGAGCATGAAGTCACATTATTCATGCCTCTGGCTGCCACTCCAGCTGAAGGACTGATTTTGCTCCGTTTCCATGTAAGGCAAGACTAAGGCCACACACAACTGGACAGAGTTCCTTAGAAACGAAGCCTAAACATAAAAATCCCTCATCTCTCAGCTAGTGGTTTCTGTGAAGGCTTCTTGACCAAACACGCCAGCAAGGTCTCTGGTCTCACAGCCTTCAGGGAGTTTATCTTTTTTGGAAATGGAAGTAGGTGACAGGGAAACCTGGGCTCTCAGGGATCCCCACAGCACCTCGCTCAGATAATTTGGGTTCAAACCCCATGGCACCTGGCAGTCATGGATTAGACTGCCAGGGTCAGCTCTGAAATTTTTACTGGATCATATCACACCATCTCACCTTCCTGCTGACGCATTTTTACATTTTTACAGGGTATGTCTGGATGGAGTCCCTCTTCACTGAGAACTTATCTGGGATAATTTTCTGAAAGAAGGAGCTTTTAAATCCAAGCTAATACATGCTAAAGCTCTGTCCCAGGAGATCATGATACTTATCCTTGATAGTCATCATGAAAGACCTACCTTCTTGAAAAGTGGCATGCATTTTGAGTCTTTTCTGTGAATTTCAGTTCTTTTTTATCTTTTTGGGTGCATTGCCATTTCTAAGCCTTGTGCTGTGCAAGGACTCTGATTGACAGCAACCACTTTTCTTCTCATCCTTTCTCTGGAGTGCTGGGGACCGGGAATGTAAGAGCTCAGACCCCCACTCTCCTGTGTCACTGTGCATCAGCATCATCCCATTACCATGGAATTGCTCTAGCACAGTGGTTGCTGCAAGACCCCAGCAGAACCTCTTGACAGGACTGGCAGATATTTTTCATTGTTTAAGAGCATCACTTTAACAGCCTTAAATCAGTCAGTGCTGGCACAGGACCATATTTATTCTCAAATTCCAGTGGGGTCTCTCCATTTTACTACATAGTTTGAGTTTATGTGATTTGCTAGTACGGTGTATTTTAGCAAGAAGACAGGCTTCTTTTGTACTAGCTCAGAGAGGTGAAAGTTTATCACTTAAAGAGCTTGGTGATGTCATCTGTACCTAGGGATTTACTTCTATGAGCTCGCTCTGCCTGCTGCTATATGATGGCTACATTTTAAAACCTTGCATTGCTTTATTAACTACATGTAGTTGTTATTAGTATGAAGTCTATCTAAACATCTAAGTGATGGAGCAGGATTTGCCTCATTTTTATTCACAATTCTGCAAGGCTGCTCACATTTTTTATTCAGTTCCAACTGTAGAAATCTGGAGCAGTCATTGACCCCTGTGGAGCTACGCTGAGTTTATACATCGGTAAGGTAAAATTATTCATACTCTCAGGGCCCTACTTCCAGCTGAAATCCTCCAAATGCTAATAAAATCCTGCTCACTGCACTTGCAGATTAAAAATGGGGATATTATTGTTACAGCTGCGGTTTTAAGTAATGCAGATTTTCATAGTACTTGTTGCATTTTACTTATGGGGGAGTTGAAACGCTACAAGCTTAAGTGAGTGGCTTAAGGTCACACAATGGAGAAGTGGCAAAGTTTGTCTGGTGCAAAATAGCAGTGGGGATAGTCCAAAGTCGGCTGCCAGTGCACCAGGGCAGCTTCCTTTCTCCTTACTTTAGCTATCTCCATTGTAATTACTCCCTCAATCCAAACATTCCTCAGATGTCACTGGCTATACCTCTGTATGAGTAAAGAGAACAGTCCCAGGATCTCTTATGTCACTCTGAGACCAAGTGGTGCAACATGGCTTGTGTCCACATGCTTAAACTCTCTTCCTCTTTGCTCCTATTTGAGAACACCCTTTTAGAGTATTGTCTCAGACTCTCTTGCCCTCTCTATGTCTCTAACACACAACCCTTTCCCATCATATAAGTTCTGAGTTGTATTTGGCTTATATAGCAGTCATAGTGAGACTGATGTATATCGAGATTTTCTGTACAGCTTCTCTAACTGCAGCAGGCATCTTCCTCTACTTCCTGGACTTCAGCAACAAGATTTTCTTTCTGTCTCCCTTTTCCTCTCTCTTCTGTACCTTTTCTTTTGCTCATACTTTTCAGTATTGCCCACCGTTTCTTCTTTTTCCCTAATTCTTATTTCCAAGATAATGTCTGCTTTCTTGCCCTTTGCTCCCCTCTTCCTTTTCTTGGTTCTGTGCCACCACTCCAATCTTCTGTGGCTGGAGAAGTGACAAGTTTAACTGATGCCAAAAGTTAGCACCAAAACACAGTTATACCCCTAGAACCAGGGAGCATCTTTCAGCATCCATTCCAATATAAAGATCTCACTCACTAAGGTAATAATTTTATCAACATTATCTTTCCCTGATCCTCCTCATCAGGGCCAGGACCTGATCCTTGGATCTCCCATGCTCCCAGCAGTAGCAGCAAGGAACCAGGGTCTGTCTGTCTGACTCCTCACACTTCCTCTCCTGGGACAGGCCATTCACTCAGCCTCTGACATCCACTTCTCATCTGGCATAAGTGTGGAAAGTCAAAGAGAGCTGTCCCATGAGAGAAGTCCAGGCCTGGTGTCACAAGTTGGATCATGCTATGACAAGTTATCTCTCTAAAAAGTTTCTGTTTCTGTTATCTTTCCTAGCTCCCTTTCTCCTCACCACTGTTGTTTCCTGACTTGCATGTTCTTTCTCTTTTGTTCCATTGTTGCCTGCTTCCCTCCCTTCATGTTGGTTTTTTTGTGTGCATGCTGGTACAGCACATAGGAAAATCCCCCCTTGACCATGTTGACCATGCTGGACTTCCCAGAAAGCTGCTCCCTGCCAACTAATTTATAGACCTATCCCTGCTTGAACCCACTTCAGGCTCTTTAAGTTAATGTGATGACATCCAAATCCTCTGATGTCACCTGCAAGCAAAAAGTTTCAGTATCTCCCTCAAGCTGGGAACTTTCATATTCTTCCTCAAGCTGAGGAGCACTTACTGAGCAACTCTTGGTTAGTCCTGCTTACTTAAGAAGGAGAAAAAGTGTTGTAGGTAGACAGGGTCAATAAAAAACTAAGTCATTTGTCTTTCTCTAAAGAAAGGTCACAGCAAGCAGTGCTGGAGGAAGGGGCTGGAAGCTGAAGGGAGCTCTGTACTGTGGGTCCTTCATAATCAGACCTGAAACTCATTCCTTTTTACCTTATTATTTACAATCCTTTCACTAAAAGTGGGAAATGGAAAGCAGAAGCAACTTCTGTAGAGACCGGGTACTCTTTGAGTATCTCCACATTGCTAGATAAAAGAGCTGGGCCAAGTCCAGAAGCTAACTATTTGCTTCTCTACTAGACTGTTATTTCACTCCTGGCTCCATTTTGGAGGGCTCCAGTTGGTTCTCTCCAGGCACTTCTACACAACAGCATTGGTGTGAGCTGGTGTTGCCATAAAGACTCATGACAAAGAGCATGATCCTCTGGTGGAAAAACCAAGAGGGATGGATAGAAGTATACTAGCTAGCCACAAGGAAAATATGAGCCTTGGGAGCACCATGTAACCATGAAAAAATCCAGAGTTGTTAGCAGATGTATCAGTCCAGTAATTTATCCTTCATCCTAGTAAAGGCAGGAAAAGGTGCTGCTGTTGATTCTTATTTCATTTGAGCTGAAACAGTGAGTACGGTCCTGAACATGCATGTCCAGGAAGACGCTCTCAGCCTTAGGTAGGTGCAGAGAATAATGACAAGGATGATCAGGCGACTGGAGACGCCATGCCAAGAGTATGTTCCATGTTTAACCTAGCAAAATCTAAACCAAAAATGTTTCCACTCAATAATACAGGTGTCAGATAATCTCCAGGGGGAGAAAAACCACTATATGTAGCACAGGGGAGTGTCAATGCATGAACAAAGCGTCCATGACTGCATGTAGAGTGGAAACTGGAAAATTGTTTCCTGCCATCAAGGCACCATCACCTGGAAAAGCTATGTCAAAGAAATGTTTTCCTATGGTAGTCTAACTGCTTTTCAGGTGCCTCTGATCAGTTCACGTGCATGGACGTACAGTGCTGTTGTTGATAGCAACAGAAGGGCACCATTTCCCAGAAGATCTCTTCCAGTGTTGTGTCCCTGCAGTATTCCAAATGAGAACTGCAAGGTTTAAGATGGGATTTGTCTTACTGTAGTGTAGCTATCCATAAGATAGAAAGAAGGACTGAGCTATTCACCTTGAGCTGCCATTGAAGTCAACAGCAGCAACTGATACATCCCCAGCGTTAGGGAGGAACAAGCCGCCACTGGGAATGCCCAGCTCCTTCTGCTAATTATGTAGGGAATAAAGAGGGACACGCCAAGATTTCTTCACCTATCTTGCAGGCATCCGAAGGTCAGTGAATCCTATGGCTGGTTTCTCCGATTGTCCCACAGTGAGTCAGCATCCCCCTGGCAAGATGTAGTCAGAGCAAACAGTTGTGTTGCCTCTTACGGGCTGGTTTAGGCAAGGGCTCTGCAAAGAAAATACCTCTAAAGTCACCCATCTGTGATGACCATTGCTCCGTGGCACAAGAAGGCAAGGTCTGCCTGTTGGCTGCCCTAAACAGAAATGGCAGAAAGAGAGTGTGCGTCGCAGTGCTTCCGGAAGAAATTCTCCGAATTACAACCGATGAGAGACAGTGCTGCTGGTTTTCCACTAAGCTTATTAGAAAACCATCAGCAACCAGAAACGTCAGAAATACAGACAACTCTTGAGCCTTCCTCCTGCAGGATGACTCACTGAGCAGGTGGAGACATCTTCATTGACACTAGCGCTGATCTAGTATCTGTGCCTTGCAGTCGGTGTCTGCACAGGAAACCTGTGCCAGCTGATAGTGCTGGGAGGCCTGGCTGGCAGAGCAGGACTCAGTAGGGAGCAAACCCGCAAGAAGGTGGAGGAAGGAGGAGTCCACCTGTGCAAGGACAGAGCAAAACCCGCCTGGAGGGAGTGAGCCAATGTGAAGCAGCTCTTGCAGTGGGGGATATTGGGGAAACGTCAAGGAACTGGAGCTGGTTTCTTACATTGCAAATGCGAGGGAAATTATTTCTGCCTTATTATGTGCTATATTTTATGGGAAGAAATGACTTCATGTTTAATGTGCTGGAGGGTTTCCTTGAAATATACTGGGGCTTTCATCACAGCCCTCCTGCTTGGGGCACATGACTCCAGCCAAGTTTATCTGAGGTGAATCTCCTGCACCACAGACAGAGGTACTTGGGATGCTTTAAATGCACATCCTCACTATGTGACCTCTTTATATTTCACTGAACCACTGTTACGATTTCTATCCTAGTGTGGTTTAATGAGATGGAAATCCCTGTTCTTTAAAGTAGTGTCTTGCTGATTGCCACATAGTCCTGGTTCAAACTTTGGACCTCATCTCCACACTCATCCCACGGAGGTTTATTGTACCCCACAACACAGAAATATTGAGATCTGAATAATCTGGCTAATTTTAATTAATCTTGCTTGGACCAGGAAGGCATCTGGTCACACCAAGACACAGCTCCATGAACAGGAATTCCTATAGTTATAGTCTTTATACTCACTTCTCCCCTTATTCAGACTTACTTTTTTACCTGTCTCCTCCCATAGAAATTAAGATAATTATTAACATCCTTTTCTGTGTTGCTTGGTTTTGGGGACTTACTTACTAAACAACCTGCTTGGGTTTTGAAAATATAGCATCCATGCAGTGTGCATCTTGTTTTATTTTTTTCCACATTTGCTAGAGGCAGCTGGGCAATCCCACAGTGTATGAGCAAAAGTCCCCAGAGCAGCAGGATAATGTGACTGTGTTCTGTTACCACCTCCAGTTATGGCACATCTTTTCTGAAATAATAAAATTTTATTGCTTCTTATACATTTGTGTAAGGGCAGAAAATACTATACTGTCTTCTACTGGAGGAAGATTATATTGGCCTTCAAATCAATTTCAATTTCTCATGAGTCTTCAATATAATTTTATTTCATCTTTATTTTTGGGTATTACATTTTCATCGCTTCATTCTACTTTAAAAATTGGAATTCTCCTGACGCCTTCCACAATGATAAATTAGTTGTAATTGGGAACATTGCTCTTGATGGGAGAGAGTGGGTTTAGGTTAAAAGTCCTAAATATTTTAATAGAATCCCTTTACTTTCTTCAGTGCGGTGTTGAAGCACTTGAATTTTTGCTACATCTCTTTTTCTCACATAAATGGAAGCACTCAGGAACCCAGCCAATGGAGCTTGTGCAGAATTTCTCAAAATCTGGTGTTCAGCCTTGCTGCTTTTACACACTCTTGTTTACGCGTGCTGGTAGTACATGCACTGAACACAGACGTTTGCATTTTGGGAAGTGACATGTCCGCATTTTGGAATGATGTTTCATGACAGCTTTCTGCTTTCCGTGGGAGGTGTGAACCCCCCAATAGCATGTTTAATCTGATTGACAGCAGATTTGATGTTTTTTCTCGAATTCTGTAGTCTCTTAGAAGGATCTATGTATCTCACCAGTCTGCATACCATAGGGCAAGAAACATTGATTTACTATACCAGCATAAGGCCAAAAATCTGTTCTTAATTTCACAGCTGTCAGTAGAGATTTTGGAAATCTTTTCCACATGGTTTTCATGTATGTGAAAAATAGACAGCATGTCAACTTCTTAAAAAAGACAGTATGTCAAAGGTTTTACCCATCCCCTCAGGCCGAAATGGGAATTCCAATGAAACTGGAAGTAGAAATTCTCTCATAATAAGGCTGTTAAGCAAAATTTAGCAAGTTGTAGGACATGAGATTTTGGGGTTTGTTTCTGTATTTGCCCCCAGTAAGGAACCGGGTTCACCAGAGCAGGTATGAATTTTGATACAACGCTTAGGGACCCAAGTTTCACTTTCTTGTAATTCAGATCTACATTGCAACTTCATGGTGGAGTAGGTATGCTGACTAGTCCTGAATATGTTCTTTTTTAAAATCCATTACTGAGATACTAATAGGGTTATATAAGACATTAGTTTTGAGAAGTTTGGCACTGATAACCATATATGTATTCACTGACTTTGTAAATTAAGATCTATGGTCATGTATATAAAAATATACATATAAACATATAAAAAGAAATGAACAAATAAACGTGAGAGTGTGTATGTGCCTGTATATGTATATATGTGTGTGTATATATGTATAAACATACACACACATGCTTTTTCTTAATGCACTACATGACTGAAAATACTTTACCCTCTTACTTACTATGGTTAAGGTTGTGCTGGTTTTGGCTGGAATAGAGTTAATTTTCTTCATAGTAGCCAGTATGGGGCTGTGTTTTGGATTTCTGCTGAAAACAGTGTTGATAATACAGGGATGTTTTTGTTACTGCTGAACAGTGCTTACACAGAGGCAAGGTCTTTTCTGCTCCTACCACCTCCCCACCAGTGAGTAGGTTGGGGGCGCACAAGAAGCTAGTAGGGAACACAGCCATGACAGCTGACCCCAACTGACCAGAGGGATATTCCATACCATATGACATCATGCTTAGCATATAAAGCTGGGGAATGTGATGGCAGAGTGATGGCATTTGTCTTCCCAAGTCACCGTCAGGCATGATGGAACCCTGCTTTCCTGGAGATGGCTGAACACCTGCCCGCCGATGGGAAGCAGTGAATGAATTCCATGTTTTGCTTTGCTTGTGCTTGAGGCTTTTACTTTACCTGTTAAACTGTCTTTATCTCAATGCACAAGTTTTCTCACTTTCACCCTTTTGATTCCTCTTTCCCATCCCACCAGAGGGGAAGTGAGCAAGTGGCTGTGTGGGGCTTTGGTGCTGGCTGGTTTAAACCATGACAAGGTATTTTCATTTTCTGCTGCTGCCTTTAGTTACTGGATGCTAAATATAAAATCCAAGACTAATAAATGTGTACTGAGAAATTAGGAGTCTGGATGGGTATTCTGAAGGCAAGTGTATTATAGCACCATACGATGGCAATGATAACACCCTTTAAAAGTCAGAAACAACTTCTTGAAATGTACTGAGTATAAAACATGAAGAAAGTTGTTGTCTGTGAGACATGGTCCAAGCAACTGAGTCATACAACTCTGTTACTTCTGAGGCTCCTTACTGGTATACTAGTTCAAACTAGATTTATTTCTGAAATGGCGATGTTGCCATGACTATCTATTCCTGGTTGTGGTTTCTTAAGTTCCTTGGGTTTTGCTGTTGTCTGAGAAAGTCTCTGGCATTATTCCCCTGACTGTTGGTTTCTCTTCACCCCATAACCCTGGTTTCCTATGGAAAAATTCAGCTGGGTGTGCTTTAAAACCAGTATTAGTCACATTTAGCTTAAAATTTTCCCTTTGATTCCCAACCCATTGGGCTGCCAAGGCAAGAAAGCTGTCATGTGTCTGTTTGGGTGGGGAGGGGGACAGGGAAGATGGGCAGACATTAGTGTATCCCTCCTCCCACAAGCTGCCCAGAGCATGCAGGAATGACTGCCATCTATGCCCCTTCTCTTCTGAACAGGTACAAACCCTCTGCCACCATGTCTTGGACTGTCTCCAAAGCTGTATCTTCCCATGGGCCCTATCCTTAGATGGGGTATAAACTGTAGGGATGGGAACAGCAAGGTGTACTGGCCCAAGAAAGGACATAGGAGAGTGGGTATTTTGTTTTGGGAGCTCCCTTTTATAAGGTGGGTTCCTCTGCATTGATCTTACTGGTTTGGTTGAATGAGTAGCTCTGTGTGCAGTCTTGCTATAGAAGATGATTTAAGAGGACACAATTGCACAAGGGCTTTCACAAAGAGATCCTGTGGTTTTTAAAGGTGCTTACTGCTGGCTTATTCAGAGAAAAAGGTCTCACTTGGGCAGTGGTGTTCGGAAAGGCTTGCTTAGATGATGTCTTTGCCTCATCGTGCTGGTAGTCCTAATGTCAGCACAGTTGATGATGGAATAGGAGTAGCATCCACCCAGGGGCATTTGCAGTGCTGCCTTGGCTTAAGGCCATGGGAGAGCTCTGTGGTGGTTGGTAGCCTTGAGGGCCTGCTTTTTGCTCATGGCTTTGGAGAAGCCCAAGATAATTTGAGGGGAGACAACAATAACACTTTTTGGCTCTTAGCAGTGTAAAGTGCATCACTGGAACAGGTGTCTGAGGATAGTCCAGCATTTTCACATTTATCCCCTCCCACAGCACAACCCGAAGAACCTGTTCTTCTCCCCATTGCCAGGCTGCCCGTGTCACGTCTTTGTGTGCTGCTGAGCCTATGCTGATTTTGAGTGACTGTGCAGGACCCCCAGCAAGACAGGGCATGCAAGCTTTAGATCAGATGGTCAGAAAAGAGTAAGAGGCACCACAGACCAGTAGGCCTTGAGCTCATCTTGCTCCTTGCAAGCACAGACATAGATTCTCCCTGTGAGAGCAAGGGCTGCTATTTGAGCTGTGCTGGCCCTGAAAGTAAATAGTACAATGAGAGACACTGGAGGAGGTTCTGTAGGTGAACATCGGCTTCTTTATCTTTGAGCATTGGCTGGAATGTCCCATTCCTCTGAGAATGTTCTCCTATGTTTCCTCTGACTGCGCGATCTGCCCATTCACTCTTACACCTCCCACGATAGCTACCTAAGTGCAATCAGAAATTTGAAGGGAGAGGAACTGGGAAGAGGCCCATCTGAATTGTACCTGGTCCTAACAACTCAGTGAAGGTGGTATGGCCAGAAACACCACCTGGGAGTGCTCCCTATGTCATGCATGTTGGTGACCTGCTGGAGCATGTCCTTCCCACCTGGTCTCTTCACCTGGTTTTCCTTTCCTTGGCAATTAGTACACAAAGGTGTGGGAAGAGCTGATCCACAGGCTGGGTTTGTGCTGGCACAGAATCAGGTGTTGCTGGAGCGTGCCCAGGGAATAGGAAGGTGCACAAACATGGATGGCCAAACAATGCATACTCCTACCCAGGTCCACAGCCTGACCAAGTGACGGTGCAGCAGTGAAAGGCTGGTGTAGCAGCACCGAGCTGTGTCCTTCATACACCATCTCCTCTTCTGGAGGATCCAGGTATGCCTGTGATGATGCTAGAAGCTTTATAAAGCTTTATAAATTCCCTGTGCTTCAATGTCTTCAATGGTTAGGTTCGGTGAGATTCAAAACTAAGAAAAGAAAAAACGAAAGCGCCTATCTGAGAGCATTGATTTTTAAAGCGTGCTCACATTCCTGACCTGGGTTTAAATTTTCTGTTTTAGTGGTGAGGGACCACCAGAGGAGGCTGCTCCAGCTGCAGTAATAAAGGCCTTGAAGATGTATGATGGCTCTTGAGCTGGATTATTTGTCACATTCTTTCTGGATGTCCTTGTAATTTTTCCTTGCTGTTTGTCCTTGTAGTTGCCAACAAATAAAAGATAACTTGCAGCACACAAGCAGTATCTCAGCAATGAGCAAAGCACCCTTAAAAACCCTGAAACTCTGGTGAGACACAAGATGCAAGGAGAAAACAAACGCAAGCAGGGATTTCTCTGCCATGGAGAGCTTTGGGGACTGGACTTTAGAAGGGGCCTGGAGCTAGCCTGCCACAGATGGGCAGGTTCCCTTCCTCCAAAACTGAAAGCTGGCAATAATGTAAGAAGAATCTGCATGGAGTACAGGTCCCCACTTCAAGGGATTTCCTTCCCTCAAACTTTGCATGTTATGAAACACAGCTCCATGCTGAATGAATTATCTCCAGTTGCATCTACCACAGCTGCTCAGAAGAAGACATAGTATCATCCAACAGCAAACATGCTCAATATATCAACATCTGGAAATGCAGACACCAAACATGATGAGCAAACCTGCAAGCTGCCACACTGAGCATTCAAGCCCTACATGGGGTGATACGCATGGTGGACCTAGGTCCAGAGCTTTATTCCTCAGCTTCAGAAATAAAGGCTCAAATTTTGCTCCTATGAGCAGGAATGTGACTTAAGTGACCAGCTTTGGCCCCCGTGCTAGGCACCTTTATCCTTTCAGCTGTAAAATCAAAAGGAGGGGAAGTGGTGGTGGAAATCCAGCCAGTTTTTCTGGAAGGCAAAAAGGGAACCTGGGACAAAAGAAGCTATTTAATTTCTTTGGCCTCCTTGAGCTGTTGACTGGTGCATGAACAACTGTAACTACATAACATCAGCCGCATGCAATTAAATATATTGCTTGTCTTTACAGATGTCCAGCAAGATTCCTGTATAAACAGAGCACAACTGTGTGAGAGGTAGAGGACTGCGTAGCCACGTGGGGACAGTTGTATTGCCTGGCAGGTCATGGTCAGTGCTGGCCAGAAAGCTGAGGCGCCTTGAACAACACTGGACTCTCTCAAGGAATTTTGCACTTCATTTACACTGTCTTTTAAATAGGCTGTCATTGAAACTGGCTCAGATATGATGCAGGAAATCAAAACATTAGCACAGGGATGGTGTCACTATTGAAACAGCATCTGACTCCTCCTGACTGCAATCACATTTGCTTGTTCTCGGTGGATCTTATTTCCACTCCTATCAGCTGGAGATGCAGCAGGTCATTTCTATCTTGCCCATCCCAAAGAACCAAGAGAAGCATCAACAGCCCTAAGACAGGAGGGGAAAGTCTGATGCCTGCTCTGCTGCCAGCACAACATGCTGTTGTAGAATAGAGGAATGTGCACCTCAGAGAGAGATGCTGAGCAGCAAAATGTGCATCCCTTTCTCCAGACACTCTTAGAAGTTAAAGCAAAATATAAGCTATGGTAACAGGATTTATGTTGAGGAAGGCAGAAGATACACCATGAAAATGAATGGGATCAGGTATTGTTTAAAATAAAAAGGTGATGTTCCACCTCCTGCTACGACACCACTCCATTAAGCAAACATAGCCACACGCTGGCCTGAAGCAGGGCTAAAAATCAAATGTGAAGAGTGGGATTTCCTTGTGCTAAAGGTCAAGTGTTTCAGGCTGCAGCAAGATTACTTTAGAAAATCTATGTCTCTGGTGTAGCTTTAGACTGAAAAATTACCTTTGCCTGGAAATACCAGGGCTTTCCTGAATGGCAGGAAATATGCATATGAAGCTAGAACATTTGCTGTCGCTTATGGTTACCAGTCACTTAAAGACTTAATTTCCTGTTCTTATGGCTCCTTCAAGCTCAAAAGTTTACTGTTGCTTTAATTTTCTATGCACATAGCTATTCTTATATTTTGTCTCCTGGAAAATTGAGGAAACATATCAAAATACTTTTTAAGGGGTAGGTGGTCCCTTGAGGGACCTAGAAGAATTGCTGGTAATTTACCTGTCAGGAGCTTTATTTTCCAGAATAAATATAGTGTCTGGTTTTTTTACTACAGTTTTTACTATGATACTTGTACAGCAAAGAACCCTGGTCTTCAGCAACATGTGTAGAAACATGCAAGGATACCAAATGGAGAAGTGGCAGTAAATGGGAACATGGCATGTTATGTAAGTGTTGTTAAAGCTGCATGTGAAGATCCCTAACAAGGGTGGTCTTGGATACTTTTGCAAATAAACCATAAACAGGTTTTGACTGATGTTCCCCCCCTATTTTGCTGTTGAAGTGAAGAAGGCAGCAGGACACTCTCACACCTCCAAAGACATTTCTCTCTTGTGAAATGATGACCCACTTACAGAAACTCAATACCTGTTTCTTGGTCTTTCTCCCCCGCACTCTGAGGAGGTTCCTTGTTAGCTGTGCAATCATTAAAAAATACATCTTCAGCCACTAGTAAATCCAGCTTATTAAAACACAGATTTGACAGTTAACTCAATTGCTAATAAAGTTTTAATATGGTCAATACAGAAAAAAAGTGAGTTCATAAGGGAGATACATATATGCTCTAAATGCAAAATTATCTGATAATAGGGTGCATTGGATGGATACAGACAAAAAACACATTAGTGAGATCAGACAGTAGCTAATTTTTTCCATTCCCTTGTAGTATTTAAGGTTACAGTATCTCATCAGAGGCTCCAAGATTGTCACTTGTCTCTGCTCAGGTCTACTCCAGACAGGAGAAAACCACGGAAAAAGCGTTTGCCCCCTTCCTTCCAATCATTTATCTGTGATCTCTCTGCACAAGCTACCATCTCGATCCCATTCCCATTGCAAACCAGTGGTAATATTCCCTTTTCTTTCAATAGCATGGGTCCAAGAACTGCAGGATTTCACATGGCATCATTAGGTCAGCTCTCAGGTATGCCACTGAGTTATGGAAATAAGGATTTGGAGCATGAACTTTAGTGAAGACTTATAACAAAACTCTTGTGCTTACATCAAAGGCAGCATAAAGCGACCAAAATAGATTGACTCTGCAATTGAACATAACCCTTTGATAGCCAGGAAAAAATCACTTTCTCAGTGATTTGCCAAGTACTTTTCTACCTGGCCAGCAATGATTTGTTTTCTGCCTATTTCAGACAGAGCTGAAAATAGCTAGCCACAGTTATTTTTGTTTGGTAGTGATAATGCTCAGTGTGCAGCGTGCTTTCTCCAGAAAAGTTCAGATCATTGAGAAAGTATCTTCACTGACGGAAGCCTTCTTTCCGGTGAATTTCACAGGGAAGGAAAGCTTTCAGCATTTTTGTTAGTTTTCACGTGGGACGGGCTGCTTTCCTGGAAAATATGACAAAACTTCATGTCTTTATTACAGAATTCATTAAAAACAAAATTGAAATGTGGTCAAACTGAGTTTGGAGTCTGTTTTCACTTACTGCAAGCGGTCTGATTTTTAGGAAATGTATTTTAGAAAATATTCAGAGACTTCAAAATGCAGACAGCTGTTTGGTGAGACTTTCCATAGGTGTACACACAGGTGTAGCTCCCCATTGCTTTCTAAAAAAGCTCTTCTCCACCTCCCCTGCCACCTGTCTTTCCTCCTGATCCTGGTTTAGTGCTCCCCCATTGCACTGGTGTGTGTTTGATGTCAGGGAGTTCAAAGCAACTGGAAGTTAATCCTATGAAAAATGGGAGCGGTTTCTTCCTTGAGCAGGCAGGAGGTGAGGAATTGAGATGCCTTTGGCAGCAGTTCACTGTTAGACTGGTTTACCTGTGAGGAGGAAACCACTCCCTAGCTACCTGTTTGGACCAAAATAATTTTAAAATTTTGTCTTTGGATCTTTGCACGGGAACTAGCAGCACTGAGGGTGAAAACAAATGTTGCAATGACTCTGATGGAATCAGCACCCACACGAAGAATTGCAGGGTGCAGCCCTGTATTCTGCGCACTCGCATCCTGCCCTCATTGCCAGAAATCATCTTACTCATAGTGCTCCGTGCTGGTGCTGTTTGCTTGAAATCATTATCTCACTTGACAATCAGTGAAATGTTAAGCAAAATACCTTGGTGGTTTCCTCAGAGTAGAAAATGCAGAAATGCTAAGGCCTTCCGAACAGCCTGAGCTGGTGCAGGGTGCTAGGTGCTCTTTGGCTCTCTGCCTACTTTGTAAGTCAGCCTCAGCAAAAAGTATCAGTGATGCTTTACATTTCTGTTCCGTGCAAACCTTTGGCCAGTGTTTGCAAAGGGGAACTGATAGTGTGCTATGAACCTGTTGAGAATGGTAGCGTCTGAACCATGGACCGCGGCACACACAGGGAAATGGAGCACAGAGATGTTCGGACACAGACACTGAAGTTTCCCTCCAAGTCACTGGTTGAGTACAGTGAAATGAAATAGATGGACTCTGGTAAATCCCTTCCTCTCAATACCTTGTTCTGGGGAGAGTGAACACTAGGAGTACACCTACACTGCTAAATAGAAGAGGACCAGGGATGACAGCTGGGCACCTGATCTCTGATCATCCTGCCTCAGTTTTGGTCACCTGCAACGAGCTGTCTCAGAGACACTTTTGCTCCAGAGAGGCCTAGCACTGAGCAGCATTGCTGCAGGCTGGCTAGCACCACACAGCCTCTGCCATTGAATAGCATGGTCCTGTTGGGACCGTATATATACATACAATTTTGCAGTTCTGTATCAGCTACCTGCAGTACAAACTTCTGATTCTCGCTTTGAAATTTTCAGCAGCAAAGTAATAGAGTATGGGATCAAGGCAGCTGTTCATGGCAGCAAGGCAGAGAGTGACCACCAGTGCTTGGTGCACAAGCAGGTTGTCCTGACTGCAGCTGCTGCGCATCAGGTGGATAGTTCGCAGTACGTGATATGGCAGGAAACAGATGAGGAAGAGGATGAGAGTGATGATGATGGTTGACAGTGCCTTCTTGTGACAGACTGCCTTTTTGCACTGCGGAGTCCTGGACTTGAGCAACACTTTGATTGCAAAGACATAGCAGACAATAATTGTGCAAAACGGCAGAATGAAGCCCACGACAAGGACAACGCTGTTCAATAGGAGGAGCTTGTGCATGCTGGGGAGGTGGAGGTCTAAGCACTTGGCTGGATTGCTGTACCCAGCGATTTCCTTGCTGAACAGAGGGCTGGAGGCTGCCAGCACGAAGACCCATATGGCTGTGCATGTTATCCTGGCATACTTGATGTTAGTCACTCTCCAGTGTTTGAACGGGTAGACGATGGCTACGAAACGAACCACGCTGAGCACGGTGAGAAAATAAATGCTGCAGTACATGTTCACATACAAGGTGTAAGTCATGATCCTGCAAATGATGTCTCCAAATATCCAACGTGATCCCAACAGGAAATATGTGGCACGAAAGGGTAAAGTGCTTACAAACATGAGATCTGAAACAGCCAAGTTCTGCATGTAAATGTTTACCGAAGTCTTCCTCTGTGAAGGCTGGAAGAAAACATAAATGGAGAAGCCATTTCCAACAGCACCCAGGAAGAAGATAAAGAGATACATGATGGGATAAATGATTTGCTTGAAGCCATCAACTGTACAGTTGAAGGAGCTGTAAGTGAAGTTGTTGTCTAGCACCATCTCGTCTTTCTGCCAAAGTAAAAAAAAAGTGGTGTAAGTGCTGGGTTACAGGCCAGGAAGGGAGTTCAGCTATTTGGAACTATTTCACAGAGGACAGAAATCACAAAATGTAGGGAGCAGTGGAAAGTACAAGTCTGTGAATGAGTAATTACTTGTGATGTCCCAGTAAATACACATCTCAAGGCATAAAGCCACAAGTCATCTCTAAACAGTTTCAGTATTACAGCAGCTGGTGGTTGTCTCAGCCTCTGAAAATTCTGCCTTTTTAAGGTGAATACTATGTGTGTGTTTTAATGGCACTTCTCTGATCTTCTCTGTGCAAAACAAGCCAACATGCTGCCAGCCATTTTGTAGCAAGGAGGAGTTGCTTACCATGGAAACATCAAAACCTGGTCAGACAAGGAATCACTATCCACTGGTAAGTCCACATTTCAAATTAGGATGAACAAACAAAAGAACTGAATTTGCCTGTTGGAACCAGTGAAATTTTTCTGCTGTGTTGTTGGCAGCATGTCACTGAGCTTTCCTGAGCAATACCAGAGGTATATTGTTATACACCAGAATGTATAAATTAAGGACATTTTGACCTTAAACTCTGCATAAGTACTGTGCTAGTTATGCACGGTTCCTTTTTTAACTCCCTCCTTCTCACACTGCCTTTCGTCTTTCTTGCAAGTTTCTGATGGCTTTCTATGTCTCTTTTTGTGGGGCTGTCACAGGTTAGGGCCAGGTTGGCCACTAGATGAGTGACAGATGCACTCTAATACCCCCATCCCTCCCCAAAGCAGAAGAGAAAGGATATAAGGGAGAGACACTTACAGATTGGAAAAGAAAACTAAAACTGATTTAATGAGAATAATGATAATAAAATTAAATATATAAAAATATATACAAAACCAATACTGAACCCAACCCCCCTAATGGCAACCATGTCACCGTCACCACTGATGCTGTGGGCAGACACTGGGAAAGGCCCAGACTGGACTCAGCAGCAGACGGAAACCAGGTTCAGGACCTGGATTCCAGAACTGGATTCAGGAATGCACGGATTGGGATCAAAGGCAGAACAGACAGAGTCCTCCTCGGATGTTGGCCATTGAAGAAGAGAGATTGACCCTTGTGTGATCCCTCAGCTTTATACTGAATATGACGTCTATGGGATGGAACACCTTGTTGGTCAGTGTAGGGTCACCTGTCCTGTCTGCTCCTCCCCGCAGGTGCAGCCTCTCACTTACTGCACCCCCACTGTGGGACACAGGATTTAGCAGTGACCTTGGTCTGCACAGAAGCACAGATAAGCAAGAGCCTTTCTGCACCCCAACCCCTGGCAGTAACTGTGAACATCCAGCGTTGTCACTGCTAGAAGCAGAGACTGTCTGCAAAAATACACTGTTAACTTCAGAGAGTGCCGTCACTTAGAAGAGACTGAGCTGGAAAGTGAAATCACTGAACAGAAAGGGTTATGTTCTAACTCAAACCTGTACAGGGGCCTTTGCTTCATTTACCACTTTCTCAGCGTCTTTTGTGCCAAGCTGCTCGGTCATCTACACGCACTGCAGCTTCCAGGGCAGCCCATGTTTGCAGCCCTAATGAAAACGGCCTGTGAGAAAATGGGCTGTGTACACAGAGAGTGACATATTTCCTCCTATGAGGCTGTAATGCAATCATATCAAAACCACTAATCACTAAAACACTCTAAATAATAATTTTTTTCTCATGAGAGTCTATTTCCTTGCTGAACTCCTGATTTCTTCTCTCAGCTGGCCTACCGCTAGTAGTATTTTGAAAGGAAGATTTCAGTATTGTTGCTTGTTTAATAGTGGGAGCAATTCCCTCTCTGCATCTGACATATGCTAGAGATGGAGCATGGAAAATTTTAGCCTAAAACCCAGAACTACGTCATGTTTCTAGATGCATGAAAAAGGAGCTTTTAATTTGCCCCAGTGAGAGTGATAATGGGTTTAATTAATTTGCACAGGTGGAGTCTCCTAGGGGGAAGAGTGGGCTCTAGATTTGGGTGCTCTGAACTCCCAGTTAGCCAGTGCAGTATTCTCAGTGTGCTGTGAACAGGAGCTATTTTGTGAACTCAGACCATGGCGTGGGAGCCTGAGCTATGTTCGGAGAAGAATACATTTCATAAGAGAAAGACATTTTAGTAAATATTTAGTGATCTCCTCAGGGTGGTGTCTCAGAGTCCATCTGGATCCCTTAATATAGCAACTGGATGTGCCCCAGCAGTTGCATTTTATCCGGCCCCACTGTGACAGGGAGCATGGGAAGCGCAACCCTTGGGCTGGGCTCCCAAGGAGCAGGACTTACCCTGCCATCACGACATGGGAGTGTGGCAGCTCAGAGAAGGGCGATGTTTGCTCATGGCACGTCATACCTATCCCTGCAGTGCCTGAAATTATCCCTCCAGAAAACAGACATAATAATATCTGTCGAGCTTGGGAGCACTGAGCACTGGAATTGGGCTCAGCAAAGCCCCAGACTCCGTATCCAGGCTGCTAAAGAAAATCTCCTCATTTGAGATCCTCTTCCCCTAAAGAGGGGAGACAAAAGGTATACTCCCTAACAAGAAATCTTTTGCAATCAGAAGCGTTTTCAATCATTTTGGTTTTCTGTACAAAACAAGTTTGATGTTTAAGTTTTCTGTGTGGTATCAAGGACCAGCTTTTCTCCTGACTGAAGCTGATGTCTCCGTTTTGCCGGGGAACATCGGAGCCCAAGGTGCTGTGTTTTGCTGTTGCTGAGAAATCGTCATCTTTAGAAAACCCAAACCACAAGAAAACATCTATGCCTGTGGAAGCATTCCTGTTGTGTGGGCCACCAAACACTCCTCTGTGAAACCTGTGAGGTAGAGGAGTCGAACAAGAATGAAGAACTTGGAGCATGGGCAAATTCAAAGCTCTGCTGAGCACCACAAGTGATGGCTTGTGGCCCAATGGCACCTGCTGAAGGAAAGGACGAGGACCATGAAAATTCAGTTGATGAAAAGCCCTTGGCTCTCTGCAACCTGGGGAGAGCACTACAAGCACAGAGGCTGAGGCATTTTGCTCAGACTCTTCACATGAGATTATTTAGCTAACAACTACCATTAAAGCTACTTTGGACTCCTCAGTTCTCCTGTCAGCTAAAGACTTCTAAGAAACTAGATGAATAAGTGGAATTGAGAAAACTAAACATCCATGGGCCTGGCAAGAAAGTCAGTACTCAGACTCCACAGCTTCTCCACTGTGAAGCTGTTACGGGATGTCTAAGAGAAAGAGGCTGGGGACCAGTCGACTGAAAACCATTAACTAGTCAAGGGCCAGGAATGACCCATGCGATTATTATATGTAGATGCTCCTATTAACTGTGTTTTAAAACATGGATTGATGTAGACAGGAAGGTGCTGTGAAAAGATATGTTTCACACAGGACTATCTCAAGCAACCACAGAGGAGAAGGGGACAATTTTACCCCTCCTTGAAGCCAAGAGCTATTCACGCGCCAGCTAAGACAAGGAGATGTCTTCTAGATAAACAGAAATCTGTAACGACAGGCAATAAACATTGTTTTCAGCAACAGTGGCCAGACTATCTCCCGGGTCAGGAACAATCTGTGTGCGTTTTGAGAGAAAGGCTGGACCTACAGGGTCCCACAAGAGACTTTAGAAGGGAGATTGGTGGTAAGATCTAACAGCCACCTGAGAAAAAAGAGGGAGAGAAAGGGAAAAAAAGATATTAGAATCTCTTAAGTGGAACTGCAAGACTTCTCTGATGGAAACTCCCTAGCAGGTGACTTTTTTTCTATATATGAGTTTTCCTGATGGAAGCTATCAAGTCGAAGCAGCTGACATGTGTCCTGAGGCTCTGACAACAACCCAGGCAGGAGAGAGACAGAGCACGTCAGCTGAGCAAGAAAAAGGGAGGCTTTTCTGAAATAACTGTTTTTCTTCACCTCTGTGAAGTCTTTTAGAAACATTTACAGCTTGATTAGTATGGATTTTATAAATAAATATTTACCTTTTATTATAAATTACATATGTATTATAAATTATATATATTTATTATGAAGAAATATTTTCCCTTTTATCTTAGACAGTTTTCAGTGTGATTTAAGGTAAGGGGATAACAGAAAGCCATTCCTTTCCTAAGGTGAATCTAACACCCTTAACAAACAGATGAGTGTGCAAGTCAGGTGGGGAACTGATAGAGCAAAAGTTAGAGGAGATTTGTTTAATTGGAGGAGATAGGAACTCTAATAAAAGTGAACACAAACAATCAAATTTTAATCTTGGGATGTAGGTAGCAGTCTAGCAGAAAAGTAGGGGCTACGCTGTAAACTGCCCAGCATGCAACGTATATGGCCACCTCCCCAGCGCAGGTTTTGTGTGTGCGTGTGCAAGGCGAGGGGCTGGGGATGCGGAGGGATGAGGCTGTCTGCCTTGAGGCAAGAGTGGCTCAGCTGGAGCAGGGCAGGAGCAGGTCTGCCTGGGGAGCAGACATCATGAGGTGTCTGTGCAGATCGCTTGGGGATGCAGGAGAGAAGCCAGTGGTGGCTGTCGTCATTGCGGGCACCAGGGATAAAGGTGGGATCTTCGTGGCTTAGCTATGAGGCAAGAGAGAAGCTCAGGTAAGACCAGTGTTTTAGTGCATTAATGAGACAGTACAGAGAGTCAATTTAGGTATGTCAGGAGTGGAGGGATCTTTTGGCAGTGATACAGGAATGAGTGAATCCAGGATGCTGGTGCTGCAGACTGAAAGGTTTGCAGAGGAGTACTTAATTAGAAGCAACAGGGGAACTGATGGGCACGGGAGAGCAAGTGGGCAGGACTGATGAGAGCTGAAAGGGCAGTGATCTCATATCCAATGCACCTCTGACAAGGCCAAGAGGAAAATAAAGCCTGACTGTTATAACTAGGGAAGGCAAATCCAGCTGCCCAGAAATCCAGTTGGCTGACATGTGCTACCTTGAGTGACTGATCAAAAGGAAATCTTATGTGTAATTCTGCAATTACACGCAAAGCCCAAAATGAGATGGGGGAGCTGGAAGGCTTGGCATAAGACAGCAACCCTGGTGCAAGGGGAACTTCACAGACCTTCTGCAGAGAGAATAATCAATAGGAGCCTGTGTTGCCATGCTACCAGCTTTAATGATAGTGTAGGACACACAGGTGGAGAAGTGGCACCGTGCATGGAGGGCTATATAACTTGCAACAGCATAAAAATATTATGGGTAAAGAGAAGCACTACAGAGTTCTTGTAGGCAGACATCCCATACTCTAATAACAAAAATATAGTACTAGAAATGCCCTACCAAACTCCTCCTCATAATGACGTCATCAGAAAATGTTAAGTGACAGCAGGAAGCTGAAAGCACGTAGCAATAGCAGGAGATTTTTCATGCCTTTATAAAGATGCAATGCTGCAGCAGAACAAGACATAGTGTCCACGTGCAACAAATGCCTGGTTCCTAGAGTAATTAGTCCTGCAAACAAATCCACAACACAAGAGGCTATTCTATATTTGATCTTTAGTGCTGCACAGGTGCTAGTTCAAGCAGGTTTTGGTGGAGGGAGCCCTGTATTGGCAATCACAGTAGAGCCAGGTTCGGCAGTGTTCTGGGACAGAGAAACAGTCTCAGAAGGAAGAAGCCTAGATAATTTTGAGTGCTGTTTAGAAAACCAAACAAAACTCGACAAAACCTGTGTTAGAAGCCTACATTCCAAAAGAAAAAGACATTTTAATAAACACTGAGCCCAAAGTCTATCGGTGGAATAGTCAGCAAGACTATTATAGGGCAAAGATCACTATTTAGAAAGCAGAAGGCTTGTCCAAGTGTGGAGAACAGAACAGCCTGTGTCATGGCACGTCAAATATGGAGAGGAAACCAAGAGCATTAAAAAAAATAAAAAAAAGGAAAAGCACCTGGTAAAGGATGCTCTGGCTCACAGTAAGATTTGCAAACCCACTGAAAGATACAAGACTGCCAGGGAACTGGCAGGGTTGCTTGGAGGCAAAAGGGATCTCTCGGTGATAACAAGGCCATAGCAGAGAAACTCAGGGAATTCACTCTTCCCTCCCAAAGATGTTGGGGTATTTTCACACCTGATGCAGCAAACAGGTCAGCGGAACCAGCTCCACTCAAGGGATGAGCGCAGGAAATATTAAACCAACCAGATAAGTGAGAGGCCAAGAAGTAATCAGGACCAGATGGCATTCATATGAGTATCTCAAAGGATCTCAAATGTGAGACTGCCAGCCAACGTTGTGAGACTGTAACCCACCATTACAATCAGGAGTTGCGCCAGGGGACTGGCTTGTCTACAAGAAGGGCTTGAGAGGGCAGCTCGAGAGCCACAGGATGGTCATCTCAGTGCGGGGAGCTACCGACCACTGAGACAAACTTCCAGCTCTGGTGCGTTGTGGAGAGTCTGTGATGAAGAACAAGGGCACTGAGCTCACTGAAATGCCAGTCTGCTGAGAAAGAGTCAGCAACGACTTATGAAAAGGGACATCCTGCCCTACTTACCTGCTGAAGGGCTTAGGGGACGATGGATGAAGGGGGGGCCAGTGGTCATACGTATATATGGGTATGTATGCATTTATATAGTTGCATTTGCCAAAGCCTTTGACAAATGGTGGCAGATGACTGTTAGTGTTTTTTAATGTAAGGTGATGCATGCTGGGAAAAATAATCTAAACCATGTCTACATGAGATGAACTTGAAACTGGCTGTTAGATTCAGGAAAGGGCATTTGGCATTGGCATTACTGACCATTTACTGAAGTCATTTCTGCATTGGCTGCAGCAGCAGAAGCAACCAAAAATGTCAGCAAAATGAGGGGCATCATCAAGAAGGTTATGGAGAACAAAGTAGGGTATCACCCTGTGTAAAACCTCCCTGCATCCCCATAGTGATCTGCTCTGGTCTCTACATCCAAAAAAGAGATTATGGAGTTAGAGAAGATGCAGAGAGGGGCAAGTGAAATGATCAAGGAGACAGAGCAAGGACTAAAAATCCTGAGACTCCTCAGTACAGAAAGAAGGAGGGTGAAGAAGGATGTGGTCAAGGTTTATACAGTCATGAAGGTGGAGGATAGTGTGACTGCACAGTTATTCATAGAGTCCTGCAGTACAGGGACTTCAGGTGCTCAGCAGAGTTGTTGACAGAACGCTTTCAAACAGATAAGAGAGGGTGCTCCTCTGTGCAGTGAGGAGCAGGAAGTGCTGGGAGCTTGCTGCTGCAGCATGCAGTGCAGGCAGGTGGCTCAGCAAGGTCAAAACAGGATCAGACAAATGCAAGGACATTAAATGGGAAGACTGGGCAGGGATGTACTCTCCATTCCCCATGGATAGCAGTCAGGAAGCTGGGGAAATGCAAGGGGAAATCACTCTGGAAGTTGATCAGGCAGGTGACCAGGCTCTCATGTTCTTTCTCATCAGCCTTTTCTATTGCCACCATCAGAGACTGAATACTGGGCTACATGGACATCAGTCCGAGCTGCCAGAACATTTCTTACGGTCTCAATTTGCTCACAGCTCCTGGCAACGTAACAACCACAGCTGACTTCACTGTGTTATCCCTCATTCCTGCTGGTGAAGTGAGACCAATGCCTGTAGTGATATTAATACAGAGATTCCCCCCCTCCCCGTATGTCAAAAAGCTATTACTGGGAAAGAAATGATAGTCAGCAGCCCTGGGAGGGCTGTGGCGGGCAGAGAGTCAAGTCATCCAGTACCTCAGTGGGATCACTGAGACAAAGGGATCCATTTCTATGCCATGCCTGGACAGAAGGACACGTTCCTTTTGAAGAGGTGTGGTGGAGAGGTGCTGCTATTAAAGGTGTAAAAATGAAACTCTACGTTTCCAAACTGCTGATGTCAGATCTGCAGCTTGGAAACACTGCATTCACTACAACATGAGGAATTACCAAATAACCTATTTTTAATAGGTGTTTTGCATATGCAAAGTTAAATAGGGAAATTAAAATTAGGCTGTTCATTCAAAACGTAGTTCTTTGCTATGTTAAGTGATAAATATATAGATCCTCCTGTATGCCAGGAGAGGCTCTCTGCATCTATCGCAACATCCCTTTGTCTGAAGAGGGATCAAGACACCACAGTCTCATGTTCATTACCCACCTAGGAAGGCAGTTGTGATCCCACTGCTATATAGATCACTTGCATGCATTTGCCACTGCACTTCTCAGAAAAACAGAAGTTCTCATAGTTTTTTTAAGTTCCCATTGGCTTTTTTTCTAGCATTCACTTTGCATTTCAGAAGCAGTGTTACCAAGAATAAAAGTAATAGGATGTCATATTTAGAATTAATGCTAAATTTATCAAAATACAGCATTTGATTAACCATTCTACATGTACAATAATGAAAAAAAATCAAGAGCCTGTTGTTTAACACTTTTTATTTTAAAAGTTTGCCATGAAACATATATATTTTTCATCTAGTTAACAAAATAAACTCATATAATCAGATCCACAACTTGATTGTTATCTTGCACTTGACAAACAGTCCTAGTTACATAAAACCACCCTTTTTTCTGCCAAAAAAAATTTACCAAGACCAGCTTTGTCATAAAGAAGTTTAGTCAACAATCACAACTTCTGGAAAATAAAAAACTTACTCAAATAGTAACAAATATAAGTTGTATTTTAATCATTGCAACCATTTTTATCTATATCAGAAAAAGCAGACAAATCTTGTCCTACCTCAGCTCGTGCGCCTTCTGGTGTCTTCAGAATTTCCTTCTTCTGCTTGCTGTTGTTCACTACTTTCAGCTTAGTTGTCAGAAAGGAAAAACACAAAAACTTGATGCGAAACACAAGTGCTATTTACGCAGAAGCCACAGAAAAGTGATGAACAGTAAGAAATGGAAGTAAATCCTGACTAAAATATCTTACTTCTTCTTCAAAGAGCTTCAAAAGCTGCTTCTTCAAAAAGCTCAAAGACCGGTACTGGCAATCACATGGCAATCTTTCACGAATTTCGCCCAATGAAAGAGGCTCTGCAGCTACGTGGTATGTTGGGAAGCTTCCTGGATTGCTGTATTGGGGCTCACACTTCTATATATGTGCTTTCAATAATCAAAATATTAGAGGAGATCCCACGCACAAGCTTCACATGTATCATTAGAAATACAGTTCTTGGAATCATGAAGGGGACATATGCCAGGGTTATTGCCCTGGGTTTTCATGCAGAAATCACAAGCAGAACAAAATTGTAAACAGGCTTCTAGGAACTGGTGAGTAATCTCATTCAGTTCATAGTTTCAGGCTGAGTTTACAGAGCTGAGGGACTACTCTTCCTTGAATGTTGATAGGAATAGAATACATAGCTCTGTTAGGCCATGAACAAGTGGCTGCAGTGAATGCCTTACCCCCCTTAACGCTTTACCACTTCTCAGTGGATCAACAATAACTGCACAGATAGGTGCTCCGAGCCCACTGCAGTTGTGAAATAGGTATCTATACATACCATAGGTATAACAGCTTGATTATTCCTCTTCTGCACTGTCAGCACATGCAGGTGGACCAGACACATCCAAGTGCTTTCTGGCTGCTGTGTTATATTTCATACTGGCAGCACATTAGGAGTCCACACACACGGCTCTTATGACAGCTCAGCAGATGGTGAGTCTCCCAAAAAACCTTCTTGCCACACACATTTATAGTTGCCTATGCCCCAAAGTTCTTTGGATAATGATTGTAATCTCTCCTCCACTGGTCACTTGTGCCTGATTCTCATTTATCACTCTTCACTGTGGTTGTACACGTGGACTTGAAAACAGGCAACATAGTCCTCTGGGCCTGCCCCCCATGCGGGGTTATGGTGGCAACATGCAGTGGCTCCAAAGACTCGTGTCATCAGAATACATCCTGCAATCAGCTCCATGAATGTGGGGGTTTTTTTTAGCATGGGGCTAAAAAAAAGGACATAGAAAACAATCTCAGCTAGGAATTAGAATAACACCTTCAGTCTCCAGGTGAGCACAAAATCCATGAGTGGTGTTTTTGAACATTTGATTACATTTGCAATGACAGAGCAAAGTAAGCTTAAAAAGCTCCCCAACAGAAATCCACCTCAAGTGAATTTTCAAGATGTAGTGTGATGGTGAATTAGGACCTTCCTGAGACCACTCATGCCTTATGTAGACTTTGCCAACTCTCATGGCACCTAAGCCTGTGGATAGGCGTTCTTTTCTAGCTGTGGTTGCACTGGCTGCTTTGGCTACCATCTCAGCTGTTTCCCTATCTGCCAAGGTTTGCCTGCGGAGTGGCTCCCTAACCCTGTTTGGTCATTGAGACAGGTACCGTAGACACCTGGAACAGGAGATTTCTGCTCACCCAGCCCATATATACTGAAGCAGTGTAGAAATGACCCCATGAGCAGCTTGGCAGACAGATTTCAGGGACAGCGCCCTTTGGGAAGGAGCCGTGACATGCGACAGAGCATCATGGAGTGCAACTGCTTCAGCAAGTGAGGCCACAGCCAGAGGACAGCTATGGCCTCAGTGTTCACTTAGGAGATGCACCAGTAACTTGGACTGCATCTTATCTGCAACTGGCAGAGACTAATTCAGGCATTGCAGTAGCATACCAGCCTGATGACATCTCCATCACATGGCACACAGTGATAACCACACTGGGACTGATGGGCAGGCTGTTCTCAGATACACAAGGTCACAGACCGAAACATGCAGAAAAGTTAGATATTGATCACATTTTATTTTCCTGAATGTGTTTTGAGAACATCTCTTTCACTATATGATATGGTTATCTCCGTTGCCTGGATAATTTCCCACACTGATCTTCTTAAATGGTCTGCTTTCTGGAGAGTTCTGTTTCCTCCCTTCATAAATAAATTCCATATTTTGCTTTTAGCCTGGCTTTGAATAAATAAGGTTGAGTGACAACTCACCCTGCACCTGACAAACTAGATGTGGAGTGACTGCTTGGGATTTTTTAGAAACAGTCACTGGATGACTCAGCTTCCGAGGGAGTTTATTACATTTCTTACTAATAAAAACTTGAGTAATTCTGGAGAAGACATCTCAGAATATCATGAAGAATCAAAGACTTTCATCACAAGATGCTGTGTGTATATCTTATACTCAAGAGCCTAGATTATTTCTGAATTTTGAGTCCCATAAAATGTGTAGATGATCAAGGATGCAGCAGATTGCAAACCACCCCTCTGGACTGCAGCTACTCGCTGTCCTGCCTCTGGTTCTGTTCCCTTTTGCATTTCTGGTTTCACCCCAGCCCAGACAAGCAGGAGGGGGTGACTCATCCTTCCCTTCCTCACAAACCCTGCCTTCCAGCCCTGCAGAGGGGCACTGCCCACAAAGGACTCCAGCCCCCAGCGGCAAGCAAAGCCACCACTGCAGGCTCTAAATACCAGATGCCAAATTTTGGATCTGAAATAAGCACTCCAGACCAGGTAGAAGCAAAAATTTAGACTCTCCTTCCCCTGTTCAGCATTTCCTGTAGGCTAGTTCAAATGTCCTCATGGGCTGAGCACTACCTGGAGGGAGTATCAGTCAAGGAGCCTGTGTCCCACACTCCCTGTATGAAGCACCTTGGACACCCCAAACACACATCATGCTATTACGAGCTCCATAGGGCCAGGCCTACCCCCTCAGCAGTACTTTGTCATCCAAAAGCCAGGTGAGCTGCTATCTGAGGTCAGTCCATTGTCTGGTGCATCCCTCCACTGCAGTCTCACTGGGGAGGTTGTCATCTGCTTCACACCTCAGTAGAGCGGGCTGAGAGCTACCAGGAACCCACCCAGGTCTTGATGCATGTGTACAGCCCAACAGATTCATGCAAGTTCATCAGATCATGGGACGTGAATGCATTTGAATATCACCTTGGGTAGCTCGGCAGCCCCACGGCTGTGGGGACTGTGCATGGGAGACATACAATCCCCAGCACCAGGGGAGCTGGAGTGAGACATCGACTGACCCAAGAAAGCCAGATGAAGGAGTCTGCATATTTTTCTCATCTCTCAGTCAATGTTTTGCTATCTGCAGGCACGAACTTCCAGTGACAGAGTTGCACTTTTTTCATGCCAAGAGATTTTTGGTAAAAATGGATCTGTCAGGCAAACAGAAAGGATTACCCCCATTTAAGACTTTAGTGCTGCATGTCTTCAACATGACAGCTTAGCCTACTAACACATATCTATTTCCAGAGACTAAAATTACAAAGCCTACATTAATTTTCTGTGCAATCCAGAAAAAAACAGCATCCAATGTTAGTAGTCATCTGTTGTCAGCCATAAGGCTGGATAGATGGGAAGATGAAAGTGACTACTTCAGGAAGAAGGGGGAAGAAGTAGGGGCAATTTTAACAGGAATTATTTGGAAAGGAAAAGCACAGAAGGTTTTCAAGCTGTTTCTTTTGCAACATTAATAATGACATCTTTTTTAATTGCCTGGGGTCCTTTCTTAATTGTTTGCTGTTCCTCATTAATATAGTGATGAGGGCAGCGGAACATTAATATAGCTGGAATGGAAAAAGACATCTAATGTTGTCTTTATGTAAAATAAACTGTTCTTTTTTAAGTATGAAGTACTAAAGCTGGAAATGTTTTTTGCCAGCCCCTCCAAAGGCTGCTGTGGGCCTTGGGAAGAATTGATTATCTCCAAAAGCTGTGGAGCTGATGACAGCTGGGACCATTAATGCTCTTCCCAGAGAATAATCGATCCGATCCTTGGCTCTGAAGAGACTGAACTGAAGCAGGACAAAACACCAAACATGTTCTAAGGCATTCACCTAAAGCCCACTGAAGTAATTGGAAAGAGTAGTGTCTTTTTGGATTAAAACCTAAATAAGACAGTCTCAGAAAATGTGACTGAAAAAAAAACCCCTCTTTTATTTTTCTTTTCAACTAGCTAAAAGCATTTTGGATTGAACATGTGCAAGGATGTCAGTATGCCAGGTATATTCTACCTTGTCTGTGTAGAGTAACTTTAAAAACCTCTCTCTCTCTACTCCTGCAGCCATTTCTCTACCTACTAACCACCGTGATGCTGAAGTGACTTCCTGTTTGCATCATGTATTTTGAATACTTGCACAATCTGCAATTGCAACCTCTATTATTTCTGGGTTTTGTGTTAAACATTACAGGATTGCAAATTGATGGGCTGATGGAAGTGCAGAATTTGAAGGATTTGGCAATAAATTTAGTTATCTATCTCAAGATTTGGTCTCCTAAAGATTTGTCATTTGTGTATCTTGGCACATGTATGCAGTTCTATAGTTTAACACACACAGAGCTCTGTGTTTTTTACTGTGTTTACCCTGTATTAAATGTTCTGCGAATCCTGTGTTATGCTGCTGAACTCTTCCTTCATAGAAATATAGAAAATTGAAACAAAACGATCTTCCTTTCTTCTCTTTTTGCTGACTCTTTTACAATAACCCTTACCGAACAGCTGGATAAAACCCAACCACAATGTTCTAAAATCAGAATGACCAGGTGTAGATGCTCTGCATTTTATACCCAATGGCTAAACACTACTGTAAGATACAACCTGCAATTCCACCAAATCTACTTTCATACCAAGGTAAGCATTGCTAATACTTAGCAAAAACATTATCATAGAAAATATGCCTTGCTGCAGCTCCATTCCCCAACCCCAGTATCTTTTTATTACTGTTTTTTTACTGTTTGTACTTTGCTCTCTTAGCCAATACGGGGAGGGGATTTGTGTATGCCCATACACAACAGGTATAAGGGCAGCTGCATGGATGCATTTATGTGCATGAACCCACAGAAGACCATTCAGATGCAAGCACTTAAAGAGAACCCATTTGCGTGCGTGTGTATTTGTAATATAAATGCAGATGTACATACACATGCCCCATAAAAAGACTGAACTCCAGGTCAAGGCTAAACTGTGCTGGTCAGAATTTAGGGAGCCATGGGAAGAAGTGTGGGGTACAAGTCTCCTGCTCTTTTCATCCCAGGCTGATGGCTTTCATCTGCCGGAGGTCTGTCTCCCTGGAGCGCATGCAAGGTTCTTCCTTCAGGCACTGGCCACAGCCAGCACAAAAAATAAGTTTACAGTTTTGTCCTTGGTCTGGATTTTAACAACATTTCTTCAGATAAAACTCAGGTGGGGTTAGATCTCAGTGGCCACATTTTCTACTCTATCGCCTTTGGGAAATGGTTCAGAGTACTGTATGCTGTTCAATACTTTTTAAACTGTATTTTAAAATATCATATAGTATATATATGCAATTTTGAGGAAGACAATAACATGACCTTTTGTCCCAGATTTTCAGTCAGAATTTTAGGAAAATATCTAAGTCTCTATGATGGGTCATAAATACATCGTAAAAAATGTCCATTTATAAATAAAATTTCTAGCCTTGAAAATTGCTTGGATTACATATTTCTTTTGCAATCAGTTAGCAAACAGTGTCCCCCAGGATAAAGATGAGAATTAAAGCTCATCTTTGCCACAAACTTCATGCTTTTGTGACATGATTTAGTGAAATCCTCTTTACTGGCATATACTGAAAGCAAGACTGTCTGAGCGGGTCTGGACATGGTGGTGACAAGGGTGGGAGGGGGAGGAGGAAGTTCTGCAGCAGCGGGTTCCTCCACCTTTACAGGATGTGGATCATTTGGTGCTAAGGGGAGTCCGTCACCCACACACCCCACCCTGCCACACACTGCTGTGCTGAGCTGTTTAATGCAATCTTTGCCCTCTAACTTAGACATTTAAGTATGAATTCTGGGTTTCTTTGCATGAGACAAGGGAAGCCCAGGGTGTGCAGTCACACATGCCTGAGTACCAAGTGCAGGGGCACCTCAGCACCCGTCTTCATGGCTGATTGTCACCATATGACCCTTTTCACCAGCACAACTTGTGCTTGGGACCAGTCTGGAAAGGTCTGAGCAGCCTAACTTGGGCTGGCTACACAACCAAGTGATTGTCAGTCAAGCTTGCATGGAGTTTACAGCAAAACCAGGAGATAATTCACTCTGTCTTGATTAAACTGCCTTGTTTTGCATTCAGAGTCCTCAGTGCAACGAGGACAAGCTGGGCAGCGGCTAACTGGTTTTTTGCTGCAGGAAAAAAATAAAGGGAAAGACATGATTTAATTCAGTTTTGTTTGGCAGAGATGTTTCTTCCACTTTGTTGTTGTTGCTACAAGACCAAAGCTATAATTCTCTTGAAATCCAGCGCATGCCACCAGAGAAGAATTAGCACAATGGTTTTAGTTTTATGTAACGTTCCCAATACCCAGCGACTGAGCACTTCAGAAGAGAATAAACAAAATGAAGTAAGCTGTTTGTTCAGCATGTTCCAACACCCGTCCATCTGCCTCCCTTTGTACTCGCAGTCCCTCAGCCACAACTTCTCTTATCTGTCACTGTCAAAAATATGACTCATTTTTCACATAATAGACTGAAGAAAAAGTAGAGAAGTTTTTATACATAATAAAGCTTTCTCTTGCCCAGGATCTCCTGCATCAGCTCTTATTTTACTTCTCATTAAAACGAATGACATAATGAAAATGTACTTTTTCTAGCCCTAGTTAGCTGCAGCAGGACTCACTGCCCATGTCACAATTAGCTGGTTGACTCTTCAAGAACCAGGCAAATGAACCTTTGGTATAGATAATTTTAAGACAAGGGATTTGTCAAATTCCCAGGCCACAAGGGGACTATGTGTTAGTACAGTTTATAAAATCAGTGAATATGGTGAATGGAAGGAAGTCTCTTCCCCTCTATCCAGGCATCTTATAAGCTCAACCAACACATTTTCATGGCTGCAAAGCAGAAGCCACTCCAAAGTGTGGACTCTGGCCAAAATGTCTGCGCACATGACTCCATCAGGTTTTGAACCTGTGTTGCGTCACCACAAAAACCGTATCCCGAAGCAGATGAAATGGTTCCCATGGGAAGGGTCTGTGTAGTCTGCCCTACTGGTGACACCTCCAGCAGCCACCCCTTTTCCCGGGCATTGTGCTGTACTCTGCTAGCAACAAGGCCGATAGCGGATTCTCAGGTTAAGGCTGTGTTTGCCTAGCACATTTCTCCCTGCTCTTGCTCTCCCCATGCTAAACTGGTCTTGTCTGGCTGATAGGCAAAACACACAGCAGGCCATCAGCAGATTTCCAATGCAGATAAAATCTCACAGCTTTTTTCACACAAATCTTGCACTTTCCCACAATGAGACCCTCATATGCATCAGGCAAGTGCTGCTGCCACAGGAATCTCTCATGTTAGACTGGTATTCCTACGATGACAACATCACTTGCCAAGCAGATGTGAGGAGAGATCCAGCAAATCCAGAGGTCCCCTCCCACGTCTGCTGGGACCTGTGACCCCATGTGCGGTGTACCGTGCTGGGGTGAGGAAGGCTCTTACCAGAGTAAATTATGTCTCTAACCAGCAAACTGATCTTGCGCATTTCTCAGTGCTGAGAAATGTAGTTTTTCTTAGTTGCTACAGCCACTAGTACCCACACACGGGACAGGACTGAGACTGAGGCCCATCGCATCTGTTTGAGATGCTCAAACTTTGCCAGGTTATTTTGTGATGCTAAAGTTATTGCAGAAAGTTATAGGCTTATGTAAAGAGGAAACAAGAGAAAGTTAATATGCTTTAAAATCAAGGCAGGTGTTTACCTTTTGGATCTTAACATGACTTGATAGAACTACATGATGCAGTCTCTAAAAAACATCGCTCTGAGGAAAGCTCCAAAGAACACCTTTGATATGTGTTTTGCACTTCATTTGCTCTATTCTACATTTTAATTTCCTAGGCATCTCTTTAGTGCATTCAGTAGGATTGTAAGTATAATTCCTATGAGCTATCTAAATTACTTCTAGCAAATTTGTACCAGCACTTATATTGTATTAGCATCATTATGTTATAATTTAAACCTTTCATTTCAGCACTAATAAAAGGCAATTTTAGCAAATAACCCAAATATTCTAATTTAACTATAGTATCGTGTCTTTCTTTTTTAATAATCAAGCATGGTCACTACAATAACCTCTGTAGGTAATAGAGTAGTTTCTACATACCAGTATAGCAGCACTGTTCCCTTTTGTCAAGCAAACTTCCTGGGTTTAAGTATACTCTGCTTGCATCTCTGAAAAGCTTAAATACTTCAGTAGGGTCAGCAGCGTTATGTACAATATCCTCCAGACACACCCCTAGAAAATTCTGCTTCCCTTTGACAGGCAATCCTGAAAACATCCGCTAGTGTAAGCAAATTGGCTGTAGGAACTGCATGCTCCCACTTCAGGGATGTTCTCTGGTTTTCATTTTTCATCTCTCTAGTGCACAGATCTATCATTTGTACTGCTGAAGCATATTAGAGCTGGAAGTGCGAGGATAAAGTACTAAAATTAGCCAAAAGCTGAAAGCACACTTTTACTGTGTCAAGTTTGCAAATGGGCAATAGAGGCTCTTTTCTGTTTGATACGGCAAAATGTAGTAAAGCTAACACAGTATTTTAAAATGAAAGTTTCCTTTGTTTTAGTATAAGAAATCTTAGCCGCAGCTAGGATTCATATCTATAAAGATACCATCCAAATTATGTTTTACTGTTTCTTGAGATACAATACACAATGTTTGCATGTCATAGCCATGGAAACAAAAAATATTTTTCTTCCCTTTATGCCACTATTCAATGGAATAAAAAAAACCCAACCAAACAAAACAAAACTAGTGATGAAGAGCTATCAACACATAGTGGGTGACCATCAGGCCATGCTTACGTTCACCAGCAACATGAGACACCATAGCTAGAAAGCAGTGATTGCCTTGGTAGTGCACAATGGTAGTCTTATTTAAATTCTGCAGAATACAAAGCTACACAATAAGAATTAGACTTGCACCTCAGTCACTTAGGTGTGCCTGGGAAAAAGCTCTTTCTGGTGTCAGAGACGAAAATATAAGAGCTGATGTATCCAATATACTGCTGTCAGTTTACTGTTTAAGACTTTATCCTGAAGGCCAGGTTTTGGAAGATCAAATTTACAGATGTACACACACGTTCTTCACATCATTGCAAGTGAAAATCAGAGGCCAAGAAAGGCCACACAAAATCAGTCAAAAAGCTCCCTTTGTCTGGCACACTGCCTGTGACAGGGACCAATCAAGGATGCCTGTGGAGCAGTTCAATAAAAAGTCAAGTATGCAGTGATGCTTCCCCAGAATAGTCTTTCAGCTGTCAACAGTTCTTGCTTAAGTATTTGCTGCAGAAGAACTGCCTGGAGATTTAATAACCCTTGATGGGTTTTCCTTCAATGAATTTGCCCGTGTCAACCTTTGGCAACCACAGCATCTTGCACTGAAGTGTTCCTTTGCAGAAGTATATATCATGGGAAATATTCACTGCAGAATTAGATCATGTACATTAGACATACGTACATTAGAACTACATGCATGAAAATCATATCCTTTTCATCTTTTCTGAACCTGCTGCCTGCTAGGTTTCTTTGGTACTCCTTACTTGTATTGAAAAAGAACAGGAAAAAATTGTTTCTTCCAGCATATGAAGAAAAGTTTGACAGCTTCAAAAAGAGCATCTACCTAGGCCAGCACTCTGTCTTCAACAGAGGCTAACAGAGAGGAACAAGGAAAACTTACATGGTACTTTCCCTTGGTATTCTCCCACCTTGCAACTACTTTTAGCAGAGAGAATTTCTTCTGTTTATTCTGAATCTGACTTCCACTGACTTCATTTGACCACCCCTTGATCCTGTACAGAAAAAAGTGGTGCATTTGGAAGACAACATACAGCTTTCTGGCATTACCATAAGTAAAGATTTCCTTTTATTACCAAACTTGATATGAGTACAGTCAATGTGTATTCACCTTTTCCAAGCCACGTGTGGTTTTGTAGACCTTTGTCATCCCCATGTCACCTCTCTGCCAGGTTGAAGAGGCCCAGCCTACCGCTTATTCCGTGTACAGAAGCTGGGTTGCACACCTTGGTCATTTTTAACCCTAAATCTTATCCAAATATCCACTGAGCAGAGTCACTCAATGCAGCATGGGACGTTAAAGACACAGGTGCATTATAGATTTACACAGTGGTATAGTTACATGGGTTTTTGGTCTGCTCCTGAACGTTAAGCTTCACACAATGAGCTCTCATTTTTGAGAAATAGCAGTCCGCTCAGAGTGTCCCCGTCTTGTTTATAAAGGTAAAATTGATGGACAAGGAGGCTTCTGGTGTGCATAATTTTGCATCTGACTATTAAATTTCTTGTGTCATTTAATTGCTCTGTTATTCATACTCACATGGTGCTTTTGCAGTTCTTCAAAGTCAACACTCACCTTTGCTGTTCTGCAGAATAGCAAAGTATTCTGCATATCATCTTCAAATTTTATCTCCTCACTTTTTACCTTCTTTTCTAGGTTATTTAATTACGTGGAACAATGAAGTCCCAGCAAAGACCTCTGAAACACAGTAGAATCCTCTTTTCACTCTAAAAATGGATCCTTTGCTTCTACCCTCTCTTTTGTGATTATTCATACAAGGATCTTTCCTTCTATCCAATAGCCGCTCAATTGCTTTAAAGGTCCCTTTAGATTTAGATTCTTTAATATCTTTTGAGAATCACCAGGTATGCTGAATCCGTATCTCCTTTATTCACATGATTTTTCGTTGAAAGGACTCCAATATATTTGCGTGACATAATTTCCCACCATAAAATTTATTCCTCTATAAAAATGTTCTTCCTCAATACAGAAAAGTTCTTCCTCACTACAGAAAAGTTCTTCCTCACAATATCTGATTAATGCATCTGTCCACTAATCCTCAATGTTTCTCTAATAGCATCACTAGTAATTTGCCCAGTACATATGCCAGGTTTTCAAATCAGTGGCTCCATTTTTCACATTAACTATCTTCCATTCCTTTGGTTCTGAGACAGCTGTAAGTGCAAAGTCATACACTACAGTGAGAAAATCAGTAATTTCTACCTGGAGCTCCTCTGGTGCAATTTGGATAAAAACCATCAAGTAATGGGGAGCCATTAATGTTAGTTGTCTGTTTGTTCCACAAGATTTTTAGTTAAAATTGAGACATGTCCACTGATAAACCCCCTGAAGAAGGGCTATCCAGGCTCTTCCTCAGCAGACTGATCCAAAAAGTACAAATATATTTGGGTTTTCTGACTGTGTTTTTTCTTCTCTGCATCGTCCACACTTTGATCATTGAATTACCCAAGCTATCCCCTGGCAGGCTTCCTGCTCCTAATGTGGTTTTAGGCTTTATTAATAGTTTTTAGTAAATAATTTCCTGGATTATTTGGATTTTGATGGGTTTTAAGAGGGATTTTTTTGACCTGCCTTGCTACACTTTTGCACTTAACTACCGCTTACAGATCTTTCAATTCCCACTATTTGGGCACACCTTCAGCTGTTTGAAGGAAGCCTTCTTGTTTTTAACAGCATTTCTCTCAATGATGTTTATCTATGCTGCCCTTCTTCTGCGCTTTCGCAAATCTTTTTCGATTAGCAGAACGCATTTGCTTTGTTCCTCCTCTGTGGTACCCTTAACTGGTCCCCAAGGTGTGTGCAGAGATTCAATGCCCTTGTAAGCACCTTCTTAATAAACATCCTCACTTTTGTATAGTTCCCCTTTGTAAAATTTAACAGCTGTAAGGGGGTTTTACTTGTTTATTTGGGCTTTCTTGCCTCCTTTGATCCTGAAAACATTATATCTCCAAGTACATCATGATCACTGCTACAAAATGGCTCTTCTACAGTTAACTGTCACTCTATACTAATACTGTTGCTTGATGAAGCCATGGACAACCCACTCCAGCTGACTCTGCTTCAAGCAGGGGGACTGGACTAGACAATACCTAGAGGTGCCCTCCAGCCACAACTCTTCTGTGATTTTATAATGTAATATTATGTAATAAAAATAATATAGTAGAAAATAATGTAATATGAGTATAATCACACTCATAATGTGATCATATAATATTACATGCTAATACTAGATTTTTCCTTCATAAACCTGATTTCAACCCACAAAGATTCCATATTCCTTTGTGAAAACATAGTTAACATGATTAGTTTTCTGTAACATAGAGCAGAGTTTCTCCATCAGCACATCTCCACATCTTTCAAGAGTACTTTCCATCCCATATCATCATGAGTTCCACCAGTTTTCTTGTATCTACTATGCTGATACCCTCGATGAAATCTTCCATTCTAGCCCTTCTGTGCCAGTTTCCAGACTTAAGCTGTTCTTCCATATTTCCTATTTGAATATGGAAATATTCCTCCTGCCCTTTACTCAGTATTACAGAGTTTCCATGACTTTTCCTCTACCAAATGTTACATCTCAAACCATGTACGCTTCCATTTAAATACTGATCAGTGACCTTCATATGTGCCAACAGCATGACTACCTTATGATTCAAATGAAGTTCCTCTGTCTGGCATGTCCTTCCTTTGTTCTAGAAGTATCCTCTGTTCCCAAGGAATTGTTATGCCTCCCCTTTATACCATTTTCTCATGCAATTATTGGAATTACAGCTCTACCTCTTTCTGGTCTTCAAGATACATGACTTGGTGGAGGGAAGGAGGGGAAGGCAGCTACTTCTTTCTGATTAGGAAAGGAAATACAACAATATTAGGATTCCATGGAAGAAAAAAATGAAGATAGCCATGAGGAAATTTTAAGAGAGAAGGTTTCTGAAAGGCTGCAAGGGGTCTTCACAGAGTACAGAAAGAGGCAAAAGGAATCAAGGGAAAAGAGTGGATTTTTTTTTTTTTTTAAATAGCACAAGATGATTAATTCAGCCATGTTTAGTGCTTGTCAGACTGCAACTGGAAGGGCTCAGAAGGTAGGCAGAGATCTCTCCAGTGGCATCACTAATCAATAGATAAAGACAGGCTGAACAGCAAAGCACACAGATAAACACTAAGACCTGAACAGTCAGAGATGAGGAATTCTCTTGTAGGAATTAGGGTTTATTCATATGTTTGGAAAAGTATTAATAAAATCCAGACAGCAATAGAAAGAGGTGGACTAACACAGCTATGAAAGAATACTGAGATTTCAAATGCTTTTTTCTTTTCCGGGGTCTAGGCTGGTAAAGCTGGGTTCGGCAAAACCTTGGATACTACCATTCAAAACAGTCCTGGGAGAGGATGAGGACTTTGGTGCTCGGATTTATTCATAAGGAGGAAGAGTCAAGTCCTTTGAAGGTTGTCTTCTCAAATACATGGACGAGGAGGTTCTGAGAGCAATTACCAATGGCTCTGTGTATTTAAGATTTGAGATGAGCAGTAAACACTAGTTGTATTTACAGTAGAATAAAAGTAAAGCTTAGATGGTACTTATTGGGAAAATCCCCACTAGGAAATCTGATAGAGATTTATGGGAAGTCTATAAACCAGCTATTTTAAGAAACACAGGCTATAATTATAAGAGTGAGCTAATACTTGCCCAGAGACATCTCAGATACCAGAAATGTTCCCAGATGGCCTACAGTGTTTTATGGTTGAAACAATCTGGTACTGGGAGCACCAAGCTGTGCTGTCGCTATTTCCGTGTATGATTTGGAAGTTACCAGGGTCATTGCAATTGGTTGTTTGGAAAAGACAGAGGGTCAGAAAGATTGAAGGAGTCAAGGTTTTACATTATGGACCTGGGCCGTTCAGTTCAGTGTGAGACAATGGTTCAGCACACTTAATACTAGTATAGCAGTAGCCATGGAAATTGCAACAGATCCAGGAAATGAGCTGAAGAATAGGAATGACTAAGCCCTATTATAGCAGACTCTACTTTTCTGGTAATTCAAAGATTCAGGACAAGAGTTGAAGCATGATCTGATTGACAAACAGCACATTTCTGAGTAAATAAAAAATGAGTTTATGAGAAAACAGACAGATCTGAGTTAAGGGAAAGGCTCCTTAGCCACAAAAACAATTTAGGGTGGCTCCTGAAGCAGGGAAAAGATCCTGAAAAATATGCTAACAATTGTCTACCGAGCAAAGGCATGAACACTAATTGTAAGGAACCAAACAATCCTATTTTTAGTATAAAAACCTTGCCCAAGAAGTTGATTACAAAGAGATTTTGCAACACCACTGCCACTTTGGCAGGGCATGCATACTTATTCGGCAATAACAGATGTTGAAACATTTCCTATTAAAGGCAAAAGAGAGAAGAGCTATGTGGAGATGTCCAGGAGAAGAGACACTCTGCTGAAAGAGTTGTTTTTGTGGGAAACATTATTAAATTGTACCTCAAATCCATGGTGATGATTCAATTAGCCAGTAAGGCCCTATTCCCTTTTACTTTCAGTACAATGAAGGTGCAGAGAACACCATCAGGACTATGATCTTGTTTGATCCCATTGCAGCAGAGAAAACAACATCGGCATACTGATAGACAATATTCCAGTTAATACAAAGGGTGCATGTTTACACTTCGTTTCTGGTGATGCACAAACACTTGTCTGTTGGCATAGGGTGCTGCTTGGAGTCTAGTTAAAGAGTTAATTTCTCTGAGCCGAGGTAACCTATGGAGCCAAGATGAATGAGATATGCCAGAGGTACTACCAAAAAGTACATAAAGTGCTGATGAGTCTTACAACCCACTTGTCTTTGGCTCCTCAGTCTGAAAGACCAGGTATTTTATTTATGTAACCTTCATTTTGACTCCACGGCAAGGCTTGAACTGACACTTCTGTGTCTCATCTTTGTGATTGCACCTCTGTCAGGTGACAGCGTGTATTTCACTAATCAGGGTATGTGCACAAACCCAAGTTTGCAAGGTGCAAATGGCTTTCTTACATAAAGTATTGTAAAACTCCCCACAGAAGCTGAAGGACCACCCTGAGTTATTTTAGAATGCATTTGACTGTGAGGAGCTGAGCTACCTATGATAAACCAAATCTTTATCTACTGAAAACCACCTGGATGGTTTTTGTTTGAAGGCTGGTTTTCCTTAGCAACTTGTTAGCAAAAGCAACAAAAAGCCTTCAGGAAACGGCTTAATGGCTTTGATCTAAGTAATCAGAAAGCTAAAACTCTACTGATGTCTAGCGTATGCATGGCCGAATAGGAAAGGTTCTCTTTTTAAGGCAAAATTACTTACCTATGCAGTAACAGAGGTTCTCTAAAGTAGATCAATATGTGTTCATTTTGGTACACATGAACATCATGACCTCACCAGTGAAGAAACCACAAACACGAATAAAAAGGTTATTAATTTTTAAATAAGTTTGGGCTGTTGTCTCACTATGATCGTAAGCCAGAAGAAAGCAATGTTTGAGGCACTTCATAGAGCTTGTCTTTCCAGTCTACTGGTGGAAGGAACTGCTACTAAGCTGTCATCTTCATAAAGGTATAGAAAAGAAGTGTGGAAAACATCAAGAAATCGATAAAACATACCTATTTAGGGAAGTATCTAGAAGAGTTTTCAGAGTGCTTCCTTCCCATGCCCTGGTGTATTGGTAACAGCATGGCCTACCTCAAGTGTCTAGGGAGATGAAGAATGCAAAATGCAGCAGTGTTAGTTAAGGCAAAGGGACACTGATTCTCAAATGCATTTTTTTTTTTTTTAAAATTATGTGTTTCTGGTTATTAACTATGCGTAAATTACATGGTGCCTTAAATAGTCCCTCCAGTACCATTCTATTGCAAGTAATAGTTACACTGCATCTGGCACGTCAGCTCCCAAGCCATCGCAGCGAGACTTGAGGACAATGCTGCAAAGCTTCATTATGTGTTTGCTCTCCCTCCTTGCCAGGTGCTAATGAAGAGTGATGGGCTTTGCCGGTTTTGCAGTGGGAGAGAGATTATATGTCAAGGATGATCTGAGATGTGACAAGCCCCTGACTGTCAGAAAGGACAGAGTCTTCAAGCCAGTACTTTCTACTAGTGTCAGAAAGGAGCCCAGGAGTGCTGCAGTCCCCTGAACTGAATAGCCCAGCAGAGCTGGAGTACTCCAAAGAAACTAGACTGTGGCAGCTCAGTTTTAAAGGGCCAAAAATGTAGATGGTGGACTTCTTAATACAGTGCTCCTTGTACTTCAGGTCTCCAGTTCAACAATATCTCCATGTAGACAGAGGAAAAACTATCGGAAAACCAAGTCTCTGTGCTGATTTTAGCAAAGCACTGGAAGCAGGGTTATGATTTCAGGAGATACATTTTAGTGTATCTGCAGTTTTATGAACCAGCAAAATAAACATATGCAGAGACTGCATTAAGAAGTACTTCAACACCCTCTACAGGAAACAGGAATGAAAAAGAAAATAATTTATACCTGCCATTAATTCTGATGTATTGGACAGACTAAAACAATACTGGATTACTCAGGTAGTCCTGAGAACTCTCATTTTCCTGACCTGGTCAATCAGTGTGTTATATCCTAGCAGCTATTACATGTTTTGGTTTTGTCTCAGAAAAGATGTTGACTTGAAGAATACGAACCTTCCTCACCTTTCCACTTGTCATCGTATATTCCGTCTTTTTCAGTTTTAAGAGTGGATTGTTACCATCATGCAGTTTTTGCAGAACTTCATAATGTCGATATGTAAAAGTGAATTTAGTCCAAGCTGTCCATGCTACATCTAAAAGTTAAGTGTGCCCCAAGCATCTACTAACACCTTTGACAAAAAGTAGGTACAGCTTCTAAGTAAAATTCTAATCCCTAACTTATTTTGGAAGTGCTGGTAAGGGCTTACTCCATTGCCACAAGCTCATATTGTGTACAAGATCACTGTTTTCACTGAGGTGGCTTCCTCTTGTCAACAGAAGAAGAGAGAAGAAGAGCAGCTGGTCATGAGATACTGTAGACTTCACAGCCAAATCACCAGCAGACTAAGGACTTCTGGCATGGAGGAAAGGCCTGAACCTTCTTCCACAGGAGTTTATGAGCCTCAGACAAAAGCAGCACTGCTTGGGAGCACCCACAGGCACCACAGACCGCTCGCCAGGCTATTGTAGAGGGGTAACGACTGTCCTCAAGGATTTATCCTTGGGTGTGAGGAAGGAGCAGGGAGAAATTTGGGAGCTCTAATGCGGTGAGTCAGGACCCAAGGCACACATAGTCAAGCCACAACCATTTTATTTCCGCTTCTGCTGCCAGGCTTAACACCTCTGCTCTGCTCACTCACAGATGCTGCAGGCAAAGCTGGGGCTCTCACAGGCAGTCTCCTGAGAAAGCCCTACAGAATCAGTCTGGCATCAGACACCGAGTGCACAGGGGCAGCCTGCCCAAGGCAATTTGGCAGGAGACAAGTAGTACCCCTGTAATAGCCCATGGTACAGCGAGGCTCCCCAAAGAGAGATGCACACTTTCGCACATGCCGACGTGGGATATGCAGGAGAGGTCAGGCACCTGTACACCCAACCCCCACTCCAGGAGAAATCATTAGGGCAAAATCAGGGCTTCTTGTTAAGATTGTTCTTGTTTGGGTTTTCTGTCCCCATGTGTCCCCTAAATCTGACCATGTGCTGCAATACTCTGTGCCCCAGAGACCTGTCTGTCTGGGCTACCCCTGCCAAGATGATGGGAGTGTGATGACATGCATTCAAGCCAGGACAGGCTGTGGCTGTGAATAGCAGCTACTCAAGCATAAAATCTCTTCAGGCTCATACCTGTTGTGAGGTAAATTTGAGTCCCTTGGCACTGAAGAAGCAGTGAAGCAGGAGATGCCCTGGCAGGATGGCGCAAGGTTTAAGTAAGGCCAGATGTGCCAGCTGTGTCCTGTCCAGGAAAGCCTGTCCTTGACAGCAGCAGCAGGGACCTCAACCAACCCAGTGTGCAGCAGCACTGGGACAGCAGGGATGGCACAAGGTTTGGTCTGGGGTACTGCCGGCAGCATGGCACCAGTGTAAATAGAGCCAGAAGTGCCCACAAGCTCAAATACCTCACATAAAATTGGATAATTTGTTAGCCACAAACCTTCCCCTTCTTGTAGCTGGCTTCAATAGCTTTTCTTAACAGATCTCTTATAATGTAAGCCACGGGATGGCAAAGCCTCTCTTAGATAGACCTGTTCATAGCAAAGCTTCAGTTCGTCTTTGAAAAGGTCAGATTTTTCCCGTGTGTTCAGAAAAAAGAGCGATTGTATTATAAAAATAGTAGAAATACCTAAAAACTGCCTTGGAATTACTTCTCCAAGAGGTGTCAATGCCCTTGCAAAGTGAACTGGTCTTGTATGAATAGGCAGACCAGAACTTCAGGCATGCTGGTTCTTGCACTATCTCTTAATGAATTCTTTGGATGCCTATCTGTCATAAAATTTTGCCATTTGCTATTTGATTAAGGGATTTTTAACCTTTCCAGTAACCTATTGAATTGACCTGTGGGTGTGAGCGTTCTTTGATCTCCATTTATATATACTGCGTTTGCTAAAGTTCCTGCCAGTTCCTGTTAAAGGAAGAAAGCAAGTAGCTGCCTGTAGAGTGGTTCATATGACACTTTGCAGTCATCTGGATTAAAACAGTTCTTTTGTTTACTGAAGTGGCTTCAGGAATAAAAACCCTTAGTGAAGCTGTTTTCAGTCTGAACTCAAAAATTCCTTTTATATACACACGTATTCTCTCCATACTATATGTCAAAAGAGAGACCAGGGAGTCTTGTTACGTCATACAATTGAAGCATATGGGCTACTATTAGGCACACGACAGTGTCACTGCAGGATGGCAGAAGAGTGTATTTTCCCCATGTTGCTGAAAGGATGTTCAGAGAGGTGCACATGCAGTTTTATTTGCAGGGTCTGCAGCTGATGGCTTACATCCACTTTAATGCTGAAAGTTACTTCAGGAAGAAACAAAAAACAAAACAAAAAAAAGAAAGGAAGAAAAACCACAGGAGAGAGAGGAAGGAAAGTAAAAGCACTGAAGGGGACCCAGATGAGGATTCTCTCTGTGTCTCCTACCCAGTGCAGTGGGTGGCAGTAACAATGATTGTGTTACTTCCCTACACAGACTTTGTTGGGACCCTACTACTTGTTCCCATTCATGAGGCTCGTAGTGCTGTTGGGAATACCCCCCTTAGGTGCAAGCATTACATGTATACTATTGGACAATATTTACTGAGTATTTAAATTACTTCTGTTCTATTTCATTACAAACTGTATTTTGATTTTCTCTAACATAAACTAAACATCTACAAAATGAGAGGTAAGAAAAAGAGGAAATAAGGTGTCAGTCTCATGCCAGTGGTAGTCGTTTTCTGTGAAAACCTATCATAACAATATCTGGATTTGCAGGTACGAAGCCATGAAAAGATCATGAAAAATGACAAGAGCATAAGGCCAACAAGGGAAAACCACTGCTGTACAAGCTCTGAAATATGCTGCCACAACAGCTTTGGTGAGAGGTTGCAGAGCTGTGAGTAAAAGGCAGGCTGCAGAGCTGCAAATAGCAGACCCTCAGCATTACCAAGGCTGTGGTGTTGAGGTATTGAAGGTGCACAGCAACACCTATCCCAGAAGTTGGGCAGAAAAGCATCAGATCTGGGGCACAGATACCCACTACAGCAATGCCATCTCCTCCCCATGCCTCCCAGGCAGCTGCTTGCTGCAGAAACAAATCTCAGCATCAGAACAGTGAGTCACAGACAGATGTTTTCAGTTCAAGGTTGCCAATGGGGAATGAGATCCTGACGGAAATAAAAAAAATAAAAACTGTGATTAACCTTCAGGTATGCTGCAACATCCTCCTCCTAATTTCAGCATTCCCACTTGAAAGGACAGAAAATCCCAGTTCCACTGAGGGCACTTGGGTTTTTGGATGACACATGCTGTAGAAAACCTTAAGACAGATATGGATTTTGACTAGAAGAGCAATATAATAAAATAAAATATCTGATAGCCAGGGTGGTCAGGTTAGCCAGACCAATAGAAAATTTGGTCCAGGCTTTACAAAGCAACATCACCATTGTAATAAAAATTGTTATTTAAAAAAATAGCTCTTTTCAGCTAACAACTCCTTTTCTTGTAACTTTGAATGATGCATTTGGAAGTAAAAGCCATCAGCTCCTCTTGAAACAGCTGGAGTGTGGGAAAACTCATTTCTTTGTAACCAGAGACATTCGTCCTGCAGGAAGAACCAAGTGACATTATGGGTAAAGCGTTTGAAAACTACAGTGGCATATAGAAGACAAACTGAACTGCACTCACTATGTGTAAAAAGGCACCGCAAAACCTTTTTTGTAGGGAGGTGAGCCAAGCAACATTCCTGATTTTTAACCTACGCGTTAACTGGGACGCCCCAGTTCACACAGGCTCCATTCTGCTCTCAGAGAGTGTCTGTTACAAATGGGATGCTCTCCTGAGGGCCCAGGACTACAGAAAAATTAGAGTAATATCATTAATCTTCTTTCATATTTCATGTAAACTGCCATGTTCCATATAACAATAATAAAGCATAAAACAGGTGTAAAAGAAATACTAAAAAAAGGAACATCTGTAAAAAGCATCCCATACCAAAAAGTCAAGACTGTGTGAAAAATAATAGCAGTTGGCAAAAATTAGCAGAAAGGGGTGCAAATCTGTGTCTTGACAAATACCTGTTCTGTGGTTTACACAAGCAGTCATTAAAATAAAATTATGACGAGATCCACGAAGATAAAGGAGTTGTCTTAGTAATGAGACACTGGCGCCATCTAGAAGAGGAATAAAACACGCGCCAAAAAAAGCTTCAGTGGAGCATAACAAGCAGCTCAGCCTAGTTTACAAAGTGTAAAAGGGCATTGTTCACTCACAGGATTTTTATGAATTGTGAGGACACATTTCAATGAAGAGTGTTCTCCACTTTTGCAAGCCTCAGTGATACTAAAACTACTTAAAAATTATTTTATCCTGTTTTTATCCATAGCTTTCATATGATTTAGTCCCTGACTGAGGTCACCCCATGAAGTGGGAATTCTCAGGGCTGACTTAGGCAGTTGCTGCTCACCCTTTTCCTATGTCTGGGAGGGCTACAGCGAGTCATTGTGCGTGGCTGACAGAAGTGACCCAAATTACAGTGGGGTGTGCGAATGTGGCTTGCTGCTGGGTAGGCTTTGGGGGGTGGGGGGTGGGGGGGGTGGGGAGGGGGGCCGGTGTTGAATGATAGAGTTTTTCGTCCTTCGTCACATGCAGTAGACCATTTAGGGCAGATGAGGAACCATTTCCAGATGGGATAACAAAGGTGGAAGGATTGTATTGGTCTTGCTGACATGTTGAGAAATAACTCTTCATGATGTCCTTATTGCAGACTTGGACATTTTGGACCTTGTATTTTGACACGACAGTCACCACTCAGGTGTATACTGGACACATGGACCCCATTACTTAGGAGGGAGATATTTCATAGCATTAGTGCAACATGGAGATAAAATCAGTTGCAGCTTGTCCTGACTGCTAATACAACGATACAGGAGAAAGACCAGAGCAGATGAGCACCAGATAGCACAGCCCACACTAGCCTGATCATCAGCAACCAGAGGATCAGCTATCTCAGCTAGTTCATTAGCTGTGAATTCCAATCTCTGACTGCCATTTCTTGAAAGTACCTGAGCTGTGTTTCTATACACACTTCTCTAATTTTGCAATGCTCTCTTCTCCTTCATGTGTTGATTTGCTAAAGACATAAGAACTGACTGCTCTTCTTAGCTCCACCTTCAGTAAAGAAACGATCCTGTCCTTCCACTATGAAGGACTACTCAAGGGCATAAGATTTCAGCAGATGCCCTCTCTCAGGAAAAGATCTTCATTAAGGTTAAACTCCATCTGACATCTGCTTGAGATCAGATGACTCTTGGTTTGATTCTGTTCCTTTTGTGTGCTTGAGTCAACAAATTTCATACCTTTGGTACAGTTTCTAGAGTCTTTCCACAGAACTAGACAGGCCATGATTTTTGAGCTCAAAACTTGCTTGCACATCCATGTGGCTCTAAGAGTACTTGTTCTTTCAAAATTAACTAAAAAATGGAAAAAGAAAAAATGAGACATTAAAGTCTTATAACATAAGGTTCCATTACAGAACATCCAGACAAGATGGTCTTAAAAAGGGGGAGCTTTCAATACCTATTTAACAGAAGGCTCATGTGTGATTTGTGTGCCTGATTCATTCATGGGGCAGCCAGCAAAACCCAGGGCGGAAACCTTCAACAAGGTCATATTATAGGGTCATATAGGTTTATAGAGTTAACTAGAGCCAGGTTTACTGGCAATATGGGGGAAGCTGAGTGAAAGTATGAAAGATTCATCTTCTTCTATGGTTGCCAAATTACTGGCTTGATAAGGCTGTGGGTTTGAGCTGCAACATTGCTGATCATCTCAGTTGGTCACAGCTGTAGTGCAAACAGCGCAGCTTGAGAGGCCAAGGTGTCTAAGAGCTTACTTCAGTTGTTGTAAGGGAAGTATTAATGATCTATCTTTGAAACAGAGGAAGGTGTCTGTCAGTTAAAAGGCTGATTTCTCTGTGCGGATGTATTTAGAGAGAGATCACACTGATGCTGAGTGATTTGGAGGCTGCAATAAGACATTTGAGAGTCGGGGTGGCTGCTGTGCCAGCGGCTCTGATGAGACATATGTTTGGTCACCAGGAGCTTTCAAGATCTTGGTATAGCAATGTTACAATGACATAGATATAAATGAACTGATGCTTGACCAGTGGGACACAGAAACAAAATGTACTGTAAATTAGATGATCTGGGCTTTAAAAGGCAATGACTGAGGAATGCTTTTGGAAGTGCCTCCCAAGCTCGTTGCCTCTACATCTGCTCCTTCTCTTCTTCTGGCCAGAAAAGCAGGTTGTGAGCATGAAAAATATAAAGAGCAACTTCGGTTGCTCTTTGTGATTTATATATATATATTAGCAATTATAAACATTATCTCTACCTCCTGATTTCTGTTTAACTAGGCTTATGACTTCAGTGTTACACTCTTAAGGCGAGTGATCCAAATCTTTCCTAGCTAAAATAAAATAACCAGTGTTTATTGGGACTATGTCCAGACTCAGTTTATCAGATGGAAATCTGCATGTTTGGTTCCAAGAGCAGTGGGATTAAATTAAAATACAAAAGCGGACTCCAGACTTTCTGGCCTCTGAATTTCAAATCATTCAGACTTGAGTCACAATGTTGATATGGAAAATCTGAAATGTAGAGAAGTTGGCAGTCATGTTTGATTTTAGCTCTGAACTTTGAAGGCAGTCATGCTTTTTTCCCTGTGGTAAGTGTAAGTAATAGCACTCATGGCATGACACGAAGCCCATAGGGCCAATATTTTAATAAGGTCAGGTTTTTCTTTGGATGAGAAACCTACAAGTACAGACAAAACGCTACAAGAAAAACTACTGCAAGTGGAAGGTAATTTATCTGAACCAGGGTCCCCCCTCAGTGCTGGAGCTGACCTATGTGCTGCTGGACATGCTACCTTTCAGCTGTAGCTTCAAACAAGGAGCCAAGATGGTTACTCACTGCCAAGATGTCTTCCTTAAGAAGATTCCTACAAAGAGCTATTCCTGGGAGACCCTTCCACTGGACTGGGGTAGCTGAGCAAGGCAAGGTCCCTAATGTGGTCAGGGGAAAGAAAGCTCAAACTGGGGTAGCTGGGGAAGTGAAGGAGGCCAAGAAGAAGGGAGACCTGGAGCAGTAGTACTTGGACTTACAGAAATTGTAAGCTGGACTGATGAATGAGGAGAGGGAAGGAGAAGAGAGCTGTGCAGTTCAGCTGACTGAATGCTGCTGTGGAGAAGAAAACTCTGCACTTTCCAGGAGAGAGCATCCTGCAAGGTCCTGGGCTGGCTGTCTACACCAGATCCTTCACGGCAGCTCACAAAGTGCATTTTTCTGAGCTTGTCCTGAATTCTGCGAGCTGATCTGGAGAAAACGTATCTATCTACACTGTGCTACAGCCAAAGGCAATGAGATCTCCCTCATAATCCATATATAATGTAAAGTACACTGAAATAAAAATTAGGAGATTTTTTTTTTTAATGTTACTCAGGGTCTCAGCTATCAACAGACAAAATGGAGTTGTGTTATCCCCTCATTTTAGAGGATCTTGAAAAAAAAGTTACAATTTGCAAAGCATTCAGACACTGAAGTAATGTGTATCGTGGCAAATCACATAAGGAAATTAAGCATTGTTTTGAGGAGCAGAACAAGGTGCTGTAAACAAGGCTTATGGACCAGCTTTATTTCACCTAACTTTAAATATTCACTTTAAATACTCACTTAAGGCACATGATACAGGCACTTATTCACCTTAGGCTCCCTGCTACAGAAAGGAGAGAAAGAAACACTTCCAGAAATAACTCATATTTTACACTGAACTGAAAACCCTGGGTAAGCGCTAATGTCTCTCCACTGTCTCTCCAGAGGAAGCATTGGACAACTGTCCCCTAATATCAGTGCCAGTAAACCAGGCCAAAGGCTGAAGATGAAATCAGGGTAAAACAAACTGCTGAGGAGCAGCTCTTGAACAATAAGCACTCTTCCTCTTTGTGCAGATAAAGGCAGAAATTCTTTGGAGCAAAAATAGCCGGGAAATCGACAGCTAAAGACTGCATTAACAGTCTGTGCAAAAGGGGAAAAATAAGGTTGTCTGTGTGATTTTTTCCTGGCATTTTCTAACTTTTGAGAGCTTGGTCCATACCATTCGTGCTATTTTAGCATAGCTTGGTGTGCAAGATGTGCAGACAGCTCTCATTTATTCAGGGTATTTCTGGTGCTAGACCTAAACACGTCTCAGCTTCTCAGATAAAATGGTAATCAAAGACCTGTAATAGTGCTTTGCCTTTTTTCTTTTTGTCACCTTTCCATTTTCAGATGTGGTTGGATACAGGATTTCTTTACACTTCAGAAATGCTCAATGAACCTGTGAGTTAGGTTTTAGATCATTCACTCTCCTATTTAAAACACAGTATGCTTATATATATATACAAGTATATTATAATATACAGTAGATTTAGGAGGGGCATTAGGTAATCAAAAAACTCCTGAGGCAAACAGGATTTTTTAAGGGGAAATAAAAATATCTTCGCCATACCTGGATTCTGTTTTTCCTTTAGTTATCTTTGACACCCCCCCTTCCCCCTGTTTTAAAGGCAACCCAGATACTACCTGTGTATGGTTGAAAAAGATGTTACAGACAAGCCCCCTAATTCAAGTATAGGCTGTTTCTGGAAAGGATGTAGAGTACATCATTAAAAAGTGGTGTTAAGTAGCTTCAAAGGCAGCAATCCCAGGAGCCACAGAAAATTTCAGCCTGCAGCAGCACCTCACAGCAAAATGGCTTTGGCCAGAGCTGCTGCTGAGGTACCACTTCTCATCTTCCCGTTTTTCCTGCAGCTCTGGGTGAAAAAGCCACATCACAGCATATTCAGAACATACACAATTATATATGGAAACATTATTTATAGAGTATAATTATATAAGTATCACTGTCTTTGGCATGAATTGCCTATAGCATCATTGTTCCTATGGTCCTCTCTACTAAGGGAATTAGCTGCTGCAATGATTTACACACTTGAGCATGAATATTTGAGTTAAACCTTTGAGTTACTAATGTTATTTTAGGAAAACAGATATGTTTTATGAAGTCATTCTGGTGAAGTTTCACTGGAATAAAAGAAAAAGATACTTTAGGAAAGATGATTTTGCCTCCATTTCCAACATCTTCCATCATATATAGCTGAACAGAATTACAGCTAGTGACCCCTGAAAACATACAGAGATTGGTATAGCAAACAGTGCTGTGTTTCACAAAGCAAACATGACATTCATGGCATCATGCAACCTACCTGTCTTATGCTCTCTCTTGTGCTCTTTCAGGAACACAATAGGAATTACCAAATTACATTCACCACCACCCACTATGTGCCTCTTTGCAAATTACAGGTAATTAATTACAGGCAATCTAGAAAATTATCTAGACTCAATTATACACTTGAAGCTTTAGTAAAATTCAGGATGCCTTCTTCCTTTACTTATTTTCCAAATCTACATCCATCCATGGTCTGTCAAAATTCGTCTCCACAGTCTAATTACTGGCTAGTTTGTGGCCAGAAGTCAAACTTCTAAACCATTTTGCTCCAACTCAGTAATTTCTTCCTCTGCAGTAGCTCTAAGTGTGGGTACTGCTCTCTTGTTTTCAGTCATTTCAGAATGAACATCTTATTACACCCATGATATGTTTCCATTTATATAGCATTGGCTAAGGTCACAGGAAATGTTCACGTACCTTTTAATTCTAAGCGGTAATAGTCTTGCTGTGAATTTAAGAAAACTGGAAGACACTATTATAGTAATATTAAAAATTATATTTTGGAAGTAAGGTGGCACTAATACTGAAACAGAATTCCTGCTAGTGCCAAACTGCACGTAACTTACAATCTGTGTAGTTTTACTTACATCACATGCTTTATAATAAAAGGAGGTAAGTAGGCATGTCTAAGGCAGTGTGTTTGACCTATTTCAGACATTCAAAAGGGAACCATGACCCAACACCTCTGTCCCTCTCTAGTGACTATGTTACCATTAGCTCAGACATAGACATTACATGACACTGCCTAATTTGATTAGAAGGATCCTACCCAAAAGGTTTAGCTTATCCCAAAAGGACAGTCAGTATATCAAAGCTAAATGAAAATAAGTGCTTGATTGTGCCTATAGAACCTGCTGAGAGCAAAGGCAGAGTGTGGGTGCAGAGCCCAAGGGATAGGAAGTGGTTGCTGTCAACAGGACTGCTCCTGACTGCAAGGACACAATGAGCTCCCTCTTTTCTCCTAGGTGCCACAGCTGCAATACGTGTGATCCCGTGAGATGCGCCTTTCCATCCCTCCCTGCCTGTTCAGCAGCATAAACAGCTTTATCACTTACACATCATGGCCTAAAATCCAAGAAAGCCAGAGAGCCTGTTACAGCAATAGTCTTATTTTTCTTTATAGTCTTGCAGGAAGAAACCATTACCTCTCTTGGATTATCTGGAGAAGTTTAACAGTAAGAAATTATCTCCCCGGTCTTACACTCTGTATTGCTAAATTCAAACTAGTTATTGGTTTCAGAGCTTCTGAGAGTATCACCAGTTCAAAACCTTTTCTTCACACAGCAAATTTTTATCTAGTCTGATTTTTAGGACAAATGAAAAATTTAAAGAGGAAAGGTCTCAGCAGCAGCCAAAATCAATCTTTCCCTTGCGACCACTCTTGCCTGCAACTAGTCAGCATTTGTTCCTAATCACATTTTCACACATTGCAGTATCTCTTTCTTTGGAGAAACATGTGGAAACAATGTCCAGTAATCCTTTCCAGCAACCCGTATTTTTTCTGCTTTATGGCACATACAGTTTAATAGATGCATCTCTGGCAGGCAAAGGGCTTTCCCGTGAGATTGCTCAGTAACAGTATGCCCTACAAGCGTGGTTATAGCTGCTGCTGTTTGACTTGCAGTTGGGCATTTGGAGCTGATGTGTGTTGATAAAGGAAGGCAACAGAGGCAGAAGGTGGACAGACACAGGGCAGAGTCCCAACACATCCCATCTGCTTTTCTACCTTCAGTTATCCAATGCAATAAGGAATCAATCCTAACTGCACTGTTAAACTGGCTCAATGACTACATTTTATCACTGGGATGAAAAAAAAAGCATAAAGAGTCCTGGGTGTTGTCAGCATATATCAATTATATTTGAAATTATTTGCCTATCATCTTGGGCATAGCTGCCATCAAAAACAAAACCAATTATTTCTCACTGGCAGGGGCCTGTGAGACCAGAGATGGTGAAATACCATGTATCTAATGTTCTTTGCCAAGAACAAATAAATGAATAAATAATATGTGATTCTCTTGCCTACCAAACCTGAAGTCCCTAGGGAAGAACAGGTTCACAATAAAATTCAAAGTAACAATTTCCTAACTCTTTGGTTCACTCTCAGCACATCTAAAATTAGCCTGCAGATTGCTTTAATTTGCAGTAATAAGCCAATGTCAGCTGCACATTGCAGGAGTGGGACACAATTCTGCCACTCTCTGAAATAAAACTGTGAGCACAAAGAGGTGCTGAATCACGAAGTTTTCTGCAAAATCTTTCCACTATTCTGAACAGACCAATCCATGCTAACTCTTTTTTCTAATTTTGTATTAGGCTCTCTGTCTCGGATGCAGAGGATACCAAATTGGGCAGAAGTGTTGATCTACTTGAGGATAGGGAGGCTCTACAGAGGGGATCTGGACAGGCTGGATCAATCAGCTGAGGCCGGTTGTATGAGGTTCAACAAGGCCAAGTGCTGGGTTCTGCACCTGGGTCACAACACCACCCTGCAACACTACTGGCTTGGGGAGGAGTGGCTGGAAAGCTGATTGATGAAAAAGGACCTGGGGTGTGGGTTGACAGCCAGCTGAATATGAGCCAGCAGTGTGTCCAGGTGGCCAAGAAGGCCAATAGCAATCTGGCTTGTATCAGAACTTAGTGTGGCAAGCAGGAGCAGGGAAGTGATTGTCTCCCTCTACTTGGCACTGGTGAGGCCACACCTTGAATACTGTGTCCAGTTTTGGGACCCTTACTACAAGAAAGACTTTGAGGTGAGTTAGTGTGCCCAAAGAAGGGCAACAAAGCTGGCAAAAGGTTTAGAAAACAAGTCTTATGGGGAGCAGCTGAGGGAACTGAGGTTGTTTAGCCCAGAGAAAAGGAGTCTCAAGGGAGACCTCATCACTCTCTACAACCACCTGAAAGGAAGTTGTAATGAGGTGAGTGTTGGTCTGTTCTCCCAAGTTACAAGTGGTAGGACAAGAGGAAATGGCCTCAAGTTGCACCAGGGGAAGTCTAGATTGGACATTAGGAAAAATTTCTTCACTGGAGGGTTGTCAAGTATTGGAACAGGCTGTCCAGGAATGTGGTGGAGTCACCATCCCTGGAGGTTTTTAAAAGACATGTAGAAGTGGTGCTTAGGGACATGGTTTAGTGGTGGACTTGGCTGTGCTGAATTAACAGTGGCACCTGATGATCTTAAAGGTCTTTTCCAACCTAAACAATTCCATGGTGTAAGTTTTGAGGTCTGAGACCAATTCAACAAAAGGGACACAGCACACAGTCTACTTTGGTTCACTGCAAATTTTGGTGTCCATCAGTCCAAACAAAACTATCTGCCTTACAATTTGAGGGTCAAAACATAGAAGACTGATGGCTGAAGTAATTACAGTATATGAAAGTGAATGAAGAAAACAGCTTATTTCCATTTATGGAAAGAAAACCCCAAGGTTTTGTGTTTAAAAATATTTTAAGTACTCACAGAAAAGAACAATAGGAAAAAAGCTAGTTAACCTTCAAAGTTCAGCAGCACTTTACTGGAAGATTGTGTTGATGCTACTCAGCAAATAACTCAGTCCACCCCAACATCAGATCACGAATTTTTAAGTTTCATGGTGGCATATGTGATGAGGATTAACAAATATTGTTTTTGAATAATTTGTCTCTTCCAATTGTTTCAAGGTGTAACAAAGTGGGAATTTCAAAACTTCTAATTTTCACAGCCAAGATCGGGTAAAGAATGTTCTTGTAGTGGAGCATTAATAAATTCGGTTGTACCTAAGCTCAGGGTTTACCCAGTGGTTAAAACAAAATCATAGGAGTGCCAAGTGCATCATGATTTCCCCCCTTACAAAGTGGGAAATCCCTCTCACAGTGAGATCTCAGTTTGAGTTACAGCCCAAGCCCCAGAGCAGAGGTGTCAGTGTGCCTGTTTGAGAAGCTGCAGGTAGCTCACCCCATCCTTTGCCAAGGAGCAGCTCTCACGACCAGGCTCACATGGATCATTCCACAAGCAGGACGTCTGGGCACAGGGTCGTGATAACGCTTCAAGGTTCACTATAAGAGCTTCAGCACTCAGTATTTGAATTTCCAGAGAGGTTTTTACCCTGTGTAGAGACGTGTGCCTGTGCCTGGTGCTTCTCCAGACAGCAGCAGGTTTCTGCCCGGGGGCAGATCAAGCCTGGGACTTCTTCCTATTCCATACGTAAAGTTTAGCTGACATGAATGCATTTGTGTAAAATGAGTTTTCATTTCAAATAACTGGCATTTCGTGCTGACAGTTGCTTTGGTAAAAAGCTCTTGGGCATCTCTAATCTTCATAGAAACCTTTATTGAATGTTTTTTTGTTTTGGTTTGTGTTTCATTCTCTCTCTTGTGCATATACAATTGTAAAATATCAAGCCAAAAGAGGCTATGATCCTTCCTGAGGCTTTTACATGTGAATAAATGTAACACTAATTATGGTGCATACAAAGTGTAGGTCATTATCTGGCACAGAAATAGTAACCCTGCTTCTGAGTTCAAGGAGTTCAGATTAAAACTGAGATCGTAGATCACTTTTCCTGGAATTTTACATACTTTTCTTAAAAACACCCTGAAAAGCTTCTTCTGAGGCAGCAAAACAAGTCAAACGGATTCTGTTTTCAGTCTGTTTGCATATCTGGACATCTTTAGAAAGTCCTTATCAGTTCATTCGAAGAGGGTAAAACAAATAAAAGCGAACCGGGGTGGGGGAGGGGGGGAACCAGGCAGGCAGACAAATTGCTTCACAAATGACACAATTAAAAGGTAAATGGAACACCTTGGTTTGGGTCCCCCTCCTATCATTTGCACCTGCGTACTCATCCTACAGTAACCCGAATCCCCCCCGCCCCGAGTCCCCCTGGGCTCCTCCAAGAACCACAAAAAAAGTGTATGCTGGCACAGAAGCACTGAGCCATGACCCAGGTCCACTTGTTTGTCTACCAGTGGAGGCTTTTGTTCAGCTCTCTCCTCTATTTATCTGTCAGTCTCCACAAATCTGGTAGGAGTTTAATTATTTTGGAAATCTTTATCCCTCTGTTTCATTTAGTTAAAACAGGACAAGGAGCGCAAAAATCATTTGCTGAGGGGATGAGAGGGGAAAAGGTCAGGAAATGAAGTGATCATATGGATCTAATTTTTTTTAAAAAAAGCTCATTTAAAAACCCAGGAAAATGTAGACAGTGAGGAACTCCCACAAAATAGGAACAGAGAGAAATAGCACCGAGATTATTACTAGCATGACCAGAAAACAGAGAGCAAGTCAGTACCAAGAATAGACACCAATAATTAGACTTTCAGGTTTAAGGATTCAGAAAGCAATTTGCATTTTAAGTAACCCAGGACATATTGAAACTAATAATATCCAATGTCTTTTTTTAATTTTTGATGTCACTGTTCTAAAGAGAGATCAAGATTTTTTTTTTACCTATGTTGTTTAATATCTTAATTGTCATTTAAATGCCCAGAAAAGTTATTGATTTAAAATTAAACCTCAGTGCTCAGAGATTGTGTTCAGCTTTTCCTGATGGAGCCAGAGAACAGACATTGCTAATTCTTTGTACAAATCAGAGTAAAAAAAGAAGTGTGAATGAAAGCTATTTACTCTGATGAAAATCAACTGAAAACATCAGATATCATATGTAGTTCACTATAGTATTATGGTATTTCTACACACCTCCAAACAGACAAGTTATAGTTATCAAAAAATTATCCAGTACATTTCAGCAGGTTATCATGCTCTCACTTGGCAAGCAGCCATGTGCTGTGAAGTCCAGTAGCCAGTGATGGATTTACTCCATCAAACAAGGTTTTCTGTGCCAGTCACCATCCTAAATTCCTATTATAATCAGCAGAGAGAAAGAGACATTGCCAGGATTTAATTCATCTTGTCCTACAGCACACTTCTAAACTAAAACAAATGACCCCTCAAATGATACTATTGTCCACTGTTTATAAAGGACACATAGGTTCTCCCCTGTAGATACCTAAAGGTAGTACAGATACTCCCACTCATGATGCCTGCTTGTGGGGGGGACTGGATCTGGCCTCACTGAGGAACACAGACATTACTCTCAGCTCACAACTGTATAAACTTCAGTCCCTGCTTAAGGGGTCACCACTTTTCGCAGCATTGAAGAAGTATCTTAGATTCATTAAAAAGGGAAGATATCTGTACCTCTGTGAAGCCCCTTGCTTTTGGGGAATTGAGCCAGATTCCTCTTGATATGTCTTTCATAATGTGGAATACTTTTAGCCTGGCATTCTTCACATAAGTTTACTTCTACCTGTATTTATTTGATTATGTAATTTTTGTCTGTCTCTGAAATGTTTTCCTGTGGAGTAGATGGCAAAGCATGCATGTTCTGGGAAGATTAAGGTATGCTTTGAACAGTCCTTTTTGGTTCATAATTTAATTCTTAATTATCTTGCTTCATAGAACTCCATCCTGTCAAAGTTTCTGTTGCTAAAGAAGAGCCATGAGCAAAATGAAGCTTCAAATATAATTTAAAACATCCTCAATTTACGCCGTGATACTGAAGTTCAGCTGCATCCTTAATTTATTATCTCCAAAAGCAAACCAATATTAGTTTGGGTTTTGCTTCACTGTAACTGATTTTTTTTCAGTTCACTGACAGATGTGATTTACCATTTAGATTCAAAGAGCCAAGAAGAAGAAGAAGTAAAAAAATGTTTAAGTTTTATTTTCAGAGGCTGGGTAGAGGATATAAGAGAACTGGCTCCGATAGGATTGTAAGCATAGCTCCTCAGAAAGAAATAAATTCCACTAAAAAGGAATAAAAGCCAAAGAAAGATCTTCTGAAGAACAATTCTCTATATATGAAGCCCCTGCAGCGGACACAAATGCACAAAGGAAATACTTTTGGTAAACTGGAGCTGGGAGAAACTCCTCTTGAAATTTTGAATAGTTTGCTCCAGGCATTCACAATAAACATGAAGCTTGCACCCAGAAGTCCAGATGGCTTCCAGAGGAATAAATTTCTATCTTGACCACACCCCATTTAGCTTGTTTTCCTGTTCACTGAACTGTGCTAATCACCGCTGCATGTTCTGTCACTTGTCAGGCAGTACGCTTAGAAGTCGCAAGCCTTGCTTCAGTCCCCTGGCAGCAAGTCAGCCAGTCAGCTGGCAAAGCTGGATAATTACTTCTTAGGCCTAAAGAGCTTAACATTTATTTGCATAGACTTGTGTCCCGGCAACACCAAGGCAGTGAACCAGAGGGCAAACTTCCTTTTCCCTGAACATTTTCTGTAAGGGAAAGGACATAAGGGACTTTAAGGCAGACACAAAATAGTGGTTACCAAGAAGGATTACCAGAAACTGAGATATATGGACTATCATCTACGGTTGATTTGCTGTCATTATAGCATAGAAGACACTGCTGGGCTTCATTCTTCCTTCGTTCTTGCTTTTCTAGAAAACTATAAGGCTCCACTGGCCTACAGGTCTTTTGGGAATTGCCTTTGAAGAGGTGCTTAGAAGAAGGCCTAACAAATAGGCTGTGGTAGAAACAAGAGAAAAAGCCAGCAAGGAGAGATCAGGTTACACGTTCTAAGTAAAGATGAAGTTCCCTTGTTTATTCAATACAACTTGCTTTTGACAAGTTCTGTCTTTTGGATTTCTTCTGATCATTATTGTTGCTTTTCATGGCTGAAACACCCTGACTGGCTCTATCTGGAAGAAGTAACTATAGTCAGGATGATAAGGAAGGTGCTTAAACAGGACTGAGCCACCTTCATCATTGCTCCTCTACTGAGCTGGCTTCAGCCTTTCCATGATGTCAGTGTTCAGTGAGTGGGATGCTACAGTGGAGAAGTGCCATCAGCTGCAGAATGGCCAACCTACATATCACAATCATACATCAAGTATGGTGATCCTGACCACAGAATGGAAGTCTTGAAGGACTTCCTTGGTCACTAAATCATCTTGAAAATGCTGGCAATCAGGTTACACAGTCCTGTTCATGGTCTGAAAGCCAAAATATCAAAAGAAACTTCAGTATTCAACCAGAAGTCCCAGCATTTCCTGCTTAGTGGCCATTGTTCAAACGAGCCTTTCTCCTCACACACTTTCCATGCCCTACAAGGATGGAGTCCAGAAAAGCCTGGTGGCAGTGGCTAGAGCACAGCAGCTGGAGTGAGTCACAGGTCTGTTGCTTATCCCCTTTCCTCCAAATGAGAACTTTGCATTTCTTTTCCACTTGATTCTGCCGCAACTCATCCACCCAGAACCTGGGCCTTGGCAGGAAGCAGCAAATCAAGATGTGCTCCAGTTGTGTCCTGATGTTCCTGGAGGGGGATGTTGCTATCTGATGGGGCTTTAAGCAACTTTAGGACTAACACAAAGCCATGATGTTGCACCCAATTTCCTAACAGCTGGAGTCCTACCAACTGGTCGCTCATGCTAGCTTTTACACACATATATTTTTAGGGTACTTTTTTCTCTTTTAAATCTGTCCTCCTTAAAAATTATTTAATGAGCTGTGGTCTAAAAGGTTGTTCTCTCATATAAGTCCTCCTTCACATAAACAGAATACCTTTAGTGATGATACACCTCATTCACAGATAAGAAGGGTTTGGGCATGGGGCAGTGACACAAGTTTGCCCCTTGAAAATGGAGTCAGTAGAATGCATATGTGTAAGGTGAACTTTTGAATCTCGTCTATGCAGGAGATCTTGAGGATTTCTGTGCTAAGCTGACTGGATCCATTACCCAAAACTGCACTATTTTGCTGGCCTTCTCTACAAATTAATGTTGAGAACTAACATCAAAGGTGCTTCTTGGACTTCCGCATCTACTGCTTTTAAGAAGTGGTTTTTGTGTTAGAGTGGTCAGAGCTCTGCTTTGGGCATTGAGTTAACTAGACTGCAGGCGAAATTGGTTTGAAGCAATTTCACCTCACCTGTGGGATTTTAAAAGAAGACATACAACAATTGAGAGGCAGGAGGTAGGGGGAAAGAGAAGGAAAGGAGTGCTGTAGAACATGTGGTGTATAAAATGTGTAGCAGTAATGAAAGACAAAAACCATAGCCCTTAAAAACAAACAAGTTAAAAGTGTAATAAAAAAAAAAAAAAGGAATTAACTTTTCAGGCAAATCAAGGATTTCAGCTGAACTATTCTGTTCCATTGCTAAACTGTAAAGCAGGATTCTTATCTATGACTCAAATAAATTAAATTTACTTAAGTTAAAGGGTCTTGACGTTACAATTAGGACAAAATAAGGATTTTGGCAAGGCTTCTTTATTCTTCCAACTTCCCTCCCAATAGCAAATGCTCCCCTGAATGGCAGAGCCTCCATCACACTTTTTAGAGTCATCTTCATTTTTCCATTGGAAGAGAAACTGACAGGGTGATTGATGAACTCTCACACACCATGACTTGCAGTTATCGAAACAGAGGAAAAAGATGTGAAAAGCAATGTGAGCTATTTTCCAGCCTACAAAAAAGAACCTTGAAAACCTTGTAGTAGTCCAGAGACCCTTGCCACTGGAAAAGATTGAGGGTTTCAGGAATATTTCAAATGAAGCTGAGAACTCAAATTGTTTGTGTCTGGCCCGAGGAACTCCAGCTTTATAGTTCCAGCTTTTTCCCCAAGCCATTTCTTATTTCCTCTCCCTATATATTGTGAGAACTAACAGTTACACGCCACTTTGGGGAAAACATAACATGACTATAAAAGCAAATAATAAATTCTATTTCTATATCACATTTCCTGCAGAGTGCTAAACACTGTATAGAGACATTGACTCAATAGTTATCTGCTGACATTGGACTATTTGACTTAACTAACATTTTAAAGTCATTGACAGAAAGGATTAAAAGATTTTAACACAATGGATATACTAAGATCCTCAAGCATTAACAGAAGGTGCATAACAAGGCAAATGCTTAAGGTATACAAAATTAAAAAGATAATAGAGCCTGTTCATTTGTTCTCAAAATGCAGGTTAAAAAGACTGTGAAGAAGCTGAAAAAAATCCATTAAGATTGATAAAAAAGACAGATACTTCAGGATGTTCAATTTCACAAGAAGACTCAGACTTCTTGTTTAATAGATTCATCTACATTTCAACTTTATTTCACCTTAGTTTTTGATTTTGTTTAATAAATATGACCATCTCTTTCTCTCATGTATGGAACTCTGATTGTCATCTTTAGAGCTAATATACCATGGATTAGTGTAGCATTTTAAGTGCATCAGCATCTATATATGGTGTACATACTCTATAACATGTATATAGTATAATGCTACAACATTTCTAATGACAACATAATAATTTACATTTATACAGAATATATCATATGCTTCCTTTTATAAGCTATTAATTTCTGTGTGTTTTAGTATAATGTATACAAAACAATTAGATTCAATGTGGGTTTCAGCATGCCTGGCTGCCTGGCTAGTCTTGCATCACATTACCTAGACTAGTACAAAACCCTCAGTCCCTCTGACCTTAATAGAGATTAGTCCTCACATCAACAAGCAGCAATAACGACTTCGTTCAAAATAAAACACAAGAAAAAACTCCAATCACAGAAAGCACTGAGCATTTCCTCACAGGAAGTAAAAAGTGTGTATCAGTGTTATCTCAGAAGCTAGATGCATAATTAAACATCCTTTACATAAGGACACAGAATGAAAAAAGAGCCGTAAGGGGTCAGGCCAAGGTTTTACCAAAGTGGATGCCTTCTCTCCAGCACTAACAAAATCTGTTCCCTGGCAGAGAGTGTTAGAAAAGAATGGGGTAAGTAAATATGAAACTTCCTTTAAATATTATCCTAGCCTTCGAACATTTGTAGCTCAGAGACTTCCTGAGCTGGAAACTGTTGAGCAGCTCAGTTGACTGCTCTCCCTTGACTTGTTCATGCAAACTTTTAGCAGTCACAGAATCTCGTAACAGGAAGCTCTGCAGGTTGAATTGCAAGAGGAAAACTTCTTTTTGTTTGAACTCTTAGAACTAATGCTGTGAATTTTTTAAAAAAAGTCAAAGTCTTCTGCTCTTCCGACAATTAGTTTTACAAGTTCACATTTAATAGCAATCATAAATAATGCAATATTGCTCTTGGCTTCTGAAAAAAATGGGATGTTCCTATCATCTCTATTATTCTTTTTAACTCAAAAAACCAATTGCTTGATTTTATTTAGCTCTTTGACAGCCCATAGACTGACTTGCAAATGAATGCCAGTAACAAAAAAAAGCATATTGTTTTTTAAGACATTTGTGTCCAGTAATATACATCCCACAAAACCTGAGAGATCAGTATCATCATCTGTTATAAGGTTACTGTATATATTCTTTGCCAGAAAGCTAAGACCTATGCTAAAGCATTTGTTTAAAATCAGCAATTACCTTCTCTTTTAATAAGACAGTAACAGAACTAAAGGCAATTCAGTGAATATTTTACACCTCATCATACACGTGCCACTATAACTTTTAAATTTTTAATATAGAACCTTAAAACCACTTTATTCATTAGGTCAAAGGAAATGCCTCTAAGACATCTGCTTAACAGAAAGCAGATGATGATAATGGATATGCTACACTATCCATATATAGCTTTCACACTGCCTTACTTATTATTTATTGCCATTTATCTTGACCATTACTGGATTCAATGCAACTGATTTTGTTTTGAAACGACAAATCAAGGATGCGAGTCCATTTTTCTGTTCCACAAACACTTCAAATTTTTACACACATCCTCCTCAGCAAGAGACACACATGACTACATCAATGTCACCTTCTTTCAGATGCCTGAATAGCTTAGGCACTTAGCACTGGGTTGCGTGACTTGGATCAACTCTTTGCAAGAATATTTTATTCCATCTCTTTCAGCCTAATTTAAAACAAAACAAAACAACACCCTCCAACACACCCCCACCCCCAATCCTTTAACTCTGTTTCAGGTTCTGTTTCCTTGGATATTTTTCTGAGAATACCTTCCTGATGTACATGTAGAATATACATATACGTACCCACAATACACTGATAATCAGATTTTTTTTCAAATTCAGCTCTACACATGTACATTTGCCTAAAGCCTTGACTTCCACATTCTTCTTTCCTCAGGCCTTTCCAATCGAAATAGAAGTTAAGACAAAGCCTTAGTTAGACTCCATAAACCCACCATAACTGGATGCACAGCCTGAACACCTGACCTCTGAACATGCAGCTGCTTGTCAGCTGAATTCCCTACCACAGCTCAGGTACAGTGCACACCAAGCGCTGTTTCCAGTGGGCTGTATGGACCGCACTGCTCCAAGCGTGCTCCTACAGACTCCCTCAATGCTATCTCAGCAGGCTTTACTATGTATTTTCAGTAACATGCCTTAAGTTTACTTTTATTGAAAAACTGAGGGGGAAGAAAACTGTTAAGTCAAAACTTTCAAACAAAAGGCAATAAACAGTCACTTTTGAACACAATGAACTGAACACCCCCCCCAGAAATAAATAAGTCTGAAGGGCACAGGATATTAAAACAGCACAGAGAAGCTTCAGGCCCAAGAAATATGTAGTGTCGATTGACCCGTCTGATCTTAAGGGAAATACAGCCTTAAATAGTATGGGCATGAGCTAGGCTATGGCTCTGCGCTTTAGGGCCAGAGGCTGCATTCTGGCCATCTACTATTAGCAGAAGCATAGTAAAATATGCCTATGATCTTCATGTGGATGAGAACCAGAATCAGCTGTATGTAAGTGATACTGCCTGTCTCTTACCACTGAAGTGAGTAGGTAACTCCAAAGACAGCAAAAGTGATTCTGTTTACTGAAAACTTGAACACAGTATCATTTTAGTATTAGTTTGCAGGACAATGCTTTAAAGCTCCTTAGAAAGCTTTCTTCTGATACCCTTCCAGGGCAATTCAAGTCCAAGTCTGCATTGATCAATTAGATCCTACATGATGTCTCACCTTCTCATCTAAAGCTATTTTAGAAGCTTACCGAAATCACTGACACCACAGCAGGCAATGCTCTATTTGAAATATTAAGGAACCTCCACCCTTCTGGGAGTTCCCAGTTCCCAGAATGCTGCGCGTGTATTGCTATTTCATTTATTGCTCCAAACAGAATTTAAACAAAGGGAAAAGGACAATATAAAACCTTGCATCACATTCTAACTGTCTGACCTGCTGAAGCCTTTTTTTGACAGGATGAGCACACTTAGCCAGATCACAGACGTGTGTTAATTATAGCTAGAAAGACAACAAAATGACAATAGTTAAAACAAATCCTACCCACAGGAAATGGTTATCAAGCTCTGATAAAATGTTTGTCAGGAAATGTTGTTACACTAACCAAAACATTTCCTGTCTGTAGCATTTTTGGTGGGAAAAAGAATGTCTGTGGTGCTAGAAATAGCATCTTTACAAAGAATTAAATAACAGGACTTAGAGAAAATGGTAATAGTCACAGTTCCAGTTTCTGTCCTGTTTTCTTTGTACATAGTATGAAGTAACTTAAAAAGAAAACTGCTTTCAGAAGTTACATGGGCATTCATTAAAGTTTGATTTTCAAACATTAAAAAACAGATTAAAGCAAATTTTTCATATGTAGTATCTAAGCAATGTAATTGTGCAGGTAGTGAAACCTTGCTCCTTCTGTCACTGAGACTGATACCGAAACATTATTTCTGTTAGTATATCTTGAAAAGATCAAAAAAAGGATTAATTAGACTGAAAAACAGTACTATTGAAGATGTCGGGGAAGAAGAGCCAGGGATTATCTATTGAAATGTTTACTCAAAACAAAATAATGAAGAATTGCATTTCTGTAATTATGATTTTTCAAAACTGGAAAAATCATGATTTGTTGTAAACATAATGGGTAGTATCACAAAATCATAACAAAACTGACATTTTGATATAAACAAAGATTTGCCAGGACCAACCTATACAACACTACTGAATATAGAAGCAAAATATATGATTATTCCTAGACTTGTTACTCTATCAGCTGTGTTAAGATTAACAAGTCTGTTCTCCTATTCTTAAAACATCCTATCCCAAAAAAATAACAGTGAACTTCAATGGAATTTTAAAGGGAATTCAGGCACTAAAACTGCTTGAGTATTTTAAACTTCTTAAACTTCCTCCAATCTTGCACCTGGTGACAGAACTTACCAGCCTACAGTTACTTCCACTTACATTATTTTGCTTCCACAAAGGTTAAAATGGGCCTCATGTGCTGCATAATAACTCTGCAGAAAACAGCAGTTTTCCCTGATGTTCATAACTGAAATGTCAGCCCCTGAAACCACAATACAGGTAATGGGAACCCTGCTACTGAGATCAGAAGCTGGTTTTATTTTGACCTGAAAGGACTCCTAGCTTGCTCACTTCCTTCCTGCTGACCGACTCTTGAAGAAACAACACAACAAAAGGTTTACTCTGCACCTTTATTTTGCATCTGAGTTTAGCAAATCTGTACCTCTGCCACCTCTGTCCAGCAGTGCAGTAGTTGGGCTCAAGTACAGAAATTGTAACTACTGAATGAGAACTACAAAAGTCCATGTTTTTGTAGCAAGCACCAAAACGATAACTTCAGTTGAAAGCTTTCTAGTAATCTAGGAAGTAGAGAAATCCTTCCCAATGCTTCAAATACTTCAGGGAGATCTGCTAATGAATGTAAGTTCAGTCTGTTTGTAACCACATTTGATGGAGCTGGATGGGTGGCAGGGGCAGCATTCAAGACATTACGTTTTGACGTGCTCTAGACAAAATTCTGTAGCTGACTTTGAGCATCAGATTACTATGAGTTCCAGATGACAGAGCAGGTGATGGCTCTGGATGCTATTCTGGGAGGACAGTTTGCATGTGAGAAGAGTTGATGCATCAAAAAAAGTACAGAGCTACCATTTAGATGTTACAAATAAGAACTTTATCAAATGTTTTTGAAATATTACTACCTCCAATATCATTCTGAATATTACTACTCCAAATAGCTCCACTTTTACCAGCTGGGTCTCTAAAAAAACCTGCTCCGCTCTGTTTCCTCTCTTTGGCTTCCTGTGGTCCCTAGTACTAATCCTTCCACTCTTCTCTTTGTTGTATCATGATTCAAGGTGTAGCAGACTGATTACAGTAAGCCAAGTGTTTGGATGCAAACTCTGCCTGAACAACATGGGCTAAGCCCTTGCTTTTCTTTTTAGTCCTTGAGAAGAGCATGGCCATGCTTTATGCTGCTTCTAGTTTTGTAGTCACAGAAGAGCATGACCTCCAAAAGGCTGTATCTGTAGCCTCCCATATGGGAGACTCCCACGTGGGAGGCTACAGACCACTGCACTGTGGTGCTCATTTACTACAGCTCAGGCCAGCCTAAATCTGCTCAGTGACTCCTGAAGGGCTTGCAGAATGCTTGGAGAACTTGCACCCTGAAACAACAGTGGTGTACTGAACTGGTATATTGAAAAAAGAAACAACTTCATACCGAAGACATTGTACTGAAGAGAAGCAACTGAAATCCTGTGTGGAGTAGTTTCGTGCCTGGACCGATAAGTCAGTTCAGTGATTTACAACTGTTTATGATTCCTGCTACAATTAATGTCTAATTATTTTTTTTACAGTGTACAAAATAATCCTGCTGAATTAAAATAAAATAAATATCAGATAATCAGAAAATAAAATTAGGTCAACTTCAATCAAGTTATTTTGAAGACCAAGGAGAAATGCAGAAATTCAAATGAAAAGTAAATTAAGAAATACGATGCTTAAACTGCAGAGGCCAACAATACATTGCTAGTGGGAAAAAAAAAGGAGCGTACAATCCTGTTACATACTCACAAGAGAGTTTGTAAGATGGCACATATTTCCTTCCATTCTGTGCTGTTGAGTTCTAAATCAGGCATTATGTTTAGGAAAGAAGAAAAACGAACTGGAGATAGATCAAACGAAAGGAAGAAAATGAGACAGGTGTAGAACAACTGACGTGTAAGGAAAGGCAGAAATAACTGGGTCAGGTTTACTTGAAGGCATAAAAATGGACACCACTTTCCACTTTCACTGTCAGAAATTTGTGCTCCATTTCTGACTTGAATTCCTGTCGCTTTAATTTCTCTCCATTGCTTTTTGTTACAGTTTATTTCCATTAAATTAAAATGCCACTCAGTACCCAATTATTTTCTCATTGTAAGGAACCTATAAACTATATCACCTTTAAACCCTTTTTAATAAACTAAAAAAAAAATCTTTATCTCTTATTTTCAAACCATTGATTAACTTCACGTAGCCTATTTCATTTTCAACTTCTCTATCAAAATGTATAGTAGCATTACACGCAGTGACCCACTAGTTGGCTTAAAATACTAATCACTGGAGGCAAATTACCTTTTAACTACTGTTGATTCCTTTCTTTATACGTTCAGGAATTACATTAGCCTTTTCCACTTCTATATCCTCTGGCATTGCACTTTCAGTTGTTGTTCACTGACCTCAACCCTTTAGCTAAATGTCCCAGAACGCAGTTATCTCTGCTTGTAAATCTGCATCCATTGCTTCTAGATTTAAGGACCTCACTGTATTAAACTGCACTTTTGTTTCAGTGGGTCAAACACACCATCTGTTCCACTCATTCTAAGTGTGACCTTCAGCCTAACACAGTGCACAGCACTTCCTGGAATTAAATAGAGCATAACTTCTAGAAAAATATCCAATACTGTTTTAAAATGTGCACTGAAGAATCAATAAACAGCTTATGACTCAAGATGAAACTTGCTCTACGGGAAAATTACTCTTTGCTTTACTGCCAGTCTGAAAATGAACAGCTTCAACTTCCACTGTGTCTTGTTACTACTGTCTGCTTGACTGAACTTATCAGGTATATCATTATATTTACACATGCATCTGAGATCCCGCAAGTTTTCCCCCCTGAACTGTGACCAAGAAAACAGAAAATGAAGATGGGAACATGGTAACAGACAATTAGTTGCTTTGTTATAGAGCAATCATTTTATTCTAAAGAGAAAGCAAAACTATTGGGCACCACATATAGTCCTTATTGAGGCCAGTGCCCAAAAAATCCATTATCTTCCATCCCACACTCTACACAAGTCATTAGGGATAGCTCTTTCTGAATGAAGAAACTACTCCTAGCAAAAACACCTGTCAATTTGTCTTGGAGGAACCAAAGTAACTGAACCAACAAAACAGAACACATATACTCTTTGCAGATTACAATGCATTGAGGATGCAAGCATAGGAAGTTGAATGCATTCTCAAGTGTAAAAAATAGTTGACAAAATAAAGGAGATAGTGACTCCACAGAAACACTACAGTCAGGGGCAGAGAACATGCACACGTTGAGGGGAGAACATTAGGAAAAAGCACTGGTAGCTGGTACAGCGATACAGGCACTTCATACTTCATGTATATTAAGAATAGGATGCAAGGCATGTGTAGTGTATTACAAGAGACTGACATACAACAATGCAAGTATGGAGAACACACTGTCTCTACTTCCCTGGCAGCTACAAGGACTAGTTCTTGCTACTTTATGTACCTACACAAATGTCATTTTTGGATATCCAAAGTCTTGTATGCAAGTACTTTGATCTTTGAAATGTCAAAACATTCTTATGAGACTGTGATTCTCACAAGAAAACACTGAGACGTCCCCTAGGAGATACAAGAATGTAGTCTTTGATAGAAAGTTAGTTCCTTATCCCCAGAGCAACTTTCTCCTTCTGAAGATGGTTCCCACAGCAATAACCTAACAGTATCATTGAGTACCACTGCAACGGTTTCTGAACATGTATCACAGCAAGATAGCAGGGTATTATCACACTCAGGGTAAGAGCCACAAGCAAGTGAAATAGCCAGTCTGCTGCTTTTAGGAAAAGTTTTCAAGCCTATTCCCTTTGGGAGCGCTTAATTTTAAACATAAATGTTAGGAAAAATAGAAAAATGCTTTTATCTTTTCACTTCCCTTGGGAAAAAAATAAATGATTGCATGCTGGAACAGCATAGCAATGTGTGACATTCCCTTAACAGTTGTCTTTGACCATATGCCTCTAAGTACGTGTTATCATCACATGTATTTAGGCCCAGGCAACAGCCTGAGGCTTGGTGGAAAGAGGTGTTACCTCCCTCAATGCCATGCTCGCTCTGAGCATCTACGTCTTTCCAGGACAGCCGTATCATCAAAAGAGACAGGCCTTGGCAGAGAAGATACAGAAGGGGCTCCCTTGGTCTCTCTTCGCCTCAGCTCAGGAGAGAAGCACTCTGCTGCAAAGCTACTCTGCAGTTACGGCCAGCCTCCGTGGGACAGCTTTCTCAACGGCCGTACCTACGCTGGCCTCAGAAGACACAGACCGCCGCCCTCCACGCTCCCGCTGCGGTAGGTGGATCCCTGGGAGGCGCCAACCCCCTTCCCACCTCCTCCTCCTCTCCCCACTCCCCCGCCCTTCGCGGTTGAGGAGGCGCCTGAGGGCGGCAGCATGTTCCCTCGTCTCTTTGGAAGGGGGAGGAGGAGCCACCACCGCCTCCGTCGCTCTCGGGGAAGGTAAGCCACGGAAGAAGGGGATGGCAGTCGCCGCCTGCGGCCACCACCACTCCCCCCCCGCCTCCCTTCCGCGGGCAGGGCCCTGCGCGCCTCCCCGCTGAGGAGGCACCGCGACGCGGCGGCTGTCTGCGGGGCGGCGGGTGAGCCCATTGCGCCGGGTTCTGGCAGGCGTTCCCGCCCCGCCCCGCGCGCCGGCCGCTGACGGCGGGGCGGTGCGCCCGAGCGCTTCCCGCCCAGCGCCCGCCACCGTTGGCCGTGGTGGCGCGGCGAGGCGGGCCGCTGACAAGAGGCCTCGCTGGTGTGCCCGGCCCGCGGCCTGCTTGAGCCCCGACTCGAAGCCCGCCCGTGTGGGGGAAAGGTGGCTTGCCTTGCGTGTGCGGATGCGTGGCCTCACACAGGTGGGGAGGGAGGGTCGGGGAAGGGCGCTGTCGCCTGTTGTGCGTGTGCTGGGCCGGTGTGAGGGTGCGTTCCCCAGGCGCCTGGTTTGTAAATGGCTGATAACGGGGTTTGAAGCTTTTGCCAGGGTTAAAATTCGTATGGTGTTGGAGAGCTCTGTCCACAAGCGTGCAGAAGAGGTGTGAAGCTTGCAGTATGTATAGACAAGCTTAGCTTGATGGCCAGTTACGGTCTTAAGGAAGAAAAAGAATATTTGGAAAAGCAAGGGTTGTTAATGCATGAAAGGGGGGAGGATTGCACTGTATTTCCTCGTGGAGATGAAATTTCTAATATCGGTGGATAAAAAGGGGGCACAATTAGCAAAGAGATTTTACTCCAGGTTATGAACTGAGTTAAGGTCTGTAGAGGGTTGCGTTTGTGCACCACTGGAAACCATTTGGGCTGAACTAATGATGAAGGATGTGAAAGCAGACATGGGGGAAGGGAAACATGGAGAAATAATGATTCTGCTGAACGTGGTGTAGGAGAGGAAATACGGTATGAAAAATAAACGTGCAGAATGACTCAGGGTGTGAATGATATGATGGACTGTAAAGTGACAGGAAGAGATTGTGTGGGTAAAAAAAAAAGTCAAGTGTATAATTAGTTTGAGAAAAGAAGATTCTATGAGCTTTTGATGGTGTTTGCCATATGCCACAAGAGTTGAATTTGTATAAGGATGTCTCTTACTGAGATAGACTATCAGGAGTTGCGTCATGGGTGGATTTCTTTCTTAGATGCAGGTAACAGCATTGTTTGGGAAGGACATACAGCACTAGACTTGCTCTCAGTAGGTAGTGTGAAGAATTCTGAGAAGAGTTGCTTTATTAGTCAGCTTGGGATCTTGGATCACCTTTTTAATTACGTTAAACAAATAGAAATAAAATAACAGACAGGTTTGAAATTCTTAGTTAAAACTGAGAAGCACAAACTTTGAAAAATCAAGAGAATTAATTAATGGTGTTAGTTGTGCTGAAGTCTTGAGGGCCCCAGGAGCAAAGAAGGTATGAAGCTGGTTTATGCCAAAGGTAGAATCTATTTGGAATTTATATCCAAAAATGAGAAAAGGTCTATTGAAAAGAACTTTTGCCCACCTGGAAAATTATTTTAGGAATAAAGACTAGAAAAGGGATGGATAAGCAAATAAAAATATAAGAGAGGAAGTGCAGTCCTAAAGTGAGAATTGACAAAAGTAATTCTGAGTTAGTTATCGGCAATTGATTTTTAAAGCCTCTTTCATTATTTAAGTAAAAACAAGAATAGAAGTAAGACCGCTGAGTGATAAAGTTGAGGTGCCTTGACATCATGGTGCATATGATCTGTTGCCATTTGGAGGAAGCTACTCCAGTGAGTAGATTTATTATTAGTTGCTTAAACTTATAACACAAAGAATAACATTCTGTCTCTTAAATTTTTTTAAGAGTTGGGAAACCTCTGTGTGTTATGTCTAATCCGGTGCTCTTGCCATGTAACACTGGTTGGTTCTAGTACCAGAAGACTGTTAAAGAAATACTCAAATGGACAGTTACACAAGGCATTTACTCATAGAGGAAGTGGGCTAACTTTTCTTTTATACACACATTCTATTTACTATTGTATCTCTCCTTTAACATATGGTATCTTTATACGCAGACAGATATAACTGTCTCAGTGCCACCTCTATAATACCTGTTATCTATGTGAGTGTATATATATTATATATTTAGATATTTTTTTAGATATGCATTTATATATAAGTGTTTTATGTGTATACCTAGGCAAATTCTGACTTTGTGTCAGGGAAGGATTGCACTGTCCTCCCAACCACGAAGGCTTTGCATGCTGGGTTCATGGGAAGTGCTCTGGTGAGTGCCCAGTGTTCCAGGGAAGTGTAGCTACAGCCAGATTTATGCTGAAACTGTGCTGGACATCATCTTGAAAAAACTCTGCGACCCAACGTGTAGCCCTCGTAGCTGTACGGAGGAGCCCTTGTCATGGACCATGGCTCCGGTATGCAGAAAGACTGTGCTAAACTGAAGGAGGCAAGAAATGTAGAAAAGAAAGCCAGGTGTGGTTCAGTAATGCTTATGTTTAGGATTTTTTATTAAGGCTTAGAATGTTTTAGAAGATATGTTTTATGAAGTAAAGCTTTTAGTCTGAATGAGGCTAGAATGACCTTCCTTGGACACCTAAAGGTTGGTATTGTAGAAGCTGTGAATATTTCTTCTTTAACAGCTAGAGCAGACTGTGAGGTCAAAGATCCAACAGATAGACATGGCACATGTCTCAGCTTTTGTCTGGATCGGGTAACTGCAGACTGCTAACAATTTAGGCTAGGTCACATCTACCTAGAGCAGGCATGACAAAATGTGTGCATTTGTGTGCTGTTTTTCTGTTAATACGATATCATATTTATGACTACATGATGACAGAAGGTTTCTTCCCAGATGTGTTGTTCCTATGGCATTGAACTGCAGTCCAGTCAGGCTCCCACATGCAGGTGCAATGCCACCTCATGTCTGAAGTTTGTACCTGGTTTGTCCTGAACAGCTTGATGACCTATTAGTGTTTCCAATTCTTAAAGCTTTAATATTTTCTGTGCTAAAATTCCTTAAGTTTATGCAAATATAATAGCTGTTTCTTCCACATATTTATTGCATTGTTTTGGATTATTTTACTTGGTTACGTGATTAATATTTTTAATAAAGTTCTTTTAAAAACAAACCTTTGTAATACTTTCGTTTCCCTAAACCTGATTCCTTGAACTCTCATGTTGGAAGGACAAAATGAAGAATAAGTTTCAGTTCTACCAAATCAATTATATGGTAAATTAAATTTTATGTAGCATTTAAAATAGACAAGAGCTAACAATCGCATCAGTTGTATTTTATTATGTTTGCATGTATGTACAATGTTCGGCTAACAACTCAGCAAAGAGAAAGAGCTTTTCAGGTTAATTTTCTGATAATGTTGGATCAGGCACTTTAAAAAATGTGAACAAATGGTTTTCTTCAGCATCTCAGGTTGGATTTAGGTACATTAGATCACATTAGGTTATATTTAGATACATGAATGACATCCTGTTCCCAAGAAACTGTCTAACAAAATATTTGATTAATACACTTCAAGGTCTGGGGATAATGCTCATTGTATTTGTTTTTCTTTTTTACAGCAGAAGTAAACCACTAATTATATGAAAATGACTGCAGCATCCTCCTATAATGCTTTTCAGCATTGAAGGTAGTTCTTGCATTGTTTCCATGATCTGAAACATTTGTTTTCCTTCAAAAGGTATTTTTGCACTTGTAGAAAGAAGTGTAAATGTTTTAAAGTGAAAATATTTTTTGATTGACACTTTCTTACCACGCTTTTGTAGTTGCTGACATTGACATTTCAGTGTGTCTATTAAAGGTATAATTTTAGTATAAACTTCATTACCATTTTTTAGTCTTTATATTTCTTTCTTTCATTACTTTGTATTGTGGTTTGAACCCAGCTGGCAATTAAGCACCACGCAGCCGCTCTGTCACCCTTCCTGTCCCCGGGGGGTGGGCAGAGGGAGAGATGAGGTAAAAGTAAGTTGGATTAAGGTAAGGAGAGTTTATTTGAACAACACAAAGAGGACACAATAGTAATAACAATAATGAAGCAAGTGATATACAACACGCTGCTTACCACCGCTGCCACCATGCTGCGCCACATCAAGCCATGTTGCCCTGTTTGAAACTCATGCCCTCTGGCTAGCAACGCCCCTGCTTTAGATACTGGGCATGACATCAGTATGGTGTCGAATGTCTCATTGGCTGGTTTGGTCCAGCTATCATGGCTATGGAAATTAACCCTATTCAAGCCAAATTCAGGACAGCTTGTTACATAGTTTCTCTGTCTTATTAGTTGTTATTCACTTTATTCAAATCTTCGTTTGTTTTCAGTCAAGTAGATGGATAGCCAGAGCTTTGAAGTTATTTTTTCAGGGTGACTGTAGAGTTTGTAAAATGAGAAAAGAATTTGTGATTTCTATCTTCTGCTTTAAAAATTTTCCCTCTGTTGGGTGATGATGCATTTTCTGTCAGTTCCACTCTTGTTGCTCACTGGTAAACAATACATCATTGTGCACGTCAATGGTGATGATAGACAGCAGTTCTAAGGGGAAAAAAGTAATTGGAATAGGAATAATAAAGAAACTTAATATATATAAACAGCATCTTTTACAGTCATATAGGACTGTTAAAAATTCTAGATGATTTTATAAAAGTCAAATTGTCTTGCTAGCCCAAGACCCCAAGGTGGGATTTTTTGGAGGTCAGGGCAAGGTGTCACAGGCATCTATATACAATTTTTCAAAGCGACTTTGTCAATTAGGGTGGAAATTTTGCACCAGACCCTAATGCTGATTTTTAAGCCATTGGGGAGTTGAAAAATCATGCCCTCTGCTTTCTTTCCTGTCTTGTCACTTCTTTCAAAATATTTTTTCCTGATGTATTTGCTCTTTATCGCAGTGGTATTGAACCTGTACTGAAGGTGCTAAGCATGTGCAACAGAACAGTATTGATGCTATCTTCCTTGCCTTTCCTGTGCCCATGTTTTCTTCTGTGTGTGGTTTGCATCTTATTCTTTACTGCTTTCATTCTTGGCAACTCATTTCTTTTTGGGAGTGGTGATGTTACTGAAAAAGAGGCCTCTGTGAATAGGTTTCAAGCATCTCGCTCCAATACTGCTTACTGCATGTAGGTGAACCTCTGAAAACGTCAATGGAGTCATGCGGGATGTCCATCCTTGGAGCCAACAGGTGGACCTGGATGGCATGCCAGAAGAGAGGTGGCATCTGACAAGATGTTTTTGGCTAAAGTTTTGTCTCCAGAGGTTGAGCCAATGAAGCTGTCTGAGATCATTTCAGTTAGAAATTTCTGTAGCAGTTACCTACCTGTCTCGCAAGGTCAAAGATGTCAGTCTTGCACGCTGTGAATACTTTCGTCTTTCAGGCTTCCGTGGATCCAGCCTCTAAACTGCATGTAGATTTGCTCTTGCAATTAGTAGGAGCTCGCATCAGGAGCCGAGAAGTCACAGCATGGTGTCAAGAAGCAAGATGGGGAGAAGACTATGCTTCAGTTGGAGTTAGCAGCGTTTCAAACAACCACTTGCTGTTTCTCAAGGTCTGCAGTTTCTTGGCAATGGGAAATGCTGTATCAATGAAAGAATGAATGACAAGCTGAGTTCTGTCAATTTATTTTCAGAACTGGACACTGATATTTCACTGTACATGAAGAAGGAGGATGATTTTGAGAAGTCTTCCTAGAAATGGAATGTGACGTGTTCAACAGGAATAACTATTGACGATATTATTGGTCTGTCCTCTCCTGCAAGATTGCTTGGACAAGTTAGCATTATTTCATGACTACTCCAGTAGGAAACTGCTGAGAAATCAAAAATATCAGAGAAGGTTACGTTCCTTTCCTAAAGGTGTCAGCGTGTCCCTTTATTGTGACTTTTTCCTCCTACTGTTTCCTAAGCCTGTGATTAGAGTCCTTGGGAAGAAACTGCCACAGACCTTTGCTTCAGAAGATGAGGTTCATAAATGCTCAGATTAAGTAGAGTTCTGAAAATTTTTATTTGCTTGCCAAATCCCTAGGGAGAGAATCTACAAGCATGTTTACATTCAAATGAGTTAGTAAACCTTTTTAAATATTTAGGATTAAATGGTCTTAGACCGCTAATAAGACTTGGCTATTAAAAGTAGTATTTGTGTTCCTTAGCTCAGTCTTATCTGGACTGCAGAAGCACATGTGCCTTACCCAAAGACTATCATGGTTGGACTGAAATCAGGGTCAGAACTTCCAAATTCCAAGACCTAACTCAAGACTGCAAGAGTATGCTGTCCAGATTCTTCATTGTACTTGGATTCCAGATAAGAGATTTGTGAAAGTTTAATATAAATATTTTTGTATTAAAATGCTGTGCACTTCCTCAAGAAATGGATGTTTAGAACAAAGGAATTTTCTCCTTTAGATCTGCAGTCTATAAATTTTTTTGGAAACACAGCTAGTGACAATGTATATAAAGTTTTAATGCATGAGAAATATTTCTTGCTTACCTTTTTACTTTCTAAAGTACTGCAATTTTTTTTTAAATGTAGTGGCTAGCTATTTTAAAGTAAGGTTTCTTAGCAGTTATAAGATTTAGTAAATGAACAACCTCCATAACTTGTCTGAAATGACTAGGGTATGTTTTCTTTCTGTACCTGAAGTACTCAAATATACAGGTTTCTATCTTTTAAAAATTTTTGATGAAAATACTCTTTTTTCTTTGCTTCACTCTGTATATACAGTGGTTATTTTTCTGGAGGGAAAATTCATATGAGTAGGCAAATATCAATCACTAGTATTTTAAATGTATACAGATAAGAATGAATCTTAGACGGGCTTAATTTTTTTAATTGGTCTTTATTTTCAGGTTCCCAGGCTGAATATGTACTCTTAAATCAATTACAGGTCTTTCGAAAGAACACCTTTGCAGATGCAGACATGTGTCAATCAGTATATATTCTAATAAGAGTACATGCTGATTGACACACATTTGTGTCAAGGGATAAACCGGTGCTATTTAAACCATTTCATGTATTCGTGTAGGGTTGCTCAGACATAAGGTGTCTGTGTTTACAGAGCAGTGTGAGGAATGGAGTTGCAGGGTAATTTTCTCTCAGTTCTATATAAGATAAAATGTTACAACTTTGTGAGGACATCTTTGTTCTTGAAAAGTTAGGGCAAAACTGTCAGTCAGCATGTTTGTGGGCTGGAGAACCTTTTGTTATGTCACTGAGATGGTTGGATCCTAATGTATCTTTCTTTATAATAACAAATAAACTGCTTTTAAAGTCAAACTGTGCTTTTTTGTAAAGAGAAGCAACTGAATTTAAATACTAGAACTTGAAGAATCATGAGTATCAGTTATGTATCAAATGGCTTGAGGAAGGAAATACAGAATTCTACCTTTATTTAAATCAGAAAATTCATAGTTAATAGTTATTAGGGGACACACCAGCCTTGTGGGCTGAGTGTAGGCTGAGAATGACCAAGAAGTGGGTAACATTATCAGCATTGCTAGAGAGTGCTGGAAATTGATGCTGCAAGTATTGGGTAGCCTTGATAATCAGTTTCACAGTAGGACTACTCTCATGCTTGAAATTAAATGTTTCAGTAATACAGTCCTGCTCAGGCTGTGGTCATGCTAAAGGCCTTAATTAGGTCAGTCGTTTCTAGTTTAAATAGAAATAATATACAGGAAATCAACTGGTAGCATTCTTGTTGTTTGAACGAGTGAGTATGTTGAAGAAAATAACAAATAGCTTGACAGCAAAAGCTTAACAGGTTCCCCTGAATTCATAAAGTTGTGAAGCATGGTGAATGGCTGTGTGTGCTGATTCAGGGTTCTGCTCACTTGCACAGGAGTAGCTCTGTAGTGCCATTTAGTTCTTAGCTGCTGCTCCAGCATGACATAGATACCCTACAGGTCCTGTATTATATCTACCAGCACCGTTTGGTGTCGAGGATGCCCAAGGTCACCTCAGACAGCAGTAGGTACTTGTGTGTGAGCTACTGAATCAGCCCTTTTTAGTCTTTCCTAGTTGAAACGGAATGTAACTGAGCTTCAAGTTATTTCAGTTTGATTTTGTGTTTGAGTCTTAAGCTCAAAGTCAACATGGATAGGAAGGTATCTGGACTTTCACACATGAGCTGAATTTATCATGTAACATCTCAAACTAAGTGTATAAAATATGCTGTGTATGTAGATTGTGGATTTTGTTAAAGCATAAGCTTAACACTGTGCATATTCAATATAGTCAAGATGCAGCAATTGTTCACTTTTGTTCATGTTAAGTAAGTAAAAATAATTTTTGTTTATTCTGTAAATTAAATTATATTTGTTAAATCATTAACATTTCTAATATTTAAATCATATTAATTTCATATATTCTATTTCCTTGGCCTAGGTCTTATGGCAGGAAGTCTTAGAGAAGAGACATGTTTAGTAGTAAGTTAGGTAGTTCTTTAAAGCTGCATTTGATACTTTCCTCTTGTTTGTTGGGTGTAATTCTGCCTGACGTGGAAATTTTACAGACATTTAATTTTACACGAAAAGTAAAAATTTACCATTGGCTGAACCAGTGTACCTCAGAGAAAATGATGTGTGGAACTTTCTCACTTGTTGAGTAAAAGAAGCTTGCTCAGCTTCACAGCTGCTTACTCATTTCTGCAGTTTTACTCAAAATGGAGCTGCATGGCTTTATGTTAGGAAATAATTTAAGAATATTTATTTATGAAGAAACATCTGATCTGAAAATCTCTATTGATAATGCACGTCATAGAAATGATAGAGTTTACAGGGTTGGCACTATTTTGTGAAGCAGAGTCAATGTTTTAACAATTCTCAGTAAACCTGAAAAGACCTAGATATTTTTTAACATTAGTTTTCGGAATGGAACTGGGATAGGAGCATTTGAAGGCTTAAGCCAGAAATGAAAAGCTCCTATCAGTGTACTATTTCTTTGCTGAAAGAAATGTCTTGAAAAATTATGTCAGCAAGGTTTTAAACATATTTTTACTGCAATAAAAAGACATTGAAATATTGTGTTTAATAAAACTTCATCCTTTTCAATCACAGTCTGATTAATTTTACTACTTGCTTTAAAAAAATGTTTTGTCCAAGCATTATTATTTTAGGTAGGAATTCAGAAGAGCAGAGTCTGTCCAACTGATCACAGTACAGTGGAATATAAAACCAAAACTGAGCTTTGTGTTTCTTGTTTTCTCCCTCTACAGAAGTAAATACTTCTGGCTTAGTATTAAGCGTGTACAGTTCCATAAAGTATTGTTGCAGTGTTATGATAAGGTGATTTTAACCACAGTTTTCTCTCTGCAGGGAGGCACAAGCACAAATCCATATGGAGGATGAATCTCCTCCTCCTCAAGGAGTCAGTGTCAAGGTCAGAGTGTGAATTTGTGTTGAGAATTCAGTACTGCTCTACTCAAATGAAGAAGCTTGGTTCCATTTAGCAGTAGCTTAGTTACATCCTAGTAGCTTTCAAGATAAACAGAAAACCAAAGCTATAGGTATAAAAATGATACTAGCAAAAGAAATGTTGCTTATGTGAGCCACAAAATATTAGAAGAACAATATATTCATTTTAATTAGGGCGAATTGATCCTTTGGCTTAAAAGGCTGGTTTAATTTAGCATTAAGCTCTAAAGTTACATGTTCCAGCCTAATGTTTCAACAACATAAACTTGTTAACTTCTGTAGCATAATTTGAGGCAAAAACTTCCTCCCATTTTTTTCTTTTATTTTCTTTGAACACTCTGCATGTAAAACTTAATGAAACATTATTCAGATTTTGAGCTTAATGATGATGTCTTTTAAGGTGATCTGGATGACACATAAAACTGAATAACTAGCTTTCAAACTGATTGCTGAGGTCAAATGAATTGGAGAAGTTTTAGAAATTCTTGAGGCATAACACTGATCTACCTTTGGGATATGTACCTGGACCATACAAAATCTCGAATTCTGGTCTAACTCTGCCTTTCATGACTGTGCAATGTAATGAAGAATCTTGTGGGACGTAAATGATGGCAGGCTGATAGTTCAAGCTGTTTTTCATATTTTGGGTACAAGATATAATGGAGAAGTATGGTAGGAGAGAAAACCTTAAAAGGTGAGAGCATACCTCATACACAGTTGAAGGTAACTAATAATTCTAGGGACAGGAATTAGATTGTGGGTATTTTCTAGTCTGATCAAGTTTGTTGTTATTTCTTTTGTTAAAAAAAATTTATATCGTGTTTCCTTGGGTGCTTTTTATAATAGTAGTTTGGTTTTTTTCCTTCAGTGTATTATTTTAGTGTTAAGAAATGCTACAGGTTGGGTTTTTTTAAACTGTTAATTATGAGAGTAGAATCTGAGTGCTTTGTAGAAGGTGGTTACAGAAGAAAACTTTTCTATTTAAGGTGAGTGGATTCTGACCCACTGTGCATTTGGAATTTAGAGCCCACATTTTAAAGAAATCAGTATGTTATTCCAGTAAGGGAATCTGTACAATTGAAAGACAACCTGACTGTCCTTTTCAACGCCAGGCATCATCAGTCTTGAAGAGAAGTGTGATGCAGTTTTGTTGATGTGACTGGAAGGGTAGTCTGTGATGCTTTCAGTATTCTTTATCATGTTTTAAGAGTGCCTAAAATCCCCCACAGAATTAATGCTAACCTCTTGACATTAACCAAATTGTTCTGCGAACAGCAGATGAGCAAAACCTGATTCCATATGGTTTCATGTCCTTTGCATCAAGGAGGACAGCAATTGTAGGACTAGCTGACTTATTTCATAACATACATGTCTGATTGTCCAGCTGCCTACTGCCAAATGAACTGTCAGTGGAATCTTACTTCCCCTTCACTTGCAAATTTGGCTGAAATTGGTTGGTTACTTGGTGTAAAGAGATGGGGAAAGAACTGGTGTGATCAAAACGACAACTTTTCTTCAGTGAAGATGACCAACCCTCCTTTCCCTTCCTCAGCAGTACATTATAAAGAAATGTGTGATTAACTGCTGTTTGTTTGAAGATTTTAATTCAGGATTAATTTACGGGTTTTTTTCTGTGGTTTCAAATGTAATATATGTTTCTGTGTACATTTTTTCATAGCGATACTAATCAAAAAAACAATATCCTTATGACTGACATAAGGTGATTCAGATTCCAAACTAGAATTTAATCACATCTTTGTTTCAGTCACAGGTAGAAAAAACTATGTTCTGTAGCAGATAATTTTGTAAGTCTCCTACTTGTTAGAAATAAACTAATGATGCAATCCTCATTGTTATGTGGTGAACTACATAACGCCCGTGATAGGCAAAAATCTATTCTTGGTTACCTTCTGATCTGGCAAGTAATGCTGCTTTTCTTTCACATCTAGAGCCTGTTTTTATTTCAGTAAAGAGAATTTGAGGCATGGTCCATACAAAATCTGCTATTAAAAGTTGTTACTGCAACATATTTCTGATTTATGCTATCCTAAAGTATTAGAAATCTTGCGTGAGATTCAGACATTGGCTTGACTAGTTTTAACATCTGGAGAGAACGGTTATTCTTTTCCTTTAACTATAAACTTCTAATTTCTTCTTGGATAAGCTGGAAAATGTTCAGTTATCTTTTTTCTTTTATTATATTTCTAAGTACGTATTATGTTTCTAAGTACATTTGCATATTTACATATGCACATATTCTTAGGAAGTTCCCAAAGATTCAATAGTTGTTTAAACACAAGTAAATTTCAGGAGTAAAGGAGAAAGGAAAAAAGTTTCTCAATTTTTCTCAAGTTTCCATTTTTAATGTGTGAAAACAACTGTGTATATTTTTCAAAGCTAAGTATATTCTTGGGCAGAATTTTTATGGTTTCTTTTTCTAACAGTAGTTTTAGTACCAGAGGAAAAGACACACATTGAATTCTATAAGCTAGCAGTTACATTGTATGAATATAGTGAAAATACGACCTCGCCATTGAACTTCTTATATGGTACTTTTCTCCATGCATATAGATCCTTTCTTTCTGGATCATGATATATTTTATTTGTTTATGTTAATGGCTTCCCTCCAAGTATTGTTCTAGAATTAAAATACTGGTTTGTGGTTGAAAAAGGCGATGGTGGAGTTTCTCTAAATTTTTCTTTTACTGTGCAAAGCTATACATGTCTCTCTGTCTAGTTATTTGATATAATTTTTTATACTATCAGGTCTTGGAGGCAACGTTATTGTCAGCCCTGAAGATGCTAGATGTTGGGAAATGGCCCATTTTTTCTCTCTGTTCCCAAGAAGAGCTCAAGTTAATTCGTCAAGCCTGTGTATTTGGCAGTGCTGGTAATGAAGTGTTGTATGCAACTGAAAATGATGAGGTAATTGTCTAAGAGTGTGTATGAACATGATGTGTTTTGTCATTTATGTATCGAGTTGTTCTGAAAACCAGTATTATGATAGTATACCTAGATAGAGTTACATGCAAAAATGTCCAATCATTTTGATTGTTATTAAAACATTTTCAATGCAAATTAATGGCTTCTTACTACTTTCAGAGGATAAAGAGAAGATGGAGTTAGACTATTCTTGAAGGTGCATAGTGACAGGATGAGGGACAGTGGGCGCAAACTGGAAGATAGAAAATTCTGATTCTGTATTAGGAGAAAAAATTTACTATGAGAATGGTTAAATCCAGGAGCGGTTGTGAGATTTTTTACTTGGAATCCAGCACTCGACTGGACGTGGCCTTGAGTCAGCTGATTTATTTACTTTGTTGAGCGGGAGTTTGGACTAGTTGACCTTTGGAGGAGGGTCCTCCATTCCAAACTAATTATGAGTCTGTGATTCTTTTATAACAGGTTTTTGTGCTTGGCATGAACTGCAGTGGGTGTTTGGGAACAGGTGACATGCAGAGCACTATTGAACCAAGGAGGTTAGATTCTCTCTGTGGCAAAAAGATAGCCTGTCTGAGTTATGGAAGTGGCCCTCATGTTGTCCTTGCTACAGAAGGTAAAGTATGATGTGAATATTGTTTTTTCAGATAGTCCACTTCAATTAGTCCAGTAGGCATGAAAAGTCTGTGCTGGTATTGTAAGAGAGAGAATTGAGGCAGAAATTCCGGGCTATCAAGTCAAACATATTGGTGAACATGACATGTCAGCTAGCTTTGATCCTAGCTAGTTCTTTTCAAAAGTTTGTCAAGCTCTGCTTTGATCTTGTTACTAGTTTTGGAAGGGTTTTTTTTACTTCGCAGTTAAGTTTAGAACTTCTGATTGCTTTTGAAGTGTGTTAGTAGCTGTGTTTTTCCAATATGTTCTTGTGCCAACATTTTCCTTTAGCTAAAATACATCTCTTCCCTCCTGTACCTGCTTTTGGATGTGCTTTAAAGACCAGTTATATTGCCTCTCAGCCATTTGTTTTCTATTGTCTTATTGACACTCTGTTATCCGCATCATACTAGTGGCCCGTCTGTTTGTAATTAAGTACATTATTCTTGAAGACAAATGACTTAATACTGTGTTCCCAGTGAGATTCTGTTAGAGCCTGACTGATGATGTTAACATTTGTCTCTCCGTTAATGAGAAGGAATCTGAGTAGTCTAGATTAGATGGCTAACGGTAGGTGAGGGGAATTGTGCTGTAAATGTGTGGCTGTACTTTATATTCAATTACATTCCACCGTTTTCTCCAGTCTTAAGGACAGGCCATTCTGGATGTTTTTTATATATGTATCTGTATTCTTCTGAGCTTTGTTGCTGGCAAATTTCACTGACACACTCATACTTCTTGCTCAGCTGATGAACAGGTCCAGAACTGATCATCGATGATTTTTACTCATAACTCCGTTCTCGTGAATAGCTTCCATTCAGCACAGCTTCTTTTAACCTACCTTTCAGACAGCCGTTATGTATTTTACAATTCTTATGTTAATTACTATCATTTCCAGTTTATGCTGTATGTTTCTATGTGGCTGTTTCACCAGTTTACTGAAGTTTGTATTCTCATGTTGATGGAAGGAAGAGAAGGTTGTTTGCTTTTGACAGGAATGAAGTCGTTAGGTTTAACCTGTTATTGATTCAGTGTAGCACATTTAGCCTTTGTAGTTCTGAGGAAACCTTTCTTGTGGATAAGGATTTCAGTGATCTCTTTAGAAATGCAATGCAGCTCTCCTGTGATAATGGCATAATTTAGGTTTAGAAAATGATGATGGTACTAGACAAGATGAATGTAGGACAGCTATTCAACAAGTCTGCACTGCCATAACTAGAGGTCACTGGATTTAAAACAGATGAAAGAAAGTGAGTACAAAAAGGTGTTAGCTTCATGGATTATAGGCCAGTATATGTACATTAAAGAGAATCAGCAGTACCTGGTAATATCTGTACTCTAGTGACTGTAAATGCTTGGGAACTGCAAAAAGTGACCAGGCTCATGTTTCCCTTAAACAGCAGCTTTTTTCTATTGCCAGTCGGAGACAGAATTTTGCACTGGGTGGCCCATCGGTCTAACCCAGTCAGACATGTCTTGCATTCTTAATTTTACTAGGATGTTTCTCAAAATACAGGACACAAAGAGTTTGTGTAAATAATAAACAAGTAATAGGATGTTTTTTAATAAGTAGTAGTAAGTTTTTCTTACAAACATCTTCATGTATATTGTAAAGGAATGAAAGCTTGTTTTTTGAATTTTCTGAAGTGGGAAACAGTGCCAGGACATAGACAAGAAATTTTCATTGATTGTCAGTTAACAAAGAAATTGAATCGGGGACTCCTGACACTGTCATTTAATCCTTTTCTCTTCCATACTGCACTATCTCCTTTCTTTTAAGATACATGATTTCCTTTACTTAAGATTATGGTGACGCTATCTTTTTGGATTTGTGGTCAACACTATGTGAAGGTGGCATTGGTATGTCCATGGGCTTAAGAGCCTCAAAGGGCATATATATATATATATATATATATATACACAGTTAAATACATATATTATTACTGAATTTAACTTTTCTGTTTGTAATTCTGTGCTGCGTACTCACTGGAAAAATAGAGATTTTAAACCAGCTTTTTTTTACATTTTTATTATAGAAGGAGAAGTGTATACATGGGGTCATAATGCTTACAGTCAGCTGGGCAATGGTACAACAAATCATGGTTTCATTCCCTGTCAAGTCTCTACTAACTTGGTGAACAAGAAAGTCATTGAAGTTGCCTGTGGCTCTCATCATTCTATGGTGTTAACATCTGATGGAGAGGTGAGTATAGCTGGAATAAATCTCTCTTTTCTCTTAATGAAATTCATGTATATGAGAAACAGGAAAACATTCTACACCTAGAGCAGTAGGCCTTGCTTCTTGCTATCCTCACAGTGCTGATACAACACGAATGTTTGGTAAAAAATGGAAAACGTGCTAGGGTCTAGCTGCTTTGCACTGCATGCAGAACATTGATTTTTGTGCCACATCTTCTTGTAATAAAATATAATATGTGTAACGTGTTTTATAGGTATAACAAATAATACATTTCTTTGTAGAGGACATTCCTTCTGTGCTGTACTCTACTGTAAATACTTAATGGTGTTAAAGCTGACATTAATATAAATCACGTTCATGTAAGTTCTACCCACCAAAATAAAAAAGTTTTCTGTCATTTACTTTAGAGTGCCATTTCTGTTCAGTTAGCCATTCTACTTTGGGTTCTGGAAAACTAGCAATGGATTCTTCCAGCATTAATGCAGCTGTCATGTTGCCTCTTACCTTTGATTGAAAGAGCATAAAAGAATGAAATATATAAATATTATGAATGGCATTTTTTAAATAGAAACAATTACATTGTAAACCTATGTATCTTCCTAGATCTTTAAAAGAGTACATGCACTTGAACTCAAAATGTAATTTTTTATGCATATAACTTTTTTCTCTATCGAATATGTACTTTCAACTGTATGTTGTATAGCCTTCTTTTATGACAATTCTCTTACAACAGGTATACACATGGGGTTATAATAATTCAGGCCAAGTTGGATCTGGTTCAACAGCTAATCAACCAATTCCTCGAAGAGTTACCAGCTGCCTACAAAACAAAATAGTGGTTAATATAGCTTGTGGACAGATGTGCTCTATGGCTGTGGTGGAAAATGGAGAGGTAAGAAATGTTAAGTGAATTTTCTGCCCAAATTTTATTTTATGTAATATAATGGGATACAGATAATTTCAAACCGATCAGTAATGAGCTACTACTTGGAAAAGAAATATACCTTTCCAGACTCCCTCAAAACTACCTGCTTATACTGCTTGTAAAGGCCTTTGTCACAAATTGTGCTGCATATTCTGACATACTTAAGCACACTTTCCAATCCATGTGGATTATGGTTTCTTCTTTAGAAAGGAGGTAGAGTGGAACAGGAAAAATTGTTCACTAACATTTGGTTTATGGCTTTTTGGTTTATAAGATTACTCAGAAAATATAGCATGTTGCTTTGTATCAAGTATCAAATACAGTTCTGAAGTAAAAATAGCATTGTGAAGGTCAAGAGATTTTTATAAAATTTGGGATTGAGTCATATTGAATCTATATATGTGTACTTAGCATTTCATGCTAGCTTCTTTTTCTCATATGTAGAAATAACTAAGTTTGTATCACTGATTTACTAATTTTTAGAGCTGGTATTATATGCTAGCAAAAATGAAAGTGCTGGTTATTATGTTATCCCACTGCTGTCTTTAGCATTCATAGAAAAGTGAATTATTGTCTATATTAGAATCTTAAGTATCAAGTGTGAGAATAATCAGTGAACGCTCTTAATTTTCAGTGCTCGTATACGCAGACTTTATCTCAAGAGAAAACAGAGAAAGTGAAAGTGCGTTGCATATATTTGTTCTACTGCAGTACCCCTCAAATCCCTCTCATACTTTTTTATCCTCATTGCAAAGATACAAGGATGTTGTAGTGTTCCTGTTGCTTTATTTCATACGAGCTGAAGATGTTGGGCAGCCTACATCACCTCTAGCTTCATCACTCCAAGCATTTCAGTCTAGACCTAAGTAACTATTGATTGTTTGCAGTAGAACATATGTCACTGAAAGTATCATAGCTCAGTATTTTCCCTTTTTCTTAAGTTCATTATGAAGCTGTTAACAGCCTACTCAAACTGTTGTGCATCGCTTCCAGTTTATACTTGTTTTAGTGTGTTTTCTTTTCTGTTAGAGGATTTTTGAATGAGAAATTAGCTCTTTGAAAAAGAGAAGTATTCCTGCTGAATTTGATCTGTGCTGGGAAACAGCCATATAAAATCACTTAGTTTCTACTCTTCATATTAGAATATTGTAGTCTGTAATGTAACTTAAAGAGCAACATGAATTTGGAGGTTCAGAATTTTAGGTGAGCATATAGTTGGTATTTTAAATAGAAACAGCATCCAAAATTTGCGGTGTGGAAAAGCATATCTGTGTGTGTGTGTATATATTTGTATGTGTGTGTGTTGATGTGCATCTACAAATAAAGTACAGGTCCTAAGGTGTGGAGACAGGAAATATTGAAGAAAATTACTGTTGTAACGCTGAAGTAGTTACATTGCTTTCAGAAGAAGTAGGTAGTAGCAAACAGTTAAAATCCCTGTCTCTGTTTTTTAAGGTCTATGTCTGGGGTTACAATGGTAATGGCCAGCTTGGACTGGGCAGCAGCGGCAATCAGCCAACACCATGCCGAATAGCGGCTTTGCAAGGCATCCGTGTACAGCGGGTATGTGCATGATGCTCCGTGTCAAACCCTTCATGAACAACTGAAAATATGCTAAGGCACGTTCTACATTGAAAGGAGATAGTCCTTTATCTCTTTGTTTAAAGTGCCACTTATCAGATTAAAAAAATGTATTTTAAAATGAAGCTCTGTCAGTAGGAGGGAAAGTGACCCTGTGGAGTTCAGTGGAATTTTACCACTGACTTCAGTGAGGTCAGGATTTTTCTTAAAGAGAACTAGGCCATTAGAAATGTTTGGTCTTTTTTTTCTCCTGTGAAACTTAATTTTTTAAAAATCGTATTATTTTAGTAAATAAGGAAGTCATCTTAGGCTACCCCATTATTCATTAATCCATCTTTTTTTTCTGCGAAAATGCCGCAGTTTGGCATTTCATCTTTCTGGCAGACTGAATTGCAGTGCAGCCACAGTGACTAACTGGTGTTTGGAGTCAGAACAAACTGGCTGCAACTTCTTTTGCTCAACAGTTGTTATGATTCCATGATTACTCTTGATCTTACACTTTACGAAACAGCTGGGCTGCCATCAGTGTATTTATCCAAAACAGAGAATACAGTCAGGAAAATGACAGAGTCTGCTAGAAAACATTGATTTTGTAGCTTAGTGAAAATTTACAAGAGTGTTTTGAACTTTGAATTCTGGGAGGAGGGCAGATAGGGTGACTTCACCTGGTTTTACAGTGGTCAGCTGTTCACGTTGGAGCAGTTGCCCATAGAACAAGGTCAGTGCAAGACTGTCAGTGCCTTTTTCTGCATACTGTTCACATTTGTCATGTAGCTTTCCTGCTTTCTCAATTTGTAGCTTTTCTTTTGATGTACTCTTTAGATTATCTGTCAGGTTTCCTCACTGATACATTTTTTCCTCAGTCATCTCACCTGCTTTGCTTCCCTTTTTAATAAACTTGTCTGTATTTGTAATTTTTGCAATTTTTACGCTAATGCAGAATCGATAACATTAACATATGGCATAACATGTATCTATCTGTATTAACTTTCTGTTACATAAAAGTGAGATTTTTCTTTTTATTATTCCTTGTAGGTTGCCTGTGGCTATGCACATACATTAGTGCTAACAGATGAAGGTCAGATTTATGCCTGGGGAGCCAATTCATATGGCCAGTTGGGTACTGGGAATAAAAGTAACCAGTCTTACCCTACAACAGTTACTGTGGATAAGGACAGGTAATACTTACAGTCTTTCAGTCAGACATTAGTCAGCATACTGTTAGAAGAGCTACAGAAAATTATAGCATTTTAAACCTATTTTTTTGTAAAAATAGCCTATAATTTTTTGCATGATTCTTCTGCTAAATGTGAACAGAATTTTCACTGAAAGTGCTTGAATCTGCCCCATAACTGTCATTGTGAAAGAGAAACTGAATGTTCTGCACCTGAATGTGCTATTTTCTGCTTCGTCTCACACTGTACTTTATAGGCCTTAATTGCAGTTTCTCTTCAGTGGTGTAGTTACATTAAGTCAACTATAAAAGCTTTATTGTCTCTGAATATAAATTGTATTTTAATGTGCTACTTTTGACAAGAAGGACACAGTAAAAATGAAGAGTGGACATCTGCAATTTCTAGTATTTCTGTTATTAAATCTGACTCATAACCCAGGAGAGAGAGAGAACGGGAGGAGTTCTTTCTTGGTATTGTTGCCTGAAAAATTAAGCTTAGATTTTTACAAGTTAAATATTTTCCACTAAGATCTTGATGGGTAGTGGAACAGTTATTTCTATTGCTGATGTAAAGCCATGTATATACGTGACAAGAAATTTGAATCTGTTCCTTACTACTGAGGTCTTGAATTTGGCCGCCTGTTATGAATAATTAGAGGAGTGAGATGTTTCTCTTAAATTTGTGTCTGTGGACATTATTGTAAGGAAGACACAACTCCTCTCTGGTGATGAGATGTGGCCTGATTTTGAATGTTGCTATTTTTTTGTGTTTGTGCTTTTGCTTAAAATGTAACTGAGTTTTTTCCAGGCACTTTGGCTGCAGTTAAAAATGTTACCACATTTTAGTACAACTTTTAATGTTGTATGCTGCCTTTCCCTTTTTGTTGGCCAGAATACGCATTCCCGGTGTCAGTGAGACTATCTCCTCGCTAAAGCCTGCAAGATTTGTACATACAGCTTTAAATAAGTAGTTTCCCAGCTATTTTCCCCAGGCAGCTGGGAGAACAAGTAAACAAGCAGTAGTTCAGACTGCAAAACAGTGCGTTGCATATTGTTGTACACAGTGAGAGTTTTGAAATCCAAAATCAACTTCAGGATTAGTGAGATAGCCTAACATAGCTAAAATGCACTTAGACGCAGCTTTTAGTGCTGTTTGGTTCTAATTTCTAATTTTCAAAATGAAAGTCCTTTAAATGTAAATTATAATAATTGCATTTTTAAATTATTTTAATTAAAAGAAGTATGTTTAAATTGTTGGTTTATCACTGTTACCAATAAGCAAGCAGGAAAAAGCTTTCAATTAACTTTCACACCCGTTCTCTGCAGCTTAATGCAGCCATGCACCTCACTGCCCAGCTCCACCAAGGACATTCAGAGACTCATAGCTTTGTTTGAGGGAGCCAGGAGCCAAGGGGGTCAGTAAAGAATGTGCTGTAGCAGATAGACTGCTCTGCTGCAACAGTGTCTCCTCACTCCCAAGATGCTTTTTCTCAGAGAAACTTTGAGTGCACGCTATTCGAAGAAATGTTGATAGCCCTTTTAATTTTGCTAATTAATTCCTGCAATTGGAAGCACATGCATGCTTACAAGTGTGTTTTGCACCATAGAAAGATAGGAGATAGTGAGCATCTTCACTGCTTTTTGTTCTTATGAGAGTGATGTGCTTTTTTTCTTTGTTTGCTTGGAAATTCAGAGTTATAGAGATTGCAGCCTGCCACTCTGCTCACACGTCGGCTGCCAAGACCCAGAGTGGCCAGGTGTACATGTGGGGCCAATGCCGTGGGCAGTCAGTGATCTTTCCCCACCTCACTCACTTTGCCTGCACTGACGACGTGTTTGCTTGCTTTGCTACCCCTGCTGTAATGTGGCGTCTTCTATCAGTAGGTGAGCTTAAGTATTTTTTTTGTTTTGACATCTTCTGAATAGAATCATTAGTGTATAAAATAGTTGCCTGTATTTGAAGCCTAAATTTAGTTTCTTGCAAAAATGGATACTGAAAAGCATAAGCATAACCATGTATTACGTGTGCGTAAGTGGTGGAATTGTAAGAATTGCTAAGGCGTGATGGCAGTACTAAATGATCGTTTTATTGATACATTTTATTCTGTGCGGAAATGCCTTGGGTTTGGGAAGAGGGCTTTTTTTTGTGTGTGTAACCCCTGAATGTTACTATACAGTGGCCACAGGTGGAGAAGCTGAGTTTGAATTTGGAGACTTGAGGGAGCTATGTAGAATGGTTAGGAACACTGAAGCCTTCTTTGATGCCCTTAAGTAGACTGCTAAGAATGGAGGGAGCCAAATTTCCTTGTTCAGAATTGTCCACAGGCAGTTAAAGTCCCAAGTGATCATGACCTGGGCTTCTGAAGGGACAAGTTGCTGGATCTCAGATATTTGATTAACATAAAGGTGTGTCTGGCTGGCCTTGACTAGAAAAAGTTAGAGTATTGTCTAACAGAGAGATCATTGTTAGCTACAAATTAAATTCCATATTGGTTGCTATTAAAGTTACTTGCTCTGCTGTCCTAATCAAAGATGAGACTCCTGGGGTCATCTGTAGGTCATCTAAGGGAGCTTAAGCTAAAAGCTAGAATGCAGCAACTTCTTAATTTGCAATTTGAACTGTACTGAGTCCATCATGCTTCCATTCCACTTCTCTACTGCCTTTGTAATTGCTTTTATGTTGCTGTATGCTTTTGTCTGACAACTGTAGAACAATCTTTGCTCCCTTGGTGCCTTCTGGATGCCAAGGTAAGGAAATTCTGTTAATAGTACTCATATATCAGCTTTGGGAGGCTAGAGGATTAAATCCTGTTTTTAGGAAAGTGCTTTGCCAAAATTCACAGTCCAAAGAACCCCATTTTCTCTAGGTTGAGGAGGCTGTGTTTTCTAGGGTGGCTTGTTCAGAACTGTAAGATATATGCTTAATTACTGTGGAAATTCTTAATATTCCTAATATTTGCCTACTAGTAATTAGAGTAACTTCTCAGAGTATTGAGGAATTTTTTCAAAAGAGGGTGGAGGAAGGCAAGAAACAAAAGCCACCTCTTTCCTTATTTCATTCCTCACAGAGAAGACACCTGCTTGAGTAAGACTGAAACTGTCACAGTTTTTCAGTGCTCCTTTCTGAAAATTCACCTCTTCTTATCTTTTTCTACAAATGCTGTTTCACATCAGAAATGCTGTTTTGCATCAGCTATAAGAGTCCTGAGTGGGTCATGAGTGGGATTATATGTGATCATGTAATTATTACCTTTATGCTGAAGACTTCCAAGTAACCCATTTATTAATAAGCATATTGCTTATTAATACTCATAGATGTTCACTCTCTTTAACACAGCGTGATTAAGATTACATCCATAACTATTTCCCAACACATCTTTTATCCCCACCTTCATTGTTACCGTGGACAACACACCCAGCCTCCTTGCACTGCTTCACACCTTGGGAGTCAGTTTTGACTGTAGCAGCTCCTTTTATTTTTGTTCTTTGACCTTGACTTCTGGTTCCTTTGGAAGTAACATTGGAACACTATAGCAACGTTGTACCAAAGCACAAGGTAAAACCTTACCAGAGGAAAAAGTTATTTTATTTTTAAACAAAACTAATTTAAGATGCACTTTCAAACCTACATTCTCATATGTGCCAAGTGGTCTGGCCACCATCCCAGCACTAAAATGTGTATTCAGGTGGTCTGAGCAGGGTTCCTTATGACGACACAGGACAAAGGATGCTGGCAATCAGGCCCTCATCACCCAGGTCTCCTGGCTTCCTTTTAGGTAGGTGACTCTGTGCTGGTTTTGGATGTGCGTTTTTGTATGCTCTAGGAGCTGAGAGTGACTAGTCTCTTCATGCTGTTCCAACTTGGCGAGTCATCAGGACTGATTCACTATTGTTTGTCTCCTGATCTACGTGTGGTGAGAATCATCAGGCAGCTGCATCCTAGGATCTTAACATCTGCTGAACTAGGTGCATGGACATCTGCCATGCTTACAGCTCTTCTCCATCCGTTCTCCCAGGCATTGCCATCCATTCCCTGTTTATGGCACTTCTACCATTTCTGTTATAATCCTTAGCACTGACTGTGCCTTGTCAGTGCAAACTGCCTCTTCATTTCCTTCCTCTGGTTCCTCCTTCACTGCTGTAACAAATAAAAGCACCTATTTTCCCTCTAAGAATTTAATAACCTAACCTCACTGTATTCAGTTTATCTCTGATGGCCACAGAAGTCATCTGGAGATGCGTATTGGTGGACACCTGAATTGCCAGTTAACTTTGAAGAAGAGCTTCAGCTTTGCATTGTCTATTAAAATTACTCGGATAGCGGATGTCTGAATAAATAAACCACATTGTACAAAATAAGAGCTAACAAAGTATTTTATAGTATCATTATTTCAGAAGGATTTTTTATTGCTATTATGTTGGATTTCTCCCAAACCCCCAATCGTTTTACCTGTAATCAAGTGCACTTCAATAATTATTGCCCTAATTGAACATAAGGGACATCCTCTAAATGAAATGAAAAATAATTGTGCTAAAAGAAGTGTAACAGTATCAAACTATGGGTATTAAGTTTTTTCTAGAGCTGGGAGTGAAGGTCTTTTCATTTCCAGCATAATACCATTCTTATTTCAAGCTTAGTAGGTTACAGGACCTAGCATTTATGTAATTTTCTGTAGAGAACAGCTTACAAAATTTATATAAACCGTGTTTTTATATGGTAAGAAGACAAAATGTTTTCTGGGTTAAGAATGAGGTGCAGAGGGTTTAATATTTTAGTAGTATTAAAGAACATAGTTCTCTGAGGCTGCCAAATAAGATGGAGATTTGGAATCTCTTCAGGAGATAAAAATTTGTATGGATGACTTTTCAAGGCTGTTTGGCAACTTTGTAATGCAAGCGTCACGTGCACAGTGGGATATATGTACCTATGACACAAACAGGAACATGCAGATTTTCACACAGAGTGCTTCTAACACCATAAGTCTAGGGAAAACACCTTTTCAATAGACTTGTAACTGTTGCTGTTTACATTTAGGGATAGTGTACTGGGCAGTTTCACTGCAAGCAATATGTTTTTATGTAATAGCTTTCTTTCTGTTGTAAGACAATGTCCTCATGGGAGTATTTTAGAAAATCTTATTGTGATTTTTTTTGTTGACCTTTTCATTATCTTATAATAACTAACACTTTTTGTTTAGAATAATATACCCAGTAATGACTGATAATATTTGCTATCAGATGCAGCATTAAGCTTCTGAGACTGTGTTAAATTTTTTTCCTGGCCTTATATAGACATTTTTTTTTTTAATGGGGATAGTTCTTTGGAGTAAGAAACTAGTAAGGACTGAAGAAAACTGCCCTTTATTTGCTTTTCTGGGGGTTCGTACTGAACCCAGCAGAGTCTGCTGAGGTTTTTTCCTAGCCTTAAAGGGATGTCATATTTATTAACAGTGTTAAATGCTGACAGATACCTAGGATGTTGTCATGAGAGATGCTTGTATTACTACTTACTATTAATTCCCCTTTTTATTCTAGAGCCTGATGACCATCTAACAGTAGCCCAGTCACTAAAGAAGGAATTTGACAACCCTGAAACTGCAGACCTTAAGTTCCTAGTGGATGGAAAATACATTCATGTTCATAAAGTTCTTCTCAAAATTAGGTAAGGCACAAACTGTATAGTTTAATATAAACTTACGTCTATAGAGTAGTCCACTGTGCTGAGAAATTGCTGCTCAAAATTCTTGACTTGTTCTTACAAACTCCCTTTTCACTCAGCCATGGCATTCACCTTCTATTCTTCACTGTCACTCTCTTTTCCTCATTTCCTAGCTGCTTGGAATTACCAAACATGCTGCTAACTACCAGCCTTTTCATCACTTCTCTCCACCTGACATGCATCCTCCTTCCTGCTACCTGAACTGCCTTGACCCTGATTTCTAATAACCTTTTTCTGCTGAGGAAGAGGCTCACTTCTTTCTGCTGCCTTGCCAGTCGTTTGAATCAGTATTTTCTCCTTTACATGCTTAGCTTCCTCCACTGGAATGATTTGAGGGTTTTTTGTGTTTATTCTTGCCTGCCTTTCCTTCCACAGGACCCTTCAGTAGTTTCTGAAACTTCTCTAGATGCTCTTCAGATTTTTTTTTTTCCCCTTTTTTGTCAGATTGCTTATCCTACTTGTTTTAAACCTTCTTATCAGTGAATTTGAATTTTAATCTGGATTGTCTTTTTGTTTTTACAGCTTTTTGCAAGTTAACACCATTTTACAGTCAGATTTGACATACACCGATCTACAGACTAATCACATTGTTATTAACATGCAGAGATTAGTTTGATATTGCTGATGCAGTTTCTACTAGGGTATTTTAGAGACACTGCTTTAGATCTCTTCTGTCTTTCTAACTGCTTCTGCTCCATCCTCATTGTTATGATAGGTTTTTCTCGTTGCTGTTTTCTTTCTCAAAAAGCTTGGCTGTCTCATCCTGTTTATTACCACTTTCATCTTCCTCCTTTTGCTTCTGAGTCCTGTTAGTGATTTCTTGTGTATTACTGCATAAAGTTAAACCTCCATATTAATTCTTGCCTGCCCTTTTTTGGTCTTTTCTGCTTTCCTCTCACTACTCCAATTACCTGTCTTACTATTTTCTTCCCTTTACTGATTTCATTGCTTATACACTGCACTCGTGCCTGTAGTCCACCGTCTTTGTTTGGAATGCCACGTGTACTTCATCAGACACCATGTTAAATCTTGTGTATCCTCACAATGTTTCTGAGGTTCTTTTTCCTGATAATCAGACTATATGTAACTTACTTTTTTCTCACTCTACTTTTCTCAGATTATATGGTATTCTGGGAAGGAAATGTGTCTAATTCTAAAATCGATATAAATGTATGGCATTATCAAAATAATACGCAGGAATAATAAAACATCAGGCACAGCCTGTAGTATTAATATTTTCTTTAAGCCTTACAGTCTCCTGATGTAGCTGGATCAGAGGATAATTGGATCAGAGGATAATGTATTTAATGTGGTGTTTTGGAGCATTTAGGCTGTTCCAGAGTGTTGTCATGAATCACAGAATCATTTTGGTTGGAAGAGACCTTTAAGATCATCAAGTCCAAGCATTAATCCACCACTGCCAGGTCACCTCTAAACCATGTCCCTCAGCACCACATCTACACATCTTTTAGATAGCTCCAGGGATGGGGACTCCACCACTTCCCTGAGCAGCCTGTTCCAATGCTTCACAACCCTTTCTGTAAAGACATTTTTCCTAATATCCAGCTCCCTGGCCAACTTGAGGCCTCTTCCTCTCATCCTATCACTTGTTAATGCAGTGCTGGTGAAAGCTCCTTTTCATTATCCAGTCATTTCTTTACTATTTATGAAGATTTTTTTCCATCTCATTCTGTGACTACTGTTGAACTAGATCTTATTGGTGGTGGTTATTAGCCTGTGATGGTGGTGAAATGGCAGGGCAACACAGCTCAGTGAGAGGGTGGCAAAGCAACATACTGCCTGCAGAAACAGATACATATGTATGTGTGATTTATCTGCTCTGCATTTAGCCAGTCAAAATTAGGTGGCTGGTTTATCTCTATTAAGAGAGAGAGACAGAGACAGACAGAGGAAGAAAGACACTCCAAAGGATAAAGAACTTCAAGGTACTTTGGAGACTGAAGGATGAGTACCAACTGATTTTTATTGCTTTACTTATTTATTTTTAAGGAAGCAACATGTACCACCACCTCTCTGACTTTTTACTTCCGTGTGGTCCCTTTGGGGCAACAGACCATTCCCGAGGTCTGTTCCACAGCTGGATGGATGGAGTGGTCACCAACACTTAACATGAGGCTCTGAGAAACAAAGGAATGGGGTTCGGTCTGCCTCTTCCAGTGCCAGAATGTGGTACAATAGGGGGCAGAAGCTAGATAATGACATTTTAATTCTTTATGAATTTGACTTGATGTTTATTTATTTTAAAAATAAAATACTAAGAAAACAAATTCTGTAAGTAACTGGTAAAATCGAATGTGATAAGGTTAAATTAAGTGGTAAAATAAAAATTTTTCATTTATACTTGTCCCAGCATCATTAAAAGGAAACCAACCTACCTTTCACACAAAAATTTTAGTGAAAGAAAAGCAAATTTGGATATGGGAGAGTTAGAAAGTAAGTAGTGTGGTATAAAGAAGTTCCAGTAAAATTGTGGCTGTTATACCTGAGGTGGTGATGTTTATTCTATCAGCAAAACTTTCCAAAACAATTCAAATGTTCCAGGATGTTTTTCAGGGAGCAGCAAGTTTCAGTGAGTTGTAAGTTACTGTGAACTATAAGTTGCAGCATACAGCTATCAAAGAAGGTGCTTTTTCCTTCTTTGTACCTTGTCCGTCACAGAATTGTTCAGACTTCTAAGAAAAGTTGATGAAAGATATTGGTGAGAGTGTCTTCACTTTAAGTAGTTTAATCCTTGAGTATAATGATTAAATCTAATGCTAAATTGTATATGGACTCTGACACTGGAATAAATGTTATCTAAAATACTAATGAATTTGCTCCTCACTAGATGATTTTGGAGAAAGCAGGCTAAAATGTGAGAATTGTCTAACTTAATTGTAAACATTGTCTGTTAGGAGTCAGGTAATAAATTTCATAGTTAATGTGTAAGGTATTCAAGCTGATGACATAAAAACCACATGGACTATGCTTAAAGATATTTTAAGTATAAATGGAGCCTGCTGTAAAACACTAATAACAGAAATAAAGGAAAATTCTGAATTTTTCAATTTTTTTATATAGGGTTTGTAAGCCTTATAGGGCTTAAAGGAATTAACCTAACCTTAACCCAAACCAAGAAATCATTTAGCCAGAATTTATGGTTGTGTATTTAGTCTGTTATGACTGTTTGGGGTTTTGTTTTTTTTACCAACTTCTTACTGCAGCTTATCTTTCAAGCTTAACTCTTTACAGCATATTATCTTTGTCCATGTTTTGCAGGTGTGAACATTTTCGTTCCATACTGAATAATGATGATGAAATTATAGAAATGAGTGAATTTTCTTATCCTGTTTACCGAGCCTTCTTGGAATACCTGTATACAGACAACATTAGGCTCCCTCCTGAAGACGCAATAGGTATTTGTCATAAATGGAAATAACTCTAGGTTACAGTTTCTGTGAAGTTCAATTTGTGTGTCACAACAGGGTGAGGAAAGCAGGGCTTGTTTAGTTTTATTAGCATTTAAATCTTGAGTTTGGCAGGTTTCAGGAAGAAGGGATGCAGTAGCAGGAAACATGGCCAAGGAGAATGAGTGGTGGGGAAGCAATAAGATCAAACATGTAAAATGTTCAAAAAGAGCTCGCTGTTTCTCATATTAAGAACTTCTTTCTCTTCCTTAAAAAGGCACAAATGCCATCCTAAAACTTTTCTGTTTGAGTAGCTGTGGTGATTTGATCATTATTGAAAAGGGAGCTGTTCCCCGCATGAATTTAAGAGGATGCAAGTCACTGACTGCAGTCTAGAATGAGGTGCAGTACAGTGAACAAGAAAACAGAACATTTGCATAGTAATAAAAGCGTCCCTTTTTGATACGTCTTTTGAGGACCTTTAAAAATGCACACATCATCTAGGGACAAAAACAGAACAAGTCTTTGATTAATTCAGCCTGAAACAATAGAGTAATTGATTAGTTTTAAAAGACATTAATACATTTTGCACCAGGGTAATTAAAATTGTATGAATTTTTACAGGACTGCTAGATTTGGCAACACTGTATAGAGAAAACAGATTGAAAAAGCTTTGCCAGCAAACTATCAAACAAGGCATTTGTGAAGAGAATGCCATTGCTCTTCTTTCCGCTGCTGTCAAATATGAAGCTCAGGTAAGGAGAACTTCTCTTCAGGCAAACAATTGTTTTCTGGGAAATGCAACTGGTTAATATAAACAAAACTCCATTTCGCTGATGAGGCATGATTACTGCCATTTCCTTTTCTGGCTTCCCAGACGTTTGTTTTCTCCTTTCTAAGCTATAAAAAAAAAATGCAGCTACTAGCTGTTTTTTTCCTGGCCTTTTGGCTTGCACCTGTGAGTCAGGATTCTTAATCTGCTTCCTGCCTTGTCATCTGGCACAGCACCACATGCAAATTTCTCACGGCCATTTATTTCTCCACCTTTGGATTTTGCATTGCTTGTTCACTTCCTGAGTTCTCCGCCTGATCATCTTGTCTGCCAGTGTCTGGTACAGTCATTCTGGTACCACCTTTTACAGGCGGTGGGAGAATTTACCTGTAAGTCCGTCCTTATTTACACTTGTGCTTATATAAAAAAGTCCACATTTGGCCTGTTGTTTACAATAAGTCATGCTGACATACAACAAATTGCCTATTGTTATTCCTCTCCACATATCCTGTCATCTGGCTCTGGAATGTTTCACTAGGACTCAGCCTGTTATCAGCAGTACTGCAAGTGCTCTTTTTGTAAACAGACAAATACTTTCAAAGGCATTTTCCTTTTCTCAAATTCTTAGTGCTATGCTGATTGTGGAAATAAGTTGTGGTGGTTTTTATTATTCAAGAAGTCTGCGTCACAACAGACTTAGTAGCTGCTGTTATAACTGAGCATCTTAGTTGGGAAGTCCTCATCTTTCTCTTCGAGATTTCTTCTGCTTTACAAGAATAAAATTAATATAGCCAAATAGAAGATTACCTATTAGTAGAGCCAAAATACATAGCTGGTAACAATGGTTTTTAAAAATACTTGGTGTTTTGTTTTTGCCTGGCTGTGAAATGCAGAATGAAGTTTTAAAGGAGGAGAAGCTAGAAGTGTAACGTGATGGATTGATAAACAGTTCCAGATATAGGAAGCAAGTAGAAAGAAGGAATTGAAATAAAAACTGAGTTTAAAATGGTGTAGTAGTTTGTGCAGTATGGAGGCAGTGTACTAGATGAGATGAATTTGTGTAGAAGCTGCAAAGAGGAGGCTGGAAGTCAGTTTTGTAAATTCAAAGAGGGTATAACATCAGATTAGTAGATAACAAGAATATCAGCTGCCGATTACAAGGCAGTTGTAACCAAGGTTAGGCATGAACTGCTGAAGCAAAGAGGAACTGTACTTTCAATGTGTTGTGGTGGCAGAAGGCCAGTGTATCAAGAAAGACTGGACAGGAAGGGAGGACCTAATGATTTGATTCTCCTGACAGCAGAAGTTTTCATTAAAAGTTTACTCTGGAGTTTCTTCTCTCACAAGCTTTTCAACAGTTTTGAACACCTTCAAAGCAGAAGTACCTTTAAGTGGCCTGTGTCAGATAAAGTAGTTAAAGATACATTTAGGTGTATTGTGAGGTAGTAAAACTAGCCTGGACAAAGTACTAAAGTTTATAATGGCTGAAACACAATAAAAGGGATTGGCTAGATGACTAAATATGTTATCCTCCTCTTCCTTCTATGATTCAGTGTTTTAATCTGTATACCAAGTGTTCTTTCAAAGCAGGGAGTACTTTAACACAATCATCAGATGATGAATTGGTTCACCTGCCCCGGTTGCAGCATGTGCCAGACTCAGGAGTGCATTGCTGCCCCCCTCCCTACAGCCACAGCTCAGAAAAGGATGTAGTAGAATTGGTTCAGAGAAGCACAGCAAAGACTTCTTTGTCGAAGACACGGGATAGTCTCTGTCCACAGAGTCATGAAGTAAGCCGGCATCTTCTAGTGAACTACATTAATATAGTGAAAGTTGGTTTGAGAATAATGTGCAGTGTATCAGCACATCAGTAGAAAACTGTCCAAAGGGTTATGAGAGAGGGCTAATATTTTGGAAGTTTGGAAAGATATAATTAATTCAATTTTTTGTCATCAAATGTGAACACTGCAAGGGAAAGGTTTTAGTGCTGTGTCATTTGCCATTAACATATCAAATTAACTGAGGACTGACTTGGCTACTGTATGCATCTGTTAGGATTAAAAATGCTTGAAAACATTTTGTCCTATCCTCAGAATATACAAAGAGTTGTTCCTACAAATTATTTTAAAGCATATTTCTAATATACTCTGCAGCAAAGTTTAGATTAATCATCTTCTATATAACAGAATTAAAATCCAGTATGTCTTGAAACTGCAAAAATAGTGATCAGGATTCTATGACACCTGTTGTCCTCCTCATAGAGCAGTACCAGAAAAGGCAGCTGCTGTTCATTTTCTTTAGTGTAGAATTTCACACATTGACTGTAAAGCTACGCAGGTTCTGATAGTAACATTTCAGAAACTTAAGCTGTCAGTGTCTTTGATAATCCAATTTTTTTAAATTTCTTCTGTGTTTTTTATTTCTTCTATTCTCACTCCTTTTCCTGCTTTTCCAGTGCGTTTTGATGAGAGATACAATTTACTTCTGTGCATTGTTACTACCCCTTTAAAGGATATTTTGTGCTGCTTTGCCTCTGATAAAGCTTTAGTTACATCTTGACAGGGGCAATAGACTTGAAACATTCAATCTCAGGAAAAGGGAAATACACAGGTATTCTGCTAATACTATTAATTCCTGGCTGCAGTGTTTGTGTAGTTAACATAGAATAAAACTGGCAAGAACTGAGAGACCTCTTTGTGCTGTAACCCTTAAAGAGTTTATAGATCACGGATCATACTGCCCATGTAGACTCGCCTTGCTGCTGGCTCCGGCTCTGCTTGCTGCAGAAGGTCATAAATTTTCCTTCAACAGCAAGTTGTTGCATAGGAACCTGCTAAAGGGGGTTGACCCAGTGCATGGAGAGAAGGAGTGGCACTGTTGTGAGGAGTTTGAGTGAGCAAAATTCGCAGTGTGAAATCATGGTTGTATAGCCTGTACCTATCTGGTGCTGAGTATCTGAACATGCTGTTACAGCTGGACCAGGACAAGACAGAACCATTTCTGCTATCATCTAGGAATCCCAGTTCCTAGAAAAGGGACACAATTCCTAGGTTTGCCACAAAAGACACATGTATTCTAACATCCAGCTTTTGTTCAGTGAGCATCGTCCAATGTTACATCATATCTTGCCTTTATTTTCAGCAAGACTAGGATCTCTGCCATTTTTCACAGGACCACCACTGAATTCAGTGGAGGGAGGAACAGAAAGGAGCTACTGATGCTCTAGTGGTTGTATGTGGGGAAAATTGATGTTTTCACTTATTAATAACTTTTCTAATGAGCTCAGTAAATGTGATTGATGGAGTTCTATAGTTGATTTGGGTGGGTACTCCTGTTTTCTCAGAATGGGTTTATTCCATAGTTTATATGAGCAAATTTAATCCTATCACTCGTGATCTAATTAAACTGATCATAAAAGGGATTGGTAATGTGAGCAACCTGGTATATTCTCTGCCAGCTAAATTACAGACTTGAAACTGAAAAATAGTAATAATTTTGCTTTCAGTCATTCGTATTACAAATAATTACCTCAATTTGTTCCTAGGATTTGGAAGAATTTTGCTTCAGATTTTGCATAAACCATTTAACTGTTGTTACACAAACTCAAGGCTTTGCAGAAATGGACCATGACCTCCTGAAGAATTTCATTAGCAAAGCAAGCAGAGTGGGAGCATTCCGAAATTGAGGTCTGATCACCACCAAGCTGAAGAGCACATCCTCTTCCCTCCTGGAAATACTTCTACTTTGGAGAACTTACCCATGGTCAGAAGGTGCAAAGGTTTGGAAAGAAGGACTCTGTGTCCATCAGCTTAGGAAAGGTGTGGAGGTCTGCAGACATACAGGTTTTGTAAAGATGGCTACAGCATAGGTGTATGGTGACAGTTTATTGCCAACAGTCAGAATTTAACAACAAAAATCTAATGCAGTAACTACCCTTTCCCACTTAAAGTAAGTCAAGCGAACTAAGCTATCATCACCTTGTCTGTCTGAGGGTTTTTTCTTTTTTTTTTTATAAACAACCTGCATTTGGATTGTAGGGGACAGTGACCTGTTTGCTGCTAAAACTTTCACAGTATATTTATTTCTGTCACCAAACTAAGTTAATATGATGTAGTGGGCTTCTGTGTGCCTGGTTTATCATCTGATGAAGATAGAAACTTGGTTTTCTGAACATATGATAAAGTAATAAATTCTGTAGGATGAGACACTTTCTGATTGGTAGGAGGGTATGTCTCATTTGGTATTTATTTGGAGTGTAAATACATAAGCCCCGAAGAGCTTCTCCTGGCTCACAATAAAAAAAAATATTCTTTTCCATCACACCAAGCACATTCCCTGGTACCCCAGTGGGCCAGGAAGCATTCACAGTATTTGTTTGGATGTGAATTGTTGCGCTGTGTGTTTTGGTACTCAGAAAACCAGCTGGTTGGTTGTTACCAAGGAAAAGGAACACAAACAAAACTTTAAGGAAAAGGAAGAAGTTCCACTCCTAGTTTGTTTATTCCTGTCTTACCATCTATCCCCGGATAGATCAGCTTTAAAAAGTGGAGGAAAAGAAATAGATTTGAAGTGATAAAAATGGCTCTTACAATTAACTCATAAGACTGAAACTCCCACTATTTTCCATGTGGCAATAAGGACACCTTGTCCAAATACGCTGTTCCAGGTTCTCCGTCAGTCAGTGCTGCGAGGTGACCATACCACTTACCTTACAGGCCTGGTTTAGGCGAGAGGAGTTGCCCTCTGGACACGCCTCTCTCATCACTGACCATCGAGGGGACTTGATGGCTGAGGTAGAGTAGATGCTTAATTTCTAACTGATTCAAGTGAGTTAGGAGGAAACCCTCCTCAGTGTTGCACAGAGGGAGGTTTGCCCCCTTACAGGAGATGCTGAACTCATGAAGCTTTTACTTGGATTTTCTAACAGGCAACTGTGAATTAACCCTGAGAAAATTTAACTTAAAAATTTGACTGGGTGAAGTGGCTTTAAGTGCCTTTTGTAGTATTTTACAAATGGAGAAGGCAGGAAGCTGAGATGTGTGACCTTCCTTCAGATCCTTGCTGTGCCACAGAATCCTTCGATGACTTTCTCTAATCCTCAAACGTGTTTTCTAAGAACCTAATTCCCTTAAATGGTTGCAGCCTCATTTCCTCATTTCTAAAGTAGAAATAACTGTTCTTTATTATATTGGAGGATCATTTCTCAACCAATCTTATTCCTTGAGGAGAAAAAGAAGCACTTTCTGAAAGAAGATGAGAAGTAACAAGCAGTGCCTCTCCACACCAGTCCCTGCAAGTGTGAGTGGAGGGGTGAGGCCTGCAGAAAGTAGCATTTACTTAGGAAGAGGGCCATAAGCAAATTATTTTGGAAAGTGCTGTGGTAAAAAATTACATATGTTTGAGGTGTTATTTGCCTCAGACCCTCACTAAAAATACACTTGATCATCTACTGCTAACAAGCCACCCCCTCAGTGGTTAGTACAACTTCCTCCAGCAGAGTAAGGCCATACTTCAGCAGCTGTGTCAGTATTTTGTATCCAAACAGAACTGGCCAAAAACTTTCCGGTATGTAATACACTTTCATCAAAACCACAACTTCCCTGGGGGAGAGGATCAGTGTTGGTAAGTTTGTGCAGAAAAGCACTTGACTTAAGCAGACAGTTAGAGGGGAATGCAGACAGTAACTCAGTATCATGGGAGGGCAGAACTTCTCTGCAAACCTTATGTGATACAGTCCAGCACTAACCATGCTAAAGCATAGACAGACAATTCTGTGTAAGCCAAGGCTGGGCAATTGCAGATGTTTTGGTTGTCTCTGCCCCTTTCAGTCCTGGGCTGAAGGACTGACAGATCCACCTGCCAGCGTTTTCTTAGCTGTAGCAGTACACTGACAGAGGGTGCACCACCACAGCCCATCCTGTGGGTAGCAGCTTACTGGATCTTGCCTCACAGAGCCAGCACTGCATGGTGTGCAGGCAGCCTCCCCAGGAAATGGAACCAGCTGGGCACCCATGACACTTACCAACCACCTTTCCGTCACTCTGGCCTTCCCAAAAAACATACTATAAAGGGTCTCTCCAGATGTTTCTGTTGTTTTACTTAAAGAACCAAACCAAAACTGTAAATGTGAAATGATTGTTTTTAATTCAATGTCTGATCAAAACAATTCTCTGCTCCATGCAGAGCTCTGCTCCATGCCTGGCTCCCTGGAGACACCACTCCACAGCATGAGAGCACAGGAGCATGATACCACTCTCCTAGGCTGGTTCAAGTTCATAATGCAGCACTGCATCTGGCACATGTCCTTAGAAAGGCATTTTTGGCTTAGTATAACCTGTAGGGCCATTTTTTTTTTCCCCCCAATTTACATCCTTTCTGCTCATAATTTCCAACTTGCTGTAGACATTAAAGCCTAGTTACAATTTCAGAGTAATCGACGAAGCCTGTTATTTCGAGAAAAAGCATCTGTGGACTGAATGAGGGCGATTCTACAGATCCAGTGTTTCCATGTTGGCTTTTATTTGTGCAAACAGTATCATCTGACCTGGATGTGACAGTATTACATTGACAGAGGCATTTATTTATTTAAGTTTTTAAACTTCCATTGCATGCACTTCCTTTGGCACGTAACAGTCAATGTTTAAAAAAACCATACTGACTTAGGTGGTTAAGTGTTGATACCTGTATATAAATAAATGTGTGCTTGAAACCCAGTTGTGGGACATTTTAGAAGAAATTAGGGATGCATTTTACCATTGTGAGATGGTCTGCAACAAACTTAGATTTGTGGCTCTTGCAGGTTAAACAGCTGAACACTTACATTAAGTATGTTCAAAGGGAAAAAGGTGTTTGTTAAAAAGTGAAAATAAGGTTGAGTGTAAACTGTACCTGGGTTTAAGTAGAGAGGGATGTTCTACTTTGCAGAAGGGAAACCAGGTGAATAATTTTCTGAATCAAATGGAATTTGAAAGAAAAAGAAATGAGAGGGATAGGGTCAGTTAAAGGTGCTCTGTAATTACTAAAGCTAAGAGCCAGCATTGTGTTATCATCTGGCAGCCACCTCTGGAGTTTTGTTCCAATGCCTGTTAACTGTAACTGCTGGTTTTGTATCATCTGAACAGTTTCCCTGGGCTTTCCCTGTAAAACAAAGCATGTGTTTACCCCATAGAGACAGGGCTCACTGGCTGCCACCTAATGAGGTAGGAAGTTTACAGCCTCAACATAAAATTATGATTTCTTGTTTCGTTATAAACTTGCCTGGTTTGAATAGACCATTAATAAAAATGCCATAATATTTAAAAAGTATGAGAGGGATTTTTTCCTTTTTCAATAAAAGTGAAGGAGTCTGATGCTTGTAAACTGAGCTGATGAAACTAAGAAATAAAAGAGATAATTAAATTTTAGAGCGATACTCTAAAACTATTTGAGTTCTTCAGGAAATAACCACCACCAGATAAAGTATTTGCAAACAGAAGGAAAACGGAGACTGCAGAAGAGAACCAGAAAATTTGCTTGAGTCTGTTTTCACCTTTCAAAGCCATTAATGCCCTAGTGACTTAATGATTAATAAAATTGTCCTCAAAACACCAAGAACTGTTTCTGAAGAAAAAAAACAAGCTTACTTGTTTTAAAACATTTCTACTTGTACTTTGCACGAACATCACACAGCCATGATCTTCTTCAGCTGTTTCACAGGTGACACTGGTGTCTTCCTGCAGCCACTCCTGTACCTGAAAACGTGCAGTTCACACATTCTGTAACATCTAAGAACAAATGGCATTTGTAAACGGGAGCAAGAGATTAGGGCATAAAACTGCAAATAAAGAGCCTGGGAGCCAGCTCATCGGTCTCGAGATGGCTGCACAGCCAAGCCAATAGATGAAATTCCCCTTCGTGTCAGTGGAGGGAAAACAGGCCTCTCTCTGGGGTGTCTCTCACCTGACCGCATTTTACACCTACAGCTTAGGCAGAGACGAGTGTTCTCCATAAATGTTTGTTTCTCCACTGCCATTAGATGAGTTTCTTCAGAGGTGCGATCCTTTAGGCACCTGAAACACCTGCCCCATTTTCTGTCCAACCCTTCTGCTCTGAATTCTGATTTTCTTTTTTCCTGAAACAGTTTCAGCATTCTAGTCCATTTGACAACCACAGGGTCTTGCTCTAAGTACTTTCAAACATACTGAGATTTCCTACTCTGATAGCACCATTCACTTCAGCACACGTTTATTTACACATGTATCTGCTTAAAAACAAGACTCTGAAAACATGTTTCTAGAGGGGGCAGAGACTGGCAAGTCAGCCAGCGCACTTTGTGCTCAAAGCATTGTTGTGAACAGCAATGCTATAAATAGCACAGCAAGTTCAGCAGAGCCATGAGTCACAGGCACCTATGGACTCTCATAAAACAACGACGGGGAGCCTGCACGGCTGACATGCCCACCACCAGACACCCAGCCCAGAAAGCCATGGTGGCTTATGCTGGAGATGTGACATCCTGGGCTGTTTTCAGCAGCTCTAAAAGCAAAAGACTCAATTATGAAAAGCAGGGTGGTGAAATGATGGGAAAGCTTCTAAATGCAGACACCAACTTTGCTGCCCTTTGTGAGATCCGTAACAGTGACCCAGGCCACAATACAGGCCTGTGTCTGCCAGAAGCATTACCAAAGGTGACCCTGGAACAAAAGGTCTGGTGACACTAACATTTTCAGAATGTCCTATGGAAACTTCTGAAGGTAACTACAAGCCAAACAGCACAACTGTTTGAACTTCTGCACCAAGGCCAGAGATGGAGTGACCTCTGCTTGCACCAGCTGCAGAAGGGTGGTACAGGACACCCTTACCACAGGAAGTCACCACCTCATCTAACAAAAGGAAATTACAAACTATTAAATCTTTTAAAAGCTATTTTATTTATCTTGAAAGGAGAGAAACATTAGTTGTATAAAATACTACCATACATCTGATGTAAAGCGTTCAGTCTGTTTGAAGAAAAAAATACACTGTCACAGTAAAGAAATAATGAATCTGTTTTGGTGCTGGACTCTGCAGTGCCACCCTTCTAGCCAAAGGATCATGGAAGGACTTCAGCTGCTGTAATTGAGCTTACGGTCACCAACGTTAACACATATTCTATCTGTAAAACTGCAGAAAGTGAGAAAACAAACACTTCCGTACATTTTTCAGGAAGAAAGTTGAAGCCATACTGAGACTAAAAAAAATAATTTTATTTTTAAATTCATTGACAGATGAGTGTGCTGTTCATAGACTTTTAGTAGCTCTAAGATTAGCTTCCATTCCACACAAGGACTGATCTTTACAACGTACTACCGTACGCATTCTAGGATCAGCTAAACGACTTCTACACAAGCCACCCAGAGGAGATGTGCGTTTAAGGTGTTTCTGTAATGAATAGCACACTTTTCTACCAGAACCCTGTAAATTTAAGTAGCTGAAAAAGCTAAATTTCATAAAAATGGGTGAATTTAAAGCAAGACTTCATTTATTTACTTACGTATTAATCCACTGGAAGTAAAATGTGTCATTTCCTTAAGTGGCTGTTTTGCAAACGCTTTGTCATTGCTTGCAAGAAAAATTCCAGTATCTGAATTGGTAACTTAGAAAACATGAAAAACATTTGGGGTTGGTGTGGGTTCTTTTTTTTTTCGCTAGCTGCAACAGTTCACAAGTTGCCTATTAAACTCCGCCTTTTCAGCATAACAAGGCAGACTGATTTTCCCAAGTGGGCTCATCAAGTTCGGCTTTTGTGTAGATGCCGCAGTAAGGCCAATAGAGATGCCCTGAGCTTTTAGAGACCAGGCTGCTCTTACCTGGACCCCCAATGGAGACACAACTCAGCTTTCAGCTGTAGGGAAGAGGTCTGGTACCTGTTTCTCAAGCTGTTTGGCTTGGCCACAGTTAGGTGAAAAGCTATAAGAAATCAAGAAAATTCTACATCATTAGAATTCTGAAATCTTATGTGTACCAGGTGGTATTTAGGTTTGGGGTTCTTTTTTCTTTTAATAATTGAGATTTTCCAAGGTAAAAAAAGTGCACATCAAGTACTCTGTGTATAGGAAGAAGCTTCAGCTTCTGGGAAGATTATCTGTGGGATTCACGTTCCGTGAAATCCCAACTGATGGACAGTGTAACTGCCCTCTGAAATTAAACTGGGGCAAGAGCTGGAGCAGGAAAACTACAGAACGCCAAGTACTGGTTTCAGTAGTACAGCTCCATAATAAGTTCACTGTGAATTCAGGTGGTGCTTCTAACAGGAAGCCCTGCTGCCACCAGGTCTATGACTACGGTGCAGTGTGAGTTATTGGGAAACGGATGTACTAATTGTATACAGAGACAGAAATCTTTGCAGTGTCTGGCCCCTCATTTTCAAAATTTGCAAGTAATGAAAATCTAAAATCTAAGAAACAAAAATAGTGCATTTCAAATCATTCTAGCTAACATTTTGTCTTCCGACAGAAAAATTCAATCCAGGTAGACTGAATTGGCTTAAATCAGTAATGCTGCAATAGGAAACTAAGACAACCTTCCAAGTCGGTTTTTAAAACCCTCAAAAGAAAAAATATAAATTAAATTCAGTGGCTTACATTGTATATATGCTACATCATAAGGCAAAGTATCAAAATAACGTAAAAAGTCCAAATGCTTTCAACTAGCAGTTCAGAATAAAAAGCAACTAAAAAAAGCAACTCAGTTAACGAAGGCTGTAAAACACAATCCAAGCGGGCCTGCAGTGCAGCCCTTGGTCCTGAGAAGAATCTCACTTTTCTTCACTGGCTGAGGTATCATTTCCATCATTCAGTTTCTGCTTTTGCATTCTTGTTCGAGTAGATGCTAAAAAAAAAAAAGATAAAAATTCAATACTTTCTTCAGAATTACTTTGGACGTGATTATTTACTGTAAAAATTTATAATGACACTATTCTAAATAAAACAATTCCCTCATTTTAAAACAAACACATAATTCTGAGTTGCTTCAGCAATTCTTGCTCAATCTCACACATCCTAAATTCATTCCACCTGTCACTGAAGTTCTCACTGATCCTGTACCCTCAGTTTGTCTGTTTTCATCCTCAAGGCGGGCAGACAGACGGCATCACGCAGGGGTCTCGTCTCGTCGCCGGGCAGATGCTATGGGCTGAGCAGTCCTCACACCCCACCGCCGGCCTGCCCAGGAAATGCCTTTTCCCCCCAGTGACACACGCTAACACAACTGGACATGAAATAGGACATGTCCCTTCCTACCTCTGCCACAAGTAAACACCGAAACATTTCCCCTACCTAAAATAAAGGAGAGGTGCCGGGATCCATACTCATACCTGTCTTGGTGAGCAAACACTTGCTAGTTAAGTATATCTAACGGCAAACCTGCTCAGCTACAGAGCTCAAATTCCACCGGAGTGAGAATGCCTGGTCAGACCCAGTGTGTTCCTTCTTGGGAGTGAAAAATAGAACTCAGATGTGGTAGTGGGGAAGTTTTGCTTTTCATGAGCTAGATTTGAGTTTCATTTGAAAAACAGAACAGTGATCCCATAAAATCTGAAAAAAATGCTGATCCACAGTAGAAGAAAAAGCAGTCTCAGTCATTTTAGTATAAAAGACAGCAAAGCAACATACAAAATTACATTCAGTTTTCCTGTGTTTACAATTTTCCTTCACTATATTATATCACCTAAAAAGGTGTTCTGGTCAACTACATGCTGCTGCAATTACTGCCGATTTCTGCCCGCAAGCCCTCAGCTAAGGGTCTGCCACTGGACAAATGGGAAAGCCTTTGCAAGCATTTAAATCCATTTCAAGAATCCTAGTGTTTAGGAAGAATGTGTCACACTCATTTTCTTATTCACATGTAATAGAGTGTCTTCTCTGCTGCTGTGCCATTTAACATCCTCAAAAAGGCTTTTGAGGAGTTCCATTTTATAATCCGCATTTTCAAGATTAAAAGGGGCAAGCACAAAAAGGTAAGCAAGTTACCGAAATGACATCAGTGTTGAGCAATGTTTTCATCTGAGCATGCACAGACTGTTTTATCCAAGGCACTCACTGCTGTGCAGTTAATGAAGAAAAATCATACTCACTCATTTCTGCAAGCTTTTGTTGGAACTTGGACTCCTGGGGTAGGTGTTTGCTGCAGACAGAAAGCATATGATTAAGTGGAAGTTTAAAAAAAAAAAAAAATTGTATCAAGGTTAGTTCATTTCAGGACTATCATCTTCTCTGACAAAAGATGCAAACTCTTTGTTCATCCACACTAAACTCAAGAGTTGCTTGATGTCTCCCGTCTAAAAAATTTGCGGTTTGTTTTATAAAAGACTACCTGAAGATGACAGCAACTCCGCAGAAATGCTTCCGGATGTATAGGCACTGAATAAGTCCTTGCTTCCACTAGACATCAAACCGTCTAATGGAGCAGCATTATGCTACCATCTCTCATTTAACGTATGTACAGATTAACAGAAGTTAGGATGTCGGTAAGAAGTTAGGAATGAAGGCCCTCAGAACCAAATACATGTAAGACTACTGAAAAGCCAAGAACAATCTCTCACCTTCCATCTGCTTCGTCTTGCCCTTCTATATCAAAGCGCAGCCTCTTCAGTGGCTTAGGGGCAGCGCTTACCTCTGCGCTGCGTTTTAGCTGGCAGTCGCTGTTGCACACCATCTGGTTTATTTTTTGAAACTTTTCAGAAGTCTGAAATGACAAGAAAATAGGGAAAGAACTGCCAATATATCCAGGAACTATTCAAACTGCCCAGATTATCCACTAAAAAAATTAGAAGTTCTAAAACTCTGCAGTTTAAGAATTGTAGCTTCTGCCAAAGCAACTAAAATAAAATGTGAAACATTTTAAAAGTGACGTCTGGATATTTGAAAGGAGTTACCAGAACATCCTTGTAATCTTTGTGCTTACAGATCACATGAAACACTACGTTAAAAGAGAGGGGCTCACTGGCCAGCTCCACAGGTGTCAGCAGGCTGTTCCATTCCTCCAAAAGTCACGTGCATTCAAAACCACACATTAGAAATGTTAAAACTCACCCCAAACGATTCACCAATTGACACCAAAATTCTGCCAAATGAAGAAGAGAAGTGATTAAGATTAAGCTACACTTCACAATGATAGAAGCATCCGCTAATCTGCACCACTTGGCCTAAGACATGAACAAAGTCTCTTCCTCTCGCTCTGCATGGGCAGTGCAAGCCCATTCTGCGCTGTGTTGAGACCGTTCACCTTCCTAGTTGGGTCAGTGAATGCTGAATCACCAAATCAACTGTACCACAAAGACAGAAAAGAAACGGTGGCTTGAAAGAATCAAGAGACCCCCACAGCCCATCCCTTATCAGCAGGAAGACACTCTAGTGCTGGTCACCCAGATAATCATCCTCCCAGCGTTACCTTTAGGAGTTTGCTAAGCAAAATCATGCAGGACTTCAACGTAAAATATCCAATAATACTTTAACTTTTGTACACAGTGAGCCAGGTGCAATGGAACTCCCTTGATCCTAGTTTGAAAAACCCACTGGAGACTTGCACATTTGCCATCATCCCCGTCTGCTAAGAACTAAGAACAGTTTGACTCTGCTCAGTCAACTAAATAACTCTGAACCATTTTGTTCCAAAAAAAGTATTTTCTCTTTAAACAAGTGTACAAAGCTCCTCTGTTTTTCAGGACTGTGATCCAGAGTCAAAGCCAACAACATTTAAGCAACTAGGTCAGAAAACCCCCCTTGGATATGACTGTTCTACAAAAACCCAAACTCCCCGAGCACACTGACTCAACTGAAACAGAAAAGTGCTCAAAGATGAATAAAGATTCCAAAAACAGGACACAAATGATATAATAACCACTGACTACTGGCAAACTAGACCGTGCTGATTTCTCATTTGCTTCCACTAAAATCCCACAAATACCTTTAATTTAGTCAAAGAAATGCTTGTCAACAACCTACCTAGACCTTGGAGTCATCTTTGTGGGTGACTGAAACCCATCAGAAAATTTGTATGGGCTCTTCAAGGGTGAGATGTAGATGTTATTCCCAGCAGGGACACGCCGAGGAGAGTTGGAAAACTGGTAAGGGCTGCGAGGAATGTGTGGGATAGGTGACAGAGTGGGAGGCTATAAAAATAATAAATGAATCATGAGGTTTTATTGTCTGTACATTCCTATTCTATCAAATAATTAATACTGAACAGAACTAACAGCTTACCCTGTTGGAGGCATACTGCAAAATGTTTGTTTTCAGCTTCTGCATAAACACCAAGTTGTAGAAGACTATAATGGAGTCATACTGTTCTTCCCTGATAAGAACACGTTTGAAAGTCTACACAGGGTGAGAAAAACATACACAGTAAAAAAACAAAAATACACAATTTTACATTTGACAAGGCCATTCAAAAAAATCTGTGTTAGCTAAGAGCTAAGATGACATGGGTATGGCACACAAGCCATTGTAACTACTACTTGGAACTGTTCTAAACTGGATTTTTTCCCAAACATGTAAGAACATCAGCAGTGGCACCTACTTAATTAAGTGGCACAGTCCTCTAGTGCAAAAGCAGATCATCAGTACTCTTAACAACATTTTCCAAATTCAAGCTCCATGTACTTGCACACACACAAATGTCAAAGAAAGAAAAGGCTTCGCTACCGTGCACGCCTTGCAAGGCTAAAAAAGTCATTTCTGACCTGATGTGGATAAAATAGTTCTTTAGGCTTGGAGACAAGAGTCTGGAGTTTAGCCAAGATGGACAATTACACTGTGAGAAATTGTGCTACTGAAAGGATGCCTACAGGTCCATCAACTGTTTGGTGAGGGTTTTTTCTATTGATTGAGTTACTGTTTTGTGCAAAAACTGTAAGTATAGTAAGGCCCGTAGAAAAAAGGGAACTTCTTAGTGTTAGAATTAAGCTTTCCACTTTAATGCATACACACCTGTTTCATATATAACCATGCACCTCTATTTGATATTTAACCATATTCGTATTGAAAGCTTCTATAGAAAGTTATCTGCTTCTCTTCCCTTAATGTTCCATGGAAGTTAAGTAACACTTAAGGGAACTTGGGCTGCTTTTGAAAATCCTACTAGCTCTAGACCCGAATCTTTCATCTAGTCTCCAAAAAGAATCATAAAGATACTAAATAATGGTTTAAGTAAAAACGTGGAAGGAAGTTTGGTTTCTGGGGAGAGTTGTGCGAGATGTTTAAAGAAACACTTAGAGCCAGTTTTCTCCTCCACAAAATGGAGATGCAGTGAAGCAGAAGTTTTCTTTTGCATGTTTAAGTGCAGTTTGGTGATTATTTTTTTGGTTTGACAGAAAGAAATAATTTATAACATTTTTATGGACGGATAACATTAAAGAATTTCCATACCTCTTGATTTGTGTTGGGAAGCTCCTTGTATGCCGAAACTATGATTTTAAATCTAAGATCTACATTCTTGACTTTGCATATGCCATACATGGAACACATCATGATCTATTAAAGAAACAAGACGGGACAACTGGAAATGCAGAAAATGAATTCAGCTTCTTCATTTCAAGTCAAGAAATCAGTCAATGAGCTTTCTATTACTGATTGTGCTCTGTAAACTAGCATGCAACTCAGCTTCATAAGAACTTACAGAATATAAGTCAACTATTCTCTCCATTTCTACATGACAATCAACTAACTGGAGCTGATAATATCTTCTCAAACTCACTTCACACGTGCAATTTTATTCAGGTAGAATAAAAAAACCCATTTATCAGCCATACCTGTTGTGTTCCCAAAGAAAATCACTTACGCAAATTATTAGAACATTTGGCGTGTCTTCATTATTTTTAAAATAGCTATAAATGGTATTTGAAGATCCCACAGTAAGTAACTGCCAGTACTTTAAAAAACCTGAGATGACAGACTTCACTTTAAATTACGATCTCCTCTGAGTGATCAATAGAGAAATAAAAACTCAAGATTACAATTTCTAATGGCTAAAGAATGTATAATCACAGAATCACAGAATGGGTGGGGAGTCGGAAGGGATCTCTGGGGATCGTCCAGTCCACCTGCCCTGCTAAAGCAGGTTCACCTAGAGCAAGCTGCAGAGGATCGTATCCAGGTGGGTTTTTAATATCTCCAGAGAAGGAGACTCCACAACCTCTCTGGGCAGCCTGTTCCAGTGCTCTGTCACCCTCAAAGTAAAAAAGTTTTTCCCCATATTCAGGTGGAACTTCCTGTGTTCCAGTTTGTGCCCATCTCCCTTTGTCCTGTTGCTGGGCACCACTGTAAAGAGCCTGGCCCCACCCTCTTGACACCCACCCTTTAGATATTTGTAAGCATTGATAAGATCCCCTCTCAGTCTTCTCTTCTCCAGGCTGAACAGACCCAGGTCTGTTTAAGGAACATTTTTTCCAGGAGACTCTTTTTAAACTTTTTAAAACTTTACTGTTAATGTTACCTGGTCCAAGTGCCTGTCTCTCATAAGTTCATACTCATTTTGCAGTGTGTGCTGGAAGAGGGTCCAGATCAAGGGTTCCAGGTCAGGATGTTCGGAGAGAAGCCGAAAGAACAGGGTATGTAGTCGAAGATAGGCCAGTAGATACACTTCAGAAATGGAGAAGAAAAATAAAGTGAAATTTTAATAATAGGGGTATACAAAATAAAAGGAATATGATGGACAGCAATTGAACATTCACCACCTCCCACTACAAAAACTGCGAGCCATCAAAGGAAAGTAGTAACAGCCAGGTTCAAAATAAATGGAAAAGATTCTTCATACAACAGGCAGTGGACACACAGAAGTCCACACCAAACCAGGCTGCTCATATATGTCTATGTCAATTCAAAAGGAGTCTGAACAAGCAGTTGGAACACAAATCTACTGAGGGTTGCTAAGTAGACACATCACAAAAGGCTCAGGAAAATCCCTGAGCTGGAGAAAGTCAAAACCTGGGAAAGCGCCATATATGCTTGCCCAGTTCTCAACCTTCCCGTGGCATCTGTTTTATGGTCACTACTAGCAATAGGATGCTATGGTAGAATAATCCTCCACCTGAGCCCCTATGGCAATTCTTACAATCAGTAGGTAAGTTTTCAGTTCGAACTTGCAGTGTGTCAAATGCATGCATCGATCTGCCAGCACCATCTTAACTCTTCCTTCCAGAGGCAGCTAAGGGTTTGCACAGTGTTTACTATAGATTCTGTTATAATCTTTTAAGAAATGTGCTCTGAAACCCAGAAAGAGTAAGTAGCAAGAGATAACTTTGCAATTTCAGCACGTACAGAAGTAACAAACCTTTTTTGTAGAACAGAGAGAGGGAGGTAGATTTCTGCGGTTTCTGTGTTTGGGGGGTCACAGCTGGCTGAGCATCTGGAGTGGAAGGAGCACTTAGAGAAGGACCAGATGCTTTCTTCTTAGGTGATCTCACAGGAGAAAGATAGCTGGAGATTCAACATATATTAAGCACTTAATGTCACAGCATAAAGGAACACTTTTACATGGATAGTAGTTGCAGTAACTCTACCCTCTTCCCCCATTAGAATAAATTAATTGCTACTGTAATCTGTTATTATTTTTTGTATTTATACTTTTAATCTGAAATTAAAAATTCAAGTTATTGATTAAATACCTGATAAAGGGACAGTTTGCAATTGCAAGTTTGATAGGACTTGAAAAAAAATATTTCATAATTTGATTTAGCTAAATTTACATGTATAATAAACAGCAGCAAATACAGCAGTTAACACAACCTCAGCACCAAGCCTAACACGTAGGAAAACAGAATAGAAGTGGATTTAAATATTAAGGGCGATATTAACTTCACATTTTATTAGACCTAAGCAAGCACATCACCTACAGGTCTGCTGCAGTGTGGTTATGTTGGAGAGGCACATTGAGAGTGGAGGTGGGCTCAGGCTGATCAGTTTGGCCTTCTCGTTCTTTTGACTGCCTGATAAGATCGAACAGAGGTGACCCCTAGAAAAATGACAGTAATGGTACATTATACTGAGAACAGACAACCACCTGGGTGGATTTTGTTCCTTCTTCTCTAAAAACAACCCCCAAAATAGGATCCTAAACAGAAGATTAATGCTTTTATTCAGAACGCTCTCATTTTGCCAGGTAACTTTTAACTGTTTAACTGTGCAACACACAAAACACACTTCTGTTTCAACAGCAGTCCATTAGATACAGGCTAACTGCAGAGCTGAGACATAGTTGTACTCTAGAGTATAACTACTCCTTATTAGATAGCCATTCCTAAAGAGCAAACAATACAAGAATATACATAAAAGGTCACATTTCCCAAAGAAAATAAAAAAACAAAACAAAAAACCAACCAAAAACCTAGTCACCAGTGACTGAAAGTTACTGCTGTACTTAGTGTCAACCCATTTCTGCTACAACTTCTACCCAGTATTTTACATATGATAATAAACAAACCACGGTAATAACTCATCTGACTGCACTGGAGACTATTCTGACCTCTGCAGTATCACGTTCCAGAGCTACAGGCACTCTGGATGCATTAAGTCTCTGTCCTCATGCCCGAAACCAAGAACTATTCTGATTTTAATTTTAGGTCAGTTATCATTACTTTAGTCAAGGCAGCTGGAATAAGTCTGAACCTACTAAGAGCTTGAGGTAGGAGGTGATGCAGAGAGGATGTAGGTGGAATGGAGAAGATTCTGGTTGAAGCAACATTAGCACTACTGCTGACACTAATAAACAGCAGTCTTGCAGAAACAAAACCTCAGGCTTTCGCTGCTTGTGTGTCACAAACAGACTAGAACCACGCTGAGACAGCAAGACTCCATGGGAAAATATTTTAGCACCCTATTTATAATTAATTTGGAAAACACAGGCTTGCTGGCTTCTGGTTTTTTACTTTCTTTAAAACAGGAGACTCATCCCTGAGCACAATGTTGCCTTTCAACAGTGCAGCATCAGAACTCCAGAAGCTACAGAAGAACATCTGATTAGCAAATATCTGCCTTCTTGGGCGGAAGCAGTGTCCACAAGACTGGAAATGAAGTGGGCAAAACCAGACTTTCAGCATTTTCCTCCAAGTGATCCCTCAAAAGATAGCAGTAAAATCTATCAACTCAACGCTTTGTACATAATGCATTGTCCAATTGTCCAAGGTCTATTTGATACCACAAATGCATGTTACTAATATTAAAATACGATGGCAGAGATGACAAATCTGTAGCTACAATAATAGACAGGAGCACAGGACACACGTAAAGCAAGCTGAATCACCTGGCTAAGGCAATAAAAGGCCTAGTAAACGAGACTAGATTTACTACAATTAAAACTAGCATTAAGACTTTCCTCATCTAGTCTTATTTCTAAAAAAAAACAAAAAAAACCCCAAAAAAACCCCCCACACTTTTCTTCTGACAGGCATCAACTAAAAATTCAGAGCAACAAGACAAGAGTAACTTGAGATTTACAATTTTTCACACTGTGTAGTTTTTAAATCATGATTTTGGCAATACTGGAGCTGTTCCATCCACAACAGAAAACACCAGTTACTGACTCATAACCACAGAGTTATTTTTTCATCATTTCTCAACCAGATCAGCTCTTGAGCTGGTCTGCACCATCTTTCCCTGGACTTAGGAGTGCACACACTTCTCACTTGTTTCTTTCGGCGCTGTCCTTGCTGGAAATGCAGAGACACGACCTTCTGCACTTCTCATTCTTCAGGCCACTTGGTCTCTTTTGTTTCATTATTCCCATCAGTGTCTCACTGTGCTCTGAAGGATCCAGGTTTCTCTCCCAGAGCAATTGCTAATTCACTGCTGAAACACCTCTTGATTCCTTGAGTAAGAGTGAATCCCTATTCATGCATTTCACATTTTATCTATTAATGACTGGGAAAGTATTGTTTTTAATGAAGCATCAGTGGGAGGCAGAGGGGTTGATAAAGGGGAATGGGAGGTCAAGGAACAGAAGCAAAACTTACGTGAAGTTAGCACTTAAGACCAGCAGCTCTAGGTCCTCTCTCAACCCTGCTCCAATTTTCTCTGCACAGAGTGTGATTTCATTGGAAAAGGTGAGGAGACATTGCAGCTTGCTGCCTATGGAAGGGATCTGCCTACTTTTTTGCATTGTTTCCATTCCTCCTCTTCTAATTGCCAGCCTTGCCAATCAGTCAACCTCCATATAAGCCAATTTGATGCACTAAACCAACAGGAAGTCAACAGAAAAAGCAAAACCAGATTTAAGCCAGCTCTGCAGAGAATCACAACCAGAGCCAGAACAAGCATTAAGGACAGGGCAGCCACACCACGAAGGCTGGCAGCAAAGCAAGAAAGAGCAGAAAATGGGGAATACAAGATGTCCCGTATTTACTGCCAACAAACTGTTCTATCAGCTGATTGGCATGTGAAACTTTACCCCACAGGAATTTATGAAACCTACTGCTGCTTTCCAGCGGTTAGCTGAACCACAGTTAGCAAGAGAATATTCTTTGTATAGAACCATCTACTCAGAGAGACCAAGCAGCAAGACACCGTGAGTCCAATACACCTTTTTTGGCTCCCACAAATCCTTATTGACACCATGGTTAAAAAAGTGGCAAGATAAATGGGTTGTTGTCACCCAGCTGGCTCCCAGCAGTCGGACCATCCAGCATCAGCAATGGTGGGATATGAAAGCACTGACTCAATGTGTGCCCTTGGGCAAACCATGGTCACATTGCCTACCCCTGACTGCAGAAACTTTGTTAGCGCTGCGGTTGCACAAGCAGGAAAAGGTTATTTAGTTTTTGTAGGTGCTACACTGACGAGACTGGTGCCTCACAAAAAATCCCAACTATAATGTAGAAATACACAGAGCTGAGTTTTCTCAAATGCATCTACCCCACACATTGCAAAACTGATGGGTTTCATTACAATCTTGTCTCCTTTCTTTTATTTAAACATGAAAAAGACTTCTCTTTAGTGAATCTGAAGCACATTCTGCAGCTTGCAGGGAGTTTTCAAGCTTATCAGGGCAAACTGTTTGGCTCCAGTTCCACTATTAGGTATTCAACAACCCACCTTCTGCTCAAATGAGCAAAACATAATATCATTAACCAGACAATTAACAGCCCTCTAAGTAATAGTCACAAAAGAACTTTAACCTCCGAGTCCAGCTTTATCTTTATCAGTAACTTGGTTCTAAATGACATTATTCATGCTATCTTTTACAAACTTTATATTGCTTCTTAAAGCTTTTAAGCAGCACTTTGGGTCAACATGTCACCTCCAATGCACTCCTTTCACATGAAAGGAGTTTTGCAGTTTTTACTTTAATGCTCAGTAAGTGGCTAATGTTACTAGATGCAGCCACAGAATAAATTTTACTAATTAAGTGAAATGCTGCTTTTGAGACTTCCCTGCGATGGGTAGAAAGGCCCATCTTACTAGTGTGAAAAGCAAGAAAGCAATTATGGTCTAAAATTTCTTAGGTTCTAACAGCTGCTGGCCTCAGAATACAGACTAAGACTAAAGTTTTACTCAGTCCTCTCTCACACTACCCAGGGCTAACTATAACTCTGCAATGCTAAACCCCGTGAATTAAGTGGGATTTTAAGTGAGCCTCTGCAGGATGTTTCCCTGCAGCAGCTCCCAGTCTGAAAGCTCCTTTTATGGACAAAGCAGGCAGAATTTCTTGTTGGCTGATCTTTATTTGGCTATGGTGAAACTACAGGACACACAGGTGCTTCCCAGCTTCTGGATCCTTACATCAGCTCTGACCCAACAACAGGTTTAACTGGACTTCGGTCTCCATGAAAAGGTTAAACCAAAGACCGAAATCCTTAAATGTGGAGAACAGCTACCCTGGGGTTTGGGTGTCGTCCACTGACTATAGAGGAAGTCCCTGGGCAGTTTTACTCTCACCAGTGTTTAGTGGTCTGCAGTATTTTAAAAACTGCTTTTGTCTTTGTTTTTTACTGTTTTATGGTTTTACTCTTCAAACTGTTTTCCCACTTGATTTTCAGGTCTTAGTTATTTGTCCACAATAAATTTAATGCAGCGTTTAATCACTAAACCATGTGGGGTTATTTTGGGGGGAGTTTGTTTGGTTGTGGTTTTGGGTTTTTTTTTTTGTTTTTTTTTTTTTATAATCAACACCACCTCAAATTATTGAATCAGTCAATACAATACATAATGTTAAGAAATGTTCTTCATAATATGCTAAAATGTGGCTGTGATTTTGCAAGGCAAAACAAAGCTGATTTAGAATTGATACCTTTGGAATGGAAGTGCAAGGACTGAACCAGCATGAGCTATTTCCACTCCTCTTTCCCATTACAGAATTGCATGTCCAGATAGTTGACTTTTGCTTGCAATTGTATTTTCAGAAGCTTCACATGGAAATTAGTATTCAGATTTCTGAAATAATTTAGGCCTGCCAAAATAAAATATACTTCAAGGTCTAAATTTAAATAGTATTTACCAGGAAAAAACAGTAAGACTAAGGACCATGTTTTAATTTCAGACATATGAGTTGTGTTACATGAATTATGATCATATTAGGGCTTGTTCTTACACAATTTATAAAGAAGAACATTAACAATTGCAGTGTTTATGGCTTAACTCATTAGAGGATACTGTCAGATCTGCTTTTAACTCCTTAGAGCAAATGTATTTTTATACAAGTCCAATTCCTCATCTCCAGCATTTAAAACCAAGTAATACTGTCATCATGCTATGTGAGGATCTCCTTTTATCTAAATGTAGAGGGGGAAAAAAAAGCAGAAAAGAAACAGTGACTGTTAATTAGTTCTGGTCATTGGGAGAGCAATATTTTGACAGGTTTTCCTTCTCACATGAGGCTTAGAAAGTCATAAACTACAGAGGAAATGACTAGCACATACAAATCACATACAAATCATTAAAACTCTGATTATTTGACCTCCTTGACACAAAGCATGTGAGCAGCTGACCTGAAAGCAGGTGTCCTAGCCTCAAGCCTGTTGGGAGCTTTCAAGTTCATTTCTCTCATGTTCCAGTTTCTTATAAAATAAAATAGCTATTGAATAAAAAAAAAAAAAACTACTGCTCTCTACTCTGGCACGTAGGACCCACTGTGGAAACGTGGAACTGATTTAGGCATTCTCTAGTCTGTAAACATACCTATTAATAGGAATCAAGCATCTCTAATGGTAGAAATGGAGATTTCCTATCAAAAGTTATTTGAAGGCCTAGTAAAAAAGGAGTTCAAATCTCTTCAGTCACAGAAAGAAAGCCAGGTCACCACAGCATGGATATGCATCTTAAACTTGTGTTGCTGTAAATAATGCTGCAAGTCCATTCTGCTTGCAATTTTGCAATAATCTAGTCTTCCTCAAAAGTCTCTGGACAGAACTGGGAAATCTTGGTAGAATTCAGAAATTATTTTAGAACAATCGATACTACAATTTTCAACTCCTCCCAAAACTGTTCTTCACCAGATGGTTTTATATTAAACAATTATCTATGTTCTGCACGATCTCTCAGCAAAGGTCCATGGGGCCACCTCACTGCAGGATACAAGAGCATCATCAAAATATGATTCCTAGCAATGGAGAAGGATGCATGTGAAAACAACTTCTGAGAGGTTCACCATAAGTGTCCTCTCCAGAAATTACGAGAAGGTGTAGGGACAGATCAAACAAAACGCAAGAAGCGTATCACAGCAAGACAAACAGACAGGCACAATGAGGTATTTTGGGTGACAGCTGCTTTAAAAAACAGCAGCAACAAAGACAAGCTAAATTAAAAAGCGAAACTAATTAAAAGATGACATAGGCACTACAGCCTTAACTACACAAATGCTCTAAGTCAGTACAAGCCAGTAGTCTACCAAAGGACACAGTCCCAAACTTCTCCATATACATGTGCCCTTCTCTCACCTCCCTGCCATCCCCAACTCCTCTTGTGTCAGCAGATTTGGAGATCTGGTCTAGGGAACTGAAGTTTTGTTTTTTTCATTTAGTTGGAGGTTTTTTATTCTTTTTATGGAAACGCATTTGGCAGGGGAAGCCTTAGTTTTACATTCAGAGAAGCTCCCCTACCCAGTTCACCTTATTGCAATGTAAGTGTGTGTGTTTTGTCAAATGAGGAGACATAAACAAGCAGTTGGAGGATGACCTGAGATACTATCTTGCAGCGACAGTACCAGGGGAGAGAAAGAGATGTCATGCCTCACAAATTCCCAGGTTTCTCTTCTAAAGCAGTCAACACATCTTTGAACAGGGCAATCCTGCATAAGATCTCCAGATCCTCAGATCAGAGGCCCTGACAGGTTCCTTCAGGTAAGGTTCTTGACAGAAAGTGCTGCCATAGGGCAAATGGGAATGCAGTTACTGGGTAAACAGTAGATACTGAAAGAATGAATAAATGCTGAATTCTCACAATGGAGAGAGGTTATTAGTGAAGTCTCACGCTCTCTGCTGGGACTGCTGTTGTTTAACACTCACAAATGAAAGGGAAATGCGGATGTGGCAGGGAAGAGAAGGCTGCTAGAAGCACAAAATTATTCAGTTTTAAGAAAAATAAACTCACTGCAAAAAGATCTCAATTACTGGATGATAAAATAGCTACAATACAATAGTCAGTGACGATAACAGCAAAGGTAATGAACGGGGAAAATGACCTTTACTTTTTAAAAAAGGGCTCTAACCTTATCATTGGTTAAAAAAAATATTTAGAGTTAGTGTGAGTAATTTTGAAAACAATGACTCAATCCTCAAAAGTCAAAGCTTAAAGAATTATTAGCAAAATAATAAAAGAGAGTTAACATTATGCCAGTATGGATTATGCCTATGGATTATCCATGGACTTTATGCCCACGGATTATCAGTCACCAAACTAAATCGTGAAGCAATAGGACTGAAAGCCAAACCCAACTACTTCATTGCACATCCTGAGTGCTCAGCTGTGGAAGTAACTGCTACAAAACATGAATCTGGAAAATCCACTTTGCTTCGAAAGACAACTGCACAGGTATGTCCACAAAGCACTACAGAATACAATAATCCTTACTATACATTTTTTGCTGAACTTTATCCAAGAGCATAGCATTGTAGGCTCATCCTCCATGTTTTTTACCCCAAAGCAATTGCTGTGATACTCTTCCAGATGGATCTGTGGTCTGCCCTGGCAGTGGTGCTACAGAAACAATCCAAATCTGAAGTAATTGGCATGTTTATTACCTAGTTCCCAGAGTGTAACCAGGCTTCAATATGGCTAATTACGGGACAAATCTTTCTTCTCAAGACTTTTAGGAGAAAGCCAAAGGTGTCGAAGCCAAACTGAACGGACACCACTTTTCCCCCCAGCTCTGCACGAGAAACTGTGTACAGTACATAAATGAAAACCCACCCGATGTGAACCCTTTGACTATTGGAAATAATGTATCAGTAAGCAACAACATGTCCTGCCAAAAATCTTGAGGTTGAGAGGTACATCAACAACCTTAAACTGTGAAAACACTAGAGAGTGTGAAGACTTTTTCCGTACAGGAAGTAGAGAACAGATGCTTTAAAGGACCATTACATTAGCTGACATGGCACAGTATTAAGAACAATACTTCTATAGTTATTTCCATATACGGAAACTTACTACTCTCAAGAGCAAAACAGCACTCACGCACTTACTTTCTTCAGAAGAACTTTTGGGTCACAAAATGCCTCTCTCATGTAATTACTGCTGTAACAATCAAACAGGTTGTCACAGTACCACATCATGCTTTCTAGCAGTTTCATTTCTAATTCACTTACACAGTCCTAGTTCCCAGAACAACAATTAAAAGCAGTTCCGGGAATTATTTTTCCAAGTACAAGCAGAGACACGACAACGAAGCGCCTCTTTGAGATTTTCGGTTAAAGACAGTAATTCAGTTTCAAGTCTTATGTTCTTTCCAGTTTCTCATTAGCTGGACAAATTTAGGTACAACATACCACCAACAATTTTCTTAGCTAAAAGTGGAAATCGTGCTGGGAAACTTTGTAGACAGCAGTTTTTGAAAGAGCAGGACAGTATCTCCTACCAAGATAACAAAGAAGTCAACAAATTATAAGCTGAACAAAAAAGAATTCAACAGATAATCTGCAGAGGATGTGAATCAGCTGCACGTACAGAAAGACCAGTTCTCTAGAAACTAAAGTAGTATTAGCTAGGGGATGGTACATGTCCTGTAACCGTTAAAAGCAGACTGCTCTATAACATTTAAAAGCAAAAAGGACTATAAATATCTTGCAATGTACTTCATATAATCTAAGAGAAAAACAGGACAAATATATTGGAGTTCCAAAACCAATATGCTGTTTCATAACAAAATATAGCGACATAAGCATGAAAACCATTTTATATGATGGATTCATCAACCACTTTTAGAAAATACTTCAATCTGAAGAAAATTACACGTGACAGAAGAAAGAAAAAACTAGGGACATAACAATACCAGCAGCATAACAACATTTTAGGCATAAACCCATCCCTTAAGAAGAGTTTTAATTTGAGCCAGTACTTCCATGACTACCGCTATGGAGCATCTCAAGCTCAGTTACCTTGGTCTATATCTAGAATTTGCTCAAGGCAGACAAAACCTGGCAGTCACCATGTTGTGCTCAGCTTTCAAAGCAGAAACATATGCAGAACTTCTAAGCACTCAGTTGACAGAATTTAACATGATGCCTCCAATTAAATATTTCTGCCTTACAAACAGTTATTTAACAATCAGACAAAATACAGTATAATAGAGTTAAGCAGTAGTGCACTGGAAATCACATTAACAAGAGAAAATTTTAAAAGTCTTGGGCTATTATTTAAGTCTTCATTAAAAATACAGTCTTGCCAATCTTAAAAATAAGTAATTTAATTTTGACAGTGTAATACAGAACAGCATAAAAATCACTCAAAATACCCCGAACCTTTCAATACCTTGTCTAAATAGATCTGAAACAAAAACTTGGAAGACATGAGTATCTAATTTTTAGAGTATCTAGTTTTATCTGTGTTACACCATTTCATACTTAATTTTTAGTAATTTTACAAATCTAGTATTTTAGCACTTAAGCGTTTTTCCTGCTGTTTTCTCTTAAGGTTTTGCATCTAGTTCTGAGGCAGATATTACAGTGCTTTTTACTAAAAAAGGTTCTGATGTCCTTAACACCATATTTTTTTTCTGGTTATCATTTCACTTTCCCCTGCCTCCTTGAGAGCAATTTCACTGATCTACAGAGTTAGTTGGTTTCCTTAACTATGAACTGTAAATCTGAATAACCATTCCAGAAATAATTCTAAAATCAGTATGTCAGCATTAGCTTTTCATAGATCTGCGACAGAAAAAAATGTAACTAATATTGTCAAGTATGAGTATCCCTTAGTAAATGATAGGAGTCAGAAGTATCTTACATCAAAATCTGTGGAGTATCCATGGAGTTATTATGTGATTCTTAAAAAAGACTAAAGAATCCTTAATACAAGTCAATATATTTTTTCCTAACACCACAAGATGTAGTTGAGCTATCAAAGAAAGGCAAAAAACAGAAAAAAGGGGCAAAACAACATAAACAATTTATGTAAGATCTAAGCAAGCATGTCTATTGGACTTCAACAACACCTGCAAGAAGCTTGAGCTAACATTTCCCCAGATTAGGCCAGTATTATTTTTCAGGAAATAAAGTAAGACATGATATTCAGTGCCTTTTCTCATGGCTACACACAAACTCTGTTTCAAAGACAGATGAGTGAAGGCTAGCTCAGGCTGTGGAAAAAAACTGCAGGAAGGCATAACATTTTCCCCTTAGACACTTAGAGCAAAATGATGCAGGAAATTACTGATTTATAGTGCTTTAAAACACCCTGTTTTCAGTTTATATCATGAAGTCAAGCCTAAATGCTTTTCTCTGTAAAGACAATGGCTTAATACACAATGTCAGATCACTGGATGTCATGGAAGACAATTGCTGGTCACTGCTTCATATAAAATGACCTACTTGAATTCACCTCGCCAGTTTGGGGGATAGTAGAAAGAATGGTTGGAAACAGTGGCACACCATCATTCTGAATTATTTGACTAACAAGTAACAGATAGGTAGAGAGCTGCAGTAGTCAGGTGGCAGCACCACAAAATTTTTGTTGCCAACTCAGTGTGGTCATTTTTACCTTCCTTCAGGCTTGCTCTTTTTCCTTAGCTGTCTGAATTACATAAGCTATCAGAGTAGAATGTAAAGGTAAGTGATTTTAGAGAAAACATGGTTTTGGACAAAAATGCCTAAGCACTGAAGTACAAAAGCAAGTTAGATCCTGCTGGTGCCCAAGGCAATGAGACAAATTCGCATTTAAAAATCAGAGCACTTCTGTTTGGATCACTTCAGGGGAATCTAGGAAAGCAACATTAATCTTCAAGTTTTAAAATCAACAGTTATAAAAAGACAAAGATCATGGCTTTTTTTCCCTGAAATACAATGTACCAGATCCCCCACTTCACATTTGAATAGCACCAATGCAAAAAATTCCCTCCTTATGGGAAGGCCTTGTGCTACACACACATCCAGTGAAAGACCCGTCCTCAGCACCCAATCTTGCTAACTGCAAGACCTTGGTCCACAGATTCTGGAACCTGAAGCCAGAAGGTTCGGAGGCTCCTTGCAAGACCCGTAAGAGCAACCAGCTCCCTCAGAAGAAGGGTCTTACAAAAGCCATGCTGGCCAAGAAGCATACACCCAGCTGGAGTGCTAAAAGCAAGGCTGCACAGCTGAGACACAGGCCTGTGGATCTTGGGTCTTCATAAAGACAATGAGGAAGCCAACCCTCCTTTAAAAATGACAAAATTTAAAAAGTAACATATCCTAAAAGAATATCAAAATTTTGAGAACGCTTTTGATGCTTTTAGGGTTTTTTTTTTGTGCTCAGATACTCCTGAATGCAGGGAGTAGATGTGGTTATGAACATCAAGAAATTTGCATGGCCTCTGCTATCTCCTTCCTCTGTGCACTCTTGCTCCTTGACCATTTATCTTTTGGTTGTATTTCTATTGGCATATAACTAAAACCTATAACGCATACAGAAAAGAAAGTACGTAACTCTCCCTGAAGTAATAAATCAGTAAATTAGGCAATACATGAAGAGCACCTATCAACAAAGCAGTAAAATTGACTTAGCTGACATGGTACATTATCCAGGTTTCCCTAGATCTCATTAAGTTACAAATATCCTCTGTTTCTACAAGAAAAACATGAAAGCCTTCAGTACAAAGTGCTTTTCTGTTCAGCCTCTCTGAATTTTTATTTTGAGAAACTCTTGACCATTTGTAAACAGAGCAAAAACAAAGCTTCAGTGTTTCTGATGAAACCACTATGTTTTACATCCTATTTTGATAAAATTGAAGTCTTTTGCTCCTAGTTTTACTTCCTGAAATTTAAGAAAAAATGAACTAGCTTCTAATTTTTTTTTTTTTTTTTAAATTCAGTTCATCTTTTTGGAAGAAACTTCACTGGAACATTCCCACAGAAACCTTGTATTTTGCAATACATTTTCCAACAAAAAGCATTTCAAACTCTTTCTGGTAGCGTTACAGTCAGGTTGTAGTATCTCTTTTGGCAATTTTAAAATAGAAGCTCACTGGTCAGTGTTCTAAAAGGCATCATCACACTAATTTTAAAACTTGACCATGCTGTGAGCTACCATTGTGCATGACTTAATTGAAATATTTGAACTCTGTTTTACTGAAGTTGCATACAACCATGTCAAACTTCGTACTGTTTACTTTCCATGGCTTATCCAAATGCAGGAAGGTTGGGATGACTTGGCAGCTTTCCTATCCCTCCAGGAATTTTAAACCCCTAGGTTTATAGAAGTCCCCAAAATGTTTCCCTTTAGCTCTCAAACTCCAGAGTGTGTAAAGGTCACACATTATGTAGAAAATGATGCAGTCTGAAGTCTGTTGAACTTTACAGCTTCTCCTATTATTTGCACTAGAAAAACAAACCCAAACTGTAGCTTAGCCATTCCTCTTAAACTTCCCTTTCATATACTTCCTACTTGGATCACTTCCTGCCATCAGCACATGGTGCAACACTGAAGCTTAGTGTGCTTGACCTGTCCAGATGTGGAGTAAAACCATGAAGACTTCAGCTACACCTGGAGCACAGCTAGCACAGCTATGGCAAAAGCAACTAAAAGTGCATTTTGATCGACAAGTCTGTGCAGGATGAACAGCGCACATACACAGCATGGTCAGACGGATTAAATAAAGAGTTTCCAATCCCAATTACAGAGATCTCCAAACACCTTTCTCCCTCCCACCAGAAACTGAAAATCATTTTTAAGAAAGGACTGGGGACAGAAACAAAGGGTTCACTTTAAAAAAAATTTAAAAATCAATTTTATCTACTATAGGTGTGAACTCCAAAAGAATTATCTTAGTGGAAGTGAAATTCCTATGAAATTAAAGAGTATAGCTACCATAGATTTCTGTTGTATTTTAATAAGGAAAACATCCCTGCCTCAGAAAATTTAGAGACTAAAAAGAGGACTTAAAAACACAAGTTGAGTTTGAAATTGCAACACATTGCTTTGGGTAAGGGAACAGACCATTTTCACACTGACTTAAATATATATACCTAAGTTATTCCATGCATCTACACATTCCAGTGTTTTGCTATCTCAGAGGAAGATGGGACAAAGAACACATGGAAACAGCTGTCAAATTTAAAGGAGTTGCTTTGGTTTGGATGCAATTTTACTCTGCTTGTCTTCACTTTCACTGTAGAGAAAATGCCCATTTCTCCTTTTGGTTAGTGTGGTATTTGTTATGGGCAGCTTCACTGACTTCACTACAAATATACTGATGTAAAACTCGTATAGAAACCACAGCAAATATGTAAAGTATTGCAGACCAACGTGCGCCCACAAATACAGCAAAACAGCAGACAGAAGCTTTACGTATAAATATCTGTTTAAGAAAAGCTTGTACAAGACACCTCAACTCAGATGCAACAACCCATCAGCAGGAGTTCTGCTTTGCAGACTTCTCTTTTTAAGTATCTAAGAAGTTCCTTGTTTGTCATTCAGTGGGCATTTTCTATAGCTATTTTGAAGCATATAAACCAATGACTAAGCCACAGCAAAAACAAGACAGGTTTTACCATTCACTTCCAATGAAATAAGAGGCTGAAAATTAAGGCATTTCTGCAGTTAGGCCCAGAAATGACACTCTCAAAGAACCTGACCCTGCCTCTTAGCTACCTGATTCTCTATTCTGGTTTAACTGCAGGCAACATGAGGTACCTGTAGCCTACTGGTCAGTGATTTTCTAACTCTAGATGGTTGACACGAGTCTTTAGACTGTAACATGACAAGGAAAATTGAAAACAATACGAATACTGAAGGCAGTTGGCCCAAAGCATCCACCACCCTGAAGTCAGCAAGAAAACTTACAGCATCTTCAGTGGAATCCAGACTGGATATTTGCTTTAGAAAGCTGTCATCCTTTATCACTTCTACTCATCTCAAACATGAAAGCATGACTGTGCACAGCATGTCTGTATTACTGCTCATTTTTATCCTCCTATGTGGATAAAATTAATCAGGGCTACTTGGCTCTTTTTATTATGTTATAAATATCAGTATTTCAAACCATTTACATGAAAATAAATTACAGGGTAGTAGACCACAACCACAGATCTCACTCTTGAGCTTAGCAGAGCCTTTTAAACCTCACACAGCCAGCACTAAGTTAATGTCTGGCCAAGAGTCAAAACTATAAAGATTTGAAAGCCTCAAAGCACTCACAGCACAGTTTCACAATTGGTTTGAATCAGTTTAAGTGTGCTGGTGCTTCTGTAAGTTACATATCTGCACTTTCTACTTTGTCCCCTGCTTTAGCATTAGCACAGCTATGACTGTGGAAATAATGTATTTGTTAGGAATAGATTTAAACCAAATGTTTCTACTCATTCGGCTGAGTGCACACATACACTCAGCTCAAGAAAAGCAGCAGAGAGAAAGGCCTGTACGGATGGCGGTAGGGTTACTTTGAGAACAACCTACTTTTAAACTGGTTAAGTCAATCATAAAAACCGTATCAGAAGAAATAGTTAAGGCAGTATTTGTAAGCAGAACTTTGTGGTCTTTCCTAAATAACAGGTACCTAATCCGCTCACTCTTATTCCCTTCCCCATATCAACCAACAGGTTCTTTTTTTCTTCCAGAGAAGACGTAACTTATAACTACTGAAACTTAGAGCTAATGACTTTCAATTCTACTGCTTCTATCTCAGATTTGAAGGACTTGCGTATCTAAAAGTTAACTTTTTCCATCTATACCACTGAACCACCACAGAGAGCAGCTGAGGAAGTTTAACAAAACCCAGAAATTTGAGTAAGGGGTGTGCAGGGCAGTGTATGCCACACGCCACTACCTGGATCTCACTCTAACACCACCACTGGAAATACCTGGAGGAACAAAACCCTATTTCACAGAAGGCTCACTGGGAACTGCAGGGGAAAGCTTCTGTTCTCAATGTAGTGCCATTTTCTGAGGCTAAACACTTTGTTTCAGAGACTGAGCTCTCTTACAGCAAAGGATGAGAAATACCCCATAATGAGAACACTTACTCAGAGCGTGAGATATGGGTTGCATGCCTCCCCTCTCCTGCCAGAGTCAAACCAACACTTCCCAGTCAAACACCTTGCCTCTCCTAGGAAGTTTATTACTACAGATTCAAGTGAAAATGGCTCATTTGTGACAAATGTTCTTTTGACCAACCTTCAGATCTCTGCAGAAGCTTAGATGTTGAAAAATGGCTTTTCCTTTTCTAATGTAACACTGTGTCTTTCACATTTGAGATCCTAACTCCATTTGTTCCAAAATACCACATGTGAAGCACGTCCTTTGTACAGCATGTCCTTGGTACTCCCTCAAAGTTTTGACATTTCCTTTCTTACCTTCTAGGTATTAGCCAATTGCCATAATGAAAATACAACTCCTAAATGTAGTCCACAATGTAATGAAAAAGTTCATAAAATACTGAATTTGTTCCATAGATCTTCAGGATATGGGCTGGAAGGAAAGAGCAGTTGTGGGGGAGAAGTCATCTGAAATACTTGTAATTGCTGTTTGTACCAGACTAACGATATGCTAAATAATAATTTAAATGATCTTACAATGCAGAATTTAAAGAGGTTATTTGCTGAGTTACACATTTAGAAAGTAATAGCTCTTCACATTAATCAAGTCCAAGTTCTGCTTTTTGGCAGCAGTTCTCCCCTGACAAGCACTTTCATGTCAGTATTTATCATCTATACTAATTAGCTTACCAGCTTGAATAACAGTTAGGAAACTTTTTTTTTTTTTTTTGGTAACTTCTTACATTCCAGTTTTGTGAAGGAAATCAAATTAATACTGTAGTTTTGAGGGTTTTTAAAAACCTACATGAATTCACACAAATCTTATTGAATGGCTCTGGTAAATTCTTTCAATAGCTTCATAATGTTATCCTTTATAAAAAAGAGAACAGGAATGTGACTGTAGGCTTTGTACTATCTCTGACAAGCAGAGGTTAAAATCCTCTCGTACAAACTTAGAGGCCTCTATTCAGCCAAAACTGCAAGAGGCTGCAAGCATTTGATGAGGTAGTTGCAAGTAAGTTGGCAATAAAGTGAAATACATCCTTAAGAACTATGTGGATAAACACCAGTAATGCTGACACGGAACCACCCTACCTCAGCCCTGTCAAGAGAATACATGCTGGGCAAAAACGTAAAACTAAAGATCTGAAAAATAAAAAGCAATTGCCTTAGAACTAAACAAATTACAAATGTCTTTCTACAAGTTCTGTTCCCCTGACTCATTTCATCCTGTATGCTTGGAATACATTCCAAAACAATTAATGAAACTTCTTCCATTTCCTTCCTATCATTCCTAGTATTTTTGCTTACTATAGGAGCTGATTTTTTTTTTTTTTAATAAAACAGTCATGTTTTGCACTTGCAAAGTATTTTGAATAAGAATTTTTAGTCATGGAAAATCTGGCAAATTTCTGCAAACTCCAATTAAATTTTGAATTTCTAATTCTGTGATTTAGAAAGTATAAGGTTGAGCAGAGCTAGAATTTGCCACAGTGTTATGAAAAGCCATTTAACTTATTTCCTGCATAGAAGGTAGAGAGAAATTTCAAACACTAACACTTGTTCACCAAAAGGGTTGTCAAGCATTGGAACAGACTGGCCAGGGAAGTGGTTGAGTCGCCATCCCTGGAGGTATTTAAAAAGACATGTAGACATGGTTTAGTGGTGGAGTTGGCAGTGTTAGGTCAATGGTTGGACTCAATTATCTTAAAGGTCTTTTCCAACCTAAACAATAAATAAAGTTGAGGCTGCAGGGAGTGGTAAGCAAGTGTGGCATTTCTTAAGTGCTCTTGCTGCGTGTGTTACAGTGAAGTGGGGGCCACCATTTCAAATATACCAGATAACAAATGGATATATTGATAATGTCTTACCCAATTATTGCGTGTCGCTCTGGTATCTTTATAATCACATTCTGAGAAAAAGCTTACTTTGCATGTCAAAACATTTGAGAATGTAAGCAAAAACTGCTGATAAGACTTCCCAAGAGATACACAAAAAATGCAACTTAAGAACATTCATGCAAGTATTTATCAGTCATCTGTTAGTGGCCTAAAACACTGCTGTAACTGCTCAAGTGTATTTACAATGCAAATAACCAATCTGCATATTCCATTATACCATTTACATAATTCCAGGTAATTTTTGTGATAGCTCTATAGAAACGTACAGTGTCTAATGGTAAAAGAAGCTTTGTTATCTCAAAGGTCAAAGTGCATCTACAGCAATGCACGTAGCAGGGCCAACAAACAGGATGAGCTTGAAGCCATTGTACAATCGGAAAACTATGATGTAGTCGCCATCATGGAAACATGGTGGAATGATTCACACAACTGGAGTGCTGCATTGCACAGCTATAAACCCTTCAGAAGGGATAGGCCAGGAAGGAGAGGCGGGGGAGTGACCCTCTATGTTAGAGAGTGTTTTGGTTGTCTAGAGTGTGATGATGGCGATGGTAGGGTTGAGTGTTTATGGGCAAGAATCAGGGGAAACACCAAACAGAGATATCATGGGGGAAATCTATTATAGACCACCCAACCAGGATGAGGAGATAGATGAAATATTCTATAAGCAGCTAGAAGAAGTCACAGGATCACTGCCACTTGGTCTTCTCGGGGACTTCGACTTACCAGATGTCTGCTGGAAATACAAATACAGCAGAGAGGAAACAGTCCAGGAGGTTCCAGGAGTATGTGGAAGAGGTTGTAGTGAGGTGGGGTCAGTCTGTTCTCTCAAGTAACAAGCGGCAGGACAAGAGGAAATGGCCTTCAGTTGCACCAGGGGGCATTTAGGCTGAATATTAGGAAAAATTTCTTTGCAGAAAGGGTTGTGAAGCATTGGAACAGGCTGCTCAGGAAAGTGGTGGAGTCCCCATCCCTGGTGGTATTTAAAAGATGTGTAGATGTGGTGCTGAGGGACATGGCTTAGTGGTGACCTGGCAGTGCTGGGTTAACAGCTGGACTTAATGATCTTAAAGGTCTCTTCTAACCAAAATGATTCTGTGATTCCTGTCTGCCTACATCAGCTTTTACATAGTATTCCTTAAGTAAAAACATGTTCTCTGTTGTCCACTTATAAAATCATAGTCATAGAATGCTTTGCTTTGGAAGGGACATTTAAAGGTCATCTAGTCCAAATCCCCTGCAGTGAGTGGGGTTCAACTCGATCAGGTTGCCCCATCCAACCTGACCCTGAATGTTTCCAGGGATGGGGCATCTACCACCTCTCTGGGCAATCTGTGCCAGTTTCACCACTCTCATTGTGAAAAAATGCTTTCCTATATCTACTCTAAATCTCCCTTCTTTCAGTTTAAAACCATCACCCCTTGTCCTGTTGCAACACGCCTTACTAAAAAGACCTGTCCTCATCTTTCTTGTAGGCCCCCTTTAAGTACTGGAAGGTCACAATAAGGAGCTTTCTCTTCTCCAGGCTGAACATCAACTCTCTCAGGCTGTCCTCATAGCAGAGTGCCCCAGCCTTTGGATCATTTTTGTAGTCCTACTCTGAACCTGCTCCAACAGGTCCATATCTTTCCTGTGCTGAGGACTCCAGAGCTACATGCAGCACTCCAGGTGAGGTCTCACCAGAGCAGAGTAGAGGGACAGAATCACCTCCCACGACCTGCTGGCCACAATTCTTTTGATCCGGCCCAGGATATGGTTGGCTTTCTGGGCTGCAAGTGCACATTGTTGACTCATGTCGGTCCTTTTACCCACCAGTAACCCCAAGTCCCTTCTCTGCAGAGCTGCTCTTCATCTCCCAGCCTATATTGATACCAAGGATTGCCTCAACCCAGCTGCAGGACCTTGCACTTGGCCTTGTTGAATCTCATGAGGTTCACACTGGCCCACTTCTCCAGCTCGTCCAGGTCCCTCTGGATGGCATCCCATCCCTCAGGCATGTCAACTGCACCACTCAGCTTGGTGTCATCTGCACACTTGCTGAGGGTGCACTTGATCCCACTGTCCATGTCATTTATGAAGACATTAAACAGCACTGGTCCCAGTATGAACCTCCCTGAAGGACACCACTTGTCACCAATCTCCATATGGACATTGAGCCATTGACCACTACCTTCTGCATGTGACCATCCAACCAATTCATTCTCCACTGAACAGTCCACCCATCAAACCCACATCTCTCCAATTCAGAGAGAAGGATTGTCGCAGGGGACCGTATCAAAGGCTTTACAGGAGTCCAGAGAGAATGACATCCATAGCTCTTCCCCTGTCCACCAATGCAGTCACTTCATCATAAAGGCCACTAGATTGGTCAGGCAGGACTTGCCCTTGGTGAAGCCATGCTAGCCATCTCAAATCACCTTCCCGTCCCCCATGTGACTCTGCATAGCTTTTAGGAGGATCTGTTCATGATCTTCCCAGGCTCAAAGGTGAGGCTGACAGGTGGGTAGTTCCCAGGGTCCTCCTTTTTACCCTTTTTAAAAACGGGTGCAGTGTTTCCCTTTCAGTCAGCAGGGACTTCACCTGACTGCCAGGACTTTTCAAATATCATGGAGAGTGGCTTGGCAACTCCATCACCCAACTCCCTCAGGACATTGGGATGCATTTACTCAGGTCCTGTAGACTTACGTATGCTCAGGTTCCTCAGGTGGTCACAAACCTGATCTTCTCTTACAGTGGGAGGGACTTCGCTCCCCTCATCCCTGTCTTTGGTTCACTGCCTCAGGAGGTATGAGAAGAGACGTTGTCAGTGAAGACTGAGAGAAAAAAAGTTGAGTACCTCAGCCTTCCCCTTGTCTGCTGTTACCAGCTGGCCAGTCACATTCATCAGAGGGGTTACGCTTTCTTTAACCTTCCTTTTCTGGGTGACATACCTGTAGAAGCCCTTCTTATTATTCTTTACATCCCTCGCCAAGTTCAGCTCCAGTTGTGCCTTGGCCTTCTGAACCCCATCCCTACACAACTGGGCAGTGTCTCTATACTCTTCCCAGGATAACTGTCCCTGCTTCCATTGCCTGTGCAGTTCCTTCTTGCCCTTTAGTTTCACCAGCAGGTCTTGATTCAGTCATGCTGGTCTCTTCCCTTCCTTGCCTGATTTCTTACAGGTGGGGATTGAGAGTTCTTGCACTCTGTGGAAGAGTCCTTAAAGGTCTGCCAGCTCTGTTCTGTTCCCTCATCCTGAAGTGCTGTTTCCAGGAGGTCCTATTGACTAACTCCTTGAAGAGCTGGAAGTTTGCTTTCCTAAAACTCAGGGTCCTGACTTTACTCTTTGCCTGACCGATACCCCTTGGGACTGTGAACTCAACCCGACCAGTGCATGACCACTGCAGCCCAGGCTGCCTCCAGTCTTGACCTTGCTTCTCTTTATAATACTAAGCATATAAAGGACAGCATAGGAAACAAGCTTACTCACACATGGACATACAACAAATACTGTGAAGAAGTGTTTCAGAACTAGATTTTGACTAAAAGTGGCATTTCTTAAAAGTATGATTGTCATATTCATTGCATGTATATTAAGAACAAAAAAGCATTGTTCTCCAGTGCTGTATAGAGATTGCAACAACATACCTTTGCTATACATGTATTTGCTCTGAAAAAGCTCTCCTCTCCATGAAACCAAGGGGGTAGGGGAGGGAAGGACTCTAGCAGTCTGAATTTATACAAAAGGAGAGAAATTGTCTCGTCTTTCTGCAAGCAGGAGAGGCACAGTTGTGTTTTCTATAAAGGAAATTGAAACAATTCTAAAGCAAAAAAGAGAAGCATTTCAAACACACAGGAATGAAGAACTCTATTTATCCTGAGCTTCCTTTTCCCTTTTTAAGCCATTACACACATAGAGAAATTATTTCAACTTAGAGAACCTAATAGACTCATAGCTCAGATACTTAAGCTTCTCTTGCCCTTTTTTTTTATATGTATTTGAAGGATTTTTGGTAGCTATAAATTAGAACGTAGCTAATAAAACAAAAACTAATCAGGAAAAGTGGTTCTAGAAGGTGAAAAATATTATACAGTTTTCTTTTAACTTTTACTTGTAATTTGTATGTGTAATTTCATTTGCATTAAGCTAACAAGTTCCTGATATGGAGGAGTGTTTATCTGGCTATGCAGTAGTCATACAGGATTAGTCTGGCTAGATAAAAATAGTCTGTTCACCACAATTCTTATAATGCTCATTTAAAGACTTGTCTACTACACTGGAAAAATTTTAAGGGGGACAAAAAGAAGTTTTCAGTGCACTATTTTCTTCACACTGTCTCTGTAGCTGGACACCATCGTTGCATTTTAAGAAGGCAGTAAACCACCTATCAGAAGCAGTCTTACAGTGACTTATGTCTCAGCAAGCAGCTCCTGAAATGCAGCCAAGAAGGTCAAAGTTCCCAGCCCTGCTTTCTCTGAACCTACTTCCCCATAGACTTACGGAGTTGAAACAAGAGAAGTCTCTTAATAGATCCTTTTGCTTGGCAGACATCTAACCTAAAAATACAAAATTGTAATCATCCTACATTTTTATCTCATTCACTAGCCACCACAATTATCTCAATATTATATTTAATAAAGGCTTCTCCATCCAAGGACTTCAAAGTAGGTTATACAATTAAGATGGACTTGCCTCCCACTGAGGAAGTGAACAAGCTCTTATACGGAGGGAAACTAAAGCACAAAGTCATAGAAAACTTTGCCAGGGTTGGAACAGAAAATCTGTGGCACAGCCAGAAACAGACTTCCTGGCTCCCAGCTCTATATCTCAACCATAACATATTCCTTCCTGTACATACACACGTTCAAAGAGAAACTCCAGTAAATAGACTAAAAATGCTAAAACCCATGAAAATTACTGGATAAATAACAACACTTAGGGCAAAGAAAATACTATCCTGACAGGTTCGTCTTCAATGCAACAGACAGCATAAGTCCTGCACAAGCTTGTTTAACCAAAGGGAGAACAAATGCCTGTACCATGACATAGTCGTATCCTTAAAAGCAGTAACATTAGTTAGAATAGTTTAACAATAGTTAAAATAGTGGAGTTATACTTAGCATTTAGTACATCTGATAGCCTTCATTTAACAGTACATACTCTGATTTTGGAAGCACTGTAAGAATTTATTACAGCATTATTAATGTTGAAGCTGTTTTTTCCTCTAAAGTAAGAGCTTTTAGTAGTAGCAACAGTGCCAGACTAAATGCAGTACACAAATTGAAAATTCATTTCACCTGTGACCACAACTTCTGTTTGATTCTGGCACTGAAGACTAGGGTTAACACCAGAGGAACACACAACACAGGCCAAAAACAACTCTGAAGGCTTGGAAAGCCTTCCAATACTTGCTTTATTTCAGTGAAATGTTTCTTGACCACTCAACCTGGACTTCTGAATTTAAGGGATCCTGCCCCTGTGTCCTAAATGAGAGCAAGTATCCAACTTTATGGCATCTAGGGATAGGAGGAAGCAGCACCTGCTTGTGGCAGTGTCCTACAGCCGCTCTACTAGCACACTGCTGGGGTTATAAGGACTTTTCCTTCTGGCCCCCTGCTGAACAATGGAATAGGTTTGCCACACAAATCCAAGATTGCTCCAAGGTGTAAAGAGTCCTAGATACCTAAACTCAGGTATCAAAACTCATAAAAGCAAAGTTAAGTGGCAACCAACTGAAGGAGCTAAGAAATCTGTTCTCTGCTGAAGTGAGAGATGATTTCAAGCATCTCATCAGCTCTTAGCTTTAAGGAGCCCATGCTGACTCTGCCTTCAATGCCTCTTCAAAAGCTGCAGGAAGCCTGTTGATGGAAATGCAGTCTAGCACTAAGAGCAAATGACAAGTCCTTAACTCATTCTCATCTCTGATGCAGAAAGGCAGACAGACTTACATTTGCATCTCCCTGCACTGGCAGCATCATTTCCTTCAGAGAAAAAAAAACCCTCAGCATACAGGGCCCTCCCTGCAGCTGCTTCCTCCTGCCTACTCCACCTCCCCGTCCCAAAGGAAAATGTGCCCATGGAGGAGCATAAGCAAGGTTATTACCATGTCAATTCTTCCTCTATAATAACTGATAAACATATTCTTATTTTTTAAAGCGTTGGGCCTTACTGAAGGCTTTTCCAAATCTGACAGAACAGAAATATGATCACTTGAAATGTGATCCAACAAAAGGAAAGTACACAATGAAGTTACCTCCCTACTCGTGCTGGAGCCCATCCAGAAGAGAGTCTGCCCTTGACTACTGCATCTTGTGGTGCGCTACTGCAGGTTCTTCAGATCAGAAAAGCTTACGCATATTAAGAGTGCTTGATAACAATCAGCCACATTTAATTTAAGAGAAGAAGTATGCAATTCATCTTTGCCATGCGCATTTTTACACTAAAACAAGTCAGACTGCCCACCCAGTCTTATACCTACTCACTAAAACATGACATGAAGTAAAAACCTGTCATATTGGCATTTTCAAATCTTCTTCTGCAGGTGGAGAAACCCTGCAGCTGAATGCTATTTCTGGAAGCATACAAATATCACTTAGTTCTTCAATTAGTGTAAGGTGCACGTACTGCTGTGCACCAAAAGGTGCAGGGAGAAGAACAAGTTCCAAAGACAGCAAAAGCACATACATCCAAGACCCTAAAATACAGCTCTGAGTAGTGTCCATGTTCCTAACAGAAGCAATAAGCTACAGCAAGGCAAGGCAAGAGCTCTGACACACAAACTGAAGGCTAAGGATGCACCTTCATGATTGTTCTAAACCACATTTACCATGGTAACACGAATAGTGCCCCTTGTCAGACATACACACCCTGTCTCTGTGCACCTAACACCTTTGCGCAAACGGAAGAGTAAAGTACTAATAAATAAGAGAGACATACTCATTTCCGCTAGCTTCTCTCTCTAAACGTGAATTACTGCTTGAGGTTTTGACATGTACCATCAAATTTCTGTACTTCAGGGATTTTCATTTCAGTAACTGAGCCTGCCGCCTGCCCCACACAGTTTTCCTGTGCAAGCAAAGCTGGAGCAGGAAAACAGCTCAGAGCTCCCAGAGCCTGATTAAGAACTCACAGACTTTTGCAGAAAAACTCACTCTTCACTGTGCAAGGCTTCCAGGAACAGAAATAAAATTCAACCATGTGTGACAACTGCTTTTGTGAGGAAAGCCAGGTAAGGCAACTTTATGCTAAGGTACAAGTTAAGCTGGACACACAAGAGACTCTGCAAAACTCACATTTTCATTTCTTGCTGACTTAGAAGTGGAAAATGCACTACAGTTCATGGTTAAGTATGAATTTCAAAAACAGTGGAAAAGGTTTCTTGTGGTTATAGCCTACTGAGGTGAAATTGCTTGATTTCACCTCAAAATCAAGGTGAAAGAGTTTCACAGAAGAAACTTATCAAGAAAACCTGAAATAAGCAGGACACCTTTTTGCATGGTTCTGAATTTTGTCTGACATGCCTTACACATTAAGAAACTATGCCAAAACCCTGTGAAGTGCTATTATTTACTCTCCTTTTCAGCAGACTAGAAAGGTTTCTCTCAGAGCCTTGCTTAGATAAAACTGATTAAAATCTAGTTCAAAAGAACCATACCACCCAGCCACATACGAAAAGATTTGCTCTTCTAAGACTTAGAAATAGACTGGTTTTGATGTCAGAAATTAGTCTATCCAAGCTGTTGTTAAATAAATGAGTCCATCTAAACTGAGATTTATCTTATACCTGACCCTAAAGACAATAAGAGCTGCTTTTTTTTATATATTTACTTAATTAGTGACAAGTTTTCATTAATCAGTGACTAATGGAAGTATTTTGTGCATATGCAATAACTGGCCCCCTTTAAATTATCAGAAACAATGGCATAGTGCAGGATTTATTTTAGTATATTAATTCTGTGCTTACATATTGAAGAAAATGCTTTCTGCATCACAACATTAAAAAAAATGGAAGCTTTTTGTAAAAAGAGTCATCTTTCTGACTAGAAATAGAGCTTGGGATATGCTTTCTAATATGGAACAAGTTAAAAATGTCTCCTCCCACTGCAACACATCTCAGTCCTGAGAATATCCAAGAGCAACCCACAGGTTCATAATCTTTATTTGGTGAAATTATTTAATTACCTATCAATGTTACTTGTCCCTCCTGAGGTTTGTAAGTGGTGTATTGAAGGAATCAAGATAGAACTACTCAGCTGATTTCTGGTGATTAAGGTGTTATCTATCACAGGCAAAGATATCTATCAAAAAATGTAACATTAGTTCAATCCTACATAATGTATAAAAACCTACAATTACTACTACCTCCAAAGAAAAACAGGAATTTTAATGTGTGAGAGTTACTTAGACACTGAAAAGTCTCCTCATAACTGCAGAAAAAGGTTTTGCGATGAAGCTTTTGGACTCCAGCAATGTTGACAAAGGACCTTTCAGGGAGTACGGAAAGAGTTAACAGGAGGCTGCAGCCGCAGCAATCTGCCGGAGACTATTTGCAGCCTGCAAGGTACCATCCCGGCAGACACATTATCAGATTAGGGGAAGGCAAACAAACTGAATTGAAACCATTCTCCAGCGAGCCCGACCTCTTCTTCCTGTGATGTCACCCTACAAATTGCTGCCGCTCTTTGCTCTGCTCTCCAGAAGGAGCTGGGCTGGTGAGAGGCTGCTGGGGCGCAGGGCCGTGCTGGGCAGGAATAAACACGCTCTGGAATTCTGCCGCTGCCCTGCCAAGCAGCTGCTTCCCGCCCTGTGGGGCGAATGAGCCAGCGAGAGCACTTGGAGGAGCTGAAAAGCTCGTTTTACAGAAAGTACGCTGAGGGAGAAATGCAAGTGCTGACACTTCGCGTTGGCGTCCAGGAAATCTTTTTCCAAAGCGTATATTCCCAGTAAATTTGGACGGACAAGACCTCGCCATCGTGATCTGCAGCCAAGAATAAGGCAGAAAGTTCTGCAACGGCTTCATCAAATCGAGGGGGAAGATGGAACTAAGCAAGCTCTGGGATGACCTCATCTCCACAAATGACATGGTTTTTGACTTTCGAAGACCGGCTATGTGATTACAAATAGCACTTGGAAGAGTGACCTCCTGGTGATTACTGCTGGAGATGCACTCCCCTGCCACAGAGCTTGTGTCCCGCCTCTGAAGCTTTGCAGTGCAACAAACTTTCCCAAGCAGACAGTTCAAATACATCTGAAAGTTCTTCTGGAATTTAAAAAAAGTTGCAATAAAACTACCAGAGAAACCTCCAAACAACAGGGATTTTAAATATACCATTATAATGGTAAGCTCTAATTGTTCCACCGAGGACTCCTTTAAATATACTTTATACGGGTGTATCTTTAGTATGGTGTTTGTTCTTGGCCTCATAGCAAACTGCGTTGCCATATACATTTTTACTTGTACACTGAAAGTGCGCAACGAGACTACAACTTACATGCTTAATTTAGCAATATCGGATCTGCTTTTTGTGTTTACATTACCCTTCAGGATTTATTACTTTATAGCAAGAAACTGGCCATTTGGCGACATCCTTTGCAAGATTTCTGTCACCCTCTTTTATACAAATATGTATGGGAGCATTTTATTCCTGACTTGCATAAGTGTAGATCGCTTTTTAGCTATAGTACACCCCTTTCGATCTAAGACTCTCCGAACCAAAAGGAATGCAACCATTGTCTGTGCTGCAGTATGGATAACCGTGTTAGCAGGCAGCACACCAGCCAGCTTTTTCCAGTCTACGAACCGCCGTAATAATACTGAACAAAGAACATGCTTTGAAAACTTTTCAGAGGACACATGGAAAACCTACCTATCCCGGATTGTTATCTTCATTGAAATAGTTGGGTTTTTTATTCCACTGATCTTGAACGTGACCTGCTCTACTATGGTCTTACGGACTTTGAATAAACCACTTACATTAAGTCGGAATAAATTAAGCAAGAAAAAGGTACTCAAAATGATTTTTGTCCATTTGGTCATATTCTGCTTCTGCTTTGTGCCTTATAACGTTACCTTAATACTTTACTCCCTTATGAGAACACAGACCTGGATTAATTGTTCAGTGGTAACTGCAGTCAGGACTATGTACCCCGTCACTTTGTGCATTGCTGTTTCAAACTGCTGTTTTGACCCTATAGTCTATTATTTTACATCAGACACAATTCAAAATTCGATAAAAAAGAACCGGTCCACTAGACTACGAGACGTCAGATTCTCCGAAACTCCAGTTTCGGAAAACTTCATACACCACAGCCTTCAGAGCATAAAAATGAAAATATTTGACAGTGACTCTACAATATAAACTGTATTTAAAAACTACTGGGACTAAACTGGAATTAGAAGCCTACACATTTCTTCAGCTGTGGAAATATATTCTGATATGCAAATGTGCTGCTTCCTTCACATCAGAAAAGTTTGTAAGACTGTAAAAGTGTTAAGCATAATAGCACAGAAAAAGTATTTTAAGAATTTGTCAAACCTCTGTTCTGACAGGCTGTATGTTGGAAACAAACTTTTGGTTTCAGATCAGGTTACCTGAAGTCCAGAGACGTCTGTCAAGTCAAACACAGATTAAAATGGGGTTTAAGTTAAAACAATTGCTCATTTTTAACAATTATATCAGTTTCCAAGTTACTGAGGATAAGGGTGAAACTATCTGGTTTACACTGCAGGATACAGTTGCTGAAGAAAACAGCACCGTATTGATAGTATCACTTCAGCTACTCTGCCTGCTCAGCAGTTTCCTCATCTCTCTCTTACTCCTCCCTTCTGGCTTTTTCCCTGCACCTTCCTTCATAGGAAGCTTCAATTGACAGGCTACAAGAACTTCATTTATCCCAGGTTTATCTGATAAAATATATGCTCTCTCCACAGGCCTGGCCCCCATAAAGCAATTAAATCTTCTGGTAGTTTAGGGCATCTGGAAACAACTCAGACAAACTGGTTTTTCTTCTCACCCCTGTCTCGGATGTCTGTGTAATTATTACAAAATAACCTCTGATGACTTAAGTTAGTGCTTTAGGTACAGTACCAGTTTATTAAATTCTTTTGTGAGGAGTTCTTCAACTCGACACGACTTTTGAGCAAAACAACACCCAACAAAAAAGGTAATTCAATCTCAAAGTAATAGTTTTTTTTAGGAAAACATGACCTTTGCTAACTAGAAAAGAGCACATGCAACAATTCAAATATTTCTTCTAGGAAACTATTTGGTGTCCCATAAAAAATTCAGGACAGTAATTTTTAGAGTGAAACTTCCTCTCAATCTTTGTGTCCTAGAAATATTTTTAGCATGAGCATTTAAAACTTCAAATATTGTTTTCTTGTGAACTTTACAATGTATAAAAATAAATTACTTGGGGCTACGTGCTCACAAAATTAATCAAGACCCTTTGAAAAGTCAAAGCCATGTATGTAAAAGGAGAAATCTATGTATATTACTGTTACAAACAGGAATATATAGACAAGTGCTTTAAAATGGCCTGCTCTGTATGTTTCCCAGCTATTAGAACATTGTGTACATTTTCCTCAAAACTAATTTAACACTGATGTAAAATTAAATAAATATTTAAAAGGCAAAAGTCTTGGTTTTTCCTCCCCAAAAACAATGGAGGCAAGAGTAAGAACTGAGTTTAAATGAATTTGCACTTTAGATTTAGGGCAGTCAGTTGCAATATAGATATAGCATTGAGACATTTTTACTTTAGGGCGGTATATGGAAGAGCGAATCAATGTTGGAGAAAATGCATATTGAGCTGTCAGAGTATATGATACCTGATTGAGTTTACTTCCCCTTGTGAAGCTTTTGCTTAATTGTTATAAATCAACGGTACATTGCTGACTACTATTGGAAAACTGAGTTACTCAAAGAAACAAATGCCAATTGAATTTTAAATTTATCAGCATTTTAAATCTTTATCCACACCACTTCTGAAATTAAAATTCAAATAGCATGAGTTTAAGCTACAAAGACAGCACAGATATAGATGTCTACATAATATCTGAAAATAGGCAGTTATCTCATTTGGGAATCCTGAACTCTTTTGATTCATATCCAATTTCAGAAATATGCATGAAACCCCCAGCACGAGTAGCAATTCTCTATGTTTTCCAAGTATCTCTGACAAATCCAAAGTCACTGATGAATCCAAAGTTTGAAAGCCAGATACACATCTCTAATGTATCAATGCATGTCTGTCTAAAGAGCCCGTTTAATATTAGACTCCCTCCAAAGACTTTAAGACCTTAATGTCACTGCTGGGCCACGTTTCCCCTGAGGCTTGGCAAAGCTGTTACTCAGTTGAGCAGCAACTTGTTCAGCAACACCTCTGCATTACAGCAGCGAGCACCCCAGAGCCTCACCCTGGTAAAGAGAAGCTACTCTCTCTGAGATTACAAAACTGCCAAAAAAAAAAAAATTATAATCACCAACTCAAAAGCAGAACAAGCAGATAAAGTCACATGTATGGGTATTCCACTTCAGACCAGACTTTCCTTGGAGTATTTAGCTCAAAGAGCCTGGGGAAACATAAAGAGTAGGCTCACTCTGCCTTGCACTCACTCTCCAGGACAGTAGCTTCTGCTTTTTGCAATAGTGTAGTGCAACAAAGTACAGCGGCTTTCCAACCAATTGACAACATCTTATCTCAAAACTGAGGAAGATTTCTATTTTTTTGTTATTAAACATACTACCTTCCTTCCACAGGGGGGAAAAAACAGAACCAAACAACAAAACCAAAACCAACCAACCAACCAACCAAAAAAGAACACAGTAAAAAGCAACATCTGTAATTTAGAGAATCTGACCATTACTTGAGAAATTCCTGATGTGTCTAATTCAGAAGAGGGGGAGTGAACCTGTACCTCCCATAACAAGCTGATATAAAAAGTGAAGCTACCAGCTATTCAGGACTGGATGAGGTTTTCTCCACCTTTTCTGGATCTGCAACAAGATTATCCTGGAGAGCTGTGGGTGGAGCAATGTTTTCACTGGTACATTCCCGAACAGCTGCATCCCTTCCCTCTGCTCCCACCTTTGATATCAACTCCTTTGACTCTCTGGTAAGAGCTTATGCCAAAATTCAAATCTAGATGAGGAGCTGTGTTCCTAAGTCCATGCCTATGCATCTCAAACAAAAAAGGGTTATATTGTCAGAGCTCCTAAGCATCTGAATGTGGTGCATCCAGTAGTTTCTGAAAGGACATGTTTTTTACTCATATGCCTATAGAGGGGGGACAGTTTTAGGATCAAAACTTAAAATTTGTTCTTTGTAGTCTGGTTTCTTCATCTACAGAGTGCAGATACTGTACACTTACCATAAAAATAAAAGCAGAGAAAATTTAATTGATTCCAAGCATTTTTTTTTTCTAAACCAAGGTAGGCAGCCATCGGTACCTAGATAATTAACCAGCAGTTTCAAAAGACAAGAAAAAAGAAACAAACTTCCTATCAACACCTCTGATTTACCTCAACATACCATTACTTTAAAAGCAAATAATTTCCCATTTTATACTTAAGTTCAGGTTGAAATTTTATTTTCTGGCTTTCTCAGGAACAGAATGCAAGTCAAAATTTGTTTCACTCAGCATACATGCTTTGTCATTTAAAGAAATACCAAGTCAAATATGTCTTTGTATTTTTAATGTAAAAGTGCTTCAAAAACCACACAGATTATGGTTCATGCAAGTAAGAAATGCTTAAACAGAATCAACCTCCAAACTTTTACTTAAAAAACCAATCTCAGTCACAGAAATGCAAAGAGCTCCTGAGATCAGGCAGAAGATATGAACAGCTGGATCAGACCCCAAACATTCAGCTAATCTACAATCTACAATCCTGCCTCCAATGATGGCCCATGCTGGATGCCTGGGGAAGAAGATAACAGCAGGAGAGGCATACAAGGCTTTCCCTCCTCCAAGTGACATCCCACTTGAGCAGTCATGTCTCGAGACTTTCTGGGTCAAATGTGTTGGTGTGTTCAGCAACATCAAGAATTTTTTCTTCTGTGAGCTTGTCCTGTCTCCCTCTGAGCTCATGTAAACTTTTTAACATTCACAGTGTTCTGCAGTGAAAAGTTCACATTGCGTATGTGTGCGGAGGGTGAACAAAACTAAAAAACAGCCCAAACCTCCTTTTGTTTCAAATCCACTAGTTTCATTACTGCATCACTTCTTTTGGAAGAGTCAAAGAGCACTTGACTGCCATTCAGCCCTTCCTTATTAGTCCTGACTATATAGTCTTCCATCATTTCTTGATGATTTTCAAATATAAATTATTTCAAATTATTTCCATTTGCAATTTGAACCAGCATCATTGTCAAAGATGAGATTTTCAGAATTACATACAGAACTCAGCTAAAATGACAGTGAACCCAGTGAGGTTCACTTTGAGACTGATAATTTTGAAAAGCACACTTGAGCATAGTATCCTTTAGCATTATTTATTCTTCTAAGTTATTTTCTAAGAGTTTTATCAATGAAAAGCAATTTGTTCATACTTTTCCAGCAGTAAATGTAATACTATAAGGTTCTTGGCACCTGGGCAGACCTGTAAATCCTGACAAGTTTCCTTTTTTGCTAGACTATTATCATTAATACCTCAGGGTTACTTGCATTCAAGCATCACTGACAAAATAAAATAGGATACATTTCAAAATCTAAGGCAAAATGTAAATCAGAATGATTCTATATCTAGAAGTGGTAAATGCCTGGATTGCATTTGTTACCCAATTATCAGAGTGCAGAAAAAAAAAAATGTATAAATACAACTGACAATCACTGAATTAGCAAGTTTTCAGAATGTACTCAATAGAGCTCATTTAAGATTAATGCAAATTCAGAAAGCCATGCTCGCGCAGTCTAATCCTTCTGCAAGCAGCTGGATGGAGAAGTTTGTTCTCATCTTCTAATTCTGCTTTGACATTAAAGCTTTTCACATTTATCACTCCCCCCATCCAGTTCCTCTTATACAACTAAGTAAAAGAAGCCCAGTTTTTCCCATAAGACATCTGAATTTATCACAAAGTTAAAACAAAAAAAAGAACCCTGCACACATCACCTAGTTTTCTGTAAAACCTACCATTTTGTTGGAAAGCCAAAAATTCCAGAACTGAGAATTTAGATTTAAAATTATTTTTTCTATTTAACAGAAATAATAATTCTAGTTATAACAAAACTAAAAAGCTGTCCTACACTGAGGGGGTGCATTTTCTACAGTTTAAACATGAGAATCAAATCACAAGCCATGACAAACGAAAGCCTCTAACAAGACGTTCCTATCTTTTTATGAAGAGATAAGAGAATAATTTTCCTCACACATAGCTTTAAGATTTGCCCTAATTCCATCTTTTTTAAACAGTGAGTTGCTGCCTTGAAAAAAAAAATTTTTAATGACAGAAACAGGAGGCACCCAAAATTCATGTCATTATCTTGGGAATAATATTAACTCTATCTCACATGAAAACAACTGTGGCTGTTTTAACTCTTCTGCTTTTCAGATGAATTCTGCAAAAACTGCTGCTTTATGGAAGGAAGCCAATCGTACATTAGTTTCAAGTCTTCACGCTTCTGTAAAATTACACAACATTAGATCCACTTATTTTTGGAAGTTTGTCCTGGTAAGCACTTTCTAAAAGGAGCTATTAAAGTAATAAAATCTGATGACACTCCTGGTCATTGAGGAGTGATACTGGATTAGAAAAAATTTACTGTTCATCACGACATCAAGAACTACACTCAACTAAAGTTGAAAGCATCTATAACAAAACTTTGATGCTTCTGTGAAGTAATGAAAAAAGTACTCACAGCATTGCAGATATGAAGATTTCTTCTTAGTGAAAAAGTTTAAGCATATACCAAAACATTGGAAAAAAAAATGAGAATGGTGAAACAAGTACCAAAATATCTGCCTTTTCAGCCCTAACAAAAGTATCTTTCATTAATGAAACCAAATTCAAACACTCTATTTGTTTAGCTATTTAACACTTTTTATGTGTGAAAGAAACTTTACAGCTTTTCCATATATACTGCATGCTCATATTGTTTCACATGCTCCTGTAAGTAAGTGCAAAAAAAAAAAAAAAAAAAAAACGAACAACCCAGCAGCTATTTATTTCAGTCCAGATACGATCGACAAGTTCCTCTGAGCTGCTGGAAGGTGCAACAGGCACAGATAGCACATGCCATGCACGCAGGCTCTGTTCTGGGCAGGCTAACTCCTGAACAGGAAGGACAGGGTGATAACAGTTCAGGTACTTACGCAAGCAAAGTTCACACTAGGTACAGTCTAACTGGGTAAGCCTGAAGTCTCTGCTCAGGGCTCAGAACACCAGGTCCAGACGTTAGTGGAACAGCACTCAGCTGTACCACAGGCACTTAGCAGCCTGGACCTAACCCATTCTGATAGGTAAACCCAACCCAAAATGAAGAGCTTCAACAAAACCTAGAGCGATTAACTTTCTGGAGGACACTGAACACTATGCCCACTCAACAGCTGGAAACAGCGGGGTCCTCATCTTGAACAAGGACTTTTTGTTACTGGAAAGTTACTTTAAGACATACACTCAGTGATACAAACATAAACCTGAAATACCATACATTTGTACAGGATAAAAGCAGGGAAAAGCGCACTTATTTGGTCTACAAAACAAAACCCATGCATTTATGCATACAATAACTTAAAGAACATGCAGCAACCAGAGAGACAAAAACCCCACTTTCAATGGCATATAATTTGGCAATTTGAGTTTGACAAGATACTGCTATCCCCTTAAGAGTTTGAAAATTGAGCATATAGCTGGAAAACAACCTTCACATTAGAATGTTTGTTTGGCACCTACTTTGCTTTCTAACCAAAGCTAATTCTATCTTCCATAGAAAAGTAAGCTACGAAATGGCTCAAATAACACAGTGATAAATGGGTAGAAAGAGCAATAAAAGCTTATGACAGTTATTCAGGACTGTGGCTCAGATAAAATAAACAAGACCAAAAAAATTCCCTGAACAAAACAAAACTTCATTCTACCCATTTCACCTGCTTTGTTTCACTACAAAAATTTACAGAAGTAGTTAGCAAGCATAATCCCACCCAAGGAAGAAGCATCAGGGATATGGCCATAGAATTTAACCCAAGCATTATTTACTTTTGTATCTAAGCAGAGAGCCACACCAAGATTGCCCCAGTTCAGCATGATTTTACAAAATTAAAGGACTGCAAGTATATCTCCCTGAATTCTAATATATTTTTTTCCTCATGGGCTACCTTTAAACATTCCTACAAAGTATTTGCAGTGTAGATATTGCAATGGTGCGGGATCAAAAACTGAAGTTCAAACTGTCTAGAAACACAGTAGGACTAAAATGAAAGTTTGATAGCCATGGTATGACCACCAAAACATTGGACAATTAAAAAAAAAACCCTTGGAAAGTAAGGATTCCCTGAAACCTACTTCACTATTTTTTGTTAAAATGTTACTAATAATCAGGGCAACCGAAAGGGAAAAAAGACTAAGAAAAGTGTGCATCATGTTAACAAAGTCTTATTTCTGTTGCTAGCTCTGTACTTGGGGCCAGGGTAGACACAGGCAAGATATCCTTATACTGTACCAACAGAGCCGCAACATCCACGTAGCACAGGCTATAAAACTCAGTTCACTATTTCAGCTCTAAATCTATAGCCAGAGAAATCATGACACATCCTCCACTTCTGTAACCACTCTGGTAATACAGTACATGACCTCTGTATGAACAGAAACCACACCAGTGACTATAGGTGAGATATATAGCACAAGTAGCCACCTAAAGCAAAACTAGGCATAATTAACTACCTCTTGCTAATCTCCCCTTAATGCTGAAAAGAAAGAGGAAATGCAGTTAGGAAAATTAATAAAGCATATGATTGACTTCTACTAATCTTAAGAGACAGACATTATACATCTAGTTTAGGTCTGTCATTGAGACAGATGCTCTCTATGGTCAGTGGAGAGAGGTACCTTCAGAAACTGAACAGTGCCATTGTAAAATACCTGTTTAAGATAAATGGAATTAATTGTTTTCTGGAAGTGCAGTTCTGTCTCAGGTATAGAGGGAGCCAAAATACCTATGTTATAGAAGTCTAACAATGTAGGACTCCTATCCTCTTAATAAGAGAAACTCTATACTTTGAAGCAGTAGATGAAGTAGAGAAAAAATTTAAATCATAAATCAAGAATGGCATCCTAATTTCACAGAATGAAAACTCTGCATAGTTGCTGTGTCTTAGGTAATCCTTTGTCATGTTTGTACTTGAATCAAAATAGCATCTTAAGGGCTGGGCTGACTTGGTGTACCTAGAACAGATAAATCTATTAAAACTGTGTTAATGTAACCAGTATTCACAACCCTATTGAGAGTTTTGTACAGTTAGTGAGTGCCCACCAAGAAGGGAACACATTGCCAAGACAGACAAAAGGAGGAAACACAGAACCTCAGCTTTAAGCGTTCTGGTTCCTCTTCCAGTAGCCTAGAGGATTTGCTTGGATGGTAATACCCAAGCATGAATAATAGCTTGAGTCATCTTCACAATAAACAGGAGTGGCAGGGAAGATTTTTGAAGTGATGGTGCAGACAGTGAAGACTATCATTTGGTATTCTTCCTGGTTTTTCAATTTGCATTCAGCTATTAAGGCAGATAAAAGTTTCAAGCCTGAAAAAGCACAGCACAACTTCTATAAAAGGAAACTCTTCAGGAGTACTGGAAAAGCATGAGAAGAACTCTCTTACATATTTTATTTATGCATTTATGAAAAAGTGTGTGTGTGTATATATATGGTCAAACTAAAAAAGCATATAAATACATATATAGATGGTATATTTGCATATACCCCAAAAGCAACCATCTTACAGACTTCTAAGAATGTGCCTTGTATGATAAAGGCAAAATCATAGAAGGCTTTCCAGCCACAGCTGTGAAAACTGAAGTTCCAGGGCTAATTCATGATCTTAAAATTAAAAAAAATGAGGCACATGCAGCAGAGCCTGCATGATCCTTTAGCACTATCACACCAAGCAGCAGTGGTGGTAGGGACCTCACTTATCACACATGCTTCTGGAACACACTCATGATGCAAGCAGAAATATATTTAGTTTGTACAGACAGAAAACCTCAAATCAATTCTCAGTTCCTTTTTTAAGGCTAAAGCTGCACCCTGCTAATGTAACTTTTTCGAAAGGAGCACCGTGAGCACATGAAATGGCATAGTTAGGTGAGCCTTAGCACACTTCTTCCCTGGAAGAAAAACACTAAAAAGTCCGCATTATAAATAGTTGTCCACAGCAACCTCCACAGTGAGACAGGATATTAGGTGTCTAAAATCCAGAAGGTCGCAGGAGATGGGTGATGTCTATAAGAGCAATCTGATGCCTGCAGTTCCTGAGGTGCCTGTCTTTACACCAGTTCCCTAGGTGGTTCAGATCCTGCCAGCGAGCATGCTTGCAAATGCTGACATTCTGGATAAGCCGACCATGGTTTTGTGCCTAAGGCTGTCCCTCATTCACAAATTAGGTATTACTACATCTAAGGAAAGGCAAAATTTAGAAGGCAGGAAAGGACACACACGAGTTTTTCTAAGAGAAACAGGCTGCTGTGCAGAAACTTGTACAACTCCTGATGCCCAGAGGAGAGACAGTAAGGGAACGTGTGACTCATTTGCCAGCGCTGAAGTCACTCAAGTGGTTGAACCCACAGCTACATCCGTAGTTGGTAAAACGAGCCATGGCCTGCCCTAAGGCCTTGAGGGCAAGTGGCAAAGCACAGCTTGCTCCGACACAGCTAAACTTTCTCCACTTCTCATCTATACCAGCAGTTGAAAATAGTTCCTGAGCTGCATCACACCCCAAATCTTGCCTAAGCATTGTCGAGAGGAGTGCTCACAAATGCCAAAACATGCCAGGGAACACGTTACTAATGAAACACCACCGATGACTACAGGGTAATACTCAAGCCCGAATTATTGTCCCTTTGAGGCCAGTAGTACAGACGCAGCCTCAATACCCTGTCCTTGCTGCCTGGCCTTACTTGGATGCCTATCAGCAAAGTTTTAGAGTCATTCCTCTAATACAACAGTAAGCAATCTATCCAGTAACCTATTGTATAAAATGTTAACAGTATGTCCATTCCCACTTCTTCCAAGAATGACTTAAGACACCGAAATCAAAGAGAGGACTTCAAACTGCATGCAGACACCTACCTCCAGGAGACACGTAGGACTTCAGACATAAACCTCATAGAAAACACAACTAAGAAGGATATTTACCACAAGAAAATACACTAACTCCCACTCCTAGATGCTTAATTCCTCCTTGCAATAAGCACAGAAACCAAATTTGAAATTGCACACCGCATCCAAGGAAACAGGCACTAAGCACTCGAGTACGGTGAGCTCCACAGTAACTGCATCCTTGTACAAAGGCTAGGAGGCTGCATATTGTACCAAAGTACTAAGGACTACTTGCTTACTTGTAACTTCTTACAGCTTTACCATGACCTGGATTTGTCTAACACTTTTTAAGCAAATCTTAAACATACCTATTTATTATTTTTCTCCTTACTGCACAAAGTGGGTCTGCTGTTATTCCAGCTCAGTGAGTTTGTCATACGCAACAAAAACCATTCTTTGGGAAAGCATGGTTTTCCTCATGAAAGCATGTCTGCCACAATGAGCTACATAATTTAAAACTAACAGAAGACTTCGGTGTGGGATGAGGTATCCAAGTATAAACATTAACTACATAGTTAGTTGACAAATATTGCAAACACTGAGTTACGTTAAATCAATGAGAGGTGATGAAACAGTACTATAGATTTCATTGCAAATGTTTAATTGACAATAGAAACCACACAGAAGACGAAGCTGATAAAGGAAAAGTGTTATGGAGCACAGTTTAGGCAATGTTACATGGAACAAGTTACAAATAAAGCAAACACACTTGCCTACTTCTGATCATATATTAACCATTAAGAGAAGTAACCTTGTAAAGCCATCTTATCTTGCATCAGCCATTACAACTCCAAACCACATTACAACTCTAAATCGCAACACAGGTATCAATACCGGTGTTTCTTCTTCCTTTGAAAAATACAAACAAAAGAGTGATACAGCCAAAGAAGGCTGCAGTGTCAACACCTGTAGTGTAATGCATTGCTTTGGTTGAACATCTGGTTTTTTGTCCCTCACATAAACAAACACCAAAAAACCAGTTGATGCCAGCAGACGAAACCAGACTGTGAATGAACTCCCTTTAGCCTGCCACAGTGCAGTTTGTGCCCATTCTGTTCTGAGCTTTTGTGGGGTTGGTAGAAGGTGACGCAGCAGCCTCTTATTCCTGCTAACAGCAAAAGCTACCACAAAACCTTTTAAAACTGCAGTCCTATGAGGAATAGCTCTTGGACTCCTAGTGCTCATGTGAATGAGTTAACAAGTAAAAAACAGAACATTTTACCCTCTGTAGAGCTAACTAGGAAAGCAGAGCCATGCTTCTTTGTCTAACCCACCTTACTGGGCTGGAATGAATTACCTTATATTTGGACAAGGTTGCGGTTGCTCTGCAACTCAAGTGCAGAAGAACAAGACCGTTTCACTACCCCAGTTCTGGGCAGCTGAAGCTTGACAGAGCAGAAGGGCTTCACACATCTCATTTCTGGCCCATCAAAGGTTGGCTTGCAGAAATTGTATTTTGTAGCATAGCTCAAACTATTTTAAGTATGCCAACTGAGACGATTTAGAACATGTGTACGTTCCACACTCTTCATCTACCGTTACACATCAAAAGGCCTTTTGCAGGAAGTGCATTCATTCTCTATGCCACAGTGTGAAAGAAATCTTTCTTGTTTGCTCCTCCCCAGCTTAAGAGCAGAGTCCAAGCTGAGAGGCCGTGAAATACATTTGGATTGCTTTACAGATAGAGGGTATCCATCTTTGTTACCTGTAGGTGTTTACTTTCTTGAATGATAGAACAAAAAAAACCCCAAACCTAATTCACACTGTTCCCAGAAACAAATTCCATGTCAGATATTATAGGTATTTCACTCTTAAAATAGACTGTGAGAATCAATAGACTTTGCACTCAATTTGCTTGCGCTGAAAACCTGCTCTTCCTTGTTTCTTCCTAACACACTGCAGCAAGCAGTGACACTTTAGTTAAATGCATAACATGGCAGTTGACAGGGCTTTCTTTAAGGGAAATTCCGAGATTCTGGTATTTGTCCACAGCCTTCAATCTGAGATATTCAAAACAACCACTTTTTTTGCCTGGCCACAAGAGAGATCACTTTGACAGAATTACGGAAAAGGCTGAGCATCAACTCCCAGGCTGGCAGGTAACAAGCTTTTATATGAAACAGATTTTAAGCATGCTAGGGTTTAAATCATATTTATATAAATATGATTAAAATGAAGCAAAGGCTATAGGAACCCTTATTTTTGAGTCTAAAGTAATTTCAGTTCCCTTTAAAGTTATGAAATTAAAATAGTGCCCAAAATACTGTAGTGAGATGAAGCACAAATGTTCTACAGCAAAGAAACAATATTATACGGTATGTTTCTATTTTGCCAATAAAAGTTATGCAGCATTATTAACACCTTCTAAACTTATCTCCACATAATCTGCACCCAGATGCATCATAACCTCATGGGTAAATAATATTTGAGTGGATAAATGGGGTTTCTCCCTTCAGGGTTCAATAAAAAATTAAGGAAAGGGAATTACTTTCCACATGATTTATTCAGTATGGTCACTTGCCCCATATTAATTAAAATTAAGAATCAAATTAAGAATTAAAATCAAAATTAAGAATTATTGAGAAGAACCTTCACTTTTTCCACTCTTTATTCTGTCTGGCTATTTTTTTTTTTTTGTTAACAAGAAAGGATAACCCAGAAAAGTTTCATCTCCTTCCTAAAGTATAGAAGACTAAATCAGCTAGCTATGCAAAAGCAATGAACACATTCACAATGCAAAGGAGCGATACATTATCTTCAGACACCAGTAAGAAACAGAATACTTCACATTCATTCGATAGAGCTTCCAAAGTCAGATAAAGGTCAGATGCACTTAAGATTTTTTTCTTCAGAGAAATTATGCAAGGTGGTTTTCCTCACAAAAGCTCTGTGACAAATAAAACTACAATATTCTGTATTCAATTGCTCAGTCCCTTTAAATCTCATACTAAAATCCTACTTCCTAAAGCAGTCAGGAAAATGAGGAAAGACTGGATAAATACAGACCTGACATCCCAAAGAGCAGACATGCCTTGTAACGAACTAAACAAAAATGTGTGGCAAATAACTGGGGGAATGAGAGTTGCCTTATGTAAATATTTATAAGTAAGTATTTTTCAAATGTTTCTATTCTTATTTACCAAGACAGAATTTTTTTGCATAAGCTTTACTCATTCCATGCTTTTCTTTCCTTTCCTTAACACTTTAAAAAAAAAAATACATTCTCTAATCATACTTGGAAACTTGAAACCTTCTCAGGATCCCATCTTTTTTGGCTTATCAGGTAATTTGTTTAAAATTAACCCAAAGTCATCACTTATGGTAAGATATTCTTTATGACTATGCAAAAGTCATCTGGCTTTTCTCTCATCCTTTATTGAGTGTTTGAAGGTAAGAGCTATTTACCAGTATGAACTACACTTCTTTAATTGCTTACCCCTTCTTGAGGGAATTACTGATTAAGCAGACACTTTGTACACCCCGTACACACATCCAGGTAACAAACTGCAGAAGAATATGGTAAACACTCCTTCGTTCACTAGCTGAACCTTTCTAAGTTACAGTTTTCAGGCTAAACTAGCCAATATTTATACGTGAGGCAAGGGTGCATTTTCCGCACTACAGGACTCATGGCTTTATGTTTCTATATGCAGCCTTACAACCTACAGGCCTCAGGTGCCTCCCTGCAGTGACCCAGAGACTCTGCAACACATTTTAGCATAGAAAATGTTTCACTACTACTCGTCTCCTGAGCCACTGCTATGTAGTCTGCTGCTTACAACTCACAGCCTTTCCCTTACAGGCAGCTGGAGGAGGCCATGAAGGCCAGTGCAGAATCACAGGGTGACTGTACATGGGCTACACTGCCTGTAGCTGCCTGCCAGTTTTCCTCAACTTTTGAGGGAACCCTGCTGTGCCCTTGTTCTGGTTTTGGCTGGGACAGAGTTCTTTTTCTCCATAGTAGCTAGTATGAGGCCACGTTTTAGATTTGTGCCAAAACCAGGATGTTTTCATTACTGCTGAGCAGTGCTCACTGTCAGAAAAGTCAAGTACTTTTCTGCTCCTCTCACCAACCCATCAGCGAGTAGGCTGAGGGTGTACATAAGTTAGGAGGGGACACAGTCTGGACAGCTGACCCCAACTGACCAAAGGAATATTCCATACCATATGATGTCACGCTCAGCATGTAAAGCTGGCGGGGGGCAAAAGGAAGATGGGGATGTTTGGAGTGATGGTGTTTTGTCTTCTCAAGTAAGCATTACGTGTGATGGAGCCTTGCTTTCCTGGAGATGGCTGAACACCCGCCTGCCGATGGGAAGTGGTGAATGAATTCTGTGGTTTGTTTGCTTGTGCTTGAGGCTTTTGCTTTACCTGTTAAACTGTCTTTATCTCAACCCACGAGTTTTCTCGCTTTTACCCTTCTGATTCCTCTTCCCCACTCCACCGGAGGGGAGTGAGAGAGAGGTGGTGTAAGGCTTAGTTGCTGGCTGGAGTTAAACCACGACAGCCATCTAGTGACAAACCTCCAGCAACAGGAGACTGCACATTGTCCTGCTCTTGAGGAGATCCAGATGAGACATGATACACAGGTCAATAAAGTAGGAGGGCCCTTGGATAGGTGTACTACACTTTTCTTTTTGCCCCCTCCACTGTGCTCCACTCTGCATATCTTACTGGTGCTAGATGATAGTTGTAGGCCCTTTCCAACTGAACTACTCTATTCTGTTAACACTCAGATGACCCATGAAAGCCACACCAAAACAGTACCTAATATTTCCCTCTGGAAACTCAGGAAGATAGATTCCATACATTAAAATACATTCAAACAGAGCACTGAGAAAACTTGAAATAACCCTGCATTTGTTGTTGACGTTATAATTTGTTTCACAAAAGTCTGCAACTACACCCGCAATTTTTGACAACACAATGGTTTCAATTTTCCAGTCTGAAAGCCCAAGTCCAAATCAGATTATCTGCATGAGGTGCTTGAATCACTGGGTAGAAAGTGGTAGATATGGCTTATTGCTGATCAGTAAGCTGACTTCAAACTGGTTTGTAGAAGGTAGCAGGAGCTAGAAACCTGAATGGATGGGGCTCTTGCTGCTGAGCACAACAACGCTCCTGGAATCCGGGAGTGTAACCCCACAGCCTGATAAAAAGTATCTGCCATACGAGAAAATTGTTAACTTTTTACTCTAAAGTCATAGAGAAACCAAATGCAGATTACTCTGAAAACTTGCTTCACGATTACAATATCTCATTAGCTATTGACATACCATGTTTTTTAATCGTCCCAGAACTGTAAGATATGGAGTGGGTTCTTAAATGGTTGCTTTATGTCTCTCTGGTCAAAATTACCAGTGTTTATAGTTCCCTGTTTTGTAGCATTAATAGCATATTTTTGGTTTATAGCTAACACACAATATAAAGAAACAATGTTTGATTTACTGAGATCCAGCCTAAAAAAAACAACCCAACCTCCCAGCATTTTATTTTAATGGCATCCAAAGTCACTGCAGTACAAAGGACAATGCAAATCAGTATTTTAAATACTATTAACAAACGTATCAGATGCACAGAACTAAGGCCCTATTACCAAGTGGGAATAGCAACTGGATAAAAATTAACTTACCAGCAAAAGCACAGAATTTATTGCCCTGTCTTTGGCACCAAAACACCGTTTACGAGTATTACCCTTACAATTCATGCCAGACTAATAAGATGATGTTGGCTTACAATCATGTAAATCAGCAGAACTATGTCAGCTTCTTCTGAAATACCCCCTTTTTTCAAAACCTGAAGACATTTCAAAACTAATCTTTTTTGGCCCTTGTAATTTATTTTGATTGAAATCCCAGCAAGACCACAACTTATTTTACAACATTGGGTGTTATTTCCTTTTTCTAGATATGCATATGAGGACAAATACTACTTTAAAGCACTACTTACAGATTGCCAAGCGAGAGACTCCATAATTTGATGTTCACAGCGTTCCAGATGCTTTATCATTTCCCTTGTTAGGCTTGGCTCCACTTTAATAAAGCTTTCAATCACCTTGTAGAAGTCAAAAGCTTTTAAATCAAATACATTGAGAATCCATGGGAAAGACAAATCTGTTTCAGCACTGGTACCATCACTTTGTGAAGCATTTCCTGCAGGGAAAACAGACTAAAATTATCAAGAGCACTACATTCTTTCACTTCTGACTTTTTTTTTTTCTTTTTGTGTTTATTGAATTATTGCTAGTTCAGAAGTTTCAGCGAGCACGTATTTTTTTTTTTCCTATTTACTGTATTTTATGTACTAGGAAAAAATGTCAATAATTATCAATAAATAACAATGCTGTTTAGGACTTGAGGTTCAACTTACTGCCATATGTAGCCATGACAACCTCAACAGCACATGCCAGAAGAGATGTGTGGAAGACGTTATCATTCAGAAGTTTGCTAAGGAGAAAGAAACTTATTAGTACTTGTCCTAACACTGAAATAGCAGACTTTGATAACAAGTTAGGGGCACATACCTGAAATTCTGCACTGAGAGGCGCTCTTCCTCCTGAAATACATAAATCAAACCAAACTTGTGAGTATTCTTAGTATTTGTAAATGCAATGCCATTACTGAGCTGCCAGTGCTAAACTTACCGACTTCAGCATAGACTCCATTACTCTGTAATACAGACGTACTCCAAGCTTGTATCTCTGTTAAAAAAGAAGACATTCAAGAGCATTATAAGAAGTTTTAACAGACCACGACAGGCAGACTCTCATGTTCTAACAATTCAGGACGTTTCTGATTTTTTGAAATGCCACCATAGAAGCCATTGTCCACAGCTACATTTGCCAATAGTACTGGAGAGGCCTCAAAGGCTACTGGGGTTTGCGCCTACTGCAACCACATGAAGACTGATTAAATGGAGTTTATGTCAATTCAAAACTAACAGGATAAAAAACAGTGATGACAGACAAAAGACTGTCAAGTACAAACTTGGTTAGATTTCCTTTCCAAAATCCTTGCAGAAAGCACAGCTGGCCTACTGATTTTATAAAGAAGTGAGTCACCTTGTGCTGTTTTAGGATAAATTACCTTAATGAATGCAAATACGTTTCACTAAATGTATTTTGCTCAGCAATTTTCCCATTCTTCATTAAAGTATTTCCAGCATTTTTCCACCTAGATTGTATTGTTCCTTATATATTAAAAATAATTTGTTGGATACCATCTTTACAGAGCTTTAAAAATACATGTCCGTTCCTCAAGTTGAAAAGAATATTGTTACTTTTAACCATTACTGATCTTCACTGAAGTCCATAAGTCAGGTCTTAACATCAGCTAGTATCAACAGAGTACAAATGAGGAACACTCAACCAAAACGCTAGTTACCTGTAAGCCAATTTCAGCACAACCCTGGCCAACTGCTTCAGCAAATTTCTTTTTGAAGATGTGCTCAAGACTTTCCACTCTTTTCAGGATACTATCCTTAGGGTTCACTGTACAATTCTAATAAAGTACAGGAAGGAGGGCAAGTGAAGGAAAAACAGAGAAAGGACATATTACTTTAAAACCATTTAAATGATTTGATCACATTAGTCCTGCTTCACTTTGTAACATCTCTCAATCAGCTCATTAGCATAAATAAAAGTGGAGTACTTAAAAATAGCAGGATCACTGTATACGTTCAACAATTTCCAGTAACTACATTTCTCACATGCAACTAGTTGTAACTAACCCAGCTAGTATGTGAGCAGTGCCACTGACGTTAATGTCTTTAAAGTTAGAAATATGCTTAAGTTGCTCAACATGAACACAAGAGATCCTCTGTGAGTATAACCTCCTTCTCTTCATCTCCCTTTTATATCCCCTTCTTTCTCCACCTGATACATATACCTTAATATTTAGTGCTGTAACAAAAAGATTTAAGAACTTACAAGGTTCCAGTACACATCAGATAGAAGTGCTTTCTAAAACTATTAATTATATTTAAACCACCCCAATTAAAATGTACTTCTTCAAAAATGGTTGTTAATAAAGGAGTTCCCAAAGCATGCATCAGATCTCTATGTGTACGTTTTACTTAAGCGATAATTCAATGAATCTTTCACAAATCTTTCTTCTACTCACTTACATTGAAATACATGATGAGAGTATCTGATGGTTTATCAGTTGCTGAGTTTAAAATCATAATCAATTGCTGAATGTTATTCATTGCAGCTCTGGAAAAATACAATAAAATCCACAATAAACATTAAGGTTGGCTTGACAGTTTCCAGAAACTGAACAGCAATTCCACAAACAACAACAACAAAAAATTATTTTAGTTCTTAACTCAGTTATCATACAACCTGTTGGGAAAAACTGCTGTACTGTGTTAACCATTGTGATTTTTAATAATCTAACTCATCTAACTATCTAATTATCAGAATTATTAACAATTCATTAAGCAAACAACAAAAAGAACATAAATTAAGTAAAAAAACACTAACAAGCACTTTTAAAAGCAAAAAAATGTTGGAATTGCAGTCCTGGTATGTGAAAATAATCAATTAAATCAAGCAACTCCCTAACAAAAAACACTTTGGCTTTTGTACAAAAATGATACAAAAGACTAGTGAACGACGACAGCTTTTATATGTCAAGTCTACAACTGTAATAAGTATTAAAATACAGCAGTCACAAGAAAATACAGCCTTTTTAAACACAGATGCTTTGAAGAAAACACATTTTTCAGAGGCAGAGCTGTCAACATTCTTATTGGCAATGGCATAAGAATAAAGTCTTCTCCCTCTATGGATATGAACCCCAAAGTCATGCTAAAACTTAAATTCTTACCTTAACTCTAATTCTTTCTGCTTCCAATAGAAAGGCTACAATGCTTGTAATCTTTATTCTACCTGTTGTACCCATAGTTAGGTTAGAATGATCTTAAATATAAAATCTTCTTAACTTTTGAAGTATTATGGGTGGGGTAAAGGATGTGGACATTAATTTTTCAGTGTTCCCAAGAACTACAAACAATATCATCTTAAAAAGTAGAACAAAAATGTGTATTGTCTAGATGAAAAGTAGTTTAAAAATATTAATAACATTTTATTAACTTGGACCAGGGCTGTTTAATATCTTCATCAATAAACACAAACAGTGGGATCAAGTGCACCCTCAGCAAGTTTGCAGACGACACCAAGCTGAATGAGGCAGCTGACGTGCCTGAGGATTGGGATGCCAACCACAGGGACCTGGACAAGCTGGAGAAGTGGGCCTGTGTGAACCTGATGAGGTTCAACAGGGCCAAGTGCAAAGTCCTGCACATGGGTCAGGGTAATGACCGGTACCAGTATAGGCTGGGGGATGAAGGGATTGAGAGCAGCCCTGCAGAGAAGGGGCTTGGGTGTACTGGTGGATGAAACATGGAAAACTACTACAGCTAACAGAAGTAACAGCACTATTTTAGAGAAGCTGTAATTATTTAAAGAATTAAAAATATTTTTAAAACAAGTACATAGTATCCGGTTGTTTGTTCCACAGAACTAAATGCCTCATTAGGGTGACTGTATATCTCTCTGAAGAAAGCATTTTCGAGCTTCTCTTCTAGAACTGAGATCCTGATGACAAACCTTTTTTATGACTTTCTGAAAGATTTTTTTTTTTTTTAAGATAACAAAACATGGTGTCTTATCAAATAGGGTGTATTATCCAGGAGGTGACTGCAATATCTATAGGTGGGAAAATAATGATCTTGTCATCCAGGACAAGAACATATGTGCATGAGCTAGCATCTAAGCAGCCCACATTTCCAACTTTTGTGGATATCATGTATTGTTCTGCCTTTATTATTCGCACATACATACAGAACTTATAATATATCCAGTACATCCATAAGTACTAATGTGGCCTGTTTTTTTTTTTTAAAAAACTTATTTCAAGTTGTGTATTAAGCAATAGCATTAGGTTTCTATTATTTTAGAAAGGTTAGTGTATTAATTTCTCTCCTAACATCTAAGAAACAGTTTTATTCTTCCAGTGGTATTGTTACTTTCTGAATTTTTCATTATGTTTTTTGGTGTGTTTTTTTGGTTGGTTGTTTTATATTTTTGTGCTTTTTACTTCAATTTGGCTCATATCACACAAAAAAATAAGTCAAGAACAAAGAAAAATATGTTCAATCATTACACCTGAAGTAAAGATGCGTTTATTTTTCAGAAGGTTTTGGTAAAATCACTTCTAACAAAACTGTACTAGTGATAAAGAAAAGTGTAAGGACAGTGGGAAAAACACTAAAATGAAAACACACAATCCATTCTCATTATGCTCTGAGCTAGTACATACACCATTTTTATCTACTGCTTTCTATATAAATGACCAGATACAAATCCTTTGATGAAAACTATTAGATTTCAGTGGGCTTTAGAGGAGACAGCTCCTAAGTCTCTAGGTCCAGACAGAAGACATTATAAGAAGACTCAAAGTAATAACTATAGTGCTTTCAACATAACCTGTAAAAGGTTCTGCTTAATGCAGAGTAAGTAAATGTTACACTTTCTACTCAGTGCTAGTGATCAAAGGCTTGCTGCCATCTAGTGACAGTTCTGGGGTTTTATGAAAAAGTTACTACAACCCAAATCACACCTGGTGAATAAGCCTTCGCTTCAACTGTCTTAAATGGCACCAGTTTTGGACAACTTGGATAGAAGTCCAAGTGTGGATGGAGAGAATCTAAATATCTCATTAGACCTCCTCTCAAGTTCAGAGTTGGTTAAGGACATTTAAAATTTTTAGCCATGCAGAAACTTGGTGCTTCTGGACCTTCTTAATAAGACTTGCAGTGAAGCATCTTTCACAGCGTTAGGGGCCTTTTAAATGTTAGTGTGACTGAAAACCATCAACAACAAGCTATCTGTGTTTGTCAAAAATGGGATTTGTTGTCAATGAACTTCTTGTTAAATACAGTGTATGCTATAGATGGTCCAGTTCTCATCAGCACACATTCGGCAAACTCATGCCTTTATGGCTAAAAAAACATCACTGGCATTTAAAGATGCTGAAGTGTAAGACTAAAAGGGACCACTAAAGCAGTGAAACTTTTTGTAGTCACAGGCAACTACAAGTTCTTTCATATATTGATCAATATCCATCTCAGCTGCATATCTCCTCTTATTTTTTATGAAGAAGTTTTTCAGAACCTTACTGCTCTGTTGTCTAGAAAACAATTAGTTTCTGCAGATGGCATTTACTAGATTTATAGCAGATGCACAAACCCAGAGTCTAATTCATTCTTCCACAAGCATATAAACACAGTCAAAGTATTTTTAATAAAAACAAAAATAATTGTACTCATTTAGAAAACTGAAGTAATAATTAAGGGTACAATATTTTAACTTCTCCCATCTCTACAACATGCTAAAATTGAAGGAATTCATACACCAAGCATGGAATGAGAACTTCACTGTTTAGTTTTATTAAACATGACACCTTAAGAATGACTGCCTGCATGAATACTCCTCTATTTGTCCACATAGCACGTGGCATTGCAGTGACACAGCTGGTTGGTTCTTAAGTGACCAGGAATTTCTAAGCACCATCAGGCAAAAACATGATTGTGTCAAAAAACTATATGGCACAAGGCAAAACAGTACACTGAAATCTCCTTTTGTTTGGTTAACTGAATTCAAGCTTGAAGTTTTTCTGCATTTGAGTGTAGACAGACAATCTCCAATTAATACCACATTTCTACCACAATCTGTCCATTTTTCCCGATAGACCAAAATATGTTGGCACCCTGAAATGTTCATCTTCCCAATACACACACAAAAAAAAAAATTATGCTACTCTGAAATGTTAATCTTCCCATACAGAAGAAACAATACTAAGAAGAAGATGATCATGGTAGAAGAAGTGTGTGTGCATACACAATATGGTACCACGAAAGAAAGCCGGAAGATAGAGAGCTACAGTGAAGATGGGAAAGGAAGATGGAAGTATAGTAGACTGAAGTACTACCATGGAAGTATAAAGCTGTATTCTCACAAGAACTAATATACAGTATCTATTTTACAGACACCTTGCACTTCTTAACAGAACTCAGTTAATAGTTTTTTCTCTGTTTCTAACAACTTCACCAGGAAGTGAGGGCATGCAGCACTGCTCAGTACATGCTCACTACTCATTAGTGACCAGAACTGTTTTATGAAAAACAAAACAGCTGCTTTAAAATTAAAACAACTGCTCTTAAAATTAATATTTCTATCTAGGATAGTAAACAAAAGAACAGAGCTTAAAAGAAAAACTCATACCGCACAGGAGTCTGTGGAAGTATAAGATTAAATTCCTCATCTGGACTGTTTTTTAGTGGTGTCCTCTTCACCTGTGAGCTACAGAAATGGAAAATAAACTCATGAAGTATTAATGGAATTAAAAAAAGAACATTTTCTATAAAGACTTATTCATCTGCAGAAAAAAACTGTGGAACATATTCTTAGAAGATCTAGACATCCAACCACTCCATTTTTTAGAACAACATCATTTAAATTCCCAAGTAGACCCGCTTTAAGCAGGACATTGGACTAGATTACCTCCAAGTTCCTATCCAACTTCATTTTTTTTCTAGAATTCTCCTTATAGCAACTTAATTTATACACACAACTGGTATTAGCTCTGTTTTAATACAATTTTAAACATGCACATTTTTCTAGCATAGATAAAGTCACAGACTCACACTGTGATCTCACATTAGGTAGTCATAGAAATGTTGAATTGCCAGGAACCACTGGAATTTTAGAGTATGGCTAAAAGAATTCACATACATCTGTACTACTGAACAGCACCAGGGAACGTGCCTGGGCACTGGTACTCAACTGTTTATTCTGCTAAACCATTCGTGGTGTATTTCTTTCCCGTGCAAACTACCGTTGCCCAAACAATTTGTGGGTACAGGTCTGAAGACAGAATGGCCTGAAGACCACTTCCAAACGCCACCAGCTAGGTTTAGGAAGGAGGAGCTGGACAGTGAGGACTGAAGCCACTCCATGCCAGCAGGCCCAGACCGCTAACACCACCTTGGGCATATGTAATCAACCAGCGTGACAAGAACTAATCCTCCTCAGCAGGATTCCTCAGCTTCCCCTGGATGACAGGAGCCTGCACAGAGTAAGAATTAAAGTAGAGCTTCCAAATCATTTAGGTAGAGTTTTCTATCTATTTAAGCTATAACACAAAGCAAGGCTGATGTTGCCAGAAATATCTCAGCTCAACTACAAACCTGGGAGATCCACAGGATACAGAGCAGGGGAGAAAAGGGAGAAACTAACACAAGTTCACATTTTCTATTACAAAATCGAAGAAGTAAACGGAAATTTTACCATGCTATGACATCAGGTTGTAGAGTTTCATCGTGATCCAGAAATAATCTTGCATCTATATCTTTGTTGTTGAGATAGAGCTCATCATACTGTTTCCAGAGAACCTCAACCTCAAAAAAAACATTGAAAAAAACTTTATAGAAACAAGTTTGACATTTTACTGGATAATATAAGCAAGTCCTTCCTCATTAATGCTGAAACACTAAGAGAATGACCTTGGAACTCAAAATCAATTCTTACACAAACAGCTGAAACATTCCCAGAGGAAAATTATCTCTCTCACGTGCAAACAAAGGTAATCTTTTAGAAGAGAAAACAATCCAAGACCATGAGAGTTTTTTGAAGAAATATAGGCCTTGACACTGTGCAAGAGCTAAAAATAGCTAGAGTGGGAGACACAGACCTGCAAATCAAGACTAATGCTTCCAGGCTTTTAAATCTTTCTTTCCAGAAGAAAAAAAGTGTCTCTAAGAGCAGGAAATGTAGCATGAGTGTCCTTAGAACAGCTGCCAGACAATCTGCTAGGTCAGAGATGATGGCCAAGACCTAAACTCAAACTTTCTTGTGTAACTTTCCTAGTATAAAAAGAGTTTCCCCATTCCATATTAATATCTATAGTGGTGTAGTTTTTAAGAGACATACCTATTTCTACAAAAACACACACCATTGTTTCATATCCACACTGTTGATTTTTAAATTGCTGTTTAAAGTTTCTTAGTTGATTAGATCCCATACTGATATGACTTTATTTTCTATGGAAAATGTTGGGTTTTTTGTTATTTGAGTTCAGTTTTGGGGTTTTTTTTTTATTTTGAGTGACTAATTGGAAGTCTGAAAATTTTTTCTCAAGGTCAGATCAGCTTCAAATCTGCTGCCGTGTTTCTGCAGAAGTAGGCAGGCACCTCAAGTGTCTATTCCCTGAGCCCTTAAACATACTAAATGATGCTGTGTTCCACCAAACTCCTGGTATAAAAACAAAGAAAAGTGCATACTAACCAAAATTAGTCCCCTTCCAATCACAGGAAAAAGAAAGCTGTCAATACGTCCTATACAGCTCTGTTCCTCATCCTCTTCTTTTACCTTTGCCAAATCAATTTGCTCCAAACTGATCTCATGGTTAAAACTTTGAGATTAGGACTATTAAATCAAAGATTATCTTTAGATTCCCATTATAGGTTCATTTGTTTCATTTTAAAAGCTCATTATCTTTTCATTTTTCATTATCTTCCTAATGGCTTATTTATAGTTTTTGTCTAAAATATTTCAGTATTTCATAAACCTCTAGAAACTTCAGATTTTCACTGCAAAAAACAGCAGCTCAAACACAATGCCTGCACTGGACTAACTGGGAAGAAACTTTCAGCCAAAAATAAGAGTTCTGAATCAATCTATTCATCAGTTCATAAAGCCTGACCTTCAAACACACAGTGAAGACAAATTAAATACCAACACTAAGCCTCAAAATCTTTTCTTGTTTTGGAAACAACATTAAAATTTACTGAAAGCTCAGTGTTTTTTAATGAAAATTAAAGTCAATTTAAACGTCCCAGATTACTATCTACTGTATTGATGATCTCAGCTATGATTAGATTGTATATACGAAATGACTACCTCTGAAATATAGCTGTAACTTTCTGTTTTGTTTTAAATATTCCCTCAGGCACTTAAGTTTCAGGGCCAAGGATCATGTGACTGGATTCTTCAAATGCATCATTTTATTTAAGCAGAGTCTTTGACTGGTAATTTTGATACTATGCTTAAATTGAGCAGCCCTGGATGAGACTCATTGATTTGAGAAGAAGCTGTATAATGACCTTTGCCTTGAAGATCATACAGGATTTCCCAACTACATATATCCATAAATTAAAAAGTCTAAACAGACTGCTGATACCCTGAAATTCCTTTTGGGACAGGTTAAGAGCTAAGAACTTTAGTGGGTCTTGTATTTTGCCCTCCACCCAACACACTGTGACATTGAATAGACCTTCAGTCTGACAAACTTCAGAGCTGCTTTTTTTCAGGTTACCACACCTACTGGTGGCACACAGCTAATCCTACTCTTTTAAGAGTGATGGATGCAAATACATTGCAAGAAGGTAACCTATTAAGGCACACTCTTGCATGCCATTGCATAGAGGTAGTCTGCTGCATTCAGGCAGTAAGATGAAAGTAATTCTGCAGGGATGCAGCAGTCCAAACTCTGCCAGCTGGGAAACTGTGCCTAATCTTTTTGATATCTCTTCAACATGACTACAGTAACAAGTCTCAATTATATTTAAATTAAGGCGTGTAATTTCAGACTGTATACACTTATAGACTGACTTCAGACACTTGATATTGTAATAGCTGTATTTCAGATTAATGGCCTCACTAAGATCACAGATATGCAACTCTATTGCCATATTTTGCTTTGAGCAAAAGCACTAGTTCAGCCTCAGGAAATTAACTTACTAAATTCAAGTGTAAAAGCTAAATATACTCCACACATAATGGAATCCCCACTAAGCCACATGCATTTTACTACATTATTTTAGAAGAACTTATTAAAACTTCATCAATGTCTAAAAGAGAATCTTAAGTAGTTTGCATGAAGTAAAGCACTGCTGGTGAACCATCTTCAGTTACCTCTGGCAGTCCATTTGAAGATACAATACCAACGGAATTCAAGAAAGGAATAAAGTTCGTGAAATACACATTTTTTACCTAAAAAAAAGAAAAAAACGTAACATTAGAAATACATACATACTGCTTTCACATCTTTAAAAAGAGATTGTGACACTTCTGTAATGCACTGGGTTTTGTTTTCAATAAAGCAAAACCGAGATTGCCTACATACCTGAAATGTAGTGACATATAAGCATGCAGTACATAATCCATTGCTGGAACATTAAATGACTAAACTGGGAAAGAACTGTACTCTTCCCAGCCCTCTTGTATTGCTACTTCCATCATCTGCTTGGATAGTCAATAAAAAAAAAAACAGTTCTTTTTACACAGAAATAGATTTACCAGCAAAGGGAACGGGGTCTTTAAGATCCCCTAAAGAAGCAACATGCTTGTTGTGTTCATTTTCTCATCATGGGATGCAGCTGTGAAACCCCATCAGAACAGCCTTGCGTCCACATACTACACACTGTGATCAGCGTGCAACTTTGTACTGCATTCTTCACAGTTCAGTTTCTCTGGCAAAGTTATCACACATACCAAAGGGCCTGGGTTTTGTTGGTTTTTTAAACTACCTATGAAAGAAACTACAGAATGGCAGAATAACTTCGTTACTGAACTTGAGGAAATAGTTAAGCAAGAGATTTAAAAAGACTATTTAAATAAATGCATATTCCAGATGGGGTTTAGCAGCAAGATCTAACAGACTTTAAAGCACAGGCATTACCTCATCTAAATTACAATCATGCTCTTTACAAAGGACTTCAATAACTTTAGTATCGGTATCAATTTGCTTTGAAGTACGTGTATTCCTGCTCTGACCTCTTCTTGGAGTTCGAGCTGAACCATTAACAGTCACTGCAGTCACAGCAGACTCTGGAAAGACAGAAGAGCCACAAGGTTAGAGTGTTCTTAAGAAAGAAGAGATTTACATTTTTAAACCTAAAGAGATTAAAGTTTTTATATGATTTTTCAGGTCCTCCTCTTAAATATTTCACTTTTCATCTGTTCAGGTTGGTGAAAAACCATCATTACAGGAAACATATAAAAAAAAGAAAACTTATTTTTAAATTCCTGTATCAGTATTTGGACATTTTGCTTTTAAAAAGCTATTCAACACAGAATGTAATAGCACTTTCTGTACGTAGCTTTGAATAAGCATCTGTTTTGCAATGCTAGGAAAGCCTTTCACAGATGAATAACTGCTTTTTCTATTTTTACAGAAGCGTAAAACAATAAGCTGAAAGAGTAACTTCACTCTATGTGTCTGAAGGTTAATAAAGTCAATGCAGTACTCAAGTACTGGTGGGAACCTGGAATATGGTTCCGCAGGGAATTCCTCCTTTCCCCAAATATCCCCAGGCAAACAAGTAGGAACAAACAAGTTCACCTTGAAGAAGAGATCAAAAAACCTTAATTCAGTGAGGCAAAAATACTTCATTATCTTAAGCTCAAAGTAAATGGCTTCAATACTCTCAGCTTGAAATATTTCAATTATATTAATAACATACACTAATATGATTAAATATTGTTGGTTTAAAACGGACACTCTAATGACCATGCTGTCCTCACCTGTAACTTCACTTGTATTTGGTAACTGTTCTGAGAAAATCTGACAAACTACACTGCTTGGGTGGTTGCATCTTAACCCTCTTAGCCTTAGTCAGCTCATAAAGCTTGACATCATTTAGCACATTCATAAATTACACCATTTAGAAGCCTCTTGGTCACAAGGATTTAAACAAAACACTGAGTTGTTTGCTAAAAGAATGAAGCACTGTTTGACAGTTTACACAGCATCTGCACATATCACACAGCTTCAAGTTAGAAATCTAATGCTTTACACTATGACAGTGATACCCATATTTGCAATTTAGTCTCAAGTAGCAGCGTTTCTCTCCAGGATACAATGCAAGAACCGAACTGTTTCTAATAACAAGCTCCCAGTCTTCCTAGTTTCACTAAAAACAGTAAATCAGTGTGAACACAGAATTCAAAACCAGGTAGTTTCAATTCAATGTTCTTTGAAAAAGATCTGCTTTAAAACATCTGAAACAAGCAGTAGGATGTCTGTCCTACTATGATATAAATTCAAAATAGTGCTGGAGGAGGGCATGGATTTGCTTGCTACAAGCGCATCCTTTCTCACCCCTTACTTGTACTGGCATTAGAATAAAAGCAAGGTTATTTGTTCTTACGTGCAACAAAAAATTACTAGGTCAGATAAATACCCTCCAAAACAGAATTTAAAGAATATGGAAGTGAATACTTCATCTATTCTATGACATTATAATCCAAGTGGATATTTAGTTGTGAAACAAAGAAATAAAGCAAGTAGATTTAGGCTATAAATACTAGTGTCACATTCAAACTCAGCAGAGGATAAACTAATTAGTATCAAAGAATTGTTTTCTACATACTGTGGCTCCAAATACTTCAGTATTCCATAGCTTGCAGAAGAAAATACTCAACAAACACAGAATTCTATCTTTGAAAGTTACCACAAATCCTGACTTTCCCCGCCTTTTTTTGGTAAGGTTTTCCACGGTTTAGGTGTAAAAACTGAATACACAGAAAGTTACTGCTGAACAGAAGTTGTTATAGTGAAGGCACATTATATTTTTAAAGAACAGACACTTGCTAATAACAAAGGGGATGTAATAAAATCAAAGCTATCTACTGTTAACTCTATCATTTCATTTTGAGCTACCACTGCAATTAGGTTTTCTATCCACAGTATATTTCTTTTAAATGTCTGTATAGTCCAGTATCTTGTACATTTCTGTTGTCATCATGCTGTTGTATGTCAATAAAATAACAGAGGCATAGCACCATCTTTTCCTTTCGTAATTCAAAGCAAACCTAAATAATAGTATCTGAGTCATCCTCTACCCAAAACCTGAATTATTCTAGCAAAGTAAACCTGCTGTTCTAACAAGCCCCAGAGCAGCTTGTATGGGCAGAGGACACATCAAATGGATGGTAGGAATAGAAAAAAATTAATTATATTCAATACACTGCCACATTCAGATAATTTAATTCAAACTCACCATCATCTAAATTGAACTAAAACATAAAAAAAGGCATTTTAATAAGCTTAAGAAGTTTTATTATGTTAATTATAAATGTTAGCATGACTCTAAAAGAAATTTAAACCAATTTACTTTCTACTTTAGTGAACAAAAAACTAAAAGCCTTACTGTATGGTTCCTTGAGCATAGCAGGAGGTGACAGTTTGATAAAATAATCTAAGACACACAGCAACAACTGGAAAGAAATCACCAGGTCATCTTCCACTTGCAACACTTTACCTGCAAATATGTAAAAAGGGAAAGAAAACCTCTGTGAGATGTTTGACTTAATTTGAGCAGTAACTTTGAAAACGTAAAGATTTGGAAGTTCATTTAATAAAACACTAATTAGATTTCAGAAAGCATCATACAGGATGCAAGTTGTTCTTAAGAGGTTTATTGCTTTAGTGATAACATACATATAAATAAATTTACTGTGCACAAAATTCCTACCTCTCAGTGCTTCTTACTGATTTCATTTTTATTTTGCTATAGTGGAGTGACTATGTAGACTGTTTTACCTATAAATACCTCTATTTCTGTGCAATTCTTACTCTCTTTTTTGTGGTCTTACACAAGCTTTGTGAAAGCTGCTAAGTATTCAGAAAGCAAGAGTTGCTAGTATACAGTAAAGAGAAATTCAAAACACGCTATCACACTGTATGCTCAGCCTGTCCAATTAAACGAAATAACTTAAAAGACACACAAAGATTAGGGCACTTTTAAAACTACATCATTCCAGCTGATCCCAAATTGTGACTGATATGCCAGAGAAGGTCTGCAGGGCAATTCCAAGATGGTGTGCATGACCATGAAAAATCTGGAAAGCCAACAGCGATTCAGAACAGCTCCAAACCACTACTTATCCTCTATTTACATGTGCAACTTCTGTATTATTTTCTATCAAAATTAGCAACCATCACCTAAGCTCTCCTGTGACTTCAACTATTTGCTGGTAAATTTTAGCTTTCCTCATTCTCAATTAAAAGGCAGGCTAGAAAAATTCTGCATGTTTTGCTTTATGCTTATGCTTGGAGAATTCTAGTGAAAAAGCTCTACGAAACTCAGCTGATCCAAGACCGATTTCAATGGCAGAGATATGCACACCTGACTGATAACACAGCACACCCCTCGAGTAAGCAGCAATTAAGATACACAATTCATTGCTTTTTGTAGGAGTAGTACAATGAGACAGAACTCCATGGACTACCGTAATTGTTTCATCACTCGGCTTTACCTGGAACTTCTGCTCTTTCAAGGAAGAATTGCAGTACTCAAAGGTCATCACTTCAGAGATTTATTATCTTATAAGAATATCTATTAATAAATTTATTTAATATTTATATGTCTATATGTTATATGTATTATATATATAAAACTATTTTAAAAGATCTGTCAGTCTTTTCAGGAAATCATCTATTGTTATTAATGTATTGGCAGACTATAAAGCACCTCAGAATAGACTCAAATACAGAATACCAACCTTTAAAGTAAAAAAGTCTTAGAAAGCTTAAAAATACATATATTTATATTCAGGAAGTAATACTAGTGAAAAGAATAGCCAAATTGCATAAAAAGAAATGTTACTGAATAGTTACAAAAGCCATGCAGTCAAGACATTCTGGGTCTGTACTATGCATATTTGAAATAAGGATGCTAGTCTCATACTGGACATGTAAAACAAACCCATAAACTCAATTCACCACTACTCATTAAAATAACTGGTTTTTAATAAAAACTCACCTTTTGCCAGCAAAAAAGTAATCCAGTAATTTTTTAGGACTAATACAGAACTGAGTTCAGCAGAAATTCTGTAGAGACACAAAAATAAAGACTTTGTATTAACTTTGCTCTGTACATAATTTAAACTATCGTTTCTGAAAACATGCTTCAGTCTATGGAATAATTTAAGACAACATGCCACATTTCCCATATTGTTAAGTTTATTAATTATCTCATTCCATTCCCTATGTAATTATGACTACACATTTGAAAAAATTAAGTCTCTGTAAAGCTATTCAAGAATCAGGAAATATCTGTTATCACCCTTGGAAAAGAACGTAGATAATTCACTTAACTGTTACAAGCTGTTTTCTCTCTTGTGCCTTTGACTAATGCCCTATTCTCCAGTCACAGCATGAACTCAAGCTCATTTGGGAGTTGCTAAGGCATCTTTTCATCCACTCATTTGTTGCTATGATTAGGAAGCTCACTCTCCAAATGTTCCTTTCCACCATGCCGAGACACCAGCCATTGGGTGGTGATCCTTCATGGAGGAAGCGATCAAATATATATCATTTCTGCAGCTCTCATCATCTCACTGAAATTCAAAATCCCCACTAAATCTAAATTAAACACATGACATACTATCACTTAGGACAATCTTAACAGGTTAGTGTTGACACGTTTTACATCTTATTTTGACAAACACAATTTAGAAAAGTCAAACTTACTCAATACTAGGTTGTTCCAGATAAATAAGTCCACAAGTCCTAGAAAACAAAAATAAATTCTTATTTTTAAACACTTTTCTGAAAGCAAATTATGCAATATCTTTGACTTCAATGTAGTAGAAAATAGAGCAGTTCATAATCCTCCTTCTAGCTGTACAAAGCTCAACAAAGGGACTAGCAACCACTTGCCATACTATTCCTACTGCAACTAGAGGATTGATTAACAAAGCATTGTAATAGTTATGGAGTAAAATGTAAGATGAATTAATTTAATGCATGTAAAGAGTTCCATTTCACTGTTCTGTAAATATTAGTGCACAGAGTTTAAATGGGCTCTTCTAACATACCGTTTGAAAAATCTAAATACTTAAATATTGACAGTCATAAAAAAATTCATCACCTCAAAATGAAAAATATATACTACCTCTCAAACTTGTGGTATAGTGCAAGTAATACATCATATTTCTTTTTCAGCCTTGATACAGTGCTATCAACTTTAGTGCTTACAGTATCCATGTTAACATCCACCTCTTTCAGAAACTGAAAAAATGTGCATACACTGAAAAAAAGGAAAAAAATGACAGATTATTAGAACTCTTGAGAATTAGTATTCTGAAATAACTTTTTTAAAAAAAAAAACCAACCTCACCATTGCCTTACTTCACTAGACTCCAGCATGCTCTTACTACAACTAGCAGGACTGAGAACCTTGCCTTGGGAAACGCTACTACCTCGAGCCCCACCTTTTTATTTTTCAGATGTAGGAATACTATTCAACTAGGTAGCAGATGCATCTCATGATACAGACTCTACTACAGGAAGAAAATTTTCTTGACTAGCACAGATATTATCTTTGGAAGTCAGAATTTGCTAACTGGACACATCTTTTGTCCTTGCTCTGCCAGTAAACCCACAAATACCCAACACAGACTCTTGATTCTTCTGTTCTCCCTAAAAGTTCTACTTTAGAAATGCTCTTACTACTCTAAGAACATGAACCTTGGCTCCATCCATGCTGAAGAGAGACCTAGAAATGAAAACTGAGATGAATGCATTGAATAATATGGAATTTCAAGTCTTGCAACAGGTATTGGGGACAAAGACATCCCCACCCTTCAGAAATACTATTACACAGGGGACCAGAGTTTTCACTACTCATCCACGTAATATTATGGCCATCAACAACGCATCTTGTTGTTTTGTTCATAACTGAAATAAGCAGATTGCTAAAAATTATGGAGGAAAAAGCTATCAAATACATTCAACTATTTTAACTATATCAAACATATTTTGATCCTTTATTAGAATATACTATTTGGGGAGATTTTTTTGATCTTTGTCAGATTAAAAAGCAGAATATAAAACTAGTCAGAAATTCATTTACGAATTCTTTTACTGTGGAATGAAAAATCTTTCCAGTATATCTGTGTGGTTCTAGAAGATAAGATGACTGGTAGAAATTTCTGCCCATTTGACCTTATAGCTGACAAAAAGCCCAGGGCCAACAGTCAATTGAGTATTGCTATAATCAAAATCCACAGAGTAATAGCTTACTCTTTGAAACTCTAAGGGAAAAACTCTCTCTTAGAACATGCTGAACATCACTGCACAAATGCAATTAGATCTCATCCATGCAGTTCCAAGTCAGTCAAGACTGAAGAGACTCAGTCAAAACATAGGATGTGATTGCTGCTCTGGGAGATGAAGCAAGGTAGAAGAGGCATGGAGAAGTCTAATCATAACAGATGACTTCCAGGAAAAGGATATTCTGGCCCAAGCCTGAGGCTACTGCCATGACATGCCCAGCAATTTGCCTTAGCCTCCTGCCCTAGAGCATTGAAAGGCTCTGGTCCTGAACACGCTTTCGACACATGGCATAGTTATCAGGCAGACAGCACTGGAATTCTTTCCTTAGATTAATCTAACACAAGGTATGCCTATTGCTGTTGCCACCTAAATTTAACTTACAAGCAGATATTGTCCTATAATCTTAATTTCTGTATTATGAACTTAGTGAACATACAACATAATAGTAACAATCCCTGAGCAAAAAGCATATGTCAGAATACAAAATTTAGACCAGCATTAAAGTGTTTGAAAAAAAAGCAGCATGCTGGACAACTATTTGGAGAGTAACATTTTTTTCCACTTCTTGATGTAGCCTAAGCCTAATGTTGGAAAAAGGGTTATACAGAAAATACTGATACAGGGGGGGAAAAAAAAAAGGAAAATATTTTTAAGTGTAATCTACACCAAGTTAAATTGATGGAAGACTTTAGGTTGAGCAAGAACAAGAATCAGCTGTGTGATATAATCAAAGCCAATCACAGTTGAATCAAAAAAGTATCATTGCACCTTCATCTAAAATATGATAGCAAGGCACCAAGTTTACTGAAATATTCAGAATTCCCAGAAGTAACCTTAACTTTAAAATCAACTAGCCTGTTATGCACAGATTTACAATGCCTTAAAAACATTTTTTATAAAAATGTTGATAGTTAATTGTTGAAACCTAAATTCACACACTTAAATTCACTTACCTTATGCTTATACTTTTCAGGAGCTCTGTGAAAGTGAATGTCATTTCATCCAGATCAATTGCTACAATAAAGATACAAACTCCCCAGGTTTCCTTTTTCTTTTTGTTATAAGCCTTTCAGAAAAAGAGAAAAACAGGTTTTCTTCTTATTATGCAATAAAAGTGGGTAATATACGGAAAGCATTCATTTGCCCAAACTAGATTAGAAATAGTAAACCAGAACACCCTCATGCAAACATTTGACTATGATAGCCAATTATTTGACGACTGAAAACCATCACAAGTTTTACATTACAGATGAAAGACCAAGCACTTCAACATTTATTCCTGGAGTACAAGATCAATTTTACCCATACAACTCAGCAAAGTTTCAAAATAGAAGCTTTGGTTTCCTGGAATGTTTATGCAAAGCAGAAGCCATGATTATTTTTTTAATTAAAATTACTACGTTTGACCATAACAAGACACTGAAATTAAGGAATCAGGAGAGAAGCCATAAGAAAGAAATATAAAATCATTACAAGGACAAGCAATAAACAGTCTTTATTTTCCAGCCAGGTCTCAACCACTTATGACAGTTGAACCATAAACTCTTCTCTTTGTTCAGCAAAGCTTGATAGTAACAAGCATCTTCAGGCATTTTCCTACTATAGATCTACACTTAAGGTCTGTCTTCCACTGCTTAGAAGTAAGGTACAAGCTGTTACAGATCATCCTTCACGAGAGCCAATGACAGATGCACCATCCACATGGAATTCACTCTTGCTGGTTCACAAGCTAGCCAACTTGGACCTGGCCAGGCATCAGTTACAATTCCAGTACCCTTCCACCAAAACCACATCTCAGTGCAAAACCTGTAAGAGCCGTGTCTTGGAGAAGCAAGGAAGAAATAATTTAACCACGTATAGCACAGGTTTTGGAAACAAAGCTATTCTGACAACAGAACTAGGTGTGGGTGCAACCAGGCAAAACTCCTGAAAAAGCAAACTTGTAAAATACTCTTCAGACCTTTGGCATCGTTGTAAACAAATCTCCAACACCACCCAGGCCAACAGCCACTTCAGCAAAAGAGCAGCATTTGAGTGCTTCTCTCAGCAGCTCTAGGTCAGATGTGACATCTGTTAGAGGACAGAGGTGAAACAGAAACCCAGGGGCGAGTGAGCTCAAATACTGAACTCCTGCTCTTCTACACTGCTTAGATTTAGCCTACTCCCCTGACTACTTTTTTTATCCTTTCCCCAATCCCTTCACCTAGCTGCCTCCTGGACAATACCAATGAGAGCCACAAGGGCCAGTTCTAGAAAATATTCCCAAAGGCAACTGGAATAAGACTGCACCAGACCTGGTTCCCTCCATCTTACATGGTCTTCCAAAACTGCCCCAAAAGGCTCTGCATCCTGAGCATTCAGCAGTTACTTGGCAGTGTAACCACAACAAATAGCCTGCAATGCCCATAAATGATACAACAACAACTTTGCCAACACTTTTTTTTTTTTTTTGCGCAATTGCTCTGCTTCTTTCTTGGGACCAGTGTTTATACATCCATGAAAACTGGCCCTGGGCCTCCTCCATGCAAAGAAGTTTCATCAGTTTGTGCAATTGATAAGAGTTATAGTACAAACCTGATTGCTAAAGTAACTAGACACCTTCAAGAACATGGTAACTGTCCATTATTTTATTATCTTCTTGCATTCCTATTTGAGACACCTTGTATAAGAGAAAAATTCTTTTGAAAGAAGCTATTAACAGACCAAGATGCATTTGACAATTCATGAAGGAATGAATATTAGTATCAAAAAGTCATTGTCTCTTTACTGGAAACCCTCACTTTTTAGATATTTTAAGTACCATTGTATACCACCAGCATCCTAAAGGTGAGACAAAAAAATTGCTCTCAAGTGGGTTTTGCACAGAAGAAAGGCTTTGCTAAGAGATGCATTCCCACCATCTCAGCCATTCTCAACAATACTTTGCTGACACGTACAACAAGCTACGAAGCACGTAAGAACAAAAAACGTCCTGCAGGATGGGGATATCTGTTTTCCTGCACTAGTATGTCTGTGATGCATTGTAAAAAATTTTTGAGGTTAAGGCTAGCTAGGGACCTACCAAGAAGAAGGATAACTACTCGCCAAAGACACCACTGCCACGAGACTCGGCTCACCTTGTTTAATAAATAAGTTCCATTCACTTCATGCTCCTGCAAACTTGGACATGACATTCTGTAAATACAGTATCTCATAGGGCAGAAGGACTGAGTACTAGGAAGTGGTGAAATTGTTCCTGGTTTGCTGCCTATCCAAACAAGCCTAACTCTCCTAGGCAGCTTAGCTCTACTCTGGGAGATGAATGCTTGAAGGCAATTGCAATGGTTTATTTGGCAAGAGTGAGGTCTTGTTTTGCAAGAACAATCTTTAAACTCCTTATCCAGTACAGTTTGGACTAATAACGCATTTATTTCTACCATTAAACAAGATGACAGCCTCAGAGGCCCACTGTCAATCCACTAGATTCAGACCATCATGGTGAGTCAAACTCTAGTAGCAGGATTACCTGCATATCTACTGATGCTGTTACAGGTTGCTTTGAGCACGTTCTGCTCAAACAGACAGAAGATGTTGGGTGACTGCTGGTCTAATGAAAAATTCACACAGAACCCAGGATAAACAAAAAGATTATGATTTTTCTAGTAGAAAAGAAAAGGTGAGCAGCACCTGAGCAATGCCCATCTCTTAACATCAGCTGAAGGAGGGAAGGAAAGAGAGGTAAAAATTAAAGAACACCGGACTGGGACTATTCCACCAGCTATTGCTGGTTAAAACACCCAAAGACACAGGTAAGGTGTTGTTTCCTCAGAAAGTAAAACTATCTGCCCATACCTATGCATGAAGATTTTAGTGATTTTAATACATAAAACATAAACATCATGGAGTAGGAGAAGGGGAGGAGAGATATGGAGAGGTCTTCCTGGAAAGTCAGATTCCTGAGTATTCTCCTCTTCTCACCCTTCCCTCCCAAACCTCACAGACACTTTTCAAGCTCTTTCCTACACAAGTAAGTTAAAGCTGATTGCAGAATAAAAATGCAGCAGCATCACTCCATTCAACTATTTTGCCAGTATCGTAACTCCAGGGGAGCCAATCCTATGCCACAAATTAATTGTTTGTTTACAGCCAAAGCCAGATGATTCCTCCCAGATGGACTTGAGGGCATGGGAATGGATGCAAGACAAATTCAGAAGCAGAAATTAATTTCTGGGGGTCTTCTTCTTGACCCTAGTTGGACTCCAGATCTTTCTTGATACCAGCACCACTACAGAAAACCGGCAAGACAACAGCTCAACTCTTGTCCTTGTCTGTCAGTCGGTTTCAATAACATGACTTCCAGTGACCTTATTTCAACTCCTCATGAATCAAAGCCTACCAATCACTAACTCAAAGATTATTTAGCACTTAGTACTCTATACAGATTTCTCTCTTTTTTTATTTAGGATTCTGGGGAACCAATAGGAAATGTAGGTCATATCCAATGAATCAATATAATTTTCTGTAGGAAAAGACCTAAAACTCTTAAAAACTCTTTCAAAATATTTATTTCTCATTCTGGACTTACTATTACTACCATTTAATCTATTTTTAGTAGATTATTAGTTTGCCTACATCTACTGAAAACAACCTGGAGGAGTCATAAGCTTAAAATGCTCATCAAACTAACTACTGTGAAACAGGATTCTTGTCTCTCTATTTTCCAGATGTTGTTGGAAGGCATTAAAAGTACTAACAGAAACAACTTCTGCTCTCTACATCAAGGGGCTCTCCAGTGCTAAACCAGTCACAAGGAGGAGATGGTCACAGGAAGTCTCAGTTCTAGTCTGTAGTTAGAGATGTTTATTATTCTGCCAACACTGATAACAGTTTTGATGACAGCCTTCCAAAGTGATTCAGGAATAGAAACTTCAAAAGATGTAGTGCAAAAGAAGGTCAAGAAACATGTACATGAGAAATATGCAGAGATGGGTATTGGAATCAAATGGGATATAGGATGTCACACTGTAAATACCAAAAACCTAATTTTTGAAGGGGAAGATGTGGAACTTGTTGGCTTACTAAATCCTCAGCTACCACATCCTAATCAGTATAGAGAACTAGCTAGATGGTACGAGAAACATTCACAGATATGTTTATGATTACAGAGGTGGAAGTTGGCAGGGAAAAAGAATCAAGAAGCATTCACAATAGAAAACTGATCAGAATTAAAACTTGTAGGAAAAATTTCCTAGAAAAAAAAAAATCTGAAAGTGAATGCTGTACCCACCACCTACATAATAAGTTCTGTGTAAAGAAGTTAGATCTCCATTTTTCAACAATAACAGTTTTAAATGTTCTAACTGAACACTGTCTGGAAGATTACTTTTAGTTCTTAACAGATGAAGTCAAATTCAATTATAATACTAGCTAAAAGTATGGAAGTCAGTGGAAAGTATTGAACTGATGAAAATAGTTCTTCTGAATATGAAAATTCCCATTACATTTTTCTTGCACTTAACAAGGCTGAAGGGGACATCAATCTTTCCCCAGGACGTGCAGACGACGAGCAAAAAACAAAACTGTATGCCACATAGCTATGCTTTTAAAGTGCAAGGGCATAACACATACATGTAACACATCTGCTACTATGAAACCGAGTATCACCAGCAAGAGGCCATGGTGATGATTTATGTTTACTACAGGAGTTTCAGTAGCTCTTTGTTTTTTGTTTAATAACAGAGAATTCTAACCTTCAAGTTGTTTAGCAGCAGTTCTATAAATGAGAGACAAAGCTCTAGATAGAAAAGACTTTATTAGCCCACATGTGTTTCACGCTTTTGCCAAAAGCCAGAAGCCTCTGTGTGTCTTAACACAAGGATAAGGTGGTTTACCAACTACAATTTTTTTTTTTTCATGAGACACTACAACCAACAGGAATTGATTTACTTTAAATCTGAAATTCTGTGATTTAGGAACACCTGACCTGCTGATCACTAACCTTTTGGTCTATATAGAGCAACCTTGCTGTATTTAAGAACTCATTATTTCATTCCTTCACTTAAGCTACAGTTCATCTTTTAAGTTTTCTTCTCTAAGAACACAGTTCAACTCTTGTGCAAATCAAGAGCCCTGCAGCATCTGCATACCACTGTAAGTGACCAGCTGGAGAGAATTTCAGAACATAAGATGAGCAATTAGAAACAAGGAAAGATGACAGAAACACCTTCAGATGCTAGAGACTTTGGGGGGGGGGGGGGAAAGGCGGCAATAATACATTCTCATGTCCATGGTGTACAGAATAATCAACACTGGCTTGAATTAAAACACAGAAACAGATTGGTAGAGTACTTGGGGGAGAAAAACCATGGCCAAAGAAAGGTAAACTAGGAAGGACTAACTATGCAGACTGCAGATTTCATCATCAGAATTTTTTAATAACAGGTTAGACAGACACTTCATAAAAACTTCTCAGGAATTCATGAGTCTGAACAGCTGAGCAGCAGCAGGAGAACCCTAGGCCACGTTTCCCAAACAGTGCTGTGAACTGCAAACACAAAAATTGAGGCTACTACCCACACAACAAATACTACGGCAAGCTGGGCTGATGAAGTACACCAGACCCTACATCTCAAGGTCCTTGGCAGACTCCAATTTCTATCAATTTCCTAAACCACTTCCACTTTCTTTGCAGAAGTTTGTTTTCCATTTAGTCACCATGCCATCTGTTCCTCACATTGGTTCTTTCCAATATATTAAGCAACAATTCACTCAAGTTTCTTTTTCCTGCTTACATCACCCAATATTCTACTTCAGATTCTCATTTTATTGTTCTTTACCAAAACAAACACTAGCAGAACATAACAAATGACCTGAACATTTTCCTAGCAGCAACAGTACAGCTTTGTAAACCTCTCCTATTCTTTCTTACATTAACAATCACATGATGCTCACCAAAGTACATTCGTAATCCCACTAAATGTATTTACTCCATCTAGAGTTTACAGACACTATTGATTCATAATACAGATTGCAGAACAGTTACCAAATTAGAATACAAGAGAAGCAAGCACCAGAGCCAAATTTTAAGCCAACAACTGTCAGTGTGCAAGTTTTGAAATTAAGACAGTAAAAACTACGTCTCTAAAACAAACATTTTCTTTACCTAGGTAGCTTTGTTTGGTAAACAAGAGAAATGCTAGAAAGAACAAAAGTCTCTGTATGACACTAATGCAAAAGCTCTTACTTAGATATACACTTCCATGTTTACAATGAACTTGTGGGGAAGTTCACTGAATACAAAAAGGATTTTAAAATAAAACAGCTTTCTGGTCATGCATCAGATACCTTCCACCATACACCAACAGTGCTGATTCAGTATGACATTTCTGGAACCAGCATTTGGGGTTTTGTCTTAAGAGATTCTGAGTTACAGTTTTATTGTAGAAAAGTGTAATTGAACTCTGCCTGCCACTGAAGAAAGCTTTAACATTTTCTAGCTCCGAAGGAAAACACTGTATTTCAGACAGCTGAAGTGCTTTAAACAATCTCTCTCTGCAGGTCTAGTTTTTTCAACCACAAGTCAGACTCATTTTCCAGAAAGATCATGTAACCACCTCTCTCCTGTCCCCCTTCTCTTTCTCCACACCTCTCACGGGGGTTCAACTGTCTCAGGGATTCAAGGCCCAGTGGTGATAGGGTGCAGCTGTATATCCTTCACTCAAATTGCTGCAGAAACAGGTAACTTGAGAGCACTGTAAGAAAAGCTAGAGTGCAGAGAAGTAGGATCATTAGTAGCTCAAAGATTCAAAAGAAAAAAATACCAGAGTGGAAAGGTGTGACATCCTGAAGGAAAAAAGCAGAGAGTCAGCCAGTTTTGGTGGTGCCAGTAACTCTGGCAGGTGTTGGCACCGAGGATCCATTCCAGGGACTAGCAGATACCAACCTTTCCCCTCCTGACTGTTGCCTGCCTGGCCAGCAAAGACTCTTTAGGTGTCTCACTGAAGCACAGGCACTCTTAGGATGACAGGTCACTATATCCAGCCAATATTTTGTGTGTGTGTGTGTGTGTGTGTGTGTGTGTGCGTGTGTGTTCAAAAAAATTATTGCTTTATACTTTTAAGCTACATGTATCTTGTTTGCAGAGGCTCTTTGCGCATGATTACATGTACCCTAAGTGACACAAAAAGGACAGTACTAGCAGATGCTTCTACTTTAAGTCACTAAATATTGACTGAGCAAGAATACAGCAGGTGCTCAGACTCAGTCCAAGCCCACGTTTGCACCCTGAATCTCTGCCAGTTAGCACAGTACCTTATGTCTCAGCCACACTGCTTCCTAGTTAGCGCTACAAGTCCCCTCCACATCCTCAGAGGCTTCTGAGATCAGCCACAAAGAACAAGGCCGGTGTGCCAGGCTAAGTAAGGTTTTGGGTGTTTATATTCCGTAAATGGCTTGAAAGTGGGCTTGATCATTAGATGCTGCTTCTATTTCCAGCAGTGGTCTGATGATCTAAGCTTCCTTAAGTCAAGTCAACTACAGGGTTAAACAGAAGTGTTCTGGTAGGTATCTGTCTCAACTGGTGTCCTGCTATTTCCCTATTTGTGTGAGAACAGAAAGCTGCTACATAAGCAGCTTCTGTTTCAGTTCAGAACTGAACAGGTTAGCACTGAACCACATTGATTAAAACATGCACAGTTGGTGCTTGCAGGACAAACCCTGGGACACTCCCTCCAACATATAACCTTTACCACAGGGGAGAAAGGAGTGGACACTTAAATACAGTCTCCTCCTGAGCCCATGCAACCAGTACCATGATAACAGCTTGACTTGGAAAGAGAAGCAGCAATCAGCCAGGCTGTTAATTTGCTTGACTTCACACTAAGATGAAGCCTGCACTGGTCTCAGCTAGGAGTAGCAACTCGAGGGCCTGCCAGGTCCCTATGGAGGCACATACTTGCCAGCTTCCTCACTCCCAACACCTTGCTGATACATCAGAAAGTTTGAGCAAAAAGCCCTGGATTGAACCACAATTTTCAGCCTTTTTCCTATATATTGGAAAGTTCTTAGCCTTAATTGCAAGACAATATTAGCTATACATCCCAATGAAGATCTAGTCATTGCTCTATTCTGAACAGGTAAAGGAGGTGATCTTCAGATGCTGAAAAGAAGGGTTGCAAATGCTGTGTCATCTGGCCACTGCTGGATAATGATCAGTGAAAAAAAAAAAAAAAAATCAGTGAAAAGACACTCCATCTGTAAGTGAAATTTGCAGGATTATACTCAAATCTGCCTTGTTCTTTTCACTCAATAGAATTGACTACGGTTTCAGTTCATATAGAGGAACTTGACTATGCTTTTAAGTAAATGTTGCCTGGGAACATGGTCGGAAATTGTAGCTGTAACTGAAAGAGCTGTATAGTCCCTCTCCCACACTGTTACTGTATTGTGTTGCGAAACTCAAATGCATCAAAGGCTGGTATACCCATTCTGTGGTTTAAAAACCACAGATAATAAGGCATTACTAGTGACAGCATCACTGTGGCAGGTCAGCTCAAGTGGCGGAAGAACAAGCAGAAGTCACAATACGTGGAAGCCAGCCCACAGAGCAGGAATAGAACCCCAGCTAGGTATTTTAAATCTAATTCAGGTCTGTATAACAAAGCTTCGGTCATGATATACATAATTGTATTGTAGATGTTCTCTGAGTCAGCTTGTTGAGACAGCAGTAATACACATAGAATGACGGGGAAAAAAAGAATCAAGGGTAGAACATTTTAATCTGTTTATACATGCCCAATGACTAACTTTGAACGGAAACACCTCAACAATGAGTACATACATGCAGTAGAAAAAAGGTTTAACATACAAACATCCATCCCTTTCTCTCTCTCTCTCCATCTCCCAATAGTCTTCTCCAGACTCTTTCTGCAGCCTTATAAAGAAGGATGCAGCAGGAAGAAAAACACAATGAGATGATCTGTATAAAGCTGAATCAGACATATTTGAAATAACTTTCAGTTTAAAGTATTAGATGATAACATGGTGGGCTTTTCTACTGGCATTTATCAGTAAGCTAAAAGAATTCTCAATTCCATACCTTTATTGGAAAACATTAACAAAAAACAGTTTAAATAGACACGCACATGGCAACATCCAACGTCAGTCTAACTGCACTTGAAAAAAAGTCATACTGCACAAGCCTTGGTTGCAAAGACATTTGGACCCCAAACCAACAAAGTTATGGTTAATATTTCAACTTGGGCATAGGACAGACACCACAGCACAGGTCTGAGCTACAAGCAGCCGGTACTCACTAGAGCTCCATCCACAGCCAATAAGCTCTCGTACGTCTTCCATGCTTTCTCCCTCACGCTCTCCGACACTTTCAGAGAATCACAGAGGACAACGAAGTCAGCTTCGCCGATTTCGAGCCTAGTAAAGCAAAAGACATCACCAGCGGGGGCTCCGTGCAGCACACCGCCTACGTACCGGAGCACAGAACCACAAGGGAACACCGGTTGCTGAAGGGAGCCCGGGGTGACACCGCCCCACCTCGCAGAAGAACCCAGGAAGAGGCGCCACCCAGACCCTTGGGTGCAGAAAGCCCCAGCAGTGCAGCCCGGGCCCGCCGCCTCCACCCGCAGCGCAGCCCGACCGCTTCCCCACAAGACGGTCCCGGCCCAGACAGCGCTTACCGGGGAGCGACGGGCGGCGGCACGGAGCCGCTGTCGGGGCTGGCGCGCTGGCTCCGGGCGGCGGCGGTGCCCGCCCTGCGGTGGGGCTTGGGCGGCATAGCGGCCAGCGCGCGGGCGGCCGTTGGGCCCCACCGTTCAAGCGCCCGCGGCGGGCGGCAGTAAGGACGGGCCGCCGGCTACCCCTTCCCTCCTCCTCCCTGCCGCCCAAACCGCGGGAAAACTGCGTCACCGCCAGCCGCTCTGTCGTCACTTCCGGACCGGCTGCCGCTTCCCCACCCCACCCGGCGGCGACGATGGGCGACCGCGCCCCCGAAACACAGACCAGCTCAGCGCGTCTCGGAACCCGGAAGGAGAAGCTACCCGCGCCAGCCGCCCAGCCCAATGAACGCGCGCCTTTCTCCGCGCTAGCCAATAGAAGCCGGCTCCGCTTCGTGCGTCCCAGCGAGGGCACGGCTCGCGGGCGGTGGCTCGTGGGCGGGGTGGGGCATAGCTCCCTGAGGTAGCCCCGGGATGCCGGCGGGTTGTCGCCGCCGGCAAGTGCTTGGGTAGCCGTTCTGTGCCCGGTGGTGTCCCTCGCCTTCCCAGACTCTCGGTTTTACCTTACAGCTGAAGTGAGTCAAAGCTGAGGAGGCAGCAAGGGAAGGAGAGATGGCATCCGGCTGTCACAGCACGTGTATTTTAAAATCTTTATGGTGACAACTTAGAAAAAACAAAAATATTTGTATATAAGGACTCTTACTACGTGCATGTGTTTGGCATTCGTCTGTAAAGCATCTAGTTTTAGTGAGATTGCTGCCAAAGCTCTGGATTGAAAAAAAGCCCATGAGTACAGCTATGATATACAATAAAAAGTCACTATTTTGTAAGTATCAGTATTTTTAAGAGTCACATTATTAATTCGTTCATATATTAATTAATATCTTTATATTAATTAAATTATTTAAGAACAGAACCATCTACTTTTCATAATTAGAATTAAACCAATTGCAATAAAGAGATACCAAAAAAACCTGAATTTCTGAGGCAAATCAAAGTATATAAACTCCACATGAGTTTGAGCTGTACACTGCAGTGGGATTTAGACATTCCTTATTATGGTTGTCTCTTTCATGGGCACCCCCTTGCCGTGGGGAAAGAGCTTGCGTGCCCTTGTGAAGTTGAGAGCTATGCTGGTGGTGGCATATGCCTCCGGTAGGGTCTCCCAAGCCAGACAGGTCTCAACTGAAGGGTCAGACAAAGTGTGTCCACGGGCAGGATGGGCTCACTAGCCTTCGGGCAACCATCCTAGGAGAAGGACAACTCTAACTCCAAACCCGGGCAGATGGAGCTCGTTTAGCCCTGTAAGGCCATCCATCTAAGAGAAGGATACTCTAACCAAACCTACGACCTGAGGACTTCGCTGTCACCGTCCAAGCTCGCTAGGCCCTGGCAGATGAACCTCAGGTGTAAAGGGTGGGGCCAGTCTCGCGCACGCTGCGCCTCACCTAAAAAATCCACCGCGCAGGCTTGAAGGGTGTACTCACGTTTGCAAAGCCCTGTAGCGACAGGCAAGGGACGAAACGGCAGGTGGAAAGATGTCACTGGAAGCCACAGACCCAACCCTGCATGCAGGCTGTTCAGGACATTGGTCGCTTGAGACTGACCCGGGAGATGACAGTCTCGTTCGGCAGCATCCTGAATGACCAAGCAGCCTTTTTCAAGGAGAGCACTGCTTGCTCCACATGGAGAGGGGCCTAGAAAAGGTGGCCTAACCAAAGCTCATCTCCCTTCCAATCCGGTTGGCTAGCCGCGGCCAACGGACATCTTCTTCTGCGGTCAACCAAAGACAAAGAGACAAAGGCATACACCTGCCTCCAAAGGTGTGTCCAGATTGACACTCGCATGTTGGAACATCAGAACCATGCTCGATACAGCAGACAGTGGGCGTCCTGAACGCCGTTCTGCTATAATTGCTCACGAACTGTCACGACTCAACATCGACATTGCTGCTCTCAGTGAAGTTCGCCTTCATGAGGAAGGCAGCCTTAAAGAACATGGTGCCGGCTACACACTGTATTGGTCAGGCAAACCCAAAACCGAAAGTCATCATTCCGGAGTTGGCTTCATGATTAAAAACTCCATCGCCTCTAAACTTGAAAATTTGCCAACAGGTCATTCCGATCGCATTATCTCCTTACGCCTCCCGCTACACAACAAGCAACATGTTGTTCTCTTCAGCATATATGCCCCAACTCTCCAAGCTGACCCTACAGAAAAAGACAAATTCTACACCGATCTGCGCCGCCTTACTCAAAAGGTTCCTGCAGATGATAAGATCATAATCCTTGGTGACTTCAACGCCCGAGTAGGTAAGAACTCTGAAGCCTGGAAAGGAGTACTAGGCAAGCATGGAGTTGGAAACTGCAATGACAACGGTCGCCTCTTGCTAGAGTTTTGTGCTGAGCAGCAGCTTACCATCACCAACACTATCTTCCAGCAGAAAGACAGCCTGAAGACAACCTGGATGCATCCTCGATCTAAACACTGGCACCTCATTGACTATATCTTAGTGCGCCAGAGAAATGTTCGCGATGTCTGTCACACCCGAGTGATGCCTAGTGCAGAATGTCAAACAGACCACCGCCTTGTGCGCTGCAAACTTAACCTCCATTTTAAGCCCAAACCTAAGAGGGGCGGCATTCTGAGGAGGAGGCTCCAAGTTAACAATCTTCAAACAGCTGCACTGAGAGACAGCTTCCAGGCAAACCTTCAAACTAGGCTTGAAGACTGTCCCTTAGACTCTTCTCCTGAAGCGCTTTGGCAACATATTAAAAATAGCATCCTGCAGTCCTCCGAAGAATTTTTAGGGTTCTCCACAAAGAAGAACAAAGACTGGTTTGATGAAAACAATCCAGAGATCCAGGAATTGCTGGCAAAGAAGAGATCTGCTCACCAAGCACACCTTGCTCAACCATCTTGCCATGTAAGAAAAGCAGCCTTTCGTCTTGCATGCAGTAAACTCCAACAGAAACTTCGAGACATCCAGAACAAGTGGTGGCTCAACCTAGCAAAAAAGACTCAACTATGCGCAGATTTGGGTGACCACAGAGGATTCTATGAGGCTCTGAAAGCAGCGTACGGACCCACACACCAAGTTCAAAGCCCCCTACTCAGCGCAGATGGCCAAACGCTTCTCACAGATAAAACCTCCATCCTGAATCGATGGTCTGAACACTTTCAAACTCTCTTCAGTGCCAACCGTGTAGTCCAAGACTCAGGAATCCAGCTCATCCCAAAACAAACGGTGAAAAATGAATTGGATATAGCCCCTACTATGGGAGAGACCCTTAAGGCCATACAACAGATGAAAACCGGCAAGGCAGCTGGGGTCGACGGAATCCCGCCTGAAATCTGGAAACATGGAGGCCAAACGCTCCATGCTAAATTTCACGAGCTAGTTGTGCGCTGTTGGGAACAAAGCGAACTACCACCAGATCTCCGTGATGCAATCATCATCACCCTGTACAAGAAAAAAGGAGTAAAGTCAGACTGCTCAAACTACCGAGGCATAACTCTGCTCTCCATTGCTGGAAAAATTCTCGCAAGAATATTATTGAACAGATTGGTACCCGCTATCGCAGAAGAACTTCTACCTGAAAGTCAGTGTGGTTTCAGAGCCAACAGAAGTACCACAGACATGGTATTCGTTCTCAGACAACTGCAAGAGAAGTGTAGGGAACAGAACAAGGGTCTCTATGTAACTTTCGTTGATCTCACCAAAGCCTTTGACACTGTGAGCAGAAAAGGTCTGTGGCAGATCTTGGAACGATTAGGATGTCCCCCCAAGTTCCTCAAAATGATAATCCTGTTACATGAGGGGCAGCGCGGCCAAGTCAGATATGGCGATGCACTCTCTGAGCCCTTCCCAATAGCAAATGGTGTGAAACAAGGTTGCGTTCTCGCACCAACTTTATTCACAATTTTCTTCAGCATGATGCTCCAAAGGGCCACGGCAGACCTCGACGAACAAGACGGCATTTATATCCGATATCGTACCGATGGGAGCCTTTTCAACCTAAGGCGACTGAAGGCCCACACCAAGACCCTGAATCACCTTGTCCGCGAGCTGCTTTTTGCTGACGATGCCGCCCTTGTTGCCCACACAGAAGCAGCTCTGCAGCGCTTAACATCCTGCTTTGCAGAGGCGGCTGAGCTTTTTGGGCTGGAAGTCAGCTTAAAGAAGACAGTAGTTCTCTACCAACCAGCACCACAAGATGATTACCATCATCCCCACATCACCATTGGCGAGTCAGAGCTTCAGCCAGTCCAGCAGTTCAGCTATCTGGGTAGCATCATCTCCTCAGATGCCACGATCGACAAAGAGATCGACAACAGAATAGCAAAGGCAAACAGAGCTTTCGGAAAACTCCATAAAAGAGTCTGGTGCAATAAACACCTGAAGAAAAGTACAAAGATCAGTGTCTACAGAGCCGTGGTACTGTCTACTCTTCTGTACGGGTCTGAATCATGGGTCATCTACCGCCACCATCTGCGACTCCTCGAACGCTTCCATCAGCGCTGCCTCCGCACAATCCTAAACATCCACTGGACTGACTACGTGACTAACGTTGCTGTCCTTGAACAGGCAGACGTCACCAGTATTGAGGCCATGTTGCTGAAAATGCAGCTGCGTTGGGCAGGGCACGTCTCCAGGATGGCGGATCACCGCCTCCCCAAGATCGTGTTCTATGGTGAACTTGCCACCGGCTGCCGCAAGAGAAGAGCTCCAAAGAGGAGATATAAGGACTCCCTGAAACAACACCTCAGCCTAGGCCATATTGACCACCATCAGTGGTCCACCCTGGCCTCCAGTCGGGAGATTTGGAGACACACCATACATAACGCTGCTGTCTCCTTTGAGAGCACGCGTAGAATCAAGCTCGAGGAGAAAAGACAGCGCAGAAAGAACCGTGCCTCGACTATACCACCCAAGGAGACCCTCCGGTGTGCTCTTTGCAACCGGTCTTGCCTATCCCGCATTGGCCTTTTCAGCCATCAACGCGCTTGCAATAAGCGTGGGCAAAGCCCTTCCCAAATCTTCGTCCGCGAAGCCAAGCCATGATGATGATGATGATGATTATGGTTGTAGTAAAACTGTGACAGTAACTTTACCCTGCTTCTAAGTGCATTTAAATACTTCTTGTAATGAGATGATACCAGATGCTGTGGAAGGTTCAGAGCCTAGGACTGCCCATTGTCTACAGATGAACCACAGACAACTTGGCACATCTACCAGCTTGGAAAAGTAAGCTAAAACCCTAAACCCCAGATGAGTCCATTTGCCCTCTCCTCACAACTGGCTTTGAGAGTGAAGAAGCACTTAAAAGGAGAGCAAAGCAGCTCAAAAAACTTGATTGCAGCCAGTGGAGACCCTCCCAGCTGTCAGCAAGAAGGAAACACACCCTCCTGGGTAGCTTCTCTCATAGCTGTTTTAACATGCTTTTACAGCCAGGCCTAGATCATACAAATCACAGAATCATCTGGTTGGAAGAGACCTTTAACATCATCAAGTCCAACCGTTCACTCTGCACTGCCAGGGTCCCTAAATCATGTCCGTCAGCACCGCATCTACATGTCTTTTAAACACTTCCACCACCTCCCTGGGCAGCCTGTTCCACTGCTTTATAAATGACAGGCAAAGAATTTGTGTTGCTCTCATAACTACCTGTGCTTTAATGCTTAGGGAACATCATATCCTTTTGAGTTGACAGCCAGCCTCAGCGTAAATACTAATTTTCTAAAATTGTTAGTGTGCCAAGCACTTCTCTAGTCAAACTTTATGCAATTTTTCATCAAGTAAGACACTTAGGGCTCCCCTCCATAAGCAAATACAACCAAAATATAATCTCAGAATGCTTCAAGTTACAGCTGGAGGGAGAAGGGAGGCAGCAGATAAATCGAGCTACACGAACCTTTAATCCTCCATCCCAGTGCCTCAGATGTAGTAACTACATCTAAACTCAAGTAAGACTTAATGTGTAGGTAAATACTTCCAAAGAAAGGCATGTGCATGTGTAAGACCATAGGTAAATTGCTGTGCTTCTCCCCACCTTGTTAGAATACTAATTTTAATGTTTTAATCCTGTATTTTAAAACATTTTCTTTTAAATGGAGACTTCGGGCTTTTGGAATAAAATGACAAAGGAAAGGAGAAAGGCAGCTCTAACTGGGAAAAAAGAAGAAAGGAAACACTGCAAGGTCAAATGAAGTATTAACGGTAACTTCTTATCTCACTTGACAGTATCTTTATTCTAAACATCTTGCTACAAGACCTTTTAAAGTGTAGGTCATAGACAGATGGCAGTCTGTGAAACATTGCCCAGTCAGGTAGTCCTGACTCATTGTTTCTGGCTGCTATACAATCTTAAGTAATTTTATTATCTTAATTTTTTCACTTAAAACTGTTGCTATAGTTCCATGGCTGTTGCCGGTGGGAACAGAAGTCATGCCTTCATTGAAGATGAAACCAAGCCTTTTTATTTTGAATCTTACTGCTTTTCTACTTTTTTAGTTTTCATTAAAATGAAGTATTTGCGATGGGAAAACTTGAGTTAAGTGCACCTCATGGACTACCAAGCCTAGCTGCTTATTTCTACATTATCACAGACATCTACCGCTTAAGTTACACTCATAATAAAATCAGTTCTTCTGGAGATGCACGACAGAAATGTATGCACTAAACTTTCTAAATTGGGACCTTCTGGATATTAGTCCAAGTACTAAATATTGGCAGAAGTTTTGCTTGAATAAAGGCTGTAGAATTCATGGATTATAAAAATGTCTGCATGAATCACACCCCATTTCCCTGCCTGTAATAGGCAGAAATAACCTCTCCCGGCCAGCTTTTTTTGTGCCCAGACATCCCTTGCACCTGCAGCAGACACCATGTCACCTGGAGCAGACAGTGCCCCACCGTGTCACCTAGAGCCCAGCTGTCCCTCTCAAAGTCCCAGCACAAGTGCTAATAGGAGAGGTGTCAAACCTGCTCCATCCAGCTCCCTGGGCCAACTCTTCCTCCAGCTGCTGCCCTGCAGGCCCCAGGCTTCTCTGGAGCACCACCTGGAGTAACAGATGGACTTAAGTGATGGTCCTGCTTCAGGAGTGCCTCAGGGATACCAAGGCCATGGTTTGAATCAGGCCTTTTCCCGTCCCCAGCCTGAGGAGTGGTAACTCCCCTGGTAACGCTGCCTTGCCATTGCACTGGCACCAGCTCTGCCTTTGAAGCTGGAAATGGTTTACGGGTGTAATGGGGAGAAGCTGGCTGGTTGTACCCCTTGCCGGTGAGCCTGACTCCCAGTATCATTGCATCCTCCATGAAGATTCAGTTCAAAATATGAAAGATAAAAACAATTTCTAAAAGTGAATATTTCTACAGTGATGTAAAATCCACAGGGACCATAACAAACCCCAGCCCATTTCTCTCTAAATGTTGCCTCCTCTTAAGAGTTGAAAGCCTCTCTCTATATACACATTATTAATAAAAACAGTATTTTCACTCCACATTTATACACATCTGTGACTTGCTCTGCTCAGAGCATTACGTAGTGCACTGCTGGAGTCTCAGATATCTGCGGTAATGAGTTTAAGGTGTGAATCTCTTTCAATAGAGAGTTTGACCAAACTAGTGGGATCTGAAAGGACACTATGACTGTTGTTGATGGAGAAATGTCTGTATGTATATGACGCCTATATGCAAACCCACAGATTCATGCTAGCATTGAGGACCAGGGTACTAAAAAATAAAACCGTGACTGATGCAATTTATCAAATGAAGCCTTAGTGACAGTGTAATTACATCAGAAAAAAACTACCATTCTCAGTTCAGCTTTCCCAGTTCAGCCTGTTGAAGGTGTTTGGATCACACAACATGCTTTGTCACGCAGGCACCGTCCTGAGTGTCCCCAGCAGGCAAAGTGCTTCTGACCCCAGACACATTGTGCCCCTGAGGCATGGCGCATCCTGCATCCTGTGCAGGGAAATTAATTTTGTTTGGTACTGCCAACTGGTAATGAAATAAAGGTCAACAAACAATCAAACCTCAACCCTCTTGCTGCTTGCATGCATATAGATGTAGGAACTTCATTGTCTTTCTGAAAATACGATGCAGAGTTCCACAGATAATGGATGCAAAACTGAAGACTAGATTTTAAACACCTGCTTTTGGGATCCTGTTTTCCTTGAATTCAAAGGAAGGACTCCCTCTGGGTTCAGTACAATCAAGGTTTTATCCATGGTCCTGTTGTAGATAGCAACTGGCACCTACATTAGTCTATGAATCAAATTCAAGGGGAAACATTTCATCTAGTCTGACAAGTTTTTCTTCTCCACAGTGCTTTGAGAATATTAGTTTTATAGTTCTAACATGGCTACTGATATTTTTGTTGCTGGGTTGTTTACTATTTTTAGCAGAGTGGTGTGTATTTCTGTGCAATTAATGACCCTGTTGTGAACCCTCCCTTCCTATCCTGCTCAGTCCCAGGTTCTGCTTCCTCTCCGCGTGAGAAAGCGTGCTCTGTCCTGCTGCTGATGATCTCCTCAGCAAGGATGTTTCCTATGCCTCCTCTTCCAACATTCCTTAAGCAAGCGAGAAGCAGAATGCACTCTACTGGAAGTAGTGTTCAAGAATCGAATTAATTGTAACCCTCAACCTGAGAACCAATTGAAAATTAGCAGCCATAGCCTATAGTGAACAGACAGGAATTTGTCTGAATTACACCTGTGATCGAGTTGTTTTGTTAGAGTGAGCCTCAGATGGTGACATTCTTTACCAAGCCATGACAGTGAAATACCCTAACTAGGTGAAAACGTATGTGTAGAGTATTCCGGCAAAACTCATAGCATGAAAATGCTCTTCTGTGTTCTTCCCCTGTAACAGTAAAATAGCTTCCTACAACTAGAACAAACAATACCAGTGAAGTACAGCTCTGCTAGTATTACTAAACCACAGGCTTCTGGCTAACACAGCCATGTCAGACTTCCATCCTCCCACGCAACTCAGACTAGCAGAAGCATCTACCCCCTTTTCAACACTACTCTCAGTTGATGGCTTTGGTAAACCTCTGTTGGCTCCCATGGTACTGATTCCGCCAGAAACAATCTTCAAAGAAATGAAGCCAGCCCCTACTTTTTGTCTCTGCAAGTACAACACATCTGTGTGCGTTGCTCTCAGGTAACCCCACAGCTTCTCCTTGCACCAGATAACCCCACGCTTGTATTTTCTGACCTGCAGGCCTTCGGTATTTTCTTCATGCCAAAACTTGGCCCATGGCTCTTTTAGTAAAGCTGCAAGACTTCAGCTAGAGAAGGAGGGAAGGCTTGGAGCTTTTATCACGCTTTGCAAACCCACATCACGCACATCTGCAACTGGTGACCACACCCTTACACATGCAAAGACCTACTGAACATCAGAGGCTGCCTAGGACCCACGAGAGAGCAACACAGCCCCCTTCACCAAATAAACATACTGGCATAGGATAGTGACCCTTCTTTGATTTTGCTACTTCGGTGGCTGTGTCTCAGCATTAGGATTCATTTTCTTTCTTACAAGGGAGTTTTAAAAATATTTGCAAAGATAATTGTCCTATGAGGTCATTTTTATACGAACCCTTTTCTGGAATTCATTGGGCTAGAAATTTTCTTCAGTATAGCACAGCTATGTTTGTTTATTACCTTTTTTTTTATTTAAAAAATAAAAAAGGAAAAAAAGCCCATGCAGCTCCTAGAGCCACTTTTGTCCAGGGATCTGTGTTCCACACTTCAACAACTTAGACAAAAGTTCCAGCAGAAGCTTTTCCTGCACTCAGGGTGTTGTAGGTCTTCTTCCCATACAATCTGCCTGGCATTTAAGATGTGAGCACATGGTGGGAGCTTTCCCTCAGCACACACGAGTTCCCTCCTCCTTCCCCACACTTATTTTCACACTACTAATAGAAATACACTTCCTTCTGCCATCCAATGGGCTCAAAAGTTTTTAGGGACACAGGCATGCAGCGTAGTTATATAAACCTCCTGTCTAAAAAGATAAAACCTATTTCTCCCCCCTTCTGCCACCCCTTCAGCAGCCTCATTTGCTGGCGTCTCCATTAAAGGACACAGCAGAGATCACAAAGTTTCTTACTGAGTTTTATTCTGAAAACAAGTTAAAGATGATGCGGGGCTTACTTAAAAATTAGGAATCTTCACGTTAACTTATGGGAAATAGGAATGGTACACATGAAAAAGTAAGAAACATGCTTAAAAGTAATCCAGCATGAATCTTGCATCATACAGGCTTCCAAAAAAGGCACCAGTAGCCCTGTCCTGACATATATCTGACCTTTATTGCCAGCAGACAATTGCAACTTCCTGAATGTCTGTAGCTGAAGTTTTCCCAGCGGATTTTCAAGCTTGCTTACATCTATACCAAAGTGTAGCTATGTAAATGCAATTTACACACAAGCATCTAACCTATACTTAGGTGAGGCTTTATTTGATGATCATGACTGCCATGCACTATCAAGAATGGATAAAAACTAAGAGTTATACTTTTCATTTCATATATAATGCACCTACACTAAGACTAAACTGTAAATAATGCCAAATGCAGATGAAGAGGGAAAAAAAAAGTATTGTGTATTTAAGAAACTTCCTTTAAAACAAATTATTTTATCTCGATCCAAACATTCACAATATCAGGAAGCTGGATAATAGCATGTTTACAATTGTATAGTAGCTCCAAAACCAGTAAAGCATCCTCCCACTATATTAAGAAAAGGTCCTTTAAAAGATTAAAAAAGAAGATTAGTCCAAAGCCTCTTGACTGAATTAACCTAAGAGAAAAGATTTGGATACCTATGGTGCATATTATTTAAAAATTGGTTTAAGCAGTATTTTTTTTGCAAACAAATATGCACATATTTTGTTAAACATTCATACTTTCCTGACGAATCAATGCTCAATATTTGGTCAGAAAGACCAATCAGTTCCTATCTCATGGAAGCTTAGAAGTGGATCTTGGGAAGACTATCCCGTCTTGGTTTTGAGCGTTACTCCCTTTTTTCTCTCCCGTATTTTTTCTTGCAATGAGCTTCAAAACAGCAGGTACTATGACACATCTTATCCTGCACTCTCCCCTACAAAAGTTGCCATCACAAAGATCCCAATCATATAAAAAAATTCAGACTTGCTTTGAGAATAGTAGTTTTAAATGTCAATGGCATGAATGGTATGAGCGGTATTTGAGCTGGCTCCAGATTAACTGGCAAAGCTTGGCGGTGCAGGCTGAGAGGGATTGCCATGGATTTGAACAAAGGGAAATGCAAAGACCTGCATGTGGCGAACACTGCTGGCTCTCAGCACACTCTAGATCATGTACATCATTTGACGAATACTCAGGACAGGGATTTCAGACGTTACCAACAACACTTTAAGTCAGCTTTGGATCTTCACTCTGATCCTATGTACTGTGGAAATACCAACCCAGAATTTAAGCAAGCAGCACAAGGATCAGAAAACATGCTTCTCCGTTCATATTTTATTTCTCATCCAGCACCTATTCCGTTTTATATTTTTGCTTTTAAAAACAGCACTGCAAATAAAAAGCATTAATTTTAACTGTAGCCCTTGCCTCTAAAAAAACCCCAGTAACAGCAAAAGAAAGCACAAAACTTTTAGACAAACAGGTTTATAAGGTTTATTTTCCATTGCACATACGTGGATTATATACAAGTTAGTAACATAAGTTACTTCTTAATTTTCTAAAAGATTGTTACAGCAAACACTTGCCTTTTTAAAACATCAAGTCAGAAATCAATCTAAGAAGGTAAATATGACAATATTTTAAAAATGAAACAAATTGCACTTTGTTAGGGAGAGTCAAATACGGGTTTGTCTATATGCTGTAACAAACTATATAGCAGGTAATATTATAGTTAGAAGTAGCTCTTGCAGTCCATTTGTACATTAATAATTCTTTTCAATTTTACTTAATTAAAAACTGGTGGATATTTCAAAGCCTTTCTCTTCTTCCTAGTATTCAAGATTCATCACATGAAATGCACTAGCAACTAAGTCTTTATACAATTGCTATTCAAATATAAGAACACCACACCTGAAAATAAGGAAAAAACTAAAAACATACTGATTTTACATGTATCATGAGATGAAAAGTATGGAAGGTGTTCAGCAATAAAGCCCTGTCCACTACTTACATAAAAGAAGATTTTAAAAAATAATCACTGCACACAATACAAAGGGTGGGGTCATACTGTAGTTTTTAAGTCTCCTGGAACAGTGGTATTCCTCATTGCAGTCCACAGATGAGTGTTTCTATACCAAACCTGTTCTCGAAGTGTCGAATCTTTCGGCAATTCATGGCTTCACGCTTCTGAATTCCTGTTTGAATTAGTGAAGAACAATAGAAGGTAAACAGAAGAGGGGATGAGGTACATCAGAGACATAATAGTTTTACATTTCCTATAGTAAGATGTCACCAGAAATCAGGACTACCTTTCTTTGATCCCCCTCTCAGAGGAAACCACACACTCATACTTAGAAAATCAATAAGCAGGCAATGATCCTGAAGGTGTGGTGAATCAAATCACAGTACTGGTTTAGTTCAAATGCCAAATGCCTCCACTAGCTGGTTTTAACCCAGATCAGTTCACCATCTCCTTCTCTGTGCATCTGTAAAAACGCTTGTGGGGTCAGAAGAGAGGGAACATCAAAGGAATAAACTCTTATAGGCAAAAAAGAGTGGACTAGTAGTATTTAAAACAACATCTTGGAATCAGAGAGAGAATTTAACCAAATTTTAGTCAAACTAATGCTCTACTGCCAACCTATGGTCATCATTTATTACCACAGGATCAACATACTGAATTTTTAATTGGATTTTGCTATTAGGACCTTTTCGTTTTTAAACGTTTATCTAAATTATTTTTATAAAATGCATTTCTTTTTGCTGTTTTCCCAAGCAGTCAGGTCCAACAAATGACTAAAGCAATTAAACTGCTTCAGTGTGCACTTGCACATCACATACGAGTTAAAAAAAAAAAGAATAAAATCTGAGTGAAAATTTTAAGTTGGTATTTAATAGCTTGTCAAGACTCTTCCAAATGATGTTCTTCAAACGTTTTTCATGAAGGAGTACCAAGCACTACAATTCCCCTGCAAAGACAACTCTTACTCACATTTCACTGATGCAAATAGGAAGTGGGGTAATTTAAGAGATGGCTTTCATGTCAAGAAGAACCTGAAATTGTGTTCTTGGACTACACCACTATTCCATCTCCATATATTAAAGGATTTTTTTGTTTGGGGGGGGTGGGTCAAGAAAAAAGATTAAAGAAAAGCATCAATGAAAGCTCAAAACCCAGAAAACATACCCATGCCTACACACATATTTTAGCAGCTCTTAGCTCACTGGGGCCTTGAGCACTTTTGCCCAATAAAATGACTTATTGCCATACCTACACAAAAAAGATCAGGTGTAATTAAGCCCACAGAGCCAGTTATTAAAGCAAGGGTTGCTTATGGCAGTACAAGTTGTTCCTTTCAACACAATCAAACCTACTTATTGAACTCAAGTGGCATTCAACTTTCTGCCAACACAAAAAAATCGCAGGAGGAACATTTACCTTTCATGGCTTCTTTGCGCTGTAGTTTATAGGTTTCCTTGCCACGGCACAGGCGGTAAATAAAGAATCCCAGCTGATCCACATTTTCAATGCGATCAGTAACAATCATTTGTTCATGAATCAAATAGGACTGAGGCAAATATGTTCCAGCCTGTTGAACAAAAACATAGCAGATCTGTCAAAAGCCATCCCTTCGTGGTCTAAGTACACAAGAAATGCTTTCTAATGTGCGTCTTTAACACTGCTGTGACAAACCTTCTTTGAATTCTTTCAAAATACATATTACCAACAGAATTCTATTCCAAATGTGCAAACATGACTGCAGTGCACTACAGAAATACAAAACAATTATATCCACAAAGGTCACAAAACTTCCACTGATGCATATATCCACTGCCCTCCTGCTACAGTAACGTCAGTCTTCGGCAAAGAAGAAGCGTTTCCCTCCAGGAGCACCCACTGTCACGGATCAGTTCTGCACTTATCATCCAAAGTTTTCACTTAATTAACAACAGCCCAACAGACTTCAGTGGGAATTACTCCCAAACAGGAATTGGCAGAAGCATGCTCTACATGGAGATACTCTTGCTGATGAAGCACACCAGCTGCAGTATGCTCCAGCTGCAGCCGACAGGGTTTGGGAAGCCTTGAACGTATTCACAGCATGGGTCACAACTCTCAAGCCAAATGCGAGATGAGACCATATATGCCCCTACGTTATTATGGTGACTCCCACAATTGTTTATATGGACAGATATTAGAAAGCCTTGGTGGTATACCAGGTGTTTTAAGGCAATACCCTGAAAAAGGGAATAGCAATGATGGCACACAAAGGCGTCCCAAACCTTTTCTAGTTCCTTCAATGTTATTTTGTCACAGCTGAACTGATGGAGGAATCTGGCTCTGTGCACACCTCCCTGTATGCAGCTGGAGATGCACAAACTTAGCTATCAGCCAATTTCCTAATACTGCCACTGGTAAATAGTCATCAGCTTTTTTGAAATAGTACTTCGTTTAACAAATCCTGTTAATGTGGTTCTTACTTATGGCAGTAGAGAAGGTATTGCTTGCTTCCTAAAATAAAATGATTACTTATTATGGAAACACATTCAGCTTCTGTGGCAGAAGATCACTATGTTTTTTATTGACAATAAACTTGAAATTTCCATTGCAAAACTAGTCTGTCATTTCACACTTCCAAATTATCCCACTCATTATTTGGTAATTACATCACTGTAAATTACTTTATCTTAACCCCTGATGTCTCGAATTTCAAAAGAGAGTCCCAAGGGAGCCCCAGTGCAAAGCAGCAGTGTAGGGCACCAGCAAGGTGGACAGTGGTGCTGAGGACTTGAAACAGCCTGCAAGGAAAACTCCTGGGCTCATGCCCTCCAAACCGCAGGACCTCTGGGGACCTCCTGGACTCCTCCCCTGATCCTAGCCTTCTCAGCCCTCCCAAGGGCACAGGAGAAGGGGGAGCTCAGGGCAGGAATCTCCTCTGCCCAGCTGCTGCAGAAGCAAATTACCCAGCACTGGGATCTAGCATAGCTGCAAATATTGTCATCTTTGAACCGTCCTGTCCATCGCATATGGTTAAAATCGGCCAGTTAGCTCAACAACAGGCATGAGGTGGATGAACAAATACACCTGGGTTTCAGCCTTGTTTCCCAAGGAAAGGAGGCCTTTCACTGTCTGCATATTCAAGCAAACTCTATCAATACAGAGAAATGTGGTTCTTTAGGATAAAATTATGGCTTTTTAAAAAAAAAACACAACCCAGAACACCTCCATTTTCATAAAATGCCCTCTGCATTTATGCAGAGCTCATTTTAATGAAACGAGCACTTTATCTTCATACATTTTTCCCTTGTGCAACCAGTGTGACTGCAGGACAGTGAACAGAAATTTACTCACTTTGTGCATCTGCAGAACAATTTCCCAAATTTCTGTTACAAAACATTTAGCCTGATTTCCTGAGACATCACATGCCCACAGCTTTTTGTTAATACAATGAGAATTAAACAGATGTCTCATAAAATTAGGGCACTCACTGTTGGGGACAATGATCAAAACAATGTGCTATTGCACAGATTTTCAATGAAATGCGTGATGCCTAGTTATCCTCTTACTTGTAAACCAAGCATATTTGATTTAGTACTAATGACAAACTAGGAAAGGAACAGATTTTACTAGTGGAATTTGTGTGAACTAAAAATGGAAACAAAACAGCATACACAAGGTAAAAAAAATATGGGGTCGCTGAGTTTTACAGACACCAGCTCATCCTTATGCACAGGAAATGAAAGTGTAGTTAAATAGCCAGTCTCAAAAGAGGCAGCAAAAAAGCAGCGGAGGATTTACTTGTGAAGTAATTTTTCACACGAAATATATTTGTACACACGATCCACTCGGAAATGGCTAAAATGGTTCCTGGAGTCATGATTCCAAAGCCTTGTCTGAAAGATGCAAACCCCAAAATTATATTAACAATTCTAAAGTCACAAAAGCCCAGTAAAATAAAATATAGAACTTTCTCCCCAAATCTTAGACATAAGTTAGCTTATCAGCTCTCTTCCCCACCCAAAGTGTTTTGTTGTTCTCTAAAGAAACCAGGAGGCTGAAAAACAAGGTAAATACCATTTAAATCTGCACTAAAAGCATAAATATGTAAGAGTTTTAAAAAAAAATATATATATATTTATATTAAATTAGTAAGAGACCCCACTAGATTATCTACTTTGGCCTCCTCAATTTCACAGGCCATTACGTTTCACCCAGTTACTACTACTATGAGAACAGTGTGCCCCAGTGGGGGTGACAAGCCAGCTAGCACCAGCACCACAGGCCAGAAAGCAGTGTTCAATTACCAAACCCTGCTGGGAAGAGATTTAGAGTTGCCACAACATTATACTGAAAACTCATGTTTGGTCGTTCAGTGACTGTGGTATCTCTCAGTCCTTTCCAGCATCCTTGTTTTTAAGGACACTGAACCTTGTTCTGAAGGTCTGGACCTCACAGAACCAAGAAACTGGCTATACTACAACCCCTCTTGCTTAAATGGGCTTTGCTAATCATACAGTCCAAATCCTGATTGCTCCTATGAAACCTCCCTGGTAACAGGAAGATCCGTCCTACGGCTGCTGGAAGCCTTGTGAACTCGCATCCAGTGCTAGTCCATCACACCTAGTGCCACACCTAATTTTCCTGAGCACACACAGCAGATCCAACGTGCCTCACATACATCATCCTAAAGCCACTGGATCAGTTCAAAGTAGGGGTCAACCCTATGGACTTACGCTTTAAACAATGCCCACGTTAAAAGGATTTCCCAGTTTATCTACCTTAAGCCTCTAAGCTAAACTGTCCTAGTCCAGAGCATACATGCTTTACAGAAACTTCAGTCACAATGGATTATAAATTAAAAACCATACAGACTACTATCAAAGAGTCTAGGTACAGCACACCTGCACAATTATGTCAATAAAATTCGTAGCATCGAAGAATGAAATTTGGTTTGTTTGTCTTCCTCTGAATTAGTAATTCCTTCATGATTATAGTTAATTAACTAAGAAGTAGGTTATAGACTTTTCTCTCCTTGCAAAGATCTCCAGTCATCAGTTAACTTTCTAACACGGGTACCTTGTGTGAATGTCAGAGTTCTGGGTTAAAAAAAAAAAAAAAAGAAAAAAATTATCCTTTTTTCCTGTTGTAAGGAAAAAATCACTTATGATTTAACCGTACCTTGATGTTGATGAGCAGCTCCAGGAAATTTTTTGGTGGCATAACAATTGAAGTGTTCAGAGGAATCACATAGCACTTATCCAGGCTAAGGTCAAGATAGGCAGTGAGTCTCTGTTGAGGTAATATTTATTTTAATCAAAATAACAAGAACATCATAAAATTCAGATACAGACTGCTAAACTGCTATTGCCTTGTGTTGTTCTTCAAATTACTGTTTTTTTCACTAAAAAGTCTGTCCAACAAACTCCAATTTGAGGGTAGGTAAATGCAGAAATAAAAGGCAGTCTTGATGAGATACGGCAAGGATTTTTGCAAGGCAGCAGGCAATAAGTAGCTCAAATGCAATATGGTAATGGAATTACAAAGGTGTTTCTGAGCTGTTGGGGAATCAAGTACAGTATTCATTTATTCCTAGTGCCTGCATTTTGAAACAACAGGGGAAAAACATTGCTCTAATTTCCAAGTTTTTATATTTTGTTATAACGTAAAGGGGAAATGCTGCTGGTAAAGCATAAAATATACAAGGGGAAAAAATACTGTTACAGATAACGCAACAAAACCCCTATTATTTTCAAAACCACAACTGACTTGAAGTGTTAATGATTATTCATAGCTGAAATATTATCTTTATAGTATACGAACTGCCACAGTATTTGCCATTATTTGATAAAAACAGAGATATAAAAAACCAGGGAATTATTCTGATTAATCCTATGGCCCTGTTCACTGAGCTGTGTTTTACTGCATCTGTTCTTGCTAAAGAAGACATCTTCTCAAGCTGCTGAAACCTGTAAGGCTGTGGACATATATAAAATACAGAGCACCAAGAGTCCAACAGTCAAAATAATACCAGGACAGCAGTCATCAGTGCAACTAATCTCATTACATGGGAGTAAGTGCTGTGCCTATGGCAAATGATCCCTGCACTGACCTTTAGAGCAAAGCCTTTAACCCATTAAATCAAAAAGTAAATTTCTAATATTACATTGTTCCCATTCACTTCTTACATACTGCTTTTTTTTCCCCGGTTTTCCCTCTTTAGAGGCTTTGCTCTAACTCTTAACAGAAGCTCTCTAAATATATTCAGGAATATTTTTAAATGGCACAGCTGAAGCAAGCACTGTTTTCCTCCAAATCTGGTTATGAATATTTGATAGATAGCACTTATTTTGCCTGGAAAACTTTAAACTCTAAAGTTTGCATAAAAAAAATAGGACACTTCCCTATTCTTCTTTTTCAGCCTTGCTTAAAAAAAAATGTTCAGCAATGTCCTCAAACATTCACAAATTTAGCTTCCTAAAAACCAGCTGTAGAACATTTCATCACTATCAGACAGCTTCCATCATGCTGATAGAGGAAAAAAGGGCTTCTAATTGTTTTACAGCTGTCATTAATACCAAGAACTGTAGGCCTGCCAACTGCCTTAGCAAAAATTTATTACCCTGATTTCTATCAAAGTTGTTTCTACAAAAAAGGAAGAAACAGATGAAAGTGCTCTGATACCCTGGTTCAATGCCTTTAGGAATCACAGTAGCCTGTGGTGCACAATGAAAATTTAGCTTCTGCTAGGCTTCTACGGCATCTGAAAAATGAGCTCTCTTCCATGGTCAGACAGCTGGTTGCTTCCTTCCTTTGCTGCTGCTGCTTTGGTGTTTTTCAACGATGCTAGGAAAGGACCTCTGGGGGTGCTTGAACATGCCTAGTGACATCAGTTGCTATCAGCCCCTCCAAGTTGAGGTCAAAATGATGACAGCCCTTTCCAAACCTCCCTAAGCACCACAGCACTTGGTCAAATTCTGGCTCGGTGGACTCAGCACAGCAAGGACTACTGTTATTTCCTCATACTTAGGAAAGGAAATAGCTCTAAGATTTCTCCCTTTCTAAAAACAGAATCGTATTTGCAAATGGTGGTTTACAAACTACCTCATGATGATTGTATAATGCTGTACTTTGTATACCCGGTTACTAATTGCTTGCAGCCTGCTGCTGATCAAATCGTTTCTGCTGCCTCCTGCACCCTCTGCTTTCCCCCACCACAATAATTAGGAAGTACTGTTATCAGGATGATAGAGGGGGAATATTTTTAAAGTTTTAAATGCTTTCAACTTCTTCAGAAATATTTCTTACCCGGTGGAAGTCATGGACGATATCAGCAGGATCACTATCAGCAAACTCCGGAACTGGCACACTGATAAACTCTACATCTTCCTCCTCCAGGATCTGAATATTTTGCTCAATTGTGTGGTAGCGAGCACTCTGAGCCTCTGCCCCAGCCTCAGGTAAACTTAAGCCGTCTTCAATGTACTTTATTCCACAGAAATACACACCACCCTGCTAAAAATAGTAAACAACCCAGCAACAAAAACATCAGTAGCCATGTTAGAACTATAAAACTAATATTCTCAAAGCACTGTGGAGAAGAAAAACTTGTCAGACTAGATGAAATGTTTTCCCTTGAATTTGATTCATAGACTAATGTAGGTGCCAGTTGCTATCTACAACAGGACCATGGGTAAAACCTTGATTGTACTGAACCCAGAGGGAGTCCTTCCTTTGAATTCAAGGAAAACAGGATCCCAAAAGCAGGGGTTTAAAATCTGGTCTTCAATTTTGCATCCATTAAGATGCACATTGCATCTTATTTTCAAAAGACAATGAAGTTCCTATATCTATATGCATACATAATATTATTAAATTATGATTTAACTGCAGTCAGTAATTATAATTTAAAGCATTGAAACTGGTTATCCAAATCAGCCTTAAAAAGCAACCTAACTCTGAATTTGGTCCTGCTTGCAGCAAAGGGTTGGACCAGATGACTTCAAGTGCTTCCTCTAACTCTCAATTACTCTGTGAAGTTGCTCAGTTCTGCAAGGCTTCAGAAGTTTTGAAAGTTTACTTCTAAAATAGTTTGTAAACAGTTTTAAAAAATGAAAAGGTAACAAAAAGAAATTAAAAAAACCAATTTGCATCCTTTTGTCACCGTACACATGGCAGGTTACCTGAGTGAAGTGTAAAATATAAAGTCCTGATGAATTTATAGACCAGATAGTTTTAGAAGCATACAACTTATGCGTATGTACTTGTCATCAATTTAAAGTTTTACATTGAAAACATGCCTTTAGTGCAACATTAACTCAATTCCTGGATGTTTCCTTCAACTCAGATGTGACTCATAAACAAGTACCACAGATTAGAATTAAGGTTTCTACTTCAGCTAGCTGGCAAGGTGGAGCACCACGGTGCGAAGTACGCATGAAACACACATTAGTAATACAGCAGGGCTCCAGCTACTTTGAGCTTACTACTCTACCAAGATGTGCTATGCTCTTTAAGCATCGTTTGCAACTCTACTGCTCCCCTGTACATTAGGTTAACGTGATAGCCAAAGAGACTATAAACTGCAGGTTCAACCAGAATTTCTAACGTTTAATCACTCTGCCTTCCAATTAGCAGCTACTAAAACAGGGAGGGGGGTGGAAAATCCTGGTAGCAGGGACAAGAACTCAGAATGTCTGCCTTACATGTGCACTAACCAGTGGGCTAGAGTGATTCACCTTGCAACCCCAGTAGCTTCTGAAGCAGGAATAGTGTGCTTGGACTGCTTGGGCAACAGCCCAGCACATCCAGCACTGCCCAGTGACAATTCTCCCAGAAGGCAGGCAATATTTAACTCAGATCTCCAATGTTTCAGGTAAATGCTTCACTTCCCTAGCACCACTACCTTCACAGGGCTCCTCTTGCAGTGGTGACATTTCTTTAAGACTGAAAATACATTTTGTCAGAGGTTTGATCTTGTCAGCATGGATTCAACTTGACAGAGCACGTTTAACCACATTAACTGGGCTTCTCCCAAGTCCCCTGCAGGGCCTCTATTTCTCATCCCTGTGGAGGTTATGAAGGAGGAGAGTCATTGCACTGCTTTGACAAGCAGTCCCTTGCCTGTGTATTAGCAGTATCCCATGCATCTAGGAAATCTGAGGCCAAACGAGGCTTTCAAGCTTTCAAGGCTTTTCAACGCTACCCACCTCCAGTATTCAGCACTGAAAAACAAGAGAAAGAGCAGCGGAAAATCTGGGACACTGCTGGGGTTCCTAAACCCAAGTCCCGTTTAAGTATAATCCTTTCTCTGCAAATAAGGTTTTTAAAAGTGTTGCTTTCTTTTATTTGCCAGCTTTGTTCCTGCCCACCTCTGCCAACAGGTAACTTCAGAGCAGGCGACACACTTTGCCTTTAGAAAAGCTGAAGTTTTAGAAGCATATAAATGTGAGTAGCAAGGCTATTTGGTTTAGGCTGTTGGTCCTCCTCCCTCTTCTAAATGTAAGGCCTAACAGAGAAAAATGCAACCGTCCCATAACAAAATGTTTTTGACTTACCTGGAATGCAAAATATTTGTACAGATAGGCACCGCCCAGGATCACACCAGCCAGCATAAAGGCCAGTCCAAAGCACATGCACCAGCACCAGGCCCTCCTCTGCCCAACATGCACAGCAGCATCCTCAGGGTCCTGCAACGCAGAGAAAGACCTTCAACACACTGTTCCAAGACATGTATGACAGCAGATACTTCAGGCCCAGTACAAACATTGTATCCTTCAGAGAATGCTATGTACACTTCATCACAATTGTTCGGAAATGTATTTTATTTGGTAAAGTTTAAAACAAATCTGTTTAGAGTTGAAGTTTAGGAAAACTTGTATTAACAGTCACAGTTAATGCCACTGTCACTGACTAAATCAGCAGACTTAAGTGTTTAAGGAAGAGAAAAATGTAACAAAATCTCCTGCAATACCTAATAACACAAAGGGAGCCACTTCACAGACTGCAGACAGAAAAATATCAGTTCTCAGGCAACCTCCATGCAACAACAGCAGAGCGAGGAAGTCAGTTCTGAACGGTCAGGTTCTTTTTTATCTTGGTATATGCAATTTAAGTGAACCTGAAGGACCAACAAAAGATCAAAGGTAGTAAGAAGAACAAAATATATCCTTTCCTATGTTGTTCCATCAGGATGAAAGAGACCTTACCACCTCTTTGCTGGCAGAATAATAAGAGTGGGAATGAAAAAAAGATGCTTTGTAAGTTGTTGTTAAGGAAGCTTTCTGTTCTAAGACAGTATTGGCCATGCCTCTATCTGCTGTTCCTTTTATGCTAAAGGAATGGCAGGATGTTTCCCCTTTGGGGCACTAGTTTGCATAACCATGCAGTCCCCACAGGCATCCTAAGCAATAAACTGCTGCTTGCAAAATCTTTCCTCTATCAGCCACATTACAATGCTCTTTCCTCCCCGAAGTGTTTGCATAACTCACATTAAAAAAAAAAACAAACCCAAACAAAAACCCCCATCTTTGAGTCACCCTCTTCCACACCATGACAATCCTGGGAAAATATCAGAATTCAAATAAAAACAAAAGCAATTCAGAATGATGACCAAGGCAAAATCATTACATCCAAGGAAACTAAAAACCCTAAACCAGAAAATGGAGGCAGACCATGAGGGAAGCACTTGAGAAGGCGTAGCTAGCTATAGTTGTAAGCCAATGTTCTGCCTCGTGGGTTTTTTTGCCTTTTTTTTTTTTTTTTTTTTTTTTTTTTTGGTAATTACGATGATTTCCCACTTGAACAAAGTTGTGGGCATAGTCCCCATGCTGCCTTGGCCCAGTTGGGAAGGAATTCCCCTCATTTGGCTGAAGCCATCTAAGCAAGCTGGACACCAAATGGAAAGAGGACCCTCCCTGTAAACGGTGGTGAGAAAGAGGAGCTTCCTGAGAATGCCTCATCGCAACCATCCCTGAGAGGGGGAGGTAGTCTTTTGGAGGGACTTACTTCTTTTCACTGATTATAGAGGGAAAATGCTTGGTTAACAAACCAGGTACCTAATTCGTACGTAGCTAAAATTAGGTGACATGAAACTCTCCTTTACAGTATTTCATACAGCAGTGCAGCTTCTTTGCCAGGAAACAGTTGTCAAAATCTGATTCAGAAACGGGAGATATTTCACAGATTTGTTCCACGTTACCTTGCAAACTACCACAGTAAATCCGATTGTGAAATCTCCATCTGTGGAGGTTTTCAAGACTCAACTAGGCAAAGCTATGGCTGATCTTGCTTTGGCAACCACCTTGTGTCTAAAGGGAGGCTAGACTAGATGAGTTCCAGAGGCCCCTTCCACAAACATTTCTGGTATACATTTCAAGGCAAAATGAGAGTGGCTAAAAAACAGTTGCCATGGACTGAAAAGGCAGAATGAAAAGACAAGTAACAGCTTTTTAAAGTTTTTACATTAGTAAGGAATTCAGTGTAAAGAATTACAGGATTACTAGCTGCGTGTTTTTTAACCTGGCTGTCTGCAAAGGACATAATACCCATGGTAATCTAATTAACTTTCAGGTCAGGTTAAGATTCAGTGTGGATTCTTCTATAATTCATCTCAATTATAAAACTAAACCAGGTAAAACAAGTATTTTTATGTTGCCCCACATCATTAGGTAACTATTTCCCTTGATATTTCAAAGCTTAAAGGACACCCGATTTAAACTTTTTAAAATAGCTGTCATTTAGACTGTTCTAAGTTAATGTCAGAAAAACGGATAGCAAACTGGCTCTGGGATACAATGCCAAAGCATCTTTATTCCTTCCCAGTGCTGCTTTTATCCACCAACCCCCCTGCTCCTTTTTAACTCCAAGCAGAATTATCCATTAGTGGAATAACTGCCCCTTCCATTTTCACATCGTTTTGTAAGTTCAGAAAAAATAACAAAGTATGTGTCTGGGAAATGGTGCAGAAGGCATACACAGTGTGAACACCTATCTGGAAATGGGCATTAATGTCAAATGGATTTTGCATAGGCCACAAAAATAGTCAGAAAAAGGAAAGTAACTTTTACACTTTTAGCTGTGCTAGGAGGACACGTTTATCAGTATTCCACCCTAAATAAATCTGGTTTGATATATGAGATGACAGATGTAAACAACAGGTTTAATACAACTCTCTTATCCTCTACCAGCATCTAGATTTTATCATCATTATTTCTGAAGGCATCCCTAACGGTGGCGCATTTAAGCTATTTTGTATTTGTAGCTGCCTATTGCATTGATTTGTCCATAGCCTACTGAAAGCAGCACACCAAATTTAGAGCAAGAGTTCAAGCCCAGTTTAGCCTCTTGCTTAGGAGGGCCCATGAAAGTACTGCATCTCAGTACAGAAGAACCACAGGCATCAGGTAACACTGAAAACATTTTATGCTGTTGAAGGATAACACAGACCTGATTTCCTTCTTCTGAATTTGAAAACTAAGTACATTGTCAAGCAGTTTAAAACCAACTTAAATTAAAATATTATAAATAACCTACTGAAGCTAAACTATACTCATATTAGTAGCTTTCCTGTGGCTAAGCTGGCTAAACTTTTGTACTGTTGCCATGACAGCTTAGTTTGGGCTGAATTGACCCAAAAGAATAATTCATCCCTCACTGTATAAATCTGACCCTCCGGACTACAAGTGAAGAAGGTGCAGTGGATGCTCGACCTCCTTCCAAGTGACTCATGCTCTGAAAGAAAAAGCATTAAGTGAAGGCGGATCCCCACTAAGAGGGACAGTGCTGAATTAGCACCTCTCCCCACAGTTCTGACTGCACTTTGTTCCCAGATAGCAGTGCTGGCTTCTGAAGCCAGAGCACAACATGAAATTGCGGCCTCACTGACTAATTTTTGTCTAGGTCAGCTTTCCACTGCCAGAGGTATCTGACAAAAGAAAGCATCATGTACTTGAGGTGAAGATTGACCTCTAAATATATGACCCTCTGCATTTGTAAGCAGTAATAACTAATCATTGCTGTTCAGGTCTTCCTTTCCCCTCTTCTGCTTCATCCCTGCCCCATGTAATTCCAACTCCCTGGTGAATTCTCAGCCTTAAGAGGATGCCACAGAACTCATCTTCTCCAATGCAACATGCCTTAGGAGGAACTGGATGCAAGCCCAATACTGGCTTGTTTCCCTTGACGAGCTGATTGTTCTAATTGGAAAACATTTGATTAGCCTATTTCCCATGGACAAGACATGAAACAGAACCATCTCTCTGCCACTTGTACACTAAATCCTACAGTGCTGAAATGGAATGGTTCAGAACTTCCCAATCTGAACAAACCTCCTGCAGCTAAAAAGCAAGAAGCATCAAATTCTGTATTATTTGAGATTGTGAAGAGACAGATTTGAATCTTCCCAAAGCAGCTACAAGATGACTGCCGTTTTCAGTAATGATCCCTTCATCAGTGACCACAGCAGCTAATGTAGAGCTGCACTCTGTCTTGTTACTGGACCATGAAACACTTCGGAGATGGACAAATGCTACCACAAACTACTTACCAAAGCACCTCGCAGTTACAGAGGGATCTTCACAGGAACATATTTATGACAATTAGCATAAACTATCGTGGAGCAGATTAAAAGGAAAAAGGTTAATACCCCCTAAACCTGCAAACATTAGCAGTTATTAACAGCTACTGTCCATACATTCTCTTGCTCTTCTCAGTTCAGTTCTCAGTTCTTCTCAGTTTGGGTTTTGTTTTTTTTTTTCTTTAAATGAATGCTGAATTTCAGAAGGACCAAATTAAAGTTTGGGGTAACATCACAAAATTCTTCTAAGAAGCTCCAATACTGAGCCACATATGTGTATAATTAGACTTGGTAATTACTTAGATTTTCCCCTTGTGGCTTTTTGTACATAGCGGAATATAATTGCTTTAACATTATAAAAATAAAGCAGCCTAAAAACTTACAAGGCATATGTCTAGTTCCTATTAAAATGGGTGAGAAGATTATCAGATCTCCTTCCTTTACAGAAATTAAGGACACATCGATTATATTATTACAAAAAAATTGCTATGAATCAAAGAGGTAAGAATCCACCTAAACCAGATACGATGGATATGCTGCGGGAGTCCAGAATACTGTGTGACTGTTGTGCACTTGCACAAAAGATAATGGCCCAAATTTAAAAATACAATAGCAGTAAAAAAAATTTGGGGACGGGGAAATGTCTTTCAGAACCAACACACAGTCTTTGATCCACGGAGAAACCAGATGCAGAGTATTACTGAGCATTACAAATATTACCAAAAATGTCTGCAGCGTAATACATAAACTGTCCATAATTATGCATCCGAGAATAAACCATAATATATATATACACACACACACACATAAAAGTTTACAATTAATGTGGATAGAACTGGCTGGAAGCTGTTCAGAACAGTTTTCTTTTGAAGTCCTTTGTGTGCCAGTTAGCTCACATGGATGGACAGAATGAAGTGGGGCAGACTGAGCTTCCTAAAGGCAAATATTGACCAACTGCAGCTTTAATTAGTGGAATGGGGAGAACAGAAGTTAATGATGACTCCCTAAGTTTTTTGATAAAGGAGGCTAAAACATCTTGAAATAAAATATTGACCAATGGCTGTATAAACTGAATTCTGTTGGTCAGGCTTGCCTGCTCCGACTTGTAAATCTGACATTGGTAGAAAATCCTCCCAAAAGACAGTCACTTTAAAATTAACTTAATTTAGAACGAGCTCAGCATTCCTCCCATGGTATTCCTGCCTGAAGACTGCTCTAAGCCTGGTATTCTATTTATTACTTGTTGCAGATGGGAAAGTAAGGCAGGCTTTTGCAAGACTCCTCACTTGGCAGATGCCGCAAATCTGGAAGGCCATCATGCTGATCTGCCTCTCAAACAGCAATTTTATACTTCCTAATAAAATTAAATTTAAATTTTAAGTACAATGATATTTTAACTTGCTAGTTGGAAAAACAGATTCTATATACAATAGATGCCTCAGAGATCCCTGGCTTATCACAAGGAGTGACATATTCTTTCTACTCAGATGATGAAGCCTGAAAACAAGCGATGGTTGTTTATTTGCAGTTGATATCTAAACACTGCAACCCTTCCATGGCAGCACTGCCAGTTCTTCTTCTGTCAAGATGGACAGACACTTGTCCATCTGGTCAAAGGCTCTCTGCCTAAAGCATATCACGAAAACCAGTTCTTAGTTCTGGGGTTGCTTGCTGCAGTCACGTAGCTTGGATAACCAAGGAGATTCATTAATTAGAATTATCTATTAGGCATTTGGTAGTACTAACCTATTCCTGTATTTCTAAGATCTGTATATGTTCCATAAAATAATATTGTAAATACAAAATCTGTTTTACAGCATTAGGAAATCTGGCAGCAAGAAGAAAATATATTCCAAGAGATTTCCAAAGTTCTAAGTCCAAGGTCATTTTTATATTAGCTGAACGCTACCTTTCACCAAAAATGGGGGTGTTTTATTAAAAAATGAAGTGTCTGTCAAATGACTCATTTCATGGTTCAAATGTCATAACCATCATGGAATAAAAACATCAATATAAGCAGCCAGTTCAAGATCATTTTAAAAAGAGAATCAGTGCTGGTGGATAGGAAGGAAGTAACATGTATCAGGAAAGATGGAGGTTAAGGGAGAACAAAAATTAATCAGAAAACAGGCAAGAAAAGGAAATAAAACTAGAGAGAAACATGGTGACACATGAAGAGTTCAATTCCTCTGCAGGTAGTCAATGAAAATTACAACTGTAAAGGGAATGTAAAGGATGTAAATTAGCAGTTCACCCACAAGCTACATGATAGAGGGACAATAAAACAAGCTGTCTTGGAAGAGTAATCCTGCAACTCTTAACTGATGTGAGTAATCCTGATTTACCTAAACACTGCCTAAAACTTCTGAGATAAGAGATTACAATACTTGATGGCAGCCAGTGAGGAAGAAGCCTGTGAGTATTCAGTCTGCTGTTTGATTAAATTTGGGAACAGTATTGTTAAGAGTAGTTATTTTTATTGCTAGCTTTGGTCTTTCATGGACTAGAAAGTGTCCAAAAAAAACAAAAAAACAAAAAAACAAAAAAACCCTCAACCACAATATTTAAAATCTGAAAGTTATGTCTTTGTAGACCAGGCAATGACTTCTTTCAGGTGAATCACATGTACCTTCTGGCTATATCCTCATCCCAGGATATCTACAGCAATTGTACAACTAACTACACTATATTTTACTGTTTTCTTCAAACTGTGTTCCCCAAATTGTTCCTCCTTTTGATATCATCCAACTCCTTTCTCTCACCACCAAACCTAGTGGTTTCAAGCCTTCTTGCAATTTTCTTCTTGTGTCTAAGCCCCCTGTATCCTTTCCCCATTCCAAAACAAGAGTTCTCCGGTCTCTGTCATGTGCAGAGTACTGGGCACACGTTATTTCCATTTCCTATTTCATTACTGCTACAAGGTACACCATTCACCACATCAGCGGGCTACACTCTTGGGAAGAGGAGCTGGGCCATGGCCACAGAAGTGCTTTACACCTTTAGCCTGCCCCAACAACCAACACTTCTGTGCCTCTTGGCCTGCATTTTCTCTGTAAACACTCAGTGCCAAGGACTGTCCTCCTTCTTTTTCCTGTGCAGCAATTAGCACCTCAGGATCTTAATAACACCTGATACTCCTTCTGAACATCAGGAAATACTTTTTTACTGTGAGGGTGACTGAGCACTGGCACAGGCTGCCCAGGGAGATTGTGGGGTCTCCATCCTAGGAGATACTAAAAAACCACCTGGACACAGTCCTGGGCAAGGGGCTCTAGCTGGCCCTGCTTGAGCAATGGAGTTGGTCCGGATGACCTCCAGAGGTCCCTTCCAACCTCAACCGTTCTGTGATACACTTTTACAGTTTTTAAAAGTAACAGTTTAAGGAAGTTTTAGCTAACACTATGCAGGGAGAGGATTAATGAATTATTAAAAACAAAAAATCTGGGAGGTCTAGGTCTGCGCTAGACAAGCAATACAGCTCTACACAGCCTTTATTTCCTTTGCCTTGGGGCCTTATGGTTCTTCTGCCTTGTATCCCACACCTTGCCCGCAACATGAAACTTCAACAAAACCTACACCACTTGGAAAATGTGTTGTCTTTAAATGTCTGGACACTGAATTCAAAAGTTCTTGTTCTGCTGACACCCAAAAAGATCCACAATTGCCACTGGACTTTACTGAATAAAAAATGTTTTCATAAGCTTGTCTAGTGAAGAGATGGCAGAAGCGAGAGGTTTTTTTATATGATCTATAAATGTTGATGAATTTACCTATACATTTTAATAAATTAGAGTGATGGAAATTTGTTCTGCACTCCACACCTATTTTTCTCAAGTGTTTTAAGAAAAGGTAAGTGTTCTGCTGCAACAGTTTGCGAGCCATAGAGCAAAACATGCAGATGAAAGCTTGCAGAGACACAGAATCATAGAATGCTTTGGGTTGGAAGGGACCTTCAGAGGCCATCTAGTCCAACACCTCCTGCAGTGAGCAGGGACATCTTCAACTAGATCAGGTTGCTCAGAGCCCCATCCATCCTGACCGAGAATGTTTCCAGGGATGGGACATCTACCACCTCTCTGGGCAACCTGTGCCAGTGTTTTCACACCATCATTGTAAAAAATGTCTTCTTTCTATCTAGTCTAAATCTACCCTCTTTTAGTTTAAAATCATTACTCCTTACCATGACATCTGGCAGGAGGTGCCTGAGGGGGTTTTGGTTTTTTTTTTTTTAAACAAGAAACCCCAGAACTAAGAGGTTGTATGGGACATTTTTCAGAATACATTTTGCTTTCAGAAAACAAAATCACTACACCCTTTACGGTTACAACATACCAAACAGGGCATTTCATTAAACTGTCCAATTCTGAAAAACACTTCATTTTTACACATTTACAAAATAAACCGTTTCCCCCACCTGCATTCTTTGACCTATAACTGACTTGCCTTCTACCATACTTAGAAAAACTAAATAAATCTTTAACTTCAAATGCAATATTTCTCCTGACTTTATCCTGAATTAGATCAATGTTTGAAAATAGGAACTTCGAAGGCTCCTATTCCACCTAAAATGGATCAATACTAAATTATCTTTTTGACCTTGACTGTTGCAGCTCCTGTCTCTTCCTTATCCTCTTTGCTTCTTATGTCTGAAATATCTCTGCTTTTTTCCCTATGACTGCCTGAATCTCAGACATCAGTATGATGGAACACTATGTGGATTTAACCTAGATTTCTCTCAAGGCTATTTTCCCAAGCGGTGATGGCTTTTTCACCCAAGAGATCTCATTAGCATGCACATATGCACCACTGAGCCTCAGAATTTAATAACTCTATTCCCAGTTCAGCCACAGATGGTATGTCATCTCAAGCAAGTGAAAAACACCATGTCTCAGTTTCTCTCAGAAGTAGAATCCAGCATCACAGAAACCACTCGGGAGGTCTCTAGCCCAGTCTCTTGCTCAAAAGGAAGGTAGACTCTGAAGCCTGCCCGAGTTGCTCAGGGCTCTTGCCCAGTCAAGTTTTCAAAACCTCAAAGGACTGACACTTCAAAGCTTCTCTGGGTAACCTGCTCAGCATTCAGTTCTCCTCAGATTGAAAAATATTTTGCTTATACCCCGTTAGAAGCTCTACTTTTTCAATTTATGGCCACTCTCTTCAGTCACCTCCATAGGCGCTGGGAGGCTGCTGTGAAATCCCCCTGCAGCCATCTCACCTCCAGGAAGAACAAGGCCCACTCACTTGGCCACTCCTCACAAGGCATGTGCTTCAGCCTCCCACCATCATGGGGGCCCTGCTGGACTCACACCGGCTTGTCAACATCTTTCTTTTTTTTCCGACTGGAAAGCTCTCAGCCTTCAGTGATATCAGTGACTTGTGCCCAGCTAACTGTCCACCAGGAGCCCTGGGTCTTTCACAAGCAGATCAGCTTCCCAGCTAGGTGGTCCTGAGCCTGTCCTCACGGAGCGGTGAGTGTTCCAGGTACAGGCCTCTGCACTTGTTATTTCTGGAACTCATGACATTTTATTCAGCCCACTACTGTGGCCTGTTGCAGTCCCTCTGAATTGCAGCCCTACCCTCAAAAAAACATACCTTGCATAACACACGTACATTAGTGAATTAAGATGCATAGTACCTGTATAGCAAGCAGAGTTCACTGAGTGGAAACCATTCTACATGCAAATGCGGAATTGCATTTAATTGCAGCACTTATAAGTATCAGCACAGAAGAGCTGACCTTAAAAGGCTTATATTTAATTACATCTTCTTTCCAGAATAAACTGTTGTAACAGTCTGAAGGGCTTCACTGCAACAGACTATTCAAAGCCTGAAATGGAGCACACACTTCAGCACTCAGCACCTGGCTGCATTGCACCCTGCACAAGCACAGATGCTGGCTGGTGTTCAAACACCTCACCAAGCAGCAAGAGAACTTCCCAAAACTGCAAGCTTTAGGTAAGACAACTCACCACATTATGCAGTGGCCTTGAAAAGCCACGTTCAGCCTCCCACCCTGCAAAGGGTTCTGCATTTTCAAATATGTAAATGCAAGGGTTTTCTATATAGACTGTATCTTTTAAAAAAAAAATAGACCTTTGTGATTCAGCAACCATGTAAGATCCACCCCAGAGATCGCTGTCCCCTCCCAGTTATGATCTCCACAGCATACTGTTTTTCCACTGTCATTTCACTGTCTCACTCTATTCTCAAAACAGCAGAAAGCCATAATCAAAAGCAAGAGTCTGCTGAACCGTAGGAGGAAGGCAACCACAAATTATCCAAGGATTTGCATCCAATGAACTCTACTCTTAAAATGCCTGTGGGTTTTATTTTTATGTGTGTATATATACACATATATATAAAATAATGTATATTATATACTTTACATATAAACTTTATAAAAAATATTGGTATACACACAGACACTATTTGGAAAGGGCAAACAAAATAACAACTTTTTTTTTCCCATGTCCTCTATAATAACTGTTGGGCAAATATTACTTTGCCGTTTCTTTCATGGTGAATTTTGTAAGGCTGTTGCAGAAAGGACCCTTGCTTGTAGATACTGCATGGATTACTCAGATAGGAGCTGGAGACTCTCTATACGTTTGTTGTGGTCCAAAGCCTAGGCCATGTGATGTCTGCTGCAAAACCATTTCTGACTTCACTGCAGAGCTCAATCTTATTAATTATCTCATTCCTTTGGTTTACCACATCTGTAAAATTAGGACAGATATGCAAGCTTTATAAATTAGCATGCTTTTCATCTGTAGATTCTAAGTAATTTCCACAGAGGATAAAAAGCAGTACATGAATAGTAAGAAAATCAATGTTGTATTATTTGTATGGATCAAGAGATGAAAAACAGATAATGCTAAACTTTGTCAATCTTAGCATATGTGGTGGGGGTGTGTGTGTGCATGTGGAATCTCTGCAATAGCTATCAGAACACAACATTACGTATACCAGCTGTAGTTCTTATGTTAGAAATACATCATAATGTTTTTGGAAGCACAGAATAAAAAACATTTAAAATGACTAGGACTTTAAAATACAGTATTTACTTTCAAAGATATTTCCTGAGAGTCACAGAGAGAACTGTATTCTTTGTTTGGAAGCTATTTGGTGACTGTAGCTAGTGGCTTCTGGATAGAAAATACATGTAACGCTGACAAACAGTGCAAAATCGCAACTGCAGAAGAGTTAACTGAAAACACGACTGGAGGTAAATATGCTTCTCATTCTTATAGCCGCCCCACCCCTCAAATAACCATTAGCATAAAAATATTAAATTGCTGGTAAGAAAAAAATGGAAACAAGCACACAAATAACAATTTTTTTATTTGCATCTATAAAAACACAACTGTTAGATTACATTTGCAACTGTAAACACTTCATTCAAATACTTCACAGGAAAAAAAACCCTTATATACACACCGTCTTCTGAAATTAAACTTTTCTTGAAATAGACATTCATATGTTTGATTAAATATTCATTATAATGGAAGGAGTCTAAACCATTTCCCTTGAAAATACTTCTGATTGCAAGGACATTTTCTTTCAAATGTTTGTTTTTACAGGAAAGCTCAGCATTTCATTTGATCTACATCTTCAGAAATTAACTAATCTAACTTCAGCTTTTCCCACAGAACAAGAACTTTTGGTTTCAACAGCCTCTGTTTAAGCGGTATTTTTCATACCACTATGCAACGTTAATATCGAAACTAGTTTCTTGAAGCTTATCAGAAAGAAAATGTTGCACCACAGAAAGAAAGGAGTTAACATAGGAGGTATTTATGGCATTAACTATAACAATATATTACAGCACATCATAGTTTTTGTAGATATTGCACTATATAAAGCTTCATCTAATTGTGGACTTTGCCACATGACAATGTTAAGTAAAAAAAAAGTTCTCTAAATACATTTTTAGGGCAAGGGGCCTCAGCCAAGTATAAGTTTATCTTAATCTGAAACAAGAAACTATTTGGAACGTCATAAAATATTTGCATTGTCTCCATGCTCATCCCTGCACTGAACTCATATAAGCTGTAAAAACATGCGCAGCCATCAGCCATTGCTCAGACAGACAAAACCAGAGATGATACAAACAACTGACAAAGCAGTTATTACAAAGGTCTGGTAGAACACATCCTGTTTGAAATAGTAAATATAATTCTTCTGGGAAATGGTGGTTATTTCCAAGTAAAGCTTTGTATTTGTTTTTCAGGTCGGGAAGTGATGAGAGACAGAAAAGGAAGTGAGATAGGGACCACTGACAGGTTCATTTCCATCACTGGGGGATGAGGATGACATGGCCTCTTCCAGATTAACTTTTTGAACTAACTTCTAATTCCAAATTCCTAAACTTACTTCACAGTAGGAGAAGATTTTCAGAGGAGCACCACAAATTTTTAAGAACCTGTGATTTTTTTGTATTGTTCTCTCAATTGCTGGCTACCTCCACGCAATAGCTTTAGGAGCTGAACGTCTCCGGACCACAGCGATCTTATTTTCAGGAAGCTGCACTACTTAAACCAGTAGCACAGATTCACCCTGTAAAAGGATGCAGTGGATGACATCAGCCATAAGGCTTCTTTTCTTAGGAAGTGTTCCTCATGAACAAGCCCTGGCACAAATTTTGTTTACACAAACTCAATTTCCCTGAGTTTATGCTTGCAGGTACTCACAAAGCCAAATAAGTAACAGAATTCTGGATACCTTTTGTGCCTGAAACTGGAGAGTTTTCACCTGATGTTTGATGCCTTTTCATTAAAATCTTAGCAAAGTCAAGGAGAAGTGGTAAAAAATTCAGTTTGCTAGGATTTTTTTTAACTTCTGGTCCTCTTTTAAATAATCATGCTTTAATCCAGAATGCTTTGACAGAGAGCAGGAGCTAGTTGGTTTAATGACCTAGTTGCATCACAGAAAATACAGGAAAACACAAAGACTGCTCTTTCCCCAACAGTGACTGGTGAAAGGCCTATAGAAAATTTGCTGGAGGAACACTATGAAGGGAATAGAGAAGTTCCTCAAAAAAAAAACAAACCAAAAACAAACCAAACAACCCCAAAACAACCATCTACAGACATGTCCCATAAAGCAGAAAAACATGCTTTCCTGACAGCAAACCAATAACCAAATGACTATTTATCAGTGTGTACACTAAAGTATATAGTATATAAATACATGCAGTACAGAGTACTGCAACTGTAAAGCTAACACCTTTATCTCAGAAACATCTAACACCAATTATACAAAATCTAAGGGTCTTTCTACATGGAAAAATAGTGCTCATTAATTGCTCAACAGTATTTCCCAGGTGGACCCTCTTACTCTGTGTTAAAAGTGCCTCTAGTTTAGCGTGCTTTAGAAAAGATTAAACTAAACTGAAAAAAAAAAATTAATTTTAGAGTGAAGAGTAATAATGTTCTCATACGGGATAAATGCAGAAAGCTGCTGCTTTTAAAATCCTTCACATTTATACTTTCACACTGAAATCTCTGCAGATACAGCTATGATACATATGTGTCAATGCACAGTCTCCATCCACACACGAAGCTGGATTTGGTAAAGATGTGCTGAGCTGAGTGCCGCGGGGGAAAAAAAAGAAAAAGTTGCCACCTACCCTGGTGGAAGGGAGCAACTGCCTGATAGTTACTGAGGGCCCAAAGAGCTTTGGGGAAGGCTTAATCCATCGAACAGACTCTGCAAAATGTCTGAAGACTTCAACTATGCTCAGAACCATCTTTGGCTCTCCAAAGATCTATTGTAGAGAGAAATGTTAAAATACCACACGCTGTTAGTTTGTTGGGAAACTGGGCCATAAAGTGTCCTATTGTACAGACAATGCGCAAAGCAGAAAACTAACCGTGGCCTGAGAATCTTCACTAGGAGTATTCTGTATTTTGGCCAAGAATTATGCCACAGAAGTATCATCCCAACATCAGCAGTGGAGTTGTAATGGTAGTATGGAGCCACTTTCACAACATGCAATAATACTGACAGGAGATTTATGCAGAGGTAGGATTAGCACTCTTTGATTTTTAAACTCCTTTTTAAGTAGCATACTCCAATGCATAAGACCACTGCCTCCTGTGAAAGCTTTTTTTTCTTTCCTCAGCTGTTGTTCCAGTGATACATCCCCTACTCTTCCCTCATCCTCCTCTCCTCCCTTCCCTACTTTATTTCCTTTTAGTCTCTGCATCAGAGGTTACTGGGCAAATTTTGGTGAGATCAGAGTATTTCTGTGCCACATCATCAGCATGTTTTGGCTGCAAATGCTCTTTAATAAGCCCTAGGAAGATTACCTACTTGAGAGTAATACTGCGATGGCAGACAGCGTGGCAGTCTTCATGACCGTACTGGGAAAAGCAGCAGAATGAGACCATCAAAGAACGACCCCAAAAGCTCATTCCGCAACTTTTTTTTTTTTTTTTGACATTTCAGAGTATCTGGCTTTATTTATTAATATCAACTGGTTTACTAATATCTCTTGCTCAAATCTTTGGAAGTTCTTGATAACAAAATTCTCAATGAGCAATTCTGATCATCTTCCATTCTTAAGTGTTTCCATTTACTTCAAGGCCAGAACGCCTTCCAGAACTTTCTTCATAAAAGAAAGCTTCACAAAATTTTGGAATATTTTTCATGTTCACACTTGTGATCCAAATCTATTTACTGTCCTATGGAAACAATGTCTGTGAAGACAGCAGAGAGGAGAAAACAAACGTCCTATACATGCTGTTTTGGAGATGAGACCTCTTTTCAAGAATTCACTCTTCAGATTTGGTTTATTTTTCCCCTGTCCTTCAAAGAATTGCATAGGTAGAAGTAGTTCCTTGTGGAGAGGGTAAAAAGATTTGTTTCTACTGCATTTCTACTACAGTAGGCAAAGTTCAAAGAGTCTATCTTGCACTTACCTCAAAGGTATCAAGTTTTACAACAGCCCTTAGATCATGTTTTTTGGTCTGGGATCTGAGAATAAACTCCCAGACTCGAAGATCCAAATACCTCTACTGCTACATGACATAATTTGTTTCAGTATTGTTAATCCTGCATGGATTGCATAGCCTTTTCTACTAAAACTACAGATGACACTACTGTACTTAGAGCTGCTTTTATTTATGCTAAAACTCATGCAAGCTCAAAAAAAAAAGCTTATTCATGAGAATTTTGCACACTGGTAGGTGTACGTCTGCAGTACTGCAGAGAAAAGAGGTGAAAATGTCTCAAGGAGAATGTCAAAGGCTCGATGTCCCTTAAGAGTGCTCATTTGCTTTTGGAATTTTCATCTGCACAGAGCATCCACTCCTAGTATGCTATTTTAGGACTGTTTTAAGCCTTGTTCAAGCACATTCATCCCCTGGTAACAGTGCAAGAACTTAAAAGCGGCTCCTGTGAGACCAGACCACCTTTTGACCTGGTTAATAAATGTTTGCAAGTCTCATTTCTGGGCAAGGAAAGCTGTACTAAGACCTGGTCAAAGTTAAGGCAGATCCTGTATCTCATCCTCAGCTGCAAGTATTTACTGCTCTGCGTTAAGGAAATCATAGTCAAATAACACGCTTCTGTCAGTATCTGGACAGGGTCAGGAGGATTTGCTCCCCAGTGTATGATTAGCCAGATGTGTTTTGTTTGTTTAGCAGTAGGAATGGCAATGACAAACCCAAATTGGTAGGCTATACGGAAACACCAGCCAAGGCACATCTGGATTCCAAGGCAGTATGAAAAACCCTGTTTCTGGAACTCGTAGTTTGTGTCTTGCTTATCTGCTCAGTGTCAAAACAATCATCAAACCTGGGGTCAGGAAGTAACTCCACAGCTCAAGATGGGCTTGGGGAATCCATTACTGTTTCGAGAATGACAGTCCTGCTAGGAACAACTAGGCACACACAATCACCTAACTGATTTCCCATAATTGCAGGCAATTTGAGGAACGATACTGTCTCATTTGTTGTGGCGCACTGCTCTAAGGACTTAAATACTTTGGTAGGAGTTTCATACATACAGTAGAAGTGTGAAATTTAACCTCTTGCCTTACCAGAAAGATGTCACTAGAAAACAACTTGAGGTTCCCCTTGGTTTTGAAATGACAGAGGATTCTGCAAGTGAAGAACCTGGCCCCATCAAAATCACAGCAAAACCTACCGAGGCACAACTTCGTACTAAAAATTCAACAGATCCTGCCTTCCCAGGCAGAATTTCATCACAAAGATTTAGAAAATTAATAAACACTGCCTTTTTTGCAGATTCAATCTGGTCATTCAGAGGCCTGATGGATAAAAGATTGTGAAAACAAATGAAAACACCAAGGCACGCTGTTTATGCACAGCTGGCCGTTTTTCAAGTTTTCATTATCTTTTCAAAGAGTTTAGAGCAAATTACATTACTCCTCATTAAAAACTGGGTTTGATTACAGAGGCACAGAAACTGTAACCAAAACTCTTTATATTGTGAGCAGTTTTGCACTTCAAAAACTTTAAAGGCCGTTGCTGTTTTGTCCTCTGTTGCTGTTTGGAGACGCGGAGGGAAGGCGACAGCGACTGGAGTGCTGTTATGGGGCGGGGGGAGGCAGCTCTTTGTTCCTTTATTTAAACCAGACCAACTTTCAAGGCGAAGTTCGCCGTAACACATAATCACCAGCCCTTGCAAATACGCTGCGGCACAAGCACGGCCAAACCTCCAACTTCGCCCTCGCCAAGCGCTCCCTGCCCTGAAGCATTTTAGGTTTGCGAGCTCGCCAGCAGCTCGCCGGACTCATCCGTGCGGCCTCAGGGGATTAAACGGGGTGTGAAGAACCTGACGCAAGGAATCCTTCTCCACGCAAAACAACTTCCGCGACCGACCCGAACACACCGAAGGGACGCCCCGACCTCCCCACCGCAGGCGGAGGCTGGGGACAGGCTGCCGGACAGGACGGGCGGCCGGGCTCGGCGCCACCGGCCCGCGGGTCCGGACGGGACGCCGCAAAGGAGACGAAAGGGCCTTAAAAGCCAAGCTGGACGCGGTCCAAGCGCTGTCGGGCTAAGAAAATAAGAAAAAAACAAAAACCAAAAAACGACCCAACCACCACAAAAATTCCCAAAGTAGGGAGAAGCGGAGCTTTAAACCTCGTTCCGTCAGCCATTTTAGAAGCGTGAGCTGAGAGGGGCGGCGGGCACACCGCTGGCGCAGCTTTCTCTGCTGGTCCGCCCGCCGTTTATCGCCAAGGCGGGGGGGAAGAGCGCATCAAGAACAAAATTGTCGCCAGCGCGTTTCCCCTCCCTCGGCAGCACCTTGCTGCCGAGCGGAGCAGAGCAGAGCGGCGGCCGCACAGCAGAGCCGGCCCCAGTGGCTCACCCCACCGCGCTCACCTTGGCGTCCGGCGGCAGGATCAGCACCTGGCTGTTCTCCTCCTCCTTCTTCGCCACCTCCTTCTGCGCCAACGCGGAGTTGAACGACACCTTCACCATGGCCGCTTCTCAACGCCCCGCACGCAGGAGGAGAACAAGAAGGAACCCGGACCAGCGGAGCTCCGAGACCTGCAGGCTGCCTTGTCGCCCCCCTACTACCACCTCACCGCGACTGCCGCCCCCGCCCCCTTGTCAGGCGGCGGCGGAGGAGGAGAGGCGGGCCGCGGCCGGAGGTGGGGCGGGGAGAAGAGGAGGCGGTGCCTGACAGGGCGGGAGGGAGGGGAGGAGCGGGGAGGCCTCGCCTCGCCCACCGCCTGCCTGGCCCATTGTGCTGTGTTAAGGGGGCTGTGGTGTCCGTCTGGTGCGCCAGCAGTTCCTGTGGTGGCGGCCAAGGGCTCCGTGCCCCGGTGGGGCCCACCTCTCTGCTGGTGCCTGGCTGTGACTCTGGGCGGCATCGCCTCCAGCGGCCTGGTGCTCTCACCCTGGCCTCGGCGGGGAGCCACGCGGGGGCCTGCCCACCTCAGCCCCGGGCCTGGCTCCTCTGGAAGGCCTTCGGGGCAGGCCCGCGCCTTACCCCGGGTTCGGCGGCGGCCTGGCAGACTCTGGCACGTTGCTGGCCCTGCTGTTGGGTTGCAGCTTCGCAAGGGGTTGCCACCTTACCCGGGGGGGGGAGAGGGAGGTGGGCAGGGGTGGCACAAGCAGTTTGGTTCACCTGGTGCAGTGTCTGCATTTCTCAGGTTGCCATTTTAATTTGATCTTTATTAAAAGAAAAATTATGGGTATTACAGTCAGGAGGAAAATCCCAAAAATGGTATATAGGCAATGTGAATGTGAAGTTCACCCCATGAAGTCCAGCATGAATGTAAAGTTAAACCCCTCAGTAACGATTTCAGGAGTACCGGGAAAGGAGGTGTGACCTTCCCCTCCCTATGTAGGAACACAGTAGATGTAAGAACTCAAGTGAATGCAACACGTTGTCTGGAGTACAGTGCTCTTCAGTAAAACTATGTGATGCATCTAGTCATGTTGTGGATATGGTTATATTCTGCTCCGAGAAGGATTTAATTTTGGTGACTTACCTGGGTAGAGTTGATTTCCTGGCAAGAGATTGGCAGAGTAATGTTTCTCTCCCTCTTAGTAGGATACCTGGCAAGCGAAATGCAGTTCTCGAGCTCAGCAGGTGCTCTGCTGCTGACTTTGGCAAAATCTGGTCTTTCTCCCTAGGGTATTAGATGGCACCACGGCTGAATTGTACTTATGCTACATGCCTGGTCATCTGTGTCCTTTAAAATTGTTGATCTAAAATGGATGACAGAAAAGCTAACTTAACGTGGTTCATGCTATCTTCTTGAAGTATTTTCATCTAAGATCCATGGATAATTTAAGGATTTTTTTTTCTGATAAAGATATAAAATCCACAAAGCAAACCATGATGACTTTACGTGATTTCAAGATAGAACAGCTGATGGCACAGCTTGCACCCAAGACTGCAAATTGCCCCAAGTATTCTAAGAATTCAGCCTAACCTGCCTTAGAATTCAATAGAGGTTAACTAAATCATTTGCAGGTATTTCACTGAAGTATAAAAAGTCATGGCTGCCAAGAAAGACAAAATACAGAGATTTCTCTAGGTACTTTTTGGCCATCTTTGGTATGATCCAGGAGGTTTTGCTTCAGTAGGAACTTTCATAAAAAGTATTTGAGCATTCTACTCGAAAACCATTAAGTACTTTAATAAGGCTATCATAAGCTACAGTTTCCCAGGCACTACTATGCACTTATAATGGTTTTTTTTTTTTAATAAGAGGTACTTTATTGTCCTACTCCCACACTTAGAAAAGCACAGGGTGGCACCTCTGCTCCCATTTCACTGGGAATCTCTGCAGATGCATTGTGTATTCAGGACAATGTTTAGCACGCAAAGGCTGCAGTTCAGAGTTTTGCTTTGCTTTGTTCTCCATTATGACATCTTCAGATATTCCTCCCAGAAAGATGGGTATGCAAGGCTAAGGCACAGCATTTTATTATCTATGTCAAAGTATATCTAACTCTTTCCCCAGGCAGCATACACTCTTATCTTTCCAGATCAAATATACTCGGTCTGCTTCTTGAATCATACGTAGAAATCATGGTGGCTTACCGCAGCTCGATTAAAGCAGTACCCTTACGGTGTTGCCACTTCCAACCTTTTGATAGCGAGAATTTCGGATATTTGGGGTTCTTTTTATTAGAGAATGGAGTAAGAATAAAGCACCAGGAGAACCTCTCAACTTATTTCCAGGCTGTGCTTTGCTTCTGTGTGCTTGCTTTCAGGCTGTGGTTTCTCAGGCAGCTGAGCCAATCAAATGGCTCCGTTCCTCCAAAAGGAAATCTGCCTCATCTTCTTCCTCCTCTTGCCCTTGATCTTCCCCCTCATCTCACTCTTCGTACTCCCCTGCTTCCACCAGCAATCCCACTCAGTGCCTGTGCTATGTGTATGACCTGTGCATATCTCGTTTCTTCTGGGTTAGTTTTCTGCTGGGTTGGTGAGTTAAGTCCGTTCAGCGAGATAAAAAGACCAGCACCAGTGTAAGCAGTAGTACTATAAGGCCAAGAACAGGGAGGGGTGTGAAGTGGGGAGCAATAGATTCAAGTAGAGATATATGTATATACTTCTGTATAGATACAAATGTTAAATCATCCCATCACATGTCTCAAAACCACAGCCTTGTTTTTTCTCAAGCCAAGTAGGTGCATCTCAGTTTATATCCGGAGGACTTTCTCATTCTCTCTCACATTTCTGCCCCTTCTCTCTTATGTACAAGGCTTCATTTCCTTCAGTCCCTTGCCCCATCATTTATCAGATCTCAGGACCACCCTAGAAGCAGATGTCCTACGCTGTTTAGACATGTGTGTTTGTGTCTTTGGGCAGAGGTTTTGCATTGTTTCATCTGACACTAGAAAGGGGACATCTCATTGATTCTTTATTTACCCCGAGTGGAAATGGCTATTACATCCATCAAGAGTGGGAGTTGCTTTCTCTTTGATGCCTCTCTTAAAATGCCACAGTGCTCCAAGCTGTACCTCTACTTGCCCATCTGCAATTCAAAGTGCTGTCTGTTACACTGGGATCAAATGCTTGTCATGCCTGTACTAGACAATCTGTGGATTCAAACACGTAAAACTGCAGGGATTTTAAATCACGATATTGTCTTCCAAGAAAGGACACTACTTTGTGGTGAAGAGAATGTAGTTGTTTTTAAAGTTTCTTTTATAAAGCTTTTAAATGCAACTGAATGTGGAAAGTTCCATATGGTGTCACAGGATTTTTTAATTGTTCCATCTACTCCTCGTTTCTCGTTAACTGCATGACATTTTTATATGATGTGTCTTACATTTCCCTCAACCACTCTTCCCAGTTTGATGTCTCTCTCTCTCTGTATATCATTCTCATTTATTGGGGCAGGGGGAGAGAGGAGACAAGCAAAAGTTGTTTCTGTGACAGACATTTCTTCGGCTTGCTTTCTTAGCTAAAAGTTGAAATCCATTTACACTGTTTCAAGGCTTTTCACACCATGGCTGGCTCTTCCTCTCTGCCCTGTTTTGTCTCCCACCTCCCCTTCTCTGCACAACCCCCTCAGCTCCACCTGAGAGAAGTCTCATCTACCAGATTCTTACCCAAATGGCTCACAAAAAACTTGCTGTCGAAACTTTTGTGTGATTCCTGAATTAAATTGCAAGGACTTGTACTAAGAGTAGACGTAATCTTAGATAAATCAGGACACAGGTAAGACTAGTAGTTTTACTTGTATAATTCCAGTGACAAAAACCCCATACTGGGAATGCCGCTTTATCAGCAAAAGGATTTTTTCTTTTTTGCCAGTGCTTGATGTGTTTATCTGGGCATTTTTTTCCAGATTTTTTTGTTTTGGTTAGCTGGGGGAATATGGCCACACAGCATTTTTTTAGTTTTGTCCTGAGTTAAATCTGCTGCCGCCTCCAAATCTACCTTTCCTGTAACAACTCAGAACAGTGAAAATTCCCACTGGCTAAAGCAGAAGGGTAAAAATTGAACTTACTATTGTAGATAGGATAGGATAGGATAAGATAGGATAGGATAGGATAGGATAAGATAGGATAGGATAGGATAGGATAGGATAGGATAGGATAGGATAGGATAGGATAGGATAGGATAGGATAGGATAGGATAGGAAACATATCAAAAGGCATCTGAGTCTGTTTATCAGCCTCTATATTCTTCTTAATCTCCCAGAGCCTGCTGAAGTTGGCAAACCTAATGGTACATAAATCTTAGCCATTCTTTAGCTTGCAGATGGTTGGGCTTGCAGACTGTTGGTGTTCTCACATATTTTGGGACCCAACCATTACAGCAGAATCTCAAATTTTTATTAGTCTCTAGGCAGTATTGTAATCTAAATCTTAAAAATAACATAATTTTCACAATCTGTCTAAAATGTAGCCACTACAACAAAGCATGAAATAGGCTTGCCAAATTTATTTCAAGTTGGCTTGTGCCTCCCAGCATCCCAGTCATCCCTGCTGTGAATAAAACCCATTAGAGTGCATAAGTGGCACCACAGCAATGAATTACACCATAATCCAACAAGCTGCTTTGCATGGCCAGCTTCTCCACCCACATGGAACCCTGGGGTCCACCAAGATGCAGCAGCTTGCCTGACTGGGCCTGTAGTTTGTCTGGTGGGAAATTACCATGTGCAATATGCAGAAACATATCTCCATGTACAGTAACCAGTTGCACACTCTTAATTTCAAAGAATTGTTTGCAACATGAGCCAGAACCTACCTCGTTTGACGGCAGTGTAAGGGCTCTCATGCTCTTCTCTTAAAGCTGATCCTGTGCTCAGGTTCAATACAAATGTTTTTACTTCACTTCTAACTGAGTGTCACCTATTAAAGTGACTCCTGCCAGACTGCAGGAGGCATCCTTTATATTAATTTATCTACATTTTATTTGCTCATTAAGCATCGATGATTTGGCCAGTACGGAAGAAGACTCAAATTAAAGACTGTTGCTGCCCCAGGGATTTTATAATCTAAATCAGATACAGAAAGAAAAAATTCTTAGGGAAGCTAAGGACACAGAATAACTTTGAAGGCTCACTCTCTTTTCCCTTAAGCTCTTTTCCTTCTCTCATTTCCGTTCACAGAAATAAAACATGTGTGCAAGCCCTTGTCCTCTAGTATCCTAGTCGCTGCTACCTTCTCCTTACTGGCCCAACAAATGCCATTTCCCCTCTTTTTATACAATAAATGCATGCTGCAAATATCTTTGGACTTCTAGGCTTTAGTGAGCTGATATTATCACTCCTTTTTGCTTTGTCCATTCATACCCAAGACTGACAGAACTGTTGGGTGCAGGTGGTTAATTTACCCCAGGACACCTGCTTTAGTAGGTTAAAGACAAATTTAGCTTGCTCCATTACAATATATCCAACATAGAGTGTCGTAGTCTTAAATTTCTGTTTAGGCCTCAGGAGTATTTTGTACCTGTCCTTTTGTCTCCTTTTCTGCTGCATCAAAAGCAAACTTCCTCACTCGGCCTTCCAGGCCTTCACTGGCTCGCAAGTGGCCCTGTCCATATTGGTTGTCAGATCTCACGGCAGGTTCTACAGGTCATTACTGGTGCAAACTTTATTTTCTTTGGCCCTGGGTCACCCATATGTGTAAGGAGCTGTCCTGTCAGTCCAAACCCATAATGTTGCTAAAGTTATGTGTGTTCATAGCCCAACAGAAGAATCACATCTGTGACAGCTGGGTCACCACCGATTTGTAAAGTTGCCCTTATCTCATACTTCTCAGCCAGATCACTAGGATCTCACATATTTGCTCTTAATGCTATACCATTGCTCTTCCTTGGGGCAAAGAGTATCTATACAAAGGAGAAGATGAAGCCATGTCTGAAGCACTGAGTCTGCTGGATGGACCCACACTCTGTGAGACCCTACGACTACTGTTCTGCAGTCCTGGGACTCAGGATACGCCTTTTGTGCATTGATGTGCAGGTAAGATGAGAGCTTTGCTGAGGTCAAGTGACGGGTTGCTCACCCCACTAGTCCAAATCATCTTACCACTGTTCTGCACCCTTGGTTTTCACCCCTTTTCCCGCCATTTGCTGTACATCACTATGTTCCCACAGGTCTTCTGGACCTGTGATTGCCTTTTCATAGACCCTATGTAAGTGTGAGCATGCACACAGCGCTTTCTGACACAAATAACTAGCCCAGTGCCCCTAGGCACTCTTGCAGAGCAAACCATCCAGATAGCATCCTTGCTGTTGTTTGGGGGTTTGAAGCAAGCAAGGGGGGTGGAATGTCAGCAGTGTAGGATTGGAACAAAATTCTTATTTACCAAATTTGTCAAGGTATTTTGGTTTGGTTTTGTTTTTTTTTTATTATTCTCTAAAGCTTTTGTTGTCTTTGTTCATTTTCAAATCTCTTTTATGCCTGCCACCATTTGGGAGGGGAAAAAAAAAAAAGTAAGGAACTGACCTTTCCAGCCTGATGCTGTAAGATTAATTCTACCTAGCAAATGGTGGTTTTTAGGATAAACTTCTGCAAAGCTGCATAAGTTGCACTAAAGAAATTATGAAAGGTTCTATCCTGTTTAAACAGGATTCATTGTGGTTGGCTCCCTACCTGCTCAAAGAACAGCAAACTTAATATCTTGTGTTGAAGGTTTTATTTCTCTGCTAGCTGCTCTGCCACACCTACAACAGAATCACAGAAGAAGAGACCTTTAAGATCATTGAGTCCCAACTGTTTACCCAGCACTGCTAAGTCACCACTAAACCATATGCCTCAGCAGCACATCTACACGTTTTTTAAACACTTCCAGGGACAGAGACTCCACCACCTCCCTGGGCAGCCTGTTCCAATGCTTCACAACCCTTTCTGTAAAGAAATTTTTTCTGAATATCCAACCTAAATCTTCCCTGCTGCAACTTAAGGCTGTTTCCTTTCGTCCTATCTCTTGTTACTTGGGAGAAGAGACCAATCTCCACCTCTCTACAATCTCCTTTTAGGTAGTTGTAGACAAACCTTCTTAAACAGCAGGAGTCACAGACTGAACCCAGACATGCTTGTTTAAAGCACCACCTGATATCTTCAGAAGTTTCATGTTACACCAAATTTTGGACAACGGCCTGTATCTGCTACAGTGGCACACCCATTGCTTCCTATGAGTCAGGTCTTGGTGGGGTCATAAAGTGGATCCCAGAGTAAAATGCTTCTTTTTTTTATTACTGCACTTGCTTGGTGGATGAACCTGCATCGGGCCAGCTCTAAGCCACTCACCCTTCAGCTGCACAGTCCCTAGAGCTGCCTGCAGGGAAGCGGCCACAACTTACTGATGGGCGAGGAAGGGGAAGGAGCAGTGAAAGAGCTCCCTGCAAGCAGCTGCGCAGTCACTTTGGTTTAGATGCAATACGAAACCTCACTCTTAATGTCGGAAGAATGTAGCATAAAATGGCCCAGATGCTGATATCTCTGTGTTCATCAGTTCTTTTTCTTCCTTGTTGTCCTGACAGGCAGGGTGTCCTGGAAAGACAGAAGAAGCAGCAACAGAAATTAAAAGGGACTGCAGGAGAAGACTGGTAGTAGAGAATGAGATCCACCAGTTGTCCCACGGCATCTGTCAGAGGTATCCCTACTTTTGCATTTGAGGTAAGATGTTTTTAAGATGCCTGGACATTTAGTTACCTTGCTACTCAATTTCCAGACTTGTAAAATAGCCCTCTCCATTTTACACATTTTTAAAAACCTGGCCTGATAAGAACAAGGAAACATTTCCCCAGGAATTCTCAGCATGAGGGAGGTTTCCTTCATAATATGGTAATCCTAGTAAAGCAGAGCAATAAGAATGTGTCCTCAGCCTATGACTTCTTTGCATCATACAGTCCAGACTTGCCAGTATTGCTCACAATAAGGGGAGGGGAGGGGAGGGGAGGGGAGGGAGAAGAGAGGAGAAGAAAAGAAAGTTAAAACCATGGATTATAATGACAAGAGAATTTGGAGTGGGCTGCAGCATACTGCTTGTTAAGTATTGTCCTTGAGCCAAAGAAAATTAGGTATCCAAATATAATTTAAACCTGTTTTAAAACTTCCTTCAGGAAAATTTACCAAAAGATCACCTTTTCAAATGGAAAATGTTTACTTCCCAGAAGGCCTCATCTTTTCCCTGATTTATAAAGACAAAAAAAAAAAATCAGTAACATGTAATCTCCCGCTAGTATTTTCCTCTGCAGGATTATTTAAAGCTATAGAGCTAACAGATCAAGTTTCCTTTATTTTTTTGAGCCCAGTTAGTGGGGTAGTGGAGGATGAAACATTGAAGAAGCTGAAAGAAATGTAAGAAGTATTTCCTAGTTTCTCAGGATATCCCTGTGGTCTGTTGTTATGAACTTCTCTGTATCCAACATAACACAGACTTGACTGCACCAGCACAGGATAAAACAAACTGCAGCAAGGTGACTACCTACTTGTTCAGGATGGCTTAGACTCTGCACTAGGGAGATAAATTATGTGGGAAAAATAAAGGTAATGGTAATTTAAAAAAATGTCTTCCTGCCTGTGACTTCGTTCTGTAGTTACTGAAGTCAAGAGCAATATTCCCATTGACAGAAGATGTGCAATTATGAGTCTTGACTGCCTTAGAGATAAATAATCCATCTTCACTCAGCTAATAAAAGAGCTTACAAGGTTTTCAAGATTAATAAAATTATATACCAAGAAACACCTGGCCATTTCTGGAAGCAGCAGAGAATAGAAAGGTTTTTGCACAAATTGCATCACTCAAATTATTGACAAGAAGCCATCATCAGTCAAAGGCATGGGTCAATGTTTTTACATATGTACCTTGACAGCAAACCAGTTAGTTTTCCTTCAGTCTTCAATAATCCATAGCACAAGAATTAGATTCCTAAATAGTACTGCCCCTTCTGAGTGGAAAACATTTGAAAAATAGGTTAAAAACAGAAAACTTTATGAACAATAAATTCCTTACATAAACTGTAAATGGAAACATCGTATTTAACCAGTCATCTGCAATCAAATCAGAGGTTACTTGTATATTGGTGAATATCTCTACCAGCATGCAGCTTGCCACAGAAGTAAGACCCTAATATGAAAACCATGGATCATTTCCGTTGCCTTTTTTCTCAAGTAAGATTGCCATTTGCTTTCAATAAAGAACCACTCAAGTAAAGACAATAGAAGCAGGTCCCATATTTGAAAAACAAGAACAAACACAAATAAATATGAACCAGCAATGAGGGAGGAGGAGCCAAAAATAAATAAACTAGAGGAAAAAGAACAAGAGAAATAGAGGAATAAGATTGTGAGTGTGGAGGTTAAGACAATTCTCATGCTAGTTTTAAACCCAAATTAAGAAGAAAGTGAAAAGTATTTTATTTAAAAGAATTGGTAGGCAAGTTTTGGCATATCATGCTTTTCTCAGTATACATAGGACCTATCACCTTGTTTTGGTTTAGGAGGCCTGAAGATGTGTTCTTCAGTGTGAAAACATCTCTGAATAAATCACATTATCATATTTGCTACACTCTGTGTTTTCTCCTCTGTTTTGTACAAGTTATGGGCTGAGTTTGTGAGGCCTACCCTCAGCCTCATGGTACCTCTGTCTTCTCTACAGCAGTTACTTCTGAACAGTTTCCATTTATTTCTCAAGTTTCAGGGAGAATTCTTGGCAAGAGGGAGCAGAACTCTCTAGGTTTGAGTAAAGATTCAATTATGAAGAAGGAACAAATGAAGAGGGCACAGACCCTTTTATCAGAACTAGTCTCAGGCACTTTTCTAAGTATATAGTGAACCAAAAATCCATTAACACCTTCCAAGATAACAGCGCCCATCCTTCTTCTCTGTTTGTTCTTTCAATACAGCTGGGACACACCCACACAGAGAAAAACCCCATAACAATAGTGAGGGAATGGGCATGAACCCAGCCCTGGAGGTAGGGAGGGAAGGAGGTTGGGGGAGCCTGAATTGGGGGATTAAAAAAAATCATGAAGTCCTTAGCAAAGAAAGAAAGAATAGAAAGTCCTTGCCATATGGAAATCAGAGTCAGTTGAGCCATGCAGGAAAAATGAGAGGAAGACAAAATCCTTGCAGTGGGTAGGAGGGTAGAGGGACAGGGAAAATGGTATGGATGCCTTTGGCATGGGAAGAGAATTGAGATGCTAGCAGAAAAATTGTGGTACCCTGGTTTGTATGTCTCTGTGGAAGATGGGAGTGATCATGGTACTTTTTAAGTACAGAGCACTTGAGGAGGAACACTGAGCCACCAGCAAGGTAGTAAAATAATGACTATGTGATGTGTTAGGTATGAAACATGGGCCTGAGGGAACGCTGAAACTGAAGTGGGAGGTGTCACCGAGGGAGGTTTTTTGGTGTATAGTATGAAAAGTGGCTTTTAAAAGAACAAATCTTACAGATTCGTAGGGTGACGCAAGAAAAATAAGGATTCCAGTCGAGCTGGATGTTTCCAGGAACGGGCTCCTCTGAGGCCCCTTTGCTTTGTGTCATAAATTCCCCCACGTTGCCTTAAGGTGACTGGGGACAGGAACTGCTGTCCTCAAAGGGCTTTTCAGTCAGTGGGGTGGGAACAGGCAAACCCTCGTGTAGAACGGTTAACGCTAGCCACTTCCACAGCCACCATGAACAAGAACTTGCCTCTTGGGTGTCCATCTCCTCCAGGGAGCCATGTGTTACTTTGGAGAAGGGTGAGCAAGGATTTGCTCTGCTAGAGCAGCGCATCCTCATGGCCTGAACAGCAATTTTGTATGAATGATGACAAGTTGTATTCAGTCTGTCCAGCACTTTGGGAGCACATTCACACAACAACAGAATGAACAAATGTTGAAAAGGCAGTTTACAAGGAGCAATTTCTCAGTACTCCACCAAACCAGTAACCCTGCACATATGGTCTGTCCATCCATACCCCATTTTTCTCTCTCTGACAATGTAGAGGTATTAGTATCTTTTAAAGATTCTTTTGCATTATTGTCACACAACAGCTTGTGTATTTTTCTAATCTAACACATTCAGCTTGGATATATACTTGCACTGTTACTAAAACACATCCTGCACTGCACAGCTTCAGACAGCTTTCTCTCCACCCCAGAGCAACCACCAAACACTCAGTGACACAGGAGGTTTTTTACCACTGTGGTTATAACCACTGACTTCATCTAACAGGTTCAAATCTGCCTCAGGAAGCACCAGCACAGGAGCAAGACTATGCTCTCAGTACCATCTCAAGCTGGCTGTTTTGCGCTTGGGGAGAGATATAGGAAAGGCAAATCTATCTGGGAACTTCTACTACCTGTATGTGCTACAGGCAGAGGCTGCCTGTTTGAGAATGTTACAGTGTGGCTATAGCACTTTCATAGACTTAGGGCACAGAAGTCCTATGTAGGAGCCCCTGAGGAGACACACTATAGTCCCAAAAATTAATGAGAAGTCAAGGAAATAGTTTGTGTTTCCCATCCCTGCAGATTTTGCTGCTCTGAGTATAATTTCATACTCATTTAAGCAGGGGGAGTAGGATTAGTCAAAATATGATTAAACATTAGAAATGGAGAAGAGCAATTAGGACCAATCAGATTATGTGCATTTTTAGAAACCTGAAGCCACACAGGACACCATAGTGTGATGTTCCGTACAGACACAAGGTCTCTACATCTCAGGACTGAGCAGTTAAGCTTCAAACTGCAAACAACAGACCAGAACAGTCAAACTAGACAGAACAACAACTCAGCCATCATGATAGATAGTTTCAAGGATTGTAATGAAGTGCTTGATGGACAGTGTAAGATGACAAGCTTACTGATGTTCTGGAGAAAGGCTGCCTGGGAGAAAGACATGGGAGGCAGAAAGCGTGGAAATCTCTGCCTAACTGAGCCACGGCATTAGCAGATGCAGTGCATACATTTGTTATAGCTGTGTAGCCTCTCTGAAGGACACCTGAACTAGCTTTTTGTTGCCCTAATCAGTTCAACTGATCAAAAAAAAAGTGGTTGGATGAAGGGAAGGAGGGATGAGGGAGGAAAGAGAAAAAAGAAAAGCCACATCTGCTGTGTAATGAGAGCCATGCCATGGGCTGGTTGGAAATGTGGGAGCGTATTGCTAGCACACGCTACTCCCCACTTTGAAGCAATCCCATTTTTTACCTCTCTGGCTCAGATCAAGGCTGGACAGCGAAAGGGACCTTTGCAGAAATGCAGTGTTTTGCCTGTCTTACGACCAGGAACATATGTAGCTCTGCATCTGAATAGTGTCAGTCAACAAAGTCTGACATGTCAGTATATTCCCCCCTGGAATTTTTTTTATTCAATCCTGTTCAAGATCTTGCGTGTTGCCCACTTAGAAAAAAATTCTTACCTTATGCAGGAAAGAAGGACATTCTGATCAGTTTCCCAACATCTTCAGGCACAGAAGGGACCTGTTATTGACTCTTAGCACTTCTGCCCTCAGAGCTGGAGGCCAGCCTTGACCCATGGGAGCCCCTTTTAGTCTCCAGTTGTTGATTAAGCTTGGATGGACTCTTCCCTCCCAGTTTTCTTGGCAACCACATGTTTATTGCACACTTATGAAAAGAGCAAAGACTGGTCATGGTGAGGAGATGCTTGTGAGACAGAGGTGATATGTGAACTACGAAAGAAATAACAAAATATGTCCACACAGCTCATACGGAGTATGCAAACTTTTTGACTGTCCCAGACAGATCCCTTTGAAGCAATTTCCTGATGTAAATTAGCTCCCCTTGAAATATCCAGAAAAAATTCCAATCTGCTATAGGGAAACTGAATTACTTCTCATAGATGAAGAGTAATAACGGAAATATAAACTGAAAAAACCTGCGATCTCTAGGTGAGTATCAGGGACAGGAAAAATGTGGCTGTAGAGAGAGCTTATAGATGAACTGATTACAGGAAGGAGATTTGTTGGTTTCTCAAATTTACTATCAGAAGTTTCTTTCTACAAAGGAGAGTTTAAATTGCACAGAGTATTATTTTGCAACTGTAGTAAGAATATGTAATATCATAATATCCAGAGTGGTTCTATAGCAGCAAACAAACAGAAATGAGGGAAAGAATGATCCTCAAATAAGATCAAAACCTTGAATCTAAAAAATGTGCCCTGGTCCCGTATTTGCCAGGAAGTTCCTTTATCTGGACCCCAGTGCTAATAGAATTTTTCCACCCTACATATCTACTATCGTATGCAACAGGCTCTGTGTGGGGTACTCTGGGTTTCTGGGTGTGTCCCTCCTCTGTCCTTCCCCTTCCCTGTCCTCACACCTGTGTCTGTCCAGATGGGGACCAGTTGGAGCATACTATAGATCCTTCTTTTCCCATATATCTGAATTCCCTTCCAGTGAAAACTAGAATGCAGGAAGGGTGAAAAAATGGTACATCAGAACCTTATCCTCATATACGGCTACAGTGTGGCCACAGTATGTTTTGGGATCCCACAATTTTAGACACACCCAGAGGGTACAAGTTACTTGATAACAGCTTTCAAAAATTAGGGATTAAACTCTGTTTCTTACTGCCCTCCTCTGTAAAACAGGAATAATACTTTACAGCAAAGCAAGGAATGCTGACAACATCATGTTTTGCCATGCTCAGACAAGTGCACCGAGAGAATAATTATTTGTCTGTAAGCATCTGATTTGCAGGTGGCTTCAAAATTATCAATGAAAGGTTGTGTTAATATAGATATTCTGCACACCTAAATGTTAAATGGCTGCTGCTACAATTACAAGGGCAAAGGAAGCCTATGGAAAATTGGTAGGTAAATGTCTGGCTGAGTTTTCTGTTAATTAAAGCATGTAATTTATTAAAACAACAAAACCCAGTGAACTGATCCAGGACCATCTGTCCATGGTAATCATAAGTATACATTCATAGTATTGCATCATCTGAGTAATAAACATACCTGAACAAACATTTTGAAAGAAAGATAAACCCATCAAATGTAAGTTCTTTGTGCGAGCAAAATGAGGACCCTAGATCTCAGTCAGGACTGGGCCTCCAGATGTTTTGACAATATAAAAAAATAGCAATAAGTAAAGGGAATGAAAAGTCATTGAGGACTAAACAGCAGGTGTTAACATATTTTAAACTGTTGACTAATATACATCTATGACTAAATAAAGCTTATATTGATTTCTCAATTACTCAAGTTTTGCCCTGCTTAAACAGGATTTTGTTATTTTGATTCTTCCTCCATAGACTTCTATCAGAAGCAGAATAAACAATGATCAAAATATGCACTGGAATGCTTTCCTTTGAAAAAATAAAAAGGAAAAAAAAAGAGGAAAACCATCTTTTTCCTATGACAGTGTTTGAATTTTAATGTAAAATGCATTCTGAGCTAATCCTCTCTTACACACGCTTGTTCCTGCCTTGCGAGACGACAGCGTTTTAAATCTGCCACGGAGCAGTTCAGGCTTTTCTTTCCGTGTCTGCATTGCTTCTGCAATACTTGCTGACATCACTACTACTTAGGGGAGCATAAGGTGTCTACCTTAGTTTAAGGGTGAGCTGTGGAAACAGGAAGTGCTGAGAGCTGGGCCTCAAAGGTGCAGGAGGAACTGATGTTAAAACCACCTTTGAAAGGACAAAATGGATAGGCAAGAGTAACAAATAATTAACCAGATGCTAAAGGAGATTCTTTCTGTACTCAGAAATTCTCATTAGCTGTATCCGCGTTAGCAACTGCAAGACAGAAAGGCTATGCCTATGCTAGTAAATTAAATGTGCTCATGACCTCACTGAGCCCCACTGTGACTAACCATGTTGTTAAACTCTCCTATCTCCAAAAACAGGGTGGCTGCTTCCAGATTGCTTATTGCAAATGGTGCCTGACTGATTACTACACAGTATCTAGGAACTGTGGGGGTGGCTGCACAAGGTCAAGCATCTGAAGATCCTTCTGACAGGACCCCTTGCCAGGGATACTTCTTCCAGTTTAATAGTGTGGATGCTCAAACTCTAGTTTCAGGGGACATTCACTATTTACTTCACCAGTAAAGGGAGGACAGTGCATTTGTCTACTAACATGAATAAATGGGTTGAGGTCAAGCGAATAACTCATAATAGTGAAGGTATAGAGCTAGTATGTTGTGCTATATATGTAAAACTACAATATGATTAGCAATTATTACAACATCAGTCTCTGTTACTCATAGGTATTTGTTCTGTGAAGCCACGGACCTCCAAAAACTTGAGAAGAACTGGTGGCTATTTATATGTGTAGAGTTACTTGCATATTTCAGGGTTTGACATACTGTTGCCAAGACAAAGAGAGACAGTAAAAGCCACCAGGAATGCACATAAAAACATGTAGTTTCTTTCTTCTGGCAACTGAAATTTATATTATATTTCTATTAGTGCTTCTCTATGTCCTAATTCAGAAAATTAGTAGTATGAGTCATTCAGTTTTTGGAAAGTAAGGCCCTCACCACAAGATAGGAGATGTGTGGATTGTTAAGAGTAGCTGAATTTTAAAGCTAGCATGGTTTTATTGTGTTTTTCTCCAATAAAGCCTTTTAATTCACCTATGGGGATAGTATATTTTATAGTTTGAGTGATGGACTTACCAAACATCAAGTGATCTGCTAAGACCTAACCAACGTGGGGTTAAGAAAAAGACGTACAAGACTATGAGAAGTAAAATGTTTCTTGTTCAAATTCAAAGGATAAGTTTCATTACATTATCTTAAAATTAAGCCTTTTATCCATAGTTATCGACCCTTGCTTCCTGGTCACATGGGATCCGGTTCTATATTACAGGCTTGCAGCAAAGGAAACAAAGCAAGAGAACAGGCAAAAGTGAGAGACAAAATTAGTATGTATTTTTTATTCTCTTGAGTAATCAAATATTTCCATATGCCACACAGCAAATGAAACCTGGTTTCCAATTAATTTTTCCTCTGATGGTGGGATCCTCTGGTGGTGACATCTCTGAGTAAAAGTTTTCATGAGGTCGGGACACACAATATTGCTGTCCTGTGTAGATTCTTTTGTGCCTAACATGGCTTGGGTTGGTGGTACACATTTTCTTCCGTATATGGCTGTAGGCTTTCGCTCTGCTATATGTAGCTGTCTGTTTTCATGAAATATGTAGGGACCCAAGATGTTTGAAACCACTAGCTTTAAGTGAAACCGGGCTGAAAATGGCCACGAGTTATTTCCAAAGGGCGGACAGACAGACACACAAAAGCACAGATGGTCAGAGCATGACCACATCATTGTAATTTCCACAGAAGCTAAAAATAAATAAACACAAAAGTGTGATTTCAGTGCACAACGTCTGCCTTAATTGTAAAAGTTCAGCTGGGCTAGAAACCGCGTTAACCACATTTTAATGCTAAGCATATCTGAAGGCTCATGCTGCAGGCCTAAGGCAGGCGTGTTCTCAGAAAGCAGGCACCACACCAGGCACTGAATGCAGCCACAACAAATCATCTTCCTTTGCACAACTAGACCCTGAAATGGGGTGCAAAGACCATGCACACTGTGGCGTAAGTGTGGAAAAGCAGAAAATGCAACCACCATCCTGAATGAAAATATGGAAGCTCTGCTGCACCAGTGGGGACTCAGACCTTCTTTCACCACTGCCAAGAAAATGAGGACACCTCCTCTTCAGAAATTGCTGGCCATGTTACTGAAGTACGTATACTTCCCAAATTCTGTCAGGAAGTGCACACGTCCTCCTTCCAGATCTTGGCAACACAGAAACATAGAAATTGAATCATTCTGTGAGGAATAATCTGGAGTCTGGGGTTCCTATGGCTCCATTATATCTTAACAATAGCTCGGCAATGGATGCTGTTGGTAGGAACTCGGCACATATACCGCACAGAGGCATTTTCACTGAGGCAAATCGACTCCAGTATGAAGGCTGTTGGAAAGCTCGTGTTACTGTTGTGTGGGAGGGGAAAAAAGGTGTACACCATGGCTTCTATAAAATCACAGTGGGTCTCAACTGCTCTAAGTGGATCTTGTTGCCTGGGTGTCTGGGGTTCAGGGACAGAGTTAATTGTTTTTCTGTTTGAGGACTGTGGATGACTTTGTAAATTATAATCACTCAAACTGGATCTGCTGCTCCCCAGGGGCAAAAAAGCTCTCCTTTTTGCTTGATTATTGGCCAGATGAAACTGCTTTTGTTTGGGGAACAGGGAAGGGCCAGAGCTGTAACCTAGGAAAAACAGGTATCTTGTGAATCTCTTGGCTTATAAAGGCTAGCAAAGCAACAAAGGAATCGCTAGACTGCTGCTCAAAGAGAGGAAGTTCTCAAGTAGGTGTTTTGTCATTTAAGTGACATTTTGCCCTGCTGAATGCAAGCTTCATCACAGCATTTCCTACTATTGTTGCCTACCATCTGGATTACTGCAGCTCCCCTCCAGGGGTCTGGAGATACAGATTCTCCAAAAGCTTCAAGCACATAATTAGATTGCTCCCTTAGCAAGCAGAATTTCCCAGCAGGGAAGCACATTGCACCGCTGTTCCACAACCTGCCCAAGCTGCCAGCAAGAGCCAAGAACAAAGCTGGTTCTTGAATCTACAAGGATCTGCAAATTCATTTGGCCCATAATGCGTAGCAATTAAAGTTTGGCAGGGCTCTGACGCAGGATTTCCATGCATTTAATAATGTGCTTTGGATAGCAAAGTCCAAGAAGAGCTCGGCTGCAATTTGGCAGGAAACAGCCAACCTAGCAACTCATTGTTGTCTGCTCCCACCTCCCACCACAACCTCCTGCTCCCAGCTGGGCCTCTCGGAATCCTTTGGTGTAGTGCTCATTCGACCAAGCCAGCTGACCAAAATAGCTGACTCAGCTCCTACGCCCAGTGGACCACTGACTTTTTTGCTGGCTTTGTTTTCTGATGTGATTAGCAAGACAGACTGACCCACTCACAAACTAAGTGCAAGATGATTGCTGGAGTTGGTGCAAGGCAAGCATTAATGGCACGTGCCCGTGAGGAAGGAAATGCATGAGAAAAAAAGATAAGCAGCCAGCCCCCTTTCAGCAGGAGCAAGCTGTTAAATTGCATTCAGCATCACATGAAACCCCACCCTGGGCCTTGCTCATTGCCAAGTCTTTTTTTTTCCTTTGAATCACAAAACCCTGCAGTGGGTGATATCTAATCTATTTTGGAACTCAGTGTGCAGATCAAACAGATTTATTTTACAGGAGGTATGGATGATGGCAACCCACTGGGCAGATAACAGCCCAAACTGTACCTTGGAGTATGATTCCAACACAGCATAAGCTGCTCTAAATTTGGACTACTGCTGCCTGATCCTCCTCCCTCCTCACTGACACATTTCTTCCTTTCCTGCACATTTTGGCCTCGTGTCTTGTATGGCATTGGTGCCAGTGGAACCAGAAGATGAACCAAGCTCAAGGAGCTGATCTAGCTAGAATCTAACCTGTCAGAAAGCAGTTTGTTTCCTCAGAAATCAGTTTTCTGAATCAGGCCACTGCACAGGTCAATCGCATGCGAAGGAAGGGGTACAAACCTTTAGCTGATGGCATAAACAAAGGAGAGAAAGATACTTTTCCTTTTTAACATCCTTTTATTTTTTTAGTATGCATGGTAGGCATGGTTTCTATCTTAGACACTAGGAACAAAAGGAGAAGATTCACAAGGGACTCAGGCTGAGTATTTTATCTCTAGGCAGATACTCAAGGACTGTAATTCGTGTGCCTGATTTAGGCATCTCTCTCCCTTCCAGGAACAGAGGGAGTTAGGCTGTGGTGCATCCTTTTCCTAGCAATAAAACCTCTGAATAGGAGAGAGCAGCAACTGTAGAATCCAGCTAGTAGCAAATGAGAAGGAAAAGAGAAGAGCTGAGATTCTTCCTCTTCCTAGATTTAGACTTCTGTGTGTATGAGACCGGAACATATTCCTTTCGTTCCCTTCTAGATTTAGGAAACTAGCTCTTGCCCTGGGGAACAAATATGTGTCTCACTGAAACATGGCCTCCAAGAAGAAATACGTAATGGGTTGAGTATCCACCCAAGGGACAAAAGAGATTGGGGTTCTATCCAGGTCCTCTGCAGAGGGACTGTGTGCAAACCTGCAGCTCCCTCCTTCTCAAAGGAGAGCTCCTTAAGCCAGGGCTAGGAGGATAAGCTGCATGAGAGTTCCCTCCCTCAGAAGAGACTACTGGTCAAAAAAGCACTGAAGAATCACAAGAGAGGAAAAGCACAAGCAATAATAGGAAGCCCAACCGTACACCTTAATTACAGAGGTGCTCCCCTGAGAGGTGGAGGTCTTGGGCACCAGTCCTTGATTCCAGCATAGATTACATTTTCTTAACCAGTGACTCCATAAAGCAAAATGCATAAGCAAATCCAGGGGCAGGGCTCTAGGGAAAGTATTAATTCTCCTTACTCACTAATTCCTTTGATTTTTCAAAACACAAGACATTTGTACAATTGCTAATAACACGCTGTAAATGCCCAACAGCTTCAAGCAGGAGAGAGAATGAATGCTTTGTTATTCTAGGAAAATAGATGTGTATTTTTACTGTAGCCATAACAAAGGAGGCTTCAAGCATTCCTCTACATGCCAGTTGGGTTGTTTTTCTCATCACAGATATTAATCTCCCTGAAGTCTGTAATGTCTTTCTGTGATCATGTGTGATGCATTCTGACAGTTTTTTTACAGTTAAAATTTGATATTTCAAGAAATCCATTCACAGTCTGGCTTTGAATATAGCACGTGAAGTTACTTCAGCTTCCACATCACTTTCCATTTTATTTTCAGCAAACTTTGGTTAGCATATTCCTGCAAATGTGTGAAACTTCAAACTGGAAAGGACTTCATTCAATTGTCCTTCTGTTAATAGAAGTTTGTCATGTGTCCAAAAGATAGAGGCAATGGGGTTTGACTGAGGGTTAGATTCCCCATCCTACATGCTGTTACTCCTGGAAAATCCGTGCATGTCAGGTGTTTGGAAGTCAGCACATGATGTTGTTATTCCACCAGGAGGTGGAATTGCCAGAGGTCACTCTGAAACTAGGGACGTTGGATGGCTCTCCAGCTAACGTACCTCTGATGTTCAGATGTTGAAACAAACCACAGCATTTTGTTTTGATAAAAAACAAGCTTTGAGGTAATTGGGCACATGGGATTAATAGCAAACACTTTTATGAGGATTGCAACAAACAGACACTAAAATAATGTAAAAAAGCAAAACTAAAGTCTCTGCAAAAGTTTTAAGGTTTAAAGATTTTGAAGTTTTAAGGGCAGAATTTATCAAAATCTGAAACCTTTTTATAACTGCTTATGTCAGAACAGAATCTCTGTATTGTTTCCTTGCATAAATAATCTTGAAAACCTGTATTGAGCCCTTCTCTTATTTACAAACCTTTGTGGCATTTGGCTACTATCTATAAAAGCATTATTCCCTCCTTCGGATTCTTGCATTTCTTGTTTTCTTGGCACCTGTGTTCAGGCCAGGAAAAGCAGATTGACGAGGAGGGTTATGGACTTAAGATTTTACCTCTGCAGAGTCCGGCATGGTCCTCTCTTGTGAGGCTGCCCCTTGGTACCTGGATTGTGTGTTTTTATGAGAGAGGCAACTGTTTGTCTAGGAAGATGACAGAACAAAAAGCATGTGTGAATTCACAAGACAGGAGTTTTATGTGGGTCCCTAAGGAGCAAGGGACACCTTCGCAAAGCATCTGATAACCCGAGAGACGTAGCAATCCCATAGCGATAGGATTGCCCTTTCACAGAGACAAAAGCAAGCTTGTTTATGAAATACGTATGTTTCATGAAAAATAAATTTAAAAAACTGTATTCCAAGACAGGTGGTGTGATTTAACAGGAAGACAAGGCCTTAAGTCCCTAAAACAACACAGGGCATGTGGCTGCATGCAAAATGCAGGTCCAGAGTACCTGACAGCATGTTCCTTGCTTGGAGTTCTGGAAGAATGTGTCATGGCTGTCTTTTCGCCTGAGTTTATTTCCCGGGTGAGGCAAAAGGTAGGTTGGTGTACACCCAAGGCTCACCCTGACATACCAGAGATATGTGTCTGGACTTGGGACTACCGTAGAGACACCCTTGAGTCCTGGAGTTTAGACATATCCCATGAGATTCTTAGATTTTATTTGCAGCCGCATGTAACAGAATGGTATAGTCAGTGCTGGCAGGGAGAGTGCAGCATAGTGCCACATCCAGCACTAACGGCTAACCTATACTGGTCGTGTAGGGAGTTTGAGCTGTTGGGTCAATGTGGAAGGATCATCTCCTGTGGCAGTGGAGTGGTCATATCAGAACCAACCCAGTTAGTCCATACAACTGTGCACCATTCTATACGCATCCTCCCTGCTGCATCCATGCTGGATGCAATTCCATGCTTGTGGAATTGCTCCAGGAACAGTAGAACCATACTGTATTTTACACGGCTTGGAAGGTGGGATATACTGAAGCACTTGGCAGAGTTATCAGCATCTAGAATAAATGTACTTGTACTTGTGTACTCTAGAATAAATGACACAAATGTGTCCCTGAGTACTCTCTCCTGCAAGACTGGAATCTGCCAGGTACTGTATACTCAGGGCACAATCTACCAAACAGCTTAAGTATGTGCTTAATTGCAAGCAACAAGTCCAAAGCTTAAAGCTAAACACAGGGAGAGGTGAGCTATTGAACTGAGGGCAAAAAAGCTCAGCAATTCACAGTCGACCCTTGGCAAAACTGAACCTTAATCTTGAAGTATCATAATTGTTCATGTAACTCTGAGGCTTGAATTTGGAAATGAGGGTGACTCTTATTTCAAGGTGTATGACTCAGGACCTGAGTAACCAGGACAAAATCAGAGACAAGGGAAAATTAGAAGCACAAGTGATATTGTGGGGGAAGAAGCAGACAGCTGAGTAAGAGGGTTCCCTGGGTTGAACTCCTTGCCACGCTACCTGCAAATGCCTCTAACTCACTGCCATGGCACCCTTTTCATTGCCAACTTTATTACCAGATAATCTAAGTGTGATTTATGAAGGCACGTGAGGACAAGAATTACATGCAAATCCAGCCTGGCCACCTTCCCTCCTACGGTAATGACTGTATCTCTTACTGCGGTGGCGGCAGGGCCACCTGTAAGAAATTTGGTGAGATTAAGAGAAACAATGACGTGTAAATTATTCTCCTGTCATGACACTTTTCAGGGTCTGTAAAATGTGACAGATTGTGCTGGTTGCTTTTCATATTCTGTATTATACAGCACATTTTGCATATATGCTTTATGTGCCCAAGTTCATGTCTACAAAGTGGCTCTTAACAAAGCATTTTCCAATGCTAGCATTGCCATATAATATATGAAATTCTGACAAGCAGCTTGGATCTGAGCAAGATTCTTGAGCCTTACAAGGCACAAGAGACAATTCCTGGCACAAGAACCTTAGATTAAACGGGCAATATACCCAGGATCATTTCAAAATGCCCTGGGTATCAGCGATACAATTATTTTAATTATATATGAACACTTGACAGATTATTTTCATGGACTGTCACCTACCTAACGCAAGGTGGCACGGTAAGACTGCATGGCTTTTAATGACCTCATGCCAATACTACGTTGCAGTTTGAGCTAAAAAAAAAAATGTAACACGAGTGAATATGAACTGTAATATCTACTGGAGGGAGGTTGGGTGTGAACTTGAGATGTGGTCTCTGATTCTGCATTGACAATGATGCTGAATGGCTTAATCCATTTTGGAAGCAGATGAGGTGACTCTCTAAAGGCCTCTCTTGGCCACCTGAAAGCATCCACATAAGTCACTACTGAAGAATGACTGTTCAATGTGCTCTCAGTATCTGTATTTGTGGGTGATCAAAACTGTGGAAATAACCCCTCACCTAGCCCTACCACTAATCCTTGAACAACTCATCTACAGACATAATAAATCTGCCAGCACATAAATGAAGAACGTAGTTTCTTTCTGTGTGATATGCTGATGTCCAAATAAATGGCACAGTCCTGCAGTAGAAATCCACATGTGTAATTATATGGCCTGCTTCACATGGGACAGACTACTGCTGATCGTAATCTTCTTTCCCAGGCTCAATAGCTATGAACTCTCCCCTCATTTCACATGGAACTAGCATTGTTAGTAGTTTGTTAGAGTTCAGAATCTGCCATGGGATCCTGTTTGGCTGCTGAGTACCAGTCATTCTGTAATTGCTTTTGGAATAGTTTATCATACCGTTTTCTCAGCTGCCAGTAAAAGCTTGCCTCGCTTCTCCCAACACTCATCTTTCACAAGGAGTTTTACCTCTACCCATCTCCAACTGCTAGGAGAGAAACCGCTTTTTTCATTTTTGCTCTTTTAGGTTTCTAAATAAATCTTCCTTTTTATCTTCATCCTAGAACTCAGTCCTCACAGCTAATTTAAGCCAGCTACCTCTATTTCTGGCTGGTGTTTTGCTCTTTCTAAATCTCATGGGCAGAAGCTGATGTCAGTTGCAGGTATTTGAAAACCTGTTGGGAAGTTGCATTACTGTGAAGCAGGTGAAAATCTGAGCAGCATCTTGGAGATCAGAACTCACCCAGTTAAAAGACAGGTGACCTAATCTAAATGGGAAGAGATGACAGCTTTATCTTTAGCAGGTAGTGGGGTGCAATAAAAGGATGAGGGAGGTGGGGGAAGAGGTTCATCCTAAGTAAATTATAACTCCTGTCAGCCTCGCTGGAATTCAGCATGTGGGAGAGCAGGGACTGCTGTTGGCATTGCTGCCCTTGGATTTTTTTTGTGAGGGGAAGTAAACAATTCTAAATTTCAACCTGGCTTCTCTAGAAGCTTGTGTGGGTGTCCCAGTAGTGTTTGGTAAACAGGTTACAGCAGGACCCACAAGGAAAATAAGATTTTTTTCCAAATAAACAAGTTTAACTTAATGAAGACTCAAAATTAATATGCATTGGGGGGTTACCCCAGGAGTCTCATTATTCTTAATTGGAAGTTTTATTAATGAAATAGTCAGCGTTAACTTTTAGCTTGGTGATGGAAAAGATACCATGTTTAATTGCCCCCAAATTTTCCTTTATTCCTGGGAACACTTGGCAGGATTGCGATTATCTCTAGTGGCCAAGCAGTCAAACAAGCTTTTCCTTTTCAAAGTACTTTCCCCCGACCCCCAGCCCCCACCCCCCACCCCGATCATTATCCAGGGCTAGTTTTGATTCTCTGATTCTCTCTCCCACTCGACACCTCCCACTTCATAGGCAGCATGGGTCCCAACAAGCCCTCCAGCAGACTGAAAGCCACGACTGCTTTCTGCCTGGGTGAATTCCTGTCTTAAGGGCTCTGTGCCCAACTTTACACCAGCAGAAATCAGTGTAACTCAGGTTTAATATAGCTCAAAGCAGAGCTAATTTTGTACTGGAACAGTCTAGAATGGTGTACCATACTCTGGTTTTGGCTGTATGTACTAGTGTTTCCACGCTCCTTCCACAAAAAAATAAGCTTTGGCTCATAGTATTATCTATTTTTACCTCATCTTTAATGTATTCTAGAATTACACCATCTAAACAAAAAAATCCTTTTTTTTTCTTTCTCATCTTATCTGTCTAACATCGCTATCCAACCTAAGTGAGCAGGGAAATAAGGATGTATTTTTAAACAGCAATAAGAAATGGATGATTGATCAGAGGCATTTAAAAATATTAATGGTGTAAAGACAGCTTGACAAATAAGGGATTATTATTCTCATCTCTACAGGCCAAAGTACAGCTGTGCCATCCTTCCAAGCAGTGTTCAAATAGTTTCATTTCTATTTTAGTTGATATTTGACAGAGTTTTATTTTTGCATTATCTAGGGGAAGTAGAAATGAGTATTTGTTTTGTCCTTTTCCCTGCTTGCTCTCCTTGCTTATCCTCCTGCCTTTTTATTGGTACTGGTTGCAATGTCTTACTACATGTGGTCAGACACCTGAGAGTCTTCAGGAGTTACCTATCTTCTGTAGTCAATGTTTCCCATTATTTTTTTAAGGTGTGGTATACTCAACATTGACCAACTGAACACTCCGTGTTTAGTGTCTGAAATGTGTAAACAAGAAGATGGCTGGAGAGCACTGCTGCCTGGAAAAGATACAGACTGAAACGTATCTGCCTTGGGCTTCCTACATGAGGTTCTCTACAGCTCAACTTTTACGTTCCAAAGTCATCCTCTAGCTCATGAAAAGTGAGGTAGGAACACCAGGAGTTAAGAAATCGCAATAGTATCTCAGAAGAAAGGCTTTGCACCAGAGGAATCCTAGGCCTGAATTTCACTTAACAAGGGATAAGAGTGGCATCCCTTGTTCCCTCCCCTGGCCACATACTCGCTTGCGTCTAGTGACCTAGCAATGGCTAGTCCTGAAGTCAACTTCTTCAATGAGCTCATCTGACAGAAAACAAATCCACCAGAAAAACGATGGTTTTCCATTGAACACGTTTGCTCAACTGATTCATTCTGTAGTCTCACAGTCACTGGACATCCTGTAAGGGGGGGGGTGAGATGGAATATGTGGCTGGAGAGAGATGGAGACACTGCACTTTTTAGTATTAGCCCACGGTCACACTAAATTACTGTAACATAAAACTGCATTCTGAAGGCATGGTTCCGTACGATGACACTGGGTTTTGCTCACTAACGGAGAAGGAAATGAAGCACACCCCACCCCACCCCCAACCCCACCCTCCATTAAATATTCCAATATTCCTCAGTCTTGTTATTGCGTTGAAGTGGTTCATGGAAGCATATGGCAAACACCGAGGAGGATCTAAGGGAGAGTGAAAATCAGCAGTTGGGAGATGAGGAGTCAGCAACATCTCTGCTTCTCAGCATTGGTGAACTATTAGATCAGCTCAGCTGCTCATGGATATGTCTACAGGAGTCAGTTTGCTCTGCAGTTCATCATTTAAAGGCCCATTCTGGAAGAGACAACTGAACAGGATAAAATAAGCTATTCTTGCTTGTGCTAACAGGTTCATAATAATACCTTCAAGTATGCCATCGAAAAGACAATCTGAAATCAAAGAGCTCTGAAATGTCTAATAGTGTCACTGTGGACGGAAAGATACATTTGTGGCCAGACAACCTAAAAAATGTTCTCAAATTGCTCAAAAAAATCGGGAACAATGCTGAGTTGTTCAGGAGGGGCATGAGCTTTAAAGAAGTGGATCTGGCTCAAAACCAACACAGCTATGAAAAAGTTTTCTCTGGGGAAAGAAGGCCAAAAGCACCGAAGAACTGAGGAAACAGAGGAACCAACACTGTGGAAACAGAGGCTTTGCTGTTGTGTATGGGCAAGAGTTTCAGAAATCTATCCAGCAAATTATCCATGCAGTCTTAAAGCAATGGGCCCACGGGGCAAGTCTGAGGCATGAGCCTGTTTCATCCAGCCTTTCCTTCTGTCCTGCAGGAAATGACCCCTCTGACATAGTCAGAATGACGCTCTGTGTGGTGGCATGGGCACACATTCCCTCATTGATGCCTCTGGTCTCATCCTGTCCTCCCATGTAGAAGCAGGAGCACAAGTAAGTCTCTGCCTATAGACCTGCACTTCCCAGCCACTGCTGCATCCCCAAGGCAAGGAGAGGGGAAGAACTGGGCAGTAGAAAGCAGACAGATGTCCATGTTGCCTGGAAGAGGGGCAGCAGTTTGTGCAGTGGGGAGAGAAGGTCAGCTGCTCCGGTGAAAGACTGGTGGTATTGGCCTGGTTGAGTGGGAGACACACTGCTATCAAAAGGAAGTGAGAGAACAGGTTCCTGGAGACAAAGGGAGTTAAAGATCGGCCTACAGGAACCTCCTATAACCAATATTCACTCTTTGGCCTGTCAGTTTGGGTGTCCTTTTGATGTCACACGTTTTAGCTCTAATGAAAGTAGTAGTATGGCCCTGAAATGTATCAGAAATACTTCAGGTCTAAATAATTCAGATGTCAAAATGAATATGAGGAAGAAAATGATTTAGCAGAAGGATTGCTTTGTTTTCGAAGTTACTATTTCTTTCTGTTTATGCACCCATACAGACACTAATAAATCAGTGAACTGAATGCACAACCAGACAGCATCACTGATTACGTCTTTTCTTGAACAAAATCAGGGAAATACAGAGAGGGAAGGCAATCAAAATTTATTTAAAGGGCAGAACTATTTGATGAGATTTTATCTGCTATGTAGATTAAAGAGAAATTCTAAACTATCTACAATCACAGCATTGACGGTTGTTGTATATTGTACACGAATTTTAAATAATTCCTGTTGGCAGTTATCTTCTTCTCAGAGTTGCCAAATCTCATTGCTTTATCACAAATCTCATAATGCTGAATGGCTTATATAAACCACAATTCAAAGAATCACTGACTAATGAGTTTCTTGTCTTTTTTTTTTTTTTTTTTTAAAAAGGGTAAATTTCTCAGGGCCATACTTATTGTGGAAGGTAAAGAGATAATCAGAGTAAATACCAGAAGAGTCAGGGATGTTATCATGAATCTAGCGCTTTCTCTAATCAGAAGAGACTGACTGCTTGCTGGCAGGTTTTGCAGCTGCCTGCTGACACCCGAAGGACAGGGGGTCTGGGGACTCCTTGCTCTTCTGTGGAAGAGCTTGCCCTAGTAATAAACCGTGGTCCCAGATTAGCTTTCACTCCATGCTCCCCTGTCTGCCTTTCACCCCAGCTTCTCTCTCAGGCTCTTCACATAACTGAAAGTTTCATGACTATAAAAAATTCCACTGGTTTCACTGTGACCCCACCAGAGCTAGAGGCTTGTTTACAGCACCAGCCCATATAAAGCAACATTAAAAAAACCCCCAAAACCCCCGTATTTTTAAATTATAGCTCAATGGCTAGAAGGACTGAGGTAGGCTTTGCCCTGATCATCGTGTGCAGACCTCAGAGGTCTGCAATGGACGCCGAGCTGGCCTTAGCCTCCACCCACACCGGCCTGCACAGGCAGCCCTGGCAGGTCACAGGCCGCTTCTGTCACTGACGGGACAGCCAGCCCAGGGAAGGGAGCTCTTGGCTCTGCCTGATTTAAAGGTCGCGTTTTTGGTGCGTTTTTGATGCGTTTTTGGTATATTTTCCATTATTAGACCGTCTACTTTCTTCAGCCATTAGTAAACCACCATTTCATCAGCCATCTGATAAAAAGAACTTGAGGCATTTTTGGATATCAGGGCTTTCAAAAATTGAGTCAAAAAATTTAAGACGTAATGCATTTGCCAACCCTTTCTCTGCAGTTTGCCTTCTGTGTCTTTAGCGTACATCTGATCCTCGTTTAGAGGCTCTGCTGTGGCCATCAGGGGACTGGAAGTGCATTCAAAGGAGCAACCACCGCAGCTGCTTGTGTAACGACCCAGCTCCAGCACAGCGCCTTCACAAACACGCATCCGCCCTCGCCGAGGCTGGTGTGACCTCCTCTCTCCTCTCACCCACGGCTCTACGCGACGAACACGTTTCCTCTTCCCCGGCCCTGCCCGCCTCCTGCCCGCCTCACGGGACTCGTTACCCCTCAACCCCTTCCCGCCCCGGCGCGCCGCACAGGGGGAGGGGCAGTAACCGCCCTCCCGGCTGCCTGGCTGTCCTGCGCATGCGCCTGCTGGCGGGCGGCTGCAGCTCGCACCTCCGCCGCCGGGGGCGCTGCCACCCGCCCGCGCGGGACCGCCGCCGCCGCCGCCGGGAGGTAGTTCTCACTCGGGTCCGGCGCCGGGATCGTAATGGCGGCGGCGGCGGCGGCAGAGGGAGGTGGGGAGCGGAGCAGCACTCGGGATCGGCTCCTGGCGGCGCTGGAGGATCTCGAACTCTTGGCCAGGTACTGCGTTCTGCCCCCCACGCCCGGTGCTCGGAAGGGACGGCCCAAGGCGGCGGCGGCGGGGCGCCGGGGTGGGGGTGATGGTGATGGTGATGCTGAGGCTGAGGCTGAGAGTGCTGGGTGCTGGTACGAGTGCGGAACCTCCGACGGGGGCGGCGAGAGGAACGAGTGCCCCTGGGGTTGGGCTGGAGGGGGATAGGCCTGGCCCGACCCCTCGCTGGACTGCGGGGCCGAATTGGGGCCCGGCCCGGGTACACGCGTTTTCCTGCCCTCCTGCCGTCCGCAGGCCGGCTCCTGCGGGAAGGTGCTTGGTCCGGTCCTGCGCTCTGTTGCACAGCTCTCCCCCGTGTAGGAAAGCATCGGCAGCACTTTTATTTCCTATTTTCAGAGCAGAAGGAGAGCCTCCTTATTCTTCCACTTGTCTATCTTTTCTGGTTGACACCTGCATTTCCTGTGAAATGCACACACGCACATACACACTGATTTTAGGATTTTTATTAGTCACTAAAAATAACGCTTAAGTCAGAAATTGTAGATGGCGTTGCATGAATTAAGCTGTTCTGGTCATTGCCTGTATTAATGTTAAACTCACTAAACCTAAAACCTCCGCTGGTGCAACTTGAGGCTGTTTCCTCTTGTCCTGTAGTTTGTTACTTGGGAGAACAGACACCCACAATACACTCCTTGACTAAAACGCTGAGGTGCTTAAGATCAGCTGTAAGGCTTTGAAATTATTAGCTTGAGGTCAAAGCAGTTTGATTAAGGAATGTTGCAGAGCTCGTCTTTGAAGTGATGAAAATGCTCAGATCCTTCATCCATGCTCTTGAGGCTGCACTGATAGCCCTCGTCCAAGTTGTCCACCATGTTGTGGAGGTACAGCTGGCAGTGCAGATAAGGTGTTTCCAAATTATTTTCCTCTTCTCAAGGAGAGCAGGAGCTTAGGAAAACTTTTTCCAGAGAGAATAACCCATGTTATTGATGTGGCTGGCTCACTTGTGATTACCAGTGGTTGGACAAGGAAAATATATTGGTCACTTGCTTTTGTTGTTTCTGGCTAGGTTTTATTTTCAGTTTTATGACATATGCATTGATGGAGAACATGTGTTTTTGAAGGGAAAAAACCCAATCAAACAAAAAAACCTCCAGCTTCCTCTTTATCTAAACTCTTATTAAAAAAATAAAAAAATATTTTGGGACTAATATTTGACCATAATGAATCCAGAGCAACCCGCACCAGCAGTTAGTCAGTCTTCCTGTTGGTCAGCAAAGTGTTGCAGCACAGTGGAGCCAGGCCTTTCACAGTCATGACACTGGTTTGATGGTAGGGGCAAAAATTAAGCAATGTGTCTAATCTGTAGCCTTTGAATAGTTTTGAGTCTGCATCTGTGCCTTACCTGGCTAATACAGGACAGAATTACAACCCTCTGTGACATCAGCCTTGATGGCAGTAGTTGACCTACTTACAATAGATTTCACGTGCTACTGCTCTGTGTTGGTCGGGTAGAATAAATCTTTAGTGATAATTACAAGTTTCTTTATTTTCTAATTGTTTTAAATAATTTTAGTGTTCAGGAGTGACCAAGAGACATAGACCAAGATGCTATTTAGAGCTTTACTGGTGAGAGGCTTTTTCAGACATTTTGAAAAGTACCTGTTTTCATTTGAAGGTTCTGGCCCCACTGCTATATTAGTCGCACATCCCGCTTTGCTGCTTGCACTGGACCAAGCAAAGAATCGGTACCGTTCCAAGAACAATGTCTTCAGATAGACAGTTACTCATGCATAGCTTTGAACTGTCATCCATAGCCTTAGAAGCCAAATAAGTTTGCTGAATTTACAGAAAATGCCTTTTTGCATTGTGGACTTGTTGCTTAGCGAGTCCCCTCTGAGATTCTTGATGGCTTTTCAGAATGGTGGCAAAGTAAAATGGTACCAGGAAGCATGATCAAGAGGGTTGTTTAAGAACCTAGCACCAGATTTTTTTTTTCTTGTGTTTGTGTATGTTTGATATACTAATACACCATTGTGGAAATACTTGTGGCTGTAAAAGTAATTTCACAACAAACTTTTTAGGTGTTTGAAAATGTAGACTTAATTGCTCTGAACCCAAGTGTGAAACTTGCTCTTTTGGAAAAAAAATGGACGAAAAGTAGAGAAGTAAAATAGCAAAGACAACTTTCATGTCCTCTTGCAACAAAGGCAGTAGAAGTAGGGAATGAAGGCGTTCCATTGTGCAGTTCTTCTGCTTATGTCTTATGTAGTTTGGCAGGAACTTAGCATGTTTCATGAGTATGTGCATGACACTTCATGAGCTCAAAGAAGAAAACGTGCTTCAATCATGAGACTATTCATAGAATTACTCTTCTTTCAGAAATCCCTGCCAGCACTGTACTACAAAACTACGAAATACTCAGGACTATGGATGCTTTTGTAATGATACCAGCATTCCGACAATTTTGGGATGACTTGATGTGATTTACAAAATACTGCCCTAGAAAGTTGTGCAAACAGAGATTTTTCCTTTCAGGGAACTAATTGAAATTTTGGCAATTTCAAGAAACCAGAAGCTTCCACAACCAGGAGAGGAAAGCCAGGTAAGCTGACTTTGTAAACTTTGTATTTCTTTGAGCAAGCACGATGTTTTACTTATAATTTTTTCCTTTTTTTTCTTCCTTTCTCCCTTTGTGTTTGCCTGTACTGCAGCTAATGGTGATGATGAGATTTTGGCCCCACTACAAAGGCATTCTTGGTCCTCATGTTATTGTTTGTTTGTTCATTTGTTGTATGCTTCATAGGCTGCTTCTGCAAACAGGGAAAGAAATTTTATTTATTTTTTCATGCAAACAGAAGTATTGCTATGAATGTTAGTTGTTCTTCTTTGCAGCATGATTGAGGGTGTGTTGTTACTCTAAATTAAAAGTTCTACAAAACTCTTGTTCAATAGATCCTGGAACTGCTGATTCAGAGAGATGGAGAGTTTCAAGAGCTAATGAAGTTGGCAGTTGATCAGGGCAAAATCCATCATGAAATGCAGCTTTTAGAAAAGGTGGTAGAAAAGAGGGATAATGATATTCAGCAGCTGCAGAAACAGCTAAAAGAAGCAGAGCACATACTGGTAAGTTCATAATGATGCATTTGCTTTTGAGCATCTACTTGTGAAAAAGGTGGTTCTGGAGAAAGTGGTGTTGTGTTAGTTTGAGAAGATTTAAATATTTAAAACTCAATAAGAGCTTAGTGGTTTGGCCTTTTTTTCTTTATAATGCTAATTTTCTTTCAAAGCAACTTTATTTTTGTATATTTTGAAAATGTTCACTGAAGTTTCAGTCTTAAAATGCTGAGTTTATGTAGAAGTTTACAAATTACAAGTTGCATTGAAGATTTGGTTTAGATTGTTTGTTGATTTTTTACAACTAGGCAACAGCTGTTTATCAAGCAAAGGAAAAACTGAAATCAATTGAAAAGGCAAGAAAAGGTGAGTAACCATGATTGTACATGCTACGTAAATGCAGTTGTAAAGAAAGTTGCTAGTGAGCTCCAGTTAGGGTTATTTTTTTTTTTAATTCCACCATCACAGATTTTGGATGCTTTACGTGTAAACAGATTTCCATTTCATTATGAACCTATAACCATTTCCTCAAAGGCAGGAATGAATTGTTCTTTGTGACAAACATAGCTTAATATTAAACTTAAATTCTAGTGTCTCACTACTCTCCTTGGACTGAAGTATATCTGTCTGATTACTTAAGTGTCAGAGCAAATTGCCTCAGTAGGTCTGCTGAGGAAAGGAAGAGAATGTTTATGTGCATGTGTATTGTATTTGAAAGACTGACTAGCTGGTGATACTGCGTCTGTATTTGTAGCAATTCCTGCCATTCTGTGGCACGTACAAAGATAAACTGACTTTTTTTTTTTGTGGGAGGCATTTCCTTGTGTTTTGGTTTTTTTTTTTTTTTTTTTACAGTGTCTTTTATAATTTTGTTATACCTCTTCATCTAAAAAAATCAAGGAAATTAGTAAAGTTTCTATTACTGTGATACAGGCACACTCTACAAATACTAAACAAAAAAATTCTTTACTACAGAAAATTCCTTAATAATGCAGGTGCTGAAGTTTTCTTACAAATAGTGCTTGTCAAGTACACTGCTTAACAGATTGTTTTCTGCTTTTCACAAGGTTGAAGAACCGATGACATTGGTGTACTGAACTCATGGCTGTAAAATCAGTTCACTGCAAAGATTGTCATTGCATAGCCTAAGAATCCTCTAAGGAGTCATTGCATTTGAAGCATGCTGTTAATGTTTGAAAAAAATAACATTCCCAATCTTGTAGATATTAGTGTCCAGTATTCTGAAATAATTGAATGATGCAGTCTCTTGAGTACAGTTACTTTTCTTCCATTCTTCCAGGTGCCATTTCCTCTGAAGAAATAATTAAATATGCCCATAGGATCAGTGCTAGCAATGCTGTTTGTGCCCCTCTGACGTGGGTGCCAGGTAACTATCATGCTCATGACAACAGATAGTTTTGTAATAAAGCATGGTCAGTATCTGGTCTTACAATGCTTTTATACATCGAAAAACACTGGGGTTTATTAGAGTAACATTGTTTTCAGCTGTTATGTCTAGTATTTTCAACAAACATGGATATTTGAAGTCCTGTAGACTTTATGTATGTCTTCAAAAGGCTATGAAACTGCATGCTTCCATTAATTGACTGGCCTCCTCTGCTCTCCTCTATTCTCTTTTTTTTCCCCAGAATGTCAGCTCCAATTATAAGTTAGAACCAAGTATGTTAAAAAGTTTTCTCATGTGCTTGGGTGTGTTCCCTCCTGCCCCTTATAGTACTCTTTTCAGAGGATGTTAATAATCAGTGGATTCAGAAGCCGGACTTTCATTATGTCAGGTATCAATTTTGGGAGCTATCCTCCTTGTCCAAAATGAGAATTGTGTTTTTTCCAATTCCTGTCCTTGCTGTTTAGCTGTGAAGTACCAGAGACAGCAAGGGTATCTTCTAAACATGGGCTTTTTAGTTTTGTTTTTGTTTTAAAATGTGCTTTTTCTGTCAGGTTTGAATGAACAAAGTCTAAATGAAGAACACAGACTTGGATTTTAACAAAACAGGTGTGATGCTCATTGCTGATCTAAGCAATCAGAGCGTGGGGTTTTTTTGGCCAGGAAGCGAGGCACTGAAGAACAAGTTAATGTTGGCAAGACAGTTATTAAATATTTAAAAACATGTCTTTGCTTTTTTCATAAAGGGGACCCGCGTAGGCCATATCCTACAGATCTGGAAATGAGGAGTGGTCTCTTGGGTCAGATGAACAACCCATCCACCAATGGAGTTAATGGACACTTGCCAGGAGATGCACTTGCAGCAGGCAGACTGCCAGGTAAGAGAAACTCAGTTTTGTTTTGCCTTTCTTTATTACTTGTACAGTCATAGCAATTATATGTTTCCCTTAGCAAAGGCAAATCAACATTAAAATACTGAAAATTCTGGCTAACATTGTTCCCTAGCAGAAGGTGTAGTAAATAAAGTTAACAATTAGAAATTGCGTAATTTTGTTGTATTTCACGCTAAATCATACTGCAGACACTACAACTAAGTATTAAAAAAACTCACCTAGTTACCCTTCAGTTCACTTATTTTAAGTTGCTGTAAATTAAGCAACATCAAATCACATTAGAAAGAAGCATTTTCTAAACTAACTTCTTAGCAGTGATGACAAAGTATGGAATTGTGACAGCTGTATTTGGAAGAAAAGAGGTCATCCCCTACCTTCCTTTAAGTCTATGCTCTACATAGCAAGACTATTTGCTTAGAAGTTCTGGATTGAAAAGACATTGCAAAGGACAGCTGGTGAGGTAGTATCTCGCATGTAGGAATTAATTTTTAACCCCTTAATCGCTTAGTGAAATGGGCACTTCCACTGACTTTAGGGGGATTCATTCACTCATGCTAAAATAGAATTTAGCAATAAATTACAGTAATGGAATCAAGAATTCAGTGGTTCTGTACCTGTGCAGCATCATCTGCTATGGTTAGACTAAACCATGAAAAAATTCTTAGTTTGGATTCATAGGAGATCTGTAACAGTTCTTACCTGTCTGTTAAGCCACTTGCAGGTGTTACGGAAAGCTTGTTTTCAAAAATTATACTGAATATTTTTTCTAAAAACCCCAATATTGCAACTCCACTGGAGGAATGGTAAGCTTGGATTTTGTGTTTCCAATCATCTGTCTAATCCTCTGGTCACCTCTTAGGAAGTGACTTGAAGTTCTCCATCATCTCACTTTCTAAACGTCTGGTCTTGCATAAAATGGGTCAGTGAGCTGCATAGGAGTGGAACCCTGACATCTGTCCATAGCATCTGTTCTTCTGAAATATGGTCAGAGGAGATGTTAAGGTTGTGTCTTCCTCATGGAGCTGTTTCAGCAGAGCCCATTCTGGCTGGCTCCTCTGCCTCAGGATATGCAGACTTGCTCCTTTTGCTTTGGAGTGCTGTCTCTGTAAGAACTGAAAGTCCACTCTTTAGGACTTTAAGAAGCTGGAAAATTTGGGATTTGACTCCTCTGTTAACTGAATCTGGGTCTCCTATCTCGGGGAAATCCTCTAATTAATAGAGTGCCAGGTAAGAGGGGGGGAAAAGTCAAAACTTCACATAAAAGAAAGAAGAGGCTGCCCAGAATTTTATGTAGGGATCCTAAATCCGTTGCTGTGTGGAGGCATGTCCTGAGAATGCTGATTATGGGATCTAGTTCTTTTAGAGACTTCTGTAGAGGCACCTCTTTTTACTGAGTCCTTACTGAGTCTGCAAGCCAGCCACTGGGCTGTTTGGTAGCCTCAAAACTTTGAGGCTGCTTAGCACACACATTCAACCTAGTTTAATGGTGGACTGGTTCCACAGGATGTAAAACACTGGCTTACATTCTCAGCTGGTTCAAATAAAGTTGGTTTACTTCACCACAATTGGGATGAGACCACCTGGTACTATTATTGTTGGCCTTCCTGGTGTAAAGGCTGTATTACACCTTTGCATCTGCTGGTGGGTCGGATTTGTACAGCTAGGAAATGCTTCTGGTGTTAGGGGACTCTGGTTGTAGTTCACACTAGCCACTGGAATCTCAGGTGTCTGTGGACTGGGAGATCAGAAGGTACTCTGTGTGTGAACTCTGTGTGCTTCTGAGTTAGGCAGTGCCTCATTGACAGTAAGTCTACCTCCTATGGCCCCATGCTTAGTGCCCTTTCTGTACTCAAAATCTCATGTGGGTGGGTTTTTGTTCGCTTCTGACTCTGCCTAATTAATTTTAATTCTTGCTGTAAGTGGGAGGTAACTAGTTTCTTCTATGCAATAGACTTAGCTACAGTGCCTGGTGGAGAACAACTGAAGCACAGCAGTAGGAGCATAAATTAAAAGGGAGCAGAAATTGGCATATAGATATGTACTGCAGCTTTGAAAAGGGAGTAATCTGGGGGGCAAGGAAGGAAGAGACTAGGAAATGTTGGAGGGGAGAGGAGGTTGGCAGGGAGTATAGTATGGGATGGCTTTGGAAGTAGGAGAAGAAAGAGAGCTGAGAGAAGTCAAGAGGCAAATGATGCTGGCCTGGCTGAGGCACAGTGGGGCATTCCCACCTCTCAAGTATCTCTGTCTATGGCCCTGGTTTTGTAGTAGGACAACCTTCTCCTTTGCACTGATGCACCATATTTGGTGTTGGGAAAAATTATAACCAAGGTGTTTCACCTTGGATAAAGCCTTGTACTCTGAATTTCAATGGTCTACCTTAAGTTTGTTGGTTTTTTTTTTTAATCAAATGTTTTCTTCTAGTTTTGCATACTGACAGAGGGTGACCATTTTCATTACTGCCAGTGGCTGTGAAGGTTAAGTCAGTTCAAACTGTGCTTTGAAGGTGAAAAGCTCTCTATGACTATATGCTGTTTTGAGGTGGAGTGATGAGAGATCAAGAGCCACCTACATAAATGGGCCTTTCTGATGGAGTAGGTTTTTACAATGTTAGAATGGCTCCATCATGAGATGTTTTCCAGCTGTTTTTGGAGGGTTTCATCTGTCCAAAATTCAGGAAGGATTTTAACGTTTGTTTTAATTTTAAATTGTAGTTCTGGTTGAGCTGACTTGTTGAATTTGTTGATATACAAAGTTGATAGTTTGATTGAATATGCCCCTTTTTTCCAGATGTAGATTGATTGAATATGTCCCTTTTTTCCAGATGTGCTCGCTCCTCAGTATCCTTGGCAGTCAAATGATATGTCAATGAACATGCTACCTCCTAATCATAGTAATGACTTCATGCTGGAGCCTCCAGGACACAATAAAGAGAATGAAGATGATGTAGAAGTTATGTCAACAGATTCCTCAAGCAGCAGCAGTGACTCAGACTAGGTACAAGAGGGACAGTATCCCTAGTAGACCTTTACTGTGGTGAAGGTAGGTTAGATGCTGTTCATCACAAAGTGCAAAACCCTTTTGTTATGCTGGTGGCCCTATATAGGGAGAAGACCACAGCTGGTGCAGAAATAGGGTGACATTTAAGATCATGGACTTTTGAAATTTCTTTTCCATTAGATGTTCAAGTAAAATGACTGGGAGCTTTCTGCTGGAAGAGAGATGTCAAATTTCCAGTGATTATGTAAATGTGTGAATGTGTATGTTTGCAAGAGATGCATGTGTATATATATATTTACTATACATTAGATGACAAAAGTTCCTGGGAAAGAGGTGTAAGGGGAATCCCCTTGTATGTTTGATAGTAACTTTACTCTTTTTGATGATAGTCTTTTCTATGGTGCAGAAATGAGACTTGAAATTTGTTATTTCAATATCTTTTTAAGTTACTGCCTAAATCCATGTTCTTGATCATCTTGTGTGCGTGCTGAGAACAAAAATATGGCAATAAGGTTTAAAAAAGTTTGTAATTATTGTAATATATAATGAATGATTTGTCATAAATAAACTTATCTTTGATGTAACTTTACGCTTCATTTTGCAAACTTAAATCCTAAATGAGTTATTGTGTAACTTCAGTACTAAGCACGTTTTATCCCAGTATGTGGTTGAATTCTGATTGAGTTTCAGAAGTTTATACTCCATTTTCCCCATTTGCAAAATGCCAAGTCAGTATTAGAAGTAGCTTGAGTCAGGAACTGAAAGTCTGTCCTTTTCTGCTGAGCTTTATCAGGTACATACCTAACCGGGCAGACCCTGAGGCAGTGAGGTAGAGTGCCCATTGGCGAGACTTCAACAGAACTTTGGTTAAGCAACTTGGGACCCTGGAGATGACACGCTTTGGGGCATGCTGCAAGTTTAGCTCCTTTCAGTTTGAAGTGCTCACGGATTCTTTATTCTTGTCAGCTGTAATTTTTTCAGTTCTTTGAACCTGTAAATTTGCTTACTTCAGCAGCTGCGTTTCCTGCCTCAGCTACGATGTTCTTTCATCTTCCCAAAGGCACTTTCCTTGGCTTTCCTCGCCTTGTTCTGTTTTGCTTGAGGAGCCATGACAGCTACTTCTCTTTTGTTTTGTGATTCCATCAGAGTGTTAGATATGTGAACTGTTGTTCATGGCAGTTACAGGTTTCTGCCCTGCAACAAGGCTTCCTGAAGCAAAGATCACAATTCTCTCCACTTTTCCAGGAAATACCTGATAAATCAGGTCCTTCCTCATTGCGCAGACAATCTTTCAAATATTGCTGTCAGTAACACTGCTATATGTGGCCAACATACGTACAAGTCCCCTAAGAATGGAGAAATGGACATGTGATACAGCGCCGTGTTTCTTGTTTTAAAAGAGAAATGGGGAAAGCTGTTCCTTTTGGAAGTATTTTCAGAGTTATTAAAAATTCAACTCTTATGCAGTCTGAAGTTATATATTTTAACCTTTATTTACATCAGCTTTTCCTCTTTGGTGTTCACTCCTCATGTTTTTATAGAGAACTGTATTTTCCTCTTTTAAGTCATGTTAATCTTCTCAATCACCCTACCTTGCCTATGCCTGATGTAGTTCACACTGTTTTTTCTTAAATGGGTGATCAGAATCATACACAGTATTGCAAGATGCAGTTGCTTAATGCTTTGTGCCATGGGATTAGTTTTTTTTTTCCTAAATGCCTCTGCCTTAAGACATTTTATGACACAGCCACAGCTCACTAGTCTCTTTTGTCTGTTAATTTATAAGGACACTCTTTTTCTTGGAATGAAATACAAATAGAGATAATTAAATTAATAGTCATGGAAAGCGTAATGTACAATCTGCCCAAAACTTATACATGGTTATTTCATGCAATTCACTAACTGAAATATTGTGGGGGTTGGTGATTGTTTCCAGACATAAATAAGAATAAATGGAAGCAATGACCGCTTCTTTTTCTGGGTGGTTTCCGAGTCTATTAAAGAATTAAATGGAACCAATGTGGAACATCTAGGAAATAGGTAAGATGACAGCTCTGCTCACTGTTCATTTAACATGAAATCAGATTCTGCGTCTAAGATGCATCCTAACCATTTTTTTCACATCGGCACTCCAAGCTTCACATCATTCTCAATGCTGGGTAGCTATGCCATTTCTGTCTATTATGAGCAGTTTGGCAAACACTGAAGTTTTAACTGCATGTTCTGTTACTCGCTGGCTTAGATGCATACATAACAAGATTTTCCTATTTAGCAGAAGTACCACAAAACCAAAGTAAATGTAATGTTTAGTTGAAAGGACTGAGCCTTAGCAGCTGAAAACTACTGAGAATCAAATTTATCTGTGGGGGAAAAAAGTCCAAATTCATGACAGATACAAAGCAAGTTATTTAGGTTGGGGATTGCTGACAGCTGATTGCAGTAATGCACTGTAGTAATTTTATCATCATACATCAGAAACCCGGATGTATGAAGGTACTGTTTTGTGTCCTCATTTCAGTAACTACTTGTGTGTTTACAATAGATAGAATGAATATAACCATTAGTACTAACAAAACCTCTATTGCATGACAAACCATTTTACAGTGCCCTCGCTTTTCCCATCAGGAGCTAGATGCCTTCTAAAATTTAAAATTGCAGTAAATAATTTTAATCCGTTTTTTTTCCCCTCATTATTCTTTGGGACAGATGGGCAGGACATCTGTCAACTCTTCAGACAGCCTCTTTGTTAACAGCTGACTGGAATAATCTTCAGTGTACACAAAGTTGCTTTCAGGAAGAAAATCTCCACTTTGGAATAGAAAAGCTAAGCTTTCTACAAAGATATGGTACTAAAGGAATTTTCAGGCATATTTCCCATTTCAAAAATGCTTTATAACACAATCTTCTTTCTTCAGAGAAAGAGTATCTGTCCTCAGGGAAGTTGCATCTAGTTAATACTTTGAATTCGAAGCAGGAGACTTGCAATCATCTGTAGCATCCTTGTACCTCGTATCACTCCATCTGCTTCTTGGCAAAAAGAGCCATCTCCATTTCAGAAAATGTATATGCAAAGTAAGGAAGAGCTTTAAACTGTTCAAAGTCACTTCTTTCAAGAACTGACAAGTCAATTCATAATTTCAGACAATTTTAATCTTTCAATATTGTGCTTATGTTTTATTCAAAAGAAATGAAAGGTATCAGAACATTTTGTACAATAGGCATATGTAAAGGAAACAAAAACTGTTTTAGAAGAACCCTGAAGAGAAGAAAAAAAATGAACCAATTAATGAGCGTTTTAATTTTAGGACATGACTTCCAAAAGTCATGTCCTAAAATTAATCACGATGTCCTAATGACAACAGCTGGAAAAGAATCAAATTTGGTTACAGATTGTAGAAAAATTAAAAATATAAACTCATTGGTTTTGCATCTATCTTTGTGTACTCCGATTTCCTTCACTACCACTTCAATCATTTAGTCACATCAAACTGAAAATTAACAATTCTATCAAATCCCATGCAGTAGCCATACAGAATCACACCCATCTGTGCTGTTTAATAGTGACAACCTTCTTTAGCCAAAAAGCGTGACTGCCTGCCGTAGGGCTACACCTATACCTGAGGTCAGTTTGTACCGTGTCGTTTGTCGTGGCCTGGTAGAGCAGTAGGCACCTCTACATTGAACCATTAAGAGGTTAATTACGTGACTGGGAATTAAGATCAACGGCAGAGACATGTAACGCTTCTGCAGGTAAATTCTCATGTAACTGAGGCTACAAACAGAACTCTGTAATTAACGGGGGTGGCAAGAAGGGTCAGGGAATTTTAATTCCCTACAAGAAGCCACCACAACACTTTAATGTTTTTAACACCCTGATTATCTCAAGTACATATTACTGTCTGCAGGAGAACGAGGCATTGTCTGGAATATGTGACTTTTATTCATGACAGTACCTTAACTGAAGCTGTGAGACAAGGCTAAGTTTAAAAATTGGTCCAAGATTTATAATTACAGGAAAGCAGCATGACACCCAAAGTAGTTTTACATAGAAGGCAAAACAGGTCTTTAAACAAGTTGGTTTCTCTTGGAACCTTCCAACCCTTTCCAGGTGAGTAAGCTTCTCTGACTAGTTCTGACTTCCCAAGGGCTATTCATCTACAGGGAGATTAAGCAGAAAAAACACCCTGAGTTTCCTATAGAAGAAAACATTGTTAACCACTAGAGCTTGAAATAGCTCTGGAACGAGCGACAACTGACCTGTGAAATCTGGTAAAAGCACCGAAACATTTGGCTTAGTTTTGGCTTTGGGAAGGTACTATTTTCACATGCGCAAGGTGAGCATGACACACCCTTTTCCACACCAAAAAAAGCAGGTCTGCCCTTCAGCTTGTTACATCACGTACAATGAATTTTTTACGCCAGGTGGTGACTTCCCGTGTACCCCTTCAGATGATCGAGCTCTTCCGTGAAGGGATTGTAACCTTGCTCTCTTAAGCAGCGTAAGCCCCAGAACAGTTGATCTGCTGGAGGGAATTCATCCCATTTAACCCATTCCCAACCTGTAGGGGGAAAAAAAAAAAGAAACCAGAGTATAAAATCAATCGTGACAATTCTGCCTCTGCAATTCCGCACAGACCGTGCTGGAATCACCAACACAAAGTGACGTTCTCTGTCGCATGTTATCACTCCCCTTCCGTTAAGCCTTGACACCACCGGAGGGGCGAGTTTTCTCGGATCTGCAGGACGAATGTTACCTGTAGCCACGCCCTGGCCTCGTTACGTCACTATGCGGCAATACAGGGAAATATAAAACAAATTAAGCTAAAACGTCCTCAAACGTGTAAATTTTGACACAACCGATGGCCAGACCGGCCGTGCCCGCGGCTCTACCTGCGAAGGAGCCCGGGGAACACCCCTCGGTACGACCGACCCAGCACGCGCCCCTCACCCTCGTTCTTCTCGGGCTCGCGGTTGCGCGGCTCCGCCCCCGGCTCCGCCTCGCCCTTCATCAGGACGGTGACGTAATGGTAGCGCGCGGCGACGAACACCGAGTTGACGACGGAAGCGAACCGCACGTTGTGCAACTGCAGCGCCGCCTCCTCCAGCGTCTCCCGCGCCGCGCACTCCGCCAGGCTCTCCCTGTGGGCGGGGAAAGGCACGGCCGCCTTAGGGGAGAGGAGGGGAGAGGAGGGGACCGGAGGACCGGCTGGCCCGGGGCGGGCAGCCGGGTCTCTGCGCCGCCGGCCTGTGCGGCCCCGGGGGCTGCGGTGGTGGTGGTAGGCTCGGGGCTCCTACCCGAACTCTAGGTGGCCTCCGGGAAGCTGGTAGGTGCCGGCCCCCACCGAGCCTTTCCTTTTGCCCAGGAGGACGCAGTTGGGGTGCGCGGGGCTGGTCACCACCACCCCCACGCCGACCCCGGGCCGCGGGGGCTGTGCCGTGTCGTCCATGGCACCCGCGGGCGCACGAGGAGGCTCCGTCCCCCTCAGGCCAGTAGCGCGGCAGCAGGCGGGGGCGGCTCCTCCAATCAGGTCGCGGCCTGATTTCTGGGAGGCCGTTGACCGGCGGGAGGGTGTCGGGAGTGCGCAAGAGACTCGCGGGGGTGGTGTCACTGGGAGGCGAAGTCTGCGGCTGGGCGGGCCCCGCGCTCGTCGCTCCCCGCGTCTCCCCGCGGAGAGGGACCAGCGCACCTCACCTCTGCCGAGTAAATGATCACAGGCGGAGTGTGGAGGGACTCTGGGGCCGGTACTTGACTGTCAGCAGTACGAGTGCAGGAGCTGTTACAAGAGGGAAGGAGTGACCTCCCCAGGCAGGCTCCCAAAGGGGAGGGAGAACTGCCTACAGCTGGCCCGCACGGCGAAATGGCTTTCCGTTTTGTACTTGGGTGTGTTCGAGGTCTTTTTGGTCTCTAAATGCAAGGGACGAGTGAGGTAACTGAGATTTGAAAAAGCATTTGTGAGAATGAGGGGCACCTAAAACCAAACGAAGATACAGCTCCATTTCTTACAGGTTCGGGTGCCAGTTAGTCTCTGACTGGTGATTTGTTCAGAATTAAAAAGTGGCCCTTCTTCAGTTATTCCACAGTTTCTGCTGGGAAAGACTGACTCTGGAGAGTCAGTGTGAAATTATTAAAAAAGAAACTACAGACTTAGATAAGCAGAGCTCCAGTGACAGAATAACAGTTTTTGACAAGGAAAAAAAAAATGGTGCCAGCAAATGTTTACCTTCATTTCTGCTTTTTTAAAATTATAGAAATAAAATTATGTAGCATATAAGAGAAAAACTTTCATATTCCTTATAAAAAACTGCAAAGTTTGTCAGATTTTCCCCTTCTCCAGCTTATTGATTACAACAGAGGTATGAAGTGTTACTTCTTTGCAGGACTTTCAAATAGTAAGGTTTTAAAATACTGTGTACAGATGTTTAATTCTGAAGGTCGGAGGGCCAAACTGGCTGAAGATTAATCAGTGCACTTTGTGGGATTAGTTTTCTGAGGTTTAGTTGCCTGAACTGGCTCAGTATGGCATCAGATGGATCCCAGAGTTGGTATGAAAGAAATGTTGGGAGTATGGCTGGATGTGCTAGAAGCAAGGCTGCCCTTTGACAGTAGTTAGCTGTTTAATATCAGCCCACACCCTGAATTACTGACATTATTAAATAAAAAAATACTAATCTTGGGCAAATAGCCAAGCAAACTGACTTTCTGTAAACCAAGCTCATTCATTTATATCTGTCCTCCAGTACAGCTGGAGTATCTTAATCTCCAGATTAACATCAGTCAGTTATGCCGCTTCTGTATTTACATTTTAAAATGACAGTGATCTTACAAGAGTCGTAGCAAAGAGTCTTCCTCACCCACTAAGCTCATTTTGGTCCAATATATGAGGCTGTTTATCTGAGCAATGAAAACATTCTACTTTCTGTGGATGCCATTGTCCTGTACCTTACAACTAACAGCATTTACAAGCAAATCTGAGGGTGGCCCACTGTCATTCTACTCATATCTTTTTAAATACAAAAAATATTCATGCAGTCATTATGCTTGCTAAAATACTAGCAGGATACAATTTCTTATAAATGCTATATAAAGATAATTGTGTATAAAAACATCCAATTTCTTATGAACTACCATAATATTTGTCAATGGTCTAAGATTTTCCCTTTTTCTTTACCATCCTATTGATCAGAACAAGGATGTGAAGTATTATTTTACAGGACCTTAAAATAGCATTTTTTGTAAAATTTTGTGATCTGCTTTTATGCAGATGTATTTTATCATTTTGATTTTTTCATCTTGTTTGTGGTCATTAACATAAAGAATACTGTATGAAAATAAAACATTGTAGTGACTGAATCTGTTCTAATTGGTTTCACTTCAGAATTTGTTTAGGACATGGGCATCCACTGAGGTTTTGCACAGCTGACAGTGAACAGGCATCCACTGAAGAAGAGATGAGCATAAGCCGAGAATGATAAAGTAAAAATGCATCTTCTACTACAGTAGTATATTGAAAAGCTTGCAAGGTTGTGATTTATGTGCTCTTGTAAACTTGTTTATTAATATTTCATCTGACAAAGTACTTTTGTGAGATAAACAGCTAAAACTATTTATACCAACGTGTCCAGGCTGCTGCTGAACAAGAGGCACCTACTTTTCAGGCCCAAGCAGTAGTTCCTCATGCTCGTGCTCTTACTGAAGGGTCTGTGCAGTGAAGTGGACAACTCAACTGAGCTGTCTCAAATATTTTTTTTTCATGAATGTGTTTTCTAGCATGCTGTGGACATCACGGAGAGGGGATGGGACAGAGTTAGATCAGATTAAACATAGCAGGAAGCCAAACCTAACTCAGCAAACTGTTAAAAAGATGATTTTTTCAGCAGTATAGGTTCCCTGATATGATTTATAGCTCAGGTACATGAGTGATTGAACTTGCATGAGGGAGGCAGTGAATATGAGCAGCTGGGAACAAGAATGATGGAACTAACCGTGTTGGTGACAGGCCAGATTTATGTCAGATTTATGTTAAAATGATGACTTAAGAAAAACCCACATAGAGAAACAGAGTGAGAAGAGCAGACAGTTCTCTCTGAGCAGCTACACTACCAGAAAACATCCGTCTTTCTGAGAATCCTGCCTGTGGTTCCCTGGCTGAGGAATTTATTACATATTCACATTTGCCTAGCAGAAGTATGAACTGGAAGATGTAAGGATTATGTTTAAATATTTCATGTTGCAAAGCTGGCATTCAGAAGCTGGGTGGAATGTGACCGCAGTGTGTGGGATCAAAGTCCCGCAGCAGGCTGACTGAAACGTGAGCTTGGAAGAGGTATGGATTTTCCTGTACTTACATTCAAGCAGCTCGTTGGTATCCTGAAACCTAACAATCAAAATTTAAAATTTAACATTATTAACTGTTTCCTTACTTTTATTTTAGCAGAAATATCTCTGACACCTCATGCTTCCATTAAATCACCGAGTCTCTTACCATAAAAGCCACAGAATCATAGAGTGCTGCCCCTGAGATGCAGTAATGGCAAGAGGGTATCCAGTCTCCATGTTTCTGGGTGCAAATCCTGGCCTTTTTGCCACAGCAGGTTGCTGCATGCTCTTCTCTAAGACAGGAGCTCTTGTCCCCTTTCTCCACTGGGCTGTTTTACTGATACTCAGCTTTAGTTCAGTACTGTGCCCGAGTCTTCTCCAAGAGGGTGGCCAGCCTGCTTTATGCAGCTGTAGTTCTGCACTGACCAGGTAAATACAGCTAGAGCGCCACTCTAGCTGTGCCACTTTTAACATTAGCAAAGGAGGGAATTAGGGGAGGTTGATAATCCTCAGCTTCCTCCTGTGGGATAGTATAATTCCATGATTGATATTTTTCCTTTTTTTTTAATCTTAAAACCATATGAAATTGCACTAAAGCTACACATGATACTAATAAGGGTACAAAGCTTTGCACTTGAAAGTGCCAATGCAAATTTTACCTACAAATTTAATTTGCTGGGTTTTTTTTAATATGGCAGTCCAAATGTAGCTGCTTTAGACAAAATAAGGAGAGAAAACAAATGCAATTATTGGGCGTTGCATTTTCTATTTAGATTCAATCACTATATAGTCCTGATTCAACAGGAATAAATGGTGCCATGCCTATAAGCTGGGTCTTGCACGAAGTTGGTAGCTGTATTTTCTACTAGAATATTGTGCAATAAGTGCTTTGGAGATTTTAGATAAAACAGGATTCTCCAGTTCTATAACAGTAAATCAGACTTTGCTCTTTGCTCTCATATAACTTCAGAGAACTCAGATCCTTGCAAGATATGTCTGAATATTTTATACATTCCTATCATTACTTGCATAAAACATCACAGAGTAGCTGACAGGAGTTAATTCCTATTCAATAGCTTGTCGTGCAATTTGTTAAGCCAAGATGCACCATCCTGTGTAAAAATGAGTTGTCTTTTGATCCCTAAATCCGTGCTTTTTTACCCTTTCCACATATGTGGCAAACAACTCTTGTGATCTTTAGATTTTTGACAATACATCTATTCTGCTTTAGTTTGCTTTCTTGTAATTTGAGATTTTTCACTTAATTTCCTTGATATTAGTTCTTTGCAACTGCAAATAAGCTTTTGTAATGATAATTAATATTTATTCCTTGTCAAATAGTTTTTATTTTTCCTTCAGTTTACAATAGATTTGAAATTTTATGTCTCCATCTAGAATTTCCTGAAGTCCACAAAATGCATTTTAATAGTAATAAAGAAAAATGAAAGAACACATGTAAGAAAACCGTTTCTTCTCCAACTCTTTTAAAAAACCCACCCCAAAACACCAAGAAGTAACACCTTTCATTTCTAGTACTTGTGCAAGTCCTCCGTGATAATATCTTTCACTAACTTTTATCTGCAAATAGAGTTTACTTTAGCATGAACAATAAGATGTGGAACATTGATATAGATGTTAGAAATAAATTAGATATAAATTCAGACCTAAAGATGTAGTCGGTGCGTTACGATGATAAAGACCAGCTTCATGGTTCAATGCTGCAATGTTAGTCCAAATTTCACTGCAGGGATAAGAAATGAACTTGATCTGCCTGCCTGAACTTACCGGTAAGTGGAGGAAAAGAAAGACGAGTTGATGTGGTGGGGTCACTGATTAGGTCCCATGTGGCCTGACTTCCTTTCCAGGCTTGGCCTTTAAACTTGGTCCTTTCCTTTTCCATGGCTGTCAAGCAGTGTACTGCTAGAAAACTTTTTAGTTAGGAAATCCATGGATAAAAAGTGGGCAAAGGTTCACAGTATCCCCAGTGTGCCACTGGCCTGTCTGTAGGAGTAATCAGGGATTTGATGCAGAGACCAACAATGAAGTTAAGGAGAATACTGAGTAAAGAAAAGAAATGCAGACTGCTCACCTGCAGCTGAAATACTGGAATTTCCACAAACTATCCTTCTACTTAAGAGAAAGTTTCCAAATAACAGAAGGGAAATTTTGAAGATGTTAGCCTTCTTTACCTTTGCCTACGCCCTGACCCTGCCTTTATTATAAATTTATGGTCTTCATCATTCTCCACAATCTTGGCTGCACATTAAACTCCAAACAATGTTTTTTCATTACCTTTTCATATCAGAATTTATGAGACCTATGAGATTTTCTACATTACGTAGTTCCTTGTCATGGAACAGAAATCCCTTGCTTTTAGTATCATACTTCAGAAAGGGCCTAGCTAAGCAAAAAGAAAAAAAAAAAGTTTGATTCCTATAGCCTTTGCTGACATTCATGAACTCCTGTAGTTTTTAAATAACAGAATATTCTTGTTTTATATTAGTGATGAAATTAGCATTCATATCAGGTTCCATTAAAAGCTATGCTGTCAGCCCAGAAGTAGTCACTGTCTTCACAACGATTCATAGAGAATGATGGTGTGCATGTACAAGAGCAACAGGACAAATTAGAGCTCTACAGTAAAGAGGGAGTTCTGCTGTCTTGTTGCTTGTTAATTATTTATTTTATCTGCTGTGTACAGACAAGACTGAGTCATCAGAATGAATGTAGGTGGTGATACAATTCTATTTTATTTGTAGCTCTGCCATTAACATTTTAAGTGACCTTGGGCAACTCATAGGCTGGCAAAGGTGGATTGTGCTCTAGCTTCTATGAAACTTCTTCAATACCAGACCAGACTGAGGCAGAAGAATATAAACTGTCCATTAGCTCAGAACAAAAGTCCCTCCATGACAGCATTTGCCAGACCAGAGTGGGTGTCTGGAACATAATAGGCAAGAAATCATGACAGGGCTTTTGACTAACCTACAGCCATGTGTGGCTCAGGGACTTCTCAGTGCAGAGTGGCTTCTGTGCATTTACTAATCCTCTTGTCATTTCTCTTCTTTAAACCTACCAAGACTCCTCTTGAGCCCATGTAAACTTCGATCATTTGCAGCATCCATGGCAAGGTGCTCCACTCTAGTTATGTGAAGAATCACTTTTGCAAACAAAATTCTTTCTCTTACATTGAACCCTTCATCTACCAGCCTTCCCTGGTGTTTCACAGTTCTTGTATTGGGAGAAATGGTGAGCTGGTGCTTAATGTTCATACTGTCCCCTGTAGAAAATTGCACCCATCCAGACCTGAGACTGTGTACATTAACTGCCTGTTGCAATGATGGGTGAAGATGACAAAATCCTTGTGGGAGAGATGCTGGACCCCAGATTGCCTTTTCTGTATGACAGTGGAAGGACAGGTGGAATAACCTGCTCTTATTGCAAATGGGTGCAGTGAATAGCTTCATGTTATTAGATACTCCTGAGGGTCTCCTGAGTAACCTGTAGTTTCTGCAAAGTCAGCCGTGATGGTACTTCTGCAGACAGATGATGCAGAGAGAATTCACTGGCTGCAAGGCATGCTATGTAAAGCAATGTAGACACTACTGAAGGATTATTCTCACTTTGCTTCAAGTTAGGTTTTTTGCTCTGACCTTGGCTTGGTGCAGCAGCTAAACCAGTTTACTCACCTACTATACCAAAAAAGTGGGCTCCTTCCTCCTGTCTTCAACTAAAAATGTTCTGGAAAGCTGAGGTTTTCTCCATGGGTACTGGAATGCTTTTTAAGCCCCTGCTAAATCTCTTCTTTTGTTCTTGGAAATTTTCTACCCTCCAAACTCATGGCCTTGGCAGAGGCTTTGGCTTTCTAACTCAGATGTCCTTCTTGGCAAAACCCTCTACTCTAATGTTTTTGAACTTAAATAGCAACCAGTGGAGATTACAAGGTCTGGGAAACAAATCAAATTGTACCTTGTCACTAGGCTGATGTAGTAAATACATAATAAAGCAAAAATATATCTATTTCATAATGCCTGAGCCTTCTGGGATGCTTTATTTGGCCTCAGGCAGCTGTCTGTCTGTCAAAACATCTTTGTTCCTTCTACCTCATTTGCAATGTACTTTTTTTCTTTATAGCTTCAGAGGGCCTCAGTCCTGTGTTAAAAAGCTTATTCTGACCTTAGCAAGAAATCTCACCATTTTAAACTTCATATAGGAAGGAATCTATATCTAGAAATTTCTGGACATTTAGCTATTTAGATATTTGGATATCTACAGTGCACTCCCCTTTCGTTGACCAAACTCTGCGAGTGTAGGTCAGGTACTGCAAATCCGAGTTATTTTAACTGGACCTACTAGGAATTTGCCTGGTTGTAGCCAAGATTGTTATCTTTTCCTGTTTCTCTAAGTAAGCAAAGAAAAGGTGAATGTGTCATTTCCAAAACTGATTTTTTTAAGGTTTGAGTTGCGTTGACTCCCAACCAACCACCTTGTAATGACAGTCTGAGCCGGATGGTGGCACTGGTGATCAGACAGAAAGCAGGCGGAAATTCATGCCTTTTTACAGTGCATCCCAGTTAGACCAGCTCTCACAGCTGAGACGGAAATCAGCCAGTGCAACATCCACATAATTGAAGCTCTCCATAGAGCTGTGTATCAGACTATATACAATGGCAGCAGCTGACACAATCTTTCTATAAGTCCTTTGGTACTGCAAGACCATGTAACATTTTTTCTTTTGATGTATAAGGTAAAAACATTCTTCATCTTAAACCTGGTAGGAGAAGTCACCCATAATGAGAAGAAGAAGATACAAGAGTAGTCAAACTCTGTAAGTTTTAGAGCTCTTTGTTAAGGCAAGAATTAATTATAAGCCCGGAGAGATTTGTCCAACTTTCTTGCAGTAGCAAGCAACTGAGTCAGGATATAAGTCCTGTTTCCTCACCTGCAGCCAGTACTTGTCTCTGAACAGTACCTTTGGGTGTTTAAGCTTAAGGTTTTAAGTTTTGCCAAACCTTCATTACATTGTCTTTGTCAACTTTGTTGTGTACACTTTCTTCCCCTTTCCCCGGGGCGGGGAGGCGATTTCAGAAACTCTCCCAGAGTTACAAGATTTCCTGAAGTTTCTATGTGGAAATGACATACAAGTACTGTCCTGGGATGGAGCCACAGGCAGGCCTGGTGACTAGCAAACATCCACTTTGTGTACAGAAGAGAGAAAGAGCACAGTTTAAGTGGGTTTGGGTTGGGGTTTTTTTTTTTGGTTGTTGTTGTTGTTTCCCTTGGCAGAAGGAAGTATTTTATCAGCTGTGGCAAAGAATTTTGGATGGTCTGTCAAAATTTTGTAGCTGCTTACAGGTTCAGTGACAGGAATTCCTTTCTTGGGTGTCTGTACACAAGAGATGCAGAGCTAAGCATTCTGCTGCACCCGCTGCAGTGGTAACAGGTGACAATAACGCTAGGACAGCAGAGGATCAGAAGCAAAATAACCGAACCGTGGTTACTCCATCTTTTGCAATACTTGCCCAAGGAGAAGCTATGCTAGTGTACTTTCAGTTTCAGAGCAAAAAAATGGCAACTTGTATGGTTATTGGCTAATTCCTGGTACAAGACTCAGGAGAATCACAGCTCCAGCATGGCTTTCCTTCAAATCAGATATAGCTTTGACATTCACGATATACGTAAATAAGTGCATTTTTTCCTTATCATTGGTAGAGGACATTTTTCATCCACTTTCCCAGGCTGCTCCTCTTTTCCTAATCACAGTTTTAAGGAAAAAAGCTTCAACCTTTGGGAGTCACGAGGTCTGTTCACTGGTTTCTGCCCAGATGTCTGTCCCCTGCTTAGGTTCATTAGTGATGTGACTGAAGGCCACCACAGTAAACGTTGATACACTAAACTGCAAAGGTGGAGGCGCGACTTTGAGCCCTGTGAGGACAAAACGGTTTTTGTGTCGCAGGCAGAGGAGCCTGGTACAGAGGGAGGGAAGATGGGCTGCAGAATAAGCACCTGGAAATATTGAGCGTTCAGTTCAATAATGGATGTGTTTAAGTTGTTGCACGAAGACACCCTGAAATTCGAAAAACAAAAATCCTCATAGTAAAAATACGGACAGATTTTCCACTTTGAAGCAGGACTGGGCAGAGGGGAGCCAGGGCCCTCCCTCCTGCCTGACGCACACGGCGCCCGCCGAGGCCGACGTGGGTGGGACGGTTGTGGGTGGATTACAACCCTCCATTGGATCCCTGTCGGAAAATATCCTTTTTTTCAAAACAAAATCGTTGGAAAACGAGAGGGTGGGGAAGGCGGTTAGCTGCCCGCTCCCCAGTCCTCCTCGGCAGGGGGCAGCACGGCCCATTGGACACGGGCGGGGCCCTCGGAGACCATAGAGTCGCCCCTGGGCGCCGCGGGCGGGTGTCACTGAGTGAGAGGAGTCGCCCGAGCATTTCCTGCTCCGCCCCGCCCCGCCTCTGTGGTTGTGCATGCGCGCGGGGAGGGGCACCTGAGGGCGAAGGGGCTCAGCCATGGCGGCCTCCATGATCTGCAGCCGGGTGTCAGCCGGGCTGAGGGGCAGCGGCCTCCGCGCCGCCCTGGGCACTGCCACAGCGAAGGTAGCGGCCGCTCGGGAGCGGGGGCGGGACGGAATGAGCAGGGCCGGGCCGGAACCGGGCCGGCTGGGGTCGGCGTCCCTCTGCGAAGCGACGACGGGAGGAGCGTCCGTGTCATCCCGCTCCCGCCGCTGCCCTGCCTTGTCGCGGCGGCAGGGCTGGCAGCCGTGTGCTCGCCTTTGCGTACGTCCCCTCGCAGCTGCTGTTGTTGCTTGTGGCAGGTCTTGCCGGCGTGGTTCCCTGTTTCTTCCTTTCCAGACCCTCCTCCGTTAACTTGTTTGGAAATCCCAGTGTTTCCATCTCCGCCGTCACCTTACTCATACGAGGGGTCGGGCTGTGCCAGTAAACTCTTCCAGCTCGCATCTCCCCATCTCTGCTCTTGTTTCCTGCGAATGCTTTTTCGGGGTATTGTTTTTGGCTGCAGAGCCCATGGAAAGCAGTGCAGGCAAAAGAGCTAGGGCGCCTGAAGTGCGTAACTCTGTGTGCGACTTTCTTCTCCTTCCACATATGGAGGAAGGACGCTCTGAGTTCCCCTCTCGTGTTACACGCAGTCTGCAGGGCCCGGCTGGTCAGTCAGCGCCAGGAACAGCAGCTACAGCGGTCAGCACCTCTCACTTGGGTTTCCTGCCAAGGAAAGGGCCTCCTGTTCGCAGGAGTCCTTTGGAGGTTACTTAGGCTCTGTTGGTTCACTAGCTTGAAAGACTGGAGTAAAGCTCTTGTGTTTATGTAAAACTAAACAAAACCTTCAAAGTCCAGTCTATTAGAAACTTCTTAATGCAGACTGATTTTTGTGGTACTTGTGCCAATGGCACATACTAAAAAAAATTACAAAATTTCTCTTGTATCTAAGTTTGTTTTGTAGTCTTTTTACCTTGAGTCTTTCAGTGCTGATCTGTGTTCATGGATTAGCTGAATTCAGTAGGTTTGCTGTTTCATGTTTGTTTAAAATTAAGGTTTTGTTCCTATACAGTGAAATAAGAAAAATGCAGCAAACATTTTTTACTTTTGTGGTTGATAATTTTCTGTTACGAAATCCAGTTACTTTACAAGGTGCCCTTTGGAAATCTCTGTTGTCTTAAAGTCCCTGAGTAGCTATTCTTTTTAAAAAGGCTTTGCTCATGTACTACCACTTCTGATGTTTTATAATCCAAAGCAGTTTCTCCCTGAATTACTTTTTACAAAATACCTATCAGAAATTCTTGGAGTTCTGCACATCACTTTTGCAGATGAAGTTAAGACTCATTTCCCCCCTGGAACTTCCTGTATTGCATATCAGGCATGTTATATTTTGCTTGGCATCTGAAATTTTGAAGTTATTTTTGACTTTTCTGAATCAGCGTAGGTGTTTGAAATGGGTCATAGCTAGTTTTTTTCTGTTTTACAGTAGTCATATGAAGGCTGAATAGCCTGTTCTGTAGCAAATCAAATTCACCACATTCAACTACTGAAGGTAGTGTAACTGAGTTTCATGTCCTCCTTCCCAGGGCTTAGTTCTCAGTTAGGTAGATTCAGGCACTCTATCAAAACTTTTAGACGAACCTGTTCTGTGTGCTTTTCTGTGTTCTTATGCTTCCAAAATTCCTCAAGGTTCTTTTCCCTACAGTTAGATTCCTTAAAGCACTTAAATGCTAACTCAAGGGTGTTTTAACCCTGCCAGTCCTTGTCAGTGCTAGCAGCTTTGCCAGCTCATTCCTGATGCCCCAGTAAAACCCCACAAAACCCAATACCAGACCTGATGTGAATGAGTAACGTGGAAGGGTAATGTACAAGTGTAGGATTAAGTGTTGAGGTGTTTGCATTGGTACACTAAACTGTACTTGTTTAATATATGGAGACTTTTTTAAAACCTAAATAAAGAGGGCACTTTTTCACAACACTGTCATGTTCTTTGTTCTGTTTGTTTTTTTTTTTTTTTTCCATTTTCCTTCAGGTACTTGGTGGAAGTCCAGGAATACTCAATAATCATGGATTTCAGCTGCAACAACAGCAACAGAGAAGGCTGTCACTACATGAATATTTGAGCATGGGACTGTTGCAGGAGGCTGGCATTTCTGTTCCACATGGACTAGTTGCCAGGACACCAGATGAAGCTTACAAAATAGCAAAAGAAATAGGTATAATATTAAAGAGAACACATACAATATAGGCATGGGATTGATACAAGGTGTAACTACTTTTCTGTCTTTCGTGGTAAGGCATTTCCTGGAGTTTTGAATATACCGTCTCTTTAAGAGAGCTTTTCCTGTGAAGCAGCTTTCTTGCAGATTTGAGTATTTACTTTGGAACTGACATTTTCTTAGAAAGCAAGTTTAGAGGAAGTCTTGTGTGAAGAGCTTCAGTGGTCGTGGTAGTTAAGGCTTCTGTAGTTCAAGATCTTGTATAGAATAGAATATGCAAAGCATACTTACCGTTAGGCTGCAGAAGAGTAAAATCCTATTTCTTTGTGAACATGCTGTTCTGGCAGAACACAGCTACTTCATGTAGGAGGGGACAGCTTTGATTGCTTCTAGTTATATGCTAAATTCCTGCCTTGTTGATGAAAAAGCATCCAGTCTCTTTTGCTTGGTTGAGCTTTAATTTTGGACTTGACTCTGCCTGTTAATTTGCCTACGTTACCTACTATATGTCTTAGTAAAATATTTTGGTTTAATTTGGATGTAATATAGAAGTGAGCTTCTATTATTTGAGGTATTAATACTGGGTTTTTTTCTGGTGGTTTTTTTTGTTTGTTATTTTTTTAGTTTAAGATTGGGGTTTGCTTTTTTCCCCCTTGGAAAAAATGTAGTAGGCTTGTCACACAGTTTTAATGAAGAGTATTGCTTGTTGTATTCCACTCTGAAATGCAAATGCCTAAATCTCTTTTCACCTCCAAATGGATACATTTGTAGTGATTCCTGGGGTTACAGGTTTTGTTAGATTCATTTCAGTTTCATGTGTAGATTTAATGCAAGAAATGAGATCTGAAAAAGAAGATTTTTTTTTTTTTCTAGAGCAAGTTATGCTGCTTTGTAATGTAAAAAGGAATTGACAAGTTGCTTTTCCTTCAGATCTGATGTCACAGGAATTTGGGTATTATCTGCCTGCTGCCAGTGTCTTGTTCCCATTACAGAGTAAATAATACAGAATTATAACTTAATTAGTATGAAAGAGCAGTGTTAAAACATTCTGAGAAGGATTTAAACTTCAGACCCTCACCTTCTGTTAAGGATGAGCTTGAGACATGATCTAAACTTCACAAGTCAGGCATACCCCTTTGTTTACATTCATACTTGTACAGACCTCCTGTTAGTGGCAAATGAGACAACCCTTGCCTACGGCTCTTTAGTAGACAGCAGGGAAACTCGCAGGTGAGGATTCCTTTGTTTTGGGTCTTGTTCAGAGGGGAGACCTATAGCAGAGTAGGTATGTCTGACTGCTGGTTTATAGCTCTGTCTCATCCATGTGATGTCATAGATGTGCCTTTTATCTGGAGTATGTGACCCTGCACAGTTGCTTGGGTGTCAGGAAAACGAAGTTGTGAAGTATGTGAGCTAGCATCCTTTAGTAAGCTAGAACAAGGAATTCAGGGCTTCTGCTCGTCAGTCATATACCTTAAGTGGGTATGTATTTGATGCTATGGCTTTCTTTGGTACTTCCCTTCCTCTTCTCAAAGGGGGACGCGCTGAAGAAACTTGAGGTTTTGAGGCATCACTGTGACATTCTTCAGAACTCATTCTGAATGGTGACAGATTATCCTTTGCTCCAGTGTTCTGGATTTCTTTGTTATTGTAGCCATTTTCCCTCTAGTTTTCATTTAGTATGTACTTAAAAAACCAAATCAACCAAACCAAATCTCTAGAAGAATGAAAAAAAAAATCTCACTTTTTTTTTGTCCACTTGCTTATTGTTTATTTTTGTTGTGTAACAGTTGTTGCCTATAGATATGAGATTATCTTTTGCTTCTTATGTGTTAAACTGTTTTCTCAAATATTTGTCTAAACCGTTACAAAGATAGTTGGTAATACTGCTTGCTCTGTCTCCCTACTGCTGATCCTCATGCTCCTGATAACCTTTAGTCAGAAAGCTGCTCTCTGTAAACTTGAGTTTGGCACTGGATTCCTTTCCTTTTGCAAATACCTTTCTCTCTTCTGTTAGAAATGGGTAACTTTTCATCCCAGTATATAACAAATACAGCCTTCTCATTAACAGTGATTATCATAGTTTAGCTGTGGCTGTAGCTTCATCAGTGTAACCCTGTTCTATGAACAAAGCCAAAGCTTAACCGTACTGAGAATTGTTACCACCGCAAGGTAACTAGCGTGTGGTAGAATCAAGGCGGGCATATGAATGCTGCAGTTTGTCTTAGAGCCTAGGTAGAAGAGTGCACTAAATATTCTTTAAATAACAAAAATAATGAAATTTGTTAGAATTTCATTTGAAGTTATGTTTATCTTGAGGTCTCAAGTAAGGTGAAATAGTCTGGAAGCCAGAAAGATTGCTTCCTCTCTACTCCCCGAGTCTTTCTTGTAATAAATATTTTTTCTTCTGAAGACCAAAGTGTCCTAAAGAGAGCAGATTGTTTATCTATATGTGAAGTAATTTTGAAATGTGTGTGAAGTAAAATATGGTATTTGAGCTTGCATTGTTTTCTTTGCTGTAACATCTTTCTAGTATTTTTAAAGGAAACAGCTGAAATTAGATGCTGTGAGCAACTTCAGAGCTGTGACAGATCACTTGCAGTTTGAGTCTTAGCAAAAAAAAGTGTGGTTTTGTTATTTCTTAAATTGATTTCTTCTGCAGCCATCAGAGTTCTTAAAGTGCTGTTTTCAACGCAGATTTGTCTTTTAGCTAGATTCTACAAATAAGTATTGTTTTGCTTCTATTTTTAAAAATTATTTTCTATTGTGTCATGGGAAGGTTGTCCATGGCAATTTTTACAACACCAGTTTGCATATAGCTTTTTCTTTTCATATTTGTCTGGCTGTTGAGAGTCGTCGTGGCAATTTGTTACTTATCACAAGCAGCTTTTCCCTATAAAGAGCCCTCCATCTGATTTCAAGTAAATTGTTATAATAGTTCATGAAACTATTATTCTTTTAAAGTAACTACTACTGAGTAATTCAGTCCCTGGGGTTAGGTTTGGACCTCTTGTAAATGTCACTGCTCACTTCTCCTCCAGTAGTTCACTGTCTCCATTCAAGAACTCCGTATCTCATTTGTGCTCCTGAAAGAATGCATTCTACTCAGACCCGAGAAGACTTGTGTCTGATGAAGTCTTTAAAGACTTTATTGATTTAATAAAAAAAAGTATTTTTTAGTTATTTGTGGGCTTCACAACATTTGGCGCTTCATATGTTATGTGAGTGACTCAAGTTTTGAAAAAGTGAGCTGACTGAATTCTGTTCAGAGTGTGGATAAGAGACTGCAGTATGCCTTGATGATTGCCTCCGAGTTTATGGTTTACTCTCAGCCTATGCATGCATCCCAGCTAGCACTGTGACCTAGAAGCTGATGCAGAAGCTGATGTGCATTTGGTATCAAGAACATGACGAACCTAAAGACTATTTCTTGAAGAACACATGCTTCGTCAGTGTGATAGCCAATAGCTCAGCAGAAGAATCTGCTCTTTGTAATGTATAGTGTTGCTGTTTGTTAAAACAGCATCTGTGAAAGTGTATGTATTGCTGTAACTGAAGTTTTGATGCTTCCTGTTACCTTCCCCTGTTAACAGATGTGTGGAAGGGAGTGACATACTGTATGCCTGTAGAAAAGCCTGCTTTTCTTTTAGAGCATATGTTTCTATTCATGATTTGGGAGGTAAGACTTCTGGATTGATTAATATCTTGAAGCAGATTTTCTGTTCCAGTAGTCTTGTAGGATTTTAAGACAGTGAATCCCATGACAGACGGTCAAATTTCAGTAAAATAAAAAGCTGAACTGAAGAGGAGGTGTTGAGAAACTGGGTGTATAACATTTCACCTTTCTACACCAGAGTTCTTGAGAGGAGACTGAAAGCAATTGCTGCTAGTTTTGCAATTGCAGTTTAAGAGATCTAGCCCATCTCCGTATCAGTGTGGTTCATAAAATATGATGTTTTTTGGTATGCTTTCTGCAGAATGACTCAGGTGGTTGGCTTGGCTATATTCCTGCAGACAGTTCTGCCATTAATAGTGGTTTCTTTTAAGACCTTTTAAGTTCTTTTCAATGTTGTTTTTTGTTTTTCTGTCTATTGCTTAAACATACAACCTGTGTCTGTTTAAAAAAAGTAATATGTAAACCTGGGTAGATCTATAAATAAATTCATTGATTTCAGGCTTGATTTAGTGAGAAAGCAAAGTTTAGTACAATGCGTGCAATGATTTTCTTAGATCAAGTGCTAGCTTTTTCTTTATTAGCTTTTCAAAAGAATAGGTATTCCAGGCACTGTGGCACAAAAGCTGGGGTAGTTTTCTCCTTAGTGTATGCCACACCTCCCTTGGTAGTCTGTGAGTGTTTTTTTCCTTTGTTCCATGTCACACTGAAAGCTCACATCTAGATTTTTTGTCCCTAATAATACATCTTGGTTGTTTTACCATTATCGGTTTTCCCTGTTTGTGAATTATCTGCTTGACTATGTTAACTGATGTCTTTTAGGTTGTCTGTAGAGTCTGAAGCTCCAGAGTGTTTATTCAGATGCTGTAGGACATGTGTGGTGATCTAAGGTGGCAAACTCATGCAGAAGTCCCCCAGGTGTTTTAAAAAAACCTGCTGTGGTGGTCAGTGTTAAGTAATTTTCTTTTTTCCAATTACTTTCCTGCTTACCTGGTTAAAATCTAGATAACCGGCTGTGGTAGTCTAGAAAACAAACATTTACTTGATTTCTGGCAAACACTACTTTTTTGGCATCTGATGCTTACACTTTGCTTCAGCCTTTTCTTTCTCCTATAGCACTTCACTCCTTTGAAGTCCTAGTAGCAAAGCATGTTGAGGGACATCATTTAGTGGTGACTTGGCAGTGCTGGGTTAACAGTTGGATTTGATGATCTTAAAGGTCTTTTCCAACCAAAATGATTCTGTGATAATAATTCACTAATTCAAATCACTCATCTAACCAGCAGATTCAAATTATGACCACAGTATTTTAATTGCTTTACTTAAGGTATTGCCAAACCTGCTTGGTGAGTTGATTAAAAACTTGATGCAGTTGATTAATGTCAGGAAGTATTTGTGTAGAAAAGAATATTTTCTAATAGCAAAACATCTTGTTTGCTCTCCTGACTGGCATGATCCTTTCAGTGAAAGTACAAAGATTCCTGGCACATAATTATTCCAGGAGTCATACTTCTGATTTCCATGCAATGATTCTAACACTTGAAAGTTTCAAATGCTGAAAAAGTGTAATTTCGAAGTTAAATTCTGAATAACTATACTTACTGACAGAACATAGACAGCATACTCTGAAGAGATTCTCTGCCAGTGTTGGCAGGGTTGGGGTCAGCATACTCTTTATGCTGAGACTGCCGTTGGCAATACATTGTTAATTACAAGCCCATCTTTTCCTTAATTCCAGTAAATACAACTATGTTGTTTAAACTTAAGAGTTTTTGTTGTATCTGTGCAACAAGACAAAAAATCAGTTTACCTTATAAATGGAGACACAGTCTTTCTGGCACTAAAATCTTTTAAATACAAAGTAGCTGAGGCAAAAGTTATGATGAATCTCTCCCAGGGTAAGTCTGCAATTGAAGGTAGTTGAGATCTTGATTGAAACTTGTGTTAGTAGCCTGTTACTGCTTCTTACTGTTGTCTGTTTTGTCAGAACACATTAGGTTTGCATAGTTATCATGAAGATGTTTATCATGTGTGGAAAGCAGTACTGCTGCTGCAGTCAGTACTGGGCAGAAAAGTGGCAATTAAAGCGATTTGACAAAAGTCAGAATGGAAACTTGTAAAGCAGAACATTTTAATAAAGTTTGTCTGCCCTAATCATCAGACTGTCTACTTGCATGGAAAACTTCAGAGGTAAAACAGAACAACAAGCCCTCTTAATAAGCTTAACATAAGATTGTATTTTACATAGATCAATGCAAGGGGAAAGAGACCTTTCTCCCAGTTTGAAAGCTTAGGTTACGGAATCAGAAATTATTCCTTTCAACAAATAAATATCAGTATTGCTAGATATGAAGGTTGGACTTTTTCCTGGCTATATTACTCTTTCACTCTCTAGTTAATAAACCATTGTGGAAGGTGTAACCTGTAGTGTTAGTACTGTATAGGTTTTTGTTGGCCTGAACAGATAGATGCTAACTCAGAGTTCTGCTGGTTTCAGGCACTTGTTCTCATTCATTTCTACTCTTAATACTCTAAATGCTTCCTGATTCTTTTCAGGCTGTTTTACTTACATATGCTTTTAGTGATAACTGCTATTAATATAGAAATGCAGCTCTTAACAAATGCATGTTCTGAGTTTTGTGCATTGGTCTGTAGCTTGTTTGCCTGAGACTGCTGCACTAAAGGTTTGTTTTGTTCTAGTGCCCTGTGTTAAGGCTTTACAGTTTGCTACTGCTGTTGACAGCATATGTCCTGCTCACTTCAGTGTTGCCCTGTTTGTCACACGGTGCACAGGCCTGCAAAAGTACGGTCTGCTGGATTAGCTTTTGCCTTCAGCAGAGTTACTCTTCTGCTATGCTTCAAGGCATGATTGTGCAAATGCCACTGCTGGCACAAGAAAGGAGACTGGAGTGAAAAGCTGAGATCAGGAGGCAGGATAGGACTGCTGCTGTGGTGTAGTGTTGACTGGCATAAACTGTCCTGACTTTGTATGTGGGTACCTGCTCTAGGGCAGAAACTGGTATTTTTCATTGAAACAAAAGCATAGCAGTATTTCAAAGCAGCGTAAGCAAAACCGAAGGGCACAAGTGTTGCTACTGAGTAGAAAACTATGTTAGCTGCTGGTTTCCAAATTTTTTCTTGGGTTCCTGTGTATCGGCAGTTCTGTGCTGTGTCAGGTTGTGTGACAGTACTGCAGCTCTGACACTGCAGATGAGGTGTGTGACCAAACACTTCTGTCCTCTCTTATTTAAAGTGACCCTAAAAATAGCTGTAGGAGAAATTGTTTATTGAATAATAAACTTCCTGCATGGGTTAAGTTAAGGTTTTCTTAGGACATCTTATCTTAAATTTTGTTTCAAGTACATCTGTGCAGCTTAATCGCTTGTAAACATAGCTGGTCAAATAACCCTTGAAGCATTATGTGTTTATACAGTCAAGCAGCTAGTTTGTTTACAGTGCTGTAGGAAAACAAATTACAAATTATTAATATCTTGCTCATTTAATACCACAATTGTTGCATTCTGCTGCATAAGAGATAGTTCAGTGACAGCTTTGTATGGCCAAAACTGATTGTGAGGAGTTGAAAGTTTTCTCACACACTTTTTTTGAATGTCTTTATATGTTACCAAAGTGTAATTGTGCATAATAATTAAATTCTTAAGAAATATCGTGTCGGATTAGGGTAGTGGTGCATCTAGTCCAATACTCTGCCTCTCATAGTGGCAAAAGAACATATTATTTAGGAATATTGTTGGCCTGGCTAGTATCTGCAGTCCAAACCTCTCATTTCCCCTCAGCATTCATATTTATTTTAGGAATATCAGAAGGAACATCTCTGCCCAGTTCCCTCTGAATCTCCTATTCTTTCGTGTCTCCTGGCAGGCTTCACTGTCTTCTGTATAACAAAATGTCTTTTTTTTTTTTTTTTTTATCTTGGAAAGTAGGTCTTGTTTTTGACTGGTGTAGAGCAGGAAATGGAATGCATGACGTACCTGTAGTTGTGTATTCTTGCTCTGTCCCTCACCAGGTATAGATAATGACTGTAATCATGTTATTGCTTTGTTTTCTGCTGATAGATTTAAAGAAGTGCCAAGCTTCTCTAGGCCCTTCTTGTAAGGGGAGCTCTTCATTTTAATGATCATCCTAGTAACTGGTCTTTCCCATTGAATATTACTTTTATGATCATGCCCAGAGTAATGTTCGAGCTGACATCTTGCCAGAGCTATAGTTTGCTGTTATGGTTTAGGGCTGGGCCGTCCACTAGGCAAGTGACAGGTAGTCTCTATTGTTTCTTTTCCTCCCAAAGGGGAAGAAAAAAGAAATAAGGGAGAGAGACTTATGGGTTGGAAAAGAAAACTAAAACTACTTTAATGAAAAAAAACAATGATATATATACAATATCAATACTGAACCCAACTCCCCTGATGGCAACCACATCACTGTCACCACTGATGCTGCAGGGCAGACAGTGGGGAAGGCCCAGGCTGGGCTCAGCAACAGACAGGAATTGGATTCAGGATCTGGAGCTGGATTCCGGAATGCACGGATTGGGATCAAAGGCAGAATGGACAGAGTCCTCCTTGGACACCAACCGTTGAAGAAGAGAGATTGACCCTTGTGACCCCTCAGCTTTAACCCAAATATGATGTCTGTGGGATGGAACACCTTGTTGGTCAGTGTAGGGTCACTTGTCCTGTCCGCTCCTCCCTGCAGATGCAGCCTCTCACTTACGGCACCCCCACTGTGGCACACAGGATTTAGCAGTGACCTTGGTCTGCACAGGAGCAAGTACAAGCAAGAGCCTTTCTGCACCCCAATCCCTGGCAGTAACTGTGAACATCAAGCGTTGTCACTGCTAGAAGGAGACACTGTCTGCAAAAATAAGTCGTTAACTTCAGACAGTGCCGTCACTTAGAAGAGACTGAGCTGGTGAAAGTGAAATCACTGAACAGAATGAGTTCTGTTCTGACTCGAACTAGGGCATTGGCATCTGGTTCTGACTTGTTCAGATTCTGGTCTTTATTGCTAGGAGGAGTAATCACTACAAAGAAGGTGCATGTGCGTGAACTTCATGGCTTTCCTGACTACTTCTCTGTAGAAACAGCTTTTACATTCTGTACTTGGTGTAGGAGATAAAAAGTAGGGTGGAGAAATATGACCCTCTCTTCTGAACTTTCTACTGTAAGTTAAATCTCTTAGTCTTGATTACTAAGTCAGATATAAAACTTCCATAGAAAGCTCAAAGTAGTAAAATAATGCTGTGAGTATTTTATATCTTAAATATTTGATTCACTTCAGATCCTTGTGAAGGAGCCCAGGTGGCTCCTCTGGGAGCAAGGGGGTGATGTGGGGTTTGGTGTGGTTTTGTTTTTGTTTTTTTTAAATCCCTTCACAAGAAAGAAAATATTTTCCTCTCTCTTTTATACTAACACTTAAGAAGTCATGCTCCTCCAAATTTTGTGTTTGTATGAATGTACAAGGTAAATTGTTTTCAAATGGATGAAACTTTATTTTTAAGCCCATGTGTTAGAGTATGTGGCTTCATTTATCCGTGAAGCTACAATTTATAATCTTATTCATACATGAGGCTTAGTGTTTCCTATAGCATGCTTTGTACTTAAACTGCATAAAAGTTAAGACTTGTTTTGCGTGGCTTCTATAAAGTATGTTAACTTGATTGCCAGTACTTAGTAGCTATAAACTGAATTAAATATCAGATAATAGACTATAGTAAATCAAGATATACTTGCATGTTTATAACCTTCATGCTTCTTGTGCCAAAGAATTTCGTATCAGTTGTGAATTCGGAGATATGTTGTTAGGTAGACAGGAAGTAAAATCTACAAGTAGCTAGTTGGGAGTAGTAAGTTGAGCGTTCTGTTTGCTTATAGCCACCTCAACTTGTGATATTTTGCAAGTTTAATTTTATCTGGCTAGGCAGGATGCAGGTCAAAGTAGGAATCAACACAACTTTTTCATGTCTGCCATTACCTTTTTTGGTATGCAGAGCAGCTAGTTTTGCTCGAGTGCTGTAATTTTTTTTAGACTTTTCCATTATTGCCTTTCATGTTGAAGGGAACAGAAAGTTTGTTCTTTGCTCAGAAAGACCAGTATGAATGTGGAAGCTCTTAACATCTTGCAGTCCAGATGCTCTCTACAGTGTATTCTGTGTAACTGAACTTGAATAATAACTCAGGGCTTGTTTTTCTTTTTTTATCACCTTAAATGACTTGATGACCTTTTTTCTTTGCTTTTTGTCTTTCAATGACACTTCAGAAAATTCTAGTTGATTTTGGGTATGTTCTCATAATTTTTAAACCTAAATGCACAGTCTCCCCTACCTGGAAGAATATTTTGTAAAGGATTTTTAAACAGTTAAAGCCAACTAAAGGGCTTACTCTGCCTGCTCTGGGGAAAATAGTGGATTTGCCTAGGCCTCTGACTTCTGCAAAGCACTCAAGCTTATGCATCAGTGCTCTGCTGAATGGAAGCCGTAGTGGACCTGCAAGTTGACTTGGGTAAATGTCATAGTTACTTATCATTGATAAGATAGTGCTTACAGATGTAGGGTATTTGTATTTGGTTGAGGAAAATCTTGGATTATGGTGTGTCAGATACTGAGTTTCATCTTGTTAATCGTCTGTGAGATTCTAATCATTACTGGGTGCTTCATTTGTGATTCAAACTTGTTAAAGATATATCAGGACACTCAATGTATAAACACTTTTGGATACTAACTCACCAAAGTTTGTTCACAGAACAGCCTAAAGCTGCAGTTTGTGGGTGGTTTGAGACTTTTGGAATAACCTATGTGAGTTACAATAGTGTATTTGATTCCCATGTTTGTGTTTTGGTTTGACATGGGGGGTGGAGGGGGGCAATAAAATGAAAACAGTGTTTATTGTTCTGCCTGGGCTAACTTGTTTTAGTAGTCACAGATGACAATTTGTGGGTTTTCTTTCATTCTAGGTTCAAAGGATCTTGTGGTAAAAGCACAGGTTTTAGCTGGTGGTAGAGGAAAAGGAACATTTGAAGGTGGCCTCAAAGGAGGAGTGAAAATAGTTTTTTCGTAAGTTGTTTCTAAATTATCCAACCAAGTGGAAAAACTTCAAAGTTTTGTATTACGAATTGAACCTATTGCTTAAAGTCAGTGTTTTAATTATTAACCTTAAAATGACAAAAATTAGATAAGATTTTTTTAAAATGTTTTCTGTTTTTCTAGCAGTTTCTTTGTCACATTCTGAGCTTCTTTTATTCTAGTCCAGAAGAAGCAAAAGATATCTCCTCCAAAATGATTGGGAAGAAGTTGTTTACCAAGCAGACAGGCGAAAAAGGCAGGATATGCAATCAAGTATTTATCTGTGAGCGCAGGTATCCAAGGAGAGAATACTATTTTGCAATAACAATGGAGAGGTCTTTTCAAGTGAGTAATATTAGAAATAGAAGTAAACTAACTATCTTGTTATACCTGAATTTAAAAAAAAAACAAAACAGAAGATGTTTACTGGTCACTTGCTTTTGAGAATCAGAAATACACATGAGCTATACTTTGTTTCCTAGTATCTCTGACTATATGATTGCCTTAGTGTTTAAATGATTTAAAAATGTAATGCTACAGTTTAAATTTAAGGAGTATTGGTAGGCCCAACTGAAGTTGAGTCATGTGGCTGAAGGGGAGATGGGTGGAATGAGGGGATTATTTTAATTTAACTCTGCACTTAACTCTGGTATGAGCAACAGTAGATTAGTTTAAAAATACAGCTGTGTGTGTGCATGTACAGGAATAAGGTAAGTGTGTGCTTGTCAAGAACAAGATAAGTAAAGGTCTTTTGGAAGAGCCAGTGGTCCTGGATAAATCAGATATCATTTTTCTCCAATGTCTGGAGGTGCATAGGTGTGTCCCTCAATTTTGAGAGTGCTAGTAGCTTTCATATGCCAACAGTCTTCAGGAACTGGTAAGAAGATTTGGGCCTATAGGTCTGTCTTTAGGGCTTTCAGGGAAATGAAAGTCGTAGTCTCCTGCTCGTATGTTCTGTATGTGTGGGTATGTAGTTTTTAAGGCTACAATTCAAGCCCAGTTACTGTAATGTCTCAGTTTATTTTCTGACAAACTAGTGTTCCATTATGGAGCATAGAGCATGAATTGCTAAATAATCGCAACAAAACCGAGGTAAAGCAGATCTTGGAACTTTTTTTCCTGAAGCTCAACAAAACCTGAATTTGGTCTATCAGAAGAGTTTGCAGAGGCACTATGCTGGGTAATTAGAGGAGAATCTCTGGCATGAGTATAAAATAATTTTCTGTGGAGGAGTCAGGAAGCTAGTCTTACTCTACTTTTTGTGGTAAAATTAGGCGTTAAATATTGTGTTTGTTCCTCTTGCTCTGTAGTGTTCTTTCTGATAGGAAGGCATCAGTTGTGTTGGGTTTTAGTACAATTATGTGACTTGGGCACCTGCATTCTTTTGTACTCTGTAATAAAGCAGGGAAGAGCCAAATGTTACAGTACATGCCCCAGATTTACCACAGGGTGGCATTACAATACTGTAAGTGGCTGGATTTTATAATCTTAAAATTGTGTAAGCAATAAGCAAGCATCGTTATGAAAATAAAATTTACTGTAACTGATTTCAGCAAATTAGATAAAGGGTAACGTTTTCCTGACTTGTTCTTCTCTTGTAAAAAAAAAAAAGTGAATCTTCTTAGTGTGTAATGAGCAAAACTGTGTGGATTATTGTCTTCTGTACTGTCTTTCAGGATGTGCTTTGTTTTTGCTGCTGACTTTAAAAGCCATGTTTTTAGATAAGTTAAAGCAATTACAAGCTCATCTAGGATACTTGTGATGAGGAAATGCTTTTCAAAAGAAGGAAGTGTGAAGGTTGTATAGCATACTCTGTATTCCTGATGTTATTGCAAACCTCTTCCTTTAAGGGTGGGGAAAAGTCTGTAAAGTAGTCATTTGAAACTGGAACTTGATGTCTTGAGTGTTATTTGCCAATTGGGGCAAGATTTCTTAAGTTTTAAGCAAAACTGTTCACTGTGGTCAATTCTGTGGAACGATGAGTTATTTTTATAAAGTGTTTGTAGCTTCATGACTGTTAAGGATGTGAATATCCAGAAATGTTCATTGTGTTGAACCTTGTTATTAGATGTAGGATAATTCACCACCTATGTGTTTCCATTTGGAAGGATGGTGGGAGGGGAGTGGTGTGGTTATTAAGCACGTTCTCTGAATCAGTGTCACACTTTCTGTAACTAATTGTAAACAGTTATAAGGCTATTCAGTGTTTAAGACCTGTGCTGATATGAAATGCTGCCTTACACCAGCTGTCATGATCCATGCACAGGGGGTGATAAGGGAAGGTAGGTTGAGGTAGTACAAGTGAGTGTGTCTCTACTGTAAACTGGAGGATTGTTCCCATGGGGAGAGATTTTTAGGTTCTGTGGTAGTGAGTCCTTGATGTTTTTGTTGAAATTTAGATAGCTTTTTAAAAAACCTCTTCTGCAAATGTTATAAATTCTGGTTTCTTAATTTATTTTATTATTGAATAATTGAGTGCTGTTTTGTCAGAACTCTGTGACTTACTTTCAGTCATAGCTATAGTTATTGAGCTTTTTGGTCCTACTGAACAGGAATAGTTTGCAGTAATTTGTCACTGGGTTCTGCAGACCTAGATTTGTCCTTGAACTTGAAGCATGGTGGAATGAATGAATGAGTGCCTGGCACTTGATATGTGTTTGTGTAGGGATGAGTGGAGAAGAGGGAGATGAGAAGGCTGTTCTTTTTCTGTTGACAACCTAGAAGATAAAATGCATGTGATTACTAAGTTTCTTTCAAAATTTAAAACTAGTATGTCTGTGTTAATTGCTCTGCTGCTACAGGGTATCCAAAGGAAAGTTCTCCTTGTTAAAAGAAACAGAACTCAACATGCACCTTAAAATTTGCAAAGTATTATTGAAAGGTTTTATTGATGTATTGAATAGATAGTAACATTCTCCTTAGAGCATACAAGTAAAATGTCCAAATCAAAAAATTTCCAGCTAACAACAAGGTTTTATTGTTGCGAGGTATCTTATGGGACGAGCCAAGTTTCAATTGTGTGGTATAAAATTACTTATGCTTTTTTTCTCCATTTTTGTTCTAGGGTCCTGTGTTGATTGGCAGTTCTCAGGGTGGTGTTAATATTGAAGATGTTGCCGCGGAGAATCCTGATGCGATAATTAAGGAACCCATTGATATAGTAGAAGGCATAAAAAAGGAGCAAACTGTTAGGGTAATTGTTAATGTGGAAAAGTACGCGTTAATGATGGTGGGAGGGTTGCTTCTAAATTTGTGAAGTATGCGTGCATTCAGCCTGCTGAGTTGTCTTAAACCCTTTTGATGTTGTGAAACAGATTCGATATAGGTATTTTAAGTATTCTCAGGTGATGGTCAATGTAAATCTGACTCTGTGTGACAGTGCTTTGTCTAGTTTTTATATAGCTTCATAAAGGCATATGATGATGACTTTTTACTAGCTCTTTTTATAAGTGCAGTGTTTTGTATTGAAAACAATCTTTTCAAGCCCAAGAGTTACTTTTTTTTCCAGGAAGACAGGAGAGGTTCTACATCTACAAATTAAATTGACAATGAAATAACAGCTAAACTGGGACATTTCTAATTTGTAACTAAATCAAACCCTGAAGAGAATTTAATTGATAACCAATCTTTTACTTTCAGCTTGCCCAAAAAATGGGATTTCCTCCTAATCTGGTGGATGAAGCAGCTGAAAATATGATCAAATTATATAATCTCTTTCTGAAATACGATGCTACCATGATAGAAATAAATCCTATGGTGGAAGATGCATCAGGAGTTGGTAATGTTTTTTCTTCACGTTCTTCATGTAACAGCTTGACATTTTCCTAAATTTTAGTTGCTTCACACTGCTAAAACTTCAGCTGTATACTGCAAGAGGACTTAGCATTAACATGATATATTGAAAAATGAATTTCATGAAGCATATACATTTGAGAATCTAAGCACAGTAGATACCTGCTCTTCATTGCTAAGCAGGCTGTTAAGTTTAAATAGCTTTCTTTTTAATTTTTTAAAAATTTATTTAAAAAGAACATATCTTCCACTCTTGAGTATTTGGCTACCCAGCATAAGGCATTCCTGGAAATTAGGTCTTTTCAAAATTCCTGAATTGAAACTCAACTCGTCTTGTGTATTCAATATTGGTTCTGAAGAGGTAACCAGAATAGTAGCACCTTCTAGAAATCTCCTGCCTTTACTACTTGGGCATCCGAATGCCTGATTGAGTTTGATATTTGATGTATTGAAAGACTATAGGCAATTAAGTGATACTTGATGTTTATCAGGTTTTTAGCATATCCAGTTGCAGACTAGTTAGTTAATATTCAATCACAGCCAATTCCCCTCTTGCCAAAAAATAAATCTGTGGAGAATATTTGTGCTTGTACTCAGATACCGCAGTTTTAAATTGATACATGAATGTAGCTCCTTCATCAAAGCTGTTTCTGTTTTGAGGGTTGTTTTTCTTTTTAAATAATACTGCTTAAATGAACAGTATGGAATATTCTCTCCCATCTGTTTCTTGTGCCTTGTCATTTTTATATCATCTGTAGTGAGGGGTAGAAAATGAAGTCTTGCATTTGTACTGGTAGAAACTTAGTTCTCATGTAAAGAATTCTCTAGGTTTTCCACACGTCACCTGCTATATTGAAGTGAAACTTAGTTTTGTGTGTATTCTAACATCTCTTCTTCCAACTCAGATGTTTTTTCATTGTGTTTGTGCTTACATGCACATTCACACACTCACTATATATTTAATCTAAAAGCAGAAAAGAAGGATTAAAAAAAAGAGACACCTTCTGTACAGATTAATTTTATGTCAATTACTGAAGCATAATTTGCCCAGATTTATCAAACTGTTATAAGTTGTTTTGTTTTTGGAGTGACTCAAGAAATACAGTTATCTTCCCTTTTTTGTGCAGTTAAGGGGACTTAGCTGATTGTGTGCATAAACTGGGGAGTCTCTTGTATTTACATGCAGTGCTAAGTGTGTCTTCTCAGCAAAACTTTGTTTGGACTGCACGAGCGAGCTGCTAGGTTTGACTTAAACATACTTGAATATATTTGTGTAGCGGTTGAGCTATTATTCTAGCACCAAATGATGATGTGTTCGGGTTTTTTTTCCTTTTAGTGATGTGTATGGATGCAAAGATAAACTTTGACAGTAATTCAGCCTATCGTCAGAAGAAGATCTTTGATATGCAGGATTGGACGCAGGAAGATCAAAGAGACAGGGATGCTGCAAAAGCCGATCTCAACTATATAGGATTGGATGGAAACATAGGCTGCTTAGGTACGTTCTATTTAATGAATTTTAAATGACCTAATGGATTTATAAACTAAATTCCTAAACGTTATCTTTATTCTCATATAGTCAATGGTGCTGGTTTAGCTATGGCCACAATGGATATAATTAAACTTCACGGCGGAACTCCAGCAAACTTCCTTGATGTTGGTGGTGGTGCTACAGTGCAGCAAGTGACAGAAGCCTTTAAGCTTATTACCTCTGATAAAAAGGTGAGGGACGAGTTGGCATATCAAGGTCCTACACGGCGGTAAAACAGGCTATGGTTTGAAAGAAAATGCTTAGTGCATGTTCTCCAGAAAACTGTTTTTATAAGCATAGAATTCAAAAGGGAAGAAAATTGAGATCTTGGGTTAATCTTGGTGCAAATGAAGAAAGCCTGAAAACCTGTTGTGGGTTTGTTTTGTTTTTTTTTTTTTTTCCTCTTTTACTGTGTACTGAGTGGCAGTTGTCTTGCAGTTGCAGTTACAGCTGTATTTGAATCTTTCCAGAAATCTTTGAGTTGGAAGCTCCCCCTGCCTCTTGTTTAAACAGAAATCAGTATTCAGATGGGTTTCCATTTCCCTTTTTCTTTTGGACCTGTTTTGCAGCTGGGTCTGTTTTGTGCAAGGAGTTGTAGAGATGAGTATTCACTGCGCTGTGCACAAACAAGTTTCTCAGGTACTAATTATGTGTAATATAAGATGAAATTACTTTGTAATTGGTCTGGAAGGGCAGTAATGTTTTATCCTATCAAAAGTTTATCGAAGTTTTTGAATATTATTAAAACAATAAATTGGTTAAAGCTAGACAGAAGTCTATACCATCCCAGAAAAGCAATGTGAGGACTGGATTGATGGACTACATAGAGGTTCTTATTCCAGTGGGAAATCGATGACAGTTTGGGACTTCCTTAAAAAAAAAAGAAAAAATATGAAAAAGAGGTAACTGGAAAAGGTCATAGTGACTTGCAGGACCTGGTAATTGTATGCTACTTTTGCACCAGAATTTCATGCACGGCTGGAAAGGGCCAGAAACAAATAGTAAGTCATATTACAGAGGAGCTCCTAATATTCTTCTACAGAGGAGCTTAGTCTCTTCCCCATTGGAAAGATTTTTCTTAACAAAGGCAGAGTCTGACGCACTCTCCAGGGGGATTATAGCTTCATAGAATCATTTCGATTGGAAAAGACTTTTAAGATCATTGAGTTGTAATGGTAAACCTAACACTGGCAAGTCCACCACTAAACCATCACGAAGTGCCATGGCTACGCATCTTTTAAATACCTCCAGGGATGGTGGCTTAACCACTTCCCTAGACAGCCTGTTCCAAAGCTTGACAGTACTTTTGGTGAAGAAACTTTTCCTAATACCAAAACCTCCCATAGTGTGACTTCTGGCTGTTTCCTCTTGTTGTGTCACTTGAGACCGACACCCAACTTGCTACAACCTCCTTTCAGGTAGTCGTAGAGGATAATAAGGTCTCCCCTGAGCCTCCTTTTCTCCAGACTAAACAACCCCGGTTCCCTCAGCCACTCCTTGTAAGACTTGTTCTTTCTTCACATTCTTTGAGCAAGCTGAGGGAAAAGTGAGGGACACAGGTACAGAGCTCCTGAGTTAGAAAGCAGAAGGAACAAGGAAGAATCTGGAGGTTGTTGATTTAGGATAAGTTATTGCAATACCAGTTCTCTGCTGATGCACGTACAGAAGGTGTCCAAACAGATTCTTAGTATATCTTTCCTTTTCTGCCTTCCTTCAGCTGCTCACTATTTTATCAAAAAACAATGACTGTAGCTGGGATTCCTGGTGCTGAAAGTCAAGCAGCAGAGCAGCTCACTGGTGTCATGGACTGCAGTCTGTCTGGCTTTCTGGGTTCAGTTCAGGGGTTCTTTGGAATAACCTTCTGAGGTGCCAGTCTTAAGTTGCTTCTGCCCATTAGTAGCAGGAGCAAAAACAATGTCACACAGACGAGCTAGTCTAATTGCAAGATAATGAGAACCAAGCTACTGTTTATTAACAAGCTGCATGTTAATGTTTTGTCTTATTCTGTTCTCCAAGGCAGTCTACCTGTTTTTGCTCCTACTTTATTCCATCTGTCACCTTTGACCATGATCTTTTACACTCTTCCTTTCTAGAGTAGGAAAAGACTTTCCCTTAACCTCAGGCTTAGTTTTCCTAAACAAAACATACTTCAGCTAGCTTACCTCTAAGCATGCTACCTTTTAAGTAAACCGTATAAATAGTGTCTTTTGTCTGAGTTCTGTAAATTTTTGTGTTCTTTAGCATGGCTTCTTCAGAACGTGGAGGTACTAGTGTGGGAGGTACCACTGCTGGAGTAATGTTAGAAATGAAAAAATAAAGAGTTGACCTAATAAGTTGTTAAATGATATTTTCATCTGGTTGATTTGCCTGAAGAAAATCAAACAACTCTCTAATAATCATGCTCAGAGTATTCTGAAGTAATGTACAGTGTTGGCTTTGTACGGAAAATGGGGGGGCGGTGTGTGTGTCTTTTCAAGTAGCTACACAGAATACACACTGTGAGTAAGAGAATTGGCTATTGCCTGCAACTCGTGCTGGATTGAAGGGCAATGTGAAATTTACTGGGATGGGCATTTTTGCAGTAGAGTTTTCTTGAAATAATTCTTTTGCTGAATGTGACTTTATAGAATTGTATTTTTGTTGCTGATGTTCAACAGAAATGTTCCCTGTCTTTCACAGAGTCCCTTATTACACTTACAGAGCTTGACTTTTCCTTAGGCTAAAAGGCAGAGTGGTGCTTTTATCTGATGTGCCTCTGGCCATTTTTAATGTGAATATTGTCATTCATTCTGTAGGTACTGGCTATTCTGGTAAATATTTTTGGTGGCATTATGCGATGTGATGTGATAGCACAAGGCATCGTTATGGCAGTAAAGGATTTGGACCTAAAAATACCTATTGTGGTACGGTTGCAAGGTGAGTGTGCTTCAGTACATGTTAAATACATTTCTGTTCGTGTTGACAGATGTTCTTGAGGTTATACATTGCATAGCAAGTTGCCTGTAAGCTGAAGACTGTGGAAAAATAGGCAAACCTTGAATTTAGATGAGGATTGGCAAGTTAATAAAAAGAGATTTCCTGCTTTTATAACTACTGAAGTTGTTGTCTTTTAGATTGAATCACCAGCTTACTTTTGGAACAGCCTTCCTGGAATATATTATGGGAATACTCTAGTAGTAGTAGTCTGCTGTTCATTAAGAGTGGCATTTTATCTGTTTTTTAAGGTACACGAGTTGATGATGCCAAAGCTTTAATAACAGCTAGTGGCCTCAAAATCCTCGCGTGTGATGACTTGGATGAAGCTGCAAAAATGGTAAGACAGCTGGTTATGAGTATTCTTTTCAGAACATAGCATCTGTTGCAAAATATTGTAAAGTTGAAACTCCATTTAATCAACTGAAGGTAACTTAGGATAAATCACCGTGCCAGTTATTATCAGGGCCTCAAGCAAATTAGGAAATACATATTTTGTAAGAAAAACTGCACAGTTGGAAGCTGTTATACCACAGAAATTTCTGTGCTTGGGACTTTATCTACCTTTCTTTTCCTTTCTGAAAGCAAGTTAAAAAATAGATTTTAAAAAAACCCATCAAAACAGGTAAAGGACCTGTAAAGGTAAAGATCACTCTCCTTGGCAGAGGAATGGCTAAGGGATTAGCCTTATTAATTGGAAGAAAATACTGAAATTGAGGCAGCTGAGCAGCACAATGTAACACTTCCTTTGTTAGGCCACTATATTTTAGTGTGCATGATCAAAACCAAACCCAGTTGATCATCCTGTTGCCTCATAAGGTAATTAGGTATTCAGACAGGTTGGTTGTAGGGTTTTTTTTGGTGTGTTTTTTGTTTTGCTTTGTTTCCTGGTGTTGAAGCTCTAGAAGCAGCTGTGGATTGCTTGAAGGAAGAACTTGCTTAGCTTAGCAGTATGGCCCTCTGTTTTAAGGAATAGTATTAAGTGCTTCTAGGCTGATGAAGCTCTGGTTAGGCCAATGGAAATCTTCCCTTGCAGTACGAAATGGGTCTTTAAGCTATGTTGCGTTTATGTAATGCATCTTCTAAAGCTGCTGCTGAATGTGAAGTTCTCAGCTGAATCATGGAGCCGTGCAAATGGAGTTAAAATTAGTTTTGTCATCTTTAATTACCTGTATCTGTAGAAGCACTTTTTGAAAGGTTTATAGTTGGTTTTGTAATAAGCTGAGCATTTAAAGCAGTGATTATAACCAGTGATGTTAAATTACTTTTTTTCTATTGAAATATTCAACAGATGTTTGTAAATTATTCTAGCTAGCCAGTATTTTTGGGTGCTTTTCAAGTTAGGTAATGAGGACAAGAAAAATGTACTCCAAATGTGTAGTTACAGTGAAAATTTTTGAGGAACAGTGAAGATGAAGATTAGAGGACATCTGTTGGATTTTTTTTATCATGGGGAAGCTCACAGTTCTGAATCTTTTTTTTTTTTTTTTCTCCCCTAAAGAACCACTTAGTTATAATATTTGATGCTAAGCAGGAAATAATGGAGGTTTTGAGTTATTATGCAAGAGAAGTTGAGGCTCCATTTAAGTATCAATATAAGATCCAGAAATGCTTGCAATAAGAACTCAGAGGAGAAATAGCTTCTAGATTTCTAGAATCTCTTGTGAGTGGGTACCCCAACACCTCCCAAGAAAACAAAGTGGCACGTAAAGTTTAAAACTTGTACCATTTTATCAAGATATTTGGTTGTAAATGAGAACCAGACATTGTATAACTGCATGTGATCTTTTCTAAAAGATTTGACTGAACTTCTATTTAAAAGTGATTAAGAAGCACTGAACTAAATAATAATCCACCCTGCCCCCTCCCCACACAGAGATCTTGCTGATGATTCTCTGGTTTTACTTTGTTTGAAAATATGGGTCCAGCTCACTCAAGTTAGGATTGTTTTGAAATTAAGTCTTTATTTTCTGTTTTTCAGGTGGTGAAGCTCTCTGAAATAGTAAGCTTAGCAAAACAAGCTCAGGTGGATGTTAAATTTCAGTTGCCAATTTGATCTAAGAAATGTCATGCCAGTGTTTAACATGTTCTCTGAAATACTGTGTTCTGTATCTGGGATATTTTGTGTGGAGGTTTTGATTGTCTGACAGGCGCACAAACTGAAGTACCTGGTCTTCGATTCAGAATGTTCAGAGTTCTTGTAAAAGTGTGTATTGCTGATATTTAGTCCTTCTTAGTTGTTGTTCTCAAGCCTCCAGCTTCTGCTGCAGAATGTCACTTGCAATATACTTCTGCGTTGTCCAAAGTAAAGCTTCTGGTTGAAAAATAATTATTCTGGATAAATTCTGAAGTTACTTTACTTGTATATTTCTATTAGCCTTGGTTAAAAGTAAATATGACTAGATTATTTAGTTGTCCATGTGGAGAAATGTATTGAAACGGTATTTTATATTGGAGACAGTTGTACTTAGCAGTATAATGGACATGAGCAAACCAATCATTATTTATGAACAGGTGTATTTGAACTTGATCAGAAACATTTTTAGAATGTGATTTCTAAATTTCACTGAATTGGCTGGTAACTCTTCTGGACAACGTGTTTAATCACTACAAAATATACTGTAGCACTTAGATTTTCACAGTTTCCAGTCTTACAAAAAAAGCATCGTGTAGTTTTATATATGAACAAGCATTTACCAAACTTGAAGGAGATGGAATACTTAGAGAATTGAAATGTCTGTTTTACATCGCTAATAAAATTGTACATTAATACAATCTCCCAAAACATTGACTGTCTTTTTCTTTATATGTTACCATTTTGATGAATTGCTAATACTCATGGATTAAACCATAATTTAAGATAGAAAGCTAAAAGCTTTTTTTAGGTGTAAATTTCCAATAGCTTATATGTTGATTTTTTTTTTCTTTCCCTCCTTGAATTGCATTGTGTGATTAAAAACACATGAGCTCACGCCGTATTGAAAAGCTTGGTCAGATATCATGCACATACCATCTTACTGAAGTGCCCATAACTGATATCCGCACAAACATATGCAAGAAAATGTTGCTTTCTGGTGAAATGTTACTTCTAACAAGTCTAATATTACCATTAATTTTTGTCATCTTACAATGCTGTTGATTTTAGAGCTTGGATGATGATTCATTTACCACTTAGTTTCCAAACAATGTTAAATTACTATTACTCTTTGTGTTTTGTAGGATTTCTTTTTGTTTAAAATGCTATTTTTTTGGTTAATGATAACTCAGTTTAATTAGGAATTAATGAAGACGTCTGTATGGTGGGATTTCACAATGTGAAATCATATAATCGTGGACTAAGGACTTAAAAGGATTATATGAAAAGTGGTGAAACTTACAGTCAATCGTGGTTTTGAGGTAGGTGGGGTGAATAATAAAGAAGCTAAACTAGTGTGTATTTCAGTAGGTTTTTGGCAGTACTAAGGAAAATCATCAGAAATTAAACTCACTCTGGATTTAAAATGGATTATTTTTGAACCTAGATGGTGTCTCACAACAGAGTACTGTGTGCTGTTGAGCCAGCATGCTAAATTTGGCTTGTGGGTAGGCTCGAAATTGCCTTTATTCGGTGGCCTTGAATGGATTTGCAGAGAGACCTAGTTTAAATAGATTTGTTAAGCATTGAATAATTTAGAGAATATAATTAATTTCTAGCATGTGGTTTTGCTGCTAGCCTTATTTTTTTATGTTTAAAATCTGTGTGGAATGATAATGTTCCAGGTTCATCAGAAGGTCATTTTTTTTTTTTAAACATCCCTAAACATGCCAGCTTTATTCTTTCTAAATCAGAGAGAGGAACAATCAGACTTGACCATTCCCATTTGTCATTTTTGGCAACATCTTTCAGTACAAATACGGGACTAGAATGGCGGCAAAAGTAGAGCCTGATCTTAATCCAGAATTTCCTTATGCCCAGTTTGAATTGTTAAATGTAGTGGAGTAGGGGAGAGGGAGCCAAGGCAAAGTGATTTGCATCTGAGAGCAGTGAGAAATACTGACATTCTCAGTAACGTATTCACAAGTAACAGACTTGTCAAAGCAGTGTTTTGCCATTAGAGTAACTCTGAAGCCCACAGTATTCCTTTAACAAAGGATGAAGATTAGGTATGGGCTTAGGAGGTGGCTGCATACAATGTCCTGACCAGAGCATTCAGAATGTACCAAATTACTCTTAACGTTAGAGTAACATCCTGTAGAGTGGGAGATAGTTGCTTTATGCTACTTCAGCAATGCTTATGGCTTTGTAATCCACATATTTCTGATCTGGGGAAAAAAAAGGGATTTCCCTTTGGAAACAGCAGTATATAAAGGGTCAAATATGGTGTCCCACATGGGGTGGGAGGTGTGGGAGGAATAGGAACAGTAATAAGAAGGACTGTGACCAGGATGACGTATATAAGTGGTGTATAAAGGTGGCAGGCATGCCCCTTCCCAAAGACAAGGGTCTGGAAACATAATTTCTTGTTATTTCACTTGATGAAGAAACAGAATTAGTGATTGATTTGTGTTAAGTATCTTGAAACTTAGTAGGCATATGCTTTAATTAATGAGGAACTAGAGTGCTATGGGACCTTGTAATTAGATGTATGTTTGAATTTTTCTTCAGACTCTTTTGCCTAAATCAAAGTATGTTGCAACCAAGGAATGTTAATCCACTTGGTATAGTTGATAATCTAGAGCCCAAAGCTGATGCAGGAACTATCTGAATCTACTTAAAGCCTTACAAACAACCTCCTTACCCATGCTGTATTGCAATATTAATGATTACACATTATAGCATGTAAGAATGGAAACTTAAAATTAGTCTATACAGCCAAAAGCAAAATTTCCAACAAGGTAAACAAAACATGAAAAATATGTAAACAACGTCTTACAGATAAGAGCTTCAAAGGAACAGGAATTTTAATGGCAGTAAAAGGAGTTTGTATTAGATGTCTTGCTGCCTTTTGATGCAGTTGCTGCAAATGCAGAGTTCTCTGACTGTTTTGAGATACCACAAAAGCAAATGACTACCAACCCTGAAATTCAGAAATTAGCTGTTCTCGTGTTCCACAGCTACCTCGAGTGGTAGACTTGTGGCATGTTGTGGCCAACGTGCTTCAAGACAGCTCTGGTGGACATTAAGGGTGGATCTTATGCCATAAATATTCAAAACGCTTCTCTCACTTTTTATTTTTGTAATGTGTTACCTACTGAACCAGTTTCTATTTAATGTAATTAAACCACTTCCTACTGTGATATTTCAGTGAATTGACCTTCATGGAAAACCAGACAATAGAATTTCTAAGTAGTATTAATAGAGATACTGTTGGTGGTCAGATTTGGTTAAAACAGTTCTTATGCTAGAATTCCAACGTTGAACAGTTTCAAAGAGAAATAAAAAATGGAGTTCTGAAGGAACTGGGAGTAAAGCTGTATTTCAAATTCCTTATAGGTCTAATGCATTTAATGTGGGGAAGGCCTGTTCAGTAACCCCTTGAAGAACCCCTGTAACAAGGAGAGAACTCCAGTTTCATGGAAGTGAAACTGCTAAACTTCAACAGGCTTCGGAAAGAGTGGCTGCAAAACTGCACAGCAGAAAAGGACCTGGGGGTGCTGGTTGACAGCTGACTGAATATGAGCCAACAGTGTATCCAGGTGGCCAAGAAGGCCAATGGCATCTTGGCTTCTATCAGAACTAGTGTGGCCAGCAGGAGATGGGACATGATTGTCCCCCTGTACTCGGCGCTGGTGAGGCCACACCTTGAATACTGTGTCCAGTTTTGGGCCCCTCACTTCAAGAAGGACGTTGAGATGCTGGAGCTGGTTCAGAGAAGGGTAATGAAACTAGTGAAGGGTTTAGAGAACTTGTCTTATGAGGAGCGGCTGAGGGAACTGGCATTGTTTAGTCTGGAGAAGAGGAGACTCAGGGGAGACCTTATCGCTCTTTACAATTACCTGAAAGGAGGTTGTAGTGAGGTGGGGGTTGCTCTCTTCTCCCATGTTAAGAATGACAGGACGAGAGGAAATGGCCTTAAGTTGCGTAAGGGGAAATTTAGGTTGAATATCAGGAAAAAGTTCTTTACATGTAGGTTCATTAAGCTTTGGAACAGGTTGCCCAGGGAGACGGTGGAGCCCCCATCCCTGGAAGTGTTTAAAAGACATGTAGATGTGCTGAGGGACATGGTTTAGGGACCCTGGCAGTGCAGAGTGAAAGGTTGGACTCGATTTTAAAGGTCTCTTCCAGCCAGATGATTCTGTGATTCAAGTAGCTTCTTACCTCGTGCAGATGAAGGAGCAGCCCTGGATTTAATGGAGGCTTATTTGCAAGCTAATAGTACTATTTTAAAACAACTTAAATTCAAATATCAAGCTGATAGGAACAAAAGAGCAGGTTGGTATAGGATGTGTGTGAAGCAGTAGCTCACCTTTGAGCTGTGCAGGGACTGCATGCAGAAAGGAGTTGTCACTGTTCTGTAGTGGGGAACTTGTGCCTTGCTATACCAAGGCTTGCTTTGAAATCATGTCAGCCTGCCTGATTAACCTCTGGCTGACAGAGACTATCACTGCAGGTGGTATGTTTAATATCTGCTATATCCCTGTCATGGGAAGCTGCAGTGTAATAAAACTTCTGTACTGGCCAGTGTTTTATGAAAGATGTGCTCTAAGGTTTTCATTTTGTGAGTGGAGGTAGGGAAGAGAAAAAAGTGCAGTACGACCTCCTAAGTGAACAGAGACTGGGGCCAAGAGAAAGGAGGAGACATCAACTATCTCTTCTTCCCAGTGAATTACCTGGCAGTCAGTTGAAATACCAAGCACCTGAGGAAGAAAGAGGAGAAGAGTTTATTACCAGATTTAATTTGAAGCCTTGGTGGTCCAGCCAGTCTGGGTAGACATCAGCAGCCTTAGTATGTACTTGCTGCAAAACTTCCAATATAAAATACCACTGAAGTTCAGTTACTGCTGTTCTGCATGACAGAGACTGACTGCATGGGTCAGGTGAAGTGTTCACCTAGTAAGTCATTCCTGGGAAAAGTATTTGATCTGGATAAGCAAGAATGATGCCTCACAAACACTCTCCCAGTCAGCAGCAATTTGAGATTTGCAGTATTGTTAGTCAGAGGTAGACACAACTGAGGCAAAACTGCTCAAAGGTGGCAGTGGCTGCGCTCTGGAGTTCCTGTTCTGCAGGTGAGCTTTAGCACATCAGGTACATTTATTTGAGGTGAATAGCTGAAACACCCTGCAAACTAATTTGGTTTTTTGGCAGTTGAAATAATTGATTTTGTAAGATGATATGTCATAATTAAGCAGTCCTTAAAATGTAATGAAAGATTTTCTTCAAGTATGTGTTAAAGTGCAAGAAACCTAATGAAGGGTCTATACACACAGGTGTTCAACTGCTTCTTTTGTGGGATTTTTTTTCCTCTCCCATTTGCAGCCAGTGGCAACATACTCCTGTAAGCAGGGAATGATGAGGCAGGCAGGTGGTTTTTTTTCCCCATGAAGAACAGGGAACAGAAGAGTAAAGTCACTCAGGTGTGGTGGATGATATGAGGCCAGTAAACATTTTTGCTCACAAAACCAAAATCTAAAAGACAGTACTTACTGAGAAATTATTCCTTGACAAAGTGTTTTGTTTTTCACCTGACTCCATATTTCATGTGTTAAAATACAAGAAGCTCTACAGATGTCTGCAGAGGCAGAGGGAATGGTGTGGGAGCAACAGATACACAGTGATGGGGGTAGATTATTCCTAATGCAGAGTTGTAGTCTTTTGTGTTTGCAGGGCAGGTAATTTCTGGAATGCTGTCTTTGGTTTGACAAGCTCTAATTGGCTTCTTGGTTCTAGGAAAGCAGAAATTCCAAGTGCAGGAAGAGAGCCCAAATGCTATGTATTACTCTCTCCTCCATTTCTGGTAATTCAGTTTCCTTAAGAGAAGTTAAGTAAATCCCCCCCAACTTTCTTCTGAACTTGTATCATGCTCTGGACTAAAATGATCTCGTTTGGTCTCCATCTGCACAAGTTCAAAAACACTGTGAGGGGTCTTATCTGTGTTCCTGTTTCCTACAATTTCTGTCTCCTGTATCTGCTGCTGCTGCTTGAAATCTTCACTGCTCTGTCCTTTAGCTATGATGGCTGATGTCTGCAAACGTCGAGGGGCGACACGTGGAGGGAAATGAGAAGGGTTCTGAATGGGTACAGCCTGAATAAAAGACTTCACTGCAAATAACATGGAACTACTATTTGTATTGTTTTATACTTCACCCAGATTCTGAGAGTGAGCATGCCAGTAGTTTTATATGTGTGTATATATGTCTGTGTATGTATATGCATGTGTATGTATAAACATATTGAGAGTGAGATTAATATATGAATTTGGAAACAGTGTTTATCAGTTCACTGTGGTACAAAGTACACTGTATTACTGGTAAGTGTTCTCATTATTCATGGCCTGTTTAAAAGGAGAAGGGAACTGGTTGGGGAGAAGTGCCAGTATTGCCTCTTGTTTTGAGCATCACCTAAGAGAGTGAGGTGATGTACTGCTCTTGCACTGTGCATCTCTCTGCTGCTACCAACTTAGTTCTCCATTTAAGCTGCCTGCAGAAGATCTGGGTCGGCAGAGCTGTTGGTAGCTGTGGGAGCAGGCTGTGCACTCAGCACCGGAGAAGTTTGGGCTGTGGAGAGAATGGAGTTGTGTTCATTGAAAAAAACCAATGCTGTACCTGAGGGACAAAACCAGGACTTGAGACGTGATTACCTTTGACACCTGCCATTTCCTTTCCTCTGAAAGCAGTTGTGGCCATGATCTTTTACCAGGCAGGGTCCTTTAAACACCAAATCACTTGGAGCAAATCCATTTCAAAGCAAATGGATTTAAAGCAGCTCCTGTCCTTGGTGTTCTTGGAAGGAAACTACTGCCAGTACAGCACTGCTCTCTGTCAGACACTCCCTATTTCCTGCCCCCCACCTCCCCCATTTTTAAACCACATATTAGTGTTTTATGGTGTTAGTTCCTTGCATCTAGAGCAGCTTAGATGCACGTTCTGTTGTTTAAAGCTGACTACTCTCCCTTACCTTTAATTCACTGCTGCTTCTTGGCAGCCTGCCTGTATGTATCCACTGTGTTGCTTTGCTGATTGATTGTTTTTCTCCCCCACAGCTGTCTGTCAAGCAATGCTTTCATACACAGAGTCTAGTAGAAGTAATGTCATAACCCCACTTTCTGAACCAACACATCATTTGCTGGTTAAGGAATGCTTGTATACATATCCTTAGGTAGTACCAAATTTATTGTTGTCTTATGCAAAGCGGTTTTTACTATAAAATTCCTGTTATCAAGATGTACTGGGCTGGAATGGAGTTAACTTTCTTCTGAGCAGCTCTTACAGTGCTGCACTTTGGATTAACCTTAACAGTCAGATGAGAAAACACAGTTCCTGCCCCGTTCTCTCCAGTTCAACTGGAATAAAGGGAGAGGAAAAGATACATATCCCACAGAATGATGGGGGTAATAGTAGAAACAAGGCACCTTCTTCCTAGCCTCTTCCTTTTAGCTGTTTCTGCTCTGTTCACCTTTGCAGATGATATTTCATATTTTACATTCATTTTCACAAGCCTCAGCATCTTCCAGCCGCCCTCTATTTGTTTATCAACCTCCTCCTTGTCCTTTCGTAAAAATAAAGCTAAAACCAGCTCACCTTTGGTTCTGAAGTGCTGTCTTCATAACCAAAATCCCACCTGGCCTCCCTTGGTGGTGGGCAACTGCTCCAAGAAGTCATGATGTTATCCTTTTTATAGAGGACATGCAATTGAAGAGCTGCTCCCTCCATCAGTCCAGGACCTTGTGAAGCGGCGCCATTAAACAAATGCTGTCCCAGCTCAGGTGAAGCCTGGTTCTGTCTTAAGCACATGTGTATGTAACACAGGGAAACATGCTGGAAAATAAGCACTCATGGCTTTTGATAGCCTTGGATTACTTGCATTAAACCATGCAATCTCCTTCTGTAGCAGAATAATAGGTCTTGTAGCTAAAAGCAAAGCTGTAGATGTCATGTTGCTCAAGTTTTGTGGGCAATATTTTCCTATGCAAGATAGAGAGCTTGATTTGATGAAACCATTAGCAGCAGGGCAGGCCCACAGTCAGGGAACAGTGGTTCACTACAGCATGGAAGGATCCATGCAGGAATGAGATCGTCCTGTGGTCTGTGCTGGGTCTGACTCTAGCTGGTGTTTTCGTTAATAGCATTTGTGATGGGAGAATATGGTCATTAAATGTAAGTTGACATAAAGCTAAGAGAGACTGCATGTACACTTGGAGAGAAGAACAAAATTCAAAATTATTATACAGGGTGAAATTGGAGAGAGAAAACATGAGGTGTTTCACCTGGACTTTGGTAACATACACCAGGGAACCAGTGGCCAGACAGCAGTTGCAGAAAGGGAGGTAGCTACTTTGTATTATTGCAGAAAAGGAATAAATATTAAAGGGATGAATAAAGAGAAGGATTGCTCTACTCATTATCTTCAGTGGAGTAACATGGGCAATTTTCAACATGTCTGGAAAGATGTAGCTCAGTTGAGAGAGTGAAGGCTGGCATGAGTGATCCGAGATCTGAAAAACCTAACCTTGGAGGAGAGAGAGAAAAAGACTGGAGCTGTTTAGGTTAGGGAAGAGATGACTGAGGGCAGACAAAGTTTGCAAAAGGATGGTAGAAAGAGGGTTAAAGATCAATCTGTTCTCCATGTTTGTAGGAAATACAATAAGGAGCACCAGGCTTAAACAGTAACCTCTCTGTAGTTAGATGCTAGGAAGAGCTTTTCATGGTAGGGACTGCAAAGCACTGGGACAGCTTGGCTGGGGCACTGCGGGGTCTTTCCTGCAGAGACCTTTAGGAACAGGGTAGAGGGGAGGCAGGTTAGACCTCACCAAATTCCCTGCAGCCCTGTTTTTCTGTGTCTAACTGCAGTGAAGAACTATTTCCTTGCTGCTGGTGGTGAGGCAATATCCCACCAATCCTAAACTCTCTTCTTTATTGGACGTTGGGAATGCATCTTCTCTGATGGAATTGTCCCCATCCTCCAGATAAGTCCTGTAGCACAGGTTCATCTTCATGCTTCTGGGACTAAGAGGCTTCTGAGAAGCCTCCTGGTGAAACTGCATTTATTGCATCCTGGACTAGCTTTGTTTTCCAGAACTGGTATCCCTGAAGAAAGCTTGGCCTCCATGGTTATGTCTATGCTCATAATTAAAAGTCGGGGTAGGTTCACGCTAACCCTTCTTTGGACTACCTTCCTCCAGGGCAAATATGTCTTGGAGAAAGGCAGTGATCTAAAAAGTAATTAGGGTGGTCAATGAGGGGTCCTCAGCTTGATTTGGTTTAGCAGAACAGATGTATATTAGTTCTTGCTTCTCCCCTGAAGCGCATCCTGCCTTGTTCGAAAATGCTTCCTTGTTGCTAACTGGCAGGGAAGCCTATTGCCTCTCTCAAATTTTCAGCCTCTTTGACAGCAAAAATTAAATTCCTTCAAGTCCTCTGAGACTGCTGCTCTCAAAAACCCAGTCTGCACTCCCTAACTGCAGAGAGTTTAAAGGGAGAGAGACCCGTTGTGATGTAGGAAGGAAATAATGCTGAAAAGATGGAGGAGAGCAGGCTGGAATTACAGCTGGATGGCCCTTGGGTTTAGCTGCATCTTATTTGGGTTTCATTATCCAAATATTTTACTGAAGTCTTTCCTGCTTTCCCAGCTCACATTGCTCTGCTGACCTTCACTGTGGGAAGCTGTGACCTTCTGCCCCAGCACTCTACCTCTGCCTTCAGCTCTCTCTGGCCATGTACTCCTCCAGACAGCACGGCTGTTGGGTTCAGGTTTCCCTCATTCAAGCAGCGTGCCTGGCAGCAGAGTGTGGGTGTGTTGCATGCAAGCAAGATCAGGGGCAGGGAGAACAGGACATCATTTTCTATCAGCTAATGGTCCAAAAGCTGCGAGGTTTGCCTCTTCTCTTATACTGTCTATATTGCATTGCCCTGTATTATCCATTTGCTGTCTTATTGATTGGCGTGCTTCACAGGCTAATGTGGCTTCCTACAGGTCTATGCATTTACATTGCTCCAAAAAGTGCGACTGGGTTGGAAATATCCCTGCCTTTAATTACATAACTTCATCAGTATTAGCAGCGTTAGCACAGCTTCTCTTACCAGATATGTAGTTTTCTCCATTTAAGGATTCTCACCAGTTGATACTGAGGGAGTTAAATCAGCCCAAACCTGCTGGAGTGGTGTGACTTTCTGACTAACGTTCAGAAGTACCTTGTAACTACCTCACCCTTTAGATTAATACACAAACTCACATTTGTCTGAGGCTCTTCTCTATTTTCAGAGTTCATTTTCCTCACCTTCACTACCTTTTCATGTAGTCTTTTAACTTGGACAAGTCTGTATTTGACCATTATGAGGAATTTTACCCATTTCAAGAGGGGCAGGGGATGCAGGACTTGCTGGTGGCTGGTTAGAAGGGAGTCAGCCAAGTTTGGAGCTTTCTAGTGGCTTCAGACAATGCCTCCTGCCCCAAGCATGAGCTAACACTAAGTGTATGGCAATGGTTCCTTGGAATAAGTAGAACTATCTTGCTTTTCATCTAGATGCAGTCTGGAAAGTTAATGAAGTATTTGGCAGATAGAAACCAGGCTGTGGAGAACAGTTTTGACAGTCCGAGCCTGCATCTTGCAGGACGTTCATGCCATTGAACCACTTCTGTTTGCATCGTTAGCCTGCTGGGAAGATGATGGTCAGGCATGCTGGGTTCCAGCACGTGAAGGTCCTGCACACGCAGCAGGCCAGGGTGAAGTGGCTGAGCAGCATTGTGGCCGCATGCTACTCTGCTGGGCACCTTCAGCTATTAGAAGTTCATTATGAAGGAATGGAGTAGGCTAAGAAGAGAATCTCTAGGCCAAAGACTAGAGTTGAGATGAGGTGATGCTGAGTGACTCAGAACACAGTGCTGCTCAGATGAATTTTTAATCTGTTAGCCAATATATATGTCCAAACTGATTAAGACCAGAAGCAGTAAAGTTTTGACACTTACCGCCTTCTTTGCGTATTTTTTCTTCTTTCTTGCTGAAATATCTGAAACCCTGACTGAATTAAAGATTGAGCTTCTGGTCACATTCCAGAATCAGATTTTTGTCAGCAATTGCCCTGTCTTGGTATTATACCTTTGTCTCATCATACAGACATTCACATGCACACGCACGTGACCCAGCTGCTGGGTCATAAGGAGCAGTTTGAATTGCAGAACAGACAGGGATTCACCAAGGAAGGTGTCAGGTCTACTTTTCTAACAGATGAGGGACTGAATGGGGCACTTGAGGGAGCTATTCACCTTCCTGTGGAAGTGGTGAGGAGAACGAATATTCACCAGCCTCTGGAAAAAGGAACTAAATGAAAAGAATAAATTTTAAAAGAAGTGACAATCATTTGTTTTAAGGAAAACCAGTGTTATTATAACTCTGCAAATAGAATCGTTTGAAATACATAAAGCAAAGCTGTGCTATGGGTAGATCTTCTCTTGCTTATCTTGGAGTTAGTACTAGAGTGACCCTAAATGTTATTGAGTTAAAATATATTCATTATAGATTTTGAAAGTCTGCTTTCAAGATGTGAGACCTTTTTGCACAGAGCTGTATTGTGTATAGCTGCAAGGAGATGCCATACTCAGAGGAGGAAGAGATAAAAAGCTAATTTCAGTGACAGGAGGCCAGGGTCTGGTTCCCTTGATAATCAGAGGGGAAAACTGAGCTTGATCAAGAGGAGCAGCAGCCTCACTTCAGGTTTTCCAAAGGTGCCTGAGATCTCCTAAGTCAGATCTCTGTCCTATGTCTGTTCTTAGGAGGAGCCTGTCTCTATTGATGATATGAGAGACTGTCAGCTTTAGGCTCAATGCCTCTTTTTGATTTCAGAAGCTACCAGTGCCTGGCAGCGTATTTGAGTGGCTAAGTATCTCTAACAGGCAGGCCCTTTGCTCTCTCTTAGTTTTGCTGAGAATTCTACCCAGTTACTGAAGAGATGTCTGGGAGTGGGGAACACCAAATGCCAGGAACAGAGGTAATTCCTTCCGATTGTCTAGCTAGGTGAAGATGTAAGTGGTGCCCTTGGATGCCTGGGAGAGACTTCAGGGGCTTTGCATGAACACCCTTAAAATGCCAGTCCCTCCACTGGTGGAAACTGAATGAAATTCCCTAAGAGTCAAGCCAGTTCACTAGTTAAAGTGAATAAAAGTTGCTAGTTAAGGGACGTAAACTGAAGAAATGTGTCCTACAGTTTATAAGGATATATCAGGAAAACAAAAAATCCTACATTTTGCCAATTTATTCTAAGATTGTGTCTTCTTCTTACTCTGCTCTTGGACATGCTTGCTTGCCCAGCTCACACTTTGTATTCTGAGACTGATCAAACACGTTAGTATTTAAACCCTTCTTTGAGATCTTCATGGGATCCCCTTTGGATTTAAATCTTCCCCAGGACCCTCTTTCATCCCCACTTCTGATGGATCTTTAACCTGTGGTGATGGTCATGCCTCCTCCATATGGGACGCACTCATACTTCTGTGGCAGATCAGGTGTCCTCTTAGGTTCTTGAGGAGATGATGAACAAATAATTAATCCCCCAAGAGCTGACAGGTTTTTCTGACTCTGAAAAGGCAAGGTGGAAATAGCAAAGTGAAACAACTCTAAGCTCTCAATCCTGTGTGTCCTATTAGTGTACATGTTCTCAGTCATACCTGATACAATGTGAGTTGTTTATTACTGGTTTCTGGCTGAGACTAGGCGGGTTGGTACCCTCTTACCCCATGGAAATAGCAACCGGCAGAGGGTAAGTGGCTTCTTTCCGGGCAATCTCTGCCTCAGGGGGATATATACCATGACAGAGGGGAGCAGGGAGAGGATTATGGTGGCTTTTCTTCTTCACAGCGCAGCCCTGATTTTGGGAGGTCCAGGGAGACAGGGACCCACCGTCTGACTGCAGATGGGAACCAGACATCTTTGTTGTGATGCTGGAAGGATGAAGGCTGGGAAACAAAACCCACCGAGGCAGTTGTGCATGAAGATGCTGGAATTATGCTTCACTGTCCTGGAAAGCCAGGGCAAAAAGGTTGGTTCCTCAAAGAGCCAAATGTGCTGTTTTCTAGGCAAAAGTAATTTCTCAGCTGTCAGTGACAGCTCCTATTTAGGACAACCCTGTTTTGAGGCTGCAATTCAGAAGAGCTGCTTGGCAGCTGGCTAGCAGCACAGCTACTTCATTTACTGATGAGAACTCTGAGGAAATGGGGAAAGTTTGCTAGAAAGCAGGTCTGCAATAGAGCAGACCTTGTTTCTCCTTCATGCAACAGAAAATCCAATAAAAATTTGAAAGATGACAGAAATACATTTTGTGTACACAAATTTACTGAACCATGCAAGATCTAGCTGCTAGAGAAACTAGAGTGTGCAGAGTAACTCTGCATTTACCTTGGTCCCTCCTCTCCTGAGAGCCTTTGGCCATGACTGACAGCCCTTGGACCACCTTGGTCTTCCTTGGCTTTAAGGCAGTCAGGCTCTTGCCCTTTGTGTAAGGGTAGGCTGGTTGTAGCCTGCTGCACCTGGAGCTCTGCCAGGTAATTTCGTGAATGTCTCCTCCTGGGATGCATCTCACTGCCTGCAGAGTGAGTGAAAAATCTTCCCTTCAGCAGATCTGTAGTGGCTGGATGTAAGTACACAGAGACACCAGTGCCAGCTGCGGGATGATGACTGCAGCCCTGTGGGCAAATCGTTCAGGAGATAAAACTTGTCGGTTCATGGCTCTGCTGAGAGCTCAGAGGCTGCATCAGCAGGAGTCTCACACCCAAGCAACTGGGAAGAGACCATTTTATTAATGATGGTCCTTGCTGCTAGAGCATGCTTTCTTTTAGAGATTCTCCTCATAAAAAAAGTCCTTCATGCTGCCTGCTGACACTTGCCAGCTTTATGAACTTTGTGAGGAGTGACCCACCAACTGGGCTCAGAAATGTAAATTTTATTTGGAACAATAATCATTATGTGACTCCAATGACAGACATCTCAGTCAGCAATCCTCCTTAAGCATAGGCTCATGGGGCGCTCCATCGCCTTCCAATACACCTCAGCTTACCCCAGCTGGTGGAAGAAATACATTCTGGGGGGTTTTCCCCCCAGCATTAGCCTTGCATGTTGTTTAATCGCTGGTAATTTTGGAAGACCCAAGTACCAAAGTTTGCACTCCGTTCCCCTGTACAGTCACCCGTGCCTCACATCCCAACAACTCCACTTGTCTCCTCCTCACCCACACCAATACCCAATGATTTCCCTAACACTGTAATGCCCTTTGGCATGTCTAGCCTGAGATTCTGCATCGGAAGGAAAATTAAATTTAGGGCAGCATTAAGTTAATTAAACTTACCATCAAATTAATAACACAAGGAATACTGTGCAGACTACGTTATTCATTTTCATGTTTTATTCAGTAAAAACTCCATTTTTAATATGCTTAGTGTTACTGAAGGGTTTCTGCCCTGCTCTGCTAGGGTTTCATGGCACACAGAGTTTCTGGGGTCCTGTATGTAAAGTCAATGTAATTTTCTTTCAAAAGGCAGAAGATTCAAAATTAAGAACAGAAATGAGAAATCTCTAGTTTCTGGGAAGGAAAAAAATAGTCAGAGGTGGTGGTTCAAATTCCTATATTGTTAAATGAATTAATTTTAATTCATCACCTTTCCTGTTCTCTCATTTCCTAGAACTACTATTCTCATCACCACCAGTTTTGTCCATTGACAAAGTGCCAGTTCACCTCTTAAAGGTTTTTCTAAGGGTCTCAGTGCTGAAGCCTCGCTGCACCATTGTGGCACATCCCAGCATTATCTGTACAGCTCTGTTCCTGACCACAAGGCAGGAGATCATTATTTATGAATAATGCAATGAAATACTATGTGGTATGAAGTTAGGACTGCAAGGCTGTGTGCTCCTTCAGGTTGAATTTTTCTTTAAGTGCAGCCAAGCAATACCTAAATAACATGGTATAGAAAGCTACGGCTCTTCCATTCCAAGGGGACTCTGGATTATGGTCTGAAAGAACTTGCATAAACTTAAATTATTGGCACAATAACCCAATGCATGCTTTGGAAAAAGACAGTGGGAATGTGAATTCCCTTGAGAAAGGAAGGGAATTAATGAAAACTGAGACCATTGCGGAGAGACAGCATTATTAAGAAGGCAGAAGGAAAGAATCATTAGGAAATGTGCTGCTATTGCTGCAACACTGCACAAGGGAGATCAAATGAGTATATTATGTGCTTCCTTGCTTAATTGCTATGCTTATTAAAGGTAATTGTTAATACAGTAATGTGTAAACCTTCAAGGAAAAGCTGCTACTCTATGACAGTGTTGAGTTTCACCTCATTGGAAGAGTGGCTGAAAAACTGCCGGTTGGAAAAGGACCTGGGGATGTTGGTCAACAGCCAGATGAATATGAACCAACAGTGTGCCCAGGTGGCCAAGAAGGCCAACAGCATCCTGGCTTCTATCAGAAATAATGTGGGCAGCAGGAGATGGGAAGTGATTGTCCCCCTGCACTGGGCATTGTGAGGCCACATCCTGAATACCTGTCCAGTTTTGGGCCCCTCACTACAAGAAGGACATTGAGGTGCTGGAGCGTGTCCAGAGAACAACAACGAAGCTGGTGAAGGGTCTGGAGAGCAAGTCTTATGAGGAGCATCTAAGGGAAGTGGGGTTGTTTAGCCTGGAGAAGAGGAGGAGGAGAGGAGAATTTATCACACTTTACAACTACCTGAAAGGAGGTTATAGTGAGGTTGGAGTCAGCCTGTTCTCCCAAGTAACAAGCGATAGGACAGGAGGAAATGTCCTCCAGTTGCAGCAGGGAGAGGTTTAGGTTGGGTATTAGAAAAAATTTCTTCACCAAAAGGGTTATGAAGCATTGGAACAGGCTGCCAAGGGAAGTGGCTGAGTCATCATTCCTGGAAGTATTTAAAAGACGTGTAGGTGTGGTGATTAGTGACGTAGTTTAGTGGTGGACTTGTCAGTGCTGGATTAACAGTTGGACTCAATGATCTTAAAGGTCTTTTCCAACCTAAATGATTCTATGATTCTGTGTTTGTTCAAACTTAGTGCCTTCCCTGGTGCAATGTGCAGAGATGCAATCAAACTAGAAAAGCCTTCTTTATAAGTTCCTCTGCTCAGAGGAAGAAGGGACTAGGTAGCTCAGTTCCTGTGGAAAAGCACTCACTCAAACTCCTCAGGATTGCTATATCTCCCTATAAGCCTTGATAATTTCTTGTATGTGAAATTTCTTATATCCATCCATTCCTCTGAGTTTTTCCAGATACCATCTAGGTTTTGACAGCAGGTGGAAAAAAAAAAAAATCACTCATTTAATAGTGCATGAAATTTTCTGATGAGTTACTATTAAAAGAGAAGTATTTTGAAAGAGAGCCATGAGTCCAACATGCTGAGTTTCTGGGTCAGTGCTGAGCCTGCTAGGAAAGAGGTTGCTGTGGGGAAAGATCCCCAGCATTTGTGCTGGTTGAAGCTGAAAAAGAAGAGATGCTGCAGTCGCCGGGGTTGGCTTTCCCCCACCCAGCTGTCTGTGCACTTGAGAAACTGCGGTGGGTATCAGTGCAGCCAGGGAACTGTGATGGCACCCAAGGAGCCTTGAGCACAGTGCAGAACCTTCCCTACACCCTGTTCAAGCAGTAAGGTGAAGAAGGCTTTTGCAATACCTTCTGCCTTCAATGTACTCTTTCCCCCGGGGCAAGGTGTCCCAGATTCTGGGCCATTTGTGTATGTGAAGAAGTGCAAAGGTACTGTGGACAGTGCAGCAGGGTTGGATGGTTTTAGGGGTGAGCCTGCATCACATGTTGGGTTTGCCAGAGCTGAAGAAAGGATTTTTGCTGCAATACAGGTCCATGTGAGTGCATATGCATGGATCCTTCTGCATTCAGGACAAGATGGCATTATGTTCACCTCCACTCTTGATCTTTTTCTTCCTTTCTTCCCTCCTCTACCTCCTCCTACCACTTGCGCAATTCGTGTTCAGCAAAGTCTTTGCATTTACAGTATTATTTTTCTGACAGCTGGAAATAATGTCTAAAATCTGCATTTTTAAAAAAATGCAGCAGGAACCCACTCACGCAGGAGACCTAAGGGTATTCTTCTAGAACAGCTTCTTTATTTCCTTTTAAAGCCGAGTCTTTTCAAGTTCTCAGCCACTTCATGAGGTTTTTTTGTTCTATACTGGTATCCCTGTAGCATGAGGGTTGGTAGACCTTGCCAACTTGCTTCAAGCTAGAAGCCTTGGGAGCATCTTTAGCATCAAAAATAAAACTCTGTTCCTGTGGCTGTATGAAGAAAGGTGTGAAAAGAGGACTTTCATAGTGTGATATTCAAGTGCTGCAGTGCCCAGAAGAGAGCTGCTGTCTCCAGGAGGGGAATTCACAAGGCTGAGTGACATTAACCAGTGAAAGAGGGAGAGCTGGGTGCCTCAAAGTGGAATTAGCATCCTTCATCAGTCTGAAAGAAATGAAGGTATTCCTGAAATAACTCTCTACCTGCTACTGTTGTATTTATACCTGTTCTTTGATATGCATAAATTGGGGCCTTATCCTCTTCTCTTTAGAAGAAAGAGTGTGAGAAAAGATTGAATACTTTTTAGTAACTTATTTGGATTCTTGCTCAGGAAATAAGATATGTAGATTCTAAGTCCTCTTTGATATGAAAAGACTTGAACTTATGTTGCCCCTTTCTCATTTTTGCTAAAACTTGCAGACAAAAGTAACTAAAAAAATCCACTTGAGGCTGGCCATCTACCCCATGGAAAAGTCTGGCTCTAAAGGCTACATTATAATAATATTGCAACTATAAAGAGATTTCAGGAGATGGAGACCTGTGATAGCAGGAGACAGAAGGTGCCTTCAGGAGATCTCCTCTGTCCTGTGTTCTCAACCAAGTCCAGACCTTGCTCAACTTCTACATCCATCTGAATCATGGAATCGTAGAATGCTTTGGGTTGGAAGGGACCATTAAAGGTCATCTAGTCCATCACCCCCTGCGGTGAGCAGGGACATCTTCCACTAGATCAGGTTGCCCAGCTCTTCATCCAACCTGATCCTGAATGTTTCCAGGGGTGGGGCATCTACCACCTCTCCGGGCAACCTGTGCCAGTGTTTCACCACCTTCTGTATAAAATGTCTTCCTTCTATCTAGTCTAAATCTACCCTCTTTTAGTTTAAAACCATTATCTCTTGTCCTGTTGCAACAGGCCTTGCTAAAAAGACTGTCCCCACCTTTCTTATAGGCCCCCTTTAAGTACTGGAAGGCTGCAATAAGGTCTTCCCAGAGCCTTCTCTTCTCTGCTGAACAATCCCAACTCTCTCACTCTGTCCTCACAGCAGAGGTGCTCCATCCCTCAGATCATTTTTGTGGCCCTCCTCTGGACCCACTCGAACAGGTTCATGTCTTTCCTGTGCTGAGGACTCCAAAGCTGGATGCGGTACTCCAGGTGAGGAGTAGAAGGTACTCCACCAGATTGGAGTAGAGGAACAGAAACATCTCCCTCAACCTAGTGGCCACACTTGTTTTCATGTAGCCCAGGGTACGGTTGGTTTTCTGGCTTTGTCCAGCTTTTCATCCATCAGTACCCCAAAGTCCTTCTCAACAGGGCTGCTCTCAATCACATCAGCCCCAGCCTGTGTTGACATCAGGGGTTGCCCCGACCCAAGTGCAGGACCTTGCACTTGGCCTTGTTGAATCTCATGAGGTTCACATGGACTCACTTCTCCAGTTTGTCCAGGTCCCTCTGGATGGCATCCCATCCTCAGCTGTGTCAACTGCACCACTCAGCTTGGTGTCACCTGCAAACTTGGTGAGGGTGCTCTCGATCCCACTGTCTGTGTCATTGATGAAGACATTAAACAGCACTGGTCCCAGTATGGACCCCTGAGGGATACCACTTGTCACCAATCTCCATCTGGACACTGAGCCCTTGACCACTGCCCTCTGCATGTGACCATCCAACCAATTCATGCTCTATTGAACAGTCCACCCATCAAATTCCATATCTCTCCAATTTAGAGAGAAGAATGTTGTGGGGGACCATGTGCCCTGTGTACAGGGTTGTAGGTGACTTTCAGGAGCAACAGGCCTTGTTGCTGTCAGATTTTTAACATGAATGGACATGAACGGACATGAATGGACATGAACGGTGGCTGAAGAGACAAGAATGAGGAAGTAAAATGAAGAATAACACGTACACGAGGAAAAGCTAACTAACCAATTGCTTTGTTAGAATAGGCGCGTGAACCTTGCAAGCAAACCAATTAAATGTAACCTTGAAGCACGTGAACAGCCTTGTAGACTATAAAACAACTGATAGAAGCTGAAATAAAGGTCTGCGTTATCACTTTCATAAAGTGCGTGCAGTCCGTTTCGTTCTCCGACACGGGACAACTCGTCTTCCCCACTTATTGAGATTCTCCTGAGCAGAGATCACCAGCTGCATTCAGCGGCAAGTTTATTTGCCTGAAAAGCAGCAACCTCTCAGTGGGCAATACAAGGAATTGGTGGTACAGCTTGTGGCCATACACTGCCCTGCTTTGAGCACCTACACAGACAGAAAATATGCCCTTGAAAGGTAAGTTGAATGTAGCTAATGACACACTGATGTAGTGCCCAGGGCTTCTCAGCCTCTTGTGCTTGAAAACATTTGCATGACCATGCCTGCAAAACCAAGACACACAATGACAATTCACAAGGATTATAAAACCATGTCTAGTTTACAGCATGCTGTGTGGGCTCACTGACCTGTTACTCAGAGTAATGTTTTTCATCATCGGCTTGATTTACAATGTGCAGCTTCAGATACCAACTCTGGCAAAGAATGCCATCAGTGTGGAGAGGTTAGAAAAGCCACACTGCATGGCTAGAAAGTGAGTTTTTTCTTTGGACAAAAGGCCCATGGTGCCGGTGGCTCACTGAAAGACTTGAGCATTCTCATGATCTTTGTGTTAATTTCCCAGCATGGCTTCTCTGGGGGGTGGGGGAGATCTACACCTTCTGCATCCAGCCTGGAGATGAGGCTATGGCAACAGCAACTGCTTTGCCTTTTGCATCGATGTCTGAGTAGCGTCCTCGGGAGAAAATTCCAAATGGAGACAGCTCGTGGTCATGAATTATACAATTCCCTACTTTCACATTAGGACTGTACAGCAGCCATGGAAATCCAAGCCTGGCAGTTCAAAGTAACTCTCCTGTGTCCCTTTTATTGCAAACATGGGAAGAGAGGCAATGTTATGTACTCGAGTGGGCTATTGGAGTGAATAAATAGATGCTTTTAGATGCAAAGTTCAAACAACTGTATTTAGTAATTAATTATGTGAATAATAAGGCATTGCTGAAAGCATTCAAAAGTCTACATAGTAACTCAGGATGAGGGCTTTGAGAGAGACTTGCAGCAATAATCGTAAATGTCAGCGCTGTTTCAGGGAGGTGAGCAGTGGAGGAGGGCCAATTGATAAGCCCCGGGGTTTTTTTTGCAATGTTTACCTTGTTTGTTTGGGTTGCCAGGCTGAAATTCAAGAATCAATCATCAGGCTATAATGGACGTATTTTCATTATGGCACAAGGGGCCTCAAGTGTCTTTCATTTATGTGTTACTCACAGAAATGGATGAACAAGCAAGTGATATAATACAGCCTGCCAATCCCAGGGTATCTGCACAACTTAAAACTACACTGATGTCCAGGAAAAGCCTCCACTGTCTTGCCAAGGCAAGACTAAAATGTTTGGTTATTGGAGAAGTGTAACCACTTGACACGTTCCTTTTAACTCCAGCACTGGGGGACTGCTGGACATAGAGGTCCCAAATGTCTCTGTGCCGAGAGGTCTTTGAAGTGTCTTCAGGATGGACATTATGAGCCTTTCCATCTCTGAACAGTCCAGGGGACGTGGTCTCACTGTAAGAACTGAGCAGTCACCGCTGAAAGACAGAGGATGCTGATATTTATCTGTCAAAGAAAAGAAATACAGGTGTTATGCCAAAACCACCTGTTTGTGTAACAGTGTTTGAGGCTAATTCTTTATGAGGAACCCAGATAAAATTAATCCAGTTATTCCCGTGTCTTCCAAGTATTAGGAGAAGTGTTTCACCACTTTTATCTGTGCATTAAATGTTTAGTCTACCAGGGAACTCTAAATTTGCATTAATTGAAGGCCAGCTGGGAATGGTTTATACATATTTTCCAGGATTTCACATATAAAATCTTGAAATTCTCTGCAGTGCTTTCTGAAAAGCTCATAAAGATAGGACTATTTTGTGGGAGACATTGGCTGGTGTCCAATGGGCAAAGTAGGGAACACGCAGGAAGAGCCCCAGTGCTTCTTTGGAGAGCAGGATCCTGACCCTGCCTCTGCCATGGATGAAACACATGAATGTTTTTCAGTCCAGGATTTCGCAGTTCACATGCTCCTTATTTTCTGGATAGCTGAACTGTGACTCAGAGCTTGCATGCTAAGAGCTGAAACTTTGATCACTGGGAGATGTTTGGTTTTTTTTTTTTTTAACTGTCCATGTAATGTGCTATTTAATACCAACTACTCGAAGATATGACTCTGGGTCTCCCAATTTGAGGACTCAGAATTTGTGAATGTCCCTCAGTGTTGTGTCTTGTCACTTTTCCTCCCACCTGTGAAATGGGAAAATGCTCCCTTGACACAAAGGGTTTCATGGGAAGAAATCAGTGTGCTAATGACGGGTCCATACAAACATCTTGGTGATCAGAGCAAGGCTTAAATACCACACTGTGTGTCAAGGGGTGAACTCTGAGCAACAAGAAGAGAACAACATGTTGACTTGCTGTTCATAAGCTGAATGCCATCCAGGGTGTGCAGTGAGTGAGGCGAGTGTCCTAAGGCAAAAAAACCCCGTAAAAACCCCGTAAAATTTTGATGTTAAATACTAGCACAACGCCGGTAAACAGGAGGGGTGAAATGCAGCCTGCACAGGGCTGCCTTTGCTGTGTTCTTTGCCACAACTTCCCCAGAATGCTGCTGCATGTTCCCCAGCTGTTCTCCCTTACTTTGCGTTGACTTCATCCGTGTTCTTACTGCTACAGGCTGGCATCTGATTGTATATGTGTCTTTGGTTTTTTTGGGCCCATCCACATCTGAAAGTTTTTTTCCCTTAAAACTGTGCAGAGGTTTTTTGTTTGTTTTATGAAATCACTGTATATTTCTTCACCCTGGAGACTTTTGTTACTCTCCTTTTCTCAGTCACCATGATGGCATAAGGCTAAATCCTGCTGAATAACTGTTTACTTTGTATTTTACAGCAAGACTCTTGACTCTCCAAATAAGGAAATGAAAAGGGGAAAGAGGCCGTGGTTTCCATCTGTTGTAAAACTTCTCACTAAAACTGCTGCCCTATAAAGCTGCACCATGATACAAGTTGCTCTGAAACACTGCTTAAGAGGAGGAAATGGACTGCTTTTACAGAGTGTCTGTAAGGAAAAGGGGAAAAGACTGCAGCCAGACGTAAAGATTTGATCCCCATTAAGGATGGGGTGGAAGAGTCCACAGGGTCCTCTGCCCCGGCCCTGACAGACTGCAGTACACACCGACATAGTTTGACTACTTTAGAAATTACAAGTGTTCTTTCTATTTTTAATACTTCTTTTAAGGTTTCCAGAGTAGCACAGTGAATACTACTACTACTAATAATAAGAAAGAACACTTCAAGAATATGTTTCATTTTCTTCTAGGAAAAAAACAACCTGGCTTTAAACCATCATGCTCCATTGGCAAGTGGATAACTGGAGTCAGCTTGTGATGTCATCAGCAAATTGGGACATTTCACTACCATCGCCTGACAAGTCAGACCCACACTGGAATCCCAGGTACTATTCTGGAATCAACATCTTTTCAAAAAGATGCTGGAAAAAGATATCAGAAAAGACTCTCCTCATTGACCTGTGAACTCTGATTTCTACCAGACCAATTCAAGAGCAGATTGGACTGTCTAGGCAACCCATACTTAAAATGGACTTTCTTAACATAAATATAATAATAATCCATGAGAAGAACAGCAAGCAAGGCAGCTAAGAATATACAAGACCTAAGTTCTTTTCCAGCTTCCCGTCCATTGCCTGTGGTGACAAAGCATATTGGTTGATGCATCCATCGCTACTTCTAAGTTTGCATCAAAATGAGTTTGATGGTCTAAACTAGTATTCTTCAAACTTTGCAAGCCTAACACCCTTTCCACTGCAGCTGTCTTCCTGAGATAACCCTTCCACACCCTTTACACTTTTAGTTACTGGCAGCAGCTCAGTTCCTCAAGCTGGAGTAGGAGAGACAGTTGCAGAGGTGCACCCTTGTTTCCCTGCTCTGGAGCAATACAGCTGCTACCGGCACTCATTCAGCATAGTTTGGCTTCCCTGGTTTTCTTCTTAAGCTTTTAATGACATAGAGAAAAATAATACTTTAATAACAGACATGCACATGTTTTTGTGACATCTCGGAAGTTTTTCTTAAGATTATTCTCATCTGATTCACTCTGAACATTTTTTTTTTTTGTGGAGGCCTTCAGGATTGCAAATCAGTGCTTTACTTTTCACACACGGGGCACCTGCGTTACCGGGCGGGCCCCAGCCTCAGATGTTTGTTTCCATCCTTCCTGAAACCTGCTCAGGTGTCCTTTCTGCATTCTCTGGCATAGCAGAACATGGTGCATTAATCTTTTGTAGCCTAGGCACAAAGACAGATTTACTAAAATAAAAGAAGTCATTCAAAGGTTGATTTTTAAAAAATACTATTCTGGCTGCTTCAAAAGTTCTGTATAGAAGTATTTCCAAGGCAAGACTACAACAGTTTTCCTCAGGCCACCTGTGCTATATGTGAGCCAGACCAGCTAGTTTGTTTTTAGTTATTTAATTTTGAAAGGTTTCTCACCAGCAGTATTCACAGAGGTGTTCATTCTTCTCAGATTGCCTGAAACCAAATCAGAAGCTACTTTGTTGTTTAAGAATTCTTACTTCAATTTCCATCTCACTTAAAACACGTATTTACTCTCCAGTGGATCAAACTGAAACAAGTACAATGGAGCTTGAAGTAGAAAAGCAGCATGAAGCCCACAGTGAAGCCATACCAATTTTGTGGAATCACTTTTTTTGTTCAGGAAGATAGTTCGTGTTCAAATACAGTTGTCTTTATTATTTTCTCTTTTAAAAGCTGGTTGTTACTGAAATGCAATTCATTCTGCAGGAAGGTCAGTACTGCAGATCACTAAGCAGTCCATATTAAGGCAAAGCACATGTCCTTCACAAGGAAACCTAAAGGTAGGTGTCAAACAGTGTCAGAGTTTGAAGTATGGTCTACGGCAATCTCCTTTCTCTCCCTTGACCGTTTTTTTCAGTCAGGGGACTCATGCTGCAAGTTGACTTAACCATTGGAGATAGGTTCCAAGTGCTGAGAGGTCCAGGTCCTTTCCCTTAGCCTGGCTTAATTAGCCTCATCCATTTCCCTCCAGTTCTCCATTTGCACAGAAGTGCACTGGCAAGCCCTGTGCCTAGCAAGTGTTGCTGCTATGAGCTGACTTGAGGTGAATTTCATTCACCCTGTGCCTCATAGCCACGCGAGTTGAGCAGATGTATCACTAGGAACTATGCACAGGATCATAGATGATGCACCCTGGAAGGGACCTCAGGAGGTCTTTAGTCCAACCCCTTTCTCAAAGCATGGTCAATATCAATTTCATATCAGACAGGATTTAGTTTGTTCTTAATCTTTTCCTTCACTGATTGTTCTTCAAAAAGAATTCTTTGTTATTGTGGAGACTGGTCATCTCTGCATAAGTGTGGACAAGCATGCAGGACAGTAGCAATTGTCAGCCAGCAGCTATTTCCATTGCACGGGTTAGGTTTCCTACCGGTGACCCACTGGAGGGACTGACTTTTAAAGCAATATGTTCACATCAGAGCTTTAAGAAGTGTCTCAAGCTGACCACAAACAACTAAGGCAGCCGTGATAATTACTTGCCCTTGAAAATTTTGCACATCTGTACAATAAAACTCCTGTCCTCTGAGTTACAAGAGAAAAAATGCTGCATGTTGTGTCGGGACTTTTATTTGTTTTACTCCCACACAGAATGTTCAGAGGTGGATGGCAAATGGAGAGACAACTGTGTCTTACAGGTACAGGTATAAATGATAACTGTTTTGAGAACAGGTAGCTGATTTGAATCTGGATCCCAAACGCTTTACAAATTGTACAGCTAAAATGAAGGATTCTTGCAAATCTGGTGGGAAGAAGCAGCATTCATTATATGTAGTAATGAACAATGCCCAGTAAAAAAAGCTATTTTCGATGTACCGTGTTGCTGCAGTTTGAAAGAACTGAAAGTTTGCAAAAGCGACAAATTTACCCTCAGGGGAGATTTGTCTCCTCTGAGAGCTAAACAAAAGAACTAAAGTGTTCGAGCTGGGAGAACAATAGGGCTTAACATGCACTTATGGCTACAGGCAAAGAAAAACAGCATAGCAGGCTTGGATTAAGGATGTGAACAAAACTTAATTTAATTTAAAAACAATGAGAACCATAAATCAATCACTTAAATTCACGTAGGACAGAAAAAGAAAAGAGAGAACGGTGGTATTAAATGCATAAAAACCCCCCCATATATATTTCTTCCCACTCCATCCACATTCCCACTATAAAACCTCACACACGGTCTCAGCCAGAGAGGCGGGGAGAAAGGAAAATAAACCCGGAATGGGGGAATGCAGTTCTCTTAACCTCATACATTTCAGTTCAAAGTTGAACTCTCCAGGACAAACTTCCTTTGCAATGTGTAGTCTTTTCTCTGGGTGGCTGGAAAGCTTGAGAGTTACCAGGTTTCCAGGGGCAGTCTCGGTTCTCCGCTCTCCCTGGCTGCAAAATGTGAGAGCTACTGGATCTCCGAGAGATGTTTTAGGTTCTTTACCACATAGCAGCAGAGCCTTCATTCTCAGTGCTTGAACCTCTCACTCCCACTCACCAGTGGCTGCTCTGTCTCCATGCAGAGTTGGGGGCTTCAGCCACTCTTCATCCCTTCCTTCTGGCAGCCCTTCTTACAACCCGTGCCAGTCATTGACAAAGTGAAAAGGCTACCTGCTGTGCAGAAGATCTTTTTACTGTCTCGGGCATGAGGTGAGAGCTTCCAGTTCTCTCTTTTTTGTCCTTCTGCTGCAACACAAAAGTGCACGCCCGCGAAGCCATGTGGGTTGCTGCTTTTTATAGATTTATTCAAAGAGACGTTGATTGACATGGCTTGTCTCCAGGGGTAGTGTGAAATAGGAGCCAAGGCGGCAAAAACCTCCTTTCACATGGTAAAAAACAAGGGAAGAGGGGGAAAGCCCCCTTCTGTCCTGGAGCTGAAATCCTAAACCACAACATATGTTGTTTCTACCAGGCAATCTATCTCTTACTGTAACCCTAAGGTATCTATGTAATGAGGTTATATGACCTTTGAGTATATGACCCTGTCAATTCTGCAAATAACTGACATAATCCTATGCACACTTCTGCTATATCTCATTCAGTAGGGAGTGTACCTGGTTTGATTAACCTGAGAGGTAAGCAATATTATCTCTGGGCCTGTTGGACTATTGTCTGTTACGGATTTTTCTAAGCAAAAGAGAAGAGTTATTTTTCTTCCTCTTCCCTGTAACTTTTTTTAGAGAGCGCAATTACAACCCTACCTATACAATTCCTTGCATTAAATCATTGCCAAGAGAGATGTTTCCAAAGGTTGTTGCTTTTAGAACAAAAAAGAATGCAAGAGACTACATGTAAGACAATGCCACACTTTTTTAATCTATCAGCTTTGAGAAAGAAAACCTTCCAACACGACATTCACCCTTTTCTCACCATCTCTGCCGAAGTTCTACAATTAAAGTGATTCAAATGAAGATGCTTTATCTTTTTTGATTCAGAGCCGACTCCATTTCAAGTACTCACATGCCTCTTCTCATGGCATCTCATTGGGTTTTCACTGACATTGATCACAAATAATACCCAAGGACAAATGCAATGATTTATGAGTAGGTGGGTAAATCCTCTCTGAATCTGATTGCAGCTGTTAGTGCTGAATGTCACCTATGAGCTCACCTTGCTGTGCAGAACAGCTCTTCTGGTTTTGCATTTAACTATGTCCTTTCATGCTGGCCGGGTCCTTTCTGCTTCTGGAATGAAGACACATCAAAATAGCGCTCTTGCAGTAAAGCCTATATAGTCTTATAGCAATTTTTGAAACACTGGAAATGGCAGTTGAAAGTATTTTGGGCAAAGCCACTTAGGTATGAGTTCCCACTCTGATCCCAAGAATGTGCAACATCTCTTGTAACTCTAGAGAAGTGTTGCATCTGCATACTTGTATGCTACTGAGAGTCTTTAGAAAGTAACTCTTCAGGATGTATGCATAAAGACTAATTAATCTTTTTTCACATCTGTGCTTTGTACCCACTTTTATGCTAGTAAGTGGCCATGTTTTGCCTCCCAGCCATTTGTCCCAGGCACCATACAACAGCTCAAATATCCCTTGTTCTGCCATTTTGACCACTTGAGAAGTCTCCTCATTTTCTGCTTGTTGCGCAACCACCTCACCCCTTCCTACAAGAGCCCTTCAATTTTCCCTAAGGAACTCTGCAGGTCCTTTTATTAGTTCCTAACATTTTCTGCTTTGGAATATCCCTGGTGCCTCTTCCCACCTGTGCATCCTACCTGGCTTGCTGCCTGAAAGACAGATCATACCCCTCCTCACTCAGACTCCAAGGAGGTCCCCATGCTCCTCGGAAGGACTCTCCAGGAGGATCCAAACCTTCCCTGAGAAAACTCTAGCCTGTCCCTGCCTAGTCAGATCTCAACAACATGTTCTATATGTGCATTACTCTCAGTTGTTCTCCTTAATTTAACTGAAGATATATGCAGTGCTCTTGAGGTGTCATTGTATTATTCTTCATTACTGATGCTTTGTGATAGGTAGTTGAGAGAGTAAGGGCAAAGAATAGCAGAAGGGTCTTGCTATCAGACCAGTTAGTCCTGGAGTCAGAGAAATGAGAGCAGTACTGAGGGGATGAAGTCGATTTCTTGCTTACCAATCTGGGAAACTAGAAGGCCAGAGTGAAGTGGAGAAAGCCAAAAGTAAGAAGGAATAGGGACAGCCCTGGTTACCTTCCTAGTGAGGCGCAGGCTGGGCTCCTGTGTTCTGCCCCAGTGGAGCTGGATATAATTAACAGTAGAGGTGTGACCTTGTACCATTATATGCAGCAAACACACATATACACAATACATTCTTGAGAGAAAAGACATCGCTTGCTTTTCTCTTTGCACCATAGCATATGGTTAGCACTATTGAGAAGATTTTTATACACATATATATATATGTGAAATTCTTCAGGAGAAAACGCCCTGCACAAATTTACAATATTACAATGGCTGGAGAAAGAGACGGCGTATTTCAGAGCTCATCTGCGTTGATGACATCTGATCTTCTTTGTTAGATGGTTTAATAAGACTGACAAAACTCAAGATTTTGTGCAACTTCCCTACTGATAAATGCATGGGAAAAATGTCAGTGGTTGATGTGTTGTGGCAAAATGTATTCATCTTCTTTGTAACTCTTGAGCTGCCAGTCTTTTTCATGCACAGCTTGCAAGAACAGATTTGATTAAGTGATCCAAGAGGCTCCAGCCACTCTATTAGTTTCTTTTTCATGAACTTTACTGAAGTCCCTCTGCTCAGGAATAAACACAAGTAATCAAACTAACTTTTGAAGATCATGATGGCTAGGGCCAATGAGTGATGTTAGCCTACAAGAAAAAAAGTGAAGTATGAAAAGATGCAGTTTATCACACACAGTGTAGCCAGTCTCCTTGGATAGGCACCCTTCAGCTTTTGTTGTGAGGAGTTTTATTCTAAGAACTAGTGACTGCCATTTTTCTACATTTAGTCTCTTTTTTCCCCCCTTTTTTCCCTAAGAACAGAACACCGAGAAAGCATATTTATTTTCTATTTAAAGTTTTAGCATGTTCCTGACAGTGGGAATCTGTTAAAAGTGAACTGAAGACTTCTGTGAAAGTTCATGTTCAGGACTTCGTCACTTACCTCATGTGGATGTCTCTGTAGGATTCCTGGCTCCATTACACAAGGTGCTCTGTAAAATCAAAGAAGGACAAAGTAGTCTTCCTCGTTTAAAAAAGAAAAACCCATGAGCAGCTTGTGAAGCAGCCTAGTTTTTGGGTACTTTGCACACACATTGCCTTAGTTGTAATGACATTCCTCTAAACAGGAGCCTGCCTGCCTGCCTTCCTTTTTTCCTGCCTGCCTGCCTGCCTTCCTCCCTCCCCCCCTCCCCCCCCACAGGTAACTTCTGAATTTTAACAGTATTTCAAGGTAGATAGAGTGATGGCAGCAGGAACAGTCTTTTTAGGCAGGCCACCTGTGCAGGGACATTCTGCTGTCTGTATGCCAAAGAGAGATTATATCAAAACACTCCTGCAAAGGGATCAGAAAAGCCCCAAGGGTCAAGCAATATTTTAATTTGAGGTTTTCCAGAGGCATATTACCTCTGCCTGCTGGATCAGACAAACGTGGACAGGCAGACTTCTCTTCCTCTGAAGACCTTTGAGGACACCTGCCTCATTGTGCTCTAGTTCAGGAGCTCTGACACTTGTTTTAGGGTGCTAGTTCAAGCACCTGTGATCTGTAAGTGAAAAGGAGCCCTCCACTGCATTTGTATTTATAGCCAAGGGCAGTGCGAATGAACAAGCTGAGTCATATCCCAGCAATTTGAACTCCGCTTCTGCCTGGCAGGCTGTCTCGTTGCTATTTTGAACAGGTCAGATCCTCCTGGAAGCTTTTATATGGCACCAGTCATTATGCAATTCTTGAAGTGAAGGCTCTCAGAAAGCACTGTGATATTTCAAATAGTGTGAGGGATTTTATCTCATGTCGGATATAATACATACAGCTATTTAAACAAGCTGATAGTTTCTCAATCTAGTATGACTAACTTTTGTAAACCACGTATTGTACAAGGCTGTGCTTTGATTTAATTTCCATGCCTCATTAAGGATTTCAGACTTCAGTCCTAATAAGGACTGTTTGTTATTCGTTGAAATGATGTAAGAGAATATTCAGCTCTTGCTGAATTAGGAATTAGGAAAGAAAATAAACCATTTTCCTGTATTCCTAGTTTGAATAGATATTTAATTAAAGTGGCATGCCTTGGGCAAAACCTAATTAATACATCATCTCTGTATAACTAAAATTAATGGGTGGTTTATGACTGCTAAGCTGCAAAAGGGACCGAAAATATCTTTCCTGTCTTGCTCATTTTTCATCTGACCATCCTTCATTATTTTCTCATTGGAAGAGTGAAACTTTTTTTCCGATCATTCAAATTTAATGCATACTGCTGGATAATTCCGTGCTAACTCCGCTGCTCCACCAACTTTTCCATTTTGATAATTTCCATTATGACTTGTAGCCTGAGCAAATGCCATGGTAAGGCTTTGCTGTGGAGGTAGTAAAGGCCCAGTTCAGCCAGTGCTCTCTCAGACAAATAATTTTCCTTGTGGAAGGCTCACCTGTGGGTGTGCTGACCAGTGTGTGGGATGTGCTGCCTCCTGCCCTCTTCCAATATGGGATACATTTACTTTCTTCTGGTGTGGCTCCTTGGGTTAGGAAGTTTACTGAGGAGTGCAGGGCATAAAGCTGCTGGGAACTGTAGGATCTCTCGGTGAGTTCATGGACATTATTGAGAGTGGTGTTCTGCTCTATCCCTAGGATGGGCTTGTAATAGGCTGAGAGGTCAGGGAGAAGTGTATGTCTTTCTGGCAAACACATTGGCTATGTCATGGTGGGGCAAATGAACATGGACATCTTTACCTTCCAATTGCAAGCCGTTGTCACTTTCCTCTGTGGCACTGGCACCAGTAGCAGCTGGTTAGTAATTAAGATGACAGAAGGTGTCACACCATTACCACTTTGTGTGAGGTAATGCAGTAACTCTTAACATTTACAAGACACTGTGACATTATGAATGAACCCTATTTCCTATGGAGATAAACCTAATCTAGACCTTCCCTTCCTTCCATGCTTTCTTGAAAGAAACAGTTTTGAGAGCTTCATCACCAACATACCTGTCTATATCTTCTCTATCCTATTCCTGTTCCTCCTAACTCCTGTCCACTGATATGACCAGCCTTTCCACCGTTCTTTGCTTGTTTCTGTGTGGAGGGAACTGAACTATTTACAACGGTGAAAGCACTTTCTTGTCTCAGCTCCTTTGGTTCAACCTACTGCTGTCAGGATGCCTGTGTGTATCAACCCCCACTTCTTTATTATCTGTGTGTATCAACCCCCACTTCTTTATTTAGCACTGACATGTGCTGTCTTCTGCAGCATTGCTGCTCTGTCCCTCAGATGCTTTGTTTCTCCTGCTCCCTGAATTGGTCTATAAACTTCTCGAATTGTTCTGTAAACTCCTCAGCCTGGTGATCTTTTCCATCTGATTTAATTTTCATAGGCTGCAGAGAAACAGGAGCTGATGATATTGGCACAAGTCAAAGACCTGTCAGGATGAAACTATCCCTGCAGAGTGGCCAGGTATTGATGATGGACAGTTTAACTAGATTTGTTTCGTGCTGGCGCTTTGTAAGGATCCTGCATAGATGCATGTCTGTTATGCCATGGCAGGAAGTCTTTGTGTGAGATGGACTGGGTAGGGAGATGAGAAAAGCAGAACATGAATGAAAGAAAAATGGAGAAGCTGACTTGTCTTGAAGTATGTGGAGGTCATGCTTGAGGGTAAATGACAAAGAGTGGAGAGGACACCAGCCCCTGTTGCTGTGCATGAGGAGAGCTGTTGGCTTAAATGGGATGGCTGAAATGTGGAGGAAAACCCTAAGAGTCTTGTCCCCTGCCTTGGAGCTCATGGGATGACAGAAAAAGATGAATTTCTCTGAATTTATATTCCTCATGTAGGTTCCACCTTCTTTTTGCGTGTGAAAAAGACTGTCGTAGAGATAGATTCTGGGATTTCTGGGCATTAGAGGCAATGGCTGCAAAGAAATCTTGCTCACCTCTCAGCACTGCACACTGCATCTCTACCTATAACTCCTGTTCCTTCTCTAGTTGTGTTCTGTATGAAAGGGGGATGTATATTCCCTAGTGCACGTGCCCATAAATTGTTCCAAACACCCTTGTTCGCAATAAAGAGGGGTGTTCAGATCGAGACCCTCAGCTTTCACAGCAAAGGGAAGGAGGAGAGGAGGAGGAAGGCGAATCGGAGAACATAGAAAATTGGAGAGGCGTCTGGTGACAGAAATTCTGAGTGTCAGAATGGAAGGGAGGGAAAGGGGGAGGGAAAGAAGGGAGAAGGACTTACAATCAAAAACAAAACCAGAAACAGAAAGTAGGGATGTAAGAAATATTAAACATAAACATGCAGAGAGCTATGGTAGCTTTTCTTATTATCACATTTCTATTTCATGCTGACAACAATACTTTGTAGTGAATTTGTTGGATCGTTTCCAGACAACAGCTCCTAATCTGTCATCGGAGTTCTTATGAAACCTCATGGTATTTCTGCCCGTCTAGATGCTGCAATTCATGGCAGTGAAGGTCTGGATTGTCCTCTAAAGAACCTCATGCCTTTTCATTAGCCTCCTAATTAAGGAGACTTAAGTTAGCCGAAATGAATTTGCACCTTAGTGATGGTTCTTATGAAAGAAGGAAAATAAAGTTGGTGAATCCTGTGATTTAGGATTTAGGATGTTTTATAACGGAAATAAAGCATCACTGACCAGATTGATCTGCAAGCATCAGGTTGAGCCTTTCAGGCAATTTTATTCACTGGATGCTGTAAACCATCATTGTGTTCTCCTTCTGGAAGTGGTGTAATTTGCAATTAAATTTAGCTTTGCTGCCCTGTAGGGCAATGGCAATACCTTGTGCAATATGGGATTTTGGAAAGTTTAGTATTAACGTCACATTTCCTTCCTGGCTTCCACAGAAGTCGAAGCTGGGGACTCTTGCGCTCCAGCTTCTGGCAACATTTTTTTGGGTAAAATTTTATATATGTTTAACATTTCTTAGTTCCTGGATCCTGGAACGGGTGTGAAACATTCAGCATATGGAGAAGCAAAATTATTAGCACAGCAAAAATGAGAGAAAGATTTGTTACTCTTCAAAGCTTGCAGAATTAGGCAACGGGTGAAGTGAATACTGATCAGCTCCAGGACTGGGTTTCTGCAATCCAGAATGCTATAGACATATGGATGGGGTTGTGGCCATAGTAATTGTCTTTGCTGCCACTCATCCTTCTTCCAGGATCACAGATGTGCTGTCCTAACCCATTGCAGAGTGGGATGAGGTACTTCACACCCATGGTAATAGATCTAGCTTCAGAAAGTGCTAATGAAGAGCTTAACTATTTCTTGCTACAGGTGTGACTAGACAGTAAACTAGAAATGGTTTAACAAAAGCCAGCAGCAGTGAGACGGAGAAGAGGTAGTGAGCACAGTGTGAGAAATGTGAGTGGGAGCCTGTAGAGAGCCAGAGCAGGGAGAGGAGGAAAATGGTGCCTTCAGCATCCCAGAGAGGAAGGATTTCCCTGACCCTGCAAGCTGCATGCAGACAGGCCGGGGGAGTTTAGCATCCCACCGACAGAGCTGTACTGCACTGTACTGCAGCACTGAGCTCCTTGTGGGTATGGCTTTGTGGATCTGCTACCAACACAGTCCCTGGGTTTGTTTAGCAGCTTTGGTATGAATGGTAAGTTAGGACACTGAAGAAGACCTTTTTCCCAAAGATAATGTTCAAGTTGTTTTTATCAATGTTCATTACAGTATTTCCACTACAGCATCAAACCTTCCCTCTCCCTGACTCTCTACACAGCATGAACACCTATTTCTCAGTTTGCAGCAGTTTGAGCTGTATTCCTCAGTATACATCTAGCAATATGTAGCATGCCAGGAGGAGGAAAACATGCATCTACTTTGAAAACAAGATGCTGCCATTCACAGCAGACTCTGACCAGGATGTTGTGTTATGCATTGCAGCATGTACTGTTGATGGAACAGCACTTCTTTTACAGGTAGATGTAATATAGAAAATGGGGGCATGGGTGGCTTATGGCCCCATAGTCCCTTACTGACCAGCACACCCAAGTCAAGAGGCACAAGTTAACATTACCACTCTTTACACTGTCTTCTCACCAGTCTGCTGGGGATGGGGCATTAGGTACCCTTCAGCATTGCAGCTGCAAATAAACCTTCATGTCATCATGTGTGGTCATGACCATGGTTATGGTCAGACTAAGGTGCCATGACTTTTGCAAGCTGCAAAGTTTCTGATGTGCAGGAAAGAGCTAATGACCAGTAAAGACAGGAGCTGCCTCACCCAGCTTTACCGGAGTCAGGCATTTGCATTACACCGGTTCTCTCAGTTTCCTCCATAATCCATGGCAGAGATAAGCAGTTCCAGAGAGAAGTCATCCCACCTGCCTTGGGATATGAGACAAGGAACTGCTGTCTACATAAATGTAGATGATTGGTGTAGACTGAACTCTTACTTCCTGGATGGATAAAGATACGGGGAAATGATCTCACCCATCTTTATTACTTTGTTTGCGGATTGTCCATAGCTGGACTGACCTTTATAAATGTCTTATTCAGTCTTCAGATTTTTTTCCTATTTCCCTGAAAAGATTCCAAACTGTAGCTGTTACCAAAGTCTTGCTTCTTCAGAGGACTCTTCTGAGGCTTTATACTTATACCGTGTTTTGACTTGCTGAATCAGTTAATACATAAATAAGTTGAGCAGATGTAATAACAAGCATTGCTTCAGATATATCAGCTGAAATTAATGACATTTAATGACTGAGCATGATTGCGTCAGTCACCGTGTGACTTTCTTATCAAATACAAATGCAACTCTCTGCACAGCTACATGACCTGGGGCATGTCCCCGATGTGAGTGCATCCCTCAGGGCAACGGGGTCTGGATGTGAAGGCTCTCATTGCCTGAATGAGTGGAGGAGGCAGGAGGAAGCCTGAGACAGTGGAACTTTTTCTCTGAATCCTTCTTGTTGCAGTCAGTGTGGTGAAAACCTTTCCAGTGTATTAGTCATCCAAGGTTCTGCCTGATTCCAAGAGGCTGGGGCAGGTGATCCCTTAGATTCAAATGCATAAATATGAATTCATAAGTGAAACTAAACAAAAGCAAGCTTGGCTGAGTTTTGGTGATCTTGTTCCCCACTTCTCAGCCTTGTCTGTGCTGCAGAGACAACCATGGTGCTAGGACTTAATTCTGTGAAACCAGCTGATTCTCAGTCCCAGATATCCAGGCGCTGCGAATGTATTTCCACAAGCAATTGAAAAAAAAAAAATCTAGAAGGGGCTTTCCATGGGGTTCTGGCACTCACAGAATCACAGAATTGTTTCGGTTGGAAGAGACCTTTAAGATCAAGTCCAACAGTTAACACAGCACTGACGAGTCATCACTAAATCATGTCCCTCAGCACCACACCTACATATCTTTTAAATACCTCCAGTGACAGTGACTCAGCCACTTCCTTGGGCAGCCTGTTCCAATGCTTCACAACCCTTTCTGTAAAGAAATTTTTCCTAATACCCAGCCTAAATCTCCTCTGCTGCAACTGGAGGACATTTCCTCTTGTCTTATCGCTTGGTACCTGGAGAACAGACTGACCCCAACCTTGCTACAACCTCCTTTCAAGCAGTTGTAGAATGTGATAAATTCTCCTCTCTTCCTCCTCTTCTCCAGGCTAAACAACCCCACTTCCCTCAGACGCTCCTCGTAAGACTTGCTCTCCAGACCCTTCACTAGCTTTGTTGTTGTTCTCTGGACACTCTCCAGCACCTCAATGTCCTTCTTGTAGTGAGGGGCCCAAAACTGGACAGGTATTCAGGATGTGGCCTCACCAATGCCCAGTGCAGGGGGACAATCACTTCCCATCTCCTGCTGCCCACATTATTTCTGACAGAAGCCAGGATGCTGTTGGCATTCTTGGCCACCTGGGCACACTGCTGGCTCATATTCAGGCAGCTGTCAACCAGCAACCCCACGTCATTTTCCACAGTGCAGCCTTCCAGCCACTCTTCCCCAATCCTGTAGTGTTGCAGGGAGTTGTTGTGACCCAAGTGCAGGACCCAGCACTTGGCCTCATTGAATCTCATACCATGGGCCTTGGCCCACCAATCCAGCTTGTCCATATATCTCTGTAGAGCCTCCCCACCCTCAAGCAGATTGACACATCTGCCTATTTTGATGTCTGCAAACTTACTGAGGGTGCACTCGATCCCCTCATCCAGACCGTTGATAGTTAAAGAGCACATGCCCCAACACTGAGCCCTGGGGAACACCACTTGTGACCGGCTGTCGACTGGATTGAACTCCATTCGCGACCACTCTCTGGGCCCAGCCATCCAGCCAGTTTTTTATCCAGCAAAGAACACACTCATCCAAGCCGTAATCAGCCAGTTTCTCCAGGTGAATGCTGTGGGAAACTGTCAAAAGCTTTACTAAAGTCTAGGTAGATGACATTCACAGCCCTCCCCTCATCCACTAAGTGGGTCATCTTGTCATAGAAGGAGATCAGGTTAGTCAAGCAGGACCTGCCTTTCCTAAACCCATGCTGACTGGGACTGGTCCCCTGGTTGTGCTGTACACGCTGCGTGAAGGCACTCAAGATTATCTGCTTCCTGATGATCTTCCCTGGCACAGAGGTCAGACTGATAGGTCTGTAGTTCCCTGGATCCTCCTTCTGTCCTGTCTTGTAGATAGGTGTCACACTTGCTAACCTCCAGTCAACTGGGACCTCCCGGTTAGCCAGGACTGCTGATGAATGATGGAAAGTGGCTTGGTGAGTACTTCCGCCAGCTCCCTCAGTACCCTGGGGTGGATCCCATCCAGCTGCATATACTTGTGTGTGTCTAAGTGGTGCAATAGGTCACTGACCGTTTTCTCTTGGATTATGGGGGCTTCATTCTTCTCCCTGTCTCTGTCTTCCAGCTCAAGGGGCTGGGGACTCAGAGAACAACTGGTCTTACCATTAAAGATTGTGGGAAAGATGCCATTCAACACCTCACGCTTTTCCTCATCCTTGGTCACTATATTTCCCCGACATCCAGTAGAGGATGCCTCCTTAGCCCTCCTTTTGCTGTTAATGTTTTATAGAAACAATTTTTTTTGTCTTTTATGGCAGCGGCCAGATTAAGTTCTAGTTGGGCTTTGGCCCTTCTAATTTTCTCCCTGCATAAGCTCACAAAATCCTTGTAGTCTTCCTGAGTGTCCTGCCCCTTCTTCCATAGGCCATGGACTTTTGTTTTCTTCCGGAGTTCCAGCCAAAGCTCTCTGTTTAGCCAGGCTGGTCTTCTACCCCGCCGGCTCATCTTAGGGCACACCAGGACGGCTCATTCTTGTGCCTTTAAGATTTTCTTCTTAAAGAATGTCCAAGTTTCCTGGACTCCTCTGCTCTTCAGGCCTGCTGTCCAAGGGACTCAGTCAACCAATCTCCTAAACAGGCCGAAGTCTACTCTCCGGAAGTCCAAGGTGGCAGTTCTACTGACCCTCCTCCTTTCTTCCCCAAGACTTTAAAACTCTACCATCTCATGATCACTATGTCCAAGAAAGCCTTTAGCCTTCACATCACCCACAAGTCCTTCTCGGTTTGTGAAGCACGCATCCTTACTTGAAGCACACATCCTTACTCAGGACTTCCAACCAGGAAATGATTTCTCAGTTTTTCATGGAAATTGCAGAGGGAAGGAATTCTTTTTGCCTAGCTGCTCTGTATTGTAAGAAACAAGCCATTTGGCTTTATATTTTCTGTCAAAGGGATTTGACTTTATTCCTAATACTGAGTTAACAACAAATCTTTGCATTTCATGATCACAGCATAGACAGAATGCAAAGTGCAGAAGGCTTCAGCCATGTAGGCTTTGAGCTCTACATGGCTGACTCGGTTCCAGCAGTTTAGGAGTCTGGCTTTTATGCAACAAACAGTGAAGTTGACTGACAGACTTCACACAGGAAAGAACCTTGTCCATCCCCATTTTCTCAGTGCTTGCTGGATTTTTTTGATCATCAAGCTGTGCCCTTCAGTATGATCAGAGAAATGAGCACTGAGATGACAGTAGAGGGGTTTCTACACATCCACACAAAAAGGAAGCTTTCAAGATCCTTTTGACATACGAATCACCCAGTGCCTTTTCTGTTCAGATTGACACCAGTCACAGTTTAGTAGGTGTACCACAGGCAGCGCTAGGAGGAGAAATGGGCACCAATGCTTCCTTGTGCTTACAGATGTGCAAAGAAGTCCACTTCCCACACCTCCCTGACCTCTAGCTTCTCCGGAAAATCAGTGATATGAAAGGACAGAACATCTCTTATGAAGGCATGAGACAAACAAAATTGAAGGCACTCCAAGGACTTTTAGAGGCATTTTGTTTAGATTCCATCCCTGTACATTAATAACCAGTGCTGGAGCATTGGCTCAGCCAGCGCTATGATGGGAAAGGAAATGTGGAAATATCTGACACCAGTGCCCTGAAACACTAGGAAAAATTCTAACTATCCCAAACAGACAGTAGCAGAGTCAGAAGTCTATATCAGAAGAGGCACTGTTTACAATGTTAAATTATTTTATAGACAACCTAATCTCATTTATTTATGGCAGTGGTATCACCCATCCACCAGGCTTCAGCTTTTTCCTAAGCCTGGAAACGACTATTGGGCGGTAGGTAACTTGGTATTTTAGCAGCATCTTTGCTACCCACATTAATATTCTGGAGGAACAGTCTGGAACATCTCTGCAAACTGATATTTAGTGGAATTATTATGTCCTGTACCCACACACAGCAACCCCTCCACTCAAGTTACGAGAGACTGATCCACAACAGAGTGGGCTGTGCTTCCATGGGCTGAAATGTCTAGAAGAGGCTCTTATTCTGCTTTAATACTGTCGAGAAGAAGGAGGAAAGTGATACAAAACCTTCTTCCTTACAGACACAGGCTTGGAACTTGCTGCTGCACAAATACTCCTCAGTTTGCCCAGGGAAAGCACCAAGTGATTACACCTCTGGGCTGATGCTTTTATGTCTTTCCAAGAGAAAGACTGACTTAACACCTGGCTGGATGTTACACACCTGAGCACCTGGCATTTGTCTCGGTTTTCTCTTGGTCTCAAAACAGGGTCTGATCCCAAGAGATGCATCTCCCAGCACAGGATAAATTCCCATGCACCTCTCCACAGTTGTTTGCAGCCTGATGATGATTTTCATTGCTGATGGCTTACTTTTTTCATGAAAAACACCTTTTGCTGGTTACCCCTCATTTCTGAAAGTGTGTCTGAGTTCCTGCAGAACCCATAATAGAGAAATGGTTTCCTGGCTAAGCGTAAGTCCTGGCTAAGTGCGTAATGGTTTCCTTGCTAAGATCCCCCTGTTCACTGAAACAGTTTGAGACTGTTGCATAGGCAACTAATGTCAGCTGTGCTTGGGATTAAGGAGTTTTGACTCAAAAGCCACTGAGAATAAATTTCAAGTCTTGTTATCTAGACATCCCAGGAGGGAATAAAATCTCAAGTGTAAGCCCTATAGTAATACAGATAGATAGCTGCCAGGCAGGGAGTGAAGGAGGGCTGGCTCTCCAATAATAAAGCACATCAGCACATCTGACTAGTGTTCGACCCAGCCTCATGCCACCATAGGCTGGAGCGAGGCGGTTTAAAAGCAGGAGGAAATATGTGGGTGACAGGATTGCTAAAACCACCAGAAGTGAGAAACAAATACTGGTGACAAGGTGGACACGGTAAGGCCTCTGACTGGGTGAAAGAAATGGGTTCTGCAAAGAAATTAGGAGTTCCTAAGGGGCAAAAGAGTAGGACAGGACAGTTGAGAAGATGACCCAGCAATATATGATGTTGGAAATAGCACAAGAATCTGATTTCCCGTAAAGTGACACTTTTACTTGCACAAACTGAGACTCTTCCTGGTTGTTTCTCCTGCTGTACAATTTTCAGCAGTAACTGAAAATGCGTTTTCACAACCTTACCCATTTCTATCTCAGGAATTAAGGAGCAGCTGAAGCTGTTCCTCTGCTTCTCTGGCCTTTTCTGACTTTCATACTTTTATTTAAAGAGGTTGTCTCTTTTCCAAATCTCAGTAGCATCCACATTCAGAAGACATCAAGTGCACACCATGCAAGATTTATATACACGCTCTTTATTATCTCATGTCGTCAACTCACAAGTAAAATGGCTTAGGTGAAAGCATGCAGACACAAAGTATTACTTTACTCAGAATAACGGTTAAAAATGTCCGTTGCTTTATGGTGTAGTTCAAGGCAGTTGCTAAAAACTTGGCATGAAAATGTTTGCTGACATTTCTGTTAAAAACCACTCCGTGAATTGAGGGGTAAATAGCATTTTATTCCAAGTTTACTCACCCAATAAATAGTATAAATTGCTCTGTCCAGCCAAGGGTTCATTTTTGAGCACTTCATTTCATAAACAATCTTAATCTCATCCTATCTTTTTTGCCATCTCCAAAACTTTTCAGGTGTACTAAGACTTTGTGTTGTTCTTTGGGGACTTGTAAGGTAAAAGCAGAAACACCTTGACATGGCATATGCCAGACTGAAACCATGTAGAATAGTCCACAGGTTTCCTCAGGGAGGAGTGGAGGAGTGAAGGAAATGTTTTAACAAAACTGGTCACCCAGTATTTGATGCTTTCACCCAGTTTATCATGATTTCTTGGTGTGAACAGCTTTATTTGTCTATAAGCGTGTACATTTAGAAACATAATCATCAAATGCTTTGGGTTGGAAGGGACCTTTACAGGTCATCTAGTCCAAGCCCCCTGCAGTGAGCAGGGACATCTTGCACTAGATCAGGTTGCTCAGAGCCCCATCCAACCTGACCTAGAATGTTTCCAGAGATGGGGCATCTACCACCTCTCTGGGCAACCTGTGCCAGTGTTTCACCACCTTCTGTATAAAATGTCTTCCTTCTATCTAGTCTAAATCTCCCCTCTTTTAGTTTAAAACCTTGTCCTGTTGCAACAGGCCTTGCTAAAAAGACTGTCCCCATCTTTCTTATATGCCACCTTTAAGTACTGGAAGGCTGCTATAAGGTCTGTGTTGTGGTTGGAACCCAGCTGGCAGCTTACATCACAAAGTTACTCTCTTGCTCCTACATCCCCGGCAGGATAGGGGAAAGAAAGGTAAAAGGAGTGGGATAAGATAAGATAAGGAGAGTTTACTTGAACAAGGCAGAGAGAGAAGACAATAGTCATAACAATAACAAAGCAGTGGTTTACAATGCACTAGCCTCCAGACCCTCTTTGAAACTCTTGCCCCCAGCAAGGGTTCCCTTGTATATACACTGTATATACACTTGTAGATACACTGGCTGGTTCCCGCTGGCTATACTGACTGTTGAAATTAACCCTATCCTAGCCAAACCCAGGGCAGTCTGCCTGGAGCCTTCTCTTCTCCAGGCTGAACAAGCCCAGCTCTCTCAGCCTGTCCTCATAGCAGAGGTGCCCCATCCCTCTGATCACTTTTGTGGCCCTCCTCTGGACCTGCTCCAACAGGTTCATGCCCTTCTTGTGCTGAGGACTCCAGAGCTGGACACAGTACTCCAGGTGGGACTCACCAGAGCGGAGTGGCAGAATCACCTCCCTCGACCTGCTGGCCATGCTTCTTTTGATGCAGAGAGGATATGGTTGGCTTTCTGGGCTGCAAGCACACATTGCCAGCTCCAGTCCAGCCTTTCATCCAGCAGGACCCCAAAGTCCTTCTCCATCAGGTTGCTCTCAATTCCTTCATCCCCCAGCCTATATTGATATTGGAGGTTGCCCCGACCCAAGTGCAAGACTTTGCACTTGGCCTTGTTGAATATCATGATTCCCACTTCTCCAGCTTGTCCAGGTCCCTCTGGATGGCATCCTGTCCCTCAGCTGTGTCAACTGCACCACTGAGTTTGGTGTCGCCTGCAAACTTGGTGAGGGTGCTCTCGATCCCACTGTGTCATTGATGAAGACATTAAACAGCACTGGTCCCAGTATGGACCCCTGAGGGATACCACTTGTCACTAATCTCCATCTGGACACTGAGCCCTTGACCACTGCCCTCTGCATGTGACCATCCAACCAATTCATTCTCCACTGAACAGTCCACCCATCAAATCCACGTCTCCAGTTTAGAGAGAAGGATGTTGCAGGGGACCGTATCAAAGGCTTTACAGAAATCCAGAGAGATGACATCCATAGCTCTTCCCCTGTCCACCAATGCAGTCACTTCATTGTATGTTGTTGAGTACCTCAGCCTTCTCCTCATCTGTTGTCACCAGCTTGCCAGTCATGTTCATCAGAGGGGTTACGCTTTCTTTAACCTTCCTCTTCTGGGTCACATACCTGTAGAGGCCCTTCTTATTCTTTACATCCCTTGCCAATTTCAGCTCCAGCCATGCCTTGGCCTTCATAACTCTATCCCTACACAACCGGGCAGTGTCCCTATACTCTTCCCAGGATATGTGTCCGTGCTTCCACTGCCTGTGCAGTTCCTTCTTGCCCTTTAGTTTTACCAGCAGGTCTTGACTCAGCTATACCAGTCTCTTCCCTTCCTCCCTGATTTCTTTCATGTGGAGAGCAACAGCTCTTGCTCTCTATGGAAAGTGTCTTTAAAGATCTGCCAGCTCTGTTCTACTCTCTTGTCCCTGAGGGCCGTTTCCCAAGGGGTCCTATTGACTATCTTCTTGAAGAGCTGGAAGTTTTCTTTCAAAAAATTCAGGGTGCTGACTCTTCTCTTTGCCTGACCCATATCCCTCAGGACTGTGAACTCCACCAGTGCATGATCACTTCAGCCCAGGCTGCCTCCAATCTTGACATTACCAATAAGCTCACTTGCATTCGTGATCATCAGGTCCAGTATCACATCTCTGGTGGGGCTCTCTGTTACTTGGCTCAAGCAGTTCTCCTCAATGCATTCCAGGAAACTTCTGGATTGCCTACAACTCACTGTGCTACTTTTCTAGCAGATGTCAGAGATGTTGAAGTCTCCAGAAGGACAAGAGCCTACAAGTGCAATGCCTCCTGTAGATGGAGTAAGGCAGCTTCATCAATAGGATCCCCTTGATTGGGCAGCCTGTAGTAGACTCCAACCACAAGGTTCCCTTTATTGCCTCGGTCTCTAATTCTTACCCATAAACTTTTGATCTGTCCGTGGCTATTCTTCAGGGACAGCTCTTCACACTCCGTCCATTTCTTGACACAGAGGACAGTGCCTCTGCCCCTACTTCCTTGTCTTTCCCTTCTGAACAGCCTGTGGCCATCAATAGTTGCACTCCAGTCATGGGATTCGTCTCACCAAGTTTCAGTAATGGCAATCAGGTCGTAGCTCTGTGTGGGAGAAATATGTGTGTGGGAAAAGTTTTCAGATGCAAACATTAGGGTTTTTTTCAACAGTGCCTACTTCCTTATAGGAGAGGAGAATTTAGCTTATTCTTTCTATCTTCATTTAAAAGTGAGGTTTGAGAAAACAGAATATAATACATGTGGTGCTTTAAGACCTCTTACAACCCTGTGCCCACTCTATGGGTACAGTGAGAGATCCCTGTCTTTGGCCAACCTCAGCCTCTTAGCACTGGGGAAGCACAGAGGATGTGGGTGGTGCTGGAGATGGCACCCAGAAGAATGAGGGTAAGGTTTTGATTACCCTGGAGTCATTAATTACCATCAGCCTGTATCACTCTGCTGAACTGCTTTTGCATCACAAAATACTTGTGAATCTCCTAATCAGAGGAAATTCTGAACTGACAGGGTTATGAGCAGGCGTGAAGACTGTGTTGCATGTAGAATTTGTTTAGTAATACAAATGGTGTTGGTTGCTGTAAATCTGCTCTCCCCTCTTCCTTGTGCCTCCAGCAGGAAAGCCTTTTACTTGCTTGCTTTACATCCAACATTATGACAGAGTTGCAGGATGAAAAATAAGCAGAATTGCATTTGGAACGTCTTTCTTTTGAAATCCTGGGTGCCTCTGCAAGCATTTACAGCCAAGAACATATCTGAAGGCAAGGAGGGGAAAGGGGCTGATGAACTTTTCCTTTCTCAGTGTCACATCTGGTGTTTCTGTCACCATGGCATTTTTAGCTTAAGGTTTTATGTGAGACATTAAAAGAACTCAGGCACATTAGGAAAGAAACAGTGTGTACAAAAGACTTCAAAAGCTGCCAGTCCACTATTTCAAGGGTCCACAGAAGATGGAAACTTCCCAAGCTGAGGAAGAGCTTGATGCAGGAGCCGTCAGGTGCATGATGTTGCTAACACGTGCAGCCCATCAGCTCTTTTTCTGCCTCCCAGCTACTGCTGGTGTTTTTTCTAGCTGAATGACAGGTGATATCTGAAAGGAGGGGGATGAGCTGCATTGCATTTCTCACAGTGCTGCCTGTACACGTAACTAAACACGCCTCTCTGCCATATGACTGTTGTGCCAAAATGTGCTGGGCATTGCACTGTCTGAAGATTCAGAGCAGGGATAAAAGTAAAGAGAATTTGAAGAAGATGAGGGAATAGTATTAGTTTAACAGAAGAGTCAGCCTGGGAATGGAGTGCAAATCACCAGCTGGCAGTATGGTGCTTTCTACCATAACCTATGCGTGCCAGCAAAGAGTTATTAGAAAGGACTGAGACCAGACACATGGGACACATATCATGTTGTTTCCCATCTCACTAAATGCTGCAGCATCTATGTTGTTATACTATTATGAAAAACTTGAAAGGAGAGTACTTTGCTTCTTCAAAAAATTTATGTCAGAGCTTGGTCTCTAATTTTTCCTGAAGCCAAAAGAGCACAGCAGCAAAGCACCATGGATGAAATGTAACTGTGTTATAACAAAAAGAATTTAAACCAGGGGCTAACTGGGTTGGAAAAGATTTCCTAACAGTCCCCCTTTGGGCAGTGAATGCTATCCTTCTTGAGATTGTTCTAGCACAAATACTGGCAAATTACTGCAGTTGTTCAAATTCTCTTTCCCTCAGCCCTTCGTAGTGCAGGCCTGCTTAGAATAAGCACCTGTCTTCATCTATCTGATCCACCAAAAAAGCATACTTGAAATACAGGTGCAATCCGGTCAGTGGCTTCAGAAAGACCAGCACTGACCCAAACCCAGTCCATAGACGGGACAAATGTTTGCTCCAAGCTCTGTGTACTGTCCCACTTCTCATCAATCCTTAATTGCATTACTGAGTGAGTACTTGTTCTGGTTTGGCTTTCAGCAGTGCCATTGCACTGTTTTCTTGTGCTCCAGAACATATGCCTTGACTATAATGATCAACCAGAAATTAACCACCTATTATACTGTTCCAATTTGCATTTTCTGATATTGAAACCTCATAGAAAGCATTTAGGATCACCTGTTACTTATGGCTTTGGGAAGAAGATGGGACTGTCTCTATTAATAGATACAGAAAAGGCTGAAGTATTACAGCATCCTGCCTGCCAGACAAAACTTGGGGAGCGAGCATAATACACAAGCAAGATGACATTGTCAAGGCCTATGTTGAGATGAATAAAGAAAAACTGGTTTTGACTGAATTTTACTACTCTAAGGAGTCAAGATATTGTAAAGACACTTTCTCTACAAGTTGTGGGAATGACATCTATGTGTTGCCTATGTGTGTGGATGGAGAAATAATGAGAAGAAAACAGCAGACCAGAGAGAAGTAGTGCATGTGCAGAGAGGTAGCATATGCAAGTCTCCTAAGTACCAATAAGCTCTCGAGACTTGTGGTCCTGTGGGATCTGAGAGAACTGACAGACTATGGACAGCAAGAGTTGGCCAAGTCTGTAAAAGGCCACCAGGGCAATTCCAGTTGGTATCTTGGACCACATCCAAGAAGGCAGGGGCTGCTATATGCAGAATACAGGACTACGTATACACACCCGAGGAAGGAAAGGACCTGGGGATTTTTGAATACTTACCTGGAAGCCACTAGCATATCTATATGTCCATCAGCTTCTGAGTGAACTGCTTGAGTGAGCCTCTCAAATGGTGCTCCAAAGGAGGTACTATGAGTGATTGTGTGTGTATTTATGAGTGAGTGAACTGAGTGAAGAAGTAAGAGAAGGTTGTGAATTAACAGGTAGTTGTTATTAATGACAGCTTGATTAATGAAATGTTTTTAGTAAATATTGGTTGTGATCTGTGTCTCCTCCTGACTTGATGCCCTGTCAGAGAGAAGGTAATTTACAGCAAATAGACAACCTTCTTGGTTGCACTATGACATCAGGAATTTTTCCCTCTTCCTAAGACTAGATGTGCGCTTTGGCTCTGTCCTGACTCCATATCAAGATGGGAGCCAAGTGTTCACAAGTCCCTGTCATTATTTGAAAGACCTGAGATAGCATGACCAGGGGATGAGAAAATATTAGAGCATAAGACAAAAGTCCACAGGAAGCCTTAAGTTTTACATATTGTACAAGCTATAGCAACTTTCCTTGTGCAATTAGAGTGGGTGGTGAGATCTCTTCCTAATGCAGTGCAGTGTATACTGGTGCATGGGCTTATTGCTCCCCAGGGGCAGGACTTGGCACTTCCCTCTGCTGAGCTACATGGATGTCTGCTGGCTCATCTCTTCAGCTTATTGAGGTCCCACTGAATGGCAACATACCCATCTGGTCAGTCAATGACTCCTTCCAATTTTGTATCACCTACAAACTTGCTGAGGATGCATTCTGTCATCCAGATTATTAATGAGGCTATTACATAATATTGGTGTTGACCCTGGAAGTACACCACTAGTGACTGGATTTCTGATGGACTGATTTCTGGATCTGGCTATTCAACCAATTTTCAGTCCACCTCACTGCTTATCTAACCCATACTTTATCAGCTTATCTATGATGATGTTATGGGAGACGATGTCAAAGGCTTTAAAGTCAAGATAAACAATATTCGATACTCTTCCTTCACCCACCGAAGTAGTCATCTTATAGAAAATGATCAGGCTGCTCAGACACAATTTCCCCTTCACATACCCCTGCTGACCACTCCCAGTCATATTCTTGTCCTTCCAATGTTTGAAAATGTCTTCCAGGAGAATTTGCTCCATTACCTTCCTAGGAATCAAGGTGAGGTTGACTGGCCTATAGTTCCTTGGATCCTCCTTCTTGCCCTTCTTTAATACAGGAGAGACATTTGCTTTCTTTCAGTCTTTGGGTACCTTCCCCAGTCACCTTGACCTTTCAAAGGTGATCGAGAGTGTCCTTGCAATGACATTGACCGGCTTCTTCAGCACTCATGGGTGCATCCCATCAAGTCCTGTGGATATAAATACATCCAGTTTGTTTAAATGTTCCCATACCTGTTCTTCTTCCACTGAGGATAAGTTCTCCCTCCTTCAGATTTTCGCACTCATCTCAGAGGCTTGCAATTCCTGAGGCAGGTCTTACCAGAAAAGTCTGGGGTGAAGAAGGCATTGAGTACCTCAGTTTTTTCCACGTCCTTTGTCAATAGCTCCCCTGCCACTTTCAGCAGCAGGCCCAAATTTTTCCTACTCTTCCTTTTGCTGCTTAGGCACTTGTAGAGGCACCTCTCATTGGTCTTTACATCACTTGCCAGATTCAACTCCAAGCAGGCTTTGGCTTTCCTAATCACATTCTTGCACACTAGTGCAGTCTCTATTTCTCTCCTGGGTGACCTGATCCTGCTTCCATCTCTTGTATACTTCCTTTTGTGTCTGAGTCTTGCTAGGAACTTCTTGTTCATTCAAGTAGACCTCCTACCACCTTTCCTTGACTTATTACAGATGCAGATGGACCATTCTTGAAGCTGTAGGAAGTCTATCAGTTCTCCTGCACTCTTTTTCTTTCCAAGATCATCTCCCATGCAATTCTTCCAAGCAGGTGTCTGAACAGGCAAAACTCTACTCCCCTGAAGGACAGTGTTGTGATCCAACTGTTTGCCTTGTTATCTCCTTTCAGGAAATTAAATCTCATGGTCACTGCAGCCAAGGCTGCTGCTAATCCTCACATCCCCGATTAGTTCTTTCTTGTTTGTAAGTGTCAGGTCAAGCAAAGCACCTTTCCTTGCTGGCTCCTCAATCATCTCTGTTTGGAAATTATTGTCAATGCACTCGAGACACCTCCTGGATCGCTTGTGCCCTGCTGTGTTGTCCCTCCAGCAGATATTGGAGTGGTTCAAGTCCCCCAGGAATACCTGGGTCTGCAAATCTGAGGATTCTTCTGGCTGTCTGAAGAAAGCCTCATTTACTTCTTGGTTAGACCATCTGCAGCATACACTCATGACAACATTGCCCATGCTGGGCTGCTATCTAAATGCTCAGCTGGGTCATCATCCATCCCTAGGTAGATCTCCATGCATTCCTACTGCATTCTCGCATAAATGGCAACTCCCCTTCCTCACCATCCCATACTTCATAAAGAACCTATCCATTCACTGCAGCAGTCCAGTCACGGGAGCTAGCCCACCACATCTCTGTGATCCCAAGGAGACCACAGCTCTGTATTCACACACAGACCTCCAATTTCCCCTCTTCATTCCCCATACTATGTGCATTTGTGCTTGGGCACTTCAGAGAGGGACCCAGTCATTCCAGTCTCACAGAAAAGGTATGAGAGCTTTCCACATAATGCTGTGGACATTTCCCTGTCTGTGTGCATACGCTTGGGGTGAGACCATTTCAGCCCTGTTTTGTTGGTTAGAAGATCTCTTGTCCACAGCCCCCTGAACTCTTTGCTTACTATCCTGGTCCACCATTTCCTCATTTAACTTTAGTCATTATCTCCCTCTGCTGTTGTTCCTAAGTTTGAAGCTTTCCTCTCCGTAGTGACAGCTAGTTGGCAAAGACACTTTTGCCCCACTTAGATGGATCCCATCTCTTTGTAACAGTCCTTGATCCTTCCTTAGCAGATGGGGGCTGCTGTTCCCTGCAGCAGGGAGTCTCCCGTTGCTATCACTTACAGTTTCTTTCGGATGCTTCTAATGTCAGAGTTCAAACAAAGAGAGCTGCGAAGTAATTCAGGTTAGAAGGGACCAAGTCCGATCTCCTGTTCAAAGGAGGGCTAGCTTCAAAGCTAGATCAGAAACAAAATACTACTTATGTTAAAAATAACACATTGCAGGTTTCAGTTAGGCATCAATGAATTTCATTCTTAGTGGATGCTGTGTTCATAAATTTTCAAAAAGGAGGAGAACACGCTTTAGAAAATAACAATTACATTTGTCTCTTTCTTTGAATTTATCTTCCTAAGCCTGGAAAAGCACCTGGCCTTGCCTTACCTAGGGATCTGGAGACAGCCTGGACTTGAAGAATGAGAAGATCAGGGTAAACCAGATAAATAGCCTGAAAGGCAGGACAGGTGACTTGTTTGCAGACAGAAAGAAAACAATTGAAAAGGACCTGGAGGAAGAGTGTTAAAAAACCTGTCTCAATGTAATGACATAATTTCAGTCATATGTGAGTAGAGCGGCCTCCTCCCTTCTCCAATGAAAGGGTTCAGCAGAAGTCTTAAGGAACCTTGCAGAGAAAGGAAAGCAAAAGTAATAATGCAACTATTTCTTCTCCTTTGTGTGTGGGTAGGATGTGCCTGTCTTATAAGGTCCTTGATAGTTTTCTTCTATGATAGGCTCCTTCCTCAAGGCATGTTTTGAGGGAAACATCCTCTTTAAAAGGTGTGATTCACCAAGCCCTCAGCAGATAAAACACTATAATGATTTATAACTTTATAAAGGTGGGATAATTTGATATAGAAAGCAGTCAAGTGTTATTACAAGCAGTGTGGGGTAGCCAACAGGACTGACTTTGACAAACTCATCTGTATGTGAAGGAGTCTGCATTTTTTTTTTTGTTGCTGTGATATAGGTCACAACATGGAGAGTCGTAAGTACTAGGGGCTTTGTCTGTGTGCAGATCACAGCAGGTGTGAGAGGAACAACAATTCTCAGTGGTTGCTGGAAAAATGGCAGCTTGTAATAAAAGACTGAAAAAAATGTGATCTGGACAAAAAGAAATCAAATTTCCAGGCTTTTAGTTTTGAACACTGCTGAGTTTTATTTTCAATGCTCTGAATGTTAAACAGGTATTTATTACTTCTTAATGTTCAACAAAATATTAGTCATACTTTTTATGGGATAGCACTTCAAGCTACAATAAAATGCAGTGTCTCTTTGTCCCATTGAAACAGATGCATTTCTATTTCTATATATGTATACTTTATATATACATATAAAATTTTAAAAGTATATTCTGTTTTTAAAAGGTATTTTTAAATCACACTAAGAAAAAACATCCACCAACATTTTCTACACTTTTAGTGGGTGAACTCTGGTTCTTAAATGCACAGCCAGCAGCCACTTCCACGCTCCTTGTTCAGGTAAACTAGTTGCCAGCCTTTGGAGATCGATTTGTGCTTCACAGTTCATCAGTTCACTGCCAGAGCCCGGCTAATCTATCACTATGATGGCAGCAGTAGAAAACATGGCTGTGGCGAGACTTTAGGTATGGGTTAAACTTCAAATACATTCCTGAACAGTATTGAATTCAGGTCCTGGTTAGGTACATGGCTGAATTAAAACTTCAGTGTATGCTCAAGTGCTTTCCGGAATTGAAGTCTCCAGCAACCTCAATGTGATGTTAATAGAGATTCTTCTAGACCCTTAATATACACACATTTTTTGAAAAATCCATGTATACATAGCTAGTCTATATCACTGTATATAGATCCTTATAGGTTGTCTTCCCAAAATAGAGTTTGGAGATGCCCAAGTCTCTTGATGGGAACACACCTGAATCTCAAAACTCCAGCTGTGACTGATTTGTCCTTGTAGATCTAAATGCCAACTCTTTCCTGTCATTTTAAATTTACCTGATTATTTCCTAGTAAAAAGGTATTATTTTTTATTGCAACAATTAGGAAAGTTAAATGACACAGTAAGCAATTACTATGAGTTTATTATATCTTCTAAAGACGAATACAATTAAAGCAGAAAATGTTCTCTTTCCTTGCTCCTCTAGATTTTAATTACCACTAAACCCTGATTACTCAAACTAGATTTTAATTACCACTAAACCCTGATTACTCAAACTGAAGAAGGCATAGAGCAATAAAGGATGTTAAAGGAAGAAGCAAATTGTTGGAGTGGCACGTGAGCCGTAAATGCACTTGCCTTTCACTTTGCTGTCAGGCACTGGAGCTAAATTTTGTCAAGAGTCTTGTCATTTTCTGAACAATTAGTAGCAAATCCCAACTGCTGCTTCACTTTTGCTTTACTTTGAGTAACGAAACAGTTTTACGTGTAGCTGTCCGAGTGAATTTGTTTACTGTCTTCTCCAATTACTATCTTTCACTTTACTGAACCAAGAGATATAATTACACACTTTATAACTAGCTGCATAGCAAATGAAAATTACAGTAAACTTTTGAATATTTTGAGTGATGTTGTCAAGAGTTAGATCAATTCCAGGTCTGTTCCCTCCACTTAGTACCTAGGAGACACTGTAACTTCATCCAAGGCAAACAAGAAAGCTGACAAAGGTGCTGGTTGCTGTTTTTGATGTGCCCTTCCGTGCAAATCCAGACAGAGAATTTCCAGGTGAAAACATTTCCAAAGTAGGCCACTTCTCCAGCTACAGCTACACCAACAGCATTCACTGCACTGTAACACACCAAGCACCACCCAACATTAATATTATATATTATGATTCCATTTTAAACTCCCAGGACCTGGTCAGCTTGGTGAAGACTGTTTCCCAGCCCATTTATTTTTTTTCCCCTACGAATTTTAAAACACCACTAAAGTAAAGAGTTTACCTTTCATAGCTTTTGTAATTGCAAATGTTGTTCACACTCTGTAGTGGGTCTGTGTGTTGCAACTATTAATCAAATCCCATTGCAACTACTAATCAAGTCCTATTGGGCACCAAAGCGATGCTGACCACGTTGGAAATTTGCACAGCTCAAGGGTTTTTACATTTCTTTGTCTTAAATGTCTAATTACTTTAATGTGGGAAATGTTCAGGGGGTGCTAGTTCAGTAAAGCAATTTTCTATCTCTGTAATTTCCCCAGCCTGCATTTTGGCTATATATGTTTTTTCAAGGGCCTCGCAAGATTAAACAACATTTTCTAGTAAAATATTGCTAAGTACTGCAGAAGGTTTTTAGGCTGAGAATGCAAGATCTTTTATTAAGTGCCACAGTTACAATAAAGGGCCTCCTTGCCTACATCTTCTTGTTATTGATTAAATAAACAATTGTTAGCAGTGTCTGCATGCTTTATGGATTTTTTTTTGACCCAGCTAAGCTATGGTTGCTTTTCCTATTTAATTTTAAATATCAGTTTTAATTGCTTCCTGTCATTTCTTGTTTGAAAGGGCTGATATTAATAGCTCCACATGGTGGAGAATGACGGGTGTATGTTAATTACACCATGTTTATTTCTATCTGCCCTTTCTCTTTGTAAAAAACAAGCAGGACTTTGTGCGTCCACACCTTGGTGCAGGCAGCGTTGCTAGGCTACTGCTGTGCTGGCTGGCACACGTGGGCAGCATCATTCACCTGTGAGGATCAACGGTACCTGAGCTGCCAGCACACGTGACCATCCCCTTCATGTATGTGGCTGAGGTGACATAACATCTGGGGCTCAGAGTGACATAAAAAGGATGGAAGGATAAAAACAGGGAAAAACAAAATTAGGTACTGAAGTAGACTCTGTGCCTTGCCTTGTTCTATGTCCACAAAGTGCTTAGACTACAAGAATTTTGCATGGTTAGCGAAAGATCTCTCTCCCCAGCACTGGGATGAGCTGATCAAACACCAGGTAAAGGACTGTGCCTCTTCACCCCATCACCGAACTTCTCAAGCACAAAAGCCACTGAAGATCTTATACACCCGAAGCGGGACCTGGGCAACGATTTTGTGCCTGAATTCAAACCTGCGCGTCCCTGGTGGCCAGACTACAGCAGCCCTTTGCTGATGGGGTTTGTGGGTGCCACTGAGACTTCCCAGTGGCCCCCGAGCCCATAGGATGGGGCTATGTGTGGTACTGGCTGGTGCCCAGGCCAACCACAAGCTCGCATAGGACCGCTCATCCATTGTGGGACATCCAGAGAAATCTCCCTCCCAGCCAGCTGAGCAGCTCAAACCTCTGACCTGGAGCTGTAAGTACAAAAACCACTCCCCCCAAATACAGCAGACCTTGCAGAGAGCTACTTTAGCTGAATATATAATTTAAACAGTACTTCAGTGCTGGTAACCTTGCTTCGGTGGCTGTAGCCCCACATGGTTATCGGGACAGTGTTGTTACCACTTTGAATGAAGGGTGAGCTGAGCTTGGAGTAGCCTAATGTGACCCTTTTGAAACAGGAGCAGAAGGACTGCTGTTGACTGTGTTGTAAATGGTCCTAATTGAGCAGATTTCAACCCATAAAATGTACTTGCAGTATGTTTGGTGCTGGCTGACAGTGCATCTTCGGGAATGCAAACTAATTAACCTAGTACTTAAGAAATAACCAGGCATGGTCATTTGAATGCAACTTTTGGTTTTTTTTAACTGTTGAGACGTCTCATTAGCAAATTTAAATCCTCAAGAAAAGCATCCCAGACACTTTCGTGTGTCTTAGTCACTAATAATGACAACTAAAGAAAGCAGCAATGGCAAATAATTTCATTAGAAAGGGCAGAGAATCCTCTCTATTTAATTTGTCTTTAATCTGATATATGCGAGAATACAGACACATCCACAACTGTTCTAAGCTCAGTTCTCAGGCACAGGATCTCACCAGCCTGCTTGTGAGTGTCCTGGCACCTCAGGTACCTGGGATCTCTCTACTCAAGAGCCTTGTGCTTATTCAGCTGCTTTTTGTGTGTTCCCAGATTTTTGCCCACTATTTGCAGTGTTTCCAGTTCCTTGAGGTTTGTTTGTGTTGTATTTCCTGCCCAGCCTTCCACATTTCAACAATTTTCATTCCCTGTTCTGCCCTAAATTACACAGGGGCAGCTGATTTCTAGTGGATGCTCAGTGGTGGATTGCTTATGCTGTGTTGCTGATACTTGTGAAAGGCTGGTTGCCAGCTAAAGACTTGAATTTTCTTCCACCTTGTTCCAAACACGGAAGCAGAGTTACCAGCCTCATGTGCACGTTTCCAGAGCTGTTATTTATTCTTCTACAGTAGCTGGGGTAGCTTAAGCTAGTGAGATGAGAATTCCAATGGTGCAGTGGACAAGGGACACATCAGAGACATGGCTTGAACCGCAGCTTTTTATCCAGGTGCCTATTTGGAATTAGGTGCCTCTTTTTTCTTTTTTTTCCTCCTTTTCCCAGTGGAATGAAGGCACCCTGCTCTGAGCATGTAACTTCAGGTGATGGCTTGCACCTGCTCACTTAGCACTGCTTTGGGGCACATCTGAGTGCTCCTAAAATGCTTGCCATACAACTCCTCTTATCAACCCCTTTCTAAGGTTCCTAAAAGCCAACATCATTGGTTTGTCTGATCACAACGAAATTATCTGTTTCCTTTGTCAGCTTCCCAGAATCCTTGCTGGACCGAGGCTGTATTTGGTTTGGGTGACAAGGTTGTGGTGGCAGGAGGGACTGCAGGGGTGGTTTCTGTAAGGAGATGCCAGAAACTTCCCCCATGTATGATAGAGCCAATGCCAGCTGGCTACTAGATGAACCCACTGCTGGCTAAAACTGAGCCCATCAGCAACAGTGCTAGTGCCTATGTGATAAAATATTTAAGAAGGGGAAAAAAACTGCTGGGCAACAGCAGCCAGGAGAGAGGAGTGAGAATATGTGAGAGAAACAACTCTGCAGACACCAAGGTCAGTGAAGAAGGAGGGGAGGAGGTGCTCCAGGTGCTGGAGCAGACATTCCCCTGCAGCCCGCGATGCAGACCATGGTGAGACAGACTGTCCCCCTGCAGCCCATGGACGTTAACGGTGGAGCAGATCTGCACCTGCAGTCCATGGAGGACCCCACTTCAGAGCACATGGATGTTCCTGCAGGAACATCCTGTGGAAAGCCCATGCTGGAGCAGGTTCCTGGTAGGACCTGTGGATGCATGGAGAGAGAAGCCCACAATGGAGCAGGTTTGCTGGCAGGACTTGTGACCCCATGGGATACCTACACTGGAGCAGTCTGTTCCTGAAGGACTGCACCCATGGAAGGGGCCCATGCTGGAGCAGTTTGTGAGGAACTGCAGCTCGTGGGAAGAACTCATGTTGGAGAAGTTTGTGGAGGACTGTCTTGCATGGGAGGAACCCCATGCTGGAGCAGGAGAAGAGTGTGAGGAGTCCTCCCCTCAAAGAAGAAGGAGCAGCAGAAATGACATGTGATGAACTGACTGCAACCCCCATTCACCATTCCTCCTGTGCCACTTGGAGAGGGAGGTGATAGAGAAGTTGAGGCTGGGAAGAAGGGAGGGGTGGGGAGAAGGTGTTTTTAAGATTTGGTTTTATTTCCCATTACCCTACTCTAATTTGATTGGCATTAAATTAAATTAATTTCCCTGAGTCAAGTCTGTTTTGCCTGTGATGGTAATTGGTGAGTGATTTCCCTGTCCTTGTCTTGACCCATGAGTCATATTTTTCTCCTGTGTCCTGCTGAAAAGAGGGAGTGATAGAATGGCTTTGGTGAGCACTTGGCGATCAGTCAAGGTCAAGCCACCACAGAGGCTGGCATTTATTTCTATGCATCTAACTGAGATTCACCTGGCACTTTACAACCAATGAAGCTTCTTCCTGTGTGCCCAAAATACAGGTGCATCAGGATAACTGGCTCTGCTGTCTGAAGAGCAGGTTTGGTGCTTTTTGTATATATAATCAGCCAAGATGCTTTGGGAAACCGTGACAGAAACAGGAACAACCTCTTTTAATCCCCTTTCTGTCTCCATTTCTACAATAAAGAATGTGTTTTAAAAAGTGTATCAGGCCACGTAAAAGCACAGCTTGTATATGTAGGTTAGAAATACTTAACCTACACCTGAAAATCTCTTGAAGTGGGATATTTAAATAGAGAAAACTATGTAACTTTGGCTCTTGGTAGATGCTCTGAATATTTGAATAATTGCCTAGGTTACTTCATTACCCTTTAGATATGGTATTTCAGCTTCAGCAGTCATTTTGGAAAGGGAACTGAGGATAAAACCCCAGGATCTGCCATTGTAATACCACCATTTTTTCTCTGCTTCATAAGATGAATTTGTCAGTGAAAGAGTATGCACTGTTATGATGAAGGTGGTAAGCTGTGGCTTAAGACCTTGAACTGTATTTCAGTTCTGCTGGAGACTTTATTTACAACACCAAGAACATGACCAAATTTTTGGGTCCCTGTCCCTTATACATGACATGTTCTTTCACCATTGCTCTGTCTGCCTCTTCTATCTGAACTCTCACTGATGTTTGTACTTCATTGTGTTTCACAGAGGTCTCTTTTCCTGGCAGGGACTTTTAAACGTCCCAATATAGAGCGACAATAAACCAGAAGCAAACCATGAGCAGCCTGAGAAGGGAAGTTACAAAGCTGAAGTATGCATTCTACCCAAGGCAGTGGGCAAAAGTGTACTACATATCACAAAAAACCTCTCTACTTCTGTTGTGTGTTTACTTTTGTCTCAGATTTACATCTCTGTGGGTAATTTCTTACTCCTAAAAAGCACCTGATTGATTGATAAAAAATAAATTGATTTGCATGCTTGCCTGCACATACCTTTTGGACGGGAGTTTCAGGAATAGCTCCATGTCTGAGTGTGTACTCCAGAGTAAGAATAAAATTGGCTATGTTAGGGAAAAAGTGTAAAAAGAAAGTTTTACCTCAGAACTGCACGATTCTCTCTGAGGCTTCATGAACAGAACCTGTGACTGTGTCTGCTTTAGATAACGTTTTGCAGCCTTAAACTAGCCAGCTCACATCCCAGTGGTTGCAGCACTGGGCTTGCGGATACTCTGAAAATACACGTAGGTGTGCCAGCTGCCACAAGCACCCCACTCCTGGAGGCTATGTTGCGGTTTGTACCCATCCTGGCTGTTTTCACAGTAAAGTGGCTGCTTTTGTAAGGCTTTATTTCATCCTGCAGAAATACCCAGGTCCTGGTGTAAAATAGCTTACTGATGGCTGTAAGGAGACTTTATGATTTTACAGTGCTCTGAGTGTGGCTCCCCCTCTGTGCCTGTAAAACACACTACATTTGGCCAAATGTCCTAAAGGTCTTGGTAAGAACCATTCAAACATCCTTTCCTGTTTTTATAAAAAGCATAAGACAGAGACCCATTCTCACTGGACCCTTTGTAGCAGCCCCGCAGAGGTATCTTTTAAAGGCATCACTCTTAAAGCAAGACTCTGTCCACTAAAGAATCTTCCTAGGTAGCTTTAAGAGCAGCTGATAAATAGCTAAATGAAACGTTGGAGTGTATAGCACTGGATGTCTATTTGGTTTTCATGAGCTTTAGCCCTGTGGATTTCCACCATCCTCTGGCTGATGAATGAAGTTACAGTGATGAGTACAGAACTGAGGTAGTTTCTTCACAACAGGCTACCAGTAAACTCAGCTGATTATTTATGTTACAGCTGGGAAAAAGAATTACTAATTAATAACATATTTGGGTATTTTTCCTGCATTTTGCATAAACAGAAGAACAAGCACTCAGATTTGTTTGCAAATGTAAACCCTCCCTCCCCACCTCAATATTTCAAATATAAGCTTAAGTAAATAAAGCTGGTGTAGATTTCAAACCACAAGGAAAATTCTACCAAAATATTCCTACTACCATGAGATATTGTGAAGGCCCATTTTGCATCAATTCAAAATTATGCATTGAAATAAAAATTACAATAAGCGCAAGAGCTTATTGTGCGAGATTGGCAGAATTGGCTGACAGCACCCAGCATTGCCTGGAGCCTTTCTAAATGTACCCATTGTGAAAGGGAATGTCATTTGAGTGGAGTGCTAGCATTTCCAAAATATTCCTCTTTTCCAAATTACTTCAAGAAAGACAGCTGTATGCTTACTGACAGTGATATTTTCTGTATTTCCTTAAGACCTGCAGCCCAAATCCTTCTGCAAGCATATACTGCAGTGACTTTAAAAGTCAGACATCAGCTTGAATCAAATCCAAGGTGCTCGCAAAGAATAAATTCTGACTTAGAGATGGATTTTATTACAAACAGTTGGGGAAATCTTCATGTGAACAAGAAGTGGGGGATAGCACGTTGTTGCCGGCCCTGGACAGAGCACTAGGTGGACAAATCTTGCATGGACCTGGTCTGTTGTGGACCTCTTCTTGCTTGGGGTTTCATGCCTGTCTAAAGACTTTTCATGCTTGGCTGATTAGGTGGTTTATTGAATCACCACTTTTCCCTCTCAGTTTGCAGAAATAAAATGCATCTCCCTTTAAAGATGAGCTCTGGATAAACTGCTGCTTTAGATCAAGTAGAGAGGATAATCTCATGTGAAGTGATTAACTCTTCAAGTGAATTGCGCAGTTAATTTCATTAAAAAACTGTTTTTGCTGTTCACTTCTCTTAACTGCTTCTGCTTACATGACACACTTGTAAAGCTGCGAGTTTAGATCAGTGGACTTATCTTAGTTTAAGACTGCACTGCTGTTAATTATGTTAATAGTAATGTAGTCTTACATTTCTTATTTTTCATATGTGATGGGCATTATCCTGCATCTGTTCTTCCTTTCTCATGTTTTTATCCCCTGTTTGTATTTCATTTTTGACATATATGCCAGAATAATGACATGCCATTGAAATCAAAGCCAGGACTAATTAGCTCTAGTAATTATTATCTTCCTCCACCCTGGAGGCTTAGAGCATCACTCTTCCCACTCTTAGCCAAGCCTTTCGTTAGCATAGCCATCTACAGCATTACGAAACACACTTGGAGCAATAGGCTGCTGCTATGTCCTCCTAGAGAGTAGGGATGCTCTTTTCTCTTAGTCAGGGGATCTCCTCCCTCTCCTGTCATGGAATCACTGACATAACAGCAAATGCAAGCTGCCAATGTACATTTGAAAACATCCTTCTCTAGGATTACTTATGACTTCTTTCCATATCTAATTAGAAAATATTTTCTCTGCAATACCACTCTGATTTCTGCCCTTTGCTTCTCTTTCTCCATAGGTTTCACTACTCTTTTCCTCATGGTAACCTTCTATTCCTTCTTTCTTTCTCCCCACTTTCTGGGTATCCCTCCTTGCACCAAATCATAACTGTGCTTGATTTGCTTCACGTTTGTGTCCCACCTCTTGAAAAGGTCAAAATTAAAATGAGTAAGAAGGATACATGACTGTTTAGAAGCTGGACATCCCGTGTCGCAGAGAATTCCTGCTTGTGCCACCGTTTCAATCTGGATTACAATGCAGACTAGGGAGGCAGATCTGGGAACCCTGTTTCTTGTCATGCTGTAGATTTACTGAAAATCATTGCATGAATGTAATGTCTTGTTATTATGTGTGTTTTGCTTGTGCTACTAAATATCTTCTATTTTGGTGGAAGTTTATTTAGCACACTTTTATTGAAAGAGGTTTCTACCATCAGTTATGACAAAGCAATGAGAGTTGGGTTTATTTTCTTATTGAAACATGGTATAGCTAAGATTATCTTTAGCATTAGCTAAACCATGTGGGATGGGAGAGCTGTTATTTTTGGACACTGAAGATGTTCCCTTCCCTTTGGGTTGCTGGGTTTAAATGTCAGAGTTTGGTTTTATTTCTGACTGTTGTGTATCATTGCTCTCCTCCCATCACTGCTAGCTTTTCTCTTTATAGACATTACCCCCTCTCTGAGCATCAGAGAAGCACAGAGTATGAAGTAGAAATAGAAATGAATGGTTTGCTTTCTGGATGAAAACAGCCAGAGAGCATACTTCATGGGGAAGAAGGGACAAAAGCAGTTGTGCAAGATTTATTTGAGGTAGAATCACGCGTTCTAACTCCACTCAAGACAAAGTTAGAAGAACATGGAGTCTGAGCTCTTCAGATCTGCTCCTACTCTTAGCTACAGGACAACAAATAGCTAGGTCTCATTTTTCAAAACCTCAGAGAGCCATGCAAACAACTTTGCTATAATCTGTGGATGATGTGATCTGAATTTCTACTCTGACAAAAATGTTGCCCTGAATGGTATGTCATTGTGCTGGATCAAGGGTAAGGCATTTTAGGGCTAATTAGCACTGCAAAACAGCTTCTGATGTTTTCTGTTAAGAAAGTAACATCTAAAGTCTTATGCCATTAACTAGAAGATAAAATGGACCTAAATGACCTTTTTTTGAGACAATTAGAAGCAGTTATAGCATTTACATGTAGTTCTGTCAAAAAAGCAAATTAATTTACATAAAAATAAAGCAATTTGCTAAAGATGAAGGCATCATTCTCAACTAGGAGTCCCAGCAGAGAGATTGCTTGTGGCAAAGCATGTGTATCATTTGCCTGGCTAGCCCTGCTTCGTAGTGCTCTTGGAGAGTAGAGGTGAGAACATGAAGGGCAACAAATTGGCTTATTTCCAATGGATCTGTGATTTGGGTTTTTTTTTTCTTTTCTTTTCTTCCCCCACCCCCACCCCCCGCCCCGTACTGGCCACAGCTCTAGATCTCCTTTACTATAGAAAGTTTTTCAGATGCAGAACTTTACAATTTTTGCCCCCAGCCAGATAAGAGGCATTTCAAACTTTAGAGTGGATGCTGCCTCTAAACCTATCTAAGCTTGGAGAAAAGATGTGTATTTACACAAGCCTGCTTCCTTTTGCCTCCCTTCCTCAGGCCACTCACTCCACCATAGCGGGATGCAATTGTCTGTCAACTGTACTTACGAGCATTGGCCACAACTGTCACATGCTTTGTGTCATACGAGTTTTAGAAGTTCAAATAATGTTTAAGATGGCACAAGAAATGCAGAATCTGAATCAGTTTCTTGGTGCTCCTTGGATCTTGGAGGAGCAGCTTGTTTTCATGTGCTGAAACAGAGACGGTGGTTTCAGATCCATGACCTTCAAAAACACTCTGGAGTAGGTTAGTCTTGAGCTAACTTGTGCTTAAGTCTACAACAGTACGTGGAATCACCCAAGAGACACATCTGATCTGACACAACCCTCATCCAGTAAGGCATGTAATCAGATGCCTAACTTCATGAATAACTTTCCTCCATCAGGTTGCTTCGTTGAAGATAATAGGGCTATTTATATCTCCAGATTAGGCCCTCAAGTTCAAATATCTTGCTTAACTGGAACCCATGATTCCTTATATTGGCCAAGATCTAAGTGAAAGGATTTTATTAACAATGAAGTCAAAATTACATATTTCAAGTTCTTTTCGTTATCTCCCCAGGGAGCATTTTTATCATTAATTAATGAAATGATTATGTCAAATCAGCTCTAACAGTGCTTGAGAATTTTGCAAGTATCAGAGTGTAAGTATAGCTAACAAAAGGAAGAGATCAACTCTGTTAGTATAGCTAAACCTTCAGAATTTACACAGGGAATTTAACATTGCCTAAAGGGTTTCATGGATCTTTTTCTGCAAAGTATTTTTTCCTATCCATCTATTTTAGAGCTGTCGTTTTGCACTTCTATTCTAGCTAGTTCATTTTTACCCTTACAGGCACACTGTATTTTTTAATTTCTGAATCTTCCCCACACTTTCACCTCCAAAACTAGTAAAAACCTCTTCTGGAGAAATATGTTATTTGTTTTATATTTGTCAGAATGAGTTAATTATGCATCACAGTGTTATAACTAATGCCTGCAGTTATGCCAACCCCTCTGCTGGAGAAACAGGCTGGTTTTTTAACAGACTGTAAAAGGTAGGAGGCCATCTGAACTCTTCATTTTGCTTCTCAGGCCTTGAAAACTCATGTGCTTCTGCATGCACAAGGACTTACATTGTGCTATTCAGCCCGCGCTGTGCGAAGCGTTTGTTCGCAATTCTCTCTTGGCTTAAGTTTCAGACTACCTGATCAAGCTGTGCTGGCTGTCCAGGTCATCCAGGGCCAGACTCAGAGGTTCTGATTTGTATCTTATATTCTCTAAATTGTAGGTTATGACTTTTACTGATGTGGGCGCATTTGAAAAAGGAGAAGGAGCCAATAGACCAAATGTAAGATTTTTTTCCCCATATGTCTCTTTGTTGGCTGTCTCAACATAGCCTTTCTAGGTGTTAGTTTAGACTGGTTCACATTCAATCTAGTGTTGTGGTTTAGGATTTGGCGTGGTTTCGGCAATAGAAGGAGGAGGCTGCCACCTCTGGCGCAGTTTCGGTAGCGGGGGGGATGAAACTGTTAGTGTGTTCCCTGTAAGTAGCTTCGTGAAAAGAGCCCCCTGGCTCCAATTTCAGCCTTCCTCTGGCCCAGGTTGTGCCAATCAGCTCCTCTGTGAATAAGCCTGTTTAAGGAGGAGAACACCTTTTGATTTTGGGAGTGCTCTTTTGTTTTGGAGGGTCTAGGGCTGAAGGAGAAAGACCATGTGGTCACCAAGGTAACCAGGAGAAGTTTGTGGAATACACGGTGGCACAGTCTGTGGCAAGCTGGCTGAAAGCCCTGCAGTTGTCATAGAGCACTAGTGGGAGAAATGGACGGGCCACAGAAAGCTTGACAGAGCAGAGACGTGGGACTTCTGGAAAATGCCGTGACTTTGAGGATGTTTGGCACTGGGTCAGCTTGGTGCTGGGAGGGTTGACCCTGGCAGCAGACCCCCATGTGAGCCGGAGATATTCATGCCAAACTGTCTCCTGTGTGGTGGATGCCACATGGCTGCAGGGACCTGTGAGACATGAGCAAGAAGCTGGAACATCATGGAGAGAGAGTTGAGACTGACTGTACCCCACATCCTCTATTCCCCCCACCTCTGGTGCCAAGTGTGGGAGGGGAGGTAGTAAAGCCTGACCTGGGAAAAAGGGAGGGGTAGGGGGAGTGTTTATTTAAGATCTTGATCTCTTCTCTGTCCTACTCTATTTTAGTTGGTGATTTGGTTGTGGTTTTGTTATTTTGAATTAAATTGATTTTGTTTCCCCTGGTTGAGTCTGTCTTTTGCCCATGACCGTAAGTGGTGAGTGAGCCTTCCCTTGTCCCCTACCTTGACCCTTAAGTAGTTCTTATATTTTCTCCTGTCGAAGATAGAATGACTGTGTGGCTTTAGTCACCAGCTGGGTCTAAACCACAACAGCTAGAAAATTAGTATGAAGTGTGCACAGCTGTGGTGAGCAATGAGCTTTGTTTTTCGTGTCTGCAGGCGCCCCACTTCTTCTCTGTCTACACCATTTCACCTGGTGCCTGTTCAGATAGCAGTCTGATGTCTCCTCTCACCTTACAGTACCTCAAGCTTCCCTTGATACGTCCCTTCTCTTGACTTCTCCCAGTATGTGCCCCAGCGGTTTTGATATTCAGCCCTTATACTGCTACTCCTTCGTAAGACCACGCAAGCATTTCCCAGGAGATGTTCTCATAAACTCTTGGCCCATGAGCAGGGCTTTCAAGGTCTCCTTGTGTGCCCTGAAATGTTGCCTAGTATTTGGTTTCAACAAACTAGTATGGAGCATGCTGGTAGCTACCACTCTCTTCCGGAAGTCTATGGGTTTCTGACTGAGTCCCTTTCTCTGCATGTTTGTGAAACTCCAGATGGGTGAAACAAACCCCTCCTTCCAACATTGCTTCCCTTAAAAAAACTTACTGCAGTTTAAAGTCTTTGTTGTGTCTCTGAAGTACATGTGCAGCGTAGATGATGTACTACACAAAAATCACAGAACAAGGAGACACCCTTATTTTCAACTTACTGGGAAGTGAGATAAATGTAGCACATCGCATGTCAGATTCTTGATTAGATATAAGGAAAAAAAAATCCGAGACAGTACTGACTGCCTGAATGATGTCTTCCCAGAACAGAATTAATTTTGCTGTGCAGCTGAATTGACTGATGATGGGATGGCCAATATATGATGGGGTGTTGCTGTCAACAGTAAGGCAATAAAACACAGCAATAAGGGACAGGGCCAGCACTCAGGCAGCTGAGCAGCATTTGTAAAGGTAATTCTTCAGCTTTGCAGTTGCTGAAACCATGTGCTCTGATATGCTAAATTAGCATATAAGCTCAAAGCCAAAGGTTTAAAACACTCAGCATTGCAAAGTAGTCTTATGGTATTTAATAAATGGAAATGACCTCCGAAGGAATAGAAGGAGCATAAATGGAACAGAACAGACCTTTTTTGAGAAGAATATGTACCTAATGATGGCGTTTTTCAGGGCCTTGTGTCACATAGGCGAATCCAACGAGGATAATTGCTCTCCATTATCCCAGGATGAGATGGCAGATCCTGGAGAAAGACTCCGTCTCACCTCGCAGCACCTCACTCAAGCAGTCCCAGGCCTGTGGCTGAGGGCAGGCTGCCCCATCTGCCTGCCACCCTGGGCAAGTGCTTGGCAGCTTGTGCGTGCTGGGCAGGCAGCTGCTGCCGGGCCATTGCCTGTGAAAGTAGCTCATTCCTTTGGGTTAGCCTGGAAGTGATTTTTGTGAGGTGCAGACTTTCCCCTACCTGTGGCTTTAGTCATCCCTGGAGGAATGGAAAGAAGTGTGTGCATGGACATGCAAAAGTGAATTGTGAGCTTATCGCTGGGCTTCTGACTGACCTATGGGATTTTTAATGGCCAGTTTTTGATGAAACAATTCAACAAGCTTATTGTTGCTGCTTTATGATAGAGTGGTTCTCACAGGCCTCAGTTCAGCCAGGCATTTCAAGACATGTTGAAACCCACGACCTTTTAGGAAGGCACTAGATAGCAGTTTTAAACATGTATTTAAAGCTTAAATAAAGATGCACTTAAAGCTTAAAATACCCAAATAACCAAACTTGTGATGTGGTGCTGCACATTGTAGAATACCTACAAGTGAGACAAGTGACTCAGGTGCCCAGATGTGGGTATGTAATGCTTTTTTATATGCCCCATGGCACTGAAGACACATGGCAAAAAAAAAAAAAAAAAAAAATAGAAGACTCGCATCCATCTGCAGATGGATGCCCAAGAGCATATGCTCAAAATGCATGTGTAATTTCTCTCCTCCTTGCACTTTCACAGTGGTGCAAACCTAAAGGAATGGTAAACTGGTTTGAAAGTGGATTGTAAAGTGAGGGGTACTCTTATGAGGATGTATTTTTCAATACCAACTCTAAAGATTCTATTTGGATATATTTCTCAGTGTAGATCTTGATATCTTTCTAAGCAGCCATCTTATAACACCCTAAAAACTTTTCTGACTTCCATTATGATGCTACTGTGGCATAGAATAAGCTAGCAAGGGAATCTGGTACCATTTTCTGACAATATTACTCTGTTTATATAATATCAGAAAATGTCTGCACCTGCCTATTCTGCCAAGGAGCCTGTAAAAGGCTCAGGAAACTCAAGAGGGGAACCGTATTGATAATTGATGTAACGAGGACAACCCTTGCAGAGACAGAGGGAAGAAAGGCTGCTTCAGTTCTGAAGTATCTGAGAGAGACTTGTAATTCTGCTCTATTTCAGGAGAGAAGTGATGGAGGGAGATTAACACTTTACTAGTGAATAAAGGCAGTTCCACAAGCAAATAAACACTGAAGGACTTTAAGATTTAAGAGTCTATCTCTTTTATTTTAATCAGTAGTGATTATGCCACAGTAGTCAAGAGAGAGACAGTGCAGCAAAATGGATGGCTGTTCACGGTTTCTGGAATTTACAATGTTTGAAGCAGCTCCAGGTAAATTACACGCAAGAGAGAGAATGTTTGCAAGATTGTACAAGATGCTCATTTTCAAAATGAAGGGAAGAGGACAAAGACTCATCACTCAATTGCAGCAGTTTATGTTGTTCAGTGAAACCCTCTAGATCCATGCTATACCCATCAGTCTTACATAAAATAGAAACAATGAATGAATGATGATATCTCTCCTGAGTAATAGTGATGACGTGAAATAAGAAATGTCAGATCAGCAGGCTGAAGCACTCTTTTGATTAAACAAATTTCAGGAATGGACACTTGCCTGTATAACATCTGCTTCTAATAACGCTACCATTCATTAAATGCATCAAAGAAACTTATGTGGAGAATTCATTCCAAGCCCATGTACAGTCAACTCACTGAAGGCACTTGAGCCTTCTTTTAACAGTGTCATACTAGCTGAATCCTGTTTTGAGGTACTTTATTTAAGCGGAGAAGGATTATTATCTTCACAAAGTCATTTAGGTCATTTAGGCAAAGCGGCAGGATGGGTGGGGCAGAATGGTGCTTGAGCAAGTCTGTGGGTGAAGAAGTGAACATTTCCTAAGGTAGATAGCAATCAAAAGTTTCAGAGGGCCCTGAATGCCGCCAGCAAAATTTCCATTCATATAGAGTCTCAAGTGTACTAGCATTGTTTTCTTTATCTGCTTTGTCACATTTCATTTGTCTGGTGAAGAGAAGAAATTTGGTGCTCTTCCACAATACGAATATAAAAGCTACAAGAAGATCCTGGGTATATGGTGGCTAACTGAAGAAGGTGAACTTTCTTTCACGCTTAACTTTTTCATGTTTATAGAGAGGGATATAAGACCACTTTCAAAATTCACCAGAAATTTGCTTTTTCCAGCCATGCGTTCTTCATACTTTCGTCTGGTTACCTGTGCAAATTTGTTGCTCTAGTCTCATCTGACTGCATCTTCTGTTGTAGAAACACATCTCACCAGCTGTCATTACCACTGTCTTCATTGCTGGTAAGTTGCAATAAATACAGTTTTCCCTGTCAGTCCTGGTGGATGAGTCAGCTGTGGATGTAGATTAAGCACATAGCAATGCATGCATTGCCTATGCTAATTCTTAAAAACAGGTCAAGATTGTATTGCTGTGCTTCACAATGCACGGAGAAACAGCTATAGTACCAAAAGTTGCATGGCATAACTTCTGAGAGGTGTGTAGAAGTAGGTTTATAGACAGCTTGGAAAGTATCTGTTCTGCAAAATTCGTTGTGAATTGTCATTTTACCACAAATTAATGCAGGACTTCCAAAAGAGAAATAAACCAAAAGCATCTGAGAAATTTCATATTAACCCTGCAGCTGAGCTTTAGGGAGTAAAAGGGGTTGAAGTTCAGGGTAAATGGCATGAAAAATGCTTAAAAACGCAAAAATGGAATTACAGAAATCTAAAAGAATCATGAGCAGATGTTGAAGTCCCAAATGGAGAAAGGTCTGAAAGGATATGATAGTAGAACCTTATGCAGGCTCCCACCTGCTTTTGTACTGACTCGATAACACAACCATGTGGAGACCACCTCTCACCGAGGAGCATTGGGGCATCCGTATTGCCTATTAGTGCACTCCTTCCTGATTCAGAGCCACAGGAACATGTAAGGGAAGCAATGCTTGCTGTGACACTTATTCCCCATGGAGAGGCATGTTGCAAACCTCTAACTGACCCACATCCATGTTACTGGCCCCAGCTCTGTATGCTGGGTCCTGTGTTGACCGTTTCATAATCCTTACAAGTAAGGATTAGAGGCAGGAAAATATTGGGTGAAGGGCAGAGACAATGGACTGCTCAGCAGACCTTTTCAGGGGTTTCATCTAGCTGGCGCTATGGACGTTTCATCACTCAAGCCCCCTTACACCTGGGCTTTACTGGACCTTAGCAGGTAGAAACTAGAGCAGTGCCTTAACTCTGATACATAATGAGGATAACTTAAGAAATTAAAAATATTCCAATTGGTTCTTTCCCTCCTCTATGAAGAAGATGAGAGAGTCTTCTCTACTCTCCACAGAAGGCAATGACACCATTGGGAGGTGGATTGTGTCCTTTCCATAATTGTACTGGTTTTGGCTGGGATAGAGTTAATTTTCTTCACTGTAGTTCTTACGGTGCTCTGTTTTGGATTTGTGAACAGAACAGTTTTGATTATATGCAGATGTTTTTGTTAGTGCTGAACAGTGCTAGCACAGATCCGAGGACATTTTTTTCTGCTTCTCATACCACCCCACCAGCGAGTTGGTTGGGGGTGCACACAAAGTTGGGAAGGGACACAGCCAGGACAACCAAACCCAGCTATATGGAGTCATGCTCAACAATAAAAGCTGTGAGAAAGAAAGAGGAAGAGGGGACATTCAGAGTGATGGCATTTGTCCTTCCAAGTAACCATTAGGCATGATGAAACTCTGCTTTCCTGGATATAGCTAAACATCTGCCTGCTGATGTTTAGCTATATCCAGAAAAGCCGCTTTGCTTTATCTATTAAACTGTCTTTATCTCAACCCACTAGTTTTCACACTTTTATCCTGATTCTATCCCACATCCCACCAGTGGGGAGTGAGTGAGAGCTTGCATGGAGCTGAGCTGTCTATTGGCGTTAACCTACAATGGTAAGCACTTAGCTGAAAGACCTTGGGAGAAATTATATTTCAAAGGACTTGTGGAAAAATATGGCATTGTTGTTAGCAAAGTCACCCTTAAAAGACTTGCCCCTGTGCTGGAAACATTGTGTGCTGGCTGCTTTCTTCAAGAAATCTAAAATGGTTTGAATTGGAAGGGACCTTGGAAGATCATCTAGTCCCAGAAGTGATGATTTGGTCTTATGCTGCAGTTTAGTGGAGCACCCTGTGTTAAGAGCATGTGTGTTATGAATGACTTGAGCAAGCTGCTTGTCTGAGAAAGTTTGAACTTCTGATCCCAGTACTAGTGATTCACTAATGTCTGGCAGCCAGCACCATAACTGCATTTGAGTAGGAATGAAAAAAAGTTACTCATCATAGTTGTTTAAGCAGTCATTAGGATCTCAAATAAAAATGGTGAAATATTTTCTTGCTAAAATATTATTTGCAGTGATTGTGTATTTTATCTTTAACAGCTCAGTGTGTTTGTTACCTGCCTGATTTTTTATTCAGACTTAAGCTGTAACAGCTTATTTAAAACTGCATTTATTACTTTTTCCTATTCAGGCTGCATAAATGAGTGTCAATAGTAGCAGCATGGAAATGAATCAATTTGTAATTGCAATAGGATTAAATATATTTTGCTACTGTCTGAATGGAAAACATTTCAGATGAAAAATTAATTCCACCCACTTGAAACAGGAAATCAAAAGTAGTGCGTTAGTCTTTGCCTTTTAAAAATAGCTGCAAGTCAGCTTTTTTTATTTTCTTTTTTTTTTACATTTCAGCTTTTCTGTGAAAATGAAAGCCACTATTCTTTCATTAAAACAGAATTATTTAAAGAAACAAAAATGAGGTCTGTGTTTGAAATATTTAATACTACACTTCAAGGAAACCTTATCTTAAACTGCAAAGCACTGGTAAGTAAGTTCTTTTGGTGAATATACCTGGAAAGAATTACTTGAACAAATATTAAACTAAGTACTCATAAGGTATTTTGTGCTGTGTCCCAAGCCTCATGACTTGTGCAAGTCTTCCTACTTCACGGGAAAGACAGGTAATTGCAGATGCAAGCTGTCATTTGAATGCCTGAGGGTCCAGCTATGCATGTAAGTGTGAGAAAACAAGAATATGCATACATTCATATGTTCATATACAGCTTGTTCAGCTGCTGGTCAGAACAACTGCCTGCTGAAAAACCTCATGTTAAGAATACGGACTTGGAAAAATGTAATAGCAGAGGACCTAAAAATAATAGGGGAAGTGACTTGGTAAAACCATTCTTAATGCCAGATCTGTCCTAACTGAATTAGCAAGTCATGTATAGGCTGTAGTGTTCGTTGGGAGATAAAGCTTTTGGATAGAACAAGTTATAGATACCATAGTTTCTTAAGCATATTATGAATAGAAATAAAAAAAAAATCCTGGAAGTAAAAGTCATGACAAGAATACAAATAAAAGCTAGAAAGAAAGACAACAGCTCAAGAGCAAGGTGATGTGGCAGATAGAGTAGTGCTTTATTTCTTAGTTTGCATGTGGCATCTCGAAGCCTAGTTGCAGATGACCAAGTTCCAGGAGGGTGGAAAGCAGCTGAGAGAGACTAGTCAAGGCAACTTTGGCATATGGGAAACAGAGCATAAATAAATTTCTTTGGCTCCATGCTGCTCCTGGCAGCCATTTAGCCACAACAAAAAGGGAGATGTGATGCTGGGGAGAGTTTACAGGAGCCTGGCTATGAGGTGGAATGGTGACTAGGACCTGCATTATTTGTTTTGTAAATTACCTAAGATGCTGAAATAATTAAAGAAATACATCATTGTTAAATGAAGTTTAGAGAACCACTTTCTATTGTAGCCACTTACATTTGTAATTCCATTTCCTAATGTGAAATTATGGGTTTAGTTATTACCTTAAAACTATAAATTAACGTTTTTCCTTTGTCTACAAATCAGGACTTGGTGTCACGCAAACATAGGCTATTCGACAACTTTGTGTGTTGCAAACCCGGTGTAAATCTTTCCCTGTGTTGTTTTCTGCAGCGCTCTTTGCTTCATTGGTGACTGTGAACACTGTCCCCTTTGCAAGAGGGAAAAGATGTTTGAGGATGGAATGTAGCTCAAAGGACAAAGGATGATTAGGATAATATTAATAATGGCATAAAATTACAATAATTAAATAATTAACAATTTAACAATGAACAATTAATTATCCTAGTTGTGTGAAGATGGATTCTGGCTCAGCAGGAGGAAAACTGATTTTGTTTCCTGAGATTCCCCACTGCAGACGAAGATCCTCCAAGGGCCGACTCCCAAAGTCAGCTTTTGTTGCCACTGACAATATTACAAGTAGCGTGTGACACGATACACAATAAGTGTGTCAGAAATGAGAAGCTACTGTTCAGCTGAGGACACGGAAACTTTGGAGTGCCTTAATGTCTTTTTAATGTATTTCCACTGAAATGCTATCTGAGGCAGTCTCAGACAGAGTTTTCAAAATGTTAAAATTAGTTTTAAACTAAAACTGCCAGGTTTTGACACTTCCCACAAAAATAATTAAGAAATATTTTGAAATACACTTGAGTGTTTCAGTTTAGTGATAACACTAAAATGCTTTGAGTAACTTTTTCTTGTTAATACCATGACATTGCAAAATCAAATGCCATTTCAAGCTGCAAAATCACACCTTGTGTTTTGAAAAGGATTGAAAGTCCTGAGAGGACTGAATTTTTTTTTTTTTTTCCCCCCCGTCAAAATGAAATTTCACTGCAAGTGATATGCATCTACAGAAAAGATCTGTTTTGTCATGCAGTTTGTTTCAGTGGAAAAAATAATCTGTAGGCAAATGTTTGACTGATAGTACTCCTCAAGATTTGTTGATCAGCAAAACTTTAGGTGCTTAAATCTTCTATAACCACTGCAAAATTCATGATTCAAAGAAGATAAGATTTTCCAATTTTTTAAGACTGACAGAATGAATTGCAGAGATGTCATGAATTAGGGCTGGGCCGGCCACTAAATAAATGACAGATGCTCTCTATTAACTCCTCTCCATTCCCAAAGGGGAGGAGAAAGGAAGTAAGGGAGAGAGAGACTCATGGATTGGAAAAGAAAACTGTCATGTCACCGTCACCACTGATGGTGTGGGCAGATGCTGGGGAAGGCCCAGACTGGACTCAGTGGCAGATGAGAGCTGGATTCAGGAGCTGGGTTCTGGAACTGGTTTCAGGAACTAGATTCAGGAATGCATGAATTGGGATCAAAGGCAGAACAGACAGAGTCCTCCTCAGACACCAGCCATTGAAGAAGAGAGATTGACCCTTGTGACCCCTCAGTTTTATCCTGAATATGACATCTATGGGATGGAACACCTTGTTGGTCAGTGTAGGGTCACCTGTCCTGTCTGCTCCTCCCCGCAGGTGCAGCCTCTCACTTACTGCACCCCCCACCGTGGGACACAGGATTTAGCAGTGACCTTGGTCTGCACAGGAGCAAGTACAAGCAAAAGCCTTTCTGCACCCCAACCCCTGGCAGTAACTGTAAACATCAGATTACACGGTTAACTTCAGACAGTGCCGTCACTTCGAAGAGACTGAGCTGAAAAGTGAAATCACTGAACAGAATGAGTTCTGTTCTAACTCAAGCCAGGACAAGAGATAATAGGCTTAGCCTGAAAATGATAATTCTATTAACATACATTGTGCCAGTATCCTGGTTTATGCCCAACTGGCAACAAAATACCACATGGCCACTCTCTCTCCCTTTCCCTTCCCTGGTGGAATGGGAAGAAATCAGAAGAAAATGGTAAAACCTTGTGGGCTGAGATAAGACCAGTTTGATGGGACAACACAAGGAGAGAAGAAACAGTAATTACAATAATACTAGTAAAAGAGTATATAAAGTGAATGATGCACAATGCAATTGCTCACCACCCAGCGCTCAATGCTCAGCCCATTCCTGAGATGTGATCACCTCCTCCCCTGGTCCCCCAGTTATATGCTGAGTATGACCATATGTTATTGAATATCCCGTTGGCTAGTTCAGGTCAGCTGTGCTGGCTGTGCCCTTCCCCATCTTCATGTGAAAATTAACCCTATCCCAGTAGAACCCAGTACAGCCAGTAATGTCTTTTCTTTTGCTATTTTAAATGCATCTTTCTGGCCAGCCAGAAGGAGAGGCTTTATTCTTTTGATTTCTGTTAGCTTATGTCAGGGGCTAATTTTTCATAAAAGGATCCTTAGCGGCTCCATTTGTGCCCGTATGAATTTACATAGAAAGCTGCATTTTGGACATCTTTTTGTTCTTTAACTGTGCTTTGACAGCTATCTACCATAGCTTCAGCTGCAGCAGGCTGTATCCAGATTACTGCTGAAAGGACCATACCCTTTGTTTGTATGGGTGTAGAACCCAGGCAAAGGTACTGGAAAACAATAGGTATTGAAGAAAAGTGGGTACTTACAAAAGTGGGTAGGTGCAGTTCTCAAACACATCCACTTTCTTACCCAGATATTAATTGTTATTCCCTGCTTAGGGTCGGGTAAAGTACACAGAGGGAAGGACAGATAGACTATTGCACAAAATGTGTTCCAGCTGGTAAGGTTTGTGAAAGGCATCAAGGAAAAGCTGTGTGAATGCAGAAGGGACAAGCATAGCAAGTGACACAGGGCAGCCTAAAGTCTCCAGTTCCTCTTTTTTTTGCTTTAGTTTCTCCCAAAAGATTAACTGTGAGTGGATACTTAATGCAGTGAGTTATAGCATAGGATACAAGTTTACACTAGAAAAATAAAAGGTTATAATAAATATATTATGAATATATGTATATTTGTCCCAGTTTGAGGGAAAAAAAACAAACCCCTTTCTCCTGTTTGGAAGGTTTGTTTTAAACTGACCAATTGGACTATTCCCTCCCATGTCACGTTTAGCACCTCTCATTGGTTGTAAAAGTTTCTTGTGAGCGTATCTGTCTCTTAAAGAGAGGCGCATATCGTGCTTGCTGCGGGCTCTTTGCGGGCTTTTGCGCTTGGACGGCGTCCCGTTCACTTCCTGCTTTGCACTCCGAGGAGCGCCGCGGACTTGCAGCTTCTCTCCAGGAAAAAAGGCTTTTCAGACTCGCGGTTTGGCTCCGGGGACCTTACAGGCTGCGTCCCCTCGGCTCGGACCCTGTCCACCTGCCTGCCTGTGGCTGCCGCTCCCCCGCGCTGCCGGAGCGGAGCTGTTGCTGGGGAACCCCCACCCCGCGCTGCCTAGGACAGACCCCCCCTGCCGCTGGAGACCTGTGCCTCGGTGCTGCTCTTTCCCTGCTAAAGCCGCCGCTTTTGCTGCTTTTCTTCCTTCAACCCGCACGACCAGACCGGTAGGACAGCGCAGCCCGCGGTTTGCATGTGGGATCCCAGTGTTCGTAACAGCCGCGGCTCCTTTGTTCCGCTCCACGAGAGAGAGCCCACGTGGCCGGCACCATCTTGGACACTGCTGTGGTACCGTTCCTTCCCTCACCCGCGTTTAACCCTCGCTGCTCCATCCCGTACAAACCCTCCAATAGTGCATTGGTTTTTCCCTACATATAATATATTTTGTTCTGGCGTTATTAAACTTTGTTTCAGTTTTCCAAACATTCAGAGGTCTCACAAATTCTTCTTCCTTTTCCTATCTCCACTTTTTAACCCTTTCTTTCCTGGTGCAGGGGAGAGGGGTTTTAGGGATAGGAGAGGTCACGTCCCCATGATTGGCTTGCCTCAGCCAACCAGTGACAATATTATATATATAAATACATATATGCATTTATATATATAATAATATATATATATATAAAAAATACATTCAAGTAAATTGGAGGTTTTTTAGCTAGTGGTTCCCAAAGAAGCCCTGCCACAGATACTTAGGGAGGAAGTGCAAACACATCCCAGAGATCCCAGAGGCTTCCAGAGCACAGGTGAAGGACATTGCACAGGTCACCAAGAAGGAGAAAAAAGAGGACCTAGTGAATAAAGCAGTTTAAAGGCCCATACAGAGAATAACTTGGTGATATATGCCAGCTAATATGGATTAGCCAAGAACAAGTCTGAACATGAGGGAAAACTTCCTTACTTTGAGGGTGACAGAGCACTGGAACAGGCTGCCCAGAGAGATTGTAGAGTCTCCTTCTCTGGAGATATTCAAAACAGACGCGGACATGATCCTCTGCAGCCTGCTCTAGGTGAATCTGCTTTAGCAGAAGGGTTGGACTAGGTGATCTCTAGAGGTTCCTTCCAATCCGTAGCATTCTTTGATTCTGTGATTTTGTGAAGTCATGTTAAACTATTATTTGGCTGATCAAGGGGAAGTAAAAGGTGTGATATATCTTGACCTGAGTATGACTTTTGGCACTTTCTTGCATAAGCAAGGGAAATACGATCCAGATGAAACAATGATCAGTTAGGTGAATAATTACATTAAAATAGCTCTAGAAACTGTTAAGGATTATTCCGTCTTAAGTTAGCAGCACATTTTAAGTGGAGCCCTGAAGGGGTCTGTCTGTTTTACTCAGTATAGACATCAATGACTTAGAGGATGGAGTATGACAAGTGCTTATAATCTTTTCAACTAAAACAAAATTGGTAAGAATTGGAAGCACTTTGACAGGCTGGATTTTAATTCAAGATAATCTAGATGCATTGGAGAAGCGATCCCAAATCAGCAAGATGGAGTTCAACCAAGGCAAGAGCGAAGAACTGTGGCTAGGAAAGAAAAATGTAAAAGGCAGCTATAAAATGAGACATATACGCTAGTGCAGCTGTACTGTGAAAAAGCAATTGAGAGTTGGAGTGGAGTACAAACTGGATCCTTTCTGGGGATGCATTAGCAAAAGTGTAATGTGTAAAGCACATGGAAATAAATGTATATTTCTCCAAAGTGCTGGTTAGACCTCAGTTGGAATACTGGTACCAATCTATAAGGTAGAATGAAAATACGTAGGAGAGAAACAGAAAATAGGAACAAGAGTGTTAAAAGGTTTGGATTGTATTAGAAAAGCCTGAAAGAATTGTCTTTTTTTTTTCTAGAAAAGAAGGTCAGTGACCAGACATGACAATCATTTCCAGTGTTTAAACTGATTGATACTAGAGTGGTGACCATTATTCTCTGTAACCGGGTGGTAGGATGGGAGCTAATCAGCTTAACTAGCGAAAAAGAGGTTCACATGTAAACTGGAAGAGATCACTTTGGGAATTTGTTGGATTATTTTCTTTGGACAGTATTACAGATAGTTCAGGCTAGTACTATTAGAGAGGTTTACCTAGATAGTAAACAGTAAACAGTACCTAGTTATACCCATGTGGGATCAGAGGAAGGTGGTGGGTAACATGACTTACAGAGCATCACCAAGCCCTTCTTTTTGAATGATTTTGTTGATTAGCATTACTTCATGGGGATAATCTATTGGGAAGAATATTTTAAAAGATATGTTAACAGTCTTCTTATCACACAAGGACTGATGGACTGAGAAGGAGAAGGTGCCAGCAAGTGAAGACCTTGGTGCATAGCAGTGTATGATACCTGATGTTTGGAACAGATGGCTGTACAAAGGCATCAGTGTGCACTGTTCTCGCCTGTCCATCTCAAGGCTGTCACAGTCTCTGAGGAGGGAGCAATCGCTCTGACTATGCAAATTCTATATTTTAACTGGGACACCATTCTTGCTTGATTTTTAAATTAAGTGACTAGAATTGGGCTATGGGGAAGGAAGTGATTTTTTTATCACAGAATGTAATCCCTGTGAATGTCCTCAGCCAAACTTAATCAGAGATAAAATAAAAAGTTCAGTCAGCAAGCTGGCATTGTCGGTTGATAGCAGGAATGCATGCAAGGAGAAATATATTATTTATCTGGTATGCTTTTACCTCATGTGCTGAACTGCATCACCTCCTACCTCTTGCATCTATGAAAATGTAGAACAGATTTAATTTCCTTTGGAGAGACTTCTTTACCAGCTGGGTAGTGCCAGATACATAGGGATAGCTCAGATACATGATCAGGATAGAAAGTAATAATTCACAAGTAATGCTGGCCAACACTTTGTTTTAAAGTTGTCAAAGCCTAAGGCTAGTATTCGTGGATAATGATTTACCTGAAATTGAAGTCCTGCCTTGCTTTAAGCTTGATGCAGTTGTCTTTTCTGCTGCCTGGGAGCGGGACAGTCTCTTGTCCAATGACAGAACTTGGGCTCATTAACCTTGAGATCAAGCCAAAGTTCAGTATCCTGGGGTATAACTGCCTTACCCATTGAGTGAGAGATGACTTGTGAGTATTATCGGCAGGCAGCAGAGAAAATCAGTTTTGGGACTGAAGAGTTGCAAGCTCATAAATCTGAGATGTCTTAACATTGTTTTCTGTAAGGTAAAAGTGAATAGAAGAGAGTTCTCTCACAATTCCTTTACTTTGAGATGGTCTGTGAATAGCTGTAAAATCCCTTTGCTTATCTTGGGTTTATGTGCAGAGAATATGAGGGAGCCTGTTCGTTCTTGTCCTCTTTCAGCTTCCACTGTATTTTGTTTGAGGGTAGGAGGAGATTTAGCCAGCCAAGTCAACGGGTATCTCATTTGATCCTTATCAATGTAGGGTCCTTTCTGTACTGAGGTTGTACTCCTATGATCTGTTTGTGCTCTTTTCGGCTATACGGGACTAGGACTGGGCGGATGAACGTTGACTTGGTGTTTTCATCAACAGACCATTTCTGGAGGAAAAGTTTGTGTAAATTTTATATGTGAACATGTCTTAAAGTCACTTGCAGGGCTAGACCTCTCCTTTTTCATGTTGGCCCTAGGTGTCTCTCTGGATAAATAAACTAAGAGTTCAATTTAAATTCCATCGATAAAAGTGGAAAGACTCCCTTTACCAGTAGTGAGACTTGGGCCTGTGTCCTTGACAGTGTGTTTTTTAAGCAAAGATAATTATCACTTGATTATTTACTCTTTTGCCTATTGTGAATCAATTTGATGGACAAGCTGCTGTGTGAATACATATAATGGTAATATTGAATACAAGTGAGATCAGAGAGTACAGCAAAACAAAGGAAGACCTGAAAGCATGCTGGAAAAAGATTGCTTTGTACTTTAATGTGGCTTTTTAGGGATTTGTGCTGAACATCAATAGTTATATGCTGTTTCCAACTTCTAACCAGTAAATGCCTGGTTTAGACAGTGTCAAAATAACCAGGTAATAGATAAAAATGCTTTTCCAAGGAGCAGCTTAAAATTATCTATACTGTCTGCATTCCTTGATCCTTTGATTTCAGAGAAATCATTTTAGTGCATATTTGCCTTCAGGTTGTGAGTACATGCAAGATTACTATAAGTTTTTCAGCTTCTGCTGTATGGGAGTCTTGTCATCTCATAGAAAACCACATACTCTGTGCAGCAGGCTCTGTGGGACAGTCTTGAAGATCTTGCTTGCACTTGCACTAAGGTCAAAGAGATTTTTTGAAATTAGATGATTCCATCAGTAAAATTCTTCAGGATGTGCAGAAACATACTCCTACTCAGGAGAGTACTGACATGTGTACTTTAAGTTAAGTAGATGTATTGGCAATACCTACTTCAGTGGGACATCAGCTTATGCTTGAATGTTAAGGAAATGACATAAGCATGTGTTCAATAGGTATTTTCTGACTGGGGACTTACAGAAGGACTTTTAAGATTTGGTTTCATGTGAAGCCTGTCATTTTGGGAGAGCTGGGAAGAGCCTCTCGTCTTTTTAAACACATTTGCAAACTCGGAAGCCCAGACCCATCTTGCTGAGCATAAGGTACATTACTGAGGGCTAACATAGCAGGCTGGAGACCTTCCTATTCAGGGGTGATGGCATCCATTTGAATGATTCCTCTCCCTTCAGAGGGTCTAACAGTCACAAAGTTGGGTGGTAGAATCTCACCTTTTGTAGCAGAACTCAAATCACACCTTGTGAACTGATCAAGCCCTGTGCTGGTATAATAGAGAGCACAACATGGCAGATCCTCACAAAAGAACCTTCAATCAAGAGAAGAAAATATCAGTTACCTCTGATATTGTCAGCCATGTCCCAGGGCTGAGATGTTAAGAAGCAATGGCAATAAAGTTCCATGAGGTTTACAATCATATGAATGTGCTTGATAACAAAGCCTGGGAGTTGATGAAAAGGCTGGAAACTAGGGGTTCATTGATTTTTTAAAAACCTCACGCTTCTCAGACTAAGCTCCCAACTTCATAGGAAATGGCTCATGAATTTGACTTCCTTGATGCTGGTGTAGGCAACTGATTGTTTTTCAGTGCCAGTGATTTAATCACAAGATTTTAGCAAGCCCCAGGCTTTTTAGACCAGATGATGGTACTAAACATGATGAGTCCACAATACTTCTAGGCTATGCCATGATTTCATGGTCCCTTGCCTGCATGTATCACTTGGCCAACATGCCCACAAGCCATCTTGCTGTATTAGCATGATACTAAGCCCAGTTTGAAAGGCACAGTCTCTCAGTAGACCCTACTACTCTGGGCTCTGTACCTTTGCTAAATGTAGCTGTAAGATTTCTAGACAGCTTGGAGTTCAAGCAGCATTCATCTGAGTGTGGGCATAGCCGAACAAGACCATAGCAAAAGTCCATAGGGCTGTACCCTACTGCTTTGTAACCGAGATGGACAGGTCAGCTGCTGTAACTACATAATGTGATGTAGAGCATGATAGTCCCTTTTAGCTTTCCTCCCACTGTAAATCCAGACCCCTGGACCTCTGTGAAATAATAGCAGGACTGTCACAATGTCCTGGAGACTTAGTGGGGATGTCGCAGGTTACAATTTTTTAGGATAAAGAATTTCTGAGCTTCTGAAATGTTTTGCTTCATTCTAGAAACTGGTATCTGACATTTCTCAGCAATATGGAGAATAAAGAATCTACAAAATGGTTACACAAGAAAAGTAAGAAAAGGACGGACAGTAGACAGAGGAAAGAAGGAGCAACTCTATGAGAAGTGACAGGAGTTTCTCATTTCTGCTAACTGTATAAACCCAGATCACATGAAAATTACTGGGCAGATGACAAAGGGATTTGTCCTTACAGCTTGCAGGATTGACAGCTGGTGTTTGAACCCTGCTGGAGTGATCTGCTTAGTGGAAGAAGTGAAATTACAGACATTAGAGGGAAATTAATGGATATACGTGAAAGAAACAGGTGCTGACAACCATTGCCACATCTTATTTTGGTTTGCACACTGATGATTTGAGGTGTCTACCACTGACTCACAAAGTGGAATACATTTCCTAGCTAAACTTTCTCAGTTTCTGTGTTTAGGCTGTTTCATTAACGGTGCAACAGATACTGACACTGTTTTCTGAGTTGTCAGAATTTGGGCATTAGAGAAACTGAAGAAAGCATTCCGTAAATTATTTTTTTCTATCCCCCCCGCCCCGCCCCCCCCCCCCCCCCCCAGCCTTTGAACTATTAGTAATTTCCAATAACTTTTAGCAAATACTTACTCGGTATCTCTGAACTGGTTATTTGTAGGGTTGTAATGCCAACATTTCCATATGCAGTGTTTCATTGCTCTCCCTCTACCTCATCTTTGAAAGATCTGCTAAGGCAACTTTGAAATATATCCTTCAAAATATATTTGTGATGTCTTTTACTTTCAATTTTACTGTCATTCTCTTTTCTATATCTTTTCCATCCTTTTAAAAAGTAATAATTTCCCTAGACTTCCAGCTTGCTGATTGATTTGTTTTTCTTCAGAAACTGTCTGAAGGTTGTATAATGAAGCTCAAATGAATTAGTTTCAAACACTTCCATCATTCTCACTTCCCTTTGGAATCTTATGACTGTTTTATTCATTTCTAAAGCATCTGAATCTAAGCTGGAAGTAGATTTCCAAACAGTAATTAATCTAAATGTGTCCTGCTCCGTAATTTCTGCATTTGTGCTTGTCTCTGCCTCATGCAGTTTACACAAGGGACAACTGAATGATGTATCTGGAAGCAGAAGACAGATTTTCTTTTTCACAAAAATTTGATATTTTACTCAGTGCCTTCTGTACTTTCTGTAATATCTGAATTAACATTTAATTTAAATTACTCAGAAGCCAGTGAAATCTAGGGGTAAATTACCTGCACTTACTAAAATAATGATAATACAAGTTATTTCTTGCTACTGTTGAGGCAGTATAAGTAATAATGATGGATTAATTTGTAGTGTTTTGCAGATACACAGCATGAGTAAAGTATTATAACTATTGTTTTCACTGTTGTTTTGAACACAGGTAACAAGTTGTCTTCCTTCCTATCATCCTCCTTACTCAAAAAAAAAAAAAATGTGGAAGACTATAAGCATTCGAAAATACACATGAGAAAAGTTCACTTTCCCCCAGTTTTGGACTATGAATCTGTAGATCATGGAAAAATGCTGAGTTTTGAAATGTACCTTTTACTGATGAACTCTTTTTTGTCTTCTAGTTTCAGAAGTAGCTCTGAAAGTCTGAAGACTTTCCTTTCAATCAGCAGTTCAATATCCTACCAACAACGAGTGTAAGTAACACAGTTTCCTAGAAGAGATTTTCATTGTTCAGAAGAGGCTCTTCAGCGGCCACGAAGCGCAAGCTGTCACCTCTCTGCCAAAGCTAAATTTTCAAACCTGATGCAGCTCCCAGTGGAAAGAAAAGGGGCAGGGTAAAGTTATTAGGCCAGTCGTGGGATTTGCAAATAAAGACCTTTAAAGTGATTTAGCTTATTAGGCAGGCAGTGAAGAATATGAAGTGCATCTTTAATTTATTACTTGGATGTTATCTTTTGCTGAGCAGGAATCTATGTCTATGTCAGATGTATTTCAGCAAGGTCTTCATCACACACCTGCTGGGAGCCTTCCAGAATTTTAATCTGAAGGCAGTTTGCTTGGTCCTTGCCTATTATTAATGCTCTGGTTTATCAGAAGTGTCAGAGTTTATCGTGTGTTTTTCCTGGCTGTTCAGGAGCTTAGAAGAGAGCAGAATAATTACACCATATCCCATAATGCTCCCTCTTTTTAGGAAAGCAGAAGCATCTTTGATGTTTGTCATCTAGAAGAGATCTCTGCATGAGTTGGAGTGGATATGGGGTGTCTGTGGTTTTATATGTGCTCTTCCTTTGCTCAGCCAGTGAGCTGTACGGGATAAGACACGGTACAATGAGTGCAAAAGATGGAATTTCATGTCTTCGCGATTCAGGTGTTCATCATCAGGTCCTTGCCCAGCAGCTGTCCACGCATGTAAGGTATGAATGATGATAGCCCTGAGCTCTATGGGGTGCTTCCAAATACCTCTGCTTAGGGCATATAAATCATTATCTGCTTGCTTCCCTTTGAGATCACTTGGGGAGGAAAGAGCAGGATCAGCTAAATGAATCAGCTTAGTAGAGAGTGATGGCAAATTCAAGTTTAGCTGAAACCTGGAAAGTAGCTTGTTCAAAACAGTTTCCTCTTACTAAAGAGATCACTGTTTGCCAGAATGTACAGCTAATGTACATGACAACTTTACATCTTTTTTTCCCCCAAAATACTCCAGTCTATATCCACCTTCCATCCTTTCTCCAAGAAAAAGTCACAGGAGAATCTTCCTGATAATTTGGAAGCAAACACGTCAGTCCATCTGTCAGCGACTCTGACCAACAGAACAGAACAGAAAGAACGGCATGTAGTGGAAGCAGCATAGCCAAAATAAATCTAAAGGGCATGAGTGGTACATACCCATAGAAACATTTTTACATCACTTGCCATCTGAAGCAAAGAAGTGTTTTTTTCTAAAAGCCAGCTGCTATTTTGCAAATCAGAGCAGTCATGGTTTGAATTCCCATATCTATTTTAGGTCTATCCAGTGGGCAAAATAGGATGGCACACAAGGCATTCTGCACTGGTCCCTTTTCTATGCATTTTGCAGTAAATAGGATGAAGAGATTTCAAAGTTGTATACCTGGCTCAGCCAGGTCTGAAAAATATTCAGCAGAATATCAGCAGCCATAGAAAGGGACTAAAGGGAAGCTTCAAGTCTTGTGGAAAAGCATTCTGAGAACGGACTAGCAGGCAGGAGGTCTGCAGTCTTTCAAAGGACTAACAAAAGCCTATCTAAGATTTTGTGTTTTGCACATTGCTATTGTGCAATAAGAAAAAACTCTGAGAAATGTTCAAATGTTGAGATTGCTAATGCCTAGAGACATGACAGAAGATAATAACCAATAGGAAAAGGCATGAGAGTTGTACCCTATGGGCTATCAGCTTCAGTGTAAGGAGCTTATTAGAGAACACACACGGGGAAGCTGTGGATTGGGTCTTTTGGATTCGAGCAGCTGGATCCAGGTGGGACTTTTTTGTAACCAATATGCAGTGGTATGCTGTGACATCCTCTTTGATCTTGACACTCCTTTGGAATAGAAAACTGTACATGACAGAGCCTGTTTTGAAGGGAATCTTTGACTGAAAATACTGGAGTGAGCTGGGGTGGTGGGAAAGGCAGAGTCTGGAACACTAAGAATATTCATCTTTGGATGGAGGAGGATCGTGGTGATGATCCATGTAGAGCAAGTAGTGGTCTCTGAAAGATGCATGCACTAGAAAGAGAAAGCAGCCAGCAGCTATTTTAAATCATTGACTCCTGGAGCTTCCCTGGTGGAAGGATGCTGGACAGCAGCGGGTCTTTCCTTGGTTTCACAATATTGATAAACTGTCAAAGCCATTTCGCAGCAGAGTCCACAGCATGGTGCTGACAACCATTCGACATGAACAGATCTGCTACAATCTGGGAATCCCCAGGACCTCTAGGAACTCAAATGTAGGGATGCCATCTGTGAATTTCAAAACACAGATAATTATACAGAAAAGAAATTGTAACAGCTTTATGACTGTAAGCAAACTGCTTCTCTATTTTGTCTTATCAGGTAGCTATGGTTGTGATCCAGGGTGTCACCAGTAAATCAACATTACGGCAAGTCCGTAACTTCCAAGGCTTCCTTTATTTGCTTTAGACTTTTGCTCCTGACCTGGGTCAGATTCTGCAAAGCACTGTCCTGACAGAAGAGTTTTGCTGGAGCAGTGCCATGCAGGGGATGAGAGAGGAAGCTGGAGTACCTCCAAAGATGATGCGAAGATGTGGGAAACCAGATTTTATTAACTCTGCTGGGCATGAAACTGCTGTGTTTCTTACACTTCTTGTTGGCTACATTGGAGAAGGAAATCTCATGTTGTTTTCTGGCTCAAACGTGACAATGGCTGCCTCTGGTTAGAAAAAAAAGATTGCAGAGTTTTCAGAGAAAAAATGCGAGAGCTTCTGAGGACACACAGCAAGCCCTGGTTTCCTCCTAGATGCAAAAACAAATGACAATTATCCCTTTACATTAACATGGCTGTACATAGGGAGGAGTCAAATATGTCGGAGATCTTTTCAGTGAAAAATATGGGTATCATACCATCATACCATCTGCCCATTAGTGTGGAACCAAACTGTGACCTTCTGTTCTGAAGGAATGGGGCTGGTCCCCATTGCTTTTTAGAGGCACACGCTCTCCTTGCAAAGCCTGAAAGTGCTGTGGGGATGGATGGTGCATGCTCTGAGCCTCTCAGGGTCCTTTGTGAAGAAACTGCTGCAGTTAACATGGTTTTGGATTAATTGGAGCTTTCAGCACAGCTGCTGCTCTCCCAGCCCGGCTGCATTCAGCCCATGCGTGTTTCAGAGAAGGTGTGAAGGGAAAAAAACTTTTGATTAAACTAATTGGCCAAAAGGTTTCCAGGTCCTCTCTGGAAATATTCGGGCTCCTTTGACAATAGAAATACCATGTCCTTTTCTTCCTCTGTGGCTCTGTTTGTACAGACAGGTCACCCACGAAGTAGTTATTTACACAGCATTGCCACACAATTTACAACTCGGGATTAGCTCTGACAGTGGTTGTTCTCGGCACTTGTTTGAAAACTGAAAGAGGTCAGATTTGGTCTGCCACTTTTCCATTGTGTGGACTTGATGATCTTAAAGGTCTCTTCCAACCAAAATGATTTTGTGATTCTGTGGCCAGATCTGTGTATGTCAAGAACACAGAAAGCAGCAGGCCCTCAAGCTCATGCCTCGGCCCCAGCAGCTCTTACAAGTAAGACCATCTGCTGCCTATATTCCTGCATGACTTTGTGTGGTAGGTGAGTTTAGGACAACTGACTGCACTGACACTCAAAAGAAATATAAAAAAGTAGAAAGCACTGTCCTTTTCTTCTCCACTTCACTCCGCAGCTCAGGGGTTACAACACTTGTCGGGAGAAGCAGTATTCCCCTCTGGCCAAGGAGTCCTGAGCCCTCCCTGCTCCCTGTGCCAAGCAGCAAGCAGAGTGGAGAAGACTGTGAGAAGGGGATGGGCTCCTTGGGTCTTCCTGGGGAGGATGGTTCCTCGGTGTGCCTGTCTCTCTTCCACAGGTACCTCAGGACAAAAAATACTGAACAAACTTACTGGCAAAAGGAGTACAAGCCAGATTTCACCTTGTCAAGTCCAAGTCAAGCCAGTGAATCGCTCCTCCCTGTTTCAGCAGAAATTTGAATGATTCCAGTCAAAGTGCTTCATAATCAAATTACTGTTAAGTGAGTAAACCCACGGACTGCAGGGTCAAACAAGGCCACTTGCCTCAGCCTCTGGGTTTAATGTGGGAAGAACAGAACAAATGTGGATGTGAACATGATGCAAATCCTGAATTGTGAAAATTGCAGCTGATGAAAGCTGTCCCCCAAAAGCTTGAACAGGTGATGGCCTGAATCATGCTTCAAATGGGAGGGAAAACACATCAGCAGTGGGATAAGCAGAAAACTTCAGTGTCATTTCCCCAGACCTCTGTGACTCTGCATATTCTCAGAAGGTTTTTATGACTTTTGTTGTTCAAAATTCAATGTTTTTTTTCTTCTTTAAAGATGAAACAAGCATTCATAGAGAAAAGCAATATTCAGTTCAGCTGGTGTCTTTTTCTTGCTGCCAAGAGCTGTCAAGCATTATAAAAACAGACATGGATTTACAAAGTGTAAGACAAGCGTGTCCTGAGCCTTCGATGCAATAAAAAAAAAAAAGGAAAAAAAGCACAGGTGGGACAACTGTGATCACCACCTCTTTTGGTGGTGATTAGAAGTAGCTGCTGGTCATACTAGAGAAATGAGCATTTTTTTGGTTTACAGTCAGATATTTTTGCTGAGTATTGGTGCAAATGTGAAACTCTGAAGACTCACAGCAATATTCAAATGCATCTGATTTGTTTGCAGTTTGCAGAATATTTAGCAGTGCCTGTGGTGAGACTCGCACTTTGGTAACTCTGAAGATCTTTAAAACTAATAGACACTAAACCCTCCAGCATAACGTAAGCATTCAGTTTCATGGAGGAATTTTGTATTTCTGGATGAACTGCAACACACCTTTTAGAGTAATAAGTATAAAAATTGCTATATAAAGTCTAAGTATAATTTTATGCATTCCTGGGACTACACTTTTTAAAAAAAATTAAATGGCAGAAGAAATTTTTCTCCTTCTACAGAAAAATTTTCAGGACAAATGTTGCATTTCCTGGGTTAAATCCTTTTGGTAACTGTATTATCTTTTATGATATTTTCTCCATCATTGCCAATTGCCATAATCCTATTTCCTTGAGTAAAATAACCCACAATTAAAATTAATTAAATGAATGAGTTTCTACATTCAGGTCAATGGTATTTTACATCCTCTTTAAAGACAATTGTTAATACTGAAGTAATTTAAATTTAGCAAAACATATTCAAATGGGCTGGTGCTCATGAACTTTTCATTCTTTGTGCTGGTTGAAATATCACCCTTATCACTTTTCATATAATAATTACAAAGGAGATAATGTTGTATATTAATATTTGAACATCCTTCTCAATATTTACATTTGCTTTATTTTACTGACCCTGCAATTTCAGAGACACTCTGTACTTCTTACCTCTGTTGTCTGCTGCTTATTTCTACCTTTACACATTTTCTGCTTCAGTGTTGCAGATGAAGAGCCTGTATTCTGAAGACACACTCTTGCATTGAATTTCTAACCTCTTACAAGCCACCAACAAAATCATTGCCAGATATGAATAAAAGAAAGAAAATGCTAAAATCGCACTGGAGTTTTTCTAAGACAGATTATTGCAGTTAGGATCCTACCTGCATGTTTAAGTAACCAAATAACTCCTCGTGATTTCAGAAGCAGGTATAGCCACCTATCGCCATTACCGACCAAAGCTACTGGAAGTAACTGGGGCACTTCTCAGGGGTATGTCAACACTGTCTGCAGAAAGCAGGACATTATCCAGATGTACCTCAGAAGACTGTAGAACTGCAGTGCAAGGACACATCTGCCTGCCTCCTCCTTGTTGGCTTTTTGGTGCTCCCCATCATTGTTCTTTTGCAGAACGTACAGAGTCAGGGTCTTCCCCACACCTATAATCCTTGTACAAGTGCTTCAGAAATGGTGACTCCAAAATAGGAACTGCACTTACTTAATTTTTCAGAGGTATCCTAGTACAGTCATCTGACGCAGATGATGTTAAGTGAGATCAGGATGATCCACAAAAGAAAGGAGTTTGACATAGCAAATGGAACAAAAGAAAACAACGGATTTCAAGGGCATGGTAATTTGCTTAAATGGAATGTACGTTGTAATTTCTCCCTATTTCCGATGGGAAGAGGTAGGCACTCCCCAGGGTGAGCTGTCTTAGCCTGAGGTTTGTATGTGAAAGAAACGTAAGCTGTTTGGCTTGGGATATACCCTACCCATGCATACCTTGGGATTAGACAACTCATTCTTGTGGGGATGCTTATTTTTCTCCACCAGTTCCAGGGAGCCAGGAGTGACTAGCTGAAGATTTAGACATCTGATTTTTTAGCCACCGGAAGCTAGATGATAAATTTCTTAATGTCTGTTTAATTCTTTCTCACTGATAAAAGGCAGCCTTACAATACAATTCTCTTTGCTGCATCTTCCCTTTTTGCACGTTCAGATCAAACATGTAGGCACTATCTTCTATGCAGTCGTTTATTAAACTTAATATCAGTACTGATCTTATATTTCTAGCATGAAAAAATATTCCCCTCATAAGAAGTCTTTGAGTGAAACATCGAATGCTTTAGAGCTCAGTGATAAATTTTGTTTACCATTCTCCTTGATACGATGGTGATGAAAACTTTAGAAAAATACCTCAGAACAGGAAAGGCCACAGCAAAGTAGTAGATGCTGCAGAATGAGAAATGTGAATCTAGTGACAGAAACAGGTTTGAGCAAAGCACAGATGCAATTGTTTAGCGTACTATTTCTCATTCCATCTCTTCTGTCACAATCCTAGAAATACCTACACCTCTGTGCATAGTGACGGTACTTTCCTCCCTAGTTTGTGCTCTCCCCCCGTCATTTCTTCATGTCACCAGCTGTTTTGTATACATGCACACAGTTGGACCCCCAACTAGTTATTCAAGTATAGCCCTCATAATTACAGTAGGAAAAATAGCTACGGGAACACTTCCTTTCACATAGGCATTGAGGATTTAAAACACCTTTGTTGTGAGAATTTTGGGTGCATCACTGCCCTACAGAGTCAAAGCTGACTGGCAGAGAGGTGACAGTTCAGTTAATCCCTTAAATGCACACTTGATTTTAAGCACCTGAAAGTGCCATCAGAAACATTGGCACTGTGCGGGTCTAACAACCCAAGTCAGTGTGCTGTGGGGCTGGAGCCCTCTGCTGCTGTAGATACAGAGCAACTCCACCAAGTTACTGGGTTATGTTGGGTATCACCACTGGGACAGAGAACAGCCATGAGGAATTTGGATATGGAGGTCAGTGGGAATGGCAAAAAGCAGCAAACTGCTTTGGAAATAAAGGGCTTGACTTGCAATTCCACAGGCGGACAGAGTGACCTGTGATTGGGAGGCTCCATAAATCACTTCGCCCTTGCATCTTATTCACTATTTCGTGTAACTTTAATCTTCTTTTTATGACCCAAAGCTGTGTATTCCTATTGATTATCTCAGAAACCTGAAGACTCTTTCCAAGTCAGCTTTCTGTTATTCTGCCTCTAGTCAGAGCCTTCTGGTATTGATCAGTGAGAGTTTGCTAAAGAAAATGAAAATTTTGGTTACAATGAGCAGGGGACAGACTGTACCCCAAGGAGGTCCAAGGAGGGGACCTCCTTTTCTGCAACTGCCTGTTTTTCCAAAGATCACAAAGATCCTAACATCTCCTGTGGGGTCTTGGAAATTGGTTTGGGGACAGAGGTGAAGGGGAGGTGTTTGAGACATTGAACTTAGCTCCATGGTGTGTCCGGAGAAGCCATATAGGCTGGAATGAAGGTCTCTGCTGGGGCTTGCTTTCTGTAACAAAGCTCCTGTTGGCAGTGGGTTTCCAGGGAAGCCCTGGGCAGGAGGAAGGGGTCCAATGGCAGAAAGCAGGGGTGTGGGATGACTTGGGTTTGAAAGGAGTATGCAGACAAATCCATCCTGCTGCAGCATCACAAGCCGTTCTCATTAATTGTAACATACCTCAATCATAGAGTTTGGGCATCTGAAAAATGGAAATGTCTTCCTGTATATGTCTGGGAGGTTTCTTTTCCAAATCTTCAGGTCAGAATTTCCTAAAAAAACCCCATTAGGGTGTTTTTGGTTTTTTTTTTTTTCTTTTTTGTTTGTTTCTTTTTTAGTGTTCAGCTTTGTGTGCTCTTTAACAAGTTTGACCTATTTTCTCACACTAAAACATGCAGAAGGGGAAATAATTGGCAGAGAAAAAGTATTTTGTTTTACTTTTGACCTCCTTCTGCCTGACAGTTGTCTTTGCTCAAATTATAATATCAATAGGTCTATTCCTTGTAAATCTGGATGAATGTGTGTGCAAATGCATTTTATCCTTCAGCACCTTTTGGGCTAATTATGACTACTAAATCAGGACTTTTCCATTAGGTTTGAGGGAAACATGTCCTCCATGAAGTAGCTGTTTTCAGAAACAATATATTTGTAATATTTTTGAAGTATTTTTATAACTGAGTTTAGAAATGTCTCTTATATTTGAAAAAAACATTCGTGAAGGCGGAAAGTGATTCGTACAAACTGTCTTGAAGATCAGTCACACAGGTATGTGAATAAGACCACAATTAACACATTTTTTTGTTTAACAAACACACTTTCTTTGATTTGGAATTACTTTTTATCTCTTCTTCCTACAATAAATACATAATTTGCCTTAGAATTAATATACATATTTTTGCCAGGAATTAAACATTAGCCTTACAATCATAAGAATACCAAAATAATAAAATACATGTGTAAGAAACATGCAGGTCTACAGCAAAATAGACTTAGCAAACCTAACCCCCCCATTTCCTCGAAAAGACATCTTCCTTTATTTACCCACTAAAATGAAATTACTGACTGAATTGCTATTTTCTCTCTGAAAGTTACAGGTTTTTTATTCATTGAAGTGCCTGCTACTGAACTATGGGTGTAAAATTCTTTCATCGCTGTAAGGTAGCATTGATCTTGCTAGAATATGGCAGGGAAGAGATATTTCGGAGGTGGCAAATTGTGCTTTTAGGAAAAGGAGGACAAGAAAATTTATGGATAATATTTATTTAAGGTCAAAATGGAAAATGTCTTTCAGCAAACACCTCTGATGAAATGCATGTTAGCTGTGCCCCATTTTCATCCATTAATTTTATAGAGTGAATGGTCACTTCTGCAAGCTGCGGTTGATCATCTGAAATGGTGAATGTAGTGAAACTACTCAGAAACATGCCCGTGGTGAAAAAAAGAAACATGATGGATAAATTTGTCTGCTTGCTCTCTTTCTCATAAAAGAAGGGGAAATTTCAGGATCTTGAAGGTGGTAGGTCCTTTTAAAAAACCCCCAAACCCAGACAATAAGCAAAGAGATTTGGATAATGAACTTTCAAAATCAGCAATGAAATGACAACCCCAGGTTCATGACATTTTTCATCAGACATCAAAAATTGAGAGCTTGAGGGTGTCAGAGATTTTAATGTTATTTTCATTGTCAAAGAGGCAGCAATATGGTACCAGGAGTGAAACAATCAGCCTGGGGTGACATATTGTCCAAAGTTCATTGAGAACTGCAACATAAGTGGTCGAGCTGAGTCAGACCCAAGGTCCACCTAGCTCAGGATCCCGTTTCTGACCGAAGGCAAAAGCAGTTGCCTAGAGGAGACCGTATGGACAGTGCAACATATAGAGGCTCTTCTGACTGGTCTCCCAACCTGCAACCATTTGTGACTCAAAATGTGATCCTAAACCAGCCCTGCTCTCCATGAAGTGGTTCCATGAGCAGGACTAATGACATGACTGTGTTGTGTAGGTCTGAAGAGTACATGCATAAATATCAAAATATACCGGGGAAGAAATTCCACATCTCTTGCTGTTAATAGCAAGATTTTCCCTTAATCTTCCAGGCTCAGAAATTCTCTGTTGGCAGTCATTTACATGTGCATATGAGACAGTAAGTGGGGACATACATAAATAGTTGAACTTGATGAGACAGTGGTCTAGCAAGTTTGGTTTTGTTTTTTTTCCCACTGAGAAATCTCAGCCCTAGTCTGCTTCTGGCCACGTTGTAGAAAGACAATTGTATCTCATCAGCTGCCACTGCCTTCATCTCCTCTATAAGGAATCTAGTTCACACACCCCAAGATTACTGTGTGATATAGATCAGCATGAAATTCATTTAGAAGTCCATTCCTGTCCTCAAATGCTAAAGTGGATGCGCACAGCTTTTGCCTGCATTCCACACAAGTTCTATCATTCATCGTATTGGAAAAATTGCCTAGCGTCCAGTATGATACTTTTCGTACACTAACCATATCCAAGCAGTATGTTATAATAAATAATAAATAATATTGTCTTGTTCTGAGTGTTTTGAAGGATTAATACAATAATCAACCGCAGTTTTATCACAGAATCATAGAATTGTTTCGGTTGGAAGAGACCTTTAAGATCATCAAGCCCAACCATTAACCTAGCACTGACATGTTACCACTAAACCATGTCATGAAGCATTATATCTATACATCCTTTAAATACCTCCAGGGATGGTGACTCCACCACTTCCCTGGGCAACCTCTTCTAGTTCTTGACAACCCACTCTATAAAGAAATTTTTCCTAATATCCAACCTAAATCGCCCCCTGCTGCAACTGGAGGACATTTCCTCTCATCCTATTAATTGTTACTTGGGAGAAGAGACTGACCACCATCGTACTACAACCTCCTTTCAGGTAGTTGTAGAGAGCAATAAGGTCTCTCCTTAGCCTCCTTTTCTCCAGGCTAAACAATCCCAGTTCCCTCAGCCGCTCCTCATAGGACTTGTCCTCTAGACCCTTCACCAGCTTCGTTGTTCATGCTCCAGCACCTCAATGTCCTTCTTGTAGTGAGAGGCCCAAAACTGAACAGAATATTCAAGGAGCGGCCTCACCAGTGCTGAGATTTGGCTCTTCCCTTCTACTCTCCTTTTTTGGGTCGTCACATTTCTTGAAAATTATAGATGCTAGATATTCTGAGACAGAATATGTGAAACTCATAAAGGACATATCCAAGCTGAAGCTCAAGAATTTCAGTTTTGGCAATGACAGTGATATGTCATTGTGATGTGATATTGACAATATTCAGTGGAAATCTTTTACTTAAGGATGAATTAATTCATCTGGAAAAAGAGGGGATCTGAGAAAATCTGCCCACCTCGTCTGAAATGAAAGGACAATCCAGCTTTTTTTGCTTGTAATACATGAGGACTTTTAGATAGAAAACCTTTAGCCTCAGTCTTGACTGGGCTTCTTACATTGGTATAAATTTCTTCCCTCTGTCCTGAAAAATTTCCCTGCTTCCACTGTCCGGACTTTTAGCATCCATTCAGACTAGACTGCGAGATTTCAGGATAGATAGGTTTGTATTTACAAGATTTAAAAAGCACAACAAACAACAGGCTGAGAACCCACAAAATCAGGTCAAGGTTGGTTCAAGTCTCCTCTGACATGTGTGCAACCCCAATTTTCATCATTCTCAGGAGAAAATTACCTTCAGTTGATAACTACTCCCCTTTTACAATTCTGTTTCCACAACTAGCAGCAAAAATCCAACCTATTTTTCAGGAGTTGACAGCATTGCTGCAAGACTTTTACCACCCCAGGCAGACTGCTAGCCTCATCAGTCCCCACCTGTAGTATGAAACTTATCAAATCTCACATAGTCCTTTCCAGGATAGAAAGACAGAGTTTTGGAAAGAAAAAATAAAATTGATGTGCTACGAGGCAGAAGGGAAAGTGCCAAGTCAGCATTTGGTGATGGTTCTCAGTTCTTGTGCATGGCTCTGAGGCAATATGGAGATTGATGAGAAGAGGTGATTTTATTGACCGTTGCAAGGGACAAGGCTATGAGCAGATTCACCTTTACTCTGAAATGATCTTCTTGATTAACATTAGCATGTTAAACTTGGAGCAGTTGGTTCCAGCCAGTGCTTTGCTTGAAGCTTGTGGCACCTGTGTGGGATGGGAAAGGCGGCTTTTGCGCTTGAAAGTTTTGCTGTGTTTTCCAGCTGCCTAGTAAGAGGATTTACCTCTCTCTACAAATCCTGTTTTGCTACTAATATATGGTGGACAGAAGTGTTCAACAGAGTCTGAAAGGAATATCCTTTCTGAATAAAGTATTGTAGGGACATCCGATGAGTCTGATTCTCCAGAGCCTTGTGGAATGTATTTTCCCCAAAGTCAACATACTTCAGGTTTATGTGAGAAACCCAGCATTTGATCTTCTCCAGATAATAGACTCCTAATACCACCCACAGCTATCATTCCCTGTGCATCCTCCTGTGCATGTGGTGCATTCCTGGAAGAGGGATGTTCCTGTGCAGTCCTCAATGCATGGGACCACCAACCCCAAGTTGTGGGGAGCAGGCAGTGCATGTGAAGGAAGCCTTGACCAACCTTTCTTGTTAGACCATGTCTTACATGTGAAATCTACTGTGAAGTCTATTCTATTGAGATTTTTATAGATATTATCAATTAGTATCTGAATGTCTTCCAACAGCACGTTGTGCGATATGAATAACATCTGTCATATGTTTTTTGTCTTCTCTTCCTTTCTGCACTTGTGGAATGGAAATGAATGCACTGACATGTCTTGTTCCAGAAGGGATTTTAAAGAAAAATAAACGTATATTTACATGTATTTATGTGCATAGAAACCTGCTTTGTCTGGAAGAACCATGTGCCAAGGTTGCAAGGGTCCCTACATGCTGGGGTGCTCCACTTCATTACCTGACTCAACCCCCACAGACACTTTTTCCTTCATGGAGAAGCTGGATCCCTTTTCTAGATAGTTACATTGCCCCCTTGAATATAATTGCCAGCTACAGCCTTCCTCCTGAGAATTTTGGAAAGCATTTTTTTCAGACCATTGAAGCCTCAGCAGAGAAATCAAAGGCACTGCTCTGAGTGAACAGAAAATGATTTGCTGATCAGTGTTGCTGAAGTGTAATGTGCAGTTGGTCTTGGTGTATTACTACCTCAATTAAGTCTCCCTTTTTGGGGGAAAATAGGTTATTTTTACTTTAGGCAACAAGATATAGGGAATTGGTAGCATGGGGTGACACAGTTCACAGCTGACTTACCACTTCCTCTGCTTCTCAGCCAGCTGAAATGGGATCTAGGAACACAGGCAAGTTATGATAACATTCGATTGAATGTGTCAGGAAAGAAGGATTTTTTGCCTTTCTTTTCTGTCTCAACAGACAGAACTGAAAGAGTTTGGCCCACTTTCACCTAAGCATAATAGAGGAACATAATGCTTGGGAAGACTGGACTTCACATGGGAATCCTGGCGTAGTTTTATTTGTTTATTTTGTTCCGATTCTGGTTTAACACACTTTCCAGACAGCCTGAAGGAAGGCGTGTAAGGAAAATCTGGAGGGACCTGCTGGTGCTCCTGTAGCTTTCCGCACCAAGTTAGAAGGGCTTAGCATCAACAAGGACAACCCAAGTTCTCCTAATATGTAGGATGAACTGATCACTGGGTGGGCACCTATCACAGAAATAACACTGCTCTTCAGTTTTAGGCTCATCACTGTCTTTCAACTGCACAGCACTGGCACAGAGACAATGCTCAGGTTTGACTCCTGTTTACTCTTCTTCAACTTATTTGACCTTGACACAGCTTTTCATTGATTTGGAGATGGGAAATATCTGTATCTCATAGTGGGTGAAGCTCTATCTCCCCTGCTTATTGCTGGTGTTGGTCTCATTTGGTCTAACCAGTTTACTCAGGGGCTGCATATGGCTGCTAAGAAGGATCTTAGACTCAGCCGGCCCTTCACATTTCTGCAAGGGAGGTGCAGGTTCAGTCATCTGTGAGCACCTGTTAGATAATATTAGATGGCTCTCCATCAGAAGTACTCAGTATCTTGTACCTTATTACATTAGATTCCCTTTGCTTCTCCTAAGACCTTACCCATGTCAAATGGCTCAGGAGGATAGAATAGATACCAGCCTTCTTTTTTTCATGCAGGAGGTTGCTCCATCAGTGTGTGAGCTGATTTCATGTCCCAGCAATGGCTTGAATCCAGATTATGTTTGGGCTAGAGGACAAGATTTGGTTAGGTGCATGTGTCAGCTATGTTTGGCTGGTTTCTCTTCTGCTGTGCTCAGGAATAGGAGTTATTTAGTAAGAACCTGATACACGTGTGACTTTCTTCACTGCTGAGCTTTATATGATGCACTGTGCCTTGGAAACAAATGATAAAAAATGAGAGATCATCATTGAATTTTAAGTATAAATAGGTGTAAACTAGGTGCTCCTAGAGAGTGTACGACCATCTTTTGCTTCTGTCTAGTCTGTCTAATCCTTGCCTGCACACCGTGTCCTCTTACTGGAGTGAGCCTCAGTGAGCATGAGGGTCAGGTGGGCAGTAGGTGAGGGGAGAATTTGGATCTTGAGTATTCATTAGTTGTAGACTGGTCATCAAAAACGGTTTGTGTCTGGAGGAACCATAAAGAAAATGAACTTAAAGTAAATGCAGGAATTTAACCTTGCCTCTCTTATCGTGAAAGGAGAAAGTAGTTACAACTTCCTAGCTTGATTTAAAAATTACTACCGTTACATCGTTTCCCATAAGGATAAAAAAGAACATTCACTGTGTTTTATTTTTACATTAAAGATAACTTATTGTCCTGAATACTAATGCAAGTCTTTTTAAAAAGGCACATATCTTACAGTCATTTTACAAATTGGATGATCGAGGATGGATTTATTACAAAATGGAAAAAGCAATTGTAAATTTTAAACAGTTGTCTACCCACAATCATCTACATATGCGTCAATTGCTGTCACAGGAAGGATGTAAAGGTCAGACAAGAAAAATCATCACCCCTTTGTTAAAGCACTTCTGCGTCAATTAGATCACTCCTCCTATGCTTATGTCCCAATTGTATGGATAAAGAGGTGCTCTTTTGTAAAAGAAAGAGAGCACTTACTTTCTTTTTTACTACTGGGAAAATGGACCTCCAGTTTGAAAAGTAGAGCACCAGAGTGGAGTAGAGGGACAGAATCACCTCCCTCAACCTGCTGGCCACGCTTCTTTTGATACAGCCCAGGATGCGGTTGGCTTTCTGGGCTGTGAGTGCATCTGTCGGCTCACGTTCAGCTTTTCATCCACCAGGAGCCCCAAGTCCTTCTCCACAGGTCTGCTCTCAATCACATAATCCCCCAGCCTGTATTGATATCGAGTGTTCCCCTGACCCAGATGCAGGTCCTTGCGCTTGATCTTGTTGAACCTCATCAGGTTCACATGGGCCCACTTCTCCAGCTTGTCCAGGTCCCTCTGGATGGCATCCCATCCCTCAGGCATGTCAACTGCACCACTCAGCTTGGTGTCGATCCAGCTGTCTGTGCCACTGATGAAGACATTAAAGAGCACTGGTTTCAGTATGGATTCCTGAGGCACATCACTTGTCACCAGTCTCCATCTGGACATGAAGCCATTGGCCACTACCATTTGATGCAACCATCCAACAAGTTCGTTCTCCACTGAACAGTCCACCCATCAAATCCACATGTTTCCAGTTTAGAGAGAAAGATGATGTGGGGGACCGTGTCAAAGGCTTTACAGAAGTCCAGATAGATGACATCCATAGCTCTTTCCCTGTACATCAATGCAGTCACTTCATCGTAGGTGGCCATTACAATGGTTGGCGAGGCAGGACTTGCCCTTGGTGAATCCATGCTGGCTGTCTTGAATCACTTCTCTGTCCCCCATGTGTCTCTGCATAGCTTCCAGGAGGTTCTGTCCATGATCTTTCCAGGCTCAGAGGTGAGGCTGACAGGTGGGTGGTTCTCAGGGACCTCCTTTCTACCCTTTTTAAAATATGGGTGCAAAGTCTCCCTTTTTTCAGTGACCAGGGACTTCGCCTGACTGCCGGGACTTTTCAACTATCATGGAGGATGGCTTGGCAACTCCGTCAGCCAACTCCCTCAGGACGTTGGGATGCATCTCATCAGGTCCCATAGATTTATGTATGTTCAGGTTCCTCAGGTGGTGACAAACCTGATCTTCTCTTACAGTGGGAGGGACTTTGCCCCCCTGGTCCTCATCTTGTGGTCCACTGCCTCGGGAGGTGTGAGAAGAGCAGTTGTCAGTGAAGACTGAGGTTAAAAAGTTGTGGAGTACCTCAGCCTTCTCCTCATCTATTGTAACCAGCTGGCCAGTCACATTCATCAGAGGGGGTACGCTTTCTTTAACCTTCCTTTTCTGATTGACATACCTGTAGAAGCCCTTATTATTCTTTGCATCCCATGCCAGGTTTGGAACAAGCCGTGCCTTGGCCTTCCTGACACAACTGGGCAGAGTCCCTATACTCTTCCCAGGATACCTGTCCCTGCTTTGACAGCCTGTGCAGTTCCTTCTTGCCCTTTAGTTTGACCAGCAGATCTTGACTCAGCTATACCAGTCTCTTCCCTTCCTTGCCTGATTTCTTACAGCTGGGGATTGAGAGTTCTTGCTCTCTGTGGAAAGTGTTCTTAAAGATCTACCAGCTCTGTTCTGCTCCCCTGTCCCCGAGGGCCATTTCCCAGGGGGTCCTATTGACTAACTCCTTAAAGAGCTGGAAGTTTGCTTTCAAAAAATCTGAGATCCTGACTTTACCTTTTGCCTCATCCATATCCCTCAGGACTGTGAACTCCACCAGTGCATGATCAATGCAGCTCCCCAGGTTGCCTCCAATCTTGACATAACCAATGAGCTCACTTGCATTCGTGATCATCAGATCCAGTATCACATCTGCTCTGGAGGGGCTGTCTATTACCTGGCTTCAGCAGTTCTCCTCAATGCATTCCAGGAATCTCCTGCATTGCCAACAAGCTTTAAATGCTGCTCACAGTTTCCTACCTTATTCGCAGTAATATTTTTCTTTGGTTATTTTAAGATAGTGGTATGGCTCATCTGGGTGCACTGGGATATAAACATAAGTTGGAATTAAGTTACCTGGCATACGTTTTGTTTATAACTCATATTGATGAGGGAATTGTATAGAGGTTATTCACCTCCAGATTGGTCAGTGATTAGTCCTGGTTAGCCAAAGTTGAGAATTTCTGTTGCCTTGGTGAATGCAGTTGGAGTTTGGACCCAGCTCACCAGTTGTGTAATTCTGGCCATCCTTCTTGGATGGAGACAGGAGATGTGCTGACAGTTCCTTAATTTCTGCAATTGCTTGAGCTAACCTGAAATGTCCTGACAGTTGTTTTTGCATCCCTTTGTCATTTTGGGTGCATCTCATCATTAGATGTTCAGCAATAAGGCCAGAGGAACAGACTGGGATTGGATATTTCTTTTATGAAAACAGAATGACATGTGCAACTACTTTTAGTGCATTTCCAGTGCCTCTGATCTGTGTTACTTGTCTCTTTGTTAAATCCTCTCATGTGTAGAAGATGAAGCATGTCATGTATCGAGAAAGCACTCTGCATTCTGTATTGATGGTGACAGTGTTTATGAGTTGTACTTTTTCATAAATTATTTCCAAGATGCACTCTAACTTCTTCAAGTATTTCACACCCAGTTTGTTATGGGGTGGAACGTCTTTCATCTCAAGTTTTAGTAAAAACCCAATCCATCAGTCATCATTAGACACACTGAACCAGATTTTGCAGTGTGGCAGGGGAATGCTGAGCACAGGGAAGGTGGGAAAAGGTTCATGAACCCACACAGACTTCTGTTGATAGCCGCTTGACTTCCCTGGCATGGCTCCTGTGAGACCTACAGTGGAGAAAGAGCCAGGTGAGCAAATACTGCAGGTCTGCTGGATGGGAGGGAGAGTATTCTACAGCGGCTGCCTGAAGACAGGTAGCAGTGAATTCCTTGCTTAGGGGCTCTGAATTGTGTCACATAGAAGGGCCTAAGGCAATGTGAATGAATACCTGGGCATGAGAGCATGGAACAGGCACCAGAGTGGCTCTGCAGCACCAGCAAAGCCTTGGTGTAAGGGACACCTTGCAGAGGCTGAGTTGGGGGATTGGCTTTAGGCCAAATGTGGGTTTCTAAAGCCTGCAAAATAACTCCATGATTGTATCCACTGTCTGTAAAAATGTGGCCATCCCACCTTAAAATATTTTAAGAAAATACCCATTCATTCATCCCTTTCATTATGTGTTTCCTCATGAATCATAGAACAGCCCAGGTTGGAAGGGGCCTAGAAAGGTGATCTGATCCAACCATTCATGGGAAGAGGAACCTAGAGGAAAGCATCTAGCACCCTGTCCAACTGGATCCTGAAAATCGCCAGTGATGGTAACTTTACCACATATCTGGGGAAATCGTTCTAGTGATTGATTGTTCTCACTGTAAAAAATGCCTTTCTTATATCAAGTTGAAACCTAGCCTGGTGCAACTTGTACCCATTGCCCCTTGTCTTCTCTGTGTGGCTTCTTGTGAAGAGAGAGCCTCCATCCTCTTTGCAGCCACCCTTTAAGTACTGGAAAACTATGATGAGGTCCTCCTGAGTCTTCTCTTCTCCAGGGAGAGGATACCCAGCTCCTTCAGTCTTTCTTCAGAGGACAGGTTCTCCCTTGATCATCCTCATGGCCCTCCTTTGAACCCTCTCCAGTCTGTCTGCACCTTTCTTGAATTGTGGGAACCAGAACTGGGCACAATACTGCAGGTGTGGCCTGACAAGCGCTGAGTAGAGTGAGATGATCAAGTCTCTATCTCTACTAGTAAAGCCCCTGCATTCCTTCTTTCTTCCTGATTGGAACTTCTATTTTTTGAAGAAAATGTGACCCAGATAGACATGAAGCTTCATGGGAAATTGCAAAAGTTAATGAAAAAATCTCCCAGCCTTGTGTTGTAACCTGTCAAATGACACATTACATATAATTTCATTTCCCTGAGGCATCTCAGTAATTTATCTTAATAACTATATAATTTGCCAGTAAGATTTCTTTTAAATTAACCTAAAGTAACTTGAAAAATTCACTTGCTGTATCTGTGACTTGAAGAATTCACTTGCTGTATCTAAACCTCAATGCTGAGCTGGACTTTTTGGAATCGATGATCAGACAGTGGCTGAATAATGAGGATAACGGATAATTAGAAAAAGCATATGGTTTCCTGCAACTTCATTATTCATTCCAGAGAATCACTCTGCAAACAGTGTTAGTACAATACATTCCCTGACCGCTGAGTAAGTAAAACACAGCTAAATCCTGTGCAGTGCTCAGACAGGATATGCTGTGGGAGTAATAAAGAAAACCCCCACAAATGGCACTGATTCTACTTCCTAGGAAATATTATTATCTACCACACCCACTCTCCAGCAAAAGACCCAAGGTCTGGCTAGCAATTTAAAACTTCTCATCATGACACTTGTTCCTTGTATGGTGAACACTTGTTGGATTTCAGTGGAGATGTTCCCTCTGTGAGAGAGGGCATCTCAGGCAGATGACTAGACATACAATAGGTAACAATTGGGTTGTGAAGGACCATCTCATAACTTGGTCTCAAAGTCACTAAAACTAGGAAGGATGAATGGAATAACTAGCAGTTTCTCAGTAGATCTGAAATCTTCATTGTTACATGTCAACATGTCATAAGGCTCAGAAATGCAAATTCTACCCTCCTGTAATGCAGTGGGGATTACATCTCTGAACTTACCTTATTTATCCTATTTAGGTCCTCAGACTGCTTTAGTGTGGAAGGAGTGCTGAAGTTGTGCTTAGTAACAAGATGCAGCGCACTTTATTTGTCTTTAACTGCTCTCTTAGCTCACCAGGTGACATGCACGTGTGCTTCACTGCTAAGCAGATTTATAACATTTGTTATAAAACTTGCTAGAATGACCTGATTTTAGAGATGTTTGTCAGGGGTGTCATCATTTCTCCACTGTTATTTTTCTGTGGATTTACCATTTTCTCTGAAGCATTTTATTAACTGTAGTTGTTAGTCAGTCTGATAGTAACTGAGTAGGTTTTTGAGAAGTTACTATCAGTGTTTGCTATTTTGTAGTTCTCCTTCCTCTTTGTGATGTTTGGTGTCAGCCTTTGATCACCCACAATACTCAGCTGATTGCATTGGACTTTTCAGACATCCATTGATTTCTGCAAGTTTTGACCTCCAGGGTGTCTTTTGGAGAAGATGTTACAAATGAGCCAATCAGGTCCATTACCATATTATTTCTAATGGGAGTCAGCTGCTTATTTTAATAATGATGAACTGAGATACAGGCTATACTACAACGAATTTCTGTGTGACTGACTCTCCAAGGTGGATTAGAATTTAGCTCCTGAGACTTGTTAGTGGAACATTTTCCAAGACTGTTTCTCCACCATGTAGTGTCCTCAACCTGTGAGAAAAGTTTGGCAATACTTTACAGCCATCTTTTATTTCTCATGAGCATAGTGGTATGTGGTATATTTGTGGTTCAGTTTTGTGCCAAGCAACAGAGTTGACCAAAGCAGTGTATCAAGAATAAGGCTGAACAACATCTGCGTTTCTCCTTTCCCCTTTGATTTTTCAAATGGGAAGATCCAGTAGTGAAGGACACCCAGCAGGTTTTGGGTCACATAAGTGGACTTTAATGAAGCCTTTTATATCTGATCTCACAAGGTTTGTAACAAAATAGATTTAAAACCATGTGGTTAATTTCCATTTGGAATAAATACTCAGCTTTACTGCCATGATAAAAAGCCATTGGGGAGAACAAATAGCAATAACTGGGATCTAGGTACTAGGTACGTAAGTAGCATCTAGCTATATTTAGTGGATGCTGGAAAACAACTTAAAAAAAAAAAAAGCTTTGAGATAAATGCAAATTGCCAGTGGTGGAAAGGGCACATAGGAAATCCAGCATACCTATGCACTGTATATCCATTTCTGTCAAACCCAAGTCATAAATCATATGTAGAAATGACAGAGAAAGGTCTCTCCAGTTTAGTGGAAAACCTCAACATTTTCAAGATGAATGACATTTTTGACTTCCTCTTCTGTCCTTCTAAAAAAAATCCTAGTTGTTTTCAAGAGCATCTGCTATCTAAAGAAAATGTAAAACTGCGAAGAAAACAAAAAAGCCCCACATCATAAAAAAAAGGAGAAAGAAATAGCTTATGGATGTATGGACTAAGTGTATTAAATAGCACATATTGCTGAGCAATTTGAAAAAAGTTAATCAACACCCTTAGAGTATAAACCCAACATAATGCACAACCCACAGCTGTGACTCAGAAGGAAATTTCTCTATTAAAATGTCAGCCTTGTCACTTATTCCTTTGCCATTTACTTAATTCTTTGAGGACAATTTTGTTCATTAATGCTGTTCTTTATTCTTGGTAGTAGCCATGCTCTGGTGAACACTTCTGTTTGCATTCAGGCCTGAAATTGGGACTCTTTATGAGAAGTTTACATATGATCTCAGTGCTGCATGTAGTGTTTGTGCAGTTTTGTGTGTGTTTAAATAGCCACAGCACCACACAGCAAATAATTAAGTTAAAAATAAATGCCCAGTCAAGTTCTTACCATGATCATGAAGAGGAGGAAAGAAGAACTGAGTGTGGAACTTACTTTCCTTCTAAGAGAATCTTCAGGAACACATGCATTCAGGACTAGAACACTAAATGTATGACAAGGCTGGAGAGGATCATGTATTAACACTATAGTACACACTATTTTCAAATTGACCAGGGAACTTACAATGATGAGAAATAAAGCCAGGGAGAGAAAGTTACCAAAAATTGCCCCTTGCTATTTCCAAGAAGCCTTTGATTGCACCGAAAAGCTGTACAGGGAGTATTGAATGCTCACTACGGCTATTCATAGCAGAAGGAATGCCTCAGATCCTTTTGCTATCTTCTCTGAGAGCCAGAGCAGAGGTTCGTGGTCCTGTGATAGGCACAGATCCCTCAAGATCCATGGAGATCAGGGGAGCAAATCTGAACTGTTCCCTGCAGTAGTAAATTGCAGTAGAAAAGATATGGGATTCTCACGGTATTATTTATTACCAAACTTCCTTACAAAGAAATTTCCATGGGCCTGGGTGATATGAGCTACTGTACTTGGACAACTTTTGCACCTAAAAAATTACAAGAGTATAATTCCTGGGAGAAATAAACACCGTGATTATACTTCTGTTATCTGAAGTTGACAAGAAGTTTCATGCTCAAAGGTACAGCGATTGTGAGTGACACCCACTACTCACCTTTTTGATAAGTACATATCTGGAAATGTGCTCTTCTATCATCTCTAACTGGACCTCTCAGGAAATCTCCATTATCTCTCTTTTATGTCCTTTAGGGAGAACAGAGGTGCTTCTTTAGCATGACCTGCCCATCTTCCAGCCACTGTGATGAACTACTTACTCTGTGTTGCTTTCCTGTGTGGATGTCTTTTACTTCAGTTCTCAGAGCTACTGGCAGAGTCAGGAGCTGCTCTTTGTGAGCAGCAGTATCATAGTCCGTCCCATGATATTTTCACAGGACATGTGACAACTCTTGTGAATTAACATCACTACACTGACTCCATTGTAGAATGGACCTGCGGTGGTTGGCATCAGTCGTCCTAGCCTCTGCATATGTCCTATGCTGTACTGCTCAGGGACTCCTTCATCTCCTTTCCTCCACAACACATCCCCTCCTTCTTTCCTGTTGTCTTTACTAGACCTTGCCATTCCCTCTTCTCCGTATTCCCCCGTCCTGGGACACTGCCTTTTTACCTGCATCCTGGCTAACTCTTAACACTGGTGGTGCCTGTGAAAAGCCCCTGGTAACTGTCACAGCCCAATCCAGATGACTGCACTGGGACATTGCAGAGGTTACCAGCCTGAGTCTCACTCCCTGTCTCATCTGTGCATGAAAAGCATCAATGGTTGGGAGCTGGGAGTTCATGACACCTGGGAAGTTGTTTCAAACAAGCTTCTTGGAGGACAGGCAAGAGAGCTCCCTGTTGCTCTGAGGTTTCTGCTGCTGGCATCTGACAGCTGGGTTATATGCTGCTTTCCTGTGGTCTCCTGCAAGACCTCACTTGCCTCTGCTTTGGTCCTGATTTACACCAAGTTGAAGGCAAAAACTCTGTGTAGATGCCTTAAAGTGAGGGCTGGATGGCTTACACAGATCAGAAGTGAAACTGTACCAATCTCCATTTTTTTACAGCCACCCTGTGTGCCAAGCTGGGTATCCTCATTTTGTAATTATAACTCACTCATTTCGTAAGGTAAGTGTAAGCTCTGCTGTGTCAGCACGTACAGACAGTGTTACAAGGTTATCCTACGTGTTGGATAAACTCTAGGGAAGCAAACGTACCTAATGCATTTGTAGGATTTCAGTAAGTAGGACGTTTAGGACATTACTTTGCACCTCAGCAGCAGTTTATGATCTGAACCATGCTTATATGTGAAGAATAATCTCTCACTTTAACTCCAAGAAATATCCCTGTGCTAATACCTTTTCAATGGATGTATCCTCTTCAGGTGTTTTTTTTTAACAAAAGGGCTGGTGAGAAGAAACACAGACTGACTTTCGTCTAAGTGACTTCCAAAAATCTTCCTGCAGACTAATTTATATTCCATTAGATGAAGCATATAAGAGGCTGTGTCCCTCTTGATTTATGAGCAAAAGTTTTATGAGAAATATGAACTGTATAATGTAGATGATCCATCATTCAGAGATTAAGTATTAGTAACCCGAGCCAAAATCAAAAGTCTCCTGGGCTGCTATCCAATGATTATATGAGACAATTTTCCAGAGGTCCCAGAGCACTACAACATGGTTAAATTGGCTTTCAGACCAAGTGCTACACTAGAATGTGTAATTTCTTGAAAACGGATCATTAATCTCAATTTTGACCTGAATTAATATACTCTAAGGATGACAACACACTTCGGCTTGAGATTTGTATACAGCAACAAAGAAGAGAGAGACTTAAAAACACCTGATGAAGGTTTTTTGTTCCTGCATGCAGTAATTGATCTAACAGATGATGTCACTTCTCCCTAATCTTTTAAGTTGTTTAGAACACTATGGTTGTGTAACATACTTTCTACTTCCAGATACGTACAGATTGTAAGGGAAGTCACCCCACTGCTGAGGGCAGAGTTAAGACCTTGTACGCAGGTTCAGGCTGAGACTGTCTATGTCTGCTGGACAGTAGCTGTGTGAGGCTGCTTGTGCATCTCCTACATGCAGCAATAGTCACTGAGCATTAGTCACTGAGCATGAGTTTTGGGTAGGTCTGTGAGGAGGCCACATTTAGGGATGGACAGATTTGTGCTGTGGGTCACAGCTGCAGTGATGATTTGGATTGGGAGTAGGGATTTAAAGTCCTAACCTCCAGTTCCATGGGGACTTTGTGCAGACAAAGCAAAGCTATGGCTCCCCTCAGCAGCATTCCTGATGTCAGTCCTTGTGTCTCACCCAATGTACCATTTTGTACAGGGATACTTTCATACAGAGTGTACAGCTGGATCCCCAGACATCCCTGCTGCACATGGCCCCTGAAATTGATGGGCCACAAGGTGAGACTCTGATGTGTTCTCACCTTGCAGCACCAGAGAACTTATGTTTCTATAACACAGGGAAAAATGAAGGATGCCATCTTCCTCCCCTCCTTACTTCCAGTTCTGTGCCTAAACCACTGTCTTGGAAAGAGAGAAACATAGAAACCTCCACTATTTCATGGTGATACCATAGCCCATTGCTTCCCAGGCAAGGGAGAATTTGCTCCCATCCTTTATGGAAATGGAAATGACTCTGTGCTCCAGCCTCTTCTAAAAGACTGAAGCAGTTGTCAGCCTCTGCCCCAAAGGGATCCCTTTGTGTGGGAGCCTGATGGGGATCCTGGCTTCATGTAGGTGACTGAGTCTGAAGGAGGATACTTTCTCCCCTGTGGACTTTCCTACTAGGTGATTTTGTACCCTGTCCCAAAACTTAGTGTGCTGACTACTGCGAAGCCTGTTTTAAGGCCTTGCATTCTAGCTTTCCCTGGGCATGTTTTTAAGTGCCAAAATCCATTTCATGGGTTTGGCCCAAGGTGACTGTCCAGAGTCTCAGATGATGCATGCAAGGAGGAGAGACACTGGTCCCAATATGTAAGCACTGCTCAAATTCCTAGACTGCAGTCTTCCTCTTCTCTCCACTGTGTCCTGTACTTGGCTGTTCTTCTTAGGATTTTGCCACCCTTCCTATCACCACAGGGTCCTCCACATCCCCCAGAAACCCTAGAGGAGTGCTCCTTCTCTCCAGTGGCTCCAGGACTGCAGCTATTCTCAGTGAGCAAGACAACAGGGACTCTTTCAGAATCTTTTGGTGCTGTGCTGTAGCTGAAGTTGCCGAGCAGGCCAGCCTCATGCAGATAGCTCAGAAATCCTAGGACATGCCAAGTAGTGCTAGGCAGCCAGGTTTGTTGAGCTGCTTTCTGCAATTGGTGTCTACAACCTACTGCTGAATGTCAGCTCTAACACAAGATGAGATATACCTCATCCAGCCCAAGGACCACATGACAGCTCTTCCATTTTTTACATTGTCCTGGTTCCAGCTGGGATAGAGTTAATTTTCTTCATAGTATCTTCCTAGTTCAGATTCCTGAATCCACAGTGTAGGATTGAAAGAGTGGCTTAGTTGCTGGCTGTGGTTAAACCATGCGTATATGTAGCACCACCGTTATCTTCTCATAACTTTACAGTTCTCATATTATTAGTGAATTAGTCCTCAGTGCTGACTATGGTTTTAATTTCTTTTCCTTATGCTTTACTTTCAATCAGGAAAAGGAAAACCTGTGATCATTATCCTGGAAGAAGAGTGAAAGACACTCCTGAATTTCAGTCCTACCTCTCATATTGGTTTCTCTTGCAGCATTGAGCAGGTTACTTAACCTCTATATATGTCAGAGATTGGTGACAACATCTGTAAAATGGTGGCGACGATGCTACTAAGTGTTTTGCCAGGAAAAAACTGATTAAAGAAAGGTTGCAAGAGTGCTTAAAAAACATAAAGCAGAATCTGACTGGTAAATTGTTATTTAATGATGATGCTAATGACATAGAGCTTCAAGTGCAAGAAGACAATGCAGAATACGGACAGATAGGATTGGCTGGCAAAACGAGGCAAAGGTGAACTTGTGACTTTTGCATAGATTCATTGTAAAAACCAGAGAGATTTGCAGTGCTTTGACTCATGAGGGCTCTGTGAGGCCCTGGATTTGCTCAAAATCTCCCACCACAGCCAGATGGTCCAAAGCAAATGAACTGAAAATACACCATACTTCCAGCTTCTGATCTCTCTTGCATAGAGGACATGGACCTATCATACCATCTGTTCTGAATATATTTTAAAAAATCTTGCTGTATCTTCATAACACTGCTTCTTGATGGACTTCCACACTGCATTGTATCTGCTTTCTCATTGTGCCTTACTTTATAGAATATTGTTCAGGTTTATCATGTCTTTATATATAACGAACTTCATTCATTTGCAACAACACTCCTGGACAATATGTATAGCTATATATTTAGCAAAGAAAATATCCATCTACTATAAAATTTTTGTTGTAAATGTAAAAGAATATGAAGGTTTAAATGTAATTGTAGTTATTGAAAAGAGCTTGCAGAAGATTCTTTCTTCAGTACTTCCGGTTGCATCTTCAGAAGCAACTACCTGGAAGCAGTACTTAGGTACTCATGTTTGCCTCTTCTGGTTGTTCATTTACGTTCAATTACAAATCTTCTTTAGTATTCTTGAAAAAGACAGAGTTCAGAGAAAATAGCAGGTCTCAAAAATAGTTAAAAGCTTTAAGAAATTAGTAATTTTTCCATGTGGCCAAGGTTCATGCTAGTCATTAAACCATTATTTCTCATGCCATCTCTGGAGAGTCAGTATTGTCATTTTTATTATTTATCTAGGTCCCCATATTCACAGATTATGTAGAAGTATTGCTTTTTGTGGATAATACTTTTTTTTTTTTTTTTTTTTTTTTTTTAAGAATAAGAGAAAAAGCATCAAAGCAGAGCTCGGCTGGACATTGTTTGTCCAATTCGATAACATGGCCTATTAAAATCGTGATTGATTCCTGAAACAACTTGAAGTTTGTTCTAGAAAGCATACCTTTCTGCTGCTGTTATTTCTTCTTCCAGAAACTTTGCCTACCGGATTTCTCCTTATTTCCCTGACTGTCTGCTCTGATTATGCCTTGACAGTCCTTGCTGTTGGCTGTGGTCCCCAAACAATTACTACCTCGATCTTATACTCAAAATAAAGGAAAAAAAGGAAGGGGTGGAGGTGGGGAAGGGACGGGAGTTGTGGTTTTTATAGTGTTTCTCCAAGTATTCTGAACTCTTCTTTCTCCCATAATATGGTGATTTAGCACTTACAGAGCCACTCCCACCTGCAAAGCATGAACTTGTACAGAAAATAAAAGAGAGGATGTTGCAGCAGCAAGAAATATTAAGATGGGCATCACCTTAAATGTAAATTGTGCCTAGAAATACATGCACTTTGCTATCTTGCAGGCATTTCAATTTTGCTACATTTTTCTTCTCTTCAGTAATACATAAACAGAAAAACCAACCCAGCAGTTTGTTGTCTTGCACACAGCATCTAGTGTCTATACACATCAAGTAGCCTTCATCTGCCATAAATAAATTTACAATAAAGCTGTTCACATTCAAACTACTTGCCTAGGCTTGCTTTATAGCCAGGATATGATTATAATTTTAGGGTGTGATTAATCTGATTTTAAAATAAATGTCTGTCATCATTAACTTGAATTTTGTCCTAAAAGTACCTGTTTCCCTTTGCTGTCTGTAAGAGGAGCCAGTTCAGGTACACACATCTCTGCGTTGTAGACTTCAGAGGGTATAGTTTCTACCAACACAGTGTTTGAAAGGATAAACTCAAACTGCCTTCCTAATCAAATCTGAACACAGGCTGAGCCACCTGTCTACGAGATGCTTCAGATGGTTTTGGTATTATTTTATACTTCCAGACCTAAGCAGTTATGATATTTTTATCGGTGTTGTGCTGTTAATAATTGTTGTTATCAACCAGATACTTACACAATAGTCAGCTCCATTTCAATGCTGGGTAAAGTGACCTCTTGTAATTAGTTTCCCTATTACACTGCAAAATGTTGTGGGTTCCTTTGGGCTGAGATTCAGTAGATACATACAAGCTATTATTGTTTGATTGCCATTTTTGTCTCATCATTCACAGTTTTTCCACAGGTTTCCTCATTTTGATATTTGTCCTAGTCACTTCTGAGCAGCTCTTTTCAGTGCAGCTTCCAGCCCTGGTTATCACTGCCTGTTACCATTCAGAATGGGTTAATTAGAGTATATCTCCCTGATCTTAGATGATGATTCAATCATGTATTCTGTCACATGGTGTTTCTCAGTGATATAATAGATGGTCAGGACAGATATGTTCTCTCCCAGTAGAGGGACCAGATCCATTTCTGCACTTCTGTTGCTCTTTGGTGTCTGCTTATTAGGATTTTTTCCCCCCCCCAAGTATTTTACCCCTTTCTCTTAGAGGGTTTTTCTTAATCTTTGCTGGTTTTTATGGTGGAATGCCAAGTATCCCATGATAACATGGGAGCAATCAGAGCTCATCTGAGCCTGACATTACATACATATTATCTACCATCCATGTAGAGGGAAAGAGAAGTGGTGAGTTTGCATTTAAAAGATTTGTTTAAGATAATCTTTCACTTGTTTTCTCAAGAGTCTGCTGATTTCCCAGTGCTTAAATTTGAACAATGCTTCATTTCATCTTATTACTTTGCATTACCAATTGATTATGTTCATTTAATACACCCAAGAGCACTGATGGAAATTAGGGCCCAGCTTTGGTAGCTTCTGCAAGGGACATGGCAAGAGAAAGTCTCCCATTCTGAAAGCTTCCTGCTTTTATCCTCCAGCTGTGGGTGACATTTCAATGACAGCTTCTGCTTTCTGCACTGGACAGTGCTACCCACAGCTGAGGCTGTCTGTGTCTGTGTTGCTCGAGGTGGGTGCTGCCCGCTTGGCAGGCTGCTTCCAGTTGTTCCCTTCCAGCTTGGGGTGCCCAACTGGAAGACATGTCCTTCCCTCCACTGAGGCAGCCTGTGCTGACCGCATTCCCAGCCTGGGCACCTCCGTTAAGTGCCCATACTCGAGGTGAGGCTGAATTGGGACCAATGCCTCTAGGTAGAAAGTTTGAAACCCCTGTGTTCCCTTGGTTAAAGATCCAGTTGTACAACAGCCCTTATTTCTGTGCTTCGGATGGATCCAAGTGCTCCATCATCCAACCTGGCAGGCCAGATTAGGGAGTTTTTCCCTGCCTGCTGTCCTCAGTCCCTGCTTCCTTCTTCACTCTTCTTTGTCTTCACTCACTCTCTGGATATCTGGGGGTTTCTTTTCTCTTCCTTGACTTTGCTATTACTGTGTTCTTTGTTATTTACAAAGATCAGTGGTAAATGGGGTGTGACAGATAATAGCTGTGTACCCTGAGGGCCTTAAAGTGTCAAGGTAATGCATCTATACTCAAGCAAACAAACAGGAGAAAACAACAAGATCAATCACAGGCGAGGACGGAGTGCATTGCAGTTAACATGCTTGTTGGAAGATGAGCCTTTGAAAGACTTGCTGAGGCAGTAAGAAACTTGAAGAACATTAAGTTAAGGATATATCAGAGACTTGGGGGTGGGGCAGGGATTAAATATGTCTTTTCTTCCTTTTCTTTATTCCTCCTCTCATAGCTACCTTAGCGGAAGGTAGGTAGTCAAGGATGGAGAGTTCATTGTTGGAGCAGATGATGATGTGAAAATTCAAACCTTCTGAAGAAGTCCACTCAGCAGGGACAGGCTGGTCCAGGGAGATCCCAATCTCCTGTGTGTGGAAGCATCACTCTATTACCAGAGTGTTTCTAGGTCTAGGTGATGTTTAAGCATTCTAGTGCCTGGACATGCATTGCTGGTGGAGAAATACATCTATTCATTCACCATTAACAGATCAATTAATTTCTAATAAGAGCTTGTCAACAGTCGTAAATATAACAGCCTTCTGTCAGCAAATGCTATTTGAAAGAAATGAAATGAACTCATGATTGCATACTGTGGCTGTGTCAAAATACTTGTGGAAAATTATCAAAATATTTGTTATATAAAAGGTTGTGACACCTCAGTTTGAGTTTATTATGGCACTCATTTGTTTCAGAGAGATGCAGTGGAAACTAAATATGGAGGAACAGTCAAAGCGAAGGGGTTTTTTTGTTTTTTGTTTGTGATGTAGGATGAAAAACAATGACAGTGCTTTGATGTTCCCCCCAGGATAAGAAATCTGAATTTTACCAGCTTGAATTATAATACTAATATCCCTTCCTACATAAGTTGTTTAGCTTCGTCATCTGTGCTCAAAAACAAATGAGAGCCAGACTTCCTAACATGGGATCTGCACATTGAGAAGAAAGAGAGGTGATTTCTAAGTAGGTACCATATATATGTATATACCTATATGCCTATAATATACCATATACTTGATTAGCCCAATATGTGATTAAAAACTATCTTGCTTGCACCTTTAAATACAGCTCCTCTCTAGGAATAGAAGGAAGAAAGATCTATTTGTGTAGGATGTGTCTTCCCCTGACAAATATATGAACTATCCATCAAAATGTATCGATTTGTCTTTCATTTAATGATGAACATTTGCTCTGATATTTGTTCACTTTTCCAGAAGTGTCTTAATTAAACTGCTGTAATCTCTGTTTTCATACAAGCATGGTGATTTCATTATTCAAAAGACACAGAGCTGGCACACATTCTGATGCTTCTGAAGTGAGTGTGTATTATGGAAATGAAAACTTATAGTTTCTAGAGTCACATAAGAAGAATTAATTGTATTTAATGCAGCATTGTTTCCATCTGAAAATGCTGCTGGTTTGTCTCCAGCTGAAAAAAAATCATGATAGTACATGAACCACAGTGACATGCTTCTCTGTTGTTTGACAGTCATTAGCTAATGAAACAAGGCGTCTTTGGCATTGTTGTCATCTTGGGAAAACAGTGTATGGAAGTGCCCGTCGGACTGTAGCAGCAAATATGTTTACCCCACAGTGGGTGTTGTCTGTGTGGACCATGTAGTTGGCAGTGTTTTTTTGAGGCTAGTGAATCAAAGTGCTTGAGCTCTAGTCATGGGAAACAGCTGCTATAAAACTGTTTGTCCAGTGCTACCCCATTTTCAAAGTTTCTCTTGTCAAATTGCCTTGTAGCCCTGTTCTTTATGTGGTCTGCTCAGTTTGTCCTCATCAGCTGGGCATCGTCTTGCCCTTCCCTTGCGGTAACAGCTTCCAGCAGTACTCCTGTTTTGCTTACAATGTTCCTGAGTCTGAACTCCAACATCTGGGTGTCTTGTTTCAGAGCTGCCTTTTAGCCAGCGTGGTAGGTGGAGATTTGAAAATCTATCCCCTTTGAAATCTTTGCTACCCATGCCCAAATTTCATACCTCTGCACAGCCATCAAAATCACAGATCTGTCAGTGAGCTTGAAAATCACAGGCAAATTCACATAGCTAGTTAGTGATTCCTTCCTCACCCAAAGACAGCTGTGATGGTGTGTGTGCCTGAAATGTGCAGCTATTGGCTACTGGTATGTTGATATTGATGTACCTTCAAGAGTTTTCCTTATTTCATGCAGCTTTATCATCTTGGAAATAGCATTCTCCATGTTTCTGTCCTTAAGGTGAACATGTGAACTTTCTTTTTTTTTTGCAGAATATAAAATAGCTTCTACTTGAAAAAAATCAAGCATTCTCCGTATATCTCAAACAGCATATAGACATATATATTTATACAAAAAGCTTTCATTGCTATTTTTCCATTTTCTGTGGAGTGGTCTATGTTTAATGACTGGTTTGATGGCATAAGGAAAACAGCTCGCAGTGTATATACCCTGAGGGAAAACTGAAGGAGTCTGCAGAGACTTAAGTTGCCCTTTGCAAGGCGGATGACATTTTGAGTACTCCCTGGCCGTGTATATGAAGCTGTAAAAGCTTTCTCTCTTTTTTTTAAAGTGCTTTTTGAGCATAAAGGATTTCCCCAGAGAAACCGTGAAGGGGAGTGTGAAGGTGTCCATCTATCCCACCTGGTCAAAGACTAGGGTGCAGCTCCCCTCTGACTGTCTCTGGGAAGTGATGCTGTGCTCCCTCTCTGCTGAAGAGCAGGCACACAAGCAGTCCATTTGTCTGAGGAGAAGAAAAATCCTCTTTCCTCTTCTCCTAAGGGACAGTATGGTTTAGACTTTTACCTAGGCCAGTTATAACCCTGCTTGGTCTTCTGGTAAAGCCGCCAAACCCATCAGTACCAGTAGAGCCTGGAAAAGTAGTAGGCCTGGCCGCTCTATTTCACCTATGTGTGAATACTAAGGTTAAAAGAAGTTCATAGGAGGAACCAGAGCAGGAAAACATCTCTATGTATATATGGCACACCCCAGGAAAGTTTTGAGCATGCATGTACAGCTACCATCCAGCATAGCATTGCTCCTGCTCTCAAAGTCAGATGACCCCTTTACCTCAGTGCTGCCTTATTAATCTGACCCCTGAGCCAGAGCAGAGTTAACCAGCTTGGATTTGGTGCCTCACACTGTTCCAGAGCCAGTTCTAGCTAACGGGTCTTTCTCCTGCAGTCCCCTGCATGCTGCAGATGTACTTCAGCAGCACTTCCCACCACCCTCCTTGGCACCCGAAGTGACAGCCCAGCCTCGCTGTCACCTGTACTCCTGATAAGCAGGCTTGTACCGCTTTGCACTTACAGCTTGAGTACATTTATGAAAATAACTGACTTCTCAGAGTTAATGGGTCAGCGAGTGTCCTCATTTGCTCACTCTTGGTCTATCCATTACACTTCTTACTAGAGTCTAAGACAACTGAAGAAATATGAAGCCATCTGTAACCTTTTTAATCAAGTTCTGGTGCACTATCAGTAAGGTCCAGCGGGTCCCTATGAAGCTGTTCATTTTCATTGCTCTTTTCATCTGCTTTCTGGGTATGGTCTCGAGAGAAGGATTTCTCATCTCTCCACAGAGGTAGGCTGGAATTAGACTGTCAATGATGGGCTTGCTTGTGCTCTGGCAATGTAATTTAGCAGGTCATCAGTCCATAATGAAGACTCAGATCCCTTCTGGCATTTTCCTTTGAGATGGCTGAGTGCTTTGCCTCCTTTCTTTATTGCATGATTTTCATATAATTGTTCCAACTTACACATAATTACATTAGATCTGCTATTGAAATGTCATATAGTGTTCTTTATTCGAAAGCCTGCTTCTGTCATCAAACTTACAAGAAAACAGAAATGTGAGACACTTTCACAGAAATAGTAGACTTCCAGTCTAAGTTACTCTTTTACACTTTTCTCACTCCATAACCTGAAGCACCAAATGCACAATCGTTTACCACGCACAGCTCTGAAATCCTGCTGCAGCGAGGCAAGGCTTAGCAAGGGAGTTTGAAGCATGAGGGAAAACACTTGACCTCTCCTCTCTTAGCTGTTATTATTTATATTCAGGTAACCACTAGCTTTCAGCTGAAAATATGAGTGTCAGTGTAGTAACTTTTCTAAAAGTAACCACTTTTGGACTTGAAGGATGTTGCTTTCTCTTCTGAAAGGACTTCATCGCACAAATGGTTTTGGATTATGCTCTACTCATGGATCTTTATGGCACAAAGATGATGCTTTTAAGCCACTGGAACATTGCTTATCTCCTCTGGAACTTGCAAGCACTCCTGACTCTCCTATTGGTACAGTCATATTTCAAGCATCACACTATTAATTTGCAGAAATAGTTTTTCCCCTGAGCTGAGGTTATTGTTTGATTTTTGTTATTATTTATTGTTCTAGCTTCTATTTTTTAAAAAAGATATTATGAATGATGTGGCTCTGAGTATATATAATTTTCTTAAACAGACTATTTCCTCCAAGTGCAGTCTCCTTCTTTAGATTTCCTCCTGGGCTGCTAAAGCAAGCCAGGAAGAGAGCAAGCTAAGCAGGACCCTGGTGAGAGTTGGTTAAGTTATAACATTTGGCACTCTGTGAACTGCTTATGAAAGACTGTGGTCCCAGCCTGTGTGGAATTAGATAAAATTATATTTAAAAATATTCAGAATGAGCTGTGAATGAAACACACAAGTACTTTATAATTTGCTTGTTGGAGGAAGAATGATTAGAAGTGATGGTTCTTCTGTCTGTTTTAGTGGTTGCAATCAAATTGGGCTGCATCAAATGCATAATATTAGACAGGGATGAATGCTGTGCAGGTTAATAGAAGTGTCTGATGTGTCTCATGCTTAGACCCCATTTTCAGTTGTTTCTTATGTTGCCAGCAATTAACCATCTGAAGTGAAGCTTTGCTTGTCACATCTATCAGGTGGAATTACAAAGAAGTTTTTTTCTTCTTTTGATTGGCTTACTATTTGTATTGAGACTATGCCACATACTATTCTGGTGGAAATCTGTCGGGGACGATAATGACGGACTGCACACACCTTATGAAAGTGATAACGCAGACACTTTATTTCAGCTCCTATCAGTGGTTTTATAGTCTTCGAGGCTGTCCACGCACTTCAAGGTTACAGTTAATTGGCTTGTTAGTGAAGTTCATGCGCCTATTCTAACAAAGCAATTGGCTAGTTAGCTTCTCCTCGTGTACACAACATTCGTTATCTTTCGTCTTCATTCTTGACTTCTCTGCTGAGTCATTCTGACTTGTCTTCAGCCACCGTTCATGTCCGTACACGTCCGTTCATGTCCATTCGTGTTAAAACTCTGAGAGCAACAAGTCCTGTTGCTCCTGAAAGTCTCCCACAATTCCCCCTTTTTGTTTTTGTGCTAACAATAAAAAATCTATGGCTGCTCTATTTTGAAGCGTTGCATGTCTAATAGAATTGGTGTCTAATAATAATCCACTTAAAGCTCATGAAGTAGCGTTACTCTGCTTTGCTAACCAACACCCTAATTTATTTAATGTTGCCAGGGCTTTGGCAGTAGCCACCCTGGGCATAAAAAGAAGTAGCAATTATTTTGCCACGACTCTAAAACTTAGTCCGGTCATCACATCAGTTGCTATATGTATGTAAGCTTCGTGACATCCGTCGTGACCTTCCGAGATTTAAAATCATAGATGTGTTTGGCATTAATAAAGTGAATCGACCCAAACTACAGGGACCACCCACAGCATTGGAGGGGATGATAATTGAATAATCATCCAATGGGCGGCCTACTAAACAGGTGGAGAAGGGATTTTCTGGCAATGCTGTTGCAAGACAAAGGGAGTCTTGACCCGTCATGTTTGATAGCATTATCCAGACGTTAGTCTTTGGTTGTGGTGGTATACAGGCAGCACTGCTCACAGCTATTTGGATCCATCCGATGATGACATGTATGGTCGCACGCATCGTGCCGGTGTCAACCGTGGTCTGCTACCTGTGGAAACACAAGCATAGCCTCTTCCCCAAGTTACTAAAGAAAAGGGAGCATCCCATTGTCTCGCTTCCAAATTTTTCACTTTCACTAAAACTTTTCTCTCCACTTGTCTGTGGCTTCCCTCCATGGACATAAAGTGTTTGACAAACATTCATCCCAGCGATTTAGAAAATTGAGTACATATAAGTCTTTAGCCAGTCTTTCATGAGGATTCATACTGTCCATTCCCGCTCCCCCTTTTTGTTTTAAAAGCATGTTTTTCAGAGTGCCATGAGCCCGTTCAATGATTGCCTGACCTGTGGGGGAACGGGGAATACCTGTAACATATCGAGCCTCTCAAAGTTGCAAAAATCTGTTAAAGCGTTGTGCACTATACCCAGGTCCATTGTCTGTTTGACTTTTTGTGGTACTCTTAAAGTTGCAAAGGCATATAGCAAGCGATGTTCAAATCCACAGTGTTCCCAGCATAGATTGTTTTTGGGATGAGGCGTCAGTAGGTACCGGTCCACTACCTCGCCCCTGTGCTCAAACAGCACTACCTTGATAGCAGAGGTTAAAGCCGCCCCTCACATAACGTGTGGCCAGTATGTATGTGTGGACCGTCCCAAACTCCACTTGTCAATTACATAATCTGTAACTTCACGCATGCCCAATTTCACTACTGGGGTTGCTGTTTGGTGATCATTTGACTTCCTCTTTATCACAAACAGGATAAACAACAAGCAATACACAGGAAAATACCACAGAGATAGGATGCAATTAATAATAAATTGCACGACTGTGGCTAGTCTCAAGTCCATCCGGCAAACAGATTCCATCCGGTACTGACAGTCAGTTGTTTTGTTAACTCCTGTAACAACTGGATTTGTTGATGAATCGATGTTGAATGATCACTCAAGTTCATGCAGCACATTCCATCAAATTCTTAACATAAAAAAAAACCCCAACAGCATTGGCATGATCTTCTTTTGCAGCCCCAAGGTTGTATCGGTGGTTGTGGCCAAGTCCAACTCGGTGCTGCCAGCGGTGCTGGCTGCGAGGTCAGTGACAGCGTTTGGCAGCTGCTGCACATTGGTGGTCTGAGGTGCTTGAATAGAACAGACCCTGTTGGATTGTGGGGCACCGTGCCTTGCACCACTCCTCCCGTTTCCCTGTATGAGGCGACCTTCTTTGTCAAATTTGGAGCGGCATTGCTTACCCCAGTGATATCCTTTCCTGCATTTCGGACACAACTCGCTGATACTGTCTGCTGTGCAGACCGAGGTCACCACTAAATCCTGTGGGCCATGGTGGGGGCGCAGCAAGTCAGAACCACTGAACCAAAACACCATCCCACCGTTACTGCCATCCTGCAAGTGGGAAGAAAACATCACTTTGTTTTTCACTTCAAGAGATCAAGGCCACTCGGTGCGCTGCACTGGAAAAACAGCGTACCAAGCACACAGAGGCGTACCTCCCACAGGCGGCTGCAGTGGGGGAGGCTCTGATCTTCAACGGCAAGAGCGGGGCGGGGAGGAAAAACTCAGCTGCACAAGCTGGAGGCGGGGGCGAGAGTGGGTGCACGAGTATCAGCTGTCCTGCTCCAGCTTCTCAAGCACTTTTTGCACCGCTGCATCTCTCCATATCCCACTTCAAATCAGATACTGAGTACTCGTCAACAATAACCGAGCTGTCATCTTCCAATCATGCGGACACAATACGTACGTTTCAAACACCGTTTTAAGTAAGTTCATCGCATGCGGGGATTTGACCCCCTAGTCTTTGACCGTGCGTCAGAGTTCTTTTATGATACCAAAGCTGATGGGCTCCCACCTCGGTCGCCGATTTGCTTCATAGGTTACTGGGCATATGGTGAGGTCCTTTAAGAAGTCCAAGTCTGGGATCTAGAGGATTTTTTTTTTTTTTTTTTTTTGGATACGTAAGATAAGTCAGGTTATTCAAGCAGAGCCGAAGGCTCACAGGCTGGAAGGGTCGAGTCAGGGGGGCCTTGGGGCGGGAGGGTGAGGGATCCATGAGCGCTGCTTTTTCTTTTTCTGCTGCTTTGCTTCGAGTCGGGGGGGTCACGGGGCGGGGGGGATGAGGGATCCGTGAATACTCCTTTACCTAACAACTGATCAGGTCCTATGGTTTTCAGCTCATCATTCTCATCTCTGTCCAAGTTTTTGAGTGCTTCCTCAGAAACTAATATTCTCCACTTGTCCTGCCACAACAGTCTCTGCACCGGAGTTAATATCATACCACACAGTTGTTCACAGTCAAATGGTGTCATGAGCTGCCCCATCATGATATTTTCGAGGAGCCTCCTAGTGAATGGCGCAGACAAACCATGCTGTGTGACCGCCTTTCGTAGTTCTTTTACCATGTCCCAGTGCAGGGGTCTATGTTCAGGCTGGCTGTTACCCATCATAACAATGGAGAACGCCGCAATAATTTGGTCACCGTCTTTCACTGCCTTGTGTCGCATTTCCATCCAGGTCGCTCGTGGGTCAGCTACAAGGGGTTTTGGCACATCATCCCACGCATTGGGTGGGAGAGGTGGCCACAATGGTTTCGGCTGTGGTTTTGCTTCAGCTGAGGACTCGAGAGGTGGTGGAAGCGGCCATTCCTCCCCTTCGCCGTCCATCATAGTCGTTGTCGTTTTAGTTCTAACTTTCTCAGTTTGCACGGCAGTAGATGGCAAAGGACACTGTGACGGCAACCGCACTCGCACAATGTCCTCAATGTCCTCTCCTGGGGGCTCCCCCAGGGGTGCGGAAGGTTCTAACACACTCGCCGCTGCCCTGGCTGCCCCCGATTCAGTCTCGCCTTTGCCGGTTATTAGTTTGCGGGCTTCCGTGGCTAATTTACCTTCTGCTCATATATCATGAATCACCACTTTCATTATCTTCCAAGTAGTCGCCAGCTGTGCAGCCTTTTTATCTCCAGGCTATAGCCTTCCACAGCAGATTGCCTGCCTCTTCCCACTTCCAGGGGTTGAAAGCAGTCTGCATGTCTGGGGAGAAGCCCTGCTTTTTAAACCATATCAATAAAAGTTTTAGACTGTATTCATCATACTCGATTCCTCTCTTAGAGACTATATGCGGGAATAGGGTGACTATCACTTTTTCCGCTGGCGTGGACACTGTCTGCCCCATTCCGCTCCCCGGTATACCTTTCACGTCGTAGGAATCCGGATTAGCTTTTCAGCCGCACCCGCTCCCGCTCTGGCGTTGATCCACTCTGGCGTCGGTGCTCTTCCCTGGGGTCGTCCTCCTTCCTCGGCGTTGGAATAATCACGTTGGGGTCACCATTTGTTGGCGGACGATAATGACGGACTGCACACACTTTATGAAAGTGATAACGCAGACACTTTATTTCAGCTCCTATCAGTGGTTTTATAGTCTTCGAGGCTGTCCACGCGCTTCAAGGTTACAGTTAATTGGCTTGTTAGTGAAGTTCATGCGCCTATTCTAACAAAGCAATTGGCTAGTTAGCTTCTCCTCGTGTACACAACATTCGTTATCTTTTGTCTTCATTCTTGACTTCTCTGCTGAGTCATTCTGACTTGTCTTCAGCCACCGTTCATGTCCGTACACGTCCATTCATGTCCATTTGTGTTAAAACTCTGAGAGCAACAAGTCCTGTTGCTCCTGAAAGTCACCCACAGAAATCCACTCAAGTATTCCCACTATAGTTTGGTTTTCCTTGTCTTGCTCTTTTCAAGGGTAGACACTTAGAGTCTCTAGAGCAGGCTGCACCATCAGTGTTTTTAAATGCATAATGTGTTCAAGGACCTCTAGTGTAGTGTAGATGGGACCAGAGCTTTTGTCTTGATTGCTCTGTGTGAATCACTGAAGCAATCTTAGCCACATCTGCTGATCTTCCCACCCTATGCTTCATGCAAGACTAAAGAATGGGGCAGCAATGTAGTCTCACTTCCAAGGCTTCAATAAGCTCAGTTCCTATTGCAAATCTATGGTCTGTTCTAACTAATACGGTCCTCTACAGTCTCTTTTGATGTCTTTCTGGTGGTCAGAGTAGCTGGGTGGAAGAAGTGCTTAAGCATGTGGCCAATTGCCTTCTTTCTAATAAAGGTTGGGAAAAAGATCTGTGGGAGGAGCTCTACTGCTAAAATCCTTCAAAAGTCAATGCAAGAGGTTTTGGAATTGGTCTCTGTCACTACATCAGTGCTAAGCTATCTGAATAGCATTGCGATCTATCTTCACAAAGAGAAAAACTCCAACATATCCATTTTCCTTAAAATATTACCAAACTTCATTTGAAATTCTCTACTTCCACAGAATTAACAAAATTGCATGTCTCCTTTCCCTCCCTTTCTGTCTCTGGCACATTGATCTTGCTTATCTCTAAATGAAGCTCACATTGTGACTACCTCAGTAGAATAAATGATGTTTTATACATCTGCTTTTGCAGGCAGATAACTCTCCCTGGTACAAGAAAGCAGTTTGTTTCAAAATCTCTGAAGTACCATGTTATAGAAATTGCACATGAGATACAAGGAGAAACTTTGCGTGAGATATAAAAGGAAGACCTCAGGGTTCAAGCGCTTGGAAGATAATGCCATCTCTCAAAATTAGATTCTTTGTCTGATATTGAAATAGCTTTCATGTGTGATAGGAGAGAATTAGTCATCTTCTAAAATGAATCGATCGCCGGCCACCTGCTGTTCTAGCTGTCACGAACTGTCCTCTATTTCAGTTAAAAAAACCTAAAAGAATCTGTTTTTAGACTGTTGGAGCTTAAAAAATAATAACCAAGATGAATAACCTCTTGGTTTTCCACTGCCATGGAAGTGACATCAGTCACTCACTGATGCCAGATGTTATTGTTAGTTGCCTGCTTTTGGCATGTTAGTTATTGCAGAGAGCTTCATGGCTTCTCTGGGGAACACCAAGACTGTAGCACACAGTGCAGATTTACCTAAAATAATTTTCTACCATACTTAGACACAGGTTTAGGTAAAATCTTGAGCTCAGAGAGTTGTGAAACAGGGAGAATTTTGAGTGCGAGAACTCCAGGTCTGTCAATAAATGAGATGGAGACTCCCCCATCTTTGCAGACCTGATCTTACTGTGACCAGCCTAAGGCATCCTCCTTATAGGTGCTGCCAATATTTTTCACTCTCTGGGTTAGTCTGCTGAGTCTTTAAATAGTAAGAATGGCAACATAATGCTTGAATGTTGAATAGTGCTGTGCTAGTCAGACAAAACTAGCTATATTCTATGGTGCTGTCAGAGGGAAGCAAAAAACCACTATTATATATAAAACATATATATATGAAAATGAGAGGGACTTACTAGAGGACACGTAAGAATCAGCTGCTAGCCCGTGAAACACGCAGTAAGTATCTTTTGTTCCCCTGCCCTACAAATAACCCTGATACTCTAGTATTAAGAAAAATGAGTCATTCTGATAACTATAGAATATTTAAATACTTGAATGTAGTTTGGAAGTGGTAAAAAATAATAGCTATGCTCTGCTCCAGAGCTGGGGCTGAGCACTTCACAACTTACATAGAAGGGTAAGAAGTTAATGCACTCCTTATTTGCTGTTGGTCAGGCACAGCAAATGATCTTTCAACAACTCTCAAGAGCTAGCAAGCTCCTCCGAGCATGGGGCTGTTCATAGCGCTGCTATAAGTTGCTTCTTTGGTCAGAGGCTCGGAGCATGTGCTGACACTCTCCTGGTTCTCTAACCCAGATTATTCTTAGACAGCAAAGCAAAAAGGCAAGCTAAGAGAATGCAGAAAGAAAATCACATGCGATGGAAAGAAGAAATAGTCTTGTACTCAGGTGCTCTTCAGTATGTAGGTGAAGCTGATAGCTGTGGCTATATAATGGGTTTCCTCTCTGTGCTATAGGTAGGAAATATCCGATGAGGAGGGCCCCAGGAGACTATGATTGAGTGGCCATGAGGATAGTATAAATCATTGCTTCAGTCCCTCTTTGCTTTGTCTTGCTTTTCCCTCATTCGATTTTTAAGGCCCTCAAAAGAGGAGAGGGATGACATCAGACTATTCCTTCATTGTTTTGCTCACTGTCTAGGTCTAGTTTCTGCCACAGCTGTTTTGGTTCATTATTTTTCAGTTTATTGCACCAGACTGATTTCAGCATGTTCCCTTGTGCTGTGTTTGGGACAATTTGTCTTAAACCTGAACTGCCCTCAGAACAGCAGGAGTAGCTGTGGCAGAGCTCAGCAGTGGATGGCTGCACGAATAGTTACCCGTCTTCCCAGCTAGATTTTGAAGCTGTTCTTGAGTTCTCAGCTGCTACAGAGCTGTTCTTATTAGTATCCCACGTAGCAAACAGAAGGCTATTTGCAGGGTGGTCATTGGAGGGTAGCTGCCTGTAGATAAACTGTAAGGGTAAAGGACTCGGGCAACAGGGATCCTTGCAGCCAAATTCTTTGATGCTAGTGGCAGTCACTGGCACTGTAGGCAGTAACACAGGTTGTCTTCTGCAGGGCTGAGTCCTTATTTCTTCATCATTGAAGACACTGATAGCAATGGAAAGGGGTATTTTATCAAGTCCAAGCTCTTCCCCTTCAGCCCATGCGCTTTGGCAAGCTCTGAACATCAGCAAAGAGGGAAATTGACTCTGGTACTGAAAGATAGAAAAAAAAAAATCAATGCCATGTAATTATCAACAGTTCCAGCCCAATAGCCAGCATCCTGCACTGCATCAAAAGCAAAATCATGGAGTCCAATATTGGAACACTAGTGCCAGCTGAATATTGCACTTTTGAACTTATGTTGTCTTCAGTTTCCTCCGTTATTATTTCCTGTATTGTTTGTTTTAACAAGTAGACAACAAGGAAGATGTCCATATTGCCCTACTTTTCAGCAGTTTTTAATAAGCAGCACTGCTCTTCTGGCAGTGGCTTTGCAATAGCTGGAGCAGACAATAGGCAGGAAGGTCCCTTCTGAGCCTCAGAGCCACTCTCTCTTGCTGTAGCCATAACGCATCCACTGGTCTAGCTCTGCCTTAGCCTTTGCTAGGTTTTGTGTCTCTGCTTTGACCAAAATATTGTTCCATAACCTTCCTCCTCTAAAGGCAAGAGACCTTCCTGTTTCCATACTGAATCTGTGCACAGTCGGTCATGTACTGTTTAATCCACTTGCTCTTAAACGAATGCCTTTTATATAATACATATGTTTATTTATAAATACAGATCTTTTCTCCACTGTGTCTGTGTTTAACCTACTTTTAATTCTTCTCTCTGAAAGGAGAAACAAATCAAGAGGTTTTGTTTTTTTTCCCCCTGAGATAGACTACCTATTTCTTTGGCCACCTGAAGAGTGCTGCTTTGCATCTTTTAAACTTCAACTCAAAATTTTACCCTACTCTCCAGTCTTTTGTACAGTACTCCTAGAATCTTCTTATGTCCTTCTCCATTAAGAAGTTGTTAGCTACAAGCAAACAGCAGAAATATTTTCAACTAGTCACTATATAGATCTTTTCGGCATCAGATGATTTAATTAGTTTCCTTCATTTCTAATAATGCTCTGTCTTCAGTGGAGAACTTGCAGACCTACTTTCACATGCTCTTCCATTTAGTATAAATTTAGCTACTTAGTCTTTAGGATTTTATTTTTAATGATCCAATTTTCCAAAATGGTTTCAGCAACTACAAGACTAATAAAAATAGCCAAGAGTTTGTTGGTTTTTTGGCTATTTGGTGGAGAAATCTGTCACCCATCCCATCTAGAAGTAACTTACCCTGCTATTGCTCATCAGACTTATTCTTCATTCTTTACCTAGAACATTGAAATGTCCTTTAATGGTGTGATTATCGGTAAAGTTCTCTTTCTAATAACATTACCTAAATATCTGTAACAACCAGACCTCATAATGAAATTATATAGTAGTTACTCAGCCTAGTAAAATCTCTTTCCTTTTATTCCTAGTTAGATTGAGACAGGTACTCTTTTGCCTATGCCATTGTTTCTCCAAATGCTCAGTTCCTTTGTTGATGCACCCCACTGCCTTTAGCTTCATCGCTGTCTTTCTGCAGACTGCTTTTCCTTGATACATCTGCTCTAAATGTGGCTGCTATTTTACCACATGCTGTTATTCCTTACAGTGTCTGATTTCACATCCTGTTCCAATAGTTTGACCTTGCCTGGTCTGTTTGCCAGGCCTCCAGAATTAGTACTCGACAGAGAAGCAGATTCTTATTAGCCACACTCGGAGACAAACAGTCCCTCAGAAGCTCTATCAGATACTTGACTTTGATTCCTATTAGTATGAGTTTCCTTCCTCATGCTCCATCAGCTGATGCCATATTTTTTGTTATCTCATTTGTTATTCCTGAGAACTAAAACCATGCAGTTTCCCTCGTCATTTATTTCTAGTCTGAAGTCCTTTTTATGAGCCATGCCAACCCAGCTTTGTAGGAATTTAGCGTTTAATTCAGCAAGCTGCATCTTCTTTCCATGTCTGCATCCCTGCAGTTAGTTTCTCCCAAATGTTCTCAGATCTGCTTTTCTCAGTCTTTGTTTTGCCACAAACGCATGAAATCTGGTAGACTGAACTGAAGGTGTTCTGCTTCACAAGTAATGCAATAAGAGTGCGGAGTTCAGTATGGAATTATTAAAAAAAATCTAACTATTTTTCTTAAATGCCACATGGTAAACTATAACAAAATCCCTTTTGTGCAACAGCCACATCAGGGGAAGCTAATTTTCCCAGAAATGTCTTTTATCCGGGTAGTTTATTTTAGCCTCCAACCTACCAACATTCGACACAAATTTAGCTTCTCTTTGTACTCTTGGAAACTGTTGTTTATAAAATGACAGTCATTTATATTAAAGGCATGTCTTCACAGAAGAGCACTCAGGAAATGCTGGTTGTGCTGCTTTATTCACTTCAGTGTTGCATAAACCCATGTATTAGGTTGAACCCCTACCTTTGATCACAAGCTGTGCCAATCCAAGATTACCCTGGTATTGCGGGAAAACTGTCTGGAAGCGCCGTTATTCTTTTGCTTTAGTAAACTAAGCCAACAACTGGAAGAGATACGCCATTGTGTCAGTGAAAGAAAGTCATGTTCCAAGAAAAAAAGATGCTGATGGCATTTTGTGTTGATGCAGAAGCATGTCATGTTGTGGAAATGCAGGCAGTGAAGACAATCAACAAAAACCCCCTGAGCTGGCCAGTTATTATTTTGCAAGGCAGCCTTGAGCCCGGACTGGCAGTACCACGCAGTAAATTGAGAATAATCATCAGTAATTCAAAAGAAGCAGTATCAAACAGACACTACTGATCTGTCAAGTGCTGAGCTGCTTTCTTCGGTCATCATGAACACATTCTTATTATTTTATTTATTTCCCATGCTTAAGCTTCTCGTTTGGGAGTCCTTTTGTTGTTGTCTGCTTAGAAATTTTAGAATTTCTGATTTCTGGGATCTTCCAAAGTGATGAGTCTAACTGAACTCCTACCAAAAGTCTAGTGCAGGCAGAGTCAGATCCAGGTCTGCAGTTTCTGTTCAAAGGTGGCACAAGGATGGCAGAAACACAACACAACGATGGGAAGGAATTGGTCTTCAAATGCTACAACAATCTATGCAACTTCCAGTGCTGAAAGGAGGAGTTAAGGGGACAAGAAAACAAGGCCCTTCTAAGAATCTGCAGGACAGGGTGGCAGAAGTAAGTTTTTGAGTTCACTTACAATCTAGACAACTGCCAGTCTAGGTCAAATCCAAAGAAAATCTTGAATCCTCTGCTGGTATTGCTGCAGCCCCTTGATATGGGATTTCTCTCCTATGTGCATTGGAGAGGAAACCAGTCTTTGAACAAGAACCCAGGCTAACCCTACAGCAAAGACACACACTAAACCAATGAGTTTCCACAGAGGGAGTGGGGAAAGGTCGTTAGCAGAAGACATGAAGGTGAGTTTGCAGACCTGGAGCTGGAATCATGAACAAAAACCTCGAAAATAACTATCTTAAGATACCACTCCTGCTGAACATTGAAGTGAGGTACTGACATTATGTTCCCCGTTTTAGACATTGTTACCCACTGTGGCTGGGTGAGAGGTGTTATTTAGGTGCACCAGTAACCTTGTATATTTGGGGAGCCAGTGGAGGTACACTCTGGACTGATGCCGGAATAGGAGAAGGGGTTATGTGAGTTGTTTGCACTTCTCTCACTTGCTCAGCTCACCAAACACAACTGAACTTTAAGGATCAGGTGACAGCACTGGAGGCGATGGAATAGTATCCTTGTAGACTCACAAACATACTTTATGTCTGATGCAGAAAGAGGACACAGCTGGATGTGATTTGTCTTACTGCTGGAGATGCTGATCTTCTGATGAGACTGAGACAGACAGCTCCTTTCTGGGGGATTGAGGAATCCATACTCAGTAGAAACTTATTAACCTCCCTAAAATCTTTGTCATTCTTTTCTAATAACAGTGTTTAGTGGAGGCATAATGCAAGGTGAGTAACTACCAATCTTGCACAAGCTTTCTATAACACATACAAACCTGTTACAGCAACATTTAACAACAAGTAACAAGTTTCCACTTTTTTTTAAATATATGCCAATGTTTAAAATCTATTATAGAGTACTTGTGAATTTGTGCCTCTCTGGTGGGGTTTTCACTGCTTGCAGAGACAAGCATGTGGCCAAACATCAAAATGACAGTTTAGGAGAACATTACAAGGTGAAGGTGGTTTTTTCTTTGTGTTCCAATGTATAACAATTAAGAGTTCTTATCTTCTTAATTACATTGATATTAATAAAACATACTATTTTTTTTGGTACAATATTATTCTCTTAAAACTCCATGTCCTATATGTGTGTGTGTACATGTATGTACACATATGCATACTAAAAAAAATTCAAGTAGACATTGTCACTAGCTAAAAGGCCACCAGAACAGTGACCCTTCTGGAGCTGTGAGGGAAGCCAAAGCTGATGAGCTCATACTTAAATATAACTTTTAAGTGACCAAGATGTAGCAAAAGAACCACACTTCAAATTTCCCTGATTTACAAGCAAGCAATTTAATTTTATGGATCTTGAATTAGTGCAGTAGCTTTTCTATGTTGATTCCTATATTGGAGTGTGTGGTAGTGCTGTTCGAGTTCTTCTATGCTGCACCTCTAATCTGATGTCCACTTGATCATGAGGGTTTCTGCAGTTAAACCTCATGCATGTCTCTGTAAGATGGCTATACTTTCCTTGCCGTGTGCGGAGTGCACTGACCTGTTTCTTCAGCTTGTTATTTCAACCTTTTGGCCATCTATGGTTAAATCCTGGTTACTTATGTCAACCTGTCATTAAGTTTCTTTTCCAACTGGTTTGTTTACAGCTCTTGCTTCAGTGTTAAGTGGGGAGATTTCCAAGTATCTTAGAGACTATCACTCTGTATTTCAACAATAACAGGATGTTGAACAGCAACAAGTTGTTACCTGGAGCTGTGAAGGGGAAAATCCTAGCACATCCAAATGACTAAACTCTGTCACAGTACATAAACTGCATCCTAAACGCATTAGTACATGCAACTCTAAAATGTTACGATACATGTAGGTATCTTATAGAATCACAGAACCGATTAGCTTGGAAAAGACCTTTAAGATCACTGAGTCCAATCATTAATACAGCACTGCCAAGTCACCACGAAATCATATCACTAAGTGACACATCTACACATACTTTAAATACCTCCAGGGATGGTGACTCAACCACTTATCTGGACAGCCTGTTTCAATGCTCGACAACTGCATGATGCTCATCTACAAGAAGGGCTGGAAGGAGGATCCAAAGAACTACAGGCCTGTCAGTCTGACCTCGATACCAGGGAGGGTCGTAGAGCAGATCATCTTGAATGCCATCATGTGGCACTGTAAAGATTTTCTGCTTTCTGTAAAGATTTTTGCCTAAGATCCAGCCTAAACCTCCCCTGGTGCAACCTGAGGCCATTTCCTCTCGGCCTATTGCTTGTTACTTAGGAGAAAAGACTGATCCCCACCTCACTACAACCTCCTTTCAGTTAGTTGTAGTGTGATAAATTCTCCTCTCAGCCTCCTTTTCTCCAGGCTAAACAATCCCAGTTCCCTCAGCTGCTCCTCATAAGACTTGTCCTCTAGACCCTTCACCAGCTTCATCGCCCTTTTCTGAACATGCCTCAGCACCTCAGTGTCCTTCTTGTAGTGAGAGGTCCAAAAGTAAACACAGTATTCAAAGTGTGACCTCACCAGTTCCAGGTACAGGGGACAGTCACTTCCCTGCTCCTTCTGGCTATTTCTGATACAACCCAGGATGCCGTTGGCCTTCTTGGCCACCTGGGCATACTGCTGGCTCATATTCAATCAGCTGTTGACCAGCACCCCCAGGTCCTTTCCCAATGGGCATCTTTCCAGCCACTCTTCCCCAAGCCTGTAGTGTTACAGGGGTTGTTGTGACCCAAGTGCAGGACCCATGACTTGGCCTTGATGAATCTCATACAATTGGCCTCAGCCCATCAATCCAGCCATTCCAGATCCCTCTGTAGAGCCTTCTTAATCTCAAGTAGATCAACAATTCCGCCCAACTTGGTGTCTAAGCACTTAGACCTGAATCTCAGTTTATAGCACATATTAGTTAATGGGACTCAAGCTTTTCCCAGCCGCCCAGGAGCAGTCTGGTTCCCTGCTGCAAAGCAGTCCCATGGGCCCCTTCCCCAGTCTTTGCACTTACTGCATAATTTAATCATTTTGTGCTCTTTAGTGACTCAGTGGGTTTCACAATCTCTACAGAGATTTTCTGTTGGCACCGTGGTCCTTGCAAACAGAAGCAGCACTTAATGGACTTCGGTGTAGCAAGACCTGGTTTAAGAGCAAGGAACTTCTGATTACTGCCATGGGTATACCTGGTGGCTATTGTGTTGGATCGTTTCACGGATCTGGTTCTCAGAAAAGCAACAGAACAAATACATGCATAATTAGTGCATGAAATTACCTGGAATTCATTCACAGTTACTTGTGAGTACTAACATTTAATCAGACATTGCTCTGGGGACGTGTGCACTGATGCTTCCAATTAGGAAGTCATCACAAATTGTGTATGTACATTTTTGAAAAACTCAGTTCTGTAGTAAAGAGAGTTGGCGTTGCCTGTTGGCATTGCATGGAAAGCTGTTCTGAAAAAAGCTAATTGCATTGTGTTTTGAATATGTGAACTGATGAGGTTCATTAATGAAGGTGCCTAAGCTTATTGCTTTACTAATATTAGTGTTTTCTATTAACGACACTGTTTACAGCTGTTTGTGCAATGCAGCCCTGTTTTTCACAATATTTACTTAACTGCAATTTGGTTTCAGTGAGGCTTTAAGCAGATACTTAGAAGTACACTGTTGCAAAAGTATGGTGCCTCACTGTGAGCAAAAAGAAAATGCAAGGACGTTTCAGGGCATTCAAACCATCCTGAAACAAAGCCCTGGGAAGGTGACTCTTTGCTGGAGCAGTACAAGACTTTGTTTTAAGGAAGGTTGTTAAATACAGTCCCATGCTTCGTCTTCTGAGAGGTTGCAGACACTGTTTTTGTGTGTGTTTGTTTTCTGTGGAATTCAGCAGTTCTTCTCTACATTCACACTCCTGGAAGCCACTGGGACCTTGATTTTCTTCAGGCTGAGCCAGGCAGGCAGACCTCAAAGTGAAAAAAGCAGATATCTTATGAGTCAAAGCTTTGTGGAAAAACATGTTGTTGACAATTTTTGCCTCCACAAAGGGACTTATAACTAACCAAGAAACTAGTCTATAGAGCTGAGGGATTGATGTCAGTCTCCTTTGATGTTTGCAGCATAAATCGATGAGCAGAAAGATGAGGAAGGTGAACTGAAGTGTTCAAGTTTAGTACTCTGTGAAAGCACTGGGTAGTTTCCGGTAGTTTTCAAACCATCCAAGGCAAAGAGACAGCTGATGCTATAATTTTGTCCTCATAGCTTCATCCTGAAGCTCAGACACTTATGTGATATTGTCTTTGTCTCTTTTTCTGTAGCCTGCTGATTTTATACTCTTACAGGAAGTTTTCTATTTGTGATTGAACTCTACTAGTGCCTTCCCAAATATTTGATTGTGATACTAGATTAAAAAATTCCTAATTGATGCTTGCCTGTACCTGGAATACTGTTAGCTCAGTGCAGCATGCAGGGGTTCATGTGGCAGTAGATGTGATATATAAGAAACACTTGTCCATTTAGCTTTCTGTGCTTTGTAAGAGACTATGGGTTTCTTTGTTATGCATAGGAGCTGTGACTCTGGATCAGAGATGTGGTGATTCACTGGCCTAATGCCACCAGAACCAGAAGAAACATTCACATGAGATTTCAGTTAAAAATCAGAAGAGATATAAGATAGACATTTTTAATGGGGAGAATGATTCATCATTGGGAAGGAACTGCCTTGGAAAGAGTGAATTTTCATTTGTGTTTGCAAATTATCTCTGGATGTCTTTCCAGAAGATATGATGTAGCCAAAACAAAGTTATTGAGTTCAGTACAAGGATAACCGAGTGAAATTAGATGACATATGATAGAAGAATGGACCACATGAAGAGACGGTCTCTTCAGTTCATTTGTCCAACATGTGGAAGAATAAACTCCCTAGAAACAGAAAAGACTATCTTTCTCATCAGGACTTCTCCTCCTACAGTCATCTGAAGCTGAGAAGGTTTCATGCTGATGGCTTGATGCTTGCCTTTGACAGAGACCATTGGCACAGCACTGATTCAGGGCTGAAGCTGTGAGTTTTTACTGCAGGACTGGCTTTAGAAAATATGAGACCTTCTGCAAAATCAGCATATGTTTTTTAGGGGAAAAAAATGATGTGGCAGTGTGTGTGAGGAGGAAGGCAGTTAGGAAGATCAAATTAATCATTTTATGTTCCTAGCTACTGGGAAACATAATCAGTTCAGGTTTTTTGGTGGCTTAGAAAATGTTCAGTAAATTTGAAATAAATTGTGTCATATCCTGAATATAGATTAGTACGTGATTGTTTGTCGGGGCAATAAGTAGCACATGTTTGGTTTCATTGGGGTGGATTGTTTATGTCTCTGAATTTGCTATTTATGCAGGCCAGATCTCAATAAGTGTTTTTGTTTACAATCTCTTTTTAAAGACCATTGTGATCTCCTGTTGTTTTCTGCCCTGGAAAGGGTTATATTTCATCTGTGGCAGTAAAATAAATTCATATGTTAATCAGGACCTGGATCAGGCTTCAATGAACTTCAGAAGGACAACATCTACAAGGTGATGTTCCTTTCTGTCCTTGTTTTTTTGCTGAGATGGTATATACACACTCTTCTTGGTATCACTTTCTTTCACATTTCCTGGTTTTGCCTCTAGTTTATCCTTCAAGATTTACACTCCTGGATGGCCACCAGTAGACACCAACCTGAAAAGAGAAATCTCACAGTCTTCCATGTGCCGTAGAGTTCATGTCTCTTGTAATTAGCAGATTTATGGGAACTGAAGGAAAGATCAGGTGTTCACAGCAGCTTGAAGTGTGTACAGGTGCAAAAGTAATAGCTCTTGCCTCAGTTATTTACAGGCTTTGGCCAAACTGGTAAAAGCGAGCTGCCAAAACTTTGTTTGCAAAATCAGCCTATAAAAGTACACTACTGAAAGTGTTGTGTTTCTCAAAGCTAATGAGTATTCTCCCTCTAGGATTCAGAGTGGTTGTAGGGCTGTAAAGGACATGAAAGATTGCTTTGGCTAAAAGTGAGGTCCTGTATTGTCTAACTTTACCGTGCCAGATCCTAGGAGTGAAATCCAGCAATGCATGCTCACGGGTTATGTGCTGCAGATGAAGAGTCTTGAGGGCATTAATTCATGGCTCTGCTTTGGGCAATGCCAATGAGTCCTCTTCAGGACAATGGTGAGATGTTGCTGCTAGGCATGATTGACTCCAATCAACCCTTTCTGCATGCAGCAGGTATGAGATATAGCCCTTTCAAGTATCTCCAACAGCTTTACTCTCCAGCACCCACAGCTGCCTTTGTGCCGCGCTCCATGATCTGCTACACGCACTTTTAGCTTCATGCTGTAGCATCAATGCTCAGCTGGGCTGCATTTTCTACATTTCAGATACTTTGCACTGCCAAAACAACAAAGAAGAATAATTTTGTCTGAGTGTCGCTAGGGTGGTACATGAAGACCATCTGAGTGCTGTGTTGGGTGGTTGTGCAGCAGAAGCTCCTGCATTGCAGAATGCCTGGGGTGGAGATAGAGGACATCTCAGGAAATGCTCAGACAGGACCTGGCCTGAAATTGTGCACCTGTGTAGTGCTTGGACATCTGACCTAAAGCTTCAGTGAAGCACTTCTGCCAAACTGGTGGCCACAGGTCTGCTAGGTCACAATATTCTTCTTTATAAGTTTGTGCTCTTAAGATGATGAGGCAAGCTGGTGCTGCTTATTTTGATTAAAATGGTGAGATATCAAGATCCTAGGCTACAGCTCATGTTCTAGGTTCAGTTCCTGCCTTGGCTTCATAGAGTTCAAAGAGAGCTCTAGAAAGGGAAGTGCTGTCCTCTGCCTCTCCTCCTGAAGCTATGCTACTGTGCAGCAAAGACTTGCTTGATTCTTAGAGCTTTTCCTTAGACCAGTCCTAAGATGAGGTGGTCACTAACAGGACAGGGAATAGTCCTGTGCTGTATGTTAAATTAAGTCTGAAATCAAACTGGAAAGCTGGGACCATGAAATTTCAATCTGCATGTGAGCCATCCCAGCATGGGATGCTTGCATTGCACATATGTGGGCTCTTTTTGTCTTTAGTCTCAAGGCGAGAGGTTGTGAGAGTGCACACTGTCCCTATCCCATTAGCCTATAATCTTGTATTCAAGTGATAACCTTCTATAAGATATGGCTTCAAAGCACCTCAGGGTTTCAAGGCTGGCCTGGTGCTCTAGTGCTAAGTGATGGGTAGGTAATAGGTAGAAATTGCCCAAACCACTCCCACTACCTTCTGGTGGTTGATAGAGGGAAAGCAGCAGCTAATTCATTTAATAAGAAACTTGATGCTGGCTGACCGACAAGCTTTGAGAGTGGTGGCCTTGTGGGACACATCTTGATTTGGCTCAGTTCATGGTCTGTGTAGGCCTGGGTTCACCCCAAACATCGTTTAAAGCTGTAGGTGCTATGAACTTTATTTAAAATAAGACATGGTTGGTAGTTACTTGGCAAATGACCTTTGTTCTGGCAGTGGGATACTGCATCTGCATGTAAGTACTTTAAGCACAGCAGTCTTCTTGGGTCCTGGCCCCAAGTAGCCACTCGTCTGTACTGGTTTTCTGTAGAGAGAAAAGTGTTATGGGCTCGCCTTTTGCTGGGTTGTTGTCCTCAGCACATCTCAGACTACTTGTCTGTGCTGAAAAATTGGTGCTTAATAACTGGTCCTTTTGAGTGAGGGCAAAGTCTGTTCAGCACTAAGGTTGTTAAAACATGAGAGATCAGACTGAAATCTAGCTAGGGTGACAGAATGACACATTCAAGATGAACTCTGAATATTTCTGTGGTCATGAAAAGGAAGACTACATCAAAAAGCCTTGTTGCTACTCCCTCTGTCTCACCGTTTTCCAGGACCGAACAGAAGCCTGAGGCAGTTCTCTCTTCTGCGTTTTCCTCACACCAGCATTGATCTATGTACGTATGATTTTTGAAGACAGTGGCTCTTACCGAATTACTGAGCTAGTCTATCAGACAATATCCTGACTTCATTGGAATTTTGCATCCTGAGTCTGATGGTTATGTTATCTTCTGCTATATTTTTCATAAGGCTGTCATGGCAACACAGAGACAGCAAGTTTTTCTTCAAGTCCTTCCTGTTTGTTATTCTGATGAAGTGATGGTCTGTCTCTGGTTATTAAATATAACAACCCTCACTAAATACCTTCCACATGGGCATGTCTAACCAAGTATTTGCTCGGTGTCGCCATCTTCTCCTTTTCTCCTTTCTGTGGACAAGATGACTCCACCACCTGTTTCATCACAGGGTATGTCCACCCTCTTGCTGGAGACTACCTTTGACAAATTGTACTTCTATCCTAGGGGGATCAGCCAGGGTCTTTAGCATCTCCAGCATGGTGAAACGCAAAAAAAGCAGTCCTTCATCCATGAGCTCTGCAGCACGGACATCAACACCTCACCTCTTGCATGAAACTCCTCTTTGTCCCACATGCTGTCATTGCTGTTCAAAGATAGAGGAACTGCAGGCAATAAAGGGAACATGGTTTAAGTATAAATGGATAAATTACTGCAGACTCAGTCTGGAGTACGCCAAATTGAAAAAGAGAGATAAGCTGCCCCTGCTGCCGAGCAGTGCAGAATAGTTGCCTGTGAGATTTTGTCTTTGCTCATATTTTGTTTGTGGCAATTTTGGCAGCTTATTCTTAGAGACTTCACAGTCAGCTTCTTTATCCACAATATTTATATTTTATTTTCCACTGCTTCACTTTTCCTAACTTCTACCTCCTGTGTGGCTGAAGTAATGTCATTCCCTCTTCGATAGCTAAACCCAAGGTATTTGGGTTGATGTTAGTGTTCTAGTAAGGGTTTGTAGGATCCCGGGGTGATTAAAACCACAGGCATGCACACAAGGATAACTGGGTTTATTTTATCCACAAACAGACTAAATATAGACATATATATATCTCCACAGACCATTAGAGTTTAGGCTTCTAAAGTATTATGACTAAAACTACTGCTAATACAATTAAGGCAAATAACAATACACTCTGTTAGAATTTAGGCTTCCAAAGTATTTCAACTAAAGTTACTGTTCATATGATTAAAACAACTAACAACGCACCCTGCGGACATTCGAGGGCAGCAAAAGCATTCTCGTCTGTCCCAGTGCAATTCATCATGATGAATTGGGGGGGGAAAGAAGAAAGTTACCTCAGCTCATATACATACCAACCCTAGGACAGCAAGTGATGTCCAAATCCATAGCGTCCCCAGCATAGATTGTTTTTGAGATGAGGTGTCAGTAGGTACCAGACCCTTTGCGGGCATCCCCGCGGAGGTCAGCGTGGTCCCCTTTTTTGCCGTATAGCTACCTCGCCCCTGCGCTCAAACAGCACTACCTTTATAGCAGAGGTTAAAGCCGCCCCTCACATAACGTGTGGCCAGTACGTACGTGTGGACCGCCCCAAGCTCCACCTGTCAATTACATAATCTGTAACTTCGCACATGCCCAATTTCACTACCGGGGTCGCTGTTTGGCGGTCGTTTGACTTCATCTTTTTACTCTTCTTCCTCGATAAGAGTTTTGTGAACATGGGAAAACTCACTATTGTGGCAACTCCCCTCCTTTTCCCATCCTTTGGCATCTGATCACAAGGCTGGTGATTATGAGCTCATCATGGGAGAATCTGCTTTGTTGCAATTAGTCCACTACCCTCACACCATCACTTCACCTGAGAAAGCTTGTTATCTATAGTTTCTTGCAGAGCTTCCAAAACTCCCACCGCCTCGTGGTTTCTTGCAATGCTCTGTGTTCTATCTTGGACCAAACTGTTTAAAGGGGCTGTCTGACACAGTTAGCTATGCAAAACTACCGAGCTTCAGAAGTTATTCATTGTACTAGTAAAGTCAACCAGAATTTTCTGCGAGTTATTTAAAACTGATCACTACCTTCATTTCCTCCCCCAGTCTTTTTCTAGGATATGAACTTTAAAACCTAGTTCTTAATGATTTACTATAACCATGAGACAAGGATCTGGCCACTGTGGCCTTCAATTAATTTTAAGATTTCACATTGCTAGTCAGGAAACATAGGTGCCTATCATGAAGTAGAAATTCCATGTTGCATGTTAATGCTCCCAAGAGATTGCTTTTCTCTGTTGTATGTTCTGTTGGGTTTGAAAGTAATTTTGAGAATTCATGCATAGAAAAATTTTCCATTATTCTGGGGTAATTCAGATACAGCAGAGGATGCAAAATACATCAATAATACATGAAAATTGCACTGAATTAATTAATGCTAAAGCGAACTGTAATTCCCAAGGTATCACTAGACAAACATCATTACAGTAATGTGAACTGAATTTATTAAGAATGTCATCACCGTGGCTTTCTCTGTTAAGAAAGGATGCACTTGCCAAGACTGTGTTTCTTGTTACTTTTGCACATGCAAAAGCAAATACACAACACTTGAAAAGTCACATCGCCCTTTTAAGTAAAAGTTTGTCTATTAAGTAGTCATTTTTCATTTTGTGATAAATTGGTAGTGTCTTAGGGCCCTTCCAGAATATTTATGCAAAACAGATAATCAGCCAAACTAGAATTTAGTTCTCTTGAACAATTACTTGCAGTCATTTCAAGAACGAATCTGCATCTTTCGCCTACAGATGCCGTTTTTGAATAACTTTTATTTTCCTTTCTTTTCTTGAGCTTCTGGTATCCACGACTAAACCCTGCTTCATATTTTGAATTATCTTTCACCATAATTCCATTAAACAAATACTCAGCAATGATGCTCACTCAGCGATTTGGATTTCCTTTCACTAGAAATTTAATTTATATTGGCACTTCAACAATCGATAATTGTTTTCTATGAAAATATCTTGGAATAATGTCTAGTAGCAGGTTATAATATTCTTGTTCCTGCCTTCCTCTGTCACTGTCTTGCAGAGTTTCTGTGCCACCTCTGTCTAGAGCCATGACTTGTCTCTTGCTCCATGTCCCTAAGTACCATATGTACCAGAGTGGAGAAAAGGTGTGACTCAGAGATGGGAAGATGAATGCTATATGGAATGACGGTTTAAATGTGTTTCAGCCTGCCTCCTATTCTCACCATGTCTCAAGGCCACAGGGGAACTCAATCTGCTCTTCTCATTTACATCATGGCATCCACTCATGCATGTGTATGTTGAAGTGAAATTCAGAAATCTATGTCCTGCAGAGCTGGGAAACAAGAATAGACTTCTGATTGACTTCACTTAAACTTGAGGATTCTGGTACTCTCAACCATGAAGTAATACCACAAAGTGATTCCAATTTTCCCGCAAATCCCAAATTAAATGAAAGTCACCCAGCCACCTTAGAGTTTGCAAATTACAAGTGTGTTCACACCAAAACCACTCCACAGTGCAACTTCACCCTGCAGTAAGTCATGTTCCTTGCTATGCCCTAGAGGATATTCAAGGCTTTAAAACAATGATAGCTGTTTTGTACTGTGGACAGCCAGCCATGATCATTGCAGGCTGGGCACTTCAAGGTGGAAATGTTGAAAGTCCTTGAACACTTCTGAACTTTTTTTCCTACATGCCTCTGGACTTATGCTCTGCCTTCCCTGCTTCTACCGTAATCTGACATAGCCAATGACAATCAGTGATTCACACACTCTACTTTACAGGATCATGTCCGGGTGGAACAGGGAGTGATGGAAAAGGCATAAAGCTAAAATGGAAAGGAAGGGTAAATTATGGCACAGTCAGGAAAGTCAAGGCACAATATTGATTAAAGGCATGAGACTTAAGTACAGATGAAGAAGAAACAGCGGAAAGAAACACCTACCTCTGAAAACAACAGAGAGAAAATAATCCCATGGGACTTTGTCTTTCCAGACAATAAAGTCAGCAGCAGCCCAATTTGCTGTCCGTGGAGAAGACATGTCATCAGAGGGAAAGCATGGTAAGTGTATTGTCATGCTCCCCTCTGATGAGAGCCACAAATGTGCTTCTGAAATCTTATTGATGCAAAGCAGCACGAGAGTATGAAAAGGTGGGAGAGTGGCATTCCCCGTCTCCTGACAATATGCGCTGCGAACGAGCAACAGATGGAGCCTCCAGCACCACCAGCCTTTTCAGGCAGCCTTGCTCACATTGCAGGCTTGTTTTGTATTGGCAACTGAAGGAAAGGGTCTGATGATGAGGTTCCTAGCATCCATATGTAGCCTAAATTCAAAGTCATGCTGAAATGCCTCTACCAATTCCCCCCGCAATTTGAAAGTTTGTCCTTTCATGGCCTCTCCTAACACTGCATAGATCCCTCATCTTGCTACATTCAAGGGACTTTTTGGGGAAAGGAGGGATGACTCTTAGCTACTTGCTAAGTTTTGATAAGCCAGGTTTCCACTGGAGCAACTGGTGACTGGTGTCTGATGGCAAGTGGAATTGGTGCCCCGGTGTCATATGGGAGCTGTGAGTTGATGGCTAATGTTTTAAATCCTGCAGCTAGTATCCACCATCCTTGCTGTTACTGTTTCTGTAGCTCCACAAATAGTAACCAGGTGAGAGTATGAAAGCTGAATCCATCCAGAAAATTCCACATGCTCCCAAATTACAGATGACAAGTAGGTGAAAGGCAGAGACACTAAGGTCCTCCAGGCTCTCTGGCAGAACTGCAGTTCCTACACATGATAACTTGTCCCCTTTCCCAATAAAAATGAGTGGTACTGCATACCCTTTGCATGACCACATTTTGAGCCTGAGAAAGGGATAATTTTGGCTAATGTGCCACTCATATTTTTTCTTTCTTGTTTGTTTTACAGGTTTAAAGGTTTAGAACTTTTCTTGATTTATTGGTTGGCTTAAAATTTCTACTTCCTTTACTTCCCAGATGGAATGTCGTGGCTGATGGCTAGGATGCTCTTTTAATGAGCTATCAGTTCTGAAATATCCCAAATATATGCCGTGATTAGACATAAATAAGATGCAGGGTTGGGAGATTGTTCTGTGAAGGAAGAGGACTGCCTGTGATGAGATTATCTTTTCCCCCAGTACAGTACTGCAGAAAGCTGTTCCACAGGAATATTAAGGAGACAGCTACCACCCACAAGAGATCTACCGAAGTCAAAAGTAATAATAAAAATGAAGCACATTTGTGCTTTTACAGTTTAAATGAGTTGTGAGACAAATAATCAGAACATCCTCTGACTTGCAGTGTGCTACGTGGTGGCTGCTGAATGGGGCTGGCTGGGCTTGGCCATGCTGCTGACTGTGAGACCTACTCACCCAAATGCTTGGGGGCTCACCGTCAGCATATTGCTATGCTGTGGCCGTCACCAGGCTGCATGTTTCTACAGCTATTCTCTTGTCTTTTTTTTTCCTCTGAAATTGAGCACTGCTGTGCCAAACAAAACAGAAGGAACAATGACTTTGAAGTGTATGCTGAAACCCAAATACTGTTGTGGGGACTGAAGTGACAGGAGTGGGACAGGCAACAGCAGGTTGTCAATAAGAGAAGTGATTTTCATCGTGTACTTGTGGTTGTCCTAGGAATTCACAATCTTCAAAAATATTTTATAGATCGGTTCTGGTTCAGAGACATTCTTGTGTGCTGTGTTAGTTTCTACACAGCATGGAAACTATGTGAGAGGGGTCCAGAGTCTTTCTTAGGGAGTCGAAAAGGAGCTTGTTTTGGGCGAGGAAGAAGCAAGATATAAGAGTTCACCTCTGTGTGCTGAAAACAAATGGCAGTTGGAAGGGAAGAGATATATACATAGGGTGCATCTGCCTTGTCCACTCTGGAAGCCCATCCTATCCCTGGGGCTACAATCCCCCACGTCAGCTCTGGTTTTTCCCAGTAGATCAGATCACAGTGAAGGGAAGAGCAAGAGTGTGAGGGTGGCAGCATGAAAGTAACATTCCCTAATGTTTCATTTTGGTTTATATGAAAAAAATCATTCTTTGATAACAAAATTCCTATCCCCTTACACTTTCTTGTATGTGCACATGCTCTCTGTGTGTCTGTTCTTGTTTTGATACATCTATATCTGAACCTGCCACCCTGGCATCCCCCTATGATCAATAGAAAAGACAAGGTACCTCTAGAGTAATATTTTTCTTGTCCAAGGACAGATGTTAAAGACAAGTCACAGGAGTAGCATTTACTGCGAGTTAAACTAAAGGAATTGCATTCTTCATTCCTCATTCCTCTTGTTTGACCCTTGTCAGACTTGCATCCTTTTCAGTTGGGGTCCTGGAACTCCCCAAACTGCCTCTGTGGGGACTGCAGTTATTGCAGCAGCTCTAGATCATCTTGCTTAACCTGTAGACTCACTGATTCTGGCAGTTCTGGGCTTGAGTGTATTGAAAAAGAGGTAATGTTTTCAGATTAATTTAAGTAATAAAAAGGTGAGAAACCCTCATTTTTTTCATTCTCTATATAGTTCGGACTGACAAAACTAAATTCTGGAAAGGGGATAATAAGTGTCTTGGAAAGAAAGAAAGAAAAATTGTTCCTCATACCTTCACAGAAGATTATATTTTTATCATTTCTCTACGACAAAGGTCATCAAAGACAGTGTGAGTATCTGTGGAGAACGGAAAAGTCAATGCAGAAAAAGAAGGCACAGCCTCTTCCATTCTGAACATGCTGCTGTCTCTGTCACGGTGGAGCGCACTGGGCATCTCAGTGGCAGGACCCAGGCTCTCACAGGGTTTTGCTTTGCAGACCTGGAGCAGTTTGAACATCCCCATGTATCTCTCTTGGATAGTCTTTCTGATATTCTGCGTGTAATAACACCGTTCTTCAAATGACAGCTGGACTGTGTGACCCGCGTTTCTGAGACCAATGATATAGTGGACACGTTCAGGTGTGCTTCCCCACTCTAAAGACAGTGTCCTTCCACAGACTAAAGACTACATATAAACTACTGTATATGCTCATATTAATATCCAGGGCCTCTCTATCATATATTTTTTTTCCTTGGTGGTTGTCAACAGTGAGTGGTCCTGGGCACCACACTCTCTTTGCTCTCTGTTCTGATTATGGGGACTGCGTGGTGGAACTGCATGGGGAAAAGGCACAAAGGGAGACACGTCTTCATCTCCTGATTGACATTGTCTGCTACAGTGTGTCTCACTTGCATGCCACTTCAAGGCAGCCCCATCCACCTGTTTGTGACACCAGTTTCTTCACCATTATGCCAGAACTGCCTTAGCTATTTCCTGGTCTCACATAAAAGAAAAACGGAGTCCGTATGGCTAGATCCTGACTCTTGCAGTCAGAGACAAGAAAATGAAGGAAGGAGGAAGAGTTCTCTGCATCTCGCCAGCTGCCTCCAGTGAAATATCTCTTTACAGAATAGGAATAAATAGAACAGGGCCCAGATGGGCTCCTTATGATTGACAGGTGTCAGGATGTGCATACAACTTTGTCAGTTAGGTTGTTCCATGTCAATTAAGCAACTAAATGGTTCAAGGTTCCAGTTGTTTTTCCAATCTGAAATGCCTACTAAAATCAAATGAGATATAATATTAAGAAGATATACATTTCAGTATTTAGCATTTTTAACCAAAACTATTTTTTATGTCATAGAAATTTGGCCAGATTCTCAGTAAATTCTCTGGTGTACGCTTTGGGTTGATCTGTATGAACAAGGACGTCAGTGTGAAGTGTACTCACTAGCTGCATGGGTATCATTCAGCATTTTTATTGCTTCTACAGGTGATTCAGGGAAAAGAAAAACATTTTAAATTGCACATGCCTTTCCAAAATCTGCATAAGCAAATACATCAGTACAGCTTTGACTGCTGAATTGTTACAACTGTCGCTTTGAGAATAACAACCATTGTATCTTTTCACTTTGTCAGACAAAGATGTCATTTTTGCAAGTACTACTCAATCCTTGTTTGAAACTCTTTATCTCTAAGGGTACCAACCAACATGTTTTGTTAGCTATGCTGGTTTTTAAAAATTTTTTTTAAAATTATCATTCATTATTCCTCTCTTTTAGAAAATGTAGTTTTCCAGGTAGGTAACAGAAACAATGTTGTAATATATATGTGACGTATCACATTAGAAAGGGTGATCAGTGAATTCAGGTAAATATTTGTAAAGTCTACATAGACTCTATCTAACTTTGATAAACTCATTAGGAGATAGATACTCACAAGTAATGGCCAATGAATAGCCGATGGCTTTCTCTGTGTACCACATTCACAAGGACCAGGCCTTTCTCCACACTAGATGTCTGTCTTGTATATTTTCACCTTGTTTTCTTTGTGAATTCCTTTGATGAAGTGAACAAAACACTGTAGTTGCTAACTTGAGTCAAAGCTGTTTTCTAGAAAGGAAGCGTAGGGATTATGTCTGTAGTCTCAGAAGGTCTCTTGCAGTCTATATTCTCTGGTTTTGTGAGGCTATGTATGTTTTTTGGTAGATTCTACCTATGCTCCGCAAGGTAAATAAAATGCTGGCAAAGCATCACATCTGTTGTATAAGAACTTGTTTCTCCATTCGAGTCTCAAGGCAAAAAAAGAAGGAAACATTATTTTTCTTATATGCAGCCAATTCACTGAAACTCTCCTGTGGAAACATGCGCGTGTACTTCAGGCTGGAGGATAAATGTTCTGACTCAGAGTCCTAAGAAATAGGTTGTTGTTCCCACAGCAGGCAGCTGTTGCCTTACAGCTGAGATAGGCTTTGTTGCTTCCATCAGTTCTCTGCCAGACACATGTACAAATCATATTCTGTCTCATGTTCTAGGTTTGTTTTTCTCTAACCATTTGTTTTCGCTAGTTATGCCTTCTTTCTATGACTAGGAGAAAGCCATCGTTCCTTCACCTGGGGCGACACAGCTTGTGCAATTACTGGCATATTTCAGTTTACTCTCATTGTTTTCTCCTTCCAATTCTGTGCAGAAATGTAGCAGCTTAACACAGTGGGTTTTGTTTTGTTTTGTTTTTTTTTGGCTAAGAGAGAGAAAGATTCAGTGAACACAGGCGTGCCTGAAGTCTCTCACTTGATACTACGAATCAGGCTTTGTAATGTCTTCAGCTAAATTTGGGCAATATTTTCCTCCAGTATTTCTTGATAATTTTCTTCTAGCTCCAATGTTTCTCATGATACCATCATTCTCCAGAGCATTTTAGTTTTATGTTGATGATCTCTCATTCATCTCAGGAACAGACACAAGCACAGTAGCCATAGATCTCATATGCAAAACTGAGTCATTTGTTGAAAAGACATGTATAAAGCCTAAAAGTTCCTAATTGCAGTGCAGTTCAGGAAAAGCATCATCAAAAGCCTTCCTCCTCCTCAGAAAATACATAAAGTAACAACCAACAGAGAGGTCTTTGTTCCTCACAACCACCTCTGTACTCAGCTCCAAGTTGACAGGGTCTAATAATAAAGACAGCTTAATGTCATCTTGCAGTTGGGAAGCCCTTCTGTTATAATAAAAGAGTAATTAGGTCACCTCATCTTCAATATTAAATTTTGGCAATTTTTACAAGCTTTCAGAAAGATTGGGTGAGGAGCATGCTAGATCTGATTGAACTACAAGAGAAATCATTCTGAACGACGGTTTACCTCTTTTTCAGTGAGATAAGCGATGCTTCCAAAACCCCACTTGTCTGTGCAGCATTTGCCTGCAGCTGTTCTTTTTTGAGTTACTTCCATGAGCATGTGCAATTTCACCTTTATCCTTACACAAAAGAATGGAAAATGTTTTCTTTTTCAACATAGACATTTTTATGAGTCTAGTCTGCTATAGCTTAAAATGGACGTACGGTTGATACTGACTGAAAACAAGCTGTTTTCACACAGAAAACTCTGTGGAAATATTGCACTCTGAGAAAAATAAATGGTGTAGAATTCAGTAAAATGCTTCGATATGAAAAACAACTGCCTACATACCTGAACTTCCCATGGGATGAAAGTTTTGGTGTTTCTATTGATGCCACAAAAAAACCCCAGGAATTTGAAGCTCACTTGGGAGAAAAAAATCTAGGAAAAGTATATTAAAAATACAAGCTCTCTTTTCTGAAACTCTACAAATTTCATCAGCTCCACAGGGCTTTAGGTACATTTAAAAATGAAACCACTTTTATAGTCACCAAGTCTATGCTCAGAGGCCTAGAAGGAAATATCCAGTTTTAAAAATCTTGCTTATTACACTGTATAATGTTCCAATCTCATGCAATGTCACGAAGCCTTCTGTAATAACGAGCCACTTGGTGACTCTGAAGATGGTGAAGTTTGTTTCTGAGTTACACAGTACACGGAACTGTTCAAAGGTACCACAGATTAGACAGTTGGGATAATTTGGCTGTGTGAGCCCTGTCCTAGGACATCTTTAAAATCTCCAGCTGCGTCCTTATTCCTAAATGCATTCTAGGATGGGATGAATATTGCATGTCTGAAATGAGGGTGGCAGCAGCACAACCTGATAGGTCTAATTCATGTGTCTAGTACTATCATACAAGACTTGTCAATACATATTATATAGTGCAAAGTTCTGATTTTGCCCTAGTTCAGCAAAGTATAGTGAAAATGTACATAGTAAAGAGCATGCTGAAGACTAGGCAGGTATTTGAAAAGTTTTGCAGCAATGGGGCTTGCAATATTGTCTCCACTCACAGTCCTATTTAACAGTGAGAACTTTGCGGTAAGAAAGTGAATGTAATTGTCATAGTGTAATTAAAAGATAAGTTTTGCTGTTAAGCTTGCAGTGATGATTAACAAACCAAAATATTTTATGGCTCATTAATCATGGGTAGACAAGTTCCTTATACAAATAACAGCCCTTTAATTCTCCGCCCAAATCAAACCTCCTCTGAGATGATAAAATACTTTAAATAATTGAGCTGTTACTTTTTGTCTCTGCGTGCTAGTGGGGGTCTAGAGCCAACCCAGTAAGCATGCCATGTTTTCCGGAAGACCAACAGTCAATGTTATGTGCGAGTTAACTTTCCTGACATTTCCAACCAGTTTTGCAGGCCTGGGGTGTGGGTATATGCTGCAGAAATTCTGGCTGTGCAGCTTCATGAAATCTGAATGCCACAGCTTTGTCATTGTCTGTAACACTGATGGTACTTGGGAAAATGTAGCCCAGGCAGGTGAATCATAAATTTTAAAAATGAGCTATAACATAGTAGAAACAATTCATATTCATATTTTTCTCATATTCTTAAAAAAAAAATTAGGTTTTATTTCCTAATATTTTATTCAAAAATGTTTAAAATTCATCTAGTACTGGCATGTCACTTATTAAATGTTTATCCAAGAGAGAAGGATTATTAATCTTTCTCCCCTGTAGTCAGAAACTTTCCACAGGCAGTTTGAAACAGTTTTTGGAGAGGCATGCAAAATCCATTCATTTACCAGAACACACACAAAAAGACTCACTTTCCAGAAACAAGGAGGTTTATTTTCCTCTCTTGTAAGCAAACGTGACTGCAAATATTTTCTGTGCCTTGTTCAAGAAGTCTCTTTAGACAATACACTTTAACTAATCTTTAAAGATGTCATCCCTCAGTGGGGTATGAGTCTGTCTAGCATGCAGCAGGGCAGGCAATAAATCCTTCCATGGCAGCCACAGGGTAAACTGGAACAGAGTCCCAAAGGAAAAAAGACATCTGGCCAAACTTTGTAACTTAGTGATATGGATCTTTGAAACAGACCTTTCTTCTGCTTCTGATAGCAGGCAAGAAAATTGAGATATGAGTCAAATATGTTTTGTCCTTGGTTAGCCTCAATGTAACCCACACATTAAAACACAGAGTGTTCCCTCCCCTGTCCCATTCATAGATGCCAAGGAAATCAATATCTTGTCTTCGTCAACTGGTAGTCTCTTTGCCCACCTTTGAAGTTATTTTAATGCCATATTACAAGTCCTAAACTAGTGTGATGATCTGGAAACCTGTAGCATTGTAACTGTGATTCACTCCCCTTTAGCAGCAGAATTCCATCTAGCACAGCAATAAAAAAAAAAAGACTTTCACTGAAGAGCAAAATGTTCTTTAGATTTGAACTAGAAACCTATTTAAGGAAAATGTGCTATTTGGAGATAATGACAATACATCAGGTAGATCATTCCAACGCAGGAGCAGACACGAAGAACTGCACTGGTTACTGCTGTGCAGTTGCTTGCTTCGAGCAGCCCTTGCTCAGCACTAGCTCGAACCAGAAGCACAGGACTGCAGTGGGATGAGCATCAGGACTGCAGTATGTTTCCCTGCCTCCTGCCTCCTAGCCCTTTCCTGGCAGGGTGAGGGAATGCCTAAAGTGGCAGTTGAACAGCGTGAGTGGGCTGTAAATGGAAACTTTATGAAGAGGTGTGTTAGACCAGCACCAGGTGCAGCACAGAAATAAGGCCCTTGCTACTTGTTAAAAACACATATGCACCAGATGAAGATTAGAATTTCTGTCTTTGCGGCTTGAGTCATCAACAAGAAGTCAGAAACCAGAGGTTTGCAAGGGAGCTAAATACCTCAGACTCATTGAAATTTGAATGTGGACTGCACTGAAAATCCATAGCCATTAGTGCCCAGAACCCCTAATGCCTCATCGGAAGCCTACAAATACAGCCAAGGATAAAAGACAGCTAAACACCCACTGTGCAGAGGAATCAAAGGTTGGTCTTAATTTGTTTGCAGCCAAACACTTTTGCAGAGGTAATGCAGGGGACATGCCGGAGTGCTGCAAGTCCAGTGTGATGTGAAGCTGAGCAAATGTGCATCTGGGACACGTTTACATGTCTTCAAGGCAAGTGCTGAACCGATGCCCTGAGCCGTACGGGGGCAGCACAGCCGTACAGTCATGAAGCAGCTTATGCTTCTCCTGTACCCTAACAGCAAACCAGCACTCTGGAAGCAGGAGAAAGTGCCTCCTCACTACATGATCCATGGCAGATGTGTTTCAGCCCATGTGGAGACAAAGTGTTGTTTTAGGAGAAAGCTACCTCTTTCAACACAGCAGGAGATAAAATAAGATGTTAACAGGCTCCTTACCTCAGCTACCCAGCAACTATAAAGGATTAGAGATTTTCTGAAAACCTTCCTGATAACAGCACCTGCTGAGAGTTGGAAATTCCTGGCTTTTAGCTTATTCAAATGTGGACACAGACTGTTTCTGTGTCCTGATTTACAGTTGCAGTACAAAAGGGCCTATCTCACAGCCTTTAATCATGCACGTAATCCTTTTGCTGCAAGTGAGTTTGAATAACAACTTCATAACCAATCCACAGGGGCTGAAATTTAACCTGAAATGATTGCTCAGGTTACAGAGCCCTTGAAGCTTCTTTGCCTGCTAGATAGAAATGAAGGAGTCTCCACAAATAAGTAGAAGATTGTGCAAGTGGAGCATAGCTGCAGGATTTCAGCTCAAAGTGTCCATTGCGATTGACAATATAAATCTCGCTTCCACCAGTGGTCTCAGAGTCTCACGGCAGTGAGCTGCTAGATATATGGATGCCTGAACACTGCTTTCCAGCCTGTCTGAAGTAAATTTTCAGCTTATGTCACTCAGGAGTTTGGACTACATGATCACAGCTATCCCTCTGATCTTAAAAAGCTAGGAAATCTGCTTCAGCTAGGAAGTTAACATTCTTCTGACTGTTTCTTTGATTGTAATTCTGACTATATGTTTTGTATCACATGAAGGGGAATAGTTTCTATTGTGAGCATCAAGTCATATTAACAATCTGATCTAGGAGCCACATGAATGGTATTATAGGATCTCCATCCTTGGGGATACTGAAAAATTGACCGGAGAATGACCGGAGCAACCTGATGTAACTTCAGAGTTGATCTTGCTATGAACAATGACCTCCAGAGCTCCCTCTCAATATAAGTTATTTAGGATTTTATGATTCTCTGGTCTAGACTGTTAGGACATTTGGTCTTGGATTATTTTGGAGGATGTATAATCTGTTAAAAAAAAAAAAAAATTCCTGGAACCAGGTTGCCTAAAGTATGCTTCATGCATCTGCATCACTGGACTTGCCTCACATTCTGGAAGGAGAGCACATCTGAAATAACAGCTGAACTGTTGCACAATGAGAAAGAAATTGAATTTCTCCTGAAACTCAATTCTAGGAAAAGACTAGAGTGTCTAATATTGCTAAGCAAACAGAATGCCCACAGCATTCAAGAATTTGCCTAGTAATTCTTCTGTACACAGAAAAGATAGACTTTCTACTTGTTATTCGGATAGAATGGGTCTGTTTTGTTAGTGTACACTCCTGAGCCTGAATTAAGCTGGTTTTTATTATGCAGGGTCAGCGTGCTCCTTCACCTCTTCCCCCAAGGGACTGGGGTGCCTGAACTTAATTTTTTTGATTGAAATTTTAAAGATCTTTTAATTCTTAGAGTCTTCAGTCCTCTCTCATGGGGTTAGGAATCACTGCCTTGAGCAGACCCATTGAACCAGCCGAACTATCGGTGCTTGTTCTCAGCTGTGTATGAATTTCATCTCTATCCAGGGGATCAGTGTAAATTCCATGTGACTACCTGGGCTCACAATACACCCTGCAGAAATACTAAAACAAACCTGCACATGTCTAAGACAGATATTCTTTCAGGGATGCTGCGTGAGAGCTGTAAGATCTGGTTAGGTAGGAGACATATGTGTGCAGCAAAACTCACGTAGTTATCCAAGAATAACTACAAAGTAGTCACATTTATGATTTTTACCTTACAATTCAGAGAAAGTAAGATTTTTCTGGACATGAGTTTTGGTAGCTATCCTGTTAGTCAATTAACCCTCTGCCCTTTTTTTTTTCATGGTTATATCTACGAGTTACCAAAATGTGCTCTAAAGCTAGACTTGCTAATCATTTCAACAATTGCTTTGTAATTTAAATGTCAATTCAAAACAAATCACTGTCATGTTTTACTGCCTACATACAGTGATTTAGGCTGGACGCATTCCAGAGCCCAAACATGTACGCTGAATGTATTTAGTCTGATTTCTAATTTCACCTCATGTTTTACCAGTCATGGAAAGCTTCTGGCAAGTTATGAGTCAGCATTCTCCTCTGTGTTACACCATGAAAAATTTAACCCAAGTCAGATTCAAACACTCACACTTTGGGGTCTGCATTGCTATGGGCTATATATCACTTGCTCACCAAATGAGCAGCCTGATGGCTGAATGGAGCAGCAATGTGCTGCAGCAAACACATTAGAAACAACTTTTCTTCTGGATATTTTGAGGGGGTTATAACACACTGGAATTGCTGCCTCTCTGTAAGTGATTATGTGAGCCCTCTACAAGCAGTTCCTCCCAGTCGTTTTGGGCTCTGCAGGGTGTCCCCTGTGAAAATCTTACCCAGCCTTTCCCAACTTCTCGGTGCCAGAGAAAGAAAATGCTGTTTGGGCAAGTTCTTAGTATCGCTAAAATTCACAAGAATTTTCATGCCAAATCTCCCATAGTTCGGTGTGCTTGATTTCCCTGTGAATTGTCTCTCTGCACATATTGGCTATAATCTAGCAGCAAATGGGCCATTATTGCTTTGTTTTTGAATATGGATTATTATTGCTTTGGTTTTGCTTAGATGATAACAACATCACATGGTACCAGATCATTGACAATCCTCGTTACATCCCTGAGCTGCCTGTGACGTGGTTCCATACCTTACTGTCCCCAGGGAAGCTGCCACCTTCCTGTTTGAGCAGCCCCACACTAGTCTCGTCCATACACCAAGCTGTGATTGTTTCATGTTATTTCTTATTGGTCGGAAAACGTAAGGTGAACTTTACACTCTAGCCTATGAATTTCAGCTTGATCCCTCTTTTGAAAGGAATCCAAGATGTCAGGGGGAAATCACAGTTTGATCCAATACCCAAGTCCATCAGGGTTTTGTGTTAACCAAACTGCCTCTGGTCTGCCTCCAAGTTGCTCGTGAATTGCTGTCAATGCCTTGTGAATGTGTTGTGAGTTTGTTGGACTGTGAGGCATGCCAGGTTTCAAGAGTGATCTGAAAGAAAGAAATGGACATTATTGCTCCTCACTAAGCTAAGCCGTGTTATGTGTTACACTCCGGTTTCCAGACTTGCCTTTTCCTGGGGTGCCACTCATAAATGCTGGTTTCCCTCCTTTGCTGCAGGTCCTGGGTGTGACTGGTGGGAAAAGCTGAGCCTAGAGGAACAGAAGTTTCTGTTTTTCTACATAAGTTTCAGATAAGGTTAGGGCAGGCACTGAGTGTGTGAGTGATAGGAAGGACACAAAACAGCCTTTTTTATTTTTTTCCTTTTTTTTTCAGTGAGAACAAAGGGGAAATTCTTAAAGGCAGAAGGAACAACCTATGAAAATCTAGTCTTGGTTTAGAAGGGATTAGTATTTTCTTTTTCTTTCTGAACATATTTCTTAGGAGAAACTACATTTTTTAAATGTACATTACTACAGTTACTAAACACAGTCCTGAACAGGTTAGCTACTTTAAGTAGGTTGTTTCAGGACATTCAGTGCAGGTGTAAGAGCCCTGAACCCAGGCATACGTGAGTGCAGGCATGCACACAGGCATGCATGCATACATATGTGGTTGCAATAACCCCCTTCATGAGGTTATCACACTTTTTCTTTCACTGTGTTGCAATTCACTGTTTTGTTCAGGTCTTTATCCATCATGCCCATTTCTAGAATTGAATGAATAGCACCACGTTGAAGAAGGACTGTTAAAGAGCCTGTACCTTATATCAGGCAGGACTGGCTGAGCTCAAAAAATCTTGTGAGTGGCAAGGATTTTACCGTTATCACTTCACATTCCTCCATCACAACATGTGCTAGAAGTTTATTTTGTTCAGGAGCAGTCATTAGAATCATTTAGTGAAGGAGTAGAAGGAAATTGAGGCCACTCAAAATGCACAGCGAACAATCTCCACCAGAATCATTACTTATTTCCTATATGGGAAGGAGGAGAGAAACACGCTTTTGGGAAAGCAACTCATATAACAGGGAAGATAATTTATTCCAAGTTAATCCAGGCATACCACAGATATATCTCTCTTGGTGATGGTGATTCTTCTGCAAAGATGCCATTCTTGATTTGTGAATACCCAGCTTCAGGGACTGGGAAAGTGTCTCGCATTGACTCATGCATTCCTTCACGGGTTATTCATAAATAAGTGGTGCTATCTAATTCTGGCTAACAAAAATGCTTTATGTAAAATTAATAGAAGCAAAACCCAAAAGGATCTTTCTGCGTTAAGAACCTGTCTCTCAAAAGCAGTCTTCTGGTAAAGCTTAAAAATACATGTTGCTGAGTACTCAGGATGCCTGCTAAGGTAAAGTGCTGGGAAACCACAAATATAAACTACTAATCTTTAATTCTCTGTTACTGAGGACAGAAAAAACAACACCCCAAGCAGTGAGATTTAGAATATTTTTTTCCACTGTCTATATACAATATATCAGCTACTGAAATGTTTCAATCTTTGCTGCTTTTTACTTTCGTGTCATTTACAAGAAACATTAAAACACCCAGAATCCCAACAAGGTTTGTCTTATATTAATACAGATATTCAATGCACCCCTGAGCAAAGCAGAGGGAAAGCAATCGGAGTGAATCAGACTTTGTGTAATCCTAAAACTGGCACATTTCTAGGTGAAATGGAATGGATTTCAAAAGAACAGACCTGGTGTGGGGATCATCTTGACATCACCTCCCACTTCTGAAAATGAACTCGAAACAAGGTATCTGCTCCAGATACAGGTAGTCCACTGATTGTAAAGGGATCCTAATGAGAGCAATCTCTGTGACTGATGTTAGCCTTCAAGACTATTTCTGTGACTAGTTAAGACTTGTTTACAAAGCCCTGTAACCAGAGATTGGAAAAGGCCCCTTAGAGGTTGCTGAGGGCAAGGATCAGACACCTTTCTGGGGTGTGGGAACTCTTGGTTGCTGTGAAAGTGTGTATCAGACAGAGAAAATTCACAAATGTAGGTCCTTCACAGCCTGAAGAGGTGCCCTCAGCACTAGGTAAGAGGGAGATCCTCTCTTCTGTAGTTTTGTGAAGTGAACTCCTGTTCCATCCCTAGCCTTGTACACTGCTTTTACCAGAATGCTCGGGAAGATAAATACAACACATCTTGCACACAACTCTTTTTCTCTTCAGTTTCACTTAAAACTCCAGGAAGGTTTGGTTATGACCTAACATGGTACATGCACACGCGCGGAGACTACTTTTTTCATTCTGCAGTTGTGATGAAAAGCAAATGATTAAGACCACTATTGTACAGACCATTTCCATAGTTAGTCAAGCTGTGGTTTCTACAAAACATGGACCAATTGCAGCTAAAGAACTTCAATTGCCAACAGCTGAAGTAGACACTCCAGTTGTTTGAAATAACGATTGAGGTGTTGAATTCTTTACCATGCTGAAACTGAGTGAAGTTCATAACCTGAGAGGAGTCCTCCTGGCCTCCATGGCCTTATGCTACTAATAAAGTGGGTGAACTACATGAACAGGAATGGTGCTCACAGTTGAGTTAGTCCACTGATAGGAGAGCCTTACCAGGGTATCTCTTTGAAGGTCTCACCTTCTCTTCACTGAGACCTCACAGTAACAAACACAAATTCCCTTGTGATTGCCATGACTGGGACAAAACAGACAGCCTTCCCTGCCCAGCCCTGATCCAGCACCAGATGAGCCAGGGGCAGTAGCCCAGAGGTGCCTGCAGTCTGTGATAGGCAGCCGTAAATTCTTGATCTCTCTCATAAAAACTACCAACAATGTTGCCCCACTGAGTGATTGCTGAAGTCAGTCAATGCCATCAGCATTAGCGTCTGCAGCAGCGCATTTTTTGGGGAACTGCCACAGTTTCTAGAGCAGCTGGGTTATGTGCGGTAACACTGATCTCTCCTGAACTCCAGACAAGCACTTGCAGATAAACCCCCGTTCAGTGCCAGGGTGCTGAGAATCCCTGCTCCTGCTGGTGCTCAGGGCCAGCCCAGAGACAGTACAGAGCAGGGCTTCCTGCTCCTCCCTGGTGGCTGTGAAGAAAGTCTTCCAAATGCACCACGAGGGGGCCATGGTCGGGGCTGACCCCTATCCTGCTGGAGCTGCTTTCATCTGAGCTTCTCCTGTTTGGTCTCTGCTTGGTCCCTCTGTGTTGGGCTGTGCAGTTTTTTGTGTGCTCCCCGTTGGTATGGGTAACAGAGACCTTACTGGTCAGTCCACAATACTGCATGGTGCTATCCCACACACCCCACTAGTGCTGTTGTATGGCTTTCCTGTCCCAGTTCCAGCAGCCATGGTGTTTAGAACAACTTCCGCACCTTGTGTTTACTTGGTGATGACTCCAAGTGCACTGTGAAGCAGATCTAGTGATCCCTGAGTGTTACCCCATAACGCCCTTTGCTTTGTCACATATGGCATTTGTATGCTCCTAGGTTTTGACCACACCATATTCTGTGTCTCTTTCAAGCCAAGCTACACACCACCTAAGGCACCAAATGCTGTTCCTCTTTTATAATACCCTCCAATGGTAAAAAAACCTGCCCAATTTTTTTGGCCCCCGTGGGAAAAGTAAACTCATCTGCATCCTGTTCTGGGGTCCGAATTTATATACAGGTTCTACCTGATCTTACTCAACAGTGCAATGACTCATACCCATGAGTCAAAAACCAGTATTCTCAATAAGCAAAAGGAAATGCTTATGCTTCAAAGAAAAGAAAAAAAATCCTACATAATATCCACTCTAATATATATTGGTTTGGCAAAAGCCTTTCAGAAAAGTATGTACAAAAGAGCTGTAGAAAAGGGGGCTTATTTTTTGGGAAGGTGGGGAAGGTCAAGGGGAAAGTTGCATGATCTTATACATTTGAAAAAAGCATAATGTTTACAGGGAATATAATTTAAAATAGTGATGTCTTAGCAGCAATGACTGAATACACCAACCACTTGATGAGCTATGTAATGTTATCTATTTTTTCAGTGTATATATACATATATATATGCATCAATGGACCATTCCCTGGGTGATAAAAAAAGAAGTCTAAACCAAATAGTTTCTTAATTCCATTCAGTAACGATACATTACTGGAAAAAAAAATTAGACTCATCAACCTTTTCACTTGTCACTTAATAATCTCTCCTTATTAGGCAAAGTCTGAAGAAAGCAACATTTGCTGAGCCCCAATGGACAAAATCAGAACTGCTGTGACTCTGAGGAAGAGTTGAATTCCCTATGAAAGACCATTACATCCTGGTGTCCATGCATGCAAATATGGTGAATGAAGGTAAAAGCAACTAATCTTTCCCAGCAGCACAACAATACATCTTAGGGATCTCATCTATGACAAGAAAACTACCTGTTATTTGATGCTGTCAGCATGAAGACCACTGAAGATAACTATTCTTAGTATTACTGGATGAAAAGCCATATGGAAAACCAAGCCATGCCCATTACTGATTCAGAAACTGCTTTTAGGCCCATTTCAAAACACAGCTCTGATGCCATCTTCCAAAATAATCTAAAACTCAGTGCATTCTGATTTAAACTTCCATAATGGTGTCCTGCACCATAACTCCCATAATTGTTGTCTCTAGAGGCTAATTTTCCAATGCTCCAGGACAGGACCTGGAAACAATTGATTTTTTCAGCTCTTCAGCTCACCTGAAAAACTGAGATTGAAATGAGTTGCAGTCTCTGTCAAATGACACTTTTGCTTTTTTTTTTGTCTCATTTAAACAATAGACAAAATAATTGCAGAGTAATTTCCATTTCAGGATTCGAATCTTGCAATGTTTTCCTTTGGTTTTGGGATTTTAATTGCCTAAAAACCTTTAAGATTAATTTTTTAATGTTTTCATCTGCCTCTTTCCCTCCTGGGAATGAAACTGCTTGATGAATTTCACTTCCATATACAAATAACTATGCCCCCCCCTCCAGCCCTATCCCTTTGCCCTAGTTACATTTGCCAGATAGAGAAGTTCTTCCCTCCTCTGCCCCTGCCAAGTTGCCTGTCCTCCTCAGGGTGGCCTGAAGCCCGTCGCACAAGACTGTGGTTCTCTCAGTAGTATGAATCTAATCTGGATCTCCTTGTTTTGTCCTCTAAGCATGTCTCTCCAAACCACGGTTTGGTAGAGGGAAGATGCCTTCCAGCCATAGCTGCCAAGAGCATGTGGCTAGCACAGTTAGCAACAGGATGCCTTCATAGCAGCCTTTACCTAAGGAAGGGACACTCTTGGGTATAGCTAGCAGAGGTTTCCTGGTGTGTTAGGTCTGGTGGACCTTGTCTCTAAGTCATTTTAGCAAACAGGATGAAGCAGTGCTTGAAGGAGTCCATTGTCAGTGACAGCTCCTGGAGAATGGTGAGGGACGAGAAGACTGGAAAAGGATGTATGTGGGGGCCTATCTTGAAAAAAAAGGACAAAGGAACTGAAGAATTAAAGAAAAAAAAAGTTAGCTTTACTCAATTCTTGGAAAAACTCTGGAACAAACAAGGAAAAATGAAACTAAGCCTCTAAGGAGAGACTTACTAACTGTCAATGTAGATTAATCAGGAGCAAACTATTTGAAACCAGTGTATTTAATAAAAAAAGGAAACATTGGTATGCACTGGGTGGAAAACTTTCTGAGAAAAAGAAATTGTTTATGGTTTGTTGTCAAAAATGAAGGGGTGAAGAGGTTCTTTGAAGTCTGAAATAACCCCAGTATTGTTTCTATTATATGTTTTTGCCTGTTACATGGATAGTAGAGGAGAGAATAAAGATATTAAGCTGGTATATAAAACAAGTTGTGAGAGACTGTGAGACAGGCTCAAACTCCAAAATAAACTTGACAAACTGGAAAAGTGGTCTGTGGAAGGAAAAAAAAGAAAGAAAAAGATGTAAATTAATAAGGACAGGTGCAAGATACTGTGCAGGCAGAAACGCTTTGAGTAAGCATGGGGCACAACTGGGTAGGTCAGTGGAGTTATGATGTTTTACAGCTTCTCCGGATGTGACCTTTTAATGACAATGAACCCGTGGGAAACTCACATACACAGATGTGAGCATGCCAGGGTTGAGCAGGAGGAGTTGATATTGGTCATTGTGTTTCTATTGGATTCAAAGTCTGTAATTGCAGCAACAAAGATGCTGACACTTCTGCTGGATTGCAGACGGACCCACTTTCAGAAGTGATGCCACCACATAGCAGGAAATGCTGCAATTGTTGGATGGACAGAAGTAGAGGTTATTTTGATGCCCGCAGATTTCCATGGGGAATGAAACGTCACTGTATTCATTTTGTGGAGTTTTGCTCTCCATTCTTTTCAAGCCAAGTGAAAAGGAAGCTCCCCAGCTGCCGGCATGCAGGGGAATTTACAGTCTGGGCTGATGCAAAGTTGATTCCTGTGCCCCATGATTGTGAAAGAGATCAGCTCACGCAGCCATCACACTGTCATCACCAGAGGCTGTGGGAACGTGGAGGATCAGACGTGTACCACTCCCTCCGCCCCTGCAGCTGGCAGGAAATGCCGGTCAGCGGAGGAGCAGAGCGGGAAACTGCATTTGTAACAACTCAAACCAGATGAGTTTAACTACAGCTGCTGTAATGTACTGTTACACAGCCTTCATGACAGGGAAACGCCTTCACTGTGATACTAGACAATACTACACCTTCCAAAATACCGCTCCACATACTGGCATTTCCCCCCACTTCGCTCAGCAGTAACATTCATCTTGTAAAACCAAGCTGCCTACTTTGTGGCTTCAGTGGCGGAATGGATGCCACCCTTTGTCCCCAGATGTCCACCACCCTAAGCAAGTGGCTATAACACCTAGACAGAAAGCCAGATCTGTTGGCTACTCTTAAGTCGCGTTATGAAGTCCTTGGTGTCCAGTGCTAGCATAGCTTGTCCCTATGTTGGGGATTAAAATAGGTTTACTTACAGAATATTAGTATTAATTGTGTGATTGCGTAAAATTAGGTTGAATTGAGACTTGTTTTGCTTTGTTTAGCATGAGTGACTTTGCTTAAGGAATACTAGTCGTTCAGCTAAAATAAGTAAGCTTTAAATAAAATGAGGCTTTTTTGTGTGGTTTGATATACCTTTTATTTAGCATGACTTACTTAACAGGAGTAGATCGATTTATCGAACACTTAGGCCATAAGGGATGAATTTATGCTGAACTCATACTTACTTACATGAAGGGATGTCCTGAGACCAGTGCGTCCTGTGAAAAATAAGGTACCCATGTTTGTCAGCAGAAGCTGCATCCTCAAAATGGGAAAAGGAACAACCCACCTGGAGACAGAGAAAAAATCCAGCAAGGAATAAGAAGACCCCAGATCCAAATATTACTATTGGACTGAACCATCTTGTGAGGAGAGGGGAACTTAAATTGTAAGGATATAATTACCTAGAGATTTGTTTGTTTGGGGTCCCTCTCCGGAGGCATCCAGCTCAAGGTGTTTTTCCATTCTACCACCTAAATAAATTATTTTTATAAACTTAAATGCCTGGGACTCTACTCTGGGAAACCTAGGGTGGAGAAATTTCTTTAACACCCTATGCAGAAATGCTGCCTGAATACTTTACTGAGAGATATACACCCACACAGGGAACTCTGCAATAAAAACTGATAGCTTGAAACAAGTAGAAACTCCTGAGAGCAATAGACTTCATTTACTGACAATAGGCTACATGATAAAATACAGCACTAGTAATGAAAAGTGAGAAATGCAAAGGAGATAACAGCAAGTTAAAGGTACCAGTGAAAAATGGCAAAGGGAGTCGTGCTGCATAGTACCTGTGACAAGATATTCCAGTGGTATGTAGGGGTTTTAGGAGAAGGTGGCACATGTTAAATAATGTGCAATAGGTCGATGAAATGGGCAAATCCCATAACATTTAGATATCTGCCAGACTTTCCTAAGTCTTTTGAAGACTTTCTCAGCATCTTTGACCAGTTACTATTTGTTGATGCTCTCCACTACAAGAGCACATGCATGAATCCTAGAAGTGCACACTGGATAATTTCCAGAGGAAGAATTAGCTCATCTTTTCTCATCCTTGTGGAAAAGGTCAGGAAAAATGACCTTGTGGGGGGACTGGTAACACAATAAAGTTTCCTGGTGTTGTTGAAAAACCTATATAAAGTGTATCTCAAGACTGAAAGTTGCAGGATCAATGCAGTCCTGGGTGAGAGGGAAGCTAGAATTGCAGGCTGTTGTGTCTGGGACCTCTCTTTGCCAGGTTGCAGTGGGATAGACAGAGAGTTTGCTGCTGCTATCTCAGCAAAAACATCTCTCGATTCAGGGACTCTAGGTACTTAGTTAAATGATCACAGGTCTGGAAATAACAGTGAGTTAAATAATGAATAAGAAAGAATTTTGCGGGTGGTAGCAAGTAGTGTTTGGAGAGAAACAGGTGTGTAGAAGCAAAATTTTTGGACAAATACCTTACAGATGCTGCAGCGTTTACATTTCTGTTGCATGAGAGAGCACCTATCTATGCTAGTGTTTGGTCTCATCCAGCAAAGTCTGGGCGCTGTGCTACCTAAAGCTGGGTGGGGCAGAAGGAGCTCTTGCCAGAAGTTTCTTCAGCAGCTACATTTAGAGGCTTGATAAAATCAGTGCAAGCCTGGCAATTAGGAGCCTCACAGAGGCTGTCAGGTGGGAGCACTGCCAGGCTCCCACCAATTAAACCAGTCAGTCGTTTTCAGCAGAAGTTGCTGCCATTAACATTTTGCATGCAATCTCCCCTTTCCCCTCACTGCGGTATGTCACAGAGACACAGACTGCCTTCGGAGAGGCAGTCATATTCTTCTTTGCCTTCATTTAATTTGGGAGAGCTTTTTTTAAAGCAGATATTTAAAAGAAATTTAGCAATTATCCAGCATCACAGTAAATGAGGTTGCACACCCTCTGACTGCAGAAATATGTTACTAGCCTGATGACAAAAGGCAGCAGAGCCATGAAATAATGGAGCACACTGAGACCCAAGTGAAAGGGGCAGAGTGACAGTTGCAGAGATTTTAGCTGTACTATGACAGGGTGAGGTATGTGAACTGGAGCAAATAGAGCTAGAGGATATGTTTGTGGGACTATTGTTAATGCAATGCAAAATACACGGTGACGAGGAAGGAGGTTACACTTCGGTGCAATAGAAGATGATTTAGACAGTAATGAAGGTCAGATGAGGAGAATCTAGGAAAAGCTGTTAGGACAGATGCCTATGAGATGTCTTTTACGAAGTTTTCGTTGCCTCTGAACACAAAAATTAAGAAAAAAGAGCACCTCCTTTTGGAGTATGCAGTTTGAAAGGTTACCTAGATTAGTCTAAATCTGGAGCTGAGTGTTAGGAGGAAAAATGATTACTTGCTGTGACATTTAAGCTTTTAATGAGTATAGGGCAAGTTACCCTCTGACTGACACTCTCAGAAAAAGACTCAACATCTCTGTGGACTTCACATCAAAGAATCCTTCCAGTTTTTCCCAGCATTCAAGACTGGAGGTATCTGACAAGAGGGATATTAACCATAAAAAAATAAGGTTTAGACTCAGGATTGGAATACTGTATAGATTCAGCACCAGAGGGTAAAAGAAGCACTTGGAGGGAGACATCTTCTGAGCCATAGATGGAATGAGGAGAAAATGGTGAATAAGAATGGCAATGAGAGAGAAAAGGGTTGAATGGAGAAGTTAAATGAGAGCTTGACCACCTCCTTACTGTCGAAGTCATCAGTGGAACAAGTGACCTTGAGAGACTGTTGGGATGGGACCCAGTGAAACACCAAGGAACAGAATATTGGGTTGAAATATGTGAAAATAAATGGTGCCTAGTTTACAAAAAGGGGCCCCAGTTTGAAAGGGTGATGACACCTTATGGGAGGCTGCAGATCCTCAGCACTGGAGCAAACTGGAAGCAAGGGAGATGGAGCAGAGGAAAGAAAGACCAGCAAACTCAGTGAAAAGGCAAACTGCAAATGTTTGGCAGTAGGGGCAGAATTGATGAGGGCCAAAACAGAGTCTATGTTTTGGACTTTGCAAAGTCAGCTGCATGGATCAGCAAGTTTGATAGACGAAAAGAACAGGGTTATTCCCAATAGGCAAAAGGAACAGGGTTTTTCCCAGATCAGAAGTTGTATCTCCAAACTGTCTTTAAAGGTCAGGACATAGAGCTGCAGTTTTTCAGACTCCAGGGAGGTCACTCCTGAATTAACATGATAAGGGATTCTCAGCTTCTCCAGCAGCACCCAATCTCCTGATCCAGGGCTAAACAGAATAAACAAGCCTTTGCAATAGCCACATCACGTACAGTTTGAATTGTCATCCTTCAGTCCCTTTGCTAGTTCAGCAAATTAAAAGTCTCACAGTTCCTCCAGAAATATTGCATTCCTGTTCAGCATGCTTGTCACGGAGGCAGGAAGGCAGCCCTGCATGCCAAGGAGCAATCTAGTTCTATTAAATAAATGCATTTATAATTTTGTATTACTGTGGCTGTGCCAGGCGCCCCTATTCATGACTTCATACGGTGTCCTGTGTCTCTCATCTCAGTATCTCTTGTTTATAATTTTTTCCACATCCTATGTGTTATTAAAGATTTTCACGATGCATAAATCTCATATCTGTCCCTACAAGCATCAAAGAATTGTTTGACTCATTAGATGAATGCGGCATATCAGATAACATCCTAGAATATAGTCATCTATAATTTGTTGAGGGCATTCAGGTCAATACTGAAGAACAGCTCAAAACTTGCTGAAGCACATTTTTTAGGCTTTCCTGAACCAGGGTCATATTTCTAAATTTCCAAGTCATTATTTTAAATCATAAATAACTAAAGCCAGCAGAAATCAAATGTCCATGGGGACAAGAGTCCCATAAAGCAGAGAATGTGCTGGCAGTTCACTTACCTCTAAACTGTTGTCTTTTCAAATCTACCCATGCTTTATAATACATACAATTGCACTACTAGTTTCAGAAGCTACACGCATTTTTGGTTTAAAAGCTTTTGATGCACCTTTGACATGTAAAAAATTAGAACAGTACAATTGTGTTCAGGGAGGCTTTTTCTAGTTCTGAGTTTCAGGGTTTGCTTGCATAACATTGCTTTCTTCATTTGTTCCCCTTGTCCGTATAGATGGTTTCATTCATCTTGTTCTGTGAGACGTAAGCTGCATGATGTGTGTCCCTGCCGAACTGGCTCCCCTTTCTCAAACCAGTCACATCACTCTTATTTACTGTCACTGCACTAGCAAATGAAAGCTCCCAGAGATCTCAGAGATTTTTCTTCTGTGCTTTGCAGGCATGAAGAGACAGTGGAAATAGCAGAGACATTAATATCATGGCCAAAGGACTGCTTTCTACCTTTCTGAGTTTCTGCTCCTAGCAGTGACTCACCGAGAACCCCCATGCCAGTTGCCGTTACAATCAAATGGGTCACAAGGACAATAACCGGCAGCATTATATTCCGGTTTATACTGGGTAAGTAGGATGTGGAATACGGACAATGGAATTTAGGAGAGACAGACAAGAAACTGACTGGCAAAACCGAAAAAAACCCGCCAAAAAAAACCAACGACAAAAAACAACAAACAAAACCCAAAAAACCAGCCAAAGAACTGAAACAACAGACAACGTATGCACAAGGGAAAATATGACTGTGGGTATTCAGTCAGAAAATAAATGTTGGTGGAAAAGCAAGGTTATGCCTCATCAGGGTCCAAGAAGTTTTTTCTGTTTCTTAAGACCTGTGAATACTGCCTGGGAGGCACATAGAGAAGTGCTAAGCTATGAGTCAGACAGGATCAGTCAGATGTGGCGGACTCTTTTTGTGGCCTCCAACAAGAGTCTCTTATAAGTTCTGTGAACAGTACCAGTAATAAAAGTGGGCCTGTCTTGAGCAGCAAGCATGGTGACACTGCTCAGGCCACTGTGTTCAAACCCCACGAAGTGAATCCAAAGATTTTAAAGCTTTTTTTTTTTTTTTTTTGAGGGGTAGGAGGGGAAATTGCTTCAGCTCCAGTGCACTCTCTTCAATTTCTCTAGCACATTTGCAATCTGCCTTAGACAGCCTTTAACTCCATTCTTGGGTCCCACTGGCTTACCAGAGGGTCAAAGCACAAAGCACTAAAAGATGTTCTGCTACATCAGTCAGTATTTTAGGTGGTAAAACAGATCTGCAGATGGGGATTTGATGTTTGTTTGGCTGGGTGTGCATTGTGGTGCTCCTCTGCACCATGCCAGGGGAAGCTGGTCCAGGTGCAGTGCGAGGCAGTAAGAGGATTACCAAAACTCAGTGTGGTGTGCTGCTCAATAAATAATTTTTCATCAGAGTGCAGCCAAGGTTAATGAAAAGGCTTGTGCAAAAGAGCAGAATATAGTATGAAAAAGACTTCAGGTAAGGTGTGGAGTTGGGTAGACACACAAGCAAGGCCAGAACCTTAAAAAAATAGTAGTCCACCACCATGGCTACATCTAAAATTGGTGAAGTACTAAACATTAGGCATGTTTGGCATTAGGCATATCATGAGGAATGAACAGGAACGATGCATGTTTTAGTATATAGAAATGCACTTGACTGTTGGATAGGACTCTGGATGTGCCAGCAGGGTACACTGATAAAGACGAGCTGGAGTAAATCCTAAGCTTGGAGCACTGGTGTGGAAAGGTATTGCTTCTTCAGGAAGGACTTGGAGGGTAAAAGGAGGGAGAAATTTTTGTCCTGCACTGACCATCATGAGTGAAACCTGAGGGAGAAAGGCAGGTTTGTTGAAGAGTTCAGAATGACAAAAGAGGGAAAGTGTAACTTGCAGTGGGGTGCAGGGTGATGGCAATTTGGCAGAAGGCTTTCCCTCTTCTGTCCCTCTCTTCCCTGGCACTCAACATTCTCCACCAATACAACATCTCAGTGATTCTCCTTGGTCCCTGCCTGTGCTAGGGATTGGGGTCCCAAGGATACAGTTGGACAGAGGACTGGGGTAAAAAAATGGTGGCTTGTCAGTGTGTACAGATCACTATGGGTCAGAGAGGCAGAGGGCAAGTGTTTGAGGAATAGAAAGTCCTGGGAAGAGATAAAAATGAAGATTGAAGTGATAAGCATAAGAGAAAACTGCACATAGAAGAGTGTGAGAAGGAAAAGATATCGAGAGCGCTTGATGGAGGGGAAACAGCTTGGAGGGGATTGAGTGGAAATGGAAGGGAGGAAGTCAAAAAGGGAGGCAACAGGGGGGAAGGAACAATACTGTTGTTTGGAAAGCAGGTTTCAAAAAAGTGAGGAAGAGAAGAAGCGTGAAACTCAGATACAAAAGCAATGAAATAGCATGAAAGCTGAGGAATGAAATGAACACAGGGTGCTTCTCAGGCATTTATTAGCTTTTGATCCCCAGAAGAGACTGTATAAAACTCAGTGCACAGAAAAGTACGTGTGTGGCGTTATGCTACTTCTCATTCCCAGTTTTATCATCCGTGGTATCACTCTCCTTATGTCATACTCACTTGGTAACAGGTAACAATATTCTGTATCTAGTTAGAAGATTTTGTATTTCATATTTTGCTACATAACTTTCTCCTTATAAGTTCTTGTTTCACTCAGTTATTAGTCTATATCACTAATACTGTAGAAATCAATGGTAAGGTGAGGCATGATGAATCCCATACACCTGACAAGGCTCAGGAAAGGAAGCCTTATGGTGTAGGAAATCGAGAAAGCGATAGACTGGCATGGCAGGGCAGCAGAGCCTTTCCTTTTGCACTGCACAAAAGTGCAGAAAAGGCACTATCAGTATCACGGTGGCATATACAATGGTGGTGGGCAGAGTATCTAGGTCCCAAAGCCCCTGAAGGAGTTTGTAACAGTTAAGTTTTCATCATCCAAGCAAAATAATGGAATAACAGAGGAAAAAAAAAAAAAAAGGCAAAAATAAGGTCTCCTTTACTGAACTTCGCCTTAGAAGAAAAATTGCTGAGTTGACCTGCAAAGAGAATCTGGTGTGTGTGTTAAGTTTGGAGAGAAAAGAGAAGCCAGCAGGAGTTTGGTAGGAGGCAGGAGCGTTTTCCACATGTAATTCCAGTTGACAGGTCTGTAGAGAGGGCTTGATGAACAAGTCTGCTCAGACCTGAGGACGGGCTTCAGTTACCAGCTCAGCAGTGTATTCTCAGCTGGTATAGATCAGAGGCATTTATATTGGTGGAGGAATTAAGCCCCTACTTCTCTCAATAACACTGCAGATGAATGCTACTCCTTTTTCACTGAGCTCTTGCTTTCATTTCATACCTTTTATAAGGTACGGATTATAAGGTCTTCAATAAAATCATGATACCAGGACACTGTTTCAGCTGCAGAAGACAGAAAAGATATTGCAGTCCAGCTGATTAATTTTATCTGCAAAATAATAGTGATAACACTTGGGATAGGTTTTAATTAAAGATTTGACTAAAAATTCTAGACATTCAGGAGCTCTTAGTGTACTTGGAATTCTGTATCTTTATCTTACATTAAGTGAACTTTTTAGGTTTAAATATGTGGGAAAATACTACAGTTTTAATATGTACCAAATGTCAATGGTCCTTTGCATTCTTTAGTCATGAGAAACAGACACAACTATTTTGAGATCCTATGAAAATGGATAAAAAAATTTAACCGGCTTTCGAAATATTAATGATGGCTTGCAGTTTCTGTGAAATTTATTTGTTTGCTTGATTGCTTCCATTTTTCAGCTACTGCATGTCTGGAATGTTAAAGTTTACACTTGTGCAGAAAATACAAATGAAATATAAAGGGAAATAAGTAGATTTTAACCGATAAGGTAGGAGAAGCTGAGCAGAAGGGTAGTATTTGGGCCCAACAAAGATACAGCTCTTCTCGTCTTGGGTGAATGAATGTGCACAGCTGTCCTGATTTCCCATGCCACATAGATATTCAAGTAGGTAAAGATGCTTCCTTTCTGCTGGAGGAGAAAATTAACATCTTTGACAATGTCGTTGGAAACGGCAGAGAGAGAGAACAGGCCATGCTAAACAGATAACAGCCTCGTGGTTACAGCATCTCCACGACTGTAAATAAAGGTAGTTGAAATTTGCTGTGCTTGCATAAGTAGCAAATGAAGCCATAACTCTGCTTTTCAAGTGAGTGATGACCCACTGGTTTATTGGTTCTTCTCAGGAGGAAGTAAATTTGTCCAGTCTGTCCATCTTATTAGCTGTACTGCTCTGCACAAACAACAATATAAAAAGGGAAAAAATACTCCCTGCTCTCCCATACTGCTGAGAGAGAAGGATTGTGCTTCCTCTGTAATCCAGCAGGCAGGGGACTTGCCCAGGCTGCGAGAAATGCAGGTTCATTTTTCTCCCTCATATGCTGCTGAATTGATTATACAAACTGTTAAAGACACTCCACCTGGGACAGCAGTAAGTTTTTCTTCTTGGAAACAATGGAACCAACCAAAGATTTTGTTGAAATGACATTTCTAAATCCTTATGTCCCTCCGCTCCGATTTCTCCCATGCAATCTCCTTTCTTCTTTACCAGATGTAACCAAATAATATTTTGTCAGAATAATCCAAGGCAAAGGCACAGACCAAACTCAGCAAAACTACAGCACAGTAAAACTGAAATATTTTGTCTTCTTTGTGCGTGTGTTCTTGCTGTTTGTTTGCTTGTTTTTACATTAGTACAACAAATGTGTATAGTTTCAGGGCAAAAAAGGTTTTAGTCGAAAGGGTAGGTCTTACACCATCGCTCTAATTCAAAGATACAGTTAAAAATCTTGTTTGTCACCTTCAGAAACATAAAACATTCTCAAAAGAAATCAGAATTTAGAAATAATGTAGAGAGTTCAAATAATATAATTTGCAAAAAACTTGTGAAAAGGACTTGTTCTGAGTTTTTCATCAGCTCTTGTTTCTGCATACTTGACTTGCAAGGACCTTATTGCTGCCTTGGGGAGAACATCTTGAATTTTGAAATATCCATGCCTTAAAATAGCACGGAGCATTTCTTACTCCAGACTCCCAAGAATTTGTACTAGACAGCTATTTTTATGCCACCAGATTTGCCAGCTCATCCTCCACTTTCTCAGTCAGTTTGTTGGTATTCTCAGAAACCTCTGACACCGACTGAATCATTATAGGGAGGTCTGAATTACCTAAACTCCCCAGTGGCCTTTCAGTAGACCATCACTTCCCTACCATGAGTATCTATGGTTTCTGTGCCACAGGAGCAGAGACCTTCCTTCTGTTTCTCTCAGGCAGTGGAGAGCTCTGACCACCCTGCCTTTGCAGAAATTCGTGCTTTATTTTGAACTCAGCATTTTAACTGGTACATTTGTTTGAGCACTCCATTTGATGAGCTTGAGCTCCAAACACATTTTTCTCAACTGCTCAGATCTTCTGCTTTGTCCAGAGAGTTTGAAATCATGTAGTGGGAGAGACTCTTCTTGTTATTTTGGAGATCAGTAACAAGTTACCAGCATTTGCCAGCTATTTGGCAACTCTGAGCTGTTTGCCCTAGAGCGCAGGCTGGATTTCCTTTGGAAATTGGATTAACCATATAAAGATTCAGAGCAATCATCCAGCAGTATGTGGCTTCAGAGTGAGACTTCCCTGTGAAGTCTGTGTATGTGAAAAGCTCATTTTTGTAAGAACTCATTTTTCTTCAAGAAGATGGGTTCCCACACAGTTTATGCCATGCAAAAATGAGGAGCTTGATGAAGCAACCAGCTGTGAATATGGAGCTGGAATATGTCATCCAGAAAACTAAGGACTGGATCGAATGAAAAGAGCCGATAAAGGCATCATCCGTCTCATCTCCTTCCAGCTTGCAGAACCTCTTACAAGGAAGATGACTCACAATCTCTATTTTCAAGAAAACCCAAAGGGGAATTATCTCGCTCAGGCTGCACTGAAAGAGAGCTTTTGGAAAATCTGCAAGTGCAAAAGGGTATTTTCATGTAATTACCTCTTCAGTCTCCAGTTGTGCAAAAACAAAAAAAAAATGCAGTGCAAATGTGTATTTTGTGGCTTCAGTGAGCAACACACATGAATAATTAAACACTTAAAACCATATAATCTATGTTTCTGCCAATCAGTTGAGCTGCCTTTAACATCAACAGTTAGCCGAAGGTTCTCAGAGTTGATCAAGTTCAGCAGGCGCTTAGCAGAAAGCACTCCAGACACTTTTTTGGGAAAGAACAGTCCCCAGACTTCGGCCTTTGTGTACTTTTGTAATGGTATTTGATATTCTTCCACTCATTCAAGGTCTAGGACAATAATTCTCCAATGTGAAGTGTTCTCTGCTCTTTTAAATTATCCCCCGGCCCCATGTTACCCCTATTTCTAGACAGAATATGTAGCCTATCCTGAAGGGATGCACAATATGTAAAGCTCTTTGTTATTTGGTGTGAAGATTCCTAGGCTGCTGCGAAATCTTTTCCAAAAGACTTTTATTCAAATAACACTACTTTTCCCTCCCTTCCTAATGTGAAAGTGACCCATTTCTGCTTTATCTTCCTTTTTCTTTTGCCTGTAATGATACCTTAACTAGAGGAAATTTCTCTATACTACTTGGCTCTGTGAAAGCAGTGGATGCACCAACATATACCGTATTCACTATTGTCAGCTGATAAGCAAGAGAGTTCGAGGAACTGGTTCTTAAAACCCAGGCCAGCATATCCGGGATGAATCTTGCCCGAGCATTAGATTTTGAACACCAAGTAGCAAGGTTTCATTTTATCCGCGAGTACGTACTTCAGCTTGAGGGCAAGGCCAAACAAGCACTGCTCAAGGGCAAAGACCTTTTATCTAATCACTAATATAATTGTTGCAGTATAGTAAATGCTCTGTAAAATTATCTTGCAAGTATAGAAACTAGAAATGCTTAATGTTGTCTCCAGACAGACTAGATCTAACTTTTAACCTCTAGTTTGTACCCAGTGGTGATGATATTCGGTAATGAGTCCTTGATGAGAAGGTGAAAAGCTCCGCAGTCCCTTGCCTATGCCTTGCCTTATAAAACCATAACTTACACTTTCTCTGAGCCACTTACAGTCTGCAAAAGCTTTCCAGTGCTACCACATCACATCTTTAAAATGGTCTTCTCTAAACATATTTGTTACTACTTTAGGTCAGGACCTGTCTTCTTTTGTGTGTGAACAGCCCCCGATACCACAGAGCTCCTGGGTACCACTGATGATTTACAGTTGCTAACACAGCTAGAAATAAGCTGATCAGGGTGGAACTCTGCTTCATTGTACCCACCTGCATGCAGCTCAGGCATGCAGTCTGGGACCACAGGCTTATGCATGTTGTTTCATAGCCAAAGAAGAGAGAGAGGGGCATCACCAGAGAGGAGTTCAAATCAACCTGCAGAGGAGATGCCTAGCTCTCATATCACTGTAGGACTGAGAACAGCTGGCTTCCTGGGTTAGGCACCTCATTTAGCTGCTTAGCAGTCAGGAATGAGCCTGATCCTACATGTCCCACAGAGTAACTCCATGCGTCAGGACTTCTGGTGAACTGGGAGTTTTTTCCCTGCAAGGTGGTGGTTCATTCCAGAAATTAAGAAGGAAATTCAGTCATGGATTGGATCATATTTTAAAGTTCACTATTTGTACAGGCTTTTGTTCTGAATACTGAGTGCATGAAGCATTTATCGTAACAGCTAAGGAACTATGCTATGAACAGACTTCATGGTGAGTCTAAAAGCAGAGGAGGGTTGAGCAATACATATTCGTCATGTCTGTGAACAGGCAACTAATGCAGCACAGTTTGCTAAGCTGCAGTAATATGTCTGTGTGACTGAAAACAAGTTTAAGATTGCAGTGAAAACTAACAAGCAATTTGCGATGGTAACTCAAATGCTGAACCTAAAGTAATGTCCTAAGTTAGAGTGAGGACAGGGCAAATGTATGGAGTATGAGTTATTTCCCATGCACAGCAGTATAATGATCCTCTTTACCTGTGTTTGGGTTAAAATTAGTATTGTTGAGACTTTTTCAGGCCAGCAAGAAACTCAATACACATCACTGAACTTGTGGGCTCCAGGCATGCTGGTGCGCCAGCATCTGTGATCTCTGTGAACCCTGTGGTTATAAGGGCCTCGTAGCATTATTTGGAGGAGTCACTTATAATTAAAGTTTGCAAGCCAAAAGTTTAAACAATAAAGAGAACAAATGATTGACCTAAATGTAACATTTTTTTTTTTTCTGGAATGGTTGTTACCCTCACAAATGCACTTAGCCATAATGGGAAAATTATCTTGGAAATGTATAATAAGATTACATGTATTTAAATTTATGCTGTATTTAATTTAGCTCTACTCAGAACTACTGTTGTGAGTCATTGAAAAGGTACTTACATGTGGGAAATATTTTGTATAATTAAAAGAGCCAACAATGCAAAGCCCACAAGTCTCAAACTCCCTTGCAGCTTAAAGCCAAGTCCACGTCTTATGGTGAATATTTCCACGCTAGTAAACTATGACATCACCCTCAGCTGCAGATTAGCAAATTTCTCCCAAATGCTTCTTCCACAGAAGCTGGAACGGTGAGCCAATCAGTTATACTGCAGCTGGCATCATTAGCAGTAGCTAATGCCATTACCGGTGGGTACAGTTTTACTACAAAATTTACATTTTGATCCCGAAGGGTACTAGCTTAGTTTGCAATGATACGTATTTCCCAGCAATAATCAAGTGCTAATTAGACAATGACATCACTGATAAAGAGTTTAAAGGTGATGGTCTTGCTCTTCTGGTCCCTTTACCCATCCCTGTAGCTTGAAAGGTATTTTTGTTACAGACAAGGGAATTCTCGTTATGCACTGCAGAATGCTGACTCCAAGGCAACAGCACAGTTTTGTTTCAGCATTTTCTATTAAAAAGTGCTATTTATGTTTTACTTCTACCATTTCCCAAGAAAATTCACCAGGTAGGTTTCTTTCAATGTCAGGCATAATCCTCCTTCCAGAATTTCACTACACAGTCCTACACACTCTTCTATGCAGGTAGAAAATGGGGTTTATATCCAAACTCAAACAAAAGATCTGACTGGTTCTGGTAAGGACATACACAGAATCCAGTACCAGATGCTTCAGAAGAACAGAGGAAAAATGCTGAATAATACAGTCACAACAAAACTGTCCTCTTCAAGTCTGTGTATGTCGTATCTATGCACAATGTATATAAATAGATCAGTGTTACTCTGTCACATAAATAACGGTTATACATAAAACCTCATCTATCTAATTGCTGTTGTTACCAGTTTCCAAGATAATTCTGTTTTCAATTTCGTACAAGTCTTGGCCTTTGGAATAATTTGTGGGAATATGTTCCCCTTTTTAATTATAACTTGTATTTGAATGTATTTAATGTAACTGATTTTAAAATGTGTCAGCTTTTAGTTCCAAAACAGGGTGATACAGAGATGTGGAGTTTAACATTCGCAGGCTCTGAACTTGGATCTTTGGCTTGCTGGTGAGCATTTTCACTAGAAGGGTGCTATGTAGACGTATATAAACCGCCAAATACCACCACCTCTGTAACCCATCATAGTTTGCTGAAAGGGCTGCTCCTGTTGGAGCATGTGAAACAAGCTCAAAGCCTCACCATGCCGCTGGGTTTTGAGAAGAAAGGTGGGGGAGCCCAGTACACTTTTCCTCTGTCACTAAGTTGTGTTTGCACTCACGGTGCTCAGGCTGTGGTTTCTCCATGGGAAGGGGGCTGGGTGAGATGTGCCAAGATCTGGCCTTTGCACAGATGGTGATGCACAAGGTCCCCTGAATTTGCAGCCGACTGGAGAGAGGGGTTACCCAATGCCTCCTGATAACCCAGAGCTTATGCCTGACGAGGAAATACTCGCAGATGAGTTCACACTCCTCCTGAAGCTGGAGCTGGCTCTCCGTAGAGACACTCACAGTATCATACAAGACAGCCAAGAGCAAACCCAGAGTAAGACCTTCCTCAATTCAGGGCCATTAGACTTCTCTGTCAATAAAAAGCGTTAAAACAAGATAATGAAAGGCACTTGGGAGCAACTGTGGCTCACATGATTCACAAAGTGTTTGCTAATTAATACCTTCTTATTGGTGAGGTGTCATGTGTCACTTCAGACAGGGGTTATGATGCTGTTGAGATACAACCCAACAGGCACTGCAGTCCAGGCTGGCTGTTCAATGTCAGATTAAAAGGTATGTCTTCAGAGCAAAATATGGGTATGTCTTAGAACAGTTGTGAGCCCTACTTACTAATAAATGTCCATGTTTTACACAGACAAAAATGGGGAAATACAGACTTTATTAGAATAAATTGCATTAGTTCACATATTTATAGAGATACATTTCTGTTTGAAGGTCAATCAGCTTTAGAGAGGTTTCTTTCTGATCAGTTATCTATCCAACAAAATCCAGTGAGCTGTTTTTTCTCTGGGTGTTTTATTAAATGGTTTGTGTATACACAGAGGAGATTCTTTTAAGTGCTGCAGATGCTTTGAAAGACAAACCTGCTGGAAACTCCACCTGTACTGAAGGTAAAACCTCCTCAAGACTGAAGAAGCTTCCAGAAAACCCACAACCCAATTTCAGTTACATCTGTGCTACCCTACTGATTGCTATTATCCTTTCTTTTAAAAAGTTTTAAAGGTATCTTCCAAATATTTGTTTCCAGGAAAAAAAATATATTGTGATGCTGTGACCTAATTCTCTGAAAATGTGTTCTTCACTTCTTTTCCAAGCTTTCCTTATTGGCAAAGGTGTCCAAAATCCAAAATGTTTGTGTCCAGCTCACTGAATCCACACCTTTCTAGCTACCAATACAGAGCACAGCACTGTGAGGGCTGCTATGGGGAAAACGAACTCCATCTCAGCCAGACCCAATACAATGGCAAATAATGGTTGCAAATAGCATGGCACAGGAGGTCTACCTGGGGTCACAAGACAAACTCCAGGGACACACACATTACCGAACCTGTAGATGGCTTCCATCATTAAACTCTAAAGGGAATGTAGATAAGAATCAACAATGCATTGGTTTGCTTGAGAGTCTCAGACAAACAATGTGCACAGAAAGGCTGATGCAACTGAGCTCTGGTACACGGCACAGCCACAGACATTTCCAGTACTGCTTTTAACATTGGTAGTGGTACCCCCAGAAGGAAGTGTACCGCAAATGGTCTTTGGTACCCCCAGAGGGAATCATTCTGCAAATGGTCTTTGTCAGACGCTCATGTGGAGCTAAGGAATCCATGGGTGATCCCCACCCTCATACTGCATGCCTAACAGGTCTCCTGACTATTTTCCTTCACTGTTTCATCAGTTCAGCTAGCTTTTTCTTTCAGGCTATGCTGGATGCCACAGAATGGTGTGACTAATTGAAGTTGTTTCTTTTCCTCCTTCTCCTCCAGATCTCTTGATTAATATTTTGTTGTATACCTTAATTAGCACATTTCTGGCTTCTGGCTGCTTGTATCTCTTAGAGCTTTCAGAAGAGACACTAGTAAAACTTTACACATTGCATAATGACAAATATTGCAGACACAAACTCCTTACTAGATTGTACTTACATCATGCCCACAGAATTCTATTAAAAACCCAGCATGACATCACAGAAGGTGAGACGGGGAATGGGCTGCTTCCTGTGTGCATGGAATCAATCCTGGTAAATCCCATCATAATCATGTTACAAAGTTAGACAATTAAAAGGAAAATAGCAATTGTTAGCCTTTCTAATACAGTTTGTATTTTTTCAGGGGTTTTATTTTAGTGGCTCAGATTCCTGCCTACTGAATCATGCTCTTAGATAGGATTTAGTTACAAAGACAGAGAGGAAACCAGTTCTGCCATCAGTGTTCCCATGAAAAATATTCATATTAGCTGTAAGAGCCAGCCTTATAATTTCTCTTAAAGAAGTTTAAGATGTCTTCAACTTCTGCTTTTGGCCTTACATGAATATAATTTTACCCCCACTGAGACCCAAGTTATCTTCACAACAGATGGGAAAATTTCAAGTTTTACACAGTATTAAAGTGGTTTAGGAGGAAGATGATGTCCCCCACTTTGCAATCTATAGTCTTCTCTTTAAAGGCAATAAAGCCTGCTACAATTTTGTGCCTTTTGATGTGAATCAAAATAAAAGGGGCTCCTTCAAGACTCTGTGAACATGGCTACCCGAAAGAGTGTGTATTTTAAGCTCTTTGCATACATTTTATTTTCCATTGGAGGTGGGGGCCACAGAACATCAATGCTAAAAATGTATTTCATACAATGACTTTTCCTGACTTAAAACTATTGCTTTCACGCTTCAGGTTGCTAGTAAAAATTCACATTTTCTGGGAAAGAGTAGATTTCCTGTGTTTTTCATGGGGATCTGGCTATACTACTTCTATGAATATTGGGCTGAACCCATGTAGCTAAATCCCTGTGAGCAAATATGCCTCTTTCATATGCCAAGACTTGGCAAACCAATTTCATTTCCACAAAATGGAGAAGGCAATGATGCAGAAAGACAGTAAGTTAAGTCCACTGCTCTGGGCATGTGATCCTTGAAGGAATAATAATTAATTTTATTTATATATTTATAAAAATTAAATAAAGCAGGTGTATAGAGCCAGATGGTTATTTCCTGTTATTAAAGCTTTAAGGGACAAATTAATCTCTGTTATTAACTCCGTTGACTTTCACAGGATCTCTGTTTACTTGAGTGAAATTACATTGCATGATTTGGATGTGGGTTCTGGAGGATGGGGACCATTTAGGGAGTCATCTGTGTACAACTTCCGCATTTCACTTAATTGTCATGGGTTGTCTGTATCTTTGGATACAACTTCACCATTGTCCCTGCCCTCAGCGTTTGTTTTTCTTTTGTCTGTACCTTTGGGCTGTGCTGTGCTCTGCTTGCTTGGCTTCATCAACACCCCCAGAACAACTGGGTTGGGTGTTATATGTCCCAGTTTAAGTACCATCCTCATCTTGTAATAAGGAATTTGTACTAGTGAGGCCCAGTACCAGAGACAGGCACCTACAAGTGGCTCCATTTCTAGCCCCAAAACAATCACTCTCACTTGACCTTTTCTTCCCAAATATGAGCATGGTGTCTGCCAACTGGTTTCAAGTGGTCAGGGCTGCAAATGTCCAAGTCAATATTAATAAGACAACTCAGTAGTGCTGAACCGAACATGGCACAGGTTTTCACGAGCAAAGAAATACTGCCTGGGATATTCAGCTGTCAGCATGGAAAAAGCACAGCCATTGCTGCAGAGACAAAGATTCTCTGAATCAGGTCCTTTAGGATGGGTCCATGAGGGACCCATGGCATCACACGGAGCATTTCCTACCCAACAACAGGCTTCCCTGCCTCTTGCATCATAGTTTAAAGGACCTATGCAAAGAGTTGTATACCCTTGCCGAGGACTCCTAAAATAAGTACAGATGAGTAAGAAGCCTTAAGATAGCCTGGGAAACATGCCCACTACCAGGACCCTGCCTCATCTCCAGCTCTCAGTCAACTGATCACTTCTATCTGTTGTAGATACTGAGCTTGTCACCTTTTGGGCTCCTCAGCTGTGAAATACCTGTTTGAGTCTGCAGGTAAACCCAGTCGACCTTGTACCACAGAAACTGGGGTCAAATGCATGATAGCTGGCAATCTGGTGGCAATGGCACTCCTAGGATAGGTTCAGAAATCCAACTCTGGATGGTAGTTTTAAGGAAGGTCTCACATCCTGCTGCCATCCCATAAAGCGTGCCATCCCATCAGGCTTAGTCTTTCTCAAGCTCTTCTGAACCTGTGCCATCTTTTGTCTAATCATTAAATACTAAGAGAATAAAGGGCACAAAGTTTATTTTCCTGTGAGCTGGGGAACTGGTGTAAAGGTTTTGCAGGTTTTACATATGACAACAAAAGAGAGTTTAACTACCAGCACTGGTAGCTGCTGAGCAAGGGTTTTGAAGAACCACAGGGCTGAAGAGCTAATGTGCACCCAGTGCAGCCTTGTGAGGTACCAATCCCACTCTGCTGATGTTACAAGAAATGCTAAAGCAGGATGAGCTGTACAGCTTTGGCCAGCAGGCGACAATAAATCCCAGCACTGCAGACTGAGGAGTCAGTTATACTTGTCAAACTCAGGGGCTTTTTCCTCATGAATTTCAAATATCAGGACTAGTGAAAATATCAAACATCGACGGTGAAAGGATTCCAGAGAAAAAGTTTCCAGGGAAAGAAATTGTTCTCAGTATTTCAGAGTGTTCTTAAGTGTTCCAGTTTTAAATTAAGCTTACTGTGCTATTTGTTAAACATTTTAGGATATTAAGGTGATTTATTTGGGAACATCAAATGCCAGCTGACTACTTCTGAATGAGACAGTGAGGAGATTAAGGATAAAAAGACAATGCCTTTTATCCCAGGGCTTTGAAGGGCTGTGTGCCATCAGAGATGAAATATTAACTTTAGCGAAGATGTGGGACTTTGTAAAGGAGTAAACTTGAGTTTAATCTAGAAGAAGGCTTTGTGCTGCATCTACCACTGCACTGGAGTGCTCTGGGCATGGTTCACATTGCACCCCAGGGTGCAGCCAGTGGAGCTGGACAGGGTCTGACCAGTTTCTGCATCTGCCTTTCAGCACGGGCAACCATGATCCACCTGGGATGTCACTAACTGCTACAGCCTGTAATGCTGTAGCCCAATGGAGGGAATAAACCTCAGTGTAATGTGGGTATAAACCTACATTAGCTGAAGATCTGTCCATATAAAAGACACTAAAATCTTCACAATTTTTGTTTTGTGTACAAGACAGCACACTGATTTCTTCCATCAATAATATAGGCCATTCTGTACTATCCAGGAATGCCAATATCAGAGCATGTGTGATAATTTGAAAGGAAGTTGTGAATAGGAAGTTAATAATGAGCCAGCAATGTGCCCTTGTGTCCAAAAAGGCCAATGGTACCTCGGGGCGCATTAAGAGGAGTGTGGCCAGCAGGCAGAGGGAGGTTCTCCTTCCCCTCTACTCTGCCCCAGTGAGGCTACATTTGGAGTACTGTGTCCAGTTCTGGGCTCCTCAGCTCACAGGAGACAAGGAACTACTGGAGAGAGTCCAGTGGAAGGCTACAAAGAGGAGTAAGGAACTGGAGCATCTCTCTTATGAGGAAAGGCTGAGAGGCCTGTGTCTATTTAGCCCGGAGAAGAAAAGACTGAGAGAGAAGCTTATTAAAGATTAAAAAATATCTATAATAAATATCTAGAGGGTGGGTGTCAAGAAGATGGGGCCAGGTTCTTTTCAGTGGTGCCCAGAGACAGGACAAGGGGCAATGGGCACAAACTGGAACACAGGAAGTTCCATCTGAACATGAGAAAAAACTGCTTTACTTAGAGGGTGACAGAGCCCAGAACAGGCTGCCCAGAGAAGTTGTGGAGTCTATTCTGGAGATATTAAAAACTCTCCTGGATGCGATCCTGTGCAACCTGATCTAGGTGAACCTGCTTTAGCAGAGGGTTTGGACTAGACGATCCCTAGAGGACCCTTCCAATCCCTAACATTCTGTGATTCTGTAATAGAAAAGCATGTTTTTAATCTATTTTCCCTTCTCTATTTCTCTTCCCTTCTCTGGAAACTCCAGAGGGTGTTTCTCTGGTTTTAATGAAGATGAACAACTTTGTGCTGGTGGTTTGCTCTACTCTGGAGATAACGAGAAGCAGGGAACACTATGATTCCTCTTTTGTTTAAAAAAATGTGTGCAATGTGCTTAATTAGTCTTGGTAGAAACAAGTGACAGGAACATAAAACACAGAAGGAGTTCAATCCATCTTGAATTTGCTTGGTTTGTTTTTACAGTCATGTTCAAGCAAAAATATCCTTACCTTCTCTAGTTTGCCTGGGCAAGATATTTGAGCAGAGAAAAAAAAGTGAGAAACTTCCTTTCCTATTACCAGCTGGAAATAGCACTTGGAATCAGAATAGCTTTTGCTTATCGAATTACTTACAGCAACTGTGCTTTGCTGAAGACCTAATTACTGTTAAACAGAAATGTTGGAGACAAAGGCATTAGCCACTACCTGAATATGCTGTACGTAATGCGCAGTGGTTACAAATATCTTGGGGAAAATTGAGAACTCATTAAGTAGTTGGTATTTAAAAACAAACAAGCACAGAAAGTTCTTTATTGAGCCTGAGCAGCTGCAGTTATGTACATTTTACCAGAATTAGGAAGATAATGAATTTTGTTATTGTTTCTGTCTGGATGGTTTTTATTTCATTCTATGACCTAAATGTAATGCACTTTGCCAATGCCATCAGACTGCCAACAATCAAAGTGAATGCAAACAACAGAAACAAAAGATGTGGGAATCTGACACTTACTCGGACCAAGACTTCCAGTTCAAGAATTCAGGGTTTGAAAAAAGAACAGATCTTTTTACACAATATTTTTTTACACAGATTTTACACAAAATTGAGCCAAATTGAGGATAGTAGGTTTACCACTGGTTAAAATATGAAGTTGAAAAACTGAGGAATTGGCGTTGTGTTGGCCGTTTAACTCAGCAAGGGGTTCAGTGTATTTGAGTGTGGCACAGGGAGGCCATTGCAATGTAGGTATTTGCCATGTGGGGAGGAAGGGGGAATATTAGAACAGGTAGAAAACAAGTTGTTCTTGGCTCGCTTAGACCATTAATGTGACTAATGCCATGAGGTGACTAACCTCAGGCCCCTTAAGAGATGCTTGTTTTCAAAAGTGTTGGAGTGTGCAGATTTTGAAACTTAGGGCATTAGAGGTATGTTTCCACTGTTGGTGAAGCACAAGTCAAAATTTAACTGCAAACTCTCAGGGTCATACCTAAAGGTCTCCCAAGCCCGACTTCTAGCACAGGACAGCCCAGGCTGTCATCCATGCCACCTGAATACCATGTGAGGAGTCAGAGGCCAGGCCACATTATGTGGCTAAGCACAAGGAAGTTGTCCAAGGCTTCACTACAAGGGGAAAATGAATCAGAGAGATTGTCATGGTGAAGAACAGCCGTTTGCTTGTGCTGTCACTTGCAGTGGAGGCTTTCCTGACAGCCTTCGTGAAGTCACCACAAAATGAAGATACTGAAAATCACGGGTCTTTCTGGGTTACCTTGACTTCATTCATATCTCTGAAAAAGCCATTGTTGGAAAGTTGCAGACTACTGAGGGGATAGAAATTCATGTCATCCTTCTGTTAGGTCCTGTGTGATTTGTACTCTCTTTCTCAGGACAGTTTTGCTACTGGAAAAAATAGGATACAATGGGAACTGCATTGTTTGTCTTTCTGAGATATCAAGGTTAACATAAATCAAGATGGCTTCTCCATGGTCCTGTGAAGTCAAGCCTTGGCATCATAACCATCAACTTCCACTGCAAAGGTTTTCCCTGTGTGCCTCAACAATGCATCACTATAGCACTACAATTAAGGAACTATGGCTTGGTTGCAGAGCTGTATCCTGACACTCACATGTATAGTTCATTGAAATATTGCAATAACTCCTTAGGAATGCCTCCTTTCCAAGAATTACTTGTCTCCATCGAGAAATGGAAGCTAAGACTACTCTTGTTTAAAATATCAATTCTTGCATTTGGCCTTTTTTGATTATGTGATCTGAAGACCAAAATATCTTTTGAGAAAAGTTATCTGAAAGCTATTTCAAGAAAGATACATGACAAACTTTATCCACCTCTTTTCTATCACCTCGATATTGTTTGCAAATCATTTTCCATTCAGATCCACGTAATGATTGTTAAAATCAACCAGAACAGCTTTTTTATCTCAAACTTTATAATCCAATTTTAGGTTTTTTTAGAACATGCCCTGAAGCAATGCCTGATGCTATGTAACAGGCACTTTCCCCTCAAATCAACATTGCCTTACACAGGTGCAGTTCAGAGACTGAATTAGTAATCTGCGGGTGACTTAACAGCTCTCTGGTAAAGCCTATGCTGTTTTCCACACGGTGAAGTATTTATTCCAGCTGGGCACAGGGACAAAATCTGTCACAGTGAGAATGATGAAGCACTGGAAAAGTGACCCAAGGAGAGGTTATGGAAATCATCCTTGGTCGTTTTCAAAACTGTACTGGACAAGGTCCTGAGCAGCCTGATTAACTTTGCGATTTGTCCTGCTTTGAGTCAGGGAGCAGACTAGATGACTTTAGAGGCTCCTTCCAAACTACCTTATTCTGTGAGTCTGTATTACTTACACAAGTTTTTCTGTGGTCTCCTTCTGACTCCTCTGGAAAAAAAAATGGGGTGGGGGTGGGGGGTGGGTGGGGTGGGTGGGATGGTGCAGAACATATTATGCATGAAACATCAGTGATTATACCAAAGTTAACATACATACTCGCAGTAAGATCATCACCAGAGTGTACAGATTTGTGGAGGACATTATGAAAAGCACTTTAAAATGTAGCTTGGACACCCAATCCCAACACATGAACCTTTGGCAAGCACTCTACTGGTTGGACAAATAAAGTATCTGCTTTTGCAGTGTGGCATGTCATAAAGAGTTTCTTTGAGGGTCTATAAGATCTTAGCTAAAACCCAATTTGCACTCTATTCTATAATGAGTTTTTCAGACATTTACAAAATACTTCTGACTTAAAAGGCAACAAAGATTCTTAAACATCTTCTTCGAATTGCATATCTACCGATGAAATACCATTTTAGACTTCGAATATCTTCAAAATCTTAATAACATCTGCAGATATATTTGAGCTGGTCTCTGCACGTCACGCCAGGTGTGTTGCACAGTAAATGAGTCCCATTTTTCTTGTCACAAGACAAAGTCCTGTAAAAACCTGAGGAAGATACTCTTTTTGTCACTGGTGCAACTTTATACAGAGCCAACACTGCACCTCAAAGGAGTGGGCTCTATTTTGGTTCTGATTTCCCTCTCCCACCATGCAGGCTCTCTGGGAAAAGCTGGGTAGGAGTTGGGTGTGGAGATGAGGCTCTGTCCTTGTCCCTGAGGTGTTACCAGTTTCAGGAGGCATTTGAATTCTCTTCAGGTCTCCAACACCTTTCCAAGGTGCCTATGGAGGGACCACAGTTAGGCAGCCAAAGTTAGAGGGAATTAATCTTTCCTATAATTTCCTGGGCTGAACGGCAATCTGAGAAGTTTTCTTTGCTTTCTGTCTATGCCACCTAACTTTATTTGTTGTTAGAAAAGAACTACCAGTTTCAGGGGGTTGTTTTCTCTTCTGTTGAGTCATTACACCACAAAGAACTGTCCATGGATGTTCACCTACAATGAACTCTCACCAGACAAGAGTATATCCACATTTAGACAATGTCCCCAAATCATACATATGACCTTTTTACTTTCAAGAACCATCACACCCTAGAGCTTTTCCCTGAGCTGGCTGACCCCAGCACCAGTTGTCATCTTGTGGTTCAGGGAGGCACTGGTCAGCACCAGTTGTCACCCTGGCTTCAGGGTGGTACTGGTCAGCATTATATAGGAGCATCCTGGTCTCTCTGACATGTTTTACTTTCCTTGTCTGTTTTATAGGATACTAAGACAAAATCTTTCAAAATGAAAGTGCCCAGTGATGTTGGGGATGAATGAGCAATCCTGCCCCAGCTTCCCAGGATGTCAGGGCCCTGTGACATGGATGCATTGTCCTGATGGCTGAAGTGTTACTGCAGATAACAGTCATGTTGGCTTGTGCTGTGTTGCAGGCAGTGATTTTTCAGCTGGGAGTAAGACAACAGTCAGAGCACAGTTGAGAAAAATCTTAACTGGACAAAAGTTAATTTGGTTGCCAGACTTAGGAGTGGGATTTCCAGGCTATCAGGTCACAAGAAGAGACATTTTAAAGGAGTCTCTTGGCAGAACTGTAAATATTGGAATACCAGATTTCCAGTGTTCAGGACATCCCTTGTGTGTGTATAAATATGAAGAAAAACATCCCATGTACTAGTACACCAAGCACTTTAACAGAGGTTAGAAGTCGCAAGGATGTCAAACAGTACCCACACTGTTGCTTTCAATGGCCTGCAGCTGATGGCTAAGCTGGGAGCTGTCCTCAGGAATCCTCACACTTTGTGAGATAAAATGATGTTATTTTGCTCTCAGCAAAGCCTTAGATTGCTGCTTATTCAAGTCTTTCATGAGAACACAGAGCAATGTGCGAAAACATCAATTCTCTTTAAGTTGAGGGACAGCTTCTCAACAGTGAAGAAAAATGTGTGCTTTGGCTATAGCATCATATTGCTCACCTGAAACCCTCCAGTGCCAAGGCAGTAGGAGAGAGGCAGCACCGGCCAAATCATAGTTCTCTCCCTACTCAATGTTTTAAGACCAAATCGAACCTTCTCCTATAAATATAACTATTACCATATAAAATGCTCCAGGAAATCGAATTTGTTCAATACAGCAAATAAAATGTGCAGAAATATTTTATTCTTTTATTATTATTTTTATGATGCTAAATTTCACCATGTGTTCGTCCCAGAAATCCGTTGACAACTCACTGAGAGAATTCACCCAGAAAGACTTTCAGCTCTAGACAGGACAAGAAGCATCATGGTTACTTCAGTCTTCCCCCTTTCCCCCTCTGGACATGTTCATTACTGTAGTCTTTCTTTTTTGTAAGAAAGGGTAATAGGAGCTTGAATGAGAAAAGGGCCATTTGGTCCCAGTTCCACAAAGCTTAGGTATATCCATGGTTGTAGGCCTGCTGATCGTGACAGGATCAGAGTTCTCAGCTTGAATTAATCCCGTGCTTTGGAGCAAGGCTCTGTGAGAGCTCCTCCTATGTGCCCCATGCATCCAAAGCCTTAAGATTTAAACACATGACTTTCTGAAATGTTTGGATCGTAATTTTCTAAGGTGAATGTTAAGCAGAGTTAGTTGGCAATATACCAAATTAATTTACAAGGCGACATAAACACTAGTTTAGATATAGCTGCAGCTCCTTATACATGTATACATCTTATGGTCTCTGTAGGAGTTTTTTATCCCTCCTACGCAATCCTTGTTATGAAAACCATACTTGAAATAACATTAAGGCTTTCATTTCCTAATGCCTCAAACTCCTTTTCACAGCCTAGTGATAATGAAGAGTAAGTTTTGTTCTGGGCTCTTTCTCAGCTTCTAGAGCACCCACATAACAGAAACGTGAAAATAGCTCAAAAAGTAATGAAAAAATCTCACTACATCTGCATCTTGCTCCTAAGCTCACATTTTTATTCATCGTTCAAGATACAATAACCATCTCGGTCCTGAGATCATTACAGCCCATTAAATATCCTAAACAAGAGTTTACTCATGTTGTTCACTCAACCACAAGTCATTTTAAAATGGTTTTAACTTATGACAAGATGCCGGCAGAGAAAGAACTATCAAGCTAGAATATCTTAAGAAAAAGATTTAGCAAGCATGAACCACAGGCCAAATAAACAAGACATGGGAAACAGCCCAGTTTTCCCAGTATAATGAACAAGTGCTAATGGTTTTGGAGGGTGAACTGTAGATCCATCTGATGTGTGCACATCTGTGCAGGGTTGGTATGTGAGAGTGCACTACTAACCCCCAGGACCTCATTGCAAAGCTTGTGCGAGGGCTGAGTTTGGCTTCTGTAGTAAATCTCTCTTGATGGTTTAAGCGTGTTTAAATCACCTGGCACAAAAAATGGTCTATTTTGATGATCAGCTGCTCAGCTTGACTGCAAGGACAGGAACAGTGAGTATTGTCCTTTGACTGTAGCACTTTGGTTTTCTTAGCCCAAAATAATGGATTTTGCCCAGATTTTGCCCTTGCAAGAGATACTTAAATGACCATCAAGGTACAGTCCCCACATTCTCCCATTGTTCTAGCCTATTTATTCTCTTACTATATTTCTCTGTCTCCTACTGGTTTTTTTTCAGCTCAGTTTTATCAAATGTCATACTGCTTTCCCCATATCTCATTCCTCTGTTTTCTTTGCCTCTGCATGTCCTTCTTTTACTCTCCATGTTGTTCTCTTGCCCTCTGCCTCTCACTTACCCCGTCTGGCACAGCACTTGTCCTTTTACCTCTCCCTAGGTCGCTCACCCTGTTTCTCCTACCTTTACTCATTCTTCCCAGGAGATCTGGCAGAATTATTCAAGTAAAAGATCTGCACAAAGCAGAGGCAAGTGTTTTTTCTGCTGCTCCATTTGAAAAGAAAACAACAAAGTATGTTTTAATGTGAAGAAAAGCGGGAATCCCAGAAGTTCCCGTATTAGACACTATCTCCACAGGTTCTTCTTACCTCATCAGTGAATCCTCCATTTGCCAAACAGGTAGGAAGAGTGGGAACTTCGGGGGTTGTTTTTTGGAACATTTCCTTAATGGTGGGTTACACTAATCTCTGTTAACTCACAAGGCCTATAGACTATGAGCGTGTGCCATCAGCAACAACATCTCAGGCTGGGAAAGGGCTTTTCTTGAAAAAGAAGGCAGGGGGTGAGGTCTTCTACAAAAGGATTAACTCAATTGTTTACAGTCCTCTGTCCACACCTTTATTACGGGGTTGGGGATTACTTTTGAAATATTATTGTCGTCCAGATGAACTGGAAAGTTGGTAAGTCATGATGGAGATTTTAATTAAATACTTCCATGTTAGAGTGTATGTGTGTTCACTGAGTCCCTTAAGCATTGATGAAACTGCAGAGAAAGGAGGTTGTAGCGAGGTGGGGGTCTGTCTCTTCTCCCATGTAACAAGTGATAGGATGAGCAGAAACAGCTTCAAGATGCACCAGGGGAGATTTGGGTTGGATATTAGGAAAAATTTCTTTACAGAAAGGGTTGCGAAGCACTGGAACAGGCTGCCCAGGGAGTTGGTGGAGTCCCCATCCCTGATAGTGTTTAAAAGACGTGTAGATGTGGTGCTATGGGACATGGTTTAGGGATCCTGGCAGTGCAGGGTGAATGTTTGGACTTCAAGGTCTTAAAAGTCTCTTCCAAACAAAATGATTCTGTGATTCTTTGAATTTTGCTGCTTTTATCTTTGTGGTGGTGAAAATGCAAAATCTATTGTGCAAGAAACTCCAGTGTCAGGAAGTTCATTGTAGCTCTAACTTTTTTTTTTTTCTTTTTATTTCTTTTCTTTTTATTTCTTTTTTTTCTAATCAACGATCTCACCACAATCACTCAGGGGCTTCAGGTTTGTTGAATTGTAAGCATGCTTTGCTTTCTAGGTGAAGAGTCCAGAGGCTCAGTAGAAAATGACAATGACTTGAATATTCAATTAGATTATTGAATTCAAATTGTACAAACAAAAGAACATCCTTGCTAAGAACTAGCTCACTTTCTAAAACTGTTTGAACCAATAACTCCCCATGGCTTGGCAAATCAAACAAGGCAGAATTTTCCCCAGTGTTTTCCCAGTGTCAATAGGCAAGCAAGTAAAAGTGCCTTTTTAATTTAATATTACACTGATACTGAGTGCTGAACCACATCTGATCTTGTCCAATACACCTCTACTGTGATGCATTTCACCCAGAACTGATTGAAGATTGAGACCTTCCTTCCTTTCTTTCTTCCTTGATCTGAATAGTACTAAGACCAATAAAATTTCTGTTTGCAACCTGTAAATTCAGATGAAAAGAACTCATAGGTGTTTCTAAGGGAAAAAGTCCTTCCTGACCATGTGACTGATAAGAAATCTTGGTAAGAAAGCATTCATGGTGCATTGAAGCTGTTAGGGTGGTGTTCAAGGTGGTTGGAAAAGGGATCTTGGGTGGGTTGCTTTCTTCACAATAGGCAGCTTCAAATCTCCTGGATGGTTGGTGGTGCAGAATCACAGATGCTGAAATTTTACACCTCTCTTCCAAAGTCCATCTAACCTGACAGGTTTTGAATAAATTTTAGGCTCTACCAAGCAGTATTTTCTGATGGAAATCTAGGAATATGTTAACTATAGAATTATAAAATACAGACTCTGTGTTGTCCTCCTCAGATTTCTATATTTCTCTAAAGACCTTGCAGGAAAGCCATGGATGCTGCTTTCCAAAGTCAGGTGCCTGAACTTGGGGACCCACTGCCAGGAACAGCTTCTTCTTCATTTTCTGTGTGAAGTCAACATCTTGCACAAGTAAGCAAACTGTTAAAAGAGCAAAAGGGCAGAATATGACTGTATTTAAATAGCATAGAGAAAAAGCAGGGATGCTTTCTGTAGCTTATATGCTGGAGAAATCTCAGAGGTAGTGAAGGGCTGAAGCTAGATAAGGCATTTTCAGCTTGCTAGTAGTTTCAGAATAAAACGACTGATATTAAGATGTTATTTTGCTAATATCTAGGTCCATTAATTGGATTAAATTGTATCCTGAGTGTGAACATAACCGAAGGATGATAATGAGAACATGCAAATAGCTGCCATTTCCCTACAAGGAACTGTATTTAGGATCTGGGGAAATCTGAACTTCCAACAAAGGGCTTAGATTAAAGGTCTGGGCCTAAGTGTGACCACAACTAGATAGAGAGACTATATCCAGCTGTCTTGGAAACGTGCATAATATTATAGTCAGATTTATCTGCAAAACCCTGGGTAGCATTAGCATAGGCTTACCCAAGGTAACACGGTGTAGGGACCACCTTATACCCTCAAAGTTATCAGCTAATAAATATTAGTCTGAAGGAATAAGATCATACAGAGCTCCTGGAAGCTGACCAACCTTTGACTTGTCATGAAGAATAACCTTTCTTTCTTTAGTTTTTTCTTCTTAGACTATCCCAACTTTAAAACTCACTGCCTTCTCAGTTTTGTCCTCTCCGTGCAAAAATAAGAGTGATTCTTGATTTGCAGCAAGAGCGGATTTTTTTTCTTTGGGTTTTTTTTGGCTTTCATATTGCTTTATGTGAAGAGGTTTATGTTCCAAAATTATGAGTGGCGCAAGGGAGGGGAAATTTCACCTGGACAGCAACATCAGAAAAGAACATTACAAAAATACTTGGAATAGAAGATTGTTCAGAAAACTGGAAGAAGCGTGAACCAAATTTGTAGCTAATATAGATGAGTCTGGTGTTGCTGGAGATAACAGAGGTGCATGTTTCCACTAAAGGAGGATCTATTACTTTTTGTAGATGAATTTGTATAGATAGCTATTTCATTTTGTTAATCAGACACCAGTGACTGTGTAGTCTCTAGTGCTGTGAATCTAGAACCTCTTGCTGGAATTCTTTTGCCAACTTGCTAAAAATTATCTGGCCCCTTAAAAAAAAACCATATTGTGGGATTTTCCTTGCTTTTGGAAGCAAATTTATATTAAACAGCAAGCACTGCCAACATTCTAGTGTTTGGTTCCCACAATAAAAGACATCAGAAACATAGCAGAAAGAGAAGAGGATCCATGGAGGCCATCCTTTCCAGAAAGAGGAGCAGATGTGGAGCATGGATTCAGCCAAGAACAGAGCAAATACCACGTACAGCAACCTACTGAATTCTTCTAAACAAGATAGAAAGTAGTGTACTGTTTGACAAAATGTCAGAGGCAAAGTACCAGAACTAGACTATGTTGTATTTGGATCTTTCTTTTAGACCTGCAATTTACAAGTTAATTTCTTACAGAATTCATTGGAAATACAAGACAGAAAAACAACTTTCATCGTGCAAGCTGGAACTTGAAATTCTAAGAAACCCTTTAAATGCAGAGCTGCTGAAGATGTTTGAATCCTTTATTGAATACAGAGGCTTCAATAACAGCCAAGACGTACACTGCTTCCCTGGTAAAAATGAGTATGGAAATAAAAATGGGGATATCTCTCCTTTGAAAACCTTTAAAACAAACTTCAGTTTTAAAGTACATCTTAATGTGTCTCATATCTGCAAAACCAAGACCAACATTTTCTTTAAAAAAAGGAATAAGAGGTTAAAATAAAAAATAATGCAAGGGGTCCAAGTGAATCCTGAGTCTATATAATGTCCTTGAAAAAATATATTGTACACCTAAACATGATGCAAAAAGTAAAATAAAGAGGATTTTTTAAAAAAGAGGTTTAACCAAATGAAAGCATTTTTGAGGTAATTCTAAAGTGTTCTTTGCACTATCCTCTATTATTTTCAGCAGGGGAGAGCATAGTTCTCGGGAAACACAAAGAAATTGGGTTAATAACAGCAATTATACAGAACGCTGTAAATAGCAGAGTAGAGAATGCTCATCTTGTTATCTCCGAAGTGTGCTGTACGTGTCTTACTTATGGTAAAGCTCAGATCCTTATGAAATAACAGGTGGTAAGGCAAAGAAATTCGTGAGGAGTCAGCCAGAGTGTGCGAAGGAAGTAGCACTCAACTACAACTTTCTCCAAAACAATAAATGCCAATCAGCCTTTTTTGTTTGCGTACAGAGGAAGGATACTGTGAAGACAGGACTCTTATTCTGCCACGTCCTGAGAAATGGAGCAGTGGGAAGCATTACACTACATTCTTAGAAGTGTTGCTGAAGTCAATGAGTACAATCTTTTCCACAGTTGACATTTCACGTTACTCGTTAACTGGACAAACTGTCTTTACTAAATTACAAGCTCTTTTCAGTAGATGTCTCTTTCCTGCCATGCAGACAAGTGCTGTTTCTTATTTCTGAATCTTTTATTTTTCCTTCTGTTTTTTGTTTTGTTTTGTTTTATTCTTTTTTTATTTGTGGTCAAACACAGACACCCTACATATTATGGGGCCAAAATGAATTTTGCTCTGACGTGTGTAAAGCAGCAAAATATTTCCCAGTGGGACAGTTTTCTGCTGGAATTTCCCCAGTATTTCTGCTAACCAGCACAGAGGCTGACAGGCTGCCCTCTTGGCTGCCTCCTACCTACTGTCCTGCCTCCCTGCTCCAGACCATACTAACATGTTAGCTGCCAGGGCGTGGGACCAGGCAGATTACGTGCAAACAGTCTCCTCAGTCTCCTGAACTCCTCGTTTGGCCATGTGGGCTCCCAGGGCTCCCTAGATGATCTGAGGTCTCTGTATTCAAGTCCTCTGTGCTACACAGGGGCCAGATCCCTGTTGTGGGGTCCCCATCAACCTACTGTAAGTCCAGTTCCAGAATGAAGAAAACATGTTTTTTGGAAATTTTCTGGAGCTTATCGGTCCAAAACCCCTCATAGTGTAGGTTTTAGGGATTGTTTTTACTTTCCAGTTGTCATGGTTTAGACCCAGCTGGCAACCAAGCACCTCACAGTGGCTCTCTCACTCCAGGAAGGAAAAAATACAAGAAAAGGCTTAAGGGTCAAGACAAAGGGCAGGAAGGGCTCACTCACCAATTACGGTCATGGGCAAAAGGCAAACTCAACTTGGGAAAAGAAAATCTATTTAATTTAAACAACGAAACCACTACCAAATCACTAATCCAATCAGAGCAGGGCAGTGAGAAAAAGAACAGGATCTCAAATATATCTTCCCCCAACTCCTCCCTGCTTTCCCAAGCCCAGCTCTGCTACCCCCTTCCCCACAATGTGCTGCAGGGCGGGCAAGGTTGGGGATCATGATCAGTCCCAGCCTGATCCATGTTACTTCTGCTACTCTTTCCTCTTCAAGGGAAAACGCTCCCTATAGTCCTCCTCTGCGGCAATGTGGCATCCCTCCCACTGAAGACTGTTCTCCACAAACTCCTCCAGCTAACAGGTATGTGTGTGCGTGCGTGTGTGAGTGTGTGTGTGTGTGCGTGCGTGTGTGGTGTGTGTGTGTGTGTGTGTGTCTCCCACCAGCAGCGGTTCTGCCAGCAACAAAGTGCCCCAGTGTGAGTCTCCCTCAGACTCACAGCCTTCTTTGCGAGTAGTCCTCTGCTCCACTGTGGGCTGCTCCATGGGCTGCAAATGACCTTGACCCCTTCCTCACTAACCTGGGTGACTGCATGGTTGTCTCTCCCTCTGTCCTACCCCCCTCCAAAACAAAAGAGAGCTCCCAAAATAAAGGCCCTTGCCAAACAGGTTTCCCCTCTTAAACATGTTTATTCTCTTACATACGCCCTTAGCTTGCACGAAGTAGCAGAACCTGGAGAAAGCAAATTGTAGTTACAAATATGTGGGTTCTTTTTATTCAGTGCCCTCTACAGTCAGATGCCTTTATGGATCCATTGTATCCAAATACAGTAATAAGTTTCCTCAGTGTTCAACCTGTATTCCAATTGGGTTGGCAAACTGAGCTTGAAAAACCATTTAGGCACATAAATGACAATAATTACAGTTATAATTTTTCTGCTGTGGATCTAATTCTTGACTGTGGCAGATCAGCAGAGCTCTAGTGATGACAAATCAGGGGAATTATGCTGATTTATTCCTAAAGCATCAGGCTGTATTTAAAATGATGACAACCTCTGACACACGTTGGCTATTTCCCTGTGGTATATACCTCAGAGTACTATCCTCTTGATGCAATAACTATTTCTGAGCTGCATCATTGCTCATCCTTCAGTGGATTTGATCCACAGCTGTGGTACTGCAACATTAGAGAATGGATTTTATTCAGAATCTTCTCTACTTTAGCCATTCTACTGTGTTCATCATGAAGTATTGCCTACATATAACTTTACAGGAAAATGGGAGATATCACTGGTACATTTACAAAGACAACAATATTTATTTGTGAGACTGACACAGGTTTATGGAATGTGTTTGGCCAAAACCCACAGTCCAAACCTGTCCCTGAAGAATTCCATGGAGAACATATTAGGGTTTAGTTTGTCTCCGTATTTTAAAATGACAAAGCTCCAATAGCTTCTCCAGCTTCATTTGGATCTTGGGATGATTTAATTCCGTGAAGAGTATTGGCCAAAACCCCAGCATTAACCCTTTCTCACCTGAATTTACTTGAGGATGAGCAGCAATGTGCAGGAATGTATTTATTGAAGGCAGTAGGCCAATTTAAATCAGAAAATATGTGCACGTGAGCAGAGGCAAAAGAGATCTTTGGAATCTCATCTGCCGAATGGACTGAGGATACATGACAAAACTAGTTGAGACTGTGTGCCTCAACCTCAGGGTATGCAAGAAGGTGCAGATTTAGATGAGGAGACACTTCAGATTTTCAAAGAAATTAAGATATTACAAGTAATTCAATTAGTTGTATAACCATGACATGTAAACAGGAACAGTAGAGCTCTCATCTTGGATCAGCATTGGATCCATCCTGGAAAAGCCTTTCATGTAATTTTCTCACCTTGGGAAAAGTGTTTTGTGACAGGACCTAAAACTAAGGAAGTCAATCAACAACTAAGTGCATGCAGGGAAAAAAAAATCATTGTAATCAGATATTCAACACGTTTGTTAATTTTTCAAGGAGAGAAAGATGAAGAAAAGTGTGCAGAGGTACTGCTGCTGAGGCTGCATTATTCTGGGGTGTTGGAATAGTGTCCAGTCTGACTAAGTACAGAACTACTATCTAAATTTTATTGAAGGAATCTTTCTCAGTTTAGGAACTTCACTTCACTGGGACAGGATCTCCTGGATAAATGGCATTCCCCAGGGGTCAGTATTAGGGCCGTCACTGTTTAACATCTTTGTCGGCAACATGGACAGTGGGATTGAGTGCGCCCTCAAATAAGTTTGCTGATGACATCATCTGTGTGGTGCAGTTGACATGCCGGAGGGAAGGGATGCCATCCAGAAGGACTTTGACAGGCTTGAGAAATGGACTCATGCAAACTTCATGAAGTTCAACAAGGCTAAGTGTAAGGTCCTGCACGTGGGTCAAGGCAATCCCAAGTACAAACACAGGCTGACTGATGAGTGGTTTGAGAGCAGACCCATGGAGAAAGACTTGGGGTTGTTGGTTGATGAGGTTCTGGAGCATGTCCAAAGAAGGGCAATGAAGCTGGTGAAGGGTCTAGAAAACAAGTCTTTTGAGAAGCAGCTGAGGGAACTGGGGTTCTTTAGCCTGGAGTAAAGGAAGCTCAGGGGAGACCTTACCACTCTCTACAACTACCTGAAAGGAGGTTGTAGTGAGATGGGGGTCAGTCTCTCTTCCCAAGTAACAAGTGATAGGACAAGAGGAAATGGCCTTAAGTAGTACCAGGGAAGGTTTAGCCTGGATATTAGGAAAGCTCTCCACCAAAAGGGTTGTGAAGCACTGGAACACACTGCCCAGGGAGGTAGTAGAGTCACCACCCCTGGAGATATTTAAAAGATGGGTAGATGTGGTTCTTTGTTGACATGGCTTAGTGGTGACTTGGCACTGCTGGGATAATGGTTGGACTTGATCTTAAAGGTCTTTTCCAACCAAAATGATTCTATGATTCTATGATTCTATGAGAAGCTCAACATGACGTGGCGATGTGCGTATGCAGTCCAACAATATCCTGGGCTACATTAAAAGAAGCGTGACCAGCAAGTTGAGGGAGGTGATTCTGCTGCTGTGCTCCACTCTTGTAAGACCCCACCCGGAGTACTGGATCCAGATCTGGGACCCCCAATATAAGGACATAGACCTGTTGGAGCAAGCCCAAAGAAGGGTGATGAAGATGATCCACAGGCTGGAGCAAATCTCCTATAAAGACAGGCTGAGTGAGTTGGGGTTGTTCAGCCTGGAGAAGGGAAGGCTTCAGGGAGACCTTATAACAGACTTCTGATACCTAAAGAGAGCCTACAAGAAAGCTGGAGAGGGACGTTTTTACAAGGGCATGTAGTAATAGGACAGATGATAATGTCTTTAAACTGAAAGAGGGTAGATTTAAATTCGATATAAGAAAGAAGTTCTTCACTGTGAGGATGGGAACAGATTGTCCAGAAAGGTTGTGGATGCCCCATCCCTGGAGTGTTCAAGGCCAGGTTGGATGGGGCTTTGACCAAGCTGATCTAGTGGAATGTGTCCCTGTCCATGGCAGGGAGGGGTGGAACTAGATGATCTTTAAAGTCCTTTCCAACCCAAACTATTCTACGATTCTGTATTTCCAAAGGCACTATAATACAGTCACAATTTTTTTTGCAGATTATTTTGTTAGCCACCTGACGCTTACATGTAAGTTGAAGGTAGTGGAACGCATCATCTGGTAAAGGTGGAAATATTTCTTTTATTTAGACCTGATTAAACATCCCCACTGAGGTAGGGCCATAAAAGAAGAGCTGGATCATCTTAGGCTGTAGGTTTGAGTGTCTCTTGTCCCAGGTTCTGAAGTACCATGCACCAGCATGAGCTACCTGTAGATGCTTCTTTCCCAGTGCATGAGGAAAATTAGTTTCTTAGGTATGGGTTTGCCAGCAGCTAGCAAGTACATCAGGAGATGCCATGGAAGATGGTGGACTCAGGAGTCATCCAGTCATTTAGACACAGGACCTGTAGGGATGCAGAAACTGTTGCACCACACTGCAGCTTCTGCCTGGGATGTGTACCCAAGTTCCCTTTCCAGAAAAAACATGGCATAGGAAGGTACGGCTGGCTGTCACGCAGCCCTCACTCCGCTATGCAACGGGGACATAACTGGCATTTGCATCGAGATGGGATTGCAAAAGGGCTGTCGGTGCCAAGAGTACAGACTAATGGCAGCACAGTCCTGCACTGGTAACAGAGACTGGAGGGAACTAGCTTCAGGGTTTTCATTTACAGACAGGGACATGAAATCACCATAGGCTGCCTTTACACTCAGCGGAAGGACAGACATCTCCAGACAGTGAGCCCTCTGAGCTATTTCTTATGCAACTTCCTGGCACCCAATTATATGATTGCTCTGTCAGTGTCCCAAACTGTTGAACATTTGAAACACATGAAGATTTGTCAGAGGACTTCGCTTATTGGAAGCAGATAAGGAGATCTTTGTCTGAAGCATGTGCTTTGGCTTCAACCCAAGGCTGTTGAAGAGGTTTTCTGGATGTTGTGGGTGCCCAGACTCTTTTGGGCGTAAACAACAATATGAAGTCCTTGATCCTCTGTTGCTGAGAATACGATTCTTTCTCCCTGCCCCCTTCCTCCAAAGTGGGAACTGGGACAGAGTGACATCTCCAAACCCAACTGCCTTAAGTTTTAAAGAACTCTGGTGGTAAACACAAGGTCCTGTTGGCAAGCTATAACACTGCACTAGACTGTGGTTTGGGGTTTTTGTTTGTTTGGGTTTGTTTTGGGGTTGTTTGGGGGGGGGTTGTTTTGTTTTTTGTTTTTTTAAACAGGTTAAATTGTATTAACATTGAGTACCTGAAATGTAATCTACAAGGCAGGACAAAAATAGTAAAAGTGACTGGTTGTGAAATTACGTTAGTTGGAACATTCTTTGGCAGTGTATAAAATTTTATGTTACTAGAGCACTCAACATCAATACAGAGGCAAATAATCATTTAATAGACATTTAAACATTTAAGAATCCATAGTCTAGTTTCATCTTTAGTAGGATCAGTAAAATGCCTTGCACTGCGTTCGGCTTCCTCTGAACAGCAATTCACATGAAGTACTCATCAGTGGGGAGATTCTCCAGCGCCAGTGTGTCTGGTTTTAAATGTTCATATTCCTCCTGCCTGTCCAGGCAAAGAAGAGGGAAAACTGTGCAAGATAATTGAACAACAGTAACAGTAATGACGCTGTCATTTTGAGTATTTAACAGGTAGTAGAAAGGATGGCAATAAAAAATAAATATTGAATGCATACTCATCTATACAGGTTTGTAATGAAAAACAGTGCTGTTGTAGGGTGTGAAATGCTGTTGCTATTGTCCTGAGCTCTCCAGTAAAGCATGGAATGAAATCCTGCCTGGAGCTGTGCAAGGTTCCTCTGCCTTATTCTCCTATTCTTCTCCTGTACAGAAAAGTCCTATTAAAAAAAAAAAAAAAAAAAAAAGAATAATTATATTATCCTATGGTCTTCCCCTGATGTCTCCAAAAATTACTGTGCCTTGTCTATGCTATTTCCATTCTTAACTATCTGATAGCTGATCGGTAAATGTAGGTCCATCCCTTGCAATAAAGAGGAAAGTAAAATCTTGTTACTACTAAAAGCTATCTCTTCAAAAGACATTTTTATCATTATAACTCTGAGATTTCCCTTGGTGACTGTTAAAGGGGGCTGCCTAGCGGTGTCCACACTTCTGAATTAGGGGTATTGGCTGCCTGTACAGTGCACGGGAGCCGTGCAGAGGGGACAAGTAAGCTGCGAAGAAATGCGATGGGAGGAATGTCACTATTGCCTCTCAGAATCAGGGGTCCTAATGCTCCTGCTGGAAAGAGGTGCTTGTCCCTCTCAGGTTTTTTAACACTGAATTCATAGCTTCACAAAGCACAAGAGTGAGTTTCTAAATACGGTTATTTAACGTACTGAGATTCCAAACTGAACCCCCCACCAAATCAGCCATCTTGCATGGTGGCCTTAAAAACAAGGTTAAAGAGAACTTTATTCCCTTTCTTCCTCCTCCTCAGCCTAGAACAAGGGATAATAATTCTGAGCACACAAAGGAAAGCCAAGAAGCATCCACCGAATACAGTCTTGTCTTTGAAGAAGGTTCAGGTGTTTTCATCTGGAAGGGAGAAATGAACACAAGACCAGCACAGCCTCAGAAGGTGTGTTGACCAGGTGATTATCAGATATAATAGCAGCAAGTGAGGAGAGAGCCTTGCCTTCTCTAGAGCAGGGGTCCTCATAGGTGCACTCTGCAGATTTCAACCGATCTAAGTCCTGAAGGTGGGTATGTATATGTCCTCATTGGGGATGTAATTATGTACTTGCTTAGCATTAGTATGGTGGGGAGTATTCTGGTCATGTCCAAGGAGAGATGTCTGAATGCCACAGGACCTTTAAAAATGACTGAGAAAATATGGGGAATAACTAAGGAAATGGGAATGTTAGAGTCCAGTTAGCATCCAGATTAGGCATATTACATGTTCCTAAGTCCTTTTGTGACTCTAGTATCCCAAATATAATGACAGTTGGCATATCTCCATTTTAAAGGTTTTTTAAAATATGTCTATATATATAGCATGCAATATGTATATATTTCTTGGCATGCTGAAAGTTATGTCCTCCCATTTCAAGTTCTTCCTCAAGTCACCCTGCCTCAGGGTACGCCTGAGGCAGGGTACCACAAATCTGGTAACTGTGACCCATGAAATCCTATCCCTTTCTCTACATCTTTGGTTGCTCTGTTTAAGATACGTACATGCAGAAGATGCAAAGACAGCTGTTATTTTGTTCCCAAAATATTGGAGACTGTTCTGGAGACACAGTGCACAGATTTGTCTCGTTGCTACTTTCAAGTTCTTTACGCTTAATTTTTTTCTTGCCTTAATTTTCCCTGCATAACTGCTTAAAATTAGAAATACTGGGTTTTTTTCTCCTTATATAAAAGAAATTTTATAAATTCTACTACTGCATGAGGGATCCTTCTTTATAGACTACACATTTTTAGCACAATGTAACATAATGATAACACAAGTACTTTAGTTAAAACAGTGAATGTTGGGAAAACAATGTAGGCTCAGTTCTATTGCATCAAACTCTAGGTTCTTCTTACCTGACGCATATCTCTCCTCAGCTCTCTCTGTAGGCATTGGAACATGGAAGGTACCTTCTCGGAGTGAGTGATCTTCTCCTTAAATCTGAATTACTCTTGGAGATGCCTACAATTCATCATTGGCAGCATCAAAGTCCGGGGTCTAGTACCATCAGTTAGTGTCTTACATTAGAAGTGGGAATTTGATTTTAGGTGCTCATGCTGCTAGCTGCTCCAAATAGCGTCCTATATCAGTGTGGTATCTCACTAAAATAGGTGACCAGAAGTTTGCATGCAGACCTAGAGCCTTTGCACATTTTGCTGATAAAGTTATGCTACTGTAGGCATAACAATAAATGAGAATAAACAAGTAACTGCAGAAATACAGTAGGTTTTCTCCCTGTTGGGCAACTAGCCAAATTTTGTTTTCTCTGGTGTTAAGATCCATAACTCCTTTTTATTCACATAAATTGCTCTTGATTCATCTTGATATAATTGTAAAAGAATCTGTCTTGTTCTCCAGGCTCTCTTCAGATTCAGAGATTTCTAAGAAATCAAGAGTTATCATTATTATTTTCATACAATTTTCAACATGATATCTTATGTTTAATCTGATGAAACACTGCATCATTACAGTAGTGGGGAACAACATGGCAAAATTATTTCCTACATAGTCCTGCAAATGACTGATTACTCTTATTATTGGGATTTGAAATGATAAAAAGGGAAAGTATCCAAAATTTTGCAAGTAAATCAAATAGAAATTGACAGGTAATTGAAAGGAATTAAAAATCTCCGAAGTGAAGAGTTCTATTATCCTAACAGATGTTTTAAAATGAAAAAAAAAAAAAAGAAATCTGCTTCTTAACAAAGTAGCAGCTGATGTCCTGCAATTACCCTCTACATATTGGAGCCTGTGAATGTTACAGCCTGCTTATAGATAGTTTTATTGTTGTGCAATTTGCATTTCATATTCTAGCATATTTTTATTTTAATATAGGAAAAGGAAGCTGTGAGCTCAGACTCCAAAGCTAAGTGCTTTTGTTGATGTATGCAGGCACATGAGCATCAGAAAAAAGCATTCTGGTTCTTCTAACAGACATCCACACTCTGGGGTGTCCAAGACATTCAGATGGATCAGGCACATACGACAAATGCCATTGGAGACCTCTACCACTCTGCCGGAGCAGCTGGAGCTGATACCAAAGAGCATGCCAAAAGGCACCAGAGAGGTATCCTGTCCTTTTCTGATCACCATCATCCAGTAATTACTTCCTGTCAGGGAAAATCAAACCCAGAATGTCCTGCCTGGGGTCTATGAACTGCAGAGGTCTCCACAGAGAAAAGGACCCAAAACGAGGCAGGTCTGGGGGCCGGTGGGGACCCAGGAGCTGGGGAGCAGCAGCCCTTCAAGGGTGCTAGGAAGATCCATTGTAATTTCTGAAAAAGAGGAATTCTACTTTTCAGAAGTAGTATAAATACTATGTCAGTGATGTTTATGTGTTATTTAGACCTTTCCATGTCTTTCCATGTCCTCATTACATCGCAGAACTTGAGGATGCTTTGATTCTATTGTGCTATGTCAGATGTTTGCTTGAATAGTAATATTGAATTCATATTGAGTCCTGAAGTCTTTGCATTTCCCGCTGCTTTAACACTACTCACTTGTGCTTGTTTGAAATACTTCCTAGCAATACACTCTGAAGAAAGAAGAGGTACCTGTATCTTTAATTTGCTGGGGAGATCTTAACAAAACAGGCCCCAGAAAGAAGGGCTGGTGTTTCATTGCCTCATTACTTGCTGTTCTTTTCCACCGTGTCTTCTCCACGTTTATGATTGCAGCTTTGGAATAAGAAAAAGAAAATAAAAGACTAAAGCAATGACAAGGAATATAAAAAAAAAAGAGAGAGCAAGAGAAAATAAATACGTCTTTGCTGATATCAGGTGCAGTGACAAAGTAATTATTTCAGAAAATGCTCCTTTCGGAAAACTTCTTTGCCACAAAGGAAAGGAGAGTGGGAAGACAACAACAGTACCAGCTGGAATATTTGCAATCCTACTTGTCAAATAGTCTTTCTTGTTTTAACCTATGTAATGCATTAATTTAAACCTAAATCCTATTGTGGAAATGTGCAACACATTGACAGCTGGAAGCAGCGGTAGGACTTGGCTTGCCATTGCTGATGTATCATGCCAGAACTTCAAAGAGGTGCATTGTCACTTGAGGGGTCACACAGTGAATAGGACAGCAGCACAGAGACACATTTCCTCGGCCTCCGCCCAAACCGATCCCTGTAAATGCCAGTCTGTTTCATTAAATTGCCTTTGAAGCACTGATTGCAATCTAAAGAGGGGTCCTGTTCTCCGAGAATGAGGGCTTTCGTGTGCATGCTTGTGGGATCAAAGCCACCCTTTTTCTGGACTGGATGAATTTACCTTGTTTTCCCTTCATGTTCCCTTGTTCCTCTTTGGAGCATTAAAGGCTTCTCCCTAGCCTAGCTATCACCTAGTGGTGTTCATGGAAAGGAGATGTCACTTGGATTTCCAGTTTTTGAGCTGTGTTTCAATAAACAGCACATAAGCCTGGTGCTGGCTCAGTCGCTGGAAGGAGAATACAGCTGGACTGAAATGCCTGTCTGTGCAGCCACACATGCCAAGCTGCCTGACAAACAACGTCAATTATTCAAAACAGAAAAGTCCATGTAGACAAGGCCTGCTGTCCCAGGGTGCAGCAATGGCGTTATAAATGCTGAGCAGTAATGCTGATTTCTACCCTGCTTAAGAAGTTTAAGGTGAATTAAGGAGAAAAACGTTCTGGGGAGGCAATTTTTGTTGGGATCTCTGACAACAGGATCCATACAGCTGTTACCACTGCAACAGTCCTGCATGCATCTTGTTTACCAAAGCAAGATGCTGGCTAAACTATTATCTGGGAGATGATCGAGAAGTTCAGTTGTCACCATGCACGCAACCTATTACATTTTTAAAGAAGGGAGCTCTATGTGACAGTACTCATGTTACTGCAAGGAGCACATTGAGATATAGACCTCCCAGGATCCTCCTTTTTTAGATATTTTATTATTCTACTATCTTTTATCCTTTATTTCAGAAAAATTTATATTCCTCTTTCTTTAACTAGCTTTTGTTGATCCAGTCCTGTCAACTACTTCAGGAAAATTTCACATAGTGGAAAAGATAGAGAAAAAAAATAATAATTAGAAAGTGACCAAGTGAGATTCCAAAACAGTGAGGTGAAATACTACTTTTATTTACCTGTGTTAGGCTATGAGGGTTAATGGTGTTACACGAGGCCAGATGAGCCAGGGTTTTAACCTGGGTTTGATTGTAAGCTGAGAACATGTTTTCTGATGCCCGTCTTAGACTGATGAAAGAACATTCATGCTGGGAAGTGAAAGATATTTTTAGTAAGGGTACAGGACTCCCACAAATATTCTACTTCATCTGTGCATTCAGCATCATATCCAACAAAAATTTTTGCCATGTGAGAGCTACCAGTTAGATATCACCTGGGGCAATGAGGGAATCTAAGGGGAAACTGAGTGAAAAAAAGCCACTAATGGCATTACAGCTGACAGTGATTATAATCCAAGCTGTATGCTGGTGTCTGAACTGACATACAGCTTGGATGCTGAGAGGTATCAAATATTCAAGGATCTGTTGTGGCTGCTGCAAACGGGCCTCAGGAGAAGGTACTGCTTTTTGTCAGCTTAGTCTTTTTTGATCTTATGACATGGATCAAGTGAAATTATTCAAGCTTTGTTTTCCTGTCAAATATTTCACATGTTTTGGAAGCTAGGCAGCCTTGGCTTTCCTTACCAGTTCCGTTCATACTCTCTCAGGAGTCAAATCTTCACCAGTTGAAACCATTAATTAAACACATCCATCCCTATTTACAGACACTTGCCCAAACTGGAAACAGCAGCTGCTTCTTCTGGAAGAATAAAATGTTTCTGACAGAAGAAACAAAGGAAAGTTCCATCTCTGTCCTATCTTGTGGCTGGATGAGAAAGGTTAGAGGTGTCTTAGAAGAAAGGCCTGGGCATTGCCCAGCCACACACAGAATTACAACTGGAAGTGTAAGTGAAGGTCGTGTCTGCCCCGAAACCTTCCTCCAGAGTAAGTAGTGTATGGAGTGCTGGATCCAGTCCTGGGCTCCCAAGTGCAAGAAGGAAATGGATGTACTGGTGCAAGTCCAGCAAAGGGCCACAAAGATGGTGAAAGGACTGTAGCATTCCTCATAAAAGAAGAAGGTGGGACTGTTTAGAGTGGAGGAGAGAAGGCTCATGTGTATATAGGAACAGGGGAGTAAAGAAGATGGAGCCAAACTCTTCCCAGTGGTATCCTGTGAAAGGCCAAGAGGCAATGGACACGAATTAAAATACAGAAAATTCCATTTAAACATAGGAAAAAGGCTTTTACTGTGGGAGTCATCAAGCACAAGATTAGGTTGCCCAGAAAGGCTATGGATCTTCCATCCTTGGAGGTATTCAAATCCCACATGGACATAGTTGTGGGCAACCTTCTCTAGCAGGCCCATCTTTGAGCAGGGCATTGGACTAGATGATCTCCAGCGGTGCCTGCCAGCCTCAGCCTTTCTTTGGTTCTGTGAAATAGAGCACACTAAATAGGCTCAATTAATCCTACATGTGGACCAGCTTGTCCCAGAATGCAAATATTTCTCCCTTAACTACAGATATCTACATAAGACAGCCTAGAGTAGCTCCCTCCTCTAGATGAGCTCTACATCCAAGTCATCCGAGTCCCCAGAGATGATCTGATCCAAGCTCAGCCCAGTGGCAGCAACACACAATCAGTGATTTTTTCCTCTGCAAATTTTCAAAGAGGCAAATGGGCTAGAATGAAAAAGACTAATATCATGGTCATGGTCCTGGCACCAGCCTCTGTGCACCCCACTCAGTTGCTCTGCATTGCCAGGAAGGCTCCAGACTGCCTGCAGTCTGACCTTCTGAGGTGAGCAGTGGGCTCCTTCCCCACACAGGGAGTGTGAGCTAGTCATCACAGCCAAGGAAAAGGGAAAGCAGAGCATGGCTCCCCAGCTCCCTCACACCATTTCTGCTAACAGGACACTCACATCTAACTAACCATCCTCCCAGAGAAGTCCCCCTAAGAATGAACAATTTCTTGGAAATACCTGGACACCTGTCCTGGTTTGAGTTAGCACAGAACTCATTTTGGTCAGTGATTTCAATTTTCAGCTCAGTCTCTTCTAAGTGACGGCACTCTCTGAACTTAATAGCATATTTTTGCAGACAGTCTCTGCTTCTAGCAGTGACAACACTGGATGTTTACAGTTACTGCCAGGGGTTGAGGTACAGAAAGGCTCTGGCTTGTACTTGCTCCTGTGCAGACCAAGGTCACTGCTAAATCCTGTGTCCCACGGTGGGGGTGCAGTAAGTGAGAGGCTGCACCTGCGGGGAGGAGCAGACAGGACAGGTGACCCTAAACTGGCCAGCAAGGTGTTCCATCCCATAGACGTCATATTTGGGATAAAACTGAGGCTCTTGCTCTCTCTTGCTCCTTCCTCTTCAATGGCTGGCATCTGAGGAAGGCTTTGTCCATGCTGCCTTTGACCCCAGTCCGTGCATTCCTAAATCTAGTTCCAGAATCCAACTCCTGCTGATTCCCATCTGTTCCTGAGCCCAGTCTGGCACTTTCGCAGTGTGTTCCCACAGCATCAGCGGTGACGGGGATATGGTTGCCATCAGGGGGGTTGGGTTCAGTATTGGTATTGTAAATATTTGTGTATATTTAATGTTATTGTTATTATTCTCATTAAAGCAGTTTTAGTTTTCTTTTCCAACCTGTAAGCCTCTCTCCCTTGCTCCTATTCTCTTTTCCTTCGTTGGGAAGCAGGGGAAGGGAAGGGGGTGTAAAAGAGAGAGTCTGTAATTCATCTAGTAGCCAGCTCAGCTCTAACCCTTGACAACACCCCTCTTCCAGAAAAGTTGCTGGGCATCAGGCACTTCAGTAGGAGCCGGGGGTTAAATGACTCTAAGAACCCGCTCTCACCTCATGATTATGAGCATAGAGAAAAAGAAAGAGAGACACAGTTCTGTTTTGCTTTTATTAGATCCTCACCTATTTTTTTGCCAGGTTTTTAAAGGCAAGAGCCTTAGAGGGAAAGAGGGAATGAGTCACTGCAATACTTCTCATTAAACTAATGACAAGACATATAAAGAGAAGGAGCTCACTTGGCTAATGTTCCTAGCATCCACAACACTAAGCCACAGGGAAGTAAACCAGAAAAAAGTCATGTAGCATGCCTTGGACTGGGTGTTCAATTAACCTTAAACTGGAAATGTTAACATTTGATTTGAAAGCAAGTTAGGGATTTGCACCAGGTGCCCTGTAACTGGATAGGGGAAAAAAGGAGGTAATATAAAATATCAGGCTCTGATTTTGGCACTTTTGCGTGAATATGCATTGGGTAACAGCACCTCAGTTGAACCACATTTCCAAAGACAAGGAGTTCCTTGCTATACACATTGCCTCCTTTTAATACCAAGTCAATTACCCAGACACCCTCTTGAGCTATGGTAGGTGCTGGACTCTTCTGAAAAATACCCTCTCAGTTAAAGTCATTATTTGCCTGTCTGACTGCATAAAAATCAACCTGCCAGAAAAAATTAATTGTGAAGGACACCATGCTAAAACCTCTCTTCAGAGAATACTCCATTTTCAGTAGGGAAGTAGATATGAATGATCCTTATCCAATTCAGAGAGATTAAAAAGGCCGTAAAATGTTAATCTGCAGAGAACTCATCGGTACAAAGATCCTTAACAACAGAAAACAACGAAAGAATGATAAAAACAAATATTTTATGTGATCAGTCCATTAAATTTATCCATTGCAAGTGGCATAACATTTCTATATGCTAAAATATGAGACCTGAGCAATCATTTATTCCTGACATTGCTCAGCATGCAGTAGAATTACAAGTAGAAGAATGACTTTTACACTGAGTAACCCTCACTAATAAACAAGGCCATTATCCTGGCAGTGAAAAAAATAACTACAAATAGTTGAAGTTGGGTGTGTGGCCGGGTGGGGGGTTGCCGATAGGCTGTAATGGAGGTATTTTTGAGTCTGGACTTACAAGGAATTCTCTCTACTGCTTTTTGGAGAGAGTTTTTTCAAAAGTGGTAGCTAAAAATAAGAGGACAACATTGTTATTAAACACCATCAAGCTGACAGACTCTTCTTTATTAAGATGCAAATAAATTCTTCATGTCACTCCTGCTATTTTCAGTTCTTGAATGTTTTGGGCTGAGAGTTTTCACATGAAGCAAGTGCATTAGTTTGTTTAAGACCTCTCTAATGACATTCAGCATTTTCTGAGAGAGGGATTGAGGAAAAATATGGGTTTTTTTACTCATTGTAAGTCTTACAATGCTTTTTAATAAAGACATTCTACTACCTCCATGTGACACAGCCAAGATGACATTTATCTATGTAGACTTGCTGTCAAAGCTGTGCAATCCCTGTGCAAATTTATTGCCATCTTGGCTTCAGTTTCAGATAAGGCTCATGTGTTCAGTGCCTTCTTTGCATCAGTTTTCACTAGATGTGTCTCCCAGACCTCTGTGCTTAGTGAAAGGGTTAAAGGAGAAGAAACAGCAGTGTAGAAGGGTGAGGGACTACTTGAGAGAACATGAGCAACAAAAGTCCCTGTGGCTGATAAGCTGCATCCAAAGGTGATGAGAGAGCTGTTTAATATCCTTGAAAGCTTTTTCTCTACCATATTTGAAAGATTGTGGAAACTGGAGGAGGTCTTTGACACCCAAAGAATGGCACCCATCTTCATAAATGGCCAAAAGGAAATGCAAGGTGATCAGCCTCACTGCAATCCATGGGAAAATAATGAAGCAAATCCTCTTGGAGCACATTTCTGATCACAAAAGTGAGAAAAGTGTGTCAAGGAATACAGCTTTCTGTGACAAAACAGCTGAATTTATGGATTAGAGGAGAGGAATGGCTATAATTTATCTTGATTTTAGCATAGCTTTTGACAGTCTCCCACAATATTTTTGCATCCAGTTGAGACATGTTTGGATGAATAGGACAGTAGATGGGTATAAGAATGGTTGGATGATCACAATCAGAGGGCCCCAAATAATGGGCTGTACTCCACCTGGATGTCTGTGACCAGTGAGACGCTTCAGGGGTCCTGACCTCTTGGGATCTGTCCTATCTAACACCTTTATCAGTGACCTGGAAGAGCCAATCAAATGCATTCTCATCAAATCTGCAGCAAGGTGATAGCAAGCTGGGGAGACCAACTGATATGCTCAAAAGCAGGACTGCCATCCAGAGGGGCCTAGACATAATGGAGGAATGGGTCAACAGAAAATTTATGAAATGCAATGAAGACAAATGCATAGTCCCACACCTGTGAAAGAAGAAGCCCATACAGTGATGCAGGCTGGGGGTTGCCTGGGGAAGAGACCTGGGGGCCAGGCTGGGCAGTGAGCAGCACAGGAGCCATCAGTGCACCCCGGCAGCAAAAATGGGAAACAGCCTCCTGGGCTGTATTAACAGGAGCATTGAGGGAATGGATTATCCCCTGTTAATCACCTCTTGGATCACATCAGTATACTGAATTCAGTTTAGTCCACTTAGGACAAGAAAGGCAACAACAAACTGGAGTGTGTTCAAAGGAGGCCACCAAGTTGGTCAGGGGCTAGTGCACTCACCCTGTGAGAAGAAGGCTCCCAGCAGCCATGTGGACATCTACCTGAGGCACCGAAATAGTGGTATGTTAATCTTGAGCTGAATCCCACCTTTACTGACACAAATTGAGCCTGACCTGAATTGAGCATTCCCTCATGGACCAAATGTGCATTTTGCACCCTAAGACTTTCACTGCAACAGTCCAAAAGGATTGTTTGTGTTTGCACATCGAACACAGCATAACCAGCCAGTCAAAAGAGATTATCCCACTGTATACAGCATCAGAGTGACCTCACCTTGAATATTGTGTGCTGTTCTGGGCCCCACAATTTAAGAGAATGTGAAGGTCCTTGAATGTGTCCAGAGGAGGGCAACAAGGCTGTTGAAAGGGCTGGAAGGTATGTCCTATGAGGAGTGGCTGAGGACTTTGGGCTTGTCTAGTTTGCAGAACAGGAGGCTGATGGGTGACCTCATTGCTCTCTACAGGCTTCTGAGGAGGGTAGGTTTAGACTGGACAGTAGGAAGAATTTCTTTACCAAGAGGGTGGTCAAACACTGGAACGGGCTTTCTAGAGAGGTGGTCGATCCCCCAAACCTGTCAGTGTTTAAAAGGCTTTTGGACAATGCCCTTAATAACATGCTTTAACTTTTGGTCAGCCCTGAATTGCTCAGGCAGTTGGACTAGATCATCACTGTAGTACCTTTCCAACTGAAATAGTCTATTCTGTTCTATCTTACTGGTACTGCTATAGGTCAGCCACGGTCAGAGAAGAAAAGTCATCATCTTTGGCTTGTCTGGAACCTGGCAGACAAAGGTGAAGATGATTTACAAAAGTATAAGAACATGAGGGTGGCAAGATGCAGGATGAAAAGGAAATGAAGGGACTGGACTAAATATGGAGGGTAAGGCAGGGAGAGAATCAGAGACAGTATTGGAGGAAGTATGGTTGTGGTTGTAGTCAGAAGAGGTTGGACATGAACTGTAACTACCAGATAACTCGAAAACAGACCTTGCTGTTCTTAATTTCTGGCATTGCTGTGCTGTAATACAATAGCCATGGAGTGCAAAAATAACCTTAATTCAACGATTTATGAGTTTGCATTACAGTACAGTTGGGGTGTAGTCACCAGAGAGTTAAAGTCTGCATCACAATACATACATAAAAGGTTGCATAGAGAGTCATAAGACTGGTATTTTCTAAGTGCAGGGTGCTTGCCATTACAGTCTTCACCATTTTATGTTATTGTTTTAGCAGTTTGGATTGATGAAGCCTTGTTCCTTACCTAATTCTCAGGCATCCAACTGAAGACTGAATCTGCATGGAAAACAGTTTGATACGCTCATCAGCAAAATTTTAACAGTAATGAAGTTCAAATATTGGTATTAAAAAGATAAAACCCCTTCTAAAGGATTTTTAGTTCCACCTGTTTTAATATGAAAGAAACTATGCTGCTATTGCTAAAAGCCCACAACTTTGCTCTCTGAAATCTATGGAAAAAAAGAATGTTTACCTCCACTCACCAGGCTTAGACTCCTCACAGTAGTACAGACCCTCTTCCCCAGAGGCAAAAGAGGTTGACTATCTGGTCTCATTCCAAAGGACAGGAGACATGATAATGCTGAAGGCAACGAACTACTCAAAAATCACTGCACTTCATTATGCAGTGGGGAAGAACAGAAAGATGGAGTTGAGGAAAATAAATATGGAAAATTGACTTGAAGGCCCAAATGTGATAAATCAGAAATCCACAATCGTCTGACTTCTGAGTTCCAGCTTACATTTGCACACTTGCTAAATCTGGACTTTGTCAACCAAAAAATCTGATTTATGCAAGTACTTTATTAACAAGAGGTAAACCAAACTGATGCTATACACTGAGTAATGCCGTTGCTGAATGACAGTTATTATCCAGCCCCCAACAGGATAAAGTGTGAAATTAATTTATAAAAGTCAAACTCTCTTGTATGCAAATATCAAAGCAACTGTTGAACAAGAATTTATGATGCATAACCTCAAATACAGCAGGTAGCTCAAGAAGAATCACTTCTTACAGTTCTGAATTGTAGCAGCATTGAAAATGTCAAAAAGGGTAAGAAATGCTTTCTTCTACCAAAAAACTGACTTAAAAATACCTTACTAATAGTGGTTGAATTGAGTAATAATTGCAGTTAAGTAGTCTAATATGACTAAAGACAGTATGTTCTTCAACTTTAGAATTACCTACTTATGCACTATTATGAAAAGACAAATTGGATCCAAAAGCTGTTTTTCAATATTGGTAACATTTATCTAAAAAGAAAAATTCCCTAAGGTGAAAGTGGCATTAATAATTATATGAGTTAAGCTTCTGTAGGGGAATTCCACACAGGATTAACATTTAAAGTACACCAACCTTTCAAATTCTGGACACGTTGTTTAAGGTGAATTGGCAGATATACTGAAAAAACCCAAATATCGAACAAAACCTTGATTATTCTTTAAATTCTCTTAGTGCTCTTAATAAATGTGATCACCTGGTTTGACACGATTTGTTCATGCACCTTCTACCTAATCTTCTGTTATTTATGAACAATATTTCCCTGGAAGTTTTTCAGGAAATTAAATGCTGGGATTGGAAATCTCTAGAAATGGATTGACAAAAAATAATAATCTGAGCTACAAAAAACCATAGCAGTTTTGTGTGTGTCTGTGCTGAATCCTTACATTGACTCTTCAGTTAGTTAAAACATATCTAGAAGACTTGCAGGCCTTCTTGCTTGAAATTTAATACAATTTCACAGATGGATTTTAAGAAGACAAAGTATGATCAGGTTAATTAATCAATCATTTGTTATCTAGTGGGTACGTAAAAAAGGTCAGTATTGTAACTGGATTTCACATAAAGCTGTCCGGATGTAAATGCCAACAGCATAATTACATTGAGGCCAGGAGATCACAAGTGAGGCAGCTCATCACACAGCACTCGTCACCACATTTTAATGCGGTGGTGAACTTCATAGTAGAATAGAGCAAGAAGCTATTTTCTCAGTTTCTTGGGTTTGGAATATTTTAAATTACTCTACCAAACTGGGACAAAACCAAGAATCTCAAAGAGACCAAAAGGAAACAAACAAACAAATCCCTCCTCAACAAATATAGCTTTAGAACAGTGGAAAAGCTTGCTTTTAGACGCTGATCTTTTTTGTTAAAAGTCTTACTTTTCACTGTAGTTACATTTCAGAAGGAAAGTATTTCTAAAATGAAAAAACAGAGCATTTAATTTTGAAGGTACTGGAAGAAGATATTAAACAAATGTCAAGTCTTTCTGACGTGGAAAAAAACACTGAAAGCAATCCTTTGTCATAAAAAAGTCTAGTTTTGACAAATTGGCATTTTCAAACGAAAAAACCCAAAAAGATTTTTCTTGTGAATCACATTCAACTCTACAATCTCCAGGATGCATTCCAATGAACTGATTATTGTGTGGTTATGTATGTGCATTAGGAAAGAAATTAGCCACAGGCTAACAGCCAGATGGCCTCTTACGATCTTTGGTCTTCTAAATGTGAAAAATAATGCAGCAAAAGGAGGTCTCACATTGTAATATCCCTTTCAGGGAGTTTTGAAAATGTTTTTCATCTTTATTCTAGCTGGAATACAAGAGAGATGACTACCAGAAGATGTTCTCTCTTAGATAAATTAATTGCCTGAGTTATCCTCATTACTTTTTCAATATATATATTCAATTATACATCAATTAGTAGGTGTATTTCATTTGTGGAAGATGGTACCACAATTTGAAGAATTATGAACTGAGAGCTTAATCAGCCATCTAAGTACTTGTGAATATAATTTGTAAGTATAATGAGTTAATTTTTTCTCCTTACTTACACCATTATGCCCCCAATAACTGCAGTGCTCAAGTGGAGATGGGAGCTGCATGTGGCCCTGTATTCCAACAGCAGTCAGCAAGTCACATCAGATTGCACAAGCGCCCGCATTAGCTGTCTCAGAGTGAGCTGCCCTCTACTTTGTGTGTTTGGTAAAACAATGAACATCTTAGTGAAATAGTGGCTGGATAATTCTTGAAAAGACAACCTGGGACCAAAAATTGCCAATTTTTCACCCTACTGACCTTGGATCTCCAAGGAAGATGTCAAAATACCTCAAACACAAATTTTAGAGCAGCCTAAACATAACATTGATGGGGTGGTTTCACAATCACTTCTTTCTCGAAGCTCAGTGAGACTCTCTGCACTCCAGTCCTGCTGAGCTCCCAAGGTAGATCCTCTTCCTTGGCAGAGATGGGAAGGGGTTGGCATAAGCTGTGCCCAGGGCACCTGTTCCTCCCTTGAGCCACAGAGTACTTGGCTTTTTGCTGTCGTCTTTCTATATATGCAGTTTATAAAATTCAACTGCCCAGGAAAATTGGATGTGAATTGGATTTTCCTCCTTCTGCAGATGGAAATTTCTTATCAGTCTGACGCACAAAATGGCAGGCAGGGCAGCCTGTTGTCAGAGCTGGAAGGCTGAAGGAGCTGAGGATGTCTCATCATACAGCACTTCAGACAAGAGAGAAATGGTACACAATGGAACCATTAAAATGTAATTTTCACATAAAGAACTCAGGAAAGGAAATCTGGCTGATAACAAATGGATTGGAGGTATGAGGGAACACCAGTGAGTCACCAAAGACACAGGTTCTCTTCCAGGAAAATACAGCTGAAGAGGAGAAGTGGACAGAGGACCAAAGCTTGCTGAGAACAGAGCAGATGGCTCAGGCAGTGTGAGGGCAATGCCAGATCGGTCATCAAGTGTGAGAATTTACAAGGCATTTTTGAAATATGCCTTCACGTTTATTTGTCCCAGTCATGATAAAATAAGAATAAATCTTCTTTACTAGAGATGCTTTGTTATCATTTACCTATGTGCTTATACAGCACAGCTGACATGGCTCCACAAAAAATGTTCTGTGGCCAATGACAGCAGTGATGAAGCTGTGTGCAAAAGCAACAGCTGAATGATGTTTTTAAAGCCACTAAATCTTTTGCTGCTGAGTTTGAATTCAGAACAGATTTCTCCTCATTATCATTGTTATTATTACCATTACCTTTATGTGACATAAAGAGGTTATATTATGTGACATATAGAGGTTGTCACAGAATAAAAGATGTTCCTTGCCCCATAGAAAGTGACGAATAAAATTTAAGACAAGAGACTATTAATATCCCAGAGAGGTGAAGAGGGATCTTCAAGGAAACAAGTGCTAATTGGCAAGATGGGAGGGGATACAGTGTTGCCAAAAAGGACTAGCTTTTCTAAATTTTTTTGTAGATATCATGTAAAAGAAAGTTAGAAGGAGTATTCTGAATGACAGTAAGATAGAGTAGAAGACGTTTATGGCATTATCTTCCCAGCATGGGTGAGAATGGAAGAGAGTCATCACAAATGTGTTAGGAATTTAGCAAGCAGGAGATTGGAAATCGTAGAGCAATCAAAGATAGCAGTGGTCTTTGAAGAACAGAATGACAGGTGACAGGCAGAGAAGGGACTGGCCATGAGAGTCTTTGAAAATAGAGATGTCACTTACAGAGAAGCAGGGTGCAAAGACATGGAAAAATAATAGGTAAGTGGTAGTACTCTGAACAGATAAGGGGGAAATTGTGTTTATCAAAGCCAGAGGAAAATATATTGCAACAACTAAGACAAGTTGATGATAGAGCTGTAAAAGAGATTTAGATGCGTGGACAGACTGCAAGTATAACATTTATGCAATGCTGTTATGGGTGAACTTCAGGATGTCAGGAGCTGCAGAGAAGCTACAGATGAACTTTATGACCAGGCTACGGACCCAGGAATTGGTTCTACCCGAAGGAACTAATAAGGGAGTGATAAAGCCCTCTGGTAAGTACAGGTGATAGCTGGACATGCTGAAGAGGTGTCAGAGAAACAAACCGAGATCTTAGAGTGTATCAATAGAGAAAGGCTGGATGGATACATGGGCTGTCTTGTTGGGGACTGGAAGAAGATCCAGGGTAAGATAGTAACTGCAACCAGAGGAAGAGGAGTTTTTCCAAGGAATAACACAATCAGTGATGTCAAAGCAGACAACAGGTCAGGAACGATATTCCTGTGGCAGAGATGTGAGTGAGAGCTTAAGGAGACAGTGTAAAATATGGAAACCACCTTCACAACAAGATGCAGTAAATATTGAGGAGTGTAGTTCTTGCCAAGGGGTAGGACAAGAGGCAGTAGTCAGAAGAGGCAAGTGAAGTTGAGAGGAATGGTTTCATAGGGACAAGGTGGAAAGTTTTCTGCATAGTAGAAAAGAGGTTGTCAACTATTGGGGTTGGGCCAGCCACTTGAGACGAATGACAGATGCTCTTAATTAACCCCTCTCCCTCCCCATAGGGGAAGAGAAAGGGAATAAGGGAGAGAGGCTTATGGATTGGGAAAGAAAACTAAAACTGCTTTAATCAGAATAGTAACAATACAATGAAATATATACAAACATATAAGAAACCAATACCGAATCTCACCTCCCTATTGCCATTTGCACCACTGATGCTGTGGACAGGTGCTGGGAAAGTCCCAGACTGGACTCAGCAGCAGGTGGGAACCTGATTCAGGAGCTGTATTCTGAAACTGGATTCGGGAATGGACAGACAAGGGTCAAAGGCAGAATGGACAGAGCCTCCTCAGATGCTGGCCATTGAAGAGGAGCAAGAGAGAGCAAGACCCTCAGCTTTATCCCAAATATGACGTCTATGGGATGGAACACCTTGTTGGTCAGTGTAGGGTCACCTGCCCTGTCCGCTCCTCCCCGCAGGTGCAGCCTCTCACTTACTGCACCCCCACCGTGGGACACAGGATTTAGCAGTGACCTTGGTCTGCACAGGAGCAAGTACAAGCAAGAGCCTTTCTGTACCCCAACCCCTGGCAGTAACTGTGAACATCCAGCGTTGTCACTGCTAGAAGCAGAGACTGTCTGCAAAAATACGCCGTTAACTTCAGAGAGTGCCGTCACTTAGAAGAGACTGAGCTGGAAAGTGAAATCACTGAACAGAATGAGTTCTGTTCTAATTCAAACCAGGATAGAGGTCCAGGGAAAAGTGAGAAGAAAGGGAAAGTGTAAATGAAAGGATAAGAAGGGTTCTGGGAGACCAACAAGGGCTTGCCAGAAGTGAATGTTAGCATTGTCTTAGGTACTTTATTCTGTCTCAGTAACTTTTTACTTATGGGTTTGTGAGCTGATTAACTTGACTGTTATCCAGTTTCCCCCCCAAAGAGCAGGAAGAATCGTAAAAGTTTAAAAGAAAAGTGAACGGAGAGTTTTGCTAACTCTTCATTCTGACTCAAAGACAAGGAGTAGTGATGGAAGAAGACTGCAGAGGATGCTAAAATCAGTAGTTTTGCTTGTTTGTCACAATTTAAAGGTCATCCTTGACACTGGATTGCCAGAAGAGTATATCCTATACTGGAGGAATTGAAATGTTAAGAGCACACGATGAAAATGACAATGTTTTCTGTTAACAGGTACCATCCCTCTGCTGCTGGCTTTATAAAAATAAAATATTTGGAGAGAGAAATTATGAGGGCTTGGATCAAGACTATGGCTCCCTAATTATATAAAGGCATAGCTTTCTTGCTCTTGAAGACCCAGTGGTGCTGTATTAAAGTCAATGGGTGATTTCCAATGATTTCCGAAAACATTTTTACTGCCTAGTGATCTAAGGTAATGTCCGCATTTTACCAGATGAGCCGGTAGATAAAGACATCCAAAGAGTACTGATCAGTATCTTTCAAGCTGGAGTCAGCTTCCACTCCATGCTGACCTCTATATCACCAGCTCTGGGTCCTTGACTAAATAGGAGACTGCCACCATAGTCCCTCGTATCTTTTTAACTGACCTGTAGCCAGGAAATCTCTCCAGTGTGCTACAACAACCATCAGATATAAGAAAACTGGAAATACCAGATCAAATTTTAAGAAGTTTCTGGCGGTGTTTGCTTGCATTACTGTCACTGATTGTGAAGCACTGACCACAGACTCAGCTCTGGAAAAGACACACAGTAAGTGACAGAATGATATGATCATCTAATAATTCAGGTTTGAGGGGACCTCTGGAGATATTCTAGTCCTCATCTAGAATAAATAAGGGTGCTGAAACGAGCATTACTGCTCCAGTCAATGTCAACAAGAAGAGGACCAATGGCATCTTCTCTGAATTGCTATAATCTACCATGTTCTTTTTTACCTCAGATAACTTCCAAATCGTAAAAAGTAGTGTTTCTGAAAGCTACTTTAGGAAGTAACATGCTGCCTCAGGTAACCCACAGTGCATGAGAGGTAGAAGCGAAGGCAACAGACATGTTTGAGAACAGATATGCAGAACAGGCCATGGGGGAGTAGCTGTAAAGAAACAGTTCAGGAAGAGAAAGTCCAGAGATAAATTTCCCTTTGTTATCCACTTATATGTTTAATCTTCATTGCCATTGAACAGCATTTTTTTACAGATAATATATACTGCATCCATATGATATGTGTGATAATATGTATGACAACCCTGCCGCCTCTTGAGAGACTGAGATTAAAGAGCTGGAGACTGCAAACACTCTGGGATTCCAGAGGAAAGTCCTTTTCTATGGCAATGAAGTTTTTCCATTTAGCTTTCTCTGATTATTCCTTCACAGGCAAGAAATCACAGTGTCTTCCTAATGTTTGTAAGAAATTATAAGGAACTAGAAAAAGTGAGGGGGAAATGACCTAAGCAATGTAAGTATTGACGAAGGATTTGAAAGAAAAGGTGGTTTCTCGGCTAGATTGGAAGGAAGAAGTCTGAGCATAGAAGAAGGTACAAATAGAATAATGAGACAAACACAAATTAGAGGTAATTGTTTGCTAAGTGGTAGGTAGAGAAAGCAGATAAATATATATAAGGATTAATTGGAGCTGCTTTGTAAATGAAATTGTGAAGTCTTTGAGAGAGAAGCAAGCAGTGTTTGAAAGAAAGTGAGGCTGTAGGAATGGAGCGGGTGCAGTCAAACTGGAAGATGCAAAAGCCAGACAAAGTAGGATATATGGAGAGCTGCAACCAGGCAGATAACAGAACACATTAATTTTGGAGGTGGGATTTCTCTTGACAAGCTCTAGAGCATCTAAAATACACATCCATATCTAAACCTAAACTTGCCACTCTGACTCTGAATTTAAACCTGCCACTCTGACTCTTCCTTTATTGCCAATGGGGAGAAACAGGCAATTCCAAAGCAGAATTGCAAGAGAAAATACTAGACAAGGTCAAACTTTCAGATGTCTGAATTAAAGCAGATATATCCTACATTGTGGCTCTGAGTCCCTTACCTAAACATGAATGTGTGTTGCTATTTGAGATGTCCTGAAGTATCACTCTGTCACTTAGGCTATTGGTAGTGAGATCATGGGGCTCCGTTAGGTTTGGTGTCACATCTGCCAGCCCTGACAGAGGTATCTGTTTCCTCAGAAGTCTCTAGGGCCTATGTGTGGCCAAGTAAGCAGAGCCCTTTCTATCTGCAAAAGGAGAAGAATCTGGATCTTTCTTCTGGAAAAAAATCCACATTTTGGAACCGTATTTTTTTTTTCTCTATTAATTTTCTCGGCCCTTTTCTAGAAAAAGGTTGGAGATTTCTCCTGTCACAGACTGTGTTGGTTTACCCTGAAATAAAATGGTCACCAGCCTACAGAACTAAGGGTTAAATCAGAATATGATGTTTGTCATTTCAGCACTGGCTTCTTCTCAAAGTTTAGACACCTAACCGGAACTTCTGGAGTGTGAGTTTTCTCATCCTCACATAGGTCCATTCACTAGGTAGCTCTCTGGTAGTGCCTATTCCTGTTCTTTGCTCATAGGAGGAGCACCTACCTTATAGATGCATAGGTTGGAGCAGAAGAATCGAACCATGGTTGGGATTCCTTTTTTCCATCCATAGATATCTATGGCAGAGATCTTTAATTCTGAATTAATTACATTAGAATCCCTTTGTGGTCACTGGGGAGAAATAAGGACACAATTCATTTGACCTGTTTTGGTCTAATTTCATTTGAATAAGATAAATTATGTCCTAAGGTGCCGATTAAGGGAGGTTAAGGTGACAAGCTCAGATGTAAATGCCCCTATTCTGGATATTTTAAAGTGCCACCCTTGAAACGTGCACTTAAATCTAGCCTGTAGCCAGATTTTGGAGATTCATTAGGTCATTGGCTGGATCGGCTTTTCTCCCACAGCCTGGGTGATAGTGATCACAAATATGTCCCTCATCATGGGCTGGTGTTGGGCACAGCTAACTCCTGTCTTCCCTCCATGCCTCCCCACGGCAGGCCTGGATTGGAAGAGAGGAGCTGGGTGGGCAGAGGGCACAGTGTCCACAGCCAGGGACAGTTGCTGCAGGAAGGTAAAGAGTGACCACCTCCCTGATCACAAAGAGTTTGATTAACATTTGCAGGATGATCACTGCTCACTCCCACAGCCCTGCCAGCAATTTTTACTAGCCAAATGGGAAACGCTGTCCCCTCATGCGTGGCACATGGCGTGCCTGGGGCAGCGGGGTAATGGATGGTCTTTGTCTTGGGAGAGAGCAGAAAGGAAACAGGTGTTTCCTAATGCAGATCTGTACCCATGACAGACCCACTCCAGGAGACTCTTGGTCTGTCCCCAGTTCCTTCCCTTCCCACCAGCTGCACTGGAGAAGTTGCCTTTTCATCTGCCCTGGCTCCATTTTTTGTGTGGCTGCTAAGGGGCAGAAACCTCCAGCACGGCAGCAGCAATGATCATCCTTCGCTGTTATTAATTAAATCAATTACCATTTTTACCTACAATGCAAATTAACAGCTCCAGCTGTTAGTGAATGCAAGCTGGAGAAAGTGATGGACATACTAAACTTCTAAGACCTAAGCCTGAAACCGAGAATTTAATCCAGATTTGGGAGATTTCTACCTTAAATGGGGGTATTAATCTGGGTCTCCTTTCTGTGTCTTTGCTCCTTATTTATTTGTAGGCCTTTTCACAGTCAGAAAACAAGAGTGGCCTTGTATGCAAGGACTTGTCTGGAGCATAAGGAAGCACTTTGGGAAAAACAGAGATTTTAGAGAGATGAATGGTGCCATCTGTCATGGAACTGTCCAGGGAACAGCTCATTAATTGAAGTAAATTGAAGTAAAGTGCATGCTCATAGTGGTATATCTATCTGTATAGTTAAATTATAGTAAGTGACTCCTACTTAGTTACTTTATAATGTTTGCTGCTGAATTTATTGGAAATGTATTAAAAATTGAGTTGTTAACTATCAGATATAAAACCCCGTCATCAAGCTCTTTCCACTTTAAGACAAACTGAGTCAATAGAGAAAAGCTTTTGGTGCTTCTCACTATTTCTGTGTAATATTTTTACATACCATTACCTATATTTAGTAATTAGAGATTTCAGATTAATCGCCTCAAATTCACACTCAGCACACAGTCTGCTCTGTTTTCAGCTGGATCAATCCCCTACACCGGGTCACCATCCATGCTCGGGAGCAAGGCAAGAACAAGTGCTAGGTTTCAGCTGTGAAGAGGAGCTGTTTTATTTTTGGCAATGCTAATTGAGTGTTAATTAATTAAGTGTTAATTAAACTGCACCCTCAGGGGGTGATCTCATGGTAGATTAGGTCTACCTAAACGTGGGCTGTCCTTCACAGTCCCTGACACCCTTCTGTAGGCATGCCTCACTGCAACTGCTCACTACACTATGAACTGCAAGAGTACCAATCCTAACGTGTGGGAGATGGTGGGGACAGAGATCAAAGGGAGAGGCTGGCAAATGGGTGGACAGTAGCCCGGAGTCATAGAATAATTCAGGCTGGAAAAGATCCTGAAGATCACTGATACCAACCATTAAACATAGTGTTTCTACTCTGTCTCAAACTGGTGACGATTTGCGTGTTAGGTGAACGTGACAACACACACTCCAATTAAAAGAGTTAAATTGCAGTGGAGGTGTGCTTCCGGGTAATCTGAGGGTTGTGCTCTGATTCGGAGACATGCGTGATGGGAAATTATTACCAAGATGCAGTGGAGCTTTATTCTCAGATTTTTGCTTTGTTTTGTATCGTTTGTCTCTGGCTTTAAGATTTTGGGTGGGAAGCTTTCTCTCTGAGGAAATTTCTTTGTGAAAAAATGTGAAAATGACCAATTTCACTTTCATCGTAATTAGAGATAATATTAGAGTTTAAACAAAATCTGAAATTCCAAATGCAGTTAGTGTTGCTATTCCCATTTTTCATTTCCATTTTTTTCCTTATTTTAAAAATAATGGTCCCAGTATTAACAAAGTAAGCTGCAGTTTGTTTAACCTCCCCTTCCCAAACTTGTCATTGACCTCTAGCCCTATTACTCTAATCTTCTCTCTTTCCCTCCTAAATTACTTAACATCTAAGCAGCAAAACCTGCAGACTTCGCTGTGAATCTTTCTCAGGCCAACCTGGGGGTTTATGCGCACAGGGGGCTTTATGTATAGAGCAGACTGTCATGCTGTATCAGGGCACCCTCGCTGACCTGGACTAGTCAGCTTAGGTACTGGAGATGGTGTGACTGCACTGTAGATGACAAACTGTTCTCACTGGTCACATAACATTCACGTTGTTGCAGTCTGCTATTAATAATTGGAATTAATATACTAACTTTTATCTATCTTTTAAAGAGTTTTGGGAGTGAAGGAGACAAAGGTGACAGGAAGGGTCTGTAGGTACAGCTAGGGCAACTTTCAGAAACTGCCAGGGATGAGAGGCTCAGCATATTTTGCAGCTGGCTTCCCTGGGCCCTTGGTTTGTTAACATTAGAAGGAATCTCATCAAAAATGGGACTTTTCCAACTCAGTGATTGCTTTGGAGAAGATAAACATGACTTTTGGCTCTCATTTTAGTTCCCAAAGAATAGAGAAGAGAGAAAGAAGAGCCTAACGGTTACCTTAGGAAGAGATGACAGATGACTGTCACCATGGCAAGTATGACACTGAGGGAAAAAAAACCTCAAAACTACTTGCATCAGTTATTCCTATATATTTGTCCCTCAGCAACATCATTCCCTTTTAGCAGAAATTTTTTTTATTTATTTTTTTTTAGTTTTCAATACCCATGAAATTAAGATCCAAGTAGACCTTTTTCAAACTAGCTCACCTGAAAGTGGTTATTGGTGCACAAGCAGTTGGTGGGGCTTCTGGGAACACATAAGTGATCTAACAGGAAAAACTCTGTGCTAGAAAAATGAATGGCACAATGAACAGCATAGAGAGTACTGCCCAAGAAGGTATAAATAAGCCTTCCTGCTCTCTTTTATTTACAAGGAGCATTCTCCCAGTGGGAGAATATTTGCAGACATTTCACTAAAACGTTCTTGTAGGCTGCTTTCCTTGCTTTCATTAGTGAAGTTGTAAGTAAATGAGGCAGTGGGTACCTTTAGCACAATGGTGGTACATTCCCCTAGGGAACAGAGTGTTTGGCTAAAGCTACAGTGTAGACCAAGATCTTTCAACATACCACTTGTTTTGTAATGGTTATATCTTAATGCGCATTCATTGCAAATCTAACCTCTCTTTCCTACACTGATATTGAATCACTGGACTATACAAGCCAAAAAGCCCCCGAGTCTGTAGACTTGAATTAAAGAAAGAGTTTGGTTACTTATCTTTGCTATCTCTGATCCTGAAGGAAAATTGCCATGTGAAGAGCTTATCACAGGTTTTTAACAGCATGTAATATCTACTTCGCTTAACTGTTTGTGATATAGGTCAGCTAAAGAAGAGAGGCTCCACTTTGTAGCACTGCACCAGGCAGTACACAAGGTATAGGTAAGTGATGCCATAAGAACAAGGTAATTGTCCTTTTATTAAGCTCTACACATTTCAGTAGGGGGTCTTCGAGAAAGGCAGAATCTAATTTATTCATATTACCAGTGTTTGCCAGTGATTTAAGTTATTTATATGAACTTACATGTGAAAATTACAGATTGCAAAACTGTAGCCAGTCAGGACTTCCAAATAAAAGACAAAAAAAATTAAGGAAAGGCAATATCTTATATTACACTGGCAAGCAGGCTGGAAAGGACAGTCATTCAGGTATACAGGCTTTTATTCAAGCAGGCTGCGCAAAACTCATGCCCAAAAGCCTTACTGGTTTTCACAGCTGCTATTGGTCAGTCTGAGGTATTATCACACCTTACTAACCAAGGAATAAAAGAAAAACAAGCAGCATTTCTGGAAGGCATGCAGACGTACAAGTACATAGGGTCATTTTCTTCAGGAACTATTCTGATACCTTGACCAGGGAACCAATAAAACATAACCTTACAATAGTTCCATTTTAAAAGTTTCTTATAAAGGTGGGAAAGTTAATAAGAGCACCATGAAGAGGTCTTGAGACTACCAGAAACAGTCTTAAGGAGCTCCCTTTCACCTTCACCTTGCCGCTGCAAGCTTTCAGGTTTGATGGATAACCAACATCCCACAAGAACCTAAGGCACACCTAAGATGCCTTCTGGCATCTGCGGAACATGACAAGTTCATTTTTTCTCATCCGAGCTGGACGAGCAGGAGTTCCTCCTGTGAGAACAAGAAGCCCACAGAGGGGATGTCAGGAAAAGTTAATGAAAAATGGATAAGATCAGGAGAGGTCAAAGTTTGGGCTGAAGTTCAGGAAAGCCCAGGACATTCACTGTAGAGCACTTCTAATAAAAATAAGAGCACATATAACTGGATGCTTGGAAATCTGCAGACAAAACAAGCTGTAAGACTTGTTGTTCCAACTTGAGCATTTTTGTGAGCTAGTAATTGATGGTGCTCAAAGCAATAGGGGCCTGTTGCCAGGTGTTATCTGTCTTTGAAAATCAGTAGGCAACACTCCGGTACAACAAATTTGGTACAACTGTGTTTTCTGTGACTGATGAACGTGTAAACAAACCAATTATAAGGCCATAAAAAATGATGAAGTGCAAACTTTGAAATGGTTCCTTCATACTTTTCTAACCTTTCAAGAAAAGCTACTTTTAAAGAATATTGGAGGAAAAAGACCTAGAAAATGAACTCTTACAGTATGTTAATCTCTCCTGACTCCCCAGCAGGTACAGTAATTTAAACACAGGTCTAGTCATTATTATCACCGAAACTGTGGGTGGGAAAAGGGACTGCTATAAACTGATAGAAATGGCGTTCTTATTCTTGCAGTTATGGCTTCATTAGGTTCATTCGACAAATAAGTCATTACACAACGGTCTTTTGCAATGTTGGTGTTTATTCAAAGCCATACAGGTTCTGCTGCATCTGCAGAGTCCAGCCTCTTGGCCTTGCAGAGCTGCTTTCCTAAATGGTCACCTCTTCTTTCTGGGCTTACACATGTGTAACGGTTTGAGATGGCTCCAGCAGGGGTTGAGCCCTTTTGTTCTTCCCTTCTCCTTTTCCCCGAAGCGTGGGAAAGTTTCCCCGCTGCTTTTGGGAAAAAGACGCGCCAGCCCTCTCGGTTCCCTCATTGGGAGTCAAGATATTCAGACATGCCTCAGAGAATGAGCACATAAAAAGCGGAGTTTAAGACACTCCCCCAGGGCTGGCCACGGCACTTTCAATTCTCTCCGTGCCAGGACTGCGAAGCTTCACCAGAGAGAGAAAACCATCCGCAGTTACCTCAGTGCCGCTGGAGCAGTAAAAAGACTCCTTCTGTGAAGTAGGTAGACCTTTCTGCTCTGCCGATTACCGGCGGGGGTGGTTTGGACTGAGTTTAACCCAATAAGGGGTAAAACCGTCTGTAAGCCCCCTGATCCTGTGTCAAAGGGACAGAAACCGCTGACGAGGGGAAAAGCGACGAGGATTCTAAAGGCTCTGCTCAGAGCTCCCGCGTGCCACGCAGGAAACCCACAGGCATTCTCTGAGGGTCCGGTCCGTACCCCACTCCACAGATGGGGAGAGGCAGAAGCCTTGGGGTTCTGCCCCCGGTGAACTCAAGTCTTCTCCCAGGTACCCCAGAGGAAGAAAGATTACGTTACTGCATAGAGGTTTGCCCCAGGAGTTTTTGCGAACTGAAAACTTGTGAGGTGATGGACAAAGACTCCTTTCTTACCCCCCACCCCGGCGGTGTGACCGCGTGGCGGGTTCTTTGTTTGTAAGCGGGAGATGTGGGTCGAAATGGGAGACTGTATCATACTTGTAGATGCCTATTTATGTGTTTATCGATTTCTCCCTCTCTCTCTCTCCTTCCAGTCCTATTTGTATTTAAATGATTGCTTTATGGTTCTAATTGTGTTCACTATTAAACCACTTCTGTTTCTCACCCCGCTTAAGTTAAGCCCTGTGTATCACATTCCTTTTCCTTTGCCTAAACAAAGCCTAACGAGCCATTAAGTTCGTGTAGGTTTGGGTGGGTTTACCTTGCCTCCAAACCCGTATAGTCGTGAAACCTTTTCAGATATAACAGCCTCATAGTTTTAACCCACGACAACATGCTACTTTGTGTTAATACTGGGGAAGTACCACCTGCTTTATGCCACACCTGGACCACTTTGCTACTGCTGGATTGTCTCCAAGCACACGCCATGGTATATCAATACCACCTGCCTTCTCTCTCTACTGCTGCTTATCCACGTCTGGGGGTACCAACATCCCATTTCCCTGAGGTCTGTCGCTATGAAGTTCCCAAACTTAAAGCTTTCTAGCAGCTCCTGACACTCTCCCTCATCACCGGCACTGCCTTGCCCCACGGTGTGTGTGGTTCCTATTCACATGCCATATTCCCGATTTGGAGCCTGAGCAAAATAAAGAGCAGGCCCCCACTCTCTTGCAGACGAAGGGCAGATAGGTAAAGGCAGAAGCTGAGGGAAGAGAAATAAGGCTTGCACAACTAGAGCGAAACATGCAGTCCTGTGAGCAGCAGACCAAATTAAAACTGAGCTTACTGCAGATTTACGTTTTGAGGAAAGTATTTCTGTGTGGATGCTCTGGTTTGTAATCAGAGCCAAACTCACCCAGCAGCCCTTCTCTCTCTGAAATCTTCAAAACCACCCCTTCACTTAGCTCCCCGTTTTCATGTGCTATAGGGAAATTTAACATTTTTAGGAACTCCACTCCTCTTTTTTATGCGGCTGAAATTAGCCAATTCCATCAAAACATCTTACCCAGGAGAAGACAGACTGTGTTGAGAACACTATTATGTACACCATGTTTTCCAAGGAAATTGGGCTAAAAATGAATTGCTCTTTGCTGCATTTGGATATTTTCCTATAGGAAATCAGGTCCATGATGTTTCAAAGTTCTCCTCCTCCAAAGACAAGGGTTTTTCAAAACCTTGATACAACAGCTTTGGGGCGTGTGTGCGTCTCCCACGAGGCAGTGCTCATGGAGGGACTACACCACCTCTCCAAGTCCCTTATCCATCTCACAGTCCTGCACTGTTGCTCATGCTTACTGTCTTTGCATCGTCCATGGAGAACAAGTTCTTATCCCGCACAGCAAGTGCGAAACCTGAACACTGACCTTTCCCACACTTGACTGTGGCAGATACGACTCATCTGATCTTTACAGTGCCCTGCATGATTTTACACTTCCGTGTAGCTTACGAAAGGCTCACATCTTTACTAGACTCAGTTCAGATCTGAGCTAATGATGGAGAAATTGAAGAAATGGCATATGCTTAATTTTGAGCATTGGTAGCGATTCTTTCTGTGTGTAAGATTTCTGATAGTAAAAAGCCCCCCAACATACCAAGAGGGCTGTCTGGAGAGTACTTAGTTTCATAAATTTCTAGGAGCTAAAATATTACTTGGATATTTTGGGGAAATTCTTTCTTTTAAGAACTGAGAAGTTATTCCAAGATTAAAGATTTCCAAGAGTTTATTCCAGGAATTAACTTCTTGGTCATATCCAGTAATAAGAAACTAACTCCTCCCCTTAGAAACTGTCATTACTATATTGGGCAGAGAAAACCTCGGTTTAAACAATGGTATTTTGGTTCCTGTGTTCTAAGAAGTTGAATCTTTTGGGACTTCTCCTTTGTCTTTGAGACACAAAAAAGAGTCTCCACGAAAGTTCAATGAATGTTTGAAGCAACGTTCAAAGTTGTTTTATTATGGTTCCATGAGGATGTCATTCCCTACTAGTAATGTGGTTCATACTGTGAATGCAGTAATCTGTGTAAGCTAGACTATGATCTTGCTCGTATATACATTAGGCAAACACATGACAAGAAGAGTTGGTGAGAGACAGCAAGCACGACTTGATGAGTTGTGATTAGTCCAGTGGGAAATACATCCCAGAAAGTTACTGGTAAGAAACAAAATTAATGGGAGAAAGAGACTATGTGGGCAGTGAGTGGAGGGGCAAGGCAGTGAGAAAGATCTTTGATTATGTTTCCCTTCATTCTTCATCTGGGAAGTATCCCACTTCCACATCTCACCTCCTTTTTCCAGGAATACATAAGCTGTGTTTGATAGCAACAAGTACAGAGTAACTGTGTTTTATTTTCAGCACATCAGTAATAAGCATTTCTAAACATTTCACTGTACAAAGCTGGTGGTGTATAACATGATTACTCAGTCAAGCACATTTAAGTTCATTCTCACGTCATAGGAATCACAGTGGGTGTGTCTGCAATGCTGGCAATTGCTGTGGAGCATAGAGGTTCTTGAGCCGCTTCAGATAGCAGTCCAGCACCGCCGCAAAGAGCTCAGTGCAAACAAGAAGTCATTAATAACCCACCTTCCCTCTCTGAAGTATGAGTTAAGTTCAAAGCAGTGGAAACAAGGCCCAAGGGGTAGTATAAAGGCACTGTGATCTGTCTACAAGGCATTGCGGCAGAATCAATATGGGTTCTTGGCAGATATAAAACATAGGGTTTCAAATATTGGCCAACCAACCTGAGCTGGAAAGGAAAAAAGCTCCCAAGGTGAAGGCAGGGAAATTTTAGGATTGGCTTTACCTTTATCTTTAGTGCTTAGATTCAGGTAATCATCAGTGGCGTGATTAATTTGCCTACATATAGACATAAATGCTGTTAGACACCCTAAGGTATCCTGCCTGACCTTCTGCACCCACTTCTAGGGAACGTGAATCATCTGCAGCATCAGACGTGTCAGCCTTGTGCAGATATGGTACATCCCATCCCCTCAATCCCTCCAGCCAATGAAGGCAGAAAAACACCTCTGATGTGGGAGTAATCCCCTGGTAGAATGGCTGTCTGTATGACCACAGATACCCAGCGCTACTTGAGATGCCCCAGAGAAAGCCTATCTCCTCACAAGGCTGGGAAATACCACATAAGGCCTGTATCCTACTGGCATGTCAACTGGATACTCAGAGGTACTCTAGGAAATCTCAGATTGCACCTAAATTCTAAAGAACTGAATTGTGCCCAGAGTGTTATGGGATGAGTTGCTGCCAGCAGGTGCCTATTCCTTCACCAGCTGGAGAGGGAGTCTAAATGACTGGTTTAGATGGGTTTCAGATGTCTGAAGTTGGGTGAGATGAATTCCAATGCATGCAGTAATGCAGAGTTTCCGGGCAGTAGTGTGTATGTGAGAAACGGCACAAAGCACGCATGCAACCACGGCAAACCACATCCTCAGCTCCACAACTGCCTTTAACCTTTGAATTCCTTCATTTAGCAGAAGCTACTGGCCAAAGAAAGCACCTCATCCAGATGACACTCTTGCCTTCAGTTGCACATGCAAACAGAGGGACAGCATACAAAGATCAAAATGTAAAGAAAGGGGGAACTGGATTGGAAAAGGTCAAGTCATATCACTAACAAGACCACTCCTCCATTAATTACATGAAGCTCCCTAAGGATTCAGTTGTCAGGAGCAGAACTGGAGTTGAGGGACTATGTGTGACAGATATGCTGGCAGCAAATCAGTGAAATTACAGTTGGACCCATTTGAGCTCTGAAACCCTTTCTTCCCCCCATCAAACCATGCCATCAGTCAGCCTATGGGGAACAACTTCACACCCAAAGAGGGGATAGTAATGGGTTGTACAGTTCCTCTGTTATAGTTCTCGGGAGTTTCTGAACTATAATTCCCATTTTTTGGGCATCGTTCTGTTTGTATTACTATTGCCATCTACTCTGGGCTGTTATCACACCATCAATGGTCTCCATTCGGAAGGGAGCCACTGAGAGCTGATTGTTCCAGTAAAAACACTGTCTCTAATCCAGTAACCAAACTGATGCTCTAATATGACGTAGTCCAGCCAGAACTCCTCTCTATGGTGTCTATGGACCATCTTTGGGAAGTTGCTGTCTTTAACATGCATCTACCTGCCAGTTTACTTAATGTCTACAATATGCTCCTTCCTCTTGAAATGAGGGCATTAGTGCAGACCTGAGTGCAGCTCAAGGGTGAGATCCCAGCATTGTACAACATAAAACTGCTTTTTTGTTGCTCTGATCATGCATTTTGGAGGATTTGAGAGTAGAGGGACTAGTATCTGGCCTGATGGAAGAAAACTTTAGCAATTCAGACTTCCCATGTCACCAGCAGTGTCAAAATGAGTAATGGAAATAAAGGAGAGGCAAAGAGGCTTGGCAAAAACAAAATTCATATTTCCCTCTGAATCTGGATTGGACCGGTTGGTATGTTGAACATCAGAAGAACATTGGGTGCTAAAGGTAGATTTGTTCAAGTGAAGCAGGAAGCTCCCATCCCGAGTGTTTGGTGTCATCTCCAATCCTTGGAGGCTGTCTGCCAAAGTCAACTCCAGTGCTCTAGGTATATTTTTATCACAGCAATGACACTCTGCCCACTGTCAAGTCATTCTGCAGTTTCAAGTAGATGCAGTAATTGCATTAATTTCCAGCCTAAGTAGCTTTTTTGTATTTCAGCGTTCCACTCGGCACTTTAGCACTCTTCATTCAGAACTAGGGATGAAAGTCCTACATTTGTCTCTACATGCCTACAGCACATCAAGGCTCCTTCGGGACAAAGATCCTGCTGAAAGCTGCCACGTTTTCATTATTTCATTATATATTGATCATGCCTAGTTTTTCACAGTGCTCTGATGTGTGTCAAGAGTCTGCATGTTATGTCCCTGTGATGGTACTTGTCAGAAACATCCAGTTCACAGCTGTCATATGGTATGTGCCATCTGCTTAGAGAGCTGGGCACTGAGCTGTACAAGAGCAAAGAAAAGGACAAGAAAAAGTCAGTGGGCTCTGGGGGAAAGACTAAGCTTGAAAGAATTTTCCCTCTTATACATTATGTATGGTACAGGGATACAAAAAAATCATTTTAGTCTTTCCACCAACACTGCACGTTATTCTTTCATGCTTTAAAGTATTTCATGTGTGCCTGTACCCACCTCTCCTCGGCATCTCGAAGTTTACTGTGAGCAGTTTATTTACTCTTTCTATTTGCTTACTTTTTCTAAGTAAGGTCAATCAAAGGGCTACTTCAATTTGCTCTTCAGTAATAGGACTAAATCAGTGACACCAAAATCCATCTTAGAGAGAAGCTACCTGCTACTACTGGTTGAAACCATGTAAATTCTGGCAAGAGTTAACCATAAAATGCAGATTACTTATGGCTTTTGGTTACAAAATCGCCCTTGGGAGGGGCTTGGCACGTGTCAGGCGTATACAGAAATGACAAGTCACAACATCCAGGCCACTTGCCATGGCAGGTGACAATAGCAGACTGCTTTAGTATCAGCAGCACTGATGCAGCACAGGATCCACACAGAGTATTGTATGTTGCTTGACCGAAGTGCTTCTGACTTGTCCGAAGTAGAAGCTTGAGCAGAGGGAAGTTGAGGAGGTTTTTGCACGAATATGAAGAATTATTCTTTTAGGAAACAAGATTGGGTTGGAAAGTTTTTCTCCCTTCTGTCAGAAATAGACATTAAAAAAATAAGTCAAAATAAAGAAGAAAAGCCCTGACAAAAATTTGAGAATTCATGACATTAATTTTCAGATAAAACTGAGTTTATAATTATTACTTATATCATTATTGCAATTAGTTGAACTTCTGACAAAAATAAGTCTTCTGGGTTTTTTTTCCCACTTTTATGTCAGAAATATCTGACATCGGGACTATATAAAATCTTCTTTCAAAGGGAAAATTAATAGATACTGACCTTCTTTCCTGAACAATGTTGCTTTTGCCAAATCAGAATTTTCAGACAAAAAATGGTCTTTGAAAATTTTTCCAACTTGCTTTTCAAGAAACTTTTAAAGAAATAGCAAGCCAGTACAGTAAAAGTCTCCAGTTTAACTGGATCAGACACAATATCTGGCACTGAACACTGTCAAAATGTAGTTAGCCTTAGGGGGAAAGTGTCCAGATGCAGAGATACGTTTGACTGTATTATGACATCTGTTATGCAAACCAATACTACAAACTTAGATCCGTATCTGTTTTTGGGTAAGTAAAAAATTAAGCTGCACTAAACGATAAGGAACAATTTAAGATTACAGACTTAATTCAATGGAAGATAATGGCTTTTCCTCCTGAACAGTCAGTTAAAAACTGGGATCTGATCAGAACAAAAATGCAAACACATCAACATACAGGTTTTAGGAGAAATATAGGTGAATCAAGAAATAGACATTGCTGGTCCATTGCAAGGTGGATCAGTATGGATGCATCCCAATAATCTTGATGACACTATGATATTTGCCTAAAGCTTTGTGGCCCAGGTCATACAAATGGAGGACATATGTTCTACATGAAAATTTTGCTAGAGTCTAAGATAAATGTCAAGATTTTTACAGCTATAAAACTAAACCGTAGCAATAAAAATCTACTGCTAGATCAGCCTATGGAGAAAACACTAAAGCTAGGAGGATCCATACAGAAAGAACATGTTTGAGACAGAAAATAACTAGGCTTATTTATATGGATTATTCACCCTTGTCTTTAATAATGGGAAAGATGAGAGGATGCTTAATAGGAATGAATATTCAAAAAGGAAAACTCCAACAGACAAAGATGAAAAAAATATCTAAGATCACTGTGCTGAAACTTCTGGAGCAGGTTAATCTTCAGCCAAGAAGTACTAGCATGTGAAATCACAAGTGATGCTGCTGCAAAGTTTTTCTAAATGAACTTATTCATCTGTGGCTAGTGCATTAGCCTTCGAAATCAGCAAACAGCACTCATATTTTGAAAAGAGAAAAATTACTTTTGCAGTTAAAGGACCGTTAGCCTGCTTTCCAGTGTATGCAAGGTGTTGGAGCAAATTTCAAAAGAAAGACTATGTAACAAAATGGAGATAAGCAGAAAATGGGATACAATACAAACTGAATTTACAGCAATAGATTTTGACAGATAAACTTGGCATCATTCTGTGATATATTGGTCTATGTTTAGATGAAAGAATGTGATAAACACATCCCAAATGACGTTCTTCTAAGACTCGCGTACATTCCAAGGACAAATTATTAATGCTTAAGGCAAAGACAGGGAGATTATTACAATTAGTTTAGGAGAAAATCTGGCTCCAGGTAACAACAGCTAACACCAAAGGAAGAAGTAGCCAGCAAAAGCTGTGTTTTAAGTGGAATATGTCCAGGATCAGTCATTATGTCATTTTTTTACAATACCAGGGCACAAAAAAACCCTAATAAAAATAGTTAATGACACAAATTTGGGAGACAATGTTAATAGAGAGGAAGGTCAGAATATCATATGGGAGGAAACTGAAAATCTTGAGCAATAAAAATCAGATTAAATTTAACAGCCCAAACTGCCAGGTCAGACACATAGAGACTAATAAAAAGATTTCCTGTAAGCTAGGGGATGAACTGTGATAGTGGGAGGAAAGGAGAAAGCCCAGACTGGAAATAATCATTCACAGTATGGCCGTGAGTCACCAGCATGATTCAGACACACAAAGGTTGATGCAAGTGTAGGATGTTTCAGGAGTGATATTTCTAGTAGACAGGGGCAGATGAGAACAGTAAGTCAAAGGTATTATACCTGGAGTATGACACAAACCCAGGCACTTATGGTCCATATGGTCATTCACTGTAAATATTGATGGGATAAGAGGATCTAAACAGAAAGACCTTGGTGTCCAAAGAAGAAAGAGGTATAAAGGGGACACGGAAATTCAGACTGGAGATGAGTAAGGTTCAAAGATGACAAAATGCTGGAGAGACTTGTGAAACATTTCTGTCTGCTGCCCTTGGCAAAAAACGCTGAGGCACTTCCTGCAAGGAAAATTCCTAGGGGTAGAGTATCAGGTAACACAGGCGCAGGCAACACAACCCCTTCATGAGGAAGCATGATGTGCATGCCCAGGGGATCTTGTAATGTGGTTACTTGGGGTAGCAGGAGACCGCAAAGACCTTTCAGTCTCTTCTAGTAAATTATTGCCTTTACTTAGCTAAATCCACAGGAATCTGGAAGGAAATGTTGCCAGCCGAAGATGTGCAGGGTTTTGCTTAGAAGTAGATAGGATCTGGAATTTGAAGCTCTAATTCTCATCTCAGATAGTCTCCTGTGAGACTGAGGGAGAGAACATTAGCCATTCATGCGGTCTTTTTATCTCCACTAGAAAAGTGAGGGGATCAAGAATCACAGACCAAATTGGCTTTAACACATATGAGGGAGTTTTAAAGTTTCTAGTTTGTACTCCAAGAAAGCCAAGTATCTCCCTTCTTGCTTATGCTTTGAAAGGAGGAAGTGTCAGGAAAAAAATGCAATATACCACAGAGGGCTCAGAAGAGGCCAGCAGACCCTCTCCCTCTACCAAGCAGAGCGGCTGATGGGTGAGAAGCACCAGAAAGCTGTATATCTCAGAGATGGAGATGCAATGAGACTTGGACAGAGGTCCATGCTCATGTAGCATTGCATCTGGCTGGCAGCAGTGATCCCACACCCTCAGTAGTCCTCTGTCCCTGTAAAACGGACAGCACCACAGTGCACACCAGGCAAGGAATAAATACTGCTGCTATATGACCTGTTTCAACCTAAACAAATACTCTTCCATCAGCCAGAGGCGGGGACAAACTGGGTTTTGGAGCTAGCTTAAGGAATGTTTATGCACCCAAACCTTTCCCATGGTTGCCATACTCCTTCTCCCACCTTCTCAACAGAAAGTTTGACATGAAGTTGCCATCAAATTGCCAATAATTAATTTTATATTTTGTTTCCTGGACTCATTTAATTTTGCTATTGCAAGGAGTACATTTTGAGACTCATGAGTGACAATTCTTGTCACAAGAAGCAGATCTTTGATTAATTCTTTCTGCTCTAGATTAATTTGTGTGACAATCATTTGTGACAAAGATTAATCTTTCAAACAATTACTGTGACAAGTTTCTCCATAAAGACAAGCCATCACCCTTCTGCTCTTTTACTTTGACCTTGTTTTGTGACTTTGGAAATGTTACTGTTTCCTTAAGACTCATTTTACCCATCGATAACATCTATGTAAGTCATCTGCACGGAGTATTTGCTATATATCATAGGACATGGAAACTTAATAAACTGTGAATTGATCAAAGAGGAAAAGGTGATTGGAAAACAATCTGGGATGTTCAATAAAAAGAGATAGTAGCCATAACTTCAGATATATTACAAAACCAAAGATTTTAACCAAAAGATTAAAAAAAAAAAAAAGATATATTTTTGGAAGTTTTTTGTTTCTAAGAACTGAGGGTGTTTTCAGAAGTAATTTCACAATTTTTGATGAAACTTCTATCCAAAATTTCATAAAAAGAGGTAGTGACATGATCAAAGCTCTTTCTCTAGCAAGTAAACAACATTAGTAACACTGGACAAAGTTAATTTGCTTTTTTTGGCAGAACTGCAACGCTGATAATGCAAAAAATATTTTGCAAAAAATATTAAGTTTAAAAATATTTCTCTTTTATTGAAACTTTCTGGCAACCTCTCATGACCATCAGTTCACATGGTGACTTTTGAAGCACGCAAAATCTCTTCTCTCTGTGAAAAATTCATAACATAGAAAGGGTTATTCTTAGAAAGGCACAGAGAGTATTAGCAGCATGATGGAGAAGGCCACTTTTTCTGCTGACAGACTTCTGCTCTCTCCCTTATTTTCCATATTTGAATAAAAATATACTGTGCAGCTACAGAACAGTTTCTATTCAAACCTTCGGTGTCTAGTGGGGTTCCCAACAACAGAGCACGGCTCTGTTACGCAGCACAGCAAAGTGTATGGGATTCTTCTGTAAAAGAATAATCTTAACACATCCACAGTGTTAAGAACTCTCCACTGAGGGCTGTCACTTGCTGACAAGGGACACCTCGCAGCTTGCAAGTCTGGACCTAAAATTACTCTCATGTGATTTTCCAAAATATTTTCTGTTTTATAAAAGGTAGATTTCATTAGACTGCAGGGTAGAGGCAATGAGACCAAAGCTCACATTAAAAACAAATTGAGAACCTGAAGGAATTTAAGTGCTCGATCCCAAGCACAGGATCTTTGCCTTTCTTCTTGAAAAGTCATGCCCAGGGTGGTGGCTTGAGGGGACCTCTCCCTGCCCTGGCCTTGAGGAGGTCTCCACCAGTGTTGTACACACTGAGCATGCAAGGCTCAGGCATGCTCTCTTTGGGGAACAAGCTCATCAGGAAGCAGCATTCTACCTCCCACTCCCATGGAGTACCCTTATGGTCAAGGCTGTCTTTAACTCCAGGTAGAACCTAGGTCCAGCCCTCCTGAGTGACACACCAGCCAGGAAGGTCTGATGACACCTCCGCTGAAGATCCTGCTGCTGGTAGGTTTGAGCTGCTCTGCTTGTAGGTGGCTGCAGGTCCAGCCCCAAGTTGCTTAGCTCTCCTAGCCCTGGATAGGGAACAGAGGTTCCTAAATCAAACCAGCATCCATCCCACTGTCAGAGAGGCACCTGAAGGCAAGTACTGCATATATCTCTCTGTGAACCCAGATCTCAGTAACTTCACAGGGTCTCACTTGAAACTTTTCATGGAGATGAGAGTCTTCTCTGGGATCCTGGAGTTACAGGTAAGGGCTCCTTCCCTACAGGCACTTGTTAGCACTGTGTTCCTGCAGGCTTTTACTGATATAAGGCTATTAGTCCCCTGTAGTACAGGGTCATAAAGCTGGACAGGTACAACAGCAGTCCACACTCCAAATAGCTACAAAATACACCGGCAGTTTTTTGTTGGTTGGTTGTATAGTCTCTTCCTCAGTTGCATATGCTCGTGCAACTAACAGGACTGTGAAAAATCATGCCTGATCACAAACCGTGCAAATGGTATACTAATAACAGGAAATCGTGTGATTTGTATGATAGGGCTGACAACAACAAAAAATGTTTTCAGCAAACCAGAGGCTACAATCACAGGGAAACAATTTCTGTATTCAGGCTGAAAGTTAATGAGCCTGATGCAAAGTGTGAACAAAAAAAAAAAAAAAAAGGCAAGAAATTAAAATCTTTCAAGAATCATTAAGTGTAGACATCTTGGTTTTCTAAAATTCATTTACACTGAACTTAATTTTCCAATGTAAAGCTTTGCCAACCATGGTTTAGCTGTAAATTTTAGCAGTAAATCATTTGATACTTCTGATGTAACAAAGCCACTCTAAATCGAAACTTCTCCTGCGAAATGTTGTCTTAATCCCTAATTCAGTTTAGCAAGGGCAAGCAATACATCTCATGCATCTGAACTTTTGCAAAGCATTGAATACTGGAATTAGACTGGAGACTGCAGATTAATTCACAGATCAACAGGAAAGAGATACGTGGGACATGGTGGGAGGGGTACTGTAAGAGGGAATTCCGGCTGAATAAGGTTACTGTTGGAGCTCCTCAATAACCAGCCAGCAATAACAGAGTGATCAGAGCACAGTAGCCAGCCCCAGGATGCCTCTCAGGCCCTCTATGAAGCATCTACTGAAAGACAACTTCAAAGCTAAGCTGGACTCAAGTGATACGTCTTCAGAAAAGGAGAGGGAAGTACCACTTCCACAGTTTTAGGCAACAATGACACCACTCTTGAATCTTGTATAATCAGAACATCCATGCTTAAGACAACAAAAGCAGAGCAGATGCTGGAATTTGTCCCTTTACAGACTTTTCAGGGGAAGCGGCAGGCCGGGACAGTGCTAAAGGTACTTTACAACTAAAGCATCTTTATGATCACAGCCTTACAAATGCAGGGTTTATATGAGTTACAGTTCATATAGGATGAGCGCTGGACTTAGACTTTGATCCCACCGTACTGCTGAACATAGACCTCAGTGTGCCCTAACCTGCAGAAGGGACCAGTCAACTATGCCATGGCTGACATCAGGTACTTCAGTTAACAAGCTCCTTCCCAGAAGGTGGTGATCTTATTGGCCACAAAGGACTATAGGTTTTCTATGAAGCTGAGCTACATACATCCTATATTGTCACAGTGGGTGTCCTAAGCTTAGGGCAAGGAACATACTTTGTGTTAGCTGGACTTCAAGCAGTGTTTTTAAGTCCGAAAATGTCTGGCATGCTTAGTTTGACAAAACAAAGGCTGTTTGTCTTTATAAAGGAGAATACCTAAACGTAAAGAGAGAGCTGAGACCAGCCAGACCTTTTAGCCTACCAATAAATCTTAGATGATCTTCAGTGACCAGAAAAGATAAATTTGACTTAACTGTCATCTCGAAAATAGTCAGAGCAAAAGTCACGCCTTTGTCATGCCATGTAATTCTTCTCACAGCCTGTCTGCTTTCACTTGGCAGCTGTTAAAATGTCCTTGTGTAGTTGTCAGTGATTGCACAGAGAAATAATTCCAGTCCTGCTAAAGGCCCTTGATACTAGCCTATCATTTAAAAAATCAATTATTCCAAGGAAAAAGCTGTGGCTGTCCTAAAAAAGACAAAATAAAGAGCATGCCATGTCAGCCAGGAAGAATTTGCACAGCTGTGGTTACCCTTGCTCTTGGCCTGTGGCTGTGTGTGCAGTTTCTTAGGTTGCTCTTTGATTCCTTGTCATTCTGAGAATTTTCAAAGATAAATGCCAAATTCAGAAGGAATATGATGCTTGCTATCTTTTCATTAAAGTCTATGAGAATAAGTCAAGATCCCTGATTATTAAGCCTGCTAATATCCCTGTGAAGAAGGTCCACTGTGGGAAGCTGTACCTCCAGTAGGTGTGTAATTTGCCAAGTGGCAAACACAGCTCCATTGCAGCAGTACTTATGACACCTTTAAGGTCACCCTTGAGACAGTCTAACTATATGGTCTCCAAAGCAGTTCAGCTGCTCTTGATCCCTGCCCACAGTGTTTGGAGCTTATCTGTGCCCGGTAGACCATGGGCAGCAAAACCACCAGCATCACGCCCCGTATTAGCCATTCCTGGCCCTCTGACCTCTCCTTTCTTTTCTCTAGCACCCCTAAATTAAGACTAGCCCAAGGAAAAAGAGAAGAAAGGCATAGACTGCTGAGCAGAATGGCTCTGCTTCAAACGCAGCAAGGGAAAGCAGGGGTAGTTCTCGGTGCCCTTTGAAGACCCTATCATTCCTTCTCATGCTCCTCTTTCCTGTTTCCTCCATTGCCCACACTGATTCTCTGAGTGCCCAGGTGCTCTAAATAAAACCAAGGAAATGTTCTGGGAAATAAAAAGATTAAAAAACAAGAAGGTTTTTATTTTCTGCTTGTTGCTATTTTAACCCCTGTTCATTTTGCTGATCTGGTTTATGGCACAGCCCTCATACAGTACTGCTGTGGTGGGGTTTCAGCCGGACCTACATCAAATAAATTTCTCAGTGGGGAAATATTCATGTAACTATACGTTGAAGTTGACTTAGCAATTAACGTAATTGAGATAAATTAAGAGCAGTAGTTTCCCCACCTGAAAAGAGCTTAAGTTTTTTCCTTTTCTAATCCTGAGAAAAGTCATACTCTGCACAAAAGATTGTTTATTTTTGACAGTTATACTGCTTAGAGTAATAAAAGATTCTCCTGCTTAGTAGAAAAGTGCCAGAATTATGAAAACAACCCAGGAATCCTAATCTTTAGAAAATCTTTAGGCTTGTTTCAGACGTTGTTCTCATATTACTCTATGGGCTTTGTAAGAAATTATTTTAACAGAACTCTGTGAGAGATCTTATGAAAAGAATGATGATTCTGCAATACAAGAATCTCCAAGCAAGTCACTTTTACCCAGTCCTTCTCAGTCTCTCATAGGTTTCATTCATGCACTTTCCTCTGACCCATATACTCAAGAGTACTAAGACACATGTCCCCAAGCAGTTTTAGACCACTTGTATGCAACGTGGAGGACAAAGGACATCAGCAGCTGAGGTCTCAACATGTATCTGGGGTTTTAGACTTGCCTTTTGTAACTTTTAGGAGTGGGTGTTGTTTTGAATTGCTTGCCTGGTGATTTTGACTCACCTCTTGTAAATGTTAGGCAAAACTCCTGAATTTCACAACTTTTTATTTTCCTTGCCTAATAAGCTCTAGTCCTGTTCTTCATCCACTTGACAACTTTAACTTCATCTCAGTTTGTTTCTTCTTTTTATTAGATTGAAATCACAGATACTGAGCGCTGTGGTGATTAACACATGCCTCTCCTTTAACCTTTGTTCTGTTTCCTCTGGTGTTTTGGCACACACGTTCCATTCTTTTTCCATTCATATCAATCTTCATATTTATCTTACAAATTTCTGCAGTGCTAGTGGAGTCACTCCTAACTTGGGACATTAGAACAAACAACTTACTACAGTCCCGCCAGGAATACCAAATTCATGTGATGAGAATGGGGCAGAAAGCTACTGCTTTTTTGTTTTATTATTAAAATAATGAACATGAGCAAAATACAAATAAGAATCGCATGCATTTGATCTCACAGAACATATTATTTGGTTTTAATGTGGGTACAGCTATTCAGATAACTTGCTCTTGGTTAATACTGTGAGTGCTATTGTACTCACTTGTAAATGCACCCACACCTTCTGTATGGGATCTTCAGTCAGCCACACAGCAGCCCTGCTCAGCTCCAGCAGAGGAAGAGCACTGCTGATGCACTTGTCCTGCACTCACTGGTTCAACCCTTTTCTGCATGATGTGAAAGCAGGAGTCTCAACCAGCTCTTCTTCATTCTGACAAAAATGCTTTCTCCTAACAGCAAGCTCATAAGCAAACAACAAAATGTCATTGAGAAAATGATTATAGTGGGATGACAGAATGGATCTCCATAGTAACAACTAAATGGGGTTAATGCCACCCCCTTCCAACATCATAGGCAGCCACCCAAAGTTTCTTTTACTTTCTCAAAGCAGAATGCACAGAGGATCGCTGCTGTTGCTCAGCCCTGTGAGGTGGAGAGCCAGCAAATGCCCTCTTGTCTGCCTGGAATGGGTAGTCAGAAATCGTCACAGCTATGAGCAGCACCTGATGTTCCTTAAAATTGTTTTAAAGGAAGTAACAGAACATACTATTTCATGACCCCTCTTCTATCATTTCAATAAAGCAAGCAGAGCCAGATCCCCTGCAAAGTATATTTTGTATTTGCATTCAGTTAATTTTAAGTAATTCTGTGTTTCATTTTGGAACTGAAACATACTGAGTGGTGAGGAGGTGGCTAGGGAGCTTCTCCTGTCTCCCTAACCGCCTATTTTATTACCAAAAACATTTTGACAATTGCAGATATACTATGCTTCAGTAGCATTGAATACTACTAACTATTAATTCCTTGAAATTCATGCAACATGAACAGGCCAAAGTTTTAGTCCCTAGTTTAGCTAAGCTTAGAGTTTTGCTCTTTAGGTGCTGTTTGAATGTATTGTTCATCTCCAAGTAAGGCCTTCAGCTAGTATAAACCAGAGTAACTTTAATGATTTCAGTGCATCTGTGCCATTTTCCCCTTCGGTACCTCATCTTACCATCTGTCTTGTTAGCTTCCTCTCAAGGCTCTCGCGTCTACAAATGTTTCTGGCAATCCCCATGACAAAGCCAAGAAATACATGCATACATTTGGGAGGAAGCATATCCCTGGCATGTTCAATCTCCACTCTGAACAGCACAATCAACCTCCAGGTGGATATTCTGTCCCTAACACATACATACAATTTCCACAAATGTCACTGCTAGGTGCCTGACTCATCCCTCAGGCACAAAGCAGCCCCTCTAAAGTCAAGTCAAGATGACACTGAAGACCAGCACAAATTTTCTATGAAGTACTTTTCTTTGTGCTTTTCTGACATTTTACATGAAATAAAGTTGTTGCCTTGAGACTTTATTCTCCATCACTTTGGTAGATACCTGCTGGGACTAATTCACGTGAAGTCATGGCATTATATATCTTGAAAGGAGAGTATGCTCAGATCTCCTTATGCCCCTGGCTTTAACGGAGAATGTGTGATGTAAAATGATTAACGGTAGTCTGTGAGTTCTTAATATAACTTACACCCACAGTTTATGGCTTCTCCTCTGCAATACATTACTTCTTTCATTTCCATGTGAAGTGACTTACTTTCCTTTCAACATAAACTTTGCACAAGTAAAACAAATCTGCTGCTCTGCATTTGTAGAAGTGTTTTCTGATACACAGCAATAGCCATAAAAAATAACAGAATAAATCTGAGCAATAAAACTTACAAGCAACCACATGTAAGCACTTAATTCAGTCATGATACTCCTAATAAATGTCTGATGTTCCTAATCTGTATTTAAAACAACTTTATTCTAAAGGACCAAGAAGAAAATAAAAGAATGTATATGTATTTTGATGTGGTGTTTCTGCATTAGTAGCAGTGATTTTCACCTTAATAGCTGTCTGATTTACTTTATGGCCATTTCATGACTGTCAGTTTTGTAACTTGTATTATGGTACTTCTGGAGGTTAGACTATCTGATATCACACTACTGTGGGTGCAGCTGATCTTTTTCATCTGGAAAGCAGTGCTCTTAAGATGGACTCTTATACATCTCTTTCACTCCAATTTCCTGATGATAAAAGTGAATATGCTTACCTTGTTTCTCTGCTTTTCTTTCTCCCAATTCACACTTAGTGAACTCACTAGCCAATTTCTATCTAATTTTACAGTAAGTTTCATATGTGAAAGCTATAAAGTTTTTCAGATCTTTATTGACATTGATGTCTGGATAAGTGAGGGTTACAATTTAGTAATATCCACTCTCAGGGTACAAGATGAAGAATTCACATGTGGACCCTTCTTCCTGGAACCAACCAATCCACCAGTGCATGGTATCTCCAGCACCATCACAGCAGTCATTGACTTTTTACTCACCTCTACATAAATCAGATAAAATTGAAGAAGTGTATGGGGTGAATAAAGTGGGGACTGGAAGAAATACAGGTGGGTTTGGGAGTGTTGAAGCATGGAGAGAAAGAAAATATGGAAAGGGGATGAAAGTGCAATAAGAGGGGTAAGAATATGGAATTATATAGGGGTTGGCTAGAAGTTGGAAAGATGAGAACAATGAGATCTATTGTACTAGGTCTGATAAAGGATTCGGGAGAGATTGAGTTTATTGTTGGGGAAAGGCACTTACGAAATGAAGCTGGAAGCCTTATTCCATCCTTATTCATGCTGCTAATCTGGTTCTTCTGTCAAGTCTTCCTTTCCAGGAGGCAAAGTTTGAGTATGTGTGTAACAGATCCTGAAATCTTCCTTTCTCAAAGAACCAATCTTTCTGAAGCATTGTCTTTCCTTTTTAAAGCTGTGACTCAACTGCTATGCATGTCTGGCACACTCAGGCTAGCTCCCATGGTTGGTCCAAGAACGCTGTTTTTCAAATAATCTTGGTATTGTAGTGCTTCGTTGGATTACGTGCTTGCCAGTCAATAAAGCAGTAATTTATCATCTGTTATTGTTAACACATATCAATATACCAAGAAGAAAGAGAGGAAGTATTTTCCAGAGAAAGGAGCAAGCATATTGTGGAGGTATAATGAAAAATTACAGCCAGGCTAATCATTGCTTGTGAGATTCTCCAAGGAAGCTCTCTGCATAAAACTAGCAATTTATGCAAGCATGAAGTGTTTGTTCCCAGTGTAGCACATCAGAATCTTTTTAGGTATTCTGAGTGATGGGGTTACAGTGCCATTTTAAATAACATGCATGCCAGATTTTTCAGACACTGTTGATTTAGGAAATAAAAAACGTCCCAGAAAAGATTCTGAAGCAGAAAGGCTCAGAAGATTATTAGAAAGATTTAATAGAAATAGACAGTGTCTGGAAAAACAAAACGAGTAAACATTTATACCATGTATAAAAATAGTATAAAATGGAATGGTGAACTTGCTAGTAGGCAACAACCTAGAGCTGACTTCTCATAGCTAGACCTTTAAATTATTCTCATCTGAAGTTGTTTCAAATAAATAAAATTTGAAGGAAACACACAAGAAATACACCATTTGCTTCTCAGGGATCTCTGTGGTGATTACCGGTGCCCTTAGGAAGTTTTCATTCCCTTCAGCCTGGGAAAAAACTGATCCAGAGCTGCCTCCTTAGAACTGTGTTCCCCAATTCTGAAAGAAGGATATGGCTATCTGTAAGCTTACCCCAATTTTTCTGACAAGCTGAGAAAAGAGCACTACCCTGCTGCACTTGGGGCCAGACTAAATAAAACCACAGTTATGGGTTTTGTCCAGGATTCGGCTGTTTTCTGTGTGCTTCTCTACTCTCCCAGGGTCTGCCTTTGCCATTCCCCAGAGCTCTGCCTACCACATCTATCTGGCCCTGTCTATCTGACCTGTGAGCCTGACACCAGCTAAAATTTTAGTCTGATGCACCTCAGTGAGACTGATAGCTCTTGCTTCTGTGAGAGCCATGGTGTTAATTTTCTATCTTTTTTGTAAAAGCTATTGACTTTATTCTCAAAAAGAGAAGAGCTGGATACATCAGTTGGTACTGAGAGAAGAGGAAAAAATTGTTAATTGCAGATAGCTCTTGAGCATCATGTAAATCCTATTTTGCATGTTAAAATGGGACTTTGGTGTAATAAAAGCTTTATGCTACTCCTCAGTACTAGAGAAATTTACCCAAAGTGCTCCATTTCTCTGTCACGTGCATGCACAGCAAAAAGTGTCTTGGGAGTGGTCAGAAACATATTCTGGATGAAAGGAAAAATATTTGTTGCATGGCATTGAGAAAATAATCTCTCCATCCATACAGTCTCTGTTTTGAACGTAAGTCCAAAGCTGGAACCGAAAGTCCAAAGCTGTGCTAAAGCTGGAAGAAAAAGTTAAAGCTGTCTGCTGGGGCTGGACCTTACTCCTCTCCAGATTTTGCACAGGTGGAAAGGCGGCCTCAGCTCTGTTCAGCTTGAGGTTCGTGGAGTGCTAAGCTTCCTTGCCCAATTCTCTTTTCGCAGATCCGCCTGACTTATTTCTGCTCCATCAAGCAAAAGCTTTCCTTGTTACACCAGGGAAATTCTGAGTAGCAATCTCCAAATATTCACCTTATGTATGTCCTGCAGTAAGTGCTTAGGAAGCTGTGTTTACCCATTCAATGGCATGTAATATTAAGCCTTCATTTTTTATAAGCTTCTATATGCTGTTTTTCCCTCTTCATTTCTTCCTGATTTGCCTCTGAGCATGATCCAGAAAGTCTCAGAAACAGCTGAGCTACTTGGCTTCAGCATTTATTATTTATCATGGGACCCCTTAGAGCACGCAAAAAGAGGATTTACTACTAATCTACCTTAGAAGTTTTTCAGTGCTCCACAAATCGAACATTTTTGAGGCTTGATTTCCTCACTTAGACAGGAGAAGTAAATTTGAATGTTCTTCTTTCAGCACCGTTGCGAAAAGTCTGATGCCTAGCCAGGGACACAGGAAAGATGGTCTTAAAGGCTGCATGCCTATACTTAGTGATGAATAGGAAATGAGAGTGTCTAATAATCCATCTCTGATTTGGGTTACTCTTCATCCTGCTAGTCACCTCAGGCATGTTGGAAGAGCACTCATTACAATGAAACGTCCCACTTACATTGACAAGCATTACTTTGCAATAACAGCTAAGGGCACCTGGTTGTGTGTCTTAGCAAGTCCTCTCAGCCCACCTGAATTTCTGCAAGCTGCAAGGTCATGCACAGCAGTCTGTGACATAGCTCATAAAAGAACAGCAATGCAAACTGGGCAGATATTGAATATTAAAGAGCATTAAGGAAATTTTTATTCTCAATTGGGGGAGGAAAAAAAGTACGCTCCTGTTTGTATGTAGGTTAGCTCTGGTATTCAAAATTGCAATGAGTTAGAGACCCTCAGCAAATGCATCGAGTAAGTGAAACAAGTCTGCCTCCCGGCCACATCTCCTACCCAAAGACACACTTGCCAAAAGCGAGCTGCAGAGATGCTGTAAGAAAAGAAAGGGACCAGGTATCGCTGACATGAAAGTCTTTCAAGTTAGTAAACAGTCTTTGATAGGATAAAACTGTGAGCCTTGTGTTATTTTTCTCCTGAAGATTCACGAGGAGAGCTGTCATATATAATAAATATGAATTTTTTTCCCTAAAAGATAATGTAAATATTAAATATATTTGCACAGTATAAAAAATAATGGCAAGCCACCAATACACACCATCTATCAATCTTAATTGCTCACATACCTGTAGCTCTTGCTTTCACTTCTCCTGCCTTTGGTGCTAACTTGTCTTTCTGTGTGAGCATTATTTCAAGTGACAGGGAATTACTATAATTCTAAAAATAACTTATTATCTTCCAGGAGCAAAGGTCATTTTCATTTTGAACAAATAAATGTCAAATAGCAGATGATATACAGGATAATAATGCATGCAGAGCCAGCCAGAGGAGATAGCTGTAATTAAATTCAAGTTCAGGATGACACAGACAGCCAAGAGACAAAAATCTGAATGCTTTTAGGCATGTTATTAGAGTCCATTTTACTGCAGGATGTGCTGTTACCTGAACCACTAATCCTGCCTGTGCCCTGAACTAATCTCATAAACCACAGAAAACCTACAGAAAGAGGGGTCCTATAGAAGTCCCTCTTATCCGAGAGCCCAGGCAACCAACAGGCTAACTTCATGGAAGACACATGCTGGTGCTGATGATTCATGCTCGATGGAGCTGCAACTCAATGCAGTTTCCACCAACAGAGAACCTGCTCAGTGTCTGTGGAAGTAAACACAATAGGGAGAGAAGCATGAAGTCCTCAAGAGGACAAAAGTTCTTCACAGGACAAAATTTGCTGGATACTGTGGGACATATAGGCAGCTGTTCGCCTCCCTTGTTCTGCTTGGTTTTTAATTTGCAACTTCACTTGGGACTCAGTTTGAGAGTAAACACCCAACTGTAGTTTTGATAGGCAGTTAGCCAAGAGTCAGTGGAGAGCAAGACTTCCATGCAGTTGACCGACTTTGATTAAGCCAAATTATTCTCTTAAATTCATTGATTATGGGCTCAATTCATGAGCCTGAACTTAGACATTTTCAGTGTCACTTGGGATGCCTTCAGATATCTGAGACATGTAGCTGGACCTTTCTCCCTATGACCTTCAACACAGGCAGCTGGAGGGCAGGCAGGGTACCCTAAAACATGTCAAAGCACTACAGACTCCTGGGTTTTAGGCAACTGAATTGTCTCCTAGATCTCCATAGATTCTAATAGGAGCATAAACACCTAGCTCACAGAATTACAGAATCACACCATTGCTGAGGCTGGCAGGCACCTCTGGAGATCATCCAGTCCAACCCCCTGCTCAGAGCAGGGTCAGATACAGAAGGTTGCTCAGGACTGTGAACAGTCATATTCTGAGTATCTGCAAAGGTGAAAGATGGAATAAGTTCTGTGGGCAACCTGTGCCAGCATTCAGCCACCCTCTGTTTGGGCAACTGCACACCATCTTTGTCCAGTACCATCAGTAGAGCCAAGGGAGAGACCCAGCTCACATAGCAGGAGATCCCTCCTGGAGGAACTGTTTCCCTAATGCAGGGCTCTAGTGCCATTCAAAATGTCCTTGTGTGTCTGCCAGTCCTCTCAAAGGTCTCACACAGGTCTCATGTGTCAGCCCTCTGGGAATACCTCAGATATCTGAAATACCTCCTAGGGCAGCTCAAATGGTGTGGATACCTCAGCTATCTGAGATACCACTCAGGTGCCTAAATTTAAACAACGGAATTGTACTCACATCTTCACAGGCTGTAAGGGAGCTTAGGCATGGAGCTGGCCGCATGCGTAGGCACCTCCATATAGGTGTCATTCTCACATTCAGTCCCTGTCGCTGCACCTGGGAGCTCAGGTGCTGTTCTGTGTGCTGTTGTGTGCAGGCGTATTCTGGGAGTTCAATTTGAATTTACTTTTATAAAGCACAACTAAAGTCAGGAAATAAAGTTTCAGTATCCAGGGCATAAAAAGCATTTAACAAAGAAAGAATTTTCTCTGATGTACTGTTCTTTCTTCTCCTTGCTTTTGCACAAACATCAAATATTTGTCAGTGCCACGGACAGTATACAGAAAGAGATAGCTGATTTACTTAATTCAAAATGGCAAATGTTGTGTTGTAAAGCTCTATTACTACAGCTGTAATTGATATCTACATCCTATTATTAGAGCTGCAAAGGGTCATGAACTGGAAAATACAGGTTCAGATAGGGCTTGCTGAGGCATTTGGAGCTGGGAGAAAATGAGCTGTTGTTTACTGCATTACCTTACTGTACAGAGAAAGGTTTTTTGTGAGGCTCACATGAGCATCCAAGATTTCTTGCCATTTAAGGATGCTCTGATCTAGGTTTTGATTCAGGCCCATTCATAGCCACAGCTTGAGTAAAAGCTGTCAACCAATGAGTTTCCATGAGTAATTAACAGAAAAGAAACACACGAAAAAGTAATCTGTACTCATGCAATAACAAGAGATGATTAGAATCTTTTCTTGTGTGCCTAATGTGACATGACAAATGTGACACGACAAACTCACTTCTACATTGTGGAGGAAAATTAAGAATTCTCAGGTTAAGTGAAGCAAAAAATAACTTTCTGAGAACTCAATAAAACCAGATTTTTTTCCTTTTATTAGAAGCCTGCATATTATATGACTGAACTATTCCCAGGACAATAGAACTCTGCACATGAATAAGTAGTCAACTGCAAATTGCAAAACAGATGTTCTACTGACCTCCTCCCACTGGAATCTGCTAGCTGAACTGTTTGGGTTATACTCTCTTTCATCCATCAATAAATCAGCACATCAACTACATGGCAATGGAGGAAACTTTTAACTAAGTAGGCAGAAATAAAATTACCCAATTCTCAAAGGTGTTGCTAACAACTGGTAGTTAAAATGGAACATGCATTGCAGAAGTATTGCAACTTAATCCTTATTAATTTTTACATGGTGTTCATTATTGGTTTGTAGGCATTCAGCACTTGATACTATGAAACACAGAAAAAAAAAGAATTTGGGACAAGTGGAGAAAGAATGTTTTAATGGTGGAGTTCATTAGGCTGAGGAATACTGTCCTAGAGAACGTAAGTGTAAGTTTCATCATTTAGTAACACAGAAATTGGCTAGACAGCACATTAGAAAAATGCAGACAATAATTGAGAATTCCTTACCCTGGCACTGCAAAAGAAAAGGTATCTATGTGAACATGATAATCTAGTAAATCCTTTTAATCCCTAAATCTTACCATGCTCTTGTCCAGTAAAATATTTGTAAATTAAGCATAAGGCTGAAAGTTGTGTTGGATATGTGCCTATGTGATTCCATGAATATTCAAGATTGAGCCCACTATCTATCTTGCTTCTCTTCACTAATGCTAAATAACACTTGCAAACACTTGTAAATGTGGGGGTTTTTTTGCTGCTTTGAGATTCATGCTAATATCTGCTATGCTATTGATTCAGACTATGTTAGTAAGAAATCTTTTAAATGTGCCCTGAGGTAAGTAATCTGCTTTTGCATTGTATGTTAGTCATAAAGATCCGAAGGTGTTAAAACCACAAGGCCACTGCGTTAAGGTTCGGTGTTGCATAAGAGATTTTGTAGTCTGAAGCAATGCTGGCAAATGCTTCTAACTGTGAAGATATCATATTTCCATACTTGCCAGCTGTTGCCCTTTCGCTTTGTGTATTGAGCTTTAGCTGACTTGGCACATCTGCTTTTCTCTTGCTGCAGGCATTTTATCCAACAAGATGTAAAGGCTTGTGTTGCTGTGAGGAAGACTCAGTGGGAATATTTTCAAGGTACTGGGACTTAATAGAACACTTTTGAGAGTAACATCTAGCAGATGTTAATTTAGGAAGTTTTTATTCTGAATAAACAGATTACAAATTGCCCCAGGAGATCAAAACAGCAGTGGTACACATTCCAGATTGAGATTATGTGTTGGAGGGCAATCACGTGGCCATTTTCACAAGGGTTTTCTTTCTCAAAGAAGGATATCTTCATTTGTTTCAAGGGGGAAAACTATGCTTATTACTTATCTGTGCTTCCTCTCCTTCCACCCAAGGAATTCAGGCACCCAAACAAATTGACAGGAAGAACTCCTATGCTGAGCAGAAGGGGATTTCAGAGCTATGAAAGTTACTCTAAAAGTTGCTTTGTTGTCAACCTTTTATCTTCTTCAGCACTTACAAGATACGGAAATGGCCCGAGACAGCACAAGCAATGGATTTTAAAGCCTAGTGTTGCTACAACTGCAAGGAAACTATCACATTATACAAATATTTCCTTTCATTTGGTTGAACTATGTATATAGGAAAGTACACTGAATGGTGGTAAAAATGGCAAAATCTGACCTAGAATTTATTCCTCTACTATTGGTCACAAGAAAATATAAAATCTCTTGCAATGAAGTGCTAGATAACTGTCATAACACAATTAACATGTTCATTTTATTCATGCCCATTTTTCAAATCTACGTGTTTATATTCCTCTCTTCAGCCTTGCAAAACCTGTGTCCTGGGCCATAGGGAAATAAACAGGCAATAAACTGTCCTTGCTGGGTGAAGAGTGACTTTATGTACACCCCTGAGTTGCAGCAGCAACAGTTGTCTTCTCACCTTTTGTATTAAACTAGTAACCTTCTCACCTCAGTATTAAACTAGTAACCTGCTACAGGCCTTTCTGTGGTTTAACTGTTGTACTGGAGAGCACTGAGAAGTGGTCAGACCTCTGTCACGTCCTGTCTGCTTGCTCTTCTCTTTGCCCAGGAGGATCACCTAGGTGAATTGTTCCTCCATCCTTCCTTCTGCATCACCTCTCTGCTGTTTTGCTAGGGGGATGTGTTAACACCTGATAACTGCTAACGGTACTAGACTGAAACTCTCCATGGTTACAGAGGAAATCATAGAAGAATTAAGAGTAGAGTTGAACTCAGTACTGGAAGAGGTACAAGATTTACAGTGATCAAGGTTGGAAGAGACCATCTGATCTTCTACCATGATCTGTTTCCTGAGCCAGTAGGTGTATCACTGTTACCTTCATACAAAGCCAGATCTCTTGGGTCTGATTAAACACGTGCTTTGAGTAAGGCATCTATCCTTGACTGCAAAAAATGAGGTGACAGAGAATTTATCAGCTCCTTTCCACCCAGTGGCTAATCACCTTCCCTGTTAGAAGTTTGTGTCTCATTTCTCATTTGAATTTGGCTTCACTTCCAGCTGCTAGTTCTTGATGTGCCTTTCTCTGCTAGATTAAAGAGCCATTCAGAAACTGGTATTTACTCCCCATGAAGGTTCTTACATGCTATAATCAAGCTGTCTTTTGATCTGTTTGATAAGATAAACAGATTGAGCTCTCACTGTTCTCTCTGTTTTTCCCCCCCCTTCCAGCCATCAAAACATATCTGTGGTTTATTTCTATATCCTCTGTAGTATTTCAACATCCCTTTTAAAATGTTGACATCAGGACTGTATACATTATTCCACATCAAGTCCCAATAATGTCACACAGAAAGAAAAGTCAATTTCCGCCTCCTACTCACTATTCTGTTGTTTATACTGACAAGAATTGAATTAGCACTTTTTGCCTCTGTATCATCCAGGAGCTCGTGCTTGTTCTTCTTCCCTTAGAAGCCAGTGCTATTTTCAGTCAGTGCTTTCCAGGGTACAGGACTCCCTCCTACAAGAACAGTCTGCATTGCCCACTTTTAAATGGATAATTTCGTTTGGCTAGGTTTTAGCCTACCATACCATGAGATGAACCTCTCTCTGATTTTGGCAGTCCTGTTATTCTCAACAGTAGTATTGCATCACTAGGTATTTGGTATCAGCTTCCTAAACAAGTGAGACTATTGAACATCATGAAATTTCTCGCCAAACTGTACAGAAGCTCCTAGAAGTAGCTCCTTTGTTAATCACCACATTGTGTGATACTAAACCAAAAGTTAGTAGAGGTCTGAATAATAGCATGTCTTTGCAATTACCATTGCCAACAGCACTTGTAATCTCATAAAAAGATGAAATCAGGGTTGTCTGATAATAGCTAGATCCTTAACTTATATTGACTGTCATTAATTACTTACATGCCTATATCTTAATTCTCTATATACTTATTCCAAGTTCACCTGGCCAGTTGCTTTTCCTGTAGCAGATGTACTTAAAAGGCTGTACAACTTCCAGGTCAGCCCACTGCATTTTTGAACATTGGTACAGAATCAACACTTTCAGGATCTTGCACATTCAAACTGATATTGCAAGATTTAGTGGGAAATTACACCGCTGATGAATGTAAAATACAGTTAACATCTCTTGATTGCAAGTAGTGCTGGACTGACATCTATAATCCATTAAAAAAGGGAATGTGACGTACTTCAGCAACACACGCTTCATGATCCAAAGACCTCACTGTGCTCTTTCTGAACCAAGTCCGTAAAATTTTCTTAGCATCTTTGCATTTTTGGCACCACTGTTAAAATTCCCTTCTAGTAGGTAATCCATATCAGTGACAGGGCTTCTTTTGTTCCAGAAATATTAGTTCCTTGATACTGCCCTCTAACTCAGACAGATATAGACCTTCCCCAGTGCCTACTGCTTTCTACTGGTTTCCTAATCTTGACACATATTGCATAGTTTATCGGTGGCACTTATGAACCTCATGATTGGACCTGTTCTTTCAACAAGGTGATGAATGGTGGCACATTGCTTCAGATGCATACTGAAGTTATCAGACAAGCACAATAATGTGCTTGTGTGCGTGTTTTGTGCTACCTGAGTATGTTTTGTGTTACACGTGTATGTTTTGTGCTACATGTGCATGTTTTGTGCAAGGAACCACAGGAAATTTAATTTAGGTTATCTGTTGTAAGAGAGACTTTAGTTAACCTGCAACACATGGCCACATAGGTTTTTTAGCTTACTCATTACACCATGATAATTTGATCAGGGTCTGAACTCACAGTTAGGGAAGGATTCAGTTGGTAAGCATGATACTCCAAACTACGTGTCCACAGGGAAGGGCCTGAACGTGAGCAAAGCGTCAAACCACTCAGCACAATGGGGGCTGCCCATGTGTTAACATCCAGTGCCATTTCCCACGCAGTAGCTGAGACATCTCCACAGACATAACACAGGACCTTAGAGAGACTCAGCCTTCCCACTTCAGCACACAGAGGCTGCCAGTTCACTACAGTCATCTCAAAAGGCACCAGGTGCCTCTGTTCAGGTAACTGTATGTGGGCCATCTCTGCTTAGTACTGTCAGCAGACACGAGGATGAGACCCACCTTACAAGTCAGGACACCTCTTCTGGACAAACTCAGGTGTCTCAACAGGGGTGTCTAATGCCATTATAAATGCTCTCGTCTGTCCTGCCTGGTATCCATCCACCAGTCCCAAAGGTCTTCCATAGGTCCTGTGTGATATCTGCTAGCCCATAGGATTATCTTGGATACCCTGGTGCATTGGATCAGGCAATTGCATCATCTCAGGTAGCTGCTCAGAGAAGTCACTCTCTAGGTTTCATCAGCTGTAAAGCTTTTCACTGACTATATCAGGACCTCAGACAGCTGACTTACGCATAGACATCTGAATTAAGGTGTTTTGAACACAAACAGCTAAATTAAAGTGTCTTGATTTTGTACTTAATCCCACCCTTCTGGTTCCTTCGTGATGGCCTGGAACTGAGGTTTTTTTAATTTCTTATATTTATTGTAGAATCTTGTCCTCTCATACAGAGTTAATTGCCAAATGGGCTAGTTCTCTGGGGCAAAAGTGATGCTTTTTAACTGTGTAGGCGGGATTTAGAATCATTGGTTGTAATCCCTTGAAACTCCTCAATGTCACAGAGATGGTGTATTTTTTGCTTTCAATAAAACTTCTTATTCCAAATATGCTTTGAGCATTTTAGCTACATATTTTTACCCCCAAGATTAAAGCAGTGTTAATTTTACCCTTCTACCATTAATTAGAACTTGCTCTTCAGTCCTGATTTAACAGTGGACTTTCTCTAACACAGTCTTTGACAATTCTTCAACTGTCAAGCCATAATTTTAAAATTATCTCCTATAACAACGTAATGCACTGGAGAAAGGTTAAATCTAAGTCCATTTTATCTTTTTGATGCTGAAAATATCTTTTCAGTTTCTTATACTAGGCATCAATCTCATTTGTGATGGCCTACTAATAACCCATTAGACAGCATGTTTTTTCTCTTGCTAGTCCTCCTTTCTGTGTGCTGTTTTTTCCCATTGTAGTAAGACAAGAACAAAGAATTGAGCTTTGCACTTGAAATGGAGTGAGGTTTCCTGCGCAGTTGCTCTTATTTTCGTCAGACTTTGATCTCAGTGACCTGAGGCTGCCTTTACTCTCTTCCTCACAAGGTATGTCTTCTGTATGACAGAATATCTTGCTCTAGACAACTCCACTGAGCTATGAGAGTGGAGATACCAATCACATAGTACCCATTTTGAAGCATCTTGTGTTCAGGTCTCACTCAGCTCAGGGGACTGAGCTCCTGGAAGGTGAGACTTCGCATATAGTGAGACAGAGAATAAGTCTGGTGGGAATGTGATAGCCAATGTTGTGGGCAAGACGTGGTCTTGTTTTTAGTATAACTGTTGCTATTGAGAGCTGAAGGTTTTGTGATCAACCAAAATATGTTGCTATACTGGGGTCACATGTAACATAGCCATGGATAAGGGGCAGGCTGTCACTGCTCAGATGAAAAGTAGAGCCCGTTACCTGTTTTCACAAAACAAGGTGTAACACTAACTTTTCATTTACAGGCGGATTGATTGGTCATTTACATTGAATTTGTCATGTGCACATGGAATAAATTTCAGCATGAGGTCCTGCAACAGCAAGATGGCACCAGTTCCTAGTTCCTTCTCCCAAACTTTCTATGTCTGGAAAATATCCTTTGGCAATATAATTTCTAATTTGGTCTTGAAAAAAAATTAAGTCATTGCAGTTGTCTAACCCTGCACCCCTAAGAATCCATAGGGCTAGTGATTGGCAGAGTTTAGTCCATAATTTTGTGTTCAGATTTCAGCTGTGCAGCTCTGAAATTATATTTTAATTCCATGCCAGGTCCATCAAGTAACTGTGTAGGTAAACCACAGTACTGGTTTATGTTACTCTGCAGTGAATTGCTCTTCTCTATGATGTATGACTCTAGAGAAGACCATATAATATATAAACCATAAAATAACTAGACATCTCACTGATTTACAAGTATAACACATTCACCTCTGTCTGTACTCCAGACACGAGAAATATGTGAAAAGCAGAAAGCCCAGTATGATCAATTTTAACGTACAGAAGATAGAGCTCTCTAGGGAGATCTATGAAATAAAAGCTGGTAAATCTCTGTTGAGGGCTATTTCTAGGGAACCTCACTAACCATAATATTTATTCAGCCGGTTGGACTCCTGGAGTGCCATGGAGAAGTTTCTGTTTCTCTGTTCCTAGAAGCCAGACTCAGAGTATGTCAGAAAATGTACGTCAGGTAATCATCTTTAATCACACATTTTATCTGTGTTTTAGCTGGCTCTTTCAGAGGCAACTACATTTTAAAGCAAGTGATTTGATTTTAAGGGTTTCTCTAATGACTTTGTATGGCAACTAAAGCAACTAATACCACACCAGGAAAAAAAAGCTGATCACTATCATTAAATGATTTGTTAAATAAACACATTTGACCACTCATTCTTCGTTTCCATTTTACTGTCTCCATAGTTATAAAAGATCATGAAATGTAGTCATCTAACCTTACCTTACACATTGACAAAAATGGTGATTCATTTGTCTCCACAGTTGAATTTTGCTTCAGATGGCAAATTTACTTCATAAATAGCAGCACTTCAAAAACCCCTCACCTTTATGATTGCAAACTAGGTGCTACATCCCCATAGAAGTGGATGCTAATTAGGAGAACTTTTAACCTCCCAATTACACAAAATGAAAGTTTACCGGCTTGCTGGAGGAAACATACCCACATGAGAAGACATTGATTAACACAAACTCTATGCCAAGCAGTTTTTAATCTTTTATTCATTATTTGCAGGACTCTTCTAAACCTGACCTTAGATTTTTCCCTTTACTTTCCAGGGGAAAAAGCAGAATTTTTCTCTCCATTTCTCACAGAGCTTGAGAATAATACTGAGTTTTTTCCCACTTGAGTCATAGCGTTCTTTGAGGATGCTAAAAAATGAAGGAGATTCTGATAGCTAGTGTTGATACATGCCTACAAGTGACCCTCATCACAAGCACTTTTCACAGATTTAAGGTTAGTAACGGATGGTTCAAATGTAACAGTCATTTCTTACACCCTGGCCATGGTGCCTGGGTGAAGAAGGGACACGTCCTTATGTCCTGCCCATTCTTCACCTTTCCTTCTTCTGTGCTGCAAAACTGCTGGCAGTTGTTTCTCTTTAGGTCACCTCCTGCTCATTTGTTGCTGTTTGCACTTCTCTCTTTCCACCCTTCATCCAGTTCTGCTGCTGTAACGCTTTCAGGCAACATTAAATTGTGAAAAATGGATTCATGCTGTTTCACACCTTTCAGCACAGTTTTTAAACAACGGAAAATAAAAACAAAAGCTCTTTTTCAAGTGAAAAGGAGCTAAGTAAACTAATACATTTCTTCTTTTCTTATCTTCTTATTGCTCATGCAGATTCTTTCTCCTCTCTTTAGCTACCTGTCTTGAATTTCTCCTTTCTATCTATACTACCGTGTATTTAAAATTTAGGAAGACAGATTACCCAAACTGTTGGGCTTGTTCATGGGAATGACTTTGCCAAAACAAACCTTTTTCCGGTGTTTCTGGAATACAGATGATTCAAGCCACATTTCAAGGCCTGGCCAAGAGCCAGCAGGATGTTTATAAGAAAGCAGTCAGATAGTTCCTCTCTTTCAAGTAAACTTCAGTAAAAGAGAAATTTGGAAAAAGGTACCTCCAGCATCATCCTGCCTGCGATGATTTCCTTATGGTGTTCCCTCTCCAGAGGCCCATGTACAGAAGACCTTCCCTCTCCAAACCCTTGCAGGCGGAAATACTGAAAAATCATCTCTTACACCATGATGATGTTGGGTAATCATTGTACAGTAATAAACTATGACAGTCATGAGCAGTTTGTCATAGTGCATTGCTACATTGCAGTATTTTCAACCTATTCTTAGGCTGTCTCATGCTACTGATGCATTTTCTTATAAACTTTCTTTTTTTAAATTTATATTGCAGTTCTGGCCTGTATCATGATCAGGGACTCATGGTGCCAGGCTTTAACCTGAAAGAGTTTATAGTCTATCTAAATTTATACTGGAAGTTAAATATTCCAGTTGTAACTCCTGCCCCAGCACCTTCAGGCACCACATCAACATATGACTGTGTTCTCACCAGCACTGTTCTCTAACTTCTTTGTAACATAACCACTTGAGGAGAGCAGAAAGATGTGACGAGCCACAGCTTCTTATAAACAAATGGCTGATCCTGGTGGATGGGATGAAACCTGTGCACTGTGCTCTCATTATTTTGGGTTTTCTCGTGCAAAATTAAAATCTATTATAAATTGTGCACATTTGGCATAAAGAAAAAAGTCCAGAAATTTGGCTTTCCTACTGCTTCCCTGAACTGCTGAGTGATTAGCTTTTCCTGTGATGGTGAAAATAATGTGTGAAAACCTGTTAAACTTTCTCAGGGAAATCCTTGAGCTGTTGAAAGAATCAGAGAGACCCTCCACAATCAAAAGAGCAAGCCACGAGTTCTCCAAACCAGTAAAGCTCTTTCCAAAGGTAAAAGGAACACAACACAGTGATTAAAAGCGAGAGGAAAGTGCTGCGAGGGTGCTGGCAGCAACTTTGATCAATCTAAATTGCAGTCAGTGAACAAACCATACTGCAGCCTTCTGCTGTGGCTGACAGCAACAAAAAGGGCTGAGCAGTGAGTATCAAGAATTTCTCCTGACAAACATCACAGCTGTCCCAGAGGGTCCCTGTCCTGTCTCTCTGCAGCTGAGAAAATAAACTGCATTATCTCTGGGCACCTTTAGCAGGCAGAGTCCTTCCACTCACAAGCATTTGAACTGCAAAGCAAGTGAAAGATAGCACAGCCAGAAACTAAGGAAAATGCAACAGTACATGCTGTGTAAACAGCAATTATATCCTGATTCTTTTAGAGGGCTTAGCAGAAGTCCATCTCACACCTTTCTCCTCTAGCTTGAGGATGTCTATGAGATAATGGCCCAGAGCCTTTTTATGTTATCCCTGTACTCACGGCTTGGATCAATAGCAGCAGCTGCCCCCATCCCTCTGAAGAGCTGAGCTAGGCTCTAAGGATCCTTTTCCCTGGTCCAGCATGGAAACACCTCCTTTTAACCACTTCAGTGATTCACATTTTTTAATTCAGAGTTTATCTAGCTCTTCTCCAGCGAGCTGCATCCTTCTCAACACCTCTCAGAGCACAGGGAAGGTCTGAAAACTCTAACCTTTGATAGAGAATTAAAAAATCTTCTCGCAGTACTCTGGGCATCTGTTATGCATCTGAAATATAACTAACGGTGACTAGATAGATTATGAGTACAGTCCCTAAGCTGAAAAAACTCTGTATAGTAGTTCTTTTCCCTTTTGATCCTGTGGGGAAGTATCACAGTGCTTGTAAAGCAAGCATTCCATTTGCATTGGCATCCACAATGCCAGTAATTAACTCACCAGCTAATTCGTTATACTCTCAGCTGCAACAAATGGAAGCAAGATGAAACACATCCTTAAATAATCAGCTGGTCTTTGATATAGTTCCTTGACGCACAGATTCTGAATAACTTTACACAAATGCCTATGTATACGAATTCCTTAAAGGACAAAAATGAAATGTTCCGCAAACAGATATTCCCACTTTTCATAAGCTGTGACATGTTTCTACTGCAGCTCAGTTTTCAAGTTATATCTATTACTGAATGTTACGGATCTTCTTTTCCTATTGCAGTGGAAAATTCTGAATGGCTTTGAAACACAGAAAACCCAGAAAGCCAATTCTGTTGCCATGAACAACACAGAATTTGGCTTCTCTTATTAAATAGCACAAATGGGTAGCAATATAATTTTTATAGGTGCAACTAGGTCAGTAACATTGAGGGACAGGAAGGGCTAAGACTTTCTAAGCTTACCAGAAGTGACTTTTGATCCCACTTTTCACAGTATGACATTTCTTGAAGTATTCATTTCCTCCTTTTTCCTATCCCCCCAACAGATAAATTTTACAATCAGCTAAAGAATTTGAGCCATAGCAGCAATCTCCCCTCTGCCTGAGGCCACTGGGGATCCAAAGGAGGGCTAAGTGGATTCTAGCAGCATTATTCCCAACGTGTGGATCCAGTTGTGGTTTTAATTGAGTTCAGGAAACTCAAAAGAACAATTAAAATAGTTGTCAGAGTCTTGCATCCCATAGCAGCAGCCAGCCATAAGGAGTTTTCTCTTTAAATGCCACTTACGTGCCTTACAAATTAATCAACAGAGGAGCTTACTTGTACTTCAGTTGTTCACTTCTTTACACAAGTGACCTTAGAGGCTTGCACAACCCAGTACAACACTGTGATTCACTGCAATGCTCTACCATATTTAGTCTTATTAGCAGCTATTTGAGAAACGCTGCTGCTTGCTCTGGAAAGACATCATTTATAGTGATATATAAAGGTCTCTACATTTTTCCCTCAAGAAAAGGATTACTGCAGCATTCTTATCTGTAATGCAATCCAGAATAGGAAACACTCATTGATTTTTGAGGAGGCGTTTTCAATATGGTGACCTGTCCCATGCTTTCATTTGAAGTGTAATTATAGCACAAAATACTAGGATAGGAGGTGTGTGTTGTAGGGGAAAAATCAAATACGTGGTTTTTCCTTGGCATTTACTGAGAAAAAACCTTGCCTATTTTCTAAATGTTAATGAAGAGCATACTCAAGCAGAACCGGAGTTTAAATACCCACCACGTTTACACCAATTGCAATGACAGTGTTCTTGAAAAACTCCTAACGTTAGCTCTTCTAGTGGAGAGGAACAACCAGAAGACAGATCTGCACTGCATAGTATTTTAAAATTAAAATCATGGAATATAACCCTTGTCTCCCTGTCTTCCTGCACTATGGTATGACTGTATTTTCTGTAATTTTAACAGTCTTGTCAGTGCAAGCGGCAGAAGAAAATCAAGCTTGGTGCTAGCGTTAGGCTATTTGCCAGGAAAGCCATGGTTTTTGTGGCTTAACTGTGCGTTTTATAATTCCTTCTGCCTCCCAAAACATGAGAGAACTACATTTATCAGTCTTGACACATTACTAATTCTAGTAGGAAATTACTTTTTTGGGGAAAAGTAAACCTTTCATTCTAGTCAATCTGGATTGTTTAACCCTATCTTCTCCTTGGGGCTGTGGAACGACCATTTCCTACCCCCTCAAAGCAAGCCTCAACCAGCCTCTACAGACTTCATCAGAAATAATGTCGTTTTCAATCTGGAAAATATACACAAAGCTCCCATGAATATCTACTGCCAAAAGTCATATTTGAGGGCATTATACACTTTCCAAGAAGAAGCCAGCACCTTTGAATATTTGGGTCTATTTTCTTCACAATTTTTTCCTTCTCTTGGAGAAGATGAAAAATGAAGGCACCAATATTGCATACATCTCTATACTGCATGCTTTAAAATTAGTTTATTTAATTCTGTATGATCGAGTTATACCTTCTCTTCTGCTATATATGATGGACATAAAACCTAAAAGCCACAGGAACTGCTTGGTACTTTTCTGAAACTTTGAAAATGCAATATTTTTATTTTACAATTATTATTGTACCTTTGGAGTGAATTATTCATATTATTTCCTGCGTCACTGATGTCTTTCTCAGTCTTGTGGAAGAAAACCAAAGAAGTTAAATGAAAGGGGCTGGGGTTTTTTTGGTTTGGTTTTTTTTGTTTGGTTGGTTGGTTTGTTTTTTGTTTTTTGGGTTTTTTGTTGTTTTTTTTTTTTTGTGGTTAAAGAGGCCAATCAATTGCTAACTGTTTAATCTCAGGATGAACTTGTAGTAAAATATTATGGGAATTTTAGAGTAATGACCTCCACAGTACTCTCAATACCATGAAGATCAAAGATGCCACTGTATGATATGATAGAGAAATGCTGAATACTGCTGAAGGGCACACATACAAATACGTCTTTGTTTTTTAAGCCCCTCTGTCTTTAAGGAGAATTTTGCTTCTTGAAAACAGATACGCTCAAATCATCAGGGCAACAGGGATGTTCCTACCCTGAGCACAACATTACGGTCACCTTCACTGCAGCTATCGCTTACAAGATGTTGCCATGCATTTCCACCCATCAGACAACTACCACATCTCATCCTCATAGTGTCATGAGCTTCCTGCAGTCAAAGATAACAGCGTGACAGCAGGTCTGGATGAGTCAGCTCAGGGGCTATAGAGATGATAGCCCCTATCTATATAGGCTGGAGCAGTGCTCATCACCACCTTTCATCACAGAGTTCTATGAAGCCATTTGACTTTATTGTAACAGCTGCTGTTACGTATTTAACCCTACAATATTTTACCATCCATGAATACGTTGGTATTGTTCAGAGCGACTAACACCCACCTCCGTCACGGTTTCCTTGTGCTATCTGAAGTGGAGAGATCAATCTACATCATGGGACCAAGCAAATGGAACTGGACATTAGGAAGTTTCTATTATTAGGAAAATGTCACAGCCCTGGAACTGATCCCTGAAACAACTGTGTAATCTCCACCCTTGGAGGTTTTGGGGATTTGGTTGGATGAAAGAAGAAGTGCTAATTCTACATTGCTGTAGGTCCTGTTTTGAGTGGGAGGCGGGGCTACATGACCTCCTGAGGTCCCTTCGAATATTTCTATGATTCTGTACCTTAAGGGTCCTGTAAGCAGCCAACACCTCCGTTGACCATCCTCTCATTTGTAATGAAATAGAATAGATCAAGTACTGATCACATGTTGCCCATCCAAACCTCACAACGCTGGGCTAATGCTTTCAAGCAAAGAAGAGTGATCTAATTGAACTGCTGTGTCTTTCTAGAGTTTAGTGATGATCTTTTCTTTGCCCAGTGCGGTGATGCCTTTACTTGAGTAAAGATATACAACCTCTTTCTTCTTGCTGCAGCTCTGCTTCTTTAGCAAAAGCATCTGCTGAACTTCACTGTTAATTCAGTCCCCCTCCTACCGTCCCTTAGACCCGCATATGAGACTGACCAATCTGTAAAGAAAGTGGAAAATAAAAATGCTGTGAGGGCTGTAAAAAGAAGGTAGCTGCAATAGCTAGCTGGAAGAATGCATATTTAAACTGAATTGAAAGAGTAGTTATCAGTGTTTTCTTGTCACATTGAAAAGGAAAAAGCCCTGCTAAAACCTGCCCTGACCTCACTGACTATGTGTTTTTATAGACTGTTAATGAAATAAAAATACATATAAATCTGCAGATGACACAAAGCAGAAAATTGTGTAAGCACTCTGGAGGACAGGTTCAAAATTAAAATTAAATCTTGATAAACTGAAAAAAATAGTACGAAATCTGAAAGGTAGAATTCTGTGAAGAGGAAAGCAAAGTGGTCCATTAAGGGAAACATTAAATGAATGAGTTCAAAATTGGAAATGATGTAGCAGGAAGCAGTACTACCGGGTATAATGGATGAGTAAGAAAATAAGCAACTTTGTAAACCTGCAAGGTACAAAGACAACTCTAGATCAAATAAGATGCAGGAAGTAATTATACTGATCTATTTGGTATTGAGGAAGCCACAGCTGGAATAGTGGGTCCAGTTGTGATCCTTATACACTGAAGAAGTGTAAAACTATTGGAGCTTACAAGAGGGATAAGAGACTTAGAAAACATGATTTAGGAGGAAAGAATTTGGTTTGATGTAGGCATCTTTGATTATGCAAAAGATTGCTGTAGGGATGGTGATGATTCACTGTACTCTTTGTTATGTCTCCACCAAACAGCTACTGAAGAAGATTTAAGATCTGGTACTTCCCCAATGCAGATGGATGGACTGCATGACATCTTTGGAGATTCCTCCTCAATACTTCCAAAGTATGATGAGTTGGACACAAGCACAGTATGTTCTAAGGAGTTATCTTGCTAATCCTCTCTGAAACCCCTTAGCCAGTTTTGTGGATAATTGTGTGAGAGCAGTGTGAATGAGGCTATTAAAGCTGAGAGCCAGAGGGCAAAGAAATATTGCCAGAAAACCCTGCTCAGATAATTTCCACTGGCTCTATTTAAATCCTTCTTCATTTGACACGTCACCCAACATCTTGCGTTGGCCCCAGGACACATTATGTATTTCTGGGAAAAGCTTCATTCAGACTGTCTAACTCCCTTCTCCTCACACATGCAGCATACTTGCCATGCACTTTCTGACACCCCTTCTGCAGAATTCTTTTGCAGATCCTCAAGTGGCCTCAGAAAAAGGTCATGTTCTTGTCAAAAGGTTTCCACTCTGCTGAATAAGACTTTATTGATGTGTAGCCTTGGAAACGTGGCTTCCATCAAGCCTGTATAAATGTACACCTCATTGTACTAGTTCAGTAACAACGAGTTATGATTTTGGAATTAGCACAGAGAGTGAGAAACCTCTGGAAAAAAAGCTCTTTACAGTAAAGATGTAAGCTAAATACTTGCACAGACCTCATTGCTGTGGTATTTCAGCAACTCAGAGCTTTTACCGTACTTTATACTTTCAATACCTGTCTTTAAATTGCCCCACCCCATGAGGAAGAAAAGCATTATACCTTTTTGCAGATTGGAATTTGGGTTGGAAAATTGAGCAATGTACATGACTCAGAAATGATCGTGAGTCTCCCCATCTGTAATGCTCTGCTAGTGTGCGTTCCCCTGCCAGTGCCTACTGATGATGAATATTCCTTCCATTGTGTTGTGTTAATTCTGACCCCACGTAAAATTTCCTTCTTGACCTACTCTGTACTTACATGGGGCGTTCTCTGGGGGTGTTGATGGCTGTGCATAGCGTCTGAATGATGTTATTATGTGCTACATAATCCAGCCAACAATATTCTCAAGCTTTTTCTTTTTTTTTTTTTAATTGATATGACTATATTTTAAGTATCAAGAGGTAACAGTCCAATACCAGAACTCTTCTGCTCATGGTACATATGTCCATTTTCTCACTGTGAAGCCAGTATTCCTCACATGCATTTCCTCCTTCTTCAAGCGAGTTTTAGGGATCACAGTTTTACTGATTCTCTGGCAGGTTAGCACCCTGGTGACAAGTGCGGTTCTTTATTTTGGCCACTGCTCCTGGATTGTCCAGTAGTGCACAGACATTCCAAAAGCACCTGTGACTAAGGTCCTCTGCACTCACTTTTGCTTGTGGTAATGTCTGATCTTGTCCAGCATATGAAGGTAGGCAAACTTTAGGACATCTTTTCTACCTCTTCCTCTTCAGCATGAGCATGAAGGCACTCTCGAAAATTACTGAGTGCTGTTGCCTTTCTAGATCAGAGAGCTTGGGTTGCTGATGGGAACCACCATAAAAGTAATCTGTTATAAGGGGGGAAATACTGACACAGAAAATGCTTGCCAGCCTGGAAACAGCTAGCCTGGGAGCTAGGCCTGTGCAAGCATACTTGGGAAGCGCAGCCGGCACATTTAAAGTACAACCAGGTACTTTTAAGCAGAGATATCTTCAGATACTCTTAATAAGTGCAAAACCAAGAAACTGTAATAGCAACTTATCATCTGGAAAGATGAAAAATAGTCTGGAAAAAAGGGGGAAAACCCTCAGGAAGTAGGAATTGGCAACTGCTATTGGTTATTCTAGCTTAAATAACAGGAAAACAGTGAGCAAAAATAAAAATGGATTTGTAAGAACAGAAAACATCATTAGCTATTGGCTGTCCCAGGTGAAAAGTAGAAATTAGCAGCATCTATTGGCAGCTGCTGCTGGTGGTGTCCTACATCCCCTTATACACCTTGATATAAATTTGACTTCTTTTCTGCACAAAATGGAGCCTTTTCCTAAGAGAATTCCCCCTGCATGAAATTTTCTATGAGATCTCCTGGACAAGTTGGTCCATCGCTGGGAACATCTGACTGACTCCACACTCTGTGATGTGGCTTATTTTTGGAGTTTGTCCATCATCAATTTTGAGGTCTTACTCCAGGGAGCAGTTTGGTGAGTGCCATACTGGTACTATTTTGAATAATACATATAGGCGTGTATATAAATAATCATAACTGTATTTGCTGCTTTACTAGCTATAATTTCCTAATAACATGTAATATTTAAATATATACTAGCTGCTACTATTGATTACTGCTGCTATTGAAATATATATACTTGCTTTTCTGGTACTAATTTTGTAATAACTTTTGAAATGTATATTTGCCTTATTAATCATAAGCATATTTGTTTTGCTACTAATAATTTGCAGTAATCTGTAATAAAGATAAAGATAAAGCTTATGTTGCTTTGGATATTACAAAATCATGCAAACCCAGTGTCACAGGAACCCTTTAAGTTGTGACATTTGCCTACATGCAGGCTTACAGCATTTGCTACCAATAACAGAAGGTTTATAATTTTGACCTTTCTTACTTTATTGTATAATGTGCATCAGAAAAATATGACTGTCAGCAGTAGAAGAAAAACAGCATGAAATTACAGAGTATGGCTTGTCTGCTGTACCTCCCAGGGGCTGCAACACTCCTGATGAATGTGATCATTTGATGCAGTGCCCTCCCAGAGCAAAGAACTGGCTCCCAAGGTGGGATTTGAGGGGGGAAAAGTAGAAGAAATGTAAGCTGAGGGAAGGAGGACATTTTTGTGAAAAGGAGGACATTTTGGGGAAAAGCAGCCAAATACCACAGCTTCAAAACAGGCATCAGCAGTAGAGGAGAAGAAACTGAGGCAAACATGAGAGACAGGAGAAGGTAGATATGAAGTAGCAGCTGTTCAAAGACACGTGAGTAGGAAGAACAAAGTGCTTCAGACTCAAGTACCAAAAAGTAGGGCGTCCTGTTGCAGCCAAAGGCAGGAGGAGCATCACTGGAAGGGGGACGGGGAAAACAATCTCCTTCAGACCTGCCTTGTTCCATCCTCATTCTTGCCTGGGAACACAGTGGAAAAGCCTGATCCACTAGATCAGTGACTCATTTCATGGTGCACAGCAATGCTGCTCAATTAGTAGAAAGACCTGTCCTGTAACTCCACATCTAGCTTAAGCGGAGATCTGCATCAGCATTACTGGTCATGACACACTGAGAACTTGTACATCTCTAGAGGTGATGTCAAATAGCTGATTTCATTACGGTTAAGAACACACTGAAACTAGTTGGTCCATCAGTAGAGAGCAGCTTTTCTTCCTGCCCATTCTGGCTTCTTTCTCTGGCTGTAGTGACATACCTACGCTTGCTGTAGTTCTTTGTACTGCATGGGGGTTTTGATATAGTTGGCCAAATCGGCTATTACAATTGAGTATTTGTGGTTCTTTGGTCAGAATCACTGCCTAACAATGCAAAGTAAGGGCTTGTAAAATAGAGGAAATTTTTAAAACAGACTTTGATTCCAAAGATCTTCTGTCTGGATGAGAGAAGCCTAGGAATACATGACTCTTTAGTATGGGCACAGCTTGTCATTTACTCATTCATGCATTCTGGTCCCAAAAGTCCATACTTTAACCCTGTCTGTCAGGACATGTCCTGGGCTTTCCTCTTTTTGAGTGCAGTGTGGCTAGTCCCAATGTGTCACCAAGGTGAACCAGAAACGTCATTATCTCAGCATGCAGAAGCCCACTCTTCTTGCCATCAGACAGGTAGTGATACACTTTTCCATCAGATAAATCTCCTTTCACTGATAAATGTTCATATTCCTTTCCATTGGTCTCTTGAATAACTTAAGCACATCCTACAGTCTGGGCTAGTCCAGACAGAATAGTATTTCCCTGTGCTTTAAATGAGTTCATCTGGTAGGGCTCATAATAAGGAAGAATACACTGAGTTACATTCACCAAGAACCTTCAGCTGCTCTTTCTTCAAGTTATGTCACTAAAACTAATGAAAAGCTGATCTGATTTCCCCTAGCTTCAGCTGGCTTCACTTCATCCCTGGATAGTGCTCAATCACTGGCAGAAATTCGTTTTAGTATTAGTATCTCTGGAGGGAAAAACTGTTTTGCAGTGTTGCCACACTGCTTGGTGGGGTGGAGGTGAGGTGTGAATGTGTGTGTCTATACCAGGAGAGAACTCATGGCTCCTCCTCTAGGTCTATAAGGTCCTGTCCCCTCATGCTCTTTCACGTGACACAGGACTTTTTAGACACCACATGCTCTGGCATGTTAATCCAGGAAAAAAGCTTCAGAGCTCTTTCTCTCCAGAATCCGGTCTCCTTACATAGTTGGTGAGAGATGGTTGCTGGGGCACAAAAGTGAGGCACACAAAACAAAGATCTGAACATAACAACGTAACACCACCAATTTCTCCCCATTCCCACACTGTCAGAGGACACAGTTCTGCACCCATGGGAAAGAAATGGCTTAATAGGTCTCTTGGGCTTAGATTTGGGAGTAGGTAGCTATATCTCGTATCATCACTACAGCCATGGTTCTCAATGCAGTCACAAAATGGTTGCTTCCTAAACGCAGGCAAAAATGTTAGGTAAACATTTTAATATGAAATTGTCTAGTCAAATTTTTCTCTGTGCACAGAGGAAGCTGATGGGTGAGACTAGCAGAAAATTGTTTTAAGGAGCCCATATTGTAATGCTAGCAGCACATATACTCACAAAAATCTCAGGTGCATAACTTGATTTTGTGGGCAAATCATGTAACTGTCTGCATTCTTGCTCAGACAGAGATTTCAGTCATATACCTAAGCCCTGCTTTAAAGTACTTGCATATGTAACTGTATTTAGAAGTAGCCTCACCACTGTGATAGGGAATATAAATGATGTTTTCAATTCCTATGCATTGCAGTTTCATTCAAATTGGACTTAGCTGCCTGCTCACATCTCAACAGACAGAAATTTTCCTGGCAGGAATATGTGCAGCTTAAAATTGTGTGATCTCAAATTGGCTTCTGCTTCTTTTTACTCCTTGATTTAAAAAAAAAAAAAAAAGAAAAAAGAAAAAAAAAGAAACAACAACAACTCACAGAATGATCATTAGACATATATCTATGCTGATTGTTAAGGTCAGATTTGAAGTTATCTTCGAAGGACTTTCAGGTACATATCAAACCTTTTACCCACATTACAGCTATCTACACAATAATTTTTCTCAACGAGGAGCTGTAATATGGCTTTTTCGCAGATGGCTTTTCTCTCCTGGTCAGGAGCGGAACCAAGAGAGGGTTGGAAAGGTGGTGCTGGCAGTCTCCTTGTGCTAAATCCTACCACAGGGAGGTAAACTGAATGCACCTGCCAGAGGATGGCATGGGAATCAAGGATGGCCTACAGTCTGTTCCTCAGTACATGTACTGTATGAGGCCAGTCTGGATGGTTGATGATTACCACGAGCCCATCTACAGGTCTCTGAGCCCAATCCTATTCCAACACCAGGAAGGAAGAGGGGTTCTCCTTCTCTTGTCTGAATAGGATTGCTGGTTGGAAGAGGACATCTAAACTAACTTTGTGGGCACACAAGAGACAGTAGCTTCTCTCCAGGCAAGGAGTTCCCCTTTAAGCCCTTGCAAAGGCTGAGTACCCAATAAGAAAGGAAAATAAATGATGAGAGGAGAGAAGGGGGAAGATCCAATCCTTAATGTGACTCTTTTTTTCCCTTCCCTGGTTGGCTCAGGCAGCTCTTAGAGCTGGGACATTAAGTACATACTGCATTACTGTTTACGCTGTAGTGACTTTTCTAAGGGTGTTTTGCATCACTGCTGTTCAGTAATGGAACCTTAATCTCTATCTTAAACTCAAGCCCATGGGTTTCTGATGTATAAGCAAGATTTCTACAAGCTGAAGAACAGACACTCATTAAGATGACTGGTCATACAGAGTAATTGATTGCTTCAACCTACACGTCAGACTGTATTACATTCTCATATGTTTCACATCAGTGAGTATTTGAAAAGGGAAAGTACCAAAGTTAACACAGAAAGAAGTACTAAGTATATGTTCAACACAACTCACTACTGCTGTGCCCCTAAATAGGCTGTTGTTTAAAACTGAGCACTCAGTCAAGCTGAGCAGGTCTTGGACTGTAGCATAGTGCACAAACACAAAACCAAATAGGAAACATAATCCTTGCCAGTGTGATAGTTACTCACCTTCATATTAGACCCAAATTTCTTGTACTTGTCTCATTAGGTAAATTAAATTTAAAACCATTTGTAATATGACAGGAAGAACAATGACTCAAATTACATTATTTTTTTTTTTAATTCAAATGACTGTTCTTGCATTTTGAAAAAAATATGAAGTAAGGATTTAAAGAAAGTACTACAATGCTCAATCACACCAGTTTGGGACATGATCACAGAAAATAAACTGCAATTTGGTAAAAGATCTTCCTATATTTGACTTAGTTTCATTTTAATTACAAAATAAGTGTTTTACATGGCCAGTAGTGTGGTTCTCAAGGTGGAGAAGCCAAGTCACAGACAAATGAGATTTTGCGTTTCAATGGGTAATTACTGGAGATGTCATGGGAACGTGGGCTTAACTTTCTAAAGGTACAGATAGGATGCCAGCTTGTGGAGCCCGCACAGACACAGGGATGGAGCAGTGGTACTGTTTGGAGCTCAGACCCACTTGCTGTCTTTGGGACAGATAGCAAATGTGCCTGGCCCTTGAACAGATGTGTAAGTCTGTGTATGGGAAATCCTCTGAGATTACCAAGAGCCTCCTAGAAATTTTGCACAGGCATTAGATAGGATCAGCTGCAAACCCTTAGCTGTCAAGTTGTGTGTGCCTTTTTTGGTAACTCTGCAACTACACATCAACATATGGAGTGGAAACTCTCAACAATGCACACAGATTACTGAGCGTGGCTGAGTACCTCAAATATTATCACAGTTTCAAAATAGAGATTACTTGGAAAACGATGTCCCAGATACTCTCAAATAAGTAGAAAAAGGAATTGACATTTTCCAGAGAGCATGTTCTCTTAATTTCTTTCCAAGGCTGATAAACAATATTAGTAGGATTGGATAAAATCTAAGAAATAGAGAAAATTAAGTATCGCAGAATCACAGAACAGGTGAGGTTGGAAGGCGCCTCTGGAGATTGTTGAGTGCAACTCTCTGATCAAAGCAGGGTGAGCTAGAGCAGGTTGTTTACAGCTGTGTCCAGGTGTGTTTTTAATATCCCCAAAGACAGAGACTGGCAACATGTGCCAGTGTTCAACCATTCTCACGACTGAAAAATTTTTTCCTATGTTTAAACTGAATTTTCTGTGTTTTATTTTATGCCCATTGCCTCATGTTCAATGGTTACCACTGAGAAGAGCCTAGCTCTGTCTCCTTCATTCCCTCACATCAGGTATTTATCCACATGGATAAGATTTCCTTAATCAAATCTGTGGCCTTGCACTGGACTCAGTCTGGTATGTTCAAGTCTGTTGCGGTGTAGAGCCCAGGACCAAACCCAGACCTCCGGCCCCGAACAGAGGGGATCACACACATAGTAAGCAGCAGAACTACCTTAAAAATCAGGTTCATCAAAACATCTCTGTAGTTCACAAAAATAGGAAACATTTTAATAAACATCTAAACTCCGTATTTATAATTATACATGATTAAATTTATTTTTGCAACACTATATGTTTGGAATAAATACTTTGAGGTCATTTATGTCAGAAGGAAATCTTATACAGAACACCATGAATATCATGAAACCAAAGGTCAATATTGCATTATCTTCCTTTTTGCATAAACAGGTATTTAAATATAAATCCACTTAAAATTTAGTACAAAAGGTGACCACTGGGAAAGAAAAGCAGAGGAAAGAGAAAGCAAAACTTCTACATGATTCCCTAAAGGTTGTTAAGTCTCTAAATGATATTTGTCTGAATCACGGTGAATCAATTTCACAGCAGATGGTCTCTGCCAATTTACAGCCTGTTACGAAGAGTATCTCCAAAACCACTCAACCTTCTGTATTCTACAATATCTAGCACACAGAGATAGTTGTTCCCCAATCCTTAGGTATCATCTCTCTTTTGGCATGAATAATACTTTTGGGACCACTGGGCAAGAATTTACAATGGAAGTTCATGATCTTTCTGTACTATGGAACAAATTAATTCCAGGAAATGTTTGTCTCTAGTAAAGGACCATAATGTACTGAAAACAACACCATAAATAACAGAGAGATGGGAAACTAGCATCAAGAGGGCTTCGTTTCATCCAGGAGCAGATCAATGTATGTAGCACTTTGATCTTGATCAAAAGACAAGAGAGTCACCGGATTTCATTGGTTTTCGCTAGGTCAGAAGAGTAGGGAGTTCAGATTATTGGCCAGATAAAGGAGGTACACTTCGTAGCACTGTAAACCACAGGAAAATAGATACTAATCTCCAGATTAGCACTGAACACAGTTTTCCTGAACCACTATATAGCAGCAGGCAGCTCACATCTTTAAGCAATGCAGTCTGCTGATGTAGCTGAGGAAGACTCGGGCATATTCCTGCTTAGCTTCCTTTCTAGGTTAAAGAGATCCCTGCAACATTACACATCATTGTGGAGCTTGAAACAAGCTAGATAGGTAGGGACTGATAACTTGGGAGATTTCTGAGCAGTGTCTGGAATTTCTCTAGGAGGGAGCCTTGACTTACGAGTATAAAATCCTGTCACTCATTTTTATCCTAAAATAAAAGAGCAACCAGATGAAATGACTGCGTCAAATGGGCATAAAGGCTTAAATAATTGCAATGCCCCAGAAAGAAATTACTAACCATATCTTTGAAATGTTATGAGACACGAGATATTATATCATGCTCTTAACACTGAAAATACTTTCATACACACTTGTTCAGAAAAGGGCATTCAAAGGTAAATGAAGGCTATCTCGGACAACCCTATTCATTGTTGGAGATCTAGTATCATTAATATCCTCTAAATAAACAAAATGAGAAATGGTTAAACTGTCAATTAAGCACCGTCAGATATAATTTTGTGGAAGAAATACAATCAAGACGAATTGTTAAACTACTAATAGATACAGTGGATAAAGAAAAATTATTTAAGAGAGAGTATTATGAAATTACAGATGGTTCAGTCAATAATAACATGTAAGGTATGAGAAAGCACAGATAGTCAGATGCTTCCTAAAAGGACAAGCTGCTCTTGTCCTCCCCAATAAAGAAAATAGATCAGGCATAGGGCACAAATATCTGCATGCATTTTGAATTGTTATTTTTCAAAACCCATCTGTGTGGCGTATTTAATTATTTGTATGAGAACTTCAGAAGTTAAAAAGTTAAAAATAAGACACTAATATAAATCCCCAACTGTGTACTCTGAAATCAAACTGCTCTGACTTGGAGCAAGAGTGATATAATTTTGCCAATATTTCTTTGTCAGAGAGACATAGACAGATGTGCATTCAGCAAACAGCTGTGTCAGTGGCATTTAAGACTGCTCAGGATCTTTCCTCCAGCTGTTCACAACCCTCCTCCTGCTGCATCATATCTGCCAGCAGAGCTGTTCCCAGCTCATTCCACCAGATTTAACAGAGGTTTTTGATTTTGTTATTTGCGCATCAGACTCTTTTGGCAGATCCATGCCAGCAATTCTGCTGCCACCTATAAGGTAGCAAAGGGAAAGGGAATAGGTGAGAGATAGATGAGGCAGTTACTTCAGACTTCTGTAGACACAACCGCAACATAAGGAGAGGTCTGTTCAGCATTCCTTACCTGCCCTATGTTGACAAGCCCTGAGCTTCATCCTTGTAGAAGTGTTACAGCTCTTTGCCTGAGAGCAAGGAAAGACAATGAAATAGGTCACTTTATTGAGAACTAAGCCAAATAATCAAGGTAGTTATCAAGCCTTCTCTTCTCCATGAAAATAATACACTTAACAGACATGGCCAACAGCTAGGATTTCTGTTCTGCAGAATACCCTGGGACTTTACTCTCCTGAAGAAAAGTCACATAACTGAAATTTGTAAATAACCCCAAGAAACACACCACCTGAAACACTTAAGTTTCGTCAGGGTTTCTATCTTTTGAAAATATTTCCTAGGCTCTCAGTCAGACTTGCAGGTAGCAGATGGGATGTCCAAAGCCCTGAAGCAGTTTCAGCAGGGAGTGAGGAAGATGGATCCCAGGCCTTCATCTGGCCAAAGAGCTGGGGCAACTGGAAGCCCTCAGGTTCCCCATCTCCATGGGAGTCAGACAAATTTGCTGCCTCCAAGCCCTGGGCATCATAAGATATCCTGACTAAAGCTGAGGGATACGCCCGACAACCTCCTCATCTCCATTCACAGCGGTTCACACCCTGGGGGAAGTTCTCTGACATAGTGTTGATGTTTAATTTGTAGATGACCACCTCAAAACAACTTCCTTCTTCATAATTAAAGAAACAGCATGCCTGTGTTGTGATTCATCTCATCATAGCATATGCAGACGCATTGTAAGATGTACTGTGCCCTAAAAGTGTCTATTTCTCTCCATTGACTGGAATAAGAGTGTTCAGACATACTCATCATGTGAGATGACTCACCCTACACATCTAGCAGAAGCTAAATGTAGATGGCACAAATCTATTGTGGTATTAACACTTGATGAAGTAAGATGTTTTGGGTTTTTTTTTTTCCCTAAAACGAGGCAAAAAGCCCACCTCACCCCTTTCCCCAACCACCAGGCTCCAGAGCAACACCTCCTTGCTTTCTTCCTGGCCTATACAGCTGATAACCTTTCCTGGTGTGTGGTACACAACTTCAAGGAGGTGAATACAGAAGCTGGGAATATAGGCTTTCCTATCACTGCTAAGTGCTCTTTTTACTTTGGTGTATGAGGGTGCATAGAAATGCCCATAAACCACAGGAGACCCTTAAAATGACCACAATTCCCTTTGGAAGGGAGCTGGTAGTGATTCCCATAAGAGAGGCTAACACATCCCATTCTAGCTAGACTCTTGTTGCTTTTTAAAGCTGCTCTAATTCATGCCAGTGGTTTGCAGAAAAACCTTCAAAATTCAGCAGGGAGACAGCCCTGAGGCTGATGAAATACTTTGTCCCATTAAATTCCATTTAACTTTGGCTGACTTATAAACTGTTAGAAACCACAAGCTCCCCACTAAAGCTTGAAATCCTCAGGACAAAAATATTGCGAAGTGCCACAACAAGTTTACAAAGAGAGAAGAAGATTTATGCATTGGTTTATTGCACTGCCAAGGAGCACCAGTGAGTTCTGGAAGATTCTAGAGAATGGGAAACTGAGCCAGGTCTAACTGATCTGGCCATACTTCCCCCTGCACCTATACATAGTCCCATCAGATCCTGGCTCATAAAGCAAAATCTACTCAGTCCAACAGTGTCGGGCACCTTTAAAGAGCCTCTAAAGATACAGCATCGGACAACAGCTGTCCCCCTTCTGCCTGGGATGAGTCTTCCCTGGCCAACAGCTAATACAGCAACAGTAGTGCTGGACCACTGGGCCAGCAAGGCTGTAAGTACCACATGATGACCTGCTCCTTAGGAGGAGATTATCAAGGTTAAAGAGACAAAGATGTCTTTCAACGTTTTTCTTTAAAAGAAAAAAGTTAAATTTATAACAGCCCGAATAATCTTGGTTCTCTGATTAATTCTCCATATCCATCATGATACAGTCTACTTCTATTCCTGTGTGCTATTTTTTTCCCTGTTGTGATATGATTCATCCCACACAGTGTAATGATATTGCTTGCAGAGGGGTGAGAAGAGCGATTGCACATGCAACCATGACATGATTTTTCCTTCATTTTTGTGGCCTTGTGATGCAGATCAGATTTTTTCCCACATACACCATACATACATGAAATATCAGTAAACTAATATGGATTTGACAAATGTTCTTTTTTACTTTCTGACCTTTTTTCCTCTCTTCCTGATTATGATGGTGCCCCAGAGTTATTTCATTTAATCTTGTCTAAAAACTTCATTACAGTCAGCAAACCTACTGTGTTATTTAATAAATGCCCCCATCACCATAAAAATGTTATTATTAATACATTTTTCTCTCTCCTAGCAGATGTAGAATTGTTGCAGCTGTCTTAAGTGATGAGCTAAGAGAATTTATATTGTGAGATTACTCCCATCTCTCAGATTTTACTGATGGAAATTTTTGCCTGACACAAAGAGTTTCTTAAAAAAAAAAAAAATCACCCATCACATTTCCAGCTTATAATCCCATGACTTTGTTACTAGGTATGTCTTTTTTGAACACCTTCACCAGTTTCACTGCTTATGATATTCAAATATTTGCAGGAAGTAAAGTTTTCAGTTAGTCAGCATATACACAAGTTAAAAACATTTAGCTCCCCTAATATTTTCTCCCAAGTATCAGGGATTTTGACAGTGATGTTGCAGGGTCTCGGACACTGCTGAGTTCTAATGAGCAATTAATCTGAGCTGTATAATGTAGCTTCAGAGCACACAAAAATCTGAATTAATCTACAGCTGAGTACCATTGCAACATGCTACAACTTAAATGATAAAGTGTTAAAAATGTGAATTTTAAGATTTTTTTTCTCCCCCCTTTCCTCTCTTGTATGAGTGAAAGGAAGGTTGAATCAATCATCAATGAAACCTGGCCAGGCCAACACAGAGTCATGTAACTATTGGTTAAATACTGGTTTCAGAATAGAATTCAGAGTCATATGAAATAGCTTTTTAATGAAAATAACCACAGAGCTTCCAAAATGGAAATCTCTGTTGTTCTAATACTGCTGTAAATGCACACTTGAAATTAAAACATCATAGACAAGACTTCATGTTTGAGAACCTTTAGAACATTGTATGGCATTTATATATACAACGTCCCTTCACTTACAGCTCAGGTTGATTGCATGCAAGTGAGAAACTTCTATAAAGGTCAATGAATGCTTATATAAAGAGCAACCAGTTGCCCTACATAGATTCTAGTGTCTTTTATTGCAAAGATTTAGTACATAGTGTGTGCAAGGTAGAGCTTTGAACCTGGGAATAAGCCCTCCTGCTTGTAGAATCTAGAGGTCTTTGGCAGGTGTCTCACCAGAAATCTCTGGATAATTTCATCCAACTTCTACAGCTTCCAAAGAGAGGACTCCAGCCCCGTTAGGTTCTGTATGCTCGGCATCAGCCTGTCCTTGGCTGATGAGGAGCCTGGAGACAGGAAAAGAGATGAACTCCCTTCACTTTCTATCTTCAGAGAGAACTGGGGTGGAAGAAGAGAAAGTTAAGAAGAAAAAAGTTGGAAACAACCTCAGAATCTTGCTGGCAATTCAAGAAACCCATCAAAGAGTTGGGAAGAGCTGAGGGAAGTATTGCATCTCAGGGACTTTGTACAACTGGATTGGAATTGTTTTTTCCTGAAGATGGCTCTTGTTTCCCCAAGACACACTGGTATTTGAGGGGAGGGACTGTGAACAGGATCCCAGCCATCAGTTTGCATCTACAGAGCACACCAAAGGATGTAAAACTTCCTTAGAAGATGTTTACAAAAATTATGCAATCTGTCATAGCAATGCAAAAGGCGAAGAACTGCAGCTGGGATTATACTACACATGGAACATTTTTCATATCTGAAGAGGACTTTATTCAAAATGTTTATAAAAAGCAGAGCTATCTACTGGCTGTATCACAAAAAGTGTTTATTAGCCCAGCACTTTGTGGGCTGGAGTGACTGATGATATCCAATGGAATCTGTACATTATTGATTTAGAAGTACTTGATGACAGTACTTCTTCGTGTGGCCGATGATATAGTAGAGAACATAATAATAGCATTGTATCAACAAATCAAGACATGGTCCTTAAGATGAAATAGAGAAATGAGCATTCCTGGAATGAGTGCAGAAATGACTTTTCATGGTTCAGTAGAGAAAACAACAGTTTCCATAAGACTTACTGTACTTTACAGAGACACATTTGCTCAATTGCTTCTAAGTATGTAAATGATCATAATAATTCCTAACATGAGACAAAAGAAAACCTTTGAAGCAAGTCTTATTAAGCAAAGAAAATGGCTACTACAGCACTCCAGCATATATTACATGAATAGTGTTATCCCAAGATTTCTAACAGCTAAAATGTTTCCTCTTCTTAAGACAACAGCTTCAGGTATCATTCACAAAATGTTAACTTGTCCTTCAATTGAGAAAGACTTTAAGGGCAATGCAGAAAACGACAGAATTTTTTCTGGGGCCACGGATTATGCAAACCATGGAGATAAAAAATTGGTTTTGATAAGATGTTTGTTAGTGCGTGGTCAAAATAGGAATAATCCATTATTTTCAAGACACCAATAAAACTGTAAGAAATGCTTGCAAGCATAAAATTTGTACTGCAGTCAACTAGCTTGGATTTGGCAATGCATCATTTGTGACTGTAATGCTAATGACATATCACTGCAATGCTAATGATGACTTTGGGATACACCTTTCTGCCCACAGAAAAATGGTGAAGGATGATGAGTAGCTTCTTGCTATTTATCTTTGTCTACACAATGCAGAAAGGTATTCAAAAGATAAATCAACAGACAGACTTGGAGACTGTATAGAAATAATTTTGACAATTTTTCTGTATCTTCCAGGTTTCAAAACTACTGAAGATACTTAATTCTGTCAAATCTGAAGCAGTGGGGTAGAGTAGCTTGCACTATGGCTCTATTAATGTCTTGTGATGATTGAAAGAATCTTAAAACTTTTCTAGTTTTCTAGAAGTTTGACAAATTCCTGCAGAATGATTGAGAACTACCTACTGCCACTTTAAAGTTCTTTAAAAATTATAAACTTGGGGAAGAGAAAGACAAACTTTTTAGTTCTCTCAAAAGACTTTTTGCAACCCTTTCAAAATTAGAATATTGAGCATGTGCTGAAGTGCGTGTCCTCACTGGAAAGTAAAATGCAATAGAAACAACAGGTTTGTTGGTCAAGAATTCTTTTCTTATTTAAAAGAAAGACATGACAAAGCAGGTAAAAGGGGAAGTGGAAGCAGATTCAGAGGCACAAAATTCATAAGAATTTCTGTTTGAATTGAGGATCAACAATGTCTTAACTGGATCTAGCTCCCTTTAAAAAAAAATACTTTGACATTTTAGGAAATCATAAGCATTACTGAAAGGTCGAAAGCTGACAAAAGGCTAGATCATAAAAAATATATATCCATAAAAATTGTGTGTACTGAGAAATTCAATAAGCTATGTACTCATATTTCAGGAGGTTTATATTAGGAAGTAGATAATATTCTACCTTAAAATCTTGGTTATTTCAGATTATTAAACCACACGGATTAAGAACCACTTCATTATGTCCAGTCTTAACTTACACGCAACCCTTGCAATAGTATTTTCTTTATGAAAAAAGAGTGGGTAGATTGCAGAATCCTGCTAAGTTCTGACAGACCTTCAAATTAAAGTTAATTTCTATTGTTCATATGACCTTAATAAATTTATCTCAGAAAGCAAGGAAAAATTGAAACATATTAAACCTGTTAATAGTCACCATTTTAATAATAAATTAAGTCTTTAACAATTTCTTCAGATATTTAAAAATAATAGAAACACACACTTGAGTGAAAAATACACTACTTGCTGAAGGAAAATGGTGTTTATGTGAAGTTTCTTTAAATAATAAATTACCCTTGGTTTTCTTGCCATTTTTCCTTATTTCCCTCAAAGATGGTAGTTGGCATATACTGCTGCCCTGCATCATAGGCTCACAGAATCACAGAATCATCTGGTTGGAAGAGACCTTTAAGATCATCGAGTCCAACTGTTCACCCTGCACTATAAGGGTCCCTAAATCATGTCCCTCAGCACCACATCTACATGTCTTTTAAACACTTCCAGGGATGGGGACTCCACCACCTCCCTGGGCAACCTGTTCCAAGGCTTCACAACCCTCTCTGTAAAGAAGTTTCTCTGAATATCCAACCTAAATCTCCCTTGGCACAACTTGAGCCCATTTCTTCTTGTCCTATCACTTGTTACTTGGGAGAAGAGACCAATCTCCACCTCGCTACAACCTCCTTTCAGGTAGTTGCAGAGAACGATAAAGTCATCCCTGAGTCTTCTTTTCTTCAGGCTAAACAATACCAGTTCCCTCAGCCGCTCCTGGTAGGACTTGTCCTCTAGACCCTTCATCAGCTTCATTGCACTTCTCTGGACACACTTCAGCACCTCAACGTCCTTCTTATAGTGAGGGGCCCAAATCAACACACTATTCAAGGTGTGTACTCAGCAGTGCTGAGTACAGGGGGACAATCACTTCCCTACTCCTGCTGGCCACACTAGCTCTGATACAGGCTGCTGTTGGCCTTCTTGGCCACCTGGGCACACTGCTGGCTTTTATTCAGCTGGCCATCAGCCAACACCCCCAGATCCTTTTCTGATGGGCCCCAAACCTCTAATGTTGCAGAGGGTTGGTTGTTGTGTCCCAAGTGCAGGACCTGGCACTTGGCCTTACTGAACTTTGTACAATTGTCCTGAGCCCACCAATCCAGCCTGTCCAGATCTTTCTGTAGAGCCTTCTGACCGTCAAGCAGATCAACACATTGCCTAACTGAGGGTGCGCGCGATCCCCTCAACCTGATTGTTGATAAAGTTGTTAAAGAGAACAGGCCCCAATACTGAGACCCAAGGGACACCACTGGTGACCAGTCACCAACTGGATTGAACTCCACTCACCACCACTCCCTGGGCCTGGCCACCCAGCCGGTTTTTGATCCAGTGAAGAGTACACTCATCCAAGACATGAACAGCCATACAATTGTTTGTATAATTTGTATATTGTTAATACTTGTATAATTGCATAAAACTTGTATAATTGTTACTCAAAGGACAAAGAGTAGAGAAATGGTGTTTATCTATCACACCTGCCCTCAAATCCCCAGGGCTGGGTAAATAATACACAAGAGCAGTCTGGCTGAGTTGAAGCTTTCTACATGAGCAACGAAGCCAAAGATGATGCACAAATAAAAGTGTTCTCATCTGTGCTCATGTCTGCCATCCTGTGTGATCTCCTAACCTCCAAAAACCATGACTCAGGTTTGTTTGTATCTGAACTTGTTTACTGAGACCCTCAAATTCTATTTCACTTGTTTAGCCCTCTGATAACATTTCTGCATTCATAATATCAAATGGAACTTGACATTATCGCTTCTTTTTTCCTTAAATGCTCATGAAGCTCCCACTCTCCTATCATCCAGGTTTCTCTGTATCCCAGCCAGTTCTATTCATTTTTTTCCTCTCTTTTCCAAAGCTGAAGTGTAAATCTAAGTTTTGCAAGCAAGAGCAATTTCCTTGCTTGATTTCAGGATTTAAGTGTATGCAGTCAAATTGAGTAGAGATATCTACTGAAGATACATTCCTGGTAAGTACAACAGAGAGTGACATGTATGCAGGGTCCTAAATACGTACAATTTAAGTAGACAGGGACTGTGTATATGATATGGAGGATGGAGATGAAGGAGCATGATCATGAAGGGTGGAGGCGCTGGCTTTTTGGAATAGATATCACTGAACTGAAATATCTCACTGACTGCCTCCGTGAGATCGAGTTATCAGTGTGTACCTCCCAACGTGTCTCTTCCTGTATGGCTTTCACTGTCCTGATCAGATGAATCAGATTCAAACGAATTGAGGGTGAAAAACAGAAAAACAGAGCAAAGACAATGGTTAGCAGAGCAAGGTAACAAACTGGTGACAGGGCTCCAAAGTGATGGATAGCATTGTGACAGATCTGTGTGCTGTGTATACAATCAGCTTCATTTGCTACATGGAGAACATTTTTGTTGTACGAGATTAGTCATGTACATAACATTCCCTTTCTCTCCAGTATGTTCTCAGGGAACCTTTGTGTGCAGACAGCTACTGCTGCTTTTTCATCAGATCTCTCATGAAGGAGGTAGGCCTAACTGATGTGGTAGTGGTGCCTGCTATTTAATACTATTTAGTATTAAGACCTTGATAAATACGCAGTGGAGGACCTGCCACCCTAGTTCCTGAGGCAGAAATGAAGGAGCTGCTGGGGTATCCGCGTGTGAGCTGCACACTTTTGCTGTCTAGCTCAGTGCCTTGCACTAGTTCACACTGCTGAAGATTCACAACACTTCTCGAGCCAATTCAAAAGAATAGTCTTTTCTGCCTTCCTTATGGAAACATCCAGTAGGTGGGATGGAATTAGGAACGGATGTAGTCCTTAAATCTGAATTTGCTAGCACAGACCTATCAAAGCCTTTAGCACTGACCATAAGCCTCTCTCATCTAGCAAGTGCTCTGACCACTAAGTATGTCCATCTGCTCTCTTCTAGAGAGAAAGCCACTCTGTGGGGGTGTGTCCAAAGAAACTCCTGCAGGGCCAAGCACTTCAGAAATTAAGCAGGGTTTGAGGGAATCTAAAATTTAAACTATCTTCAGAACCATTCCTCTTTTTGGTGACATTTGCTGTGTCCTTGCTCCCATTCCCCAGTTCCTGACCCAATGCAAAGGAAACATATTCAAACAGGGTAGTTCTAGATGCAGTTTCCACATCTCAAGAGCTGGTGAATTGAGCACTGAAGACTTTCCCTGACTGAAAGGGATCTGAAAGTATTTATGCCAAAGTCCATGAGGCACTAAACAAATGAGGACAACATGAAAATCTTGTATGAGCAGGATTAAATGACACAGAACTGCTATTATTGTCACTAAGACTCCAATTAATTGCCTCAATGCAAGCATTTATTGTCACTTAAAATAATCTAGTATATCCAATGTATCCACATAGGACTGGCAGATATAACACCAGAGCTGGTGCTGGCGATAAGCCAAGACATCCTAGGGCATCCTTACTGTCAGTTGACCTATGTGTGGTCTATTTCTTCAAGTCCCTGGTCACTATAGTCAATGGACTCTACAGGGAAATTCATCTGACCAAACATAGATGTCTGTCAGGGAGAGATGACTAGCTTTTCAGATCACGTGGACTTCAATGATGAAACACAAAGGTAGCTTAGGACTGGGCTCATATTAGACACCCAAGTGTAGGTACCTATGTTCTCAAACTGCATGGCACACCAGGAGGTCCAGCCAAGCATCTCATCATTAAAAAGCTGCTGTCACATCTGTTGTGCTTTGACAGATCCTGTTCTTGAGAAGCCATGACTTTTGCACCTCCTGACCACCTACTGCTCACTCATGATCACACCCAGCTTAAGCAGTATCCAGACTGGCTCTTCCAGTTTTGAGGGGGTTGGTTCAGTGAGCTAATTTCTTTCTCATTCTTAGATATCCATTTAATAAAGCTGTCTGTCCTAGTCTGTTTTTCATTATTACCATCAGTAACCTTTTCACTCAGATGTCAGTTTCTCAGTCAGAAATATTATCTCTAAACAATTTTTTTAAGAAACCGTATTTATTTATTTCTCTCTGTAATGTTTCCTTGTTAGCTTTTCACTGCATATGGGGGAAAAGAGAAGCTTTTATGTTGACAGATTCCATACAAGGTACTGACAGTCAATGGAGTGTGAAATGTGCAGGCATAAAAGCAAACTATTGTTAATTGAGAATGGCTCCTAAACATGTGTGCTTACTTTGCTAGCACATGGTTGGGAAAAATGTCCATTCATTTCAACTAGCTGTGCACAAAATCACCTAATTCTGGGCAACAACCTTTTAATCATTGTTTACAGCAATTGAGCTTTACGTTTGCCAGTAACACTATCATATCATTGCTGTAGATGCTGTAATGGCCACACAGCTGCAGCAAGGAGAGGAGAAAGGAACAGCTTCTGTTGTAGGAAATAGAATAAAAACACCAAATAGGACAATTTTCATTCTTTCCCCTCCTCCTCCTTCCTCTCACATGCATTATCACACTCCTCGTATACATACATGAAGACATATATATGTACTTCTCAGGAATAAAAATAAATGAGAGACAGGACCTGACTTTGGACTTCAAATTTTCATTCCTCTGAAGGTGTTAGCAAACTCCTTCCATCTAATGGCATTACTCCAGATCTGACTGCTCAAGACAAAGCCCAGTGCTGTGTGTCAGGCCTGGGAAGCATGCTCAATATGGTGTGGGAAGGCTTTTCTGTCTGCCTCCCTGCAGATCCCACAGGATTCTAGAAAAAGTGTAAAGAAAAGCAAGTAGCACCCTCTGATCATCCTGTATGAGAGGCTTAACTTGATGACAGCCTTTTCCCTAGCAGAATAGCTCCAGTACTCCTTCTTTAAGCTGGGCTTTACTTTGTGAGACCCCTGACAGCCAGCAACATTGTCCTCCAAGTCCTTGAGCAAATTCCCCAATGAGAACTCAGGTCCGTGCACGGAGCGAAGTCATCAAGAACTGAGATTTCAGAGCTCTCTTACTTCATATAAAGAGTGAGGGATTTTATATTTGCAGTTGTGTGGGGTTTTTTTCCCACAGAAAAAGAAGAAAGAAAATGAGAAATACATTCCCAAAATCTGACAGTAACCATAGCTTGGACTTACTCAGGTACCCAAAGAATAGATAGCACTTCAAGCTAAGGCCAGGTTCTGTTTAACAGAGGTTTTCTTGTGCAGCCATGGTTTGGAAAAACAACACCTCCCAGGCCTTGGGATGTGTGTCATTGTTCTCTACATGCCTACTGAGATCAATTTGAAATGAAATAGTTGTTTCCTTTAAAAGATTCTAGCTAGTTGTACCCCAAACTTAGGAGGTACAATGCTGCTCAGCTGAAGAGCAATTAAGAGGTAAGATGCAGGACGACAAACAGTCGAGAGAGTGATGGTGTAGCCTAACAGCTTGTAGCTGCTGTGAGGAAATCCAGTTGATATCCAATAGCAACAGATATGTAACTATTCTTAACCTCATCCTCAAAAGGAAAGCAAAAAGTACCTGCTACAGTGTGATTTACCATTCCCTAAACAAGACAGGAGAAAAACAACTAACATAAAAGTTGGCAGAGGAAAAGCAGCTCCTGAGGTAAGCACTACTGGCCTCAAAAGAAGAACTGGAAAAATTGTAAAAGTGATCAGAACGAAGAACCTGTGACAGCTGGAATGGATAGCTGAATGCCCTCACAGCGTGCGGCTCAGTACCCGTGAAGCCCTTGGGACCCCATGTACCCATGTACTCGCTGCTCCCTGGAAACAGAGTAGTCAGGTGATATTAAAAAGGGCTACATATCACTGCTTAGTTTTGTACAATTTTTTTGTTCCCAGAAGGTTTCTCCATTAAACTTGTACCATGTTTACCTTCACTTCCAACTGCTTGATTGCTTGCTGTCTGGGTTTATCCCTTCAGCTACAGTGCTGGCAGTGAAGCAGAGAAAAAATGGTGCGGGACCAAGAGAGGAACAAGTTCGATGAGGGCAGAGTTTCTTTCTGAAATGAAAAGCTGTAGGTGAGAAAACAGTAACAGTAAGGCAGTGTTCAGTCAGTGGAGTCTAATTTTAAGTGCAAATTAGAGCTCAGAGGAAAGTGTAACTCTGAAAGTAGGCTTGATGCTAGGCTTGATGCCAATTAAATAGAAATGCAGCCTGAAACGCTCTGCAGAAGAAACAACAGTTCCACAGCTCTGTCAAAAAAGTCTATTTCCTTCACTGGAAGATGCGTTTCTTATTAAAAAAGCCACATTGCCTTGTTCTCTTCTCAAAATAACTCAAAATTTTCTTCCTTTGGTTATGACTGTTCAGTTCCTTGTCATGGCAGGAAACCAAGTTAAACTCATGAGTTGCAGTTGTAATCTTGTGGAGTCAGTTTGAGGTTCATGCAAGGCCATCGGGGGAAATTCACAGAGCTCCATATGAGAGATGGGGTATTAGCATTGACTCTGTGTGTGATATCCCCTCTTCTACACACCTATCCCCAAATAGTGCAGAAACAATCCAATAACTCTACCAGTACCTACTATTATTGAACTGATGATGACTTTGATTTCTCAAGTAATTTACAGATGATTGAAATGTTAACAGCTCAGAAATCCAGTCTCCAAAATCATCGCTGTCACATTTGACCATACATGCCCTAAATATAACTTGTTTTCTTCTGTGAGAAGTGTGATTGGGAGACTTGATGAGCCTTATATTTTTAAAATTGACTACAGAATTATTTCCTTCTGTTTGCTTAGTTTCCTGTGGCATGAATCTCCCTTCCCAGTCTAGGGACTTTGTTTTCCTTTTAAGGTCCTGACTGGAGATTACACCTGGATATACAGCCGTGTAGACTAGGGAGGAGCTTGTCAACAGACCACTTGTTGGTACCTCTAGGCTGTCTCTCTGCTAGCTGTCACTGTCTGTTAACAAATGAAGAATATTACAGTAAAGGCAAGAGAATATCCAGAGGTTATAGTGGAATAGAAGCTGAATATGTCAAGAACATGCTGTTGCAGGAAACTTTAGTGCAGTTGTGAGATGTATGACAGAGGTTTCTTAAGTGGCAAAGAATGTAATTTTTCTGCTCCCTACAGCACTCTTGAGAACGTGTCTGGAGTACAAAAATGTAAAAATAATGGGAAAATCCAAGAAGGGAGTAACACTATTTCTGAGAGCTTTAGAAAATAGACTGATGAGAAATGCTGATCAAGAATTTTGTTTCTTCCAGCTCAGATAGAGAGACTTGAAGAAGGACATGAAAACATGGCTCTCAGTAATGAAAATATTATTGAAAATATTATACTGTTAAAAAATACTACTAAAAAACAGGTTAAATGTTTTCCATGTCCACCAGCTGTCTTCCAATATAAACAGTTTTCATATGAAGGACAGCAATCAATGGTTTCATTTTGCACCAGGTGTGGAAAAGAAAGTTCTTTGCCACAACAAATGAATAATCCAAATAGAATGAAATAAACCTCCGAAATGCAGTGAAATATGGAAACATGGATCTTAGGAATATTTGGCACTTTTAACACGGCTACAAGCAGTGCCAAGGACATACACTTATCCTTCCCTAGAGAAGGGAGATGGCTAAAAGGACTTCTTTAAGTATCTTCCAGAATTAATACTTTTTGTAATTCATAAACTCTTACACGTGCACAACGGAAATCCAACACAGTCAACTTTCAGAGTCTCTCACCAAGCTGCCCCAGTATGGAAACAGCATGCCAAATGCAAAATAATATTACCGTCATCACCAGTGGCTCCTACAGAGATTTCATTCATCAAATATCTGTTGGTATTAACTGCCAATAGACAGCTGTCCTAGCAGTGAAGTCCTTCCTTTCATGGTTCCTCTCTTTTTACTGGTAAGATTTCCTGCTAGTCTAGTACATTCTCTAGTACATTCATCTAGTACATTCTCACCATTTCTGCTTATAGCAATTTGCTATCTTCATTGAATTCAAGCACCTTTTGTTTTATTTTATACTGTATGAAACATAAATGGATGATCTCTATAAACAATATGTTAAACTGACTTTTATAACGGAACAGCTCTCTTGGGTTTAGGGGGATGGTTCAAAGAGCTCTCAAGAGCACTTACTCTAAAATCCCTGGAGCAGGTTTGTATTCCTCTGACAGAGTCCCCAGTGAATGCTCAGCCAGCACATGCCCACTCATGATGTGCTATGATCCAGGTGTTAAGAGGAAAGCAGGATGGACATCTGAATGGGGAGGTGCTGTTTCAGCGGCTGAGGCTTTACTGAAAAGAAATGCTTTTTAAGCAGGACATGCTGATTGCTACTTCAGTCCCAGCCTAAATTTTTACAAAAGGTGGGCCACAAAACTGTATTACTCTATACACTGTATTTTCCCTGCCTTAGCCTTCTGACTGAAAACAAGATGAAAAGGAAAAATAATGTGTAGTGTACTCCTAATGATTTACCCTGTCAAACTGTGGTACCTCAGCTGAGCTCAGCTGAGATCTATAGTCATCATCTGAAACCCCTTATCACCCACAGTGTTTGCATACAAATTATATTCCTTCCAAAGTTTCATAAATCCTAATTAGCTTTAGCTCTGATGCCTTAGAGTCTCTGATTAAGGAGATCATAGTATCTCACTTTGCTGCAGGATTCCTCAAGAAGCAAAGTACAGCATTTGAATAGTCTGATATAAAGTTAATAATTTACGAGCATCATGTTCAGACCTGATATCTTTAATTAAGAAAATACCAGTTGTCCCATTTGAAAGTTCATAAGAAAGGACAGATAAAAGCAAAACATTTACAAGAGTAGAGTGGCCATTTAGCAAAGCGGTTCCTGTGTCTCCCTTTAAGAAATATTCACATCACAAATGTATTTTATAATGGTGGTGTTTACCATAGAGCAATTTGGAGCTTGAACTATGCCCTTATTAGTTTGTAACTGGAAGAGTGCTGAAGGGCTTACTGCATTGCTGGTATGAAATGTTGCCTGCAGCCTGGGGACCCCACTTTCCCTTGGGTTATTTTTTTTGTCTTCCTATAGCTAATGCTTCCTTAAAAGACACAAAAGCCAGTTGCTTTTCACACTCTGCAGTTCTTGCCTTTAAACGTAATGGTCTGTCATACTTTGCTTTCTTTTCTTCTGTTCTAGGCTTGTCCTTTTCATCCCCAGCCTTTATGGCATGGTTATCAATTTGCTTTTTATTTCCTGCCTACAAACCCACATTCCTCGTTTCTTTTTTCACATATGCAGACTTACTGTATTCCTCAGAGATGCTTTCTGAGTGCTACCTTGGAAATTCAATATGAGCTTCTATGAGTTAACCTCAGTTTCACTTCACTCGTTTGACTGTATGTTCCCAGATAGTTTTTGCAGCATTACAGTGCTCTGCCTATCTTCTTACCTCAAAGAGAGACCTGTCTGGAATAGCATCCATTTCCACTACATATCTTAAAGCTAGACTTCTTGCCACCTCTGTCCACACTGAGGCAAATATTTCAGAAATATTTTGTCTTCTTGCAGACATGTAGATATAAAAATAATGATATATATCATTATAAAATATATATAAAAATAATGATGCATAACATGTATAAATATATATATGAATATATATATTTAAAATATATATAAAAATAATGATGCGTAACAAGCAGAGCTAGTTTTAAAAGTATTCTGAGGAATATCTTAATTGGAAATGTTGATTAAAAATTCAAGAAAAAATATAGTTACCTTATTAAAATCAAAACCTGTAAAGTTTCTATTCCTTGCCATCACCTTCCTCATTTAGTTGTTTTCTTTTCCTCCGTCTCTCTTTCCTTCTGCTGGAAAGGGGTAGTGAATAAAAGAACAGGAAGAATAAGAGAATTCCCAAAATTTTCCTCCTTCTAAAAAGCCTCATTCTCTGTTTTCTTCCTCTGCCTTTCTCTCTCTTTCATAAGCACACTTTTGAAATAGAAAGCAAGAAAGTAAAAGAAACTCTGAAAACTCCTGAAACTTTTCCTGTTCTTTTTAATCTTCCCTCTCCTTTCCCAATGGGAAGGGAAGTAAAGCACCAAGACACATATATGAAACAAAGGGGTTTTCCACATTTTCAAGGCAATCTACTCCAAAGTCTTCCCAAAGTAAAGCAGTTTATTCAATTCTGATCATGGATACAATGACAAAGTAAAATAAAAGGGTTTTCTCTTAGGTCACAGTGAGCAACTTGAGATCTTAGGTTATACCTAAAGCTTTCCTTTGACTTTGCTGCTCATTAAAGCATCTTCCCACTCCCAAAGGTGACAGAGAAACAGCAGCTGTATGCAGTTTAATTAAAGCTGAGTCTGCAGTAGTGTCTTCTGCAGAAATCCCCCTGCCTTACATATTCATGTAGTTTTACCCTCTGTATGTCTCTCTTCTCAAATTCAATTTGCCCTCAGCTCTTTGCAGCATGACACATCTCCCCAACGAGTTCGCTGTGCATGTCAGAGGGGTATTTGGCTTTCCTATGTGCACAGAAATCGCATCTGCTCTGCTGAATCAGAAGATACATCCGTGTGTGAGAACAGATTTGCTGTGCATTCAGTGGTTGCACTATGAAAGCTTCCAAAGCCGTGGAAGAGCCTGGGTCATCAAAGAGTCCATGTTCAGGGCAGAAATTTAACCCCACTGCTCTCAGGATGGGAGGCTAACACAGCTGCCTTCTTGTGGCCACATCACTAAGCAGGGAAAGACCGTGAACTGGGCAGCACACAGCCCCTGCCATCCTTCTTCCTACGAAACCTGCATCTCCACCAGTAGTCCCAATACCAGACAAGCATATGATGAAGACTGGGAGCACAAAACCACTGAACAATGAACTCTGGCTATTTACAGTCTCCGTAGACTGCAGCATTTTTAGCATTAGGCAATGCAGGTGTTAGGCACAACATATAGCGGGGTGGGTGACAGAGGGAGGTTTGCACTGCCAGGCTGAAGGCAGAGGTACAGTTTGAGGTCACATCTTCACTTTTCCCCTGGGCTTCCCACAGGATGACATCTGCCATCTCCCTGCCAAAACACAGGCATATGTACTGTTAGCCAGCGTCAGCAAACTGCATGGTATTGGCTACATTTCTCCTTACACAAAGCAGAGAACTTTATCACAGTAAATGACTACAGTGCGAAACCTAAAAAGTGTCATGAATCGGTTCAACTCCTGTGAAAAATTAGATCTTAGTTTCTATTTGTCTTCTTACTTGGGGGAAAAAAAAAAAAAAAACCCAGAAAACTAATGTTATTTCTTTAGATGTGACAGAAAACAGAACTGAGGAAAGTATTTTGGAAGCTGAGAAGTTTTTCTGTTTTATAATATTGCACCAAGCCTTCTCAAACTAAAAATTTTACAGTGAAAATGTAAGGTATTTACTTCTGTTTGCCAAGTACTAAAGAACAGTAATTCTTCCCAAGAGAAGAGAACAGCACTCCAAGAACGTTTGCTATCTGAGATACGGCAGGATTTCAGCTATCTATCTCCTCTCACCAGAGACATATTCAGAAATATATTCCTTCCTATATTCAGCAATCTTTGCTGGCAGGGAAAGAAAAGAGCAAACTCCTACACCTCCTATGAGGTGCTGTTAGCATTTATTGCGATGAGTTAATAAGAAGAGATTTTGTCCCACAGCTTCTGTGCTCAGCTGAGTTGGCCATGGTTTCCAAGAGCTGGTAGGACTGCATTCTCTTGAGCATTTTTCCAACAATCTACCTTAGAACACTGACAACAGGAGTATCTTCTGCCCAGTAAATACTGTCTGATTCCAGATGCTAGGATACAAGCTTACAGCCAGGATTAGGACTGATTAAGGCTGAGCAGGTCAGAGGGGAAAAGTCACTCACTGAACCAGACACTAGTGTTGCGTAGGAGTGGAGCGGCAACAGCAGCAAGGAGGCCTTAGGTCCTCTTGCAACTGGTGACAGTCAGTCTAAGAACAGGCAGCAGTTAACAGGCAGCGCTTCCAAACTGTGTCTAGCACAGCTTTGATTCTCACCTATGACTTGGTGATTCAGTGAGTGGCTTTTCTTTATGAGTCAGAACTGATCCACTGCCTTACACAGGCAGGTGCAGAAGCTGCTATAGTGATCTCTCAGCTGAGCTCTAAAATAAAGAGTTCAATCATAGAAAGAGAGATTTCATAGCATCTTCCTAAGTGTCCTGGTATTGACCAGTGTCTGCATACTGCATCTCTGGTAGTTTTCTTTTGTCTGTATGAATTCCTAAATTATGTTTCTCATAGAATGTACGTTGGGCTCAAGACAGAAGACTACCTTGGTTCCACAGAAAAAGGAAGATATCCTTTAAAAAGATAGGGTTAAAAACTCCCCAGAGCCACTAATTCCAAAGTTAGCCACTGAGAAATATTTTGCTTACATATACATATGACGTATGCACAAATATGCTGTATATAGTAGATAGATAGTACTATACACAGGATGTAGGGTATCACATGAATTAACATAATTTGACATGCAACTAGGAAATGTCAAATTAAATTTGCAATACTTCATAAAATTCAATGTTTTAAGAGATTCTTACGAATTAAATTCTAGTCCAGCCTTTTTGTTAGATTTCAGTTATCTTTATTTTTTTCTCTAAGCAAAATGTACATAGTGATTAGATAAGGAGGCATTTCTTTTGTTGTCACTGCAATTTCCCAGCTTTACCAAAACCCTCTGCTCTCAGATACTCTTCTCAGTTATATTCTGTATGGCTATGCAGGTTATTTCGTAAAGCTTATTTGAAAAGGAGGCTTTTTTTGGGAAAAAAAAGGAAAAAAAAAATCACAGAAATAAACCCAAGTCAACCCCCCCACACCCCGTATTCTTTGATTTCACTAATAAAACATCAGTACCTTGGTTATTACCTTTGTTCTGACTCGGTGTATGACTCAGAGAGTATCCATAACAGCCCAACTGGTGTGCAAACAACTGTTAGAAGTTAACATTGAAAAAAGTGTGGAAGGATTAGATGCACGGACAGTGTGCTCTTAACTTTAAGGGGCTTTGCAATTGCCCAGCAGTGTGCAAAGTGTAAATCAGCATAAAGTAAGTAAGAATTATTTTTGTTTTCACTAACACTTGAACCTCTAAATTGTGTTGAGTGCAGCTAATTATAGTATAGGGAACAACATATTGGTGCACAGGAGTGCCTCTAATAATTATCAACTCTTGACATTGCTTTCAAAAGTCTGCTTACAAAATCTTTGTTAGTTTCTAGTAGAAGAATATTAAAACTGTAAGAGAGTGTCTCTTTTATCCCAGCATGAAATTCTTATTCTTCCTGTTGGTAGCCTTCATAGGACACCTTATGCCTGGGAGGAGCGACCTCCATCAGCAAATCCATAACGCTTCATCATCTTTGAAGAGAAACCATGTACCTTAGTGAAGAGAGATCCAAACCAGGGTGTTCCCAAGTTTGATGAGACTGTGCATGGGAAAGGAGGTACATTCTGTGAGTGAGGAAAATGTGATACCAACTTCAGCTTTGACAATCAGGCTGGGAAGGCACCTAAAGAACTTTTCCCCATGTGGTCAGGGATATTGCTAGAATAACTGCTGGAATTGCAGGTTTTCACTGAGCATTCGTACAGTGTCAGTGTCCAGGTGTTGGGGCTGTGGGGTATGGGGGTGGTGGTGCTGCAGGGGCAGCTCCTGTGAGGAGTGGCCAGGGCTGCCCGGAACCAGACAGAGTTCGTTCTAGCCGTCTCCAGTGGCCCCACTGCAGGGCACAGCTGAACCCAGCACCAAGATGGTGACACCTCAGGCAAAGCATGTGTAAACAAGGGTAGACAATGCAGATACAGGTAAGAGGAAAGGGGAAAAAAGTAAGAAACAGCAGCACGAACACCAAGGTCAGAAGAAGGAGGGTAGGAGGTGCTCCAGGCACTAGAACAGGTACTTCCCTGCAGCCCAAGGAGAGCAGCGCAGCATAGCAGACATCTGCAATGCAGCTCATGGAGGACCCATGCCTGAGAAGATATTCACACCACAGTGTGAAGAGGAAGGAGCAGCAGAAAGGAGCTGTTATGGACTGACTGTAACCCATTTCACCTGCACCACTTGAGGGAGCAGGTGGTAGAGGAGTTAGGAATGAAGGAATGAAGTTGAGCCAGGGAAGAAGGAAAGGATGCAGGGAAGGTGGTTTAGTTTTTGACGTTGTTTCTTACCATCCCGTTCCATTTTTAACTGGCAATGAATTAAATTGATTTTTCCCAAGTTGTATCTGTTTTGCCCATGACGGTAATCAGTAAGCAATTTCCCTGACTTTATCCTGACCCACAAGCCTTTCCACGCAATTTTCTCTCCCTGTCCTATTCAGGAGGAGGAGTGAGCAAGTGGCTGGGTGGGTGTTTGGGCCTTAATCAAGATCAACCCACCGTAGCATTGAACAGCTGGACTGAGGGAACTTGACTTGTGGCCAACAGAAAGTCTGCTGGAAAGAGATGTCTCCTCTCAAAAGTGTACAAGGTGATTATCAACGTACTTGTGCTCAGAAGCAGCTCTCTCCTGTAGGTGATAACTAAGGTAATCATGCGAGTACTTGGAAGTACAGATGAACCCATCAAGGAACTACATGGAAATAGTCAAGCTACCATTTAATCTGAGCTGAGCACTCAATTCCCAACTCACCTCAAAGGCAGAAACTCTGTTTCAGTTCACCCTTTACTCAATAAAAGTTATTTTGCTTTTCTGTCAAATGCAGCAAATTACGTAAGCCTCAACTTTAGTAGAAGGGCAATTTAATTAATTCAGAGTTATTATTTTAATTGGATTTGAGTGAATCAACTTTTCTGAAACTCAAGAAAGGGGGTTATTGGCTCGTCTTCACAGATGCTATTCCTACTTGCATTGCAGCTAGCACCAGAAACAAGGTTACTTCTCTCTGACGATGTCAGTCTGCGACAGTGGCATCCACTGCAGTTTTATTAATTTCATAACATAAAAATACAAGAAAATGGAAATTTAAAATCAAACTCTCCCCTTCTTAACACATTTTTAAGTGATGGAAATGTTAGTTAGGCCGGCACCAACTTGACCAGGAGGCTGTATCTTCAACTGTCAAGAAAAAAAAATCAATGAAAGAGGAAAAGATTCACAAGAATATTTGGAAATATTCTTGTCAGCTTCATCATGTCACTGTGGCACATGACCCACCTGAGCACAGGCTGGTAGATGGGACAGAAGTGATGGCCACAGAGGTGTTGTCAGTTCCCTTTGCTGTGCTAAGTAAAGCAAATTTAATACAACAGTGAAGAACAACTAGACCCGTCTTCACTAAAATAGCACGAGGCTCCTCCTGTATTCTGGCTGGACTAGCTAACTGAGGAGACAACAAAAAACCAGGACTGAAACAAATAAAAAACCTCTCAATAACAACCTCTGAAGCTAAAACCACCGTGTCTTGAGCTGGAATCAGCACTCTATCAACAAGATATGCCAAGGGAAGGATTTTTCTCTATCTTTTTAAGTTGCAGTGAATTCTTGGATCATTAGGAAGTGCATAGCTCAGTTCCAAACAGTAGGAGCTTCTAGATGGTGCCTTAGCACAAAAAAAGCTCCTGCTTCCCCTCCGCTTTCCTTCCCAATGCACTGGCAGACAGGAGTGGGCAATGGTGTGTTGTTAGTGTTTGTGTTTATGTACCGCGTATAAGCCTTGGCTGAGTCTGGGGCTGGTCACGCAGTCCTCTGATGGCACCAGGGATGGTATAAAACCAGAATAGGACACAGTTCTTGTCTCTAGAAGTTTCTAAGTCCTATGAGACAAGAAATACTGTAAAAGGAAACAGAACACAAAGAGATGAAATGATGTGGCCCACACTACCCGCTGCCAGAGCTCAGAATTGCCATCACCTCTCACATGCTTGAGACCCTCTCCTTGACACTGTGCTTCTGTTAAAGCCACGCAAGTCGGTTTTGCGCCTGCTTCTGCAGGATCAGCAGTAAACAGTGTCAGAGAAAGTCCCTCACAAGTGGGACGTTCAGTGTTACTGAAGAGATTATGAATCTGAACTAATTTAAAATAAATAAATAAATAAAAGCCCCTCTAACGGCAATATATACAAAATTGGAATTCAGGTAAGGCAATGAATTCACATTCTACGACTGCACCTGTAAACACCAAGATAGATGTTGACATTTAATTTTCTCATATTTATATTCCTAAGAGAAATTATATATTCAGTTTACATAGATTTATTGCCTTAATTGCTTAGCAGCATTTGGTATAATATTAAAAAGGTCAAAAAATGTTTTTAATACCTATTGTGAAGTCCTGAGCCTCTGTGGATTACAATTAGAAAGCTTTCCTCTAAAACAAAAAGCAGTCTACGTGTGAACATGCACAAATGAAAGGGCTTCAGAAGTGGGAAAAAGGAAAAAGAAAAAAAACCCACAAAAAACCAACCCAGAGGTAAATGCTGTTTCAAGCCACATGCACAGAAGCACATTTATGGAGGTAAATACTATCTTCTCTGTTGGGTGGAAATATACGGGCTCTGTTGCAGCTGAGGTCCTCAGATGTGATCTTCTTATTGCCTGTTCCTGAGCAAAGACCCTAGAGGGAAGGGAGCTTGTGGTTCTGCTCGTATAGAAGTCTGACAAGACCTTCCACTCCCAAGCACTGGGACTCATCTAGTGTTTTTCTTTCACACATAGCAGTAATGGGAAATTTAGGGGGGTTATTAAACAAAACCTTGTTGCAGAAAGCTTTGCTCTCTTTCAAACACTTTCAGATTCTCAGGAAAAACCTTTATTTTTCTGAATGAAATATACATTCCTTTTTTCCAACAAAATGTTAGTGTTTTTCTGAAGAATGTTTTCTTTTCTAAACAGCTCTAGTAGATATGCCAATGACTCATTATGTAATTGACTATCATTTAAGGTCAGAATATGATCTTGTGTAATTCAGGTTAGTTCTGCTGAAGTCCAAGGAGCTATGGCCAGGCAGTGTGTTTTCCAAGGTACAGTGAAGTCTGTTCCGCTGTACCACACCATCCTCTCTCTGTCCATGCCAGCAAGTGAACCTGCAATGGTTAATGCATTGAGTCTTACACACCTTCTTCCCCATTAAGATCAGGGCTGCATGCTCCACTGCAATGCCGTTATATGCTGGATGAGGGTTTGGTCACCAGTGTATTCCTTTTTCAGTCCTAAATTCCTCTGCATGTTTCCCACGTGCAAAGCCCTGAAGAGCTGATGAGCTGCCCACTGTGGTTAAATAGGAAATTGCTTCAATCAAACAATTTCCCTCTCTGTGATGATGATATGTACTCTAACTTCAGTGCATGACTCCTACTGCTAATTTAGCTTAATATGAAAATATAACATCGCAAAATCATTTGGCAACAACAGTGTTAGGATGTTATTTTAGCTGGAAATGCTATAAACTGTGAAGAACTTAATCTGAAAATAAGGATATGGAGTTGAAAAAAATATAGTTAATTTAGGCATGTACATTACCAAACCAGTATGACATTACACTGACCTTACTCTTTTTATAAATTGTACCTTAATACTCTAATCGGTACATTTACTTTGAATTTAGCATTTCATCTGATTTTGATAGAAGAAGAAATGTCAGACATTGGAATTCTCTGTGCTTTCTCAGACCAATATTGCTCTGAACAAGTTTCACTGTGACTGTACAAGTAAAAAATACGGCAGGATTTAGGGTTTTGTTACTACCTTCTTGACTGTCGCAGTTACAGCTGGATGCAACAAATGAGCAAAAAACCTCTCTGGACATTGAGTCTAATTCAATGCGAAACATTTGGTGTCATCTGAGTATTTTCTAAAATTCTCATTCGCAAAGTTCCCTGAGGTGGATTTCTCCAGAAAGGGAAGAGGGTAAGATGGTGAAAGAAAAATTGTCTCTTGGCTTCAATCTCTTTCTGTTCCACCCTTTTCCTTCCTTTTGATACTTCGATACTTCCATTTCTTCTGTGTAGAATTCTATAAATGCTTCCTGTCTCTACCATCCCTTCTTGTGTACATCCAGTAATAATCAACTGAATTGAATCTTTCCTGTTAAGTACCTACACTTAATTGTTGGTTTTTTTGGGGTCCTGATATGTTCTGTTTTCATTGTACAGTAAAAGCAAAGTAGTATATGTCTGCAGAGGGATGCCCCATCTTCACCCTACACCACTTCACCAGGTAGGAATGGAAACCAAACACAGAACCCTCAACTATTTCAACCAAACCAGGGTGAAAAAAACTCTACCAGCCCTCAAATCTATATATGATCCCACCCTGCTTTCACTTTCAGTAAGAAGAGGCTTTGGAGCACCAGCCTTTTATGCAGATGAAAATTATAGCAGTCCTGTCTAGGTTCTTCATTCCCAACTGCTCTATGCTGGATTTGCGTAGTGAAAAATGCCTCACTGTGCCTTTGCACCAAATATCCAGCAAGGATAAGCTAGTCAGAAACTCTCCTTTCACAGTAAGTCCTCCTCTGATTGCACCCCCTCAACCTGTCCTCTCTCAAGGCATGTCTGGTATTTTATCACTGCTGTTTCTCAATGCCTTGTGTCCTCCTCAGCGCTTCTTCAAACAGCAGCACTGTCATCACTACATGGCGCCCAGGGTGGGCCACTGCTTGGCGAGTACCACTGTGGGGAGAGGATGAGATGGCACCTTCTCTTCCCAACAATGCTGCAGCCAAAACAGGTCACAGCTGAAGGTCTTGCCTCTTCTTAGCCTGGCTTCTGTCTGCTGATCTGCCATCCTTTAGATCAGTCTGTGCTAGAATGAAGAGACTAGGAATTTTAAACCCTTAAGCAGACATCTGTTAAAGTTATTACGTCCCAAATAAAACTTCAGGCAGAAAAATGTTCTCTGTGATTATCAAAGCTCTGTACCTTGACCAGTTGCCACTGCAGACAGATTTTCTCTCCATATTAAGTGAGAAAAGAGGGGTTTTTTCAAACCAAAAGGGGATATTTTAAAATTTTATTTAAGCCAAAGCTTAAACTATTAAGTTGTTCCAGTGTGCCTTGTAAAATACAGTACCAGATCCAAAACAAAATTCTGTAAAGAAATCTGGGAAGCAGAGACATGGGACTCCTTGCAATTCTGGATCAGTTTTCAGAAGGAATTTCTCCAGATGCGTCTGTGGCAGGGAGTACATGCGGTCAGAAAACCAGCATAGCAAGTGAATGAACAAAGGAGTCAAAGTTAGGGTGACCAAATGCAGAGACTTCTGCATGAAAAACACATTCAGTAACTTATGAAATATACCGATAGGGCTCAGATCAGCCAGTGCATCAAATATAGATAAGAACACACAAAAGCTGCCCAAGAATAGGTTCATTTGTCTTCCCACAAGGCAAGAACAATTCAACATTTCTTGAGGTGCTGGGGTATAAACAAGCTGTCAGAATTACATTCAGGGGCTCTCCTGCTTTGTTTTCCTCATTTATTTCTATGTATAGCTCAAGGGAAGAACCTACAAATACTTTCCTGCCCAGAACAGGAAGGGGGATATTTCCTAGTGCACAACAATGACTCACAGACCCCCAACTTTGATTGCTGAATTGCTTTACCCTTACTCCTGTGCTCAAGCAGGCATGCAGTCATCCCATATGAAAATGCCTGTCCATATACCATGGACTGTGAACACAAAGCAAGATGGAATTACTTGCACTGTTTGAAACCTGGCCCAAGAGCATGCAGCTGGAACAAGGGATGGTGACACCAATATGACTAATGAATTAAGTAATCAAAAAAGGAAATTCCTACTTCAAACTCCTTTACTGTTTGGGAAATTCTATGGTTATTTTTTGGGAAAATATATTAACTTTTTGCTCTGGATGCTTATGGGTGTGGCAAGGGCCAAAGTCTTAAAATAGGAAGGGTCAAGCTTGCTTAACACTTAAATGCTTGTTTGCTGGAGGCTATTTCCAGCAGGAAAATCCGGATTACAGATTTAAAGAAGAAAAAAGCAGAAATGTGGCCAAAATCCTATGAATAAGAGGGAAGCTGAAGAAATGTGTAAAAATTGCTTAGAAACAAAACAAAACCAAACCACCATTATTTTTACATGCTAATCTGTTCCAGTGGGTTGCTTGCAAGCCCCAGCAGGTTGCTTGATGCTTCTCTGGCTGTCACCCTCTGGGAAATTACTGTGACCATTAAGCATTATGGAGCTAAAACCAAAATCAACTGATACACAAAGCTTCCTTATGCTAATTACAACAATGAATGTTTTTCAGAATACCTGGAGGAACAGGCAGGATCCATGGAAATGAGGTTGTTTTCACAATTTTATCCAAATATTGTAGCTTCTACCACATTAGATACAGACCCCTGGGCTTCATCTCTGGAGAAATGTTTCTGGAATTGCAGAATATTCCCCTCCTAGTGCTATAGACTAAAAGAGGGATCCTTGAATAGAGATTCCCCTCAGAGTTTGGGGTCGTCTTGCTCCCTTAAGGGGAGTTTTATCATTAAGTCTCTTACCTCTGTCAGTTTTCTTTGTTACAATCTACTTTGTGCCTTGCTATGACAAGCACATGGTGGTGGAAGACTGTCATGTCTTAATGTCTATTCATGCTGCTCCACCTTACCTGCTGCACCATCCTATATCAAGATGTACTCCAGTACAGAATGTTTTCCCAGAGATGTATCTCTTTTTCAAGGTTACAAATCCAGCTTTCCCATGTTCTCTGCTGCACCATGAAGTCTGCTTTTCTCTCCCTACACATCCAGCAGGCAATAAATTTAGTTGACAGCGGTACTGTACCACTTCCCTCTCCCTCCACTATCCCTCTATCCCATCAGCCACCACTGCCATATCTCTTCCTCCTGACACCTTCTGCCTACTTGGCCTCCCCAGTTCAACCTCCCAGTGTAATCCTTGCTATACATCTGTGGCTATCCTGCTCAAAAGTGCCTTTCCCCCTCCGATGCTCACTACTCCTCCAAAGCATTCGCCTTGCTCCATCCCTGTCACCAGGCTCCTCCCATGCCTGACTCTTCCCAAACCTTTTTAGCACTGACAGGGTTAATGATGGAATCAAACAGCTGTGAAATGGGAAGGGCAAAAAGCTCTTAATTCACTTCCTCTTCCCCCCCACCCCCCACCCCCCAGCCCCCACCCCCATTTTCAAGGGAGAAAGTTGCAAACACAATTTCAAGAACTGAATGTGGCTGAAATTGCACTGGAGAGGACAGTCTGTTCCATCCCAGAAGGTGGTGGGAAGAGAGTCCAAGCAAAAACAAATTGTCTATCTCCAATTGTAAAATGGAGGAACAATAGGATTAATTATCTTCCACTTTGGATGCAAGGGTTTGGAAAACCTGTCCTGACTGCTGTATTATCATCAAAGCTGAAATATTCAGACATATGCACAGTGAGAAATCATAAAAGCAGAACAGTAAAAAAGGTGCGGGGGCTGCGGGAAGAAAGCTTTTTTTTTAACAGGCTAAATATGCATAGAACTGGGCTTAAACACATCTGCGATAGAAAAGGGACACAGCGATTTTCTTATCAATATTTGAAGGGTCTGAACATCAAGGGGAGTTACCTCTTTCAGCAGAAAGGATGCAATTAGGAACGGTAGATGGTATCACAAGGTGAATTTAAACTGCCCGTTGCGGAGGGGTAAAAACAAAAAGTCTTTACACAGGAAGATATTCTAGGAAGTGCTTGGGGTGTGGAGAACTACACTGGATGGAACAGAAGTGCACTGCTTGAAGCAGTCCTGCACTGCCAGGGACAGACGACAGATGACCTATTCAGTTTTCCCATCATGTTCTGGATTAAATGACCACAAACTCAAGATTTGTATATTTTTATTGAGACAGTTTAAGATTCCTTCTTTGCGCTGTCTCCCACAGGCTGGCATCACATTTCTTTGTTGCCAGCTCAAGCACCACTTCAATTATTAATGAGGGAGTGGTTTTTTAAAAGCTTTTCTTATCTCAATATGTTAAATCTGTCTTGGAGTTGTACTACTGTGTAATTAAGTTTAATGCATTTGAGTTGGAGGCACAAATAAGGTGGATGCTGTAGTAGCAGTTTAATGACAGGATTTTTCTCCAGCTGATGATACATCCTGGAGCGTTCCCCATGTTCAAAATTTTAATGGCTCATTTCTGTACTTTACCAAGGAGTACGTGTGAGACAGAGACACAGGGTGCAAGCACTGAACTGCTTATCTCGTAGAAGTCAGCAGCTACACAATGTATGTGAACCCAGACCAGCAGCTCATCCCAAAAGATAAGGAGGGACACAGAAAGCAGACTTCTGGCAGTGATTTGCTAGTTGGTTTGGACATTACAGAACTAACTGCTCTCACTTGCCAGCACACGTAGATGACAGGATTGTTAGGGGCACTTGGAATGACATGTCTAAACATCTGGAACAACAGCAGGATGAGGGGGAAATGGGGAGCCCCGTCCAGACAGCTGCAGGCAGCTGCAAGCATTCTCCAGCTTCAGGTTTACGTTTTCCTGGAGCTCAGGGCCTCCTGGGATAGCCATCCTAAAGCACCAGGCTGATTTCTAGTTACTATGAGTTCCTATAATAATTAATTTTCCATAGACTGGACAGTGAGGTGGATAGCACTGATTTGTTTATTTTGGAGAACCACCTCCAGGTCCCAGTAAGTATTGTGTCCCCAAGCCGGAAGGCACTTTGCAGAGCCCAGCCCATAAAATAGGCGTGGATCACTTCTTTTTAGTACTCAGCATCACTGAGCTAGTTCATTCATTTTGATGCAGCAACTTCTGCCCGACATTCTCCAGCTTACCTTTTGTCAGAGCTTGATTCTCCATTAAACTCACATTAGTGGGAACACTATTGTTCTCAGAGAATTCACTGTTAGGAAAAAGAACTTACTTTTATGAAGCCTTTCTTTATTTGTACTGGATCATGCTATTTTCTACGTTCACCTGTCACCAGCACTAGAGAATTCAAGCCGGATGCACCAGTTCAATGGTCTGATATTTAACCACAAATTTACAGGAAAAGGGCATTCCCTGAGCAGCCCTCGGCTCAGGACTCAGACTCTGCCAGGCTGGCAGAGCCCCAGGGTTTCAGCCACTAGAAAAAAATACAAGGCTCATCTCCTGTCAGGCATTTGGGTGGATGCCCGATTTACTTTCAGAGGCAAACTCCTGGCTTGAATCTTGCATTTTAATGTCACACGTTATATTAAACAGTACACATGGAGCATCACAGAAGCAATTTGGTGCAATGCTTGCAGCTGTCCTGTGTGATGCATTGAATCCATCTAGTAGTATGTGCCAGGTATGTCTCCCAGACTTGAAGTTTTCCAGCACCACAGAACAGTTTGATTTCTATTCCCCTCTTGGCCTGTTTCTTTGGGACAAGGTATAAGGCACAAATGCAGAAGTGACCTCCTTATAGCAGAAGTGTCTCTCCAAAGTCAATGTGCCACAGGCACTTCTTTTCACTTCCAAACTGCCCCACACACAACTCCTGACTGTAATAAACAACATGTTGCTGATAAGTGAGTGTTCATAATAACCCTTCCCACAACGCCACCAGGAAAGGAGATGCACTTTTCCCACCGCCTTTTCTCCTGTGAATTGTGCAATCCAAAAGTCGCCTATAAATAAAACCAGACGCACATACATGCAGCCTCTAATCCGCAAGCAGTTCACAGTGGGACTTCCAGTAGCACCGGGACCCTCTGCAAACAAAGGTTTGCAAATCCCTATTCTGAATTTCCTTCCCATTATAACCTGTGCAACAAATTATGACTCCCTGCATACACGTAGTTTCCACTGAAAGCTCACCTGTCTGTTCCAAGCCTTGCTTTACAAAGGGAGGTTCTCTGCTGTTTTCGCTCAGACTGTCACTGGATTCCAGTATTAGAGGTATTAAAAGTCAGCCTCAGACAAGAAAGCATACGGCACAGCACTTTGGGAAATGGCAGTAAGAAGATCCCTATGGACGAGATTCTGCCCCATTGCAGAACTTGGCTCAGTTAAGCTGTTTCTCTCCCACACCTGGAAACATGTTGAAGTCAAAACAGGATATTTTCCATTTACACTGATTTACCAGCGGTCTGAAAGATACTGCACTCCCCTGCCAAGCTCTCCTCATGTTAGTCCAAACAGAGACATGGGTCTGTCTAAGTTATTTTGAGAAGTTTTTCTGTCTAGAGCATGCCTGACAAACACAGGGAGATAAAGTAGTCTAAGAAATACTGAAGGATAAAAAGGGTATTAAAATAAGGACTTGACAGTGTATGAAACTGAGAAAGGACTAAAACTTTAAAGAGAGACCTCCAGGACCCTAAAGAATCTTTTGGACAGAGATATAATCTTGGGGGTTTTTTTACTGTGTGAGTTTTTTTGCATTTGAAGCAAAAACTTCAAACCATGGATGTGGGAAAGGGTCATTCCAGGGCTTACAAAGGAATCTAGCTGGCTACAGGACATGGAAGGGAATTTTTATCAAAGACTCATCTGACTCTGCATACCTGAGCCCTGACTTTTATGAATCTGCATACCACAACTGATAGATCTTTCTTCCCTCCCCTTTCTTCCCTTCACCCATCAAACATCAAATCCTTCTCCATACTCCTATACACCCCTTACTTTCTGTTCTGCAGGTTCTGCCACTTTGCAGCAGTCCCTGATCTGGGTATCACTCCTCCTTATCACCCTGAACATCTGCTTTCACATCTGCATTAAAAGTGTCTTTCTTTTTGACAATGCCTCTGCCTACTATGTGAGAGCTGTGGTGCAGGTCCCATTTAGTCCTTGGAGCACTGGGGCTATCACCACCCTGTATCTGCCAGCATGACCCGCGAATGCTTTCAGCCCAAAGGCTCTCCTGGGTGCCTCACATCCATCTTGTGCTCATGCATCCTCCCTGCCCTTTCTGAAGTAGCACTGGCAATCTTCATGAAGTCTTTCCTTGATGTTGTCTCACAAGGACACATACGGGATAGCTTCCAAGGTTACATAACATGCTAGCAGCCATCCTCACGAGGGATGCGGTGGGAAGTACTCTGATCTGCCCTAGACCTAGTCCTACATCTAGACCCATACATCTTGCTTGCAGTGGGTCATGCCAGCATGTCTCTCAGGACTTTCTCACAGATGACCACGGCAGACCAGCAGCTAACCGGGATTTCTTCATATGCAAGAAGGTGTATTAGTTCAGTGACTCTGCATGGACCACAGAAAGCTGCAGTGCCCTACATTGTATTCACAGACATTATAAAAACCTGTAGTTGGAAAAAAGGGAGTAACTTTTGCCATTCAGTACTTTTATACTCTTAATGGTAATGACTGTTCCCTCATTCCTGCCTTTCATCTACGGTTTCCAAGGAAGTATCATTAAGAAGGCATATTCCAGTACAAGAGAGACATCAGGCTCAGTTCATGTAAAAGAGATAATTCAATAAAGCTAATTTAACATTCAGATCAGAGGTGCCCTCAGGGATTCCCATGCCTGCCCCGCACAGCTCTGATATTTGTACAGTACCGGTGTGTAAGATATGGAGATGCCCAGTGAGTGTGGATGTTCCTGAGAGACTACAACAAAAGTCAGTCTTTTATTGGACTCTACAATACAGTGGTGTTCAGCCATCTGTTAAGAGTATGGGAGGGTATAAATTGCACTGCATAAAGTGATCAGGTTCTCCACTTGTACTTCAATTTATAGTACTTGCATCCCTGGTGGGAATTGATAGAAAATCTGATATTTGGATCCTTGATGGACTCAAAAATGAGTAGGAAGAAAATGAAAGCCAAAATGTTTATGGAGATGTCAAACCCTGCTGGAAAAATAGTTTAGCTTTTGGTTGTATTCCACTTGCTTCCTTAAGTGATTCAGCACTTTAAATAAATAGTTTTGATTGCCTTAAGTGTTTTAAAGAAAAACATTTGGATTCCAGCGATAGAGCACAGATAAAGCAGTGTCTATTAAACCTGATAAATAATATGAGTGTCTTTTACAAATCAAGTTGTAAGTTTTTGTGGTCTCCCCAGGACCTTCACAGCAGAATTTTACAGGCTCTGTAGAGCATACCTGCTCACAAACCGTGTCTAAAAAGAAGGTGGGAATTAGTTGCACCAAAAGGATGCTACATTTCCGCTGGAACACCTTAAATTATAGTAAAACTACTCTGCAAGAAATATGGCATTTAAAACATCGGAAGTTACAGCAAAGTCTCAACACAGTCATCTGAGCTGAGTCAAGTAATTCAGACAGTGCTACATATAGATGTAAAAAACTATTTACATACCTGGCGGAAACACAATTGTTTTAATATATTTTCCAGACCTGAGTCGGCTTTCATTGTTTCAAGAACCAGATGCTATGAAGATATAATTTGTAGCTTGATATGTGAATTGCCATCTTACATACAATGATTAAAGGGTAGGATCCAGCACATTAGTCCAGTGAATGAGTGCCCCTAACTTTACTGCCACAGAATCAATAGAAGCTTTTCCATTGACTCTCAATGGAGAGACTCAATTACCTTTCCATTAAGGCAACTCTTTTTCTGTGCACTTACAATTTAGGTGGATATCTATTTTAAACAGGCAGACTGGGTCCCAGGCTATAATGCCAACTAACACTGTTGACTAATTTCACACAAATTTAGACGTATTGGGGACTGTCCTTTACAGAACTCTTACAAGCATCCATTAAAACTGTACTAATCAGTTAAATATAATTAAACAAAACCTGATAGCAAAGATCTTAAGTTTGCCACAGAGGAGTAACTGCATATTTCTAGAAATATAATACACATTCAATAACAGACATTCATACTGATGTTAATTCATGCGCTGCATAATGTTTTACACTTTGATGGTTATAAATTCCATACTGTAACTTAACAAGTTGAAAAATGTGTTATCCCAGGAATAAGGAAGGAAAAACATAACAGCAGTCACCTGCCAGTTTTAATAGAGAGCTGTGATAAATAGTTATATTTATTTTTTTAAGATTATCACTTCAGGGCTGCAGCTGTTTGGTTCTGCCATATTTAAAGAGCAAGAAAGGTATACAGAGAAAAAATATTTGTATTCTTAACTCCTGCTGATCTGGCAGGTCCCCCCGCTATTTCACCGATCTCTGGTACGGCCTGCCATATGCTGGTGAACCCATGAGCTTCTGGGGAGATGGGAAGTACAAATGTATTTGGGTTACTCCCTGCCACTGCATAATGCTGTTAAAACAGCAGAGATGACACCTCTCATCAGATTCAATATTGATTTTTTTTTTATATATATAGTGCTTCTCTATCCATCAATGTCAAAGTAGAAATGTAGCAAGGTCCTCATGGATTCAGCTTACTCTTGCTTTTCTGCTTATGTGCTACTAGAGAAAAAAGAAAAACAAAAAGTAGCACACAGAAATATAGGCAAATCAGTGCCTGGAACACAAAAAATTTACGCAGTTTTTATTTTCCTCTTGTAGTATTGTACTGACCTTTGGAGGGGAAAAAAGTCAAATTTGAATACTGCAGGATCTAGAATTACAAGTAAGCATCAGCAGTGAATATAGGGAAAAAAACCTCCGTCATCTTTTATGAAGTGATGAAAGTTATTGGAGGAGGGAAAAGGAAGGAAGGATGAAGCACACCCACCTTCTTCTGCAGTGTCTATTGCCTGATGAAAGGATAAAACAGCTTTTAACAGACATATAAGACTCCCCACAGATGACGCTAGCTTGGCAGAAAGTTTCCACAGTGCCACCTTTGCAATATGGTGTATGGTTTTGATAACCCCATTAAAAAGATGTTATTTCACTGGATAACAGCTGAGATGATACAGGCTTTGGATGATGACCAGTGTTAATTGTGGGCAACAAGTGCATCTTCAAGCAGTCAACTGAAGCAAGTCAAGTGGAAAATGCTCAATACAGCTTGGCAGTTTAAATTGAGGAAAAAATTACTGGAAGAGATTCTGGTACTAATGCTGGAATATAGAACTTTATGTTATGGGATTTGCACTGATGTGTGTGGATGAAATAAAATTTTATCTACAGAGGAACTGGCCAATTTGTAAGTCAGATGATCAGAACACAGCATAATATTGTCTCAGAACAAGCCAACCTGCCAACTTCTTCCTAGCAGAACTGAAATGAAAATATCTAAAATCAAATGTGTTTTAGTAAATCAAACGTCTGCAGAGGCCTCTGGTGATATAAAAGCTATCATCAGGTATAAAAATAGTGAATATTTACAGCTGAGAGAAAGACATGAAGAAGAACCTGTCTCTTCAGGTTTCACTAAAATAATGCATAGATTTTTAGAGAGGTTTCCTTTAATAGGGCTGCAGGGTTCCTCCTTAAAGCATCAGAGGCCATTCACTGCTTCAGCAGAAAAGCTTAATGGACACTCCCCAGAAGTTTTGCCTCTAGTGGGAAATTAAGTTTTCAAAGAATCAACATTTTATGCAGGAAAAAAATTAATTTTGCCCAAAGCATTCAGGTTTCCTTTGGGAAAATCAAAACAAAATATTTCCGTCACTACATGGGCTTGACCCAAATCAAACATTTCAGTTTATTTTTTAGCTGAACAAGAGTACTTTATTTCAACTCAGTGCAACTTGAAACTGCCTCTGGGCTTGGTGTTATGGTGGATGTAAATTGCCCAGGAGAATAAGGGAATAAGACAATTTGCATCTCAGCCAGTTAGCTGGTTCATAAGAAAACTTTTTTTAATTCAACAATATTAAAATGTTTCATTTAGATCAACACCATTGGAAAAAAATGTTAGGATACTTCAAATGGAAGTTCTTCAGAAATTTTCCTCGCATGAAAAAATTTTTATGTGAGAGAAGAAATGTTTAAATAGTCAAAATTGCACATGAGGAAAAAAAAAAATCCAACTTTAATTTCCAGCCAAGTATTCATTACATCAGTTCTACGCCACAGGAATTCCATTGACTTCCATTGGAATCACACTAGAATAACTGGAATCATATCAACCTAAAAGCAGTCACAGGTGCAATATTACTTATCTTAGTGCACAAGTTGTTTAGGCAGATAAAAGATGTGCCTGAAGGTGCTCCAGGTTCTCTCTCGCATTTACCTCCTTGTTGGGACTCTAAGTATGCAGCGGAATTTGCAGATCCTGAAAGAATAACATGTGGTTAGAAAGGACACCCTACAAATCACAAGGAACACTGCGCATCTTTCCAAAACTCATGGATGAATGAGACAATCAGGCTTTTAAAAGTAAGAGATTAGCCACAGCTTCACCTGGGATTGAACAGACTGAAACTAGCACTTATCTGTGGGAATGACATGAAAGTTGAGATAGTTTCTGTTATTTATATATATACATATGATACACAATTTTTTGCTACAGATTGCTTAGTATATATTACACTTAGAAGGTATAAACTGAGTTATTCCAGCTTCCTCTTCAGCCTCAACTTCTAATATTCAGCTCGTTCAAAAGCAGTCCAGACCAAATCCATACAGATAGACAGTTTCACAGCAGACACCCCCACAACAATACACCAGCTACTCACCACAGGTTTTCAGTCACAAGGACCCATCGTCCACGGGAGGGCACAGTGCTGGTGCTGCAACACCCAGCTTCCTCAGGTTCATCATCTGTGGAGAGCAACACTGAGGGATGCTGCTCCTGGGGGATTTTGGAAAGGTCATGTCAACCTGTTCTCACCTCACTGCAACTGCATGGGTCAAGAAGGTCAAGAGATCCAGAGCGATCTCGACTGCACAGCATGCGTCAAAAAGAGAGCAGTGCTGTTTAGTCATTTGTTCTAGTTTGTAGTAACCAGGCTCTGATTCACGTCTTGAGACACCACAGTATTTACTGCTCCAACAGCCCCTGATAAAAGTAAACAGAGATACCAAAAAAACAGCAGTCCCGACCACAACATGAATTATTCACATTCCGCTTGCCTCAATTTTAGATGTTGGAGTGAATGATTAACCTCAGCAGTTTATATACTTACTGATATATACTTACACAATCCACTCAAAACATCAAGGAGGGCAATGGCAAATTCAGAAAATGGGGATTTTTATATCTAAAATAATCCTGAGAACATCAAATCTGAGTTACGCAAACTAGGTTTTTTACTTCTCCTCTTTCAGACAAAATTGTTGAAAAGCAGCATTTCTAGGAAGCAGTATGTGCACCATGCCAAGCTTAGAAACCCTGCCCAAGACGACAGATTAATGTCCTACAACATTTCCAAGCAGAGCTAGGGAACAGAGGAGGGGCTGTCATGAATCTGATATATTGATGCATTCCAGACGTTAAAAAAGCAGTATGTAGGCTGTTCCCGTGCCAGCTGTGTTTCTAAAGAACGCTTTATGTCTAATGCAGACCACATTATCACCGTTTTAAGCTAAAATTTCACTCAATTTACATAGACGGGGACAGACTGCATCTGTCTGTTTTTAGTGCAGACACGCTGCCTGGGATTGCAGGTCACAGCGTGTGAGGCTCAGCTGCTATCCGAGTGCAAGCTTGTTTGTTTAAAAATGTTTAAAAATGGAAGGCAGTTTTCCAGAGCTACTCACCTTTAGGAAAAGCAATGGTCAGGGCTGGCTTTAGACATTACTAATCATCTAGGATTTGTACCTCACTGTTCTCTGAAGGCAGAGCTGCATGCTCAGTTTTGCAGAGAGATGAGAGCACCTGTGGAAGCCCTGGTACTCTCCTTTCACTGGGTTCAGCACAGGAAGGTTGGATATTTTTTTGTTGCTTGACCCCTTAATGATACTATATGGAAGGGAAGCCATCTTTAGATTCTTGGGGGGAGGTGGAAGGGGTGGGTTTTGCTGTCAAAAAAAATGCTGAGATAAATAATACAATATTCTTGTGCTCTGTAACACATCCAAAACATCATAAGATCACAGACTTGTTTCTGACATACTGGGCTACACAAAAGTGGTTTCTGATTCATTCATGTTTCATGTGCAAACCTAAAAAAGACATTTCCTCTATCTGTGCCTCAGTTTCACTTATGTCAAATAGTTTTCGGGGGCGACAGAAAAGTACTCAGAAGGCACTCAGACCTTGTGGTGATGTGTCTACAGCCAGACCAAAGGAAATGCTGCAGCGGCTATCTGAAGAGCTTATGACTGTACCTGCAAAGGTGTTTGCACTTACCTTTCGTGTTCCTGATGTCCAGAATACAACTGTGGTCTTAAATGAGTCATTGGAGAGGGGAAAGATGAAGCATCTGGGTGAAAGTCGCGACACTACAGTGAAGGGGAGATGAAACTACTCTCTAAGGAACAGGAAGGTCCTTTAGGCACCTGCTTCAGGTCTACAGGGAGCTGCAGATGTGAAACCAGCATTTACAAGCCTTTTATACACAGCCTATTTGTTAGTATATACATTTGGGAGAGAAGAAGACCAGGTCCAAAACCTCCATCCCACCCTTGGAGTGGGAGGAAGGTGCACAGCTCTGTTTGATGAAACTGGGCTTTGCTGGCAGCTAAAGCCTCCAACTCATAGTTTGGGTATTCACCTGCAAAAAAGTACCTTCCACCCATGACTGTTACATTAGAGTTGTTAAGAGCCCAAAGGGAGCCATTTAAGAAAACAACAGGACACCGAGGTTCCTCACAAAGGATTATATGTAGCCTTAACCAAGGGGTCTTGTGCCCTGCTTTGCACAGTAGCCACGTTCAACAGACGCAGCAGATCGGCGCTCTCATGTTGAGGGCATCTTAACGGGGATGCTGAGCCCTCTGGAGCACGGATGCTGAATTCACTTGGTGAACACAGTAACCCATTGGGTTACCGTACTAAAGGAAAGAGACAAAGGGCCTCTTCTGGCTCCTGGATGGGACTGCTAGGGCTGAAACATTTCTTGCTAAATTCAACATTATCAGCCTTTTTTACCAGCTTGTGTTGCCTGATAGTCTTCTGGCCCCACCTACGGGATTGCAAAACTTAAGCACTGGGATGACTCATTTCCACCTCCCACATCGGTATCAGTAGGAGCTACTGCCTGGCTGCTCTGTCAGGACAGCTGCTTGTCTGGGCTCAGCTGGGAGGAAAACCGTCTCCAAAGGAACTTTACTGTGAAAGGCTTTCTGTAACAGTGCCTCAGTGATCTGGATAGGCTTTGGTGGTTGCTCTGAGACTCACTTTGGTAAGGTTTCAACTCTGAAGAGATTAGCAGGTTAGCTGAGCTTTAGTAATTCTCCAAGTGTTTGCAGCCCCCTGGGATTTGCAGTGGGGTTAGCGGTGCTGCACATAGAGCTGAGCTATGGCAGCACATCATGGCTCCCGTGGGCCCACCACGACCCACTGGTGCCTGGTGACACTCACAGCTCTCTGAGTTCTCACTGCAAACTGCCTGACCCTGCCTGTTTAAAGCCAATGTCCTCTACACGAGGGAAATCTGCAGTATATTTCAACATGGGCGGTGGAGCAGCAGACCGACTCAGCTGAAATTCTGTCAGCCGTAAGTCTCAGAAAATGTGGGAGTAGGTTTTGTGTTAGGTGGTAAATTGAAGAGTTGGCTACTTCTTCATCTGTGTCCTGGCAGCAGAGGTACAAGGCAAAAACGGTGGGAGGCTGTTTTGTTTCCCCCTCTGCAGCATACCGTCTTGCTTTACTGACCTGCTTCATTTGGGACGCTTGCTAGGGACAGGCTGCTGGGTTTAATTGTTACACCCACCTCCTGACAAACGAGCATGACATCAGAGTGACTTCAAGTTTTTAAAAATATCTATTGCCTATTTGATTAACACGTCAGCATAGACCTGGAGTTCAAACTGAAGGGGACTGAATGTTACTCCTTCCTTTTAAGGCAGGCGTCATTTCCCCTCTACATGGAAAAACCTTCACACTTAGATTTTTCACGACTATCTGCCATGGCGAGCCTTAGGTTTTGTCTCTTTTAAGCCTGCATCCTGTCAAACACCGTAACTGCATGCAGCTGTGTTTGCACTCCAGCCTCTGCAAATGGAAAGTGTGCGCTGAAAAAGCACCCAAGAAGAGGACCTCCATAATACACACTGCAAAAGCTGCTGGTTTACCAACAAGACCCTCTTTGGTCTGCCCTGCCCTGCCCTCCTCTGCCATTGCTACCTTGCAGTTTATGACATCCAGATAGTGGGAGGTCTGACAAACCGAACAAGACAGCAAGCAAGAAATTCCATTCCTGTTGAAATCAGCAATTCCTCTGTGCAGGCTGCTTTTTCATGTGTGTGTGCTTTCTTTTGTGTCACTTTGGGAAGGGCTCTGATATTATTATTACTTTAAATATAGCTTGCCCTGGGGCGGGGAAATGCACAAGGAAAGAGTCGGCAAGCAGCCTATCGCTCAGAAGAAAAGAGCAAGCCTTGCAGCACAGGAACTGGCTTCACTCAAGTGTGCAGTTTAGAAGTCAAAAAACTATTCCAAATACCACCATCTTGGAGGATGCTGAAGAAAAAGGGCACAAAACTGGCTAAACACAGTGAAGAATATGGTAAATCAGGGTACAAAGTGCACCTAATTGCAGTTTGAGAGTGGGCTCTGAAGTACAATGTAAGTCTTCCTTAAATTGTATTTTTTTTAATCATAGTATCTAGTTGTTTAATTTCCATTCCGAAGGCAAGCTGGGCCAAAAGGTACAATTAGCTATAAAAATCAGCATGGAGCAGAATGTATAATCTCTGATATGAGGCTGAAAATGATACTGAAATGCAACAGAAGTCAGAGACTATCAGGCATATTATGGAAGATGAACTATAAATAAGAGCATATCTAATTATTTCAAGAGAAAGATGCTGGATGGAATCTTTAATCAACTTTCTTAATAGGGAAGCGAGTGCTCTGCTGTTTTGTATGGCAAGCTATTTTAATACTGCTGTGTTTAAAATTGTGCGATTACAGTTACCAATAGCAATAAGATGTAGCTCCAGAGGGGAGTCCTAGTGGTTGCAAAAGTTTTTTTCTCTTTTATTTCTCCAAAATTTTTGCTCACTAAAGCCTCAAGTCCACATTCTCTGTCCTACAGCTTGGTTTTACGTTTCAGCTGGATTTTCAATGTATGCCAACACTGGGCTTCCTATGGAACTGGAAACAAGACATTTCAGCTTTTGGAATAATTCTGGCATCTTTTTCCACGTCATGCTAGCGGCAAAAACACAGTCGACAAAAGATTGTGCTCCCTCAACTTCTGGCATGGACAGCTGAGGAATACAAAACCTGATGGTGACAAAGGGTGATAATTTCCTACTTTTCACTATTTATCTTACCGGTTTCAGACTCAGCAATGGATATTCTTTGTGATGCAGAGAGTCCTGTGAACCCAACTGCAAACTCCTTAATACAAACAAATCATGAGAGAAGACTCTACAGAAATGTTTATGGAGCTGGAGAGATTAATATATCACATCTCTTTAACTTGACCGTGGACTCTGAAAACCTAACCAATCTTTCCTGTGAAAGTAACCCGAGTCCAGCATGCTACTCTTCCCTGTTTCAGCTTTCACAGAAAAACTGGCCAGCTTTGCTGACAGTGATAGTGATTGTTTTAACCATTGCTGGAAATATTCTTGTCATCATGGCCGTGTCACTGGAGAAAAAACTACAGAATGCCACTAACTATTTTCTAATGTCACTTGCAATAGCTGACATGCTGCTGGGTTTCCTTGTCATGCCTGTGTCAATGTTAACTATACTATACGGTGAGTATCAGCTGTGTAACCTACTGCACGTATTGAGAAGCTTTAAACATTGCATGTACATGTTGTTGTTATTATTATTTCATTCTCTTACCACAAAAAATTGTGATCACTCCATACAAGTTGAAATATATGTGATTGGTTAATGGGTGTAAGAATAGGTTAAGTACTTGAATATTTTCCTATTTTATATTTCTAGTTACAGGCATTTTAAACACAGTTCAGAACATTAGTTTATTACTCAGTTGCTGCATGAAGTGTATGTGAAGATGCTTTGTTCTCCCTATTCTTTCATTTTCTTCCCCCTGGCTCATAATTTTCAATATTCCTAATGAGAATGTAGGGTCCTGCCAGTTACTGTGCTCTGCATATATGCACACAAGAACTAATGACTACCTTTAGATTCAAAGCAGGCAACCCCTTCAATTTTTTTTTTTTTATGAAGTAATACAAATGTAAATAATTGTTTTAACATCAATACCCTGCTTAGACTGCTACTTACCAGCAAATGCTGGAATAAATATTGTGGGAGTCAAAAAAAAAAAAAAAAAAGGATGGGAACTATTTCTGCCCAGTTTTTAGTAACATTTACAAATGCAAATCTATGATTTATTAAGTTATTTAAGAATTAAGTGAATAATGACTCACAGTTCATAACCTTGTAGGTGATCAATAGCAGATCTTTCTTCTCATTTTCACCAAAATCACTTGCAGCACAGCTCATGTAGAAAAAAAGCAGCAGCCTGTGTGTTCAGTACCAATACTGTCAGGCTTTTATAATCCCTAAACTGAAAGAAATGAGATTTCCAGTGCCACATCTGAATTGTTACAGTTCAAGGAGAAGCCAGGCAACGCCAGGAGGAAATTGAGGTTGTTTGCAAGCATTTCTATTGCTTCAATATTTTGGGACTAAAGGTCCAAGCATGAACCTGCAACTTAAGAGAGATTTCATCCAGAAAACTGGGAGTTCATTTCCCGGTTCCAGTCTTCCTACACAGATTGCCCTCGGCAGCATTTGCAAACTGTATTTGGCGTCAGAGATGGTGTAACGTTGTGATTTATTGTGTTAGTGATGCAATCGCCTTCGGTGTGCGAGACAGCGCAAACGGGAGCCGCGGGAGCAGAAATCGTCCAATGCGTGAGATTAGCAAAACCTTTCTCAGTCCTGCGTGGTTCCCTGAGACATGCAACAGGGACTCCTGCTGGCCGGGCTCCGCTGCCCAGGAAAGAGGCGCCCGAACTCCGCGGCTCGGAAGTGATGTGGAGGTCGGGATGAGGGATGTCCTGCACGCAGCGAAGCCCAAACCCTCGTCGTGGGGGGTGGCTGCGTCACCTTCCTTTGCGATCGCTGGCACGAAGCAGCGGGGCACCGAAAGCCTCAGGGGAGGGTGTGTGCAGCCTTTGCCTCCGTTCTCCCTGCTTTTTCCTTTGCAAGGTCAAGAAGGGGAGGGCTTTGGAGGGTAACCTGGGGCGAAAAATCATCTGGTGGTGCATGCAGGTACCAGAGGAGCCACCAGTCTTCACATGGTGCACCGTCAGCCTCCAAGCTGACCAGTGATAGTGCAGAGGGAAACCTCCCCTTACACAGGAGCATTTGCTCAGCCTTAGTTGCACAGATGCAGCCAGCATCAGCCACATCACCTATGTGGACAGTCCTGAGCCCACACTGGGGGCCTTTGCATTTGCCTTGTTCTGACAGGTTACCTTCAAGGCTGTGGAACAAGGATGCTCCACCACCCACTCTGCAGCACCTTGAAGGGGCTTGTGGCTGTTCTGCTCAAAAGAGAGATGATTTCCTGCTCAAGAGCTTTACAGCTCTTGTGGACAATTCCCTGTCAAGTACTCTGGCCACACTACCACAAGTCTGCCCAGCCTGCACCGTTTGGGCCAGGCTGACATCTCCATCAACCCAACAGCATGAGCCTCCACTGAAAAAAAAGACACCTACCAAGGTGGATGTGCCCACAGACCAGAAAATTCAGAGGTGAATAACAGCACTGGTTCCCACCCAACTATGCATTGGGTGCCAGGTGCCTGTTTCTCCTGCCTCAGAGACTTGCCCCATGCCAGCATGAAGAAGCTGTTGGAATTACTGGCAGATGCTGCATAACTCCCTGCTGCAGTGGAAGGACAGGCACTTCAAAGGGCTCCTGACCACCAGGGCCTCAGCTGATGTGCTTCTAACAAGGCAGGATGGTGCACAAGGTCTCCTCAGCAACTGTCCATACCTATAGACTCCTCTCTCCTTTCTCCCCTCTCCTCCCTTTCTCTCCTCTCTCCTCTCTCCCCTCTCCCCTCTCCCCTCTCCTCTCTTTCCTTATAGCGTTTCCTTAGCCTTTCTCCATGCCACTTTTTACCAACAAGCAGCAGCCCAGTCATCATGGCTAGCTTGGCTTGTTTGCCTCCTTATCTGAAAGGCCTTGTGAGAAAGCAAGTCTCATCTCCTGGATACTACTATCTGGCTACATCAGGAAGAAAATCTTATCTCATTTACCTGATCTCTCTCAGCCTTTCAACCTGAAAATGCACAGATGCACAAGCCTGTCCCTTGGATGGGACTCCCTGGTATGAGCTCCTGAACCTCATGAGCTCCCATGGACCACGTGAAATCCTGGAGCTTGTAAAACTTTCCCTGACTTCTCAATCTTTGAATTACAGCCATGTTTTGGTTTGGTTTGTTTCCCCTTGGTTATGTGGAGGGGTGAATAAGACAGCGTCCAGAGCAAAGCGCAAGGCAAAGCTGCCCAGCACCATGTGCCACATATAATGTCCCAAGACCTGCCTGGAAGATGTTTTCTACACCCTTCCTAACTCTTACTGCATCTACAGTTGGCTCCTCTCATGTAGTTTCCTCTTTCTTGGCCATGTAGTCTCCAAGTTAGCTTATCTGATGGATGCTGTTTTACCCCTGCACAATCAGGGTTTAGAGCAAGCATAAGAGGTCTAGAAGGATATGACAAATGTGTTCCCAAAGGCCACTAAAGCAAGAGAACAGATGCATGTTGTCAAATGTAACAAGACTTTATCACTTTTCCCTGTGTAAACTGGCCTGGCCTGACAGGAAGACACTGCTGGGAAGACATGTCCCTGAAATCCAGCCCTCACATAACACACTCCAGAGACTGGATTCCCCATTCGAAGATCAGGAAACAAGGTAAAACATATCCATTACTGCTGTATGGCTTGTCAGCCCATACTTCAGCAGTTCAAGTGCACCAAGAAATAGGTCTCCTCAGGGCTTACTGAGGCTAAATTTAATTAGGCACAGACCTAGCTCCTCTGCCTCTCCCTCTGTTTTTTTTTTTGCTGCTGCAAACCTTGTACTGTATCTCCAAAGGAGGCAGGCACTCCCCAAAATACTAGCCTGTTCTTACAATACCAGCTTTGGCATTGCCCCATGCTGCACTGTCATGGGCAGCTCGGGTAATACTCTCTAAATTAAATCGCCACAAGACAAGACATGGCTAACTGCAAAACTTGCTCCAAGGAGTTATTAGTGGTTCCCTGCAGGACTAGAAGGGCCTTTGAATGGGGGTCCTGCAGGGCTCTGCTTAGCTTGGGTCTGCTAAGTACTGCTCTTAGAAACCTGGGTAGTGTATAGAGCGTGAGCTTACACAGCTTTCCAAAAGCACCAAGCTGGGAGAGGTTACAAGCACTCAGAGGTACAGGATCAGAACCAACAACAAACAGCTGGACCCCTGAAGAGAAGGTCCGAAATAAACAAATAACCTTCAGTGAGGATAAATACAAAGATACCCACTTAGGAAAAAGATAACAAACCAACAACTGCTGGGGAAATTTGTCCAAGCTTCAGGAGTGCTAAACAACTTCTGGATGTCAGAACGGATCATAAGCTAAGCATGTGTCACTAGTGTGATATTTTTACACAAAATGCACTCATCATTCCAGATTGTGTACCTAAGGACATTCCCTGCAAGACTCGTGAAGCAATCTTGTATTATTTCACTTACCAGTCAGGAGGCCCTTGCAAAAACAGGAGTCCTGTTTTGGTCTCTGAATGATAAGCAAGATGTGGATAAATGAAATAGATTCCAGGGCAGAGAAGCAAGAAGCACAAAAGTTTTAAATGCATCATCTGCGAGTGAAAGATAAAGGAATTTGCTTTACTTAGCCTGGAAGAGAAAAAGAAAAAAGTAGACAAGACATGATAGTCATCTTCCAATATCTTCCAGAAAGGACAGCAATCAATTATTCTTCATGGCTAGTGGAAAGAACAAGTAAAAAGGGAAAGCTTAATTTGCAGCAAAGAAGATGTAGGTTGGATATTGATAAACACTAACATGTTTGCTTTGGATTTCCCTCTCTGGAGGAGCCTATCAATATTCATTGACTATTCATTGTTACAGCAAATATCCTTATTTAAGTATGTGGTAGGTGTCTAAAGACAGGTGAGATAAATATCACTGGTATGCAACAAAATACATTTCTTTCTCCAGCTGCCACTAAACCTACAGTTTCACATTCAGAATTTAGGCAACTTTGCATATCAGCAGGTGTTAATAATGCAGCGATCACATGAACAAAAAGACCTAAAACAAAATTGAGGACCTGCAGGTTTACAATGACAAAATTGCCTCTCTCTCCATAGATTTGCTGTCACAAATGGTTAATTGTAACATCAAGCATTAGCATTATGCAAATAGAATTAAAAAGAAAAAAAAAATAAGCTGCTTGTAGCTGGTAAAGAAACAGAGTTAATCTCAAAAGCTAGAGTTAGAAGGTTACAAGCATCTATAAAAGGTGTCTTAAAACAGTCAGGCAGCTTCTGTTGAAGGTATCACTACCAGCTTCTACTAGGATATATGCACTAAGACGTATGTGTTCTCAACAGAAGATGTCACATTCTTATGTCACATTCTTATGTCACATTCTTAGCTGATGTCAACTTTCTCTTGTGCAGGATACACATGGCCTCTACCTACAAAGCTCTGTGCTGTTTGGATCTACTTGGACGTGCTTTTCTCTACTGCCTCCATCATGCACCTCTGTGCCATCTCACTGGATCGCTATATTGCCATTCGAAACCCCATCCATCACAGCCGTTTTAACTCAAGAACTAAGGCTTTTGCAAAAATAATTGCTGTTTGGACCATATCAGTTGGTAAGTGAGGCAATATTTCACCATGTAATTGCAGATTTCCAGCCTTTGGGTCTAAACCTGTATTCTCCACCTGCAATATTTTGCTCATCACAGTCTAAGAAGTGCTGCAATGTAGTAATTGTGCAATGAAATTCAACAATGGTAATATGAAATGAAGGAGAACTGAGCTGCACTGTCACTGAAAGAATATATATCACTGATAGGACTACTGGGTTCTAGTTGTTTTAAAGATGTGTTTATTTCCCATATTGATTATCCATAGTTACCTTAACGTCTGAAAAGAAAAATTGATCTCAACTGAAAAAAAGATTTCCCTGATTTATCTAAGTCAGTTGTTCCCAACTTCTTATTAGGGTAATTTACTTAGAGATATTTCTTATGGGCAGATCTTATCTGCCTGTTTTGGTATGTAGGGTAAGGTATTTTAGGCATCCTATTTATTTAGGAGGCATTGCGTACTCTGAGTACACCATACATGAAAGACATTTCCCCACAGGACCATTCAGAGTTGCAGCCTAAAATAGGTGCCCTGAATGACTCCCTAAATGAAACTCTCTTTGCACTGGCAAAACCCAGAGTCTTGAAACTAGGCATGGGAGTGTCACCCTTCCATTCCCATGGTGGCTGCACCCTCAGTCCAGAGCAGTTTCATGGTGAGGAAGGTGGAAAGAGCTTGGTGCCTGATACCATCAGGGGTTTCCTCACACACCTGGGGTGGTGGTTCTCAAACCTGTTGAAAGCACAGTTCCCTTTCAGCTCATCTGGTTTTGTAGACCCCTTGAGCATCGGCAGCTCACTTATTCAGAAGAAGGAAAAATTCACTGTCTTGCCCTGGAAGAGATGACTGCTTCCAGCAATCAAAGGTAATTAGCCACTTCCCTGACTAATACAAATTATTGCAAGTGGTAACTGTAATCCATTACCATTCTTCTGGGGGGAAGGAAAGGAGATGATGCCTAACGCTGCTGCTGCTCTGAATTGTCTCCTGGCCTCCCTTTCGATCCTGGCCCAGAGGCTGAGAAAAACCAGTCTAGTATTCATATGACTTAAAAGAGCTGTATCTTCTGCTGCGCAGCAAGAAATAGTGACAGCCTTCTCTCAACAGGAGGGCAGTTCTGCATCCTCCAAGACCTGATGCTGGTAAGGTTCAACAGCATCATGTGTGGCTCTGGGATTCATTCAGCTGATCCGAGGCAGATGTCTAGTACAGACCAGGTGAAGTCCACCCTAAGAATATCTAGCTCTCAACTATAAAGAAAGCCTAGAGCAACTCAGATGTAGATGTCTTCATTTAGATTAGATAAATCATAACTTGTATCTCTATAGTCACTTTTTTTTTAATCAAAAGTAGAAAACCTATTACTTTGTCCAGTTTTTCAAATCTTGGACACTGCTAAGTTCAGTGCATTATCCATCTGACATAAAAAAGTCAAGCATTCCTTAAATATGTACATACTGTACAAATTGTCTGCATTTGCTTGTGGTGCCTGTGCTTAGTGTGTATGAAATTACCATCCTTTTTAAACACAGGTAAATTCACAGAATGATCAGAATGACCATTCCAGGGGCAAACCAGTGGCCCATGCTGCTCAGCATCTTTTCTTAGTCAGTGACTCACTACCCGAGTATCTGAATTAGCTCACTATTAAAATTAATCCAGAAAAAAAAATTATTTAAGCCCTATTAGTTAAAACATGGTTTATGTCCTGTAGCAAGAGGGTTTAGTTCTTTGCTATCTTGATATTTAATTTCGAAAGTTAGGACTATTCTTTGCAGTAATAACTGATAACAACTTATGCATTGTAGAAACACCTTTTATGCTCTCCAGAGAATTTTCTTTTAACTGTGATCAGATGAGCCACAGATGTTTTTTGCTATTACTATGGTAAGTGATAGCAACGTGTTTGCTATTTATATAACTCTGAAGGATATCACTCTTTATTTTATTGGAAAGCACTCAAGTGTGGTTTGAGTGAAGAGGATAGAGCCCTGTGTTACTGCAGCTGGATAAGGACACATGTAAGGGGATGGAGGATGTGAGGAAAATAGGTGGGTTGATAGGGTAAACTCCATCTCATTCACACATCACATGTCAGCAAAATGGCAAGTAGGTTAAACAGATATAAATTACTTCAGGCAAGCATACTGAGGTGTGCAGGAATGAAGTGGTGCTGACCTGGCTTGCTAGTCCTGTGGAGGCAAGGGCCGTGGGGAGATGAGTTGAAGGAGAACATGTCTGTTCCCAGACTGGCAACTGTGTCATGAATGAGCTCTGGCAAACGTGATGTGCTCCAGAGGATAGTCAGGCAAGGAAATGCACAGCAAGCTATAAAGAAGTTGCTGCGCTTGTCACTGCCAGGTTGGACTGAGTTTGCACCATGGCATATTCCTACACTAATAGAATAAAGAAAAATGCCAGTATTATAAGGAACCTTGAGAGATCCCAGTTCACCCATGCAATTTGCTGTCAGACACTCGTTGACTCTGTCCTCCTGATCTACCACGATCCAACTCAGAATAGATAGGAAATGGTTTCTGAAGAACGAGGTGCTTTCTATATAATTTACTAATAGGGAATGGTTTCTGAACAAAGAGGTGCTCTATGTATCATTTACCAGTCTCCAGACTCTCACTGCTACTTAGAGTGGCAGGGCTATAAATTATTTAACTCTGCGTTTTCACATAGCTACAGCTAGCACAGACAAAGCCAGTGTTGGGCAGAGCACGCTCTCTGCAGTGCACAGTGTGGCTGTCACCTCACTGACAAATTTGGAAATGTGGGAGTTTCTCGAGGTTTCTCAAGCCTCAGATATCCTTTGGCTTCCCCTTGCTCCTTCAGTTTGCAGCTGAACTGGTGCCCTGTGAACTTTTGTGATGTACAAGACAGAGGATAAAAAGCAAGAGGAAGAAATGGAAGATGTCATGTTCCCCTATGTCAAGGTTCCTTTTACCAGGGCAAGAGGGGGGAAACCTGCCAATCAGAGACCCTCAATAGCTCCCTCACTGTCAAAATCCTTAGTCCATCCTCTCACATAGTCCCCTTCAATGACTGCTGTGCCAGGCTGAGTCCCAATCTATATAGGCTCTGTCCGTGTGGCAGTATCCCATGCCTAGGTCATCTTTGTATCTTTCTCTGATTTTTTTTCTAGTGTTCCTACATCCTCTTGGAGACATAGGTGGCCAGACCACAATATTCAAGACACGTACACTCTATGAATTCATGTGGTGTAATAATATTTGCTGACTTGTTCTCAACTTCCATCTTAATAAGCCCTCCCTTTCTCTTAGTCTTTAGGACCATCCCTGGACACTGAGCTCAGTGAATCACAGAATGGTTTGGGTTGGAAGTGACCTCTAAAGATCATCTAGTCTAACCCCCCTGCCATGGGCAGGGACAGCTACCACTGGATCAGACTGATCAAAGCCCCATCCAAAGACCAGTCAATCAGTGGTCTTCCTTCCATCGGATTTGGTGATATATAAAGTATTTTAAAACCATATGAAAAAGCACAGATCATTTTATTTACCTGAATTCTGAAATCTTAGTTTTCTTAGTCAAAAAAATAGTGGTACTAACATTTGGTTTTGCATTTAGCAGAAGAGGATTTAGCCAGAAGCCTTTTTTCATAGACAGTGTAATGCCACAGGTGATTGGTTTAAAATAGATTCTAATTACTGTAACAGATTCTAATTGTCTCTTTAATTCTTAAATCATCCAGCACCCGGAGTGGCTAGATAATTAGATTATTTGTAGCTGTTGAAGGCTAAAGCCCATGAAACCCTGAAAATTATTCCATTTGTTTTAAAGCACAGAGGTCATTACTGTGAACAGGTGTACAAAGCCCAAGCATTTTCCTTTCCTAGAAAAATTAGAGTTGAATTTTGAACAGTGTTTAGTGGGAATCTATAGAATTGTAAATAGAGCCTATACTGAAAAATACAGGTAAAGCACCTTTGAGTCCTATGTGGGCCTAAGAAACATTGCTCTTCAATAGGCCAACAATGCATCATTCTCTCATTTAAAACCCCTTGAAAGGGCCACATAAAATAATTACAGTCAGGAATGTTAGACCCTTATATATATCATTCCTCAGTCCTTATTTCTCTCTATTCCTCTGTTAATTGTCTAAGTAATGTGAAGTTTGATGAATCTCAAATCCTCTTAGCTGAGTTTTCTCTTCTCTTACCATTTCTCACTCAGCCTACACATCTGTTCACTGCTTTCAGGCAGTCTCTCCTCTCTCCAGTCACTAACGACTTAGATTTATTCAGTGCTTTTCATGCAGAAAAAAGTGGAGCTCCAAAGTGGAACTGGATGAGACTGGTGAAATATCCCCCCTCACATAGCTCTCTTAAAATGTTGTCATTGCTTTCGAGGCTCCAAAAATACAGAAGCGTGTGAAGAAACATTCTCCAAAGTGCAGCATGCAAAAAGTTACCTCCAGGTATATGAAACAAGCCCAGTGCAACTGAGCCCTCTGATAATTTAGCAGTGTGAAGATTTAAGCTGACATAGAGACTTGCATCTCCTTCCCAGACAGCCAGCAATTTCTTGCTGCCCTACAGAGTATGAAGGGCCAGGGAAGCAGCTGGGATTGGGAAAATACAACCACCAGTGTCTCTGAATTGTGCTTTGCTGAATGCTTTGGCCTCCTTCAGCTCGCTGTTCATACTGCCAAGGGCAGCTTGCATTTGAAATTTCCTTTACTGTTGTCAAAAGGTACAAATAGCCGAGGGGATGCAGGTTGGGAATCCCTGATGCAGATCCATCACATCCTCCATTACTTCCAGATGACATAATTTGCCAGTTTGTTCAAGTCTAATTTAGGGATGTCTTGGCACAGGAAAAGACCCCTTCTTATAACACAGAATATACTGCCAAAATACATAAAACTGCAAATAATTGCACATAGAACTGTATTCCAACAATATAGATTCAAAGTTGAGTATCTAAATTTGGAAGTGCTGGAGCTAAACTTGCGGTATCTGCTACAGTACTCTCTTTACCATGTAGCCATTTGCTTCCATTTCTTCTTTTGAAAACTTGGCTTTGCATTCTTAGCAGTATTTATAAACATATCCTTAGGGGGTTTTTTTGGGGTTTTTTTTTGTTTTTTGTTTTTTGATTGTTTGGGTTTTTTTCATACTCATGAAATCACCTCCCAGAGGGTGAACATATTGTTTGCTCTTTCCAGCTCGAGGATCACAAGGGCAAACATTGTAGCTTTTGTGTTTGGGCGATTCCCTGGCACCTTTTCCCTTTGTGGGTGTAGATGCCACTATAATAATAAAGTGTCTTAAAAGATGTTATCAAAAATTGTGACACAACTTATAGAGAAATTTGCATTGACTGTAATGCCTCTTGCAACAGGACATGGGGTAATGCTTTTAAACTAAAAGAAGGTAGATTTAAACTAGATATAAGGAAGAATTTTTTTACGATGAGGGTGGTGAAACACTGGCACAGGTTGCCCAGAGAGGTGGTAAATGCCTCATCCCTGGAAACATTCAAGGTCAGGTTGGATGGGGCTCTGGGCAACCTGACCTAATGCGAGATGTCCCTGCTCACTGCAGGGTGGTTGGACTCGATGACCTTTAAATGTCCCTTCCAACTCAAAACATAATGGCCACGGCAAAATATTTTATAAACAAGGTATTAGAGCTTCATCACCATCTCACATAAATAGGATCGTCATTGTATTATTTTATAGAGACACAATGTATAAGGCTCAATAGTCAGCAACAATTATGCCAGTAGAAAGTTCATTGCCATGGTAATGACTCCACCAGCAGTGACAACTAATGAGTAAATGAGCACTTCATGTGTAGGTTGTCTGAGGGAAGTTAAACCTCAGTGCACATTTCTGAGTTGGCTAGCACATGTATTCTGGTTATGAAACATTACTTAAGACAGTTCTGAGAAAGAGACATAAATATTGTATTTACTTTCCTCATTGATGTAAATCATTCCTGTATTTCCCATGTAATAGAATCCTTTGCTTGGTTTGTTCTTCCCAGCATAGCGAACAAATGTCATCCACCAGACCAACAGCTTACCACACATACCTCCCTCTCATAACTGTAGGTTAAAAAAGCTTACATTTTGAACTTGTATATGTTTCGTCCATTATCTGATAAGCAGGTGTTACTAACCTTTTAATTTTCTTTATGAAAAAGTGCTCAAAGGAATGGTGACGATTGAACTGTTTTCTAAATTCTCCAAATTTGGAAACATAGAGATAAACAACATAAATATCTACAGGGCCACACTTCCAAACCACAGATATTGAGCAACCTGGCACACATCTGGATGGGGAAGAATGCATTATATCAATACATATGTATTGTCAAATGAAGAATAATTATTACGTATAAATTTGTCATTTTATTTGTGTAATTACCTGATTATCATGAGGAGATGAAGGTTTTTGTCTATGAAACAGGCACACACCCATTTTGCAAGCACCTCTTTTGCAAGAAACATTTGGCTTTATGAGTGACAAAAGGAATGAGGAGTGGTCACAACATTAAAATGTGGGGTTTCTTTCTGCTTTGGTTTTATTCTTAAGTGCAAATTTTAAATGATATGGCTCTATTTTTAATAGTTGAGCTATATGGAAAGAACCTGATTAGTCAAGGTACTGATGACAGAATTTGTTCGTTGTCTTTTTTTTTTTTAACTTGTCTTTGCTTTGAAGACCATAAGGACCATGTTCTTCTCCTTGAAGCTACCAGCAAAAAAGCATTAAGTTCAATTGGACTGGGCTGGTCCTATTATCAGGTTTCTTTGAATTAATAAGTAACTGTGGTTGGCAATAAGACCTATAATCAGCCAGTGTCTCTTTGTAGGATATGTCAGAGTAAATAGATTGTTTTAAGAAAAAAGGCAGTAACAGTACAGTGCCTATTATAACTTACTCCTCCTTCTCTACAAGGCTATAATTTTTAGCCAGTCGTGTACACAGCACACTGTGCAACGCATACAAGAATCCAGAATGGATTCCCCATCCAGAGGGGTAAGGATGAACCTAGGTCCTACTGCAGGATACCCTTTTCCACAGAAAGTGCTATGTGAGGTGTTGCAAGATGTAGAAAGGACATGTTCACAGGCCTGCTCTGATCCTTTTCCAGTAGGTCACATGTACAACAGTACATGCTCAAAAGGGAATCTTATATTGACCAAGAAATTACTTGAGCATCTCTAATCTGAGGAACTGGGATTTCTGCATAGCAGAACCCACAATGAAATATAATTGAGCAGAAAAGAAGTGCCCAAGGAATCATATTGGGATTTATAAACTCTGTCATCTGTACACTGTAACTGTATTTAATCACCTTCTAAACTAAAAATAGTGTTGTTAAAGTAGCACTGTATTACATAAAAGAAAATTCCAAGAACAAAGATATTTTCATTAATTTTAAAATTGTATGGAGCAATGTCACAGCTTCTTTTATATATTTTAAAGAATTAAATATTTAAAGCAGATTTTGCGTTTTATAGTGTTAAGAAAAAGAAATGTTTCACAGAATTCTGCTTTAAAATTAAATCCTTACATTTACCCCAATTAGCAGGAACACTGCAAACTATCGCATGCTCAGGCTGCAATTAACTTTCCACATGGCCCATGCCATTGGCAAAATTCCTAAGCAGAAGCCCAGCTAATAAAAGTCAGGGGTTTTGTAAGAGCTGAGACAACATAATCCTAATAACACACAACAAATTTAGAAATACCTGTCAGCTGATTTTTCCCATGATGCTCTCCACAGTCATTGATGGAAAACAGCCTGTCAAACTCCTATGACGTCCTGAAAGCAGGCTGAGGCATCGTGATAAAGGGTCTCTTTTCTGGCTGATCAAAATTGGAGCTGTGTATTCCACAGTACTCAGTCCTGCATTTGTGTGGGAAGTAAATCACACCCACTGGGAAGACTTGTTTCCTTTTGGCAGAACATAACCCTCGTTACGATTTAGCGTTTGATCTGAGTTTTGAAATGTCAAATTGACCTCTATTGCTAGGATCATAGAATGAGCTGAACTGCGAGTATGCCAAGATAAATACTGCGTGTTTTTAGGTCTCAGGTGCACTGAGTAAGCAGCGTAACTTTCTCCTTACAAGAGAAAAAGTGCCCAAAAAGTTTAGGTTGAATGTTCCCCACGTAAAATCAGACCTGCCTTGCATAACACTGCAAGACTTGAGGAGGTCCCTCCAGCATTCAGAGTAGCCATTTCTTGTTGCAAGGGCAGTTCATGTATTTATTTTTCATTTTCAAGGTGGTTTGTGACATTTAGTAGAAAGATAAACCTAGGGATTATGCTATAGCACCTACATAGACACCTGTAGATGGGAAATATGGGCAGATAGAAACTACCACTTTTTCATCTCTTCTTCAACGCTGCCATCTTCTAAATGTGACCAGGGCACTGACTGATTTAACACAAGAGTAGCTGAGTCAGGGTGAAGGGCATTATTCACTGGGTGGGCAGTGAAGCACAAAGGATCCTGAATCATGACGTTCAGATGGGTGCAGGTCTCTAAGCTCCTTCTGCTTCTCATCCTGTTTTTTCTTCCAAGTTATACATTGCTTCAGGACATCTACCCCAACAGCTGTCCAGCCATTGGTGCCGCCTCCTTGTATAAGTAGTAGGAAGCTGACCATTGGCTTCGTCAGCAGCCTCTGCAAGCAACTACAAAAGGAGTGAAAAGACAAGACAAAAATCTGGATTAAAGTTAGACCTTGTCTGAGGTCTAGAAAATTCAGCAGAATTAATTACCTTTTTGTTTGTCTGTGCCCTTCAAACTCAGTGCAAAATAGTTACTAAAAATTAATCATAATTAAACAATGTATCTGATTGTTACATTCAGTCTCCCTTTAAACTACACCACAAGGTTAAGCAGCACTGCTGGAGAAATCTCAGACAGATACCAGTCAGAAATTTCTGTTCAGTTCAGTGGAGGGTTAAGGCAGAGTTAAGTAAACTATCAGCATTCAACAAGTCATACTAAGTAATAATTAAAGCCCAGAAGTATAAACAGTGGGATAGTTGAGGATCTTGTCCCTCGGACTGCTGTGGGAGTCATCACGTTAGTTGCTTATGATAGTGGAATATCTAAGATCTTTCCATAATTTCTAGCTTATTGCTACTATTTTTTTAAGCATTACTGTGTACGTAGCATGTATAGCATATCATAAGTAAGCCCTGAGGAGCCTTCAGGAGCTTCATCGTTAAAAAGTCAGACTGATAATGTGTGATCTGGGAAGATCCTTTTACAAAGGTATGGTGTTTCTTTCTTTCTCAAAGCAAAATTATCCCCAAATCTATTCTCCTGGGGGCCTGAACAATGAACACTGTGAAGCCATCAGACAAGGAGTACAAAAAGGTCCTGTGATAAGCAGGAGGGGTATCACAAGTGGCTGAAGCAGATCCCACTTAGAGGCTCTTTTCCTTTTTGAATTAACATATTTACTTAAGCCAGTGACAATGGTAAGTTTGTAACTTCTTTTGAGTAGAAATTAAACGATTGATACCGGGAACTTAAAAACACCAATGCAATTTAAGCAAATTAACTGAGTACACAGAAAGGAAAAAGGTGTTTTGACCTGCTCTGCTGCATTTTGCTGAGCCACAGAAGTAGCACGTTTGTCCACCCAGGAGCTTTAAATAAAAATGAGTAGCACCTTGTCCCTCTGCGCAGAGCTAGGCTGCAGACCTGTGGCTCCTCTTGCAATTTTTCAAATTAGATATTCAACTCTTTATCATAAGATCAGTCTCTTCTAATCACTTCTAATCACCATGGATGAAGGCATCATCAGCCTATGTCCCCTGGAGGAGAACATTAAGCCCAGCTCCCTCCTGACTCACAGCTGACAGAAGGATTGTAGCTGCCATCTGGTTACCTCGGACTTCAGCGCTGCTCAGCCAGCATCCCCCAGGCAAGCCACTTCCTTGGCCTCCAGTCCACGCTTAGCCAGACATCGCCTTAATCTCCACTCTTTCCACACTCAGGGATAGTGATGTCTAACTCTCAACAAAGATCAGACTGCAAATAAATGGGTATTGTAAATAATAATGCAGTTAAATTACAAGGTGGGAGGTCTTAAAAGCCTTTTATTGTTACATTAGAAGCCTCCCCCCATCCCTAGAATTTTGCAGCTGTGGTTTCATTTCCTCCAGGCACTGTGCATGCAACACACCATCCTCTCTCCCTCCTGGCAGGCCTTCCTTGGTGGAAGGCAGGGATTAAAGTCCAGGCAGATGTGCAGAGCAAGCTGGGTCCATGTATAAGGGTTGGCACATGGGGCCACGTGCCCTGTCACCCTCGCTTGAAATACAATGTCACTGTCCCAGCTGGGACTGTTGGGATAGAGACCGGGGCAATGTGCAGCCTGAGGAATAGTTCCAGGAGACTTCACCAGACCAATATGAAAATATAAATGCTATTGATGAAATACAAGGCTACAAAATGCAGAAATCTCCACTGCTACCCTATACCCTTTCTACACTATGGACGTGAGAGCTGGCAGGACATCTTCTTTGAGCTAAGAGATACAACAGCACTGATGCATTGCCAAACTGCAGGCTAAAGGTTTCACAGCCTTGTTCATCTTCGGGGATTGCCCAAGTTTGTAATAAGCTACACACAAAGTTATCAAAACAAGGCTGATGTAAGTAGTAATGATTCAGATCATGAAAACATAGCTTTTAACTCACTTATTTAGAAAACTTGTAGTCTTAGTTGAGCAGGTATGTGTGCACGTGCAGATGGATGTGTGTCCATGTAAAATTAGTACTTATTTTCAGCTCTGCTTCTTTTACCGTGACATGTTGTGGTACCCACGTGCTTCTGCACTGAGTAGGATCTAAAGTAGCTGTGCCTTTCCACTCCTTGCCATATTTCATACTCTCAGATCTTAAAATGCACCTGAGGTTGCAGGCAGATCCCCCTTACCTTGCCTTCTTTGGGCACTTCTCCATGAGAACGTAGCAGGTATAGCTGGCCTGAGGGAGGGCTGATGAGAAGGAGAAGCCTCTTGACAGACACAAATCTAACCTAGTCCAGCTCCCAGTGGAAGAATGTTATGACATCCATACAGATAGCCAGTATGGAGCGTGGGGTCTGCCCTCCTCTCAGTGCTCCTTCAGTATTGTCACTCTGATGCTAGTTGCCCGTGCATTCTCAACATCATCTGGGAACCACGGGACTGAGCAAGAGATGCAATTTCATCTCGGATGTGACGGCATGTGATGGCAATATGGTGCCAAAACACTTCTGAAACATTCCCATAAATATTTCTTTGTCCCGTCTCCAAGGATGTGCTAAATCTTCCCCTGTGTGGGGAACACAGGGATGGTGCTTTCTCAGGTGAACAAGTTTGCTCTACATGGCACGATGGCATGCTCCTTAGTGGAGATCAGGTTAAGTGGGTTCCTCTGGATCAGTAAAGAGGAAAAGGATTTTTAGGCTGTCTCTAATATTGGCTTTTAACCTCCTGGACATCCTGGAGCTATAAAGATTTGTCCAGCCTTCTGCTGCAAAAGCAAGCCCAGATGCCTTCTTGCCTACCACTTCCTCTCTGTAGGTGCATTTATAATGACTTATATTTGCATAGTAATCTACACAAGGCAAAGAGATTTACTTTCTGTCTAAAAGTTGTCACACTCACCGAGTCTAGGGCTGGGGTCTTTTGACGTCTATTTACATGTTTCTCCAGGCTTAACATCACTAAAACATTCAGAATCAGACCGTGAGAACTAAGCAAGCACAGTAATAGGATGATTCATCGAATCCATGGGGGCCCTGTGGAAGAATCTGGCATGTGGTACACATTATCTTGCTCTTCAGCCATATTGTGGAAAAATTTATTTACTGGGCACTTCGGTATTTCTTACTTATTTAGGAAAAGTTCTGTGCCTCAGTAGATATAAATGCTATAGCAAACAAGCAGATGCAATGCAAGTATGTGTCATCTAAAAGAAAAATTTCTGTATAAATTGATACAGTCTTCCAATTTTCTGTTGTTTCCACTGATCGAGAACGTACTTTTTCTATTTGCTGGCCCTAGAGGAGAAGGTTTTACCTGCGAGTGTCCTGTACATCAAGTCACTAGTGTGCTAGCTCCAAGCAGAAGGACTTTTACTCTACAAAGTCAGAAGCACTGCAGAACTTCAGTTAAAATGAGGCAACTTGCAGTTAAGGGCTAAGGAGGTCATTACCTGGAAATAGCTACAAGCACATCAGGAAACAACTAAAAAAATGTAACATTCAAATGGCTTTGGGAAGTGTGACTGCCTTCCTGCTTCTGAAAGAACAGACCAGGCAGCACAGCTTTCTCCAGCAGTTTCTTAACCCTTGGAGGCCTCCCCTCTGCTCACTGCTGTCAGCAGAAGGTGGAGGCAGCCCTTGCAGACAGACCTGTGCACTAAACTAAGAGGGTTTGGTTGCAATAGCAAGATTGTCTATTTCAGATTGTTCAGCTGAAACCACCAGGGTCTGTTCATTATTGTTCCTTGCTGCATATGTGAATGGTATAATCTGAAACCTCCAGTCCCTAAATCCTTTTTCAAAACAAATTTCTTCAGGACACTTAGAAATCTTTCTTTCTCTCTTTCTAGCTATTTGGTAAGTGTAGACTTGCGTATGCCTCTGTTAGTCCCTTTAGTGACTGGGTAATCACATTACACAGAGGGATAACAACCTTTTCTTCATTTGAGATAGCTGTGAGAAGACAATAGGCACCTCCAAATCAAAGATACTGACACTAGTCGAAAAGCAAAGACTGTATTGGTGGAAAGGCTCCACTGAAAATTGCTATGTGAAAGGTTGTGCCTTGCTTGGATACTGAGAAGGACTGGAAAATCCAACAAGGAAACAAGAACATCCAGACACAGAACTGCTGTAAACAAGTCCTGCAGCATGGCTAAGAAAGAGTATTTGAGGTGTATATAAGCAGGAATACCACTCAAAGCTGAGAGCAAAGGAACTTCTTCCTTCTTTTGGATTCTTGCTGCCTCTACAAAATAGGGCTGCATGCACATTTTGTAAGGGAACAGGATTATACCAAAGCAGCAAGCAACTCCATCAGTGCTTTCCTTTCATAACTCAGCCCACTCTGAAGCCCTGGGTTTCTAATCAGTTGGGTCACAAAGGGAAAACTGTCCTTAGTTTCTTGCTCTGTCCTCCCTGTAAGGCTCCTCAAATTCTGTTTCCATTTAATTTATTATCACAGTCTTACAAATTAATTTGCACAGACACATCTCTGTACTTGTAAGCAATAGGCTTCAGGGCTGAGAACATAAATGAGAAATATATCAGGAAGACACTGAGACTTTTCTGATTTTGTTTCTCTAAAGTGAAATAGACCATTTACAGCATTATGTTATTATAAATGATCACTTACAATAATTTTGTCACATAAAAAAATATGAATATATCTCCTACTAGGCTAAATAACATGTTTCCTTAGAGATTTTCTGAGCTGCCAAGAACAAAGCCATTTCAACATTTATAGAATAATCCCAGTATTACCTGGCACCCCCTATGTGAAGTTAAATACAAAGCAGTTTTCGTTTCTGTTGTATTAAATAGAACATATGTGACCAAATAAATTGTTCCAAGGGAAAGCTACAGATAACCAGCTCTGTGTGTGCCCTTGAATACAAACTAGATTTGACCTATAGACAGTGATAAGGAAAATGCATGGACCTGCTCTGACTCCAGTCCTGTGAGGATGGCTCCTTGGAAAGCAGAAAAGAGTGATGCTCCACCAGCACTGTGACTCACTTAGCTCTCGAGGAAATCCACCTGAAAGCAAATATTACATGGGGATTTGTGAAAGAGAGGTCCTCACCCACTCCTGCCCCCACCAACATGCATACCTGCTCCAAGGGAAGAGGTCTGTGCTTGCCTCACGCTTGAGGAGAAATTCTAGCCCAGGACTTTGGGGACACTGACATGCTGACTAGGAAAGGCAGAAAGGCATGTAGGTTCATGACACCTACATGCAGCCTCAGATGGTGGCTCGTAAAACACCAAGAGCTTTTCAACAACCCCTGTGCCCAGGTGGTAATTTCTGCTTCTGCACTGCTACCCATCAGCAAGCTGCCCAACATTGCTGTTGGAAATGTGGCTGGCACTGTTTGGGTAGCAACAAAATTATAACATGAAAGGTTTGTCACGACTGGAAATGAGCCAGCTGGGAAATGACATTTTCAGGTGCATGCAGAAATAAGTTATGTGTTCTAAGGTCTGGGGAAATGTTATCTCCTGTAATGGTGAGTGCCACATGCCAAGCAGAGACATGGAGCCAGACTGAGCAGCTCTTGTGTGGATGTTTAAATGAAAGTGCCCAAAGTAGCTGTTTCTAAACAATGACTCTTGATATAAACTCCAGACACATGTGCATCCTTGATACTCAGAGGAGGATATGATCCATGGTTCCCCAACAAGTGGCTCACTACGGTTTGTGTTCCTAGAGCAAGCAGACATCCACACAGGGCACCACAGTAGCCCAAAGGAATAAATATTATTTTGTGTGGTTATTTCAGTCAAAAATATTGAAAATAATGCAACAGCCATACTGCACGAAGGCTATTTTTATACAACATGAAACTGAGGGTATGGGTTGTATGCCTTGGCATGTACCATGTGAGTATACATGGATGGCTGTTTCTTGTTGGCTGTGTAGATGTAGCAAAGGAGGACATTCTCCAAGTACAGAAGAGCACCAGATACCAGGCAGGGTGTCTTCTAATGAAATTAGTCAATATTGCTTGAAGGACAGACTGGCCTTCTCCAAGCAGCAATCCCTTCAGAGATCTCCAGTATCAAAGTGCATTTCCATGCTGTGGGCCATAGTCTGGCCCATAACCTGAGTATGTCTGAATCAACCTGACTGCTAAAATTTGAGCTGGTGAGGCTTTTTTCTTTTTCATGTGAAGGTGAACAAAGATGCCAAATTTTGCTGAGAAATGGTAATGACATTTCCAAAAGGTATTTCCTATCCCTTGGACATTTACTAAGGCACATAGTAATGCTCATTTGCATTCAAATTGATTGAAATGGATATATGTTAGGTGAAAGCACGTGACTGACAGTTTCTGCTTGAAGAAGTCTTCACTGAAGGAACTTGACTTTATCAGTTCACTCCCCCCTCTTTCTCTTCATCTTAAGTAACCCAAGTGTGCCACCTTGCAGAGCATATTATAAATTCTGGCTTTCATTCATTGATAGTCTCAGCAGCTCAAGGCAGCTGCAAACCCAGTTTACCTGTCCATTTAAAGTGGTTTTATGGCTGCTGTATATCTCTGAAGATTTGCAAGCCAGCAATGTGTACCACTAAATCAACCTTTGTCAGTTTTACCAGGCTTTTTGAGAGAACAACAAGAAGGATGCTATCACTTCACTTCTTAACCCTCAGTGTTTTGAGTAGCCTTTCATTACTCAAGTCGTGCCCAAATGTTTGAGGTTTAATGCAGGATTTATTACTCATCTTTATTGTTTGGGTACTGTTTTGAGGTTTATTAAAGTCCATAGAGTTTGAAACAGCCACCTGTATATAAATCAAGCTATATAAATAAACCGCCTTTTATTGGGGGAACATAATACTTATGTATTGTCCACACAGGAAACTTCTGATATAAGTGGGAAAGTAACTGGAAATGCAGTGGCTAGGGAAGCTCCAGTGGCTGAATGGATGCTCCCATTCTGTGCTAAGTGCTTCCTCATGCCTCAGCTTAGTTTGATTTGAAAGCAGAGTAAGACAAACCATTAAAAAGCACTCAGGGGATATCAAGACTTTTTCCAGATTTACCCTGAGCAAGTAGGAGCCAGGAACATGGAATGGGCAGGGTGTGGAATGGCTGATCTGTTACAGCCCTGCCAGGTTGTTTCCTTCAGATCTACTGTTTGCACAAGGTCCATTTCCCAAATACCTGCTCGTCCCTATCTGGTAGCTCTGCGTGATCCTTTCTTGTGAAGCCTATTTTCTTCTCTTGACATTTTAATACACAGACACAGCCTGTGAATTCACAGCCACAAAGAACAGGGAGCTGAAAGCAAGGACAATCAGGTAGAAATTATACATCTGAATCATCAAGGAGAAATAGATTGGTCAGCTTTGATCTTTAAAGAATGAATTCAGTCAGCTGCAATAATGCTAATACAGCTCAGACCAGGACTTTTTGTTGTGTGTCTATGGCACGAGTTTGACCTTGACCAAACACAAGTGATATGTGGGTGACATTCTTAGCCATGTGTGATGCTTCCTGAAAACGTCATCAAAATAGTGGATGCAGGTGGCACATGGAAGATCCTTTATTTACAGTTTAAACATGACTGTCTTTTTCCCGGTGTCCTCACTGGGATTAGCTGTCCTTATGTCCTATGTCCTTACAGAAGCCAGGAGTTGCCTGTTGAAGAGGGATAAACGCTGTTCCTTTGGGGTAGGGAGCAATAAGTTTAGTCCCTGCAGAGATATGAAAAGAGAGAATTGGGCTGGAAGTTAATTTTTTTGTGCAGGAATGCCACAATATCATTTATGGGATCCGCTGCATCAGTTGAACTGGGGTGTACACAAAAAGCAGGTTACAGTTGTCAACGTTCTTTGCTACCAACCCATGGTACCTCTGGTACTTTCACACTGTATAGAGGTCAGTTACCCATGGCTGTAGGGGAAAGATGCAGATGCCTTGAATGGTCATTCAGAAAAACTTACATGACTAGCAGAGTCTGCTACAACTCTTCTGTGAACAGCAATTTTGCACTTGTTAAAGGAGCGACAAGGAAATGTGGAAACTCCAGCTACAGTCTGAAGCTCACTTCCATTTTCTTAAAGCCAGCAGTCTGGATTTAGGTGCCAGTCTCCAGAAGCTGCTAAAACCAAAAGAAAGCAGGTGGGGAATTGCTGCTCTTGTGTTTTTTGTAAGGAGTTGCAACTGACTTTGGCTGTTTACTCGGAAAAGTTTGCAATGACACTAAAATTTTCCTCTTTCTAATGCTCCTGCTTCTCCTCCCATGCCTCCTGATGCAGCTGAACCATAAGGTCTGTAATAATGAAAGGCATCTTTTTTTCTTTGCCAATACCATTGTTTATTTTATCTCTGTAGCTCACACTGGGTCTTTGAATGCAATGAAAAACAGTCCTGCTGTTATCAGCATAGGGCAGAACCAGGCAGGAAACCTGTGGTGTTGCTCTGACTGGTGTTGTCAACTGAAGTGTAATGCTGGGAGGCACTGGGTGCCTTCAGTATCACTTCAACTCTTCCAAAAAAGAAATGGAAATTCAAAGCATTCCCCTGGAGGTGTTTGGCACTCCAGACTACTCAGCTGTGTCTGAGGTGACCTCTTTCTCCATGCTGTCAGTTGGACTGACTCAGATCTTCTTAGGCAGCAGCTTTCCTGGAGTCACTGGAGGTTTCCATCAGCTTGACTCCAGGAGTCGCCACACACTTCATGAGTCTGCACTTCACCCACTGGCTTCTCACAGCCCAAGTTCAAGCATTTAAGGCTTGTGCAGTCTCGGAACAGAAACAGAAAGGGCAATACCACAGGCTCTCCACCAGCTTCTGCCCCAGGCAGATAAGAACAGAACTCTTGTAAAGCGGCCCAAGGCATTACTATGACTCAGTTTAAAGCTGTTCAGATAAAATAAGCTACAGTGCTGTTAGAAAAATAAAGAGCCTTGTAGAGGCTTCAGAAGCACCAGAAGAACAGAACATTAGAAGAGGAAAATAGCTTATTATTATTACTGGTATTATTGTTGTCTTATACTGTGCCTGGACTCCAGAATTTCCCTCTAGGACTGGAGCTGTTATACTGGACACTGGAAATGGGTGAAATGAAGAGACCACTTGTGCTTTTAAATAGCTCCCAGTCTAAGCACCAGAGTGGGAAAAATGGAAAGGAAGGGAGGTAGAGGGAGGTACAATTGAAATGCTGATGTTGGGAGGACTCTTTTGTGAACCAGTAAGGACATTCTTGGGCACAACATCATCCGCATATCATAACAAATTCTTCTCTAATTCATCTTTTCTTCCTTAAGAGCCAAATACAGCATCTGGGATTTCTGTTCAAAGATGCAGAGAAGATTGCAGCTCCCAGATTATGCTAACTTTCCACAGGAGTCAGACTCCTAGATGCTTTTATCCAAACAGGGCTGCATTATCTCCCCCTGCTTCACAACTCCACTTTTGCTGTCTTCACAGCACATCATCCCTTTCACTGTCTGAACATTGCCTCCCTTGGAGAGACAGCATCTGTTTGGGAGGAGGAGAGGAGACAAATATTGGAAAAAAACAAAAACCAACAACCAAAGAATCAGCAGCTGTTTGATTTTGCTCAGATGCTAGCAGCATTTGCAGAAGTCCGCGAGGAAATGGCTGAGTAGGCTTGAATCAAACACAGCTGTCCGAGAAGAATGGACTTCATCACCTGGCCCTGCAGTTCATGACAGGGCAAGGATGCAGCACATGCTCCAGGGGAAGACAAGGTTTGCAGAGCTGCCATGGCGTTCAGGGCTATGCTTTGAGAGGGCAGTCTGTAGCAGCTGGCAGAACTTAAAGGGACCTTTTGCAGTCCTGCAGTGAACCATTTCTCAGGCTGCCTCATATTGGTGTCTCTCAGTGCTTGATTTGTTCCCATCATTCCTCCAGCCGTTGCTATGGAAAGTTTTTTTAGCATTTAGACTGCATTGACTGTATGGAGATTACAAGGAGAAAAGAAAAAGATCCAATGAAAGATTACTCTCAGACCTACAACAAAAACTTATTTTTCCTCCTAAAATCAGTATTTCACAACTTACTCAGAAACCAGTTCTCAGAATACTTTTTATCCTCTTACAAAAAACAGCTCAATACCATTTTTAAGCCATGCCAGAAAAGAAAGACACGATATCATCTTGATCACAGTTAATAAAAGCCTTTGCCAAGGTGGCAGGAACCAAGGAGCAAGTCTGGAGATCTTTATAGGGGGGACAAGATCCAATATAAAGAGTTATGCTTTTGTTGCTATCAGATATCAGGGGACAGTTGGATGGAAGTAAATGTGTTCTACCTGTAGCTGAGGTTTTTTTAAAGGAGAGAGGGAATTCAGATTAGAGCAACTGCAAAATCCCATGTAGCACCAGTGCTGGTCTTCCCCTGCCCTTCTTTGCTGTGACCCTGTGAAGGCGGTGGAAACAAAAATGCCAGAGCCTGGCAGACCCCAGCATAGTTCACAAAACTCGACATCTGCAAGACCAATATTTCAGACAGAATCCTTTCATAGTGTGGTCTCAGTAAAACATCACAAGAACGGGACTATCATTGTGCTGCTGCTGAAATATGAGATGTAGCAATTTTTCTGTGTAAATTCAGTTTGCGTTGGGATGTCTATGAATTGTGGCTCTGTTTGTTAGTGTTCATTTGTGTCCTATAACCATTTATTCTTTGTGAAATGATCTGTGTGTAGCTAAGAGTGTTTTGATTATTTTTCCTTGGAGATTGGAAATGGTGCTTTTTCTTATTGTGTTTAACCTCTTCTTTCTCTAATTCGCCTTCAGGTATCTCCATGCCTGTACCTGTCTTTGGACTACAAGATGATTCCAAAGTGTTTAAGAAAGGCAGCTGCTTACTTGTGGATGACAATTTTGTTCTAGTAGGCTCTTTCGTGGCATTCTTCATCCCTCTAACCATCATGGTGGTCACCTACTTTTTAACTATCAAGTCGCTGCAGAAGGAAGCTACACTATGCGTGAATGACATTGGCCCAAAGACCAAGTTTGCTTCATTTAGCTTCCTCCCTCAGAGTTCCCTGTCCTCAGAGAAACTCTTTCAGAGATCTTTGAACAGAGACCTGGGGGCTTCTGGGAGGAGAACCATGCAATCCATCAGCAATGAGCAGAAGGCTTCCAAGGTTCTTGGCATTGTCTTCTTTCTGTTTGTTGTGATGTGGTGCCCATTTTTCATCACCAATGTGATGGCTGTAATTTGCAAGGAGTCATGCAATCAAGAAGTCATTGGAGGACTACTTAATGTATTTGTTTGGATTGGCTACCTTTCTTCAGCTGTCAACCCACTTGTATATACCTTGTTCAACAAAACCTACCGCTCAGCTTTCTCTCGTTACATTCAGTGTCGCTACAAGGAGGAGAAGAAACCTTTCCAGCTGATTTTAGTGAACACTATCCCAGCACTTGCATATAATTCCAGCCAGCTCCAGCTAGCACAAATGAAGAGTTTGAAAAAGGAGGCAAAAATTATGGCTAAGGATTACTCGATGGTCACGATAGGAATACATCATTTGGATGGTACCTCCAAGCGAAGTGTCAGCCCAGCGAATGAAAATGTTAGCGGTGTGTGATGGTCGGCAGCTGCCATGACAACCACTGTGTGTATGTTGAAAATTTCTCCTGGCTGTGAGAAGCTCTGATAGCTTAGGAAAATCAGCCCTGTTCAACAGACCCTCCAACAGCATCATGTACACCTCATATTATCCTGTGGATGAAAAGCAGGGTTGAAATGGTATCAAATGTGCAATTTGTTTTCATACAGTACTTTGGCTGTTTTAAGCACAGGCTTTATTAAACTTATTTTTTTAATATTCTAAAGGATATATTTCTTAAAGAAAAATCAATTTCTGGTATTCTAACATGCGCTGTGAAGAAACCTACGTATTTCTTTTCTCTTTGCAAATCAAAGCTAAGCTGCCCTTTGATGTCCTCGCAGAGTAGGCTCTAGCTAGTTTGTCTTGCTACAAAGGTATTTTGTTATCATTAACTGAATGAGCACTTTATGGAATTTTAAATAAAAATATGGTTAATTTACTAATATATATTTAAAATAAATTTTAAAGCATTAAAGAAAAATCTATTAAAACCTGTATAGATTAATTATATGGACATTTTGGTAACAGTGTTTTTATGTCTATTTTTTCTTCTGAATGACCATTCTGAAATGTTACTGAGCTTTTCTGCCATTCGTTCTATAGATCAAATTAGCAATTTTCAAAGGTAAATTATACTTGAATGATCCTTTGTTTCTACCACTATTCTTAATCTTTATTTCATGTCTTGTCGTTTATTTCCATTCCAAAATTTTCATCTGTTCTTCTTAAAACTTGAAAGTAATTTTTTCAAATGTAATTACCAGGCTTGATCCCCTGCTCCTTCTCACTGGTGTTGACAATGAAGTGAAGTGAGAGAAGAGTGGAAAATCAGGCAGAGCATTGCTAAATAATTTCAGGAATGATTCCATGTCCATGCCTCTGATTTAAGTTATGCGAGTGGAATTTTGCATGAGTAAATCCTTCAGTAAAAGGTTGCAGCAGATCCTCTCTCACTATTTCTCTTTGGTTAAAAAGGTCATTCTGAAGATGTACTTCTGGTTTTGTTTTAGGGCTCGTAGAGCCAGATTTATGAGAAAACTGTTAGTTGCTCAAAATTGTTTTCCCTGGTTTTGTTTTTTTGCTGCTATGGTAGATTGCTCAGGAATGGTAGGTAGCTTGCACTATTAGGATTCAGCCTTAATGAAATGTGTATGGGCAAATGGGGCCCACTTGGAAAATAACAGGACTTAGAAGTGGCACTGTATTTCCGCTGCATAGCTCCAAGGGGAGAATACAATACATAAAGAACATCAAATGCATTACTTGACAGAAATGCCTAGTCATGAAACTGTTTCCTTTTGGGCACCATAGGTGATTTCACTGAAGCCAGTGGGACTTTGCTGGAGAGCAGAAATATAAATGTTAAATCCACCTGCAAAACCTAAATCCAAGCATTTGATTTGTTCCACTAATTTTACTGCCATAATCATCAGAAGCAGGATGTATTCCAGTTTCAGATCCCGTTCACGTTCAAAAAACCACTGCCTACCAATGCCTTCACCAGTCCTTCTCTTGAAGTTGTTCAGTTTTCACAGACCAATTAAATTCCCACTAAGGCAAAGAAAGAGAGAGACAGAGAGAAGCTGAACCTGATCCTAGCCTACCAGCTGGGGGTCTTTGGAAGTGGAAGACTTTTAGCTTAAAATACTGATGTGTGGTGGAAGAGGACTTAAAATTTGGCTAGGTATTTGGCTGATTTCCAAGAAACTGCTTTTATTATTCCCTTTCAGTATGATAAGTAAGTCTGCCAGTTTTATGAGCTGTTTCCTCCAACGTGGGGTAAGTCAGAGCCACCATGCACAGATCATACAGGAGCTCTGCATGCACATAGTGACACTAACTCACTCCACGCCTGGGTCAAAGTGTTGTGCTGTATCCCCACTGCAGCAATGCCATACATGTCATCTATCAGCTTGTGGCCATTAATGGCTCTCCTCCCAAAACTGGAAATTTAGGTTCACCTGATAAACCAAGTGGTAGAAATGCTGTGCTCACTGAGGTGGTTTATACAGCCTCTCTGGCTCTGGGTATACCTGATCACCATCACAAACTGAACAGCTCCACCAGAAGGAAAAATGAACTCACCACTTCTGCCTCCCTAAGCACACCCTGCTCCCACACAGCACCGTGTAAGGGGTGCCACACAGGTACAGATGGGATTTCAGGGGGAATCTGTTCAACACAGCTGAGGATCACTGTAGTAGTAGATGGGAGCAGTGACCTTCCACTGTTTCCTAACAAGTTTGATATAGACAACAGCAAGTTCACACCACACAGGCCAGCCAGGCAAGGGATGGAGAACTGATGTAGCACAAGTGGTTCAGGGTATCCCACAAAACTGAGTGTTCAGGTACCTCCTGGTGTCCAGATGTCTCCACTCCGCAACCGGAGTGATTGTTTTGAGGATTCACCCTTGGGAACAGGCACCCCAGGGAAGAAGTAGGCAGTAATAAAACCAAAGGTCTTTTGTGAGTAGACGTCTGAGGCTCAGGATCTGCCACCAAACCAGACGGTCTTCATACAATGAACACAGACACAGCATCAAAGATCTCTAACCCTGCAAGGGGAAACACAGCTGCTTCCACCAGTGGAGGGAATTGCCACTTCTTGTGCAACTTGTGCCCATCTTGATGCAAGTGTTTCTGGCCTTGCAAGAGACAGCAGATGAGACAGATGGCTTGGGTCCTATTGCTCATTTGTGCCAGGGAGCAGAGCCTGCCTGCATACTGTATGATGTATATGGCACCCTGCACTTCGCTGAAGCTCAGTTCCTCCCAAAACTCTTGAATTCCAGAGTCCAGTTGCTGGTCTGTGCAGTCTCCTTCACCAGCTTGTGCTTGATAAACTGTCATTTATGCTCTCCACTTACTGTCTGCATTTTGGCCAATGTGGCAGAGCAAATCAGTCCCCCGTTTCTCTTTTGTTTCACCTTCTGTTCCTCTTTCACAATGTCAAATTTCTCAGGTTACTGACAGGGAATGTTTCACTACAGAGAGGGTTTCAATTACTTGCTTGATGTTTCATTAATACAAGCCGCTGAACAATAATTTTTTTCCAGCTTATTAAAATGGAACCTATGTTTTGGACTTAAAAATTTGAGAGCATTTCTTTAATTGATAGCTGAAGGTAACATAACATTTTTTACTTAGAAGCAAGGATATCTGATGCCTGACATTTTAGTTCTATGAGCACTCAGAGAGGTGGTTTTATTGAGTGATCAGCAGCTTTTGCCTAGCAAGGCCTCATTCTGTCACCTTGCACCAAAATGTTAATAGATTTTTGTGTGGTTTGCCTTAGTGAGGATGACAGAGTGAGCGTCTGAATTTGTTCTATCCACCATGCCAGGTCTGCAGGAGGTCATTCATCAGTAGATAGCAATTAGTAGAGTCATTAGAGTACAGACAGATGACAAAGTTCAGCTGTTTTAAACCAGAATTTATAGCAATGGGTCCATGCTTGGGAAGAACACTACAGTTTAGTATGACTAGCCTCAGAGCAACACTTCCATCTTGCAAAAAAATGTGAGTGTTTTCATTATGCATCAGACTGGAATGGAAACTTTTCTAATTTTCCAGGCAAAAACCAGAAGACATTCACACAGACTAGCTCAGAGGTTAGGGCCTTCCCCTACCTTACAGAAAGAGCATGCTGAGTCAGTCTGTCACATCTGCATCCAAAAAACCCACTTTGACTGAAAAGATGTTTTAATCAACAATTTTTCAAGTAGATCGACATTTTATTACTGTTAAGACTGCATCTGAAAAACGTCCAAAGACATGAAGCTCACCATGTATCTCCTAAGCTGGTGTGCATCCTTTATACACTTCAGGGTAAAAAATCCTATGTATCTATCCCATGCAGCCAACTACGCACTGTACTTATGTAATTATTGCCAGACGGTGAGATGCATTCTATTTTGAATAACTGTATGTTCGCTTATGTAAATACATAGAGAAAAACTTTTGCTGTATTTTGTAATGTTAATGTATAACGGTGTTCCAATGCTTTATTGTTTTGTCAGATCCCACTGCTAGTAAAGCAGATTAAAGTATTTAAATGCCATCAGTTGTTTTATAAACTGGAGCTTTGTCCTATGTAGTTATTTTGGTTTGGTTTAATTTCTCTCATACACATCCACAGAACAATGTCTGCCAAAGGCTCAAGTAATTTTAAATATCTTGATGGACAAAGAGAAAGAGCATGTTGCAGAGTTTAACTATCTATCTTAGTAAACTGGCCCAGAATAAGCCATTGCAATCACTCTCTTTTTCTAAGGACACCTGTCCTTCTACTGAAAAGTTATATTCTTTGGCTAAGTACATACAGTTTAAAACATTTTAGTCTCAGAAACAAGGTACTTGCAATAGCAATAAGCCAATTAAATTAATTTAACTTAGAAGTAGCACTATAAGATTAAAATTAATAAGCAGCCTAAAGAAATAGCACCGCACAGTTGCACAGACATAAGTAACACCTGCATTACAGAACCACAGTGCCATCTGTTGGTACTATTTCCTTTCACAAAAAAGTATTAAAATGTGAAAGTAAAATGGATTTTGTTACCTTTTTCTTTTCTCCATCTTAAAACCAAAATAAATTTATTCCTCTAACTGATCTTACAGGATAGATGCTCTTGTTTACAGTTGCAATGCATATCAAAGTAGTACACTTGTTAATAAAAAGGCCCCTCAAAACCTTGCTGTAATATTAAGGTTTCATCAAGCTTTATAATGTGTAGAGAAAAGCATATCAAATGAAGGGAAACATTGCTTTAGCTACAAACTGTGAGGCATCCCAGGGCGAAATGTGAACTGAAAATCCACTCAGTCTTACCTCTGTAGTATGTAGGCATCATAATTACTTATCTTCTTTGTAAAACTCCCTGACAGATTTACCTGTTTTGACATACTTCGCACTGACCACTGAAAGATAATACATTTAGTTTATCCATGTGACACTTCAAGCTGTAAAAGCATCTTGGAAAATAAGATATTTGGTCTTTAGATTTAGAGTATAATCTTCTAAGCCCACTTCTTGAAACATGGCAAAACAGTCTTTGGAAATTTTTATATAACACAGTGAAATTCTTTGATATACCTCCAGCTTTGACATGTGAGACCTGGCAAATAGCCACAGCAATTCAAAAGCTGCCTTGATTGAATTTTAGCATGTTTGATATAATTTAATCACAGACATATCGTGTTATCTGACCCTGAAAATAGTTCTGCAAATCATAATTAGTAATGTTCATAGTTATTCGACCACACGAAAGCTTAACATTTTTCAGTCAGATTAAAATCTTCATTTTAAGATAAAGAAAAGCTGACAAACTCAATGGTTTTATTCAAATTCAGTGTGTCAGTTTACATGTGTAAAGTTACTTATATTCTTAGTGTTTGCAGGACATCAGTTGGGATTAATTGCACCTAAGTTGCTTGGTTTGTATCACTGTGTAACCAGTACAAAGCCATGCAAAATAGGCGATCGTTATAGCTGTGTTAATATTTTAACTACCAAATTCCTATCAGAATGGAAAATCAAAAACTAATGCAAACAAAGAATTTTAGGTTGTTGTGGAGAAAAGTCAGAGTTCCTCACAGCCAGGCACTGTAATTTTTCAAGTGCTGGACTTGTTCAGGTTTTTTCTAAAATGTGCACGGTCGTATATTTTAAATATAACTACTTTGCCACCCTGGTGTGAACAGAGTGTGCAGATAATCAGACCTGGGATCCTTCCTTAGGAAATCTTAATATATAAGCAGAAAAACTTTTTTTTTTTTTTAAATCTGTGTTCACACTGGGGATGCTTCAGAATGATCCTATGTCAGCAGACTTCCTTATGGTCATGTGTCAGAAGTTTTGCCACAACTCAAATTGTCACCAAAAAGATAAATGAAACAGAAGAGAAAACCACACAGAGATTATGTAAAGGACATGAATCAACCTACGGATGTATTCTCTGAGGAGCGTCAGCACGATGTGTATCAACATGGTGGTTCCTCAAAGCCTCAAGAGAAACTAACCACAAGTTAAGACAGAAGGTTTTTGCATGGTGAAAGAACCCCCAGGGAGATAGGAAACAGGCAAGACAGAATAATCAATCTTCACTATAGAGGCAGGACACCAGTGAATCCTACAGGGGCCTCTAGAAAAAAAAGTGAAAAAGTGACAGTGTGCACAGCGGAGAACGGATTACTAAGACTACAGGATACTCTGTGACGGCTCTAGAAATGCCAGGAAAAATTCAAAGTAGAAAAAGTAAGGTGATGCATTCTGAGGGGGAAAAAACTAATTCCAGATTTACATATAGAATAATATGCTCTAAACTGACTGTTACTACATGGGAACGAGATCTTTGTGTTATGGTACTGTGAAAAAATGATCAGCAGTAGTTAAAAAGTATTTGAGTATAACTGTAAAGGGTACAGAGAAAGGCAACAAGGACAATCAAAATTACAGGATGGCTTTCACACAGGTAAATATCTAAATAGATTAGGACTCTTAAAAGACTGCACTATATCATGAAGCCAAAGAGAGCTCTTTAACACAGAGATGATAGACATTTCTAGCCAGAGAACTGAAGGGATGTCAGACTGCTAGTTGTTAACAGGTGCTCTCTGGAGCTGCTTGACAAATGCTTGTGCCCTTCCTTCTACCAGCTTGTGCTACAGCCCATCTTCAAAACAGGGTGTGGGACTGAATGGACTTTTGGTCTGCACAACTACAGCTGCTCTTCTGTTAGATTTCAAATTTAAAACGTGATCTGCATATGAATTTAATTATTCTTTAATTATTCTTTAATTATTTTCTGCTCCTGCACTTCCACAAATATTTCTGCAAGTGCATTTGTAATTGACCTAGAAAATCTCAATGAGTTATTTTCTAAGTTCTTAGGTCACAATTCACTGACAATTCAAATATTAGTATTTTGTGAGTTCACTGTTATTATTCCTGCTGTATGATAAGTGTTCTGTAGCAGTAGAAAAGATTGCTGGTCTGAAAATCCTTAAACACTTTTTCACTGCTCTCAGGAACCGGGTAGTAAAAATTATGTTCATGCAGCCACTCGACTGCTGCAGGAAATGGAAGCAAAGCAAACAGTAGTTAAAATGATGGTTGCTGAGTTTCCGGGCAATTTTACAACACGTTTATTTTGTAAAGTCTCTGCTGCTAAATAATTAGAAATGACAAAGATGTTCGGGTGATCCCTGTCTCTTTGCAGAAAAAACAAAAGGGGTGTGAGTTGAAAATCTCACTTTTCATTGAGTCATTTAGGCTGGGTACTGCTAGAGGACTGCTACTTAAATGCCCAGATCTAAGACAGTTGATCCAGCTCCTAAAGGCAATGGTGAAAGAGAGGCAGTCTAAAATGAGTATTTAAGGCAAGTGGAAAGAATTGTCCATTGGAATTGCCTACTGGAGAAAATCCCAGCCTTCAAATCCCACATGTATAAAATAGCTTCATTCACAACTAACAGCAGCTGTAATGTACCCACATAACACTGCTTTTTAAAACTAAGTCTTGGGGCTGATGGGGCTAAGGCTGAGCCTGACGATGTGGTATAGGGGATAAATTTCCCACTGTAAGTGGATTATTAACAATCACATTTGGGGTCCTGGAGTAAGAACAGAGACTATTTGCTGAATGGGTCTTGAGTAACAGTCACCTTGGAGAAGGTGCCATCTTCTGATCTGCCCAAGAAGCAGGTGGCTGATGAAGATGAGCACACTGGGACATTTTAAGTGAGGTTTCACCTTACGGACTTACACCTAAGGAAAAAAAGGAGGAAAGAGAAACATGTTAAACAGATTATTGCCATCACTGTCAGACTACATTCAATTTATCCTTACAATTGTTTTGAGGAAAAGGAAACTACTGCTGGGACCTATTTGCTGTTGGGCAACTGAGATACAGTGAGAAAAAATCATCAAAAGAAGCCAGTCAGTGAGCCAGAAACGTATTCCAGAACTTAAAACATGTGGGTGAGTGAAACCTCCCTGTAAGACTCTACTTCCTAATGCAGTGGGAACAGAGATTTCCAGAGGACATCTGGGAATCTGCAGTTTTTATTGACACATGAAAAAAAATTCCTAGCAATGTAGTTGAGATGTCCGTGCTTGAAATGAGTTGGGTTTACTTTAAGTTTGAGGAACCAGCACAAGCAGGAAGCAAAAGCAGTTTATAAAGGCACTTTCTGAGCTGAATTACAGCAGTCATGAATCCCTGAATGACGCAAAGAAAGACAGATTATCCCAAAGTTCCTCTATGATATCTCCCATGAGAAAGCAATGGTGCTCATTTGGGAAGCAGCACACAGGGGCCTGAAAATTAATTCAAGGCAGGATACCTGCTTCAGAAATCGGCTTGTGAAAGAGTCAAAGGAAAGTGGAAAATCTCAGGGTTTAGAAGCAGACTAGTTCAACAGATACTCCACCAAGCTGAACTGAATTTGAACTGCTGAATATAACTATGCATGAAGCCATGGCCAAAGTTTCCTGGAAATATGTATCTCCGTTCTCCATATGTGAAGTGTAGAAAATACTTTTTATCTCCTTTTTGTCTTGCAGACAGTGAACTCTCCAAGTCAGAAGATTCACTTCAATAGGTTTTTGCACAGTGCTTTGCATTGCGGACTTGGTCATTGTCAATGGCAATAAGCTCTCTCCTTTTTTTTCAATGGCCTATATTATCAACAGTGCAGAATAGCATCTCCCTTCCTTACTGCAACTTAGATTTTTTCTAAACTCCAAAACAGGTTTTTCAGCTGAAGACTCTTCTTCTCACAAAGATCTATTATCCATCTCTCTTTATCTGTTACTGCAGGGAATACAATAATCTGCTTTTTTCCTTAGCTATATATCTCAGATTGCACTCCATCTCATCATCCAGGTCATTAATAAAGACACTAAACAGGGTTGTCCCTTGTATCGACCCTGAGAGGTGTCACTTTGCCAGCTGGACTCTGTACTCCCAATCAACAGCCTCCAAGCCCAGCAATCCAGCAAATTTTCCACTTACCTTACTGTCCACTAATCGAGCCCGTATGTCACCAATCTCACTAAAAGGAGACAAGGAGACTAAGAGAAGTTGCAAAGCCCTTGCTAAAGCCAAGGTACAAAAATTGCATTGCTCTTGCTTCGCCCACTGAGGCAGACTTCTCATCAGAAGGCAATTAGATGGGTCAGGTGTGCTGTGCTCTTCATAAATCCATGTTGGCTATTCCCAATCATCTTCTTGTTCTTTGTGTACCTGGAAACAGCTTCCAAGAGGATTTGTTCCATTACTTTCCCAGAGATGGTAGTAAGGCTGAACTGCCTTTAGTTTGCTTGTTCCCCCTTCATGTTCTTCCTGAAGGTGGTTGTCACAGCTACCTTTTGCCAAACATCAGTAAGACCTTCTGGATCGTCCTGACCCCCTAAACACGATAGAAAATGGCCTTGCAATGACATTGGCCAGTTCCCTCAGCACCATCTAATGCATCCCATCTGGTTCCATAAACCTGTGCATATCCCTATGAGTTAAGTGCTCCCAAACATTGTCCTCTGTTCTGGCTAATACTCATCTAACAAGCCAACTTTAACAGTGAAAACTGAGGCAAAAGAAAAGCCACTGAGTACCTTGTTCTTTTCTACGTTCCTTGTCAGCCATTCCCCTGCTCCATTGAGGAGTGGCACCATATTCTCCTTAGCCTTCCCTTTGCTGTCAATGCACATAAAGAAACTTTTCTTATTGCCCTATCACCTCTAGTTTCAGACCCAGCTGACCTTTGGCTTTCCTAACTCTATCCTTGAACACTTTAGAGATGCTTGTATATTCCCCCCAGGGAGCCCATTCCTGCTTCCACTTTCTGAAGCATTCCTTTTTGCATTTGGGACAGTCAGGAGACTTTTCTTCATCCATGCTGGCCCGTGCTCAATTTTCTGCAAAGTGAATGGATTCTTCTTGTACTTTGAGGAGGTTGTCCCTGCAGATCAACCAGCTCTCCTGGGCTCTCCTTTGCCTGCCAGGTCAGTCTCCCATTGGATCCTGCCAATAACCACTATCTGCTCTCCTGCAGTTCATGGTTGTGACTCCATTTGTTTTGCTCACTTTTAAACACTAATTATGACTAAATAATCCCACATATGAGCGAGTGAAAACTTGTTCCCTTCAAGGTTTATTCTTTTCTGTGATTTCAGTTACTCAGCCTGAATCAAATTACAAGAGGACATTGAGAAGGCCATTATCTTTTGTTAAAATTCAGATCAATCAAGTTTTTTTCTATATCTCTTGGGGCAATGTGACCATCTACTTTTACTTTTTCATCTTAAATAGTGTTTGGAATCTTCTGACTCCTTCATTGCCTGTACTTCCTCTACAAACCATAGATATTACTGCAATAAATGTTTTTCCTGCTGGGATCTCATCAGTTGTTCCAAAAGCCATCTAAGCATGTTACTATACTCAGTCTTTGACAGCAACTAAATATTGCCTTTTCCTCAATATTTTTAAAAGCCAAACTCTTTAAAATAATGTTTTAAATAAAAAGCAGAAGCAATATCATGTATTGTAATTTTGCATGACTCTTCATCTTACTTCATTATAGATAAGAGATTTAAACAGTCCTCACAAGAACAGTTTATGATACACACTTAAAGCTTCTTTCTGAAAGCCATTTTGATCATAAATTTGACAAATGACATAAAGTCTGTGGCCTGAATTGCACTCTAGGAAGTAAAGTCCACTGTACTGGTACTACTTCAAGGCTCATGTAGGGATCAAAGAACCCTAGGAATGCCAGCTGGTGTTTCTGATCTTAACTTATTCCCTCAGACCTAAAGAAAAGCCTATCTCCTGAGGCAAGACAACCATAAGCCTTAACAAATAGCATTTATGTCTTCACCTCTCCTTGGGGCTCTCATGAATAAGGCAAGCACTAATGTTCTACTAAATTATCTATTGGCTGAAATGGAATTTAAATTTGTTCTTTGGCATTCATTAAGTCAGATCTTAACTATTACATTCCTGTCAGCCAATATCTTTCTTTAGCTGCAATTATACCTCAAATTTTACTTGGATATCTGAATTAAAAATATCAGGTTCAAAGGCTCAGTAAATCCAACACGAGGAAATTAGAACTGTATATGGGAAAAATTTCTCAATCAAGCAGACTCTTTGTAAGTTCAAAATTAATCTGTACTAGAAAGGAATAGAAAACAAAAGACATAATACAAATATGTGCAGTCATCCGTTTACAATTTAAAAAAGCAAGTCTGATTAATTTTTCATTGTAAAGATTAAGAGGAAAATACTTTCTGTCAGAATTAGCAGACACACATACCTCCCTGGATTTAGTATCAGTTGAAGCATGTGCTTAATTTTGCATTTTTCTGAAATGATAAGAAAGTTACTAATATTTCTTATTCACATTACTGTAATAAAAAAGCATGCTTGGTTTTTTTTCCCTGGAGAAATTGTCAGTGCTTTAACTGCTTCAGAGACAAAGAAATTTTTCAGAAAACATTAACTTTTTCTAATTTCTTATCACAAATGGCTTATTTCTGCAACTGCAGATCTTCTTGATATATTTCACACAGTCTCCCTGTAAAGAGGGTTCGTGAACAGGCCCAGCCTCATAGCAGCTCAGACCTATTGAGGCCATTCCAAATCACCAGTGCAGTGCTGCAGAAACACCAATAGAAGATATGGCCAAATTAAAGAGAAGCCAGGGGAACTATACTGATAATCAGAATGACAAAAGACAACTAAGTTTGATCTAGAAATCATCTCTGGCCACAGAACAGATCGTGTAACTTGACCAAAGACATATTCACAAAGCTGCTGAGGGAAACTTCTCCATTTGCTAATCTGCTTAATTGAATTAGGTTCTTATTACAGACTGGATACTTTTTCCTATAGAACTAGAAAACTTGTAAAGTACACAGAAAAGGAGACAGCTAGTATTGACCCCACAGTAACTTGCATTACCTTGTAAGCAAGACGAAAGGACAATGCTGTTACCCCAAAAGACCTATGACCTCAAAAGACACACTAAGTCTCTAATGAACAAAAAGGAAATAATGAAAGCAAGAAATGGAGCAAAGAAGAAAAAAACTCAATGTAAGCAGATAAAAATAAGTGAGGGTTTGTAGTCTCCAGCCTCTGCCACGGGTTTTGTTGGCTAAGAAACACCTTGGGCAAGTTACAGAAAAAGTAAATAACTGCCCTGAAGGGACAGCAGTTAATGACATGACAAGTTGCACCCAGGTGAAATCTGAACAGTGTGGAAGGAAAGAAAAGAAACTTTGGAAGATCTAAATTCCATCTAAGACAAAAGGTAAGATAGATGTGGTAAAGAAGGGGAAATAGAAAAATAAATCAATAATGATTAAGTGGCAGAAAATTCTCCTTCTCACTGTGAAAAGTTTCACCCTTGAAACTCCAAAGACTTGAAGAAGATATTGTGTCCATATAGTCAGCATGAAATATACTAAGGGATAATACTATTACCAGCCATATATATTGCTTAGACATGACTGATAGCATGGTATCAGACAGTTTAAGACTATTTAGACAAATGTGACATTAGAATAATAAATGACTAAATTATGAACAATTACCATAAAAAACACTGGAAAAGTTCTTTACAGAAATAATCTCCTGGCAGAGTAGAAAGTGAAATGTGAATTCAGTGCTCTGAATAATCAAAGTGAAGATGAGATCACATGGAAAAGGTTGAGAAAAAACGTCTGAAAAGCACTAGCAAGAGGTGGAATATACAGCTATTAGGTAGAAGAGGTTAGCAACTGCCATCCTTAATTCAGACTACCTCAACAAAAACATTGTTTGAGTCGGCTGCAGCTAAAGGTATGTTTCCACAAGTACAGAAAGGATGGTGAAAATGCAGTGAAAAGGCAACAACACTTCTGACAGAACACAAAGCCATTCTTACAGATGCCACAAGAAATGCTAGGTAGATGACATGAAATCATACCTCACTACTGGATTAGATTAGTGGTAAAATGGTTGAAAGTACTGTCTGTATAGGGGGAACATACAGGAAGTATGTTGGAGAAGTATGTGTTGTACTTGGAATACAATTATAAAGTAATAAGTAAAGCAAGAGTACATAAGCCAAGAGATTTTCCAAAGTGAGTACCTGTCAATCTTTTTGTTCAGTATCTCCTTTGCTACTGGTTGCTCTGCTGCACCATTAAGGAGAAATCATTTAATGATGAAGGACAGGAAGCCCATTTCACATCTACTTTTTTATAGATAATCTGAAATGATTTGCAGAATGATACCAAAATTAATTCACTGGTGACAGCTGCAGACACTGTCTCAGAGGATACAGAAATGGCATTCAGGTTAAATAAATATGCTTAATTAAAGACATAGAAAGATCTATACAACAGCACAGAAGATACTGCTCCACCTTACACAGTCCTCAGCACTATCCCAGTGTATTTTCCACTTCACACTTCCCTTTCACACAACACACACTTAGCTGTGTGCCATGACAACAGCTCTCTGAATAGCTGTGACACAGCTCTCACATTACTTACCTATGCATTTACTTCAGTCATTTTTGACTGAAAAGACATACAAAATAATGCTTATATCTTGACATCACAGAGATGTGGGGAGGCCAGGTAAACTCAACAGCAGGCTGCCAGCTGGATCCGTCTGAATACATCACTCTGAAATGGGAGCAAATTGGACAGAGGTTATGTAAGGGAAGGACAGGAAGACCAGGAACACATCAAAATCTTATCAGCATCACAGGTGAGTCAGGCAGGTTTTATCCTGACAAGAAAGAAATACCTAAAAAACAATTGCAGATACCATGGAAAACGAGATGTGCATAATGACAGCTGACTATATATACAAGAGAGAAAACAGACTGGCTACAGTTTAGATCAAGTAACAAATTAACTGGGAAGTATTTTTCAAGTGAGAGTAGAAAGTTTAAACAGCTCAGAGGTAGAATATTTTTACCAGCTACATCCAAGCAGAGGCAGGATAGGAAAGCTGCTCTGGAGGGCAGGATGGGTGGCCCAGGTCCAGGGTCCAGCAGCCGTAGTCCAAATGGATCTGCTGGGGAAGAGTTAAAAGTAACAACAGGGCAAAGTTATCAGTACTGCACCTTGGTAGAATTAGGGATTAAAAATAGAAATGAATTATTGTCACATCGGCAGAGTACCAGATGATCAGACTGCAAAATGTTATGGGCAAAAATAGTTACTGCTAGTGCTGTATATGGCATGAAACCAGAAAGAGGGAGAGAGCTTTGCTGACAACACTTTTATGGCAAGCAATGGGCATGTTTAATTGCACATTAAAAAAAAAAAAAAGGCAGGAAGTGGGAAGAATTTGGACCATGAGTAAGATGAAAGCACTGCCAAGTATTGTCCTTCCTTTGTGACCTCGTGAGGTGCCATGACAAAAAAACCCCAGAACTAGTATTTGGTTTTATTACAAAATCAGGAGTTCATCAGGTGGAAGCTGCTATTAAGAATGCTGAAATACCGAAAGCCACTGAAAAACATTTAAAATTTAATGATCTGGTGGTCCTAGTTCAGGCCACTTCAGCAACTTTTTTCCCACTTGAGGTCTTGGTGAACGAGGGAAAATAACGTTAACAGAAATAGTTGCTGCTGTGAATCGTTCACTATTATCAGATTCTCTCGATTAACTTTTTATTTCTGTCTTCATTTTAGAGTTCAAGATTTTCTTCTTTAGAGGCGGGACTGCCACCTCCGCTCTGCTGGGGCACGAAGGTGCCAGGTCCTGGGCGGCAGAGCCGGAGACGCGCAGGGAGGCGGCGAGCAGCGCCCGCGGCTCCCACAGACACGGCGGACGCCCCGGCTCTCCCCAGGGTACCAGCATTTGAGATCAGCGGAGGCCGTAGCCCACCGGGCACCATGGCAGGCTGGAAGGAGCCGCCGCAACGCCCCGCCGCACACCGGGGGCGGGCCAGGGGCGCGGGCGGGGCGGGGGGAGGCCGTGCCCGCACAGGGGCCGCCCCCGCGCCCGCGCCGTTCTCCGCTCGGCCCCGCCGCTCCTCCGCGGTAAGGGAGAGGGGGGAATGGGTCGCTGAGCTGGTGCTGGGGCGGGCAGCTCAGGGAGGGAAGCGTGGCATCCCGCGGCCGGGCCAGGGCCTCGCAGCGGGGAGAGCGGGGCGGCGGCGGCGGCAGGCCCGTGCGGGCCCTCGGGCCCAGCCAGCGAGCGGCCGAGGGAGGGATCGCAGCCTGTGGGTTTACCCGAGGGCGGGCGGGAGAAAATGGAGGGACAGGAGGGCGCTTTGATGCAGCTGATAGGACTGGCGGTGTGGAAACGGAAACGGGCGGCCAGGGCTGGGGCCCTGCGTGTTGCTCCGGCGGCCCCTGGCCTGACGCTGCTGGCGGGGTGGGTGTAAGGCGCCTCTGTGCCGACGGCCCTTAGCTGCAACCCGCGGGGTGGTGGCGGACAATGAACTGGCCCTGAGGGGTGGCCGTAATGCGTGTTTTTTCTTGCGCGATGCACCATTGGAGTGCACAGGTATGAGGGAAGGAATGTTTTCGTTTTGGCATTTGGTACCTAGTCTGGTGTTACCTGGTTTCTCCTCAGGATTTTCTTGTCTGCCGACCCTTCTAGGCTCTTCCTCTTTCAGCTGCCTAGTTGGCCTTAACTGCCCATGCAAACTGACAGTGTCTCCATTTGTCTCAACTGTCCCGAGTTTCCTTACTAGGTTTGCTACAAGTGCGCTCCCAGCTGTTTCAAAACTCCCATGACTTTTTCTTTGTGTTTTTCATACTGTGTCCAGTGAAAATAAGCCTTCTGCTTCTCTGTGAGGCCTGTGTTTCTGATGACCCCCAGACTTTTAGAGCAAGGTAATTAATGTCCATCAAAGATGACTACAGTCCTCAGTATTGTGGTAATTATTGGCTGGATACTGGCACACACAAGCAAGGGAAAGGTGGGACAGGTTTATCTCCTGCATGGTCATCATGGAGGTAGCAGTCTGGCCACTTGTCACAGGCAGCTCCAGACTAACCACAGCACAAGAGATTGCTCGTCAAGTTGCAGCATTGGTAGGCAAAGAGCGAGCTATAGTTACTGCAGAGGTAAAGGTGATTGGAAATGTGGGTCTGCAGGAAAGCAGGAGGGCTTTGTCCGCCCTGCTCGGAAGAGTTCAGCTCCCCCTTCCTCTCTATTTCTATGGAGAAATAGAAAGTTAGGGAAAGATCAGAAAGTGTTTGCAGAAGATTCTTCTGAAAACCTGTGACATTGAGTGAAGATGCTTTAAGTTGTATTCGACTTTTCTGGTCTCATAACTCACTGTAAGTCCAGGAATGTTTTATTTTCAAATTTAACTTGCTCCTTTTTTTTTTTTTTTTTTTTGGCAGTTAAAGCCATGGCATTGAAACAGGTTTCCAGCAACAAATGCTTCGAGGGTTTCCAGAAGGTGTTTGAACATGACAGGTAAAAAAAGCAACCTAGATGTTTAGCATGGGGCAGTGAATCCATACTATCATTGCTGTCAGAGTTCTCAGTCCACAGGAAAATAGTGAGTTCCCACTAACACTAATACTAACTGGTATTTCAGTAAGGAATGCTGTCTAATGCTGCTTTGGCTGTGTTCTTGTGTTTCTGTGTTAATGTTTAACATGTCTAGTATACTTAGTGCTGCAGATCTGAGATGGGAAGCCACTATTTTTACCTTTGAAAATGAAGCTCCGTTACTTTGGGTTGTCCTGTTTGCAGCACAGAAAACCACTGTGTGTACAAAGTTCCATTCCCTCTGTTGCATGGTTCACTTCTGTGCACTCTTAGAAAACACTGTGAGCAGACAGACACAGTACATAGATTCGTGTCTGATTACGGTGAACAGAAGAACATTCTTTTTTTCTCATTTCTGATCGAAATAAAAACCCCCATATTAGTTATGCTTAGATAAGCTTTTATTGACAATTTTAGGCTTTAGTATTAATTGGGCAATCAGTTAGTCTGCAGGCTTAGCGGACTGAAAGCCTCTCTTGCTAGGCCATGCTGTGCAATGTATGTCCTGCAAGTCCTGTGGATGTGTTCTTCAGTAAAAATTACTTTCTAGTTTAATAGACAAAGCTCAAGTTAAGTATTTCTGGGGTTCAAAATTGAATTTCCAAACCGTTCCTGGTTAGCAGCATTGCAAAACTGTGGGTTATTTGTAAGTCTTTGTTTTAAATATATTCAGAACAGCAAGGTAGGAAGGTTAGCTCTTGTAAATTCAAGAGGCTAAAATTGCTTTTAACTTTATTTAACCTAGCTGCTGTAATTCACTGACCAAATTTCTCTTTGAAAGAAATGCATTCATTCATTTTCCTGTTTAATGTTAGTGACCTCGTTAATTAAATAGTGGTGATAACAAGTAGTATTTTATTAATACAGTGCAGAGCTAAAATGCAAGATGAAATTTGGAATCTACTTGCCTCCAAAAGCGGAAACAAGAAAGTGTCCTGTGCTGTATTGGCTCTCGGGTAAGCAACATGAATATTAGTAACTTAAAAAAGATAATCTTAAGCATGTTTAAGCTACAGTGCTACAGTTACTGAAAACCTGATGGAAAGGTACTGCAGTTGCAGCTCTAGCATTCCACAAAATACCATCTTTTGGAGCACACAGTTAACTTTGAGTATTGTGATGCAGCTGGCCTCAGGAGGTAGCCTACCAGACTGTGTTCTAAAATGCTCAGTGTTCAAAACTGTGTTCTAAAATGTATGTACTTTTTGTTCTAAAATATAGATTTAAAGGTTCTCCAGAAAGGCTTTCATATTGGGACACCTCCTGCTTCCCATTATCTATGAGAGACTGCTTCAGCTAACTGCATAAGGGGCAAAATCTAGCCCATGGGAGCCAGCAAATTTCTCTTCTGGTCCCCACAGTATTCTGAGTGCTATTTTGCAGGGAGCAACTGGTGAACTTGGAAAGGGAGGTGCTGTTAGCGACCTTGGCACGAGCCCATTTAGAGTGGTAACTTTGCGGGAACAGAAGGGGCCAAGGGCTGAAGAGGGTTGTGTGGCAGGAGTGAAGTTGTCTCATTGTTTCTTCATCTCTCCAGCTCCTGTGGCATCTTGTCTGGCTTGCTGGATGGAAGGCAAGCTGGGATGAGGCTGCATGGACAAAACATGCTCCCAGTTATCCTGGCTTTGTTCCTCTGCCCTGTTCCTGTCATCAGGAGTCACAGAGTTGGGTCTTTCACCAAAAGGGCATAAATAATGTTAAGGCATTACTTTCAAAATGGTCAGATTTATGTTGGCCATGTCTCCAGGATTAATTAATTACATCTTTTTTTTTTTCCCTATTAGTCAAAACAAAAAGCAGAAGCTCTGTTCTGTAATTTTAGGAGCTGCCTTATTGAGACTTTTGTTTAGAAGGTTGGAGAACTGACTGGTTGTGTGGAGATTATATTCCTTGTACATGTTCATTTCACAAAATAGCTCGTAGGTCTGATTTGTAGAATGAGAGTAGACTGGGTAAAAATGCTTACCCTTGAAGTTGGAAGCATCAAAATTGTCCGAAGAGCTCCGAGTCATGAAGCACATTTATCTTTTTTTTTTTAATCTAAAGCATGGTGTCTTGGCTAGTATATTGTTCAAATTAGTTTATTTGCACCTTGTCCTCAGAGAAAACTAGAATTGTTAACCCCTCTCAAATGGCACACTGAGGAAAAATTGAAATATTGGTGTGCAGGATTATTTATTTGTAATTGGACTTCAGTTTGGCCTGCTGCAGTACAAAAGACATGGATTACCTTGCGTTTCGGAGCCAGAGTGCTTACAGGCCTTTATCCTGCTTCAAGGATGTAGGATTTGTCAGACCACATGTATAATTCTGTAATGCAAAGAGCTGAAATGGCAGTAGAAAGAAAAATATAGTTGCAGGGTTAAGTGTCACAAGTTAACAGTGTTAACCTCAGCCACAATGTCTGTAGTCAATGGATTTAAATACACAGTACTTGAGGAAACTCTGTATGCCACATGAGTAGGTGCTCAAGGGAGTACAGAGTATACACTGACCTGTCTTTTATCAAATGTTAGTGTGACTAGATGTGAAAGTGCAACAGTGTCTCTTTCTGTGGATTATTAAGTATTGCTGAACCTAGTGAAAAGCCTTTTCCATGTTGATGGAGGTAGGAATCCCTCTTGTTTTTCAAATCTTTTCTGTTAAGAAGGTTTTTGAAACTGGTATGCTGTCAGCAGTGTGTAACCAATGATATTTGTATTTCTCTAGGGTTAACTTGCACAGAACAGAATTTTATAACGAAAGCTGGTTTTCATCAAGCTGCAGCTGAACATGGACTTATTGTAGTTGCGCCAGACACGAGCCCACGTAAGTTTTAACAAGAGACAGTCATTACACTGAAGTACACCCTCCTTATCTTCAAAGAGTGGAGTACTGCAGTTTGCTACAAAGTGTGTTGCCCACCTGATTCAGATTATGACCTCACCTCTATGTCTTGCATTGTTTGCTAGATTATACTGGCTAAATTCTTAATAACATGGTGCTGAAGGTTTGACATTTGAAACTCTTTCATTGTCATGGCATTAAAGTTAGAACAAAGGGGCCACTGAGTTCAGCACAAATGAGGAGAGGGAAGAAGAGGGGAACAAGAGGCCTGTGTTACCAGAGACACTTGCCTGCACTTTGTGGCTTGCTGAGACTTCAAAAAAATCTGCAGAACAGTGTTGTCACACCCAGATGCAATGTTTACTCTTTATTGTATTCTGTCTTCTAAAACCAATTAAATATATGTGTCCAGGTGATTCCAATACTTCAGAAAAAGTAAACCAGAAACCCTTTCCCCCTGCAGCTGCAATAGACTGCCGATGAATGGCTTTTTTAGGTGATGTGCTGTTATTTGTGTAAGGCTGAGCTTGTGTGTGGTATGGGAAACCTGAAAATGGTGGATCTGCAGTTACTGGAAGTACAGTCTTTTGGGGATTCACTGTATTATGTTTAATATTTGCTGGATTCTGCTGAAGTTTCATGAGTGCTGTATACAAAGGTGGCAGTCTTCTAATATTTCCTGAGCTTTAGTGGGTCAGATCTAAACACAGGTGATGCGGGAATGAAGTAATGTTCTTTCCAGAAAATATTTTTCACATCTAGGTTTTGAAGTTGTGTGAGGTCAAAGAACAGAAAAGCATGTTTCTAATGAAGAAGAGGGACAGAAGAACAAAACTTTATTTATTTATGAACTTTAGACTTCATTGTTGCTATTGCTGCAGACTAGAGATAAGTAACTAGCCATTGCATTATTCACATTGGGTAGTTATCCTGGGACTTGTTTTTATCTCTTGTTTTCACTATCAATGTGTAACTGCATTTGCATAGTTCATTGTTCTGTCCATTTTCTTTTAAAACCGTCTTGGGAGTTTCTCTCTTGCCTTTTAGTCTGGTAACTGGTCAGGATTGCTCTGCTATTTAGATGAATTTCAGTATGTGTTCTATATTACATTCTTAGATTTTTAGCTCAGACACCCCAAACGTTCTTAAATCTCTTTGAGCTGTCTGGAGAAACAAGTGCAGAGCAGTTCAAATGTAATCACAAATTAAAGAGATCTGAGCATATATAGTGAAAATGCTTGTATGTGATTTTTGACTGTGTAGTTATGACTACCTGAGAATTACCTTCCAAGATCTGGGAGAGGTAGCTGGGTGGGGGAAAAGACTAAAAACATGAAATACCTGTCACTACAGACCCTCTGTCAGGTGCTGATAGGCTTTACTTTTCCTTGTTCACAGGGGTTTGCTCTTCCAGACAGGTATGCTGAACAGTATTTTGCCGGTTCCTTTTGAAAATTTTTTTCAATTCTTCCTTTAAGTTTCTTTCAGCAGAATCAGTGTCGCCTTCATTGCCTGGCAGGGCTTTCTGAGTTTTTGACTATCTCTGAGGGACTGAAGATAGACTTTTTTTATATCCAACGTGTTGTGTAAGCACCCCCAGTCCCTGTGACTGCGGGACTGATAAGTTACAAAAGCATTCAGTGTTCAAGGGCACGTAACTGGAGCAAACTCAACTTTGATCCTGGTAAAAATCTGGTTTCACACTGTGACAGGGTGGCAGGTATCTCTGCACAAATTGACAGGGACTGTCAAATTACACGTGGGTTAGTGGTGTAATCTGACAGTGGTGAAAGCCCATGTAATTTTGGATTGCAGAAACTAGAAGCATTTTGGAGAAAGGGAGGCCATTATTTCCTGTCACATACACCTTGAAATATTACATTCTCGTCTGCAAACCAGATCGGTAAATCACAGGCTGATCAAAGGGAGAGTAAGAAAAGGACTGGATGGGATATACTGACTTTCAGGGAGACATCTGCAAATTTAGTTTGAAAGTGTAGCCTTGGAAAAGAGGCTACAACCCTGCGGTTATTCAAAGAAGAAATTACTGAATTAAAGAAGTTCTATGGGAAGTTATAGGTGGGAGCAATGAAATGAATTACAGAAAAGATAGAGTTACATACTGTCAACGGTTAGGGCTGGTCAGCCACTAGACAAATGACAGATGCTCTCTATTAAACCCCTCCGTCCCCAAAGGAGAAGATAAGGGATATAAGGGAGAGAGACTTAATGGATTGGAATAGGAACTAAAACTGCTTTAATGAGAATAATAACAATAAAATGAAATATATACAAATATATGCAATACCAATACGGAACCCAACCCCCCTGCTGGCCATCACATCACCAGTCCAGCGGCAGACAGGATTCTGGAACTGGATTCAAGAATGCACAGATTGGGATCAAGGCAGGACAGAGTCCTCCTCGGATGTTGGCCATTGAAGAAGAAAGACTGATCCTTGTGATCCCTCAGCTTTATCCCGAGTATGATGTCTATGGGATGGAACACCTTGTTGCTCAGTGTAGGGTCACCTGTCCCCTCAGCTCCTCCCTGCAGGTGCAGCCTCTCACTTACTGCACCCCCACCGTGGGACACGGGATTTAGCAGTGATCTTGGTCTGCCTAGGAGCAAGGCCAAGCAAGAGTCTTTCTGCACCCCAAACCCTGGCAGTAACTGTGAACATCAAGCGTTGTCACTGCTAGAAGGAGACACTGTCTGCAAAAATATGCCGTTAAAATATGAGCTGAAAAGTAAAATCACTGAACAGAATTAGTTCTGTTCTAACTCAAACCAGGACACATACTTTAAAAAATGATAGGAATAGTAAGTTTTGTTATGCTGTTGAATCTTAAAAAGGGAGATGTCGCAGACATTGTTTGAAGCACATAAACTGGACACACCATTTGCTGATACATGGGTTTGTCCTTCTGGGGGAAAGAAAATTTTCTACAGTTTCTGTTTCTCACATAGTTTCTCGTACTTGACAGGATGAAGTCTAATAACTGAAATAAGCTGATAGCACCAATTAACAAATGCCGACTTCTGAGTAAGTCCCTGGGTAAATTGTATGAAGCTTTACAGAATTAGTTTAGGAGAGACCTGAATGTTCTGTACTAATGAATAAAAATCTGAATTGTCTTATAATTTGAGGGTTAGAGACATTTTGATTGAGAAACTCATGTCCTGAGTCTCTGATTTGTATGGCAAGTTCTCCAATTCTGAAAATCTAGTAAAGGAAATGCAGTAACTATAGAAAAAATTTTCATGGTAGGTGGCTGCAATATTGAAGGAGAAGATGAAAGCTGGGATTTTGGCACCGGTGCTGGTTTTTATGTGGATGCCACTGAAGATCCTTGGAAAACAAACTATAGGATGTATTCCTACATAAAGGATGAGGTAACTTTGCTGCTGGTTCTCCTGGTGTAGTTGGGTAAGATAAAGAAGGGATGCGGCTCAGTCATGCTCTTTGATCCTAGCACCAAAGCTTGCTTCAGGTGATCTTGATAGCCTGTGGATAGTTTGTCATTGTCTTGCTTTCCTCTTTTATAAAAAGAATTTATTATTATTTTTTAATCCTTGATTATTTGGTGATGGGGTCTACCCAGTTCTTAGGCCTTTCCGCACCAAACAGATACTGTCGTAGAACTGAGGAGGGAGAGGACCTCAGCACAGAGATGACAACACCTGGCAGGGCTTGAGCAGGAACACCTTGTTTCTACTTCCCCGCTGGAGATGCCACAGGGTTGGCCTACACTTCTAATCTTGGTTTCTCAGTTGTGCAATCTCTACTCTTGTAAAATCTCTGCTCTGCTGCCTCTGAAACAACCCTCTGCATTTCATTGCACCAGTACTTCAGTTCTATTGCTGTTTGTCTGTCTTGGGAGGGTGTGGTGGTGGTTTTGATTTTTTTTTTTCCCTTGAACTGGGTGTAAAAGAAGATCCTTGAGATAGATGTATGTCAGAAAGGTTTACCCTTCATGTGGTTTGGGGGATCTGGATTAAAACTAAAGTCAATGGGAATATGGGGAGCAAATAATCTCCCAAGAGCAATTTGCCATTCTGGTCACTTACTGGAGCACATGCATATTTATGTATCTATTAAAATAAGACTATGGTTATTAGGATATTCCCACATCTTTTGTTACAGGGTTATGATAGATCTCTATAGAGATACTTGGAGTTACTTACGATCAGATGAATTGTTGCCCCTTGATTTTACAGTCCCATTCAAATTGCTTTCAGGTCATGATCACAAATGTCAGGCTAGAACCAAGGGTGTGCCTTTGGTTTCAGTGGCTTCCTGGCATTAAAACATGTTAGTTACCTGTGTGCTTTTTTTTCTTAAACATACTTGAGTTGCCTTAACGTTTTTGTTACACTGTTGTTTCTTTACAGCTGCCTAAACTAATAAATGCCAATTTTCCAACTGACCCTGAACGGATGTCTATTTTTGGGCATTCCATGGGAGGTCATGGAGCTCTTATTCTTGCTCTGAAGAATCCTGGAAAGTACAAAGTAAGATATAATGAAGCTTCTATGGTGTATACTAAGGCCTATACAGATTTCTATAGAAGTGAAGGAAGAAAACATAATACCAAGTACTGTTACAGCATTAAATGTATAAGTAGTTTTAGTTGCATCTGTTCATTGATACCTAGTATTAGAATATGGAAAATTGCCAGAAACACCACTTTGGAGTGTGAATACCAGTGAAATGTAAAAAAAATTGCAAATTTTTAAAGTTAAGAAAAGTTCAGTTACTTTTGGATGACGCTACAGCTCTTCCAAACCAGTTATTATATTTAAATGTAAACAGGCTCCTCTTACCTCTGGAGTTAATTCATGCTGCCAATATTGTCTAGAAATCTGGTTGTGTGATTTGCTGTATCTTTTCAAATCTTGTCTTGTTCCTTTTGGAGCTTTTATTACCAACACCTTTCTGCCACCATAATATGTCTGTTAACTTAGAATTTACTACAGAGTCTGTTAGCTCCAACTGATAGCATGTGTAACTAAGCACCTGAACTGCACATGCAGTAGTATCACCTGGAGGACATTTCTCACACACACACACCCTGAAAATTGCATGGCAGCTTTCCTAAAGATTGATTTTTGGAGTATTTGAGGTATTTGAAGTTGTGTTCATTTGTTGTCTGCTTGAACCTAAATCAAACATGCTGGCCCTGATTTGTCTTTCCTTTGCACTGATGAGGGTTGAGGGAAATTTTCTTGCTCTCTTTGGAGATAACACTTGTGTAAAATGCATTTCTGAGAGAGAATCAGGCATTGGCATTTGAGTGGTGAGGGTCTCCGCTTTTATGGATCAGTCCTTTCCTGCGCTCTTCTGGCCCTACACTTCACGGTCACCTGCTGCAAAAATGCAACTGCGTTTTTGAAAACAGCATAACATTTGCTCAGTGTCATTAGCTTGGCGTTGTAAGAGAGTTGAATGTAAGACAAAGCTTTATTTTTATCTCTCATCTTTTGGAGACGATAGTTCAGAAATTTCCATTTTCACTGTTGGCATTTAACTGTTGATTGTGTCATCTAAAAGAAATAAATATTAAATTGAAAATACCAAAAATCTAGGAGAACTGGCAGTGGCTCAGATGGTTTGTTGCTATTTCTTGCAAGACATGAGTGGAAATAGTCCAAAAGAAGAATATAAGAATAGGGCTTGGACTTCTGACAGCAGTACCTGGAGCTGTGATCTAAAATGCACTTTTCTTGACCCCTAATCCTGCAGGTACCTAAATTCATGAGGCACTGTTGCCTGCTTAGGTTGGCTGAGCAGCCCCATGCCTCAGGCTTTTGTTATGCTCTGCCAAAATCCAGTTGGAGATGGAATGGTCCCACATTCTGACCATGATGACCCTGACTTGATGACCTGACTTGAGATCTTTGTCTGCTGCTTAAGGGAATTCAAGTCAACATCTCCCAACACAGAAAGGAACAGGGCATCTAGCCCTGCCTTTTGAAGCTTGGTTGATGTGCAAAAAGGAAAGCAAAACTCTGGGGCTAGAAAGAACAAATAAGAGGGAAGTAGGATAATGGTTAGGGCACCTGGCTCAGAGGGTTGAGGGAGTCCTGGGTTTTGGCAGTAACTTCAAAACAGTTTTTGAAAAGGCTTTTCGTTTGCTTGTTAGTTAGCAGAAATCACTTTTCATAATTCGTATGTTGGGTTTTTTTTTTCATGCTTCTGTCTGAACAGTCTGTATCGGCATTTGCTCCTATCTGCAACCCTATTCAGTGTCAGTGGGGGAAGAAAGCCCTTGGCGGATATCTGGGACCAGATGTCAGCAAATGGGAAGTATGTGTTGCAACTTGCAGACCTTTAATAACACATGAATGAGTGATCTGTAGATATGTCACAGCAGGAGTCTAGAACTCAGGTACCCCTGAGCTGGCACGGCTGGTTTACTACACCCCTAAGCGTGGATGAGCATTGTATGTTTCTGGTGGGTATGACTTGCTGTTGCCGCATGGTGCTTATAACAAATGTAATTAGATAGAAAGTTCTCATCAAATGGACTAAATGCCTCTCTGTTTTAGGACGATGTTAAAATCTGGGCTAGAAAGAATTACGAGCAGTCTGAGACTTTTCTCTACTGCATGGAAACAGTGAGCAGTTTAAAAGAGAGTTACACGATGGCCTGTTTCTCAAAAACCCAGTTCTCAATGTACAAACCACCTGGGTTTTGTAGTAGCCTGAAAAGAGAGACTGCTACAAACTGTTCAGAGACTGAGAAGCCTCATGGCATCTGCAGGGGCAGCCTTTTGGAGGCAGCTAGCAGAGAAGCCCACTGGATATTTGGATATTCGTATCCCACAGAACAGGAATAAAGCAGACAGAGTTGGGTTTTAGCTCCAGGGCCCTAATTTTTAAATATAAGTAGTCATATAGGAATGGCTAAGATACAAAGATGTTTGTATGCATGGTACTGCATTATTTGGGCAGCCCCCATTTTTAATCTCAGCATAAACATTGCACTGTATCCCTAGAATTAGGTTAGAAGGGATCATCGTGACCAGGTACTCTGATTTCCTTGTAAATAAACTGCAGTTAAATCCCTTGTAGATTGGATTAAAGTATCTCTTAGGGAGACGTCCGGGTCTGATTAAAACATTACAGGAACGGAGAGCACTGGCTGCTTTCACAGTTATTAATAGTTTGTGTATTTAAAAATCACCCATTAAACTTGCTAACACTTAACATAATGAATTTATTTTGCAAACAATAAATGTTTTCTGGCCCCATAACTTGCTTTGGAGCTCCTCTGCAAATGCAGTACCGTACATAACAGCATAGGCATCAGGAATAGATTTAGACCACAGATCTACACCTCTGATTTCCATATTTCTGCTTAAATTTGCCATGTGTTACACCGGTGTCTCAACCTTTAGCTGCCAAAATAGTTGCATCAAGATACCATGTTATTTTGGCAGGATCTAGTTACTGTACGAGCATGTGAACTGGTACTAGATGGTCCTGCTGTTCTTTGAGTCTGTATGTGTTTAGCTCTGTGCTGGATGCTGTGTTTGGACCAGAGATGATGTCAAACTGCCAGCTTGGAACTGACTTAGGTCATACCATTTGCCCTTTTTAAAACATGGGTATTACTTTTCAGTTGTCTGGAATTTCCCCAGTTTTTTGCTTTTCCAAAGTACTGTTTGGTCTCCTGATCAGTATCACCCAGATCTCTGTAGATGCCATTCTTTTCTTGCAGGCAGCATATTTGAAACAGTCCAATGGATGTAACTGAATGTCATTTCTCTTCTATTTCTGCAGGCGTATGATGCTACTCAACTTGTGAAGTCTTATCCAGACTCTCACCTGGACATCTTGATTGACCAAGGCAAAGATGACCAGTTTCTATCAGCAGGCCAGTTACTGCCCGATAACTTCATCGCTGCCTGCACAGAGCAGAAAATCCCAGTCGTCTTTCGACTGCAGCAGGCAAGTTGCTTCTGCAGTCCAGGATTGTTGGGTTGTTGCTTTGTGGGGTCTGTGTGGCAGGTATTGAAAACAGTGTCTCTTCATGGGGCGTGCTGTCACCTGTCACAGGGTCTGTCCCTCGCCAAGTGAGGAAAAGGGTGAGAAGTGACACTTTCCTTAATATCAGCCATAAGGGAGTGCCATAACCATCAGGTTTGGCTGATTTCACCACTAGATGGGGTCAGGATTTTAGTTTCAGCAAACTGATCTGTTGAGGGCAACTCTAGCTGCCAGTGGTCGGCTGAAGAAGCAGCATTAACAATTTTTAGTAAGTATTACAGTCACTGTACCAGCAAAGTGACAGATGGACTCTTGCTGGATTCCTTCTCTGTACTGTGGGTATTGTGGTAGCATAAAGCTTTGTTACTTAGTTTGCAGGTGTTTGTGTAAATCAGGAAAGGTGTGGAACTGCCTGAAATCTTAAGATTCATTCAGAGACCCAGCCGGCAGGATTGCTCCTTCCTATAGTGCAGTGACCCAGAACAGGACTGGAGTCTTTGCAACTGTCTGACAACTTCAAGCCACACCCAGTGAGGGGCTCAGTTACAGAAAGTGAGAGGGATTGTCCTCTCTGGTTTATCATAGGGCTTTTACACAGCCTTGCACCAAAAGATGTATTTGGTGCTGACAGAATGGAGCAGTTCAGGGGTTTCCCTGTATTGTTAGCATGGTGCTGGAGCAATAACTCAGACCCGGGCTGTGTTCTTCTTATACCCTGTGTTCTCCAGGAGGACAATGCCAGCGAGGGGAACTTCTCTCAAATTGCATCTCGCTCTGCAGCTGACACTTGCTGTCAACTGTCTCTAACTTACACACCCAGGTTAGGGCAGGTTAAGGTACTTTGTTTAGCTTCCTAGTGCTCATATATAGTTAACTTGTTAGATAGGTGTCCTTTACAATTTTCATATACAATACAGGTATTTTTGATTTCTTCAGATCAAACCAGAGGAGTCATTAACTTTCCTAGAAAAGTGCTTGGCATGATTGCTTTATCAGGAACTATATATATTTATTGATTTCTTTGCTGTTGTCTTTTCCAGGGTTATGATCACAGCTATTTTTTCATTGCTACATTTATTAATGACCACATCAAACACCATGCAAAATACCTCAATGCCTGAACCATTTGGATGTGAGCATCATGTGTCCAGTATGAATCAAGGGAACTGAACAAAAATCATTTGCTGAAGTAGTGTCTGTAAAATGGAGCTCTTCTGATTGTACTGCTGAGAAAAATAAAAGTCCCACTTAATTAGATGTGCGTGCGTTAGAGTAAGTGTTTTGAATGTTCTTGCATGCTTTGAAAACTCTCTCCACACCGTGGAGGTGCATGCTGCGTTCTAGGTCAAAATGAAAATTAGCAGATGAGTTTGTCTCCAACCGCGAATGTGGTTATGTACTTGGGACCTCAACATGGTTTCTAGTGCAGCTCTGCAGAGACTAGAGTAATAGTTGTGTGCCTCTTCAGCTAATTAAATGCCAGGGTTCCCTTCATCCCTCAGTGCTGAAGGAAATTGTTAGGGGCACAAGCAATTAAGCTACTTAATGAAGCTGAGGTGGTTGGTGTATTTTTTTCTTAGTCTGTCTAAATACATTCCAAGGAGAAAGTCTGGTGGAGAATACAGACAGAAGCTTTGTCCTGTGTGTTATTAACACCAAACAAATAATCTGAAGAGTCTTTCATAGATGATACTTAAAGGCCTCTTAAAAACCATGTGAAGGGAGCAGTCTGTAGTAAAGGAGGGTTTGTTGGTTTTTTTGTCTGCTTGCCTTTGGTTGTTGCGGAGTGTGACAGGCTCATGCTGTTTCTAGGTTTCTTAGACTTAACAGGAATTGAGAGGAAACTGATAAAAGGCTCTGAAAAAAGCCATCCCTATCTATAGATGATCTGATACCTCGTTGTTGAAAACAATGTCACACATTTCACAGCAAATTTACGCCTGATAGCAGTAGATGTAAACCAGTTCCCAGCAGTGTAATTCCGCCAACTACTTTGTGTGGGGCAAGAACACAGATTGTTCTAGTGATCTGTTTATCTCACGTTCAAGCAATCACTTGTAAACCCTGCTGTCCCATGGTTCCACTGAAGCTGCATGATGGCTCAAACCTTGACTCGCTCTTGCCAGAGGGAATATTAGGGTAGATGTAGGATCAGTTTGCTTTTGTAAGCAATGCTGAATGCTATTCCATTTTGCTGGCCCCTGCTAAATTCTTAAGTTTTAGGGAGGCTGATGCTGGGAACTTACGTTTCTGTTGGTGGTGACAGGCTTAAATTATGTATTGACCGTTACTGATCTTGCATCCACTTATTTCTGAAGTAAGCTTAGAAGGCTGGGAAGAAGCGACTGTGCACAGTGCAAGAGTTCTCTGAAATGCTGAACGTTGAGTTGTCCACACTGTGGATTTAGAACAGCCACTAACTTCAACTTTCATAAAAAGCACGCCACTGACATAAAAACATTACTGAATGTTTAGATTTTTTCACTCCCACAACAGCAATTGGCTCAAAGGCTTGTTTAGCATGTGGCACCTTCTAGTTGTCCCTACATCCCTGCCCAGCAAACAGACACCTGCTCTGCCATAGCCACCAAATGAATTACGGGGCTTTACCTCATTCAGGGCCAGAGCAGAAGTGTGCTGCAGCCCTGTGCCCGGCACGACAAATAGAGTGTCAGTGGCGTCAGGGGTTCAGCTTGGTGCAGGCACTTCAAATAATAAACATTTCCATTTCTCACCTGTCAAAGCTAGTGTTTTATGTCTAATGCATTCCGATAATCGTATCCAAGTGAAACGTACATGCCACTTTTTCATTCCCTAATAGGAATGTATTCACCTGCGTGTTATATTAGAGGAGATTAAAAAGCAGGTTTAATCCTGCAATTTACTGTAATTAATTGCCTTCAAACCATCATTTTAAAGCTGCTAGGTTAATGGTAGGAACCAGCTTGCCCTGCATGAATAAGAAAAGCACCTTCCTACTTGATAAATTTATATGGCATAATGCTTAGTTTCCCATTATACTGTGGATGGTTGTGGGGAGCTTTATTTCCGGTGTACTTAATACTCTCCAGCAGGAGATCAGTTACCATATCAGCTTCCCCAAACAACTACGCAGCTACAATTTTGGAGCTGAAAATACCTGTCATATTTTCCACTTGGTGCTCCTAAAAATGGACTGTCCTCCTGCACTGTTTGCTTTCCTGATAAAAATTGGTATTTACATGTTCTGCCTTCCTCCTTGAGAGAGACTTCCAGTTGCCTCATTTGTGAGCAGGAGCAGATGCAGGTAAGCATCTGGCAGTATCTTATGAGTCCACAGGAACTTGCTTAGGAAGTCAGTAACATCCCTGCTGTATTGAAACTGCCCTGAGTTCTTACCAAACTGGTGCTAGAGAGCTGACAAGGAGCTGGTGAACTGCCCTTTTTCACAGGCTGGAAGTCCAGGACAGTGCAAACCAATGAGAAGACTTGGGGCACTTGAACCAGTTGTGCAGACAGCTACAGACACCACGTCTCTGCACCATCTGGATGAGAATTGTGTGAGGCTGTCAGGTCTCCATTGGTGGCACTGCTCAGACCTTGGCAGGACATGGCACTGGGCACTGCCTGCTGTTAAACACTGCTCTCAGTGAGGAGCCGCACCAGGGGGCTGCTGCAGACTCTTCCTGCCGCAGTTATGCCGATTCTAATGCAGCAGTCAGTCTGTCCTGGCTCTGTACCGCAACAGCCACAGAGGCACTCAAGCTTCCTCGGCAATCAAGAGCAGGAGATTATTGCAGAAAGATTCTCTCCTTCCAAAACCCACTCCCAAAAGGGAACAAATACAGCCATAAAATCACCTGGTTAAGGTAAAGACACTTCAGAGAAATGAGAAAATAGCATCTGTACCGGCACAGGAAAACGAAGGCTGTATACTATGACCTACAAGCAGTAGTCCCTACTAGCTGATTCTGCAGAGACAGGAGAAGGGCAAAGCAGCTTGGCACAGCCCTGTCACACTGGGCTATCCCCAGGTCAGAATGTACTCCTGCATTACTGCTTGGATTCACTAGAATAAAGAAACTGAATAATCTCTGCATTTCAGCGGGAGGGCGGACAAGGGAAAAGCTGCATTGTGCAGAAAAGTGGTAAGCAATAAAAATGACTCTCGTACGGCAAAGTGAGCAGGAGCAAACTGAGGATGGGGTCTCCCGGAGTTCAGTGGACCGGGTTACCCAGCGCTGGCAGCAGAGGGCGGTTAATTCAGCAGCTGCTGTTCACTACGGACAGGAGATCTTAAGCAAAAGGAGCAGCAAAGCTGCAGGAACCAACACCCAACTGACAACCCAACACTGCAGCTGGATCCTATTCCTAGTTGAGCTGCACACTTCCTTAATTTGCATCACAGCATCATCTTCTTCCCCAAACCCACATCCATCATTCCCAGCATGAAGTGCTCCAAACACCATCTCTTTTAAAGAACTGTCAGTCACAGGGGTAGTCATTAAAGGGTTTCTACAAATAATATAGTTTAATTGTAACTTCAGTAGAGATTTTCTATATACATTATGTTCACTGCTTAGGGTATTATAGATTTGCCATGCATGTTTTATTGCACATATAAATAGTGTACAAAGGTTCATGAAGAGTCTCTTTTTAGCCGTACAGGTTAAGACTGCATAAAAAAGCTGTATTACAAAATATTTAGAGCTACTTATTTACAGCCAACTTCAAGCAAATACTGAAAGACACTATCAGGAGAAAAACAAAACTTTAATTATGAAAAACCAAGATTTGTCAAAATAATAATTACAAAGCTTCATGTTGCCATATATACATTGTAAAAAAATACTCAGGAAACCTGCATTTTATCCCTCAAGATGCAGAAATCAATATTCCTATTTTTATACTTGATCTTTGAATGCTTTTAAAATTTGATAAACTCTGACTGGAAAACCTATTTTCTTTACATTGCTCATGCTTTTAGACAAAACAGATATTTGTGCAGCTCTTTCTTTAAAATACTAAAATACATTTTAGTTTAGTGTTAAAGTGCAGAGTACATTTTATAGGAAACAATATGCTAGCTGCCAATCAAAATTACAATTTAAGTCAATGTTCCCTCTACAAAATAAACGCTTTTGCTTTGGTTGAAGTAACTGGCTATTCCGTGCATACTGTTACGTGGCTCGCTGCCTGTGAGTCCACCTTCCTCCTCCTAGCATGTTGCTGCCAACACATACCAGGACATTGGCAATTTAGGGTATTAAAACGGGTAGTCTGCATTCAGAGGTGGTGTTAACCATTAAAAACCTGCTGGTGGAACACTGGTGGTTTTACACACAGTGTCTGTGGACGTGCGTGTAACTTTGCCTAGACATGCAGTGGTGACAAGTATGCATCATTCTTCCAAAAAGCCTTTATACAACAGTTCTCTCCACATTTTCTTCCTTAAATATTCAGCCCTCCCACCACATTGGCTCTTTTTTTGTCACGGGGCATTTCAAACTACCTGCCTGTGTGCACTGCTGACCCCTAACAGCTGCCCTTTTCACCACATGCAGCTTTCCTGTCCCGCTTGCCGAAGAAGTTCCTTCACTAGCTTCTCGTCTGACAGAAAAATGGATGTTCCAGATACTGCTGAGAATTGCTGTGCTGGAACTTTTTGATCTGAAACGTGTCATGTTTTAGTAATAAACTATGCTTTTAGAAATGTCTTAAAAAAGGTAAAGTAGCAATAAGAAAAAGACCCTTATTTCCTATTGCTGACGTGGGATTAGAGGCCTGATCCTGAAACATTCACTACAGAACATTGTGCTTAATTCTGTGGGAAAATGATGGAGGCTGTAAGGAGGAGCGCTGTGCCCAGCAGGCTGGATCTGGAAGATCAGGTCTGAGACTGCCTTTGGCCATTTTAATAGTTTTATCTCCTCTCAAAGGAATCATTGAAGAAAATAATTAAAAGTTTTTGGCTACCTGGTAAATCTTCTCATTAATGTTCTTGTGCTCTTTTTCGTTATGTGTTCTGTAGTGCTCTAGTCTTTAAAAGAACTCAAGTTACAGTGCAAAATTATATTTCAAGACACACGATCCTAATGCACATCATTCGTTTTCTTGTGGCAAAAGTTAAATGTCTTGTGCATAGTAAAATAAGCAATCAAAAATATTTGTTCACATTTATTTTTCAAGTTTACATCTTTCCTTTTTTTTTTTTTTAAACAGCTATATACAAATAAAACGGGTGTGCTCTCAGTTTCAGCCAATTTAGTCTAGTGGGGGAAAGTGCTACTGGAATGTAGGAAACTCAATGGAATGCAGACAAATTTTTACCAATGTTCCGCAAATTCAGGAAATAAAGACTGCCATTCCAGCTAGCTGTTCTTTTAAAAAAAGCACCTATTTTGTTTGCTTTTTATCTTACATGTTAGAAAATACAACTGACAGAGATCTAGAGCTACTGCACACCAAGTAGAATAAAAAATAACTAAATATTTATATTAAAATAAAGTGTTTAACCACAAAAAAGCAGTAATAAAATACAGTTTCCTAATTTACATTTTGCATCCAAAGGATGAATAACAACTCACTAATAAATAATATTTATATAAATATTTTATGTCGGGATACTTTTAGAAGGCAACAGCCTGAAGCAACTGCAGAAGTCAGATTTACTCTCCCTCCTTCCTCCCCCTCCCCCCCCAAATGATTACAGTGATTCATCGTTTATTAACACGAAGGTATCTTGCTGCAAGACAGCTGTGTACTGCACACACTTGTACGTGGCAGAGAGGTGGCTGTTTTAGTAAGTACTGTACAAAGTGAGCTACGAAAGCAGTGAAGCGCTGGTTTGCTCTAGAAAATGTTTCTGTTTAGTTTCTGGGTTGTCGTTTGACACACATGTAACAGTCTAAAAGATGACTTTAAAATCGGAAGTGTAAGAATACACCTGGAGCACTGGGGTTTTTCCTGTGCAGTTTGACGGGATGGGCAGTATTTTGATTCTTTGATGGCACAGTGGAGCTGGTAAGAGCAGAGGGAGAGTAGCTTCATGTGAATAAAGTTTGTTTTACTGTGGTTACGTCTAGCAATGCTTGAACGGTTATGCTGACTTTTACCAAGCCCTTTTCTTCTAGGATGTGATGTGGTAAGCAGAGCTTCTCCTAGAAAAAGACAAACAAAGGAGTAAAGATTAGGATACTCAATACTCACTGCAGAACCTCACTTTACATGATCACAGTTGGAACACACAGCCCAACAAGCAGGAACCGTTTCCTGTTTTTAATTAAAAGCTTCCTGTGATTTTGACAGAAAGTCTCTGATTTTGCTCTCATTATACCCATGAAATAGTGAGACATCTGTTAGTATTCTGGGCATCAGAAACCAACCCATTCTGTGGTCATTACAGCATATAAACACCTTCACTAAGAGTGAGAGCTGAAGAGCACACACTAAACTTCCACCCAGGCAGTGGGATTAACATGGCATTTGCCCGTTATTACATGAGTGGGTTTGGGGACAGAAGGCTGGTTTTATCACTCAAGGAAAGTTCTACCACTGAGCTCTAGACGGGTGGGTCTTGGTGCCAGGATACGCACCTTGAAAGCCACCCATTAGCATTTACAGAGAAGTGTGCGTAACGTGGTGCATTCATGGGCGAAGCACTTTGTTCTCAGCAGCTTATTTTGAAATACCCAGGAATCACCTTTATTCGCTGTAAGGACACAGCAGTTGCGGCCGGGATGAAACCTACTAGCTGTCCACAGAGGCCGTTACAGCAGAAGACAGTCAAACGGTAAATACTGTATCTCTTACAGGTAACAAGACAACCTCCAGCAAATAATTACAGAAAGCCTTGCTTTGAGAGGTGATCTTGTGACATGATTGACTCTCTCTTTAAAAAGAAGTTTTTCTTAATGTAACTGGGATTCCTGTCAATGAAATACATGAAATTATGAAATCAAGCAGCAGGTTTATAAAAAAATAAATGGAAAGGCAACACTACATCACATAAGCCGTAATTACAACTGTGAGACTCACTGCCACAACATGGAAGCCAAGAGTGTAAGCGGGATGACAAAAATACATGGATAGAAGAAAACCCCAAACAACGCTATTAAACACACACACACGGGTACAGTGTCTGGCTCATGAAGTCCTTGAACTGCGCGTGTCAGATCGCTTTAAGTTTGAAAAGGCACCATCTATGTGATCTAACCTTCTGTTCTGTCCCTCAGCATCCATACGTGACCGTCAGCAGACACAGGTTACTGATTTTTAAGAAAGGGAAGGTTGTTTTGATATTCTCAGTACTGAATCTCTTAGCTGTTCAATAAACTTTAGCTTCTAGAACTATTCATGTATTTGAGATTGTATTTTAACTAACACCCTGTCTTCTACTGAATATTCTTGTTTCTGTATTGTCAGCTAAGGGTCTGTCTTTATGCAATTCATGGTCCTTCGTCACACTTCCTCATATCCACATGGATTCTAACACCACTAACCTCTTCAACCTCTCTTCTCATGACACATTTCATTCAGCTCTAGTCTCTTCCCTGACCCCTATGAACCCTTAAAACTAAACATAATATTCAGGATGATGGAACTGGTACATGTGAGAACAATTAATACAGTTTTTATCATGTTATGCACCTATGTTTAATTGCTTTTATCTGCTTCCACTGTTGTCCAGTCTTTGCTCAGGAAATCTCCTCCAGTGGGCCACAGCTCCATCGGAACAGTACCAGTATTAAACAGCTGCTCCACTTCTTCCAGTGTTTATGACTTTCTTTTGCTAATGAGTATTTCCTTTATGCATGACCAACGCTTAGCTTGCTTAATTTTTTTTCGTGAAGTGCGTCACATCTCACTCCATGAGAGAAAAAACTACAAAACTTACCTATTAACTACTGAACCGAAAAATGGCAACCATGGCATCTGATACTGATAACTGTAATTTATCTATGTTTTACGTTTACGTTTTACATTTCCTGCTTCAGGTGTTAATATGTTAATATTTATTATTTCATGTTTAAAAGATTTTTTTCAAACTTAATTTGTAATTTTTTTTAATCAGGTTTGTGGTTACAGCTCAGAACACCAAACAAATACTGTGGATTCCTTCTGCACACACAGACCCACCCCCCCCAAAGGAATATCCTCATCTTGCAGCTATTCCAGTCCATCACCCAGATTTCCATTCCTAACCTACCCTAAATTGGTCATTTAATTGAGACACTGGCTTCTGCAGTTCATTCTTGTTTGTTCTTCGGACTGAGATATTGACCTGCAAGCTGTCAGAGACAGTTTCCCCCAACTTTTACTCCTCTGGAAAAAAGTGTTTTTTTTCAGAGAAATATATAAATATATGTTAGGATGCAAAACTCTTAAACTGATACTTGATTAGCACTAGAGTAGCTACAAAAGAAGGTAGACATAATGATATCAAATACAAGGAAAAAAACCATGAAAATATTTCTACTTCAAATATATGATTTTTACTAAAAATATTTTGCCTATCTAATGTCTTGGGACACAGATTATATAAAAAACTACAATATCCTGGTTCTGATAATTTTTTAAAAAATTTATTAATCTTTTTTACTGAGAATGCAAATCAGACATCTGAAGTGAAATTTTATTCTCTCCACTCTCTTCGACAACTTTCCAGCACCCTTGCACAGTAGGCTCGTTTCACATTTGGTGGCCCACAACATGCCATTATGTCATTAGTCTTCCATGCTAGACAAAAGGCATTAAATAATAATGCTTGTTGAATCCACTACTTGAAAACTAAGGGATTAATTAGCGTTACAAAGCAGAAGGGTAGGGATTGAATCAGCATCCCAGCTTTGAAACAACCTGCCTTGCTAGGTATTTATGTTTGAGAATATTCTAAATTTTTCTGTTGAAGTCAAATTAGCTGAAAAAGCCACAGTTAAGGATGTTTCCTTTAAAAAAACCAAATTCTACACGTACCATTTTTGTGGCACTGTATAGCACTCAGAGAAATATTCTGTCATGCTTTCTTGCTATTATGCAATTGTTTATGCACACATTTTCACTGAAAGCATAAAGGAGTGCATGCCCCATTTAATATAAGAGCCCCACCCAATATAATTTTTCTCCTTTTAAAGATAAAGCATTATCTAATTTTTAAAATACAGTATTGTGATCCAGTTTGTATAAATTAACCTCTCTCCCCCTGCTGTATTTACAAGATGCATACTCAAATAAGGAACGCTATTTCAGAAGGTCTATAAAAAATAGGACTGTACAACTGTGTTCTAGGAGTGAGAAGTTTCATGGCATGTTACTTTTATATTATATATCATCCTTCATTAGTGCTTGAAACATACACAATCGACAGCCTTCTCTTACTAAGCAGAAGGTGGAAATTGGTTAATTTTATAAATCTGCAGTTAAACATGGGGTAGCTCATGTACAATGGACTTCCAGAACTGACAGAGACCCACACCATCTCCTAAAAATGACAAACTTCATCTTAATGTGTCACGAATCAATTCTCTTATCTAAGCCTTAATCACTATCTTTACAGCTTTGTAAATGGCCTTCATCAAACTTGCTCGCACACTTTTCAAATCACAGCTTTTGAGTAATATATTTATCTTTTCCCAGAACAAGAAAAAGCATATCCTGCCAAGGATGGAACCTAGAGCACACTGATTATCAACTGGCTTTCCGAGTAACAAAGTTACCTTGGGCCAAGGTCCCAGGTGTCTCAGTCCTTATGTTCAGCCGCTGTCCCTGCAGCTACAACTGCTGTCTGAGAACCACAGACAGCAGAGCTGTGAAGCTGCAAGCCATTAAAATTTCAAAACTTTTCTTAAATCCTGGCATTTTGGGACAATATGCCTGACCAACCAAGAGAAGAACTCACCCATGACTCTGAGGAGACTCAGCCTCACCCACTTCTCCCCACCTTTAAGATTTCTGTCCCTTTTACATTAGCATCAAACCAATAACACTTCAATATAGTAGTATAAATCGCCTCTCTAAGAACACCCCCTGTTGAAACCATCACTGAACAAAACCCAGAAAGACAGAAGAACTGGCTACTAATTCTCAAGATCCATCTCAAAATCCTTAAAAACAATTGCAGCGGGAAGGGCTGTCACTCCACTCATGGCAACATGAATATCTCTCTATCTATTATAAAAATGAAGGTCTAGATTCTTAACGTATTTTTTTCCCCCTGAGAACTCAGAGGAAGTTAATCACCTGTTGCAAGCAAACCACTTTCTACAGACACATAGCCATTTTGAATGGATAAAGATGTTTTCAAACTCATCACAAAGCAAAAACCACAACCTCATTTTGACAAAAAAACCCAAACAAACAAGGGGGGCAGGGCACAAAAAGGAGGCAGCAGCCAGGAGGCTGAGTTACAAAGCAACACAGGACGACAGTACAAGAGGTGTACCCACAAACATACACACGTGCAAGTGCTTGCCAGAGCAAGTTGCTAATCCTGGAACAAGATGTCTGATTTAGACGGTGTAGAAGAAAATCAGGAATACACAAGGACACTAATGCCACAAGGATACGTGACACACTACACGTACATACATATTTTCTTTGACATGAGATGACTTCAAAGTCAAGACAGCTCTTTGAGTTGGTTTATGCTAGGGCAAGCAGCTTAGCAATTCAAATACACTAAGTATTTACCAACAAAGTTAATTGTTGCTATTATATCATATGGGCAAGTGGTGAAACAACCACATCACGACACATCAGCAGGGCTCAGCTGTATTTGTTAGCAACAATACAGAGAAATGGAAGTCTACAATTTGGCAGGGTCCTTTCTCTTTCTTCCCTGTAATTGTACAACATAAGATTTCAGATCTACAGGGAAAAAACAAATTATTCATTAAAAAAAAGAAATACTGAAATGTGTAGTTTCTCCAAGGACAAATCAAAAGCAAGTTCATGTAATACCCATCATTTAATGTTTGAACTCAACTACTCTGAAATAGAAAGTCACTACAAGAACCATCAGGGCCTTACATTTAAGGAAACTTATGTCAAATACACAAAACCTTGAAATTTTGTTAGGTCAAGGACAGATTTTCCTTCTTAAGAGTTGAAAAAACTACAGCAAATATTTACTTTTTCACACATATAAGGTAATTTGAAATTATGTCTTTTCATATATTTTTTCCTTATCCACTGTTACTGTTGATGCCTTTATGTGTCCAAATGCCCTGAAGTTACTATTTGAAGTATAGAAGAGCAGAAGAATAAAAAAAGCACAGTAATGTAGGCTATAGGTGTATTTCAGAATTTTTTTCTTTTAATTTCCAAAGGAAAGATTAGTATGTTTTGTAAAGTACACACTTATGACCAGATTTGACAAACGGAAAAAAACCAAAACAGCAGACCTTCAATACTGCAGCGGCAATCCTGTATTTGGACTCATGGCCAGTCAGGTGTCTAAACATGTGCATCTCCTGAACATGTAATAAATTGCAAATATTTACAAAACTGTATTTGCAGATGGTGGGCTTTGGAGTCTTTTCCAAATTCTGGTCTTGAGCCAAAAAATTTTAAATGTAGACCATATATTTTTGCCAAAATGCCTCATAGTTTCATTCTGACATGCTAAGAAAACAGTGACCTGAAATTGCAATGAACAAAAAACAGAGACTGACACACATGAAACAGTAAGAGAAAATGTATTACAGGGGAAATATCAAATATACCATAACCTTATACCTTAAATTCTGAGAGATAAAGTGAAGGAATGAGATTGTTTTGTATCATAAAAGTAGAATGGGGCATCACCTCAAAGGGTTCTTATACTGCTCTTTCTGCATAATGCAGCTTATGAGCTATGAACTAAGGAAACAGCAAAGGTTCACAAAACCTGCTCTACTGTCTTTTCTGAGTCTGGATAATGCTTTCGTTTTGCTGTAACAGGAGTAAAATGCTAAGAATACTTCTTTCTGTGAAAAATAATTATGTGGCAATTATTTGGAAACTTATTAATGCATATGGAGTAGAAAACTGGGCTGAACATTTGCTCAGGTCCAATTCAATCCCCATTCACATTAAGTGTAACTTTCAGAAAAATTACTAAGAGCACAGTGGGATCCATATACAGCTTTTGGCTGTAAAAGCTTGTTAATATACTAGAAAGTGGCATTTGAAGGACTACTACACTGCATTACACTGCACTTGAAAATATTTATCTGTTTACTGGCTCAAGGACAAAGTAAGCCAAATCGCCACATCAAAATGCCACTTGTAATCCAGTGCAAACATTTTACCTGCATGTATATGCACTACAATTTGGTTTTGATACTTTACTGCAGCATGAGTGACTTGACCGCCACAGCATAAAAGAGAAATCGGTATCGGTATGATGGGCACAATACAGATCGGAGTAGACCAATTTATGATGAAATCACAGTCTGAAAATCTCCAATGACCATTGCAATGGAAAAAACTGAATGGGGAAAGAAATGGGGGAGACAAATATAATTCATGTTATCAATGAATATGTGGGTGAACTACAAGGTACTTTTGTTTTTAAACCCATGGTCATAAACTTAGTCATGTGACTGGCTGTGAGCAGTAATTACCAACTGTGTACAAATGAATGTCTCAATATTGGGATCTCCTCAAAGGTGAAGGGCCACCAGTGAGCTGAACTGTTGCTTTCCCAACTACTAAAGCCTCAGGAACAGCATCACAGAAACAGAACTCTGAACTTCGCAAAGAACCCATCAGAGAAGATTAATGAGTTACACGTTTTAGTTTCCACCTTCCCACTTAGTGGGAGAATTACTGGCTTCAGGGATGGTCAGATAGGTATTTTTCACATTGCATTACGTTTGAAATATGTTTTGAGAGAAACATTACTATATTCACATTTAAGGAAATGTAAGGGTATTTTATTCTTCCTTTCCCTGCAAGATTTATGTATATTTGGATGTGTTATCAATAACAACTCAAAAAATTACAAAACCAGATAAGCTTCACGTATGGTATAAGGCTGTGCTTGTCATGAAGCAAGTACGTTCATTTTTCAGAGTCTGGTTCAAGTAACTATAAAAAAAGTGCTTGTAATGTTACGTTTTAATTACTGTATATTGTCATAGTTGAGAATGGTGAGAAAATGTACTCTAAATAACTAAAAGACAACTCTGTTTGCATGGTAAGCATATGTAAAGTTAAAACTTTAGACAAGTTTGAGAGTTACATGTCGTTATGACTGGAGTATGTTCAGTTAGTCTATGTTGGCACAACAGTAGTTCAGTTTCTAACCTAGTGTCTAGTCTGATAAAACCTCAAAAACACTGAAGACATGAACTTCCATTTCTGCACACTGGAAATGCAAAACATACCGATCTACTACTCCTCTGACCTCCCTCCCAAAGCTACTGGATACTGTGGATAATCAGACATAATATTAGACAATGAGATGGACGTGTACTATAGGAGGTAGGAACAACTCTCACCACCAGATTTTCTAATTTCAAAAGGCTTTAAAATACGTTCATACATGTAGATCAGTACTATGTAAGGAGTGCACAACACAAAGCATTGACAGAAGACCCGTGTACCACTTACGGGAGCAGGAGCAAAATCCCAGCCCTAGAGAAGACATCACTTGTCTCAAATACCAACAGTGGATTATAAAGAAACATACAATTCATAGATTCTAAACTAATTCCAGCTTTATGTTACTTTCTCAGTTTCACTAGAAAAGCAACATCATTAAAATAAGACAAGCAAAACCAAGAGAAAGACCTGCTGAAAGTGGAAGCTTAAATGTCAAGCTCCAACCCTGAGTAAGCAAGTGTCTGGTGTTGGAATGACTGAAACTAGGCACGCCCTTAGAAGACAGCCCTGTGCAGGATGAGGGCACAAGGCTATAGCTACACACCCAAATAACTAGTACCTTTTCCTTAAGTATACAGAACCTAGAAATGCTCACTGAACTCATGCCTGGTCACAGAAGACACTCTTTACAATAGCGTTTTATATACATATGCACTGGAAGCTGCTAGACACTAAAGCCTTCAGAAAAATAGGAAATTTAAATTTTCCATCTTAAAATACGGCTCTCATTATACATTTCTTTCTTTTTATATATATGTGTATATACTGGAACCATGGAAACCAGGAATAGAACTGCATTTAGAAGTTTTTTAATAAGATTTTACAAGTATCTATGGAATAGGGATATTTATAGTGTAGCACTAAATCATAACCATATGGTCAGAATAATCAGTAACATGCAAGTTCTTATGTTAGTTATCCTCTAAAAGTCTATAGGTAAATTTTTTTATATACTAGGGAGTAAGAAATGCATGTATTTATTTCACAGACATGAAAACTGAGATCCTTCGGTTACCTAGTCTGAGACTGATTTACAAATTTAGTCAACAGCATCTAGGCCAATACTGCAATGTCAATATAGGTTTATATTAGAGGTTTTATATTTTTCAATCAAATTTTCATTTGTGTATTTCATGTTAATAAGGAGTAAAACAAACAAACAAAGTCTTATTCACATTTTACAACAGATGAACAGAACACTGAACTGGAAGGGAAATGGAGGTCATCAGTCCAGCACCCTAACCATAGGCAGAGTCCAAACATCCCAAATCACCTTCTGGTTAATATTTGTTTAACCTATTCTTTAAAACCAACTAGGATGGAAAATCTAGAGTCTTCCCAGATGATCTATTTTCCTAGCAACGTTGTCTTTATTACACAAACAAACATTACCTGCATTTTCACAGGTGATGAAACAAGAGACAAGATAGTGATGTGACCTGCTTGATGTCACACATAAGAATGGCAGATACAGGAATATATCAGCTTATTCTCAAAGTATCTTATTGTATCACACTGTACCACACAATCTTCATCCTGAAACATTCTAAAGTCCCTTGCATATTATGGGCTGCTTATACCCACTGCTAATATACAGTCATTTTTTGGGGTGTAACATAGCAAGTGTTTAAAAGCAGTTCAATGCTGCTTTGTGCAGCAGAAGAAAAAGATTACTCTACGGAATCATGAGAAAAACAAAATGTAAGTATGAAAACATAACCAGTACAGAATTTAATTGAACAGTAGAGATGACCAACAATCTTTAAAGTTACAGTACTCTTTTTAATCTAAAGGATTAAAAAAATAACAGTAATTTGAAAGATAGTTCTCTAAGTGCTCTTAGCACAACTTATGTTGAGATAACTGGCACCAACTCAGAAAATACTATCATCTGTTGAAGTGCCATCTCAGTTGCTTCAGTATCTGCAGCATTCTTAGATTTTCACAAAAAGTAAGAGGCTCAGTTCTGTTTAGCTTGTGATACACCTAAAAGTGGGATAAGAAAAGCTTCACTGTTTTAACATATTTCGTGTGTAGTCCAGACAACATAAAAGCAAACAAACTGTAAATAAAGAGGTACATAAGTTCTTAAACTAGAGCTGGAGGGGAGAGAAGAGATGGGACTTGCCTTCAAGATGCTATTCCCTCTCTCCCCTGTTTCAAGAGATTAATAAAGATATTACAAGGAAGGGAAGTGAGGGAAAGGGAGACGTTTGTAAGACAAAGGAAGGAAATTAAGTACCTGTAATTTGTCAGAGACAAAGCAGAAAGTTTGTGTGCACATGCGAACAGGTTATGCTGTTAGCACATTCCAGTGATAAGTTATATACATCAAGACTATAAAAAGTATGTGGAAAAGACAAAAGCCTATTAGATCCCAGGAGCGAAAGGTAGAAGTTGATTGTGGGGTTTTCTCCCCGAGGGCGAGCAGAGTGTCAACAGTCTTTCGAATGTGACGAATATCCGACTGCAGGATGTCATACGGAGAGCAGAGGTCAGCCTATCCCGAAGGGCAGCCATTAGAACAGAAAAAAAGTGCATAAAATTAAAAATAGAAAAATAGAAAGATACTGATAATTAAATTATCACAATATTCTAGCATAAACATGTAGGAATAGTTTCTCCCTAGTATTGCCTTAGCCACCAGACATCCCAGCTTTCTTTTATTTTCTCTAAATACTGAAGCTGTCATATAATATCAGAATATTAAGATAAAAGAGCTCAGGCCTTCAAATCCTCCCAAAATTATGCCCAGATTCACAAGGGTGAGGAGGTGCATGTGATCCACGTATTCTAATGAGATCTGCACACCTTTGTCCATCTGGGCCTTATTCAAAAGCTCAAATGGAACCAGCGGTAAAATCTAACTTATATAATAGCAAACAGTGGGTTAGAAAGCTGTTAAAAGCACAAGCAGCAGCGATATAAGTCTCAAGGAAAAGAACTTAAGGAAATTGTTAGAAGTTCACAAAATGATCTAATATGATAATCTAAAACTTGGTATTCAAATATCATCTTAAATGATACCCTGGGATGGAAACTGAAAAAGTCAATGTAGCACTAACTATACCCAATTTTAATGAAGTTTCTAAACTGAAGAATTTGACATTAAATTCCTTAGGTAACATTTGAAGTTATTAGCAGGTTAGATCATATAAATGACTTCATTTACTCTAGACTAGCTATTCAAAATGAAGTGTAACATGTAGTAATAATATCAATATGCACACACAATATTTAACATTAAAATCAAATCAAGCAACGACTAGTACTTTTCAAAACGCAAACTAAGATATACCATTTTACAACGCAAATGAGGCCTTACTATCAAAGATGGTGAATACTTACTGAATAAAGCTATATGAAGTAAGAAGGAGATCCCCTGTTTCAGAGGAACACTGTTCCTTTAGTAGCATTTCAGTCTCACTTAATGAACTGACAGTATACCCAATAAATAAAAGCCATGGAAGTTCAGACATCTGTTTTCTTTTAATGCAAAGTTTCAAGGTCTAGCTGGCAATAAATTAAACTTTAAAATATTTAAAAGGCCCTTCTATCCTGAAAATGACTAGTGAAACAAAGTCAGGACTGTCATTCATACACAAATAAAAAAGTTACACTTTTTTTTCACCATGACTGGTTCTAGCTTTAACAGGAGTTAAAAGCTGCAATTCTTAAGCCAGCAGATACACAGAGGGGGAAAAGCACCCTGCCAGTAACAACAGCACTATTTTTACACTTATTTTTCAGAATTTTTTCAACTCAAAATTCTAGTGCGATAATAAACTTCAGTGCAATCGTACTTGGCATTTTCTAAAGGATGAAAGCTCACAGACAGAACAAAACATGCTGATCTTGTTTAAAAATGTGGTAGGACAGTACTGTATTTGAGAACGTCTACACCCATAAGCTGCTTACCAGAGAAACTAGTTCCAGGGCAAACAAACTACATGACTATCAACTACGTAATATATTGCACTTTTACCAAAGACACCAATAAACCCAGCAAATGCTAGATTAATTTTAAAATAGCATACAAGGCTCAGTTCCTACTTGTTGCAAATATATCCCCCAAATAAATATCTAAGATACATTGAACTTCAATTTATAGTAAAAAAAAAAAATTGACAGAACTTTAAAACAAGGGTTTTTTTTCTAAAATTTTTGTCCGAAGAAAGCCCCAGCAGTCCCTACTGCAGTCAAATGGAGAAGGAAGTAATTTCAGAGTTAAGAGAATGAGAGCTGGTAACAGGCTGAATTTTTACAGAGACTGAAGAACTTGCTAACCAGAGATTACCATACTAAGCAGGATACAGGAGAAGCCAAAGCGTACAAAAACAGCCAACACATGCAGAAGAAACTTCCTCTGGGAACTGCCATGCTGTGCTTTAGTGAAATTCAGTGAAACCTGGATAAGCCTGGGAAATGTCTGATCATTTTTGCCTATTTTTGTGTGTTCTGTGACAATCAACAACTTCGTGTTACATTCACAACTTAAGATGTTTATATTGTATGTATTTAAAAATTCTGTAATGTAACTTTAGATTAAAAAAAAAACCATTGCTTTTCAGCAATGGTGAATGTAATTAAGTTACCAGAATTTTATAGATGCTGTGAAATGAAAATACCAAACTACAACAAGACATCATGAAATCGTGAAAAAGTACATGACCCTTGCTGAAAGTTTCAGTCAACCAATCACCCATCATTGCAAGCACTGCCCTTCTCATTTAGGAAACTGAAATTATTACTAGAAAGAACTAAAAAGATACATATACTTAATTGATACATTTATGGACTACCTTTTTATGTCTATATAGCTACGTGATTAAATCATACAGCTGCCAAAATCATGCACGCAGAATAAACACAGTAAGACGGAAGTGGAACGACAAAAGCATAACGAGCTGTTTGTGCGCACAAACCACCCTCATTCTACATGCTCCTGCAGTAACTGTGCAAGCAGAAACCATTTCAAAACCAACCTCCTCAAATTTTGACTCTGGCAAAAAAAGTTGAGAGTAAGTTTGCAGAACTGCATTAAAGAATGAAGTCTGTAGTACTCAAAACACAAATGAAAGGAACCTCAGAATTATGCTTTCAGTACTCCAACTGACAGCATACTGAACGACTTAACTCCATACGGTAGGCCAAAGAGTGTACATTACCAAGCCCAGAATGAAAGGGTGGAGAAAGGAGTCATACCTCATACAACTTACTGCAACGTCACGGATGTCTCGTGATGAAACTATGGAGAAGTAACTGATTACGTGAATTGATCAGAGAACAAGCATAAGTGGTAATGAAAATACATCTTTCATTAAACTGAGAAACATGATTACCAGATGAACAACGAATAGGTGGATAGAAGATAAACCACTTGACACTCTGCTTGGTTGCATCTTTTACTTTGTTCTGCCAGTTTTAGCACACAAAAGCCTCCTGGTCTTTTCCTGTTTGTTTTACTTAATTGGCAATTCCTACACTAACACATATTGATTTTTAGAATAACTGGCTGACGTTGCAACATGGTTTTCAGAGGAGCAGGTGAGATGCAGCAATAGCTCCTGTTTGAAGGCCTCAAAAGTCACAGGAAGGGGCACAGCTAAGCCTTTTGTAGTCTGAGTCTTCAGACGACTTCAGATCCAAAAAGCCATTTCTTACCATCACACTTCTTTCTGTTCAGTATGTGTACACCAAGCTTCTGACTGAAAATTCTGGAGACATGGCAGAAGTCTCTCATGCCCATCCAAGCAATAATTTGTCCCTCTAAATCGTGCTGCACCGCTACTGACATGCTGGACCACAGAGGCTCAGTAAACTTGCTAACAACAGGCTCTGAAAGATCTAATTTTATCACTACTTTTAGCCAACAGAAATTACCGTTCTAGTATTAATCACAGTAACTTAAGTCTATTTTATTTCCAAGCTCTATAAAGATTGACAACGTGTGTCTGTGTATGCAGGGAGTCTTTCCTTCCTTTTTTTTTTTAAAAAAAAAAACCCTCTAATTTCTCTGACCTGAAGAGGCCCGATAAAAGGCCAAAAGATGCTCAAGTGCTTAAACTTGATATTACATTAATGTAAGTTGTCAATCATAAAAATTAATTTTGTGTCTTTGTAGAAACTTCTGCATTTTGGCTCACAAACACTGAAAATACTTTGTTAAATTTCTTTTTTGACAAAAGGCTTAGAAGATCCTACTTCTGATATTCCATATTTGCTCACAATTGAGAACTAGAAGAAATTCAGACCAAAACTTGTAACTTTTCAAATAACATATTGCATTTACACCTTTGCTTTGGTCTAAATCTTACTTGTAATAAAGTATCAAAGTATCATTCAGCTCACCACAAATCAGTTATTTTTCCTTTTGACAGGACTATTTGTTAATATTAATGAAAGTGCATAAGAAAAAATGCTCTGTAATAAGAATTACCAAAAATAACAGCTACCAAGAATGAAAGCTAAAGCTTAATTAAGTTGTTGATTTGCAGGTTAAAAGGGGAAAGTCTACTTCTTCGTTACTAGCATGAACACTGAGTGTAATGTGGCTACTGAGAAGTTAAAGAAATATATATGACTACTTTTGTCTTTGTTTACATATATTGTTACTGGTTTTATGAAAAAAGCAGTTGAAACCAAAATACTTCCATAACTTTACTTACTCATGTGATAATAATTCAGACTCTCTTGATAAATTTTAATATCTCTGGAATGAGATGTCACTAAGAAGAGTAGAACTGCATTAGAACTGGTACATTTGACATTTCTGAGGCCACACTTACACACAAAGTGAAATAAATAAATAAATAAGCTTTATTTTTTAAACCCAGGAAGCATGAGAGGGTGGGAGCAATATAGGTAGACTGGGTAAGCATTATAGCTGGTGTCAGTAGCGGGTTCATGGAACATTAACAATCTACTCCAGTGAATGGCACCAACCAAGTATTGCATGTCATTCTGAAAAATGCACTAGGACAGACACCTCCTACTTACCACACATCTACTGCCACTTGCTTATTCAATCTGTATCAGCCAAAAGGTAGGAGCGTTTGTCATTCTATAGCTATTACAGAGGAAATTAGGCAACTTGACAGCTTCTAGTTAACAGTATAAAATAAAGTCTCCTTTTGTACTTTCCTAAGTGACAAAGATTGTACCTTTTCTGTCACACACCTCCTGACGTGCACGGCATAAATTTTCTGAATCTTCAGGCTTTCAGATGCTTACCTGCCACCATCCCTTTCTCACATCACATTCTGTCTCAAAATATACTCATTTCAAAGATCTCTGAGAAGGCTCTACAGGAAAAGTTAGTGGCAAAACTGGACACAAGTTGATTGTCCTACATTCTCCCACTTTTGATAGCCTACTGGTGCAGTAAGAGCCTTGCTGGCTAGTTTCTTATTAAAGGGTCAGAACCATATGCTGAAAACATTCCTTCTGCATATGATCAGGAGCATCAAATGGCCATTAACAGAAAGTAATGTCAACATGCCACCCATTGTAATGAAATTCTCATTGAGCAGGTAATGGCTTTCAGAATCATCTGCATACCAGGTCATTATAAAGAGATGTTCATATTCCCAAATTTTTTATTTGTGATGCTTTGGTCAAGACACCAACTCCTGATACTTTTTATGACGCATTTGGATATGGATGCCAACTGCATTTTTCTACACTTGGATGAAGTTTCCCAGGATCATTCTGGGTAAAGCAATTTTGACCCAAGAATTGAATGCTGAAAGCCACAGAAGTAAGAGACGAGGCACATCAGCACACCACCGTAATTACTTAGCTGTTTTATTGTTTTCATTTTACATGATTTGACAGGATACTATTCTAAACCTGTGTAGTTCAGAAATAGCAGGTACTCTATTCCATTCCATAAATAACTGTAAGCAAACCAACAGGAACTATGACAATTTTAAATCCTTAAAAAAAAAACCCATGCAGCAGAATTACAAGTTAATTCTCATTAATACATGGACATAAGTATCACAGAAAAGCCTAATTTCTATGGGTATTAGGATCCCTAAGTGTAACCTACCACTTTCCCATAATGTGCTTGTTTTTTAAAAAAAAAAAAAAAAAAAAAAAAATTCACTGCATTCCTTTTACCGGCTTGTCCAGAGATAGTTAGGCAATGAATAACTCCTCAGCCTTAAGCAGCATTAAACACACCATCTGCAGTTCTTTAAAAACAGCTGACTGTAATACTTGCTATCGTACAACTTTGTATTCCTAATACATATCTCTCCAAAACACAGCAAAGTTCTAGCATCTACCAGCTAGTTTCACAACACGATGGACTTTCACAATATATAGCAAACACATACATTTGCCAATTACTGACAGCTAACCAAAAAGAATAAATATCCTCAGAGAACTTAAAACCTATCATAAATTTAAGATTGCAAATTTATGATTCATTTAAGTGAATGAGCTTTTCCCCTCAAAAGAATTTAATGCTTATTTAGATTCATAAGGATGGTTAGTTTATAAATCAGATGGAGAAGATATGGCCTTGTGCTTAAGGCTCTGTGCAACTCATCCACACATATACTTTAATAAAAAAAAATCCTAAAAAATTCAACACTATTTTCAATGGAAGCATTGAAGAAGGGGGTAATAAATATCTAAAAATATCTATTCACAGAAAAACAAAAAAGGTATTTTTTCAGGAAACCAACTTACAGAAATCCAAAATGAAAAAAAAAAAAAAAAATTGGAGTAAAGGCTTAGCTTATCTATATGTAATATGGCACTGCAAGAATCTTTGTAAGTATTTCTGTTCTATTGCCAGTTCTTAGCCTTTTCTTTCCCAAACAGGCTATATTCAGAGAAACCTGACTTGTATTCTAATTCACTGAATAATTTATGCATCAGAAGACAATGAATTTTGGGGCAGCTTAACAAACACTCCAAGTCTACAAGCCCACAGCACTTAGATTTTGATCTTCTCTGAAGTGAAATTTTACCTTTAATGTGAAATAATTCTAACATAATAAATCACATAATTACAAGACCTAAATCAACCATTACAACTTATAGACCCACCCCATTACACTGAATTCTCAAATTCAAGTTATGATGAAGCAGTCATTGGAGCTGTAAGATAAAGTCTCCCCCTCAAAATTTCTACAAATAGCAAAAATGATATTACTTTTCCTGTCCTTCAAATCAAGTGCTAAAATATACAAAGATTTCAAACTGGAATTCTTTCTCAATGTGAAACCCTTTGAGGGCTAGGGTGCAGATACACACAAAATATCCTTTTGTTTCAGCATTCTTGAAACACAGACTAAAAGAACTCAGTCTTCATTATAGTGTCATATGTAGTCAACAGTGAAAATACATCATGCAATTTTCCTGTTTTCAGATTAAAAAGACCTTGTATAACACTTCTAGCTTCTTTTGAGGGTCATGTATTTGAAATTAACTTTTTCTCAACAGGTACTTCTAGACCATAAGTGAGACTTCGAAATATTCCCAACGCAACTGTAGAATTCATGACATTAAAGATATTTTTCCTTATTAATATGAGAATAAACTACATGATGAATGCTGCTATTCTTCAATGAAAAGCAGAAAATATCAAGCACTGCAATTTCCCTTTTTCCAACTTCTGAAACACATCTAACTCTATAGAACCTCTACTCATTCATACTTTCCACACTTAATATACAGACAAGAGTTTTCTTCACATCACGGCAGAAGCGGTTCAGTACAAGAGACAAGTGTGTTAGTCACTTTTACAATAGATACAATAGAGTTCTTAACATTGTAAAAAAAGGAAAATCAATGGGAAAGAACGAACTTCATATTCTAAAAGCATTAGGTAACAATACAGTTATGTTGTATATTGAAAAAAAATGAGTGAACTTCTGCTTAATTACATATAACCTAATTACCATATTCCTTATTTATTTGCTATGAAAAAGATAAGGAGGTATTGGGGATAATACTGAATTACTAATTTAAGACAAAAGTTGCAATCTTTAAGCGCTACAACATGAGTCTAAGTTGACTAATGTAGTATTAAATCATATTATTCAGATCAATGCTTTATATTATATGTCTTTATTGCTGAAAAACTGTAGTTCATACACTTATCATTCAGCTTTAAAGGAATTAATGGTTTTTGCATTTTTGATCATCTAAAAATGACAGACTTAATTAAATTACCTCTGGTATCCCCAGTTTTCTACATGCATCCAGAAAGTTTTCTACGTTTCTCCTGCATTTGGCCATGCTAAGTTTAGGCTGTAAAAACAAGAAAGAATAGTTTTCAGCAAAAGAAGTAAAAAACATTCATTCAGTCAATTCACCTATTGCATTATTCTTGTACTGATGCACCTTTTCCATATTTCTCCTGAAAACAATGCATAAAATTTTACTCAGCTTTTTTGTCTACTACTATAAAAACGTCATGCCTACAAATACTGTCTGAGTACATAAGTTGTGGATACCCTGTGCTTTTACTTAATTGTTAGCATCACCAGCACATTTAGCTCTCTACTTGTTCATATCCAGCTTATGAGGTTCTAAAACCTGCCTCTTATGATGATTTGTGGCAGACGACATTGATTTTCTGGACAGCAAGTAAACTGATAAAGCGTTTCAGCATACATCATGGAGAACAGACTTAAACATAATTAAAAGGCTCTTACTGTTTAAATTTTTTATGTACTCACAAACGTATAGTAACTATACACAATTTTAATGTCTCTGAAAAAGAAATTTCCTATTACTGTAGAATTTCAAATACTTCCATAATTTGTCTCACTCAGGACTATTCAGCCAAATACTTATAGAAATATCTTGTTAATTAAAAAAAAACAAACCAACTCACTATTTTACTTTTTAGTGCAAGTTGTGAAAGAATGGTAATTCCTGAATATCAAAGTAAGCCAAGAATTCATTATAGTAGCAGGGACGTCAAAGAACTAATTTTCTAGGCTAAAGAAATTTGAAGGCTGTTCCAAGCAAGAGAACATCATCAATATAAAGTTGAAACCAAATGAAAACAGATGTAAAATATTTGCTTCTTCGTACAGAAAACACCACAAGATTCTTATCTTAAAAACAGAATCAGCAAAAAACCCTTATCTTTTTTCCCCAGAAAACTGAGTTTGCATTTTTTGGCAATATCATATTTTTACCAAAGCCAGAAATAATTTAAAATCAAACAACAGCAAAAAACAACTCCACTAGACTCTCTGAGAAAATAACTTTTTCTTAACATCTGTCTTCTTGGAAGTTCTTATACATTGCCTCTGAAATCCACATCCTATTCTCAGAATCGATTATCAGGCTGTACATGGCAAATTTTTACCAATGTGTACATGGAAAAAAATAAAGGCCGATAGTCTAAAACCATACAAAATCTCCTTAGAACCAGACTGCTATCAGAAATGTGGAACCATGATCTGTCCAAGAAAAAGACATCAATAAACCAAGAAAACACTAAGAAAAATAAGTTTCAAGAAATGCTCACAGAGAGATTACATTAATCTTATGTCCTGAAATCTTTAGGTCCTTAAGTTTGGCAATCCAGTAGTAAATCACTACAGCACATGCTTCTATTCTGTTCTGTCTGCAGGTAAAAGGAATCATTTCTACATTTAACCCAATAGGAAAAATATGCTAATAAGCGCTGTAAGTGCTTTAGTGACATGACATCTGCTAAGCCAGACATTGCTACAGTTAACGTCATCTTTTTTAAAATCAACAAACAAGTGGCTAATCTTCTCTGTTGCTAGATCAGAGAGAAGCAAGATAATTTTATTCACTTACAGATGTATATATATACATATAAAAATATATAAAGTTAATGAATATTTGAATTTCTAATAATGTAAATGTTGCACCTAATAATAAAGAACATTCACTGAACAGCAACCTGTTTTAATGTAACTAAATATCATTTGGTAATAAACCCGTATTTTTTTTAAACATTCCTCCCCTCCACCCCAATGCAACAAGAAACACAGAACTTACTACTGCTGGTGAAGGTACATGAATACTTCCTACGGACCGAGGACGAACGTGATTTACTAAATGGCAGAGAACTACACCATCCATCAGAGCAGACCCCAAGTCTTCAGGCAAACAAATCTTTAGCCTTGTTTCAATGTTCTGCAAATGAAGAATATATGTACACTTTAATAAAGAAATGGATGAAGGGGAAAAACAGGGACTATATATCCTTATCTTCTCCTATGCTGTAGGCACATAGCCAGTTTTGCAGTTTTGTTTTACCAAGAAACACACTTCATTTATAGAACTAATTCTTTAAAAACTAAAACCTAACCTCCTCCACTCTATGTTGGCCACTGAATTATGTAAACTTCTTTAAAAGAACTTAACACTTAAAATGCTGCTGTTATCATATGCATTTATTTTTACATATAAAAATGCATATGCATGCAATTAGCCATGTGATTGTACTACACAGGGCTCCTTCCTTTCATCATTACCCCAAGTCTTCTACTTATCCATCTCAAATTTTCTTTATCATCAGCATTTTGAATCAGAACTACATTGTGTTAATTATTGTACAAGCAGAGAGTAAAAGGCAATCTTTCTCCAGTAGCCTAAAAATTACTTAGGAAACACTAGAGTGATCAGAGGGACAGGTAAGGCAAAAGAATTTTTTGATGCTTCTAAGTGAGACTGAAATCTCACTGAAAATAATTTGATATTGCAAAATAAAATACTTTGAAAATATCTGAGAATTTTCTAGGAAAAAAATCCCCCTACAATAAGATTGTGACGTATGATAAGTTGCCTAAATTGTGCTCCAATCTTGTAAACATTCCAACCCTATACTTAGAGATAACTCTCAGATATTTTCTATTCCTAGTTGAACTTCCTTAATGCCATTAATCTCTATTAACATATTACCTCAACCTATGCTGGGTGTTTTAGACAAAAATAGATTATTCTCTTCAGAATCAAAGGAGAGTGTAGGTTGGAAGAGATTTCTGAAGGTCACCTGGTCTAACAAATTTGAAGTGAGATCAGAACCTTGGTTAGTTAAGTTCTGGATATCTGTAAGGAAGGAGATCCCACATCATCTCCAGGCAACTTTGTTCAATGTTTCACCACCCTTTTTGCAAAGAATTCTCTCCTTATAGCTGCTTGAAATTTCTTTTCACTGCCATTTGTGCCACTGCCTCTTGTTCTTTCAGTGTGCATCTTTGAAAAGCCTGGCTTTATCTTCTCTATTACTATCCTGCAGGCAGCTGAGGACAGTCATATATTCTCAGCACTTTATTCTCCAAGCTGAAGACATCCAGCTCTTAGCTTCTTTCTTATACATCCTTTGTTTGGGTGCCCTCACGATGAAGTAGCCTCTACTGAATTCACACTGGGGTTTCATTATATTTTCCCAGTTTTTCTTTTACTAGACACACTACTCAAGTACTCACATGTATGGTTGCTCAAGTGCCAAGCAGGGGAGTGCATCACGTGCACTAATGTTTTGTTTTCACCTTGGATTAATTAATAAATTAGAAAACATTTTTGGTATATGAGATACACAGAAAGAATAAATTTTGAGACTTTCTTCCAAATCTGTTACAAAAAGGTTTGTATAAATTGATGAATTAAAAAATCATTCTCTTAAAACACTGAATTGTCTGTTTGGAGACTGTTCAGTACAGATCAGGGTGCTTTTTTTATTTTTTTTTTTTTTTGAGCACAACACTGGTTCAATGCCATTTCCTGTTGGAGTTCATGGTTTGAGACTAGATTTAATTAAAATTAGAAGACTTCAAGAAGTGGATCAATATTCTTTCAATTTTGTCACCACTGAAGAACTGCTCTCTTTTTCAAAAATCATCCACACTACAGCAGCATTTTTTTCCACTTAACATGTCAAAACTACTGAATATTTACCCTTTGAGTGACAAAAATCAGTCAGGATTTCTTGCTAGACTCTATGGCTCATGTGGAAGTGGCAAATCACTCTTGAGATGACAACTGTCTAAAGTGACCATGGACATATACAAAGTCAAATGAAGGAAAAATAAGTATGTCTCTGAAGCAAAATGTTTTATGAAATGGAGTAATTTCAGCACAAGCACCCCATTCTAAAGGAAAGGAGAGGACATATGGAAGAAACACTAATGTTCTCACAATATGCAGCTCAGGTGAAGCAGTTGAACTAAAGGCAGCAGTGTACTTATATTTCTAAGTACGAAACCTGAGCACTGTAATAGTTGTTTCTTCGTGTTTAGTACCCAACTTGGTTAAGGCTGCAGGTTCTGAGGAGTCTCACTAAATTCTAACACAGCATTTGACAATCCAAAAGCAAAATATACTAACAGATATATTTATTCAGTAAGCATGAACTTAATGACTTACATGCTCTGGGCTATTTTCTCATACAGTACATAATGAAATTGTCTGGAAGTTACTTCTCTCACTAAAGGACCCAGTATAACAGAGTAACTTTATTAATTCAAAAAAATCTCACTCCGTGCTTCCAAACAGGGCCAATCTTCTAGTTTCTGTCACCACTCCTTGACTTGAAATCAAATCTCTCACAAGAGACAAGAAAACTTTCATTTCAGGACAATGCTTCAGGGTGAAGGCAAAGAAGGATAGTGCGTGGAGCTGAAGGACAATAACACACTAAACCAGGATTACTGGTAATACCTAATACTAATACAATGTAGAAAGATCTTTATTAAGTCTTCATGGTCATGCCCAATATGGTGACTAACTAAAGGCAGGAACCTTGACATTATTTTTAGAAACAATTACCTGGGGACTTGCTACATACTTGCGGTAACTCTTAAATGTAAAAAGCTGCATGGATGCTGCTGTCTAGACTACACTCAAGAACTACATCCTAGTGCAGTTTATCACTGCTACTTCCATTTTCTTCTCCATTACCAATAACTCTGTCTCATCTAAGTCCTGCATCTCATCCTTTCGGCATCATACAAACTAGAATTGATAATATACTACATTCAATCAACTATGCTGAATCTTCAACAAGATCTGTTATGTTCAAAAATTCAGCAAGACAAAGGAAGATCAATCCAGACTTAAAACAAGTGAGGTCCTGGAGTAGGGAATGAAGATCTAATCATCCTCTTAGTTCTACTTTAAACAACCCCTCTGTTAAACACTATTTGGTAAGGAGAAAAAAAGTGAACCCTCTTGCTTTAGAATTAAATAATGCAAGACATGTTATGTAAAATAAATGAATAATTTTGGAACTAGTCATTCCATGAAGTTAATGACATAAGAAAAATAATCTTGTAATTGGGCTGCGATATCAAAGTCACCTAATACACTTCCAGGATTTGCACTGTGTTTAGGAGTGCAAAGATACCTTCTCTTCTGTTGATAACATAACTGGAAACCTTGACAGGTTCAGGCTCACAACACTCCTTATGGCAAAGGTGACACACAAACAGCTCTTCCTAGGTATTAGCTGTGTAACACAGACCCTACGCAACCGCATGCAGCAATTTTTCCATCAGGCTCTAGCTTCTATATTCAAAGCGTTATATCAGGACACCATCCTGTACATTCAGATTTTCAAGCGATGAAATATTAATTTCATTTCTAAGAAAGCTGTTTCAAGCATTAGTTATCTGCTTAATAAAAAGTTTAACTTCAGCTTTAACTAATATGTTTCATTATGCCTTTTACTTGCAGACTGAAGTCTTCTCCAGCTGTTAGGAAATAGTTTCTAGATCTCTCTATCTCTTAAGTGATCACATCATCCTTTCTGATAAAACTAAATCAATTGTTAATTCCACCAGTGCAAGGCATGCTGTTTTTCTGTATGTCATTGAGGTAATGCCTATCATTATTTCTCATTTTTACAAAGCCTTTCCTGAAGTACAGACATCTGACTGTGAAAAAGCACTTCAGGAATAGTCTCATCAATGTGATTTGCAAAAGTAATATTGCCTCATTTAACCTTTTTAATATTCTCCTACTTAGACAACTTTCCCAGAGAAAAATTAAGAAATACATTCCATTAGCACAAATTAATTCCACCAACACTCACATACCTCACGTAGCTGTTCCACAAGCTCTCTCTCTTCTCTCATCTGCTCCATTTTCCTTCGAATTGTAAATTGTGGGTCTATTGATTCCAAATTTCTTTGTGGTCTTAAGAACACTATGATTTTAAAAAAGACACATTTTAATTTACAAATGAACACCCTGATTTATTAATTTCTAAATGAAGCAAAATCCTTAGACACTGCCTCCAGCAAAAACTGTTGAAAAATTTCTCTGTCCCCAGGAGGACAGAAAAATTTGACCTTGGATTCAACCATAAATGGATATTTTTTGGGTATTGCTCTGAACCGCATCCTTTGCCATCAGCAGAGTTGATAATTTTTCAACCAAATCATAATTTCAACAGACAAGTTTTGTCAGATGATTAAGCACCAACTTTAAGAGATTCTCCTCTGTGCAAATCTTTGTATCTAATACGGCGGGAAACACCTCTACTCTTTTAAGCAGAACCCTCTCCCACAAGATGCTGAATTGTGTAACAAGCTATGACATGCATCTTCCTACACAGAACTAACTGCTTACTAGGTAAGGTTATACACTACAAAGAGAAAAGCCACCCACCGAAAAAAGACTAACGTAGGCAGACTTAGCCATTCAGTAAGTCTGTCTACATTAAAAAGTTGTATTGCAAATGTAGCGTTTCACAAACTCTTTGCAATACTCCCTCCCACCAATCCTGTCAACTGTATAACTTTGCCCACATATAGTTCCTTGAAATAATTACATGAAATCTCTGCATATATGCACCTCTACACTTCATTTTTTTGTGATCAATGACTGTTCTGAATAGTTCAGAAGAACAAGATGATGTGAGCTCAAAATGCAACTGTTCTCTGCTTGTCACTCAATAATAGGCCAACTGTATTATTATGGAAAATGATCCTGCTTAAAAGAAAGAAGTATTTTGTATTGTTACTTTCCCACCTCTGTCCTGAATGTAACATGGAACCCTAAGTACCAGTTTCTGGGGTGGAAAGTACAATGCCTAGAAATCTCCATTTTTACATACAGCTACTGCTCTGTCTCAATTTTGTTAATTTAAGGCCATTAAAGAAAGAGAGGATAATTTCTGGGTCAGTAAGTCACAGAAGAGAGGAACCTTTTGTTTCCTAAAAGGCACATCAGATAACTGGAAGAGTATGAATTGCCAATAGCACCTACTAGAGGAGCAAAAAAAGATTAATTACTCTTAACTGTAAGAAGGATACACATGGGTGTAATCACAGTAATTCAGATGTTCCATTAAAAATTGTGGCACATCCGCCATTTTATTTAGGTTGTGATTTGGGTAATAGGCTGAATTTTAAAAATAATCCCTCAAAATATCTAACAAAATAAAACATTGAACTGTTAGTAGAAGGAAATTTCATCCACTTTCTCACCAAAAGTAAACCGTTGATGAAGCCCTGAAATCAATTCAGGGTCTACATACAAAATTGTACCCTCTGACATCTAGGGCTCAGATAAACAAGACAAAAGTTTCTGCACGAGAAATACTTTGAAGTCTCAAACAAGTCTAGTCACAAGAATCTCACCTAACTGCACACAGGTTGGGTAAGAAATAAAATTAATAATCTAAGCTAATTCTCTCTGCAAAGGGACAGACAGACACCACCTATGGCAGTTCATCCAACAGGCAAGTCTTTCCCTTATTTACTAAAAAAGGAGCTTAAGGCAACAAACTCCCTACATACACTTAGGCTGCTCATTTGAGGCATCAAGACAGAATAAACTATGGCCAATTACCAAACCTGCTTCCTTCTACTACTTGACTCACAGTCATAACTGTAATTTTTCACAGGCAACTGAAATTTGCTACATTGCTGTTAAATGAGTAATTTCCGGAAATTACATATTAAAGGCTACTTGTTAAGCAAAACTTTTAAAAAGGATACCTAAATATTACAGTTTTATGTTAGTAAACCCTGTCCTTTTTAATGTCATCAGAAATCACACCAGCAGAGTGGGAAAGCATACTGCAGAGAACATGCAGGACTGAGAACTAAAGGTATCAACTTCAGCTCAGTTCCCTTCTCCAGGTGAGCTGCAGAGCTTCACCAGTGTCACCATTCAGAAGGGTCTGCACACAGGTCCACACATTATACGTAAAAACTTCCCTTTTGCTGACGTCCCACACATAACATGAGAGTAGCAGAGCCATGCCTTCAGATGCAATAGGTTCACAGTTGTACTGACATTTAAGCTTTGCCTTTGGAGAAGGCAACCCGCAAGCTTGGAACAGAACTATTTCCTACGCACCGTGTATCAACAGATTATGTGCTTCTTAATGTTTTGTAAAGAGGTATGTATAACTGTGACTGTACATACCCGAACATACCAAGGCTGTTAACAGCTCTAAGTACTGTTGTTATGAAGTATAACAATCCATATACCTCATTTAACTATGCTATTTCAAAAGTATTCTCTACTGATTTAGGTAATTTTAAACTGATTAGTACATTGATAAATTTCTGATGAAGCACTTATATACAGTGAAAATTAAATACTGAGAAATATCTAAATGTTATTTAATAAATCATATAGTTTAGGAAGGCTACAACAAGAAAAAAAATCAACTTCCAAGTTTTTAAAGTGCAGAAGCTCTTACCCAAGACTTCCATTAAACTCCAGAAATGTACTGAATTAAAATTTCCACATTAGCAACTCTGTAACAATTTCTTGCAGACTGTTTCTAAATTTTTAAGAGGTGAAATAAAAATCTCCTATCACATTTATTAAAAACTGTGGTTGCAATTTCTCAGATTTTCATTTTAGAAAGAGTGCATTGTACAAGTCTAATAACTGAGCTTTGCTGCTTCTCAGATGAAATACCTAGATAAAACCATATTTGAAGAGTAATACTATATTTAAATGGTATTTAAATGTCACTGTACCTTTATTAACAGCAGCGACATTTCAAATTATTCTCTGTGAAAGCCTTAGTTCATACTTATGTTCAATATTGCAAGTATCACAGTATTATTATAGACTTCATTCAGTTTGGGCACAGCTACCTTTGTTTAGGCCTTTGCTAAGTCAATATGAGTGTCCCAAGATTCCTTCTGACTTCAGACTACAAACATCTGTTAATGGAAAGTAAATATCAACACTATTTATTCAATTCCATTCAAGAATGAGACACACATTCCACCACAAGGAAATGGGCAGGCTAATCCCAAAGTGGTGGGAAACCACAATTAGAAGTTTCTAAATAAAATGTTTAATTGATTAAAAACCAAAACAACCACCCCCATCCCCCAGACAAAAGCATTAGTTACAGAAGTTTCAGTTACATAAGGAATTTGAAGCAAAATATTCTACTACAGTAAGTCTTTAGCAGTCCTGAGTATTGCTTGCTTCTCTGCATTATACACATTTTCCAGCAAGGGGAGCCCACACACCTCACACACGCTCTGAAGTTCTATTTTTTGGAGTTTCTGCTTTTGAATCATTGGTCAACCAAGATTCTTATGTGATGACTGTCCCAATAATTTTTTGAACAACTATTTTGTACAGTCTCAACAAGTTAAATGCGTAGTAGTTAATAACACAACATGTATTTGACATACCACAGTCAAGGACAAACTTCCTTGTGAAAATTGTTATTTTTGTACTCAGTTACAATGCACATAGGTGCATTAATTATAGGATGCTAAATTCCTTGATGCGCTAAGTACTTAGTTTGACAACTTTATCTTTCAGGTAAACAACAAAATGAATTAACCTGACTCTAAAAATTATAGATAAAAAGAAGGTTGGACTAATGACAGGGAGCAATGAAGTGAGTCTAAAAGTTTATAGTTAAGATTTCTCTTCGATTGATTTATTCAGTCCAAATTTAAGTAACATTGAAGTTATTACACAGAATCATTTGCTAAACCAAAGCCTTCACAATGGTACAGATGTTGATCTTAGGAGACCTGTCTGTTCCAAGCTTTATAACCTCCCAGAAGCTCTGGATGTAGCCTACTCTTTTACAGAGCTGTTGCCAGATAGTTACATTAAAGATGATATGAAGTATCATCTGATACTTCATATATATATATATATAGGTATCATTTACATTGATGTGTGGCATTTCTATATCAAAGGCTACACCTATACTAACAAGCTGCCCAGGGCTGGTGCATGGATCCTCAGCACTGGCCTGCACCCATTAATACTGTTAACGTTGTTGTATCCACATACAGTTTTATCTGTGCAAACCTGCCCCCTTCTATGCAATGTCTAGGTAGAGCTCAAGGAATAGCACAGGCAAAGGACATTCCCCAAATGCAGCTTAAATGCAGCCATCCTGTTTTAGAAAGTGTCTACATTCAGCCTGTATCTGGGACTAAACTATAGTAGTTGCTCTGTCACCCGATGACCCCTCCCCAGCCGGGAAGGGGGATCAGGAAAAGGAGAGGAGCCCCATGGGTTAAAATGAAAATGGATTTAACAAAACAGCAAAAAGTAATACTAATGGCAACATACAGAATACAAAGTTATACTGAGCCCAGTGCATGTGCAGTGGTCACAATAAACAGGAAAGCACTCTTCAGGAGCAGAATGGTAAGTTTCTACAGATGGGGAGAGGGGGAAGAAGAGGAGCCCCCATTCTTAGCAAACTTCCGCCTTTATAATGAGCATGACATTTATGGTATAGGATACACCTGTTTGCCAACTTGGTCAGCTGCCCTGAGGCTTTTGCTCCTCCCAGCTTAAGCTCCTGGCTGACTGCTATTAGCCTGTTTACCATGGCTGGCCTATGATTCCACCCCAGTGAAACCAGGATAGAAAGTAAGAGTGCTTAGGTATGGATTTGAATCATGCTATGCCAGAGAATGCTCTTTGCTCCATTTTACTTCGTTCCATAGGAAGACACACCTTAGATAAGAAACTTAGACACAGATAATAAACTCTAAACAGAAAGGGAACAGTCCTGATTAAATACATATATATAAAAACATATATCTATATATATGTAGTTGTAAAAGCAGTTTTCTGTTGTAACAGCCCAAGGTAATAAACACTAATATTTAGATTTGGCTTAGGTTTGAATGACATGAGACATCTATCTGTTCCAAATGCACAAGCACACGCTAGTCTGTACTGCTTGTTTCATTTAGAAGGCTAAAACAGTAACAAAACTAGATTAACATAGATCAAATTTTGCACTGACAGAAGTACCTCTAGCTGTCTCTGTTAGAATATTCATCAGCAAAACACCAAGTTAACTTCATATTATCATGAACTAAATTCAGTTTTTCAACTTACCGTTCTCACAATGCTTATATTCATACTCATTTCCTTTACAGACTGATTCCTTGCATATGCACTCTTTTATGGTTTTATAGTCAAGAACACCGTGGCAATAGCAAGTGTTGCCAAGTAATGACCCAAAATAAGAATGTAGGCATTCTAAACTAAATGTTGGCATTTATCATTCAAGATTTGTGGTCTTGGTATCAATCGGATGGATCACTCTGACAGTTTCTAATACCTAACACCTTTCTAATTTACGGCAACTGGAAGAACAGCAGCCCTACTTTAAAAAATACATCTGCCTATTAAATATTTATAAACAGTTTCATTAACTAGGTTCTGTTTCTTCCATCTGACCTGTAAGTATTAATGCAGTGTAAGACCCTGATAGCCCAAACATGGCCAACTTTGCATACAAGTGCCATGACACAATGTACTATGACAATAACACTCTGGAGAAAAGAGAAACAAAAGCAGCAGTAACAGAGTCAACTAATGTACCTGGCCTTCACTATGCACAGAGAAGTTTGATAGCTTACTAACAGTTTCTGTTGGACAGAAATCACTATTTTTGCTTAGCTGATTGTTTCAGCTTTGTTTCTTCATGGATTCCTTCTCTAATTAAGTTAGCTATGCACCTGCATCAATAACTGCAGATGGGAGCAGGATATTTTTATTAGCAGTGAGTATCTATAAAAAAATAATAAAAAAACCACAGACAAGACAGTGGCAAAACTAATTGAGTACAACTTTTATAAACCCTTGAAAGTAAAGCAAATAAATAAACCTATATTGGAAATAGTTCTTGGAGTGGTTATCATGGGAAAAGTTGTTTTGCCAACTTGAAAACAGTGACGCTCTTCACTCATTTACCTTTGATATGACATTCTACAGTAAATTAACATGCATCCTCTGAGGTATTTAGCCTTATAAACATCCCCTCAAGAATACTGTCTTTTGTCCTTACCCACATGGGGTATTTGCCATATATTCAGGTTTCTGGAAACACAAAATTAAGTAAATTATATATGGAACACCTACCATTGTCACTGTCTCCTTCAGATGGGATACTGTAGCTAAAGTTGTCCCATGTTTGTGCCTGTGTAAGTGTGTTGAAGGAGATAGGAGGAAGACTGAGGGATGGGTCTGCTGGAGGGGAGTGATAGCCAGTCCGACCATGGAGGTATAAGGACCGGAGAGTGGATAAAAGGGGGCAGCAGCATTTCATATATGGCATTAGGATTGTATGGTAATGACAAAGATGTAATTAATAAAGGTGATTAATATCAAATGTGTAATTTTTGAGAAAAGAATGAAAGATGGTGCAGAATAAAAAGAAAAGTTATATGTTAGTACTTGCAAATCATACATTATATGCGCAGTTAAGGCTGTTAAGCTTAGCAACATCATTGTAACCATAGCACTTCACGCAACTTGTTTACAACCAACTTTTAAGAAAAGGTACCCATAGATTTTACATTATAGCCTGTCAAAAACCTTGACTCTGCAAATCAGAAGATAAATATATCAGCTGTGGAGTTTCACCAATGAAAAGTTCAGAGAACAAGAATTTTGGTGGTTTTTGTAACTATGTAATAAGAACACTTCCCTCCACAAAGACAAAGAAAATTTACATATCCGTATGAATATATTACTGCATTACATCTTCCTAGCTAATTTTGGCAAGTAGCAACTACATTATTCCTTGGATTTTCATTCTGTTGAAATATGTTCTATATAAGTACACGTACTAGAGGTGTTTTCATTCTGTTTAATTCACTTAATAGCACATGCAGCACTACTTTTATTTCCTGCGGACTCCCACAGCACTAAGTCCAAACCTACAAGGGGCCCATCACCCTAGGAAAGTTCTGATCTCAACTTTTACAGACTTTCCAGGGACAAGGACTGACATACAATACCTTCAAAGGGTGATCCTGAGTGTGCACCACAAGCGTTGGCAAACCTGCACTGTAAACGGTCTTCTGACAAACATAAACCCACTAAAGGTCCAGCTGGGCTCCCTAAAGCATGCAAAATTGCACATTTCCAGAGAACCTTCAACAGAGTCTGGAGACAATTTACCAGATGACTGAAAAAACGTATCATGCCTACAGTTCATGGCCACCCATAAACTCGTTATGGAGCTGAACTTGTACAGCAGTACAGTCGCTATTCTCCAACCATTCTGCCTCCTCTCTTTCAGCTAGTCACAGCAACGCAACGCCTCTTACTTGTTCTTCAAATGCTTCAGCAGACATTTTTCTTCATTTCCCACCAAACCTACTCTACAATTCTGTCTCCTGTCTTGATTGTGGCAAGGATTTCTGCCCAAGCTTTCCTCAAACCTCCATTCTACAGTATTTCAGGATGGAGTTTCAGTGTTTCATCCTTAAAATATCTCCTCTCCCTGCCTATCTTCAGCATGCCATCCATCCTTTCAAAGCCTCCCACTGGTTTCCTATTTTCTGACACAGAATTTAAATCTTGCCTCTGCCCTCCAAAATGATGCCACTTCTTAATGAGTTTTTCTTGTATCTGATCACAATGTTCCTTACCACTTCTGCCACAAAAATTACAAACTCACTCATGTCTTGGTTTCCTACATATATTTCCATGTTTTATCTATTGAATCCCACACACAAGCAATATTCATGCTCCTCAAACTAAACTGGATATTATAAAGTACCTCTAAATGCTAAACCATAAACCTAAATCAATTTAAAATTACTTTGTAGATCAAAAAGCAGCTAAAACCATTTAATATTGGAAAAAAGTCCAAGCTAAAGTTTCAGTAAGCGCAGGAAGTCCCTAATTTATACCATTCCAAATTAATAATCATAAGGAACTTAATCACATAAGACTTTCTCCTTCCTACAGTTCTGGAATCTGTATTAACAATTACGATAATTCAAACAGTGTCTTATAAAACTTTGCTTTAAACTTCCTTTCACACTCAACTGTTGAAGAGCTCTCTCTCTTTAGCCATACCTTCCTCCAATGCCAGTTTACTGCTACTGGCTATTGGGACACCACATCAGCTGAACTTGAGAGTCAGCACAACTTAAAACTCTTAGCAGAGTCAACGTTGGGTAACAGAATACATTATGAACAGTCTTTAATTATGCTGGCAATTAGGATTCTCATTATTTTCCGAAGTATAAAGATAATGCAGTTAGGGAAGAAAACAAATGGAAAGCATCAATATCCAGAGATTAGAAAAACAGTAACTAGCACACTCGTGCTAGTAACTAAGGCAAAATATTGTCAAGTTCTTCTGATGATCCTTACGTGTTCCAACAAACTTGAAAGACAGTGAGGAAAGCACGTCCACAGATACTATCATTGTGCTTCAAATCTTCCACAAGTTACCAAAAATGAAGACAGTGGATTCACAAGTAAGATTACACGAAGTAAACAGTTGCAAGGGAATAGCTTTTCACTTCACAATACAGATTGCTTTGTGATTTTGTCAGTGCTTCCTTTAGCCTCTAAAGGTACAATTTTGTTGTTTGTCTGTGTGGCTGTCACCATGTTCAGCAGAAATTCTGAAACACAGTGACCTCAAAATGGCACAGAAAAAAAGCAAAAAATATTCTTGAGTACTGCAAGATGTATTAGTATGCATTCAGGCTTCAGGGTCTGGCATACTAAAGATATCATGGTAAGAACTTTGCAACACTCGCTTCTGACATTTCGGACCACTCTGATCCTATTAATCAGTTAATGAATCAAGCACAAAGAGTTTTAATTTATTAACTATTTTGAGTGATTCCTTTTCAGAGAGCAAAAGCACTTCCCAAGAGAAAAAAATATGGTTCCAAGAAAACTTGTAATTATTGGCTCTTTTCAATAGTAATTTCTTAAGGTTTTTAAAATTAATGTGAATTTGAGAAGCCCATACTTTATAAAAGTATTTAAAATACAGGAGAAAACATTCTGAAAAATTAAAAAAATCCTCTCTTTTTTACCTTCTATGTAAACATCTGACCCTTGAAAAGAATCTGTCAAGAAGTCAAAACACATTCATTACCTTTCAAAACATTTTCTTTGGGTACCATGTCAGACATCAAACATTAACTTTCCCAATGTTTTGCCTAGCTTTAAAATGAAAGAATTAAGGGACCTTCAGTCCCAAACACATATCAGTATGCACTAACACAGTATGTACTAACACAGAAGTTTAAGCCCCTGTGGTTTATCCTCTGGAAGCACCTCCATTTGTGTGCATACTTCAGAAAAATGGAATCCTTACCAGAAGTCTAGAACGGTTTACTTTCACCTTTCCAAGACACATAAATCATTGCAAAACGATGAGGGGGCAAAAAAAAAAAAAGTCAAATAGAAAGCAACATTCATTTAAAATAGATTAACATAAACACAGAGGAAAAAAACTCTCAAATTTCAGAAAAGTATGGTTGCATATATTTGGATTGAAAATCTGCCACCATTTTTTCCACAGAGAATGATGTACACCTTTTAGTTGGAACACTTTAATGTTCTTCTAATCTTGCACTCAGATTTAAAAGATTTATAGAAACAAGTAATTCAAATTGTAATGAAGTTAAATATCTATAACTCATTTTCAATGAGTTCTAATGTTTCCCATAAGGCCATGAAGAACTTAAATGCAAAAAGCTATTAAAATAAACTACAAACTGAGCTGAAAAACTTTCCTGGATCACAGAATTGCTGGACCCCTAGACTGGCTCAGCTCTAGGGCAATAAAGCCATATGTAATTAACAAGTACAGATTCAGACAGTGATAAGATGGTTCAGACTCCCACAAAACTAGCAGCTTTAAAGGAAATACAGTGAAGAAACTGAAGACATGGCAAGCTAACCAGCTTTGACTGGAAAAACAGGCAGGATTCACAATCATGCCAGTGTTTTCAGTCATGTACTACTTCTAACTGTAAATTATTTTTATGTGTTAGTATAACAAATTTTAGTACTACTTTTAGAATAATTTTGATTGAGTTCAAACGGGAGGGTGCACATGGAGGGCCTTGCACCCTGTAGGCTGCAGACCTTGTAGGTCTGCAGGCCAGCGAAACACTCTAGGTCTCTTCTAAAATGGTGGGAACAAGGAATTCCACTTGGAATTAAATCTGGCAAGGGGTTTTAAGAACAAGAAGGGCTTCTTCAAGTACATCAGTAGCAAAAGGAAAACTAGGGAAGACGTGGGCCCACTGTTGAAAGAGGTGGGTGCCCTGGTGACAGAGGATACAGAGAAAACAGTTACTGAATGCCTTCTTTGCTTCAGCCTTTACTGCTAAGGCCGGCCCTCAGGAATCCCAGATCCTGGAGGTAAGAGAGAAAGTCTGGAGGAAGGAAGGCTCTCCCTTGGTCAAAGAGTATTGGGTTAGAGATCATTTAGGCAAGCTGGATACCCACAAATCCTTGGGCCCCAATGGGATGCACCCAAGAGTGCTGAACGACCTGGCTGATGTTATTGCTAAGCCACTCTCCATCATCTTTGAAAAGTTATGGCGACCATGAGAGGTGCCTGAGGACTGGAGGAAAGCCAATGTTATTCCAGTCCTCAAAAAGGGCAAGGAGGAGGTCCCAGGAAACTACAGACCAGTCAGGCTCACTTCCATCTCTGGAAAGGAGATGGAGCAGCTTATTCTGGATGTCATCTCTAAGTACGTGGAGGAAAAGAGGATTATCAGGAGTGGTCAACATGGATTCACCAAGGGGAAATTGTGCTTGACCAATCTGATAGCCTTCTATGATGGCATGAGCGGCTAGGTAGATGTTGTCTACCTTGTCTTCAGCAAGGCTTTTGACACTTATGTCTCCCATAACATCCTCATAGGGAAGCTTAGGAAGTGTGGGTTAGATGAGTGAACAGTGAGGCAGATTGAGAACTCGCTGAACAACACAGCTCAGAGGGTTGTGATCAGTGGTGCAGAGTCTAGCTGGAGGCCTGTAGCTAGTGGCGATCCCCAGGGGTCACTACTGGGTCCAGTCTTGTTCAACATAGCCATCAATAACCTGGAAGAAGGGATCGAGTGTACCTTCAGCAAGTTTGCTGGTGATACAAAACCAGGAAGAGTGGCTGACACACCAGAAGGCTGTGCTGCATTCCGCAAGACCTGGACAGGCTGGAGAGTTGGTCAGAGAGGGACCTAATGAAGTTCAGGAAGAGCAAGGGTAAAGTCCTGCACCTGGGGAGGAATAACCCCATGCACAGTAGAGGTTAGGGGTTGAACTGCTGGAAAGCAGCTCTGTGGAGAAGGACCTGGGAGTCCTGGTGGACAAGTTAACCATGAGCCAGCAATGGCCCTCGTGGCCAAGAAGGTGCAGTAAGGGTGCAGTAAGAGGAGTGTGGCTAGCAGGCCGAGGGAGGTTCTCCTTCCCCTCTACTCTGCCCTAGTGACGCCACATCTGGAGTACTGTGTCCAGTTCTGGGCTCCACAGTTCAAAAGAGACAAGGAACTACTGGAGAGGGTCCAGCAGAGGGCTATGAAGATGATTAGAGGACTGGAGTATTTCTGTTACATGGAAAGGCTGAGAGACCTGGGTCTGTTTAGCCTGGAGAAGAGAAGACTGAGAGGACACATTATCAACACTTCTAAATATCTCAAAGGTGGGTGCCAAGAAGATGGGGCCATACTCTTTTCAGTGGTGCCCAGCAACAGGACAAGGGGCAATGGGCACAAACTGGAACACAGGAAGTTCCACTGAACATGAGGAAAAACTTAATTCTCTTTGAGGGTGACAGAGCACTGGAAGAGGCTGCCCAGAGAGGTTGTGGAGTCTCCCTCTCTGGAGATACTCAAAACCCACCTGGACGCGATCCTGTGCAACCTGCTCTAGGTGAAGTGCTTTAGCGGAGGGTTGGACTAGATGATCTCTAGAGGTCCTTTCCAACCCCTACCATTCTGTGATTCTGTGAATTCTAGGGTAGGAGTAGGAGACGAAACAATATACAGCTTCACTACTCATTACTAACTCATTACATTTTGTTACAGTGTGCTACATTGCTAATACACTGCCTTTCTATCTGAAGTTGGACCTGAAGTTTTACTACTGCTAAATTTCCCTGTCTTACTATGGTATAAATTGAAGGTGACGGGACTGAAACTGGATGTGATGAGGTGAAAGATTGTACAGTAACAGCTCTAGCTTGGTGATTCCGTAGTGTAAGATACGGAAAAATAAATTCAAATTACCAAGTTTTCTGCAAGCCACAGCTGTGACCAAAAGACACTATAGTACTGGCATACTCAAAGTGATTCAAATATATGAATTTGAATTGGTAGAATGCAGAGTATCAAAAGACTTTGGTATTCAGTGAGGCTATACGCAGCTGCAATATACTCAGAGGAAGAACTGTAGGAGCTGTGCACAGCTGGCCTTCCATCATCCAACTTGGAGGGTCTGTTGCAAAGGGCTGTGATCACTGCAATCCAGACTTACCGCAATGTAGCCACTGGACTGTGTAATATTACTCACTGGGATTTTTTGTTCCAAATCCTGAAAGGACCCATTTGCTCATCTTTTAACCCATACTTTAAATATAGAGAGAAATAACATCTCTAAAGCATCCGGAACATGTAAGAATAGAGCCAGAGTTTAATAGTCCAACAAACTAAGAAATGCAACTGAACAGATCTGTCAAACTGTGTATCATAACTTCATGAGAAATTTTAAATATCCTCTTCATGAAGATGTTTGGTTCAATACCATTTTCTTTTAATTTTTTTTTTTTTTTTTTTTAATAATCAACTCTATGGGTACAATTTCTTAAACACTCAAATGTAGAAACTGCTGCCATTATAGCCAAGATATTTTGTTATGGAAACTACAAGCTTGTAGTGGTTTACCAGCATTTGATTAAAAGCATTCGTGGAGAATGTGAGAAACCAGAATTAGTCTTAGGACACCAAAACAAACTGAGAAACCTATGGTTATTCTTCACAGTTGAGTGAGATGATTTAAGAATATTGACTGCCTCAGCAAGGAAAAGATAAAAAATGAGTTGAATCCTGTAGCTAATCCTGATTTTAAAGGAAGCTGTTATCCAAGCCCTCAAATACATCAATAGCATTTTTTGGTTTTGTTTTGTTATTTGGTTTTTTTTGGGGGGGTTTGGGGGGTGTAATAAACAAACTGCTCCTTGTTAGAAGACTGATGTTTATGCAGATCTAGTGCCTTGCAAATTCATTAAACTCAGACGCTGGCTGAAGTAAACATCTAATGTTCTTATAATGCCTGATCCTTACACAAGCGTAACTACTGAAAGACTCATTGCAATAAGCAATTTTCAAAGCAATGCATAATTGTTTTCCAAACAAGCCTCATTATTCACATGTATTATTCAATAAAATCTAAACTGTATCACTACAAACCAATTAAGCAAAATGCATACTTCAGTTAGTATGTCAGCACGGATGATATATCTGTATATATGTATAAAATATGCGTATTTATATATGTACACACATTTTTAAACATACATACATATAATTTTATAAAACACCTAATTTATTAGTAAGGGGTGAATAATATATGAATATACAATGTGCAAATATATACTTGTTACTAATTCAATCTTGATTCAAACCTGTAACCTTAAAATTTTCTAATTTTCCTCTAATTGTTGTACAGAAAATGTTTCATCACTGCCTTCTTAAGGAAATAAAAATACAGACATCTATTAATAACACAGATTAAAAAAAAAAAGTGCACACAAATTGGTTAATTCTCTTTCCCACATTACCTGATCGTGGCTTCAGGCCAAAAGGGATTGTGGTGTTTGTAGTGGGAGACATTGACGGACTTTTATCCTTGTTCTGTGTAATTCAAGAACATAAATCTAAATAAGAGTTAAATCTGGAATATCTCAGCACAACTGACTATATAAAATGCAAAAATTAACAATAATGCAGACTACAACTATTCCACCATAATCTGATCACAATATAGCTTCAAACCTATGAAAATCTCTCTTTTTTTAATGTGTCCTTTTCTTTTGCTGGAAAAGATGAGTTTCTGACCAAAGACTGCAAGATACTACCCCTAGCTATAAATAAGCTCATCTATTTCTCAGTTTTCTCCCATGTAATCACTTGGTTCCATCAAACAGACATTTCTGTGTCATAGTACATTTAGAAAAACAAAGACATGTTTTTTCCTTAGATATGTTTGTTTCTTCCACAGAATTAATTACCATTCTGAATGATATTTTCTGACTTTCTGCCTAAAAAACAGAAAGAGGAGGTCAAGCATACACCTCAGAGTAGGATCGCCCTTGACCTTGAACTAGGCTAACAGTTGCAGGAGGGAGATGGAGTAGCAGCATACGGGAGAAGGTGAGGTATAATCATACCACCAATGGTAACATTAGAAAGAGTCCTGTAACCAAACTCCATAATGGAATCCTGTATAAAAAGCAATTCCTCACAGAGCCAGGGACTATAGGAATCCCATCACTAAGACTGGTGGAAGTTGCCTGAGAGCTCAGGAATTTGCAAGATGCTCATACATAGTGCAGTGTAGAGGGAAAAGCCCTATTTGCACAGAAAATAACAAGGGAAAAATGTCCCCGTAAGGAGCTCCCTGTAATTTTCCTTTTTGACCTTCTACTGAGATTCGCACTGTGAAAGTGATAGGATCAATAAAAAAATCAGACTCCTCTCTGAAAGCTGATCAAGGACATGACAGAACTGTGCAAAGAGAAATTGCATTGCAATCAGTAGAAACTCTTGGGGAACAAGGAAGAGTGAAAAAAAAGAAAATGTGCCAGGACAAACACATTTTAAAAAATCAGAAGTTTTATACTAAACTACAGTAACTCATAAACAAGCTTATCAGAAAGTATGTTTTTATACCCTAGTAAATCCTTAAAATGACAAGAATAAACCACAGGCCAAATAAACCACATAGCCATTACTGGTAAACTCAGTCATATTTTCTGTGATATTCAATTACATGAGTCATTTAGCATATGAGTCTTTCATAAAAACACAGAAGAGACAAATGGCAGTAGCATCTTACCTCATTGTGAGAGGTTTGCCCACTTGAATTCCAAACAATTAGATCATTCTGTGTGGTTGGGGGAAAAAAAAAAAAGACCATTTCAGCAACTCTATTAGTGATACACCACAACAAGATAATTTACTCATGATACTCAGATACACATTAATACTTAATTCTTTTTTTTTCATTGAAGCAATTCCTTTTAATGAATAATAAATACTTCTATTGCTAGTTGAACAAAGTTTTAAAAAACCTTCTGGAAATTATTCACACAGATCTGTCATTAATTTTTGTTTCAATCCTAAGTGATCATAATTGCATTTAGAAGATTTAATGTTTGTTGGTTTAAATGCACTATCCAATTTTGTTTCACAGATTTTGTAATTAAACTATCACCAAGCATTTAATATGCAAATACAGATTTGTAATACAGATTGACAGAAGTATTCCATAAGCAATTAATTTTATAATTGCAATATAACATACCTTGTGTTAGCACTTCCACTACAGTTAAATTGGAAACATGTAAATCACATTAATAAATACAAAATACAATAATAAATTTTGCATCAGTCATAACTCAGCAGAAACACAGCTGGTAAAATTAAAAATAAATTGTAATTCAAGTAAAAATAATTTCCTTTGGGTAATTTTTTTTTTAATTAATAAAAAAAATGGAAACAAAAATAAGAGACAGCACTTGGAACACTTGATCCCGACAGTGCCGGAGCTTTCCAAAAGTTAGCAAGATGGGAAGGAAGATTGCACAGCCATTTTGCTTCATGACCTTTCTTGGCTACTTTTCAAGCTTAAAAAAAATTCTCTAGCTTTAGACATCTTTCATAATATTACCTCAACCACTGTATTACCTAGAATAAAGAGAAAACTTACTTGTCTGACATCAGCCGGTTCTGCCTGACTTGCACGCTACTATGTTCTTGTAACAGACCTGCTAGTTATGCCTACACTGCAGGTCTAATCTCTCTCAGAGCATGCAGGTCATGAGTCAGAATTTTGAATTTATGCTAAACTGAATTAATTTAGTAACACAAGTAGTAACTTAAGTGCTTACTGTACTACACAGAATGCAGTATGATTTAAAACTTGCTCTTGCAAGATGTGTTTCCATTTCATGGAACGTGCCTAGTGCTTCCACCTGCATAACACAGTCCAGATCAGGTCCTCTACGAGTATTTAGAGAGACTTATTTCTTCTTTTCCAAAGGTTCTTAAAAGTGCATCACCAGTGTCCTTGTTAAACAGTTCATCAAAACGCAGAGACCACACACATTTTGACGGTGAATTAGCCTTATCTGTTAATATCAGCAATGCAGTAAGATCTGTTTCAAATGAAGTGTGGTAACCCCAACGTACAACAACATAACAGAAGAGATGAACCAACTCAGTTTCTCTGAATTTGATATTTTAAAGAAAAAACAAAGACAAAATTAAGACTAACAAAGTCACAAGGATATCATAGCAATATTTGACTGGAATGATGTTTATCATAGGAATATTTGAAAAGCATCAAAATAAACCAGATTCAGTCTAGGTCTGGATAAAATAGACCACATTAAGGTACTACCAATATAGACAGAATGTTATGTAATTTTATTCTCAGAACCTTCTTGCACGAGCAGGCACAAAAATCCCTATACAAACAAGTTCTGAAGTAATAACACATGCACCGCATATTTAGATTAGATTTTTTTCACAGTTATTTCTGAATCATTGCAATGTACACAAAAAAACCTGAAACTTTAAAACTGGCATCTTGACCTATATATAGTCTCTTTGTAATACTAAACTCATTAAAAATGCTGCTGTTAACAAAAACTTAGCAGCTTACATGAATACAAGAGTATTTGGGATGAGGGGGAAGAGGAATCAGGTGTTTTATTTTACTGATGAAGTAACTTTGAAGTGACATTTTTTCCAGAGGACTGTAACCGCTGCAACTACTATAGTTTTTATTGGACTGTTATTAATTTCATCGTATCATTTTTTTCCCCAAGAGATAAGTCTTAATCAACTTCCCATTAAACCTTGAAATTCATGCTAAGGCAAAAAAAAAAAAAAAACAAACCAAAAACCAACACCAAAACACTGGGCCTAAGTACACTATTATTTTTACACACAAATTGACAGAATGCAACGATCCATTCCAAATGTTTCTGCATTTATTGCATCTAGACACCTCCATACCTGACTCAATGACCATTTTTCACCCTGTTCACAAGTTCTCACTTCGGGCTTTGTTTTCTCCATAATCAACTCCCTCCTCCTCTGAAATTCTAGTTCTTCCTCAGCATTTTCTCTCTGTAAGATAAATAATTCTTTAGACACTGTTTCACTGGAAACAAAACTGTATCTTTTCTTTTGCATAACATTATCTCAGAAGTACTTCTCACAGGTACTTGATGAAAAGCGAACAAAGAAGTAAGCAGATACTATATACTTGCAGTACCAGTGCTAACAGGTAGATAATGTAAATCTAAACAAAGTAGTTTGTAAAAAAATACCAGTTCACCAGTCAGGATACAGCTCAAATAATGAGGAGCATATATCACACTGTAAAACTCTAGATCTCACTTTATATACTCTCTGTAACTACAGTGACAGTGCTTTGGGAAAACACTAATGTTTAGTTTACAAAATATTTTGGGGTTATCTTTAATGAATGTACAGTTTTCCTATACCAGAACAGTGAGATGGGGGGGTGGGATGGTAGATGAGTATGCATAGCTGAACTAAAAACTGGAATGCATCAAAGTTGCACACAGAGGTAAAAAAAACCTAAGATGAAAAAGTAACTGATAAACCCAGAACAATGTTATATAAACACATATTAAAAAAAATAAATACAATTCCATAAAAATGTTAAAGAAGAATTAGTTTTGTCCTCCAAGCCTATAAAATTTTTCCCTTCCCTACTTGGTAGATTAATAATTGATTACATTGTTGCCTCACTTCCTGTCTCTCCCCCCCTCAAATATTTTGTAATAATACACTCATTAACATACCTGACCAAGGGAAGACATCTCCATCTGCATTTGACTGCTAAGTACAAAGATAAACAAATGCAAATATGTAATTCATTGTGTAGAAACCTGAGTATGATTAATCTAACAAATGCAATATTTTTTCTATAAAAGGTAGATAAACACACTTTACTGTAGAATCCTGAAATTCTAAAGCTGTTGCTGGTTCCATGGGATACAGATTCACACCACTGCTCTCTGAAATATCCATGCTTAATCTGCAAGGTTTGAAATAAAAACATTGCACTAGAGTATAGCTATGGTAACCATTCTGTTCAGTATTTAATTTCAAACAAATGGATATATGAAATACTTCTATGGTCATGGTTTTAATCTGCTCAGTGTTCTCTCTTAACAACTTTCTGAAATGCCTCCCCTGATGCGTCACTGTCACCATTTTAGTCCAAGCAACTTTAATGCTTTCATCTGTAAAATGTCACCCTGAGCAATGGCTTGTATCAAACAAAATGACCTGTTTACTAACGAAAACCATGTCATTACCAAGAAGACTGTAGATTTCTATACCCAACCTCTAGCACCCTGCATTCAAAGAGAAGGCACAGCCCTGGTCAGATTTTAAAATTTAATTTACAGTGGATGAAAATAAAGCAGTGCAACAATAAATTCACAACAGACAACATTCCAAAAGAAAGCAGTGAATATAGGAAAGGGAATATAGGAATCTGAAGAAATGTCTGAAAAAGATTGAGTCTGAAATCTTTTTCCTTTCCAGAACTGAAATACTGCATGTATCTCATAGGGTATGAGGATTTGAAACCCTGCAGAACACAAGGACAACAGTAACTGGGAAAGCGTTTTACAAGTTTAATAGTCATATCCGTTAGCAAAAATAAAATAGCTGCAAGTGATATGCTCTACATGCTCCCGCATGTTAGGTGTGTCAGCACTACCGACTGCTTCAGGCCCTGCAGTGGTTTCTCTAACTCCTACATGGCCTTCAATGTGAGATAAGGATAATCTGGGGTAGAGTTATTTCAACTAGGTTATACTGTTTAGGTGATTAGAGTTATACTGATGCACAAAGGAAACCTCTGTGGGGAAAGTTATAGGTTTAAGTTAAAAGCACACAAAAGCTTTTGTGCATCTTAACCTAAGGAGCAATGGAAGTATTTAAATTCCTTTGTGGATCTGGATAAAGACATAAAACCTACTCAGTATGAAAAACAAAACTTTCTCACACTGCTTCATATAATGCAAGTACATAACAAACTGCCATGTAATCCAGTAATTATGAAAGAAATTATTAGGAACCCGTGGCCCAGAGGACTGAAAGTCTACAGCATCATCTGGCGAGTATTAGGCACCCAGGTGTATCTTGCTAGGTAAGCCTGGATGTTAACATACAGGAGATGTGCACTGAAAAGCTTATACAGTGCTCAATAAACTAAAAATGAATACTCTTATTTTAAAGTTAGAAAGTGCAGCCACAAAGGAAAAAAAAAGCCCTCAAGCTAACATTATGTAAAAAAACCAGATATGCATAACACGATTAGCCACTTTTAAAATCCACATTTCAAATTTAGTATTGTGTTACTAATGAAATCATTTGCAGATGCATGGAGAAACAGATTCATTTTCTGTATTTTATTGTCCTTTTTAATTTTATATGAAAAACTAAATATGTAGGAAATATTGGGGCAATATTTGACAAAAAACCAAAATGACAAAATTTCTAAGGCTAACAATCGAGATTTTTTTCAATGTTGCTTTTTTCCAAACCAGACTTTTCCTTCAATTGCAACACTTCTCAAGCAAAGAAATAAGCCTCATATGTGGTGCAGAAGAAATGGTAATACTATCTCACAGAAACCACAGGAACTAAAAAAAACTTGCCTAATTTGTATGACTTTTATTAAGGAAAAATACTTGTGATTTGAGTATTTAGTATATGATTCAAGAATTCAGGTATTCGTTATATGATTCAATATAAAGCCATATAATTGGTTCTCTAGAAACACTAACAGGAGTGAATTTCTGTCCTAAAAAGTACAAAGGTCTGCTAAGCGACAGAGCAGCATCAAAATAGGCAGTTAAAGTAACAAACAGCTACGGTGAACCGGCCAAGAGAAGAAAGAGAAACAAGGATACTTAAGGCTGGAAGTGACAGGGAGGTTTCTAGTCTTCAGAGAAATAAAGCTGTAAACCAGCTATCTCATAGAAGTAATGGAAAAAAATTAAGATACCTAGTTTTGAAATGAACTTCATCAATTTCTGAAGGTGATTACACAAAGAAAAGCAATAGCAAGCATCTGGACAGAACTACCTACAGTACTCTTGTCAGTCCTTTTCAGTAGGATAAGCATTTATTTTCTTTTAAATACTTACTCCTTTGTTTATTCAGAGATCCAGAGTCATTCCACCTGACTTTAGCCCCTAAAACAGGCACCTAAATTATAAAACCTTGCTTTCTGTAGTCAGGGGAAATCTAAATAACTTTCTTGAGCTGCCTCTTCCTCTTTCTCCTTTTGATTTCAGAGAGAGACTACAGAAACTCCACCACTAATTCAGGCACTTCTTTTACATGCTCCACTGAGTTGGGATGCAGCTGGGCCAGAAGACCTTCTCCACTCCCACAAAATACACCAAAAGCATGACTAAGTAGTGGAGAGTTTATAGTCCCTAGAAGAAATGTGACAATCCTAGACAAAACTTCAGAAAATCACAGTAGTGCACACAAAGGGGTGTCTCCACCTCTAAATTTAGGTTTCTTTTATATCTGAAGTCCTTCTTAATTTACTGGGAGTCTTGTCTAGATACTCAGAGAGAGAATGTAAGTCTCCTTTTTAACTACCTAAACATCTTCTGAAAAACATCAGCATGCCAAAAAAGCACTTCATAATTCCAGAGAACTTGCAATTATCAGTTAAAAAAGAACTCTAAAGTCATTCACAAAAATTTTAAATAATTACATTAACATATCAGCCGTTGTAAGCATACCTGTTGGGATCTTGTAATAAATCTACTGCTTCTCTTAGTTGTTCTATCATTGCTATATCAATAGTTTGTTCTTCTGATAAATTTATTCTATAACAGAAAATAAAAGCATTCAAAAAAAAAAAGAGGTACAACAGCAATTATCAAGGGTAGTCTGAATTCCAGTTTGTGAGCTGTATCTTCCAACTGGGATGCAAACACTACAGAGGAAGAAAAACAGCCTCTGTGAACACTAGTATGTGCTGAATTTATGAAGAGTTTCTTCCGGAAAAATTCTCTAGCACTTTGTCCTTAACAAAGCTCCCCAACCTAAGAAACGTGATGAACTAAAACTTTTAGCATTCAATTAAACATATTTACTTCTAAAATTGAAAATTTATTTACCCAATATTTGACTTTATTAACTGCACTCATCACATACATTGTTTTAACATAAGTACTAAATACAATTTTCTTAATGGACCAGCATGCTTTCTTTTGCTTTTCAACATTTGTAATTCTTTTTGGGGTTTAGAAACACGATCTCCTGTTAGTTCTGCCAGTAAGATTCTTTCAGAAAGTACTTATTCTTCCCTTCCTTCAGTTTTTGATTTCAAATCATACAGGACTTCACTGTTCTGATGAGTGACAACTTCACAGTACACTGACAAGTTAAATCCTCTTTTCTCATGCACTCGCATATTCACTTGCTCTGCTCTTGAATTAATGTCTATGAATTAATGGTTGCTTCAGGGTTAAAATGATGATGAAGAAAAAAGACTGAGGGATTTTTTTTAAATTTAGATCTGACAAATTTTGATAAAATTCTTTTTTACCAATACCATTAACAGACTAAGTATCAAAATACCTAATCAAAAAGCTTGTTTTCTACATAGGTAAAAAATATTACATCACTATTAGTACATACAAATTAATTAGTTGTTATATAATATCCACTCTATTTGGCAATAATGTATAAAACATTGTGCACACAAGAAATGCAAGGCTGTGCTTCTGTCATACCTCCAAGTCTACAAAATCACCAACTGACAAGAAAATGCCAGTTATGGTCAATCTAATTAAATGACACAGCTAATTACTTACAGATATATAAAAACCCCATACTTACATTTCATCTGTTTGCCATTGTGTGTCCTCTTCTATTCTCAATAATTCATCACACTCTGATGCTCTGCTCTGTAAGCAGACAAAGAGATATTGAGAACTGAACTTTGCAATTAAGCAGGCAGATAAATTTTGCTGTCAGACTCAGTGCTGGCCTCATTTATGGAACAGTTTAGGGTGGCTAGCTGAAGCAATCCAACACTTCTGCTCCACTCCTCACTCTACCCCCTTTTAAAACACTGAGTGCAAGATCTTCTATTCATTGTTCAGATTTAATTGAGGTCAACAGCCCTTACCCTCCTTTAATGGTAAAAAAGAAAGTCAAGCAGCATGAGAATTCTTTATTCTATGTCCTAGATTTTCATCTGTGTCTTTCTGGTGTACGCAAACAATGCTTCAGCTAAGCACACCCCTAACTCTCCTTTTGCTCTCCTACGACAGCCAGATTTATTTATAGAGCAAGAAAATTCCAAATATGCAAACAGTAGCAATTACATGCTTCACCCATAATTACTAACAAGATTCCTACTTGACAATTTTAACAGCCATGAATATACTTCTGTTTTAAAACAGAACAAAAACTTCACGCAATAATTCATATCAGACAGTTATTTTGTGTTCAATGCAGACATAAATTAAAGTTCCCGTTGTTCTTTCTGTAACTATGAAGCGCTACTTATTAGAAAACTTGACTATCTCTTTTATGGTTCCATTTGGTGCTTTGCAATTTTCTCTTTCATCTCAGATAGCAAGTAGTTCAGCTGCCGGTAAAGACAGAAGCTCTCTGAATGGATGTGTGTGTGTACTAGTACAGAATGAACAGCAGAAAACAGAGAGGCTTAGCCTCTTTTGTGTCATGTGTTTGGCACATCAGTTGCATCAGCCTGTACCAATAAATGCTATCCAACTCCGCCAGATGTGTTACTGAAGGGAGTACCAGCTTCTCTAACATTCCCCAAAGATGGCCCACTTCTCAGTTCCAATCCCCAGTAGAATGAACAAAGCCATTCTTTTTTCTTTTTCTCCCTACAGGAATGAAGTACGTGATTTTTCCCATAAGAAGGGCACGTATCATAAAATAACAAAAATGCAGCACCTATTCTAAGTGATTCTCAGTCTCTGGGCATAACTATACAGATAAGATAAATAAAGCCACACCGATTAGGATTAACATTTGAAAAATTACAAAACCCTCCAAGCCTACGCTCCTCTCTTGCACTGCAAGTTGCACTGATTTTATGTATGGTTTGGTCAACCAGAATTTCAATTTTAAGACCCCCACTGTCCCAAAAGGCATTCTAATACATGACTAAATATAAACCAAAGATCACAACAGACTCAGAAATGTGCACAAGAAGGAGAGGAAATACAAAGTATATACATAATATAATGTACATTCAGCTTCAGATGTGCATACTCCTTTGTCAGCGGAGGATGAAAGTATTCTATCCCTTTTTACCTTTTTGTTCACCTCAGATGTGTGCTCTTGCTGAAATTTTGTATGCAGAAAACCTATGATCATTTATTAACATTTTAAATATCTACAAAGACTACTAATATTTTAACTACCAAAAAAAAAAACAATTGCTCAATCTTCTTTTAGAATAAGTCACAAAAGAACGAGCCAATATAAGATAACCTGCAGTGTCCCAAACATCCAGCAACTATAAGTAAATCTTCTTAACAATCAACACTATTGAATTTACATTTGTATTTGCAAATAACAAAAAATAATAAGCAACAGGTATTGACTATGTAAATAAAGTTTTCTGATAACTACATGCCTTCAGTAACTATGAAAGGGAAAAGTTTGCTGGGTTTTTTTCCCTTCATTTTTAAATATTAGTCCTCTGTGGCTGCCTCCTCAGAGACTCTGCCACTGTCTGAAGATGACCTGCAAGAGTTTTGTTGCTATAAAAAGCAAAAAGGTTGCCCGTATAAGGAGATCTTTTGCAGAACCAGAAGTCTGTTTCCAAGAAGCTGAAAGGCCTCACTCTTTCTCTTTCCACTATTACTTCTCAGCACATTTTTTCCTGGAAGGCATGGAAGACGGAAGTGATATAATGCCTCTTTGCACCCCTTAAGTATCTCCACAGAAGGAGAAAATTAGTCTAAAAATATCCATACTAGATAATCCCTATATCATCATGGCTTGGCTTCGCGGACGAAGATTTGGGAAGGGCTTTAAACGTGAGTACACCCTTCAAGCCTGCGCAGTGGATTTTTTAGGTGAGGCGCAGCGTGCACGAGACTGGCCCCACCCTTTACACCTGAGGTTCATCTGCCAGGGCCTAGCGAGCTTGGACGGTGACAGCCAAGTCCTCAGGTCGTAAGTTTGGTTAGAGTATCCTTCTCTTAGATGGATGGCCTTACAGGGCTAATCGAGCTCCATCTGCCCGGGTTTGGAGTTAGAGTTGTCCTTCTCCTAGGATGGTTGCCCGAAGCCTAGTGAGCCCATCCTGCCCGTGGACACACTTTGTCTGACCCTTCAGTTGAGACCTGTCTGGCTTGGGAGACCCTACCGGAGGCATATGCCACCACCAGCATAGCTCTCAACTTCACAAGGGCATGCAAGCTCTTTCCCCACAGCAAGGGGGTGCCCGTGAAAGAGAATCCCTAAATAGTAAACTGTAAATAGTACAGAACATACATGCTACTTTTTCTTAAAGCCTTAAACAGAGGCTAACTCTCACAAATACTAGAAACAGTTATGTATACTAGAAAAAAGAGTTATGGTTAAACTACCTCCTAGATCAACTACAATCACATCCACAGGAATGCTACAAAATACTACTATTTCTCAAATATTTATCAAATGTATCCAGCAAACAAATTTTCACAGAAAAAAAATCCACTTGCTCAAAATTTCTCTAGAATCTTTCAATAACTACCTAACTACATATAATTTATAAATTCATCAGGCAGTTCTTGCTATATAATAAAGCAAATGAATTTCATGAGTTACCACACAAGAGCAATCACTAATAATACGTAGTACATTTCTATGGATTCTATTGCAGCCTTCTCAGGCACGTATATCTAGACATATTCTACTAAACCTAATAGCACAAATAGAAAAAAATACGTAAATGACAATGCGAATGAGGAAAAATACAACTTAAAACAGGCAAAAAGGCACAACAGAACAATTTCTAAGAGGTCATTAATTATGAAAAACAGTTCAAAAGAAAGCACATTTGATAGTTCCTCAACAAAAAGCCATATGCCAGGAAGATGTCACAAGACTGATAAGCAAGTACTCATTATCCCTCAAAGAAAGACCAGAGTAATATCTTCAAATGGATTAACCAACTACCTATAACCAGAAAAAAGAGTTATGGGTAAACTAACCCCCTAGATTAACTATAATCACTTCAAACTTACCTGCGTATTTTTGCCTTCTGTGTCTTTTATGGCAATGAATATCCGTTGCAGGCTCTTATTCATTAAAACATCTGCAGGTTGTCATTCCTGTTTGCTCTATACTAATGAAAGTACTGAAGATATTTCCCCCCCTCTTAAAATTGTCACAGACTTGCCTTAATGTAACTCATAAATTCAGTAGTAAGAGTATCCGATTCATCAAACCGGTTTTCTGTTTCTCTTGACTTATCATTGACAATCAAGTGAGAAGATCCTTGGTGGAATTCCACTAACAAGAACAATAAAAAAAAATAGAAGAATGATTTCTGCTTCCGCTCAATATTTGTTACTCAATATAATTTAAGTGTATTAAATTACAGAGCTCAAAAACACACAAAGTTTAAATTCAAAGCATATTAAAAACTTCAAACAAGTTAAGACCTTCACATTTTAATGAGTGATGTCAATTCACTTCAAAGTTGTAATAAATCAATATCCTGGGCTCACACAGATCAGAAGCAACACAGTAGGCATGATGGAGTCGATTTTGAACTACACCAAGTATGTCCTGCCAGTACTGGTACCAGAACACAGCTGGACAGCTGCAGAGTATTTTGAGACACTGAGATGTCTCAGCCAGTGACTTGCACTTTAATGCAAGTTCAGAGTTATTAAGCTGTAACAAACACTTCAAACTCTTAGCAGAACTCAAACAAAATTACTCAGAACCTACGCCAATCTCTTGCTTACATATACTATTTCCAGGGGTACAAGGCAGCAATATTTTCTCCTCCGAAACTGTCTGATCCTATAACTCACCCTCTCCAATTTGCTAATAAACATGCAGGATGCAATGCTCTTACTATTTCACATCATGTTCTCGTAATTCTGATGAGTATCTCATCTGACATTCATTTAATCTAGTATGGGACACTGGAGAAAGGCCAATCTGCTATCTCTGTGGTTTCCATATGCAACTCACTGACTTCATCCTGCCATGTATCATTAGTATGTGCAGACCTTGGAGAAACATTGTTTATCAGTATGCAGATGTAATTTAGAAAAATGTTATTTTAATAACATTTAGATAAAATTACACCTTCTTGCAAAATCAGAAGAGATTTACTTCTTTCCAGAGGAAACGCTGGCTGACTTCAATTAATAAACCTTTATATATGCATTAAGTCCAACTACAGAAATAGACTCTGCTTTTGTACATAACATTTGATAAGTTATTACATATTGATAGTACTGGTTGGGATGCATGGTTTAAACCAACTCTTACTTTTCTTCCCCAGTCATAACCAGAACTTGATAACTCTTGAGACAAAGTGTAAACAACTTCCTTGGAATTGCCATGGAAAATGAATATAAGGCCCTCAATTCAGTATCGTTAAAAATGTTCTAAGTAACACTCATTTTTTCATTTTTACATGACTACATATGCATGTTCAAAGCTTTTTTGGTACGTAGGTATTTATTACAAAAAAATTAAAATGCATAAGGTATTGAAAATTTAAAGATGATGTTTGTAGACTCCTGAAAGACTGATGCTTGTTGGGCTGCGATTTTTTTGCAAACAGAATTTACAGTCTTATACATGGAATTATCATCAGCATTTCCCTGTATTTAACTTCCACTTTTTTTACATTCCAACCTTTTCTTGAATTAGCATGGTGACCTGAATCTTCCTTTACAACCTGATCCTCTTCCAAGATGTCTGACATTGGAACATTAAAGCTGATAGTATCTTCATCAGATGGCTAAGAAGAAATAAGAGATACACCGGTTTCAGCTCAAACCAAGAGTAAAAAAAATGTATATATTACGAGTGCTTACTAACACACTTTGTTATCTAAAATGCTCATCCATTTTATTTTCACCTGTATTAGTTGGTATACTAAAACACAGTACTTTTATCTACAAGCTTATCTACTATGACTTCACAGATAATGGCTACACAAAAAAGCAGTGACACACTAGTCTTTATTTCTGTCCCATGCCGCTAGGGCTCTGCTGTTCTGCTGGACCAACAGTGACCTGCTCATCGCAGGACCTGCTTACACTGTCCTGAGGTGAACTACAGCAAAAACCACAGACTGCAGACGTGGCCAAGTTTTTATTCTTGCTCTCCTGAATTAGAGAGCTTGCCACTACAGCAGTCTCTCAGAGGCTTGCAGATGTATTTCTCAACAAACCAACTGGTGCTCTCAACACTTTAGATGCTCTGTGTTTCTGTAACTCGCTACTCTGCACATACATATTCCACACGTGTTCTGTAATTATAATTGCTATAATAAATAAATAGCAGTTTGTTCCATTTCCTTTAAGAATATCTATTTTTAAGGAAATGGTATGTCCCTGTTCATCAGTTCAGGTCACTGTAACACAAGATCTGCAACAGAATGGGAGATTGTTACACACAATCAGGCATTCAATTCCACCATTATTAGCTTCCAGTGGAATTATGCCATTCTTGCTACCTTTACATGTTCATACTCCATGTAGGAAACACTTTTATAAGTCCTGAAGCTAAGGTTTGTGATAAGGGATGGAGTAAATCTGCTTTGCTCTTAAAAAACTGTATCAAAGAATGTATCTTTGTGGTTATTACTATTTGCCAAGAATACCCTGGACTTAACACATTTTGTAAATGTGGCCCACCATAAGTGTTCCGCTTTATGAATAAACTGCATGTTATTAACTCTATGAATTCACTGGCTGTATTCTTCTGCTTAAACAGGAAGAGGATGTTCATGGACTTGATAAAGCCTTGTAAAAGTGATGAAGCTTTATAATTAAATGAACTAACATTGCAGTACTGTTCCCATTTGCAATTTTTAAAGTGAATTTTAAATTTTAAAATAAATTTTATTTTAAAATTAAAGAAATTAGTATCTCAAACAGAAAATAAACAAACCACACTCCAAGTATTCTAAGCGAAAAAGTCACTAGTTCTTTTAGACCTGAAACAATGACAATTCAACAACTTTCAAAAAAAGATATGCACAGTATAAATTCATTCAGACAACCAAGGTTGCAGTGAAGCTCCTTTTCTTTCTTTTAGGCTATATTTCTTGTGACATTTAAGCACTAAATTCAGTTGTTCTAGATCAAAGATTCAAGTTTCGCTGATTTTGCAGCTATCATTTTAAAATGTTACATTTAGTAAAATGTTCTTATACGCATTATTACAAATTCTGAATACCAAAACAGGCAAGATTTTTTTCTCAGCAAAGTAACACACACAGCTTTTAGGAAAATATTTTGTAGGGTTGGTGTATAAAAAAAACAAACACGGGCCATTCAGTTTGGAAACAGAAAATCAGTCCTTTAACTGGCTTTGTCGCTTTCAGGGCCCACAGAATTCTGCAATTGATTTTCCAGGTGTTTCCTTCGTGTACACTATAAAATAGAAAGTACCCAAAGCAGCCTGAGATAATACAAAAGTATTGCTCCTTCACAGGGGAAATACCACATCTCACTTCCTTCATCCACATTTTTATTTTTATTCAGCTAGCAACAGAAGACAATAGACATACGAGAATCAGAACTACCTAGCATTATTCCAACACTGAATTCAGATGATGCACTTCAAAAGACTCTTCATGTATGTTTTTGCAGGTACTATTGTGTCACTTACAGGTAATAAAGCAGGGACACCATTTGTATCTTAACAAGCACCCTCTTGTTCTAGTGAATATTAACTAAAGAATAAAATAAGACCAAAGGTAGGTGGAAAATGAATCAAAATGCTACACTATTCTTAAAAGATGCGGTACATGAGTGTGCTACCTTAAAGCAGAATTTGCCTTCAAGTTGCCATGATCAGTTTTACACCAATGCTACAAGGCATCTTTCACTTGAAATGTCCATGGTGACTACAGCTCTGAAGAACTAAACCTTTAATGACCCTACCAACAAGCCTGACAGAACTATGTAAATTGTTCCTTTCATCAAGTACTTCCTCCTATGTATGGACCCAAAGCTAGTTGACAAGCTTCCTAAAAAATACATCAGTATTCAAATAAGTGATTCACTTAAATTACCGGTTTTAAGTTATACAAATGCAAAATGTCATGTATTTTCTGTAGAAGAGCTGAAACTCAACAGCCACTAGCCTTCAGGCTAAACTGCAGTTTGTGTTTATATGTCTTACGTATTTTTAAAAAAACTCCAAAAATGGGCTTTAGTGTTTGGTACGTAGATTTCTGACAGCAATTAACAACATATGTGAATCTGTATTCACAACACGCTGGTATTTCCTGCACAATTCTCACATGTAACACAGGTATTTAAGGTCGCGTCAGAAGGAAAAGGGAGTGGTAAATTTACTACCAAATACATTTGGGATTACTGATCTCAGCATCTATTTTTTCCTTAATAGTAGAGCAGTAGTCAGGCAGGGATGGAATGAGTAAATAGGTTTCATATTAAAAGCCTTTGTGCTAATAAAAATGTATTGGTTTGTTGTTGATTGTATTTATTGCAGCATTCCGATTGCTACATTTTGATTACAGGAATAACAATCTATTTTCTAAAGCTGTTATGTATAGCTAAAGAGGAAATTCTGGAATAACAGTTTCATTAATATGCTAACTCAGCTTCAGGAAGTGTAAGAATGGCAGAACAGTTTCTAAGCATCTCTGAATGGACTGCATCCTCTTACAACTAGACGGAAAGCATTAGAAGACCAGCTATGATAACTCTGTTTCATTTCCACCTAGCAAGAAATTTGCCCAAACACTTAGAAATCCCTGTGGGGTTTTTTTTTTTTTAGTGTTTTCATATTTAAGAGACTAATCAGTGTGTAAGTGGATTAATTTCTAATTTGCTTTTTAGTATTTACAAATTAAGTACCTAAGCTTGATTCTTTATACATTTGTTTCAAAAGCAAGAGAATCTCTTTTCCTCAAAGGAGGAAAGAAACATGAAAAAATCAGCGCAAAATTATTTTAAGTAGCAAGAAGCTCATTGTTTTACTGTGACCTGAATATTTCCCATTAGGTCAGACCACAAATCCCATTATTTGTACATTTCAGAAAGATCCTCACTGAATTATCCTTACTTATTTATCATTATTCATTCAACTCCAACTAGATTAAATGCCCTTGTCAGCTGAACAGTGCTTCAGAAAAAGAGTCTAGGAAAGTCAGCGCTAACTGCTTAAGACAATGCTAGTCTCAAAGCCGTCCCTTCTCTTTGCTCCGTCAGACAACATAGTTCAGAAAAAATTCTGAAGGTTTATTTCCAGCACTGCCTAACTGCCAAAAAATGTAATTGCATTAAGATCTGCAAAGTTTCTGAAGTTCCTACCCTACAGCACACTGCCATAACCACAACACCACAGACCACCCCAGGACTGGGCACACTGAGCTCTTGTTATTTCCCAACAGGAAACAGTCATCAGTCAGACAGAAAACACTTGAGAAGTCAGGTGTGTAATCTGTTAGGACATTTACTTTGCTGGAAACAGCAGACGTGGATTCTGGTTTGGTCCTCATTCTCTAGATTATGTAAACTGCCTGAAAACTGTAGCAAATTTTCACTACTGGTAGGTTGTCAATGATTTGAAGCAAGTATCTCACTGCCCTCTCCAGAAGGAGTACAGACAGAAAACCCCATAAAACCCCCAGTCTCTTTTATCTTTGTTTTAGCCATTTCTTAGTGAGAAATTTATGCCAAGGATGTGGCTGCACAGTTTTGATGGCTAAAAACGTATTCATATTTTTACCCAACTTAAAATACAGGTGCTGGAAGGGGAGCTGGACACAAAACTTAGGCAACTTACCTCTGTTGCGGACAAACGTTTATCACCATTATCACTACCAACACCTGAATCTGAGTCCTTTTTACTTGGGTAGATGTCATCAATGCTAGATGTGAATTAAAAGAAAAATTTAAAAGTCAATAAAAAGCTATTATAGCATATAGCATATGTCTTGGTTTCTCTTAAACCAAAGCAAAATTACAACCAGTCTTAATGGCAAAGGGTGGAATATGCTAGTGTGGTTAAAATCTACAAATCTGTAATCTGGTGATAGCAAAATAGATCAGATGGAATGGCTAGTTAGCCTAAGGGTTAATGAAAACAACAGAAAAAATCTGCTATAAAGCTTGCTTTTGTCTATACACTAGGTAAAAAAGCTTAGGTATTAGCTAAGTAGCACAGCAGTCTGACTGAAGTCATTTCAGTATGGGATAAGGAACTAAACTAGTTGAACTCAAACTGGAGTCAACCGATTTAATTCTAACCATTGATGCATTAAAAATGAACTGATATCTCCCTGCGGCTTGAAGTAATTATTAACCCAGAAACCTCCTTTTGGAGTTTTAAAATAGACTTTGAAATTTAGGTTTTTAAGAAAATGGCTATAATCATGGCAACTGCTCTCTCTTCTAGTTTCATTACCTAATATGACCTCTACTCATTTTAAAAGTATACTATTAGATGCAATACTCTCATTACCTAACTTTTTTTAAAATATGCTTTACTATCCCCTCATTTGCAATACTGAAAGACGTAATTCTTAATTCAGATCAACATAGCAATTTAAAAAAGAACTTATCAGTCTTCAAATGAGTCAATTATCTGATTAATTCTAATCTTAAATTATCAGTAAACACTAAGGATTTTGTGTAGAAAATGCCTAAGGAAATCCTAACTGGTTATGTTTTTTTCTTTAAAACTGTGAAGTTACTCTCTTAGATTAAAAATTTGGTAATTTTTATGTGATAGAGCATTAGGCTGTTAGTTACCAACTGGTACCTACTCTGTACTATCCCCTTACCCTAACCTGTACGCTCCTATATGACCAAAATGTCATACAGGACATGACATTCCTGTCAATTTTCTTGTATACCAAACGAGCAAAGCAGAAAAGCAGTAGGTGTTTCCCAAATGGAAATCATCCTGGATTCTTCCCACCTTTGGCATTTATCTGATAGAAATTCACAAAAGTGTCTCCAAACATACATGGAGGAAAACAATTTGCTTGAAACCTTATCTACATGACTAAAAGGAAGATTTCATAACAGTTCTTGTGGGTTTTTTTTTCCCCAGGGTGTTAGCAGCATCATCTCTATTTTTATTTACATGTTCGTTTTTACTGACTACTTTGTCCAAAAATAAGGCATTATTGTACTTTCTCTGACTGGTTATATTATACTTCCCATGTTAGCAAAGAAAAACCTAGTTAAATCTGCTTTCCAATTAGCTATGGCGATCATCATAGAAAGGAGCTGCTTCTATCTAGTTCCTGCCCTTAAACCACAACACAAAATGACATTCCTAGATGTTTGATGAAAGACATTTAAAGATTTAGTCTTCTGTTTTGCTAACAAATTAGCACATTTCACTTTGAAAGGGTCTCAACACATGCAGTTCTCTTTGCAGGACGGATAAGCCTCTGGATGAATAAAAAAAAGCTTGAAACAACTATGTTATGAATGTATAACAAAATATAAATCACAAAACAAGGTAAGAATTTAAAACTCATTTAATGTGTTAGATTTCCAAGAAAGTTCCAATACCTCATGATACTACTATCTGAATTCTTTTCAATATATTCTGGTAGTCTACTACTAAGAGGTTAGATTTAAACCAAGGTTCACTTCTAAGCTTTTTCCTAATGTGCTGCTATCTTTAATCAGAACTGATTGTTAAAAATATTTTGTACTAAACACTTAAAGAGATTTCACTAGAATAAAATATATTAAAGCAAACTAAATCTCTGTTCAATAAAGTACAGTCTAAACAGCATCTAAACAAAATTCTGGAAACTAAAAATATATTTATTTCACTTTCTTATAGGTGTTACATGAAAAGACTAAGTGAGATTTTATACATACCTCTCTTCTACAGGTTGTGGCAAATGCTGTTGTTCTATGGCATTAAGATACAAGGAGTCTGCTGTTTTAATCTGACAGGCCTGTACAGTCAGATATTTGAATATATGCACCTTACCCTTTGTACAAATCTGTCAGGCAAGAAAAAAAAGTTAGGTTTATCACTAGAATGAAAGAAATAATTTATTCCAAACGTCACTTAGGGTAAAGCTCCCTGAAAACCAACTCATATCGTCACAATAGATATCATGTAAAGGAAAATGGATTTTATTCATTTTTTTAAAAAAATTACGAAGACCTACTTAAATATTCAATCCATTATTTGAGTGTACTAGTATAAATACCCTCAAGAGAGTAAGACATAGAAGAAGAATGTATTCTACTTAAAAAAATCCACATTAGTTTCTTACTCAAGAATGACAATATGCATTGTATTGTACAATATGCATTGCACTATACAATATGTATTACAATATTGTATCGCCTAACTGTAAATTGAATAATTATTTTCCAAAAATAGTCAATAATGACATTTAACTAATCACAGTGGTTTTTATACTCTTAGTCACATTGTTTTTACTAGTGTGCAAGCATCTCTATGATGCATTACACCTGCATTTTAGAATTTTCTTTCTTTAACTGAGGATTTCTAGCTCAGGTGGTTACTGAACCTTGCTCTGTATTTTTTGAGTTTAGGAGCAGCACCACCACTGGTTATGAAAAGCATTTCTCCAATGTAGTAAAAACTTTCAAGTGTTTCAACAGCTATTGACCTAGAACAATCGTAACTGTCAGAGATGTAGTTTGACCTACTGTCCAGTAAGTCAACAGCTACGAAGCTGTCCTTAAGCAGCAAGCGCAGGTTCCATTCATTTATTATTATCATTTCTCAGCATGGCCTATAGGTCAGAACAGGAGTTTGATTTCTTTGTGTATCACAATCTATAAACTTACTATAAAGTAGAATAAATTTCACATTGATTGTGTTCTAGACTGTCTGCATATTTTTTAAGTTAAGAGGAAATTACTGTAGAACCTTCTAGAACTGGGTTCCTATTAACAGAGAGAAAATTTATCCAGGAAGTTTCTCACTTATCTTTTTCAAAATTATGTATTCCAACATTGAGTTTCATATGCAGATAAGAATGACAAAAATGAACAGGTAGCTAACAGAATGGAAATCTTCTAGACTCATGTTGGTTCAAGTGATACCCAGACTCATACACAGAACATAGGATTATTTTCTATGTCTTATTTTTATATCAAGAACTAATGTCTATGATGACTGAAGTTCAGAAGCCTGCAATTGCAGAAGGTGACATTTTATAGGCTATAATTTGTTATGGTCCACCCAATATTGTGGCACAATTTAAATTACAGATGTTACTTACTTGTGCTGGTGGAGATTGCAAAGGATTATTCTCAAGCAATAATACTTGTAACTGCACCATCTTTCTAAAACAGATTGGAATCACAAGCACTTTATTGCAGGAAAAGTCGAACTTTACCAAGGGAAGCTGTACTAGTTCTAAAAGTAATAAAAAAGAGAAAAGGTGTTATATCTGTATTTCATTTTGACCATAATAAAATATTTCTGAATAAGCCTTCTTTTGCATTCAGGAAAAATACAAACTCAGGCAGGAATAAGATCAACATTTACTTCATTCTATACTGGGAAATGAAAAGAGTGTTATTGTTATACATTACTGTTACAATTAACAATAAATTTTAAAATAAATCCTTTGAAATTTTTTTTTTTTACTTGAACTTAGCTGACAGTTTCCATACTGCATTCACACGTAAGTACTTCTGCAACTTACAAGATGCCTAGGATCACAAAGACAATTCCTTAAAAAACCTCACACACTTATTTAGCAAATACCACTGAATGCTACACTCTGCAAACTCAAATGGAATAAATCTGGAATAATTGCAAATGGAATAATTACTACTCTCTATTCATATTTACTTATAAAATTAAAAAATACTTTCAAAATGCTAATAAGGAGAGCTACTATAAAGGAATTAGGATTGTTTGTTTGTTTTTTACCTTGGGGTAAAACTTCAAGGTAATTTCTTCTGACATTCAATTCTTTTAAAGACTTCAGCTGCCCTATCTGCTGTGGCAAAGCTGTGATTTCATTACAGCTGACATCCTATAGTGAAATAGTAATAATAAAAACAATGAACACTTGGCTCCTAAATGGTAAATAGTACAGATGTCAAATTGTAACTAATTAGCTATTACTGTTTTAACATTTATTAACTTTAAAACATGCAACCAACTATGCCCCATATTGACAAAGCAAAACTAGATACATGAGAAAAAGTTTACACATTACTTAAAACCCAGAGCAAATGCTTATTTGAAGAACAAGTAAATTTTGACAGTTAATTTCTATAGAAACTTTCAAAACCATTTGCTTAAGATGTTCTACCTTCTTTTCTTAATTTTAATTCATATGAAGAACTCAGTAACATGATTATATAACTAAATATGTTTGGATAAGATGTAAAACTGCTAGTGTGTAGATCTGTTTTTTTAAAATGGTTCTTGTTCTTCTGGACAGAGTATTTAAGCAAAATTTTAAAAAAAGAGAGAGAAAACAGCAACAGCATTCTGTAATGATGCTCAGGAAAGGCAAACATTTGATTATCACATCACACAGTAGGCCATAATAAAATAGCACAGGTCTTGTTTAGTATTATACAGACATTCAACATATTATTGTAAAAAGTACTTTTAACTGCCTAGACAAGTTCTAAGAAGATCTGATTTTGATGTCTACATACAACTGGTTTAATAATCTGGATGAAACTGGAACTCATCCTCATTTTAGCATTCCTAAAGGAGTAACTGCTGTAAAGTTGAGCTGAAAGTACAAGGTCTGGCTATACTGAGCATAATTCCAAGCAATAAGTTTATATAAAGTAGTATTACTGTAATAAATACTACACTTTAACACTACTGTTAACAAGAAACTGATACAAATGTGTACTAAAGATCAACTTCTTGGATTAAGTCAGTCTAAAGCCAGATAGCGTTCAGATACTAGCTATCAGTTTTGTTGCCAAATGTTAAATTGAAAGGACGTTGAAACCTCTGCTTACCTCCCAGGCAACCTGTAAATAGTAGTAATGTTCCAATTATGCTTCCCTTTCTGCATTAAGAAAAAAGGAAACAATGCTTCATAGTGCAAGAGCTAAGCGGGGTAATGCCAAATTTTCCTGAAGAGCCAACGGAACACTTTTACGATGTTCACTCCTACTCTCTTGATTGTTTCAAATGGATTATACAGTACTGGGGAGACTGAAGACTACAAAATTTCTTGAAATCAGAGATTTTCAAGTCATCTCTTTGAAGATACTTGCTTTAATACTAGTCAAAAGTGTCACATGAACTCTCTATCTTCAAGCCTAAAAACTAGTTAACAAAAAATTATAGTAGAAGCAAAACGCGATCTGACAATGCCACTCGTTGTATCAGAGAGGTTTCTTCTTGTAACAGAATCTCACTGCTGTCAAAGCTTCCTTCCCTTGTCAAAACACAGGCAGGAAATTATTTTAGCTTTTAGACAAGGTAATTAAAAATCTCAGTTAATAAGTGCATCTTTTGCCCAAGTTGCCACAAAGTATGATTAATTGCGCTGTTCCCAGATCATTTAAAGTTTTACTGTCCTATTTTTAATTTACAGACTTTAAACAACTTCATAATTAGATACTCAATTTTTAGAGCACGGAATTTAAAGTCACCTTGTAGCAGAGAAACTCTAGACCAAGTGCACTCATGTGCACACATCAGAACAAGTCACGGAAAGAGACAAAGAATTTTAAAGGAAGTAAAAAAAAAAAAAAAAGCCTGATAGTGTGTAGCCTCAAAAACAAAGTCCACTTACAACCTTTCAAAAACATCCTCAGTACGACTGATCTGTTATGAAAGCATGTCAGCATTCACCAGATCTCTAGAGACAGTAGTATCCTTTATCCTACTAAACATTTTCTGAATAGCCATGGAAAACAAAGACCCGTAGCATTATTCCTAGTTACACTTAGGCTCTTGACTATTATTAGACTTCATGAGTGTGTATGTGACAGAGACAGTGTTTATCTTTCCCATTACTTTGGCAGTAATGGAAGCAATACTATCAAAGGCAAATGCCTATGGTTTTCAAGCTAATAATTTTTTAAAGGAACTACATAACCAGCTGTTTGGAACTTCACTTCATGGACATCTGCAGCCAAGTGAAGTGCAAGCCCCAACAAGGGGCTAGTGCTTGCTGAAGATCAGACTTCTTGCATTAATTTTATTTTGTACCCATCAGTTATGCCATGTTCTGCCATGATAACACAATTTTTCAAGATCAGAGAAATGTAAAGCACATTTAAATTCAACATTAATTTCTGTAGCATGAAACTAAATGGCATGAAATAAAATTATCAACATTTTGCTTTTGTTTATGGTAAAGTTTAAATGGTCTTAAACCAATAAAATTCAGCATAACAAACAGAAAAACAAATACGGTACTCTGGTTCCATATTAACATATTTATTGACAAATACACAGGAGTTTAACCAAACCATCCAAACTGAGGTAACTTTCTCCTTACATCCATTTTAAAAATTGGGACTCCTGACTAAGCTGTTACTACTAAAAAGCACATGGATTTTGTCAGAGCTTGTGACATAACAGCCATACATAATGGTAAAAAGAAGTTACATGGTGCATGAGCACGTATCCTTTTAGGCAATGGAAAGCAGCAGGTCCCACTTTGTCATTCTGCTGGCCCAGATTAGATATGTGAGATACCTAAACCCAGCTGAGAGATTTAAAGGCTTTCAACATGAGAAAGGAGCATTGCAGAGTTGGAGAAGGCAGAAGAGCAATACTGCATGATAGGATGGAAAACAGAAGTTTACTGTACAACTGATAGTTCTGGCTACAGTTACTGAGCCATCTTTGCCCAATTACTTTTCTCCGATGGAAAGTAAATTTCAGGTTATCATCACACCAGTTTTCCACTCATTATCCTGGCTGACAGTAGAGGTATGACTGAGTTATGCAGCTGCAAATAAAAGTAAGTTTCCCAATCAAATTTTGCAAGTAGTTGTAATATATCCAGCAGGGAGAGTAAGTTGTATGTTATTTTGATGCTTGTAAGATAGCTGCCAGATCTATATAACCCAGAATCCTAAACTTCAAAAGAATACCTGAATATTTACTACATGTACTAAGTTATTCTATGCCACAAGTATGAAATTTATATAAATATATATATATGTGAAAGAAAAAGAACTACCCCATTTTAGGAGAGAGCAGGAAAAAAAGACTTTGTTGGAAAGATCTGACTTAATTGCAGCAAACTACGCTTATATCATTCTAGAGTGACTATAGAGGTAAAATTTGTTTCAACAAGTTGGATAACAAAAAAAAAATTTCATTTACTATGTGCACGCAGATTTTACTGCACGCAGTTTGTGAAACACTGTGGGAACCTGAGGATGCTTGTCGAAGTCCTAGTAATACAAGAACTGCATGCAGCCAGGTGGCATCTGTCACCTCTCAGGACCAATCTCCTGGGCCAGCTCAGCACCGTGTATGTACCCAAACAACAACAGGCTCTGTCCGCGGTCTGGGTGATGGTGTTGCTTGGAGGCCACATGCTATTCAGGCTGGCAGTGCTTTCACACAGCTGCATGTTTTGCATAACAACTGCAGTATGACGTAATCTTTTTTTTTTTATTTTTACTTAGTTTAGAACAATGATCACCTTGTCACCTAAACTACATTATATTATATATGCCAATATAGATCCTGGCTCTCAATCCTACCACTATTTGCTTTTTCCAATACATCACAGTTTAGTCATTTCCAGCTAAATAATGCAACTAATTTCACTGGAAATGTACCAAACACTCATAGTGGCATCAAACTAAGTAATCAGGTCATCTGAACAGAACCACGCCCAATTTAACAAAAACTTGTTATTCACTTCTCTCTTTCTCCCTTCTAATCACAAAGACCTTCTTGAGCTTTCATAATTCTTCTAGGCTACCAAAGTGACACGTTGCTATAGCCTCTCATTTGAAATATTTTTAGAGCAGGAATCATTGTTTTCTTCATGACAGAGTAACACTGAAATTACACTGTAACTGGAAAGCAATATGAAAAACTAGTATTCCAGAAGGCAAACGTATGATTTGTTTAAAAAAAAAAGAAACCAAACAAACCCTATCTCATCTGAGTACAATCTACATTGCTTTTCAACATTGCTTTTCAACCTTTTAGGTTTTAACTTTTCAATATGCTAAAATAAGGAGAGGGGCTACTATTAATGAAACACTTCCAGCATCAGCAATGCTAGCTGACCGTACTGGGAGGGTTTAAACTTGAAATTGGGGGAGAAATTAGACATTAAAGCACTTCAGCAGCTCTTTAATGAAAATATTATCACAGTCCTCAGTTAACATAAATAAAACAGGTGATTTTGACCAGACAGAATCAGTCCAAGTGTTTCAATTATTTCGCATGAGACTCCCACCACTAAGCTAGGCTACATTTAAACTAGAAGCAATCAATCCAATTTATGTTTATTATCTATTTAGTCATCCTATCCCCTAAATTAGGATGTGTTCAACACTGTTCAACTTTGATTATATATAAAATTGGAACCATAATGTTTTCTTGAATATATTTTAAGCACAACAGAAACAATGCTATAGCCTAACACTTTTTTTTTTTAAGGTTAATTAAATAAAAATAATTTCAGTAATCTAATTAAACACATAAACACACCAAAAAAAATTTTGTAAGATAATAATGCTCACTGAACAGAACAAACTTGGTAGTCTTTAGGTATAACCAGGTATAACCAAGAAAGAAAAAGGTAACTACCACACCCCATCCTCATCAACAGCCAGAACAGTTGTAATAAATGATAGAAGCCTGATACCACAGGATGCTGTACAAAAAGGAATACTAGAAGGAAAAATGCCCCACACCTGCCACTTCACTCCACATATGAAGAACCAATAGCAGGACTGGGGCCTAAAGAAAAGTCAGCTCCATTTCTGTAACACAATTTAGTAGACAAACCACTGTTATAGAAATAAAAATGTAAGTAGGCACTTTCAGATACTGAAAAGATTTGTAAGATAAATGCCATCACTGGAGATATCAACAGTTGGAAGAAAGGTCAATATCATTGTTTTACTCTGCATAAATTAGCAGTGTCAAAATGTAATTTATTTGCCAATTTGTATCTTAAGAGGTCAAGGTGAACAGAAATAATTAGATGACATAATGCATATGTCATAGGGATTGCAGTCTCAGCCTACAATATACAAAAGAGGAAGAAAAGAGAAGCATTCTCTTATATACATTTTCCACATACAAACATTAAAAAAGCATGTGCAATTAAATTAAGGTAAAAAATAACATTTGCATTTCCAGATTCTCATTTACTAGATGATAATTATAGATAACCTACTGCTTGTAGAACGAGTAGTCGTGTGGACAGCTTTGAAAAAAAGCGGAATATAATAATTTTGTAAATCTGTTTACATGGGTGTTCCAGGAAAAGAAGTTGCATGACAAACACAGTGAAATAAAATTGACTGGTAAGACCAGTATCACTAGTAGAATGCACCGTGATAGCAGACAGCAATAACAGAGAGAAAGGAAGCAGAAGGGGAGGGTGCTGCAGAGAGGGATACCGCTTTGCAGAGCCTGATGCCAGAACTATGGACTTGATAGACAAAAACAGGGAAGCCACTGCAGGCAGCTAGCGTAACTGCTAAAGGTGGCAAACTTGGAAGCTGGGTTTTGACTGAACCAAGAGCAGTGATATTGTTTACAACGGTGCTGAAGAACATAAAGGAATGTAATTGTGTTACTACCCAACACACTTGAGAAGGTTAAAAATTAATTTTTGAACCTGCATTATAGTATTATAGCATTACAGTATTTGAACCTGCATTTGTTCAAACATATTTGCAAAGTGCATTTTACTGTTTCTAGTTAAACACAAACAAAGTCAAAATAAAAAATAAAAAAAAAGACCAGTAACATACCAGTTCCATTAACTGTTTTAGCTGACCTATCTCTTCTGGAAGGGAACCTAGCTTATTGTTACTTGCAATTAAGACTTTTAAAGGAAGACCACAGAGGCAAGCTGGCAAAGAAGAAAGCTGATTTCGACTGCAACAAAACAAAAAAACCAACCATTAAAACCACCAGTGACATTCTACTGTATACTCACATAAAGTCTGAGAATTGTAAAATCCCTTCATTTTCATGGTCAGATTTTATGCCTATAACATTTAAATTTTTGAATGACAATCATTAAGAAACCACTTGCACATCAAAAGTATCTGCATTACTGACTGAACAGCATTGTGGAATTTACCATTCTGGGGAAAAAAAAAAAATGGATTGTATCAGTTTAAAAAGATTGTAACAAGTCTGCTTGTCACCTAGAACAGTTGTTTCCCTTCCTAACAAATAAGGAAAAGTCATCAGAGACAGTATTTTGCAAGTATTTAAACATTCTTATGGTTTTATGTAGCAGTATAGAGGATATCTTTTGTTCCAACTGAAAGACAAATAAGTTACAGATAAAATAGTAATTTTCTCAATTCGCTTAAAGCACACTTACAGCTGAAGATTACTTGGTACTTGTTATTATATGAGTCTATAGTATTAACTCAGGTAAATACAGTGAAAAATTCTGTGACCATCAACGGTTCATTTCTTTCCAACACTCATATAGAGCCATTTTATCTATTTTACTTTTGCCTAAACTTGATAAAACTTTAAGTGACTGATGTGCCATTTTATTCTTCACACCATACTTCAGGAAAAACAAAAAAAACCAAAACAAAAAAACCCCACACCAAACCAAAACCCAGATTTTAATGAAGAGGAGTTGCAAGGAAAGGCAAAATTTGGTAGAAAACTTTCAAGAGCTTAAAAATATTAATTTTCTTATTTAACTTCTGTGGATCAATTCCCAGAAGAAACTTTAAGCTTGACAGAATAACATGTTAACTATTGTCTTTCCTAGAATATTTGAAGGTTTTCTTAAAATATAACTTTTTCTTTTTTATGGGTATTAACCCGCAGGTAAACAATGAACAGGAACTTCAAGCAGCACCCCAGTAAGAACTACTTTAGAGAGCTTCTGCACAACTGTTAAGGCTCTGGAGAACAAATATGCACGACTCAACCCTGAAAAAAAGATGGCAAAAACTGTCATCTGTAATTCCAGTAAGAGCTGCAACATTGAATTGAAACAAAAGGAAAAAAAAATTCCGCAAATCTCAAAACTTTTCTTCTTCCTCTGCCAATCCAGTCGTCTGCTAAGAAGCTACATGTAAAGACGTATATTCATGCTCCACACAACAGTCTCAAAAAGTTTTACAAAGCAAACTATCATCGTGTCTCTGTTACAGAGCCTGGGAGACAGATAGGTGTCCAAAAACAAAGGATATTAAGAATGAGAAATCCAACTACTAACCAGCAGTAGCTAGAAAAAAGAATCAGTGCTTATTGTGGAGTCAGGATTCTCATTTCTAGTGTCTTTACAGAAGACCAAGACACAACTTATTCTAAAAAATAAGTAGAAATAATTTTTTAAGTTCTAAAGAGCTCAAATTGAGGAAGCCTAGAATCTCACAAACCTACACTATGCAGCAGATCAGACATCAAAAAAAAGTAAAAATAATTTTAAAGTTCTACAGAACTCAGAAGCAACCCACTAAGAGATAAGAAACAGCACATGAACAGGGCTAATGAGTAATACATCATCATTAGTTTAAAAGGAATTTCTTTAAATAAAACATTAATAGTATCCATCAAGGCTCCAAAACTATGTATATCTCTGGGCATCACTTTCTTACACTATTTAACATATGATCTCTGCTGGTAAGGGGCAAAAAAACATGCATTTTAAATTTCTAACATTTTTCTTGCCAAGAAGCAACATGGTTAGAAAGTCAAGGATATATTTACTTCTTCTACAGACTGCTTACTGCATTCAGCTAACGTGTGGGAAGGGCAAATCCAAGTGAAGGGAAGATTTTAAATGAGGGAAATGACCTTACTTAGTAAAACTTGAAAAACTTCCTTTTATTTTGTCTGATTTACTGCAGTAAGTGATAATAACTCTGTAACTATTCTGGTTTTGTGATGATTCACTCAAATTCCATCACTACATTGAGTTCTAATTCACTAGTTCTTTATACTGAGTTCTATTTGAGTTCATTCTAATTCCTAAATTTACTAAGTTTGTATATACTTAACAATGTAATTCAGTCTTAATTTATTTTTCTATTATCTAACAAACACTCTTTCAAAATTTCATGTCCTATTCCTTACATGTGTGTAGATACTCAGGACACACTATTATGTTTCAATTTTTACAGCCAAAACTAGCGTTCCACAGTGGCCAAAACCACAGTACAGTAACAATACAGGAAGGCTTGAGAAACACTCTCAGTATTTACAAAACTGATCAAGCCTTCATACCTTGAATTTAAAGCCCAAGAGCCACTCTGCAACCTGTTCAAACCTCGTTCATGCAAAGACCAGGTTATTGTATCTTCACTACTACAGTTTTTACAGATTCAAATGCAAAGAAACCCGTAAAAAGCATGTCAAGTTTCACAAAAGTTATTATCAGAAGGGAATTAAAAAGAATCCAGCTGTGATGACGTGATTAGCATTCTGAATTTCCTAGAAGAATAAGGGAAAGCAAAGGATTAATATTACTTGGTCTTTCTTTAAATAACTCGTTTTACATTTTGGCCTTGACAATGCCTTCACAGAGTTCTATCTACAGCAATGAGTTTTTGCATTACTGCTTCCAGTAAAATGAAAAATGTAGTTAGTTGTTCCAGAAACACAAAGTACAGACATAAAAAGCTTTACACATTTGCAAATAAACAAAAAATATGGCAAAGTTAAACTTACCTCAAATTTAAGTAAGTTAGCATTTGCAAGTTTACTATGGCATCTGGTATAATTTTAATACAATTGTGGTATAGATTTAGTGTTTCCAGTGACACAAAATGGCACAATTCCGTAGGAACCTCAGTTAGTCTATTCTTGGATAAATCTGAGAAGAGAAAAAGAAAAGATACATTTTTTGAACCATCAGAAAGATAAACTTTGAAAAATTACACTTATTAAAATAAATGGATAAATGTAATCCTACAGTGAGACAGCAAATTAAGCCAATGTTTTTATTATGCAAAATAAAACTAGTGCTAACCTTTACAATCTTGAAATGGAACAGACTGTGTATAAAAGAGCAAACATTCAATTAAAATTTATTCAATGTAATAAAAAGTAATTATTTGCAGGACTCAACATGCTGAGGAAATACTTACAGAGAGAACTGAATACAGATTCCAAAGCTCATATAATATACCCAAAGATCTAGCCAATACACAGCTAGACGTCTGCAAATAATGATAGTATTTAAACAAGCAACAAGGATTATATCTTTAATTTCTTTAAAAAAACTTGAACATTATTCAGGTAACTCCTCACACTGACCTGTATTTTCTAGACCTCAATCAATCATAAAAGAATGTTACCTATAAAGACGGTGAAGATCTTCAGGAATTTATTTGATATAAACACATACAAGATAAGGATGACAGATTCCAAACCCCCAAGGGAGTGCTTGTAACCACTGAACAAAAGCTTTTGATTTTTGACCAGTTATCCATTCTTTCTCATTTTAAGCACACAGACACAGAGGAAAAATCAGTAGGAAGAAATTTTACTGAACTTCGTTCTTTAACTACCACAGTATGAAAAATGAGGTATCATAATACTGATGTGAGATCCAGTCATAGAACAACAATGCACACCAGCATTCAGCTGAACTAATTGGGTTCAAAGAAATGTTTAAAGTGTTGCAGAACAAACACCTCATCATCAGAAACTGCACAAATGCCACCTACCCACACAACCAGATGAATACCTGACCTGAAGAATGGTCACCTGTTTTAGTGGAAGGAACAGGAATGTATCTAGGCAAAAAGCAAAATGTCTGATGGGAACGATACAAGGAAAAAACATAACTTAATCATCTCCTCAATTCCTCACTGCTGCTATTTTAAGCCTCTTTCCTGATCCTTCAAAGCTCACTTTCTTAAACTACATAAAAGGGAAAAGCAGCCAAAGTATAGCAGATACATTTCCAGAGCGCTGATAATCTGACTCCTCTCTTTAAGGCCATAAAGCAATTCTTTGCTTTTGTGAACGAACAGGCAGAAGCCTGAAGATCTTTTTAACCTCCTTTGAAGTTCCAGACTTGTCTGCTGCACAGAGGCACAGCCTGAGTTCAAAACTATCATCAGTAAGAAAGTTTTGTCATTTTTATTTTTGTTCTTGCCTACCTAAATGCAAGCTGAAACTCAGTGCACTCTGCTCCCCTTGTCAGCTTCAACTTTGCTTCACCTCACTGCTTCCAACAAGAAGTTGGTTTCATTATTCCACCCTCTACCAAGCAACAGCAAGGAGTAGCAAGATCCAGAAGAGCAAACTGAACTTTAGGCCTAGGCTGAAGACAACCTGCATGTCGCTCGATGGTCCACAGAGTGACATCTCATCCTTCATCTGATCCTTCTCAAGTGACACACAGATCAAAAACTGGGATCACAAAAATGTTACTTCTACTCAAGCTACTAAAACTGCAGCCTGCCACCTTAACTCCATCTTCATGCCTGCTCTCACCTTCACGCCTGCTCTCACCTTCACAACAAATAAAAGGGACTGTTGTCACAATATTTAACTTACCCTTGGAAAATTCTAGTACCTCAAAAAAGAGGAACAGCAAGTAGATTGACTCTGATCCTATAACAGACATTACTATGACAGTAAAATGCTTTTTTTTTTATTTTATTACTATCCTTTTTTTCTCAAGGGCTTTAACTCTGCTAATCTGAAGGAGGACATACCAAAAAACCCTCAGATAATAAAATCCCTTCTGTCATCCTCAGGGTTATAGGACACGTTACATACACAAAGGAATTCAAGAATTAACTTACACCAAAGGAAGTAAATTATTTGTCATTGTCTAGTTATCACAGTTTAAGATCATTTCAACAACTGTATCTATTGTTGCTTCCTAAATAATAATTTAAAAATTCTATTCACAGCATAAGGCAGAAGAATAAAAACTATACACTTTGTTTATTTAATATCACTGTTAACATACCAATAGAAAAAGCAGAAGTTTGGTACTATAATTTACTGGTAAGAGGTATCATTAATACCGAATCTGAATGTCTTCAAGAAACAGAGTACTGAAATGGAATCTGACGTACAGAATTCCCATCACATTTTTTAACGAGCGGCAATAATTTTTTACCAAAAACCAAACTTTTCTGAATGGAAACGAAAGAAAAGACACTGTTTTTACTCAATTTCAGAGTGAACGTGAGCCTCTGAACATGATGCAGCTATGAAGAAAGCCTAGCAGCTCTCAGATGTCCCTGAAAATTCCATACTTTTCTGTATGCATGTCTTCAAAAGTGAAAACAGCCTGCATAACCATTTTAGACTGTACCTTAAAAGCATATATAAACATGTACAGAAATCTCTGAAGTTCACATAATTATTTTTCTATTACTTTATATGAAGGTACTTTTGCCTCAAATTGCTGCATCTTATAATTAGTCTGTACATATTTCACGCTACCCTGATACGTAAATTCTAGAATAAAATACAAGGGTTAAGCCTTAACAAAACTAAGAATCTTTTGAATATTGACAGAAACATTGAGAAAAACATTACGTGTGTATCTTGTTTCTGTCATAATTCATAAACTTTTTGAAAAATATTTTGCAAAGGCTTTTTTTAGGGAAAAAGAACACAGAAAGTAAAATTTTAAGCAACTTCTGACAATATTTTTAAAATACATTACTACTTGGCAAGCCTTTATTTTCTTACTGTAATTTTTTAACTCTACACTTCCCAAATCACTAAGTTACAAATCCCCCTTGCTTCATTAATTTGAATAATGATGCTTCAAGTCAATTAATAACAATTCAGTTACTGTACAGAGTATCTTTTGCCACAGAAATGGAAATGAACAGAGGGATAGAATTTGCTGGTGTTCAAAGGAGTTTTAAATAATTTGATTTTACTAACACAAAAGACATCTAACAAATTAATGAATCTATGATGAATCTATTTAAGACTATAGGTAGATTTCACCCGAGGTAACTATTTCCTGTAACTTCCATTATGCAATAGCTGACAAAAATATCAACAAATATGAGGAGGCAGCCATACACTGGAGTGAGTTTTTTGTTTTAAATGAAATACACTATTCATTCATTATTTCAAGATATTTTCAAACTATAACTGGCTTCGCTTCATCTTTTCCTGCCAAGAAAAAGTTTGTTAAAACTCCAAAATAAAGTAACAGAACAGAAAAAAACAAGCAAGGCGGTTTAGGAAAATATTAGATGGAATCTTGATCTTTAAAAGAGTCAGCACAATTCTGGCGCAATGACATGGCTTTTGTGTGAGAAATGTTACTATGCTGGAAGCTAGACAGGAACTACACAAAATAAACACTTCCTTAGCTGAGAGCAAACAATAAAAAGCAAAAAGTTCAGACTGGTAAATAAGCATTTAACAGAAGACTCCAAGCCTTGGTTGGTGACTGGCACACTGCATAGTCAGGGTCCACACTGTCATCACACCAGTGATAACTGACCCCATCCTCAGGGCAAAACCTTCCAATTCCTGTAGCTCTGAATATGTCTATCACACTGAAGTACCATCGCTGACTCGGACCTTTCTGACTTCATGCTTTACACGCAGATTACCCACTGCCACTATATATATACACATAGTAAAAAACACTGTCACTGCAGACACCAAAATGGCATTGTCAAAATAACTAGAACAATGCTAGAAGTCATATAGTCACATTTCTTTCAGCAAAGTTACCAAAATGCTCCAATTTTCCTACTTACCCGTTATTAATACATTATTCAATAAAAATTGCAAACTACTCATGGGAGAACTAAACAATTTAAGCCTTTAAGTCAGAACAGTAATTCATTAAAATATGCATATGCACTACTACATCACAAATCTCAGCCAAGAATTTTAATGAAAGCAGATTATTAAAAAGCACTGAATTACATTTTTCATATTATAGAAAAATTCACTATAAATCTGTACTTGTAACACAAACCTACAACTGAAAAAAGTTGGAATTATTCAAGTAAGCATTTATCCACCACTGAGGTGGAAATTATATACATATATATAAGAAGTATCTGTAGTTGATAGGGAGTTCTGAAATCAAGAAATTGCAAGGTAAAAAAGTCACCCAAACAACCTTAATTGCAGCCCACCAAGTTCCTATTTTTGTAGTCTTCAGCACTCACTGAATAAAAGACGGGAATTATTTTGAAGAAGCTATTTGCATTTGTACTAAGATGCCATTCAAGGTATTCAAATGAGATGTCTGACAAAGAATCCAAGCAATTCCCTGTAAAAGCCTGAAAAAACAGTAGGTTCAACCCTAATTTCATGGAAAAACTGTGCAAATAGGAATGCTAGGAAATACATAAATAAGTCTATATATGACATGACACGACTGTATGGAGCTTTACATTTTATACTGTGAGTTACCCATACTTTTATCAGTCTTTTTGGGAAGCCTGTATTTCCATATTAGCTAGGTGTATCTTCATTGATAACAGAAGCCACCAAATGTATGGCACTGTATTTCAGACAACTTTTGAAGCATCTACTGAAGTGCACTTCAGACCTTTTGCAACACTGCATCCCACCCACACTTGCTTTGGCAAGCAATGTAATTGTGCCTATCAGAATCAAACAGTCAATGCTCTCTAATGAAGCAATTACTTCATTCTAGCCTTTACCCAATCTTCCTCCCTAAATGGTAGGAAAATGTACCATTCTATAGAGAAATGATACATATTAGTCATGAAAACACTGTAATGCAGCTATGAAGCACTATATCCTTTTAAGACATGCCCTACAACTTCTCATGATCTTGCAGAGTGGCATACCTTGTCTCAACTACTTGCCCTCTCCATCTGCCATTATCAAAGACCAATGTTATGGACGTACCGCCAGCTTTTACTGTAGTCGGAAACTGCCACCAACAGTGATGCTACACGAACAGAAAAAAGGCAGCAAAGACCTCCACTGACTCTGGCATCAAATGTGTTCTGGTTTGTTCATGACAATTATGCCACAAAGAATGCATGGCATTTCTTCACTAACAGATGTTTCTATTTAAGTTATTTAGCAGACAGAACAAGTAACAGAAGACAAAGAATGCTTATTAAAGTAAAACCAATTCTGCTTCCATATAAGAAAAAAATATAGTAAAGTAGTGCATGGACTCAGGGTTTTTCATTCTGAAACTACAACCTGTAACGGATTGAGAAAAAAGTAGCTTCAGTGCTGGTTCCCGAGAAAGTCATCAGTACTGATGCAATAACATACAACAGTAACATTCAGACACCTATCAACACTACTGAGTCTAGATGTACGACTGCTGATTCAAAACATGTAAGAAGTGCATCTCTCTCAGGCAGTCGGACATAAAAATGTCAGATGTTGCAAGCAAAATATTTTGAACATATTATGAAGTGACTCTTCTGTTTCACTTGCTAAGCACTACTTTTTGAAGCACTGCCAGCCCAGTTTCCTTTTCTGTCTGTCTCCCATTGTTATCTTAAGGATTAACACTAAAACACAGACAAATTAAGATTATACTGCAGGTGTAATGGAAATTTCAAAGTGATCATACATGTACTTTTGTATTCACTTTTCTTATCATTTAACACATTTAAAGTTTAACACATTAAAAAGTTTCTCCTTTACCACAGCGTATGTGAGTTCTCTGATTCTTCCCTATTTCATGTCTTGACATAGCACTACAATATGTGAAAAAAAGAGCTAACACAACACTGTCTTCTTTATGTCACTAATGATCAGAACGAACTCAATTTACTACTTATCAAAGCAACAACTCTAAGAGTTATGATACATATTCACCACAGTTTATGCCTAGACATGGGGTTTAGACAGAGGGAAAAAAAAAAAACCAGGACTGAAGAAAACCAACAGGCTGAGATCAGCATTTCATAGAGTCTGGCAGGGATGTCACCACTAGAGGGGGTCCTGATCTCACGGACTTGGATCCTGTAACGGTGTTTGTGTCACTGTTTCCTTCCTCTAGAGACCATCCACAGTGTATGAAAAGGACAGAAATAGAAGGTACACTTTACAACCCTGCCCCGCACTCCTATGAAGATATTGCCCACCAGTTTTCAAAATGTGACCAACGATGCTACTCACTTACAACCATTACTGCAAGTAGCAAATACATACACTGATTTCTAATGGAGTCAAGCCCTTACCAAAAAAAAAAAAAAAAAAAAATACATACATAATATAAACCAACTCAATTCTTCCTGCAGATCTACCTGTAGGTACGAACAGATCTGGGATTGCAGTGGGTTGATCCTGGCTGGCCACCAGGTGCCCACCCAGCTGCTCTGTCACTCCTCCTCCTCAGCAGGACAGGGGTGAGAAAACACAACTGAAAAGCTCATGGGTCAAGGTAAGCACAGGGAGGTCACTCACCAATTACTGTCACAGGTAACACAGACTCCACTTGGGGAAATAAATTTATTGATAGTTAACGACAGAGTAAGATAGTGAGAAAAAATTAAAACCACCATCCTCCCATCCCCCTTTTCCCAGGCTCAACTTCACTCATGACTCCTACTTCCTCCTCCAGCCTTGCCTCCTCGTCTCCCACAGTACCACAGGGGAACAGGGAATGGGACTTGTGGTCAGTCCATAAACACTTCATCTCTGTCACTTCTTCCTCCCCACACTCTTCCACTGCTCCAGCATGGATCCCTCCCATGGATTACAGGCCTTCATTAACTTCTCCAACATGAGCCTTTCCTAGGGGCTGCAGTTCATGAACTGCTCTGGCATGGGTCCTCTCCACAGGGTGCAGTCCTTCAGGAATTGACTGCTCCAGTGTGGGTCCCCCACAAGGTTACAGGTCCTGCCAGAAAACCTGCTCCAGTGTGGGCTCCTCTCCAGAGGCCACAGTTCCTGCCATAAGCCTAGTCTGTAATGTGGGCCTTCCATCGGCTGCAGCTTACTTCAATGCACATCCACCTGCTCCAGTGTGGACTCCTCCACAGGCTGCATGAGTACAACTTGCTTCATCATGGTCTTCTCCATGGGCTGCAGAAGGGCACCTCCTCCCTCTCCTTCTTCACTGACCCTGGAGTCTGCAAAACTGTTTCACATTTTTTGCACTCCTTTCTCACACAACTGCTATATGCAAAATGATTTTTTACCTTTTCTTAACCATATTATCACAGAGGCATGACTAGCATTGCTGATTGGCTCAGCTTTGGCCAGCAGCATGTCTGTCTTGGAAGCAGCTGGAACTGGCTCTGTTTGACATGGGGGCAGCATCTGGTGTCTTCTTGCAGAAGCCACCCCTGCAGCCACCCATTAGCAAAATCTTGCCGTGTAAACCCAATACTGGCATCTAAACATGTGTATAACGAGAAGAAAAAAATACCACACAGCAAACACCATCCATCAACAGAATGACCTTTAGTAACATGTGGTATAAAACCCTGTTCATGGGCCATGAAGCATTCCTTCTCCCATGCCTTCCGCACAAGAAGGAGGCTACAACTCATTAATTTTAACACCTTAATAACCAACCAACCCTAAGGAGGATCAATGGATTATATGACTCCAGTATGGTACTAGTCAGCCTCAGGAGGACTTAAATACTTCAAGTGTTTTCTTAGACACAGCAGCAGTAAGAAGAAATGTTCACCCAACTCTAAAAACTGTTCTTCACCATTTTCAGCCTTTATAGTATGTTCATGGAGAGCACTGGAGGAACAAAAACTGTACTGTTCACATCATCCACTATCCAGCTGAACACCTTTACTGTATCAAACTGTATTTCAGTAACTGCCTGGCACATGGAAGAAAATTTGACAGTGAGCACCCAAACATGTGAAAGCAGGACCTTCCCTGGCTCCTCTGTGGAAACAAAAACTGGAAGTATACCTTAATAGTGAAAAGTCCTCAAGATTAGCTTCAGACATACACTTTAATTATTAGCATGGACTGCTGTGAGATCAGGTAAACTTTGGGCTATAAGGGGACTTCCAGGAATATTAGAGGACTAAGACTTGGATTATGAAATGATTTGCTGAAATAAGAATAATGACCACAGCTTTCACCAAATTCAAAAAGGTGAAATTGCATGTGTCTGTATATAAACACACAGGCATATAACCTTATTTCAGTCAAGCAACTTACTTCCACCTTTGGAGAACAGGAAAAGATGTGAAACAAAAACATGAATTACATTCTATCCCAAAGATGGTGGTGGATACCTGCACAGATGTACTCTAGTGTCTTCTACTATGAATCTGTTGTTTCAGCCACAGAGATTTTCTTTCAAGCTGCCTACTTCAGAAACCAATACCTTACACTTCCACGGGGGAATTCCACATGATGCACTCAAAATCAGCAGGATGTAATCTAGTGGTCTACAACCTTTCCCAGCCCACAGACAACACTACTAGAAGGAACAAGCTGAATGGAACGTCAAGGTTTCTCATTTCACTCTCTATTTTAATGGCTATTTTCCCTCAGGCTGTGAAGAGAGAACACTATTTTTGCTGTGCGTTATCTGCCTTGGTGACATGCTCAAAGAGAAGTTACCTCACATTTACCATCTGGTAGAAGTAGCACATAAACCAGTTTGTGTGAACTCGCTTGCAGTCTGAAGGTGATTATTTTTCACACCTGACAGACTAAAATACTAGATTTCTTTATTTTTATTCATTTCTATACATGTCTCATGTTCTGTAAGAAAATTTGCTATGAACAGGGAAATAAATAAAAGTTATTTGATCTTCCTGTATATCAATGGCATGTGCGCAAAGACATGAGAAAGCTACCTGATGCTAATTTACAGTGACATGGAAAGCAAATATTACTTATCTAATCACTTCTCTTTCTGTCCACTCATCTCCTGCAGATGCCAGGGTTAATGTACTTTATCTATTATTATTCATTTACTCCTTCCGGAATGGTTCTTGAAGTCAGCAAAACAAAATTGTAACAGTTTATCAACAAAAATCTGTTTTGTACCATTAAAGTAGACTTACACTATTAAGCACATCCTTAAGCAATGAACTAATTACACAGGAGGTACAATATTTGAAAGAAATGGCTCAGAAATATTTCAAACATCTAAACAAAACAGGAATCTGTGAAAACATTATAAGTGACTAAATCTAATCTAGAATAAACAAATAAATTAAATTCTTATAAATAACAAAAAATTGGATGGCTATTCCTAGATACTGGGGGAAAAAAAAAAGGGGAAGGAAAAAAGGAAATAATAGAAAGACTTCCTTGTACTGAAAGCAAAATAAGCACTGTACATACTGTCTCTATCCTTAAACAACCTAAACTAAAAAGCACTTCAGACCCGTAAATTTTACACCAAGATCTCTATCTTATGTAACTGTTCCCATGCTTCCTTCTTAAGTTTAAGACAGTGTTTCTCAACCTTCTCAATTTTCTTTCCTTCAGAATCAAAGAACCTTGCCTTCTTTGGAGAAAACAAAACCAAAACAGGTATCTCATCCTGTATGCTGTTTGTCAGTCAGGGGAGGGGCTGGGTTTGATAAACACATGCAACTTTTTTTTTTCCCCACTTAACAAGTCATAGTTTACATCAGGTTTTTAATTGTAACATCTTTGTAACATGAGAGACATCAGATGCACAGACTGCAAAAGGAATGGGGAAGGGGGGCAGTAAAACACTGCCTGGCAATATGCATTTTGGAGGCACAAAAGAATGTTTCCTTCTGGTCTAATTTCCTTCATTTTGTTTCATTTTGAGGAGGGGGGGGGACTACCAAGACACTTCACAGACAGTTTTCTGAAATGTACAAAATGAGTAACGCCTATCTATACAGTCTACTGAGCCTGGCCAGCTTCTGGTGCAGATTCATTTCTATTTCTGTATTCACTTTCTTGTCAAACTACCTTTCAGGAAGTCTAATTTCCATCTCACGTGCTAAGTATTACAGTGAAATTTTTCTATAAGGATCATTTTGGACTGAGTTCTCTTTCTAAAGGAATTCTGTTCTTCTTTTATGTGTATCTTACCTTGCGTCTTCCTCTTTGCTTGATGGCTAATGTGTTCTCAATATGGTAACACACAGGGACACAGAAGAGGTTGCACATAAAGCAGGAAAGGGACAGGAAAGTGTTAATTCACAGTGCCCTCCCCATCAATACTTAAAATGTAAAGAACTACCTGCTCTGAGGTCTAATCCTGGAGAGGCTACAACAGCTAGGTTATTCGGGCCCAAATGAGACCCCTACAGGTAGATAATAAGGAGTCCTGTGAAGAGCAGTCTGATAGCATTATTTCCCTTCAGTTACCATAGTCTGATGGGTACAAGAAAACTGTAAGCCAGATCCATTAGATCTTAGATTTAAAAAGTCCAGTAACTGCAGCGTACACTACTGTTATATTTAAAAAAAAAAAAAAATTACTCAATCTGATTTCTTCCTGCTGATAAAATTCAATAATGCTTTGCTGAAACAGTTGGGGTTAAATTACTCTTGGAAGAAAAGTATTTGCTGTATGAGCTGTGAAACTGGTCAAATCAGTGAAAAATACCAGTTTTATACACATGCTGGTGCAATCCAGGTAGAGTTTCGTGAAAATGGGAATCAAGCTAAAAGCTTCAGTACTAGCTCTTGGAGATTTAGGGAGTACACCTTCAACTGTGGCAGTAGAAAGTGCAAAAGATTTTATAAAGTACTGCTTGGATTGGTTTGTTTATCCGGCATATACATTTTAAAATCTTTACTATGAGATGAACTGTTCATTTTCAAGTTTTCCACCAGTGGGGATGCTGGATGCTCATCTTAGTTGCTCAGGATGCTGAACCCACTAACCTTATACCACCACTACTGTTACTATAGTGGCTAAACTTCCACTGATGTCATGAACACCAAGTCAGCAATTTTGAGTTATTTCAGTTTTGAAGTCATTACTGCACTGCAAAACTCACTGATTCAATAAATCTACTTTTAACTGTACTCCCTAAATGTTCTAACTCAATAACTGATACTGTTTAACTGTATCCTCAAAAAGTTCATTAATATATAGGTAAATTGATCCACTAGTAATGCAGCCAATCTTGTCATCTTTCAGACAGTATTAAAACTACTCCTATCAGGACTTTGACTCTTACCAAATGCATTCTTATGACTCTGTATTTGAGTGTCAAGTAATTTAGTCATGCCCAGTAAGAAGAGCTTATATCTACTGAGAGAACTGTGGCTTTAATCAAAAAACTCACATGGTATTCTGCTCAGATTACAATTTCTTTTCTGCATAAGTAAAGCAACAGTCTTTCATTCTTACCCAACTCACTCCCAATTCAGCTTCTTTTTACTCACAAAGAAAAAACAAACAGAAAAAAAGCCCAAGAGTTCACAAGAACCTCCAGAATTCTCAAGTTCATTTCATTTTCACTTATTCCAAAACTGGGTACTCTGTGACTGATGCATGTACTTCTCAGCTCTCATCCCTTCTCTCTCTCCCCCTGGCATTGGGAGAGAGAGGAAAAAAAAATTAGCATAGGAAATTCATTCTTTTGAGAAGAACTCTGAAGACATTCACTAGCAAATATACAATTATAAATACATTTTACTTCTGGAGGAAAAGAAAAAAAAGGCTCTGATTATACAGAAATTATGAGTAACTCCAACCAGCAATTCTTTCTCTGAAGAGACAGCATTACCACATAGCCCCATGTGTTTCTTATGCTAACTTAATGAAGGTCTCATCTCTGAAGTTTGTTTATTCAAGATTGACACAGATAGCAGAAAACCAACTCTAACACAAGAAGCTTCTAACAGGGCTCGTGCTGAGCCCTCTGCCAGCACACCTGCAGACTGTATTATCACAAAGTTATATACACTGTGCAAGATGCTACACAACTGTTATGCTATAAACCACCAGTTGGTATGTTTCCTGTATACAACAGTATTTGATTTCACAGAAAGCTAATTTTAACAGTTGACTGAAAGCAGAAATATCTATTATACACCATAATCTTCTAACGAATGGAAAAGGCTAAAACATGTAAAACCTTGTTAAAAGGTTAGTTTATGCTTTTAAATCAAACAACTTGAGTTTTTTAAATGCCAGAATGCCAGCAAGCTTAAGATATGTTCTATCAAGGTCTGCTATATCATCCAAAGTCATTTGCCAGAAATATTTGCAGATAACAAATTCTCCTACAGCTCTCTGCAATGCCTTTACATGCAAGAGGCTTTTTTCTTATTCTGCAGCCCACTTTCTATATAACCATCCACACAAGTATGTAAGGCTAAGGATGAAAATTGTCCTTTTAATAGTTCCTCCTCCCTTTTTCCTGTGATATATTCAAGAGAACAGTATCTCCTCTTAGTCATTCTTCTGCAAGACTAACAAACAAAGTAGATTATTCTAGCTTTCTCATGTTTTCCTGACCCTCAAAGTAGAGCTTTTCTGCACCTGTTTCAGCCTCAAAGTCAACTTCCTTGAACATAAATGGGACATAACACTCCATAGGAGGATTATGTTACATCTCTGCCATCCATAACAACATTAAGATCTAGTCCCTATTGAAATCACCTGATACAGCCTCGAGATAAAATCCTATATTGTCATACTGGTGGCTTGTGACAATCTTTACAAGTGTCATACTTAGGTTTTCTTCGTTTACTAATTACAAGTGATGAACTCACGACTTGGAGCAGACACTTTGCTCCTTGACTCTCTAGATTTTCAGCTGCCTTTCTTCTGGATCTTTTTTCATAGAGCAATGAATGTCTATCCTGACTGTAGTCATAAGTCTGTGTTCTTACCACAAAGAAATAAGGTGAAAAAAAACCTGACACTAGAAAATACTTCATTTCTGTAACAAAGTTTCCTGTCTCAGAAATAAGTTACCTACTCCAGTTCAAACTGAAAAAATTAGAGAAACAACAGCAACCACAAAAAAAAAAAACCCCACCAAAACCAAAACATAACAACACACCAAGTTTTTGCTCCCAAGAAAACTAAGAAAAAGCAATTTGTATTACGCAAGCTTAAGTACATCTAGCATTACAATTCTCAGTTATAATTCCAAAGATAAAAGCTATGACGCTTTAGTAAATTAAGCCAATAACCAGATCACCTTTACCAATAGCTTATTTGGAAACATATGCTTATTGCCATTTGTTATCAAGTCTTTCTAGGTCTGCCTGTGTCAAGCATCTGAAGAGAATCTTGCCCACACCTTCCCTCCCACTAATACCCAGCCATATCTTAATCATGAACATAAAGAACAGTTTCTTACATTTTCCACTAGCAAAGCCATTTCAGAGGTTAAATGAAGCTCTAAAAAAAAGGTTATTTAGGCTTATTTTAAGGTTTATTTTAGAGTTCAAGCCTCTAAAAACAGGTTTATTTAAACAAACCTCTTTTACATCATAGAAACCAACTATGGACAGATTAAATTTACTGTAATAAAGTATGTGGGCACTACATTGTAGGACAATCTTCTGATGTGAAATGACATCAAATTCAACAACTCTCAGAGGTATGCACTAGCATTTCCATTTTATGTTGCGTTTTTCCCAATGCAATACAACCCATTGCAAACAACCTTGACAACTTCCATCACAGAAGACTCATTTGTTACCCCACTGTTTTTTACTGAGAAACAAGAAAAAACACTGCAAGAAGGCAAAGTAAGTTATGAGTCTGGACATTATAGCCAAGTTCCAAGAACATTATTTATTAGCAATATATATAGACTGGATTTATACGTAAATATTTTTCAAAAGCATGAACAACCACTAGCACGCACAGAGGAAAGAGGGAACTTAGCCTGTCCCTCACATGTGATGAGTGTAGCCTCTTCAGAGCATGTGACATAGAAACTAGGCAAGGTGGGCACGCTAGCAGTTCACTGAACGTATTGGCTATCAAAGAGAATATTGGTAGCAGGAGAAAGAGGTTGACAGGGACCTGGACGAGCATACCCTTTATCATGCAACTGCAGGACCTGTTGCAGGACACTGCACATTATAACAAAAAAAATACAGTGAAGCCCTTCTGCAATCCATGTCTGCATAGGTTAAAGACAAAGTAGGAAGAAAAAATAACAGCACTCAGTGAGAGGTAGAAAACCTCCATTTGCTTAGCTTTAGTTAACAAGTGATCTTCAGCAGCATGTAGGACACAACACTTAAAACAATTTCAGGGCCATGGATCAAGAATGATTCAAATGAAGTTGTAACAGATCTGCAAGATCATTGCCTTTGACAAAAAAGGCAGGCAGGCAGAGTGGGGGTTCTGCTGCTTTTCCTCTAGCAGGAGAATGTTCAACGCAGCCAGTACTCAATGACTCACTAGTATTTATTTTTCCAAGGACATAAACAACATAGTTTAACTTTTTCTTTTTTAAAAAAAAGGAGGGGGGGAGCCTCAGAGACAATAATAGAACAGGAGAATTTTCTCCACTGAATTCAGTTCCACTTCAGATGTGCAATGCATAGACGACTTTCTTCCATTTCAGTAGGTTTTGTAGGAGTTTATCCTCCTATATTATTTCATGCTACTGATAGTGAAGGGAAAAATGCAAAGCCACCACCATCCATTTTTCAGGTTTTGAATGCTGGAAGACAGTATCTTCAAGCTGAAAGTAGTATTTTCTTCTCATGGATTAGTAACATGGTGGCCTAGGATCACAGCATAAAATGCAACTATTTTTGGGAAACCTGAACAAATTAAGATCACGATATACAGATATGTTTTCGAAAAAGCAGAACTCCTTCTACAAGTAAGACTACATTATTTTAAATAGCTATAAAAAGGTTGGTCTAAGGTTTATTTCTAAAGTAAATTACACTCTTTCTACAGTACACATTACCATAGTCCATAAATACACCCAAACTGCTTTAGTTTTCTTTAAAAGAAAGTAAATTTCAGTTCAGAATTGTTACAAGAACAGTTCTTCACTGACTGGAAGAAGAAAATAGGGGGGAAGAAATCTCAATCCTTGCATCTACTACCCTTATAAGAAAACATGGGTAAAAAAAAACCCTTTCAAAAGCACCAGTGTCACTAACATACCATCTCTTTAGACTATAATATTCTAAGACTTATTATTACACATATATTACATGCATGTGTGTAATTCCATGAAAAAAATCTCCTTAAGCACGGAAATAATTACTTGAAGTCTCTGTTAATATGTATTTAATTTCTTTTCTTTTGGCTTATGAACACAAAGGAACTGATAAAAAGCGTATCACAGAGTTGCCGCAAGCTGCTTCTAGTTGTAGACAAGGGAATTTATTGCCAGCAGCAGCAGTCTACATTTTTTAAATTGTTCCTGCATTCTCTGTACACAGATTGTCAAATTATTTGCATGTGGTAGACTCATGTAATTTTCAGCTGCTCTTTGGTCCTTACTGTTTTGCACCAACATATAAGAAGTTCCAGTACAGCTCATTGAAACTTGGCCACTGAACAAAACCACAACTAAACAGGCAAAAGCTTTCTCCCAGTCATTAAAAGGTATAACAAATATGAAAAACAGCCTTTCTTTGACAGCCAAAGCAAACAACTCAGTAGCTTTCATTCACTGCTCTTCAGCACCTTTCACAGTCCAATTCTGACAGGCTAAAAGTCCCTTCTAAGCCTTTTAAGTTCACTTAAAACTAATTAAGCAGTACTGTAAAGCAGCTTCTAAGATGTCTGTGAGCCCTTCATATATTTTAAAGAAGTAATATACTTTTTTTAGTAAGTATTAGAATCAAAAAACTTCTAACTGATAAATGAACTCCAATGCCTACAGCTTCTACGCATAAGACTGCACTACGAAGGCAGATGGTGAAAGTTTGCCAGATCCCTTAAAAATTTATTTCCAGACTTTGATATAAACTTTTTAAGGTGGTTCTAGAAGCTTTCTGGTCTTAAGTACTTCCAAGAAAATCCAGCTGAATAAGGGACTATGCATTTGTTTTTATATGGGTTTTCAAAACTGATTTTGCAACATGTCTAATCTTGCACTGAATTGTGAAAACAGTGCTCAAATCACTTATATACTGATTATAAATCATAAACATAATTTTCAATGTCCTAAGTTTGGCGAACTAGAAAGTTCCCTAACTCCACTGTAATGCTCAGTGAACTGTAAAGTTCAGTAAGAAGTTAACCAAATCACTATCTGGGTAATACGAACATGAAAAGGATCAGATTGACAGGACAGCCATACAGTACTCAGGTTAAGATTTCATTCAAAACTCACGAAATAAGGGAAAAAATATTCCTGATTTTAGACCAGGCTCTAAATTATTATCCTTTTTGCATTATTTGTGTTATTTTGCATTATATGGATATGGTGGTGGTTATCCTTTTTGTAGGATATGGATGAGATAAAAATCATTCTAATGAGGAATTCAGAACACCTTCCACATGTCAGAAAGTGCTGTGACTTCATGCTGTCTTTCAGAATTAAAAAAGGTTTCTTCCCAAATTCAGTTATACTGTCCACAGCATCTGTTCATGCAAATTTCTCTCCAGTATTCTTTGGCTATATTCCTTGGCTACACCCTCTTGACTGAGGTTATGTGCCTCCTACTGCTATTCCTGCCATAGTCATTTCCTAAATAAGCCAAACCAGAGACTTTTGTTCCCTAGGTTTTCCTACCAGCCACCCAAACTGTTACTAATACAATGAACTAATTAAATTCGAATTCCCATACAACTTTTGGCCTGTTTTCTACTGAGAGATAATTATCCATCCTATCAGTAATGAATACGTTATTTTAAAGTTTTGCTTTACTGAATTCAACAGTTAGAAGTATTATTTATTTTTTATTTTCTTAACAGAAGATTTGGAGTTTTTTTTTTAACAAAAAAAAAAACCAATACCAAATGACTGAAGTAGTTTGGAAAGGCCAAGGAATTGTAAAAATTAACATATCCTCTTCAAGACCAGTGGTAGGGCTCACAGGATTTATTTTTCATAGTTACTTTGTAATTTGGTCTGGAACTCTGATATCCCCCTACCAAGTAGGGACACACATGCCAGGGCAAGAGGTCAAGGGACTTCCATCCCACTCTTGGTCTAAGCAAAATTGGCATTTTGGTATATACATGACTGCAGATTATAGCACTCTCTTTCCTATTTCATACCAGCTCTGAGCTGACTGATTCCTCTCCAGGACAGTTTTCTAACTCCCCAGTGATTACCCAAACATTTTCAATAAAGCAGTATAGTCCATTAATATTTTCCTAGATCACTGCAAGCCAATCTAAGTCTGAAGACCAGGGAAGTTGCCTAAAATTAAAAAAAAAAAATTAAAATTAAAAAATTGTTTCAGCCTCTTTCTCCTTTTATCAGTAAAAATAAAACTTCACAAATGTGCTATTTTATGACTCCAGGAATAGCTGCAAACGAAAATGACTTCCCATATGAAGACAATGTCCAAAGTTAGGAAGAGAGTTTAAATGCTTTCACTTTAGATCATAATCAGTAGCTGATATACAAGAATGAAAACAAGACTGCTGTGATATATAGCTTTCAACTCTAAAACTTCTGAACTTCTTGTGCAAGTCTATTCAAAGTGGTGAGTTTACAAGGGAAAAATGTTAACTGTGCTATTATTAGTAATACTGTAAATACATTTATTCACAGACCATTGAACTGTCTCAGCTGTTGTTTTAAATGCTTGAGCATATAATCTATAGCAAACACTTATGGCAAACGAACAACTCAGGAGACATAAAGATAGAATTTCCTGACACTGCTTAAATTCAGTAGAGGCAAAGTAATTAAAAAAACCCAAAAGACATCTGGAACTTAATATGCAACAGAAGTTTAGCTTTATTGTTATATCACTGTTTCCACAATATTACAAGTTCATTTAGTAAAGTCTACTGTGTATATCCAAAATACGCCACCTTTTACATTGCATGAGGAACTTCATAAATAAAAACTGTAATGTACTATTTATTCCCTACAGAAAACAAACTTCAGGGTCCTTACCCTTGCTGGCAGGAGGTGTGAAGTTGTTTAGACACAGTACCTATTACAACTGAACCCACCAGAATGAACACAAACTATATTGGCATCAAACATGCCCAACCATCTAAACTGCCTTAACTGGGAGTCCCAAAAAGAATGTTTGAGTTACTGTATTGTCTATGTAAACCTGAAACTTATACAGTACTGAAATTAAAAATAATATCACAGAAATCTAATATAAAGTGTTCTGCAGAGGTTTAAGAATCTAAACTAGGAAATAAAACAAACTTAGAAAACATACACATACATAGATGGCTCCAAAAGTAATGCCTCCTATTTATTTGGAAACTACATGGAAACTACAACAGACACAAAGAGCACAATAACACTGTTTGACAGAGCAAAATCTCAGCTACGAAACAGTATTTTTCAACACAGTCCCCACCACGGGCTGTGCATTTTCCCCAGCAATGAACAAGAGCCTGCGTGTTGTGCTCATAACAATCTGCACCAGGGGAGTGGACCCACCGTCACTGTCACCACTGCTGAAACGTGCCACCCATGCCCTCATTGTGCTGACACCCACTGCTTGGTCTCCGTAAACATTCAGCAGTGTCAATGAATGTCAATGGGTGCCATTTTTAACACATGGAGGAATTAACACCCCTTTGCTCCACACGCACTGCCATGTCAGATGCCATGTTGACAGACCGTCCCTCTGCTGCTGTCTGTCACACGGCAACAAAATTTAACGGAATATTGGTGGGAAGGTTCAACCTCTACTGCCACACCACCAACATCCGCCTCTGACATCGCTGGCCAACATAATAAAATGGGAGGCATTACTTTCAGAGTGGCCCTCATAATACTGCTTTCTCTTATCAGTCTAGCTCAGCCTAATCTTACAATTGAAAACTTTCCACCTTCATGCTTTCCTACAGCAGCATCTTTTACCAATGTGTTTTAAAAGTTTGTTTATCTACAGTGAATTAGTTCCAAAACAGTGAAGAGTTAGGACTGCCACAATGTCCCCCTTATTTGAAATTGTTCAAATTGGTAAGAGGATTTCATGTGTGCCTGCATGCAAGTCAATAAAAGAGCAGATTTCTAGGCCTTCAGCTTTATTTCTCTAGAACGACAGGATGAAAAAAGGGTATTAGTTGAATGAGAAGGAGGTATGATAAAGTTTTCAGGGTCAGATTGAAGAGGTTTTATCTTCCTAAATGAGCTCAGCTTTTAACGTTTATTTTGCAAGCTGTAAAGTAATTCTCCCCTGATCAAAGGGAGAACTTTAGAGCAGCTGTTCAACTATACATATCTCTCTCTCTCTTTGTATTCTTGGCAAGTCAATAATGCTGTTTCCATTAAGTCCAATAGTGGCCTGCTAGATCATGACCTAGTTAAGCATTACAACTACCCAGTTGATAATACTACACTTCCCATGGCTGTAAAGACAAAGGCCCAGTTAAGTGTGTCAAGTGATACTGTGACACTGAGCAAACAGTGCTACACAGTAAGACGAATGAAGCAGAAATATAATACATATGATGAGTGAGAATCCAATTTCTAATTTAACATATCAAACAATGGGTTTTAAAGCATGGGTATGTAAATCTTCATCCAACAATACAGGATACAAGAGCAGTATATAAAGTTCCCAGAAAAATGTATTGTTAGAACGTTTTCACTGCTTGCAGTATGTTTAATGCTTTTCCGTACCCTAAAAAGAGGCATTCAGTAAGCAAAGTTGACTGACACATTTTCCCACTTTTTCTGAATTCTATGTTACTTCAGAAGACAGAGATTTTGAGTTATAACAATTTTATGAAAGAGCAGCAGCACAGTGCTCAATGTGACTTAGAAAAGTGATTGAAACATTCAGAAAAGCAAGCAAGGAAGGAAGCATGAACAGCTCAAATAGCAAACAACTATGTCACCATGTAAATCCATGGAGCATTCTGTTTTGAAGACTGCATGTGGTTCTGGCAGCCCCTCTACCAAAAGAATATTGCCAGAATTAAAAAGGCAAAAGAATAGTAAAAAAATAATTTAAAAAGCTTTGGAACAATTTCCATAAAAAGCAAGATTATGTTGCTTAAGAATGTTCTAGGCTGGACGTAACTTGGTAGAAGGGACATGAGAGTCAAAGTCAGGTCTGGAATCACTGTAATCAGTAGAGAATGATAACTCAACTACCTCTATAATACAAGGGGAAAAAACCAATACAAATCATGGAACTCCTTACAAGAATTTACTGGGATTCAAAAAGGAACTATACAAACTTTCTGAAAGAAATATCCACCAAAGACTTAAAAACAAAGGTGACAATGCTGCCTCACGAAGTCCCCTCAGTTGCAAAATTTTGAACATTGGCCATGTGCTCTGGGAAGGTAAGAACACGCATTAGACTAGGTGGTACTCTACTAGGCATACACTGTGGGCTACTGAGGCAGGCTACTGGGCTAAGCAACAGCTACTGCTACAAGCTCTCCTCTTTCATCAGGGTAAGCTCACATTAAGTTAAAGCCTGCAAAAATTCAAGGCCCTGCTAAAACTGCCAATTGACAGCAGTACATTATGATTACTGACTAAAGTTCATTGATTTACCATAGTCATGTAGCTGCACAACAATGGAAAGCAAAGCTACTAATTGCCATCTCATACATAAGTCTATGGGACCTGACAAGATGCACCCCAGAGTCCTGAGGGAATTGACTGATGGAGTCGCCGAGCCACTCTCCACGACATCTGAAAAGTCCCGGCAGTCAAGTGAAGTCCCCGGTGACTGGGAAAAGGGAAACATTGCACCCATTTTTAAAAAGGGTAGAAAGGAGAACCCCACCTGTCAGCCCCACCTCTGTGCCTGGGAAGATCATGGAACAGACCCTCATAGAAGCTCTGCTAAGGCACATGGGGGACAGGGAACAAAAATCCTTCTAAATTGGAGAAGTGTGGATTTGATGGGTGGACTGTTCAGTGGATAACAAATTGGTCGGATGGTTGCATCCAGAGAGTAGTGGTCAATGGTCTGATGTCCAGATGGAGACCAGTGACAAAAGATGTCCCTCAGGGGAGTCCATACTGGAACCAATGCTATTTAATCTTTACCAATGACATGGAGGGATCAAGTGCATCCATAGCAAGTTTGCAGATGACACCAGGCTGAGTAGTGCAGCTGACACTGCTGAGGGATGGGATGCCATCCAGAGGGACCTGGACAAGCTGGAGAAGTGGACCTGTGTGAAATAAAGCTCATAAGGTTCAACAAGGTCAAGTGCAAAATCCTGCACCTGGGCTGGGGCAATATCAATACATGCTGGGGGATCATGTGACTGAGAGCAGCCCTGAGGACAAGGACTTGGGGGTACAGGTAGATGAAAGGCTAGACATGAGCCAACAATGTACATTCACAGCCCAGAAGGCCAACCATATCCTGGACTGCATCAAAAGAAGCATGTCCAAAAGGTTGAGAGAGGTGATTCTGCTGCTCTACCTCACTCTGGTGAGACCTCACCTAGAGTGTTGTGTCCAGCTCTGGAGTCCTCAGGACAGGGAAGACATGGACCTGTTGGAGAGGGTCCAGAAGAGGGCCACAAAAATGATCAGAGGACTGGAGCTCCTCTGCTACGAGGACAGGCTGAAAGAGTTGGGATTGTTCATCCTGGAGAAGAGAAGGCTCCGGGGAGATCTTACTGGAGCCTTCCAGTACTTAAAGAGAGCCTATAGGAAAAATGGGGACAGACTTTTCAGTGAGGCCTGTTGTGACAAGACAAGAGATAATGGTCTTAAAGTAAAAGAGGGGAGATTTAGACTAGATATAAGGAAGAAATTTTTTTACAATGAGGGTGTGAAAACACTGGCACAGGTTGCCCAGAAAGATGGTAGATGCTCCACCCCTGAAAACAGCTCAGGTCAGGGTGGATGGGTCTCTGGGCAACCAGATCTAGGTGAAGACATCCCTGCTCACTGCAGGGGGGTTGGACTAGATGACCTTTGAACATCCCTTCCAACCCAAAGCATTCTAGGATTCTACGATTGCACAAATCCTATTTTTGTCATTTCACTGTGCCATCTGCACAGAAAACCTGGAGAACAGGCTAAAGCAGACATTTAATATGCCTTAATATACTACAAGACTTTTAACACAGTGTTTTGTATGCATGACAGCTTGATATTTTAAAGTGACAGATAAATGAAAAGAAATAGGACTTTTAATGGAAAATGGTTGCAGCCACCCTGTCAATGTAACGATAGCTTTTGGCTTGAACAGAACATATATGCAGTCTCCTAAAAATATATTTGGAAAGAGAGCTTCTTCATATCCCAGCAATATGGTCATTTAAGAAGATAATGAACAGTACTGCTTTAGGGGCATATCAGTTTAAAAATGCTACATCCACATACAGAATTGTTAACTTTATATGAATAACATATGCTAGTTATGTTAGTTAGCATATGCTAATGTATGTGTGACACAGAATAAAATCACCTCATCTCTGAAAAGTTCTTAAATCTAGAGGAAGACAACTATATGTAGCAGATGGGTAACATGCAGAAGCTTACAGGTGCAGTTCTCTAGCTGACCTTAAACTCCACATGCTTTCCAATAATAAATAAATTTGATTCAGCATGTACAAACACTTCGCATATTGAAGCACAAAAGAACAGAAACTCTGGTAGATTACTTCACTAATACATTCCCAAACTACAATGTCAGAAGAAAGACACAAAATCTGTGTGCTTAATTAAGAAGTTCTCCAATGAGTTTGCTATAAAAGCATTTCTGGAGTAGCAAAGTGGACCAAACCATTTTAACAGAGCCAGAACCATGCCCCAGATTTTACATTACTGAAAAACTTGGGTCTAAGTTTTTCAGGAACAGGAAGAGAGATCTACACTATCCACTAACAACTTGGAATATAGTACCTTAGAAGCCAACATGCCTAATATGTTTACAAACAAAGTCTCACAACAGAACTGCAAATGAAGACATTACTGCTAACTGCAGCGGGAAAACTGAGTATGATTCAATTACCACAGCTATAACTGGCCTCAGACAGGTAAAATTACAAAATAACCTCCTTCACCTGTACATAATGCTTTAGACAGTTAAATTGTGAGATATACACAAGGAATTATGAAGGACACACCACAATTTTACAGTTTAGTATATTTAAAACAAAATAATCGCTCAAGCACAGAAGGCTAAACAAGAAAAGACACAGTATTAAGCTAACTGATGATAAATTGATAATATAACAATTTAATGTGCCATGAATACCGAATTTTGCTAAGATTAGTATCAACAAGAGGGAACTCATATGGTCCATCCTCAGCAAATGGCCTAGATGACAACACTTGGAAAGCCAGAAACATAAGCGTAAATGGCCCTGCAACTGGAACATCCAAAACTGAGAAAATGTTTTGTCAAAAACTGATAAGGCTAAAAAGACAACTCTGAAAAGGATCTAACAGTAACTGAGGAATTACCAAGAGACTTTTGAAACAAAGGAAGACTCAGCTTGAAAAGAAGGATAAATATTCATGCTTTGTTTATAATGGAGAACCACCTCATAAGGGCAACAGAGCAATCAACAAAGCCTGACCAGACAATGGAGAAGTCACCCCAATGACATCGTGACTGCTTCCGTGTCTTGGGGAGCAGCATCTGCTCAGGGTGACAGGGCAGCCACATTCCAACTAGCACAGTGGAAGTTTGGGGTGCAGCAGGTAGGGGGGATCTGCAGCTCAGACAGGCTACATGATTTGGGTGGGGCAGGGGCGGGGACACAATGACTTTACCACTGCCCTGCAAATTAGCAGATTGTAAGGAGTGGCGTTGGTATAAAGATGGAACAACCATATCTCCAGAAAGAGATGTATGAAATTAAGTAAACTTGCAGTCCTGGAAGAGCAAGTGTTGGTTGTAATCCACACTGTTCTTGGAGCTTCTGTGCCAATAACTGGTGGGTGGGGGTTAAGAGAGGGATTAGAACTTTTCATGATTAGTTATGGGAAGTGTTTATATATTTGTATATATTTCTTAGATTTTTTAATAGTCCGACACTCTGGTTGATCTGTTCTATTCCTGATACCTATCTTAAGCATACAGTTCCCTGATTGCCAATTACATCACTATAATAAATTACTAAATTGCTTTTTGTGATTTAAACTACATGATCTAAGCAGTTTTCCCCTGCAACAGTGAACAATATAAGTCTTTGAATATCTCAGTCTTTACACTCATTTCTAATGTTCCTTGGCTGTGGTGCATAGATAATACAGAACAAACATGCTTTTTTATAGGAAAAAAATACTTGGAGAAGATTCATTAAAAGATACATATTTTAACAAGCTTTAGACTGAAGAATACGACCCTGAAGAGGCGTTCTGTACCTTTTTGAACTCTCCAAATTCCTTTACCTCAGATCAAATTCAAAGTGGGCCCGTCCATCAGTTAAGTCTTTTAAAATCCTATGCTAGCCTGCTTTCACAGGATGTTGTATCCAGCATAATCAGAAATCCCATACATATGCATGTTAATTAAAAACAGATCTAAAAGAATGGGCAAAATATATTGAAAATTATTTGACAGCAGCCACGAAACTTTGCTTCACACTGCAGATTAACAGCTCATAGATACAAATGAAGAAACAGGCAAGGTTATAAAATGCTTCCATTTTAACAAGTTAGTTCCAAGCTGGTTTTACAGCCACAAGTTTCCAGGTTTGTTTGGCAATGCTGAGTAAGGTAAAAAAATTTTTACCTCTAGGGAAACTAAACACAAGGTCAGTCTCAGACAGAAATACAGGTCTTGCCTCAGCAAGTTTACCTCAGCAAAACAGAAATACCTTGTCCTCACTGTTTTGCCAGCACTGCCCACGCACAGCCTCTCCCACTACTATTTTTCTCTTTTAATTGTGAAAACACCTCAGTGCGGTCAGATGGCCTCAGGTCTCCTGAATCAAAATGTCTCCCCCCTGAAGAACTACTTCACTATATACAAAACATCAGAGATAATTAAGCATGAAAATAATTCAATTATGTAGAAAAATTTTCTATGATCCCTTACGTAATTATCACCTTCATAAATGGAAACTTGGCAACATGAGCAAGGCAGTCTTGCTTACAAATTACACAAGGCTTGCTTCTTGCGGTCACCTACTTCAGAAGTGTCTGGCAGGAACAGATAAGAGTTCAAAATTATAAGAAAATTATATGCAAAAAACCATCACGACTCACAGCAACAAATACTCATCTTAAGAAACAGACAGTAAGTGACCAAGTTATTACAGAAGTAATCAATAATCAATATTCTCTGTACTGTGTGGCCCATCTTACAAACAAAACTAAAGTAGCAGAAGAATAAATAAGCCCGGGTTTTCTATTGGCTTTGTATCTTCCGGTTCAAGTACAGTGCTCAACCCCACCTCATATCCCATTAAGGCACTTTGATACATACAATTTTTTCCGATCTCAAGAGTCAAAAGCCATATTCCTTTAACAGGAAGCTCTCTAATAATTTCTCTGATGCAAAAATTTTAAATGCCTGAGACTTGAGTAACAGCCCAACTCCCTTCTGAATTCCGTCTTCCTACTTCTAACATTACAATCCTACAAGCTCAGCTGTTTCAAAATTGTTTCAGAAAAGGCTATACTTGAATTTCTAACATGAAGATTGAAGGGTAGGGAGATGAAATTATTCAAGGCAGAAGTAAGGAGGTACTTCTGAGTTTTACTTAGATTTGTTAAACTAAAGAAACAAAAAGTAAGTGAACAGCCACTGTAAGCTATTATCAGTTTATAAATTTGGATTTTGAAATAAAAATTTGGAGTAAGCAACTACTTGAGAGAAAACACAGAAAGTAGTTTATACCACACAAAATTTGCAGTATTTAATTGGACAACATACAACCACTTTGCAAATCTGTAAGAAGCACATATAATCTAGATGTATGATCCATTAAAATATATGCCATATTTTATGTTTTACAGTTGGGGTACAACCTGCACACCTAAAAATCTTGACTTTTTCCTTCAACTCTTTCCAACTAGTGCAACTGGCTCCCTGCAAACTTTGTCTGAACTTAAACTAAACAGTCTCAGTGCCAGTGCTAGTTAAAAAAAACCAAACCAAGCAAAACCCATTGCTTCATGCACCAGTAGAGTTGTACAACAAACATACTTAAAGCTTTGGAATTCTAAGATTTGTATAAGCTAAAAGAAGTTGATGAAAGCTGTAATTTAGTTCTTCTGTATTTGACCTTGTTGCAAGTATAAGATTCTCATTTCCTGAGGAATGTAATTAAGCAGTGGAATACTTGTACCACAGCAGAATGACTTGAGTTAACAGAACTATAAACAAAGCTGAATAAATGATTTTTTTAAAAAAAATTTATAGTACTGCAAAGATTCACAAGCAATTTTGAAACTATGTTAAAAATAGCTGCATGCCACATATTAAACAGGAATAAAATTCAGCAGTGATTTCCATTTTCAGCCCTGGAAGTTAAAGACAAATTGCTCTCGCGAGCTGCAGAATATACAGTATCCTGGAGTTTCCATAGGGAAAAAATAAACACTGAAAAGCAGAAACAAAACCACTAAGATTTACTGTACAAGGAGCTCTTAACAATCATTATACATTACAAAACAGTCCTGCAGACTGAAACTACTATCACTATGATGAACAACCTTCTTTACAACAAATTTCTTAAAAATCTGAGATGATCTGTAGCTGTTCTGAAAACTATTTTTGCAATTCCTTAGAAATTCCCTGTATAATCTCCCCATTAGAGAAAAAAGTCACAAAGAATCTGTGGTATGCCATAGAAATGCACTATTTACATAGCACAAAATGATCAAGCCAGTAGTTTCTAGGCTGCCCTATGGGCTGTGGATGATATTTTTTTTCCTTCATTTCTAACAAAAAAGTGGCTATGGCTTTGTTTTGATCAAATTAAATCATACTTTTAAAATTCTGGGGCATCAAAAGTAAAACAAACTATATTTTAGCAAAATAAAATCTAGATTTTTGTAAATTCACTAAATTCTGACTCTAAAATCCCAAGTGCATCGACAGGCTTCTATTTCACTAAGTAAAAAAGATAACATGATAATAATACAACTATTCCAAAAACATGGGGAATATTACACCAGGGCATGAAAACCAGAGTCACCCATTCATCAGAATTTTAACTGAACAAGGTACAATACATACACAAAATTTAAGATGTCAGAAGGGTTGCTTGTTCTTTTACTGATCATCTTTGCTAACTATTCAATAAAGAAAATATGTTGAAGACATTAAATGTATAACGTAGACAATAAAATACAATATACGCACCATACCCACAGGAAATGCCAATGGGAAACAAATTGCCAAATTCTTGGTATTTTGCAACTATCTCTGTAAACATACTATTAAGTCCCTAAGATCAACAGGTAAGTAAAACCATCAATCCCACTCCCCTAGTTACACTAACCATCTTGCCTCCTTATACTAGTTCATACTCACTACATCCTTAATTTAGTTGCATTAAGCCATTCAGCAATCTCATAATATAAGCATCATACTTAACTCAGAAGATACACAAATTTTACACCACATGCTCATTTTCTATGGACTCTTAAATTTTCTTCCCTCTGATAAAATATCACACTTCACACTTTAGAATCAGGCTTTTTTTTGTTTTTATGTTTTAGAATTATGAAAAACTTTGGAAGATATCACCAGACCTTAAGGCAATGTGTATTGCAAAGCTGTGGACTTCTAAATAAAAAAAATCCAAATAAAGATCGATAACAAATTAAAAAATAACTTATTATTTTCAAACATGTTTGCTCAAACACACAAGCGTAATTTGAGTTTCCCCATTTGCCTGTAGTATATCACAGCAGCATTCCTTTCTCCATCTCAAAAGGAGATATTATGAGAACTTAGTTTTGAAAAACTTCCAGCCTTTACACGTCACAAGTGGCCCATCATAATGAATTAAAACAGTGTCTTCCTTTGAAGCAACAGCACATGTCGTGCTTCTGACGTGCCTACAATTATTCTTTTGGCTGTAATTCCAACAAATGACCAAAAATAAAAGTTACCTAATATCTGGAAAAGGATGACCAAATATAGCACCTTAGTCTTAAATATCTACCATTCTGACACCACCAGAGAACATTCAGAAAATGCAAAAGTGTTATGAAAAAGTTTATTTCATTATGAGCTACTATAATTCATTCCCTTTAAGCAAATTCATTTAGTTGGATTCTCAACTCATTTTCAACCTAAGGTCAGGGTGGGGGATATTTAGTCTATTTCTTTGGTTCCCCTAAATGCACAAATGCCCCACAGTTGCAGCTTAGAAAAACTGGGATGCCATGGAGAGAAGCTAAGAACAAACACACATGCAGCATAACAATATGCAAAACAGAACTGGATCCAGAAAAGGCCCTTCCAGAGCTCTTGTAAGAGATTTTTCTATTAAGAGAGACAATTAGTAGATCAGACAGGGAAGTAAAACCCTTCCTTCTAAAAAGTTCAGGATAAAAAAAAAGAAGGTGACACCTAGTCACCATGCATTTTCTTAAGACTGCAGATTTAGTGATCTTTGATTGGTTTTCTCCTGCAAAAACTATCTACGCAAAGCATCCATCCAAAAGCTATATTTAGGTTGCTTTGATAAGAAATGTTATTATTAGACTTGTAACAGCCCTACAGTAAATAATGGTTTAAAAGAAATTATAAAGTACAAGTTTCTATAGCATGCTGAACGTTGCTTTTTTATAGTTGCTTATTAATAATAGTTCTGTTGTTTATTAACAAAATAGTTTTTTAATACTTTGAATGTCTCTTCATTCAAAGCATGCCATATTCAAGATCGTTTAGGTAGATGCAATTATCACAAATAGAGGATTGGATTTATGTTCCCATATGATTCCCTTCTATGAATCTCCCATTCTTTTTAGCAAAAATAGCTTAGGTAAAACTGCACAGTATTTCAAACTTTCTAAAAGCTTGTCCTTTGACATTATTAAAAATCAGTAACTACTATGGTCTTCAATACTACATGACCTTTACCGTTCTTTGCTAAACAGAAGATCCATCAACCTGTTAAACCTCTACGTGCTTGTCAAAACAGCACATACGTACAGTAAAAACTAAAAATTGATCTCCAAATCTTTTTCTAATTTTCTTAAAAACTATTTGTTTTATATTTATCAAAAAGGGAAAGAGCCCCAGAAATACATTCCTTCAGCTGACATGAATCACCTCACCTGGCTAACTGAAAACAGTGCCTTTGGAATAAACCAGCAGCATCTTACTGTTATGGAATGAAGTCTTAAGAACTGCTTTGTACTTAGAAAATGCTACAATAAGAGTGGCAGCACTAGTCAGAATTTAGGTCAAACTTTGGGCCTGCTAGAAGACAAGAAATTCCAGAGGGAAAAACCTAAGGCAAGGCTGAAACTCATGAACTACAAGCTCATGAATTGGAGTTCATCAAGTGCAGCGTAACTCTATGAACTACAGGAAGACCAAATTGCAGTCTCAGGTAAAATCATGCTCTGATGAGTGCGTCCTTTAGGAAGAGAAAAGGAAGAGCTAGATTTGTCCATTGCTTCAGTGCCAACAACTAACACAGCTGTGTGAGAACCCAGTCAAAAGTCAAGCTCATTTTTGTTAAGTTTTTTTCTAAATACAGCAACAAGTGTCAGCTTGACTTAAATTTCCTTTCTTCCTCATTGACTTTTTGGGCCCTCTTCTATCCAGCTGGCTGGATAGAATTCAATTCCAGGGTAACTGAACCACCTCAGTTTGTCTTCCATCATCCACCTCCTAACATATGGACTGTGTTTTCAGTGCCTATAAAAACTGATGCATCTGCTGCTTTATTGCTGAGCCTGTGGGTTACATATTGGTCTTTTTAAGACCTAAGACTTTTGTACCTTTTACTACTAGTAAATTTACACTTTCAAAATCATTACTAGCACTGGGTAATACATCCCTTTCTCCATCAAGCAGGAATGAGGACAGTAGGCAATATAAGCCTAGGTAAACGGTCACACTTATTGTTGGTAAAATGTACCCAAAAAATGGAGTTATGTCTCATACAGAATTGCAGGAACACTGATAATTTCAACCTACTTGATACTAACACCAAGATTTTTATTCCTTTTTTCTTTTCACAAACTCCTTAAAATTGTTTCAAGACCAGAGAAGGATCCTCCCATAGACAGGAAATAGAACACAAACATCCATCAACAGTGGTTCCCAACAAATTCTTTGAAAATCTCTGATTTGAGCTGCAAGCAGCAAATTATTGTAAAATATGCCATTGCTGTTACAAGCTGCCTTAAATCAGTAAGGTGCAAGAAAGAGGCTACATATCTTAGCAGTCAGATACCTCTACAATGTTTATAGATCACGTTTACTCTGTCAAATCCATAACTGACAATGTTTTCTGTCTTAACTAGAGCTGGTAAAATTCATATGTTTTGCAATAGTACCTGGCAAAAATTATATTACTTTGTTTATTAAGGAGTGTCTGAAACCAGTGGAAGCAACCTGGTGCCACACATACTATTCAGTCATGGTATACAACAAAAATGTTACTTAATGAATCTGGAGATGACAAATCAGTTAATCTCTCTTCATTACTGCACGATAACCTAACACTCAGTAAACAAAGATAAAGAAAACAGTAAAATGGAGCAGACAGCATTACATTTTAAGCTACAGGAGCAGAGGACCAAGAACTAAGTATTCTAAGAATTCAGAACCAGCTTTCTAAGAATACTGGATTGCATAAAGCTGGTGTAAAACAAACTGTCCAGGATTTTGAGATAAAAATCATGTTATAGAAACTCTCTATTTCAGCCATTGTGTTTATTAACAAAACAGTAAATCTACCAGAGAAGCTTTGTTAAAATAAAAACAGAATGTAATAAGCAGCGATACCTTCTGAAATTCATACTATACATCCTGTAGTGTGGAGGCAACCTTGAAATAAATATTAAGAATGTGAAATGATGACTGCTATTTCCTGGTCAGAGAAAACTGATTTTCAGAGTTGCCCCTGAAGAATCCAACTACAACATCAAGAAAACTTTGAGAAAATCTCATATCCAATTACATCTTGCAGATTTTCTTTCCCCTGATGTATATAGTGCTTCACAAATCAGCTGTATAGCAGGTTAGTCCCTTTGGACAGCTGAAATCATCAGTTGGCCTCCTTAGGGTGAAGGGACAACTGAACTGGGATTGCAAGGAAGACATCTATACCCAAGAGAAAACTTATTCCCTGCAATTTTCATCAGAAAACGAGTTTTATATTAACTGCACTTCTGGAAACAGTAGGGAAATAAGGGCTAGGAATGGGAGTAATCCTAAAACACTCGTTATCTACTCATGTTTACACATTTACCAACTTACTCTCTTCTGTGACAGTGTTAAAGCAGTTTTGCAATAGTTTTTCATACGCTCTTTGCTCTCACCAAAAAATCACTCAATCTCTCTCCCTCTCATTATCACTTTCTATTTGCTACTATTAAGTAATTTTACTGCAATAACAGAGGACTACCCAAAAAAATCTCAGAATACTCAACTGTTGTGCTAAAAATCAAAGTGTACACTTAAATCAGTAACAGTGTTTATTGACTGTTACAAAAAATTGTTAGGACACTGCACACATTAAAATATAAAAGTGAAAGTACCCTAATTTTCACAGGTTAATCACCCAAAGGTGATCACCCAGAGATTATAATCCAAAGGGCATATCAAATTCCAACAAAGTTCAGGGTGTTAACCATTTTTTGACTACCAGGCCTCCACCATGGAAAATTTTGTTCTGTGCTGTTCGGTACAATCTTGATGCAGAAAACTTGCCTTGAGGACAGCATCAAACACTGCGAAGGATCCCTCACAGATAACTAACAACTGAAGAAGCAAAAAGTTTATTTCCTGGGAGCAGCCAAATAAGGCATACTGAGGGAGTCACGGATTCCCCCCTCTGCTGGCCTGGTCAATAAGAGCTGCTGCTCACTAACACCTTTCCAAGTACCAAGGTGCAGCAGTAATTCCAAAGGGACAGACACACACATATTGTAGATAACATGGCTCACCACACACACATAGATGAATTGGACGGTACTGCATTGAACAACCGCACAAACACAGCACATATATGTCTATCCTGTTCCTAAAGATCAATGCTCAGAGATAAAACAAGCCTACAAGCCTTCACTAGTGTCTCTCATAGCTGTCTCCCAGAACTTCAGTCCCTCTACCATCTACCTCTCAGGCCCTCATACTGCTTGCTGGCTAGTCCAGCTTGAAGTCTGCTAGCAGATCACGCACACATCCTAGAAAGACATCCACAGGAGAAAAAAAAAAAAAGAAAAGAAAAAACAAGTTCAATAGGATAGGATAAGTAGTGGTGATCAGGCAACAAGGCTTTCCCAGGCAAATGTACTAACCAGCTGCAGCTGGTGCCTTTTATCCCTTTCTTCTCTCCTTTTGACCCCTTCCTTCTCTCCTTTCTCCCATACTCTTTTCCTCTCCACTTTGCTTTGATCCTTCTCTTCTCCACCTCATCCCATAACAGGTCTGTATAATCACAAAATTCTTTTGTTCAGTCCTCAATTCCACCCATATGGTAATCCAATACATCCTATGGGTCTTTATTCGACAGTTCCCCTTGTCCAGTTTGCCTGGCATTCCAGAGATTCTTCCTGTGAATCACCTCAGCAGCTTTTGCAACAGGGATAATGGCTTCATTGGTCACCTTTGCCGGTTTTAGGAGCAGCTGATTCTGCCAGATTAAGGAGGCTCAGTTCTCCACCTTGTCACTATTCCTCTGGTCATTATCTGCCTAACTGAATAGCCATTAGCCAGATATCCTCCCTCACACGATTTCAAAAAGCAACAAGCTTTTGAGACAGCTTACTTATTATTTCACCAACATTTTCACATTTATATTGCATTATTTAGTTCTATTTTCTATTTAAAACCATTTAATCATGATTAAATAAATACATTTTCAGTAAACTGTAGTCATTAAAAAAATCAAAAATAAGAGGTGAGAAGAAAAACTTAATGGCAGCTTAATGCAGCTGCAAATTACACCATTAAAACAGCTGGTGGTGAGGGAGAATGCTACTCTTTCCTACTATAACACAGCCTATCTTTCCCCCACTCACAGTTCCACCCTTCCCCCATCCTTCCCTACTCATTCCAGCACCTGTTCTTGTATCTTGCTGACACATTTTCATGAGACCTTGGATATCAGTATATCCCCCTTTATCACACTTGCTCTTAACACACTTCTACCAGGTAAAAATTACTGTTATGTCTATTTTGCAAGACAGGGATTGGTGACACAGCAACATTCTGAAATTAGTTTTTCAAAGATACCACACATTATCTGCTTCAAGCGCACACAGCACTGTATTTACTTAATAAGTAATGCAAGCCAGCAAAACCAGACTAATAGGGGAAAGCCAGATTTGACTGTCTTACCCCAAATTACATTCTAAGATAGCATCTTATTTTCCTAAGGGAAAACTATTAGGCAGAGAGGCTGTAAAAGGATTCAGAGGAGGAAAAAAGTGTAACAATTGCTGAAAGTGGCAGAGAAGGGGTGAGAGACACAGAATCTCCCTGGCTTTACCATACACAAACACCCTTGGCCTTCACTTGCGCCAGGGGAGATCTAGGTTAGCTATCAGGAAAAACTTCTTTACAGAGAGGGTTGTAAAGCATTGGAACAGGTTGCCCAGGGAGGTGGTGGAGTTCCCATCCCTGGAAGTGTTTAAAAGACGTGTAGATGTGGTATGATGGGCATAGCTTAGGGGACCCTGGCAGTGCAGGGTGAACCATTGGACTCAATCTTGAAGGCCTCTTTCAACCAGATGATTCTATGATAGGAAGCCAGCTTTTGCCTGAAGAATCCAAGGCACTTTCAGTTTATTTATCTTTTCGCTGCAGACTGAAGAGTTACATTGCCCAGCATTTACTAAGTGTAAATGTTAAGATACAGAAAATATGCCTACATCCGCAAAGTTTAGAGTCCGGGTTTGTACTTCTGTAGATGCATTAACAACAGCAACAGTGTAGATCAAAAACTATTGCCAATAGGGACAAACGCTACCACTAATATTCCAGATAAAATTCACATAACTTCATAATTTAAGCACTAATTACATTCAGTTATTGGTCGGGTAACAGTCCGTAAAGACAGTCACTGCAGCAAAAGATGTTCCAGATTTTTTAAAGCTGACACTACCTTGGGTTTGAGGCATTTTTTGGAAGGTTCAACCACCACTGCAGAGACAATCATTGTCAGAACCAACCCTTCTCAGAAATTCTCTTTTGAGAGACTTCTTTCATCAGTTTTGCAAAATAGGCAGTTTTGTGTCATGTTCCTCATCCGTGGACCATAGCGAGTCCATATTACCACCTCTCACCTTTAAATTGATAGATGTGGTGCTGAGAGACATGGTTTAGGCACCCTGGCAGTGCAGGGTGAAGGTTGGGCTCAATCTTTCTTTTGTATGCGTTTTCCACAAGCCTATTTTATTGGAAGTTCAGCTACAATTCTGCAAGAAACAAGCCTTGAAAAACCCTGCAACAATAATCACCCTTGTATAGTAAGAAGGAAACACTGCAATTCTAGATGAGTACAGAGAAGCACTTTGACTCAGATGGTTTAAACCAAACGTAGGAAGGAATGAAGGTGTATATAGCCAAGGTGCTCAAAGTTTTTCAGCCCCTCCAAGAAAAGCACAAATTTTCTGAACAAGGTTTACATTTTAAGTAGTAGTCTGCAGAGCTTCTACCAAGTCTAACTTTTCTTTAAAAACAAAGTTGACATCTTTACTATTTCCTCATGCAACTTTCATAAAAAACTTCATTTTTCTGCTACTCTTCAATTCTACCTGGATAAACTCGATCCTCCTGTACCCAGGGTTCATTTACTTCTCTGACATTCATCTGTGAAAACCATCTGAAATGGGCAAGACTGAGAAAAGTCCTGTTCCTGAACAAAAATTTTCATTCTAGAATCTCTGGATTAGGCAGTCTAGCTCTCCTTTGGAAAACTGCTTAACACTCGGAGTTTCTTTCTGGCTACTGTTTGTATTTTTAATGGACATAATGGAAAGACGATCATCTTTCAGGAAATTCTCAGGTTTCATGTCAAGTATCTGTAAACTGTTTGAGTGGAAGAGCACTTTCAAGCTTTTATGTAATTAATATTTTTCACTTTGGAAACTACTGTTGTAAAGAAACTGTCTGAACTGAAAAATCAGTGCAAGATCTCTTCTGCCTCCAATTCCAACAGATCCAAAAAAGTCTCTTACAAAAAGTCTCTCTGAAATGGAAGGTTTAGCAACACAAGTTCAGAAGGAAAGGTTTTCCATACCTTTGTTTCAGTAAGCATTTATTAGGAACACGTGAGTGAACTTTTACACACATTTAAATGTAACATATCAGATAACATTGTTTAATGTGTTGTCTACCTTAATTTACACAGAAAGCTTTTCTTTTCGGTTGCATAGTCTACATACATCTTGATTTTACAAAGCCACAGGGATACCCTGGCTATTGCAGGGGTCCCCATTCCTGCAGCTCCAAAAGATCAGGACTGTCTAAAGAGACTTTAAGCATACACAGCCACCACAGTTAGGGACACACCTGTATCAGCATTATATTATCCTGATCTTCAGTAACCTTTGTTACACTTTGTTAAAATATATTTTAAAAAAAAAACCCAGAAAGTATATAAAACTAAGGGACAGCCCTGGAAAGGCAGAATTTTTCTCTGATATATTCTGTCACAAATATGTAATCCAGTTTAAAACACTGCAGTGATGGTGGAATGGATGTCACACTCAAGTGACGTTGTTTTTCCTCCTGCTTTAAAACACAACAGTGAATTCATGTTCCTGCTTCGTGCTTACAGAAAACAGTGTTGTACTACTAAGACTTAGCATCACCTGTTTTTAATGAAATTAATCATTTCTAAGTGAATGGGTAACAGAAGTTAGCAAAAATCAAAGTCTCTTCACACCGGGAAATTTCTCATGTCAAGATGTTCAGTTACGCCTGAACTTCTATATTACAATTGTTGGGTGTCTACGCAAGTCATTATTTTCACTCAATTCCTGCATAAGACTTGCTTTTTAAAATAAACTCTAATATAGAAGAGGATCCATCAAATAACTTTGTATCTGTAATATCAAATATTCTCCAATTTCCACATTAAGATACCTTAATATTGAAACATCAAAACCAGTATACCATAATGAAAAGGTACCAGGGCAAAGTATCTGGTCAGATTGCACAACCTGAGAGAAGAGAAGCTACTGCAGCTTCATGCCCCCAGGTCCAACCAGTAGCCAGGTGGAAAATGTATTCCCAGTAGGCAGACGCACACAAAGCTCACATATGCATCATATACACACATACACACAACTGACCACATAGATAACGATGACGTACACACAGAGCACTCACACAACCACAGGTAACACCAACGCCTCATCCTGCTCCCATTCCAACTGAACAGAATAGAACTTTGCTAGTGAAAATATATACACACACACACACACTCATGATGTGGATCCCTTCAGCAGGAGAGTTCACACACTCAGCGTCCCCAGTTGCTGTTATCTGGACATAAGAGGCCCTGAGGCTTGTAGATGCGCGCACAGACACACACACGGCCAGGTCTCCTTGGTCCCCCAAGAGCCAACCCCACTGTGGTCTCACCCTTAGAGAGGTGCACACATACACAAGTGTCCTCCCTAGAGACATCCAGACCCTACAGTCTCTTCAGTAGCTGGCTAGGACTTCCTTGATCCTTTGACAGCCAGCTGCTCCTGTGGACTTCCCCTTAGAGTGACGCACACCCCCTGGCTCCCTCACCACTTCACCTACTCACTGGCTAGTCTGGGTTGATCTTTGCCAGCACTCATATGCCCGCACACCCCACACTCGCTCCAGGCACGGTCACCAGACACACAGGCCTCTGAACCCTGGTCCCACTCCAGTGGCCAGCACTCAGTTTCACTCACCCCAGTCACTGGCAGCAAAGACCCTGTAACCTGTAAACCCACTCCGGTTGCTGGCACTGAAGTCCATTCAGTCCATTCTCTCCACTTGCTGGCACCACAGACAGACAGGCCCTCCAACTCATGGACCAACTCCAGGTGCTGGCACTCAGGCCCCCACACATATCCATGTGCACAGAACAGGGAGTCTCTTAGCCAGGAAATGAGTTAAGAAGACAGACGAACAGAATACAATCAAGTATCCAAAATACAAAGACATTTCCTTTGCCTAAGAAAGGTAAAACGTTATGACAGTATCAAAAAGGAATCAGAAAACAGATAACAAGACAGTCATAAATATCTTGGCACATATGTTTAAGGTGGGTAACACCTCTCAGACCCTAATCAATCTTGAAAATAACGATACACACAACATTAAAACTTACATGGAAATATCTACAGAAATCATAGAATCAAAGAAAAGCAAAATATATTTTTTTCTTGCTAAACTGTACCCAGACATACTTAGAAAAACAAATGCACAAGGATGCAAACAAAATTTTAAAATTACATTCAAATTTTGAGGTGCTCATACTCTGCTGGTATTTACTTTTTCTGTAAAAACAGAGAACAGCTATTTTAAATCAGTAGTCAGCTACATACTATACATAAGATTACTATATAACATACATAACTAAATAACAGATAATGCTACGTTATTACCTAAACACATGAAAATGTGACCATGCAGAAATTATTGTAAAAATAATATATTTCCTTAAGTATGTATGCTGAGTAGCAACCAAGTTCAGAATGAAATATATACACACCTTCTTTCAATAAATTCTGTGTAAATCACAAACTATGTTCTTAAAACTGATCCTGAAAAGCTCACATGGTTACACTACAAAGACCTCCAATTTTCAAATTATGGACATAAAACCATGCCTTTTTTCTCCAGCTATAAGAAAATGAAAATCCAAATTTTAAGTCCATATGTCTGAAGAGTGTATATGCGTGTACATAATTCTCTCACATCTACAGACACATGCTTGAACATCTGTCCAAGTACGAGAATACAATGCTCAATGACTGAGGCAGTTATTCAAGTACATCCTTGTTTGAGAAACTGCTTTATACAAAAGTCTGGTAAGCAGTAATTTCAATAGCCAGTGTAATTTGAAATATTTTACCTGTATATAATTATGAAACTAAAAACAAATGTGTTTTTATGTGAATAATTACCCCAGGGAATAGTCTGTTAAGGAAATACATTCTCATGACTTAACTATGGCTTTACCTGGAAAATAGTACTCTACCTCCACTACAAAGGCATAAAGAGGCCTATACTTGAGTAAGATAGACATGTACACGCACACAAATCAAACAATAATAAAAAGTGACAGTGATCTATAATTATATTTCCCTCGAAGTCTTACAAGTAAATAGGAAGCACATACATTGATCAGATAATCTCACCAAAACAAGGAATACTGATGTTGTAACCTTCAGAAATTTTGACTCAACTAGCCCTCACAAAAGCAGCGTTCATTATAATAAAAAACCAAGCACAAACAGGCTAATTAATTTATTCTGAAATAAAAATTAGCATCTGGGAAATATGATTACACAATAACTCTCGCCATCTGCTAAAAGTACATAATATTGAAAATCATTGATCAGAGAGATATGGGGGCTATGACATCCCACATAAGCCTATTTGTATTCATTATAAATTAGTTCCTCCTTGATTTTCCTGTTTATCTCATTCACTTGGAGCAAGATTCCAAGTAGGCAATTACAGATCATGTGGGTCTCTCCATATAGAAAGTAATACATAAAAATAGCAAAAATTTTTCCATATAGTCACAAATTAAATACCTTCTTACTTGTGACAGAATCCATTAAGCATGCAATGTCCTTCTGTTATGAGCTGAAAGTAACCATTTGATACTAAAAACTGCTTTTTCAAGTTTCACTTCCAAGTAACATAGGGCACTGAAAACAAAACTGATGAAAAACGAGGTAATCATACATTCATTTTCTAAACTTTCCTTTATTAAACAACCACTGAATTATGGATCCACTTTCTGGCACAACTGAAAAAGAAAGCAAAGTTCTTTTGAAGGGATTACGCATCAGAATTTGTTTATTCTGTAAAAAGAGAAGGGAGGCTCAATCTTCTTTTCCTTTCATTTTTCCTCAGCATCAGAGGGAGGTATATTCAGTTTGTGTGGCAATCTTTTGGTAGCGGCAGGGCTACAAGGGTGGCTTCTGTAAGAAGCTACTAGAAGCTTCCCCTGTGTCTGATAGAGCCAATGGCAGCTGGCTACAAAACCAATTTGCTGCTGGCCAAGGCCAAAGCCCATCAGTGACAGTGGTAGTGCCTCTGTGATAAGAAGGGGAACCATTTGCAGCCAGAGTGAGGAGTGAGAATATGAGAGAGAAAACAACTCTGCAAACACTAAGGTCAGTGAAGAAGGAGGGGTGGAGGTAGTCCACACATCAGAGCATGGATTCCGCTGCAGCCCATGGTGAGACACACTGTCCCCCTGCAGCCCATGGAGGTTAACGGTGGAGCAGATATCCACCTGTAGCCCATGAAGGACCCCACACCAGAGCAGGTGAATGCACCTGAAGGAGGCTGTGAGCCCATGGAAAGCCTGTGCTGGAGCAGGTTTGCTGGCAGGACTTGTGACACCACAGGGGACCCACACTGGAGCAATCTATTCTTGAAGGACTGCACCCTGTGGAAGGGGTCCACGCTGGAGCAGTTCATGAAGAACTGCGGCCCATGTGAAGGACTCATGTTGGAGAAGTTCATGGCTGACTCCCATGGGACTCCACACTGGAGCAGGGGAAGTGTGGGAGAAGTCCTCTCACTGAGGAGCAAGGAGCAGCAGAAACAATGTATGATGCGCTGACCACAACTCCCACACCCCTGTGCTACTTGGAGGGGAGGAGGTAGAGAAAATCAGGAGTCAATTTAAGCCTGGGAAGAAGGGAGAGGTGGGCAAAAGTGTTTTTAAGGTTTGTGTTTATTTCTCATTACCCTTCTCAGATTTGACTGCTAATAAATTAAATTAATTTTCCCCAAGTGAAGCCTGGTTTGCCCATGACAGTAATTGCTGTCTCGCCCCAGTAGCCTTTCATTGTATTTTCTCTCCCCTGTTTAGTTGTGGAGGGGAGTGACAAAGCAGCTTTGGTGGACACCTGGCATCCAGCCAGGGTCAACCAATTACAGGAGGCCAGTAAGTATCTGCACCAAGACTCAACTCTTCTGTGAACTAACTAGCTTCATTCCTGTAAAACAGAAGTAAAAGCAAAAGAGGGGAGGAACAAATTTCCCAGCAGGTATCGTAAGATTTAGCCTTGCCACCTTACTTTCACATTCAGTACAGATGTATTGATTACGCCATTCCAAGTTAACTACTAAAACACTGTGCAAAATATATTCATATTATGCAACTTACAAATTTTCCTCCAAATCAGTAAACTGCAGTAAAAATGGCTAAAGGTGTATCTGCAGTTCAGTGTTTACACAGTAGTTTTATGAGACACCAAAAGCCAAAGCCTCTTCTATTGAAAAACAAAGCTGTCTAAAAAACTACCTATTGCCACAGTGGAAATCCAGTGGAAAGTCCCTAAAAACCTATCAGATGATACAGTCATATGATATTATTTAAACACTGACTTCCTCCAGTTAATTTACTGCCAGGTACACTGACTGACAACCATTTTAAATGAAAACTAAGGAACATAAGTAAATCCCCCAAGGAAAAGATTTACATGCTTCCAAACTGTATAAATGCAGTATAGTAGGATATAAACTACATGACTATCCTCAGTGTACTTTCTTTTTCTTTAAAACTTACTGCTTACTATATTTATAAGGACAATACAAAAGACAGTTAAAGGAGATTTAATCATACCCATGTTCAAAACCATTCAATGTAGCTAAGATAGTAAAACCATAACTCTATTTGCTACTATTTTGCCAGCGGCCTTATATACTCCAGTTATTCCTTATTTCTAATCCTTTGGAAAGCACAAAAAATTCTGCATTTGGAGGGCTAATACTATTTAACCATTACTTAGAAACATTTAATACTATTTAAACATTACTTATAAATCTGTCACCTCCCAACATACTTGCTGCCTGTTCCATTCCTCATCAAATTCTCCAGTTATAATATGAAGGTTCTCACTGGTTGAAAACAACCATTCAGAAAATTTATAGCCTTTGATGGATATTATGGGAATAAATAAAAAAATTTTAAAAACCTGTTAAATGTTGCAGTAATAGTTTATGAGGTAGAAAATACATCAGTAACCATATTTCAGGATGGAAAACTCAATTAATGGAGGAGAGTTTTGTGAGAATTACATTTTCAGACACCACTTGATTAAACATGTTATTGCTCTTCAAGCTAACAATATCATACAAAAAAGAAACAAAATCCCACATAAAAAAAATAGTGATGCTGAATAGAACAGCCCTCTGTGTATTTCAATGGCTATTTCATTTTACACTACTTTACGGCTGAATCATAAAAGTAGTCCGGTATCATCTTGCCACAAGTGAGTTCTCCTGCAGATTTTAATCTAATTAAATTCAGAAAACAGGTTTTAGCTGTCTTGCTTTTAACAGCTACAGTTTCTGGTGATTTACTACAGAAACTAAAGAGAAGAAACTTAAGGAAAACCAGTATTTGTCCTCTATCATATACTCTGTTCCTTAACTTGGGGAGGAGGGGAGGAGAACTTTCACATATTAAAACCTTATTTAATTAAGTTATATAGTAGTGATACTGCATATAATGAAAATACAGTGCAGTTAATGTAAGTATCAGACGATAATTAACATTCAGACAACGGAATGTAAGAACAAACTCACCTAATATTTTATTATTTGTATTACTACTGATATAGCACTAGCTTCCCCAAGAGTCTGAGTTGTAACCGAGACATACATGCAAGACCGTACACACTAACTAGTGAGCAAGAATAACTATTTTTCATCAGCTATGACTTCAAAGTCATATTGTATACAAACGTGTATGCTACTACCAATACAGTGACACAGACATACTGGAACTACTTTTGGACTAACAAAACTCAGATGGCTAAATACAGCAGCGCAACAGGAGACCTTGCCAGGAATACAGGTTGAATAAACCTGTGCTGAGGTTTATGCAGATAAAAGATGACAGTAAGCTACCTTACACTGCTTCAACCTAGACCTATAAAGTATCACTTGTTTTAGAGATTCTCAACAGGGAAAATCCCACATACAGTCAGAAGGGATTTTGCCAATAACTTCAGCTATGCTACCTTTCACCCTACCTGCATTTGTACACCAAATTGACAAAAAAAACCCCAAACCCACATCTTATTTTGCTTTGCTTGCACATGCAGCTTTTGCTTTACCTATTAAACTGTCTTTATCTCAACCCATGAGTTTTTATACTTTCACCCTTCTGAAATCCTTCTCCATTCCCCTGGTGAGGAGTGTGTGAGCACCTGTGTGGGGCTTAGTTGCCAGCAGGGGTTAACTCAGAACAAATAAGTAAAATTTACTGCCATACCACTTAAACAGTTTCATAACTTTATAACTCAGGCATTCCATAGTTGCCATCAGAACTTAAAAGAAAAAAAAAACCAAAATCATTATCTCAAACTAAACAAATCTGTGCCTCCTAATATTCGAAGCATTTCAGTCCTGAGTGCTACAGGTTCCTCATGAACATTTTTCAAATGGAGAAACCCCAGCGGGGGTTTTAAACCCAAACAGGGTTTAAAAACAATAACCAAGACCACTATGTTCTCTGTTTAAGTGTTGTAAAACCACTTCCAAAATGTGTTAACCTAAGTCCTTTCTTGAGTATTCCCGAAACAGACTAACAATGAGAGTCTGCATTTGGCAACACATGCAAAGTATGACAGAATTTATGTCAATACACAACTGAAGCAAAGCTCTACAAGTAAGTTTATGGATAAATACATCATGAGACAAACAGTGTCTGAATAGTGTATTTTGCATAGATGCAAAGTAAGGTTGTAAACAAAATTTAATCATCTTGGGTATTCTTTCACCAAGAAAATGTTGGGAATTCACAACAGGAGGAATATCTGGGAGTTTAAGATACTTGGGGATGCCTCAGCTAAACAAAATACGTGTCACCAATTTTTTTTTCTTTTTAATTACAAACAAATATTCCATATAAGGAAGATGGTTTTGTGAAGTTGTAATTAGATCTTAACCAAAAGTTTCCAAAGGTAAAAGTTACCACTAAATTCAAATGCCAGTTGAACCAAAATTATCAAGAGTGAGAGAAAACCACACATAAGAGATCCAAAAGAAGTGAACACCACAGCTTTGCCATCCAAGAAAGATAATTGAACGGGTATGTTTTAAAAAGATCACACAATTACCACACTGTGGAAACCGCACTGCAGTCATTTAGAATATCTAAATTGCTAAAAATCCAAACCACCTACTACTCTTATTTTTACTGCCTTAGATATGATCACCTGGACATCAATACCACCAATTCACCTTAAATAGTAAGATTGCTTAGAATGCAATTCCTTTTATAGAATCATAGAATACTTTGGGGTGGGAGGAACCTTCAGAGGTCATCTAGTCAAAATTCCCCTGCAGTGAGCAGGGACATCTCCAACTAGATCAGGTTGCCCAGAGCCCCATCCAACCTAATCTCGAATGTTTCCAGGGACGGGGCATCGACCACCTGTCTGGGCAACCTGTGCCAATGTTTCCCCACTCTCACTGCAAAAAATGTCTTCCTTATATCTAGTCTAAATCTCCCCTCTTTTACTTTAAAACCATTACCCTTGTCCTGTTGCAAAAGGCCTTGCTAAAAAGTCTGTCCCCATCTTTCTTACAGACTCCCTTTAAGTACTAAAAGGCCACAATAAGGTCTCTCTGGAGCCTTCTCTTCTCCTGGCTGATCAACACCAACTCTCTCAGCCTGCTCATTGCAGAGGTGCTCCAGCCCTCTGATCATTTTTGTGGCCCTCCTCTGACCTGCCTCAAGAGGTCCATGTCTTTACTGTATGGAGGTAACCCACCAGTCCACCCATCAAATCCATATCTCTACAATTTAGAGAGAAGGATGTTGTGGGGGACTGTGTCAAAGGCTTTACAGAAGTTCAGATAGATGACATCATAGCTCCTCCCCTGTCCACTGATGCAGTCACTTCATTGTAGAAGGCCACTAGGTTGACCAGACAGAACTTGCTCTTGGTGAAGCCTTGCTGGTTGTCTCAAATCACCTCCCTGTCCCTTCTAAGAGGATCTGTTCCACGATCTTCTCAGGCACAGAGGTGAGGCTGACAGGTTGGCAGTCCCCAGGGTCCTCCTTTCTACCCTTTTTAAAAATAGGTGCAATATTTCCCCTTTTCCAGTCACCAGGGACTTCAACTGACTGCCAGGACTATTCAGGTATCATGGAGAGTGGCTTGGCAACATCATCAGCCAATTTCCTCAGGACTCTGGGATTCATCTCATCAGATCCCATGACATGTATGCTTACGTTCCACAGATGGGCAGGAAGCTGATCTTCTCTTACAGTGGGAAGGACTTTGCCCCCCTGGTCCCCATCTTGCTGTTCATCAACTCAGGAGGTGTTAGAAGAGAGGCTGCCAGTGAAGACTGAGGCAAAAAAGTTGCTGAGTACCTCAGCCTGCTTCTTGTCTGTTATATCACTGACACTTCTAAAGCTGGTCTTTATGTACTGGCTGTAGCACCAGTACATAAAAAAATTCTGACGTCATCTGCATTCCACCAAGGGTGGAAGCAGACAAACACTTTCTCAATATGAGTTCCCAAGAAATCCACATTTCATAAAACCAAAACATCCTGTTTCTATAAACAGAATTGTCAAGCAATCCATTCTAGAACAGATACTCAAGAAGGAAATCTTAATTCAAAAGCTTTTCCTGTATTTGATTTAAAACCTTCTTCAACCTTAGAAATAACCTTCATTTTTATATCCCTAATTCATATAGCAAAACACCAAAGGAGAAAAAAGTGTGAAATTATTGCAAGGAAAAAAATACTTTGGTATCTTTAAAAAAACACCATCAGAAACTAAAACTTGTCCACTACCAAAACAAATCATATTCTATAATGTCATATGAATATACTGTCTACTAGAAGAGCCTTTTGGATTTGTTCATACCAGAACATCAGTCCTTTTGATTTGGTTGTGGAGTATTAATCCAACACCTACTAACAGAAACTAAACAGTATCCTCAAGGAAGTCATTAAACATCTTGTATGAGAAAATTTTTAGATTTATTTCTTCACAACCCAACATCAGTCAAGATTTTTGAGACTTTCCACCATAGAATACAAAGCCATTGATGATAAAATCTGCAAGTGACTGATGTTAATGGTGCTACAAGGAACAGCTAGGCCAAGTTATAGATACATGAAGGCCTGAAGCGCATAGTGGGTTAGACACAATCAAGTTCATATTTAACCCTATCATATAAAAACTTAAAAATACAACATGGAAGAATGCAATCATAGTCTTGAGAAGTGGTAGCATAAGCTTGGGGTGATGACAATCAAAAGCTCCCACCAACTCTAAGGTGCAAATGACCACCATGAAAATCGGGGGCATTAACAGCAACTATCGATAAATAAGCTGAACACACATTACCCCACAGACAGTATGTGCAAAGCACCTCACATATTGCTGAGTCCAGTTCTTGAGTTAATAACTAAGAGAAAGACAATAAAAAGGTTAAAGCACCCAGGTTTCATGAAATTACAGTATTTGGGATCTGGAATCATATTTCACATCAGAACACCAAAGGTTTGTCGGTTTAGGACTGACTCCCGTCCTTGCAACACTCACTACAGAAACATATGATATTAGCAGCCTCAACTCTGCCCTCCCTCCACTCCTGTGTTGGTGATACCTTCCCTAGAACAGGGGCAGCAGGTGAAATCGTGTGCCAGCCCCTCAACACCATAATTCAGAGCCTGATCTGTTAGTTTAAATCCAATTTCACCACCTTTTAGTCTTGTCATCCTAGTTAGATGGGCAGTACCTTTCAGTCGGAAGGTAGATGGACAACTGCAGTGGCATCTTAAATTAGAGTAATGGAAATTACCCCTCATCAGTCAAAGCTCTTAGTTTATTAAAGACAAAGGTAAAAATTAGTTTATAAACAACTGCAGAAGAGTGAATGTCTGATACAGTGGGTTAGCTGATCTAGTAAAGAAAAAAGAATAAATTACTAGAAGTTGAAGCTAAAATATGAAATAGTGGATTTTCTTTTATTTATCTCCAAAGGAAATACATAATTAATCATGCTATTATCACTGGTGTACTTTAAAATTGAGAAAGTGCATATGAGCTATAAATTTCTGATCTAGACACAAAGACTAAGGGAAATTTATGGCCAGTATTAGGCAGAGGGTCAAACTGTCTCAACATAAAAGTCTCTTAGTATTATGACTTAACAATTATTGCATGCTTCAACAAGTACAGTCCACTAGCTCCAGAATTAAAGCAGTAGCATGAAATGGGGTGAGATACATCCAGTAAATAATAACAGAAGTGAAAAAGTATTCTTGAAATATTAGAGAAATTCCTCTAAAAGAAAGTAGCTTCTGTAAAGAAAGCAAAAAACCTTAAAGGCTTATTGCTCTCAACCGCTTTCTTTTTTGTAACACTGCTTCCCATGGATTTAATTATTCTATTCCACAGGAAAGACACAGTTGTTATACTAATATAACCTTCATTTAATAACATAATCATCATAATTACCAATAAAGTAACATATTTCTCCCTACGTCCCACCTCGACTGGCCTGTCCTTCGGCTATACCTATTTCATCCATGAAGAAGGATTTAGAAACATATGAAAAAGTAGAACTTTATCATGCATAGAGCAGGTGAAACTTTTTTTATATATACAATGCATTTAGTATATTTAATACACACACAATGACATAATGTAAATGCACTGAGCACAAAAAGACACCATTTTTTCCCAAGTTGAATCAATTATAACCACAATTTCTAACAGCAAATATTTTTATTCTTCTGTGATGAGAACATTGAAAAATAAGACAGCTTTGTTAGAGACAAGGAAGGAAAATTTTTAAACCGTCTAATTCCTTCAAAATACTGTTAACTGAGACGGTGATTTATCTTTAATAAGTACCATATCAAAAATATTTTTAAAAAATCTCAAACATTCTATAAAACTATTTGGCTACAGGTAAATGTAAACAGCTTAGACAACCATCAAAACATGAAACAGACAATTTTGTTTTAAAGGGACAGCTGTAGTTAGGACAAATGGTGAGGCTTCTGGTTAGTCCAGGTAAGCAAAATTCAGCCTTTCTGCGGACTGAGTACAGGTATCCTACAGAGGCTGACCTGGAACGATTATTTTTCATAAATGGTTTAGAACAAAAGCATTTGCATTTTAGAAACAGTAATTTTGGAGATGGATTGCTTTCAACCTTTAGCACCGATACAGTATAGTCTTTGCAGAGTCATTCACTAGTCTGGCCATGTCAAATTTGTATCATCACGAAGTTGTTCAGAACTCATTTTATTTCGGCCATATTTCCAGACTACTGTGAAAACAAAGCCTTACACTACAAATTTAGAACACAAAAAATTCCGATTTCCCAGGAGATTTTAGAATAAGTGTTTTACGGATGCTTATGAGCTATGTCTAGAGCAACACTGATTCTCATGCAGAATTTGTCCATGTGAACTTCACCCACAAAAAAATGGGTACAATATTATTTTTATAGAAATTCTAGTCTGAAAAGCTTTACTTTCCTCCAGTACCATGCATTATTCCCACTTGTTCCAACAAAAAAAAGTGGAAAAAAACCTAACAAATTTGGAAAGGATCATTAGAGAAGCAATATCCAGCCTTTTCATAAGACTTTTCCTTTCCAGACCTTTTACTGGCATAAGATTTTTCAAATTTAAAGAGTTAGCCTCCCATTATTCTTCTGACTATTCCATACTCCGGGTTATGTACTCATCCAAACTATTCAGAAATCATTCAGAAGCCTACATTTATTATAAGCACATATTCACATATAGTAACTGGTGTACTTGTTTGTTGGGAGCTGGGGTAGGGATGGATTTTTAAAGGCAAATCCTACTCTACTGGATAGAAACACAAAGAAATTTCACAGAATCATTCTAATCCCCACATGTACAGTCTCAACTGCAATGCTCGTGCTTTCCTGGCAATCCCATGATTTATTTCTTCATTTTAGAGCCCATCCCTGTAGAGGCTAAACCTTACACTCATTCTTACTTGCCTTTAACAAGTACTTGTAGAAAAGCCTCTTTTTATTCAGGATACCATTGTTTCATAGATAAACATGGCTTAAATTTTTCTGATAAACTGGATGTTGGAAGGATCACATAGCCACACCTCCCACAGCTTAACATTTAAGTGCATAACTAAAATGCTTGAGTGAGACTACCAATTACTGCAGTTATGTTACCACCACACAGAACTGTTCAACACCAAACTGAGCTACAAGATTCCAGAAGCCATTTTTAGCCTCGGGCACTAGGCCAAAAATAACCTTTTCAGTTCTCTAGGAAGCCAAATGTACAAAGATACGAAAACTGACAGCAGGAGAACGGCATTTCTTGCCAAAATACTGATATATATATATATATATTTTTTTTTTTAGTTAGTACTCTTTCATATTACCTGATTCTTAACTGATTGCAAATCTATAGTGATATTCTTTTAGAGACTGATATTCCTGAATCGTACTATCATGCTTCTGTGCCTGATGCTACTGTAAAGCGAGCTCTTCATTTCTGCATTGTGTTAAAAGGTTTAAAATCATTCCCAGGACTTAAGACAATAATGAAAGCATCAAGGTTTACATCTTTACTACTATCCCAATACCTTCCAGAACAAAGCTTCAATTCAAATGTCTCAACATCCATTCTTCAAGATATCTTACTCTGTCTTGATTGAGACATAAAAGTAACAGCCAGAGAACCAAATCTGGATTCCTTTCGCAGTTTTGTCCTTAATCTGTTCTGAGATCTGGATTCTGACATTCAAAATTTCTGTTCTTCAGTTTTTCCAATTTTTAAAATCAGGGATAACCTGCGTCATTATAGAACTATGAAATAACTCACTGAGAAGAGTGAAGTTTGCAAGATAGTTTTAAACAAAAACACAGAGCAAGGTCTATGCTAGGACCAACTAAAACTAGAAATCAGTCCTTAAAGCCATTATATAATATAATTACATAAAAGGCTTTTAAATTAAAATACAAGAAATTGAAAGGACTACTTTCTTTAACCTTACAAGTTCGTCATTGGTTGGCTAAATGACAAAGTTACGCACAGTGCACTTTAACGTAGCAGCAATAGCTGTAATACAAACGAATATACCAAGAGAGTGGCTGTCTTTAACAAAAAATGTAGCAAATTGAAGTTATTGAATATTTTATATTAGCTTATCTTTTTATTGAAATCATAAGATCCATACACTTGCACCAAAGATTTTCTTTGAAGAACATGCCATATATCATCTTCATTTTCCATCCTGAATTTGAGTAAGCATGTAGGAAAAAAAAAAAACAATTCCAAAGATGGGGAAGTGTGCCAATTTTTTGAAGAACAAGCAATTTCAGACTCATCAGCCTCTTTCACCCCCTCAAAATAGCTCTTGAAAAATAATGGATGAAAATATGCATTGTTAAACTAATATGATAGTTTTCCATCAAATTTGAAAGTTCAGCTAATGAATTGAAACATCCATTATAATACAGCTACAACTTGGCAAAGCACTTTATTAGTTTCTGACTAAGAAACTACATCATCTGCCCATGAGAGATTAAAATAAAAACCAAACAAACAAGAACTACATGCAATGACAAAGTATGTTGATGTTGTATACAAACAAGAAAGGGGAATGATAGGTCTCAAAAAGTATGGAAACATAAAACACTTAGATGGACCCCACAAATTCTTGGTCATGCATCTTTCTTCAAAAACACTACTGAACAGGACAAAATACCACATCTGGCAATATTTGCAAGTGACAGGACATGAGCAAGAAAAAAAAACAAGTCACTAACACAAAGCAATCTGAACTGGTTGGTAAATGAACCACAGGCAAAGAGCAGGCACTCAGCCAGACTGAAACTCAAATCTTGAAACAAGGATCACAGGCAAAACTTACCGGGTAGGGAAACATCATCATACATACATACAGGAAAGCAAAAAGACATTTTCTTGAACTTGGATGAACTCCAAAAAAGAATGAAAAAATAAACCCTAGGAACACAACATACAAGAAGCATGGGAAACCTGGGTTTAAGCTTCTCCCCTTAACCAATCACATCTGCTGTTTAATAACCAGGGCATCTTCACGCCATCCCTCCTGACTACTGAGAAGGTTCCTTTCATCTTTGACCAGAAATCCCATCCCAGAAATCTTCACCGCTCGCTGTAATTTTTAATTATATAACATATGAATGACACCATGTTCTTTCTCCTTCCCCACCAAATAAACAAGACAGCTTTGTTGTTACTACACTTGCCATGCCTTAACAAGACTGAATTGAATAAATTCAGCTTGGCCTCACTATGAGCAAAATACAGTAACAGAACAATGGCAATGGTACAACCTGTCAAGCATTCAATAGCTATACCACCTATTCCTCCTGTCACTAAATTTACAAACAGTTAAAAGTTCAATCAGTAAAAAAAAAAAAAAAAAAAAAAATTGCCACCATGATAGCCATTTCATCAGCTTTAAATTCTGAGACAAGGTTCTTACTATATATGAACTGTTGTATTTGGGTTTTGAATATCTTGCCTTACTTCCTGTAAGCCTCATCCAAGGGTGTATTCTGCTCCACTTCTTTTCTTGGATTAATCATTGATCCAATTTTCTTTTTTTTTTTTTCCCCTTTTCCCTCCCCATTTCTTGTCCATTTTCCAGAACTAGTTCATCAGTTTCAGTGATGATCACTTTATCTTTGCACACACTTTTCATGAATCTGTTTCTTTCTCTTCATGAAGCAATAGTTCCAGCTTGTCCATTTAAACATGTAGGTTTTTTATTTTTTCATTTTTACTTTTTGCCTGTCTAAAGTAGTGCTACAAAGGAGTGATGCCACTGCAAGTAACACAACCAAAGATACAGATTCAGATGTTAAAAAAACCTAATGTGTTTGTATACACACAATAAAGTGAAATTGTCATTTGTAGTTACTTTGCTACTTTTGAACCATACTACTTTGTATTATAATCTACTGTATAAAGAAATCAAGGCACATGCCATCTCTAAATACTTTTCCAAGACTTTTTTTTCTGAATTTTGATTCTTTAAATCAGAGAATTATTTACCTTAAATTCTCCACCCACATATTAATGTCAGCTGTCCCAGAAGTATCTCCTTCTACCAGCAAAGTATTTATAGGGCTGCATTAGTAGAAAACACCTAACTATAATTAAATGCAAAAATTGGAAATTAAATCTGTTACCAATCTTGCACTTTACCATACTGTAGTTTTGAAATGATATAAAAGTTCTGTTTTCAAAGCAGATGTTTCAAGTCTACCTCGTTATTGGCAACATCCACTTCAAAAAGGAAGGATTATCAAGAAAAGAACAGAAAGAATTACAGGGAGACATAAAACATTTATAAGCTTTACAACATTTGTAATTTATATAGGCAAGCAGTTGGTGTATTTGAAGAAATTAATTTATTGAAAAAACAGAAAAGGTAACAGACAACAAGTGTCTTCTGACTTATTTTCATATTTGTTCAGTACAAACAATTCCCTCCATTCATAAAGTATTTCCAAACCCAGAAAAAGCAAAGTACCTGTACAAGCACACATCCTCCAGACACAATATGACAATAACTGCAACTCACACCAAAGAATAAAATCACCCAGCTACAGAAAACCAACATAAAAACCTTATCCATTCAGCAGCATAGGTCACTGTTAACCTGGTGCTCAGCTGTTTTGCTCTTGTTCTGCGTCTCTTACAGACCAATTTGAGAACTCTATTCAAAACCTCCAGCTACTTCCAGTAACTTCTCGAACCACACCTAGAAGAGCTGCCTCACATTGGCATCATGAATTTATCAGCTAGCTTTTAACTAAAGGAATCAGAATTCCCACTAGCTCAGCTGAACATGAAACATTTCACGCAGCTTCAAAAGTGAGTGCAAACCTCAGGCTCAAAATTAAATGCAAAACTAACCCTCATCTGGCTCTGCCAAGATCATCATCTCACAAGTTTTGACTTTCTTTTTTACTTTAAAAATATTTCTCCTACAGACTGGCATGGAGGGATGAAAGATTGTTATTGTTATTTCTATTTTTAAATAGGAAGCTTACAGATTTTATGGAGTTCTGCACCATACAAGGAAAGAAAGGGATAAAAAGGCAAGCTGGCCAGTAAGACACCCCTAGGGGAAAGAGGCTGAAGAGAAGCATTAGAATTTTAGAACTGAACTCCTCCCACAAGGATGCATCTATCCACAAATTTAGTGGAAAATAATGATTCCTCCAGAAGTTTAACTCCTCAGTACTTTTCCAGAGAAATACTCTGATGTGTGTATTGTATCTTACAAAATATGGTCAGCAGAGAGCAATCAGGAGTCAGGAGAAATAAGACCCATTTCCACTTTCAACAGTGATCTGTACTGCTGAATTCAGTGAAAACATTTCTGGCTCTTTCAGTTTTACACATGGGAGAACAATAAACGGGTATGCTATTTTCATAACTCTGGTCTCAACAGAACACGGTAAGAATAGCTCTCTGTTTTCAGAAGTGCCATTTAAATTATTTAAATCACATTGATTTTAATTGTGAATTAGGGATCTAACCAGCTTGGGAACGTCTGCAAATCTAGTAGATGCTTACTAACAGAGCCAGCAAGAGCAGGGCAGGCAGAATGAAGTTTGTGGCCTGGGGCAGTTACTCATCCTTCCTAGAATGGTCGTTCTGATATGCAAAATATCAGTCCCTCTCTCTTCGTTGCTCATGCATCTCTGTGAGCAGCAGAAATGTCACTGGCTTTTCCTTCTGCAGGCAAATGGATGCTAAGCTTTCCAAACTTAAATTCAGCAGTTAATCTTTTAAGTATGAATTTTAAAGTACTATTTGTAGCATAAAACCTCTTAATGTCATGTATATTAGTCAATAATTTTCTCCATGTTTATCTAACTCTCTGTTCACAAAATTCTAATCATCAGTATTAATGTAACTGCTCAAGAAATCAATTTTTCCTCAGTTTTACAGATATCAGAAAAGCATCCCAAGCCATTACACTCAACCAAGAATATACTGCTCACCTCCCTGCTTGTAATCCTTTCCCTTCTTTCTCTTCCACCACTTCATATATTTTCATTCACCACTTCATAAATTTTCACTCACTTTGTATCACACTTCTGACTTTAAATAGTATCTTTTTTCTATCAAAAACCTACATTACATTGGCATTTGCCCCCTTCCTCTTCCAAGTCACAGTTCTACTGCACAAATATTCTACTTTGTTATAGCTGATTCTACCCTCATCTCTTTCCCTCACAAAAGTATTCAATGTCTTCAAAACTCTACTTATAGTAACTGTATTAAGATTCACACTGTCTCTCCTGGTTTACAGATGTCTTAATCCAAGATGTATTTTGTGTTGAGGACACAAAGGAAACAGATCAGGGGAAGGAAGAAAAGGCGGCTCACAAACCATGTAGAGATATTTGGCTTCCACCTCCCACAAGGCCTGTGATTACATGCAAGTGGATCTTCAAAAGAAAATGCTATTCGGCTAGAAGCATTTGAAAAAGAACCTGTAGCGCCTTTAATACCATAATCGCACTTTTGGAGCTGAGTCAGTCTTTTCCAAGGCAGATGGACCAAGAGCACACAAAGTAACCACATTTCTACAAAAGCAATCAGTTTTCATCCATTTACACGCACAGCGTAGCCAAACATGGCTTTCGCAATTCTAGGTAGAGCTGTTTAAAAAACAGCCATCCTAAACTGGAAGTTAAGGTTAAAGGTTCAATAAACAGTTCAGTTTTCTCTTGCTGAAATTGAAAGGTTTCATGTGATTTCTAGGCTGTCATCTGTCCTTCCTCTTAGCCCTTGCACTAGTTTTGGAGCTTCTCTATAAACAAAGCTAGCCAAAAAAGAAACAAACAAAAAAACGCACAGTGGCAAAGGGGATGGACATTCACACACAAACACACAGGGAGTTAGTGGTAGAAAGCCATTAATTTGCTCAAGCCACATTCTGAAACAGTAACCAGGCAATTGAGTACTCCTAATTTGTTTCATGCAACAAAAGGCACTCTGAGCTAATTCAGTTTATTTTGCTCTGAGAAAAGCCTAACAGCACCTGTAAAGTCACTGACTGCATTTCAGCTATGGGAGCATAAATCTCCAGACAAAAGAGGTAACTTTCAAAAGCACAACTGACTAGCTTTATATAGCAGAAGAACTAATAGACTCTTTTCAAGATGAGTCAATAGCCTTGCCACTTATATGATCCACAAGGACATACTCAAGACTTGGGGAAGAAAAAGAAGGACCAAAGGGCTTTAAAGAGTATTCTACAGTTATAAGTTGCTATGCATGTCTGTGCTTCTAAAAAAGTAATTCAGTTTGATGAAGCTCTTTCACAAAGCATTGCTTACCAGAAAAAAAAAACCTCGAATATGTTAATGAAGATAATAGAGGTGTCCAGACAGACCACATTATGAAGTTACAGTCTGAAATTGCATTTATACTGTTGGATACATAATAATGATTACAAAATTGATTTATCTTCAATTTTAAGCCCTGATATAAAGACACATATAGTAATCTCAAAAAAAGAGTTACATCCCCTAAGTTTTGGCTGCAGGGCAATATTTAGTTCATTTGTGAGAATAAACAAACATACTTCCTCCTCTCTCCCTCTCCTAATACTCTTAGGATATTATTTGAGTAAGAGACAGAATAAGTAAGGTTAGAAATTGTCAAATAAATACAGAATGGCTGTAGGACAGGACTGACTATTGAACATAAAGAAGAGGCAGAAGGGGTTTTTTTTCAGATTTATAATTAAATATGTTATTTTTATTGATATTAGTTTGGATAAAATGAGTGAAATGAAAGGTTCTCAAGAAGCCTCATGCAAAAAAACCCAAAATATAATCAAAATATTAAATCAAGATGATGAATTAAAAGCTATTCAATCTCTTTTCTTCCCTAGCAACCAAATAATAACCAAATCTAAAGGAGAGTCTATTTGGTGGTCATTTTCGGTTTATGAAAATGGGCAGTAGCACAAACAAACTAGTCTGCATCTCTGACATAATTTCCAGTACAACCTGCATGTATAATAAGCAAAACCAACTGCGTATCTACAGATATAATTAGAAGAATTCCCAGAAGTGAAGGAAGAATTGCGTTAATCAAGGAGCTGGAGAAAATCAGGGAGAATTAGTTATGCCAATCTAATATACACAGTTGTTTTATTTTTTAAAAAATGGGAAATTTATTTTTTTATTAGCAAAGAGGACTGAAAGGAACATATTTCACCTGAACCAGTATCAATCCCCAAAAGAAGAAATAAATTTTTCAGAAAGACAAGCAGAAAGAACTTCCAACTGTTGGGTACAAACAAATGCATTAACCATGATGGAAGACAACTTATAAAAGAAAAAAACATCAAAACAAGTTTACGTGATCCACAGGAAGCACTTAGATCTCAAATTTCAAGCTGAAGTACTCCATAAACTAAAATTAAAACTCTACAGGTTCTCAGATAGCTGTTCAGGTGCTACTGTGATTTTTGGACCATCTTGAAAACAATTCCTTAGTTATACAGTCCAAACAACTATTTCAGAGATGCTGCCAGGCAGGCTAAGATGTCTTCAGCACAGCTGGAGAGCACAGTCTATTTATAAATATTCCAAAAAAAAAAAAAAAAAAAAACCAGCAGGTAGGCGTTCTTTTGTCTACTGAGCATTCTAAAGTACAAAAAATAAATACATATTCTTTCCAGAATTTCATACTGTCCAAACTAGCATTCAAGTAATGCAATTTGTATTTCTTTTCAAACAATCTAACACCTGATTAAAAAAAAATCTGCTTCTCTCCCACATCGCCACAAGCAGCAGCAAGTAATCCCTCCTCATGTGCCGAACTCACACAACTGAAATGAATGAAACAAGTATCCACCAGAATATGTCCAGAGGATCTGTCTTCAGAAATACAGCCAAAGCCTACAGAAAGAGGCTAAAGCCATACAGGCAGCCACCGTTACACATTTAAGGAACAGCTTTGGGGCTTTTCTTTCTCTTTTATCAACTAACATGCTTCCAGCATTCCCAGTTGTTTTGAGGAATATAATTGCATACTATTACTTAAGAACTATGTGATTACTGTGCCACTGTCTTCTGCATAACCCAGTCTGTAATAAAAGTGATAAGAATAGCATTTATTATTTTTGAAATGTTTTTTGCAATGCATCCACACTGATGTGGTTTAAAACATCTGACTACACACAAGATACTTTATGTAGAGGTTTTATTTTCTTCTGTTACAGTACTGCACATCATGCGAACTCCCTTCTGTGAGCAAAGCTACTGCTTGGAAGTTCATACGACTGTGTCACTCAGGTCTTGAGCAAAACTTTCAAACACTGAGGAAGAAATGTCCTATCATGCCCCTATAAGCAAGATGTATTCAATGCAAAGAAAAGTCACAGACAAAAAAGCATACCCAAAAAGTGGCAAGCATACTTCAGCCTCTATGAGTTAGTATGGAATGTAACTGCAACAAGAACTAGAAAAGTCAAACCATTCAGTCCCAGCTACGTCCCTTTCATAAGTGTATCAATTGCTATATAAAATCCAACTTCTAACCTCAGGAAAAAAATAAAAGTATGGACAGAGAATTTAAAGTTTAACACTTCTGTCTTCCTCAGACCTACCTAAAGCACTCAGAACTTTTCTAGAAAACAAGCTTGATAATACATTGAGAGTACCTGTAGACCATCATTTTCTGAATCCAAAAATACCATCAGTATCTAATGCTAAAAAACCGTCAAGATGCAGACTTAGTTTCAGTTTTCTGGAAATCCCCTGCTCCTCACATCTCTAAACTCAATCCCCTAGACCAGTCTTCTCTAAATCAAGAACTGACTGTATTTTTCAGTGAGATTGACCCTCTTTAGCAAAAAAGATTTAACAGTGAAAGGTTACCCCTACCTCAAACACCAAAGTTTCAGGGCTTCAGAGGCATATCAGGACATCAAATCCAAAAAGTAGAAGTCCCTCATTGCAGGGACATATTCCCAGTAGTACTAGAAAGCAGTGGTTTTATACTATGCACATTTATGGAGAGGAAGCAAGAGAGAAAATTCCCATCAAGAGTTTGCCCCAAGAGCTTCAGAAATCTGGGCTTAAGCCAAACATCTCTTCTGTTTATATATTCTACTTATGTAATGTAACAAGTGAAAAAGAACACAGATTTTTCAGAACTATATCAACTCATGACTTAAGCACAAGGCAAACAACTCCCATTAAAGAGTTACAACATGCTGTTACAAACAAAAATATAAAGTAGCCATAGATTAACACACGGTTCTAAAATGGGACAATGAAAAAAGGGCTGCTGCTGTTACATGATTGAGACATGGACCACTCTACGGTGCTGTTTATACCAAACAAAGAGAATGAAAATCCCATTTGACGTGTAATTTCATATTGAACATCTTCTATGTAAACTCTGACAAAAGCTCATTAATGCTTGAAGGCAAAGACTACTTTTTTCCTAAGCTCCCCTCTGAACAGAAAACTTACTAGAACAAGTAAGCATGTAACAAGCATGTACTGCCTATACATAAGACACACAGCTCATGCTTGTGCAGAACATACTTACACAATACACAAATATTAACATGTACTCACTGCCAATCAAATAATTTTTTTTCCAGCACGTAATTTTGTTTTCCAGCAGTATGGATCAATATTAGGTCAAACAAAACAACCTAACTTTCTGGATTTCCAAACTACTTATCTTGTATCATGGCGTGTCCTCATTAGACTACAACTTTAAAAGTGAAAAGAGGTAAAACATGTTGCTTGGGGTGACAAGCTGAAAGCAGCTCTTCAACTTGCATACAGTTCCACTGTCATGCCTTTCACTAACACATCTTTACTGAGTCAGTCAATGGTTAGCACGGCAATTCATGCTACCAATTCATGGTAGTTTCATTCATCAAGTTTCTTTCATAGTTCTCTTTAATTGATACAGTGATACAGGTGTTCATACAGACCACTGTGAAATCCATTCAGCGAAGTGACAGAGCTAAATAACAATTGCATATGACATCTACCACACACCTGAAACACTATTCTGTTCCTTATAGAATATATATAGTGAGATAAAAGTATTCAGTCAGCACATATGTCTCCACATACAGGAAGGCATAAATACCCTCATGTGCAGGAGTAGTTGAGAATTTAGGTTCGTGTTATCACATGTTTGCATGCAGGTATAGCACCTGCTGTTACATGGGACAAGAACAAGTGACTACTTGTCTGCTCCTTTGCTGCTACACCACCACTATCTTCAACAGGCAACTGGGGACACAAAAGGGCATGCGGAGGCGGTACACTAAAGATCTTAGGAATACACTAATATATTCTTCTGCTGTGGGTTTGTGCTGTTCTACTTAGTGACTCTATGTAAAGAATGGATCAGGTTCCAACCCCCAGCACAAACAGGGGCAGGAAAACAGATGTGACCCTTTGTGGGGGCTGCCTCCTTTGGTGAGAAATAAGTGTGCCTTTTTTCATGTTGGAAGGAGGATGTGAGGGCACGGTAAATGCAGACTGGATACACCTCCCCTCACCACTCCTGCCTGCAGGGTTGTCAGGCCTGACCCCTCTGCAGATTTATGTAATGATGGTGTCCCCCACTGTGGAATACGTAGTGCGTGTAAAGACAACTGATTTCTCTCCACATTTTGCTTTCAAAAGTAGCATTGCATACAGAACTGGAACCATGGCTACATGACTGTAAGGATACAAGGGTGGATGTCAACACTAGTGTCAGACAAGTGGCATTTGTGAAAGGCAGCATGCCCTCTGGGGTAGCTGTAGAGCTAAAGTGTTCCTGTGGACATCTCTCTATCTGTGGCATGCAAATAGATGAGACATTCAGACACACATGAGTGTCCTAATGTGGTTACATACAGACATGCATCCCGTCCGTTCCAGGTGGGTCCACCTACATACAGTGGGATGGAAGGAGCAGGTATCCAACCTGGCAAGTGTAAGCATTCCTCACAAAATAGTTCAAAGGTGGGCTGGCTGCCACCTCAAGCCTCAGCAGTCAGGGTAGGGTGGCACAGAGATGCACATTCCCCAGAGGAGGAAAAAGACAGGTGCGAGCAAGAATCCCACATACACAATCCCACAGGAGAGACAGCTCTGTCTCACCAAATGCGGGGGGGAGGGAGGGAGGGAGAAGGAGGGTGTGCAACGATCCAGCCATATGGGAGCAAACACCTACCTCATACAGCAAGGCGGGGCGGGGGTGTTGGAATAAAGAAAGCATAGGGTCCACGAAAACTGGGAGAGGGCTCGGTTTCCGTGTGGGACGGGCCCAGGAGAGGGCGAACGCCTCATGCCACTGAGGTTGAATGAAAGGGTGGGAAGCGGGTGTCCTCCTCACAGGGAGGTTGGGGGGCACTAGGATGCCAGTGGAGGGCTCGGAGGGTGTGGAAAGCAGGTCCCCCGGCGATTGAATCCCACCTTTCCCCACATACACCCCCGCCCCCTCGGGCAGATACCGGCGCCGGCCGCCCCCTCCCCTTCTCGCTCCCGGTTCCTCGTCTGGCCTCACCTGCCCGCACCGTATCAGAGAGGTCGTGGCTGAGGGCGGCGGCGCTGCGCGGGAACTCCTTCAGCTTCCTGCCGCTCAGGTTGAGCCCCCCGGAGTTCGCCGCCTCCTCCAGCGCCCGCTCCAGACCGCGGTTCAGCGGCGCCTGCAAACCCAGCGACCCGCTGCCGCTGCCGCCGCCCACCCCGGCCGATACCGCCGCCAGAGCAGCGGCGGGGAAGGGCTGCGACTCGCCTCCCAGCGTCGCCATCTTTCCCCTCGCCCGCCTCGCCGCTGGGGGTACCCGACAGGGCCGCCGGACCTGCCTCCCTCTCTGCCTTCCTTCTCCTCCTCCTGCTCGCTGTGGTGGCGGTACCGCCGCCGGAGGGGGAGGGGGAACTGCAGCGCAGGCTGAAGACAGAGGCGAACGGCCCGGGCGAGGCGCGCCGACTGCGCATGCCCAGCCTTTCCACCGCCCCTTTCCCCCCCCGCCGGGACATCGCTCCGGCGGGCGGTGCGCGGGGTGGGGCGCCGCGGCGCCACCTAGCGGCGGCGGCGGGCCCCCGGCTTGGTGCTGCTTCAGCTGCTGCGAGTGCAAATGTCCAAAGGCGACCGCGTTCAGGCGCCAAAAGGCGGGTGAGCTCTCCCTTGGTCTTTGTCACGACATTCCCCACCGCCTCCTCTTTTCAAGGTTAGGCCCGGGAGGTCTGCCCGCCACCTGCTTTGGCCACTTCTCCCAGCACCCACCGAGGTCGTTTGCCACTGGTGGGCTCAGGGGCTGAGTGCGCAGCAATCTGTGGTTGGGTGGTGTGAAACCACCACGCAGGCAAGTGTGTGTGAGTGTGCTCAGGCAGCAGGTCTCATTTGAAAATTAAAAGCTGCAGTGGCTGTTGCCACTGAACTAGGCCCTGGGGAGCATCTGCCCTGTCGAAGGCTCTTCCTGTGACTCGCTTCTCCCGCAGGGGCCGGTTCGCATTATGTGCACAGACCCCGGGGCCCTGCAGGCCTAAGAGAGACCCTCGAAGGTGTGATTTGGAGCGACAAACCAAGTACAGGAACCATGATCAGTTCAGTGGAATAACCATCCTGAGGGGAGGAGGGTGCTGGTTTTGATTTATTCCACCCTTCCTCCCCACAGCTTTGCAAAGCTAAGCCCAGCAGTGGAAGAGAAGCGAGGCATCATGGTTCCACAGGGTTTACAGAGTTCAAAGCTAAAAAAGAACTTGTACGTCATCACCCATGACCTGTATTTTACAGGCCGTTACATTTCACTCAGTTCCCCTGTGTTGTGATCAATGGTTGACATTAAACCAAGGCCTTCCTGGCTCCAGGAAGTTCAAGCACTGCGCACTACAGGGACAAGGAAGACAGAATTGCCACAAGGAAATAGCTCCATTTCTGAAAAACTGGAGAGATCATAGTGAGTTTAGCTGTCACAATGAGAATCAGCACTGGTTAAAAGGGAGAAAGGGTATAAGAAGTAGATCTTTCATAGATCAGTATCATAATATCCATTAAAAACTTGTTTCTATAATTAAGCAAGACTCTCAGTATCAGCATTTTTCATGCTAGTTTTATACACATTGCATCGCTGCAGAAGTGTTGCAGGCAACACAGCCTTACATTAAAGAAACAGCTGAAAGGTTAGATGGGCAGGAGATGGATCATTGTACTTTAAGTGCATTTATACTGCACATAAAACACAGGCCCTGAGCTTAAACTCTAGTCCAAACTCCCTCACACCTACAATTGACATTTCTTCATCTTTGATGTGGAGACTTTGGGTTTCAGCATGGCATTCATTGTCCTACCAGTCTTGGAAAATTTTTGGTGCACCAGAGAGCGATTCTTGACACCATTCCTTGGAACAACCCCTAGCCAAAGAGGAAATCAACAGTTACCACATCAACAGTTGTGCCCAGATATCACATTACTTTTGACAAAGTTTGGTGGTGGGTTTTTTAGTTTTTTCCACAGATTTCCGCTAGTCACAGATGTTTTGGATTTGTTAGAAGGCTTAATTCCAGCTTGTGTGCAGTTGCTGCCGGAAAACATGAATAGCTGCATCTTCTCATTGATTTAAAGAAAAGTGTTAATGAACAATAGTTCAAGTTGAGTAATATGTGAATATTATCCCCTATAATGGAATGTTTTTAAATGCAATTTTAATGAACTAGGTACTATGTTCTTCTACTCCTAGAGAAGCCTGAAATATCCTAGGTTTTATAATTCTGTAAATGATTTTGCACAGGAGGTTTCCTGTGTATTAAATTATTTGACAGCTTGGAACTTTATTTTGAAACTAGCAATATCGAACTAAACATTCAGACAGCATATCTGCAGAATTCACCTTCCAGCATCAGCTCTTTACAGTCAGGTAGCAGGCCTGTCTTTTGGTGAGATTTCGTATGTTTTCTCATCAGTGGGATACCATGTTACTTCCTCCTCCGCTTCTGATAAGACAAAATTATTTCCAATACTGATTTTAATTTAAAAAAAAGAAAGATTTTTTTTTTCTCTTCATTGTCTTCACACTGTACTGCTAATCCTAGGATTTTATTCACAGCATCTCATATATGGGAGGCTAGCAGCAGTACCCTTCTCAGCCTCATTTGAAGGACAACTCATCCTTCTTTGCAGGAGGCACCCAGGGTAGCATGCCCACCTCAACTGCCCTGTTGGACTTGCACAAAGGTCCTGAGGGTGGCAGAGGTAGACAATTCAGCACAGCATTCCCCCTTAAGACACCCAACATCAGGACAGGTAGGATATAGAGAGGCTGGGACCACCCTGGTACGTGGTCTAGCAGGCGTTAAAGATTTAGTTTCCCCTATATAGCAATGCAAGGGCACACACCAATAACCAGGGAGCAAGTCTGTTTTAAACTGCTTTATGATCTGAGCGGCTGAGGTTGCAATGTGGGCTTGACCTGTGCTGATCAGAAACTCTGTAGAAACTGCTGGAAGTAACACTCTGAAGGCTGCTAACATTATCAAGACTGTGGGAAAAAAATATATAGCACTGAAGCTGTATTGCTTTGACTTTCTCTCTTCTCTGCCTCAGTGCTGTGCCAGATCTAACTCTGTTCCTATAGATACAAAGGATTAGAAATGGGAAACACTGCAGAAAAAGAAAAGATCAATCACAGCAGCATCGGCTTCCTATCTGTGCAGATGTATATAAAAGGCCACGCTACATATATTGGCTTTGGTTAGATCACAAAGTGGGCACAGCCTGGCACAGCAGCTAAGCTGAGCTAGTGGCAAGCTGTCATTGCAAGCAGCCCTTTCATTCTTTGCTCCCAGCTATGTGATCTCCCAATTCCTATGTGACAGTATTTGCATGTCTGACTCTTCAATGAGATGTAGAGCAGCTTAAAAACTCTAGAAGGAAAAGAAAACAGTGGATGATCTTAGTGAGCAGACATGGGTGTAGCAGAGAGAAGGAATGCAGAAGGAAGACGTATGGGTGTAGCAGCAGGAAAAGATTGCATAGGTGACCGTGCTGCAAATTGGGTCACACATAATGGCTGTGACAAGAAAAATCCTATCAGATATGTGCAGAAAGTACCATAGCTGAGGGAAACCTGAGAGTCTCAGAGTGAATTTCTATGTCTCTATATTGGCAAAAGGAGACAATTAACAAGGCCCGCATTGGGTGAGGGGTTATGTGCAGGGAGAGAGCTGAGGTAGCATGCGACCTCAGCATGGAGTACCTGTCCTGAACTAGACATGGGACTTTTGCACCCTGAGGTGGAAGAGCCTCCCTTTACTTCAACATGCAGATGTTAACCGCAAGCTCCATGTGCTCTAAGACAATCCTGAAGAGACAATAGCATGGAGCAGCTCATACACCGTCAGGGTACACCAAGGCTTTCTTCACATGAATATCCCAGGTGGACAAGCTGTCTGGTGTGGAGAGAGAAACAACACACAAACCCTAAATCAGCTGCCAAACAGAAAGTGGGCGTCACTCAACTTGCAAAGCTACCTCCATTTGGTGCTACAGAAAACAGCAGTCACAACTCAGAAAGGCCACATTAGACATCTCTGGTAGCATGACTGTAACAGCACAGGACAAGGAAAAGTTTTAGATGAATCCCAAGAAAAAGAGCATGCAGACTGAAGCTTCAGGTGGCACAGATTAAAAATGCATGGTTCCTTACAATTATAGCACAAACTTCTGAACCTATGCCTAGGACAAGTGGTTCATAGCACATACCAGCAGAATGCGTGGCTTACACAGAGCAGACAATGCACTGCAGCTTCCTTACAGCAAAGCTGGTGAAGACAGTTTGAAGGGCGGAGAAGCTATATCAGGAAATAGCTCAGAAAAATCCATCTATATAGCACCTGCCTCACAGAATACTCATGGAAGAAAAAGGGGGGGGAAAAGAGAGCAATTAATTTACAGTAGGCAGGAGATAAGATGAAGGTTATATATAAACCAGGAGCTCAGAAGGTAGGTAAGCAGCATGCTCACTGTTCAGTAGACACACAACGTTCATCCTCGCATACATCTGAGCAAGTTCACTACTTAAGGGGACAGAATTATTTAATTGCTGCAGATAAAGAAGCACTTCTTGGTCCCGGTGACTGATCATGGCAAGCATTGGGAGCTCAGGAAAGCAGCTCCATCACTGTGTCCTGAGACCCAACAGGTGAGCAGGCACAAAACACACACTGAGTGATAGTTGGTGGAGGTCCAATGCTGAAAGATCAATTCCGAATGGCACCACATACACAAGACGTATTGGCAAAGTCTGCTGTCATGGTAGTGATGCTGCTATACAGACATGGATCCACAGGACAGAAGCTGTGAGAGATCATGACCAAAAGCTCAGCTCTCAGCTAAGAGATCATGAAAATAGACCTAAGGGTAAAAAATAAAACCAAAAAACCAAAAAAATAAAAAATGAAACTTAGTATCCCTGAAACACTTGACCCGACTATACATTTAAAGGCAATATAGTAACATGCCCATACCTGAAATACTAACTCATTTCAAAGTCTGTTCGCAGTTGTAAACTGGCAGAGTCTTCCAAGTTTCTCAGATGACCTTGAAACATGCAATGTGATAGAATGGTAACTATATCCACGCTTACCTTGAATCTACTGCTGAAATACAACTTCAGCAGAGATTCAGGGGATAGTAACTGAGGTGGGAGCCTTGTTCTTGAAACAAGAAGAGCCGCTGGGTGTTTGCACCACGGTCAGTAGAAAAAAAATGTACTTGAGCTGGGAAAGGAATGTCTTGCAGTAGTTTGCCTTTGTGAAAATTTGAAACACCATCTGATAGGGGAAGGAGCCATCAGTCTAAGAAATAACCCGTCTTTTAATAAAAACAGAGGAGACAACTCGTTATTGTGTGACTACCAATGAGACAGCATTTACAGAGAGACACTGTTGGCAGTGCCACAATGCCTCCAGTGTATGCTGTTGAAATACTACAGTTTATATGTCTGTTGCAAAAAAACCATGCAAACCTGATTTCCTGCTTGCAGCATATGATTAGTACAGACATATGGAACTGAAGCTGAACAAAGTCCTCTATTGCAAAATCCAGAAAATGCAAGAAGGTAGAAGACATCAGTCAACCAGTTGAACTCTTAGTTTCTAGGTGAAGCACACAAGGCAAAGATTTTGCAAGCCCCATGCTCATGATTATGGGAAAGACAGCAGGTAAAATTTTTCCATATCCCTGTAAGGAACAGCTAAAACACTGGGACCAAAGAGAACTAATGCCAGGTAAGCATTTATCATACATACGGAGAAAGTTAAGGCCTAAAAGCCAAAATGCAGCAGTGGAAAGGAAAGAACAGCTCTACTGGAATGTAAGCCCAAATATCTCCCCTGCAAAACACCTCTCTGGTATAAACAAGTTCTTGAGACACCTGGGAACTCAGTAAGAGCCATGAACTAGCACTAGCCTGGTGGTTGCAAACCATTCATCTGACTTGAGTCAGGTAACTAATTTTAGTTGACCAATGTTATGTTTATGCCTTTCCCCCACTCAGTCCAACCACGTTGCTGATACCAGTTGACTGGCAGAAATAAGTGTGAAGGTAAAATTGCAAAGAGGGTGTTCAGATCCCTGCCACTGGAAAAAAATATTAAAAAAAAAAAGCATGCATGTGATTCCTGAATGAGGAATTGTATCCAAGAACATGGTAATAGTCAGATATAATGCTTTGATAATGCACACAAATACGGACTCCTGCAATCACCAGTAACTCTTCACCAAGAAGGCATTTCACCCCTAAGGGATATCTTTGCTTCCAACAGGTGTCCAGGACCACTGAAGCAAGGGTTATTTGCCATAACAGCGCCAGCAGAATAAGGCTTTTACTAACAAAGAGTAACCTCCTCCTTGGATGTCCTAACAGCCCTAAAACGTCATCAAGGATGCCAATATACAACATTTTGCTGAAGAGCAAGTCACGTGGACCCTCAGTTTTAATTGTTTAATTTCAAATGCTTTTCATGAAAGTGAAGCTGTATATATTACTGATAGACAAGTTTTGGCCCATGGAGGAATGTTGCCTTGGTACATAGCTAAAGGGAAGTGCTGGACTAGGAAAGGGATGCCCAGTATACTCTATTTCATGAAGTATGGGCTGTGTGACTTACAAAGAAAATGCATGTCTAAGAGCAGCCTTCAATTCTTTTCCAGATCATACATTATGCTGGAGCACCTGATAGTGTCTTGCATGTCCTGGGGTGCTCAAAAATAACTTAAATCTATATTTGCCCCTTGTCTGCTATGCTGCAAGTACTATGGGCCAGTTCTTGAAAAAGAGCACCAAAGAGTCAAGGATCAAAGTCTATGATCTAAGTGTCCTCACCCCTTCCATAAAGATCAAGGCATTCAGCAATTCATATTTAAACATCCCAACAACAATAATTTTGACATAACTACCACGAAACATAGCACTTGCTGGTTTATTTGAGAGACAAACAAAGGCTAAACATGTTTCATTGTAAGCCACTAACACCTCTACAATAACTATAACTCCATGCCAATTAAGCTTAGAAGCACTACTTCAGAGGCATTTTACTCCTAATTAGCTACACAATACATAACTTGGTTTAGAGCAGGCTTTTCTTCTTCCAGCACATAACAAAGCCTCCATCCTATATAAACAGTTGCTTAACATTGGTTCCCAACTTGTGAACTGGATCACTGCAGACCAGCACAGGGTGGGCTGGGATGCAGAGGGTATGCTGATGGAGGGACCTGAGAAGAAGAGATGAGAACTGCTCTTCAGGGTGTGGCTTTGCTACTCCACCTGCAATAGAAAGCACTTCCCAGTAGTGCATTGCAGGCTTCCAGCATCTGGGAGGTGAGCAGGATCCTCACAGAGCAGACTTCTGCTGCCTTCCAGTGAGGTCTGCATCCTGCAATCACAATATGAGGCTGTGAATTTTCCACTATTCCAAAACCTCATGTGCTAGGCACCACTGACTAGACACAACAGGAGCTGGGTGAGAGCCATAGGCAGGACCAATGCACAGATGAACCCTACTAGGAAAGTCCCTTGTCTCTGTCTCTTTCCAAACCACACTCTTATATAAGAGCATCTCAGTCTTTGATGAAGAAGATACTTGTAAGAACCAAAGTAACTGATTAGTGTTTAGGGCAAGTTCCTCTTATTTTTATTAAAATAAAACATGCTGGAGATCCCCATCAAATAAGGACCTCATTGCACTACACAGTCCAAGAAGACAGCTACTGGCCTGAATCTCTTGCATTATAAGTATGCAGGCTTGCACATTTGGTGACTGAGTGCATATGGTGAAGTAAGAGGCATAACATCAAGGATCATAATGGATCGCTATTATTTCATAGATTCCTCTTGGGGAAAAAACAATATGCAGTGTTCCTAGTAAGACTGCAAAAGACAACTCAAAAGTTGTTGACATGGGGTAAGTCCAGGTTCTTGCAATGCTGAGCAGGCAGAACTACTCCCTTTACCTCCTCCTCTTCCTCCAGACAAACAGTCGGACTGGGCAATGCACACTCAGCAGGATAGTTTTTCTTCTTGCTGACAGGTGGAGTTACAGCCTGTTCTTGGGCATGGCTAAATTAAAGCAATCCAGTTAGCTGCAGAGTTTCATATTCTGCATGCAGTGGAGGCCAGGAAGGTGTCCGGGGATGCGTGGTGCTCTGACCAATTTCTCACAACAGTTTGGCTCCTGGGAGATGCTGGGAGGTCTTTCCTTGCTGCAGAAGCTGATGGGAGTGGAGGGAGCTCATCTTTATGCAGAATCCCTCCATAAGGGCACACGTCCTTATATTCTCAATGTGCATCCATCTAGGGACACCTACTTGAACGTCCTTTTTTGTTCTCCCCCAGTTTTATTTGAGCCATCTCCTCACCTTCTGCCTTCAAGTACTTCCTTGGAATTAATGTCTCGCATTCTATTTTTAACACTAGGAGCTGAACACTGAAATGGCAGAGCTAAATGAAGTGTATGTGGAGAGAAGGGGAAGGAAAAGCAATTTTCCACCCTGCCCCCCATCTGTGATATGTACATCTCTGTTGATATATAAAACACAGAGCAGCCTGTACAGTCTACATTACATGGAGCAGTTAGAATAGGGATGTTTTTTCCATGTGTTACCTATAGCACTCTCTTTCACGGGCACCCCCTTGCCGTGGGGAAAGAGCTTGCGTGCCCTTGCGAAGTTGAGAGCTATGCTGGTGGTGGCATATGCCTCCGGTAGGGTCTCCCAAGCCTGACAGGTCTCAACTGAAGGGTCAGACAAAGTGTGTCCACGGGCAGGATGGGCTCACTAGCCTTCGGGCAACCATCCTAGGAGAAGGACACCTCTAACTCCAAACCCGGGCAGATGGAGCTCGTTTAGCCCTGTAAGGCCATCCATCTAAGAGAAGGATACTCTAACCAAACCTACGATCTGAGGACTTCGCTGTCACCGTCCAAGCTCGCTAGGCCCTGGCAGATGAACCTCAGGTGTAAAGGGTGGGGCCAGTCTCGCGCACGCTGCGCCTCACCTAAAAAATCCACCGCGCAGGCTTGAAGGGTGTACTCACGTTTGCAAAGCCCTGTAGCGTCAGGCAAGGGACGAAACGGCAGGTGGAAAGATGTCACTGGAAGCCGCAGACCCAACCCTGCATGCAGGCGGTTCAGGACATTGGTCGCTTGAGACTGACCTGGGAGATGACAGTCTCGTTCGGCAGCATCCTGAATGACCAAGCAGCCTTTTTCAAGGAGAGCACTGCTTGCTCCACATGGAGAGGGGCCTAGAAAAGGTGGCCTAACCAAAGCTCATCTCCCTTCCAATCCGGTTGGCTAGCCGCGGCCAACGGACATCTTCTTCTGCGGTCAACCAAAGACAAAGAGACAAAGGCATACACCTGCCTCCAAAGGTGTGTCCAGATTGACACTCGCATGTTGGAACATCAGAACCATGCTCGATACAGCAGACAGTGGGCGTCCTGAACGCCGTTCTGCTATAATTGCTCACGAACTGTCACGACTCAACATCGACATTGCTGCTCTCAGTGAAGTTCGCCTTCATGAGGAAGGCAGCCTTAAAGAACATGGTGCCGGCTACACACTGTATTGGTCAGGCAAACCCAAAACCGAAAGTCATCATTCCGGAGTTGGCTTCATGATTAAAAACTCCATCGCCTCTAAACTTGAAAATTTGCCAACAGGTCATTCTGATCGCATTATCTCCTTACGCCTCCCGCTACACAACAAGCAACATGTTGTTCTCTTCAGCGTATATGCCCCAACTCTCCAAGCTGACCCTACAGAAAAAGACAAATTCTACACCGATCTGCGCCGCCTTACTCAAAAGGTTCCTGCAGATGATAAGATCATAATCCTTGGTGACTTCAACGCCCGAGTAGGTAAGAACTCTGAAGCCTGGAAAGGAGTACTAGGCAAGCATGGAGTTGGAAGCTGCAATGACAACGGTCGCCTCTTGCTAGAGTTTTGTGCTGAGCAGCAGCTTACCATCACCAACACTATCTTCCAGCAGAAAGACAGCCTGAAGACAACCTGGATGCATCCTCGATCTAAACACTGGCACCTCATTGACTATATCTTAGTGCGCCAGAGAAATGTTCGCGATGTCTGTCACACCCGAGTGATGCCTAGTGCAGAATGTCAAACAGACCACCGCCTTGTGCGCTGCAAACTTAACCTCCATTTTAAGCCCAAACCTAAGAGGGGCGGCATTCTGAGGAGGAGGCTCCAAGTTAACAATCTTCAAACAGCTGCACTGAGAGACAGCTTCCAGGCAAACCTTCAAACTAGGCTTGAAGACTGTCCCTTAGACTCTTCTCCTGAAGCGCTTTGGCAACATATTAAAAATAGCATCCTGCAGTCCTCCGAAGAATTTTTAGGGTTCTCCACAAAGAAGAACAAAGACTGGTTTGATGAAAACAATCCAGAGATCCAGGAATTGCTGGCAAAGAAGAGATCTGCTCACCAAGCATACCTCGCTCAGCCATCTTGCCATGTAAGAAAAGCAGCCTTTCGTCTTGCATGCAGTAAACTCCAACAGAAACTTCGAGACATCCAGAACAAGTGGTGGCTCAACCTAGCAAAAAAGACTCAACTATGCGCAGATTTGGGTGACCACAGAGGATTCTATGAGGCTCTGAAAGCAGCGTACGGACCCACACACCAAGTTCAAAGCCCCCTACTCAGCGCAGATGGCCAAACGCTTCTCACAGATAAAACCTCCATCCTGAATCGATGGTCTGAACACTTTCAAACTCTCTTCAGTGCCAACCGTGTAGTCCAAGACTCAGGAATCCAGCTCATCCCAAAACAAACGGTGAAAAATGAATTGGATATAGCCCCTACTATGGGAGAGACCCTTAAGGCCATACAACAGATGAAAACCGGCAAGGCAGCTGGGGTCGACGGAATCCCGCCTGAAATCTGGAAACATGGAGGCCAAACGCTCCATGCTAAATTTCACGAGCTAGTTGTGCGCTGTTGGGAACAAAGCGAACTACCACCAGATCTCCGTGATGCAATCATCATCACCCTGTACAAGAAAAAAGGAGTAAAGTCAGACTGCTCAAACTACCGAGGCATAACTCTGCTCTCCATTGCTGGAAAAATTCTCGCAAGAATACTATTGAACAGATTGGTACCCGCTATCGCAGAAGAACTTCTACCTGAAAGTCAGTGTGGTTTCAGAGCCAACAGAAGTACCACAGACATGGTATTCGTTCTCAGACAACTGCAAGAGAAGTGTAGGGAACAAAACAAGGGTCTCTATGTAACTTTCGTTGATCTCACCAAAGCCTTTGACACTGTGAGCAGAAAAGGTCTGTGGCAGATCTTGGAACGATTAGGATGTCCCCCCAAGTTCCTCAAAATGATAATCCTGTTACATGAGGGGCAGCGCGGCCAAGTCAGATATGGCGATGCACTCTCTGAGCCCTTCCCAATAGCCAATGGTGTGAAACAAGGTTGCGTTCTCGCACCAACTTTATTCACAATTTTCTTCAGCATGATGCTCCAAAGGGCCACGGCAGACCTCGACGAACAAGACGGCATTTATATCCGATATCGTACCGATGGGAGCCTTTTCAACCTAAGGCGACTGAAGGCCCACACCAAGACCCTGAATCACCTTGTCCGCGAGCTGCTTTTTGCTGACGATGCCGCCCTTGTTGCCCACACAGAAGCAGCTCTGCAGCGCTTAACATCCTGCTTTGCAGAGGCGGCTGAGCTTTTTGGGCTGGAAGTCAGCTTGAAGAAGACAGTAGTTCTCTACCAACCAGCACCACAAGATGATTACCATCATCCCCACATCACCATTGGCGAGTCAGAGCTTCAGCCAGTCCAGCAGTTCAGCTATCTGGGTAGCATCATCTCCTCAGATGCCACGATCGACAAAGAGATCGACAACAGAATAGCAAAGGCAAACAGAGCTTTCGGAAAACTCCATAAAAGAGTCTGGTGCAATAAACACCTGAAGAAAAGTACAAAGATCAGTGTCTACAGAGCCGTGGTACTGCCTACTCTTCTGTACGGGTCTGAATCATGGGTCATCTACCGCCACCATCTGCGACTCCTCGAACGCTTCCATCAGCGCTGCCTCCGCACAATCCTAAACATCCACTGGACTGACTACGTGACTAACGTTGCTGTCCTTGAACAGGCAGACGTCACCAGTATTGAGGCCATGTTGCTGAAAACGCAGCTGCGTTGGGCAGGGCATGTCTCCAGGATGGTGGATCACCGCCTCCCTAAGATCGTGTTCTATGGTGAACTTGCCACCGGCTGCCGCAAGAGAAGAGCTCCAAAGAGGAGATATAAGGACTCCCTGAAACAACACCTCAGCCTAGGCCATATTGACCACCATCAGTGGTCCACCCTGGCCTCCAATCGGGAGATTTGGAGACACACCATACATAACGCTGCTGTCTCCTTTGAGAGCACGCGTAGAATCAAGCTCGAGGAGAAAAGACAGCGCAGAAAGAACCGTGCCTCGACTATACCACCCAAGGAGACCCTCCGGTGTGCTCTTTGCAACCGGTCTTGCCTATCCCGCATTGGCCTTTTCAGCCATCAACGCGCTTGCAATAAGCGTGGGCAAAGCCCTTCCCAAATCTTCGTCCGCGAAGCCAAGCCATGATGATGACCTATAGCACTGGCAACACTGCTGTTACTAAAACACTCAAGCAGTAACACTGATTACTAGTCCTCAGTGGTTCTAATAAAAAGAGAAAGAGCAGAAGTCCCTGAGAAAAACCTTGCCGGTATCTTGCTACTTTCCCTGAATTCATTTGGGCATATAGACTATATCTTTTATCTGTTTCATGGGCGCCTAGAGAACTGTTTAGAAAGGATGAAAACAGCTAGCAAACAAAGTGAAACAACTGTTCTTACTACTTGAAGGAAAAGAAAAAATAAGAAGGAAAGTGTTGGTCAGGGAAAGCATTCAAGCCCTTGTGTGACAGATAGGAAGGGAATAGAGAACAGAAAAAATGGAAAAAGAAATTAAAGATCGTACCAGCACTGTACTGAAATTTTTCCCCAAAAACATTCTACATTCACCGTGCTTGCAAAGAAGCAATTGATTTTTCCAACATATTAGGCTGCGAAATTGTTAGGGTGACTGCAACCGCAATGCAAATACCTTCTGCTCTGAACAAGAGTCCCCTCTCTGCAATTGCAGTCCACATCACTGAGACATGTTTCACAAACCATTTCAGAAATTTTGTTCTAAAATCATAAATCACCTTTCTTTGTGTATATACAACACAGCTCAAGCTCACACAAACCAGCAGCAAGCTCCTCACCCCTTTCATCCATGGCGTCTTAACTGTCCTTCAGGCCAGTGAGTCCTACTAAAGCAACAACTCTTATGTGACAAGTCATGTGGCTCCACACCTCTTTCAGCAAGCAGTGCCCATCAGCACTGTAGCATGAAGAGCTTTTGGTCCAGTCCTTGAGTGGGTTTGGCTTGCATGGGGCAAACTTCTACACGCCTGTAGGACCTCCTTGGACTGCCTTTGTGTGGATGATTATGCCAAGTATGTCTAATTTGGGTCACAGTAGTTTGTTAAAATTGGGGTTCAGGGAGGGGAAAAAATTCATGGAAAACTTTAAAAATGCCTTCCCAAGCTGTGTTGAAGGTACTTATTTACATATGCTAGGCACTTATTCACAGCAACACTGCATCTTTCATTCACAGCATCTCCAAATTACCTAGTGCCTCGCATACATACTGACTTTGGTCAGGCCATGGATGGATATTTAAGCAGGTAAGTGAAGAAGATTGACTTCAAGACAAGCATATATTTAAAGGCTAATTACCAGGTGCGCCTCACATTTGCAACATACCTGAAAATTGGCTAGCACTCACGTTTTTAACAGAACACCATTCAGTATTAAGTCAACTATATAAATTCCTCCAGCGTGGAATCAGTCTTGCTTTACAATAACTCATTTTCATTAATCTATATTGATGTGTAATAATTATATTTGTAGATGTCAGTTCCTTTGAAGCTACATGTCATTTTTCTGTCGTTTTGCCTACAACTGATGTCAACCTAACAAGCCTATAATTACTGGCTCGTCACACCCTCTGAATTCTGGCATGGACTCTGTATTTTCCCAGTCTTCTGAAATTTGTTTCTGATTCCAAGGTGTTTTCTGAACATCTTTAATTGACGATGTGTTGAAAGTTGTGTATGAGTCCGCTAGGATGCAAGCACAAATCCTGTTCTATTCTGAGTAAAATAGTATTTTTAAAATCTTTCTGCCTGTTCTGTATCACTCATATCAGTTTTTTCCTGCTGTTTCCAGGGATGGGCCTAAGCCGTTGTCATTGTTCCTAATAATTGAATGCTTTCATATTATTTTTGGCTGTCATTTGCAAATTTTTTTCCTGAAATCTTTACTTACCTATTTTCAACACTTAGTAATTTCTTACTTATATGAATTGTTCTTTAATATTTACTATAGAAATTATGTCTTTTCAGCAGCTGATTTACTTCTGCCACTGAATCATGACTGGTGCTTAGTCCCTCCTTGACAAAGGGGGAAATCTGACATTTTTCCATCTAAATAAACTTCCTTGAAATAAATTCCTATATTTATTTTCTTTTTTCTACCTACATTTTACTTCCCATACACTTTTCTCATAATTTACCCCCACTTCAGAAATTCAATTTTCAGGATAACCAATACACATACATTATTGGTGGCCAAGTTGCAGTGCTTGCTCATATTGAATGCAATCATATCATGATCATTGGCCCCGAGGTAACCAAAGCTTTCCAGTGCAGCCATTCATTCTTTTTTAGGAACAGAGATTGTAACATAAAGCCTGAACCAACAGCTAAATTAAAGTCACAGAGATTATATTAACTCCAGAAGTTCCTACCTTTTGCAACAAAAAACCCATGTTCTTCTAAAATAATGTTTAGGCAAGGAGTTAGGAGAGCAGAGAATTCGTTTCTCTATTTTTCCTATTTTAAAAACCCAGAAAATACTGATTTCCTGGTGCTCTGATTTTAGCTTCACCAGGAAGGGTCAGCACCAGAGCTGGAGCTGACTGGCTCAGCAAGTGGCAGAGGTCTGTAGGCCATTGCAGTGTTTGGCAAGTGGTTGTCTTCTCAGTGGCCCTGTTGTAGAGAGGACAGGCAAGATTCAAAACTATCCAGGGTCTATACAAAGTCTACGACCCCTGTCATGGATTTCCTCTGGGCTTTGCAGGGCATTGCGTGTGAGCAGCTACACATTTTCTTCCCTAGTCCTTCTGACCTCTTCTGCAACCAGCCCTCCCAGCCTTATCTCTTCCCATTCCTGGGTCTCTGTGCCATCCCAGCCTCCTACATTTTTCTTGACCAGCCTAAATCTCCTCTCATTTCCCATTCTCTCCTTCCTCTATCCCTGTCCAAAATTGCTCATGCATCTCAAGCTCTAGCTGTGATCTTACCTATATTTAAACCAAACAACTTCTCTCTCATTACTACCTCCAGCCAGGAGAAGAGGGACATTGAGAGGCCACGAAAAGCAGGACCCAAGGCCATGGTAGCCTGGAGTTGCAATTACACAGTCCAGAAAGAGTGGCGTCCAGCTCAGACAGACTCTCCAAGGTATTTAGCTCACAGCTGCAGCAGACATCTACAAAGCATGTTCTAACTGCATTTTTTTCCCTAAAAGGTCTATAACTTGGCCATATTTGGGTTCATTTTTCTGGAGATACCAAATATACAAACATCATTTACGGTTAGTTTCACATTCCTCCTATAAAGCATGGGGGCCAAGTAGAGTTTCCAAATGAAAGACAGAAATTAACATCATCAAAACAATACATATTTTCTAGCCACATTCTTGGAAGTGACTGAACCGTTTTATTTGTGCACTTAAATTTCAGCTAAATGAGCAGATGCCCAGCAGGGAAATTTTTGTTCCCAATTGTTACCATTTGGCAAAGTTATAAGCAATAAAGAGCAGGAGCTCATCATGGAAAGCATTGGACAAACCACAATAGACAGTGCCACTATTAATACAAGTCTTCTTATTTTTAGATTTCCTATAAAATCTTTACTAAGTATGCAAAGGATTTGTTTTACTTATATTTTCCACTGCATTTACATGGACATTTGACTGAAAGCTCTGGGGAATCGATGAAAGCTAATAAAGTGCACACCAACTGCTGAGATGAATACAAGCTGAGGAACTCTTGGAGGCAGCTTTATAACAACAGATAGGATGTTATGAAATGGGACTTACTGGTTAAAAAATACTTAACGATAATATAAAATGCACCAGAAAGCTAAGGGAAGTAAAACCTCAATACCTTTTAGCTGGGTTTATATATCACTCCCCACTATGGTAACTGAGAATCTATTTTTAATAGGAGAAAATTCAAAATAATGAGAATACTATATGGTTATGAACAAAAAGAGTAAACAAGGAATAGGAAAATAAAGAAACTTGTAGAAATTATCATCTTGGGACAAAGCACTGTACCCTAAGATTTATATTAATTACACAGATGCAATCCAGCAGTGAGAAGAAAAGAAGGGATAGGAAGTTCACTTTCTATGTTCCAGTAATCACTGAATAATAAGAGTATTATGTCGCAGCAGATGTGCACCAATACAGTTCTCTTACGTGCTCAAGTACATCAGAGCCGGGCTCCTTCAGCCAACTGAGAATTGCACCCGTCATGGCCAAGTGCAGCCCAGGCCTCATTTTGTGCAAGCTGAGCACAAGTGGCTTTTTTTTTCTTTTTTTCAGTTACAGATCACCTCTTTCCCAAATCCTAAACTACAGCAGCAACAAAACCTCACACAACATGACTGATAATCCTGTCTATCTCTTTGGAAACACTTTTTACCACTCTGAAACTTTTTCTCCTCTTAGAAGCTCAGTTACTATTCCAGAAGAGCAAAGGTACTTTTAACATTCTTTCAGTATGAAAATCTGTAACTGGGCTATTGATCAAGCTCTTTGTTGTCTGAAAATGGTGGGATAAACTCATGGAAGAGGAATACACCAACAGTTAGGAAATATATATTTATTTTTAAAAAGCTATTATACGTGTAATGTATAAAATCTTCCCTCTCAGGAAGTCTCTGAGTTGAAAAGAGCCAGAAGATTATTGAGAATAAAGATAATTTACGTTTGTCCTGTTTTTACATTCTGTGCCAGGCACCTACTGACAAACACTGGTAGAGATGGGACAGTGACCTAGATGGACCTGAGGTCGAAAGTAGTAAAGCCAGTCTTATGTTCTGATAAGAGCTGGAAATTAAGAATCTATTGCTGAATATCAACCTTGCAGCAAGGGTCTGTCTGCTCCTCAGATAGCAGCAGTAAACAATGAGCCTCCTGATTTAGCTTTGTCATTGTGTGTCCAAAGCACCTTAGTCTCCTAAGCAAGGAACTGTAAAGGTTATAGGGATATTTGCCAGTGTGCACAGTCGTATTTCCATTATGTTTTACTGGGAATTGGAGTAAAGGTTGCTTCTACTGTTTAGGTTTGTTGTTGTTGTTTTCTAACACCATATCCAACAGGGCGCTATGTTTCCTCCCATGGTCTGCACCACCCATTAATATAAATCTAGACTGACTATTCAAAAGTATCAGAATCTGTGCTTGTTACTGGGTCTCCTAAATTACTTCCTAAATGAAATAAAAATCCAGGCCTAGTGCTGAAACATCTTTGCAGTCAGCCACAATCTCAAGAATATTCTTGTCCTGAATTTATTTATTATATTTATCTGTGTTAGGAATTTTTGCTTTTACCTTACATCATAATATCTGAGTTCTTGATAGCAACCCAGTGAGAATGGGAAGTCTCATTTTACAGACAATAATCTGGAAGAGCAAGAACAAGACACTGTAGCAGAAGGCCTTAAGCAGGGATTAGGCAATCATTTCTGTATTTTCTCCCTCTGTCCTGAAATTATTTGCCCAAAGACAGAATAAGTGGCAGAACCCAGCTTTGGGATGTCTCACTCTAATGTAGTGACAAGCTTTCCTTAAAGCATATGCAATTGGCAGCATCCTAACGCTGCATTTCCACATAGACTGACAGCATTTGAGAGTGCTCAGCTTCAGGAATGTTTGGGAAAAAAACCTCTTATGAAAGAGTGTCAATTTGTCAAAACCAAAATCTTTTCATTGGGAAAGAAAAAAGGAGAAAATTTGCAATTCAGACTGCTTCAGAACAGCTGGACTGAAGTGGTTGAATAACTCAGCTTGGAACAACAATTTTGACTTTACTGTGCCTGAGTCAGTAGCAAGAGATTGAGCCCTACCTCCCACATCACCGGTGAGAAGATGCCCTGCGTTGATAAGCATCTTATATTGAGATATGTTAGAAAGTAAATTCTCTCCTTCATGCAAGAAGAGAGCTCTTCCCTGCCCAACCCTACTGCAGCCACTCAGTGGGATCTGCAAATCCCCCTGAAGGATCAAAGTGATTTGGCTTGGGCTGGCTGCTGCAATAGCCGGGTGATTGCAGGCGCTTAAGCTATTCTTGGCACTTCAGCACTTTTTTTCAAGGTCAATCCGGTGTGTCGGCATTGCACTTATGGCTCTGAATGCAGTGTAGCCATATGCTCCAAAAGTGGGTCATAGCAAGATGATGAAAGCTAAATTATACAGCAATTACGCTCAGGATCTAATCTGTTGCACTAAGACTCTCAGTGCACTTTGACAGTTAAAATGAGAATCTTTAAGCACAAATAGGAGGTATTCAAGTATACTAGCAAAGATTGTGCAATACTAATTCAAAGAGACTTGTGCTTTATGTAGTCCCAGAGCAATTATTTTTAGGTAAAGCTTTACGTAACCATTCAATTTGCAGCTATTAGCAAAGAGCAAGTGTCTAGTTTGGAAAAAAAAAAAAAAAATTGAGAAGTCTGTAGCAATACCCTGTTTTGCTGAATGTGTCTATACAGATCAGCCCCCTTGCAAAGCTGCTGTTTACCTGGACTGCAAGATAACCTATGGTATCAGTGATGCTATTCCACTACATGGCTACCCCAGCAACACAAGAATGTGTTAGTCCACAATATACCTCCCTGCAATAACAACTCCTTTCTCCTTACATTTCCACCTCCAGAGCTCACGAGGCAGGTGATGTCCCACCTGTCCCAGCAGCATGGATGTCCATGAGCTGAACACCTTCTGCGGAAGAGAGAGGTTGGAGAGCAGGACTTCGAACAGTGGAACTGCAGGGCACAGTTTATAGAATACAAGTAGGGAGACAGCTAGAGACAGCTAGACAGCTAGCAGTTTAGTTCTGAGTCATTACTGCCAAAACACATGGAAACAATGTTTAACCTTTATATTTCCATAATATTTAATTCCACTGTCTGGGCCTTTTATCAGTAATGTAGATTATGAATACAGATAGATTCTGAACAATAGAAATGTGAGCCTGGGTACTGATAATCTCTGGTTAATTTTTAACAGACACAGCAACACAGCATTTAATTCCTCAATGAAAATTACTCAGAACCCATTTGTTTCCAATGAGGCAGTTTAAAAGATGTAATAGAAATAGATGTTCCAATGTTCAGCATCTTGCAAAAGCTGGATTATGTGCGTGCTTGGTTATAGCTGAATGCATCAGAATTTGACAATGATGGCAGAAATATGGTAATTTAAAAGCAGTCTTCTTCTATCATCCTTCGGATGCTTGCATCTATATATTTTTCATTAGTGCTGTTATTGCAAAATTATGAGGTGCAACTAATTAGGCTCTTCTTTACACGTTACTACTGACAAAAATTACCTTAAAGTACCAGCTGTCAGGTGCTTCGAAAAAAATACCCAATTTTTGTTCTCCTTCAGCGGAAATGAGGGGCAGGCACAAGCAAGAAATAGACAGAGAAAATACTGTTGATGCTGTTGTTGGCCAGAATCAACAACATTGCTTCCAGATCTGAGACCTAGAACATCATTTCAGTATTCCTATCTATACAAAAGATTACAGCGGTTCAATAAACCTCACATAATAAAGAATGTAATTCCATTATTTTTTGAACAGCAGCCTGTAGGATGGGGAAAGGCCATAAAAGGGTTATTTTTATTATTGCTCAGTACATTTTTCAAGATGCAAGACAGCCATAAACTTGCTTTTTGTGATGATCTCCATATTGCACAAAAATATTATCTCGACTGGAGGCTAAAGGCATGCCAGAAGAAATAGTTTCAGTAGTTCATGGGTCTTTGAAACCTTAAGTGTAGTAAACATGCAAGGCATATAAAATTCCCCCCCACTAGGATCAGATGCAAGCAGTAAAGAGCTTTAAGGAAGGAAATTATAAATTTAAAGAGAAGCAAAGGGCTTAGTCATAAAGTAGAAATGTTGGTGAGATTCCACTACAGTACAGTGCGTCTGTGGAAAATTTGCCACACACTACATGAATCAAGTACTGCCAGAAAGAAGCAGAGCAGCTTCAAGTCCTTCTGCCACCCTACATCTTGCAGTTGCATGCAGCTCTCTAACTCTTTGTCTTTTTTACACCATTACCACATGCCAACCTTGCAGGTCTCCAACCTGTCTCAACAGATTGGCATTTTATTACCTTTTGAGTGTCCTAATGCAAGTCAACTGTAACAAAAGCAGGACACTTTGCCCTCTGTGGAGCTGAGCCTGAGCCATCATGCACCTCCTATTCCCTGGGGATTAGGGTGCTCAGGGCAGCTCTCAAGGCAGGAGCCAAAGGACTGAGAAACAAGTAAGATGTTCTTGTGAGGAAGGGTCCTGTCCACCTTCAGCTTTACAGCAACTATCAGAGCACTCGAGCAATACTAGGGGTGGCTGAAGTTTAAATGATGTTTTCCCAAATCATTTCCCCAGGTGTTCCTCATCTACAACCTCCCAAGGCTCATTTGACAGCTCGTGAGATGGAAGAGTAGCAAAGTTCAACCCTCAGGTAGATACGCAGCAAGACTGCAGCCACATGATGTTATTTGCTCCTGTCTTTAATGCAAGACACAGCAAGCATCACAAGGGATGGGGGAATTGCAGTTACTTTCCAGCCTTCAAAGCCTGTAATTGTTGCTTTTAGCTGCAGTGCTGAAAAAAACCATTACAGTGACAGAGTAACTTGAAGAGCAGCTCCTTCCAGTGTCAGTGACAGCTTACTCAGTCCTATTTATTATTCCTTCCCCTCAGAGTTATCTGTGCAGCCATAAGGAAATGGATTGATGTTTAAAGTAATTTTTTTTTTGTCCTTTTCATTTTTGAGGTGAGGAAGTCAGGCTGGGTGTTTGAACTGGAGGAAAAGATAGAAAAAATGGTTTAGGGAAGAACAAAGAGCTAGCAGGCTGGGTGAGAAAGCTGCTGCTGGCTTAGCACCTCCACACACACTGATGCCATGTGAGAGGCCAACATTGCTGGCTGGAATACCTTGTAGCCCCTCTAACAGATTCATTTTATCAGAGTTTGGGACTTCTTTTTAATCTGGATTTTTATAACACAGTAAAACTTTCAAATGAGTAGTTAAAACTGATTTAGCTTAGCATTATATATATACAGGACACAAAGAAAGAGAGGAACACTCTGTTTTGATTAACAACCAGTTTAATGTTTCTTGGACCAAAGACATTGATCTGCAGTAAAAATTGCTGCATTTATAATTCATAAGCACAGAGAGTGCCAAGTCCCACTACAAGGACAGAGGTAAGATTGATTAGGTGCCTTAGCTGTAAGTTTCCATATGGTACCATTTTCGCTGAGTTTGTTTTCTGGTAAGTTGATGCTTTGAATTTTCTTGCTTTGCTGTGTACACTTGTGCTGCTATGTTTCCTTGCACCAAGGAAATTATTTCTGTGTTTCGTTTTAACCCTTGATAACTTATTTGTATTCTCAACCATTGCCTCAAATGTATCTAATCCTTAGTTTTCTGTTTGGCTTCAGTTTTCCAAGCAATTTTCAGCTTTTATATTAAAAAATGACCCTGCTTAGAATAGCTTCAGCTGGCTGAATTTTGGCTGAACTCTGCCCTGTAAACTTGTGCTAGCAGACAGAAGGAAGCATCACTGGAGGAAACATCACTTCCCCTGCAGTAAGGATGCCCAGACAGTCTGTGAAAGGCTTTCCAAGCCTTGTTTGCCCCCTTTTTTTTTTTTAAAAAAAAAAGGCAAAAACTAACAAAAGAGAACGAACTGCTCTGTTTTATTGAAACAATTCTGAACTCCAGGAGGTTTACAATTACTTGTGGGAGCTACTGCCAGCCAGAAGGTCTAGCTTTTCTCCCGGGCTCATGCCTGAGGCAGGAGTGACCCCACAAGAGCTCCCACAGAGCTCAGTGGTGCTGGATTGGGTGAGCAGCCATGTGTGGAGGCAGGGCTATACTTTGACCTCGGGGATTTCCACCTAGATTTCTTGTCAGGCTCCAGGAGATGTTTCCAGTTCCAAGCACCAAGACCACTTCCAGCAGCGACTTGTCCCTCATAGGCAATGCGTTAGCTGGGAAGTCAAAGATGGTTCCCTGTAATGTGTTGGCACGGCCAAAAAAAGGATACTTCTTGCACTGTGTGTTTTGCATAAATATAATTTATGTATTATAATCCTATATATAAATATAATTTTTATATTGCATAGCAATAAAATCTCAGAACTGAGAAACTTAAGCTGTAGCTTGATCAAAAAAAGCTTCAACTTTTTTCAAGCTGCATTTGAACCTGATTTAGTCTCTTTTTTTATTAAGCTTTTTTGAACTAGAACTGAAACCAGGACTAAAAACTCATATCTTGATATTGGTTCAGTGAAGAATGATGTGGTATGGCAAATAATTTTGCCTTTTCCTTGCCCTCCACCCAGCCTCTCTAAAGCCAACCACAAGTTAATTCAACAAGCTGAGATGTACTGAGCTGCTTATTAAACTCTTATATGCCCATGTCGAAACAATTTCAGTTGCAACTGAAGCTGAATCAAAGGTTCATACCTAAATTTTGCAGGCTGCTATGGGAACGTATTATCATCTGCTCAACTAACACATAAGAAGTGAGAATGTGCCATGATATTATTATGTCTCCATCAGATAAAAGGACTATCTAGATGCAGGATACTTAAAGAGTTCTGCTTTCCTCTCACTTCCACTATCTGAAGTCCACTGATCTCCATGAATTTACATGTACTATAGATGTAAACTAAATAGGATCTGTCCTCATTTTAGCAGAGGGGTCTCTTGATTACAACAGGTCATCCACTGAAACAAGCCTTTCTACACTCTGAAAAGCTCCACCATTGAAGTGTGCAAGTTTAGAGAGGCCACTGAAAACATATACCAGTCTATGAGATAGAGTGAGAAATTATCTAAAGAAATGCCAGTTCATAAATGATAAAGCTAATTATTGTCCAACCCCTTATTTTAAATCCTGGTACTTTTGGCTATTTCACTCACAGACTGACTTTTTTTGTACTAAAGCGTTCCTGAAATTCACTCATCAAGAGCTCCCTTCTTTTCCCCCCTACTGTTAGCTGCATATGGGCTAAAGCTCAAGAATTTGGGTCTTTATTTACAATCGTTAAGTGGCAAAACAGCACAGATCTAATCTTAACTAATCTTAGCTCAGTACAAGTTAAGATTTGCTTGTTGAAAACCCCTAAATTTTGCAAGCTACTGCAGAAACATTCTCATCTGCTTGGCAAGCACACAGTGAAAATTGGGCCATTGCTGGAGAATAGAAGCAGAATGAAAAGGTTGGGCTCCTTCATTTTGCATCATTATGTATCCACCAAGTGACAGATCCAGAGGAGACACAGATGTCTAAAACTGGCCTTTGCCACCCAAACCCAGAGCAGCAATGCTGGAAACAACTGTTCAGTCCCCACTCATCCTAGGAAGATCTCAGCCTGTAGAGGCTGTCTGTAATTTCAAAACATCCTTGGCTGACTGAAGTGTTGCATTTGTATGCAAGCAGCAGCAGTGCATTTTGGCTATGCTGAACACTTGCCAGAGAACACCCACTGTCCTGGAGCAGGGACTTCCCCTGAGACTCATGAGCAGCTGGAACTGGAAGTCCTTTTTGCCTGAGCTTATGGGTTGGCCTTCCACGCTAAAAGTAATGGAGATGCTGCTTGCTTCAAAATCTGGTTGAGTATTTCAGGTCCTTTATTGAACTGGACCCTGAGTGACCACTCTCCCCATTGCACTTGCTCCCCACTTTCTCTGCCTAGTGCATACACCAGATGGATGAACTGCCTATGAGATTGTTCCCTAACTCAATACAGCCAAAATTAGCAAAATTAGCTGCATTAGCTTAAGAAAAATATCATAAATAGGCCTTTCCTATTTAAGCCTGACACACTCAAAAGGGGATTGCGAGTGAATGCACAAGCAACCAAATCACCTGTCCAGTGAAGTGTAGGGACGTGGCAGGGACCCAGCAGGAGCCAGAATTCTCTGTCTGTGCCAAAAGCAAGGCAGAAGCTTTTGATGGGTCTTTGCTGCAAGACCAAGGCCACATCTACCTCTGTGTGAGAGACTGAGAACAAATCAATGTCATCTGATTTGACATCTTTATGGAGAGATGTCTATATCTGAACTGGGATCTCTATAAGCAAAGGAGAAAATAAGGCACTTCTAAGACACAGATGATCTCATTTATATGCTGCCATGTGCTTCATCCCAATTCTCTGTCTCTCTAGGTCTCACCATCCCTTTAGCTCTGCCTAGCAGGGCAGCCAGAGCTTCAAGGTTTCCCTGCTTGCCTACAGGGCCCAATATTGATCACGGCAAGAACATGAAATCCATCCTGAAACAACCTACTTATACCTGCTGTCCATTAGAAAGGTCCAAATATTTATTGATAGCTTCTAATGCCACCTGTCCCACCTCACCATTCTAGTCATCTGACATCCCTACACTCTTTATCTGGCTGGATTTTGTCCCTTCTGCAGCTGCCAATGTCTAGTGAGGGCCAGCTGTATTTTGAACAGTTGCTGACAACCTGGTTTTTTCAGCTTGTGTCTTTTGTCACTCCATCCCAAGATTATCCCCCCCCCCCACCTTACATTTATATTGCCTATCTTGAGCAGTGTATTGGATGAAACTGCAAGAAAAGCTCTTGGTTTTGCCTGCTAAGCCCATCTATTGAGGGTCACTTGAGAAATGAGAGGCAAGAGAGGTTTGGTGCTCTCTGAAGATCAAGGTACTGCCAGGCTGTTCCTAAAGTGGCCTGGAAAAAATGTATGTGTACACGTGTATGAAGGGCTTGGCAGGTTGCTGTCCCTGCGTTGGTTCACTCTTCCACTTGGTAATTAATTTTAAGAGCCCAGTAAGGAATTGACACAAAGCCCAAAAGAAGCCTGCTTTCCTGGTCATCTAATACACTTGCCCAAATATCTCCTTTGCTCCAAACCCTCCCAATCTATTTTCCCACTGCCCTGTGCTGTTCACCCACCTCCTTTGCCCCAGCCCCAGCAGCAGCTCACACACAGCCAGTAACTCTGTGCAGTATTTTTGCCCCAATATGAACTCTACGTCCTGTGGAGTCCACGTCACCCAGGTCTTCCCCATGGCTCCTGGGGCTCTGCACCCTCCACCCCAGGGCTGGTGAAAGGAGAAGGCGGCAACCACATTGTCAGAGCCAGCTGCTTCCACTTCCAAACTGAAGGAAGCATCTAAGAGGTGTTTTCAGCTCCTCTCCTTCTTCCCAAATGAGGTGATGAAGGGGAAGGGGAGTAGTGAGGACTACCTATGACAGGACAGTGAGAAAGATTGCTTTGGGCTTCCGGTGGGTTTCTGCTCTCCTTTGTCATGGCAGCGCCTTCACCACTGCCAGACCAGGAGGAGAGCAGGGTGATGGAAAGCTGTGGGAAGGGTCTTTCTTCCAACACAGCCAAAACCATATTTGATGCTAATTGATCCTCAGATTTACTTAAACATTTTATTTTCCCCTCCATTGAGCACTGGCACCATTTGGTCTCGGATCAGGTAGAAAAGTTGCCTTTTACAAAGATGACTGTGAATCAATAGGAAGAGCTGTGGTCTTCACCAAGCCAAAGGTGTGGGGCTTGTATTTACTCAGACACCACAGATGTCCCATGGCAAGGGCTGGTGGATGTGGCTCTTCCCAGGGTCCTTTCAGAGCCACCCTTTGGCCATGTCCCATCATGTTCTGTCAGGGTACTGATTTCAGTGGATTGATGCCAGGGGCTAAAGCACCCCAACAGTTCTTCACCACAACAGACACCTCTATGCAGCTGTCCTGAGCTCGCGCAGCTTGGAGATGACATATCAAGCATCGCAGAGGCCAGGTTTGCTCTCCGTGTAGGCATTGAAATCAGGGCACTTCCCCGCTCTCCCTGCCCTTATCCTCCATTGGCTGTACGCTCTCTCTCAAGCTGCTTCTCCCGGTGCTGCATGCTCCCAGAGGCTCACAGCTCCCTGGCGCTGGCAGATTTTGATTTGGCTCTTCCAGTTTTGTTACATTCCCATCAGAAGCACAATAATCGCAGCAGGCATTTTAGCATGATCTGTCACATATGTCATCCTCCTGGGCAGCTACTGCATCTATTGCAGGGTAAGAGAAAACTGCTCTGGGTCTCATGGCTGCTATGCAATTAGTTTGTGTACAGCTTTCATCTTCTTTGGACCATATCCTGGTGGCTACATGTAAGCAAATTTTCTTCTGAAACCAATGGGAGTTTTCCCTGTAGAAAGCGGGATTTTTCCATAGATTTCCATCCCATTTCAAAGCAAACCTTTATCTAGATCAGGCTGAATGAGGCTGGTCTGGCTAGGGAAATCCTGACTCTGTGTGTCCCTCTAAAGAATATTCCTGCCTACCTTCTTATCCCAGAAAAAAGGTGGGTCCTTCACCCCTGGGGGTACGAGAGCAATTTTATGAAACTAACAGGAAAAAAAATAAAGTTGGCTTTCTCTCCCTCTTTTTTTTTTTTTCCCAAATAAAGAAGGATGGACTCATTAGAAATCATGGAGTTTCCTGGGCAAGAACACAAGCACTCCAAGCATGTCCTCACTACCCCATAGTTGCAGAACCTGCTTCCCCAATCAGATTAGGACTGTGCTGACTGCTGGGATGACGGGCAGGATTAGGAGAAATTGGAAGGATTCTAGACAATTTTCCAGAGGCAGGCCACCATGACTGCAGTATTACTTGTTTGTCAGAAAGGATCAGCTCTGCATGTGTCATCCCACAGCAGTCACGGTGTAGGTCCTCCACAAAAAGGGATGAAAGTAAATGGCCTACTTAATCAACCAGAGCAAAACACGCACTGCAAATGGCTGTAGCTGCATTACCATGACTCCTCCATCTCAGAGAAGGACATGACATCTCAAAAAAAGCTCCAGTATATGCAGGCTGTATCTCAACTATGGGGTGGTTAGTGTAGACTTGACACCTGCCATGGTTCAGCCTGTCAGCCCAGCTGGAGCCCATTTTCCCCTGCATACATGCCAGGCAGAAACCACCACGTGGGAGACACGGGGTGACAGGGACAGCAGATGCCCACTCCCACTGAGGCTTACCACACGTCTGGCAGGCAGAGGCTCACTGGGAAGGGCTGCTGGATTTCAAGGGCAAAGCCTGAGAGCTGGTGACATGCAGAGAGGGAAAATGACCCTGTGGCAATCTGCTACAAGAATAAACATAATTCCTCCTCCCCCTACCCAGCACATACACTGCTGGGCTCAGGAATAAGAGCCTTGCTCCTTCCAGCTCCTTCCAGGGCAAGAGAGGAGGCAGGATTGCCATTTAAGGGAGGGTATTTGGTACTTCCTGCTAATGCACCTATCAGACCACCTCTTATCATCTTTTTCTAAGACTGACACAGAGCCCGTCTGCATTTTGCACAGAGGAGTTTGCTTCAACGTGTCAGAGGTGTTCGAGAGATGCTGACTGCAGAGCTGTCTCCAGGAACCCATTGATGACTCAAAGGCTCTCCTCAAGTGCAGCCCAGGGGTCCCCAAGGCAGTCCCTACATGGAACACCAGCAGGCTGCTTCCCTGCCCCCCTCACACACAGCTCCTGATTCACTTGCTCAGAAGCAGATTCATGTTTTCCTGCTATTTTTACATGCCACAGTCATCCCAGTTGTGCGCTGGGGTGCATGATGCACACTATCATGACCTGACATCTTTCCCCATATAAGTGCATACTTGACTAGATCATGAGTCGACACAAGCAAAATCACATGGGATGCTCTTTTGAGCATCAGGCATTCATTCAAAACTCTCATCTAGTGGGTCCTGCTGTTAGGATAAGCTAATGTGTATATTCACAAGCCATTACATATTATATCTGGATGAACCAGACATTCTAATTAATTTAAATTAATTTATACATATGGTACTAAAAACCCTAATCATAGGAGGAAAACAATGCATAGAATGATCACATACAAACTTTTCAGTGGTGCCCCCTGATCTTGGGTGTTTTGCAGTGCAAGTTTTTCCTCTTGGGTTCGAAATTTCTGTTTCCCTCTTCTGCTTGCATTGAGGACTCTGCTATTTACTGTGTTTTGCATATAGAGCTCTAATTAATGTCAGTAGAAGTTCTGCTTGCAGATAAGGGAGGAATATTAAATAGCTCTGCAGTGCAGAGAGAGAGATGATATTTTAGTTCCTTTCATACATTTTAGTTAGAAAATAACACTGTAGTTGGTTCATGTCTTTAACATCCAGAGATTTCAAAGCATTCTGTTCAATAACCAGGCAGAAAACTTTCCACCACTGCAGTGAGGCTCCTCCTGCTGTGGTGATCAGCAGCTAAACGACAACTTGCCTTTCAGGGAAAGACTCTGGAAAGAAGAATTATCGCAATACAGATAGCATCTTACCCAGATACACAAAATCTTCCATGTCTGGATGAAACAGGTATGGTTGCTGGAAGCTGGCAGCTCTAAGAAGAGCGAGAGTGGGGGGTTGAGCTGAGGACACAGGAGCAGAGTATAACAGTTCATCTCAGGTAGTTCCTAGAGATGAATGAATGTTTTTTGCCATTGTGGGCGATGAGCATGGAAGCATTTATCAAATGTCTTTTTTTAGATCTCCAGTGTCCCACACTGAATATACCCAAGAGTAATTCAGATGTTTTTCAAGCACTGAAATGGAAATAGCAGTGGACTTCCATTTGAATAGAAGATGAACATGCATTTCCCCCCTCCCTTAGCACTGACTATTAGTGCAATTTATTTGAACAGGACTTTGTCTGGAGCAGTAGGGATGTGCTTTTAAGCAGTATGGCCTTAAGACTACCTTCACCTTGGCCTCACAACACACGCTTTTTATGCTTAGTTGTGGAAATCTTACACTAAGAAGCCAGCTTCACTGTAATGAGTAGTCAGATCTGGTTTTATCCTCAAACCTCATTTCACGAAGTAATCTGGGGCCTTTCATACCTGCTCCCACTCACAGCAGGACAATTTTGCCCTCCTTTGAAAAGCAGAAAATCAGAGGAAAGCAGCATTTTGGTGATAAGTGCATGCTGGCAGGAACACTGCTGTAAAACTTGCAACAAAGGCTTTAAGAAGCCAGTGCAGTGTCATAGCAATTAGACTCACAGCGTCTGTCAAATTATAATTCTGGCAGCACTGAGGGCAAGAGAGCTTGTCACGCAGGGCCAGCACCTCTTCCCACCTCTCTGAACATTTTTTTGCCAGTGCAGTTTGACTGGTTACAGAAAGGGACTTTGATATGGCCAAAGCCACTCCCTTAGAAAGCTAAGACAAATATTTGCAGGTGTGTTGCATTAGCTGCCTACATCAGTTCTTCTGTCCAGCTAAGAATTTGCTTTTAGTACTGTCATCAAATAAGAACAGGACACAAAAATGTGGGTGCCAGAGAGAGGAGAGATGGCACTGTCTGCTGCAGGGGCACAGGGATGGGTGGTGGGGAGGCAGCCGTGGCTGTACAGGAGATGTGGTGTAGCTATAAGCAACATGGATGCAGAAATGGCCACACAAGAAGGATGGCTGCCCTGGCACTGCTTCCCAGGGCAGGTCTTCAATGCCCTAGTCCTTCTCCCTGACACACCAACCCCTCCAGCAGCCTGGGGGGCCAGGATGGGGCTGCCCACCTTGTCACTGAGGCCCAGTGGGGCAGGTAGTAATGCAAAGAGCTGAAGAAGAAGAGGAGGTAGCTGCTGCAGCAGGGAAGAAGCAGCTGATAAGGGTGCTGGGGATTGCCTGCAATGCCACAGCAGCTCCCCAGGATATCTGGGCTGGTGGCATCCCTTCCCCTTTTGGACTGCCTTAGCATAATTCTGCAATGGGCTGTTTCTTTGCAGCTACCTCCTAGGGAGAATTCCAAGCACACAACAATAGAAACAAAAAAGCAAGTGCAAAGCAAATGGGAAGGAGTTAGGAGAAGTGCAAGCGCTCAGCATCTCGCACCACCAGGGAAGGGAAGGGAGCGAGGGGAGGAATTGAGAAAAGCATAATGCTGTCACAGGGAGCTGGGACACTTCTGGAAAAACTGTTGCTCAGCATGAAGCAGGCAGGGGCTCCATGAAGGTGTACATCAGAAGGCTTCTACTTCTGAGGAGTTTTTTGAGTTTAGCAACATTGTCAGGCTCAGGATTTTAAGCCACATGTGTGTAAGATCCTTGAGTAGTAGGAAACCAATCTGAAAACCATTAAAGGTTTTTCTTTGTTTGATTTTTGGTTTGCTTGGTTTTTTGGTTGTGGGGTTTTTTTTGTTTGCTTGGGTTTTTTAATAAACAGGTTCTTACAATTTGTCTTCTGGTTCCTGAGCTTTTAGAGCCTATTTAATTTGCATTGTCCTGTTTTCTTGCATAATGGTTCAAGCCTCTTAAAATGATATTTTAAAATAAAAGCTCTAATTTTCTCAGACTCAAATCATTCAAAGTAGTGGCAAAATGCCAAATATTCTGATGGAAGTGATAAATTAGCAAGCTGAATTTAATAATTATTTTCTGAGAAATAAAGAACAAGTAATTAACAGAGTGATTACATCAATCATTTTTATATGCTATTGACCAGGATGCTATTGTATGTGTGTATATGTGCTCTAAGTGTGGTCTGGTCATGTTGCAGACATGGCAGTATGCTATTGAGAAAACTGACTGTATTAATGTATTCTTAGTATTCCAAAATTTGGGAGTTAATCATATGCTGAAGAACAGTTACACTGACCTACTGAATTTCTCATATGGCCTTTTTTTTTTAAATTCACTTACTTCAGCTTGAGACTCCCCATAAGAAGGAATCAGGCAGGGGTTGGAGCATTTATATAGGGAAAGTTGTGTGAACTCAGCCTGTGTGTCTCACAGACCTCTGGGAAATACTGTCTCATAAGCAAGTAACCATTCTTGAATGCTTTGGAGTTTCTTTTTCGTTTTTCAGATGATACATTTTCGTTTTTTTTTTTTTTTTTCCAAGGCAAAGCAAACCCCTTTGTTCCACTACAGGTTCTCTGCCCCAGTGCAGCAATGTGAGGATGCTGAAGGAGTTAATCAATTCCAGAATTATGCAGTGTCTTACAGGCAACCATGGGTACAGCCCATTGATTTATCAGGGATCAGAGAGCTAGAAAGGAGTAGGGGACAAATGCCCTGTGACATGATACCCGCTGACCCTAACTATCAGCTTTAAAGCAGCTCTTTGGTGGTGGAGTAATTGACCCCCAGCAGATGGATACTTCTGCCTTAACACAGTTCTGGCCAGAGCCCCAGATGTTCTTGGCATCATTTTCACAGACTGCAAGTGAACAAAAAAATAATGCCAAATGCCAGGGAGCAGGGAAAGAAAGATAGAGTAGGCGCAAAGCCAGTAGAGCTACCAGCATTAGTGGGACAATGACAAACTAGGGCACGCTGAAATCCTTTGCTAAGGGAGAGCAAGATCCCTCCTACACTGCCCTGGGGATGAGGGAGGGCTGGTAACACCCAAAAGAAAGGAGGCACCAGGAGACCAGGACTGTGACACGCGTTTTCAGAGCGATGTCTGGGGAATAAGCAGTGAACAGGACCAAGTGTCACACCAGCAAGTGTGACAGTCTGCCTGCCCTTCTTTAAAACTGGGCTGGCATTAAAGGAAGTAGCTGGGTTACATGGTCTGTTTGCAAAATGAGTGAGATGAATGAACTTGGGCTGGGGTGGAAAAGGAGATTTAAATCATTTGTGGCAGGATGAAAATTTTTCCTCCCAGAAGTTCAGGACATAAAGGTAAAACAGAGCCTAGTGCTAAGAGGCGCCAGCAAAGGTGACATCCATCCAAGCTGCAGCCCAACAGGGAGTCTTCAACATCAGTGGGAAGAAACTTTGTCTGCTGTGTTTTGCTGTTGGTAGTGATGGTTGTTTCTTTAAAAACAGGGAAATTTTAATGGACTTTATTCTTCACTGATGTCTTTCAGTATCACAGAGAAACACATGCAGAATCTAATCCAGAGATATTGTAAAGCAAAGTGCTGCCCCAGCTGATGCATCATATTGGATATGGCTTTTGTAGTGGGACTCCATTTAGTTTTCCCTTTTTAGATAATTCTACTTCAATAAAAAATAGATCAAGAGAAACAAAAAATGCAGAAAAGTGCTGTTATTAAAATGTGGACTTCCTCTGTGAGCTCACATGCCAAGAGATCAGCATGGGAGTGTGGATCATCCCTTTACCTTCGGAGAAATAGAAGCTGGGAAAGAAAACTTGGAGTTAAGCTCAGGCTGAATACATGACTTAGACATGCACAGTATTCCTGATACATTTACAAGCATTTTACTTGACTCAGAAGCGGTGCCACCTCTCCCTGTTAGCTACTCACATGCCCTCCCCGCAACTTTGAGAGCTACCTCTGTAACCACGTTACAGTATCTCTACCAATTAGCATAACATTAACAGGGATTTTAGGGATCTGAAAACGTGACTGTAAGAAATTATCTGTAACTTGTTTGATCATGCCGCTGTTAGGATGCACCTTTGGGCCACTAAGCTGTTTGAAACTTCGCTGACAGCAGCTGTATTAATCAGATGATGGCAAATGTCCAATATCTTGGACATTCCTGCAGCTACCCTGCTTCACTGCAGTTAGTTTAATTCTGATGTTGCTAGGATATAATATCTTAGAGAACATAAACCCCAGAAAACTCTCGCTGACAAGAGGATTAGAAGAACCCATCTACCAGTGGATTATGTATATGAATGAAGAATAAAATTAAAGATAAAATGCTTCGTTTCTGGTTAAAATAGCATAATTCTGCAGATGAGAGATCAAGCCGTCAGGCTGGCTTTATCTGTTGTGCACCCCCAAACATTAATGCTCTGCTCCAGCTGTTCTCTCAAGACACATCTCTGCAGAAAGCCAGTGGTTGTTTAGGGATCACCACAGAGTATTCCGTCATCTGATTAAACATAGACAAATCCAAAGTAAGTCACCATTTGACCTAGTCACCTTCACTTTCATTTATTCAGAGGTGATAAGCACATGCTCTTAGAGAGTAAGTAATCTCATCCTAAGAGAGGTCAGAAATTCTGCCATTGGAGTCCCCATTGCTCTCCACTGGCTGGAGAGGACACCTGGGGGTCCTAACTTCAATGGAGACATCTGGGGTTTGTCCCATGAGCTTTTTAGAAACAGAGATTACTAGGCCCTTTGGTTGCTGCAGCTCAGGGCATGCCTCAGGGGCCAAATCAAACAGACTGGGCTTGACCTGCTTCCACTTGCAGCTGCCCAGCTGCAGGCTGGAGCCACATCAGAGCAGTCCAGCTTCCTTAGCGGGGCACTCGGCCAGCCCCTTCTAATCCCACAGGGTGGGATGCTGCAGAAGCTGTGCTTGCTCACCAGCCCCTGCCTAACAGCATCAGCAGAAGAAATACATAGACACTCTCCCATACATATATATACACACACATACACATATACATACTCATATATAGACATATACATATGTACATATATATAACCCCCCAACAATATAGGTCCTGTATGTGTATGTGTGTATATATATGTATGTATCTATGTGTATAAACTAGTCCTTTATTATCTTATTCATCAGATGATTTAGGTATCTCCAATTTTATGATAATTTCCCCGCTAAGCATTAAATATGTCATTAGAGGAACCCTGCCTATATCCATTGGGCCTTTTACCTGTTTCCTAATACCGCCTAACTGCTCAAACATTATAATGTTGGATTCCACCAGCCAGTCTTGGACTTGGGAATCTGTATATGGATTGAAGTGACTCAGGCAACTAGGGTCCAGTAGGACTTGAACTCATACTACTCAGTGGACTGTAAATGCACACACAGAGATATCCTCATACCAAAATAAGTAGGATTAAACTAATGGATTGCCATACAGACTAGTCAAAACTGTCATATTTAATGCATGAAAGAGTCAAGTAAAATGCTTGTAAATGTATCAGGAATACTGTGCATGTCTAAGTCATGTATTCAGCCTGAGCTTAACCCCAAGTTTTCTTTCCCAGCAAAACTGCCCAGCTGTGGCATCCCAAACATTTGGAGGCAAAGTCAGAACGTGATGAAAACCTTAGTGACAGAGGCCTGGTAATATGCTATAGATGTTTGTGCCTAAATGCTACACATCCTTGTGTCTAGAACACCACTCACTGGTACCGAGCAAACCTTAGACACAGAGAGAGAAGAACTGGAAACCCATTAGGCTTGGTGCCTGAGTACTAACTGAATCTCCAGTTGTTTCTCTGCTGCATCAAAATGATGCGGTGTTTGATTTTGACTTGGGCCTTTGACCTAGACTTTGACTGGGATCTTTTCTTTTCTATTTACCATCTTGACCCTGACCTGATTGGGAACTCCAAGAATAATGGAATCTGCCTGATACTCACCTCTTTATGTGACATACGTGCCCTACTAATTTGCTGCCACACTGATGGCCACATGCCTGTGCATAGGCTCTCTTCCAGAAGACCATGCATTTGTTCCCTGTGAATGTCCAGAATATTTCAAAGTCTCTAAGCAAAGTCTCTGGCACCTTTTTTTGAGCGTGTGCACCAAAACCCCCAAATTATAGACCAGGGTATTTTTTTCTTCTGAGATTCAGCTTTATTTTCTAATTCAGGTTCTCAAACTCATTAATATTGCAAGTTTGGGAACTTACTGGTCATGCAACTCTTCACCCCTCTGCTCTTGTCCTACATAGATACACCAGAAGTCTGCTTATTACTTACAGCATTAAATAGCGTGAAAATCTCACATAGTTTGTGTTCTTTCCTTCATCCAGTCGTTTCTATAGAGCAACACTTGTCTCTTTGACAAGTCCCCCGTTCAGTTCTTCCTGAGGACCATGCACTCTTCAGGCCATCACAGGGAGATACTGGGGTGATGACAGTTTGCAGCAAAGCCCAGTAGTTTTTGGCAAACCTAAACACAAGTTGAGCTGGCCAAGCCAGAAAAACCTGGTGAGCTTCCTCACACCTAGTCCACGCACACTCATAATGCGCATCAGGCTTAGCAGCAAGGACCCATATGCAAAAGAGAGCTCAGCTTCACGCATCTCTGAACCCTAGTTATTCTTGGCATGCAATGTCAGGATGCTTCCTAGGAAGACCATGTCTTTCCCATCACTATGAGACAAGCTGCCATAGATTCAGCTAAGACAGTGCATTCCCAAAGCATCCATATATGCAGGGGTACACCCTGGTCCATGTTAAAGGTTTGCCAAAGTCCAAGCTTTCTCCATCAAACCAAGCTGAAGATTAGCAGAAATCTGTGCCTGAGTACTACCAAAGTCTCTCTTGGGAAAGAGAATAGTCTGAAGTGAGTCTGGCCCTAATGAGGATGGTTTTCCAAGATTTGCTGGACAGAGAGCTGTTTTTTATCACACTAACCATGGTTTTCAGTCAGGACTGAACTGAAGAGAGTGGATGAAATCCTGGGACAAATGGTTCTCTGTCGGATAGGCCAGGTTGGAGACACGATGTCTTGCAACACCTGAGAGCCCTCACTGTGGTTAAGGCAAATGAAAAATTGTCCAACCTGCTACTGCACAAACTGGCTTGAGGGTTGCTTATTCTCATCCATCTAGCTCTGCTCAGCACAGCCAAGGGCAGACTCATTTCAGGCTCATTAGCAGATGTCCTTAAGATGTTTGAGGCTGGTGCCTCAAGACAAAGGAAGAGATTTGCAGATCAAAGTAGAGCTTTGATCATCCAGGACATTATTTTCATGAGCTGGGCTAAAAATCCACAAATTCCACAGATTCAAGCATAATGAATAGGACACAGAGCAATAGGTGGCACAGCTTGAGACTCAGTTCTAAATTCAGAGGTGGCTTTTTCAACTTGGTGGCTGCTGGGCAGCATGATTTATGGCTTTGCCTGTAGGAGGTAACCCTACTGTTAATAGGAAGTGACCTACTGGTTAAACAGAAGAGCAGGGTGACTGTGTCCCATGGTCCTGCTTCCCACATCCTGGCTTTTGCTGCCAGCATTATGTTTCAGATCACAACTTCAAAGGTTTATAGGAAGCTCTGTGTCTGTCTGAAGAGCTGTGAACCCAATACTGGCACAAGAGTGTTGTGTTAGTATTGGGGAGCAATGGGAATCCAGCTTATATGGATATGAAGCCAGTGGCACACACAAGACAAGGGACTGGTCCTCAGCAGGGCAGTCCGTGTGGGCTGACAGAGTTAGGCAAAGGCCATGGAGGAAGTTGTAAAAAGGCAAATATTCTTTGTTTTCCAAGGCTGTTTCATGTTACAGAAGATATAATATGGGTGCACCATCTTATTTGGGTGACCTTGTTGGATGAGCCAGAGCAGAAGGCACGTGGGGGAATGATGTATCACTGATGGAAGAATTGATCCACATGCTAGTGTGGAACATACATTTTCCCAAACCGCTTTCTTTTTGCCCTAAATTAATGCTGGTTTTGTCAGGGGAAATGCTTACATCATTCAGCTATATAGGCTGTGATATACCTCCTGTTATGCTCCAATGCTGTTAGCAGTTACAGATATCTCTTCATTAAACAGATACATACCTACATATAGACACACACCCTTATGGCTTGTTTTTGCATCAATGCTGTTGCTGAGCTGACTTTTGTCCTTCGGCAAGTGTTTTTTCTTGTGAATGTGGCCCATCTTTCCCGGGGTGTAATGAGTCCAAAAAGTTTTAGCAGGAGTGTTCACAATCTCAGCTGGCTACAAGTATGTTCAGTGTTGGGTAGAAAAGCTATTCTCTGTGTTCAGAGAAATGTTCGCACAATGAAGTGCATAGCTGTAGAAGCCTCAACAGATTTCATCAATGCACTCCAAGGTCAGTGAGTGACAAGTCAGCATAAAGAGACATCAATGTTTTGTTCTGACCATTCAGTGGGTTCTGTAAGTACCCATCATTCAGCATTCATAGCTTTGTCTATATATATATTTAAATCACCCTGACAGACGCAAAGACTGGAGGCCAAACTTTCAGCCATGTCTCAGTAACTGTAGATCAGTAAAAACTATATGAGTAGTCGACGAGACAGTTGTGTTTGCAGTGTAACTGGTGCTGGGAGCGACAGGGATACACAGGTCTGATTTGCCACGGTTCTTCCACTTGAAGGCAATGAGGGATGTTGAAAAGTTTGGCAGAAATCCAGTAACTGCAGACATGGCTTGGAAAGGGTAGGAACCACTGACCCAGTTTTATGTATGTCCAGATAATTACCCACAGGAAAATTTCATGCTGAGAACAAGCTCTTTCTTTTTTTTAAAAGCGTGAGTTACTCTGGAAAACAATTAAAGAAAAAAAAAAAAAAGTTGAGTGGACCAGGATTTTTTTTTCCTGACACTCTCAAAAACAATCATTGTTTTCCCTCTTCCTGTTCTGCTAAATCACGTTGCAAGTCTTATCACAATTCAGCTTGGTTGAACAGGTCACATGTCAACATCAAGACAAAGTCGTACTGAAAACAGCACAGCCCTTGCCTGTAGACAGACCTGTGCTCGCGGCAATGCCAACAACCCACAGCCTCCGCTAAAATATTCACAGTAGTTGCTTCCTGCCCGTGTAGCCCAAAGTACATTTCCTAAGTCAGGAAAATAATGTAAATATTCTTCTATGAATCATGGAATTGTCTTTCAAGTGGTAAAATAGAAGTAATTGGTGCTGCAAACCTCCTTTCTTGTCCCTAAATAAAGAAAAAAAGAAGGATATTTTGGTTGTTCCTGCAGAGCCAATAAACGTGCTTCAGGGGTCATTAACTTCAAATCCATTCTTGTGGAAAAAAGATTAAGTGCAGCACTGTACCTTATCCTGAATCCCCTGCCAAGCTTTGTTTAGAAATAGCATTTTACTGATAATGTTTTTTCACCCTATGAGAAAAACCCGCTCACGCGGGGCGGAAGCTGACTGCACGCAGCGGAGAACCCGGCTGCATACCAAGTGTCACCCTACACTGCATAAGCACACCAAAAAAGCCTCGCTTCTCTTTTTATTTTAGGATCTGTTCCGTCAGTGGCAAGCAGCTGAATGGCTGCAGCTCAGCGAGCAGCACGGCATAGGAAGTGAGCTGGTGCTCCCGCCAGCCACTTCAAGGTCCCACATCAGCATCTGGTGACTTTGGGCAACCCACATCCTGCCAGAGAGGTTCACCCAATCCTTGCTGCAACCCTTCTCCTCCTTTAACCCCTTCTGCCATGAAAGTGAGCAGAGAGCAGGGATTAGGGCTTTGCAGGAGGTTTCAGGGTCGGATGGGCTTGGCGGGAGGCAGGTGAGGGGAACAGGGCCACAGTGGGGCAAGACATCTGGGGCTCCGTTTGGGGCAGGGCTCACCAGGTGAGTGGATGAGTGCAAGGTCTTCCATGGCACACAGGTGGTCACCTCCTGTGAGTGAACTGTGCTTGATACGGGATACTTTAGGGAGAAGATACTTCCCCTTTAATCATGGATATGTCTCTCAGGCATTCATTTCAAATACCCTCCAATATCCAACGAAATGACCATGAGCTTCAGGCCATCTTTTACTTCATCATTATCAACAACAACCTGTTTTTGAGACATTTCAACTTACCCTCTGTATCTAATCAGTTAATGCAATTCTTCCCAGAAAAAACCTGAAATTACTTTAGTTCAAAGCCTTATGTTAATATGGTTTTTAACTGGTTCATTGGTGAAAAATATTCAGCATGGCCCTGTGCCTGAAGTAGGAATGGCATCATAAGTTCTGAGAGGTTTAAGATCATGAGAGGAGCAGGATTTAGCCTATTTCCTAACACAAGACTCCTGAAACACGTTCAGGCAGCTGTGCTGAGACTCTTGGTACACAGTAAGCCTTATGCAAATATGCCATATCCAGCTTTCCATTGGATTGAAGCCACTCAGGAGAATGTACAGTGTCCTGAAAGTCAGTGGTTTTTTCAGAGAAAGTATCTTAGTCAGACTGAGGACTGAAGTTAAAACGTGAAGTATTTGTGTATATGGCAAAATAATTTTTTTTCTTCACTAAGAAATGTTTCAGATAAAAGCTATACATATGACCGAGGAACTACAAATTCTACCTATCTTGTGACTTACCTCTCAATGAATGCGTGATATAATTAACTTCAGCACATGCGTCATAAGGGTCATTTAATTTTAAGATTATCAAAAAAGAAAATCTTGTGGCACATTGTGAAAGAAATGTTAAACTTTTGATAATATCCCTCTGCCAACAGCATCTAAGTGATACTTCAAGAATTTAGAAGTGCAACCAGGAAATCATTATCTAACATTTAAAGAGATAAGGAAAGAATTTCTTTATGTGTTTAAAGAGCTAGAAAATACTTTTAAAATTCTTTTAATGTAACTATAAGGAGATAACCATCATCTGGAGATACACCTTGATATTCCCACGTGCTTAAAGTTAGCAAAAATTAAATCTCTCCTGCAGTTCTTAAATTTTTGGAATAAAGAAAATTCTTTGTCAATGTTGTTAAACTGCTTTAAACACCAAATTACTTCACTGTGTAGTATTATATGAGAGGTTTGATCAATTATTAGAAGAAAATACAATTTTCTTCTCTGCTAATCTGTAACTAGAGAGACATCTTCCAAAGTTAACAACTGCATTATCAAAAGCTATTGATGACACTGTTGAAGTTCAAAACATTTAAACTTAGTTAACTTTTTACATTTTCAGATATTCCTTGTGCAGTTCTATCACCACTTTGAAAATAATAAAGAACATGATGGGTTACTTCCCTTTCATATCTGTGCAATAATGAATTACTGTGGAAAACTGTTTGACATAGAGGAAAATAAGCTGTATTCAACATCATCTCCACTGTTTTCTCAGTTGAAAAAGAAGCTCAAATTTGAGGCCAACGCAGAAAAATTCCATCCTACAAAAATGTATCATATCAGCTCCTGGCCAACCTTGGAATCAATATTATCTAAGGTGCAGTCATGACAGACTGATCTGCCTCATTAACTATGGCTAATGCTGCTGTAGTAACAGCAGCAGCTACCTCACTGTTAGTAACCACAAAAAAAGAGATCTTGTCCATTAATAATTCCTCTTGTGGTCAGCTCTTCTTGCTCGTGCTCTTCTTTCTGATTATAACCACTTTATCTGCTCTATACCCTGTATTGGAGCAATACCATGTGCTGTGTCTTATTCCACTCAGTATTTATCCCCTAATAATTGCATAGGATAAATTATCTTTTATTATCTAAAGGCAGGGCACGGAGGGCAATCTTAGCTATTATTTCAAGTAAGCTAACACCTCCTTGAATTGCATTTCAAACTGGTTCTTTCACACTTCTATGATGCTTGAAGTCTTTTTGGTATGAAGACTGGAAAGAAACATAGGACCCATTGGTCCCATTTGGGAATTAAAATGCATAGGGCTACAACAGGAGAGTTTGGGGGAAATGAAGAGGCCTCCAGCAAAGACAGCTCAAGGTTATTCATTCAGAAGTCCTGCTGAAGGAGTGAGTATGCTCAGTTCCTCTGTCCATTTTTCCCAGGAGGTTACCTATCCAGGCCAGGTTTTTCATTTGCAAACCGTAGCAACTGCAGGCATACCCACTTCAGTTTTTTGGAAGGGTTTTTCCATCTCAGTTCTCCTGTAAAATACTTACCCAAGCTTACCCCAAACTCAGAGGGAAACACTTACTTTCCATCGCTGGGATCATATGGGAGCTTTTATTCTTCCACTGACCACCTTATCACTGCAGAGCCCTTGGTGCAGTGTGCTCAATCCGCTGCCTGATGAACCAGGATGAACATTTCTAGGACCTCTGCTGAGACCTCACCTTGACGTCTCCATGCCATGCTAGAAAAAAGTATCTTGACATCATGGTTTAAAGCCCTGCTCTGGGCACTGTGCTCACAGGAGAAGCATGTGCTGCTTATACAGCTCATAGTGACACATCCAAAGCCCTTGCCATTGCAGGCCATTTCTTTCCCAGGTAACAGATGAAAAAAACGGAGCATTGCAACTTACCAGGCACTGTCTCTAGCAGACAGCCTCACCCACGGTTTCTGTTTCACACATTTCATGCCATACTGCCTCAGGATAACATGACAGAAGGAACTTTGGTGGTTATTTTTGTATGACTAGCTTTCATCAGGGGACCCCACCTTGTAATATGGCTCCAACAGCAAAGCCACTGAGATATAAATATATTTTTATATATTTAAAAGTATGTAACTGAGTGTTAAGCTCTGCCAAGGCTCAGTGGATGCAGGAAGCAGAGGAATGAAATCTGATGTGGTCTCTTGCTGGATGGATGCATGCCTGGGACGTCCACAGCTGCTCAGCCTCCCCGAGAGGTGCCAAGGTGTGCTCTGCCATCTATAAACACAGTTGCGAAGAAGTGCCACTGGCCAGATGTGTGGGCTCCAGCCAGATGTGTTCCCTCTCTGGAGAGCAGGTTTGGCAGACCCCCAGGGTGGAGATGTGAGACACTTCGCAGCCACGGGTGATACAACTGAAAGGGGAAGGAGGAATGGGTCCATTCTGCAAGGAAACTAGGCACCTGCCTGGGACAGACAAATTAGACGAAAGTGTTCCCAGAGATGCAATGTGGCTTGGCTCTCTGCCAAGATTCCCCCTGAAAAATCAGTAAGGACACTTTTGGTTAATCAGTAACACAGTCTTGCATGCAAGGCTTGCTGACCAAGCAGCGTGCTGCCTTCCCGGGACCATAGCTGAGGCATTTGCCTCATGGAGGCTGTCTAGGACCATGGAGGAGCTAGGGCCAGCCCTGGCTTTGGGCTAGATCTGTTGTGTCCAGAACCAAAGCAGAAGTAGCAAGAAAATGATGGATTACACATAACTAGACCATAGGAGAGAAGCCACAAACATGTGGTGCCAGAAGGAAAAAGAAAGTGGCAGTAAGAATGGAAAGCAATATCTTATTGCAGGGACTCTCTCATTAGAGTGATGGTCCTCTCTTAAAGGGTATGAGAAAGAGGAATCTGCCTGCTTTCAGCTGCCCTGAATGGCTCTGCGGAACAGGTGATCTCACCAGGTGATTTTTATTATGAGATGATGATCTGTGGTCTGTTCTCAAGGTACATTTATGCATTCATGTTTCCTTCAGCAGAGTTGTGACTAAATAAACTGAGGGCTGAAATCAGCGCATCTGAAGTGAGTCAAAGCAGGAGAACCCAGTTCTACCTTTGGGCACGATGTTAAACAGATCCGTCATCCGGATGTTTATGCTGGTGCCGTACAAGAAAAATATTTCTCCAAAACATGGCTAATGCCTGCCCCCCTGTTTATAAACGCCCTTTGGCCTGGGCAGGTTGAATGCTCAGAGTCCAAACCTAATAAAAGCCCACATCTCACTGATATAATCATAAAAACCCCAAATCACATCCCTTTCCATTTATAATCATGTTATTTCTTGCTGTAACTCTGCTACATCAGGATGTGGTCTTTCTTGTATTTTTTCTCAGTTTTGCTTGTGACATGATCTACACATTACCAAGGTGCTATGAAAATCAAAGGAGATGTAAATCATTCCAATGCTGGCATGCCTGCTTTAGTATCACAAGCTACCAGTAAAACACCTGAGAAGCAATGAGAAATTAAAGTGCACGGGAAATCCAGTTTCTATGAGGATCGTAAATCAACGAGGATGCTGCTGACACCATTCACAGCCTTTTCTGTGGTTGTGGATGTTGATGTGGACCTAGAAGACCTACTGTCTTGCTTGCTTGTGATTGATTGTGCATCAACGCTGGTATAATTACCGATGTACATAGCCCTGGCACAAAACATATGCAAGTAGAAAGAAATGCACCTTTTGTAAAGTATGAACACCCCTTGTTAAAATGATTTTACAGTCAGTCATGTAACTCAGTTTTATATTTCAGTCCAGTGAAAAGGCTGGAGAAGCTTCAGTGAAAGCTATTTGAATAGATAACGATTACCCTACTATAAATACAGAAATACTAGATTTTGTGCACTGAAGTGAGTGGAGCTCCAGAAGCTGCTGCTATTGTAAAATACAGTGGGAAAACGTGCAGAGCACTTACGAGGTGTCCTTGCTTAGTTCAGCTAGCCTGGTCTTTGGTTATACGTTAGGCTGCCATATAAAACACGGATACTGATTTGGTTTCAGGGTTGTCCTGCCTTCTGTGCAGTCTCTTGCAGCAGTTCACAGAGAGTGCATTACTTGGAGTGGTGGGGGATGCTCTGCTCATTCTGGCAGAGGCACCTTCCTCAGAAGAAAGGGAACATAGCTTCCCAGGGGAGACTCCACCATCTGGCTGGGCTCAACTGAGCCAAAAGGGCTGGTGCTGCTCTTCCTTCCCTATTCACTCACATATCCCTGAGCCTACACGCACCAACATGTACCCACACACACCGCATACACAATGCCTACACAGACCACACGCGCCACACACCCCTGTCCCATCCCTGCTCTGGCTCTGCCTCTCATCTCAAGTCCAAACAGTTCAGCTCCCCAGCACAGCAGGTAACGAAGCCCGAAGAAAACAGGAAAACACAACAAAAAGCAGGAATCACTTTGGAAACAGTTTTTCTGGACTTCCACCATCCCAGGTATCTAGGCCATTTAAGTACATTTATATGGGTATAAGGTATGGCTGTGCAGCTATCTCATGCAGCACCCCATCAGGCTCAAGTTCAGGGAAGGCATTTTCAAGAGCATTGCCAGGAATCAGAATGTTGATGGAGGCGCTTGAGTGCTTCATAATCTTCACCTGGCTCCAACCTGCGGCATTGTCCTCCCATGTGAGAGAAACCCAAAAGAGGTTTTTAAGTGCATTAAAGTGCAAAGATATGTTGAATATTCTCAGAAAAAGATTCAACCCAGGCTCTCTTCTTTCAGTTAGCAAAGCAAAAGGACTGTTTTCTTTTAATTGTTTTCAGAATGAAGAAGAGACTCGTGGAGGGATCGCCTGGAGAGATCTTCCTGATTAGAGATAAACTGTATAAATGTGTCTGCCAGAAAGGCTGCTCTCCACTGAGAAGCCCCCCAAACATGATTTATATCTAAGATTTATATTTGTCAAGCCATTTGTGTGTGTGTTTTGCCTCCTGTCAGCCAGGGAGGGCAAATATAATACACTTCTGACGTCATCCTTACTGTGTTTCTCCACTTGCTAAAATTATTGGAAGTGATTTAGGCAGAACTGGTGAGATTTATAATTTCCTTTTTTTTTTTTCCCTTTTTTAATAGCCCTCATAGCTTGCAGCCTGTTAAGCTTCGTAGTACTGTGTGCAAAGGAACATGCTTTGGCCTTCTCTTAGCCATGCTGTCTTAAGTGGTTCCTCCACAGTGGCGAGGGCAGTATCCTGGTTTTGGAAGACACCTGCACAGGGTAGGGTCATGCTGCAGCACCACCCAAAGAAACACCACAGATGTGCAGGAAGAGGCATTATGGCAATACCCACAGAAAACACAGGTTATTAACACCTGGCAGTAATGACATTTAAGACCACTGTGACCATTTCTTCCGAATGACATGGTGTTCTCTGGACTGGTTTGTGTTTCATATTCTCAGACCTGTGACTGTGCAACTGGAGCTGCCCGTGCTCCAAACTCTCTTGGAATAAAATGCACGACACAAACACATAAAATACAAACCCTCCTTGTCACCACAGTGTGTCAGGAGAGCTCAAAAGCTGCCTTCAACTAGAGTGACATTTACTAGCTACTAAAATCATCTGGGGACATCTTGCTTCTCAGAATATGAACCTTTTTTACAGTTTAGTGCTAATTTACCTTCTACCTGCTGGGCCAAAGCAAGCACAGTAATGATCATAGCAGGATCAGTTCAAGGGAAAACCACCTCTCTGCTCCTACATAATATTGTCCTAAGTGTATGTACTACATATACATATCAGGTGTTTTGTTCACAGCATCACACTTCAGTTCAGCTGCTTATTCCCCATGGCTCCTAGTGTATTTTTAGTTGGACATTTTCCTACGGACTCCTTGCTCTGGGATCACTGGAGCTTGGCCCCTGCATGACTGTAGAGGTCAGGGGCTGGAGGGAATCCTTTTCTATCTCTGCAGACAAGCTACAGAGCAGGGCTCATCTGTTGGGTCCTGTGGGAAATGGCCTGTCTGTGAAACCACAACAAGATGATGGATTACTGCAATTTGAGTCATCTCCCAGCTGTACGGTTTGTGTAGCCTTGTCATTGCAGCTGCCAAAAAGCAACGTTCCTCTTGCAGGCATTGCTCGATACCACTACCAGTAAAATTCCTCACCTTTCTGCCCTGTAACATCCTCCTTCCATACTGTCTTTCTGAATGGCAGCAATTCTTTTTGTATCTCAGAAAGGTAATCAAAGTACTGCATATTCTTCCTGATTCAAATTCTGCATGAAGGAAAGCAGAGGACTTCAGCTGATGTTCCACACCTGAGCTCTGGAGAATTATCAGGAACTTCAAATTTAAATCAAGCAAGTTAGAAAAGTCAAGCTGTTGAATATAATCCAATGTGATATATCAAGATGACATTTAGTACACAAATAATAGATTATGGTAGTGGAAAAACACACAAAACGTAAGTGATTATAAAATCTGCTACATTGTGCTTCTTGACTGAAAATCCGGTATGTTGAGATGTGATTATTTCATTAGAGCTGGTTGGGAACATTTCAATGAAGGTTTTGCTTTTGTTTTGTTTTAAAAATCAAAAAATGTCTAACATTTTCATGAAAAATTTCTGAAATTTCAGTCAGGAAGACCCTTATTTCCAGAAACATCTTTTTCTTTTTTTTTTTTTTTTAGCAAAAACCAAGAAAGAGCTTACACTGTAACGTAACTCACAGATCTGTAGGTTAAAAACCACAAAAGACCCCTTGTTTGAATCCATTTTAAACTTTATGTTTGAAATCCTGGAAAGTGTTTTAGGTATTATAAAAGACAAACAATTCACACTTTAGACTTCACTTCAAGAGCCCAGTGAAGAGCCATCCATCTCTTTCCTTCGTGTCTTGTTGCAACAGTGAGAGACCCTGTAAAAATCCCTGCCCCATTTTTAAATTTTATTTGTAGGTTTAAATTAGTTAAATTACAGCCATTTGTTTCTGTTAAGCCTTTCCCTCCTAAGGAGTCCTGCATTTTCTCTCAAGGTACTTATGCAGTGCATGCTCTCATCTCTTAATTTTATTTTCGAGATGTTAAAAAAATAAGAAGTCTTCTGTTTGCCTTATTTCAGGTATTTTTTCAGTTCTTTAAAATTTCTCCAGCTCTTCTCTCTGAAGCTTTTAAAAGTCTTTTTCAAATGAACCATGCAAATCAAATGCCAGACTGGTTTACTGGGGCCCTCAGCTCTTGGCCCCAGATGCTCCTAACTAGCTGACTCTGTCCCTGGCCATGGTCTGTACTCTTTGTTCTTACTTGGATGTCCTTTCATGTGACTGGGCCAAAGCAAATCCAAGACTACAATAAGCCCTTTCAACAAAATTGTTATTAATATGTATTACAGCAGTGCCTCGAGTTGCCAGTTGAGATGGAGACTGTATGTGCTGTCTAGCTAGATATTGTCTCTGTCCTGAAGCACGGACAATTCCCGGGTAAAGTCTGCCACACTCCCCTGGAGTATCTTGTTGCTCCAAATCACTAGGTCCATTGAATTCAGTGGTACCAAACACGCAATAAAGTACTATTTTTCATGAATGACAGCAGTGGCAAACAGCCGAACCGATTCTAAGTTTAGAATTACCCTGTTCCCTGAATGTGTGATATTTCTTGAATTCGTTGTGAAAGACAAGGTGAAGGAGAAATAACACAAAACAATCGGTAGAGCTGCTTGCAAATCCTTTGTGAGAATCCTATTTCTAGAGACATTTTAAAACTAGAATTTTCACATGCCAATTCATTAAACTAGTAGATGAGGACGTATTGTATGTCCGTATGCATTTGTGTCTAGTGAGACTTCAAAGGATTCAGTAGCTAATGCATAAATTAACTGTTTAAAAACTTGACTGAAAGACCAGTAAATCAGAATGGGACCTGAATATTCCATTTCAGCTTAACTAAACTCCATTATTAATAAATTCTGGCTATTACTGGGGTCATATCGATGCACAGCAGCTTGCTGACCTATCAAAGCCTTTAGAGTTTAATTAATGACAATAAATTGCTGCATATAAGTCTTTCTGATCAGGTAGTAAATTGCATTTGAAACTATATCCTGTGCTTGAGCATGAATAAACTACAGATTTTTTTCTCATCAGTGATACATCTTCCTCAACAGAGCAAACCCTTGGTCCATGGATCTAGGCTGGCCTTCCAAGCACTCCTGTTCTGCTTCAGAAATGTGGATGGAGGCACATGGGCTGCGGAACTAACTTGCAAAATGGAAGAAAGATCATGGAGCATCCCAAGTAACAGTCTAGTGTGCAGTTCCATTGTCTCCACATTATGTCTCATTCGAAATGGGTAGATAATGCTGACGATAAATGAGCCATTAATTTACTCTCATTTTCAGAAGCAGTTGAGGGTTTCTGTAAACATTGCAGAACTCCAAACTTATTAACCCAGAGCTTTCTAAAATTAATTTATATATGACTGTTAAATATAGATAGAATAACAAATATAGAACAATAGTGTTTGTCTGGTTTAAGACACTGGAACATTAAATCTTCCTCTTACAGACTTGCTCAGCTGCAGATGAGGTTGGAACATCCAGATTTCTTAGCCTAAAAAAATTCAGTGGCTTTGTGCTTTTTCTTTTTTAATTCATAAAAAGTCTCAATCATGACAGAGATTTTTTGGAACCTCAAGTAGAAATCAGCTTGCTCCTTTATCAGATGAAATGGACTCCTGTGTCACTGTGTACTTTGGGGATTCATTCAGAGAAGACAGAAGACAAGGATGACAAAGCCCCTACTAACCTGGAGCGAGAACCACAAGGGTCAGCAGGAGCTCTGTTCTTCAGGGCTCCAGCACCTTTTCTACAGGAGACTGGGCCTCGGAGAAGAAAGCACCGTCCTGAATTTGGAGCCCAATCTCTTTCCAACAGGAGCAGAGCCAGAGGCTTCAGACCCACATTTCCCGACCCACCCGTGGGAAGACCCTGCTTTGCCCTGTGAAGCTGTCCTACTTCACAGCAGGCTAAAACCTTGAAGGGGATAGTAACAGAGGGCATACAAAAATGAGTGTAGCTGTAGTCTGAGGATTAGGGGACTTGGACAGCAGGGGAAAAAACTAATTTAACCCCTACTTCAGGGGCCATTTATGCAGATGAATGCAAAACAGGTAAGCTGCCTGTGGAACAAGAACTGGCATGAAAGTACCACTCTTCATTCAGGCATGAGCTCTGATGGGGCTGGAGGAACAAAGATTCCTGAGAGGAGGTCCCTTCGGCACTGCTGAGCAGAATGAGGTCTCTCTGCAAGGCTGATGGACAGTCAGTCATAATTTCAGCATGATTGCAATAGCAACAAGGCTGAGCCCAGGGATTTTTAAGTGTTTTAGCATGAAAGCTGCTGTGCGGAGTCAAGTCACTATGCAATAAGGCATCACTTTAACCCATTAACTCTCCATTATAGGCTAAGAATTATTCTTAATTACTAAGGGTGACTTTGGAGAGTGGCTTAACTAGATGATTCTTGCTAAAATGAATTTATTGTTGCATCCTAGACTTTGCCTAATATCTTAATTTCACCCTCAGAGCTGTGTCTGCAGGCAGCAAAGTCAGATGAGCTCCATTTAAGGAAAAATACGTTTAGCGTCAGCATTAAGGATTTAGTACACATAGCTTGATACTCTCTTTATTTGTAATTCCCTGTTCAGTCATTTCCCTCTAAGCTGTGAGAGCATCTTGTAGTGCTCTGAAATGGCCAGGCTGAGGGATAACATGTGGTGCAATTACAGCAGAGTTGATTTTTCTGAAGTTAAGGAATGTGAACGCAAGGCTTCCTGGGCCTGTCCAGTTTTTAAAATTGTGTCAAGCTTGTAACAGAAGGGACAGATAGGGCTTTACAGCCTTATTCTCCTCCCTTGGGCTTCCTCCAGTGTCACCAGCGCACAAGCTACAATCTCAGCTCTCCTAAGACTTGTGTTCAGCTGCAGGGAGCTGCCTCATCCCTGCCCCCCTGCAGCCCCACAACAGCTGAGAATAAAAAGAATGCAGGGGCTCGGGTCACCTTTCTCTCACACCACCTCCCACCACCCCCCTTCAAAATACTCCTCTTCCAGAAAGGAAAGCAATGGCTGTTCTGGTAGTGCTGCACTGTTTAGCAAGTCTCCTCAAATTCAGAATAACGCAGGTTGTGGGGGGAGATTTCAGAGGCATCCATGCAGAGCAGCCAGTTGACCCCTCAGACATTGAGGGTCTTGGTCTGGAAAGCCATCTCTGCCACTGGGGAAACCAGTTAAAAAAACTGCTTCTCTCTTCATTTCAGCCCCTTCCTTCCCACACACATGCTGCAGTTCGTGCTCCCCTCAGTTGTGCCAAGGCAGCTGCTTTGGGGACTCTGCTGCGAACAGGATCAGTTCAATGATCTTGGTTTAAAAATAAACCTTTTCATTATTGTTCTGTAGCTTGAATCATGTCAGTAATTCACTCTGCAGGCCAGCCACACAAGCTGGTGCATTGCTCAGTGGAAGGGGAAGAAAGACATGGTGTTGGGAAGGGAAATTGTGGCTGAGGAACTGTTTCATGGAAATACAGCCCTGTTCTCCTATTAGGTACCTGTAGGATGACCTGGATATTCCAACATAGATGGGGCTCCTTGGTCATTAATACTGAGCTGTACACTGCTTGGTCAGGCAGCAGTATAAATTTATGCCCATGGACACACCATTGCACGTCTGCTGAATTTGCAGACATAATGCACCATGGACTGTGTCATCTTTAAATATTTATGCTGATATTAACTTATGGGAAGCAAAGCAAAACCCTTCCCCATGTAAAGACTGCAAGGACAAAGCTACCCTATCCACACTCCCACTTGTATGTAATTAAGCTCAATAAGCGGAATTAAGCACCTAAATCGAGCCCATATTTTGAAAAAAGATGCCTAGCGTTTTTGAAGGAGACCCCACTGGAAGACCCACGGCTATTTGGCACTGGTGGCTTCTATTTTGGTGCATCTATGAGGGGGGAGGAGCCCGAGGAGGACCATATGAAAACAAGCTTGAACTAAAGAAGTGCATATTTAGCTGTTAGTCCTAATGCTACAAGTTCTCAGCTGTCACCCATCCCTAGGTGATTTATCTGGTTCAAGGATTAACTGCACTTGATTGCATGCATCAACAGCTCACGCACAGTTAGTTTTACCAGATTAGATGCACAATGATGCCTGCAAATGTAACCCTTCTTGGATCTGGAAGGCATACAACTGCTTTATTGTAAAGCTGAGCTGATAAACCATGTTGCACTGAGGCTAGCTCTGTGAGAAATGAGCTTGGGCATCTTGGTACAATACTGTGGAGCGCATGCTCAGTCAAGCTCATAAACCTCAGTGCATTGCACGGACCCATTGCTCCTGCTTTCCCCAGCTTCTACACGATCAGAGACTTCCTGCTGCTCAGCTTCAGCTGTGAAAACCCGGCCAAATGTACCTCAGTTTAGATTTCTCACTCAGCTCCATATTTCCACAGATGTCAGCTGAACCATCCAATGGTTAGTCACTACAAGGACACATGAACATGTAAATAAATGTACTGTGTGCACACATTCACCATCCCATGGAAGCACAGGATGGTTTTTGATTTCTCAGTGGTGGAAACAGGAGTAACTCAAGGCAATGAAGTGAAACTGAGGAATGAAAAATTTCATTAAATAAGAACAGCAAAAAGTGCTGGATTATGCACTATCTTGCATGACAAATACCCTGCATTTCTTATGTTCAGCAAAGATTGGATTAAATAATCAAATGAAGCATAGCAAATAATTTTTCATAGGTCAGACAGGAACAGAGTGAAACTTACTGTCTTTATCCCTGTCTGTTTTCTGTGAATCTGAGAATGATTAATGGATTTATTTCCCACAGAATACGTAAAAAAAAAAAAAAAGGTGCCTTTTTTACCAGTCACAACATAACTGAGCTTGTTAAATACTTTATTTAACTCAGCTCACTCTGTTTATATGAACAAGGCAACAAAGATTAACCAGAGGATGGCCATTTTCTGATTTGCCTAAAAACATCACTGTAGCCACTGCCTTTGCTCCTGAGTCTGAGCCAAGGCAAATTTACAAGCTGGATCTACAGCACAGTCTGCCTCACACATAGTTTTTATACTGATTTTAACTATTTTGACTCAAGGTGTGGCTTACCCTGAGGAAGTTAAACCACACTGCTCCGAGGCAGATGCTTAAACTGTATTTCTACTGGAACTTGTGGCTACCTTAAGGAGGTTGGGTTATTTTCACCACAGTCCCATCCAACCCAAGCAAGGGGCTGAGATGTTGTGTGTAAGCAGCCCTTAAATCAGTACTGACATGAAGCCAAACTTTCGCTGCCTTTTCTCTGTCGTCCCTGTGGGACAACAGCATTAACATGAACATCAGCAGATATTCCTGGGCACCGCATTTGAGCAGGAAGGGAACTTGTTAAAATGAATGTTTACTCTTCTAGTCAGACAACATCCTCAGCCACCACCTGCATCTCTCTCTATTTTTCTTGCTCTTTTTTTATAGTAGGAAAATTTTCCTCAAAGAGACACGAGGGCTTAGATTCTTACACTGCAGAAAGGGGATGTGATGAGTGTTTCCTACCAGCTATTCTTTTCCTTTGGGTCCTCCGTACACATGAGCATTCTAGATATTGCTTCAGAGGTACCTGTTACCTTCCATTAACAGTAAAAGGGAGGCTGTAAGTCTAAATAAGGAGTTCTGGATCTCTCTGCTAGGGAAGCCTTGAGCTTAATGCAGGCACCAGATTTGGAAGATCTGAATCCTACTTCTTGAGTTTGTCCTTATAACTCACCATAAGACAGGGAAATACTCTCCTTATTTGACTTTTTTTTTTTTTTATTGCACCATTGTCAGCTCAGAAATGCATTTATCTGCTATATAGTTATAGATGTTCTTTACTCCATCTGAATTCCACTTGAACTTTTATCTTCCTGAAATTCAGTATTGATAAGCCTGACATCATGAGGTAGTTTAACATATTTGTAACTGAAACAAAATTTCCTATGCATTTTGTTAAGATAAACAGTCTAAGTTTGGAGGGAGTATCATTTTCTGCAAACATCCCAGTTTTATATGTGAACAGAAGCTTTGCATAAGAACAGGCAATGATGCCAGCAAGCTGTGCCAGGGCAGGTGAGGTAAGAGAAACAGATGACTTAATTTTTCTCCTACCTGCCAGTGATATCAGCACAATGGATCATTATTCCTCTGCTTACTCATGGGCTTTTGTATACTCACCCTTGCAGTATCAGACTATATTAGTACTGAATCTTGATCTCTGTACCTCCTTCTCTGAAGTGGAAAAAGGCAATTAGCCGGCCTTTAAAAAGTACAGGTATTATGAGTCTCCCTGTTCTCATCTTGTGGACGGCAGATTCAAAAACTTATGAAGACAAGTGGCTTCGTTCAGATCTTTGTGCATCGTGAAATAAATTAAACTGGCACGAGACAAGGTGGTCTAAGCACGGTACTGGCTGGCAAAACTGAAGTTGGGCAAGCTTATGTCTCCTCATCAATCAGAAAAGTTCTCCACGATGGTTTAAACAGACCTGAGTGTCTTGGCGCACCTCAGGAGGACAGGCTGGTTTGCAGGACATGAAGAAGCATCACCACCCCTGGCACTTCCACACATTTCCCTTACCTGGGTTACCTGTGAGAGGGAAGGACCTGCCTCAAAACGCTAGAGCTGGTGGAGACAGATATTTATTGGGAGAGCTTTGAGGGACTGAATCTCTTCACCGGAGTCCATTCAAGTGAACCCCTCTCCGGCTGCCCGGGCAGACGGACCCGACGCGGGTGCGATACGGGCGGGCTCTGCCTCCCTCTGCTGGGCGCTCTCCCTTCCGCCAGCCAAAGCCGCCTTGCTCCGCCCCCACAGCTATGGCTTTGTGGTGTAGTAACTACGTTGTGGTCTTTAGTGCGAGTACCCGCTGGACCTGCTAAAGCTTTTAGGTTGCCTCCTCCACCTATCCAATGTGGGAAGGGTGGTGATTACGCTCCGGTTGTGCGTCTTTCTGGGTGTTTTAACCGGATGTCTGGAAAACGCAACGCAAATCTACTCATTTCTAACACATGCAGTGATGCCATAAGCATCTGAGAACAGTATGAGGTGTTTTTTTCAATGGCACAGGTCGCTGCTCTGCCTCTGATTCTTCTGTAACCAGCTGTGGTGTAAATCTAACACAGAACTGCAGTCTCCAGCATCCCACCCAACACCGGTTCATCCGTGTACCTACCAGCGACGGGTGGCTATATAAAACCAACACAGGTACCATCAGGACCTTAATTCCAGTAGTGGCTCCGGGCAAAACTGATATCCAATGTCTATTTTTGAAAAAGCAGAGAACAATGTTTTTGATCAAAACAAAAGGTGTCCTCCTAAAATACGGGGTATGAAACGTGGTGCAACAAATAAAATACTGTGAAGTACCAGAGAGCAGTATTTGCAGACTCGAAAGGTTTTGCTGTTATTTGATAACCTACAAACAAGATGTCTGTATGAGTAATCCTCTGTAGATGCTTCCCCTTTTTCAACCTCGAAACTCTGATTTTGGGAAGCCTGTGCACAGACATGACATGGGGCCGGATCCCACAGCCATGTGCTCCCAGCCACACACCCACCAATGCAAGCAGACACAGGGTTAAATAAAAAGCGGCTGTTCTGTGATGGCTTAAATCTGTCTTATCTGAGGGTACCATGCTCACCTCCCTCTTTTCCTTCCCTCCCTTTCCAGAAGCTGACATCTGTCCCCCAGCTGAGGCTGAGGAAGATATCAGCTGCGATTAGAGATGGCCCTGAAACAGCTTTTAGTCATAGTGAATATTATACTACTACCACATCCCCTGCCTTCCAACAACAGACTGAAGTGATTTCAGCCAGCCTGTTAAATCAGGGGACCATAGCAAAAGCAAAGGCATTCTATGACACACAGTAATCACAGTTTTAGCATGAATTACCTGTTTTTTCAGCAGCTAGAAACTGTTTTTCTTGCTAATACTGAAATAAATCAGAATGCACTGGGAGCTACCCGATGGGTCTCCAGAAATAAACACCATCCCCTCATCAAGACGACACAAAAATCTAGGAAACAGTTCTGTGATGTTTTAACAGTGGTTTTGTACAATTTGGTTTCATGCTTTTTTACATGGACAGTCTAATGATTTCACACAAATCCCGTGGACACTGGGCATCTGCACATACAACCAGCTTAGGGGTACAAGAGCAACTAGGGGTAAAGTGTTGAACACCGCTTCCTTCATATGCTTTCTGATTAAGTTAGTGCTTTCCCTAAATAAAATCAGAAACACTGGCATACCTTCTAGTCTCAGGATCCCAGTGCTTCATTGCACAGATTGATTAGATCACCTAGGTCAATTGACCTGTACAAAGTGGGTCTTGTCAAAAATAGAACAGAGAGCATTCTGGAGAATTCAGTACTCTTTTTCAGGAAAAGCAGTAATTGGAAATCCCATTTTAAATAGCTATCTAACTCCTTTTAATGTTCAAAGATTAATTTCTCCTTTCACTGCTATGAATGCCTAAACCTCCTTAATTATCAGCTCCTTAAATCTAGCTCACTCTTTCTCAGCTATTAACATGCATCTCACAGCTGCTAAGCAATGCTGAGAACTGATGGGGTGACTTTGCACTCATTTACCTCCACAAGGAGAAGCAGCCCACATTGCCAGCAATGCCTTAGTTATTAATTATTCTGAGTAATTTCCTTCATTCAGGGTCTCATCTGATAAAGCAATGCATTCAGTATTGCAGGATGGCTTTTGTTGCCATGGAGCCTAAGAGACTTTCTGTCTTTGGCTTAGGTGACAACTGATGGGGTTGCACAAGGGATCAGAGAAGCCATCAGGTCTCATGGTAGCCTGAGGTAGCTCTCGTGGAGCCACAAGAGTTGTTCTTTTTCCACAGGGCATGAGGTAAGAGTGAGGGGTAACATGAGCACAGGCAGGGCAGCCATGAGGTTGGTTTCTTTTATCTCAGTATACCTCAACTTCATTCCCTGAAATACTGGTCTGCTGTGACTGGTTCTCCACTGCAGAACTACCAAAATAGCAGGAAGCTTTGGCCAAGAGCGAGGTTACCAAACCACCCCACAATGCCAGCCTCAGCAGTGCTCTGCAGAATACTCATTTCATTCAGAATGGTAAAATTTGTAATCCAGGGCTTAGATCCCATACAGTAGATTGACTTTTTTGTATGCTCCCATATGTCATTAGCTTTTATAAAACGGAATCAAAATGTCAAGCAAAGGGAAGAAAGAAAACAAATATAAATAATTTAAATAGAGAATAGAAAATGAATAGAAGAAAATAGGCAAAAGAGGATGTCACAAACGCTGTATGCCTTAAGCAAAAGAACAAACTCTGCATTTACTTGTGGTATTCAAATAGAGAAAAAAAAAATTCACTGATTTCATTGAGAGCAGAATCATACCTTGGCTTGATGCCTATGAGACTGCAAGAAAGGCTATTTATCTTTTCTGTCTGAAATAATCCCTCCATACTGAAAATTCACTACTTCTTACTGCGGGGGTCTGTGGTTTCTGAATTGTACTTCAGGGATGTTTGGTGACCTATGAAATCCTCCCATGTTTCTGACACTACTACAATGCCTGTCTCCTGCCTGTCTCCTCAAGCAGCACAGCCATCTGCCAGGGCTACATCCAGCTTCAAGAACTTCCATGGTCACTTAAGTCATAACAAAACCCAGTAGCTTCTCTCTTCACAGCTAAGTCAAGTCTTTAGGTTCATTTATGAATATTAAGATCTCTGCATTCAAACTAGATCACTAATTTTCTCTGAGGAGTCTGTGGACTATTTTAGCCTTGAAAGGTAACTAAGAAAAGCAAGGGTATGGACAGCAGGCTCCCATCCACCATATAAATTTGCTCCTCCTTTGAAAAAAGTGTAGGATGCCTGCACATCAGAACAGTCAAAAGCACTGCAGACATTATCAGGAAGAAAATGAAAACAAAACAAAATTGGAATGAGACAGAGAGTGAAAGACGTATAAGAAAAGACAGCTGTCCTAATGGTACAGCATTATAAAGAAGACAGAATAGTAGGATATGCCCAAACAGGTCCTGTCACTGGATGTCACCAAATTCATTGTGGAATGTTGGATCCTTCTTTGTCAGATTATTAGTCCCTCAGGTAATCAAGGATGTCTGTTGTCTTTCCTCTGATCAGTCATCAATACAGCAGTAGCCGAGGCCTCCCTGACAGAGGATTTCTTGGCAAAAGTACTTTATGCTGCATATGGTTCAAAGCAAGGGCTGGCTCCCAATATCCCCTCCCTTGTGTGAAAGCCCTGACAGTTAAGCTACAGACTGAACTTGTTGAGGTTTTCAGGTTTTTGTTTTTGTTTCACGTTACAAGTTCATTTAGAAGGAGACCAAGCACACGCAGGTCAGGGCAACCCATACCTCGATCCTGAAGGCCCTCCACTCCAAGCTAAGCGCAGTGTGTGAGACCTCTCACAAGGAGAGACTGCACTCACCAAACCCACAACCTTCTCAGTAAGAACTGCACCCAAGAACACGGCCTCTTTCAGAGAGCCTAGCTCTTTACTTCCCTGCAACTGAAAGATAGTATTTTCTACATTTCCCATGGTGGGGGGAAAGCAAAGCAAAACTGAATTATTAACATTTACGATTTTGACAAAAAAGGTAGGACTTGTTGCTCTTGTTTTTTCAGCTGTTCAGATGGGTAGCCAAATGAAAATATGACTTTTTAAAATAGTCCTACCCAGCTGTCAATTAGCTGTGAATTTTTAGATTCAAAGGTTTCAGTTATTGACACAAAACTCCTTGTGGTTAATGTACTCAATAGGTGTTGCAGTACATTTCTAAGTGTTTATAAGAGACTGGAAATGCAAAACATTGCCTGTTTTCTCTCCAACTAATGCCAATTGTTCTAATGGTCCAGGAAACTTGCCCCTCCCTATCTAAACCTATCCACTCCCAGTTTAAAACCATTGCCCCTTGCCCTGTCCCTACACGCCCTGGTGAAAAGTGTCTTTCTCTTTCTTATAAGCCCCTTTCATATATTGAAAGGCTGCAATAAGGTCTCCCTGGAGCCTTCTCTTCCCCAGGCCTCTTCCAAAATCTGGAGCTTCTTAGTAGCTGCTAAAAGCTCATTTCAGAGAATATACTGTTAAGTTTCAAATATAACTACATCTTGCATAAAGAGGTGGTGTCCCCTCCCTCCCGAGTAAATAGCTTCTAGATAGGTTTAGATTGGACATGAAGAAATTTTTTACAATGATGGTGCTGAGACACTGGAACAGATTGCTCAGAGAAGTTGTGGATGCCCTGTCGTTGGAATTGTTCAAGGACAAGTTGGATGAGGCTTTGAGCAACCTGATCTAATGAAAGCTATCCCTGCCTGTGTCAGGGGTTTGGATCTTTAAAGGTCACTTCCGACCTCAACCATTCTGTTTATTCTGTGATTCTACAAAATCCTACCAGTAGCCCAAGCTCCAACATAATTCACACACTCTAAATGTTAAATGCTCTGAAAATAACACAACCTCAAGCCGTTCTTCACAAAGCCTTCTTCCCTATTCAGTGGTGCTGCCTTGCAGCACTATAATCCCTACAGGTCTAGCTTTCCCACTGAACCCATACATGCGTCAAACCGGTGTAACTAAATAGAGAAGTGGGCTGCAAGACATATATTTTGTATGAAATTTCCCCCTGAAAAGCTATCAGCTTCTCCTTATCCATTTTTATTTGCAAGTGTTCCCCAGCCCCTGCAAGATGAAACTCATTGCAACCCTGACTGCTGGTTGACCCTGTGAAATGAAGAGCTGATTGGGTTTGGCTTTTGGCCATTTGCACAGATCTTATTCATGAGAGTTTGGATCTATTTAAATTCTGTTTCCAGCAAGCTGCAGTCAGAATACACTCTGTACTTGGGTGCACACAGTGAAGCTCAGTGACAAGTCTGTACTTGAAAACAACTTCAAACCCAAACATACCTGGCAACCTGGGCACACCCGGTACTTTACTCTTCCAACTTCTGCCACCACCACCCACTGTGGATTTACAAATTGGTGTCTAATTGACAAATAACTCAGTAGACACATGGATTTGCTTTTCTGAGTTGTGAAAGAAACTACCTTTCTCAAAACCAGTTGCCCTACATCTTACAGGCACTTTAGATTTTATCTGGACTGAAGGATTTTGCCAGCTGAAGTCCTGCTAGCACAGGTTTCTGCTGGTGGTTTTGAAAAGCTGCCCAGAAAGGTACCTTGAAGCTGCCATGGAGAGTGGAAGGAGATACTGCAGTGAAATCTAGCAATATAACCATTTAACACACAGTGTGAAAATACACACTAGGGTGGGCTACTCGGAAGCTTTATTTCTTTAATTCTTAAATTTAGTTTGTTCCAGGTCAGTATGTAAACGGTTCTGTAATTTTTAGGGTCTGAAATAGGTGGTGTGTGCTAGGATTTGGTTTTACTGGTATAAGCTGTATGCACAATAAGAATTTTTTTTTTTCAATTTAACTGTACCCATCTAATATTTCAGCAAAATTTTTCAGCTACAGACCTGGCCTGAAAACCAGCTGGTTTTAATATCCTGCAAAAGTCCTGTAGCCTCATGCAATGATATTAGAAACAGCTGATATTCTCATTTATGCAGTAAAAGAAAAATAAAATAATTTGATGTGTTACTATGTGCAGTAGTACCTACTATGCTATCTCAATACTAAAATTGAATTTTTGACATTCCTTGTCATTCTTTTCCCTTCAATAAAAAAGTCAACTAATTTGTTAGTAAAGTTGCCATGATTTCATGGAAATGTTTTTGTTTTGACAGATAAACTTTTTTTGAAAAGAAGTTTTTGAAAGAAAATAATACATATGAAAAATCACTCTGACCTGCTCAAATTAGCAACAAAATGGCATTGCTATTTAAGGGAGGATGATATACACATTTAAGGAAGGAAAGCAGAAGGCGACTGCTCCTAAATATTTATCCACTGACATTTAGCTCTGAATTTAAGAGAAACTGTCAGTGATACATTAAAAAAAGTGATATACCTTTTACAGGGCATGTGACGATTTTGAGTTACAGCTCAGCTCTTCAATGGATTTAATAGGGTTAAACAAGAGTAAATACTGAGGCAACAGTTATAAACTATGACTTGGGAGAAGTGGTTAAACAATAAATGCTCAGGCACTGGGTTGCTTATGCAAGAGTGTGGCTGCTGCATGCTATATACTACTACATCCTCTTTTTCCAGAGCACTTGAACTGGGTTTGCATCATGCTACCTCGGGTCTGTGTGCTCCCAGGATTTACTTTAGCATCTGAGCCCTGCGAAGACAGTCACCATCCGTGAAGTACCACAAAATCTCATCTCCTCCTGAAAGCAGAGGGACAGATAAGCTCAAGAGCCGTGCAGGGCCAGACCTCTCCAGTGGCCATTCCTAATGGTAAGGAGTTGAAAAATACTGTGCAGCTCATCCCGCAGGCATGGCTGGAGCTTCAGTAACAGGTATGCAGCACCTGAGAGATCTCCCTAGCAAGATTTTCTCATTCATTTAAGTTAATTTATAGCCTCGGAGGACATGGTTGTGCAGACATTGTTTGAGTGGCAATAGCGCCTTATGAAGCTCCCGTTCCCCTTGCAAATTCTCATGCCTTTGTTATCCCTTTACCAAGGCAAATCAGGTGTGTATGTGCAGCCATGTGGTAAACTGCTCTGGCTGGAAAGCAATGGATTTTTTTTCTGAATCTTTCCAGGCTGTCTCTGCTCCACTGCTTTGTTCACCACCTAGCTGTGCAAGCTGCTGCAAGGGTGGTTCAGGGAGAAGATAGGAAGAAGCAGTCATAAATGGAGAGGCGAAAATTGAGTTGGTAAAGAAGTTTAGGCAGCTCTACCACCAAGTGTGAAACCAGGATCTGATGCCATGCGTGTTGCAAGAAAATGAAGGGAGCCACAACAGCGTCCAAACAAGCGCTGCCTTACAAACCTCTAGCACAGACTCAACCACGTGCAGGACATTTTAAGGCCAATTCCCTCACGTAGCTGTTACAGAAATCCTTGGGCCACAGAAAGAAAAGTGGAGATACATCAGAGCTGTAACTAAATTCAGTGGAGTCACCATGTAAGTGACTTCAGTAAGGGAAGTTCTCATGATGTAAAGGAGAGACAGCATAAAGCCTGCAGCTCACACACTTCATGCAATTAGCTTTATCCAATGCATGACAAGCCAGGCCAACCTAGTTTCTAGTAAAGTGTTTTAAACAAAGTTTTCATTCTTTAAAGGCTGGAGCTAGGACCCAAATTTAGAAGTCTGCTGTGTAGATTTCTGATCTTTTTTAGCTGTTTCCTCTTAGAAGGAACTGAATTGCATGCTAGATGATGAGCACCAGCCTGCATGAGCACCAGCCTGGCTGAGGACAACCGGCTCAGAAGTGGGGATGGAAGTGTTCGGTGAAATGTGTGGCTCCTCATCTGGGAAAAGAGGTCAGCGTGCACGACCCCCATCGCAGTGCTGTGTGGTGAGTAACAGCCACTTGCTTGTCAGGATGCAAGTCGAAAAAGGGTGAGTGAACAGTCTCCCCAAAAACACCTGCAAGAATGTTTGCCCCAAAGCAGGTCACGCTAAAGAGGAAAATAACAATGACAAAGTTTGCTTAAGAGATGGCCATCAGCTGGCTTAAATAGTAACCAGGAAATTACCAAGAGACTTCTGGGGGGAAAAAAAAAGAGAGTCAGCTTCAAAAGCAGTCTAAACAAAGCATACAAGTTCATGGTAAGGGAAAAGAAACCTGGCCTGTCAAAAGTGAGACCTCCCCCTCATCACCATGGGGTATATGAGTTATGGGTGTCTGTAGCCCTGTGCATGTAGGAGGGCTTTGAAATTTGGGGGATTATTCATAGAAGGGTGTTCAGGCATTTGTAGGTGTTTGTTAACATAGTGGCTTGTTTATTGTATTGCTCATACTGATTCAGTATGTGTAGCACGCTGATCATCAGATGATTATGTGACATTAATAAATCAATGACCAATTATTAATGATTCCCTGTGATTGAAACCACATGTGTAGAACAGTTTTTCCCTGTGATGGGAACTAGCAAATTCTATTGTTCTCCCACTGGCAAAAATACAGACTGAAGTGGAAGTAAGGCTGAAAAACCTTAAATGTGTATTCATACAGTTCCTCCCTGAGACAACCCTTCTGGAATTGTGAATTCGTTGATAATTCCGGATTTTGATTCTTCTCCTCCTCCAGCAGCATTTCACTGTCATTCACGGCAGACAGGAGCACATTCATTAGCCTAGATCATATAAATGTGTCTTTGTGGGAAGAATTAAGCTCCATAACAATGCTGATAATACTTTCCTACTTCATTTCACCCCTTCGTATTTGTAGAAATACAGCTAGACCTGTTCGCATGTTCTGATTAATTTCCCCACGTAGTAAAGTCTCAATTGCAGATGTGAACTTTACTAAATTTGTTTCATGCCAAAAACTGGCCTTCTCCATTATTATAAAATTCAGTGATGGTCACAAGGCTGTTTTTCTATCTCTAGTTAGAACTACAAAGTTTCATCGTATTACTGACAGGGTTTGGTTTTGTTTTTTTTTTAAACCAGCACTTCACTGAGCAGTAGCACAACATTTCAGTGTATGTGTATGTGTGCGCATTTCATCTATGTTTAGAATGGAAAACCTTTCGTAAATACCTGGTAATTTAAAACAAGTACTTTGGGTTTAGACTGTCTTCTCATTCATTGGTACCGGATTTGTGCTACAGCATCACCTAAGAGTATAAACTTCATCCTTATGAAGCGTGAGCACACAATACCACTTCTGTCATGTTAGAGCATAGGAGAAGGTGTTTATGCTAGTGTTGTGGTCCCTAGGGGCTGGCAGATGATGTCTGGTCCACTGCAAAATCTGCTTGGACAAAATTGCCTCTACAAAATATGCATTTCACTTCAGCTGGCACTATGTGTTTGTACCATTTTGTGTCAAGTTTTGATCCAGTGCTTTGTGCTTTAGGACCCAGTTTCTCATTTTGTGAAACCACAGCCTTGGATGGAATTCGGGCTCCATGAACTGGGTCACCACCCTTGATGAGATGAAGTGCTGCCTGTATTCATGCAAGCCAGCCTGTTCTTCACCACTGCATCATCTGGTCTAATAAAAGATATTTCCTCTCACTGTAGGCATTGCCTCTCTTTTAAGCACTTGACAGTTCAAAAGTTTCCCTCTCTGAAAAAGCGTCTTGATTGTTCTATGTTGTCTATCACCCGAATAGTGCACGGGCAGAATATGTCCATTATATGAATAAGACTGTGCTATCACAACAGGAAAACTTCTTCGGGAAGGAGCCTTTGAGTGGATTGCTCCCACTGGGTTTGCCTGGGTGGACAGTTAAGCTTCTGGTACACAGAATTTCCTGGGGACTCTGTGTGCATGAACGCTATTCCAAAATGACACTTTTGGCTCTGACTGAAAGAAACACCACAGCAGTTCATAAGTCAGTCTAATTAAACAAATGCAAGACTGTCTTGGAGATGAAGTTCAACTGCTTTTGCAATATTTGTTTAGTTAAAGAATTTAGTGTTGCAAATACTGAAAAACAAAAGTTAATAAAATAACCTCGGCACACGGATTGGTTCATGTTACAGTTGAAAGGACAGTGGATGTCTAAATAGCAGAACTCCTGTTTAAAAATGGAAGGTGGAAGTAAGTGAATGACTAGTCATCTCTTTCAAAGATGCCAAACTTCGAACATCTGCATTTCCATCAACCTTGTTAACTACAATGAAACATACTGACTGTAATTATTTTACCATCTACTGTGAAGACAAAATGCTTGGAGGAAAAAAGAATCTTTTTGCTGAACCGGTACATACTTTGTGTACTTTTCCATGTAGATAATGACCTAGAAGCTTGATGACAGAGGCAACAGCAAGTATTTTGAAACAACCGAAAATATTTTGCAATATGATGTCACTTTTCTTGCTTCTGCTGCCCAATCATTCAGCAGTATTTTTTTTTATTATGCTTCCATTTATAATTTTTTTTCATAACAAACAGCAGATCTCACCAGGACTTATCTTAGAAACTGGTCTTTTAAGCAGTGGCCCTGCAGGCTTAGGAAATGGCATGAGAAGACACTTAGAGAATACTCTCCAGCATTCTGGAAGCTTTTGAAGGTCTGCCTCTGACAACTGGACATCTCTCAGCAGTGTCTCTAATATTTTGCAGGGTAAGACATCCTGGGAAAATACTCAGTTCTTCCAGTACGTTACCTGGGAACTGCTTCCCGCTGAAGAGCTGAAGCATCACTTCCTCATCATACAGCTCCCCAATGCGTCAGTTACACAGCTCAGATGTCAGAAGTCAAACTTGTGATTCTGGAAATAAAACACTTGTCACTTATCAGTTGGATGCTTTACACTTGAATATAACAGAGCCCTTTTGTTCCGTTTAAACGAAGGAAGGAGAGACCTTAATGTAAACTGGCTGCACCGACTTCACAGTTTAATTTGACTCACATAATTTTCCTAAATGTCCCAGCAAGGACTGGTGGAGAAGAAGCTGTGTCTATCCAGCTCACTTTAACGCAAGTCACTTCAATGACTTGCAGAGACTAATCCTGCTTGCTCCTTTACTTTCCCTATGTGCAGCTATGGTTCTCAGCATTTTTATTTTCGGTGCCTTCCTGCATTACTTACTGCAGGTGAAATAATTTGATTTACTGCTGAAGTTTTGACAGAAAAATTCTTTCCTAGTAGGAAGTTATTCCGCATCTGTGATGGGCAAAATGAAAAACAAAAAACTATCTTTTTACAAGTGACTAGTGTAGTGATATAGCTGTAGCTCCTCTATCCATTTTCTTTTGTGACAAAGCTGGTTTAACAAGAAACCAGCCCCATATTTTGCCCCCATCTGCTCGCTCTTCTCACATACACACACACTTCCTCATCTGTATCTGTCCTGTGGAGCTGTGCTGTACATTGGCTTGCCAAATAATGAAATTTAATAATAAGCTATAACACCTCTTTATTTTTTTTTCCCTTTTAATGTATAGTCTGAATCACAGTGGCAGTGGCAACTGACGGAGCAATAAACTGCAGGGTAGATATGGGAACACATAGCTAGGAGACAAGATAGCTGCCAGCAAGAACAAGGATTTCTTAATCTAGTTTTGCCATTTCAGAAAATATATATTTACCCAGATGGGATATGGAGAAGTACAGTCCATTGTAACAGTATCTGGTTTTTTTCCGTCACACATTCATGTCAAGAAACTCCACCACTGTCATCGTCATCGGCAAGCAGCGTGTGATCTCAACACTTTACCCTGCGTGAAGAGGACTTAACGCAGTTGAGAGTTCTTAATTGTTTCTATTTCCTGTGTCTTTAACCTCCTATGTGATTCACCCTTGTCCTTTTCTCTACTTAACCCACCTTTCCCCTCATGCTTCACTTAGAAATGGCTATGCAAATCACGTTTCTAAATTATTGGGGTTTTTTTCCTTCTCATAAGGATGAGTTGCATCCTGAGCTACGCAACAGTTTAAAAGCAGAAGTTACTTAAATATGCATACACATATGGTATTTTACTGACTTTAAAGACACCGTGTAATCCTTGCCTCAGCAGTTGTATTGGTGCAGTGTTTACTATTAAAAACATCCAAAAGTGATGCTTTTTCAACTGTTTCTGATGTTCAGTTCATAGCTACAAGGATTAGCCTTTTCCCCATCTGCCTTGAAATGGATAATACTGGAAAGCCTTTACAGCCTGATTTTAATGGAAAACTTCAAGGTCTTTTAATTTTTCTCTCCTTGACCTACTGAGTCCAGCTCTACTCCTGAGATCAGTTTCACTCTGTCCTTTTCTCTGCTCCATGATTTCCACTGGTTAAAAGGATGTGTGGATATGCATTTGATTCTGTCTTCTAATGACAATCATTTCACTCCCTACAGGGTCTTAAAAAGGGCTTAATCTCATATAAAGCATGAATGTGTGTTAATTACGGCAGTTGCATGGTACCAGTAATGCACAGAGTTCCTGAGCAGGAATGGCTAAGGTACCTTCAGTCTCCTTGCCCTTCCAACTTCTGTGGCTGAGTCACTCATAAAACAGCTGTCAAACTACTGGGATTAAATGATGGTGTCAGAAAATTATGATCTTCGGCTGTATTAGCACTGACTACGTATTTGTAAAGAAATACCACCAGAACAAAGCAGGATGTGCATTGATCTGATGGAGGCGTACCACAGCACTGTAAGGTCTACCAGCAAACCAAAGCTATGGTAGGAGCTAGATGGAAAGCTGTGGTCCTCTGCCAGGGTACCAGCATCCTCAGATATGTTTCCTATTTTGACTGTATGCCTGTAAATCACCATGTCTGGAATTCTTTAGAGGGTTAGCTGACCACCAATTTCCTGGATGTATGTTTGGTTTGGTATTTTGGTTTTACATGCAGTTATTTTTATACTTCCTTCTTTTAGCATATTGCTGATATTTTTAATGTTAAGCCTATTCCAGGTAGCTCCTTCCTGAAGAATTGGAATAATAATTCTTTAAGAAAGGTAGAATTCAGTCATTCTGCAACATTAGCCTTAAAATTTTAACAACAACAACAACAAATAATAAAAAAAGCCTTTGGGGCTTCTCTGTAGAGGTCTTCTACATAACTGCCAAAGTTGAGATATTTCAGTTGTGTGATTAAAAATACTCCTCTCCCTGATTTAAAAAGTTGGCCTGTTTCTTTTAGGCAGTTCGATGCAAACATTACTGAGTCAGCACTGTCTTGGGTGCCTGTCAGGAACAATGCATTGAATGCCTTTAAATGAATTGTATGACAGACACCAGAGATACCTGCTTTCAGTTTTCCCCAGTGTACCCTTTGTACCTCAAAGAACTCACCATGGTATATGTCTTGGCTACTACTGAAGTTTCCAAGACATCTGCTTCCTCGCGCAAAATGTGGAAAGTAGGAAGATTCCTCTATAGAAGCCCATCAATGTGAGCTCTTAATCCACTGTCTCTCCTCCTAACATCATTCTTCTGTTTTTTGACATTTTGCTGGGAGGTTTTGGGCAGGTTTTTGCTGATGCTTTTTGTTTGGCTGTATACCCTAGACAAAATAGCATGGTTTTTTCCTCTTCCTAAGCCAATGAGGGTCATTCTGGTATTAGGGCAAGATGCCAGTTTGGTGCGCTCTGGTCTTGTTGAGTTTCCACCTTGTCAACTTCAAAAACAGGGGGGCGTTTCCGTCCTCTTTTTCCTTGTGATTCTGCATATGTCCATGTTCCTAACGTTTCTGTTGGTGACATCTGCAAAAAGTAGAGAGGCTTTTAATCACATCCCAAGCAAAATGTCTGACACAATACAAGGGTTCCTGATGTGAGACAGAGGATGTTGCTCTTGCATGATAAGAACCTAATAAGATAAACAGGAGGTTGCCTTGTAGGGTGGGACTGTGAAACAAAGGATGTTGTTCGTATATAAGAACCTGCTGTCAGCCCAGGTTGTTCAAGATAGAGAGGGGTCTTTTCGAAGCCATACTGCGCTTGCTTAATAGGGTATTGGATATTAACGTCTCCTCCCAGGGGAGGCATAATTTCGCGGTAATGAGACATGCGATGTATGAACTGGTATGTACTACAACATGTAGAAGGCGTGTTGGGTTAGTCTGTAAACTTTGGAGTACTCAGCCAATGGGGAAACAGAGGAGGGATTTCGCGGCCAGGAATAGGGTATAAAAATTCATGTATTTTTCTGACCAGGGGTGCCTACTTGTTAGACACCCGGTCTTGCAAGAACGTAATAAAATTAGGTGCTTCACTGTGAAGTCTGGCCTAACGCTCTTTTCGTGAGGTTTTTTTTTTTTTGCTCGTTTTCTGACACTGACAACACACATGTACATAAAGAGAGCAGCATGGGGAGAAAAAAAAAGCACCAAATGGTTATAAAAATCTTTGAAATGCTACCACACTCTTCTTGTGCACTATTGCTTTCCTATTTAGTAAAAATACTAAAGAATTTGCAAGAATTTTGGAAAAGTTTATGAGAATGAAGGACAAATTCTCTAGCTGCTTTTTGCCAGACTTTAGTAAGAATCCAGCAGAACTATGAATAAATCTATAGCCTTTGCCACCTTACTGCCTGTCCTTCCCCACCAGACCATGTAAGTTTCTCAAAACCGACTTTATTTTTTCACATAGCCATGTGAAATTACCAATTTATAGCTGGTAATTTTAAACACACACCATGGGATAGGATCCAGACCAAGTTCAGACAACTGTGCAGCCTGGCCAGCAGTGACTCTCAAGTTTCCATGGCCCAAAGCCACTGCCCTATTTACCGGCCAAGTCATCATCTGTGCTTAAAAAGGGGGTCAATAACTCCAGAGCACCTGAAAGCCATGTTTTCAATTGCAGCTCTGGTTTGCGTTCTGGTTGCTGCTTCTACTTATTTCTGCATGGTACCATCTGGATTCCACCTCCTTTCTACTTCCTCGTGGTTTGCAATTTCCTAAGTTCCTGGGCATGTTTTCTGCATTTTATGGACAATCAGCAATTTTGTAGCTCTGCAAATACAGCTCAGCATTCTTTCACTTTATTTTTAGCCCAAAGAACTGCAGTTTCCTAGCTTTGAGCCCCCTAAGGCAACTGACTCAGAGACCAGCCTGGTAGATGACTCAATCCCTTTCTTAAAGCTAAGTGATAATGCATCTTTGTAATTTCTAATATGCCAGCTGGCTGCAAAACCTCGAATACAGCTTATCCCTGAGGTGTGTCTGCACGTGTTGCCTGCAGGCCTCAGCATCCCCCATCCCACCCTGATTGAGAAAACACCCTCCATTCACTCCCAATTGACTTATCTTGGTTTTGCTTGGTTTTAAAATAGAATAGAATATTTCAGTTGGAAGATAATCTAGTCCAACTGCCTGACCAGTTCAGGGCTGATGAAAGTTAAAGCACGTTAAGGGCATTGTCCAAATGCCTCTTAAACACTGACAGACTTGGGGCATCAACCACCTCTCCAGGAAGCCTGTTCCAGCGTCGGACCACCCTCTCGGTAAGGAGATGCTTCCTACTGTCCAGTCTAAACCTCCCCTGGCGCAGCTTTGAGCCATTCCCACATGTCCTGTCACTGGATACCAGGGAGAAGAAATCAGAACCCTCTCCACTTCTTCTCAGGAAGCTGTAGAGAGCAACGAGCTTGCCCCTCAGCCTCCCTTCTCCAAACCAGACAGACCCAGAGTCCAGAGCCGCCCCTCACAGGTGTTTTTTGTTGTTGTTTGGGTTGGTTTTGTTTGGTTTTGATGGGGTTTGTTTTCTCCAAGTCATGCCGCGGCACCGAGAGCCGGCCTTCAGTTACCAGCGAGCCGAGGCGCTGCCCGCTGGCCGAGGGGCCTACCACCGCCCCCGGGCCGCCTGCGGAGACCCTCGCCGCGGCCGAGGCTACGAGCGGGACTCCGCGCCGTGGGGCAGCACCGCCCACCCGCTGCCGGCCCCGCCCCGGGGCGGAGCTCCGCTCCCCTACACCGGGAGGACCGGCGGCCCCTGCCGCCGCTGCTGCAGCGCGGGACGTGGCGGCACCCGCGTTTAGCCCCGGCGGCCAGGAGCGCTGCTCGCCGACTAGAGGAGCCAGGGGCCGCGGCTGCAGGTGGGTCCGAGGAGCCGGAGCGAGCCGGGGCCCGTCGGGAGGCTGGTCGGTGTCTTGCAGGGCGCTCGTTGCTGGGGCGGGAGGCACTCGGGCGGTGGGGAGTTTCGGTGCCTCTCTCCGGATTAAATGCTTTGGAAGCTGTCCGGCCGGAGGGCTGCGCGGCTTTCCAGCGCTGTGCCAGGAGGGCAGCGCCGGGTTTTATTCCTCGCTGGTGCCTTCCCCTGCTCGGCACCGCGGGGAGAGCGGCCTCCGTGCTGCGGAGCGCGGGGCTTCGTTGCCGGCGGGTGCGTTCCGTCTCTCCCTCCTTCTACAACTAACTGCGGGGTACGACAGATCAATACGTTACTCTTATGCCTGTGGTAGGCATTCTCGTTGTGGTGGGTTTTGGTTTTCGTTTGTTTTTTTTAAAATCTAAATTAGGCTCTGTCTAGCACAAATTTCCCTTGTCGCCGAGCTCTGCTCTTCGGTAAGCTCCTCGGCATGCAAAGACCGAAAACAGGTCAGAATACTGAATGTAGAGTCTGCAAAACACATGGAGAATCGCGCTTAACCTGGTGGTGATTGTAATTCTTTCTCTATTGCTTCCAGGTACTTAAAAACAGCAAAAAATGAATGTTTTCCCATCATGTCTCTCCGTGCAGTAGCTCTAGCCAGCTACAGCGGGACAGAAGCCTTCAAGCACCCCGGCTCGGAAAAGGTAGGGCAAGGAGGACATCTGAATATTGTCTCAGTGTTTTCGTTAGCTGGGGAAGCTTCTTCCAAAAAACAGCTTCTAGTTGTTAGTGGTTGTGGTAAATATTTTTAAAGGCCGTTGGTTTCATTACGCAGTTTATTTTGGAAATACAATATTGAGGGTAAGAAAGGCAACGCTATGAAAGGTGTCAAGCTGTCAGTGATGTTACTGGTTATGGCAGCGTGTTCTGGTACTTTTAACGTGCGTCTGTTGTCGTATTTCCTTTTAAGTGATTCAATTGAAATCGTAACATCTTGAAAGTAAATGGAAACCTTTTATCTGACTTCTCAGAACACCCCTTGCTTCTGATAAGATATAAAAGATAGGAGGGTTGTTTAAAAAAAAAAAGATAAACTCTTAAACCTTGTCACTCTTAATGTTTACAGTTACTGGTAGAGTACTCGCATTCACAGTGCTGTCAGGCAGTTGTGAGTCTTGCATCCTAAGAGGTAGAGTCTGTTAACTGCTGATATTAAAACGATTTTTTTTAAAAAGTAAAAGGAATTAATTAAAAATAAGCTACTGTAAGAACTGCTTTATTCAGTAATACTGACAATATGATATTTGTATGTATAAAGCCTGCCTACATGACAGTTTCTCTAAATTACTGCAGAGGAGAAAAAAAACCGGAAAACACTATCAGATACTAAAAAGAGTTTTTTCGAAGCACTAATGTAATCAAACAGTAAATATTTGAAATTCAGCATACTATTTTTGTCTTGAAATGTTACTCTTCAGTTAAAAGGGAAATTCTTTGTGGGTTTTACTTTCTTCTGCTTTCCATGAGTCTGAAGGATATCTGGACTAGATCTGCACTCTTCAGTCACCTTGCTCTCGCACAGTGGACTATGTAGAAGTCAACACAGGGTGGCAAAGGGCAGCACACCTTTTAATTCCCTTCCCTTTGTATGGGATCACAGGGTGCAGGGGAGAGTGAGAGGCATCCTGGGGATGCTTCTATGTGGAGACATCTCATTGATGTCTGTGAGTTGGGAGAAGGCACGAGATACACCTTAATGCCCATTGGAGCAGGGCACCCCTTTGATTTCCCTGGTTTCTGTGATGTGCTTTGCAGGTCTGTGACATACTTGAGGGAGAGGAGAGGAAGTGAGGGACAAATGTGTGACCTCACAAGGAATTTTTGAGCTTGGGGAGGAGACCTGTTGCTTTGCTGTCCTGAGTGTATCTTACTCCCTTGTTGGAATTAGCCCCTCGGTCCCTGTGGTAAACTGCTTGCCCTGGTTCAGCTTATGCTGGTTTGCCAATATGGTAAATCCAGCTTTGAGGTTAGAAATTCCAAATCAGAAGTGTCATAAGCGCACAAAGCAAAATGCTGATTTAGTGCAAACCTGCTCAGTCAGTTGAAATGCATTACAAATTTTTGTTGGGTGATACTGGCAGGCTGTATGCCAGGTCAAGTATTATCTATTTGTCTTGCTTCTCGCTTTATGCTGGGCCAGCCACATTGCTGACGCAAACCATGTGTGCTATGTTCTATCAAATTAGGTAGATGAGATTACGTGACCACATTTGTGCCCAGTCGATACAGCTGGGAGATCAAGCAGCACATGTATCAGGTGCTTGTGGAGTCGAGAACTCAGAGATTTAGCTCATGGCTTGTATACATCTAAACAGGCCCGTGGTTCCTTGAATTCTTTTCCACTTCATAGCAGTTGCTGTGACAGATTCAGCATCTTATCTCATATATGCCATATGCACATGTTTAATTCTCTTGCTGTGGAGAGTTTCTTTTGGTCACCTGCCTTCTGGAGAGAACTGTAAGATGCAGAGTTGAGATGCCAGTGCTCTTCAGATGATGTGTGTTCTTGGGGAGATTTTCAGGCAATCAGAATTACAGACAGTGTTTGGGTGACTGTTGGCAGGCCTTAGCAACGTATTCTTCCTGTTGGGATGACTGTGTGACTGGGGATATCATTACTAGAGGACTGTTGTCTTATAACTAAATTGTCTGCCTGTACGTTCTTGTTCTAGTTAAACCATGAAAGCTTAAAGGTGGGTTTCACTGAGTCAGCGTATTCTCCAAATCCCTCAGCGAGGATTAGCTGCCTTGCTCCGACACCTCAAATCTCTGTTCTCTCAGGTATGCCAATTTGTTCTAAAATGCCTTCCGGTGGGGAGCTTTGCTGGCCCTTGTAGTGCTGCTTTGTGTGTACTAAAGAAGTATAGTCTGCTTGGAGAGGGAACCTTGCTTATTGGCTTTGAAGATGGGACGACATCAAAGTGTATTATACCATTTGAAGGTATGTTGGGTTTGGTTTTTTTTTCCCCTTTTAAATGGTGGTTTGGTCATTTGAGTTATGCTGGCATTTTGAATACTCGAGTAAAACACTTGAACCATTCAGATGAGTTTTGGCAGGTTAACTCCTTGTTCATTCAAGAAATAGTTTCTGAGATTTTAACAGATTACAATAATTACTCACATGAGTATCATTTGCAAAACTGAACTTGAGATTTTTTTTTTTTTTTAATTGCAACTGGCCTGTTTCAGGTAGTAGCTTAAAATGAGGGGTTTTGGTTTGTTTGGGGTGGTTTTGTGGTTTTTTTTTTTTTTTAAGGTGGACAGAGCAGAAGCATGAGTTATTTTTTTTAAAATGTCTTTTTCTCTTACAATACACTGTGAACAAGTATTTAGCAGACTAACTCAACATGGTTATGTTTAGTGCTAGAGATGCCCCATGATGCTGGAGTAGTGGAGGTGACAAAGGATGAGAAGTAGTGGAAATATTGTCGAGATGGGCTTTGCAACAGGAGAGGAGAGCAGAGCAGAAGAGCTGAAGACATTAAGACTAAATGTTTTGTCTTGCATAGACAAGATGTTGTTTGCAGCCCAGGTTAAAGTATTCCTGTGCTATGGAAATGTCAATAGTTACGAAAATTGCTTTCTTTTCCTGAAAAGATCAAAATAGTTTTTTTGAAAGTCAGCTAGCTTTTATTTTTCTATTCCTGCATTTACACTGCTATGGCTGGCTACATTGGCAAGGTGTTTCTTTGCAAGTGCAGCCAATCAAATATGCAGGTTTGCTGCTATTTCTGCAAGAGATTTGTCCTCTTAAGTGACAGGTGGCTGGTCCCAGTCACTGATGAACTCTTCAGCTAAATTTGGCCTGGTTTTACTAGGACAGCATTGATAGCAGCTCTTGCAGTATAGCTGGTATGTGAAGTTCTTAATGATTTTTTTTCACATTTCTCTTGATGAGGACTGCTCTTTATGTAGACTTGCTTTTCCAAGGTATGTGGGGGGTTTTGTTTTTGTTTTGATACCTTCATTGGTAAACTTTCTTATCATGCAGTTTGAGTGCACACTGGCTTCCAGGTGAGTGACCCGTGGAGAGCTTTACTGTTTTCTGTTGAGGTATGTCCAAGGAGAACAACCTCTGGGCAAAGTCTGCAGTCTACAAGACTTGCAGCTTTTTTCACCAGCAGTGTTTAACATTCCTTCTGGTCCTAACTAAGAGTTCTTTGCCCTGGAAATGAATCTTGATTGTATCTATTCTTAGAATTTTACAATCAACTTATCTTCCCCAAAGGACACAGTTGTTAACTTCATTGTTGCAATGTGGTTGATAGACTTTGTGTATAATCTCTGCGTTGCTTGGGTTGCGGCGGTTCCTGCAAAGCTTTTTGTTCAAGGTATAGGACTTCAATTTATTCTTGAATAGCTACTGGCTGCAGTGTACTCTTCTACGTCACGCTAATGTTGCCATGTCTGCCACTAAAATCAGTGTATTCCATTTTCTGTTGAAATACAGTTTTGCAGTAGGTCACGTTGGACCTTGGCAGGCAGTATTTTTGATTCCTTCAGAGGTATTATAATGAAGTTGCTGTGGCAGCTAATTTTCTTTATGGGTTCACATAACTGTTGTCACCCCTATAAATAATGGACTGAAGGTTATTTTAGCCTTTTCCACATGAGGAGGAGTGTCTGAACTGAAACATGCAAGCATGTGACCTTTTATTACTAAGTGTATATATATATTTTTTTTTTTTCTTCTTGCTTTGTTGATATTCCATATGTCTTGCTAAAATGTGACATTCTCTTTTACTGGCAATGGAACCAGTACCGGTAACTGTACCTCATCCAGTTTTGTAGAACAATGGTGAATGATGTCAGTGTGCTTGAAAACATCATTGAAGTCTTAACTAATTGTGTTTGGCTAGCAGCAGCATACTTTACTGTTGGTTTATTACCTAGCCTTATCAACAACAGAATTACTTCCTGACTGCAGAAAGCAAGAGCTTTCTTGCAGGAAGTGACAGCAGAGTGGTGAGGGAATTAATTTCTTCCCTTTCTTCTCACTCATGTTAAAAATAATGTGCATTTTATTCATGTTGTAAAATTTTTTTAGCTTTGTTTCCCAACCTCTTGGTTTCTTCACTTTTCTGACCAGACAAATACTCAAGGCCAGCAGTGATTGGACATGCTGGAAGTTTTGGATTGTACCCAGACAGTGCTGAAGCTATCAAAGACATTCTCATGTCTGTTTTGAATGCATCTGGTTTGAAGCCCTCTTTGGTGCTGGAACAGACCGCAATGCAGGGAGCTGAGCATCTGGACAGTGACATGGAACAGTGGGAAGAAAGCAGTGATGACAGTGATTCTGCACATCACAACGCTGCCTGTACGCAAACAGACATTCGGTTTACAAGGCACCGGGCGTGTTGGGACAACACACGCTGTGATTCCTCTAAACCTCTGCCGGATACTGTCTTTTGTCCCCATTACTCTGACAGAGATCCTGCTGCTTCCTCCCTGAATGGCTTCTCTCTTTCTGACCTGTCCCCTCTGAAGCGGGACTGCTTTACCCAGGTGACGTTAACAGGAGGCACTGTCACATCGGCTATTGTGCATTCTGGCAAAGAACATTATACCTGCCCAGAACAAGACTTGACATTCACAAGGTTTCTTTCCGATTCAGCTGCTGGTAAGCCAGCAGATCTGTTGAAATACCCTGATGCTCTGGAGCCTGTGCCTGCCAACAACAGTGACAGCAATTCTCCCTGTGGACTTTCCCAGTCAGAGCCAGTCAATCGAACAGGTAACTTAACAGGTTGATTTTTTGTTTTGTTTTGTTTTAAGATTTCTATGCTCTGACAGACAACTGTAATTGAAATAGGCCTTGTTTATGGTGATTGCGAATTAGACACATGCTGTCATTCAAAACAGGAGAGAGGGGAGAAAGAGAAAGCTTAAAAATGAAGGAGAACCAGAGGTTTGGACTCAGAGAAGCCTGAGACACTCGTACTTGCAGTAGTTGCCTGTCTTGTGATGCAGAAGTGCTTCTGTAGTATGCAACCTTTGGTAATATATAAAAATCGCTGAGCTGCGAGCAGTGTAGAACATCCACTGGATGAGGCTTCCAGTAGCTTTGTCTTGTCTTCAACTTTACCCTTCTACTGAAAGCAGATATGTGTGGATCTGGGTGTTTGGTAGGCATTCATGGATGTGTGTACGGGCTCCCTGGGGCATCTCCTTGTGTTTGATGTGATCTGGAGGAGAGGGACCCCTTGGATTCTGGGGTTTTGGAGGCAAGGCATTAACATCCATTCTCGTTATGACTAAATTGGCTTGTGCCAGAGTGGGACTGTTTTTCCTCTTCCTCTTTTCAAGTGCACCCACCATCTGAGAGACACATAGCCCCATCCAATACAGATCAGGATCTTTTAACCCCTCACCAGTTTCTGGCCATGTGGATAATCCTGCATGTTGTCTGTGAAGAGACACAGACCGAGGGCTGCTAGCAAAGCTCCGCTCCTTCCAGCAGCGGCAGGGGACTCAGGGCAGCGCAGGCCCCTAGGCAAGGACCTGTTCAGTGGGGACGCACAGTGCGGCACCCTCAGGATGGCTGGTGGAGCAGCTGGCCTGACTTTGGGGCTGCGTGTGCCTCCGTGAGAAGCACCGGCCTTCCTGGGCTGCAGGCCAGGGCCTCTGCCCCTCAGCTGGGACAGCAGAACAATCCCCTTGTGTTTAATACCTAGTGTTGATACAAACAGCCTTTGCTACAGCAAGATGAAATATTTGTATTTTATTTATAAAGGGTGTTATCAGTATCTAAGGGCTTATTCTTACTAGATACTGAGCCTCAGAAAGATGGTGAAGCTGAGAGCAGGAAGCACTCAAGTCTGCACTGGTATTATAAATAAAAATGGCAAAGGCTGTTTTTTTTTGGTTGGGGTTTTTTGGTTTGGTTTCTTTTTTTTTTTTTTCTTCTCCCTTTGGTCAATAGTAGTCCAAGTGGTGCTGCTCCACTGAGCTCCACTTGCAAGCTCTGGTCCTTCCTGGCAATTCCCTCAAAACTCCTTCAAGGCCTCAAGTGGGCAACGAGATCTCCAATAGGCTCGTGCCTTGCAGGACTGAAGACTCTTAATAATAACAACTTGTGTCAGATGGGATAGGCTGTCATCAACAGTGAGTATGGCAACGATTATGATTGTTTCCTTCTGCTAGGTGTTTGGTTGGCCCCGGGCATTTGAGAGGTGCCCATCAGGGAGAAGGAAACCGCACGCGGCAGTTGGAGCTGGTTGGGGCTGGTCACACAGGTTTGGGTAGCTGGGTCTGGAAAACACAGCCCAGGCTCTTGGTGGCAGCGGGGGCTGCCAGGCACATGCGTAAGAACAAACAAATTGTGTGTGACTCGATCTTCTGGCACGATCAGAACGTGTCACAAGCCTGTATTGGGTCAGGAACACTGCTGGCACTTCAGAAAGCAGATGGAGGAATACAGCAGCCAGATGACTGAATAAGGAGCATCATTGGTTTTACTATTACTAGTAAATACTCCTAACAGGAGCCAGGAACCTGTTAGACACTGTGCAACGTGGTGGGCTCTGCCTGCATTAGACTTTGGGCTGTTCTGTACAATGTGAAAATTTCTGCATTTCATGGTTCCTTGTTACTTCCAGCCATTTAACTTGCCATTGGGTGTCCTGGGACAGAGGGAATGAGGTCTCATTTTTCCCTGCATTGTGCAGGACTATGAGGATTGGAAAAGCAAATGGTGAACTGAAAAACCGAGAAACAAAATGCCTAATTTGAAGGCAGGAATTACCAAGAGCTTCTCCTGACTTGCCATCCTTTCCACTGCTATATCAGAGGTGGTGGTTTTTCACTTTTATTTCTCACAGGAGAATTGGTGAGGGATGCACAAGATTTAAGAAAATGGCATAAGATGACTTAAATCAGAATAAATGTGGGTGTTGGTTTTTTTTTCAGTGGGAATTTCTGCTGGTTCTGTAAGACTCCTGTTAGGTCTTGTTCATACTTTTAAGGGCCATTCTGTAGTGGCCTCATTCTGAAAGGGCTCTGTCATTGTTAATGAAGAGCCTGTGACTGAAGTTGGTGGTTTTGGTGTTTGTTGTGGCTGGTGTGTCACTGGCAGTTCACAGGGCTTGTTCTTGCTTTTAACCTCTGCATGCATCGAGGTTGCTTCCTACTGTGGCTCTTGAGGGCTCTTTCCCCAGCCTCCACAGCCTATAGGCAACAGTGCTCAGGAGCAGCGGGAGAGCCAGATTATTTTTTTGTGTCAGACCCAGAGTTGCATCCCGTTGCTGGATGCACTGGGCTCCTTCCCTGTGCTCCTTCCTGCCTTACATTCTTTTCATTTAAAGATGCAAGAGGTGAGAAAAAGAGAAGGCTACCATTTGGTTTCAAAATTATATTTAAGATTAATTACATCTTCGATTTTAAAGAGAAGGGAATAATTTTCCTATTTCCTTATTTCTGCTTATTATTTTTAGTTCAATTTCTTATCTTAGTTTCATTATGTTTAGTTATCTTACATTTAGTTCAGTTTGTTATCTTAACTGATGAGAATGTAAGCTTTTATCAAGCTGTAGAGCCTTTATTGCTTACTTGTACTCCTCACCTACTGCTTATGCAGTAAGATTAATCATCAAATAGGCATGAAAGTAACCTCATTAGCTGATGAAATCTGTTTTGAAAAGTCAGATCATCAGCCTTTCCATTTTTCCTCCATGGTGTATGCAGTGGAGGTGTTAATAACTCCGTACAAAACCAGTACACCCATGTCACTGTGCTGGAGTGCAGTTTTGATTGTACAGCCTGATGTCACCGATGCTGAGGGCAGCAGAATGTGGTTTCTATAAATAAGGCAATAGAAAGACTCTAAACTAGGCCTGAGAGTCAGTGGCCTTTAGTTGGAGAAGTTTTCCTAAGTTCTTCTCATATTCTCACCTTCTTTATTTTGGTGACTGAAAAAAATTTAAGAGTGGCAATTTTTGCCTTTTTTTTTTTTTTTGCTTTTTATGAAGAGCCTTTGATTAACCCATGTTACCCTCAATGGCTTTAAATAGCCTGTGCGGTAGTAGCATTTAGATACTATTTTGTCCTGTAAACATGAGCACAGTGAGAGAGAAATTGCTTGATTAAGAGGTCAAACAAAAGGTACTAAACACCAGTCAGTGTAAAAAAAAAAAAAAAAAAAAAATTTCCTTTCATATCTCATTACTGTGTACCTCCATAGATATATAATTTTCGTCATCCTTCCAGCAAATTTCTTGTAGCAGTGGTTGTGAGTGTGTTGAAAACAAAACATGAGGGCGTGATCTCACACCTTCAATTCTCTGGGGAAGAAGGTTGTGAATATACATATATAAAAAGAAAGCCATTGTAATTCTGTAGAAAACCAAATGCGTGCTCTGCTGCATAGTGAAAAAGTTCTTAACAGGAGAAAGAGATGAATTTTGTGTCACATGCTCATCATGCTCAGCAGTGAATGCCAGGAAAACAAAACTGCTGTTCTGGGAAGCAGGGAGTACTGCAGCTAAAGTGTCTAACCCAGTTGTGTGTAGTGTCTTGTAGTATGGGTTGCATCTGGAAACAGGAGAGAGGTTTCCTTGAGGTATCAAAACATAATGCCAATGTTTTTGTTTTCCAAACTTACTGTACTCACACAATACCAGCAGTGATTCAGGGAGTCTTTCAAGACTAGTGCATCTCCGTGCATGCCCAGGCAGCAGTGATATTTCTTTTTCTTCCACCTATTGTGAATGAGCAGAGAGCAGTGTTGCCTGGTTGTGTTGCACACTGCAGAGCATCGCTTTAATGCCAGCCTAAGGTTCTGGCTGTGGTTGTCTCCAGCAGCTCAGGCTGTAGCTGGGAGAGTGCTGAAGTTGGGAGTACCATAGTGCTGTCGCTGCACAACATTTAAACTGTTTCCCTGGTAGTTGATACTCATGCTTCACGTTGCCAGGGTGGTTCAAATGTCAGCATGTTCCTCAGATTTTTCTCTGCTTCTCTTTAACTTGACCACAACCTCCACCCCCAACAATGTTAAGTTTTGGGAAAGAAAGTTTTGTTTTGCTTTCTGGAAACCACTTTGCACACACCCTGGGAGCTGCAGAGAAAGAAGTAACTAGTAAAAGTTCTTCTTGTACCCACAGGTTCTACTTCTCCTTTGAACCTAAGCGCTATACATTTGAATCGGTCCTTGCAGGACATCTGCATGCTTCCAGAAGATGTGGAAAAGGTGAGGACAACAAAGACTTATATCATAATGTTTTTATAGTGGTAACACTAAATGACAGGAAGTGTTTCTCAATAACAGAACTTTCTGATAGATGGACTAGTCTTTGCAAATACAGTATGTTCCTTCTCCTCACTGTGGGTGAACCTGCAAACCTAAAATGATTATTTCTTTATTATTATTCTTAATCTAATAATTAAATATTTTAATTATTTTTAAATAACAAATATTATAGAACACTATACAATTCCACTTTTCATTCTGTCATTTCCCCACACATTCCTTGAGACCAAACTTTAAGGTTATTATAGTCACTTTAAAGTTACGTTAGAATATGTTACACAGATTTTGTTGCAGCTACGTGCATAAGGATGGGATTTACCTCCAGCTTTTACTATCATGAGATAGGCAGAAGTTGGGTTCTCTTTTCTGTGTGTGCTTATGATGAACATGTGAGATTGCTGTAAGAGACTTACAGTATGAATAACAAGCACAGTAACTCTTACACCTGCAGTAATTTAAGCAGTTTCTCATGGTTTCTAATTTGCATAAGGGGTCTGAATGGTCTTAGGTGTGTTGCCTGATAAGCACCCCATTTGAGCTTATAAACAGAGATAAAGATGAGAAGGTAATGCTGCCACACGTAACTAATGTGCTAAGTGTTAATCTTTTCTAACCATTGGAAGAGAGGGGTTAATGTTATAATTAGTTATCGCAATAAGTAGGAATTAATACAAAATGTCTTTGGCCCATGAAGTAATCGTCTTTGTGCACAGCGCTGGTGTTACTGGAGTGGCAAGTTCAGTATCTGATTTGAAGCTCTCAGCATCCCTAAGATTCATCTAAAAAGAAAAAAACCCAACAAAACAGACCAAAACCCCAAAACCACACAAGAAATCACACACCAAAAACCCACAAATTTGTGAACTAGCTTTTCATGCTGCATTTTGTGAAAGGTGTTCCAGAAAGGAGATGATGTTTCTCCAACTGTATTGTGGGAACCAAAACCAAAGTAATTTACTTTCGGTCACCAGGAGTCCGGTGAGTATGTAGCTGGATTAGAAACCACAGTCTGAGAAATGTTGAGTGAGACAAGATTGCATCAACTGCTTTTCCTGTACAGGTGATTGGGGGCTGACATTAAAAGATACCAAGAGCTCAGTCCATTATGAGGGAGGCTGCCTTTAAAAAAAAACCAACAAACAAAAACCAAACAAAAAAACCCCTCAAAACACTTTTAGGTTGTAAAAGAATCCTTTTGAAACTTAGGAGACTGAAAACTAAGGTACATGTAGTGTCAGCAAGTGTGAGAGTTGTAGTTGTGTGCCAGGAAGGAGAGGGGCCAGATAATCTAGAGGGACTTTCCACTGATGCAAATGGGAGGGAAGAGAAATGAGAAGCTTGGTGTGTCACAGCTGAGTTGGGACTGCTTCCTAGGGTGATGGACCTATCAGGAGGCAAAGTTGAAAGCTGATAGTCATGTCATGCTGAGTACAGCAGTGCCTGTATCCTGTTCCATCTTTTTGCAAGACAGCTTGCTCAGATACACTCATAATTGCTTTTAATCAGCAGGACATGCTGTGCTCTGCCACTAACTTGGGGTTAACCAGTGTTGCCCAGGCTTTTTGAGTCTGCAAAGAAGGAGATGTCTTCTTTATCTCCCAAAAGCAAAAAGGCTGTTTAATTCTTTCTTTTGCTGATGGTGTGTCTTGAAGTTCATTGAAAGTTGTCTCTGGAGAAACTGTGCACCCAATCAAGTGATGTTAATCAGTGTTAGGGAAGAGATAAAAGTCTCTTCAAACACCCACAGGGACTTGTGGGCTCTCTCTAATGTTGAGATTAATCTCTTCTAAATGCACTTGGCTGTGAACAATAAGAAAGCAGTGATGTCTGTTATGGTCCTTCAGATTTATCTATTTCAAAACTCTGATGTTTTTCTTCATGCTTCCCATGCAGGCTGCAGGGGATGTCATGAATACTGACCTTGAGGTGTACTATTTTCTAAGCATAAAGCAGTTTTTATAAAGATTTAATTATTCTGAACTCAGAATCTGTAGCCTTAGATACTGCCATGATTTTTTTAGGCAGAGGTTTATCTTTGTACAATGCAAACATGTGCAGTTGATGGGAGAGGGGGGTTTCCATGCATGCAAGTGCATCTGTCTCTCCACGATGCGTCCAGTTTTGAGCCGAGCCTGGGCTGGGAAGCTGTGCCCAGAACAGCAGCAGTAGTGCAGGTGGGGCTGGTGGAATGCTCTGTTAGAGCACAGGAAGCAAGGGATACAGCAGTGACATTGGGGCAGGGAGCACGAGGCTTGTCTGCATGTCTCAGTGGTGCCAGAGGTGGCTTTACAAATTCCCTTTCCCTGGAGAATGCGTGACCCAGGAAGGAGAGATGGTAAAGAATGCCGTGGAGGAGGGCTGTCTGGCAGGTAAATGCTATGGTGAAATGCTATGCTTTGAAATGACTGCCTTTTGTTTAAGGTAGTGTGAACCCCAGGGAAGCTAGATTCCCACTTCACCCTTATCAGAGACTGCCTATGCAGCCTTGAGTTGACCACATAAGCTATCTCACTGCATACTCCCTACTTCACTGCCTTAACTCTTAACACCTGAAAGCATTTTACTAGCTTCTGTACTAGCCACCACCTGAAGATCTACAGTCCCTTCAAAACTTGCCACTTTTGGCCCAATCCAAATTAGACACACATGCAAAACTGCTTGTACCTGCTGACTTGAAATCCTGTTTAATAGGTTACATGGATTCACGCTTGCATGCTAAAGTATACATGTTCATCAATTAGGCATGTAATCAAGTTTCTTTTTATCTAATACCTGGGTAAGATAAAAGTAAATTGTATGTTTTAATCAAAGGTGAGACAATTATCTGGGCAGTTGCCTTTTGCCTATTGTCTCTGAATTGCCCTTGGGGTGGTTTTGGGTTTGGGTTTTTTTTTTTTGTGTGTGCTCAAAAGAAAGGTGAGATAGCCTTACATTTTCATTTTTTGAGTTGAAAAAGTTATATATTTCACTTAAGTAAATGTCAGAAATACTGTGTACTAATGAGTGTTCCAATCTTGTGTCCAGGAAAACGCACACTTTTTTGTTGCAGATGTGATTATAGCATCACTAGAAAAAATGAAATGTAATATCCTAAGCCAACAAGCAGAGTCCTGGGGGGTGGAGGAAACAAGTGGATCAGATAGCAGCTATCACACCGATTCAGAGTTATCTTCTTACCCTGGAGTGAAGAAGTGCGATTCTTCTGTTGCCTCTTCAGACAGTGGTTACGAAGGCAAGTTACTTAATGTGTAACACAACCTTGTCTGTCAGCCTTTGCTGTTTATTCTTGTGCAAGCAAATATTAATTTGGGCATGGCTTGGAGCCAAATCCTCTGTTACCTTCTTTGAATCTCTTGAGAGCTGTATTCCTTGAGGATCGTTATACCACAAGTGTTTTTCCCCAAGGGTCCAATTCTTCCTTCTGAATTCTCACAAGTGTTTTATTTATAGTCTTTTTCCACATGAAAAAAAGTAAGGTTGAAGTGCCACATGCTGAAGTGCCACTCTACACAGAGCATGCCTGTAGTTGCTTTTTTGCAGAATTTGAAGCTTGGTTCTTTCCTTCTGTGCTTACTTCTGCAGTATGCAAATCAGGCTGTGCAGTTGATGCAAGTGGAACTGCCCAGAATATTCATTCACATATAGTTTGAGGCAGGATAATAAATGCTCCTGGCACTGTAAGGATTGAGTCAGCACATGCATTTTTAAGTATATCTTAGTCTCTTGAGTAATCGAATCTTAGCAATGGAAATTAAATCTAGAGTCTAAATGACATAACTTGGGAGGAAAAGTGAATGGTGTGCTTGCATGTGAGAAGGGGAGAGACCACTTTGGTTAAGTCTCTAGAAGCTTCTTCCTAAGGAACGGAGGGACATGCTGTATGACAGAACCCCAAGAACTGGCTTTCTATGTGTGTGTATAGAAGTAAATAAATACATAAAAATGCTCTGTAAATACAGTCCGTGTGCTAAAATATTCATAAGCGAAGACAAATATAAATATAATTGCAGCTACTCTACAGTTGCTGGAAAAGTTTAACTGGTGTTGCCTTTGTCCTGGACAGGCTGTGCTCTGCTGCCTGTCAGCTCCCCAGTGCATCTACCATCACATCACGAGGTTACCAGATTTTGTTGCCACAGTGACTCAGAGGATGAATATGTAATTATTGGTAAGACTTTAAAATTATAACTGCAGAAACCGCTCCATTGTTCAGTTGAATCTAATACATTGTTTGGAAAATCTCTTGACTTAGTATGTTATTGCAGGAGAAGTAACATGAGAAAATGGAGAGAATGATGTATGCATGACTCCCTGTTAGAACACGTGCAGAAATACCAGACTGGTGCAGGATGTCCTTTCTACAAAAGAATATCTTTGCTGCTTTGAGGGTGTGATACATTGACCCTGGCTGGATGCCAGGTGCCCACCAAAGCCACTCTATCACTCCCCCTCCTCAGTTGGACAGGGGAGAGAAGATACAATGAAAGGCTCCTGGGTTGAGATAAGTATGAGGACATCACTCACCATAATTACCCTCTAGGGCAAAACAGGCTCCACTCAGGGAAATTAGTTTAATTTAGTACCAAACAAGTCAGAGTAGGATTATGAGAAATAAACCCAAATCTTAAGAACACCCTTTTCCCACTCCTCCCTTCTTCTGGGGCTCAACCTCACTCTTGATTTCTCTACCTCCCCCGCCAACAGTGGTGCACGGGTGGGGACAGGGGATGAGGGTTGCAGTCAGTTCATGACACTTTGTCTCTGCACCTTCTTCCACCTCAGTGGGAGGACTCCTCATGCTCTTCCCCCACTCCAGCATCGGATCCCTCCTACAGGAGACAGTTCTCCAATGTGAGTCCTCCTCATAGGCCGCAGTTCTTCGTGAACTGCGCCAGTGTGGGTCCCTTCCACAGGGTGCAGTCCTTCAGAAACAGACTGCTCCAGCTTTGGTCCCCTGCAGGATCACAAGTCCTGCCAGCAAACCTGCTGCAGCATGGGCTCCTCTCTCCACGGGTCTACAGGTCCTGCCAGGAGCCTGCTGCAGCACAGGCACAGGGTCACAGCCTCCTTCAGGCATTCACCTGCTCTGCAGTGGGGTTGTCCATGGGCTGCAGGTGGATATCTGCTCCACTGTTAACCTCCATGGGCTGCAGGGGGTCAGCCTGCCTCACCATGGTCCGCACCATGAGCTTGAGGGGAATCTCTGCTCTGGTGTGTGGAGCACCTCCTCCCCTCCTTCTTCTGACCTTGGTGTCTGCAGAGTTGTTTTTTTTTTCTTCCCACTTCTTAAATGTGACAGAGGCACTACCACGGTCACTAATGGGCTCAGCCTTGGCCAGCAGCAGATTGGTTCTGTAGCTGCTGCCATTGGCTCTGAGATACAGGGGAAGTGTCTAGTAACTTCTCACAGAAGCCACCCATGTAGCCCTCCCCTCTAAAACCTTGCCATGCAAACCCAATACAGCAACTGAAATTATGTCCAAGGATTAAACCCATTGAGTGTGGGTGAGCAAAGTGTGAAACTGGCACAACCTCAGCAAACTATACCAGCATTGTTTGAGATAATTAAGGACATGGTCATTTTCTAATTAAAGAGGTTGATTATATTTTAGGCAGCCCTCTCTCTGCTTCAGGATGAGAGCAGAATGTCTTTGTCCCCTTATGGTCACCAGTGCTTTGCTTCTCTTCAGAACTTCCTGAGTTTCTTTGGTTAGCTTCTGGTTTTTATGTATACAGAATTAGAAATCTTTAAAAGTAGCCCGAGCAACACTTAATCTCTATCTTACTTTTTCCTGTTAACAAATGCTTTTTCATTGCTCCCTTTGGTGTAGAGATCCACTTATTTTTCACATCCTCTTTCCCTAATATAATAATGAAGAGCTAGCTCCCAAAACTGCGTTTCTACTAGTAAGACTTATTTTGACATGTATGAATGGGAAGCATTTGTCTGGAGAACAATATGCATGGTCAAAATTAATGTTACCCATGCGAACGCCTTGTCTGCATAAGCATATTTTGTCTCTATAAACATAATGAAGTGTGTGCTTTAATTCTATTCACCTCACCTGTTACTAACTTGTTTATAGTGTTAGCTGTCATGTTTGTGAATGGTGTCTCCAAATATCTGTCAGCGTCTGAAAAAAAATCAATGTGCACTCCATTGGTTCTGTATTATTTATGTGTAGTGCCTCCTGGCTGGACCTGGACTAATCAGGCACTTAGCTTCTCCTTACCGATTCTCCTGCTCTTGAAGGGAGGGAGGCTGGTGGTGCTGATATGATGCATAGCTGTTAGGGATTGCTCTTCATCAGCAATGTCAGAGATCTGCAGAAGTGATAAGACTCCTTATGCCTGATTTACAACCAGGACTGAGGTTACTTCCCACATCCAGCAAGGGTGTTGTAAAGATGAATATATTTGAAACTCACACCACGGTAACACAGAAGGTAGATTTAAAACAGTGCTGAGTAACAGCTTTGTTTCATAGATAACATGGTAAAATTTTCTCCTTTACTGCAGAACTTGAAGACCTTGAAAATCTGTCTCTCACCCCAGATGAAAGGTAATGCTGTGTATCTTTACTATAGGAGCCTGCTGGCACTACCTTTTCTGCTGGACCAGCTTTTTGATGACTCTTCTGGCTGGGGCGGGGAAAGGTGTGGGAGGGGTAAATTTGGTCCTCCTGAAGAAGGGGAAGGAATGCTGCTTGACAGCAAATGTCTGTGGTGCTTGGCTTAGCAGAGCGTTTCTCTGGTCCCAGAGTCTTGCTGGAGGGTGGTGGCTGTGGCTTTGTGAGGGACTGGGTGTATCAAAGCAAGAGAATAGGAATGAAGGGATGGGAGAAAACTTTTCAGGGATGCAGAAGAGGCAGCTGATGACAGGCTGCTGTTTTTCACTGTCTGTATTGCTTGACTTTCAGATCATCTTCTAAACCAGGCAGCAATTCTGCTGAAGCAACAGCCCAGGAGTTGTGCAGAGCTTTCAGAAAACACTGGTTGCAGACAGACTCTACAGTCCAACTGTCTGGTTGCCTGAGCTCATCTAAGCAGAGAGTGAGTCTGAGCTGAAAACAGCGGGCTCTTTATTTGGTTCCCCAAATAATCATTGTCTCACTGCAGCTGCTTCACTGTTAGGGAATGGGGAAGCTGCATTTAAAAAACAAAAAGAAAATAAACAGAGACGAGTACTTACACTTTAGTTAATTTTCAATACATTTTTAGAAAATGTCTCGTCTCCTAGCAATTTTCAGCACATTTAAGATGTGCAGTTGTGAACAATCAGGATGTAATTTCCTCTGGGACTGATATGAGGGAGTTTAACTGAAGGGTCACTACATGCATATGAAAACTGAACTTGAAAATCTTGGAGTATAAAGGGATGTGTTTCACAGTATTTAACAAATGTCCAGCTGATGGGCTGTTCATCTTCATTTGTCTTTCCCAATAGTCTGTGCTGAAAGAAGAGCTTCCAAGAGAGCTTGAGTCCAGTTTGAATCTGGCTGAAGAAATAAAGATCATATCCAAATTAAGAGGATCTTCTGGCTGGACCCCACCAAGATCACAGATTATATTTAATATTCACCCTTCAGTCAAGTAAGTCTAAAGTATCTGAGTATTGTCATTTAGTACAGCATGGGGGCTTGTCTAAAACTGCTGAAGCTGGTGGAAGGAGCCTGGGTGATTTAACAGAACATAAGGTTAAAGCTAGCGGATGACATAGCTTCTGCAGTGTCTGTCACCAGCTTCACTAGAAAGCAGATGGCATCTCTTTCCCTTCTGTTGGCACATCCTGATTAACGTGGCATGTGCACTTTTACATGTGATAATACACAGTACTGTTTGGCATTACAGTGGCAGCGTGCTTATCTGGACTCCTAAAAACTTCATTTTGTTGAGACTACTTAGAGAGCATTCATAAGAGTTTCCCCATTTCCCTGATGATATTTTATGGGTAGCAAGTTTTCAGAAATGGTGAGAAAACAGGTTGTGTTTAGGGGAACTACTGTCTCACTCTGCATAAAGTGTTGTTACGCACACTGAGTAGGTAAACTGACTAATTCCCTGTGTTGCTGCAGGTCCGGTTGCTTTTTCAGTTGCAGATGTGAATTTCCCCCTCCCCCTTGATACAGATGCCACCTTAAGAAATGAAAAATAATTTAATTCTTGCAACAAGCCATAATTAGAAGCTGTAATTGATGGTATATTCTCAACTGAGTATCTTAGAGACTCCTGCTAAAATAATAATCTGCATCTCCTTCCAGAATCTCCTTTTTAGTGTGGAGGAGGAGGAGGAGTCAGCTCCTAATTTGGACGTTTTCACTGGTGCCAGTGTAGCTCTCTTGCACTTTGGGAGAATGTTAGCTAAACTGTGTTTTGGTGTTGAAAGGTGTAACTATTTGCTTCTGTATGCAGGAGAGATGCAGTGGTGGCTGCCCAAAATTTTACCTGTGTTGGTTGTGGAACCCCAATAGAAAGCAGTAAGTATTACCAAAAGGAAAAAACCTAATGAATCCATTACTAGTAATCAGGCTATAATCTTCACCAACTGTTGTGGTTTAACTCCAGCTGGCAACTAAGCATTGCACGGCTGCTCGCTTACTCCCTTCTTGTTGAGGTGGGGAAGGGTAAAAGTGAGAAAACTCATGGTTGAGATAATGACCGTTTAATAGATAAAGTAAAAGCCACATGCATAAGCAAAGCAAAACAAGGAATTAATTCACTACTTTCCATTGGCAGGCAGGTGTTCAGCCATCTCCAGGGGAGACAAATGCCATAACTCTGAATGCACACCACCCCTTCCCCTTTCTTCTCCCAGCTTTATATGCTGAGGATGATGTCATATGGTATGGAATATCCCTCTGGTCAGTTGGGGTCAGCTGTTGTGGCTATGTCCCTTCCTAACTTCTTGCGGACCCCCAGCCTACTTGCTGGTGGGGTGGTGGTAGGAGCAGAAAAGTCCTTGACTCTGTGTAAGCACTGTTCAGCAGTAACAAAAACATCCCTGTGTTATCAACACTGTTTTCAGCAGAAATCCAAAACACAGCCCCATATTGGCTACTCTGATGAAAATTAACTTTATCCTAGCCAAAACCAGCACACCAACATAGATGTACCACAGCTGTAAAATTATCTGATCTAGAAGGAAAATATCATTGTTGGATGTGCCTGCAATAAAAAAAAAAAAAACCCAGGCTTTTTTAAAAAAGCAGATCTTGCTACTGCCTGGAATTTCTCATTGTGGACAGAATACAATAGCTGATAGATGTCCTTCGCATGCACAGTAAAAATTCATGTCAGTCAATAACAAAACAGGAAAGTTATTAAAAAAAAAATCAAGCTTCCAGGCTGGAAAGTGCTGATTTTACATCTTCCAGTGATTTCTTTCATGGTGTCAATTGCCACATTGCTAAAAGTCTCTTTTTAGAGACTTCATGGAAGTTTCATGCAGCCTTATGGAATGTGTGGTTTTGCTCTTTTGGGGTGTCTTTTTAAAACTTTTTTCTTTAAATCCTGATCACAAAATCCTGCTTGTGTTTTAATTGAGATTTTGTGAGAACTGCTTGAAAGCATGGTGATTTACAGGTCTGACAAACAGACCTTAGCTAAGAAATCTTTGATGTGGCTTGTTCTGGGTCTGCTCACAGAAGAGCAGCATTTGCGATGGCCTGTCTAAAGTATCAACAATCTGTGATGGTGCATTGGCTTGAGCTAACTTGAGATGCTGAGATAGCTGGGAAAAACGCACAAACCTCTTGTCGCCGGTTGGCTGAGGCAAGCCAATCACTGGGACAAGTCCTCTCCTATCTCTAAACCCCTTTTTCCCCTGACCGGGAGAGAAAGGGTTAAAAAGCAGAGATACGAAAAGGAAAAGAAAGATTTTGTGAGACCTCTGAACGTTTGGAAAACTGAAACAAACTTTAATAAAACTAGAACAAAATATATAATATGCAGGGAAAAACCAATGCAAAATCTGAGGGTTTGTACAGGATGGAAAAGCGAGGGTTAAACGGGAGTGAGAGAGAGAGGGGGACAGTGCCGCGGAGAGTCCAAAATGGCGCCGCCACGTGTGCGCCCTCGTGGAGTAAACAAAGGATCCGCGGCTGTTACGAATGCTGGGCTCCAACGTGCAAAGCGCTGTTCCTACCAGTCTGGTCGTGCGGTTTGTAGAAGCAAAGCAGCAAAAAGCGGCAGCGCTGGCGGCAGAGAGAGAGACAGCCCCGAGGCGCGGTTCCCAGCGGCCAGAGCAGTCTGTCCCAGGTGGCGCGGCGGGGGCTTCCCTGGCACACAGCTTCGCTCCACTCTGGCAGCGCAGGGGGAGCCGTAGCCACAAGCAGGCAGGCGGGCAGGGTCCGAGCTGAGGAGAGACAGCCTGTAAGGTCCCCGGAGCCAAGCTGCGAGTCTGGAGAAGCCTCTTCCTGGAGCGAAGCCGCAAAGTCCGCGGCGCCCCTCGCAGTGCAAAGTGTCCCGGAGAGCGAAAGGAGCGAAAACCCAAAAGCCGCGAAAGAGCAGCCGCTCTTAAAAGGACAAACGCGCGCGAGAAACTTTTTCAACCAATGAGATGTGTAAACATAACATGGAAGGGAATAGTCCAACTGGTCAGTTTAAAACAAGCCTTCATACAGGGTTTTTTTCCTCAAACTGCCACACCTCTTTGAATGAAAAAGTGTTATATGAATGTGACTTCAAGATCAGCTTGTCTTTCCATTTGGTGGAAGTATTTTCTTGTGTGTTTTATCTTGTGTCTCTTTTGCCGGGAAAGCAGCAATGGTTTCTCTAAGATCTCATGGTGAGAAATACAAAGTACAGATCTCGTGCGTGTGTTTGCCACAACAATAAAACCCTCTACTTAAAAAATAAAAAAACCAAATTCCTTGCTTTTCACACCAGTAGATCTGAGTGTGTTAGGTAGGGTAGGCATACAGACGAGAGGTATGTCCCATAAGTATTAGAAATAGTCACAATTTCATTTCTTATCCACCTGCAGAATATATCAGAAGACTCCGCTATTGTGACTACCTGGGGAAATACTTTTGTGACTGCTGCCACAGCTATGCTCAGTCTCACATTCCTGCCCGAATACTTCTGAAGTGGGACTTCAAAAAATACTATGTATGCAACTTTTCCAAACACCTACTGGACAGCTTATGGCAGCACCCAATTTTCAATGTGTCATGTATTAACAAAGCCCTCTACACAAAGAGCAAAGAAATGGACAGGGTGAGGGTAAGTGTGGCCTTTTCTCTTGGGAATTTGTGGGTCTGAGAGTTTTGGGAAGAACTCCTAGGGCCAGGGTGCCCTTTGCTGTGTGGGAAGGAGGCAGAATTGGTTTCTCCACACTTAGACTTGTTGCAAGACCACTTCTGGGACTTGCCCTTTTTCCCCTCACATGGAGGGGGAGGAGGAGGAATTTTCCAACCTATGCCAGAGGTTTCATTTTCCCCACCTTGTCTTTGGGTGGTGTTTCGTTATTGGTTTCCAGTTTTAGTTCACTGGAGGGAGCTGGGTTCCTGCAGCAAATATTTACCTCTGCTTGGCCACTGACTGTTGGAAAGCTCTGGAAGTTTTGAATGACTCTTTAATTTTGTGGGCCATTAGAGAAAATGCTTTGGCTCATCTAAGGACTGTACTTCCTGCAGCCTGGGAAGGGTGCTCTGCTGAGGATTGCAAGTTGCCATGTGCTCGCTTCTTGGCTGGAGGATTCACTTATCTGTTCATACACAAGTTTGCCTCTAGCATCCTGGTGTGCTGACATGGAGCCACTTGTAGCGTTATGAATTGCTTCTGTTGTCAGTGAATTAGTCTTTGACTTCATTGGCCTTTTCAGCATTAGAAAGTCCGTTTTAATTCTGTGCTAACTGTGAAATGCCTATTTTTAAGTGTGGCTTGATGTACTGACAAGAGGTGCTGACTCACTGGTGCTCCTCGCTTAAGAATATAAAAATGCAATTGCTTTTAATTTAAAAATTGTTTTGTTTTTCCCCTTCATCTTTTAGGAGGTGCAAGAGCAGCTTTTTCATTTGAAAAAGCTTTTGAAAAGCTGCCGGTTTGGTGAAAGGTATGGGCCATGATCGTGCATGAAAAATAGCTTATTAAAATGTACCTAAGGTGTTTGTAGAGCCTTCTTTTCTAGAGACATTTGAGTGCAGTTTTAAATGAGTTTAATATCATTAGAGAAAATTCTGATAGCAAAATTTCCTTCTATTGCACTGCAAATGTTGAGTGAAGAACAGGGAGGCTATTTTTTTTTTTTTGTGGTAGCTTGGTAGCTTTCTGTTTCTTGTAACAGACATTTGGTTTTAAATGAATTATTTTTATTAGGTGTATTTTTTCCTACTCTCTCAGATTCTCACTTGTTCTTAAAAGGTCAAAGATACTTATGTGTATCTCTGGGATGATTTGTCTTTTTTTTTTTAAAAAGGAATCCAACAAATGTGTTCCTTGAGGGATTTCTTCCAGAAATCTGTCATAATGCTCAATTCAGTTTATTTTATAAACATACTCAGATGAAAGTAGTAAACAAAAGTGACAAATACCAAAACATGACCTTGCTTTTTGCTGCAAATTAAAGATTTTTGGTATTCATCTTCCCAAACTATGGGCTTAAGCAGTAGGTAACATATGAATGATAAAACCTTCACTGCAGAATTGCTGACCTTTTTTAAAAACAGATGGAACCAAAATAAGCATTAAAAGTAAGTTCTGTTCTTTCTTTGACATGTGTCTCTCTTATGCATCAATTACATGTTGTTCACAAAAATTTAACAGAAATGTATTTTACTGTCTCTCTTCTGGACAACCACCTGTGATTCCATTATAGAAATAAGCATTAGGATCCTCTCTGTACGTTTCACATTAGTGATATTTTAAAAGTAATAGCTATATTTTCAGGGTTTGCACTCTCAGTACAAGCATAGTTTTGCTCACTAGTGACCTATGCAGGATAAAACACCTCAAACTCTGTAGCTAAAAAAACCAAATTATTGCATTAGGTACTGTGTGGGATTTTACCCTCTCTTCCTGAGGTACTAGAGAGTGCTTTACATGTTATTTAATAGTTGCTGGGATAACGGTGCATGGTAACTCCAATGCCCAAGAAATGCACATTTAAAGCAGACATTCGAAATCCCAAACCCTCCAGTTTTTCTTAATGTGATTTCAAATTGGGAGGGGAGGTATGATTTAGCATGAACTTGCCTTGTATGATCCCTGGGTGACTAGAGGAGGGAGAGAGGCTTATTCTTCAAATATATTTGAAAAAACAACTTTTTGTGGCTTGATTTGGTTTTTCCTTCTCTTTGCAGTGTACTGAAAGAATTTGAACAGGTCCCCAGCCATCTGACAGAGGAGCTGCATCTCTTCTCGCTGGATGATCTGGTGAAGATCAAACGAGGGCAGTTACTGCCCCTTCTTAAAGATATTCTAAAGAACTCCATCTCCCATGTGGATGGTTGTGAGGTAAGGAAAAGCGGGGCTCTTAGTGTCCTTGCAGCCTTTAGTGTGAGGACATTCCCAAATTTTTTTTTCTTAGATTAAAAGTAAATCAACTCTTTTGCTGTCCTTCTAGCTCTGTCAAGCGAAGGGATTTATCTGTGAATTCTGTCAGAGCGCAGATCTGCTCTTTCCACATCAGATTGCCAAATGCAAAAGGTGTGCAGGTATGTTCCAGACCAAACATTTTTCTTTCTCCCTAGGTGGATATTGGTGCGTAAAACTGTTTAGACTTATTTTAGGAGAACACTGACAACTTGCTTCACTGAAAGCATGTGTATTTGAAAACCATGGATAGCATGTATCTTCGAAAGCCAACCTGTGGCAGCTGTCTTGCTGGAGCAAACTCAGGGACTTGGCAGAAGATAATCAGCCTCCTCCTGCAGCCGTATTTATTGGGCCTGTGCCTGGGACAGTGCTGTACTGCTGCTATATCAGATCTTGCCAACATTCATTGTAAATCCTGTGAATCTTACAAAAATGTTTAATCATAGTTATTACAGTGGTAGTTGTTGTCCTAACCTTGCACTACTGCTTACTTTTCTACTTGGGTGAACTAGATAGAACACCCTGAACACAGCGATTAGTTAATTTTTTAATTTGTCTTTTTCTTGAATGTTAAACTGCTTGTTTGTATAAACAGAGTGCAAAACCTGCTTTCACAAAGCGTGCTTCAAGTCTGAAGGCTGCCCCAAATGTCTGCGGATCGCAGCTCGGAGGATGCTATCAGAAACACCATCACTGGTGCCTCAGTGAAACTGGATTCCTCTGACTGCTGATTTCAGAAGATGCTTGAAGCCAGATCTTCAGGTGCCTGACTAAGAATTAAATAATGTTGTTTTAGACATTAGTATTTTTAATGTGTGTCTCCTTTATGGGGGGTTAAAAAAAAAACTTTAATATCATCATTGAAAACTCACCCTAAAGGAGTTTCATCTTAACTGGTGACAGAGAAACTGGATGTTAATTCTGCGAGCAGCCTTTTGTTGCTGCGTTTTGTCCTTGTGTGTAAGATTTTTTTGATATTATATTTTTCCATATAAAAATAATTCTCTGTAATTCTGCAAATAATGTATAGATAGTAAATGAGTGTTGGAAATCCTTACCTGTGTTGGATGTTGGAAATAGGAAAAAGTGGTAAAGTATAAAATCATCCTCTCAAAGCTCTAAAATAGAAAAAGCTTGTCTGCAAGCTTTAGGCAGATGCTGAACTGAAATTCTGTTCTGGCAACTGGGTAATGTGAACTAGTGGATTTTAAGTTTCTTTTAAACAGTTGTATGCAACAGCTTGTGGTGGGTTGACCTTGGCCTGCCCACCCAGCTTCTCTCTCACTCCCCCTCCTCAACAGAACAGGGGGAGAAAATAAGATTGGAGGAACTTGTAGGTCAAGGTAAAGACAGGGAGATCACTTAACAACTACTGTCACAGGCAAAACAGACTCAAATTGGGGAAAATTAAATTTAGTGCGAATTAGAAACCGACTTCAGTGGTGAGAAACAAAGACAAAAAAGTAACAACTACCCCCTGCTTCATCCCCACTTTTTCCCAGTCTCAACTTCACTTTTTCCCAAGTTTTCTACCTTCTCCCCTGCCTCAGATGGTGCTGGGGAATGGATGTTGTGGTCAAGGCTAATCTGCTGTTCCCCTGATCCAGTGTGGGCCCTTCCTATGGGCTGCAGTCCTTCAGGATAGAACTGCTCCTGCATGGGCTCTCCAGGAGACACAGTTCCTTCAGGAAATATCCATGTGCTCCAATGGGGTCCTTTCCATGGGCAGCAGGGGAATCTCTGCTTTGGTGCCTGGAGCACCTCTTCCCCCTCCTTCATGTTTGTACTGCTGTTTCTCACTTCCTTCCCTGCTTACATGGTGTTTTGCCTTTTCTTAAATACTCTTTCTCAGAGGTACCACTACCTTGGCTGAGGTGCTCAGCTCTGTCCTGCAGTGGGTCCATCAGAGCCAGCTGAAAGCAGTTGTATCTGGCATTAAGCAGTCCCAGCCTCTTCACACAGAGGCCAACCTGCAGCAGCCCACTGCCAAGACCCTTTCACCTACACCCAGTACACCCTTCTACAAGTTTCCTTCTAGAGCACTTAGAAACGTGAGGAGAGACAATGAGTGCACAGGAGACCTACTCCTTAAATCCACCCTAATGCTTGCAGACCGAGTCCTTACCTAAAGGTGAAGTACTGGAAGTTGCAAGCAGCTTTCTTTCCCAGCCTGGCTGGTTACTTCTGATGAAACTGGCTAGGGAAGCAGGCCCTGCCTTCAGAAACCCAGAGCAGCTGCTTGAAGCTATGAAGCCATTTTTCTGTTTGTGCCACATGTGAAGTACTAATGAACAGAGAAACCCTAGAACTTGAAAGCATGTATTTCTGATCTTTCCAATGGGATGCTCTTAATATTTTGAATTTCTTGTTCTCATTTTGTGCTTTGTTCTTCTTTCACCTGCTAGCTTCAGCTTTTAGCAAGAAAGATCAGCTGTCTGTTAACAAAGTCTGTGTAGTTCACCTCCACACTAATGCGCACAGTACTAGTAAGCTCATAACTCTTCCACTTAGGTATTTCCTCTGTGGCTGAAAACAGCTTACCTACTTTCTGCTCAGAGGCAAGATTATCATCTCTTACTTAAGATCACCAAACGGATACTGACGCAGGGTAAGACATGGTGAGAAAGAGGCTGCTTATGCAGCTGACTGTAGTGTTATGCAAGAGTAAATTCTCATTTAAGTTGGGTGCACAACTAACTGAATCACATGAAAGGCCTTGCTGTAGGGATTTTCTGCTTACGAAGGAGCTCACTTGAGTAATCTTTCTGTGGGATAACCTGCAGGGCAACCAAATATATCTTTTTCATTATTCATTAATTTAGAAGAGCTGATCTGGTTTCTGATTATGCCTTTACAAATGCTCAAGTCTAAACAGTAGCGGTATGCAGGAGATGGAGCGTTAGAGTAAGTTTCATGCATCAAATGTTAATGCTTTGCATTCACTTAGTTCAGTCCAGGTCTCCATAGAGTCTGTACAGCTTATCCTGGCTAAGTATTGGTATGTGCTGCAACATACATCACAGCATACCTATAATCCAAGTAAAACTGGTTAAAATGTTGTGCTGCTGAAGCTAAAGTAAGAAGGGCCAAGTCAAGAGATGCCACCAGGTTTGTCACAAGTTGGAAGGAGTAACAGAGGCTCCTATTTGCTGCTTTTGAGGAGGTGGTGCTCTTGACCTAGATCTGGAGGAGGGTCATACCAAAACCTCATCTTGTGTGCTGGTGTCAGCCCAAGATACCACAGGAATATGGTGAGGCCATTCACTCTGAACCTATTCCCTGATGAGAAGCAAGGCATGGGTGACTAGACCTGTAGCCACAAGGTGTGCTCAGTGTTGCTGAGGTGAGTTTCTTCTTTATCAGCTGCTATCCTGGGACAGCAGAAAGCCACCATGATAAAGCATGCACTGTATCTTTCTGTATTTGGTAGTAAAGTGGCTTGGACAGGAAGGGGTGACTTCTGTGCTACAACCCCTCTAGGTGTCTTTAGGGTGTAGCCATGTTCTTTGAATCAAGTTTTGAGATTCATTAAGCTTCTTAGATCAATACTATGCTCTTCTTGAGCATATATCTATGGATAACTACTGAGTTTGATAATTTCTGAGGTAAAACCAGATGATAAAGCAGATCCAAGATAAGAACTTTTAAAGAAACAAAAGCTACATCACTACAGTGAACTTTGCAGGAAGTAAAATCCTATGTGTGGAAGCTCTGAATTTTTTGAAAGGAGAGGATTTAGAAGGGTTAGGCTGCCCTACCAAGAAGCTGGGCCAGTTCAAACTAAGCTGCCTGCTTATTTTGTGTGAAATATGACTCTTCAGTTAGGGAAAGAAAGGGAATTGTTGCACCTTTCTGTTTGCCTGAGCAGTGAAGACCAATGTTTGTTCTTAACGTTGGGTTTCAATGATGCCATGTGGATGCAGCAGGAGCACCTCTGAGGACCCTACTGGAAAATCACTTTCAGGGACATAAGAGGCAAAGAAACCTGTTCCAAGTTAACTGCCGCCTTCACTCTGCAGGCAGAATTCAGGTCAAGACAGTTTTATTAGTAATTTCCATAGGAGCAGGTTTTCAAAGGAAAACAATACAGTAAACATCTCACTCTTGCTAACAATTTTATCTGCTATTCTACTAGTTATTTCTTTATATTGATTTGTCATATTTTTCCTCTTAGTTTTCTGGAGGTGGAATTGCTTTGCTAAGACTTTGTACAGTGTGTTGCAGCCAGGAACTTTCATGATACATCATACAGCTGTTACTGTAAATAATAGAATAATACTAATTGCCAGGTACAGTATGGACTCACAAATACAGATCTTGTTGCAACTGTGAGCAAGTATGTCAAGTAATTAAGTAGTTTTATGGGCTCATATAATTCCAGGGATATCTGTCACACTCATTCTCCTTAAGAGAAGAAAATATCTGCGTGTTTTATGAGAATGATATTTTGTCTGGTTTTGCACAGAGAGTACACAAACTCCCTCAGCAGAAGTCTTTCACCTCTTGATGTGCCTATTTTCATGCTTTTAATTTTTTTTTAAAGGAAATTTACCACTACTTCCCAGCATTTGCTCTGTGACTGCTGCTTGATATGGTTGTCTTTTATGGCAGCAATCCTAATACTCTGAAGAACACTTGAAGTCTTCTCTCAAGGATATGAGTTGTACCAATGTGATTCAGCATTGACATAATTATTGGTATCCTTTGGTCTAGAGTATTTGCTCTCTCGTGATTCTCAACAAAGCTACATGACCCTTTCATGTTGTATATGTAAGCGCCATATTTGATCACACATGGCATAGCTGTCTGACCACAGACTGAAAAGTCTTCTGAAGATGGCAAAACCAGGAGGTTGTTAAGGGAAATCTAATGCATAAAGGAGGGAAAGGAGAGGCAGGGAATAAATTTGCAAGAAAAGCTTGTATAGCATACACTTTAGTGGAGTGTGGAGAGAACTGAGCAAGACTGGCAGCAGTAAAAGAAGTTCTGTAAATTATCCATCTTGGCTACAAAGGGTGATGATATTTTACATTTGACTAGATTAAAAATAAAAACGCAGGTTAAATCTGTTACCAGTAAATGAAACTTGCCCAGGACTAGTCTCTGTTGCTGAGGGTAGATGGAACATGATGGGCCAAGTTCAAATACTCCATGCTTCTGTTCACCATAGGATTGCAAAATCAAATGTGCCTGTTGTGAATGGCCCCATGTCCATGCTAACACCTGATCTATATTTGCTGTCATGAGCCAGAATTGTGCTGTGTTTAGTCTTAACGGTTTGCTAGTGTAGACATCAGTGATTTAATTAGAAAAAACCAAAAATGGCTGTCATTGGTTAATGTAATCACTGGAACGCTCAGGAAAGTTTAAAGCTTGGCAACTGCCAACTGCTCACCTTCCACAAAACAATGGTATATCCCTAAATTTTTTTTTTCCCTTACTAAATTGTTGAAGGTTTGTTATTTTGGGGCTTCTGATAGAGTACTTCTTAAGGCAGAAGAAAAAGGAACAATTTTTACTTTCTCCCCACTATGCAGTTTTCCTCTCAATGTATCATTTAAGGTTCATTTATTTGCAACCAAACTAAACCCAGTGCCAGCCCACTACCAACTGCTCTGAGGATGGGGCTGGACAACAGGGGCATTTAAGGGCCAAATAAATTCTCTGAGTGTGCTTGGATATGCAAGAGTACCAAAGCACCTTTTGCCCGAAACACCAGCTGGTTTGTCCAGAAGAATCATAAGCAGTTGAGGAATTGCCCAGTTCATTCTGGTGAAAAAGAGCTAGATTATCTATGACCTTCATGGACTTAAGGGTGGGTATCTGTGGAAATACTGTGGAGGACCTGTGTAGGTGCAGGCACAAATGCTATGAGCAGATCAGCACATAGATAGCAAAATTTGTCACAAGGCAGCAAGAGTTAGACACCAAAGTAACCAAGTGTCCAGCTGTAGGGGCTATATCCAGGGCACAGGTTTTTGTGGTGACAGTGCCCATTCCATGGTCCTAAGGTAGGTACCTCCCTCCTGGTGCAGTGCAAAGGAAGCCAGACACCAATGCCCTGGATCCCATAAAAGTACTGAATTTGGGATTTAAGGAGGAACTGAGTAAAACATTGCAATCTTATGGAGGCCTTATTGATGGTCCATTTCCAGTAAAAATTTTTCATTGCCTGGAGGTCTATTCCTTCTCAGGCCCAGAAGTGCCCAAGTCTGAGTATCTTTGATTCTAGTTACCTGCTTGGGATTTGAAAATTGGGAATTCTGCCTGAATGATGGACAGATGCTCACCATAGAGAGAGCTCAGGGTACAGGATGAAATCCTTGTGGAGCTTCTTTCAATGTCAGCTCTTAGCTGGAAACATAATTTTATTCAAGTGCCTGTCATATTCACCAGCACTGTTGCTGATGTTGCAAACAATGCAGGATCTGGATGTACCCAGAGGTGTTCAGGCAATGGACTTTTGTAGGAGCTGAGCTGGAGTGATTTTTGACAGCTGCCCCCGCTGTCCCCGTGTCACTTATCTGAAATGATCTGACTTAATTTACTTTCCCAAGCAGCAGCGGCAGTTCCTCTTGGATTCTTTCTCTACTGTTTCGGTCAAGGCCTTTGGAGTTGTCCATAAAGGCAAAATGAAACTGAGAGGTAAACTTCCAATATTATAAGACCCTCTTCTCCTAGGCCTGTTTTATTCACTTTTTAAACCATTTTTACCTCTTTACAGCCCAGATAAATTTCTTTATGAGATGTGCTCCTTATGCACAAACAAGTGCTATTCCGTGACCTAAGGATGACACTGAAGATGTTCGCAAAAAGAAAGGAAAGCAAATTCATTGAGGTGGTGTCAGCCTAAAGAAAAGAACAAGTGCTGGTGAATAGCACAGACAGGTCCTTGGAAAGGCCTGCCTGCTACTTTAGGAGACACCACCAAGAAGCATTCCCTGGAAGAAGTCACAGTGCCTTGCATAAAGCAGAAGGAATGCGGTGGTGTGGTTACTTCAAAGCAAGTCAGTGACTCTGCTGTTTCACATCAAAGAGTGTGGGAATGGAGAATTTATTTGCCTTACCTGGAACTGGGAACCATTTTACTGTGCCCTCATCTTGGTCCAATGGTTACTGTAAATCAAGTTCCCTCTCCCTGGGTTCTCAGAAGGTGAGAATAAATCAAAGCGGGAATGGTTTTACTGGAATAGGATATGTTTTCGGGCCTCCTACATATTTCATGGATGAGACAAAAGAATGTGAGTAGTAGTTTATGTGCTAACACAGCACAGAGGATATACCCAGGATTTCCTAAGCTAGCTGAGACCCTAGTAACATCTGTCTGCAATAGCAATGTTCCTCTCACAAGAAAACACCTTAGCACAGCATTTCCCTGTGCCAGCACAGCGCTAACAGGGCCAGCATGTCATGCTGTGTTATGCTAGAAAAAAGTTTATGGGTCTGTGAATGAAGCAGGAACCCAGGGCTACCTAGAAGTGCAATGAAAGATTGAGAACTTACTGAAGGAGGAAAGTATGATGAGATGATGAGCAATTGGACAAAAGTGCTTGCATTGTTTTGTGGCTAGAAAAATGCAGTCGAGCAGAGGCTGAAACAACCCTGAGGAAGTCGATGGTATAGATGGAAGCACACCCCAGGTCTAGACCAGCATCCTGAACAGAGGAGCATCTTTCTTCTCTGACATTGAGACACAACCATGATGGAGACAGACTTTCTCAGGAAGGTTGAAATACACGGAGAAGGGTGAAGAGTCCCTGTCCCCCACAGTGAAGAAAAATTTCATTCTCTTAACGTTTCATCAATTTGTTAGTCAACATGTTAACAACACCACTCATCAACCTTTCCTCTCAGAGTTTGCTTAACATGGAGGATCTGGATGCTCCAGACTCCCATCTAAATGTGTTTGAAGACACCTAGTGGTCTCTCCTTGTTGAATAGCACTGTGTTCCCTGTAGTAGGGCTCCTTCAGTAGATCCCAGCAGTCAGGTGCAAGTCCTGTACCACACTGTGTGGATCCCCTGACCCTGATCCACAGGATTTCTGTATTTCACAGACTGATGGGAAAGCAGAAATAACTACCAGCATGTCCTATACACTTCCTATTTCAAAACTACTTTCTGGCTAGATAACATATGCACTTCCCCTTTTACAGAGCAAATGTGCACAACTGCTGCTCCAGCAGGTGCTAGCTGGAGATGGCCATGGCACTTCTGCAAGTCAACCTTCCTGCCGAGACATGGGGAAATCCACAAACAGCCCATCTACTGGTTCTGAATCTGGCCTCTGATGTTGGGACCAGGGCCTGTCACCATGATGGTCTTGTCCTAGCAGTGTGCTGAATGCTCACCAAAGGAATATGATGACCTTACTCTCACATTTTCCCAGCAAACTCCTTAGATCATCCTACCCCATCCTTTCCTCTCTGAGTTCCTGCAGACACACTGTTCACTCCTACCTTCCCAAGGGTTTCTAGCTTCCACAGTCACACCTTTTCCCTCTGTCGTTTCCTCCCCTCTAGCATCTCTCACCAGTGGTTTTCCAAAGCCGCCATCATACCTTCCTTCACGTTTTCCTGCCAAGAATAATCACTTTGGTGCCTGCAGCTTATTGCCTCCAGACATTGTCTTCTAGCACTCATCTCAGGCCTCTGCTCTCTGTCCCTGTTCCTCTTACAGAGGAGCAACCTGAAGAACTCCCATGAATTAGCTTTTGACTGTTACTAAGAGACTTCACTTTCTCCATGACTAAAATCCCCACCGCTCTGCTAGGTACCTTTTCACCACTCATCCTTTCTTCCAACTTGACCTGACTGCCAGTGAAGCCTGAAACACCTTTCAACAACTTAACTATGACTCTGTTGTTTACCATTGACCCTTATTCACCCACGTACTTTCCCACTTCAAGGAATTCAGAATTCCAGTCCAGTTTACGAGAAGAAAACTCTTTCTGATGGTGCTAAGACTGAGGTAACTCACGCTTTTGCTTCCCACATCCTAATGAGGTGTCATAGTTTAAGACCAGATGGCAACAAAGCTCCATGCAGCCACTCACTCACTCCTTTCCTCCTCCAGTGGGATGGGAAGGAGAATCAGAAGAAAAAGGTAAAACCTCATGGGATGAGATAAGGACAGTTTAATAGGACAACACAAGGAGAGAAGGAGTAATAATATCAATAATACTAATAAAGCTAGTGATGCACAATGCAGTTGCTTACCGCCCCAGAACCTGATGCTCAGCCTGTTCCCGGGCCGCAATCCCTTCTCCCGTGGCTGGCTCCCCTGATGTCATGGTATTGAATATTCCATTGGGTAGTTCAGGTCATCTGTCCTGGCTGTGCCCCTCCCAGCTTCTTGTGAAAATTAATTCTATCCCACCCAAACCCAGGTCATGAGGACAGAACACAAGCATATGATTTTTCTCAGAAAAAGGAATTGATTTCTGATCCTCAGATTTTATAGTGTCTAACTGTCCTTAGGGCACTGTTTCCCAAATCTACAAGTCCATAGGTGCTTCCAGTCTTTTATGCGCATGGGGTCTTACCAGGAAAACAAATGCTGAAGCCATGCCATTGCCTAAGGGCAGATTTCTCAAACAAAACCTATAATCCGAATTTGACAGCAGAAGGCACAGAACTTACCTGGTGGTCCTGCCACTCTGCTGTGTCAGATAATTTCAAGCACTGCTTATGCAGGGATGGAGGGCAGCTGATATTTACTGTTTGCCACTAACATCCTGATTAAACAACGATGTTGCACAAAACCTCTGTCTAACAAATAGACAACTTGTGGCTACACAGGACTCCTCTCCAGAGTTCTGCCTGAGTCAGGGGAAGTAGGAACAAGAGGAAAGTTGCTGACACTGAATAATTTCTGAATAATTTTTTCTACCCCAGTGAAATAAAAGCTGACCCAGGGATTTCATGCTTTTTGCAAAAAAATCTTTGTCCCCTCCTTTCTGCCAAACAGGCATCAGAATGATGGTGGGCTTGGGGGTGGAGAGCTGGGGCATTAATTCCTGCATTTGCACGATGACATGCAGTGCTACAACATTTGGCACCTACGAGTCACAGAGTGAGAATGAGGTCTCAGGGTCATGCTGAGGCTGAGCAGTGGGGGTGCCAGGATGCCACTCACGCAAGAGGCTCTGGCATAGCATATGACCCACCATGTGGCAGTTCAGACACTGGGGCTGCAGGAAATTGTGAAATTTATACATTAGCTTGAGGTTCTAGTTACACGTGATGGTTGTAAGCTGCTTTTAGAAACTCCAGGTGGTATTTAATGGTTAGCTATGTGTCTGCGCAAGTAGTTACGTCATCATGTCTGGTCCTGGGCTTCTTAGCCACAGGCAACTGGACACTGAAAAATAAGATATCACTTAAATTTTGCCCTGTGTACTGCCTGGAGACTTTGCCCTAAGCCAGGATGAGGGGCAAGAAAGGAATGAAGAGGGGTGTGTTTCACGTGTTGATCAGAAAGATGTGCAAGAAAGGGATTTGGCACAGTTCACAGGCAGGAAGCCCGAGGAGAGCAGTGACTTGTATCTGTTCACCACCTCCTATCACCTCAATAAAGCAGAAACCTCAGTTTTACTCTCATTGTGAGAGGTACAGGTGTTTGCTCAGCTGGATTCCAAGAGATGGCTCAGTGTAGATGGCATAGGACCTGGGGCTGTTGCAGGCAACAGAAATAGCAGAGAAAGTACCTAAGTGTGCTGAGCTCAGTGAGAGGACAAACCAAGGAGCAAATAAGAGCATCAAGTGAAAATTGAGAACATCATAAGAACGTCTCTTGGGAGTTCTGTAAATCTGATGGGGCAATAGTACAGTACAGACCGTTAATTTTTCCCTGTCGTAAGCTTCACTTCACGCCCCCTGCACAGACATCTTTCCTGTGCTTGCCTAATGCACAACTGGGCTGCGGCAAGTGGTTGCTTCCTGGGAGAAGGACACGCTCCTGAACAGACCAGGTGACTGCAGCACATGCTCCAGCTGGTCCAACACCCAGCCCTGTGTGTTGACCTAGAAACCTGTCTGTATTTTACAGGTACAAAATGCCACAGGTGTAGCCTCACAGCCGAGGAATGCAGCACAGTGTTCTCATTATTGGCTTTTCCTCTGTAAGCCACAGGAGAGGACATGCCTGTCAGTTATTATCTGTGGCCCAAATCGTCCCCAATGGCTGTGCAAAATCAGTGTGGGGCTTTACATCGCTCACAGCTACATTAGCCTCTGCCTGTAAAGGGAAGATCTCTCAGAGTGTCTCTCTAGACCATCCCTCCTACCTGCACCCTTAAGCCACCTTCTAGTTGACCACCATCATGAAATGCCAGATTTAACTTGGAATTACAACCTTGTCTTCAAACTGGGACACATCTGAGAAGCAGGAATGCTATGTATTGATCACCCAGTAATAAACCATTGCTACGCTATCTAAACATGATGTGAAAGTCACGGTTATGTTTTTAATGATCTTTTGATAAAACAAGATAGTTTTTCTTCTAACCTGACTGAAGTTTTGTCCTCTGCCTCCAGGGTACACAATTTGAAACCCCATAGTTAGTGGGAAGATCAAACTGAGACCCCCAGTACAAGCTGGCTATAATTTTAAGCTTTTCCAGTCCTTTCTTTGAGGAACTGTGTACACATTTAGCTCTGTGTGTAGGGCGTCACTTGTAAAATACGATGCCTGTGCTCCAGCATGTGTGTCAGATGCCTTAAGTTACACTGCAATAAATACTGCTAGTAAAATGCTCAAGTATAGTTTAGGGGGTGGATCTCCTCTAACACTAGCTTTGCATTTAAAGGTGTTTTTGGAAGAGCCTTGGGTGAAGAAAAAGGCAAATGAGGCTTGAAGACTTTCACAGAAGAGATGAGAGAAGCATTAGTGTTGAACTGAAAAGCTGCATATTCCGAAGCAGCAGCTTTGTTCATGTTTGAACAACTTGATCGTAATTTTCATTTCAGTCTGTCACAGAAACTTCAGATGGTGGCTTGCTCCATATACCTTGTTCTGCAGGGCAAAAGAAACTGTAAGCGATTCAAACAGTTTAAACCTCGTTCATGTCACTATCTCATGTGTCTGCTGTACGTATAAAATTGGTAAAACCAACCCAATTTCACAAAGCGTTAAAACTTCACGGGAAAAGTACCACTAGAGGGGGCTGGTTGTACGTAACTTACTGCAGGTTTCTGCGCTGCAGAACAAGGTACAGTGATCCTTGTCTTGGTGCCTCAATACCACTGCAGGTATGTAATGGACACCACCAACCTGTGCAAACACGCCTCAGTTGTAGCTGTAGACACGTAAACTGAAAAACCTGCCCGGAACCCGGGGCAGAACCCTGAGAGCTAACCTCACCAATGTGCCATTGCTGTGTTCATGCTGCTTTCTGCTCCAAAGACGCGTCTGCAGAGCCACCTCAAGCTGGAGCTGAGCAAACATTCATCCCCAGGAAGCAATGTCCACCAGCAGTTCTAGTGTCTGCAGAACACAGCTGCACCACGGGTTCACTTCAGGCTCTGGCTCCTCATTCCCCCACCTCCAAGCTTGCCCACCTCTATTCCTGTATTCCCTTAGCTCCTTTTACTACTCAGGTTTTGTGAAAGACGCACGGAGTGCCAGCTCTCTGTGCTGCTGCCAAGTGAGCCATGCAGAGAGTACAGCCTTCTGCCCTGGGGCCTGGCGCAGAGGCTGCGTCTGGTCCAGAAATCCTGAGTGCATTTGGAGCTCTTTCAGGCTGGAGACATTTTCTATTAATTAGTCCTGGGAAGCTTTACAGACACTCCTAAAATAACGGAAGAAACTGCTTAAAGAGATCCCTAGAGCAGCCTAATGTTAGCTATCATTTTTTTCTTTGGAAGACACAGGACTGCTGTTCCTTAAAGGCATATCAGTTCGGGCAGGAACTGAGACATACCACCTCCTCCATGCTAGCCTGGCACAGCACAGCTCTCATTTGGAAGCCAGAGAGTGAAGCAGTGCTGCACTTGAGAGAATAACAACAATAGATAATAATAACACTACTACTACTACTACTGTTGCATGGAAGACAATGTAAGTGCAGCTCAGATCTCCTCCTCTGCCAGTCAACTCCAAGCCCGGAGCACAGGAGGTCATATGTGTCCATGTTTATCTGTGCCTGCATCTGCACTTGGAGAAGCACCTACAACAGTAACACAACTCTGCAGTGCCGGAGTTTGTTTTCCTCACCATGAGCAGCCAGGAATGGGTGAGAGAAAGCCAAAGGCTGCTGCTAAGTTTACTGGGCATCTTGCTAGATCCTGGATTTGGTGATGCTTTGAAATTAATTTCAGCCATGGGCTCTTAGTATGCACAAATATTGTGGACTACATCAGTCCCAAACAACTTTAAAGAAAATATAAAAATCTCTCTTCCTTCTGTACCATGGAGCTTTTCCCTTCCTGCTGCCCTCAAAATCATGGGGTGGTTGTTCAGACCACCTACTCTATGGTAGGCATTGAAACTGCTGTGGTGTCTAAATCAATTTTCTACTCTGTATGTGAAGGTTTAGCACTTAGCAAATGGCAATCTTCATGCAGGTAACACATTTCCCTGTTTACTGTGTTTGAATAATCCTTATTATCATTTGCATAAACTCCTTCAGATCGTCTCTCCTCACTGTAATGCCCACGAGTTCTACCAAACCTCTGAATTTCCTCTTTCGGTTCTCTTTCTGCTACATCTATTTCTGCTTCTGCATTTAAATGTCTCTGCCTTCGCTCCCAGTCCAGACTGCTGCCTATGCCCAGTTCTGGCAGCCTGTAGCTGGGTATTTGCACTGAGAGAACTTTGATCAATATTAATTTCGTGTGGGAGGATGAACCAAGTATGAACTTCCATTCTCCTAATACTTGTACAATCACTGATTAGGGGCCATCTATGCTCACAATACTCCTTGGGAAGCAAGGAAACAGAACATATTGGATCTGTATTACTTACCCAATGTTTTTCTAGTATCTTCTGTGATAGCTATGTATCTTTCCTTTAGGTTATTTCTGGAGAAGGAAAGGGCAGCCAGATGAGTAAGATTCTGAGGTTGGTTTTGAAACTTTTCATTTCACAACAAGGGGTGTATGAAGTTATTTTCTGTTCCAAGGAATTTTCATGGAAGATTCAAAATCTCAGATGGGAAAGCAGAGATCTGCTTCTCTTCAATGTTCAAACATTTGAGCTTTCTGTAATTTTAAGAACCACCAGGCATTTATAGGCTGTTCACACCTTCACACCATATCCTACCTTAACCACAGTTATATATTGTTCTAATTTCCATTTGATGAATTAATAAATCCAGGTGGCATGTATATATAAAATGCTATGTGTTTCTCACATGCACTGTATGTTCTAGACACAATTGTACATACAATACTTTTCTAGTTATATTTAAATACTTGGGTTGTCTAGAAAGACAGAGATGTGTGTATCTGAATGCATTGAACATGTACACAGAGAACATCAACATTAAGGGCAACAAAGAACAATGCAGTCTCATGTATGAATTTCTTTTCTACAGTGTCTATTGGTTTCACAGAGCTACATTTTAATTCTTATCTCACTAACACTTCACACTGCTTGAGAACAACCACATATGGTTTAGAAATACATTTTCCTTATCATACAAATGTGTATGTGCACATAGAGGGTCCAAATGAGAGAATGATCATATTTTGCATGGGGATATTCAACTTAGAGCTATCACAAAGATGCTTGCAAATAGTGGCTGGCTCTGCTCCATCCACAGCTCTTTCAGGTATGCAATTATCATTTACTGATGTTGTTTCAATGAGCCTCTCATATAGGACAGGATTAAGAATGGGGAGTGTCCTGATTGGAGTTAGAACTAATTCTGTGCAGTGATTTCACTTTCCAGCTCAGTCTCTTCTAAGTGACGGCACTTTCTGAAGTTAACAGCATATTTTTGCAGACAGTCTCTGCTTCTAGCAGTGACAACGCTTGATGTTCACAGTTACTGCCAGGGGTTGGGGTACAGAAAGGCTTTTGCTTGTACTTGCTCCTGTGCAGACCAAGGTCACTGCTAAATCCTGTGTCCCATGGTGGGGGTGCAGTAAGTGAGAGGCTGCACCAGAGGAGCGAACAGGACAGGTGACCCTACACTGACCAACTGACCAACAAGGTGTTCCATCCCACAGACATCATATTTGGGATAAAGCTGACGGATCACAAGGGTCAATCTTTCTTCTTCAATGTCCAGCATCTGAGAAGGACTCTGTCTGTTCTGCCTTTGATCCCAATCCATGCATTCCTGAAACCAGTTCCAGAATCCAGCTCCTGAACCTGTTTTCCATTTGCTGCTGAGTCCAGTCTGGGACTTCCCCAGTGTCTGCCCACTGCATCAGTGGTGATGGTGACATGGTTGCCGTGGCAAGGGTGAGAGGTGGGGGTGGGGGGGTGGAGGGTTGGGTTTAATATTGGTATTTTATGTATTTGTGTGCGTATATATATACACATATACATAGATGCATGTATATACAAGTATATATATATGTATATACGTGTGTGTGTGTATATATAAAATATTATTGTTGTTATTTTCATTAAAGCAGTTTTGCGTAAGTCTCACTCCCTTATTCCCTTTCTCTTCCCCTTTTTGGAAGGGACCACTTGTCGTTCGTCTAGTGGCTGGCCCAGCCCTAACCCATGACAAGGAGACAGGGTGCAGTGAATCTTCCTAATATATTCAGTGACATAATTAATACCCAAGTATGGTCCCCAGCATTACAATGTACAGATCTGGTTTAATTTTATGTTGCTTATATACCTGAGGTTCTTGAAGTCATTATGTATAAAGCTAATATATAGGCAATATCCAGATACTAGAGATCTTCTAATAAAAAACAACCTACAACAAAAGCAAACAGAATGATGAATTAGAAACACAAATGACAGAGAATCATGAAATCAGAATAACTTAGGCTGAAGGAGACCTTTGGAGGTCATCTAGTCCAACCCTGCAGCTCAAATAATTTCTAAGTGCTACACACTGTGCAGGCTTCTATGGTTTTTATCTAGTGGGAAAAAGTATGATGGCTTAGCTTATTTTCAGCATCCAAAACTGCGGTGCGGCTCTTACGTGAGCTGAGATGACCTCTAGAGGTATTCTCTTCACTCGCTGTGGATGTTGAGATGGGTACCTCAATTAGATATCTAAAGCCAGGAGGATGAAGCTACATCTCAGCATTCCAAAATACTCTAAAAAGGGACTTTTGCTTCTGTACTCCAGAATCTCCACAGGACAGTCGAATTTTAATGTATTGACTAAGTTTTCAAATGCTGCCTATTTTTACTGCTACACAAAGGCAGACAGTAGAGCTAAAAATGGAAGCTGTTAAGACCATCTTTCTCAAAACATTTTCAGCTAGAATGTCTATTTACTGAAAATGAGCCACAGATGACTTTTATGTAGTGAAGGTTAAATATGCCAAGGTATTTTAGAAAGCATTACAATTAACTTACATTACTTCTGTCTTCTACTACTATGAGAAGGTCTTTTTTGTTTGGGTTAATTGCAGGGCTAGAATGGAAATTAGTGAATGATTATAAGATAGAAATCCTCGTTTGTGCTTATAAATGCTGCAATCCTCCCAGTTAATAAGAAATATCTTACCCAGATGGAAGATGTGATAGCAAATTAAAGGAAACCGTAAATTTCTTCAGTGACTTCAGTGTGTGAATTTCAGTAGGGATTTCTCTGAAGTTGTTCCAGATCACCAGGACGTGTAGGGCTTTAATAACAAACACCTGAGGAGGGAAGGGGACAGTGAGTGGAAAAACCAGTGGTTGTCCATCACAAAACGTGTCACAGTCCTGTTATAGATGTTCTGTGTTTCTAGGATCAGTAAACTATGCTGGAAGAACTGGGAAATGAGTATTGTAAGATTAGCTACCACAAGTACTGTATACGTAGATACAGCTAAGTACTGTAACATTACTGCAGACCCAGTGTGAGATACAATTGCCAATCACTTACGGTGTCTTAAAAGACTGGGAATGGGAATTGCAAAGCAGAGCTGCTAGTGCTGCTGGGTATAAACACTGTCCAGCATGTCCCTTTGTAAGCCTTGGGTTTGTTCCTGGTGTCACAACCTAGCCTTTTGCGATTACATTCTCCATTTCTATAATGTCTGCATGGAGACTGTTTTTGTTAAAGCCAAATGAAAGGAAATCAGGAAAAAAATTTTGTTTGGTCAGCATTTTAAAAAGACCCAAGGAACCAACCTGGCATTTCCTGCTTTTGAAGGGCAGCGTTTTTCAAATCATGGATCAAAAGGAGTAGTGAAAGTTTTCAAAAGAGCAGTTTGACTATTAGAAGCACCTTCATTTAAGTTACTCATCTGCCTTTTTAAGGTCTGATATAATTGGCTGTATACAGATGGTGAGTTTGAATGGCAGGAAGAGGGAGGATCACCCTTTAGAAAAGTTTGAAAAATACTGTTTTAGGTCCTTAGCTCAAGAGCCCTGTACTCCTGAGGGAGACATCTGAAGGTTTAAACTGGTGCTGCTCTGAGTGGAGGTCTGGGCTAGATGACCCCTGGAGCGCCCTTCCAGCCTGCATCTACAACTGCAAATGGTCCAAGGACAGCCTTTGCCAAGGCAGATACAGCCCTGGGCCTGAACAGGGTAGACCTTGCAACCATGGAGCTACCAGTGTACCATCAGGTAGCATGGCAGTGGGTGTGCTACCCCAGGCTTGTAAAAAGAAGCGGAAGGGAAATGTCCAGTCCCTTAAAACAGACATATCTGTTGGCATCATCAGGAATTTGCTTAAAGTGCAGATGTTTGCAAAATATATAGGCAGCCCATGTTTTTCTAGTAGCTACTAGATTTTAGTAGCTATTCATTCCTAGTGTTTCTGTTTACACTAAGCCTGCTCTTATTTAGATTTTCCCAGTAACTGCAGGTGTTCAGCTGCTGCAGATCACATCTGGACACCTTAAGTGAGATCACTGGGAATTGCAGCTACAGGTTGCTCAGTTCTGGGGGAAGATTGTGGATAAGGGACAGGAAGACGCATGTGAGCAGAGAGGAGCCTGGGAGGGCAGCCATGAAGACTTCTGTGATTCTTTCTGAATTGCAAATAACCAAAAAAGTAAAGAAGTTGAATATTTTAAATTATTATTTTTAATTTCTTTTAAGTATCTGTGCTGTGCCGTTTGCCTCACTGATTAAATCATGACTCTTTGAAAGTTATTTTTTATATCTGAACTGTAAAATTTCAGCCTTACATCATTTTAGTGAAGTCATGGAAAATAGACAGCACATACCTCTATAGGAAAGAAGAGTAAATTATAGAATGACAAGTTAAGGTTGGCCATGGTACCCATTAATGGGGTCAAGTCTGGAAGGTGGAACAAAAAGTAGGCCTAAAAGATACATAAAAAATGGATCAGCTGCATAAAGAATCCTCTCAGCCCTTTCATTTAAATGCAAAGAAGTAACATCCTTAAGAGCAATTCTTCAGGGCTCACAGATTTATCATGAAACAAAGCCAGAAATACACAGTTTGACTCCCCCGTGGATGGAGTCAGCTTAAGCAGTGACCACCATAAGCCTGAAGGCCCTATTAGCATCTCAAAACCCGGCCCCTTGCCACAGAATCCTTCACTGTCATTCCTACTCCCTTCCATCAAATCCAAATAACCTGCTCTCTTTTTCAAGGTGGGCACAGTCCAGAACTGGACATTCTGCTAAATTTATCCACAGAAGGAGTCCAGAGGTCATGAGGTACAGAGTGACATAAGCGCACGCTGGCTGCTTACCCGCTTGGGAGCAGATGGCGCCTACACGGCACAGCACGGGGCCATGGGACCCTCTCTGCTTTCGTGCATAATTATTATTTTGCAAGGTGAGTGTTCTATTTCCAGATGGCAGAGTCTGAAATAACGTGAGGACTCTTCCTGAAGCTTACCATACTGATGTCTTTATAGTGTGCAGAACAGCATACAGGAGGGTAGGGGGTGACAAGCCCTAAAACATTCAATTAATACGGAAAAGGGGGACGAATCACGTGCAGCCTCGTCCGTACTGCTGGCTGGGTTGGGCCCCTGCAAAGCACCACGTGCAGCACCACAGCAGAGTGTTGTTGTAGGGGAAGCTGTTTGCGCACACCAAGAAAAACTGGGGATGAATGAATATTTTTGCAATGTAGATGATCAGGGAACCAACACGTAATAGAGCGCAGACACGGACACACAAGCTCTACACCTGCAAGCTCTGAGAGCAGCAAGGACTTCTCTCGTACCAGAGCCGTGGTTCAGGCTTTCCTAACTGTGCGATGAAATGTGGCCCAGCTCTGTGGCTGCCTCTAAGCTCTGTCACTTTCGGCTTGCGTTTTCTTTTCATCCCACTCTCCCATGTTGTTCAAACTGTGTTAGACATCCCTTTGTAACCTTCCTACCTGGATATATTAGCACAGGAAGCCTAGTCAAGTTCTGGACTACACTTCACTCCTAGAGGCGATCCAAGTCATCCAAACCCGCATTAAAAAACATCTCCAGAGCCTGGGCAGTGCAAATCTTTTTCATTTTGTTGCTCCTTTATTAAACTCTTCCTTTCATTTCTAACCTAGGAAATTTTATACAAATTCTGCTAGGAGAACACTGCTTCTGTATTATCATGATTCTTCTGGAAAGTATACAGTTATTGTTACGTGCACCATCTCAAACTACATTGATGCTGAGATAATATTTCACTATTATCACATATAAGCTCAAATACACTTTACTATATATAATCTAGCATCTAATTCCTTGTAATCCAGACTTAATTAATCATATTCATAACAGATACACAATAAAGTGTATCTATACAACATACGTGACCTATTCAATTGTCTGTAGTTATATCAAATCTAAATATAAGAGTTCCAATACAATATGATAAAATCTAAGAGTTACAATAAATAGGTTCCTGAATGTAAATAATGAAGATTATAATGAAAGAGAATATATATACTGCACTTGAATTCAGAATTTTCTTAGTTTCCTGGAGTCTGTTTTGCAAGAAACACAATGCTTCAGTGCTGAAGATTTTCCCGGGCAGTAGCAGGTGACTATATTTCTTTATAAAAAGAGCATTGTCTATATTTCATTAAGATTAAAAACCAAAATGAAAATTCTTCTGGAGATAAACAAAAATCTACAAAATGTGGTTCTAAAGATGAAAAATATTTCCAGCAAAAATGAAAATCCAGTGCAGATGTTCTCATTGGTAGCTGTGAAACATTAAAGAGATGTAGCATGAACAAGACAGTCTGAGATAGTGCAGGATTTTGTCGTGGAGTTCAAATTTGTTATGCTGATGAATTGTTTCAAACTGCGTAATTCATGAACAACAGATAAGACCTCTCAAGTATCTGTTCCTCATATGGAACAAAGTTCACTAATTTAGCAGACAGCTGCAACAATTCCTTCACGTTTTAAACAACTGCCTTTGAGGATATAGAAGCAAAACCAGAAGCACTTTGTCTTCTAAGCCATATGATAACCCAGAGGAAAAATATCTTGACATTTACTGAGCTGTGTGACTTGTGGTGGCTCTGCTCCATGTGGAAGCCCTTCCCTTTTTCAATTCACAGCATTTCTGTTTTTAAGTATATGAATGGTCAGAGTATCTGAAACAGCAACTGAACCCTGGAAGTCTGTCCTGTTTTGGCTTAAAGCAGATGATGGCATTGGGATTCCTTGGTGGGCCTAGGCAGGAGGGCTGGCAATCAGTGCCTCTGGAGAAGAGGTGCATCTCTGACCTTCCTCCCCTCTCCAGAGAGTGATATGGAGGCAGCAGCTTCTGGACCCTGTGTACAAGGGGCCGTTTGGCTCTTCAGTCACATTCCCCATTCAGATAGATCCTTTCTTTGATTCCTCCATGGACAAGCCGGTGGGCTGGATGCTTTGGTCCTCGTCTGCTGATGGGGTCATAAAAGCTTAAAGACAGGGCAAATTTAAGGTGGTGTTTCTATAGTAGCAACAAACTGTGGTCATATATCATGTAAGTAAAGTACTGCTTTTGCTGGAGTTTATAACTACATCTTCAAGCACAAAAGAAGGCTTATTGTACAGTTGCATTAAAACCTGTCTACATATCTAACACGTTTCTAAGATGCTGAAAAATATTTCCTGCTCCCAAAAGAAAGCGATGTCAATACCGTTTAGGATTGTTTCATACTGAGCAAATTGAAATGTCTTTATGACTTAGGAAGATATTATTTAATCTTTTTGTGAATCTACACTTCCACTTTAGTAAATAAGCTGACATTTCAAAGGCAGTGAGCCTTAGACAAATAAAACAATGTTTTGCAAAATACAAATGAAGGCATTTAAAAGAAAATTCAGACCTCAGGCAGCAATGGGGAGACTCCAGAAATAACTCAAGTCAAGTTGCTCCAGGAAAGGATGCAGCACACCATGGCAGTGCATGGTTGTGCATGAACTGAGAGCCAGGGCTGTGCTGACTTGGCTATCCTGCAGACCCAGCCTTTGACCCCACATGTAGCTGCATCCATTTCACTGCGGGGATGTGTCAGCTCACACTCAAGGCAAGCCTGGAGCTCTCTGCCACATGCATGAGGTGAATAGGCCCTCATAAGGTTGGGGCAATGCTGTGCTATTTAAGTATTTTTAAGTGCTTTAAATAATTTAAGTAGCTTGCCACAAAAGAAGAATGATTGCAGCAAAGATTTCACCAGTGACCATGAACCAAGAATCTTTTTAGATGTCAAGGCCTGATTGGCTACTAAAAATAACTTGACAAGACTAGTCTTTCCCTTCTCAAAAAGTTAGCAAAATGATAGTAGCATTAGCAAATAATTGTCTTAATAAACATTAGGCAAGGTGTAGAGAAGTTGAATAAAATAAGAAGAAGGGGAGGGGTCTTTTGAGGATCTCAGCTGGTAAAGTGGGGAGTAGCTCCATTGATTGGGATGCTTTGGAGATGATTTACACAGCTGAGGATGCTGGAGAATCTATATACTGTACAGTTTTCAGCAAAGAGAAAAAAGATCTATAAATACTTTTCTCTGCACCGACATAAAAATATTGCTGGCAAGAATGTCAAACATCAATAATTGTTTTTTTATAATACCAAGAAAGAGACTCCCAGCACTGTTTGCTTCTGAGGATGGTTTTGGTATTTCCATCTCTGTCCTCGCCACTTTCCATTTTGGTGACAGTTGCAGAAATGGATAATAAATTGACATAATCAGTTTGATTTGATAATTAAACTTCTTATGCCTATGGTACCAAAGAACCTCAAAATAAATAGGTATCAGAAAACATTCATACCATATTTCTACAACAATGTGGGATACTTCTTATCATAGCTTCCAAACACAGCCAAATGACAGCATAACCTTTTCAGGTACCAAGCAAGTTCACTGTGAATACTGACATTTCAACAGGTTTTCTAGATCACAGAACAGGAAAGGGAACAATAATACCAAGTCTTCCAAGGTCATGGGAAAAGGAATGGACTATTTATGGTTAATTTACACAGAGCATTTGCTTAAGATTGAAGTTCATTGAAAGCAGAATGTATCCAGCTAGAACTATACCCCAAATCCCTAATAAATTATTCCTGATCCACCCTCTTACTAAATATTAAAGTCCATGCCTGAAATCCACTACCTACCTCCAAGGAGGAGCTTGCTTATCCAGGTAACAATTCCTCTTCCAATGGAAGCCTGCAGCAGACAGCTGAGTGAAGCCTACAAACCATTTGTATAAAGGTGGCTTCGAAAACCATTTCCTTATGCCATCTGCCAAGGATTTGTGTCCTCCACGAAGGCAGAAACATAAATTTTGGCAGAAATGGAAGTTTGGGTGAAGCTTCCTCTGGCTTATTCACCTAGGAGACTAAACTACTGGTTCAGACCCACAAATAGACAGAGTTTAGATCAGCAGGCAAATTGCCAGAAACCATGAAATATTAAATCTCTTGTTCCTTACCAAAAGCAAGAGGCACCTTCTCTCATTTTCCACATCTGACAACTACTTTGTATGGTGCTGATGTAACTTGCTTGGGTTGAGTTATACTTTGGCAATAGGTACAGTGCGGAGCAAGTGCTATGAAAATTATGCAGGATGCATCAGAAAGAAAATGAGACACAGTAAAAGTACAGAGGAAATGGTGAAAGAAGGTGAGACAAAAGAAAAGAAGAAATAAACAATGGAGAATTTGAGGCAGGGGAATTACAGAAGAAAAGCATGGAAATCAGTCATCCTGCCGCAGCAGCTCTGATGTTAACAAAAGAGTTTTAAATCATTCTAAGCACTTATTTTTCATGCAGTGGTACAAGAAGAAATTTAAGATAATTTTTCAGTGAATGGGGTTACAAAGCCAAAAGATACATTGAATGAGAGATGCTATTGACTATTACACACAGCAACATGAGTAATGCATCTTTAAAGGATATACCCGAGGGCTAAGAGCAATCTGGTAGAAGAAGCAACATAATGCTTCTACTTGGGACCTAGACATCAGTTTATCGTCTTCATCTTGCTTGCTTGCTTGCTATAAAATGGAAATTAGTTTCCCAAACACCCTCCACACTATTGCCATCAGGGGCATTATTAGAGCCTGTGATACAAAAATGGATGTCAGGCATTGCAGAACTTCTTAGGGGAAAGCAAATATTAGAAGACAAAGACTAAATTAGAAGTGTTCTTGTTGCAGTTAGTGAATGGATCCAAGACTATAGGCTCGATGATGAATGCGTGAACAGCCCGTCTGCTGTGGGTTCGGCCTCTTTGTAAAACAAGTAAGTCGGTGCACAAATAGTATGGTTTATTTACATGCAACACATACAGATTCTCTTGGATGCTGATGATAAATTGAGGATCTGCATAGCTCTATAGCTCTATTACAAAAAAAAAAAAAAAATTATGATCACAAACTTAATCTCCCTGGGCAAAACCCAAACCTGGACACAGTACTCAAGGTGTGGCCTCACCAGTGTATAGAGTTTTCCTTTCTTTTCCTCTTGCCAAAGTTCTTCTGGTGAACCAGATTTTCTCATCTTCTTTTCCAAGGCCATCTCTAAAGAGAAGTGCAGAATAACAGTGGAAGGCATGCTGCATGTGAAAGAACTAGATTCTTTTATACATATGGCTTAGAATCTTATTGCGCAAAAGCCCTATATATTATTCAAATGCAGTAAGAAAGACATTAAACACAAGAGATTAATTTTAAAGCTGCCTTAGTTTCAAGAATGACATCGGATCATAAAATAATTCATATTCAAAGAGACCTCTGGGATATCAGCTGATCCAACTTCTTGCTCAAAGCAGGCCTAGATCAGGTTGCTCAGGGTGTTTTCCTGCTGACTCCTGAATGCCTCCAAGGATGGAAACCCACAACTTCTCTCAGCAACCTGTGCCAGTGTTTGACCAACCTCATGGGGAAGAAGTTTTTCCTTGCACCTAACCAGAATTTTCCATTTTCCAGTTTGTGACAGTTGTCTCTTCTGCTGTTCTGAGTTTCACTCTAGCTGAACACAGCAGTAGGATTTCCCTTTAAGCATCTCCTCTTAAGGCCGAACAAACTGAGCCCTCTCAGTCTCTCCTTACACGTCATGTGCTCCATCTTGGTGAGCCTCTGCCAGAGTGTGTCAATATCCGTCTCACACTGGAGAGCCCCAAATGGGACACAGTACTTCAGAAGTGGTTTTACAAATTTTGATTATGGGGTTATAATCACTTCCCTCAACCTACTGACTATGCTGTTGTTAATACAGCCGGCATATGGTTGGTTTTCTTTGCCATAAGGGCATGTGTGGGAGACTTTAAGGAGCAACAACTCCTGTTGCTCCTTAAAGTCTCCCACAGGCATGATGCTGGCCTATGTTCAACCTGTCATCCACCAGGACTCCTAGTCCTTTTCTACAATACCACTTTTCAGCCAGTTGGTCCCAGCCTGGTGCAGGAGGGGTAATTACATCCTAGGGAATCCGGGCGTAAAGTCCTGTAGTTCATCATTGCATCAGGTGTACATGGCAAGATTTTGGTAGTGGGGGGCTGCAGGGGCAGCCTCTATAAGAAGCAGCCAGGAGCTGCTCCCGTGTTGTACACAGCTGGTTCCACGTGGCTCCAACAGACCCACTGCAGGGCTCAGCTGAGACTGCCAGCTAAGGTGGTGGGCTTTGGGGAAAATGTATTTTTAAAAGCGTAAAACACTGCACAGCAGCTGTGACAGAAAGGAATCAGAAAAATCTAAGAGAAACAGCCCTGCAGACACCAAGGTCAGGGAATAAGGAGGGGGAGAAGGTGCTAGTCGCCAAAGCAGAGATTCCCCTGCAACCCACAATAAAGACCATGGTGACACAGGCTGTCCCCCTGAAGCCCATGAAGATCCACACTGAAGCAGATATCCACCCTGCGACACACAGAGGGCCAATGCAGAAGCAGCTTTTCTGGCAGAACCTGTGGCTCATGGGGGACCCATGCTGGAACACTTCTTGAAGGTCAGTATCCCATGGAAGGGACCCCACTGTGGAGCAGGAGAGAAGTGTGAGGAAGGAGGGGCAGATGCGAAGTGTGATGGACTGGCCCTAACCCCCATTCCCCATCCTCTGAGGGAGGCCATTCACAGTTAAAGTGTCTGTCTTCCAAAGCAACCACTATGTATATTGAAGCCCTGCTTCCCAGGAAGTGGCTGGACATCGGATGGGAAGTAGTGAATAAATCTCCTCTTTTGGCTTTGCTTCTGTGCGCAGCCTTTGCTTTTCTCATTAAACTGTCCTTACCTTAACCCATGAGGATGTCCATCTTATTTTCTCCCCCGTTCTGTTGCGGAAGGGGAGTAAGAGAGCGGCTGGATGGGGGGTCAGGCAGCCAGCCAAGGTCAACCATAAAGTGGTTTATTCTGTAATGTAGATACTATGAAATAGCTTCACAAAAACCATTCTCAGCTTCAAAAACTGATATTAAATAACAATATGCCTCACTAGTACCAGGAGGTGAACAAATACATAGCTTAACAGCTGTGTACACTCAATTTACTCGTTCACACAATCAATCTCAGGTACCTCCCTCCTCTCAGCCACAAGCACCATACCCACATCTGCGATGTAAGCAACCTGTACAGAACCTCAGCACTGGCTGCAGTGAACAGCTATGAGTTTCTGTGCTTAATATACAACTAATATGGCTTGCTGCTTTTTATGCAGTTTTACAGCTGACCATGGGTGTATAACATCATGTGTCAGCCAGCAAACTACATTGCAAAACTGTATTTTATGATAAATGGTCAAAAAGCAGATATCTATTATGTGCGTGATTAGTTTCACCCATTTTAGATGTTTATCGTGGAGCAGTACAAATTACCTTCTGGAAGTGTCTTGTGCTGCATATGAGAGAATCTATGACTTTTCCAAGATGGGAAGCTATCAGGCTCACTAGGATTTTTAGTAAGAATAAAAATCTCTCCCAGGAGTTTGGTCAGAAAAAAATGTTTTCCTTTTTTGCTGTGGTTTGGCATTTTGCTGCTTGAGTGGACAGGAATGCTTGCAGCAATGCCTGGTAAAGACCACCTTGCAGGGTTGTTATACATGTGAACTAGACCTGGAGAGTATCTATCACCATTCTGCTCCATTTTATCTGTTGGGAAACTTGCCTCAGGGAGAATCAAACCCCTCCTTAGGTTATGGAAACCTGCAGTTTTGGGCTGGTAGTATTTGCCCATGGTTACTATCTTGATAAAAGAGATAGGCATATCCATGTTGGAAATGTACTGGGCAAGAAGAAATGTGGTCAAATTGGGGCTGTGTACTGCCAGGCTGGAACAGAGACTGAAGGAGAGGGTCTCTGAGCTGGATTTACGTTTGATCACGGCAAATCTAATGAACAGATAGGCATGTATCTTCAGGCTAGATTTGCGAGGGACTGTGGGATAAGTGCTCGTTGCTGAGGGAAGCATCTATCTGCCTGACTTGCCCTTGAGCACTGCCAGACACTGCTTTTCCATTTTCATCACTTGTACTCTTTAGTTAGGTGTTGTCCAAGAATCCCGCCTGCTGAAGACAAGAGAGAAAAAACCATTTATAAGGAGGCATGCTCTGGCATCGTGTTTGAGGAAAAGATGGTGTGACAAATTCTCCATGCCCTATATGGATTTTTCTTGTTCAGAGGAAATGCACCAACAATTAAGACTAAGCATCTCAGCACTGCCAATCACAGAATATGTTAGTCTTTTTTTTTTTCCCAACACAAATGGAATTCACCTACGCACTCTATTGAATAATGTGCAGTATGCAGTAGAAGAGTTAGATAACAAGCAGGACAGAAAGGGCAGGTTTTCAGAGGTACTTTTTGAGTTACATGGTTTAATGAAGAATGCATGAGCAATGTTCTACTGCATGTGAAATACGGCCATTTGTATTGCTGACAAGTCGCTATATAGGGATCCTGAATCCATTCTGCCAGGTGCCATGTGACAATTCTAATGAGATTTTTCACCTGAGAAGTAGATGCGCCTCCTTCAGTGAGTGTTGCTCAGTATGCTCCATAGTGTCCCCTGCATCACCTAAACCTCATGCTAACCCTAATGAATGGGAAAGGAGCAAACATTGAAACGTGAAAAAAGTGCCATGCAGTGGACTTGTTTATGATGATACAAGTGAGGTCAGTTGTGGTCAGACTGTGAAAGGAATGAGAGAATAAACTTCTGGAAACTGTCTCAAAAGTGACTGCAGGATCCTTTACAACTCATAGGCAGCTTCACAGAATTCATGATACCTCTGCAGAACACTGCTATTAGCCGCTGAGGTCTGATTCATCCTCCTACTGTTAGGCACCCAGCTGAAGCACCGGAGTCCAAAGCGTGTCTGCTCCTGTCCTGAGTCCTTTGAATAAAATGGGATGTACAATTCCTCTTTTCAGAAGAGGGGGAAAACTCATCATAGGATGAATCAGATTGTCAGCCAATTAAACTCACTGAAATTGCTTACCTCTCTTCACCGAGAGGCTTATAAATTTTATTCACTTTGTTTATTCACCTCCATTCACTGATTAAATGTGTGGTGGGATGGTACTGAGCCCTAATGTCCCACACCACTGAGGCAGAGGTTCGTATCATGCACCTTACATTAGAACTCAACTTGGACTTTTCTACCAGGGCTATTCCCAAAGACCTCATTCTGGAGGTCCATTTGTTCCTTAGCTGGTCCCCCATTTCCAAATAGTACTGCAGCCAGTCGTCATTCAGTCCTGAACATTTTTATCAACGAAGAAATACTTAGTAAATTTTCCTTCATTCAGCCTGTGTAGTTCTACAAAGCGATGCTCTGTTCCCTTTGCTAGGGAGAGTTATTTCCAGGAACCTGCTGCGGGAGAAGTTTCTCTTTATAGCTCTCTGCTACAACTCGGCTCTCAAAGAAAGATGGGACCATTGGCTTATTTCCCTGGCTTTCTCACTCTCCACCACAGTGGCTGACAGCTTCCAGCCTTTTGCTTGGCAAAGTCCACCACCTGACTTTTCTGCTGCCTTTCGGTCAACTCCATCATTGTGTTACATCCTCACTTTCTATACTCTCCTGCAGGGGAAAAGACACTTATGTCACACCACACTATCCTTCTTTTTTTTTTCTTTTTCTTTCCTAGCCCAGGGCTTCCATTCTCAGGTCTCAGTCTCACACTTCAGGAAGCACAAAACAATTCCATCCGCCAAGCTGATCGAATTACCATTGCGGAGGATTTGTTTGCTGATCAATAGTCCTGCTGCTCTGTAAATATCTTTCAGGTGTAATGATCACACTTGGAGAAATGATCCTTGAACAAAGTTTACTGCACAGCTCTTAGATTCTTGTCAGGTGTACTATATAAATACATAATCTATAAATAGCCCCCATCACTAGTAGGTACTACTACAAGGACAGCCATCACAACAGCACTTGTTTCAGGATAAAAGGTTTATCTACCACATTTAAAATGGTTTAAATCATTCAGGCACAGCTCTGGTAGTGAGCCAGAAATATTTACATCTGTTTGGACAGTGCCAGACTGGAAATGTATTGTACAGAAATAGATTTTACCAGCCTTTCAAAACAATATTTGGAAGGACTTAATAATATCAAGGGCCCAGCAATTATATCATCTGACTTTTCAACCTTACTCCTCTAACCAAATTTTCTTTGCTATTTTTAACACTGTTATAAAGGTATTACTTTTAATATATTATTATTGTTCCTTTTAAATGAATATTACATAATGATAATACCAAATAGAGTGTGACAGTATTCTAACAAAACAAAAAGTCAGATTACTTAGTATTTATTTCAAACATCATAAAAATGATTTGGATTGATTTTCTTTCTGTTTGCCTGCTTTATTGACTGCGAAGATTGATGAGTTTTAGATACACCTACAGAATTACAAAAGTTAGACAGGGAAAAAAAGCCTGTTTTGGTCTCTTTAACCCTGTTTCTAGGGATAGCATTGTTTTTTCATCCTACAACTGTAATTCTACTGTGCTGATCTATGAAAAAACATTGTAAAATTTCTGTATGCTATAATTCTACACCAGATCCTGGGGCCTCACATTTCTGACAGAAGTCAGAGAACTTGTTCATGATGCCAGCATCCTTCTCTACAGAACCGTTTTCAGGATCGGTACCTACTTTACAGCTAATTTTTTTATCACTTAGGTTAAAAATGTTTTTATTATAGATCACGTTATTGCTTTTCACTTTCATTTTAAAAAGTTAGTGCTTAAATATTTAATCAACAGCTACTTTATATAAACTGAAAATAGCTTTTCCTTCACATATACAGGCACACAAAATGCCCAGTTATTTCGGAACTATACAGCACTGCAAGTCCTTTGCTTTCATTAGAAATCCTTCATGCCTTTTAAATAATATAAGCCAAGATATGTCTTTTAACACGGACCATCTTCCATCTCATTTTGTCTGAATCAAAGTTGTATCTCACTTCCCCTATGCTCTGACTCCATGTGTTCTAATTTTATTTCTCTTGACGCCAGCAGTTTTTCATGTTATTTCTCATAGTTTTGGATGAGCTAGGGGGAATGCCTCTATTATCCGGTGGGTAGTGTTCAAGTCTGATAGGTGGAAGGTCCAGGTTCTAGGACCTGCCCTGATGACTCTTCCACTAATTACAAGAAAAGCCTCCCAAACAGATGCAGGTCATACGGGTCATACCGCAATCTTATTCACACTGCTTTGCACTAGAAACTTCCAGTCTATCTTCTTCTATGTTAATTTCAGGGAACACATGGAATTTGAAACTATGTACGACCGGAACTGTCTTTACTGACACTCTCCCTTGGTGTGGACAGTTTAGACAGCAGCTTAGGAGACAGAAGTCTGTGAAGCAGTTTTGGCTGCTCAACCATTTTCTGCTTTGCCTTTGTGCCTGTCGGGTGACTGAAGATATTTCAAAAAACCAGGAAAATCTGACAAGGCAAAACAAAACCCCCAATCCTCTAGTTTAAGATGATGAACTATAAAAGTCTGCTCAGACAAACCAGGTGATAAAAGAATCATGAAACAGGAGAAGTGGCCAAAACGGGCATTTGTTCTCTTAGTGACTGATTCAACAGTTTTCCTAGTTATTGTTACTGTTTCAGGAAATAAATGGGTGGTATTATTAAAACCAAAAAAGTTAAAAGTGCTATTCTGTTGACATTGGAATGCTTGCATTAAAGAATGTTTGCCACAAAACATGAGGCAATTGGAATTTTTAATCTCCGAGCCAAAGGAGGAACAGTAAAACAGAGAAATGCCCCATGCCAAGCACTCTGAAAGCTCCCGGAAACAGTTTTCTGCTGGATAAACAGATTTAATAAGAGCAACAGTTAACCCTGGTAAAAGGCTGAGTCTGCAAATAGCAATTTTATGCTTCTTTCTGGTTTCCCATTAGTTTACGAATGCATACAATGGTACTGATTTCAATCAAAGAACCCTTGATTTAGGTTCAGAAATCTTCTTTTTAGTGGCCAATTTTAGCAAATCTCTCATTTGCAGTAATTTTCAAGATTATCTACATCCTAAATCGCAGAGTTTGGGGCTTGGGGTTTGGGGGTTTTTTTTGGTGTAGGGCTAAAAACATACAAGACATTACACAGTATAATGACTCAGTCCTAAATAACTGGAAATCAGAAGGAAAACACAGAAGGGAAAGCATTGATGAAGGTGACTTTGAAGAGAAACTGAAAGTGCCATCAGGACACTAATGGCTGACAGGGAGATCTACGAAGACTAAGAAAATTATCACATACAGCTGAAAGGAAGGACATCTTTAGGTAAAAGATATTTCAATAATTTAATTTGAAAGTAGATATACTTAAGACTTCAGTGCAAATTTGCATGTGGACAAGATTAATTTAAATGTAGAATTATATAAATCTGTGATGAGAATAAAAAAAACACTGTGATGAAATGAACAAACACAGTCCTGAAGTGTATAAGCAGGACCAAGTTCAGGTTTGACACTTAGCTAGTGGACTCAAATTACAGTTAAACAAGGGGATGGAGAAAGGAAGAAGCAGGGGAAGTTTGAAAAGGAAGTCTGGAGTTCAATAGAGCCATGCTGAGTTTGAATAAATGGTCAAATGCTGCAATAAGATGAGCTACCACTACACAAAAATAACTAGAATATGGCATGGTTCATGATATTAACCAGAGGCTGTGGACAGCATCCTTGCAATAAACTGGAGTCAAAGGAGGAAGAATATAGTATTAAAAAACACCCAAAAAACCAAAAACCCAACAATGACAACGACAACAACAAATAAAACCCCACAATGCACAACTCCTTCGAAAGCCTAAGTTGAGTTTCAAGAACAGGAACAAAACACTCTATAGCTACGTCTGGGCTGTCTTGGTGACACACTATGTCTTATCATTCCAGTCTTTCACTCTTCAGGATAAGGGTTCTGGCACTTGCCACAAGGATCATAGCATAGGGAATAATTCAGTGTGGCAGATACCTCAGGTCTCTAGTCCAAACTCCTGCTCACAGCAGGGTTGACTATGAGGTCTGAACAGATTACTCAGAGCTTTACCCATGGATGGAGGCCCCACAAGCCCTTTGGGCAACCTCTGGGCCTCCTTCCAACACTGAAAAAAATCAAGACATAGAGTGCATGTCCAGTTAGAGCACACACCTGAAGACTGATAAATCATAGAATGGTTCAGATTGGAAGGGATCTTAAAGATCATCTAGTCCAACTCCCCTGCCATTGGCAGGGACACCTTCTACTAGAGCAGGTTGCTCAAAGCCTTGTCCAACCTGGCCTTGAACACTTCCAGGGATGGGGCATCCACAACTTGTCTGGGCAACCTGTGCCAGTGCCTCACACTCACAGTAAAGAATTTCTTCCTAGTATCTAATAAACGTTCTTGTTTTCTCTCATTTTTCTCATTCAACCCGCGTTGAAACTGGCTGATAGATCAAGTGTGGTGAGAAATGTTCACAGATTTGGTTAAGTAGAAATCATCAGTCTCCTGAGGAGTACTGCCGGCAAACTGTCCCAGGGGCAGAACAGAATGGAAAGAAATGAAGACCTAGGATGAAAATGGAGTGAAAGAACTGTGAAAGAGAAGGTACACAGCACATGCAGTTGGCTCAGAGTCAGGGAAAGACCAGAAAGCACCAGAGGAAACCTGAAGTTGGGGAGATGAGCAGAGTGGATAAGAAGGAAAGCAGGAGACTGGGTGGGGGCAGTGGAGTAAATGCAGTGCAGACAAGAAACCCTAGTGTTTCTGGCAGGAAAGAAAGATAGAATTGTTCAAGCTGCTAGAGACAGGAAGGATAAAAGCAAGCCAAAGGGAGAGGGAACATGATTTTCTCATGAGATAAAATTGACCATTATAGTTGATGAGAGTCTAGGTAAAAATCAACATGAAAGCAGAACTGAGAAATAGAAAGGCTGTGGCCACAAAAACATGGCTGTGGTCACTACTGTACGTGTAATTTAGTTCAAGACGCCAGACAGTTGAGCCAACAAGACTTATCAATGCTGAAGAAAGGAAAAAACAGAAAATGAGTAGTGGGGAAATTCAGCCTGGTGAATACTCAGGAGCAGGGCAAAGGCTGCAGGAGCAAAGGAAGGAAGTGTCTGTGATGAATCCTGCCAGGCTGAGACCTTGCTATGGGAGAAGAGCAAAGTCAGGGGCAGAAGAGATGGGGGAAACAAATTACAACAAACGTATCATGAAGAGGGAGAGTGGCACAGAGCAATATCAGATGTGTATCAAAAGAAACCTTGATACAGTTGTGTTCTGATCTGACCATGGCCAAATATCAGGAACTTTCTGTTGCACGGTATGAGAACCAGGTTAACATTGATCAGGAAAAAGCACCTCTTCTGAGAATCAGCTTAAAGCAAAACTCTTTAGAGAGGTACCCTTTTAAAAATGTATTTTCTTGAGCAATATAGTAACTGTACAGTGTAATACACAATACCAGTAAGACACAACATTGTGCTTGGTTTCATCTTCACCCTGAATCTTTCCCACCTTTAAGTTGAAATTTTCCCTTCTCCTTATCACAATTTTTACATCTTTGTTTAAAAGGTGCCTTGCACAGCACTGTCCAACACAAGCAGAACAGACAAAGCTTTTGCCAGACTTAGCTCCTGCCTCTGATCTAAGAAGGGGTATCTCAGTCACACCACACAAACATCTCCAAACTGTACACACATTCGGGACTTCTCCCTTTTGTATTGGGTTTGTGTGGCAAGGTTTTGGTAGCAGGGGGCTACAGGGGTGGCTTCTGTGAGAAGCTAGAAGCTTCCCCTATGTTGCATAGAGCCAATGCCAGCCAGCTACAAAACTGATCTGCTGCTGGCCAAGGCTGAGCCCACCAGCAATGGCAGTAGGGCCTCAGTGATAACATACTCAAGAAGGGGGAAGGAAAAAAAAAAAAGTGAAAGAGCAATTGTAGCCAAAAATCTGTGAAACAACTCTGCAGCCCATGGTGTAGATCATGGTGAGGCAGGCTGACCCCCTGCAGTCCATGGAGGTTAACGGTGGAGCAGATATCCACCTGCAGCCCATGGAAGACCCCACTGCAGAGCAGGTGAATGCCTGAAGGAGGCTGTGACCCTGTGAGAAGCCCACAGTGAAGCGAGCTCCTGGCAGGACCTGTGGAGAGAGGAGCCCACACTGGAGTAAGTTTTCTGGCAGGACTTGCAACTCTGCGGGGGACATGTGTTGGAGCAATCTATTCCTGAAGGACTGTACCCTATGGAAAGGACCCACACTGGAGAATTTCATGAAGAACTGTCTCCTGTGGGAAGGACTCACACTGGAGAAGTTCATGGAGGGACCCCACACTGGAGCAAGGGAAGAGTGTGAGAAGTCCTCCCTCTAAGGAGGAAGGAGTGGCAAAGACAACATCTTATGAACTGATTGCAACCTCCACTCCTCATGCCTTTGCGCCACTGCAGGGGAGGAATTAAGAGAAAATCGAGAGTGAAGTTAAACCCAGGAAGAGGGGCTGAGTGGGGGCAAGGTGCTTTAAGAATTTGGTTTTATTTCTCATTATCCTGCTCTGATTTGATTAGTAATAAACTAATTCCTCCAAGCTGAGTTTGTTTTGCCTGTGATGGTAACTGCTAACTGATCTCCCTGTCCTTATCTCAACTCAGGAGCCTTTCATTATATTTTCTTTCCCCCGTTCAGCTGAGGAGCACTCCGCTGGCAGAGCAGCTTTGGTGGACACCTGGCATCCAGCCAGGGTCAACCCACCACAGCTTTGGTTCATCCGTTGCTGCCCGTTCCCGACAGGCTGCTCCAGGTACCCCGCCGCCGGCCCCCAGGCTGGGAGCTGGGACACTCTCTGGGCCAAGTCTCCCAGGACATTTACCTTCCTCCCTCCACGGGGGCGGCTCCGGCCCCCTCAGTCACAGACCTCTGGGAGCCGGGGCTTGTCGGGGAGCCCAGGCTCCGAGAAGGGTTTGGGGCTCAGGGGTGCCGGCTCTCTCCCAGCTAAACCGCGGTTCCCCGCCGCAGTGCAGCCGCTGGCGACTCCGCCTCACAGCCGGCTGCAGGGCCAGGCGAAAGGGGCGTGTCCCTGGGGGCGTGGTCAAACGGGGGTGGGGTGGGCGGGGCACACGTGGTGGCTCGCGGCGCGGGTCGGCCGGGCACCGGTGGGAGCAGGCGGAGGGGGCTGCGGCAGCCTGGCCGCATGCCCTGGCCGCCCGGCATCGCCTGCTGCAGCGCCGCTCCTCGCTGGTAACTATTCCCTAATAATTATAATTGCTATTATTATTATTATATTATTATTATTATCGCGACGGTGCTCACGGAAAAAAAAAAAAACCAAAACCTTAAACTGAGCCCTCGCTGCTCGCCCGGGAGGAGCCCGGGGCGGTGACCCTGCCCGCCGCGGGTCCGGCGGGGGGTGGTGCGGAAGCCCCGGCCGGCGGCGCGGCAGCGGCTCGCACGGGGCTTCGGGTCCGGTGGGCGGCTGGGAGCGTGTGCGCGGGTGCGGAGCCGCGCAGGGATAACATCTATCATCGGAGAGGCTGGCAGCGGGGCGCCGCTGCTTTTGGTTTCGCACTGTGCCCTGCCACAGCTGCACCTGCTGACGGTGGGTACGCTGCCTGGATGGGATAGCAGGTGTAGAATCTGGCGCTTTTTAATGCAAACTGGGTCGAGCTGAGCCAAACCTCTTCAAATTAATCTCGGAAATATAATTAATTTCAGAAATAGACCCGGCACTGCAGTCCTGATTCAAGCAAATCCCATTTGATCAAGCTGATGGAAATCTTGCCTGGGTGTTAAGTCGGTTATGAGTGACTTAGAAATGTGGAATAGGGCAGAGGGGTGGGGGGTCTGGACAGGGCAGGAAGGGGTGGGACACTGAAAGTGGAGGCAGTTATGGCATCTCTGTTAGCTGAAAATTATTTCATTAGTCCCTAAACTGTCAAGTAGTCTGCTCCTGTGTAACATGAACACTGACTACCCAGCATCGTTTTCTGTGTCAAAAACTGCTTAGCTGATTAAATTTAATCTTAGTATTTCTTTTTTAAATTCCTTTTTGTCCACAGGGTCCCACTAAAGACAACTTCTTTATAGCATTAAATAGTTTTGAGAATCTGAAGGGCATTTCTCTTGCCTCACTATGGAAATGAAGAAGCTGGTTTGCATGTTGCAGATGACTCTGCTGTTTGTCCCCTGCCTGCAAGGTTAATGTTTCCCTACCAGGCTGGCAGCAATCAATTTCCCTCTCTTGCCTCTGCTTCTGCTCTTCCTTTGCACATACTCCACTGCGTAAAGTGAGTGGAACAGGCTGAGGGAAAGATTTGGATGTCTTTCCTCAAAAGAAACTGCGTAAATGAAATTGAAGGTATGGCTGCAACATGCATAATAGATGCCAGAGGGGAATTATTTATGTAACATACCAACGCATTTACATTTTTTTATGTAATCATCATTCAAAAATCAATACTGTGCCTGAGTGATGTATTTGTCATTGGCATTTGTGCTTAGCGGTGCGACATTCAAAGCAAAACATCACAACGAAGAAATACACTTTACATGCACACCATGCGAAATCGCGAGCTCTCCTCCATTAGGCTTTACGTTTGTTTGGGTAGGACCTCTGGTGTCACTGTCTTTGCAGTGACGACCAGTAGTGATGGTTACATCTCCACCATGGTTTGGTCACCCTCTGCATGGTGCTTGGGGCTGGTGGGACACCTTACTTCCTGCCCTAGCACACCTTTCTGTGGGAGGCAGAATGGGTGTGTTCGTGCTTGCCTTTGGGTTTGGAGTTGCAGTATGCCCAGGGTGAGCACCCAGACCTAGGAGCTCAAACACACTCCCAATCCCCCTGGTTAGATATAGGCACGTGCACTGAAGATGACACCCTGAGGAAGGCTAGAGGGATACCCAAAGGATACCAGAATCCTCCTACTGAAACATTTTGTATGCGTTCATGCTGTTGTCAGAGAAATACTGGGTTGCAGTCTTCTCTTGGAGGTAAATGTGGAATTTTATGACCAGCAATAGGAATAATCCAACAAACCCTTGCCAAAATTTTGAGTTTTTCCTAACCGGAGCACTGACTTCAGCAGGGTTAGTAGTGTCACCAACATGCATGAAACCAGGCATTTGGCAGGTGGGACGTCAGTTCAGCCCAGGTACAGCAGATGATGATACTGCACTTGGGCTTGGCTAGGTCCCTTCTGCCAGCTCTCTGCTGGTGGGGGCAGTAGGGGAAGCCTTTCCTGCAGTGCTGTCTCCTGGCTCTGCAGTCGTGTCTGTATGGGCCAGTGCTAGGTAGCATGCGGACCCTAGGCTGAAAACCCTGCTTGTTGAACACCAGAGCGTGAGGTGGGCTTTCTCTGCCAAGGAAGTTTCGCATCCCGTATTCTGTGAGAGGAGTTGAAATTTTGCTCTTATAGGGGCTCCTGACAAAACTTCTCCAGGCTTCAGTGGGATTGGGTTGTCCCTTGTTTCAGATGAGAGGAATAAGGTGGCCTTTGTGTTTGCAAGATCAAGGCCTACCTTTTTTTGTTTCAGCATAAAAGACAGTTACAAGATAGTGCTTAAAACACCATCTCACTCAAACGCTTGTGTAGGTTTTTCCTTGGTGGGGAAAGAGCCTTTTTCCATTTTCTGTTCTAGACCATTCCCATGGCAATGTCAGGGGCTGTGACAGCAGCTGGGTGGTGGCATAGCCATCTAAGCAGGTATCTGGTGTGTCAAGACGTGGGAGGGACTGTGGCCCAGATCTCCAGCAGTGTCGGTCACTGGTCTCCATTGGGTGACTGGTTGGACGATGCTTCTAGCAGCTGCTTCCAAATTTTCCCCTCTATTCCTTTAACAATTGTTAAGACGTACTAATTGTGAGTGAGAAGGTCAGCAACAGTGGCAGTCCAGTAACATGTTATTCCTGAGTTAGAAAATAAGATGAAACTCAGATGAAACTCCCTTTCTTACACCACTACATCATGGTGGTGCTTCCTCACCATTAACACTTACTTTCTCACATCCCATCACCATCTCTGTGACAGACCTGCAATTCCTGAATTTTCCCATGTGCAACACACACTTCAGGTAGCGCTTGCTAAAAAATAAATCCTCAGAAAACTCATACTGTCCAATCATCCATGCAAAATCAGAGAAAAGAGCAGCAAGGAACCATATGCAGTGTTATGTTGGGAGCACATGCCAGGACATCAAGAGGTGCAAGTTGGCAATAAATGTCTTCTGCTCCTCTGCACGCACACGTGTAACCTGTACTACTGCTAAATAACCAGACTTATTTATTTATGTATTTAATTATTTTACAGATAACGTGCAGGCTTTTCTCATGAAAATACAATCATTCATCAGAAATTATAGTCTCTTCCTTATTATTAGAGAATCCACATTTCAATTTTGAGGACTGCATGAAATAAGTACCAGTGTGAGTTTCCAAAATGGAATGGTTTTCATCACAAAGCAGCTGGGTCCATGCTGCTAGTCTTCCTAGTGACCTTTAGTATTGGCTGCATAAGGAGCATACAACTGGAAAAATCATGGTAACAGCATTACGAGGTGGATTTGAGGGATGGATTTCTAAATTGATGGTGGACTCCGCAAAGAAAGCATCTGCTTATTTTCTCTCAGTATTTTGCTTTTTTCAGGTTCTTCCTGTGCTGCCTGTGGGCAGAGGCCCTCTGGAGAATGCCCAAGCAGAGCCCCCAACCCAGCCAGCTCTCGGAAGTCCTGAAGTTGGTGCCACTGTGTTCAGGCTTAGGAACCTGAACCAGTCAGACGCTCAGTGTTAGGGAGGGGAATACTCCCCATGTAAACATCTGCAGTCAGTAGGCTTCTGCTTTTCCTTCCTAGCCTAGCTAGTGACCTGGTGACCCCTAGTGTTTACAGTGCATTCATTTCCTTCTCACTTACGGGAAGAGAGCTAGTCCAATTTCCTCTCTCTTATGGGAAGATAGCTAGTCCACTTAATCAGCATTTTGAATAAACCTTATTTATTTTTAATCTGCTTTAGTCATATTTAATCTGTTTCTATTGTGATCATCCTTATACTTCTTTTCTTTTATGGGTTTTATTCTGAATCGATATTTAATATATTGCCCAAGTTAACATTTCCCTAGTTCAAAATTTATTTATTATTGTTGATTTTCATTATTGAACCTTCAACATTTACTCTTCCTTTCCTGTTGTGATATTTTAGCACCAGTAGACCTTTATCAGATTGTGAATGTACACCCTTGACCACTACTGTTTCAGGAAGCCACTGAAGTTGTTCTGTAGGATATTTTCTTTAAAGAAAATCTCAGAAGAAGGTCAACGTATTTCATTTTGCTCTTGCAAGCCCTTATCCTGCAGAAAGTGGATTAGTTTGGCTGGGAACACTCATACATATGAGCTAAATAAGCCTGTATGCTTTTACATTGGAAAAGTTTCCTTCCTCATAGTATTGCATTTTAATGTAACCCACTGAGCATGAGAACTCCAGAGGTTCCTTCCAACCAACATATCCACAGTCCTTTCTTCTCAGCTTCTTTAAACTGGGTGGAAAAGCATGGTTAAAACTCTAGTGTTGAAGTATTTGGGACAGCAGAGTGGCAGCACAGCACATGCTTTTCACATCATACTTAAATCAGCAAGTCCAAAAGTTTTTGGAAAACGAGGTCAGTATCATTCTGGAACTGATTTCCCCAAAGACACAGCACTGTAAAACTGCAGTAAAAAAATATTTGTTTGAGACCGGAGTATTTTACAAAATGGTTTTATTCCTGTAAACAGAAATAGCCGTATTTCTTATCAAACTGGAATTTCTTTTCTCATTACAGTTCCTGTCACCGAGCTATTATGTTGCCCAACCTTGAAATGAAAGCAGGTTTGTTCACTTCTCACAAATGCTTTTTGCCATGTTGGGATTGAATTGCCTATCCCTCTCAGGGCAGAACCAAAATACAAGAAAGTTTCATTTTCTTATGTGTACTGGTAAAAGGGAGCCAGTGTGTTGGGTGGAATTGGATGAAAAAAAACTCTGAAAAAAAAAAAGCTACAGTTACTGCTTCTTTTTTCCTTTTTTTTTTTTTTTTTTTTGTTAAACAGTAGTTTTATATGGTCATCATGTTACATAACAAGGAAAAATGCAACCCCCAGTGTCTGCTCTTAAGCAGAAGCCTCAAGTTGAATCACGGAAGACACACTTAAAGTTGTATCTTTAGAAACAACTTCTTTATTTTGTGATCATGTAAAGATACATGAGAACATTCTCTGATTTTTATATAAACAAGTTTCTGAATTACTGACTCTAGGAAGTTGTCATTATAATTTTTCTTCTATTGCTTATGGGAAGAACTCAAAAGATGAGGTTTCAGTGTGTCTCACAGACAAATGCTTCATTGCATTTACAAGAAAATAAATAATTTATGCCATATACAAAAATCTCCTCATAAACTATACAACATTCACCCTGCTTCTAAATTCGAAAGCATCTCTACTGTCACAAACTTTTCTAGCATTTAGGCCCTGCTGTTTTGTATGCAGTCCTTGCTTGCCTGACATTCTGTACAGAGAAATATGAAATTCAGTTTGTGAGATTTTTCTAATGAAATATTGGTAATAAACTCTTGAAAATGTAACTGGCTCCCATTAGTTAGCTTTGGCAGACTATTTTTCTCTTCTTCCTCTCCCCATATGTTCGCCGTCTTTATGTACAGGCAGGTGTCATGACTTTGCTTCTCAGTTTTTTCACCTGTGTATCCAGGCCAGAGTTTTCAAAATAAAACTTAGATTTCAGATTACCCAGTTTAAGACATGAAAAAAAAAAAAAAAAGAACAGTCTCTGGAAAGTGCTGAGCAGCTACTGTCAGAAAGTTGTACTGTTCTCCTTACAGTCCCAGGGAAGAGGATGCATCCACGCTTTCTGGAAGACCTGCAGACTAGAAGTTCATGGAAGTCCTCGGGTTCTGGATCTCAGAGTTCACTTGGTTCCATTCGGGATTAGAGGAAACAGCAAAGGCCACAGAATATAAGTGGAAATAGCTTGAATTACATTTTTCAGGCACAGTGAGGTCATTTGCATGTTAGTGGCTTGATCAACTTGGTTTTAATAAGCAAAGTTAATCAGAACTGTGATTAACACAGGAAGTATGAGCAAGGACACACAGTGTCAGAACATTTATTTTTGCCTGTGAATGAAAATGAAGCAGTTTATGCATTCTTTTTAAAAACCCTTAGTTTTTCGTAACTGCTTTATTTTAAAATACCCACCTTGCCATTTCACCATGAGCATGCTTTCCCATCGGCTTGGACCCTGCTTATCAGGGAGGTCCTCATCAACTGCTCTGTTGTAACACTAAGCAGAATAACTCCTAGCTTGGGTGAGCTCTTCTTGCTAAAAAGACCAAGAATCAGAGGAAAGCATCCTCCTCACCAGATACCCAAAGCCAAATACCTTGTGAAGCTGGCTGGTGGAGTTGCTCCCATAAAGAAGCCATCTCTGAGTGTGGGAACAGGCCCAGTGGGAGACACCTGCACTGCCATCAAGTGATAAGCCTGGGGGCATCTGCTGCCTGTGAAGTGGTGCAGTAAAAGCATAGACATCACATGCATAGATGGTGCAAGGAGACACTGGGGCAGAGGAATTAACACTGTGCTACCCCCTTCCTGATAAGGTGGGATTGTCAGCCACTGACGGTCTTCCAGGCTCGTGAGAATGTGTTTCTCAGAACTAACACCAACCATAAACTCTTTAAAAAGAAACTATCTTCAAATATGCATTGACATTTTACAGAGATTTTCAGATAAACCCTGCTGGCTGCCCTTGCTGCAAAGCTGTAAGTGTCCAAGCATTCACCTTTGTCTGCAGTTCTTACTTGGATCTCAGTGTGCAGACTTCATCAACATCTGCTTTCTCAATTACATGCCCCACATAGACAAGCAGAAAGTTGGAAGGACTGTCTAATGGTTAGACCACTATTTCAAACCATGGGAGATCTCTCTCAGATTTATATATTAAACATATGTCTTTTTTTTAAATAAAAGAAGTTGAATACGGTAGCCAGCAGCAGCTCGGTTGCTACCAGCATTTGAGCTAGCTTCTTTAAGCAAACTCGGGTATTTCTGCACTACTCTGCCTTCAGTGTCAACATGCCCTTAGTTAAATGGGTTTGTGCAACCAATGGTAACCAGAAATCCTAGTAGCTGCAAGCGAGGTATCCCCTTAGGCGGTGACCACCATGTATCTGCCATATATTTATCCTCTCATCCTTCCTCTCAGAGCCGTGCTTGTGGGCAGATTTGAGGACTCTCCTGTGTTGGCCCACGTGCACAGAACCCATGCAGTGGCTTGACCCAGAAATTTTGGACAGAAGCACACAGCCTTTGCTTAAATGCTGACTTATTCTGCAAAGGCAGGTAAGAAGACCTGCTGAAAAGATGGCCTTTAGAAAAAGATGGGGTTTGTGGCTGCAGATACCTGTGTGCGGGGAAGGAATCATAGAATACTAGGTTGGAAAGTACCTCAAGGGTCATCTGGTCCCACCTTTCTTGGGAAAAGCATGGTCTAGATAAGACAGCCCAGCACCCTGTCCAGATGAATCTTAGAAGTGTCCAATGTTGTGGAATCCACCACTTCCCTGGGGAGATTATTCCAATGGTCGATTGCTCTCATTGTGAAAAATTTTCCTGTTGTGTCCAATTGGAATCTCCTCAGGAGTAACTTGTACCCATTAGATCTCGCCTTTTCCACGTGACTCCTTGTGAAAAGGGATTCTCCAGCTTCTTTGTAGCTGCCCTTTAAATACTGGAACATGGTGATAAAGTCTTCCCTAAGCCTTCTTTTTTCAAGGCTGAACAAACCCAGTTCTCTCAGCCTTTCTTCACACAGCAGGCTTCCCAGTCCTTTGATCATCTCTGTGGCCCTTCTCTGAACCTTCTCCAGCCTGTCCACTTCTTTTTTGTATAGCAGGGATCAAAACTGAACACAGTATTCCAGGTGTGGCCTGACAAGTGCTGAGTAGAGTGGGATAATGACTTCTTGATCTCTGCTGGAAGGGAGAACACAAAGCTTTGGCAGGGGGGAGGAAGGGGGTGAGGGGCTGCAGAGCAGCTGGTGCACAGGATCTCAGTAAACGCAGGGTAATTTCTCTCTCATTCATGAGCCAACATCTCTTGCATTCATTGCTGGAACATACCCTTGGGCATAGAGTAGTTGGAGCATCATACATAGTTCCATGCCAGCTGTCCTCACCGTTCCTCATTCATGTGTCTGTGGCCAGAAATGCACCTGCCAACAGTGTCCCTGAGTTTTGAGCAGAGAAAGCCCACAGTACTGAAATTTCACTGGGATGTGGAAGTACACTTATTTTTGAAACAAAAGGTAACAGCTCTTCAGCTGTGGAGGAAGTAGAGATTACAACACAGAGCTGAAACTACTGAGAAAATGTAAACAGGCTGAACTAAATCTAGTCTTTGCAAAGGCACCTGTGAACCCTCTTGTTTAATCGTGATTTGCAAGTCAGAGCCTGCAGCATGCAGTGGAGGATGCACTTAACAGTGTCAGTGGGCTGCCCAGGAGCACGGTGGGTCTCACTTTACTGTGAAATGAGTCAAGAGGAAGGTAGTTTTGCAGGGGATCATTGCAGGCTATCACAGCCACTCCACAGTTTTTCTTCCTGTTGCAGGAGCAGCACATGTGCAGAGGAGGGAAAGGGACCAGGCAAACCGGTGGGATTTTCTTCAGTGTGAGATCTTTGCCTGGCTTTGTTATACTTTGACTGTCCAGTGTTTCTGACCGCTAAAATGGATATTTTATTACACACTAGTCAGTCATGTAATATGTAATGCTGTGAAGAGCTGAAGAATGTATTTTGTTATGCCTGAAACTTACTTTCCACACTAATGCTTAGAAAAGGATTGAGTTAGTCATGTAGGAAACTCATTGCTGCTCATGTGAGGTTCATACCTCACCAGGTGGGAAAAGGCAAAGAAATGCCTGAAGGAGCATTAAACCAGCCAAAGCAAGCTTAACCAGCAGGCAGACTGCTCCTGCCACTCTTGACACTGAAGCTTCTTTCGCTTGAGCTATTTGGTGGTTTGTGCAAGTCTTTTATCTCAGTCTCACTCCACCTGTCCTGTGTGTCTGTCCTTCAGCCCTAGCTAGCAAAGGGAATTAAAATAAAAACTGCAGATACTCCTGCTTTCTTCTCTCCCCACCCTTTGCAGCTCTCTGAATAAAGGTGGTAGAGCAAAGCATCTTTCTGTCTATCTGTTATATCTGATTTCTCTCTGTCTAACCTGGGAGAGTGCAAGCCTTTTGGGAAAACTTTCTTTCATGTCCTCTGTCTTCATTCCTGGAACCACAGTGCCCAGAGGCTCCAAGAGCTCTTGTAGAAACCAGCCCTAGGAACAAAGAAGACACAAAGATGCGAAGGGGGAAAAAAGCTAAGCACCCAGGAGCATTCTGGAATAAAAATTCCCATCTGCATTGCTCATTCCTAAATGCAAACTGGAGGTGCTGGGGAGGATTATTCCTGGCCAGGACTTCACAGTGAGTGAAGCCACTTTCATCCTTGAGCAGTAATATGGCTCATTGTACCTGATCCTAAGTTTTGTAGTGGATTCCATGGCCAGTCTGTACATATTGCCAATGGCAGCGCTTGCCAGGCACATCTTTGCCGCCAGCTTTAGTGGAAACATGCCTGGCAGAATGGGACTGGCAACCCCAGCATGGATGTGTAGCTACTCCTGCCTGCGGAGATCTGCCGAGGACTTACCTCTGTAGTTCAGTCCTCGTGCCCATCGAGCATGCAAAACACTGCCAGCACTGTGGGGTGTCAGGGCTGCAGGAGAAAAACATCTCATACTGACGGTGCACCAAGAAATCCTACTGCTCAGGTGGTATTCCTGATGCCCAACCGTCCTCCATGTGCCCTCAGTGTTAACCCATGTGGGGTATGCAGAGGAGACCAAGGCAGAGAATAAGCTTCCATGAATGGCTCTCAGCTATTTGGGAAGCTGGTCTGGCTCCACTTTCCCCCTGTCCATGGACCACCCCTGTTCCCCCTTCCCTCCTGATGCCATAGGGCAGGCACCATCTCACGGGGTTGATCCCAGCCCCAGGCTCCCTGAATGCCTGTGTCTTGTTCTTGGCATAGCTTCAGCTGCCTGGCCAAAGGGAGTGAGAGCAGGGCAGCTGGCCATGCCTCGCTTGTCCATACTGACCAGTTGCCTGCTTCCAGGTCACGACATAAACTGGCCAGTGGTATTATCTGCAGAGGCTTTCGTAATCTTGAAAGTGTTTAGAGGTCTATGTCCCCACTGTTTGTGAACAGCTGAGTTCAGAGGTGATGGAGTTTGCCATTCATTGTATGAGGCACTGATAAATAGCCGAGAAGGGCCTAAATGGATCTGCCCGAGATCATCTCAAAAGCTGTCCTGCTCATTGGCTCAGCTGTACAACGAATGATGGAAACTAAGCAGCAAAGCTGGCCAGGAGCAGGACTAGTGAAACTGTCCCTTTTGGGGTTTCAGTTTAGGGGATGAGTTGTGTGCTCTTGGTCACTACAGGTCAGCGAGTACCTGTGAAAATGAACGTCATTGTTGACTTGGGATGACCTGCAAGGATGCTGTGGTCTGTGCATTTATTTTGTGGGATACAGAGCTGAATATGGCCAAACACAACAGTTCTCCTTGGGCTTTTTATGCAGGGAATTTCTGGGCAGCTGCCTGGAAGAGTTAGTATGGTGTAATGATCTGTGAGAGCAAAGAGGGCATTTGCTGGGATTACTGGTGTGCATCACTTGGATAGCTCAGGGCTTGACTTTCCACCTTGTTTTCTAAATTCCTAACACCACTGACACACACACATACAAGATCAATACAGTTGTGGAGTTTTCATTTGCTACTAAATTGTTGAAAGTTTCAGTTTCCCCTGTGCCTCGCATGCTGTGTCAAAAGAGCAATTAATGTTTGTTTTAGATAACACTCAAGAGCTAATGTTTTGCGCTCCTTTTCAAGAACAGTTGTTTAGGGGCTCTTTTGAGTCTTCTGACACTTGAAAAAACACCTGATGACTTTGCCTTATTAGCTTCTGGTGTGCATTGGCCACAGCAGCACAGAAAATGAAGCAGCTAAGTGAGGATGCAGGGACAAAACCCCCTCTGCTTGTCTGAGGATGTGCTCTACCCATTTCCTACCAGTGCGGGCAGCTCCTGTATGATACCTTCTGGTAGCAACACAAGCAGCATCTTTGTGAGCAAACTCATGCCACCTGATACACATCTGACACGTCACACTTGGAACTTGCTTTCAAGTGGTGGATCTTCCATCTTTCTGTGTTCCCTCATAGGTCTTTCACTTTAAGCAGCAAGTAAAATTGAAGTCTGTTTTTCTCTTTTACAACATGTGACTTCTGTGTGATTGCTAAATTAACTACTGTCCCAATATAGAGGATCTTCCTGACCATATTTTAGTCAGGTGCTAAATATGTTGTTTGCTGAAACTTGTCCAGTCTTCCTCAAACTTTTGCTCAGGTGTGCAAAGCCTCACAGTCTACTGTCAAAGCCTGGCTACTGCTCTAAACTTCTATACTTCTAGAATAGGAACGTGACTTTAGATGAATACCCTTCAATTGCCTTGCAGAGTGTATCCACATCTTTTCAACCTTACCTCAGCTGAGCTTCCAAGAGGTATCAATGATGACCACTGAGACAGGAAGCTGTTTGACCAGCAAGATAAAAAAAAAAATGCATGGAAAAGCTTGGTTTTGCTTATTTGAGATAAGCAAAGCTGATACTGAAAACATGAAGGAATCATAACTGGGTTTATGTGGGGCTTGGGCTGAAGCAGGATTACAGCTAAGACCAGCTGTAATCAGTGTTCATGACTGCTAGCAGGTGTAGAGGGGCAGACATGTCTCTCCCTTCCCAACTTTTTCCCTTTATATTTGTTAGTTTGCATATGTCATGGGAGGGATTCATCCCAAGCATAAGCTCTGACTTGGAGATTTTATTAATCACCATGTAAAACATTACTGGGACTAGATTCGTTGGGAAAGAGGGTGGGCTTGTACACATTCCTTTTCCAAAAATACAGATGCACCAGGTAAGAGTTTTTTGGGTTCAGGTCCTTTGTGGAAAGCCTGACCTCAGATACCTCCTGTGTTTAATTTCCATACTAATGCCTCCAGCAAAAAACCCCCACCCAATCGGTTTTTTGTCTTCCTGCAGCTTCAGTTGATGCAGGACGTGTTCCTTCTGAGCAAAAGGTCATCTGTAACCCAGCTCATCACAAGGTCAGCTTGTCACTAGTTTTCATCCTTCACCTGCAGGAGGGTGGTGAGTCCCCCTGATGCGGAGCAGAAGCAGGGCTGGCTCTGCAAACACAGCAGTGCTGGGAATGACCCCCGCTCAGTTTGGGCATTTGATCTCCAGATTCTGTACTGAGATTTTTTTTTTTTTTTTTTTTTTTTGATATGCTGTAGAAACACCATAAGTTCCTCCTGGGGGAAGTAAACTTCCCCTCTCAACAGGGAACAATAACTGCTTGTACAGGTTTTCGAGTGGCGGTTTCTGTGTGTAATTTTGAGCCATTTACCCCCAGGCTTGGAAAATGCAGGCAAGAGGCTGCAAAAAGTAGTGGGGCTTCTGAGTTGAATACCCTTAGAAATATTATGAAGAACGCTGGTAGAAGAGCACCATGTGAGAGCAAGTGGGCAGAAACTGCTAGGGCAGGAGTCAGGGAGTGAGAAAATGGCAAAAGGCAGAGGGAGAAGGGAAAAAACCAGAAAATACACAAAGGGAAAATGAGAGAATACAGGGAAACATGCCCAAAAAAAAAAAAAAAAAGAAACAGATACAGGAATATATCTTTTGAAGAAGTGGAAAAAAAAGAAAAATAAACTTAAAGCAAAACGAACAGCCTAGGAGGTTAAAATTTCCAACATTTACAAATACATAAAATCAAAACATAATGATAGAGTATTCAAGAAGGTACGTATGCAAGTGAGCCTGCACGTACGCGATATTTTGTTCAGTCCTACAGGTGTTTATGTGCAGATTTCCATCTGTATCCAAAGTAAATTGATTATTCTTTTCTTGGCAAAAAGCTGCCCATGGAGAACTTGTTTGAGAGAGCATCTTCATTTGTAAACGGGGGGGTTTTTTTCCTGCCATTGCACCAGTTTGCAGTAGAGGACAGGTACTTAAATTCCGGCAGTGAAATGGCAGGGCTGGTGTTCCCAGCAGAAGTGCTCTATCTTTGCCATGACGGCTGCCCCAGGCACGCGGTGGAGCTCTGTGCCCATGTAGCAGGCAGGGGAGGGGGCCCGTGGAAGCCCATTTTGCTGCTGTGCCAAAGCCACCTACGGTTCACTCACCAAAATTTGAGTGAGATTGAGGATGCAAGTGTAACAAATAAATGAGAAGGTTGGTTAACTATGAGACAACTTTTGCCAGGTCCAGATTCTCAAAAATAATGAGTTTGTTTCCTCCCAGCTTTGCAAAAAGAAATGTCATAATAATCATAATTAAAAATAAAATATTTTTTACATCTGTTTCTCCATACTTTTTACTCCTGTAAGTCTCTGGCCAGCTGAGTCACCGAAGTCATGTTTTCATACTTTTCCCCTCATCACAAAGATGAACTATTTCCTGAAAGAAAACCGGAATGGCTAGGAAACAGATTTTGGGCTGAGTCAGGGTCTAACCAAGACTGATTTTCATAGAAGTGCGAAAAAAACCACCATGAGAGCTAGTACGGTTGCAATAGCCTCTGCAAATGACACTTCTAGACCCATATACCTCTGGAAACAGGTTTGTCAGCTGGGGGAGTCACTGCCAGTCTCTGAGATGCAGGATTTGGGTGCTTTCCCAGGGGAGCCATGGGCACCTGCCCTCCTCCCACTGCAGTCAGACCTGGGGGATGGCTGTGGACCGTGGCCGCTCGGTCAGTTTACGGTGGCCAGGTCTTCCCAACGTCTTTTTCTCTCTCCCTCACCGAGTAAAACCTAAGATTAGCTCATGCACCGTTATTAATATTTCACTATACTCCCCGTTGCAGCAAATGGATGGTTTTGCTCAATAATTCATGGCTGGGCGTAGCCTATTAAACTTGTAGTGGGGTGTACACTTTCCTGTTATTTATTTATCATTGCTTTCATCTTACAGGGTTTTTTTCCCCTTCTATTTCACTTTTCACTTGCTTAAACGCCTCTCCTTCACAGTTTAGGCTGCTTGCAGGAAATTAATCTTGTTCCTTACTCCTTTTAAGTAAGGCTAAGCTATTACTCCAGTGGCCTGGGACTGGGCCATGAGGAAAACTTTCAAACACACTCAGTCACTTCAATGTAGGAAATCTATACAAAGAAAATTACTTCGGGAATTTGGTACCGAGTCTGACAGCCCAAAGTTCATCCATGGCCTCAGAGCTATCTGCTTTTTGTTTCGCTGGGATGTTTGGCTGCTTCTGCTTGAGGCAACAACCTGCTCCAAGACCAGCAATTGATAGTTGCCCCGTCTCCTCCTCTGCCATCAGGCACTGTTCTGTCCTAGGGCCCTGCACATACATTTTGGGGAGTGTAAATCTTTCTAGGCTGGTTGTAGGTTATACCTCCTGCATAGGAGTGATCCTTTGGTTTGCTCTGTGGAAACAGTCTACTCATAGCTTATTTGATCTTTGGGGCTTATCCTAAATTAGACAGCTTGACAGTAAAACTGAAACAAAGATTTCCTTAGAAGACTCTAAGACAGGTTTTCAGAGTTAAAGGTTTGGAATCCAAAAGCTGCACAAGCATGTAAAATCATAAACCAGGTTGATCATCAAATATGTAAAATCATAAACTAGATTTAACAGGACATTATCCTCCTGGTCGTTCCTGTGCCCATCTCCAGGGGTAAGGGTGAGGTTGGGAGAGCCACTGTTTCTGAGAATGACCTCACCAAAAACATGCTTTTCAGTATGAGAGAACTTCTTTCTACATTGCCCTATCTCCAGATGTACCTACAAGCCTACATGTCCGTCCCTGCGCAAGTGCAAATGTCTTGTTAATGATTCACATTCAAGGCTTTGCTGTATGGCAGAGGTTTCCCTTCATTTTCCTCACAGCTGTGTAGGCACAGGCCATCACCCTCCATGCTACCTTCTCCCTCCTCCTCTAGCTCCACGCATCAGCTGTGCAGGGCACTGCTGGGAATGTCAATACAAGAGGTCCATGGAGGTCAGTGGGTCCTGGCACGGAGGGCAGTGGTTGCATGGGGGTCGGAGATCCCGTGTCGCAGGGAGGGGGAGCATGGTGGCAAACTTCAGCTGGAGGTGAAGCCGTGCAGGGTGGGTCTGCCCCACTCCCTTCTGCATGAACAGATTGAGACAAAAAGTGAGATGCTCTTTTGCCCCAACAGATATTTCATGATACCATGATTCCATCCCCAAAAGACTCCGTTATCCATGCTGTGACAGGTTCAATGGGATCACCCACCACTGCTTTGCATTCTCAAGGCTTTTTTCTGGCAGATGTAATGCAGGAAAAATACAGGGTAAAATGCATTATTTTCACATGTATTCTGCAAAGGCCTGAGTCCTCAGTATTCTCTCCCCTGCAGAGAACACACGTGGCATTTCAGGATACTTTTCTAACATAGACAGGCCCAGCAACAGGTCAAATTACCTCCCCCCACCTGAGCACATGCCATCAGAGTAATGACTCCTGCTTCACAAGGACTCATTTACCTTTCAACAGCATTTAAGTTCTCAGGGTCCATTTTCAGAAATGAGGCAGGCATTTCGGTACCTCACTACTGGCTACAGGAAGCGTCACTGACTTCAATAGGAACAAGAACAGGGTCACATGGAATATAGATGTGATTCAGATTGCATCAAACTGCAGTGGGAATTAGATCTGGTCCTCTGTACTTATATAAGAGCAAGATACTATTTGTTTAAATGAGATAACTTTTAAATAATTTCCAATAATTTTGATTTGGGCTTGTCAGGGGTTAAGGCTGGACTGGCCACTAGATGAATGATAGATGCTCTTTATTAACCCGTCTCTGTTCCCAGAAGGGGAAGGGAAAGGGAATAAGGGAGAGAGATCTATGGGTTGGAAAAAACCCCCTCAAACAGCTTTAAGGAAATAGTGACAATAAAAAGCAAATATAATAATAAGAAAATAATGAAATATATACAAATATATACAAAACCAATATAAAACCCCCAGAGTCCAGGCTGGACTCAGTGGCAGATGGGAACTAGATTCAGGAACTGGATTCTGGAACAGTGTTCAGGAACTCACGCATTCAGGAATGCATTGATTGGGACCAAAAGCAGAAGAACTGACAGAGTCAGTTCAGACACGATGTCAGCTGGGCTTGTTTGTAAAGATTACTTAAATTTAATAATGTAATGTTTGGTGAGATAGCATTATTAGGTGTTCCCAGCGACATTCCAGTAGGTCTTGAAATAAGAGAGAAAAAGGGAAAGGGATTCATGGTCCACATGCCAAATATATAAAAATCTTTTGGTTTTACTTGCCTTATAAATCCACCATACTTTAAATCTCATCCCTGCTGTCCTTGTATTTCTAAGCTTGTTTGAGCACTGTCACAGCTGATGCCTACTGGTATGTACTGGTATGAAACACTGCTGTGTACTGATGACACAGTATTGAGCTCAGTCTTAATATAAAGTATCATATGCTAGGGTGGAAAATCTGAGTCCCTCACCTTCTGCATAAGCTGTAACTCAAAAGAGGACATTAAGAGTCCTTAGCAAACATCTCTGAAAAGGAAACAACCACCTCTACTTTTTCTGTACAAGTAGGATGTTAGATTTAAGGCATGCATCCATTTAGCGCCCTCTTCCCTATCTCAGAAAAAGCATTGCAGCTTTAAAGGAGATGTCACGGAGAGCAACAGAAATAATTAAGGATTTGAGAAAGGTCTGTAAGAAAAAAGTTGGGGCAAACCATCAGGTTGGTGTTAAATAGCCTAGAAAACAAAGAGGGGCCATGGCACAGTCTATCAAATAATGAAATACCATACGGGAGGTATTTTCCTAAAAGAAGGAAGACATCAAAAATGCCTGGAACATGATATTTCAATGTAATTCTGAATACAGTGAATGTATGTGTGCTTCAAGGATGGTTCTTGACTATAGGGATTTGTTCATGAGAAGGTTTTCCTGAAGCTCTACATCAGCATGTAGCTGATGGTCCAGATGATAGTCTGATGACTTGTGAATGACAGCTTTTTCATTAAAGCCATTCAGTTTGGTTATTTTTTCAGCTGCCTCTTTTCAGAGGTAAAAGTCATAACAGAAGTTGTTAAAAAAGCTGAGGGATGATTCTTCAGCCTGTGGAAAGTGGTGGGAATTTTGCTATTAAGGCAGAACATTTCTTAAAATCCCCGTGGGGTTGATGAATCACTCTTGTCTATTTATGTTCTGTTTTCAGTTCTGTTAAGGCTTCTGCAATGCTGTGTCAACCACGTTGAACGACATCTAATGTTTGCATCCATCAAGCACTTAATGCTTGACCCTCAGTGTGGCTGGGAAATGTGTCCTTGAAATCGGTGTCTGTTGTTAAGTGGTGTGAGGAGTACCGTGTCCTGTTTAAGGTTCCCCTGTACAAGAAATGCTTTGACAAACTGTGGAGAGCCAGGTGGTCATGAGCGGGCACACACAAGATCTGAGAAGAGATGGAGAGGGCTGGACTTGTTCAGCCTGAAGAGGGCTGAGAGGGATCTTCTTGGTTTCTACCTAATTGGAGCTTATAGAGAAGATGGAGACATGTTTTTTTTCAGAGATGCACACTGAGAATAAAAAGGTCACAAGCTGCATCAAGGGAAATTCCAACCGCACGCAAAGAAAAAAGTTTTCACAGTGAGGACAGTCAAACGTTGGCAGAGGCTGCCCAGAGATGCTGAGGAGCCTCCATTCCTGGAGACACCGCCCCAGGTGCCCCAGCCTGGCTTTGCAGCCAGCCCTGCACTGAGCACAGGGTAGGACTGCAGACCTTGTTGTTGTGCAAGTTTAAAACATGGCTGCTTTTATCACCAGAGAGAGACGGTGTTTCCAGTGTTCATGTGCGCGTGCATGTGTTTAGTGAGAAAGAATGAAAATGAAGAGGGGTGAAACTGAGAGGAAGCGGTACAGGCCAGTGGGCCTATTGTAGGAGTAATGAGATGAAGATGGAGACCAGAGAATGCTGAATTTCCATATAAAGACAAAATCTATTTCACTATGACGTTTTGTCACCAGTCACTTCCCTCTCGGCTCAGTCTTAGGCTCACAGTCTTGGGCTTGACTAGTTACTCTGCAGAAAGGGAAGATTTTCCTAACCACGCAGGAACCTCTTTTGACATACTACTTTGCAGTTCCTCAACCTACAGAAAGTTTGGGTTTTTTTAAGAGGTTCTCCCCTTTCTGTTGGATTTGCAGCTGTTGAGCTGTTGCTCCGGCAGTTTGGACCCACTGCTTGACCCTGGGAGGTAAGATCACAGCACCTGCTGTTTTTCTATCAAGCTGCCATCACTGCGCGTATGAGCAGTTTAACTGCACAGGAAATTGTGGTTGCCATGAAAAAGCAGTGCAGGTTCTGCAGTACTGTGAAGCTTTTTCCAATTGTCTTATGCACAGCATTTCTACTGACCTTCGGGAAAGTGTGGGATCGATTTAACTGGGCAGAGCGGTCTTTGACTGAGTAGAGTGGTATTCTTTGAATTTGCATTGGTTTGGCAGGTGTGATAAAGTTAGAAGCCATTATTTGGATTACAGAGTGGATGCCTGTAAGAAGGTAATTATAATTCCAGTGATGGAATAGTGATTCATATGAAAAATAGTGATTCATAAAGCTAATGTATGTACAGAATACTTTGCTGACTGTTAGGACATTTATACTAGGCTTTTATAGGTGTAATTTTACCCTCCAGAGAATAAATAAAACTGATTCATGATGGAGCCTGATTGTAGTAGGGAATTCTGCTTTAAAAGCAGTGACATGGAGTGGTTCTATCATATTTGCCCTTTAAGATTTTGACTGTTGAAGGTGGTCGGGCTTGTTTCTTTTCTTCTTTGGGATTTCAGCTCAGGCTGTAGATGAACTGTGACTTGCAAACATCTACAGACATTTTAGGTGGTAGTATTGTGAACAAGATTAACTTTTTTGTTCTATAAGAGCAGTAGACTTGTTTTTGTTGGACAGTGATGTCTTCAGCACATGGATTTGATTTGAACGCTGTCTGTACAACTGACCCTTAAGCCTGTGAGCAACTTGACTTTTCAAGCAAATGGGACCTCAGGTCTTTGTTAGTGTAGCCAAAGTCACAGACAACATTGTCTGGCTGATGCCTCACTGCTGCAGATATCAAGTGCAGATGATCTCTAGCAAATGGCAGGTGAGATCATGCCATCGGAAGTGCAGATGAGTGCTCAGCAGATGGCTGTTTGATTGTCTTGATAAAAGCAGATCACACCCTGAAACTTCTCATGTAGAGGAACTCCAGCGTGTATCCCCTTCCTCCCCTCTTGCTGGTCACACAGAAGCAGTCTGCCTTTCTGAGATGGGGCTGGAGGGTCTGCAGGGGGTCAGAGATGGGGTTAGGGAAGCTCTCCTGAGCAGACAGAAGATGTAGAAAGCCCCTCTGTGGTGGGAAACTCCATCGAGGAGAGATGGTAGAGCCAGAAGGGACTGGGAAGTACCTGTCTGCCTGCTGGTAGCAACAGTGGGGATTTCTGCTTCAATCCTGACCATAAGGTCCAGATTTACTTAGCCCAGAAGCTGAAGACAGTGCTCACACAATAAGTCAAAAAAAGGTTGTATTATGTTACTGTTTTTGAATCTGCTTCCTCAATTGAAACCAAGTAAGGGTTTGGACTGAAAGCTGTTATAGTTATAAAATCTTTGAGAGTCTATATGAAACTCATTGTACCTAAACAAGTCTAGGGGTGTTGCTTCTCTCTCCCCGCTCACAGAACCTACCACACACTCCATCACGTTGTATTATGCTACCATTTTTTTTTAAATCCCATTTCCTTTTGATTTCAGTCATGAGCAGCTTAAAACACAGCTGTGTAGTATGGACCAGAGCTATCTTGATAGAATTCCTACAGTAAAAGTCACCTCCGTATGTTTTCTCTGAAGTATGAAAGAACTTTAGAAAGAGGTTGAGTAAAAGGGAGGGAAGGAGACGGGGGAGATCAGGAGGGTACAGTGCATTCAGAAATGTAGCTGATTTTCATACTCCTAGCCCTTTCATGCAAAACAGCAGACTCCAGCAAAATGCTGATACAGAACGTAGAATATTTATCAAAATGAAAAATATTTGTGAAAAAACCTGAAATAGTATTTAGGGTACTGAAACCAGCTGTGCTGCAAGATGGAGTAGGGGGCTCCTCATCGGTCGCTCTGTGCATTTTTGCAGTTTTCAAAGGGGAAAGCTGTAGGACAGGAAGAAAATCACCACCTCCAGGTGAGACAAGTGGGTTGTCCTGGACAGGGAGACAGCACCCATGGGGAGGAGAATGGCATGTGAGCCATGAGGTGCGCCCAGTGAAGGGATCAGGGACCATGCCATAAAGCCAAATTATTCTTCAGAGGAAAGGGGCACAGGAGGACCGTGCCTCCTGCTGCTCCAGTTCCTGCTTTGGCTCCCCACTGCACACTCAGAGAGAGACCCTACAGCTACCAGCATGGCACCACAACAGGAGGGGGTCCCAGCAGCAGGACAGGCAGTAAGGAGAGCTGTTTTCAGATGTGCTCTCCATTTTCTGGTCTGGTTTGGTGAGTGGAAGGGCCTGATCACTCAGGGGCTTGCTAAGCCTCTGTGAATCTCTGCTGAAATCAGTGAGGAGTCCTGCAGAACGGAGGGCAGAATACAACTCCTGGCATGGAAACAGCAACAACAGATTCATAAATCCAGGTGGAATCAGTCAAATACAAATATACATTTGGATCTAGAAATAATATATCCACCTCCTTTTTGCAGCTGGAACACGTTTTTAATATTTTCCATGTACAGAGGAACTGTTTTCCTGCTAACAAGCTGGAAACAGAGGCCACGTTCTCCTTGTATCAGATACCAGGGTTTCACAGGACATTTGGGACTGAGTCAGTACTTTGTGACCCGTCCTTCTGCCATCAGGCTGCAGTACAATCACTACCTCACAGCAATAGGAAGAGAGCCTTTTATCTGTCTGCCCAGGGTTTTCTGTCCCATCTGCCACCCTAGTCGTGATGGGGCAGAGGCAGGCTAGCTGCTCATACCTATATCAAAAGCAGCCTCTGTAGGTGCTCTCTTCTTCCCCCACCATAGTCAGCAAAGGTGGAACTGGGTGGGGCAGGGCTTTCCTTGCCAAACAGGACATCTGCTGAATGAGAGAAGCTGTCTGTTGTTTGGTGTGGTTTGGAAATCAGCCATGGCCAGAAAAAAAAAAAAAAAAAAAAAAAGGAAGAAAAAAATCACTGGAAAGCATTCGAGAATCAAAATGTTCCTTTTTGTATGGAAAAACATTTTCACTTTAAAGCTAGCTAGCTTGTGTTGCTGAAGGGCTGGAAAAGATAAGTGACCCAATAAAAAATGTAGTGTACTGGAGCAATTTTTTCTTTTTAAAGAAAAATTCTACAGACTCTGATTGAAAAATAATGTGCACATATATGCTGTCTCCCTGGTAGGATGTATCTGACAGATAACAGACGCATAAGGAGAGTATTTGTGGGTTCACAGCTCTGCTTCTGCAACGACTTATTTTCCTTGAAGGATTAGCACTCCCTGCCACTGAGAGGTATATTGGAAAGAGATCTCCATTTCTCTGAAACCCTGTGGATTTTTCCTTCCTAAGCTCTGTTTTCTCATCTTTGATTCAGGACTCAGGCATCACATTGACAAATAAGGTCCTTTATAAAATGGAACATTAAGAAAATAACTCGTGGGCATCACTGTGTTGCTTTCTGAACAGTAATAAATATCTTTTATTTGTGTTGCTTCAAATTGTCTATAAAATAAAATAAGTGAAGTGCAACAGCTTAATAATTCCAGTGCCTGCACACATGGTGAGATATTGCTGTTGCAGGCAACAGTCTTTCAAAATGCCTTTGAGGCAAAAATTGTCATTTAGGGTGGACTAAACTGTGAATCTTTATCATGTACCAGGGAGGAACTATTTGCCATAACTTCAGAAAGGCTCTCTCTGTTTTTTATGCTGATTTAAACAGCAAAATCTCACCCAGATTGAAGGTGCTGTAACCCAAGTTACGCATTGCTAATAGAACCAAGTATGTTTCTGTCTGCTTTAGGATTTTAAACTTAGCTCAGCATCTTTGAGGAAATAAGAAAAACCCCTTTTCCGTGTGTTTATCTACAGCTACTTAAATAGGGAAATAGTCACAGCACAAAGTGAACAACTTGAGAAATGAACTTTTTTTATTAAACGCCTCAGGTGTTCAAAGACGTTGCAATTTGTGCTTCTTAAAGAACTCTCAAAGTGGTTGTGTAAGAAAGAAATGCATCTAACTGACACATAGTTCAAAACCCGAGGGTATTTGTTGATGCTGTCAGTCATGGCGACTCGCTGGCTAGCTGAATAACTCACCAGCCAGGAACAGACATATGGATTCTACTTTTTATCTTACATCATTAGCAGAAAAAAACCTATCACAAAAAAAATGCCCATGCTATCTGCCTGGAAGCTATGATTCCAAGCAAGAATGAAGGACGTGGATGGCATTGTGCGTTTGTCTAAGATGGCCGCATACCCTAGAGCCATCACTGCAAATTATCACTGCCCCCGGCTGGCAGTAAGCGTGGGGAAATGCAGTGTTAATGTTACCAGCCTACTTTGCTGTGGGTGCTCTAAGGGTCACCCTGCTAGTGCAGGGATACAAGCACATTATTTTGATCAGAACCATAAGAATAACAACAGATAATAATAACTGTATGAGAGAGAAGCATGATAATAGCAAGAATGCTGAGAATATGAAGTTTAATTGGGAAATAACTATTCTGGATTATTCAAAACGGTATGTTCAGTTGACTGCCAACAAGATGGCTTTGCCTGGTGCATTTTAGTTGACGCTTTTTGCTGATGAGAACAAGATGAAACTTCAAAATTGAGGAACTTCTAGGCCACATTCTTGTGGTTATAGCATTGATTCTTCTTTCAACATGAGATCCAGTGAATAATTTCTCTTTTTCTCACCCTTTAGGGACAACGAAAATGAAAAAAGCTTGTCTCCAGAAGGAAGATATTTATCACAACCTAACTCATAAAGCTTCCCTTTTCTTGTCTCCTCCTCAGCCCTTCCATACTGTAGAAAACCAGCTGACTGAGACACGTAATTTGATCAGAAATGAATATAGATATATGAACTTATGTGTGGGACCTTTTGAGATAAAGGCAGAGGGAAGTATTTCTGGGGAGGAATATCCTATCAGGGACATTCTGATGAGCGACCTGGAATGAGGAGGGTTCAAAGGGGCAAGAAGTATGGGACAAAGATGGAATATGCTCAAGATGCTCTCTGATATTTTTCTGGCCTGCAAGACACTTCAGATCTATCACAAGAGTTTTTGCACAATTCTGAGGCCATTTCTCTTACTCCTGCCTGATGGTGGCATTGTCCAGGGTGGGCTGTGCATTGGGGGAGGATTGCTGGTAGTGCCTCTTTGATATCAGCTAGGAAGGAAAGGCTAACGCAGAAAAGAGCTGGGGGATTATTTCCCAACACTCATGGAAAGCCAGACATTTAAAAATTGAATTTGTGGATGAGACAGGAGAGAGAAAAGGAACTGGAGCTGTGAGCTCCGAAAAAGTAAAAGGCAGAGTTCTGTATGTGGAGGGGTAGACAGTCCTGTGCTGCCCCATGCGACTCTAACAGTTAGATTTTGCAACAGCACCTGCCTCCTGTTTCATCACTTTCAGAAAAAATAAACAAGTTTGAAGAGAAGAGAGCAGAAAAAACAGAGAAATTTATATAGGACAGGGAACACGTGCAATCCTTTATCTGATCACGCTCCAGCAGCTAGAAGGGTTATTGTATTATTAACAAAATACTAATGCGTTAACAAAACAAAGCCCTAAGGGTAGAAAGTGAGTAAATATCAGTAATTTATTCAACTTTCTCAGCACCAAATTCACAGTTAGGTAATTTCTGACAACTTAAATACGTGTTTGTGAAATGTAAATGTTGCCCCATGAAATTTGTTTTTTTTGCTTTTGGGAAAGTTACAACTTTATGTCTAGCTGTAAAGTGTGATTTCACCTCCTCAAGCTTTTCACTGCCTTGTCTGCAGTAAAGCTGAAACACCAGCGAAGTGGAGGAAAATATGAAACAAGGTAAACATTTAATACAAGTCTTGGGAACCTTTTGGTTTTAATGGCCTTGCCATTTATTAGTTATATTTCGTGGTGGGTGCACACTTTGCCAAGTAATATACAACTGGGCACCTTCTCAGACTATGGCTTCAAATTTGAAAGAGTTGAAAGAACATCCAATATCGCTGTATTTCTATTTGGCAGTAATGTTCAACTTGGAGAATTATTTTAGTTCTTCCTTTATATTCCAGACTGAAAATATCTTGTTATTAGATCTCTTAAAACATAGGTGTGATAGTAGGTTCTGAGGACAAGGTCAAATAAAAGGAGGCTTTACAGCACGGCTGTAATATATTGGTTTGGAAATGATGGCAGGAAAGAGAGTGCTTCGTAGAGGCTGTTTTGATATCTGTTTGTTACGATTCTCAGCAGCTTAGGTGAGACCATTGTCCCATTTTTACATTAACCTGTTACTCAACAGTCTTCTGGGCAGGAAGGAATGTATTTGCACAACTTTATTTTTGCTTTTGCAATACCGGGTTTGTGCTGTTTGGCAAACAGGAACACAGTGTCACTTCCAGGCAATGTGTAATCCGGATGTCCTGATGCTATGTGAAGCTCAGTCTGTCTCAAGGAGTGTTTTATTTTCCTTCCATTTCTTTCTTGTTGGAAGTTCCACTGTCTTTCTCGCTCTGGCCTGTGGAGCTGTCTCCTCCTCCCTAGCACTCTGCCTCTACATCCCAGCATGTGTTGTCTTTCACCTTGTTCTCTTTAAGGAACTTCCATTCTTTTACCGATCTTCGATCATGCCAAGTTTGAGATCCTCCCTCCCAGCTGATGCTGACCTTCAAAATCTCATTTGTCCTGATAGCTAAGCTGTTTGCATTTGTTCCTTCTCAAACTCCCCTCCCTCTTGCCATGCTCTCCTCTGCCCAGCTTTTCTCTTTGCTTGTCATACATCTCTGTGCTCAAAGCCATCGCCTGGTTCTCATCAACTGATTTTCCTTTTGCTCTTCTCTCAGCTCCTCAATAGCTATTCACTTCAAAGGAGCTGTTTCAACTTGTACATACTGCTCATCATCTCCATTGCTGTTATACCATCCTCTGCATTTTTTTTTTCTCTGCATCTGTCTTGTCATACTGATTTTGCAAACAGTTTGGAGTAGAGCAGTGCACCTTATGCTTACAACCTCTTGTCGTTTATCAGTAATTGGACTATTCACCCAGGGTTGTTGGATGCTTTCTTGATGGGATGCCCAAGGTATTCTCAGTTTGCATTGAGGATGGTGAAGTGCTGGAAGCGTTTGACCCCTAGAAGCAAATGACTCTGCTCTTGGCTGATAAAATCAGAAGGAAAATATTGGGCCTGACCTCCCCCACCATTATGCAGAAGCATTTTACATTTTTGTGTGTTACTAAGTATCATAATTTACTTGTAATGATCTAAGCAAAATAAGCAGTTTATATACTCAAAAGTAGCTTTTTGAAAGCGGATTTGCTCCTTTTTGCTGTGTGTTGCTAAAGCTTTGGGCTTCAACTCTCTTGATTTCCCTATGTTTTCTTTTTACTACTTGAACAATTTAAAAAAATGAAAGCAATTTTCAATTGTGAATAACTATGAAACTTTTATTCTGAAAACTCTGGTTTTGATTAATTGAGTGTAAATTGGAGGGCTTTTGCAGAGGTTTTCTAGCTGCAGGTGAGTCTAGAAGACCCACCGTGAAGACTTCCAACTCTCTCCCTGCCTTTATTGCAGTCCCATGCCAAAATCAGAACTAGAGATAACCATGAAACTGTGTAGAGGTGGTAGCTACCAATGGATTTTCTTGCTATTATGGATTTTAAGCGGCAGATGTACTGTGATGAGTGCCAGTGTCAAACCCTCAGAGGGTTGGTGGGTTACGATACGCTTGACCTGCCTAGAGAGCTGTGCAGATGGCAGCATAGGGCTGGCTGACTGAGGGTGCCTGTCCGAATCTCACTGCTGTGTAAACAGAGTGCGAGTTTTTAGTCAGTGATACCAGGTGATGTTAGATGCTGGAGCTGACAGGCTGAAATCACAAGATACTAAGGGTATGAAAATACAGAAGAAACTCAGTTGTGTGTTGGAGCGAGCAGTAATGATACCTCCATCACCCAAGTACAACTGCTCCTTGGGTGACCGAGGGCAGTTCTCGCGCTCGATATAGAGATTCATCAGATTTCTCAGCTAAGCATAGCCACCTGTACAACAGAGTCAATAATATTGACCTAAAAAAGATGTTAGATGGGTTCGTTACAGCAAACCCATTCATCCTATTATGTATTATTAGTATAAATACCCACATATGTAAACAGATGCACTATTAATAGGATTCTCTGTATTTAACAGACGAGTTAGTTACTGATCAGAAGTCACAACTTCTTAAGCAATCAAGAAAAGTCCATTTTATGCTGGTGATAATTCTTTCTCAAGGTTATAAAACTCTTTGCAAAAGTCATTTTATAGGCAACAACCTGTCGTGTTTCTTATCCTTTAAGCTCTAGAACAGTCTTAATGCTATTAAAACTTGTGTTGCAAATTATATTGCTTGATCAAATGACTGGACTGGAAGGGATATCTTGCAGTGGAATATGGATTTTCTTGCTGATAGTGTAAGATTTTTATGTGACCAGGTGCAAATTAGGTAATCCACATATTGCAAAAACACACAGCATGCAGCAGAAAAAATTGATAGTGAGGAATCAGAGGCAAGAAAGATACCAGGATAAAGGAGGAAGACCATGGATCTAATTTTACCTTAGCGTACATAACCCACATTGCTAGTGGATCACAGGGATTTTTACAGGTAATCCTTGAAAATATGGTGGTTAGACCCACTTTTAATATTATATTAGCATTTCAGTAACACTCACCAGCTCTGTTGTGCTGAAAACTGCACGTGGGTTCTCGACTGAGAGTGACTGCATTAGGATTATGCTGCATTTCTCTGTTTATGAAGGTTGGAGTGAATGAACAGATTTTTCTCTGGAAGCTGTCCTCCCCCTAAAATCACAGTGATGAGGCAGATAAATGGTACATTATACTACAGGGGGACAGCAGACAAAAAGCCAAAGACATGAGACTGGTTTTGGGCTATTTCAAAGTCATGTCCATGGTGGTTCTCATAGATACAAGGAATCAATGCATGAGTTTAGGAGAGCATTAAAGCTAAAGCCCACGTAGGCTGCACACAACTCTTTGTAGAAGGCTATGTGCAAATGTAGAAGGCAAATGTGTAATGTTAAAAATCATCCCTGTATATCTTTCTATAAAGTTTGGAATCCAAGCCTCCAGGATGCAATGTTGGTTTTAATCTGGGAATGAGGTATTTCTGATTTTTTTTTTTGCCCCTCATTTGAACACTGTAGCTACAGCAACCACTTTCCAGGATCAACTCAGGTTTCCATTCTATTCTATTTAAATAGTTGCTTGGTTAATAAATACTTAAAGAGACATAGGACACTAGAGTCATTCTCACAAATATAGAATAATAGAGAGTCTGTCTCCTGAACAGTTTCCTCATGAATAGATGCAAGGGACAGTAGGTGCCTGAAAAAGCAGAGGGGTATAATGTGCATCTTCTGCCAGTGTATTAAATGATGTGACAAATGGAAGTAAACTTTCTCTTTCTGATTATTAAGAAAGGTGCCTAGAAAGGGAAAGTCTAATCAATTCTTCTGCTTTATGACTTTGATGAGAGGAAAAGCGGGAAAACTCCTTCCAGTCATCCAATCCTGAAGTGCCACCCAACCTCAGGCACTAACTTAGGTACCTTCGGGAGCAAGTTCCTAAACTCCCCCCATATCCAGGAAGAGAAGTAGCCCTCCAGGAAGCCCATCCTGATGCTCTGAATACCCTGTGATGGAGCTTCTCTCCATCCATCCACCCCGTAAGGGTGACCAGCCTCCACATTAGGTGCCCAGATGTGGGCGGTGCAAATACTCTCCTGGGCTTCCGCTCCAATGCAGAGCTCTGAGAGCAGACAGGGCTGCTGCTTCTCCGATAGTGCTGCTGAAGAAGTACGAGGTGAATTGTGTTTCCAAAGGGGGAATAACAAGAACCAACACAATTTTGTCTGCTTTCTCCATGAAAAACAGAAGTTAGCAGAGGTAGGATTTAATTCCAATTAAATTAGTACAAATAAAACTGTTGGGGTTTTGAGCAGAGCCTGGCAAAAGAAGAGGAGGGACATGGATTTGCATCTCATGGATACATGATTTTACCCCTTCACTTGATTTCAGGATGCGGAGAGGAACTGGGTTTTCTGGGGAAGCTGCTTCAAGACTTTGAAAATCCCAGTGAAAACCCATTTTTCATCATGATTACAAACCCATAAAGGCACCAAATTAAAACATGTGCTTCCTTCTTGCAGACTTGCCACTCAGAGAAATAAGAAATGGCATCAACAGTACACTTCTCAGAGGAGGAGATGGCAGAGCTACGAGAGGCTTTTGGCAAAGTTGGTGAGTACAGACTGCAGAAGTGTGAAGCCATAGCAAGCTCTTGTCTCATGTACTGACCAGCTCTGAGGAAATGGAGCTCACTCCAGCACTGATCTGCTATGTCACAAAACCCACAGAAAGTCCTTTTCCTGCCACTCTCGACCTCCTAGATGAAACCACATCAGCACGGTGCAGAGCAACGGCCTCTTACTGGAGCGAGATGGCAGGGTAATGAGCAGCAGGGTTTATGAAATAACCTCAAAAGCTGTACAGAAAACCACGTTGGCAATACTTGCCAGTGTTTTCCTAAGAATATTGTTTATTCCTGACAAATTATTTGGAAGTCAAAAAGGTTTTATTTTGAATTGAGTTCTCCCTCTGGGAAGGAAGACTCTGGAGAGGATAAATGTGCAAATGGCTAAAAAATTTGTAATCCCTTTACTATGACCTTTCAAGCCCCATATATTTTAAAAGTGTGTGTTTCCTTTCCAAGCCTTTAAAAGTCTCATCTGATTTGTCGCCTTTAAAGTCATGCAGATCCAGCATTGTGTACTCAAATTCTAAGAAAAAGTCCTTGTGCTTCTCACAGCTCACTTAACTTTTATTAGCAGATCTGTCAGCCTTGCTGGATTATGTGTTAATCAGTTGTCCTTGCTGCTTCAGGTGATGGTTGTTTGATTTCTGAGCACACAGTAGACCGGGCTGTCAATCTCAGATATCTGAGCACTGTGTGTACCCCGTACACCCAATGCACTGACAAGACAAATGCTGGAAGGAAGCTCTTATTCCTCTCCTAGACATTTCCCTCCCTAAGTCCAGATCCTTTCATTGTGTAGCTTCAGAAATGGATAGGATGCACTTTGCAGTCTGTATTAATCTGTGCTACTGATGTTGAGAGCCAAGTGCCTTTTTGCAGCATGCAAGAAGTGACTCACGTTGCAACTTACCACGCAGGAAATCGGCACACACTCCTTTGAAACCACCTTGGCCTCCAGGCTGGGGAAAAAAAGCCTGCAGAACAAGAATCACACAGATGATAGATAAAAAACAAATATAACCATATATATAAAAAACAATGTACATGATCATAGTGTTTTAACAGAAACTTGCCACATGATACATTCAGTTTCCTTTTTTATCTGTGGAGTTTTTCATGAACTGGTGAAGGAGAAAGACTATTTAACCTCTGTTGGTGATCTAATAAAATCCTTCCCTGGATCTTGCAACTGGCTCAGCAGGACTATGCATGTTACCACCATCCAAGTTTTTATTTTAAGGATGATCATACGCAGTTCCAAGCCTCTAAATTCATGACTTCTGATGATACCAGATGCAGAAAACAGGCCAAAATCACAAGTTATGTCTATGAATACATGCACATGTAAGTTGTAACTCTGCATTGTGTCAACTCCATTTTCTTTAGCTGTTCTGTAGACAGGATACTCCCTCTATAAATCATATTTGTCTATACGTAAACCTTGGAAAGTCAATTATATCCATCTAAATCTATATTTGTTAAGAAATTACCATGTGTCTAAAACATATAAATTCATCACTGTGAGTTTTTGTTTATTAAATTATGATTGTAATTTTCTCTTGGATGTGAATGAACCACAGTGGTTGAAAATATTTGACTTCAGGATAACAAATCTTGACATATGTATAACGTACCCTTCCCCAAGTAAAATAAAAACAGCCACCTTTGTGTGCATAAAATTTCATTGGGCTGATGTAGAATCTAAACTTTTGCTTTATTCTTTGCAGATATCAGTGGGAACGGATTTATCCACGCCAATGATTTAACAGACGTGTTGAAGGCAGCCAACCTCCCTCTCCCAGGTTATAAAGCCAGAGAACTCATTCAGAATTTGACAACAACGGGGAATGACAGGATCAGTTTCGATGAATTTATTTCAGTAAGTAAGATGTTATCTATTTCAGTAAGTAAGGTGCTAGGCAGAATATTCAAGCTGATCCCCAGGGCACACCAGAGGCACAAGCATAGTGTCTCAAGGGCACTGAGTAGTCCCCTCACTGGAAAAGATGAGAGCAGGAGGTAACTAAACTAGAAATCCTGCAACTAAGGGGGACAAGTTACATGAATGCAGCTGTGTATTGAATAGACTTAATATCTTTCAGTTTGGTTGATGCAGCAGGATAAAGTTTTTTCAGTTATAAGTTGCAAAATGCTTATGTTCTGGCTAGATGGTTATGAAAAATTGTGGCAGATTGAAACTGAAAACTTCATGAGGCATTTTTTCTATTCAGAAAGCCGCTTCCTTTTCTGGTCTGAACTGGGACAAAAGCAAATGCTAAAATAGTTGAATTTCCCTTTGGACGGAGAAACAGAATTTAATTGTCTTTTCTTCAAACCAAAACTGTTAACGGCCTTCCTCCTGCACATTTTTGCTCCGTGGTTTCATACCATATACGTTTCTGTTACTTAGCTGACCTTTGTTCGCTGCTTTGAAAACATAGAATCTGTGTATGATCCTGTTTGGCCACGGCAGATACACAGATTTTACACAGAAACCCACTGAATAATACGCAAGCTGTGCTTCCCTGCGTATGAAGCAGAGAGATGTGTCTCCTGGCCCAAGAGCTCACTGTTTCAGCTTGGTTTCATTCGTCAAAATTTAAAAATTTGTCTCTCGTGCTTGAAAGATTTTCCAAAACCTGAAGAGTGATGATGTTGCTAAGTCGTTCCGAAAACAAATCAACAAAAAGGAGGGGATCTGTGCTATCGGTGGGACGTCCGAGCAGTCCAGTGCTGGCACACAACACTCTTACTCAGGTAGGTGCAGCTGTCCTACCCTGATAGCAGCTAGGAACAACTGTGCCCTTGGAGATCATCTGCACCTTATCTTGGTGCAAACCCAGGTGCTCTGGCCTCAGTGAGCTTCAGCGGCTCTTCAAGCAAGGCTGGTGCAAGGCAAAGAGTTGTGACGATGACAAAGCAGCAGAGCAGGGTCTTTATTAAAACCAGTGTGAGCTGGTTTGCCAGGGTGGACAGAGCTGTGGCTATGGGAGGAAGCTCCAGCCAGCTTAGCTTCCCTTACCTTAAATGCATTGCAGCTCTGCTGGAGAACAGCCTCCTGGCATGGTTGCAGCAACACAAAGACTGGCCTGTTGTTGACCCCGCTCACCAATGAGGCAAGGCACAGTTCCCTGCTGCTGCTAACCCATTTCCTTTTACATTTTACCAGTAGTCTGGTAGTCTCTCTGTAAACTCACCTGTAACCAAATGGTTCCTGACCTTTTGCTAAAGATGGCATGACTCTGTCAGTGCTTTTCTCCCAGCCTGTTTCTCCAAGCTGAAACCTTGGGGCGGCCATGGTTGCTTCTGCTGCCTCCTGGGAACAGCCCACTCTGAAGCAGCTCCACAGGGAGGAGGTCCCACCCTTGACTGTCTTCTCCGGGGGCAAGTGTTCCTCTGGGGAAGGGAGAGTGGAGGATGCTTACAAGGTCTCCACTCACCTGAGCACAGAGGACGGCTTCTCTGAGCTACTGAGGGTTGTGTGAGCTGCTGCTGATGCAGGATAGCCATGTTACAGCCCTGTTGGGCTATAGGGAACATTTGCCCGTTAACCTCTGAATGCTCCTTGTCAAGAGTCCATCCTGGCCAGGCTCTTGTAGATATTCCACATGTGGGAGGTGTAATATACAATGCAGAATTCACTTATTTGAACTTATTTGAAGTTAAGTAGGATTTCAATTTAGCAGAGCAATACACAATGCATTCAAATTACCGTGCAAGTACAAATTACGTTTAGCAGAGCATAGCAACGGTAGCATACAGTTGAATCGTGTGAACTTCATTACCAGTCTCTATAACATGACTGCCCTCACGTCACTGGACAACTCCAGTCAGTGGAAAGGAGTGTGGAAGGAGAATTAACCAGTTCAAGCCCATTGCTGTCTTCAGCTCATTTGCCTGTCTCCTCAGAACCTTCTTTCCTTGAGGAGGTTTGTTGATCAGTCACGCTGGTGGGAGAGACTTCTCCCCCAGGAGTTCCGCCTCTGGAAGAAAAATGACGGTAGCAGTGTTGCACAGCAAACTGATGGATTTGATGTTGTGTCCACAGAGGAAGAAAAGTATGCCTTTGTCAACTGGATTAATAAAGCCCTTGAGAAGGACCCTGACTGCAAGCACGTGGTTCCAATGAATCCAGAAACAGATGACCTCTTCCAGGCTGTTGGTGATGGCATAGTGCTTTGGTAAATAATACCTATCTTTCTCACAAATGGGAACTGTGAGTGTGCAGAAGCTCATGTCTCTGCTTAAATGGAAGCTGCCAACCTTACATTAAGCTGGCGAATCTTTGCGGATCCAGGGCCTTAATGATCTTAGGTTTTTGCTTCTTTTATCTTTAAAAATATAAAGCTTCCTTTGTGTTAAATGAGAGCTTGTCCTTGCCTCTGGACTCCTGCAATAAGAGGAAGTCAGTGAAATTGGAGGAGTTACTTGGTTTTATTTTCGTCTTAGCACTTTTGGAGATTCACACAAAGCAGCATGAGATAGCTAGTGCTTTCACAGAAATTTTCTGCACAATAGAAGTCTCACATAAGTTCGCCTTGTGGCATTCTTGGGCCCACATCTATAGTACAATCTGCATGTGACACAAAAGAATTGCTCAAGAAGTGCTCACGTGTACCTGCTTGTGTACGTGTAAAAACAGAGGCTGACACTTTTTGTTCAGCAACTTCAGCTCTTTGACTTGTCCCGCAGTGCATTGACAGAAGCTGTTTTCTGTATTTTGTGCACGCATAGCTAGTAGTGTATTTCTTGTTGATTTTCCTTTTATTTTCAGTAAGATGATCAACTTTTCAGTGCCAGATACCATTGATGAGAGAACAATCAACAAAAAGAAACTCACGCCCTTCACAATACAGGTACTAAAATACAAGATTCTTTGCTTTTCCCCTTAGGATGCTTTGATATAATCACTTAGAGCAAAGGCTGGAGAGACCATGGCTCTGCCCAACACAATCAGGCAAAGTTGTTTGTGGCAAAGTGAGATGCTCAGGTCCATGTCATAAAAACATAAAGACTTGTACTTCTGTTTCTTTCCAAGCATATTAATGACCTGACTAAACGAACTGGGTAGGTATTTGCACTTAGCCCAATGTATAATGTTTATGAGTTCAAAGCTTTAGATATCTTTGTGGTAGGTGCCATACAAATGCAAGAACAAGTAGAAAATATGGTCACCAATTCTAGCTGGAGTAGCTCTCAGAAGGCTGAACCCCACATCCAAGGTCACACAGGCATGGACATGGCCTTGAATTCACAACTGCTGTCTTGCAGTCTGATGTCCTTACCAAAATATTAACAGTGATCCAGGAAGTGCCGTGGTACGCAACATGCCTGAGATGGGACCATAGCCTTTTGCCTGCCTTTTATAATTCATGCTATTTCACCTTAAATAGTGAATCCCTTCTTTATTTCTATGACGTGCACACGTATATGATTTTAAAATGGCACTAAAAAAGCTAATCTTCACCTATTTAAAGTTTATTGTGTTTCTCACACAGCAGTATGTAGAGAGATATTTTTATATGAACAGCATCTATGTGTCTGGACACAGAATATAAATAGATATATGGAACAGATATGAACCTAACCCAGTTTAGCCCTTAGCTACTCTGATTTGATGGAACATTAGCTAGGCTCAAGTAAGCTCAGAAGTCATTAAAATTGGATTTTTATGCTGTGTACCACATTTTTCAGTTCTAATCATTTTGGTCAGCAGCATAGCTTAGTGATGCAGCTCAGATCAATCCCTGTCACACATAGACATGATTTGATCAATACAGCTTCCACTTTAACTTAACCCTTTTACAGCTGTCTGGTGGAGAAAAAGTAATTAATTTGAAAAGCTCCGATTTTTCTAGCTTATGACAATTTACACTATGTCTCTCTTTGTATCTTGTATCTAATAAAATCTCTGTCATGCCAGCAGTGATGAAATTCATGTGAAAAATTACGAATCTGTGTGATAAATTATATTTTCCAGGCTTCTTTACCTGCTTTACTTGCTCTCTGTTTACCAAGCCATCTTTTTGAATAGTGCAGACCTGTGGGTCACATTTTCTTAAACCATTTGTTTTAAATGGGAAGGAAGTGGCCAAGGAACATAAAGTTCCTGAAACATCAGTTTTTCTTCTGTCCCTCACTGTGAATCACAGAATCCCTCTGCTTCCACTGAACACTCCCAAGCCAGGACTCCATACTCCATACAAGAAGAAAATACCCAGGTTTGACCAGTTCTGACCTTGGATGAACTGCAAGGTTAAAAACTCAACAGGTTTATTCACACTGATTCCTAAGATCCTGTGCTTTTTGTATATATTGCCAGCTAGAAACTTATTTGTGACTTAGGGGTTTTGCATAGCGCTTAGGGAGAGCCAAACCTGGAATATTGGCCCGTTGATTGGGTTGTAGATCCCTGAGTCCTCCATGCGTGCAAGACTGAATGGAGGAGAGCTTACTCCATGCTGAAACTAAGTCTTCACTTGAATGTATGCTTGTGCAGTAGCTGCGGGGAGAGCCTGGCTTTGATATCCAGGATTGAACCAGGACATCATTGCGAATGCAGATGTATGCTCTGAGCAACAATGCCTTGTGACAGGGTGTCTTTCACCTTTGCCAAAGAGGTCCTTTCCATCTTTATGATGGGACCCAGAATTTACCTGTAATCCCAGTAGATTCTGCATTCCCCTGCTCCCTGTGGTCAGACATGTGTCCTGAGCTGCATGAAAAGAAGCATGGCCAGCAGATCAAGGGCAATGGTCCTGTCCCTCTGCTCTGTTCTTGTGAGACTCCACCTAGAGTACTGCATCCAGCACAGGAAAGACATGGACCTGTTGGAGCAGGTCCAGAGGAGGGACACAAAAACGGTCAGAGGGCCAGAACACCTCTCCTATGAGGAAAGACTGAGAGAGTTGGGGTTGTTCAGCCTAGAGAAGGGAAGGCTCCAGCGAGACCTTCTTGCAGCCTTCCAGTAGTTAAAGGGGGCTTATAAGAAAGGTGGGGACAATCTTTTTAGCAGGGCCTGTTGTGACAGGACAGGGAGTAATGGTTTTAAACTAAAAGGGGGGAGATTTAGACTAGATATAAGGAAGACATTTTTTATAATGAGGGTGGCGAAACACTGGCACAGGTTGCCCAGAGAGATGGTCGTAGATGCCCCATCATTCCATGTCAGGTTGGATGGGGCTCTGAGCAACCTGATCTATTTGAAGTTGTCCCTGCTCAAGGCAGTGGGGTTGGACTGGATGACCTTTAAAGGTTCCTTCCAACCCAAACTCTTCTATGAGTCTACATACATAAATGCATTCACAGTGAAGCTGCTCACAGATTTCACCACTTCTGGCTGTGCTCCCTTCCTCTGTCTTCAGATCTCCAGTTACTGCATCATTCAGAAGTTCTCTTCTTTCCCTAGGAAAATCTGAACCTCGCCCTGAACTCTGCTTCAGCCATTGGGTGCCATGTTGTTAACATTGGCGCTGAAGACTTAAAAGAAGGGAAACCTTACCTGGTTTTGGGTCTTTTATGGCAAGTGATCAAAATTGGACTCTTTGCTGATATAGAGATCAGCAGGAATGAAGGTACGTATGGCTCTTCATTTCAATGCTCTGCTGGTACCACTGAACAGTCTTTAGGATAAAGCTCTTTTCAAAACAACTCTTAATACAATTTTTTCTTGCAGTATTTGTTGCCTGTCTTCTTTACTGCTCTGATTTCCCTTGCTCTTCGCAAGTTCCAGCACTCCAAAGTCCAAGGCTGTGTGTAGGCTTGTATATTGGCACTAAATCTGGGATAAGGAAATGCTGCACTGCATTCAGGAAGATTTTTTCTTTTCTTGCTCTTGATTGCCAGACATCTCCTTTTGCTTTGTGAAAGCAGAATTATAGAATCAACGAATAATTTAGTCTGGAAGGAACCTCTGGAGGTCCAGGCCTGGAGGTCCTCTGGTTCAGCCATGCAACAACCCACTTAGAGCTGTACCAGTCTCAGGCTTAGAAGAGGTTGCTCAGGGCGTTTTCCACCACACTCTGGGCAGCCTATTCCAGATCCCAACCACACTTGCTGTGAAATTTTTTTCCTGTATCTAGTTGGAATTTCTCTTCCTGTACCTTGTGACTAACTTCTCATCCTCTTGCAGTGCATACTGGGAAAATACAGCTCTGGCCCCTCTATAATAGTTGAAGACAATACATGTTTGCCTCTCAGACCTTTGTCCAGGCTAAACAAACCCAGTTTTATCATCCTTTTCTTGCATATCATGTACTCCAGCCCAAACATCTTGGTCTCTCTCCATTAAACTTGCTGCAGTTTGTCAATGTCTCTCTTGTACCGGGGAGCCCCAGACTGGACACAGCACTCCAGATGTGTCTCACCAATGCCAAAACTCTCCATAAAATAGCTTCAGCAGGAGGCTGTGGGTGTGTACAAGCAGTACGCATGGCACCTCATCTTGCTGCTTTGTTCCTTGTGCCTCTGGATAGCCTGCTCAACCAACAGTGACAATCCTTTCCTCCAGTTACCATGCAGGTGTTACCTTCATTGCTTCACCCCTTGCACATCTCTATCCCCTTCATAGCCAGAGCCACCAGTTTCCAGAGCTCCCAGTTCCTATTTCTTTGTGGGTAGCACTACCCTGCTTAATAGCTATTTTTCGCTTTCTGGTATTTTCTCCTTCATTTCTCATCTCAGACTTCAGTTTGTCAGGGTAGATAAGCCAATATAATTTTGCTTTCTTTCCAGGTTCTCTCTTTCTCTGACAGACCTTCTCTACCACTGTTCCAGGTGAAATTCCCCTTTCTTGAATATGGGACACTGTATTTCCAATGAGCTCTCATGAGCACATGGTATGAAGGCAGTAGTAAATCTCAACCTGTAAGGGAAATACCTGGGATGCACTAATATCATATTTGCTTTTCCCCTGGTCATATCACATGGTGGCTCAGAGTAGCTCAGAAGACATCTAATATACTCAAGTTGTCTCATCTTCTGTTTGCATAAGCTTTTAGCTAATAGCTGTTATTCCTATTCATTCCCTAGTGAATGTCTTCTAACATGGCACTATTAAATTACATTCCATTTTTATTACTCTAATCTAGTTCTTTCTGTCTGATTTCCTGATCATCCTCTGTATTGCCTATGCCACCTAGTGAATATCATAATCAAATTTTTAGCACATTGCTAGTATTTGTGCCAAGATAATTGATGGGGGAAAAAAGAGTAAACATTAATCCAAAAATTAATCGATGATTAAGTTTGCAAAAATCCTTCTTCCAGCCTGCTTCTCTCAGTTGTTAACATTGTTCCCTCCATAAAATCCACTGTCTACTTTCAGTTGATTCTATTATCCCCTTCTGGTTCAGTTTAACCTCTTAGCACCCTATATCAAATTATCTATGGAACTCCAGATATAGTAGGTCTCCACTGTTTCCTTTATGTAGCAAATCCATATTTCTTTCAAGGAATGACAAGATATCAGAAGGGGATCAGAGCAGTGTGACACACTCTCTCTTTGTACCATGTTAACAATTAGTTTCCATATTATTTGTCATTCTTTTCAAAACTGGTTCTAAAACCTTTCGTTCTCCAGAGATCAGCTGAACGTTCTGCAGTTGCAAGGGTTAATCACTCCTTACTGCCTCTTCCTCCTTTTATGAACGTAACTACTATGTTAATTTCTCTATATAAATAGGGTGTCTTCTCCAACGGACAGATGAGTTAGCAGTACTGGCCCATGAGCCCATGAAATCACATGCAAGTTTTTCAGAGTACCTGTGTGGATCTAGTTTCAGTGTGAAGGTCACTGAGATTTCTTTCATCTAAGCTGCAGAAAGTCTGTGTTAATTTTTTCATTCCCATCATTCCCCTCTTCTCAACATCACTGTGTCCAGTTCTGAAGCCTTCAGCACAGGAAAGACATGGACCTGTTGGAGCAGGTCCAGAGGAGGGACACAAAAACGGTCAGAGGGCCAGAACACCTCTCCTATGAGGAAAGACTGAGAGTGTTGGGGTTGTTCAACCTAGAGAAGGGAAGGCTCCAGCGAGACCTTCTTGCAGCCTTCCAGTAGTTAAAGGGGGCTTATAAGAAAGGTGGGGACAATCTTTTTAGCAGGGCCTGTTGTGACAGGACAGGGAGTAATGGTTTTAAACTAAAAGGGGGGAGATTTAGACTAGATATAAGGAAGACATTTTTTATAATGAGGGTGGCGAAACACTGGCACAGGTTGCCCAGAGAGATGGTTGTAGATGCCCCATCATTCCATGTCAGGTTGGATGGGGCTCTGAGCAACCTGATCTATTTGAAGTTGTCCCTGCTCAAGGCAGTGGGGTTGGACTGGATGACCTTTAAAGGTCCCTTCCAACCCAAACTGTTCTATGATTTTGATTCTATGATTATCTTTTCATTAAGATCTAAGGCAAGAAAATTGGGTAGTTCTTAGATGACATTGATCCATTACTAGAGCCACAACTAACAGCCTTTTCCTCATTTTATTTATGAGACCCTTCTTCTCTTTATGGCCTCTGTCACCGTAACTCACGTTGACCTTTGGCAACACAGTAGTTGCTCGCTTTTAGAAATTAGGGTAGCAAAATGTGTAAGCAAACAAAGTTATACATTCTCCTCTACAAGTATTCACAATATCATTATTTTTTTCCCTTTTCTCTGCATAGCCTTGATTGCTCTTCTTAGAGAAGGAGAGAGCCTGGAGGATCTGATGAAGCTGTCTCCAGAGGAACTGCTGCTGAGGTGGGCAAACTATCACCTGGAGAATGCAGGATGCAACAAAATCAACAACTTCAGCTCAGACATCAAGGTATGGGAAACACTAACCAACAACAGCAAAACAACAGCTCCACACCCAAATCCCTGTCCTCCAAACAAGGATTGTGCACTGAAACAATCCAAGCAGCTGAAGACTGCTCTGCCAAACACATGGAGCTCGGTACATAAAATGATTTTAGAGGGGTTTACCTTTCTACTCAGTTGTATTCCTCCTCCTCCCAACCTCCCAGTCATCACTGCCAGACCCAGCACACTGAATACCTGGGAAAAGAATGGCTGCTGGCTCTGGAGAGGGCATACAGACTCTACTGCTGTATTTTCCGTTCCCTACCTCTATTGATGTCCTCATTCCTAAATGTCCTTGAATGCCTCTTGACCTGGTTTGGAAAAGGCTGGACCTTACCCAGACATGTAACTAGGTATAGAGAAAGAGGATGGAGCTCTACCAATTCCCCGACTTGATCCTTCCTTCAGTACAGCACCTGGGTATGTGCTCCTCTGTCCCAACCTTTGCTACAACCCTACATGCACTTACCTGCAAACTTTAATTCAATAGGATTATTCAAAATAATATAGCTAGATGGGGAGGCACTTGCAAGGATGGGTCTCTAGTCCATGCAGCATATTTTACGTGCTTGGGACTTCATGGGCTTGTAGGTGCAAATTTTAGCAGAGCTTTCTCTGTAGGGCCTTCATCTTCCTAGACAGATGTATTTGAACCTTAGTGATGCACACTGATGAGTTTTAGACACTAAAGCTACCGTTTAAGGCCCAGACAGCATCCCAAGGCTGTAGAGGGCATATCAGAGAGGGTGTCTGAGCTGGCTTCTAGGAAAGCCAGGGGCTGGTTGGCACACCAACCTCAACCAGCCATGACTCAACCTGCCTGCTCCCAGCATAGCATGGGAAAAGCCCTGCTCCAGAGGTGCATGGTTTTGGGCTTCATCAGGGACTGAAGCATGAGAAGTCATTTACCATGACTTACTTGACACACAGAAAAAATCACCAAGGCAGGCAATGGGAGAACCTGTGAGTCACATTGGACAATACAATTTTTACTGTAACAGATTTTTGGTTCACTGGGTGGAGGTGACTGGAGAGTATCCATGGAAAGGGAGAGGAATGGAGTCTTTCCCATCCTTCTGTAGGCTGGCCGAGAAGACTATAATGCAACTGATTAAATACTATCTGCAATTGAAATTGCACTTGCCATATTTACAGTTGGAAAATAAGGTGCACGTTTAACACTCAGAGGCAAAGATTTCAGCCTTTACAGCCATTTTCTAATTAAGTGTGTATTCCCATCTCTCTTCCATTTTAAATAACTGCTTTCTAGATATGGTGGGTAGTAATGTAGATGTATAAGATTCAAAATAATTCAGGTAATCTGCTTATATTTTGAAGAGTATTAGTTGGGTTAGTTGTCAAGTCCCTAGACACTAACATGTAGCTTTATTTTCAGTGCTGTGAGTTATTTCTGAAATGAGATTAATATTTTCTACACATGGACACAACATTACATTTCACAAAAGATTAAAGACACGGCATGTTAAACCCTTGTCTTTTTCCTGTCCTTATGCCTGAAAAATGCTGATACTGCTGTCATTTTTAACTTTTGTCCTTGAAAACTATGCTTTCTCTTCCATAACTGTTCCAGCGTTGCTTTGAAATCCGCTTTAAACATCTGCTTTCTTCTTCTGCATTTTCTTTTATTAAATGCTCGGCAGCCTGACTTCTACAGCATTATAAAGGTATGCATTTTCTTATCTTTAATGTTCAGATTAAGTTAATTCTAATATCTCTTTGTTGTTGCTGTCCTTTTTGTAAATGCAACACACAGCATTTTGTCGCGTGCGTTGAGCATTCTGCAGCCTATATATATTTGCTTAGGGAAGAAACAGATCTGGCAAATACAGCATAAAGTAGGACTTGCTAAGTGCTTCCAGCTTAATTAAATTAATTATGTGGCCCAGTGATTGATGTAATAAAAATGAAGCATGCAAGCACATTGTTCAGGGGAGCACCGACATGTCAAAACCTGAGCTTTAGATGTAATTTTTCCTCCCTTTCATTTCTCTGTCTGCCACAGGACTCAAGAGCTTATTACCATTTGCTGAACCAAGTTGCACCCAAGGGAGATGAAGAAGGCATTCCGGCTATTACTATTGACATGTCAGGATTAAGGGTAAGATGAGATAAGTTCAGAGTAAATGCCAATATTTTCTGCCTGTTACTTGCATTGCTGCCCAACACAGAGTTGCACCAGAATGCCAGAACAAGCAAACCCTTTTTAGCAATGCAAACTGATCTTGTATTTCAGAAATCAAAGCTTTCAAAAAATTGAATGATGTGTTTTGCCTTTCGTTAGAAATTATCGCTGAAACTTTAACAACCATTGAACCACACTGATATACTACTAACACGTAACAAATATATTTAAACACATTTATTTGGGAATTTCTTCAAACCATCCTTTTATTTGGAATAGAATGGTAAGAGCAACACGGTGAGATGTCTGGATTGTAGGTAAAGCCCTTTTGAAAACTCAGACTTGCTGTTAGTAGAAGAGGGAAAGGAAATAGCTATAAATCAGCCAGCCATGTGCTTTAACGGCCCCACACCTAACTTCACATGCAAAGACCCTGAGTGGCTCTTGTGCAGTGCCATGTTGTGGGGTGAGGCTGATGGCCCTGCTTTCTGCTGGCGCAGGAGAAAGACGATGTCCAGCGAGCAGAGTGCATGCTGCAGCAGGCGGAGCGGCTGGGCTGCCGGCAATTTGTCACGGCCACTGACGTTGTCCGGGGGAACCCAAAGCTAAACTTGGCCTTCATTGCCAACTTATTCAACAAATACCCTGCCCTGCATAAGCCAGAGAACCAGGACATCGACTGGAGTTCTATTGAAGGTAAGGAAAAGCAAATAAAGGATGTTTCTGGCCACCCATGCCACAGTATCCCCAGTTCTGAGTTGATGATACGTCAACCTATCCTTGTGTCCTGCAGACATATATTCACTGCACTGTTAGCACAGGCAGCTTGAGAAAAGGAGGCTGCTCTTCACCTGCATGTAGCTTCTGGTATTTTGGGGGTCTGTTCTGTAGATAGCACATGTTAAAAGGCATGTTTCTGGGAAGTCTGAACCAGGATGAACTACTGAGCATGCCTGTTAGTTGAAATTTGAGTTGAGCTGGCATTTCCTTAATTGAGAATATAATTTTAAAATCAGATTTTGCATAAACCTGCTGCCTGCTTGCTCTGGGTTGGGGTCAGGATCACCATCGTATGGATCATTTGCTGAGCTTCAGGTCCTTCTTTCTCAGCCTCATAATGAAACTGTCCATGCTAAGGCACAGGCTATTCTTGAATTCTTGAAGGCATTTCAAGGCCAATCTGCCTAAATACTGTAATACATAGGGCATGAAGAAATACTACATGCTGCGCCATGCTCTCTTATTTCACATGTCAACCGGTGTCTCCGTCTGTTTATGGTTCAGTGCGCTGTAAATTCTGAGTTATGACTTCATCACAAGACACTTATTTTACTAAAGTGTTGTGTTTTGCGGGCCGGTTGATTGATGTATCTGTTGTTTTAGGTGAGACAAGGGAAGAGAGGACATTCAGAAACTGGATGAACTCCCTGGGTGTTAATCCACGTGTAAATCACTTATACAGGTAAGAGGAAATACTACACTTCCTTCAGATGATAAATACAGCCAGCAAATTATTTACCAAAACATAAAAACTTTTGGACCGTATAAGAATATATGCTTCTTTTGTTTTTTAGGAAACTAAGTTTACCTCTACTAATAGTTTAGTTGGGTTCCTTTTGTCTGTTCTTTGGACAATGATATATCTTCTTTTATTGTTTTCAGTGACTTGTCAGATGCCTTGGTTATCTTCCAGCTCTATGAAAAGATCAAAGTGCCAGTAGACTGGAACAGAGTGAACAAACCCCCATATCCTAAACTCGGTGGCAACATGAAGAAGGTACAAAAAGCTCGATCAGCTCCAGTAGCAATGACTTATCCTCAAAGGATGTCTATATACTTTCAAACAGCAACGCAGGCACTTGTGTTGCTCTCAAATACTAAGTACAGCACATTAAATGATGTTTTGCCTAGTCAGTAAATAATTTTTCATCCTGAAAAAGAAACATACATTTGACTCACTGTCTCTGTTGACAGCTGAACAATATTTGTAAAGTAAAAAGACTTGATACCTTTTCTGTCAGTATTTAAAAACTGTATTTGCAGACCACTTTTGCTACTGTCTTAGTCACTAATTGTAATTCATCTTCACCGTGAGTCATATGGCACCAGCTTAATTGCAGCTATCTGGATCACTGCCCTCCACATCAAATGAAGACAGTGAAGATAAGCGTTCTTGACCAGACGCCTCAAGAACCAATCACAGAGTTGCTGCTAAATACAAAGCTTTCTCCCAGCTATCGGGATGAGTAATTCCATCCAGTTACGCCAGAGTGATTAACTGACCTAAAATATTGACTGGGACACTAATCCTTTATCTCAGTGCAATGCCACAATGCTGGAGGTACCCACAAGCCACACATTCATATTTTCCAGGGTAATCTGTTTTTCAGGCCCTGATGATTGACGTGTAAGATGTCCTTCTATGTTAACTGTTTACCATGGTATTTTGGGGATGAAACTGGCTGCTGGTAGTCAAACAGCTGTATAATCACAGAGCCCCAGACCTGTTTGCCCAGGAGGATCTGGGCTAAGCGATCCAAAGAATTTAAAGTAACAGTGTCTTGCCTTCTTTTTTCCATATTTTTGAACCGCACTAACTGACCCTGTCATTAACAGCTTGAAAACTGCAACTATGCAGTGGAACTGGGAAAGAATCAAGCCAAATTTTCCCTTGTTGGCATCGCTGGGCAAGATCTGAATGAAGGAAACCGTACGCTTACGCTAGCCTTAATCTGGCAGTTGATGAGAAGGTATGGCAGTCAGACACAAACTTCAGAGTGTTTTGGTATACTCAGTTTGCATTGTAATAGTTTCCTGTTGCTATCACTGAGAAGGTCGTACAAGCTACAGCTTTCTCACTCCTCTGTCTGCACTTAGATGCAAAGACCTTCTGCTCACTCCTAGTCAGAGATGCGCATCAGGAAGCGCATTATCGGGTGGGCAAGGCCATTACAGTCAGCTCATGCAGAAGATTATTGTTGTCACTATCTGTATCGCATGAATAATTGTTCATTGCATGGAAGAGAGAAAAAGAAGTTGAAAGGTCTCTGTATCAGGGAATGGGGAGAATGTACTGGAAGCAAGGAATTGATGCAGAAGTTTTGTAATCTGCTACCTGATACAGATGCAACTCAGAAACTTGCCCCACTTTAATGTAATTCTGTGTGTGTGTTTAAGAGCTCCGTAACTGGGCGTAAAGAGACTCAGTGGTTAGGAACTGAATACAGACTAAATTCAGTCTATAAAGCAAGGTATAGGTAATTAATCTACAGATGTGGTGATTACTTGCCATCAATTTGGGAAGTCTTTCCAAGGTGTATGTTGACATAGAAGCAAAATATTCCAGGCTTGTGTTTATGCAGAAGGTCAGTCTAAGAGGAGCATAACAATTCCCTTCTGGCCTTAAAGTCAGTGATTATTTTTTAAGCGCTGTTAGAATGAGACATTTACACTGAGATCCACTAAAAGGGACCTTTTACGAATTCTGAGTATCAAAACCTTCTGACACTGCCAAAACAGTGATTAGGGAATTGGGGTGAATTAGACTCATTAGACTAATTATCATGTTATAATATAATTCAAATACACTGAGTGTGTGGCAAGCAAGAGGATATCAGTTCTAAGAGGACTGTTGAGGTGATTCCAGTCAAGTTGTGCATGTATGGGATGGTTCTGAGATTACTTTGAGCAAATGCAGGCATTCTGGATTCCCTCTTAAGGTACACCCTGAATATCCTTGAAGACATTGGTGGTGGAGAGAAGGTCAATGATGAAATCATTGTCAGCTGGGTCAATGAAACACTGACTGCAGCAGGGAAGGATTCAACCATCTCCAGTTTCAAGGTATAGTTTTTTGTTAGAAGCCTCTGCTTTGGAATCTCTTATTCAGTGTGTTTGTGTGTATGTTATATACACTGTCTGTATATAGATGTATATATGCATATACATGCACACACTACGATATGATACAATTAACTACATGGTTTGATTATTTTCCCTTCCCATTTAAAGGCATGTTCAGATATACAGGTTTTATTCAAGGGGCCTTATTATGAAAAGGTTGCAGAATATGGTATGAACATAGCAGGAAACACCTTGAATGCCAGTTTGACGCAGGAAATCAAAGTATGGAGCCAGGAATGATGACTGGAATTAAGCAAGAACTGCTGTGCTGTTGATTATTAAACAGCAGCAATTACAAATTACTGTATTAAAAAGAACAATAGCATTATGTTTATAGTCTGGTAGTACCATTCAAGAGTACCTTGCCCTACTTTGCCAGGTACTATAAACACAGAAACTGACCAGTTCCAGGGAGCTTCCAATTTTGCTAATGTACCTGTGACACTTTCCACGCTGGGGAACACTCATTGGATGTAAATCAGCAGTTTGCAGCAGGCGAGGACAGATCCATCAGACTTCATGTAATGAGCTCAGGTGCCACACAGCTGGTCTCCCTCGCACCTCACATCAGTAGACATGTATCAGTGTCATGTCCCCATAGGAAGCAAATTCACTAGCCCAGCACCCCATCTTCTGCTTTCATGATGTCTCATTCATTGGGGAACAAAAAAAAAAATCCTTGAAAGGCTTCTTAGTCTGCCTTAGATGAAAAATGATGCTAAGCAGACCTTTGTGAAGATCTAAATGGTATTTGAGCTGCCCGTTGTTCTTGAGCCTAGACTCTGGCTTTGTGAGAGATCTGGCATTCTGTTCTTGCATCTAATCATATTTTTCATCTCTGCAGGATAGCAAAATCAGCACCAGCATGCCAGTCCTGGATCTCATTGATGCCATTCAACCAGGATCAATCAATTATGACCTCTTGAAAACAGAGGACCTGAATGATGAGGAGAAACTAAATAATGCTAAGTACGTTCGCACCGTGACACTTAACACGAGTTACCTGCTCAGGCTTGCCTGACTCTGTCTTTCAAAACTGCTCTGCTGTCACTCTTATCTGGCACAAGGTCAACTGAGAATACCTCCAGAATTAGAAGCATGAAGGCTAGGAGTTAGGCAGTAAAAAAGACTACCAATAGAAATGAAGTGTGTAATGTTATAATTCCGGCTTTATAATTCCCTTGAAGGGATCAAAATCACTTGGCTTCACAAGCTCCTAAGCTCTCTTATTAAATTTAAAATTCTTTCAGAGATCAGGGAACGCTAACAATAGTGAGCCACGGAAACCAGTGATTAGAGGTCATGATACCTCTTTAGTCACATACAGGTGGAACAAGGGCATATTTAAGAGAGAAGGGGGAGGACAGGATTCATCCTGAAAAACTGGTTTTATGGATGTGGATATTGATTTTTTTTTTTCTTGATTGCAAACCTTTTCTTAGTAGAGAGCGAATCCCGGGAGTATCTCTTTTTCCTTTCAGAGTTATACAGATCACCTCCTGGTCTGATCATCAGTGTAGCTTCTCCTTTGCTATGTGGCAGCTATAGAAGAGAAAAGGATGACTGTAAGGCAATCAGAGCTGCCATCATTTTTATAAAGACTTTCCCCACTGTTCTTTTTCCTTTCTGTTTCCTTCCATCTGTTCTCTTTCTTTCCTTGCAATCCTACATGTGCTTCTCGCCATACTTAATTTCTCCGTCCCTCTGTTGATGTTTTCCTTTTTCCCATCCCTTTCTCCTTCTAAGCCCTTGCTCCTCGCCCCCCCCCCCCCCCCCCCCCCCCCCCCCCCCCATGTTTCTCTGCATTTTGGGGAGTAGTTCACAAATATATGTGTTCTGCAGTAGGAAGAACCTGGGATTTTCTAGCTTTTTTCATTAAAAAATAGAGAGAAGAGACATACCCACTGCAGAAGAGCCAGTAGCTGTGCAACAGTGCACTCTGAGCAGGGAAAGTCAGCTTGCAAATTCTGGGTGTGACTCAGGCAGGAGAATAGTCTCTGAATGTCGATTTCCAACAACACTGTTCTTCACCAACATCAGCTTTCGGCTTTCCATCCTTGTGAATTCGTTTATGTGCAAAGACTGAGTAGCTGCAGAGATTGAGGGGGAGCAAGGCCAGAATGGCTGGTTGTGAGAGTAAATCTCTCAGGAGATGAGAGACTAAATGTTTCATACCAGAGTTTGACCAGAGTCTGCCATGCTGCAGGTAATCAGTGCTCTAACCATCAGGGAATACTCCCTACCTTTTACTAGAAATGTAGTTCTCTATGAACCTGTCTTATACAATCCTATAGAAAAGTTTAATTTTGATGAATCAGTAAGAAAATTCCCAACCCACTCCAGTATCAACCATGTAAAAAACTTCATAACAATTACTGCACTAATATATTTCTTTGGTTTTTTTCTTTTTCACCCCTGCACTGCAGATATGCCATCTCTATGGCGAGAAAAATTGGAGCAAGAGTCTACGCCCTTCCAGAAGACCTGGTTGAAGTAAAACCCAAAATGGTCATGACAGTGTTTGCTTGCCTTATGGGCAAAGGCATGAAGAAAGTTTAAAGCACAAAAGACTTGTACTGAGGCCTGGTATTCACCCTTTTGATTCCCTCAAATTGGATGCTCTTCAAAGAAATACACAGGGTGCTCATGCTTTTAAGGCATGAATGTTATACACGGTTCCAGATCATATAAAACTTGTGTATCCACGTGTAGCCAGGAAATGTTTTGTTTGGAACAGTAATATGTGCTTGATTTCTTTGCCTTATTTTCTGCTTTGCTAGATATAACCATCTCATATTCCTGAAGAAGCTTTCAATAGTGAGGCCTATACACATCCTTTTATTAATGGATGCTGGGGTTTTCTGTCAAAGGTCACCTGGAGATCATTGTCTTGGGAGGTACCGAGAGCTTTTAGGATTATGAAACGTTATATGCTGCTTCTGCCTGAAAATGTCTTCACGCTTTTGGTAGCATTTCTGCCATACTTTCCTTTGGTTTGCACCTGGGATAACAAAAGGGGTTTCCCAAGCCAATGCAAGTATTAATGACTATATTTTTGGAATGGTAGGATCCTCTTAGGAAATTCTTAGGAAAATTCTTAATTTCTTAGGAAAGAGAGAAGTGTTTGGGGTCTGAGATATGTTGCTGGTATGTGAACTGAGCAGTACTTTTTCCTGCAAGTTATATCTCTGCTGTCAGTGGCATTACTCACAAGTACATTACTACTCCCTGAAAAAAACCATACTGTAACCTGGTCCTCCAAGAACACCCAAACTCTGGAGCCCTTTCAAGAAATGCTTTCCAAAGGATAATACATTTTTATGTCATAATACACTTAAGACACAAGCAGACTGCAAAGCAGGATAGAAATGAAAATCATGTTAAAGAAACTAAGGGGATATACTCAGTAGCAATATGATAAGAAGCAAACCAAAGGGACACAGAATGATACATTTATGTAGTGAAGAAAAATTAAACTGTTAACTTCACAAACTTGCACTCAAAGGGCTGTGGCCCTGATTCAGGATACCATTTAAATCTGTGCTTCCATCTGAAACACATAATAAAATGCTTCCCTGAACCCAGGCTGGGATCCTCAACAGAGCTAAATCAGCATAACTTTGCAGCTAACAAGGCTCTGTCAATTTGCCTCAGTCAAGGACCTAGTCCTTTCTACAGATAGTCACTGGGATATATTTGCACTGCATCTCTTCCTTGGCATAAGTCATTTACTGTTCTGGCCTTTACGTGGATTTTACTGTGGTGAAATGCAGATGGAGGGAATTTTGCCTTAATGCAATCCCATTGACCCAGTCTCGGCTCCTTCCCTCTCCCCTTCCTCCCCTCCAGCCCTTTCAGAATTGCCTTAATAAGGAACCAATATTCAATGACGTGAGAAGTCTCTCCAAATAAAATGTTCTATAAAGCCAAATGTGTACTCTTTGCTTTTAGTAATGCATGTGCTAACGGGGAAGTGTGTATTATATAGCTGAAATAGGGACAGACTTAAAAAAATAACTGTGGGAAGGATGTGTCTTCCCTATCGTTATTGAAACCCCAGACTGCAGAAAGTAGAAAGAATTGTTTCCTAGATCATTTTGGAACATGTCACTCTGAGACACTGCCAAAGATGGGACACTGCTGGCTGGACCTGCAGCCTGACCCAGTACAATTTTCCCCATTTGGCTCAATACCCGTCATCCTCTTCTTTTGCTCATACACATGTAAGCTTTGCTTCTGTAAGCATTCTGCATTGCAAACATGCTACTTGGTTTCTGTACTAAAGGTCAGATCCTGTTCCTGATCAGGTCCAGCTGCTCTGTTCCTCTCATGAACCTACATCTTTAATACAGGGCGGTAAAGGTACAGCATCCTAAGGCCCATTCTCTTTGTTCACTATATTTCCCAGTGCTGGCAGAGGAGAGTATCTTGAGTGTTATATGATGGAGATGTCACTTCAGCTTATTACCCAGCAAGGGAGAGTTACCAGGGTATGGCCTCACTGCTCCTCCTCTTGTCAGGTGTAGGACCCCCTGTTGCCATACAAGAGGGATGGGACTGAAAAGGTGGCTGCTCTTCCCCTATGTTGTTTGACTTGGGAGTCCTGCAGAGGCAAAGCAGAGAGAGGGAACTGCAGGCAGTAACTGCGACCACAGCATTTCTCTCAGGTGGGATGACCATGTATTTTGTGTGTGTTGCAGACACACGTGTATGTTTGCAAACTGCAGGGGCAGTTTTCAGCTGGATAGACGGCGTAGCTCTGAAAGGGCCAGATAATCCTGCCTGAAGATAGCCCTGCTCCAGGTTCTCTGTCTCAGGAAAATGCCCTCACCCCGGACTCAAGGGCAAACATGAGGGATGAAGTAGATAATGGATGGGAGATGGGGGCTTTTCCCTTGGTCCCAAATGAATGCAAGGACTTGCTATCCCTAGAGAGAAGAAGGGTTTTTCAGACATTTCCCATTCACCAGGCCTTAGCAACTAATTTTTTTTTTTTTTGCACAGGGGCTAGGATTTTTAGAGGAGCCTGCTGAAAGAGGCAGAGAGAGGCTTTCATACATCATGCATGTCAGGGGCCCTGGAGATCGTAAACTGCCTCAGCTCAGGCTCTGGAGAGAGACCATGTGAAGTACAAGAAGCAGCATATTTTGTGAAGCTTTTCTTCCTCCTCAGCATCCCAGCACTGGAACCAGGCACCTTGCCACTCAGCCTTCCCCCCTGCTAGCGCCCTGCCCGCAGGCTGCATCTTGGCACACTATCTCTGAGCCCCAGCCTGCAGCTCTGCACCAGCGGTGAGCCCTGGCACCAGCGCAGCAGAGGGAGCTAACCACGAGATGGCAGTCACTCTATCTGGAGTCACACTGGCATGTGTGGGCTCCGAAAATGCTCTCCTCTGGGAAACGGAGACAAATTGTGCTATTTAACCCTAGGCAAAACGCTAGCACCTGCCAGTGCGCAAAAGGGAATGAGTGCTGTTGGCAGGGGTGCTACAGTAAGTGCCTTATCAGATCTTCATCCCCGCCTCTAAAATCTCCCTTGAAAAATAAAGCTGTCATGGACCCAGAGCTGTGGGAATAGTTTCATTCTGGTACAGGAGTATAACATTTCCACATTTCAGTGCACCTCTGTTTAATTGGGTAGTCTTGTTTATTTGATGGACTTGAGGTTTTGCTTTCATGAACTGGCAATAGGAGCCTGTAATAAAGCTCCTAGCAGTTGCTGAAGGGGTTAAACTCATGACAAACATTAAAAAAAAAAAAAAAAAAAATCAGGGTCTGGAATTTTTTGCTGTTGCTTTTCTCCAACTTTTTCCCATCACTCTTAGAGAAAGCAGCTGTCTTTGGGATTCACTCCCAAATCAAACTGGCTTTGTAAGCACTTACACTATTGATTTTCATTGCACAATTAATCATAATTTTCAATGCTTCAAAAAGGCTTAGACATTCATATGAATAAAAATAAAGCATCAGCAGTTAGTCTAACTAGCAGAAAAAAACCATGAGGGCAATCAATCCACATGCTTCAGGGTATAGTCTGATCACCAGATGGACTCAGAAGGAAATACTCCCCCATAGTGCAGTAAAGCATAATTATGTGCATGATGAGGATTTTACACCTTCTTGTAAATCATCTATCCTGGCTAGAAATCATTGATTCTGGCCTTAGAAAGGGGATAGCAAGCAGTACGGCTGGCTGCTGTGTTCTTGTACAGATAAAGTCACATTTCTACTTCCTCCAGAGATGGAATTGAATCAAAACCCCAACCTGACATCACTCCGCCTTCAAGAGCAGCTTAAATCTGCTGTGAGCCTGATCACAAACTTCAGGTCTTGGTATCCATTGCTGCCTAACTGAGCATCAGCTTCCATCTGGCTTCTGCTTGGAAAATACAACCCTGTCTGGCAGATGGCTGCAAAAAGCACTGGTCCTGCAGCAAGCACTTGGCTACTGCTGGTTTCAGCTTGATGGAGAAATGGATCTTTGTGCCTCTGATCTTGCAAACCCATGTGTTGACTTGCTACTGTGACTCTCCAGCTCTTCATCTTCTGCCGCTTCTGGCAGCCTCCTCCACCATCTGGAGAATGGACTTGTCGAGAACTCGGGAGCATTTTCCTCCAGGCTGCTTGACCACTTTAAGTCCAGTACTTTTCAGGCAAGCAGGCAAGGCGAGCAGCAGAGAGTAGCACCACTGAATGCCTGAGCCTCATTGCCTGCTATGTGGTGAACAATGTCAGAGTCAAAACTTATCCACAGACCTAAGAAGCTATTCATTAAGCAAAACAGTAAACAGAGGAGCTCTATACTAGTGAAGTGATATCTGTGGACTTTATACAACTCAGTGCAGGCAAACTCTGAATTAGGACCGACATCACTTGATAACATTCTCATTTTGTTCATATTTTTTTATGTCAATCAGTGCACAGTGGCAGTTCTCTTCTGCCACCAGGAAAACTATGTCATTCCCCTGATGGTTCCTTTGCTGCTCTGAAAGTAACACACAGCTCTGAGTCTTAGTTCTCATTAAGTAAAATGATTGTAGTTTTAAAGACTTGTTTTTCATTGCACCTTATTTACTTTCTGTGCCCTGATCACTTTTTAAAGGCAACAGTGTCTTACAGAAAACCTAATTTACTCCTAGGGTGCGAGCTACTGTTGCTATTACAGATCCATGATAAATTGTCCAAAGCCAAGAAGGGCCAGAATTCCCACAGGCCATGTGCTCACAGGTAATGATATGTCTGAAATTTGTGAAAAGAACAGAAAGCTACGTAACTAATCATGCATAGAAGCACTGAACTCCCTCAGGGCAGCCGCTCATTTAGTGAACATGTTACGGAGCTAAAGGATACAGCAATGAATATCTGTAAACACACAGAGCATGGAGTGGAACCCTACACATCCACTTGGGAAATCTAGCAGGTGATTGACATGCATGGTGCTGCTTTGATTCACACAGGCAGAAAAGCAATGTCCCATTGCCAGGCACCTCCCACCAGCCTATGAAGTGGTCCTGGCTCTTTACTGTAGTTAAGCAACAGGACAACTCAGAGCACGTGTCGGTTTGTCACTGAGGTGGGGAGATATCTCCTTAACAGCCCCTTGGTAACGTGTCCTTCCTTGATTTTTTTAGCCCTGGAGCAAAACACTCTGCACATCTGAGAGGTGGTGGATAAGCCTTAGGTACATCAACCTCTCCTTGCCTTCTCCTCAAAACCTGTGTCTGTGTGGGTGCTAGTGAAACCGTCCTGTGGTTAAGTAATATCAGTGAAAAGCTCAATCAGACACATCAGGGAGTAGTAACAGAGATCTCTAAGGAGGGATATAGGCCCTCACCACCAGCCCTATCTCCACTGCTTGCTGCACTGTCAAATTACATGTTAGGGAAATGTGTCCCCAGTGCCCCAAAACACTTGAGTCACAATTCTTCTCAGATCAATATGGGGCAATGCTGCCCATGTAGTTATCAGACCTTGCAGAACAGTCAAATGCCTCTAGAAACTTCCCAAATTCTCTGTTGGAGCCAAATTCTAGGAATATATGTTCTGCTAGTTTTAAAGGTTGTGAACTGCGCTAATGGGACCTGTACTGTCAGGAACCTCCTTGGCTTTGCCAAGCTTTACAACTCATTGGAACAACCTACTAATACAGGTTCAGCCTCTGCTGACCTGGTGGCACCCATTTGGGAGCACCTAGAAGCTTTGAGCTTAGTATAGGAACAAATTCTCAGATGGTTGTTTCACTCCACACTTATACATGCTCTGGGCAGGGGGATATCCGGCACAGCGGGTAGGTGCCCTGTAAGCACGCTTTAACCTACAGTGATCAACTAAAGGTTTGGAAATGGCATCCCAAACAGGAATCATGGGGCTTTCAGAGCATGGTCCTCAGAAGCAGACTGGAAAAGCTTTCAGCATAGATGCCCTCAGCTGCCACAGCAGTCTCACCATGCTGGGCTGGGCAGCCATACAACAGTGTCACTGCTTTGCTGGAGGTCTGCAAGTGCAACACTGAGAGTGCACTTTTGGAAAGCTCACCTGTCCCCTTCTCCATCCCTGGATGGATAGAAGAAAAATCAAGTGCCTATTTGTACAAAAGCTGTTTTGCTGGGACAGTAATGAGTCTCTCTGCAGTGTGGATCTGCTTGCACAGACTGATGGTCAGCATGGGCTGAGAGTGAGACGTGCCTCTAAGGTGGGGACCACACCAGCTGAGAGGTGTGAATGAAAGGGGGCAGGAGCTTTGCTCCAGGAAGTTTCTCTTACCAGCATCCTCAAGGAGGACCCGGCATCTTCCAAACAGGTACCAGCATCCTCCAAAAGCCCAAAGAAGGGGCCCACTCTTCTAACCTCTGCCAGATGCCATGCAAGCAATGTGAGCAAGTGCAAGCAGTGCAGAGAAGAGCATCTGAGCTGATGGACTCAGAGACAGGCATCACTACTCCAGAGCTAACTGCAATCCTGATAGGTACATACTTACCTATGTACATAGAGAGGGAAAGGTGTGCAGCCATTCCCTTGCACCTTAGCTGAAGTGTGCTCTCAGTAGGTCATACTTGGAGCACCTTTCTCAAGTGCTCAGCAGCTCTGCCTGGAGTGCTCCTATGTCTCCCTTCGATACCCTTCGTTTAACAAAGTTAAGCTTGCTTTGCAAGTGCACCTTGTTAAGATACTGGCAAAGGAATCAATATGTACTGGCCATAAGAAAACACGAGTCACTTGGACAATATGTTGTTTGGGTGGAAGTTGATAATAGACCCCCAACAGGAAATCGAGCTTATGAGGGGCATGTTTAATCAGTACAGACACGTCCTCACCTCCCCAAAACAGCACATACAGTACGGCATCTTTCTCTGTGCTGGCCCTGGAAAGCTAAACAGCAAGGAGAGTAGAATAAAAAAATTTAAAGAGTAGGTTGGCATAAATCAAAAATGCAAAGTGAACGTGTACTTTCAGCCTCTGCTCACACCTATCAGCCATGACTGAAACATACTGCCTGTACAGTACTCACCTGGGGATGAGCGGTCTGTTTCCTCCCAGGTTAACCCATCATTTTCTAGCACAGGTAGAATCTGTGGGATTATATTTGGGAATGACATGAGGGAGAAATGCCAGAACAACAGAAATTTAGACACAGTCCAGATTTTCCCCTCCTGGTGGTTTCATGGGCTGCAAAATTGTTTCCAGAATGAAATGACAGAGGTTGGTGACATTGGCCATGTATGTAAATGATCACACTGTCCTACGGAGATTAATTGGTTCATGAATAAAGATGAGGAGCTGAGGTGTGCAGGGAGAAATCGTTTATCAATTATATGCCTTGGAAAACTGAAAGATGATGTGGCCTTAACGGCTCAATGGTTTTGAAAGGGAGACTTGTAAATTGAGTTCTAATTCTGTTCTGCCGCATTCATAATAAAGAGCTGTTAAACTAATTGCATCCTTGTGTGGTTCATGAGAAATGGCACTCAGCTGCACCGCACAGCAAGTAACAGAGATCAGAATTTAGTTAGATTTTGGTTCTCCTTTGCCTCATGTAGGAGGGATGCTAACCACTTACCTTTGGCCTCATCAGTAGTGATAACCGTAAATGCAGTTCAAATAATTTTTTTGCTTGGTTTAACCGAGAAGCTCAAGCGAACACTTTATTTGAGCTTCACTCACAGATCTAATATGTCACTACTGCAGGTTTTCACCTATACAATGGAATAATGCACTATTACCACTTAAAAGCAAGAACACCCTTAAAACAACCTAAAAAGTGTGCTATATATTATATGTGTGTTAGTTAATAACTTGTGGTTACAAACTTACAGCATGCTAAATATTTGCTTACCACTCCAGGTAAGGGCTCTCGATCCCAGAAAAGTGACCTTGGCCAGTGTCCCGATCAGGAGGAAGGGTCTCCATACAGGCAAGATGTAATGTTGGAGAGGCAGCTCCCAGTTCCTAACCTGAATCTTAGGGGTTTTATCCCCTGCTTTATGTGAGTGGGCAAGACTTTGCCTGAGTGGATTATACAGTCTGGAATGTTTATCTTTGGCAACGTAATGGAGTTTCCCCTTATCATTCTTTATTCATCTATGGGTAAGGTTCACTTTTGTATGCTCTTCTTTTTACTTTCCTTTTGCTGATCTTTTGATTTTCTGGATACACAGGGTTGTCAGCTGAAACCATCACCGAAATCCTCCAGCTTCTCTTTATCTTACTTTCTCAGGCAACTGAATAGCAGTTTGGATTGAGACTCAGGGCATATTATTTGTTGAGGGATTTTAAAGCTCAGCTTTCAGTTCTCTGAATGATGAAGCACTGCCCTGTTTGGTCTATGGCTTATGGACAACTCGGGGCTGAGCTATCTACACAGCTCCCCATGGGCTGACTCTGCATAGAGTAATGGCACCAGGAGGCTTTATATACTGCCAGTCCTAATTCCCACACGCATAGTTTTCAACAAAGAAATCAAGAGGCTACTTTGTTATCTGCTCTGGAAACTAGGACCTGATCATCCCTTTTTAAATAAAAGCTGTGCATGTCCCAAAGCTACTCCAAAAGTTAACAGAAACCAACCCTGATCAAACTCTCCCCCATTACTGCAAGGCTTCTGGTCACATCTGCTATGGTAACACTTGCAGGCACTAGTTCAGCATAGCTCATGGTCTACCCAGTGTAGAAGGAATAATTAGGTACAGCAAAACCTTTGAATCCAGTCAGAAATTTCAGCCAAGCAGCTCTTCATCAAGGAATGCTGATTCATCAGAAGCAAAAAGGGTGGCTGGACAGGATCAGTTTTGATGAATTTCATAATTAAAGATATATGTTCAAGAAAGAAAGCTTTCAAATGCTTGAAATCTCCCCTTGCAACAGTTTCTAAATTCAATCTTATTTCCTCCAGGTCTGGGAAAAAAAAAAAGATGTACAGAAATGTGAATTAATTTTCAATAAAATTATGAAAAAGCTTTGAAACCGAGTAAAAATCAAACAACAGTTGAAATTACCAAAGTGAAATGTTCCGATTAACTCAACTGTTTTTAGAGCTGTCCTTCACAGTGTTTTTTAAGACATTTTTCTTCATAGCTTTTCTGGGAAATACTTCCTAGGTCTCAGAAATTCTTGAAGGTTAATAAACAATTTACTGTTGTAGGTAGAGTAAGTATATTTTAATTTATTACTCTTGCAGCCCAGAACACCACGTATTGCTTCTGACCGTAACAAAGACCTGAAGTGTCCAAGCTGACGGAAGGAGATAGACAGAATCCATGGGATTCACTGGAACAAATGCAGCCTCCTACCTCCGAGTGAGTCACTGCAGCTCCGGTGGTCATCAACAAGACCAGGCATTTCATTACCCTCTGAGATGTTGTTGTGGTTCAAGCCCACCCAGCCAGCAACAAAGCACCATGCAGCCGCTCACTCACTCTCATCCCCCTCCAGTGGGACGGGAAGAAGAAAATACAACAAAAGGTTCAAGGGTTGACACAAAGGACAGGGAGAGCTCAGTCATCAGTTACCGTCACCGGCAAAAGACAGACTGGACTTGAGGAAACAAAATCAATTTAATTTAAACAAAACCACCGCCAATTCACCAACTGAATCAGAGTAGGACAGTGATAAATACAACTGGATCTTAAGTAAATACACCTTTCCCCCACCCTTTCTTCTTCCCAGGCCCAGCTCTGCTACGTCCTTCCCCTACACACACTGGAGTGGGTCAGGGAATGGGGGTTGTGGTCAGTCCCAGTCTGTTCCACGTTGTTTCTGCTGCTCTTTCATCCTCAGGGGGAAAACTCCTCACAGTCCTCCCTTGCAGCAACATGGCATCCCTCCCACAGGAGACAGTCCTCCACAAACTTCTCCAGCTAGCGTGAATCCCTTCCACAGGCTTCAACCCTCCCAGTGATAGAATGCTCCAGCACAAGCGCCCTCAGAGTCACGGTCTCCTTTGGGATCGGTCCCCTGCTCCAGTGTGGGGTTCTCCATAGGCTGCAGACAGGATTCTTCTCCACCACTGATCTTTGAGGGCTGCAGGGGCTCAACCTGCCGTCTCACCATGGGCTAAAGAGAAATGGCGACTCTGGCGTGCCTCCCCTACTCCTTCTTCACTGACCTGAGTGTCCACATGGTCTTTCTTCCTGTCCCACTACTCTCCAGAACAAAAGAGAGCTCACAAAACAAAGGAAGTTGCCCAACGGGTTTCCCCTCTTAAATAGGTTATCGAAGAGGCACTGATTGGCTCGGCCTCAGCCAGAGGTGGGTCTGACTTGGAGCCAGGGGAGCTTCTCAAAGATTCTTACAGGTGCCGCACGAGTAGCCCCCTCCCATACTGCCAAACCCCACCAAGCACAAACCCAACACAGATGTCTACAGCAGGTCACAAATGAATTGCTCCCCAAAAGTGCCCACTTCTCTGTGGTGCACGAGATGGCTCACTCAGGTATAGCGACCTACTCGGGGAAGGGCTAACGTTAGAGGAAATGATTCTCTCCTCCTAAGCAGATGAGATGAGCAGATAGGGGGAATGTCAGCCTAAGTCAAAGGATGAATGATACCCCCTAAGAGCTGGGTCAAAGGAGGAAAGCTAATGCTTAGGTTTGGTGTCTAAATACATTCCTACACTTTTCTATTATGTCAATAGGGTTTTTTTACTGATGTTCTGCCTGGGCATGGCTAAAGCACTCCTCAGCAGCTCACAAGGCTTTGGGGGCAATCAGTGTGTAGCTGGTTACTCACTAGAGTGAACCACAGCAACACAGTATAAATAGATCATTTTGGGAAAGAAAATCTGACCTGATCAGAGACTGAACTGTCACAGAAATTGTCTTTGTGTGTGACGTGTGCCACAGCACAAATATCTTTGCAATGGGAACCTCCATGCTTTCAAAAATCATCCCACTTTATGGAGGTGCTCACTGACCAGGAACCTCATGTTAGGCATCCAGATTCAAACAGTTTGGCTGCTGCTGGTGGGGTGGTGGTGCTGGGAGGGGGTTAGCGGCTGTAGTGGGTGTGGAGCTGTCATTTAGTCACCCAAGAACAGTGACCAAAGATGGTGAGGAGGATGTTGTCCGCATTGTTAAAATACTAATCGAAGGGAAATAAAGCAGAAAGGTGATTGATCCAAATATGCAATGTCCAGCACACGCTTGAGAGGCAATGGGTTTGTGTCCTACCTTGAACTGTGAGACTTCTGAGGCTTTCAGACAAGCAAGCGGCATGGAGATACAAATTGTTGCCTCCTGGTCAGTGACATCTTCCATTTTATTTCTTGTTTATTTTTTGATCCTTCATCTTACATTTATTGTTACATTTATTGTGTTTTAACCTGTGCAGGACCTTAACCACCAGAAGACTCTGGCTTGTCATTCAATTTCCTCTAGTGCCTTTCATTCCCTCAGACATCCACTTTTTTCCTTTTTTTATGTGTGTGAAATATTTCCTGTGCATTCCAGAAACCAAAAAGCAAGTAGGAAAACAGCTGCTTTCAAACAGCATGTGAACCATCTCTTTGTAACAAGCCAGAGAATCCACAGGAAAAGCAACCAACATTTAAAAATGTCTGACACCTACCATTTGTCCAAAACTTTCTTCTCAGGTAGGCAGCAGAAAGTGTTCCCTTTTCCCACTTAATTAACACTTTAAGACGTAGAGAAGTATGATCCTTTCCTTCACTACCAGAAACCCCACTCCTCAGTTTTCCAATCTCCTTGTTAAACCTATCTTAGCAGATCCGTGCATTAGGCATTTCCAGATGAAAGTGTGCCTGCATGACCAAGTTTTGTCTCCTCTATTTTGTCTGTTGGCAGCTTCCTTTGGCCTGCATGAGGGAAGAGCATCTGCACTAGTGGTTTAAATATCAACCCCTGGGGCAAAGTGCTGCCCACTGCCCTTGCTGGGAACGGCCTCTGTACCGTACCAGAACTTCCTATTTGTTTGAATAATATCTAGAAAAAGTAAAATAGAAACTACAAAATCTAGGTAAGGTGTCAGTGGTTTAGCTTCCCATGAGTCTTCTTTTTTCTTTCCCTTTGGTGCCTAGTTTATGCTCAGCTCCAGTTTGGGGATTTTCAGTTTAGTGTATTTTCACAGAGACATTAAACCCACGGTACTTGCTGGGGAGCATGATTCACCTCTGCTGACTTCAGCTACCTAAAACTTAGCTGTCTGGCTTCTTAGGGAAGGTCTGCCATCCTAAATAAAAAAGAGTCAAAACTAAATTCAAACTCTGAAGTCCTGATTGCCTGACTAACTGGAGCACTGGCTCTAAGCCAGACCATTTCAGAGCTGTTTTAGAGGAGATTGGTGGATGCAGGCTTGTCTGTGTTACCTAACTTTAGCTCCAGGGCTTGCTCCCAGGCATTTTTCACCTGGTTGTATAGCTATAACGCTAAGCTATGCTTACAGCATCAAAAAATTTAGGTCCCGCATTCACACTGAGGTCTTGGCTCCCTGGTGACCCAACTGCACATACGTGGATTCACTCCTTGGTCCTCTTCTGGAATGAATTCTCTCTGGAAGAAAAAAATGTTACATTTCTGGACACCACTCACCTGAAAAACCTTTTTTATTAGACAGCAGGTTTGGTTTTCTCATTCTGCACCTATATGACCTGCTCAACCAAGAGCTAACATTAGGGTGAATATGATGCTGGAGATGTAAATGAGCAGTTCTCCTCTGCATAAGATTGCCATTGGGGTGTTCTCAAACCAGTGCTATGCCTGGACCTGTCATGTTGGTGCATGGAAGAAGAGGACTTGGGTCATGATAATAAGCTGTGTCCTAGCCAAGTTGGATCTACTGTTCAAGCACAGAACATAGACGGAGATTGTCTATTCTGGACATGTCAAATTCATTCAGCTTTTCTGCATGTCCTGTCTGGACAATGTGAATAGAAATATGGGAGGCAAGTCTTGGGGCATGCAGAAATGAATAATAATGAGATAGAAGAGTCACTGGTACTTTTCCTTGAAAAGCTAACCCAGTAGGACATACGGAAAATACATGGATGCCAGAACATCACACAAGAGAGGACATGAGCAGAACAAGCAATCTGAAATCCTTGGATGAATTCGCTGTTAAACAAAGAGGTAGAGGCAGCTGCAGAAGATGGAGACCATGTCCTCCAACCTGAACTAGAGGAACTGCCCTCAATAGCAAGTAGGTGTCATGTCCCACTAGCTTGTCATTTTCTCTGCTAGCAAATGTCAGCAAAAGAAGCTTTCCTGCTCAGGATTTTTCCATTTGACTTAATAAACTCATTCCCCCTCCCCTCACCCAGCTTCATGCTTGGCTGTGATGTGCCATAGGAGTGTTGAACGCTGAGCACACTGCTGAACCTCTGTAAATATTAGAGAATCAGAGAAGCTTTGCGCTTAGTGTTCTTTCTTACATCTGTGGTTTGTAGATGCAATGAAATGATACAAAAGCCGAGATGACAAAGTGACTTGCCAATATGAAAATGTCCAAAATGTTGTCCTTTCATAGATGGATGACATCAATATGAGCAGGACCTCCTCAGGGAGCTCTGTCATATTGACTTAGCCACCAGCAGCTTGGGGTGAGGTGAAAGACAGTATTAAATTTTAACCACTCTTTAAATAACATTTTTGAAATCAATAATGTGGGTCCTGAACCCTCGGTTTAACAATTGCATTTGGTTTCATTGTGGATGCCATGAAGATGAAGTTTTACCTGCTCTTTTTCACACTATTTATCTGGATTCAAGAGAAGCATGTCTTCACTATTGCAAGGTAAACAGCTGCTGCTGCTACTGGGCTTTCAGTATGTGAGAGGGACAGGGAAAGTATTGAGGCACAATGACTCCAAGTTCCATAAGAAAACATTTGGCAAAGGTTGACATTTATTTATTGCTCTTGTAATTGGATATGTGGTTCAATTTAACATATAGACAGTGAAGGAAATGAAATTATTCCAAGTCTTCTTTGCATCCATAAATCCTATGTTTTTAATCATATTAAAACTACTATTTTCGGTCTAAGTGCAAATCAATTCTGTTCATTCAGTGCTTTTGAATGCCAATAAAGGGCATTCTGAAACTTAATGGGAAAAAATAATTTGCTTCATTTGCCTTAAAACAAGATCTTAAATGAATTACTTCTTGAGGTAGAAAGGGAAACCATTTCAGAAAGTGCTAACAATCTGTTTTCTTTCTAAGGCAGCTTTTATGATTGTTTTTCCAGTCATAAATCATTTTTGAATAACCATTTGGTATTCATACAATGTTTCAGAAGCAGCTTTATTGTTACCTATCAATAAACTTCAGAAATGCCCTGAAACCAAATGCTTTCTTAAAACATGAGAACATATGTCAGAGATGAAGACAGGCAAAGTGCTTTTATTTTCCACATGTATGGCTGGTTTAAAATCTGAAATGTTTTAATAGGTAGATCCAAAAGGATAAGCCCCTCATGTGGCGATATTAAGCAAGCTGAACAACCTACAGGAATCACGATTAAACACAACCTGCTCCCAGGACTGAAATATCTACTCAAACAGTAGCGAATTATGTCTTACAGCCCTTCTGCAACTCCGCACCACATGCCAGTGGCAGGTGAACACCACTGAGTTCACGCCTTAAAAAGAGGGTCTTTCATCTCTGTGTTGCCATCGTATTTTGTGGTGGATTGCTACGGAGGTGTGAGTGTTACAGTAGGGGAACAGTTAAACAAGTTTTTAGGTGAATTCAGGGGAGGATTGTTGCTCTGTGCTACTTGAAGCTTCATTTACTTCATGTTTAAATAAAACACTGAATATCTGACCCTTACAGAAGAATACGGCATTTCCCAAGCACAAGTCCAACCGTCCCACCCCTGGTTAGGAAAATAGCTAAAAGAACGAGCTTTAAAGGTGATAAATCTGACTTCTACTTTTATTTGAGCGCTAGTGTTGGAGGATTTAATGGTCATGTATAAAGATTCCCTTTGCAATGTTACAGTGTGATTACTACACCTGGACCTCTAAAAAATTACTGAACATTGTGAGACTTGTGGAAGAGATGATGGCACTGGAAAGACACCTAGCTCACTTCTAGGGTAAGGACAAGGCTGAAGGCTGTTGGAGAGCCATCAAGGTGGGAGAAAAGAGACACCACAGGCCGACATCTGTGCTCCAGGCAGACATCTGTGCTCCAGGCAGACTGTTTACATGGTCTAGGAGGACAGGAGAAGATGCTGGCAGCACTCTTCTAGTTACACCACATGCTGAGAGCCAGGGTAAGACATTCAGCTGGAGATAAGTAGGGAGGCCTCTCTTCTGGAGATGGTAGTCAGAAAGAACATGCAAAGTTTAACTGCAGCCAGGCTATGAGGATGGAGAGACACATCCACGCCGACACCTTGTTTTTTGTTGGCCTGATGCTGATGGCCTTCCTAGTGATTAAGAAATGCAATGGAGAGGAGGGGTGAAGAGACTGAGATGCCTGCAGAGAGCCTGCACTGATTTATGTCTGTCTGTGACATGGAGGCCAGGGGCCCTGAATAGGATTGATCTGACTACGGGATTTCTACACAGTTCTGCATGGAAACAAGTTCCCTCCTCCACCTAGAGCAGAAAAATATGCATATTTAGGTTATAATTCATTCCAGTTCAGCACACACATCTAAATTAGTTCAGGTTAAGTAGCCCCTGAAAGTGCTTGTTTCTTTATTAAGAGAGTGCCTAGCTCAGATGAAGATATCAAAATCATCTAAAATGAACTGCAATGCATCCCACTCACTCTGTCACAGCTACAGGATAAGACCTGAGTATTGTAGTGTGGGGGTGGCAGCAGGGCTTCTATTTACCCAGTAGTAAAAAGGAGACGAAAAAGAGATGGAGAACAGTGTGAAGAGTCCCATGGATCCCTGGCAGAATGTTGGAGAAGGGGAATGAGAGAGATCTTCTTAAGGACAAATTTGAAGAGCAACCAAGCATGAGGACCGAAGGTGAAAGAAAAGAGGTGTGTTCAAGATGAACACGTTCAGCTGTACCAGGGCAGGAGGCAGGGCAAGTAAACTGGGGATGGAGAGTTGTTTCTGAGATTGGTATAAAGCAATAATTAAAGCTTTTGTCTGGGTGTTTTCTAACAGGAGTGGGGCAGAAGACAGATGAAAGAGTGTACAATGTCAAACTGAAGCAGAGGAACTGAGAAGCCAAACAACTACAATTTCAGCTGTTAATACTCCCCATGTGAAACATGACTACAAGTGCAAGGGCAGAACTTGGATCAGCTTGTCAGTGTATTCAGGTCTTTCCAACAAGCGCTATAGAGGAATAGCTGCTAGCTACCACTTGTCCAGTACTTACCACACTCAGATGAAAAATTTGTGCAACAAATGGTATGGTACAAGTACATACCAGCTTCCTCATTATGGAACTCTCAGGCCTGTGGGAATCATAGGACAAAACCAGATGCAGCCACCCTTTTCCGATGTCCCCTGTGAAAAGACTTCCCCAGATAGAAGACGACAAATTCCCTTCTAATGTAGACAGAAACACATGCTTTGGAGTGGACTTGCCTAAAGAAATAGGCAAACTGCCAACTCTGCCTATCCCTGATTGCTTTTTGATGCTCTGTCAAATGATGGTGAGGGCAAAAATATTGTTGGTTCTGCATGAGAAACAACAGTGATTGCTTGGACCCTAGCTAAAAATAGAAAAGATGAATCACCTGGTTGCCAGATGTTGTCAGGTCTCTGCTTAAAATCAGTCACAACAATGAGTTGTGACAATCATGATACGCAGCTTGAGAACACCAGTTTTGAGAGCCCTGCCTATTTCAGAACAGTCTTTGCAGACAGGGCTGGCAGGGACTTCCACAGTGCCTGGTTTATGCACTGCCACCAACTCCACATGTCTAGAAGATCGAGAGCCACCCCAGCCCAGAAAATGGAAATAGGGGTTTGACGTTTCCCTGAGTCTCCTCCTTCCACACACACACGAATTATGTTAATTATCTATCCAATGCAATTTTGACCTACATGGCTTGCAGGGCATTGAAGATCAGAGCTGGATTTAAACATAAAGTGGTATTTCTTCTTTCCAGAAAGTTAATTTCACTTCTGTCATCGATGGTGGGGTCAGGCATGGAGTAACTGGGAAATGCCTTCTCATGTACAGTGTGTCTGGACCACAGGTTTCAAGTAAAAGCGGAATATAAGTTACCAGGCAAAAAGGGCAAGGGCAGTGGTACAGACCAAATGAAACCATACCTGACAGAGGGACAGAAATGAGAAGATCAGAAAAACTGGACTGGAACAGGAATGATCATGGTAGCAGCCTCTGCACATCTACAAAACATCATGTTTGGCTTTTGCCAGACTGAGAGGGCTCATTCTCTGCTGCGCAGTGATTGACTCTGAGAAACAGGGGAGGAGAGCTGTCTTCCTGGTCTAGGCTAATTTTCCACTGGTGCTGCTGCATTCCAGATTACCTGAGACTGGTTGCTATTGCACTGGTGCCAGCTTCCAGAAGTGATCTCAGAGTCCAGCAGTAGATATTGGCTACCAAAGCCCTTCAACACCTCTTTGATGGATTTTACTGATCGGCAGAAGCAGAGGCTGGAACAGGGCTCACCATCTTCACTATTGGAATCTTCTTTGAGTTCAAGGCAGCCAGGGAAGATAAGAAAGCCCAAGCCTGCTGCTCTGCTTGCACACGACCTAGAGTAGTTCCAAGTACTTGTGCTTTACCTAGATACCCTTGTTTTTTAGGGATGAAGTTTTGCGGGCTCTCCCACAAACAGACGAACAGGTTGAAGCCCTTCAGGAATTACTGAACACCACCGAGGTAAACACATCCCTCTGCCTCTAGTCTCTAGGCCTAATTTTTCCCCAAAGTGCACTAATACTGTTCCATCTCCCCTTCCCCCCATCCCCCCACCCCAAGAAAGGTTTAGCCCACTTTCATGCACTTGTCCTACTACAGCAACTCAGAAAATGCTTGGTTGTCATTGCTTCACTACCTGCTGATTTACACAAGGACTCGCCTCCTTCATAATGTTATAGCAGTGCATTACATCAGAGCTCAGATTTCTGCAATTGATTTTGAGTACTAAGACACTGCAAAACTGGCAAAGCACCAACACACAGTAAGTAGAAACATATTTGCTAGAGAACCTCAGCACTTTAGACCAATGCAATCTTGACCTATAAAACTTGCACAGCTTTGAAGATCAGGATTGGATTTTTGTGGTACTTTTCTTAAAGCAGCATTTAGAAGATAAAAATCTCTTACGTAATTTTTTCTTAATTACTTCTATATTTCATTAATTAAAATGAGGCATCTCTTCCTCTTCAAAAGCATTTGTCCACTTATACTGTCTCAGATTGAAGTCAACACTCTGCAACAAAGATGTAACCATTCCCTTGACCAACATAATTTATAGGATGATTGAGAACGTGTCTCAGATGACTGAGAGCTTTTAATGGTGCCTAGGCTCAGTCTTTCTTGGCTCCTATTAATTTTATATCCACGCCAAAATTCTACTAGTCTTCGGCTCTCCCTACTAGCATCTTCCGATCCTTCCAGATCCTTCCAGAGCACAAGTCTTACAAGGAGCTAATGAGGGAACTACAGTTGTTCAGTCTGGAGAAAAGGAGACTCAGGGGTGACGTTATCGCTCACTACGACTACCTGATAGGAGGTTGTAGTGAGGTGGGGGTTGGTCTCTTCTCCCAAGTAACGAGCCATAGGACATGAGGAAATGGCCTCAAGTTGTGCCAGGGGAGATTTAGGCTGGATATTAGGAAAAAATTCTTTGCAGAAAGGGTTGTGAAGCATTGGAACAGGCTGCCCAGGGAGGTGGTTAAGTCCCCATCCCTGGAGGTATTTAAAAGATGTGTAGATGAGGTGCTGCGCGACATGGTTTAGTGGTGACTTGGCAGTGCTAGGTTAACGGTTGGATTCGATGACCTTAAAGGTCTGTTGCAATCAGAATGATTCTATGATTCAGTGATTCCCTTCAGTTCTCATAAACCTTGATAACTTTCCTTGCTCTTTCCCACCTTCACAAGTCAACTTCCATATCCATCTCCTTTTGCTGTACCAAAATAATTCTCCCTTTCTTCATCTTTTCCTCGGCACTGTCATTCTTCACTTTCTTGTACACAGGAGCCCCAAGAAGTCATGAAGAACAACTGCGGTACCTTCAGTGCAGAAATAGCATATGGTGGTTTCTACCAAGTCACTTATGTGAATATGCAAAGTGAACATTTTTCAAGGGTTATAAACTGACCATTTTTTCCTGATGGGTATAAATTGGGCAAGTTATAAGAAGAAAAGTGAAAGGAAATGCGAGAAGGAAAGGCAACAGGTAAGGAAAGAGGAAAAAGGAAAAGGAAAGGGAAAGGGAAAGGGAAAGGGAAAGGGAAAGGGAAAGGGAAAGGGAAAGGGAAAGGGAAAGGGAAAGAGAAAGGGAAAGGGAAAGGGAAAGGGAAAGGGAAAGGGAAAGGGAAGACACAACCAGTATCTCCCAACAAATTTTAATGGTTACAATATAGCAAAAAAGCAATTGAAAATTAGCATCTTACAAGAAAAATTATCAGGCTAATTATAGGTGCTACTCCTGCAAAAGTTGGAAAGCAAAAACCTAAACCAAAGGACATGCTTTGCTCTTACAGCACACACATTGCATGTAGCATCCAACAGAAGACTCAGACACACGAACATCTACAACAGTCTTTTGTAGCTGCTCCTGGGGCAGTATTGACCATTGCTGGTGATGGGTAAAGAGACCAATAATCATTATCAAAAGCATTATCAAAGTTTTCCATGTACGCCCTCTGCCTTTTCCTTTCTCTCAATTCAAAGAATGCCTACGCCAAAGAGAAGCTAAATCTGAACCGGTGCTCGTCAGCATAGACAGCACCCTAGCCAAGGCAACAGGGAAAGAGGGGCTGACAAGCTAAGCACCCAGGTTGCTTCTGGGGTGGGTTTTCCAAAAAATGCTGAGCCATGCGATGCTCTTGCTATCCTGCCAATAGTGTCTGAGATGGCTACAGTGAGACCAGCCCAGCCACTTGTTTAACACATTGCACTAGTATATGCATGGTCCAAACATTTTACCATTTATTGTTCCAAAGTCTTAAATAAAAGCATGGATGAGTTTTCTGTATGATTTTGCAGACATTTACTCTCTGAGAGTGAATAATAGTCGAGTGAGCTAAACAGTTCGCAGCTGATACATGCCCGATGTACTAAATTGAAGGTAATATTCCTGGTGCAGCTGCACCAGAAAGGTAAAAAAACAAACCCTATTGTCTAAAAACTCCACACTGTATGTCTTCAAAAATGCTCCACGAATTATGTTCACCTTTTTCACATTGTAAATTCATGCCTAATTTTCTGCTTACTGTCACCCCCATATCTTTTGGTATTATTGTTTCTAAAGTTTCAGTCTTGTTGAATATGTTAGCTTCTGATTTTATTATTATAAAAGATTCAATTTTACCAAGAAGACTCTAATTTTCTTATTTTCCTCCCATTTCTAATCTCTGTATTGCTGCTTCAACTTGGCATATATTCAAACCCCTTCTGGCATTTATTTCCTTCCACATCAAAGTCATCAGCACATACAATAACTACAAAGACTGGTCTGATCTTCATTAATTCTCCAAATACCCTCAGGGAAAAATAACTCTCAGAAGACTTGAAAACATGTACCATAATAACCAGCTAAACATATCTATTATACTAGAAATGCCATCTCAGAAAATGTTATGTTCCTGTCTTTGTTCTTGATTTATGAATTTATGCGCAGAAATCATTATAAATGTTTCTTAAATACACGTTTCACTTCCAGCAGTAGCAGAATGCTATAATGCAACACAGGGAATATTAAACTGCTTGTTACAAGCCGTCTTTTAAATTAAAAACATGTGCTTTGATTATTTTTGAAATACTTACTAAATGTTAGCAAGAATACTTTTTCTTTCCTGAGTGAAAAAAATAAAATGTTTTTGGAAACTTTGCAGGTCATTCTCTGGCAACCTGTTGTGGTTGAAAACATCAAGAAGGACAGACAAGTCCATTTCTATGTCAGGGCATCCAGCATAAATAATATAAAAGCTCAGTTAAGGCAACTGACCATCCAATACAAGTAAGTATTTTTTATTTGTCATCATGAATGTTTCTGTAAAGTTGTTTGTAATTTATTTAATGGGAAGTTGTGCTTTTTCTTTGCTATTCAGCGTCTCAATGGCAAATGTTCAAGAACTTATTGAAAAACAGACTATCAATGACACAGTCAACCCTCGCAGATCTTCATCATATTATGAAAACTACCATTCGATGAAAGAAGTAAGATATTTTTGTTGTAATCCTCTGTAGATTCAAGAGGTGAAATTTGTCTCATGGTTGAGAATGGAGATAGGGAAAGAAGTCATCAACAGGTAAATAATTACCGCTGTACTGCCTAACCACTGAGAGTTGTCTTTACTGTAATGCCTTCATAGAGAAAGAAGCACCAGACAAAATCTCTCATACATTGTATTGCCTCAAACTGCCATTCAAATGTAGTCAATACTGAAGCAAAATGAAGTCACATGACAACATATAAATATTTAAAACATGAAATCAATAATAATTTAACCAAACAGAACTAAAGAGGTATTTCAGGGTAATGCTTGGCCTGTGTTGTGACTGTATCTTACTGTTTGCTTTAAGAGAAACTGGACTCAGGCAAGCGGTAAGTGGGCTGAATTGCTAGTTTTTCTTTCCCTTCAGTTAGAGAGGACAGATTTTGGGAGGAAGAATAAATTCAAGTCTAGACCACTTTCAGGGATGAAGGAAAACAACAGGGAGAAGATCTATTTACTAACTTCATCCTTGCAGATATATCATTGGATGGAAGAAGTAGTGAAAGACCATTCTGACCTCCTCCAGAAAATATATATCGGATCATCATATGAAAAACGACCACTTTATGTTCTGAAGGTACAGCTGTGACTTACTGCAAAAACTTTCCAAGTATTAATATAATAGGGTTTGGCCAGAACATTCCCTTAAATCTATACTTATATGCATATTTTTGTGTTTCGTAGAAGTTTCCTAAGTTTTTTCTGCTAAGGTGCATTACCTTTGCAAAGGTAATTTGACCATACTAGGTTCCTTGTGGGTCACAAAGAACTTATCACACCTAGGCCATCATCCAAAGTCATGAAACACTGGCATGGTGGATATCCTTCTGTGTTGACTATGAATCCAGCCTGGTTTGTTGCCCTGCATAGTTGGTGGTCTACTCACTTGACCTCAGGTCTTGCTGTAGTCTTAGTGTGTATGTTAGGAGCTTGCTGCAAGCAGTCTGAATAAAGGCTCTCTTACTGTATGAGAACATAACCAACAGCAGGATCCTGGCTCAGGACCACTCTAAGCTCTCTCTACATGACAGATGCTGCTTCTTCCATCTTGGTTATCCTTTGCACTTCCACTTCTATGTGGTACACTCTACAATGTTGGCATTTTAATACAATCTCTCTTTTGTCAGCTTTCTAAAAGCCAGGAAATACCCAAAAGTGCCATATGGATTGACTGTGGTATCCACGCTAGAGAATGGATTTCTCCTGCTTTTTGCCTGTGGTTCATAGGCCATGTGAGTAGCTAATCACATCTGATTACCATTTTCAAAGCAAAGCAAAAAACCTTCACATAACTTATCTTCTATGTCCAATTGTGCTCTAAGCTCTATAAAGTCTTAATCCATTTACTTCTACAACATCAACACATGGGATTTGTGACTAAGCTGCATATGTAGCAGCGAGTGGGCATGCATGTATGTGTGTGTCAGTAAATGGAGGTGGGGGTGTGTGTGAGAGAGAGAAATTCCTATGGTCAAATGCAAAAGAGCTCAGACGTATTCTCAAGTATAAAAGAAACTTTAAAGTATGTGCAGCAAATTCAATATAGATGTTTACAATTATGAACAGTCAGGTATGGAGAGGGCATGCCAGGAAGAGCAAGTGTTTAGTAATCTACTAGGGCTATGTCTATACTGCCAATTGTATCCAAGAAACGATCTTGGCTCTGGGTCATGCAGCCCATGGTGGCTCATGCTCATATTACTCCAGCTGGCACTGGCTGGTGTAGAACAGAAGACACTCAGAGCGAGCTCAAGCTGTTCTACAACCCTTGGCCCTTCCCTATAGGCCTTCCTAGATCTATAGGTAGCACACACTTGCCTGCTCCAGGCGTGGCATAGCTCCACACCAGCATTCACACCAGCAGTCTCTACTCAGCACTTGCTGTGATGTATCACTTGCTGCTATCTCTGCTGCTACTGCTCCTTTGCCTCCTGCCTCTGCGTTTTCTGTCTGTGCTCCCCTTTTTTTCTGAATCTGCCTCATTCAGAGAACGAGGCCACACAAGCCACCTTCTTCTAACGGTACCATGCCTGCTAGAGACACCCTCGTTTCAGACCTCCAGAACATGACCAACAACTACCAGCCACACACATAGTACCAGTTCATGGAAACTCATAAATCACTAATGGGAAGAGTCTGTAGTATGGGCTTAGCCCAACCACCCTTGATGTGCAGCCACAGACCAATGGTCACATCTGATCTTCAATATCTTTAATATGTACACTGCTCAGGATAGTGAACAAAGGTACACCAAAAGATAAAACATCCATGGTTTGCACCTGGATCTTAATGTATGTTGATCTTTTTGAATTTAAGGCGTCTCTTCTCAACTCATTATGCTGAGCTGCTGACCCAGTTCCTGGTATGGACCAGGAAAAGGCTCCAAAGGCCCTTCTGGCTCGGAGAAGGTTGCCCACTTTGCTCAGCTAATGTCCTGAGATATTATTTATTGTTACTTTTTCACAAAAGTAAAGTTCACAGTAAAAATAAGCTAGATGAGATTGAGACTTCACAATCACCAGTACTATAGCCAAAGAAACAACATAGTTGAGTCCTTGAAACACGAATTATGATTTTGGCCATGATGGAACTAAATAATAAGAAATGTGTTTATTTCTGTCCTCAGTCACAACTATAAAACCTTAATAACATTTGAAAGGAGACTGCAGAAGTTAGGGACAGATACAGCTGAGCGTACCTTGTGACCCTGTGAAAATCACAGCCTTCAAGAGAAAAGCATTTGCCCTTTTCATGGTGCTCCAAATAATTACCAGCTGTGCTGTCACCTTGCCAGTGACATGTCCCTGCAGCATTTTTCAGAAGTAACAAGCTGAACATTTAGGTTCTCCATCCCCTTGATCTAATTTACATGTTTTAAATTAAAATTTTATTTTTCTATCACTTCATGAAGTAACATTTTAAAAATCTGACATTAAGACACATCTGCACACACACATTAAAATCACTAGTGCTCTCTAGAAAATCCTAGAGATTATTTATAATGGGTCCACTCTTCATCACTTAATTTTGTCGTTAAGATTGTAGAAAGATTGACATTTCTCACTTAGTCACAGAAAGTCCATTGCCTGAGGAAAACTAGGAAGGATTTAAAATGAAAGAAGGTTGTTTAAGTAAGTCATAAAGAAACAAAAAAGATAGGATTAAGGACTTAGTCCATTCTAATAGTAACAAAACTACTTATCTAAGTTAAAATTTATGTCATGGATCGACAAACAGGTTAGGCATCACTAAAGTCTTCAAAACAGGCTGTGAGGCAAGATTACCAGTGTAGATGTTACTGGCTCTCAGCATATGAGTGCATGGAACTCACAATGCAACCAGAAGAAATAATGTTATGTACAGCAGCCATTTGAAATTATACTTGTTCTTTTTGGTCTTGCTTTATTTTATGCTATTTTTGTGGTATTTTGGGTGGGAGGGAGGGTTCCTGTCATTTATACACATAGCAAAAACTCAAACCTGCCTATTAATAGGCTTCAACTCTATCTCATGACCACCCATGAACATAAATGGACTTCAGTGTATCTGACTGACTGTTAAGAGTTGGATTCCTATCCTCTCCCTGGCACTTCTAACCAAAGAGCTGCTTTGCTATTTAGCAATTTCTGTGATGTGATGCACCTCTATCAGGAGGTAGGCTGGTCTGATAACTGCACAATTATTTCCTAGGAAGGTAAGAAAACCGCTATTATGAATGCTTTTGATAAGTGTCCCCTGTGCTTTACAGGCAATCCATGTGCGTGAGAGAGATCAGACCATGACAACACTTCTGGAACACTTTGACTTCTACGTCATGCCTGTGGTGAATGTGGATGGCTATGAGTACACGTGGAGCCACCCCTCTGTACGTAGTTTTTTTGACTGGCTGTGCAATGTACTGATGTACTGCTCATGGGAACCATCAGTGTGCATGCTTAGGGCATCATTCCCATCCTGGAATTGCACACCCAAGCTCTTAATCTGTGCTTGGAATTTCTGCATCTCTGCCTCATTTAAACCACAACAAATACTGCAACTAATTGGCATTTGACCCACAGTATCTCTGTGTCTTCCAAGCTGCTGGAAATGCATTTGGAAATGACAGAATCTCATCTTGGGATTTTAATACTTCCAGATGTCAGGGAGTGCCTGTGTTGGTCTTCAGCAGCAAGGTTAAAAACACAGAATAGTGTGCTGCATCACAGAGGGCACAGCCATAACTCACACCTTCCTCCTGCAAGGTAGCCCTGCTCTCCCAGTACTTTTTGTTTTTAAAAAATGAAGGTTCAACAGGGATCTTTTGTCCAGGATTTTATTTGTTCATTGGAAATTCCAAGCCATTGAGATGGTTTGTTGCTTTTTTTTTTGATTTTTAGATCTTTCACTCAAGTTAAAAAAATAAAAATCTCCTCCACCCTTTTACTCAATCTTCAACCCACCTTGGCTCACATTTGGATAACTATGCATATACACCTCAACAGCTGCACAATTTCCAACTTTCTACATGCTGTCAGCAATGCCTGCAGAAAGGTTGGACTTGGACTCCTAAATGCACATACCTGGCCAAACTGAATGTCTTCTCCCCTTCTTCTGCAGTCCAAATCTATTTAAATCAAACCAGATATGACCACTCCTTATGCTACTGAATGTCTCCTTTTATCATCCAGCCTCCTGGGCAATCAGGTGGTGGTTTTATAATCCTCCTTGGTATTTTGCCTCTTCATTGGCACATGACCTGTAGAGGCACAAGTGGGAAGTCACATTTAACCAGTGAGATGGTGCATCAGCCTTTTCCTTGAACATGGCCTGTATGTCTCCTTCTATAGAATCGGCTGTGGAGAAAAAGCCGCTCATCATACGGTAACAGCAAGTGCATCGGTACTGACATGAACAGGAATTTTGACGCAGGCTGGTGTGGTATGACATAATTTCCTTCCTATTGTACCCCTGCCTCACTTTTGGTCTTTAACCTTCTTTATTTTGAAAACATTTTCATTTACCATTTCACAAAGTCGATATAAAGACAAATGCAAATGAATATCTGTTATGAACCGGTGAACACTTCCCCAACTTGAGACGCTTTTTGTTGGGACTCAGGATTTTTCCTCCCCAGGTGCCACACTGGGGACTAACGTCTTTCCAGCATGATGACAAGAGAGAGGGGGACTAGGACCCCGGATCCTACCCCTTCCATCACACCATGGCATACCTGGTGCAGGCTATTGGTGGGAAGGAGGAAAGAGGGAAGAGGTAGTCCTTGCCCATCACCCAAGGTCTGTTGCACCACCCAGTTGAGTAGATGCTCCACCATGTTGCATGAACGGATCACCTCAGACATCCTTCAGTAATGCCTAGCTGACCAAGATATTTCGGCTCTCAGTGTTTGTTGTCAAGGCTATATCATGGTTACTTACCTGGAGACACTTCAGTACTCGACAACTTTTAATTCATCTGCAGAACAGCTATCTTGAAATGTTATCCTACAGATCACATCTGGCTTCCCTCAGTACTGACACTATTGTCCTGTATGGCTTTCAGTCATTTCAGTCCATTGCTAAGCTGAGAACAAAGGTGCTTATTTACCATCCATGACTATTACATGAAGAAAAACATACATTTTTTGAGGCACAAAATTATGAAGATGGGGACCAAATACATAGATTCAAAAGCAGTATTCAGTATAAACATGTCATAAAACCAGAACTTGGATAAGTCTGAAGGAACAACAGCAAAGAGCTATGTGATGCAGACACTAATTTCAGGGAAAGGTTATATAATGTAGTGCATTCAACTTGTCAAGCACTTTTGGTGGTGAACAACTTCTGAAGTGGAGAAATTATTCTACATTACAAAGAGCAGAAGAATACAGGTAGATCAGAAAGTGCTTCTTCTCTAAGTAAGTCTTTGGACAAAACGTACACCTTCTTACAGGGCAAAACCAGAAGATCTGGAGTAACTAGGGAAGTATTCATACTGTTTTCAGCCACACTACGCTCCTGTCTTAGACATAGCTGAAAACATAGAAGAGAGACGCCTCAGCACCCTGCAGGATCATTGGAGAGAAAAGAATGTAAAGATGGATCTAAGCACTGAAGTCAGGTGCTTACAGTAACTTAAACAGATGACTAGGTTTCTACTTCTTTTAGTTATACAGTCAGTAAAATGCTGAAAAGCAAAATCCTGTTTTTCTTAACTAGCATAAAATATTGTTTATACAGATTCAGATATATCAGCAACTGATAGCAAATGGTTGAACAGATTTGATCCAGAATATTTTAACTACAGAATCTCCACTATTGCTGTAGCTGAGTGAAACACCATGAGTTCAACAGGATCCTCAAAAGGGCCAAGCTGGAGTTTTATCATTTTATAATACTGTTGTAATTCTTATTAGCTGTGTCAACTGAATACAATAACACAATTAGGCTCATGGAAAATGACCACAACTTCATGGGAATCTGCAATTTAATCTTTACTTACATACTTATAAACAGAGAAGGGTTCTTGTCAGGGGTGCCAAATGTTCAGATTTCCACTGGCTTCAGAATTGCTTGTGAATACACCTCATGCCACCGCAAAATTCCAGGTTTTAGGTCTATGTATTTAATTATAAATGTACCACCGTGTTTATCTCTTCATCCTCTTCATCTGCTAACAACTTCATGAATAAAGCCCTCGTGGTTTTTATGAAGAGCAAAATACATTAAATGCACTAATACCTTACAGTTTTTTACCAAAAAAAGGAAAATTGCTCCACTAAAGCAATGCACTAACTTGGAATCTGCTCTGTGGAACTAAATTTGTCTGGAACACTGACTTTAATTTCTCTCCACGTTTTCTGTGTTATTTCCTTAGTTGTCTGTTCTCAGTATGATGATGAATTTAGGAAAGCAGACACAACACACTTCCAAGATTGCCAGCCAGCTTATTCTTTATTGTCTTTTTCCTGGGAGAGTACTAATTTCTGTGCAAAACAGAACAGTGTAAAATTTAACATTCTCATTTTGCCATTTTTGCATGATTTCGCATAGATGCCAGGAATTGTTTCTATTTTCATCCGCATGAATTTTCATGGACTGTCTGTGACATTCCCCTTGATTCAGAAACATGAAGGCTTATACATATATCCCAGAAACTAAATGTAGCACAGGCCTCTCTGCTCCAGTACCCTTGTTTCTGATCTCCCAGCCTGTGTCTCTCAGACTCAGCGCCTGTCGCCACTTCTCCCTCACAGCCTGTTCTCTTCACTACATCATTTCTGCTTCATCTGTTGTGCCATACAAGGGTGCAGGTCATCTGAGGATTTATTTTCAGCCATTGATATTATAAAGAGGCTTGCAGTACCTGTGGAACAGTTGAATGCATGAAAATACAGGTTTATTCTTAACATCAACAGCCAGGTATCACCCTATGACCTAGTCTTTCTGTCTATCACAACTACATTTCACCCAAACACACCTTTGCAACTTTTAAGTATCTAAAAACATATATATATATCAAAATTTTAAGTTGTTTTGGGGTCCAGATATGCTCCCTATTACATTGTGGCATGCTATAGATCTTCCCTGGAGATCACTGGCACCAGAAGATGTCTCCTTCTCTCTTGTGTCATTTGATAATAGCTTGCATTGCTTCTACAGGGCTGCTGCTGTGCAGACGTAAATGATATTAGAGATTTCTGCAAGATGGACATCTGTTCAAGTGTCCCAATGCCCGGGGATGAATAAAGTCTTGTGGGTGTTAAAGTACTCAGTGAGCTTTATTCCTGACTAAGATTTAAGGATAAAATGTCCATTTAAACTACAGGTAGTAGTATACAAAATTTATGAAAACATGAAGAATTGACATTTAACACTAAAAAATAACTTTCCAGAAAGTTATATGGTCTTGTTCTGAAGACAGCAAAAATGGTGAATCCTAGTTGTCTTCTTGATAACTTCTTACAGTGCCTATTTTTCCTCATTTTTAAAAACCTTCATTTTGATTTGTGTTTCTTCAACTTCCAATTGGCAATTTGCTTTCCCTTGAGATTAAATAATCACTTAGAGCTGCCTTTTTTAAGAAGGGATCTCACAATCTTGTTCTTGATGAATTTAAGTGGAGCATATTCATCCTCTCCTCTAAGATTTTTTATTTAGTCTTTGAATAATTTTGTTCTTCGCCTTCTCAATTTTTTTTTTCCAAGAGTATTGTAGATGAGAAATCCTTGTAGGCTTGCACTGATTTCTAAAAGCATGAGAGTTCTTTACATAGCATGGTGGAGTCCACGATTTGGGCCCCTCACTTCAAGAAGGACATTTAAGTGTTGGAGTGTGTCCAGAGAAGGGCAAGGAAGCTGCTAAGGGGTCTAGAGAGCAAGTCTTACGAGGAGCAGATGAGGGATCTGGGGTTGTTTAGCCTGGAGAAAAGGAGACTCAGGGGAGACCCCATCACTCTCTACAACTACCTGACAGGAGGTTGGAGCGAGGTGGGGGGCAGCCTCTTCTCCCATGTAACAAGTGACAGGACGAGAGGAAATGGCCTCAAGTTGTGCCAGGGGAGATTTAGGCTGGATATTAGGAAAAAATTCTTTGCAGAAGGGGTTGTGAAGCATTGGAACTGGCTGCCCAGAGAGGTAGTTGAGTCCCCACTCCTGGAAGTGTTTAAGAGACGTGTAGATGTGGTGCTGCGGTACATGATTTAGGGACCCTGGCAGTGCAGAGTGAACAGTTGGACTCAATCTTAAAGGTCTCTTCCAACCAAATGATTCTGTGTGATTCTGTGATTTCGTGTGTATTAACATCATACTCTGCACTTTCATTAGATGAACAGAAATACAGAAGGGAAGTTAAGGAGTAACACTGTGCGCTTTTTTGTGACAGGGGAAGGAGCATCTCACCATGAATGTCACGAGATATACTGTGGACCCTACCCAGAGTCTGAGCCTGAAGTGAAAGCAGTGGCTCGCTTTGTCAGAGATCACAAAGACATCATTAAAGGCTACATAACCATGCACTCTTACTCCCAGATGGTATTGTTTCCATATTCTTATACTATGGACAAAAGCAAAGACCATGATGAGCTAGTAAGTCTTCCCATCTCCTGAAGTTTCACATTTATTTCAGAACTGTTTACCCTGCTTGGTTAGGCTTGTAATGAGGGAGTCACGGTGCTCTGAGGATCAAGAATTAGGAAATGAGACTTCTTTTGATGTTCTTAAGAACTTAAAGAAGCCTGGGCTGGTCTAGCAGCATGTAAGTCAGGAATATTCTTCTGGAGACTATGTAAAAATGCAAATATTTATTCCAGATTGATATTTCATCAACAACCCCTGATATGATGAAGATTATGCTAAAAGAGCAGGTCTCAGTTTTTGGGACACCTTGGAAAGATATTTGTGCAAATTCCTGATTATGTTGTAAGGTTTACACAAACTCTGAAATTACTTGGGTGTGTTACTCTGAAAAATATCCTCCACATATCTAAGCAGTGAGGCATTCTGGTGGACACTTGCTTCTTTTATTAAGGTTTTTTTGCTAGGAATACTTATTTAAAATGGTCCTAGTGGTAGCATGGAAAACATATCCTGCTTATGTAGAATTCTACATTCTTGAGTCGCCAAATTACACAGTAAAAGCTCTCATAGAAGACAGACAAAGTTCAAAACAGAAAGTTTTTTTCCCACTGACCATAAAACTCTGGGTTTATCTGGATCTGGAAAGGATATTCAGGTTAAAATGGGATTTGTTAACACAGAGTAATCAAGCCATAAGAGTAGGTGGACAACTTAGTCATATTCCTCTTATGTAAAGACAACAAATTCTCTACAGCAAGGAATTTCGTTTCCTGCACTTCCTAGCCCACTTTCAGTTTCCTAAGCTGCAAGTGCTGAGGCAATAAATTCTTTTATTTGCAGCAAAGACTCCCGCCTAGCAGTAAGAAAGGAGCAGAAATCATGTAAAGGCTACCAGAAAGCAGGTTTGCAGGCTTTGAGATTTGCCATATGGGAAGACAGCACATACCTGAGGTGGAGAGGTCATTTCATGTGCTATAGGGCATAAGGACAGAGAGTAAGAGAGTTTATAAAGGTACAGGATTGACATTTGCATACGCTGCTGTAATTTTTACTGCTTTTCAACCTCATGCATCTCTCATGTCACTTAACATATTTTCTTTTTAAAAATCGTATTTTAAAAAATAAATGCTGTATATAAATAAAAGGACTGTAAAAAATACAGAATTATTGCATTGGAAGCATCCTATTTCATTAAACAAACCCCAGACAGTCTAATATAGCATTTCCATTGGGAACTAGTGCCAGTGTGTTCAGAAGCAGAAATTTAAAAATCCAGTAATGTAAATACAGAACAAACTAACTCCAAACAACATATATTCTTATGCTGTCTTGGTTACAGTTTAATTTCCTGAACAAACTGGTTTATATACTGCCATTAAAAAAAAAGCAATTGTGAGTAAACAGTAATCATGCACTTGTGGCTCCTTCCCTGTAAAGCAGAAAGAGATGCACTAAGTCTGGGCATTTAAGTCTTCTTTATGGCTTAAGAGTAGAATTCCCTCAACGAAAACATTTTTCTGCTGTTTTTGTCAATATTACATTGTCATTATTAGATTGTCATTATTACATGGTCAATAGTACATTGTGGTGGAAAAGGAAAAATATGAGACAAGTGGGCACAGTTTGACAACAGTTTGCTGCCTAAAGTGGTGGTAAGGTCCCATCTATATTTTTTACCCTGCTACAGCTGAAAGGCCATCTGTAGTATGGGCATATACTGAAAATTTCAACCACATTCTGTGGGTTTTCTAGACCATTTTATAAGAGTATTTAACTACTGTGAGGTATAGAGTGCAGTGTAAGTAAATCCTAACTGCATACATATTAGCTATTATCACAAGGCTATAAAGCTAATAATGTTTTGTTTAATTTCAGGAAAGTCTGGCAAAGAAAGCAGCTACAGCTATAAAGAGGACAACAAAGAAAACTTATACACCTGGTCCTGGCGCACGAACAATTTGTAAGTACGACTTTACTACAACATTAGGCATGACAGCTTGTCCTTGCTAGCATCAGAAGATTGCTTTTGAATAGAAGACTGAAGTTCTGGTTTCAGGTAACTTATCTATTTTTCCTTCCTCACCTAGATTTAGCTCCTGGAGGTTCAGACGACTGGGCTTACGATCTTGGTATTAAGTATTCCTTTACCATTGAGCTTCGGGACACAGGAACTTACGGATTTTTGCTTCCTCCTCATGAAATTAAACCAACTTGCTTAGAAGCACTTTCTGCTGTCAAAGAGATAGCTCTACATGTTCTTCAAAATCTGTGATGCTGAATATAACTTCTCCCAGCATGACTGTACTTAGTTAGCTCAAATACTAATAAAAAAGCTTGCTGCTTCATTAAAATTATTTTTATGTAGGTAAAAAGAAAAAAAATGACTGCACCCCCATAATTAGTTTTAGAATACGTCGGGTTTTTTTCAACCATGCTTACACCTACAGCGGTAGTTCAGTGCACTATATATATCTAGTGGACATTATAAGGGTGAAACAGCATAGATAATCTTATGTCCCTCTAGATGATGCTAACTCCAGGTGATACGGCATTGAGTGGGCCACATCCTTTCTGTTTGACAGTGAAAACAATGAATGGGATTGTTTACCTGAGAACTTCTTGCTGCACATTTAGAAGAAGGTAAGGACAGAGACATGGCCAAATCACTGATACAAAGCAGGACCTGCCCATGACTCCTCTGCTACCCATTAGCTGGCAAAGTTTATTTATCCTGCAGCCAAGGGTTTGTGCAACACAACACGTGCCTGAAGACTTTATACCAAGGTCTGTAGTGACAGACAAGGAGTCATGGTTTTAAACCAAAAGGGGGTTAGGTTAGATTGGACAGAAAATTATTTTAAAATGTGTCGTGAAACACTGAGACAGGTTGCCCAAAGAGGTGGTCGATGCCCCATCCCTCCAGAACATTCCAGGTCAGGTTGGATGGGGTTCTGAGCAACCTGATCTACCTGACATGTCCCTGCTCACCGCAGGGAGGTTGGACCGGATGTCCTTTAGAGGTCCCTTCCAACTCAAAGCATTCTGTGATTCTTCTTTGCACCTCACCCACGCTGTTTATTGTCCCCACAATCCTCATCGGCCCAGGCTGAGAAACTGGACTCGCAAACCCACGGACGCCAGACCACTGCCTGGGGCACGCCCAAAGCTGCCGGGTGACACCAAGCCAGCCAGCTGCCGGCCGGGCCGAGGCCACGTAAAGAGCCGAGGGAGGGGACAAGCAGCTCCCGCCCTCTGGCCGATGTCGCCCGCTCCTCCTTCTCCTCCCCCCCCCCCCACAACATGGCGGCGCTGCCGCTTCCGCCCAGCGCGCTGTCGCTGCCGTCCCCCCTTCGACGTCATCACTCGTGGCGGCTCGGCGGGCGGCGCGAGGGCCGTCGGGAAGGGCGCGCGCGGCGGCGGTGGCGGCGGAGGTTACCCAGCGGCCCTGGCGCGCGGGGGCAGGGCGGCAGCGGCGGGCGCTGCTGGGCTGCGGGAGCGGGTGGCGCTCCTCGTCTTCCTCTTCGTGTCGCTCCGCGCTCAGGCCCGGGAGGACGGACTCCCCCCTCGCCCCCTCCCATCCTCTCCGCCCCGGGCGGCGGCGGCGGAGGAGGCGGGGAGCGGCGCGGCAGCGGAAGGAGCAGGTGAGTGCGGCGGTGCGGCCGGGGGCGCGGAGGGCGGGAGAGGGGAGGACCGTGAGGATCCCCGCGCCCTTTTCGCTCCGCCCTAGCCTGGGAGACCGAGGGCGACGGGTTTCGGGGTTGCTCGGCCTTAGGAGCTGCGCCACGAGGAGGGCCCGCACTCCCGCCCGCACTGGTGTGTGGCTGGAGGGGCTCCCCGAGGAGCGGGGCGCGGTCGGGAGGGCCGCTGGACCGTGCCTGTTGGTACGAGCCATTCCGCCGTTTGCTCCGGGTGCGGTTCTTTCAGTTGGTGGCCGTGCTGAAGGCCGCTTCCCAGATACCGGATCTTTCCTGTTTGTGTGTTTATTTCCACTTCAGTGGGGCTCTTCTCCCACTTTCTGGTACTGAAACAGTTTCTGCTTTATGCGTTTGGAGGAACTGCCAATTTTGCTCGTATGAATTCACTCATCACCATTTCTTTAGATAGCCACTACAGCTAACTCCCATCCCTTCCAGAACTCGTAAACAGGACATGTTGGGTTAGTGTTACGGATGGTCTGCTTAGGTCCTAACCTTTGACTTCTCTGCTGGATTCTTACTCCACCATTGATTTCTTCTCGACCTTCTGCAAGGCTGTTTGAAGAACAGATTGTGACAGATAGTAGGATAGTAACCAGGATCTTAAGGGAGCTTGCTCTGGTGATGAAGCACTTGCAGTGCCTCTGTGCAGACAGGACTGGACAGACTTGGCCTATGCTTTGTGTTTATCTGAAAACTATAGAAGTGTGCCTATGTATGGCTGTGCCCGAGATAATACACCCTGCTTCTCAGCATGTTTGCTGGAATGTGACAACACGCTAATGTGATCCAATTTCCAGATTGGAGATAACATGTATCCAGCAGCCTTCATATGCAGGCTGAGTGAGCTTGGATCTGTCCACACCAGTCTGCATGGTCTGTCCCTCAGTCTGGTGAAACATCTTCTTTGAGTATGAGAGTGTTGTTAGACAAGATACAGAATAATGTATACTTGCTTCTGTGATACTAGGGCTTGATGCTTTAATTTATTTCTTTACGTGTAGAAAGCCAACCACGGTTTTATACTTGTGAAAACATAATTAGCAGTTGCTTATCACTACTAATGGATAAATTACAGGGATAGGTTCAAGTTAATATGGTGTTGGGTTAACAGCATGGAGTTGTTAAAGTGAACTTGGAATAAGTTCTAGTTTTCTGTAAAACAGGCTTCTTTGTGTGAATTGGAGAGTGCTAGACTGACATGGCATAAATGTGAAACCAGTATTTGACTATTTTTTTTGAAAGTCGGTTAACAATGCGTTTTCCTGTTTTTAGCATTATTTTTAGGTAGTAAACCTGTGGAGCTCCTTCAAATATCACTATTTTATTAGTATTGTGACATGGAAACATTAACATTATAATCAGAAACAAAACCTTTTCAGGTAAAAGCTCTTCATTTGGAAAAAAAGGGAAGCACTGACATTTTCCTCTTTTTAAGCTGTTACTTAGTTGTCAACAGGTATTTAGTTTATCCTAGAGTGTTATAATTAATCTTTTTCTGAAATTCTGTAGTGTAGTAACATTAAAATTTTACTTGTCATTTTAAATGGCATATTATCACTTTGCAGGTAGGATTTTCTTAAGCGACATAATGTTTAGCCTGTATGTGGTGTGCAGCTATGCACGCACAGACGTTGACATGCTTACTAGTGATGCCTTGAACTTCTTAAAGAGATTTTATCTCCATATAGTTTTTTGTGAACTTTGCTTTTGTTCTGTTACTCAGTTTCTGGTTTTTCTGTAGAAGCAGGATTAATTTTTACAGAGGACTGGATTAGGTTTTTCTGGCAGAAAATTGGGTGTTTCAGATGTGTTTCTCTTGAATGTGGCTTATGTAATATCATACTTCTATTGAGGAAAAATGTTAAGCATGCTTGACACCAAAATGTAGGAGTACTGATAATAAAAATACAGAATTTCGCTGAATATTCTGTCAATCATATCATGCTTCATTGATATCAGTTACATGGTTAGTGCCCACTGGCACTAGTGAAGTAACGCTCTGAGATATGTTTTACTTCAAATGGTAGTGTAATTAATGTCATTAACAGGTTGTCTCTCACCCTGGAAAAGTTACTCCATTTAAAGAATGACATAGATGCATCTGTGAGTAAGTTATTGTAGTGTTAAAATATTTCTAATTTATTATTGAGGATTCTGGTGGATCTTATTTATGTATGGAAAACTTATATTTTGTAGTTAAAACCTTAGCTATAGAATTTATTTTATGAGTATGAAGTTAATTTCACTTAGTGGTAGGAAGCCGTTTCAGGAGCTGCAGACATTTCAGTGCTCCTAAGTAGATTTAGCAATGCAATGTCATGTACCCAAAAGAGAGGAGTACATAATTTTTTACTTAGAAACTTTTTTTTAAAAAAAAATCATGGTAGTAACTACTTGAAATGTTGAAATATGAATGCTCAAGGCTCAGTCTACACTGATACTCAGTGCTGTCTAATCCATGTTTGATAATGAGATGGTAGTTCAGAGACACAGGTGTTTGGTGGAAAGGAAAGTCATTGCACTGGCCATCAGTGTGGGATTGATAACAGGACCGTGATCATCAAGTGTAAGGCAACATAAGATGAAGGTGTGGGACAATTGAGCAAGTTACGGGAATTTTTATGGGTGTTCCGTTTCAATTGCTCTTGACTATCCATTAATATGCAGTCTGAAAAATTTGGAAATGAAACAATTTTTTTCCCCCTCACAGTACTTGTTTACAAACAAGGAAGTGTGTCAGTAATATAAAACTGCCCTATGCATCTGAGATTTCAACTGCAGTGTTGTTTTAATAGTCTGTTTTTTCCAACTTGCTTGATCTTTGAAGAATGAAAATGGGACTGACTGCTTTTTCAGAGACCATGTCTCAAATGTAATGTTTGACATAGTGAAAATTCCTCAGTTTGCCTCTGAATAATGTGTCTGGACTCTGATCCTGCAGCCCTTATAGCAGCTATGTTCACTTAACAGGGAAATCTCATGCAGTTCTGGTTGAGGGAGTGAGACGCTCTTGTGATAATCTGTGCATACGGAAAGTAATATGCTGTGCAGTCACAGCATGTGCTGGTTTTATTTGCTTAGAACAATGTCTCATGAAATATCTCTTCTGTTAATAAAGTATCTGTTCTTAATTGCAAACCAGTGGATATGGGCCAGAAGGATAGAATTGACAGAATGCTACCTGAAATAGTACCGTTTTTCATTTCACATTCCAAGTTTTTTTTTTTTTTTAAATAGGGGGTTTTATAAACCTTGCATGATTAGGGGTTGGATGGGGTTCTCTTAATTTCCTTGTAGGAAATTATAGGCCAAAATATAGGAAAGTAGGTAGTTGTAATGAAATTATCTTTTGGTTATGATGATACCCCCTTCATCCTCTCCATGTTTATAACTATTCTTTTAATCCTAATCATCATCATTGGCATCATCATTGAATTCAAGTTAATTCCAAGAAGGTACTATTTGCTGGGTTAAAAAGTAAAGTTTAAAAAGAGGTGTTTTGCCTCTGTTTCTTTGAAAATAAAAGGACACTGAAATTAGGAGGCAAAATGAATGTAAATTTTTTTTTTTTTGTATTTGTGTCATGTCAGTGTGTGCTGTATTTATGTATTGGATGCACTCATTTTATCTGTCCTTCATGTGTTGAACCTTTTCGCCATGCCATTGCCAGTGCCGTTCTTCTAACCCTTTTTGTTTCAGATATGGCTTTTTACTGTAAATTTTAAAACCAAATTCAATACTTGGTATATGATTGTCTTATTATAAATGCTTTTGCATGTGTCAGTCGATTTTTGTATCCTCTATTAAAGGGTGTAGCTGCATGAAACCTTACAAATTCAGAGGGTTTTTTTTCTGAAATACAGTGGAAAACAATCCTGAAATGGAAGGGTGCGCAGCTAGGTGAGATGTGGTATTGTTTTGCTTTCTAACTTTAATGGTTTATCCTGTCAGGCTTTATAACTACTGTTGCACATTGAGCTGTCCACAATGACTCCTAATTATTTTTCTCAGACGACTGGACTAATTTGAACTCATGGAGTATTTAGATAAAATAATACTTCGTTGTGTGCATTATATTTATTTGCATTTCATCTGCTGTTGTATTACTCAATTTTCTAACTCAATTAGATCTTTCTGGAAATCTCTGTTCTCCACAGTTTTTACTAACCCAAATAATTTCCTACTACTGGCAAATTCTACTGTTTCACTGTCTGCTTCCACTAATTGATGTTAACCATTATTTTAATGTCTGGTATACACCACATGGTTAACTTCTACCCTATCTGAGCATCTTGGTTAATGTCTTGGTTATCTGCACCTTACGTTTGAGATAAAATTCTTCAGATAATCGAAGGCTTGGAGACGTAGTCACTAGAGCTGAGAAATCTCTCAAGTACATAGTGCAAACTTACTTGTGCCATTTATAAAGGAGCTAAAATGCTTGGCAAGAGCTTCAGCCTTCAGCACCAAGGTTTTTTTGTAGAAAGTGCATGGGTGCCAGACTTCTAGGGAGGATGTGTCACTGAATTCAGCATAGGATTCAGGTAATGAAGTTTCACCAAGGTACAAGGGAGAAAACCAGGTGTTATCAAAGTATCAAGTGTCAAATATAAGTTACAGCAGTATTACATTTTATATATATTTGTCCACATTTATACATTATAATTTTTTTTGTTGTAAAATAGAATCTTACAATCTGCATGCTGTGGGAACATGTTGCTGATCAGATCAGTGAAAATTTGTGTTAATCGAGTCTGATGGGTGTTAGTTTAAATTTGCATTATTCTGATGGCATGAATGAGCTTTTTGTCATTTGTAACCTGTTTGTGTATGAGAAATTAGCTTCATTGTGTGTGTGTTCTAAATGCAGTGACACATGGATAGGCGCAGAAGAGACAGCAGAAGGGTAGGACATTAGTGTTTGGCTAATTACTTTATTCTGACTAATGAGCTCTAGAATGATGGCACTTTGCAATACAACAAAGAGGTAGTTTTTTTTGAGCTGCATATAAGTCATCCAGCAACTGCTGGATTTTCCCAAATTGTTTTTATTTCTGTGTAGATCAAATAGCATTTAAGAATGGACAATAGTTTTTAAGCCCATTTTCCCCTTTTCTACAACCTGTCTCTAGTGTTAAATATCTAGCTTCCCTTTTTTTTTTGGTTAATATAATTTATTTTCTGTATTCAATAACTCCTTCCTTTCTCAGGTAAGATAAATTGTGACTTATTTATTGAACATATGCTATGTTTGCTTCAAAATCTGTTTTTCTTAATGAAAAGAAATGACTTCTTGAGAAGCTTAATAAGTGTATCACTGTTATGGGGTTGTTTTTTTATTTCTTTCTAAACTCAGGTGGATCCAAATAGTTGAAGCATACAAACCAGAAACAAATACAGACTATGGGCGATACCAAGGTGGTTTTCAGTAGATTATCACACACAACAAAGCAGGGGCAGGGGGTAAATGGAGCTCTCATTTTTGGAGATTTGTATCTGAAAATGGGAGCCTTTTTTAGTGGTCAGAACCTGTTTCTGAGGGATTGGTGAAGTAACATTAAAGGTTCTTTTCACTTGGAATCACTTGAGTTCATGCACAAAAAATATATGATGAGTATCTGTTCTGTGTGGTGTTTGCTACCTAAATGAATAACATGTCATACCATCTTTCTTGAAGGGAAGCTGAAGAATCCAAAGCAGGTTGTAAAATAAAATTAAAAATTACAATTTCCAGTGTTTGGCTGACTAGTTCAAATCAGAGGCATTCCTTGTTATTAGATACATTTCACTCATTTATGACTTCTTTTTCTTTCTTCATCACCTCTGCAGCAACTCTTACAACATATTTTATTCATGGGAGTTCAGTGTCAATAGCCCCAAACTGAAGGATTTTACAGTTTTGCTTTTTTTTTTGGTTGAAGTAGTACAAAATGTCAAAAATTAGAAGGAAGGTCACAGTGGAAAATACCAAGACCATATCCGATAGCACATCCCGAAGACCCAGTGTGTTTGAAAGGCTTGGACCCAGCACTGGAAGTACTGCAGAGGTGAGTTGTAAAAGTGTTCTTTTCCTCCCCACCCCAGCATCTTCTTTTCCAGGATTTAGGTGGTGGGAAAGAGTAGCTCACAAGTACCACATACTCAGATATCACTGTTGTTAGTAAAGGTGAAAAGAACTCCTTAACACAAGGAAGTTCAACATGCTAATGCTAGAATTTTCAAATAACGTGTGTTGTCCCAGCTTCTGGAGAGGAGCAGTAGTACTGTACATATTAATAGTACTTCCACCAACCTAAATTTTTCTCTGCCAGACCTGATGCTCATTGTTGAATATTTTTTTAATTAGTTATATTACTGGTAGACAGAAATTTCAGATAAATGGGAGTTAATGTGGAGTCATTTGTTTGTTCTGCCACACTCACACCAATGGTATTTCCAGAAATGAGTGTGAAATTCACCCAGTAATGTCTGTCTCTTAGACACAGTGCCGTAACTGGCTGAAGACTGGCAACTGCCTCTATGGGAACACATGTAGATTCGTACATGGCCCTTCACCACGAGGTAAAGGCTATAGCAGCAGTTATAGAAGGTAAATCAAGAACTCACTTTGAATTCTTCACATACTGTAGGAAAATAGCTTTTGCAACTATGTCTTCTGTTTTTTTTAAGTGAAATGCTGTGGTGTGACTAATAGTATGTTTTATCAATAACCAGTTGCATTGTGAAGCTGCTCAAAACAATTAATTTGGCAACTTGGAGTGGGTTTTCCAAGGATTTTTGTGTGTATGTAGCTTTAAAAAATGAATGAAGTCCGCTGGATGCAGATTAACTTATATTACTGAAATGGGAAGTTCAAGTACCTTAATATTTTGTGTGTGTGTGTGTGTGTGTGTGTAGTGTCACTGCAGCTTCGGATATGCCTTTCTGTCCTTTACTAAAATGCTGTTTTACAACTGCTTACAGCATTACTCACATACTTGCAGCCTTTCTGCCTTCACTATATTGCTTAATAAGATATCTATCCTTTCTCTCCTGTTGTGAGAAAACACTTCTCTTAAAAACATAGCTTTGTGACTTTATCTGTCAGATATAGAACAAATATCCTGTATCGTACGAGGAGATCCAAAACGTTACTTCATTTTTTCAGGAGAGAATATTTTTTCATTATCTGCCTCTTCATATGTTACTGTAATTTAAAAATACTGGCTTTTTTGACTGCCCTTTCTGTGACATAACACCTTACTTAACTGAAACTAAATGTGGCAGTAAGTTTGTAGTAATCTTGTTATAAAGGACAAAAAGATAATATAGTTTTAATATAGTACTTCTTTGTAGGAAGGCTTCACATTTTACAAAAACCTGTGCTTCATAATGCTACAGTAATGTCAGTGTTATCTCTGGTTTATGGATGGGCACACTGAAGCATCAGGGTGTAAAACAACAATAAGAAGGTTGGCATGAGAGTAGGATTCTGTTTCTGGTATTTTCCTATTCCTGTGGCATACTCTCAGGATGATCTTGACTTCGCTTGTTTGATCTTCACTGCTTCTAAGGTGGTAGGAGCTGGGATACAAAACATATCTATCACTGAGTTTAATGTTTCTTTTGGTGCGTAAAAGATTTTATTCTGTTCTGTACTGAATGTTCCAAATGGGAGAAAGGAGTCACTTATGGTAGAGATTAAATTTTAAAACTGTTAGAATGTCACTTTCTCCTTGCTTTCAGTGTTTGGAACAGTCAGTGCGTAGGTCTACTTGGTGATTTTAAGAAAAGTAGTATTTCTTTCAATGATTAAAGCTGTATTTCTGCTTCACTGTTGCCACTGACATTTAAGAATAATATTGATCTCCTTTTTATTGCTAACATCTTTTTATTAGGATTATATGAAAAAGTCAAAGGACAAATCTTGCTGCTTATTTGCCTGATACATTCAACATTTAATAAATGTGGTTTTAATAATGAAAAGGGGGAGGAAGACCCTAGTCGAGTGTCGTTACCCGCCCCCTACCAACAGACAAATAGACAAATGAAAAAACCATTCTCGTCTTCAGAAGTTTCTACTAATAGCTCTTGGCCAGGCACAGAAGAAGCTGTTAATGTACCTAATAAAATGTTGGCATTTTCATGCCGTTTAACATGACAGAGATTTTTACAGATGTTATCCAGCTTTTTTGAATACAATTTTATTGGCTTCTTGCAAGCCAAGCTAATACTGATTCCACATTAGTTCAGTTCAAGCAGTACTCTTGATAAAGTGTCTGGGACAATGTAATGGCAGTGTGTCTATATGTGTTCAGCCAGGCCTGCTGGAGAAGTCTTCTGTCTGTATTGCAAGCAGTTTGGTAGGACAAAGCACGTCTTGCTACCTTTCTGTTTTGCCTCTCCAATTTCATACCTGTCTGAAATAAATCTCATTGTTAATGGTTTTATCTGACCATAATGCCTCCCATCATTCAGAACATCACCAGACAGTAGGAAAACTTGACTCTAAAGTGTGAAAAAGGCTCTTAGATCTAGTTTCATTATAACTCCGTCTCAGCATTAATGCTGCCTCTCACAGCATGAGTTTTAATCTTGCTGTTGTAAAAACATGCTAGGTTTTAATTTTATATGTAAATCTTTCCTGATCAGGATATTAAGAATTCAGTGATAGACCTGCCAGACTTCAGGCATCTGAAGTAAGGAGAAGCTAACAAGGAAAGAGCCATGTGTAAACGTACTATCCCACAAGGCATTTTGCTCTCTTGCTCCACTTGTAGATTGTTGGTTAGCTGCTTAGCAGCTTCCTTCTTGTTCTTTTATATGATTGTCAGGATCTATGCCATCGTAGCATCCCTCTTGGCCTGCCTGATCCTATTCATTCTGAATCATTACACTGCATTTAAAAACCAAACCAAAACAGCAGTAATATTAGATAAGAACTTATGGATTTTGCAAGGTTTGTATACTGTTGTATGGGAAAGTGAAACACGGGACAATGTTTCGTGAGCATTCAATTATAAAATATACATTCTACACTAATAATTGTCATCTGCCTATACATGCACACGTGCACACACACGTATGTACACACAGATCTTCTCGCATAGGCGTGTTGTAATGTGTGCGTGTTGCTGAGTAGTTGTTCCTAACGCTGTAGGAGGTACAGAAGGAAATGGAAGTACTGTTATGAATGTGCATTTCCTAACCAAGCTGCTGAATATGGAGAACAGAACTGTTGTAGGAAGTAATGCTGTTTAAAATCACTTGGCTGTGCTGCTTAAAATTTGAAATGATGAAACTCTGCATTTTAGGCCCTATTTAAAAGATGGGTGCAGCGCAAAATATTAAGTCTTTAAAGAGAAATTTCTATTGAGTAGTTTTCTTCTTTCAGTGTACAGGGGTAATGCTATGGAGCCTTTTATGTAAAAGGTTCTACCAGTAGAAATCTAGCCACATCATCTTAACAATTTTACCTCTGCAGTTTATTTGTTGAAATTCATCAGTGTGCATTACCTGGGATAACCAAAGATCCTTTTTGGAGGGGGAGCGGGGGGAAAGTTATGTAGTAAAGAAGATATTGCGTAAAAATTAAAATTGTGCCACACCTGAAAGAAAAATCAGCTCATAGGCCACCTTGTTTTTCTGTGCATTATGCCAAAGTATCTGAAAAGTCACAGCTTCCTGAGTAATTATTTCTTAAAATGTGACAATTTTTTTGTCTTACTAGATTTTTTGGGGGATGTTGTGATGTTTTTTTGGGAAGCAGGGGTAGGATGGTTACCATGGCTTTGCTCCGGTGTTCTCCTAAAGCTGAAAAAACCCACCCCCCAAAACAACAAAACCAAACAAAAAACCACTAACAAACCCAAACCCTGAAGTTTCAGCTTTTTTAATTTCTGTGATTTCTTGATAACTTTTGCAATTTTTAAGTAGATTTGAGTAATGTTTTAACAAAATAAGGGGTTTTTTTCTTCCCTCCCATACTGAAAATGGTATTGATTGAGGGTGAAATGGCTTTGATGTTTTTTCAGTCCTGCATTTAACTTTAAAAAACCCCCAAAAAGCAAGTATTCAAACATGAGATATCTCTTTAGAAAGTACATGAGCTGCTTTCAGTCTAAGTTCTCTTGCTTTCACCTTCAGCTACTGGGGTTTTTTGAGAAATTGCTCTCTTGAGGAACAATACTAGACGTTATCTGCAGTCTTTTTACCTTTTAAATTAAATTTCAATTTCACATATTCAAATCCTTTGTGCCATTGCTGAAATATTACTAAAAATCAAGGCATTTAATTGCCATTTTAATGTTGAAAGACGGTTTATTTGTTGAGATAGCTGATGATTGGAATGCTTCTGAGTTTTGGTAATGCGAAGGAATTATCTTTCTAAGATGGTGGAGGGGAAAACGAACCATGAATCATAACCTTTGCTAAAGGCAGACACTTTAAAGATTATATAATCATGCATGCAAAGAAGATAACTTGTTTAATGCTGGATATTATGTGATCCTTCTTAGAGCTGAAAGAAGCAGCACACTACCGTACCTTTCCTCTGATCTAGATTGACCTGTATTTACAGCTTCATGAAGAATTAAATGCATTTAAAAATGAGAGCAGTCACTGGTCTTTTTCTTCTTAGATCCTAAGACACTTCACCTTATGATGTGATTTAAAGATTAAATATAGATATCGTTGCAAAAGAGGAAGTGGAAACCAATTACTGTTTTTCAAATATGCACAGGTTGCAGATGAAATCATATTAATTTAGAATTTTGTATGCATAAACTGTGAAAGATGGTTTACCCTTTGTGTATTATGTGACAGAGGAAGGTTGGGAGAAACAACACTTTCTCAATGGAAACCCTAACTCTGTCTCAAAAACAAAACAAATGTAAATTTCATTCTTCAAATATTATATATAAAACTCTTATAATGAACTAAGACAGTATCAATATCTCATGATTCTTCAGGGTAAACTGATAGGTACAGATCTAGTCCTTTCGTACAACCATTTCACAGAATAATCTTAATTATGGCTAACAGCCATCGCAGAAGTACCAAACTCGGTATCAAGCCAGATTTATGTGAGAGGAAGATTTGTTTTCTTGAACTGAAAGATCATTTGAAGCAGCTCCTACATCCCCTTTGCTTAGGAACTTGTTTGAATGCAATGATTGTTCTCTTTTAACCCATAAGAGATAAATGAACTTGAGAATCCATAGTAAGAGGTGCAAAATTACAGATGTCTTGTGGTAGTATAGGATGTTCCCCCTCACTTCCCACATCACAGTAGTACCTTTTACAGAAAATATACCTTAAAGTTGCGTGGCTAGTAAGAGTTCATCCAATATTTTGTAATTAAATAATGAAATAATTGTGTTACTGCAAGATGGAAAATAGAGGAGGCCTCGAAGAGTGATTTTCTGGTGCATGGTCTTGCTACAGTGTTTTTTTTGTGTGGCAATCTCACCAGGGCCATGGGAGGATTTCACCTAGGTCACATTCTCTTCATTTGCAGACTTAATCCATATTCAGAGTTGTGCTTCTGTGTGACTATCATTGCTAGTCTACAGTAGTTTGACTCTGCATTAATTGTATTTTATATGTATATATGTTTTATATATATTAAAATTGGTGCAGCTTGGAATATGAAGAAGGCTAAAGCTGTCTTGAAAGATTTGGTAGGAGTAATCATGAAACACATTTGCATGATGGTCAAAAAAAGAAGACTTGTTCTGCATAGGATCACCTGAAGCTGATTTAGAATAGTAACTGAGTCATGCCATAAACACATACAAGCAATTTTTCTTCTTAGAGTCAAGTCTTCCTTGATGTTCTGAAAGAGTTGGGGTTTTGGAATGCTTAAGCCCATTAGAACAGAGTATATTTTTTTTAATTCATTCGCTTCGCTTCTGGGTGGGAGGTTTAGATCTTTCTGTATATACTAATAAAAAAAAATTAAAAGAGAAATTGCATTCCTTTAAAAATAGTCCCAGAGAACTGGTTATATTACGTTTCTGTATTATACAGGTCACCAGAAAGACCCACTGGAGATCTTCGGGAAAGAATGAAGAACAAACGTCAAGACGTGGAGGCAGAGCCACAGAAACGAAGTACAGAGGAATCGTCCTCTCCTGTTAGGGTAAGAATGGAGTTCGCAGAACTCCAGAATCCCTCAGTAGCAATTGAGCAGTGTGTCCTAGAAACCTGATTGTGGTGACTTGTAATATTTAAAATGTTTTAATGAACTGATCATTTTGTACATAGCATGTGGCATATTTTATTATGAAGTGTCTTAACAATTGTATTATTTTGCAATTTTATAGCACTTTGTGGTCTTTTGGTTCTCAAAGATTTTATAAATCCCATAGACTAAAATATATTATAAATACTGATTAAAAAAAGATGTTTAATAAGAGTACAGACTCTTTGATTATTACCAAGAGATTGTATTAGCCGATGTTCCAATCATCCACTATTTTTCCCCCTACACTTATTCATATCCATTGTTTATATGCATCCTCACCCCAGCTGTTCATCCCAAACTGCCTTTTGATGAGACCATGCAGTTACTGTTGTGCTGGTTCATTTCACCTTCCTCCTCACATATTCATCAACCATCCCAACTACTTACTTTTGGATTTTGCAAAGAATTCATGTATTATTGTTCTCATTTTCTAATCATCTTTCTGCAACTCTATACTCCTGAAATATCAGCAGTTACTTATTTTTAAATTGTGTTATCTCTTCCTGATGTTACAAACAAATAGGGACAGAGTTGGTAACATGACCCTGCACCTGTGTAGCAGTAGCACCAGCATATTCCTGGGTCATGTTTTTTAAGACCATATCCATATGAATAATGATTAAAAGTTTTTATTTGTGAAAAATAAGTTTTGCTTCTGCAGGTATTAACAGCATTCTTTTTTTTCCTCTTGGTCTGTTCCTACTTGCTGTGTAAAATGTGGTTGTTTTTTTTTTTTTTATGTCAGGTGTAAAGAAATCAACAGCAGCTGCTATCATTAAATTGAGAATGGCTTACTTCCAATCACGTTTTCAGTTGCTGTTAATTTGTATAAACTTTCAATCTTTTTATGCTTTTACTTAAATGTGTTTTTTATTTTCTAAGTTTGAATAAACTGTTCAGTTATTGCGTACATGGTTGGTGGGAGAAGTGTTTTTTCCAACCTTTATTAAAAACTTTGTATAACTTCTCTCCTGGTACAAGTCTCATTTTGATGTAATTCTTTTGGTTAGTTAACCCTGCTTTTCATAGTGTTCCATTAATGTAATAATAAAATACACTTAAACAACTAAACCCCAAGTAAAGGCGAACTGGAATCAGGAATCACAAAGAATTGGGGAATTAGTGGGTCTGTTAAAGTACCAAAGAGGTTAAGCACACTGCAGAGAGAAAAATACTCTGCTTCAATCTCATAAAACAAAAGGCTGAGGAAACTACTGAGCTCTTGTATTAGTTACATGGAGGCAACTCTCAAAATACGGGATATCCGAAGAAAATATTCTGGAACAAATACATGAAGAGAGACAATCATCAAGAGTGGCATTGCAAAGAATCAGAATATTTAAAAGAACAGAAGACTGAAGTGACTGAACTACTAACAAAAATCTTGCTCCATCATTAGAGCTACTATTATGGTGGAGATTAATATCTGACATTTCCATCTGTTATTAAAGGGTTTGGGATAACAGAGAAGCTGGATAAGAAATCTTAACTTTGTTTTGAAATAACAAAGAGTAGCTTGTTCTATAAGTAGTTTCATAATTATGTTTAAAAAAAAAAGAAAAAAAGAGCAGCACTGTTCCTACAGAAAAAAAAAATTGTGCCTGAAACTTTAATGGAGAGTAGTGGCTAAGAGAGAACTGTCTGATACAGCTGAAATCTGAAATAGCTTCCTTGGAAACAAGGCTTTTGAGGCATATGGATAGTCAAAGAATAACAGGTGTAATGTCATATTTAGAAGCCAGCTAAAGGAAAAAAATTAGGTTAATTTCAAATGTTGAAGTTACAGAGGATGCTGTGGTGCTTCATCGAAAGAGCTATAACTTTTTAAGAATGTGGAAAAAATATTGGACATCCGAAATGTCAAACTTTACAGAAGATACGAAAACAATAGTTGAGATTACTGGAGTCTGAGGAGTGCCATAGGGGTTGGGGAGAGATAGTTTTTGGCAGTACAATGGCAGATGAAACTGGTGTTGGCAAGTGCAAGGTAATGCAAAATGAAGCAAGTACTTAAAACAAAAAATCATGAGTTAATACTTTAAAAGTAACTTAAACCATCTAGTAGAAAAATAAGTTATTGTGGACAGCTCAATGAAACCATCTGTTAAAAGTGTAGTCACAGTTGCAGAAGCAAACACTTAGGTATGTAAAAATGGAATAGAAAATGATCAATATTATGCTGTAGAAATTCATGGTTCAGTTTTATTTGAAATGCTGTTTGGTTGTGATCTCCTTTGTGCAAGAAAATACAGTCAAAAGTCCTTTTGGAGTGGCCAGGGAGGTGAGAAAGAGACTGGAGAGAAGAAGGGACATGTGGCACATGCATATAATGTATGGTTGAGAGAATGTAAATTCATGTAATGTCATATTCATGCTTTATGCCAGTAGAAAAAGTGGCAAATTTGAAAATGACAAGGGGGGAAATGCTATTTTTCTTATGACAATTCTACCTGATTGCCAGAAGATACTGTCAAAAACCTAAATAGGTTCCACAAGAAGTTGAGACAGTGTAACTAGTATAAAATCTTTTTAGAAGACATTTCTTGTTCTTTGGAGACATAACTGATACAATCTGTATGTATTTAGGAACAAACTTCTTATATGGGCAGCTGACAGAATATATCCCTTATTATTTCTTCACGTCTTGTACTACTATTTGCAGAGACAATATGCTGCATTACGTGGGACAACTACTTTGACCTCAGTTGTTTCTGTGTTTCTCAAATTTCTGTTCGGGATTTTTTCAGCACTGTCTGTTAGTCTATCAATTACTATACAAATAGATAAGGCTTCTGCCGTTGTTGTATTTAGTTGGAAATTTTTATGTTGAATTTTTCTCTATATTATGAGAAGACAGTTACATTGGAGTGTATGAGGTGGGAGGTGTGTGAGGTTTGAAAGAAAGAGTGGGAAGAACTGAATGTACGTTTAGGAAAGGTTTTTGTAAGGACTGTATATCACCTGTTTCATATCTGTGCTTTTTGTCATTGTGGATTTTGAATATCTCTGCTGGAAATGGAATCAGCATTCTCTTCCATCTCTGAAGTGGAAACATTACCTGTTAATTTCAGGGAAACTTCAGATTAGTTTTCTTACATGTTTATGTAGTGTGGTAGTAGTTTACACTATAAACATTTTATACCTAAAGCAGAACAGTACTGTGCTTGCCCAAAAGATTCTAGCTGTAATACATGATAGATTGTTCTAGATTTTAAGGAATCTGTGCTTTTGAATTCATTTATATTGCTATTGCATGTACATTTGCTGGTAAGGCTGAAACTGAAGCTTCTGCCATGTAAGAATTGTAGGTTGTAAGGGTCTTACTCTCTCCATTGGAGTTGGCAAAATAATGTTTCTTGACTAGAAGCGTGTTTTGCAGACTGGATGAGTCCTTTTGTTCTTGGCCAACCTCTTCTGGCTGTAGTGGGAAATTCATTCAAGTAGGCATCAAGTCTTGTGCTGTAGAGTGCTGATCATATCTTATGGGGTGTGGAACTTCAACTTCAGTAAACATTAAATTAAATCTTACAGAATTCAGCCATAATGTTGTATTTTTTTTTCCTTTCCTAAGCAGCATTTCTCCTGAATGTCAATGTTCAACCGTAACCATCTATCCAACACATGTAAATAGTTTGACTGTGAGCACATGCCTGAAAACAGTGTAGACAAAGTCTACTAAAGTGTTGTTTCCTCTTAGGACAAAATAATTTTTTTCTTTTTAGTAAATAATTCTATTGTTATGGAAGTTTATTGTTTCTCATCTAGTGAATGGCATTTTTTCAGAGTTTGTGGAGAAACAGTTTACAAGCATGGCTGAAATGGATACAGCATTTTCAAGTACAAGTGAAAGACATGCTATTGGTCTTTAGGAGCTTGACTTATTCTTGGCTTATTAAAGGAGAGGTGAAAAAAAAGCTATGTGAAGTACAATAAGATCTGTAAGGATATGGAAGAAATATTTACTCCCCATAGCATGAGGGAATTGAATGTGGAGTAGGTGGAACAAGTACAATAAAAGGAATACCTTGAAAATTTTTCGATGAGAAATTTCAAATACGTGTTATAAACCATCATAACTTAAATTCTTGATTTGCATGCCCGAGGAAAATATACTTAATTTCTAAAGAATTTGTCTTTCAAGATGCAATGTTACCAGTATCTTTTTTTGCCAACAACTAAACTGAAGACATTTAGTGTATGAACAGGCTTGAGTCAATTTGTCCTGACTTGTGAAATAGTATGCTTGCATAAAAATTTTCTATTCCCTTCCCCTATATTCAGTAATTCAGTAAAATTCTTTTCATAGATGGTTTTGTTCTGAGTTCTGTAGAAGCATGGTTGAGGCACTACTGAATCTCTCCACTGAAAGGAGAAAATACAGGCTGTTTCAAGATGTTTGTTTTTGGTTGCAAGTTTGGAGATGTAGGCAAGATACTTAGAGGTTGTATAGTATTTTTTAACGTGCGTTACTAAATTGGTTTGAAGCATTCTGACTTACCTGCACATTCTCTGCAATCAAGTTATTTGGGGAATTGACTTTGAGAAGTTTTTTGAACAGTATACAGAGCATGTCCTAACACGCATATTTCAGTTTGCTAGTTACAAATACTACTGAATTAATAGAAACTAGTATTTGTAACTTAGAAATCATGTTTGTTTATTGTTTATAGGAATTGTATTTTTTGTAGGAATTAGTTGGAGTATATAGACAGAAGTACACAGTTTAATAGAACAGTTGCAGTCTTCAAGGAGGGCAGTTTAGAAAAATTAAGATACTCAAAAAAGAATGATTGGAGGAGAGGCTTGTTGATAAACTTGCAGATTTTCAGATCTTATCAGAGTCATTTTCTTTTAAAGTAACTTGCTTTGAAGCATATTACAATTCTTGCTCTTAGACCAAAATGCCTTTAGTACATGTTGTGATGATGGCTTAGTTGATGGGGGCTTGTCTGCAGTTGATGTCACAATGGATATAACTTGATAAGTTAGGATGTTGTGCCTAATTTTAGAGATCCTTGTCATGAAATGGAGAAAAAATGACTTCTTTTTTCCTTATTCTACAAGCTGCTTTAAATTAAACGTGACACAAATCAGTCGTTTAATATGAAGTTCCTTCGTGTTATGTAGAGACTGGTCAGTTTTTTCCAAACCTTCTAAGACTTTGAATATGTTATACTGAATGCATCAAGATGAGAGGCTTGAAGATAACTGTGTGTTGAAGCATCAGGTTTAGTTCACTAGGTAAAGTACATGCAGTACTTTTTCTATCTTGGTTTACATCATTAAACTAGAGATAAGAGTTTAATGTTACTAGTAAATAAAAAGGAATAGTTGAATTTTACTCACTTGGTAGTGGCAATCAACAATGTTATTTCCTTACTGTGTTTCTAAGGTGATGTTAAGAATTTAAATTAAGTCAAGATCTAAGTCCCAGTAAAGAATAGCTAGTAAAATCCTCAGGCATCTCCTTTTCTTGGCATAAAAACAAAGATTCCTACATATCAACACTGAAGAATCCCCAAAAGACAAAAGAAGGCGCTATGGGAGGTGAGAACAAAAGGAATATGGGACAGACTTTAATTATTTGCTCTTTCTGGTTTCCTACTTAATTAACCTGAGATACTTCTAAGCTTGAGTGTTCTTTTTTTTTTTTGCAAATAGAGAAAAAACTTTGTCCTGTATTCCACTTGAGCCCAGGCAGATTATTTAGAGAATGTCAATTCAGAGAGACAGTGGTGCAACTATGCAGCTTTCCTACTGGAATTTAGCAGGGGATGAAGAGCAGCACAGGTTCAATTGCCTTTTGAAATTATCTTCTTTCCTGTAAGAATAGTCTCTGGCTTCCTTGGATGTCCGCAGGACCATCTGCTACATGCAAATTGGATGCTACTGCAATAGTTGCATTAGTTTCATAGACTTGTCTAATAACTCAGGGCCACTGAAAGTTCAAATATAAAAATTGATTCCAGTGTGTTGCTTTAGACCTTTCCCCCTTCATTCTGCCAGCCATAGGTCTCTTTTTTTATTTTTTTATTTTATTTTATTATCCCCCCTGCCTTTCTTTATCTGCTAGAGAATTAAATGGTTCAGCTTCTGAGGCTCATCTGCCTTGCATATAAATATTCTTATTTACATCTGAGAACTCTTACTCAAGCTGTTAGAATTATACTCTTTAAATGTTCATGAACTTCTGGTCTTACGAACCCGATCTGTTCTTTGGGTTCCTGTTTTAAACTTTATTCTCAGATACGTGCTTGACTCTTGCCTTGCCTTTAAACCTTCTTATTTTAGGAATCCTTTCTTCTCTTTCCCCCATCTGCTATTTGCATACTGATTATATGAAATTGCATTAGAACATGTTGCCTGTGGAGTCTTTGCTTATTTAAGACAGTATTTGTTCAACAGGCTAAAGGGGAAAATGCTTTTTGTACTATAAAAAAAAAAAACCAGCCAAAATCCATGTAAAATATACCTGCTTCTTCAGGCTTCTTTTAAAATAAAGTTGTTTACTCTAATGTGGCATTTTTCCTTTTATAGAAAGAGTCTTCACGAGGAAGACATAGAGAAAAGGAGGATATCAAAATTACAAAGGAGAGAACACCAGAAAGTGAAGAGGAAAATGGGGACTGGGAAACAAATAGAGAAGGTAAGTATAGTTAAACTAATGGTCTCCTACAGCTCAAAGAAGTGCGAGATTACAGACTGTATGTAAAGCAGAATGGTTAAAGATTTGGTCTCTAAGCAGAGTAGTTTGCATTGTTTATTTTTGGAGGAGAGCAAAAAAACAGTCTGAGTTGGACAGCTACAGTGGTAAAACCAGCTTATTTTGAAAACACAGGCTTTTTTTTCTTTCTTTTTTTGACTCTTCAGACAATAAGGAAATTGACCATAGGCTACTCTGAACGTTTCACATTTAGATCACTAGTTGAATCCAAGTTACGTCCAAAGTAATTTTGAAACTGGTCAGTTTGAGGAGAGAGCATAACTCCTTTGAATTCAAGTGAGCAGGTTTTTGTTGCATAATTCGCAATGGTGTGAACTGTCTCATTAACAAGGGCTTCATTAGAATGAGTCTAACAACAATCGAAGGGGCGCAATTGGTGAACTATTTATATTCTGAAAACACTAAGAGAGTGGTAAAAGTCTTGCATTAGCTTCTATAGTGGTTTTGTTTGGCTGGGGTTTTTTGTGGCTTTGGGGTTTTTTTTCATAAATGGTTAAAAGGTGACTGTTGTCCTTGTTTATTAAACAGAGGAGTATTATCACATGGGCAGTTAAGGAAGACACTCTCTGGTTTTCTCCTCTCTCTCCTGAGTTTCTCTTGTTAGAGACCAAGGTTTACCTGACAGTGAAATTCGGCAGCTTCTCATGAGCTGCAGTGTTTGTGTAGTTTCAGTGTTTCAATATTGTTCTAGTTACAATATTGCAAGAGAAGATGGGAATCCTGATCCATTCTAAGTGAATTCAGATATAATGAGTGTATTTGCAGTAAAGTACAATACAAGTTGTTAGTGGGATGGAGCTCCTCTGTAAATTTCATTCAGTAGGTAGCTTTTCTGTAGGATGTTCTTTAAGTGTTGCAAATACTGTTTTCCTGTGTCTTAAGCACAGTACATGAATAGCAAAGTAGCCATAATGTATTTTCACTCCTTTCTAAATTTTGGTTTTGGTATGGTTTAAGAAACGTTGACCTATGATGCATGTGTGGAAATAGAATCTAAGACAAAAAAGTTTAGATCGTAAAAATCTCAAGTTCTTTACAAATATATAGCATGAATGTCTTAAGTGTTAGACACTGAGATTTTTGGCTTGAGAATTACAATTTTTTCAAAATAGTGTTGATCATTGTTATGTGGAGGAAGTAGAATTACTGTCTGTTAAATTCTAGTGTGTGCTATTTAAGCAGATGGACGGGTTAAGAACCTATGCTGTTAGGAACTGCACCTCTGTAAGCTGTTCCCATGCATTTGTGACACATGAAGGGAATTTGTAGACTGAGTTTAGTTATTGCAAAACTTTTTATGTAGTTCCTCTGTGTCGGAAGGGAAGTGAAAGCTAATGACTTTTTAATGAAGTCGTCTTTTCTCTGGCAATTATTTTTCTAAAGTGCTTTTTGAGCATTAGGCTTAAAAAGCCATAAACAAAATAAGAAATGTAAATAGAGTGAGTAAAACTGCTTTAATTTTCAGTAGGATTTTAGTTGCAAGGCTTGAAGCATCTATTAACTAGCCGTGACTTAATAAAAATATGAGGGAAGTAGCAAATGTTCTGATGTGAAAACCAAACAGTAGTTATGTTTTAAAAACAGAAATAAACTCTTGAAGTGTGCACTTATCCAGTGAAAGAAGTCATACAGACCTCTTCTTTTATTTTAAAATAAATTTGTGGATGTAATTAAGTGTATCAATTGATATGTGGGATACTCTATTAAACAAAATCCACTAGTATCATGCATTACTGTTTAAATCTGTTTCAAGTAAGATTTCCAAAATCGAAGAGCGGTCTACATATTTTTGGTCTTTGTGAAGGCACACTTCTAATTTTTTTTGTATTATTTAAGTATAAATAAATGGTTTACTGGGTTTCCCTTGCTACCTCAGCTTAATTGATGCAAGTCTCTGAAAGAAGTTATGCTGGTTCTGGTTTTTGGTTTTTGGGGTTTTTTTTAACTGAAGTTTAAGAATTTAACTGCAGATTGTATAGGAGGAACTAACGAGTTATTTCAGGTTTCACACATAATTGGAGAAAAGATTTGACTAATCTTCATTGATCCATTCATGCAGTGCTTAAGTCACAAAAATATTTATGCTTGGCATCCAGTATGCTAAATATTATTATTTATTTCATATGTAATTGTTTACTAATCTATTTACTTCTTTCTAAATAAAGACTCTGACAATGGAGATGTTAACTATGATTATGATCATGAGCTGTCTTTGGAAATGAAGCGCCAAAAGATACAGAGAGAACTCATGAAGTTGGAACAGGAAAACATGGAGAAACGAGAGGAAATAGTCATTAAAAAAGAGGTTTGTATTATGTAAATGTGAAATTAAAAAAAAAAAAAGTCATCAGCCACTGTATAGGCTTCTAGTTATTGCCTGGAAGACTTGAGCTTCCTGGGCTACAAATACACTGTTGTCTTACATAGTAGTAAATAACTTTTATGTGTATAACTCAGTACATGACTTGGATATTAGTTGTAGCTGGTCAATTGTCTAGCACCATAGGCAAGTTTTCTGTCTTGTGAAGTTAGCTATAAATGAGTAGGATTTAATGCGTATTAATGATATAAAACTAATAAGACCTTTAACAGAGAATACATGTAGAAGAAAATTACAAAGCATTTGCTAAGCTCCTTTTCCGACATGTCTTGTAACAAAGTAGAGTGACAGAGGCAAACTTGTGTTAGAAGACCTAAAATTTTGGGGAAGATTTAAAAAAAAAAACAAACCACAAAAGTCTAAAAGGAGTTCTGTGTTTTTTCCCCTCTAACTTGAGTGCTCACTGGGAATCTACTGATCTTAAACTTTTAGTTACAGTTTTTGTAATATATTACAGAGTGCATCATCTTCTCTTCCTCCACTGTTTTTCTGATGTCTTCTGTTTATGGTATTCTTTGAAAACAATGTAGCTAGTTTATTTGAGGTGGATGTGTATGTGGGCAAGGTCTCAGATGTAGACTGTTATTGAATTAACATATCTGCCTTGTATATCAGCATACAGTCAAGCTTTTGAGCTTCAATATCTTATTGGTTAACATATTCTCTTCCGTAAGATTTCTCCAGAGGTGGTTAGATCTAAATTATCACCGTCCCCAAGAAAGTCTAGCAAATCTCCAAAACGAAGATCCAGTCCCAAATCATCATCTTCAGCTAGTAAGAAAGAGAAGAAAGCATCCACTGTATCTTCCCCACTTTTGGATCAGCAGAGGTCAGTAAGTAGATGCATCTTGTGAGAAAGTGAGAGCAGAGCACCATGCTGATTTTTATTACTGGGGTTTTCATAATTAATACATTTTTTTCATTTTCCTTGCTCTCAGGACTTTTGATTGGATAACTTTAGGAGATGATCTCTAAACTGTGCACTGTGAATCATCTTATGCAGAAAAAATGTTATATGCGTGTAGTTGTCAGTTGATTAATGGTTTACAAGTAGGTCGTTTCTCTTTGAATGTTCAGAGTCTCTGGGACGTGATGAGGAAATAAAGCCATTAAAAAGTGGGAAGCAGTTTTATTTGAGGTGCTGCAGACTGTGAAGTAGCTCCTCTAGACTGACGTGAAATGTTTAAAATTTGACCACACATTCTGTTGGTATTGCATATTACTGTTCAGAAAATTATGTTTTACTTTCAAGGCAGGAAATTCCTCATAATTCAGGAGAGGAAAAGTAGGGGATGTGGACGGAGGGAAAAAAGTAAAGACGAGGTATGTGAAAATCACAGGAAGTTCAAACTGGGGTGCCTTGCCACAAGAAGTCTAAGTCCAAAACCTGTTTCTAATTTCTTGTGGTCTGCGGGATCTTTTGAATCCCTGTTTGCAGCTTTTATGTAGGAAAGAAAGTACTGCTGCAGTGTAAGCAGATGCATCTGTGTTTGCTAAGCAAAAATCCCCTTTAAAATAGAGACAAAACAACGTAGATTCTGCTATGAGAATTTACAGCATGACCTAGTATGCTGCTCACATTCAGTGTGTGGTGATATCTCGTTTATAGGGTTTATGTCAGTGGTAGTTCATATGGAAAAATATATACTATTTCATACTGGAGTTGCGTATTCACAAATATTTGGATGCTTTATCCTGCATCAGGTAGTTAACATTAAATCAAAGACATGAGTTGTTCTGGTTATTTGGTGTATGCAGTTGGGGTATTGCATTGCAGAAACATGAGTCTAAAAAGTCAAGATGCTCTGTAGAGTTCTGGTCTTCTGATGCGTGCAGTTCATGCAAGAGCATTTTAACTTTGAAAACTGGTTCTGTATGAATGGGAGCAATTCATATTTTTTTCACTTGCTTCAGAAATAAAGGTTATAAATAGAAGAGCTCAATGTGAATTTTTACCATTTGCATTCACTCTTCAGTCAGTACTGTTATTGAAAGCTGCTTGCTAATGGAGTGGTGAATCCTATCGTAGAAGCTTCAAGGCCCTTTACTTTCTAACTTTCCTGCCAACATCTGAGAAATCATTATTCAAAACAGTTGGCAGCATTTAATTTTTCTCCCCTCTCTCCTGTTAATTTATCTCTAGGAGTTCTAAAAGTAACCAGAGTAAAAAGAAAGGTCCTCGTACCCCTAGTCCTCCTCCTCCAGTACAAGAGGAAACTCCCCTGGGGAAAAAACACAAAGAAAAACATAAAGCAAAAGAACGTTCAGAAGAAAAGGCAAGAGAGGTGAAAGAGAGAGGGCGTGACTTTGAAAGGCACAAGGAGAAGAAAGAGAAGCAGAGGTAAGTTGTGTTGCATTATTAGCTTTTAAAATTAATGCAACCTTGCTTTTAAAGTTACATTTTATAGAATACTGAATAATAAGGGTTTTATACCTCCTTTGCCAACAACCTTTTCAGTACTCATTAAGTATTTTAAGTCCATTGTATAGATGGATTGATTGACAATAACAGATTGGTAGGTTTTATTTAGATAACTTCATAAGTTTGTAAAATGCCCTTTTGAAAGATTCATTACCTTTCGAGAAGTTGGATCTTCACCAACTTCACCATTGGAGAAATTAATTTGCTAAAATCTTTGTCAAAGTTGTTCACTTGTACACTTGCCTGCTTTTCCGACATCTTAGAGGACTAATACATTTCTAAATTGGCAGTGGCATGTTTAAACTCTTCCCACTCTTCAGTAGGTTAAAAGTATTTCTGAAGTAGTCTTTGACTATTGCGCTTTTTGAATTGCGTTAGTTTTGCACATATATATATATCTCAAATAGTGGACTAATATGACTATTCCTGTTATTTTTTGAACCATAAGTGTCCATTTAAGTTGAAAAATACAACATCTGCATTTTTAAGTCCTGATTCCCTTGATGACAATAGGGTACATATTCATAAGCGTTTACTTTGTAACTTGCATAGCAAAGACTAAGGAGTGGAAGACTAGTGAATTTGTATTTTTGATTAAATAAATTACACTATTCTTACTTTAAAATATATTCTTTCCCTCATGCTTGCACGCTCCATTACTGGAAGGAGGCGATAAGCAGTAGAAAACGTTCTAGGTAGTGCTGAAAGGATCAAGAGATTACTCAGCTTATCATTGTACTATAGGCAGGTATTGATGTGGGCACTACAGTCTTTTATTTCAGTGCTGTATTTTTATCTTTTTTTTTTTTAAATAATAATTAAGAAAAAATGTCAAATCTTCATAATATAAAATAAGTGAAGTAGTTGAAGGTTCCAACAGATCTCTTTAATTCATTTGAAACTGTGATGAGGGTTTGAAAATGTCTGTGAACTTGAGTCTTCTTTAATAAGGTTCTGACATTACAGAATTTTTTAATAGTATAGCAAGATAATCTTCCATTGACAGGAATTCTGTTTCACTGCTGCATGAAATATTAGGTAAAACTACAAGAATATATTTTTGTTTTTTCCACATTCTAGTTTTGTATTTTACAGTCTTGTGATTAGCAAGAAATTTAGTGGATATCTTGTATTTTTGAGTTTTGCCTGCTTAAGGTAATTTCATATATGAAATTATAGATGGAACAAATGATTCTGTAAGGTAGTTCTTGATCTCATAAACACAGGTTCTATCTTGGAGTTGTTTGTAATTTCTTAGAAATGTACTAATGCCATATTACATCTGTTAAACAAGCTGCTGTTTATGTTTCCCAGAGATCCCTCTGAAAGTTCCCATAGACAGAAGCGTTCTCCTAGTCCTGCAGATCATTCCGGCAGTAATTCTTCCCCTTCCAGGGAGTATTCACCACCTGCTGCAAGGCGAAGGCAAACCTCCCGAGCTCCAGCCAAGTCAACTACTCACAAACATAACTTCTCACCCTCTCGCAGGTGGGAGGTCAATTGCATGGATTTTATTTCCGTGAATAGTTCTAGCTTAGAAACTTCCTTTCTTGGTTTAACTATTTGCGTGTCTGTTGTGGGTATGTGTGTGCCTCAAATGCCTGAGCTCTGAGACCTTTTTTCAAGTTACTGTATTAAGAGTACCTGTCATGTCAAAAACACAACTCATAGTGCAGACTTCTGTTTATCAGTTCCTCTCAAATGTGTTGGCTTCAGGTGGAACTTCAGAAGTCTGATATAAGACTTAGTCAGTCTGTGATCATTCTTTTTCTTCCTCACCTTCTGCCTTCTTAAAATGTAGAAAATGTGGAAGTCTTCTATATTGGAGATGTGGAAGGAGCAGAGTTTCTGTGTTCTAAAATAGGTAAGGTGATAAACAGATCCTGGCTATACACATCTGTCCTGAAAAGCAAGCACACCTGGCTAAACAGTACAATAGGAGGACAGTTTCGGAGACTATTCTTGCAGAAAGCTTCAAGGAAGATACCATTCTGCTAGTTGTAGAAAAAATCTTTCACTGCCCATTAAAAAGAAAGGAGGAGGTTTCTTATTGTGAAGGAGTCTGTAAGCTTACATTTAGAATGGTAGTGCTAAATACTGTGGCTGTCCTGTGTTGGTACATTAGAGAGGGAGGCATATTTATTTTCTGCACTTCTGTTGAGGGGTGGGCGGAAGACACCAGATGTCATGTATATCTGCGAGCTGATAAAACAAGCAAAATAAAACAAGCAAAATAAAACACATCCATTCAGCAATCCTAGAGTTGTAAGCAAGCTCCTTTGCTGCTGTGGTGACTTAGTTCAGCTGGAACAACATTGTATTATTTTAAGCTAGATGTCGCTGATGGACATTTACACTAAATTGGGTTGGTTTTAGGGAGGGGAGTAGAGCACCTGTTCCCCCTGCAGCTGGCAGTAGTAAATAAACTGAAAAATATGTTTACGGTATCCTTTCCCTGTTTTTTTCTAACCTACTCCAGTTATTTTGCTTTTCGCTACCTGATAGGGAGTTCTGTACCAACTCATCAAGTGTTGTGCAAGGGAATGTTAAGCAGGGAAGATAAATGGGCCTTCTGCTAGAAGCAGGGAAGGATATTGGAAATATTTTGCCTCTAAACAATTGATAGCCTTCCATAAAGCCAAATTTCGTAACTCTGGTTTGCATAATAATGGCTTAATGGTGAAAAGTAAATGTAGTTTTGGTTTAAAGATGGTAACTCATGGAAATTATATTGGATTCTGTCAGTCATTCCTGACCCTGACAGAATTTTACTTGGAGTGCTTTGGAAATTTTGCTACTAATTCCAGTTCATCTGTTTCATTTGTATGTGATGATGTGTACAAATGGCCATCTTAGAGGCATACAGGCTACTTGTTTCCTCAGGAATAGTTGTTGGTCAGTCCTTCCCTTTTGTGATGGAGAGCTGTGGCCAGCATGAGTGTATATCTGTGGAGACAGAGAAACTGAGTTTCATCTTTCATGCCATCCATGAGGAATGTTTATGGGTAACGTGCACGAGGGCACCTGGGCTTTTTAAATCTACAGTCAAAAAAAGCTGTGATTAAGCATCCTGGAGGTCAAACTGTGTGTAGAAGTTACAGGTATCCCTAAGTCCCATCAGGATAACATCAGCTGGATCCCATGTACTTTCAGGTCTTCCAACAAGAAGATACAGAACCTTAGTCTGTTGTGATGTCCGTATATCCTCTGGCATTGAGCATCATAAACATATCTCAGTGGGTTAGTCTCCAGGCCTGGCAATATCTGAGCGCACAAGCTTACTGACACAGTATGAATTACATCAAAAAACCACATGCAGCCTGTTCTTCAGAGTATCTTAGTTAAGCGTGTTCCAAAGGCTGGTTTTAGTTATTTTTCTGTCTCAGCCCTTTATTCCTACCACTTTTCTGGGTATATTTTGCAGTAGAGATGGAGTGAGCGTTCAAGTATTGTTTCAGCCTGTTCTGCAAAAATTTTGACTTTTCTCAGTTGACAAGTCTGAATAATAGAATCACTGAATTGTTTTACTTGAAAGAGACCTTTTAACATCATCAAGTCCAACTGTTAACCCAGCACTACCAAGTCACCACTAAACCATGTCCCTCAGCACCACATCTACATGTCTTTTAAGCACCTCCAGGGATGGGGACTCCACCTCTTCCCTGGGCAGCCTGTTCCAATGCTTCACAACCCTTTTGGTGAATTAATTTTCCCTGATATGCAGCCTAAATCTCCCCTGGCACGACTTGAGGCCATTTCCTCTCGTCCTGTCACTTGTTACATGGGAGAAGAGGCCACTCCCCACCTTGTTCCAGCCTCCTTTCAGGTAGCTGTAGAGTGTGATGGGGTCTCCCCTGAGTCTCCTTTTCTCCAGACTAAACACTCCAGTTCCCTCACTCGCTCCTCGTAAGACTTGTGCTCTAGACCCTTCACCAGCTTCGCTGCCCTACTTTGGACACCTTCTTTGCTCCAGCACCTCAATATCCTTGTCAGTGAGTGGCCCAAAACTGAACACAGTATTTGAGATGTGACCTCACCAGTGCTGAGTACAGAGGTACAATCATGTCCCTAAAAGTGAAGTGCATCAACAGTCAAGTCAAGATGCTGTGCTTCTTTTACTGACTGTATCTGGTTCTGTAATAGAATCTGGCTGTAAAACTGTCTTTGTGAGATTGGTCCTATGGTAATTGGCATACTACTCCATGGGACTCCAGAGGCATTTTTCTTGAGTTGCTGACATTGACTAGAAGGAAGGATGAAATGCTGATATTAATAGAAGATTTATAGCATGTTGTCTTTTACCCAAAAAGGACTTTCTTACAGACTTGAGCTCCTGCTTCAGATTGCCAGTGATTTCACTTTGCATTCCAATCCCAAAGCTTTGCTCCTTGGAAGCTGAATCATTGCTCTGTGTTCTTAACATGAGGAGAAACTTACCTGTGGAGCCTGGATCTTTAAGAAGCCTTAACCAGGAGATCCACTGCTAAGTAGCATTGACTGGGCCATTGTCCATTTGGCCCTTGTAGAGTGTCATGACAGGCTTTAAGACAGCTAACCTGAATTATTCCAGAGCTTGTTGTCTTCAGAGCCCAACTGAGGTCAGCTATCTCACTGAGAAGAATTTCTTGTGACATTTGCAAGATACTTAGCAAAAGCTGTTGTTATATATCTTTACCAACTGTTGGACTATTGCAGAAGATTGCAGGGAGGTACTACTGTCTTTTGTAAAGTAGTCCCTCATTTGTGAGTCACCTGAAACTGAGAGCTTTATCTGTATGATCTGGGTGTTTATTTGAAGTCACCAACCCTGTATATGGACATTCAAAAGCAGGAACTAAATTACTTAAGTGGGATTTTTGAAGATGTGTTGCCCATGTGTGGTTTTTCTGACTCCTGCTCTTTTTGGAGTCTCTGGAATTTTGTGAAGTCGAAGAGAGTTGGGAGTTAAGGCCAATGCATATTTCATGAGAAAAGATACTTGCAAGTTGCTTTGATGCTGATAGGGGAGAAAAAACCGCACACTACTGAGCTCAAAGGCTTGAAGTGTGTGTTTGTCCATGTTAGACTGTGTATGAGGAGTGCATGAATTTTTGCTCATGTATTACAAGGAAATTTGTTTACTGTTGTCATAGAATCACAGAATCATAGAATCATCTGGTTGGAAGAGACCTTTAAAATCACTGAGTCCAACCATTCACCTCACACTGCCAGGGTCCCTAAATCATGTCCCTCAGCACCACATCTACATGTCTTTTAAACACTTCCAAGGATGGGGACTCCACCACCTCCCTGGGCAGCCTGTTCCAATGCTTCACAACCCTCTCTGTAAAGAAGTTCTTCCTGATAACTAACCTAGATCTCCCCTGGTGCAACTTGAGGCCATTTCCTCTCATCACTTGTTATATGGGAGAAGAGACCAACACCCACCTCACTACAACCTCCTATCAGGTAGTTGTAGCAAGCAATAAGGTAACCCCTGAGTCTCCTTTTCTCCAGGCTAAACAACCACAGTTCACTGAGCTGCTCCTCATAAGATTTGCTCTCCAGACCCTTCACCAGCTTTGTTGCCCTTCTCTTAACACGCTTAAGCACTTCAATGTCCTTCTTGAAGTGAGGGGCCCAAAACTGGTCACAGGATTTGAGGTGTGGCCTCATCAGTGCCGAGTACAGGGGAACAATCATGTCCCTGCTCTGCTGACCACACTATTTCTTATACAAGCCAGGATGCCATTGGCCGCCTTGGCCACCTGGGCACACTGTTGGCTCATATTCAGTTGGCTGTCGACCAGCAGCCCCAGGTCCTTTTCCACTGGGATGATCTTCAGTTAATTGATGGCCTTTTGAAGATGAGAGACACTTTGTATACTTATTCTATTAGATGAATTTTTATGCAAACAGAGAAAACTCTTGTGTTTGCTAAAATTTTAAGTAGATATACATATGGATTTTCAGGATCCAGGCCTAAATTGTTAAAGAACAACACTTACAATAAAAGAGACAAATTAAAAGTGCTCAAGGAGACACTGTTGCTTTCGAAAAAATTGAATGCTCTTGGAAAGAAGAAAAATTCCCCTTAGGTAACACTGTGTAGAAGTTATCTGCCTAATTTTACCATGAGTTCCAAAAAATATTTTATGTTGAAGAAAACAATTGTTCTTGGTTTGGAGGTGGGGGAGAAGATAATTTTTTTCTTTTCTGACTCCTCCCTCCCTTCCCTCAGGAAAGCATTCTGGTAGCTGTGTAATGTAATTTTGATTGCATGACTTGTTCTTGGATATTAAATAAACTGTAACTGTTTAAAGATAAGCATACTTTGAAATTATATTCTTAGTACCCTTGAGGGAAGACTGGTTTGATGTTTTACAGAAACAGCACTTATTTGCAGCAGACAGAGTGTAGAGAATGCAAAAATTATTTTAGTCACCTTTTTTTTGTATGGCATGGTAAGAGACTTTCAAGTTATTACATGTGTGCCTTTTCTAACTCTTCCTTGCAGGTCTGCTTCCCCATCAGGTCAGCATCATTCTCCAATATCGTCCAGACATCACTCCTCTTCATCACAGTCAGGCTCCTCTGTTCAAAGGCATTCTCCTTCCCCACACCGCAAAAGAACTCCTTCTCCATCCTATCAAAGGACAGCTTCCCCACCTGCAAGGCGATCATCTTCTCCCTATCCCCCCCACTCTTCCTCCTCTCCTCGGAAGCGAAGCCCTTCGAGACACCGATCTCCTGGAAGAGAAAAGGGAAGACATGATCGTGATCGGACTTCACAGTCTCATGATAGGCGCCATGAAAGGCGGGATGGTACGAATGAAAAATAGCACTTCAGAACAACTTTTTGAAACTTGAGTTTCAAATTGTAGCATTGTCTGTACCTATCCCAATGGCTAGGGGGTGAAGAAAATAGTGGCTATATTATAGCTCCTGTGCTGGTGATGCTGTTTTCAAGGACTATGCAGTGGGCAATTCCTGATAGGACTGCTTACGTAGGCTCAGCCAGTTTTAAAGATCCCGTAGGCATCTGTCTAGGTATTTCGTGTGTAATGCAATGGTGGTTTCAGTAGCTACATGATCTTGTATCAGGCATATACTAGTGGATCAGCTGAGTAACAGCAGGAAACTTGTAACTAAGTATTAGTCTTTTCTATGTGGTGCCCAAATGCTAATCCAGTCCTCGCTGATTGCTCTGTCTATTGTCTTTTTAGTTGACATTAAGTGAGGGGTGTGCAAAGAAACCCAGTCCCACTGGAAATCTGTAAAGCTGGTTGAGCAATTTGTCGTGGGCAAATGTGCTGTTCCTCTCAAGACGGACTACAAAGAGAACATATGTCAGCCTTTTTTCAGACTGGCTGTACGCTTATCTTCCTGTAGCAGTAACATTATAAATAATCATTTTAAAAAAACATTATAAATATATAATTTAAAAAAAAAAAATTTTAGCAGGGCAATGAGGACTTAAAAACAAGTGGTCTAAATGTAGCACAAACTTCCTGAAATTATGTGTGTGAAGAATAAAAGGAATCTGTTGTTGGAGGAGAAATGATCCTGTCTTCAATAATTTTAAGTGTGCTTGCTCTCTATGTTTGAAATTTATTTTTATTATAGTTACTGCCTTCTCAACAGGTAAATATTTGTAAAGTACAGATTCACAATCACAAAACGATCTTTAAAGCTTACGGAATGTATAGGTAGATACCCAACATGATCTTCTCCTACTTACATATTCTCTTTTTCTATGTGTATGTCAGAAGTATATTTTGACTGTATTATTTTAGTGTTATTTGTGTGCTAAATTTTTGCTTGCTCTGATTAAGCTAAGTGTATAACATTTTTTAAAATATTTTACAGAAACTAGAGGGAAAAGGGAAAAAGAAAGAGAAACGAGAGATGATCGTGATTATGACCAGGAGCAGAGTACCTCCAGGGATCATAGAGATGACAGAGAGTCTCGTGATGGAAGAGATCGGAGGGAGACAAGAGACAACAGAGATCGGAGGGATACGAGGGAATCCAGAGACACTCGAGACTCCAGAGATACGAGGGATTATAGCAGAGATACCAAAGACAGTCGTGATCAGAGAGACTCACGCTCCACACGAGATTCCCATGACTACAGAGACAGAGAGAGTCGCGATGCCCACAAAAAGGATGATCAGTATCAGGAGGACTCACGCAGCTATGGAAGGTCCCATGGCAGAGAGGAGAGCTCTCGTGCTGAAACAAGAAATGACTCCAGAAGTGACTCCAGAAATGAGAGCAGAAGTGATAGAACTGGCAGAAGTCGAGGCAGAGGTCCAGAACTATCTGACAAGGGTATTTTGCATGATTTACAAAATTTATGTGTCCCTATCATTGAAGATTGAATATTGACATTCATAATATCTTGTTTCATCTGGAAAGGCTGCCAAATAGTTCATACTTTTAAAGCTATGTTCAATTCTACTGTCATTAAATTAGAACAGTTGCTTAAATTCATAGCACTTCTGTGTTCTCCATTCATTAAAATGGCGTAACATTGGTACTCTGCCATTCCATTTTAAACCAAACCCTAACCCTTATACCACTCTATTTAATGTTTCTGCAACCCTAGATTTTCCCATGGGCTACAAACACAAGTAGGAAGCTGATGTGTAGGGGAAAATTCGTAGAGGAAAATGTGTCTCAGAGTATTGGGCAGCAGGGTTTTTTGTGTTCTCTTAAAAACAAACATGTCTTAGATACTTGAAAACCATTTTTCACTCTCCCCACGTCCTTGCCCCTTCTTGATTGACCAAAAAAAAAAAAAAAGGGACTTTTTAACCTTTAGCAGTATTTTGGAAAGTCTGATGCATGTTGCAGAACAGCTTATCACCTTTTAATCATCGGTAGTAAATACATTTTGGCTTTCTCAGGCCTGTTGTGATGTTTTCATTAGGGAAATGCCATGCATACTATTTTTACAGGAAAAATGATCTCTACTTTCTCTGCTTATTCCTACTGCACTATCTATAAGATTACATCCTACTCAGAACAAATGTGAACTGGCTTTTGGACTGTTACGTTTCTAGTAAGGAGAGCTCATGCTATGACCAGGGTATGGTGATTTAGAATGTCTTCAGTTCACAGATCAAAAGTAATAACTTTACAATTAAAACGTGAAATTTGATTTGTAGAAAAGTAGAGCTTGATGCTACAATTTCTATTTCCATGAACAATTAAGTTTATTTAAAGTTACTACTTTAGTTGGTATAAAATATCAGCGAATTTCCTTTTGTGTGGAACCTCATCTTTTATATTGATACTTCTCTATTAGGAAGTCGGGGGACTAGAGGATCCCAGGTTGATGGTCACAGCAGTAGTGGAAACTACCATGAGAGCTGGGAATCAAGGAGTAGCTACCCTGATCGGGATCGCTATGACAGTCGAGAACAAGCAAGGGATTCCTCCTTTGAAAGAAGACATAGCGAACGGGACAGGCGTGACAGAGAAAGAGGTATTTTATTGTATATGTTTACACATACATATGTAGTCAAGTGTATATATGAATGTCTGTGTTTCTCTCTCCTTCCTTTTTCTTCCTTGTTTCACCCTCACACCGCCAATGCAAAACTCATTTGACACCAGGCACTGACACTAGTCCTGTCCTTGATGTAAGTTAACTTCTGTAGTAAGATCTCTCATTGGCAGTGCGTGCATGGATGCTATGGTCTTTCTCCCTCCCTATCACTGGATTTTAGCACCTTCTGGATTTATTCACCCAAGCAGTCTTTAAGCAAACTAAACTTCTTCAGGAGATTTCATTGTACAAAAACATGTAAAACGTTTTTCCTCCTATTTGCTGCCTCCTCCACTTCATGTACATACACTCGTAAGCTTAGTCATGATTGCATTTCATTACTGGTTCTGTTTGTATAGACACATTGTACTTCTGCACTGTGAATTACTTGAGTGTGTTTTGGAGGAGGCCTGACTGCTGCACTGACTTGATAATGGAATACTTAGTACTAAAGTGAGTGGCAGTTTAAATTTATGGTTAAAAAATTTATTGACTGGGGAATTTAATAGTGATGAATGCTTTGCTGTGGTCAATAATAATTGGGGTGGTAAGAGTTGGTACAGACACCAGTGATGATGGAAAGAGTATGCAAGACTGTTCTTTTAGATATAGACATCTTTTAGACAAGATGTCACACCTCTGCAAGAACTGTGTTGTCTCTAAGGAACTTAGTACTGACTTTCACTCTGGAAAATACTTGAATTGCTCACCAATTAAGAGAACGGGAGGAGTAAGGGAAATGAAAATAGCACGGAAATGAAAGGAGGAGCTGTGAAGAATAGATACAAAATTACGGTATTTTTTCTTTTTCTATCCTGAGTTTTGATTTGGAAGAGACAGATACATTCTAGCTGTTGTTTAATTTCAGTTTTTCAAAAGGATGTTTTGTAAGCTACTTAGAGATGCTTTTTGGCCCATTTGAAATGTGTTTGCTTGTTCTGGTGAAAGGTTCTGCTTTAGATTCTCTCATCTTCGAGGCAGGATTTCAACAAACCTAATCTCAAGGCTTTATTGTCAGCTGAAAAATGCTGCAGTCTGAATGTGTCTTGAGAGTTGGCTTTTGCAGATGAGCTTTCATCTCTTCCACCTCCCCACCCCTAATAAATCCTAGATATAGTATGACGTAATGTGGAGATGTGGCGCTGAGGGACTTGGTTTAGGGACCCTGGCAGTTCAGGGTGTATGGTTGGACTCAATCTTAAAGGTCTCTTCCAACCAGATGATTCTGTGATTCTGTAGTTTGTGCTCTTCATATTATACTGAGTTCTTAATTTATTAATAATTTAAAAACAAACAAAAAAACCAGAAAAAAATCAGAAGTTAAACATGTTATCACAACAAAACGAATTTCTAGAAGGGAAGTTGCTTTGTATGGGTCATGTTTTCCTTAGGGGAGAAAAATATAAAGAGCTTGAATGGAGATAAGATTTGTGGTTTTCTTCCTTAAAAATTTAGATCACTTTTTGTAGTAGTAAATCTTATAATTCAAGACGTAGTTTCCATAATTAGAGCAGTCTGAACATTTGTCACTCATAAAAAAATCGAGATAGATTTTGTTTGGTACTTAGTTCTATGATATGTAAGGAATCTCTTTAGTATAATTTTAAAATGCAAGCTTGCAAATTTGCACTACCTTTATTCAACTAAGGTAAATATGTAGGTATTCCAAGCAACCATTGGAAAAACACTTCAGAAAATGAAGTCATATAAGAAGTGCTGACTACCCACGTTTAATTGTCTAAATACACTTTGAGTATCTTGATTCGTGTAAGACTTGTCACCAAAACTGACATAACAAATAGTAGTTACAGAACTTCTGTATAAAGTGTAATACTTAGCATGCACAGTAAATCATATTATAATGTTATAGGCAGGATTAAAAGAATGCGAAACCTGTTCACAGAACCAATTGCATGGATTGCACTGTTACATCCATGGCAGAAATGTCACTCAAATTTGCTTTTAATTTTACCTGGTAACAGGGGAGCATTAAGGCATTGTTAATTCACTCAGAGATGAAAATTTATTAAACTGATGGAAATGCACCTGTTATTGATTTAGTCCTTTTCAAACTCTGCCTGCTCACCCCTGGTGGACATTGTCTCAATTTACAGTGAAGTGCACTCAGCCTCAGAGTAATGGACTGAAAAATAGCAACCTCTGTTCATGCTGGTTTTTGTTCTTTTGTATAGTGCTTTCAATATATATTCTGGAAAAATATTTTTATTGATTTGTTGTCATTCAAGTACTACTGACATCAGCATAGAAATTGTTACGAAGTAGTTAAAATTTATAGAAATATTCAATCACTATCCAAAATATAATTAACAAAATGCAACTAAGTCTATGGAAAATAAATGCCATTAGATAAATTGGGTTTCACTGTCCTCCTGGATCAGTCATTTTCTACATAAGTTTAGTTTTCCCCCTGACTATCTGAATCATGAAAAACTCAGCTGCTGCAGCTGTAAGACTCTGCAGTGAATACATATGAAAACTTCTAGCAGTTCTGCTTCCTGTATCTCATTCTCGTCTCTCCCTTTCTTGAGGGTTTGGCTGTGTATTTCTGTGCAGGGATCTCTTCTTCTGTGATGAGACAGGCCTCTATTTCTTCTTTTGCAGTAGCTTTAACTATGTGTTATAAGTAGTGTGAGTTCTTGTAAAGCCCATTACTCTTAACTGTAAGGAAGTAAAATTTTTGTGCAGAAGTCTTAACATCTCATAAATATGTCATTCAGAGCTTTTCGAGATCTTATACCAGTTTTTAATTCATTGAGTATGGAATAGTAATAGCTAGGCTGAGAGGTGTATAATTATTTTTTTGAAGCTGTTCACAAAAATCTGGTAGAAAATAAAATTTTTATAATAACGTTTGGTTTAAATAAGGAAAGTCCACTCCCTAAATACTGAAAAAAATCTTGCAAAATTAGTACTGCTTTTTGTCTTTTTCCTTCCATAAAGAGAATTTCCAAGTTTCTGCAGGGAGCTGCTTTAATTTAATGCAAACCAGTATCTAGATTGTCAAAACAAAAGTTCTTACGGTTTTTATAAGTGTAGTGGAAGCTGTGTATGTCCCTTTAGCGCTTGGTAATCAAACCTGCTTCCCTTTGCAGATCAGCGAGCAAGCTCACCAGTACGACATCAAGGACGAAGTGATGACCTTGAGCGGGATGAAAGAAGAGAAGAGCGAAGGGTAGATCGTTCTGATGATAGGAGAGATGAAAGGGCCCGGGAGAGAGAGCGAGAAAGGGAGAGAGACCGAGAGAGGGAAAGGGAGAGAGACCGGGAAAGAGAAAGGGAGAAGGAAAGAGAGTTGGAACGAGATCGTGCTCGGGAACGAGAGAGGGAGAGAGAGCGGGACAAAGACAGAGACCGAGACCGGGACCGAGACAGGGACCATGACAGGGAAAGAGAGCGAGAGAGGGAGAGGGAGAAGGAGCGAGAGCGGGAGCGGGAGGAACGAGAGAGGGAGCGAGAGCGAGAACGAGAGCGGGAGCGGGAACGAGAAAGGGAGAGAGGTCGGGACAGGGATAAAGAAAGAGACCGTCAGAGAGATTGGGATGACAAAGAAAAAGGAAGGGAAGACCGCAGGGATAAGAGAGAAGATATCCGAGAAGAAAGAAGTTCAAGAGATGTCCATGAGGAAAGAAAATCCAAGTGAGTGGATCTGAATGTTACTTCAATCAAAGGAAGGGCCTAACAATTGAGTCAGATGATGTAATTTTCCTTTGTTTGCGTGGCCTTGACTTTAATAATGCATGCATTCTTGGAAACATATTAGCAGTCTGTGGTACCTTCAGAAGCCTGGAAAGTCAGCAAGCAACTAACAAGGTCATGGTTTATGACTTTATGCATTAAATTTCTGTAGAACACGCATTACCCTTTGCACTACTGGTCAGAAAACTGATCGTAATTGCAGTTTTGGAATAGCAACTTAGAAAGCTACAAAACTTCCTGGCATCTTTAGATGTGTTGACTTCAGGGATTGTATTGATGGTAGCCTCAATTAATGAATGTTTTCTTTGAAGAATCGTGAAGAAATTTGACTGCATGTTTCTTCTGCAGGAAGCGTCACAGAAATGAAAGCAGTCCGAGTCCTCGTCAATCACCCAAACGTCGCCGTGAGCACTCTCCTGACAGTGATGCTTACAACAGTGGAGATGATAAAAGTAAGTAGGAGTGGGCTATCTCTGCAGCTGGAAGCAGCTTATCCTCTGTCTGTGGAAAATATCTTGCAATCCTATATAGAAAAAACATGGGGAAAGCTTTTGTAAGTGTCCTCCTCCCCTTATTTTTATGAGCAACACTGTTTTTCTTAATCTGTATGTTAGTCTTTTTCTTCATTTTGTCACTATGTGTTACATCTGCCAGGTGATGGTGACTTCCACATCTGTTGTTTAAGATGCATGTTTACCAAAATGGAAATGCGGCAGCAGTAGAAAAACTTAAGAAGTGTAACTGAAATAATGTATTGTATGTTTGAATTGACTTTTTTTTTTTGCTATGCAGAAGATACCAAACGCTCTCATATTCTCCTTCCTAAACAATACAAGTACATCCTTTTTCCTGTTTTGTAGATGAAAAGCACAGACTTCTGAGCCAGGTTGTGCGGCCACAGGAATCCCGGTCACTGAGTCCCTCTCATGTTACAGAAGAGCGGCAAAGTCGCTGGAAAGAAGAAGAGCGAAAATCTGACAGAAAGGAAAGTTCCCGGCGTTATGAAGAACCAGAGTTTAAATTAGAGAGGATTTCTTCAGCAGATAAGCAAAGAGAGCAACCAGATATTTCAGAAGGCTCCCGGTCCAGGGTTCAGGAAAATCTTGGACACCATGCTTCTGAAGAAAGAGATGCTTCTGATAGAATGCATGATGACAGCAAGAAAAAGTCTAAGGTACAGAAAAAGGCCACAAAGAAGAAGAAAGATGATGACGCTGGGGTGGAAAGGTATGCTAATGAATCAATGACTGAGGAAAGCCAGGTCTTTTCACCCAAGAAAGGTCAAAAAAAGAAAAATTTAGAGAAAAAGCGGAAGAGATCCAAAGGTGATTCTGAAGTTTCTGATGAAGAAATTGTTCCACATCATAAAAGGAAGAAAGGCCCAAGAACCCCCCCTGTAACAAAAGAGGAATTGGTTGAAGCGCCACCTGAGAAAGCCGTGGCAGAAGTCCCCCCAAAAAGAGAAGACACGACATTTAGTGACTGGTCAGATGAAGATGTTCCTGAACGCGGTGACATTGTTGTTCCAGAAAGAAGTACTGAGGATTCCCATAGAAAAAGTCACAGGATGAGGGGGGAAAAGGTAGAAGCCCCTCATGTTACTATAGAGGATGGACCACACCGTAAACCTGTGGATCAGAAACGCAGCAGCAGCCTTGGTAGTAACCGGAGCCATGCCTCAAGCAGACTTAGATCCCCTTCCAATGATTCAGCTCATCGTAGTGGAGATGACCAGACTGGACGAAAGAGGATTCTGCACAGTAGCTCTAGAGACAGGGATAGGGACAGGGACAGAGAGAAGAAAAGCTTAGAAATCACTGGAGAACGGAAATCCAGAATTGATCAGTTGAAACGAGGGGAACCCAGTCGCAGCACATCTTCAGGTAATAAGATACCTTTTAGTGAGACTGACCTATTGTTCTGTATAGAAGTGCAAAGGTGCAAATCCCAAATCATTCTTGTGTGGCTGTATACTCTTCTTATTTGTAATTAGTCTGAAGAGAGAGGGAGGTGCTCTCTGCCATTCACTGTAAAACTGGAGTGAATTAAGAGTCCTTTAAGTGTTACCATATTTAAAAAGCTGCTCCTCACCAGGCAGGATTACCGCTTTGTTAACACCAAAACATTCAGTCAGGTTCAGTTCGTGCTGTCTGGGGAATAAAGTAATTAGCAGGGGAAAAAATACTAATAGAGAAAATGCTCGAACAGAACACTGAGGTAGTTTTATCATCTAAATAATGTTTTTAAATTCATTATTAACATTCATTTTGATATGGAAATTCTGAAATATATGCAAAATGAAAATGTCTCTCATCTCTGGAAGAGAGATCCGTTACCATCTCAGGAGCTATTTTCACTGAAGTAAATCTGTCCTGATTCCTGTTAGGAACATTTTCAATGCATATGGAAATCATCCTTGTTGCAAATCAAAATAATCACAATTGACCTGTTTTATTTGTGTAGTTCCTGGGTGGGGGAAGAGGTAAAAATGTTTTTAAATTTGAACAGCATCAGCAGGAAAATAAATTCCTCCTGAAGCACTTTGTCTCTCTGTTCTCATGGTTACAGCCTCAAATTATTTTTCTGAATTTATCATTAGCTAGCTAAGGCATTCCTAGATTTTAGAAGACATTTCTGAGTTAAAAATGATGTACCTTCAGTTTGGCTTCTATCATAGTAGAAAGTAGCCACTAAAAATATTTTTTGGGAGTGGGAGAAATGGGTTATGCTTTTGAGTAAGGTTAAACCTATAGGCAATCTGAATGCATTGTTACTTTGAAGATGATGCTTTTCAGAAGTACATTCTCATATATGTATGTTTAAAATGGTTTGATCTAGTAAAATGGTATTACATTTATGTACATTACATATATGTAATACATATATTTAAAATATTTTTTCAGATCGTCAAGATTCAAGAAGCCACAGCTCAAGAAGAAGTTCTCCTGAATCAGATCGTCAGGTCCATTCCAGATCTGGGTCCTTTGATAGCAGAGAAAGACTTCAGGAGCGAGATCGACATGAACATGATCGAGAGCGAGATAGAGACAGGCGAGAGGGAAGACAGAGAGACTGGGACCGAGATGTTGACAAAGACTGGCCAAGGAGCAGGGAACGAGAGAGACTCCGAGAACGAGAGAGGGAGAGGGAGAAGAGACGGGAGCTGGACAGAGAGAGAGACAGACAACTACCCGATACTGCTGAGAGAGAGAGAGACAGAACTCTTGACATCTCTCAAAAAGAATCAACAAAACACAGTGAAACAAAACTGGACAGAGATCATGAAAAGGAATTTGACAGTGTTTGTCGGGATTCAGCAGCTTCAGAGAAGGAAAGAACAGAAAAAGATTTAGGACCTTTACAAGGTTTTGAAGATGGAAATGAGGCCGAAAAGGTAGAGAGTTTAGAAGGTGAGATATTCTGGGAAACAACCTGGACTGACAGATGATGTATTCTTTCCCTTGTAGCATAATGCTGAACCGAGCTATATTAGAATAATTTTCTACTGAAAGGCTTATTTGCTCCAGCTTCTCTACCGTGGAAGCAGACACAGTAAGAGTGGAATCTGATGAGCATCTTCCTTAGTGTTAATTATGTTAGTGTTATTTGTTAATTTCTAAAGAAGTCGTGAGGCAAGGAAACATAAATGATCTGAGGTATAATTTCATCAAGGTGTATCATTTCTGAGTAGGCAGTTTGCTAAAGAATGACACCAACATTTGATTGCCTTGTTATATCATTATAAGATCTATTTCTTAGTTTGGAAGTTACAGGTAATGAGTGGAAAAAAAATGAGTGTTGACTTGGAACTGTTCTTCAGGATTTTTTTTCTGCAGAGCCCAGTTATCATAGAAATGATTGATTAGCGTGAGAAACGTATGTATGGTTTGGCACAATAGTCCAAAAAAGTCTTTCCTGAGGTAATCTTATTAAATGCAGCTTCAGTTTGGTGGTCCTAATGGTACTGGGGAAAACATGCTTAGCATTAATAAGGTAAGGGGTGAACACTGACAAACTCTTTTAAGAGTTTGTCACATGGATTAGGCAGCTTGACCTTTGCATGGCTAGGGAGCTTGGAAAGTGCTTTTAACCTGTATCAATAACATAAGAGTCAAGAGTCTAAATCCAGAATAACTGGTGTATGTTATGGTTACATTCAGTAAGTTGGGGTTTTTTGGTGATTGCAGGAGTTGTCTTCTCTAAAATCTGTTGAGAGAAAAAAATGCATTGTAGGATTTGGAATTTTTGAGTGTTTGGGCTGGTAAGGTCTGAAGTCCATCGTCTTCAGAAGCAGAAAGAGAAACAAATTAATTAAGCTTTTGTAGTTTTAAACAAGATAACAGGACATTGTCTCATCATATTTGCATTCTTAATAAGAATTATCTGTAATGTTCATTGTTAACTTGGGCAGTTAAATGTCTGGAGAGGATGGTGAGGAATATCTATTACTAGACTAAATATTTATTACTATTTATTTCTTGTTATATCTCCTATCTGGTTACTCACAAAGAGATTATTAGGGTTGACTGATACAATTGAGAAAATTCCCTTTAAAGACACTATCTGTGGAGTGGAAGCACTTGTCAGAGATAGTAATTGGAGTATGGCAAAGTCTGCTCTGTCTTGCTATAATGGACAGAAGTCAGCAATTTTTAAGCTAGAGGAAAGAATGATGCAATAAATCTTAGAGTATAATGTGGTACCTTCAGAAAAGTGTTGGTGGAATGCTATTCCTAGGTACATTATCAGTTTCCAAGAGGTTCCCTGTAACTAAACAGGCTGTGGATGTTGAATGTGTTCTTAGGTCTAGCTGTTCGGCAGACTTCTTGCAAGTGTTTTAATGCATATTCATTTGTGTGGTTTTCAAAGGCTGTGTTTTAAATTCTCTGAAAATTATCATCTGTAGGCACTTACGATTAGGATTATTTTTTAAGAAAAATTAATGTCTTTTGTAAAATATTAGATGGCATTCCATTTTACTAAAACATACTATATATATCATGTTTACAATTTTCTCTAGGTTTAGTGTTCTTTGTCTTTCATTACTTTATTGCTCCGGTTTAGTCAGCTAAAAGGAGCAGTGTAGTGTTGTGTTTTTAATACAGAATTAATATAAAAATAAATTTCTGCAAAAAAGCAATAAAGATAGCAATAGGATTATAATCTAGAAACTATCAAACTGATTTGAAATTCAAAATTGAGAAAGTAATCTTTTTTTAATCATGTACTGAGAACTATGGATTTTTTAATTACTTCATAAAGTAATTTTTTAAATAGTTCATCTGTGCTGTCCAAGCATGTGGTTACAGTGAGCTCGTGTATCTGGTACATCAGTGTGGAGGCAGAAGATAGATTATACAAGCAGTGAATATTTAAAATCGTAAGACACAAAATGAAATGCATTACAGATGGCCTTCTTTTTCTTTTAAAAAGGAAAAACTTCTTTGAAAACTAAATGCCATTTCCAAATATGGTGATGTTAAGGAGGTAACTGGTATTTACTTGGACAAATTAATGTAGTATATTGTCTAACAAAACGTGTGAGAATATAATTACTAAATTATTGTAATGTCTTGAACCTTGATGTGTTTGCTCTAGGAGTGGACTGAATTAATGCCCTAGAAGCTATATGCTTCCTCCAAAACACTGCCAGGCAGTCTGAACTGAGTAGTTAATTTATGCTCGGCTAGCATGTCTTCTGCTTGCTTTTTCCATGCTTATTTTTAGGCTAGTTGAGGTGATTAATTTTTTTTTTTTTCCTTCTCCCTCTGTAGCTTTTACAAAGGCAAGGAAAAAAAAAATTTGGGTAACTTAGAGGCAGTTTTCCTTCTGGCTAAGGGAGCTAGAAAATACTACAATAGTCATCCACAGAGGAAGACCCCTGTAAATTGTGTCTACTTTATGAGGCACAACTCATTGCAAGTGCTGTGGTGGAGAACACTAAGAAAGCCTGAGTTTTGAGCAATAGGATTTCTGAATGCTTGAATCAGATCTTTCAGTCTTAGAGGTGAGAGAATACCTTCAGATGTTCCTTTCATGAACTGCAAAATGCCACATTTGAGTGTCTTGTGTTTACAGGTTTTAAGGAACATGTTTACACACACAGCACAGGTATTTGTATATGCATATAGTACAGAAATGGGTAGGAGTGTAGTAACAACTGAAGAAGTTTGAATAATTGCTTCATTCAGGGTATCTCTTGTACTTTGGAGTTTTGTTACTTCGTTCTCTTGTAGAGCCTTTGGACTAAATCCTGAGTTTGGATACATGTGCAAAAGCATCTGAAAGACTTTGTGATGCTAACTTAAATTTGTGTTATTAACTGCATATCATCTATCAGATAATCAATGTATGTTTCTTCTGTGTGCAGTTCGACTAATATTGCATAAAAAAAAAAAAAAAGACCAAGACACGTAAAATTCAAGGGGCCACATTGTGTACGGGAGAAATAATTTCTGTTACTGTCAGTTAATATTCACATTGAATATACTTGTCCCCAAAACCTGTTTAGTTTGCTGAACCTCTTAGTTTTCAGGCTGCTTAAAGAATGTTCAGAAAACAATAATAATTGCTTTAAAGCTACAGTATGTATCTGTCTCTGTAGGAGGAGAAGATGAAGCAAAGATTGATGATGTACAGTCATTAGGGTCTGGTGCTGGAGAATATGAGCCCATCAGTGATGATGAACTGGATGAAATTCTGGCCGGTGATGCTGAGAAGCGGGAGGATCAACAGGAGGATGAGAAGATGCCTGGTAAAAGTATAGCAAACCCCCTTTAAGATTATTTGAACAAAGATTATACATAATTTTGCGTATAGTGGTATTGTGATGTTGACAGTATTTCGGAGTTAGAACTGCGGTTTGTATGCTCTTCAGTATATCTCATTTGTTCTGTAAGTCAGGTAAGCCTGAGAAGTATACAGGTAAGTGAAGAGTACCGGCATCAGTATTGCCAAGTAGTATTTCTCTTTTTTTATATAGCTAGAAGGGTAAGCTTTTGATTTTCTTGAACTTGTTTTCATTTATCCCATTTGGTTTTGGTAATTATTTGGAATTGCTATTTTTATGAACAGATTTTTATGTGTTCTTGAATACTTCTCAAGTGCACTGGGAATCTTCTGCTTCTAAGTTCAGTTCAGTCATCTGGACTATATGATCAGTGTTCATATTTTCTATGATAAATGAACTAGACAAACACAGTTGTATGGTTTTTTTCAATAAATAATATCTCTCCTTTGAAAAAATTCATCCAGCATCCAGAGTTGAAATACTGGCTTTTTAAGCATTTAATTTGGATCTGTCATAGCATGTTTAGTTGTACTGTGACTTTTCTGAATGCTTAAGTGATGTGTCCAAATCTGCTGGCTCAGCAAGGTCAGAACAGCCTTCCACAAAGAGTTTCCAATAAAAATGAAGCAGAATATTGGGGGTGGGGGTGGGGAGGTAGGGGTGTAGTGGTGATAATCCAAGAAGTTTTTTATTTCTTGTTCCTTTTTACCACCAATCTAAGTAAGTTTTGACATTCTTACCTGAAATGTCCAAGGATCTGGCTTTGAGACCTCTAGAATAGTGTTTGTTTAATATATATTACTTTTAGAAAATGGGAAGGTACACAGCCTGTGAAATAATCAGCTGCGGTAAGTGGTGATGATGTGATGACGCATTCTCTGTCAATGTTTTTGCAGATCCTGTGGATGTTATAGATGTAGATTGGTCCAGTCTTATGCCAAAGCAGCCAAAAGAACCACGTGAGCCTGGGGCTGCACTCTTAAAATTCACACCAGGTGCTGTTATGTTGAGAGTTGGCATTTCCAAGCGACTGGCAGGACCAGAACTCTTCACCAAAATTAAAGAGACTTGCCAGAGAGCATTAGAAAAACCTAAAGGTAATTGTTTCTGCAGGGATTAAACTTTCTTTTGTACTTAGTGAAAGTCTTTACGAAATATACATTTGTTCATTATTTCGTGTTTTGAGACTATAGAAAGTGTATAATAAGTATTGAGTGAAAGTTACAAGAATGTAATACAGCTGCATATCAATCAAATTTATTCCAGCAGTGGTGAGGAGGTCTTAAGTAATGCCTAAACAAAACTTTTCATCCTAGTGGAATGTTCTTTTTGTGGGACCATTCATGCTTTCCTAGCTTAAAGTGCATGAGCGGCTTTTTAGAGCGCTAAACATTCTGCAGTAATACTGCAAGAAATAAATAAGATTTCTTATTTTCTCGGAAGGTCCTCTGCATGTCCTCGTTTCCTTCTGACGATCCTCTCCAGAATGCATAGGTAGAGGAGGTTTTGGGTCAGAATGAAAGAGCTAAGTGAAATTTGTATATTATGACTCTCCTAGAAAGTGGGAAGTTAAATAATACACAGGTCTGGCATTTTGTCAAAGGGTGTGGCGTAAGACATGAATGGGAGGTGGGATGGGCATGAACTGTACCAGTGCTGTTTACTACAATTCTGTAGTGTAAGCAGGGTCTTTTTGCAAGAGAATACCCTTTTTTTTTTTTTTCCCCTCTTTGGCAACCCAGGGACCAGCTGCGCTGCTTGCAACAACTTACATTGTAGAAGTTTTTTTATTTTTTAGTACTGTGAAACATTTTGTTTCTGTAAGATCTCTATGCAAATTATTCCAGGCTCTAAATGTGAGAAAATTATGGCTTATAGATAATAGTATATACAGAGCCTCTGAGCAGATTTTTCTGATTTTTTTTTTTTTACTCTAAATTCTAGTTCTTAAGTTGAAACAATACTTTTTAATTCTTTGCAACATTATTCTTTATGCTGATGTCTTGTTAACCTCACAGTCTCAGGCGAGTGGAGAGGGGGGGGAAAAAAAACCCTTGCTTCTCCCAGCCCTGTTAACCTTCGTGAATGTCACAGCTTGCTCAAGCCACTTAAATGATATAACTATTAATCGTGGACTTTTGCTACTGCTTCTGCATTTTTTTAAAGTCAAATTAAATGCGAACATTTTTAATGCATCATAGATAGTATAATTTGAGGTGTGTACTTGGCATTAGTAAGTACTGTAACTGTCCCACTGCAATATTTGCAGCTCTTTCTATGCAGTCTTAGCTTTATTCTAGTTTAAAAAAAACCCTCAGCTCTTATGCTAAAGAATTCACGTAGCTGATGTAGTTGATACAATAATGAGTCTTCCTTAGTTTGCAAACTGTCTGATACAGCGAAGGTGTAAACTATGTCTCTCTCCTTGTAAGGATTAATTTTGCTTTATACTTCAACATTGCTTGCCAGGGATTCCTTGTAACAGGAATTGCAGTGCAGAATCACTCCACGTGGCTGTTCAAAATGATACCAAAAATAGCTTCAGCAGTCCTTGTCTGCTTCTCTAGAAATAACCAGAAAGCCCATGGTGATGATAGGAGGCTCTCCAGCACTGCCTCTGGGCAGTCTTAAGTGTACTCAGATTCAGCAGAACTTTGCTCTGGAGAGGAAGGGGGATTAAAGTGCCTCTGTGATTTCCCTTTGGTGTGTGCAGTCTATCACACATCAAAGTTGCAACATGCGGAACTGCCCGTAGGCTTTCTAGTATATGCGTTTCTTCTGTAATCCGCTACGTGAAGGTTCCTTGTATGGTCATTACACAGCCACAGCATGTATATTCTAAACAAAGGCATCAATGTGGTGCCCTGAAAAATGAATGAGTTTGAGCTCTATACTCAGCGTGTGTGACAGTGGAAGTGTGGTGTTTTCACTTTGGATGTCTTCAGGGTAGTATAATTTGTTTCCCTGTTTTATTCCTGAGTTTGGTGTTACCGCCTTTGTTCTTGTAGTGGATAAAAAGTTTCTGGTAACACACTGAAATTCAGGAAAAAATGTATGATAGGGATTATTTTTTTTTTAAAATTATATTTCTTTGGAAACAAAAATCTGTAGTATGCAATGGAATTGAGATTTGTAGGTGACTTTTTATCCATCTATTATATACAACATTTTCCTCTAAGGATATGGATGTGCTTACTTGCCAGATATGCTCAGCATTTGGCATCTAGGCAGACCCTGCAAGCTGTCAGTGTTACATTTGAAGTGGCCTTTTTGTGTCTTGTCACTTACTTGGGTTGTTAATTGTGCATTGAGGCTGTCTTAATGACATCAGTGCAGTTGTCTTTAATATGCCCTTGATTTCATGTAATTTTTTTGTTTCTTTTCACCTTGTTTAAAAACAAGTGTTACTTGGCTTCATCCAAATTTTCCAAATGGTTTAAAAATGCATCTTTTTTCTTTTCTGTGTGCATATTGGCAAGCTGCTGTAGCAGTCTTTACTATACACCCAACATTTTATGATATAGAGGCATCTGGATGGGACTTAGGCACATACCTTACCATTTTTATTTTTTTCAGTTACGTCATAATCTTCCTGTTTATTGTAAAAGGGTTATAAATCAAAGAGCTGCGGTCCAGCCATGTGCACTCTTTTTGTCTTTGTCTGCATTTCATAGAAACAGACTTGTCACAGATTAAGACTCATCTCAGGATCCGTCTTTTGTTAAAATGGTTAAAGGATTCTAGCTGCACAGTTTCTTCTGATAAATGTATTAACAGACTAGTCCTTCCACTTTGGACAAGCTTTCGACAAATGCTTTAGATGAGCTGGTAGGAGGGGGTGGTTCTTTAGCATCTGTTGACTTGTTCTCCAGGTTCATCCACCATGGATAAAAGAATTTATTCTACATAGTTGTATTTCACGTGTCCATAACCATACAAACCCTGTGTTGATGCTGGTACGGTTATCTGATGACTTGCAGAGAAGTGAAACTTAGACCACTTTCTGATTAATGCTTGTAGTAAACACCTTTCATCACACATGTCAGACCATAAATGACACCCCCTCTTCTGTTCCACAGCTGTCACTTGATTTTTAGGCCCCTCTGCGATTGCTGTCTCAATATGGCTTTCCAGTGCTGAAGCTACGTACAAGGGTACCCATCCTTCCCTTTAAATGGTGAAGGATTTATTGGGGTTTTTTTTATAATCTGCAATATCCTTTTTTTCCAAACCTTGATATTGTTTGGAAGGCAGAAGCACAAATAGTAAAACCTTAAGGAATTTCATATTACTGTATATTGCTGTTTAAAAATGCCATGTATATGTTGATCTCTGCAAATATAAATTATTTCTAGATTCAGAAGACCTTTTTGAACATGAACTGGGGGCCTTGAACATGGCTGCACTTCTACGAAAAGAAGAGAGAGCAGGTCTTCTCAGTAACCTGGGTCCTTGCTGTAAAGCGCTGTGCTTTCGGAGGGATTCTGCAATTCGTAAGCAGCTAATGAAGAATGAAAAGGCAAGTGGTTCATTTACAGTGCTTGGTCAAAATGTGGAAACACAGATTCCAGGGATGCAAAGCATTTCTTTAGGGAGGTAATTTTTGAGTAGGTTGTTCTGACGCAGACCTTGTCGTTTAAATGATGGAGAACAGACTTGTATTTAAAGAGATTGTAGGGTGTTTGTTTTTCACTTAAGATGAGAGATTAATTTAAGACTGAGACTAGACGTAGGTGCTGTTTCTCATTTTTGGGTTTAAATTGTGGACATAGGTTTTCTGCATTTAGAGAATACATAACAAAAATAATCAGTTAAAATATAATTTCAAAGACAATTGTTGAATAATTCTCCTGCTTGAGTTTCCGTGTACTTTTATAAGAATTACAAGATTCTGTTCTTCCGAGTTAAAGAAAAAATACTTCAGCCCTTTTTTGCACCACAGTAAGTTTTATGATCTTGCATGCTAATAAAACCCCCATTAATTCTCAGAGTATTTTCTAGTGAATATGTATGATTAAAACTCTAATTATGAGAGTCCTTGAGGTAAATTTCTCAGCTTGCATGTTAAAAAGCCACTGTTTTTAGGGGTTTTTTTGTTTTTAATTTCAACAGGGTGCGACAAAACAAACTTACACAAATTCTGCAGCAATGGACAGCGACTTGTTACGGTTGAGTCTGCGGTTGTTCAAACGAAAGACTGTGTGCCAAGTTCCTGGGCAGGAAAAGACAGAGGATAGTAAAATTCCACAACCAGCTATCCAGCAAGAAGTGTGTGTGTCTTGAGCGAATGACCTCAGTGGCACTTTCTAGTTGATTTCGCACTGCCAGTGTTGGTATCGATGTTTAGAACTGGTTGGTTGGAAAGCAGCTGTAGAAGGTGGAAGAAAATACTCTCTTTGTACACAGATTACGAATGATTTGGTTTGGATGTGAATAAAAGTATACAGACTTGTGTGAAGTTCTCTGGAAGTTTTATAATATTGAATCTTACACTGTAACATAAACATGTTTTGTGGTGCATCAACTGTAATAATGTGAAAATGGTTTTAGCAGTTTATAACACCACCTGATATTAAATTGAAGAAAATTGCTTACGTATCATTTTCCTCATTGTGAATGAGTTTTTCCACCACCACCCTGGTCCCTCAACACACATTTCCTGGGAGTCTGTCTACCTCCACTTTGCAAATCCCTCTCATATCACAGTGGCCTCTGGTGTGGATCTGGGTTTGGACAAAGCTCTAGCTCATTCCCATCTTTAGTTTCAGGAGTTTTTGGTTGATAGCAGTAAAGGCAGGTTTTTGTTGAGTGTTAAGAGATTTCAGGGGCCTGATCAGAGACTTGTGAAGCCTGGGCTCAATTTTGTCAGAATTGTTTTCACTTTAAGAAGTTAATATCCTGTGTGTGATCCTTGGATTATACCAGCCAGGTATATTTAGGTAGTCTGTGGAGACCTCCATGTGAAACTGGGACTTCTAAAACTTCAGACTAAGTCTCTATACTACACCTCTCAACTTTTCCTGGGTTTAAACCTGAACTGTTGCTTTGAATTCTGCTCATAGAGGGTGGGAAAGAAATCCATAGTTTAACCTTGGTACAGGTTTGCTGCAAAGAAACTTGTTTTCATTGTTCTCATTCAGGTGGAAAATGAGTTATGAACCACTAAATTCTTTGACAGTTGGTTTCTATTAGTTTCTTACCCTTTTTCTCTGCTTGGACCCAGCACACTTGGAACCAGTTTAACAGCTGGCCTGTCTCACATCCCTTGTCATTACTGACAGCTGTATTGGCCTCAGGCCAAGGCCTAGGTATGAATAGCAATACGGTTCAGGTCCAAAGCCGCCTTCCTGTAATGCATTCCTATATCGCCTTGTACATAAGCGTTCAGTCAAATGTTCTTACACTATGTTTAAAGAATTGTCTTAACGAAAATGTTTTATTTATATTTTTGTAAGTGCCCACACACTAGCGTATATGTACTTGCATCAAATATAAGTGATGTGAGAAATTCCTGCCATTTGTTTGATTCTTATTAAAGCATGTGATCCAGGCAAAACTTTCTTCCTAAGTTTTTCACTTGTTGAACATTTTCAGGGGACTCAATGTCTTATTTTTAATGTTATTGGTGATATTACACATGCTTATAAAAAGCAGCGTGTCTTTTAAAGACACTGGTACTTTAACCTGAGCAGGAGTTAACAAACATGTTTTATTCAGTGTTTAAATGCATCCTCACCTATTTTATAGCTACAACAATGCTGCCTTTAAGCTGAAAGTATTAGATCATTGCTTCTAATTACGTTAAAGCCTATTTTAATCTCTGTCTCTAAAAGACATAAAAGTGTTTGATAGCTAGAAACAGCCTTGTCTGAGACTGCAGTACACAAAATAGATTCAGTGTGCAGTTTAATTACACTGTGCTTACTTTAAACACTCTTCCTGTAAAACAGTCAAGGTGTATATATGCACTTAGTTTGCAGAGGAGTATTTCACATTACCCTAGAAAATGCAAAATAAAGTGGACTTAATGGGCTACTACGAGCATCTCGTGAAGCAATAGTCTCCCATCGAAGGTCAAAGCCAGTGCTGACCTGTACCGTCTTTTGTTGGAATTGTACAGAAAAGGTGCTGAAATTGCCTCTTGCACACCTTTGATTCTGTTTGCAGCGCTAGGAGTGCAGAAGTACATTAAGGTACAAGCAGAAAACGTGCCTGTTCCTGTGGGAAGCGCTAGGATTTTTTTTTTCCCCCCAAGCAATTCCCCTCTCACCCGGAAGGAGTTACTGCACAGGTAGAGCCCAGCAAGTATGAAGTTCCTGTGTATGAGTGTAATGGTCTCCATCATTTTAACGACGACAAGAACAAAAGCGTTTAGTTTGCAGGGAATCTAAGTTACAAAACTGTCATCAGATAATTTTACAATAACTTTAAAAAAGGAGATTTGCCCACATGCCAATTTCAGAAAAAGATGTGAAACTTGGCCAAATCAGAGAACTTGCTTTAGGACCTTCCATCTCCTTCCCTATGTTGGCCATCACTTTTTTTGATGGGGTCTGCCCACCCTTTAGCCCCTTTCCATCTTTCTCCCTGTTTCTCTTGTAGTTTGATTTTTGTATGGAAAAAGAGTAGATAGAAAAATTTTAGTCCAGTTCTTATTTTGCAAGGCTTCAGCAGGGTTTGCAGGCGCCTGTAGTGTTTCAGGCAGTGGTGTGCGGACAGAGCTGAACATGTGCCACAGATGCCCTTGTGTGCTCCAGCTCTGAGACTGAAAAACGTGTAGAAGCATCTGTCCCTACTCAGTTTCTTGTTTTAAGCTGTGGCAGCAACTTTAAAGTGGTCTCTGTACCAAAGTAGAGACGTCAACCCTTTCTGCTGCTAGGGCCATGCTGTGCCTAGTTGGATAATAAATTAGTTTTAAGCATTCTGTGCTGTCTGAAAAGTGGAGCTGCAGAACAAGAAGCTGCGTATGTACTTAGAAGATGAGGCGGGCTTTCACCCAGGTGAAACACTGGCCAGTTCTTACAGCTGTAACAGATTCACAGGCAAAGCAGATTTTCAGAGCCTTGAGACACAAGTGGGACTATGACCTGCATCTTGGGATGTTGTCATGTTCGCTATTTCAAATAGTACTTTCAGGCTATTACTGTTTTACCTGGTGGCGTGAGATACGGATTTTGACAGTGGGCTGTCTGCACAGTGTTCTCAAAAGACTGAGTTTAGACAATTCGTTGTGGATTAACCTCAGCCAGCACCTAAGCACCACGCAGCCCCTTGCTCACTCCTCCCTGCTCCCAGTGGGGTGGGGAAGAGAATAAGAAAAAAATAAGTAAAACTTGCGCATTGAGATAAGAAATCCAATCATAAAGATAATAAAAATAATTATCATAATGAAATGGAATATAACAAAAGAGAGAAATAAAACCCAAGAAAAGACAAGTGATGCACAATGCAATTGCTCACCACCTGCTGACTGATGCCCGAGCACTGATTCCCCCCCATCCCCTGGCTCACTCCCCCCAGTTTATACACTGAGCATGACATTTTACGGTATGGAAAATCCCTTTGCCTACTTCCAGTCAGCTGTCCTGGCTGTGCTCCCTCCCAGCTTCTTGTGCATCTTCTTGCTGGCAGAGCATGGGAAACTGTAAAGTCCTTAACATAGGATAAGTCCAACTTAGCAACAACTGAAACATCTGTGTGTTATCACTATTCTCACACTAAACAAAACCAGCACTGTATGAGCTACGAGGAAGAAAAATTAACTATCCCAGCTGGAACCAGGGCACAATTTTACTAAATAAAGGCTTTTGTTTGAATTGCCTTGATGCAGTCATGTTCTCCCTTTTCCGTCGCAGGGATGCCCTTCAGCAGAGAGCAGACTGGCTGGAGCTGCTCTGCCCGGACGAGGCAGGACAGGACATGTGCGTTCAGTTCATACAGTTGTTCGTTGTACAGTAGTTGAACGTTGTACAGTAGGCAAGGTTTTGTGGTCACTGTGGGCATCCAAGGTTTTTTGGATGTCATTTCAAAAGACAGCTTGGGAATGGCAAATGTACTGTTAGAATAATAACAAAAAGCTCTAAATAAACCCCTAAACTCAGAAGTAAAGCAATGTGACCAAACATCAGGGTGCAAGGGGGTTTCTTAAACCAATCTGACTTCCTAAGAGTTTAGAAATTTGTGCCATCAAAATTAATAAAGGAGCCCAAACATGTGGGAGAGGCAAGTGCTAAAACAGCATTCGAAAACCAAATAGCTGAAGTTTTTTGGAAGAAGGCAGTGTTTTTGTAAAGAACAGCCAGCACCTTTGCCTCTGCCCTTGCAGTAGAGATCAACAGATGAAAGAGGGAAGATAAGTGTATTCCAGGGAAGTTTAATTTCTTGATAGCAGCTTTCACTGCCAGGGATGCACCTACCACAGGCTTGCATTTTTTCCTAGGTAATGAAGTCGAGGTATTATCCTTAAAGACTGAAGTGTCAGAAGACGTGCTAGAACAAATGGCTGTTCAAAAGCATTGTGCCACCAGATTTTCAGAGTATGTTCACGTGAAAGGGTTGTGTTGGTTGCAAGCATGCAGTTCCTAAACGAGGAATGATTGAAGCAACAAGTATTCGATAGGAATTTTAAGAAAGCTTGTAGCTTTGGGGAGAACGGAAAATGCTCTTTCTCATCTACTTTATTATTAAATTTATTGTTTACACGTATCACGTGTATGGGTGTTGCTTGGGGCACTGTGTGGAAAGTATTTGTGGAAGGGAGTAGTAGAAATGGGACAGAACTGAGTAGCATAGGTTGTAGTTGTCAGCCTGGGAGAGTGACTTCACAGTACTACAAGCCAGGAGCTTGCTCATCAGAATGATGGAGACAGAAGAATCTAGGTGTGCTAGCTGAGCACATGATGCACTGGTGAAAGAGCTCTGGAAATAGGCAGAGTAGCCCTAGCGTGGCTCCGGACGAGTGTTTCCAGCAGGGAGAGGAGTGGTTTTACTACCTTCTGTAGTACCTGTGAATTCTCACCTGGTCTGTCCCAGTCTGCTCCCCTACACTTTCAGAAGTTGGATTCAACCTACAGACACAGGAAGCCATGAAAGCAATGAGAAGCATGGAGTATGACTGCTGTCTCCTGAAAAACTGGGAAGAGAGAAATGGGGAGAAAAATACTGAAGGTCAACAAAAGAACAAGTGAGCCTAAGCTGCCCGTATGTACCTTTAAGATGGACACTGGAAGCTCCCTAAGGACCTGAACAGGCACACACAAGATTTACCTTCTCTCTGAGTTGCAAAGGTGCTTTGTGTCAGCATGAAAGCTGCAGTTGCCTCTATCTTAGACATCATTCTTGTGTCTGTGTCTTGCATGCTCACAGAAAACATGTTAGCAAGAGGTTTCACAGGACTTCTGAAATGTTGCACAAGGTTACTAGAAAAAATTAAGCTGTAGCAAGTGAAGGATAAAGAAATTACATGAATTAAAAATTAGCTGGGAAGCAGAAGGTAAAACAGAACATTAAATGATCACATCTCATCACTAACAGCTCACAGTGGGTGACCTCCCTGTATGTTTGTGATTTGGAAAGGAGTTAATTGAGAAGGAAGATCAGAATATTTGCAAATCACAGTCAAAACTGGAGAAAAACCCACAGAGATGCATTTGCTACCATGCAGCCCATTCATTTAGCTCAAGTCCTTCTGTGAGTCAGCATCAAGATGTGCAAATTGACACATCACCGAAGGGGAAAATTTAATCAACTTCTATACCTTAAATGCCATAAGTTAACAATATCAGTGCCAGAAGTTCACAGAAAACTTCAATCTGACGTAAAGAGACAAGCATAAAGCCAAAAATAGGAAAATACATGGAAAAGATGACATATACAAAGGTAGAAGCTGCGCTATGACCAGGTTCCTAATCCAAGAAGGCTTATTTCAAAACACGTGAGAAGTCGGGGAAAGCATGGAAGATCCCATATCAAAGTTATTAAAATTCTTGTGACTGTGTCCTTGGAAAGGAAAGGAGTAATAGTTATGATTAAAATATGTGAAACAGTGGTCAAAAACAGGAGGATGGAAGATGCTTCTTTTCCTGCTCCTTATGACAGCTCAGTCATAATTCAGTAAACTTAAAGAGTGGCAGAATTGAATAATAAATCAGAAATTCTTGCTTTCCTCACAGTGCCTAATTAGGCTTAGAGTTCAAGCTGCAGGACGTTGCAGAAGCTAAAACTTAGCAAGTTTTCCAAAAGGATTGAGCATGCTTGAGAGCATATACAGCTGTTCCTGGGGGGCGGGGCTAAACCAATACTGTGTTTATAGCAGCTTATATTATATGAATTTATACACAATGTCAAAGGCTCTGGGGCACTGCGAGCACCTCGTACCCAGCAGTTTGTCCCTGTGTGAGCAAGCTGTCCCAGCTCCTGAAATGGGATGTCTGCCTGCTGGGAAAAGCCCCTGACCCAGCTGCCAAATCACAGGGGGGATTTCCATGGGGAGAATCCCGGTTGGGATGGGCCAGATTAAGTCGTGCAATCGATCAGATTCAGACGATCACGTTCCTGTGCACGGGAACCATCCTGGGCATGTTTGACTCTTGGAGGGTGTCATATGTGTGGGCTTAAACTGTTCACCTCTTGGAGGCTGTAAGACCTGCTGAGAAGGCTGCATAGCTACATCAGCAGCTGTGTCTAACTCTGGTAGAAATTAGGAGACCCTATCTGATGGCTCTTGAATTTTCCTTTGAGGTGTGTGGTTAGGGCCACTGTAAAAGGAGAGATAAAGTGACAGACAACACATGCCTGACTGCGGCATTTTTCTTGCACGATGTGAAATTCTTTTTCTTTATGCAAAGGGATTTTCTTATTTCAAAAGGATTTTGGGGCAAGCTGCCCAAATAATAAATGCACTGTTAAATTCAAACTTAGCCCCAACTATTCACTTCATCACTTTCCCTAAGCAGTGTTACCCCTCTTTGCAAATCTCATCTGATGCATGAACTGTCAAAACATAAATGGGCAACCGTAACTTCTCCACTGTCTGCTCTGGAATGATAGCATAATCTATTTGCTGTATTCATCCCTTTAATTTCCATTTTTATTGCTATAATCTAACCCACTTTTTTTTTTCTTTCTTAGTGCACAAATTATGAAGATGGCCTCACCTATTCATCAGACGACTCTAAAGCGCAATTCGTGTGTGATGCACAATTCTGCCCTGTTGTTTGAGCTAGTTAACGCCGCATTCATAACTATACATAAAAAATTGGGAGTGCTGTCCAATGACAGCTTAGTGTAAATCACGGCATCCTCTAACTCATGTGGAAGCATGGAATCTTAGCTGATCGGGAGCTTAAAAATAAAGACTGATAAACACTGCTTTGAAAGTGTTTCTAAACCTGTGAAAACCAGAACTGTTAATTCATTGTAACTTGTTTGAATAGGCACATGAGCCTTTTCCTGGAATACAAGACCAATGGCATCACCGTCTACACGGAAATGTCATTACAGGAGTGCTGCAAAACCACAAGTTTCGTTCATAAGGAAACCATCAAATTGGGGTCCCACTTCAGCACTGTTTTAGGAAAAGCAATTTAATACTGCTCAAATACCATAGGAGCATAAAATGGCCTGATTTTGCATTAAATTGCCGGAGCCTATAAGAAAATGTACTGGGTGGTTAATAAATAAAGCAACTGAATAGCGAATTTCAGAGTAAGACTTCTTTTTCTGGCAACAGGCATATATCTGTTCCAGCCTCGGCTCAGCCATGCATATCTGGACAGAAAGGAAAGATCGCGTTTATGTATAGGAGATTCAACTCTAATTTTCACCTGTATAAACCAATGTGAACTGTGAAGAGAATGACATGATTAAATTGATATACTACCAAAGTGATAAATCCAATATCTGGAAAGATGTTTTCCTTCCCTGCTTGCTTCTGAACCGTAGAAATTGGTTTTCACCTCTTCACCTGAGAACAGCAGAGGAGGATTTAGCAGGTGGCTTTTTTTCTCCTTCAGAAATATTTTGTGTTGCTTTAAAGTTACATAATCACTGTTGTATTGATTTCTGTATCAAGGAATGTTAGGTAAAGTGCAGGAGTTTCCTTGGCTTTTGTCCCTGATTGTTACTGAAATACATATATATGTTTTTGCTATGGTTTCCAGGGGATAATTTGTCTGGTCTGGCCACAGGACAGAGCAGAGTGTGGGCAGCCATCTGCCTTAGACTTGCATTAACACAGGCAGCAGAGTTCCTGCCATCAGGCAGAAGCATGTCCAGTGCCTATGCAGCGGTGTCGGGGCCATGGAGGGGCCCATGGACTCAGTGTGCTCCTCCCAGCCATGCACAGGGGACGCGGCAGCTCTGATGAAGAGCATCAACATGTTTGCCACTGCCCCGCGGGGCTGATGACACCTCGGGCTGCCTGTGGGCAGAGGCGTCCTAAATGCTTGCAATCTGCATATTTAGGAGGATTTACATGATGTCACTGGTTTTTATGCAGGGCATAAAAGCACAAGGTCCACAGCTCCAAAACAAATATTTTATCTGGAGACATTGTAACCTACCTTAAGGTGATAAATGCTGACACTGTCCCATAAAGGAGGGGGGGGAGAGAAATCAATGTAACCCTAAACTAAATAAAATTGTTGGGTTTTTCCCTCTCCCTTCTGCAAGACTCCGTTAGCTTTGTGACCCATCACACACTACTGATCAGAAGCTGGGCAAGTTTCTTTCCAGCCCTACAAAAATTTAGTTTTATGCCGCTTTTGACCTGGTTTAGTGGTGGGCAGAGCAATACACAGCCTGATCCAAGTTATTTCTTAGCTGTTGCCCCTGTCCCACTCAGTCCCTGCACTGCTGGCATGTGCTCCTCTTTGCAGGCTGGCAGCTCCATCTAGGCTTTCTGGAAAAGGAATCATGGAAGGGTAATTAGATGGTAATAGAAAGCTGTTGTAAATAAAAAGGGTCAAAAAGCCAGCAGAAGTCTTATGTGCATTTAAAAACATATTGTAAAGAATATCACAAAGACCATTGTAGACATATCGTTATCTTCAGCACGGCCTTCTTTCTAATTGAGTCTTAGACCCCCGCTGGTTAAGTCTGCTCTTCTGCGGGTAACTCTTTATGAACACTGCTCCTGTGACAAATCGTGAAGAACAATTTGTATCGGCAATAAAACCCTTACCAATTGCTAAAACAGTTAACCAGCTCACTAGAACATGCCCCATCACAGGTCTAGCCTTAGGAAGTTAACTAACAAACATGTTATTAACCACTCATGAGGAGCTGTTTGGAAGAGATTATTGCTTAATTAATCTTTGTACTGAGCTAATAAGAGTGTTAAATGGGCCCCTCTGTTGAATTGGGTTGTTAATACAAATTGCAAATTCCCTCAGGGGGAAATCTGAGACCAGTGTGACATTAAAGTTAGCCATCCAACAAAGAAGATATTTTGGGCATTAAAAATAACAAAGCCAAACATCTTCATTAATAATGTCATAAGATTGAGCGGCTGTTTGTGTGTGAGTGCGTGTACATGCGTGTATGAATGACTGTGCTCTTTCCACTTCTGGTAAGAAAGCTATATCAAAAATCCGATTTGGATTCAGTGTTTTTCATCACTGTTCTGTTGCAGCATGAATTAAACTTCTCACACTTATCTGTAGTAAGCAGGTTATGCTGATCAGGAAGTCAGAATCTGAAGCAAAGTCTAATGTCATCTGCTTATCCTAAAAAGACAAACAAGATCAAAGACCTCTTCATATTAATGAGTTGAATAAACCTTCTGCTTGATAGAATTTGATGCAGCAGTAAAAGGCAGTGACCAGATTGCCCTTGTGCTTCACGGCACTTTTAGTAGTGAGCACTCGGGTCTAAGCCAGGAAGCAAGGCGCCCATGCTTAGTACAAAAACTCCATTTTGAAAGGCATTATAATTCCCTGCATGAGAAGTTACCTACTGCATCTTTTGGGGTAAGAGAAAGATTGTATAAAAGGGAAGGTTGGAAAGGAATAATTAGCTCCTGAATGTCTGGTATTAGTAATTCAGAAGGGATGTTGGTGTGTCACTAGTCACTTCCATGCCGGTCCCTGCCCCTCATGAGACCAACTTTCGTTCTTACACCCAACTTGGAGGTGTGCTGGCATCCCATGATCCGTATATTATATCAATGTGTGATTACATTTATTCTGAATGAAACGATCTCAGAAAGATTAGACAAAGCATGTATGACATGGAAGTAGCAATATGACAAAAATGCATCCATGCATACCCATATTTTTGATGTTAGGGTTTTATCTTGTCTGAATTCTCGCTGGCTTCAGGCTTAATACACTGCACACCCCCGCTCTCACAGTAAGCCTGGGCGTGTCTAGATGAAGTGAAGTCCTTGTCTGACTGACTCCCCTGTGACTAACCTTTGACTTCTTACAGGTTTATTTTATGGACTTTTGCCATGCACATTTGGATATTGATGAGAGTCTTGCACTCAGGGATGTGGTCACAGAACAGATCATCGCTTAGTGGTCTGTTGACTGGTTTCACTATGTTGTCCATGTTGTCTCTAATGCATCACATTGAAGCATCAAGGTATAACCTTCTTGATTAGCATACCCTTGGAGACCTTTAAATATTGCCTCACTTCATTACTACTGCAAAATGATCAATATGCCTCTCCAAAATTAACTGTATTTTGGACATCTCCATTCCCTGACTACTGTACGTTTTTTATTCCTCAAGGATAATAGAAGTTTCATGGTTGTTATCACGGTTGTAGGCACAGCTGCGGGGTCCTTCTGTGTCTGTGGCCTTTTCAGGAACAAGTCTTAGCTGTTAATCAAAAATAGTCTTTGTACATGTGCACACGATTTGTGTTTGGTGAGTATGAGTTGGATTTCATAAATGGGAAGTGATTGATTAGAATAACATACCCCTGTGCTTTTACAAACAGAGGGCTGGAATACCTCACTCCTGACTGTCTACAGCATATGTCCACAAATAAGAGATGTTGTTTTCCCGCCCTTGGTTCCTGCTGACCTTTTAATGTACTAGCCGAAGCGAATCTTACATGTACAACAGCATATTGGCTTGATGTATTTGTTACAGATAATTAATATTGCTCTAGTCAGCCGTCTTCTCAATTATTATTTCCAGTTGCTTCATAGTTATTAAACTGTCACATTTCAAGTGCAGACAAGTGTCCATGATGATATACAGAAGCCTGGTAAGTGGAAAACTTTTAGGTGCCTTTTTATTACTCAGATCTCCAAGGAATACCGCTGTGGTCACACTGTCTTCAAATATATATTTGACCTATGCCTCATATGCACAGTTAAAGGTTAGAATAAATATGCATGTTTTTTCTGCTTATTAAGCAGAACTCTAGACATTTAAGAGAGTCTAAGAGGAGTTTCCGTTGATCTCCTAACTAACACAGTAAATTGCTCATGCTGGATGCACCTGCCTGCCTCAGCTCCGCTCCACTCATCCGTGCTGCAGTTTTTCCGTACACGCAGTCATAGAAATCCATTTGCATGGAGATACAGCCTTTGCATTGTAAATCCAACTTTAATATTATCAGCAGTGCTCCCTGCTGTGCATCAAGTCCAGTAAACCACTCCTCCATGCTGCTGTCGGCTGGAGGACCCATTGCATGTCCTGTGTCTTCTAGGCTCTTGCTTTCCTTCACACCTTATTCCAAGGGCAATGCTAGGTTCCTCTTGTTGCAGCGGAGGCCAGCTGAGCTGCTGCAGTAAACACAGGAACATCCTAGATGCAACACGACTACCTTGTTCATGTGTTGTCCTCAGTAAAATCTCCTTACGCATGCTCTTCTTGCAGGATCCTTTCTGTACAGAAGGAGTTAGATCCTGACAAGGATCTACAAGGTCAGAGACTGCAAAACCCCATCCCTCCAGCTCACCAGCACGTCTGTGGTCCTGAGCACTGTCAGCTGGTGCTGAACAATGACAGTGCTTGGGAAGACAGGGAAGGAAAGCTGAAATGGAAAAGCAGGGCGAAAGAGTATGTCTTAATGTCTGAAACAGGAAGCAAGAGAGTGAGCAAATGACAGAACATATATTGTTAAATCTCTGTTCATCAGGTAGTAAAAATCTCCGCTCTACTGAGAGAAAAATAATTTGCTTTCCAGGACAGACTCAGCTCCCAAATAAGTCATGTTGGATTCAGGGAATTGTCTTTCACAAGCTTCTGCCCAAGCAAAGAAATGTTGTGGCTTTTTACTGAAAAAAATCTGAACACCAAAAATGGTCAGGAATCCAGCTAAGGATAATCTTCAATTCCAGTAGCCCTGTTTGCCCCGGACAGGGCTCCTCCTTCCCCTCTCTGCCTTCAGACATTGATATTTCATTTTCTCACAGTCGCTCAGGAGACCCTTTTGTTCCCAACCACAGCCCACTGGCTGCAGCAGTGACTGTCCCCCCTCCCTTTCTCCTCTCCTCTTTAGGTATGTTTCCACTACTGCCATGACCTTCAGAACTGATGTATGGAGCATCCCTGCAGGATTGTTCTCTCTGACATTGAGCATGAGGCTGGGCAATAAAATGAGGAATCAGCGCGCATTTACTTTCTGAAGTTAACGATGAGGAGTGTGAGCCTTCCGAACATCTGTTTTCCCTGTTTACAAGGGTGCCTTCAATTTACTCCTGGTTCTCATCCATGTGGCTATTACCATGAACCATCAGCCAGCGTTGCCCTGGGTCTGGGGAATAGAGGCTGGGTTGTGGAATAAAAACCCCTTTTAAATCACAGTATGTCTCAGTTTTGGGGGAACAATTGTAACAGCCATGAGGTTAGGAAACAGTTGGAGACCTTCTTTGAGGGTGATAAGGGGAACACAGGAAAAGCTATGCTGGTCTCAGACCTGGAGGTGGACTCAGGGCTATATAAATGAGGAATTTGTCCTTCTGTGATCTCTCCCCCAGGGCACTGCTGGTCTGTTTCTTCTGTCCACCTGCTAAGTCCTAGGCTGATGACTGCTGCCCAGGGAAAGAAAAGGTGAGTGAAGGGCCAGACAAGCCACAAACTGGCAACTTGTAGAGGAAAAAGAATGAGAGGGGAAAAATGGTAAGACAAACCCCCCTCCAGGATTGAGTGTGTAAGGAAAAAGAAGTCAGAAGGGATGTATGAAGCGAAACTCTGGATAATGACCACTGTTTCAAGATGCACTCGGCAGACACAGGGGCAGGACACTGTTGCCCAATAAAACATAGCCAGGGGCGAAACTACCAAAGATTAGTCATCTCCTGATCCAGGGAATGAAGGGTGCAAACTGGGCACCCTGGCCCCTGATCAGGGTGTCAGAGCAAAACATAACAGCAAAACGTTCTTCCCTTATAGAAGAAAATGCCTGAGTGGATTATAGAGGCCAATATAGCAATACATTTTCCCAGTGCCTCTGCTTTTGACTTTCAAAGCCTTATAAGAGGGCACGTTGTTCAGCTGTTACACCCCTCCCTGATTTGGTGGCACTGGAAGTAGCCTTCACCTCCCAGAGCCCCCCACTCCATTGCCTTTAATAACCTCGTGAAGGGTAATGAAGCATTTTAGGTTTTCTGTCAAGCTGGCTAGTGTGGTGGGGGTGGTACATGAGGGCTTTGGGACAACCGGTCAAGGTTTCAAGATGCCTTTGAGAAGGGGCCTGTGTGAGGATGAGGCATTCCAAGGCTGGTCTGGTGGGGTGGGGCGTGCTTGTGTGGTGTCCTACTGCTGCATCAGTTTCACCTGAGAGCCTGGGGAGCTGCCTCCACGTTCGGTGCCGGTTCCACATCCTTTCCCAAAATCTCCCTAATCCCTCCATTACTTTTATGTGGAAATTTGGGGCTGAGGCAGTACAAGGATGCAGAATGGAGGGGACTCATCTGAGCCTCATGTCTGCTGTCCACCCGCAGGCAGAGCTGGAGGTGGGTTTTAGCATTCCCCCTTATTAAAAATCTAAGCACAATAACACCCTGGATGGGGCTTTAAAAGCCTGGTGCCAAAAGGTGTTTTCGTTATGCATTGCACTGCTCGCAGCCATCCAAACGCTGTGATGCCAGTGTACACCTTAAATTATGGATCTGTGACAGCTGGATTCATGTGGAATTGTGGGAAGCCTCTGTGGTTTACCAAATAACAGGAAGAGACAGGAAAAATCAACATGTTACACCAGTGTCTGCTGGCAGTCCGACTGATTTACCTGGCTCCACGCTTTTTAGTGTTTGTGTTGGGTTTGCTTAGCTTTAAAACCAGACGGGCTTTCAGGCTTGGAGGCATTTTCAGATAAAACACCCACACCACTCCTGTCGCCATCGTCTTCTGAGATGCTTTTTGGCTGGCACAGATTGTCTGATGAGGATTTGATTCCAAAGTGGTGCAGCCAAGGTTGTAATAGCGTCTTTCATTTTTGGCCATTTCCCTTTTAAGCAAGGTAGCCAAGAAACCCCAATTTGCGCCCGGGAATGCTGATTGCACTAAGTAGTTAAGTCCATCAAGTTCCCAGTGACACTTTCTGTCTGTGAGTTTCAGATAAAGACAGGGAGCTAAAGTAGCTTAATGGATTAAAGCAATTGCCTTCCCCACCTAGACACCTCAGCCGGAATCCGATTTTGGCGCTTAAGTGAAATTGCTCATTTGCTTCAGGGGAGGGAGGTGGGGACAGATCACGCGAATTATCCCAATGGCCAAAAGCCCCCACCTGGCATCTGAGGGGTCACCAGGACCAGGGCCATTGACCCGGGTAGATAGGGTGGCCTGTTGATGCGTGTGTCCTTGCAAGTCATTCCCTCTCCCCATATGAGATTTCCCCACTGCTAAAAATTTAGCACCCTTTGGCATGGAGTAAGAATCCCTCACAGCAAATGTGGAGAAGTTTGTCCCACTGCTGAATACACTGTGACAAATTCTGCCAAATTCTCGTTCACATGGAAAACAGTATTCAGACTGAGGAGGTGCTAAATGGTTAACCTTTCCATCAGACCAGGGAGAGGCTCTGGCTGTGAAAGCACCAGTAATTTACCTTCCATTAAGATGCTGCAGCTTCTCATCTATTTGAAGGCTGATAGATATTGTTTTCTAAATAATAAGGTTTTCCCCTGTAAGAAACACCGTAGGTAGTGGGAAGATTAAAACAGAAGTTGAGACATCACCAATCTATATATTCAATCAATGCCAAATGCTAAATGCAGTCAGTCTCTGCTTCCCGATACATGTCACTAGGACCATACCAGAAAGCTCAGGAGAATTTCCAGGAATTGCTGCTATTTTAATTTTTTTTTTTTTTTTTTTTTTTTAGTTCAGCTTGGAGGTCCAGAATAGTGTAATTAGTAATTGAAAGTTGTCCAGATTACCTAAGCAATCGGTGGAAAATCTTGCAGAGAATCCATGACTTTTTATTTACAGGCCTGGAGCCACTTCCACAGGAGCAACACAGCTCTTAGGGCTGTTTGGTGCATCTATAATAAAAGGGGATTTTCTTAAAGGATCTCTTTGTTTCTGTGTGTGGCTGAGGCCCATCACTCCTTGTTTCCCAAGGCACCCCAGAGCACCTGATAAAATGAGTCCTGGAGGGTCTTCTCCAAGGTGGAACATCACTGTTTCGTCTGGTGACAGTACGTGGCAATTTTCACAAGAGAGCGATTTTCCAAGATAGCAAAATTTTGATTAGGAAGAACAGAACCAGCCAAGCTGAATCTGAACAGTCAATGCTCCAGTTTTGCAAACTTCTTTTTTCCAGTGTAATATCTAGAAAAACAGTCTGTGAGAGCAGTAGGGAAGAGGAATCCATTTCTAACCGCTGCAAATGCAGACAGGCAGATCCCACACTACTGGTTGAAGCTCATGTGAAACATATCATGGCCAGTGCTTCACAGGAGCAATGCATCTGTCTGACATAGGAGAGAGACAGAAACACCACTTAATGCCAGATTAATCCAAAAAAAATTAATAAAAAATAACGACCAAAGGAACATAGTTGTCATTTACCATCAGCTTTAAAATGCTTTGTGTTAATCACGCTTACTCCTCCATCCGACGTAAGATGTCCATTAAAACCTTCTTGACACGCTCTCTCTAATTTCCCACAGATCCCTGTTTTACCGCCCCTCTCTTCTGGGCTTTCCCAGCCCTGACTTTCATTGAAGTGTGACTGGAGCAGAAAAATGGCTCAAAAGCTGCTACTGTGGGGGCTCCATTTCTGTCCTCTCACATTCTTTGCTGTTAGGAGAACAAGACTGACCTAGACGTAGGACACAGAGTCATCGCCTTTGCCCTGTGCTGCATGGTGTAACCATTACTCCCTCCTTGTAAGGATGTAGGAGGAAGCATGCTCTCCAGCCCTAACCAAGGGAAAAGTTTTCCTTGCCAGTGAAATTGGATGGGAAATTGTTCCTGGGTCCTGCCTGCAGGGTTGTTTCTAGACTGCAACCAGAGCTGATGGGGATTTACTTTTTCCCCACAGAATTAGGGACTCTTGTTGTCCATGCTGGTGTCTTTCTCAGTTTTCTCTGTGAGAAACACAGAGCTTGAGAAATGGAAACATTTGGGAGTTTCTTGGCATTGGAAACTTTTCAGATCATGAAAGATCATTGCAAGTAGCATGTTCTTGAAAATGTTTATTGAGTGGAAAAGCTGTTTTTCACTGGAAAACATGAGGGACAACTTTCTTTTCCAGTCTAGCAGAGCGAGACACAGCTGAGCCTGAGCTCTTTTTTTTACATTGTTCCATTTCCGTTTATTTTGCCTCTTTCCCCCCAAATGCTCCTCTTCCTCTCTGCCGCTGACAAGGATGGTGCCATGTTGAAGGATCAGCACTCCCCAGCTCAGCCCCCTAGAGGGCTCACAGCATCCTCTAAATGTCCAGGAGAACAGTAGGATTTCTTGGTGTTCTCGTGTTGGGGTGAAACTGCTCAAACGACTCCCCATTGACTTCTGACTCCAGGAAGCAGGAGGAGGATGGAACCAGAAATGGGGTCAGAGCTCTGAAGTTCAGGACACGTGGGCTTTCTTCCAAGCTCTCTTCCAGGCACTGCCCAGAATTTCTGTGCAGGCAGTGACGGGCCACTCAATTCCCATGTTCAGCTGCAAAATAAGGCTATCATAGACACCACTGACCCATCCTCACCCTCTATGTCCCCTGCACTTCACGTAAAGATCCCGGGGATCCTCAGCTGAAATATCATGGTGCAATGAATGACAGTATTACTCGGATGTGGATGTCTGCCTTACTCCTGTTGTGTTAGTTAGGATCCACTAGCTGAGGAAATTACCCCATCAGCCACTGAATACTGTTTATTTAACTTACAAAATGCAGATATGCTGGCAGTCAGAGGGTTAAGAGAAAGCAGCGACTAAGTACTTGTAAATTGATGTAGTGCCCTGAGGGTACCTCTGCTGGTAATAAAGTGCATCTCATAAACAGATCTGACTCCCTGCTACAGTCCAGCAAAGCAAAGTGGAGTGGACCCGTCCCAAATTAACCGTAAATGAGACTGACACTCTAACACAAATCGAATGCCCCTCAGGGCTCCGCTTACATTAATTACAAAGCCTTGGAAAACGATCTAGAAGGGCTTTCTCTTCTCTAGGATAAATTAATTGAATGGATCTGCAAATGGTGGAAAAATCAGATGTGTGTGGGGAAAAAAGCCATTTAAATCCTTTCCTTTGCTCACCCTTCTCATGATGAAAACCAGTAATATTAGCAATAACTGCTAAGTGTGGATTCACCTGGGTGTTGTTTACCTCCTCCACCACTCTCCTTGCCCTGACCTTTGAGGTGGAGAAGTCCATCTCATCTATGGATGTGGCCACTTCCAGACATGCCACAGGAGGCAAGAAATCACCACTCCAAGGCTGGCAGTGAATGGGGATGCAAGAGCGAAAATCGCTTCAAGAAAACACATGGGCTGGGAAAGGCTGAGCTTCCCAAGAGGCTTGAGGGTATCCATGTGGGCTGTGAGTGCCCCTCCATCTGTGATTGGGGTGCCAGGGGTGCTCCCTGCCCCCGCCTCACCCTGGACCACCCAGACACTCCCTGTGACAAATCTTGCTGCAGGGTCATGCCCTGTGGCCTAGCTGCTGCTGTCCCCACGCCTGCACCTCTGCCCTCCTGTCGAGGGGCTCCAGCCCCATATAGGCTCAGCCAGGCATGAAAGGGCCAAGAGACACTGGGTGGATGAAACTCCTCCAGTGGTGTTTTGGGAGAACCAAAAGGTATTTTTTTTCCTTTCCTAGAGGGAAATGGGTTTGAGACCCAACATCACCAGAGTGACACCTCCATCATGACTTTGTCCATCAATCCAGTGACCTCTATCATGACTTTTTTGCCACCTGTGCTTGTGCATTAGAACATCTCACCCTCAGCAGGCACGTCAGAAAAGCAAACAAGGTGGCAGGGCTGAATGAGATTTGGATCCACAAAAATGCAAAAAAAATCCTGATCTGAATTTTGGGACTGCAATTTGTCACGGCTCCTCCTTTCTTGTGATGGGCTGTGGGGCCAGGGCAGGTAGTAGGTATTTGTCAAGGCAGGATGGCTCCTCTCCAGCTCTGATTGAAAGCCACCATGCTGGCAGGCAGAGGGGTGAAAGTGTTGCTTCATGCCTTGTCCTCCAGCTCTGCTGCTTTGCATTTCAGATGCGGGGGCATGGTTTACAATCTAATTCCAAAACAAAGGCGGGCATCAATTTTTTATACTTTATTAAGTAACCTGTTTGGATTTTTATGGTTCAACTAATATTTGTGGGTTTTTTATTGTGAGCAGCCATCCAATAGCAACGTTAAATAAAAAGTGGAGTCTCTTTATTGATTTCCTTTTACTTAAAAACAAACATGTCATATATAATCAAGATGTACACTGCTTGTAGATCGTAGAGAGCACATTTGTAAAACCATAGAAAGAAAAAATTAAATGGAATCTATCACAGCCACCTTTCTGAATCATTCGAACAGGGATGTTACATACATAAAATGCTTATAGTCTTTCTGGCAAACTTTTAATACAATCATTTGGTTTGCACTTTAAATGCCTGGCATATTTTAACCCTAGAGATAAATGAATCTCAGTGGGATTGCTGAGTAATTAAGAAAAGTGTCTCTGATGGGCTTGCTTCATACAGAGAGGTGAAATAACACCAGGAACGTCAGCCGATTGTTTGATATCTTTACATTTAAAAAAAAAAAGAAGGCAAAACCCAAGTCATGCCATTGTCAGGCTACACGACAGCAATTGCTTTCAAAGTTGGGTTTTCGGTGTTAGCTGTATTGTGGTTCTATAAATTGCCATTTAAAATGTAAACCAACATGCGTTGTGGAAGGAAGCCTCTCGAGACCCCCTGAGCCGGAGCATGATGGCCTCGAGGCCGCAGGTCAGGGCTCATCTCCTCAGTGAGTCTTTCCTTGATGGAGGGCAATAGCTCAAGGGGTAGGTGGCAGTGGTGGAAGGGCTTGGGGAGTAGATGTTTTCTGCCCGCTAGCTAATTGCGGACAAAAGATCTGAAGGAGTTGGGGCTTTTTCCTATTAATGGGTCAAGAAACAGTCAGGATGATCTTGCTAACCTGCTTTTAGGTTTTTCTTGAGCTATATCAGGGTGCTTGGTTTTAATGAAGGCTCTGATTTTTTTGGTAAGAAATGACAAATAGAAATCAAAACACTGAGCCCTCCCCCAAAAAGAAATCAAGCTTTGAATTACTACCTAACTGTTTGATGTGCCATGATGAGCAACACATGCAGTTTTAGTCCCAGTGCTATTACACACTAATCACACTGGGAACTCTCCCTCAGCTATTACTGCCAGCAGAGGGATGTTTTAACATTGACACATTTAACTCAAAATAGTCACTTTGCCAGAAAAATCTTCTTGGAGTGCAGGCACTGGGAGTTCTCCCTTCAGTGTAAAGTAGCAGAGCTAAATCCCAGGCTGGGAGCTTGCAGCCTTGATCTCTGCTGGCTGCACTGAGGTCAGGCTCTACTCGCCTCTCAGGAGTTAGCTGTATCACAGTCAGAAATGCGTGGCGTCAGCTGGGACTTTTGCCGACGATACTGCTCTCGATTTGCTTGCGCATCCTCAGGCATGAAAAGCATTCCCGGAAGAAGGTGATTTTATCGCCAGAGGTGACAACCGATCTTGTTATGAAAAGTATTAGTTATCCTCTGGAAAACAGACCCAGAATTAAGACATCAGGCATTTAGGACTGTTGCCCCTTTAAATGATTATTTTCAACAAAAAGACATTGTTATTATTGGTGGAGAGGTGGCTGCAGGAACAGTCCATTTGACAATTGTGTCTGACAACGGGGACAAAAGCGCCTGTTTATTGGCTATATAAATCAAATTAATTTAGTTAAATTTACAAAGGCAGAAGAAAAAGCAATAAGGTCTGTCCTGTGGCCGTGTCCCGAAACAGAAGCAACACTGTCAGTATCAAAACTGCTCTCTCCAGGGAAACTAAGAGTGTGATGTGCCTGCAAGTATTTGGTTGTTGTCATTTCCAGTGCTACACATTGCAAATTTATTTCAAGCACCGTTGAAAACCTACACCAGTGAGAAACCACCTGCCCAGAGGTACCAAGTGGGGTGACATGCCCACCAGCATGAAGGGGAGTTGTGCCATCTTGCTCCAGGGAAATAGTGAAATGAGGGTTTATAACCAAGGTTAATAACTCCAGATGTATCTCCTTCTGCCACTCAAGGAAGGTGGATTATTTGTAGGCACATGTTCTGGCCCCGTAACTCTCACCTCCTACCCCCCTCCCCCTGCCCTTCTCCACAGCTCTACCAACATCCCTGTCCATGACTCCAGCCATGTTTGAAGCATAGCACAGCATCACTTGTCCACTTGTGATGCAAAGAGGAGGTAAAAAGAGGTCATACTTTGACAACCCTCCCCAGCATTTCTCATCTTGGTACTTGCCATGCTAGTCAAGGCAAGACATATCTGATGTGGGTCCTGGACATCGCAGTCTCTAGCTCATGAGACCCTAGTCCAGATGCAGAGAAAGAAAATCGCAGCAGGACATAGCTGACATCAGCATAATTGGAAGGGTATAGTAACCTGAAGGACAGCCTAAAAATTCGTTTCAGGAAGGACCAGTCACCTCTGCCTTTTCTTCCTGAGAAGATCCTGAAGGTGAAATGAATGGTTTAAGGGTGAAATAAACGGTTTAAAAACAAAATTCTGCCATCAGATACCTGTCTACAAATGCCACCAGTGTCATGGGAGCACCATATGTGAACATGGGAAGAGGATTTAGTGCTCCAGGTGAGGCTCTTCTTGTTGAGCCCTGTTTTTTGTGCACACTTTCTGGGCAGATGACTCCTTGCACCGTCTCTGACCTAGCTGGGCTCAACCTTAGCGTTCTGTGGGCTGAAAAAGTGCCACCAGCTGCCAGAACGCCTTCAGTGCATGTACAGATGTGAAAGGACATGGTCCAGGCAAGCTGTTACTGGGTGCAGCTCATGAGGGACGGATGCTTCTGGTGGTACACTGGGATATGGTAATCATCTTAACAGGACTTGGCACTGAGTACGGCCTCCCGTCCACATCGCTCTCTGACTCTCTGTGCCATTAGCTAATTGAGCTTTGCAGCAATACCTCAGCAACACTGGCACTGGCAGGCACACTTTTCAGTTGAGTAGATACAGATTCAGAAAAGCTACGTGTTCCACCAGGCCTGTGGTCATCAGTGGGATCTGCAAGCCTTTAGATAGTGGGAGCTGATGAGATAGTGGTAGAGGACCCTGGGCTCATCAGGACCACATGGAAAGATACTGCTGGGCTTTGTCCCAGCGACTCTCGTGAAAAGGGTTTAGAAATTCAGAAAAGGGATCTGAAGTTTAGACCTAGTTGTCACTTGTCCAACCCATGTCTGCATTGGCAGGGGTTATGGCCGGCAAGGGGGAGCTCCACTGCCCAAAGCAGGGTGGGGACCAGAGGCAACACAGAGAAATTTGCACTGATGTGTACCCAGACTAATTTGGGGTCACCTGTGCTCTGGGGCCTTCACTAGGGCCAGGCCAGGGGTATGCCACAGCCAGAGAGAGCAGCATGGACTGGGCACATATCTCTACAGCAGGCAGGACCCCTTGCACAGACTACTCCTGCTGATCAAGGCAAGGGCTGGCCTTCTTGACGGGCTGGCAGAGTACTGCTACTGACAAGCAGTTCCTCAATGAAGCAGCTCCTGCCATGGCACCCACTGTCCAGGCGGGATGTGCAGGGGCTTCTGTGGGGTCACAGGGTGCTACATACTGGAGTCACTGCTTCTGTGGCAATGCCCAGCTTTCTGGGCTTGGAATTCATCTCACCTGTTTACAGAGTAGCGTCGTGCTGTCTGTGAGAGTCACAGGTGTACAGTCAGTGGAGCAGATTTGGAACTTTTAGGTGGTGAGTCATCTAACCCATTTCAGATATCATCTTTAACTTGAGATACCCCAGACCTGCCTCTCCCCACCGTCCCAGGAGGCGCAGCTGGCTAACTCAGGCATAGGCATCTACTAGAAGAAGATGTGTGCCACTTCCAATGGCTGCAATATCATTCATGAGCATCTCCTAAAGCTGACTCAACCAGGTCTTGGAAGACATAAAAGTCCAAGACCAGTAAAATATGTTCATAGGATCCAAAGCTCTGAAGCAAGCCTGAATTATTTATCATCGTGTGACCCAGAAGAGCAGGGACTTCAGTCTGTCTTGCTGAGTTGTTTGGACACGGCCTTCATTGCCCAGGCTCTCCTCCAAGGGGTGAGGCAGGAGAAACACGACCCAGTGCAGCGGAGCTCGTCTGCTCACCCAGAAGCTGCTCACACTTTGACGTGAATGCAGCAGGTCTGTCTCATTTCTGCTATCTGTCCATCCTTTGCATGTCTCCATGCATCTGTCTTTGTGTCTGCTTTAAAGCTGTTGGACCAAAAACCCCACCTGTCGTAACTCTGGCAGGCTCCTAAGGAGGTGTCCAGCATCTTGATTAGAACCAGCACTGGATCTGAGAGCACGCTAAGGATATTAGAACGTGACAGCGTGGCCACCAGTCTGCGTTGCTGACCACCGCTTACCCCGTTGGAGTGCAGCTCTGGGACTGAAACACCAGCCTGCAGAGCATGATCAGAGGCAGCCTCTCAGGCCAGCTCCCCTGCAAATGAGAAACTCTCTGGCCCTTAAAACCTGCTCAGAATTAAAGGCTGCCTCTCCACAAGCTGCTGTCCAGGCTGTAGGCAGGAAAAGAAGCCCCCTCTATCCATCCCTACTGGCTCCCAGCACTTTTTCTCTCCACGCAAGGTGACCACCACCCTGTGCTGGTATGGCCCGGGGCAGCAGGATTCTCCACTGGGCACTGTGTTAGGCTGGCAATTGAAAGCAACACGTCCTTATGGTAATGTGGGCACCAGACAGCCACTTTGAGTAGGAAAAGATGGCAGTTACTTTATCTAATAACAGCATGAAAATATAAATTTTCTTTATTAAGCTGCTGGCTTGCTGGTGAGAGTTAAAGGAGATGCTCTCTTGGGTATAACATTTGCAGAGAGAAGTGGCATGAGATATTGCCATAAACTCTTCTGTTAGGAAGTGAGGAGAGGAAGGGAGAGCATACCTAATGCAGTGGTATGATGAGTCAAAATTAAAAAGGTGGAGGCATCAACCTCTTTCCCTAGGCAGCAGAAAATCCCCAAGGAGAAATGAAGAATTCCCCTCTTGATACGGCGACTAGAAAACTCATGTACTGCTAATAATAATGTAGGAAGGATGGCTTTGAAAGAAAAATGCTTCTTGCCATATTAGTGTCCTTCAATACCAGAGGGACAGGTAAGTTTCTGCTGAAGGGAGATTAGCAGGAAAAGCCCAGCTCAGCAGCTGTGCATTGACAATGCTCTGTAGGCAGCCAGGGGGTTGCAGAAATGACTTTTGCCTTGTGACAGATGGGGGAGACATGGCCCAAGGGAGGCAGTACCTCCATGCGGTTTCCAGGGAGGTACGTGGTTCTCCTCCCTGCCCACAGGCAGCTCTGTCTCCCACATGGCTGTGCTGAAGTGGTGTGGGAATGGGCACCCAAAGGGGTGGACGTGTCACACTTGTAAGCAGTGCACCATGATGCTGTGTGCCGGATGGGTCATCTTGCTTCTGCACTCATCAGTGGTGAGGAGCAGATCAGACTCAAGAAGAGACGAGGGGGAGGCAAGAGCGACTTGATCTTGGATGAGAAAGGTGCTTTGCAAAGGAAACACTATCTGTCTATTGTGTTTGCTGAAGAAGGTTTTAGGCAAAAAACCTGTGTCTTCACCTGGAGAAAGCCTGTGATGGCAGAGGCTGTCCCAGCTCAGCAAGAGAAAGCACAATGACTTTCTGCAGGCAGAAGCTTATTCAGGAAAATAACTCAGACTGTAAATATGATTAAAAATGCTAGTGGTAAAGAAAAATAACCTTTTGAAAAACTTACCAGGTGGTGCCACTGGTCTGCTTCATGTAAAGATTCAAGCCTAGGCTTTTTGGAAAGGATGTGCTCCAAACAAATCACAAAGCAGTTGGTATGAAGTGACACGTGCTATACAGGGGGGTCTACAACTCTCCTCCCAATTTTAAAAATTGCTGGGTCTGCTTCCCTATGGATGTGACCTCCAATGCACCAATACAACTGTTGTTGAGGGAACAGTTGAGAGAATACCAGGAGAATGAACAGCAGGTGGTGGTCCTTGCCTATGAGCTGACTCAAATGCCATCTTCTGTAGTCACTGCTGTGGACAGGGTGATGGGCTGGAGGGACAATTGCACTGAGCTAGTGAGATGTTTCCTGTGTTCTTGCTGAAAAAGATCTCGAAGACAAGAGGGGAAAATAATAACAGTGCAAACACCTCTCCTCAAAACATGCTGTGAGACCCAGGAGAGCAGACGAAGCTCCGTACATTGAGTTTGTATCCAAAGGATGAAGAAAACTGCCTGACATCTCATTTAGGTCAGGGGAACTGCATCCTTAGTGTGTCCCCTTCCCCCCACAACTATAAAGGAAGCTGGGCTGATGCACTGAGATGTCAACACTCATGGGAGAGGTGCCTGATTGCATCCTGCTCCTCCAGTCCCTGGCCAGAAGAAAAATGGGCTCACATCTTGGCTAGAAGGTGGCTGGGACCTGCCTAGCATTCCTGGAAGACAGGGCTGAGGGTGTAAAAGGGGTCCTTCCCTGCCCCAAGGTGCATATGTGGGCTGTCCCTGCTAGGGGGCAGTGGCAGGGTAGCTTGACCTAGCTTTCCCCAAGGAAATACAAACAGCGGAGCCAGAGTACATCCCACATCCAGCCCTGCCAGAAAACCTGCCAGTAGTCATAAACCTGGCCACACAAGCTGTCTTGTAAACTGCCTGAATGGACTCTCATGATGCCCTCCCTGAACAGCATCCACCTACCCCATCCTTGGGATAAAGACTAGTGCCGGTGTTGTCCAAGGCAGGCTAGGTTTCCCCTATGGCTGTTGGTAAAGGAGGGCAGCCTGGTGTCATCTGCATGGAATCGTCCCATGCATGTCAACAAGATATACAGGTAGGGATGAGAAGGAACTTGGGTTTCCTATGCCTGCAGTGTCTGGCAGGGCAGGAAGGCAGAGAGAGCAGCATGTACGAAGGTCACCCCTAAAGTGCCTAGTTGAAAAGATAGATACGATTGAAACCCAAGCCTTGCAGTGTAACATTGGGTTTGGACTGCTTAACATTGGCTGTTGTCCTGCCAAGTCACAGAGTGCCTGGACATCCGCTGTTTCCCACAAGCATTTCCCTTTCACTTTCAGCAGCTTGGACTGAAAGCAAAGTGGGCAAACTGGAAAGCTAGTGCCGCTGCAGCCAGTTTTTATGTCCAGCTGATCCTATTATTGTTATAACCTGAAGCAGCCTCACCAGCAGCTGAGCTGTTAGAGCATGATAATCCTGTACATATTACGATGATACCATCAGAGCTGCTGATTTGGCAAAATCTGGATCCTAATGAGGATTTAGCCTACGGCCTTTTGCCACATCACGCTTATATTTTACAGAGTTAACTATCTTGGAAATAACAGATACAGTTGCCAGAAATTTGCAACCAGCAGTTAAATGGAATCATCAAGTGCCCCTTGCACGTGGACTTGTTCGTCCTTTATCTGCCTGCATCCACGCAGTTAATAATGCCTTCAAGGACCTGCTCCATGGTTTGGGGCTAGGTAGGGCAGCAGACCTTGCACCCCTAAGTGTGAACGAGACCACCATGAACTCAAATTAATGGAGTTACACTGGCCAAGAGCCCCTGTGTGTAAAAGCAGAAGGAAGACCTGGATCCACACCCACACACTGCTGGGCTTGTGCTAGCACGCGACTATGCGTGCACGGCCAGATGCCACAGTCCCGTGGAGGTCGGAGCCCTTGTCAAGCAGGTGCTAAGTCATGTGTTGAAATGCAGTAAGTGGGCTCTGCATGTCAGTATTGGGACATGAACAATAAGGGCAATAAAACATTTTCCAAAAGGGCCATCACAAACATGAACTCAATGCACTGAGCAGACGTGACCTTCAGATGCACTGGGCACTCATATTCATCCTTTTCCACAAATTTTGCTGGCAGGGAGGTGCTCCTCAGAAGATCACACATAGAAGGCAAGATGGGCACAGACGCATGCGGGGATGTGGGCACCGCGAAGGTCCCCTGTCCACCCTTGAAGTTGGTCTTTTCTTAGCAAGAATGACAACGCTTTTTGTATACCAGCCCATTGGTCAGGACGTATATTTAGTTTGAAGACTAAATATATTCAAATCCTGTGGGATCAGGGACACCCACCCTGCTCCTCCCAGAAGGCAACTGAGTCTCAGGGGGGCTGGACCATGGCACTGCCAGGACTCCAAGGCTGGCTGGACAGCAGCGATGAGGAGCACCATCTCTGCTCCCGTTGTATGCGGTCATGGCTCCTCAAGCCTAGTTGAGTCAATCAGTCAAACAGAAATAATCCCAGGAGATTTAGGTGGTGATAATCAGCACAACTAGCAAGGACCTTTTGCTCTTTTAAGGCTTTGATGGCAGAATACTTGCACTGATAACTTGCAGACTAAAATTTGCTGGTATGAAGTGTTTGTGCAGCTACCGACTACAAATCAGGCAGAAATAAATAATAAATAGCTGGATGCTCACAGTTACTTTGGGAACGGTGAAAAGGATACATTTTAAGCAAATCATTTCACTCACTTGTCCTCAAGTCTGTCTGAAAATATTCTCAAAGTGTCTCTCAGCACTGCAAAAATTATCTCCTGTTCTAATTTACAAGCAAATGTTAAGAACTGAGTGATACATATTCCTTCCATCTTCAATGTTTTGAGTGTGTGGGGGAGTTTGTGTCGTCAGCTGTTCCAGCATTCACAATTTCCCACTTATTTATCTACTCAGGCCTCCTTCTTTATTTATTTTTCTTTACGCACAGGATCTCTGCAGTCTGGCAGAGCCAATATTGCAGTATTGATTTAGGAAGAGACAGTTGTGGCAACCCAGTCCCAGGCTGAAGCCCACACTGTTGGGGGGCTGCTCCGTCCAGAGGACAAGCCCCTCCCCCAGCGTGGGGCTCACATTTAGAAAGAAGAAAGAAAAAAAAGAAAAGCTACTTTTTTCTGTTCTGCTTTGAAGGGAAAAAGGATTACCAAGGCTAAATAAGCCATCTGAGTACTTAGCTAGCAAACCTAAATAGCACCCTGATAGGAAGTTCTGGCAGAGACCTAATTAAATTAACCCTCTTTGATTTATTAACAACCAGAGCAACATATCACACAGGATTGTCCCATGAAATGAATGTGCTTTCTGATTCCCTCAGCTGCTTTGGTGCAGTCACCTCCTGGAAAACCCAGTTATGGGGACTCAAGCTTAATGAGACTCAATGGCTCGAGAAGGATCCCTGCCCACCAACAGAGATACGGGCTGGTAATAATATGCAAAAGGATGTTATTTTCCTTGCACTTCCCTAATTCCCTTTTAATGCCTAGGACAATCTAATGGCTAATTTGTAATTTCCTGCCCACCGATATGCAGATGAATGACAAGCAAAAGCCTTTTGCATGTTTAATTATTCTGTTGATTTAGAAGCCACTGTTCCCTCAGTGCAAGTTTCTCTCTGTGTGTGCTCTCATGCATCATGTATTTCATTATTTTTAGAAGCATGCTCTGTGCCTTTTTATGCTCTCGTAGCTCTAGCATCCAGTAATTGCCATGTTTTGTGTTCAACGGATCTGATCCACTGGCAAGTGCAAATCAGGAAAACATTGCTGACTTTAGATGGAGTTATTCCAAGTTGCACCAGACCTGAGACCTGACCTTTCCTATTTTTAGTGGTGGTGGGAAATGTTATTTGTATGCTGGGACCCTTGCGAAGGGGTGTAAATTTCTAAAATTTAGAAAACTTCACAGTGATTAAAATCCAAATCAAAGCCTGCAAATGCACAGACGTGAATCTATTTATATAGCGAGCTCTATTTCTGCTTAACCCCTGCAAGGAACTGTAACTCTCTTTGCATATTTGATTTTTCTCCCTCAGTAAAACATAGTCTACTTAATCTATTTTTGCTACTTTCTAACAGTTTCACTGGTGGGCTTCTTCCCTACGCCTTACATTTAGCTTTGGTATCAGAGCACACTTCTGTTAAATTAAGGCAATTAATAAATGGAGACGTTAAGCAATCAATTCTGCCTGCGTATCTCCACAGCCTTACGTATGACTGGCTGTAATCACAAGATAAATGCAATGTGCTGATGTATGGTAATGCTCAATAATACATTCTCCACCAGGCTCAATTCATCAGGGAGTTTCTGGAGGGGAGGCATTTGTTATTGGCTGTCTCCGGACCTCAAGGATAACATTTCTGTCCTTTCCATTGGCCGACCTGCTGCTGCAAGCCTCTTCCCGTCTTATTTTGATGATGAATATGAAGGCATGCTAAGCTGTGCTGGAGCGTAGCTCTTGCTGACTGCACTCCCTCCCTGGGCTCAAGGACTCAGGGGCTCCCTCGCTGCTTCCCCTGCCCACCGCCAACAGCAGCAGCAGCAGCAGCAACGCCAAAAGTTGTGATGCTTTTCTTCACCCAGTGCTTTGGGGCTGTGTTAGATCTTATTCACCTGCGGTTTCAGCACTACAAGGCAAAGAGGGTTTTCTCAGCTGCCGGGCAACTTGTCTGCGTCGTCAACCCAACACACAGCCTGAAGGTGAGTCAAAGATATTTTTTTCTCCTCTGACATCTTCTCATCTTCCCCCACAGCAGCACCGGTGTTCCTCTGCAGGGAATGAAACGATACTCTAGCAGCAAGGGTAGAGTGCTGTTAACACATTGCAGCCCTCGCAGCGAGGATGCTTGCATTGTCTGTCTGCATGATTCCCTTCGGAGCAAAGGAGAAGCAACTCACTGCTCCAAGCAATCGTGGGAAGTCACTGCTCCCCCTCCGCAAAGTTTCCTCATCCCTTTCAGCAGTGTAATGAGCACACATATTGCAAGCATCTGAAAAAAAATATTGGAAAAGTTAGTTGGATGAATTATTGTCCCATTTTGGTGGAAGGATGCTGGGTGGTCTCCCAGGCTGACACCCAAGGACAGCAGGATGCTGACAGGCAGTGGGGAGCAGCAGCGGGGGGAGTTGAGGGAGTGGGGGGTGGTGGGGCAGCGGCAGCAGAAGGATCTCCAGCTGCTGGTCTTGTTTGTTTTTGCAGGGGAAAAAGGCTGTTTCTGCCTGCTGAGGGGAATCTGAAGTAATTTCTCTAGTGCTGAAACTGTCCTTAAGCTGTTTGCAAGGTGAATCTATTTTAGGTGGGAAAATATATTTGCCTTAATGCAAAACTATTTATAGTCTCTAGCAAATATTTCTCTTACTTGCATAGTTCTGGATTTTCCCTGACAAAGTGTCAACAGCTCTGTCTATGCCAGAGCCCTGATGTTTGTACGTAGAGAAGGAGCAGCAGGGGGAGAAAGTGACTGGGAGACATTAATTAATCTATCGCGGTAGTGAATGACCAACTTTAACGAAGTGTCTCTTGTTTTGCGGAACGTCCTTGTGGACCTGACTTGCGATGCTGTTTCACTAACCAGATGCAAACTCAGAAATGAATTTAATTTAGGACAACTTATCTTTGGCCCTGCTGGGGTCCATGTGAGCAACTTGGAGGTGTTGCCGGCAGGGCAGCATCTTTCCCAAGCTGTGGGTCCCTGGGAGGTCTGCTGATGGGGCAAATCCCTCTTCAGAGCAGCATACCCCCTAAAAAAGGCCTATTTCCTGGAGGTGTATTTTCAGTCTCAGGCTGTGCTCAGATAGGGAGAGGTTGTTTTTAGCAGGGCATCAGCTCCAGGAGGATTTCCCTGCAAGGCTGTGCTCAGCACGGCAATCACTGTGGGCTAGGGCAGGCACTTCCAAGGGACGGACTGCTCGGGTGCAGGCTTGCCTCTTCCAGCACCACAGTCTTCCACAGACACAAGCTATTTAAAAAACCCACAGCCTTGTCATTATCTGAAAGGTTCTGGCCATACAAATAGATAAAAGGATTAGCCACGTTCCTAAATGCATGGGGAGATCTTGTAAATGAATGCTTCTATGCTCGACCCCTTTTATGTGACTGTTTCCCATTACTTTCATCTATAATTTTAATAATTTAAAAAAAAAAAAAACTGAGCAGAAAAGGTTATTGAAGGTCACAATACAATCTCAGTGCCAGTGGCACTGTCTGATGAGGTCCCATAAGCACACAGAGCAGTATCCACTGACTGCTCCAGTGGTATCTAGGACTAGACCTGAATTTATTAGCTCAGATCCTCTTGAGTTGCAGATTTGCTGTTGTAGGAGCTGCAGTATTTTACCTTTGAGCACACCAGAAAATGTTGATGTTTCTGTTCCTCTCTGTTAACACATAGGGCATTTCAGTTTATTAAAATCCCCCATGGCCAAGTTCGTCACTGCTCAGACCCAAAGCACAGTAGAGACACAAACAATTTTGGTATTATCTTGGCAGGTCTTGAAATTAGGCACTGAATGCAAAACTCTTTTGGAAACAAACAGGATCCTCTAGGAAAAGGTCCAGCATGAAGCCCCAGTGAGAATTGTGTTGACCCGGATGGGAATTGCTCCTGTGATAGAGTTGCAGTGAGAACCCAATTGCATGTGTTTCCCACAAGGGCCAGTTGTGACATCAGGTAGATGGGACAAACTTACAAGAAAATGCCCTGCTCTGAAAATAACCCTCTGACTGTAAAGTGAAATATGCTTTGAAAGTGCTCCTGAGTTATCCAGCTCACATCCAGCTGTATGAATATGGTGGGCTTTACCTCTGATCCGCTCTCATGGTGTTCCTTTTAGTTTCCCATCAGCTCTCTAAGGAATGCAACACGACTTTGTGCCAGAAAACGGGTGGGTCGGACGGGTGGGTCAGACCCCTTCATGCCCAGCATGGCACTATTGGCACTCACTGGCCAGCACCAGTGAGCAGTAGGAGCCTGTGGACTAACGCCAGCTGTCTCTGAGCAGGACACCGTGCTCCACCTGCTCTTACCTGGCAATCGAGAGTGGTCACCTCCAGTCAACAAGGCACCTTGTCCAAAAACTGGTGTCAGAGACAAGCCCGTTGAACCTGCTTCTCAGGGTGTCCTTTTCTCCCACAAGGGTGCACAGGGAGGTTGTGGTTGCTTCCTCCAGCAACCTGGCACAGAGACTTCTGAAGCTGGGACAGGGAAATGCCCCCCAAACTGACCAGTATGCTAAATGACACCTGAGGGACAATTACAAACGGCCAAACCATTCCTCTGTGGTGGTTTACAGTATTATGACTTCTTTGATGTTTCATAGTCTATTATTTCTAGCCGGATCATTTCAACTGTAACATTTTGTTGACAGCCCCCAGATCTATCTTAACAATTGGCAAGTGGAGTGAAAACTATATTAATGTTTCTGGTTGATGAATACAAGCCTGTTAGGAAAGAAGGGCTAGGAGCAATGTCATTTCTCTCCCCTCCATTTAAGGCCTAAATGTTTGTGCTTACTCCAAAATTGTAAGCTCTTTGCAAAGGGATTCTTTTATTCTCTATCTCCACAGCACACGGGCAAGGGGACTCCTGGCTGACTGGTGCAAATGATAAATGACAGGCATCATATTCTGATGTGATTATGCACTTTGATATCCCTCACATAGGTCAGGTCCTCAATCAGTGCCAATGCACGTTACTCCATTAAAGTCAAATTGCATCAGGACCTCCATTCTCACTCCTTCTGTCCAGGGGAGTGCTCAAGGATGATGGAGGCATCCAGCCCACCACAAGGCCCCATGGTTGGGGATCATGCATGTGTGTCAGAGTTTTAGCATCATGGAAAGCACTCGGTAAGCAGCAGAGAGCAAGGGAGTCCTGGTACCTTCCAGGGAAAGGCTGCACCAGCTTCTGCAGACCCATAGATAGACCAGTGGGAGCTTCCAGTAAAGTTATGTCAGCACGCTGTCACTGTAATCGCAGCCTGGACCTCTGACCGTGACCAGAGCCCATCACTTACCTCTTCCTTTAGGAGAGGACCAGAGGTTGTCAGAGAAGCACATGCTGAGGAAGAAACCCATCTTTCTTCCCACTGAAAGGCTCATTAACTAGGAAGGCTGATGAGCAATTCAGTGTATCTTAAAGGAGAGGATGGTAAGTGTGTCAGCACAGACACCTCTATTGATCTGCTGCTATTTTCCCTGCGCACAACAGGCTGACACAGGCGGCTCTAAACAAGGAAAAACAATTTTGCAACTGTCTCCCTCCATTTCACCTGTTTGGTAGGGTTATGAATAGTGTGGGGAGTTGTTTCAGAGCCTCTTTGTTCCTCTTGCTGCTTTCTGTTCTTTGTCCAACTATGAGCTTTCCCAGGCCCAGCAGCAGCACTTTATGACACAGTGCTACGCTGGGATCAAAATTCACTTGCCAAGCAGAGAAAACCACATTATTTACCACACTTCTATAGGTCACCTTCATTCTTGATCGCATTATATGCATTACCTTGTAACCTGTCTTCCTTCAAGTGTACAGTCACCCTGACACCTCCCTTTGGAGAGGGTCTGCTAGGCAGGGGAACTCGCCAGCCAAGCGGCTGCTCCCTCCAAGGCGATATTAATTCAAGGAGCACCGCTTATGCTGCTGGCTGCAGGCCCCAGTGTGCAGGGTAAGTTTTAAGGTGCTCCATGCGTGTGGAAGAAATGAGCAGGGTTTGCGCATCCTGAGGACGTGAGGCTCGGTGTTTTCCCCCTGTTAATAGCGATTCTCCCCAGCACTGCTAATGGCACCCCAGGGAGAAGGTGAAGGTGAGTGGTGTGTCCTCACTCCTTAGCTGGCATCAGTCCCTGCCCCAAAAACCGGCCGTACGCAGCAGGGGACTGCAGTGCAATCACAGCCCAGCCAGGCATCGATGCTTTGTAAGGAGCTGTGTATGGCTGTATAAAACATACCTTCTTCATTCAAAGAGTTACTAGCTTTTTACACACAACTTTAACTCTTTGGAGAGCGTGAAAATTGTTCTTATAACAAGTAGAAAAGTCTGTTTACAATGCTCTTGTAAAAACCACCCATTTCCATCTCTGTAGGACTTCAGGGAACTTGTTGAATTGCAAATTTGGAGGAGGGCATAAATAGTTCAATTCTATATTCAAAAAGGATCGAAGCATATTTTATGGGGCCAAGCTGTTTTCTAGTGGGTTTTTAAAGCAAAAAGTAAATCTGCTCGGAGTTAGGGAAGGGATTTGAATCCTGTTATAACAGTTCGGCTCGGTGTGCAGTGGCCAGCCAAATAGCATTGTAATCCACTTTATCCCCAGCAAAATTAAAGTGCTATGGTACATTATACTCCCATGAGATTTATTTATTTGGAGGAAGGGAGGAGAGGGACTCTGAAACATGCTATGAACAACCCCCAGATGTCCTCCGCCACTGCCTTAGCCCAGACAACCTCAAATCTCCAGTGCAATGCTGTGATTTAGGGAGCCCAGGTGTGGTTTGGCACTAATATCCAGTAGGACCGTGACATCCACAGTGAGAGGGGCTGCAAAATCTCCTGTTACCTGTAAACACAGGCTTCTGGCAAGGCGCCTGGGTCCTATTCCAGCTGTAGGCCCAGCTGAGCACTGGGCATCTCAGACTTTCAAATCCTTTTGCAGGGATGCAGACAGCAACAAGCAGTGCTGCTTTGCCACCCCTCCTTCAGCCCTGCCTCTGTTTGAAAGGATTTCAGTGGGCAAAACTGGAAACCAAGTTGACCACAAGCATCCTGGGAGCCTCCATCTGTGCATCCACAGTTGCCTGCAGACATGGCCAGAATGGTGCTCTGTGGAGGCAAGGCAAAACACGCTCTCCCCAGGGGCTCTCCGTCCACCGCTGCCACTGCCTGGTCCCAGGAGCTCCCCTCTCCCATAACCCATTATCCTTGAGCAGGAGCCACACACCTGCACAACCCACGGGGCTATAGCAGGGACAGCATGGGCTTCGCTCCAGGTGCTGCAAAGCAGGGCAGCTCCAAGCTTCAGCATGGTCTCCCAGAAGAACAGTTACAGCATCTCCTCAGTGAAGGGAGAGGGAGGGGGAAAGCCACTGCCTCAGAAGTTTCTGTGCTAATATGGTTCCTCCCACCCAAAACCCGCTGCAGAAAGTTAATTACCGCTGTTAACTGGCCCTGCCTGTCATGCTACAGCTCTAGAAATGGGAGAGGGTGGGTAAGTATCCAGTCCTTTCCTACCTATGTTGATTTTGAGGGTGAAATTCCATAATAAACCCGACCTGGTAGCAGGACATTTCAGGTCAGAGGTTATCGATGGAGGATGGTGGTGTTACTTTAATACTAGAGAATAAAAAGTCCCAGGCCGGGTTGACAAGCATCATAAATTTTGCCTCAAAGTCAGAATTTACACAGAGTATAAATGTTTATTTAACCATTAAGATTCTCTCCTGATATCAAAGATGTCCCAGCACACTTAACTGGGGGGCACTTAGAAACTTCTCTTTTTTTTTTTTTTCTCAGAAGCAGTCTTAAGTAATCAAAGAAACTGAGTTTAAAGGTAGCACAGCAGATCTCGAGAGCTCTGGTAAACCAAGGGAAAGGAGCTGCTGTGGCTGTGCCCTCTCTTCCCGGGGCTTTGGTGCTTCCTGCACCATAGACAACCATCACAAGGGGTAATCAGGTGTCTCAGCTGGGTGCAGAAAAGGGAAAACCAATAATTTCACAGGGTGGCAGTGGTGAGGACAGTTTTACCCAACTTTACTGGGGACTGTGCAAGACAGTGAAGAGCATGGGAGGACACAGCCACGCTCTTCTATGAGGCTGTGATGGTGACAACTGCTACTCCTCTGGCATGGTGGGAGCAATGACCATAGGAGCGATAAGTGTGATGGGCTGCCCTCAGCACCTGTGAGTGGCATAGCCTCTGGCACACATGGCACAGTACGGCGTAGTGCAGTGAAGATTCATGGTCCTCCTTGAAGCTGCTGGAGGTGGGTACCAGGAGACACATAAGCCACTAAAAAGGAGAGAATTCCTTTGGAAAGCTGAGCAAGATTTAGATAATACACTGGGACTGCTTTTGGTGTGATTTTTGCAGCAGAGGCAAGCAGAGCTGAGCCACCATGTTCAACTGATCTGCATCCAGCTTGTGATGGAGCTGGGGAGAGCCTGCACTTGAAGTCTCCAGTTGGGTCTGGCTGAATGTGGTGGCAACTTCCCAGCCCACCTCTGTATGCTCATGCTGTATTTGGAAATGAAAAGCATGGATGTTGAGACATTTAAAACCTTATCAGACTGCATTATTTTTCTTTCTTCCCGTATCTTGTCTGGTTTTTGTTAAGTACCTTTTCTTCTGCACTATTGTTCCTTCTCATCTTGCCCATTCCTTGCTATACCCAAGCCTTAAAGCAAAAGATTCTCTTCAGCTGTTGTTTGATAACCTAATTTGGGGCTTTTTAATATTCCCACTGAAAGGAAAGCATCACTGACTTCACTGCAACTTCAGATCTCTTATTTTCCTCTAAGCTCTTTCAGAAGAAATTACAATCATTCAATACTCAAGCTGGTTTGTGCTGCCAATTTCCCTATTGATAGATGAAGTCCTGCTTTAAAACGATCACCGGCAGGATGAGGAGAACTACAAAAGGCGGTGAAACATTGCTATCACCACTCACAGAAGCAGCTGGTGAGGAAGCCAAGTGACTTATGTGCCTCCAAAATCTGATTGCCATCATGTGCTGGACTGGGGCTCGAGCAGGCAGGTCCAGCGGGAGGTGCCCTGACTGCCTGTTGTCCACCCAACACAGTGACCCATGACCGTGATTCCCTTCACCAGTACTGGCAAAAAAGAGTATCTTCCCTCTGCTTCGGTGTGGCAAAGCAAATCCACTTTCAGCAGGGATTTAAGATGGTTGTCTGGTGTGTGCCCTCCCAAAGTAGGCCCACATCCCTTCTGTTTCCATGCTGCAGGAGTAAGCAGCTGGGCAGAGCAGTGGCCTCAGCTGGTTTTCACAACCTTCCATGAAGCTCTTACCCCTAGGGATTATTGAGGGCTGTGCTGAGTGGCAAAATTTCAGTAGTGCATGGAGGTGTCCTGAAAATTGCTCTGGGTGACCTGCTGCTAATAGCCACCTGCAATACTTCTGTTTGGCTCTCCCACAGCATTCTCCTCCAAAGAGGGAAGAGTGTCCTGGCACTGCTGATGAATTGCCTGACACAGTGTACAATTTGAAGCACTTTTATTTATTTAGAGGCATTTCTGAGCATCTTATATAAGATTAACGGATTTATCTTTAGCTCTCCCTTTTAGTCTCAGCAACAACATGTAAAGGTCACTGGGGGAGAATGGCAGAGACCTCCGAGTACTTCGCATGTTCATTTTCGTGTATTTTTTTTTAAAGTTGGAAATGTTTGAAGCAACTTTGGAGAGCAATTAATCAGTTATTTCCATAACAGATGTAGTGCTTTCAGTTCTAGTCTTTTCTACTAGAGCAATTTTGTTCTGAACTGATCCAAACTAAAACCACTTTTCCTTCCAGATTGGCCTCCCCAGTAAAAAATAAATCATTTGCACAGCTTTAGTGATGTTACCAGTATTTTACACATGGAAATATTAAGCTCCAGAGTTGTTGGCGAATTGCCCATCAACCCCTGGGAAAATATATGGTGGAGAAAAGACACGGGTCCTTGTTAATATCTTAAAGACAAGATCACACACTGTCTCACATCAAGTGCCAGATGAAATGGAAAGAGAGACAGAGAAACGGAGCATAAAGATGAAAGAAGATGAAATCAGTAACGTCCTCTTGTGCAGAAGACAAACACTATAGATGAGCAAGGAGACAGATGCCACAGAGCAGAAAACCACATCAGCGGAGGATGAAAATATTCTTCCAGTCTTAGAGACTGCCATGCAGAAAATAAGCGAAGTAGTAAGTGTGAAATTGAAGTAAATAAGCACCACACAAAGGTTACATAGGGCAGCTGGGGTAAGGGGATGGTTCAGGTCACCTTCAGGCTTTGCAGGAATGAGAAGCTGAAATGGAAATGGCAGGATGGCAACAAGTGTGCTCATCATGGTACTGCCCTGAACTCAGCAAGTCCACTCAGGGGTTCAGTGTCAAGCATGTGCACAAATTAAAAAATATGTATGTTTTGAAGCATCAGACCCTTCATTCAGGCATACTTATTCCGAAAATTATCAAACCTCATCCAGCAAAAGACCATATGAAAATCCTGCTGGAGTCCAGCAAACTTATCCATCTCTTTTGAAGAGCGCAGGGTGAATTGAAGACATCTTTAACACAGAATGGAGCCTGGATGTCTCACTGCTTCATTGCAACACCTGATGAGAATGCCTGGTTGCACGCAGGGATGTGTTATCTCTGCTGGTTGGACTCCCATAGTATGAAAAGGCACGTTACAGAGCAGTGGGGCCAGGCTTTGCTTGTGGGGCAGTACTGTGAGTTTCCCACTTGTACTACCTGAGAACTGAGGATATCTCTGAGATGCAACATCTTTTGGAGTCTAGGATCAGTGAGATGAATTGTCCTCAAAGGAAGACTGACTTTCTTGCCACTGACAATCAAGAAAGACAAAAGACTAGCTTGGGATGAATACGTCATTTTCATCTAGCTGAAGTTAGCTGAAATGAACACCAACGATACCCCACGGTTCCTTTGACTTATACAAAAGAAAACCCCATCAGGATAATTGTCTCCATAAGATAAATCCAGAAAGTTTGGACACAGTAACACCAAGTGCTGTATTCACTACTATTTTTCACAGATTCCAGTAAGACAACTTCCTTTCCACTCCCCAAAAGCGAGTTTTGAGGGAGATTTCAGATATAGCAAAAAAGGTCTGGCAACATAAGTGCAGCATGAGAGCTTTCAATTTATTTCTACTAGAAGGAACTTCCCACTGAAAAAAAAAAGTAAGGAATAACTTTTTGGACTAATTAATAACAGAGAATTTCAAGTGAAGCAAGTTAGTAGACCGTGGATGTTGTCACCATTACAAGGCAAGAGAGAGGGTCAAAGGTAAATGTAGGGTAATGTGTCAGGGACAGAATAACTCCACGGAACAGTGCAGGCTGGAGGCCGAGTGGATAGCAAGAAGCTTTGCAGAAAAGGCCTTAGGGGTCCTGGTGAACAAGCTGAAAGTGAGACAGCAATGTGCCTCTGTGGCAAAGGACCTCATCCTGGGCTGTGTTAGCAGAAGCGTAACTGGCGGGTCCAGGTGGATGACCAGTACTCTTTGCTTGGCACTTGTGAGACCATATCCAGGGCATCAAGTCCTGTTTGGTGCTCCCCACCACAAGAAAGCTATCAACACAGAGGAGTAAGCCCAGTGAGTGGCACCAAGCTGGTTAGGAGGCTGGAGCAGAGTCTGGAATAGGAAAGGCAGAGGGCTGTCCTTGCTCAGCCTGGAGAAGAGAAGGGAATCGCTGCCTACAATTAACTAATGGGATAGTACAGAGAAAATAGAACAAGACTCTTCCAGAGACACACACTGGAAGAATAGGAAGGACCAGACATAAGCCAAAACAAGGGATATTTTGACTAGATATGCAGCAAAAAGTCATTCTCGTGGGAGTGGTGAAGTACTAGCACAGGCTGCCCAGAGATGCTCTGCCATCTGCATCCTTGGAGATTTTAAAAACTTGATGGGACCCTGAGCAACCTGACCTATCTTTGCAGTGGGCTGTCCTTTGAGCAGGGGTCGGACAACATGATGTCCAGAGATCCTTTCTCACCTGAATTGTTCTGACCAGTTCATTACTCTCCACAACTACCTGAAAGGAGATTGTAGCGAGGTTGGGGTTGGTCTCTTCTCCCATGTAACAAGTGACAGGATGAGAGGAAACAGCCTCAGGTGTGCCAGGGGAGGTTTAGGTTGGATATTAGGAAAAATTTCTTTACAAAGAAAGTTGTCAAGCATTGCAATAGGCTGCCCAGGGAAGCGGTGAAGTCCCCATCCCTGTTTAAAAGACACATAAATGTGCTTCTGATGGACATGGTTTAGGGACCTTAGCAGTGCAGAGAGAATGGCTGGACTCAATGATCTTAAAGGTATCTTCCAACCAAATGATTCTGTGATTCTGTGACCTGAAATACTACATAAAAACAGATCTTGGTGTGCAAGGAGGACTGCAGCGGTATAGCAGTCTCAAGAGCAATTATCAAACATTTGCATCAACAATGACCAAGTCAAAGTCATGTCTGAAAGACCTATCTGAAAAGAGCAAAGGCAGCAGACAGGTAGACCTGTGGGACACACTCAGGAACCCAAAGATCAGCACACTAGACTAACACCAGTGAAAAAATACGGAGCTATACCAGTTACACAACTATCTGGTAATTTATACTTGTCAGAAATGTAAATCCTCACAGTAGTCCAAAGCCCAGGGATCTTACCAGCTAATGAAATCACTCTGGATTGGAAAGGAGTTCACTATGGCAGATGAAGGATGTCAAAAGAGAGCAAGACATACTTCAAAATATGCTTAGGAATAAGCACCCTTATTGATAATTACAAGCAGTACAAAATAAACTCCGGAAAGGACAGATTGTTCAACATCTATCGGAAAAGACTTTGCACTGTGGCACAAGGGTAAACACGCTCCTGAAGAGCACTGAGTGGAGCAAATAATGTGGAGCAAGTCACATGGAGCAAATAATGCGCTTGGACAAATCTGCCTTTCGTTCTCCTTGTGGGATAGCAGAACAAACCTTCCTTGGGTTTATTCAATTAACTACTTCATGATTACTTCCCCCTATGGCAGGATCCCTGATGCTTCAGACCCTCTTTTTCACGTGCAAGCTATGCTAATTAGCTGTGCAAAAAGGTATAAAGCAGAGAGGCTACTTATATAGTGTCATTTCTGTTCCCTGCCCGGATTCTGCGTCTGTTCCCAGGCTTGATGGATTCTAGTTTTGTTTATCTCTGATCAGTGGAAGCCAGAGGTGCTGCACAGATTTTGGTGACTTAGGATGAGAAAGTGTCACTAGAGGTAAAGGAAATGCTGATTTACCTGGCCTTTTTAGGCCAGCTTGTCGTTTGTAGTATGGAGGTCTGTAGGTGACCCCCATCAGCTTAAAATATTGCCATCATCTCGCATGACTTTGTTGGTCTCTTAGAAGCTGTCATTGGCCTGTGCAAGGATAGTTGAGGGGTAGACAAAACATGGTCCTCCTGCCACGCCCAACACATTTCACAGGTCTCTGTGTGTATATTAAAAGAGTTTACATTAGTATGTCAGACTGAAGAGGCAGCTGAAATGCAGGCACGATCCCCTTTGCTGCTTTGGCTGTGCAGATGTGACTCCCAGCAGTGGCCATGCAGGCACTGGGATCAGGAATGTCCTATGGCACCATAGCAAGCTTCACCAGAGGATATTTGACAGGAACCCAAAGTGTCAGTCCTTGAAAAATGTTTTGTTGGTGTTTAAGGTTCGTTGGGTTGGAGGAGATGTTTGTATTTTATTTTCTCTTCTTGCGTTCCTATAAAATAGTTGTGATGTGGTCGGGGGCTTGTCCTGCTCATTTAGTTTCTTTTCTACCATTATTCTGGCAAATGCTTTTTTTTTCCTTAGACCTGGTGAGTCAAGCAGTATCCCATATAAATACTTACCTCAAGACATGCACCAGGTTTAGACCTCTCACTAGCTGTACTTTTGGGATTGGGTGAGAAGACATATTTTCCACAGCCACATGCCAACCTTGGCAGAATGCAAACTCAAAGAAGGCACCAATGTAGCCAGAGCACATTCCTTGCAAATAGGGGTGTGTTTTCTTGCAGACAATTCATGGCTGCGCCCAGGTCGAGATTTAAAGTGCAGCAGGAAAACAGACAGAAATGCTTGCAGTAATTCACCACCACTTCATCTGGTTTTCCCCTTACAGCCAAACTGGAATCTTTTCTTTGATTACAATTCTAGCCTGGAATCACAAGGGTCTAAATAATACAGGAAATAAAAGAGCTTTCAAAATAAAGCAGAACTTTTACTGGGTTTCTTCTGACATAGAAAATATTTTTAAAAAGAGACTAAAAAATGTTAAGGTCATGCAAGGTTGCACAAACATAACCACTGGTTTGTAAATAACTGATTATAAAGACTGAATTTTCTTTCAGGCAGTTGGTAAAAGATGAAGGCACAATCAGAAAACAGATCTGAAGCCAGCTTAATCTCCAGGAGCCTCACAAGGCAACTGGAGATAATTTAGTGTTGCAGATAAACACAAGCTTACTGGTGAGGAATCTCTTAATAATTTTTAAACTTTTAATGATTTTTTAATAATAAGCCAGTGATTAGAAAACAACATCCCTGCTCACAGATAAATCCAGGCTGTGTCTGGGTATTTTGCTTATTTGCTGCTATAACTAAGGCAACTTTAATTTGCCAGAGGCCAATCAACAGCCTATAGCAAGAGAACTCAGTCTGATGAAGCAGATGTTGGGGAAGGGAAAATACTTTCTTTACTCACTCATAGGGAAAATTAACGGATGCCGAAAGTAGCCTTTCAGCATTTTTTTGTAATAGTAACTTTTGCTTCCTGACTTCTATAACATAGAAGAAACTTGCAGATCAAGTAGCTTCTGAGTTGTTTTTCATGAAAAAGGACCCTGATGCTCTCTACAGGCAAGTCACGCAGTGGACTGCAGACAGCTCCAGTCCTGTCTGACCCGTAATTACAGCTCAGGCACTCTAGTAAGTGCCACCTGGTGTTTGCAAATAGCTGACTGTTGAAAGATGAGCAAGAACATAGTCCATCCCTCCGCAGTCAAGGAGTCCCACAGCCTAAGTCCTGTTTTGCAGATAATGTGTTTCTATGGTGGGGAACAACTCTACCTCTTGGTGGGTATCACTAGACTTCCCCAAGAGCCATCCAGTGAGCATCTGTTCCTGAGTTCATGGGAAAATAAGGCTGAGTCCCCTGGAGAGCACTCAGTGATGACAGACCCAATGCTCTGAGCCTGGGCTACAGTCAACAGTAACAGAGTTTGTTGCACCTGCCTCTGTACCCAAAACTGCTTTTCCCCTTCATGTACGAACACATCCTTTACTAACAGCACCAGCAGGCTGCCTGTCCCCAGCCCTGCTTGTCCCAGGAGCTGGGGTGTGAGAAAGGACAGAGAGGACATGCAGCAGAGCCTGGATATGAGCCAGGCTGAGCCTAACGGATAAATAGCTGCATTGGACGGGTGCAGTGCCTGAACTAATAAGCCCTGCAGGAGACAGGATCTATTCACTGAAGCATCTTGCCAAGGCATTGTGGTTTATCCGCCTCCAAACCTGACAGGCACATCCATGTGCCGCAGTGGTCCAGTGTGCCACTGGCACCATGGGGAGGGATCAGCTAGGTAGGAGGCCAAATAGTCTCCTGCTGTTGGTTCAGCTGCTCTATGTGAGGGACCCATCAGCAAAACTGGTCCTGTTGCCATAAATACTGTGAAGTCACCAATCCTTTTGGTGTCAGGAAGGCTGGGGGGATATGCTCTTTCGCTCTCACAGTTGGGTTGTAAATATGTAAGACCCAAACCGAGCCTGCTGAAGCTTAATTGTAGCCACCTAAGTTTATAATTTTTTTACCTTAAACCCTTAATGATGATTATACTCTAAGTAGAAAATATAAAACATTTTAGGAGCATTAAGTAATACTTAGAGGGCTCATTAATCCACAGTTAATATGCAGACACCACTGAGAGGAAAAGAAGCAATCATGCCGCCTCAGCATTACACAGCATGCCATCCCCGCCTGCCTTCAGGAGGGAAGCAGAGGATGCCCGCTTCACCTGGGACTGCGGAAGGAGGTGGAGGTAGACAGAAAATGATGGTCTGGGGTAGACACCATGAGGCATGCACAGCACCCTAACCTCACTTGTCATTCCGCATTGGGGTTTTGGGGCAGAACTGCACCAACATCTTCACTTTTCCCCTCACAAAGACAGCAAAGTTGGCACCTTTTTCTTTCAGCTTCCCACCAGAGTGAAATTCAGCCACCTAGGTCAAGGTTGGAGGTAGTGCTTTGGAAAAGCACATGTCATTGCAGTAACCTCTGTGCTTTTCCCTGGCAAAGGCAAAACCCTTGGGAGGTCAATCATAAATCATCTAGGCTTCACCATGCCAGTGACCCAATAAAAAAAATAAATGTGTGGAAGTATTCACCAGCCTTATCGTCACTGATAAACAAAAATACTCTTCATCAGTTTGGATTTTCTTGGTGGTTCTCTGTGCACAGTAGCGATTAGAGTGTGCCTCGTTCATTTCCAAGCATAATGACTTCCCAGTGCTGAAGCAGAGGCAGAAATTGCAGTGTCGGCAGTACAGCCATTCGGTCTCTGGGCTTTAATTCCAGGGATGGGGTTAATTCTTGTGGAAAATGTCCTAATGCCAGGCAGAAAATCGAAAAACTTGTCAGCTCAGTGATATTCCGGAGGTTTTTAACTGGCAGAAAATTCTAGGGGTTATTGTGCACTGCCTTAGGACAGGGTAAAAGGAGATTGGAGGGGCATGTCAGGCAATAGTGTATGTACTACATGGTCAAAGGCAAGGACTTCCTTGGTCCTGCCAGGGAACTTAGTTTTCCAGATACCTGTCACCACAGGAAATGAGCACTGAGGATGTCACGGTTCCAAATGATTTTTTTTTTTTTCATGTATTATCTTCACATTCTGTGTGCAAGATAAGGCTAAGACCACTCATATGCTGGTCAGGCTATATGACCAGCTGAATTACATCTTGGATGCAACACAGTGTCATGGCCAAATCTTCAAAAACATGCAAATCCCATCAACGTGGGGTGGCTGTTCTAGTTGCAAAGCAAAGAGAGAAGCAAGAGCAGGGAACCTGCTTTTCTGGTGGACCTGCCTCTCAAACCCAGTCCCAAAACTGAAGAAGGAAAGAAACACATGCGCTCAAAGGGTTAAATCCTTCTCTGGACATGAGCAGCAGGGATGCAGACACCCCCGATATCCCAGGTCTGCAGCTGTGCCCTGCAGCTCACGCATGGGTGCTACCCCAGTGGGAAGTGTCCTGTAGCGTATGTGCAGCATTGACAGCCATCCCAAACTTCATGGCCAGGGAACAGGGGATGTGGACAGGTCATCCTCAGAATAAAACAGCTTGCTGCAAATCAGCCTCCTCCTTCCTGCTCTGCGCTGCCCTCATCGCTAATGTGGACGTATCCTCTGTGCCTCCTCTAATCCAGAAACTATGCCTGGGGAAGCAATAAATGCCAGACCATGATGTGATGCTCCTGACTTTACAGAATTTTTAGGTAAGCATAATCCACTGGTGTTATTTAATTACCATAAAGCAGCTGCCTTATAGCAGCCAAAATACATCTATTTGCCTTAATTTTTCGGTATGGTAATTAACTACCAACAACTTATTTAAAACATATTTACAGAGGGAAATGTCAGAGATGCATCATTTTTTCATACCCAGTAAATGCACTCGCAATAACCAATTTGGTATTTAATTAGCTTGCTTATGAACTCACCTCTGAGAAAAATAATTTCAGAGAACATGTTAGCTAGGATGCTTAAGCAGGTTCTCACAGAGAGGATGCACCAGCTGCAGGTCAGCAAAAATTTTTTTTCTTTATTATGTTGGGGTGTTTTGCTGTTCATACAGGCTTGATGTAGTTATATCCTTCTCATCATATCATTTTTAAGTCAAACTATTAACCACAGAGAAAATCAATAGGCAATGGAACAATGTTCATCAAGCAAACCATAAATCAACTCTTCTGTGATGACGGCAGTTACCAAAGACTTTCATAAAGCTCCTGGCCTGTCATGGTCAAAGGAGAGGATACTGTTACCCTGAACAACATATCTCTGTGCATCAGACCTCAGTTAAGCGATATATACGTATTAATTGGGAAGGGAATTTGTGTTTGTTAGGACCTAGCAACAGTGAGTCCTTGAAGGGTTCCTTCTGCTGTGGCTTCCTGTAGAAGATGGGAATTGCACAAGTTAAATGGCTCTTCCATTTCTGCATTTTCTTAGGGATATAATTCTCCTGGGAAGTAGAGCGCTGGTCCCTCAAATGAAAGTTCCTGGGATTGCTGACCTGTCTTTTAGCTGCCAACCTCAGGAACTGCAGGGCATCACACTTGTGTTTTCTTTTTCCTAAATGAAGTGTGAGTCACAAGGCTGAGGATTTTCCTTTGCTTGTCACTGACTTGGTGTACTCACAGCATGTTCATCCATCTCTGAGGACAAGCATCAGGAGAGAGCCTATGAAAATGATGGCAGGGGTAGGCAAAGGGAGGGATCCCGCTTTAAAACCTTGTTGATATTGCAAAGGGTGAAGCTTTGCTGAGGGTACAGTGGTATTTTCTCACCTCCCAGACATAAATTCATATCCTTTAAAGCTAGAAGAGTTTCTTACGATAACCTAACAAGACGAGCTGCACAAATCCATAGCCAAGATCATTTCTCATCAGCTTCCTGATGTCTTTTAGAAAGACCTCTAGTTTGGACACGATGACTTTCATCTACAGAGATTACATGTCTATGGGCAAAATATGATATTTTCAGAAACGGTACTGTCAGCAGATAAAAGTACACATTTCAATACCTTGAAAGGCTTTGGAGAAGTTGGGAATGTGTTATTTAGTCTTTTTCCTGAATTTAACAAAACAGCAGCAACCTGAGATCCCACACAAAAGCCTGGAAATTAAGTATCCCATCCCTCCTGCATGGGAGAACTTTAATGTACCTACAGAACAACCGCGTCTGTTTTACAAAAAACAGAGTAACTTTGATGGGGGTTGGAGGAGAGACAAAGAAATAACCCCAGAAAAATCAATGACACCTGATTGACAGAGGTTTGTATCAATTTGGTGAGACTCCCCTTCCTCAGATTAGTTTTGCAGTAGCCTTACATTCCCTTGGTGCTCATCACATCAGTCTGTTCCCTCCACAGCAGCTTTTTCTTGTGCTCCTCTCTCTACCAGCTTTCACAGGTGTGGTTACAGCTCATCTCAACTGCTGGATCAGCACTTTTGCCCTCTGAGGCTTTGTGAAAGTCATTCCAGCTTGCAAAACGACTGACTGATGTTTCAGCACTCTGCAAAAGCCAGTGACGTCTGCACACACCTATAGCAGAGTCCCATCTCTCTCCACTGCTTTCCCACAGTAGCTGCAATGTCTTACCCTGCCCCATTTTGCCAGATTGCTCCTTTACTTCTCTCCCAGTCAATTCTGACCCATCCAGCTGGTTTCCCCATCCAGGAGCAGGCAGAGAGCACTCTCCCTGAAAAGCAAATGCTCCTGCAGGCTCATGAAGCAGCCCTGGTCATCCTACATTGGGGAGAGCAGCTGTGGGCTTTCTGTTCCCTCAGCCTTAGGGGTACTAACCTGGCAGTGTTGCAATGCCTTAATGCCTCACTTCTGTTCTAATTAAATATCGAAACTGCTATTTCAGGGTACTGGATCTTGTACTTTCTTATTTTTTCTGCAGTAGAGAGTCCATGGCTCATTGGTCTGGAAAATATCATGCTTGTCTTTGGCAAATAGCCAGGCTTTCACAAAATGTTCCTCAAGTAGAAACTCCCAGCCTGCTTATAAGCACTGTCATCTGTGTTTTAGAGCCGGAAAAACCAAGGCCTTTCTGAGGTTAACGCAAGGTCTGCGATGCAGAAAGGAGAAAGCCCCAGTCTCCTCTCTTTTCATTAAGAAAGCTTTCTCAGTAATTCTGTGAAATGAGAGATGAAACTTCTTCTGAAGTCAGGGAAAGTCTCAGGGGCTTAACACTCCCATCAGCAGAAAGAAGGGTATTTTTTTGAAGTGATCAAAATACGTTTGATTTTGAAGTTACAGAAAGCCATTGATTATGCTGTTTTCAGAGATCATCTGTCCGGGCACCTGCCACATGCAACAAACAGAAATAGAGCACTAAAAGAAAACTAAATGTAAGCTGAGAGCATTTATAATCCAGAAAACTTGATCATTGAAGGACAGACACTATTCCCTACCTCATCTCAAAGTACATGAACCAGGAGCTTTGTGAGGACATCTCAGCTCCTGACAAGGCTATTGTGACAGCCTCAACTATCTAGGATAGAAAATGAGAAAGTTGCTTTCAGGTCAGTGCTGCATCATCTCAAGATTACATTAAACTTGTTATCCAAATCGTAGGAAAAACGAAGATGCTGTTGAGTCGCCAGGGGGAAAAGTGCAAATTTCATGCAAGGTGCCTTCTGTTTGTCCCTGAGGGCAGTGCCTGGGCATCACTTGAGAGATGTTGCCTTCCAGATATGCCTCTGCTGGTGACAGTCATGATGGGGACACCTACAGCAAATGCCTTCTGCTGATTATTTGAGAGGAAGAGGGAAGTTTTAATTGATTTAAATCTATGGCAGAATTTACTTAGGAGTAAATTGCAGCTAAGTTTTATGTCCCTATTTCACAACAGGGCATACATTGTGCTCGCTTCCTTGAGATTTTATCCACCTTTGAACCAGAACTGGGGAATGAAGAGTGGAGAGCGGGAGGTGGTTTCAATGCCAAAAAGGGGGACTAGATTTTGGTCCCTTCCTTTCAGATAAATATGGTCATCTCCCCACTGGTTAGTCGATGACCCTGGGGTGGGAGATGTGCACAATGGCACTCTGGTGGCAGCAGCTCTGAAGCTCAGCCTGGCTCTTCAGCCATTCTGCAAATTGAGCTCCTTGGAGAGCAGTGGAGTAATTGTCCCATGAGTGGCCGAATCTGCATTTTCCTGATCACTCAAACACACTGTGAAACTGATGATAGTGCAGGGTTTGTGCTTTTCTCCTTCTTTTTCTTCCCCTTAATATAGCAAAGCGGTCCACTATTAATGGACATGTGTTAAACTGCTTGGCACAGCATGTTCAGCGCTGAGAGAAGATAATAATAATTTCAGGGCCACTGCTAAGAAAACGTGTTGAAGGGTCTTGAGGCAGAGTGAAAATCTAGTACTTGGGGATTAATTATCTGGAATTTAATGAGGTCGAAAGCCAGGTAGCAATTTAATGTCTGTAGATGAAGAGGATAGTTTCATAATAGACTTCAGTGGTGAGGGTGGCTTAAAAAGTTTCTGCTTCCTCATCTGTCTGTGACCAATATTACCATTTTTGGGGCTGTATTGTGAACCAGATTGCTGAAGTGATCTGCATCTCTTTTGGGAGATTATATCTGAGCTGTGACATTTCAATACCAGGCTCAGGTTTCTGCCAAACTGAAGCAAGGAAGAAGACATATGTGTCTGAGTGCATGCACGTGTTCGTTTATATACACCAACATAAATGCATTGCAGAAGCGATGTTCCCACAGAGAAAGTACAGTATTAAAGTCCAAGATTGGCAGGTCATGTCTATACTGCTAAATGAAAGAGGGATGGGAAGAAATCTCTTGCCTGAAGCTATATGACAATGTCTTCAACTGGTTAGCGTTAGCTCACACTATAGCAGTTTCGCCTTGGAGAGATGCAGCTGCAGTGGGGCAAACAAAGCCAGAGAGTGAGATGAAAATTCAGGTTTGTGGATTATCAGAAGTCCAATGCCTGGGTTCATCACTTGATCTTCTTTCGCCTCTGCACTGAACATATACAGCTCCAGATAGTGGCTTTGTGTTTCGGGCTCATCTGCCTGATGTAATCAAATTTAGGATATTTTGGTTTGTTTTTTCACTTTCTTAGTTTTATTTATATAAGTAAATACTTTAGCAAAAGGAGGGCCTGTTTCACAGTAATTTATACTTCAAAAAAGTCAACAAGAAGTCTTTGTTTTTTCCTGATTTATGTTAAGAAATACATTAATAGTTCAAATTTAATGCTTTTAAGAAAAACATGCTGCACAGTAAAACTCCTAACTATTGTATCATCTGCCATAGAGGTGTCTACTTTGCATTAGCCAAAATCCAGTCCAACCCCTCTTTCATCCAGTCCATTTTTATTCCGAGTTCGTGTTTCTCTCCAAGTACAATAACCATATCACTTCAGTTATTGCTGTCATAGCAAGATCAGACATGCTCCCTGGTTTCTCCATACATTATGTGATCTCTGGTTATGTAAAATATTACAATAAATTATGACATCAAACAGAATGCAGACAACACTATTAAAACACTATGGCATGACACATACCATATGAAATTATAGGCACACTGCCTGAGTAGGTTTATGTGTATATATTAGTTTGCATACGGGAACTGGGAAAAAATTCAAGGAATTTGAGATAATTTTTTTTTTAGATTAAGAATCAGAATATAACCACTCTGGCCTTGAGCAGAGCCTTTTCTTGCCCCTTACAAAGAGACTGATGGTTTTCTTCCAGCCATGAACCAGCGCTCCATCATGAATTTTGTTTTTTAAAGCTGTAATGATATCAGTCGTAGCTCAGCTTTCCTTAACTCTCCGCAGGCTTTGTATCAATGCAGACGTTCATGAAGAAGAGATAATGGTTTAAAAGCTCTAATTTTGTTACCCTCTCTGCCATCTAAGTTGATTCTAATGTGATTAGGAAAGTCCTTTCTTACTTAGGAAGGGTCAGTTTGCCTCAGAGGAAGTTGGGAAAGGAGACACTGAAGGTGCCAGTGCTGGTTCCATGCTCAGAAATGTTATCGTGGCAGCTAGGAGACTTGTTAACACAGCGTCCTTCATCACATCCAAAGGCAGGGAAAAGACATTGTAGTCATTGCTGCTTTATTTGCATTTGTCTGGGAGCAATTGGCTGCCACATTTCCACAAGCGCACTTCATAGAAAAAGAGGCTCCCCTACCTGGTTGTTGTGGTTGTACCGGATCAAGCCAGGTTCACCACCTCTGATTTATCACACAGCTTCACCTCAGTGCAATGGAAGACCACAAGAAAGCCAGTGCACTGGGAAGCAAGATACCAAAGTGTTGACACAACAACATTTGGCTGCCAGACCTTCTAAGCATTTCATGTCATACATAACCAGAAAAGATGTTAACGCAGTCATAAGTAAATTGAGCTTGAGGTCAGAAAATACCAGGATGTTCCCAAACCATCAGGAGCCCTTGTGAAATAATAATAGTAACAGAGACAGGGAGGAAGCCCTAAAGACGTGTTGCTGCAGCGCTGGCCAGAGGGCCAAGATTTGGCTGTCAGCACGAGGAACATCACAGTCAGCAAGTTGCAGACTGGAGGGTTGGAGTGGGCTGTACGGGTCGTGTTGGTTTCAGAGCTACATGCCACCAGAGCAGGGCAAGAGCAGCAGGGAAGGAAGGGCAGAGCTGTAGGATGAAGCCCATCAGAGGAGAGACACACAATATAAGTGATGCTGAATATGAGTATGGTGTGAAACGTGCACTGTGTTTTGGGACAGTCTCACACAAAGGAATTGTATGGAAATGTTAAAGAGAAGATCACTTCTCTTCAACATTCACCTAGAGCAGGCCTTGGTGGAAAGAAAAAACACTGAGCTTTCGTATGGGCACTCTCATCATTAGGCCTAAATTACCACTTCCCTCCGCAGTAGTTTACCATCAGAGGTCATGAACAAATTAATTTTAATATGATGGTGTTACCCTATTCCTACAGCAGCTGCTCAGCCTCTGCCTTCACCACCACATCTGAAACATGAGCAGGCTACCACTGTGCATGTCTTGAAGACCATGAGTTCATTCTTCACTACCAGCTCAGCCCATTTCCTTTGGGGACACCTCTGCAAAGCTAGCATGTCTGTCTTGGACTCATGTCAACGTGCTGCTCTGACCTCTCGTTTCCTATGCACTTATTTTCTGGTCAACGTGATGCAAATCACAAAATTACCCTGGCAATTCCAGCTGTTGATGTTCCACACTGCTTGCAGTCCATGTGGTCCCTCCACTGCAGACAACTGGTGTGTGGTGTTCATCAGCTCTCCAAACCACCTGGACGAGTGTTTCCTGCAATCTTTTCCCTATAGGTGTTTCTAGTGGAGGTCTGGGGGTTTTAATTTGGGCTGACTGCACACTACGTTTCCTCTGTGTTGTGGTGGTGGATGCCATGGACTGGTTAATTTCTCATTTGTCCCTTCTACCTTATCTCAGCGTTGTATTGCAAGGTCTTTCTCCACTATTGGATTAAGTGCAGACATGGCTGTGGACTGTCTTTTCCATAAGTGGCACAAACACAAATTTGTTTCCAAATGTGTCATTCTCAGTATTTCAAAATTTTTCATTTCCTGCCTATTCGGTCTCAGCTTTGAGCCATGTTTCAGCTTCATTTGTCAAACTGCTCTTTCATTAAATGAGGGTGTCCCCACAGCTGGCATTGTTCAAACAGGATTTTCAAAATTACAATAACAGTATTGTTGAGATCCTATACAAAGGGGGAAGGTTTTTTTCATATCTGATGCCACCAGATATTATAAACTTCCAGTAATATGGCCACTTTCAGGCTGTGGCTCCTTGCCTGTTCTGTGGCACCAAAACCCTGAAACTGCCCTTATTATTTCCTTCATGTTTCACCAATGCTACCAGGGGACTACAGAGTTTGGTTTATTTCATGCAAACGTCCATATGCTGAGGATGCACTAAATCCCACTGTCTATGTCATTGATGAAGATGTTAAACAGCATTGGTTCCAATATGTACCCCCCTGAGGGACACCACTTGTCACCAATCTTCATCTGGACATCAAACCATTGACCACTACCCTCTGGATACAGCTATGCAAGCAATTCCTTATCCACCAAACAGTCCACCCATCAAACTCATACCTCTCCAAGTTAAACAGAAGGGTATTGGGGGGGACCATGTCAAAGGCCTTGCAGAATTCCACATAGATGATGTCCATAGCTCTTCCCCTGTTCCTGATGTAGTTACTGCATCATAAAAGGCTTGCACACTGCTCTTTTCTGGTGCCAAATACAAAAGCTGCCATTTTACCCAGTGGAGGAAAATATGCATGCCTCGAGTAGATGCAAAAGCAGATCAGGAAGTGAGCCCAGAGGACTATGCTATTTATTTTGACTGTTAGGAGAGCCTCTATCGTCTAGATCATATGCAGATGCCTGTGAACCTCTAATGTTATGTAAGATGAATCACACTTTGTCTTTGAAACCTTTCAGTGATCTCAAAACTTTGAAACACAAAGCATGAAACTTTAACCAGTGCTCTATGATCTCTTTTTGAGATCATAGATACTCTAGCCCAGCAGACTGTCACCTTCCACTGCCTAAATGGTCTGCATCTTCAAAGGTATTTTGTTCTGTGACTCTTAAAAAGAGTCAACACCGTGACATAATACACACATAACTTTTCACTTGTGTACAAGTCGAAATACAACTGTGGCTGTGTTTTCTATCCCTATGCCTTTGTGATAACCCTTAACACCAACGAATCAGAATGAAAGAGTTATATTTTCATTAGATGGAGAGAATATGAAGATTAAAAGGGAGAACAAGAACAAAGAAACCAGATTTTCTTCTATTGGTCATGCTGGCTTTCTATGCTGGAGAGAAGAAACCGTAACCTTCCTTTTCCAGGTCACTTTGTTCAGGCACCTTTTGCTATGCACAAAGAGATTCTGTAATCAGGATGTACACAACTTCGAAGCATAAAATAGTTATTTATTGGTTGACACAGAAAAGAGATAGCTGGGATTTAGTATGCTACCAGGCTAAGCATTAGTATGCTCAGTGCCCCCAATGACACACTAGAATAGTCCCTGCTGGCCAGGCAGTCAACCATCAGGTGGGGAAGGGTTGGTTTCTACCACACTTGTGACAGATCCTCAGTGCTGCTGAGTTTCCAGTTTCCAACATCCTGTGTTGTCATCTAGGATTTTATATATTCCCATGGTGGTGTTTTTCTGCCTTAAGTGGTTCCCTATCCCTGTTGCAGCAATCCTACTTCTGTTTGCCTTTCGTCTTTCTCATGTCATGAGTCACTGTTCTGCAGACTTTCTCCCAACTCTTTCTCAGCAGTCTGAGCCAAGTCTATGTAGCTGGGATGAACCAGTGCCAGGCGTCGGAATCCTGTATCACAGAGAGCTACATTTCTAGGAAGAGGGGAGATTGCAAGTGTTTCAGGGTGTGATTTATGAATGCATGGATCCGCAAGCCATTTTTTGCCAGGCACCAAGATTAGCAGTGCTGGTGAGGATGAATATTACCTCTGATAGATCCTGGCACCATGCTGCAGATATCATGTGCCTCACATCTAGGGAAACCCTGTTGCAAATGTTTCAGACTGAACTCATAATCTCACTGAGCCAAGTTTCATTCTTTCCACCCTCTTCTGCAGTGACAGCCACCACTGAGATCAGCTCCTATTGACAGAGCAGAGACCTCCAGTACCTGGCCTCTCCTTTTGAAGGCATTTTCCCGATATCTTCATTTTTCTCAGCTAGCTGTATGAGATCCATTTGGTGCAAGCTTGAGTGCAGTGTCACAGAGCAGAGTTATTCTTCTGCAGTCAATAGGCTGTTACTCAAAGTTTTCAGTGGTCCCCCAGTATGCAGGTGATGGATAAGTTCCCATGATAGATGATGCCTTAGCCAGTATAGGGGCAAATTTTGATATTTCTTTACCTGTCCATGAAAATGACCTGTTGGGGACTCAGAGCAAGATCCAGCTCCTAAAATACAATTAGATGCTATTTGTTCTCTAACTCCAAAAGACTCACCTGATTACTTAGACACTGTACACCACAGCTGTCACTGAAAAAGTGCTAATTAGCCTAGTGTGCCTCCTTGCCCCCAAGTACTGACATCTTAAGACACCATCTTACTCAGCTCAGCATCTTCCACTTTCACCTCTCTGGTTGCAAAATCAGGCAGTCCCATGCTCCCTGAATTTAATTTGTGAGTGTACCCAACACAGAATGAAAACACAGAGGGCAGGAGAAGATGTGACTCCCTGGCAACAGAATTCATACATGACTCCTGGGCAGCAGCTTTCAGTCTACATTTCATCCCCTGCTTGCAGAGCAACCTAGAGAAGACTCTTCCATAGTGTGGGAGCCGCATCACGAGCTTACCCCCACAGGGGTGCCCTAGTGATGGAAGGAATCTGGGCAGGGATCCCTCTCCACTCTTTCTGTTGAAGCAAGGTCATCATGCGGTCAAAAACAAAAGCATCTTGGGCTAGAAGAAGAAGGACTCCATACCTATGTCTCTTGTGGAAACAGTATACTGCAGCCTGGTTTCTTTTAGCTACTCTCTCCTGTAAAACACAATCCACAGAAACTAGGACTAGATCCTAAATTCGTTTTTCTTCATGTCAGCACGCAAACTGTGAAAGCATTTGCTGTCCCCATGTCCCCCTGGCTCCTATCAGTGCAGCTCCATAGTGGAGGTGCAACAGCTGCAGTGGAGCTGCGCTGTCTTTGTTCAGCTAAAAATTTGGGTTTATAGCAGTTCACCCTTTCTGTATGTTCTTTTTCCAAGGTACCTGTTATGCTCAAGGCTGGAGAAATAACAATAGCATAAATGATGAGGGTGGCACAATGGTAAAGCAGCCAAGTGACAAATGCACCACTCCAGCAAAAATGAGACCTGTTCCAGCCACTCAGCATCTGCTCTTCTCCCTGGAGCCACAGCTCCTCTGCCAGTGACGTCTGGGAAAGCTTGAGGTGCCTCCACTGAAACATGTTTTCACTTGCACACAGCTGAGCATGTTCAACTGAATGTGACCCTTTGCCAGGTGTCTGTAGTTGTGATGATGGGATTTGGATGTATAATGAGAAACCAAAGTTACTTGAGATACCTTTGTTCCAGAGTGCCAGTATCAGGAAACAAATTACATAAAAGGAAAGTAAGGCACCCCTATGCCCATACCATACACTTAAAATTAATTCCCTGTAACTGAAACTGATTGTTCACATAAATCTCACCCTGCTTTTAAGCTAGGACATAACCTCAGCTTAATTGATATTTGTGCTTGAAGAGAAAGAAATCAATTTGGCATGTCTAAAGTGCCTTTAGGTTTTTCACAGAGAAAGACTTTACCTGGTAAATGAGTTTGTCTTTCTATACACTCAGGTTTGCAAATACAGAATATATGCCTTTAGTAGTTACACACATAGACGTAGCTCTCCTTGGTGGGCTTGGAAACAAAACCACCTTCTGGATGCATCCTTATCATGGGCTCCTTGGCTTTCAAATGTCCGGACACATGAGAACTTGCACAGATAGTTCCCATTTTTTTCCCTTGCTGTCTCATTATTCCAGGGTAAGGTGCCCATTTGTAATTATTTATCAGTGTGTACACGATCAAGCCCTGTGGAGGTACCTACTGAAATGTGAATATGTTATTTCCATTCCTGTTTTTATTGTTCTTTAACCACCACCAGTAACTTCCTCAGATTCAGGTGCAAGTGCACAGATTAGGTGGGAAAGCTCATTTTACCATCAAACCTGCTGTGTGGCCATATCAGCATGGAAAAAACATAATGTGTGAGAAAGCTCAGCCCCATTTCTGGCTGACTGGAGTTTGAATGTGTAGCCATGTACCCTCACGAGCACACCTTCCCTTAAAGCTCTGAACCAAGCAGGTGGGAGAGTGAGCAGTCTGTGCTATATATTGAAATGAGCTTGTACAGCAGGTTCACTGCACGCTTATCATGCCTTGTAACAAGCACTGCCTCCATGTCCTACAGTTTATGTGCTAATAGAGCAACCACATTGATTTCAAGGACAGTTTGCAAAGCAGTGTGACTCTTCAGCTGACAGGGAATGTAAAGCCTGAATGCCCTCTTCTAGCTGTAGAAAAGGTGTGGTATGGCTGAGGAGTTGAAATCAGTCCAAAAGAGCTGCTGAAACAATGTGCTTGAAGGAAGAGATGTTTTTAACATAGTGCCTTATGAAAATAAACACATACCTGACATGTAACTGCATCTTGACTGCCAAAAGAAAAAGCCTTCCAAGAGAAAGTGCTTATTACTTTCCCTTCCAAATGACCAAGTGCTTCGGAAAGGTGCCAAAACATGTCCCTGAAGGCTGACCGTCTCTGTGCAACCATTAACCTTCAAGGGCTTGGGAAGCAGCACATGAAATCCCTTGATGTGAATTTCTGCCTCGTGCCTGCACAAGCTGAGCCACCTCTGGGTGTGGGAAATTCGGGTATGGACGTATCCACCAAGCCGCAGCAGGCCAAGGTCACAGCACCAACTTGCAGTCATCCATGCTGTGTCATGGCCAGCACTCTCCCTGAATTCGCCCTGTGCCAGCAAGAGCTGTCCTTGACAGGCTCAAAGACGACAGGGACTCTTCCCACCAGGCACAAAGCAGGCGAGTTGAACCACATGGACACGAGTTGTGTCATTTGTTCTTAGGGCCAGGGAATGGTTCCTGGTCTGTTTTATTGACTTGTATAAAGGTAGCCTAGGCTGATAAATTAGAGAAGAAGTCTGGGTATGAGGTCTGGACCTTGATCACCTGCACCACTTTTTCCTTGGCATGAGTTCAGGCTGCCCTGTCTCCCTTCAGTGAAGGTATGTGTGTAAGCCAGGCTATGTCACCTGAGCTTGGGACTAGAGATCTGCCCCTAGACCTCCTTTATTTGGCAGTTTAGGCTTGACACATAAGACCTGTGTATCATTGACCTCTAAAGGCTGCAAAGAAATGGTGAAAACAGGGATGTTTGCTTTGTCGCGTGGAGTCTTTAACATGAGAGACAAAGTGGTAAGGAATTTATCAGCTAGACAATTGATGTCAAGGAACATCTTCTCACAACGAAGAGAGGGCATGGAGGTAGTCCAGCTAGCTAGCTGAGATCCTGAAAGTGGTCTGAGTATAGAGTGGGATGTTGATGGTCCTGTCTCATGGCTCAGCTGGGGCAGAGTTCAAGGGAAGAGCAGAGATCTTATTAGGAGAGCCTAAACTCATAAAAATGCTGATCTGAAGTAGGACATGGAGACAACAAGGGGACTGTGTTTAAGGCAACAGGGGTGCAAGCCAACACAGGACCAGGCAGATGGATCAGAAAGAGACAGAATCAAAGTGTTTGAAGGTGACCAGGATGCTCAGGAGCCAAGGCAGGAGCACAGTGGGATTTGTCTCACCTGAATGTAGGAGCTGAAACCCATATGTCTACATCTGAGCTCAGCTCAGTCACCCTCAACTCCCCTTACAGGCAATGGAGAGAAATAGCCAAGAGATGCCGGAACTGGGAGAATACCAGACCAACCTGGGAAGGAAGTTTTGCTATAACTCTGCTGCTCTACAGCTTCAAATGGTTTAACTTAATCCTGATGTTATTTCATACATAGTCTTTTCTAATTTTTCAGCCTGTATTCTTTTAACTGTACTCACCTGTGTAAGGTCAGTAGCAAGGAACTCCAGCTAAAGGGCATTTGCAAGTCAGTTTAAGTTGGTACCTGATGGTTGTTTTCACATCTGACTGTTAAGAAAGAGTTGTAGTTTACCGTGATCTGTATCTTAGTGAAAATTTGCAGCTTAAATATCTTTTTAACGTCAATTTCTCATCCTGAAGCATTCACTTTCCTCTCATCTGCCAGTGTCACCTGCTGTTGTGATTGTCTCCCCCTTCATGTTCTCTTACTCCTCCTTCTACTTCACTCCCTGAGTTGCATGGCTTGAAAAATAGTAGTCAGCCATCACTGTCACTAGGGCTTAACACCTTTTTAAGTACAAAAGGAAATAAAATGTTAAGTAATGATAAGTGAAAATGAAACACTGAGCAGTATGGCAGATCACCACAATGCTGAAGTTCTTGAATTGCAAGAGTATTTTTTCTTGAAATATTCTAATTTCACAAGATCATCTATTTAGCTTCTCTGTAACCAAGGGCAGTACCAGGCCCACAGCTATTTAACACAACACTGTTTCTTCTCCATAACCTGTTGAATTGGATGATCTCTGGCCAGTTTAAGCCGTGGCTAATTCAGATCCTGTATGTCTCTGCTGCTGCTGATTGCCATTCGGATAAACAGCAATAGAGTGAAAGGAAGAAAGCAGCATGGGCCTGCTCTTCCATTTACGTAATGTATCCTCAATAGCATTGCCCTATAATATATCTGTTACCAATCAATACTTGATATAACTTTAGCAAATGGTGCTGGAGCAAGCCCAAAAGCTAAAGCAGATCTTCATGTAAAACAGGCAGCAGGAAAAAATGAGGAGAAAGCTCATGTGAGAAGAAAAAGGGAGATGTGACTTGCTGGTCCGACTTTGCAATGCCGACCTCACAACCCCAGGTCCACCAGAAAGAGAAAGCAGTTCTGGGAAAAGAGCATTTATGATGTCTGAGTTGGGACTGCAGCGATAGAAAGGGAGTGGGTGGTTTCCCACTGTAACTGCACCAGCACTCCTGAGGAAACAGGTTCTCCAATGCCTGCCCTGAAGTTAACTGCTCTCATCAGCACTGACAAGACCCCAACCAGAGGACTGATAATTGTTAATGATCCGTGTCCTAAGCTGGTGAGTACTGGGTCTGCTCTTGTTTGCAGTGATGGAGAAGCTGGTGTTCATACAGCCCTGTTCTTTGCTGGAGTGCACTGGCGTAAGTGGCTGTGGATGGAGGAAAGCAGTGAAGATGTTAAGTCCTTCATCAACCATTTAAATTCTGGGCTATGGCGTAAATCGGAAACAGATGTTGCTATACAACTTCACACCACAACCTTACAGAGCTTCCTGTTTGTGCTTCCCTAATCCCATAAAAACATGGCAATCAGCTGTGCTCCTCTGCTGTAGAAGAGTTATAGCTCTGATTCCCTTCTATCCAGTGCTAAGCTGAAACCCCAGTGTGGAAAGGAAAGACATAACCCAACTCCACAAAGTAAGGGCAGGATACTGCTCTGAGTACTTTCTCCGCCTCTGGATATGTTGAAGAGACTTCTATGAACCAAGGGCAGTGGGACAGTTTTCCATATTATGTTACACCAGAAAAAGGAGAAACTAGTCAACTAATGACTAGCTAGTCATTTAAGTGGCAGTCAAATCTTAGCATTTTCTTTCCTTCAATACATGAGACAATGCCAGGGCCCTTTGTCGCATGATGGGAAAAGACTGGTGAGTCAGGGTATGTTGCAGGGAGGAGCAATGCTGCTAGATTAGAGATGGCTGGCAGATTTGAGGGCCCAGGGTGCAGCTGGAGCACAGGCTCAGACCAGGACACGTGGTGTGATGCTGAGATACACATGCTTGACATACAGCACCCACAGCCTAGGGACAGGAGGGTCTGAGCAGAAGCCGAATACAGATGTTTTGAGCTTGAGAGTCTGCAGGTCTGCTAGAGTCTAACTTTGCCTTTGCTCAGTTCACAGTCAGGTTATCCATGACATTCTTTAGTATTTCCCCTAAAACTTGAAAGCTATTTGTTTCCCAGCACTGAATGTTCTTTCGAAGGAGACCAGCTTCATTACCTGGCAGCAGGGACTGGTCTGCAATGAGCATCCGGCTAAGCGCCCAGGAGTCATGACAGCTGCTTTTGGGAGCAAAGTGTCCTATTCACTTAACTCCTTTTGTTTCAAAACCTCTTTGGTGGGCAATTTAGCTGCAGGCAGTGATGGAAGGAAAAGGGCCAAGCAAATACATGGCTAACTGCTCCTTGGTCTGTATGAAGTCCAACACGCAGCAGATAGATTGCACTTCCAGGCAGCAATGGGAGGAAGCCAGTGAAAACGGAAAGTCCTGCTGGGCTCCACAATTCAGGCCCACAGCTCAAGATCATGATGTCGCTGAACTTTTCCCACAGGTAATTCTAGAAAGAGCCTCTGGTGAAGGCAATATTCATTTCATTATCAATTCAATTTTTGTGACAGCCCTGCTAGGGCTCTTAATTTCTTGTGTTAAAACAACAAATGAGATGACCCAACTGCAATCTCTAATAGGTATCAGGGGTCAGTAATCATTCATTTGTTATAGTGCCTCTCACCCGAAGGACGGAGATGAAAATTTGTCCTCCTAATGGCAAGAGCTGTAAATTAGTTTTATTCCACTGTTAAATCTAGAGGCCTGAAAATGAGGATGACCAGCCCTTAGCTGTGAAGAAAATGTGTCAGCTCAAAGGATTTTCTGCATTAGGCAAATAGGCAGCTCATAAGCACCCATTAAAGAGTCACAGTGGCTGTCTCCTGACACCCTTTGCTACCCAGAGTTGTGACTCTCCTGCTGCACTGAACATGGTAAAACTTTTCAAATCTGATGTCCGATTCTGGGCCAGTGACCCCAGTTCCACTTTTTGCCAAGGAAGAGAAGGGAACATCTCCTGCAGATACTGCACGGTTATTTCATCCTTCCCTGAAGACAGGCATGTTCAAAATAGGGATGGTGGCTTTCTCTTGGGAGGTACATTTTGTCTCGATTATTAAGGGAGCTTCAGATGAATAGCTCAGATCTGAACATGTGTATTTTTCAGACATATACTTTCAGACAATACAAATCCCACCCAAAATTTATCCAGTTTGTCACAGGTGTTTCTTCTGCTAAATAATACTATTCTCCTTGCAGCCTTTGCAAGCCCTGTGGGTCTAAAAGATGTCATGCTGAGCTAGCATGGGCTCTCTGTGTATTTGGAGATTGTAGGGTAAGCCTTCACTGCTTGCTCATAGGGTAGAAAGGAGGAAAATGAAGGGTTTTAAAGACAGATGGAATGTTGACAGGGGCATTGAGATGCCTAACAGCCTTCACTAAGCAAGTAGATGCTGGCAAAGTCTCAGAAACAATTGAATGGTCCTCCTGGGAGTGCGGGTGTCTCTCTTGCAGTAATTCCACTCATGATTCATGCCTTTGGCTTGAGAAGCTTCACCAAACATCATACAGTCATTCCTGCTTGTTAAGTCTGGTCCCAGAGGTCTGCCCTGAGCTCTCCTAGCCCCACATGAAACCAGAAGGGTATGTAATGCCCACCCAGACTGACCCAAGTTATCACAGGAGTGTGCAGTCCCTTGCAGCAAAGCCACGCTATTCACCCCAGGGTCACACCCAGACAGAGCAGGAACTGCATCTGAGAGCTCAGCGGCCCGAGTGTGGGCGGTGGAGCTGTGCCGTCCCTTGCACACGTGCACCCTGGCCCAGGAAGCAGGTAGGCAGCACTGCAGCATGAGAGACAGGGAGCAGATCTTCCCTCCTTGTCCCATCCCTGAGCCACCATGTTTCCTTCCTCCAGCCCTGGCAGCCCTTTGGGAAGAAGGAGAGAGTTTTATCCTGGGAAAGAAAGACTGAAACAGCTTTGATGTGATCAAGTGAGTGGTCTGTCATCTTGTTCAATAATGTGTCACACCGAAAGCACTATAAAAAGCTCTCTGTAGAAAGCTGAAAATAATAATCATTAAAAAATCCCCACCCCCCTCAAATCCTCAAAACCTGTATGCGTATCAGAATAGTTGGACAATTATTCACTTCTGTCATGTGCAAGGTATAGACTATTGTATAGACAGACAAGTTTATAAGAACATGTGTTAAGCTGCCTGCCTGGGGAGGATCTGGCTGAAGTTGAAATATAAAAACTTGCCACAAGACAAGAGAGGGTGTGAGAGGGGACATTAAAGTGCAAGAATGGCTTTGAATAAGAAATGTGGCCCCTCTGCCCCCTTTCTCCAGCACCTCAGATCTGAGGCATTTTGACAGGACGAATTGGAAAAAAAATAAATGCTGTTGTTTTCTGTGCTCTGCTTTTTTGCAGGCAGAGCATTGCACACTCTGAGGCTGTCAATATGGTACCTTTCCGTAAGCAAGAATGTTAACTTAGAAGGTTGTTGGCTTTTTTTTCTTTTTCTTTAACAAAACCCTTTAAACTTCTACTCTATTAATAGAGATAATTTTCGTGCTCTGGGTGGAACATTGTCTTCTCTGGCTAAGATGAGCCTCCCTTTCTGTTCTTTCCTTCCACCTGCATCCTCCCCATGAGAAGAAAAATTCTAGAAGAACTATTCTTTGAGAATTTGAGGGGGAGGAAGAAGAAAGAACAGGCTATGATTTGCACAAATTTAAAAGCAGAAATATTTGTGACACAAGCCAAATGTTCCCACAGAAATGTCCCTTTCCTTACCACAAAGAATGTATCAATGAAGCATCAGCATACATTACACAAACGAAAACATTTCCCCAGACTTGCAGATTGTTTTTCATGCCCAAAACTAATGGCTTGCACTGGTTTTCTGGATTGTTTGGCGTTTTTTCTCCTTTCTTAAAACTGACTGCACAGACACTCAAGACACGCTTTCAGCTGACATTGGAATAATTATGACTTTTGGGTTGTCTTGTAACAGGGAGAATTTTTTTCATTCAATGCCACACCCACATTACAGTTACCCAGAGTGAAGGCAAGTTGAAAGCTAAGGAAGGTCACTAGTGAAGAAGGGGCAAGGACACGTAGGGGAAAAATGAGTTACTCTGAGTCCAGCACAATTTATTTTCCCCTATTCTCTTCCTAATGCTCCTGAAACTTGAGCATGACCTCCACCACACCAGGCCATTGTGGATGGGTTTGAGATGCCTGTCACCTGCTTGTACCAGTAGTGCCTCAGCAGGAGGGAGACAGGTGTGATTTTAAGCCACTCTTGCATTTACCCAGACACACCTCTCAGGAGAAGGTCTTAAGCAAAAATGAGGAGTGTCTTATGGCTCATACATTGCTCTTTGCTGCTACAGAAATGTAGGCACATATACAACCTATGAGACAGGACAGGGAGCTAGTGTCGGCAGCATTGTGTGCCCTGTGCTCCCTCCCAACTCCACCCACATGGCCCCAACCCAGGGTCTGAACTCAGCTGCAACCTGCCTGGTGTAGTCTTAATGGCACATTACCCTGTGAGAGTTGGAAGAGCAATGTGACATAGAGCATAGAGCAAAGCCTTGGCCAGGAGATGTGTGTGGATGGGATTGGAGATGTCAGTCCCACCAAGAGAGGCTGCAGACTTGCTCATTCCTTCTCTCCTTCCAACAGATCAGCAATGTTTATGCTGTCCTTTGGCACTCCAAGGATGCATTTCTGAAAGAGCAGTTAGTAGATTTAAGTGTCATATAATTGTGATAGCTGGAGGTTGCCTGATAGAAGGAAAGCATTTCAATTGTCTCGGGGTGAATTTGGTTTAATTATCTCAGATGACACCAGCAAATCTGCTCTTTTTGGAGACATGCTGTTACTGTAGTAACTTGTAAATGAATATTGGATGATGACTTATTAGAGCCAGTCTAAACTGGTAAGTTTACGAGCACAGTGGGCAATCATTTATCTTCGTTTTTGTTTAAATTCTTTTCCATACTAATTTCTTTTTCAGTGTGAATGTAAAACACCAAATCAACAGGTCAGATATAGAGCTCTGCCTCACCTATCAGACAGAGCAGATGCAGCTTGGAACTACTTTATCACTTCGTTTTTAATTAAAGCCTATAAGGGTTTTGCACTTTGTTAACATGCTTTATCCAGCTACAAAGTGGATAAAAGATGAAATGAACCTTCAGATAGTTCTACATTTTGGGTTATCTCTTTTACATATGTAGGATATTCACTACATAACCCAGAGCCACAACCAGCATTGCCTTATGAGCAATCTGGTAATATAAACAGTGGTTGCATCTTGCCTTTCTGGAGCAAGAGGTGATAGCATTTGCCTTAGCTTCTGATACTTAGAATCACAGAATGGTAGAATCGTTTTTGTTGGAAGAGACTTTTAAGATCATTGAGTCCAGCTATTAACCCAACACTGCCAAGTCACCACATCTGACTACATCACTTCCCTGGGCAGCCTGTTCCAGTGGTTTACAACCCTTTCAGTGAAGAAATTTTTCCCAATATCCAGCCTAGACCTCCCCTGGCGCAACTTGAGGCCGTTCTCTCTCATCCTATTGCTTGTTACTCAGTAGAAGAGACTGACCTCCACCTCGCTACGACCTCCTTTCAGGTAGCTGTGGAGAGTGATAAGGTCTCCTCTCAGACTCCTTTTCTCCAGGCTAAACAAGCCCAGTTCCCTCAGCTGCTTCTCATAGAACTTGCTCTCTAGACCCTTCACCAGCTTCATTGCCCTTCTTTGGAAACACTCCAGCATCTCAACGTTCTTCTTGTAGTGAGGGGCCCAAAACTGAACACAGTATTCAAAGTGCGGCCTCACAGAGTACGGAGGTATAATGGCTTCCCTAGCCCTGCTGGCCACACTCTTTCTGATATATTTCTGATACATTCGGCTTGTGTAGCCAAAGGAGATGGTGTTTAGAGGCATCACCCATGCTTAGGACAAGGTATGAAATCTTCTACTAGTCCAGAGAGAAGAGGGTAAATGTCTCCATGCCCCAGTGCATCAGCAGTTGCAATGCAACATCAAATACTCTGCAATATGTTGGGGTTTTTTTTGTCATTGCATTCTGCCCAGCCCTAAAATGCAGCAAAGAGAATTCAAGTTGCAAATTGGGTCCCAAGAGCATGTTCCACCCTCCAGCCTAGCTTCTTCTGAACCCCTAAGGACTCCAGCCTTTCTGTGAGGCTTGGCACTCTGTCAGAGGAGGTTTAGAGTCTCCCAGAATTGACCCAGAGAGGGAAATGGTCAGATTATCTCTAAACTGTCAGCAGAGGAGGAAAACCGTGCTTCTGACCTGCAGCTGCCCACCCTTTTCACCTTTATTTGCTGGCAATCACTGTAGCTCAGGATCTAGGATCTGGATTCATCTCCAGTAGACGTCTGCACTTCAGGGGAACTCCTCATCACAGAGGCAGAGTCTGTCTTAACTTCCTCCATGGTTGCAGCGGGGACGCCAGCTCCTGCTCCACCAAAATGGCCTTAGTTCAGCTCCTCTCTTAGGTGCCTCTTTAAATGTCTGAAATGATACTGGCAAGAGCATGCTCGTGGGTTTCTCCTTGAGGAATAGGAGCAGTTTATTGTTTTCTTCTATGTTCCCCTTCATTTTAAAAGCCCTTCAAAATTTCCCAGCAACCATTGTTTCTGTCAAGGGGTCCCAAACCCCAGTAACAGAGCAGCAGAAAGGCAGTGTGGGTGAGGGGAGTGAGCATGGATGCAGGATAAACCTGCACTGATCAAGGATGCTCTGGGTACTATAAGCATGTCTGGTCCTATTTGTTCCCACAGTCATGGCCTCATACTCTGTTTACTCAAAGCTGGAATGCCTGTTTTCTGCTGTTAGAGATCTTAAATCTGAGATTCAACCTTGGTTAAGCCCTCGGAGCAGGCACAGTGCAATTACCCCAGAACAGGTGATGTATATCAATTTGCCAGCCTGCCAGCCCTCCACAGTTCTAGATGCTTTCATTTCAATCATTTAATCTCCATGCTTTTCATTTATTAATCTGTGTCAGAGGCTTCACAGGAATTCTGTGGGTTACCTTGTGTCTGCCTAATGTATTTTATTCCTCGAAGACAGCACAGCCAACACAGCAGCTCAACTGGGATCATTGGTCTGGGTATCTATGACCCATCTGCAGCTTTGGCTGAGGGTCAGCAAGGTCGTGCATCTTCCTTCAGCCTGAAACATGGGAAGTTTTAGTGTCCTCTAACCTGGGCTGGGAATGGTCCATCAAACTTGGGTTTAAAGCAGGAGAGATGGACAGCATGACCTTGCTCCTGCCTACCAGTGTCTATATCTGCATCTCTCCCAGAAAGCATCTTCAAGGCTGAAATGTTTTAATATGGATCCTCTTTATATTGCATTATAATTACATTGTTTTCAATATAATGTCAAGTTTTTTGGGTTTTTTTGCTTGCACTTCAAGTCTGCGTGACAGTTCATGCTGAAAAAAATGATTTTTGAAAAGGAAGTAAGGGGTTTGAATTTGAGAATAATGTCTTTCTTTCCATCTGAGGAACATTTAAAATATTGTAACATATTTTTGCTACATGTACCATTAAAAAAAAAGTAATTTTTTTCCAAAATACTTCTAAAAATATGTGGCCTTATGTAAAATTCAGGGTCCTGCGATACAAAGAAATGTGTTACTACAGTGTGGATATGTACTAAAGCAGCATTTTCTCTGTATACTCAGAGGTATGTAATTAGCATGAAGCAGCCATTAACACATCCCATGTGCTGTGTCACCAAGTCATGCCTGATTATGTTGCAAAGTGAAATTAGCAAAATGAGCTTGAAGTTGTCCTGTTGCTGCCATTTGATAGTAGGGAAAACAAATCCTTCCACTGTCAAAGCCACAGCAAATATTCAGTACTTAAGAAATTCATAATGAATAGTTTTTTGTGTAATTAAAATTTTAAATAAATCCCCAACATGAGCCCTGGCTTGGACTTCTTAATTTCAGATATGGAAGTACAGCTCCTGACAAAGTAGGATGAGGGTTTGGGATTTTTTGCCTTCTCTTTTCTTTCATCTGAGAGATTTACAAAATCTCATTATCATACTAAAAAATAGCAAAAGAGAAATTAAATGAAGACCAGGATTAAAAGAATCAGTACTTTCTTCATGTCACCTTTATAGTTCTTTTGAGCATCTGTCCCTGTGTGGTGGGTGTAAGTGATGTGGAGGTGGATGTTAGTGGGTGGCAAAGCTTTTATGAGGCAGAAAGAAGCTGAGAATCAGAAAATGATTGGAGGCAGTTTCCATACAGATGAGAAGCAATCAGACCCTGAGAAGCCAAGGAAGAAGAGGAAGACAGTAAGGAAACTGAATAAACGGCACATTTCACTGGCAAAGAAGATGCCAGTTTGTTTCAACAAAACCCCTGAAAGTTGCCATGGAGCTCTCACACAAAGCACCGCACAGCTGCAGACATGGGTCCTTCCTTACCTGCAGAAATCTTTAGGCCAAAGCCAAAAGATCCACGGTTGTCATGGCGCATTTCCAGGTTGCTCACTCACCTACAGTGTCACTGCATCCCTTGTTGTTCCTTGTCACGTGTAGGGTGGTAGAGGACATGAAACACATGATGGCATGTTAGCAAGGAGCTTCCTGTATGTGGGAGAAAGACCATGTTGCCCTGGAGAGCTGGACTCCTCTCATACCTCTGCCTGGAAAGCCCTGCATGATACTGGATAGTCATTTCCAGCAAGCAGTTCATGGATGGCTTCTAGTCAGTCAATCTCTGCTCCCGAGTTGCTCAACCGAAAGTCTTAGACTTAATTTCTGGGTCATTTGTAGCTGCATCAGAGGTTAATGGAGGCTGGATTTTGAAAATACCAAGTGCTCTAGAAGGCAATTCTACTATGAAAAATCAGGGGCTGTGTGATATAAGCTGGGCAACAAAACATGGTCAATACACTTGGATCTTTAATCTCTCTGTGACTAAATTCCTCGACCCTAAACTGGGAACTAAACTGTGCTTTAACTCAACATGACAGGTATCAGCTGACAGATGCCTGTGACACACAAACAGAGGCAGTCCCAGCAGCGATCCTCATAGAAGAAAAAATACACGATGAAATGAACTCTTCTCAGAGGCAGTTCTGGAAAAAAAAAATACTCAGTCTCAAATTTTGGACTATTTTCACAAGGACAGCAAAAATAAGCTCATCATCAAAATGCATGGGCTTCTATTCCCCCACGTCCCACCATTTTTTAAATAAAATGGTATCAGCATTGTTTAACCTGGACAAAACTGTGTTTTCCCCCACTGCATTATTCTCAGAAACATTTGAAACAAACACCTAAGTGTTATGAGTCCCTATATAAATGTGTGTATGTATGTTTACATAAGGGTATATATAACATATATTTTAAAGTCAGCCTGAATCAGGGGTTATCCCAAACACAACGTTGTACAAAATAGGAAACTGGATCTCGGAGTGGGCTCAGCTGTAGCAGGAGGCAGCGTTAGCACAGGTGGTGGATTTGAAACGGGGAGAGTGAGCACGGGCCCTCTCAACCCCTGGCTCCTACTGAAGGTCACAGCTGTTGAGAACACTCATGGCTCCTGCCAAGCCTCCTGTAATGCTGAGGAGGAAAGAGAAGGAGCAGATATGGGAGGAGGATTAGGTTGCAATGTCTCAGGGTGTGCTAAAGCTGAACTGGTGTAGAGAGGGAGCACTGCCTGCTGGTTTGCTTTGGCTGGCATGTTTGATGGGTTTATTTTAATCTCTGCTGTTTTCTGTGTGACCCTGCCCAGAATCCCCACCGTGATGGCCTTCAGAATACACTATTGACTTCCCAAGCAAACAGCCCAGCCCATGGCTGAATTAATGAGTGTTTGCTAAGTTGTATGTGATCACTGGATAAAATGCAGTTGCACAGGTGTAAAGTGTCTGGAAAAGGATGATTATTCATAGCACCTGCTTTGCTGTCAGAAATCCTTATTGACTGGGCAGCAAACAAGTCCTTGTCCTCACTCTTTGAGATGTTTTCGGCCCACATTGGCACTGTTCACAAGCATGTAAAAGGCTGATTTTTTGCATATTATGTACATTACTGTGAGTAAAAAGTATGAATGAGGCATCCAGGCTCCCAGTATAGCACTGGGAAACACTGGGAAATGCAGAATGGTGACATTTAACCTTCATGCTGAAGACCTAAACAGAGTTTATTCTTCTACAAGGCAGTGGTGCTACTCATCCTCCTTTTAATCTAGATCATCAGGGGCTGGGTCCTCTCCTACGGGGTGGGAGGATTGGATTCAACCCTCCTTCACTGTGAGGGGTTTGCAGTGAGCAAATTCCCTATTTTCAAGTCAGGACATTAATTGCAAGGCATTTGTAGCCAACTTTGCTCTCCCATTTGAAGCTGTGCCAATGTGCAGCAGAGAAGCAGGGCTTGAGGGCTTGTGGTGTAGCTGGTGCCTGCACCCCACAGGGCTGGGAGCTCATCCAGCAGGGGAGCAGTGTGGGTTGCTGCCGGTCTTTCCGCTCTTTTTACCATAGTTGTCCTCAAGCCTTCGATAGTCAGCAGACAAAAGTTTCCTCAGAGCATGAGGAGCAATACCGAAGCCCTCTGTCTTGAGTGGGTGCCTTAGCTTTGTAGCAGCAAACTCGGAGATATGCTTGTGTCTTCTCTCCCTCTTGGAGATGTTGGCGACCTCTACCTCTTGGATCTATCCTTCGACCTTCCACTGGATTTTCTGTCAAGTCACTGGTGACTGGAGGTGTAATGGTGGTAGGGAGCCATGGATTTACACCCTCATGTGAGCAGGCATCCATTACTCTCTCCACAGCCTGCATTGTCTCCAGTGCAACAGGAAAAGCCCATAGGGGTACCACTCTCTCTTGACTGAAATAGGGGTGATCTTCTGCTTCTTGTCTAGAAAACAGAAAAGCCTCTGTGGATCTGCCCTGAGAATGGGTTTGGTCCTGGCTGCATGTAGAGAGCGGTGTCCAGGAGGATGTTCCTTCAGCATCTCTTGGGATGATTGCACTCCGGGGCTCTGCATGGGCTGTAAAAGGAGCTGGTGTTCTTCAGAGTTAGCCACCTACTCCTCAGATGTCAAAGTTAAAAGAGATTAGTCACACCTAGAGCTGGGGTTTTTTCACTTTTAGCAGAAAGTCTGTAGAAAGCTGGGAGCAGGACCCAGAATCTGTGTGTCCCAAGTCCAAATATAACTTTTTTTTTTAATTATTTTTGGTAAAAAAAGTACAGTGTGTTTATGAATTGCTCTTTGCCAAATAACCTGTTTGTAGAAAGAATTACACTGTAATAAGCTGCATCATTAAAAAGAAATTTTTCTATGAGTAGCAGAGCTTGGTTTCCTGTGGTTTGGTGTCTCATATGAGATTATCTATCTCACGACTAAAGAGGAGCACTCTGGCTGAAGGCTTTTCTCCTGTTCATAAAGACACTGTCTCATGTGGGTTCTCTGGTGTCTGTAATACATTTGGGATCAAACATCCATTGTTTAGGTTCTCTGCTGCCTGACAGTGTAATATTGCCCACATGACAGACTGTTCCTTACTGGAAATGCAAAAGGGTCATACTCCTCTACCCTGCTGCCTCTTCTCACAAAAGTGGTTTGAAAATTAAAGCCTTTGAGACTCCTATCACTCAGTTAAATTTGACTGAAACTGGCCAACAGGCTAAAAGATAATTGAGAATAATACTGGACTGACACAACAATACAATAAACCTAATTTTATTATGTAATCGGGCAATAAAATGATGGAAAGTAAATACTGGAGCAGATGAAACATGTTAAAAATGTTCATAAATATTTATTCAAGCATTTAAATGCACTCAAGGTGACCAGTTTAGGTCCATTTTGGATTTCAGTTTTAGAGGTTTGATTCACAGCCGTATGAAAGACAAACAAGGGTGCAGGCACCCCAACAGTTACATTCATACCTCAAATATAGAAGTAAAATAATAGTTTTCTGTGAGACTTTTTTTTCACAGAGACAGAATTTTTAAACATGTCCTTCAGAATATTACAAAATTCAGAATTTGGAAACAGAAATGTTGAATAATTCAGAAACCAGATTCTCACCTAGTCAGAGAATAAAAATAGATCATGTGGTTTGTGCTGGATTTCCAGAATTTTCAATACACCTGAACTGAACAAAATCAGACCAAAAATCCTTTGCTGAAATGATTCATGGCAATTTTTCAGAAAATGTGAGATGTGAAAGGAAATTCTCGATTATTTGCCCACTCCCACCCCAAACAAAAAACCCAACAACCCACAAATGAAGGAAAGAAGAAAACACAATGAATAAATTGCTCATTGTAATTTATTTTTTCAGTTCCTGAGCCATAGAAACACGCTTTTCATAAAGTGATTTTTGGCGATACTTGTATTTATACCATGGATAAAGTTTAGATGGATGAGGTACCGTTGCTCTCCATGCTTATCACATTAGGAGAATGCATTTCTAAATTCAATTACATCCTCAGTGGAAATGGTTTCTCTGACTCCAGTAATCTTTGGAGAAGAATTATACACTGTCTATAAAGCCTCACATTTCAAAATCTAATTTTGAATGTTATTCTAGAGGTTAATTTAAGATTCATCTTCCTAAAGAGGAGTTAAATAAAACTGATAGAAGGCTGGAACTTGTCAAGTGGTTGAGAGGTTTATCAGCATGTGAGTGTGAGTTCATTAGCTTTAATTAGTATAATCACTAATGTTGCATTAACAGTTTGGTGAGAGAAAGTAATTGCTCACACCCACTGTATTAGATTGAGAGATTAGAATTCATTTTATGAGGCAATTATCATTTCAGGGATTTTTAAAAACGCTTTTACGATCTGCTATTGCAGTAGCCTCCTTCACCAAAAAGAGTTTAAATTAACCATAACTTTCATCCTAATGGGATGCAAAAATTAATGCAGAATTAAGTGTGAACCAGCAATCCCACTGCGATAAGCAGGCAGCTAAAGTCACAAACCTTGATTAGTTTATAATGACCTGTTTTATTTCCCAGACGATGATAGTCATTTAACTGTCCTCAATTCATTATCCTCTTGGAAAGTTTATATTCTTGAATTTCATACAGCAAAACAAAAAAAATATGAGGAAAGGAAAATTAGAATGGTACTATAGAAGTAGTAATTCACCAAAGAAAAAACTGCAAAGTTCAATAATAGGGCTTAAATAGTCAATTATTCTTCATATCAAATGTCAGAGGAAGAAGAAACGGCTCTCTTCGACACCCAGCGTCATGGGAAGAACCATGAATTTCACAGAGCAGCAATCACAACCCTGCTCTGTCAGTCACATCCCTTGGCAGGTACTGACAAAACGAGAACAGAGATCCAGGACTTTGGCAATGAAGTCCTGATCATCTGAGAGTTAGGCCAGTTGTCCCAAGACATTGCCTTCCAAAACATCCCGGAAAGCCAAAGTGCAAGTTCTAGTGGGAAAAACTGCTTACAGTAAGAATGATTACTCTCACGTCCACACTGTATTGGAAGCCATCATGGTATCCATAGAGAGATGAGACAACACACGATTTACAACGTATCTGGCACCTACTACACAGTATTATGCTTGCCCTGGTTAAAACACATCTCTCCTCAGAAATAGCCGAATAAAGCTCAAATCTGCTATGACTTGGATGTGGCATGGAGGAGAACAACTGTTAGATGTTAAAAACATATTGTTGTTCCTGTAATTTTGGGTACATATGTTAAAATGAGCAGACATGGGACAGTATTTGGGGAATTACATGAATCTTCCTAAAACATGTGTTAAAGTAAAATTTACTTATACATGTATGTACTCTTGAGTCTTGTACTCCTTGTAAGCATCTCCAAAGAAGTGCAGAGAGAAAAAATGTCCTCTTATGTTTAAGCATCTAAAATTTAGATCCAACTAGAGAGATGGGATCTTAGCCTTAGTCTGGTGGCAGCCAGTGCCACCTTTAGGAGGTGAATTACTCCAGCTAATATCTGAATGCTCCACTGGGAAGGGCTGCCTCCTTCTATTGACTGCAGAGGCAGTCCGAGATGACCAGGTTTCCTTCTGGGGTGGCTGAAATGGGTAGGGTGAATCATGACTGGCATGCCTGTGCCTTAGGATCTGTCTACACACAGAGTTATTGCAGAGAGCCATTACTCTTCCTGAATAGCATTCCATGTGGATACACTTTTGGTTGAATAAAACTTATTCATTCCTCTTCCACATCATCTGCTTGACAGAGGCAGAGAAGTTTGCTTCCTAGTCCTCACATGGAATCCTCCTGCGAGAGCTGCTTCTTTTTCAGCTGGCTGCCCTACCTTAATCCAAATTTACTTTGGTATAAAAATGCCCTAAATTTGTCATCCATCCACCTTTAAGAGCCATTTAAGATTTATGGAGGTAAGTGCATCAATTAAGCAAAAATACATTGACCAAAAAAAAAAAAAAAGAAAAAGATGAAGGCATATATACAATAAAAACTGACTTTTATTTCACAAATTATGGGTGTAATAAAGCATATTGTTTCAGAAGAAATGCCTGTATTTGCCAGTGTGTTTCATTAAAGAATAATAAAGCCATACATATTTCATTTCCTTGTTCCGAGCTGCGAGAGCCTTAACTATATAAAATGCCCCATGCTGTCCTTGCTTTGTTGGCCTTCTTTTTTTTAATCAGATTTCCCGCCCCCCCACCCCAGCTAATGAAATCGCTCTTTAAACACATATATCACTTTCATTTGAGGAAACTTAACCATGGCTCAAACAGTTTCTCTCTTCTACTGGAGAACAAGGCCACTGCCAGCAACTTTTGCTGTGTGCATTCAGGTCTGGATTGCCCCTGATGTCCAGAGTGCTGAATCCCTGGCATTCCCACCAGTGCTGTTTTAGGTGGGGTATTAGGTGACTGATATCTTCAGGGTCTGCACCTTGCATATCTGTACCAGTTCCTGGTCCACCTGCTGTCACATGTAATTTCTCTCTTCTCATAGTATGCACCAACCCGCTGCGCAGCTGTACAAACCTCTGCGGAGCAAGGCATCCTTTCTCCCTGCCATCACCATGAAGCCGTTCATGATCCCCAGCTAGTTCCCTGCACGTGCCCGCTTTTCTCCTGCCCATGGGAAGGGCACCTGGAGGTGGTGGTGTCCCACTTGAGGCAGACTCACCGCATCAACATCCTTCAGGGGGCAGAGATTGTCTTCCTGGCCACGGACATGCACTTGCCTGCACCCACAGACTGGATCATCATGCACTCTTGCCTTGGTCACCAGTTTTTGCTGGTCCTCAGGAAGCAGGAGAAGTATGAAGGCCACCCCCAGTTCTTTGCCACAATGATGCTGATCGGTACACCAACCCAAGCCGACAACTTCACCTACCGGCTGGAGCTCAACAGGAACCAGAGGCGCCTTAAGTGGGAGGCGACCCCCAGGTCGGTACTGGAATGTGTTGATTCTGTTATTTCTGATGGGGACTGCCTTGTGCTGAACACTTCCCTGGCTCAGCTCTTTTCTGACAACGGAAGCCTAGCGATAGGAATTGCAATAACCACCAGCAAAGCTCATAACTCCGAAGCTGAAATATGAGTGGGAAGAGGGCGAGGAGGAGGAACAACATCGGTGCTCTAGCTGCCTTGTGTGAGCCAGAACTTGCGGACTTTTCGGGGGGGTCTCAGGTCTTTTATGGTATTTAGTACTCATCCACAGTGGGCATTATGTAAACATCCTGTGGTTTTGGTCTCTGTGTAATGTATTTACTGTTTTGTTAATACAATTTTATGAGAAATTTTAAAGAGGCTAATCAATTTTTTGTCGCCCTCCAGCAACAATGGAAACAACACTTTCTCCTGGAAAGTGCACCCAGGGTGACTCACAGAAACCTTCGATCTGAGCATGCTATGCAAATATGTTTCCTTCATTGTCTGCCTAATCGTCTGTTATTAAAGAGGCCTCTGGGCCAGCTAAAAGGCAAAGTATTCCACTACAGGACAAGAGCACCCAAGTTTCCATAATAGCAATAGTGATTTAACCTTTAGACTGTGGTCACGACCAAGCCCTGTCAAGCTTGCAGTTTCAGTGCTCCCTTCAGCTTCTGAGGAACCAGCCTTCACTACCCTGACAATGAAAGCTTCAGAAGAAAAAGTCACCACCCCCACCGAGCTGGGGCCTTGGGAAGTCTCATCCTGCATTAAATCGGGGGTGACAGCTAGTGTGTGGTCACTGTGAGCATGGTTAAATCTCACTTTTGTATCACGATGGGCAGTGAGATGCTTGCTAGATGGTCTAGCTCCAGGATGGATATAACCATAGCCATCCATTGGGGCATTCACCTTTTTAGCTGCTATTTCCTTAAGCATTCAAAAAGATATTTTCAGAAAATAAAGTATCAGGGTGATCCTAATTTGTGTACTGACCTTGCTATTGAATTCTGTGCCCCTTAGACCCACACTGTGTGCTGCTAAATACTGATTTAAAACAATGTGGCCAGAATATCTGTTTTCAAATTGGCTATGAGATTTGAAAAAAAATATTCCTTTAAAAAAAAAAACTCTTAATTTTTTTTCTTCCATACACGCGGGGAGTGGTGATGGTCCCTTTCTTCTGCTGAGGGAGTTTCACAGACAGCAATGGTCTCAAGAAGACACAGGCTTCTCTAAGATCTTCTCCCTCAGGTGGCTCCCTGGGGAGATCAGAGACAGCTGCTGGCCACCTTCTGACACGCAATCCCATCTGCAGTCAGGCATATTTCCTCCACAGCCAACAACAGCAGTGAAATCCCATCACCGCAAATGGTGTGTTGAAGGAGGGAGCTCTACAGCGAGCGTGACACATGAGAAGCATGGGAAATTGTCTTTTCCGGTTTTCCCTTCTGCCCATGCTTGCTTGTGGCCTGGCTGCTCCTGAATGATTTTTCAAGAAACATCTGGAGGGTTGGATCAGTTAGTAGCTAGAGAGACTGAGGATCATTTCTTGAGTTCCTTGGAAAACCAAGGAAGAGGAGGGAAGTTAGCTAAGAACAGTCCTTCAGTGTTTCAAAAGGCATCTCGCTTTGGGTAAGCGAAAACACCAATGCTAACCTCTCCCACCCCTCCTGGGAATTATTATAAATGATGCATGAAGTAAAGCAAATTTATGTTTCCCTGAGATGAATGCTACACAAGTAATGCCTTATGAGTTACAGATGCACCTCGCCTCCTCACCTGGGCTTTCGTAGCAGGTCATTGTTTAGAGAGAAGCTAGGGTTTCTTCAACAGACTGCTCAAGAACATGCAAGCTGAGGTCTGAAGAAGTCTCAGCCCCTGTAAGAGCATGCTGGAGCGTACCTTCACAGCTCTCCCACCTCTGAAATTGGGGGGCCAGAGGGCATGCTGGTTTGCAGTGCTTCACCGGAACACATGGGCTTCAGAGTGGCTTGCATTTTCCCTGCAATGTTAAATATTCAGAACCAGCAACTGCTGCCCTTTCCCTAAACGATAGCAATAAATAAATCATTGGCATTTTTGTGGACTGAAACTGGCTTCTTCAGTTCCTGTGGCAAATATTCTGCTGCTGAATTAAAACAAAACAAAAGCAGTAAAACCCCCATAAAAACAATTCCTCTACCTTAAACTTCCGGAGCTCTTTGTACACTGTGGTAGAGATTTAATGTAATGGTGCTTTGGTTGCCTGAACACAACCAGTTCTAGGGAGAGGGATATTCCTCAGGTACTCACTTATTCCAGATTATTCACTGGTGCTAGTTGGCACCTTTTGTTCTTGAAATATCTACTGAAATGAAGAATGTGCTGTTAGTATTTTGGGGCATGCCCCTTGCCAATGGACCAGTGTATTTCTGGCAGCATGAGTGTGACAGCAACAGTTCTCTGGGATGGGCATCTCCATCCCTTGCCAGCATCCTGGTTTTCTGATTTTGGTGGGGCAGGAGGCACAGTGGAAATGTGACTTCCCCAACACTGACCTCCTCACATCCCATGTGTCCTTCTCCCAGAGCTTTCTTGTGACCACACCAACAGTTCAGCCATTTTATTTCCTTTCCATCCTCCCTCTCGTCTGGTGGCCACCCTTCTCATCCAGTTCTCAAGCTCTCAACCTCGGTTTCACCCTTTGGCTTGCAGGACCCATGGCATTCCTACCTCCTCCTGCTTTTGCCTCTTGGGTGCCATTTCTTAAATTGTTCTGGCTGCTCTTTGCAGCCAAGCAAGAATCCTCCTTGCTCAACTCTCTCCACAGCTGCAAAGACCCAGCTCTGGCAGGGATTTCAGAACTCCGTGTACATTGGAGTACTGATGAAAATCTGCCCAGTAAGACTCCCAGTACAGAAGAAGAGGACATATTTTGGAGAGAAAGGAGATATGGGTGCCAAAATCCAGCCTTCATAAGCATCTCAACATAAAACTCAAATGTTTCAGGGTATATTTAAGGACTTTCTACCATGGAAGACATTCTAATTCTGTCATAATTCAAAGCCTGTGAGCAACCTTTCACTGCCATAAAGCAAAGGTGAAGCAAATATTCTTCATGGTGGGACATAAATCCTAAAAGGCTGGCAAGTAAGATCAGCGATGAAATTCAGTTTACATTCGCTCTTCCAGTGCCCATAATATAGTACTTCTTACAGCTCGCTACTCATGCTCAAAAGGCAGCTGTAGCTTGGCTTCCTAAATTTTTTGGGGCTTCTAGAATTCATTTCATACTTTAATATTTTGCATCTTTATAGCATATTACACCCAGTCACTCCAAATATGAAGAACACAGCCTTACATCTCGTTGAAGTAGGGAAATGAGATGCATTTGATGCATGAATAAATGAGGACTTGCAAAATTGTTATACAGCTCTTGCAAAACTCTATTTTCCTACCTAGCTGAGAGCAGTGTTCCCTCTATCTTATTTTTTTTTTACATAGACAAAATGGTGGGTTGTTTTTTTTTTTAAGAGTTTTTGCATATCTGTGTTCATGGATGGATTTTCTTGTGCCTAGATTGGCAAATTGCAACAATAATTTCATCAGGCTGAGCCAGATGGATTGCCACCAGACCCACTAGAAAACCTACTGTGGTTCTTCCACACTATGCATCACACACATGTGAATGTTAATATCAGATCTGCAGTAAAACAACGTTAGTGCTTTCAGCTCAATCTTATTATGAATTAAGCTCACATCATGTATCCATGACTCCTTATAAATCAGCTGAAGCATCCCAACCCTCATCATCTTGAAGATAACAAAGAGTCTTGCTGCGCCAGTGCCAGCCAGAGGGCTTGCTGAGAATTAGGGCAGTAGTCCTCTTCCCACTGGACTCTGATATCACATCCTCCATTTCAAACCATCCTTTATGAATACAGGCCAGTAAGCTACTGAGGAAAGGAGGGATGGTAAATTCTAGACCATGAAAGGGTTGTAACAAAAGGAATGTTTTATAATAAATTGCTGGGTAGTGCTGCATTCTCTCTCTTTGGGGCATCAGAGGCATGTAACCCAATGGACAGTACTGTAGGTGATTGATCTGCTTCTCTAGCCCATAACACACCTGAAAAAGACTTTGATCAGAAAAGAGTTCATCAGAACAGAGTCAGAGTTGCAATTCTCTTCCAACTGGATCAGAAACACATTCTCACGTTGAGGAGCTGTAGCTCCTGAACTGGTCAGACACAAGCATAAATTTTTAATCTCTCCCTTTTTTTTTAAATCCGATTAACTCTCCATGGTCACACTGTGAGTGAAAGGTGGAAAACAAAGATTGCCATATGTATCATCACCCTAACTATTCACACAAAAAGATGATTCATCTTCTGCAGAGATGACCCTGCAGAAAACGAGTGGGTTTCACAGCAGGGTAGCACAGGGCAGTGCCTGCAGGCTCTGAAGGTGGACACATATGACTGAGGGCAGAGCTCAACGTCTGGACAGAAACATTAGTCAACAGAAACCACTCAGAGAGAGGTCAGAGCAGGGGCTGTCAGGAAAATGATCAGACCTCAAGAGAGTAGCAAACAAATGGGGAGATGAGGCTCTGTGCAGAGACGTGTCTTTTCACATCAGCACCATCCACCTGGCAAAAGGGCCTCTCATCTGCTGGGACCCTTGTCTTGGGAGCAGTGCAGGTGAGAGGATCAGTCCTTGTCACTGTGTGTCTGTGGGAAGATGGCGCTGATGCTGCATAGTGAGTGAAGACACCCAGCACAAGTTGTGTTCCACAGCTCCTCTGGTTTCAACGGGTACCCAGCTACCTGCAGCTGCTAGTAGTTCCTTCAAGCCCTGGCACCCTACAGTTTCGTTGTCTTTTACCTGCATAACTCCCACCAAAGTAGGAATGCGTTTGCTGAAAATCACGCAAAAATCTTTGGCAGAACATCAAATTAAACCTATACCTCGTACCTTGGTTAGGTTTATGATCACCCTTCTTTCACAAAGGCAATAGACTAATGTACAGCTTTTTTATCCTCCTTTGGACTCTGCCCCTCCAGATTATGCATGTGATGGACTAGCAGGCAGTGATCATCTTCAAGAGAAGGATGAGGCCTAACATGTATTGCAAAGACGACTGTTCTCACAGTACCTTGACAAAGGGATGACAGGCTCCGAAGAGGAGCCTTACAAACCTTAGTGGGAGGCAAATGGGAAACACCAATTGCAAAGCCTGCTGTCTTTCAACTAGAATGAGCTTTATATCTTCCAGGTACTGAAAATCCTCCTGAGACATTGCCTACCTGAATACATCACTTAATCTTGTAGAAAGCCCCAGGACTGGGGGGTTCTTGCTGTTAGAAATTGCATCAATTACCTTACTAAAGATAAATGGCTTTGAACTTTCATGGCATCAGTGATGAACTGTTTCAACATCCATGCAGTGCAGGCTGAAAAAGCAGAGCTTTTAGACAAAGAAATAAACTTATTCAAATGCAAACATGAGATTTGGGGCAGAGTTTTCAGGTGAACTTAAAAGCACTCTCCTTATTGCTGCAGACTGGATGTCTGCATAGCAAGAGTCATTTCACTGCCAGACAGTCCCTATTGGCTTGAGTTCAAAAGAAGCTCAGATATTCTTCCTTTCTCTGCTAAGGGAGATCACTAAAAAGTAAAGCAAACACTGTCATGTATGAAACAAGTCTGGAAAGGATCTTTCTTTTCAGACCAGCATGCCTAGCCAGCAGACTGTGGGGAGAGCGCTACATCTCCTACCTGGGAGAATTCAGGGTGAATCCAGAGTCGCAAGCACAACCTATGTAGATACTTTCTTCATGTTACAATCCCTGCTTCAACTATTGAAAATAACAGCAGTCAGGCAGCTGGCTTGAAGCCTTTGATGACTTTAAGACTGTTCTCTAAAAATCTACTAATATCAGCTTTTAGGCTGAGACAGTTTTAGGGCATGCGACAGCAAGACTCCACTGAGGCTCTGCAAGGCTCATTGGTGTGTGCGTGGGAGGAACGCAGGCAAATCCTACATCTTCACCTCTGCCTTTCACAGTAAGAGCGCTAGATACACTCACAGGCATCAGTCTGGGTCTCTCCTAATAAAAAGTGACAAATGGATGGACCACAGACCTGGATGTCACCTGTTCTAGAGATGTTCAGTACAACAGCACCCAAAATCAATACAAGTCCCTCCTTTACCTTTGAGAATTAGAACAGAGTCTTGCACAGAAATATTAGGCCCATTCATATCTCCATAGGAGCCAAGAGATTGCTCCTATTTTGGGATACAGGTTCCAGTCTGGATTCTGATGAAGACAGTAAGCTACAAAACATGGCTAGGTGTTTCCACACCTTCCATGGAAGGGGCCTGATCCACAGAAAGGTCTCTGGGAACTACAGTAATATAAATGAATAATTTTATAATACATTAACATAAAATAATAACACAGTGGGGCCTTTTAGAGCTGATAATATCTTTAAAAGTAGCAGCTGATATTGAAAGGGATCATCACTCAAAATGAGTTTCAGGTGATGCCTGTGCTTTTGTCTGATTGAGATGTGGAAGAAGATACCCAGAAGAGTGACAATTTCAGTGCTAACCTGATCATGCAAAGAAATGCTGAACTGAAAAAAATTAGCTAGGAGAGATGTGAGTGAAGCAGATACATATTGCTGTTGCCTCTGGGCAGCAAGTTCTTGTGATATGTGTCCTTGCAAAAGGATTTCCAGTAGGCAGAGGAGGTGGAACTTCAGCCTGTCACAACTCCTGCTCCGTCACTTCCAGAGTTTTCACAAAGAAATACTTAACTGGGACTGCAAAGGAAGAGTATAAACATCTGCTGAACAGTGTGACTGGTGTAAGAACTGCCAAGGAGGTTTATCCAGCTTCCTCTGGGTAAGCCTCTGCACAGCTCCTCTGCTGGATTGGCAGAAAAAAGGGACAGCCCCAGGCCTGAGGAGGACTGGCTGCATTCCTGACAGCCTGTAAATTGTTGTTGCTGTTGTACAGCGACTGCGTATGAAAACTCCATTGTTGAAAACCGGTGGAGGTTAAACCCTGGCCCTCCAGCAGCGTACATCTGTACTGGCTGATGTTGACAGCCAGGCTGTGGGTTATGGCAAACTCACCAGCCCTGCAGCTTGTTATGCAGGACTGACACATGTTGACCGGTGGTTATGCATACACGAAGAAGTCATTCTGACAAAACATTTCTGCATGAGATATGTCCATATTGTATTGAGGGTGAGCACTTAATCATACTGTCTGTGCTGGATCACATCTCACCCATCTCTCCTGATTGCTCTTCTTCTCTCAGCTGGAAACCTGGAGAAATCAGAGCTGAGTCATCAGCCATGCAGGTGTCTAGGCCACTGAGGTCAGCACAGAAGCACCATGGGGGTGCCCATCCCCGAGGGCTCGTCACTGTGCATAGAGAAAAACTCAAAAAGCACAGACCCAAATACGGAGAAATCTTTGAATAAAAGATTTAACTTCAGAGATTCTCCCATCCAGATAGAAACAGAGGATTTCTTTCTGCAAAATGCGCTTGTCTTCACTCAAGTTGCAACCTAAGTGAAAGCCCTGCCATGACTTATGAAGTTTCTCTATGTAGTGATGGTTGCACTTGCCATTCAGTCTCGATGGGCTATCAATCAGGTCAAATGGGCCACGCTTTGGGCTCTCAGTTCCTCAGTGACGGAGATGACTGCTTTTCTGTGTAGGCACAGTGTAGCTCTTCTCCAAATTTGCTGATACTCCCCAGGTGCAGTCTTGCTGCAGAAAACCCATCTGCATCATTCAGCCACAAGATCAGAACCACCCTTTCCAGCCCTAGGTCTGCAAAGCAGTTATGTTCACACTGCATTGTGATGAGTTCCATGATCTGACTACAGGTGGGCCAGCACAAACATCCAAAGTCATCCTGCCATAATAGTCCCACCACTTTACCAGGTTAAATCATTTGCTCAGCCCGTGGTGAGTCAGCTGCCCATCCTGGAGCTAAATTAACCCTACAGATTGCAGCCTTCTACAAGGCTGATACACTGTCTAATGACAAACACCATTTTCCATTCCCGATTGCCTTGAGCAGACACAACAGTCAGTTCTAGAGACAGGTCTGAATCATCACAGCTACATTAGGAGCTATGCTGCAGGTAAAAATTGACAGGGGGACAAAAAGGCCCCAAAATCTAACTCAGATACAAGAAATGATGGAGTTCAGCAGCTGCTGAAAAGAAGTAGGGGATGCTGATAAGGAGGATTACAGCAAAGTGCCCAAATGCAGATGTAACAGGAAAAAGACACTGCTGGGCTACAGGTTAAGGGGGTTTTCTGGAGTTTTGGTGATAATGCCCTGGCAGAAAGCTGTTGGGCTGGGCAGCATCCAAGAACTGCATTAATTCATTACATGTAAACTGATCAAATTGCCCAGGGAAGGGAGTCAATAAACATGGAGCCTCGTGGCACCATTTTCACAGAGTGACCTTTCAAAGTATAATTGCATGTTAAAAGACTCGACAGCAGTCCTCTCTGACCAGAGAAGCACTAACTGAGCTGGCTTGGGGACTTATTTCTTGTCAAGTGGCAGTGTGTTTGGAAAGGGCACTGTAGTTAGAGGCTGCTTTTGGCTAGTTCCCATGTGAGGCTGTGACCAGGAGTGGTCCTCTTGACTCCTCAGCTACACAAATGCTTGGTCTCAGGTCCTCTAGGAAAAGGCAGAAATAATAGTGGTTATGCTGGGAAGCGTTTTCATTGCCACTAAAATGCCAATGGCTTACTACTGTCTTCTTATCCAGTGGTGACAAACACATCCAAATCACTTTGTCTGGAGAAAGGTTTTGATTGTGGTCATGGTGACACATGATCCTGCGTCCCTCAGCCCTTCAGACCACAGCCTTCCGGCTGTGGCTCCAGCTCAAACATTGTCATGGGGTATGGGATTACCAACCCCAAGGCAGAAGAGCTCACTGTCCCCTCATCACTCCATCCCAGAACAGTTTCATTCCCTGTCAAGCAGCCTTGCCTCCAGCCCAAACACCCCACAAAACTACCTTTATTCATCCAGAGGTAGTAATCTCATTCCCTTGCAATGCTTAAAGACTCTTGCTTTAATACTTCTAAAAAGACTTCTCTTTCAGCTGAAAATTTGAACCCAAACCACCTCTATATTATGTCAACAAAATTGCACAAGACTTCATATTCCCAAAGGGTTAGTGGATCCTGGCTATCTCTTCACTCAGATGCTACATGTCATGTTAGATGCTACATGTCATAAGACAGTGTCATTTCTCAGGATAGATACATCTAACCCTAACACGAACTAGCACAAGACATTGCAAAGCATGCAGCAGGCAGAAAACTAGCAAGAGACAGATACAGGCTTCCACTTTCAGTTAGTTAGAAAGAAGCACCAAGGAGTGCAATAAGGAGTTCTTGGAGTGGGACTGGCAAGGTGAGCATCCCTGATGCTCAGCAGAGAACTATGGAGAAGAAGTGTTTCTGGAACATGACTACACCATGATTTAATTACAGTTCAACTCACTTAATCCCAATGCTTATCTTAACCTTTGAGATTCTGAGGTGTGTCTATCTGTGAGCATCACTGACAGCATCTTCAAAAGCCCATTTTTTCTTTTAAAATTCAAGCAATACAAGGCTGTGCCATTTGTGATCCTTATGATGGCAAAGCTCCTAGGCCAGCTGCTTCGTTTAACAACCAATGCATAGCATTTTTTTCCTAGGACTTCAGTCAGGACTTCAGATATACTTAAGCATATGCTTAAACATTTCAATGGACAGGGAAGGACTAAGCACAGACTCAAAGGTAAGCATGGATAACCTGCCCAAATCCAGGTGAGGTATGCCAGATTGGAATTTAAGTAAAGAAAATTACATAGGAATAGGTAAGAAATTTACTGTACAAACCCTAAGCAGTGTTTTCTTCCATATGTTTTTTGAAATATACCTGTATTTGTTTAGTGTTCGTATTCCATTGTCCCCCCAAATATTTGACTTAAAATATTACGTGTATGAAGTGCTCTACTTTAACATGCAATAATACCTCAGAGAAAATTGCTGCATCTGAACCAACGTACATAATTTTCTAGAAATGCTTAAGATGATGTAGTACATGAAAGAGCAGCAATAAACCTTTCTATTGGCATCTGTAAAACATTTCACAATAACTGCCATGAAAAACACTGCTAAATCCTCTTTGGCGTTCTCAGATTGTATCACTTGCTTACATTGGAGGGCTACTTTTATGAAGAGCATATTGCATCATGAGAGCACAGAAATTAGATATTGGGAAGAAGAACAGCTGCCAAAGTGCACTGCCTGCTAAAGCTTGCCTTACAATTTGTTCCTGCCTACATTTAACCTTCTACAGTCACAATCTGTTTGAAAAGTGTCCCCATCACCAAAGGCAAAACATGGGTCCCAGTACTCCCATCTTGGGCTGTCCTCAGTTGCCCTCATGAACTGGATTCAGCACTGCCTGCATTTGGTGGCGGGAGCTTGAAAACCCACATGGGAATTAGAGCTTTGGTCCTGTGTCTAGCCAAAGTTGGTCATGTGGGGAAAAAAAGAAAAGGATTCTTGGTATTTTCTAATCTTTCTGTCATTACACTAAATGGAAACAACATCAGGCTGTTCCTTATTTCTTGCAAGGTTTGGGTGTTGATTTTTGTTTGTTTGTTTGTTTGTTTTCTTCTGGACAGTTAACAGAGAATATACTTTAGCACTATCCTGTAAGTTGTCATGGACATTCTCAGATCAATTCTTTAATTTCACGTTGGTTACTTGCAAGATCAGAATGGGGCAGGATCTCTAACCCTATTGCCTGTCAATTCCTTTTAACATCAATCTTTTTCTTTGCTTCCTTATTGCCAAAACGTGTTTCAGACGCTCATGAAGCTTCATAGAAATTGCCTTGAAAAGAGCTGAGTGATCAAAACTGACCAGACGTGCAAGATGAATATTCATGGTTTATTGGAGCAACCTCCACCCTCTTCTCAGAGCAGAGTACCTTCAGGTGACCTGTTGTCTCTCATACAGATTACTGCCTCATTACCACTCATTCCTCTGGAACCTAGCTGCGAGGTACGTCAAGCTCATGTTAAATAATTCAGCAAAACAGTGAGAGAAAATTGTATCTGATCCAGAGTGGAGGCACCTGGAATTCCCTGCTGTATGTACAAATGAATGTGGACTTGAAGGGACTACAAGAACCAGCCTCCCCCCTTGGACAAGAAGCATGGATGTTGACCCCTCTGATTTTAGACATCTGGAAGTTAAGTGCCTGCATCTGCACAGGTCACCAGGAGTTTTCCTTACAGAGAGTTGAGTTAGGGCACTTTGAGGACGTGACTTATTTCAGCTATTTAAACACCTGCTTTGGCAGGAAAGGAATAAAGTCACTACATTCCTCATATCAACATCTGCTCTTTGTTGGGGGCTCAAATCTCCAGGAAAATCAGAGTGAAATCTAGCCCAAGCACTACAGGTTAGAAGTGAAATGTGCCTTGTGCTTTTGTTCCTTCCATATGTTAAAATTCCCTGGGGAGAACACTCACTTAGCAGCTGACAATAACAAAGGTTCCCAAAGGAGCATCCTGGGCTGTGGGTTAGCATTGGTCTCCAGTTCAGCAGCAAATGGAGAATTTAATTTTTCTAGCTGGCCAGTGCAATCCTAGTCTCTGTTTCAACAAGGTCTAAAGAGGAGGACGCCACATCTTTCTGAGTTAATAACTTCCTTCATGACAGACAGAAAAAAAAGAACTGATGATGGAGAAGGAAGATTTGGCAGGCAATTTTCCTCTACTTCCCTGTGGTGTTTGCAGAGCAGTTGCTAGTTTGCAGAGAAGGCAGTTATGCCTTAAAACCCAAGGCAGGAAGGGGCAAAGTGCTTTTTGTGGACTGAAATGATGTTTGGGGAAGGCAGGATGGTACTTTAATACAGCCAAATTTCATGTGCGGCAAGAACATGGACTAACAATAGACCGGGATGCTAATGAGGGCCTGGCACACATCGTCTCTATGACGAAGTGAGGATTCTTTTTGAAAATGCAGTAATTTCAGGGTTTGTTTCATATTGTTTCTTTCTGCTGCTGCAAAGTGTTCAGAAAAACGAGGCTGTTTGGGTCTTCAAATTTTTTCTCCTTAATCTTAGGAAGATAAGCTGTTAATGGACAAAGGAGATCACCACTAGAAGCAAGAGTTGTTTTATTTTTCCCAAGGCTGCTCGCACATGATCAGCAAACAAAATGAATCAGAGAGGGCTTTCATAACATTTCAGGTGGATTTCCACACAGCCCAAGATGGGGGATGAGGATATTTCTGACACAGAAGAACTTTGATTTTTCCCCATTTGTAGTGCCGGGGGATGGAGTCCCCACACATTTTTTATTCCAGCCCAAAGTTTAGACATGTGGCTTGTGCAGGAGATGGGCTGTGAGATCCAGTTGGGCCTTTCTGCAATCTCAGGAGATTTCTGCAGCCTCACAACACTTTCCCAGGCTCTACATTGTCCCCTGGGAGTGCACGCATAGTGCAGCCTGTCCTTCATTGCAGGCAGTGCTGGGAGCCCCCTGTCTTCAGCTTGGTCACATCTCCTTCTGAAACCCACCTGCCAGCTCCAGGTTAGCCCGGGACACTCACTTTTGTGGGACACCCAATTCCCCAGCTGCCCATATAGCTCATACATGAACTTTCCCTGGAGAGGAGACATCACACCACCCTGGGAGAGAGATGAGGCAGAGGGGAAAGCTTGCTCACATTTGTGAGCAGCAAAGGCAGAGCAGAACCAAAATCCAGCTTTGGATGCAGTTGCTGGTGGTGAAGCTGAGCCATCCCCAGCTCTTGTGCACCCAGGCAAAATTGCCCTGCAGCTCAGGTATCATGAGAGCATTGCGCTGCACAGGGCTGCTTAAAAGACATCTCCAAAGGAAACCAGGCTGCAAATCAGAGCAGGAAGCTAGAAGTGTTTATGAAACACATCTTTTTTTTCCTGTCAGACATAGCCAACTGTCTGCCTGTTAGCAGCCTGCATTGGTGGACCCTAAATCATGCAGGAGATCATGAGCTGTTTTCTTGAAAACACACACACATACACACACACACACACACACACACTTCTCTCCTATAAACACTACTCTGGAAGGGAACAAAACAGGTATTGTCTCTTCATGCTCTCGTTAAACAGAGCCACACAGATGGTAATTAATGCATCATGACACGACCAAATTGTAAGAAGAAATTGCTGCAACAAGAAGTCACCACAAGAACAGCAGGATTCAGAACAGTGTTCTTTTCAAGATCAACTCCTTTGCTTGAAGAGTTGGAAGAGCTTGAAAAGCTAGGAACCATCTATCCCAAGCTATTTGTCTGCTTTCCTGAGTTTCAGGTCACAATAGAGCTTTGTTATCTTTAATAGATACATGTATTCCTCCCCTAGTGATTTGTCAAATAAAAATACGTGCAAGGTAATAAAAGGAAAAAGAAAACACAAAGAAAAGAACCACCCCCTGTGTCACACATCCTGGGTAGGTGAATGCATGTGTGCATTTGTGTGTGTGTGTGAAGAGGAGAGGGGTTGTTTATTGCTCCATCCAGCACAGAATGAAATAATTTATGTACCATCTACATGCAAATGTATCTTTCATTTAAGTAATAAACTGCACCCTTGTATAATTTACCCAGACAATGGAGCTGGGAGGACACTGCTACTAATCTTCAAAAATCAACCGTGCCTTTTCAAAGGGGATTTTTGTCTTTCTATGAATTGATCAAACTTGACAAGTAATTTCAACCTAATGTTCATGGCTATCCTCGTCTATCCTCACCATCTGTAGGTGAGAAATTCTATTTGCTGGAAGTGACAGGGTAATGCAGCATTCTGCAGACATCAGTTAAAAAAAAAAAAGAATTGGTTTTCCCAGAGCTACAGGCAAAACAAGGGTGGGTTCAGGAAGGATGTAAGTATTTTTGAACAAATGATAAATTCTTCATGCCTGCAAATGTCCACATGGAGTCATGATTTTAAGCCACTAGGTTAAATGAGAGCAACAGAGATTAAAAAGTCTCTGTATTTAAAATACTATGGTAGAAATGCTCCAGTGGAATAGTCTTGGTCTTGTTAACAAATATAATAAAGACTCTCAGAAGAAATTCATTCTGCAAACTTATTGCATCAATGAAAACTGGATTATAGACAAGGAGACTGAATGTAAAATCAATTTGCTTCCAGACTTATTTATAAAAATATCAGCTTTGACTGAAAGCTGATCGGTCCTACATCAAGCAATACAGGAGAAATTGGAAAAAGGCCAGTTATCACCCCACCAGGATCACTGACAGGACTGAGATTAATCCAAAATACTTTATACAGCTACAATAGGCTTGTGCAAATTTTCTTTTTTTCTCCCAGGAAATAAAATGCCAGATTCTTAGGGCTCTTTTTGGCCTTAGCAGGACACTCCAGGGAATACAGAGCAGCCCCCATGCACCAGTGGATGAAGATTCTCGTATCCCTAGGCTGAGGGTATCCAACCCCAAACATAAGCTCATCTGTGTGCGATCCATATAAATACAGAAATGTTGAGGGAGTAATTAATATTTTTACTTAGAAAGCCTTCTTATGCACATGTTTTCCCCCTTTCTGGATCCCTGCAGCTCCTGAGAAATCATTCAGGGCTATTTTCCCTAGCAAGTAGGAGGTCCTCATGATGGACACCAGGTGCCCTCACAACCAGCCCAAGGTGAAAGGGCTTTTTTTTTTTTCACCTTGCCTACATCTAGATAGCTGGACCCAGGTGTCCTCAGCTGTTGGGTCCTGCTGCACATATGTATGTGTTCTGACTCCAAGAGCTGCAAGCCAGTCTCTTTCCCACACAGAGGGACCCCCTACCTCCTCTCTTCAACCCTCTTCTGGGGCTGTTTATTGTTATCTTTGCGTCAGACCTGCTCAACATAGCTAAAGTACTCATTTTGTTAGGATGAGGGGGGATAAGTGGTGGCCAGCAAGAGAGCTATGACTCAAGGCCAGCTTTAGGTCAGGATGAAGCACCTGGCTGTGCAAGGTAGCGGGATGGCTGTAAAGTGGCAATTCACTTTGGTGTCATGAGAATTTTTGAAGTTCTGAAATCTGCTTTAATCTTACTACTAGAAAAAATCCCATAACGTCTGATGGTTTTCACATCAGGGGATTATGTCAAAACAGATTTAAAAGGTCCTTTGGAAGATTGAAAAGGTCAGGGCTTCCAGGTCTTTCTGTATTTCTCCCCCTTTGTTACCCTCCCTCAAGGATATAACCAGACACTCCACATCAAACTTCACTAGAGCAGAATGGGAAATCACAGTCAGAATCAATACATGAACACAAAGTATCTTCTTCAGGAGAAAAAAATATAACAGAAGCTAGCAAAAAAACCTTTTTAATTTAAAGGGAAAAATCCTCTCTGCAACTTGTCTAAACACATTTCTTCCCAGACATCCCAGCTGAACTAAAAATTAAGCTTCTTTCTGTTGTCTGGTAAGTGGACACTGTGTTAGGTCCTCAGTCAAGAAAACTATCTTCATCTCAAGGTCTGGTCATTGCTGATTAATGACAGTCATGGGGGTTTCTGATTGCTCAAGCAAGAGCTGATGCCTTACATTTGCCCCATGAGGGTACTGGCAGCAGTAAGTCAGTGGAGCAGTGGCAGGTTGACCATGCAAGGACAGAGACAAGATTTTTTTGGTCACAGAACTCACCAGAATGGTATTTCTGAGCCAGGAAAATGCCAGATGTGGTTGTTTCTTGTTCAATAAAGGGAACAGGATTTCATTTCTGTTCTGTGTAAATAAACAGTGGTTTGCCAACATACATCAGCCTCTACTAAAAACGTTACTCTTGTAGGTAGAACAAAACAAAACAAACTCGCAACAAACCCTATATAATCATTCATTGATTCCTTTGAGGAATGCTATTTTATTCCCCTTAAACCTTTGGGATTTCTGTGGTTGTAACCTTAAACCCATAGTGAGGTCAGCAACAGACTCCCTCTCCCTCTCCCTCTCCCTCTCCCTCTCCCTCTCCCTCTCCCTCTCCCTCTCCCTCTCCCTCTCCCTCTCCCTCTCCCTCTCCCTCTCCCTCTCCCTCTCCCTCTCCCTCTCCCTCTCCCTCTCCCTCTTGTTTTTAGCCCTTGTTCTGGACCATCTATCAAACATCGCTCATGTCAGGAAGGACTGGACTTGTTGCTTCCACCACCAGTAGAAAAAAGTTCGTTTAAGTTCTCTAGATCATTTGGGTCATTGAAGGGAGCAGAGCAAGAGCTTAATGCAAGTGAAACCTTCACTTTTTTTCTGAAAAGAGGGGCAGCAGTCTGAGTTACTGCCAATTTCCATAAAGCCATAAAAGTCTGGCGGTATCAGTAAGATAGGATTGAGTCTATGGCTCCTCATTATTCAGGGGGATAGGAGGATATGGAGATGCCAAAGTAATCTGGAGCAGACAATGAAAGTTGCTGAGGCTCCTCTGATTAAAACTGCAAATCCTACATCCCTAATCCCCTCCGTGGAAAGGGGAGATTAGCCTGGGTCCAGAAAAAGATAACTCTATCTTTCCTTTAAGGTACATGTTAAAATTCAATCTCCTCCCAGGAGACGGGGTGCATGGATGTTGCTTTTTCTCTCCCCTTAATTAAGAAAGTATAAGAATGTAAACATTGCTGGTTGCACAGTAACTAGCATAGCAAAGCAGGCTGCCTCTGTGCTCTCTGATTGCTTTATTAGCGCGCTAAGCCTACCCACACGGCCAGGGAGGCTGAGAGAAGGGAGCCTTTCCAGCCTTGGGGGTTATATGATGTTTTGCAAGACACTGAAGTAACCTGTCAACTTCTGCTCCCATTTACACTGGTGTAAATCTGCAGCAAGCAGGCATGCTGCCAGGGAGAGCACCAGCATGCCAGGACACTGTAGTCCATCTGCCTCCTTGGGTCTCGCATGCTCCTCTGGTTGTTAGGAGCAATTTTTTTAAATGGGATTATTTTCTGCATGATCTGCACACACCAGGGGTGATCTTGATATGTCTGATGCTCCTGATCCAGACAAATATTTGCATCTGTAAAAGCTGTCTTTAATGTCAGTGGGATGGGCCATGAAGGTGCTTTCTGGGCAGCATGCCGGAGGGGTGCGTTTACGTGCTTTGAAATAAGGAGCTCACACCCTGCAGCCAGGGCTTGTGACAGCTGATGTCCTCTGGAGATGGGGTCAGAGGCAGCCCTGTAAGAGAGGCAGCAGGCAGTGGGATAAGCGTTCAGGAGGTGCTCAGTTTTGGTACATGGGGAAACACTCTCACGTCTGGTATTCTGCCACTGTCCTCCAGTAAGATCTTGTGCTTTTTTTCCTGGCTGGCACCCTACTGAAAGCAGAGGCAAGTGTGCAAGTCTTCATTTCACAACAAACAGGGAAAGACTGTGCAGAGCAGGGGGGCTTTTTCCAGCTCCCACTGGTGCCAATGGTTCTTTGTCAGTGAGGCACATCCTTGACAAATTTCCTCACTCAACTTTTTGAGCCACTATGCCAGTGCCTTCATATGGGGCCACTGGTTTTCAGCAGGAAAAGGCTGATTTTGGAGGACAAAGTGGAGCAGAGAAACCCCTCCTGGGAAAAGTGCAACCATTCACGGGGCAGGGGAACCACTGCAGAAACCCATGCCACCAGAGGGCTCAGCAAACCCCACTGAGGGGTACCAAGATAAGCCTCTACCTGTGCACTGAGAATGTGACGAAGTAGCAGCCTGCATTAATGTGACACTTTTTTTTTTTTTGTCAGCCATGCTCTATCTGTGCTCAGATGGAGACAAAAATAACTCAGTGCCACTCTGTTTCCAAATCAAACACAGATGAGACCTTTGAGATCAACTGGAAAGCCTGATGATGTCTTTAAAACACATCCATGAGAGGAATGCAAAGCATTACCTGTAGTATTTATTTTGCATGGCATTACTATGTTTTGAGAAGGCGAGGGCAGACAGTCCTCATTAACAGCGTAAATGTACCAACCTGTGTTTTTAAGCTATTAAAATGGTGGCTAGTGTTAATGGAAATATAATAGAAAGAGATGCTTCTAAAGATACGGGATTTAGCACAGTCGGGGGGGAAAAAGAAGACATTAATGAAATTTTAATGAGAAAATAATCTCGCAGTAATTTTAAAAGTAATGACTATTTCCTTAATTTGACTAGCATGAACAGCTTTGGTGGGATTCGCTTGCAAGGTGTGCATGTGAGGACAGTGAATGATGCATTACAGGCCACACCTGTGACTGTGCTAGAAAAGAAACCTAGTTCGGGGTTTTACTGCCTGCCTGCATGGGAGTCTAGAGCCTAACCACCGCCTTTCTGCTGAAGAGCAGATAAGGCTTTCCAATACGCTTTAGCCACTGGCTGTTAGTCACTCATCACATCTCAGCTCTCTCAATCTATCCTTGGAGTCTCCCACCCTCCTCATTCGGAGGTGGAGCTGAGGCTTTCGACATAGGTAGTGCACCTGGACCTTCAGGAGAACATGCACCTAATTAGGCACTCAGTATAAAGCCAATAATTCAAGGGATCTTATATCTGCACACACATATATACCTGTACACATCTTGCAGAAGTTTTCTCTTTGCTAGGAAGTGACCGATGGTCTCACCCACCTTTGTGGTATGCTGACATGGTTGGACCATCACAGCTTTCCATGGGTGAAGCTGACCTGGAGGCATGGGATGATGCTAATTGGGCTAGAAGGGCCAGGGATTTGTCTCACCTATCTTGGGGTGCTATCTGCTCCTGAACATCCCTGTCTGTGGGAGAAATGGATGCATTTAGCATCTATCCCATCTGATTGCTTTTGGACTTCTGTGCAAGGAGAGGACTTGCACCTTGAAGGTGCCTATGTGCTTTCACTGGGGAAAACAACCATTTCTGAACTTGAAATCTCCTCTGCAAGCTTTCCATTTGAATCCAGACAGACTTGGTCAGTCCTCCCAGGATGCTCCTAAAGCCGAACCAGTGTATGTACTTATACAAGTCTTTTCCACTGATGGCAACAGAACTGCCTAGGGGCCCAAGGAAAGAGCAAAAGAAATGCTGTTTCAGGGTTGGATCAGGATGATTTCTATTCTGCAGTTCCAACTCAGGTTGCTTGAACCTGCCTTATCATGTTCCAGTGGTAGAGAGGACACTCAGGCAGGAAAAATTCTTCCTTGTCCAACAGAGACAGCATCACCACGATCCTGTGCTTGGATCACACCTCCTTAACCCCACACGTTTGAGAAGCTGTGTCTCAGTAATACGGCAAAATCTGTGTGCATCTTAAAGGACACAGACTCAAAGAGATGTTTCTTGTCATTCCTGGAGTCTTACGTCTAGAATATCCTCCCCACCCTCTCCCAGTTCTGCAGCTGTTATGAAGTGATAACTTCTACCTCTCTTTACAAGGCAAATTGTCTCTGGTCACACATAAAGGGCTGGATCATGGTAGTAAGCCAGGGGAGAAATCCCTTGTGACAATGACTTTCTACTGGCTTAAAGCTTCTGGTGCCAACCAGGTGCAAATTTCATAATGGTACAAAATCCATAAATTTTGGGGCCTGAAAGGAACTAATTGTCTAGTCTGAGCTTCTTGAAAGAATTAAAAGCCATTTGATTTCACTCGGTACTCTCACATGAAGCCCAAAATCCCTTGCTGAGCTATGGCATGCATTTGAGGAAGAACATGAAATTGCTTTCCAAGGTCACCAGTGAGAAAACAAGATATGAGGGTATCCAGGGGGGTTGTTGTTCATAGTGCCCTCTTTCTTAGTACTGGTCAAGTTTTGTAGAAAGAGTAAACTTAAGCCCTGTCAGACTGAAATGATTTGTTAATTTTATGTTTAGTGCTCTGTTCCCTTACTCAGCTGAATGGTGTGTGAGCCCCCAGTGTGGGCTGTATGGTTTGGCAGGCCACAGTCCAGGAAATATACTATTATGTGAGCTTTTTCTTTTTCTTTTTCTTTTTCTTTTTCTTTTTCTTTTTCTTTTTCTTTTTCTTTTTCTTTTTCTTTTTCTTTTTCTTTTTTTTTCTTTTTCTTTTTCTTTTTCTTTTTCTTTTTCTTTTTCTTTTTCTTTTTCTTTTTCTTTTTCTTTTTCTTCTTTTTTCTTTTTCTTTTTTTTAATTTTTTTTTTTCCCATTCTGATTTTAAAAATGTTAAAGGGAAAGCTGGAAGCCAAACATTCCTGTCCAAACTACAGTGACGGTAATACAGTGAGGTAGCCCTGACTGCTTCAAAACTGTAATATCCATGAAATCAGGTGGACACTTCTAATATTCAGAAGTCACTGGAGTAACTCTCCATCCTGGTAGATTTATTCTGTCATTTTCTTTCCTAAGTTTTCTTTCCAGCATACTATGAAATTTAAAATTAAAGTTCTGATCCGAGGGGAAAGGAGTACGAGAGATGCTCTAATTTATCTGACTTACTAAAGCAAAAGGGAAAACTCAGTGAAGCTATTTTTTGTCACCTGCCCTTTAAACTTGAGTATATTGCTCCGAAAGGCGTACCGTATTGCAAGGAACCTGTAGTGCCATTTGCAGTATTGCTTCAAGCTTGGTTGCTCACAACTTAACTTCACCAACGGTTTCTACCTAAACTCAAATTGTTTATTAGGAAATAACACTGCAAATATGGATCACACAGAGCACTTCTCAGAGTCAGCAGTAGCATCAGTCCCAGAAACACGTCGAAATTACGGGGTTGTGCAGAGCTCTTGTCTGCCAGCGCACACAGTGGCAAAAGGGATCAAGCAATGTGCACCACTGACTCACAACCATTTTCTTTGCTACCTCTCCAGCGAGTTTTATTCTAGTGAAATGTAATCCCACAGGGTTTCATTTTACTCATTGTCACAGACAACAAAACTAGATTAGTCACTTTTTTCTTTCATCTCACCAGCTGAATTTTCTGTGGACTGAACTTGTTTGCTTTAGGTCCTAATTCAGCAGAGCATTTAGCGCTAATTCAGCATGCGTGTAGTACTCAATGGGTTATTACTAGAACAGTTTGTAAACGTTTTCAGGATGGAAAAATGTGTCCATGCTAAAGCCATCTCTTCTCATAGTGAAGGGAAACAAACAGTAGCATGGAACGACAAATTTTGCTGTCGTTAGCTTTTCTTTAAGCAGAAAGCCAGACTTTGCAACAGCAAATCTTGTAGCATGAGAAATCACTCACACAGCTTCAGAGGTTAAAATGTAGATGTTTACACATAAGCCCATTATTGTGGCTTCCTTTATAGCCAAAGAAATAAGCATCTGTGAGGTGCTGCCACTGGTCACCTGTGCAGGCAGAGAGGAGACCCCCTGCACCCATGCTGGACACCTTCAGAGCAGCCACAATGGGTGCCCACAGCCCTCCTCAAGGGTAAGCCTACTTTTCCCTTAAAACTTGAAAACCTCAAGTTTTCAGCTTTGAGCTCCAGTTGTTGATTTTTTTCTTCAGTGAAAAACTGAAGCCGGTTGCTGATAATGGCAGCACTTCTTCCTTCACAGTCCTTTTGAAAGAGTCACGTAGTGCTACCAAGCTGTTCGACTCATGAGATTTATTTGTGTTTTCAGCACACTTTGAAGCTTCAAAGTGCTGTGTAAGTATTATTGGGACCGTGTTTTCAAGACTGTGCATCACCAGCCTTATTACTGCATACTTGAGCATATTACTATCCTTTATCCATGAAACCTGTCTTGTGAGAGAGGTCATTACATGTTCACAACTGGACACCTTTAAAGGATCTGGAAATGAACTGCAATGAATTCCATACATATAAGCATATGTGTCTGTGTTTGTGCATGTGTGTGCATGTATGCGTATGTACATATATGAATACATGGAATAACTTGGAATTGTTAGATATAGGTGATCCAGAAAAATAATTAACTAGGCATAAATTGTGTCTCTTTGCCTTCATTTTACCTCTGATATGTATATCTGCATGACAGCCTTGTTTCCACTGTTGCTGCCTGTGTGGTAACACCTCAGCCCGTTGCAACACAGATATGGGATGGCAAAGTCATAGCTCTGGGGAAGCAAGCAGGCTCCTGTCTCCTCAAGTGACCGGGACACCCCCCATCACGGTGTTTCCTGGGCTATTTACTGCATGTGCATAATAGAAGGAGAGCTGGAGGCCAGGCAGAAATGAAAGCCATAGCTGTAGGTTAATAATCTCCCAGTAATCAAGGACATCCTGGAGAGATGCTCGAGCTCTGGGCGAGGCTGCAGTGGCATTGCAGCCCAAATCCTAGGACTCATTTCTCCAAGGCTGAGCACAGCAAGGAGTTAAGTCATTTTCTGCAGACCAAGAAGCAGTTGCCAAGGAGCCTGGCCCAATTCCAGGGCATGTCTAGCCCTAAGGTAAGATGGACAGGTCTTCAGACTAATTTGCATGTGTTTAAATCCCTTTCCTAGAGACTCTGTGAAGGTGGATAACTTTTATTAAAACTGCTATTAAAAAATTACCAGGCATGTGCCTTTTGGTCTCTACCTTCACCCCATCTCTCCCAGAGCAAGGGATTGGTGTCTTCCCCTCTGTAATAGCCACGAGGCTGAAAGCAAGTCCTGGGGATGGCCCACAGCTCCCTCCCTGTCCCTCTCCCTTCCTTTTCCTCCTTTCTCTGTTGAAAGCTGTGTGTTCCCCTCCAGCAAAGAGCTGGAGCAGCATAAGCTGTTACTGAGTGCTGTTATGGTGAGAGGTTTGGAGGTCTCAAAGGAGGGAGTGGATGAGGTAAAGGATTGACGACTGATGGTTGGCACCCCAGGAGGGTGCAAACCCTTGGAAAGGGACTTATCATCAGGTCCTTCACCTAAATCCCTCCTCCCTCATACACCCTGCGAACTGCATCTTGCAGGGCCAGAATGAATACGCCTTTTGCCTTCAGAAGGAAAGACTCTTTGCAATCCATACGGACCTCAGTACACCAACTTTTCTAATGTGATGTCTCCCTTTTAATGGAGATCTCAGCTGAGTACAGACAACCACAAGGAACTTCAGCCATACCTGGCTCTCCTAAACATCTATTCAGAGAAATTAATATGGCTCCATGTCTAAGCAAGTCTGTCCTGCCGAGACCTAAGAAAAAGGTTTAAAAGGAGAAGGCAAGTCTTACTAGCGTAGCACAGCCCTCTACCACTACGCACTTCTGAACCACAGCTATGTCAAGCCCACTGTGCTGAAGCAATACCTTACAGATTCACCACAAGTTGCAGTGGTAGAAATCTTGAAGGAAAATTATTAAGCGGAAATGCTTCAAACAGGGCAAGGCCTGGCACTCCCTTTTGCCTGATGACATTTTTCACCTGTAAAAATTGCACCTCCATGTTTGCACTGTAAAACATTTCCTGTGTACTTGCAGCTCTCCTCAATCCCCTTCACCCCAGCAAATCGTGGAGGTGACATCAGTTTTATCTGAGCATGCTTTTCAATCCCAGGTGGAAAGAGTCCATGTAAATTACAAGGCTGGCCTTCTGAAAATGAGCTTGAATTACTCCTCTCTTGTATTTAACTTCCGATTTACTATATGGTGAGAAGATAAATTAGATGGGTTAATTAGAAAGCCCTGGAATTCTGTTCATCATTGTGCTGTGCAATCACAGACACGTCTCACCTTTAGGACCCTGAATATGCTGACATCTAGTCTTTTCTGCCTGCCAGCCTCACGGCATCCCCATCGCAATAAAGCAGCAGAAGGGGGAGATGGTTAGAGTAGCCAAGCAAATCAGGAAAAACAACCAGCTAAATTGAGTGCTTTCTAATCTAATGCATTTAAGTCATACTCAATAAAGCTTGCCAACATTCCCTGGCCTCTCTGCTGCAAAGATCACAGAGGCATCTGATTAGAATAACGTGTGTCTTCTAAAAATCCTCTTTTAGAAAGATGTTCATTCTGGATAGGCAACACGTAATGACTTGGAATTGTCCCTTTGCTTCACCAAGCCCACCCAGTCCCAGGAGTCCTACTTCTGTCTGCCTACCGCAAGATGCAAAATGCATCAGCTATGGCAAGTTTTTCTTTCCTGCCAAAAGTAAATAAGTGAAACAGAAATAGCTCTCATCAGTCCTGCATACAAGTAATTTCCCGAAACAAGTTTTGGGCTTGAAATCAAAGCCTACTTTTAGATACTAGCAAAAGCAGTCAAGAATCCAAGGGTCCCCAGGAATCTCATCCCTCAGAAAAGTATTGATTTCAACACACGTGATATATGACATACAGTAACTTGCCCCAGGTAAGGCTCCTGGGGTTAAGGAGATCAGAGTGGGCAAGGATTTGAGGAGGATTAGGAATGTAGTGAGGAAATGGATAACCATGATGTCACATCATGGGCAGAGGGGCAGAGCAACTCTGTAACATGACCTGTCAAGAGGAGAAAAACAAACATTTTTTTGAAGACGAATTAAAGTTATGCATCTGAATCCTCTGAAAACCAGACCAGATGAAACTTTGATTATCTAAACGAGTACGGATCGTGCAACACATGCTTTGTTTGTGCCTGTACATTTGCCTGGAGAAGAACAACTCCAGGGAATACGTGCATCCATGTTCTATCTGTGTTTATTCCCAGAAGGAGTTTGAGCTTTCCACTTGCAGAATAGCTGATGTCCATGTCAGAAAATAGTACTTTCTTGGGCAGTCTTGGTCAATCCAATGCTCCAGCTCTAGAGACATTCTCTAGCAGGGTCACTTGCTGCTTCCCCCCGCCTTGTCTTGGCAAAGCATATCAGCCTGAATAATGTTGTGAATGAGGCGTCCGATCTTCTTGAGGAGGGTTGGGTTTGTGTGTTATAATTCACACACGTTGTCTGAGCCAAGGGTCTCTCAGACTGCACCTGAGCAAAGCTTTGCTTGCAGCAGCAACAACGTTCAACACACCTTCCCCTACTACACTGCAGACTCCCCAGACTGCTGTTATCTCTGCAGGCTGGGATGATCAGAGGACATGTGGTAAAGAAGATGTTTCTGTCCAAGACATGCCTGTAGGTGTGGTGGCAAAAGAGCCAGTTCATGTGGGGGAGAAAAGAAGTGCTGGGAGGATATCCAAGGAGGGAGCCACACTGGCCTTCCTGACCTCACCCGGGGGGGCAATGCTGAATACAGCAAAGCCCAGGGCCCCTTCCTACCATGCACTCTGCAGAGGTCACTCTTGCCCGGTCAGAGCTCTGGCTCTGGCCTGCTGAGATGGGATAACCTCTGTCTTCTAATCTGACTGCACCTGTGACAGCTGGGGATGTGGGAGGTGATCAAAGCTGCATGGTCCTCCTCATTGCCCTACGCCCAGAAAATCCAGCTGAAGACGAAGGCTTAAGATAGCTGAGAAAATGCACAATTAAAACAGACTTGCTGTATACTGGTAGATGAGAAGAGTCTGTAACATCAGACGTGTTCTTCAGTTGTATCTACAGTTCTCATGACCTTTCTTTGGAAAATTGGACAGCAACGAGGACACGGCTTGTGATAAGTGATACCTGGAGAACAACTGAGCTGTCTCAGATTTGCAAACACATTTAAATTGAGCTGTAAATCATTCTTGAAACTTGGTGCCAGACTCTGCTTTTGTTTCCTCTGGTTAAAAGGTTTCAGTGCGGCATTAATGCACAGTGTTTTTACTGGGAATTAGACTGTCAGCTTTAGAGTGGCATATGGCATTTTGTTGTACCAACAATTAGGTATTTACAGGCATGCAATTTTCTGCCTAAGGCTAGCTTCTGCCAAGCAGTAAGGGTTTGCACATATGGTGCAGATTTCCTATAAACAAGGAGCCTAGGTGGAATAGCAGAGCACTAGAAAATTGCATTCAAGTCTGACGGTACCTTGAAGAATTGCAATTTCTCCCTTGCCTGTTCCATGTTGGAGATGTATAACAATACACCACCTCCAACAATTCCCTACAGTGTGTCCCATAGAAAATAACTTCACAGTTCTCTTCATGGAAATAAATCAGCACTGCTACAATTCTTCTTTTAGAATGTTAAAGAATATATAAGGAACCTGTTTCTGATCTCCAGCTGACAGAGACACACTGTTTTATACTTCCAGTATAGGTGAAATCTGCTCCAATCCCCCATCGGCTTCTTTGTCAAGTGCTCTTTTGGAGTGCCCATGAAATCTCTATTTAAAATTGTTAAAAATAGCTATGGGTTAAGAGCACTTGAACCTTTTCGTACTCTTCAAAGAGTAATTTAGAAAAGCTGACAGGGTTCATAATTCTGTTCCTGATCAGTATAATCTTTTATAACATTGGTGGTGGAGTACCAGCTAGATCAAGGGAAGATGACTACTCACAAGTAAGCTACTGAAATAAAAAGATAATAAGCAAAAGACTTGGACATCGTTCAGTAATGACCTTCCTCAGCTGAAATGTTTTTATATTTTAAGTGAATTAATGAGCTATAATTATTCGTGATTCCTGAGACAGTGATCAGAGGAAACATTTTCCAATATGAAAACAGTACAACTGTAAATGGAGGCCCTGTCTGTCTCAAAAAATCAGACAAAGTCCCTTTTATTATAATAAATGGTATCACCTACCTTGCTTCTTAAAATGTGCTTCATACTTTACACTTTGATGTCCTCATGCCATCACCCCATCACTATTTATGGTACGGTCACATCTGCCGTAGTAATAGAGGTTTTGAGAATGTTTTACCTGACTTTTAACAGATGGATGTTAATGGGATATTTATTTACAGAATAAAATTAAATCAAAGCTGAATCTTAATGCACAATTTACATAATCAGCTTTGTTCTGAGCTGGTGAGCTGTTTTTTCCAGCACTTGGGACCCTTCAGTCACAGCTGCATCAAAGAAACAGCAACTGAGAGTGGAGATTAAACAATTTCCTAAAGCTAGAAGTCTTGATGAGAATCTATTATTCCATATTAGAATCTCATAATTTTTCCAGACACTGCCATAAGATCAAAGATGTATGTTAGAGTTTTGGTATAGCCCATGATCAAAAGGAAGATGTTCAATTTGCATTTAGAAAATATTTCTGTCAATTATATTTTTCTGAAAAATTAGAAGTTTAGCTATTTTACCTTTTGCACCCCAAATAACAACAAAACCTGTGAACAGAGAGGCATGGAAAGGCTGAAAAGCTGAAATGTATATATTTACAATGAGTTTGGTGAGATCTTGTTGTGCTATTTGTGCATTCTATCTACAATCCTCGGTCCTGCTGAAGTTCAGCTAGGCTGAAGCTTTGCCACAGGTTTTAAGGAGCGCAGGACCAAAGATGCAGATGTAATGTTGAAAATATGCTTGGTGGCTAAATCTCTAACTCAGAGGCTGGGTCATTGACTGTGAGCCGCCGGGATCAGGGTGGGGAGCTGATTTTGGGTTCAGGAAATGAGCTTTCACTTTTTGCTTACAAAGAGAGCTAGACAAGTGACCTCTGCGAAGTCACTTACCGCTCCCCCACCTCCCTTTTCTTCAGCATCCATCAGGGTACTGCCTGGACAAATGCATTAAGGGATGTGACAATCGCTCAGGACTGGGCTATTCCCACCTAACTGTAGCCACTCCAGGCTCTCTGCAGCCTGCAGGGAAAGATCTGCACTCCTGGAGAGGGGGTCATCCCCTCTCGACACTGAAGGTCTCTTCTGGGAAACCTATCTCTATTTATCAGTGGCAGAAGCCACCTCAGAGGGCCACGAGTCTCAGTTACTGCTTTCATTTAAATGCCTCCACCTAGGTGGGAGGAAAATTCCTTTGGAAACTGTGGTAGTGTTTTAGAACTGTCTGCTGTAAAAACAGTGAATGCCCTCTGTAGGTATCAATTTCTTCTTGCAGCTTATCCAAAGTGTTGCTCGCCCACCTTCTTTGCACCTCACTCCATGAGTATTGTGAGTAGTCTGCATTCAAATTTGAATGTCAAAGTAAGTTGTCTATCCTCCTGTCAACATGAAGCTTGAGTGAACCACTTCCACTATATCCTTCATTTACAAGTATACACCGGCACTGGAAGATCAGACCAGGCTGCTGAGAACCCCAACAAACAGCCTCCACCTCTATGGAGAGCATGGGTTTTGGCCAGTGCCACAGCTTCTGAAGCACATCCGCAGCTTCATGAAATTGCAAGCAAAACTGTCTTCAGCACTTAACAGGAGCAAGCCAGGGCTCAAGGAATCTCAAAACATTTTGAAAAAATTCCTGATTGGCAATTTAGGGATAGAAGGATGTGGTGGGGCTGTTAGAACAAGCTCAAAAGACCAGGGTGGGTGTTAGATGAAGATGGTACAAAAACAGCTGTATTGGACTGACTAATAAGAAAAAAGAATGGCAACGTTAGCATTTGCACAGAGCCCAGCTACAGGCAAAAATCCAATTTACAGGGAAGCAAGAGGCTGATGGTGACCTTGCCAAAAACTCAGCTTTCCAAAAATAGTACTGACAAATGAATAGTGCAAAAATAAGGAGCTAATCAGCAACAATAAGGAGAGAGACAGAAAGTTTGTCTCTCTTCAAAAGGTAAATTATGCAGCATAAGAATGACATCCATCCATTTCAAACCAGAATAGCTATCAGTTTCCAGGGACTTGCAAATCAGTGAACAAGTTAGGAAAAAACCTTAAGCTTACCCCATTGTTTCCCACACCTGCCTAAATGTTATGATAATTAACAAGTTGTTCCTGTAAATACCTACTGATGCATTTTTCCTCCATTCATACTCTAAGGAGGCTGCAACAGCTGTGGGCCCAGCTCTCCTCACCTACCCTAGATGGAGACCTGTAGGATACTGTGATGGCCTCACTGAAGTGGTTCCTGGGGGCATGGAATAAAGCAGAGAATGGCAGTGCTTAGGACTGTCCCCCACACAGTTCCACGGCACTCTGCAGGCATCTCAGCCAAGTCTCACCATCCGTGCTCGTGACATTGAGTAACAGATTGAGCAGTACTCATGTAGACTGAGCAATACTCATGATCACCTGCTTTTCTCCCATCATCCAGAAGTGATCCTCCACCACTCACCAACTCCGTCCAGTTTGTAACCAAATAAAAGCAGATTAGAGATTTGGTACCTTCTGGGATGTTGAAAGTTGGCTTTGTTTGCATTGTTATCTCAGCACGTGACAGACTTGAAAAATCATTTAGGCGTTAGTCAATTCAACTTCTCTATGAGACATGTCGAAGAACATACAAGAGGTATAGACTTTTTATAACCAGGAAAATCAAAGATCCAAAGAAGTGATTAAAGAGTGAAGAGCTCACAAAATCTAATTCCCTCCGGGAACATCGTTAGCATTCGGTAAAAGTAGCATTTTCCCCTGAGGACCATGTGTTCCTGACAGTTAAGCTCTGCCCAGACTAACTCAATTTTATTCACAGAGTAATAATTTCCCCTCACAATGCAGAGATCTGAGTCAGCTGCTTAATGAAGGCATCTCACAGAAAGCAAAGCCAGGGACTGGGACTGGCAGCACACATTCCCAAGCTTGTCCCACTTCACCACCTGGTGAAGTACCTCCTCCCCTTGGGACTGCCAAACTCCTCACACAGTGAGCAGGATATGTCCCCTCTAACTCAGATTGCTCCAAACTGTATGTTTAAGCTGAAGCTAATTGCCCCCAAAGCAATTATAGAGGCAACAGAGAGAAGAAGGTGACTCTAGCTGGTAACTCAGACCATCCCAAAACTGATGTCTAAGAGAGGTCAAATAAATAACATCCTGAGGGTGTCCATTTCCTCCTACAGTCTACAAAGGAAGCCCGAGGTGACTCGCTCACATCTGGATGTCCTTTCCTGGACACCTGGCATTAAGTGAGATGACTCCTCCCAAGTGCCTAGTAGAAAGCTGCATGTCCATGTGTCTTTCCTGCCCATGACCACTGGCGAAGGAGTGGTTTATTTCTTCTAAAGGGACACAAATTACTTTGTTGAAATACAAACACACAACCAAATCTTGTCACCACCGTTACTCTCACCCAGAGCTCAGCATTAGGGTGTCCATAGATCCCCTCCTGCCCCTTAACAAATACTCCATTAAAACACAGTGAGGGAGACAGCTAGTAGAAAAGGAATGTGTCTGAAAGCACAGAAGTATGAACAAGTTCCTCACACAGGGCTGAGGTGTTTATCTATATATAGATGTAATCCTGTCACTAAGCAGGAGTAAGTTGCTGTCCTTCTATTACTGGTCATTGTTCCAGGGCCTCTTCTTCTCATCTGGTCCTTACATACACAGCCCTCGCTCTCCCTGCATCACTGAGAGACAGTCTTTTACCTTCAACCATAAGGGAAAATTTGCCTCAACATCTTGAAGCCCTAACAGCAGAAAAAAATGCCTCTTACTTCAAGCATCTGAAGTAAACAGTCATTGCTGGTATTGGTGCCTGCAGCTTGTGCTGTCTGAGTGAAATACAAGGTGAAAGATAATTCATCCTTTTTGTAATTTGGTGCCAAATCAATTGGAGACCTTTAAACTAGAGAGACAAGCTGCTTCTTGGGTTCTGTTGCAAAGAGGTAAACCTCCCCATAACCTTCTTTTTGCTTTATAGTAATGCTCCTTCCTACAAAATTCTCGTTGTGCCTGTTTTGTCAGATTACCTAAAGACTCTCCTGTATTCTGGCTGAAAGATTGCAACAAATTGCACTGCATCAGGTGTGTCCGAGACAGAGAGGGAAATGTATTTCCAGACACTCTGGCCACACAACTGAGACCAGACTTTTTAAACATGAGCATATCATCAGGCTCTCCATCTCCTCTGTCAGCAAGTCACTTGAGACCCGTCTGCCCATTCATAGTGTGAGCAGATATGCATCCAAGTACCAGCCTAGAGAGCTGTTAGCTCCATAACTACACATGACTGTTTGCAGACAAAACCACACTTAATTCCAGGCCACAAAGAAGAGCTGGTCCAAAAAGACCAGCAAAGTCTACAAGAATTTTCCCTTTAGCAGTGAGCTATAAATACGACACTAAGCTATCTTTCCCATACACACTGCATCCTAAAAGTGCCATTTATCAGCAAATAATAATCTCACTTGAAATCAGTAGGAGTATTCAAGTGTACCAAACAAGGCTATTTGAGAAGAATTGAGCCTTAATTAAGGTACAAAATTATGAAGATAATTTACAAATAACTGAGGCGGAAGGGGACGTGCTGCTCTGATGGGTGATGTTTGCTTTATGGTCCTGTTATACTCTGAGGCAAGAGATGGATTCTCTTCTGAGAAAGAACTTCAAGGGAAAGAGACAACAATTGAAGTGGGAATGTGGCACTGGGAAAACGAGACAGCAAGAATGTGTATATATGACACACACAGGGTGTTCTTCTGTGCCTCAATGTCCTTCAAGGGCCTGACTCCTCTGGGAGGCTACACTTCTCCATGATCCATTGCTTTACCCTATATGAGAGAGGGAAGGCTGGTGTGCGGCAGAAGACACAGTTCAGCCATTGAACTTGGCCAGCCGTAAGTGAGAAAGGGACCACTGGGGATCCAAATTCAGCTCACAGTTGGAATCCTCATTTTAAGGAAGTGCCCATCCCTCTGAAAAGTATGGCCAACATAAGGTACCTCAAATTAAGCGTGAAAGGCATGAATTACCTTTTGAAAATTCAGGCCTTATTATCAGAAACTTTGAAAAAAAAAATGCTGAAAAACTTGTTTTCCTGGCACTAGGCCAATTCATGACAGTCACCCACATTACGTAATCAGAAAGTGAAATATACCTAAGTTAATGTAAGAAAATTTCAGAATTAAACAAAGTTCCCCAGATGTCTTCAGGCTCTACTGGGATTTTATTAGGTTCCCTGAAACAAGGAGAGAAGCTTTCCAGGAAATTGAACTATCAGGCCTTAGCACCAAGCTTCATATCTCTCCAAGCTGATGCTCAGTTGCCAGTTTCTGTTCTGCCTCTTCCTACATTGCTGAAGTGATGTCAATGAGTGCCTTTTCCAACATTTCCGTTTGAGCCGTGATGTCTGACACAGTATTCTTCACAGCGTTCAGCTGCAGCTTCAATTTATTGTAATCTTCTTGGAAAGATCCGTTCACGTCATCGAGAATGAGACAACTCTGTTTCTCTCCAAGAAGATTGTTCATTTTCAGGAAGAGGTGGAGGAATTCATATAAGTCCTGGAGAGCCTGGAGGATTTCATACTCACCCTGCATGCTTGGGGCAGACTTGATCTTGTTCTGGGTTGGAGTGGTGCTCTTCATTTTAGCTTCATGTTCCGGTTGGGGTGCTGGATCAGGGTTACATTCCTCCACAGCTGTGATGGTGTCAGTGTCCTTCTGAAGATCTGAGCTTGCATCTTTGCTCTCTTCATGGACTGTGACAGCTTTTTGGTCTTTCCACATGATGGGGACTGTTTTAGTCTCCTGCTGGAAATCCTCTAAGACTCTGTTCTTTTCCTGGTCCACCTGGAGAGCTTTGTGACCTGGGCTGACCTGAAAGCCTATTTTCCTCTCCTGGAAGAATGGGAATGGCTTATTTTCCTTCTGGAAGCTTTCTTCAATGGCATCAGTGTAAATAACCCAGACAGCTTCATTCGGTGACTGGAGACATTGTAGAGCCTTGTTTTCTTCCCAGAGCCTCCTGTTTTCAATCCGGAGGACTTGGTTTTCCTCTCAGGGTGCTCTGTTCTCCTCCCAGATGCTCCACTCATTCTCTGCCTTTTTGATAAAGGGTTTCCGGCGGGAAGCAAAGGGTGGCTAGCAGTAGATCTCATTCACCCATTTACCATCAATAAAGACAAACACTTCATCCCTCAGTTTCATCCGTGGGGTGATACAGTCTGCCGCAGGCTCTGTACACTGCATGCTCTGGTTCGTCATATCAAAAGCAGACATGGCCTTTCTTAGTAAATTGAGAGGAACTGTGTGAAAAGACTTCTTCCAGGACTTCTGCAAGAGGCCACTGTTCACTGGCAAGGAGTAGGTGACATGACAGAGCTGGAGAAGCTCGATCAGGACTGAAAGAACAGGAAACACAAATGCACAAGAGTTACTGCCAAAATTCAAGGTCAGTATTAGAGTCCATTGGATGAGAGGAACAAACAAATAAGTCAGTTCCCACAGTCGACTATGTTGCTCCTCTGACTCTGGAAGGTAAGGAATACCACCAGAAACATAGTTTATAAAGGCTGAGAAAATTTACATTGGTAGATAAAACCGCTCCATGACAGCACCGCAAGCTTTGTTATAAAGGGAGTAAGGAAGCAAAATACTAGAGTATCTTGTGACTCAGAATAGCCTGTTACTAAATGACTGACAGACACTTGAATTAAAAATGGTTATGTGGCTGAAACCAACTTGTCAAAACAAAACAGGATTTTAAAGGATCACAGTGAAAAACTGGCCTCAAGAGCAGCTTTTTCTTGTTAATGCTCAGTAGTCTGTGTTAACAGGATGCCATAAAAATGCAGTGGCAGTTGTGCTTTTTGATCTTAAAATCCATAGAACTGTGAACAGAAAGAGCATCAACCGACACAATACGCACAGATAATTAAAACTCCAAACCACAGCCCTGGTACACCAGGACCCAGAGAGCTCTGATGCTCTTTGCCTGTTTTTCTGAAAAGTTCCCAACACCATCGTCTAAAACTGTCGCAACCCATAGTCGGTTCTCAATCTTTCCATTTCTGCCATCACGCTGTTCTTTATATTCTTTGATAGCTCCATCATTTTTCTTGCTTTCTAGCCTTGCAATAGCGATAGCTCATCTCTTTCCTACAGTCCATCCACCTCTTTTCATATCAGAAAGCCCATCACTTTAAAATCCGTACTGCGGGACCATACCTCCAATGCTTCTCATCTCAGTCACAGAAACCTCAGACTAACCTGCTCAACACTCCTCCCGTCTTCCCTCTGCCTGAAAAGTTGTGGCATATATCACCTTCTAGTCCTGAGTAAACCTGGGCAAATGATGGATTTCAGTCTTTTTACATTTAAAAAAAAAAACAACACCTCACAAACACACAAAATAATGTTTTGTAACAAAGAAAATCTTATTTTCTGCAGTTTTTGTATGAATTTCACAATAAAGTAATCTGAGCGGGGGTTGAACTGGTTTTTATAACCAAATTGTTGGAATTCTTAGGATTTCCACACAGTGTTTCTAAAAGCACAGATGTGCCTTTTTCTAGTTAAAAAAAAAAAAAAGAAGAAGTTGGTTATCAAATTTCACCCAGGTCTACCTCATTCCCTTGCTCAGGTCCCCCAGCTGCCCTCCAGTCCCTTGAGAAAGCCAGTTCTGCCTTTCCATCAGTGAGGAGAGTTTTACCTTCATGAATTTTGTCCCTGTGTCTCTGCCCCAAGGGTTAAGCACGGGATGACAACCCCACACAAGCTCCTCATACCCTCCAGCTCTGCCGTCGCGTTGTGCACGCCCTGTCCTCTTTTGACCCTCTGCTTTCCAAACCCTGCTGCTCCCCCATTTTCCTGCCATCTCCACCACACAGCACTGCTTCTCCAGGCTCCTCCAGGTTAATTCTGAGAATCAACATCCAAATATGCTTCCTTCACCCCATTCCCAAGCTTGTCTAAAAGCCCAGACAATTATTGGTTGCATTTAAAATCCAAAATCCCTTAATGTATAAGAGGGCAATTGCAGTACAGGTCTGTTTGCAGTAACGCTTGATTTTGCAGTAAGGTCTCCCTCTGACTTTCAGGGTTGTCTTCCACATCACCAGCTGGTTTATCTTGCATCAGACTTGTGTTTTCATAATACTTCACGTATGCTAAAAGGGATTTCCCTCAAAACTCCCAGTTTTGGAGTTTTCTGTTTCCACTTATGCCATGTTCAGAGCCATATATCGCTACCTCCCTTGCACCCTCGCCCCACAGCCTTTCTGCCCTGTCCCATTCCCTCAGGGTGCCTAGTCCTGCTGTTTCCACCAACAGCCCCAGGATGGGGAGGTAAACCAGCCACAGGGGGAACAGACCCCTAATTATCCAGAGGAGAAGCAGAAAACATCCAGCATCATAAGCCCAGACCCATCTGCCACTGTGTATCGTGGGCAAGCAGCTAGAGTTGTTAAAGTCACTTAAAGTGTTTAGACAGCATGTTTTCAGGGTAAACAGAAATGGGTAATATATACAGCACTGAATGTCATTATCTTGGGGACAACTGAACTTGACAGCGTCTCTGTCAGCTCTTTTGCGCTGCAGAGGAGACATCATCCCAGGCTTCAGAGAGATGCTTCAAGTCCTCCCACCTCCCATACCATTTCCCCTCCATCCTTGAACTAAGTACTCCCAGGAAATGCTGGGCAGCTGAGCAGGCGGGCAGGGCAGCTGGCGGGGGGAAAAGCTGCTCGACATCAAGCCAGGCTGGGTAGATAATCCAGTAGCACTAAGTTACATGCCCAACGTGTGCTTACCTGCTCACTGGGGTCAGTGGTCTTCCCTGTCCCTACGCCACTGCCAAGCAGCCCGGTCTGAGGTCCTGCTGTTGCTGGGGTGTCCGGGGGCGGCAGGAGTGTGCACCCCAGGGTGGGAACTCCTGCACACTCTCCTTGCACAACTCACTTCTGTGCTCCTTCCCTGTGGGTCTCCCAGGATGGTCTTTGATTTTTCCCAGGATTGTGCTTTTGTGTTATTTCTCATGGAAATGACCTTTCTGGTAGCTCAGCTCTCATGCCCTTTCCTGATCCCAGACTTCCCAATCTGCCTTTGATCCTCATAACTGAGAACAGTTTGGGTGGATTCTTTCTCCACCACATATTCTTAAACCAAATTTTGTTTTTATGCCAAATCTTCAAATTACGTTTGTGGCTGAACTGATATTGATATGTTCAAAAATCACTTCCTTATATGCGCTATGAGACCTGAAGTTCTTTGCCAAGGACAACACAGGTTTAGAGTTTTTCTTTGACTGTAAGTTTAAAAGCAGACTATCACTGAACCCTATTAAGAAGAAAATAGAGTATGCAGGGCATTCATGCATTGCAAGTTTAGATATTATTTGTAGCAGCTATTCCCACTTCCGTGGTCTTTACATTTCTAATGATCTCATTCTCTTATTTGCTAAATCTTTCAGATGTGGAAATATTTTTTTTTCTAATCAGGGTTCTTGAATAATAACTACAGCAGTTGATTTCTTTTCCAGTGAAAATTACCAACTTGACATCCGTCTCAAGGTGACTGTTACTGCTTTAGGAAGCTGGAGGTACAGTTCAGCTTGGTGTTATTCAAAGATAATAAACTCAGGTATAAAATTCTCTTCTATAGTTTCTCCCTTGCTTGTATTTAATCTTAGACAACAAAAAACATCACAGGTTACTATGGCAACTGCCCAGGGAGCATTCTGCTTTATTCAAGCTCCAGGATCCTGCACAGGAAAGCAGGAAAATGTCCTCAGAGGAGAAAGGAAAAGATTTTATCATGGGGTGCTTTTGCTTGGGCTGCCATCCAATAGCAATTTAAGGGTGCTACCCAGGTGCAGCCAGTATTCAAGAGGTGACGGAAATGGTCAATCTGAATTTCTGAAGAACTGAGGATGTGGACCACTGAAATGGACCTTTGATGAACATTTTAAGGTCTAAGAGCTGATTGGAAATTGAGTTAAGTGCATCATAAGACTGAGCAGCAGACAAAGGCTGCTTAACCCACAGCCATTGAGAACTAAGTTAGCAGTGTACCCTCACCTTCTCTTATGCAATATTTTCCTTAAAGTTCTTCTGGCGAGTCATTTATTTGCTGAAAATTATGACTTCAAACAGCAATACATTTGGATCAGGTTTAGTGAGTATGATCAGATGTGTGTACATGTACATCAGGATTGAAATGCTGCAACAGCTCACTGCAGATTTTTTTATAGCAGCTACACTGATTTCTGAGTTGGGTTCTCAAAAGGACTGAGATGTCATTCACAAGATTACAAAGGCAGAAATAATGCTGAGTGTGTTCCCTTCCGTGCCAAGAGACAAGTAACCTCTGCTCTGTAAGAAGGGTTTGAACTAACTTCCCAGCTGAGTGTTTTGTCCACAGCTTCAGACTACTCAATTTCTCCAGGTGAAGCTGTTTCACTATACAAAGAAATAGATATTAATTGGAACCAATGCTATATTCTCCATCCTACCTGCACACCTTACACTAGGCTGTTCAGCTGACCTTGCTGTCCTTCTAGAAGATTATCTGGTTCTGAAGGGATCCAGTGAGAGACAGTGGATGATCCCTCACACACTCATATAATATTCTCCAGTCTGGAAACTCAGCGCCATGCTGGGCTGCAAGAGGTCACCATCCAGTGATGGGTTGGAAGCGGTGGGGAGAGCAAAGTCTGATCTTCTACCATAAAGATCTTGCAGAAAGGACGCTGGAGACCCCATCCCAGCGTTCTTCCTGTGGGGAATGTTGGGCATGCACCTACAGTAAAGTTCAACCCTTTCCTTCCTTTGCTTTTGGGTTTAGCAGACACGTTAAATTGCCTGCAATTAAAATAATCTGGGTGGGGTTTTTCGGTAAAAACATTATGTTTCTTTGAATTTGGAGCAGCTTCTCTTTTTATAAGTGTGCTGTACTCCAAAATCTTCATGTGTCAAAACCAAAGGTGTTCTCTGACACTTTCTTCCATCCCAAACACACTTGTGCTTCTGAAACGCCAGCCTCTATTAATGCCAGCACAGGCTGGTATTACCACACACTGTTCTTCAGGGCATTAAGCCTGGGTGCAAACTCCACTGAGTCACTAAAAAGATTCTTGCATATTTGAGTGATCTTGAATCATCTTCTGACCTCAATAACTGGATAGAGAGTAAAAAATAACATTTTCTCAGTTTTTGAGGCAGGGAAGAGTTTGGGAGGAGAGGTGGTGATATCTCAGCATTGTATTCTGCCCAGGAAGAGATGAGTGCACTTGGTCAGCAGCGTAAAAACCAGTAATGGAAAACTCCAGAGCAGTTTTTTTTCAGACAGATAAATGGCTTGAGGGACACACTGCCGCCGTTGGATGCAATTGTCCTTCCAGGGACACCATCACAGCACTGCTGCCAGTGTGCCTTCACGTAACCCTCATGCATGCAATGCTGTGCAAAACACCAAACTCTGCATACTTGTGTCAACACCAGCCAGGATGGTTGAGTGTCCTGATTTCATCTGGGATAGAACTAATTTTCTTTTCTTCTTAGTAGCTCGTGTCTTAGTAGCTAAAATAGTGCTGTGTTTTGGATTCAGTACAAGACAAATGCTGATAATATACTGGTGTTTTCAGTTGTTGCTAAGGAATCAAGGATTTTTCAACTTCCCACATCTTGTGAGTGTGCAGGACCACAAGAAGGTGAGGGGTAGCATAACCAGGACAGCTGACCCAAACTAACCAAAGGGATATTCCCTACCGTAGAACGTCATGCTTAGCATATAACCTGGGGGGAGTGTGCAGGGCGGGGGGAATCGCTGCTCAGGCGTCAGTCAGCAGGTGGTGAGCAATTGCATTGTGCATCATTTGTCCTTTTCTTGGGTTTTATTTCTCTCTTTTTGTTATATTCCTTTTCATTACTATTATTATTATCATCATTTATTATTATTATTGCTTATTATATTTAACTTTATTTTAGTTATTAAACTGTTTTAGTTCAACCCATGAGTTTTATTCTTTTTCTTTCTCATTCCCATCCCACTGGGAGGGAGGAGGAGTGAATGAGCAGCTATTTGGTCTTTATTTGCTGGCTGAGTTAAACCATGACAGTCTAACGTGGGGCACAAAGGTTTGAGATAAAGCCAGATCTGATCAGAGTGTGTTGAAATGAATTTGGTATAAGCATTCATTATCTCATCCAGAGCAACAACAAATGTTCCTTAGCTGCCTTCCAAGATGAGAGTCAGAAGGCCAACTGTGTCAAGGGTGTGTACAACTCGCATCCCTCTAGGGAAACTTCCTTGCTTGCTTAAGTCTCTGAAATGCCTGTACACCAACGCATGCAGCGTGGGGTATAAACAGGAAGAATTGGAGAGCTGGGTGTTGTCACAGGGCCATGATCTCATGGCAATTTCAGAGACATGGTGGGACAGCTTGCATGACTGGAATGCCCTCATGGATAACTACATACTTTTTAGGAAAGACAGGCCATCAAGGCGAGGTGGTGAAGTTGCTCTTTATGTGAGAGGGTAACAGGTATGTATCAATCTCTGCCTATGGGGGAAATGAAGAACATGTTGAAAGCTTATGGGTAAGAATTAAGGGCCAAGCTAATATAGGGGACATTGTTGTGGGTGTTTACTGCAGGCCACCTGATCAGGAAGAGGTAGTCAATGAGGCCTTCTACAGACAGCAGAAAGTAGCCTCACAATCACAGACCCTGTTTCTCAGGCGGGACTTCAATCACCATGATGTTTGCTGGATAGCCAACACAGTTAGGCACGTCCAGTCCAGGGGGTTCCTGCAGAGCATTGATGATCACTTCCTGACACAGGTGGTGAAGGAGCCAATGAGGAGAGGTGTGCTGCTGGACCTTGTACGAACAAAAAAAGGTCTGGTTGGGCATGTGAATGTTGGGATCAGCCTTGGCTGCAGTGACCGTGAGATGGTGGAGTTCAGGATCATGAAAGGAGGAAGCAGGGCAGTACGTAGGATTGCAACACTGGACTTCAGGAGATATAACTTGTACTTCTTCAAAGACCTGCTTGGAGGAATCCCATGAGTTAGGGCTCTAGAGGGTAGGCAGTCCCAAAAGAGTTGGTTAATATTCAAGCACCACTTCCTCCAAGATCAAGACTGGTTCATCCCTATGAGAAAAAAAATCAAGTAGGTGAGGTAGGAGACTTGCATGGATGAGGAAGGAGCTTCTGGAAGAACTCAAATGAAAGAAGGAAGTTTACAGTATGGGGGAAAAAGGATTAGCCACTTGGGAGGAAATAGGAACGTTGCCAGAATATGTAGAGATAAAATGAGGAATGCTAAGGTCCTCTTGGAATTAAATCTAGCAAGTGATGTTAAGGACAACAAGAAGGGCTTCTTCAAGTACATAAGTAGTAAAAGTAAGACTAAGGAAAATGTCGCCCTTCTACTGAATGAGATGGGTGCCCTGGTGATGGAGGATACAGAGAAGGCGAAGTTACTGAATGCCTTTTTTGCTTCATCCTTTACTGATAAGAGCAGCCCTCAGGAATTCCATACCCTGGAGGTAAGAGAGAAAGTCTAGAGGAAGGAAGTCCTGCACCTAGGGAGGAATAACCCCATGCACCAGTACAGGTTAAGGGTTGACCTGCTGGAAAGCAGCTCCACAGAGAATGACCTGGGAGTCCTGGTGAACAAGTTATCCATGAGCCAGCAATGGTCCCTGTGGCCAAGAAGGCCAATGGTATCCTGGGGTGCATTAAGAGAAGTGTGGCCAGCAGATCGACGGAGATTCTCCTCCCCCTCTACTCTGCGCTAGTGAGGCCACATCTAGAGTACTGTGTCCAGTTCTGGGCTCCCCAGTTCAAGAGAGACAAGGAACTACTGGAGAGAGTCCAATGGAGGGCTACAAAAATTGTTAGGAGACTGAAGCATCTCTCTTACGAGGAAAGGCTGAGCCTGGAGGATACTGAGAGGGGATCTTATCAATGCTTATAATTATCTAAAAGGTGGGTGGCAAGGGGATGGGGCCAGACTTCTTTCAGTGGTGTCCAGCAACAGGACAAGGGGCAACAGGCACACACTGGAACACAGGAAGTTCCATCTGAAGGTGAGAAATAACTTCTTCACTTTGAGGGTGCCAGAATACTGGAATAGGTAGCTCGGAGATGTTGTGGAGTCTCCTTCTCTGGACAAGTTCCTGTGCAGCCTGCTCTAGGAGAACCTGCTTCAGCAGGGGGGTTTGGACTAAATGATCTCCAGAGGTCCCTTCCAACACCTACCATTCTGTGATTCTGCGATAATGTGCCACCTTCTAAAGATGTATCTGTCTCTCCCTGCACTGACTGCTGAGGAGTCTGCAGTTGTTAGGTGGTGAAAGAGGAGCCTCACATCATAGCAAAGTGTTCCAGCTCAGCTTGGCTCGCTCATGCACCCTGCAAGGGAAGGTGCTGCTGGGTCACCAATTGCTGCATGGCCTCGGACACCTCAATGGGTTCAGCTTGACAGAACTGAAGGACTCATGTTAAAAATAAGAACTCTCTTCCCAGGAGTTTCAAAAAAACACATGCAAAATCCCTGCCTCTCACAGGCATCAAGCAAAGGACTGCAAAAGGTGTAGGGTCAGGGGGAACACTAAGGAACTTCCCATTTCATGTGCAACGGCAGGAGCTGAGAGTCTTAATGAATGGAGCAGACTGTGAGAGCACAGACCTGAGCTGTGATGCCCTGCAAATGGGTGTGAGGTTTCGGAGTTGAGGGCATTTCAGCTCATTTTGAATGCAGTGGTTCTTCCACGTGACATGTCTCACTGAGTGAGAGGAAAAGTCAGCAGCTCTGTTCCTGATTGACAAGGAGAAAATTGAGGGTTCAGGCTTATTGAACAATCTCTAATAGTGATTTATGGGGCCCTGTACATTTTAATCTAAAAAAAAAAAAATTATAATCTTCCAATTATTTTCGTGTGTAATCCTGTATATTAATTGTCTATTAGCCACTTCCTAATTATAATGTAATGCTTATCAAATAACATCTGATGGCCATGTAGCATCAATTTAAGTCATTATCAAAACTGCTCCTGCTGTAATAAGGATCTGTTTAACTCAAATCTAACGATTTCATTTTATTTTAAAAGCTAGTTTTTGAAAGTTAAAGTTAAGATCTGAAAAAATTAGCATCCCATTAGGATTTACTGTACGTGATACTATAAAAAATGCTACACAAAGAATCATGAAAGCAATGTAAAAAATTCATTCAGATACTAACCCAGATGATTAAATGGCAGAGGATGGTGGAAACCTACTGAGGAAGAAAGATGTGTCTCATTTTGAAACACTGGTAAGCTCAGTCTTGACCTTTTGACTTTACAGCCTTAAAGTTCAATTGACATGTGTTTGTGCATCTGCATTTTCTGACCCTTTTAAAGACATGAACTGAGAAAATTTGATTATAAGCACCCCCATTGACTTCTGCACAAGTCACCAGTCCATCCCCACAATTTTAATTAAACAGGGTATATTTACAATAGCCATGCTATAGGGACATGTGTGAAGCAAGGAGATAGCTCTACTGTCAATGGGTTTCACAGGTATGTGTTGACTACCAAGGAACCTGGAGACCTCAGATCACTAGGTTTGGATCTGTGGGATGGCCAGGGTTTCCTAATAGCTCTTCACCACAGCCCAGCTCCATCTGTTTCTCTGTACATCCTCTTTGTCTTCCCCAGCCACTGATGGTCCTGGTTTCTTTTTCCTATCCCTCTAGCTCATGAAAGATCATTTCATCGTAGAGATGCCATTTCCAAAAATGTTAAGCATGTAGGGTCCCACTCTCCCTCCTGTGATTTTATGCAGTGTCTTCCCTTCCTTCCTCGTTACTCATGTTTCATCCTTAAACTATGGAGTAGCTTACCTGGAATTGCCATGCTCTAATGCCGTTACCCATGCTCTAACGGACAAACACTGCTGCACGCAACTCTCCTGGTCTTTACAGGCATGAAAGATTTGTTCTCCCATTTTCTTAGCACTAGATCTGTGGAGGCAAACTTCCAACAGGGCACAGAACCCAACTCATAACCTTATTAAAAATCAGTTTTGGCTTTCAGGGACACTCTCTACTTGGTGGGTTTCTCTAATGGTAGCTTTGTCACCTGAGTTTTACGAAGAACTCCACACCCAGCCCCAAGGACTGTGCTTCCACAGCATTTTTGCCTGCTACAATTGAATCCAGATTTTGACTGGCACTGATGGGCTTGTGCAAAACAAGCATCCTATGAAAAATATAAATAGCGCAAGGGGTCTCTGAGACCTATTGCTTGACAGTGTAGGTTTGACAAACTAGATATGCAAAAAACACAGAAAAGGAAAAAAGATAATATAGGCTCATAACAAAACTTCAAATGTGGAGCGGTGCTGAAATGAGATCATTTTAAGCTCTGTGGAGTCACTGGTTTGTCTTTTCTAGCATGTATCATGCTTTGATGGGCCACAGCATGCTTTGCTTAGAGGAACATAATTTTAGCACCTGTTCATCTCAGGGTTTAAATTGCTGCCAGAGTACTCTTTTAACGCTATGCCAGAAGAAGAGAGGTTTCAGAGACAAAAGAAGAGAATAAACAGTTAGATCCCAGGTGCTATCATTAAGCACACCTCAGAACAGTTAAACGGGCAATTTTAGAAATGTTACGCAACCCGGAGGAATGATTTTATGCCAGAGAAGCAGCCTCTTTCACCCATTTCAAGCAACTTTTAATTTGCAAAGTCTGTCCCAGGGTCAATGGAGGTTACAAAAGTTACCTTGTCTTATGAAACTACCTGCAAACATCTGTGCAAATAGGGAGTCACTGTCTGTCCAAGTGCTCTGTGTTGACACTCGAAAAATAACTAGAACCGGAACACACATCCGCTCAGAGAAATGAAATGAGAAAGAAATAGGTTAAACTGTCTTCATATGTGTCCAGAGGATATAATTAACATTAATGTAGTCATAAAGCAGCACCTGCTGGCTCAACACAGCAAATCTTTGCCTACTACCAATTAACTCTTCAAAAAATAATAGAGAACAGTTTTCGCCCTTTTCTCCCCAAGCACAATAACTCGCTTCCTGCTAAGCATTATTAATTATAATGTCCCTGCTGCTTTGCCTCGCTCAAATGAACAGTCCCATCAGTGGTGTAAGTTTCATGGCAAGGTGTATCTCAGCAGAAGCAAGTACAGAGTTATTGGGCTTTAAAAAATATTACACTACTTTTTATTGCTATTGTTGTTCCATACTCGGTGTAGTGCTTTCACTCTCAACTGCGCAGAAGGGAAAAAAGAACAGATCTCAGCCAAAGCATGGATCTTGGTTAGGTGAAGGTACAAATTCCCTGAAGATGTATACATGACTCTAATGTCAATGATTCAATGAGCAAAGTCTGAGAAATAGGTTTAGGTGGGGCAAGCTGTGTGATGAGATGGGGAGAGACATGCCTCAAACATAGCTGTAACCTTGTCTTGCATTGCTGAATGTGAACTGCAGTCAGATTGCTACCTCAACTGATGGGAAGAGTATTGAAGGTGACCCTTATTCTGGGGCCAAGTGTAAGGCTCTGTGATCATGCAGCTGCACATTAGCTCTGTGTTGCTCACTTGCACATGTCCTTGATTCCCTTCCAGTGGCCTTCTTATATCAGCTTTTCTCTGGTGTACTCAAGTGATGGCAACCACCCCTTGTGCAAGGTTTCTGATATGGCAGCCACGGAGCGAAAAATAGCATAGCATGTGCACTGTCCAATGGGCTCACTTATGCATACATAAGCTTTGGATCTCTGATTTAAAGTGTAAGGGACACTGTCTCTTCTGCAAGGTGTCTCCTACAAATAAGTGATGTTATGTGACTGAGCTGCCAGCCATCTCAGACACCACCAGGCATCACCGCTGGTCTGAGCAGTGCTGGCCGTGCAAGAAGCCAAGCTAAACCTCTTCTGCTTGGGGAAAAGGCAGCTCATCTCTTTTCAATTGTAAGCAGGAATGAGGTGGCAGAAATATGTGATGCCCATTATTTTGCATAGTATTTAACTTGAGCATTGTGGTAGAAACCATAAGCCTCCTGGACTTTCTGTCCAAGACAAACATACAGTATGTGGCAGTCAGCCCATTAACTGAAACACCCTTTTGCATAATACAAACACCGAGGTTACACGTTGTGCTGATGTTACTCTTTCTATCATACCAAAGTCGCTTTCTGCATAGAGAGACTATCAGGAATGTGATTTACTGTTTACACTTGGCAGTGCATTGCAGGTTGCCACGAACCAGGTTCCACGGTGCTCTCTGCTGAATGGACAAACACCAAGGGCACTGGTTGCCATATAGTAGAAAGACAATAACGGGTCAACAGTTCCGGTCTAAAGTCAAGCTGTCATTAGCGTGTAGCTTGCGGAAAGCTGCACAACTGCTCCTCTAAACGTGTGCCTGGTTGCATGTTTATTCACAAGTTTGGAATGCACAGGAAAGAACAGTTACTCTGCCTGCAAAATCCCTGCAAACCCTTTTTTTTTTATGTGATAGCAAAGTCTTTCCCGAGCCACGAAATATTTCGTATTATTTGCTGCTGTGATTGTCACGTCTTCTGTATCTAACAAGGTACCTGGAGACTGTCCTCCTATTTCTAGCAAAGGTTTCTACCTGACACTAATAAGAAGACGGTGGCCCAACACCACCTTTTTGAGGCAGAAAGGGGCACTCCAGTGACCCGGGAACCCTCATCTGAAATGACTGAACCAAAGCCTGTCATAAGCTTACAGACAAGGTACATGTCATCAGCCCATATTTCCTTCACCTTCCACCCCAATGCTGATTAATTTCTCCAAGTCTTATCCCAAGAACTGATGAATGACAGAAAAAAAGATATATCTGTGGCTTGTGGGCCAATTTTTTGCAGTGCACCTTTATCTGCTTTGCCTGGTTGATCAAAGATACTGTTATCTACTGTACTCTACAGTCTTGTTGACTAGGTTTTTTTTTTAGCCCTCCTAACCCCAAGCATAAAATGTGCTAAAAATAAAGATAGTTTAAAAAATAAAAAAGGTGGGGCTCTTTTCATTTGACATCTGGATTCTATATCTTTATGGAGGTCAAATTTCCTTTACAGCCATGTGAGACAGAAAGTTACTTCCTTTCTGATGATAGCAGATGCCCTCTTACAAATAATGAGACATCTGCCATTTGTCTTACTCCTATTTACTTTTGCTCTGAGATTTTCTTGCCAGAATGTGTTTCCTTGTAAAAGTAAAAGACATGGAGTAAAAGACTACAAGATGAGCATCCACTTCATGCAACTCTGCCTCAGAAGAGAAAAGCAGACAGATGACTAGACAGCTAGCAACCTCCAGCTCCTCTGACCAGTGTGATTATTAGCAACTCTTACAGTCTTGTCAGTTCTGTTACCTGCCACTATCTTAATTTCTTTCCCTTTGCACCAGCTCCACCCCACCAATACTGAGCCCTTAGAAACCATCTCCGACAAGCTCTGTTTACACCTACACATAACCTTCACATTTCCTCTTTTGAGGAAGCCCCAGGCAGTACGGTTTAAAGGCAAAAAATCAGATGCAATCAACATGCTCGACCAAACGAGATCAGAAATTTCTTGCCCTGTTGTTGAAACTCATTGTCTTTGATGCACGACTGTCACCAAAGCACAGACATACCTGGGTGATGGCTAGGGCTGAGCTGCAGATCTCCTGGGAGGCCTGCTAAAGAAAGAGCATCTGAGATTTAGGTGAACAATAGTATCAAGTGAAACTGTATCGTTCTGTGCGATACCTGTGTTCCAGATTATGCATATAAAACACCAGTACCTGAGAAGTAACATCACACCATTTTTTTCTCCCCCAAATGACAGAATCATTGAAAAACTTCCTAAGTAAAAAAAGGCAGATGTGAGTAACAAGAATTGAACTAAAATCTGGTCAGAACATGAAGTTTATTAAAAAGATATTTGTTTTATATGCCTTGTCACTTGCTTATACATATAAAATAGTGATATAGTGGCTCTTCATTACACTGACATCTTTTTGCAGTGTGTCTGAGAAACTGCAGGTACAAGTTCACATACATGTCACTGCACAAAGTGCTTGTTGTAATCATTTTCATGGGGAAAAATAAGCACTTGCAGGACCATATATTTTACGTTGTAACTTCAGTTAATGTCCACATCAATCAGATTGTCAAAGCTGTTTACAGCCCATGCCTGGATATTTCCAGCTTTTGACATGTTATGTCAAGGAGAACCAGAATCCTTGAAACATAATTTTGTCACTCTCTCTCTGCTTAACGCTTTGTTCACATCTCCGATTTCCCCAGTAGACTCTCTATACCATTTGCAGCTGCTTCAGAATCCCACAGCCACAGCTCATTAGCAACATCAAGATCACATTATTCCTCTTCTGAGAGACTTCCCTGGGTTTCCCACAAAACTTGCAAGGACTTAAATTTCCAGTATTTAGGTGCCACATCCTTCTAATGTAAGTTGCTTTGTTAGTCTTTGCACATTACGTTACACTCTAATTCCTTTCATCCCCTTCTAAGAATCTACCATTCTTCTTTCGTCTTCTTTTCCTTCAATTTTTTTTTTTTTCCCTTTTGTATTTGATGCCTCTATGTGTGGCAAGTCGTGATTTGCTGTTTATGACCTATGTCTCTTCTGGGGTTTGGTCAAAGTTTAGAACTAGCCTAAGATATAATAATCCCAAAGGAGAGTGTGAGAATGAAGAAGGGTTGGAAGATCTATATTTTTTCTTGTGAAAATTGAAAAGTCTGGTATTAGAAATGACCCTTTCCTCTATATTTTTGTCCAGATTAAAATCATGGAGAAATCCAAAGTTTTATCTCCACACATACCATGTGTCTCTTAAAGGGACTCCGGTATCAGGTGTTTCATGCCATAAAGACATAATACTCATTAACTAAGTACCAGCTCAGAAAATTTCTAGGAACATCCACTGAAAAGAGACAAGTTTAGATGTGCTTTACACCATCACCGAATGAGGTGAACTCAGCCTGATGGACTGTCCTTAAGAGACAGGCACTGAACTTGACAACGAGCCCGTGAGAAATGAATAGGTGCAATTTATTCAAAGGACCAAATATCTCACAATAATGGGCAGGGAGAAGAGAGGAAAACACAGGACGGGAGGAGAGGGGTCAAAAGCAGTCCAAAACTTATGCAGGCAACTGCAGAATAAAAAAGCAAACCAGTACTATCCTGAGATTGGTCATAAAGTTTAATAGCTTGTTATCTTTACGAAGCCTTCAACAACACAGAAGGAAGTGCCTGTTTCCCCTCACTTCACATCTTTACTGTTGGACACTTTTTTTTTTCCCACTCTCTCTCCTGGTTTTAGACTAAACAATATATCTGGTTTGAGCACAACTATAAAGCAGACTGTTAGCAGGGACAGAAGTGTGTGCAGACTGGAAACAGAACCACCCCTGTCCCTTAACAAGGTCATTCCCCGTTAGCCACACTTGAGGACAACAAGCCTGTGACACTGTGATCAGCCATGAGTGTGTGCAAAGGGTAGCAAAGGGACAGTGTGTCCCAGAAACTTGCTGGGATGTGCCTGAGTGCAGCAGGATCTCAAGTCTTTGAGGTGTTGTCAAACATTGTTTTCCTTCAAGATGTCTATTAAACTCTGGATTATGGAACACCCTGATAGTGTTGCATGAAGGGCATTGTAAACCTGACTGACAGACCGATGGGATAAAGACATCAGGAAAGCCTTCAAAGTTAGTTTCAGCAAAAGTCAAGAAAAAGAACTGCAAAGCCTTCCAAATTCCATCGCAAACAGACTTTTTTCCCACAGATTTAACGGGGGAAAAAATTTGCAAGTTCCAATAGTCCCCATTTTAAGTCACATTAGCAATTTGAGATGCTTCATCATTCACTACAGTGTATGAACTGCAGAATTTTTTTTCCCAGATGCCACTAATAACAAGCCCTATAATTAGGTGTCTGTCCTTTGCAATCAGCACTACAGCTTTCTGTTCATAGGAGAAAAATCGTAGGGCAGGAGAACCACCCAAGAGCATAGGAAAGAGCTGTCACCGGCATAGTGTGACTGGTCGATGGTTTCAAAAATATTATTAGGAGAGAACTGATCTTTAATTTCAGCATGCAGCATGCTAATAAAAAGTCTTATTCATTTGTCTGTCTGATTGAACCCGAAGCAAGTTTTGGGCTCAAACTCATTCTCTCAGGCTGCAGTAGTTAAGTAACACATTTCTTCTGGCTTCCTCCTCCCCCACACCCATGAGTTGTTTGCCTGGTCACAGGCTGTTCTTGCTCATTAGTGTTGGTCAAGATTTGAAATTTGGTATAGCAAGGCAATAGAGAAAGACATGCTGGAGAGGTGCTGCCTGGGTTTGTACCCTCTTGTTTTGCTTCAGTTTAGGAGTTAGAATCAGACCAACATCCACACAGTTTGCTGGTTTCTGGTCCTCAATTTGCAGTGAAGAGTCCACTTGTCGGAAGGCAAGAACCAGGCTGTTTATTTGACTGTCTTTGAAAGCCATCAGTAGCAGCAGCAGGAGGCTTCAGTGTAAAATCTTGGTCCATTGAAGTCACAACAACATCAAGTGATCAGGGTTTTTACATCCAAAGGTAGACACATTTTGCCAGTCTTATTATAGCCATTAAAAACAAAAGAGCAAAAATTCATCTGATTGCATTGCCCCTAGTAAAACAGAAGTCTACTCTTTACTGCATTGCACTGTTGAGCCCACAACAACTCCACAAGCCATTCTGGTGGAGCTCCTCTGGACATGCTTTTACATCTGGAGAAGTAAATTTCCCCGACAAGTTGTCTTTGACAACATTTTAAAAATTAATTTCATGCCAGTGAAACATCCCGTTCTTCACTCCAGCAAAAACTGCCTCTGGAGGAAGAAATGACAGCTCTCAGAGATAATCTCCTGCCCAGCACTTACCCAGTAGTCTTTTCATCTCTGAGGTTTCCAAAGCCAAGAGGGTTATTTTCAGGGCCACGTGTATTAAAATTAATGCTAAATCAAAAAGACTGCCTGCCTGGGGGGCTTGATTGGATTTGGACAAAGAATGTTGCTGTTCTGAATTCAACCCACGTATAGATAATTTTTTTTCATCACCTAATCATGATTGTGAGAACGTAAATCATGCGAATTACAATGAGTGGATTGATGAATGTGCACCACAGGAACTCCAGCTTCACTCCCCTTCGAGGTCATCACTGGAGAAAGTCCTTTCCTAGGGCTGGTTTTCTATTGCCTGGCACATCCATACTCTTCTGGGGGAGATGACATATGTACCACCTTTGCTTATGTTTTGTCTGTAACTTGTCTCTCCTTTTAACCGGAAACTGAAGCCAGATAAGTGCCTTTTCCATAAAGGTTTCCTGCAGGATTTTTTTTCGTTCACTTACAACCCGACTCTTAATAATTGAATGTAAAGTAAAAATCCTCAGGAGCACCAGAGTGAAGTCTGTAAGTGCATGGGAATTCAGTCCTCTCAATATTTATGTTTAGCATTAAATACTTCATGCAAAAATAATGACTTTGACTCCCGAGGCCTTCCCTCTGTTATCTCAAGAAACTGTTCATACACATGCTCCGGGATCTCTATGCAAATATAAAAAGGGGATTAAGTTGTATGTGTAGTAAATCCTGCTTTTACATAAAATAGGTAAAAAACTAATGGAAGACCTTTGGATTAAAAGTAGGTCCCTGTTTGCTGAGCAGACTAAAGCATTCTTTTCTCTGGCTGCCCTGCCATGCAAGAATTGCCCTTCTCCTAGGGAGAAATTCAAGTCAATTATAAAACCTATGGTATCTTAGAGGTATGTACTGTATAATACATTATTTTGATTTAAATTACTGCATATTAGGGAATGTCCCCTGCCTCCACAAAACCACTCATTTTTTTGCAACGGGAAGCCAAGCCCCAGCCTGACAGCACCCTTGCATGAGAGACTTCCACATGTGGATCTCCTTAGGGAAATTCTGGGGGCAAAAGGTGAAAATCAAAATCACGGCCATCCAAAAGAGGAGTTTAGCACTGCCCCTGGCCCCAGATGTCACCTTTGACCATCATCTGGTGCTTTCTCCCTGCCCTTCGCAGCAGGAGCCGGGAGGAGGAAAGTTCCTCCAGCCCCTCCAGCCCTCTGGCAGTCAACTTACCAATTGTGGCTTCTCAATACCGTGTTCAAAGGTCAAATCCACTGACGTTTTGGTTCAATTTTTACCACTGGTCCAGCAAAAGAGGAAAACCAGGCTGCAGTGTCAAGTTGAAGGGTATGTAAAGCAGAGAGCTCTGCAGGCAGCGCAGCTGCTGACCTGGTCACATTTTTTGATTGTTTTACCTGTTGTCATTTGTTCCCTTAAAATAAAATTAAAAAAACCAAGCCACCAAGACACCACTGAGCACAAGGCAAATTCCCCTCTGTGTGTTTTGTAAGATCATCCCCTGGGTCCACCATGGGTATGGACGCCAGCATGGCGACTGCAGAATCTGATGGAGGGGTTCAAAGAAACTGTCTGCAAAGAGTAAAACACAGCCAGAAGCAGTTTAGACGAGGCCACAAATTCCTGATGACACCAGTACATCTCACAGCTGGACATAAGCAAGCGCTCCCTTTAAACATGGTTTTCCTTTCAAGAAATCTCTGAATGAAATGAAGAAGCAGTTTTTGCCCGAGTCATTGGCATTTGCAACTTCCCCAGGACCCCAAGCCTCTTCAGCTCAGACAGTCAGCTGCCAGAATAAGAAGCAACCTTACTTCATCTCTGGATGGGAAGAAAAAAGGACCTAAACCCACCAAGCTGGAGAGCCCTTTTTGAGGACGGCAGGGGTTACTAATTCACTCCACAGCCCAGCACTGGCAGCTGAATGGGGTGAGGATGATGGTGTGCTGGAGACTATGAGGGCAGCTCATGCCACAGAAGGCTCAGGATGCAGCACATGGCAAACAAACAACGGCAAGGGAGGCCTTGGGTGGAAACTGTTCACTGTAACTTAGATGGATGGGTCCAAGCAAGAGATACCCAGGCTCTCCTTGTGGAGAAACACCAAAGGGCAATTCACCTGCCTCCTCCCAGGGCTTGTCTGGGGCAAGATGCCTCAGGTACTGCAGGTACCAATTCTGCCTTGCAATGACCTTGCAGGTTAGCATCCTGCTTCTGGCAAGCCAGGCATCCCGACCTCTCTGGACACACTCTTGCACATCCTCCACCACAGCAAGTCCCTGTGCCCTCCTTGCCCTAACCCTGTGCTAGGATCCTGCAGCCCTGAAAAATTTTCCAGGAAGTGTTGCAAGCTGGCAGGAGTCCCAGTCTCCCTGGCTGCCCTGCTGCTATGGCCCTGGGAACCATGACACCAGTTGCTGGACAAAATGGGAGGACAACAGGACAACAAGAAGAGGTTCACCAACCCTCAGGGCCACTGAGGACCAAGAGGGTGTCCCTTGACACCTTTCTTCCAGTGGGTCTCTGCCTGCACCTTGTGGGGACAGAGTTTCCTTTCCTGATCTCCTGGATAATCCTGCCTGGAGAGGTAAGCCTGTACTGGGATGTCTCACTGGGGTTTGATGGGGAGGAAGCTTTTCTGAGGCCTCACTGTAGCTGTCAGATGCTGCTTTAACACTTACCTCTGTATTTCCTTGTTGCTTCCACTTTTTATTGCTCTCCTTTCCTGTTTTCCCTTTTGCCCAGGAAATGAGAAACAAATTCTTGCATAAAAGACCCCATCACCTTAAGGGGGTTACAGATGGAGGAGGAAGCTGCAGGGTGCCCCAAGGGCTCTCCCCTTCCCTGCAGCAGGCAGCAGTAGAAACACAAGAGCAGGTGATGGGAAGGGGAGAGATACAGAGCCAACTTCCTCCTTCAGCCCCCGTGCCCTTCCTGAAGTTACTTTGCGGAAATGTAGGAGCAATGGTCGGTCAGATCACACTACAGTATACCTTAATTTAAAAAAAAATAAACAAACAAACAAACAAAAAAACCCAAACTTTCTTTCTCCAAAATCTTCTGAGCCGATCCTGGTGAGAGCTGGAGTCAGTGCTCTCCTCTGCCCCCCTCTGCCTCTGCCCTGGAGTGCCAATGCAGTCCCTCTGTCCGGCAGACCCTACAAATGGCATGTGGGAACAGTGCAGCCTTGCAGGCAGCCTCTTACCGTGGTTCCTCTGGATAGCACACAGGCAAGTGGTTTCTAGGGTGTTTGGTAGGACTGTGCCTCAGCAGTCAGTGCTGACAGCATTGGCTCTTGGCTTCTTTGCCCTTCTCTGTTTTCTTTCCATAAACAATGTTCACACTCATTTATCCTTTCTTCTTTATTTTTTTTCAGATTACGCCATCATAAAATTCTACTTCTGAACTTGCAGTTTTAATAGACAGTTCTGTGAATATATGTATTTTTTCCTGAGACTTAACATAGCATTTATAATTCTAGACGCACACTTTAGAGAGCGTAGCATAAAAAAGAGGCTCAGTTGAATAGTCCAAGTAAAGTTTATTCCATCAGGGGGAGGAGGAGACATCAGAGAGCTCCTCAGCTCTTTCTAGGTACATCTGCCTGTGATTCTGTGATTTATGCTGCCCTAAACATACAGTAGTCACTTGGTATTGCTGCAAATTTACACCTCTGGCATTTCACTGGGTGCAGTGCTTCACTGGATCTCTGTGTTTAGAGGCTAATGGATTAGTTATGGTTACGCATTATTTGCCACCTCTAAGAAGTACTGTTCTGATCTCTACTAAAATATTTGGCTTCTGTGAAGGGCAGGGTAAAAGGCAGCGGTACCTGGGCTTCCTTCTCGCACTGTGGAACATGAAGCAGGAGGCACTCTGCTGCTGAAAGACCTTTGTGTGGATGAGAGGATCAGATCCTGCATGCCGAAATGAGCACAAAATGATTCTACCTGCAGTTTGCTGCAGTGTTAGAAATCAAAGCCGCAGTCAGCAGTAACTTCAGCTCTGTTACCCAAAGCCAAACCCAGTAAATCTCTGGCAGCACTGTTTGACAAGTCCTTTTCCTTTCCAGAGCAGAAAAGAGCCGGAATCACTAGCACTGTTAATCAGGGATTTCTGTGCTTTCAGTCAATCTACTTCAGTTTACTTCTTCTCTCCCATGACACAAATCCCAGAACACGCACTAATAGCTGTGATTTATGGCTGGAGTCCCTTCGTTCTACTGTGTCATGTAATTGTTATCCTATTGAAGAGCTAGGCTTTCTGAAGAGTATTCATGGACTGTAGCTCCTCAGCTGTGTGTAGAGCACATGTCCTGTCCTCTCCACGGCCCAAACAATGGCATCTGCTAAAATCAGGTTTATTTTAAAATCCCAGTGGTGGATGTTGGTAGTCTGATTCTGCCCCTCCCAAGGTGTTTGTGCCCATGTATTACAAATGCAAAGGAAGAGAAATTACTTTTTGGATTTACCGGAATAAATTGTTTTAACTCTTAATTTAGTGGCTGCAAGCAGAGGCAGCTGGTTCTCCTCTGTGCACCTGCAAGAAATAGCACAGTCTTTATAACCTTGAGGCTGAGTGAATTCCCTGGGGCCTGGATCACCACACATTTACTCTATCCTTCTATATTTCCTATAAGCCTGTTAATGGCCAGTGCAGGTTACAGAGAGATAGGCAGCCCCTCAGTTGGAGCCAATGTCACCTCTCTGGTGAGATCCAGGCTTTTGGATGCAGACCTTCAAACTGAAAGACACCACTGAGATGAGTATTACTGGCTCTGCTGGTGCATGCGGGACTGGTAGGATACAACAGGCATAAGGGCTGCCCAACAGGAGACCACTCCAGAGTCTTCTCTGTGGTTTACATGACCAAATGCTTTCCAAATATTTTTGGAAGTGCAAAGCACAGAAATGGAGTTATTTTAGGACATTGTTTTCTCTACAAGAGTAGTGGTTATAACTAAACTTGGAATTTGGAGATCTAGTCTGGGCACAGATGCAATCACAGAAATAAGAGAAATGTCCTGCTTGCTTTTAACGGGCTTGTTCTGCAGTTAAAGCCCATAAATGCTTTTTTACTTATATGTAATATTATGTTTTCCCAAATCTTCGTCTGCGAAGCCAAGCCATGATGATGAATATTATGTTGTATTATATTATATATATAAATGTATATAATGTGTATAATAATAACAATAGTGTGTATAATGTAAACACTGTTAAGAAAGTCGCTAACTAGTCTCCTTGGATCTGTAAATAGATACATATGTGTATGTGCATATATACACACATATAGATGCTTCTTTAGCATTTAACGAGGTGTGGATTCCCCGCAGCCCAGCTGCCTTTGGTGGGTGGTATTAAGCCACAGCTCTGTGCATCACAGCACCCATGGCGCCAGCGGGCCCCTCTGCTCCAACAAAACGGGGTGACTGCAGTGACGGGAGCACTGTCCTGGGGGCCTCAGTCCCTCCTGGGGTGTCACTCTGACGGATCCTGAGATCCGATATTGCACTGCAAAGTCCTGCCGCAAAGTCCTGCCACAAATTCACTTCTAAAGTAGAGGCACCATCAGATGCCTTTCACTGCAGCGGACTATAGAGCAGGGGATTATAAATCCCGTAGGATCACGCAGGCATTGCTTAGAGGGGAAGACACCCTCTACAAGCACAAATATCTTGAAGACAGCAAAGGAAAGCAGAGATTGACTAAACCCATATTTACATAAGTGTTCTCTCCAGACCTGTTGTGGTGTGGAAATTCCCCTGCAATGTCTGTGTATGAAAGTCTCTCTAGCCCTGTGTACACAGCCCTCCTCTACCTTTCGGGGTATGTGCAGGGAGCTTACGACTGGAATTAATTCAGTTGACATTTTGCAGTACGGTGCAGTTTAATCCTCTTTTGATGGCATTGCACTCTGCCTTCTGTCACTGCCTGGGGAGTTACAGCCATGCAAAAAATACCATTTCCTCCAGGACGATCCTGAGGGGTAGGTATCATCTCTGACTGCCTGTTTGCAGCACCCAGTGGAGCTGCCTGGGATACTGGGTCCCACAAGTCGCTCTCAGCCAAGAGTTTGCCAAAGTTTTCCTGTTATCCTTGCATCCAACAGGGGACCCCAACCTGAGGGCTTGGTCATAGAAATGGTGAATTCAGCTTGATTTTTATTGGGGAATGATGGGAATCCTCAGAGTAAGGAAAACAAGGTTTTCATGGTGAATCTGGCAGCTGTGATGGGACTACCCACGTGGGGCTGGGCAGTTTGGTTCAACAGCCTCACCGAACTAAGGACAGTGCCCAGGATGGGGACGGCAGAAGGTCCTGCCATGACCTCTCCTGGACACATCCAGCCTGGCCATGGTTGAGAGTGGAGAAGTAAGGGGGCTGCAAGATGGGGCTTGACAGCAAGAGCCGAAGAAATATGGGGTAATGGCACCAGGGAAGCAATTCCAATGTTATTAACACAAACACAGTCATCGCTCTGCCTTTGTCTCCCGATGAATCAGAGGAAATTGCCTCCTGAGCCCTTCGCCTTCCAGCTACTTCAGCTGTGTTTTGTTTCTCTAAGATTCAAATATTCTGACTAGATTTCAGCATATTATTATGAGAACAGAAGAGCTATAGAGAAAAGTGAAGCTTCACAGAGGAAATAGCCAATAAATGTTGCTTTGAATTCACTTGCTTTTTATGGCAAGCTCTGATGTCAGGGACAGATATGGCTTTGGAGAAGATGTGTCACTGTGCTGCAGATGTGTTTGTGAATACTTGGTGGACAATCTCCTGTGACATTGTAATGAGCAGCTTACCACTATCTATCAAATTTTTAAGCCTGTCATTTTGATGGGACTGATTTTTCTATTGAATACTGGTCCCCATGAACTATGAGATTACAAAAGCAAGTGCACTCTTCTTTGTGTGGCGATCCTATCTGGCCAGATTAGCTAAATGTTTATTCGCATTTTGCAGAAAAGATTGGGCTTTGTAATGAAAATATGTATCGGGTCAAGTGAAAAATATGATGGTTTGATATCAAAATCCTGAAATGGCTCATGATGGAGAGGGGGAGGCAAACTTCCAAAGCAGAAATCTTTAATTTTGGCACTTTCAAAACGTGGCATTTCATCCCTTTAATTTGCCATGGGCTTTTTGTTTCAAACATTTCTTTTGATGAAAGCAAGCATTAAAAAAAAAAAAAACACCATGAAAAACCAACCCTATTTCAAATTCAATAAAATGCTTCATTTGATCCTCTTCAGTTTCCTGGAAAAGTTCAGTATGAACACTCAAGTACTGCATTTCTTCAAATTGTGGGGAAACTGCTGATCCATGAGATGCACAGCTTTGATGTGCCAAGTGCCAAGAGAGGGTACTCTAAAAGCTACCGTAATTCATATTACTCAGTAGTAAGTAAAAGCTCAGCCTGGCAGGTACGATACAAGCACAGAGCCGGGGACTGTCTGTCATGAAGGCTTTACCCTCCTGATGCACAATTCCCATAGTGTCAGCTATATGGTTTTGTGCAGAGCGGCACAGGGAGAATGGGAAATCAGTTTGAAATTACTTTCCACCCCTGGAAGAGTTGTTCTCCACACTTGCTGTATAAACTGTTTTAGGGGGAAGTCAGGATAGGAAAGGTGACAAGGCAACAGAGACAAGCTGTATATTAAGGATGAGAACCTGCCCCTAGGCACGGCTGCTGCATAGAGTCAGGCAGGTGAGCTAAGCCCGCATGTTCATGGCACATGCTCTTCCGCTGGGTTTGTAAAGTGCTCGTTTCAGTTGTGCTTTTATTAATTCAAATTTCAAATTTTCAAGGTTGCAAGAGAAATCTTTTAAAAAGTGTTACGAAGAACGCTTTATAAAATGTCCTTTAAAACATTTGTGAAAGAGGAAGAGCTCAACTGGCTTCAATCAAGCCAGTTTTAACTGGGGACTTACCTAAGTGAAACATGGTACCTGGCTGGAGGTGAAGAGAAGCGCCATGCACAGATGTGGGTCCAGAACAGCCCCTGCCATGCAGGCATTGTGAAAATGGCACCAGCTTACCTCAGAGCAGTCTCTTGAGCTTGCCCAGATCTATACATTGCAATCCAAGGCAAATGGCAATTACAGGATGTGAGAGCAGGGAGATGTAGGTGATGCTGCGTTGGAGGAAGCAGCAACCAAAATAGCTGAGTGAGACTTGACTTCCAAACCTCGGGTGGAGGGACATGATTATTACCCTCTGCTTGGCACTGGTGATGTGCATCTGGAGTGCTGTGTCCAGTTTGGGACTGCCCAGTACCTAAAGACATGGACATACTGGAGCAAAGAGTCACCAAGACATGGCTGGAGGCTATATGCATAAGAGGAGGCTGAGAGAGCTGGAGATGTTCAGCCTGAAGGAGAAAAGACTTGGAGACATTTCATTGCTGCCTATAGCTGACAAATGGGAGGGTGAAAAGAAGACAGACAGACTCTTTTCAGAGCTGTGTGTCTGTAGGAGAAGGGTCAATGGACACACACTGGAGTACAGAAAATCCAAATAAATATTAGCAAAAATATTTTGAATATGGGGATGGTAAATACTGGAATCAGGATCCCAGTCTTTGGAGATATTTAAAATTTGATTGGGCAAGACTCTGAAGCTCCTACTCTAGTTTACTTGCTTTGAGGAGATGCCCGAACCAGGTGACCTCCAGAGGCACCTTTCAGCCTGGCTTGTTCTACGGGTTTGTGATTGTGAAAACTGGACACAGGAAGCAAAAGGACAGCAGTACAATGATCAGCAGAGTTAATGACATCAGAGATTCTTTAAAGTATGATGAAGCATCAAAGGAATCTTAACATTAATTTGTTAGAAGAGAAATGACAGAATTGTTCATGAAAGGCAGAAAGGACAGACTTCTCCAAAGCTAGATCTCTAAAGAGATAAAAATTAAGTAACATAATTAGATTATATGATAATGAGATACTTTGTGTCCCAGCAATGAAGGATGCAGTGTTAGACCGCCACTGGTAAAGCTAGGTGCTATAAAATCTGATGTAGACAGCTAGCCCAGACTAAACAGTAGTAAAAGAGAAACCTTTGAGGTCTCTCTGGGCCATTGGTATTGGTTTTCACAAGTCCTGGATCTGAAGGAAAGTTCTAGAGAACTGAAAAAATTTATTCTGAGAGAAGTATAAGAGGAGAATTAAAGATAGACCTTACAGTGAATCGCCGTAGAGTTAGGGAATACAGCTTTTGCCAGATCAGCTCAGTGATTTCTTTTAACGAGATTTATAAGTCAAATTGACAAAGGGAAAAGTATTGATAACCTATACATGTGCTTCTTTGTAGCATTTGAGTTGATTTTGACAGGCATTTATGTTAAGAAACTAAACTAGGTCAGCCTTGTGGGTTAAAGCGTACTGAGCAGCAGATCTCGGACCTATGGTCTTTAGAACACAACAAATCATAAGGGGTGACCATTGCCAGAGTACCACAATGCGAGTGCTGGCTGGGACCTCGCCCGCTCAGCATCTTCACCATGGGCAGTGCTGTGCCATTCCTGCTTGGTGTTTGCCTACAGTGTTCTCAGAAATTGTCCCACCAGGGAAGCCCAGCCGAGGGGTGAGGAGCACATCCCACTGAGCGGTCCCCTGCACATCTGCGGTGTCTAGATGCATGTGTGTCGATGGGCTCCCACAGCCAGCAGAGACCACTCTGCCCACATGGATGGCGAAGTCTGCATAGTCTGGAGGTGATCCACAGGTGCCCTAAAACTGGTACCCAGGGCACTGGAAGGTTTTGGGCCTCCTTCATCAGTAAAACACCTGGAAACAGCTGTATCGGTTTGCAATCAGTCAGGAGGAGCATCATGCCCAAAGTAAATTGGCAAGGAGGAGCAGACAGAGGAAGAGGAGGTTGTGAAGCGCTAGTTCTGCCGAAATAACCTTATTATTTTCCCTCCTTTCTCTTTTGACATTAAACAGGCTGAGTGGATGAAGGGAAGATGCAGACACAATTAACCAGATATTGCAAACACGAGGGGGGAGTTGCTTTTTATGGCTCACTTATGTTTCAGACACACAACTATACAGAATAATGCAATAATAAAAATCATGCGATATTTACCCTGGGTTTATTCACTGCAAGTCCTTTGAGAGCTGCTTTTGTTTGTCTTTATTTAATTGGCATGGTCGGATGGCCACCAGCAGGTCCAATTAAACAGATTCAATAGATTCCACTGTACATTTCTATTTTTTTTCTTCATCAGTGTGTAGCATAAAATGTCCAAAATAATTTGCCTGAGTACTAGTAATGAATATAAAGTGCACTCTGTTCCAGCCTGCATACAGTAAATTTCAACTGTACAATGTTTTACAGCCAAAGCATACTGGGTTAATAATAAAATCACTGACGCAACCTTTGGTACGGCCTTGGTGGGGAGGGGGCTACCATGTCATGTTACCATGTGAGGTATTTGGTTGCCTAGCTTTGGGTGTATCTGAGCACAGATAGGCATTGTGCTGTCATTTTTAGCTATCTTGGGCTTTGGCATTTAAGTGTTAGGTGGAACCTATTTAAGAAAATCCCACCAATGGGACTTGGGAATGCCCTTAATATCAGGTATTTGTTTAAGTGCTTTGTTGAATTGAAGCCTAGTAGATCCTCTTGAAAAGAAAGTGATTTTCAATCTAACGAGGTTATCTTAGTGTGAACATTTTAACTACATCAATCAATATGCCCGTCAGGAGCAAATGACTAATGGGATTTCTCCTTTCTTTCTTTGTTACCAGAATGATGAATTGACTTGGCCTGTTGCTGAAGATTCTCATCTCCTTAATGCATTGCAGATATGTCTAATGGATGCAAGCTGTCAGGGTCTGTCAGTAACCAGTCCCAAACAAAAATATTTCCCCCTGGGACTGGTTCATCAGATTCCAGCTCTGCTCTCACAGTGGAAAATGTGAAAAGGGTGGAAAAGGACTTCTAAAGAAGACTTCAGGAACCAGGGAATAGAAGATTGTATTAATCAGACTAATCTTGCTTGCTTCAACAAAGAGACAACTAAGAAAGCCAGCACAGAGCTTTTCTGGGATGCAGAGCCTGAAGGAGCCTCCTCATCCTTTCCCGAAAAACAGAGTGAAAATGGCAAAGAATTTTGCTGGAAGATCTCTGAAGAAATTTCAAGGAAAGATAAGCCATTAACAGGTATTTTCCAGCAATCTGTTAGAGGCAGAGAGAGAATAAGGCAGCTGTCCTTGATCTTTTCTACATTTCTGTTTGCATATGGTAAATTGACTGAAATGGTGATGGATTTTGAGAAGCAACCTGTGCCTGCCCTTCCCTGCCTGTCACTGAGGGCTGTGGTTGTGCAGACCACTGGGCTGGTTTGTACCATGTTTTGGACAATGATGTATTGAGCTGTGAGAGCACAGTAAGGAGCGCCAGCAGCCAGACCTGAACCCAACCATGGAGTTTGTTAGAGAGCTCATCATAAATGCAAGGTGTGCTTTGTCTAACTGCCTTGGCTGGAAAACAAAAGACGTTTTCACCAGTAACTTAAACAGAAGCAGAGTGAAGCCAGGACAGGGTGTAAACAGAAAACCTATACATCCATTTTAGGCAGCACTTCTGAATTTCCAAAGTGTTCATAGTCCAAACTCTGTGATTAGTTTTGTCTGGAGCAGAGTTGTTCTGTTGCATGTAAATGCCAGCAAATTAATTTTATAAAATGATCTCTCTTGATACATATCTCAAGCTATGTTTTTATATATATATACACACTCTGCTTTTAGTAATGTTTTACAGCTCATTAATTAATCCAGCCAATGTTAGCAGGCAGATAGCAGAGACAAAAATGTGGTTAATTCATGGACAGAAAAACCCTCTAAATTATAGGGGGAAAAAAATTCTTTTTAAAGAATGGCAAGAACTTGTCCCCTTTTGATTCTGGCTGCCCATGCTGAAACAAACTATCTCCTCTGCTTGCAAGCCAGGATGTGGCTTGTGACTTCATGCAGGATAGGCTCATGACTGTTGCCTGCGAATGGATGAGGAAGGGACCAGTAGCCACATGAAAAGCCACTGGAAGGGGACCTCACAGCAGCCAAGGGGAACAGCAACTGATTCCTTACATAGGGAGAGTCTGGCTTTCTGCAACAGAAACTGGATCCCAAACTGGGGTGGAAGCAAGTGGGACAACTTGGCCTTATCCTAAGTATAAATCAGGTTTTGAGAAGAAAGATTAGACTTTTTCTGTATTTCTTCTTTGAACGTGCTATTAGCATGCATTTCACCTGCTGTAGAAGAATGCCTAGCACAGCCAGGGTAATTCGTGTAGTCAAGAGTTACCTATTTCCTAGAGAATCCAGGCATTGGTCCTTCTTGGGAGCTGGCCAACAGAAGTGTTTTCTGCCCACTTTTGCATTTTTCTCAATGCAAACTTACCAGCTCCCTAGAATAGGAAAATCGACTGATTGCACACATAAGGTTTATTTCTTAAGAGCTTTCCATGTGGAAATCAAGTATTCTTAGCAAGCATACATGTGATCTGCATCCCTGAGGACAATTTTGCCCCTGCAAGAGGCTGAGGATCTGAAACAGCCACAAGTGACTGAAAGAAAATGCATGCAGTAACTTAGTGCTATCCCAGGCAATTGCTTGTTGGATTTCCACATCAAAATTTAAAATTCAGATTAAATACCAAGTTTCTTTCAAACTGTTTTAGGAGAGGGCTAGTATTTAGACACAAGTAGATTTACCAGGGAAAATCAAATATGGGAATGCCTAATTAGGGATCTAGAGTGAAGAGTTTATGTATTCAAGAATTCATACAGCACAGTGATTCACGGGGCTTCTTTAGCCTTTTTCAATCTCTTTTCATTGTTTTTTGCCTTTCATAAGAGTGGCCTATGTAATCTGAGCAGTAACCTCCATTTCAGTGCTTTTTCTGGCTCCCTGCCATGCCTCTCCATTTGCCATGCCCTTTATTCTTCTACATTTTCCTTTGCACCATGTCCTCTGCCACATTACTGCCCTTCCCAAATGCCTCCATGTCCACACCCTTTCCCCAGAACTCTGCTTGCCCACAGGTGCCTCTCCTCTCTCCCAGCACCTTCTGCATATGCTTGCCCTAAATCTCTCCCTCTGACCTCTGATTTTTTGAAAATAAGGCCACGTGGGATGCTGGCACTGAGGTAGGTTGCCTAAGAGCTGGTTTATCTGACTGAGCATTTGAGCTGAGTTGAGATGTACAATTAACCTGCTAGATGGGGCTGCAACAGACCCCAGGTCTGCTGTGCTCTGCACGCAGAGGGATGCATGCAGCCTGCGGCCACTGAATTAACGCAAACCTGGAGGAGAAAAGTGCTGCTCTGATGGCAACCCCTTCAGGGCACTTGATCTGCCTGCACGAGGTGTTCAGGCCAAAATTCTCAGTTTTGTCCCCATCCTTGTAGCAATTTTGTCCTCATGACCTTCCCACAGAGGGGCAGCTCCCATCCCCTTCGCCCCTTTGCTCGTGTGCAATCTCACCAGCACGAACAGGAAGGGTAAAACATCCGTGGGAATATGTACTCCCAGATAGTCAGTAAAACAGGGAGATCCAAGCTGCCTACAGGTGAAACCTGGGCAGAAAGGCAAAGTAAATTAGCTTGTAACTCTTGTCTTTTCGTCTGCAAAGCCTGCTCTTGGTCTCCAGCAACTTTTTTTACAGCTCATTTTTGGGAGCTTTTTCTTCGCTGTCCTGCAATTTATTATACCATTAAAACTGGTGGAGAAAAATGTTCCTCGTTAAGATGGGAAGGTTTTATCTGAAATACAAAATAATGAAATGGCAAGAAATCTCAAAGCAAGAAAAAACCCCTGCTGTTCTACACAAAGAGAGGATTTTTTTTTTTTTAAAAAAAATCTTTTTCTCTCCCCTCCAGCAGCAGCGACAGATTCCCCGTCAGCTCAGCCCACTGGCTCTCAGCCAAAGGAATCCAAGTAAGAAGAGTAATTGGTAACATTTTTCTGTATAATTCAGTCACATTAGGCTGTATTTCTGCCATACATGGGCGAGCAGCAGGAACACCTAACAACTGGAGATTTACAGTATTCCTGAAACATCCACAGCCTGGCAGCCGCTGCTGTGCCCCTTTATTAAAACTGGAAGTTATGTCTGAGTGGTTGTCTTCAACCCTTGGGACCCTCAACATTTGCTGTATTAAAAGGGACACTGCCGGCCTCTGCAGAGGTTTCTTCTAGGCTGCTTTTGTTGTTGTTGTTAGATGGATAAATCCCGTGCAGCATCTCTCAAAGCGGCTGCGATGTATGATTTTTATTTTGCAGGCTGCTCTTCCAGCTGGGGAGGAAAGGGAGGTCTGATTCCCCAGCCACGGTAAATCAGTGTAATGCCACCCTTCACACCACCACTGCTGCTGCAGCAATGTGGATTTACATCGGCCAGGGATGTAGCTCACTCCTTTCGGCTGACCGATAAAAACATTAGACATATCTAATCTTCCTTGCAGAGAGGAGGAGAGAGAACAGAAATTGAATAGAGATGTTTGTTCAAGACAGAAATAAAGACCAAATTCTTCTGCAGTGTGCTTTAAACGGCACTTGGTTCATTGATAACGTTCCTTATATGAATAGCTGAAGGATGTTTTGGCTTTTTTCCATTAAGTTGTTAGCACATGCGCTTGGCACCAGGGGAAATGGCTATAAGCAGCTGTGTAAGGAAAGGCTGTTGTATTGCTACATGAACATGCAGCAAAGTGGTTTTGTCATTATAGAGTTATAAATTCATAACTTGCAGCCTGAAAGAGTGCAGGTTCTATTTCTTCCCCAAATTATGAAAATGTTATGGCCTGAGCTAAAACCTCTTGTGATATCAAGGGAAATTGGTCTCACGGTTTCCAGGCTAACAGAAAGTCACTACACAAATACAAGAAAAATGAGACTTCCAGCCCCTCTGAGAGGTCTGTGCCTTCACATGAGGTGCAGAGTAGCTGCTGAGGGAGTGGAGGGGACCCAGCAGACCTGCTCCTTGCAGGTTGGCCTGAGCTGTCCTTAAGGGACTGGCCATGATTTGGGATGCATTCAGCCTGCACATTACTGGGGCTGCACCTGGGCCCATCACAGGCAGGCAGGTTGCAGGCAAGTCTGAGCATATGTCTCGTCCTTGAGCAAATATCATCTTGGCCTGTGGAGCAGTCCAAGTCATCCACCAACTCCCCAGTCCCATGAACAGGAGGTCCTGTGACATTTGGGTTCTATATCTGTCCCAGTTAACCTGCACATGGTCCTTTACTGGGCTCTGCTCCTCATGTGTAAGGCGGAGATGACAGCATTTAGCTACCTTAGCAGAGCTGGGAGAGCAAACATGTGATGGACACACAGAGTGTTTCTTCTCCCCTATTCCTCAAAAGTCTTCATCCACAGATGCATTAATTTGTGTGCATTGTGCCTGGAATTCTTTATGATTCATAGGTAACTAATAGAAAAGCAGTGATGTGTAAAGCTCTTGTTGAATTACTAATGAAGATAAATAATTTTTTTTAAAAAAAATCAAAAAGCCCTTCACTCCTTCCCTTGAATCAGATCAAGCCAGGCCCCAACCACTGTTTGTTCAGCATCTTTTTTTTTTTTTTTTTTTTTTTGCCAAGGCCACAGGCATCTTTAAGTCAGCATATCACAGTGGCAATCAAAAAAATATCCCTGTGTTACACAGATAGAAGTGGCTGGACACCTTGATACCTCCATGTTGTAGGATCAGAATGATTTCATACCCTGCTAGACAACTTCAGGTGAAAGGAGTGAGAGGGAGGAGGTATGGAAAGCTCCAGCTGCTGCTGGACATGCTGTAGTAAAGGAGGGGTGCCCCCACAGAGCTGCAGCCCATGTGAGGGCAGAGCAATGCTGTATTTGCAGAAATTTCTAAGCTGAGATAAGCAGCTTGTTCCGTCCAGTGAACTAGAGGCAAGGAACACTGTAAGTCCATAGCGCACTCTGTGCACAGCTGCTACAAATACTCCTTGCTCATTTTAGGGGGCTGGCAGTTACCCCTCTCCGCTTTGCTGTCCTTAGCTTTGGAAGTGTGTCTCTCCCCTCCATATGCTGTAGAGATCTAACTTTCACATCTGGAATCACTGGAAACTGCTGTGAAATCTTGCCTGCTCCTAAATTCCACAGCCCTCTTTCCTATTGGCCAAGAACCACCTACAAGCATCCTACCGAGTGTCACCTCTTTGAAGACAGCATGTAGACAGCTATCCTGCCTCCACCCATAGCAGAAGGCACAACATGGAGGATGAGATGACCCAGACGGAGTGGAGCTATTCAGATGAGTACCTGGCTGCCAAGGAGGATGGTAAGTTCATTTAAAGCAGCCCTGTCTGACATCCAAGTACTCAAAATTGCATGTTTCTTTTTTAAAGTGCCTTTTTGGCATCAGCTTACTTTAAAAAAGTACTTACAAAGTAGGCTTTGTTTGGCAGAAATGTTTATTCAGTTGAAGCACTTTGACAAGAATAAATGCCTCTCATTACCAATATCCTGAGTTCTGCTCCTCTCCTATTAAGTAAGGTAACCTCCTGGTAAGAAAGGGCAATGCTGAGAACCTCACCTGATAGTACCACAGCTCACAAGCATCATCAAGAGTGCTCTGAGCCCATATGACACCAGCCCACTCTGTCAAAGAGCAGGGATGAGCTGATTTTGCCCCTTGAAGCCAGACTTGGTCTCCATCACCACACTAAGCCATGACGCTGGAGCTAAGGGATAACACCTCCTGGGTGGGAGGATGCCCAGAGATGCTCAGCATCTCCAGCTCACCCTGTGTCAGCGAGGGTTGTCTCAGTCAACAGAGATGGTCGCGACTCAGAATGGAAGAATATTACAGTTTTCAACTTCTTATTTTAATAGGCCTCCTCAGGCTAATGGATCCCTCTCTTTTCGTCTGAAAAGGAGGCGTCAAGTGAACTTCACTTGAAGTTCATGAGCATTTCAGTGGTGCTGTCATTGAAGTCTACCAGCAATGTGCAAAAGCTGTTCCTCCCCTCCCTGCTTCCTGCAGTCCTGAGGTTGTCCCTCCTTGCTGCCACCAGCAAGATGGACCTCTGCAACCATCCGAGGTCACTTTTCAAAGCCAGCATCTCCTTTTAGGCTGATGCAACTCCTCCATCTTCAGCCTTCTAGATTCAGAAGGACATTTGAGGGCCTTCTGAACCATTCACAAATGTGATTCAAATCAATCACATCGATTTCCAGGAGCACATTAGACATCTAAAAGTTTTAGGGGGTCCTGGCCTAAGGGTTTCTCTGTGAGAGAAGCACAATGTTGTCACTAGGCTGTCTAAGCCCATGAGGCTTTATGAAATGCTTAGCTAGCAAAACAAAAAGCATTTACTTCTTGGCTACAGCTTTCTGCCAAAAGATAAGCAGGTCGTGCTTCAGTGCATGATGTCTCAGGAAAAAAATGTGCAGTGCATTAGAGAGCTGTGACTCATAGAATAATTATCCTCGTTTCTCATAGTTTATTAATAATTTAAACCCAATCTTGGTGTTATTGATCTATCATTGAATTGGAGATTTATTTCAGATCTGTAGTCACTGAAGCAGTAAATTTAATCCCCCTCCTCCTCCCAACCTTCCATCCACTAAACTCACTTTATAACTAAAACATGATGTTTAGACTGTTTCAATAATAGGAGAGGAGAAGAATTGCTCAGAGGCTGTGGGTGGCAGGAGCAGCCTCAAGCCCACAGAAGACCAAGATGAGCAGCACTAATATACCTTTTTTGACCAAACTGTCTTCTGCACATGGTCATAGAGATGCCAAAAACAACCAAATGCTACTTGCTTACATGTGCGTCACAACCAGATACTAAACCAGTTTAGCCTGTTTTAGTCTGAGTTGGTTAGCTCATTCCCACAATTAACCATCAGTATTGCACACATGCCAGTTGTGGATCCCAGTCTTTGTCCTCTGGAAACAAAGATATGAGCTCACTGAGGTAAAAGCACCTGCAACATGCAGGCTTTGCAAGGCTCACAAACTCTTGGGCCATACTAAGCTTACTTATGCTGGTGAAAGCCTGAAGCAGCTGCCTGGGTGTCCCAGGAGTACCATAAGTGTAAAATCAATTTAAGTGCTTGGAGGAGCAAGCCTAGAAAACTATAATGTGAAGACTCCTACAGCAGTGCTCACTTGGCTGTACCATGCGTCTGGTGCGTTCACTGATATAAGCAGCAAGACCTGGCCTTTTAACGTAAGCCAGGAATAGAAAACAGCATGCTTTATGGCTGTAAAGTGCCCAGAAGAGTGATTTTTGTAGGCAAATGAAATACATTTTTATTAGACTGATTGTACTATACACTTGGGGTGGAAAATGTGTTCTTGGCTGTACCATCTCTTTCTCAGGTTTGAAAGAAAGCAGCAAATGTGCCCAAATGCTCGTCTGTTATTTCCATCTATATTAATGGATATGATCAGAGATACTACTATTCCCTGCCAGCACATCCTCTCCGCTCCTTAAACCCTGCAGCTGGAACCACAAGTGGGGAATCTTGGCTGCTGTCATGGCTCCTGCAGCTATGGAAGTGTGTGACAGGGCCAAGCTGTCACAGCCTTGCTCTAAAAAGCAAAAAAGACTCAGTGTAACCAGACAGAGAGGACGTGTTGGTGAGGTAAAGCACTGTGTGCACCCACAAGTGTGTGCTCTTAGAGCATCTGATGTTTCTTGCCCAAGTAGCAGACATCGTCAGAGGTGAACAGCAGGAAAACAAAGCACAACAAGTTCAGTGCAGTCTATAACTATGTTTTCCAGAGGCATCATTCTTCAATAAATAGTCACAGGGATGGGTTTTCCTTGGTTTGGGGGATTTGGGGTGTTTGGGTTAGGTTGGAAACATTGCTGGGTGGCCGTGTCCCTGTGATGCTGAGTCCCTCCTGTCCTGATGGGGCCATTGTAATCTGCAGGCCACAGCTTCTGCAAAGCCCAGGCTTGCTGGCATGAAGCCTTTCTCTTCTTCGGGGCCTGAGAGACTTGTTTGGCAAGATCTCACCTGCAGGCATGCATTCCTAGGAAGTGGGGCTTTCCTGCACTCACAAAGCGGTGACCTCCCTTCCTCTCCCTCCCTGGTGAAATCAGGTGGAGTGAGCGATCACAGGCACAGGTATCCAGTGCAAGTGTGTTTTGATTATCCACCTGCAATGGGACCAGACTCGGTGCCCTCTGAATACACAACCCTTCCTCCCACGGTTCAGTCCTGCGCCAGGCAGTTAGGAGGGTGTTCTCAGTACTGAGCAGCCAAGTAGAAAAACTGAGCATCACTTCAGGGCGCAGTTCACCCAGCGCATATTTTTTAATGTGTTTCAGTCTCATTGCACCCTGGCAAGGTGAGGAAATGCCTTTTCCTGCCCTTTTAGGAGTGGGTAGCTAAAGAGCTGTGTCTCCATCTCATGCCCCTGATCTAGGTGCCTACTCCTCCAAATCACTTGCTGGAGGTGCCTGTTCCCTGCTGTTGACAATGTTAGGCTCCTAATTCAGGTGCTTCACTTACAGGAACAATCTTGGGCCTTGGTTCAGCTCACACCGATCTCCTGACCCACAGGACACCCTCCTCAAAAAGCCCAGGTAAGGTATTTGCAGAGGCAGGTCATGCTCAGCTGGCCACCATCTCCCTCCACCCAGGCTGGCTGCAGCGGCGGGTGCATGGTCCCCACCCCGTCTGGCACCCATCAGAGGCTGCAATGGTGCAGAAGCTGTTTTGGCACCATATCTTCATGTTGGGGGAAATTCTGCTCTTCCCTCCAGATGTGGAGGTGCTCTCCAGGGACACTGAGGAATACCGCAAGGCTGAAGGGAACAAGACACCAGCCAAAACTGAGGAAGAGGCAGTAACTGAGGACGGAGAGGAGAATAAGCAAGCAGGACTGTGTGACCAAGGTACAGTGTGATGTTTAGAATAATCACAGCCGCTGTGAGATAAATCTGAATTTTCTAGGTGCCTATGTGCCATCCTTTGAAAATCCCAGGCTAAACTAAAAAAACCTTTTGTTCATAAGAACGACCAAAGTATTTGAAGTCCTCCTTTTGTCACTGGGAATCAGAGATTAGCACTGTTTGGTGGCCATGGACGACAAGTCATCCTGTCTAGTCATCCAGGGCTATAATAAAAATGTAAATGAGACCATTTTTGTCAGAATACTAGAGTTAGCCTCTAGGAAAAGGTCAAGCGGATACCTGGGATTATCAGCCTTAATTGAAGTGTTGCAACCCTCTTCCTTCCATGGTCTTCCTCCTCAATTTCAGTGGGTTTCTGTTCTGACACATCTCAGCTGCGTGGGACATGGGGTGTCAGAGAACACAAGAGGCAAGAAAAATGTGTCACTTGGAGAAAAAACATTTGGAAAAGGGGATGAAAGAAGGAAAACTGGGAATCTAAGAAAGAGAGCAAGAATTATGAGATTAGAGAAGGAAAAAATATCAATAGCTGTGGGGATATGAACAAAAAACTAAGAAGGACAGACCCCAGGGAGGAGAGGAAGACAAGAATAGGGATTAGGACGGAGGCAGAGCAGGGTGTACGGTGGAAAAACAGAAAGTGAGACAGGAAAGGTGAGGTGAATATAAAGTAGAAGCAGAAGAAATTTAGCAGAATTGCAAAATGAAAACTGCGAAGCAGAAGGTGGCTGATTCCTGGTTGTCTGTTGAAAGTTTGGTGACAAAACAGCGCAGAATTCTTCTGTCCGGATATCTGCAGTCCTCAGAGGAATCAGGCTGCGAAAGAAAGACCTGGGACTGCAAAGCACTTCCTTTCTGTTTGGGATAAAAAGCACTCATTCTGGGGAGAAAAGGGGAAAGGGCAGAAAGAGGAGATTCCTGCTTTTATTTTTTTCTTTTTTCTTTTTTTTTTTATTTTCACAACAAGATTTGACATGTTTGTTAGGTAGAGAGTGGTTGCCCAGAGCAGGGGATGTGCTCCGTGGCGAGGTCTGCTCCAGTATTTTTCAGAACAGATACCAGGCAAAAGGAGGAGCACAACCACAGTTGCTGCTTGTGCTACCCTCCTTTGCCCACCCCAAACCTCTCACTGGGGTGCAGTAGCTTTAAATCTGCAGGAGAAAAATTCCTGCAAACTCGGATCTATGCCTTCCCCCACCCTACAGCTCATCCCTCAATCCCTACTTTTGCTTGTCAGGCATTTGTATAAATAGGATTAACATCTGCAGTTACACTTAGCTAGGTTGCAAATTACACAGGCTATCAAGCCTTGTGCTTCAGGGCACACACTGATTACCATCGGAGGGGCAAAAATGAGTTTTTCCAATAACAGAATATTGCATGATTGACTAGGGACATTACGGGGCAGAATGGATTAGCCTTTGCCATCAGTATCAGTTATATGTCATTATTGCATCACAGCACCAGACATGGGTAAGCCACTTCCACACGGGCAGTGTTGGAGGTGGCTGGGTCCAGAGGAGTAAGGCTGGTTGTTAAAACTGGCACTGGTTATAAAACGTGCCTCCAGCAAGCTGTGCTCCCGGCTTCTGCTTGCCTACCTCCTGGGCTGCATGGCTTCAGCTGGTTGGAGAAGCCTCCCCTCCTCTCCCTTTTTTCCTGGCTTTTGCAGATTCTGGTAGGATCAAGAGGTATCAGAGGATCTGGGACTCACTGTAACAGGAGGCTAGAAGGTACTTGACCAAAAGGTCTGCTGAATCCATCCTTACAGTGCTTCCAGGGGCTTTGTAAGAGGAGCTGAGGTCCCCATTAGTTCTCTATTACGTATGAACATCTTTGCCCACCCTCAACTTTCAAGCCGTCTCATTTCCTTCGTCTTGGCATCAAATGGTGGTCTCATTTGAATGGAAGAAATAGAATTGACAGAAAATCTAAAATAAGAAATATAATTAGCAGCAAAACTTTTAATTCCCCTATCTAAGCCCCATTTTTCAATGTGTTAGTGTTTATTTATTGAAACTGGCTTGACATATAGACAGTTCCTTTTAATGCTAATAGGCTTGATTACCAGTCTGAATCCTACTGCTTTGAGAAAATGGCTGCTCAGTACTCAAAGCTGCCAAGTTGCCCCTGCACTGAAACACCCGTCTTTCTTCACAAAAAATATACATTATTCAGCACAAATATATTAAAATAAGGCCATCGAAGGAGTGAGGAGCCCAAGCCAGCGATGCTACCACAACAGCCCATGCCTGAGGAGTGTGGCTGTGGGATGCCCGGGATCTGCCTTTCCGTATCTAAAAACTCTCTCCAGCACCAGTGGGACAGGGGCAGCCCACGAGCAGGGAACTGGGTCAGCGTTTGTTCTGGCTCATCAGCTTGGCTGCAGTGCCAGGGGTCACCCTGGGGGTGGCAGGAACCCTAACCAGTGATGGGTGTGGAGCACCAAGGAAGAGAAGTGGCTGAGAGGAGCAGCTGTAATGCGGGAGGAGGAGGAGGAGGAGGAGGAGGAGGAGGAGGAGGAGGAGGAGGAGGAGGAGGAAGAGGAAGAAGGGGAGGAAGAGGAAGAGGAAGAGGAGGAGAGCAAGGAAGCCACCTGGTTTCCCCAGGTTGCAGCTGAGAGCTGGGGTTTCCTGCTCCTGCCCGCTCACAGCTGGCACTCTACATTCAAGGCTCTCCTCTTCCTCCCTACCCTACAGAGTCAAACACAGCAGGGACTCCTTCCTATTGGAAATCTGGGGCCAAGAATTGTGGGTGGGCTTTGTTTGGGTTTTTTCCTTAACTATCACTATCAGATTGTTTGCTTCAGTGTGTGTAATGCAGCTTTTTGTGCTCACTCTCTGCCCATCAATCGACAAGACAGATGTCTGATTGTCCTCCTGTTTCAACATACATCATCATTACTCCTTTGGAGCTGCCACAAAATAGCATAGGTATCAATAAGAATAGAATTTGGGCTTACGTTTTCTTTGAGTTAGGCTTTATAGGTGAAAAGGGTAGGTTTTACGAAAATAAGCCTCACCTCCACATTACTGAGCATGCAATGCCAACATGAGGCTGCTTGGGCGATGCAGCAGCCTCCAGAAATGGGGCAGGTTCCTGGAGGCTGGGAGTGACAAGCCAGCCTGCCTTGACAAGCTTTGCTAACCGCTAGCGGAGTGCAAGGAGTTTACCCTGGTCTGTGGAACAGAGATACTTGAGCTCAGGAATTTTCCCCCAGGGTGTGATTACCTTGTAATAGCCTCTATCCCTCATTCTGATTTCTATCTGGAGAGGATGTGCAAAGCGAGGCTCCTAGTTCATATCCATCAGCTGGTAAACAGCCAAGGCATGGCTTTTAAGGCAACCTTGGAAAAGTTCACAGGGGCACAAATGTCCCCGTCATCAGGGTGGTGAGTTTCCAGCCAGAAGAGGCACTTATATATTGTCTCCTTGGAACATCCAAGTATTGGTTTTTAATTTACTGAGGGAAAACTTGAGTGAGCCACTCAGATTTGTACCGATCGTCCAAGCCGCTGTTGCCCATTTTATTTTTTTTCTCTCCCATCGTTTGTAACTATGCATCATAAGCTGAAAAGGAGCTGCTATTTTTGAATGCTGCTGTGGAACGATAAAAAACAAGGTGATCCAGGTCAGGCTAGGGAAAGGTGATGTGACTGCCATAAAACATCTGTGTTTTGAGACACGGCCTCCACCAGGTCATGTTTCCACTGCATGGTGAGATGCGGATTAGAGTAGAGGTCTGCATGGAGCATAAGGCACATCCCTTGGTTATCAGCCATGTTTCAGAACAACTTGTCCTCCACCTGAGGACCTGTGGCAAAGACTTGTCCACGCAGAAGGTGGACTGGACAGGCTTCTTTAGGTCCCAGAGCTGGTGATGGGAGAAGATGGTGTGAGTCAGGTTTCTGCGGGGTGTGCCTTTTGCTTTATGTGTCTGTGCCTGTTGGGGATAGCCAGAACTCAGGTGGCTTGGTGCTTTCTCTTGGTCACTTAAGATCTGCTTCAAGGCTCCCACCGACAGCCACAGAGGTCACTGCTTTGTCTCCTACTGTGGGGGCATCTCAGGAGAAGGGGTCCATGCCCTAAAGTGGTTGGCCTACAGAGGCTTTTGCTTTGGGAGCTAAAGGAAAAGGGGATATACCTGCCTGTGGGTCTCGGTGGAAGGGTTTTTAAGCTGAAAATCGCACCTGGAGTATTCAGGCTGGAAAGCCACCAAGCAGATGTATCTCTGTTATGTAGTGGACTGCATCAGAAATGGTGACAGGCAGCAGCAGCACCAAATACCTCAGGGTACATTTCAGCTGCTTTACCTTAGTGGGAGAAATGGCCTGGTGAGGAATGCAGGACATAAGGATGACCACAAAGGGTCAGCCCCAAAGTGTGCCTGGCCCAGCATCCTGTCCTGGATGAGAACCAGCAGATGCTCAGGAAGCAATACAGAAAAAGAGCAAACATTTGTTTATGCTTCCCAGAATACTCTTCACCCCTCTAGTAGTCTGTGACTGGGGAACCTCCTGAACTGTAGACAGCATCTCTGAACTTAACAGCCCTTCACGGATTCTTCTTCCATCGATTAGTTTACACCCTATTGAACCAACACAGACTTTAAACATCTCCTGTACTCTATGGCAAGACGCGCCACAGCTAAAAATCACTTTTTTTATTTTGAACTTGCCACTTGATAGTTTTCTTTGATGATCACTCTCCTCCTTTGAAGAGCACTGAATAATGTGAACAGCTGTTCCCCTGTCACGCCACACTCCCCATCACAACACTCGGTCATATTTCTTCCTCAGTCATTTTTACTTCCAAGATAAAATATCTTAATCTATTCAGTCATTCTCTGAATGGAGGCCCTTCTATGCCTTTGATCATCTTCAATTGCCTTCCTCTGTAACTTTTCTATTTCTTCAGTATCATATTTGTGATTGGTGAATCAAGACTGCACAATAGTATTCAAGAGAGGGGAGCCCACAGATTTATACAGCAGCATAATGATTTCCTCTGTTTTGCTCTCTCCTCCTTTCCTAATAATTTCTAGCTTTCTGTTTGCTTTTTTGATTGCTACTGAGTGTGGAGCTGACATTTGCATAAAGTTATCTATTATAACCTGAAGATTTTGCTCCCAGGTGGAAATAGCCATCTCAGAGCCCATTATTTTGTATGTAAAGATAGGATTGTCTTTTCCCATGCGCATCACTTTACATTTATCTTCATCAGATTTCATCTGTGATTTTATTACCCTTTTATTCAGTGTCACAAGGGTCTTTCTGCAACTCTTCGCAGCCAGCCCTTTGCCTCAACTACCCTGAATATCATCAGCAAACTTCTCCTCTCCCTGCTCACTGCTATTTTGAGATTATTTCCGAATATTTCAAAATCATGAGGCAGTGAATTAGCTTAGGCTAATTTAGCATCTTTCCCTCTCAAATTTGGTGTGCCAGGTCCCAAGAAGAGGAAAGAAACGTAGTCTCCCAAGCTCTTGGGATGCAACTGGAGATCATTTAGTGCTTCTGGGGATGGATGGTGTTGTACCTAACCCGCATGTCTTCCTCTCCCCTTACACAAATAGATGGGGGTTGATGCCACTTTCTGGGATGTGTGTCTGTCCCCTCAACCAGACTGTACAGGACCAGTGGGAGATGGATAGGGTTATAGTGGCCCTTACTCCTGCCAAAGCTGAGGCCTGGCATGAGTCCTGGGGTTCCAGGAGGTGGAGGGGAAGCAATGAATGGCAAATCCTTTCTCTGAGAAAAGCACTGCACACAAAGTTGTGAGACATTGCTTTGAATGAATAGGAGCTAACTGGCAACTCTCCCTGCAACAAGCTTCCCGGGAGCCTGTTGAGCTTGCCCAGAGGAGTCCAAGGCTGGAGTCAGACAAGGAGCTGTTGTCCATGGGAGGAAACTGTGAGGATGACGGCATGACTGTGACTGCCCTCCATCTGGAAGAGGTGAGCCCCAACTGGCCAGTTAACAAGAGGAAACAGGAATTACCACAATGAGCACTTTTTCAGTGGTGTTTTTTCCCAGGGGAGCAGCACCTTGCAGCAGTGCCCAGTGCCGGGTCACTGCTGGTGGGGCAACACTGAGGAGCACTTCTTTCTGCTGGGTGCATCCTTGTTTGGGGAAAGAGGCCGGAGAGCTGTCACTGCTGTTTGTAGGCAAAAGAAGTCAGGCTGAGCATCATTCTGGCACCGGAGATGAGCATGAATGTTGTTCAGAGGAGAAAGTGAACAGCTTTGGTGGAGGGATCCTGATTCCTGTCCTGTGGTGCACCTTGGAGCTGCGGGTTTGCTCTGAGAATGTTTCCCTGTCCTTCCCAACCCCGGCAATTTCTTGTTGCTGCATTTAGAGCTAGGCAGTGTAGGATTTGCCAGCTCTCTGGCAAGACGCCTTGCAGAAAAGGCATGAGGCTTCCAGAGAAATGCTCTGCAGTGGCAGTTTGATGTTCCTGCAGCTGCGAGGACAGAAAGGACAATAGTATCTAGTGTCTTTTCTCTGATAATGGAGCAAAAATTGCTTCAAACAGCAGATGCTCTTCCCTTTAAGAGATGGGATGGGATGGGATGGGATGGGATGGGATGGGATGGGATGGGATGGGATGGGATGGGATGGGATGGGATGGGGTGGGATGGGATGGGATGGGATGGGATGGGATGGGATGGGATGGGATGGGGTGGGATGGAACAAAATATTTTCATTTGGAAAGTACCTACAAAGATCATCTAGTCCAACTGCCCAGCATGAGATTGCCTGTGCTCAGTCAACCAGGCAATATAGTTAAACAGAATTTATTAAAAATATTAACAAGTAGAAGCTCAGACAAGTCTTACAGGATCTGGATGTCAGTTGGAGAAACTTATTACTACACTACACACACACACACACACCCCACTTCTAAGCTTAGAATAATAATCCAGAACGCACAAACGCTCACCTAGACAAAGGTGAGGACTCTCAACCTTGAGGAGTTCCCTTAGGCAGTGTCCCAACCTAAGGGGAGAGACACGCCCCCCCCAACTGCAGACCTGCTGCTCCAAGGAGGACTGACTCAAACTTGCCCCTGGTAGGACTCCATTTATACCCTTAGTTGAATCTGAGCTGCCATCATATATGGTCATATTAACTCTCCATTGGCTGCAGACCCACTTTCCAGGCTGGTGGGGTTGGCCAGAACTAACAAGGAGATTCCAGAGGTTTCTAGCAGTTTGTCTGAAATCTGCCCAGCAACCACTGCCGTTTCGTGATTGGAAGTTTCTCAGAGAAGGGATGGAAGTACCTGCCACACTGCCTGACTGACTGAGGGCTGACAAAAGTTAAAGCATGTTATTAAGGGCATTGTCCAAATAATGCCTCTTAAACACTGACAGACTTGGGGCATTGACCACCTCTCCAGGAAGCCTGTTCCAGGGTTGGACTACATTCTTGGTGAGGAAATGCTTCCTACTGTCCAGTTTAACCCTCCCGTGGCACAGCTTTGAACCATTCCCACGTGTCCTCTCACTGGATACCAGGGAGAAGAAAAGAGCACTTGCCTCTCTGCTTCCTCTCCTCAGGAAGCTGTAAAGAGCAACAAGGAGACCCCTCAGCCTCCTTTTCTCCAAACTAGACAAACCCAGAGCTCTCAGCCACTCCTCAAAGGAAATTCCTTCCAACTCTTTCACCAGCTTTGTTGCCCTTTTCTACACAGATTTAGGGACCTTCACATCCTTCTTAAATTGTGGGGTCGAGAAATGCACACAATACTTAAGCTTGACCATCAGAAAACCACCGATTTGATAAAACAAGAAAAGAATAAACATCAATGACTCAGGCACGAAGTGTTTCTTGAGCTGCAGGAAGACCTGTGTCTCCTGGTAAAAAAAATGTTCATGCATGTGAAAAACTTTACTGCCTTCACAGATCCACAAAACAAAACAGAAATTCAAGAGAAGACCAGTGGCAGACCTGCTGGTATTGCAACCATCAACTCCCTCTTCATCTGAGCAAGGAAGACACTTGGTCACCTTAAACTAAAAGGCAGAAGTCTGCTTTTTTTAACAGGATGTTAAAAGAAGGCCAAATTAACAAGTTGTTCACATTTTCATGTGAAAAACAACTATAACTTTCCATTGAGCTCTTAGGAAGGGAGCGTAAACATGCCAACTGCATTTACTTGGGAGCACAGATAATTAAATACAACCTGCATTTCCTGACATTTTATACGTATACACGCTGAAAAGGAGTTCTGGTGTTCCACTAAATGCAGTGGGTTTTATAGGAACAGCTTAAACTTAAGCTCAATTCAGTTTTTTAAAATGTAATTATGCTGGTGCTGAATTTCCTTTGTCCTCTGAGGAGACCACCTGGACTGAAGACTCTGCAAAGTGCACCTTTTGCAGCACTCCTGAAAAGCCAGTCCCAACACTGGTGGATCTGAATGAACAGCCCCAGGAGAATGTGAGTCTACCTATACCGTGTGAGCATGCCTGTAACAGAAGTTTCTTCCTGGCGAAAGGGAGAGTGACCACTCCATGGCAGTGGCAGAGGGGAAGGGGAGAGGGATGTGGGCAGAGGTAGATGGAGGGTGAGGACATCCCTGGCCCACCCTGGTGATCTATGTCATCCCCACCGCTCCTGATGGGCACTACACCCCACAGCTCTTTTGCTGCAGAAGATACAAGGAAGTGTTTGATGTTGTCATCCAAGAGCTGGTGAGTGAAGATGAAGCAGAGGAAGAGCCGGACATCGCTCCCCATATCGACCCTTCCCACGCTGAGCTGAGAAGCATCGTCAAGAAGAAACTACTGCAACAGTAAGTAACCGAGGGATAACAGCCCCAGGCCTGGTGAGAGGAGAAAAGCCCCATTACCAGGTACCTTCAGTCCAGTCTCAGGGAATTTTGATGGTGGGAACCTACTTGTGGCATTGCCCTGCTGCCCACATGCACCAACAAGCACTGAGGCATCCTCATGTCAGTCCTACAATGATACCACTGTCAGGAAAGATCCATCACCTGCCCTGAGCAGGACGTGCTCAGCAGGCAACAGTGCTGAATGGGGACAGAATAAAACGTTAGGATGGTTCAGTGCTGCCAAGGCAATATTTGCCTGAGAGTCCTCATGCAGCTCATCTTCACTGTAAAGCCCTTAGAAAGGCACTGTACGGCTTGATAAGGAGCAGCTAGAGATGAGAGCTCAGCAGCCAGTAGCCGCTCCATCTCTGCAATCTTGGCATTGAAAGTTTGGCATTCACAGATTAGGATGCTCCCTAAAAGGAGGGATGAGGCCACACACTTTCCCAGGTGGTCAAAGGTTTTTCCAAGTCAAACTCTGGGTAACTGTTCTCTCCCAAGAGACCCTGAAGGCATCTGATTCCATCTGGGATCTCCCTCCCATTGCACATCTCCTACACACCTTCTCCTCTTTCACGGGCACCCCCTTGCCGTGGGGAAAGAGCTTGCATGTCCTTGTGAAGTTGAGAGCTATGCTGGTGGTGGCATATGCCTCCGGTAGGGTATCCCAAGCCAGACAGGTCTCAACTGAAGGGTCAGACAAAGTGTGTCCACGGGCAGGATGGGCTCACTAGCCTTCGGGCAACCATCCTAGGAGAAGGACAACTCTAAGTCCAAACCCGGGCAGATGGAGCTCGTTTAGCCCTGTAAGGCCATCCATCTAAGAGAAGGATACTCTAACCAAACCTACGACCTGAGGACTTCGCTGTCACCGTCCAAGCTCGCTAGGCCCTGGCAGCTGAACCTCAGGTGTAAAGGGTGGGGCCAGTCTCGCGCACGCTGCGCCTCATCTAAAAAAATCCACCGCGCAGGCTTGAAGGGTGTACTCACGTTTAAAGCCCTTCCCAAATCTTCGTCCGCGAAGCCAAGCCATGATGACACACCTTCCCACCACAGCTGCTTTTGTCCCCACACCCAGCAGCCTTGGTGGACATGGATGTAACTTCCCAACCTCCTCCCAGACTGCTCAGTAGCAGAAGGGTATAACTCCTGTTTTGCCCACCCTGGGGATGCATCCCCTCTACCCTGCCCTAGTGAGGCTATGTCTGGAGTGCTGTGTCCAGTATTGGGCTCCCCAGTTCAAGAAAGACAAGGAACTGGACAGCGACCAGTGCAGGGCTATGAAGATGATTAGGGGACTGGAGCATCTCTTTTATGAGGAAAGGCTGAGAGACCTGCGTCTGTTCAGCCTGGAGAAGAGAAGACTGAGAGGGGATCTTATCAATGGTTATCCAACCACATGTGATGAGATGTGCGGGCAGGATGTCCCAAGGGTTGGGACTTAGCTCACTTCTGCAAGTCTACACCCTTGCCTTCCCCCATCACCTGCAACTCGCCTTGACTGAAGAGCAGGGAAACAAGCATTTCTACTGCATGGTTCATCAGACCTGCAATAAGACAGTTCTCCCATTTCTCTTCTTTGGCTATAAAAGCCACCTCTGTTGATGATCTCATATGCAGACATCTGTATTACTTCAGGTGAATCCTGACATAACAACCCATGATACTTTTTTTTCCTTTAGATTATGTGGGTAGCACCATTAGTCAACAATTTGATCTTGTTTTTAACTTTTGGGGTTTTTTTTAATCTTAGGTTGGATGAAGGAGCCTTTGAGAGCTACAGGGAAATATTACAGCAATATCTGAGATTCGTTGCCTGTAAGTACCTTTGCTAGTGAGTTGCTGTGATTATCGGGCTTGACCTGGAGCCAGAAACACTCAGGAGCTTCAGTGCATCTAGAGAAGAAGCAGAGAATGCAGCCCTTTGTGTAGAAAAAGGTGCCATAATCCTAATTACAAGTTTCCAGGGACCTTCATAGTTTCTCAAAACAGAGGTCTGCATAATTCCCTGCCTACAAGGCCTGTCATCTTCAGGCCATACATCCTCTGATTGAGAGGAGTAGGAGATAGCATGGAAGAGGCTTGCTAGTTCATGACTAATCCATCCTTTGCTCTAAGTATTTCAGAGCTGCTCATGGGCTGGATGTTGCATTGTTTCAGGCAAGGAGATCCCATACATCTCTTAGGAAAGCCATCCTGCAGTACCCCATTCTAATTAGGTTAGATTTTCCCCTTCCACTTGTTTCTCCTCAAACAAGGCAAAACACACAAAAATTCCTCAGTCCCTCATGCCCCCTCCTTTCCAAATAATCTGTGACACAAAGCTAGGATAAACGGAGCAGCATCGTCTTCTCCTCAACAGCAACAACCTTCTAAAATTTTTTTCAGGGACCAGAATCTCATTCAGACTCTCAAAACAAAATGACTATGTTGTCAGCCCAAAAAGTGCCCCTTTCAAAAAGCACCGACCAACATCAGTGACTCCAGAAGACCTGCTGGAGCTGGACAGTAAGTTTGTTGCGGAGCACTTAAAGGTGCGTGTAGCCTGTTGGATCTCTTCTCGCTCCTTTTCAGGCAGGGACTGTAGAGAGCTGTAGAGTGTTGGGTCTGCTCATACCCTGTGAGAGTCCTGTGGTTCCAGTCAAGCACATTTAGATATCTCCTATGAGATACGGAGAAGGTTCTTATTCAGCAAAATGTTAAATTTATCATCAGTGGGGCACTGAGTTGCTGGGACACACCAGCCTGTGGCTGTTTGAAGATGGGTTTAAACAGGTGATCATGGCTACAGTGGAAAGCTGAGTCTGGCATCCGCTGTTTTACTGGGATGGTGCCCATGTATAAAGGGTTTACTTATGGAGCATTCTATGCAGCTTGAAGGCTGAACACCACCAGTCAGTGATCTCCACCCTAACTGAAGCCATAGTCCCTGGTCTACTCACTTCCATACCATTCATCCCTCTTACCCTCCAAGCTGCCTTATCCAAAATGTGTAGCAGAGTCACATCCAGGCTCCTCAGCCAGGAATCACATGGAATCACCCAGTCCCATGCCAAGCCCTAGTCCAGCAATTTAACAACACAGGCAAAAGCTTTACAGGGTCCAGGCAGCCTTGAATTTATGAGTAGGGATGTCACTGCTGTGTCCAGCAAGGAATGGGGTGTCCGGGATGTCTCCTCCACCCCAGCTGGCACAAGAAGCAGCTCTACAGGGCCTGATGTCCCAGCCCCGGGTGGGCAAGCAGAGACTGGTGGCCTGCCCCATCAGCCAGGGTCTGGGTGGTACCCCCTCACCAGCTCAGCCCCCTTCAGCACAGCTCTTCTTTTCCCTCCCCTGCCTCTTCTCTCCCTTCCCAAACAGAAAGCATTGCGGTTTCTGCAGGTGTGCAGGAAAATTATCTGTGATTTATCACACAATCAGTGATTTTGCTGGCTTTTTTATTTTCGACATACAAATGCGTTATACTGCTCTCCTCTCCTGAAATATAGGGGTAGCAAATCCTCCTGCCTGGGACCGTCTGTCTTTTTAGCCTCATAAAAAGGCTGAAAAATGAAAGCAGAAACAAAATCGTCGGTTTGTTGCTTTTTTGTTCCCCTGAACCCCTTACAACCAGGAAGCAATTCTTAGCCATTCTGCAGAGCCAAAATGTGCATCTTCTGGTTATAAATTAGTGCCACGGTTATGGCTGGAGTCAGCCACCTCACGTGTGTGAAATGCCTCCAGCTGGGAGCTGCTGCGGACAAGTCCCTCGGGTCTCCGCAACAGACAAAACCCGAGAATGGCCCCTTTCTGCACATAAGAATTAGCTGCTGCTTGTAATGATGGTGTTAAAAGGCAACAGCCGGGTCTCCCCAGTTGCCCCCTCTCCTAGCTGCTCTCCGTTCTTCCTGGAGAAGCAGGCGGTAATGCTGCTCATTCCGATTAGAAAGCACTAAACCCAACTCCCTTGTAAAGCTGGCAGCTAAGCCCCTAGCAAAGAAATGTTACTGTTCCACTTGTCAGTATGTTGCAGGATAAATTATTTGTGTGTCTGATAGAAAGAGGGCTCTTGGCGAATTACGCTGTCAGGGAGCAGCTAATAAGATAAAATAGGAAGAGCTGAGCTTTGTACATGAAATGTGAAAACACAAAGTGAAGGATAAGTTTTCCTCAGTTATTTAAAATGGTGTAATTAAAAAGTAAGCACACAAACAAAAAGGAAAAGGCTAGGTGGAAAGTGGATTCCGCGATGATCTGGCGGTGCTCTAGGATTGGTGCCGGTGTAGGGAGAGGGAGGCCTGAGGCAGAGCATCCCCATCCTCTGTGTCCGGGCAGGCATCCCCACGACATTGCCCTCAACCCCCTGCCTGCCTCTTACCACCTTGGTTTTGCTCCTGCAGCACTGCCGTTCTGAGCCCGTAAGACAATGTTATCCTGATGGACAGACATTTTTTCTCCTGTTCCCAGATGGAAGTGGTCATGTTTAGTATCCAGCAGCAATGGGTCTTGGGTGGGGGGACAGCCTCAGAAACACCCTGCCTCAAGGTGGCTCACTGACCCCTCTCCCTTGAGGTAACCCACCTCAGTCTCCTGGGCTGGCTATGCAACTCGTGCTGCTCTTACAAGGAAATGAGGTCTGCAGAGCTAGTTGCCTTGGAGTCAGCTGTTTGACGGATGGTAGAGGCTTGGGTCAATTCCCCCCAGACGCTGTCCCACAATGGTTTTCTTCCAAAGCATGCTTTCTGTGGGCTTTCTATGGGCTCGTCTTTCCTTAATTGTTTCTCAGCTACCCATCAGGCAACGTGGCCATTCTCATCGTGTTCATGGAGGAAGCCCTCTTCACCTATTGCATCCTGGAGGACAGCAGGCACCCAGGGATCAGGGCTGCCTTCAGGAGCCATGGCCACGGTGTCTGCTTCTACCCTGACAGCCACCTCTGGTAAGTGAAAGCCTAGAGGTGACACTGGATCCCAGCTCATACCCAGCCGCCCCAATGGCATCCCAGGGCTTCTGCTTTTGTTTCATTTTTTTCTATGTGAAAGTACATGAAAAGAAGGAAATTGTGCTGCAGCCCACCAGAGTGGTGGCTTCTTGTGTTGTGCACCAAGGGGTCGGGCGCAGGCACTGTAAATGAGGGCACTTCAAGATTGCCCCATCTCAATTGCCAGTGACATCTGTTCACAGATCCTGGTGCAAGGACTGATCTTGGCTAAGGTTGACCACATGGCCATGGAGGTGTTTTGGCCCCATTACAGCACATGGATGAGGGCACATCTACATTAGCAGCTTCCCATAGAGCCCCAGGTGGCCACACTGGAAAAACTTGGGCTTGTTACCTGCATGCAAGGGAAAGCTGTCATACCCAGAGTCGGTTAGCTTGAGGTCAACATTGCTTCTGGTTTGTTTCTCATATCCAGTGAGTGTTCCTCACTAAAGTGACTTAGGTGAACCATTTCTTGCAGTCCTGCAGAAAGCTAGTATCTGGGGGAATCAGTAAATCCTGTCTCAATTTTACAAGTCCTCCCTGTGCTGAGGCTAATTAATGGACATCTTAAATGTCTAACTGGCTATTACAAATCATTTTAAATTGCTTTTGCAATAACGCTTCCATCAGGCTCCTGCAGTCCTACTGTTTGCCTGCAGACATGTTGGTCTTTCATCCATCACACAGCAGCCAGGTTTTTACAGTCCAGCACCGACACGATCCCTGGGAGCACTAACCCATCACTGACCCTGCCATGGGTCTCTCCTGACCCCGCTGGACCACCCTGTATGTGTTAACCATGCACTGGCTGCTGGCTTCCCACTGAGCTGGGGCAGGCTGCTACGCCCCTCCCAGTCTCTCCCAGCACCTGTAAATTAAGGGCAATGCTAAGTGACTGCTCTGATAGCTATTAATGGGATAGCTTTGATGAGAGGAAAACAGCAACCTGACAGCCTGTGGGTAGGTTGTCTGTCCCACATATGGACTGGTTCCGGCTTGTCCACGGCCAGAGCTGTAGCACAGCACAGCTGCAGTTAGGTCTTTTTTTTTTTTTCCTGCTGTTTTCTCTGCGCTGCAGCACGAGGTAAAGCTGGGGGAGGCTGAGCCGCTCTCGCAGCCTGGTGAGAATCAACTTGTTCACGCTTAGGCAGATAAAACTCAACGTAACACATGCCGCAAATGATAAAAACTCCCCGTGTGCCACGGCTGGGGGGGTGCTCCAGTGCCCAGAGCCGCCTACCCAGGCTGTCACGAGGTGGGGAGTATCAGCTTGTATTTGTATGGCATAAATATGGGCTGTTTTCCCCCACACGCTGCACTCATCTCCCTTTTGTAGTTTGGCAAGGCCATCTCCCATACCCAGTCACACACATGACCGCACGCACAGAGGACCTGCTTTTAGCATAAGGGTTGTGAAAGCAAAAGAAATTACCTTGTCCAGAGACTTCCAGAAGATGTAGGTGTGCAATGGGAAGAAGGGGACTCACACACACAGAGCCCACGCTTTGCCTGAGGATTTTCTCTGCCCTTCGGTGACTCATTGCTCTCCCAGGGGCCAGCTAATTTCCGTAGCGTGCCTTTACTGTAGGACAAAAACTATTTGCAAAAACCTGTCCCTGACCTGATGCATCAGGACCCAGCAGTTACACTTGGATGTCAAAAATAAGAAGTTTGGTCCAACTGCTGACAAAAGATGGCATTTGGGAGCGAGAATGTGTTGGCTCTGAATTCATCCAGCTTTGCATTTGTCCCCAGGGCCGTCCTGGACCCCTACGCTGGGATTTACTTGGACCGGACAGGCACCATCAAGAAGCGCTGGAAGTGGCATGACTTCAGCCACCACACTCACAGCCCTCCTTTCCAGTCCATCACCATGAAACTGAACAGCCACATCACCATTAAAATTCTGTCTCAGGATCAAATTGACTTAGTGTTCACCAGCCGCAGCAATTCTATCCGTTTCAACGTGGGGTCTCGGCTCAAGGTGAGTGTTTGCTGTAGTAGCCCTTTCCAGCCAGCTCCTGCCTGCCAGCTCCTTGAAACCACCCAGTGAAGATAAGCTTGGGACTGCTGCACAGGGCTGGTCACAAATTTTCAGGTGGGAAAACCACCATTTTGTTCAAAAGCAAATTTCCTGCTTGCATGAATCTTAATGAAATTCCCTATCAGGAAAGCATTTAGATAAGATAGAAATGCTGTTGCTGAAGGGTACAAACAGCAAGTCTCACAAATTCATTTTGAAACACTTTCTCAAAATATTTATATTAAGCAAACACAAAGCTCCTGATTTTATCTAAACAGCATTCACTTAAAATGAAAAAAGCATCTGAGAAGAGGAACACCAAAATCCCTTGGTATTTGTTGTCATTCAGGTTTCCCACTTCTGACCCTTCCCTGGAGGTAGAAATGCTGTTCTGGCCAGCGCTCAGCCCAGCTCAGTACCAGTGCGACTGTTCCAGCCCACTGGTGTGCACACCTGTTCTTTGCTGGATGAAAACACAACTGGTCAGCTCTGAAACGCAGGTCACATATTGCCAGGAGCTCATGCTTGGTTGGGTCCTGTGGCCTCAGGGTGAAGGTTTCAAGTTGTCTTCCCTGGTGCAGGCACAAACCAAACGTTGACATCCCTCATAACAACAGTCTATACATGGCCACAGATGTATTGCTGATGGGAACAGACATCCAGGGTAGCTATTCAGAAAGGTGGCAACAACCCAAGATCAGTATGCAGAACCGTAAAACACTGGTACCTACTCTTCCATCCCCAAAATTCAGACTTCTTCTCAGGACCCATTGCTACATTAGGTAAGGAAGTTATCTTTCTTCCCCTACTACTTCTGGGCGGTCTACTCCCACCAAAGGAGGCTAGAGCCCGAGTTTAGCTCCTCAGTCTCCTTGTACGTGCACTGGAAGAGGATCACCTGCAAATGGGACCTGTAGGGTTAGTGTACTCCATGGGTGTGAAGGGAAAGGGTACTCTCGACATGCTACATGGGTAAATGTGAAAGGCTGGGTTACAAGAAATGCTCTCCCACTCATCCTCCCTTTAGGGGGTTCAAGCACTAACACTCTTCACAGGCTTTTTGCAGTTGAAAGACCCAGAGACAAGTCACCTACTTAAGTGGCCAGAAAGTGAAGAGGAGCTCTTCCTTCAGTCTAAAAAGATTCAGCTCAGGAGCCTGCTGTCCAAAATACAGACAGGGTTGCAATACTTTTGGCAACCCCTCTCTCAGTGATATCAATTCCTTGTGTTTCATCATCTTCTATCTGCATAAGATACTGAAATGAAGATACGAAGACTCACAGTAAGCAGTTACATCAGCATTTCAGAACAATTTTTCCTTCATCAAGGTGATAAGTCACTTTGCAATGACAATAAAACTCCTTTTTTCAAGTTCAGAATGCCTATCTTCCTGTACATCACGTCCTTGTACAACCAAGCTCATCTCAGTTAAAAGTACTTGATGGATTGGAGTACAGTCAGTGGGGTTATACACCGAGTGTGCAGTACTTTGAAGGAGACAGTTCCTTCCTACAGCTGATTAACTGGACTTTCGGAACTTGTTATACCAAGTGTGACTGACAAGCCTGCTTTGGCTCCCAGCCAGAGTCACCCGGGTTGGTGGAGAGGTGATAACAAACAGCAGCTTGGGTACAGCAACCAGGGGTAATACAAGAGAAGACAGACAAGGTGCCTCTTGGGTTTCAGGGCTCCAGTTGGTGATAGATGGTAAGTCCCACAGCTTAGTGGCATAGATGGCCACCACTGAAAGTGGCCAACTTAATTCCCACTCCTCCCCTGCCCTCCACCCCACCCCCCCATCTATTCAGAGGTCTTTATAATCAAAGATCTGATTTGCTTCACAGCGTTGGCTTGGTTTGAGGGTTCAGTGAGGATAAAAACGATGAGGGTAGGAGAAAGTAGCATTTACGGACATAGGGCTGGATCTACCTGCAGTCACTGCAAGCTGCTTCAGCAGCACAGACTTACTCCCTTCTTCCTATCCACATCACTCTGCCAGCACCAAACACGACAGTTTGAGGAAGGGACTATTCGTTTTGCTGGGGAAACACCCAGCACAGCATAAGCTATGGCATCACTGTTGTACAAAAAGCAGCCAGAAAGACTGGCAAGCTGGTTTGGCAGTTCTCATTTCTGAGAGATGCAATCCAAATGGCCATACCTCTTCAGGAGGCTCCCAGCACCCAGGAAACAATGGTCACACATCACTGCCTCATACCAGTCAGATAGAAGCTGAATTCCACCACAAGAAAGGAGCATTTTCCCTTAGGCTAGTTCATTCAAATTACATTGTCAAAGCCAGAGTGAAAAGGGAAGCTTCATGCTGACATTACAGAGGACACACCATAAGTCTCTGGAGGTGTTTCTATATACCAAAGGCCAGAGCAGTATGTGGTAATGACAAACTACAGGTAGATGAGTGAGTAACCAGGCAACAAGAACAGCTATCAAATACAACAATATCTGTGCTTTCTGCCACCAGCTCCCAAGTTTTCTCTTAGTAAAAGCCAAACAGTTAAAATACATTCTTGTATGGCAGTTGTGGTTTCCTCCCCCTAACAAAATTGTGAGCAAAGAGACCATTTAGTCACACAAGATCATTTGTCAGTAAAGAAAATACAAATTTACTTTTATTATAACCATAAAGAGGCATTACTTTAACAATTAGCTGTACATTCAGCACTCAGGTATACATCTGTGCCAAATAAAGTCAATTCTTTTACTGCTAAAAAAGAATATTTCTCAGCAATCCATGGCCTGTGCTTACAGGATGTTTACTGCCTGTGCATTACAGTTATCTTGACAGACAAGCCTCGGGATACAGAATAAAGCTTTACTCTTGGACCAAAATAGGAGGCAACATTTTTATTTAAAAAAATTAAAAACAGCAAGTTTCTAGTCAGATAATATAAAGCATCTTAAATTAATCTTTTGAAAGTATTTACACTATTTGTAAACGTAAATATCTGAAACTGTACATGTTTAAACAAATGTTCACTTAGCAAACAGGCTGTATAAACTGATTGCTCTTCTACTCTTTCGACCAGCTGTCCTAGAGCTGTCTGAATACTCTAAGAGAGAAAAAGATCCCAAGCACAAGGGTGACTACTGCAACGGTTTACCCTGCACGTCTTCTCTGTACAATGTCTGTATTAAGTCAGTCATAATTCTGTACAGCAACCATGCAGTCTTTCTGTAAAACTTTATAAAAAAACCAAATATACATATATTACAGTGCACTGGACATTATTTTACAGCCTGTATTTCTACATAAGTAAAAAGAAAGGGCAAGTTTTCTTCCTTGTTAGTTCCTTTAGTTAACTTTTAAGGAGTCACGTAAGGTCCTTTGAGTACCATTTATGTACCTCATCACCACTGCTGCAACACTTCTACTGGTAGCTTTAAATCCTACCATTTCAGTCTCTGGTCATGTGATTTATAACAGGAAAATTATTAAATCAAAACACCACTGATGTGCATGGAAATTTCAACATGTTTAAAACTACACAACAGGTTTTCTAAGTTAAAAATCTGCCCTGTAAGTCACCACGTTTTTCTTTCGCAGTGCTGCAAAATAAAGACTTACACACTGAGACACCCTAAAGCTGCTTGTAGTGTTTCATTCCATCAGTGGCCAAGTGTTTAGCATTCAGCTTTTCAAAATAATCACCAGTTAATGCACACTGAACAGTGTGCACCGTTTACTAGTTACCGAGTACTCATCCTCTGTTTACAACTCTGATTTGACAGGCTCACACATTCAATTAATGGCATCCCCAGTCCCCCTTATTAGCACTTACCCCAGCCCACAAAGGCTGGACAAGTTCTGGTCCCAGTTCCCACTTTAAATAACGTGACCCCATGATTTGAACTTGGGCAAGGCCAAAACACAACTCTAACCTAAAACTCAGTACCTGAGAACCTCACTGTTAAGCTTTGCTGTAAACCATCTGAAAACATGTGGTTCCCTCAGAAAGAACAGAAAGTACAGTGCACTGCAAACCTCAAGGAACTGAGATTCTTTGCATGGATGAAGGTTAGAGCATGAAACTTTGGGTCAGACCTCACAGCTCACGATCACAACAGTGTAAGGAAAACACCATGTCCAGTGTTTCAATAAATGCTTCACATGCAGGAAATAAAGTTTTACCAACTAAGAACCTCTGAATTGTGTTCAAGCATGTGATGAATTACGGGGATTTTGGGGGGAGTCATACCAATGTGCTTATCTCCAAGTCTTGCAAATACCTATTACCCCTCCCATTTCCAGTGCGTCTTTGAAAGTGCAGCTTATCACTGTCATACATCAGCTTATTAAAGGGAAGTAAGGAAGGTTTTTACATTTAAAAAACCCAAGGATTTAAACTTTGAAAACACCTGGATAAGGCCGTAACTGAGCTTTCATAGCAGAGATTAGCAGAGGGTTTTTTTGTTTTCTTTTCTCCCCCCCTCTACTTCTCAAGCCAATGAACAGGAAGACATTTAACAAATCAATAAAACTGTTTTTTTCTTTTTTCCTAAAACAGGGTTAAGCAGCCTCGATAGTTTTGATGCAGACTGGTCTGCACAGTGGGATCCTTTGTTTACATCAAGCAAATATCTTTGCGTTCCCTTCACTGACATTCAGCTGAAGCTTACTTCAAGCAGCCTCACTGTTGGGCTACTTGGACATCGATAAAAGTAGGTTCACCTGAAAAACAAAAGGAAAGCCTATATTAGACAGAGCAGCCAAGTTTCAGAACTGACGTCCTGTATTTTAACCTTTAAACAGGATTCCTAGGAAGAACATCAAGTCTTAGACAAATCGAGAGAAGACAGCTACAAAACAACTGGCCAAAATTTCCAGGCAAATGCCTACTCACAGGCTTTTTAAAACGCAATTGTTGACCATGCTGACTAGTCATTTCAGCAGTCACAACCTACTGTGTCAAAATTTCTAAGATGACTATATGCATTGTCAAGGAAGTCCAAAAAATACATGCATTGTCAAAAAAGTTAACATTCATCCCAAACACATTTGGGATCCTTCACAATACTTGTTTCCCACAGATTACAATAAGGTTTCCCATACACTTCATTTTTTAGGAGAAGTGATCCTAAGGATTAACAGATAAACAGTCAAACTATCTCCTCTAGGATAACCCCACCTCCTTTCAGTGCATCTTTCCCACTCTGTGCTCCAGGACAGTTATCACACATCCCTGTGGCCACACTCACTGCAGTCAATGGCCTCTAATCTCTAAACTAGATTACCTGTTTAAAGAGTGGCATTCTGGGATAATCATGATTCTATCCACATTCACTGGAGCACTAAGGTCAAAGCGAGATTTTTAAAAACCTACTTGGTTTCTGTCACAGCATCCTAAGATAGACGATTCCTAATCCCAACCATCTCTGAGACCAAAGACCTTATCACGTAGGGTTACATTTCCATAAACATCTGCACATTTTCCCAACGCAATTTACTTCAAATGAACCCTTGTAATTCTTTTACATGCAGGCAGCACAAGAAAGTTGCTGGGTTTTGTATTTGTCAAAAGCAAGACTGCCTTCACATGCACAGGCTTTTTTAAAGCGTATTCACTTATCTTTGGTATCTCTCTGAAAAGACCATGCCCAGAAATGGCAAGACTCTGCCATGATGTACAACTCAAACCCCAGCAATACCAATCACCACCTTCAGTTTAAAAACTCTACTGAATATTCATTTAAAAACAAACAAAAAAACACTTTAGCTGAAAGCCTAGAGTTCAGAAAAAGCCCAGGAGTAAGAGGGATAATAAATAAATAAAAACTCTGAACACTGAAAATATTAAAAATGACCAAAAAAAGTTTATAAAAAGCCAACCACATGAAAGAGTAACTGATAAAACAAGGAGCTTCAACACATACCTGTTCCATCGAAGGACAGGCTATAATCTGGATATCTTCATCACTAAATTCTTCCTTTAACACAGCATGGAGTTTCTGGAACATTTGTTGAATGTTATTCTTTTAAAGGAAAGAAGAAAAAACTCAGTATTAAAAACCACAACACCCATCTCAAACATGAACCAGAATAACAACAATATACATGGAACAGCTACCGAAGTGACCAGGTAGGGAGAAGCGGTCGAGCTTTAAGAGATTTTCATCTAAGACAAGCCCCAGAACAGCCACAAGGAATCCACATTGGCTGTGAGATAAAAACTTCAGCTAAGACGTACTAAGCTGAAACACCGAGTCCTACAGACTTAACCTAAAAGTTTAAAACTTCAGCTTGGTTCTTTCTGGTGGGTTTACAGTGTGTCTCATCCTCTCTGTTTCCAGTGCTTCTGTCCATGTATAACTGAACATGCTACAGTGGTTTTGGCTGGGACAGAGTTAATTTTCCTTATAGTAGCTCATATGGTGCCCAGTGGAAGATGAAGAGAATAACCTGTGTGCGTTACTTAGGCTGAGTACAATGGAGCGAGGACAGCTGTTTTGTTGGGTTTTTTAAGCTAAACATATCATTATAAAACATATTATTAGGTTGGGGCGGGGGAGGTTGTTTATGGGGGGTTTTTTTACATGTCTTTTCAACAGGCTTCTTGGATCAGGGACATCACAGTGACTATCTGTTCACTATTATACGTGCATGGTATTTACCACATGTTTACTGTCTGGACTGGTAGCCTAGAGTAACCATACGGATTGTGTAAGTATGTGTGTCTGTATATATAAACACTTAGAAATATACACACACAAACATTTATGTAGATATATAATACATATAATCATACACACACAGAAATACAAGGTGAATGATCTCACAAAATGTGTTTAAAGTCTTTAAGTAAACGAAGGTTAAACACCTACAGGAAAACATGCTGAAGTGCATCTAGCAATACTCACCCTAACTGGCTTAAACAAGATTAATTCTGTATCTTTATTGGACAAATATAACGACATGCTTCGTAACGTCGATGGCAGCTTTGTTTTTATTGTCTTATAAGTGGAAGAGACCAGATCGTTGATCTTTGCTGAAAGTAAAAGAAAATACGTTTAATAGGCTAAAATGGCCTTCTGTGAGTTGAAATTGACATTCCAGAATAGCACCTCTGCTTTACTGGGGCTGATCATAACCACAGCTTGGAGTGAAAGGGAAAGAGGGGGTGACTGGGCTGTGCAGCATCAACCCTCCGACTACAACATGCCAAACAAAGCTTTACTTTTGGCACTACTCAAGACATCAGCCTCTCCTTCCCTGCAGAAAACACGTCCAACCCATTTCTGCAAGCTACCACATCCTGATGAGGTTCCTGAAGTCACAGCCTTCCAACAAAGTTCTGCATAGTCTCAAGCCTAGAAAACTTGCCCAGAAAAAACTGCTGGGAAATAAACAGTGCTAGTAAAGAGAACAGCATATCACAAATTCTCCTTACTGCCCACAGGCCACCTCTGTGAGAAGAAAGGCTGCACAACCATCTGGATTTTGAATCAACCAGACAGGAATTCTCTCTCAGAAAAGACCTTCTTTCTTTACTGCTAGGTATTTTAATGATTTTACAAGATCTTTTCTTAAAGGGCAAGGGAAAAATACATAAAAGTATCAAATTTAATACACTATGTTAATTTTCCCCCTCAATTTCTACAGTATCTAAATATTCTGCCTAATCCTGCTTCTCAGACAAATGACTCCAAGAAACAGCAGAAACTCTGCTTAGATCTGCCTCTACACACATAATTATCTCCAAACAAACATTAAAAATACTCCTGAAGAAGTAGTTGTTAAGCAGAAGCTCGAGTTAGCCCTTGAGAGTATCTGACCCACAGAGCAGCACTGAATTATGAATGAACGTGGCTGGTTTTGCATTTTAAGAACATGATGCAACAGAAGGTTCCAACGTATGAATTGGAATAATCAGATTTCTCAGTGTCACCCAGAAACACAACTTTGTAATGTGAAGAACAAAATAATGCAGGAAAACCTAAACTACTCCAAATGTTCCTTCAATCCATTCACATTCTCAAGAAGTGGGAAACAAAGCTGGATTCCAGTTTTGGATAGTGACAGGAAAACTGAAAAGGAAGTAGGTACCAAATGTATAGACTATAAAAGCTTCAATACAGATTCATTTTCTCCTATAAAAGCAAAAGCTTTATCTTAATGTAATCAAGTAATTCCTTAAGCACATTCCATATGCAGTTGTGGAAATGCTGTTTTCATGCAAGAACAGTCACAGCTTGAGAAATACTCAAGTCATTCACCTACTGCACCAATTAAATACATATTCTCAAGTTTGTCAGGTTTGGATTTAGAGGTATGGTAAGACGTTTAAACTACCATAAAGGTAAAAATGGAAGCCAGGATTTTCAATAAAAAGTTACACAGTTCTTAGGTACTTAGAATTTTTTCCAAATCAATCACAGTCAAAATTAATCTGGACAACTTCTCAGATTCCTGTGTTTTAGAAGTCAGGCACAGAAACAAATGACATTCTGAAATACTCCAGTCCCACAAACGCAGCTTATATTGCTCTATCAAAAACGGTGAATGGAAAGTGTCGTCTTCTCCTTCGTATAATAATATTTTAGAAGTCTAAAGGTAGTAACTGATCACAGCTTTATTAGCCTACAAGCACCTCAGAGGTAACATGGACATAAAACAAAGCAAATACCTGGCTGCGCCCAAGGTTGCTGTGAAAGGCTGTACTTGGGACCTCCTTGAGTGGCCATTGTTTTTAAAGCAGCTACCTAAAACAAGTACAATTAACAAAATGATGTTTCTTTCAGTTGAATTCACAACCAAGTGACCAAGCAACAATTGCACAAGTCTCTTAGATACTGCAGTGTATGGAATCACCCCAGCTCACTCTCTCCTATGCCCTGCCCTGACTTAACAACACACAGGGGAAACAGCTTGACAGAAATGCAATTCAAAATTACAACCATCATCATGTCTTGAAAGTAAAATTCAAAATGGGATTAAGTTTACAAAGACACTTAGGCACTTAAGGATACAAAACCTCAAAAGAGATTTACACTTAAGCAGGTTAGTCAAACTCCCCAGATTCCCAATGAATCTTTGATAGATTGCCCAGGTGATCCCAATCTCACCGCTAATCCATCTACATTTTAGGCATGCCACTGGCCCCTCACCCTAGCATGACAGGCATCAGTAAATTTAACACTATAATCTTCTGAATTCTCAGAAAACAGCTGCTGGAATATTTGTGATGTCCATGCAATGCTGTAGCACCAGTTGAGATGTCATACCACTTATTTTCAGTACGTAAGGATCCACATTACACTTTTCACTTTGCAGAAGTAACAGTTTGTGCTGCATGGTTTTTCTCATGTTGCCTAGAAATCCTGAGCTCTAAAGCAGGTTCTAAAAAGAAGCGTATGTGACAAGAAAACTTTTTTGTTCCTGTCCCCTAGGATGCCTAATCTTTGTGACCAACTTTTATCAGGAATTTCTGTCACAAACAGGACTTGGCAGGAAAGTCCTGCTCAGCAAAGACCTCACTGGTGTAAAATATGCTGAGAACAGAAAATTTTAACACACTTCATAGCCATACTCTAAGACCTTCCTCGATAACATGCATGACCCAAGATTTTTTTTTTTTAGAAGGCTTACAAATGAAGTCAGGAGTAGGAGTTTTCCTGGAAACAGAAAAGCACCTGCCAACTTTCACAGACCTGTTTCAACTCAATGAAACATTAAAGCTTCTTGATTGAAGAGCATAAGGGCTGCTTTTAAAAACAATGTCATGTTTCTTTAATCCATTGATCTCAAAAATGCCTGGAAAATTGTTGGAACTTAAAGGGAAGCACAAGCTTATAATGGGAAATGACATCACCTTCAGCTGATCAGATAGTACTAGCAGCTTCTCCTATACCCAATTTAAATATTAATTCCCTGGACCTACCAGTATTTCAGGTAGGTTAATAAACATACATCATGTTTGTACCTTTGTCATGAACTCCTCCAGCTGTTCTATAAACTGTTTGGTTTGTTGCTGAATAAACTGCTCACAAGCTGATTTCAGATGACGATCTACATCTTTCTTAGAGTCAATATAATGTTCTCTGATTTCTGGAGTACCCTTGAACAGAAGACAACAATACTCTCCTTTTCATTTGCCAGAGATCACCACCCGCTTAAATGACCCAATTTTTCTTAATGCAATAGGACTCCATATTACCTCCAGTAAGAATTGTATCAAGGCGTTGTTGCTGTTTAGCCTGAAAAATCTTGAAACTGTCTTAGGATTCAGGATTTTAAATGCTGCATCTGTGAATCAGAAAGTCACTCACACCGTAAGAAAACAGGATTCAGCTCCAGGAATTAAAAACTTTAGTCACTCATTTATACATAAAAAATGGCCTAGCATGATTAGGTCTATAACATTAATGATCCCGCTACCCCTAGGTGTGGAAGAACAAGCGCACATGCACAGAAGCACACAGAGCTTGATCCACTATTTTTTAATTGCACCTATGGTAAAATTGAATGTAACAGTTGCACAGTCTAGATGGATAAATACATCACATGAACCTAACAAATGACTAATACGAGCTGTAGTGCTATTAGCACACAAATTCTGTGAGCTCTTGTCCATTGGTGACTACATCTACAAGTGAAAGACTTTTACATAAGCTATGTAGTTAAGCATTTATGAACAATATGCAAAATTTGGCCCATACTGCCTATGAAAACCAAGTACAGTTGCATGAAATAACTTTGAACTAGCACTATTTTCCTCTGTGCTGAATTATTTTAGTTAGGACTAAACGACATAACATCAGATATACATTCATGCTTATGATTGTCACGGGAGGACAGAAGGACTCTACAGAACTCCTAAGAAGGAAAAGCAACAACGTCTGTAATTAACATAAGATACTGAAGTTATTCCTGTAGTGTTAACAGGATGTCGTCAACCTGAAATCTAGTCAAACTGGGAAAAAGAAAATTATCGATATAATTTCAGTATGGCTTATTGCCCTAATGTCATTCTTTTATCATCCTACACATCCATGTGCTTTTTCTTCATTTCAAAAGCAATTCTGGGCCCCTCTTGCTGTATAAAACGATGAGAGGGAAACAAGACGTAAGAATTAAAGAAGCGCTGTCAAAGGCATTAAACAAAAAGGGAATACCAGATACATAAGCATGTAGGTTTTGCACTAAGAATCTGCACTCCTATGCAGTTAAAGGAGGCCGCAGAGGAAGATTCATTTTATTCTCTGAATTATTTCCCAGAAACTTCACTGATTCCAGAAAGAGCTTAAGCCAGTCAGTGTGAAAGTCACTTCTCCCCACTATACACTTCAGTTACGTGAACCTTAGCATTATACTACTTTAGAAAAAAAAAAAAAAGGGCAGAAGCATGACTTTCACATTAACAAGTGTCCCTCTGTCTATAAATCCCAAATTATATCTTAAAATCTCTGTGCAGAAAGATTGGCTAGAACACTGTAAAAATCCTATTAGCCATGTTATTTTTCTTCTACAATTCATCCCAAATACAAAAGCCTTACTGCCTACACTACACTATACTAAGCATTAAACACAACATACATCTTTTCAGAGCTGTCGTCACCACCCAATGTCAAGAAAGTGCTCTCCATTACTTACCGCTACCATCTGCAAAGCACTGGCTGGCACAAAAATTTATTCAATTACATGAAGATGGAGAACAAACTTGTGTGTCAGCCAGGACAAGACACCAAAAGGATGTATTTGCCCTTTAACCTCCAGTCAACTAGAAACTACTCAACAGGTAGGAGGTTTCATTGATGTTCAGATGCAACAGGTGAAATGGTTAGTGTAAGAATTGCTTGCTTCAGAGTTAAAGCAGCAGCATAGTAGATGGTAGGAAAGAGCAGTTACTTCTTCAGCTTTCTATTCTGGAACGGAAGAAGAGAAACTTGGCATACTTCCAATTATTTTTCCCACTATCTTGCTAAATTTGTCAAGTGCAAGACAGTTCACTTTTGTATTGAGAGGGTTTTTTTCTTCATTTTACGAAGGAACCATAGTACAATTTCAAAAATCTAACCATGGCCACCACTGTCTATTTTCCTTTCCTATAACAGATGTGGTTGTTACATAAAACTATTCAACAATATTGTTTATTGAACTTGCAACATAAGAAATCCTTTCCAAAAGAAAACATCACAGAAAGGTCTAGGAAACTTTAATTTGTTCTAGGCAAGTCAACTATGTATTGTTAAATTCACCTGCTTAACAGATGTAACAAAAGGTATTCCTTTAAAGAGTCAGAGAAGGGGAAAGAAGTCACTGTGCAATAGAAATGTAGATTACTTAGCTGTTCTTAAAAAGGAATGGATAAATAAGTTAGGTCAGCAGCAAAAAAGCAGTCAAATGCATTTCATACAAAACTAAGGAATTTGTTAGATACATTCTGAATCACCCTGAATAAGACAATGTTGTTTGTTGGGTTTTTTTTCCAGAGAAGATAAGAACAAAGCAAGAGATTAGAAAAAGCGTACAGGTCATTGCAAGTGAACATAAAATAAACCCAGAACTTTTGCTGACACATTAGGGGTGGACAATCCCATCCCATTCTGTAGCCAGCAACTGTTTAGTACCTCTAGTTTTCTTAAGGTCCAGGGAAATTTCCTTAATGGTGAAATCAGTGTGGAAAGGAGCAATTTGTTCACGAAGAATCAAAAGGTGCTTTATTAAGAAAAGCTGTCCATCAACCTGGGTCTACAGCATATGAGAAAGAATATGCATTACATGTAAAAAAACTCAACAATTAAATGAAGAGCAAAATTTCAACACCTCTACTTTCATTCATTACTTCCAATAACAAAATTAATACTAATAATCTTACTAATGAGCTTTTCTCATTAGTCTGTAGTGCCATTAACTACACTCTGGGATCAACAATCCCACTTCTGCACTGTTCAGACTTTATTCACATTTCTTAGAAGAACTAGATTACACAGGTGTATTACTAAATGTCCACATTAAGTACAGGTATCCATTATTTGAAAAACACAAACTTATTCTTCATAAGAGCCAGGAGTTACTTCATGTAATTCATATAATTTACCATTGAAAAACATGAGGTTCTAAAATTTTTTAATCATTATCATGATTAAAAAAAAAGCCAAACAGCTCATGTTTCTGTAATAACGTTGATTAACTGTGCTATTGTGCAAAGGTCTTAGGAGGCATTTTTCTCATGTCATTAAATGCAAAGCTTAGTTAATTTCTAAACAGTACACCAAAGATACAAAGAATAAAACAAGGCCAAGTTCACACCACTGAGACAATCAGTCTTGCACTGCTTGTTATTTTAGCTGTGTGCTTTATACTGCATGCTGCTTTTAATCTTTGAAGTTCATGGCTCATTGAGGTAAATGGAGAACGACTCAAGAATTCAAATTTGCTTTTGCAAGCTGGAAGAGAACTTTCCTTGACACAATTTTAAATAAAATAGTAAAGAAGAAATTAGATTTAAATCTCTAGTTTTAACAAACAGAGATGCTTACTAAAAATAAGTGGTAAAGGGTTTCCTTGAACTTTAATTTTTTTATTCTTACATGCATGATTTCACCAGATAACGTTAAATTAACATGCATCAAGAACAGAGTGGTACAGATCCTAGTCCTGGGCCAACCTACCTAGGGTTCACTGCAGGATGAGTTTCAGTCTCTGCAATATTTTAAGTCAATGCTGACCTGATATACAGTGCTGGAATGGATAATTAACTGTAGAACTCTGAGTCAGTTACATATAAAATAGTTATTGGCTCAAGCTAGAAGGAAATGTGGTTTGAATTTTTTTTGAAGATACTACAATTTCACAGATATTTTTCGAAGAAGAAATAGTTCAAAACAGCTCTTCATTTCTAATAGTAACTAAAACTTTTTTCATTACTAAATATTTACTGCATATACAATTATAACAATTTAGTAGACTAAGACTTTTGGTTGGTTGGTTTGGTTTGTTTGGGGGTTTTTTGGTTGTTCTTTTTTCCTTTGTTTTAAATTCACTTCCTGACTGTAAGGCATTAGAAAATTACTAAAGTATTTGTATTAAAGGAACTGTTACAGGAAAAAAAGGTTTACTTCAACTAATTAAAGTAACACTTGAAGTTAAAATGACATGATGAAACTTTATTGAATTCTGAGCAGCACATCAGATCAAATCTTTTGATAATAGACAGTTCTGAGTGGAGAATACTTCACAAATCTTCCCAGTGAATTTAATACTTAGGAAGATTTTTGAAAATTTAGACAATGGAGGCAGAGAAAAAGAGAAAACAGTAACAGGCAGTGAAAACAAACGTAGGGAGCAGAGACTTCTAACTGAAAATTTTCTTTAGGTATCACTTGATGAATTCACGAGTTAGAGCAGCCTGTAAACACGATTGCTGTGATTTGAATTCCACTATTTCGGATAGGCTAGCATGTGAATCATTCTCTTGCCTTCACAATACATTAACTGTAACTAAAATTTGGCAAATCCATCAGGTCTCTAGGGCCACAGCAACATGCTTGTACTGAGATTTCAAGAGAATTCTAAATGACTGCTTCACAGCTGTAGATATTTAGGGGGAAAATAAGAAATCATACCCAAAGCACAGATTCTGACCTTGGTTTTGCTGATGGAATCAGCAGCTCCCAGCAGCGAGTGGATGCAGGCAGATAAGGCTTCCTGCGATAATCCCTGAAACACTGCCCTCTGCGGGGAAGAGGAAATTAGACCAAAAGAAAAGTGTCAGCAAAGCTGAAGCAGAATTTAAGAGTTGTAGTTTGTGAAGGATGTGCTTACCGGCACATATGACCCTAGATTAGTTAGCTACAACCACGTCCCCTAAATGCAGTAAGACAGGACGAAGCATTCATACATAAAAGCTTATTACAGCACCTAGTTAGACCAGATAGAGGTATACACTCAAGTATGCCCTGTTCACCCTCCAGCTCTGAATTTGCACCCAGGTAGAGACATGGCAGTGACACCTAATGTGTTCACAGCTACCAGCATAAACTATGCTTGCTGGGTAACCTGACAAGACACTTCATGTGTCAGGGTAACTATCCGTGTGTGCAATTTATACTTGTAATAGACAGGAGATCATTCGAGTCAGCTTAACCTCAAGCAAACTCAAATTACCTCACATTTGCGCCAGGTAAGTAAACAAACATGACAGCTGCCATGGCCCAGATGACACAGAGCAACTCAACAAGCCGCAGCAACTAGATCACACGGCTGAGGTAGCTGTAAGAACATAGCTCGCCTCCACCAGCACTCCAGCCCTGACTGCCTCAAGACTTGCCAGTGCCACGTCATTCATGTCTTCTATCTACAGGGTGCAGGCAAGGCATACCAGTTCTGTTAGAGTACCTCAGTGAAAAAATAAATAAATCACTGTGCAGACACACTATAAATGAGCCTTGCAAACAACACAAAAACCACCTCATCTCCAGAGGTCTAGCTGAAAAGAAGGGCAAATACTCATTTATCTTTAATGAGGTTGATATATTAAGCAATAAAGTATTAATATTTTCCAGCTCCTTTTTAAGCAAATAGCGCCTTGGTAGAAGTTTGACATAACACCTATTAAAGATATTTCAAAATGCATTAAATGTATCTAATAAAGATACCATACATACAGAAAAGCAAAACCACATTATGTTTCTCACAGACTTACTAGCTTTTATGCTATCAGGTGACAGACATAAATTAGATTCTAAAGGGCAAGTCTCAAAATACTTGAAGTAAACACTGCTTTTGTTTCTGTTAGACATAAAGATTCCTTCTGTCTTAAACTTTGGAAATGTATCCTACATTTTGGAAGGTGAAACTATATGCCACAATTTTTTTTTTTTTTTGCAGAAGTAGTAGAGTCACCATGTATAAGATCAGAAACATCACCTTGCCTGATGTCCTTCAAAGCACATAGCAAGAAACACATTCACCCAGTAATTTCAGCAATAAGATCATTCTCTATAATCGACCCAGAATTTTCTATATTTTGTCCTATTCACTCCTCAACTTTGGTGTGTTAAGTTTCTTGAGCATCAGATACTGAAGTATTTCTGTAACGGCAAAAGCAATAGATGTACAAACCAGTGTCTTTTTTCTAATTCTACAAATACAAAATTGTCTTGGAAATTATGACCCAAGTTTGTCAGGTCACTCATTGTACATAAAGATGGCAGCAAAAAGACTAAGAGATAACAAAGGCCAGCAATTGTCCATTCCTAATCTACTTCAAAATATTCAGGCATGGTGCTACACACTTCATAACTTCACTTAAAAAATTAGATAAAGAAATTTTTGCATACATCTATACATCTGTAGAGTTTGGAGAGACACACTAGAGTCCTTCTGACCGTAGGATACCACATTCCATGCAGATCTGCTGGTGAAATCGTGGACTGGTGCCTGGGATTAAGGGATTCTGCTGAGCCTGTTTTAAAGTAAAATACACACATGAAAGCCTTGCTCATCTGTACTTTCAAGTGCAGGAGACTGCAATATTGACTGCACTTTATACTGACTCCACAGTAATAAGAGATATTTTATTGCACCCAAACAGGTCAGGGTTTTTTTTTTTTTTCCTTCTGAGCAGGTCAGTAGAAGATTTCTGATGTGTATAGGGCACATGGCTGTGAAAGACATGAATTCACTTTCAGGGATGGCCCAGCTCGACCTTTTTTAATGAGTCATTTTTACAGGTATGTCTCCAATGACAGACACAGACTTCTACTTAGCTCAACAGGTGAAATGATCAATTACTGAAAAAAGTGTAGGAGAAAAAATTGGTTAGTGATCATGGAACTACAGGAGACGTTCAGGAAAAAAAAAGGAAAAAAGTCATCAATTTTACTTCTTCATGCTTTCCTTTTTGCTGGGGATAATCCTACATGGATTAAACAGTTGCAGAAACTGTAAGATTTAAAGATCATATTAATAACCGCAAAAATAATGGCAAAACCAATTTTGTCATGAGGAGGTTGTAAACATTAAAAAGTGCTCCTCCTGGGTAGCCTTTGTAATAATTCTCTATGCTCAAAATGGATTTTCATAACATCTGACAGTCAGAAGTCTTGAATTATTTTCATTTTTGTCTTTTAATCCCGGGAAACAGCTGAGTCAATAGCATCAGAACTCTAATTCCAATTAGCAACCATTCAAAAGAGTAAAATTGTAAAAGTTTTACCTAATGACGGAATAAGCATTTGTGACTGTTTATGTGATCTTAGTGCGGGATTGTCTAAAATAATTCAGCAATATCTTTCTACCTTTTGCAATAATACATTTATTGTCACAGTAATCAGAAGGCCTGCAAGACCTTAGCTGTCAGTTTGAGGTTTCTAGGCTATTATTAGTCACTTCAGCTACTCCTGCGGGCAATGAAATGGGAAAGAGGCACCTTTGAAAAGGGCAAATATTCCCAATTATCTCAGACACTTATCTTCAAATTACACCACATAGGCTCCTTCTGTCTCCTGAATACAGGTGGGATTTACAGGACTTGTTAATGCCACATACCTGGCTTGAAGCAAGATGAACTCCACTCTCAATGGGACTTGTGGAGCCAAGCTAGAAACAGCCAGAAAGACCTACACAGGCCTTGCAAGCAAAAAGCAAGAAATGACTAAGTAATCGAAAGGAATATGAGAAACAATTGACAAGGAGCTGAGAAAGGTGCTGCTGGGAAAAAAATAACACTGCACCATTCTGAACAATGATAAAATAAAATGAGAATTTCTTCATGGATATTACATAATAATTTAAAGGGTTGTAACATTCAAATGACTGGCACCAAAAGAGCCATGTTTCTTGGAATTTGCTTGCAGTTCACTGTAATTTACAGGTACATGGGTCACAAACTTAAAAAGTCAAAAACTATATTCTGAATTATTGTAAACAGCTAAAACTACTAACCGGTTTCAGTAAGTGGAAATGCATTCAAAGGAAGGAGTCGCCTTCCCAGGTAAAGGCACACACAGAGACACTCCTAGATGCTCAAAGTATTCATTTAAGAGACATGCCTGACCCACCAAATCACCCTTCCACCTTAGCACAGCTAACAGGCAGAAGCATCCTTAAGTATGCATCTTGATGGTAGGGTTACTTTGCAGTAGAGAATACAGAAGCTCAGTTTTATACAAGGTACAATACAATAGATGCTGTCAGCTACAAAAGTAGTTGCTTCACAGAATGGATTACAAAAAGAGCCACCAAAAGAACAGGATTAATTTGCTTCTCATTTAAAAAAAAAAGTTATTAAGAACCACGAGACAAAGTTCAGCTCTCAAAATCTCTCACGAATTTCTGTAGGAAAATAACCCTTTAAGATACATGTAAGTTTCTCACTGGTAGTTCAAGCTAATGCTCACTCTCTGTAAGCTTTATGAATTTGACAGCATGAGATATATTTCATACCAGATTTAACTAAGCTGCAGGACTCAGGATCTTCTAGCCGGACATCTGAAAATGAAGCTTCAGATGGCAGCTTCTTCTGTTCCTCTTTTAAACTCTGTGCAATTTGCTGCAGAGGGAGATATACAAAATTTTCATTTCTTTTTCACCTTAAGCAGCATTACGCTGTTTTGATTACAATAGAGAAAAGCATATAAATTGCAGGAGAAGCCACCTACACTCAGCTCCCCAGTGCTTCAAAGACATGAAAAGAAATAAAGACAGATGTTTCCAAAACAGTAGCAGAAACATTTCAGTTACAATTTTTAAGATTCACAAGTATCACACAGATCTGTGTAAAGCACTGCTCTTCCCATTTTACCTGTTTTTACGATCTCTAAGTAATAACCAGTAAAGCCACCTAGAAAGACAAGCTCTAAATAGGGGAACCCAATTCAACGCTCACTTGGATTTCATACAGATTTCTGTGATGGCTTTATTCCTTTAACTGGTATGTGGAGATGGCCCTAAGGTACTCCCTAGTTTATTCTGTGCAAGAGTTCAACAAAAAGCTTTCCCCTAACGTTACTCAACACTTCCACACATCAGGCTTTTTCACCACTTGGTCTGCTTCAAAGCAACGAGAGGCAGCAAGAATGGGGAAAGAACTGCATTAATATTTGAGCAGAACAGCACAAGAAATATTTCTGCCCTGTGCTCTTAACATTTTAATAATTAATTTACACAGACAAAATGTCTCTCTAAATAGCAAGGTTTTGAGGTTTAAAAGCAATCAAGTAGCAAAATGAATCTTAACCCAGGCAAAACTTGGAGTCTTACGAGGACATATGAAGTGCAGTGTAATTTCTCAATTTAGAATGAACTGTAAAACTCACTGTCATCTTCTTCCTGACTGAGTGGTCACATGATCATAGTTAGAAAATAAGGTCTTATAGAAATAATAACTAACATTAAAAAGCTCTCAAGATAATTTTTTATCCAGTTCTATTTGCACAATTTAGCAGAAAAAACCCAAACCAAACAAAACTGTACTCCTAACAGTTATACCAGTAAATTTCTGATCACTAGTTGTTCTGAATGGAGGGATCCCATTTTGCTACATGTTCTGTGGTGGGCTTCTCAATTTCTATTTTTGCTTCTTTTCTTCAAAAGCATATTAGTCCTTAAACTTTCGGTATAAAGGGCAAGTATTCCACAAGCTCACCAGCCTCAGGATTTGTAAATGCTTTCCTAAAATCCTATTAATATCCCCTATAATCACCAAAGTGTAAACTGTAACATAGTAAAAGCTTTAGAAATGTATAAAACCAAAGATTATATCAACACAAGTATAGTACTAAGTTTCTCAGTATTTGTCTGATTACAGGCAAGAAGTGAACACAATAAGGTAGTTATACGATGTTAATTTCTTCCAGCCCACAGAAAAACATATATACAGCTATAAAGCTTCTGTGTTTTATATAAGTAATGCTTTGATTCAGAAGTTAAACAACAGCTTCTCTATGAACTGGCCAGCTGCAGACAAGTCCTATAATATTCTAAGCATCACCAATTATTCTATAGATAGATGGAAGGCAGAATAGAGCAATAAAATCTGATCTTGCCAGTCCATGTCAGAATTGCAGTTCTTAGTGAACTCAATCCTTTGACAGCTTGGGTCTCTCATTATAAAGTGAATAGCAACAGTTTTTTGCTGGAGAGAGGTCTTTATCTTGCTTAAGCCATTCCTTGCAATGCTACCTTTCAGTTTCATATCAAATGCAGTTTGATCTACTCAAAAACTAATTTAATGCCTTTCATTGGCCACTATTTCTGTGAGTGGTTTCATTCTGAAATCTCTCAACAATGGAGTATTAACCTTTCAAAGTAAGTAGAATTAGTTTGATTTCTTTTGACAGGAACACGAACTCAAAGAAGCTTGGAATGACTACAAAAATAGCTAATATTGCTAAGAACTTGAAAAAGGATATTGGAAACCATTGCTGACATGTTAAATTACCTAAAGGTACAAGCAAGCCTCCCCTCACACTGTCTGAGCACACTGTATACATACACCTACCAAACACCTGTTGATCAGTATTCTGAAAACAAACTTGCAGCTAAGTGTGCCTGTCTAAAGCTTCTCTTCATCTCAACTATAAAATACACTGGGCAATACCTCCTGCTTATAAAAGTAAATAAAAATTTACTGTTGAGAAAAAAATTAGAAGTTTCAAGTTTAGATAAAACTGTTAACTGTGAGAACTATTGTCGGTTTTACTGAGTCTGATGTAAAGTGTCCTCTACCACCTAGTTTAAGGTTCACAATTCAATCAGCAGGTGCCAATTTGATGGTGCCAGTAATACTACATACACCTAAGAACTGGAAAACCTCATCTGCAAAACACTATACTGCACAACTGTATATACTGCATATAAAAAGAACACCAGTCAAGGACAATAAAAGAGCTGATGCTATACCTCCATCATTTCCAACTTGTCAGGATATGCAAGATCACCTGGTGCAGGCTTGTAGCCTGTGATATCAGTCTGAATGTAAATATGTGTCCTATAGACAAGACGCTCTTGTACATCTTCTAACATCTGCTTGACACCAGCTGCAAAGGCACCCAGTTGTTCAGCTGACAAAGGTAAAAAGAAGACAAAAATTAGTTCATTTAATTGCAAAACAGGCTTATAGACACAAAAGTTTGAAGTACTGCGTATACAACCATCACCATAGTCAGACTATTTTTGGAACAGCAGCACACAGACAAATTTGTGATAAACAAGAAATTACTGAACTCCATATTGCAGTTGCTTCAGCTCCCCATATTTTCATTAGATTGCTTTTTCACAATCTCACACTGATAACATCAGATGCCACATTAGAATTAAGCATTCTAATTACTTGAGACCTGGGTACATCGAGTGCCATTTCCACCTGGACTCCAAACCAACATGCTTTGGTTCTACCACAGCCAATGCCTGCGGTGTGACTGTTGGGAGTTGACAAGCTAACTCATCTACCTACCTACCAGAACATGATCCAAAGCAGCTCAAGTCCAACTTAAGAACTATTGTATCAGCCTGAGTCTAGGTAGTAGAAAGACACTTTTTAAGATTAACCAAAAGATGATGTCACCAATTTTTTTCTCAATCCAAACAGTGTTTCAATTCTACTTCCAGGAAAATGAGCAATTCTTCAGGGTATTGGCACAGCTTCAGAGTCAAAGAGCTACCAAGTACGATTCTTGTTTATTGCTTGGTGCGAGGTTAAGACTGTGAAATGATTCCACTATGCATTAATCATACTAAGGAAATGAGATAGCAGATTTTTTTTCTGATGGTCAGCTCACTTCTACGAGACTGTGAGGTATGAACATTTCCAAAACTCCAAAATCTTTACCAGCTGTGTAACTCCTCTGCTGAAATTACAATTTCTAGTCTGGGATACTACACTATGACGAGAATAATGAAAAAATGAGGTTTGAATTCCTTTGTTTTATCATCGTGTATGCAGAAAGCTCTGCATAGATGCTGTATTAGTAGGGCCACACGAAGGAATTCGTTCATTTGAAAAGTTCTTTTAAATCAGTCCTGGTGCGCATACGTGCGCTGGGTGGACGCTTGCTTGCATTTGTATAATCTAGAGAAAAATACGACTCTATAACTTCAGTATTTTAAATTAAGATATACACAGACCCACAAATACAGACCTTTCTATTATAAATGAAAAAACATAAATTTATTTAAAATAACCTTACCTCATCTTTGATATGTTTAAGACCCATTAGAAAGAAAAAAAACTAGATATTTCTTTTGCCTATGCTATAATAATTTTATCAGTTAAAAAGATGGTTAAAAACAATCAGGTTCCATCTGCAAGTTACCATTGTTCTGTACATGATCTTCAAGCATCTCATTTTTGAGAATCCCACAGAGTTCAGAAAGTGTCTCTAAGTGAATGACATGGATGATCATTGGCCTCAGGACATCATACAATGAAAGACATAACTTCTCCAAGAGTTCACTATGAAGAAAAAAAACCAAAGCAAAACACTTTCAGGATGCTGCAATACCAAAATAAAATGTTATCATGAACATGGATTATTTTATGGTAAAGATTTTTAAAAGGAGGGTGAGAAACCAATGCAACACAGTATCACAGAAGACTTAAGAAAGGACTGTTTAAAACATGCACCCTTGATTTTCTACAAAGTCTCTTAAGAGATGTAGGATACCAACTGCTTAAAATGGTGGTACGGTTTTGAATTCAATTTACAATAAACAACAAACCAACCAAAAACTCAACCTGTCACAAAGGGAAGATACTCCAAACTGGTTTACCTGGCTTCTGTGTACAGAAATGCTCCTGCTGAGCTCAGAATCATACCCCCAATTTCCCCTTGAGAAAAGGCCCATCTGATTCCAAGTACTCAATCATTTATTAGAACATAATCTACTCAATTGCTCTAATATAACAGGTTTGTTGTAAAAAACTTACAATACCTTTATAATGCGATCACCATGTGAAGACTACAAGCTGTCCCTCTTCTAGATCTAGGCAGAGTAGATATAGATACTGTTCCTGTCAGTTGTTCACTACCCTGCCTTCTGTTCAGCCCACATACAGGCTCATGCAAATATTCCTTGACAGTAAGGGCAGCTCGCTAACTCTAAATCCTTGATGAAAAACAGCTGGAGTTTGTCAGCTTAATTTTACACTGAAGTAAATGAAAAGCACTTCTGCAACTGACTGTGCAAACTGTTGGCACAGAGGAAGTACAAAAGCAGCTGAGAGCTGTAGCACTGTAAACTTCTACAGCTATTTCCAAAGCAACTATGTGTCCTTGTCTCTTCCAGACCATCCTCAGAGCATTTACATTACTCAAGTTATTTATGGAACACGTAAACTATCAGCTTCACTTGAAAAAAAAAGAAAACAAAAGAGCGTACAATTCTAATGCATAAAGTTATGAAGGTGTTTTTTTAAAGTGGTTCTTGCCAAACCACTTTAACACAACCCTGTCTGCTATATAATACTGTTTGCTATATCACAGCATAGTAAATACAACACGCCGTAGAACAAAACCAGCATGTACCACCTACTCCAGTTTTGGTGTTGGTTTTGTGAAGAACTCATTGTAAAGCTGGTGCTCATCCTGGCACACGTGGACCATAAAGGCACATCCACTGCGTACCTGTATTCACAGAAATACAAGCACTTGATTATTAAATTGTTTTCCTTGCATCAGTATCACAGGAGGTATTACAGACACTGTTGTTATATATTATATTTTATATTGTATTATTGTTATTACTACAGCCCTGATTAAATTGAAGCTTTGTGAAACTCAGAATTAAGATCAGCTACAGAACTAAGGACTGAAAAGATGTTACTAGAGAAGCAAAAGCTCGTTATGCAACTGCTGTGTCTCTTTTTTTTCCTGGTGAAATTTAAGTAACCACATTTTGTGCTTTTGCAAATACCCCTTTGTGAGGTTTGTAGCAGGTAAGAGTTTTTACAGAATAATCTTCCACTAAAAAAGCATTATTTGAAAGTATCAGTGAAATTTTAATGATTCAAAATGACAGAAGTGACAATTTTGCATGTAAAAAATTGAATGAAATAAGTTTATTTTACTTGACAGAGGGAGGATTAAAATGTACCAAAACCCCCATAACATATGACCACTTGACCTACCAGAGCACAATGATCTCTGTTGTTCTGACTGGTTAATTCTGTAACAGTGCTAGCGATACTTGGACCAAGCAAAAGCTCCCTCTGGTCAAGGTAACATTGATGGATTTCATTGAGAACTTGTTGATACCTAGCCAGGAAATTAAAACAGTAACTGCATCCTGAAGCTCATTTTCTAGTAAACATTAAATTAATTCTAATACTCTCTTTTAGGTCTACACAATTTCAATTTTTAAAACTTTCTTTTAAACAAATGTTAAACAATACTTAAACAAAAGTAAAGATTTTTAAAACTTGAAATTGTTGAAAATAAATTATGTAGACATACTCACTCTGGCATTTTTTCAGATCTTTGCTCTACTTGTTCAATAAGAGTCTACTCAATAAAAAGAAAAAGGTATTAACAGTAAATTATTTTTTCTAATAATTGGAAAATAGTTTGCAGTATTTTTCCAGGGACACTATATGCAATCTTTGGACATTCATACTTGCACAATATGCGATCCTTGCATTTGCACTACTTATAAATTCACACTCTGTTTTCATAGTTTCTTTTTTATCAGTTAGTTACCAGCCTACTTACTCTGACTTTGGGAGCAGCTGCTCTAAATTTTACATAAAACAGTGTGAAGGCATTGTCAGAATTTGGCACAGCTGAAGGATCCTGAAAGAAGAAATGAGCAATTGGTTAAAAAGGAACTTCTAGTATTTAACTGGCTTCTAGGATTTAATGGCTGAGATAATTAGGCTCTAAAACGGGGTTTTGGCTCTCTATGCTTATACTGCCTGTGGAGCAGCTTTTTGCCACTTTCCACTCAGAAAGACAAGCTTGTTTCAGAACTTGCATAAAGCCAGATGGAAGAGCAAAACCCAAAACAAAAGTTTCAACCAACAGTCTCTACAGCAAAAGTAACATTTTCAGTGATATGGCATTTTCCATTAGAGACAACAATCTTCTCTGGACCTGCTACAGTAGTGCTGATTGTTGCTCCTTAATCTGTAGTACTAAAATGGAACAAAGTTTCCCTTTTACCTGCCAGTTCCAGGGCTAAGTTTCAGCTCACAGAATCATGTGGTTGCAAGAGACCTTTAAGATCGAGTCCAACCGTACACCCTGAACTACCAGTGTCCCTAAACCACGTCCCCCAGCACCACATCTACGTGGCTTTTAAACACTTCCAGGGATGGGGACTCCACCATCGCTCTGGGCAGCCTGTTCCAATGCTCCACAATCCTTTCTGTCAAGAAATTTTTCCTAATATCCAGCCTAAATCTCCCCTGGTGCAACTTGAGACCGTTTCTTCTCATCCTATTACTTCCTACATGGGAGAAGAGACTGAAGTGTCAAATTTTGAGGCAGTTACCCCTGTGGCTCCCCAGCTTAGCTGAGCAGACAGCTTGATCTTGGACAAATTCTAGCCCTAACAAAGAGCAGAAACCCAGTTTAGCCATCAGACTTTCTTCCCCTTATCCCTACTGATGACATAGAGAGAAGCGATGGCCTTCCCTTGAAACATGGTGGGGACAGGAAATCTCTTGCACCTTCCCGACCTCCTACATTCACCCTGAGCGCAACCTGATCATCATTCTACAAACACAGATCAAAATCCTCACTCACAAGCGAGGAGTAACAAAGAACGTCTAGATCTCACTAGTCCCTTACCAGTCCTGACAAGACCTCTTGTTGTGCTCCAATAGGAAATCTCAACATCTGATTACAACTAAAGACCACTGGTCCAGTACTGCACTTCTAGCAGAAGCAGACATTAGATGTTTCAGAGAAATACGCAAAACATCCACAAAATCCCCAAGAAGATGGGAAGGAGGAGGTCACCTGACTGCTAAAAGAGGTCATCTTCCTGACTTAAAACTGCTAAGGAGCATATCAAATCCAGAAATAAGGTTTCACTTCTTTCTGTAAACATGCTTTAATCAGAGATGTTCAGCTCTGCTTGAATTCAGCTCACTCATGTCAATCCATTGGCATCAAACTAAGCTATGACACTTTTTTTAAAAATAAAATCTAGTTTTGTACCAAACATGAAAAATGTTCAATGCCACTTAACCAAGATCTTCAGTTCAGGAGTATCCTTTAGCATGTCTCCTTTAACATTGCCCCAAAGCCCTTTCTTTTAGGTCTGTCAGTTCTCAACTCTAGCATCTTTCAATTTCACTGGTTATCCCTCACGACATCAGGTTTGCCTGTAATAGGACTAAACACAAAGCATACAGAAATTAATTGGAGAAAGAAAGAAAGTGGGTAGAAAAAGACATTCCCTTCTCCTTTCTCCTCCTCCAAAACATTGCAGCACAAGACTACAAACGTTTTAGTGAGACCAAAAAAACTCCCTACTCATCTTTATACCTAAATCCCACTGGTGTGAGCGGGGATAAAGCACCTAACTCTTCCACGTGACTCTCTAACATCGCTGTCAACATTTTAAAACTAACCAAAAGACACTGCCAAACCTGTCACAGATTATCTCTGCAGCTACACAAAGCACTGCAGCTTACCAAAAAGAAAGATTTAAAAGACCAAGAGCACCCAAAAACTTACTGGAATATAATACAGAGAGAGTCATGTCATGAACTCAGCAGTTATGCTTCACCAGTTTTCATCCTACAACACCCAGCTGCTGTACACTTCCTTCAAGTATTTCCTGCAACCTCTCTCTCTCTCTCTAACAATCCCCCTAGAAAACAGACGCCCACAGTACCCGTATTTCTCTTGCGCACCCTCTGATTCAGAGCTGCGGAGCACACACTGGTTCAGGAGAGTATGCTGTCTAACCAGCTGGTTGTGCCTCTCTAATTCAGTTGTTTATCCATCCCTGGCCTTCACTGAGGTTACTGTTCACCTACCTCACCTTCTATTTCCTGGATTTTTTAATTATTATCATTTTAAAATCTTTTGGATCACTAAGTCTCTGTCAGATTCAGCCAAATATTGGCCAATCTACACAAACACTATGGTATAGGACTGACCTATTATCACATAAAACTGCTGACACCTCCCACCCTCAAAAAAAACAGAAGAAAACTGCATAGTGTTACACAGACATTTCAGTACAGCTCAAGTTACACTTACTGATTCACCTTACCCTTTTCATTAACTGAGTTGTGAGGTTCTGTAGTGTATTCACAGTGTATGTCTTGATAAGGTGCATAGCTTTAGAAAGGCATTGTTTAAACTTAATCAAATATACAGGATGGTCTTTAAAATTTGGCTGAAAGAAATAAAAAAAAATCCATTTTTAATATGAACAATAAGAGTCGAAAATTTATAAAAACTTAAAATACTTTTACTAGCTAGAAATGCTAATTCGTACAAACTAAAAACAGTTGTTTATAACAATTAAGCAGATTATGAAGTATATTCAGTAAAAACTCCTTCATAAACCACCATCTTTGTTTTCTTACTGTATTTGGCAGAGAGAAGATTTTATAGCAGAAAAAACCCCTGCAAAAATAGCGTCAATACATTGTTTTGGAACAATTAATATTTAACTAAAACCAATATAGAATTACTTACATGTGATGAAATATATGCAATACAATCATCAAGCTTGGCCAGCATGGGAATGAATCCTTCACTGTTCACGGACAGTGTAGGGGAATTCAACTTCTTTAGAAAACAAGACAAAGCATCACTGTAAGGAACCCAAGTAACTTAGACCGGTACACTTTCTAAGACTATTAACAGCGAAATAATACTTACTGTGTTGATGTTTTCCAGCTCATTAAAATAAGAAAGTTTCTGCTGGATGTTTTCAGCCAGGTCAACAAGTTCTGACTATTAAAAAATGATAAATAAAAGAAAATCAGCAACCTAGCAAGTAGTTTAAATATGTATTTTTTTATATATATATATATATATATATAAAAAAAAAATACACAGCCTCCCTTTCAGCTCTCAGCACACAGTAGTGTTAACTAGCTCTATGTAACTTGCAACTAAGTAAGTACAACAACAGATACAGAATACAGCACTGCTCTCTTACCAGAGAAAGACACATCACTCTCAACAGTGTATTTAAAAACATATTCTACAGGTTTGTCAGCATTTCACAGATAGTACTGCATACAAACAGCAATGCTGCCATCAGTATTACAAAGAACTGTAGAAATCCTGTATTTCAGGACTGGAGCCTTTAAAAGTTCTCCCTTATCCAGTTATGCTAAAAAGACACATTCATTATATCACTGTTGGAGCGGTTTGTGAGGAGACGATAATTATCTGGGAAATAAGCCTGTAACTTGAAAAAAATAGTTCTTCTTGCAATAACCAGCTCAAAATACTTCTGTAAATTATACGAATTATTAATCTCAAACAAGTTTGCACTTGTGAAACATCAGTTTACAAAAGCTTTTCCCAGCTAGCTATCATCGATTAAAGTGAATATCAACACTGAATATACTGAAACATTTTACTGCACAGAGCCCGACACCCTAGCTGCCAGTGAAACACAGCAAAAATGAGGTCCAAAACAAATGGAGGGATTGTCATTAATTACAGCTTACAAGTTTTCCCAGCCTGAGAAGAAGAACCTTCATTCATGGTTATCTTAGAAGTTTCCAGTAATCCTCCCATCAAAGATTACCTGCTCTTTCAAAAGTTGTTCACAGGCCTCATGCAGCGTTCCTGTCTTTGTGGACACAAAAAGATACTGTTTTTGCAGTGACTCCAGGTGCTGAAGGGCACTATTCACATCGTTCAAGATAGCATCACACTGCTCCTGAAAGCCAGACAAGTAATCCCTCATCTGTCTAGAAAAAGAGAATGAACAGATTACAGAAGTAAAATTTCACTTCCCGTATTTGCAAATCCAGCTGCCTGCAGGGACACTGTCACTACCTTTCTCTCTCTAGGAATAAAAGACCACTTGCATCAAGCAAGAATGCACAATGAGTAGGTGTTTTGTGCCACAGAAATAACAGAGCTATAGGGTTTGGAATAGCCACTGCAGTAACTCCATTTCCCCAACGTTACTTACAGCCAGCCTGCCCAGGAAGCAGCAGCATGCGCCACGGCTAGTCTAGAGCACACAAATACTGTCTAAACAGACAGCACAAATATAGCGGCTACCACAGGCAACTGCTAGCAGCCATATTCTACTTGACTTGCTTCCAGTAGAGGTGTTAATTTGGGTCTCTTCCTCTATACAATTTTTAGTTTCCATTTAGAAATTACTTTTACTCTCAAGCAGCTGCAATTATCCAGAGGATTTAAAACTTACTGTGAGGACTGAAAGTGGCTTTAAATGAAATAGGTCTAGTATCTAATGTCATCAAGTTTCTCTAAGGCTCAATGCAGATATAAACTCTAAATATATGTCAAGCATTCAGCTTGACTAAAACATTTAAAATTAATTCCTCTTGGATGTCAGCTAAAACTTCTGAGCTCTACTTTACCACGTACAAAGCAGCAAGTAAAATCACAGTTCTCTGTAGTCATGTGGAACTCTTTAGCGTACAACAGGCAAAGAACTTCTCTCCTGCTCCTCTGGCCTCCTGCAAACAATTACACACTGACCATCCTACAAACCACTCTGCATCCACGGCTCACTTAAGTGTGCACTGTTATGAACACGCCAGCTGACAAAGTACAGGTGCCTCTTTTTAGGTTGTTAATGATCTGATCATGGGCTTAGCATAGGCCTAAACCTCCACTTTTAAGAAACGTCACATCTTTAAATGTCAGAGCAAGACAGGAAGAGACAGATCAAAGTAAAGCAGAGAAAAACAGAAGAGGGGAATACAGCAGCACCTCTTTGTGGCCAAGGGAAAGTCTGAAAAGTCTCAAAACACAACAGCCAGTTTCCGTAAAAACAGTCAGCAGATCTGGCAAAGCCATTCAGCTGTACTTCAGACTCTTGAGGAGTAACTGTGAAAGCCAGTGGGAAGGGGTTCTTCTGAGCCCCATGGAAAAGTCAGTTAGACATAAATAGATGAGAATGCCAAGTCTCAAAACCAGAGTTGAGCAAAGCATCAAGGAATGCAGGGAATGCAGATACAGAATCACAGCCATAGTCACTAGTGAACCAAATGGCAAGAGCAGAAATGACTACCAGCCACACCCGCTTACATAGTCTTGCCCTCAGAGGATGCCATTTCAATAGCAGCGGCAGTTGGAAAGCTCTTGGACTGCCTTTGTCTACAGCCCTGTCTATAAGCCAAAAATAACTTCAATCTGTCTTAATATACTGGGTAGTTCAGACAGAAATCTGCATCCCTTTTAACTGCTCTGCCACAGGGGCAATAGCCTCCAAGGACAGGAGTGAGGCATACTGCCTTGGAAAGCTTCAGCTGCTCCAACACATTCCCCGACTCCCCACCAGCTGAATCTGAATGCATGCTAACATTATACAGACAAGATAAAGTCCTTCAAGGTTCAAATTGCTTCCAGTGAAAGGAACTGAAGAAGAACACGTACCTATACTTGGCACCTTCATCTTGATCCATCTGGGTTTGTACCTGAGCAAACCAGGAGAAGAACTAGAAGAGATTTTATGGTGTGAATAATACAGATATGACATGCAATCAATTAAAAAAAACCCCCAGATCTATGAAATGAAGATGAGCTTTTGTTAAAATCAGAGCTGTTTCAGAACTTAATTATGAATTGAACAAACTATAACTCCTCGTTCTAGGTCCTTTCCAACTTAAATATTCTATTCCTCCACTAAATTAAAATGGGAAAGACTGAATTTTATCAGGTTTTATTTGCACAAGAACAAGGCTGTCACATTATAAAAGGGAGGAGTGGGCATGACATTCTTCTGTAGTATGAGCAACACCACCTTACTGAAGGGGTACCTTACTCTCACATAAAACTCCAAAACAGTGAAGGTATCTGTCACTTAAGAGCTGAGACTTCAATGATTTTTCCCCCAAGTTTCTCCATGCATCTTGAAAACGGCCCATAAAAATTAACAAACCCACCAAAAGCTAGGCAAGAGGCACAGAAATTCACAGAATTCTCTGAAAAAGATTACTGCAACTTGGAGGTTATTCAGCCTCACTTACCTGCTGTGCTGTTTCAATCCTTTCATCCTCCATCCCCAGTATGGAAAACCCTTTCAAGAGGACATCCTCTGTGGATTCTGGCACCGTAGCTGTCAGTGTAACAGTTAGCGACTGGGATGTCAGGCTGCACAGATCTTCAATTGGAAGCTGCTCATGAAAACCCACAAACTTTAGTTAGAGAACTTACTAAGAATTCAGCAAGTTCAGTAATACTTACTAAGTATTCAGCTCAACAATAACACAATCCAAAGCATCAACTTCAGAAAATTACGAGCATCTACTTTTGAAGAAAAAAATGCATTGGACACTTTATCCATGAATATGATAATACACCAACAACTACTATATCTATATATTCAGAAACACCTAACAATTTTTTTTTTTAGTTAAAGTCAGAAAATATTATACAACATTTCATATAAGTACATGTTTGTGAAAGAACAGAAACTGAATGTGCATGTACCCGACATACTGGTGAGCTATACTGTAATTTCCATTTTAACTGGTTCTATACCCAGAGAAATGCACTAAAAAAAGTATCTAAGAACATAAGAATTCAGAACACAGGCAGAAGCAAAAATAAATGCCCTATTGTGTACACTACATGACAATATCATGGCGCAGGAGTTGTCAGATTTTTTTGTCAGATATTAAGAGAAAATTAAAGACTTAATGCTGCCAGAATTTGTTTAGGAAATAGCTTTTCATGTTCTATCAAATGCTTTTTTAATGAATTCAAGCTAAAAAGAAAGGCTTTTCTAGAAGACAAGAAATCGCTCTGCTGAACATGAATTATCAGCCACAATGATTTTTTTAAGCAAGAAAAATATGAAAAAAAAATAACTCGAGGGAACTTACATTTAAGTATGATTGGAGACTGTAAATCAGCTTATATAGAGGAAATTAATTCAAAACAAATATCATTATATGCTCTTAATTAATGTAATACCCCTTTTAATTCACTTCATGAGTAAACTATGTTTTCTATTGCTGAGAACATCAGCAACATAAAACCAGAAAATGATGCTTAAATACAAATTAGTATCTATCTAGAAAATTACTCGCTTAATAAAGTATTCATTGCCTGGTAAGATTTGAGAAAAGACATAGTGAGCTATCTTGTTCAACAGGCAGGACCCTAGCTGGGGAGCCAGGGTTTCTCTCATGACTACTTCTGAGGAAAAGACAAGTTCATCAGAGCCTGCTTTTTCTGAACAGCCGAGACACCACTGTCCCAATCCACTTCAGCAGGAGCTGAGACCAGCTGAAGTACGTCTTGGCATCCCCGTTGTCCTGACTTGCAAATATAGTACCTGCCTTGTTGCAAAGCTGGTTTAGGTCCTTAAGAACATCTTCCAATAGCAGCACATCATTCTACAATACTTTTGGATACTTGCCAATATTTACTTTAGTACAGATGCATACAGCTTACACACAAAAAAAAAAAGAAACCAGGAAGCATGAAATGAAACTGGTGCATTTCAGGAAGGAATAATTGTTCTACCCTCTCTCCTTTTTTATTCTGACCTTTCAGACACTTGCTGAGAACCAACTTTGTTGATTTTATGGCACTATATCTTGTGCTATGATCCTGTTCAAACAGAAAAACTCTCATGAAAAGTATAGTTAAGGAATGCAAACATTTCACTCCCCTTCCCTTTGTAGACAAGGGAGCATTCATAAATAATCACCTTGTCAGAACTTGTTATTTTATAACAGAGTGGAAGACCACATCTTCCATGGTAATGACAAATTAATAAGTTTTTTACCACTACTGTTGGCTTTATTCGGCTCGTTGAATCATCTGTAAGTTATTCCAGGAAATAACATTGGGGCCAGCTACTATGCATTGATTGGGATCAAATTAAGAGGACCAAAACCACGTAACTCACAACTAAAGCTCTCAATTTCAAGAGGGCAAACTCTGATGAACTGAGGTAAGTAGTAAGGACAGTCAAAGAAAGCCCCGTGGATTTTAAGAGGCAAGCTGCCACCACTGCCTACAGACACCCTGCAAGTCAGGGCGGGCGGGCGGGCGGGCAGGCAGCCCCGCGGCATGAGGCACCTTGGGAGGACTGAAGGACGAGCGACCCCTCCCAAGGGAGGTGAAACGAGGCGGCGGGCTGGGGAAGCGGCTGTGGTCGCAGCGGGTCAGGGCCCAGGGCTCGGCTGGCCTGAAACCCCGCTAGAACGTAAAACGCTGTTCAGCCCCGTAAGAAACTGGAGGAGAGCGGCGATCCCGTAGGCTTCAGCCGGTTGAGCCGGGCCGGGCCACGCCACTACCCCCGGCCGTCTGGCAACGTGGCACCGCGGGGCCTCCCGCCTGTCCTTCCTCCCTCCGACCCGGGCAGTGCTGCCACCTCACCTCGGGCGGCACCGGCAGGTTCTCGGCCGCCGCCTTCAGCTCCAGCACTGAGTCCGTCTGGCGGTCGCTGAGCGGCGCGGAGGGCTGCGGGCGGCGGTCCCACAGGCTCAGGCGGTCCCGCACCTCCCTGCCCGCCGGCTCCGTGGGCGGCGGCTCCGCCATGCTGCCGGCGGGGGGGCGAGCGGCTCCCGGGCCGGGCCGGGTCGGGCCGAGGGGGCAGTGGGTCGGAACGCTTGAGAACACGGCGGCACTTCCGGGGGAGGCACAGGGGGCTCCACGTCGCGTGGCAGCAGCGTCATTAGCAGGAAGAGAAGTGCGTCAGCGAGGGGCGGAAGGAGAGAGAGAGAGCGCGAGCGAGCGGCGGCTGGGCGGGATAGCGCCCTCTGCCGGCAGGGAGGAGCGCAGACGGCTGCTGTTTCGCGTCCCCCCATTTCCTCGGGCATGGAGGGACTCACGGCGCCGGCAGGCCTGTGGCTCCCCAGGGCACGGCGCCGGGCAGCCTAGAGCCAGGCTGGGCTGTCAGCTGACTCGTCCCCTCCATTCGCTGGACCCTTCTTTCCCAATGCGGCCGAGGCAGGGAGTCCGCAGGACAACCCTGCTCAGGGCAGCTCACTTCAGGCCACCCTCCCCCTGCAGCCAGCCGCACTTCTCCGGCGCAGTAGTTCTGTCCCACACTCAACTGTTTCAAAACATCGCTGTTAATAACCAAGCCTTGCTTTTGCAGCAGTGTTTTTAATCTAGTTTAATCCGACATGACAACTGAAGTTCTCCTGAAACAGATGAATAAAGCACAGGAGCTCCTGCTGCCCCCACATCTGCCTTCACACCGGTCTCGCACCTCTGCCTGCCACCAAGAAGGGCTGTTGTCGTCCCCTTGGCTCTGCTCTTCCCGGGACAGCACGGACAGTATTGAGGCAGGTAAAGAGAGCGCGCCCTCCAGTTTGACAGCAGACAACTAGTTTTCATTTTTTCTGCAGCATCACCCGCTCATCAGAGCTGCTTTCCCCACCCTCCCTCAGAACCTGCTGGAACATTCATTCTTTACTTTGGAAATCACTACCTTTGGTTTGGTGTTTCTTTTTGTTTATCATTACACATTGAACTGAATCCTGAGGCATGCTTCAATTAAAGAGATTGAGCACAGCTGAAGGTAGTCACCTAAGCAGTCACCTTCAGCTGAAATCCTGAACTCATTTCACTGTTTCAATGTCTTCTGGGCTTAGACAAGATGGACGGTGAAATCAACTGCTATCTGTTGCTCTGCAGCTTCCCCGCAGAGTATCTGGTGCAGTGTGCTTTCCCCTGACTTATTCCAAATGAGTAGATTCCTCATCCCCTCAGCACTGCATCCAAACTTGTGCTCCCACACATGAACTCCAGAAACCCATGCTGGGTACAAGTGTAATAAATGTTTTGCTACTACACACAATTAAGCAGATTGATCTGGAACAGATCAAGCAGTTTTGTAATAGAATGGGAAATGGTCTTACAATTTAAGATATGTCAAAGAACAGTGGAAACACAATCTAATGCATGCTATTCAGCCAGTAAATTACAGGAATGTAAGTTTTTAACTACAGTAACTTTAGCCTGCCTTGGCTAAATAACCAGTAACTTCATACAGTCCAATGCCAGCAACCGCTTTCCTTTGTTAATCACCTTGAGGTATTTGAAAACTCACCCCCACCCCCCCCCGCATTTGAAACTTGGAAACCAAAAACACTTCAGAGTCATTACTTAGCGATTTTAAAACTTTTAGTAAGCTTAAAAATGTAAAACATACACTTAGTTTACACAGTGTACAAAAATATTTACAAACATTTCTATTAAAGCATAGAAACAACTGTACAGAAAAACACTGCCCATAAACATACCCATATACATAGAAAAACATTGTGCCTCAGGAGAGAAAGTGCCTCGTGCATTTAAAAATCCATTTATGAATTCAAAATCAGTAGTTTTAAGTGATTATAGTAATTTTGGAATCACAATTAAATGCCTTTAAATGGAAAGTATGATTAAGCAAAAACATTTAAGAGATTAACACAATGCCACAGAAGTACAAAGCTATGTATCCTTTGTCCCCCACTGTGAACACAGGAGGACCACAGTATGACTTGCATCTCACATTTCCTTTCCTGGAATTCAACAGCAACATTTGCTATGAACCGTGACGTAACTCTTTAGTTAATGGCTCTGAAGTTTTGATATGTGCTTTTAGGCCAAAAGGTAATGGTGCTTTAAGGAAGCTGTGGTTGATTTCTACACAAAATGTTTACTTGCATGTAACAGCATCCTGGGCCTGTTGGATGTATGGAAGTGTTCAGCAGTTCTGGGTTTGGGGGTCTTTTTAAAGGAAAGCAGTCTTTGTAGCAGACTTAACTTTGGGAGGGGTTTGGTTCTTTCCACATAGGCACCTACATGACACAGCCTGAACTGCTCAGGGTACAACTTGCATCTTGGAGATGACAGGCAACAGCCTGCAACCGTTACCCGTAGTTCTTCCCAGCAATGGAATAATCATGGAAAGTTTCTCTGCAAGATAGGCAGATGAGCATGGACTTGTTTGAACTTCATTCCTACTTGCAATTTACATATGAATATGTGGTAGAATCACTTATGCTGAAAACCAAGAATGATACATTGGAGAAAAAAAAAAAGTCTTTGCTCAAGCTATGCAAAACTGACAACTGCAGCAACCACACATTCAAATGAAGCTGGATAATTCCCAGAAAATTATGCAGACATCTAAGGACTTTGAACACCAGAAAGCTCTAAAACCAGAAGCAGATTTTGATTTGCAGCATGTATTTTGCTGAACTGAAAGCCTGAAAAGATCTCTTGTGACACTGCCAGTTGATTAGAAACTATTACAGGCAAATTGTTTACACTTCTGAAAGCAGGAAAAGCCCAGCTCCTTGGTACTACCTATCTCCCTTTAGAGAAAGATTGTTCTTTGTCTCTTACACCTATAAACACTGTGCATCTGAGTCTCAACAGCATGAAGTTTGCTTTACACATCTTCACATTCAAGGACACTTCAACAGTTGACAGAGGGTATTCCACCATGTTTGGTTCAGTCTAGAAAAGAGTGCACATTGTCCACTGAATCACATGAGCAAGCCACTGTTATAGGAGCCAGGTAGCCTTGAAGTTACTTCCAGGTTGTTCTCATTCACAACAATCTTTTAATGATCTCTTCCTACTGGCCACCATCTCAGACAGTAATGAGCAGATACTCAGGATAACTTACAAGTTGCCCTAAACTCAAACAGTACTTTAACAGAATTCATACAGTCCAGCATGTCAGAAGTCCAATTTCTTTAGCTGTTCATATGTCAGAAAGAACTGGAACAGCTGATTAAGGAAAACACTTTTTTGTTCACGCAGTGCAAGATGGTCATTTCACTACTAACAGACAGCAGCATCTGTATGAAGCTTTGCTCTTCTCTTGGTTCCTATGAAACTGTGCTGGTTGACCATTTTTGTTATGTATTGTTATGTTATGTGTTGCTTAAGGGCACTCCTGTACATCAAAAGCTTTAAAGGCGGATGATGCCAACTGCGCTGCCATCCCTGTTCCTCAGGATCTTAAACACAGGACTGCAGAGGCAGGAGAGTACTACAAAGGCCCTTGGAGACTTTACTCAACTTTGATAAGATAAAGTAGGTTTTCTCACAGTCAAAAAAATCTTTACTACCAACCCACTTTCCAGGGTTCCAATCAGCTGGCTCCTGAAACACAAATCAGGCTGTGTGAGACTAAGATAAATACAGAAAGATTTCATGACTAACTGCTAACAGTTTCCCCCATCCTGGAAATACCCCCATTCCTAACTCATCTGGTCAATTTTATTTAAATCTAGACTCCAAACTACAGAAATGAATGGGTAAGAAATTGGAGGATCAGAAAAATGTTCTGCAAGATCACATTCTAATATTGACTCTGGGTGAATCACAAATTCAATCTGCCCAGCAGCAGTTGACTAAGAAAATGGTCAACTACAGCATTTTCCATTCATAAAAAGGGAATATTTGTGCTGACATGACACTCTTCACACCAAGCACTCCATGAAACTGCCTATCAATACTTGCTGTTGTATGGCTAGTGTCATTTTGCACACCTTTGAAAAGGATACGATGATATTCCAAGGACCAAGTCTTAACCAGTTAGGCCAAAATCCTTTATACAAAGCAAAAAAGCCTTCATTCTTCCACGTCTGGGGGGGGGGGGGGGGAAAAACACAACAAGAACACACTTATGTAATTCTTTATAGTAGAAAAATGCAAACAGCATCTCAGCTACCAAGATTTTATACCACTGAAGGGGCTTGTTTAGTGCTGTAACCTTGATTTAAGCATACTGTATGATAGGGCAGGGAAACATTTCATTGGATAAGGCCAAGAGTAATGCCTGCAGAATTACCTGGCAGTCTGTGTCATTTAGTACCCAACCTCGATACATCCTAATTGCATTCCTGTTTTTTTGTTTGGTTGGTTTTGTTTTTCCCCAAAAAACCTTGCAGACAGCTGCATGTAAACCTGCAGCTCATGTTAGGCACCCCCTTGAAATTTTTCAGTTTGCGTTATGGACTTCACAATATTGCACTGAACAGTGTGACTTGGACTGTTACACCAACTGGACTGTTCAGTCAACAGTTTGGACACCAGCAGTTCCTATTCACTCTTCTCGATGTAAAAGGTGATCATGCTCGCACCTCATACCAGATTAGGGACTCAAGAAACCAAACCAAAATAATCAAACTCAGAGACTGACATTGCCTTTGGCTGTCCTAGGCTCTTCCTTACGCAGTAAGCAAAGAAAACCATCTGCTCCAGAAGATACTGTTGTTTAAGAACTGGCCTATGAAATTAGCATTTCCTGTCAATATCCTAACATCATATAAAGGTAACCAAGAGACAGTGCTGCTGAGGTTCAGTCTACACATCCAAGTGCCAAAAGGAATAACCATGGCTTGGCTTCGCGGACGAAGATTTGGGAAGGGCTTTAAACGTGAGTACACCCTTCAAGCCTGCGCGGTGGATTTTTTAGGTGAGGCACAGCGTGCGCGAGACTGGCCCCACCCTTTACACCTGAGGTTCATCTGCCAGGGCCTAGCGAGCTTGGACGGTGACAGCGAAGTCCTCAGGTCGTAGGTTTGGTTAGAGTATCCTTCTCTTAGATGGATGGCCTTACAGGGCTAAACGAGCTCCATCTGCCCGGGTTTGGACTTAGAGTTGTCCTTCTCCTAGGATGGTTGCCCGAAGGCTAGTGAGCCCATCCTGCCCGTGGACACACTTTGTCTGACCCTTCAGTTGAGACCTGTCTGGCTTGGGATACCCTACCGGAGGCATATGCCACCACCAGCATAGCTCTCAACTTCACAAGGGCATGCAAGCTCTTTCCCCACGGCAAGGGGGTGCCCGTGAAAGAGTAAAAGGAATAAAGTACCTGCAGTACATACTAACTTTCTTCCTGCCCTTCTGTCAAGACAGCAGATCATTTTCACAGCAAGTGTGTTACTGGCAGTTACAGTTGTTTTGAGCATAAGGGCAAAAAACCCATCTAAGTTACTAGGGAAATACTAATTTCTAGGGAAACTTAAAACAATTTCAAGTGCTACACCAAAACCACTGCTTGATGGTACCAGTTTCTATTTATGTGGATATGTGAACAACTTACTTGAAACAAACAATCCAAAGTACCCTTGTAGTTTGAGTGTCCTCCATGTTGTTGGCTTCTCTGATTCATCATACGTGTTCTCACAACATCAATTGGGTTGGATGCAAGGGCTCCAGCTAACCCACAAGTAAAACTTGAACTAACAAAAGAAAGATTTAATGAAATTTGACCTACCACATTTAAAGGTGCACAAGAATATCCCCTCCCCAGAAAACATGTAGTAATAATGCTTTTAGTTAAAAATTATATGTGCTAATAGATACAAGAAATTACTCTTGATTTACTATAAAGCATAATTTTGAAGATTTGTTACACATCCCTTATATACAGTTTCTGTATACTTGAACAGATGTTTGTGCCTCTAAGAATAGCAAATACTTGTTTGGAACTTGCCTCTAACCTCAATTCCCAAAGCTGAATGATTCAGACCATCCACAAAACAAAATTCCATATTCAAAATTAAGTTAAACCCAATTCCTAAACAAAATTGGCTTTCATGCTATGTGTTACCACTGGAGGAGCATTAAAAATTATAAACACATCAGAAGTATATTTACATCTAGACAGACGATATAAAATCCAAAAGATTCATCCCCCATAATAAGAACTAACCAATGATGAGCGATGCAAACAGCTAGTTATACAAACTTACAGGAAGTGAGTATATACTGTATCTCCCATAAATCCAGACATAATTATGTGCTTCTTGGTAAGGTCATACACTGGCAGTTCCACTCCAACAACAATAGCAGCTCTCTGTGCTGTCAATGATACTCCCTGTCAAAAGAAAGTTTACAGTTTAAATTTAACTTTTGTGCACCATCTGAAAAGCCTGGCTTTTATAACACAAAGCAACACACCATCAATGCATTAAGAACATTGTGAATTCAAATAAGGCTAATTAGTACAAGTTTTAGATGTATGTGCTCCGAAAAAATGCAAATTCAAGTTAATAGATTAATCACTTTTCCACACTGAATAGCAATTTCAGTTCCTTTATGGTACTCCATATCTGCTTAACATCCAAATTCTTACATAAACAGTCAGCTAAGTCCTCAACCACCAGGTGATACTGGCTCTCCTCTCTGCTAACTGAAAAATTACAAAGTAAGGAATCATCAACTCATCTGGTTGGAAGAGACCTTTAAGATCATCAAGTCCAACCATACTCCCCGCACTGCCAGGGTCCCTAAACCATGTCCCTCAACACCACATCTACATGTCTCAGACACCTCCAGGGATGGGGACTCCACCACCTCCCTAGGCAGCCTGTTCCAATGCAGAAAAATGGAGATCAAGAAACTTCGGAGAGAAAAGCACACTAACAGAAAAACATTACTATTTTCCAGCTGTTTCAGAACAATTGTCCATTCTTGGTCTTCAGTTGTTAAACACTGACTGTAACTGGTGTAAGAGGCAACCTACAAGACTGAGTACAAGAATTCCTGAGCTAGAGGGAATGTTCATTAGTACCTTTCCTTCCAAACGTTCTTTAGTATGTGTTTTAAAAAGAGCAAAGTATACAGACTAAGAGGTGTCTTGCAAAGGGTCGTTGAACTAGTCCTAGAGCCAGTCACCCTAATTTAAACTTCCATTTGCCTCCCCTTTATTAAGTGGCCAATCCTTGAACACAAGACTGGCAGTCACCCTTTGTCAAAATGCACAAGACACTAGCAGTGCAGTCATGACAAACCACATACATATTAGCTACTGACTTTTATTTTTGGCAAAGAATTCTGTAGAAGTACATGAAAATGAGTTGAGCAAGAAAGTGTACTTCAAGTGTAGGATATAGTTCAAAAAACTTGCCTTCCATAATCCTTTAGTGCCTTCCTTTTGGTAGATCTGTATGAAGTTGCCCATCATTCCTCCTTGAATCACACTGCCTTGGGCTTGCATCCTGATCTGAGATTCATTTGAAGATAGAATTAGAAAATGAAACTTTTCAATCATACAACCAGTAAGTTTAATACAGTTTTATTAACTTTAAGTTACAATCTTAAGTAGTAATTCAACTTTTAATACAACTTAATAGCTGACATTATAACCATGATGCAATCTTTTGAAGTGCCTTAACTATCCAAACGCAGCCGCTAATTTTGAACAAGTACATGGTGCAGTTCTTAACTGCATTAAGTTACTTCTATTTCTGTACTTGTACACTACTCCATTTAGATTAGACTGACAGATGGGTTCTGCAGGATGTCCTATACAGTGTTCTCACAGGAACATGTCAAAATGAAATGTTGAAAAGATTAAGGTTTCAGCTAGTGAGAACCATGGTCTTCAACCCTGTGGATTTCCAAGAATGTCCTTGGGAACCTGCCATGGGAACTACCAAATACAAGTTTGGTGACAAGCAAGTTGGTACATGGCCATAATTTGGGGCAAACCCTAATTGAAGTCAAACTTGAAATAGAAGCTTATGTTTGAAATGCCTCTACACAACCACACCAGCTCTATGAAGGACTAAGTTTTTAGTAGTTTTAGAAGAAAACTACCATTTAAGTCACTTGCTACAGTGCTGTAACTTAAATACCATCAACCCTTTTAAGTAACTGCAAAAGAGGTCATTGACTGTCATTAAGCTAACAGATTCTGAAAGAGGTCCAATTCTTTCACCAATTCTCTTTAAATGACTGTTGCTACAACACTAGTTCCATAGGACACCGGACTGCAAAGCCTCTGTACAGGATTAAAGAATCATACAGTACCAATAGCACTCACTGAAACTCTTGCCTCTGAATAGATCTTCACCCATTTTGATCTCTAGAAACATCCTAGTATAACAGTGTAACCAAGTATAGATGAAATATGCAGCATGTCTTCCATACAAACACTACAGCATGAAAGTTAAGAGTCACCTTAAATTATTCTCTCCCCACTCCCAGAAAAAGTTATATGGATCCAACCACCTCCCCACCTATCAGTTTCCTGGTGTATCCTTCCAAATAATTAGTACAGACCCGAAGCAGGCTCCAAGAATTCAGAATGTTACTGTTTTTTTAAAGTTAAGAGATGAATAGTGTTACAAAACAACAAATTCTATATTCATCATAAGACTCTGCATTTCCTCAAGGAGAGGACAAAAACTAAGGACAAACTCTACAGAATACATAATTACCTTTAAGACATCTGTAGGGTTGGCAATAGATGATGAGATTACACCCGAAAGAACACCACATAGAACATTTATCATCAGGGTTTCATCTATTCCATAAACAAAGAAAAAAGTTTAGCTGCAGATTTACAAAGCTTAAGATAATGCCTAAGGGCAGGATGATGCCACCCCTCCTTTAACCAGAGAGAGTACCAATTACAGAAGCCTTAAAAACTGCTCTGACAAGTTTTCCTTGCTGATTCACTTTGTTGTAATTGATACAAGGAATGTCTTCTTGGTAAACTTGTTCAAACTGTTACAGTAAGATAGCAAATGGAAACAACCAGCTTCAATTAAATTGAAAAGAACTCACTCACCTTCTGGATGCTCAACAAACATTCTTTTTAAGCTCTGGTAAGTGCCTATTTTTATAGTTCCATACGAAGCCTGCCGTAGCATTGCAGGTGCAATCCTGCAAAAACAGGCAGAGATAATATTTATGCTCAAAATTGCAAGAGTCTGATTATAAAATACTTTTTAGAGTAGGAAAGACTGAACACAAGATACCTACCAGAGAAAGCTTTGTTCATTTAAATCAACAATTTAAACTCACTACAGATAAAACAAGGTTTTGAAGTGCTTCGGGTTTTTGCTATTAGAGCATACCTCAACTCCTGATCTATAAAATAACCAGCAACGTTGTCCAAAACATAATACGCAGATTACATCTTTCCCCCACATCTTGCATGTTTTAAAGATAAGTTTGCCTGTTTGTTTACACACGCAGTTCAATTTTTTTTCCTGATAGATGGAACAGCCATAGCAGCACTGTATAAAATAACTTTATGCTTATCTATTTTAATTTTTTTCCACATATTTTGTGTTTTTAAACATGAGATGCTATTGCACAGTGCAAAGATTGAAGAATTCTAAGCTTGGGCTTTCAATTTCAACATTAATTGAGGCTAGCCAAATACCCTGTAAATCTGAAACCCGGGAATTCACACACTATGGGCTTATACTTATCAATATATTGTTCATAAACCATTACTGAAAGTCAGTTAATGTTACCCAGAGTATAAGGCTTTCAATCCTTCTTCTCTGCATATTTTGACTAGTGCATGCACCATTCCACGGTAGCGGATCTCTTTATATTTGGCATCATTAACTTGACCTTGAACCTGCAGACGTGTTTTGGTCAGATCAATGGGGAAAGTACCTTGAAGAAAAACCAAAGAGAAAATTAATCAAGTATTTACCTAACCAAAGGCAACAGAGAATATGATACAAGAAACAGCAGCCTTTATTATATGCTAAAATATATAAAATACTGCCAGAGAAAAATTACTTACAAAGACTTTCTTTTAAACAAGTGTTTCATTTTACATCACCTTGCTGGTTCTTGTCTGCTTGTCAGAGGCCCTATCTACTTCCCATGTTAGGTTTTGCATTCACTGTTTTCAGGCAATGTGGCATCAGCTGTAAACAGCCACACTGAATAGGACTCTGCAATCACAATCAAGTACAGAGTTTCCATGTGTATTCTACCAACATCTTTGAACAGAATTCCATTGAAGGCAAAAAAATAAATTCCACAGGACAAGCTATACAGATTCTAGTCTAGAATCTAATAAAAGCAACAGCAGCAGTACCCATTTCTGTTACTGCTTTCCTGTAGCAGGATGTCAAGTTGATACTATCCATCCTTTAGGAAAGGGTTTAGAAAGCATAACCCTCCAGAGCTTATCTTTAGGAAGGGGACCACGTCAACATTTGATACTCACCTAAACACTAATAGGAGTCAGGATTAACTACATCTGGTCTAACAAGGTTTACCAGACAAGCAAGGCCTTCATGGATTGCTTGTCTTCCTCAGGAAACTTTTGGCATCATTGGCCACATTCAGTCAAGTGAAATAAGAAAGGGTTTAAGCTCAAGTTTAAACAGGATTCATAAAAGAAGGTAGAAAAGGAAAATAAAATAGTAGTTTTTAGATGTAGTATAAAAATTACACTTCTTTATTAGACAGACTTCTCAAGCAAGCCCACCACGTCAGACTTCATTCCTCTGCTATGAAAACACAGATTTCCTTTGTTTTCATTTACATGCATTTCAGGTAAGACTTTAAAAGGATATTAGTATTTTAGGATTGTCTTTAGAGTAGGCACTAAGACATCAGGTGCACTGTCTCACTATAGCAATCATTCTATGTTTCACACTCAGTGAATTTAAGTATTCAAATCCAATCAGCCACTCACGTTCAAGAAAAAAGGAATTTAAGCTGCAACATAGCTACTAAGAGGAGCTAAGAGAAAAAACTTAGAAGTTAAGAGCTTAACTTGCCTACTCTAGCAAAACATGAGCTGTGTATACTTACGACCACTGTCTAGGAACAGAACAAACACCAAATAACAGAATCCAAAGGTAAAGTTTGTATAAAAAACAAGGCTCACAGGACATGAGTTTACAGACAGAAGTATTCTGACATTGTAACAAAGTTCTCAGCAACTCTTCAGTCAGCATTAAAGGAAAAAACTCCTACACTGTAGAGCAGTATATACCTCTGTGCCACCGATAGTCCCTTTTAGAACAAGCTTGTTTCTATGCTATCTGAGGAAAACTTACCACATTCTGCAGTGATTGATGCTAAGCCTCCATAAATAAAGGGTTTCCAGTTTAATGCTGACATTATTGATTTTTCTTTCTGTGAAATAAGAAAATGATTTAATGCTTCTGTAAGTACACCTGTTATATAAATATATACACTAACATTTATTAAAACTTTATGCCTTACTCATTTAAGATGGACCTTCCAAATGTAAGGGTAAAAACATTTAATATCTTTGACAATCTGAAAAAAGTCAGTAAAACTCCACAAAGGCATCTGAGTTCAAATCAATGTCTCCGCTATGTATTTGGACCACCACTGTCCTCACCACAAAAGGTTAAAGTAGCTTTTCTCCCAAACACAATCTCAAGCAGCACTGCAGTGAATAGCCTCCAATGATTTTTACTAAGCTGAATTAGTTTGAGTACATCCTGCAATCAAATGGAACTTTAAGATAGTCATTACCAAACTTGTGTCCCTTTTTTTTCCTGGTATCAACATTAACATGAGCTGGTACACTTGGACAGAAAAGAGAGGCACATACAACATTTTGCCTCCATTAAGGCCTATCTCTGCTACCAGTGTTCACAATATTCATTCTTGTGAACATTGTATGAAAATAGTGTATATAATCAGATGCATTAAGGCCTTTTACAGTAAAAAAGTTGCTCTAACTTAGAAGTCAACTGAGCAAATTTGACAAAGTCATATTTGTCAAGTTTGACAAATCATAATTAACTATGGGATATGCTTTGCAAAATGCTAAAGTAATCCAATTACCTTAGAAAAAAATAAGAACTACAAAAGCAGAATAGTCTGGCCCATACAAGACTGCCCTTTCCAAAAGCAAACAGGGTTCTCTGCAGCTTGTTTTTCCACTTCCTGTTAACATAAATACTTTCCATTCCTCATTTTCTATAATATCCTGCTACACGTTGGATTCTACAGTTATCTTTTCGCCAATTAATTTTGTGGAATGATTGTACTTGAATCTATTTCCCTTGTCACTTCCATTCCCTGTTGCTTTGTTTATTCAGCTGTACTGCCCAGCTGAAAAATATCGCAAAAGCAGCAGTACCCATTTCTGTTACTGCTTTCCACCAGTTACTTAGCACTGCCTTTTATAAAGACAAACCTACTTTGGTCACTTCCTCTAGAAGTGCAAATAATCCTGTGTCCAAATGAAGTTAACAATCGTTGCAGACACTGAGCACGCCTGAGTAGTTACTGCAGCCCTAGTTTTCCTTCTGTCATTGTTACTTCACGAGGAGTTACCTGGGTCTTCAGTCTTCTGACAAAACAATAAAAAACCCCCATAGATCTCAAAGCACACAATTTCAAATACTCAAGAACTAAGCCTACAGAAATCCAGCTCACTCCTTAGGCCACTGCAGAGGACACCACTGATATATAAAATACCCACCAGGAAAGGGCAAGTAAGGGCACTCACTGTATTGCCAAAAAGAGTGACAAGCAGAGATCAGGAGCCACAGGCATAGACTATGCCAACTTTTCAATGTGAAAGCAGCAGAGCTACCTGAGTTTGACATTGTGCCAGACAGAGGAAGGCCACTTCCAGCCCCAAGTTCCTCATATTCCTGTCTTGCTATGTTTAATGGCAGAAGAATTAATTAACAAAGCCAAGCTCAGGTTCCCTACTATCAGCCACACACACGATCTTTGCTTGAGAAACTTGTCAAAATTGAAAATCGTTAACTTTTTTCCCCTCAACACATTAAAACAAACTTTCATCTATCAAAAGTGCCACAACACTGCTAAAACTAAAATATATCTGTACTTTTGTTCAGTTTGTGTTTCTTTGCCAAGGCAATGAAGACTACTCAGTTTTTCTGTGTAATTCTGGGGCCCTGACACCATGTAGAAGTACACAAGCACAGCCAAATAAAGTTTTCAATTTATGCAGATATTTACTAATATTAGCTGAAGTTTTGATATACGTATAGGCTATTCTAATGCAGAAATTGTATAGCACATTATTCCTTTGACATACTCCAAGGTGAAGGCCTTACCAAGGTTTGCACCTCAGAAAGGCTTATTAGTCTCCTTTCCTGCTATTTAGACCAAGTTAACCATCTGAGTCCTTCTACTTATTTCCACCTTGCATCCCTCCTTTAGCTTTCCATATTTACAGGAAAAAAAGAAAGCAGAGTGGTAGAGTTTATCTCAAAAATAAAAATCCAAAAAGCACACCAGCAAGCACTCTGCCCTTTCACTTCAGCTGTCTCATTCCCCGAATTCTTGTTTCACTTCTTCCTCAGAAATTCTTTCCTACACTGATAAAAATGGTAAACATCTCCTTAGAATAAATCCATTGGCAATTTGATCGGCAAACTACTTAAAAATGAATCCAGACCTCACAGAAGGAATAAATTGGGGTCTCCAGTTTTACTAGAAAGAAATCACCCTTATCAAATGTACATTATTGCTCCCTGAACATCAGTGAGGTGACAGAGGTGATACTACCCCTAAAGGACACTGGGTTAGATTAATACAGCAATGCATCCAACGGTTTTTGTCAAAGTCAGAAGTTGTTAATTATATTTAATTGCCAGCATAACTGAAATAGACTCAAAAGCCCAGGTTCCATAAAAGACTGCATCACTAAAACAAATCACAGAATCATCTGGTTGGAAGAGACCTTTACGATCATCGAGTCCAACTGTTCACCCTGCCCTATAAGGGTCCCTAAACCAAGTCCCTCAGCACCACATCTACATGTCTTTTAAACACTTCCAGGGATGGGGACTCCACCACCTCCCTGGGCAGCCTCTTTCAGTGCTTCACAACCCTTCCGGTGAAGAATTTTTTCCTAATATCCAACCTCCCCTGGCGCAACTTGAGGCAATTTCCTCTAGTCCTGTCACTTGTCACATGGGAGAAGAGACCAACCCCCTCCTCACTACAACCTCCTTTCAGGTAGTTGTAGAGAGCAATAAGGTAACCCCTCAGCCTCCTCTTCTCCAGGCTAAACAACCCCAGTTCCCTCAGACACTCCTTGTAAGACTTGGTCTCTAGACCCTTCACCAGCTTTGTTGCCCTTCTCTGGACACACTCGAGCACCTCAATGTCCTTCTTGTAGTGAGGGGCCCAAAACAGGACACAGTATTCAAGGTGTGGCCTCAGCAGTGCTGAGTACAGGGGGACAATCACTTCCCTGCTCCTGCTGGCCACACTAGTTCTGATACAACCCAGGATGCTGTTGGCCTTCTTGGCCACCTGCACACACTGCTGGCTCACATTCTGTTGGCTGTCAACCAGCACCCCCAGGTCCTTTTCTGCTGGGCAGCTTTCCAGCCACTCTTCCCCAAGCCTGTAATGTTGGAGGGGGTTGTTGTGGCCCAAGTACAGGACCTGGTCATAGGCCTTATCAAACTTCATACTACTGGCCTCAGTCCATCAATCCAGCCTGTCCAGATCTCTCTGTAGAGCCTCCCGACCTTCAAGCAGACTGCACACCCACCCAACTTGGTGTCACCTGCAAACCTACTGAGAGTGCAACTCAATCCTCTCATCCAGATCATTGATAAGAGATGTTGAAGAGGACAGGCCCCAACACTGAGCCCTGGGGGACACCACTGGTGACCGGCTGCCAACTGTATTTGACTCCATTCACCACCACTCTCTGGGCCCAGCAATCCAGCCAATTTTTACCCAGCAAAGAGTACACTCATCCAAGCTATAGGCAACTAGTTTCTGCAGAAGAATGCTGTGAGAAACAGTGTCAAAGGCCTTACTAAAGTCCAGGTAAACAACATCCACAGCTCTTCCCTCATCCACTAAGCAGGTTACCTTGCCATACAAGGAGATCAAGTTGGTCAAACAGGACCTGCCTTTCATAAACCCATGCTGACTGGGCCTTATTACCTGGCTGTCCTGTAAGTGCCGTTTGATGGCACTAAAGATGATCTGCTCCATGACTTTCCCTGGCACCGAGGTCAGACTGACAGGCCTGTAGTTCCCTGGATCCTCCTTCTGGCCCTTCTTGTAGATGAGCGACACATTGGCTAACCTCCAGTCAACTGGTACCTTCCCCGTTAGCCAGGACTGCTGGTAAATAATGGAAATATTTAAATATTCCCCTGTTAGAGAACAGGCTTTAAAACTAGTCGCACACCAAATTCTTTATTAGTTAAAAATATTACTTGCACACTAGGGACACAGTATACTACAGCTTACAGTAGATTTAGCTACTAAAAACAGATTTGACCTTGAATGTTACAGAGGCTTATGCTAAATGAGTTGTTAGTCCTAAAAAGTTATTACCTGTCATAAGCCTGCATGTACTACGTAGTTGTCTAACCAACACTTTTAACTGCATGGATTAGACTGCAGACACACAGCTCAGACTTTGTATTCAAGCAGCAAAGCATCATCAGAAATAAATAAAAGAAATCAAGGCCAAAGCTATCAACCCTCGTGGCAAGTTCTTGCAAAATACCAGCGGTCTTACAAGTACAGAAGCAGTGAAAGACACCCCAAAAAAACCCCTGAAGGGATGCCCTGCAGCAGTCCCTCCCAGAGCAGCACTGTGACAGCCTATTTAAACAGCTAGACCAAGGACACCGCAACACCTGTTAGGGGACAAACGGAGGCAACAACGACTGCACCGACCGACTCCCTTTGAGCGCCAAAACGCAGCACACCGCCCTCCGGCTTCGCCTCGAGGTGCGGAGCATCAGGAGGAGAAAACGACCCGGAGAAGGCAGCGGTATGCTCCTGCTGGGGGTGCAGGGCTCCAGGGGTGACGGGCAAAGCTCAGCAAACCCCCGCTCTCCTGGAGGGACAGCACTCCGTGAAGCTCACAGCGAAATGCCTGCACCAGGCCGGCGAGGCGGCGGAGGAGCCGGCGAGGCTCAACAGGTTCCCGCAAGCCCCTCCGCCGCCTCGCCGGCCGGGGGAACGATGACCGCCCACCCCCCGCGACCTGAGGAGCCGGCAACTGCCCACTCACCACTGAGGCCTCCACGACTCCCGTGTCCTCCCAGACCAACCGCCACCAGCCGGCCGCCGCCCCGCCGGTTATAAAGCCCCGCCTCGCTGCGCTCCGCTCCGCTCCCCTCAGCCGGGGCGGCCGTTGGGGAAGGCGGGGCCCCCCCCCCGCTGCGGGGCTGGGGGAGAGGGCCGGCGGAGAGGGCCGGCGGAGAGGGCCGGCGGGCTCGCCCGAGGGGACGAGCCGCCAGGGGAGGTTTGCTTTGAGGGCGCCCCGAGCCCACCTGTCATAAACCGGGGACAAAAATTAACGGCGCGGTCTTTCCAGTCAGAAGTCTCCTTTCGTCGCTGGCCTTGGGAGACGTCTGGGTAGCGGGGCAGGGTGGTATTTCCCCCTGGCAATCCCGTCCCGGGAGACTGGAACAGGTATGTCAGGTATTTCAGTGCGCCTGGGTTAACGGACGGGTCACTCATCCCTCAGGGTTTCTCCCCATCATTAACGCTAACGACGTTGATTTTTGTCCTTCGGTTTACAGCTGCGTGGCCGCCTGTGCTGCCTAGCGACATGCCAGCAGTATCTGGGTGACACTTCCTTAAACTGGTCCAGGAACCTGAGATACCAGCTCTGTGGAGGAACAGAAAGGGACAGGGCGGTTTAAATAGCTGCTTCGCTCTTTTAAAATATTTTTGGCAAAATAATGCCACCGGTGATTTATTATTATCATGCGGCTTTATGCAATTCTAACTATGTTTCTTTGCATTACCCACACAGAAATTATGCACTCAGTAAGTAAGCTTTACATTGCTTCCTAAATGTATACTCAGTGCCCTTCCAGAAGCATCAGGACATGGGCTGTGGCCACCATAACACTGCCTGGCCGGAGGAGGAACGCGGGGGCCATCCAAAAGGGCAGGTCTCAGCTGCTGTACTGGTGGCATTGACCGGTCCGTGAAGACTGGACGAGAACCAGAACTAATCCATTCCCTTGGTTCAGAGCCCGGGACTCCCTGTGAACTAGTTGAAATTAGCTCTTTCTCTGCCCCTAAAGGCAGCCTGTTCTGGCAACTCTGCGCTTTCCTCTTCTGACTGGAGAGATGCCAGACCTGCTTGTAAGACCCAACTCCACGTGCTTGTAGGATTCACCTGGGTGGTGCAGCACTGCTGCCGCTGTCACTCCACTGCCTCGCAAGTGGATGGCATACCTTACCCCTGAAAGGTCAAAACACACTGCGGCATTGCTCCCCTCACTAATCTCAGGGCAGGGCTGGCAGCTGAGAAACTGTTTGAGGTCACCGGCCAGTGGAGGAAGAGGATAATGCCTGTTCAGGTCTCATTAAGAAGCTGGCTGTGGCCTTACATGAACCTGTCAATAAAACTGAAGGAATTCATATTTTGGGTCCTCGTGTGCTGTAAATGCTTCATGCAGTGAAAATAGTTCTCTACAACCATCTAAACCCACTGCAGACCTCCCAGAAATTTTACATCTCAGTGTTGCAGCATGGGCAGCCCACAGAGCTCATGCTCCAATTGCGGTGTTGCAATTTGTAGATCGGCCTCTCCGAAGGTACACTCACACATCACGATTGGTACTCATGTTCAGACCCACTCCTGAAACTCCTTGTAACTGTCTAGTACTTTCCAAGGTTTATATCTACAGCCAGGAGGATCTTATCTGAGGTAAACTTTGAGTGGCTCCTTCCTTTCTTTTTGCGGAGATCATTTGGACTGATTCTAATGCTGAGTGATTTTGCAGGGCAGCCACTTCTGTTTTCTGACTTCCCAAATATCTGTCTCCTTTTAAAAGGACTCTAGTTCCAGTTTGACCTTAAGTTGTTCTTAAAGTTTGACCTTCCCCAGGCAGCCGGGTTTCTATCTCTGATGCCAGCCAGTTCCTGTTCAAACATTACAGCTTGCACCTGATCACATTTCTTAAGAATCTGTTAGTCCTCAACTGTGTGCCCCTGAATACAGAGGAATCCAGGCTAACTTTCGTTACTTGTAGTGACTTTTGGATGGGTCCTCGGAATAACCTTTTTTCTTGTATTTTCAACGCAATTCATACTATGAGATATGTAATGCTTTTATCAACAGCCAGTGGACTATTTTTGGCAAGCTGCCTTAAGCCTGTCATCAGTGCCATATCAGCAGTTGACTTTGGTGCTCAGCATCTATTCACGTGTCTCTGATCCATGTGCTGCTGGTCACAACAGTTGCTACTGTCTTACAACAGTTTTGTCCAAAAGCCAGTTCTTTCCTGCTGGGCTGTATAGGGCTAAGGTTTAATTCATTAGTTCCCAGACCCCTAACCTTACTGCTTCTCAATTTGCTCACACATATTTTGTGTTTCTCTTTTAAACAAAAGAAGGCCACCCTCAGACAATTCTACCAGAGATCTCTGCTTTTTGTGCACTGATCCTTGTTTCACTGTTTCCAGTGCTACTTATGACAGAAAGTCATTTCTCTTCTGCTCTCTGCAGTGGTGAAGACAGTTTTGCCTGGTGTCCTACTGATTAAATGAGCAGTTAGTGAACTGACTCAGATGGTTACGGGTATTATTCAAACTGCCTTGTCATTTTATCACTAGTTATAACCACTAGAGAGTTTCCTTGGTCTCTCGGAAACTTTCGTACTTACTAGTTGCATCATTCATTTGCTTTGTTCATGTTCTGTTGGCTGCATGATTAAAGCAAGTCTGGCACATGGGAGTCAATTGCTCCCTGCCCTGGCACAGCCTTCTCATCTTCGGTGTTTGCACTTTCTGTCTGAGGAGTTATTTAATCTGACCCTCAGTCATATGGCAGATTACTTTGTTGGAAAAAAATAAACACTTGATGTGCTATTGGCATGTATAAAAATATAAAATGTATTAAATAGTCCTTCCATTGTGTTTGCCAGGGGCAAAGCCTCAGCTAGAACACCTCGTCCGGCTAGGTGTGATGTGTTTCAGGAGGGCTGTAGAGAGGAGTTAGGAGAATAAGGCTAGGGACACAGAACATGATCTGCAAGGAAAGAATGAAAGAAGAAGACTTGTTTAGTTTAAAAAAGATTGATGATGACATAATCCTCAAGACTGAAAGGTGGCCATACAGAGGAAATGGATTATATGTTCTTCAGCCCTTGTATTAGACATCAGAACAGACCTTCTAGTGGTATGGGCAGTGCTAGGTGAGACTGACTGGGGAGCTTGCAATGTCTTTGTCATCACAAGCTTTTAAAAACTGTTAAGCAGCTGTTCCTCAGCAGTAGTTTCAGCCTGGACATTTCAGCCCAAGCACTGAGATGGACTGTCAAGGCTCTTTCCATCCCTTTTTTCTGTAATTATTGAATGGCATTTCCTGTTCCAGCTTCTAGCACGTCATGTGGGCATACAATAACAACACATCTTCCAGTTTCTAAACAGACTCTGCTGTGCAGAGTTCAAGGAGAAAGGAAACTGAAAGCAGGAATAACAGTAAATGTTATTTTGTAGCCTTTTAGTTAATAAATATTTTTGATAATCTGACTTGGGCTATGGCATTGGCAAGAGCCAAAGGTCTTTACTGTATCCTAGTTTTGTGGATATAAAAGGACCATGTTATTTGTTTTTAACATGTAAAGGGTGAAAGAGCAGAGGACAGTCACAAGCTTTGAGGGTGAAGGAACTGAGGATAGTTCCGGGCTTTGAGTGGACGAGAGAATCATACAGCATGGGTTCCCAGCAAGGCAATTCTAGTAAATGTAAACCTGTCATCCAGACAAAATTTCCTGAAAGTGTTGCAATCTTCCAGCAGGTCCTGGGAAATTGATTTATCTTCATTTCTGAGACTCCCTACAGAGATAATTCCCATGTAGGTCATGGTGCTGGCTTTGGTGTTATTTGAATAAGCGAATTAAAAGCTGTTAACGATTCTCAGATAGGAAGTCACTACAGAAGGCTTTTCACTAGTGTACAATACTTTCCAACCCCAACAGATGATCCGAGAAGTAGGCTGTTGTCCTCTGACTGCTTGCCAAATAAAGATCAGTCACAATTGCTTCACAGAGGCTTTTGTCACATGTGGCACTGAGGCTAAACAAGCAGCAGCAGTAAGAAATTATGCCAATTAGAATGCTAGCAGATGTCACACGAAGAAAAGTAAACATGTTTCTATGCCCTACTGAAAACCGGGCAGCATGGGGTGTAAGGTGTGGCCTAACCTTTTCTGCAAGAGGAGATGGTTTGATGTTGAATGAAGGACAGAGCAGTCGGTGAGACCCCAAAGAACATGGTACATTCGGTATGTTTTCTGCCATGTTAAGTACACCCCTTATCAGTACTCTACATCCAGGGAAAGCAGGAAGCATCTGCTGGGGAAAATACATATTGGCCCGTGACTGTCCTGTGAAAGCAGAGTTACAGTTGAAGCAGTTCTACAGGAATAGAAATGGGACTTATACCTGATAACAGACAGTAAGATGTGGTGGCAGGTGACCCCAAGCCATGTCCTTCACAGTGCAGGATTTAGCTTGATCAAAACACAGAAATGCCTGTGTGGGAAATTCCAAATTTTCTGTCCTGTTACTTTTTAAAGGAACCTCACTATTCTCTTTCCTGATTCCCAAGTTTTGATTATTTCCCCATATTGTCTATGGAATACTTTGCATTAAATCATTACCCAAATAATCTAGCTTTTCTTCTGTTTACCACAGTCTGGATTTGGGTAACCCAGCTTTTCCCTTCAGTGTTTGAATACCATTTCCTTCTTTTTAAATTTAAAAATATACTTTACAGAATTCTGTAAAATGAGTCATTTAAGTAACATCACAAATTTTTTGAAATTAAAAGGTTTTGAAAAGATAGGATGCCTTCTGAAGAAGTACTTTCTTGCTTCGCAGGCCCGCTGATTCACAGCATGACAACACCAGGGGCCCAGAACTACACTGTGTTTGGCCAAGATGAGCTGATTGCTGTTAACCTTGAGCAAGACAGGTTATTCTGCACAGCAGGGGAAAACAGCTGTAGGATTTTGTCCTTATGGTAGTCATCTGTCACAAAAAACACATCTTGGACAAGTCATTCAGGATCTTTAATGTGCAGTGGGATTCTTTGCCAATGCTGCAAAGCAACAGCCACAGGTAGGAACTCACATCTCCATTCACTTCCAGTTACCAACCCTGACAGAGTGGGAAAGCGGTGCTCTTCCAGTGGTTGCACGGGCACAGACTGCAGTGATAGACACCCTAGGCTTCTGGGGAAATGTGTCAGCTGACATGTTCAAACACCTCCCTCCATTTTCCATAGTTGTCCTTCCTTACACAGGGTTTTGGTCTCACTCCTGCGTTAGTGGCAGCACCAGTGAGCACAGTGATATGCCTCACAGCTGCAACAAGGGAATCCTGTAACATGGCAGCACTGATGTTGCAGCTCAATGCCAACAAGAAGGATGCTCCCTTACCTTGCCACATCCCTCTCCTGTTTGCAGACACAGCTGTGGTCCTTTGCTCACGCTGCTGATAGCTCTCGTCTGACTCACAAGCAGGTTCAACTCACTGAGTTTACAGAACGCACCCATCAAAACCTTGGCTTTTGCCAGCTGATGGAACTGAATTGGCTTCCTGTTGGCACCAGCACCAATGTTACAGAAGAGACCCGAGTGCATAACTTGCAGTGGGTTCAGCTTCTTGAAAGCATCGAACTATTAGAATGACTCAACATCTCGCAGGACATAGCCACAAGTACCTGGCACAGCAAAAGCATTTGAGGGGTTGCAGTATACATCCTGCCTTTAATACCACATCCCAATCCCTCTGTCTTCCTGGATGGCTTGCAGTGTGAGCAGGAGGTGACATTAACCACTGGACTTCACACGGTGCACCAACAACTTCTTCTCACCTTGAAGGTCAGAGAATAGAGATTGCAAACAAGGCAGAGACACCTTGCAGCCCGCAGGCTGCCATCTGGACCATGTGTATAACCTCATCTAAGGACTTTGGATGGACTCCTACAGTATAGTTGAAAATGGAAAGTCAAATTCACACAGGACAGGGGTTGGCCTTGTTTCAGCTCTACGGCCATGGGGAATCCAGTCCTGTAGAATCAAAGAACCAGCCTACAAATTTCATTGCTTTGCATTTCAAATGCAAAGCCAGCAAGAAGACAGGGAGAAGAGAGACAAAAAAGCAATTAAGAGTGACATAGATGAACAAGAGAAGATAGTGCAAATTAAGGCTGAGACATAAGGAGAACAGGCATGTATAAATTGCGCAGAAGATTTTGCTGGTGCTAGACTGTCTGAAATGACAAGAAGTTTTTTGTAAGTGAAAAGAATAAGTGATCTTTTGAAAACAGGTTGTCTGCCAGTTCTCTAATAGTTGATGTGAGGATTAAGGCATATAGGTAGCTTGTTCCAGAGGAAAGTGCTACTGATGAAAGCTACTTCTGACACCTTCAGCAGTCTGAGAGCCAAAATGTTAAGGAAAGTGGCAGGATGTTTAATTGAATTTCCTGGAGGAGGTCTTGAGGGACCTTGGAAGGGCACAGCACTATGCAGTCACACCTCAGGAGACTCCGCAAGGCCATCCTTCAAGCTGCTTGGAGAGCAGGATTTAGCCATAAATTATATACTTCCCCCTGGATACAGTTAAACTTTAGGGGTTTGTAATCGCTGTAAATTTTATGGGAGACTAGCCCAGCTCTTGTAGTTCTGACACATCCTAGATTTTATATGGTTCCAAAAGATGTACATCGATTGTTTTTATGATTTTTATATCTTAAACTACAGTCCCTACCTGAAAGGCATCTATAATGGATGTAATTGTATGTGTATGAAAATGCAATAACTATAGAGGCTACACAACTTTTTTTCAAATGCTTCTCAGTAAAAAGGAGATGACAGCACTTTTCCTGGTGTCAATTGCCTCTGTAGACTCCGTGGTAACACTAAATGTTGGTGATTATAAACAGGATGTTCTGTATTTCTAAAACCTTGGAGTACAGAAGCAATTCCAGAAGCAGGGAAACCCCAGAAAGATGGATTTTGATCAATAAGTGTACAGCACCTGAAAGGAATGGGAGAGGTGCAAAGAGTGAGCCGTGAAGGGTACAATATGAATGATCTTACTCTCTCCATCCTATCTGGCACATCACAGAGTCGTTTAAATGGTGTGGTTAAAGACTAAGTGGGAAAAAATCACAGTGGCATGCAGGCTGCTGCAGCTCCATCTGTTTATATGAACAGAGCTCCTTCAATTAGCTCAGCAAGTCTCTAATCAGCAAAAAAAAGATCTAACTTCAAGCATTGCCTGCATCACCACTGTAGAGGGATATAGCTCCCAAACTGAGCTGCCCTCTCAGCTGACCATGTTAACACATAGCTGTGTGTCAGTCTTTTCGATCTAAATGTTAACACACCTAAATTCAAGGGCGCCAAGTATTGGATTAGTTGTGTCTGAAAAGCCCTCCAAGTTTAGCCAGACACCGGCTTCTGGATACCTGCCCAGAAACGGTTCTAAGAGTTTACTTAAGCCTGTGTTGCCTCTACAGCAGCTCTGTGCTGTGCCATGATCCCCTACCAACAATGATAGGAGACATAGCTGCTGCAGCAGTGAGACATTCAAAACTTCCTTTACATGTTGCAGGAAGAAGCATTAGGAATGGAATACTTGGCATGCTGTCACAAGTGCAGCACTTCTCATTGCAGGAGAAAACAGTACTGGGACTCTTAACAATCAAAACTGTTCTGCCTGTGCCACAGGTTTTTTATTTTGCAGTTTTGCATTAGAAACAATGAGGGCATTTTTGCATTTTTATAAATAACATTCTTGGTCAAAAGCAGTTTACCCAGAAAGCTCAGCTGAATAGCTCTTTTTCTTCTTAATTCTTCTAAATCCACCATAAAATATATCGGTTCTCCAGAAAACAATTGTTCAGACAGGCCACAATATTTTTGCTCCCATCCAGTGCGCTTTCCCCAACAGTTTCAGCAACCCTGGAGCACGTTTGAAGTTATGGAGGTATTTGCCGTTTGCTGATCAGTGGCAATGACATCAGGCCCTTGAGCTTCTCCCTGGCATTTCTCCTTTCTCCTTTACCTTCCCTGTTTTATTTACTTCACATCCACTGAAATAACTGGCAGTGTAAATGTTAATGCATAATAGGTTCATTAAGTGGACCTTGGTTTGCCTCCAAGTTTTAGCTGATCTCTCTTAGCCTTGTGAGGAATGTACTGTGAAAATTCTTGGAAAGCCAGAGCTTTGATTTCAGAGGGCAGTCATGTAAGACTGTAAAGTTCTCAGGGCATTATTTCTGGAGGCAAAAATGGGAAAAAAAGTCTTGAATGAAAATCAAGAGCAAAATATGTCCCACAGATTTTTGTCAGGATGCTAACAACCGCTCATCCTAAACTGAGGGTCTATCCTCACATCGTCAAATATTAGACTAGACATGGTAATATTAAAATACTTGATGTGCACTAGCGCTTGAGGAGCTGCCGTAAAATGTGCCGCTGAATTTAAAGAGCAGATGATCCTCTCTAGTGTACATTAAACCTAAAGACATGCTGTGACACATTAAGTACTGCACTGTAAATGCAGAGATATATTTGTTCAAACATTACTGAGAGCTCAGGTAGGCTTTGCTCTGTTGATTCTCTTTGACTGCAGCTGTTGGGGTGAGGAGTCAAAGGTGGCAAGGTGTAATAGTAGACACTTCAAATTTTTGAAGATGGAGACTGGCTGGTTTTATTCATACTAATGCATTGGTCCATCTTGGCTCCAGTATGTCTCAATTTTAAAATCTTCTCAAGTGTAAATTGAAATATTTGCACTGATCACCACATACCCAGATATAAACACTCTCCACCCTGCTCCCAACCTTACTTGAAGAGGTTCTTGCGAACATGAACTTAAAAAGGTACAGTCAAAAGGACAGTCAGGAGCTCTGTGGGACAGATAAAAATACATACTAAATTTCCTTTCTCAGAACCGCATCTCAGCTCTTGCTTCCTGTGTTCTGAGCCCAGATTTGAATGTCTGAACTTTTCCCCAAGTAGCACATGACAGAGTGAGTTTGCGCCAGGTTCCAAAACCAGCCCCCAGAGAACCCTCATGACTGGAGACAGGAGCCAATGAAATCAGTGTGACTTTACTGTGGGGTCACTCTGCACTGTTGTATTAAAAAGCAAGTATTTTGCTTTCTGCTTTACACTTCTGTAATTGCATTAATGGATTCATGTCAAAGTTACTGCAAGCAATACAAAGAGGAAAAATACAGCACTTACAAAATAAGAAAACTAGGGAGAGAAAGCTGTTTATATATTTGTAGAGAATGCATAAGATCCAGTAGCAAATGCATCATGACTTTTGGTAATATAGTGCTGTATTTTATATCAACTCTAAATTAATCACATTTGTTAACATAAACCTTGTCTACAGAATACAAACTTACTATGCCTTAATACGTTCAAGACATTCATCATGTTAATTAATAAGAACAGTGGCACTAATGATGATGCATCAGCTAAAATATTATGCCAACTGTGTTCATACACAGTAATAATTCAAGCCATCTTTTTTCTTAGTTTAAAAATGCTCAAATGCACTTATTTGCAGAGCAAACACTGAAAAACAAGTGGGAAATCATAAAAGAATGGTACCTAAATTGTGCAAATCTTCATTGTTTGGTTTCATTTCCTCTTACTACACACTACTAACATAAAAATTTGTGTTTGAACTAAGTCAAAATAAAGTCATGGTGTCACTTGGCAGAGCATGGAAAAGAAAACATTTCATGGTCAATCACAGCTGTTGCCTTGCAAACTACTATCATGCTGTTCACATCTCTGCAACTGGGCTTAAGCAAGTGGGTGCAATTCTTACATGCTTTGTGATACTCAGCCTTCTTCCTCGAGGCTTTAAAAGGGTCTCATCCCATCTACTGCACTTCTGAGCTGTTAGTAATGAGTGTTCGGGCTACTTCTGTGTGGTCAGAATTACTGCCCACAGGTACATGTTATGAATAAGGGGACTGAAATAAAAAGATGGAAGCCTAAATAAAGTACCCAGAACAAGACCTGACTGTCACAGGAAGCTCCTACCTCCTCTGAAATCAAAAGAGATTTACTTTTTTTTCCTAAATATGGATTTACAGTCTTAGCCCTGAACACCTAAGAAATCAGGGCTGAGACATGGGACTTCCCATACAGTCCAAAACACAGCTCTTTTTCATACTAATCTTTCAGGGTTAACTTGGGGGTGCAAGGCCAAATGCCACACTGTGAAAACAAACCCTCTAGCTCTCCGAGGACTAAGCTCCTGCATCAGCACCACTGAAGTATTTGATCATGGCAAGATCTTGGTTTTCACTATCCTTCTTGAATATCCATGATCTCCAGAGTTTTGTTTCCCTCCCTATGGAAATATGTAATAATTTGTCACAACTGCATGAAATCAAAAGAGAATCTATGAATGAATAAACACATTTGGTCGATATATATACCAACCATCGCAGTTGTTTTCAGGAATGAAGAATGTCATCAGAAATGAAGGAAATTATAAAGAAGATTTTTGATGGCACTTACTTTGCAGTGGGCCACAAAAATTAGAAGATCCAGCCTTTGTGTTAGCACTTTTACTGTGAAAACCTAAAAAAGAAAAAATAAATAAAAAATTTAAAAAATATTTTAAAATTGCAAGTAAAAATCACTGCCCCGAGCCTCTGGCAGCGTAGGTGAAACTCCAAGTAGTACAGACACATTGCACCTACAAGCAGATAGGTTGCTCCTCTGGCAAAGCTGACCCTCAGGGCTTTCTTCTAAGTCAGGACTGTATGCAGAAACTGAAATGGTGCCTTTTGTGCTCAGCAGTGGCAGAACTGTTCAATGAACTAATGGAGCATTTGCCTTTTTTCTATCTGTATTTCTTATATGAAGCATGTGAGTGTGTGCTTTGGAAGAAAGCCAAGTCTTTAAATAGCACTGGTCATCAACAGAAATCCAAAGGAGTAGATAATAAACTCAGATTAATAGAGAGAAAGAAAAACTGTCCCAATTTCCATGGCATTGCTCTTAAGTGCCTGGCTGGGGCTCTCCCCTTTTGCCCTGCCACAGAGGAGTTTGAAAGCAGAGGCCAATTTCTATCCTGCTGCTTAGGGGATGACCATGGCTCTGGGCAGCACCAGCACACCATACCCTGCACGCTCTTAACGTGTGTCCACAACACCCACTGTAACCAAAACCAGCTCATCAGCTTCTCTGTGAGATGTTCAGCACAAAACCTTTCCTGAATGATGAGGAAATGCACCAAAAAGACAAGCAGAATAATCTACACACATCTGATGTTCAGCATAGTGCCTCTGTTGCATGGTTTCCATATTCATGCTGTTCTCAGTAGAGAATCATTTCCTTTGTGCTATAATAGCATACACCCCCCGAGCCTCCTCCTTTTATCTGCATTCACTTGCTCCTGTATACATTAATTATTTCAATGGGATTTCTTCCTGGTTTCCTGTCCCCATAGAGTAATAATGATTTGTTCTATCAACCTTCACAGTAGGTGATAAACATTACTCGCTTCATTTCATGCATGGAGAATCTGAGACAGGAGGGTTCTGCGCTGACTGCTGCAGAGAAGAGCAGCTGTAAACACCAGTTTTGGCACACAGGAATTTATTTTTGCCTCCCAGGTGTGTACTGTGCTCCCGCCCACACCGTTGAACTTTTAAAAACTGAAGGATGGCATAACCTTTTAGGAAAAAATAACAAAGCCAAACCTAACAAGCACCATGTGCATCATGGCCACAGTGGTTCTCATTTTCAACAGAAAAATATGTGTACTCAAATCTGGATGTGCATATATGTCTGTTCGATCTCCTGAACATGCTTCACTTGTTTGCACACATTTAAATACCTGTGGGTTCAGGTGTGCACATATGTCAGGATGTCCCAGATGGGAAATCTGCTGTCATTTAATGCCTGGGGAGCCACACGTAGAGGAGTACAGGACTACACCACACTGCAAAACAACTCAGAAATAAGGCAGATGGAGGGGACCCGTGGCTGCCCAAAAGACTGTGGAGGGTGGATGATATTTCTTGGCATGGCTGAAACATAGAAGCCTGACCTCACAGCACCTCCTTCGCTTACCCAGGGATATCCAATGCGGCCTTGGCTGGGCATGTGGGCATAGTCATTAAACAGAAAGAAAGCTGATGGCAGCTAAACCTCCTGACACATGTGAGGGGTTTACTTGCTCTTTCAGATGTTGAAACCAGGTCAGAACTGAGACAGCAAAATTAGACCAGGATAAATCCTTAAGGCGGCAGCTAATGCAATTAGCATAGCTGGGAGCTGGTGAGGCAGAGCGGGCAGCAGTCCTCCCTCACCTTGGCACAGCCCCACAGATCACCAAGGGTTATTTCAGGCCAGAGAGACAGCCAGAGATGATTCCCTAGCCTCCTCACAACCTCCTTGCTCCCTCTTCCTTCCTAGAAATGTCCCTCCCTGAGGCTGCACATGATTGATAAGTTAATAAAGGGGATTCAAGGATACAGGAGACCTGTGCCAAACCCTTTATCCTGCAAAACCTAGAAATCTATGCAGAGGAAGGTAACATTTCACTGTTAAAATTTCTTGGCTTCCAGCAGTCCTTGGATGAAGGGCTTTTTCCTGAGCCAGAAGTGCTTATTAGCCCTTTCTGCATTTTTTCCATGACTCACTCTAATTACTTTTGCAGTAATCTAAACTTTTGGCATCCACAGGATCCTCGAGCAGTAAGTGCCACAACATAACTATATACAGGGTGTTAAATGGAGCCTTCTTTAGTCTCTTCTGAACCTGTCACCTCATCATTTTTGTGATGTTCCCATAGTTCCTGTATGCTGAGAGGCGGTGAATAATTGACTTTTTTTAACTTTCTCAGTGCCACTGTTAATTTCAAAGACTGCCATCATACCCACCACCCCAGATACCTCTTTTTAAAGCTGGTGTGTCCCATTCCAGTTTATTATTTTGCTCCTTACCTCTCTTCTTGGTACTGTTACATTTATCATACCCTTTTGAGACTGTGAGGCCAGAACTGCACATGGCATTTGACATTTGGGCATAGAGTAGTTATATACAAATTGTGTATGTATATTTATATTTACTATGTGTGCAAGTGTGTACAGACACACAGAGCAGGGACGTTTCTGGTTTTATTCTCTATTCCTTTCTTAAAATTTCATTAACAGTTTAGTCTTCTAATCAGCACTAAGAACTGCTCTTATGTTTTCACAGAAGCTTCTATTATCACTGCAGACAACTCTGCCCTGAATTGTATTCATTAGCTACACTGCTTTTCATATGTAAAGCTTCTTGGGAGAGACTCATGAGATGGGCTGGTTCCTCCATTTCTCCTCTCTACCTACCGTATTATGGTCCTGCAGCTAGACTTCCATGTGCCCACTGGCCCAGTGAAGGAACCAAACAGTGAGGAACATCCTGGGTCATCCCATGTGAAAGTACTGACAAATAATACAGAAAATTTTCAGAAAAATATGGAAACTGTGCAGCCAAGTGTCCATGCAGACTGAGGCAGACTGAGCTTGTAAGGATCTGAGCATGAGACAGACCCCTAAATCTACTTTAATACAGGATATGATCCATTCTATATTTACAACATTCACCAGGGAGTGGGAGGACCCAGCCCCTAGCCCCTTCTTCAGTAAATGTTTGCTCTGCAGAGGAGGATGGAAATCACCATCATCAAGAGATCTGAAAAACAAGTTAGACAAACATCTCCCCGGAGTGGTACATGTCTAACTAATCCCCCTGATGCAAGAAGACTGCCTGATTGACATCTCAAGGTCCTTTCCTACCCTAATCTTAAAGTACCTGTGATTATCAGCCATCTCACAGATAAACAGATCATCCCTTATTTTTTCAAAGCACATTTGTGGGGGACAATTTGCAAAGAGCTTCTTCTACCATCCTTCCATGAAAATCCACCATTTCATAGTGGCTGCTACCGTACTGCTGTACCTTTCTAAAACAATATAAACCAGAGCAATCCAAAATCACACAGAAGCTGAGTGATACCTCTTAACTCTCCAACATATCCTTTGTCACCCAGGTCCCTTTTTGATTTTCACAGAAGAGGGGAATATAGTGGACGCAAAATCCTTATCAGAAAATAATAAATAATCAATCTGTCTTGGGATCTTTGAAAATAATGGCAGATTTGTATTTGCAGCTGACAAGTGTTATGAGCTCCAATTACTGGATTACTGTTTAGGAAGCTGTTTTCCAAAATGCAGTCTTTTAGTCCTATTGCCTGTTTTTCCCTATACAGTATTTTAAAGTGATGCTTTGAACAACTGGGAGATCAAAAGGTTGATCTACCCATTTCCTTACAATGCCACCTTTATTCCTGCCATTCTCCTGGAGCAACTGCAGCAAGGTTTGCTTTATAGACATAACTGTGTTCCTTATTTATTACTTGCTGGCAAATCCAGCACCAGAATTTTAGGAATAACACCATTCACATGCTGCACACTCTGATGATTATTTCTCTGTTGACAAGACCGAGAGCTTATACTGCATAACAATGACCTAAAAAGTATGCAGTGATGGATTAAAATGGCAGAAATCAATTTCAGGCTGCAAAACATTTGTGAAGCAAATGCCATGCTGAAAAATGGCAACTGAGTGAGTTTATCATGACAGGATTAGCCCTTCTAATGGTTAAAAACTCAATAGACCCAAGCTGATCCCATGGGGAAGCTAATTATCCGGAGAGAATGGTATTTGTGTACAGTATTCAGCTGGCCAGGAGCCCAGAGAGGTTGTATCAGTTACACGCCCAAGATCAAATTTTTCTTGCACTGGTCCTGGGGCATTCCAGGTGATATAGGAATGACACCAACACCAGTGGAAAAAGCTCTGGCATCCTACCAAGGTCAGTAGAGCCCTGCTTGCCATCCACCAGCTCCTGTCCTGCCATCTAGTGGGGTGTCTCCACATGTCACAGGCACCCAAAGTACTGCAACTTGGCTCAAGTTGCAGTAAAACCAGCTGCAGTGTGGGACAGAGCCATGAGGGGCCTGGCTGGGACCCTTTTCCCCCATGTCTCAGCAGCTGTGTTTGTATTCAGGCCCTTCCCTTGCTCCCTACCCGTGTTCGGCTGCAGCCATGCAGGGTCTGGCCCTGCATCTTGGTGGTCCAGCCCTGGCTTGACTTCAGCCCTTGGTCCCATTCCACTGACCTCACTGGGGCACTGTGGCACTGAGCCCTTGCTGTGGAGGACGCTGCCTCTGCCTGCCTCACCACCACCTGCACTCCTAGCTTCCCCTCCCTTACAAAGCAGGCCTTGCTGCTCCATGAGAAGTCAGATTCGGCTTACTCAGCAAAGGGATCTAGTGGTGAGCTCTCTCTGCTGTGGAGCTTAAATAGGATGAATTCCACCCTCATTCTTTGCAAAACAATTGAACCAGCCAGGCGTGCACTGATTTTTTTTTTTTTAATATATAACTCTTGCACTCTGCTGCAAGAGCAGATCTCTCTTAAGAGACATCCATGCTTACTGCCTGCAGATTAAGCAGAGTCCTGGCAAGCACAAGCAGTTAAGTCCCTGCTCACCTTTTCCTTAGGTTTGGTGTGCAGCCCTTTCTGCAGCATATCTCTCATGTAAGGACCCTATCACATTGTATTTAAATAGGACTAAAGTAGGGCCTTGTATCAGGATTAAAGCTCTGGGCACAGCAGAACCTGCATGCTTCTTCCTCTGCATACATATGAGTTCCACGCAGGCCCATCTTGCCATGGACAACAAACACATTCCTCTCTAACAAAGTCCCTTTTCCAAACCCTCTTGTCTGTTCTGAATAGGGATATGAGGTTATAATTTTTTGTCCCATTTGTGTAACCAGTGTGAACACATGTAAATGACAGCACATGGTTCATCTAAGAATCACTGGGTAACAGGGAATAGGGCTAGAAAGGACCTAGAGGCAGTCTGTTCCTCTGTTGTGGGGCAGAATCAGCTATTATCTGTATTATGCTATTATCTATTCATGGTCGCTCTAACATACTTTCTGATCTCACCTGAGCAGATTTCTAGCCTATTCTTAAAAACCTGCAGGGACAGAGAACTAGGTAAACAGCCTGTTCCTTGCTTCTCTATTGACAGTATGGGAAAGCATTTATAGTGTCTAATCTAAAACTCTCTTGCAGCAAAACACACCAACTCACATTCCTTCTCCTCATTCCTGCTGCGCTTCTGAACCCTTGCCAATTAGTCCCTACCTTTTCCAAGGCGCATTGCTAAAGGTGGAGTCAGTGCCCCGAGAGGTATTAGCAGCGCTGAACAGAGCCCAGCCCCTCACATCTTTAAGACAGCAGCATTTTCTTACACATAACATCACCACTTATATATTCCAATATGGCATGGGCTTTTCTTAACACAGGTAAGGCAGATGATATTATAAAAAATTTCGTCACTGAAATGGTTGTTAAGCACTGGAACAGGCTGCCCAAGGAAGAGGTTGAGCCACCATCCCTGGAGGTATTTAAAAGACCTATAGACGTGGCACTGAGGGACATGGTTTAGTGGTGACTTGGCAGTGCTATGTTAACATTTGGACTTGATTTTAAAGGTCTTTTCCAGACTAAATGCTTCTATGATTCTATGATTCTGGTTCAGCTTTGGATCCACCAGTAGCCCAGATTTTCCTGCAGAACTGCTGCCCAGTTCTCTGTCCTGTGTCTGTAGCTGACTGTTTCTGCTCTGCCTCAAGAGCAAGACATCAGAGCTGCCATGTGGAGTGCGGCAGCATCTCAACATCCCCTGGCATCTGCCAGCTACAGAAGCCTCGGGAAGAGCAGGGGACTAGGGTCAGTATAAGGCAGCACTTTCCCCATACACCTTCTCAGCTTCTAGCAGTATATGGCTCAGAGCTTGCCACCTCATGTTGCATCTTTGTGTTTAAAAGCCTTCAACAGATTTTCCTTTAGTAAATTTCTTTGACAGCTCATTGACCTACTGGCCTTGTCCAAGTGTCTTATAAAGATTCGGGCCATCTGTCCAATGTGTCCAGATAATTTTTTAATTCTATCTCAATCTCCAATACACTTGTGGTCCTCCCCAACTTGTTGTCTGCAACTTTAATGAATGCTCCCTCTATTCCAGCATTCAGCACATTTGTGAAACACTAAACGGTTGCAGACCCCAGACAGGAGCAGGCCTTTCTACCATAGTTCTTTTAGTCACATGGATGTTCAAAAGGTTACTAAGTCTAAAAAGTTACTAAGACTAAAATGTGGCTGCAGCTTTGGACAGCACCTTGCTTCAAAGTTCTTATCTTGGCAGTTCCTGTCCTGTTTTTCCTGAAAACGCACAAGTTGCAGTGCAGCCAGACACCCTCGCACATCCCCACTGGCAGGGTTTTAGGTAAGCCAAACTGGTACAACTAATGTCACAGATAAAAAGGCTTTTTTTTGCTGCGCAGTGACCTCTCTGTCTCATCCAAGAAGTGCAGCCAGCCATCAAGCAAAACAGAGCTGTGGGTGTACAGCAGCCAAAGAAGATGCAGAGGATTTTCAGGGACCCAGCTGCAAGAGGAAGAATTGTAAAAGCCATAAACATCAGGGAAACACCACCTGTATTTCTGAGTACAGGAAGGGTTGTTGCTGAACTGGAGGCCTTCCGTGTATTCTAAAAAGTGATGCCTTTGTCTGGGATGTCTTCATCTATCTAATCCCATCTAACATATTCTATTATTTGTGAATAGATCGAACCCGATAAGCTACACGGATGATCAAAGCTCAACTCTTTCAAGTGCCAATCTTGGGATCTGGGATTCTGGCTTAGTACACTGCCAACATAGATCTAAGCTACGAATTTTGGCTCGAGATCCAAAAGGCTCCAAGGATTGCCAGGGAATGAAAGGCCAGCTACACAGCGTAACCTAAGCACACCTGAAAGAGTCAAACTGATGGCCTGAGCTTTCCGAGGACAATTCCCAGTTAATAAGAAGGTTTAGCACCTAGAAATCAAATCTTTATTGCCCTGAAGCTCCCTGGGGAAAGAACTTGGACAAAACCACTTAGAGCTACAGTTTCCATCTGGGTGGGTAGACTAGGCTACGAAGCCCCTGTTTCAGTTCTAAATTCCAGACAGATTTGTGAAGACACAAGCTGATCATGGGCTTGTCATGCATCCTCTCTCCCAATACAAGAGCCTTTGTGCCAGGAGACACACCGGGGAAGGGTGCACTGGGCACAGACTGCCCTGCCAGATCTCTCTGCAGTGCTGGGTCTCACTCAGTTGTTTAGTCTTTAATTTTACATTTTCTCTCTACCTCTAGGATATATATATTATACATATATTTTATATATATTTTATACATATATATATTATGTATCTTTTTCTTTTTAGGACCCTCTCCCCCACATCAGCAAACAATGTAAAATATCACCACTACTATGTGACTTTCACAGCCTTTTACAAAGGTTAGATTAAAGCATTGGTGCTCTCACTTACGTCATAGCCAAGCCTCACCTCTTTTCCTTCAGCCACACCTCTCATTTATTTCCTCTTACTGAACTTGGCAGGAGACTTAGCTGTAGGCAGGATCTCCTTCCTTTTCATACAGCTCAATGGGAGTTGCCACAACGGGCTGAAAACTGTTCACTTGGAATGGTGAAATACCAGCCGGTTTGGGTTGGAAAGGACCTTAAATATCACTTAGTTCCAACCCCCTGCCATGGCCAGGGACACCTTCCACTAGGCCAGGTTGCTCAAAGCCCCATCCAACCTGGCCTTGAACACTTGCAGGGATGGGGCATCCACAGCTTCTCTGGGCAACCTGTTCCAGTGTCTCACCACCCTCGCATCACTCCCTGATGAAGAGTCCCTCCCCATCTTTCCTGTAGACCCCCTTTAGGTACTGAAAAGCTGCTATAAGGTCGCCCTGGAGCCCTCTCTCTTCTCCAGGCTGAACAACCCCAACCTTCTCAGCCTGTCCTCATAGGGGAGATGCTCCAGCCCCCCAGTCATCTTTGTAGCCATTTTAATCCAAGTCACAAACAAGTAATAGAACACAGTCATATCCAGATGCTAATATTTGATGGAAGTAACACTGCAATAATTCACAACTAGCTGAGATGTATCTTCCATGAGAAAGGCTTCATGTGAGACTCTGCAGACACCTGCCTGGAAAATCCCCCTCAAATGATATTAAAAGCCTCATCTATAAAAACACAGGACTTCCACCAGTCCTCGGGGATTTACACATCTCCAAAGATGAGAAGCACTGTCAGGAAAACCTGTCACATCATTTTAGATGTCAGTAGGCACCTAAAAAGACCCTGCTGTGGAGGGACCACCTTTTTAATCTACCATTCTGGATTGTATAAACCCTATCTGGATGTGAGAGGTGCTTGAAGGGGCTGCCTGTACAGAAAGCAGGTGAGGAACACTAAGGTTTTCTTCAAATGATGCTGGTTTCTAGGGAAAAAAAAAAAATGCATTTTCTAATCTAGTTCACCACATGATATAATTATCTGTTTATATGGCAGCACAGGAAATTTTCAGCACTGGTCCCTTGCTGAAGCACTTCTTGCAAAGCCCACTCCAATTAAAATATCCCTTATGTCGTTCTTGGATTTATTCAGGGTTGCCTGAGTTCAAATCAGTTTTAAAAGCAACTCAAGTTAAAAGGATGCAAAACCTTGTCATGTCAACAATCCTAGTCTCATTTAAGGCTTTTTCAATGTGATATTGATTTAGCTTAACTCCACATCAGATTGATGTTCACACAGGAGCCGTGACCTATTTGACTGGTGCATTTTAAAATAGTATCTCCCATTTCACAGCTGCAACTCTGAACACAAGCCTATGGGCAAAACAACCTGAAGGTCCATGTACCGTAGCAGTTGTGCCGAAGAGTTTCTACCCTGATTCCAGTAAATTGAGTCAACCACTGAATTTGTAAGAGGTTTCAGTACTACTACAGAAATATCCATTTTTTCTAGAACAATCTCTTCAAAATAAAACCAAATTGAAGCACACCTACTAACTGGATGTTTTTAGCTGCACATTACACTATGGAGAAGGAGCCAAATGTTCCCCTGTCACTCAACCCACTGCTAAAGATGTAAGTTGCTCTTTTCCTACTGTGGTTTGTAAAAAGAGGGGGTCTCTTTCATGAGGCCAGCTGCCACTGAGAAAAAGCAGATAAGCTTTTGGGCAGAAGCCCCTTCTTCGGGTCTGAAATAGCACCAGTAGCCTTAAAGGTGAAAAACAGCAGAGAATGACTTATAATTTTAATTAGATTACATAAGCAGCTAGACCATCTGGAAAAAAAAAAGACACTTGTATCTGGAGCAAAGGAAGAGATAGCAGCGGAGGAGGAGATAAAAGGCAAGCTCCTCTGGTGCACACAAAGCAAGCAGTAAGTAGTTTACTGCCTGAGGAGGGTGAGGGACAGGGAATTGTATCCTGTGCCCTGGTGCCTCTGTCAAATCCAGGATCGTTAACAGCATTTTAGGACCCATGATGTCCTTTGAAGGTATTTTGTCAGTGTTCCCTAAGAATGAGGGTTCAAGGGAGCTCTGAATTTATTTCAACTGTGACAGGCTGCTGCCGAAAAGTATGTGCAAGGAAGAAAAAAGAGGCCTAGGTATTGCTGTCCTTCTGCCTTTCATCTCGACCCTGGCTTATCATTGGAAAAATAAGAATATACCTGCACCAACCAGTCCTTTTGCATGTGCAGAAGTGGTGTCTCCAAACATACTGAACTCAAGTTCTTTGAGGGAGGAACAACAGGAAGAATCTAACAGCTTTTTAAATTATTTGTCCATTAAAAAAAAATCATGTATTCGGAGAAGGCACAGCACTCAGTACAACTAATATATGCCCTTACAAGGTGTCAGGAGCATCCCAGCAGCAGCGAGTGAGCACAGCCCACGTTCCAGTAGTCATTACAGATGGTGGAAGTCACAGCAAGACACCCTGTAGGTGAGAAGGCCGCAGCTGGTGGCAGTCAGGACAGCCGGTACACTCGTTATCAGGCTGTTAATAGAGTGAGCACGGCAAGTGACACAGTGGCCGCCCCGACCGCCGTGGGGTCGAGGTGCCTGGGAAAGGCTCGGGGTGTTTCTCCTCGAACACTGAGCTTGTGCCAGAGCTGAAGAGAAGATTCAGGCCCAGGTGAGCGAAAACAATCAGCGAGAGGTAGGAGGTTACAGCCTCTGGGCGAATCTGCCTGTCAAAGCCCAGGCTGAGGGCAGAGAGGGCTAGCCTTCCACCGCCGCTTCCCCCGCCTCCTCAGCGCAGGAACACTGCCGCCCTTCCGCCGGCACGGCTGCACCGGCAAGTGCGAGGAAGCCGCTTTGTGCTGCTGAAGCCTTCTTGGCCCCCCGACCACCCCTCCCACCCTGGTTCTACCCCACCAAAGGCCGCCCTGGCGGCGCCCCAACGCGGCCGTAGGGCGGGAGGCGGGGGGAGGCAGGAGGAGGGGGGCGAGGAGGGAGGGGAGGGGAGGAGGGAGGGAGGAGGGCGCGCGTGCGCGATGACGCGCCGGGACGTGCCCGCTATATGAGCTCCGGCAGGCGCTGACTCGGCCCTTTCCGCCTCGCTCCCGCCCGCTCCCGGGTCGCTGCGCAGAGACCCCCGCCGCCGTCCCCCGCCACCGCCGCCATGATCATCTACCGGGACTGCATCAGCCGTAAGGGCGGCGGGGCCGCACGGGGGAGGGGACACGGGGAGACGGGCGGGCGCTTGCTCGATCCCTCGGTCGGGGGAAGCGGCTGGCCGCGGCCTGGGCCCGGCTGCCGGGCCTCGTGGTGCTGCGCATGTGCAGTGAGGGCGGCATCGGGACGGGGCGCGGGGGCGGGGTGGGGGGAAGGTAGCGGGGGACGGGAACGCAGGGAGCGCCCGGGCCGAGGCCGCGGGGCCCGGGAGTAGAGGCAGCGGGAACCTAGAGTGGAGCGTGACCCGAAAGGGCAGTGAGGGGAAGGTGGCTGCGGACAGGCCCGGGTGCCGGAAGGCGGAGGCTGACGCGGCGGCGGCCGCATGTGTGTGTCTGTTCCCCCGCAGAGGACGAGATGTTCTCGGACATATACAAGATCCGGGAGGTGGCGAACGGCTTGTGCCTGGAAGTGGAGGGGAAGGTGAGTGGCCTGCCAGTCCCGAGGGAGGGTGGGGGGAGGCAGGCAGGCAGGCAAGCCTCGCTGCGGTGACTCAAGGCCCGTTTGCTGCGTGGTGCTGGGCCTGCCGGGCCAGTGGTGGAGGAGGCAGGGTTTGAGGAGAGGGGATTGATTTCCTTGCGAGGGGCCTGAGAGAGGGAGACCCACCATGGCTTGGTGCCTGTGGCTGGGGCAGGGTCGGCCGCTGCAGGTGGTGTGTGAGGGGGCCCGGAGCAGCCAGGCTGGAGTGCAGCACCGGTGGTGTAATGAAGCTTTGGTCAGGTGTTGGGAGAGGAGCCTGGCTTATGAAGTCTGTGCTCAGGCTGCTGTTAGGTTCCTTGCACTTAAGTGTGGCTCTGAAGTCATGCCCTGCTGTCAGGTCATAGATGTGTAAGAGCTGTAGCATTAAGATTTTTGCAGAGCCGTTAAGTTTTTTGATGTCTCTAAATCTAGATGGTCACCAGGACAGAGGGTCAAATTGATGACTCTCTAATTGGTGGCAATGCCTCTGCTGAAGGTCCTGAGGGAGATGGAACAGAAGCCACGGTCATTACTGGTGTTGATATAGTAATAAACCACCACCTTCAGGAAACCAGCTTTACAAAAGAATCCTACAAGAAGTACATCAAGGACTACATGAAAGCGTAAGTATTGTTGGGCTTTTTCTTTAAATGGAATTGCAAAATGTTTAGGTTGCTGAGATTTTATGAACAGCATTGAATTTTATTCCTAGTAGGTGTTAGTTCTGATACAGGTACCATACTGGCTGTGAACTTCAGTATTGTCTTAATACTTGGCAAAACTGGAATGCCAAAGAATTGATACTGAAATATTTATCTTGGCTGGGGTAGAGGACCTGATCATGCGCTTTGGATATTATTTGTAACCTTGCTGTTTTCTTTTGGATTCCTCTATTCCTCTATTTACAGGGAGGGGGGTAAGGTGGTGACAAAAAGCTTCTGAAGCTTTTCTGACTTGACAGTTTAAATGTACAAAAGTAATGTGTGTGAATGGAACTTTTTTCTAGTTGAAGGTATAATTTCTGTTGCTCCTGGTTCAGTGGGTTAGTATTAAAGGTGAAAATGCTTTGTGATAGTGATAGATGGTACTCTTGGTGCTGGGGAAATGGCTTGCTAATTTTTGTTTACCACTACCCTAGAAATGAAATGCGCTTGATATGAGTGGCAGGCACTGTTCTGCTAATTCACTAGCACAATTAAGTGAAAATGTGGGGGCTTTGAGGGGGAAAGGCAGTGAAATAAAACAGTTAGACTGCTAGTAACTCTTCCTGCTATGGTGTGGTGCTGCACAGTGAAGTTACTGGGCTAGAACATGTTTTCAGAGTGTTTTTTTTTTCCTTTCCAGAATCAAAGCCAGACTTGAGGAGCACAAGCCAGAGAGAGTAAAGCCTTTCATGACAGGGGCTGCAGAACAAATTAAACACATCCTTGCTAACTTCAAAAACTACCAGGTAATGAAACTTATGTCTCCTTAGAGCAGTATTGCAGTGGTACAAGCTGTGATTGGTTCATCTGCTGAGCTATCTGGTTGAAAGTTTTGAGGGCTCCTGTTGTGAAGATGTCTAACTTGCCCTTCTCTGAGAGTATTAATGGTTCTGAGAGTCAGGGAGGAGAAATAGTGAAAGACCTTTGGGTGTTTGAGGGTCTCAGTTCAGCTTCCAATGCTTCATGTTAACTACATTTGTAGTTATCACCATTTAGAAACTGTGGAATTAAGACTTGAAAGATGGATCACTTCGGCCCCTGCTGTTCATAGCAGTGTGGTAAAGTTTTATGTGTTACTAAAATGGACCACATTTTTAAAGCTACAGAAGGCAAAATCCCTGCACTGGTCAGGGATACTTATAAACTGAACTTGGAGATGTTGCAGCTTTCTTATATAAAAAGGTATTTTCTCCTGGTAATAGGTCATTAAATGTCTCAGTAACACATTTCTCTGAAGTTCTTTGTAGGTGAGAACATGAATCCAGATGGTATGGTGGCTCTCCTGGATTTCCGTGAGGATGGTGTGACTCCATATATGATTTTCTTTAAGGATGGCTTGGAAATCGAGAAATGTGTAAGTAGTGAATTGGATGAATGTGCCTAGCTACATGATCAATTCTTCCAATGCATCACTTGTTCTGTCATATCCCTGTAACAGTTGAACAGTAGCTGCCAGTTTAAACTTAAGGTTCATGTAAGTACAGCCTAATTGCTGCTTTGTATTACATGAAGTGTCTGAAACTTCCCCTGTATATTATTTAATGATACCAAAAGGGGACATTGTTTCTACTGCAGTGATTTGTGGTGACTTAATCGCTGAGAAATGCAGAAAGAATTGCGTTGGTGAGCTGTATGTAATTCGTAATAGTTTTAAACTATTAGATTAAAGACGGTGTCCTCTGAAATGGAGCACTTCTGCTTTGTATCCCTCTTGTTGGGGGTTAATTCTGAAGTACCTTACATGATCATGTTCCATCTTCTTTCACTTTGTCTGATGCCCTTATTCTATTAGGCAAGAACTGTCTGTTTAAATATTGCCCTAAATTTGGGAACAGGGTAATGCTTGACTGAGTACTTAACCTTGCTCTGTCTGGAATCTCCAACTGCCTGAGCTCAGACAGCTCCTGTGGTCTGCTATATCTTTAACTACTGTGTTGGAATGTAGTTGCAACAAAACAGCATTTGGATCCCAACACTTGCATTCTTTTGGCTTATTCAGAGAACTGTGGAATTGACTCCAGACTGGCAGTGTGGGATCACCATTTGCTTTGCCCAGTCATTGTGGACTTATGAAGTCTGTTTATAGCCAGCTAAATTTATCTGTGAAGCCTCTTACAGGCTTTCTGGTATGCAAGTCATGTAAAGATGAACCGACTTCTAGTGTGGAGCAGTAGCCCAGCTAAAGGAACACTTCTGTTGGCCAGAACAGACTCTCACCTTCTGCAGCTTGGCTGAAGGGTGATGATGTCTGTCCTCGGCCCCAGAACAAGTGGTCACCTGGAAGGTACCTCCTTGGAGGAGAAGCTTGGGTGCATCTCCCCTACTTGGGCAGACCTTTTGGATGTTTAATTGGGTAATTCCATCTACTTCAAGGTGGAGTAAAAGAATAGTAGCAGGGTGTTCCAGTAGGCAAAAGTCCCAGCTTCTTGGTACACCTCTTGTAAGTGACGATGTGGACACTGTAAGCTTTAGTACTTGTTTAGGACATGCTCTTGTTTGAGAGGAAATCTAAAACTTGGTGTGTCAAGCAAAAAGGATGTGAATGAGTATCCTGTCTGGCTTGCTTAGCAGGTGATGCCAATTGCTCTGTATGATCCTAAAAATGATCAGCATCCTCTGATAGACCATGAGCACTTTTTTTGTTGCTCTCTGGTTTGCACTAAGATGCAAAAATAACTTCCTTGCGCTTTCTGCCTGCCTGACTGTGGCAGCTCAGATTGAATTAGGGAATACACAAATAAGCTGTAGAAACTTACTGTGACTGTCATGACCTTGAACTAACACTTGCTACTCTTGTTTCAGTAACAAATCAAACAGTTTGGTTTTGGATCACCTGTCTTCGTAGCTGACTGCTGTTTCTTCTTCATCGGCACAACACCAGGAATCGGCAATGTCTAATAACTGGACTGATGTCATCTTGAGCTTTATTCACTTATTTTGACCCTGATTTGGAGTGGAGGCATTGTTTTAAAAGAAAAAAAAACCCAAACATCTGTCATGTAGGTTGTGTAAAATAAAACTCATTTAAACCCATTCTAGGTGATGCCTTTTGGTCTAGTGTGTTTTTGAGGGTGACTTGCAGGAGAGGTCGCAGCAAGGTGTCCAAGGATTTGGTACTGTCAGTGGTGTAGCCCAGTCTGGGCATGCTACAACTCTGCTGTCTCCAGACATGCTTCACACAGTTTCTACCTGAGGCATTAGAGTGCAAGAGCAGGCTGAGGTCAGTAAGGCAAAGCCCAAGAAATATCATCATAATGGAGTGGACCACCTTCATCCTTCATGATTGCACAGAGACTTAGTTATGGAAGAGATAAATTAAAAAAACCTGACCACAAAACCAACCAAACAAAAACCCAGAATGGAGTATGTGCTACTCAAGCTGAGTGCTGGCTGAGCTTTTTGTCAGACTTGAGTCTGTCCTCAGCTGTAGTATGACTTCAGGATCCAAGGTAGCAGGATGGATGGAGCAGGAATCCAGCACTCTCTGAACCCAGGTACTGAGAACATTGTGGGGAGAGGGTGTAATTGCCAAGTTTTCCAGTACAGCCTGCCTGTGGTATTAGGTCCTTTGTATTTGACAGATATTCAGAAGATAAACTAGAACTTGGTTAAGTTGCAGGATTTGGGGGTTTTCTGTACTTGACTCCTTGAGGAGAGAAATGTCAGAATGGCCTAGCCCTGTCCCAGGCTTATCACAAAGCAGGTGCATGTCTGGTTTTGAGACTTGGACCTGAGTATTTAACTTGCCGTTCCTGCTGTGTTCCTTGTCAGGAAATGCATCTGTTTGACAGACCTGGAGCGAATGACCATTGCTTCTCTGGTTATTGCTGAGATGCAACAGTAAAGGGTTCCTTGCGCTTTCTACTTGTCTGACTATGGCAGTCTGGATTGAATAAAGGAACACAGATGCCTCCACAGAGTGCCAGCTGTTGCTGCTGCTGGCACGGTTGTGGGTGCAACTGATTGTGTTGCCTTGGACTGCAAATCATGAGCTGTTACTTCCTGTGCAATGATGGCAGAGGTGTAGGAGGTTAAGGTGCCTGGAAGGGGAGGGCATGACCCACTTCCCAACTTGCTGTTGATCTGTGAGGCCTCAGGCCTCTTCACTTTCCACAGTTTTGGCATCTTTGTCTTGTGTCAATTTTTGGCCCCTGGTGCCAGAGAGCTGAGGTGGGGGTAGGTTTCTGCAGGGGTGAGATAGATGCAGCAGCAGGCTGGGAGGAGTGAGATACTGTCTGTGGAGGTGGGAGCAGAGCATGCCCTAGTTATCTTGGAGGTTCCTGTCTGGTGTAAACATACCCTATTTTAGTTCTATGGGAACTTCATTTGCATATTTTCTTTTAGCTTTTTCAAGAGTCTTGGGCCAGCTGCACTTCTGCCTGAGGCACAATTTCAATGTAATGTGACCAGTGTACAACCAAGCTCCTCTGCCTTCACCCACTGGGCCTGAAGCAGGTTCAAAGGCTGCATAAAATCACTGAGCCAAAGCTTGCTTTCCTTGCTGAGGATTTGTTTAATGGGGCCAGGTAAGGATGTTATCCTGCCTTTCCTGTGGCATCTCTGGTAAAAACTGGAGCCTTAAAGGAAGAGGGTAGTAAGCACTTGCTTGGTTTGAGACTTGCTTCTTGGTGGAGTAAGGTTAGTGTGGGCCATGCAGTGCTTGTATGGTCATGCAGGCCCTGATCTGTCTGTGCAGCCCTAATACTCCTGGCTGCCACTTACAGTGAGTCAGTGTTTAAAACTCAATGGAGCTGCTATCTGGGAGTGAAAAGGGGCTCATCCCCCTGCCTGGCTCTTTATACTGAGTCTGGGAACCCTGGGCACAAGCCTGGAGCAAACTGCTGTGTGGCAGCTGCCTACAAATAATGAGGTGCTGCTTTGAAAAGCAGGTGTTTAAGAGCCTTGCTGTTGGGTTGAATGGCTTATGGCAAATTGTGTGCCATCCTGTCTGCACTGCAGGCTAATTGGGATATTTAATTGGTGCATGCAAACATGCCTAACCAGTGGCTTACAAGCTCCTATCAATCTCGTATGCTTTTCTATAGGGCAGAGCCTCTCATGGGAAGTTTTCCTTCAGCCTCTTGCAGGAAAGTATCAGTTCAAAGGCTCTTGACATGCAGGATTTTGTTCTGCTCATCCATCCATCAATGTGGAAGTGGTGCTGCTGGCTGCACCGTGCTTCCCCCAAAAAAAGCATTGCTGCCTTCAGTTCCTCAGGAAAAAGGGCAAGTCTTACTGTTCTGGTGTGCCAAGCCTGCCAGGCACCAGGGAGGAGAGGTTAAACCACACTCGGTGGCAGGGAAGGACTATGGCTGTGACAAGCAGTGGTCTCAGCTGCGCTGCTGTGGTAACTGCCTGCAGCGGAGGCAGGGTGAGGAAAACCTGGGATCCAACTCCTTGTGTTGGGAGTTGCTATGTACTGTTAAGTGGGAGGCCTGTGGCTGGTAAATGCTCTTGTCAACAGCCTGTGATGCAGCTGAGTTGGAAATGAAGTCAGCGTTATTTCCTTATAACCCAATTCCTCCTCTTCTGGTCCCTCTTTTCAAGCAGCTGTTTTCTGGGGCTGAGAAGCTGAAGTGATTTGAGGAGGCAAGGCTTCATGCTGCTTTATGGAGTTACTAAATTGATAAAGATGCCCCTCTGTAACAAATTACCCTTGTTCTGCTTCAACACAGCCTGAACTGAAGGGCAGCTTTAAAACCTATCCGTGTCTTATTTTAAAACAACATGCTTATCCAGCTTGTATCTCACGTTCCTGGGAAGATATTGTCTGTGGAGCTGGGAAGGATCCAGATAGCTTTCTTTTCCCCCCCGCCGAGCCTCACAGAGCAGGTTAAGTGGCTGGGTAGAACCTTTCCTCTGCTAGCTCCAGTCTCAGCTCTGTGCAGAGCCACAAGCTGGTGTGGAAGAAAGGCTGATTGCTTATAAGGATGGGAAAACCACTCCCTTTTTAGTTCTCTACTTTTTTGGTTAAGGGAGTGATGCCTTGGGCTGGAGGGAGCACCTACTGTGCTGGGCACATGTCCTATGGTCTCCTTGGCCTTTTGCCCTCCTACCCCACTGCTCCCCCTCAGTGCCTGCTCTTTGTCTTGCATTTTTGCTGCCCCAGCTGGGTCCTACGCTGTCTACAAATCCGCTCTTTTTTGCGCTCTCAAAGCATCCCCACATCTTCTCCAGTCCACAGCCTGTGTGCAGGGCTTCAGCCAAGTGCTGGCAAAAAATCCACCTCCTGTGGGCCAGTGACCATGCTGTTAACAGCAGAATGCTGCTGTAGCAGCTTGTTGCTCCTTGGCTGCCTGCTTTAAGGAGAAAGGGTGCAGGCTTGAGGATGTTCATGCAGTGGAGGGAACATCTAGTGTGCTGGGAGGGGCACTGGTGGGCCCATGGGAACCCTCTTAGGTACCCAGCTGAGCCAGTCTGGCTCAATCCCCTTGGCTTTGCCCACTCAGCTTGGGCAGGGGGTGGGTGCTGGAGCCCACGTGGGTGATGATCCTGGAGCCTCATGTGCAGCCCTCAACTTTGGCATGAGGAGGGAGAGGTTGGAAAGGGAAGATTTTAAAGGAATGGATGTAGGGAGCAGAGTTGGGTTTGTTTTGTGGGGTTTTTTGTTTTGTTTTTTATCTCATGTGGTTTAGCTCAAGGCCGGGAGGCATTTACCGTAAGCTTAGGACATGGTTGTCAGAGCAGTAAAATTAGATTATTTTTAAAAATATGTTGAAAAAAAATGAAAAAGCTGCAACTTGCTTGCCTCCCTCAGCAAGTCTGACTGTTGAGTTGGCTCAGGTCAGCCTACTACAGCCCCAGCAGTGCTTTCAGTGACAGCTGTCTAGGGAGGGTGCTTTTATTAAGCAGCAGTAGCATCTGCATCAAGATACCTCTGTTTTCTTATATGACGGTGCTGGCTTGGAGCATGTAAGATGCCGCCTCCTGCTCCCATGGACCTCTGGCTGTGCTTCAGCTCTCCAGCCACTTCTCCAGGATGTGATTGCAATTGAAAACAGCTGTTTTGCCCTGCAGCAACAGGGAAGTAAATCTCTGTTGCCACTAGCCCACAGTGGGAGAGCAGCAGTTAAATGCCCCATTCATTTAGGTTGGAGATAAATGCCTTGGAGGAGGGAAAAAAAAACCCTAGCCAGACGGCCCAAAAGCCATTGCCAGGAGCACAGCCATCCTGGTTTGTGGTCCCTATCCCTTGGCTGCCTTTTGGTTGAAGCTACAGCTGGAAGCTGTTGTGCAGAGATCACAGCCAAGTGGTTGTGGTCAGGGCTGGAGGCCTGAGAGAGCTTTTTTTGGGTGTCAGCAAATGCTGATGGCCCTGAAAGTGTGTTCTGCAGGAGTGCAGCAGGATGTGTGTAGCTGCTGGGTGTTTTGAGCCATCAGAGCTGCATTTATCACCTACTTCTGGCAGAAAGGAGCCAAACACCCTAGGGAGGCCTTTTTAGACTGTTCTGGTATGTGATACCAACCTTGCCAATGAGGCTGAACATGGTGAGAAAAATGACGAGCAATCGTTTCTCTGCAGTCCTGTTTGTTATCCTGGCAGCCAACAGCTGGGATTCACCTCCCTCCCTGTGACCAGCAGTGGTGGGAGGAAGCTGGCATTTTGGAGAGTGGCCCCTGTTCCTCCCATCCTCACCATGGTGCTGGCACATCAGCAGCCCTGCCAAAGCAATGCAGCTGTTTGGTTTTTATAGGGAATATCTGAAAAATTAGATGTCCAGAAAGGATTTAAGGATTAACTTCCCAAATTCTTTGGAATAGTCAAGAAAAGGTGATGTGGAGGAGGCTGTTCCTTCTCCACTCACTGTGGATGCTCAGCTAGCAAAACCTCACTGGAATAGTCTGGTTCAAGGGCTGAGTTTTGTCTCTACCTACAGCTGTGTCTGCCCCTGGGCCAGGCACCCTCAGCCCCTCCAGTCGAGGCAGGGAGTGATGATGTCTCTGTCTCCTGCAGCTGTGTGGTTGCTGTAGGCTGCAGCCATAGAACTGCCTGCAGCTGCTGGTGCTTGGTCAAGCTGTCCACAAAAAGGTGTTTAAGGGGTTTGGTGCAGCCCTTCACCCATGGGCCTTGGCTGCCTTGGCCCAGCAGCCACCTCCTGGCAGCATGGGCTGCCTGGTTCACCTGTTGTGGTGAGGCTAAGCGTGCTTTGATCCCCATAAACCCACCTGATTTTTAAGCTGAACAGGCAAGATGGCAGCTGCTGTCTGTGGTCACCTCACTTATTGTGGGCTAGGCAGCTTTGGGAAAAGTGCAGAAGGAAAATCTCTTGGCTGGGGATGTCTGGGCTGGTGGACCCTGCACAGACACAGCCCTTGCTGCCTGCAGCCTCTCCCATTGTGGAGTATAAATAGCCTCTACCCGCGCTGAGTGTGGCCCGGTAGTGGGGGGAGGTTCTTCAGGAATCTGTGCAGGGTCCTATGTGAGCCTCTGCAAAAAAAACCAAAAACCCCCCTTAAATTAAAATTAGATGTGTGAAGCCCTGGGTGGGTCAGTCTCATTCCTGCGCCCCCCCCCCCAGTGCTATCAGCCCTCCCACCACAGCCTGGTGGGGGCCACTGGATGGGTGCAGGCATAGGCCTACGCGGCTGAGGAAGGACTCGTCCATTTCCTTTGTCACTTTTAATCAGTGCTTTGCTGTTGCCTGCTCCTCTGGTGTTTGGTAATTGGTTATCTGTCTCACAGCTACTGCAAGCCTCCCTGTCTCCTGGAGATGTTCAGGTCCCTGTGGAAATCCCACTCTCAAGAACGAGCTCCAGAGGTAAAACCTAGTTAATGGAGTAGAGAGGAGCAGCAGCTATTCTCTTTCTTTCAAGATTGAAAACCAACTACTGGAGCGTCTCCTCTCTCTTATTTATTTGCCTGTAGTTGCAAAGATACTGGCTGCAAAAGCCCAAACCCATGTGTAACGCCACCAGGAGCAGAAAGCCCCTCTCAGATGGCTGCACTTCTCCAAGGAATGCATTTTGGCTGAGGTACTCCTAAGACCAGTACCAAACAGCTCCTTGTGCTGAGGTTTGCTGAGCTGGGCAGGAGAACAGTGTCACTGTAAGTTCAGCTGCTGGTGCTTGAATCATCACACAAGCCCTGGGTGCAGTTAGCTAATGTGATGCTCAATGGCACCTGCGTTCATTGACCCCTCTGGTTACAGATGCCCCATGTTTCCTATCCAAAGCTATTTATCAATTCCTTATTCCAGAATGCAATGAACTCAACATTTTTGAGTTTCAGAGCTGAAGGTGTATGACCTTGAGCCAGACAATAGGTCTGAACCTTTAGATACCTGCTGCAGCATCAGGTGCTGATCTCTTGGAAATAGGCAAAAGGCCCTTTCACCTTCCTTGTTGGAGTTAGTCATCCTTGTGTGAGTAATTAAACACTCCCTGAGAAAGGCTGACCCTGCAGCCTGATAGCCACACAGTCTCTGTTAGGAGAGCCAAGCAGAGTCCTCCAGTACTGCCACTGGTATGAGAAATGGCATAGGTTGCACCCAACCACAACTCCTTGGAAAGCTCAAGAAGCAGTGCTATCTTCCAGGTGAGCCTGGAGCCATGGTCTGCTCTGATACTGTGTTAGTGAGAAAATTGGTTTGTTAGGTGACAATAGATACAGTGACTAATGAAAATGCCATCCTGTGACAGGGACATGTGAACATGGGTGAGCATAGCTGACACATTCAGGAGGTATGTCCATCTGGACCCAAGTCCAAGCAGCTGGTGAAGACAATATGTAGCTGACTCAAAGCATGGATGTCTTTTAGGGAGCATCCACTGGGATCACAGCACCTAGTGAGCTCCAATCCCACTCTGAGCTCTGTGTTAAAGATGTAGTGTCATCAGCAGAGGTCTCGTAGCCATGTAACTTCCTGCTGGCCCACAGCTAATATACATACTTGGTGCTTTCTGCTCCCATACCTCATGCAGTACTGCCTGTCCCAGCCCAGGCACTGCCGGTGGCTGCAGGCAGGGCTGTGGAGGAGGCAGGCAGATGTTTAGTGCTGTGAAGTGGCAGCATGGGCATCACTGGGACCAGCTGGGTCCGAATCCATCCTCCTTCCTCATGTAGCAGTGGCAGCCTCCAGCCACACACTTTCTCATCCACTCCCAGGCCACAGGCATGTGGATTTCTCTACCGAGGCAGCTGCATCGCTGCTGCCTAGCATCAGCTCAGGCCCATGCCTCTGTTGACTGGGCTTACCATGCATGAAATTCCTGATGACTCAAAGAACTGGTCATTTGGGGGGAGTAATGCTAGATGAGATGTGCTTTTAATTCCATGTAATGGCATTTAGCACATCATTGATACTTCTTAGTGTATCCCTAGCAGTGTAGGTACACTAGCAGTCTATCTGCTAGGATACCTTCTCTCTGTTTTTAGTGATGCCCATAAAGATCATTTTTATGTAAAAACCAAAACCCAAAAACCAAAAAAATGGTGTGCTTGCTATACTTTCCATTACTCCTAAGTAGAGTGTATTTACCCTGTGTCCAAAGGTATGCTGCAGATCAATAACATACCTACTTAGCTCTTCTGGCATTTTAATCATCTGGCTGATTATGTCCCTCTCAGCTGAGGACAAACTGTGAAGCACTATACTTACATAAAACCAACAATAGAAGCAGGTCCAAAATACCTTCCTGCCAAGCTAATCCTGCTGAGGATCCCATTAAAGGTAACATTTTCCTTCTGAGATGGCACAGCTGGTTTTACCTGTGGCACTGAATTACATACAACACTACTAAATCAGGATTGCGTGGTGGTCTCCTGCATGGTTTTAGAAGATAATGTGAGCGGCAACACAAGCAAGCAGCTGACCTAGACTTTCTATGTACCTTAGCTGCTCAAACAGGACACAAATGTAGCAGAGGAGCCCAGCTTATGAAAAACAAGAGTTCTTATCCTACATGCTTGCGAATGCAACTCTCTGATGGACTCAAACAGCACGAGGAGGACAGCAATGTGTGCAGGCTCTGGCTGTTGCTGGGAAGCACATCACGTACCATAGCAAGATGTCCTGGTTTGAGTTAGAACATAACCCATTCTGGTCAGTGATTTCACTTTTCAGCTCAGTCTCTTCTAAGTGACGGCACTTTCTGAAGTTAACGGCATATTTTTGCAGACACTGTCTGCTTCTAGCAGTGACAACGCTTGATGTTTACAGTTACTGCCAGGGGTTGGGGTGCAAAAAGGCTCTTGCTTACACTTGCTCCTGTGAAGTCCAAGGTCACTGCTAAATCCTGTGTACCACAGTGGGGGTGCAGTGAGAGGCTGCACCTGCGGGGAGGAGCGGGCAGCACAGGTGACCCTACGCTGACCAACAAGGTGTTCCATCCCATATTCAGTATAAAGCCAAGGAGATCATGAGGGTCTTGCTCTCTCTTGCCCTCTTCAGTGGCCAGTGTCTGAGGACTTCTCCTCTGTCCGTTCTGCCTTTGATCCCAATCCGTGCATTCCTGAAACCAGTTCCAGAATCCAGCTCCTGCATCTGGTTCCTGTCTCCTGCTGAGCCCAGCTTGGGCCTTCCGCAGTGTCTGCCCTGTAGCATCAGTAGTGACAGTGACATCGTTGCCATCAGGGGGCTGGGTTCGGTATTGGTATTGTATGTATTTGTATGTATTTATTTAATTTTATTATTCTCATTAAAGCAATTTTAGTTTTCTTTTTCAACCCATCAGTCTCTCTCCCTTGCTCCTTTTGTCTTTCCCCTCTTATGGAAGGGGGGGAAGGAGGTGTGGAGGTTATAGAGAACATACGTCATTCATCTAGTGGCCAGCCCAGCCCTAACCCCTGACACAAGACATGAAGACTGGGTTCCTCTCAGCATCCTCAAACATCTGCTGCAGCTGTCAGCAAGCTGGGCCCTGCTCACAGAGCCTGAGGAGACAGGAGTCAATGGTGATATTTATGAAAGCACACACACACCCCTGGATTGTGGTTTTTGAGTTTCAAAAAGCCTCCATAGTCCATGTCCTAGGAACTGGACACTTCATGCCATGAAAGGCTGAGCAGCAGGAAGCATACGTGTACAGAGAAACACTTAAACAATTCTAGAAAAAATGAATCAAGCAAAATTAAAATGTGTTACTGAGGCGTACGGGGTCAGAATTGTTTTACAAACCTCTGAAGGCATTTGACCTCCCTTCTAACCTTTTATTACTTCCAAGTGGACTAATAATGGAATTTTTGCTTTTCATGCAGATGGATTATTTCATTACTCTCTACAGATGTGATGCACACATCTGAAGCTCTTGAGGGCATGTGAAAGTTGTGCTATAAGACCTCACCTTCTGCTTAATTTACAGGTATAATAATGAGGTTTTTTCCACTGTTTTCTTTGCTCTTTTTTTTAACATAAAAACTTTGTGAATGCAATTAAATACTCACAGAACCACAGAATCGTTTTGGTTGGAAGAGACCTTTAAGATCATCGAGTCCAACTGTTCACCCTGCACTGCCAAGTCACCCCTAAACCATGTCCCTCAGCACCACATCTACATGTCTTTTAAACACCCCCAGGGATGGGGACTCCACCTCTTCCCTGGGCAGCCTGTTCCAATGATTCACAACCCTTTCTGTAAAGAAATTTTTCTGAATACCCAACCTAAATCTCCCCTGACACAACTTGAGGCAATTTCCTCTAGTCCTGTCACTTGTCACATGGGAGAAGAGACCAACCCCCACCTCACTACAACCTCCTTTCAGGTAGTTGTAGAGAGCAATAAGGTAACCCCTGAGCCTCCTCTTCTCCAGGCTAAACAACCCCAGTTCCCTTGAGACACTCCTCAAAAGACTTGGTCTCTAGACCCTTCACTGGCTTCGTTGCATGTTCCATGAACATGCTCCAGCATCTCAATGTCCTTCTTGTAGTGAGGGGCCCAAAACTGGTCACAGGATTCAAGGTGTGGCCTCAACAGTGCTGAGTACAGGGGGACAATCACTTCCCTGCTCCTGCTGGCCACACGATTTCTGATAGAAGCCAGGATGCTGTTGGCCTTCTTGGCCACCTGGGCACACTGCTGGCTCATATTCAGTCGGCTGTCAACCAACACCCCAGGTCAATTTTCCACTGGGCAGTTTTCTAGCCACAGTCCTGTACCGTCTCCCTCCCCGCAAAAAGGATGCTGAATAGACAACCCTTTGCAATGCATATTTCAAAAACGGGGGAACAGAGACATGCATACAGTAAGCAATCTTCCCCAAAGCGCATGGAAACCCAGTGGCCAAGCTAGCAATGAAAACACGGTTTGAAAAACATTGATACCTATGCTATCAAAATCACAACGTGTTCAGTTAATAATGGAGAACATTGTGTGGTAAAAATTAAAATGACACTTTTATTGATATGCTTAAACATAAAACATAGGTAACATCATAAAACCCAAACAAATCTATTCCTTGATGTACCTAATAGACATTTCTTTTTTTCCCCTCAGTAATCACCTGGAGGGGATTGCTGTCTTTGCACTGACCTGCTGTCAAACAGCCTTCGCATTACGGAGTTTTTAATTGCCCTGATTTGTTCCCATGGAGTCTAAGGACTGTGAAGAGCACTGCATTTATGGCTGTTTTTCCCTAAAGGCTATTTCCAAAAGAAGCATCATGTCTAATCCACCCAAACACTGCATGAAGGGTTATGCATCTTTGCAGCTTTCCAGAGCCTGACAGACCTCAGCAGAAGTGGGGGTATCAACCTGGTTCTACTGCAATGCAAAACCACAAAGTTATGGGTTCCTGTAGGACAGGCTTTTCTTCGAAGTCATCAAGGCTTGGAAAAGCCAAAAAGCTATCAAGGAAAACTAAGATCAGAATTCAAAAGATTTCTAATGAAGGTAAATCTAATACAAGTTGATTCTATAAATATTTTTTTCCTGACAAAAGACAAAACACTTACCAAAACATACAAGAAATATGCCTTGGAAAAATATGAAACTAAGGAAAATTACAAAGTATCAGCTGCTTTAATACAACTTGAATCTTGCAGAATTGCACTGTGCTCAGTTCCGTCTGTAAACCCACCATGGTTCCCTCAGTGCAGTCACTCTCTCTTTGTAAACGCTTTTGTTAATCACTCTTATCTTCTCCTTGGTAGTGCCTGTACTCTGGCTTCAGCTCCCATGTGTTTTTGTGGGTCCCCTTCACATTGTAGATGCCTATTTCTCTTAAAATTTCTTTCAAGTATATCTGAAAGGAAACAAAAATTCAAATTATACTGGGGGGTGACTGCCACAGTCCCTACACAGCATCACACGATCTGCTCCATCACGTCGACTTGCTTCATAAAAACAACTTGGTGGAGAGCAATGTTGGTGGGTGGGGACTAATTTGTGCAACGACGACTGTGATAGACTCCAGCCCCCAGGCACCAACAGGCATTACAGAGCCTGGGTGTAATCCCAGTGCAAGCTCCAGGGCTGCAGCAAGGAGCACCCAAGCCCCTGCTGGGGCGTGGAGAGGCAGGCACTGGCTAGATGGATGCTCCATGGGCTGCTGACACAAAGCTCTCAGTGCCTCTAGGAAGGCAATGCCGAGGTTATCTCACACATTTTCCTCCTGCTGGAATTTCTCGACCTGAGCTAAAAGCTCTTGGCTTTTTCACCTTGCTTGGCTGGGATTATCTTGAAACTCCCTGCCTTATTCTGACCCCATCAAAGTCCTGAGCTGTTGGTTTTCATAACATTTTGCAAAGCTTTAAGCATTTTGTTACGGCCTCGCTTTCAGAGGAGAGCTGAGCAGGTGCCAGAAAATTTTCTAATACATTCACATATTAAGGCAAGAAAGAGAAATTACAAAAAACCCAGGCAAAGCTATGATACCATAGTATAACCTTTGACACCAGGCAGCTCACTAATATCACCCTCCTTCACTCTTTTTATAATAAACACCAGTAATTTGTTTCATTTTTTAAAGAGACATTTGCCTGCTTGTTTGTTTAAATATTAATCAGGACTGACTTGAGTGGATTGCCATGGCAACAGCAGACCACAGTTTAAGAATCCCCACATTAGATTCATAACCGCTTTAGTTTGAGCAATTTCATTCTCTAAGTGCATATACTGACCTGGAATTATTTGATCTCTTATATTTTCTGTATCTATAGTTCTGCTAAGTGCAAATATCAGCATACTGCAACTCATTAAAAAGGCAAATATTTGTTGATGACATATAGGAAAAAAATGAAAGGCCAAGTGCCCAGTCTCTTCCTTATACTCTTTCCATTTTTTGCTAAATAGAGAAGTTAGGAAATAAATAAAATGCATGTTCTTAGTCAGTAATCAAAGTCTCTTTTGGAGAAACTGATCACTACTCTCTCTTTCCAGGTACACATCAAAAATTTACAAAGCAAAAAAAATCCAGATTCCACACTAAAGATGATCCTGCATTTGGACCTATGTAGCAAAATCATTCTTAAAATCCGGTCTCGAAGCCATCAGGGGTGTTTGCCCAACACATAAGAAAGATGACCGTAACAGACTGCATACACAAACTAGCTTCTTAGGGTGTTTTCTTCGAGCAGAGTGGCTGCACGCAGGAGCCTGAGCAGGCAGCAGAGAGTTCATTTTGGGCTGTGGGGATGGCTTCGAGGGTGCACGATGCAAACCCCAGCAGATGGCAGCAGGAGATCAATACACGTCGCGTAGCACACCTTTCCACATCCCTCTACTGCAGAGATGCTGTCATTGTGAGAGCCGGGTTCCTAAGACAAATGTGCTCACTACAACAGAGTGCAAACGTTTCTGCACAGGTGATGAAAGCAGGTGAAAAAGCCATTTCTACATGGGTACGTGCAGAAGCGTATATCTGCCAATCCACTGCTTAGCTGGCAATTCATGTGTGCACACACAAGGTAGCTTTCGGTGGTGTCACTGACAGACACTTCAAAAGATGGTAGAGTGGGTGGAAGAAACTCAGATTCAAGGTTCAATTCTGCTCTAGACCGCAGGGACAGACTATTGAGAATTGGAAAAAAAATAAAGTTGCACTGAGTCCCATGAAGTGCATCCATATGCAGTTCCTGGGCTGAGAGTCCGAGTCTGGACTGGGAAGCCAGGTCACAAGGTGTGACAGGGCTCAGGCAGAATGAAACCGCTACAGCTGCATGGTCCACTGCTCCCAGCAGCTCGCTGCTGTTTGGTGGCAGTATCTTTGGGTGACATTTTGCACAAGGCAGTATCATCTCTCACTACTTGCTCACTCCTCCAAACTACCCATCCAGTTAAATGAAGGTTACTTTTAATTTCTACTAGCTTTCAGACCCAATTCCCCAGGCAGTTCTGCTCCTCTCCAGGCAAACCTTCCACGAGTTTTGATTCAACAGAGTAACAAAACAGAACAAAACCAACCTCAAATGAATAACGAGTTAACCTCGAGTGCACTTGAGGCTGGGACCACGAACTGCAGCAGCTGAGGATCTGCAACATACTCCCCTTTGCCATCTCCACTGTGCAGGGAAACAAGCAGCAGTGGTTTTAGGGACGGCAGCCGAGAGTGTTAACCCCCAAAAAAATCACTCTGTGTGCACGGTCAATGCTGAACTGTTGGAGCTTTTAGACAATTGCAAATCAGGGATAGCCATGCAGTACTGTAGCATACTTGGGAGAAAGTGGCATGATGAGATGAGTTCAGGGGATGCTATTGTATTTCCTGCAGGATCACGTCTCCTTCCAGAAACCAGGAACCTCCACCTGGGTCTGCACTGTACCAGGCTGGCCTATGCATCTTGAAGCATACTACTCAGTCTGATACTCCATCATCAAGAGAAACCCTCCACTTCCTCCAGTGATGCCAAATACTGAATTTTAGAGCCCACACTTGCCTCTCAGAAAGGGATTCAGTATGTTTCTATAGATATAACTGTAACACAGAAGCTAATCTGTAGGTAATCTGTTTGTACAGTTAAGGCATCCTCTGCTCTGTTACAACTTTCCTCATGACTTTTTCCAAAAAATGGAATGTTATTATAGAATTATGGGATAAAGATTTCTGAGAGAAGGGGTAAGCTCTGAAAACCCTTCTGAAACTTAGAGGAGAAAAAAAAAAACCCCACTGTATTTAGGATAATCATTACTTAAAGCTGAAATAAAAGAAAAAACTGCAAATGATCTACCCCATTTTGAAAAAATATTGTTCATATTAGACCATTGGTCCCATACTGGTTCCATTCTTCTCAAATATTTGATTGCTCACATAAAAAGCATATTATGTTCTCAGCCATGAAGTCCAAATCTAGAATTACTGCAGTATTTCCAGGGAGCACTCAGTATTTATATCTGAGTAGGTGGCAACAGATTTGCCTACTACTGCAAATTGTTATTTCTCATTAAAAAGGAAAACAAATAAACCCAGGTCTCCTGAACGTAACAGTAATTTGTGTTCAGAATAGACTTGCTTTGTGATTTCACGATTTCAAAATAAAGATGACCGCAATTTCCCGTGTAATATACAACACATTCTGTAGCAAGGGTTTAATTTACTATTTATATTTACCATTACGTCAGAGAAATACCCTTATTTGTTACTTCACTAACAAAGATGTTAATTCCCTTAGACAAATGTGTTTTAAATATTATTAGCCAGTGATGTAAGCACCTAGTACTTCATTTTAACGGGAGCTGCAGAGACAGCAGCAGCACTTTTTTCTCACATCTGAAAATAACCTCAACATTTAGAAGCTCAGAGGAGAAATTACATACCCAGACAATCTTAGACACTATGACAGAAAATAAAGCAGTGAACACCCAGCAGAGATTAATTAGCAGCCAACCTCTGTACAGCATGGGGAAAACATGCCTATTCGCCTGTTGGCATTTTATGGTGGGTTTTTTTGGTTTTTTTTTGTCGAGTATAGCTGCTCTGCGAACAATAATGTCACGGTGGGCATTAGGAACAGATATTTTATTTTCAGAAAAAAACCCCAAAAGCTGCACACCAGCGGTTGAAGTTTGCGGCATCAGGGATGCTCACACATGAAGCAAACAGTGGCTGAGCAGCAGGAACCAAGGGACAGTATTTTAAAATGGAAATGGATGCCGCTAGCAGCTCCCTACAGAAGTTTTTAATGGAAACCCAGATGGGAAATTAGAATAGCTTTAGATGAGGGGTAGATGACGTACTGAAAGATAGTTTTGAATTTATCACCATACTGGCCACCCAGCGAATGAAGAAAGGCATCAGAAAAAGGATTTCTGTTATTTATTTTCTCGGGATATCTGTGTCTGAGGAAGCTGGATGTGTACCAACACCTACAGCAAAACCCCAGCTGGGAATGAACACGGAACTCCTAACTCCTGCACACAGCTCGAAACTGAGACTCCACAGCCCACTCAGGGGAAGAGGGTTAAATGGTTTGATTAATCTCAGAAGCCCTATGGGACTTTAAGCCATCAGTAGAAAGACTCAAATAAGAAACACAGATGCAAAGATGTAGCCCAAATAACATGTGATGTTGGGTCAAATGAGTACAATTTCCTTTTAACATATCTGCATTGCTGCAATAGTTCAGAAAAAAAAAGGCTAGAGTTGCTGAGATGAAAGTACACAGCATGATTCTAGTATGCTACAGGCAGACTATATTCAGGAGCATATGATGACAGCAGAGATAAATAGACAGGCACAGAAATTCATCATAAATGTAATAGAACTATTCATGTGAGGTATTTTGCTCTATATATCTAACCTAATAGCTACTGTGTACATCTAATCCTTAGGGCAGTGACTAAGACAAAAATTGGATTAATCTTGCCCAACTTTTGGTGCTCAATAAAGAAACTTGTGTCAGAAGCACAGCTTTTCCAGGCTCCTTTGAGCTGATGCAGAGAGACAGGTACATTCAAGAGGTAGATCACATCACAGGAGGAAAAAACCTTTTATTCTCCTATGGCTTCAGTGGGAGTTGTAGGTGACTGTTTCTACTTGAAGTCATGCTAGACAGGATAAATATGAACCTACTTACATTCAAAGTGATCGAGATAGTGACTGTCACACTTCTTTCTCACCCCACCCCCCCCCCAAAACTTAAAATTATCTTGCCAGTCCCTCCATATCTTCCTCCTATTCCTTCCTCCTCAGCTCCCATGATTCACACACCTTCTCTGCCATACAGATAAGGAGTTGACTCATTACATAAATTAATGGAATGGAAGACACGAATACATTTCCAACTAGTTTCTTCCAAGATACTAGAACACCGTGAACCTACATGCATTTGAATTGGTTAACGTCTTTGTGCAGCTTCTTAACCAAATAGATTGTACACCTTGTACAAATCCTCTGATATAGATCCGCTGAATTCTAAACATCAAGTAAGGAAAAATGCTAAGCACCTTTCATTTTTTCCCCTCTTTGACACAGGAATATTTTTTTCCATAATCCAGCTGTCACTGGATTAGCTTTAACAACTCTTAGCTCTAACAACTTTTGAAATTGTTGCTCCATTTAGACTCAAACACAATTAAGTCCCTTTAAGTTTTCTGAAAACTGCAGCTGGGTTGAGGATAGATGTAGAAGTCAGCAGTGAAAAATATCAGATACTTCATGTGTCATTGTCTCCCCTGACTCCTGCCTGGTCTGCTCAAAGAAAACTTGAACAGGGGAAGAAGGGAAAGAACTGGAAAGTTAGAGTTCACAGGTGAAGGGCCTGGTAGACACTGCAGGATAACAAAACCATCATGTAAGCATATCTTCTTGCTTTTCTTGTTTCATATCAAAACAGTGTTTAAAAAAAAAAAATCCCAAATATCAAGCCCCCAAACTCTTAGTCTAAAAATTATTCTATTTATAAAGGAAATCAAGTGACTTTGGGTGTGTTGACATGATGCCCGAGCTCCTAAAATGGATAATGTGTGCATTTAATACTAATTCCATTAAAAACAACTGATTCAATGAATACACAATAGTGACTACTGAAAGCAGTTACATTGCAAGACTGCTAGCACTTACCACCGGCTGTTTGGTTATGTCCACCAGGTCTTTAATGTTGTAATACTGATGCTTCTCAAAGGCTGAAAAAAGCATGTCCAACACTTGTTGTTTATCAGCTCGAGCCCGTTTTCCATCTTCTTTCTTCTTCTTCTCATATTCAATCTATCAGATACAAACCACAATTTGAGGACATGTGTATGCAACACTGTATAACTCTCAGTGCTGAACATTAAGGCATAAAAACCCTCTTCTATTTCATAAAACACTGTTCAATGACTCAGTGCTGTTCATCTGGAAAATTTTCTTTTGAGCACTCAAATGTTCTTTTAGGAACATAAACTAAACATTTTGTCTTCAGCACAATAAGCTTTTCTAATATGTATCTTTGCTTTAACCAGTAAAATAACCCAGAAACAGAGCCTGCATGATGTGCCCAGAGCTGGAGAGAGAATTAGTATTACTACAGGAATCCGAACTGCGACAGAATTTTCACTCCACCTCTGTTGATATCAGTTTCTGAAGTATAATGACAAATATCAAAAGATCTACAAATTGCCATACTCCGGGAAAACCCACAGACCAGTGGAAAAATCCACAGATCAGCACTCAAGGCAACCACTCTATCAATATAAAACCAATCCCCACCATGTGATGACATACTTCGAGGATGCGGATGGTATTTCTTCAAGGAGAAGCCTGAGTACGACGCACAAAGTAGTCCAAAAAAAGAAAAAACCCACAATCTTCCAAGCAAGCAGAGGTCCCCTGTTGTTTGCAGAAACTTTTATTGCCTCAAAAAATACTTCCTGCATTTTTTCAGATTCCTCATCAGAAGCAAGATTTGCACAGAGCAGCACACCCTGAATAAACCCCAATCACCACAGAGTACCAACCGCAACATCTGCCAGCACATCACCCCATCCACCCTTGATAACAGAAAACCATCCAGCTCCTTGGAACCAACACAGGTGACCCAGAAGATAACACAATTCATGTAACCATCAAGTGCTTTCAGGCAGACTGTGGGGGTGAATATCCACAGCAGCCAAACATACAGCAGAAGAGATCAATAAGGAACACATGCCTGGCTGCCACCAGGATAATTTTGTATGGGAGTCATTCTGCGTCTATACCTGATCCTCAAAAGGAAGACCTTCAGAGAATAAGCCTAGAAATGAAAATTCACAGTTCTACTGGACACTAAAAATCTTATTTTTAAGAAGAGAGAAGTACAACTTTTTTTTTTTTTTTCTGTTTCCTTGCCAGCTAACTCCCTCCTGCTCTCTGAGTGACAAAAGCTTGTCTCTTGGTATCTGTCCCAAAGTGGCTAAAGACTATGACCACCTTTGACATTGGTCTCTGGCCAGCCAACCTTCTCTTTCAAATCCTGAAGCAGAGGTACATCATCAAACTGAATGAAGAGCAACTGTTCCCAACCTGTAACTTGAAGTCTGCTGCTTCTGCTTAAAACTTAAGATAGGCTTGGGCAACCAAGTACCTGCCTGCTTTTCCAACTGTATGTTAATGTTATAAAAGATACAATCTCTCCACACAAAACCACACAACTCTTCAGCCTCTGCATTTAAAAAAAAAAAATCTTCAAAACAGTAATAGCGTTGCAACAATAGCAAACTGCAGCATCAAGTAAAACAACTTCACCGCACATCATCTTGGTTGCCATGATCTACAGCAGAACTACTAGACCACAGAAACTAGAGTAGGAACATAAATCTGGGACACTGACCTTCCTATAAACAACAGTATGTCAAAATATTTGCTTCTTCTGAAAGACCAAGGGACAATTCATTAGGAGGCTCTGTTGACCTTGAAAAGGTTTTAATTGTAAGCTTTGGAAGCCCTGTTGTGGATTCAGTTTCTGTTTCTCTACTGGGATAGGCTCACTATGCAGTATAACGCAAGTAGACTGCAGCTAGTTGTAAACACATGAAGTAGAACTGCAATGGCATTGAAACATACAGGAACAAGTCTACTCAGTTGACCCACTTTAAAACTACAAACCCTGAATACAGTCAGGATCCATTAATACAACAGAAAATGATGACACCATAGTACAACATAAGCTGAATTCTTTATCAAGCAGCATGGCCAGGGTGCACTCAGGGGTTACCTGACTCTGCTGGTTTTAACTCCATCAACAAAGCAGTTGGCCAGTTCTCTGCCTATGTTCACATGGTCATACAGGTATTGGAGAAGCTGGATAAATCTCATTCATCTAAAAGTCTACTATGACCTACAGCACCCCCATGTCCCGGTACATGAGCGAGGGTTTCTGTATGAGGCACCTAAAGAAACAATATAAAGAGTGGGGAGTAGGAGGAGACTGGCCCCTTGCTGCATGAAATGTAGGATGAAGTATGAGATGTGTGAGAGTGCTACCTGCAAGATAACCAATACATTAAATCAACTGATTGCTGAAACGGTCTTTGCATCTGATCTTCAACTGTTCTGATGCTAGTCAGTTTGCAGCATTCAAAATGCTTTTAATTTACACCTGGCTTAAGTTAGAACTTACATGAGGGAGAGGATACATGAAGGAGACTATATTTTTCCTGCCAGAGAAACCATCTCTCCAGAGCAATCATCTACTATCACAGTTGTGTTCTCACTCAGCACAATGCTGTAAGGACTTGCTGCAAGGACAGGGGTGCATCCTGAGGACAATGAAATATGCAGGGTTTAAGACACACATTTAAAATTTATTTTAGTTTGCAGCTGTCCCTTTGGTCTTAAAAAATACATGAATATGTCACATCTCAGTCTAAAGTTGATACTTCAGGCTAGCATTGAAAAGCACTTATAATTAGAATCCCATTGCACTGTATATTTTGGAAGTCTCATTTCCATCTACAGGAACAATTTTGGTTTCCATCTTCTAATATAATTTGTATTTGAAAACGGCTTGTATTTGTATTTGAAAACTGTAAGCTGGAGAGAGGCAAAGGGAAAACCCACTTTCACATATGTAATGAGACTGACAATGTTTCAAATAAACAAATGAGTAAGATCATCACAAAGTATGTCAGTATCATCATTTTACATGGAATGAAACCAAGGTAGAGAAAACACCTGGCATGCACAAAGTTGCAGACAGTACCATGTTACATTGTGTTTTCAGAAGAAAATGCATAAACGACAGCAACCCAAACATTATAAAAAATAATCTAGTTGAGTACCACAAATATTTTTTGGTCCTGCTTGAAAAAGGCTCCAGATTCTTTCCCTTTGGTAGTTCATGGTCAAACACATGAATTACTGTCCTGTAGGGTATGTCGTACCACATGAGAAGGAAAGCATGACTACAACTTTATGGGGTCCTCTTAAAAAATAAAGACTTTGAGACCGTGTTCACCTGGAAGCAGAGTCTTCTAATTAGCCACTGGAGTCAGCTGCAGTGGGCTTTCCTGAGACTGAGTTTTCAGCCTTTTTTGACTGAGTAATCCACAGAATTCTCCAGTTCCTCTGTGCTGCTGCTGATCAGGTCACGGCCGATACTGGTAAACAACACTCTGCTGGATGTTCAGTGGAGCCCTATTACATTTGAGACACTGGCTTATGGGACACTAGGACTGGGGACATTAAAAATGTTTTGAATATATGCACATGTTAACATTTTACGAGAGAGGGAGATAGATTCTCCTGCCTTATTTTTTTGCCAGAAAAGCAGAGCCAACATTTTAGAGGTCAAGTCCAGAAGACAGTAGGAGAGATGAAGGCATCTCTGCTTACAATGCTTGACTGAGTTCTGAGTTCATAGAATCATAGAACGGTTTGGGTTGGAAGGGACTTTAAAGATGATCTAGTTCCAACATATATCTGAGATCACTTCTCAGTGCAGAGATGTACGCATTTGTTTTTGAGGTTAGCAGTGTTTTTCTGACTCAAAAATGCACCAGTTGAAAGATGCAGCGTGAAAGATAAAGGCAGACAGTAACAGGCTGCATCACTCTGCCACAGCAGCAGCTATTATGCCTGTTCTTAACAACCCTTCTGCAATTTTCTACCTCTCCAAACAACAAAACCAAAATGAACAAGAAGAAGACAATCAGAAACAAACTGCAACCTCCTCAAGTGGAAGGTCAAGGTGAAGTGATGAAAGAAACTGATCTCTTCCTTTTCTGTTTTTGTTTTGTTTTTAAAAGAGCAAGAACAAGAGGAGCAAGAACACTGAGGTTATTCCTTCTGTACATGGCAGAGCTATGGGAATAAAGGGTAAGTAACACATACGCAATGGGAAAAGCTATTGGGACTCTTAAGACAATCTCTGAGAACAACAACAAAAAATCCATGGTACTGCTTGTACCTCTTCAAATGACATATAGCAAAAACGTGCTTAGCTAGCAACTAGCTACGACTTGCTCCACGTGGAGAAAAAACCTGCTTGCTTTAAAATTGATGCTGCCTACACAAAGGAACAAAGTAACAACAAGGAAATTCTCAATGCTGTCTTCACTGATGTTACGTCTCTGACAGGACTATTTCATGACTGGGTATAAAATCCTAATTATACAAATAACAGTCTCCTGGAAAGTAACATGAAGTTCTTTTTAACCAGAGCACAATCTTTTTCTTTTGCTAGTAAATTGTAACACACAGCATTCTGTCTCCATTTTTTTAGTGCCTTGGTACACTCTCCCCAGGAGGAGCTTCTATTTTACATTTTCTGAATGAGCTGAAGTAAATCAAAGAGGAGTGTTTGTATTCCCTAGACAAATGCAATGTGAGTATTCTAATATTCTTAATTCATTAATGTATAAAATCAACTTGCACAGAAAACTGAATATCAAACGCTCCCTTTGTTCAAAAGTTATTTGCAGCTGGGATCCCAGTTGCCCACATTTTAATTAGCAACACTCTAGCACTTCCCTCAGACTCCAGAAAAACTCTCACTGTTGTCTAAAAACACAGAGCACATTGTGAAGTGCTATTAAAAAAAAAAAAAGCATGGTATCTGTTGTCATTTTCTTCTTGTTGTCTTGTGAATACACTGCTCATAGCAAGTTACAACACAACCTTTCATTTTTTTTCCCTTCCTGTTTTCTTTGCAAACAAGATGTTTTATGCAGTAGGCTTAAAGCACTTTTGAGAGTCATTACAGAATGCATGTACACTGTAAACTAATTAGATTTCTTTAAAATTCTGTGGGTTTAGATTTAAACAGCATTAAAATATGATTTGATTTCAAGGAAGGGCCATTTTAGAACAAGCTGCGGAGTGTAGAATTTGCGAGTTTATCCCTGCAAGACTTCATACAGAAATCAATTTCTCTTTGTTTACCCTCCCAGGATGTTGCTAAGCTTGCTGAAAAGCTGCCAAAGTTGCCTTCTTGAAGGTATCATTAATACTGAAGCTGATGTGTTACACTGCTTTGGTAGGCAGCTAATACAAAGGTGATAGAGAAGTGAGACTGTATCTAAAGTTTCATATGAAGATGTTTGAAAGTAGTCTTAAAGGTTTTCCCATTCCCTGGAACACTCTATAGTATGGGAGAGTGGGAAGAGAGGGGACCCCAAATAAGCCTCTGAAGGGGTAACCAGGACCACTAAAGAACTTTTCCGCTGTATTATGAAAAATAATTAAGTCACAGAAAGATTCCAGCTGCAAGAATATTACACTGCAACCTTGTAAGCACGAGTAATAATTATAGATATACAGAAAATGAAGGTCCCTTTCCCAGAGGAGAAAAGCTAAGTTACAATCCTGGCATGTGTCATAATGGAATTGCAATTTCTTCAAATAAAACGGTAGGCTTAATATAATTTCTTGCAAAAAAAACTACTTTCCCTGTCTTTGTATTCAGGTGAGCTGTCTCCCATCTATGTGTAATTTATGTCCCCTCTCCTTCCTGTTGTATGCTTATTTATGGATACATGAAGCAGCCACATTTAACCCCCATTTAACAGGAAATATTACCCCTTTCTTTCTTATTTAGTAGATACTCATTCTTTCCTCAGAAATTCCCCAGAAGATGATTGAATGTATCAGCATGTATGGTAGTTCGTACATTTTTCCTTCTTTCTTGTGAAAAGTCTTGGCCCCAAAAGAGCTGCCGTATGATGACATGCAATGCAGCAAGTTTTAAGAAAGCAACCACTGCTGGAAAACAGTAGAAAAAATTAACCACGAGGTTTAAAAAGTTCATGGATTTGTTCTCCCAGTTGTTCAGCCATCTAACCTGAACCTTAATAAAAGACTTAATGAAAAGAAAGATGTCTGGGCCGTTGGAGTCAAGGCAAGGTCAAGAGTGACTCAAGTACAAGCACGTCCTACTATGTTTTTCCCATCCACCTTTAAGGTAGACATGAAAAGTAAACACACTGCCAATGGATTTCCATTAGCATGGACAGCTATGTAACCAATAAAAACATTACAATTAGGACACAAGAGCATCGTAACTTTTAAGAAGCCTGGTTACGTCCTGGTTATACCACCTGAATCTCACACAAGACTTAAACTGACAGCAGTTTGCAACTGGAATAAAGATTCAGAGATTGTCTCCAGGTTGAAGTCAGACTGTTATAATTATGTAATTATAGTGTAAGGGAAATGGCACAGAATCCTGCTAAAAAGAAAAGCTGTACATCACTGTAGCTTATTCCAGAATTAAAGAAGGAGAGTAACAGCAGCATCATAAAACAATATACTCATATAAAATTGCATTTACATAACAGGATATATCAGTGTGACTATTTTGGTAATGTCATTCCCTTAGCTGAAATAGTTATATTGGTATGATCATCTATGTATAGTTCAGACTTCGAACAGTAACTACTACAAAACAGTCCTATGAGAGAGAAACGATTATTTTTGGTTCTGTGGCAACAGACTGCCTTTCAGAATAATGCTTAAATATCACCCAGTATATCGTCATTTGTTTTATGTAAATAAAATCTTAATAAAAAGTGTAAAAGTTTAAATGATTAACAGTGACTCATTTTCAGTATGACTTAACAATTCTCACATTCAACAGTAACAGCGATTACATATGCATACATACAAATTACTCAAAGAGGATCTTTAAGAAAAAGGACACTATAGTTTGTATGTACATCAGCTGATCTAGAACAGCAGTGTGGGTGTAATATTGACAAAGCCAATGAAGCAAATAACATGTACTGTGAAGGTATGAAACTGTGAAAAATTATCAACTGTTATTCTTTTCTACTTGTCAGTTCCTGCAAAGGACTGGAAACTAATGATTCTTTTCAAGTCTTTTACCCACCTCCATATGATATTTTATTTGGCTCAAAGAAGTGCTTCCACATCTCACAGCACAAAGCTGAAAATGCCTTTTATCCCCAAACTTCAAAATTACATTTAAAAAAAAAAAAAAGGCTGGAGGAAGATTGTAATAAATCCACTAGAAAAGGCTTGGGTAGAGGCAGTCCACCATCCCTCAGGCAACATGAGAGACTTAGAATTGGCAGACCTTATCCCCAAGGGTGATACTGGTCTTGAGCAGAAAGAAGATGCACAGAAGACAAAATCAGGGAGAAACCAGATAATATGGAGCATTTCCAAAGACGGTGGCCAACTGCAAGTGAAACAGCTGCAGGACAGCAGCAAAGTGATTCTGGAGTCCTGAGCCAGGCTGCTCCTGAAGAGGAGAAGAACGGAAAATACTGAAAGCTACTTACATTATATTGATGATTAGCCACTGGTTTATAGTTTGTAGTAACAGCTTTGTCCAGCTGCTGTGATAGCCTTACAGGTTTAGAAGATTCTTCTATCTGTAATCTGCAAAAGAAAAGATAAAGAGAATTAATAAAAAGTTCAGACAAACACACACTCAAAATGAATCCTAAAAACATGCAAGTATGAACCAGTCCTTATCAAAGGTCAGCTGCAAACAAATCATAGGGCAAAAGAGATGCCCTCTCCTGCATTAAGTTTTTCATACTCTCTTTTGGCTGGAGGACACAGTGAATTATTAGGACACTTTATGCTACAAAAGATACTGAAATGCTGAAAAGAAAGCAACTGTGAAGGGAAGATACTAAAAACCATGTCTCAAAACAAATTTTATTCCAAAAGCCTGATGCTCAGGTGGATGAAAAACCCTTGCTCTTAAAACAGATAAACCCAACCCAAACGAATCCAGCATCTCTCAGCTTACTCAGCTGAGGGCTGAAAACGCTTTTGGTCCACCTGTGCTGACTCCCAGAGCACAGCAAGGATCAGACTCCATGACCTTCTCTCACATATTTTAATGTAAAAATATAAATTTCTGTGATCTTTCTTTTAGCATTATGGTACATTAACAGAGTACAAATAACTGTTTCATGAGCACTGTTAAAAACATGGAGACAGAGAAATCCACCCAGGTTCAAACCAATGTACAATCAAGTCTCAATCGTACAGTTAACAATAGATGACCTCCAGTTCTCTTTGGGAAAGACTCTGAGAAGGTCAGAGGTTGAACATATTTTGTCAAGCTCAGCCCTATGTAGTTTAAAGCTTATGTATGAGGCTATAGAAGGAGTGCTCCATTTACTTCAGGTTTAGCACTCAAGAATTACTACTTGAAATAAAGATGCAAAAAGCCAAGCTTTAGAAAGCTACAGGACAACATCCCTTTGGAGATAATAGCTTTATGGTCCATACAAGAAATATATTATTAATGGTGATGTTATTTTGTTTCCAAAGGTGTATCTTACAGGCAGAAGAGTAAATTTTCACTAAACACAATGTAAGACTTTTAGACTAACAAATGTACAGTGGTGTTTGCCTCTTTCCAAAGCAAAATTAATATGGTGACATGAATGCAAATAATAGCTAGATATTTAATGATGTAAAACACCAAAGTGATAAATCAGTCTTTTAAAAAAAAGATTTCTTCTTACAAAAACGTAACATGCAACCAAAACTCTAAATTTAAATACAGCATGTATTTGATCTGACACTTGAACAACCTAAATAAATGACATTTGAAGGCGGCATTAAATTAAGAAATAAACTCTCTAGTTTTAGCAACTGGAAATAAAGCCAATCATCCTTCATAGCTATTATTGCTGAACAGCAGTTGCTGTCAGTTTTGTCTCATACATAGATATAAACTTGCTTCCTCTTGAATCTTTGTAGACTTATAGTTTCTTCTATAGTTTTAACTACCCTCAATCAACTATTGCCATTTATTCTACATTGCTAAATCAGGAGAAGGCACATCAATGCCGCCTTCTGTCCAAACGTAGCACCTTTTTTCTTAGCTTGAAGGAAAATCAATCGGAAGGTAAATGAGCAATGAACACTTTTTACCCCCGTTGTGGCAAATAAAAGTAGAAGGTTTTATCACAAGAGTTTATCTTTTGGCCTTCAATCTAATTAAATGATTTTAAAGATTTTATTGATCTGATTACCACAGGTCTTCTAAACTCATGTTTACAAAGAGGCACAGGCTAAAGCTAGATCAGTCAAATATCTTTTTCTCCACTTCTTCATTGTTTAATTATTTATTTTTAAAATAGTTTGGCTTTATTTTTTTTTTAAAGCATTTTTTTGCAATTTTCCACCATTTTTCTTATGAAAAATGACCTGGGGAGTTTTTTAGTCCTCCCTCTCCCCCAGTGTAGCTATTTTTCAGCTCACTTTGCCCCTCTCACATTTTTCCTTTATGTAAAGGAGGTTTCCTGCTCAACCTTTTATTGATACTGCTCCTGTTCAAGAGTCAGGAGTTCCTGGAGATGAACTGGCAATTCTTGTCTCTCCTTTCACCTCCAATGCCACTGCACCACCTTCATGTGGTTATTTGATTTATGGGTTATTTAGATATTTGATTTACAATGTTGTTCCCGAGTCCTTCTCGTTATAGCTGCAGCACAGGTAAGTGACAGACAAGGTTCATAACAATACTGAAATACATCAGATGGTCTCCTGTTTTCGGGAAGCACTAGGCTTAGAACAGCAGCATTTCTCCATGATTAAATCCTTCTTGCACTGGGCTTTATATTCATTACTCTTCACAATGTAATTTTACAATGCCCTCCGTTTCTTCAGGAAAACAGCCAAAGAACATTAGTCGTTCAATGATGAAATGCCAGAGCACTGAAAATATGGATTGAACAGCTCAGGCTGACTTCAGAAGGAAAAGCTTTAGAATGGTGATGTCAACCCCCCTTCAGCATCTTAATAAATTAGATATTTAAGTGGGCAAAAAACGGATAGCTCTTTAGCCTAGAGCCTATCATGAACCTGGGACACCACTCAGTGTTGTAGGTCTCTTCCTGTTCCGGCATTTTAAAATTACAATACAGGAAATTTCAACGCCCATTTCAGTAGAGCTTCTATACATTAAGCTTTCTTCACATAAAAGAACACCAGCAATTTATTTCTTAACATTTTTCACTTGCCATGCAGGATATGCATTTCAGCCTTTTTATTTTAACCTGCAAATTCCCAAACTAGTAGAAAACCAAATGTGTAGGAGAGCTAATGCATTTCCTAGAGGCCTCCAAAGGTTAATGGCAGTCAAGTTACATTTAAAAGCAAAGAAAAACTTGCTTGCTTAGGAAACGGGATGGAAGCCACAAAGTGAAAATGGAAAGGGACAATCTAAGATTGTTTGTGAAATGGCAGAAGACTTCAGAAAAATCTACATGTACGCACTAACAAACATACCAGCTACAAATGTATGTGTCTCTGAAAGAAATTTCAGAGGTATCTGTGTTGTACTTCAAGATTTCTTGCCAAATTATGACCCACATATCTCAGATGGTCTTCAGAAAATAGTACATTAACTTTTCCCCTGTTTCTGGTTGATAAATTGCCGTAGTAAGAACTAAAAAAATATTACATTCCCAGTATTGCTTTTTAATACAAGCAATTACAGCAGTTGCCACATGTCAATATGGAAATCTAAATGGGAACACCGTGACTCAGAAGGCAAACTTTTTTATTAATATGCATTTATTCTACACATGCATCTTGCTCTTCTCCCTAATGGCTGCCCTTCTCATTTATTTTTCTGCAACCTTCAAGGTCTCTTGGAGAATGACAGAGCCTCAGGTTGCCTTCCTTCCACTGGGCTTCCATGCAGAATATGGTCACACAACCCTATTTGCAACAACAGCTGCTGGCAGCTGGAGTTAGCCTCCCCAAAATACATAAATACAGGTAGTGGGCCTGACAAATGTGCTTTAAACCCCCAATTAGAAAATAGTTCACATGTAGATGAAGCACTGAAATTTGTTTAGTGCATCACAAAGGGTAAAGACAAATAGCCTATTATTATTTTGTCCAGACGATTTGTTGGCACAGACACTATTTGCAGGGAAACACAGTGTGGGGTTTTTTTTGTTTTGTTTTGTTTTTTCCAAATCATGCCATTAATTCTCCCATATTCAGAAATTAGCATGTCTGGGTGAATATAATTGACTTTTTAAATTAGTATGGCTGTTGTCTGAAAAAAGTTGATTAAATATATACTTATACATTCTAGTAATTATACGCTCAAAAATTTATAACAAAATCTATGAGTTAGGCATTATACTAGACTTTAAGATCGATGTTTTAATGTGTTATAGATATAACTTTTAAGTGCTCATTTCTTAAACAGAATTTAAAAAGCAGTATTAAACTAAAATATTATGAAGCATTTTATACACGGTCTTCTCAGAGTGGATCTGCTGAATCTTAATTGAAACTGTTGGTAGGAATAGAGAAAAAAAATCAATACATAGTCTGACTCACTGGTGACACTGATTTAAAGGAGCAGTGGCTTCTTACCTATTACTCTTTATTATGATGTGCATGAGCGTGACACTTAAAAACCTTAGTTATGGCTCAGAACTACACACAACTCTTCACGGAGTTAAATTTTCCACATAATTCGTGTTGAAATAGCTAGTGCCATAATTCATGCTAATATCTCACCTAAAAAATAAAAAGAGAATGCAGATTTTTTTTCCACCCAAAACTACCAATAAATTAGCAACAGAGCACTCTACTAGCCTGCACACTGTGGTTTTCTCTTCCACCCCCAAGATCAAATATAGCTCTTCCGCCTTGAAACACAGCAAGTAAACCAGCATGGCATTGAATTCACCATGGTCATTTCCCAGCAAAATACATTTTATACTGCAACTCTGATTTGTCATTGTGCCTACAGCTGAATAAGGGGAAAAACAGTCAAACTGGCTGGAAATAATTCTGTAGGACTTGTCAACGTCCAGCAGGCCCTTAAAGGAGACAGCTGAAGGCAGATGTATGTTCCTAAGAGGAGATGCTCATTGGCTTTTAAATGTACGTATCTTCCAGCAATAAAAAATAAACCAAAGATGATTAGAATAGGTGACTTCCTGTGATTAATCTTCTGTGACAAAACAAATGTTTCAAAGATTAAAGCAGTTATTAATCAGAAACACTGCTAGGGCTTCAATTATTGACGTTTCTAAAGAAATCATTGTTATGGATGGGACTGAAAAGCTTCAATACCTTTTTGTGCTTAGCTGTATTTACACAGGGCACTAGTAAAGAGTCAACCTTACTGCTGCAAATAAGGAAAATTTGGTTTGCTTCTACCCCTGCAATACCACCCAACAGAGATGCACCGGAAAAGAGCGGGCCCACTGCCTGAAGCTTTGGAGGGCAAGAAACACAATGCTGCACAGTTTTGCAGCTTTTTTTTTTTTCCCTTTGACTCCTCGCAGCCTGGTACCAGGGGAGTGGAAACCAAAACGAATGCTCTCTTAGTCCCTCACTAAGTAATTCTGTACTTGAACCAGACACAGGCAGCTGCACTACATTAAGTTTCATGATACCTGATATGGGCAAGGAAATTTTTTCTTTGCTTCCCTATTTTGCTAAGCATGCCAAATGTGACATCCTGCAAAATCTCACCCAGAAGCAGCTAATAAAATAAATGTAACAATATAGCTCCACACCTACTTCTCTTAAGTTCATCTGGACTACTGCACCTTGCTGAGGTTCAGGTAGCATCTTTTCTGACTTTCCCACCAAGCAAGAGTATAAGCAATATAAGAAGTGAACAGCTGATGGGCAAGAGATGTAATTATGTGAGAACTAAGGGAACTCAGCACCCTGTGAGGCACATCTGCTACAACAACCCCATGGCAGTGCCAAAGCACGAACAACAAAGGAAATTACCCAAACGACCACATCGGTAAAAATACACATTATCTAATCATAATGATGACAATTCATTGATGCACAAAACAATCTGTCATATATTCTGAAGAATAAGAACTAGCAACATGCAAATTCACAACGCTGTGTTTTGTTTTAAGAAGTCCTACTGTCTCACGTTAAATGGAGGCGGATGACTGCAGCCCATTGCACAGATGAATCTACTGTTCTCCTACAGACGTTGAGTGTTACTCCAGCACACACACCTAGCCAAAGCAGAGTGCGTCTGTCCCCACTTATGAAGACTAGCAGACAGAGAAGAGGATAAGCTGAATGGAGATGGCATTAAGCAGTACATCTGCCAGTGTTAAATAACGAAATGTTTCAGATTATTAATATGGAATATGATTTATAACTAATTTTAAGTCCTGAAATTCTGGCATTTCAAGAAAAGTGCTACAATTATTATATGTTCAGGAAACCTATTAGGTTTTTCTGAAGTTGACATCTTCAACTACGTATGTTCAAGGCTCAGCAATTACTCATATGACTATAAGACAATTTTATGTCTAATAGAGACAGGCACCACAATCATAACTGAAGATTCCAATTCTACATCTCTTTCTCCAGTACAGAACATGAGATTATATGAATGGCAATTCAACAATAAATACTAATTTCTTATGTATTTGATTTTCTGGTTTGATAGAATGGGAATGATTAATTTAAACCACTAAGCTTCCATTTTTCCTCTCTCAGTTTAGTACTGCAAATGATTGAAAACATTCTGGGCCAAAGCTGTGAGGATAAATAATGTAAAGATAAAATAAAAAAGATTGTAGCATTCTAGGAGTGATATAATCGAGTAACTTCCTCTATCATTTGATGCCCAACTTTAAACATTTTAAGTGATGCCCTAATGCAATTAGTGTAAGGAAAATTGTAAGATCTGCTTGACATCACAGGTATTTTTAACCAAGCTTGCTTGTGTCTATGGATGCTTCCTCTAGAAGGGTACCGATGCTGATGAAGTCAGGCTCTGGCGGTGCCTGATCCACACTGGGGACAAGGTGGAAGCGTATTATCTGAGGCTAAGCTTAAAAAGGAGTCATAACTCAAGAGATATCTTTTATGCAATGTGGCTGTTACGTGAGGTTATAGTAGCTCATCCATTAGTGTGGTTGAAGTTTGTCTCCTGTCCAGGTTTGTGTCTCTGTACATTGTTTGTTGCTTCCTCCCTTTACTCAACACCCCTTTTTCACACTTCAAAGGGTCCTTGACCAGATACCCTTAAGGGTGCAGATGCCCATTCACCCAAATGAAGCAAGGCAGCCTCTGCACCCTCCTTGGCCTTCCAGGAGGACTTGGGTCAACCCAGCATTGCCCTCTTGCCAGGTGAAGAGGCCCTTCCACTGCTGTCACACTGTGGATTGATGGAAAGACATTGCACAGTTGATCATAGAATCATTTAGGTTGGAAAAGACCCTTAAGATCATTGAGTTCAATCATTAACCTAGCACTGCCAAGTACACCACTAAACCATGTCCCCAAACACCATGTCTACACATCTTTTAAGTACATCCAGGGATGGTGACTCCACCACTTCCCTGGGCAGCCCATTCCAATGCTTGGTAACCCTTTCAGAGAAGAAACTTTCCCTAATATCCAATCTAATCCTCTCCTGGTGCAGCTTTAGGCCCTTTCTTCTCATCCTATCACTTATTGCAAAGAAATCATCACTTTTTAAAATTATTAACGTATCTTTATTATTGTGTACTCTAGAAGAGCAGAGAAGTCTGCAGCTCTGCAGTTGTTGCAAATGTCAGGGTTTTGCAGTACCTTCCATTCTATGGTCATCATATTCAATCAGTTAGTGCCCATAAGGGAAACAAGCCCTCCATTATTGCTTCCTACCATACCTTCAACACTTCCTTATTAATACCACGAATGCCTCTGCTCTGCACAGTTTTCAGCCCAGCACAAGCCAGAAGATCAAGTTCAAGAGCAAACAAAAGCAGAGCTAGAGGAGACAGTCTTCTCTGAGGACTAAACCATGGTGCAAGTTACATGCTGTATCTCTATATGGGGCATTTCATCTTGATTTCTAAGTGGCTAAAATGGCAGGACACAGTACATTTTTACACCAGGGTGTTTATACTTGTGTCTTATTTTAGTGACAGAAAGGTCTAAAACTAGGGTGAAGTAAAACCTGGATGTGCTTTTGTGTTGCCTGGAGCATGTGGGTTACCTCAAGCACAGGCATGAGATGAGGCTTAAGACTGGCAGAGTGACAAGGTCTGTCAAGCAGAAGAAATTAGGAAGCATGCCAGAAGAAATGAGAATGCAGGTAAAATTTCGGAGAGAGCTCTGAAGAGCCATGCAGATATACATGACACACATCTGTCCCACATGGAAAAAGAGAGGGAGGGACACAGAGGCTGGAAGAGAAGCATGACATAATGGGAACACGCAGACAGGGAGAAGTCTAGTGGACATACCCCAGAAAAAACAGCAAGGAAGGGGAAAAAGGAGGTTAAAAAGTCTTAGTTTCCCTTTGGGTTTGTTCAGCTAAGGAACGCACGTGAAGGTCTACAGACTTGACCTCTACCTCTGAGCTAACCATTAGACATCATCTGGTCAGCAGTCCATACAACACACACAGATGTCCGGGTCTTAAATACTGGTAAGGAATGAATAACCAATGAAAGCGGTTCTTTGCTTCGGGGGAAGAACCAGGAATCTCACAAGCTCATCCTACAGAAGGCGAAGTCTGGAGATCTAGGAAAAGTGACTCATAAGCAACCTAAGCAGGATAGAAAAAGCCCAGCCCTTTTATTTTTAACATGAAGATCACCCTCCTCAATCAAAGCCTTTCAAAATGATCTCATACAATTTTAACTACACACACACACGTTTTACTTGTTCTTTTCAAAAAACATCCTTTAGGATAAAAACTATACAACACCACTTCTTCCTCTTTTATACTACTAGATGATTTAGAAGGTAAGTTGGCAAAGAAAATAAAGACTGCATGGTTTTGGGGAGGGCTCAGACTTCTTGAAAATGTACAAGTGAGCTCAAATATATGCAAAAACATATTAAGAAGTTACTTATTTTTAAGGCAAAAGTGTAAGGAATAGTTTTATCTCTCCTATTGCTGGCTCAAGACTTTTTCTTACTTTGCAGCAAGACGTCTGGATATTTCTTGCCTCTTACTAAGACAGAAGTTTATTCTAAATTGTCAACAAATAAACCCAACCAACCGAGAAACAAAGTATTTGAAGCACTGCTTACAAAATGCAGACTGCTAAAAATGACAGCATGGGTGAAAGGTTTGAATCATGCAAGCCCTGAGCACTTTGAGTTTTGCTCTAGGTAACAAATGATGTATATGCCCCTAAGATTTTTGAACAGGAACTCGGAATAAGACGTGTTTACAGTCAAGCCCTGTTCCCAGCTCTGCACCCTGTTATGCCATGTACACCTTTGTGAAAATTATGCAGTTTGGAGGCTACTCTTAGGGGACCATCGGGTTCTATATTTTAGGTCCATCCTGACTACCCTGGGTTGCCCACTCTCCCACCATACAAATAAACAACTTGTTTGAAAGTGGGCACGCCCTGTACTTGGGAACTGGCAGCTCATTTCCTGTTTCAGAAAAGCTTCAACTTGAATATTTTCTTTGATATCATAAATGAATTAGTGCCAACGTTACACTTGGATGCCTGAGGAGATAAGAGGGAAGAAAAAATCCTAATGTAAGAGCCAAGACAAAATGGATCTTTAAAAATGAAGTTACCTTCAGGTATTTATACATTTTAAAGACAGAAATGACTATTATAATAATGAAATGATAATCTAAAGTTTTCTCCTGGATACTACTGACTAAAGAGCATCCAGTGATATAATTTTGATTTCACTACATTACATCATTTATAAAAAAAATCCTGTTTGTGATTCAAAAAACCACAGATGATGAAGAACCACCATATGTCTATGCTTTTTTATCATGTTTTTAAAGATAAAGTCTCCTTTCTCACTTCTATTTTCAAAGATGCAGTTTCCTTTCCTGCTCTCATATTCCTCAGTCCCCAAATTTCTCTATAACAAATGGATTGATTTGTTAGACACTATTCCAATTTAGATTTTAGAAGAGGAATTTTAAATCCTCAACTATTAATTCAAAAAGTAAAAAAAATAGACTTGTCTCAAAATCACATAATCTTCATTTTCCTGCCAAGACTAATCTGCAGTGCTTGTTGCTACTCTGAAACCAATAGTATAAAAAATAGGGCCAAGCAACACAAAGCCAAACGCTTCTTGTCAGTGACTGCAGATCCAGAAATGGTGTAAAATTTTGCTAATGGGAACAAGAAAGGAGAATTTTAGGAAGTCTCTTGGACAGGAAAGCTACATCTTTAACCATAGCCTGAAGGGCCCAGGTCTTGAATTACTGGTAAAAAGGTGGATAATTTACAAGCTCAGTCAATTCACTCTGCAATGAAACTGCTCACAGCTAAAAAGAAGCTGGTGGCTACAAGTCCTCAAATGAAAAACAAATCCCTACAGCATCTCAGCTAACTCTCCTCAGTCTGAACCTCTCCTCCCCTTCTGCAAAACATGTTTAGGGAGTTACAGCTGCCAACACTCTGCTTCCAACTATGTGCTCCCATCTCTGAAACTCCACTTCCCAGATACCTCACCACTCCCTGATAGCTCTGCAAACAGCCATGGCATCTGGCTCCATTGGGGATCTTCCAGATAAAATTTACTGTAAACAATTTAACAGTTTGTGGCAACCCGGGAAACATTTGGATTGCTTCCCTAGAAAACCTAGCTGGCTCAAATCCTCGAGGTTTTTCTCTGCATCTTCCTTCCCTAGTCTGAAGACCTAAAATAAACTTGGAAACAACCAGCAAGGGACGGCTGCAAAGGGCACTGAAATGAAACTGCTGGGAGAAAGCACTGCGCATGCCTACGTGTTAATGCGCTAATGACTATATACTGCCTCAACAGCTTCAACGGTATCTTGCCCAGTTCAGCTACTGTTAAACAGCTTAACCGTATGCTTGCACTAAATTGCTGAATTATCTCACACTGAATTGCTGAATTAACCCACCCAACACTTTACTGCAAGCAAAGAGAACCAAATTGATTTTAACTGAACTCTGAAAACACAGTCCAAATGACATCAGCATTGTGTTAAAAAAAGCTGAGCAATCCTGTGAACAACAGAGCAAACACAGGAAAGGCAAGAAACCTGTCTTTCTCCTTAGTCCATGGGAAAAAGCAGTCTTGCTTAGCCTCCAATGGAAAAACTTATCAGTTTCTCTCAAGAGCTGCAGAAAAAAAAAAAGAAATGTAACACAGCAAACTGAGGAACAGACCGAAAGATCTATCAATTAAAGAAGAAAACAGGGCTTTTTTTTTTTAAAGTTTGATAATCATTCCTTCAGCCAACTGTACTTCCTTTGCCAATTGTACAGCACTCCTGCTCTGCTGTATTTTTTTCAAATAGTTTAATTACATTTTACCACCTCCCCAAGTCCCTCTCCCCATACATTACATACCTGCCCACCTCCACTTAAAATCACTGCTACGACATCCCTCAGCTGTTGAGAGGGACCGTGCTCCTGCAAGCAGAGCAAGAGGGTACATGGCTGTGGCAAAGCCAGAGGCAGAAACCAACCATGAAGAGGGAGCCCAGAGAGCAGGAATAAGGCTGGGAGCTGACGGGCTGCTCTGCATCTGGGAGGTGATGACAACAGAGTGAGAAGAACCACCTGCCACAGACCCCTGCTCCCACTCACCAGGTGGTGTGAAGGACCGTTTTACACCAGCCCTGCATCATTCAGCCTGTCTTGAGTCACTCTCCTCAAGGTCTGGTCTTTGAACTCCTGTTGCAGAGGGCAAATGTTATTTTCTGAAAAAGCCTTACTTGGCTTCTGCGCATCATCTTCGAGTGTGTGGTGCTCATCACAGTCACATGTATCACCGTTAGTTCCTGATAAGAGTTCTCACTCAGTATTTTGAAAATACCCTCAGGATCTGGAGGTTGTGACTCAAGACTCAGCTTCAAGCTCTGTGACAACTTTAAACCAACAATTCTCAAAGTTATGTCAAAATATCTTTCTTTTAAAAACACATCGATGAACACAAGGCACAAGGACATGGCTAGGTTTTGAGGCAACTGAGCCCAGAAAGCGTAAGATTTCACTTTGCATTTTAAAAATATAATTTAAAAATTCACTTTGCCTTTGTTTTGGAGAAAAAACCAACAACGTAAGCTTGGTAGCTTGGTAGCAGATCATTATATTTTGAACACTCCCTAGAAAGCTTATTTGTTAAGAAAGAAGCTCAGCTCCATGTACTTATGAGCTCTGCTGCATTAGTATTCTCCTCTTAATTAGAGCTTTTCAGAAGAGTGCCTGTCATTTGTGAACACAGAGAAACTCACCCAGACTTTGTGAAGCTATACTTATTTTGGTATTAAATAAAAAAACCCGAAGATTTGATTAGAGATTCGTCTGGCATGACAAACTCCAAAAACAGTCAATGGCTGAAGCACAAACGTTGTCTAGCTTCCCTAATAGGAGGCTGGCTAATTGGTTTTATCCGTAAGATCTGTGTGAAAGCACAATGTGTAATTTGGTTGAGTTCGTCCCCCACTGAAAAAGTGTTGTGAAATAAGCTTCAGGACCATTACATTTTAAAGCCTGTTCTATGTAGTTTTTCTTAATTACACCTAAGGCTGCAATAAAAAAAACACCAAAAAACATATCTATACAAGAAGAAATGCTGTGCACAAGTTTCATTGGTTTGTTTTAAACCTGCATGGAACTGAGTTTCTTAGTACATCAAACATAAAATATAATATACTGTGAAATTATTATTATTGAGAAAAGAGTACGGTTTTCCAAACTTTCCCCATAGCCGCTCATATAGTGGCTAGGAGGGTGCTGGAAAGGCACCCATGAGTTGGCTACTGCTGAGCAGCACCTGCACAGCACCAAGGCTGTCTCTACAGCACCCTTCAAAGGCTAGGGGTGGGCAAGAGGTTGGGAGGGTACACAGCCAGGACACCTGACCCCAGATGTCCAAGGGGATATCCCATACCATGCGATGTCATGCTCAGCAGTAAAAGCTAATAGAAAGGAGGAGGAGGAGGGAGGCATTTGTTATTAAGGCATTTGTTGCATGCTGGGGCCCTGCTTCCCACAACGTGGCTGGATATCGCCTGCTGATGGAAAGTAGAGAATAAATCTCCTTTATTTTTGCTTTGCTTCCACACACAAGCTTTGATTTCTTTCATTAAACCACCTTTATCTTGACTCATTATTTTTTCCATCTGATTTTCTCCCCCTGTCCTGCTGAGGAAGGGGAGTAAGAGAGCAGCTGGGTGGATGTCTGGTGGCCAGCCAAGGTCAACCCACCACGCTATAGAAAGTTACCTTGGGATTAGAGATTTTGAGAGCCATAAATTTTTTAAAAAACATTTAGCACCGATGTGAGAAGTCTTTTGTACTGAACAGTATACGTACTGCTGCCTGCAGAGGATACGCAGCAGTAAATATAGGTCAGCAGAGAACAACAATGTGAACTGCTGGGTAGCTGTCCTCTCTTCAGTGGCATACACGGCATATTTTTAGGAACGATCATGGTATATCACATATACTTACTATTTTACAAAAAGGCAGTTTTTGCTTTCCCCAGTCATATGCCTCCTATTAAGTTCCTTTCTTTTTATACAATACTATCACCTTGAAGTACATCTTAATTTTTCCTCATGTATTAATTACCGGCTTTGTACAAAAATAAAGTTATAAGCATCTCTAGGGCAAATGGGAAGCAAACCATCTTTTGTGAAATTCGTGACATTTGACAGCTTTGAAGCTGGTGGACAGTGTTTGAATTGCATGGGAGATTGATTTTTAAATTCTAGCCCTAAGTTCAGAGGACACACTAGAGAACAGAAGCACTTAAAAGAAAGAAACAGCTGTAGCAAATATTTAATTCTTAAAATGCAGAGAACAGTCAAGCAATTACTCAGAAAGGTAAGGTGCCTAACAGGTTTCTTCCAAACGGATGCTTTTGTATCATGTTATTTCTGCAATATTTTTTGGACTAGCTACTCCACTCCACCAGACTCTCTGATTTTATTAACTCCATAAGATTTCGGAGGATTCCCACATCCTTCAGTGCAGACAGAAATGGAATATAAATTATATATAATTTTCCTATCTTTATTGCTCGCAACATCTGTATCTAGAGCCGCCAATGTTTTGTGTTTGTGCTAAGTGGGGAGCAGTAAGCTTTCTCTGCTTCAGCTATACAGAGCCTCAAGAATACTATGGCAATTCACCATTTCAGCCTAAGTACTTCCTGCTTGTGAGGTTACAGGATGCGCCTGAGCTGAAGAAGACAGATACTACACACTGTATTCTTTCCTGCATTTGGCTTAGCAGAAACAGATCACAAACAGCTTTTCCAGCCTTGATAATTTTGGAAAATCCTCCACTCTGAAAAAAGAGGAAACTTCTTTTTCACAATGGGAAAAATGCCAATTTACACAAAACGCTGTTATAATTAATTTCAAATTCCTCTGCACTTCACAAATTAAGAAAATAATTCGTCATCATTTCTTCTCAAGTGCAAATTCTATTAATGGCTGCATGAAAACTAGGTTTGCAAAAAAGACTGGCAGGACACAGCTTTGTAATGCAAAAAGGATAATGAAAAATAATAATATATTAAAATACCAAATAACAAAGAATGTAGTCTTGTGCACTGAAACAACACACCTCTACAATAGGTGTTCTGGTATGCAATACCCCAAGTAACACATGAAATAAACACCTTACTGCAATGAAATACAAACAACCTGAAATGGGACTTCTCCCTTCGCACACGTTCCCTGACAGACGGTACCAGAGTGGTATTTGCTGCAAACCAGATTAAATCAGTTTTAGAAACTGAATTCCATTGATGAACAGATTGCACCATCTGCTTCTACTAATATACATTAGAGAATGTGTATTTTCCATAGCTGCATATTTACTCCGTAATCAGAAGACTCTGAGGCAAATAGGTAAAACTTAGCTACAGAATGACTGAAAAGCATAATCATTTGTGGATGTCAAGGGTATAAACAAAAAAGCAGTTGAATGAAGTAATGAAAGGAAATTAGGCAAAAGAAAATTTAAGCAGCACACTGGGACACTAACAGTCATTGCAGTGATGAGAAAAACAGAAATGCAAAGAACAAAGATATAATAAAAATTCTTACTAATAACATGTAGAAAAAAAGAGGGAAATAATCTTCCAACTGAAGCATAAGTAGAGCCATCTGGAAATCTGAATTTTTATTACGTGCTTTTTGTGTTTTCAAGGAAGAAAAAAAGCTTGAATTAGGAGGTAAGCCAACATTTAAAGTTTTCATGGAACAGAAATCCTTCAAAATTTTGTTTTGGAAACCCAAACATGATGTTCCCAAAACAAAATATGCTTTCCCAGTATCCTCAGCAGCTGCTGACTGAAATTAATGCAATTCCTGTCATTTCACAATTACAATTTCCATGGTTTGCTGTGGTGACAAAAATGACAAAAACTATCCTAGACTCCTGCCAAGAGGCTGTCAGAGCACCCGTGGTGCCTTGTCTCTGCCAGTCCAGACACTTGAGTTCTCCAGGAATGTCAGAGCCCCGCAATTCCAGCCCAGCCCGCTCCCTGTGCTACCCACCATCGGGGCAGTTGGACAGATGACTTCAGAAAGGTTCACATCTCAGGTACAAGACCCTTTTAATAAGCAGCTGAAAAGTCAGGCTGACACATCGGTTAAATGTTCATCTGATATGTCAGCATCACAAAAATCAACCTCAGCTAAATGCTTGAGAATCCAGGATGAGATTTCAGCATTGTTATTCTACACATCCTCAGTAGCGAGGATGATTATTTCGAGGCCAGTAAGATATTGCAATTAATGAAACAGTATTTCATTAAAAAAATGGCAGTCTTCTTTCAAAGGATAGTAAAAGAAAAAAAAACTATTGGGGCACTAATATGGCCCAGTATAAATTCATAGAGGTATGGAACAAGTTACATTGTAAGAGAAAACAAAGAGTAGGACTCTTCAGGGCTGGAAGAGAGAAAAATGAGAGATGAAGACATGACTGAGCTGTACAAAATTATTTGATCCCAAGAGATAACAAAAAGGGAACAACTGTATGGTTTGAATACTACAACTAGCAGGCATTAAATCTATAAGATAGGAAAATACAAAGTAAACACAGGGAATCAGTTCCTCATGCAATTTTTAAGTAAATGATGAAACTTCTTGCAGCAGGAAATTGTGGATGTTAAAAGTACATACGGGTTCAAAAGGATAAATTCCCAAAAGGTAACTGTATTGATGGCTGTTAAACACCAGGACAACCCAGCAGTCCTTACGGTATGAGCTGCTGAAAACTCAAGGACTGTACTGAGCAAGTAGCAGCAGATGCTTGCTCCATTCTAATAGTCTTCTCTAACCCACCTATTACTGGTAACTGTTGTTGACATTTGGTACAGCAGTTTTTGCTGTGACCCAGCAGAGACATTAAGCCATAACACATCTTATATGCCTCAAATATAACATTACCTGTACCACAGGACAAGCATAACATGCTGGATTTAGCAGGAAAACTGAAGCGACTCTGCAGTCCCCTCTTCCCTTGAGCAGTCCAAGGCATGAGGTATGCCCGCCATGGCATATCAAAAGTGAGCAGCCACAGTCTCTCCTTTATAACTACAGCACAGCTACATGCAGATCCGTAAGATGAAGATTTGTATGTGCTAATCACTCACTCCAGCTCAATAAAATTCACTATCCAGAAAGAAAAAATATACCAGACATTGTGATTTCTTGTCACTCACTTGAAATGACAGTCCTGAGAAATTTTAATTACTGGGACAGTAATCAAATGTCATCAAACAGCTATAGTAGATGAGGAAAAAAAAAAAGTCATTCGAAACGTGGTAGATTTAATTAGCTTCTGCTCAAAGGTACCTCTTAACAGAAGGATAGGATCCAACACAAGGACACATATTGTTGCAATCCTAAGGTTGGAAATAAGTCTAAGAGAGAAGAGAAATGGAAAGGAAGACTTTCTGAGTCAAATAAGTACTATTTCAAATGCAAGGCTTTTCACTTTAGAGACATGGAGGGAAGAAGCATCTCATATGAAAAAGGAAAATAAGATGAACCTGCTTTTTGCCTGAAGCTGGGAAGTGACCATGCCACAGAATTTGTGGCAGAACATGCGGAGGAAAACCGTCAGTTCACTCACCAAATTTGGACTCGTCAGCTTCTTCATACATCTATTCGCCCGCCTGAAAATACGGCATAGAATTGACCATCTAAAATGCAATGCGAACAAACAGAAAAGAGAGGCCAACAGAGAGCCACATAAAATATTAGTACTTCACATAGGAAATTAGGGACATCAGAGAGAATTTTCTTCATATACTAGAAGTTCTTAGGAGAAACACATCCATTTGTAGGTGGAGATAGTAAAGCTGCTACTGCACTTTAATCTCCATACAGAAGTCAAAATAGGGCATCCTCGAGGCTATTTCAATGAGGAACAGAAACTGTTGATGGAGTAAAGTATTTCTTCTTGTAATCTTGTTTATTTTTTAAAAAACTACTACAGCTTCACTTTTCTTGGTGATGGCCTACTAGCTGCTTGTTTTGAGTCATTTACTTTGACAGAGCTGCCTCCAAAAAGCCCCTGTATCTACTGCAGTCAGAATTTATGTCTGAACAAGATGATTCTTTTGTCAGCAGGCTTTTATAGAGCTAAATCCTCTAAACCCTGACTTTTCTTTCCCTTTATTAATATTGGAATGAACTGGAAGTACTTCTGCATCTTGCCAAACCTTCAACATTTTTTTGCCTTCAATTTCAGAAATATCCTGAACAAAAGTAAGGCAAAACATTATTTTTTAAAGTAAGAAAGATGCCTACACTTCGAATGAAAACTACTTATTTATCTTACTAGAAGGCAAAAAAAGAAGAGTGTGCTTATTGCCTGGTCCCTGAGAGCTCAGAGCAGATGACCCTTTTAAGCCTTAATTCCTTTCACAGGGGACTTTCACACTCAAAACTGAAAACAAATCCAGATTTATTTTATTTTATTCAGACAGTAACAGAGTCCAGGGCACTTGCTTGTGCTCATAGTGATTAATGATGAGATGCAACTCTCAAGCCAGTGTGAAGAGCCAGGTTATCTGAAGAGCATTTGGGCGACAAAGCAATGCTTAATCATTCTGAAGGCAGTGTTACAGAACAGGTGGCCTCCACCCTGCATTTTGTTTCAGGAAAAAAACCCCACCATTATAGCAGTATCTTCTTTGCTTACATAGTAGAGGCAGATCAGTGAGAAAAGGAAAAAAAAAAAAGGCAAACCAAGTGTTATATCAACACAAAATATAGCTAAGACATAGGATTCTGCACCACCATTAAGGGCTGGATTTAATACGCGCTCCATCCTTGATTTGATAGGATGTAGGGATCAGGCCCTAAAAGATCCTAATAACCAAATGGTTGGTGTAGCATGTCATGAATTCAAAATAGTGTTTAATTTTGCCTTTTAATCTTTGCCAAATAAATGTCTTGTACATTGGTCATTTTTTACATAATCACAAAAATACATCAAAAGGCCCACATAAACATCAAAGCTGACTGTGTAACAAGATGTTTCCCTCGCTTCCAAAAAATCCCTTTTGGAAGGTCCTTCTGAACTTAGTAAGAGCTTCTGCATTTGCTTTCTAGCAAGTTTTGGACAACTCTACCAAGTATTACTTCTGCTTTGTACTCACCAGGTTTTCTAAATCCCAGACTTGAACTCTATGCTTATTCTTTTGCTAAAACAGTGACATATGTGACATTTGGGCAAATATGCTTATAAATCCTCATCTTCTGTGGATGATACATAGGACACTTGTGCTTCACTCATTAGTTTCTGAAATTGATCTGCCCATAATCTATGTAACTCCAAATTACTTCATGCATAGTTAGGCACTTCCTGATTTTCATTACTCATGGTTATGTCTGTGACATTTACACAGTACCAATCATACAGCTGCCTATGTACAGATTGGAACACATCACTAATTACATACATTTCATTTGGTTGTATTCCTGTACAAGAGAGAATATTGTTTTCAAGGGCCTTGTTCCAGCCTCATGACCCAGATGTTCAGGGACCAGGAAGTCCCTGAGGAGCATAAACTCATTTGAATTTACTGATCCTTTCAGAAAAATAAAACAACAAGTAAAATATGTATGCCATTTTATTTCCCAGCTTGTTTATCTGTAGCTAAAACTACCATCTTGGATTCCCTAAAGCTGGCAACACTTTACCTGTGATTCCTTACTGACTGTTTTACTTTTTATTTTCAATTATATTAAAAGAAATGCATATTTTATCTGTTTGAAGTTTGACATCTTTGTTGGGAAATAGTAGCAGTAGGTCAGTTCATGATTTGCTTGTTTTTCTGTGATCAACTTAAATGAATGACTGCACCCTGTTTAGGGTAAGCAGCTGCTTTTCAAGCAGCCTTCACCAATCTTACTTCTCTTGATATAGCTGAAGTGCCAGTATATACACAGAAGGTAAAAATGCAAACCTATTTATTTCCCCAAAACCTTATTCTATCCTCCATTTTGACAGTTTCTAGACTTCCACAAATGATACTGCTTATGTAATTAAAGCATGTGAAACCTCTCTTTCAGTTGTACGATGTGCATTTATAAACGTGAAGTACAGTGTAAGAGAAAACAATGTCTTAGGTTGTAAAAGCCTATAAAGTAATTAAACAAAATAATTCCCTTATTCCAATCTCTGTTCTGACAAATTTGATTACACAGGCACAGGCTATGCAGCAACTAACACACTTCATTGAATACAAAAGCACAGCTCATTTTCCACAAGCATTGGTTCTTAGGTGTGCTCAGGAACAAAAACCAGCACACGCACACAACAGCTAACATAAATCATTTACTAGCCTAGCATTTCACTTACATACAGCTTAATGAAATAGTAATAATAAAAACCAAAGCTAAATGCTATATAATAAACATCCTCTGCAGAGTGCAAACTAATACCCAAGCAGCATTCAAAGTAACATTTTTTTTAAAAGCAGCAAAAGGATGTATTGATTGATAATTCCTTCTGTGCCACACCAAGCAACTCTCACAGTTCAGGATAGAGAAGGGGGGGCGGGAAATATCTGTGCATGATTGTAATAAAATGGCTCCAATCTGGACGAACTATTTGCTAGCTTTGTCCTTGATAAGGTACAGTTTTTGGGAAGCATTTCCCCCCCTAGAGTGGATACTACACTGGATATTTGTCTGCTAATACATAAAAGAGGTAAAAACAATTAAAAAAAGAAATAGTAACGAACCCAGTTTTAATAATCTACTCAGATCGGGTGATTTAGGCATCAATTTATAAAACCTACACCATTACTCCTACTCCATTATGCAGCAGCATAAGTATGCTGTAGGTGTTTCTCTCCAAGTTGCCCTGAGCATCTCGTTCCAGACTGCAGTAATAAAGTGTGTTTCATATTACTTTACATTTGTGGTAGAAAGACAGGGGAAAAGGGTTTAGGTGCACACAGTTAGAAATTAAAACAGGCACTTCAATTCTGCTATGATTTAATAGGAAGTAACTGTACAATTCAGTTTCACAGCATGCGTGAATACAAATCCCCCAGAGATTTAATTAGCTGTATTTTATCATAAATTGCATTTCCATAGACAGATGTTGCTCCTGCATCATGCTCATTATAACAAAAACCAAATGACACCTAGGACGACATCTGAAATGTATTTTTCTGAAGACATTAGGTACAGCAAGAGAATCACTAAATAGTGCTGAATAAAAGTATGGATGGCTTTCCCAGCTGGTCTACCAAATGAACTTGAAGGGCAGTTTATTTTATACAGTATAAACAAGTTAACCTCATGTCAATCTGCATAATGTATCTTTCACTTCTGATGCCAAAAAGACTGTACATGAAAATTCTGTTTGCTGTACCCATAGTCGTGCTTTGTGAGTCTGCAAAAACAGTCTCTTATTTTGAAAATCATGATTTTGATCAATTAACCTCTTGCCAACTGAAAGGTCATTTCTGCAATATAGCTATTCCTTAGTGCTTTAAGCATTTTTATCATAGTTTCAGTTTTTTAGGATGTAGTACTTATGCCCTGCAGTTTACTTCAGAGAAACAGAGTACGTACTTTTCAAGGACTTTGTTGAAAAGTCCCTCTTCCAACATGTGCCACCAATTGCAAAGTAGATAAATGAACTTGATTTTTCTAAGCAGTTCCCAAAGGTGAGAAGAGAAGCCAACGTCTGAGTTGAAAGTAGAATTAAAAATAAAGCAATTATTTGAAAATTATTGTAATTTTGAAAAGCATTATATAAATACAGACGTAATACATATTTCTCTCTCAGATATTATCCAGGTATGCATCCACATATCAGTGTTGATTTCCATATAGTCTGCTATTTTTATTACATGTTTTTATACTCCTGCCTACACTCACATACATTGAAATTTCTCTTTCAAGATGACTTCTCAATTCAAAATATACTCCAGAAAGCTGGGATTTTCTTCCCATTTTATACATTAAAAAAAAAAAAATCTGTCTATGAATATTTCTGTGTTCCCGTTTCTCCTGCCTGTTTTCCAGTTAGAAAAAACTGAGTGAACTACAATACAGATAATGTTCAGCCTTGCAACAGTTTTTGAAGACAGGGCTTTCTTTAACCTCAGAAATAGCTATAGTCAACACTGTTGGAAAGCCAGAAACCTCTTTTCCTTCTTTCAGATATGACATGAGGACTCCTAAAAACGCCCTTAGCAGCCAGAATGTGTCTCACTGCTTCTAGCCCCAACTAAACATTTTTGGTTTGGGAGGGGTTTGGTTTTGGTTTTTTTGTTTGTTTTGTTTTCATAAAAACAATTTCGCAAGTGATTTTTTCACCTTCCTCTGCTTTTAAATCTGAAGTGTTGCATTGTCACAGTCATGATGGTCTAAGGATCCACAAGAGCCTGCGTTCACGAGAAGATAAGGACGCATGCTAGCCTATTTTTCACATTTAGATTCTTCAGCTGTTGTCACATTCCTAACGTATTCTAACATGAGTTAACATGGTTCAAACAACTCTGCAGAAGGACAAAAGTCTGCAGACTGGAATCACAAAGCCAGGGCCTTATGGTATTCACAGAAATGAACCCTGTAAATCCCAAACTTCCCTCTGCCTGTTAATGGCAGTGCTGCCCAAAGCCTCAGATTGAATACAGTCCAAGAGCAGAAGGAGCAGAGGAAAGCTCTTTGGTGAGCTGTTTCTTTTCCTCACTCATTACTATTTCTTCTTTATCTTCCTCCTTGGCAAGGTCTCAGTCAGCACTCAAGCACGCACAATCTGAAGGAACAGCAGGACAGTAATTCAAATTTGTATTACAAGTCGCAGGGTACAGTTCCTCCTGAGGCTGCCACTATCATTAAAAAAGGGGTCAGTCAGATATTCCTGCAAAAATATCGAAGTATTCAAAGACCTAATGCAGATACTTCATTGGCATTAACTTTGGTTAGGATCCAGTCTTTTCACACTTCTCTCAATTACTGTTTCAGTGTGCCCAGGACCTGCAAGATAGTGCTGTACCTGTTAATTTCTGGCAGGTCTTTTTGCACTTGCAGTGGAATGTTTCTGTGAAACGTCTGCCAGGATGGACTATTAAATTAATAATGTTTGAAGATTGCTATCTCTAGCGTTAGTCATTTGTAAAATCAAACGTAAATTGTCAATTGAATACATTGTATGAGTTGAACACAGAATTAAATTGCTTTGTATTTTAAAATTGCTGATGAAAACAACTTCTGGATAAATTCTCTTGCAATTTCATCTCAGTCAGAAAGGGCCACCCTGAACTCCAATCAGCAAATCTTGAACAGTGTTTGGCAGCACTAAGAGCATCTGGAACACTTAAAGTTTGAGATAGGTATGTCAGATGAGAGAAGGGAAGGAAAAGCGGGGGATGGAAAAGACGCACACACAGAGTGGGCAATTGAAAAGTATCAGTCTGTCCTCCAAAACATCCCAACTTCAGTCGGACTGCCACCACGGGTTTCACTATTGCCCTCTTCTACCTTGTAAAGTTCTGGTCTGTGTCCACAGTGGTTTCTAAAGTATTCAGAGATGGCCCAACTAGACATGGCTTTAAATAGCTATGTTACACCACCTTAGTAAAGACAATGGATCCCAAAGAGGAAAAAATGAACAAATCTTGATAGGGCAGGTGACATATATCAGTTTATACTGATGTGATTGATATACGTGGATATCAATAGGATATTAATTCAGTTGTGCAGGATCACTTTTAGTGCAGAACATAAGTATTTAGGTGTGTCAGAAACTTGGGTAGAAATAAGCACACTTTCCTTTTTTTAATTGGTAATTGCAGCTTTGATATATTAATTACTCTACTGGAAACTTTAATTTCAAACACCAGCATATAATCTCAGTTTCACTTTATGCTATAGATTGCTTCCAAATTCATGGCTTGCAAGCATCCGAAACAGGAGGAGCTGACAACTTTCAGGAGCTGCGCTATTTATTTTAACTTTGTATTTGGACATTTCAGGCTTTTTGTGAAGCTTTGGTAAAGTTCAGAGCAGTCACTTGGAACAGTCGCCTCCAAGGCAAAACCCCTGCGCAATGTGGCACTTCTGCCTTCAGCACAAGGGCAGGAGTCAGTTCCTTGCCTTATGCAAGAAACTGATTATCCAGTTTTATATCCAAGGTATTACTTTCATAGAACCACAGAAGGGCTGGGGTTGGAAGGGACACAAACCTTCGCTTTGGGACAGTGGATGAGCTTTGACAGCAGACTAGCTTAGCTGCAAGGTGGTGTTCTTGGAGGCTGCCAACAGCTGCGTTCTGTGAAGCGACCAGAACATTAAAAGGCAAATCCGGATCAGCGATAATTAAAAGATGGCATTTGCCATGGCATCGCAGATGAGCTATTACTAAAGATAAGCACGTTGAATTGGCAGGTTCATTTCCTAAGTAGTTGAGGTGCGGGAGCTATCTGCTTCATTGGACCCAATTGTTACAACTGAAGAATAATCTGAAAACTGTGCAGGGTGCAGAGATATTGACAGCAGCATGTTGGTGTCCAGACAGCGGGGCTGGATGGCTCAGATGAGTACCGGCTCATTAGCCTTGAACCTGTACCAGAGCAATTAGCGGAAAAATCTTCATGGAGTTCAGAAGGTAGAAAAGATCTGAAATATCACAGAGTCATGGAATGGTTTGGGTTGGAAGGGACCTTAAAGATCATCTAGTTCCAACCCTCCTGCCACTAGCAGAGACACCTTCCACTAGGTCAGGTTGCTTAAAGCCCCATCCAACCTGGCCTTGAACACTTCCAGTGATGACAACTTCTCTGAGCAACCTACTGAAGCATCTCATCACTCTCCTTGTAAAAAAAAAGAAAAAAAACCAATCAAAAAGCTTCCTATGTCTAGCCTAGATCTACCCTTAAAACCATTTAAAAACCGTTGCCCCTTGTACTGTCACTACAGGCCTTGTTAAAAAGTCTTTCTATGTCTTTCTTATAAGACCTCCTTAATTATGGAAGGACTGCTATAAGGTCTCCAGTGTTCTCCAGGCTGAACAATGCCAACTCTTTCAGGCTTTCTTCACAGAACAGGTGCTCTGGCCCTCTCATCATTTTTGTGGCCCTTCCCTGGACCTGCTCCAACAGGTCCATGTCTTTCCTGTGCTGAGGACTCCAGAGCTCGACGCAGTACTCCAGGTGGGGTTTCATGAGAGCGGAGTAGAGGGGCAGAATCACCTCCCTTTACCTGTTTTTTATGCAGCCCAGAGTATGGTTGGTTTTCTGGGCTGCTACTGCACATTGCTGGCTCATGTCCGATTTTTCATCTAACAATATCCTGAAGTCTTTCTCTATAGGGCTGTCATGGGAAGCAGGGAAGGAAGGAACTGAGCAGCAGCGAGTCCACAGCAATCTTATGCTTTCCTATCAGGGTACATCACAGCATTCAAGGCACAAGGTTAGCTCAGAAAACCTTCTCATTCCAATTTTATGTATGGATAAAGCACATCAGCCCTACAAGGGTTTCACATGGACACTGTACTATTCAACTAACAAACTTACGGGCAGATTTGTAAAACTCTTATCAGTCCAGATGCATTTGTGTTAGGTCCTACTGATGGTACTGGCTTAGCATTTAGTGCTACATTTTCGGCATAGCATCACAGATACTGAAATGGCAATGATTAAATCCCTGTCAAACCACAAACTGCAAACAAAAGAGGCAACAGCTTCACAGAAATGTCGTAATAGATCATAACCAGAAACCCCAGGAACTGTATGATTATTGCCTACAAGTTCAATTAAGAAATTATTTCATTAAAAAGCACATAGCAACTTGCCAATTTCAAACTCAATGCAGATTCAAAAGGAAGGAATAGTTTAATGATTTACACATCATCAGCACTGACATTTAAGTCACATTCTGTTGATAAAATACCATTTCAAAGAGAAACCATCTCATTCCCTCAGAGCTGTGCTGGTTTTGTGATGTTAACAGAATTAAAATAGCAGCCTATATTTCTCTTAAGGCCATAAGCAGATGTGTTTGTATTTAAATGCAGGCATAGAGAATACAAAGAATTTGAAAACCATTGTTTTCATAATATAGTTAAACTTGTGCATGCACATGAATATGTGTAAGAAGTATTTCAGGCAATGGTCCTTTGTATTAATTTCTGCTTCTTTCAAGATGTGGAAAGATAATTCAAAAGGAAAAAAGTGAGTTTAAGTATTTTAGATGACTGAAATTCAAAGGATTTTACATTATATCTCTCAGAAAAAATGTAACTTACTAATATTTTTCATTTATCGTGTTCATTTGAATTCAACTCCCAAGCCATTTTAGAACTGTCCCAGATTCAAGCACTGGAAGGTGGCTGCACGATACCCTCTCTTTCAGAAAACATTTCAGGACTGCATTTGAGTACTAACAAATGGTTGCAGTGTTTCAGTATCTTGTATGAATATCTGATGTATTTAGAGAATGAAAGATTCTCACAGAATCACAGAATCATCTGGTTGCAAGAGACGTTTAAGATCGAATCCAACCATTCACCCTGCACTGCCAAGGTCCCTAAACCATGTTCCTCAGCACCACATCCACACGTCTTTTAAACACTTCCAGGGATGAGGACTCCACCACCTCCCTGGGCAACCTGTTCCAACACTTAATGGCCCTCTGTGTAAACAAATTTTTCCTGATATCAAACCTAAATTTCTCCTGATGCAACTTGAGGCCATTCCCTCTCGTCCCATCATTCATAACATGGGAGAAGAGACTGACTCCCACCTCCCTACAACCTTCTTTCAGGTAGTTGTAGAGAGCGATATGGTCTCCCCTGAGCCTCCTCTTCTCCAGACTAAACAATCCCAGTTCCCTCAGCCGCTCCTCATAAGTTAGGTTCCCTAAACCCTTCACCATCCTACAAAATGCTGTGATTAATTTCTAAAGTTGGGATCTTTTCCACCCACAGAGCCTTTGAGGAACACAGGAGATACTTCCTTTTACTTCCCTGATGGTGTAGCTGGCCCTGTGTCACTCTAGTAGTTAAGCTCCTGCTGGAATTTTGCCTTCAGGAATTAAATCACTCACTGATCACAGAGAATCCCCGTTTGAGAAGCACCGGCACCCTATAGACAGACACTGTCAAGAAAGAACCAGAAATAGAGGACAGGTGGTTTGTCATCTATGAACTTGTTTGAACTTCTCAAGGAAGAAGAGCTATTTGGATGGACACTTATGTACCCTGTCACACTTTCGGACACTGTTTTAGTGCCTTCCTGCAGTTCCAGAAATTTCAGAAATATTTTTATAAGCCAGGAAATCACTACATGACTAACAGAGCTTGCCACTTGGTGATTCTAATCTTTGATTTTGCACAAGGATAACTTTTAGTACTCCATGGTATCATACAATTTTTGGAACTCCTTGGCAGTAGGGTAACTGTTGGACGATACTAGTCTACTGATCTCTCAATAAATTGAAAATATCATCAGTAGTATGGGAACAAAGTTGATTAAAAATAGAAGATGTGCTGTGGTGCTGACATTCTACATAGTGTGTAAATTCGAGCTCGTCAGCCTGGTAGTTGCCAAAGCAGTTTTGCAGAACTCAGAACACCAGCAGTACTCAGCATGACTACAGCATCTGGCGTGGCGGCTAGGAAGAGATTCATGAGCTTCAGTGAGCTCTGCTCTGCAACAAAGCAACTACAGATTTACATCCGTACTCTTACACTGATGTAGAAATGGCCTTTTTTATACCAGCTAGCTATCCCACCTTCCCTGACAGGGTCAAGCACGATGGTAAATGGAAAGAACAGAAGGTTAGTATGTCTAGTAACACAGGATAAGTTATGATAGTTAAAATCACACTCTCTCTCAGAGATTTTCACTCGTTATAGTGTCACTTTCATACTACGGATGGAAAAGAACAGAAGGAACTGGAGCTGCTCTGGGAACAGGAAGGATGTCCCTAAGTACTAAACAAGTCCCTTATTAAAATCTGGAAAGCACCTTAGCTGCAGAGACATCCTTGTAATTACTGTAGCCCTGGTAACAGTAAGGTAAAAAAAAAAAACCTCCAGCACTTTATGATGCCAAAGACTTCGGTTTCAAGAGAAGGAATCTGTGCCACTGACATTTAGTTTTACTGCAAGTGCAAGTACCCAGAACTTCTGGTGCTGAGCACTGGTACTGAATGAGGCTTTTTTCAGCGTGAAGAAGCTGGCTACGACTGAAGCCTGAACATATTCCAGGACGACTATTTATAGCCTCACCCCTTTCAGCTGATAAAAAGGAAATGGATGCTTTTTGGCTAATTACCACAAAGGCAACACAGGTATCTTCTTAAATGCAACATATCTGATAGCAGGGAAAAGGAGCAGTGTAACCAGTAGAAGAGGAATACTGTTTCATGAACTCCATGTTAAAAGAACAGGACAATGAGAACTCTCCAAACACAACTATCGATTTCCTTCTCCAGAGCGTAAGGAAAAATCCATGCAATATTTGCCATAAACTCTTCTTAAATATGCATCCTTCTTCTTTCTGAAAATGACCTTCATGCTAGGCTCTTCTCATCACTGTGCCTTTCTAAAAGCCACAGAATATGTTCAGTATGCCCACTACTGAGAAACATAAGAGTGGACCAGCAGCATCTTACCACACAATTTCAGTTCTAGAGAAATGCAGGGGTGCCTGGACACAGAGTTTGGCAACTGGCTCTAGGTGGCCCTGCTTGAGCAGGGCAGTTGGACCAGATGACCTCCAGAGGTCCCTTCCAACTTCGACCACTCTGTGATTCTGTGCCTGTCACCTGGAATGATGGTATTTAAAAGATGGAAAGAAGGCAAATTTCATGCTACACTGTAACAAAGACATTTTAAGGTAAAACAAAAGGAGAATGGTTAAGTCAGCCAGCAAGGAATCCTACTTTTTTCATCCTCTGTCTCCAGGCATTTGCAAAAGGAAGGAAACTGAGATTCAGTGATCGGATCAACTGACTCTCCCAAAATTTAAGAACACACCAGTTTCCATAATTAGCATGATTCATATGCTAGGAAGTATATTGCAAAAAATTAAGAATGTTCAATGCCTCTTTCTCCCTCCTCCTCCCCGCCCTACACACACGTACCACCACCACCACCCATCCCCCCAACCCCCCCGCCCCAATTAGCCCACATGTGCCTGGCTACTAGAAGCTGGATATAACAATGGGGTTTAAGAGAAACATGATAAAATATCTGCTGCATTATGAACAGTAGTTATTCCTTATTTATTAGCATTATAATAATGGCTGGAGGCAGCGACCAAAATTAGGACCTTTTCATATCTCTGAACAAAAAACATGGTAATATAAAAGACCTATTGAAATCCAGTCTCAGAATCCAGCACTTGTAAGAACAATAAAAGATGACAGACAAAATGGAAAGGACAAGAGACAGAGAAAATAGGCTAAAATCACAAAGAAATACATCACAAACCAACAGAAGCAACATTCCCAACCTCTGAAATGGGGAATAACCACTCCCCCAGGCTGTTGAACTCATCTCACTTTAACCTTGTTTTTCTCACTTGCTCCTCTCCATTACTCTATTCAAAACATGTAAAAATGGATCAAAAACGGACAAAGAAACTTAAGTACTAGTGTGCCTGCTACTTTCAAGTCCAATTGCTCACAAGTAGAATGGTATTTGTTTGATCTGTAAAAACTGGTGTGTGTCCAGGAGCATAAGGGAAATAGAAAATACATTTCTCAACAGTACAGCTTAACCCTTATGAACATGATTGATAGATAATATTCAACAACTTGCACATTATTCTCCAGGAAAAATTTGGATTGGAAATATTTTAGCACATGGAAAAAAATAATCCTTTGTACTTGATGAGTTACATGAAATATCCTAGGGAACATCTTTTCTGTATTATGCTGAATCTTACTTCAAGACAAATCGATCTTTAATACTTGAAAAATCAAGGTTGCATTGACTGACAGGCAGATGCAATCTCAGCTTTGCGTAAAAATGGCCTCCCACTTCAAACAAACTGAACAGCATTTGTGCAGCATATCAGCTTTTGTGGAGAAAGCACAAATGTATTTATACATATTTATTTTGAAAGGGAATTCAGAGCCAACTAAGTATATCTACAGGAATATATATGAAGTGGCATGCTGGTCAAATTATTCAATTTCTTTTGCTAGTAGGGGGTATTTGGTAAAAAAACCTGGCATAAAGCTCATTTTCAGCAATACACTGAAGTGTCCGTCAGATAATAATCTCACAGTATTTTAGAGAAAAAGAGCAACCTTTTTGCACTAATTAAATTTCACTCGCTTAGCCTAGACCATCAAGTGTCAGGACTTCCAATGGCCTCTGTCATATGGTTGTAACGAAATGTGACTTTTCAAACATGGAAGTTGATTAATTAATCTAGAACGTTTTGCAACCCATTTCTCCTAAAAGACTATCATGCATGTTTCTTCCAGTAGCTTTTTTGAAGGACTTTCGTCACACTCTCTGTAGAAAACTCTTAAAAGAAAAAGCAAGAATATATATGAAATTCTTGCAGCTTTGTTACAAGCTGCCATGTTGGCATCTACTATTTTCACTAACGATAAGGTTCAGAAATTCAGATTATGTATAGTTGAATCAGAGTCTCCCAAAATCCATTTTGAAAGGGGACCAGCATTTCACTGGCACATCTGAGAATGAAACAAGGGCTCTGATTTTATCTCGGTTTTTGCCTGCCACCCACTACTGCTGAGGAAGCGCTATCAAGTACTGCATTTGACAACTGCTTGAGTTGCACTTTGCATGCATATTCAAAACCTCCCCCGAGAACTATGAACCTGGTGCCTGGTCACCCCATTGCAAAGGACCTGAGCAGTCCTGGAGACCTTGTAGCTATTCAACTTGACAATGTCAGTTTGAATTGGAGCTTTGCAGAAGTCACTCCCAGAGATTTCTTTTCTTCTTCTTAACTTCTCAAAATGAAATGTAGTTTGAGTATATATGATACTGCTGTGTTCAAACTATTTTTGAGAACAAAAATCTTTCTGTGAGGATATAGAGAAAGAGAGGAAAACAGAAATGGGAAAGGGGGGCTGAGAGAAAGAATTGGGGAAGAAGAATGGTCACTATGGTCAGAGGGATGAACAGAACAGACGTGAGGACCAGTGCAAGGACGGAAACAGGTAATGTGGCAGAGAGAATCCGAGATGGGGTGAATGCCAGTTCCCCATTTTCCCCCTTTTGTGCATAGCAAAAGCCCCTTGGGAGTATCAAAACCTTATTCTCATCTCCTTCCAAGTCTGAGGGGATCCTGAATGTCTGGGGGACTTCTCTCTCTGTGTGCTATGCTTCCCAGTGCAGAGAAGCCTCTCAGAGGACCTCTCTCTCTGGGAGGTCATTAACCTTAAGGCAGTGAAACACTGGGATCATTCCATGAAGCTAATGGAAACTAAAATCTTTTAAGCCTCAAAAACACAAAATTAAGGGACAGATAATGCCTCCCCATGGTACAAAGCTGACTACAGTAAGATGAAGAAAATAGTCTAGTTTGGGTGTGACTGTCTGGAGTGGATGTGGAACCTGCCTAAGGCAGCGTGGCAGAAGGGAAAGGCAGCCTACCTATGGTGACATGGATGGAGTGGGCACAAGGCAGGTGCAAATACAGTGTGTGCTGTACAATGAGCCATGCGTGTAACCTCATCTGTGACACACAACCTCTGCTACAACACTTTCACGTGTCACCATCTTCCCTCATCTGACAGGCTTGATGGGGCAAGGGTGGAAGTACCAACCAGAAAGAGTAGCGTAGAGACAATATATTCTGTAACCACCACGCAGCAAAACCGCCCACAGCTGGGAACAGTCTGCCTATTTTTTTCACCACAGAGTCCAAATATTTTTAAGTGGGACCATGAGATCCACTCCCACAAGACAGAAATTAGGACAGGTGCTTGGAAACCACATATTATTTTCCAGCTAGCCACAATAGCATCACCAGTAGTATCTGCAAATGCATAACTAATCATTAAGGCGTTACAAAGAACAAACACATTGTTAATTAAAAAAATCTGTATCATGAAGCTTTGCTAGTGCAGGATAGCAAGTGTTTCATGGTATTTGTTCCCCTTCTGGAACTTGAAGTTCTTGAAAATGGAGGAAAAAAAACCAACCTGCCAACAACAAAACTTCCAAAATGGAAAACACCAAGTGAAGGACACACAGCCTTTGTTTTACCTTTCTGACTAGTTATCCCTAGACACACATTTAAATGTACCTCACATTCAAAGTGTTCTGAACATCAGTCATCTACACCCTTCCTGTAACCGCATCAAAAGCTGCTCCTTGGGTAAAAACTGTCTGGTCTGCTACATTTGATGACACTTTCACCCGTACGTGTCACCAAATTATGTGCTTTCATTACCCATCCTTAAAGCCGCTCATCACTCTCATCTCCCACCTCACTGCTGGCAGCCTCATCACAAGACATCAGTTTATCCTCTCACTGAAACTCTACAGAGCAGCATGGAAATCAAATGCCATGCCACATACCCATCAGATACAGATGGTAAAATAGGTGGCATCCATATCTGCATTTAATACCAGGGAAGTATCTTATCCCTTTTGGTCACTGCCAGCTCTCAGAAGACAAATGATTACAGTTATTGGAGTGTGCAGCTTAACTTAATTTTCTAGATCTTCAAAGTTTAAAGCAACTGCATTTATCATTTGATTTTATTTCCTTCCCAACTTAACTTACTATTGTAACACTTAAAGCCTACACAATGGACTTGCTGTTTTATCAGTATTTCACCTTTGGAGAGTCGCTCTCATGTAAAGCACAATAGTAAACAGAAAAGTGAATAAAAATGGTTTAATACAACACAGTTCTATAATTTATGTGCTTCATCTTCCATGATGTCACTTTTTTTAAGCACAAATACAACCTGAAGCATGTTGAGGGTGGGAGAGAGTAAAGGGAATGAAAATTTACATTCTACTACTCAAATACCAAAGGTTGGTATTTGGACATAAACCAATTTCTTCTAAGGCTGTGACTGCTAGATCTGCTAAATCTCATGCTGATTCCCACCAGATAAGCTTATTTTTATTTTTTAACTTTTTGGTATAAGGCAAAAAATCTTAACAATAAAGTTAGAAACTAGGTATACACAGCCTGACAATTTTTCTACAGGGAAGAAAAAACAGTGGTACCATCAGTTTTCAGCTGCCAGTGCTTCCAAACACAAAAACCTGCTGTCATGTTGGTATCTTTGTTGCTCCTATAGGAGCTGAACACAACAAAATCAAAGACCAGGAGGGGCTGCATGCATCCATAACAGAAAGTAGAACATTTTCAGAAAGTAGAAAAATTCAAAGTTTGACTAGCATGCTGTTAAAGCTACCAGTTTTGTCTTGGTCCACTGCTGAGGCCTTACCAGAAGAATTAACTAATAGAAAACTGTATAAAATGCAAAAAGCACTTGTGTCAGCCAACCTGTGATTAAAACAATTATGCAGCAAATACATCCCACAGACTATATTCGTATACATTTAGAATTGTCAGATTGAAATGAGCTATTTTCTAGGAACATCACATTTGCTTCATACGCCTTTCCACACTGACGACAAAAATCATGATGGCAATCACAGACCTCAGTGAGTGAAGGAGTTCATTGTACCTGAGCGAACTTATGGTACTGATTTGCCAACATCTAGAACATAAGTCTCAGAAATGAATGAACATGGTAAGGTAATACTGGAGCAGTTTAGATCACAGAGAAGGACAATAAAACATAAGGTATTGTAAATGTAGTGTATGATACACAGAAAACAGATCAGGAATTGGGGAAAAACATCACTTTGCCTGTTCTACACTTCTTTTGACAATTCTAAAACTAGTCAGAGATGATCCTCTTCCTGAAATTTCCTGCTTTGCATTCCTCTACTTACAACAAACTCACAACATAAAAGGGTGATTTAATTAAAACTCACATGCTTAAAATATATAAGTATGTATCTAATATAATGCACAATTCAATTTCAAATCTGATTTATTACTAGAGAACATCATCAAGTTAATTATCCATATGATATATGAATCACATGGTAAATTATAGATATATCAGATTAAATATTCAAAAGTCTGTTAAATGTATGTCTTTGAGTTTCCATGCGACTGCTGACGTTTTCAGCCATTATCTTTTCTAGCAAGCAGCCAGTTTAGGTCTAGCACTTTCCTCTGGACTCTTTCCTATTTTAGGCATTTAAAATATTTTTTTCAGAGGTGCTCTTCATCTAGCACGGCACATTACTAAGTGAAATTAAATCTGGACAATCCACACAGAAACCTCAAGAAGCGTGTCCTGACCAGGCCCATGCAAACCTTTAAGTCATCAGGAAATTCAGCTTCAATGACATTTTAATATAGCCATACACTCCTACATTCAGGTATGAAGAGGCACACGATGGAACACAGAATTCTACCTCGTCCCACCAGACAGTACAATACCAGCGGGAGGTACAAGCCTCACACCAGCCTTCATTCCCTCCCTACAGTAAATCCACCCCAAAAGCAAGAACATGATCCTGTATAAATCCTCCATAAAACCATGATAATACTGAAGTTCTCCATCCCTAGTAAGGCAATAGTAAAAGCATCAGACGGATACCACATATCCTTTTGTAATAGAACACACCTACCTTTTCAGTTTCATATAATTTTCACTAGCTGCAGGTCTGCATTCAGCCCGTTGCACCACTATTCCTTCCAAGGAAAGTTTATCTAGAATGAAAAAAGCAAAGCAAAAGTGGACATTAAAATAAGATTCCATGACCAACATGATCAAGATTTAAATTATTTTTCACTAAATAAGTATTTAGTAAATATAATGTAATAAAAGATCTCAAATCACAAACTAACTTATAAAATCTCTTCTATTTAGACACTGAAGAAATAAGCAGGAAAAACGTGTGTGCACAGCTGGTATCCCCCAGACTTCCTGATTTTGCCATAATATGTTTTACATTTGAGGAAAGAATCACTAAGACCAAATATTAAATAAGAGATGGTAACCATGTGGTCCCCCTATCTCTGGACTGCTGCACTGAAATCATCTAAGAATTCTGGAGATGTGCATTGAATACAAACAGTGACCATGAAAAAAAAAAATCTACAAAAAGAACCCGGTCACCAAAGTATCTAAAATTAGTGGAAGATAAAATAAGAGGTAATTTTATTCCTATCCTCAGAAAAAGGGTAATCTATTTTCATCTTACTACAATAAAAAAATAAACTGTTCACTAAAGGAACATAATGCAATAAAGTAATAATACTGTATGTGATAGCAGTCAGGAAAAAGAAATAAAAACTTGCAATTAGTAATCTAGGAGAATCCCTACTAAGTTTTACTTAATACTGCTCTCTGTACGTTCACCTCTGTAATACAGTCACTTTGTAATCCAACACCAACACCTTTTTGTCTAAAGCAACAACTAACAGAGCAGTGCAATAGCACCAGCCTACTCCATAAACGTGGAAAAGCCTAAAAATTACAAACAACTTGATGTGGAAAGGAAGAGAGCAGTGACGGTGGGCAAACACCTGCTTCCCTGTGATGATGTTCTAGTGCACGGGGTGGGGGGAGGAGGGGCAATTTATGCATCTCTTCTGGGCATAGTCAGTGCAATATGTGTAAAACAAACACCTCCGGAACAGCCTTGCGTAACAAGAAAGGATGAGCTTTAATGGCTTGAGTAGCTCCCATTTTTTAAAATGTCCTTCTAACAGAGCCTCATCTTGCTATTGGTGTGGGGTACTACAGCCACTGTCACTGTCACCTGCAGCTGGCAATGTCACAGAAGGTATCAGAAATGCTTGGAACTATTACTGCCAAGGAACACAAGGCTCTCTGAGATGCCTCTAATTTTTCCATTGCCTTACAGGACAAAATATTATTACATCTGGAAATCTAAGTCTGCTCTCCCTGAATAATGCAGAAAATTATTACTTCCACATTATGTATTTTAAAATTGTTTAACCTAAAAATTCTTGGTTTGATTTAAACTTTTGAAAGGAGTAAAACACTTCTGGTTTTACAGATTCCTAAGCTTTATGGTCAGGAGAGACAACTTGGCAAATTTGCCTGACCTCCTGTGTATCACAGACAGATACATTTTTTCTTCTTCTGTATAGAACCTAGTAACTTATTTTGTGGCTGAAGTGGTACTAATATTGCTGCTTAATTTCTAATACGAATTTGCCTTTGGCTTCTAACAGTTGGTTATTAGGACTTTCTATACTACGCTAAAGAGCCTTTTAGTACCTGGTGTTTTCTCCCTTTGAAAGTACTTATACATTGTAATCAAGTCACTTTTCAATCACTTTTCCAATAAATGGAGTAATTTAAGCTCATGCATTATCTCACCACAAGGCATTTACGCCACACATAAATCATTTTTGGGTCTCTTATCTGCACCTTGTTCATTAAAACAATGATGTTTTAAGAAGATGGAGACCTGAAAATAGAAGTAATACTATTGTACTGGTCTTACCAAAATAAATTTCTCTCAAGTCACTTCAGCCATCTCAAGGTTATTCAGCAGAATCTCTGAACTCAGCTGAGAGAGGGAGGAAGGGAGAATTTCAGAGGCAAACTTGTCCCTTGTCTTTTAGGATTCAATGATCTGTCCTGTGCTCGTGTGGGTTGGGGTTTGTTTTTTTCTGGTGTGTGTGTCTGTCTGTCTGTCTGTGACCCATGACTGTGCTTCTTGTTTAGATGGTTAAAACTGGGTTAAGATCAATTTGTCTCTAAAAATCTAGCTCTGGGGGTTGATGGAGCCAACTGGCTATTTTATCACTAACACATCTATTTTGACTCTTTTCTAAGCCTCACATTTTACCTGTGTGCTAAGCATTCCCCGTCCCCAGGTGCAGAATTGCCTTTGGCTTAGTTAAAATGTATTGTCTTTAAACAGATCCTGTGAATTAAGTGATCTTGGTCACACCATGACAGGCCTGTCACAGCTACTGACTGTCTAACCAGCATTTGTGTCAATCATGACACATTTTATATGCAGTGATTCTCACTTACTACCATCCGTCTTGCTAATCCTGGAGGAAGCCCTTCAAACTACAACCTGAGTGGCTTCCTACTGTTAATTACTTTCTGATAAATGTCAGCCAGTTTTTAATCTTGTTCTGTGTTTGCTATTTTTTTTAGACATAAATCAGAAAGTCACAAGATTCTAAATAACGTGCAATACAAAATGTTAAGCAGGCTGCAAACAAGCTGTTACTCTATACTCACATCTCCAAAATAAACAAAATTAGATTCGTTTGACCAGAAAACATTTACATAAAGACATGTTTGATAGCGTTCATTGTATTTGATAATTTTTTCACTTACCCAGTGAGGCATGGGCGCAAGCCCCAAGGGGGGTTCTTGGAGGGTGGTGAGGCACTGAAACAGGTTGTTACCCACAGAAATCGTGGATGCCCCCTCCCTGGAAATGTTCAAGGCCAGGTTGGATGGGGCTTTAAGCAACCTGACCTAGTGGAAGGTGTCCCTGCTAGTGGCAGGAGGGTTGGAACTAGATGATCTTTAAGGTCCCTTCCAACCCAAACCATTCTATGATTCTGCGATATTTCAGATCTTTTCTACCTTCTGAACTCCACCAAGATTTTTCCGCTAATTGCTCTGGTACAGGTTCAAGGCTAATGAGCCGGTACTCATCTGAGCCATCCAGCCCCGCTGTCTGGACACCAACATGCTGCTGTCAATATCTCTGCACCCTGCACAGTTTTCAAATTATTCTTCAGTTGTAACAATTGGGTCCAGTGAAGCAGATAGCTCCCGCACCTCAACTACTTAGGAAATGAACCTGCCAATTCAACGTGCTTATCCTTAGTAACAGCTCATCTGCGATGCCAGGGCAAATGCCGTCTTTTAATTACCGCTGATCCGGATTTGCCTTTTAATGTTCTGGTCGCTTCACAGAACGCAGCTGTTGGCAGTCTCCAAGAACACCACCTTGCAGCTAAGCTAGTCTGCTGTGAAAGCTCATCCACTGTCCAAAAGCAAAGGTTTATGTCCCACTTTCCCTGGACTCTCTTGGAGATTTTAACACATCCAGAGAGTCTAGCAGAATAAATCAGCAAAGGTGCATCCAAACCTCCGGATGCAAGACTGTAGTGGGTGAACATAGTTCTTACTCCCTTCGCAGCCTAATCAGCCCTCATTCACCAAACTCAAGTTCAGAGACTTGGGTGTGCCTTCACTGGTGCAGGACCAGAGCTGCAACGAAAAGCCATCCAAACTGCTACATATCTGTCTTGCTGTTTTCATAGTCACAGCAGCCTAGAAGCCAAAGGATGAATAAAGCATGAAAGTGGCAATTCCCTGTTAAAAATAAAGCAGATAGTACAAGATCAGTCAATAGGTCGGATGACTAGCTAAGACCAGTGACCAGAATGGAAAACAGGCATTTTTCCAAGTGCGTTATGCTCTCAGCTGCCCTATGCAGGGTGGCAGGTTCAAGTATAGTGTGAGGGCAGCTCCAGACAGGCTGGTCTACACAACCCATAGTTTCATCATTAGCTGCCAAACGCGTGCTCACCCTGACCTCCCTGCCTGAATGCCCCGATGCCAATTCATAAAGGAATTTCAACAGTTGACTCTTTTGGTGAGATGATATAGAGCTATGCTGGGGACATGCTGATTCCAGCTTCAAATCCTGCTGACAATCACGATCAAATGAACAGAATGTCATTAAAACGCTTAAGACAATCTTAATAAACTGGTGCTGGGGAAATTTACTGGAACTGTGTAGAAAATGGTCTGATAGGGTTGGTTTGGGTTTCGGGTTTTTTTTGAGAGAGAGATGGACTGGCTTGGGGATTTTCATGCATTAGTTTTCTAGTCTGACTGCACTTAGCTCAAATTTGCAGCCACTGTGTCTTGTTAGAGCACTGACTGCTAAGTTAAAGAGCCTGCTATGAAAGCATTTATGTCCATCCACCTTTATCAAGCCTAATAAAAATAAATTATGTTTTCTTGAATCTTCCATTAGGCCTATTTTCCAGATTCTTAATCATTCTTATTGGCCTGAGAAAGTTCAGTTCATGAATGTCTCTCCTGAGACATTGTCTTTTACAGCCAGACTTGACAGCATGTGGGGCAGGATCTGGAGTTTACCAGTTCCTGCTCTTTGTGAGTGGTGCCAGGGAAGAAGGAGATGAAGACCTGCCTCAGGATACACAATTCCCAGGCATCAGGAAAAAGCAGAAGAAACTGCAGTAAGGACAGGCTATGGCCACATGTGCCTTTAGCTGCTCAGCAGGCAGAAGCTGGGTTGTTGCGTCCCAGTGTCCAATTCAGAAGGCCTAGTAGTTCCCACTGCTCGCTTATATTGCTGTGCAGCTTCCCAGGCTATTGCACGTGATGGCTGGACAAGGAGCCCCCTCCTAAACTAGACCTCAGCTCTGTTCTTCCAGACCAGAGGCATTTCTGGCACCCCTCTTCCATTCACAGGACAGCCTCGAAGCTGGTGCCATTCTCAGACCACCCTTCCCTGGTAGCTACGCAGCTAGAGAATGGGATCATCCTGTCTTCACTTGGCATTCCCTTATTTTGGCATCCGGAGGTACATACTACATCTGTTTTATTGACCATTGCATGGAACGATGACCTCACATGCAGTTGTCAATGATGCATTATACATAGGACAGAGCCTCTGCCCTAACCCTGCCACAAACATAGGTACTGCAAGCCCTGTCTACAGTCCATTCCTGAGCATGTAACTTCTTACTTGTTCATAATAAAATGTTATCCTAACCAACTACCCAAATAGTTCTGCATCAGCAATGTAGCTCCTTACTGATTACATTCTCAGTCCGTATCATTGATATAGGGGGGATTGGGATAGAAGACTAACACTTAAGGGTTAACACGATAGCGATTCTTTAAACTAAAACATGTATCTTAGAGTCTTGTGTAAGGGAAGCCAACTGCAATGGGGCCTCTTGAAGTCTGATAAGCACAGAGGAGTATCCTGATAAACACAAAATTTATGGCCTAAACCAGTAGAAACTGGCTCTGCGGTCCGGGAGGATGACAGGAGACAAGAGAGCATGCGCAAAAGATGGAGTTGAAAAGTCCATAGAGAGGAAGACGTGCTACTTCATCTTTGAGACCCCGGCCCACAACCACCAGAAAGTACTGCGCAGGCGCAAGAAGGAGGAGATCAAGGCGGGACATATGAAAATGACCTCTGGAACTCATTAGCATAGCGAGCGGGGAAAGATTTGAATATGTATAGGTGTTTTATGAATATGTAGTGCTTTGTAGCATATAGGTGCAAGAATCATCACCTAGGTGTGCGTGTTTTGTGGCGGAGCGATCCCCCACGCACCCGACGTCGAATAAACATACCTACTTTACAACCCCATCGGTTGTGGAGTCTTTTCCGCGCATCATCATCTCCAAACTTCATCAGTAACTATGTCCTCCTTGATCACTGACTAAAAATAAATAGGACCACGAACCAAATCACAGCAGCATTTGTGTTAATTCCCTGCTGAACATTTGCCATTTTGAAGTCTGAAGATATTTTTTGTATAGTTAAATGAAAGGGAAACTTAGAGAGTATATATTCTAATTCAAAATGACAACTGAGACATATTCAAAGATTTAACAGAAAAAGGCATCACGGGCTTTGCTGAATAAATGCTGAAAGAAAAAAAAGGGGGGGGGGAAATGTTGGCACAATCCATTTTCCCTCCACCCACATTGATTAGTATTATATTACTCTCCCTTAATTTTTAACTGATTGACTTCCACGACAGATGTTTTATTGTTTTTCAGTCCCTTTTCATTTTTAAATACCTGGGCCATCCAATTCACCTTTCAAATACTGGCACAGCATTTGCTTTTTCATTCTTGTTGAACCACAGTGCTCAAAAATTATCAAAAATATCAACAGTAACTGTTGGTAAGAGTTTCCTAGACAGCTCTTTTAAAACACTTGAATGCAAACAGTTAAGATTCGCTGATCTGAAAATCTTCTATTTTAATTAGTGTGTAAAGCTTGTCTTCAATAGCTGTTAATCAATGTCCTGAAGTTGTTGCTGGAATGAGAATGTCTGTGCTACCAACACTATGAGATAGTAGCTATTGAATGGTTTAATTGTCCAACAACCTGGCCAATTTTCTGTGTTACGACATTAAATGACTAGCAAGTTGCCTTGATAACACAGATGTCATTAGCATGTCTTCCTAATACACTTCAAAAATTCTCTACCTCTTATAGCTAAGATTTCTCCTCATAGCCTTTTGTATTGTAATAAGTAAAAGTAGCTGTTTTCTGTAACCCAGGTCATTTTCACTGACAGCAGACTCTCAGTGAAGCTGATGCTGTTCGGACACGTGAGTAAGCTGAACCACTGGTAAAGCACCAGCTTTCCTGCGGTCTGCTCCAGTCCTGAATCCTCATCTCCATGGTGTGCTCAAGCTTCCAGACCAGGAGGTTCAGAAGGCAGATGGCAGTTGAGGAGGAGTGAGGTTATTTTCCAAAAGGAAACACGTAAGACAAAGCAAGGGGCAGACGCCTAGCCTCCTCCTCCTTGGATTTGTTTTCCTGTGTAGCTGATAGACATCAGCACTGCATTTTCACTGGCTCCAGTATGGCTTGTCTGACTGAGAAAAAACTGAAAAGCTCTGTGGATTGCCCTTCTGGTGCAACCCAAAGGGTAACTTTGAAATTGAGTATTACTATTACAGCCACTCTCTTAAGCGTGTGCAAGAGTACTTCATATATTTTCTGACTTAATCTGGAACCAAAACAATATCCTTTCAATGGCTGGATTCCAGCACTATTCCTTAGTGGAATGGCCAATCCTGGCATACAGGTGACACTAACGATTTCACAGAACCATAGAATTGTTTGGGTTGGAAGGGACCTTTAAAGGTCGTGTAGTCCAACCCCCCTGCAGTGAGCAGGGACATCTTCAACTAGATGACGCTTTGTGAAGCAAAAGCATTTGTGATGCAGCAGTCACTTCAGAATTGCTAGCTACCAACATCGGCAAGCAGGATAATTCAGCTGGATAGGGCAGAAACAGAGCACTCAAAACATGGGAAGGCACATAGTAGCAAGTCACTCTCTCTCAATCTAAGCAGGCAGCAAGAAGATCCAGGATGCACTGAGTACATCGCAGCTATCACATGCCTGATGCACAACACAGACTCTCAGAGCACAAGAATGGTTGAAGTCTCTAATCTGATTGCAAGAAACACTTGCATAGCTTTACCAAAATGAACTTTTGGATCATCTTCCAGTGTATGGACAAAAGGACAGAAAAAAGGAAAACCAGTTCTTCTAGGCATGCTACATCTTCAGAAAACAGTGAGCTATATGAAACCACACCACTAAAACTACATGCGCTGCAATACTATATGTATCACCAAGTGCACGGGAAGAACGAGGGCTCTTTGGAAAAGTTGTCTTGTAGTAAGGCACAGAAAGTGGAAAATTTTCACAAAGATACGCCAGGCTTTAATTTTGTGTTACAGATGACTTCAGCTGCAGCGGAGTAAAGTTACATGGGTTTGTGATAACGAAAACGTTACAGCAGCTCTACATTTTTCAAGTCTCAAAGGTTTAAATGTAAATATTCATGATCTCCACAGAGTATATTTTCCACATCAGATCAATTCTGAATATTTTATCATACAAACCACTAAAATGATTTTGCACAATCTTTCAAAGAATACTCACTTCTTCACAGAAGTGGAAAATTTCAACTGCAAGTGTTAGAACATTGAGAAGACAATGAACATGAAAACCTAAGTGAGCAGATACTGTTCTGGACCTGCTGTCTCAAAATGTAGGCAGCTTAGCCGGCCATGAAAAATTCCTTATCTTTTACAAATTCCAGCTCTCCTTGGAAATCCCTGCTAACTTGTGCCAGGACATTCCTAGTTCAGCTTCAAAGTATTTCAAGACCATTATGTAAGATGAAAGCACCACAGAAATCATTCTCTTAGGGTTTAACAGCCATTAAGATGGTTCAACAGTGTAGCTATGCACGATTTAAGCACGTTAACTGAATTTTCCATCACTTGGCAATAAACTAATTTGAATGGATGTCTCCTGTAACGCAAAAAAGAAAATCATCATACTTGAAACTAGTTGTCTCTTTAATTTTCTCAATTATTCATGCAATAATTGTGAAAGAAGTTAATTTTGAAAATGTTTAAAAATGAGAAACCAGTTGAAATCTCTTTGACTGAAGTCATGCTAAATGTATCAATGTCATCAAAGAGTTAAAATAAAACCCATGACTAATTCCTGATAAATCAAATCTAATGAATAATATCTACTTAATATATCACATACAGAAGCAGAAAAATTTAGTGTATCAGTGCGAGGGATACCCTGGCAAGGAGAATAGTGAGTAAAAACAAAGTGCATTTATTTCTACTAGGTTCAGTTATAAATTAATAAAATATTATAGTGATGACTCTACAGTATCGACAAAACAGCCTTAGAGACTGTGGGAGCAGTAGGAATAAAATATTTAAAAATAGAGTGGAAAAATTTACAGAAGAATAATCTGACTTTTCACTGCTAATTGGGCAAAGCAGGAGACATCCAACTCTGAAGTGAAAAATACACCTTGAAATAGATGAGACCTCTTCTCCAGGTCCAGCCCAAGGTAAGCACTCGCTCCTGCCGGTGTTGGGGAATGCATGGGGAATGCATGCTGCGTCTCCTGCCTGCTCCCCAAGGAAATACACACACAGATGCGTGGAGAGCTTTCCCCTTCCTGCTCCAAGCTGCAAACGCTTAAAGGGGAAACCTTTTTCTAGGAGGGAACTGACAGTGAGCCTCAAAGCACAGATTCAGGGAGAGAAGACAGCCATTTGATTCAAGCGTGCTCTGCTGATGTTTCCCCCCTTCCCGTACCCAAGTGTTGCTAAGTTATAATGTTATGTGATGTTCAAAGCTATCTGTAGGCACACTAACCCTTTGTTCTATTGGTCAGCTGAATTGGTTTTGTTTCTTTCAAGAAAGAACAAACCAATGCTAGATAGCCTTGGTGACTTAAAAAACCATCACCTATATAAATAGTAAATCCCCTCTCTCTAACAGTTTTTAATCTATGTTTTTTTACGTATGGCAAAAAGCAAAAGCTAATCAGGCTGCAGTTCTTGTGTCGGTGCAGATACTCCCACCAACTGCAAATAGAAGCTTTCATCACAAACTTAAAACAGTCAGGCCAACAAGTCCTCAGCATTGCTTCCAGAGCATCTTCTGTGGAAACATCTTACCACTGCGCACGTGTCCGATACACGAGGGATACGTATGTGCACACATTCCATAGATGACACCCCTCCCTGTACAGACAGGGACACCTTTCCTTTCAGTGCTGTCCTGCTGTATGCATTAGGCACTGTAACTGGTACCAAGAAATCGTGAAAAGATGCTTTGTGACAACTGAAATCCTTGAAAGACAAATGAAGCGATCTGTTTAACACCATAAGCACTAAACATGATTTGGCCGTCTAATACTACAAGTACACCTTTAAGTATTAAAAATAGGGTGTCATTTAGAATAGCAGTATGCATTTCTGTGAATAATCACTAAAACTACGTAAACTTCTTAGACTTAAAGGAAAGAAAGAGAAAAGCAGTTGTAATACCCTTCTTCCCTTATACAGTTAAATGCAAATTCTCCTTTACAGTCGTATTCCTGATATCTCCCTGCATACACAGCTGATACGCCACCTACTGCAAACCCGAGCTGACAGTCGCAGCAATGCTAGCAGCATTTCGATTCCAACATCGTGCCGAAGCTGAATAAAGGTGCTTTTTAAAAAAATAATCTCTTTGCAAGCTGACAAGAACAAAGCACGATAGCTGGCTTTTTGTTCTAGCTGCAATAATGGAGAGAAAAATAAACAGAAGAGAAAACGAATGCGAAGAAAACCACAGCAACTCCGAAGGCTCTGAGCAAGACAAGGACTATAAAACATCTCTGATTACTCTGAACGTTGGTGGCTATCTATATATCACACAAAAACAGACACTAACCAAATATCCAGATTCTTTTCTGGAAGGGATCATAAATGGAAAGATAATGTGTCCATTTGATGCAGATGGTCATTACTTCATAGACAGAGATGGACTCCTTTTCAGACATATTCTCAACTTCCTACGAAATGGAGAACTTCTTCTACCAGAAGGGTTTCGAGAAAATCAACTTTTGGCACACGAAGCAGATTTTTTCCAGCTTAAGGTACTCTCGGATGCAGTGAAATCAAAGTGGGAGAAGGAACAACTAGCATCTCGAGAGACTACTTTCCTGGAAATAACCGACAGCCACGACCGTTCACAAGGACTTAGAATCTTTTGTAACGCTCCCGATTTCATTGCAAAAATAAAATCCAGAATTGTACTGGTGTCCAAAAGCAGGCTGGATGGATTTCCAGAGGAGTTTTCGGTATCTTCAAATATTATTCAATTCAAGTACTTCATAAAGTCTGAAAACGGTACACGACTGGTACTGAAGGAGGACAACACCTTTGTCTGCACCCTGGAAACTCTTAAGTTTGAGGCTATAATGACGGCTTTAAAATGTGGATTTAGGCTGCTCACCAGTCTGGATTGTTCGAAAGGGTCAATTGTTCACAGTGATGCCCTTCATTTTATCAAGTAATCACAAAGAAAAAGGAAAGGAGCACGCAGCCAGTAAACCTTCTTGACCTGCAGCCTCCTGGCATCACAAATAACGTATCTAACTAGCATTGTATCACAGAGCTCGGCTGCTAATCAATTGATGTGAGCTAATGGTATGTAAATCTCATAATGACATCCATCTCTGGCTGACTTAAGCTGAATTAAAATTTTATGCCTGCATTTAATAAAAATTATCTGCTAAACATTGTAAACACAGATTGAATGCTTTATGCTGTTTGTAATAGATGTTTTCTTGATGCTGTCTTTCAACCAGAGAGTCTATCTGAATTTTTGTGTACTTATATGACTAACATGCATACACCTAACTGCTCTGCTGAACAGCAGTGAGAGTATCTTCATATAATAAGCAGGCTTAAAATATGTTTTGCTTATAACAAATTCAGAATGAATTTTAACTGGGAAAAAATATTTTCAATGTTCATTAGTGTTAATGCTGATCTATTGTGCTGAATTTGCAAAAAACGAGATTGCAAGACGTTTTAAAATAAATTAACCTCATCTTAACATTAAATGATTTCTCAATCAAATTTATAGCTGTTTTACTACATGAATAACAATTGCCAAAAAATGTGTAAGCCAAACAAATAATGCTGGGGGGATTAGCTCTATAATGGGAAATAAGTTGAATCTGTACAGAATGTTACATTTTCTAATTATACATATGTATCAAACAGCTAATAAAAATATTTGACATAAAGTTTCATGTAACAGGTTTCCAGTAACGACATCCTACAATGAATGCTAAAGTCACTATTTCCTACTAATCATTTGTGTAAGCACAGGGAATTAACACAGCCCTTGCTTTGTACAACTGTTTACTAAAAGCAACTAGTACTATAGTTTTGAACAGACCACTTGCCGGCATTTAAGATGCATCGCTCTAAGAAATAGAATAAATAACTTCCTTCTCCTCATCTCCACTATTTATAAAATCTTCTTATTTATATGTTAAACAAAGTTTTAAGAGCTTCTATGGAACAACTGTAACTACTTTAGCCTCAAGCATCACAAACCAGTCACTCCAAAAGAGTGGACTGAAAAATCATCACAAAAAGCAAAAAGAAGCTGTATTAACTTTAAGCCTTGTCTGTCATTGAACCCAACCATCATTCACAGCTTATATGAACCCAAAATTCAAGTAAAATGCTATTAAAGAATGAAAAAACAACCAAGTATTTTCTAAACTTTCCCAAAACATCAATTCTGTACAGAAAAAAAAATTACTACGAATGTCAACAGAATGCAGTATGATCCATACTAGAAGTGACAACCAAGGAAAGCAGCTAGGACAAGACAGGCTGAGAACAGTTTTCTCCCAGATTTTAGAGGGAAGAAATTCATCCTTAGTAACAGTAACTGGGAGTGCAACTGCAAGGTCCACTTCCCCTTCAACATGAAACTACAAATTCCACATGTAACATGCAATAGGTGGTGTTAACTAGGTCCCTCACCGGAGATGAATTAAGAGAGGGGCTCTGCATCTCCAGACCAGGTAGCAGTGACTGAAGCATATTCAAGTATCATTTTATCAAACGAGGAAACCCAACCTCTCCAGAATACTCCATCAGAATGAACCCACTGTCTAGAAACAACAAACTTTTCTATGCTGTTCCCATGTCACAGACTTACAGGTCATAAAAGACGTGGTTAATAAGTGGAACTTGTCCAAAGTGAACTGTTTAAAAATCAGATCACTCTACATTTCAGGCATTCAAGCTGAAGAACTGTTCATGCATCCCCAAACTTCTCCTGAGTTTGTCCAAACGCATTAACTATCTACAAACAAAAGTTATATAGTAAAATACAATTCTTTACATACACCATCACTGTGTGTCATCCCCCCTTCTTGGAGGGGAGGGCTCCAAGTTATTTTCAAGTTGATACCTTAAAAAAAAAAATCCTCATTAAGCAGTAATCTTGTACATACAAGAATCTGTAGGACTTCCGTGAAAAGTAAAATGTATAAATGCAAAAGCTCCTTTAAAAGAAATCCAAAATCCTGCTGAACTTCTAGGACAAGAACTAGAAATGCCATCACACAGAACAATTACATGAAAAGCCTTTTGTGGACACAATTCTTTACATGAATTAGAAAAAGTGACAGACAATCTAAAAAAGCCCCATAACTAATCTAGAAGTTTTAAAGAAGGATGCTCCAAGTGCTGTCAAATACACAACCTGCATAAGCACGAAGTCTGAAGAGGCCATCACTCCCAGGATGTCCATTCATCCATTTTCACTTAAACATTTTTGGTTATAACCTTCACTTGTAATGGATCTTCGATTGAGATTTAAAATGTCATTGCAGTTGAAAAGAAAAATACCGGAAATCAGTTTTGATTTCAAACAATTAATATACTTACTTGATCTTAATTGGAATTTACTGCGGTTGCTTGCCTTTCAGTTGGGCTCTTAGGATGCCCAATATCAAAAGAACATTAGCGCTTCAGTATCAGAAAGCAGTAACAGTTTTCCATGATAGCATGACTTCACTCATGAAAAAGCAGTAGAGAATGCAGTCCTGCATTTATAATATAAAATACTTTTGGAATATAACCTATTCACAAGCTAGTAATCATAGGTAAAATTCAAACCATCTGAAATATCTTCTAAGAATAGTCTATAGCTGTTCTTAAAAGATTTACTGGAAAGCTTTTATTTGCCAGGCCTTTAGTTCAGAGTACCTACTTCCCTCGTAACCTATATAAAAGAAAGAGCACTTGAAACTTTTTTTATAGTGAAAAATGTACATCTCTAATAATGAGTAAAAATAAATTCTGGTTTTTGTAAAAAAAAATTAAAAACATATTATGTTAAGCACATTTCACTGCATTTTTTTTTATTTCTGTGCACATAACACTGACATCTATGGCACACATGTAAAGTCATCTGCTGTAACACTAACTCGAATCTTGTCGTCTTTTCCCATTTTCATGAGCACTCATGCATTTCTACAAGTGTCAGGGTTTGAAATTTTTACATGCCACCTCTGATCAAAGGCACGTCACTCAGCTGTTTGATTCACATCGCAGAAACAGGACGAAGGTGAGGGTGACAAACCCATTCTCTTCCCTCTTCCCATTGAACAAATCCACAACTACACCGAATCACACCGTATCAGCTACAATCAAGATGCTTCAAACTAGTTATAAACCTGAATAGTTTTTCAAACCAGAGTGAGGAAGAGTCTTGTTCTGGTATATGAACGAAGTGACCATGTAAAACTTCCATACTGTGCATAATGTTTCCTTTTTACTCCATAAATATATTTAATATAACATAAATATATTTTGGTATGTTCCATTACTCAGGTAGATGTTTGTGTTCCACCACTGTAGGCTGTGCCAGGAAAGGTACTGAGTTACGCATGTTACCTTTTCTGTCTTTTCTTTAAGGTTGGAAATTGCATACTTAATACTACTATGACAATAAGAAAGGTGCAAAATTAAGTGCTTACGTCAGAAGTACTAACAGTTGTTCCGACAACATTACTTTGAATATGATGTGTGTGAGAAGTATTTCTATTCATCTTTCTCTCATGAAAAGCTCGATCACAATGAACTTACTCCAACAGTCCTACGAGTATCAGAATGGAACTGCAATTTCCATAATTTCCCTGATCATCTTCAATTGCTCAGGTAGGAGTAAAAAAGAATTTCCTCTCCCTTCCTCAAGGAGGCACTTAACCTGCTCCCACACAGGCAAGCTCCTTTTACCTCCCTACCCATCTTCTCAGGTGAGAAAAAGGACCACCAGACAATTCAGAAGGGACAGAGGGAGCTGAAGGCAGTACTGACCTCCATACACCGAAAAAAGAATATCCCTGCCCCTTTGAGTGCCCTGAACGACTGCTCATGAAAGACAAGTGACAATTACCCATTGTATTCCTTCCTCCCGTGTTTGTACACTCATCTTTTCCATTGGTGGAGAAGCCAATTTATCACCGTTGGCAGTACCCTGGTGTGGTTATCACCAATTTGGTCTTTTTCCGCATAAGGACAAAACATGAGTGGCTGCACTACATCAGACAAAGGTCTATCCAGCCCAGTGTGCCCTGGTGACTGTGAACTGTTTCCATTCCCTAATCCTTCACATCTCTGGGCAGAATCCACATTTTTGATCCTTTGACCTGCACATCCTTCCCCTTATCTTGTCCTCCTCCCACATCATACCACTCCTTTTCATTTTTCTTTCACTGTACACCTCCCTTTCAGCAGGAGGGCTGTGGGGCTTTGCTAGGGTTGGGCAGCAGCCTGAATCAAGAGGAGAAATCAGTAAAGACAATGGCCAAAGCAGATGCCTAGGAAAGAATTTAAGAACCAGAAAGTCATACACGATGATGTTCCCTTGAGGTACTCCCTCAGTCTCCAGCCAATTACTGCCCAATGCCTTCTAGAGCCAGATGTGGTTTCTTGGAGGTAACCTTGATGATGTGAAACACACAGGCTGTGCAACAAGGTCAAATTACAGTCCTAACTCTGCTCCTTCAGTACCTGCTCACTCACTGACCAGAGTTTCACAGCATCACGACTGCACTATTGACATTTTCAAACACTCATGGCTTATTTTTGTGTTTTTGCATTTGTACCTATTACAACTGTGTAAGTGATAATCGGTAACTTCTTTTCTATAGTATGTAATATTTATTTAAATACTAAAGGGGAAAAAAATTACATCACCGCTTGCAGCAGTCAGTGGCATTGATACTTTCACTTTACTTAAAAGCACTACAAGGTTTCCATTCAATAAGATGGGAACACCTTAAGAAAACGATCTTCTTCCTTCGCCACCCATTAGTATACAGGCAGAATAAGGGCAGGCAACAAATATTACAATATAATAACAGCAGTGCGTCATCTATGAATTTATTTGTATAGAAGGGTCATGTTGCCCTAATTCTGTTGACTAATGAAACAGAATTGGGGATGAAGGGGACAAATTTTATTGGGTCTATGACACCATAAATATTATTTTCTTAGGCTAGAATTATTTAATCTTTGCTAGATAACTATTGCCTAACTCTAATTTTGCCTCCTGTTCTGCAACACAGGGCAGAATTTCTTAGATTGGCAGGAAAGTGGATGCTAGTTAAAAAACTGAAAGTATTTTCATTTGGAGAGACAGGCTTGCATAATTTATTAGGTTGAAAAAAAGCAATCGATAAGGCACAAGAAATTTAAGATCAGAACATGAACATTATGTTTTTTAATTCCTTACATTCTGTAAGTCCTATGTACTGGTATATCACTCAGAACATTGCCTTAAAACATTGCCTCTATAAATCATCATCATTCACAATAAAATGCCAGAAACCAAGAAGCGTGTGAAGAACTGTGGAAGATAGGAGTGAGATACATGATGACACCTGAGGAATGCAGATGAGCAAGCACTTGTAAAAAGAAAACACAGTTGCCTTTCTTTCTGAAAGAAATTGCATAATATCCTGTAGAACTACACAGTTGATTTCTTTTCCTAAAAATGTGTGTAGTAGGAGTACCACACAGAGCTAAAGCAAGTCTCTCCCAAAGAGCTGTTTCTATCTGCGCTGGTAACAAGTTTAACATCATTGCTGTTATCATTTAACACCATGTCTGTTCATTTTAAGCTTCAGAAAAGAATAGTATTCTGCTGTTTCAGAAACAAAAACGGTCAAGAAACTGGTACAATAATTACAGCTGTAAACAGCAGCTATTCATTTAAAACCCTATCAGGGCATGATAACATGCAAATTCAACATGATAAGGTTTCTCAACCAAGATGACCGTTAAAAATCGAGCCATTCAGAAGGTCTGTAAACTTCTTTTGATAATGCTAAAACTGACTATAGTATTGCCTGTTTACTGGTGGTGTGACTTTGGGGGACATAACTTTGGTTTATGGAGTTCATGAAACTCACCATCTTTCTGGACATTAAAGGGGTATTCCACTAGTTCCACCCCAAGCATTATTTCAGTTACCTGAAAAACCATATCATGTATGCTTTTCCATGATACCTCTCTTTTTGCCTTTGATACCACCTCACCCCAAGTTTTTAACAGCAGCTTGGTTCCAGGTGTAGAAAGCCTGGCCAAAAGGAGGTGGCAGATTTTCTTGTTCACATCTCCCGAAAGGAGATTCAGTGTCCTGTGTGAGGGAGTGGCACTTCACCAGCTGCAGGAGCACATCAAGGAGATGAGAATTCAGATTTAAAAGCCCAAGGCTGCTTGCTAGGGAAGCGTCCCAGAAAGATGAAGAGCCAAGGGCTTTCTAGAGCTGTGGGCCTGATGCTCAGGGAAGCTTGCAGTGCTGGACTCCCCGAGCAGTGAGGATGGGGATGGAGCAGATTGGCAAGAGAGCCTACAATACATGAGCACTAGGAGATGAAGAGAAGGGCTGAGGGACTTTGTCAGTGACCATCACCTGGGGACCTTGGGTTTACTGGAGAAGGCACAGATGCCAACAGTGCAACACTGAGGTTGTACAACACAAGTAAGATGTAATTATCTTTAAATAACTAAACTTAAAAAAAAAAATTCTCACTTGTGTTTTCATATGTCAGGTTTCAGAAAGGCAATCTCTTGCAGCAGAAGTCATAGGAATGGAGAGATTCACTTTCTAAAAACTTCGTTACAGAAGATCTAGAGCTACAAATGTACTGCTGCAGCTCCACAGAAAGCTGCTTGTTATCTCAAAAGATGGTCTTGATTTTGTACCATAGTGAACAGATGAAGAAAAAAAAGAACAGGTCAGAGGTGGGTACAGACTCTCTCAATTAGGAAGAAAAAATTAAGCAAACAAACTAGGAATGAACAGGCTAAGCATCAAAAAACATAAACAGAACAAGCAACTGTAACACCAAACCCAGCCATTTACTGCATCTCTACTTAAACAAAGCCTTTGGCAAGTATAAGGGATAAAGTAGGACATTTTCTCAATGCTGAAATTGGTATCTCAAAGGAGAAAAATTAAAAAGTCCTGCAAGCCAGTCTACTAAGAATCAGCTAAACAGAGAAAAATGCATTCTCAGACTAGGAATCTTATCAATACTAACTTTATCTAAGGCCTGCACCATTGCCAGGTCATGTGATATTTCCAACACATTTTCTAAACTGAACAGCAAATAATGTTCTTTCCCAACAGGGCAGAATACACCATGTAGGCTATTTTATGGCTTCTCATATGATGATAAAAGTCCACCTCTAGAAGACTTTTCTGCCATGTACAGATGATGATTTTAGGGTTTGTCCCCAGAAGACAGTGCAGAAATCCCTAAGAGAACCTGCATGAGTAAGCCAATATGCTGTAGCACAGTTACGTGATGTTCCTGCTCCTCTATCACCACAGCTGTTGGCAAGATGCTGGGGCTGGAAAAGCCTTATAGCTCAGGAAGAGCACCAAATGAGCTCTGCTAGACTGTTTCCAGACTCAAGCGTACAGAAAGGTCAGATATCACTGTGCTGCAGCCTCCAGAACTCTCTCAGATGCAGTTAGAAAAGGGAGAGGTAAATGACTACATCCTACCTTACAAGAGCTGCTCTTGCCTTTGCTTTCATTGCTTTCACCCTCGAAAGTTATTTCCATGGTTAAAAAGAAGAAACTTCAACTATCACCAATGCCAGCTGTGTAACAGCAATACAGAACTGGGGAAAATTAAAAAAAAAAAAGGGCGGGAGCAGGCTAAAAGTCTGCTTTGCTCAGCATCGTGACTCCAGCAAAGTGGCCAAAAGTGGATTTCCATGAAGAAGCCTAAGGTCAGAGCAGCCAGGTATGATTCTCCTATTGGAGAATCTGCAACCCAGTTTTCACGAGGCTTTTGTGGCTTGGGGTCTCTTAATTCAGATGTCCTCTCAATCTTAGTACCCTTTGGTGGATTTTCTTTCACATACCTCTTGGGTCTCCTCTAAGGTCATGTAAGCCTTTAGCAAATACCACCTTCACATCCACATCTTCTGTCAAGGATTTCAATAGCTCTATTACATTCTGAGTGCAGAATCACCTCTTTTTATTTACTTTGAAACTGCCTCCTGTGAGCTTTACATCTGCTACACACCAGTCTTGTTCTGGGAAAGGTAGCAAGCATTTGATCTTTCTCTGCCCTTTGATCCATCATTCAAGGCTCTCATTTGCAACACTGCAAAGGTCTGAACCCATCAAATGTGATCGCGCTGGTAGGTGGGAGAATTGCAATAATCAGCAAAACCCCTCACAGAAGACAAACACGATTTGTGGAGTCACAATCTGCGATGCTAGGCACGGCTGAAATTCCTGAGATTTCTGGGGAGTCAGATGGGAATACCAAGAACTCTGATATGAGCCAAAACTGTGCTTTCTGCTTAGTGCAATACTTGGACAAGCTGGACGTGAACATCGCCAAAGGACAGAACAGGCTTGTAGGATTAACTCCCACTGTTTTATATGGGGTTCTGTTCTCAGGATAGAGACTGCACAACAATAAATACATCAGTGCTGCTCAGGCAAACATAAATGTTAGAATATCCATACAGTATACTAAAATAAATAGCCATACCCTCAAGGACATAAAGCCATCTATGCTTAAAAAATTTAACTCCAGTTAGTGTCAACTCACATTAAATTCATACCCTTTTTGCTGATCTACCAAAGCACCTTCCCTGTTTCTCTGCAATATTTATCATAACCAGTATGACAGACCTTGACCACATATACCTCAGTGCAGGAATTGTTGCTTCTTTGTATGTTTTAACATCTACAAATGGAGTCTCATTACTGGTTATGGCTCCTGGAAAACTACTGGGAAGTGTGTATATTAAGTTTTGTTGCACTTATCTGCCGACAAAACCACTTATATTTCCAAGACAAAACCCATTTCTGTGGCTTGAAAATGGCAGATTCCATAACTAAATTATCTTCAGCATTGAGTTTCGAGCTAGTATTTAAATTATGAGTTACTCTTTTAATCCTTCTGATGATAATCTTTCAGTTAGAGCTTCATTTTTGAAGCACAATTAATATATGTTAACTGCTTTAAAGAGAATGAAATCAAATGTGCATTTAGCAGCTTTATACAGTCCTGTATCATAATTTAAGAGGTCTGTCCCTTTAATAAAAAATTGCTGATTTTACCACATGCAGTGCAGTGTTTATCAAAGTGCTTACACTGAATTTCAAATATTCCAACATGTGTATAATCAACACCTGAATTTTTTTTATTACAACATCAGAAGAAGAGGCAAGTGTGATCTACAGACAATTCAAGTGTTGTATATTTGTGTCTGCTGTCAAACATGTACATTCACAATTGGCAAAACTTTAATACTAGCTTCACATTATGTTGTCTGCAGCAGCACAGATGATTTATTTCTTTTACCCAAAGTCAAATCAGAAATCGTCCCAATGGTGCCCCTCCCTTCACTAGAAGGCATTTGTCCTACTCGCCGGCATATTTAGGGAGGTAACTAACACCTTGTCCTAAAGCATGTTAAGTTCTGAAGGCTGCTACTTGCTATAAACTTACAACAAAGACTTTAAGTGACAAAATTTGGATACAACACGAGTTCAATTGACTTGAAGAAGGTTTGGGAATTTCAACTATTAGGTTGTACATAACACTCCCTGATGTACAGTTCTTAAAGAAGAAGGTGCCTCTGTAGTTTGCATTCAGAGCTGATGCACTCCCCACCCTGCCCCTCCTCTCCCCAAGCAATTTCAAAGCATTCTCAAATCTTAGGCAACATTACATCAATGCTGCCTATGCAGCTTTCATTTAATGCACTTCCACAAGGACAGTACCTAATTACATTTGCTTTTACATGAGAATGCATTTCCTTACCGTATCATTCTCAACAGGCTACACAGGCTCAGGGCAGCCGCTTCTCCGTATTTTTACTTGGAGGTGGGGAGCAGGTCACACTTTAACTGGCAAAAATGCTTGTTTATCACAGCTTCTGTCACTATCAACAGCACTTAGAAGTAGGTGCAAGCAAAGTCATAAACAAACAGGAGCTACAAACACATATTTGGGTTTACATCACTTGCTCATCATCATATAGGCACAAGCAAAGCCAGTTCTCTTTTCCTTCAGCTGAGTGTTGTCATTTGCTACACTGCTTTCACATTTAACATAAACCAGACTTCAGGCACTAAACAACATTGCTTGAATCACCAAGCACTGTTTATCACAAGCACTAATCAAATAGGATTTCTGTCTGGAAAAAGTGATCTCAAATAATATACAAAAGGAGCTCCAATTTAGTTTGGGTAAACTTGCTTCATGTATGTCTTGAGTCCTGTATATTTTGACTGTAACTATAGCATCATTGAGGATATTACGGATACTAAAGGCTTACATGAGCTCAACTAACAGGGATACTTCATAGAAGGAAAATCCATGAGAGCCTGTTAAATGAAACACCATTACCCCTGGCTCTGGATCTCTCTCAGCTGTGAATCATTAAAGGTTGAAAATAGTATTTTGGGGAGGTATCGCTGTGTTTCTGCATTGTTCTTATAGTCTTCTCAATATCTATATCTTCTCAAGGCATCCGCTATTGACCATCACTGAGGACAGGATACCAGCTCGATGATCTTTGGTCTGACCCAGTATCACGTTGTCTCTCTCTCCAAATGGTATCGAGTAGCAATGCTGGTACTATCTTGCCTTTGGTAAGTATCCCATCAATAAATATGATTAAAAATGTCATAATACTAATGATATACAACATAAGAAATTCTGAAGACTGGCAGTATGCTCCCAATGTAAAAAAGTGGGGTAACTTTTTAAGGACGTTAATCAAAGGATTTCTGAATTTTATTTATCTCAGTCACCTCCTTTATTTACTTTCTAGCTACAAATAAATCTTACGTAGTTTTACTACAGTAATATCCAAAAGCAGTATTAGGGTCTTGTTATGCTAAAATGATACATATATACAGAAGAGAAATTATCTTTGCCTCAAAAGTACTTATTGTAGGCTAAGATAAAGTAGCTTAACAGAAAAATGGAGCACTCAATAACCTGAATTACTTGAGAGGTAGTTTGAAAAAGGTCATCTGATTCCACAGTGGTTTTGAGAAAAAAAGTGAATAAACAAATAAGCGTAACTGATGGTTGAGAATCCTCCTTTAAACACCCCAGTGTAACCAACTACCATCACTCAGAATCTGAACCCACAGCCAGCTTGGTTCCATCAAGTGGGTTTAGTACTCCTCTTGTCAGCATATTTGAATAGCCGAGAGCATACAGTAATTCATTCTTCTGACCAAAGCAAAAATACAAACAACTAAACACGTGGCCATCTTACACAATATTCGCAGAACAAGGAGGAGACACCAAGAGTGAAGAGCTGACAATTCAATCATTCAAAGGCAAACCGAAACAGAATAAATTACCCAAGAGCCCAGCAAAACCAAGGGTGCATCGCTACAACTAAAGAACAGAGAGATACAATCTAAGTATCAAAATTCTGATTCATTTTAGCAGTTAAGCTCTCAAGATCTGCTTCACATGCAACATACCACAGCAGTGAGTCTCAGTTTTCAAGTGGTATAAAATACTAATTTCTAGAAAGCAGCTCTTCATACCCTTAAACACACAATTAACATATAATCAGAGAGAACAGGTTCTAACAAGTAACTGAGAAAAATTGCAAGCTACAAAACACACCTTGGATTCAGTACAAATGTACAGACTATAATGTTTTTAACACTAGTCTTTTAACATTCTTAAGGCATTGTAATAAAAAGCATTTGAATATTATGAAGAATTCCCTCCTACAAAAACCCAAACCCAAACCCTACTCCTAGCCAGACACAAAGTATACACTTTTGACAACATTTGATGCTGAAATGCAATTCAAATAAAACTCAAATATTACAAAAACCAGACATCTCCATGTTAAAGTGTCTGAAAAATTACTTTCAAGAAGACATTTTGAAAACCCACTAGCATTAGTCTTACGTTCAGGAAATGCTTTTTAAGAAAGGCAGGGGTGAGAGACTCTCTCCAGTCTGTCTCTATCTCTGCCATTACCACTTACAGGTGCTAGCACCACTCTTTAATCTGTGTGCATCGGAAATAACCCTTCTACTAACAAAACTGAGATTTGTCTACAAGTTTTGTATTAATGTGTCTAGTTTCCCATGTTCACAGGCTCTGTCTAACCTTAGCACTTATTTGCACTAGTACATTAATGGTATTTTTTAAACACCTCTTTAATAAAAGCAGAAAAGTGGATTTTTCTTAAATAGTACTTGACATTGTGAGTCTCTTGTGCGGTCGTGTACCTGCCTGCAAATTTCAGTCACATAAGCCTGAAGGCCTTAACAGAAGAGAAGGGAGCAGCCTAGGAACACGCAGCCTCAAGAGAGCTCTGCTTATCTGCTGGGGAATTGCACTTTCACACACCTTTGTCAGAATAAGACTTTCTGGAACCGTCTCCTTCAGTGACTGTGAACGATACCTACACAGACTAGCTCTGACTTGAAATAAAATCTTTAGGATATCAGGTAGCCTCAGGAATCTGATATAAGCATGTGGCCCATTTCACATATAGAAAAAAATATATTCATTGAAGAGCAATACTTTTATTTACTACTCTGAACTCTGTAAAACAACTGAACACACTTGCTATAGCAACAGCAGTTTCAGAAGCACTCTTAGAATTTTTAACTGTATTTAACAAGACATTGTTGGACTGACTAATATGTAACTGGTAGGTAGTATCAATGAACTAACCACTTTTGACTCTTTCCAAATAATTTATAAATCACAGAATCATAGAATGGTTTGGGGTGGAGGGAACCTCAAAGATCATCTAGTTCCAACCCCCCTGCCATGGACAGGGACACCTTCTACTAGACCAGGCTGCTCAAACTCCCATCCAACCTGGCCTTGAACACTTTGAGGGAGGGGGCATCCACACCTTCTCTGGGCAACCTATGCCAGTACCTCAGCACCCTCACAGAGAAGAATTTCTTCCTAATGTCTAATTTAAATCTATCCTCTTCCAGTTTGAAACGGTTACCCCTTATCCTATCACTACACACCCTGATGAAGAGTCCCTCCCCATTTGCCTGTAGGCCCCCACTAGATACTAGAAGGCTGCTCTAAGGTCTGCCTGGAGCCTTCTCTTCTCCGGGCTAAAGAAGTCCAACTCTTTCAGCCCATCCTCATATAGGAGGTGCTCCAGCCCCTTGATCATCTTCATGGCCCTCCTCTGTACCCGCATCAAGGAAGTTTTTTTGCATTAGAAAAACTGAATAAAGTACAATACTAGAACACTATTTTTCTAACTGCTTAGTCTATGCAATTAAAATCAAATAACAAAAGTTTTGGAAATTTGCTATAAACTTCCTAATCAAGAGAAAAGCACTCAGACTAAAATATACAGACAATGAACCCAAAGAATTGAGAAATAAAAAAAATCTAAAATAACACTCAAAAGAACATTACATTTCTAAAGCTCTCCCTCATAATTTTCCCCACTTCATTTAAAGAAAATATATTAATAATTTAAGCTTTTGGCCACAACAGGCAATCAGTTTATGAAGTAATTTTTCAATTTTATGATATTTTACCCTAGAAACATAACAAAAAAGACTCCCCTTTCTTTTTTAATCTACTAATTTATTGAAAAGCAAAACTGAAAAGGTGCAGTCATAAGTAATTTATTAAGTGTTTCAAAGAAAGTGTCCACACTCACCAGCACTGCTGCTTTCAGATTTTTCTTCTGGTTGGCTTTCTGTAAAAAAGAACAAATGAACAAAAAAGGAAACGTAATGTTTCTGTGTTGATTATTTGAAATTACATATAAAAAATGGGTTGCAAAGCAAAGAATGATAAAATAAAATCACAATCACTGGGTTTGATTAATGTTCATAAATTTATTTTGTGAAAGAATAATTTGCCACATGGAGTAATTAATTAAAAAAAAATCTCTTTTAGTGCCCAAACTCACAACTTAAATGAGAGGAGTCCACTACACCTCTGATCTAACTTTGGAGGAATGAAATTACACATTTACACAAAATTAGTAGTAGAATTATACTTAAGCAATGAATAGTACCCATGTATCTCACTGGTCAATCCAGACAAATAAATATTGCTTTTGTATAGTAAAAAAAAAAAAAAAAAAAAAAAATTCTGCAAAAAATGGTCTTCATTGGCATTAGGTAAATTTCTGAACTTGATCAACCTCTTCTCTACTCTTTCTGCAGATCAGACAATGATCTATTTCTTCAATGTTTTCCCTTTCTGATCATTGGCCTTCAAATGGTACTATAGCCCAACTTGTTAGGTACAAAAAATACACACAATCAGAAACATCTCTGGTTCAACAGAGCAGAGAATTAAAGTATGTATGAAGGAAAAACCTAGACCCAAGAGTTGCAAAGTGACTTGCCAAAAAATTATTGCAGAGTCAGATTCAGAAATGGCTTCCTGCATGAAATTTCAATTCAGCATTTCAAGGGACGGCAGCTGGCAGACGTACTTTGGTCAACTGTGTTCTAACACTAACAAAGTCCTATGAAATTAAAACCCTACACAAATTTGTCAACCTGAAATTTGACTGCTCCTCCAATAGTTCCCCTTTTTACGCATCTTCTAAGGTAGAGAATAAACAGAACACTTTCACTTATCTGAAATACAGTTTGAAATGGTAAAAGATACTTGTCCTTAACTTTCAACTCAGAGATGCCACAGCTATCATTACAGACAACTTAACAGGCGACAGTGAATTACTGCTCTAACTCACACTAATTTTTGAGTTCAGTTAGTTCAATCATTTCTGTCATTCACAAGCTGGGTATTAACAGAACTGAAAACATGAAATATTTTACAAAAAACTTTTTCTTGTCACTGATTGTTGCTGGCTTTCATGGTGACGGCCCTGTTTTCTCATTGAGATGGCTGACAGCCTGAGGACTAAGGCAAATGGAAAAACCGGTATCTCACAGATTCTTCTTTCTTTGCTGGTGGCTGACTTAGTCTTAGCAGCTGAAGGCACATGAAAACATCACGTAAGAAAACATTGTTATATGGCCTCTTCCCACCCATGAATATTCACAAAGTGAGTAAAGAACCCCGACAGCTTTCAGATGTACATGCCTGTTTGCAGAAAAACATGTATTTTCTCATTGACATTACTTTCTGCATCATTAGCAGATTTTAGCACATTTACAGCATAATGATACTACCCGAAAAATATTCTAACTCAGTTGTAACTTAATTAAGGAAACATTCAGTGCACACACAAGAAGCAAAGAGGAAGTAACAAAAAATGTGCAAACATACTAAGATATCAACACCTGCCTGGACTGAGATCTAAGAAGCAGCTGGATTTAAATCTGCTTATTTTTAACTCTGATTCAGTGAAAGAGGAGCTACCTAACCAAAACTATTGCATAAGACACCACACTTCAAAATTGTTAATATCATCTCTGAGTCAAGTAACACTAAATGTGTATCATGTCTACAGGGGGAGCGTGTGTTTGCTTTTATGTATCAACAGAATCTGCTCTCAACAGAAGAGACAAAAAACCCCTACAAAATTCAAGCCTTGCAAAAAAGAAGGGCTTTTTTTCTCATCATTAGACAATTTGGTTTTGTTATAATTAGGTCACAAATCTCTGCTTTAAAAATCTTCTCAGTACTAATATCATGAAGAAGGGAAAGGAAGTTGTATATGTCTACTCAATATATTTATCCATGAAGTCTACAGCTGCTCAACCTCCTCCATAACATGGAAGATTCACATCAACCGTTTGGGGCAGGTTGGTTGGGTTTTTTGGGTTGGGGTTTTTTGGTGGTGGTGGTGAATGCTGGGGGATTGGGTTTTTTTGGTGGGTTTTTTGGGGTTTTGTTTAGTGGTTTTTTGGTTTTTTTTTTTTTCACATCAGTGAGACTGAAAAAACAAAAGAAATTTTAAGTCAATAAAGTAGGCAGAAAGCCAATTACATTCCCATCACACTGAGCCTCTTCTAACATAGTATATATCTATATCTAGTTATAGATAGATACTACATAGATATCTAGATCCTCCTAGAAGCTATGCTAAGGCACATGGGGGACAGGGAGGTGATTCGAGAGAACCAGCATGGCTTCATCAAGGGCAACTCGTGTCTGACCAACCTAATGACCTTCTACGATGAAGTAACTGCATTGGTGGACAGGGGAAGAGCTATGGATGTCATGTTTGTGGAGTTCTGTAAAGCCTTTGACATGGTGCTCCCCAACATCCTTCTCTCTAAATTGCAGAGATATGGATTTGATGGGTGGACTGTTTGGTGGATGATGAATTGGTTGGATGGTTGTATCCAGAGGGTAGTGGTCAATGGCTCCATGTCCACATGGAGGTCATTGTCAAGTGGTGTCCCTCAGGGGTCCATACTGGGAACAGTGCTGTTTAATATCTTCACCAATGACATAGCGGAATCAAGGGCACTCTCAGCAAGTTTGCAGACGACACCAAGCTGAGTGGTGCAGTTGATATACCTGAGGGATGGGATGCCATACAGAGGGATCTGGAAAAGCTGGAGAAGTGAACGCACGTGAACCACATGAGGTTCAACAAGCCCTGCAGAGGGTCAGGGCAATCCTTGACATCAATATAGGCTGGGAGATGATGTGATTGAGAGCAGCCCTGCAGAGAAGGACTTGGGGGAACTGGTGGATGAAAGGCTGGACATGAGCCATCAATGTGCACTCACAGCCCAGAAAGCAAACCATATCCCGGGCTGCATCAAAAGAATCATGGCCAGCAGGTTGAGGGAGGTGATTCTGCCTGGTGAGGCCGTATCTGGAGTACTGCATTCAGCTCTGAAGTCCTCAGCACCAAGAAGGACATGAACCCATGGAGCGGATCCAGAGGAGGGGCACAAAAATGATCAGAAGGATGGAGCACCTCTGCTGAGACAGTTGGAGTTGTTCAGCCTGGAGAAGAGAAGGTTCCAGGAACACCTTATCGTGGCCTTTCAATACTTAAAAGGGGCCTATAAGAAAGATGGGGACAGTCTTTTTAGCAGGCCCCGTTGTGACAGGACAAGGGTAATGGTTTTAAACTAAAAGAGGGTAGATTTAGACTAGAGATAAGGAAGAAAATTTTTTACAATGAGGGTGGTGAGACACTGACACAGGTTGCCCAGAGAGGTGGTAGACGCCCCATCCCTGGAAACATTCAGGGTCAGGTTGGATGGGGCTCTCGGCAACCTAATCTAGTTGAAGATGGAGGGTGGTTGGACTAGATGAGTTTTGAAGACCCTTCCAACCCAAAGCATTTTATGACTCTATATTTTGTGCTTTATGTGCTCAGTTGTTTAAATTTTACAGAAGTTAACAGTCTATAGTTTAAAAAACAAAAAAGAAAAGAAAATGAGGAGCTTACCCCTACCAGCCAACTGAACCCTCTTTACAGTAACTTGTTAATCGTTGCAACACTCATATGAAGTAAAGAAATATAATTTCCATTTTTTAGAGATGGAGAAGAGAGATGATATAAGCAGTCACAGTCATTTTCTAAATGGATCATATGTCACAAGGATAGGTATGAAATCTTAACCCATTAAAATGCTGTCTGTAATTAGACCAGCTTGCGTCACAAATTCTGCTTTTCTGATCATAGGTTGCATCTGCTTTATAGTTCTCACAAATATTTTGAAATTTGTATAAATGCCAGAGATCTGAAAGGCTGCTGTTGCTTCTATTTCTTTTGATCATGAGGCTGCTGACAGGTTTTCCTCTTCTGTTCATAGTACATAAAGGCTGAAGTACATAAACAAAGAAGCATTAAGTAAGACCCTAAAGCATTTTGGAGACTGGAATGTGTGGTTAAGTGGCAGCCTGAACAAACTGAGACAATTGGAAAGCACTGTTAGACCGGTATATGTCAAAACTCTTCAGCATGCAGAGTTAATTCAGCAGAATGATGAGTGGGGGTGTTTATTTCCCAAATAAAAGTCTGATGAAAAATTTGAGAAGTCAAATATTCATCTAATAAGATTAATATCACAAGGCATCAAGATTCTGAGCACTATGTATTTTATTGGAAATAATTAAATGTAATTACAGGAGTAAATGCTTTCATGAAAGAGAGAGACATCTTTCGTGGATTTTTATTAGTGTTTCTCCCCTTCACATTTCCTTAAATGGCTGGATATATCTGATTATTTCAAAATACAAATATAGAAAATACAGAATACAAACCTCTGAATATTGACTTTCACTGGGATACAATCATGCATTGTAAGTTATATAGTAGGCGTGATTCATGTACAAACTCAGAAAAGGCCCTTTCATATATGAGAAGCTGTCTAAAGAAAAAAAATGCACAATCCAAAACAAGGGGAGAATATTCAAGGGGTGTGGGAATAAGGGAGCTGTTCTAAGGTATCTAGGCAGACTTATGTACGTTATTGAACAGGAATAAAAAAAAATATTGAAGTTCATGAATTGAGATTCTGAAAGAATCAGAAAACTGGAGTAGAACGCAACATTAAGAGCCGTCAATCTTCTGTGAAGCGTGAAACAATCCATGCATGAATGCTGCTCAGAAACAAAGGTCTGATAGTCACTCTGTCAATGGAATTCAAACACTTTTTCCTTTCATTAAGATGGAACAAGGATGAAGGAATTTAAAGTCACTAAAATAGACATTAAGGCAATTCCACTTATAAAGGGGGAGTTGTGAATTTATATTCAAAATTTCAATAAAATGAGTCATCTCGCCCAAATTTACAGAAATATCCTATACTTTATTTGTGCTTACAGTGTAAAATCTTCCTTTCCACCCATCAGTCCTGTACAGTTAGGGATGCAATTGCCTGCCAAGGTCTGTGTTTTCCCAAGTCACACTAGCAGCACATTTTTCCAAGACCCAGCTCAGTAAGAAACTTTCATCATTACCTACACATAGCTGCATTTTTAATTCATATCTAGAGCCAGCAATCCTAAACTACCTGCTGGAAGAAAAATTAAGCAATGGGCAATTAAAGCAGTACGGGAATTAATTTATAATCACAATCAGAAAAGACTGCTGTTAAATGTTTAACAAAAGCATGTTCCCATTCCTTCAACCAAGAAATTATTGCACTTCTTTATGCCAGGGCATCTGCCAGTAGGAAACTCAGAAAAATCCAGTTTTAACCAAACCCTATGTCAAACCTATGACTTCCCCTAGATAGTTCTTTGCTATACATGCATAAGAAAAATGAATTCTGTTCAATACAACACATTGAAATACATGCAAAATCCTCTCCTATCCTTCTGCCCAAAAAATTACAGCTATGATAGCTGATGACAAGGATAAGATAAAATGACTGGAAGCACAAATAGCATTGTTGCATAGCAACAGTTGATGTACATATGGTGATGTTTATGGAACAGAATGTAGTTCATATTTAGTGCAGAAATAATACTGAAACCAGCCTAGACAGCAAGACCTAGACAGCAAGACAACTGTGCTTTGGATCCCTCTGCAGCCATCACAGAAGCCACATTTCCCACCAGCTTTGCTAAACTGATGTTCAGGAGCACCACTGCAAGTCTTAATGATTTGCCCAGCAATGAAGACAATGCAATGTCTCACATGTGCAAAGAGCTTTGCAAAGGAAGTAAGGACATACTTTGCAACTACTACTTTTGGAGTGTGTTGTACTACTCTGTATTACTCCTTAGAGCTATCTCAAAATACAGGAATAGGAGAAGAAAAGAAACAAGAGAAACTCCAGAGTTAGTCTAAACAGAAAGCCAGCATAGACCAGATTTTTCATAGTATCTTGGATGGGATCCACTTTATCCAGCTCTATATTAGCTTAGATATAGTACACAGACTGAAGACCAAGAAAACATAATTCATTAGACCTTGGGCATAACAAAATGCACCTCAGAAGAGCCAACTGCTGTCCATTAAGTAATATGGGACCACCAGAAATACAGAGGTTTACAATGTAAAAACTAAAGGATTTCTTCCAACTACAACAGGTATTAGAAGCAAGTTCAGTTAAGACAAAGCAAAACAAAAACCACAGACAATCCATTCAGAAGTCAAGAAATTACAGCATGCAGAACATACTAAATTACTTGTCAAATTTAATAGCTTTTGCTTGCTCTAAGTGACTTGTCAAGTCAATGTGAAGTGCTGAATTATCCAGGATATGTAAACTCCCTGCAGCATCTTCCCAGATTACAAACTATTTCAGAGGGACCTTTGACATCCCTCATTCATTTTCTGAAAGACTATCAAAAAGAGGGCCACTACAACACAAGGATCCCAGGATTAGAGGACAGCACACAGAATAGATCTTAGGACTTTTAATGTGCCCCCCCCAAAAAAAAAAAAAGGAAAAAAACCCCCAAACTCACAACCAAAAAACCCTCACCCTTTAAAAAAGAAATCAAAACTGTTTTATGCCATTTGCTCCATTTTAGGTAAGTTCAGTCCTCAAGAAGGGTATTGACTGAAAGCAATAGTACATGAAGCACTTTTTAATCCATATTTCATTTGCACAATTCCCCAAACGCATCCTTCCAGATGCAACATTAGCAATGCCATTTGCAGTTCCACACCAGCTTAATCTTTGACCCACAGTTCAAATGGGCCTATTGATTCTGTTACATGGTGCACTTTGCAAAGGAAAAAGGAACGGGACCACCAGTGTTCTTCATAAAAATCTGCTAAATATAATTTGAAGACAAATACTGGTCTATGAATGTAAGAATGAGTGAATTTCAATTTCCCATGACTGTCTCTTACTGCGGATTGACTAGCGTGCAAAGTTGTGTAAGTTTGTATTGGGTCTTTTTCCATGTTTGATATAGTTACAGCAGTTTTTTCCATGTGGACTTTCCCGCATCAAATAGGGTAGCAGCCTTTCTTTCAGCTGGAATATCCATACAGTTTGATTTCACTCTTCAGACATCTGTTTTCACACTAGCCATAATTCACTATGATATTTGTTGAAATTGGCCGTGGAGCTCAAAACATATTAGCAATGCACATTTAAATACAAGAGTGTGGCTTCATGAACATGCCTGTAAGAAATCTGACCGGAATTTGGAATATTTGTGTCACATTCATCTTTACAACCAAAAAAAGTCATGCAAGAAAAGTACATTAAAGTTTCTTTTTGATTGTACTGTCAACGTCAGCTTTAACACAACAGCAACACATTTTAGCCATTTTGCATTTAAGCAAGTTTCATGAAAATTTACTGACTGCATATTATGCTCGCTAATCTCAAACAAAACCAATTTTGACAAGGTCTGTGCTTATCCAGAGTTTCATTCCAACCATTTCTCATTTCTCTACCTACCCTTTGCTCCCAATTAATATGATAACTTCTACTCAATAGATCCATGGTCCTTGAATAACATTTTACAGTTGCTAAGAAATGCAAAATTTTTAACTGATTAAATAAAAATTGGACAGCTTTGAAGTACCTAAAGGTTTCAAGACACTATTATAGACAAAAAAAACAGAAATAAATGGGCATCTTCTAGATATCGCATTCTAACGACTTTCATTCTAACTGATGACAAATACTCCACATTAAAGTTAAGCATCTGCGCTCACTGCAGCATAAATTATTGTTAGAGGTTTTTGAAGCAATACTTTGTATTAAAAGGTGTCTTGGGGAAGAAAATCCCCTGGGATTTGCAGCAAACATGCAAAAGCCACTGAATGTATATTCTAAACACATCATGACACCTGAAATCTCTCTTTTCTGTCAAGCATTGAGGTTGGTGCACAGAGAAAAGAAAAAGAATGAGATATATTAAAACACTTGCAGCATTCTTGAAAACTTGCTCCCTATCTCTTTTCACGTTTGTAATCTATGAATTATAAACCCCAGTATTTTTATAGTGTTGCACATCACACATGTGAATATACAATTTTTTTTAAAGCAAAAAACCAGTAACATGATTACATTAGTTTCAGAGAAAGGGATAACAAATGAAAAGTGCCCGAGTTGTAGCCTAAGAGCTTGTATTTCTAAACACAACTGAGACAGCCAAGCTACTTGTACCTTAGTATATCAATACTCAGTCATTAAATCTTTAAAACAGATTTTAAAAAGGAGGTGGTCAAACTTACTAAGTATTCATAGTCCTGTGAGTCCTCTGTCCTATGAGTTAACGATTCTCCCTCCCTCATTTATTTGATAAAACATCACACTGCCATCACAGCAATTTCTTGCCAGCCTATGAGGATCAAAACATCAGAAGCTGGTCATGCTGTAGTTTTAGGCCCCACAGAAGGCAGAGGTGTCAAAAAATATTACTATTATTTGTCTCCCAGGCACATCAAAACTTAAGTGCTTGAAACTGAGCTACCTTCTGCAGACAACGAGATACGCTCTGCAGACACCTTCCTTCTCTCTCTAACATCCAGAACATGACCACGTAACTTCAGTAGAAAACCTTACAGCACACAGGAGTTACAGGCAAGGCAGTCTGCTGAACTTACTGAAATGTGTAAAACTACCACGTCCCTTAAGTCTAACATGCAGTTTAAGACATATGATCTTGAATACCCTAATCACTCATACACCTACTGAATTGAACTTAAGGCAGGCCAACCAGCTGAAATCCAGAAAGAAAAATGAGAACCTTACTGCTGCACAGCTTGGTATTATGACCTTATTAAGGTTTAATACACTTAAACCATATATATACTTGAAGAAAATGCGGTGAACAAGAGTGTTTATTGGTAAAATGTATCTGTTCAACTGGACAAAGGAAGAATTGGCATTCTTATAAATCCGTATGTATAGCAGAGACCAATTCAAGGAGGAAAAAAAAGTCTTACTTGATCTGAAAAGTACATGGGAACACAAAAACATTTTTTCCAGTGAAAACCGTAAAGGGGAATACACCATGTACTGCACTCCACACTCTCTCTGTTCTCTTCAGCAGACCCACGGCTGAAATGTACATGATAACCCTACAGGGAGAACTTCAGTTGCTCAATCATACGAATAAAAGAGATAGACAAAAAAAGTACAACAGTGTTATGTATGCAGATACCAGCAAAACAGAGTCAAAATCTGAGCCTTCTGGCCTTAACAGCATTTAGGTTATTGAAATCATATCTACTGGAATTTTAACAAATAACTTTAATTCTAACTTACCTATTGGACTTTCTGTGAACACTGTTAAGGTCTGTCCTCCCACGCTTTGCAAAAGAAATGGATGTTCCCTTGGTGCACTGACTGAAGCAGGTTTTCCTCCAATGTCACTGATGCTTGCAAGCTCTTCATTCAAAGTAAATGACACCTAACAGTCACAATTACCACAGGGTTACTAAACAGACTCAATTACACAGCTTTACGAGTTATGGGGAAACAAAAAGAGAGAAAACACAAGTAGTGTAGCACATTTCCATTTCAAAACCATGAAGAGTGTGGTAAGAATCTTAGTCTATTGATCTCTTGTTGAAATACAGAATTCAGAGCTTTCATATACTTAACTTTACTCATCTTTTAAAAAATTGAAAATTACTTCCTCCTGAAGTCAGAGAAAAATTGATTTTACTTATTAAAATGTAGGGCATAATAGGTTTTCAGACATCATTGAGAATGCGTGCTTTGAAATGTTTCACATAACCGGCTGAGTTCCAGGAAATGTGCTAGTGTACCAGGACAAGTGTTATTAGTCAGGCAACTCCTGAACTGCATGCAGCCCAGGTGAGGTTCAAACACATCTCCTTTGCTACGTTTACATTATATGCCCAATACAGGAGCCAAGGAGGTACTGGGGGTACTGGGTAACCAGAATCCCTAGCCACAGGACACAGCAACAAACTTGAAGAGGGATATTTCAGACCAGCAGTGTGTGCTTTTCCTGTGCATCCTGCTTAGCCTCACTGTGCCATGCAGCAACAGCGTATTCAGCAAGTCCATTCTCATGGGGTTCCTCACCACTTGGCTCTGCACAGACTGCAAAATGAGCTTTGTGGCTCTTTATCAAGATTTTGGTGTGGGGCTCACAAAATTAGGAAGGCTGGCTTGTGTTCCTGAATAGAAGAGTCCAATCAAACATTCAAGGCTCCAGCAGAACTCTCTTCACTTATTCTAAAAGGAGTTTGGCCAGGTTATCAAATGGCAAATGCAGCTTGCTTCCCTGACATTTTTTTTTGACCAGTTTCTTCCAATTCAGTGACAGACCTACATGGTATTTGGAGTAATTTTAACTAATGCAAATTCTTTCATCTCCCCATAACAATACAGGAAGTTCACTGAGGCTGCTAATAAAAGTAGTTACCTTTGCATGCAGAAAAACCTTCCAGTTGCTTTATATTTAGGAGGACCAAATTCCAATTATAATTCTAAGAGGGTTATTCTGAAATTACAACCCTCCACCTCCAACTTCTGCTTTATCACCATCCTTCCTAGTTCTCAGACAGCCTTTTGCACTAATTTCTCTCAAAATGTTTAGAGAGAAGGTTGCTACTACAATTGCTGCCAACAGATGGGTAAACAAACTTAGGGAACAAAGAGACCTGAAGAAAGTCCCACAGTATATCTATGGACAGATTCTGTGGTACAATTATTCATTACAAATGTAACGAAAAAAAATGACATTATAAACCAGCATGTTCTAAACAATTTTTAGAATTCACAATATAACACATTCACAGCCTTTGTATTTAGTAATTACTTACTTCTGTTCTTCCTTGATTTCTGCAAAAGAAAATATTTAATGTTTTAGTTTCCGTAATCTAATTCCACAAGTTTAGCTTCTCTGATAAAAAGGCAAATTAAAATTCTAGTTTTGTTACTCATCTTCACTCCTGAGCTGCTCAAATTTGTTTGTTATGCTGATGCCCAAGAATAAATGGTGAAAGTCAGCAGGTGAGAACAGAAGCAGCAAAATAGCACATGTAAGTTAAAGAACAATGTCCAGTGAGATGTGCATATTTCTTGAGATTAAGAAATCAAACATCATGTAATGGGATACAGCCCCTCCCCAGTATAATTTTATATAATTTATATTCATAATCACTACACAAGCAAGTACCATTCAGGTATCAGAGAAATATGCACAGTGCTTGCAAGAAACAGGGTTATGTATTACAAGAGATGCAACATAATTTATTTCAGTACAGATAACCTCTTCTAAGAATTGCAACCAATAAAGGTACAGTAAAGGCTTACTTGGCAATCCTTAGTTTTCCCACTTCACCTCTTCCTAAAGCTTTATTCCACTGTTGTGACAAGTATTTGGGGACCTAAGAAAAGAAGACAAATTTCAAGAAAACCAGATTTTAAATTCTACATAAATTTGTATATGTATAGAATAATAAAAAGGTTTGGGTGGGAAAGGACCTTCAAAGGTCATCTAGTCCAGCCTTCCATCATCTAGATCAGGCTGCCGAGAGCCCCATCCAACCTGACCCTGAACACCTGCAATGATGGGGCATCCAAACCTTCTCTGGGCAACCTGTGCCAGTGTCTCACCATCCTCATAATAAAAAAATTATTCTTTATATCTAATCTAAATATCTCCTTTTTTAGTTTAAAGCCATTACCCCTTGTCCTGTCACAACAGACCTTGCTGAAAAGACAAGGTGAAACTTAAAAGATAAGGTGAAAAGACAAGGTGAAACTTAAATATTAATTAGAAATTGTCATCTCTCTGGGGAAAAAACCCAACCAAACAATCACAATTATGAGAAGTTAGGCAATTATAACTCAGAGACCTTAAGGTGCTGTGAAGGGAAGGCTAAGAGTTTGGGAACCTCAGATGCACCGAGCAGCAAGCCACAGCCCTACTCCCACTAGATGTCCACTTCTCCAGCAGCAGCACTACCCCAGGCATATCTGCCTCCCATCACTCATTCCCACCCCTCCACTCTTTTGGAAAAAGTCTTTGTGCAGCTGGTCAGTATAATGAAAGAGCATACTGATCTGGCTGGGAGGTGTGGGGGACTTCTATGTTTTAGCTGTGCTGATTTTGTTTTGAGCAAGTGGAACAACCAAACGAGCTCCCCAACCTGTTTCCCCAAACAGCTGCACAAAGCAAAAGTCAGTGCAGGGACAGGAACAAGTAGCTCTGCTTAACCTGATACACCCAAGGCATAAAAGCTGCTCTAGTGATGCTGACTCACCTACACACAAACTCCTTCAGTCACAGAGGTTTTGGTCTACACAACATTAGGTGACCTGGCCTCATGACAGACAGTGAAGTTGCCTGCGTAACCAACCAACAAGCTGGAAGCAATTGGACCTGTTTTTCCTCTTTTCCCATCAATGTAGAGTTAGCTGAAATCACAGCCTGCCTCTCAACTCTCTGGCCAAAAAGTACCACCTAACTACTGTCAGGTAAACTAGACCACAATAGCTGGCACTTCCATAGCCAGCCTCAACGCCTTGCTGCTGCCACTGTGCCACACACCCATGCTCCTCAGACTCCCAGATGTGTCCCAGATGTGATGATGCATGCATGCCTGTGTGCAGCAGCAGCACTACTTTTTTTCTGGAGATAGTAAAGCCAGGAGAACATGTCCAGTGCCAGGTAGTGTTACCTCAGTCCTCCTTAAAGACCAGGCAAGCTTAAAGATGACAAACAACATTTACTCTTTGAAATCAAAAGGTTAAGCATTTGTTTTGGTATACCGTGCTATCACTGATGAACATCTATAAATCTGAAGACTCGTATGAGTGCACAGTTCCCAAGGACTTCAAAAGGTGGCCTGGTGCACTTGGCCACTGCCTTGCCGCTGAGAGATGCTCCCAGCTCAGCCCGTACGTCTGCGCATCCAGCCCTGGTGAGGTACTTCAAGCTTCTCAGTTTAGCTGCAGCGGTATGAGGCACTTCTCTACCTTCCCTGCTCCACCACACAGATCAGTTCTAATCATGTTTGCCTTTCCTTGCAGGAAGCCAGCTCAATCCATTACAAGTGCAGACCACAACGACTGCAGACAGTTTTTTCCCCCCACCATTCAGCAACTATGACTATCTTCTCTATGATGGCTTTTTATAAAGACTGCACATGACACAGTAGTAAAACAAATGTGAGATTGGAGCAATTACCCCCTACACACAAGCTATTAGATGTAGAAATACCTTGGCACATCAAGAGATGGAATACAGACCTGAGGCAATAAGGACAATCTCACATCTGACTATTTAATACTAACTGTAAGATGTTCAAGTGATATGGAAATTAGAGATATTTTTCAACAGGAAATAGCTGAAAACAGTCTAATAGAAGCTACTGTTTCTTAAAACCCCCTTTCTTTCTAATAAGGATGCAGCAGTCGCTGGAAGAACATCATCTGAAAGACCTATAGTAGTCTCAGTGCCTAGCAAAACAGTGACTTGTTAAAGGGAAAATCATTTACTGTTTCAGTGCCACGTACTAAAGAAGTATTCTGACACAGGAGTTTTGTATCTTTTTTCTTCATATCGTTATGACACATCAGGACAGATCTACATTCTTTATTTTTGCAGCAACATGGATTACTGGTATAGCAAAGTTTATTCTGGCTCACAGAGTCCACATCTACTGAAAACATCTGTGCCCACATAGAAAAATGGTGTGAGACACAGCCAGTGAGAAAGGGAAACGAAGTAAGCTATATGCCTGTGGCATTTTCCATTTCAAGCAGTAAAGAGGCACTTTGTAGTCTGATTTTTGACTTGCATAGAATAAAACTAAGCCATGTTACACTGCACAGCTGAGGAGGCAAAGAGCCTGTTCCTGGAACTTGCTGAGAAACAGCAACCTGCTAACGTCCTGAAGCTCAGATGAACTTAACACTAACCTTGCATTTATCTGTTCTTCAACAGCAAAACAAACCCAGAAAGCATGTCAGCACTGTGCTTAGCACTTTTCTTTAATCTCACAGCACCCCGTGAAGTACTGCGGAATAGGTAGAAAATCCAGATGTCCTCCAACTGCTCAAAATAAATGTCAGTCCAGGTTTCTGTAAACTCCTAAGACTGGGTCAAAAATGCCACAAATGCACAACAGAAAGCCATGAATTGGCACAATCTATCAAAATACTTTTTTCCCACCATTTTCAAAGTGGCAATTTTCTACAGTGGATCTCATGCCAGATTAGACATAATTTTCCTTTCTAAAGCCAAGATAAATGCAATGACGTGTGTCACAGCTGACTCAGTAGAAATATTATTATGTGCTCACACCTAATCTGTATCTAATTTGTATTGTCAGCTAATAAGGTAGATGCACATTCAGTATGAGTAGACAAAGAGTGAAGGACTCTCATGCTGTTAAAATCACTGACTTGCTACATGATATAATCAGACAGAGAATTTATTCAGATTAAGAGGTTGCAGATCAATCATACTTCTTTCAGCTGCATGGGAAACAGTCTCAAAGAGTGTAATTAATCATCTTTCTGCTGGCCTACCTGCAGTCAAGGGCTATGCAGAGAAAGAAAAAGGGTTACAAAGGACTGTGATCAAAGGATTATTTCTAGCTGTACACAGATACTGCAGTCAAAAACAGATGGCACTCTCAAAAGCACACGCTAAACTCTGTAGCTCCATGCTAATTGTGTAAATAATCACAGGAAAAATTAAATGAAGTCTTAGATGCTATAGACATCTTAATTTGCCACTTTCTTTTAACTTCAGCACAATAGATGTTTAACTTACAGAGCACAGTCAGTTTTCAAACTCTTAACACTCCCTGAAAGAATGTACAGAAAACAAAAGTGACCCACTTTTACAGAGCAGAAAGAATATGCAAAGATCCCACAGCAGGATTTTGAAAAATACATACCCACAGGAAGACTGACTTGTGGACAGAGTACGGGCTGTACTGAAAAGCCACTGAACATTTTCAGAAAAGTGGCCTTTATTCTGGGATTTGTAGGGAAGAATGCTCTTTTCTCTCTCAAAAAACCCACAATTCAATCACAAGAAGAAATGTGATGTACTAAGCAGCATCACTTCAAGCCCTCTTCACATTGCTGTTTTCTTCTTGCTACGCAGATCACACAAACACCCCGGCTCCCATACACCAGGCACCCTGCAGGTGCAGGTGCAGTATAGGACACGAGGGCCCCTGCCCCACACATCTTTCACCTTATTCACAGCTTCCTATCTGCCTTTAGAACAAAACACAAAAGCAGCCCCTATCTGTAATAAACTACTTCCAATTTTCTGTATGAAATTCAATTAGCTCTTTCCCTGCATAGCAATCTGTATGCAGTACATACATCAGAAGCTGAGGAAGGTTGATGTCAGGTTCTATGCTTTTGTTTTCCTTTGACCATACTAAAAAGGAATCATATATGGATATCATCTTTCTAAATATAGACCAGTGCAGCCGATTGCATCTTTCACTGAAAAAACAGAAAAAAAAAATTCCAGTTGCTTTCTGGGTTTGTACCAAAGTGACTCACTCAAATTCTGCTACTGTCTCTTACTGCTTAAAATACTCATCACTACATTTTTTTATTGCCTGTTAAGTAGTCTCTCCTGAATACTTCCCGTGTTAGCATAATACATGCTAAAAGGAAATTAAATAAGCCAGAGTTTTTATTCCAGAAGGACTGATTGCTCTCTCCCCTCAAAAGAAGGATAAATTCAGTCTCATTATACTAGCTAGTGAAGATAAAAGGTACAGGTGCTACTCACTGTCATGCCTCTGAGTGTGGAAGGTCCTAGTAACAAGGATGGTTGTTACCAAGTTCAGGTCCAAATCAATTCAAAGGATAAAATCCGACACATCCCTTGCTATGGTCTATCAATGTTAGCAACTTCGTAATATTTTCTTTATTATCATTATTATACCAGAAAACAGAAAAATTGTAAGTTCAGACCACATGCATGAAGGATTACATTAACACTTACTTGGAAGAGTAATATTTAAGTGTTCTTTTAGTTGGTTTTTCCTCATTAAACCAGGCAGCACTCTGTGCTGACAGAGTGGCATCAACCGTAAGCACAGATGTCCCTGAAAATTCCTGTCTTGCTTCAGAAAACACTGAACTATACCAGACTAAAGGACAAGCGAGTTCAGTGTCCTATCTCCAAATGCAGATAATTCAGGAAGAACAGAACATAAGAAGAAAAGGTATTTCACCAGCATGCTCTTCTAATTCCTAGGATCGTCTACTCAGCAGTCTTGGGCTATGGAAGCATATTCATTTTAAATCTCTCTCTAGCCGGTTTTCTTGCCTGAATTTGTCTAACGGCTTTTTAAGCATTCTGCAAAGTTTTGACACTCTTAACTTCCTACTGCAATAAGTTCCAAAATTTAACTACATATTGTGCAAAATGATACCTGCTTTGTTTGCTCTGAGCCAATTCAGATGAATTAATTTAACACACCCCTAATATTTGTGTTTGAACTGACTCTTCCCTATTCACTTTTCCCTATCCACTTCTTCCCTACCCACCTGACATGGCTCATTACTTCAGATCTCTGTAAGATTTCCAAATCAATCATCTTGCCAGCCTGAGAGGCAACAACCTATTTAGGAGTTCTCTCCACAGCTGCCATTCCTTGTTACCCAGATCGTCCCTGGTGCCCTTCTCTGTACTGTTTCTAGGTCCACTGTACACCTTCCACAATGGGGAGGATGAGACCAGAACTACACACAGCATTCAGGACACAGGCAATCTGATGGCACAACAATATTTTCTCTTTTGTTCTCTGTATCTTTTGTAATCATGCCCAATGTTGAATTTGGACATTTAACACGACTTGTAGACTTATCCACACCTACTGAAAAGCTAAACCTCCTCCTGAATGACAACAAGCAGCACAGACCCAATCACCATGTACATATAATTAAGAGTTTTTCTCTGTGCACATCAGACTAGATTTTTCTCCTCTGAATTTCATCTGCCATTTTATCATTCTGTCACTCAGTATATCATAATATAATTGTGCCGCTTTCTGCTGTCAGCCTTCATTTTTACTGTCCTGGATAAATTATTACAATTAGAGCACTATGCAGTGTTCATTATGGTTTCATGAAACCAGACATTTAAGTGTCAGTACAAAAGAGGAAGCCAGATGCAGCTACCTACCCACCACCAGAAATTCTGCACAGCAAAGCAAGTCTGAAATTCTGCACCGTTTTCAAGTGCCACAAGTTGTTTTGGTAGTTGAAGTACAATGGTGTCACACCTCCTTACCACCCAGGTCCAGGATTTGGGTTCTACCAGTCCCCACAGATTAAGTTGATGGTCCAAGCCTCTTCCCTCCATCTCCAGAGGAGGAAGCTAACGATTTTCCCCAGGCAGAACAAATACAGGTCTAGAAAAACAGAGGCACACCGACAGAGGACTAGAAGGGGGCCAGGGCACATATTCCACTGCTGGCTGCGAGTCTCCTATTTCCTGAGCCAACGTTTGCCGTTGCTAGCAGAAGCAACCAAGCCATCTTGACAGACAGACCCTCCACCGAACAGAGTCGATACATAGGCAGTGGCGGCCCAGTTAGCAGCAGCAGCAGACATGAGCGTGATGCTGCCCCAGGCAGGTGCTTGAGTTTGATTTGGGGATCTGTATACCTTTTCATAGCACCTTCCTTTAGCTGTACTTCCCTAGCACCAGTAAGCCGCAGTGACAAGACACAGGTGTTTATTTTCCTTGTTGTTTTTTCTTAACGGGATGTGAATTTGGGAGCACTCAAACTTTCTCTGACTCTCAGAGCTTTGGGAAAATAAAAGTTCTGCTGCCATGTTTGTTACCCTTAACAAAACACGAGCCAAGGACAGCTCCCCAGTAACCCCAATTCCCCGGTGGTGTTCCATTTACCACAGCAGCTGTCTGGTCAGACGCCACGCGTCATTGCTCGCCCAGCCCCCGCGCCCACGAGAAAGGAAACGGGATCAACGGCTGCCCGGGGGCACCGGGCGAGCCAGACGCGGGCAACCCCGGCCCCACGCCGCGGGCCGGCTGCCCCCGCGCCCCAGCCACGGTCCCGCTCCGCGCTGCCGCCCGGTCTCTTCCGCGGGACTCGCCGGTGGCCGGCGCCACCCCGGGCACGGCGAGGTGGGGACGGGAAGGGAGGCCCCGCAGCCACAGGGCGCGCCGGGCCAGCCTCGGGGGCGCGCCGGTGGCTTCTCACCTTCACCAGCCACATGCCCGTGTTCTGCTTGGCCCCGGTGAGGTCCAGCTCGCCCTTCTCACTCATGGCGGGGAAAGTGGCCGCGCCGAGGCGGAGGAGGGAGCGAACGGGCAATGCACGCGGGCAGCTCTTCCGCCTCCCGCGGCTGCTGTACCCGCCCGGACCCGCACGGCAGCGCACCGCCGGCAGACGGTGGCCCGCGGTGGACAAACCTCCTCCGCTCGCGGAGCACGGTGGGGCAGTGAGCCTTCACTGCGGGGGTAGGCGGGTTCTAGTAGCCGCCGCGGCGCGGCTGCGGGCAGGGTAAGCCCTTGACATGGCGGCTGCAGAAAGTTATACTGGCCCTGTACATGAAGGGTTATCCCAGCATGGTGGAGCACGGCAGCAGCATGCCAAATAAGCTAGAGAAAGTGGAGGAGAGAGGAGACACCACCATGGCAGTGCTTTCCCGTGGGGGCAGGAAATGGCGGCCTGGGGAGCAGCTGTGGGGAAAGGGGGCAGAGCATCACGGTGTGCCCAAATGTCACAAAAGTGAGAAAAAAAGAGAAGACGAATCGTTTACCGTGGATAAAAAAGGAAAAATTCGGCTTATCTTTCCTCAAAAGGCACTCCCAGTGAGGAGTTGGAACAGGCTGTTTGAAGATGGAATGGTGTCTCCAACACTGAAAATGGCCCAAGACAGGAGAGAGCTAGCGTCTGCCAGCTCTGTTTTGAGATGGGGGTACTGGGCTTAGATAACCTCTCCAAGTCCCTGTTTTGTGACTGTTCCTATCGCTGGGGAAGTTTTCCTAACATCGAGACTGTTCCCCTCATTGCAGTTTAAGCTCATTATTTCTCTTCTAGCCACTGGGGACATGGAAAGCATTTTATTACCCGCTTCTCTGCAGTTTTACTTTATCCCTTCACTGAGATGTATCCCTTAGGTTTGTCTCCACTTATGCTAAACAACCTCAGGTGGTTCAATTTTGTCTCTTAGGTCATATTTTCTAGAACTGGATTCAGGAACTCAGAAAATTGACATAGTATTCCCTGGATGCTGGCCGTAGAAGAAGAGGATTTGACCCTTGTGATCCCTCAGTTTTATACTGAGTATGATGTACATGGAATGGAATACCTTATTGGTCAGGTTTGGATCATCTGTCCTGTCCGCTCCTCCCCATAAGTGCGACCTTGCACTTACCACACTTTCACTTATGGCACTCCATCCAGATGAGGCACACAAGATTTAGCAGTGACTTCGGTTTCTATGGGAGCAAGTATAAGCCAGAGCCTTTCTGCATCCCATCTCTTAGTAGTAACTATAAACATCAAGCACTGTCGCTTCTAGAAACAGACACTGTCTGCAAAAATGTCATTAACTTCACCAAGTGCAGTCACTTAGAACAGCCTGAGTGGAAAGTAAAATCACTGAACAGACAATTTGTTCTGTTCTAGTTCAAACCAGGACATCTGGTCATTCCTGTTGCTCTCTGAATTCTCCCCATATGGGTTTACATCCTCCTTGAAGTCTTGCACAACAGTGAAGGTCTGAGACTGCACCAGCAGCAAACAGAAAATATTTCTGGTACAACATGCAAGACATTGTTCATCTGGCTTGCAGAAAATGATCTCAGTATTACATCTCAGATATGATAGTCTGTCTTTCTAGTTATAGGCAAGCATCTAGGCAACCAAGGAGGGCAATGCTTTTATGCATATCTGAAGCGACAACAGCTAACATTGAACTATTCTGATTAGGATTAATTACATTTAAAAATTACATTTGTTTTCACATTGGAACTATACTTGTCTGCAGAACTCAGCTGGGAGGGTGGATGAAACTTATACTGTTAGTCAGCTTCCACTAAAAATTTGGATTTCATTAAGACAACCTTTCACAGACACACCGAAGTCATCTCCTCAGATACTGACAAAAATGGAAGCAGGTACATCTCAACAGTGGTAAAAACAGCCACCTTACCTGGGATTGTGCAACCCCCAAATATTATATGCCTAAGACTCTTAGGTTTCGTTCACCTGGAGAAAGGGTGGATCTACACAGACAAACACCATCACTTTACAGTTTGCTTTTGGTTCCTACTCCACTGATTCTCTATGCTATACATAGGACAGTTTGTTTCTGGGGTCTCTTTGAGAACAAAACAGTCATTTCCCTCTAAGAGAAACCCAGAGGACAGCTGGGTACCCAATAAGGTATGGATGTAACCGTATCCCACCTCACTCTGTACCCAGCACGGTCCTCCAGCATAACTCCAAGAAACACTGTGCCTGTGACCACAGCCAAAAACTCAGGCCTTTTTTCAGGATAAGTGCTGTTCTCCACCCTACTATGAAACAACTTGGTGATGTGTCTGGTTGAAATGAGGGGCTCATTGATACAATTTTGCTAGAATCATAGAATCACAGGATGGGTTGAGTTGGGAAGAGCCTTTAAAGACCTTCTGTCACGGCACGGACATCTTTCACTAGATCAGGTTGCTAAAAGCCTCATCCAACCTCACCTTGCACACTTCCAGGAATGGGGCATCTACAACTTCTCTGGGCAACCTGTGCCAGCGTCTCACTACCCTCATCATAAAAAATTTATGATGTCCAATCTAAACTTACCCTCTTTCAGTTAAAAATCATTGTCCCTTGTCCTGTCACTATAGAGGCCTCGGTAGAAAGTCTTTCTCCATCTTTCTTATAAGCCTCCTTTAAGTACTGGAAGGCTGCAATAAAGTCTCCCTGGAGCCTTCTCTTGACCAGGCTGAACAGCCCCTACACTCTCAGCCTTTCTCCATAAGAAAGGTGTTGCAAACCTGATCATTTTTGTGGCCCTCTCCTAGACCCACTCTTAACAGGCCCATGTCTGTTGTGTGCTGGGGACCCCAGAGTCGGATACGGTACTCCAGGTGGGGTCTTAAATTTTCCCCTAGGATAAACATTGAATTAATGACAAAGTTATCCCTTTGCCACCACTCCCAGCTCAGTCTGCATGCTCAGATCACGCTGACCACCACTTTTAAAAAAGAAAAAAGCAGAGGAATGGATGTCTCTAACAGGAGTGACATTTTCAGCGAAGTGCTGTCGCGGTGAGTTCGTACAAGCCTGTGTTTCACTGGACAGGCAATGGAAGAAGAGGAACTCCGCTTGCAAGTGGCCCGGCTGCAAGCAACAGCAGCATGGCTGACCACCTTGCGACTCCTTAGAGAGGGAACCACAAGGAGTCATCGCTCCTATTCCAGCATAAATGACAATAGCAAAAACCTTTGTAAAAGCCTGGCATTGGGGTGGCTCAGCTGGTGACCGGGAGGGGAAGGCAGCCAGGCAGAGCTCTCTCCTGACTCCCTCCAGGCAGCCTTTCCAGATTCGTTTCCATGGAAACTGAATTTAAAGGGACAACAAGCAGGAAAAGAACGCATTTTCATTAATTCCTCATTCAAAATCTCAACCTTCTGTTTGTCAGGGACACATTTAGAGCCATGGGGGAGGATCTGGAGGCCAGCTGCCGAGAAGCAGAACTGTGTGTTAGTCACCCATTTTCTTCTTGCTTGCATGGAAACAGATGTGTCTGAGGAGGTAGGTGGCCAAATTCAGACTTACACTTCCCTCTTTTTTTTGGCCTCATTGATGGGGGTTTTGCGTCATGAACTCATGTGCTTCCCTCAAAGCCTGGTGAAGATGAGGGGATCCTTGGAGCTGGAGGTGGCCCCACCCAAGATGACAGTGATGGACACCTGAAAACAATTCTCAGGAATCAAGTGGAGTGTTTAGGGGGAGAAGACCTACTGGCAAAGTAAATTGCATTTGAGAGTGCTTGAAGCACTCAGCTGTATCCTTTGTGGGGAAAACCTGCTTTAACGTTGGGTAGCACTGAAGTGTGAACCTGGGAAGGCTCTTCAGCTCCTGACACAGTGTGCACATCTCCCCAAGGGTGCCCCCAGGGACATCACTCATGTGCTGGTCACTGCTTCATGGCTCACTGGTTCCCAATGGAGGGAGGGAATGAGACCTGGACAGGCAAGCAGAGAGCTGGCCAAGTGCTTTCTTTTCCTGAGCCCCTCTAGTAACACCAAATGGAGGAACCTCCACATGACAGCTCTTGAAGATGTCAGGATTCCTTTGGCCCAGCCTCACTGTTTTATTTGCAAGATGATTCAACATAATTTTTATTCCCTGCCTGGCAGGAAGAAGCTGTAAGATAACATTGTTTTAAAAACATCGGAGATCTTGATGAAAACTACATTTTTTTCATATTTTTCCTGGTGCAGAGTAACCGCTGGGGAAGTGAGGCAGGCTGTGTAGAAAGGAAATAAAATAGAGCACATGATAATTAGTGTGTTATGAGCTAATACAACACAGAGATTTATATTTCTCTGTGTGCAGATGTCCCCAAACCTTCCATATCGGGTAAGGTAGCAGATGACAAAGAGTTTTCATACACCAGATCAAATAAATCATCTATAATCACACTAAACTGCAAGCACTTAATTATATTAAGCAGGTGGATCCCAACTTGAGTTTCAGTTTATAAGCAAGGCATAGTGCATGTGTGGAATTTTAACAAGAGGAATGAAAATTCTCTACTCCAGGCTCATGACAACAGAGGAGAAGATCATTGCTTTGAGTGACAGAAAAATGGAGTTCACAGCCATCCCTCTCCTTCTCACTGCTCTGCTAGCAGTGAGTTTGTAGACCCCCATCTTGATTAATTTCCACGTGGAGAATGAGGAGGAGAAGTGTGTATCTGGCTCAAGACAAGGAGGAGAGAGACTGAAGCTCCTGGCTATGGTCCTGTGAAATCACATTAAGTCAAAGCTCCTTGCCATCTGAACTGCCCCTTCCTACCTGACCTGCTGCAGTGACTTTGCTGCTCTGAGACTCATGCTCCAGATGTGCCACATCCAACCATGGGCAAGATAAACCACAGCACTGGGCCACAGGCTCTCCTTCTTGTGAAAGGCATTGGGGCATGGCCAGCAAGCCCCCATTCCATCATGATGCTTGTGTGGCTGAGGATGTGCAGGGGTGTAAAGAGTTTGGACAAGGCCTTGAGGCTTCCCAGGCCGTGCTGACCATTTGGCTGGCCTAAAAAGCCCTAGAAGCCAGAGGCCACAACCTTTTCCTGTGGCCAGATGGAGGTTGGACATCTTGCAGCCCAGAGGCTTGGGTATCTTAAGACCAAAGCAGCTAGAAGTTAGATTCTTGCAGCTAGAAGACCTTACTTTGGTGATTTCTTTCTCCTCCTCATGGCGGGTCTCCTTGGGGATGGCTGGAACACCCTTCTCCTTTTCTGGCTGCTGTTGCCGAACATGTTGCAGGACCACCACCTCCTTGACTCACACTTCATATTTGATGGGAGCCCTTGGCATTTGCAATTGATTCCTGGTAGGTTTGGGATGTTTCCCCCCTTTTGGTTCCCAGGTCTTCAGAATGCATTTCACCGGGAAATTGTGATGCCCGAGAAACCTGGTTTCACCTCTTCTCTGTGGATGGAGTGACACCTCCAGTCTGTTTTCTAGCATTTCCGTGTGCTGGAGGAACTGAGTGCTGCCCACGTGTGGATGCTCCCTGAGTTCAGCTGTGTACACAGGAGCTATGCTGCTCCTCCATAGGGTCAAAATATTTGGGTCTGGAGCTAGAGCTAAAATCTGCTGCTGGGAACGAAGGGACGCTCCTGCAGAAGATGACTTTCGCCTGGGGGCGTTGAGCTAGGGAGGAGACTCTTCTACCAACAGCTAATGCTCTGACTTCATTCATTCCTGTCAGCCAACCTCCTCATTAACAAATTAAGGTGAGCATTTTGGAAGAGGAGAACTAATGGAGTGAGATTGTTACGGAGCTGCTTGTCCTGTTCCGTAACACGTACCACACAGCAACAGCAGAGCTTTGCTGGCCAGCAAGGGTCTCTCCTGTAGCCTGAATACCTGATTTTTCAGCAAGCAAAGAACCCACGGCTTCACAAGTGTTCAAGAATTAAATCTCAAAACTACCATTAACACTCAAACTGCCAGGGCAAGCAGATAGCAAACATTTGCCGTCTTAACCATGATGCATCATTGTCTTGCTGTGCTGCAGATGGCTTATGTCACCTGGAAAAAAGTGTATAAATAATCTGCAAAGAGGCAAAAACCACCTGGGCAGAGCATGATCCTTTATTTTGGAATAAGAGAAAAGAAAGTCTGTGTAGCTTATTCCCAAAACAGGGCATGGAACATCAAGCTCTCTATCTATTTCCTCCAGCAGCAAAGGATTCTCAGTGTGCCTCTACGAGGCCAAAATATATGTTGCAACCGTTGTGTTTTCAGACTGCCTTTGAGCAATGCATTAGTAACACACTTGTTCACCCCAAGCGGTTCTGTGTCAGAGAGTGCAAAAGCATCAGGCTCATGGCAGAGCTTCCATTTCAGTACAATGCTAGGCAGTATGAAAATTCAAACATCACGCTTCTGCCTGAAAACAACTCAAAATCGCAGTTCTGATCAGAAGGCAATCTTCATTCATTAATTAATCCTTTTTATGTTTACAACCACACATTTTTATGTATGCATTATGTATACTATGCATTGGATAATACCTAGTTTTCAAGTTAGTGGAATTGAAGCTGTGCTTAACAGTTTCACCCATAGCATGTGTTCCATCACATTAACATCATGCAGTGAATTTGACTGTAGGCAGCTTGGCCTCTTGTTTGTTTGGATTTTCACCATATCAAGGAAGGGAAAAAAGAGAGAGAATTGAAACGTGCAGCTGCAATTTTTTTTTTTTTTTAAAGGAAGATGACACTTGTCAGAGAATTCCAGAGATACTTGATCTGAACCTGATTTAAAATTGTTTCTTAAAAAATGACCCTAAAATCGACATTACCTCTTTAACTCAAGGTCCCTTTTGCCTCTCTCTGGCATAAAAAATTATTACCTAGCATTTTTCATCAGTGTCTCTCAAGAAGGGGTTTTAAGCACACAACGTTTTCAACCCAGTAATAGTACAAAGGTAACAAGAGCTCTGAGCAGCTTGTTGCTTTCTGAAGTGCCTTTTCATTGCAGGTGAGTAGAAGATGTTACATAGAACTGAGTGCTGCCTGTTCTCCAGTCCTCCACTCCTTTATCTTTTTTTCTGATACTTGAGTTTTCTCTGGTGATGTACTACACAGTGTGAAAGGTCGGCGGTACCTACAGTCACTCATCTCCTGGGACCTTCTGATAGTGACTTGGTGAAGAGCAAGGCGTTTTCTGTTTAGCTACCAAAAAAAAAAAAAAAAGTTTTCAATGGATTTATTTCCCTTGTGTTATAATGAAACAAATGTGATTATATGCCTGTGATATTGCCATAATTATGTAGGTATAGACAATGCACAGTTGCCAGGGTATGTAATTGATATATAAATTATCTCCTAATGGTCTATTGATTTGCAGAGGGAGTTTTCCAATGACCCTAGGAGAAGACCATGTGACTAAGCTGAGTTAAAACAACATTAGTGACCAGAAGAGCAAATCCAGAAGGCTGCTAAAGAAAAGCAGGATGCTCCTGTTGGGAAGCCAACCAACCTGTTTTATAGGGGTTGCACCATTTGAATAGATATAGGTCCAGGTGACAACCTCCTGTGGCTGCCCACAGTTGAAAGCACAGGCAGGTACATACAATTTTGAGATTGTGCATATGTAAATGTGATACAGGCATCTAGTTTGTGAGTGCCACTGCTTCAGAAGTAATTGCTCTGGTCCCCTGCAATGTCACAATTTAAGTGCTATCATTAGAGGAAATGAACCACATGTATTTGCATTCAGCCTCGTATGCTACTCTTGCACCTGGTTGCAGCTCAGCCACAGCAGTGCCGCTCAACCAGCTCTCAATGAGATAATTAACTGGAGACATCAGACGCCTCTGCTTCATTACTGCTGCCAACTGCCTGCAGGTTCCCTCCGAAGCCTTTGCACCTAATGGTCTTTGCTGCCAGCTGTCTTTTTTCCCTAAGTGCCAATTGTTGGCACTTCTCTAATGATCTAATAAATATGATTATACAAAAGTGGTTTGTCTCCTCTAACAATGCTACTATGGACCAGAGCAAAATACATTATTTTTGTCACAAAGAAGAGCTTTCTTGCTAAATTGAAATGAATAAACTGGAATGAGTAGAAAGTGTTACAAACCTACATATTTTACTGGATTTCTGTTGATGGATGAGGTGAAATAAGGTCTGAAATTTTGCCTTCTAGTTAATTATTATGAGTTAAAACATGAAAGAAGAACAGAAACAGCATTTCAGTCAGTGGGAGGGAAATAAGCAGAAGAGGAACTGAGGGAAACAGCAAATAAAACCAGTGAGTACAAGAAGATCCAATGAGAACATGGACGCCAGAAGGTGGTGAGAGGGGCAGGGTCTACAGCTAACCTGAACAGCCTCATGTCCCTTTGTTTTATCTTCTGGCAAATGGCACATGGGGCTGGGGGAAAGAAATAGAGTGATTCTGGGATTATTTATCATCAGAAGCCATTTCCTCATAGTCTGCTTCTTGCTGAGAACTGCAGGCTTATCGCTGAGAACAATTTCTCCTGGGCACCTAGTGTCAGGCAGCAGCAGCAGCCCTCAAATCAGCACTTGCAGCTTGTGGGATACATCCACCTCCCTCCAGAAGCTGACACCCTGCTTTGCATACACTTGTCATTTCTGGAGACCCAATGTGATCAGGGGTTCAACTCTTTGCTTCATATACTCTTAAGAATGAATCACTGAAGCTTTATCTAACAAAGCTGAATGTTAACCTCTTTCTTAAAGTTGCCAGAAGAAAAAAATGTAAATAACAAAAGGCCATTTCTGACCGCAATGAGATTTCCCTTCAGAGCCTGCAATGTTTTCACTAGCTTTGCAAACCTCATCCCATTACTTCTCCCTGCCCTAAGGCTTGCATGATCTCATTTTATCACATTACTTAAATTAATTACTTAAAAAGTACTCCTTTTTAACATACATCGTTTTCCTCACTTAAATAACCTGCCTGGTTGTTACAGCTTTTTCAAGGCCTTACCATTATATTCTTATGCATACACCTTCTTCACCACCACCCTGTTTCTTGCACAGCACCAGTTCTACATCAATCACATACAACATTGTCCTTTCATATTCTTATTAGCAGAGCATTTGCCTAACCTGTCCTTCCTCAGCCTGCGGCACAGACTCCCTCAGCAAATTAGCAGCATCTTGGGTTTCTTCACTTGTTCTTTGAGAAAGAGTATTCCCCCTCTGCCTGTCTTGCCTTGCCCTGTGGATCTGGTTCATGCCTGCACGACACATTACCTAGTTATTTCTTAGAGAACAAACGGAACATAATCCTTTTAGGAGCACCCTGATATGAGCCACAACGTGTGTCCAACCTTCAACATCTCTGCCTCTAATTTACTGATTTACTCTTAAAGATCTGCTCTTGTTGCCAAGTCTGACTCAGCTGACTCGTAAATAAACACTGAAGAACAACATTGGCCCCAACTGAGCTTCTCATTCATCTTGTACCTGCTATGCATCACCAGCACCTTTGATGGCCCCTGGCTACTGCTGAAGGTCTTAACACTTTTGAATAGGAGCTGAAGCAGGAATGATTTGAAGTGAGCCATAGGTTTTATCCTGATTTGCTGGCTTGTTACTCTAGGCAATAACATCTCCCTAACAGCATGATGGTTAAATTCCTGAACTTTCTTTGTTTGCATGGAGATCTTCTGGGGTGAGAGAGAAAGTATTGTTCTGGCAGTGCTAGGAATACTGAAGTCTGATTTCCACTTGTGTCTCTTGGACTTGGAGTCCTTCCTTTTGCTCAAACAGGATTTCTCCCCATCATTAAATTTTAAATATTAATTCTACATTAAAGCTATATGTTACTTTTCAACATGTAGAGGGTTAAAGTTGAAAAAGAGAAGGATTTAAGGATTTTCTCATCACGTAGAGAGGTGAGTGGCAGAGCTGAGATTAAATTTCTGGGATTTACCTTCCTTGTCCATTTGTTCTGATCTCAGTGACACACAGCCATGCTTCTGATGGAAACAGAGACATAGGAATTCCCTTGTGCCTGCCAGCCCATCGTGGGCTTTCTAGGAATACACAATCCCTTACAGAGAGGAGCCCACTGCTGTATTAGAAATGTGAACAACACAAAATCATCACGAGGACTGCTCAATAAAACTCAGCTTTTGAAAATCAAGGCACATCATGCTAAGTGTCCACATCTCATGGAGTTGCAGGTTTGGCATGACCTCCATTTTAAGCACCTATGGATCAAGGCATTTTCCCTCTTGTAAAATGTTATTGATTGAACCACAATTATGGTTTCAATGAGGGACTTTGAACTGGCTGTTGGAATAGCAGGCGAATTCACACAGAGAGAAGAAAATGCAAGAAGATTGGGTAGCAATTTCCTCTGAGCCAGATGCGTACTTATCTGACATGTCTGTGCATAACAAAAGCCCTGGATCTGAAACCATCCATTGCCTCTGCTGAGCAACTGTGCAAATTATTTCTGACAGCTATTCAGAGGTGCTTCAGTTAAGCACCCAAAACCATGCAGCACTTCACTAGAAAATTTGTTGGTATTTTGAAAACATTGTGATACTTTCCTAGTCTCAGAAATCATTGACAGCCTGTCAAATGTAAGAGACAGCGTCTTAAGTCTCTGCACTAATAATTACTCCTCTAACCTGCTAGAGAAAGTGCCAGATATTCACCTTCCTCTTAGGAAATGTTAAACCTCAGGCAGCTAATAGCATCTTTTAAATGTATTTACAGCAGCTGTCCGTTCTGACCCTCTCCAGAAATGTAGCTTCTGTAAACTGCTTTTGAGAGTGCTGTGAGAGTGCTGGCTGGTAGCAGATTCCCATTCTTTCACTGTTGTTAGGCTGTATTTGTAAACAGTGACCCAAAATAGGAACATGAGTGTTGTTTGAACAGTTAATATTTGCTATGAAGAAAGCAGCTCCACGACTAGGGGCAGATCCCACAGCCTCTGCTCAAGTGAGTCATCTCTCTTCACACAAGTGGTGCTGTCAAGTTCAGTGAGCCTGTCTGCAAGGCCTGAGGTTCGGACTCGTCCTTCTCCTGTCATCGGTGGCATAGGGACAAAGATGTGGATGGCTTTTGCATTGCAGAACCTCTGTATATTTGTGCACATGTTCACGAATGTACTTTTAGTGGGGGAGAGTGTGTACAGGAATAATGTAAAAAAGGTGAGAAACAACACAAAATTATAAGGCATCTTCCTCCACCTAAACACACTTCATCAAAGTTAACATGCCATCGCACGAGGTACTTCATTGCAGATAAAATCACTTCCTCGAAAGCATCATTGAAATTGCGAAGTCAAGTAGCCAAAGGTTAAAAGCCCCAAAATTTAGGCTGCCCACAGAGCATTATTTCTGTACATCTATGTTTCTGCATTATAATAGAGCCTTGAATGTCATGACTACATAGCATTTAGCTTGTTTTCCTATGGGAAGGAGGCCCTTGTGGTTGCACTGTCTGGGTACGTGTATGTCCAATTGACAGTTGTTCCCTCACTAGCTTTTGAAACCATCCACCAGTTTCAACCAAATCTCAAAGACACTATACTGCCATACATATATGGAAGTTGGAGGTCCAATTGAGGAAAGAGATCCTGCTAGAGATTAGTGAAAGACAGAGCTGTGTAAACCCAGCCCTTACTAGACACCTAGAGAAGCCACCTGAGGGAGGAGGTGCTTTAAAATAATCCAGGTATGAAAAAAGCCTCAGCTGGTCTCCATGCTTTATTAAATACTTGGCTGCAGTCAACGTCTACCTCCTCTGTTGATTCTCTGAATGGGATAAAGACATACAATGATGATAGTCCTTCAGTAGGTCACCCTGCAGGCTGGGTACCTGCTGGTCCCACAGCTTTTTGCTCTTCTGCACAGCCCAGCCCGATGTGATCAGTGCTTCCCATGGGGGCATGTGGCTTAGCCTGCACTGTGGAGAGTCCTGCATCCTCTGCCCTGCATGCTGCCTTCCGTGAGCAATGCTCCTTCTCCATGGGATCTTCTGCAGCAGCCACTGCTGCAGCTTGTGAGGGCTTCACAAACATTGTGTAAGCCATCTTCGGAAGGTCCCAGTGAGAATACCTGGCTTCAAGAAGAAGAGATTCTCGTCTCTGATTCTCCTGCTGTGGAAATGCACAATAGAGTTATTATTCAGGTGCCCTGGGAGTTATTGGTAGGATACGCTGTCCTACTCATGCAGTAAGTTGACAGTCAGATGCTGTATAAACCCCTGGAGGAGAGCAGTGTGGGTGGCTCCCTGCAGAGAGACTGGCCATGGTCAAGAGCAATCAAAAGCAGCGATGGATAAGCCATGGGGGTTACAGCAGGCTGGAGTGGCTAAGCCTGAACCTCTCTTCCCAGGACTGAGGGAGGTTGTTGTCTCCTTATTCTACAAATGGGAAACTGAGTCTCAGTGAAAGCACAGCTCCTGCTTCACTTCTGGAGAGAAGCCTCCTGAAGAAAGAAGTGAAGAGTTGTTTCTTGCAGGCAGGGGCTGAAGGAGTGAAGGGGAGGCTGAGCTGCACCAGGGCTTGTAGCCATGGATCAATGATGAACACTGATTTTAAACTAGTGCTCAAACCCCACTGTGTCCTGTGAAACAGAATTTAAGATCTTCTGTGAAGCATGTCATAGTGTTACACCTCTATTTTTTATAAACCAGACCCAGTTGCATGCTGCCCCTCCTATTTCCCATGTATGCTGCCTTTTGGCATGGCAGTATTCTTAGAGCCAAAGGTTTAGAGATAAAGATTTTCAGGTAAGTGTAATAGCTTCTATGAAGCCAGCTAATATACCTAGAGAAAGCAGATAAGGCTTGGGGCATGCATGCTCCTCAGGAAAGCCATAGTGAATTTTGAACCTAACTGCACATGGGGAACAATTGTTCTGCATCTAATTAGACCTGTGTCTGAGCTAGACATGTGATAGCGCCTGTAGAATATAAAGAGGATAATAGTGGTTCTCTCCTAAGGTGAAAAGAGAGGCAGGTAATTTGTAGAATAATAGTAGCACAATGTAAAGCACTGAGAGGTTAGTGGGAATGGTGAAAAGAGGAGGATGATAACGTGCTCTAAAACATTAGTATTCAGAAAAGTGATGAGATATAGTTCCCAGATTTACCTAGGGGAAGCTTTGTATGTTTTCTTTGAGAATCAGGGCTGAGAGATCAGAGGCGGAATGACTACTCTGTAAGAAATGTTGCCTGTTGGAAGCACCTCATGCCAGCTGACTCATAGGAAGAGCTGAAGATTGTATCTTTTGACAGGCTGAGAAAAAGCTTTCTTTAGCCTTTGCAAAGTTGTGCCTATTGCATTTCAAACTCCCAAGCATTTGGCAGTTCTTCACTGTCTCATCTTGGCTGCTAAATTGAGAGTTCCTCCCTGTGAAGAGTTTTTAATGTGACTCTGCAACCAAAAGTGCTCAGCTGCTAATTGAGGGGTGTGCAGGAGTCAAAATAGGATGATGCCTCAGCTGTCTGCATCCTGTCTTGTCTCCCTTCCTGTTGATATTTATATGTTGATCAGGGTCCCTGCCTTTTCTGTGTGCCTAAAGCCAGCTGAGAAGTTCCAAGTCCACTATCGGGCAATGTTTCCTCCTTAGGACAGCAGGGATACAGGAAGTGTCAAAGGAGAAAGCCTGAGGTACATATCCCAGGAGATATCAGCCTGTTGGACTGTGCTTATCTCCCAGTGCTAGTGAAGATCACCATCAGCTGGTGGCCAGGCAGCTCCTTCCACCCTCAGTTTTCCTGCCCCTTCATGAGCAGCAGGATTTCACTCATGGGGATGTGACAGAAAATTCACTGATTGCCTCACGTGATGGTGAGATATCACTTCATCCCAGGAATGGACAAGATGAAATGCATCTCTCGGCGTCCTTCAACAGAGTGGGCCACAAGGTTTCTGCAGGCCAGTCCTGTGAGGTGGACAGGCTCCCTGCTCACGGATCTGCTCACCTGGGTGTTGTTGCAGCTCCTGCCTGCCTAGGGAAGGACATTTCAGCTGCCCCCCTTGTCTGGGGGTACAGCATCACCAGAGTAGGTATCAGGGAGCTGCTCCTCAAGCTCCAGCCAGTCTCTTCTCAGCATTTGTGACCTGAAAGGATCCAAGGCTTGTAGATGGGGGTAGATTTGGTAAAAATAAAAAAAAAATTCTTGATGCTAGTGAGACTTCCAAATTTGCCTTTCCCAAATTTACATTTATATTCCAAACCAGAGCTTCTCAGCAACATGGAACTAGGAACTCTTCAATATCATCAGTGCTCTGAAATACTTGAAAAAGATAAATCACACGGATTCTTGTGGGTCGATCAAAAACTAATACCTGGGGTGGTTAACGCCAACTAACACAATATTTCAGGGAAGGCACAAATACCTGGAAAGCGGGGTCTCTCAATGCCAGGTTTTACAGACAATATTTGTAGCATGTGTCGTTGTCAGGTCCCCTCCTGGTTCCTGGCCATGCACTGGTTCCTGCCAGAGCATCAGTACTATGCAGAAGCCTCCTCAAGTGCGTCACCTATAACCCTCAGCACTGCAGCGGTTGTCTTGTGATAGCTTCTCCCTTAACAGGCTCAGCCTGGCATCTGTATCCCTCTACTACCTGAGGCCTTGGTTGTGTGACGGTGATGGAGAGAAGACGCTGGACCAGGGGCAGCAGCAGTGCCATGACCTAGGTGTGTGTCCATGAGCTCTGCAGGAAGCTGACATTTTTGGAGTCGATTTCCTGCCTGTGCACAGCATTATAGCAACAGGAAGAACTGTGTGAAGCCTTCAGCAACGGCCTTGGTTTCTCTGCTCTTGGAAGTTTTCTTTTTGCGGGCAATAATGCGTACATCGAAGAATTAAAGTATTCAGTGTGTGACTGTGAATGCGTCATTTCACTGCTATGGTTGTCCTTTCTCATGCTGGTTTTGAAGAGGCAATTAATACCTGGTGGCTTTTGTGGCAGGCCATCCAGAGGTGAACAGCAACTGACCTGTGTGACCCCACGAGTGAATAGCTATCTGGTTCTCCTGGAACAGCAGCCCAGCCCTCCTGTGGTTGCCAGGGAGATGAAGTTGGGAAGCCTTGACTCCTTTATTTCCCCAGAAGACCCTGGGACAGACTTGGGTCAATGGCCAAGCCCAGCTGGTGCTGATGCTGGCCAGTGGACTCATGAATGCTCTCAGGCAAGCAAGCAAGGAAGGTCAGTCATCCTCTACTACCAGCCACAGAATCACAGAATCATTTTGGTTTGAGGAGACCTTTAAGATCATCAAGTCCAACCATACACCCTGCACAGCCAGGTCACCACTAAACCAAGTCCTTTAGTGCCACGTCTACAAGTCTTTTAAACACCTCCAGGAAATACCACTTCCCTGGGCAGCCTGTTCCAATGCTTCACAACCCTTTCTGTGAAGAAATTTTTCCGAATATCCAGCCTAAATCTCCCCTGGCACAACTTGAGGCTGTTTCCTCTTGTCCTACCGCTTGTTACTTGGGAGAAGAGACTGACGCCAACCTCGCTACAACCTCCTTTCAGGTAGTTGTAGGGGGTGATGAGGTCACCTGTGAGTCTCCTTTTCTCCAGGATAAACAACCCCAGTTCCCTCAGCTGCTCCTCAATGGACTTGGTCTCTAGACCTTTCACCAGCTTCATTGCCCTTCTTTGGACATGCTCCAGCACCTCAATGTCCCTCTTGTAGTGAGGGGCCCAAAACTGAATACAGGATTCAAGGTGCAGCCTCAGTAGTGCTGAGTACAGAGGGACAATCATTTCCCTACTTTTGCTGGCCACACTAGTTCTGATACAAGCCAGGATATGTTGGCCTTCTTGGCCACCTGGGCACGCTGCTGGCTTATATTCAGAAAGCTATAGATGAACATCCTCAGGTCCTTTTCCACTGGGCAGCTTTCCAGCCACTCTTCCCCAAGCCTGTAGTGTTGCAGGGCACTTGCCCTCATTGAATCTCATGGAATTGGCTTCGGCCCATCATTCCAGCCTGTCCAGATCCCTCTTCAAGCAGATCAACATTCCTGCCTAACTTGGTGTCATCTGCAAACTTACTGAGGGTGCTATCTATCCCCTCATCCATATCATTGATGAAGCTGTTAAAGAGAACAGACCCCCATACTGAGCCCTGGGGAACACCACTTGTGACCGGTTGCCAACTGGACTGAACTCCATTCACCACCACTCTTTCAGCCCGGCAATCCAGCCAGTTTTTTATCCAGTGAAGAGTATCCAACTTCCAAGACAAACGCTGGTGCTCAGGGTTTCCTTCTTACCAGGCTTTGTAAGCTTTTGCTCATCCTTCTGATGCCAGGGCATTAGAGCACTCCGTTAACTAGGTGCCAGGGAACAAGGAGCTTGGTTCAGAGGGAGGCTGTGCATTACTGCAGCTCTTTGGCCAGCTCCATTTGAGCTCCATGGTTCAGGAGCTCCTCGCAGCTCCCATGGCAATCCCCCTGAAAAGCACTCCCTGTTCTGGCCATGTCTAGACCTCATGTCTTCTCAACCACAGCAATCAAAAAGAGGTGGACAGAGTGCGCTTTAGTTGCCATTTTTCTTGGTTTCAGCCTTCTAGCTCTCCAGCAACTTCCACAGAGCTATTCAGCAGTGAGTCTGCAACCAGCTCTTTTCTCCTTCCTGCACTAGAAAGGTACTTGCTGGTCTCCCACAGGAGGGAAATCCTTTTGGATCACTGACATTTCCCAGGGCCCTTGTTACCCTCTTGTAGAGCCCACAGGATTCTTTTCCTCGTGTATGACGAGACTCCAGCCCTCAGTAAGAGGTACTGCTCTGACTCTGCTGCACTCTGTGCAGCCAATTCCTTACCAGGTGTTCACAACCTCTATTAAAAAGGATTTGTTGGCTTATACTGCAAGAAGGAAGCCTTCAGCTGGTAGAGCGGCAATCGTGTTGGTGAACAGGACACGGAAGTTGGGCAACGGGGAAGGCCCTTTGGAGACTGTAGAACCACAACCTACAGAAATATTTCCGTCACAAATACAGACGTGACCCTGACCTGAATTTTAAAGACAAGTACCTTTGCCACCTGACCACAATGCTCACGGACCGAGTCAAGGAGGAAAGGAAATTGGTTCTTGTCTTGTACGGAAGGAAAGAGAGTGGAAACGTGTCAAAAGTGGCCAGGACTGGGGCACGTGACTTTGGGGGCCATGCCGGTGGAGTGGGCACAGCCCACATTGCGAGGAGACGGTTGGCAGTGCCGACTGGTCGGTGCCAGGCCACCCTCATGGGAGCAGGGGAAGAGAGAGCTCCGGTCCTGGGGGTGGGTGTGAACTTCCCCCAGGGAAGCTGAGATGAGGCTGCAGGGCCAGCGAGGCCCGAAGCACACAGCCATGGCGCTGGGCAGCCGGCCAAGGCCATCCCACAAGGCGAGAGGTCTCGGGGGAGGTGCTGCCAAGCTGCGGGGAGAAGACAACTGTCTGGACCCAGCTCCTATCGCTGCCCCTCAAGAAAGGGAGAGAAGAAGGAGAAGGAAGCTGGCAAAATGAGCATGGAGTCTCCCAGTGCAGAGGTTAACGCCAACTTTATGGTGCTGGTAGAGGCGTCTCTGGGCCAGCACTCGGGGACCGCGCACGGTTGCTTCGCCGGCGGCGTTTGGGCCTCCCGTAGGGATTTTGGGGCTGACCTTGGGAGCGGGAGGGGTCTCGCGTGCACACGGGCCCAGAGGCACTGGAGCGTCTGCTGCTCTTGGGTGCTGGGGAGCCACAGGAGGATGCTGATGGCAGCTGGCTGGCAGTGCTGGGGGTGCTGGTCTTCACATGCAGGGAGCTGCAGGAGGACCCCGATGATGGTTGGCTGTTGGGGCTGGGGCTGCTGCTCTCTGGCTCCAGGGAGCTGCAGGAGGACCCCGGTGATGCCGGGCTGCTGGGGCTGGGCATGCTGCTCTCCGGATCCAGGGAACTGCAGGAGGACCCTGATGATGTCTGCCTGTTAGTGCTGGAGCACAGGTGTCCCAGCCTGTTCTCTGCCCATCATGGCCTCAGGCAAATTCCTTCCTGACGCTAAGGTGGTGATGGATGGCAACCCCACACAGGGGTTCAAGATCTAAGGACAGATCGTAGGAAACATAAACAGGTAGCTGCACGACTCTGCAGTTGGGTGGCTCTTAGAGCCGGGCCAGCTTGAGGGCCAGTGGAAGGAGGTACAGTGGATATTTCAGGGCTCACAAGTTAACACATAGCAAAAAGTGTTTGTTGATGTACATCAAGCCTACTGGCTAATGTAGAGAGCCAGACTCCTCAAGAGAGACAGCAAAGGACAGAGAGAATACATAATTTGCCCCAAAGCTTGGAAGTTGTAAAACTCCTGGTCAGGTGTACAAGTGCAAGCAGAAGTGGCTACAACCCTACCAAGTGAAGCAAAGGACGGCAGTGTTAAGCAACTGAGTGCCTGGGCCAGGCACTTGCCTTTTTTTCTCCCTCTGAAGTCTGCTTATTAGCATTGCTTTTGAATATTTATGTTTGGATTGCTTATTTGGAAGAAGTCACAGCTGCAGCTGCTGAAGTGACAGTCTGTGCTGCTGTCTCCTCAAGACCTTAAGTTTCCACTCTAAAAGAAAAACTTTGTTTTTTAAAATAAGGCTTATTTTGCCACACTGATTCAAAATGGGTATGATTTCCAAGAATGGTGGGATTTATCACATTCCTGTGCTTTATTTAGGAATTAGGTAATCATGCAGTTAGAAACTGTATGCACGTGGGGCAGCTGAAGTTAAGGATGCACATACAGAAAGTTTTCACAGACTCTTGTGTTTTAATGCTATATTACTCTTAAATCAACATACAATTTATAATTGGTTGGACACAAATAACGAAGTTTACATTTCAGAAACAAAACAAGACCCTATGCACAAGGAGCCCTGAATTCTTGAAGCCCTCTGGAGCATTTTGAAACTTCTTTTATGCAGAAAAATCTGTTTCCAACTGATGTTTCATCTTCCAGTGTTTCATCTCAATATTTCCTTTGAGAAGAAAGCAAGCTATTTTGACAATGCCACTTTTGTCCTATCAACGTGACACCATCCGAGCCCTAAATAAAATTAATTTCTGTTGCTGTTTATTATTTGGGAAACACACTTCACCCAGAAATCCCAACACATACAGTACATTCACTGACTGCAACTGTAGAAGCAAAAAATAACTCTCCATAAATAGGTGTTTAAATGAGAAGAGCAGAGATTTCCTCAGGTGATGGTATTGCTATACCACATTCTAACAAAATTTTCTAGATCAAATGTCATGGTAGCTCAATATTTCATTCTGAACATATATACAAAGAAATCAGTAAGTTTTCTTGAAATGTCTTTATTGCTTTTAATTGTCCCTTAGTAACAGCAGACATAAAAGTTGCTTTTTTATTTTGTTATTAGAATATTCCTTAAAATTCCTCTTAAACATCCGATTTTTTATATGCCTACCAAAAAACCTTTTTTTTTTTCCCCTAACTTCGCTGTTAATTCCACACCTAGAAGGAGGAGGATCCTACTCTTAAGCAGAAATTTTTAACATCATTATTTATAAAGGATGTCTATACTAGCATAAAACAAAGGCAAGTGCTTCAAAATCCAGGTTGATAGGCTTTTCACATCCAGGAAAACCTCTCGACTTTTTTTTTTTTTTCCAAAACAGTTTCTGATGTGCCTGGAGTCAATAGGCTGCGACAACAGCTGGCAGTGCAGAACAGCAATAGAATCCATTAAATCTGCTTCAGGAGCCAGTTACCAGAAACACTGCATAGTAATTATGGTGAGGATTGTCTGTGAAATAAATTCTGGTTTTTCAAATGAGATTCTGAAAAAAAAAAAAAAAATCACTCGCAAACATTTCTGCAGAAATGCTTTACAGCTTGTCCAAATTGTGAAGGACAGCTCATCTTTTCCCACAAAAGCTTACAGAGCTTGTAATTTACTGAATTACTGTTTAATGGCTGCTTGAGGGAAAGGTTTGGCATCAGTAAAAGGAGATTAGTTTGTGTATTAATGCAATTCAAAAGTTCACTCCATTTACACAAAGTAATGAAAAGCTTAATTTGAACTCTCAAAAATTCCACTTTCCCCCCCTATCTCAAGGTCGTAACACAGATTTCATCGAGTTTGAGAGGCTGCTTCAGAGTGGAAAAAAAAATGATTAAGCAGAGGAGAGAACACACATTCTCAACTCACATTGAGGCTTTGCTGATGAGAACCGCACATCCCCCACACAGAGGTGTAATGTACTGCCGCACCACCATGAGGGGCTGCCTGCGCTCCCACTACAAGAGCTCTCCTCCTAAGCAACACCCTAGAGCCTCCACTCAAACATGTCCTTGGAGCGGACAGGAGCCTGCGATGGGGCCAGGCGGAGCAGTGAGCAAAGAGTGGGGATAGAGCTGGATAGCAAGATCCGGCCCTCTAATGACCAGTCCTCAGTCTGGACAAGGAGGGTCCAAAGAACAAAAATTAAGATGAAGCTCATAACACTGCCAAAATCTTAACAGAAGCAGCCCTTGTCCCTGCTACAGACTTGCCTGAGTGACGTGCTCATGAGATCAGCTCTTTTCACTTCAGGCAATACCTGATAATAACCTGATTTCTCAAGGCAGTAAGGTTTCCAAAAATAGGTGAAGGATCATTTTTTGTCAACCATGAAGATTTAGCTAGTCAGGCAATGCTCACCCTGTCATTGCTTTAGTTGCCTGAAAAATCCCCTAAACATTCCTAATATTGCCTTTCCAGGTAAGAAATTACATTTGCTAAATTGCTGGAGATGTTATTGAACCCCCAGTGCAGACGAGATCACCAAAAACGAGGAGACAACTGAAAAGGCAGAAACATACTGAGGCCTTGCTGGCTGATGCAAGAAAGCACAAAGCACTAAAGAAGTCTGGTTTAGGGCAGGAAAAATAAACAGCCCTTGTTTAAACCCTCCTCTCACCTTAAAACAAAAAGGCTCAGAAACTCAAAACTGATTGAAGGAAAAACAAACACAAAACAAAACCAGTCCTGAAGGTAGCAGATTCTTTCAGATGGCAAAATAAATTGTCTATTAAAAAAAGCCCAACAGTATCTATATTTTATGCAAGCATTTGCAACAGTGAAAATTATCCAAAGCTTCTCAGTACATGGAGGCTGTGCCTTCAGCTCACACACATGTGCAATAAAATAAGACCAAGTTTTTAGCCATTCTTTTCTGGGCTTATTGGGTCACTGCTCCATTAACACAATCAACCCAGACACTGCCTGTGTTCAAATTACAGTGAACCCCATGGTATTTAATACACAAAGCGTGTCACACTTCCAAACAACTTGCCAGGTTCTCATAAATACAATTATTTTCATATATAGATATTTTCAGTAACTCCTGAAACAGGATCCTAAACATTACTTAAGAGAAAAAGGATGAAAGCACAAGTCTAATAAGTAACACAACTCCCGCCTGAGATGCTGTGCACTCACATAGGAGCTAAAAAAGTCGAAGCATGGATGTACATTATTTAAATGTCAGATTTATTTCCTTTTTTATACCAAAGAGCTGTTCTGCTCTGCAAATTATCTGACAAAATTATTTTGATTTGATTTTCACATTGTATTTGCTTAAAAGAGATGGATTTTCTGATTATAAGCCCTCCAAATCAAAACTCATATTTTCTCTTCTTGTTTTCTACCATTTTATAATTAAATCTGCAAATGTTGAGGTTTTATTACTTCTACTACCACTAGCTCTTCCTGCTATAGTACAGAAATTATACTGCATACATATAAACCTGTATTTATGTACAGACAGATCCACAGAAACAAAGAGCACTGGGCAGACACAAAAGCTGCCACTTGAGTTTCTACTCCCCTGCAGAAACTCCAGTCAAGCAGTGTCCTGCCCACGAGCCTAAAGAGCATTTCTCCATGGCCCTCAGGTCAGGCTCAGCAAGAGTATCTTAAGCATGGGAGGAGAAAGGGGGAAACTGCCAACTCCATTGCAAGAAGAAATCTAGAGTTCCTTAAAATAATACTTGTTATAATTAATTGGTTTTATGCTATCAAAATTAAAAAAAAAAAAAAAATCACTATTTTAAAGCCGCAAATTTACAATACCTTTTTTTATACAGGACTTTCCTTTACCAATTTAGTGCAGATGATCCTCCCTAACACAGTAGTTACAGACAAGGAAAAACAGCTAAACATCAGGATATTTATTTTGCATACAAATATTTACAGAAAGATACTTAAAAAAATAAGTATTCAAAGTTTAGTTGACTTCAAAAACTCTTCATGCTTTTATGTTATAAAAACATATTGCCTTTACTGTGCTCAAATTTAGTGTTCAGATCTCTGGATTTTCTTAGAAGAGCTTTCTTTTGTGCTTCATCAAATCGATTGACTTTGAGATCCTGGTCTCGGTCAAACGGCCTTCTTTCTTGAGGTTTGTTCTTTTCTTCGGACGCTTTGCTCTTTAGCCTTTTCTGATGTATGTCCATGAGAGATTCTGACCTCTTTGACTCCTGGAAAAAGGGGAAGAAGGAAGAGGAAATAAAGTAGTACAAAATACCAACAATGTACAGAAAATCCAAATCCAAAGACTAATTAGGAAAGCTAAAAATTCCGGAAAAAAACAATAGCTTAGTAACTGGAGAACAGAATGACGAATTAAGCATACACAGAGCAGAAAGCACATGTAATCTTGTCTGCACTGAATGAAATACTAATAATTCACTGATGTTAAAGATACCCATAATATTGTTGAATGTCCATAGATAGGGGAGATAAATTATTGTCCCAGTTTAGGAAAAAGAACCCCAGTTTCTCCTGTTTGGAAGGTTTGTTTTAAACTGACCAATCGGACTATTCCCTCCCATGTCACGTTTAGCACCTCTCATTGGTTGTAAAGTTTCTCGTGAGCATTCTGACCCTTTACGAGGCGCATATCGCGCTTGCCTCACTCTCTCTTTTGCACTCCTACGGCGTCCCGTACACTTCCTCTTTCCACTCCGACGGCGCCCCATACGCTTCCTGCTTGCACTCCGAGGGGCATTGCAGGCTTGCAGCTTCTCTCTGGGAAAAGGCTTTCCAGGCGCGGGGTTTGGCTCCGAGGACCTTACAGGCTGTGTCCCCTCGGCTCAAACCCTTCAGAGGAACTCGCCTGCCTGCCTGCCCACCTGCCTGCGGCTACCGCTCCCCACGCTGCCGGAGCGGAGCTGTTGCCGCGGAAACCCCCGCGCTGCCTGGGACAGACCCCACCGCTGGAGACGCCGCGCCTCAGGGCTGCCCTTTCCCTGCTGCTAACGCCGCCGCTTTTGCTGCTTTTCTTCCTTCAACCCGCACGACCAGACCGGTAGGACAGCGTAGCCCACGGTTTGCACGTGGGATCCCGGCGTTCGTAACAGCTGCGGCTCCTTTGTTCCGCTCCACGAGAGAGAGAGAGAGAGAGAGAGCGCCCACGTGGCCGGCACCATCTTGGACACTGCTGCGGTACCGTTCCTTCCCTCACCCGCGTTTAACCCTCGCTGCTCCATCCCGTACAAACCCTCCAATATTGCATTGGTTTTTCCCTGCATATAATATATTTTGTTCTGGTGTCATTAAACTTTGTTTCAGTTTTCCAAGCGTTCAGAGGTCTCACAAATTCTTCTTCCTTTTCCTATCTCCGCTTTTTAACTTTTTCTCTCCCGGTGCAGGGGAGAGGGGTTTTAGGGATAGGAGAGGACACATCCCCGTGATTGGCTTGCCTCAGCCAACCGGTGACAATTATAAAAATAATGCAAAAGAAATCTATCAGTTGCTCTGCTGTTATTAGCAGAGACAAATGGAGACATGCCAAGAGAAATATCTCATAGGACAGGCCCAGCTTCTTACACGCTTCCCCTGGTTCTGGTTGCTGGGCAGGAACAAGCTAGACACCCTTTCGATCCTAGTCTCACATACTATTGTATTTTTAATGTGTGCTCCTAACCTTTTAGTACTCACATCAGGACAAAGTCACAGGTTTGAGCTAAAGCATGTGTTTTGCCAAGTCAAGGACTTTAGTTGCCTTTTTTAAAGGCCACAATCCAGCCCAAATACAACGTAAAACTTTTGCTGATTTCACACAGGAGCAGTACTAGTTCTTGCAAGACTATGTGGTCCCTCCTTCACTCAGGTAAAAATATACCTGTGTATCCTTAATGAGCCAATTTCTCAGACTCAAATAATTACAAACCAATTCTCTCATCAGAAAGGGCAAAAGATGAGCAGCTCTGTTTTATCCTGTCTAAGCGCACGAAATCTTTACTTCAAAGGTTCATTTTCCTTCCCTCCCTGTGCAAACATTTACGGATCACACATGCAAATAATAATTCATACATGACATACGAAATTCTCATGGAAAACAGAAAATTAAAAATATTTATTCATGGTGTAACTGCATCAGCGTTGACAGAATTGCACTAGAGAATCTATACGTCATCAGCTGTGAAAGAAGTAACTGTAAAATATTTTAAGAATTAAAGCTCCTGTTCTATGAAATTATCCTTGATAAAGGTCAGCAGAGAAAGGAATAGGAAAGACCAGAGGAAAAAACTTCAAAAGAAATAAACCACAACTACCTAAAAATCAGAAAATAGCTGATTTTAAAAAAAAAAAGAACACCATGACAAACCAAGAACGTTCTTGAACAAGAAGCCTTCAACTTTTTTGAGAGAACTCCATTAACTTTAGGAATAATAATAAAGGCCTTTATATGCTTTATTCCAGCAACAGTGCAGAGCAAAACCTGTAGTTTTACATGAAAATTATTCTACTATAATAATAATGACAGTAGAAACAGACAACACAGAAGAAATTTAAGACAGTACACTAATAGCTTTGGATTTGCAAGCCCCTAATTCAAGAGGGACATGTGATCTAATGAACTGCAAATAAATTATTAAAAGTGCCAGATAAACTTCAATCATGTCATATAAGCGAAGGCTGCGATTCTCAAGTTAATTATATTCTCAAGAGACCAGGCTGCCTTCCGTAAGACTTCAGGCCATAAATTAGGGAAGAACTGGAACCACCAGTGGCAAGGCAGGCAAGAGTCCATATACTCTGGTAGACGGGGTTGGCAGACAGAAAAGTGAGCGGAAATTTGACATGGAATTAGATTTCTAGTAATCAACACCTGTCTGTGAAAGTTATCTGCTTCTGCAGAGACTGATGAAAACTTCATGTAATAATGCTGTTGTAATGAGCAGTTAATGTAATTAATTACATAGTGTAATTAATGCATTGATCTGCTTAGCCCATCAAGCTGCTTTTGGATTTTTCTGTCCTAAAACTTAAACCTTTACTGCTGTTTTATTCTTGGCATGTTGGTGGTTTGGTGAAGCAAGCTAATATTTAGTTATAAGGTTGTCTACTCTCAGCAGCCACGTCCTGACATGATGGTGATTAAAGGAACACACCACCTAACACAGACATGATACACAAACCCCAATGCCATCACATCATTTTCAGCAGCAGCTTGAGAACCCAATCCTACTCTTTTTCAAGTCAATGGCAAATGTTCTAATGACTTGAACAGCAGTAGGTTAGGCACTAGAAGGGAAGACTGCAGTGGCACTTCTATGAAAACCAGCAGCGCTAGAAATGAGAACCAGAAGGAAAGAGTGAAGAATTAAAGGAAATGCAGGAAAAGGAAGTGTATGGCTATTACACTTACATTGTATGAAGTCACCTGCTCAACAAGTCTCTTGTCTCTCTCAGATAACACAATTTCTTCATTATCCTTACTGGTTGACTTTTTTGCCTCTTCTCTTTCCTGATGAGAAGCAGCAAATCACACACTATAGTAATCAGAATGTCTGAAGTAAGAAGCAAGGAAATCTATATTTACTTTAATTAAATCTAAAGGATAAAGGCCACGACAGAGGCCACCAAGTATTTCTTGCTCAGCTTGATAAAAAGAAACTGGACACACTGTAACTGGAAATTCAATGAGCTGATACAGAATACCTGACTACTGTAGAAGGGAGGGAGAATACATGAATATCAGTGTTACTTAAATGTTATTTCCTTGCCTTTATCTTGAAGCCTGAATTAGTATGTTTTGATAACAAAGAAAAGAAAAATCTGGAAAAAAAATTCACTGAACAGCTCAGGGGTACCTTTACTTTGCTTTCACAGAATACCAACAACATACATACTGCCTGCAGGTGTATATGAATAAATGCTCACCTTGGCTTTTCTCTCTCTGTCAGCTGGAGTATCTGTCCAGATAGATCTATCACCTGATTTGTCATCAACTCTTCTCTTGAATGTTCTTGGGCCAAATCCAAAGTTTTTCAATTCAGGTGGAAGCTCTGTCATCCACGATTCCCTAGTAACTTGCTTGGGTTCATCCTTTACAAAAGGAAGAGCCAGGAGGCAGGGGGTAGAGGAAAAAAGCATAGATCAAAAATTGCTGTCTGAATCTCTTAGCTTCCAGCAGAAGTCATAGATTTTTCTTAACGATTGCAAACACTTAGCATCCTGTGCAGAACTGCAACTGGGTCCACAGAGAAATAAGCAAAGAAAAACTCAAATACACTCCAGGAACAAAATAACAGAAATTAAGAAATCCAGCTTACGGTGCCTGCTGAAGTAAGTTTTTCCTTCATTCTCTGAGCTCTGCGTTCAAATTCTTTAGTCACATCAGATTCCACTGGTCCTTTTGCAGGCATTGGGCCTATAAGATTGTCCTCTTCCTCACTACTATCTGTTACCTTCCAAAAATAAAACATTTCTCTCAGCCACAGTGCTAAGACCATCAAGAAACATTTTAGCTTCATAGGATTAGCATGATTTTGTCTAGAAGGGCATATAAACCTGACACAACACATCTGCCAGTCAGACAACAAAACCCTGGATTAAAACTCCAGATTAGACCTGTTCTAGCACTTCAACATAGAAACTTAGTCTCCATGTTTCAAAAAGCACCATCTGTCGTTTGAGGCAAAACTGCTGGTACACAGTGGCTATACACGACACCCTCCTACTTCACATTGCTCTGCATGCAGCCACGTAGCCTCTGTGGCCGTGGCTAAATTTGAAACACACAGGAATGCATGTAAAAGAATTAATCATAAGCTTAATTTTCTACTATTGTAACATTAGAGAAGAGAATATTGTTTTAGTTATTGATACAGGTGTATATGAAACAAAGCTGCTCATTTATCCTTGTATAATCCTTACCAAGGCTGGCCTAAAACCCAGTCAAGCTGAATCAACAGGAGAATGGCTATATTCAAGGTTAGATCGTTAATTAACTTAAAAGTGATGATTTTAAGTAGTAATCTGTTTGAAGTAGATGTAGAATACAATAGAACAATCTAAGTTTTCCCAGAATTTTGAAGGTGATTCTCATTCTGTGACCTGAGCAACCAAGGACTGAGACAACCAGAGCGAACTCTGAAGAAAGAAATGAAATAAGAATATGAGATTTGCTGAAACAAAGGAATTGAATAGACTTTTTGATCTATGAAGAACGATGAACTGAGAATCGGTAGGAAAACGTCAAGGACTTTACCTAGTTACATAATGTTAGAAACGAAAACTATATATGCTAAGGATGCGCACTGTATACTTTGCCACTCACTGAGGTGATGGCCCAACTCTGAGTTGTTGAATAAAGCAAGCCTAGAGTTACCCACAGATTGGTAAAATTCTTTAACAATGCATCTTTGATACTTGGGGCTTTACCACCACTTGCAACGTTTGGATTCACCTCTGTAATAACTGCAATTTTGCACTGCATGGAGAACTGTCTCAAGCTCATATTCTGCAAGGACACTGGAAAGATTAACATGTGAGCTAGGGTACAGTGGCACGCATGGTACTACAGCCCTGGGTGTACAGTATCTGCCAGTCTAATCTCTTGGTTGTGTCACTCGCTTCTTTGATCCCTTCTGACATTGCATCCTAAGCAATTATTTGGAGAATGGCTCAAAAAACTAAGTTTGAAAGGGAGTAGATGTTAATAAGAATCTTCGTGGATGCCAGGGGTTGTACAGAAAACTCACAGGTCCCTCCACATTAGAACAGTACAGATGTGGATAAAGGCAGAACTAGACAGAAAATAGTGACACCACCATGTCCTGGAAGAAAAACTGAGGTGCCCAATATCTACAAAAGCAAAAAGATTTAGCTACAGCCTGAATGTGGGTGATAAAGCAATGGGAGAGGGATGCCGACAAGGCTGTGTCAGGAAACACTGAGTGTTACTTGAGAATATAAGGTGGTGGCAAAGAAGTTTCAAATGAAGGAGGAAGAAGGGGGGTGCGGGAGGAATGGCTTGTTGTTGTCATGCCAAACTTTGGTTACCAGGTGGACATCCTAGAACCAAGATATGACACCATCAGAGAAAATAAGGGCTCAAGAGCAATGTGCAGTGGAAAAACAATATGAGGAGCCTTCTCTGTAAAATAAGGCACCCAAAGCAGTGGTGACCCAGTGGAGAATACAAGAGCACAGTTCAGAACCTCACCAGAAAAGTCACCTAATAGGAGTATGGGGAATGGAGGATGAGTGAAAGGAGGAGGAGAGCAGGAGAGGTATCCTGCTACACTGAGTGCAAGCCTAACGCTTCAGGCTGCTTCTAGCTGGCATCCCACTGCTGTAGAGGGATTTGGGCTAAGGAAGACCATAGGTGCAGAATAAGACACTTCACTCCTATGTATGCCATTAGCTACAGAAACTAGCATGCTTTAACAACACTGCTCCAAGTTAGCCAAGCCGGATGGCCCTGTCTGCCTTTAGGAGTCAGCAGAGGCATGAAGAGCAGGGAAGACAAGCTTCAGGTAGCAAGAGACACAGCTACATATGGCTGCAGACCACAAGTGCAAGAATAGGCTTAGCCAATTTAACAGATATAGGACCAGTGGCATGAAATGGATCTGAAAGACTGAGGAGGGTGAGAAATAGCTGGTCATTTATAAACACTGATGCAAAGTGATAACACCAATGTCTCTCGTTATTTTTCTCAAAAACATTTACATAGCCAAGCTTCTGCTAATTATCTACCACTGCAATATTGCTTCAACCTTTAGAGAGTGGGGTGAGTGCCCTCCCTTTATTTAAAGAAGGAGCTGGTAGGGAAGAGGAATAACCATCCTAAGAAACCAAGGTATTAAAATACTTCCATCTGTGAATAAACAAGTAAAAAACCTGCAAAGATATCAAGACTTTCACAATAACTTGTATTGTAAAGTAGTTAAGGATGAAAGTCAAATTTCACACTGAGTTTTAATTGAAGAAGCATGTCTCATTTCCTTTCTCATTAGTCTTAATTTCAATTCACTCCATTACCACCTGCCTCAAACAAGACGATATTAAGCAAACATTAAAAAATACTGCCTTCAAGTTTGAAGGGGAAATCAACAGAAAGTGAAGCATGGAAATACACTCCGTCTTCAGCTGTACTAGAATACAAAATAATTAAATAAATGAAAACAAAAAAATTACTAAGGTAAAAAGTATTATTAGGAAGAGGAAAAAAATAAAATAAGCAAAGTTCTGCAACAGCTGTAACAAAGCTGATGCTAGAAGATCTATTTAGGAGAAAAGATACTTCTTTGTTTGTAAAATATATAAGCAGACCAGTTTTGACATCCCTGCCTCAAGAGATCTGTCATTATGATAAATTGCTTAATCATTATTTGGAGTTATAAGATGATGAGTATCTTGAAAATGTCAGACAATCATTCTTCATGGAGGATTATGACAACACACACTGTAGGAGGCTGGAGAATGATAGACTTTGCAACTACAAATCAAAAAAGTGAAGTTCCAGAGCAGCCTTTGCCTTGTTGTTTCCTAGCATGTCTAGCACGTCCCATAGTGTCTGGGAGTTAAACTTAAAATTGTATTTTAGAAATAAACAGAATAACTGTTAATTCTCATAAGGAATCAATATTTAGTTCATTATAGTATGAGAGAGATTGAATTGCCTAAACACTTGTATCCAGCACCATCTTTGATGTCTTAGGGTTTCCTGCTTGGCTCAAGAGGTGCTCCTCAAGGATTCCACCTTCTCTAAGGTGCTACTCCCTATCTGCCAGCACCCTGCAGACGATTCAGATCCCTCAGAAGGGTACTAGAGGCCCATGTTTAGGGAGCTGAATTGTCCTCATACTTCTAGCTGTATTTTATCACACATCTTATTCCTGAATAATCTTTAGCAGTAGGTGCATTATTTTGCAGCTAGAGATTAGACTACAGGACTTCTACCTATTTTTTTACCTAACTTGACAAGAACAGTCAAAAAAACCACACACCAAAAAATTGTGTCAGTGTCGCTGTCCTGCTCCACTTACTCATGGTTACAGGTATCATCTTGCTATTGATAAGAACAATTAGTGAAACGTAGCATCGTTCTGGATTGCATTCCTTTGGATAAACTCATTTAACACATCCACTAATAAACTTTAAGGAGGTAAAGATATGTGAACTCTTCAATCATTTTGCTCCCCCATCAGCAAAGAAGTAAAAGCATGGTAAACATTTTCATTCCAACAGGTTGCATTACTTCTTTAAAGTCTTTATAAAATTTGAACTTTGACAAGATGTTCAATTGCAAAGGATGTCACACCAAAAAAAAGAATGGAAAAACATGAGGAAGAATTCCTCTGACTGCAGCGTAGGGTGCCTCGATCTCTTGTATTCAGTGAGTGCATCATCAGTTTAACTGCAAAATCACAACAACCAGACCAGCCTCTTTTTTTCTTTTTTATTTGACTCAGGCAAAAATACGCCAGACACTTTCTGGTCTAAAATTAAACTGTCATGCTGAAAGGTATATCTAGTAGACTTTCTCAGGCTCCTACTTATTTAAGCATTTCAGATAGCTTGTACTGCAATGAAAGGCTTCTGCTTTCACAAACCTGGGTATGGAAATCTGATGAAACAGACGGTCCTATGGAACATCTGTTATTTCCGGTGTCCTGTGAAGGTTTCCTAAAGCCAGGAGGTAAGGCAGGACCTATAATGGGCCTTGAGGGGAAAAAAAAAAATTTAGTTTTCAGTTGAGGGGGGTAAAAAAAGTAATATAACCAATATGGATAGCACATTAAATGAATTAAATGACGGCCTTCCACTCTTTGCTGCAGGAAAAAAAAAAGTAGTAGATTAATATAAAATTATAAATCAAACGTTGATGAGAAGTGTGATTCTTCTTCTTCCTCCTGCCAAGTGTGCCCCCTGTGCACACACCACAGAAGTAACTGAATAAGAAGAGTTTCTTTGTTTTCCAGGAGGACCTCTGCAGATAGCTGGGGTGCAAGAAAACCAGGGAAGTTGCAGCATGGAGTCAAGGAAAACCACTTTTTCTTCCCTGGCTTCCTTTACCAGATTCAAGAGCAATGAGAGGTGGGAGGTCAAATATACACTACTCTAGCAACAAAGCTAATTTTGTTCATTCTTACCTTGCACCACAGTTTCACTGTCCTTCAATAAACAGAATCACTGAACTGCTCTGATTTTAAGTTTATTTCCCCTTGGAGCGGGGACGAGAGAAGAAAAGTTCTGTGATCCCAGGTAACTTCACTGATTTGATTTTACAGAGCAGCTCTGCAAGCAGTGTAATTCAATTGTCTCCAGGAACATAGAAAGTTGAGAATCTCTTTTCAGTGGTGAGAACAGTTCAAAGCATGCTACAAACTCTGCTTGCAGGACTGAAAAGATTTTTGTGTACAAGTTCCTCTTAATAAGCCACCGTCAAATTCTTTAAAGCTAATACAAGCTAATTTAAAACTCAGTTATCAGCTGAAGAAATATCCAAGTGACAGTATCTCACAATGTATCAGCAGAGACTTTGTTTATTATGTTTGTTACTATGATCTTCAGTTTCTGAGCTTTAGGGCAATCAAATGTAACACAACATGAATGGAATTATGCTAATTATGGTCTTCTACTAATCTAATCAGTACAGCCCTGCTATAGTGATATTAATGTTGGGAATTGAAGAGGGGAAATAAAAAGTACGAAGTCCTGCCAGAAAGCCAACCATACGCAGACAGACGCAAGCAATAAATGTGAGCTCAGGCCAGGACAGGGGCACTGGTGAGGTTTCAAATCCAGGCAAGAGGTCTGGCTTAAATTTGAAGTTTCACCCTCACCTAGCTGCTGCAAAAAAGAAACAGCTTTTATTTTCCTTTGTTCCTTTCTGACTGCTTTCTTGTCAAGACCAACTAAGTTTAAAGAGATTGAATTTAAACTTATACAGATATGACCCAAAATAATATTTTATTTTAGTATTTAGTATTTATTTTGCATGGAGAGACAATTAAAACAAACTATTAAAAAAGCTTTCCACTAAAATATGTAAGAACACCTATGTTTTGGGCTGTATGTGTGCAACTTGTGGAAAAGAACAGATCTCAAATATTCTGCTTTGCTTCTATCACAGCTCAAAGGCTCTTCCAAGGAACAGAAAAATGGTTCCCATATTAATACTTCCTACACTTTTCACTTCTGTGCTTTTATAACCCCCTACATGAATAACGCTGTTGTTCAGGTCTTTCCTCAGTGGCATGCAGCCAACGTGGTTCTTAACAGTTTCCTGGATGTCCAAAGGCTATCTGACCAGGTGAAGTGAATTTAAATAAAATTGTTAAACATTCTGCTCCTCTTGTCAATTTTGGTACCTATCAATACACATTCAAAAAACCACGCCAAACTTATGAATTAAGCTTTCATTTAAAGAACATTGGATTTCATATGCAGCAAAGAACGCTTTCCTGTTGTTGGACACAAAGTCCTTGCTAATGCATGTTTCAAGAAGGGCATTTCAGCATTCTTCTGATGTATAACATAATATTTTTTAAGATAACCTTCACTCTTTACCTTGATGTGTGAATACATCAGGAATATTTGAGTGCCGCGCTTCTGTTTAACACTGATAAACAGCAATATCCTTTACAAAATTGAAGGAAATCTGTTCATATATATTTTTTATGCTGGAATAATTCAAACGATTTTTAACAAGCTGCAAATTGTCGTATGAGCTGCTCCTATCATGAATATGTTGCTTTAACAAGCCTGGAAAAGACGTAACAGAACAAAAGCTTTTCTAAAAGAACGAGTATATAGCACATTGCTAATAAACCGTATATCCATACATTGAAACAAACAGCCTGCATTTGTTTCAATTATTGATAGCTCGATCCTCAGCTGGCAACCTGCTCAATGCCAGGGGCGACACGGCAGAGAGTCAGTCAACACCCTGCACAGCTTACTCGCCTCAGTGTGTCAGCACAAGTAGACTGCCAGGTGTATGTGGGTGGAAGACAGACAAGGCTCCTCCCACACATTGCACCTTTCCCACCTAATTCAGGGAATCAGGCTGGCTGCAAATCAGCTCTGCTCAATTTGCTTTCTCGGTGCTAGCAGCAGTTGTTCATGAGCTAGGACAAAAAAACCAATCAAAACCAACCAGCAAGTGCCTTTTACTGCTTTAATCTCTCATACTTGCAGACACAGGGCAGACTCTTGCCCTCTAAATGTAAATGCAAGTTGTCCAGCATTTTGGAAATAAACTGCCAAGTAGAAAAAACAGTTGGGTGATATATGTAAGACTAAAATGATATGATGGCTGACCACCTGTGTTACTACTCATCTAACTGTCAAACTACAAGTTGCCTCTTTTCTTCCTCTTTTCCTTTGCACACTTTGACATAACATTTTATCCCAGGAGCATTCATGTCAAAAATCAAGAGAGCGAGAAGACTATGTCTACTGCTACTGAAAGCTACAAGCATTTATTTGCTTTATTAGAGATCACATTACTTTTAGTGACTTCCTAAATTTTAAAAATAAAATAACACGTTCTGCATATGAAACACAGGAAAAAAATATTACGTTACTCTAGGGACCATCGAAGCACCAAACAAGCCCACTGAGTGCAATACTCAAAATTACAAAAGTTTGTTGATTACAGCAAAGTGTAACCGAACAGATTTGAAGAGGATAATTCCAAATAACCTTGGTTACTTAAATTCTTGTTTTCCTACCTGCTGCCAAGCATCACAAAAATTTATCCAAACTAAAAAAAAAATTCCAAATTTGAAATTTCCTTTGAGACAGTATACAACACACACAGTTTGACAACAAATTCAGTCACTTTCCTAGAACTGAAAACTCCTACCTGACAGGTAGGTATTGAGGAGTTTTATCTACCAGCTCTCTATTGCTCTGAGAATGATAATAATGATCAAGGGACTCTCTTGTACCTTTCATCAATAAGCATCCCCTTGGAAGTACCAATTTCGCTATGGATTATCATTTCAAATTATAGAAAGGAGTGCACAAACTGATGTAAAGACTAGAAGATTGTGAGATATGGTCATGTTCTGCATAGAAAATCCATGAATAGTTTTTTTTTGAGGAAGTATTTTATAACTACATGCAATCAAATAGAAAGCTTCCCAATAGAGACTATAAATACAGCTTATTTGCTTAGACCTGACAGCTTGCTTTCTAGAAACTTACACTGTTCAGATTAGTTTTCTACCTGGAGATGCATAAACAATAGTTCTCAGTGCATTAGCAAACAACCCTTTCAATGATCTGCACTGTATTACACCACACAAAAGCTAACTGCCCTACTCCCTCACAGTTCAGAATGAACTAGAGCACTATGGGTCATTATATCTGTAATTTGTTTTCTCTGCACTGGTCTGAGACCTATCATAAGAAATGGAAGAATTTTAACATTCAAAATATAACTCAGACAAAGCACATTTTTTCTTTTTGTTTTCCACCCAGGACTAAGAGTGTGTTCTGTTTCAAGGGAATGCTGCTCCTGTTCTCAGAATGTGGAGGAAGAAATTCTAATCATCTGAATCTGATATGCACAACTGAAGTGTTCAGGAATAGTGCCACAAAATATTTTATCTAAAATAATTGTGTTTTAAGGAAAAGAGTCTAAATATAATTTCATTTTAATTACCTCTCTGGAGAATCATCCTGTTTTTTAAATCCAGGAGGAAGAGCAGGTCCAAAAAAGCCATCATCATCATCGTCTTCCTCAACTCTTTTTGGCTTTCTGCAAACACAAAGATTTCACTCAACAATTACCTTGACATGCATAGCGATTATCTACATTTTAAAAAGAAAAAAACCCCAACAACTCATAAAATTATTTCAGACAGTTTTATGTACTAAATATCCTGCTGTTACCAAGGAAACAGTGCAAAAGGATCCAAAATAATTTGAAGCAATTAAAAAAATTGGGAGCATAAGCTTCACTCAAAAAATGTGCCCGACATTTAAAAAACATTAAGAATGCTTTTGCTGTAGAAAGAAGAGTAGTATAATGTTGAAATACCATTTTCTAGTCACAAAGTAACTTTAAATTCAGCACACTTCTTCATTTTTATACACTGTCTGCATTTTGATTAATGTTTTCCCCAGTTCAATCCTAATTAACTGAAAACTGCTGAATAAGACAACAAGAAAAAAAGTGAGCCCTAATTACTCCTCTTACTTGCTAAACAATTCAGTTTTTTTTTTTTCATTCTAGTTCATGTAACTGAATGCATCAATTCATGCCCATAAATAGTCTCTCAGTGAGAGGTAGTACACCAGAAACAGGGTGAAACTCAAGTATCAATACAAATCATGTAAATACATGATAAACGGTGTCTGTCCTTAGTATAAATGAACAAAACATTGAGGATTTTATTAAATAAATAAAACGTGCAAATACAGAGATCTGATTGCCCTGAATAACTTAATTCCACTATCGGGTATCAAACATGTCAGCTGAACGTTCTTGACCACAAGGACACACAGAACACGCCACCAAGTTTTACAGAGCTACAGGGTTTACCTTTTAATTTATAATACTATCCCTTTCTAGTAATTTATGAAGGCACATTTTATTTGCAATACACAAATAGCCTAAGAACATACTCACTTGGGTGCTGGATCTCCTTCTGTCTCCTCTTCAGAATCTCTGTTTGTGTCTCTGGGTGGAAGAAGAGATTCTGTGTCGTCATCACTGTCAGGAGTTTCTGAGCCACAGCTGCTTTTATAGCCTGGAGGCAGTGCTGGTCCTGCAACTGAACAACCAGTCTTATTTGGGATACTTATTAAAACACTTCAAAAGTGTGCGACCTAACACATATCTACCTGGAATTAAGTTTATTCAATCACTGCTCCGTCTAGCATTTAGAGAAGATACCTAAACAAACTTCCAGAATTTACTTTTTTCAGCACCATATTTCAATGAACAAAACCCCTTAATAAAATGAGTACATTACTAATCCATTACTACATGAGAGTCTTCTGGAACAGGACTAGAAAGCTCCGTTTTATCTAACAACTGATTTACAATGCATGTGGTATATTTAAAAGAAACTACCAATTCAACAAAGCATTTGAAGCTTACTAGTGCAGAATCACATCATTTGTACTACACAGAATAGGTGACCATAGACTACTGGAATTTAATTGCCAGCCTGCTTTAGGAATGGTTTAACGATTAAGGTTACTCCCAACTCCACTAAGTGTAAACAGCAGGCACAGACTGAATTACTCTGATGAAAAAGGGATGATTTAGGCATTCAGACTTCAAAGAATTGTTGCTCTCAGAAGGCAGGGACAGTGCATGGAGCTCTCATGCTCCAGTCAACCCTTCATCCTCTGGAGTAATGAGGAGGGGGGATTATCCCAGCAAAGGAAAAAATTCAGATACTAGCTATGCTAACAGGCCCAAGCTGTCTCTGGCACCGTCCCCACCAGCAGGCACAGTTCTTTATAGACTTATTTGGATACAGTACCATGTACACTGGGTCCAGAAGTAGCTTAACCACTGATCCTAGCAGCAAATTCCCCTCAGACGAGACAACACAGATACCTCCACAGGCTCAATCAACACAGAGCTAGTGGGAATAAGAAAAGACCAGCTCTGGTCCCAAGATAAAAGGCCTTCCCAGATCCAGGGCAGTGCATACAGGGCCAGCACCACTTCATACACACAGCACAAACAGCCATCTGATAAAATGGAGATTTGATCCTGCTGATGTTTTAGCATCCTGAAACTCAGACACCATTCCTCCTTTTAGTATTTCAAGCACTGAGTCCAAGACTGACAAGACAGAAAGATGTTTTGGTGGGGAAAAGACATTGTTAACTTTATGAATAGTCCAGGGTTAGATGAAAAGATGAAGTGCAATAAACCACATAAATGAAGGGTACCAGGAAATTACATCTCCAGTTAAAGAACTAGGACTTTTTGATGGTGCAAAATGAAACCTGATACAGACCACGGTTCCATTGTTAGCTTACAAAGGCTAGGCAGAAATCGAGTCCTTCAAGTGAGCTTCATAAAGCTTTTACTCCTCTTTAGCACAAGACACAGTACAAGGACAGTTTACTAGTTACAAAGCATCCAGACAGATCTGCCGCTTCTGTTTTCTGTTTTAATGGGAAGGACTTTAACCAGGACATACAAATCCATTTCAGCACTAAGAAGGAAAAAAACCTATAACACTGCAGCCTATAAAGGTAAATAAATTAAGTTCAAGATGAGAGGGAACTGACAGATGAATGATAAATAGGAATACAAACTGCTACCAAAAAGTCTCCCATTCCAGAGACATGCCACTGGATAAAAAAAGTACTTAAAAAACAGCCAAATCCGGCACAGCAGCTTTCTGCAGCCACCTGGTGCCCTGATACCATGAAGGCAGAGCCTCATTTGCCCTGAATGAAGAAAGGTAACAGAAAGGACTGGGAGTGAAAGGAGCAAACTGAGATGCAGTTTGATGAGTCAGATACTGCAGAGGAATAGAGAAATTGGGAGCAGCTTTGTGAGCTGGAAAGAACTAGTAAAACCAAAACTATTTGAAGGGAGGAGAAGACCTGGTCCCACTGATGTGTTGTCCAACATCAGGGCTAACATACATGCTTTGCATCCCAATTCCTCCCTGTTACGCTGGCACAACTGTGTGGGCTATGCAATAAACTGGATCAGGGAACTTAAGAGGCATAAAAACACCGCAAAACATGCATTCCCCTGAAAGAACTGTTTGCTCTTGGAACTGCCGCCTAAGCAGGACAACCAGAAACAAAATAGAGACAGAGCCTGGTTCATGAAGGGAAAATGGCATTTAAAGCCTGAGGAAGGAAAAGTCACTGGACATGGTGAAAGATGTGGCAGAGAAAGAGACTTGGGAGAACAGGGATTAAATTAATATGGTCATGGTACTGACTGAGACTAATAATCAGCACAGGTGAAGACACAGCTATGGATTGGGGTGGGGAGTTGCAGGAAAGAGTAGAAAGGAAGGAATGGGAATTGCTAAATGTAGATTCTGAGAGAAAAGAAAGGGTAAGGAGGGAGGCTGAGACTTAATGAGAAGTTTGTGAATGAAATTCCCTGATAAGCTATGGAAAAGTTGAAATGAAGGAAAAAAGCGGGAATGAAGGGGAACTCAAGAGTGTCAGGAAACTAAAACCAATAAGGTGAGGAAGAAAAATGGATGTAGCAATGGTAAAGCAACAGGAAAGCAAGGAAGAAACCACAACTCAGAACAACTCAGAGCAGGACAGTGGGATATGAAAGCGAGAGAAGAAAATTTTGTGGATGGAAAGAAAGAGAGATACGTTTCAAGTCAGACTGAAGTGAATGCTTCCCAGCTGCTAGAAGTGGCCATCCTACTACGGCTGCTCTGACTTGAACTGAAACTGTTCAAAAGCCATGTTGATGTGGTGCTGAGGGACATGGTTTAGGGACCCTGGCAGTGCAGGGTGAACGGCTGGACTCGATGATCTTAAAGGCCTCTTCCCACCAGATGATTCTGTGATTCTGTGACTTGCCCCCTCCACTGAGCTGGCTCTGGTGACTATCCGCCTGAAAATTAAGTTACTGCAATTCAGAAACCAAATGAAAACCCACTTTTTTTATATGATTCTTCCAGCAGGAGCACATTTTAGGCCAGCTTCGAAGAGTCATCGTGAGATGAAGAATAGGGAGATGAGAGTGTCCCATGGGTTGGACAGTGACAAGCTGAAGAAAGAAAGATAAGGGATTTACCAGGGATGAGATTTTGAGTCTGTCCAACTACCATGTGCTCCCATCCTGGTCCTGATTAAGGGTCGCAGGGTCTGAGTAGCGTCGGTTCTTGTACACCAACGGACATTGGTATCTTCTGGAAAAGTCCATTTCGGCTCCCCGTGCTGACCTACAGGCTGAGCAGTGACTGGCATTCTACGTTCCTTACTCCCTTATCTCCTGAGGCAGGGATGTATAAGGAATGAACAACTGAGCTTTTAACTCTGCTCATGTTTCACACCAAACACTATATGTTAACATCAGTGTGATTACACAAGCTACAATTATGACATCTTCAGTTTTTCTTCATTAAAAAAAGGCAAGAATTTGCATGCTCGAAGTTACAACTATTAACAGAGCTGTTACGTTATGTCAGGGGTTGGAACTAGATGATCTTTAAAGGTCCCTCTCAACCCAAACCATTCTGTGATTCAATGTTACCCATATAAAGATGAAAGAAATGCAAATATAAGAATGGATCACAGGACATTTATTTTGTTCGCTACACTCAGCGCGGCAATGTCGTATCACAAAGAGAAGACAAAGGCTTATCTGGCAGCCAAGAGGGCAAAACCTGTCCTGGGGCACATCAAACACAGCATAACCAGATGGTCAAAAGAGGTGATTATCCCGATATATTCAGCATTGGTGCAGCTTCACCTTGAGTACTGTGTGCAGTTCTGGTCCTCATAATTTAAGAGGGATGTGAAGGTCCTTGAATGTGTCCAGAGAAGGGCAACAAAGCTGGTGAAAGGGCTAGAAGGAATTTCCTGTGAGGAGCAGCTCTGGGCACTGGGTTTGTCTAGTTTGAAGAACAAGAGGCTGAGGGGTGACTTCATTGCTCTCTACAGCTTCCTGTGGAGGCAAAGTAGAGAGGGAGGTGCTGAGCTTTTCTCCATGATATTCAGCCACAGGACATGTGAGAATGGTTCAAAGCTGTGCAAGGGGAGGTTTAGACTGGACAGTAGGAAGAATTTCCTCTACTGAGAGGGTGGTCCAACTCTGGAACAGGCTTCCTGGAGAGGTGGTTGATGCACCAAGCCTGTCAGTGTTTAAGAGGCATTTGGACAATGCCCTTAATAACATGCTTTAACTTTCGGTCAGCTTTCAGTTGGTCAGGCAGTTGGACTAGATGATCGTTGTAGGTTCCTTCCAACTGAAATAGTCTATTCTATCCTATTCTCTTATATTATAGTTCTGAATTAAAACTTTTTGACAGAATTCTCAGAATGACTGCTCAAAGTCCTACTTTGTTGCTGTTGGGAGGCAGAAAATACTAAAATAGAATAAAAAACACCCCAAGTTCTCTTAAAGAAAAGCAAAGAGCAGCTCAGATATTAGTGAGACCACAAGGAAAGAAAACACATTGGAAAAGCTGTTCAGCTTTAAAAGGTGAACTCTTTCTTAAAACAGCTGGAATAGCTATTGTTGTTGTTATGGAACAACTTCTAGACCCATTCTGTCTCAAGACCCAGCAGGAAGATGCTTGTTGGAGCCCCACCACATGATTTTGCCACTCAGAACCTCCACGTTCAGGGCTCCAGCTGGAGCTGTACTTCTGTACAACAAAGTGCGTTAAGCTAAAGTACTTGCTCTCTCTTTCTCCTCTGCGCTGCAGCAGTACATCTCATGTGTTGAGCAGGTACACTTAGTTTTAGTGCCAAGCTGTTGTAAGTCAGGAAAAGTTTATAAAATTTATAAAAACATAAACAACACCCAAATAGTTGCGTTTTGATGTTTTGTTTTTTTTTTTTAAGGCAAATAAATTCCTTCATCCATTTCACACAGAAATCCCCAAGCAGATCTGCAAGTGCAGCTGTACTACTAAGGAGCTAATGTATACTGGGACAAAAAGTAAACAGACTACGCTAAATTCTAGACTAGATATTGCCAGAAGACTTGGCATCATGAAACCGCAGCCTGATGATAAGTTTAACTTCTTTTGTTCAGTGCATTCATACACAATATAGATACTCACAACACATATCAGTATATTGATAGAAAGAAAGTGAATAAGCCATAAATACAACAGGAAAGGCTGCATCAGCTCCAACAATCATGTAGTCAGGATTTCAGTACCAAGCCAAGCTATAAGCTTGATGTTGCTATAGTGTTAGCTAAGGGAAGCAGCATTGCTCTCTCTTCCTCTTGCTCCCTCTTCTGGATTAAAAGATGAGAAGAGCAGACAAGCACAGCAAACCTTTCCCATCACAGCTGCGTTGTTCGGAATAACTGAATGACCACTGAAACACTGCCAGAAATTGAAAAAAAAAAAAAAAAGATATACGCACACACACTAGTGACTTGAACCTGGATTAAAGACAGGGAGTACTAAGGCTCAAACCGCTACTCCCAGAGATACTATTGATAGAGAACACGTAAGAATTTAAGTAGGGGAAATGGAGCTCCACTGCAGAAGAGCCAACCTGGCAGTCAGCTGGTCTCGGACAAATCGCACTTTGATGTGACTGCTCTCAGCATGACAGACCCTGGCAGGCAGGCACCACAGCCTTCTCAGTGATCACAAGCCAGCTCTGCATCCCCAGGAACGTAGACTGAAAAACAATACTTTCATGCAGTGTTTTGGTTTGACAAAGGTAAGCATGCTGCCAAGACCTAACCACTGCCTGGTTCTGTTCTGACCGCTAACTTCACACTCAGAGCTACTAGAGAACACAGGACTAAAAAGCATACACGGGACTTGAGCAAGAAAATAATAAACAAATCAATGCAACATTTTTTAAAACAAATTTTAGGCCGTTTCCAATCTGTGCTACCCCATCACGTTAATGTTTTTCTTCTGAAAATCACTATAAAACACACCCATGAAGTTTAGCTTCATTCAGGCGCCACACCGGCACAGACCGAGCCGTGAAACCTCGCTGCAGAGCCACGCTACTCCGTCTGAAGGACCGGCCGCGCTCCTCCATCACACGCCCGCTTCAGCCCCTGAACACACCAAGGCCCCAAAGGGCCGCGCTCGACTCCCGCTGCCTGACGCACCAGTGCGCTGAAACGTAGGGGACACCCCCTCCTCCCCTCCCGGGGGCCTGCCACGCACGTTCGCGTGTTCCGCGGTGGCACAGGGAGCCGCCCCCGAGCCCTCACCCAGCGGCGTGGCGCGGCCCGGCCCGGCGCCGTTGTCCGGGGGCGGGGCGCACTTCGCGCCTTACCCTGGCTGAAGTCCTCATCCGGGTCCGCCTCGGCGCAGCGCGGAAAGCCGGGTGGCAACGCGGGGCCGATGAGCTCGCGGGCCATAGCCGGACGGGCGTAGCGCGCACGCGCGCCGCTGCCTTTCACCTAGCTCGGGGGCTCAGCCCGGCCCCTCCGTCTCATTCCGCTTCCCCGCCCCTTAATGCCGCACTTCCGGCGCCGTCGGATGATGTAATCGCCAGTGTTAGTCAGGAGGGTTTCGCCCCTTTACGAGCTGCCGAGACACGGAAGTGACGTACTTTGTAGTGGCTGCTTGTGTGGCCCCACGTGGTGGAAGCACTTCGCGAAACGGAGACTGTATCTGGGCGGCCTCGTCGGGGCTGATATGAACCCCTTTGCCTGGTACCCGCCGCCCCCGCCGGGCTTCCACCCGCCCGGGCTTCCTCCACCCTTTTTCTGCCCGCCACCCCCCTTGGGGCCTAACTTTTGGGCTCCCCCCGGGTCCTACCCACCGCCTGGGCACTACCCTCCTGACAGCTACTCGCAGCCCGACAGCTACCCGCCCGCCGACAGCTACTCGCAGACTGCCGAGAGCTCATCGCAGCCCGAGAGCTGCCCGCCCGCCGACAGCTACCAGCCGCCTGACAGCTACGCACCACCCGCCGGCTGGTACCCACCGGCCTATGGACAGCGACCGCAGGGCCCGCACTCCGGTGAGGGGCAGGGGAAATTGTCTCTCGGGCCCATGGACACCTTCCCATTCCTCATTGACGGGACCCTGGGGCTGTCTCTAACCCCTGGAGGGCAGAGGAGGACTCCTACCTCCAAGCATGTCCTATGCTGTCTGTGTTGCTTGTGCAGCTCCGAATCATCACTTCCCTCAGGCCCTTCCCTGCCACAGCAGGCGCACCGAGGTAGCAGGCGGTGTGTTTTACTAGGTGAATCTATAACTATCTTTTTTTTTTTTCTTTTTGAAGGTGGAAATGGCAATTTCTCCCAGAAATGGCAAAGCGAGCAAGCACCTGGGTTCAGTAAACGGTTTCCAGAAGAAAATAACAAGCCAAAGGTATGGACTGGGGTCCCCAGTAGAAGAAAGACATTCACCCGCTGGATTGGGTCTAGAGGAGGGACGCAAAAACGATCAGAGGAACAGAGCATCTCTGCTGTGAAGACAGGCTGAGAGAATTGGGGTTGTTCAGCCTGGAGAAGAGAAAGCTTCTTTGGAGACCCTGTTGAAGCCTTTCAATAATTGCAAGGGGCTTATAAGAAAGATGGGGAGGGACTCTTTATGAGGTAGTGTAGTGATAGGAAAAAGGGTAATGGTTTTAAAGTAGAAGAGGGTGGATTTACGGTGGACATAAAGAATAATTTCTTTACTGTGAGGGTGGTGAGACACTGGCACAGGTTGTTACCCAGAGAAGCTGTGGATGCCCCTTCCCTGGAAGTGTTCAAGGCCAGGTTGAATTGGGCTTTGAGCAACCTGATCTAGTGAAAGATGTCCCTGCCCATGGCAGGGGAATTGGAACTAGATGATCTTTGAAGGTCCCTTCCAACCCAAAACATTGTCATTCTGTGATGGTGGCAGTCATGGGGGATGTGCCCTGTGGTACTATAGAGACTCCATACATGCCTGCCCTTACAAGGCAGAAAATGTGTGACAGTATACAAATTTTGAGCCTGTTGAAAGAAAGATACATTTCAACCAAATTCTAACACAGGTTTAGTTTAGAAAAGCCCTTACCATGGTGATGCCCCAGTGCCTGAATTCCATTAGCGCTCTGTAATACTATCAAGGGCGAGAAAGCCACATCACCCTGATGCGTGTAGCAGGAGAGGGAGGGATCTCTGCTGCTTTCTGAGCTCTTACGTGTCATGTCAGAACAGGCATTGTCTGACTTGATAGGGAAGAGACTCGGGGCTGTAGCCTAACTCTCCTCCCAGCCCTCAGTAAATCTGTGCCAGCCTGGTGTTTCTGCAGAAAGCGATAATTGATGGAAAAGTGATACTGGAAAGAGCTGAGCATGGAGCGCTTTGTTTGGAAGATGAGTGATTTGCACTTCACTTTCATGTTGGGTTAACTTATCTTTTAAACTTTTGAAAAGTGTTTTAATTTATGGCTTTATTAACAAAAATAGTCGTGAAAGTGTTTCTCACCTAATTAAAAATAGGAATACTTTGTAATCTTGTAAATGCAATACTGAGATTATTTCTTCTTTTATTTTTTAGACCAAAAAGAAAAAAGAGCCAGTTTTCACTCATTATTGTGATACCTGTGACCGTGGCTATAAAAACCAGGAGAAGTATGATGAACATATTTCACAACATAAACAGGTTGATGAGTTTGCCTTGTTTTATTTACACTTTCATTTTTAACTTTGTCTATAAGTAGTTATCTGTAGTCACTCTGTGAATGACTTAGCAAAGAGATTCCAGAGCTACAGAAGTGTTAGTAGGGGATTTTTGTAGAGGAGGTCTCAGCTGTGTTTTTGTTTTTATTGTTGAAGTCCTTTTAATGTATTTCTTCTGAAGTATTGCTAAGTGGTGGGAATTAATTCGTTGACATCAGTATAGCATGTAAGATTTTTGTGTGGAAAGACTTCACATGGAAAACATATTGTTAAAATCCACTGCTTTATTGCAAAGAAGTGTCAAAATTTGAAATTGGAGAGTCTTGCAAATCTTTCTTTTAGGTTAACTTTATGTTATCTCAAATTATCAGATACATTGAATTCACTGAGAACAGATGAAATTTAAAAGTGCGCTATCCCTTCTTACTGTTTTTACAATCACATTTGTTTTCAAACTGGGTAGCTTAAAAGTTCTATGTAACTGTACAGGCATCTGGCACTGAGTTTGTTTGAATGTTTGTTTGTGCTTGAATGCTTGTTTGTAATTTGTTTGTGTTAACCTGGTGTATCTTAAGTTCACCTCCTTATCTTGCAGTGCACAGAAGCAGGTTGCAATTTCAGCGCGCATGAGAAGATAGTTCAGATACACTGGAAGAACGTAGGTATCCCTCAGGCCCAAAATATGAGTCTATGCAATCTTTTCTGTAGCCTCTTTTCTTGTTTGTCAGAGGCTGGCTTTCATTCTTCTGCAAGAAAAATGTATCACCTCTGAATAGAGTCTGTTGTAAGACAATACTGTGAACGAAAATATGATGAATACTATGGTTTTTTTAATGGATTCCTTTTTGTAATTGCTATGTGCAATCTCAACATTTTTGTGATACTACTATAGTTGACAGAATGTTGTTTTTTTTTTTTTTCTTATGGGCTTTTTCCTTCCCCTTTTGAACACCTATGAAATACTTTTTCCTTAGGCTCATGCACCTGGTGCTAAAAGAATAAAATTAGATAGTCCAGAAGAGATCGCTAGATGGAGAGAAGAAAGAAAAAAGTGAGTAAGACTTGTGACCTGTGAATTTGTTTTACTGTATTTTCCCTGTGTGATTATTAGAGGACAGCTGAAAGGCAGTAGCAGCACATCCTTGCTGTTGCTGTTTGTCTGACTCCACAAAAACACTGCTGTCGTGGTCTGTGTCCAAATGCCAGAGCCAGGAGGGTGCGAGCTGCAGAAACCATCACTGTTTGAATAATTACAATAGAAGGCAAAATACCAGCTGAGAAGGAAGTATTAGGTGAACGACTCATTCCTTTTAGCCTGATCGCTGAGATATTTTAGGTCAGAAATACTTGAGTGTGTTTTGCTTGGTGTTTTTTTAATAGCTAAGAAATCTGGAACAGTTTTACTGACTGTAATTGTAATGCACCCCACTGTGTCCAAATTTTCCACGGCTTAAGTTGTCCCAGTAGACCTCAGCAGGTAGTTACCCTAATTTTCAAGAACTTTCTGCATTGCTTGACTCTTTTTTCTACTGAAAGAGAACAGAATCCGTGAATGATGCTGTCTCAGTCTTACTTGCAGTGTACCCAGGGTGTAAAGTTCCCATGTAAGCAGTATTTCTCATTATTTCTCAGTCTGGGATGTGAAGTGGTAAAACTTTTCTGTTGACCAGCATTTGTAGTGCTTAAAAATCCACACTGTAATTCCACAGACCTTATCCCACTGATTCTTTTTTTCAGACTTGAACAGATTAAAATCTCTCCTTTTCCAGCAAGTGAAAGATGCTGTAGGCTTTCTTCTCTTCCTGACTTAGAATATAGTCTTACAAGTGATCAGTACACAGGTTTTGTTTCTGTGAGCAAGAGTCCTATATGCAGAGTGGGAAGTGATACAATCATTGGCGATGAGCTAAAGCAGTGTACTAGTCATGTGTTTGGTTTTGAAAAAAAAAATTCAAATGAAAATAAGCCCGTTTGTCTGATGCAGTCTTCCTGATGAATCCAGCTTGTATTTATGTCAGAAAGCGATGTTAATGCATTCTTGCTTTGAACCTGACTTCCCTTAGTAAGTATTTACACAGTGCCTTTGTAGAAAAGAAAAACGAATGGAACATACAGTAGGATGTTTGTTTTTTTGTTTTTTTATTGCTTCCCATCACTTTTTGCTGTATTGAGAAGAAAATTTCTCCCCACTTAAGTTCATCCCTGCAAGTTTTAACTTTCCTGTGGGCATGGTTTCAGCTTTTTCTGCAAATTTTGGAAAGGCAAAGGGAAGCCTTACCATGATGTCTCCACATCATAGCAGCCAACTGTTACACCTGCTGTTAGTTCTTTAACAAATGAAGACAATCTGTAGATTCCTCCTTTTTTTTTTAGAACAGCTCTTGTTTTCTTTTCTCCAACATTTAAAATGCCGTAGTTAACCAGACAAAAATTTCTTGTGATCTGTGCAAGTACAAGTTTGGTGTTAGATTTGTTTTGTTTCCAAGATTTCTGTTTATTCAAAAGATACTTGAGGGCTTGCTTTCTAATCACTTTCACGCTATGATGTCCCTTTTTTTCCTAACTGTGATGCTTACCACATCTTTATTACTTGCAATGTGAAAGTGCTAACAGGGATAGCAAAACCTAGGTTGTCCTTAGATTTGTCTGTCTGGTGTCCTACAGTTCATTTCCTAACAGCAGCTCCAAGGAAAAACACCAATACTTGTGTGCAGAGTCTTTGCTACTCATTTTCAACTTCTCATCACTTTGCTGTTTTGGGAGGTGTTTGGAAGAGTTCCTGTCTGTGGCTGATGCTAAGGTTTAAGTGTTAGGGCGATATTTAAGGTGTGTGTGTCAGTACGTGTTCTTCTGTATACTAGAACATTAGGGAAGCAGCAATTGTATGTACAGTTGTGTTTTAGATACTGTTTGCTTGGGGAGTGGGAATTGCCAGCCAAAGCAAAATTTATCTACAGTTAATTGTAAGGACAATACTCCACCTGAGACAGTCTTTGCTGAGTTTCTAGAGAATGTCATGGTGGATACAGTTGTTTTTTTATGGATGAATATAATTTGGCCATGCTACAACATAGCTGAAAGGCTTTGTTAGCTGCAGCACCGTAAAATTAATGGAAATAAAGTCTTGTAGTCATGACCACCAACCAAAAAAGGCAATATGGGATTAGAACCTTCTAAGCCAAGGCCACTAGATGGAGTAGTGCCGTGGTTTATTTTGGTACTTCAGTCTGTCTGTGAGCATCTTGTTTAGCTATAATGGATGGGTGAGAATGACTACCTGGGTGGCTTTTGTAACACTTTGTACAGCAGGGAAGCTGTACTAACATCCTTCATTTTTTTTAATTAAAAAAATAAAAAAAGGAGGAAAAAGGTGAGAAACCCAGCTGAAACTTTTGTGAAGCACTAATTGGGTCGCCAGCAAAGCATCAGTTTAGTACTGAAGGTTTGTTGTTGACTCACAGTAAACATTGCATTGTACAGAAAAAAAAGGACACCAGAGGGAGTCTGAGCCATTAGGCGGTATTGGTTTATGGTGACAGGAAAAAGCCTTTTTCTTTCTAGAAGCTCCAGTCAGAGTTAAGAATGAATCTTTTTAGGTCATTAGTAGTTTGTTTCTAATGCGGTTGCTGTGATTTAACATGTCTGCTTCCATGCTGCATCCCTAACAATCCTGTCTTGCTCATTCTTTCAGACATTGTAAATAATTACTTAGAGTGAGATTTTTCTTCTTAATTTGCTGCTGTGTTGCTCGGCTTTGTATCCTGCTTAAAATCTTTCAGAAAGAGTCTGTGTTTAAAACGCAGCCTTACGTAGAGGGAAGAGAAGGGGGAGAGCTGGTAAGGAGCGAGTATCTCTGGATGAATTGTGCTGGGTCAGAATGCTGTTTTCCTGTCTGATTCTGTACAGTGCACTCTTCATTGTTGCAGCCTTCACATCTCTGCTTACCTAAAAGACTCTTTAAGGGTTTGTGGCTCACTGAACCTGCTGAGCCAGGCAATGTAACGAAGCGAACAGCGATAGAGATGAAGTTCCACAGGATCTCAGGGTTTCCCTATGTTCTGCAGACAGACGGTTGTGAAGTCTGACGCCAGCCTTGGTGATTACAATTACTTTTCTTGATTTGATTTGTCCTGTCCCTTCAAAGTGTTGAGAAATGTGCTGTTTCCAGCATATTTTTTCTTAAACACAAGCTGAAAGGGAATTATCTACAGTGTGTTTCCTTAATGTGTCAGAATGAGGTATTGCTGTCTTCCCTTCTTCCCAAGTGAGATCTCGGTCCTGCTGGCCCATCTGGTTCTAACCAACTCTTCTTGAGTGAAGGTTATTAGGAAAAATGTGGCAAGGCTGCTCAGGCATTAAAGAGAATCATTAAACTTACTTCTGCGTAGGTCAACATCAGAGGATTTTCTTGATCTTGTGTGTTGCTTGTAAATTCTCCCCCTTTTCCCTTACTTTCTTTAATCTGTTGGTGGTTTTTTTGTTTGGTTTTTTGGGTTTTTTTGTTTTTTGTTTGGTTTGGGATTGACTGCTGTGTTTCCTTGTAATACATATCGTTGAATAATGATAATCCTAGAGTAGTATGAAATCCTGCCTGGTATTGCATTCATGGTAGTTATATATGTAAGAAGGAAAATAATTTCTGGTAAAAGTAGAGAAGACAAAGCAAAGTAGAAGGAATGTGTTCACAGATCAAGGTAAACATACATACAATAAAGTTTACTCTGAACTGCAGGGATAGATTAGCAATAAAACTGCTTCAGCTAACATATGGTAAAATCACACTAGAGGTGCAGTGCTTGATAAAATGCCTGGGAGTCTTAAACTAAGGTTTTATCATCTCTCTGTTGGGCCATCTTTGTTCCCTTCAGGCTATCCATGTCCCCTTTGCTGTTGGTTGTGCATATGCAATCAAGACCAGCGCAAGAAATTACTAAGGCAATTTGATCACAGTGCTGTTCCTATAAAGATGATAAACTTGTGTAGCTCTTGACTCAGAAATTTATTATGTAAATTGCTACAGAAACAGGTCTGTTCTGTTAGACATTGGCAAAGCTCTATTTTTCTGCTGCTTGCTAAGAGCTAGTTTACTCTGATGTTTATGTGAGCAAGATGGAGTATGCTGGCCTATAAAACATGTATGACTGGCTAGTGCACTCATTTATTAAAAAAAAAAGAAAAATTATTCACTAGGATAGTGATTATGCTTAGTGTCACCGTTCCCTGTCTCTGGAAGCTTAGGGTATCCTTTACCTGCATGTCACGTTGTTGGTTTATATGTAATAGACTCATCTTAGCCTGAAAACCAGTTTTCTGGTGTTATTCTGACAATTTGTGCTGAAGAACTTCCAGTTTGGATTATAGAAGTGTCTGTGACTGGACACTGCAGCTGCTATGAAATGGGGCTGCCTTTTCGGGCAGTACTGGCTCCTTCATGGAATCTACTGGGCTAGACCATCACAGCCTGGTTTAGCTCCCTCTTTTGCAACAAGTTGCTTAGGTTGTGTAAAGCCTTCATGGTGACTGATGAAGCTGTCTGTATTCAAGCTCTGACAAGTTGTTAGCAGGACCTAAGTGCTGGGCTATTTCTACTTCAGTGGTGTTTATAGGTAACATTAAGAACCTCATTTTGTTAGGGGAGGAGTAGGGCAGGCCTTCTGAGAAGGATGCAAACCCAAGTCAGCTTATTGGATTTTAACACAGGGCCTTTTATGTGGAGACATTCAGAGTAGGCTCTTCCTTGTGCATTGTCACACCTGTGTGCAGGAGCAGTCTTCCTAAATTTAGCCTTCCTGATTAAGAATTCTCTGTATTAAAAAAAAAAAAATTCCTCTCTTTTTGATTTTTGACTTCTATTGAGTACTTCGTAGCTGCCCTTAGTAAAGTTTGCAAAGTCTGCCATAAAGTTATACCTCAAGACCATAATATTTCTTTTGTAGGCATCTGCCTCCACTTTGGGTCCAGTTGAATTTTGCTGCCTCTGTGAGCAGATCTAGCTGATTCTAGGAGCTGGACAGACCACTTTGTGCTGGGTCTGTGATACCCAATGAGGACTTGTGGACTTGCACTGGGGCTGGTATGTTGGGAGGGTGGGTAACTTTGGGTTGCTTGCTCCTTGCAGGGACAATTGGCACTGACTTGGCCAGGTCCCACCAGGACCCACTGGTGGGCCTAGCCCAGCCTTGTCGTCACACAGCAGGGTGCCTGGGGAGGAGTGAACCCAGTCTACCTTATACTGAGACTGGTGACATGTGGACTTAAACGTCTAGAGCTTACTGGTCACCATGTCCTTAGATGGAAGAACAACCTAGCAGATGCTCATTGTGAAATGAAACACTGCACATGTGCTGTCAAAATAGGTACCTTTTCTGCACAAGGTGAAGGCAGTGAGTAATATGCTACTTAACCTTTGAGAAGAGCTGGCAAAAATACACACAGCCGCTACAGGTGTCTCTGCGGGGGTGCTTTTGCAGGCATACTTGGGCTTAAGCAGACTTGAGCTGTCTTTAGCTGTTAGTTACTGCCTGTGTCAGCTGGAAAGGTGGTTTAGGAGAAATCTGTCTGTCTTGGCAATGAATCGACCTGAGAGCATTTGTGGAGTCCATTATGGTGGCTTGGTGGAGGGAGTGATTACTCATAGGAATGAAAGTGGGAGGCAGTCGCATCTCAAATCATGTTGTGAGAGCATGTCTGAATATGTCCTTAATCAGCATAACTCCAGGAGCACTTTGAAGACTCTTTTGCTCTAGGATTAAGGGTCTTCCCTTACATCTCAAAAAAAATTCTGAGGCAAGCTTGGAGCTCTTTTGAGCATAACTACTTACTTTATAGCTCTCTCTCTTCCTGTGAGCCTTACTCGTGTGAAGGAAAGCGCCTTACCCTAGAACTGTGGAGAGGTGTCAAGCACAATGGTCTTTGTCAACGTGAAGCTCTTGAGATTAAATAATTGATTGCTCGCTCGCTGTGTGCTGGGAGCGTTACAACATGGATGAACAAATGTAGCTAACAGGGAATAGCGGAGATAAAACATCACCACCTTACACTTTCTTGAGCTGTATGGTAGATTTCTGGGAGAAATCCAATGAAAATAGGCATCGATAGTGTGTGTTCAAATCCTCTTAAAGGAGACAAGTTCTGTAGCGTGTTTAGGTGTGTCTCATAGGAAATGCTTCTCATCTTTTTCCCTTGGTATGTGGTTGAAGCTGTCTTGCATCAATGTGACACTTAACATTCCCAGGAAAGATGCATGTGATAAAGTTAAATATTTACAGAAAGATAGGTGTCCTTTTTGATAGCTATATATAGTAAGTAGCTGTTCTAAGTTTCTCGTTACTCCATTTTAATAGACTTATCAAATATTTATACTCTGCATTTCTGTCTGGAAGCTGGTGGGGGTGTGCATGTGTTTCTCATTTACCACCTTTATCTCAAAGCGCTGGGATTTAGCTAACTAATGTTTACAGAGCAACTAGCGTAGCCGTTTTTGGGCTTTGATGGTAATTTGCAGTAGACCTTGCGTGTTAGAACCAGCGTGGCATTCATCCGTAGGGAGAGATGGGGAGAGAGGTGGGGAATGGAAGAGAGGAATGGTTTGGGAGATGGTTATAACAGTAGATTTGTTTTATTCTGCATGACTTAGCAATTTTTCTTGAAGCTGGAATTAAAAGGGGGCAGTAATTTTGGTGAACTAAGGTCAGTGTGCAAACACAATACTGAATATTGCTTGAGAGGAAATGCGTGCTTTCCCTAACTGTCACATTAAAGGAATCTTGTGCACCCAGAAGCTGTTCTCACAATGTGGGGTTTTGGGTTTTTTTTAATATTACAAGAACTCAGCAGTTTGTTTGTTCAAGGCATGTAAAAGATCATGCAAATATTCCAACTGAAGCACCATAAAAATAAGATTGCAGGACTAAATCATGCTATTATGTGTAGGGGCAGGCAGAGGGTCTGTAAGCTTAACTGAACTGTTTGTAGCTTGTTTGGTGGTTTGGTATATGTAATCATGCCGATTTGGTAGATTTTGTTGTTGTTATCTGAGTATGTAAGCATAAACGCACTCGGGTTTCTTTTCCTCACCAGTGCGTTTTTAAGAAGACGGCAGTCTGTTAAATGTCAATGCAACGTTTTAAAAGTCTATTACAATTGTAGAGGATGCTGGTTTAGTAAAGGAGGGGTTGACAAAGTGCAGTGAATCATTTAAGAGCCAGTGAAATTTTTTTTCCTCTAGAAATTTTCCTACGTTGGCAAATGTCGAAAGGAAGAAGGCGATGCAGATGCAGAGGGAAGAAAGGGGAGAAGTGCTGACAACCCAACAGTTCGGGTAAGCGTTCTCAAACATGCTTGTTACTTTCTTCCTCATGAGTTCAGAAGTACACTCTCTTACTGGAGTCTCCCAGCACTTACTGCTTCCACTGTACACACGATCTAGCTGCCCTTTGACAGAGGACAGGTCATTTGACCAACTGCAGATGTAATGTTCTTTTGTTTACAGTACTTTGTGGTCCACTTCAGTTAAATTAAACAATAATTGTATTAGAAGTCTGATGTTCTTGCTGAATTCTGCACTCTGGCTTGTTTGAGAAAACCACAGTATAGTGGCCATTCATTAGATCAGTGTAACCTTGGTCTCTGAAAACAAAATAATGGGGGCGCAAGTCAGGCAACATATTGAATCCACATGGTGTAATCCTTTAATGCCTGAAAATGGCCAAGCGAGATTTTATGAGCAGATTTGTCTTCTTTTTCTGTCCTTTCAGATGCTGAATCAATAATCAAGTGAAGGGAGGAAGATGTAACTTTATTTCCATAGCTTAAGTAGTGCTACTTCTTTCTTCTACCCTCCATCAGCTCTGTGTATTTGCTACCTTTGTTCTGAGCCTAATACTTACTCCTCTTGGATTTTTTTTCTGTTCTCTCCCTTAGATTGTGAAGTACTTTCCAGTGTGGTCTTTGCTCTTTTCTCTTCCCCTCAGTGTCAGTGCTATGTGGAACAAGCTAACTTCATTAGCTCTACTTTAGCGCCTGTGGGAAGACTTTTTAGAAAAATGTTACAATGATCCATGCTCCTAGAATATCACTTGTTTAAACTAGAATGACTGAGCTGGCAGGCAGGAGCAGACTCAGTTCTAAGGGACTCTTGCTAAATACCATTTGCTGCTGCATGGAAATGAAGCTGGAGCTTGCCTAGTTTATTGCGTGGTTTTTTAATAGGGAATGACGCCAAACAAAATAAAACTTGCACCGTGGTACAGTGGTTGAACTGTTGCAGAATAGGATTCATGTCAGGCTAGTATAATTTTTTAAATGGTGACAGTGCAAATTACCTTGATGCAGCATGTCCTTCAGAAGACCCAACACTTACCCACCCCCTCCAACTGCTTCCCTTTCATGTCTTTGGAAGGAAAGGTTTATAAAAGACTGAAGTAAAATGTACTTGAGAGACTATAAAGTTGCACAAGTGCTTTGGACGCAAGGAACCAAACCTAGGCAATGGGACTGAAAACAAAACATATGTAATACTAAGTTTGGAGATTCTTATGAGCAGAAACTGTTCAGTGTCTGTGGGTTTATTTGGTAACTCTTGTGGCTGTGAGTCAAATGCGTTATGTAGTCTTAAATGTCCATCAGCAATTCCATACTATTACATTCGCTAGTGATTTATATAGAAAATTGTTTGGAAAAAAAGCCCTCAAAATTATAGGTTGTTGGTGTTCATTTGCTGGCCTTTAACTCTGGCTGATTTTAGAAATACCTTCTTTTTTCCTCTCCCTTCCCTGAGCTGCTAGCACTATAGACTTGATGAACTGTCCAAAAAGCTGCTTTTTCTGCTTTGTCTATCAACACAAGCAAGCCGTACTATTAAAGCAAATAGCTAAGTAAGATTTAGAAAGCATGAGATACTTAACACTTCTATGGCGCTTTCCATTTGTGGTTCTCTGAAGTGCTTTACAACAGCTAATTCTCAGCTTCCTTGCATTTGAGATCAGAGATGCAGAAGGACCACTTTGGTAGTCTGTCTCGTGTCTTGCAGCAGCCGATTAATAGCGCGTGGCTCTTCATCCCCTCTGAACAGGCAGTGAACAGTAGTGTATCTTTCACAAGGAGAAAGCAGATGGCAGGCTGATGTGTTGGGATGTGTTTGTGACCTTGGGGTTTCTTTCTGGATGTTTGAGGCCCCAGGGAAATCAGAATGTTGTTTTTGACCCTTGGTCAAGGTCAGCACCTCTAATTGAGCCTATACTTGCTCAATGTCTTCTAGGTTATACAGCAACATCCTGAATTTAGAGCCCAATGGTACAAATTCAGAAATGCAGTTCTCCGTCTAGATGGAGTTGAATTATGTGAGATAATATTAGCTTCCTTTTGTGGATGAGAGGCTGATGCACAGGAAGGTGATGCCTTCCCTCTTGTGCCACGGGAGCACTGTGGTGGGTGGATGACGCTATCAGGGCTGAGCTATCACTGTTATACGCTGTCATTAATTGACTGGAGAACGAAATGAAATGTGTTTTGTTACGATATAAAACCATTTTGAATGCTATGGCAGGCCCTGCTCTCCTCTAAAGAAGGACTAATTAGGCTGGAAAGGTATGGGAGATAGGAATGTTGGTAATGTGAATGTTTCTGTACAAGCAAAGAAGTGGGTGGCTTGGAATGGCTGTTCGAGGGAAGTCTAGAAAAATTGCATAGGTGGGAAGAGGTGAACAGACTGCAGTTATATGCTGTTTCTTGTAACTCAAGGAGGATGGGGTTACAATGACCATTTTAGACATGAGAATGAAGACAAGCCAAAATAAGTACTTTTTCACAAAATATTAACACCTTGCTGCAAGATTTCAGGGATGCCAGACATTCACACAGCGTCCCACAGCGTGAGATGCAAAACTGTCAGCATCTTGAGAGCATCTTTTAACTAAAGAGAGGGTCTCTAGTGGTACACCATGGAAAAGCAGGCAAGGAGAAAGGTGACCGTTTGCCCTGCTTTCCTCATGTATTCCTCTGGCTGCTTATCAGTGACAAAGTACCAGTTCAGAAAGACATCTATGAGACTCTGCTTGCAGATGCATGACTAGATGCAGGGAGAAGTTTCAGGAAGAAGCTCTTGTCCAAGTATGGTATTATAGACTTGACTATAATAGGCGTAACAGGACCTCTGCCATGCTGTAGGTGAAGCTGAGGGAGATAGCACTGAGCAGAACAAACTATGGGGCTTATTCAGGATGGTACATCTTGTATGTGTTTTGTGGTTGTAATGTGCTGATGACCAGTTGCAGTCTTGTTTTGCTGAAGTGATCATAGAATCATAGAATGCCAGGTTGGAAGTGACCTCAAGGATCATCTGGTCCAACCTTTCTTGGGAAAAACACCATCTAGACAAGACAGCCCAGCACCCTGTCCAGCTGAATTTTAAAAATGTCCAATGTTGAGGACTCCACCACTTCCCTGGAGAGATTATTCCAATGAGTGGTTGTGGTTGTGAAAAATTTTCCTCTTCAGTCTAATCGGAACCTCCTCAGGAGTAACTTGTACCCATTGCCCCTTATCTTTTCCATGTGACTCCTTGTGAGAAAAGAGTCTTCATCTTCTTTGTAGCCACCTTTTAAATACTGGAATTAAGTTTCTGTTGCTTGAAAATAAGTATTTTTAGGAAGCTTATGTTGTCCCTTCTGTATTTGCTTTTCTGTTTAGGTCATACCTATTTTTGTATCTAGAGACTTTGATGAGTTTAAGCTCTCCAGGTACCTTCCTATAAACTCGTTTTGTGTTTATAGGATAACCTGGAAGTTTATGGAACCATGGAAGATAAGTGGAACCAGCATGCTGTGGTCTTCCCGTATTTTAGGTCTTGGTTATTTTGTTTCAAGCTTTTAAAACTCCATTGTCCTGATAGAAGTTTCTTTATTCCTTTTCCATCAGAGTGAAAAAGGTGAATGGCATGTTAGTTGGAGGCAGGAGCAGGCAGTCATTGCAACTGAAGGTGTAACATGGCTGGATGGATTTAGTGCAGCAAGATCCTTCTTTGAGCTGTAACTGGAAAAAGGAGATTTCAGCAGAGGAAGTACACTTATAGTAGATGCTTCCCGTTTAATTCTATGTTCCCCCTGTTTTGAATGACTTAATTGCTTAAGTGAAGGGAATGTTTGTTGACTTCGTAATGAACGTGAAATTAAAACACTGTGTCCTCACACCGTAGATGATCAAGGAGCTTCCTTAGCCCATGTACCCTTTCCCTTGTTAAAAGAAAAAAAAGTCATGAACTTCAAACTCTTCGTTTAGGTTCCAGCTCTGTCACATTGCCCTGCCTGTGAGATAAGCTGTGACTGCCTGTCTGGTCTGTCACCTCATGTTAGCTGAGCTGGAGTAAATCCTGGCATCATACCATGTTGCTGAACCTTGAATGTGGGCCTGAGCCGTCTTATTACATCAATTGATTTTATTTTCATAGCTTGTCATTTTTGTGAGCTTTGCATTTCTATTCTCCAGCAAAATGAAGGGGATGTGGAAACCTTCAGGAAATGAGGAGAGTTTTGGGCAACAAGGAAGACAGAGGAGAAGACAAAGGCGTCCATTCTGGAAGAAATTTGGGAAAAATGACAACAATTATAATGTACGTAGAACAGAAAATGAAGCCAATGGACCAGTAAACAGCGTGTGTGAAAAGGAACATGAAAACCAGCGTGCTTTGGCAGCTCAGCCATACGTGAAGGACATGGACCCTCTTGGTCTTCTGGCAAACAGTGATGTTGGTAAGATGAAGGAACTTGGAGAACTTTTATTTTAAGTAGTACTGCTGAAGTGATTACTGACTTTTTGCATAACAAGCAACTTCTGGGGCGAGCTGTCAATTTCCAAAAACATGTAAACACTGTCCTTGATTGAAAGAGGGCTAACTGTGTATGTTTAAAATGGAAAAACTCTCTTAGTAGAAGATTGATGCACTGATGCTTTACACTATTCTTCGAGAATAATATGGGGGAGCCTATTGTCATACTTATCTTCTCATTGTTACTAACAAAAAAGCCCAGGATTGCTGCGTGATGGCTAGAACAGTGCCAGGGCCGACAGAGTCATAAGCTTGAAGGTAGTCCAACATCCCTGTGCCTAAAACTTGTACTTAGACCTTCCTTTTAAATGGAAATTTCTGTAGAGAGAGATCCTGAGTCGGGACATGGTCTTCTAAGAAGATTCACACTGATTATTGTGAAAGAGTGGGTCAGTGCTTTATCTAAAGGAAATGGGGTTTATCTTGGATTTTGGGGAGCTTCTGTCCTGTTTAACAGGCCAACAGCTTGGCCTGTTAGAGAGGAAAGTATCTCAGTAGTCTAGAGGTCTTTGAGATACGTATGTGTGTCTGACTGAATTCATGTCCACATGTGCTGGTAGGAAGGAGGAGCTAAAAGTAGTAGACTTGGCTGAGATATGGTTTGGAAAGAAGCTGAAATACAAAGTCATTGAAGAGGAAGAAAAATTCTGATTTGGAAAGGCTGACACAAGAATGTTTAAGATACTACCAGCATGAAGCACTTCTGTGTAAGCTTGCTTGCAAGCCAAGTTGATCGTACTACAAACACACAGGCAAAATCTATCAGACTACTTCTATGTCTTTCTGATTCTTCTGTGAGAACTAGGAAGCATTAGATTTTATTCTGTGTCATCAAAATGCTTAATCTGAAGGGGAGATGATGTTGGGAAGGAGGATGTAGATGTCTTGGATTTGAAAAATAACCATGCTGGATACTTATTTATCTTAGCTTTGTATGTTTTAAAATATATTGCTAGCTTTACATCAATATTAGCTAACAAAGTGAAGAGGGTTTTGGGGCTCTTAATGGAGCACCTCAATTCTATCTTTGTTTTTACAAGTACTTTACCATAATAATCTTATTTTACCTGTAATCTGATTAGGAATGCGTGTTCGTCCAAAACACTTAGCTGGGAGAGGCAGCAGAGGGAAAGTGGTTTGGGCCATAGGGAAGTGATACTGTAGTAACTTGAGGAAGGAGAGGAAAAGAAATAGCATCTAAGTTGTTTTAAATTTAGATGCTGAAACATTTGCTTCCTAGTCAGGGTTTTGAAAGTGCTGCCTTAAAGCTTGTGTGCATTATTACATGTTCTGACGTAACTACTGTACAATAGGCCAAAGGACGTGCACCAACTCAGGTTGCTAAACTAACGTGTAAAATAAGAAAATCTTTATAAAGGCAGAAGAAGAAAATTCTTCAACAATCAAATTATTTTTTTAACAACTTTGTGGTTTTGAAAGTAACAGTATTTAGAGTGTGAAAACAAATAGATTTCCTTTTGTGAGTTAAGTGAATTACTTAAAATGTCAGCATTTTTCTTTTTATTCTGTTATTTGCTGTATTATCTAATTTACTCTTGATACTCTCCATATGTGTGTGTTCTCTGAAGTATCGCTGCTTAGGGGGGGTTTTGTGAGCGTGTCTTGTTTCCACATGCTGTCAGCAATATAAACTCTCCAGATACAACTATTTATAATATAGTCAGCAGTGATGCAGTACTCAGAATATGGCATGTAAGCTGACTTATATTCTAGCTAATTTTAGCAACAAGGCTAGAATTCACCCCCTGGAAAGACATCTGATGCTGAGTTGTTCCTCTTGAAAACATAATCTTCAATTAGTGGGAGCAAGAACTCAGCATCCCTATGCAATTTGTTTATTCCACTAATCTCTGCATGTTGGGAAACTTAAGTATGCTTAAATATAACTGTATTTCCCTGCAGCATCTGTGTTTTACTTAATGATAAAAAGTCTAATTATACCAAAGTACAGCTAGTAACTTCAGTTATAATAGGTAGAAAAGAAATGAGGGCCTTGATTATTACCTATTATTAAAACCAGTTGCAGTTTTTATACTATTGAAATATACAGTCATAACAAATAGTAACAAAGACAATATAACTAAATAGAATTTAAAAAAAAAAATTATACAACTGAACTCCATGATTTTACACTATAGGTACATTTTATTGGAATATTTAAATGAGCCCTCCCTCTAGAGGGAATGTATTTTTTTGCATAATACTTTCACATAAGTTCTGTTTAGCGACTAGTTCGTTCAAAGCTAAGAAATTGAATGGGGGATGAGAAAACAGCATTTTCCTCTAGATTTATAAGCAGAAACAAGGTAAGATGATGAGCCTCTCAGGTGTAAACTTTTGGGGGATCTACTGACCAGGAGCAGTCAGTTGTATTTAGTAGTGTGTTACTCTCAAAGAGAAAATGTATTTCAGTAAATGTGTGTTCCTGATTTGCTGAAAAGCAAATTAAAAGTAATTCTTTAAAATTTAAAGAAATACAAAGGCACCCAACCACAGTATGCACTCAACATTTTGGATGAGACAGAAAAAAGAGGCAATGAATCAAAATAACTTGAAGTAAATGCTGTTTCTATAATTGCATAAGTATATGCAGGTGCTGTGTATTCTCCTTTAGAAAAATGCACTGCCTTTAGCGTGAGCTGCCAATGTAATTGCAAATTGGCATGATTACTAAATCAGTGAGAATCAACTTTTCTTAAAAAGACCTCCAAGTAAAAAGAGGCAGGTAAGTAGTTTTGATAAATGCCTTTCTATTTACCTAAAACTTGTTTTACCAAGTGACATGATCTCCAATGAATCAAATTGGCAATTGTTAATGATGTGTTAGAAGATAATAGAGAAACATTTGTGATTTCAAAAATAAAGAGCTCAAAGTGTTTATTTCAGAAAAACCTTCTAAGAAGCGTGAAGCAGCTTTCCTGTGGGGCAGGATTAGATAGACAGGGATGGGAGAGGGCACAACTCTTTTTCATTGTGAAAATAAGATCGCAACCAGTCCCTCTCTAGAAGTCTCAAGTCAGGCTCGTTTCTCAAAATCTTTCTAGTAGTGGAAGTGTGTGTGTGTGTGTGTGTATATATAAAACTTGTCTGCAGGTGTATTACTGAAAAGCATTTCCTAGTTTTCCTGCTGACTCTAGTACTGTTCACCTGATCTTTCCAAGGTCTTAGTGCTTATAGATCCTTTGTTCCAAACTAAAGCCATCACAATTTTGCATGTTTATTTTAGGATTCTTTTTTTGGTAGGTCTGTATTATCCTAGTATCCTCAATTTCAGTACTTTTGGTCTGCTTGCCTCCTATCTTCCCAGCATTCTCTTCTGGGGTGGTTGAGACTGTAATACCTCACTTACGCATGCATGTTCGTAATGCTCTGCAGGGATTTAAGTATCAAATGGTCTGAAGTACTGCATCTGATTTGGTTCCCAGTGACCCTTATGAACTTTTTTTACTATCCAAAATGTTCTTTGCTCTTAAATTCTCACTTTGAATGAGCCTAATTCTCCTTCTTCCCCACCCCCCACCCTGACTGGCTTTTGAATCCTTCTCCCCACTCCCTGCCTCCACAGGACTAAATCCAGCAAGACTTCAAAACATATTATGAAATTATCTCTCTCTCTTTACCTACCCTTGATAATAAAACCTGTAATTATGTTTGATATGAGAGGAAAGAAGCAGAAAGCTCAAGCTCTTGTTCAGGAAGCTTCTTGCTTCTGTAGCTTTGCTGGCAGGACTGTAAATTAGTGGTGAGATGACTTTGCTGCTGAATGTCTGTAGATGGTAGGCAAGTGTGGGATTTTTCTATCAGTCAACGGTGTTGAGCAGTGGTGCCCAATATCAGGCTTGCGTAGTGGTGAGATGGGGATTAGCAGCAAGGCTAGTTGTTGGCATGCAGGAGTATTGGGAAAAATCCCTCTTGCCATTTCTTTTCCTGCAGAATCCGACAAGGATGAAGCAACAGCTGAAGATGGGGAGCTGGGATTGACTGTTGTTCCCAAGCAGGTCACCTCTGCCCTGAATTCGTTGTCGGCCAACTATGGTGGTGCATCCGACAGTGAGCCTGAAGGTGCGTAGGAGCACGTCCTCTCCCCTTCTGCCCTATGTCACTTAACTGCACTGGTGAGGACTGCAAGCAATGATAAAATCTCATCACAAATTACCCTTCTTTGGGAAGGGTTGGGGGCTTCACCTCTCCTGCATTTGGTCCTTTGCCATCTCCCATCCCATTGTCCATCCCCTGTGTATTTATAAATACAGCATTTATGAGTGCAGTAGGCCAGTGGTAGCTCTTTGCTGCTGCATCCACAACTGCTGAAAGCTGCAGGTTATTAGTCAGAACATACACAGGACTTAAAATTTCCTGAGAAAAAACTTTTCTTCTGCAACACCTTTGATTTCTTTTAAGACACAACATGTAAGCTGTGGCTTACATTTAGCAAAGATGTTAAAGAAATGGCAGTTCAGTGGCTGTATCTCCAAAACACTTGACTATGGAAATGCCTGTTGATTCCTGGCCTGTCTACCAGTGCTGTAATTCAGAGCTTGTACCTTGTCTTGTACCTGTTGAATTTTAGGCTTATACAAGTAAAGAGAGAAGCTTGTTAAAGGTTATGCACAGGGATGTTTTTGCAGTGTGTGTACAGATCCTTTCCAGTTTGCTTTCAGTGACAGTACTGGTGTAAGCCACGCATAAAGACAGGCTGGGAGGAGTAAAAGGATATGTCGTTATTCTGCTCTTCATGTTTCCTCGTTCCTCCCTCCTCCCAGTTTTGAGCACTAACTGGCTGAGTCATTGCTTGTTCCCAGTATAGTCATAGCTCCTGGTCTTGGAGGAGCACCTGGACAGTGCACAGCATTTGTATAGACAGCTGGTGCATGGAGATGGCCTTGTCCACTTGGCCTGTGCTGTATCAAATACTATTACCCCCCAGCCCTACAGCATACTTTAGAAAGCCTCAGAGTTTCCTGAAAGAGTGGGTGGGTCTTTTTACCGCACCTTTTCTCAGCAGCATGTCCTGGGTTGAAGTGGGGGCATAAAATACCTTTGATTAGTGTGTGTCATCGAATTTCCTAAGCCTTTTTTACCCCTAGTTGGGATAAAAAAAAAAAAACCAGGCTGTCTTCAGTCTGACTTCAAAACATGTTTGAATAGTGCCAGGAAAAAGCTGTTACGCTCACCCTGTGAACTAATTTCCATGTCCTTAAGGGCTTTTTCCATAGAAGGCTGCTGGGTGTTGCAGTAAGACTTGAACTCTCTAGTACTTGGATTTTGTGCTTCTCTGAGTGCATACGTCATTGTATGGTAGAGAACTGCTGCTGCTCCTTGTTTTTGCAGATAGTTACTACGCCTCATTTGCCCTAGATGGCCAACCTGAAGTTACAGAGAGCATCAAGCAGGCAGGGAATTGAACCTGGGCATACTCTGCCCTAACTATGATGATTTTCTCAGCAGCCAAATTTGCAGCAAGCTATATTGCGAAGTGGAAGTAATGTACTTTCTAAGTGCTAACGAGGCAGATGTTTGAAAATCTCATTCAGCTCTTACTACTTCTAGTTTTCTTTTTGTGTTGCAGAATTTAAGTATCTTGTTTTCCTTTCTGTGAATGTTTAGAGATTATTTTTTGTCTTTTAAAAGAAATGCCAGCCCCAAACCAAACAAAACCTTCCCATCTTCTAAGTAAACCTTGAATATCTTCACATCAGGTTATGTGAGCAAGAATAGTACTAACGAACTGCCAGTGCATAGCGATATAAGCATGTTAAAGAGGCTTTTAAGTTTGAGATGAAAGTGTGTTCTTTTTCTTTAAGAAATCCCTGTCAAGACTGAAACAAAAGCTGAGAAAAACCAGGCTGCACTCAGAAATACGCCTCAAACTACTTGTGTTCCTCGGAGTCGAAACCCGAATCAAAAACGTCCAGAATATGCAGGCACGACGTTAAGAAGCTCAAATTCAAATGCACGTCCCCCCAAAGGGCCTGATCACTGGGGCAAGAAAACATTACCTCTCCTTCCAAAGCGCCGTCCAACTCTACTGGAAATGGTAACAGTCTGAGTGCTAAAATAATGCTTCCTGAACAAAAGTAGCACTATTTGTGAGCTGTTCTTCTCTTCCCTGTGGAAAGTTAGAGCAGTCTGTTAGCAGAGGTGCTGTCTTAAAAATAGCGAAGTGAGCGTTTCACTCAGAGAATGTGTAAATGCTTAAACAGGCAAATAGAAATACCCTGGTGTGCATTCAGGTAATGGCTGACTTTGGTGAGCAAGAGGTGGTAACTTAATCATGTGCTTAAATCGAGCTGCACAAAGGACAAAACCTTTATTCCTACCTATCTGGTAGATTTTATTTGTGTGTGATCCCATCAGCCTTGTTATGATCTTCCTTCCTTTGCTCCTGACTTTGCTATTCAGCTGCCTTATTTGATTGAGGACCACACAATTTTCCCAGATGTAAAGAGATCTTGTTGATAAGAGTGTTAGTGACTTAAGCAGTAGAGGGGTGTTGAGCTGCAACCTGCATGTGCATGGGATTCTTCGCTGTAGGCATGTTTAGATCAATCTGAGGAAGCAACACACTGGTACCTTCAAGAGCAGGTTGGTGTCTCAGAAGGGTGGAAGAGGGTTTAGGGGTGAGTCCAAGGTGTCATGATTCCATTCTCAGTAACGGTGCAAAGCATCCTATTTGGAAGCTTGGTGGCTTTCTTTAGTATAACTGAAGGTTTTATTCCATTTAATACTCAAAAATGGTATCAGATAAGTAACACCCTTGTGATTCTGTAAATAGCCAGCATAAAGTCCCCCATCAAGGGAAAACTTGCTGTGGCAAGAACACAGGAGAAAGCAGGGTGCCACTGACATCAGGGCTCTGGAACACCACAGGAAGTTTAGGCAAGAGATACCTGATAAGGCACATCCCAAGCTGCAGATGTGGGAGAAATCCCTTGATAGTCCTTTTAGCACATACTACTGTTACTGCTAAGAATTAAAGCTCCTAGTGACTAAAAAGGAAGTGTTTGCCCTTTGTGTAGCTCCCTAAGCATGCAGTTGTCTTTATCTTCTGCTCTTCAAAGTTGTTGGTGATCAAAGCAGTGAGGACTCTGGAAAAAAGTCAGATGAAGTCCCACAGGCTGAGAGAAGCTGGCAGAACATTGGAAGCCTGAATTGTAGCTTGCCAGTGTAGTCCATTTTAAAAATTGCATTCTGGTGGAGTATTTTGCCCTTTGTTGCTCAAAACTGTTGTAAAATGGTGTGTACTGTGGCTGTGAATCACAGAGCAGTGCCTAAGATTCACAGGTAGGTTTCTGCTGTCAGAAATGGTCAGTGTCTACAAACCTTGAGGATTCAAGGTTGAAATTTTACAGTGAGTCACTGCCAAGAATTTATCCAAGAAGTGAGGAAGTAGAATTGCTAAGAAAAGGATGTTGTATCTTTGAAATGATGCTTTTAAAAAAATAAAAGGGGAGGTAGGAGAATAGCTGCAGATGTCTATTGATAGTCATTTGGTATGAGCTTGAGCACTACTAAAACGTGTTTATTGCAGCCATGCAAACAGTAATGTGTGTTTAGCCATTCTGTATGCTGACAAAATAAAAAGCTTGTGTAGCATCACTCCACTGATACCCAGCTACAGTCTTTGATAGGGTGATGGTGCATCCTATCTGTGCCTTTATTTGGCCATTTGGGACTTCAGCAGTTTCTCCCAGTTCTGCAAAGAGGACATCTCTGTGCTGTCCCTCCTCAGCCCTAATGTTCATCTCGTAGCTCAGATGGGAAGTTTCTGAAGGCCCATATTAGGTGTCAGCTGCTTGTAATGCCTCTTATTAACTAGTCTAGATAGAAATATACACACTTTAAAGTGGCTGGTTAAACCAGTGCTGAAACTTAGAACAACAACAACAAAAAGACTTCTGCATGACATGGCAAGACAAATTTAGCTAGATCTCCTACAAATGATCAGGTACAGATTTAGCCACTTGCTTTAAACTTGTTGTTTGTTCAGAGTACTAGTTCTGCTGTCACTCTCAATGACAAAAGTTCCTTCAGCCTTCTGGCTGATTTTTTTTTTTTTTTTTTTTAATACCAACATGAACAGTGAGGGTTAAAGATTGAGTGAGGCCTCTAGCACTTTGGTTAAGCTACTGGTCTTAAGTGGCTGGATTATAGCCCAAACTAGTTATTGCTGTTTAAATCCATAGTCTGGTACCTGATGAAACATGCCCTTTCCTTGTATTTATAAGTATCTTTTACTCATAGGGGTTTTCTAATAAAAAATGCATGGGATATTAAATTACAGTTACAGTACAACCTGGAAAGTGTAAAAGATGTTAGTAGACTTTCCATCCTGATGTACTGGAATGTGTTACCTGCTATTACGGTCCATGATATGAGAACGTTGTCATCTGGGTCAACAGTAACCAGGGGGGAAATTCCTAGTATTTAGGTATTCAGTAACATTCTCTACCACCTGAGTAAACTGAGACTGGCAGCTTAATTCAAAGGTGCCATCAGATTGGTCAGCTTGTTCTACCTGCCTTAGTGCATTAATGGCACTAAATGAGCGATGCTTAAACATGCACTTTGGGCACGTGAGTATTTTTCATCCTTTCCAGTGGTACAGTCATGTGCCAGTACCATAGTGAATCATGGCCATTATGAGCCTCTATCACGAGAAGTGGGGTGTGACCACCAACCTGCGCTGCTCTAGCAGCCTGTTGCTGCCCAGAAGGGCAGCTCCCTCCCTGCTGCCTCCTCTTTGGATGCCTGGTCCCAACCTCTTCTCTGCTATGCTGGGCCTTTTGCTGACCCCATTCAGTTTTTGACACACAGGCCACAAAAAACCCCCAAAACCTGAACAAATAATAATAAAATCCCAGAACACCCCATTAACTGTTGCTAAGTCAGGTTCATTTTCTCCTGGCTGGTGAGTTGAACTGATGCAGTAAGGGGTCTCATCAGCATGAGCTGGCGTAAGGGAGGGGACAGGAAGCCCTTAGGTCTCCCAGCCCAGCAGGCAGTGCAGTGGTGCTGTCAGATATGCTCACTGGCTCTGCCAAAGCGCCAGTCAGACGGTGGGAGGGCACTGAATGTGGGAATACATGGCTTTCCTGTGCTGTGTCTGGTGACGCAGTCTCCTGCTCTGTGTGTCCAGGACTTGTGTGAGAGAGACAACTATTTAAATTCAGAGATGTTCAAAATTACTGACTAGAGCCTCACATCTTGCTAGGCTTGTATCAGCTACAGAGCAGTAGTTGAAAATGTGCACCATGTTCTCTTTTTTTCCTTTCCAGTTACTGGCCCAGGACATCCGACATGAAAGGAATGTGATTTTGCAGTGTGTTCGATATCTCATCCGAAATAACGTATTTGGACTTCGTTTTAAAACAGAACCACAAGCCGAAACAGAGCCTGAACAGTCCTCTACAACTACAGCAGAATCTTTGATTGTCAAACTCAATGAATCTAATTGTTCTTGTAGCTCTGACCTTCAGTTAGCAGGAGGAGAAGATGCATTATTTATAGCTCAGGGTGAGAAAGCACCTGTGGATCAGACTTCACAGATGGTTCACTTGGCAGATGAGGACACATGGGAAACCCCGTCAATTCAGTGTGAAGAAGCACATGAGGACATCTGTTGTGGACCATAAAGTAAGGGCTTACATTTTCTGACTGATGGTTTTTGAAAGACATCAGTATAACAAAATAATCATTAAAGTACATATGGAGAGCTGTTAAAACCACTTTTCTGAACTGTTCTGCCCAAGGTAGCTGTTTCCTTCTGAAGAGAGCATCCACGCTGAGTAATTGCATTTCCCCGTTGCAGAAGGGCAGCAGTGGCACTGAGTGTGATCTTCCCTAGAGCAGGTGTGGATCCTCATTTTCAACCTTCAGAGCTCTGAATGTTTTACCTCATTACAAAATATGTGTCACTCCATCACCAGAGCCAAGTAGTGTCATGGCAGGATGGATCTTCACCATGGGAAATTGTGGTCTGGCATGTGTGGGAGTATCTGAGTGTCCAGAAGTATTTCAGTGTATTTTTTGATGATTCAGTGCACATTCCACATCGACACCCCCTCCCCTGCCCTCGTGCCAGCTGTTATTGATACAATATATCCAATATAAATGCAATATATCGAGTATAAAATGAAGAAATTAAATGGAAGATGTTACTGACCTGGCTCTAAAAGTACTCTTTGCATCAGGAGTCTCCTCCTCTCTGAACTAATTCATTAATCGAGCAGAGAGGTGAAAATGAGGGTGCTGACTGATGCAAGAAGCCTTTTTAAATAAATAAGTAAAGATACAATAGCAGCGAACGGCTTGCATCAGTGCTAGGTTGCTGGTTGACCTCAGGTACCCAATATTAAGTTTTAGGCCTTAACTATTGTTACAGTCATTGCCTGACAAATCTAACTCTTGAAGCAAATTCTTAGTGTTAAGAATATTATCAAAGTTTAGAAAGTTCACAAGGAGTTACTGGTTTGTCCCTTTTTAATACACATTGGGAATTTATTAGTTGGCCTTCTGGAAGAATGTCTTCCTTGGTAGATTGTTGCGATGTTCCTACAGCATCGAGTGGGTTGGGGGTTTTTTCATAGATTTGTGCCTGCATCCATAGTGTTGTGAGCACTAAAAAAGCATCGGCCAAGGTTTAGAAACAAATATAGTCTTTTGATTACATTGTGCATTTGTTCGTCAGAATCCTTATTGTCAAGGGCAGGTGTAAGGTGTCACATTGACAACATCCGATGAAAAGAATCTATTATCAAAACCTCCACTTCAGAATATTTCTCTGCTCTTTGTCTTTTAGTCACAGCTAACTGTTGGAGTTAAATCTCAGGGACTGATTTTATTTTCCTTGGTAGAAGTCTAGCCTTCCATTCCACCATCTAAAATACAGAGACTCACGTGGGGGTTTTTTTGAAACCTAATAACTGTATTCTCTTTCCTCTGATTCCTTAACTTGTGCCATACATCTCATTTGTGGTGCGTAGAAAACAAGAAATAGTTGAAAATTCTGTCCCACTGCTCTGCTGTTTTTAGCTACAACTGCATATTGTGTTTGTAATGCACTGTCTAAATTTATGGAATTATATAAATATCAACACCCTTGAAAAGCTGCGTGTCTCAAGAATATATGTGCAGAATAGAAGCAGTGATCATAAACATTTATATTTCCAAGGCAGATGATTCATTCTTCCCATGATGGTCCCACGAGCCATCTCAATCTCACTGACTTGCTTCTGGCTCTTACAGTTTTAAAGCAATGAAAATACCAGCAAAGGACTCTATGCCATGGAGATCTGCCACTGGGGGAGAACCTGTTTTTGGAGTGTAGTGATATTGGTGCTGTTGAAAGCATAGATAACAGTTGCAGGAAAAGAAATTGATGTCTTAGGATTGCTACTAAATTGCACTTTAATCAACCCTTAACATGTTTCTGTCCCTGTAGTGTTGATGGCAGAGCTTTCTTTGACTGTACACTCTGACCTTGTGTTTAAAAAAAAAAAAACCAAACCAAAAAACAGAAAAAACACCTTTAATCAAATTCTTTATACTGTTGTCACTATGGACTTAAGAATATTAAACTTTCACACAAAACCAAAAGCTTTGTCAGAAAAAAATATTTTTAAAGTCTATTTCATGTGGATGGTAAGAGGTGGTTTTCTTTTGTGGGAGCTCTGTACAAGGCCAGTGTGGTGTAAGTCAGGAGTTTTAACCTAGGACTTAGTACAAACATGCAGAATTGCTGTTGTTCTCATAGCGAACCATTTTTGCCAACTCACGTAGCAGACACACGGTGATGCACACCGCACTGATAGCCAAGAATGCAGTTCAGAGTTTAATGAGTGGAAGGTCTCTGTCCCTTCCTCTTCCCCACTTTCCTTTTCCTGTTCTTCCAGACCGTGTTCAGACTTAATGTACCGCTTCCTGCTATTCAAGAATGTGCTTTCTTAGTACTATGGCTTCAGCCTTTGCATAGGAAAGCTGCTGACCTTTTCTGGTACAGTCAAATGCCTACAGGCTTCTCTGGTTCCTGCAACTTTCCTGTTCTGGGTTGAGAGGGGTGGGTTCTGTCTACTCCTTTCTGATAAGATACCTCTCTCTGTCTGTGTTAGAAGAACCTGTGGCTTCTGACATACTGCAAAAAACAGTGTTTTGATTAAGCTTTGTGTAGCTTTTAATTTCCTCATGGTTTTGGTGTGCGGTGGTGGGTTTGTGTTGGTTTTTTTTTTTTTTTTAGTTTTTTTTCAGTGTTATTAGGGAAAAAAATACTACTCCAGGCTTTGTGACTCACTTTAGGTAAAAATAGTCTAGTGAAAACCTTCATATTTCTGAAATTTTATTTTTATCTTTCTTCTTTTATAACTTAGCTACTGAAAATGTGATCATCGGTATCTAGTTTAAATGCAGTACCCTTGGGCTTTGGGGTTTTTTTTTTGTTGTTGTTTCTTTTAAATCCATCTACCTACTGTTCTAGAACAGTTGAGACAGGAAAAAAAAAATTAGTCTTTAATCAGTTGTGGTGGTGCAGTTTAGGCAATCTAGGCTTTGCTGTGAACAAAGTCTCTCATGCTACAGCACAGCTGCTTCTGGGATGAGGATAAGGGAAACACCTGTTGTGTGTTTGTAACTGGAATGACTACTTGGTCACTGAGTACTTTTGCAACTGGTTTTATCTGTTGATGTTGCAATCCTTGCACTGAGAGCACAGGAGATGGGGTGATTCGATTAGCCCTGCTCTGAAGGGAGATGCTGTCCCTGCTGTTGGTGCTCTGATCCTGTGTTACCTCCTTACACCTGGGTGTCCCTCTGCTACCCCTTGCTCCTGTAACTGCTAATCCAAGTCATGTGATGCAGTCATTATTCAGGAATAACAGTCATACAGTCCTAGGAGATCTTAAATGTTTAAAAAGTGTTGAGGAACAAATACAGACTCTTTGGGCAGGTTTTTCTGTCAAAGGCAGAAGTCTGGGCTGGAATAATGCATTTCCCAAGCTATCTAGATGTGACAATCTGGCATACTGTGGACTGATGTCATCATGACTTGGATATCTTCAAAAGCACAAGGCAACTGAGAAAGTTCCTGAGGACTGGAAGGAAAGCAAATACCACTTTAGGAGGATCTGAGGACCAACAGGCTTGTCAGCTTCGCCTTGTTCCCAGGGAAGGTGGTGGAGCAGATGAGCCAGGCAACTATTTCCAGACACACTAAGGACTGGACTGAACACTAGCCAAAGTGCCAGGCTTGAAGTGTTGTGATTAGTCACCGGTAAGTTGAGGGAGGTGGTCCTTTCTAGTTTAGCACTGGTGAGATACATCTGGAGTGCTGGGTCCAGTGCTGGGCTTTTTAGTATAGGGAAGACATGGACATACGGGAGCAAGTCCAGTGCAGGGCCACAAAGATGATGAAGGGACTGGAGCATCTTTGATATGGGGAGAGGCTGAGAAAGCCTGGAGAAGAGAAGGGTCAGGGGGCTCTTATCCCTGTAGGTAGATACTTGATGGGTGAAGTAAAGAAGACAGCCAGGCTTTTCTCAGCGGTACCCAGGGCCAGGACTCGAGGCAAGGGACACTAACCAAAATACAGGAAATTTTATTAAATACAGGAAATTTTATTAAATACAGGAAGAAATCTTTTTCCTGTGAGGGGTATCAAACACCAGCAAAGGTTGCCCAGAGAAGTTGTGGTATCTCCGTCCTTGGAGATACCAACAGAATGCAGCCCTGAGCAGCCCACTGTGAGCAAGAGGTTGGGCTGGATGATCTCCAGAGGTGCCTGCCAGCCTCAGCAGTGCTAGGAGTCCATGGGCTGAGGTGGATGGATTGCTCAAGCTGACTTCCTGGTATAAAACAGCTGCTTTGGAAGCTGCCCCTACTGAAATGACAGAGCAGGCAAACCCTGCAGGCTGTGCCCACACAAGGCTGACAGGCTGCTTCAAGGATTGAAGAGAAGGTACCAGGGCCCAAACTCGGGGTTCACAACAACGAACACGACTCCATCACCTGCATTTGTTCTCAGAGTCTGCCTTTGTGCTGCCTTGGTCTTCAGCTCCGTGTATCAGTTTGCAGAGAGGGATACTAAATCCAATGCTTTAACTCTCCTTGCAATGGAATTTGAGATGAATGAATGAAAAATGCTGCATAAGTGTTGGGTTTTGCTGTTACTTGGTGAGGTGAAAACGAGTTGTGTCAGTCTGGGTATTCACTGATGCTGTCTGGGAGTGCTCAGTACCTAAAAGGAACTCCCACTCCCTAGTTTTCCTTACTCTTCTGGCTTATGTTGTGTGCCTCTCTTCCTAAATTGTCCTCTAACTTCTAAATATACCCTTCAGGCAGCAGCTCGTGTTTGGTAAGACAGCTTTCTTGGCATGGTATAATTTTTCCATCTGTATTGTGTATGTAAAGAAAGCTGTATAGACTCCATGGGCACAGGGGTTTGTGTAAAAGCAATACTAGCTCGGTAAAATACAGCTTGTGTTGAGCAGTATCTGATGCATTGAAACCCCTAAGTGGTCACAGGAGCAGTTGTTGCTTTGGGTGAGGGGAAATCCATTAGAGATTTCAGCTGGACATCTTCCTTCAGGTTAACTAACATCATCATGAGGACACCGATCTGGGTACTTGTAGCAGAAAACAAGACAAGAAATTGGAACAAATGTAATATGTAGTCAAAGGAAAACACCAAATCTGTTTTCTATTCATCACAGCAAGCCAGGGGCAGAGTTGTTAAACCTGCCACCTCCACTCCAGTCTGACCACTTTGCTTTCTAAACATGGGGTGATCCGCCTGAATAATGGAAGTATAACCTTGGCTTTGGGGACGCTGAAAGAAAATTGGTACCATCAATATTTGTCTGAGCTGGTCCTCTGCTCTCGTGACCAGCAGGCATCATCTTAGGCCTGGGTGCCTTTTGAACTCTGTGTCTTCAGTGAACGGCGGGGCAAAATACCTAGATTTCCCACAGGATTGATTTACAGATGGATCTGGGCAATCAGTATATTTTTTCAGCTCCAGAGATGGCCTGAAGCATCCCAAAGTATGACAGTTCCTAGTAATAATTTCAGAGGGGATTTCTTTCTGTCTGACCAGAGTATAATCTTTTTGAGACATTGGTTTTAGATTGGTGAAAACTTTCTTTTCACTTGGGTCAAAAGCATTTTGTTTCCATTTTAACAGAAATGAGAAAACCAGAGCAGATCCTTCTCAGCATGGGAGAAAGTGACCCCCATCCCCAAGCTCCTAAGAGACGGGTGCTTGGAGAGGTGCCCTTGGGGCAAAAAGATAAGACAGAGTTTGCTGGAGAAAGGCAATGTGATGCTTGGAGTATTCCTGGGCAGGTGGATGTGGGGATCTGTGTACCCCTCCTAAGCAAGTGCTTTTGCTGATTTGCCTACTAATTAAAGCTGTCTGCTTCCTCCTCCTCCTCTGCCTGGGTTGAGGAGTCTGGTCCATGCTCGCTCGTTTGCTGGAGCTATTAAGTAAATTCAACCTGAATTTAAAAATAGCAGTGGGATTACTTAAACCACATTTCTCAGCAAGTTTGCTCTTGCTAAAACTCTTCATCCTGCTGCACTTAAATCTAAATCCTCCTCTTTATTTTTGTTTGGTCTCCCAGCCAAGAGATTTTGACTTCCGAGGGCAAGATGTCAGTATTGTACCAGGCAACGTTGGAGGGGAGGTGATTGCATCATATAGCGACAAAATGTTATTGCAGCTTTCCCAAAGCGGAGGCCGTTTCCTGACCTTGTATTGAAGCCAATTCATTCTGAATCTTGGTGCCTGTCTTGTCTTTTGTGCTATTAGGTGATACTGTTGATAAGGTTTTTCTCACAAGAGATAATGAAATTTGTCTGCCCCCTTGCACCATGAAGAGAAAATATCAATAACACAGGAAAAAGTTGCTTTTTTCATGGCTCTTTGGTTTCATGGCCAGGAGCACGTTTTCCATCTCAATATCAGATGATGCTTTCTGAGAACATGGAGTCTATTAGCCCAGCACCTCCATCCGCACACAGGAGCTCATAGCTGGGGTCTGAGTCCCTGTGGCACCCTCTGAGAAAACCCCAAGACAACCAGGATCAACGTGTTTGGTGCTTTCCAAGGAACAAGGGTGATGCGGGGGGAGCAGCATTTTGCTTCATGCTGTGTATTTATTTTTAAAGTAGATTTAAAAAAAGCTTGGGCATTATATTTGAACATAGATATTGGTAAAATAATGTAAATCTCCAGTATTTATGAGATTAATATCCTCTTATTTGTGGTTTTGGGCCCATGCCAGGTAGGTACCCCATCCCCTTTGCCTGTGGGCAGGCTCCCCATCTTCTGGTGCGGACAATATCTGTGGGATCCCCAATATGAGCATCTTGCTGAAGCTTCTGCTATGCAGTCAGACATGGCGTAAGAAAAGCAGTAACATGAAAAGAGTTTCTCTTATTTTGGAAACAACTGAACTGTTGTCATCATCAAAGTTAGAGGTGGCGTGGAGCACATTGTGGAGGATTACAAGAGTCAACTGGGATTTAAGGATGGAAATGCACACAGGATTTCCTTTCAAAAACCCCATGCTTAGGTAGCTGTTTTGTTCCTGCGTTAAAAACTAAATATCTCAGTCTGGTGGGCTGCTTTCTAAATATTTGGGGTGTTTTGGCTCAACCTGCGGCATGTCACTGGCAGTGCGGTGAACTGGTCTGCCATGCCACATGCTAGAAGTGCAGCTTTGTAGCCGAATTTCTTGCTGAGGGTGCTGCAATGATCTCCTTAATTGAAATACCAGAGTTATGCACGGGTAAAAAGGTGAGGGCAAGTCACCAGTGGAAGATAATGTAGGGCACTGGTACCTGCCTCCTACTCCTCAGGTCCAAGGGGAGGGGAGCACTGGCTGGGTGCAGGCAGCTCAAGGTTTCAGCGTGAGTAAGGATAATGATGGTCCATCCCGTTAAGCCAAGGAGGCCCAGACATCAGCCCACTGACGCGTCTGGGTCGCAAGGCCAAGGTAACATCCTTGTGACCCACTTTGAATTTACCACTTAATTCATCTTCTCCAGAGCTATAAATAATTCAGCCTGAGGCAGTTCAATGGTGATAAATAGGACAATAAACCTCGTACAGCAGCGAAGGCTACAAAGAGAGCAGCGCTTTTTAATTGACTGTTGCGCTGTGACTAGGAAAAGCAGAGAAAATTCACTCAAAGTGCTGCACAAAACGTCACTGAGCACAAGTTCTTTGATGGCTTTGAAGTTTCCTAGAGTAATTCAGCCCTTATCACAGGACCATGTTTCACATAACATGGGAGGTTTGAGCCAGAAGATTACTTGTGATCCCAAAGTCTTCACACAAATGAATTTACCTCATGGGACCACTGTGAAGGTCCTGTTTTATATCTGGTAGGGTCTCTCCACAGTTCACTTCATTCATTCTGCCTCCCTGAGAGCCTAGTAAAACCTGAAGGCTGCAGGCGGGGAGGTCTCAACTGAAAGACATTTTCTTTGCGCTTGACACCCAGCACTGTCAGTTGGGTGTCCTCACTGGCCAGGTGTGAGCCAAAAGCAGGAGCAACAGCAGTGGCTTCACAGGGTTGGACTAGGAGGTTGTTCCAGTGGCATCATCCGTTTAAAAGCTGTCCCCGGCTGCCAGGCCTGATCATGACCAATTGCCACCAGCACCCCTGGTCTCAAGGGAACTATGACCTGCAGTGTCCTCTGGGCTACCAAGTGAGCCTTGAAAGCAGGAGCGAGCCGCAGGAGGCTAGAAGGGGTAGCACATCCCTGGGTTGCTGCGCGAGCTCACATGTGTCTGAGTGTGGAAAATAACCGGCCGTGCAGGAGGCTGGGATTTTGGCAGCAGAGCAGAGGCACAGCGTTCCTCCCTGTGGCTCTGGGGGGATCTGGATAAAGCTTCCTGGCTGACTAGAGCTGCAGTCGTATCGTCTGAAGAACATCCCCTGTGCTAATATTTTCTGCTCCCTGGTGAATTCTAAAGCTGAGAGCTGAGAGCTTTAGAATTACCCTTTTTTTTTGATGTGTTTCTATATTTAGCTTAATTTTTAATGGTCTGCTAGACTTCTCTGTAGTTAGCTAATGAGATCTGGTTCAATAGGTTATTGTGCTACATCCGTGTCCGGATTGACTTGCAGCTATGAGAAAACTGAAGCCGGGAAATCTCAGAGCCTGCATTTGTACAGTGCTTATTCTGCGCTACTCTGGGAGCAGACGTGCTTCTGCCCTTTCCCCTGATCCCATCCAAACGTGGAGTCCCAGGGTGGCTCATGGGAGTGGCCTGTTTAATTTCATAAGCCTGGGATTTGTGCTTAGGGTCATGAGTGGTGGGGATGTAACCAGAGAGGAGCTGGGATTCGGCAAAGACACGGTTAATGGCTCCAGGGAGTAATGATAGAAAAGGCTTCTCCAGCCTGTGTCTCGTGCTCCTCTGAGAGCTAGAATTGCTGAGTAGCCTGAAACTTCCTCCTTCTGCAGGATCCTGGCCACCACTAAGAGAGGCATTATGGGTCATGATGAGGGAGAGGAGGGGAGGGAGAAGAAAGAAAAGGTTCAGTCTCCGTCGCCAGTCCAACTCTAATAGCTGGCTTTGGGAGTACATCGCCCTATTAAGGGCAAGCAAATGATAGGGTGCTGACTTACAAATACCCACAATTTCTTGGGAGAAAAGACGCAAGAGGCAGATGGGCAACCAGCCGTTGGTTTCTGGACTCAAGATGCTGTTTTATACCAGCAGCCAATAACAGTGCATCTAAATCCATAACTCCAGCAGTAAGCATCAGAAGGGTTAACCACAATAAAAACCTAGCTTGGCATTGTGTCTTCTCCCTGAGAATCGTTGAAGTAGAGATTTTCACTCTGACCAATGTAGATGAGCTCCAATCACCTGAAGATCTCTTTAAATTCAGGCCAGCATCCCCCTGAGACAGCACTGAGGTTTTCTTATAGCTCTTCCAAATTTGTATTAAGCAAGCTATACCTGAAGCCATTTTGATCAACTGATATTTCCTACGTTCCAAATGGGAGAATAAGATTGCATTCCATCTGATCTCAGTAAAGTGAGACAGTTTTGCTCATGAGCTTTTTTTCTTTTTTCTTAATGGTTTTAACTGCACCACCGGAAAAATCTTCATCGTTGCCATCTGCTTCACGTAGCAATACATCAGAGAAGGAGTATAAATTCAGCAGGCAAACGGGGACAAAGGGTCATAGAAGTAGACCTTGGCAGATAAGCTGATGCATGGAGCCTGGTCAGTACCTGGGTAGGTAATATATCACCATTGCTGCAGAGTGAGAGGCCATTCTCCATTGCAGCTGAAATGGAAACCCCTGCAGTAACGGAGGTGGGGTTTCTCATATGGATGATGGGGTGAGTTAGATACAGGAGGGGGAGTTGTGGGCACTTGCAAATGCATGGGTGGGGGAGGCAGTGCCTCTTTTTTTTTCACTCGGGTGAGTCTAACCTCTAAAATCACCTCCTGATCTCAACTAGAGATGTTAAATCCAGTATTAATCTTCAGTTTGTTCTCCTCAATGGATAAGCTTTGGCCTCCAGAAGTAGGACCTATTCCTCTTTGGGTCAGGAAGCCCCAGTATAAGAAGCCAAACCCCTGAAAAAAAACATTACCCTGGTCTTTCTCCCTGACAAAGCAAACATCTCACACTTTGTGTTTTCTGTGGGAGGTGTGCTCACCCTTGGATACATCTTTAGGGGACAGTGCATGCACCTTTGAGTACCTTGACCTTGAATTCCTAATAAAGCCACTTTGGCTTTCAAAACAAGGGTCTCTTCTTTCACCTCTGAGGGTGATGACCTTATAGCTCTTGCATTTTCAGAAATGAAGCTGACAAGTTGCTCTGTCAGCACCACTGTAGGCAAGAAGGTTTGATGGGGTGGTGTTGACATAATTTGTAATCAATTACATAGTTTACAAGTGGCTATGTAGCATTTAGACAGGTCACAGCACCAAACCACTGCTTGAAAAATTTAGCCATAGGTCTCTCTTGTGTTCCCTCTGCAGCAGTGTCTTTTGTCTGTCTGGCGTCCTTGTACCCACCTTTCACAGATCTTCAAAGGTTAAAAGTGAGTGCTGGGTCTGGTTTGCAGGTTGAAGGATCCCAGCAGCTCAGGAAATTGTCTTGGAGGCCTTGAGTAACGCTGGTGGCAGCTTTTTATCTTGATGGAGTGGACACTGGAGCACAGAATTTGGACAGCAGAGCAAGTGCCAGCAGGCAGCTAGGTTTGGAGGGAATGGGGTTCAAGTCAGGATAAGACACTCCTGGGTTAAAATGCACTGAACCTGCAAAGCAGTCCCTTAGCTCCAGTGGGACCACAGCAAGATGTACTCTGCACCAGTACCTTTCTCTAGCAGGTCCTGAGAGCAGAGCTGGTTCAAGCTATTGTTGTAAGCTCTGAAAAACTCACCCCCGCGTGTTAAACTAGAAAATTACTCCTTGCAGCCCAAATCAAAGACGGCTTTGTAAGTGGGAAGGAGTTTTGGGAAGACCCTAGGGGTGCTGTGGTTTCCTTCTTCTTTCACTCTGTTAACTTTGCCCAGTGTGGCAAGCTTCCATGCAAGAGCTGCCGTGTGCAACCTTCCTCTCTCCTTCCCCCATCAGTGCTGCAGCTGTGCTCAGCATCGTAGCTTCCCATAATAGCAGCTATAACCAACTCTGTAAATCAGGCTCTGTAATTATGGGACCCAATGTGGAATAACAGGATGAACATATTGGTCAGCAGCCACTTTGAGGAAAACATGCAAATACACTGAGGGGCCCCAGTAGGTGCTGAAAACAGCTCATACCGAAATCCTGACTGTCCTAACTGTCTGAGTGGTGATTTGTGCTTTTTCTGTCTCCAAATGAAGCTGAGAATCAGCTCTATCCTTCTCACTCTCCTCTGTTACCTTCTAAGAGGGCAACCGCAACTGTGCAGTAAACCACATCTCTTTGCAGAAGAGTTTGGAAATGAAAACAGCGGGCAAGGCTTTGATTTCCCTCGCCATCCTCTACAACGGACACTTGCAAAAGTGTCCTGATAAAAGGCCCTGGTATTCTGCAGAGCCCTGGTGTCGCACCTGAGAGCTCAAACTTGGTGCTTTCAGGCTTTCAGTCATCAATAAACAAAGCGATAACACTCTCTTTCTGGATGTGCTCTCTCTTCTGCAGTGAAATTGTTTGTTGCCATGGATATAGCTTTGTCTTGAGAGGCACATAACCAAAATGAATTTAAACAGACCCTCATGGCTCAATATTTTCATAGGAGCCTATGCCCAACTTCAGGCTTCCTAGAATTATTTTACTTGTCCCTGATGCAAGGAATACGAAGCACCCAGAGCTTCAGCTGGAGAGGTAATGGATGCTTCTTAACTGTAAGGAAAGATGGAATAAATTTTGTAAATTACTTTGCCCAAACCCAGAAAGGTAAAGGAACCTCTCTGATCTCAGCAGCCAAAAAGATAGGGTAGAAATTTCTCTATTGTTTATTCCTGAAAATTTGAAACTACTTTTTCTTGCCAGTCCTATTTTTTTTTTTTTTTTTTAGGAGTGCCTTTCAGTCTGGGGTTTCCAAGATGTGTCATATTGCAGCTCATAAATGGACTTGTGTTCTGAGTGAACAATAGTTGTTACTGTTTAATGCAGAGATTCGATAAAATTTGCTAATGACTGCTGCAGAAAATGGGCAAATCAAGTGGAGAGAAGTTTTCAGTTTCTAGCCAGGAGCAAAACTCCCACTCCCTGGCTTATGAATTTCATTAGGTGGAACTAATTAAAGGGATGTTTCTTATTACCAAGATGAGAAGCAGTCCAAGAGGAGTCCAGGGAGGTTTGCACGCTGCAGCACAATTGCTTTGCTTTTAAATGCTGCGAAAGCATTGCGTCCTATTTAATTTGACATTCCTGTGTTTGTTTCTCTTCGTGACTCATAGCACAACACTGGCAGCAGGCCTAGGAAGTAGGTTATGGGATCTGGCGTGGGGACACTGGTGGATTGTATTCCAAGTGTTGTGCTTACATTGCACCACCAGCCATGAAAGCATCCAGCAAACTGTGTTCATACTGCCCAGCAAGCTGGTGGCTTCAAAAATCAGATTAACAGCTGCAGCAGCAGGCTGAGCTTGAGACAGCATTTAATTTGCCACACCTATTAGCCTAGCTTGTTCAATATGAAACAATTCTAGCACGTGAATAAAAAAGCTCTGCAAAACATGCAGTTCTCCTAGCTGTCACCTGCTATTTTTAAGCAATACATTGATCCTTTCCAGCCTCTCACTTGTCCCCTGACAGACGCTGCACTGCAATCATCAGACCTGCACAAATATAGGATGATCAAGTAATTGTTGACAGAAATTTCATGAGGGCTCTGATCTCACCCACTGATGGGAATTAAACACACTCGTTTTCACACTGATGGGGACGTCATGTTGAGGGGGGGCTATGGAGGGTGGCAGCAGCTCTGCCTCAGCTCTTCAGCTCTCAGTCTCTCCAGTACAGCCCAAGATCTCAGATCCCTCCCTCTGGCTTAAGCTAATTAAAAGGCAAGGACATCATGCTGCTCTTGCGGACTCTGAAGCTGAAAACACCAGTGGTATGTCTTGGGAAAGTCCAGGTACTTTGTCTAGCATTGCTCTTAATTTGGTCTTCTGCAGAACAAAGAACTCACAGTAAAGCAAATAAAATGTTTAGGAGGGTCCTTTGGCTTTACATGGACATTTCACGCTCAATAAAGCCAGCCGGTCATAGCATACAGCTGGACAGTAGGCTATGTCAAACCCTGCTTCCTTAACCCAACCCCTCTCTGCAGGAGGACCAGAGTCAGGATTAGATTGTCTATCTTCCTTTGCTGCTTTCTTCTGAAATAGGGCAGATGATTTCTTGCAGCTCAGTAACAGAAAATTAGTAATATTTGGAGAAAGCACCACAAGAAGTGATCATTTACAAGCTGAAGAAATAAAAGTGTCATTAAAAGATATTTGTCTGTAGTGCCTACCATAATCACGTTAGTGGCTTCTCGTGTCACTTAAAATGGTGGGTGCATTTTGCAACGCAGATACCAAAAAGGTGTGTGCATGCTTCTGTGTGTTCTGCTGGATACAGAGCTAAAAGCTCAACTAAATTAAGTTTAGTTGAGTTTTGAGAATTTATGGGGAATGTACAAAGGCGCAGGTCAAAGGCAAGATGGAACATTTGTGCTGACTTGCAAAGATCTGGATAACAACATTAGTTCTGAGTGACTCAAGATTGATTTTTTAAAATATTAACCAGAATTCAGCTAAGCAACGAAGCAAAACCAGAGCTGTTCCCTATTGCCTTTCTTGGGAGCTGCTTTCTTAGGAGTTTCTAAAAAGTGGGCCTGACCTTCAGGATGACCATCCCGAGGTCAGCAGAGCAGTACAAATCCAGCTCTTCTGCCACCGCGCCACTACCAGCACTGCGAAGGAACATGAGTTTCCTTGGGAAACCAATGCAGCATGTGCCCATCTTCTCAGGTCTTCCTGGAAATGTTAGCTTGCATTTTATCATGCTCTCAGGTGCTCAGGGAAAATTTCAGAGAGCACTTAATTCTCCCTGAACTGAAACATCTCCTTTTTTTATTTTTTGCAAGCTGTAGCTGTGGAACATCACTGTTAGTTACTGTTGGCTCACAGCAGCTCTTCTGTCCTCTTCTACACTTAGAGACTCCTTTATTTATAGCTACACAGTGGAACATCTCTGGGGCTGCATGAGTACCGAAGTACACAGAAAAAGTGAAATTAAGCAAGACATTAATACATTACTTAGGTTTTTGTTTTGATGGTTATTTTGCAGCTTGGAAACAAAGAAGAGAGCCAGTGCCATACCGCCAGCCAGCTGGAGACAGGCCAAAATTTGGAGTCACACACACACACGCAAACACACACGGTCTCACATTGTCTCTTTCTTCTTTTAAACCCTTGACAAGATTTTTTTTTTCAAAGCTTCCTAAACAGCTGTCTGGCTTCTCCTTTGGAGAAGAGGAAATGGAAGATGGGAGCCGTGATCGAGGCTGTCGGAAGCGGTTGCAGACCAGCTGTTCCAAGCACTTGCCTCACATCGGGCTTTCTGCCTGGAAGATGCTAGAAAACGGGTCCCAGGAATGGCTTCATATGGTGTCAGAGTGGCAGATCCTTCCCTGTGGGGGAGATGATGGAAAACACGTGATCATTTGAGACTTCATGCAAGTTTGTAATTTTTAAATATATTGCACGTTGCCATTGTAAATGCAGCAAAAGGGCAACCTTCCTGCAACTCTTTGGGTCATAGAGCAGATGAAGCTCCATAGATGTTTTATTTTGATTGTCACATGGTCCAAATCAGTTTAGCACTGGTAAAACATTGTGTTATCCATGAAAAGCAACTTCTGTCTCCAGTCAGGGCTGTCAGCTCACACTTTCTCTGCAATAATGTGTTCTTCTCTAAGGCTGTAATTTTCTATGAAGAGAAACATTAGATAGAGGTCTGATTTATCAATTATCCTAATAAAAATCATGTGGCTTCCCATGGTAGGTCGATATTATTTTTAGAATGACATTTTGCCACACACTGAAATAATAAACACCATACAATGATGGCTTCCTTTTTTTTTTTTTTGTTTTTAATCTTGTGCCCATGAAATCAGTGAGTTTATCCAACTGAAAGGAATTATCTTCTTTCTTACTCTTCTCTCCTCAAGCACTGCTTCTCCCACAGGGAAAGGTGGTGGGTCAGCAGGATGCACTTTAAAAATCTAAGTGCACTTTCTTCTTGACATTTTAGTGCAAAGACAGAAATATCCAAATGGAATAACCTAGTTGTGGGGTTGAAAACTGCAGCCTGTCAAAATATCAAGCCAAATCCAGTGTTGGTCGCTTGACTATAAGAAACACATCTTGATAACAACTTTTTCCCCTTGCTGAATAGTGTATTTTAAAAGTATATCTGAAAGATCGAGTAATGCCCCCATGTGTCATTTTCCCCACCTCAGCACTGGATGGCTACAATAATTAGCATTCCTTCTTTCCTGAGCTAGAAGATCCATCCATATGCAGTCTTGTTGCTCTGTCTTAAATAATGCACACGTCCATATGTGCGTGTAATTTCGACATGAGAACAGGATCTATAATAGCTAAGCAGTAAGCTCTGGCTCACCTGAAGGTATAGTCCTTCATTTGTGAAATCCCAACAGCAGTTACCACTGGAAACGATTATGGCTCCATGTGAGAAATGAACAGGACCAGTGGAACTTAAAAGGCTAAGAGGTGTCTGGGTTTTTCCACACATTACTATGTCTCCGAGACATATTTATTAAAATTAAAAAAAAAAAGGGGGGGGGGGGGGGGGAGGGACTTGGGTGAAGCTTTGCCCACAGAAACGCTGCTGAGTAAGTTTGCTCCTGGTTTGTCATGCTAATGTCTGTCTCTCTCTTACTTGGACCTTATTGGCAAGGAGAAATGGATAAGCTACAAATCTTAATACAAGGAAAAATCTGAAATAGCAAAAGGCACCCATGCTTTAATCCTGTAGAAGTAACAATGATGAGTGTTATCTGACCTGCTTTTACCAGTATAATAAAAGGAGTGTCTTTCCACGAAAAATCAAAGCAGCAACAACCAGCAGAGACTTAAGGTTTGACCTGAATTTAGTGCTGGACAGTTTCGCCCACAGCCCTACCAAGAGGTGCTGGCTTGCTCAGGGAAGGGGTGAGGTGTGTCTGGTAGCCGTGAGGCAATGCATCTTGCTGTCCAGCTTTTCTGCATGGTGCAAACCTGTAGATCCGACCCTGCAGGATTGAACTGGTATTTTCTGATCGTCTCAGGCACCCTTGGAGTATCTTTTAGTTTTTCAGGAAAGTGCAGCCCGCTCCAGTGACCTGGCCCCGTTCACATCTCATATTATAAATACAGGCTTGACCTCATGGCCTGACTGTCCTCAAACGTTCGTGCCTGCAGGGTTGGAGCATAACACTATAGAAATAGGATAGGGGAAGTTTCTTGGAAACTGCTAGGACAGGCACCAAAAATAAAAGGCTTCAGAGCAACAAGTGGAACCACACAGACACAGCAGTGCTCTTCTCTGTTTGCTTTTCTGGTTGACACTTTTACGCTATCTTCTCCACTCCAGGACATTTGTGGGAGGCTATAAATATATAGAGTCTGTGCAATTGTTCCTGTGGAAATGAGGGTTTCTGTGTCCCTGTGCTTGGGACTGAGCGACAGGTGTGCGTCAGGCGTCAGTGCCGTGATGCGGGGCTCCGCTGCTGGGCTGCTCTGGGACACCTCTCCAGCTGCTTAGGGAGAGGAAATGAGAAGCTTGATGTTTTGAGGTCTGTACTGCTTATGTGGCACAAGTGAAGGCACCGTATAAGAGCTGGGGATGTTTTTCCTAATTCCTGATTGTAATATACAGCTATTCCATCTCTCCTCACCCCTCCTCTGTCACAGCTTGCACAGAAATCCCAGCATGCCCACAGCAGTGAGTGGCTGGGACAGGGACCTGCTCTGAGACAGAGCATGCAGTAAAACTTCATTACGAGGCGCAAATTACCCCAAAATACTCAAGCCTCGGAAGGCTTCTGCCCAGAGACCGTCCCACATAGCTGCAGGAAGAGCACAGAAAAATTCTCCTGTGCCTGTTTTACTGGGAACACTACTTGGGGATCTGAGCAAAACCACAAGATTAGTGATGAAATGCAGCCTCTGATGCTTTTTGTGGCAGGGCACTGCAGCGTTAGATGGTTCCAATTACAGCGCTGGGACCTGGGTAGGCTGTGTGGGCATGCTGGGGATGTGCTTCCCCATGAACACCATGGGGCAGGTGATAAAGCAGATCAGGCTCCTTCCCTCCAAACACCGAGGCCCCAAATCTGTCTGGGGCTGGTGTACACTTGTGAAATGAATTTTACCACCCCAAGCTGACTCCAGAATATCCTCTCTGCTTAGTTTCTGGTTACTGAGTCCAGGGAGAAGCAAACCAAGGCAGAAGGGTGGCCCGGCTCTCTGCCTGCTAACTTTGAACCTGGAAGCTGGTACGACTGAGCAGTGGCTATACACAGGATGTGCAACACCTGTAGGGTCCTTTGAAGCTTGGGAGTGAGGACAGGCAGGTTTTGCTCCATAAATAACTCCTCAGCTCTGTGGAACAGGCCAGGCAGCAAAATAAGGCTAAATGAAAAATTATAGGGTGAATTTGGCCTCATAATCACACACAGATAATTTGTTGCTTGAACAGAATCGGCTGAATATAAACAAGTCTTCAATGTGCCTCATTAATTGGAGCTATTTTCTAGCAAGCCCCATGGAAATATGAAGTGGCTTTGCTCTGCAATTTGTGATAGAGTTTGCTATTAAATATGTTCACTGTAATTGTGGCAATGTGTCTCATTTTGGAAGCTTTCGCAGCCACCATGTAAAAATAACAGAAGATGGCAACAACCAATGCCCCAGCACAGATGTCCTCCTCCATTTGCTGCTTGCTGTTGCCGCAGACAGGTGTGCTGGGTGAACCTAAGCTGTGAAGCTCAGTAACGCTGATGGCAATGAGAGGCATTTTGGGATAAGTGGCTTTCCTTTACCGGTAGCACCACATGGGATAGGTTGTAACAGGTTTTTGCTGCCCGGACAGTTACAATGCCCTATCTGACCTTCATCCAACTTCGGCTTTCCATCTGTAGTCACAGCAACAGTCCCGTACGCCTCTGCACAGATATAGTGCCTAACATTAATCATACCTGACTGTTTTATACCCTCATCCCGTGACCCCCCAAAGCTGCGATCATGCTGGGCTGCCATATAGCGAACACTCACATCAGCCTCTTGTTAACGTTGGCCATATGGTGTCAGAAACAGCAACGTTTATAACGTGGACATGCTGGGGCTTAAGACAGTAACTTAAAACATGTTTCCATAATTCGGGGCACAAAGTGTTTGCTTTAAATGTACAGTTTATTTTAATCTGTGTGGTTTATACTGGACAGAAAACTATGAGTGGGTAAAGGCCAAAGCTGATTATGAGCCAGGTGAGCTTGCTCAGCCCAGAGATCTTTGTGTCAGTGACAGAATATGTCCACAGCTTCCCCCAGCCGTAGAAGACTACTACATGGCACAACCAAAATAGACCTGCATGGTATTGAGTGATTTGGTTGGTTGATCACACTGCATGGATCTGGGCTTTCAGCGACCTGAATATGACTGAGAAAGGATCATCCAACTTCTTCAAGGAGCTCCGGTCTCGGTGCTGGCAGAGTGTCATGTGGCCGAAAGGGGTTAACAGGAATATGGGTTTGTGAGAATGAAAATAGCTGTCAAATATTTAACCAGCATCTCTCTTTCGCCCCTGCGGCAATTGCTAGTGATGCACGATCTCTGTGCTGCAAGGAGCGTGCTTGAAGCAGCTTCTCGACGTTAAGGAACCCATGGTAGATGATGAAGTTGTGGCTTTACTCGCTGCGTTGAGGAGGAAAGGTCTCATTCATGGAGCAAGCAGCAGCGCAGAGATAGCTGAGGGAGAAGGTGCCCAGAGGTCTTATGTGTACGCACACACGCTTTAGTGATGATCTGTGAGCAAGGTGACGTTTGGCAGCAGAGAGCTTCCCCAGCCTGTAGTCTAGCTTTGCCACAGTGGGACGGACAAGTTTTCTCTTGACCAAGACCTTCTGACTTTCTCTAAGCACACGAGCAGCCCGTCCTGGAGAACGTCAGCGCAATTTCACAGCGTGTCTTTTTCAAGGACACGTACCGTGATGACACATGTCACCCAGTGTCATTTGCGCCTGAAAAAATATGGCATTCAAGAGTAAACGCTTGGCAGAAACAACAGCACAGGCTCCAATTGAGACAGGAATACTTCATGCTGTGCAGACCCTGGCCTGCTGGAAGGGGGCACGCTCTCTGGAAGATAGGGAGGGAAATGTGTTGCTAATTTTACTGGACAATTTCTGCCCTCTCCTCCTTTTCCTTTTGCAGTTGCCAGCCTCCCTGGTTCCTCTTAAAATAGAAACATCTGACACCTTGTTTAACTTATGCTGGGGGCCTGCAGGGAGGAGGAGGAGAGGATAAAGCCCCTCTCTGCAGTGTGTCAGTCAGCCTCTTCTAAGAAGCCCTGCTGGGAATCGCATCCCAGTCTGCCACCTGCATCCAGCTTCACAACCACCTACCTGGTCTTCTTTTCTTGCCCCAACTTTGTGCAGGCTCGGGGACTTCCGTGCCATAGTCCTCCTGGCTCACATCACTCTCTGACATGACACTTTCTGGGCGTGCTGCTGTGGGAGGCACGGAACAGTGACAACCACCATGAAAAGTGGGGACTTCTCTTTGCCACGTGGGCAGGACACCTGCACCAGCAGTGGGGACAGAAGCTCAAAATGGAGAAGGGGTATTTCAGTGTGGTCGAAGTGGAGCTCTTCTTGCATTTTAATGAGACTGTTATTGCCTGCTTGCAGTTAATCTCACCACGTGTTATTAGCTTCAAGAAGTATGGCTCAGTCATGTTGCCATGCTACTGCACATACTGAATTAGCCGTGAGGGAGGCAGATTGTGCCTCCAAACAGTTCAAGTACTTTCCAATCCTCATATGATGACCCATGTAATGATTTGGGTTCTCCTTATTCCTCCCTCCCATGGAAGATCTCCTTTCCCCTTATTACAGATGAGAAACCTGGCTCGATCTCTGTTTTTCTGAAGGAAATACACAGAGAAAACCTGCCAGAGGCTCCATGACACATCCTCATGGGGAGGGTTTTTTGGATCTTTTCTCTGGGGGAGATTGAAGGAGCCTTCCAGTGATAAAGCACTTGGTGCTCTTTATGAGCCCAAAGCAGCAGTGCATCCCTCCCTGGAGGAGACACGTGTACAGTCAAGCACAGCGGAGGAGCTTCAGCCCATGGGACTGTCGGTAGGTATGTGCCCACCTTCCCTGTAGTCACGTTGCAGCTGTGTCTGCCCCATTCCGTTTGTCCCAGGTGCAACCATGGGACAGTTCTCCAGAGAGGGCACCCTGCTCCATAGGTGAGCTGGAAGCCGCTTTTTTAAGGAAGGTGTTGTAATGCAGCCCTGATGTCATCTGGCTAAATTCCATGCAAGCCACGTCCTATATAACTTTCTAGTCCTTGCCACCCTGCCAGCTCAAATGTTGTATCTTCTAAAATCCTCAATTAGCAAAGCAAAGGGGAATGTAATGGAGATAGAAAATGCCAGTAAGAAGTACATACAGGTGAAAAAAGTAAGAAAACTTTTCTGTCAGAAATCCCCTGAACTCTAGAGATATAGGAAGCTTCTTTCCTCGATCTCTCTCTCTTTTTTTACTATTTAATAAGCTGTTCCCAACCTCATGTTCGGCTTCAGGCTGAAAAGTCTGGTCAGGCCTTGGGAATGTAGTCTCTTTGTGTGCATTATTTCTCTGTTTGTTTTCTCATGGCTTTGCAATGAGGGCAGAGGAAAAGGAGACAAATATTAAGGTCCAGCCCCAGTTATATTCCCACCACTTAGCTAAGGATGACCTCAATTTTGCAAGAATTAATCAGGATCTCTGCGGTCTCAGGAATGCTTGTGCATTGTGATGGAGACCCGTAAAGCACTTAGATGTGCTAGAGCTGAAATGATCAACAGGATTCCAACTACTTAAAAAACAAAGTGACATTAGACATTTCTATTTATGTGACAACGGCAGAAGCATGAGACAAGCCCATTCTAGCTCTACTCCAGGACTGCAAACATAGTTTGGCCATCTGGCACCTGAGAGTAGGAAGTTTAAATTGGATTTTAATAATACATTGCACCGTCTGATGCCACGACAACTCAAAGGAAACCCACTCTGCTTACACCTTTAAGCCTGCAGCCTGAGCTGAATCCCAAAGTGTGAAGGAAATCTGCTATTTCTTTTCAAAATTATCAAGCACTTTGCTATTAATGGGGGGGGGTGGGGTGGGGGGGTGGTGAGGGGGTGGGAGGAGAGAGACAATAAAAGAAAACGACTTGGGCTTGTCATTTCTGTTTTACAAAGGAAGCAGCAATTAGGTGACAGGTGTGTAAATTCCCCAGTAATCCTGCTCAACACAAACCACACACTGATTTGAGTCTGTTCTTGGAAATCCTTTACCAACCCATCTCCTAGAAAGAAACGATCACACTAAACCCATTATTTCCTCTTGAGCTCTGAAAAGTTTTTTTTTCCTCATTTGTTTCTCCAGAGAAGCTGAAAGGTTTGGAGATTGAAAACATAATGATGGCTTTTAAAAGAAACTGAATTTTAAAATTAGAGACTAACGCAAGAGATGGGAAAGATGAGTGATGGTAGCTAGCAAGGTTTGTCACTCTCTCCAAGCTTTGTGGTATTCCAGCTTGAAACAGCTGTAAATCATTTCTACCTCTGGCCTACGCGAAGCAACATCTGTGGGTGCCAGTGCAGCACGCACAGCTTGCACGGCTCCCTTTCACTCCTTCCTGGTATCACCTGGGTAAGGGCTTCAAGTCCTAAATGGCTGAGGTAAATTATTAATCACATGTGCTGTTTAACTAGCTACCACATGGTTTTCACTTTCCAAACTGCAGCCAGCTTGGTTTTTTTCCTTTAGGATGAAAAATACATCTGGATGCAGCCACAGGGTTTCTCTGCAGCTTTTACGATGTGTTTATGTTAAAGAAGGCTAAAAAAAAGGCTCTTTCCATCTCTGTCCTGTGTACCTGTTGCAGGTTGAATTGCAAAGATCACAATGGTGCACGTTATTTTGAGGAAGACTCACCAGGGGTCCCTGCAAGGGCAGGAGCTGTGCCTGGCCACCACCACCTCATGTGAGCTGCGATCCCCAAGCTGTATTTGGGGGCGAGAGGGACCTAGTCTGAAATCTGAGCCATCAAATGTCCCTGACTAACAGGAGGAATGGAGGTAGATGGGCTGTGAAACAAGTACCTGAGTGAAGGGTCTGAGTGCAGAGGGAGCTGCAGGTGACGATCCCCGAGTGCAGATGCATGGCCAATCCCACCTTCACTGATTAGCAGACCTTACCACTGGATGTGTGCTGAATAGTTGTGAAATGCAGTGGTTAACTGCAGAATCAAAACTTTCGCATTGCGAGAACCACTGTCCGAAATGTCTGTAGCTGGGCTGGAAAGACATTACCTCTTGCTCCTTCCTGGGCACCTCAACCTTACTCTGCACTGTCAGATTTGGCATCACCAAATTTGTGGTGTATTTGGTCTGTAAACGAACCATCCAGGCTCCAAGCTGCCAGGCTGATGTTCTTCTTAGGCAGTGAAATTCAAAAGGAAACAATTAAAATTGGAGCTACTGATAGATGTATGATTCTATGATCCTATGTTCCTTGTCTGGTTGTGTATCGGCTGTACTGGCATAAGTTCCTGAGTGGTAACATAGACAGTACACATGAATGGATGGACGAGAGTGGAAAATGAAGCTACCCTGGCTGCCGTTCATGTCATCACCCAAAGTTCTTGACAGTTTCTTGGGATCACCAGGTGGTGGAGGATACAGGACATTCAAAGTATGACCTGCTCGTGGTTTGTTTCCGGGTTGGGTGGTTTTTTTGGTTTAGTTTTTTGGAGGGGATGTTGTTTGGTTTTTTAGGGGAAGATAAATATTTCCCTTCTTTTAGAAACTTCGTGTTGTTCCGTTTCCCCGCTCCCCCTTGCGCTCTTAACGTTACCAGTGATTGGTATATGTATATGTTAAGTCCATCAATCAGCATTTCAATCAGTTGAGCATAAAGCCTGAGATAACAGCTCCCTCTGCTATGGTTGGTACATGCAATTGGATTCTGCTTTGGCTTTCATTTTTGTCTGACAATGAAGCGGTGAAATAACTCACTATATATTTATGAGGACTCACAGGCTACATCACTGTGGCTGCATGGTGACCCGGCTGCACCATGCCCTTATGGATGTTTATGGAAAGGGGCAAAAGGGAGTGCTAATTTTAGGACTAATCATGTCGGAAAAGATCATTACGATTTTGCAAAAAAAGAGAATCGATAGTGTATTGAGTGTGTACGCAGGAGTGTCTTGTCTAAAGTGTGTAATGGCATCAAACGACATCAGTGGAAATATGGGTTAGGTGTCAGCAAAGGCTGTCTGCAGGAAAGGATAATGAAGACTCTGAACAGATTGCCTAGGAAATGTGCAGGATCTCCACTGCTGAAGATTTTTAAGACCATTTGAGAAGGGCATTCACCAGAAATGAGATAAATATGTTTAATCTTTCCATGGACAAAAGGACCCCTCCAGCCCATTTACCATAATTGAATTAAAACAGAAACCTCTCTTTTCCAGAGCTAAATGGTAAGGTGATGGTCAGACACAAGACAGCACCTTCTTTAGGACAAACGGGTTTATTTGCAAAAAAAGTATTAAGAACTCAAGCTCAAAAATCCTTCTTCAGGTGTGAAACAGAGACAACTTACTTCAGAGCTGGGAAACTTAAATACATCCACAAACGTACACTTGCAGCTTTCCTGGAAGAACTACAGACTCGTTGATACATTTTTATGGTACATTACAATCCTCCCCAACTTTACCTTCCAGGTGATGCAAATGAATTATCTGCTTCCCTGGAGATTACCTACTGCTTTTCTTTCTCTTGCTAACATGCCGCCTTCTCCACCAGTGTTAGCTACATTATCTTTCAGAGGTGATCCATCTGCTATGTATCTAGCACATAGCTGCAGCAACCTACATGCCAATCTGAAGTTAGGGATGGAGAACCTCCACCATATTTTTAAGGCAAGCATTCTGGCCCCTCGAGTCAGGAGTCTGGCTTCATGCCCCGATCATTCTGAAATGCTGCCTGTCCCACTGCACCCAGTTCTCAGCAGGAGGGTCTCTGATCCATCTTCTGCACAAGACCAACATCATTCCTGAGAGATGTTTGCCCACCCATCAAAGGCAGAGATCTTCAGCGAGGGAGAAATCACAGCTTCCTCAGACAATCTTCTCCAGTGCTTCATTAACTTAGGTTCTAGAAAGTCTTCCATGCCCTAATGTCTTAACTTCTTACTTTTACCATTAAATAATTTTCTTCTAGTCTTGTCTGCCCTCCTCTGACTTCTCCCTGCTTGGTCCACCAATCATGTTTGAAGTACTGTTGCCCAAATTGTGCCGTTCAGTCCCACTGAGGGGTTTGACAGAAGATAATCGAGCAGAGCAGAATTATCTTGTATTTTCACATTGGGACACACGTTTATATATACAGTACAAGAATTTTACCTTTTTACAGCAAATTATCATTGAGCGTATGCTCAACCTGTAGTCCACTTCCCCAAAACGCCTCCTGAACAGGTAATTCCCTGGTGTGATTTTGTGAAGTTTTTTTTTGCTGTGCAGTGCAGAACTTTGACTAGTCAAAACTGAGTCATACTGTTTTGCAGGGGATTTCTTAAATATTTTTCTTTTTAGTAGTTCTTAATCTATGCACTAACTTACATGCAACTTCTTCCAGCTTCACAGCACTAGCAAATGCCCCTTTTTTTTCTATTCCCAGGGAGTTACTCAAAATGTGGATGTCGAGGGTTAGAGCTGGGCTGGCTCCAGACGAATGACAGATGCTCTCTATTACCCCCTCCCTCCTTCCACCCCTTCCCAAAGAGGGGAAAGAGAAAAGGAGCAAGGGAGAGAGACTGATGGATTGGAAAAGAAAATCAAAACTGCTTTAATGGGAATAATAATAATAAAATGAAATATATACAAATACATACAACACCAATACCGAAACCAACCCTCTGATGGCAACCACGTCACCGTCACCACTGATGCCGTGGGGCAGACACTGGGGAAGGCCCAGTGAAGTTGAGCAATGTAAGCTACCGGATTTAATCCTGAAGTCCTGAAGAGCATGGAGCCAACCCAACCTCTGTCAGGAGTACCATGGGCAAAGATGTGCTTTAGGTCTGGATATTTTAAATTTTCTCTGCTGTTCAAAATAATGAGTTCTTTGATGTTTAATTAAAGCAATTATCTTTCCTATCTGTGCAGAAATGTGCCATAAGTATTTTGCAGGTACAATAAGAGTGTTCAATAGGAAATGCTCAAGCAGCTCTGGAAGCTGGTCACAAAGCTGAAGTCACCTCCCCCTTACGTGAAACTAACCCCTCACTTGCTCACTGTGAGGCTCCTCAGAATTGCATGCAAGAGGAGGATGCCAGGCTTCTTGGAATTCAAAGAGGGGGATGTTGGCTGCTGCAGAAACTGAAGCTTTTGGTCCGGTCTAATCAGGATTTGGGTTTAGAGTGCCATGGTTCTACACTCAGGCTCAGACCTTTACTCACCTACCTTGCACACAGTTACCATGTGTTTCTAAGGGACTGCAGTTGTCCATGAAGAAAAGGACAGGGAGAAAAAAACGCTAGATGTCTGAATAATTATTGTAAATGGAGGATCCACGCATGGTTTTGGGTGTGTGGGCAAGAAGGAATGTCATGGCTGCTTCCAGCATCCCCAACAGCTTGGTCCGAAAAAGAACAGTCCTCCATAGGTACTACCTTCACTGTTTCCCTTATTGCTGATCTAACAATGTGTTTCAGGTCCTTAAGTGTGATAGTAAATACTTCGTATGAGTAAATTGCTCCTTGTCTTTGCTCCTTTTATAGCAAAACACCTGGTGTATTTTGGCTTTTGATTCCTGATGTTTTCCCACACCAAGACTGGGGTTTCTTACTTTTTTTAAATTTTATTTTATTCTACAACATGGTGTGTTTATTCCTATGTATTTTTCTCTGAAGATCACTGCAATGATACCATGAAAGGGTCTGTGCAACTCCAGACACTACAGGTGCATTCAGCTCCTGCTGAAACTACAGAAGGCATCCAAAAATAAATTAAAACCACCAAGTTCTAGAGTGAATCGAGTCTCTTGGGGTATACTGCAGCCACGAAGGAGGAGGGGGCTGGCTGGAGCTGAAAACCACTCCCCCAGACCCCTGCCTAATGGCAGGGTGTGCTGAGCTCTGCCCCTTCCTACATGTGCTCAAGGGGAGCTGACTCCTGCAGCAGAATCTCTGTGGCTGGGCTGGCGTTTTCAGAGGAAGGTCTGGTTTCTGCTGTGCCAAATGCCAGGTTTTGACAAGCCAGGCAATGTCCTCTTGGTACACTTGCCTGTGCATAAGCATTCTGGTTATAATCTGGGGACCGTGTAGACATCACACCTAACCATGAAAACAGTTCTGTTCTCATGTCAGAGGTGCCAGCACACCAGCACGTAGAGGTGCTTGTTCCCTTTGAGTGGCACTGGTTTGTATCAAAAAAAAAAAAAAAAAAAAAAGGCAAGCAAGCCACAGTTTTGCTTCTGCTGTTGCTTAAGCCACTCAATTTGATGCCAAGGAGTGGGGAGCTGAATTTCCATACACCCTTTCTGGGTAATTTCCCTTCCTCTTCTCACATCCTCAAGGAAAGTCTGATTTTCATAACCACTGTATTTGACTGTATTTGGGGTTCTTCTTACTCTAGGTTTTTGTTTTTTTTTTTTTTTACCATGTCAAATATTTTAGACCAGGCTTATGCAAAGAGATTAAAGAATAAGACTGTATTCAGCCAAAAGTAACTATTCTTGTGGGATAATTTGACTAATAAAAGTTTAATTGTATTTCAGGGAACTGTATGGCATTGTGGTGCATTATTTTTGTACCTCACAGCTTGTGCTATTAAAAGAGTGCAGCTAATACAGAGAGATATGGGAGGATGCCAACTGGATTCAGAGTATTTAATCAGATTACTTTGGCTTTGAAATCTCTTCGTTGGTTAGTTATAAAATTTCCTATTAATTTTAGGGCATTTCTGCTCACTTTTGAGGGCTCTCATAACATTTGCTCGAAACCTCCAAAATTATTTGGGAAGGAGGAGATATTTCATGTTCATGTTCTTATTCTGTTTTCCTCTAGTCATTTTTTTTCTGAAGTTTCAGTTTGTGTAACTTTGGAATGGGTGTTGAACACCTTTTGAAAGCGTATGAGAGCAGATGGTTTTAAAGGCTGTTGTCCATGTATCTGAAATCATCTGCCTTCACAGATTTGAAAGTCTTGACTCCATTTTCATTTGCAGCCCTTTGTACAGCTTTAAATTTTGGAGTTTCTTGTTTGAATAAAAAGCATGCCTGCAAAAAGCATGCAAAATATTAGTTATAGATTCAGTCTCCCCCCTACCCCCCACCCCCCATACACTGGGATGGCAGAAAACAACTACTGGGTGGATAACACTTGGGTGGAAGAAAAAAAAAGCAACTACTAATGCTGGGTGCCTCAAAGAAAGAGGAATAAATGACTCACGCTGAAGAGAAGTCCAACTGAGTTCACATTGCTGGAAAAAAATGCCCACCAGAAAGGACATCAGATAACAGAGTACTTTGCCTAGTGAGGTAATTATGATTCAAACAGTAGATGTATTGAAGGTAAGATGAGATAAACTCTCTGAAATTACGGTGTAGGCAGCATGGCGGTGTGGGGTGAAGGTGAGGGCCTGGGAGCCCCTGGGCTGGTGTCTGGTGACCCGCTCCCCTTCCCCACCTCCCTCAGGCTCCCTCGTTTGTGGGAGGATGTGGGCAGGAGGCTGGCAGGGCGCAGGCAGTGGGTTCCACTGCATTTCACAGGAAGAAGTTGGGGTCAAATAGTCTCCTAATAAAACCAAAATCAACAAGTTTTGTACACGGGTCAGAAGGATGCATCTACTAAGGATGGCCAGGGCCCAGTTCCCAAGGGTTTGTTCTTTATTTGAGCCTGCTTGCTCGCTTCTTATCGAGTAGGGGTGTATCTGGTGCCTGTGCCAATGCCAGTCCTGGCTGGATTTTTTCTTCAGCTTCTCATTCCAGAGAAAAGAGAACTTCTGCTATGTTTAAAGAGCAGGGGTGGGAAGAAAACCCTACTGACAGCATATGCCTTATGACAGCACTAGCACATTCATTGTGAAAGTGGTGGGTAACTAATGATGTAAACGCAGGAAAAAACCCCAAACCGTGTTTGGTTTTTTTCCTCTCAAAAGTTCTGGCCTGAGAAGGGGCTGCAGAAACAATCACAGCCTGTGAAATCAGGGCAGTATTTAAAAAACAAAAGAGGTGGGGGGGAAAGGAGGATATATAAGTAATGCCAGCTGGATGTGAAATCAATCTGGCATTTCAAAATAATGAAAATATTTCTTTCTTTCTCATTCATTTGGTCTGGCATGTAACATCAGCGCTGCTGCCACAGCATCATTCAGCGTTAGCATGCTGGAAAGGATACACTAGCAGAGACCCAATTAGTGCTCAGCCCCCCAGAACAGGACACTATTTTGGGATGGTGCCACAGATACAGCACCACTGGAAAGGATGCTCTAAACAGGACCACTTCCCATACCCAAGGAGCACCCAAGTACCCAAGCAGGAGCATTCCCCAGATCCAGGGCAGCAGATGGAAGGGGGGTCCTCAGAAAAAATTGTTTACATTTTGCAGTTTGTAGGAGCAGCCACTGAAAAAGGGACAGGTAGCTCAGCTGACATAAAAGAGGGCTGATGGCAATCGCACGACTTTCCCTATGCAAAACCTTGCATTACTTGAGTCGGGCCTCATTCAATCTAACCTCCATTCAGAGGCAGGCATTTTAAGTTTGAGCTTCCCATACACATAAGATGAGAAAAATTTTTCCAAAACATATGGCACACCCTTGAGTCAGGCTCTGTTGGATGGTCTGAGCATCCCAATTTGCAACAGGAGGAATGAACTTCTTCAGTCTTGTTTAGCTTTACCCCTGTTTCCAGCCACCTCTGTCTTTTGGAGTTATGCTACCACTGGCAAGTGCCGTCAAAGTGATGAGGAAAAGAGACCTTCACATCTTTGTGCTTTGGACACACATATTCGACCCCTTTTCTTCACCCAAATCTGGGAACTGTGGGGATGAAGAGCCATTTTAATGAAGGAGGCACTTTGCTGAGCCTGCAAACCCCAGACCTGGAAGCGTTGAACAGGGAGATAGCGTTTCACACTTTGTTTTAATGCCTGCTCAGGGGGCACTCTGCGATTAAGATGAGCCAGAGGCACTGGAGAGCTGTAAGAACACATTTGGGGGAGCATGGCAGCACAGACATGCAGGTTGCTCCCATGCTGGAACAGGCATCACAGAGCTGTTCAGGAGGAGATATCACCTCCCCACCTGGGAAAGCGTCATGTGCTTGACCACTGGAACACCCCTCTCTGCCCTTGGACCAGATTTGGCACTGCTTTTCCCAAAGCAAGGCACACCAAAGGTACGGTCTCATTTTAATGGACAGGATGGACTTTGCAAGGGAAGGCTCCAGACCTACTTGGACAAGTGACAGAGGAGCACTCGGTAGGAAGAGGAACCAAAGAAAAAAAAAATGGGAAAAGGAAAGGGGTCTCCAGGGGTTGATATAAAGAGGAAGTTGCTGTAAATCAAGCTGAGTTAGACCCTGCAATGACATCAGGAAGCTAAGTGCTTTCCATGGCATAAACAGAAAGCAGACAAGAGGTGAGTGAGGAGGCAGTAAGGGAAGAGACAAGTACAAGAGATGTTCAGATACTGCACCAAGCTAAAAACCACCACAATTCAGTTTTCTATAAGCAGATGTTAAATACTTGGGATAAAACCAGGGAAGTTGTTGGGAATTAGGGCATGAAAATGCAAGGAGCCACACCATGGGTAAAAAGAAAGCACCTTACCACATACATGGACAAGATCATCTTCATCCCAGGACCCCTAAGAACTCATGTGTCAGACTGCATGAAGTCATTAATCGAACAGTAACTACTTTTTCTGTAAACCTACTTAGTCAGAGGTGCTAAGCCAGACTTAGAAAAAGGGAAATTATTCCTAGCCAGTTAACCACTGAGGTCTTGATGTTAGGAAAGGCCTAGAACAAAATTTGAAGGACAAATAAAAATTAAAAGAGTGTTCGGGGGAAAAAAAACCACCTGTGAAGTTCAGACTGGGTTTAGCAGGAGTAACTCAAGCCAGCCTAGTCTGATGGACAACCAACAGATGGGTAGAAAACTGATAGGTAATTGATTTTCTATGCATGAGAGATAAAATAGATTCAATACAGCAGAATTTCAACAGATGAATTTGATACAGAGATACCTAGAAAATGATCAAGGAAGCTAATGAAGATGGGCATTAGTGTACAGATGATAAGATAGGTAAAGGTTTGGCTCACAGTGAGAAACACCTTTTGTACTTTAGGGGAGCATCCAGCCAGGGGGAACCTGCCAGTGGCATTACTTGCAGATGGGTCTTGGGTTTGTTTTATTTAAAGACTTAGATGACTGGGTTTTGCATAGACGAATGGGAGCATGCTGATGAACCCTGCTTTAATGTTGATGAACCCTGCTTAAATCCAGAGTAGGACTGGAGCGGTTTTTTGGGAAGAACTAGTTGAGTTTGAGGAGCAGGGCAATATGTGCGAGATGAGGTGGGGTAACACAGATCTGCAAAGTGATGCACAAAGGAAATTTAGTGCTACGCTCTGGGAAATTTGTCCATTGAAATTCATCTGGCCTGAAGTGACCTGAGCACTGGACTCAGCTGTGGGTGACTATGGAAAACAAATGTGAGGTGACTGCGAAACATACAAAGCAGCCTCAATAGGTGTGAAAGCTCGTGTGGAGGAAGGATATTCTTAGCCCTAAAAAAGGCGCTGGCAAGCCCTGACTTACACAACTCCAATTACTCACTTTCAAGAGAGAGAAATTTTACCGAAATCAAGCAGGGACAAGGATATAAAACTGGGTTAAGGGGGAAAAAAATGACCTAATTGCTAAAAGGTAAATAAAAAGCTTTGGCTTGCTTTCCTTAGCAAAACTGAGACTGAGAGGAGCTAAGGTTGCTGTCTATTGAAATAATGCAAGTAACTCCAAAGGAAGGAATACAAACTATTCAAGCTGGGGAGATGGTCAACGCAAAAACAAATGGGTCTGAACTGTTTGCTGTTAACTAAAGCTGGAAACTGGGGGATATCTCCGGTTTGAGAGCAGCAAGGCTCCGGGACAGCCTTCAGAGAGAGGCAAATGCCCAGCTGGCATGAAGACGGAGTTTGAGGAGGGTGAGAAAGAGCTGTAAGCAAGGGGGCACCACTTGAGGTTATAAGAATGTAATTCCCACCCTATCTTCTGTTTGATTAAACAGTAATCCCTTGACAAGCCTCACAGCAGACTCTGTTTGCTCTGTGCTGTATCAATGTTTATCTCATTCACAGCAGAAAAAGCAAACCCGGGAAACTGGAATTACACTCTGAGGAGAAACAACACGGTGCCCTCGCTCACGAGGTGTGGAGGGTAGATCTGCCTCTGGGTTTCAGCAGACTATTCTTGAGCCATCTTCCATTCATTGTTGGGAATGAGAGCTAAATAAATTCTAGCCTGTTTCATAATGGAGAGACTGGCCTCTCTAAGAGGTAAGACACTTCCTTTCTTTGCTTGAAACATCATGAACTTTCAAACTTGGCAAGGCTCTTTTGAGTTCGATCTAATAATAAACCCAAACCTTACATTGCACAAAAGCAATGAGTCTGAACTTGCCTGAACTTGCCTTGGGGAACTGAGATCCAAAGCTCTGTCATTCCCTCAAAAGCCATTCTCCTCTTTGCAAGGACAGGATGTTGTTGTAACAGGGCATCCTTGCTGTTTGCTCAGCCTCCCTTCCTCGTGATGAAATCCCTCTATAGCGACTCTGGAGGTCCTCCTTCAGCTCCCGTTTTGGGCATACAATGTGCTGCCCAATTAATCCCCACTCTTTTCTATGAGTGATTTATGGAGATTCGAAGGACATTGAGACTCAGCACATTCTCTGTTTTCCAAATGTTGGTGCAACGAGAGTGGTACTTTTCCTGCCAGTGGGAACCTGAAAGACCTGATGGACTTTTCTGGCAGGACTTGATGCCAGCGGAAGGGGTGCCAAGCCGCCCAGGGAGCAAGAGGAAGTACAAATGTGCGTTTGCTTTGACTTCCTCTGGGAACTACAAAAAAATATTTTGACTTGATTTTACAGTTCAGTTTCTCATTAGCACAATGCGAGCACACAGCCAGTGATCAGAAATGCCCTTGCTTAATTTGCATTGGTTCCCGTTCAGTTATTAGGCACAATTGACATTAGATGAACAAAAAAACAACCACTGCATTGAAGAGCAAGTGAAATAGTTCTTTTCTCATAATTTTTTTCTTGCGGTACTGGTTCTTTTTTAAAAAGAGAATGGTATTATGTCATCATGAGGTATTTATTCTGGGAGGGAGGAGGGGAGTCTGCAGTGTTTGTTCTAGGTATCTAAATTTAAATTACTAACTTAAGCACATAATCTCCCTAGGCTGCCTATTAAAACAAATGGAGAGGGAAGGGCTCCTCTAGTGAGCAGTTCAAAGGCTCTTGCTTAACAGAACAATATTTTATTACCATGCCATGCAATATAACAGGTGTTTATGGTTATATTTTATTTTACCTTCTTGCATGCTCCTGTTCTCCAGGACGATGTGAAAAGCACAAGCTCTCTGTATATCTGGGTTTGTTACTCACCATCTTCCTATATTTTATTATGCAAATCACAAAATTACTAGAGCACAAAGAAATGAAATAGGTCACTTCCTTCCCCCTGTATAAAAACAAACAGTCCACTCTGATGTTGAGTTCGAAGCTCAGCAATTTTTACCTATGCAGGAGTGGAGATTGCTGGGGGAAACCCATCCCTTGGAGTTGGAAAGTGAATTTGGACTCATATAGGCCTGATCCAAATCTCATGGAAGTTGGAAAGCCCATGATTTAGGAAATGTTACACTAAGTTATTCCCAAATCCAATTTGCCTATAATTCTCTTTCAGTGGGAACCACCAGCAGATGCTTTTGGTGAATGCTGAAACAGCTTTGCAATAGGCAGGCTGCGACATTTGGTCACATCCTAACCCTCCACAGACAGAAGCCATCTGAAGTGAGATCTGACACATGAATGTTAATTTCCCTTCTACATGTTATCTTAGCATTAACCATTAAAAACATAGGTTTTCTTGCTGCTCATGTAATAGGAAGAAGCTGTAGCTACAATACCTCACCTTCAGAGAAGCAGTGTTCTTGTAAGAAAATTGAGGGGGAAAGGTTTAGATGAAATTACTGAGAGTACTCAGAGAGCAGTCACCAGGTGAACACTGTCAAACTGGAAAGATTTACTGAGCTGGATCCCTAGGGATATGGCCTGGGTTCTGGACTATTCAGTATTTTCACTAATAATTTGGATGGAAGGGTAGAGAGCCCATTTGTTAAGAGTTTCAGCTAAGAGCAAGAGACACTAGGGAGGAAAGGATTAGTACTCAGGAGATCTCAGTAATTAGAGGAATGGTCTGGAAATAAACAGGGTGCAATTCAGTGAAGACAAGTGCAAATCTGCACCTGCCTCGAAATAATCAGCTCACATGCACATGGTGACAGAGAGCAGCCAGGTAGTTGCTCTGCCATGAGGGAGCTGGAGGTTATGATGGAGCAATGACTCAGCTGTGGAAGAAAGAAGCATCGGGCTGGGTTGGACAGCTGGGGACGTTGCATGTTAGGCACAGAGAGATAAGCCCTTCAGCTGGATCCCTGGGACTGGTTTCTGGCATTACACCTGAGGAAAGATGTGACTGCAGTCCCGAGAAGCATAAGGCTGCAGAGAGCCCACAAAACAGTGCCTATGAGGAGAGAGAAAGCATTTGTATTTAGCCCAGGGAAGGCAAGGCTGAAAGGAGACACAATAACAATCTTCAAGCGCAGTTAGCCTGCCAAAAAGAGGAAGGTGGTGAACTATTCTGTGTCCAGAAATTATCCTCTGTGGTTTAACCACGATTTTCTGTGGTTAGAAAAAAAAAATAGAGAAGGAGAGAGAAATTGAGATGATTGATAGATAAGTTGACTTTACTGCTTTACTTATGAAGTGCCTTGGGGCATAAAACACATGATCAAACGTAGCCAAGTTACTGCAGCTTAATAAGTTATTGCCTGTTGGCTGAACCATACTAATTAACTACGTGTGTGCCCTGAGCCTGCCTCAATTGCCAGATGAAATGGGCTCACTTAAATTCCTGTGTTTTACTTTGCAGATGAGGCCAGGCTGAAAACTTGTGTAAGATCAGTGATAACAGCTCAGCTGATAGAGGGTGACTTCCCAGGAATGGAAACTTGTCCTTAGTGCTCAGTAGTAACGCTGGCACTGTGGTATCTGGGAATAATGAAATCGATTTGACAAGGGAGGAGGAACAGAAAGCAGACCTAAATATGTGTTAATTCACAGGCTTATGCCAATAGAAAAGTGGCTCTATACAAGTGTATTGGAAATGTAGCAACGCTGAGTTTTATAAAAGACATGCTTGAGGAGCGCTATGTGAAATGGAAGCAGAGGCTTCTCCTTTGTCAGTTTGTTGCTGTTTTATCAAATCCCATAAATTAACCTGGAGAGGACCTTAGGAAGTTATCTTGTTCCCTTCTGTGCTCAAGGCAGGACCAAATACATCACCGCCCTTTCTGACTGATGTTTTTCTAACCTGTTTTTGAAGCCCTGCAGTGGTGCAAACTCCAGTCCCCCTGGACAACCTTTCCCTGTATTTTCGTATCTTCAACCACTCCATCTGATCCAAAATACATAGCTGATGACAAGTTACACAGTTCAGCTTAAAAAAGCCAAAGGACATTCATTTGCTGCTGTGATCCTCTCAATTTTCTGTAGGAAAGTGAAATGCTAGAAATCTTCATAGAGATTATTTGATAGCATAAATATTTTGTAATCTAATTTAGTCTAGAGATGATTGTTTTCCCTTCAGGACATAGATTTTTGCACTGGGAGAGAAACTACAGCATACCAGGAGCTATAATGCTACAGTAATAATGTATACACCACATTTCTCAAGTGCCTGCAACTCAGGAACAAGTTTTCACAGCTGTGTTTTATATATGTGGAAGGAGGTGCTACTACGTATGTACTCGGTGTTAGGCTTCCTAGCTTTCCCAGATATATGGTTTAGACTGAGGATGTGTGATTTAGTTGGAGCTGAAATTTAGTCCAGGTCTGGGCAGTCTGTCTACTGCAGCACAGAAATAATTAGCATCTGCATGAAGTTCATATCCAGATGTGGATCTGCAGGGGGGGAAAGTCTGTTGCTGATTCAAGCTTGGGTTTGTCTTATCTCTAGTTTTAGTGCAAAGAAATTTTATCTGAAAACAGTACTCTCACAGAGTCCTTCCAGTACTGCTAATCCCCCTCCGGTATTACCAAGGAAATACGAGACAATAACTACTCCAAAGTGAAACCGTCATACAAGAAGAACGTGAGAACTGCTGAGCAGACTGTATTTCCAGTTATCTGAGAACAACTCTACATCTACAAGTAGCTGATAATTGTAATGCTAGTATGATTCTCTCACGTCCTTCAGCAGATGCATTTTGTACAGACAGACCCTCGTACAGACGGATAGATTAAGGAACAAACAAACCATTTTCTCCCCCTGCACGCAGAAGGAACTGTATACAGCTTGAAATTGAGGGGCAACACTGGAAAAATGGTGATTAAACTAGGAGGTCATCTTGAAAAAGATGAAAGACAGCCTATTTCTTACACAAAGAACACTGAACTTCTGGGATTTATTCCTGCAGAGGGTACAGGTACTACCAGCTAGTTTAAGAAGCAGTTAGATAAATTCATGTACAACAGGTCCATAAAGAGCCACTAATAAGCAGGGAATAAGCAGGGTTGTGCTCACTAAACTCCCTACGCAGCATGTCCTACCACCATCAAGAGAGGCAGGGTATGGGGTGAGGTGGTCACCTCATCAGCCTTGCACCAGTAGTGCAAGACTGATATTCTTATGAACTGCATCTCCTCCCCATCCTGTCTGCTCTGCCCATGACTCCAGAGCCAAACCTACCTACCACGGGGGTAAAAAGTTTCTTTGCTGCACTTGCAATAGTCTACAAAACTGGAGCTGGCCTATGGGGAAATGGCTAATTGGGGTCATTGGCATAAAGCATCTAAGTTAAGGGTACTTATATCTACTAACATCATTGTCCATCAGCAGTTGTAGCGAAAAGTTGGTGATAGCAAAACACAGCCTGGGAACACCTAGCTATTCCTCAAAATGTCCGGTGTTTGCATCTGGATTCCTCATTCTCTGCTTCAGGAGAGGAAGGAGGGACAGACTATCAGACACACAGCTTGTCTATTTTTGCTTTCACTACATTTGGTGAGGGTTGGAAATGTGATGTATTTTCCAGAGCTCACAGCATCAAATAAGTCTCAGTAGTGTCACAAATAATGTTGTTTCAGGTCTGTGAGGGATTTACAGACAAGAGCCAAAGACCCTTGGAATAGATATCAATAATTCTGCTGTTCAAGCTGAAGGCACATCTCCAAAGCTGTCAGGGGTTGTGTTTTTTTATACTCTCTCTAGCTGCAAGGAGGCAAGACCATCATAATTAGCTGCTAATTGAGAAGCCCACATCTGGAAAGCTCAATTTCAGGGAACAAAGAGTCAGAGAGACCCATTTGCAGGACTAATTAGAATTAATTCATAGCTATAAGTAGAAGGTCTCCCACAGTCCTGGGACTCTCTCTTGTCCTCTCATGAAACACTAGTCTAAACATATGCATACCAATCATAGAAGGCTCAGTGTGACTTGTGCAACTCTTCTGCAATACAGAAATAGCACTGCCTATTAAAAATGAGAGATTTTCTTTTTTTTTTTTGCAGCTCTGGGCTATGACTTCCTTCTGCAGCCTCTGGCACCTACACTCAGGTATCACAGAATCACAGAATCGTTTCGGTTGGAAGAGACCTTTAACCTTAACCCAGCACTGTCAGCTCACCACTCAGCCACGTCCCTAAGCAACACTTCTATACGCCTTTTAAATACCTCCAGGAATGGGGACTCCATCACTTCCCTGGGCAGCCTGTTCCAATGCTTGACAACCCTTTCTGTAAAGAATTTTTTCCTAATATCCAGCCTAAACCTCCCCTGGCACAACTTGAGGCCATTTCCTCTTGTCCTATCACTTGTCACTTGGGAGAACAGACTGATCCCCACCTCACTACAACCTCCTTTCAGGTAGTTGTCGAGAGCAATATGGTAACCCCTCAGCCTCCTTTTCTACACACTAAACAACCCCAGTTCCCTCTGCTGCTCCTCAACGGACTTGGTCTCTAGACCCTTCACCACATTCGTTGCCCTTCTCTGGACACGCTCCAGCACCTCAATGTCCCTCTTGTAGTGAGGGGCCCAAAACTGAACACAGTACTCATGGTGTGGCCTCACCAGTGCCGAGTACAGGGGGACAATCACTTCCCTACTCCTCCCGCATGTGATGCCTGATGGCATTCAAGATGATCTGCTCCGTAACCTTCCTCAGCACCGAGGTCAGACTGACAGGCCTGTAGTTCCCTGGATCCTCCTTCCAGCCCTTCTTGTAGATAGGTGTCACATTCGTAACCTCCAGTCAACTGGTACCTCCCCCGTTAGTCAGAACTGCTGACAAATGATGCAAAGGGTCTTCGTGAGCACTTTCACCAGTTTCCTCAGTACCCTTGGGCAGATCCCATCTGTCCCCATAGACTTGTGCACATCTAAGTGGTGCAATAGGTCACTGACCATTTCCTCCTGGATTATGGGGGCTTCATTCTGCTCCCCATCTCTGTCTTCCAGCCCAAGGGGCTGGGCATTTAGAGAATAACTGGTCTTAGTGTTAAAGACCGAGGAGAAGAAAGCATTCAGTACCTCAGCCTTTTCCTCATCCTTGATCACTATGTACTATGTGTATGAAGCCTTCTACTTTCACTGACTCTTGGAGGGGTATCATAGCATTTGTCCCTGTGGGGGCTCCAGTACTGCAGTCCTCAGCCAGGCTTGCAGCAAGCACCCAAGCGGCTTTGCTACCTGCTCTTCCTTCCTTTTGTGAAACTGTGTACTAATGAACAAAGTGACAACCTCAGCACCTTTTCTACTACTGCTTTTAGAGAAAATATGGTCTGCAAAACCAGGCCACACTGTCTGTTGCACCCTTCTGAAGACGGCTCAGGCAGGACTAACTTCAGGCACCTCCATGAGCTGCTGGAGTCCATTCGTTTTTTGCCTAACAGGTCCACAGCAGCTGTTTTCCTACCTGAACTGGGGCTCTACCAAAGTCCCCAGTAGCCCTTCAGGTGGTGAGGACACAGGCTGCAGCTTCTAGTCTTCATGTGGTTTTTAAAAGCCTTCGAGAGGTGATTTTATTCTTTAAGATCTAAAGTCAATAAAACGAAAAAAGATTTTGTACAGTAAAAATCTCAGTAACAGGTCAACCTACAATATTCACATCTTATTCAAGATCACTATGTCTCTTATTTGTGTTTAGGCAACCGCTTACCAGTCCTAGCACCTCTCATTGCTTGAGGACTGAGTCAATGAAAGGGCACTCCAGTGAGAAAATGAACCAGACTGTTCTGTTACGCCGCCAACATTTTCAAAATGCCTTCATTCTTGGTTGTTCAGTATAAGGCGCTTTTAAAATGAGATGGATTTTTTTCAGAAGGCATTGAACACCTGTCTTTGGAAAAGAGCAATTACTTCAAGTTGCTTCAAGCTAAGGACCCAAAAAAGAGCAAGACAGTAATTGATTTGGAGAAACACAGGATAACACATTCTCATTAGTGATGATCTTGTTACAGAGGAGGTGGTCTGCTGAATTCTGCTGTGCTGGCCTCCCTGTGTAAGGATGTCTAATAAACCTCAGAAACTTCACAGTTGAATTGTGGGTGTCGGAAGCTGATGCTTCTAAAGCAGATGAGTGGCTTAACTGCAGGAAAGAGGAGTCTGTACTGCTCAGTAGTTGTGAGATGCCTCATTTATGGTTCCAAATATAGACACACTTCTATATCTTTACTTACAACTGAAAATCTGGTGTGTGATACCTCCGCGAGCATGTGCTGGGGTACATGTGAAACCACATTGCTGAGGTTGAGAGACTCTGAGCTCCTTGAGTACCTTTAGATTTCCTGTTGAAGGAAACCAATTTTCTAAAAACAGATTTTCCAAAGGATTTTCTGCCCACAGGTACTCATCTGGACCATTAAACTGCAAGAACAATCTTTCAATTCTTTTCTGTGTGGCTTAGGCACATCCTCCTTTCTGTGCAGTGTATCATATATGTTTTTACACGATTCCCATATGCTCATGTTGGTGAGGGACCGTATCTACTGCTGTCAAGGCCAACTGCCTTACTTTGGCTTCACAGCCTACTGCTGAGAGGGGATACACCTGCCACAGTCTGTGCCTCTGTTAAGGCTTCAGGTGGAACTGAACGCAAACATAATGCCTCTGCTCCCCTTCCCCTGCCTCTAGGGCCCTGAGTTTCCTTCTGCACAGCAGCTTCAGTCTGAGAGCTGGGACTTCACATTTCCATCTGACCCAGAGGACCAGATCTGCCTCCTCAAACTTCCCCATTGCTTAGAGTAATGGTTTGCCAGGAGCCCACCAAAGTTTTATGTACAGCTCGAGTCTTCAGGTGCTGCATGCTAGGTAAAAGCAACTTGGCAGGCAGAGATCTGGTTTGTGCAAGTTGCCAAACACAGTAATGCCTCTCAGTTATGAGGCAAAATAAGATCCTCACCCTCCCCTCCATACAGCTATCGCTCCTGCCCTGCCATCCCATGCTGGTGTGGGCAGTCTGCAACCCACCACTTCTGACCTGGCTTGTGCTGCTACAAATCCAGGTGATTCTCATGACAGGAGTCTCCCATCACCTTCTGGGATGTTTCCATCAATTTCTTTTGCCAAACAACTGGATTCCCTGTGCGGTATTCAGTAACTTTACACTGCTGCAGACCTGCAGGCAAATGGGGACGAGATGGCTTGACAAGGTCCCAAGTAGTTCACTCTTGCCGAACACCAGAATTTCATTCCCCTTTACACATCTGATTCCTGCTGCATTGCTTTCAGTCCTACCCTCAGCTGCTGCTTGAAACACTGAGAAGCAGTCACAGTGGGACTTGTGGTTTTCTATTAGGTCCCCGTGGCTTGTGTTTGCTGGATATTTTTTGTATCTGCAGTGGCTCACATTTCTTACGTTAGATCAGCAAAGCTGGGCTAGGCTGTATAGAATCTAATTTTAAAGGCTTTAAAGCCATTTTTATTTAACATCTCACTGACCTAGACTGTAGCAGAGCAATCAGATGACTACAGAGCTAACTGCTTGTTGGGCATTGTTCTCCTCCTGACCTTAGGTCTCTTCCTCTTGAAGGCACAAAGCATGGTATCAACTGAAAACTCTTTCCATGGGTGTGAAAGTTTTTCAACACCTTTTCTACCCTGCTCCCCGCCCCCCCCCCCCTCCCCCCCCCCCCCCCCATTTTGTGCACAAATGAACTGACTGATTGGGGTTAGAAGTGAAACCAGAGATACTGAAATACCATTACGATGGTGCTGGGACTGCTCTGTACCTAAGCGATACCATATGTTGGCCTGCTTCTAGCAGTGTTTACTGTGTGACTACATCGACTCAGTAGGGATCTGTCTGGAAAAACAGTCAGGATGGAAATAGCTGAAAAGAGCTTCTCTGAGCAAACACTGAAAGAGCTGCTAAGGGGCAATGCCAGAACCATAGTCTTTGATGACTTTGTTTCCAAACCAGCCTACCTATAGAATTGGTTATGACCAGTAAAGGAATACGACTGTTCCAGAATGCACTGAGGAGATGTCTTTGCTCCTCATTACTTGGTCTGTGTGTAATGATGATCACCAATCCCGGGGATGATGCCCAGCCAGAAATGCCAAATACTACTTTGGCACGATATTGCCTGGCAGGGGACTGTGACCTGCAACAGGAGAGAAACTGAAAGCTGGCAAGTGGCTCCAAGCTTTGCATCTAAACCCCATCCGTCATACTAAGAAGTGCCCATAGATTTCAATACTTGCATGATCCTGCTTTCTGTAGGACAGTCACACAAAGTCCTTACACCTGGTCTGGAAACCAAAGGTGGCAATGACAAAACTCCCATTGCCAGCTGTGGACATAGGCTTAACAATCAGCTGGCCACACTGTGGTCTGTTGTGTAGGGGAATAAAACCTATGAAGTCCTTATAGTCACACACATGTGGACTCAAAATTACTGCAATTACAAAATTTTTAACTTTAAACAGAACTTTTTCTGCACTGTTCCCTAAATGTACATTTTTGAAGTCTGTCATTTACTCCTGTTATGAGGCTCAAAATGTCACAGAATCTAAAGGATATTAAATCCAATCCCACAGCTGCCATCCCAACAAACATGTAAATAAAACAAACATTCTGTGAATGGGGATCTGGAGCAGTTGTGGGGATGATTAAGGATTAGTGAAATATGATTCCGCCATTGTTCTCTTAATTGATAAAAGACGGATCTCTTCTTATTTTGAGTAATGTTGTTACCACACAAGCCTCAAGCAACTTAACAGAATATCCTCTATAATTGAGAAGGACCACTTCCGGATTTTGAAAATGTTCCTCTGAAGTTACTCTACTCCAAGTACTTAAAAATAAGGAGCAAAATGAGTGAGGTGGTATCTCTGCTTCCTCTTCTTAATTGAAAAAAATTGCTTTCAGATGAATCCACCTCATTTTTCCTCTGCAAAGTGCCTTTCCTAAGCAGCTTCTCTTCTGTGCCTGAGCTCCTTCACAGCCTTGCCACAGTTCCATCGTGTGATTTGATGCTACATCACTCCTGCCTGGTCAGACACTCCTCCCCTCCCAAGCCCACGAGAGCTGGAGAAAATACAAAAGCAGCTCTGTGTGATACCCCTCCCACAGCAGTTTCCCATCCAATGCTTGTTCATCACCTGAATTTGGCATCAGGCATATTCATGTTTATAACAGCAAAAGCAGCCAAGCAAATTGGGTGAGATTACAAAGAACTCAAGATAGCTTTACGAGGTGTATTTCATACACCTGTATTTACTTTGAACACCAGCTCTTCTGTTGAATATTGCTGCATTTTTAGAAGGAATTCAAAAGAAAACATGCAAAGGGAGCAGCACATTTGCATAATGTGTGAGCGTCAGCCTAATGCAGAGGTTGTATCTTAGAGGACATAAAGAAGGTGCCTGGCAACTTAAAACAGTAATCTGTAAATTCAAAGGCGATTTAAACATGGGATTTAAAAGCAACTCATCTCTGCAAGGTATATCTGAGCAAACCTTACTAATTTGGATTTCAGGAGCTCCTGAGACAAACCAACTGCTGAGCCCCAAAACCTCTCATGGGATTGTGGCAGGTTCATGTTTGCAACACACTCCGAAGAGAGCTGGATTCCATACAAGCTTTGACCAACTGCCACCATGCAAGCCTCTGGGGCGAATGTGCAGGGTGAGGACTAGCCCATCCCTTTGAAGCTGAAGTGGTAGCTGTTGGTTTACAGCTGTAGCAGCATCTGTCTAGTTGGTGGACATTTGTCTCAGATGGGGGAGAAGGAGAAACTATCTGCTTGGTGAAACTGGAGCAATGAAGGGTGAGGGAGCCACCAAAGGGCTTAGGAGGATGTACTGCTCTGTATATGATACCACAGCAAGTTAGACATTGCTCTGAGCAAGCTCCCATGAAGCACGCCTCATCTCCTTCCCAGCTCCACCATGTAACTATCTCTGTCCTCCCAGGGCTGCTCCAGACAGCAAATTTGCCTTTAATACTATTGCGTGGACCCAAGAACATGTCACATACAGTTTAAGTTGCCTTTTGTGGAAAGGCTCCAGGGAAGTTTTAGGTCCATGCGTGTCAGATGAAAAATGGCCATCTTTGGACATAAATTATTCTCCTTTTCTCCCTCCCTGAAAGCATGTGTGCAAGCAAACCAGCCAAAGGCTGTGATTTTCCTTGCATTCTTCTAGCTAGGACCTCCTGTCCTTTTCCTCACATCATTTAGGAAAAAAAAAAAAAAAAAGGAGTGCTCCACTTCTGGTTGTTTGGAAGCTGCTCACAAGCTTGCATGAGAAGTGATGTGCTGGAGAAATCTGACTCCCAGTGTCATGGAGACCTGCAAGCAAAAAAAGAACTGCTGAATATGTACAGAGGAGTTAAACAGTCACCAATGGTCCCCTGAAACTCCACAGAAAGCATTTGATAGCCTTTAAGCGGATAGCATGAGTAACTGGGTGAAATTAAGAAAGGAAAGCAATAGGCCTTGAAATCAGGGAGGTTTTATTAAGATATATTTTCTAATAGCACCCCAGGAGAAGATAAAAAGCTGTGTCACTTCAAAAATTTAAAACTGGACAAGACAAAGCCCTAGTGGTTGAAACAGAGTCAATACATGAAACAGAGTCAATAATCCTGCTTGGGAATGGGGTGAACTCTTGCCTCATGTCATGTGTCTTTTCCATTCCCCACTTCTGTGATACTAAAAGAAAGCCTGACCCAATCCAGCGATTACATGAAGAATGCACTTCAACAAAGGGAAACGCATGGCCTTTCTACTCACCCTCCAGTGGCGTTCAGGACCAGAAGAGGGGTTGGTCTGAATAGTTAGGATTACATTCCTGCCTGCGTCTAGCAAATTCTACATGAGTTGAAAGGAAAAATATATGTACTCTCATTAGAATATTTCCTCCATGTTCTGCTGTAAGCCAGGTGTTAAATGGAGGTAGTGATGGCCATTGAAGCCATTCCTGCTTAACAGCCTACCTGAGACATTATTTCTTCCTCGGTCTGCAAGAGAATGGGCTAGTCCCAAGCACAGCTCAGCAATTAGGATATTAATAGTCCTGTTACCCTGTGCCATCTAGTTTGCTTTAAAATTCATGATGCAGTTAGCCAGGGTTTGTTCACAACAGGAAAAGTACAGAGATGCAGGAAGACTGGGTCAGAACGGAGCTTTGAAATGCATCAAGCAACCATTTAATTAATATTGTGTTCCAAATGATTACTTATTTATATACTCCTCAAATAGTGCTATGTTTAGAACAGATTTTGAAGAGAAGACAATTTGTATTTTTATGTGCAGACAGTCTTAAAGTTAAATGAGCTGCCAGCACAGCCTGGCAAGACGGACAGGAAGAAATGTAGGCATTTGGGGGGCGGGGGGTAGTGGGGGGGTTGTGCCTCACTGGTGTCAAAGAAGGGTTTGGAACTTCCATATTGTGGGTTTGCACAGGGTCAGGTGCAGGCAGTTCTTTCATCTTACAGTGCCAAAATCAAACTGAAGGCAAAACCAGCATCCAAGTGATGAGCTTCATCCTTCACTCCTCTGGTATTTGCTGAATGCACTGGTGTTGGTGTGAAGTTCAGCAGGGCACCATTTTATGCCCATTTCCCCCTGGTCTGAATAACCATGCAAATTGCAAGGAAACAAAATGTTGGCTCCACTAGATGTTTGAAAACTTCATTTTTTCTTAGGAGTGGAGCTGAGAAAGGCACATGTGGGAAGGAATTATTGTTTGCTGAGTTCCCAAATAAATCTGAGCCTAACTTGAGAGACTGAAAGCCCACTGGCTTCTTCCAGTTCCAACCCTAACAAAGGGCTGGACCCAAATGCACTCAAGTCAAAGAGAGAGACTCTCTTTGACATCAAAGGACGTTGAATCAGACCCGATGAAGGACAGTCTCAGCCAGGGACCAGCAGAAATAATAGCATGTGATATACGTGACCAACTGCCACTAACCAACTGCTTGGATTCCAGGCATTAAATGCTGCAAACAGCAAACTTGCAAACAATTCATGAAAATATGCCAAACCCCCCCCAAAAAAAAAAAACAACCAAGGAAAAATATGTAAGAAAATGGCAATGTGTTTGCGGGTATTCTGTGAGCAGAAAAATATGCTATATTTGTGGAATAAATTAGTCCCTGAGAAGTGTTGTCTCAGCGCTGAGTTGTGTGCAGTCAAGTCAGTTAATCGAACTAAAGCTTCTTTTCTCTTGCCAAAGGAAGCAGGTAAGTAGAGAGATATGGATGAAATGCGTTTGGTTTTGCTTTTAAAATGTGAGTGGCCAATTATATCTCATTTCAATAGTTCTCATCGTCTGAATGATTGTTCTTGCTGCTATCTAAAAGCTTCAGTTTATTCTCTCACAAATGCTGACAAGCTTTGGTCTGGTGTTTATCCATATCAGACACTGCAAATCTCATCCAGGCTCTTATCTCCTTCTGATTAGATTACCATAATGCCCTGCTGCGAGGTTCGCCAGGCTGCTTCCTCTGGCAGGGAATGCCACCACTGTGAGAGCATCACGTGCAGGAGGAAATCCAGTGCATTTTATTCCAACCGCATCATGCCTTTCACTGGCTATAAACAAAAAGGATTAACTAAAAATAGGAATATCTGCATCTGGAACCCAGATCAATTAGGAAAAGAGCAGGCATCTCTCTAATAGCTGTGCAGAGTCAGCACAGTAAAGGAAGGAGGGTCAGGCTCAAACTTTTGACTCATATTTGGTCCTCTCTAGACAAACGCGTTAGGGCTGCTCAAAGACTGGTCTGTGCCTCGTTTATGGGATGTCTCAGGGAATCAAAAGGACCTATTTAACTCTTCCCTGGGAGGATCTGCACTTGGTGGGATTAGCCATGCCTACAACACAGGACGGTGGTTGAAAAGAGTGTGTCAGGAGCTCTGTGGGTGTCTACAGTTACCTGCACACAGGCAGCCCACACCTCTAATAAGCCATGCAGAATCAGAGGCAAAGGAATGAAGGGGGTTTGGAGTGCAAACAAGGCAGCTTCAGAGAGAGCCACAGAGGTTTTTCAAATAAGGGATCTGACCCATGGAGACGGGGAGCATTGAGAAAGATAGGACTCTAGGATAAACTTTTTGTTTGCCTGTGCATGTTGGCAATGGCCACAGCTGGAGGGGTGAACTTATTGCTCTCTACAACTACTGGAAAGGAGGTTGTGGAGAGGTGGAGGTTGATCTATTCTCCCATATAACAAGTGACAGGATGAGAGGAAATGGCCTTAAGTTGCACCAGGGGAGATCTAGGTTAGATATCAGGAAAAACTTCTTTACAGAGAGGGTTGTGAAGCATTGGAACAGGTTGCCCAGGGAGGTGGTGGAGTCCCCATCCCTGGAAGTGTTTGAAAGACGTGTGGATGTGGTGCTGAGGGACATGATTTAGGGACCCTGGCAGTGCAGGGTGAACGGTTGGACTCGATGATCTTAAAGGTCTCTTCCAATCAGATGATTCTGTGATTCTATGAGGGTTACAGCTGTAATCATTAAAAAACTGGATTTTTTTTTTGGCTTCTAAGGTGTGATAGCAACAAGAGCCCACTGCTCCTGGGGCTGTCCCACTGCTGACTGAGCTGCTGAAAGCTCCAGCTGTCCTTATAGGTGGGTCGTTATAAATACTGGTAGTCACAAATGCTCTCAGATGCCAAAAAATTCTCTATCCAACAAGGAAGGGTCTCTTTCTACCTGAGCATCACAAAGTGCTCTATAAACCTTCACAGACACACTGTCATAAAGACTATTTTACGGCAGGACAATGAAACACATTAGATGAATTCTTCAAGGTCACACATGAAACCAGTGCTGACTGCAGGATGCTTAAATCCCCAAAGACAACATATCTTCTTGCTTCCCCAGTGAGTCCCTCTCACTGAGCATCAGTCTTTGACCCTCTTTACCTTTCCGCTATTAAACCGGCTGCTGCTGCTCTCTGCATGATTGAAATCCTGCATGATTGAAATCTCCATGATTGAATCCATATCTTTGATATGGTTCTCTTGCTACTGGTGTTATTTATAACTGCTCTTACCTTCAACTGGATTGGGCTTTATTTTTTTAAGCATGTTCAGCCCATAATTTTGCTTCAGGTACTGTGCACATCATTTGTACAGCAGGTGCTGCTCAAAATTGTTTGCCTTGAAATTATACTTTCAACTAGTGATTTTCAGGTGTGCCAGTTGTTCCATTAGGGCTGCCACTTCCTACATCCTTTTGGTGAGCACCACATTTTACTTCTCTCACAGCCACAGTTTCCTCACCCTTTGTTCCCCATGATACAAACTATTCTCTGATTGCCAAGCCTTGCAGACTAATACCTTCCCTTTTTGTCTGTCACAGACGAAAGGCCACTGAGTGTGGCTCTGAGGCTCATTGAAGTTCACAGCATCGCTTGTTTAAATGTGTTTTTTTTAACTTACCATGTCAAATGTGCTTAGCGTGCGGTGTTGGCTTGCTGTGGTGGGGGGTGTGGGCAAGCTCTGCCATGGTTTTGCTATTGGTGGGCAGGAAAGTGCCTGGAGGGGGCTCTGGAAGGAAATCCCTTGGCCTGACTGCAGTGCTGGGGGTTTTCACATCTCCCTCAGGCCTGGAGATGGCCTCTGCACTGCAAGGCAAGCACATCTTTCCCACCTCTCTGGAAATGCCATGGAGAACTGGTAGGAGAGCAAGCAAATCTGTGTTGTGACTCCACTGAGGGCCTTTCTGCACAAGGCAGAACTGCTGCAGCAAACACTTGGCCTGAGACCTTGACTTGGCAACATTACAGGAGCAGATTTACTGGTGGGGATTAAGTGGGCCTTTGTCATTCCTGTCCATTAACACCATCCAGCACATGCGTGGTGTCACAAGGTGACACTGGAAGCCCTGCAGCTGCCCCCTTTGCAGCTGTATCCAGATTTGACATCCTGCTCATGTACTTTTCCAGAAGCCATGCTGGCTACTCAGTTGTGAATTCAAGTTCTTTGGTCCAGTCTGACTGAAGATCGTTTGCCAGATAGAAAAAAAATGCATAGTGTCTCAAAACAGCCCTGCAAACCATGGTCTCCCACTTTTCAGCTAATGTATAATGTCTCAACATCTCTCTTGAACTTCCAGTGCAGTGGGAAATGTTTTTGGTCTTGCACTAACGACAAGATCTGCCTCGTACAGTTGCTTCTAGCTCCTGGAAACTGTCCAAGTCGTTCTTCAAAAGACACATCATAGCAGATTTGGTGGTCTTCAAGTTTTGGCTTTGCTCTGCTCTGGCATTTGCACTACAGGTGAGCCAAAGGCAGAGGGGAAAGGTGGGATATTTTTACATAATCATACAAGTTAATATCACACCTAATAAGGTCAGGAATAATGTACATAAGAATGGCATAAACTAGTGTCTATGTCCCTTTTTTTGCTTGCAGTGTTCAGGAGATACTTGGTTTCTTGTGTCCTGAGCTTATGCATGTACTTAACATTGCCTGAGTGAAGTCTCCCTTGGCTTCTGTGTTTGCCTTGTAGCACACCAAGGTGCTGGTTTCCTCTGAGTCCCTTTGGCTCTACTTACAGAGAAATACAAAGCAACAGTAATTTTTCCCTCGTGCCGTCGTGGTGCAAAGGAAATGCTGCTTGCCACTTCCATTAAAGTGACTTTTAATGACTAACAGACCTTTTACTGATGATAATGAGTACTCACTTAGCTTTTAGCATTGGGGTCCCAAAGCCCAAGGAAGGGTCCATTTCCCGGAGCACTAAACCAGTGCACCTAGACATTATGGTGGGAGTTAGCCATGGAGGTGAGCAGGACTTGAGGGAGGTTTTTTTACCTCATTTTTTCAGGGATTGGGTTGGGTTTTGTTTATTTGTTTGTTTACTAGTTGGCTGCTTTTTCTGCTCTACTCTTCACTTTTAAAAGCTTTGCTATACTTCTCCTCATGGTCATTACTCTGAGAGTGATTGCTGCACTGTCAGCTTTTGCTTGTGGCTGAGGTGGCTTCCAAAGGTTTCCCCGAGGTTTTCTTTTGCCTTTAGCAAGGATAAAGCTGGGCAATAAGCTCTGTATTCAATACCTTCAAGGAGCTGACATGCAATTCTCTCATTGCAAATTAAGTTTTCCTGGTTTTCCTTTGCTGAGAAAGGGTATCCTCCATTCTCAGACACTGCCCACTGCCAAAGGTAGATGATCTAATTCAGCAGTTCTTTTACCATTTTCTTCCTGCCTTTGCTTTGCTTTATCTGAAGGAATAGGGCTCGTCACCTTTGTAAAAGTTCAAACAAGACAGGTCTCACTCTCTGGAAGCATGTCAGAAGCTTTTTGGTGAGCATAGCTCCAGCCCTTTGCTTGAATACTGCTGCAGCTCATAGAGGTGGGCTTCCTCAACTGTGCTGGCAACTTTGGCTTATCCCGGAATTGCGAAAAAAGATAAATAACTCAGTGCCAATGACAAAGAACAAGAAATACTGCATGTCAAAGCCCCCTAATGCTGTTGTTTCAGAGTGCAGCCAGCTCTTCCCCCAAAACCAACCTTTCTTCTCAAGCTGTCATCAGCATAGGTGAGCTTGTAGCCAAGAGGTCTGTGACCCTGCACAGCAGCAGCAATTTTATATGACTGTAATTGTGCTGACTAGGAATGACTTCTGGTTTCTAGCTCTGAGAATGGAAAATCTGGTCTACGGTAGGTGTGGAAGCTACTGTTTTTGGGAGGGGGAAAGAAAACTCCCTCGAAATAAATTGGTTTGAGTTCTGGGAAGGATTTTCAGAAGTTCTTTTTCTTAAAACCATAGGCTTTTGGAATTTTTTTGTCACTACATGCCACAAAGTTGCATTTTCTTCACATTACTGAAGAAATTAAGAAATCCAAAGGCAGCAACTACCATGCAAACACTGCAGCTAACAGCACACATGCAAACACGCTGTTCTGGTGGGAAGTGAGGACAGGGAAATGAGAGGAAGAGAAAAACTTAAATGAATGAACTTACGCCAGCACAGAAACAAAAACTGAGAAGGAGAGCTTCTCCTTTTTTGTTAGTTTTTGGTGTTAAGGATCTCTTCATCAAGTGCTGAGGTAACCACACCATGTAAAGTATATTCATTGTATATACACTATGTATATACAGTATATACCATTGAATTTCGCATGTATTTCTTCTAATAACATTCCTGTTTCATGCTTTTATAGTGTCTTAGTGATGGGAAGCTGGGGTTGATGAGACTAAAGTTCAAACTAACGCAGGTCACGTCAGAAGTCAGAGAGGAGGGATTTCCTGTGCCCTAGGCTAGTTTAATTATCTCACCTTTCTGCTAAAGGACTCCTACTTTCAGAAATATAGACAGAGTTTTCACTTGTGTTTTTATGTAGGAAAGCACTCAGGCCAATAGTGAGTGCTCTTGGAGACCTTGAACCCTATGCAAGATCCTGTATTTGTGCCTTTGGAGAAGAGAGAGGCCAGATGACCAAATAGCAAGTAGGGCATTAGGAAGCCCCAGGTGTAGTCTAGGCTCTGTGACAATCTTGTTCTGAGACTTTGGACAAACCTTTTCACTTTTTGGTTTAGTGTTTTTCATCTGCTGAAACACATAAGGCAGCTTACCTGTGTTACTGGAGTGTTGGGAAAATTGATCAGCTCCTATTTTAAGTGTGCTTGGAACAGTTGATGCTAAGCTTTGTTAAAAAGCTATCAAAGATGAAAAATTGAGACAGAGATCACATAAACTGTAGCCACTCATTTGTATTATTATTGATTTAATTTTGCATTTCTAGTGTAATTTATTCTAGAAGGTCTTGGAATAGAAACAACAAACCTTTACGAGGTTCTGTCCCAGGAGATGATAGAGCAGAGATCCTGTATCTGGCTGCACAATGCAGTTATGTATACAGATTGCATAATATTACCTCTCCCTGTACCCTTGCCTGGCCCATGTCTTTAGACCATCAGCATTACAAATGAATCGCTGCTGCTACTGCCTTTGTGTAGAGCCAATTGCCTGCCATCATCCTGTCAGGCACTTATGCCTAGTTTTTCTAATGTAATTTATATTAAGCCAATTTATATTACACAATGAGTGCCTGATGGAGAAGGTACCCACAGGAGGCTTATGTGCTGTTTTCCATCAGTGGTATTTAGCTGATCTACTGACAGGTATTACCTCTCCCCATAGGCTTTGCCTCATTTACATCCTTAGACCTTCAAAGCTGCAACGACACAGTTCCTCCAAGAACAACCCCTGTTTTTCAGGAATTACTTTGCTGTCCACTCGGTGGGATACAGGATAAGTACCTGGCCCTCCAGGAGCCCCAGGCGATGCACTTTGATTTTCTCATTTGGTCTCACATCAGTCCCTGGCCAGATACATTTGCATTTCTATTTACTTTGTGTTGTGTTTGCTTCTCCTTCTCTGTTGAAGTTTTCTCCAGGAAACGTGCAATTTGTTCAGCTTCTGGAGGTTCCATCCTTTCACTATCTTCCAGTGATGGACCCACCTCCAATTAGGATTTTTGCCTATGTGAGTTAGTTGACATTTACAACAGTGGAATCACATTGGTGGAAAACTAACCTGATGACAGCTCCACCAAATCCTGTTAAGTTTCTGTTGCTGTAATTCAGTTTCCTCAACTATTTTTCTTATATCTTCTTATCTTTTAGATCTAGATAGTGCTCTGCTTGCTGGTTACTTTGGGAGTAATATGAATCAGGCTTGCAGACAACCCAAAAATAGATGTAAGCAGCTTCAAGCCATCCGAAGGAGTTGGGAGGGAGTATATAACATGGCTATTACTTTTACTTGAGAGAGGAACAGGGATAGGTGTTGATTTCTGGTGACTATTATGAAGGAGCATAATGTTTGTTCCCTGTTAAATCTATGCCAGGCTATGAAATAAACTTGCACTCACAGACACATTTCTGTCAGGTAAACCTACAAAACCTCTCAGAGCAAATATGATGAATCATGGTTCCCTTGTTGCTATTGTTTAGGAGCTGAACACCCTTCTCTCCTTCTGCCTTGCATCTCTGCAGCGGGTCCAGTTAAAACACCCGCTGAAAGACATTGCTTATCACACCAGCTGTAAGAAGTTTGATGGCCAAAGACATCTGGATATGATGTCCTCACGTGCTGCATGCTGCAGCATGGGTCAGCCAGCCCAGAGAGAAGGTTCAGCTACCCCTTATTGTTCTTTACCAAGTCAGTAGCATGACAGCCTTGGGATAGTGGGCTCTCAGATCCCGCGGGCAAGCACATGCCCACCGGCACTGGACTCCCTGGCTGATCCCACAGCACTTCACTGATTTCCATAGCTATCAGATTAAATCCTCCCATTTGCAAATCTGCTTTCCAGAAGGCAGCTTGCACTGCACAGCAGCGGCAGAGAATATCCTACGAAGTCCAGGCTAGCACTTAAGACAGACCCTTTATTTTTTTCAATGGTTTTGAATTTTGCTCTGTGGAGATTTCCAGGCTTTGGCTCCCAACCTTACTAAAGTAATTATGTGACTTTGAAAAAACAATTCATTTTTCATCACTTCTCCGGCACTGCCAGTTTTTTGTGCCTTTATAGAAAATCTTGAGCTATTTGGTGTTTTGCCTAAAGTTACATGAGATGAATCAAAGAAATTCAGCCTTCACAGAAACACAAATCCCCAGCTCCATCCCTGAGTCTGAAGCTTTGAGCTGGCTGCAATATGCATGTGGTGGCCTGTCTGTGCCTCTCACCGGTTCCATCCCTGCAAGGTGTAGCCCACCAACATGATCCAGGCCATGGACTCAGCCTGAGTCGTGGTATCACACAATTTTCATTGTAGTTGTTTGCAGGGCTCCTGTGAATTAACACAATGAGACATTTACCAGTACAATGCAACATTTAGTGGAGGGGCCATGGCGTGTTAGTCATTCCCCCTCCATGCACGTTAGCTCCAGATGGCATGGCACGTGCTCCCGTATCACAAAACATCGTCTTGTAGCTGCACATCACTCCATTCAGATCAGGGCTATCTCTGCACTTGCTCACCCTTCTTAGGAGTAAAAAAAAAAAAAAAAAAAAGTTCACCAAAGAAAAGATTAAGCCTTTCAAAAGAAAGTAAATTATTTGACTGAAAGTACTTCAAGGAAATGATTTTATCGCTCTGCAACTTTATCCATCCATTAAAAAATAAACAACCTCAGTAACTACTTTTTCAGGCTATATTTTGCTGGCAGTTTTTATCTGCAGAAAGGATTAGCTTATCCGTGGATGGAACATGCTGCACACACCCTGTTCCCATGCAGATTCATGCGGCCCGGAGCTGTGTTTCCAGCTCAGCGCTAGGACATTTTTCTGTAGCTAAATCAGATGACTGCAAAGACCATTAGAGCAGTTTATCGTTGGAATCTGCAGGAACGTACTGTACCCAAGAGGAAAATGTTCATTGATAGGGGAAGTGCAAGATCTGTGATCCTTGTAATTATGCAGATGATCCTCTCCAGAGGTCTGTGGTATGTGAGCAGGTCCACAATGATGGCTTTCAGCTGCAGCTTTTTAATAGTCCACTGAAATCCAGCTGTTCCTGCTCTCAAGTCCACTTGGCTGCAGCCCTGACTGGCACATCAATGTGAATGGTTTTGTCTCTCACTGGGGACATACACAACACTGACATCCAAAAGGCTCTTTGAAATTAAAGTGCTGCTTCTCCTGGATAGTTTGCGTTGCTGGTCTGTTGAATCCTAGCAGAAGCTTGCACCTTGCAGCTCACCGGTGATGGAGACACCAGACGCACAGAGATGACCAATTTTTGGAGCAAGATGCTACTGTCACCAGCACAGGTTGTCAGTATGCAGGTCAGTCACTTCCTCCAAAAGTCTCCAGTCAACACTTGGTCCAAGGAAGGATCCCTTGACATAAATACCTAGGTAAAAAGAAAACCTCCCACAGCAATGTTTCTGCTCGATATGCAACCTGGTGCAAGACTGCACCTTTCCCAAACTCATTCACGTGCTAAGACCTTGGAAGGCTCCATGCAAGAAGATCACCTGTTGATATTTACAGTACAATTTGTTGAAAGGAATTGTAGAAAATAAAAAGAATTTGGAACCAGAGGAGTTCTCCTCAAGGATTTGAGAGCTGTAGCACCGATGGGCAAAACAGACAGTGCAAAAAAATACATAAGCTTTGCCACCGGTTCCTTGCCTTGCCAGGTGAAAGCCATCCTCCTCCTACAAACACTGCATTCCCATAAAAGCATGTCCTCATCAGAGAAGCAAAAGAATCTTAAGGTTGAAGAGTTGTAAACTTCTGGTGACCCCAGGCGGCTTTTCAGTGGGGAATATGATCCCTGTTGATGTTGAGGAAACTGTAGCTGTTTCTAACCTCTGACGGTTTATCAGGGAGTTAAAGAAACATCCTGCTGGGTTATGCCTCCCTGCATTCAAAAAATGATCCCATCATCCCCCACTCACCCCAGATCAGGACCCGGTTGTGCTGTACCCACTCGTAGCAAGACCCAGCTCCTTCCCTGTAAAACTTACCCCTCTGGCAGGCAGGACAGGTTGTTCCAGATTCCTGATAAGGCCCCAGAGGAAGAGGAGAAAACAGTGGTTTTTTGCACAAGGCCATAAAGGACAACTGTTTCAAATCTGGGAAACAAGCCTGAATCTCTTGACTCAGTCTTCTCTCCTTTTTGGCAGTAATCTAACATACTTTTTCAGTCTGAGGGATCTGGGACTGCCTATCTTCATGGTAGAGGACAGCCAAGCTGATGCAGAAGGAAGCTTTGGTGGCTGCCTCTTGGAAGTATCATCAGGCTTTTTTGATATGACTTAATGCAGCTGGCTGCAGCATGGGAACTGCAGTGACTTTAGGCCTGCAGTGTTGGTAGCGGGAAAGGCCTGGAGTAGCTTTTGGTAAAATTTTTACCCAAAAAAGTAGTATACCCAAAATCTGCATTATTTCCAGTTCAGGTTGCCTGGACCTGATGCAAGTTCACCTGTGCAGCTTCGCTCTGGAAAACAGTTTATAGGAGGTGAAAATGAGAATTTAAGTAGCAAGGAGCAGACAAGGGGTAGCACATCAAATGCTATTTAGCTACTGTCAAGTAGCATTAAAGGGAGCCAGAAAACAGAGGGCAGGGGCTTCTGCAATGCCAAGTCCTACAAGAAGAACTGGATATATTCTATTCCCACAGTATATTATAAAATTGCAACAGGCAGCTTCAAGGCAAGAATGAGGGCTATTGTGCAAAAGCATGGCTGGAGAACAAATTGCTGAAGGGCTAGGTGGGTGTCCGGACCAGAAACCAGGATTTATTGGCAAGACACAGCCCCTGCCTGTGTTTTATCTTCCAACAGTCTATTTATATAGAGAAAGGCTTAGCTGAGCTAAACTTGGTGTTGGAAACCTATGAGATGAAACGCTGCCCATCCAGGAGTGCTCCAAAGAGATGTAGTCCTATGGAAATGCATTTAATGGGGGTGATAGGATTTCTCATATCTGGAAGGGATAGGTGTTTCTGCAAAGAAACTGCAGGTGAGCCATAGAACAGCGGATGCTGCAATGGCACAAGGAAGCCTGGGCGAATTGGTGGTACCCGTGTTTCCCTGCTCACCTGATCCAGCTGCAAAGGTGTGGGGCTGGGAAGCTGGATGGGGCAAGTGCCTGGGGGAACTTGCATGCTGGAGAGCACTGTGGAATGGGGCACCTGAGATAAGGGAGAGGAGGGTTTTCAGTGGTTATCGCTGTGCTTTGGGAAAGAAGGAACACGTTCTTCTGTACAATCATCAGAAAAGCAGCTTCACGCCACTTGCCTGGTTGCCAGCTTTAATGGGGAAACAGCGCTGGCTGCTAATAAATGTTTCACATTTGTGAGCTAGCTTTTCTGGCAGCTCTAAAATTCCTTCTAAGCCCAGTGATGGCTGGTCATCTGCCCTTCAAGCTGTGTCGGTTGGGTGTCAGGGCAGCCCCTAAATTTCTTTCCTGCTTGACCAACGCTTACATTTGCTTTGCAGCCGTGGCTCAGAACAGCAGCACGTGTGTCCCCCGAGTCAACCGCTGCTTGGCATGGCACATCCCAGGGGACGTGCTGCTCCAGCCGATGAGGTGGTAAAATGCTGCTGGAGCATCATCTTGCACCCTTGGGGATCCTGGCTCAGCAAGTCTTCAGCCCCAGCACCCAGGCTTACTCAGAGGGACAATTTTCTCATGGATCAGCAGCCCCCCACCAACACAGGGGCTCCACTTTGCTTATGCTGCAGATCACAGCGCTCAAAGCATTGAAACATATATATTTGTGTATGTATGTATATGTGCATGAATGTATAAGAAGTCAAACAAAGCATTATAAATGCACAGTGAAGAAATAACAGTTTGGCTTCTTTGATTAAACAGCTTGATTTACTGGGCTAAACAATAGGTTTATTACTCTGTGCTACGTAATTGTTATTGGAGGACACATCTGGTCTCCAAGTAGAAATGTACTTTTGTGTTGCCAAACCATTCCAAAATTTGAGGGAGAAACAACTGTCAAACTGGATCTATCTATAAAAATATCAGCCAGAAAGGTCAAATGAATTTTGAATGATACATACTTAAATAGATTGTGGGAGAGCATGGCTCTTTAATACTATTTTGGCCAACCTGTGACATTTATAGCTCTTGTCCTGCCTGGACACTGGAGGCTTCTCTGTTTCTGTTGAGCACCGGCAGCCACTGCAACATGATGCTAAAAGAACTTTTTTTTTTTCCTAAGTTCAGATATGGAGTTGCAGCCACTTGAGATGCAGGCCATGCTGGAGATCCCTTGGAAAAATAATGAATTCAGCTAAGTACATGGATAAATGGATGGAGCAAAAAGTTGGTCTCCAGCGTGGTGAATGTGCAGGAAAGCACAGCTCCTGCTCTTCAGACCTTACTGCTGAATGTAAAGCAGGGACTCAGAAATGTTGTCTCATGGCTGTCAGGGCTTATCATCACCACAAAAGGGGGGAAAAACCCAAACAAACTCACAACAAAGTTAAGGAGATCAGAGGGACTGAGCAGTGAGACCTCACTTGGGTGTCCTTCAGTTTTTTAACAAGGCATAAAAAGGGTCTTAAAGAGTAGGCGCTTTTTTTTTTTTCCTGCTTGTTTTGCTACATTAGAAATTTAGATTGCCCTTTTTTCCCCTGGAAGACTCAACTGATGAAGGACTTCCAACAGCACAAGAGCACTGCAAACACCAGCAACTTCCTTCCTCTGGCCACCAACTGCCGTGGCCCTCAGCTTGCCACCCTCCTGATCATCCTCACACGTGGACAATGCTGAAGGGCCACATTTTCAAAGCAATTTCCACCACTCCACCTGTGGTATCCTAAAAGGAGGTGAGGTTTCTAAAAGCAAAGAGCACACACAATTCTCTTACATGAGGTGGGGTTTTCAAGCTGCCACACCTGTGTTTGTGTGCTACCAAGTGGTACAGTCACATCCAAGTGTGCAAGAAAGCATGAGTCAGGTCTCTTTGGAATTAGGAAATAAGCTTTAAAAAGTACATATTTTTTTAAAAAAACCAACCCTGTTGATACATTTTATTTTTCTCTCTGTGTCTACGGGAGTTACACCTTTGAAAGAAAATGTAAATTTTTACAAAAAAATCAGATGTAATATTTTTATGTAATCCCATGATTCCAGACAATGATGCCTTACAGGATCCATCATGCTGTGACACTTGCGCTTAATTTGTGAGTCTTAGAGACTGGAAACTGGATACATGATTGTCTTACAAAAATGCAAACAAGTCACGAAGATCCTCAGCTTTTCTTCGCAGCAACAAAGAACTTAATAAAGAAAAGATGTTAATACTAAAACTGCTGTATTTTTGTCTTGGTCTGATTCTTATGTCAGCCTCCATAACCCCTAAAATACATAAGAGGCATCTTTTTTTTCCCCCCTTTTCTTCCAGAAGTCCCCCTTTCCTATGTAAAGAAAGTTAACCAAAAATTAACAAAACAAAAAACTAATTGCAGAAGAAAACCTGGTTTTCCTGTTGCACAAGGTCTGTCCTTGTTTTGGGGTCTGCCTACCAGATCAGCAGCTCTTGGTGGTGCAGTAGAGGCGATGAAGGTGCTGTCACCCCAACTTCTCCAGTGTTGGGGTCTGTCCATGACAACAGTGGCTGCCCCCACCAAAGGCACTGGGGACACCAGCTCTTGGAGGGCATCCAGGGAGGCTCTGGGGGCAATGCCTCAGAGCAGAGGGGCTGGGAGGTTTTCAAGGGGATGATTCATGCTTCATTCTAAATGAAGTGCAACCTTTGTAAGCTAAACACAGGGGATGAGGTTTTTATCTCCAGATTAGCAAATGGGCCTTTCTGGGCATTTTCTTGCGCAGGTGCATCAGTTCAAGGAAACTAAGGCTTGCCTGCCTGTCATCTGTTTCTAGCAGATGGCTGATATTAAGAAAAAGCAAGATTGTTTTAGTTTCCAATGTGTTAGGGCTTATCACTCATTACCTTTGGAATTAAAAATGTATATTTTCAGCTATGGCAAAAATTTGGACAGAGAAACACATTGAGATACTTTAAAATACGCAAAATAAAGGAAAAGTAAATATTGAACCCCTTCTGAGGCTAACAGAGCTGCTTGCTCCCTGGTGCTGCGTTCAACATGGTCAAACTGCTCCCAAAAAACTGAAAAACCACGTTAAATCAGAACGTGTAGAGAACACCAGGTGGAAACATAAGGACTGATCCTGCAAATCTGACGCACAAGTTTGCTTACCTTGGAGCATGAGAAAAGCCCACAGGAGCTGAGAGCATCACACAGGTGTCCCACGTGAAGCTCAAGGCGCAGGTCTATAGCACTTTGGTTCTTGCTCTGTCAGCAGTGTGGGGATGGGATGAACCACTGAGCCAGGCCAGAAGAAAATCACTACCTATTACTTGCACAGATTTTTCTTGCTGGTGGAAGGTCTGAAGGGGCACTCCATGAGGCCAGGCATGCACCAATGCTGGCCCATGGAGGAGATACGAGCATGGGGATGGAGGGGGTAGCAGGACAACTGCAGCCCCAGCACAAACTGATGGAAGGTGCACCCATGGAGAGCAAAAAGCACGAGGCTGGAGCTGTATCCCCACCTCATGTAATGCGTTGCCCTGGGCATTGCACTGAATATATTAAGCAAGGATGAACATACATATTGTAAGATTAAATCTACTTCCTAATGGAACTTTTCACTGGCAACCTTTTCTTCTCGTGCCTTTGAACTCTGTGTAGCTGAACTATCATGTCTGGGTGGAATGGCTTCCTGGGTCAAAACAGCATCACCGAAAGACTGAAGAAAATTCTCAACATCCAGAAAACAGTTTTTGTAGATAAAACCAATGAAACCAGCTTCCATAAAGCTCCCTCAGATTTAGGTCTTGATTTGGGAATTTGATTTACAACACTGAATCCTGTTAGAGGTAGTGGGACTTCACTCAGGGGAAAATACAGTACAGGACTATCCCCTTCTCCTTGATGTTAAAAAAGGCTTCTGAAATCTATTCCCAGGTTGACTGAAGACTTCAGAAGAGTTGGGCTCTAGTCACAGGTGCCCAGTCAAGTACTTTTTTCCCAGTCCACTTTATCTTGAAGGTAGAATAAATGCTGTTGCAGTCTTTTAGCACATCTACATTCAGCCCATATCTGGGGCTAAACTATAGTGGTTGCTCTATCACCTGATGATCCCTCCCCAGCCAAGAAGAGGAATTGGGAAAAGGAGAGGAGACCTACAGGTTAGAAAAGAAAATGGATTTAATGGAACAGCAAAACTAATACCAATGCCAGTATAAAGTACACAAAGTTATATTTAGCCCAGCAAATGTACAGGGGTCACAATAAACAGGAAAGCCTGTTTATCAGATGGAAGATGAGCAGGGCCAGGAGGAGCCCAAGCAAGAACCCAGAAAGGAGAGGGAGGCAGAGGACCCCCATCTCCTCAGCAAACTTCCCCCTTTATAATGAGTGTGAAGTTCATGGTCTGGGACAAACCTGTGAGCCAGCTCGGGTCAGCTGCCCTGGCTGACTCCAAACTGCTCATGGCCTGCAGACCATGGTGGGCCTATGATTCTGTCCCAGCAAAACCAGGGCATGGCAAGAAGCAGCAGCTTCATGATGTGGCATGAGAGGGATATTTCTCCACCCAAAAATCTAACAGCATGTTGAGGTCCCCGTCTGAAGACATCCTTCCTGTGCCATCTTGCAGGGAAGTGGAGCCATGGCACCAAAGCAAGCCTGGTCATACAGGCTGCAGCCCTCTGATCCCCCAGGGTGGTGTGCAACACCCCCACCCCCCTTCTCTCAAGCACCAGGTAAGGCCATGAGCTGGTGATGGGTCCTTGGAGAAACCAGGGTGGCAGCCTGGCTCTTCTTTCCAGTAGAGGGCACTGACTGATGAAGGTTCAGTGAAGGGTGATGAGGACAACCACAGCATGGTCCCAGTGACAGTGTGGCTGCACGGGCATCCTGCCCACACCGTGATATAAACCAGGAGGAAAAAGGGGGAATTACATCAGGGTTAAGATGAAAGGTGTAACGGCTGGAAAACCAGGCCCCCCACTTTGCAGCCCTGCTGTGCACCCAGTGACGCTGGGTGCATTCACGCTGGCTGGTCCGTCTCTGCATGCTGGGAAGGATGTATTGCTGCAACCCCCTCTAAGGATTTTATTAGGAAGTTTAAGAAAACCATCAAACCAAACAACTCCTTTGCCAGCTCTCTCATCCATCTGGCCTTTGGCTTTTCCCCTGGAGCAGGGCCAGCTGAAGGGGACAGTCCCACAGCTTTTCCCAGGCCATTCTGGGGAGCACCGGCTGCGTTCAGCTGGACCTGCTGACCAAGGATGGATCCTACAGGATTTCTGCAGTGTCTCCTCAGACACAAATTCTGCTGGAGACAGCGGCAGCTTTGCTGAAGAAAGCTGGAAGCAAAGACAACAAAACAGATATTTTTTTTTCAGAGGCAGTAAGACTTTTTTTTTTTAAGTGACAATAAATAGGAGAACTGTGAGGTTTTAAAAGCAGAAAGATGAGAGGCTGAGTCAGACAGGGTTGCTGATCACAGCTCTGCCTGCAAACTGGAAAATGCAAAGAAAATAATTTCTGCGCTATAGAAATATCTAATTATCATCTGCCATCTCAAATGCTTCCAAAGAGAAACTCCTGCAGAGACCTTTGAAGCTCTTTTAATACAGAAAGTAGGAAAATACTCTGTCAGACTGAACCAAGATGCAGAATGTGATCATATAAATCCCGTGTCTTTGGAGCAAAGCCCAGGCGTTTCTGACTTTGTTGTTTTTTGCTGCAGTTTAGCAATTCAGCAGAATCACATTTGCAGTCCTGGATCTACTGGTTTTGGTAGCGATGGCACTTGAACAAATCACTTATTTAAATAAACATTTAAAAATCTAGAGGAGGACTAAGATGGCTGTGAAAAAGGAATTACAATTAACTTCCAGCAATATATTTGGGGGTTACAAATTATCATTATTTTTTCAATTCACAGATGCCTTATTTTCAAAGAGGATAAAACCTGCTAAGCCTTCAGTTCCTGACACATCTCTCTGGAGCGAGGAGAGAGCAATAGCAATTAATGAGGAGGTCTCCGGCAGTGCCAATGGGACTGAGCTTGTCTGTGCGTTTTAATCTTGCAGCCCCCTACAAGAGAGGAATTGGTGAGGTAGGCAGGGCACAACCAAACAAAGGTAATTATTGGTTATGAAAACAGAATAGTACCACCACCGCTTCAGTGCAAAGATCCCAGCCAGCACACGTGGCTCTGGGCTTGTTATTGACCTTCCAAAAACTCTTGACGGTGTTCTTCAGAAGTGAGTTGAGGTGATTCCTGCAGCACTGTCACTGTCACCTGTCCTGCTGGCAGCGGTGCTGGAAGAGTTGCAGAAGGGTGGTAGGTGCAGACGGACTGCGCTGAAAATACCTGTGGTGGGCCAGACCTTCATTTTTTCCCCTTCGGAATATCTTTTAAATTAAGCATCTCTGGTGAAAAGCAGAGGGCGAGCAAACATTCAGAACTGTTTATTGAATAAAACAAGGTTTTCAGAGCCATATTATTGTTCCAGGACACAATGGTCGTTACTGTTTTTGTTAGTAAGTACCCGTGTGATTTAAAGCTGCTGACAGCACCAGACACTCACAATGAAATCATCTCTCCCTCCCTTCCCCGCAGTTCAGGCAGACACTCATTTGTATGTATGGGTTCAGCCTGTCTGCTGCGGCCGGCCAAAGCGACAGATACTAATGGCATATGTTAATTACAACCCAACAACTTCCTTTCATTGGGGTGTTTATTAACATTCGCACTCCTGCCGGTGGAGGCAGCTGGCAGGAGATGCCGAGGCTGCTGGGGGTCACACGCCATCTTCAATCTGGAACCGTGATGTGCACCAGATTACGATGGTCAGTCGGCCAGCGAACCCAGTACCCCAGTGAGGATTTCGCCCCCACCCCCCGGCCGCTCCCATCCCAGCCCCCCCCCCCCCCCCCCCCCCCCCCCCCCCCTTATAAGGCTGCAGAAAGGTTGGAAAAGAGAGTGGAGCTCGGGAGCAAATTCCCAGCTGCAGTTGCTGGTCTCCCGACTGTTCCAGGTGTGGCTCTGCTCTGAACCAGGGATTTCCTTGGGAATGCCATTATGTAACTGGCCTAAATAGCTGGAAAACAGCTCAAAAATTTGGAATTTAGGAGGATCATAAAGTATCTGGTGTAACTGGTGAATACAGCCAAACAGGTTTTGCTGGGAATAGGGGGAATTGTGATCTCATGTAAAGCCAGGATCCAGCTACTCTCCTGTCCAATTCCTAAGTGTAATCAGAGTCAAATATTTGAAAGGCAAACGCAAGAATAATTTAAAGGGATAATTCAGCAGTAATATTTCAGGTGACATTCCCTTATCTTTCCCTTCACAACTGGTTTACGACACTGGAAAAATGAGATTAAAAGTTATTTTTTTAAAAAAGAAAGGATATCAGGTTCTTGTTTCTAAACTCCTCACCTTTATTGAGGGTTATGTATCTCAATGATTTCTTATGGCATCGTGGTCCAAGGTGTTCAGTTAATTCTACATTATATTAAAAAAAAAAATCCTCAAATCCCTTTTGAAGTCATCGTGCTTCAATTTCATGCAGCTTTAGTCATATCACTGTGTTGGCCAGGAGTCATGGCCAGTGGAGCAGGACTACATGCAGGCAGGTTTTGCAGACATGCAGAGAAAAGCCACCAAGCTCAAGGTATAAAACAAGCAGAGTCAGACACAGGAGCACAAAGGAGAGCAGTACAAGCAGACTATTCTCTGCTGCCTTTTAAAAAAAAAAGTGTTAATCAAAAGGCATTTTCAGGACCGGTTTGTAGGAGGCAGCTGTGTGGCTGGTGGGAAGCTTTGAGGCAGCATGAAAGAAAAATAGGAGAGTCCCTTTGCTTTTGTTTTCAGACTAGTTTTGATGAGTGTCAAGCACTGTGTGAGGTATGCCTGAGTATTTGAGGCATTCCTCTCAGCTTCGGCTGCATTGGGCATCTGGAGCCTTCACGTAGCATTGTGCTGCTCTGGTGACTGTGAGTTGTTAAGTCCCTGCATGATTCCCTACAGCCTTCACTCATCTGAAAGTAAAGTATAATTAGCAATTTATGTTACCTCACTGTTTAACCCTTCTACGAGTTGTTGTTTGGGGGTTTTTTTTTGTGCCATTCATTCACAAATATCAAAGCCAAAATGGTATATCTGTCTTTAGTTGTTGAGATGTGCAAAGAATTACAGTAGATTAGTAAGACACAACTGTCCTTTACAGTTGCCTGTTTTCTTCCTTCTGTATCCTGTTTACCTTCTTGAGGTTAATTATTTTAGTTACTGGTTTGACCAATTTTGTTTCCCAACATTTGTAAGATAAAATAAAATAAAATAAAATAAAATAAAATAAAATAAAATAAAATAAAATAAAATATAATGCTTGATACCATGTAGGTCATAACATAAAAGGCCAAGTGAGGAAGAGTTTTGATTTTTGTACATAGTTCATTCTCAAATTCCAGCATCTTGCATTTGGCCCTGGAGTCTGTTCTTGAGTAATTCAGTGTTGCCCAGTGGAGGATCTATAGAGTGAAGCCAGGCCAGGGGATGCTTCTCCATGACCTACAGCACCTTTCTCCCTAGAGGAGATGCAGAACGGCTGCTCTCCTTCTCCTGCGGGACACAGGACAGTGGCATACTCCTGCTTATGCAGAGCTGCCTGCGTATTGTTTCTTCTTTGTGCTGACCCAGGGCAGAGCTGAACAGGGTTACCCATGATCTCTAAGGCTCTCAATAGGACTGGAAAAGTCATATCTGGGATGAGTAAGCTAAAACAGCAAAATAAACAAGTTTTTTTTCAGTGTTTGCATCCAGCAAAATCCCCACACAATCACTTGTCACAGAAACCAAACAGAGCCTGAAAGCACGTCAGATGAGCAAGGGTGCTTGGTTTTTTCAGCCTCTATTGAAAATTACTTTGCTTCTTGTTTAAAGAGAAGACATTTAATTATCTGGTCATACATTGTTCTCACTCCCCATGCTACTGGACTGACGGAACATTTTAGTTATTTATTGAGATGTAGTAAAGCCAAAACCTTTGAATACAACAGCAATGAGGAGTTTGCATGCATTGTACCAGTCCTCTGTATCTACCTCATAGAGAGCGACTGTCCCCAAGTCAGAGGAAAATCCGTTTCTTTCTTAATGAGAAAAATGCAATCCTATATCACAACAACGATGTGACGAGGAGGTGTGCATGGGGCTAGCTTTTAATGACAGATTACAAAAAAGGGCTAAATCCTCTGTCATTACCTCAGTGCAAGGGCAATCATGCCATCTGCATACATCCACAGGCAATCACATGGTGAAGGGTTTGTTTCAATGCTCTGTGGCTTTGACTGTACTTTTATATTAACAGAAATTATGAAGTTAGAGTGGGCACGTCATCCTTGGATGGCTTCTGCTGTGCTCTGTGGGATGTGCCCTGTCTCTCAAGTGTTTCACAGGACAAACTCTCCTGTGTGAGAGTCTTTTGTTGGTAAATCCCAGCTATCACACATATGTACTGTGTCCAGCTCTGGAGTCCTCAGCACAAGAAGGACATGAACCTGTTGGAGCAAGTCCAGAGGAGGACAAAAATGATCAGAGGGCTGGAGCACCTCTGCTATGAGGACAGGCTGAGAGAGTTGGGGTTGTTCAGCCTGAAGAAGAGAAGGCTCCAGGAAGACCTTATTGTGGCCTTTAAGTTCTTAAAAAGGGCCTATAAGAAGATGGGGCCAGGCTTTTTAGCAGGGACTGTTGCAACAGGGCAAGGCGTGATGGTTTTAAACTAAAAGAGGGGAGATTTAGGCTAGATATAAGGAAGACATTTTTTACTACTAGAGTGGTGAAACACTGGCACAGGTTGCTCAGAGAGACGGTGGTAGATGCCCCATTGCTGGAAACATTCAAGGTCAGGGTGGATGGGGCTCTAAGCAACTTGATCTAGTTGAAGATGTCCCTGCTCATTTTAGGGGTGTTGGACTAGATGACCTTTAAAGGTCCTTTCCAAGCCAAACCATTCTACGATTTCATGTTCTTGCTTGTGCCCCTTGTCCCTATGCACATAACCACGAACCATGGTAAAGAGTCCCTTCCCCCTGAAGTTATATCCTTTGTGTGCATCCACTAAGAAACCATGATGCAGGGTTTTTCCAACCATGGGCTCCCTACTGTTGCAGGTATACTCCCTACCATTTCATGGGAGAAACAGGTAAAACTCGTAGGCTGAAAGGTGCAATACAAGAGGAATTGATAAGAGTTTGTCCTTGACCAGGGAGGAAGGAATGCATGTGTGGCCCATCTTTCTGGCAAAGCCTGGTGACACTTCGCAGTCCTCTTCTCACCTCTGTTGTTGGCCAGCATCTTCATCAGTCCTAGGTGGGACCCAAATGTTCCGATCACTAGGAGGTGCTGCTTCTGCAGAAAACCTCTGGGCAGCCACCTCTCCCTCCACAAGCACTCTCCATCAGAACCCCAAGCTCCCTGGGAATGACCTTTGAGTCAGGACCTCAGATATTGTTTCCCAACCGGAAAGCTTGAACACTTTGGAGGGTCATTATTCTTCTCCTTCCTCCTTCCTGCACCATGTATCAAAACACCAAGGACTGGAATGAATACGGGGCTGAGTTGCCAGTAAAAACATGACCACTAAGTCCTAAAGGAATTTCGGATATTTTTCTCTGGACTGCTAAGACCCTCCAAATCACAGTGATTGTACCAGTCTTGAAAATAAAAGCTGTGGACGAGGAAGTCTTGAATCAGGAACAGGAAGCACTGGCTGAACTGATAACTGAAACGCTCCTTTAAAACAACCTGTTGTATATAGCAGGACAGCAGCAGACCAGCATGGCTTCTGCAAGGACAGGCTGTGACTCTCACAACATCTACTAGTTCATCCGCAGTAAACAGCAGAACCAATTAAAGAACAGACTTATGTTCTCAGTAGCATTTTAAAAATGCTCCTCAGAACACTGAATTGGCACACGGGCAAAATTTGGTCAGGGGCAAAAATTGCTGACAAGAGCATAAAGCAAGAGTTCACTTGCAATATGGCAAAGGCTGCACATGGTTACAGGTGTCCCAGTGGGCAGAGCAGGAGGAGGGAAAGAGAAGATGAAATATGCTGAAGACATCAATTTGCCCGGGGTTAATTGAAACTAGAAAAACCTGTGAGGCACTTCAGAGATTAGGTCAAAATAGTCTGAAGGAGTATAGAAAGAGCAATAAAAAGATTTGAGGACTGGAAGAGACTGAAAGATGAAAAGGCTTAGGTGAGAGTGATGGTAAATATGAAGAAACCTGACAGAATGTCTTGGGATAATATAAAACGTGTCAGCTGAAGTAACGCAGAGAATTTCAGCTGAACACATTATTTCCTTTTATTTAAGAGCAAAGTGACATCAGACAAAAATAAAGGACAATGGGTTTAAACATGCCCCCCAAATGCTGCTTTTTCAGAACAATGCACACCTCGATTGCCATAAAGGAGCAGGTGATTTTTTTCATTCTGCCTGCATAGAGGGCCATGCCCACAGGTCAGTGACTTCTTGTTTCTCTCATGACACTATCAGCAAATGCTTCATGCATGGGAATGAATTTCATCGCATAGCGTTGGAAGTGATAATTCAGCCGGATTCCAGGAACAGCTGGCATTTACATGACTAATAGGACAGCAGATATGTCAAGCTGAAAAAATGGTCTATGAGCCTTCTCACTTTGAGGTGTGATCCAATCAGTAACAGCCGAAGATAAGTGGGGAAAAAATAAAATCCCATGAACAATGTACTCCAAATGTACCTGATTCCAGGATCCTTTCACTTTCTTCTAGGATTAGATGTTTCTGGAAGGAAATAACTCAACTGACTTAACTAGTGGGCTGGCATCTATGTCCTTAGCAAATATCTGCACTCAGGTGGAAATGCAGTGCACATGCTACAGGAAACCGAATAAATTTCCATTTTAAAAAGACAGTGAAAATATCTGCCAACCTGATGGACAAGACCCCAGCAAAAGCATTTCCCCTGTGCATCCCCCTGGAGCCCCAGGAATTCCCATAGGCCAGAGGGCCCACACCCGGTGGGAGTCCATTTCTACCAGGTAACATGAGAAGCCCAGTGGCCAGAGCTGCACTGTGTTCATTCTGCACACGCTGCTTAAATAGCATTGCATGCAGAAAAGTTGGTCTTTTAGAGAGAGCCTGGGATGAGTGCCTCCCCCAAACTAACCACACAGCTTCCAGCATCTGAGCTGCAAACAGAAGATCCTGTAGCATGTTTGCAGGAGCAGCCAGCAGCAAGGGGCACAGGGCAGAGTATGTACTCACAGCTGTGCATGTCCTTGCTATCCTGCAAGACTAAATCTGAAACAGGCAGTGAAGGCTATGCAGGAGCGGGAAAGCTGCCAAGCAGTTACATCCCAAAGCAAGAGAAAGTGGAAATGTTACAGTTCAGGCATTCGTTATTATGGTGCTGTTTGCCTACCTCATTCAGATTCATTTTTTAAAGTGCATTTCTTGTTACTTGACTCTTGTTTGAGAATGTTTTGAGAATGACAGCCGATCAGATAGTTTAGCCTGTTTTTCCCAGGTTGCTGGTTCTGACCTCAAGATAGACTGTTTGTAGTGATGCCCTTACACTTGAACCCAGACCTCACTACTGCCCACCAAGTCCTGGCAAAAGCGTTACTTACACATGACTCTGATTCACTCCTTTGCAAAAGTTGGGACAGGCATTCAAGGACAGGCTTTGTCTCCATGAGCACACTCAATATCTCATTATGGTCTGGAAGGATCGTTCTCAGAGATTCAACACTGGGATGACAAATCCATGAACTCCTTTGCGATCTGTTTCTTTGTAAATATACAGACATGAATCAGATTATACTAATGGAGTTATGTGTGAAAATTCTGGGGGAAAATATAACCCCAAACCACCTTTGTAAGAAAACAAGCTGCAAAGCCAAACATTACTGCTTGCCTGTTTGCCTCGCTATCAGCAGTTTGCAAGTTCTCTCTTGTTGGCCCTTGGGAGACAAGACAGCCCGAGACTATGAGCACCAAGCAGTTCAAAGCAACGCCAACGCTCTCCAGCATGACAGAAAAAGCAAGCTTGCAATAATTTGTTGGCACTTTTGGCTGGCCTAGGTGGTCCACAAAGTCCTTCCCATACACCACGCTGTTCAATACTCACAGGCATAAATATTTATCCACTGGGGTGCTCTAGCTCTTGTGCTTGCTAAAGGCACCCAGATCTCATCCTGCTCACCAGCAAGCCTTCGGAGGGTTTGATGTGCAAGTCCTCCACTAATGGGCTGTGCACTGGTGCTAATGAGGTTCTGAGCACTGACCACAAGGAGGATGGGCCACTTGTTATTTTCCTAATTAATTCAAGAACTAATCATACGGTAGCATGCTCCAGAAGACAGCCTATCTAACAACTGAGTTAAGAAGTCTGCACAAATCCGTCCCTTCTGCATTCACCTCCAAGTATTTCCCCCTGCCTTTTGTAACTCATTTGAACAGAAGATGGTAAAAAATCTTGCTCAACCAGCTGCTTGTATTCTCCCCCATGGCAGCTCAGCCTGTAGATTAGCTCCTTTTGCTATTTTAAATCATCTGGCATTCCTTGTGGGCCCACCCATCCTGCATACACTGAGCTTAAATTCTTGACCCCTACTGGGAGATGACATTAGCTCTCTGCTTCACTGCCTCTCCCATCTTGCTCAAAGCTTATCTAAACCCACACTTGCTCATATCTCTGATTTTTCTTTTTCTCTTGGTCATAACACTCTAATTAGAGCCTTGAAGCATACAGAGATGTGATTTGCATGAAAGTCACCATTCAAAATTAAACTGGATCCCAGCTTCTGCGGATTAGCAGCAACATTTGAAGGTGGTAAGTTATTTAGAGCCCTTACTTCTTGTCATTATTTTCTAAAACACTCAAAGCCCCCTTTGTCTGCTCTTTTCTAAAGGTTCAGAGCTAGTTTCTCTAGTTTTTCTGGATGGGTAGTAACCTCATAGCTCTGTACCACGTTAAATAAACCCTAGAAGGGTTTCCACATTCCTCTCCAGTGTGTGTATATTTACTTGAAAGTGTATCACCTGTTACCCAGCCCACACAGTGGATGTCTATCTGAAATGTGAAAACACACAGAAGGACATTAGGATAAGTATCTGCACTCACCACTTCCTTGCTCCTCCAAAGCTGCTTTCTTAGAAAAGGACACAGGAAAAGTTAATCATATCAGAGTGGTAGATAAATCTAAAGTGAAGAGCTAATAGAAAAGATGAAGACATCTTCATAACAGTTATTATAGTTAATGGCCATTATGAAATATTGACTACAACAAAGTTTGAAAATACTCTATTTACATAACAAAATGGTTGCCTCACATTCAAAACCTCCCCTCAGAAGAAAAGCAGCTTTGGGTGCCATTTGGCACGAGGGGGACATAGTTACAGAAGACCTGACACGAGGAATTTGTGCTGTGGCTATTCATGGTGCTGATGCTTTCCATGTAACTCTCAATTTGTGGCCTGCTTGGGGAACAGGATGTGTCCCAGGTGCTGGAGAAAAGCCAGAAAAGGTCCATTTCTTTGTAGTATCTTAAAAACAACATTTGCAAAACAAATTCAGCACAAATGTGAAGGATTAGTTAGCTCTGCTCCTAGCAATATTAACAAACCCTTCCTTGGGGTGTCCACGGAGAGCAAGTCACATCCTTGCCAGGGCACCCTAGCTGTGCTTTGTGAAAGTCCTGCTGCCCATAAGGATGCTTTCCCCATCCTAAAAACTGGGAGGGCTCCCGGCACCCTGAATGCATGGCTAATCCCATGGGAAGCTTTCTGTGCCGTGCTGTTTCAGCAGCCAGCCAGGCAACAGCAAATCATTTGTGCGGACCCAAGCGTTTCCCCATTCCCCTGCCTCTCAGCCAGCAAGGGAGAAGAACAAACTTCTGATCACTGAACTTCAGTGCATTGAATGTGCCCCTGCCTGGACTGGGATAGCTCTGCCGGCCCTGGTGAGAAAGGCTGCAGAGGAACAACGTAGGGAGCAAAGCGCTCACGCATTGGAGATGATTTTGGCCATGCAATTTTGATCTGAGGCAGTATTAGCTTAAACTATGGAACACAACATGCAAAATTGAATGTTGTTACCCCAAAGATCAGGGACAAAGGCCAGGTGACGCTGAATGCAGTGGCTCATGCCATGGCAAGGGGAAAAAAAACAGTAAGAAGGAGTCTGGATGGAGAGCTGTGATTATTATGTCTGTCTACCCATAGGACATGAGAGCAGAGGAGAACAACTCCTGCTGCCCGGAGAGGCTGTGCCGCTGCTCATTGCTACACCCCAGCCTCTCCTTCAGCAGCATCAGTAGCAGTTTCTCTGGTTTCCAGGACTCTGGCAAAGGCAAAGTGAAGAGCAGGGTCACAGACCTTGAGCTAGCCCCTTCCCTCCTCCCTGCTTCAGGACTGTCCTCCCCTGTGGTTATCTGTTCACTTTGCCCATGCCTAGAGCTGGTCCTGCTCTGTGGTGCTGCACTTACTGTTTTATATAAAAGATATTTCCAGGAAGAGCAAGTGAGAGAACGTGTCAGAGGAGGGGAAGAACTGACTTTCTAACTCCAAATAAGTGCATGCAAACAGGGATGATTGCCAGTGATTACTCCCAGAGTTGTGCCTCCCAGACCCACCACATTCCTGTCTCATGGTGTTTGCTCTTCTCTCCAGGCCAACTGCAATCATTATCTGACAGATATTGTGGAATTTTGTTGCCAGCTAGTAAAACAAGGCACTAGAAATGAGCTTCCTCTGAAATTACTTAAAAATCCTCAGAGGAGCAGATACTGAGGCATGTAGGACATATCACAGTATCACAGGGTAGTTATCATTGGAAGGGGTCTCTGGAGGTCATCTAGTCCAAGTCCTCTGCTCAAATAGGGCTCCTTACCCAGCCCTATGATCAGACTGCAGTCCCAGACTCCAGCAGTAGGAATAGTTCCTGGGGAGAGCTGGCTTCTCAGAGGGAAGGGGAGAAGACTTCTCAGAAGATGCTCCAGCCAGATAGCAAAAAGTGCCTTTATGGCTTGTGTATAATGAAGTCTTGTGTGACTATAATGATGGCTTATGTATAATAGAGGGAGTCTGGAGGTAAATTGGAAATGGGTTTTGGCCACAAAGAAATGGATGAGTCCCATAGAAGTGGAGCTGCCCCAAATTAGAATCATAATAGTCCAAACTCCTGACAGTGCGGTTTCATCTGTGCCGATGGAGCTGAGTTAAGGGTCATGCTTTAAAAGGAATGAAACAAGTATAGGGAAAGCAGTCCAGCTTCCACAGCTGGAGGGAGACCCAGCATCCAGGGACCTGATGGGTGGGAGAGCCAGGTTCATGTTTCTGCATTGCATCAGGCTTCCTATGCCATCCTGGGCAAATCCCTCAGCCTGATGATGCCTCAGTTCCCTACAGGAACAACAGGGAGGTAAGAGCTTTTCTCAGACCCACAGCAGCGTACGTGCTTGGATGGGATAAACCTTAAATACTGAGATGCTAGGTGCCAGGCAGAAGTGGTGGATATTTAGGTACACAGTAGGTACTGCCAGGTCACCCTTAATGAAGACACCTCTAGTAGCCTCAGAAAAGAGATGATTTGGAGACCTCCCTGAAGTGTTTCACCAAATAAATCCCAATTATTTGGCCTTTGTGCTGACAGAGTGATTGTTACCCTAACTTCTTAAGGCACATAAGCATTTAAGCTGCCTTAAATCTTTAAGGTAACACAATGTAAGCATTAAAGCTAACTTAAATCCTTATTAAGTCTTCTAGGTTCTTGAAGCGTTTAAGCCATTTTTAAATCTTTTTAGAATGACTGCTGATTTCCATGGGAAGGATGCAGTGTGTGCAATGTCCCCTTAAAGTTCATGCTGTCAGACAAGACAATGTCTCATATACAGCCCTATGAGGAAAGATTGGAAAAATGTCTAGACTTTAATTTTCCTGCCATTTCAGGTTTGGTCTTGGGTTCACAGCAATGCTGATAAATGTGACAGGGTTTCGAGAACACAATGATTGATCCATCAACTCATCCTGGTTGTTCATGTTATCCCATATTGTGGCTTTTCCATACTAGATTGTGGTATGTACTTTAGAGGATTCTAGAGGAAGTTGAAAATCAGTGAATTTGGTCACTTGGGAGGAATATAAGAATGTTACCAGAGTATGCAGAGATGCAGTGGGGAAGGTTAAGGCCCTCTTGGAATTGAGTCTGGCAAGTGATGTCAAGGGCAACAAGAAGAGCTTCTTCAAATACATCCGTAGTAAAAGGAAGACTAGGGAACATGTGGGCCCACTGCTGAATGAGGTGGGTGTCCTGGTGACAGAGGATACACAGAAGACGGAGTCTTGTTCAACATATTCATCAATGACCTGGATAAGGGATGGAGTGTACTCTCAGTAAGTTTGACACACCTGAAGGCTGTGCTGCCATTCAGGCTGGAGAGCTGAGTGGAGGGAACCTAATGAAGTTCAACAAAGGCAAGTGTAGAGTCCTGCACCTGGGGAGGAATAACTCCATGCACAGTACAGGTTAGGGGTTGACCTGCTGAAAATTAGCTCTGCAACAAAGGACCTTGGAGTCCTGGTGGACAACAAGTTAACCATGAGCCAGCAATGGCCCTTGTGGCCAAGAAGGCCAATGGTATCCTGGGGTGCATTAAGAGGAGTGTGGCCAGCAGGCAGAGGGAGGTTCTCCCTCCCCTCCACTCTGCCCAAGTGAGGCCACTTCTGGAGTACTGTGACCAGTTTTGGGCTCCCCAGCTCATGAGAGACAAGGAAATACTGGAGAGAGTCCAACAGAGGGCTACAAAGATGGTTAGGAGACTGGAGCATCTCACTTACGAGGAAAGGCTGCAAGACCTGAGTCTGTTTAGCCTGGAGAAGAGAAGACTGAGAGAGAAGCTTATCAATGCTTCTAAATATCTACAGGGCAGGTGTCAACACAGGCCAGTCTCTTCTCAGTGGTGCCCAGAGACAGGACAAGGGGCAATGGGCACAAACTGGAACACAGGAAGTTCCATCTGAACATGAGGCAAAACTTCTTAGAGGGTGACAGAGCACTGGAACAGGCTGCCCAGAGAGGTTGTGGAGTCTCCTTCTCTGGAGATACTCAAAACCTGCCTGGATGTGATCCTGTGCAACCTGATCTAGACAAACCTGCTTTAGCAGGGCAGTTGGACAAGGTGATCCCCAGAGGTCCCTTCCAACCCCTACCATTCTGGATTCTGTGATTGATTCTGTGATTCTGTGAATTCCCTGCCCATACACGGACAATCACAACTCACAACTAACCAAAAGCCTTTTGCTCTGACTTTTCAGCAGTGATCTTTGGATTGCAGTCAACCTTGGCACGTCCCATCTGAAAAGGCAACATTTTTGGCATGCCATGAAAGCAAGGCTTTATAGTGGAAACTACTTTTGCAACTCTTACTGTATGATTTGCACTCAAGAGGATGCCATAACAAACTGCTGAGCGTAGCAAATCTTTCTATGAGAAGGGATCCAATCCAGCAAACTCCACCCTATGCGCACAGTCAAAGAAACCACTTAACCCCTTGGATAAGGGCTAGATGTGCGGGAAATGCTCTAGGGGACTGGGTCATCAGTTGACAGAATGCTTTTCCAACAACTCCTGCTATAATTCTGACCTTTTCTGGTTCTTTACTTCTCTTGCTGGATCATATCCCTTACACAAGTTAAGACTCTGAATGGCTGATGAAGCTCTCCTGTCTGCTTCATTTTGGACTGGCAGTGGCTGGGAAGCAGCCTGCCTCCTTCAGGCCCTTAGCTTGTGCTGATATTGCAGGCACCCACTGAAGCTGTCCTCCAAAGTCAACAGAGGGAGAAGGCTCCCAGCAAAGGCAAGCCAGAGAGACATCTCATCTAAGTGTAGACCATGTGCTGGGACACAGGCTCTCCTGCTGGAATCTCTTAAGGGATGACACTACAGGACTCTTAAGGGACTAGAGTACGATACATGCCTCTTGGTATCCTAATAAAATCTATTACCAGGTTGGTCATCTGGCCAGACCTAGTCACCCTTCATAGTCAATGGGCAGGAATGGGCACTTTTAGGAAGCCATTCCTCTAACCTGTTTCACATCTCTCTCTTAGTAAAAGGCAGCTGCACCTTAAAATAAGCTCAGTGCTTCCTCTGTGAATCGAGACAAATAGTCACATGTAGGCATCCACAGTGCATGTTTGAGCAGATGAAACCATGCACCTTACACCTAGGTACAACGTAAGTGCTTAAATTGGCCAGACTGGATCCTACCGTGTGCATACAGAAGTGAATGACCTCCTTGCCCACATCTTGAGGTCGGTTTTGAAGTCCTCCTGTACTCTACAAAATGCCATTGCTATTGAATCATGGGGTCAGTCTAGTTTTTCCTCCTTTCGCTTAATCGCAAATTGTTAGTGTGTGCCATAAAAGGTTTATGCAAGCATACTCAAGTGGTTTTGAATGCTTTCCACTTCCCTGCATTTGCACATGAGAACTCGCTAACTCTCGTTTGCAGATTCTCAGCAGATCCAGGGTTTATGACTGAATGCCTCCAAGTTGGGGTATGCAAATGGACAGCAGTGTTTGGAGTCAGTGACCACATTCATGCCCATGATAATCACGAGCATATACAAGCCACAGGGAATTGTTAAAATGGAGACTGATTTGACTATAACAAAAGTCTCTACTGAGGTTTGTTATAAAGTGCCTCATTAGTCTGATATTTTTTGTGACATCTCCTTGGTGGTAGATATGAATAGAGGGTTTTTTCCTGTCTCACACATGAGCAATAGGCACAAATTCCCATGTCAGCCAAAACCAGGCCTGCTCTCCACTCCAGAGCCGTGTAGCTGAAGGACCCGAGCCCGCAAGATTCTGAACTGATGAGAGGAGCCAGGTAGTTATTTGCTCAGCCTCCGGGATAATATAGCCCAAAAAGGGAATGGAAAGTTCAAGAGCTTATTTAAGAGCTCTGTGCCCAAACTTAGCTCGTGCAAAAGGAATCTGCAGGCTGAGCGAGCACAGTCTGCTGCACAGCTCTCTCTCCTCATTACCTACCAGGATGAGTTAAGAAGTATCCCAGCTCGAGCAGAGGCAGCATCTGATGAAACTGAAAGGGAATCATCGCACACAGAGTAGCATCTGATGGATAGTGTAAATATGTAATATGCTTGCATACCTCAGACCAGCTCATGGACAGTGGAGCTGGTAATCCAACACGGAGCACAACGAGCAAAAGGAAGAGGGCTGGCTGCACTCCTGCTCATGCAGCCCAGGGTGATGCCAATCTCCTCTGCTGCCATGAACTGCTGCTGTCTCATGGTCACCTTGCAGGTCACCAGGATCCCCACGTCCTCCTCTGCAGAGTTGCTTTCCAGCTGGCTGCCCCCAGCCTCCACTGGTGCACAGGGTTATTCCCCGCCAGGGTCAGGGCTTTGCATTTCCCTGGCTCAACTTCATCATGTTCCTGCTGTACCACTTTTCCAGCCTCTCTAGGTCCCTGTGCATGATGGCCCTGATCTAGAGCTTATTGACTGCTTCCCCGACCTAGTACCACTAGTGACCTCACTGATGAAGCAATCTGTCTTGTTGTCAGGTCATGCTCCTAAATCAAAACCTGACAACCTCTCTGACAACTACTGGTCACCACCCTTTGACTCTGGCAATCTAGCCAATTTTCCACCCACCTTATGTCCAAATCATGATAGAGCAGGCTCTATCAAGCATTAACTTTACAGATGAAGCCACCATGGCCGGGAATTCAAAATAAATCTGCCTTTCCTTTTTCAATGCAGTTATCCCTGTTCGAAAGAGAGCAGTTCCTCTTCCCTCCTACTATCTAGACATGCAAAATGATGCAAACTGCTTATCCCAAGAGAAACAGCAAATGTCATCAGAGACATCACAGAAACTATCCATTTGGCTCTGTAGCAGTAATTCTCTCTAGTGAGCACTTATAAATTATATTTAATGGATTACAGATCAAAGGTCCTGAACTGATCCTTGATATCCCCTCACTTATTACTTGGCCAGAGGAAAGACAATATCCCTCGTACACCAAGATATCTCTGCTAACCTGAATGATCCGAAAAGAGAGATTTGTAGTTGTTTTGATGAGATTCATAAAGAATATTCTTCATGCTTAGCTATCGTAGAGATGGAAACCATGTGCAGTGCACTACTGTTAAATTGCTGATCACCTGCAGAGACAATGACCTCAACCCTGTAGCACCATCTTAATAGCTAAGACGAGCGATCCTTTGCGATTGCAGTCAAAGGTTCATTCTCTTTGCTAAGCCATTACGGTCATTATTCTAATTACCTATCGAGTCCTATTCTTGTGTGTGGTGTTGCACAAAGACAAAGGGAATATTGTTTTTGTCTCCCAAAGTCTGCACTCTTAATTAAAGAAGGAAAGCATTCAGGCACTTAACAAATTGCATAAGTTAGGGAGGAGTAGAAATTACTCCATGAATTAGCTAGGCAACATTTGTGAGAAAAATGTCTGGATGAAATATATTCCTGTGATTCCCCAGCCCCTCTATTCCTGCAAAGGGGAGTGGAGGAAGGCTGAGTGTCTAATAGCCTGGTTCACAGGCAGTAATTCCTCTCGAATATGGTGACTGATTCGCTTGACATTTCCTCTGGTGTTGATGATATTAGAACCATCAGGCAACTTCTGGGAAGCTAATTTGTTCCTTTCTACTATATGTTGATAAAGAACAAAGAGATGTTAAGTGCTCAAATCTCTCAAAAATCCAATATGATTTGGATGCAAATCTCAGGAATCTTCTCAATAGGGTAATGAAATTCCCTTTTCTATTTCACAAGTTTCCTCCTGGCAGTATCCAAAATAAATCTGAGGTCTGGCATAATGTCATCTATAGAGATGACTCTATAGAATATAATTTTTTTTAATTTAATCAATATGACCTTATATGGAAATCTTGTAGAATATGCTCATATATCCAAGCAAATGTTATTGCTGCATACTATCGCAGAGCAAAGCTGTGATGTGAAAAGGAACCAAAAGGCTTCAGATACCCAAAATATTCTACAGTCCTTGCACAGATGAAATTTCCAGTACTAGTGTGGCAGAGTTAGGAAGTCATTGTAACTCTCATGTTTAACAAAAGCAGCTATATGGGAAATTTTTTTACTCTTTTTTGGGTTGTGGATGAGATCATGCTAGTCCCCACTGATATATTGGGTTCACTAGGCAGCAGTCTCTTGGCTTGGGTTCAATCAAGTTTGTACTGAACTAGATGATTTGGTCCAAGAGACTGACCTATTTATTTTTGTCTATATGCCTAACCTTTCCGTTCCTATTTTTATCACCTATATAGCACTTCAGAGACAGTACTTCTTCCATATTTATCATGGCTACTTAGTGATGCTCAGCTTGGCTTTTTTCAGTGCTTCTGCTGTTGCGATACTCACAACAACAGCCATTTGAGAGCCCATGGCTGTCAGTCCACGTCAGGACAGCCCTTATCCTGATCTGCTAGGCTCAGCACAAAAGCTGAGATGGGTGCTCACTATGCAGAAATACCTGTGTTTTTATTGCTATGTCTCTTCCCTTTTTCTTCTTCCACAGCCTGTTGCTACTTCCCATACATCTAGGTCTTGGGCACAGAGTTAGTATTTCCTGTTGCTTTATCCAAGGTGCAGGTTAGACACACACAGGCACGAGCTCCTTCCTACGTGCAGGAGTCAGTTGGGCTAATTAGCTCATGAAAATGAGCTGAATGGCTTTCAAGGTCACCTCATACCTGGGAATTGCTTTTGTGATACATAAAGCTCAAACCTCCTAGCAGACTCTCCCGCTCTACTCCTATTTTCGGCATTTCTCCGCTATTTGGCGAACCCAGCTCCCTTATTACGCTGGATCATGGACACTTGACTTCACTCATTCTTCAAGCTCAATGGAATGAAAGATTCAGGCCCAGAGTCTCGAGGTATCACCAAAACGCACGTAACAGGGGGGATGAGCACATTGCCTGCTTTGCTGCGTGCTGCAGGTTGAAGATCAGTGAAATCAGCTCCTTGTGGGAAGCCTGGGCAAGAATGCAGATTTTTCAGCTTTTAAAAGGTACTTGTTGTTTACTAATACAAGCATTGCTCAGTGTGCAGCTTCCTAAAACATGGTAATTCTTTTTCCTTTAATAGTTTAAAGAAAGGAAATATCCTTATAAGAATAAATTAGTGAGAAAAGACTGAGCCCCGGGTGTAATTTGACCTCAGACACCGACTTTGCGTACACTTAGGGTGGTGCAAGCTCAAAGGAGTGTGCTGGCTTGGAGAGGCACAACTTGGAAGATGTCTAAAGGCGTGCACTGAACACTAAGAAAAATCAGCCTTTTACTGATTCTGTTTCTGCTAATATGTTTATGCAAAACTTGTCCTTTGATTCTCCCAAGGCATGGGCAAATGCATGCAAGCAATGTTAATGATTAGCTACAGAAAGTATTGATGACTCTCAGCTCTTATTTACTAACAGCCTGGCATGTGTAGGCAGGCATAAAGCTTAACCATCTTACTGGGGAAGGCCAAAGGGCTGGCATCCATGCAGATGTTTAGGTACTTATATCCCACGTAGTTGCTGGCAGCAGATTCTCCCCACCTAACACTAGGCACGTTACGGAGGTGCTTACGCTTGGAGCTTAGTCACCCAGGTCAGTGAGAAAAAATGGGTGCTTTTGGGGGTGATTCAGACCTGAGCCACCCCTCAGAGCCACACATCTCTGTGGAGGGAGCCTACCTCAAACGCACTCTCACCTGTTCTGCCTTAGGTGCCTGAGGGCAGTGAGAGCAGGTTTGGTGCTTTGCAAGACTGTAAATGAAGATAACCACTGTCCTGGAGAGTGTGGTCCGTAAACAAGCCCAGAGAGAAATTCTGTGTGAAACGTTGAAGAGCAGTTCTATTAGCAGGACAAACATGAAAAAAAGATGGTGGTTTACCCTCCAGGAGTTGGGGATAGAGACATTGGTGTAACCCAAACCTGGGAGCTGGATGGCCGTTGAACCTTAATTTCCGCCTTTCAGACTACTTCCATCCCAGTGTTTGAGTGTCTTCCTGAGGACACTGGCGTTTTTTATGCTGTGAAGTTTCAAGTGAAGCCCATTTCTTAAGAGAGCATTGACTGCTGTGCACTGCTCATTCAGCTTTTCTTTCTGCGAACCACCTCATATGGAGAGGAGGGAAAAAGCACAAAAGGACTTATGTGCAGGTAACACAAAGGAATACCTAGAAGGCTTAACCCTTGATAGAGTGTTTTTGTCCAGTACCTACAGTTTAATGAACTTATTTCTAGAGCTGTGCTAGCCTGTTTTAGAGCGCATCAATGCAAATATTTATTTGCAGCTGCCTGCAACGAGGTTACAAATCAACTAATGATATAATATTTTCTCTTGGAATTTATTCTATGCAGATGATTCATGCTGGACAGCTAAATGCCATCAGTGTTGTGTCAGCTTTTACTGACTAAAGTATTTTTCCATGTGTGATAGTGGACTGTTCTCATTAATGGCTGAGCTGTAAAATCTTGCTTTCCCTCTTATTTATGATACTGGAAAAGATCCAGTGTAGCACAGTACATGTGTAAGTCATTACCCTCCCTCTAAGCTCCCCCCCAAGTATGGAATGTTACTGTATTTTAATATATTACAGAGATAAACAAATGTTATACATGTGGGGGATGAGTATAAATCACACATGACTCAAAGGGCAAAGGGGCTAAACAGAGTTTGCTGTGCCTGAAAATCTCCAGAGCGCAAGAGCTGTCATGAGAGGGGGAGGGGATGCTGTGCCGCCGAGCGGTGCCCCCACCTCATTCGTTTGACTACATCTGACCATGTATATTGCCAGGTTTCCAGTTCATGTAGGTTTTTGGGGCTTGTCTTTAAAGGGCTCGGGATATCTGATATGGTTTGGGTCGTGTGGTCTGTGCAACAGGCAATGATGTTCCTTACCGCTGTGTCCCAAAGTCTGGCATGGGGATCCGTTGCTTCTCAGTGTCTGCACCTCCTCAGCAGGCACCCAGACCTCCCATCCTCGAAGACTCCTGAGGGCCAGATTCAGACCCTGAGCCTCAGCCCCTGAGCCCCCACCTCAGCAGCTTCAGCCAGCCACAACATGTCCATGTTTCTTCTTCTCACTGAGTCAAGCAAAGACTGATGGAGGTTAATGTAGAGATACCCCTGGGAACAGGGACCTCCCAAGTGCCTATAAAATTTAGCTCTTTTCCCTTCTGGCCCTCCAAATCTTGCATTGCTCCTTGCATTAGTGGCCCAGTTTGCAGGGGTGGACTGTTCCCTTTCCTGAGGGGTGGTGTCTTAGATGTCCTCATTCCAGCGAGAGAGCTGCCCCTTGGCTGTTGGCCCTCACCATTGACAGTGTCACCACCAAAAGGGCAGGAGCCTTTTGGAGAGCTCTCATAGCTGCACTGGCTGCAGGACTGTGGTCTGTACACCAGCGGGTGCCATCTGTTCTGGAAGGGAAAAGGGGCAGCTGATAACTAATGGCACACACAGCTTCTGCCCTTCTGCCTGAAGTCTTTCACCTCCCCCCAAATCAGGGTGGCTTCACCCACCCTACCTGTGGACAATCCCGAGCCTGTGCCCTGAGCTCACCAGTCTAGCTGGAGACACCAAATCCACCCCTAAACATGTGTAGGTAACATAGTTGCCTAACTTGGGCCATCAGAGAGAGCTCGTAGGGGGCCACCCAAGTGTTGAGAATCACACCTCCTATCCTGGAGGCGTCCAAGTCTCCCTTTGGATTGCCCTTTGGCTCCCTCGATTTGCTGAGCCAAACTCCCCAGCCCAAGCATTTACGCTTTGATCAATTCTCTGTCACACAGGGAGCGAGGCAGAAAAAATGCCTCCTGCAAGAGCTTTTCTTTCCTCTGGATCAATGCGTTAAGACTTCATCTGATATCAGTGGGAGCTCTGTCACAGATCAAGAGCAGTAAATGGTCTAATGGAAAGAATAATAATGCTATCATGCGTGTGTACTTCTTCTCATCCATCTAGCATTTTTAAAGACTTTCCTATTGGTGAGCTTCCTGGTCATAATGCTCACCCTCAGCTAATCCATATCTTTTAATTATCTTTTCAAAGGCACTATCAAAAATCAAGAGGAAAATGGAAAAGCACAGAATACATGAATTGCAAGCTGAAATGAGATGCTCTAAAAGTTGAGTCTTTCCTTCTTTGAAATATAGTAGGCAATATAAGTTAAAAAAACCTCAGCAGTAACTTTTATTAGAAGCACCATAATTTAAAATCTGTGAGCCTGAGATTTAATTTCACCCATAAGCTGCAATGTAATACTTTACTGACCTCAAGTTGTTTCATACCATATTTTTCTTCTACCTCTTAATGCTAAGAGGCACATCTTTGTAAACCACTGGATTATTTGTTAATGCAACACTTTCATTTTATTTCAAGTGGGAAGAAAATCTATTTGTTGTGGGATTTTATTTTTCATAGTGTTTTTTCCATGGATGTTGCATCTTTGTGGGTACCTTTCATCTAATACAATATTAGCATTCATGATGGGGCTGACTGCGTCCATGATATTCACTTAAAGCTGAATAACAAAGCAGGAAGGAGTAAGAGAAAGACAACAGAAATAGAAAATTCTTGCATAGAGGTGATCGTTATTTGTCTAGCAGCAGCATCATTATATCCAGAAAAACCTGTTCCTCTGAGATTTCACTCTTGTTCTGATGTTTTGTGGCTCAATGGACACTTAAAATAATTACTGTTATTTTTTCTCTTTGCTTGTATAGCAAAAACTGTGCTTGCACTCTCACAGATTCAGAGGTCTTATTCACTTATAGTTCCACATCTGGAACTACCAGAAAATATTTTTTAAGATATCGTGCAGTGACCCACATAGCACACACAGAAGGGATGTGAGTAAGGCTAAATTATTTTCTATATTTACTCTGGCAGCCAGAAAAATATAAATCATCATCCTGTTACTGTAAATGGTCATTAGGCAGAAATTGAGAGTTTCTTGATGGCATAATTGATAAATTCTTAAAAGTAAGGACACTAAAAGAGTGTGGTAGTGTTAACAAATTGTTATCAACTGATTTTCAAGAAATATTCTGTCTATGTCAGGTATGAGCATATATTCACATTATGGAAGAATTCCTACACAATGAATAAATAATAATAGCCTGTACACCAGGAATCACAATAAAAGCATTTGTGTTTAGTTTCAAAATGTACTAAAGAGCTAAAATTAAACACTTGCTTCCCCTCCCTCAGCCAATTCGTCTCCATCTTCAACGGGGAAGCAGAAGCACGTCTGTATGTGACACAATAAAATGAAGAAATTGAGACTACCGACAGAAAATTATTTTCGGGTAATTGCTGTTTGCACTTAGTCTGCTCCTTGGAGATGGACGAGTTGTTATTAACCAAATGTTAAAAAAACCACGACATCTAAATCTACCTTCCTTGTGTGGCTTGAGAGATGAGTCTCGGAGAACATGAAGGATTACTAGAAGGAAGGAGACATTTTAACATGGAACTTGCAGCAATGTAGTCCTTAAACAAAAGAGACTAATTCCTTTGTGGCAAGGAAAGATTTCATGCAGGAATTCTGAAATTTTTAGAGTGGCCAATTGGGGATTAATTCATGCGATGAAACAGCACACCAGGTGGATTCTTCCGCAGAGCGCTATTTTCCACCAGGTGGGTTGGGGAGAACTCGGCTTGTCCAGCGAAACCTCAGGACAAATGAAAACATATGAAAATGTTTGATATTTTCCCCACCATCACTAGGGTGTGCGAGAGAGCACAGGGCAAAGAGCAAAATGCCTTGTGAGCAGTTGCCTGTTATTTGGGACCCTGCCAGCCACCAAGTCGTGAGGAGATGTGCAGGTCCAACACCCTGATGCCAGGTAGGTTGGGAGGTTGGCATGATTCAGACAATAGGAAGGATTATCAGGACCTTGCGCTACTTCTTCCTCTATTTTATCTCCTTTGAGCTCCCATTAAGAAGTAAAAGCAGCTTGTTTCCAGTTTCCAGAGTGCTCCTCATGTCAGGGTCTGAAGCAATTTCTTTTGCAGAGGTCACAACTGAACCTCAGAGAGGTTAAGTGCCTTTCCCAGGACTGGAGGGCGACAGCAATCAGGGCTATGGGGAGCAATGACGAAGATAGGTCACACAGCAAAACAACTGAAAGTCAGGAAAGGAATCTGGGCCATGGGATGCTCAGACCCCCACACAGCTGGACGTATGCTAATCATGGTGGGAATAAGCAAAAGGACATTGTTTCTTCAAATGTCTTGGGCCTGATTGTTTATCAACACGGAACCATCTTCAGATTTTTTCAAAACAGGATCAAGCCCAGGGCTTTCCTGGACATCAGGGGACTACTTTGAAGGAGTTCATAAAAAGCAGTGAAGATAAACGAGTTTTTGATAGGCTTGAACTCTTTATTTCAGCATTACAGGGTAGATGTCTGCAAATCAAAATAATTCGAAAAAATCACAGATTCCACCTTTATAAAAAAAATAAAATCATGTCACCAAAAAAAAGAAAAATCTCAGCAAACATCCACCAGAAAGACATCATTATCCAGACTCCTCTAGGAAAAATATGAAAAAAAGATGAGATCAAAGGTAGCTACACCAAATGCCTTAAACCATGTTTATACATAACATTTTCTGTGTGTTCTGGTTTTAAAAGTAGATTAGGATTGGAAATGATTCAAAAACTTCTTCAAACTGAGCAAGAGCCCTCTGAACAGAGGTGCAGCTTTAGGAATACCAACACCCTGATGAGGAAAAGCACAGAAAGAGGTTCAGATGTAGATGAAGGGTTGTAAGGGAAGCTGTTGTAAAGCCCTTGCAAGTTAAAAATGTTGGGGAAGACTTATAGACATCTGGACACAGTGAATTGCTTGTATCACAAGAACCTCAGCCATGAATAGAGGGAACCAGCAGGGACAGACCAAGGAGAAGGAGACTTAGGCTGAGCTCCTGGCAAAGAAAAATGAAAAGAATATCAGTGTAAAATTATTATTCCTTTTAGACTACATTTTGGGTTCAAGAGGGAGACAGTGTATGCATTCAACTTATCTTTTAGTATGGCTTTTCCTTTCTTCTTCTATCATGTCACAGGAATGCTCTTATTTAATGAGCTTAGGTAAGCCTGGGAGATAAGGGTCCTTATCCTCTGCATGGTGCCCAGATGGAAAGAAACAAAAGGAACCTGGCAGCAGCTCCTTGAGGCTATGATTCACTGGCGTTTTCTAACTTCTAGAGCTGTCACAAAGGTTCATCAGTAGCCTGATTTCACTAGAAATTCAGGTGTGTAAGATCATCCACAGGGAGTGTGTAAGAACTTCTTTGCAGACCTCATGCACACAGTTTGGTTTTCTTTGTTGGGTAGGAGAAAGAAGGAGGCAACAGAGGAAGACACCTACTTGCATGGTGTGACGTTCTCTTTGCACCATTTGAGAAGGATGAAGAGAATGTGTCACAGTGCAGAACAGATCCTGAGGAATGGTAAGTTTGCATCTAAAATACACTTGAAATAAAACATCCTAGACCTACTGTTCAAAGAAGTCCTGCCTCAGCTGCCCTCCTGAGCACATGCCTTGTTTTGAGTCCCACTGAAATCAATGTGCCTTTGAAGTGTACCTCCCTGCATTTCCAAGAAGCACAAGAGAGATACTGAAAGGTTAACTCGAAGGTAATGGCACTATAAGCTATAAATTGTAAACTTTGATCTATATTCTTTCCATCAGCAGCTCTATAGATGGGTAAATTCCTCTTGATGCCTACAACTGTGTTGCAGCACACCATCATTTAGAAACCACACCTGATTAATTGCTTGAGCAGATTTCTCTTGTTGCAACACAAGGCATAAAGGAGCTTCTGCAGACCTGGCTGGTTCAAGGACTGGTCTGGTCAAAGCACTTCTGCTGCTGCTGGTGTCAGGACAGAACTTAGTCACTGTGTGGCACAGCAGCGATGGGCAGGTGGGAAAACATGTGGGTGAAGACAGGATTGCTCGGACTGCAGGAAGGTCGGTTTATAAAGCCAAAAAGCTTCAGGGGAATGCAAACTGCAGCCTGGGTCCAGCACGGGGATGTCTAACCCCGCTGTGCCTTCAGCTTTATGGTCTGACATCATGTGTGAGCAAGTGGGCAGCGGGCTTCAGCATGTACCACTGACATTGCCCTGTCTGCCCATGGGGTCACATAACGTTCAAACAAAATCATCCTGAGCTTTTCCTTTCACGTTGCCCTGCAAAGCACATCCTTTGCTTTCTGTCGTCTCGGACTCTCCTCCAGAGCTCTGACTTTCTAGGTTTCTCGTCCCCTTAAACCAGCTGCCTTTCGGCTGGTTTTTCCCTAGACGTATTATGTTTCATGAATGTCACTTTGTTATTTTTCAGCTGGTATGCGCAGACTCCTTCTATTCCCACTGGTGTTTGCAACACTACTGTCTGTGAATCTCAATAAACTGGAGCACGAACTATCAAAGACAAGCACTCCGGTTTTTAGGAACAGCTGAGCTAATGAAAGGGGAAGGCAAAGCCCTGCCTGCAGTCTCAGAGGTGGGTTCAGAGTTTGGTGGCATAGAGATCATTTGAGCTTATGCCTGATCTGCAAGGATAAAGTTTTCATTTGTTCGAAAAGAAAACAGCAGCGATGGTAACCCCCCCCAAGCCCTGACGGTTTGTATAAATGCACGGCAGTAAAGATGAAAAGCAATAAGGATGAAAGAGGCAAAACTGTCCCTCTTAAAAGTGCAACTGGCGCTTCAGAGGCTGCTTTTGCTTTTAATTTGAGCGTTTTGGAAATGAATGCATGTTAGTTGACGTTACAAAAAATGACTTGTGCTGAGTGGGCAAGTTTGGTGGTGTGCAGAAGAGCTGAGAGAGGAACAAGCACTGCCTGAAGGAGGTAGACACTCAGCCTGGCATTGCTCCAGGCACCCAGAGCTGACCTTTGCACCAGACATCAGCCCTGGGCTCTCCCTGAGGCCACCAGGACTTTTCTAGCATGTGCTGGGTTTTGGGGTCATACTTAGAGGTTGGCTGGGCCATATTTACAGGAGCAGGCTCAGAGTGCCCCACAGTTACTTTGTCTGTCCCTATATTTCAGAGTGCTGCCCACTGAGACAGCCTGGGTCTGGCATTCCCCACACGTGGGAATCCTCTTTTTCTGTTGGAGAGGACTGTTTTCCTCAACCCCATTTCAATGTGCATCTGCATGTCCTGACTATCCCTTAGCCGTTATAAAGAGCGGATAAAGGGTGGTTTTCAAAAAAGCATTGGTTTATCTCTTTAAAAAATATTCCTTCTTCCCTTCTCTCCACACCTTTCTCATCTCCTTCTCTGCCAGCTTCAGGGTGAATGGTCAAAGGCAAACTCAATTTCACAGGCTTGGTATTATGTATGGTAGGCTGGAGAGCAACAGCTTTCCAAAGCAAGTATAAATATGGAAGTTCTCGTGGGAAAAGAAAGAAAAGCGCACATATAGCAAAAAGGAAAACTAGGATGAATGAAAAATAAAATACTGGGGGTGATTTTCTTATGGCTGGTGAATACTCATTTAGTTTAGGACAAAAGGTATTATTGTAAAATACATTAGCTAGCGTGTTCTAACTGCTACCTCTTAACATTCACACTAAAGAATATTTTTAATTTTAATATATTATAATATATTTAAAGGTATGGCTCAGACTGAAGTGAAGGCTAATGAGGAGCTAACTTTGCTCTAGCTGTCTAATCCGTGCTAAAATAGTCTTCCTTGTCTAGATTAAGGTCACAGGTCCATGACCGCAAGCAGTTGTAGTAGCTGATAAAGTTCCTCTTCATCAGCTCATCTTCAGTACTAGCTGAGTGCCTACTCTCAGTTCATCAAGACATTGAACTCATGTGATTTCCCAAAGGGGATCCACACGGAAAATCCAAGGCACAGTTTATGTTAAGATGTGTAAGTCAAGTAGTTGCTGTGGCCCTGGTAGGCGCTTTCAGTAGAGGATCTGCCTAACTTTTGTGCCACAAGTTTGTCTCTTGATGCCATGACATCTTGCATCTGGATCACTCATCAGTCCTTTGATCCTTTAAGAGTCACAGCATCTACGTAAGGCACTGCTGACGGGCAGTCTGAATAAAGCCCCTTTCTCTATCTAATCTACCGGGCTGATGTAATGCGTGATATGAGCCAGCATCTTCACGAGATAGGAATCTAGGAACTGCTTATGTGGCTAAGCCTTATACCAGACACTGCCCGATAATGTCGATTGGATGGGGGAATTAACTAGAGGAACAGTCAAGGCTCTTTGATTAAGGGATTGCATCAATTGTCACAAGATATGTTTGCAATAAAGATTTGTGGTTCATGCTAGTAGGTTGGTATCAGTTGTGGCTAAGAACACTATCTTGCCATCTGTTCTTGGCAGGAATTGTACAATCCTTTCTTTCAAGTCACAGATATTATTACACTTACTCAGCCTTTGTCAGCTCAGGACTTGACCATTACAATGCTCCCTGCAGGATGCTGCTTGCTGCGACCATCTGGAAAAAGAAGCTGGATCAGTATACAGCTGCTTGCTTATTCAGTAGCAATTCATACCTCAAATGTCTTACACATCTGCCTTTTCGTCTGTCCCAGCCATTCACTTGTGGGTGTGGTAGGAGGTGTTCCTTTGAATCTGTACAATGCTGTGCATGCACACACGGAACTGTGCTAAAGGAACATTAGGCTGCAAAGTGGAATACACCTGGGAAACATCAGTATGACAGTGGACTGTGAAATTTCTAGTTTAGAGGCTTTGCAAGAAGTCTTTGTACTTCATTAACTGCATGATAAAGGAGCATTCACACCGTCTGTCTCAGGCTACATGGGCACAACCTCTCCTCACTAACTAGATGTCTAGTATCTACCTCTAAATTGCCCTCAAGCCAGATTGCTGTAAGATACTTCAGTCTCTGTGAGAACACTGTCCCCCCACCAGTCACAAGCTCTTGCCTCTTTCCTTACAGAAAAGATGGTGCCCACCAAGTGAGCAGCTGTTCAGTGTTTTGTGTTTCATTGTTAGTCAATACACAGCCCAATGCCCTGTTGACCACACATTATCCAAGCCTTTCTCAGAGCCAGATTTATTCCTTTCCTCATAGTCCCTTCTGTGCCACTCATCACTGCCACGGGGTTATGAATAAATTTATTCTCATAGCCTTGTTTCTGAGCGAGATGGTGGTTTTATCTTCATCTTGCCTGAACACGGTTGATAAACTCTCTTAGGGTCTCACCTGCTTTAAACATGCTTCACCCTTTCAAAAGCCCTAACATACCAAACACACTGCAGAGCCATCACCCCTGCAGGATGGATCCAGCTCAGGGTTGCAGGTCTTTCCTCACTGTCACCACGTCTTGCTGCTGGTGGCCAGAGTGGCTCTCAGTGCATGAATGGAGGACATGGCGTCTGTCTCTCCTGGTCTTGCAATATTTCCCTGTCTGGTGCCCAGGTTGCATGGAGAAGGAGGTGCCCACTTCACAGGCAGAGGAAACAAGCACTGGCACAAAGATGGGAGGTCATGGTGGAAGTATCTGAGGACCAGCGGCCTCATAGGGAGAGGAAGGGAGAGAGGAACAAAGACTGTGACTGAGGAAAGGCAACTGGCTCTGCAGGCTGGGGTGCTGCAGAGACTGCACCAGGGACTCAGAGGAGAGGCTGCACGATGGATAAATAACTCACACATTGGAAAATAGGAAAGGCTGGAAAGGTTAGGAGACCAGGACAAGAAGACAGGGATGACAAAAGAAACTGAGCAGAGACTGGGAGGGGCTGGAGCACGTTGTCCACCATGGTCTTGGGCAAAACCCATCCTTGCACTTCTCTGTTGGCAAGAAACAGCCATGAAACCCACGCACAAACTGTGCTATCATCCTCATCTTGTTGGTCCAAGGATTGGATGGCAACCTATCATTGCTATCAGTTACTCCCTCAGATCAAGTGTCTGAGTCACTTCAAGTCTTGGAGGATCAATGAACCACAGACCACATCTAACCTACTGGCTTTTCAAGGCAGATCTTACCTCTGGAGACAAGGTAGAAGTTAAAACTCAATTCACAGTGGAAAATCTTTGGAGCTGCTGCCGTACTAAGTGTTGTATTTTCCCAGGTAGTGTTCATTTAAGTTGTAGCAGCAATGAACACATAGCTCTTCTGTACGCAGTTACAACTGCATGAGGAAATCACACAGTCTATTTGCACAGCCTGTTAGCTGCATAACTGGTCTTTTGTACACAAAATCTCTGATTCAGCAAGTTCTTTAATCATGTGTCCCACTTTAAGCATGTCTTTGAAAATCAGGCCTTATGTCACGTACCTCTGAAAAATCAATTTTTGAAGCAATTTGCAGCTTTTTCTGTTATTTTATCTCTCTTGTTGGATTCGTCTAAAATTCTGTGCCTGAAGCAGAACATAAAAGTTCATTATTATGTTTGCCAAATAGTTATCTTTTTATGGCTTAAAGCAACACTATCATTGTTTGCCATTTTTCTGCATTATTACCCCACAAGAAAGGACTACCACTGTAAAAACAAAAAATCTGCTGCTAAACCTACCCACGGTTTAACATTTTCTACCTCCTTTTGGTTCAAGGGAATAAAACTAGACACCAGTAAAAGACACATTTCAAGGGATCTATCTACCTCTATGTCTTCCCTTAAGCTCCATAAACTGTATGGGCATACCATATAGCTTCACGTCTTTGTTTGCACTTCTCAAACACGCTAAATTGTCATGATCCCGCACAGCCTGTCATACACTACATACAACCACATGGTAAGAAATTTGCCCAACTAACAGTTTTATTTCTAGTTCACATGCACAGTACAAGGGTAGTGATTCAATGCTGTCTGCTGAGAAACAGGAAAAATTATCTGTATTACTCAAATCTAGTAGTTTTCGTATGCGTTTAGTGATAATATTTTTTGACTGGAGTTATCTAAAGTACATCTTGTCGTCTTTGTCCTTGTTATGTGCATGACAGCCTTCATTGCTGGCTTCCCCAGAGATGATTGATTGTATGAGAGAGCATATTCCCAGATCTCAGGAAGTTTTTGAAGGTAGATAGTGCATTGCCGCCCTGGTGACTCTCAGAGGACGTACATACCGCTCATGATGGAAAGAAACTATGACCTCTCTTTTTATCTTCAGAAACTTTACAGATCTGCCCATGGAAAGCCAATTTGGGAATCAAATAACCTCTGCGTTTTCTAGTTTGCAGCCTGAATAGGCAGAGAAGGAGGAAACCACTGTCAATAAATGCAAAGCTAAAAATAGGCAGACCAAAAGCCTCAGCACAGCTCTGGAAAAATTCTGAAGGTGGAAGTAAGAGTTATTTATAAGGTTGGGAATTGAGAAGGGAGAAAGAGGTCAATAGAAGGCTTTGTTTACATAGTTTGGGTTCCAGAAATTACTTCCAGTGCACACAGCATCATTAGGAAGTGTTTCTGCTTGAGACCTGAGTCTTTGCTAACTTTTGTCCCTACACAACAGACTGTGCTGTGCCAGGAAGCAGGTTTTTGGGCATTCCTGGGATGGAGGAGGGACCATACTCAGGAGCTGCAACTCCATTTTTCAGAGCAGAGATTCTTACTTGCAGATACACGTTTTGCAAAAGCGTCTCTTTCTGGAGTCTGAAAGCAGGTTAAGCTGCCTCCATAGGCACGTTCCTAATTGGCAGGTAGGTAGGTAGAATTACAGATAGATGCATGCCTGGGGTGGAGTCATCTTCTCGAACCTGAACTGCAAGGAAGTGAGTTTTCTAATTAGCTAGCTAGGGTGTACCCAGACATCTCCATGACGGCAGGTGAGATTTGATGATGAGCGTGGACTTAGGCCATGTAAACTTAAGCAAGAAGGGTAGTGCAATGGGAGCAAATTGAGAGAGGGAGAAGCGGTGCTGAAAACGTGACTTTACCATTGGCCTCACTCTAGTCTCATCCTGTTATTGCACCAAATGTCTCCCTAGGGCACTTCTTTTGGTTTACTCTCATCAGCAAGGGATTCAGCTCGTGCCTCCGAGCCCACTCCAGGACGCAAACCATAGCATGGGAAGTGGGGAGGCCTGGAGGATGCATTTCAGCAGCACTCTCCTAGTACAAAGAAAAACTCTGTTGTAGACACATCCTTAGATTAATAAATTTTATACAACTAAAATAGCTACCATGGTACCTAATCCCTCAGTCTGAGTAGTCCAGTTCAAACGTGAGGTCTGAGACAAAACCAAGAAAATTGATCTCAATTACATTTCTAAAATTTGAAAAATGAAGCGTTTTCACCTGACATTTTCAAAGGAAATAGAGGGAACATTTATTTCACAGGAGATCATATATATTATTTCTGTCTTTACTCTTAGAGGTAACTAAAATATTTGGCTATTTGACTTGAGGCAGATAACCAGCACGAACAAATTCTGCATTATAACAACTGTTACAATTTTATTTAATGAGAAGTCTTGGGTAAGTTTAGTAACAGATGGATCTTCCAGCCTAATGTAATGTAATACAATATAAATGACCAGTTGCCATGTATTTAAATATCTCCTCATGGGTATATTTTAAATTGACTATTTACATTAATTATGAGTTTAATTGCTCGTGAATTTCATGAGGAATTTAATCTATTTTGCCATATATGAGAAAGAAGGACAGTGGTTATCCAAGTGCAGTGCCCTGCTTGGTGGTTTGAGTGGACCTCCTTGGCAGTGGAAGGACACCTCTGAGAAGTTGCCTGTGCAGAGGAACGTCAAAAGGAAACGCTGGGACAACCAGCTTCTTGCTTGGCTTCTGTATTAAATCATCAACAGCATCCCATGGGGGAGCACTAACATTCCAGTGATCTGATTTACTGCTTGCTCTCACTAAACGATTGCACCAGCACCAGTGAGGGACAGCGAATTGCAGCACGGAGGTCAGAAGGAGCAGCCAGGGAAGAAATCACTTAAATTAGCTTTGCTGCCTGAGGAATCAAGTGAGATAAGGAGTGATGAGGTGGGAATGTTTCTTGCTGAGGATGAAGCTTGAAAAAAAGGATAGTCCTTTAGCAGCTAATTGAGCAGTCATCTTGCATATCAAAAGGACCCACTGACTTTTGGAGTGCACAGGATAAACAATTGATACCTCGTGAAGGGAACTATCAGGTCTCAGCTGTCAAGCTGATGTGAATTAGTCTCATTGGAGAGGATGTTTGCAAGGCCAGGCCATATGCAATACTGATGCTAAGTGATTGGGCTATAACATAATGCAGAAGTTAGCAACACGTCAATACTTTGTTATACCACTTTACCCTCTGCTCTTCATTAAAACCTTCCAGTGTCTAAAAATTAATTTCTTCCCAGTGCACTTGTTAGGGCCTTCTGTCCCTCGCAGCCTGGTTATAGGGCTGGCTCACTGAGAGGTTCTCCCAATTTTCCTGCTAGAACAAAGCAGCAATCTGGAAAGTGTGCAGGCAAGAGTGATCCAGCAAAGGCCATGTCCGCTGTGAAGCTTCTTGGATGTTACAGTGTTCGGGAGTGAAAAGACTGAAATTCTTTTTTTTTTAAATAAAGGCTCAGGCTTTTAAGGATCCTAGAAATGGCACCTCAGAAATAGGATGGGTTCAGTGGCACTGACTGGTTTGTAGGTAAGGGTCATATCTTTGGAGAGGAAGACTGGCTGTGCAGGAAAGGCTGTACCACAGAGGCTTCGTTTGTGTCAGCCTGGGGACAAACATTTCACCAAGAGAAAATCCCACTGCAGACTGTTTGGTCAGAGTCAGTGCTTCGCAGCTCAACTCACAGCCTAGGTGAGGTTTGTGAAAATAATCTGTGAGTAGCACACAAACAGCTGTGAACCAGTAAGGTGGTGAGTGAGGCTGGTCTGTGAAATGGCTGCGTATCTCTGTCCAAGTCTTCGCTCCGATGTTCTGGATCTATCTGCATGCACCTAAAATTTAGATGAGAGATTCTGCCAGACACCTGAGCCTGCAGGAAAACAAAATCCAGTGGAAGTAGATCCACAGCCCGCTATCTTTATCAGCTACCCCTGCACCAGACAAAGGAGAAAAAACAAGGTTTTAATTTCTCAGGGGCAGGCTATTAGACGTGGAAGCTCCTGAGTATCACAGTGATGACGGCTGAGACCAAAACTTTTAGGGATACAGGGCAAAAGTACCCTCCATGACCAGGTCAGGGGACTGAAAACTCGTATCTTGCTCACATCTCAGCTGTGCAAGCTCTCCAAATGCAGCACACTGCTGCAGCCAACTCCCTGCTACGGCCCCACTCTGCAGCTGTTCCCAAAAAAATCAGCCCATCCCAGGTCACTAGCTCCACCTGGGACTGGCTGGGAGCATGCCCCAAAGCCTGGCCTTGCATGCCATGCATGCCTCAAGCCTCCTGCAATCAACAGGAGAGGCAGCTGCGGGGGAAAACTAGGGTCAAGCGTGTCCCATTAACTGCTAATGAACAAGCTGGCAAGGGAGGGGGTTGGTTTTTGGCTTCCTCCTGAGAGGGAGCCTAATGTAACTAGATACGAAGACAAAGGCGACAAGGTCATTCCTGCTTTTAGAAAGGTGACAAGGTCATTCCTGCTTTTGGTGGCCCCAGGTCATAGCTCTTTCCACTGGCACTGGGTCACAGCCTGTGCTGACTGTGGAGCCAGGCGAGGCTGCCGCACTTGCCCCACGTCAATCAGGGAAGGGGCAGGAAAAGGCCACGAGCTCGTTAACACCATCTCTGAAGACAGGCTATGCTGCACATTAACGTGAATAGTCCCTGAAGCTTCAGGAAGAGTTTGAAGAGGCTGTTTTGGAAATAGGGAGGTCTACTTAAAAAATGGTACCATGGCTGGCACCTGGATATGCTCTGCAAGACTTAAACCTGAGGAAATTGCCACTTGGCAGTCTGTACCGCTTTCAAAATCATGGCGCTAAGGTCAAGAGGTTGTGTTAGCAGTGATGTAATTACCTAGTTGAGATAAACAAATGATTGGGAAATTGCCACCTTGTTAATGAGCATGATCATTTTACCAAAGTTTCTGGAAACCTAAATGCCATCAGTGAATATATCCTCCCTAAACATGTCGGTATTGTTCCCTGTACAGGTGAAGAACTAAAAAAACGCACACTGGGAGATAAAGTGACTTACTGAAAGTCATACAAAAGACCCACTGCCTTGCTTTTGCAAACAAGCCAGGTGAGCACGTTGGAAGCAGTCTCACCTGTCGTTCCTTCTGTTTTCTAAGATGAACACCCCCAAAGCCTGAGCTCTCTGGAGGCTCTTGTCTCTCCTCTTTTATTGCAGATGGAGCCTTATCTGGATCCATGGGAGGAACTGGAGACAAATTAGCCTCTCCTGAGATACTGTCCAATATCCTTATAGTAATCACCGTTCCCAACTGTGCTATTCTGTCTGGCATTGGGATTCAGCCTGCGATGGAGCATGTTTGCATTTCATAATCTGCCTCTGAATTCTAACAATAATCCACCATAACCACTGTAATAGACTCTTCAAATTAAAATGCTGCTTAACAGGAAAATGAAGTTCTAGAAATGTATTACAGAATTAGCATTACCCACAAAATAAAATAATTTTGACATGACATATCTGGCTGTAAATTTGCCTTGCAACAGAAATATTCATAATTACAGTAATTTGCAGCTCAGCCTCTTACTGTAGTTATATGATCCCGTAATTGCTGAGTTGTCTGCAGAGCGCTGGTTGTGCTAGCTAAACCAGTTTGCTTCTTTAAAGGAACAGACCGTGAGTCAGCTCCGGTGCATCCCGAAGCCACGGAAATCTTCCTAGAGACTGCAGTGAGCGGCAGGCTGGACCTTGAGCTGGAAGGGAGCATATTCAGGCTCCTGCAGAACAGTGTTTCTGTAACATTTGTTCAGAAGTGTGGAATACTGGGATGGAGACAGATATTGGTTAAAACTGTGTAAATCAGCCTCTACCATAAATCACTGCATCTTAACTGAGTAGTTCTAGGTTTATACCCATACAAATGGAAAATACTCTGGTCAACATCATGGACAAAACTCTGGCCTGTAGTTAGGATAAAAAGCTGTTGATTTTCTTAAATTCAGAATGGAATGTTCACTTTCTAGGAGCCAGAATCAGGAGAAGTATAAGTTAATAAATGCTACTTCTAGCTTAAATGAACATACCACCCCCCCACCCCCCCCAATTGAATACTTGGGGTCTACTGTAATTAATAACCTTGAGAAATGGTCTGTTTCTGCTGATCACATATGAAATGGTATAACCCATGGAAGTATGTTCTTAAGAATACCAGCGAAGGAAGCTTGTGCAGGAAAGGAGAGCCTGAGATTCAGAACCTTGATCCCAGGGCAGCATCTGCATTTAATATTGGGTAAAAAATGAGTCCTAAGATCCTCTGTTCCTAAACCCTGAGCCGTCAAAATCATCCTCAGCCTATCCTACCACCTTGCTTCCATGAGTGGCTTATATTCAGCAAGAACAGAGACTGCATCACCTATGGAGCTACTGTTGTCTCCTGGGATGTGAACACTGTGGGTTTGAACTCCTTTGAGTTCAAGATTAGATTGAGGTGCAAAGAGATTTTCCACCCCCTAAGAAAGTCCTCTTACAACTAAGCTGTCAGAGACAAGCTGTGCTGCCTGGTCAGACAGTACATAACGCTGATGGGACCATAAATAACAGAAAGTTTGGTCATTTTTGATAAAGAACGATTTAAAAAAAAAAAGAACACTACCATTTAAGCTATTTTTCTTGTATGTAAAATAAATGTTATCCTCCATCTCATATTTTAAGACACTAGATAGAAAAAGAGAATCTTGTAAAAGTTAGTTTTTAATGTTTATACCAATATTATAGCAATGCTTGTTCAGTTATCTTTATTGAGCAGAGTGTTTAATAATAACTCCTCTATTATCTAATGTATGCCAGTAACGATCACCCACTTATGAAGCACTTATTGCAACCAACAGCATGAGATTTCTTCAGTAAAATTCTGTGACCAAGGTTGGCCAAGTACCAACCTAATTCAGCTGAGAGACATATGCAGTAAGAACTTTCTGCTGTGCCTGAGGAAGAAGAAATAACAAGCTGCTTTATCTAAGAGCTTAGGAGAGCAAAAAGGCCCAGTGTCATAACGCCTGTTAGCAGCCTGAATCCTGCTGCTGATGGGATGTCTGCTTGGAAATGCCCCATCCGTTCAGGCTCATATGTTATAGCATTTCATTATGTTTGCTGTAACTTAATACCTCCTACAGCGAGCAGGCTCCTAGCACTACGAATGTAACCGGCTTGCGTGGACTCACTGCTATGATGAATCCCGACTAGCGTGCCACAGTATTTTATCCTACAGGTGTTACAGCACTTGGTTACAAATACTAGTAGTATTAGAGAAATAAAATACAGCTATTCAGCTCGTGCAAATCCTTTCAAAAGTACATGACCTCTAGAAGGAGAGTTCAGATGCACGTTCTGCACATTTTCCCTTGCAATTGGCCAAGCAGGGAAGCTGACAGTCAGGCTTTGCCCAATATGGTTTAGAAGTTTGTTCCTCCTCCTGACCTCGTCCCACAAGGCTTTCCCCATCACTTGTGTTTAATTAGGTTTTCTGTTACCATAGTTTGAACAACGCTGTACATCACTGACTTTCCTCTTGAGGAAGGAGTCCAACTTCAGAAGCCAACACAGCTGGACCTGGGATTTGGGGTTGTTTATCCCCGCTCTGCAATGTACCCTCTTCCTCCCTGATCAGCAAAAATAGCTGCTTGCCCTTCTGCCCCCTCATCCCTAGCAAGCCCTCACCTCCTCCTTGCCAGCTGCAAGGGTCAGGTCTTAGGATGCTGCTGGTGGGGAGGAGAAAGATGAGGTGAGATTGTGGTTTCCGCCATGCAAGCAGAAATGGAAGCTGCACTGACAACTGATGCTCCACCCCAGCCTGTCTGTCCTCTGTACTCCAGTGTCAGCTGCATCAGTCCAGCACATGCAGTTAGTCTATGTCAGGCACTGTGCCACTTCCCTTTAAAGAAACATGCCATGGAGAAGGCACCTGCAAGCTCTCTTCAACCTGCAAGCCACCTTCAACCTGCAAGCGCATGGGCAAATGCCTGTGAAATAAGCCGTCTTTCTTCTGTAAGTAATGGATTGCAGTACAGGAAAACGAGGACCCAGAGTGTTCCTGAAAGCTGCAGCAAGTAAAATTGTCCCTCCCTGCATTTGCACTATCCTGAACTAAATGTTGATGCCATCAGCAATCAGAGTAGCATGCAAGCTAATGGACCAGCAGTGAGAGATGCACCAGTACCACCTCAACAGAGAGACCTTTTGGAGGAGCACTTGATTCAGTTTTGTCTTTATTGTCAATTTTTTTTTGTTTCAGGTAGGTCTTTGGGGTGTCAGGAACCCAAGCGCTTCTGTCAAGATGGTTCCTCCATCCTCTGCCTCATCTCTTTTCTATTTTGTAACACCCACAATGCCTGCAGTTTTTAATTGCAAGTACCTTTCTCCCACCTGAAGAGCTGTCAGTACTGATTCCTGGTGTCTAACACATCAGTTCCTATACAGGGAGACACTGGTGCCTGTAGAGATGAAGCTGGAGTCCACAGACAGGCTCTGCAAAGGGTTTTCATTGGGACCTGCAGCATGTGATACCAAGGACCTGTCTTGTCAGCAGTTTTCTCGGCTGTATTCCAAATCCTGGGTCAAGTTTATGCTTCTCCATGGACAACCAGCAATCACAACATTATGTTATCATCTTGTATCATCTATTTTTTTTCTCTCTCTTTAAAAAAAAAAAAAAAGGAAGAAAGAAAAGAAAATCGACATGACAAGAGGGTTGTTACATCAATAAGAAAAGCAATAAAAACATTGACTTTATGGAGTCTCCTGCCCTGGGCTGTATGTTTTGTAAAGCACTTTTTCAGTCAGTGCCAGGCTGGGATTACTAAGTGTGATAACCAGATGCAGACAATCTGCATGTACAACAAGCTGAACAGCTGGACAGTGTAAATGGCATTGATTTTTGTCATACTTAATGAAAGTTATTCTTTTGACATTAACGCCTCCTTAACTTTCAAAGCAGTGCATGGTGGTTTAGCTTGATGGCTTCCCAGCCCCATACTGCTCCTGTTCAAGACAATAGGATTTTTATCATTGATTTCAAAGGGAACAAGCTCAGACCAATGGTGTAAATAGCAATCGCACCTTAAGGCTATTCTCTTGGAAAAAGGAGCTACCTTATGAGGTTACTTCTGACCATGAAGTACCACAGTATGTATGATGGCACCAAATATCTGCCATGTGACATCATATGGCTCTGCATGTTGCCTCATAATTTTCACAACTAGTGCGGCAGTGAATAGCTGCACAGCTGGGCTCATTTTCAGGTGTTCGTTTCCTCTAGATTGAAGCCAAAGTCCAGATCTGTTGGCAGTGACTCTGTAATATGTCAGTAACACTTACACTTCTGTGGCCAAAGGTAAACTGAGTCATTCTTTTTAATGAAATGTTCTTTAATTGCCTTTATTCCTTTGAATAGCACAGTAAGTAGAATACATATTTCATAAAGAGATTATAGAAGAGTTGCCAATATAATTATATAATCTTGCAAACCCTAAACCTGAAATTGCCTTTTGTTTGCTGTTGTGCAGCACATCTTTTCTTCATGCCCTCTATAGCTGACAGAATAGAGTTTGTTTAAAAAAATATGTGACAGAAAATACCACGGGAAAAAATGTATTGTTAAATCTCATCCAACCCGCGGGAAGGCTCAAGTCAGGACTGTCAACACATACAATCCCAATTCAATGTCTGCTCTTTGCAGCTAAAGAAGGCAGTGCAGAACTAAGCAGAAATTGATTAGAGGACTGAAAGGAGAGAAGAGAGCAAATTTTCTTTCTTTCTAATCCCAACCCAAACTTACTTGGCAAATAGCTGTCTACTGTACAGGGCTACAGTTTCACTTTCTAGTCCCTACCTAGTGAAAGCTATAAAATAGTTTATGGTGAAATTATCAGGTTTTTTTAAATCCAAACAAAACTCCTACTGATTTCAATGGAGCTAAGCTTTCATTTGATAAGCTTATATTGTGCTGTTTCAGCACTTCAAGAAACCAATGTGAGTATTTTATTTCCAAATCATGCGTTTCTTGATCTATGTATTTCAAGTAACTCATCATAAACACTGTGAACATACAGTGTGGAGATATGTATTTCTCAGATGTGGGATGTCATTTTACTGCTTCTCCCACACCAAAGACACACTAGATAAACCAGACAAAAGACTTCTGCGCACCTCTCCTGGCATAAAGCAAGACCAGCTCTTAAACTGACCTTTCAGGTAGGAGATGTGCCTTAGGATTGCCGAACTGCTCAGGGCTTGCAGGTACCCACAGGCTCTGCCTGCAAATGCATCTTTTTTTTGGCTTGGTTACACCAGAGAAAAAAAAATTAGGCCACATCCCATCAGATCCACTCAAATCTGTTTTGGGCACTTTGGACACTATCCAGATGAAAGAAGCTAGTTTTGCTACTGCTTAGCAAAGGTTTGCACCTTTGATTATGAGTTTGAAACACTGCTAAGGAAGCAAAGTGTTAAGAAAAAAAAAACCAAACCAAACCAGGAACATAAACCGTGTTTAATAGCTGCCTATGCCCAAGCTGTCACTTAAACTTTCTTTAAAGCATGATGTTAACCACAGGATTCTAAGCCAGAACTGGTGAGCAGCTGTTTTCTGAGGTGCTGTTCTGTTTGGCACCCCAATCTTCCAAGACTGTTATTGCACTCAACAGTACAGGGTTTCACTGTGTGCCAATGGACCTTAAGAGTTCACAGGATCCTTTCTTCTACTACACTACTGAGGAAGCCTGAACTATTTTTGCAAGCCTTTAAGCATGCTTTAAAAGTGGTCTGGGTGTAGGATATACAGCCAGTGCCAGGCTTACCTTCCTGCTCCAGAATGAGACTGCCCTTCTCTGATGGCATGACTTGCATGGAGAACTTCTGATACTGTCATAGCAATGTACACATTGCTTATCACACAGAGAATTACATAGAGAGTGCTTGACAAGCACTCTGGATTTCTGGGAGACTACCGCTGGCTTTCCACAGAGACGTTATGATGTTATGGTAGGTGTGGGGCTTGGTGTGTCATCTCCCCACCTAACTTACATCAGTATTACAAAGTCATCATCACATGTGCTATTGTATTAGTAATGGCTATACAACCACCCTCCACGCGGTCTGCAGCAGGACTAGGAGAGCCTGGTTCCCTGTGGCTGTGTGTTTGTGAAATTCAGAACAGCTATGACTATTGGGTTTTAATGCAATATTCTTAGCTTCTCTCTCTCTTACACTCTTCTTTCCATCCTCATCAGGAGTGAAAGTTGCCCTATATCCTTTCTCCTCTACTTGCACTAAGCTTGTACTAACTAAAGGCGTTTGTGACCTCTATCTTTTCGTCAAATACACTAAAAATAGCATATTGCTCAGAAATAGATACAAATGCTGGTGTTTGGGTGGTGGGGGAGGGGACAGGGAAAAATATGCACCCACAGAAGTTGCAAATCTTTTAGAAACTAGGTTAAAAAAGCAATACATTAGACGTAGGGCTTTCTCTTTCTACCATGCTGCTGAACGAAAGGAGTAAAATGGTCACAGTGCTTTATTTATAGGCACAGTGCTGGGCCAGTACTGCTGGGCATCTTGCTGGCAGGGGCGCTTCTGCTCTGTAGAAAAAGCCTTTCATCAGTAGAAGGTCAATCTTTATCGCTTCCCTACAGTAACGTTTCTAGTGACTGAGCACGCTGGAAAGAAGAGGCACAGGATTAAATGCTGCCTGTGGTATGTTGCCACCGAAATTTGGATATAGTTATAGCCACCTTATTAACCCCCTGAAGGTATTCAAGTGCCTTTCTGAGAGATGAGGTTTTGCACAAGACAGAGTGAAGTACTGCTGGGATGTGATTTCTTTATATCCGCTGAGGCAGAGGTTCTAAGACGTCTCGTATTCCTGCAAAACTGAGTATCCTGAGATCTGTTGCCCCCACCTTTTTCTACTAACTTCTCAGGTGAGCAGGTAGTCCGCATAGAGTCTACTGCCTTTGAACAAGCGGAATCTCAGGGCACAGAATAGGGACTGTGGTTTGGTTGCTTAGTTGGCTGGGGTTTTTTTTTGTAAAATAGGCACATTGTTTTGGTCCACCAGCATTTTAACAACTGATTATTTGGCTTTCAAACAAATCGATGGCTTAAAGAATACAGAAAGAAATAACAACAGAGAAGAGAGACTGCAAGTCAGGTAAGACTGTGGAGATCTCTGCCAAAGTAGGTCAGTGCATTTGTACATCAGTTTTAGCAGAACTGCTGGAAGATCCCTGAGAGAGGTAAAAATCTGAAATGGCTTTGTTTGTTGCTGGCTTTGCAATCTGCTTGGACTTACTTAAAGAAGTGCTTAAAAATATACTGAAACAATTATTATGGCAACCGAGACAATAGCAGTCATGTTGAGAAGAGAAGCAACATGTTCGTATCGTTATGCAAGGCTCTAAACTATTCCTTCAGTAAGCTGAAAATGTTTCTGATTTAATCCCAGAAGTTTCCCATACCTATTATAATTTTTAGTCTTTAGAATTAACAAATTATGAGAACTTTCAGAAGCCCACAGCAACATTCATCATCCTAGAAAAAATTATTTACCTGGGATTTCCGCAAACAGCAGAAGAACAAATAGAAAATTTCTGGGAAGTTTAGTGAAAGATGTGCCAATCCAAATCCTGGTCTGTATCTAGGAGCCATAGCACTTTCTGCACCCTAAATATGCATATCACTGGATGTACAGGTTTTGATAAAATACTATTATCCCTATACTAACATAGCGTGCAAATTCTTTGGTGCCCTAATATCCTTCTCTCAGACCAGTATGTTTTCTACAAAGATATTAAAATTTTCTTTTCCTTTCCCAGTGTCCTGTAGCTAAATTTAATTCTTGATGTTTCAGCTTTGCTAAACAGCTACAACTGAAAGCCAATTACAATTTTTGAGCTGTGTTTTCAGCCAAAGAGATGGATTTAGTCCTCTGGACTGTAAAAACTCAACCAGGGCATTTGTCTCACATGCAATTGCGAGCCTTTCCTATAAATAGCTGGGGCAGGAGAGCACCTGTGCTTTTTCCTCCCAGCATTTTGATGGATAGCTTTGCTGGCACGTCTGCAACAGACACTACACTAAATTCAAAAAAGAGGCTGAGTCAGTCCTAAGTAATGGAAAGCATCCAAATTCTCCTTGGCTTTGATTCTAACAGAGAAAGACATAATTTTCTTGTCTCTTTCCAGATTAAACTCCATTCCATTTTCTGCTGCCCTCAATGTGCACTCCTGAAAATCCCACAGATGCATTAACATTCAGTCAATGAGATATTTCTAGCAGCTAGACTACTATAATGTTTAGGTTCTTCTGTAGTTGCAAGGCCTTGATTTTAGCCTGCCCTTAAAAGGCATAAATCATCTTTAATTTTGACAGCCCTGAACAATACCATCTTGACAACCTGTAATGTCTTGTACCCTTGCTAGCTGCACCATCCTGTCTTTATGGCTGCGACTGATCTCCTGTTGGTTCCTGACAGGGAGAAAAATTCATAATCACCATCCAAATCACGAAGAACCTGATTTTTCATGAGTCCTCATGGAAATTCATGACGAATATTTTCCTTTTCAGTGCAGATTTTTGGGAAATTGCTCAGAATGCGTGTGAAAAAACAGTGCTCACATGTTTTTTCTTCCCCTTGTGCAGGATAAATAAACCACCCCCAGCTGGTACCATATCAACAATTCCACGTTCAGGCATTGGGGGAGCAGAGGGAAGGGAGGGAAGCATGAGAAGCAGGTTCAGTCTGTGAACATAAACTGTATCTACTGAAGAGACCAGATGTGAACTACCTAATGTTGACCTCTTAAGCCCTCCTCTTGAAGAGTTTGTGCTACAGAAAGTACACGTTATTTTCTTGCTGCTTGCAACCTTTGGTTCCGTTGCCTGCAGACTCAGGAAGATTTGCTGCCCAAGTTTACAGACGATCATATTTTCAAGGTTTTCTTTGCAACTTCAAATGGCAGTAGGGTACTTCAGGCTGGAAGTGGACAGCAACAACAGCAAAACCTTTAGACTGTGCAGAGTGCTGGCACTGTTTGGGTGCAGGCCATTCTGACATATTGCGGTATCCTTGACCTAACCTTGTATGAGCCACCTTGCATACTCTAACACATGCAGTAACTCAGGACAAGCTCACCAACCAAGAATTTAACACATTACTCAAGTGACTTGTACTATCTGTGTCAAGCTTCAGATTAGTACACTGATGAGAGCCTCCAAGCTGGTTTAATGGTAGCTCCTGTACATTTGCGCACACTCGCAGATGTAGATTGCTGGCTATACAATGTATTCAAGTATGTTCAAAAAGCATCTGTTAGTTCTCAGTGGCCATTTTCCTGCTTAAAACTCAGTTCAGTTGAAGTAATTCAATAGGCTTGAGCTCATGTAGAGCTCCAAAGTGCCAGGTTCCCTGAGAAATTACAGCTCACCTTACTTAATCCCCACCAAAAGAGCCAAGATTGGTTACAGAGCACGCTCTGCCAGATTTGACCAGCGCATGTTTGTCCACCATGTTTCTACCCTGATTTCCGTAGGAAAGGCTTGTGATTGCAAGCTTGATGGAAGCACACGTATGTGCACAAATGCGTGTGTACCTTTGCATGTCTATGAATTCCCTTTCCCATCGCTGTCCACCACCTACTAATAACTTTGAAGTTCTCAGACACTTCCAGCCGCAACTTACAGCAGGGCAGAGACTTCTAACATGCTTATTACTTGTGGGTCTGTATAACTAGACAGTTAGTTAATGGATAAAAGCTCTATTAGTGTATCAGTAATCCCAAGGAAAAGGCGTAACTCCTATTAGACACCAGAGACTATGTCTACACTCCTACATTAATTTTTCCAGGATCATTTTCTGCCATTAAGGGCAGCAGGCAGAGAACAGCCCATGCCACATACTACTAAACGCACTTGCCCTCTAAAACAGGGTGGCCAAATGCAAACTACCTGCTGGAAATGGCCTTGGCTAAAACTTGCTCTCAAACTGTGTTCAGGTGCCATTTGGGAGACTGCTATGGGCAAAGGCCAGCACGGTGCCAAGCACCATTTGGACAATTTGACAGTACAGAGCCTCGAACTCAAGTGTCCAGAAATGTTTCTTGGGACTGTTTGATTTAGTACAGTCACTGACAGAGAAACTCCACAGAAAGTGCCCCTTCCACAGGAAAAGCTTGGATTAAGGTCACCACCACATTAGACAACAGAGAATCCAAAAAAGACGTACAAACCCCTACCAAATAGGTCTCATTAAATCTGTTGCTGAGAGAATGACTTGTTTAGCTGACGGCACCTTATTTAAAATTCACTCCCACCAGCAACCCATTTCAGACATGATATAGTAACTCTCAGCCCTAGATGTTAGATGCATGAGGGTGCTGGTTTTTATTTTTTTAGCATTAATTTAGCTGTTCATATTTTTTTCTCTAGTTTGTTTGTATTAGCTGCTGCTGTGACTGGGGTTTTTTTTTTTTTTTTGAGACACTGCAATTATGTGCACCTGTATTGCTTAACATGTAAATCAGATGATTTACCTTATTTGCTATTAGTGGTCATGACTGAGAATTCAAACCACGGTCTCCAGAGCTAAAGCACGAAGATGTTGAAATCTTAGAGTATGAAGTCTGTTAACCAGCAGCTGCAAAGTCTCATCTTCCTCAACACAGAGACAGAGGACAAATACTGAGTATCTGGATACTGGATATCTGGAGACCAACCTCCTGCAAGAATAAACAGCTGATAACTGTAGCAATGCTGAGAAGAAGATTAAGTCTCTGAGGAGCTGGAAACTCAAACGCCCAAGAGGACTCTGAAAATTGCAAGCTGTAGGCTCCATCTCTTGAGTACCAAAAAACAAAGTCTAACATTCCTGCTCTTTGTGTTTTCATGGCACCTAGTGACCCTAATCCGAAACTGAGCCAAACAACTGAAAAATGAATACACGCGCACTGTGAGTCTATGATGCGCATACTCTTTCCAAGAAGAGAAAGACTCCTGTGAGGGCAACTTTTTGCACGCTTTCTGCTTTGTCATGGATACACTTGTTCCATGAAAAACAGCAATAATGAAACTCTGATGCCTACAGACATTTGTCCCCCTTACAGAGCACATCTCCTTCCTTCCCACTTGATCAACACTTTTCTCCTCACGAGAACAACCCCCCTCTTTCAGCTCTTTGCCTCCAGGGAGGAACGCGTGGTGGCTGGCCAGAGCCTGCAGGGTGGACTGGGATGCCATGCTGATACACTGCCGCCCTGAATGGCCGTGGGGATGCCTGTTGTCCCATGAGAGCGGTGCATTAGGACTTTGTCCTCTCACAAGCTGTAAAAATTCATGAACTTGAGATATCTTTGCGATCTCTCTCCCAGCCTGAAATCAACCAACAGGTTCAAAGTTATTAAAGAGAGGCTGACAGACAAGCAGACGGACATTCAGGCAGAACTGTTGTGTAAGCTTTGTTTCCTTAGGAAAGCAGGCTAAAAAAAGAAACAAAATGCAGTATTCACTCATCATTGTCTACAATAACACTGAAATCAGCTATTTAACGCTTTGTAATGAGCGGAATGGCTCAGCAGAGTTATTTATTCTGCTTGAAAAACCTGTTTCTAGGCCTCAGAGGATTAGCTGAGAAGCAGCCTAACCTCCCTGTGACCCTACCAGAGAAGAAGCTGGTCTAACTGGAAGTCTGCAAGCAGTATTTTGAAAGTGGTGGCACCTATGCATAGATGTGCATCTAATCTAGAGCATCAGAAAGGAGAAAGAGCTAAAGAAAAGGAGAAGTGAGAAGCAGGTTATGAGATAGATTAAGAAAAAAAACCACAACGGAATCAGCACAACAACAAATGCATTTCAGTGTGCTGAGGAACAAGATACATCATTTAAATGACAGGTTAAAGGTATGTTAGGACAGTCAACAGAAGCTGAACAATGAAGAAATTTGTAGAATACAGATTTGGTCTTCTTAAACACTTTTTAAATCGACATGAAGCATCACCACCTCCAAATGCAGCAGACACCAGAGCACAGAAGACCAGGCAATGTCTGCATCATGAAGCTGGGGCTGAACCCACAAATCTGTTTTCAACTACCAAAGCTAGCGTTTGTTTTGGAAGGGCATGTTTATGTGGACTGTAGCGAGCTGTCCAGTTTTGTGAGAATGAAGACAAGAAGGAGCTTTTGGCTGCCCAGGCCAGGCTGAACCTGGCTCAGAGCACTCTGAGCTAATGGTATCTGACAGCAGGGGAATGCCAAAGCATCAATTAGCAAACACTGAAAGCACCACCAAGCTTCAGTTAGGAAAAAAAATTATAATTATATATATAAGTAATACAATATATATAGAGAGACATATAAACCCACATATATAAATATTTGCAAGTATATGTATGTGTTTATATACATACATATACTTACCTATACCTAGAATGTTATTTTATTCCTGAGCATAATGTTGAGGAATAAAATCACATTCTTTCCTGCACTGGATAATCACCTGTCACTTTAATTCTGGTATCAGGTAAGAGCCTTAAATTATAGATTATTTTCCTTTACCAGATAAGAGTATTGTATATATTAATGGCAGGAATAACCTTACAGATTGTATGAGCCCTCTCTTGATTACTCTGGCTAAACTTGAGTGTCCTGTAATCGATTTTCTGTCACTTTGTCACAGGGTGTATTTCACTGTTAGTGCCCAATGTGTCTTCAAAACTGTTTGTTCTGATGTTCCGTCTAATTGCTCTTTTTCTTATGCTATTGGCTCACATACCTCCCACTCTACTCTAGGTCCCTACTGAGAGACACACACTAGACATCTAACTACCCTGGGCTCTCCTAGCAGTCAGTGGAGAGAAATGAGCAGCTCCAGAGGATGCAGAGGTTGTAGGTGAAGGTTCCTGTTCTCTACGAGAAATTTTACAGCAACAGTTCTAATTCAAGTACCTCACTGGCAATGAGCTGAATCTGGGTCCAAATCACCCCCATCCTTTAAATAGTTAGAGATTATTATCTTGTGCTTTAATGCCTCAACCTGCAGACACTTGCAAAACAAACACATGTTATAACTGAAACTCCAGCTTTTTCCAGCATCACTTTTGTTGCATTTCTCTTGACTATTTCCAGCTCTCCAAGATACTTTTCTGGTAACACAGTGTCCTTAAATTATTACAATTCCTAGGGTATACCATCAACAGTATCTTCACAAATGGCACCAAACATTAAAAATGTTACTTTGCATCCATTTTACATTTCAAAATCATATCTAATTTTGTGTTTACTAAGTGTGCCAACTAAGCAAACGTACTTTTCCTGGAAATACTAAGTGTGTATGCTATTTCCTGGACCTGTCTGGTTTCCATGCCACCTCTCAGCTTCAGGTCTGTGAATTTCATTTGTAGCCTGTTAACTTCTTCCTCTGTGCACAAAGTGAAAAACTCCCATCTCCTGCAGCCCTCACCAGCAGGGAGCTGTTAGAACTCCTCTCACCAAGCATTCCTCTTTGACCATCCTTGCTAGCTGCTGAGAAGACACCTGCCAATTCCAGAGCAAGTGCTCTGGATGTTTCTGAGCTTGATTTAGCATAAGCATTAGACCATTATTTGTCTCTTGCTTCCTACAGATGGTTTAAAAGAGATGACTGAGTCCATGGGGAGACACTGAGATGTGGGATTTAGCTGCGGGAAGCAATTCCCTCACTTAACGGTGTCGCTGTACTTTGACTCATGGGACAGGCACACTGACATACTGCCCCTTATTCAGATAGGATGGGCTACTTGATCAGCACAGTCTGAAGCGTGTTTTGACACTATTTCAGCCTTTCCTCACTTATTATCTATCTAAGAATTCACTCGTCAGTGAGATGTGGCAAGTAACCCCAAAGGGTTTTAAACTCTCATCAGTGCTTCCATGCTGAACAACTAATAAAGGTATTAAGACTGAGCAGAAATAAAGCACTTTCTAATCAGTAGAAATAGGCTTTTCTGTTTGATGCTTTATTTAAAATAGGCCATTTTCTAGCCTCTTTTAGTAACAACAGTTAAAATGCCTAAATGAGTGGTAAAACTGGAAATGAGGTAATATGGCTTGATGGTAAAGCAGAGAAATATTGCAGGGCTAGCTTTTAAGCTGAGATATAAAGTTTCTATCAGACAAAAAGTTGGCATCTTTCAAAAAATATTGGAGAATCCTGGCCTGGCAGCATATGGAGTAACTTTCTTCTTGTAAGGACTCAACACTTACCAGCCAAGGGACAACACAATCCTAAGGCTCCATGAGACCACACCTTAGCACATACCTCATCTTTTTGTCTTCTGAGCCTACAAATATTTACACACTTAATGTTAAGGTTTTTATGGGTTTAGTGGCCAAAAGTTAATAGCAAAAGGGACTATTCACATGACTGAAGTTAAGCCTCTGACTATGTGTTTGAACTGTCAGGACTTTGCACATCTTTTGTTCTACCGAAATTGATAAAGGCAATTTTTTTTGGTGCTTGAATTGGAAATGCTAAACCTGTTGCCCACTGAATTTTGTCTCAAGGACATTTAACTTGACTTTTCAGGGCTTGTCAGTGTATGTTCACAGAAGCAAAAGTGTCACATACAGTAATTTAAAATGCAGAGATAATCAAAGAGAAGATGGAAAATTATGAAGTAGGGAAACAAATCAAAGACCTCACAGTAGTGCAGAAATTACATTTACTATTACTGTGAGTAAGTGTGTCTGTCCTTTAGCAAAGAAATAATATAGTATAGGCAATTTTTATTATTGGAGTTGTGGAAAAACATACCAAGTGACTACTCATAAAAATTTATTTCTGCTGTGCTCATGACCAGTCTGTGCTTGCTTTCAATACACAGCTCAGTTACACTACGACTAATACATATAAAAACCAAAGTTTAAGTTTGCTCAAGCACTGTCCAATAGAAAATTCTGGATTTGTGCAAACAAATATTTGCTTCCACAGAGTATGTTTTAGATGGGAAGAATTACTGTTGACACAGCTGAAAGGGAGATGAAAATTACATACACAAGATTCAGACAATTAAATGAGTTCAAGAAGGATTTCTCTGTACCCTTCACAACTAGGACAGCCTATCTGCCTCCAGTTACTATGTGATAAAATAATGACAAAAATCGTCTGGCTGTGCCAAACGTTAACTAGCTACACATTCTGCTTTTCCAAAGAATTCTGCATTTAACAAGCTTGGTGCTTTAGGGTAAAAAAAAAAAAAAATCCAAATATATCTTTCCTTATTCCTAGCCTGAGATTTTAAATATTTGTGCCTCATCTCAACAGACATATCCACCCCTGATCATTCAAGAAAATTGCACATAAATTGCAGAACTTTTAGACACCCCAGTGTATTCAGGGGACGCAAAGCACATTCTTAAAGCGCTTTCCTAAGTGCTTTCCTCTATCAGGGTTAGGATCAGTCAAAAGAAAACAATTCCACACAATCTTTGCGACTGAGAACTACAAACTAAGAATTCCAACACTATTAAATAGTCCTGTGCAAATGCTTATGAGTAATTCATAAAAACTAAAAATAATCTAAAAAATTGGTTGACTTGCTACTTTGCTCATAGATTTTCCAGAGGTGAAAAAGGGAGGGTCTATTTAAAAACTGGACTATTTTTCAATGACTTTATCATCTATCTTATTTGATCTTAATTTTAATTACATGTACCTCTTGGCTGACTAATTAAAGATCAAACAGTTATCAATCTAAGACCTGTACTCTACAAACACTTAATTAAATAAACAATCTCAGACTAAATGGGACTGCATCCATTCCAGTTGTAGGTTGAGGTATCTGAGAAATACTTTCCAGAACTTGGTGCTTATATAAGATGCAATTTTATCAGTTGACTGCAAACGCAAGTGAAAATGGAGAAGTAAAGGAGACTAAGATGATAACAGTGACAAAATCATGGTGGTCTTTTGGCTGCTAATGCACCAGTCGTGGGATGGTGGAGGATTTACTTTTAATCCTTGTTCCTGCAATACAGGACATAGTCTATGCACCTGTAGTCTATACAGTTTAAAGTCATGATAAAGCTTCTAGAAGTCTTCCATAAAATCTGAGTTTGAATGAAATCCCCATTAAAAAAAAAACCAAAAAAAAAAGACTACCTACCCACTTAGCCTCATTCCCCAAGTGCAGATATGATGAATATTTTAAAACAACTTTCCCAGATGATCTAGAAGGACATGATTTCAAGTATATTGGCGCTGGAATAGACCTCACTTGTCTAAAGGAAGTTGTTTTTTCAGGATTGCTCGAATTGTTGATTTCTGCAAGCAATTATTTAATAAAAACTTGTGAGAAAACTTCCCTTTCCAAAAAGTTCAACGTTATTTCGTAAGAATTATAATAAGGACCGAAAAATGTCTCAGTAGGCGTTTTGGAATCAGTCAGTAAACCCAATCAACCAACTAACCAGCCAACTAAAAACAAAACAAGAAAGGAAGATCAAGACTTGACTTGAACTTTCTAAGAAAATGCAGAAGCCTTTTCAACGTACAGAAGCAATTACAACTTTTTCAGAGCTGAAAGGTGAGAATTTTCTTATGAGTACTTCTCTAAGAAGGAAGAAAAAATTGCATACAGCTTTGCAAATCAGCTTAGAGACTACAGTCAGCAATATTAATGAACACAGAAAAAAGCCTTCTGTCTAAACTAGCAATGGCAGCTTCATATCATAAAAAAATTCTTTTAATTAAAATTTTTAAAAAATTATTTATGAAGCAGTCACACAGGATTTAAAACACACATCGAATTGTTTTGTCATGATTCTCACTGTCTTGAGTAAAAAACCCATAGTATCTCTGTTTGTTGGCTTTATAATTACTCTGTACAAAGACAGAAACTACTGCATATTGCTAGGATGAACGCATACAACTGTATCAAATAGTAAAGGAGCCAAAGAAAGAAAATATTAAAATACTGTTTCTTCTGGTATCCTTGGAGAATCTGTGGTGGCAACAAGGCTTGTTGTTTCCTGTCTGAAGAAATATTGCATATAGGAGGCAGATCTCTAAATATTTACACTGTGAAGATCTTGTTCTCTTGCACTAATCTGAATGATAATATTTTAAGGCTGAATATGAGTTCTTCCAGACACTCACTCTCCCTACCCGGCAGCAAGGGCTGCATCAAGCCCATCTGTGTGTGCTCACTCAGGAAACATGTATGAAGGAGATGCAATCCAAGGGGATTCCTCTACGCTGGCAACCCTCCAGCAGTCTTCAGCCTCCAGCTGAGGTAATGACAGGGCTGCAGGACCGTCTACCCTGTAGTCATGAGCAGTGACCATGGTGAACGAGGTGCTGGATCCATCCAGTGACGATACAAGCACCTCTGTTTCTAGCTAGTCGATTGAGACAGTTCATTAAAAAACAGCAGGTGGACTTATTTGGAGTAACTATTGGGTAATTTCACTTTCTGTCCATAGGTGGTCAATTGTGTTGTGGCTTGAAATAGTTTGAAATAGTGTTTTGCAAATGAGGTATATGACAAAATTTCTTTTCACACTTTGAACAACAACTAAATAACACAATTCATACAATTAAAGTATCAGTTTCAATGTTTTAATTTTAATTTCATAAATTTCAATGGATATGAAAGGGAACTAAAATCTTTGAGAATCCCATTTTTGTGCTTAGACTAAGGTTTACAAAAAATGAAAGAAAAAGAAGTGTAAGTATAATCCTGATGAAATCAGGCAAGCAAAGAAAAAACAAATGTAACATGAAAATATTAATATTTATGAAAAGCATTAAAAATTAATTTCAAACATGCCACTGCAGATGTGCTTTATCCACTCTAGCCCATAATTTGAATTCCTAACTGACCAGTGACCACATTAGGCAGAGAAGTTACCACTGTTATCTAAATTTAATTTTATCTTCAGTTTCTCCTGTATAAGAAGACAACTACATGGACCCAATTTAAAGAACTGTTTCACATGCTGTACTAAGAAGTTTACAGCCCACGAGACAAAATGAACGTAAGTTAGTTAGTTTGGGCAAAAGCAAACATGTAACTGATGACAACACTACTGTTTTAATTCCTTTCCAGGCTTTTTGATGTCTATTAGATGCATATGAACTTTACAGCTCAATCCTTTTCGAGTTACTTTTGCACAAATTTTTTTGGTTAGAAATTCACCCATGTTCACAGCCTATGTGCTTTAAAAGTAGTTGGGACTTTTATCAAACATTCAAAAAATCATCTTTGATTTTCTAGGAAAGTTATCAACAGGCAGTCCTGGGGTTGGCTAGGATAGGGTTAATTTCCACAGCCAGGATAGCCGGATCAAACCAGCCAACGGGATATTTGATACCACACTGATACCATGCCCAGTATATATATAAAGGGGAGGAGGGCTAGCTGGAGATGAGGGCAGTTTCAAACAGCGGTGGGGTGCGGTGGTGGTGGTAAGCAGTACATTGTGTATCACTCACTTTATTACTGTTATTACTATTGTTTCCTCTCTCTCTTTGTGTTGTTCAAGTAAACTCTCCTTATCTTAACCCACGTGGCTTTACTTATACCTTTTTTCTTCTTCCCTCCACACCGAGGATAGGAAGGAGTGAGAGAGCGGCTGCGTGGTGCGTAGTTGCCAGCTGGGTTCAAAACACATATAACAAGATATAACAAGAATTTATAATGGAAGTTTGCTTGCAACCTCGCTTTCTCATCTCAAAAATGTTTACACATGTGAGTATTTCATTAAAGACACATATAAGGCCTCAGTGTTGCATCAAGCATCAACATGTAGACAGATCGTGGGCATCTTTGTGATGCTTTCCTGCAATCTGTAAGAGTTACACAAAGGTTCCTTTCTGTAGGAAGCTCATGTTCAGGTAGTATGTCTTCAAGCTGTTCTATCTGATTACTAGTTAAAAAACATAATATTGTCTTGCTTTCAGGCAGAATTTTATTTAATTACGCGTCAGTTGTTTTGTAGTGTCTGTATATAGACAGTGTCATAGAGCCATGGAAGAAGCAAGGGCTGCAAGTCTACCTTTCAGGTACCTGGAGACCTGAGCTGAATGTCTGCATTCCAGACATAAAAGGAATTAGGCTGCAAAAGGTGGGATTTTCTCAAAGCCACCCCTGTGCCCACAGCAAGGGAGAGCAAGATAAGTTAGGTTAACAAGGAGTGGCAAGATGGAAGGGTGAAATTCAGGACCAGGCAGCAAAAGCTCCCACTGCGTGTGTGACCTTGAATCCTTGCCCTTTTCACAAATAGAGCTTTTTTAGTACATTGGTGATTAGACGCCACACACTGAACATGGGAGACTCAAATCTCCTCTCTGCCTGAAGGAACTAACATTTACATCTCCCACAAGAACTCTCTAATGACTCAGCTATATGATATAACTCCTCAGACTCTCACAACTTCCATTAAAGCTCTACTACCTTTCATGATGTGCTTAAAATATTCAGCGCAACAAACACCAAACCCTGTACTCCCCCCCCCCGTGCACTCTCGACTGTGCCAACGATCAGGCTTCACAGTCAGGTTACAGGATTACCCCAAGCCAGTCAAGTCCTGCAAACATTTTATTGTTCCATGCAAACTAGATCATTTTCAAAGCAGCCATTTGAGACACCTCCACCAGATCATGGATGTGTGCGTTTGGAGACAAGGACATGCTGCGAGGAGGTGGGAACACGAGCAGCTCTCCGGGCACTGCTGCACACCCTACCACCAAGCTGACGGAGACACAGGGGAGCAGGTGTGAACCTGTCCCCCTCTCCGTAGAAAAGTGGGACACCCAATTTATTGTGCTCTCAAAGCGCTCCTGGAGAGGGCCCTGCTGATGGGAGAGGTGCAGCAATGCTGATGGCATGAACGCGTTGGGCTTGTGTGGCCATGAGTCACCTGCCTACCTGCTGGGCAGCTCTGTGCACGCTAACAGCTGCAAGGATGCGAGGGAAAATCTCATGCACCGAGCTTCTTGTAGAGATCATACGATCGTTGCTCTACAATGAGAAGAAGCTCGATCTGGGATGGGTGAGAGCTGGAGCAGCCCTGACTTGACAGGCACATCGAGCTTTGCCGCCTGGCTGAGGAGAGCCACGCGGTCTTGCTTCCCCGGCGGGATGCCAGCACTGAAAGGGCGAGAGAAGGTTGGTGGATTTCTCCTCAGTTCCGTTTAGTGACTTAAAAATACCTTGAACGACATCATTTTTGGAGTAGCCCCTCGGTGCTCTCCTACACGCACACGCACAGACACACAGACGTTGCTTGTGAATACAGATGAACGATTTCACCTGACCCGGCTGCCTCCGGGAGTCGTTTCCCTTCGGCACCGCCGGTGTCCCCCTCCGCGCCTCCGCCACAACGCCTCGTCCCCGACACCGTCTCAGCGCCTCAGCGCGCACGTCGGCATCGGACTCGCACCTCCCGCCCTGCTAACGGCGGGTGCCGGGGGCATCCAGTCACCGCTCGCTGACACCGCCCTCCCGCCCCGAGGGTCTTCCCGCCCGGGGGGTGGCGGGGGCTGAGCGGGGAGAACGGGGGCGGCAGCCATTTCGGGGCGTGAGGGGAGTCACCCGCGGTGCGACCCTCGCCGGGGCCCCGAAGGGGAAGGCGGCCCCCGAGCGAGGTGCCTCCGCTTTCCCCTTGCGCGGGGCGAAGGAACGGGCAGGAATATTCTGGGCCGAGGGAGGGGAAGAAGGCGGCGATGAATAACTTGACTAAATCTGCAGCGGAGCTGACGAGAGGGGGAGGGCGGCGGCGGCGGGTCATGTGAGGCACAGTCATGCTGCGGGCCCGAAGAGCGGGTAGCGAGGGGCACCTGGAGAGAAGAAGCGGCCGGGTGGGGCGCCCCGCCTGCCCGCCCAGCCCGCCACAGCCTTGTCCCCCGCCCGGCGCCCCCTCCCCAGCCAGGAGCGCCGCCACGCGGGGACACCCCCGCCCTTCCCCGCCCCCATCTCCGGGCTCGGCGCCGCTCGGCAATTTCCGCCACGCGAGCCGAACCTATTTCCGTCGGCCTCGGCCAGACGGGCTTTATGTCTCCCAGCGGGGCGCGCATGCGCGGCGGCCGCCATCTTACGTTGTCTGTCGGCTGCCCTCCCCTTTGGCGAGCTTTCCCCTCCCCCTTGCAGCCCCGCGCAGCGCCCTCCTCCAGCGCTCCGTGAGGAGACAGGGCCGGGCGGGCGAGAGACTCGCGGCGGCAGGGAAGCCGGGAGAGACCCGGAGAGAAGAAAGGACGGGGCGCGCAGGAGGAGGACCAGTCTCAGGCGCGGTTCTGCGGAGGAAGAGCGGTTGCCGCCTGTTATAAAGCGCGAGGAGGCGGAGGGGGAAGGAAGAGCGTGCGGAGCGGAGCCTCCTCCAGAGACAGCCAGACACAGAGGGAGGAGAGAGAGGCTGCCTGGCTGGCTCCCCCTCCTTCCCTCCTTTTCATGGACTCTCTTGTCGGGCTGCTGCTGCTTTTCTTCTCTCCTTATTCCGTCTTTTTAATACCCAAAATGATTCAGCTCCATGGCTGCCACTGACGGGGATGTCCCTGCCCGGCTCAGCCTGCCGCTGCCGCCCTGCTGTGCGCCAGTCCTGTACGTATCTGCGCTCTCCTACTACTACAGCGGTGATGGCGAGGGGCGCCGTCCGCCTCGCCGGGCTGCCCTGAGGGCCCGCCGGCTGCCCTTGCACCACCGAGGAGGCGGCGGCCCGGCGGCGGCAGCGCCCGCCGTGGGGAGGGCGGTTCTGCCGGTTGCCGGCGAGCCGCGACGCCCGGGCGAGCCGCGGGTTGGAAGGGGCTTATCCTTACGGCCAGCCGGCTACCGCGGGCATTACCTCCGCCTGCTGCCCACCCCCTGGGAGAGGCGCAGTCGGGGGGCGGGGAGGGGGGGCGGCCGAGGAGAGGGGTGGTGGTGGAAATCAAAGGGGGTGGGGGGAAGAGGGAGGAAGAAAGTGAATGGCGGAGGATTGAAAGTGTCACATTCAGAGGCGCTAATCTAGAGGCGGCGGAGGACCGGTCCTCGCCCCCTCTCTGTCTCGAGGGGGAGGAGGGGAGGGGGGTGGTTAGCGGCGGTGCCGAGACGGCTCAGCCCGTGCTTTGCGGGAGCCCTGGGGGGGGGTTGTGCGTGGTGTCTCTCTGCCCTGCCGTGAGTGCAAAGCTAACCGTATGTGTGTGTGTGTCTGTCTGTCTCTCTCCATACCGGGGGATTGCACTCTTAAAATACACCCGATACAATGCACCAGCCTGACTCAGCCGCAGACATTAGTGCTAGGAAGATGGCGCACCCGGCAATGTTTCCTAGAAGGGGCAGCAGCAGTAGCAGCGGCAGCAGCTGCGTTACTGCTCCCACTGCACCAGGTACCGGCGTTGGGAGCGCAGCCCTCTCCGCCGAGGATTATCAGCCGCCTTTGCTGGTCCAGCCGCCGCCTTCATCTCCTGCAGCATCTTCATCAGCGGCTCCACAGCCGACACCCCCTCCTCCACAAAGCCTGAACCTCCTCTCGCAGTCTCAGCTCCAGCCACAGCCTCTTGCACAGACTGGAGCTCAAATGAAAAAGAAAAGTGGCTTCCAAATTACCAGTGTGACCCCTGCTCAAATATCAGCTAGTATTAGCTCTAATAACAGCATAGCTGAGGATACAGAAAGCTATGATGACCTGGATGAATCCCACACTGAAGACCTGTCGTCTTCAGAAATCTTGGATGTTTCTTTATCCAGGGCCACTGACTTGGGAGAACCTGAGAGGAGCTCCTCTGAAGAGACTTTAAATAACTTCCAAGAGGCAGAGACTCCTGGGGCTGTTTCTCCAAATCAGCCTCATCTTCCTCAGCAGCATGCTCCTCTGCCTCATCACTCACAGCAGAGTGTTGCGATCAATGGAAGTGTTCACCCCCATCATGTTCATCACCACCACCATCTTCACCACCACCATCATGGACACCATCACCCATCACATCCTGGGGTGGGCAGTGCCCCAGTTTCTGGAGGACCACCACCTAGTCCATCATTTAGAAAATTATCCACAACTGGAAGCTCTGACAGTGTTATATCAACAGCACCAGTTTCTGCTGCATCATCCACTGGTTCCCCGGCATCTGTCGTGTCTAATATCCGCACTACAAGTACTCCTGGCAATTTAGGTGTAAGTCCTGCAACTGGAACTAGTACCTTAAATAATATGGGTGGTGGTAGTTCTAGTGTGGCAAGCAGCATGCTTGGTACTATAAATTTAAGCAACATCACGAGTACTGGTAATGTAAATGCTTTGTCTGGAACTAGCAGCAATGTTAATGTGAATATCTTGAGTGGTGTTGGGAATGGTACGAGTGCTTCCTCTAGTGTCATTAACAATGTTACTAATCCAGCTGCAGGAATGGCACTGGGATCAAGCCAGCAGCAGCCTGCATCTGGCACGTCAAGGTTTAGGGTTGTAAAATTAGATTCTAGTTCTGAACCTTTCAAAAAAGGTAGATGGACATGCACTGAATTTTATGATAAAGAAAACACTGTTGCAGTTTCTGAAGGAGTAGCAGTAAACAAAGCAGTAGAGACGATAAAACAAAACCCGCTTGAAGTGACTTCTGAAAGGGAGAGCACCAGTGGGAGTTCTGTTAGCAGCAATGTAAGCACACTGAGTCACTACACAGAAAGTGTGGGAAGTGGAGAAATGGGAGCACCTACTGTGGTACAGCAGCAAGCATTTCAAGGTGTGGGTCCGCAACAGATGGATTTTAGCAGTGCTGCTCCTCCGGCAATTCCAGCATCTAGTATACCACAGAGTGTTTCTCAATCACAGCTTGCACAAGTCCAGCTGCATTCTCAAGAAGTAAACTATCCACAGCAGAAACCAGGGGTCCAACCTCCTGCACAGGCCAGTCTAACCACTGTTACTGGGGTTCAGCCAGCCCCAGTTAATATACTAGGTGTATCCCCATCTCTGGGCCACCAGCAACCTGCCATTCAAAGTATGGCTCAACAGCAGCTACCGTATTCTCAGCCGGCACAACCTGTGCAGACTTTGCCAGTTGTACAGCAGCAGCAGTTGCAGTATGGACAACAGCAACAACAGCAGCAGCAACAGACAGTTCCTGCACAGATGGCTGCAGGTCACATTAAGCCAGTGAACCAAAACTCTGTTACGGGGGCTATGCCAGACTACATTCAACATCAGCAGATTCTTCAGACTCCAGCCCCTGCCATGCAGCCTAGTTCTGCAGGAGTAGGAGCGGGGCAACCGGTTCCTGTTGCCCAGGCGCAGAGCATGCAGCCTTCAGTACAAGCGCATCCAGCTGCTGCCCCAGCTCAGCCTGTGGCACATGCTCCAGCAGCGATACCAGGTGTAGGTACCAGTGGTCAGATGCTGAATGTTGGGCAGCAAGGAACCGTGACTGCTGTGGTGCAGCCACCATCTGCGGCAAACCAGATTCCACCTCCAGTTATGCCGTCAACGGCTGCTCCTCCATCTTCACAAGTAGTGCAGCCTGTGCAGACAGGAATAATGCAGCAGGGATTACAGCCTAGCGCTTCAGGCCTTCCTCAGCAAATGGTCATGGCTCAGCAAAACACCTTGTTACCTGTACAGCCACAGGCACAAGGGGTGGAATCTGTAGTCCAAGGGATGACTGGCCAGCAGCTGCCTGCGATTAGCCCTATACCTTCTGCTAGTACTGTTCCTACACCAAGTCAAGCTGCTTCAGCTGTGCCTCCTGGCATACCTTCTGCTTCTATAGGTTTGGGACAGCCACAGAATATAGCACAAGCTTCGGCTGTGCAGAATGGGAATTTGTCTCAAAGTGTTAGTCAGCCTTCCTTGATATCAACAAGTATAGGTATGCCAGTGGCGCAGAGTGTGCCACAGCAGATGCCACTAAGCTCTACTCAGTTCCCCGCACAGTCACTAGCTCAGTCAATTGTAAGCCAAACTGAAGATGGCAGACGCCCTACAGAACCTTCCTTAGTGGCTTTACCTCAAGCTGCCAGTGGCGAGAGTGGAGTTGGAGCATCAGCCGTTTCAGATGGCGGTAGCAGCAACGTGCCGTCCTCTGCTTCCCTCTTTCCGCTGAAGGTGCTGCCATTGACAACGCCTCTTGTAGATGGTGAGGATGAGAGGTAAGACTGCCTGGAACTTTATTAAAAGATACACTGTCTGATAGTTTGATTTGCACTAACTTGCAGGTCTCATTGCAGCCATTCTGTGAAATGAAGCGGTGTGATGTTTTTATCTGATTAGAAATTTTGTTTCTCAGGTCCCAGCACATGTAGGTATTGTATTAAAATGCTTGTTTTTCTCTTGAGGGGCTGGGTTGTATTGATTATGCTCTGAAACTGTTGTGTGGGTAAATTGTGTTTAACGTTAATCTGTGACAGTGTGTATATTCCTATTGTACAGAGGAAGACAGAAGAATACCGTGGAATGTGGGTATGCTAGCGGCGATTGTAGTTTAGATTATTTATTATACTGAAATAATTAGTATTTATTCTTAGGTAGATTATTTTTTTTTTCCACAAGCCGAGACTTCATCCTGCCTCAGCTTCTCTTCTTCAAGTATTGACTTTACTCAGGTTGAACCAGTTGTGAATCTGGTGTATGTAGAAGCCTTCTCTTTGACAGCCAAGAGACGCTTTAAGCAGATGAGTATGATGGGAAAAGGGAGGTTCATCCACACTGTTGTGGCTCCTTAAATTGAACTTGGGGCACTTTTGGTCTTGGTGGTTTTGGTTCAAAGCATGAATCCATTGTGAGAGCCGCTGAGGCCTGCGGAGGCATGGTGAGCCTTTGAATCTGGTGCACTGACTCTGTGCAGCCAGAGTAAGAAACTGCACGTGTTCTCCCACCTCCACTTTTTCAAATAAATGACCACTAGCTGGTCTTAATAGTATGGGCACGTGAATATTCTTTGACAATGTGTGCAAAGAAGCAGTGTCAGGTGTGAAGAGCCCTTACATGGGCAGGCTGAAGTGATGTGAACAGCAGTTTTGAAGTGCATTTGTTTGATATTAATTATGCATGGAAATCCCTCACTGTATCGAGGACCTCTTGTGATACACGTTTACAAATGGATGGGAAGACTGGTGGTTCTCCCAAAGAACTTCTTGTCTAAGAAGCTACGTTAATGGCAGAAGTAACTTTAAGATAAATACTCTTGAGAATGTGGGAGAGGACAGAAAAGAACACTAGAAAAGAAAAACTGGAACTCCCATAAGGAGACAAAATAAAGCACTAAACACTTAAAAGGTGCAAAAATGCCACAACAATGGGATGTGAAGCGCTTCTTAAATATCTCCTTGGTGCCATAACTTAAATCAGGAGTAATATCAGTGGCCAAACTTTATTTAAAAAAAAAAATTAATAAAATGGTTGCTGGGAGAGGCTGGATTGTTTTCTTAATGTTGAAAATACTCTTATCAGCAGTCTCTGATGATGTTGATCATGAGGTGTTGACTGCCTTAGTGGCTTTCATCATGGCTTTCATCATGTCTTTCTAAGATGCCAGAGAGCTATAATAAGTAGCAGCTTGTTGTCCAGGAGTGCTAGAAGACAAGTTACAATGCTGTTTCATTCTGATTATGGTTTTTAGTCAATAAGTATGTGCAGAAGACAGATTGAGGTGTTAAAGCTCATAGTGTCACCATTATGCTACTAACAGTCAATTTTCTCAGAAGAAATTTTTTGGTTTCTTTCCTCTTGAGGACACTAAACCTCTTCATGGGTCCTGTTTGTATTTGGTGGTGTGTTTGATGGGTGTGTGTTTCATTTTTTTTTTTTTTTTAACCAACCGAAAAAACCCCTAAACTTTCAGGGGATCCTAGCTGAGTAAGAGAGTCATGAACTCATTGATAGTGTTTTGGAAAATGACATCCATCCTATATCCTGATTTTAAAAGCATATGTTAACTGTTTGTCATGACTGGTAGTTTTTCCAGAACGTTTAAATCCCTCAGGGTAACAATAGCCTTCTTCCTCTGTTATTTGGCTAGCCAAAGATGATATCCTTTCTTCTACCCATGCGCGTTGTGTCTTTGTTCAGTTTGTCATCTCCAGGTAGACTACACTTTTGTTTAGCTAGAGTTGGAAAATCGTTTAGATTCTTTACGCAGAGCAGGATATGACTCTATTAAATGGAGACTAAAAATAATTGTGGGTTTTTTTGCATGGCAGTAGTGGTCAGGTCATTTTTGTGTACAATTAGGTAATTTACAGCAGCACTTCTCCCTGTATATCTGTCTATAACATTAAAAACTTAGTGAAATTCCTTCTGTTTCCTCTTCCAGAGGATCTCAGGGCAAGGTATTATTTGTATTGTCATATTTACTGGAATTTCTTTTGGTCTGGAGCTTAGACCTTATCACTCACTAAAGGTTGTGCAAGATGTGCTGTTATGCTGCTTGGCTCCTCAGTCCACTGTCCATCAGATGTCTCTTAACTAGAGTTTTCTTGAAAGTTTTTTGTCTGTCTGTTAGATTATTCCCTCTTTTACAGGAAGTAAATGGTAGTTCATTGTAAAAGTACATAAACATTTAAAAAGCAGGTATACCGTAAGTATGTGGATATAAAATCCTCATTTCTCTTGCATGCATGCACACATGTATCACTGAAGATTTATATCAGTGCATCCCAGTGATTCTATACCTGGCAAGGGAAAAGGTAGGAGAAAGAAGTAAGCAATGACATAATTGGACCAGTGAAGAAGCTGTAAAATTCCATTTAGTGTGCCTTTGAAAAAACATCTGACCCATGTAATACCTTGTTTAGATTAACTCCCAGCTTTCATTAAACCTGTTTATAATTGTGTTTAAAGACGTGCCAGTATCTTTAAGTCTTTAGCCCTGTTCAGTATTAGAACACCATTTGTAGCTCTTTCTCTGCCTGTGATCAGGGCATGGCCTTTTAAATGTAGACAGTGTGGCATGTATCTGCTTTGAAAACTGTAACCTTTATTTCCCCTAAATGAATGATTTTTTTTTTTTAATCTTCACCATGACTTGAAATAAGAGAGATTAAAAATTAACTGCTTGGCAGAATGCCATATGGAAAACTAATTTGCAGACTTTATTAAAGAGAGGTTACAGATAATACCGTTACGGTTTCTGTATTAAAAAAACCCCAGCAACAACAAACATCTCTACCCCTAGTTCTTCTGACTAGTCTTTCTTAGCTTGTTGGGTATGCCACAGGTGTTTCTATGCTGGTAGATTCATCATCTCTTCTAGTATTTCAGTCTACAAAAATGCAGGCCAGTTTTTTTGGATGTTAAGTATCTTTTTCTTAGATTGAATCATGGTATAGACTCATTTTAGTGCATGATTCTCATACAGTTTCTTGGATTTTGCAGCAGTTACCTCGATTTACTCGGTTCAGTTATTAAATCCTGTCAATTTTAGACATGGTCTTTTGAGCTTAGTATTTAATCTGTAGAATTGTGGAAGAGGCTTTCTTTTATTTTTACGCTTTTGAAATGTAGAGATGGAAAAAATTACACATTTAAATTGCAGTGAATTCTTTTGTGTGTTTATACTTAGTGTAGCAAAATCAGTTTTAAATCTTCATAAAAAATGCTTTATTATGCTATAGATGCTTTCAATAAGATTTTGTACAGCCTTGTGCAATTCTTAAATTACCTGTAAAGACAAAACTTTAAAAATCAATGTGTTTTACAGCATTTATAAAGGCTGCTGTGACGTTAAAAATAACTTAATCTGAAATGTTGTTTACCATTACTCAAAAGCAGATTTTGTGAATGAAGGATAAGAGAACTAGCAACTGTCTCCTTGTCCTTGACAGCATTTCCTGTAGAGTTGCTTTCATTCTTTAGGCTGATGCAAGTTGTTTTCATAGGTTTGTGCATTTCATCCAACAATGAAACAAAAGAGAAGGGAGGAGAAGGTGATGATAAACACATAAAACTTACATAGGGGTGTGAAGTATTCTTTATTATCTGACAACCTCTCAATTTTATTTTTGAATAGAAACTTTTATTAAAGTATCCCTTTACAGCTGGACAAAGAAGTAGTGTGGAAATATTATCTGTATAGCATGTATGTTTTGTCTTGTTATTAAGTCTGTGGAGAGGCTGGAAGATTAACACTCAATGTGGGAGTCGAAAGACATGTGAACAGCCTTTGAGAATCTCTAGTAGTAGTAACTAGGACTAGCTTGTAAAACAAGAGTAGAGTAAGGAAATTGGATGAATTTTCATCATATATGCAAGTATGTAGTCAGAAGGTTGAACAGGTACAAATGAGATTTTTACAGATGTAATTGAATACTTGATGAAGATGTTAGCATAGTGAATGAACATACTAAAGTAGAACTAGAAGTTTCAATTAAACATTTTTGATGCAGTAACTATTTTGTATACTTTGATTTTGCAAGCTGGTTTATGTTTTATATGGGCTTTTATTTGCTGTATTTTATTATTTTGAGTATTTGAGGGAAAAGGCAGAAGGTACTTTTAGACGGTAACTTCACAACACAGGATTTATGGTGGCTTAGCATAGATTTATGGTGGTATTTTTTTTTTAGTTGCATCGTAAGGGCAGTGTTGTTGTTTTCCATTTTTCAGATTTTAAACTTGCTTCAGAGTCTTGCCACCAATTTGAAAATTTCATAACTTGAGTTCTAGGAGATTGACTTTTTTAAAAGTCTCTTCGTATCTTCAATTTGGCTATTTATGGGACTTGAAAAAGAGTTACCCTCAGTAATGGCAAGTCATGAGTAAAAAGAGAGAGCTTCAGCCTAGAAAATGGGGTTGCTGTTGTGGCATCCTGATAGTCCAGCTTCTCATTTCATCTCATGAAATAAAATATGTACCATTGGCCGAATTGACTTTACTCTCTGTTCTGACTAAAAAATGATGAGGAATTTAGGGTCTGTACCTTGTGTGTCGGCTGGCCAGCTGTAGGTGGCAATACCTGTTTGGATGGACCTTTTTCTGGTGTCACTTATAGATACCTTTTCTCTGTGATGTGATATGCTTTGACCTAAGGATTGCTGGAGTGCTTGGTATTGCATAGTCTTTAAAGACAGGAAGAACCAAGAGGTTTCAGGGGGTTGCAAAAGTGGTCCTTTAGCACTTAAGGTCGATTGTTGGAGATGCTGAGAAATGTATCTCTCCAAATGATAACATGACTTCCAGAAGATGTTCCTTGGCATTACAGTTTTGGCTGCTCTTTGGAAATTGTCAGTGTATAAGCAGACTAAATCTATGGATGTGTATGTAAAAACAATCAATTGAAGTATTTGAAAACACTTAATGTTGAAAAGCAATCTTTGTTACTATCTTAGAATTTGCATTCTTTATGTTACAGGCTCATCTGGAAATAAGAATTATCCATTTGTCAGTCTGTTTATTGGTAGTGAAATAACCTTTATAAGTTACTGTGATCTAGATAATGATGCAACAGAGTAATGACTGTAAGGGAAAATAAATTAAAAAAAACCCTAACCCCTACCCTCCCCCAAAAAACCTAACCCCGAAACGTTGATGTATCTTGAAAAGACATGCAGATAGCACACCTACGCTACCAAAAAAAACCCCCAAACCTGCTGTGATAATGCTGTTCACTTTACAGAGGGTAATAAAGTAAATAAGCCTTTTCAGACCTGTCTCTAACAGCTTAGGAAGTAGATCAAGTTGTAAACAGTAGTGTTGTTAGTGTAGTCTTTTAGAAGAAGAAACTATTCTCAACTGAATATCAGCATAATTTGTGATCTGGGTTTGCAGTTTGGTGTACGTGAAATGTAAAAAAGAATAGTGTGTCCTTGTTCTCATTGATTTAGTGTACTGGTTCTTTTCTATTCTTGATTAATTTATGAGACGAAAATGTGCTGTGTGTAATAGGTACTTAACAAATGACTGAAGACTTATTTTAAAAGTGGGTCTATACCTTTCATTTACTGCAGTTAGGCCACCAAAGGCAATGCTGTTAAGGAAAAGCATGCTTTAACAGCATACTAAACAGGGACTAAGGGGAAGATTATTCAGTAAATTATTTCATGGTAATGATCACCATAAATAAGGAACTAGTTTATTTTCAGTGTGATTGTACAAGAAACCATAGCCTAAAGCTAAGATGGAAAGAGCTCTTGAGTGACTGGAGATACTGCTTTATTTTAGCCTGTTCTGAAGCATTCACAGAGTTAAGAATTGCAGGATGGAATTGCAGCATAATTATAATATCAAATTGGAACACCTGATCATTCTTCTGGCTTTAATGTCTTGCAACACCTTAACTCTTGGTCTGCCTTTGGAATTTGCTAATAAAGATAGTAGTTGTACTACAGTCGGATGTGGTGTAAAAGCTCTTATCAGCTCATTTTGTGCAAGCCTCCAAACACCAATTTTGTAGTATCAGTGTTTGAAGCAGGATTTGGTTTGTGGTTGCAGTTATATGCAAAAATCTCCATTTTTCACTGAAGCTGGATAGGCTCTTCAGAGGGAGATTTGGGAGGTTATAAATGTTTGGCAGTCAGATGCTATGCAAATGCTGAAGTACTGCCTCTGATAGTTCAGGTATTTTATCTTTGCTGGTTACCTTAGGGACTAAGTGACTTTGCTGTGCAGAGAGTAAGAATGGTACTCATCATAGTTTAAATACAACATCAAGTTTTAATAACTGAACTTGTTCAATTTTATGAAATTTTTGTGCACTTGCTAAGTAAAATCTTGAACACTTGTTTTGGTAGGAAAGACACAGTAAACTTATTAACTATTTTTCTTTGAGCCAAACAATTTATTACATTTGCTTTAAAGTATTTTGTCATTATATTTTGTATGCCAGAAATGACTCCTAAATTTTTTTTCCACAGTCTTAACTTAACGCTTACTGGTCTTCGTCTAAGTTGTTTTAACCTTTTTTTAAATTCAGTTAATTTTCCAGAATTTCACTCATCTTTTTATCGTAATATTTAAAATTAGAGAAACTGTACATTGAGCCTAAGCATTACTACTGTATGTTTAAAATAATGCTATATGAAATACTAAACATTTAAACTGGGTTATATAAACATAGGTATATGTTTGTCTGAGTGTTGCTTCACATGTGCTTCATATATGAAGTCAAGCTTTCACCACTCTGTGGAAAAATTCACATGTAGGTATGTCTGTATATGGGCGCAGTGCAGGGTTAGTGATATTCCAGAACAGTGAAAGTCAACTTTCCTTTGTTCAACAGAGAATGGCTATCTAAACAAATGATCCTTTATAGTTAGCCTTCTTTGCTGGGGGTCGTAGGTATTGTGTAAACTGAGATGGGTACAGAATTTTGAAGGTGCATTAGAAGAAGAGAGTAGGAAGTAAAGCAGTTTGAGGTTTTGCTTATCATTAAGGATTAGAAATTTAATATGTTTTTGAAGCTGACTGTAATCCTTGAAGATCACGAATGCAGGTACGACTGATGTTTTTCTGAAGGAAACTTTCAGAATAGTGTGCTTCATATTATGATTTTAATACGGCTTAAGGGACATCTTGACTATCTGTTTATGTGCTTTTGAACAACCTGTTTCTTTTGAGTATAGTGGATAAGTATGGTTTTATAAATAGCTAAAACAGGCAGTAGAAGATCTTCTGTAAATTTAGACTTAACAGAATGATACGGATAGGCCTACAGTCTTTAAAAATACAGACAATAATTCTAGTACGGTATGGATTTGATAGCAACTGTAAGTTGGTTGTGGAGTGTTTTTAACCTGCTGCTTAAGTGTGCTGAACGACTTGGCCAGACAGGTTGTTTGAGCTTGTGTGTGACTTAAGTACTTATCCAACCTTCTCTTTGTATGTCTTTTTTTTTTCCTTTTGGTTGTTTTAATTAGCATGGATATCCCGCAGGAACTTCTCAGGGCTCTGATTTCTTCCTGTGTAATCAAGATTTGAACTTCTCTGGCAGTTGCTTAAGCAGCAGTATCAAAGTACTGTGCTAAGTAGCAGGGACAGTACTGAAAGCTGTTGAAAATGTGGATACATATTCAACAATGGTCTTAGTGTCTTAATGCATTTAATAATAGCTTTTTTTTTTTACTACTGTACTGCAGAGTAGTTCTTAAAGATGAGTTGTGCAGATGATTTCCGCATGCAATGCTGTTGTGTATGCTTATTTCTGTATCCTCAGCATTATGCTTGGCTCCTTCCTGTAAGATCAGAAGGTGCAAATCAAATGATAGTTACACCACTTTTGCAGACATTGTTGATCTTTTATTTGTAATCCATTGTCTCATGGGTCAATAGCAGTCCTACTTAGTGGTAACCGAGCGTTAATCATTTTTGGTGCTTACATATCTAGTCAGCAGTCCTTTTAATTGCATAAAGTGTAAAGTTTCTGAATTTAGTATCTGTTGTGAGTTGCTTGTGCTCAGTTTAGAAATGGTATTTTCCTTTACATTGTTGTAAATGAATGTATGGTATAGAAAAAACTCTAGTGTTTTTCCAGTGACTTTGAACTCCTTATGCAATGTAGGGGAATGAAATCCCTGTCAAGATGGGAGAAAACTTAAATGCCTTTTAAGCTTCCCCTGACCTTCACGTCACCTAACTCTTTAACAGTCGTGTATAGATAAGACATGACTGGCAGTCATAACTTACACATAAGAAACTGTAGAAATCAAAGAATTCAAAATGTAACCATATTAAATTCGTATTTCTCTATATTTAGTCCTTTTATAACTAGTAAGGAAGATTGTGATTAGAAGTTAACCCAGTAACTCACGTATGATTTCTTTGACTTCTGTTGTGACTGCAATTTGGAATATTTTCTTTTTAAAGAAGAGCAAGCAAAATCTTATCGGGGGAGTCTCAATAGCGAATGATGTTTGGCATATATTGCAGCTGAGTCAAAAAACTAACTTCTGTAGATTTCCTGGAAGATTATTTTCAGCTTGGTAGTTTCGCTGGATGTGTGTGTAAAAGTATCATAATGTGTCTTTTTGTACCTTATGAAAAGATTCTGTATTTCTCTGAGGAAGTCTGTCTGTGAACTGTGAACAGTATTTTAATTCTTACTTCCAGGTTGAGCCTGAGAGAAGTGGAATGATTTTGTTTCCTCTAGGATTTCTTGAGGGTTCATGCAGCAACGCCTGACATATTGAAAGGCACTTAAGGGAAGCAGAACAACTCAGGGTGTTTCATGATTGTTGTGTGCATGGAAGCTTGTCCACAGTATTAATTGTCGTTGCCCCTTGATGCCACTTGCAGAACAGGATTCTCAAACCCTGAGGACCTCTGAAATCTGGCAAGGAAAGGTTTTGTAGTAATAATTAGTTTATATTCAACATCATGGTTTGTTTATGTTACAAGCTCTTTAATGAAAATCTTGACATGATCTTAATTTGAAATGTCTATTAAACATCTTGATTGATTTCTTTTTGGGAATTTTCGGTCTAAAATTCTGAATGCTGCTTGTCTGTGTACATGTGTGTGAGAATATAAAAAGCTTAATTCTTTTTTTTATTTAAAAAAAACCCAAATGACAACCTAAACAAACCTTGCTAGTACAAGGAGCAATTGCTGCTCTTAGAGTTTCATTTCTTGAATTCGTACAAAACCAAGTGAAAATAAAGTAAAAGGAACCATGAGTTAATGACTACATATTTTAAGTACTTGTTAAATAATTTACTGTAGCACTCAAATTCAAGGTATAAAAGTACCTCATTAGTCTATTCAGTGAGGTTGTTATGTTAAGAAAAGATCAGCATATTGCACTGCCAAGTGTTTCTTTAGTAGGCCTAATATCCTAAATTGGGTGAAATGGCAAGTTACTCATAAATGCTCAGGGATTGGTGTAGGAAGTGCATGTGCCTCCATGTTCTTCTCTTTCTTTCCAAGATTGTGAGACTCCTTCCAATTCCATATTTGCTTCTGAAAGAGTTCACAAGCATGTGTTTGATTGGAGAGAGAGGAGGGAGGAAAGAAGGTGTGATGTGTTTATGGTGGTGATTTTGGTTTTCTTTTTTTTTAGTGGGGAAAGGGATTTTAATTTTTGAAATGGTGTCAGGCGTGCATGTGTTAGAGCCAAGTGTATGCAGTTGTTGGCAATACAGCCTCTTCTTATTTATGGAATAGTAGCTAAAAGGCCTAGTTGAGAATTGGCACGCAGCTTTTCTGGCTGCTTTATGACAAAGAGCAGAAAAGATGATCCTAAAGGACTTGCTGTCTGATGTCCATATCATTTCTGAATTGCTTTAAGAGAGTGATGCTTTAAAGCAGGCAAAATCAAAAATGTTATTAGTGGTTTATGAAAAAACAGAGCAGCAATGCCGGATTGCAATCTGTGTGTTTCTGTGGAGCTGTACCCTGTGAACAAGTACACCATCTCTGGAATATTACTGTATTGGAAGTTGAGTTACTATTTTGTGAAAGCATGGGTTAGCCTCTGTGGTAAGGTTTCACCGACTCTGCTCTTGGGATGTGTAGATTCTTAGTGCTGCTTGCTTGTACTCGAGCATGGCAAAGTAATTAAACAGTCATTTATTTGGAAATTAACATGTAAATGGAAGATGATTTTCATGAAGAGTTTTTTGCAGCTTCTAGAGAGAGTATGGTGATCTGTGGAAGGGGAAAATTAAATCTTAACATGCTGTAGCAGGCAATTGTGGCTAGCAGTAGTTATCTTCACTTTTTGCATTTGTTGATCATCAGAATCCAATCTCTGGGAATCTTTAATGTGTATATTTACTGTCCAAATACTTAAAATATTTAGCACATGTTTTTCAGTGCATGTGAAGTTATTGGATAAAAGTGTTTTCTCTGAAAGTATTGCAAACAGTCCTCCAAAGAATTCCGTAAGAGACATTGAAATTGTGTAAAGTGATTATAGGTATTTTAAAATAGAGGATTGTCTTTAAACACCTAAAAAGTGTTTAGGAAAGCCATGCAATCCTCCCTCTTAATACTTTTTAATTGGAGAGATGTTTAAGGAAGCTTGCTTTTTTGAAAGCTTTATTTTTAAAAAGAGTACCTTCCTACTCCAACCTCCAAGCATGATAGACTGAAACATTCGTACGCTTTATAAATATCTAAAATGTTTTATTCATTCTTAAGTTGCTAGAACAAAAAAAGCGAAACTCCAAATTCGAAATATTGAGATCTTTCTCTTAAATGATGGAGTTTGCATGTTGTGTAGATAGAAGATCAACTCAGATCAGTGTAAGATCCATGCAGTTATCAAAAGTCCTGAACACTGTTTCTTTCTTCTACTTTGGCTTTTAAAAATCCTGTAATTCAATGAATTTACAGTTACTGTTTAGAATTGCTTTTTCAAAGTTGCTGTCAGATAGCTCTGGAACAGAAGAACTTTATGATAGGCACTAGACCTGCTGTCTGTGGCTTAAGAGGAAAGTTGGTATTTTCTGAATGAAATCTATAGCCTTTACATTCACAGCCAAATCTTCCCATGCTTTTGTTACTGTGATCACTAGAACAGTCACACAGATTGCATTTGTCAAATAATGTTGCCAGGTAGCCTTGCACAATTTGGCATAGGCAGCTTGGCGCTGTGAGGTCTGTGTTCAGAAATGTTCAAGGGTAAGTTTTAGTTTTCTGTAGTTAATTATGATATGTATATGTAGAGCTTCTTTGAATTGTATGCTAGAACTTCTTTAACAATTCCTTTTCTACTAAAAACTTCAACTTTCTTAGTTACATTTTAAGAATGGTGTCCATAATAGTGAAAAATGATAATATGAAATTATTATTTTCTGTAGCATTTTATATACTAAATACATACTCTATCCTAAGGTATACATTAATAATGAAATCGTTAAACTGATTTGTCCCTGTGCAAAATTCTTTGAGTGTGGTGGGTGAACACTGGATGTTGTTATTTTTGCTCATCAATTGCATGTTTTCAGCCCCTGATTTATGTTGTCTGCTTCTAATAGAGACAAGACTTAGGATTTCTGAAAGGGCTTTCTTTCTAAGGTTGCTGGAAAGATCTGCATTTTGCCTCAGAAATAAGAGTTAAAAGAAGCAGCTACCATTGGTAGTCTAATCTGCCTAAAGGGACCACAAAAGAAATGTCCAAACATAATTGCCATGAAAAATAGGCTTTTTTTAAATGAAAGACTATTGAGCCATGTCTGAATGCTATTTTAATTATAGTGTCTGTTAGTGAATGTGACTAGTTTTGTGAGATTGTCCTTAAGTGGTAAACAAAGGTTGTTTGTAATCTCAAACTGGTAAGAAATGGTTTGAAATGTGGTATCTGAAAAGAGTTTTACAATTTTTCCTGATGAAGTAGTGTTTTTCTCCAAGTATATTGATGTTAGTGGGCTGAATTAAGATTGCACAGACGCAAACCTTGAAAATTAAGACTATCTCTTCTACTCTGGCTTTTCTGAAAACTAAAACTAAATAAAAATCGTGTTTGAAACATGGCAATGAACACCTAAAATGCCAGAATGGCTGCTATTGACTTGACAGCTTGATCTTCTTGAGGGACACACTTGTGTGAATTCATCTAATCAAGTAATTGATAGCAGTAATAGAAGAGCTGCCGAAGAAGGAAGCTGAGTCAGTACTTGGTGCTGGCAACTGCTGGAAGACACTATACTGCTCCATACCTTAATACAAATGAGAAATAAACTAAAACTTAAAATTCTTTTTATTTAAATGTTATTGAAAATAGTACTGAAGTATGAGGGCAGGAGAGGAAACTAATCAAGTTAAATGGAAAAACAGAGGTACAGAAGGTGGCCATACATATGCTTGACGGTTCTTCATAGAAATGTGCATGATCACAATTGATCCCATGGCTGCTAAAAGCTAACTGGGATGCAATGGTCTGTTACTGACTTTTCAGAGTAGCAAAAGTTTAGAGTTTGTTGCACCTTTAAATAGGTGTGACAACTGTCCTACTCTAAAATATAGGTCAGAAATTTAAGATGTCATATAAGCAGAAGCAAGATATTTATGGTTTCATTATCAACAAAAACACTTATTCATAATTGTTTTTTCAGGAAGCTGTTCTCGTGCTTGAAAAATGTAATGGTCAGCACAGCAACGGCTTAAAATAGCATTTTGGATGCTATAGCACTGGTACTAGAGCCCCATTGGCAAACATCCAGGAGAATGTAAAAGAAGAAAAAGGCTTTAAATGTTAAAGCTTCAAAAGGCAGCTTCTGATGTTTAAACTTTTTAAATTTTAAAATTACTATTTAACAAAATACTTGAGAGGAGGCTGAAAATCCTGTAAGGACACGCTAGGTAGGAACAATTCTTCCTAGTGACACAAAATAATTAATTATAGGCATGTATGTAGCTGTGAAGAATTACTGCAGTTGTACAGGGTAAAGTGGTAGCTGCACCGGTGAGGTAAAAAGAGAGAAACTTCAGCAGTAGGATTTTTGTCTCCTCGCTTGTGTATTTTTCAAATGCTTAGTTGTATGTCAGGATAGACTGTAGGCTTTCCTTGGCTGGTTCTTCTAAATGAACATATTTATATATTTAGTGGTTATGTGATGGAATTGATGTAGCTTGTCCTTCTCCAGGATGGAGAGGATGCCCTTTAGCAGCCTCCTTCCGTGTTCCTCCCAGAGTCATCCTTGGTAGTTACACCCTGTCTCGGGAGGAAAGATGCCTTCTGTTGTGATAACCCCTCTTAGAGTATCTGTGATAACTCTGTTAGCTGTTGCTAATGAATAAATAGGCAAGTAGCAAGCATTTAAAATTACCAGGTTCTCAATTTTACTGCTGCCTGTAAATGACTCGGAATAAAAGATTTGAACTGGTTCCTGTGCTTCCCCTTTCAATTCTGTCAGGTAAATGCTGTTACCAAAGTTGCTCTGAACTGTCTTCACAGTAAAAAATAAAGAGAACAGAGCAGTTCAGCATGAGTCGTGCCTTTGTGGTTGCATTTGCACCCAGGGCACTAATACTAATTTTTAAGAGTGATACCAGGATTCTGAGATCTGGCATAACTTTTTGAAAACACTCTCTCATCACAGTGCTGCTTTTTCAAATACTTTGAGTAACATTGAGGAGGAATTTGAATTTATGCTACTCATAAATTCTGGAGCACATTATTTCAGGACTTCCAGATTTCTCGAGTTGGTGTTGTATCAGGTGCTCTGCAGATCAGCAAGCACGTCAGAGGTCACTAAACCCTAAAGGAGACAAGTAATCTACTTAGGTGGTTTTTTTTCTGACTTTATTTAGAACTTCTGGTTTATAATATACTGAAAGTAGCTTTCTCTTAATTGCTTTGTATTTCTGTTTTAATCCATCCAACAGCAGAATACTTACACAGAGTAGAATTGTGTGTATCTTGTCCAGTCTGTGGAAATGAATGTTTTCCTTAATAAGTTTGTACTTGGACGAGACCTGAATATGATCCCCAAAAGAGTAGTGTTGTGGAAAGGACTTAAGTCAAAACCTGGGTTAAGACCAGGCCCATGTATGGTATCTGCTTGTTTCTCTCCTTACCTGGCTATTGGCTAAATATTAGTATTATATTTCATCTGTAGCACCTGTTCCAAGAATCCTGCTTCAGAAGCTGGAGGAGTCTGCAGATTTTTCAGGGGTTATACTTGTGTTTGGAGAGAATGTTTGATTAGATTTGAAATGGAGCGTTATGTGGATTATACAAAAAAAAAAAGCAGTTATGTTGCAGATTAGCAGTGAAATGAGTAATAAATTTAGAGATGCAAGAAACCTGTTGATCTTGTTTTAAATATAAAAAAAATTCGGCAAAACTGCAAAATTTACTTTTTTTAGTTAATCACAGTTACTAAAGCCAATAAGTTACTGTAACATTTTCTAGATATCAAGTACAAACTGTCTCAGAAGTTCCCTGTTGGCTGCAATATCAGATAGTATTGGAAGGAATTGCTATGTTTGGCTTGGAATACAAAATACATCAAATAAGGTAATATATGCAAAGTGATTGCATGGCATATAACTAATAGACCATTAACTAATATAAGACCAGTTAGCAAATGTGGTTTCCCGTAGTATTAGTATCTTGGCATGAACTTCTGTACTTAATTTTTTTGTCTATAACCTCTTTTATGTAATCAGTTCATCTAGACTATCTTTCCATTGCCTTAATGAAGCACCTTGAGTGTGAGATTAGAAAGTGCTGTATAACACTAAAATAGAATTATCCAAGGGTTCTATTTACATGTTGACTACTGTTCAGGAAACGTCTTCCTCATGCTGGATAGTCTCTGTTTGAAATTTGCATCATATTATTGTTTAGGTAATACTGTAAAATGCTATGTTTATGGAACACTAAGGTGTTGAATTAAGATACTCAAAATTAACTGAACGTCTCAGGAAACAGATGCAGAGTCGTTGGAAGTGGAATAAAATACCTGTAAATAACAACCATAGTTCTTACTATGTCAGTGCTCACCACGTGCCACATCTTGCTCACACCTACTGGAAGAGAGACAAACATGAGCATCTTACATTCTTGGAAGATAAACTGTATGGTGAAGGTTGAAGAGGAGGATGCAACCACATGTATAAGTTGCTTATGTGTAGCTTTACTCTTAAGAAAGCATACCTGACTCTAATATAACTTCATTGATCTCTGTGAAGCAACCTAGGAGAATGAGGTCTGAAGAAGTTGGTGACTTTATTGATCTGTGTTTTTTGAACTTGATCTGTGTCATGAAAATCATATTGCTGAGCAATGCAGGACAGCAGGGCCATTGAAGATAAGGAGTAGAAACTTGACTTCAGTGGAAGACTATGCTCGGTGAAGGTGGTTAAGTAGCCAAAATACGGGACAAAGAAGGAATGTTGATAGTCGAGACTAAAAGGAGGATGTTCTTGTGAAGTAAATCTTCTGATGGGGAATGTTTATAAACACTGGTACTTGAGAAGGAGCAGGTAGGAAGATAAACCCAAGTCCATTGACTGTAAATACATCTCCTTTCTCCAGATACTACTCTGTAATAGTATGTGGTGTTTTAGCCCTTTATTTTAAGCTGCTGTACCTAACTCAGTATGTTTAGGTATATCGGATTAGATTGGGTAGCTCCTTTTTCAGAAGCATTTTCCACACTTATTGACAAAGGCCTTTTTGCTAATCTTACAAGTGTTACCCTTTTTTCTTCCATATTTATGGTACTGTGGAAACACTTTTAAAATATGCATGTAAGAATTGTAGGTGTATGTGCTGCTTCCTGCATACAACAGGACGTGCCTGTGATGAACAGTTCAACAGTGTAAGGGGTTAAACTGCTATGAACTAGCCAAGTAATTCTGTAGGACACTGGCTGCTGGGTTGGATAAGTTTATAAATCTAATTAGTCTAATAACTTAGTGCCAGTAATTTTAATAGGTGCCTTTTGCAAAAATTTCTATTACGCAATCAGTTATGATTTCAGCAGAAGTGGTTTCAAGTATGTAATATTGGTTAATAGGCTGTGGGGATGGATGGAATGTTACTTCTGCTGGTTGAGGACTTAAGGCAGGTGCTCCTGATACACTTGTTAACTCTTTAATTACTTAGGACTCAGTGTTAACTCTTGCCTCTGAAAAGAATTATCACTGTTTGCATTTTGGAAACTATTATGCTTTTGTAATTAGGGGTTTGAGAGTAATGGAAGACAACGATGAACAGGATCTCTGAGTTTCTATTATTGCTTAGTATTTAGAGACTTTGGTTTGGCTAATTGATGTGGCTTAAGTACTTTTAAAACTGTATACAAAAATGGTACTGAAGTTCTTTTAAGTAAAAAAAAACCCATGTAAGTAGAGTGAGGATGAAGACAAAGCTCAGAGGAAAAAATAAGGAAGACACAATAGCTCAGTGCATAATTTGTACTGTGTAAATTTGCTTTGAAATCAGTGACTCCTGATATTAGTGCCCTTACAAAATGGAAAAGGAAATAGAAACACATGTTATGTGGATCTCTGCTGAAAAACTTGTGACTCTTGTTAATGTGTCTTATTTTAAAACGTAAACTGCTAAAATCCAGAAACTTTAAGAGATAGCAAATGGAGAAGTAGTAGAATTTCAGTGATTTATTTCCTAATAAATGTATTACTCATTGGAATGAGACTACAAAAGTATTTGCATTTCAATGTTTGAAATTCGCATGGAAAATACGGACTGTTCTAAGGACTGTGGAACCTGATTCAGATACTTGTGTAACACTGTTTTTCTATTTTGATTTGGATGATTGGATGATCTGATCCCCTGTGTTATTTAAACTTTTCAGTTGCTGCACAAAAGAACCTTACATAGCATTCCAGCATCAAAACAAGCTGTTAAATTCTCTTGTTTGTACTAATAGTGTTTGTCCTCTAAAGGTTGTGTAATCAGTTCAAATAATTAGCTGTGTAAAAGAAAGCCTACTTTAAAAAATCCCAACACCTGAGACACCTGAAGTTTAGTGCATGGAAGTCCCAGCTGTGAAGGGAGCTGGACAAAAATTTTTTCCTTAACTTTTTAATTGATAATGTCATCATTCTTCCAATCCTGCATACATCTGGGAAAAGAATTCTTAAGATACTTAGCATTTATGTGATTAACTTCAAAGCCTTTGACAAATGCTTATAATTTCTAGATATTTGTAACCTATTTTTCCCTGGAGGAAAGAGGAAGGGTGATGTAGCCAGGGAAGATTTTCTATTGGAATTTAGCCATAGCAGTCTAAAAATTCATTGAGATTTTGTACGGTAACTGCTTATTTGTTTCCTTTTTTTTTTTTTTCTGTCCGGATGGTGCTCTAAGGGTGGAGGTGGGGGAAAATGTGTGTGAGTTGCCATGGTTTGACACAGAGTTGACTATATTAGTTCTTTGAACCTCTCATCTATTTCTTGCATCAGTGGATCCCAGAAATAGGAATCTGGATACCTTCTCCTTGAGGATTTTAATTTTTCACAACTTTGAATAGTTTCTGACAGTTTTTATATCCTTAAGATTTTTAATAATGTAGCTTTAGCTGAAAACATATGTACTTAAGTGTTTATTGAAGACGGTGGGATTATTCTCGAGTTGTTACCTCTCTCTACTCTGTTTGCAGTATAGTGTTTTCTTTATCATTAATGTGGCTATTAGTTTATAAAAACTAGAACGGATGTCATAGCTTTAAAAATCTCCAAATATTTGATGTTTAAAACCTTATTTTATAATACATCATATAGAAATGTAACATGAAATGCCCATGATAATTTTGAAGTCTTAGGCCCAGGTTAAATCACTGTCTTTAAAGGGTCCCAACTGACTGTGTTTGCTTGACAACTAGGGGGAAGCAATTTAGTCTCCTTAATTCTGCTTATAGATTTGAGAAAGTACAACTCGACACTTGCAAACAAAAAAAGCTGCATCAACCAGAAAAATTCATGCTTTAGGAGAGGGTTGCATTACTTGCTTTCTTGCTTTTTTGGTTTATTTAGTAGTCTTGTCACATACTGTCTTCAAACTCAGTGTGTCCCAAAGCATCCTGATGAAAATCTCTTGAAGTCAGTAAAAAATAGTGTACCTGAGTATTACTTGCTTTCTTTGCTCTTTTTGGAACTGGCTCTTTGAAGCTTCTGTTTCTGTTCACACTCTTTTTTTCATGTCTTTTTGTGTTTCCTGGGTTACAGATAGATAAAAGAAACTTCACTCATTTTCTGTAGCTGTCTTGGCTCTTCAGTTTGAAAACAAGTAGTTATGAATTAAAAAATACAGTTATTGTGCAGATTCAAGACTGTATCAGCTAAAGAAGAATTTACCATCTTCACTAAATGCTTTATACTCTTAAAACTGAAACTTTAAGATGCAAGCTTTTTATGTGATGCCCTAGTTTTGATCTATATAGATTTTTAGTTATGAATTAGTTCCTGCCAGTGAAGGTATGGTATATTGCCTGGAAGAGGTTCTCAACAAATAGAGAAAAGGCTTCCCCTAAATTGGGAAATAGCAAATTGTGATGTGTAAACAAGAAAGTTTACTGATTTGATAATGAGGTGTCAGAATTATATGTTAAATATAATTACTTAATGGCTTTGTGGCACATTGTGCTTCACTAAATGCATGGTAGTTTCTGTAAAGAAAATGCCTGCTTTTTCAAAAGTTGGTATAGAGGTGTCTTAAACACAACTTATATTTCCTGTGATGAGGTACAAGTACCATTGCTGACCATGGGCAGTTAGAGGGAAGGTGATCTGATTGTTGCTAGCCCTGATTGCTTCCCAGTCTCAGAGATTTGGTACACTGAAACATTTTGCAGCTTACTGTTCCTTTTGTAGCTTGTTACTCCTTTCTGCTAGCGGACCTTGCTTTGAGCAGCAGGGTTGGACTAGGTGGTTTCCAGAGATCCCTTCCAATCTCAGCTAGTTGGTGATCCTGTTCATGTAAATTATATTACTTATGCAGCAAGGAAGCAAGATTACTTGTTTGGTGATTCTTTTTTTTTTTTTTTCAAAAGAAATGAACATAAGAGTTGGGACCTATGATGGTAAAACAGGAACTGGAGGTGGTGCTTCACTAAAACAGAGATAATGTTCTTCCTCCATCACTGAACTGAAACAAAAAACCTTAAATATGTTAGGTTGATGTGTAGACTGCTAGCCTGACTTGTGTTAGTCCTCTTAAGCATGCAGTTAATTCCTGTTTCTCAAGAACACCTTTAATTCCTGACACGCACCTGCATTTTATTTAGATTATTTCCCGCCCTCCCCCAGAAACATTTTTTGAGAAACTTGATGTAGATACTGCTGTAAATGCCAATGGCTGGCATGTTTCAGACAGCTTGCTTCCTTCTTAATGTCTCTTTACCTTTCTGTGTTTGCCCTCTGTCTTTGCCTTCCTCCTCAACCTGTTAATTTGCTTTATTTGAAGACATCAGATGGGATGTGTTGGGAAGGGAAAGGAGGTGTGATGAATTCACTGTAGTATTTTATCTCTGTTAAGCCCTGTTAGTTCTGGTACTACTTATTGTTCATATTCAGTTTATTCCTAATACATTATGGGATTATCAGTTTGACTTGAAAGTAGCAAGTTTTAGCAAGCTATAGAGTTTGTGTATAGTTCTGGAACTTAAATGTTACTATGATGAATATTTATTTTTAATGAATTTAATTTACTACACTGTAGTTAGAAAGAGAACATCTAGCTTTCTGTAAATTTTATGGAACACTCATAAGGAAGCTTGCTGTTTCTTCTGCGATCTGTGCTTGCCTGTACCCTTTGTTGCCTTACAGCCATATCATACCCCATTTCCTGGTTCCGTCAATCTTGGAATCCACAATGCAATCAGCAAAGATGCCTTGAATTCAACACTTTGAGAGATTTTTAATTTTGTAATGCATATTTTTGGGGAGACCTTTAAGGAAAGAAAAAGTCTTGGTTTTGCTCTTGCATTCTAAATTCCTTTTCACTGGTGCTTGTAGAGGAGAACAGAAACTTGAAGTAACAAACCGTGAAGTTTGCAGGGTATCGCAGAGTACACTGACCTGCCATTGTCTGTTTGCCAACTCCTCTTTTTGTGATATGCTGTTACCTTGTTGCTTTGGGTAGCAGCCTACAAGCTTCTGAACAACTGTCAACCTGTGTAGGCTCTGAAACTCCTTCCAGAGGAGGCAGCAGCTAGGTATGTGTAGATTGTCATACAAGAGGAGAGGCTGTATTGGACTTGCTGTATGCATCTCTTAAGTCTTAAGGGATTGATAGGCCTAAGGAGGTGCTTGAGGCCTGTTGTTACCAGATACTCTAGCATTGGGAAGTTTCTGTTCATTTCCCTTTCCTCGTTTTGTGTTTTTTGAACCAGTAGGGAATATGGCATAAGTACATGATGGAGTGAAAATAACATGCTCAGACTTTCGATGTGCTTGTAATTCAGAACTTAAGTTTTTTTTCTGTGGTTTTACTTTGGCTGGTGAGCAGACCACAGTGGGTGCATTGAAGCCAAGAAAATGGAATATGCTTTTGAATCCTTCTTTAGATATATTCAAACAGTTTTTTTTTTTTTTCCCTGTTTGAATTGCTAAATGGCTTAGGTAGATAACTGGAGGCAAACCAAAGGTGGAGGAATTAGCAACTGCATGTCCCTGTCTTAGGCCTGATGATTACCTTTTCATGAACTTTTCTAAAATTTTTTTGAAAAGCTGGGATGTTAAGTAGTAAAAGAACCAGGACAGAACAGATATCTGTAAGGCTGTCTTCCCCTTGCCAGATCTTGTGTCTTGGGATCTGATTATATTACCATGACAACAGGAGTTCACAAATGGTAAGCCTGGTTTTCCATGACACATTTTTAAGATATATTAGTGTTACGACTGAGAAATTGCCAATATTTCAAATGTCATCCTGAATGTACCTTGATGAAAATGGAAACAAGCCTAAGGATAAAGTCAGCAGGAGAAACAAAATAGTGATTGTAGCCTCCTAATTGAGTTAAATTACCTGACAAATCAGTCTCTAAATATTTTTCCTGAGGTTGTAAACGATCTGAAAACTGTAGGAAGGCACTTCTTTAGATTCACAGTGTAGGAACTGGAGAAAGCTCAGCAAAACTGCATAAAGAACTATGGTGCACTTCTGCTGCAGTCTTAGGTTGAGAACTCTCAAATTGTTCTTTTCAACTAACCTTTTAGCTAAGCTGTTTTTTTTTTTTTTATTGAGCTCTTTCTAAGAGAGTATTCACTACCTTTCATAAACCTGGTTTTGCTTCTGTGGAAATATTTTGAACTTCAGTTTGTGTTAGGTAAACAAAAAAAAGGTAATATATACTGAAGGGCATTTGTTCCACCTCAACCCCAGGAGATTGGGAAGAAACATTTTTTTCCAATGTAGTTCTCTTGTACTTTTGACTCATCTTTTTGCATTCCATTTTATTACAGCTTCATGTTCTAATAAAACCTCCTTGGTTTTAGTTGATTATTTGTTTCATGCTGTCTCTTGGATGATATTTATTCTAGCACAGACTAGTCTCACTTCATATTTTTCTGAAATGCGTTTGTATTGGTGGTCTCAAAGGAAGAATGCTCCTGAAACTGAGCCAAGGATACTTCAGACTGTGCACTCGAAACCATTTGCAGTTGGAGAACAGTTTCAAAACATTTGTCTGTCCTTTGGTTGGTTAAAGGGGAAGGGATTTCTAAAATGTTGGGTACTTAAACTCGGAACTTAATGTTCTTCCCCAATAGAGGAAATAGAAAGAAGTGTGGGGAAGAACAACTGTATCTATGGTGAAGTATTCTTGACAGGCCTAATTTGTTCAAAATGTTTGATTGACAGCACTGGTAAGTGCTAATGTGTGCTTTGATGGTCCAAAAATAGTGTATTTACAAATTTCAAGTTACAAGTGCATTAAAAGATTGAGCTGTGAATTCAACTGATAAAGCTCTTCAAAGTACAGCACAAGTAAGAATGTATATTGGTTCTAAGTTTTGAAGGCTGAAAGTTGTCTTTCTGAGAATCTTCCTACTTTGATTGTTTAAACCTTGATGATCTCATTTTTAAAAATCTCCATTGTAGATTGTTTTGCTTTTTATTTGTTTGTTTAGTGTGCCCCTCTGTTAGAAAAGCATTTCGTTTCAGGGTTTAGTACCTGTGGTGCCTTTTAACTTTTCTTGCACAGATGCCAAAAATTTTGATACTGTCCTTCATACAGCCTAAAATAGTAAAATAGACGTAATGAAAAAAAAAGTTTTACAAGCTTTGCATATTGTTTAGAAGGATAAATTTTAATATTAGCAGTCCTATTGTCAAGCATAGCAATCACTGCTTTTAATAAATGTTCTCACTGGGAGACACTGTAAGTTAGAATGACTCTTAAATATTTGGCAAATAAGGTGGTGTTGAACAAACTGCATTTGAACAGTGTTAAAAACAAAAAAATATAAGCTTGCATCAGATCGTGAAAGAAAAGCTGAATTGTACTTAAAAATAGCATGGCTGATGCAATAGTCAGGCTAATGTTGAAGCCTAAGTGTTATACTCATAACACTGGCTCCAGTCCTGCCAGTGGCTTCATAAATGAAGTTAATGCTGCAAGAGTGTTAAGTCAGTGTAGTTCAGTCCAGTCAGTGGTTCCGCTACAGGGAGCGTGTAGGATGTAGGAACCGAGATTCGACTTTCAAGTCTGTTTTCCCCTGCCTTGGATTTTTTGTTTATTTGAGAAACAAACAAAAAGTTCCTTGAGTATTGGAGTTTAAAAAAAATAACAAAAGGGGGGGGGGACACACTGTGTGCAGGGCTTATAGGGATTTCTATCAGAAATCTCCTTGACTGTGGCACTGCAGTTACCCTTCTTCTGTTGCCGTGCTGCTCTTCCCTTTGCCCCAATAATTTAATTTCTTCTCTTATCTCTTTCCTCTGCCTTCCCCACTGTAGTTTCCCTTTTGCTTTGTGTCTTCTGTCTTGCTGGCTGACTGAAAAAAAACAGACTGGGCTGCTCCTCTCTCAGCTTGGGCTGTGCTACTGGTTGTTGTTCCATCAAAATGAGTAATGTTGGGAATGCTTCTTGTCGTCCCTTGCCCTGTGCTTATGGAGGCAGGAATAGGGCTACTATTCTATTCCGATGCTTTCACTACACTCTCCTATTCTTTGAGGTGTCAAACTGGATTTAAATTGAACAGTAGCTTCAAAAGTTTTGTAGGGAACACGCAGCAGAAATACTTGGTTTGTCATTTTTTTTGTTGTTTTGAAGACCCAATCAGAATTGAGATAGAACTATGTGTAGTGGGCACTAATCCTGTGGAGTCTGAGTGGTTTATCATTGTAAACCGTTTAAGTGTAGTAACTAGAAACTTGCAAGTTTATGTGGTTTTAAACTGTGTATGTAAAATAAATAAATTTCTTCTAACTTCTAGTCACCAAACAAAATGAGTAATTCTAATAAAATATGGAGACGAGTTTATTGTTACAATAATGATGAGCCCTCTTCCTGTAACTTGTAGGTTTTGTGTTTACTGTTAGATGCAATTCTGAAATGGATTGTTAAGCTTATGTGAATTTGGCTTCTTCATAGTAAGTCTGATTCCTCCTACTGAATTGTGTACTTTATGTGGAGATGGATTACGGATGTCCTTGTCCATAGTGTCGTGTTTGTACCTCAGATTAACTTTGTTTACACTATATATTTGTGCTCCAAATGAACATATAGTAGTAGTTTAAATTTGCCTTATGATAGATGCAAAACAGGGGAGTCAGATGATACTGAGTTCTCTGTTTGCTAGCTGCTAAATTGGCATAAATTTTTTTACATTAACATTTAGGACACTGCTCAGAGTAACTATTTGCTCGGATTTAAGTGATGCAGAAGAGGAAAGGAGTAAGTGTTGTGTTGATGCATTCTGGGGAATGGGTGGGGAAAGAAGACGTAGTGAGTGGTTGTCTGTAGTGAGAAGAATGTTAACACTTATACTTTGTCTCTTCCTTTTAAAATACGTAGATTTCTCATTAATGTCTTTTACCATTGTTTATTAAATTGCAGTTAAAGATTCATTATAAGTTTGCATACTTTTTTTAGTCTATACTCAGTATTATTTTGCTACAGTTAAAGAGCTCTAGATACTGTAGAGCTCAGAAATCTGTACAGTCCAGTTAATGATTCATTTCCTTAAAGGCCAAGGTTATTGTGGTTAAATTATTCGCTCTTTGAGAATGGTCTGCCAGTGTCCATGCTGCTAACGGGTGTTCAAGTGATTCCGCTGGAGTTGTGGATTATACCCTTCCCCATGTCCTCCTTCCCCGTAGAGCTCTCTGCCCCCACTTTGGAGATGGGAAGCATCTTTCATATAGCTTTGTTGCATGCAGAATATATGTTTCATTGCACGTTTCTGTAATGAACTGCAGTAAGTATGAGAACAAATTAATAATAGATTGTAGTAATGAGAGACCATTAATATTTTGTTGGTGCTTTTGTTTTTTCTGCTGCACCCATTTTTTTGGTCTATGTATTTTAAATGTACAAGAGAGGAAAAAATTAATGAAAATAGAGTCATAATATCAAGATACATTGCTGGAAAAGCAAACTTGATCAGCATAGGCTCAAGTATGCCATATTTCTGAAACCTACATTCAATTCATGTGGGGAAAAAAAATACTCTTAACGCTGTATTGCAGTGTGCCATTTAGTGTTCACCCAAATACTTCCTATAGCTTCTCTCCAACAAAGTTGTGTGGTTGCCTAGGCAAGTACCATTTGAATGCATTTTATTTGGTACTATATATGATTCTTCTGTCATGCAGGCTTCTTAAATATATATACATGCTTTATTTTATAAAATAGAATAAAAGACTTGACTGGTAAATGGCAATTCCCTGATGTCTTGAAAAAAGGACATTAAAAAATTGCTTGGCCTAGGAATAGCAGACTGTTACAGTAAGTCGCATCTTGAAGTATGAAGTTGACAGTTTTGTTTGAAGAATTTTTCAGTTGGACTGAAGTCTACAATAAAAATAGTTAAGAAATAAAAGAATAGACAATTACTTGATATAAAATTGTATACATGAAATGATATCATGCTTGTCCAGCAAAAAAAGGAGGGGAAAAAAACCAGGCAATACTAAACTCCAGTCTAGTTTGCAGAATGCTTACAGGGATTTCAGTTATGCAATTATTAAACCATCAATTCAGAATGATTTAAAACTTGGAGAAATAGCTATTTGGAAGTGTAACTACACTTAAAAAATACAGACTCATTCTCAGATGAATTCTATATGATGTAATGCTTAACTCTGCAGCCTTTAGAAAGTGGATTTTGAACACATGCCATCAATGACAGACTTTTAGTAGGCTTCTGAGTTGCAGTTTTCTTTATGTTGGCTATGTCAAGCTTTGTCACATGCGCTATGCTTTTCCTTTTTGTTTGTGTCAGTGAACTAGAAGACGGAGTTTGGCTTAATTCAAGAGTGTGTAGATAGTTTTCTAATACAAACTTTTTGGCATTTAGAATTAACAGCAGCTTGGAATGCTTGAGTTTTTTTTACTTTTTTTGGTAGCTTGAAAGCCATTAAGTAGAAAATGCAATAGTTTGCATATAATATACAGCTAATACCTGAGAACTTTAATACAGATCTCTCTCTTGGATGTACTGCAAACTATTTTTAGAATCTTGCCTTAAAAAGAAAACGTGATGGAAGGAAAGAAGCCTTGCCAGTCTTTTATAGGAGAGCTGATCTGAGGAACTTACAGGCAGAAGTATTTTATTCGTGTATTAACTGTTTTGAGGAAACACTGGCTTTCACATTTTGACACAGAAATCAGAGATCTGATTTCAGCTGATCTGCTAAAAAAGTCATGTCAAGAAATCTCTGGAGTATGTTGTTGTCAAACTTGCTTCAAAATAAACTATGCAAGTCGTAGATATTAATCATGCACAGAAGTGTTAAGTAATGATTCAAACAGTGGTTTTTTCAAGAGGGTTCGTAGTTTCTTGTGTGTTACCCTTGAGTGCATGGGAAGCTCTTTTTTTAATCTGCCCTGGATTGCGTTTATTTTTGTCAATGAAGTCTTTACTCTAAGGAAAAAGAGTCCTGTGAGATTCAGTGTATGGTTAAACGCTCTCCAACCCAGATCAGTCAGTGGGGTAAGTTTCTATTTTGATATGGATGTTTGATGTCTGTTCTGAATAATTTTATGAAATCAGTAAGCCCAGGCTAGCAATAGATCTTTGTGTTTTCATATGTATTTTTTTTATGTATGACTTGATAATGTCTTATTTCTTGCACACAACCTAAACTAAGTGCTAATATTTCAACAGATACATAATGACAGTCAAACACTGCACACTAGTATGCCTGTGAAGAGGCACTGCCAAAGTTAATTGTGTCTAGTGCAAAAGTTGGGAGTTCTGGCTGGTGAAAGCAGGTAGGTGTGAAGGTGCTTGCGTGGAAAGGGAGTTGCAGGGACAACTCAATGCAAACGGTTTTACTTAAGCAGAGCCAAATTATATGTTTCCAATGGCCATTACCTCAGCTGACTTATTAACATTTTTATTATAGAACTTGCCGTGTTCTTATTCCAAGTCTTAGTTGAGAGAATGACACGATTTTAATTCAGCACTAGGATATGTGTGAATTTGAGGCACTAGTCCAATAAGGAAAGTTAAGTCAGAAAACCTTCAGAAGACATTTAGTTAGCTAATTAAAGACAGCATGTTTTATGTGGTGGTAGCAGAACAAGATAATCTAGAATGCATTTTTCATGTACTGTTAAAACCTGCTAGGTAAAAATAAAATGAAATTATAATCTAAAACATAACTGACTACACATGAGACTTCTAAATGCGAATCAGACTATGTATTGCAGAGATATCATGGTGTGCTTGCACGTCATTTGCAGGTCATGACTCTAAATTGGTTTCTGTCTCCACTGTCACCAGCTCGTGTTAGACGAAAATAAGCCTTAGTTATATCTCACACTTCTTAGTGCTGGAACACTAGCACAGCTTACAATAGCATTTGACATCAGTTTGTGTCTCAGCAGTAACAGAAAACTCAGTCCAGTTTTGGCTGTAGAGTTCTTACCACTACTGAAAATGAGGAAAGGATCAAGCCTGTTGGTCAGATAGCATTCTAAATTTGTAAACTCCGGAGTCAGGAAGCTCTTCTAACATTAAGAATGTAGAAATTAGTATTTGATATGGAAAATAACATAAATGCTCAATTCTGAAATGCATGTTTTCAGACCTTTCCAAAGTAGAACTTCTTAAAACTGGTGATTTTTTTTAAAAAGCAACTGTTTTATTTAACTTTTAGTTTCCTGTGCATCCATGTTGCTGTTCAATAAATTGGTCTTTTAAATATGTTTGAGAAATACTGCACAAAAGGAGCATTTTTGCTGTATTTGAGTTCTCCGGAGATTCCAGATACCAGAGGAAAGTCATCAAGGAGATGATCAAGAGTCAAAAGCTACAGAGGAAAGCCTTGCGGTATTCTCACGTGAAAATTCAGTTTGACCTCACCCCACCCCAAAAAACAAAACCAACAAACCCCAAATCATAGGTATCCATTCTGCTGTGGCTGTCAAACAGTGCTGGAATCACTTCTCTTTAACATTGCTTATGGGTAGTATTTCAGCTTCCAGGTTCTGCAGATAGACTGGCTGAAAGACTCTCACCAGAGGAGTGTAGGAATTATGTGAAGATTGATTATTCTATAAGAAAAATGATGCTTTAAAAAAAAAATTGTGTAAGAAATTTCTGTAAGTCAATTGCACATGAATGGAGTTGAATTAAATCAAGCCATGTAAGAAGAGCTAAAAGGAAAGAGAAAGATACTGTTAATGTTAAGAAACTACATATTTTAATGTAATTTGAATAAGTTCAAGGTATACATAAATACTGTAACCTTTGCTGCTACAGTTGGCTTTCTTAAGGAGGGAAAAAAGCAAACAACCTGGCATCATATGGTGTCTTAAAGACACTTTTTTTTTCTTTTTAAAGGCTTTTTATTTTTAAAATACCGGCTCGTGCACTCTGTCCAGAAGCATAGAATTTTGCCTAAGGCTGAATGAAGGTCTATCTTTGTCAGAAATATATATTAGTGTCAGTAAAGTCTGTTAATATGATTTAAAATGTGATTTAGTTAGGCCCAAAAAAAAGGTTTGCTGTCAGCTGTACTTGGCATACCAAGTTGACAAGAAACAAAATGCATGTTGTTAAAGACATTTAAAATACTCTGCAATGTAAACAGGTTTTAAAATGAAAATAATTATAGTATTGTTTAACCCATTTCTTTTATGAAATTGATGCATCTATTAATGGGAATTATTTTTGCAAGGTAGTATTTTCTATAATCAAATACAATTCGTGAAGTTTTATATGTGCCAAGAAATACTGGCTGTGTTTCTCAAATTTTTGTGGCTGTGACAGCTATATGCAATTTTGGAATTCTGTCATGTAGAGTTCAGAAAATCTGTAGCTTTTTACCACTCCTAAACTGGCAGTAGGAAGGATCTTTCAGGGATTGGTACCTGTGCCAGTCTCGAATAGGTATTGTTCAATGCCTTGTCTGATAATCTTGACAGCGCTGCAGCCCTCGATGGTTTTTGGTAGGCCTTTAAAGAGGTTGAACACAAAACATTTCTGGAGAGAGGCCAGATGCTTTAAAACAAATTCTGAAATTCAGAAAGTCAAGATTCCTACAATTCCATTTATCTGCAAGTTTAGCTTTTAATGATGGGTTGCATGACACTTAATCTTTTAAAATCAACACTTTGATCAATGGTTGTGCTGCCTTTTCCTCATCTTGGCACTTGATAAGATTACTTGGTATAGCTGTTGTAACGCTCAATGACTGACTTCCCTTCCCTTCTGTGAAGTCTTCTCCTCCCCTTCCCCCCCCAAAAAACCCAAAACCAGGCAATTTTGGGAAACCAGTATTTTTTTTTGGTGTCAGGAGTTTGGAGTTTAAACTGGCAGCCTTACCTCACTCTTGTTGATACTTGAGTATGCACATCATGTTGGTGCTCATTTCCAGGAGAAAGATGCTTTGGTAAAATTTGTTGTTCTTATAATGTTTATTTTGATTAACAGTTCCACTGGATGCTGGTGCATAGATGCTGCAGCGGGTTTGCAGCCTGCGCATGTTTCTAGAGGTATGACTAATGGCAGCAGGGCAACAACTACTTAACCTAGAACACTTTTCATTTTAGGAAGTGCAAATACTCTATATGGCTAGTTGCACTTCAAATCTAAAATAATTGTACGATGCTTTAAAATTTCAGTTTGAGGGCTGAATAGTTCATCTAGCTGCAGGTAACCTGAATCATGTGGCAGTTTGCATTTTGTGTCCATATTCTTTCATTTGGACCCTGCAATTATTGGAGCTGCAGTATCAGAAATAAAAAAAGTATTGTTGCTTATATTCTATACCACTTACCAAATACATAGATTCAGTTTTTTGCTTATTTTGCAGACAGTATTCTGTAGGATTTATTCACGATTGTTTAAACTTTTGTTTCCTGGCTATTGAGCTTCTGCTCACTGATGCAGAAAAATGAGGATTGCTCTTCATTGTGTCTTGAATTAGTGAGTGTCAGTGAAACCTGCCATGTAGATAAGGAGGGTGGAGGAAAGCACTAAAGGGAGTTTTCATCACAGAAGACTTTCCTATCTATCGACAGTCACTGGAAAGATACTGCAGATATACCTTTCTTTGCCCAAAGGAGATGAGAACACTGATTATAGGATTCCTTACCATCTTCTGTATGCTCACAAACAGAACTACCAGTGCCTTTCCTGACTTCACCTCTATCTGAAGATCATCAACATGTGTTGCTCTTGTGTCATCACAGCCATAATTTCTTCCTGCTCCAGCTAGAAGGATTCCATCACAGCCTGCACTTGAGGTAAATCAGCAAACACTATGGTACGGTGACTGAGAAGAGCTGTTGTATATTCAGCTCCTTCAGCTGGCTTAACATCCCATCTCATGCATGAAAAAATTCTGATGATTGATGTGAGGCAACAAAAGAATCTCTCCCAAAATTCCCATAAGAGGGATTCAGGTACTTGGATGGTCTGTTCTAGATCTCTTTTCTGTTCTTTTAAATCTTTAGAAGAGCAAAGAAGTTTTTATTAGCACTTCTCATCTCAAAATGCAGAAGGATGTAGTTATTTCAGCCTGAAATACATATCTGTATATAGGAATCAATCAGGCTAGTATTTTTGATAGCTTGAACACAAAAATTACCAACCTCATTGACTCTTTAGAGCTCAAGACAAGTTAGTTTAAGGGAAGAAACAAACAAGTTATTCCAACAGGATGTTTCAGATTGATTTTTCAGAAACTTCTGTCAGTCAAGTATCTCCATACAGAAGAAAACACCAGTGGACAAAGTCCTCATAAATGCTTTTTTTCCTTAAATTTTACATTGGATCTTTGTTCTTCTACTGAACTGTTACATGAATAGAATAAGACCAAGTAATCCTTTCTACACTCTTAAACTTCATAGGTGATTTCATAGTGTGCAGTATATTGAAGGTGATCTGGAGTCTTTTTCCAGTGAATATGATCTTTCCCTGGTGAAAGAGGGTTTCTCAAAGGCAGCTTTATCTTGATATTACAGAGGCTCTATTTGAAAGGAACCTGCAACAAGCTGGGTCATGCTGCTTCGTCTGGGTGGATTTGCTCTGATACCTTTTATTGCTTTAAGCTGGAAAAGAATATAGACTGTGGAAGTGTTAGTAGTGTTTGTAGGCTTCAACACATTTCCTGAAATTAAGCCTATGGTGCTGTATATGGCATTGTAGTTATGAATTGTAAATTAACAAGCATTAGCAACTTGAAAAGTTCCTGAGATTCAAGGTATTTCAAGTTATTTGGTGAAAAAAACCCTTCTAGTCACAAGAGAATCTTAAGAAGAAATGTGCTTTTAATTATACTGCCCTTTTATGATGGTTTCTTAGCCAGCAAGAACAAAGCAGTAGAAATTTGCATTGAACATGGTCTGTATATTATATATCATCTCTTCTTTTATTTTTATCCTGTATCTTCTACCTTACTGGAAGAGGGGAGCATAAATGTCATCCTGGAGACATCTGTTGGCCAAGTACATTTATGTGTGTGTTGGTCAGTTACTCTTTCCAAACAGAAAGACCTTGTTTCACAAAAACATGCATCTGGGAGGAAAAGACTGAATCTGACTCTAACCTTCAAAAGTTGATCTGAAATAATCAGAATGGCAATGTTTTGTCAAATTCAAAGGTATATGAATGCATCTTGATCTCATGTTGTTGAAAAGTCATGAGATTCCACTAAGAGACAATCCTATTATTTCTGTGAAATAGTCTTGCTATTTAGAGCAAAACTTCTTACCTTAGATTGAGACATCATCACCATATTCACTATCCTCAGAGGAAGTAAGAAGCAGAGTATCTTTCTGCATGCCCAAACAGTTTCTCTGGAATAAACTTGCTGATTTTTCTGTTTTAATTACTGTAGGTTTATCACTTTCTGTCCCTAATGGGTTTCTCTGTCACCTGTTTCATATATAAAAAAAGGAAATTTTTCTGTCTGCTACTCTTAACTGCAAAAATTAAAAATGCCTTTTAAAAAAATATATTATTGCTGTGGTTTTATTGACTAAACCCAGCTTTTTTTTCAACTTCTTGTATTATTTGGAGCACAGTAATGGAAAGTTTCTTTGAGGAGGGGAAGGCTTATAATTGAAGGACACATGAGTTACCTAACCATATGAAGCTATCCTGTTTAGGTGTGTAATCTAAGGAAGATGAAGAAACACCATCAAAATTGCCACAGTGAATTAAGTGAAGTTGCATCAAACATAACGAGTAGCATACTTTCTTGGTTAACTGATCATACTCTACCTGGTGCCTTAAGAGCAATGACGAGCATTGCAGGTAAAATGATAGTACCTCATCTGAGGCACACAGCTCAACGTCTGCCCTACGTGCAAATACCAGATGCTGCTGTTGTGCAAAAGATACTGAAATGGCTAATAACCAGTAAATGCTTACATGGGGCAGCTATGCATATAATTGTGGTTTAAGTCCAGTGATTTCTAGTTCTGTTTTGCTGCGTGTTGACTCCACGCTACTGATAAAATTTCACAGGAGTCCGTCAGCTTTCAGGATCTGTGAGGAAGAAAATTTCAATTCTCTTGTACATTATATTTTTGTTGTTGTTCAAGTAATGACAGTTAACTCCTAGGACATCTAGTTTTTCAGGAAAAAAAAGAAATATTCTAGAAGTCCAGAAACCTGATCCAGGAATTTGAGTAGTTTCTTAGCTTCCCCATCAATCACGATGTGCCTAGGTTAATCCAGGGATTGTCACAAAAGCATTAAACTTCTGCCAGTGTTTGATTGGTCTGATTTTTGCAAATAGAGTAGAACATTTGAGATTGGAGTAAGGCCTTTACGGTGGAGTTGGGGGTGGGGTTAGGAAGTCATTGGTGAGGGAAATATTCAGGTAAGTATGATTGTTTCTTCTTAAAGAGATTATGGGGAGATGTTCACTGCGTTGCAATAGATGCCATTTTTAATTCACTTGAGGTAAAGTGAACAGAGGAGAGATTTGGAATTTTTTTCCAAGAAATAAGCAATTAATTTTTTCCTCCCACACCTACATCTACTTGTAAAAAACCAAGAGAACTTTCTGGACAAAACATCTTATGATTGATCTCATCTATTGATAGATGTCTTAAAAGTCTTGAAAGTTCACAGCTCAACACTTTGGGTTTTTTTTTTTTTTTTTGCATCAGAGCATGAAAAACTGCATGTCTGGTATTCATCTCTTGTCATCCTCCCCTATTGCAGTGACTATGTGTATGTCTCTGTGTGGCAGAAAATGAGGGAATGTAGATCATTATTCAAGAAGTTACCAACTAGCACTTTTCCTTCCCCTCCAGTCTTTCTGCCTCCCTATCCTGGAAGTATGGAGTCCCTGCCTCAGCGTACGGCTTCATTCTTTTTCCAGCTGCCCACAAAAGTACAGAACCAGTGTGAGAGTTTGAAGAAAGAATCCGTTCAGAGGACTGAGTATCAAGCAAAAGCTCCAGGTTGCAGACTCAGAAAGAAACTTCCTTTGGGGAAGGATCTGCTTCCAGGATTTGCTCGTCTCTTTTTTCCTTGGGCAAACAGAATTCTTGAAGCAAACAACAGGGTTGCAGGTAGGTAGGGCCCCTTTGAACTGCCATCCGCTCAGGTGTGAAGGATGGACTTTATGCTGTTTCTCTATGCTTTTTTATGTTGATTTTGTCTTCCACTTCTCGAGGCCGAGAGAGGGAAGAAGTGTGAGCACTTGAAAGAAAAAAATACGTGGGGGAGAGAGAGAGGAGAAAAAAAATATCCTGGGCACTTGGAAAGAATGTTTTTTATACCTCTGTAAGCTTCCTGTCCATGGGTCATATTTGTACTTAGTTCTTTGAAGCACTAATGATATTCTTCATCTGACCCTTTTCTAGGCAGGAAACTTAAGTCAAGAGCAGAAAGCAGTGGCTGGGTAAGGCCAGTGTTTGTATATGGCCTGTAGCCACACAATTTTCATCTCCTCCCTGTCTCTTTGCACTAGTGCTAGGTTTGAAAGTACGGTAATGTGGAGGCAGCCAAATGGGTTTGAAATCTGACTTAATTCCCAGCACTGAAAAAGTTCCCCAGTTCTAAACACTTAAATATGTTCTTCCTTCAGAGGAGCCCGTGGCTGCTGGGTTTGTTAAGTCCTATTTCTTTGTCCATGTGATGGAAATAGATTGAAACACCCTGATTAAAGGGATGTGCTGCTAACCCACATGATCAGCAATCCCTCAGGTCCAGAGAAGGGGAATCGGTAGAATCAACTCAGGTAAATTCTGCCTTTCTCGCTTCGTGCTGTGCAGACAACAGCCTCTTTCTTGCAAACATCAGTAGCACACAGTCAGACCTTTCTTTTTCCAGCTATATCATAGCTGGCACAGGAAGTGTATTCTAAATTTCCTTTTTATTTTTAGCAGAAGGAATCACTTGAAAACTGGCAATGAAATTCTAAGGACATTTTACCAGTTCCTCTTTCGTGCTGAGTTGAAGTCATTTGGAACTATGTTACATGCATTATTACTTTGGTGCATCTTTTGACTCTTCTCTCCCTCTTCATTCCCTCCAAATTGCTTCAGGACACCTTCTAACCTTTATACTGCATCACAAGCCTTCAGCAGAAGATCTTGAGAGCCATTTATGTTGCTGGAAGATGACTGGGTTTGGATCTTGGCCTTCCTTAAGCAGGATCTCCTGACAAAAGTGGGATTGGGAAAGAAATAAATCCTTTTTCCATCACACAGAGCCACCCTAGAAATGGAGGCCTAGGCAGAAAATTACTTCAAATGCATCATTACTTAGGAAACTTGTTTGGCCTCCCATGGTCCTTTTGTTACAACGTCATAAAGATGTCTTTTATAAACTCTAAACATGGCATCTTCCTATCTGAAGATCAAGCCAATAAATCCAAGTTTTAAGAGTTTACCGGTCTGACAGCATGTGATTAGATCTTGCTGTCCCTTGCATAGGAGATGCCATGTGAATCTGTGAAACAGGTTTCTGCTGTGGTTCAGACTGTTACATTTGTAAAGCCTTTTCTACTTATAGTCCATTGAAATTATTAGAAATGATAAAGCTGGTTGTGAAAATGGTATTTAATTAGGGATCTACCTCTCCAAGATTACTTAAAAATAAATTTGAGCCAGAAATGTCAAAATGGCAATATGGGAAATACTGTATCTTCTGAGGTTTCCTGTGGTTTTATGTAGAGAAAAGGTGCGTTGGAAGTGTTGAAAGCTATGAAAATGGAAAAACTTAGATTTTTTTCTTTTTTTCCCCCTCTAAGAGTGAATAGTTATTTGTTAGAAAGCAGAAAGCTTTTGTTTTCCCCCTAAGAGATTCTAACTTAATTAAATGTCCTGTGAGATCTCAAAAACCTTGTGTTTGGCAGTAGTGAGCAACACACATGAGTGCCTATATACTTTCGTTCTTTTTGCTATAGGAAATTAGTTTTGAAGAATAAGACTTACTTTTAATGTTCAGATTAGGAAGGGGAAAAGCTTTGTGCTGAAACTTGAGTATGAGAAGGGGTGGCAGGAAGGTGAACTGGGCCCTTTGGCAGTAGGTAAAGAGCACTTTTATTTTCCTATTTTCTGCTTCTGGCAATTGGAGTAAACTATTCAGATGCTTGTGCTTGAATCCAATTAATTTCTTAAAAACCAAAGTTTTGGGGTAACTGATTTAACTAATGCCTAAATCTTTCATTACATTCACCAGTGTATTTAAATTTTTGAACAGTCTTAACATAGCTGTGAGGCTACTGCTTCATGGCAGTTTTGACTTCTTACTATGCATTGCAGTCTTAGTACATTCTAAAAATAATTGTTCGAATAGTGCTGTTTACATACTTATGTAGTGAGCCATTTTCACTGGACTTTGTGAAATTTGTCTCTCTGATAGATGGCTTTTTAATATCCTTTTTTTCTGTGAATATCAAACTTCTTTGTCTTGCTGCTTCTGTGGTTATCGAGTAAAATGCTAAATTTATAATGTCATATTTTTAGAAAACTAATAGTGTTAAACTATGCAACCACAGTAACACTTGTGAACTTTGAAGTTTAAAGAGAAATCTGTTTCATGTATCAATTCAATACGTTTAATATGTGGGAATATATGATGACCTTATAATTTGAGGTACAGCTGTTATAGGTATAGACATGAGTTTGTGCTGAACAGGAGTAATCTAGAAGTTACAAGCTGAAGATCTATGAGCCTCAGAAATAAATACTAATATCTGTGGCTAGAGATCTGTGCCAGCAGTGCTTTTAGTTGAAAATATCTGTTTTTCTAACTTCTAGTCCATTTAAGTTTTGATATCTTTTGTGCTTTTCTTAATAGATATACTTGCCTCAGCCACAGTTTTGGGTCATTTTGTCCTGTAGTATAAGGTAAATTTAAGACCATCAAAAACTCGTGAACAGTGAATACTTACAGTAAAATAACAGCACTGAGAAGTGTTTCTAATGTTGTTGTCTCAGTTGCTAAAACGATTTTACTCCCCACCCATCACAATTAGAAAAAACAAACAAACCAAACCAAGAAAACCTGTTGCTATTCTACAGTCAGTAATTTGATTATTCTTGTCTATCAGCACTGTGTTAGCATATTACTGTCATGAGTTTTGCAGCTGGAATCCTGGGTTCTTGATATGTCTTTAGAGCAATAAGTCCTGCCTTTGTGTTATTCAATAATAAAGATGTCTAAAACCATTTTCTTCTTGTTTATATTGTACTTAACAAAATTGTATGAGTATTGAGTGACTCTTCTGATGGACTGCAGGATGCCAGGAAATACAGAAAATCACCAGATGATTTTAGAGGTTTTTAATCGTCAGTGCCAACAGAATTTCACGATATAGACTTGTAGTGTTCTTGTTTTCCTCTTTCCATTCCCTTTAAGATTCCTTGAGCATTTCAGCTACCTAACACACTTAACGTACTCCTTTACATCTTCTTGACCAGGTGCCAGCTCCTCCTGATTGTTTCATAGCCAGTCAGTAAAATCCTGGCTGTTGACAGCTCCTTTTTGTCCTGTCCCAGAAGAGCTATCTTGTTTAACCTAAAAGATGTGTTTTCTTCTTTCCACCATCTGTCCACTCTCTGTGGCTTATGTTGCAACTCTTTCTCTATTACGTGATGCTTTGAAAGTGAGGAGATGTTCTGTAAAGATAAGGAAATTTGAGGGGAAAATCTTCTAATGTTGCTACTACAACCAGAGCTAATTTGTCTGAGAGGTGTTGCCAGTATAGTTTAAGGAAAGCAGATGTATCAAAAAATGTGTTCCTTTTGTAAACCAGAAAATGAGAACAAAGAGCATAGGTTTTGGGGTGTTTTATGTTCCTTTGCTTTACAGTGAGGGAGATGGGTAGCAAAACATCGTTTTCTGTGAACTTCTGAAAGCCAGACTTGTTCCATCAGCAGTGTGATGTGCTGTAGGTGGGATTTTCTCTCTCCAGTTCTGTTTGCAGGGTGCTGGGATTTGAGCAGGGAGCAGGGTCAAAAATCTTTTTTCAGCTCTTTGTCTACTGAGGAAAGTAGATTGATACCTTGGTTTGCCAGACCTCTCTTATTGATCCCTGAAAGAATGAATGTGATTCAAGGATTAGTTTAGAAAAGCATTTCTAACTGAAAACTGGAAAAAGGCATTCTCTGAAAGCGTTGGTAACAAATGGTTGAACCCTTCCAGTTTTGTTTCTTGTATGGACTTTATGAAGAATTGGCTGCTGCGCAGCTCCTAAGCCAGGTCCGTAAGTTGATGTCAGCAACATGAGGTGAGTTGGTGGGTTGTTCCAGGAATTGTTGGTGTTTTGCTGCTTAAGCTGGGTTATCTAAGTGGCACGGAAGGCATGATCAATTAACTATTTAAAAAGTGGGTTTGAAGACTGTATTAAGTTCATGTTTCTTTTACCAATGACAGTGACAGTTCCCTGATCACTTGCTAAATTATTTTTTTTAAGAATATAAAATGTCTGTCCTAATACACTGTCCTATACATGGGTCGCTTTCCTCTTCCCTCTCCCTGGTGGAAACCGCTGTTTCTTGCCTTTTCTATGTACCGATTAAGTGGAGGTCAGGAAAATGCACGTGTTCTAGGATTCGGTTACAGAACGGAAGGTGAAGATACCTACCTTGTGCATGTGGATGTCACTTTTATAGGGGCAAAATAATTTTGTTTATCCTGGTGGGTGGTTGTAAGAGATTGCGCAAACAGAGGGCACATGGCTCGGAGTGGTTTTCTTCTAAGTAACTACTTCAACAATTTCAGCCTTAGGAGTACAAGTAACCTCTTGTCAAGTTCAGATAAAGATAACATCTGTAATTCTGAAGTGAATAGCATTTGTAACAAATTTTTATGGTTATAAATATATTTAATGTGTTCATAATTGACTTCTGAGGATTCAAATGTGATTTAGATAGATTCCCCCCAAATTTAGCTTTGTGCTGACTTGAACTGAGGTTTTTCCATTGGGTGGAATTACCTCATTCAGAACCCACGTTAAAGTCACTATAATATTAATGTAGAAAGAATGCTAGCAAATGTAAACTGCTGTTCAGGAAAGGCACTCTTTAGAAATGAGCATCACTTTAAGTAATCTTTAGAATTATTAGCATGGCATATAGGGAAATTAACTGTCTCTCTTTGGTTTTAACTTTTTTGGTGAAAAATGAAAAGACTTGTCAAAAAATGCTATAGAAAAGTTGTATTTAAATGATCAGCATATTTGCGTAGTTTTAATACTAGTAAAATATTACTAAATTTTCTGCAGCTTATGCACTTTTTTCTGTATGTTACCTTGATTAGAACCGGTTTAACAGCTTAGGCAGCCTGAACTTGCAAACTTTTTGCTTCTTGTTGGTAGGAAACCTTTGTTAAAACCCAGCATAAAATACACTGTTCTGTACTTTTTGTGTGGGGCTACAGGAAGAATGCAAAGACTGTTTGGACTTGTAATTTTGCAGAAATTACTGACAAATAACAGACTCTTACCTATTTTTCCAACACTTGGTTTTCTCTGGCTAGGGGAAGGCTTAAGGCATCAAGTCAGGAAATCTCAGCTTCTTAACGTAGAAGTTTAATTCTGTTCTCATTTGTTATGTCATCCCACATTCGTATATCCTGGCAGTTACCAGTGAGGGAGGCTAGTATGGAGGATTGGGAAATACCGTTCAGTGTGGAGTATTAGTGAAGCAGCATGTGAATGTGAAACATGAATCTGAGAAATGGTGGAAATTACCTTGAACACACAAGCTGTGACTTGGGAAAGCATATTTATCTGTTCAAGTGTTTCAGGGGAGTTTTCACACACCTGCTGCTGGCATGTGTTTAGGACTTTTCAGAATAGCAAAACCTTGAAATACTTTTTTAAATGTATTCCTGATCTTTGGTAGTAGTTTGTGTTAAATGAGAAAGCATGAGGAGTTAATTTGCAAAATCTTTGAGTACGTGTATAAATGATGGAGATATGAAATCAGACAATCACGTAAGAGTAGATGAAGAAAGCTGACTTCAGCACAGTTCTTGTGTACAGATGGGATGTTCCCGGGTGGCTTAAGGACTGCAGAGAAATTGAGGCTGAGTTGGTTACTGGAACAGCACAGGAACTCCAGTAACAAGCAGCCAGCTAATGCAGAAACTCAACTGGCAGCAGACTTGACCGAAAAATCACTTGCAGTAGCTAAGCAAGCTCTCCTTGCACACACCCCCCACTCCTAAGCAATGACACTAGTAAAGTCTGGACTCCTGTAGATTTGTAGCTTGTGTGGTTGGGTTCTCTGATGTCTAGTAAAGTATAAGTGCTGATTTGAAGCTTTACTATGCCTTGGGCACTGGTTGCCTAAAACAGTTAATGCTGCAGCTTTTTTTTAAGGAGGAAGCAGGGACAAGTTAGAAGGGCTTCTGGACTTGTCCTTTTATGTAACATTTTGAGAGCTTGTATATCTTTGGAAGCTTTAACCCTCTTGGATCTCGTTGAAATTGGAAATAGCCTAAAATTGATAGGGACATGAGAATAGCGATGTTCACAGAAAGAACTTATATTAGTTCCTTTCCTAATAAATTTAAGAATATTTGTAGAAATGAGAATGTGCTATAACAAACTTTTAAACTTTTTATGTCTTAATAGTTTCACGTCTATAGTACCCTAGAACACAACTAATATTTTTCATACATTGCTTAATTGATCTCTGAACTTTTTTAAACAGTATTTACAAAGCACCTGATAAAATTTTCCTTGAGTATTTTAGGGAACAATATTGTTTCTGTATGTGTTATGCTGAGGAGTGTTCCAAGAAGGGATTTCTGTATTGATGTTTTTGTTGCCTTTATACTTGCATAGGTGATACCTTCTACATATCTGTTCCTCTGTATTAATGTTAAATTTTACTTTTTTTTTAAGCTATTCTTTCCTGTACTTGCATCTGCTTTGGAGACTTTTCCCATCTATCCCTATTGAAAGAACACACTAGACAGGTCTCTCTAATACTTCCTTTTTAACTAGCTCAGAACTGTTTTTTTAATAAAGCAGTTTTGCAAATGAGGGTGGTGAACAGTTGTATTACATTTGTTCAGAGAATGTTTAAGAAAAAACAAGGAAACTTTTGGCCTCGCATTGTTCTCCAGAAACACATACTACTTGGAGGACTTGCATGTGTCTCCACGGCTAGCAGTCAAACCAGTGCTTCTGGTGTGGCAATACTTCAGCTGCAGGGCATTTTGCTTGTCTCTCCACAATCTTAACACCCAAATTCCTGCTCGTAGTTGAACTGAAATTATTGTTTCAGATTAATTTTCTGCCTCCTGCAAAGACTTTTAAAATTGTAATCTTGGTGGCAACGAAATATTGATACAAAGGACTATGCTCCTTGTCCATTCCTTAGGACTTTGCAAGACAAACATGTTTCTGAGGGCTTTAACACTGTGTATGAATGGATGAGATCAAGCTAGGATCTTCACTTGCCTTTGCGCTTAAGCAGGGAATGGTTTATATTGCCATATTTTATCACCCTAAACAACCATCTGTTTTGTGTCCCTCTTGGAGCGCCTACTGTTTCAAAATCTGGCTTCCTCTGTGATTCAGCATACTTTATAAAGAAACTCTCCTTTCTGCCTTGATGTAAATAATGAAGTATATGCAAGATGCTATGACTTGACTAGCTGTTCGTATTTGTTTCTTTGCACAGAACACAGAATTATAGACTGGAGATATTTGAGAACCACATCGTGTAAAGCCTTGGTTCGGTGAATAGTCTCACCAGTTTGATTGGCATGTGATATTCAGTTATTCTCAGGACACTCCTTGGAACATTTTTTTTTGTGTAGACTGCACTGGAGTAAATCACGTAGTGACTGGCTTTCTGCAAGGCGAATGTTCTCATTGCCTGAAGAAACTTCCCTCCCCCCCAGCTAAAAGCAAATAAAATAAAACTGCCAGGGTCCCATATTTCCTTCCCCCTTGTTCTCTCCTGTGTTTCCTCTTTAATTTCTGGCACAATGAAGAGGTTTTGATTTACTTTCCCCACCCATCAGAGAATCCTTGCGTGTTAGAAAAACCTGGGGATTTCATTGCTTTCAATATGATCCATCACCTAATTTATGAAATACGCTAATATTGATACTTAAAAAGCCTTGAACTGTATCGAAATACAGCAATTTACCTTTAAACCTAGAATTATAGTGACTTAATGTGCTATGGATGCTTTTTCCACCTCCCCCTTCAAATCTAAACTTCAGTTTGGTCTGTATAAAATAACTCAATGTTAGTTTTTTTCCCCTTGTTCTCGCGATGCTAAAAAGGAGACTTTGCTTATTAAATGAGATCCATGGATGGTATTTCAGTAGAAACATTAATTTGGATTATAAAGCAAGGATTTTTATCTACACCCCAAATTAACTTGAATATCCTCATTTACATCGGAAGTTGAAAACTGTTCCCTCAAAATTCCAACTTAACTATAGGCTGTCCTACAAGGATTTCGTTAAGACAAAAATCCCACTAAGGTGTTTTGAGACCTATAGTATCAAGTACAATATAATATATGGTACAATGTTTATTTTTCATGACACAAAAATAAATTACTTTTAAAGGCTGGGAATTCTGCCCTGGGGTGTTTTTCTCCACAGCTTGGGGCTTTTTAAAAAGGAATAGTTCATGCTTGGGAGTGGTGTGGAGCTTTGCTGGTGAGGACCTTCTACTTTTAATAAGGCCTCTGCCCTTGTTACCTTATTTCTGACCTTACTGTTTTGAATGGGTTCGTGGTGTCATCTTCCTCCTGTAAAAATAGTAGGAAGATTTATTTTTTTTAATTAAACATTTAAAAGTTTGTATGTTTTTTCTCTACTGTGCTGTCAGTGACAGTTTCAGCTGTGAGTTTGTGTTAGCCTTTTGCTGAACTAAAGCATTCTTACAGGTAAGGGAACTAATTGTGTATTTTTAGCATTTCATGTAAAATTTTATGCTCTTGTATATAGAGGAAATCAAAATACTATCTTTCCAACCCATGAGTATTGTCTGTGGAGGGTGTGTGCATATATATATACACACAAACATTAATATTTATCAGGTTACACCCTGATCTGTAGTTAAATAACACTGTGTTACATATCTTTTACACTCAAAGTTTTGGCGATGGTACTCTATTGTGTGACATTTACATTGCAAGGTGAAAGAAAACTGGTAAATTAAATGCTGATGTCTTTAAATAAGTTTAATTGCTTCTGTATAACACTAGATGCTCATACTGACCTTTAAAATGAAAGCTAACACCAAAATAAGCTTGAACTAAAGCAACTAATGTGATTGCCTGCAGAAAGCAGACTAAGATAAGTTCTGAGAGAATGCCAGGGGAAGCTAGTCCTCAGGTTGTAAGGAGTTCGGGTTAAGGATGCAGATGACTATTTTTAAAGTGAGGACATTCAGTGAGAGAGGATACTGTTTTCTACAGTTCAAAACCCTTACTCTTGCTGTTTTTTTAAGTGCTTAGTAAGTTCAAAGCATGAATTTTAATCCAACTCCAAACTCCTGCAGCCTGTAAGAGCCTGTTGGAGTATCGAGTATATCTTTCTGTGCGAGTGAGACTCTATGTGTATATATGTCATATCTATATATCAATTTATATATATCCATATGCTTCTAGAGATAAAGTATGTGTATGCAGAATATCACTTCTGTAAACAGTTTTGTCTAGGGACCCCGAACTTCAATTTCTTCCTTTTGACTTTTAAAAACTCATCATCCAATCATTAAATAGATAAGGGCTTTAAAATGACTTTACCCTACCCTTTCAAAACAATATTATTATACTACATTTATCTAGTTATTGATGATTCTACACTGGTGTGTAATTGAATGGTTTTGTGCCCAGAACAAGTGATCAGTCACTGCAGAAGGGGTGCTCCTCTGTCACTAGATAGGGCTGTAGGAAGCTTTTTTTTTGCCATCTGTTACTCCTCTGTGCTGCTTTTTTGACTTGATCTGAATGCTCTTGCCCTGTTAAGGGCAGTGAGGTTTAAATGCCGAGCACAGACTGATTAACAAGGCATTAAGTCAGTTAATTCTTTTGTTTTTAAATAAAGTATTAACATGGTTTTGGTGGTCACTGATTTGTATTTTAAGTGAAAGAGATGGCTTATGTAAGCAGTATGGATTTTTAAACAAGTTTTGGTGTTTGGTGGTTTTAGTTCTTGATCTTAAATTGGGAAGTTGAAAGAAATAAGTTGCTGAATCTGCTTGCTCATAGTAGCTATTGCAGTGATGATGTTACTAATGTGTGTAAAGATGAGGGTTGAGAAGGAATATGGAGAGTGTGCAAGCTTGGTTCAAAGCGAGTATTTGTAAATGTGTGGTTTTTAGAAGGGATTTCCTTGTGTTACAAAACAACACTAAATTTACTTATCAAGAGGTGTCTTTGCCACTCCTATGGCTTAGTTACCTGAGTGCTAGCTCAGTGAAACTAGAAATAAAGTGCACCAGGGCTTGAGGAAGGTGAGAATCATGTCCTCTAGAAATGGTAATGAACTAACATAACCTGTAACTTAGTTTTTCACTAGTTTCTAAACTTCAGATATAGTGGACTTGAGTATTTCTCAGTCACAGCCATAACAGTATATAAGACAAAGTCCAAAGGTCTCACTGGAGGAAAAAATTACGGAAATCCTTTTGTTTAGAAATGGGTTTGAATGCTGAAGTGGCTCTCCAACTTTTGTGTTGTATTTACAAGAGCATCAACTGAAGATTTCTAGTTTGAGGAGATGCTTTTGAGTCCTGAGGATAGCTGTGAAAATATTTTTCATAAAAAGATCTTTTATTCATGTAAGACCTCAAGAGGATTCGTTAATACCACATTCATTTCCCATTTGTGGAGAAGGCATGAGAACCCTGCTTGGCCTTAACAGGGGACCTGCTGCTGCAGTGCAGCCTCTCTGAAAGGTGGGTATTGAATTTTAAAAGAGATGATGCGGTTCTTACCGATAGACAAGTACTATCTAACACTATTACCAACTTGTGGTATCTTACCTTTTAGGAATCTTTGTCGTGATTTATGCTCTGTAAGCTGATGTGCCCTTGAAGGGCAGCTCAGTATTTCTAGTAGACATGGTTAGTTGCCTCTTGTACTTGTCTTGCAAATGATGGGGTCCCTTCTGACTCTAAACACATAGTTATTTGACATCACTGTTGCTTGGAAGGATGACAGGGGATAGGACAGCACTTTTTCCCCAAATGCTAGTGCTATTAAGAGGATCTATTCTGACATGTCACCTGGAGCTCCAGGGGGTCTCCTCCTCTCTTCCTGGCGCATACTAAGAGCTTTTGGATTATGGCAAACCTTTTTGTTACAGCATATCAAAATAGGTGGTGTAGTTTGGGGCATGTGTAGGGAGAAGTGAGACACAGGCTTCAGGAGAGGCTGTTCCTGGGAACTCTTAATGATTGTGTAGGACTTGGTCCAGTAAACACAAGTACTCCAGGTTTATCTTGGCACCCCCTCCAGCTGTGTATCTTTTATGTGAAAGGCCATCATTCATGTTCCCGGAGGCCAAGATAAGATAGAGAAGTTTACTGCTTGCAGATGGTGCTTCACATGCAGAAATACGTGCTTTCTGCTTGTTCAGGTACAAAACTTAAAGAACATCTTACACAGCTTCGTTGTAGCTTTTTAATTGTGCTAACACAAATCTGAGGCTCGAGTTCCTACCTTCTACCAATCCTTTCTCTAGAGCTTATTTTGATGTTACGTAGACTAAATAAAAGTTCTTAACAGATTAGCTGTTAAAATAAAGGAACCACAATTTTCTGAAATCTTGTTGACTGCCTTTCAAAATAGGACTGAAAGTGTAAGTGAGACTAGGAAATGGTCTTTGCTGAGCCATAAAAACTTTGTTTTCCTTTCATGGTACATACACTTTGAAGCAAGTACTGCACTTGTGATTTTATGTGGAAGCAGAATGCGCACAAAGAATAGTTAAAATAATGTTGACGTAAGTATAACAGATACTTGGTGATGTTAAGTTAGTCGTTTCCTCTGTAACCTGACTGGTAAAACCATAACAGTTTGACAAGGAATTTTTAAATTCATGTTTCTCTGATCAACAACGTTGAAACTAATGAAATTCTTCTAATTCTTTCTGTAATAGTTCCTTCTGAGAATTCTAGGCCATGCGTGTTACATATATCTAAAGATACCTTCTTGGAAGGCTTCTTTTCCTGCCTTCATGTTGTTATCACTGTGACATCCAGGTTCTAGCGTAATCAGATGTGCCAGGACTTAGCGTTAAATTTGGTCCAACTTGTTATTTTGGTAATGGAATTAAACCAGTACAAATTTGATGCTAGTACATTCGAATACTAAAATTATCCCAGTTTATCAGTATGTGAGTACTCCATTGACACTTACTGTGTGTTTTTGTTTCCCTTCATTATCTTTCATTATTATATTGAAAAATAGTGTGTGTTTATGATACTATTTTAAAACCTATGACTGTTGATCTGAGTAAGCATATGTAATGTATTTAGAAGGATCTTTGTGTCTTGAACCACTTCCTCCTGTATTCCCTGACTCTTCAGAGGTGTAGCCTCTGGAATACTGTACATTTTAACATGAAGACAAAGTTGATGTGTAATCCATTGTCTGCAGAGACTTCAGGCCTGTATGATGCCAGGTTCTGTCATTGTATATGTATAAAATGTATATTATTTCATAAAACTATTTAACCTGAGGAAACGATTACTTCCGCTATTGGGAACATGTTTTTCCTAATACAGTGCATGTTAAGCAGACATTGCAAGGTTGGAGATGTAGGGAGTTAATTCCTTTCTCCTCAGCTATACTCTGTCTACTTCTAGTGCTTGTTGTTAGCCGTATGCTTTAACATTAAAGAGCGTTGCCTTGGGTAGCAATATTCTTCTGTTTTGGCTACCCACTTCCACTTGCTGGGTATGACATCCTTCCTGCCACTTCTTCACCCCTCTACTCCAGCTGTTGCAATTTTGACTTCACAAGAAAACTGAAGCTTTCTCTCTCATGTTAAATATAAAGAAGATATTCTCTGTCTAGAAGCTTCACAAACTATGCTAACGGGTCAGTGTTTGTGCAAAAACACCTCAAATCCATTGTACATCCTCTTGTGCATGATTCTTTGAACTTGTGTTCATGTTGAGCTGTAGGCTACTAACAGTGATGCTACAGCTTCCCCGAGAATAGTACAGGTGAGAAATCGGGAATGATGAGGGAAGGGTCAAACTGAAAAATAAGATGATCTATGTTGGGAATGTCTGGTATAACCTAAGCATATGGCTGTGTGGGTGGCCATAGACTTTCTGAAGCTCCATACTTAGAAAACCTGCCTAATATTTGGGTTAATCTCTAGGTAGGTAAAGCATTCAATTCCAGACTCTTGGTAATCAGAATTTTTGTAGTTTCACCTATCACTCCAAATTCCTATCATTCATCTGTCTATTTTAAACATGTCTCTTGTGGAGTAGTTCTAAAAGTACCCGCTGTTTTGACCTGACAGGAACAGGAGTATGCAAGCTGCTCCTGCTGCTGTTCAGCTGGTGTATGGCTGCTTACACCATTCAGCTGAGACGATGCGTCTGCATGGAAGAATGGGGCATTTAAAATGTTATGTCGACTCTTACTGTATATTTTACTTTTCCATAGCAGTGACTGGCAGGGTTTAAGTTTATTATTGCAGGGCTAACAGCACAACTTACTTGTTACATCAGATTTTCAGAGGTCCTCCCTGAAATTCAGCTGTTAAAATCTTGCTCCTTGTATAAACTGTGCAAGAGCTGCTTGGCTTGTCCTTGGTGGGGTTGCCTAGCCAGGCACCCTCATGCAGCTTGTCTGACCAAGCTCATTGCTCTCCCAGAATACGATTTTTTTGTAGCATTGTTTGCAGAAGGGGACGCACCATTTAGCAGTGAACCTTGAGGAGGGGGTATTAAGAGTATAATTCAGTATTAGTAGCTGTTTTGCCACGTTGGAAATTACGTCATTGGCATCAGATAATTTGGAAACACAGGGTTTAATTCAAATAAAAATAAAACTCTGCTTTTCAGAGAAAATGGAAATTAAGAGGGATCTGAAAGAGCTATCACTCCACTTTCTGGTAGAAGAGGACACAATTAGAGGTTACTGGAGAAGGTAGTACGTGGGGGTCAATGAAAGAGGGCAGCTTTTTGGTTGTAACATAAACACAGCTCTGGTTCCTCCTTGTTTGTTCCTCTTCCATTTTCTGACTGACTAATTCTTTTTCTTCTGTGTATGACCAGATTTGCATCTTTGCAGCTGCTGTAACAGCTAGTAAGGTGCTTCTCAAATTCCAGATAATGTCTTTAGTTTTGCTTCCTCCACCTTGCAGAGCTCCTGTGTAATTAAAAATTCAGCTTTCCTGTCATCTCCCATGTACCCCAAACCTCCCATATTTTTTAATCTCTTCATAGTTCCAATCTCTTTTAAATGCAAGTGGTTACTGAGTTGTTTTGTCATCTGATTATTTGGATAATTTATCAAAAGTTTTTAAAAAGTCCGGTCAGTGTTAGTTAGGTGAGTAATTCTATGAGTTGTGAACTAAAAGAGTTCAAAATCACTTGTTTGCTGATAGACAGTGCTATGGAAATACTGTATGGCAGATAGTCCAGTTGCTTAGCAATAACATTAATGGTCATGAGTGTTTATAAAGCAAATATAATATGATATGGTCAACAAGGTATGTGGTGCTTTTTGTATTACTGAAGTATCCTGCTAACTGTTGGAAAACGTTTGTTAGGGTTACACATGAGCAAGCACCTGACACTTAAGAGCAACAACTTGAGTAAGTAAATCTGATAAATAATGTGCTTGTTTTTTAATCTGAAACTCCACAACTTAACACAAGTGGTGAACATAGTGATTTTACAAACACTTCAACTTTGAACTTGGAAATGTTATTTTCATGGTTTTGATAAATATTCTTGGAACAGCTTTGGATAGTCAGTCTGGAAATACTAAGAGTGGTAGGTTACATGATTAAAAGGCTTGTCTCGGTGTGCACAGCAAAGCCCTGAGGCACAGTGGCAGGCGGGGGAATCCCAGTAACCTCATCGGAGAACTGAGCCCCCTGGCTGGCTCCTGCCATGGATGTCATGAGATCATCAGCTTTGGGCACCTGGGTAACAGACACTTGATGTTAAACAGAGAGGCTCTGAGGGGTCAGTTTGCAGATTGGGAATGGGGGTAGAGTCACCGTGGGACGTACTATGGGATGCAGGGAAGAACATTTTGGGATTGTACACAACTCATCATGGGTTGCTTAGGGGAGGGACCAAGGTTGGGGAAAGGGAGGTATCAAGATGGGGGAAGGAACAACTGTGGGGAAAATAAAGGGGCAAAGGGACAAAGTGGGCTGGTTGTGTGTAAGCAGGTGGCTGGACAGGATGTTTGTCTGGCCATGCCCTGTTCTTATCAACGCAGTCTGCCCTATCTCCTCATTATACTCACTTCTAATTGTTTTCTTGGGTAAGGGGCTACTGCCTGTATGTGTGCCTGTGGGCGTCTTGGTGCCAGCAGCTAGAGTCAGACTATAGGTGACAAGGGTAAAGAGAGAGTGCATGCATCGGTGTGTGTGATCACTAGAGACAAGGGAGTAGGACTAGCCAGGGAGTAGGAGAAGAGACTTGGGAGTGGCCGTGAAGTCCAGGCAAAATGTGTGCATCTACATGACACCACTAGAGGAGTTGGCTACTGGAGGAACTGGGAGTCCACTCCAGCTGCTGAGGAGACTCTGGGATCTGGCTGAGACCCCTGTTTGTGTTTGTATCTGTGCGTGAAGTAACCAGAGGCAAGAGGCTCTGGCAAGTAGCTGCTGGGTAGACTGAGAGTCCAAGGCCAGATCCTACAGGGATGCGTAGTGAGCGTGTCTACCTGTTTATTAGGGGGTCTGAGTACCCACAACTGGAGTGGGGCCATGGCAGCTCATGTGTCATGTGCTGGCAGCTGGGGAGACCAAGGGCCTGAGGACACAGCTGCTAGGGAGGCTGAGGGCAAGCCCAAGGCCAGTTACAGAGAGAGTATGGGTACCACTGCGTGTGTGATTGCATTTACATACTCTCCTAATGGACTTTCACCCTTATCGTAGAGTAGGAGGAGACTGTTGGTGCTGCTTGTGTTTACCTGAGTGCTGAGTTTGTGGTGACCTGTGTGGCCAGGCATGTATGCATGTACTGTCCAAATGTATTTGTGTACGCGCCTATAGGGAGCATGTGCTCAGCCTCGCTACTGGGATGGTCCTTGGTGCAGGGAGTTGGGGCTGCATCACTTCTGTTGGACCACTGAATTTGGCAGATGCTAATGAGGGGATGTGGGTCTGAGAAGGGGTGCTAAGGCTCTTTGAAAAATCTTTATTAAAGCTCAAACCGAACATCTGAGATCACTTCAGGAGATACTGACTTGTCTTCAAATGTACTGTGCTGATGAAAAGCATAATAAATGTAGAAGTATAATGGAATAATGGAAAATTATTTTGATAAAAAGATTTACAGATGCTGTGGCTTACAGAAAATCAGAAGTCTGAGATTACACCATTTATAACTAACTTTGAACACAAATGATTTGGAAGATAAAATGTCATTTAAAATAAAACTTTAAGTGGGCATATGGTGTTTGTTAGCACTGTTCCCCTGCAAGACCTCTACTAAGTGGATTTTCAGACTGTTAATGAAATCTCTTTGGTAGCATTTTGTCATTTATTTATTGTTAAACTTCATTTTTAGACTACTTAGGCAAAATTCAGGGCCCTAAGACTGACCTTGAAGCCTTCTCTGTGCATGCATCCTTTAAAGAAAAATCCAGACAAGCAGCATGTAATTAAGTGTTTCCAGTTCCTGAGATAGTCTTCTATTTTGATTTAGTGGATGTTGCAAGCCATATTAAACCTGTAATGTTTCTCTGTAATGAGGTAAAAAACTTCATCTAAACAAAAGCCGTAATTCATAAAACCTTCTAAATACTTAAACTGTTCTGTAGTGATATTGTCTGAACTTACATAAGCTGACTGCTTTAAAATAATATTTTGCTTTGGTGTATTCTCTCAATCACCTATTTGGCTGCAGGAAATAACCACCAGACAAAAAAAAAAAAAAAAAAAGAAAAACCAAAAAGAAACCAATAGGAAAAGTGGAAAGCTACTGCAATAAGCATGTGAGCAAACATTTGATACTGTTGTGCTCTATGGAGCCTTAGATATTTTGCAGCAAGGCTATTTCAAAATGTCACAGGCACTGCGTGAATAGGTTGCTGTTGTATTCAGTCATATTCTTAAACCCCATACTGATACACTTGTCACTTTTTTTGTTTATTTTTAAAGTATGGTCAGACTTCTGGAGAAGTTCACATTAGACACTCAACATCATTCTAAGGACTCATCTATTTTGAAACAACTGATGCAGGGGAAAATGAGGAATGGTTTGCTTCATGTGTACATACTGCTAAAAAATCTATTTGGCTTGTGCTATTTGAGGAATGGTATGCAGCCTAGTAGCTGAAGACTGATGTAACACTGGAAAAGAGAGTTAAAGGTCTCTGCTATCTCAGTGTGCAATATGGAATAAGTCAGTCAATGCAGTATATAAACGCTGAGAGGGTTATTGAATCTGGAAGGAACTAATTTCAGTTAAAATCTGTACGGTGGGAATGCCTGCCTTATGAAGATGGAAGGAAGGGATCCTCTGCTGAATTTGAGATAGAAGAAAAAGATTCAGTTTTTGAAACTAGAAGAGAACTGCCTCCTCTTTAAAAAAAAAAAAAAAAAACAGATATTACGTTCAGCAGAGGAGTCTTTTGGAAAGAATGTGTTATGCAAACCAAGTTTCCAAGGAGTATGTGGGCAAAACAGACTTTAAGACTTGATAGGCAAAATAATTCATGTTCTGTTGTGATTATTGGGGTACATATTATCAATAAACTAGTGTAAAGGATTATTTAAATCTCGGAAAAAATCTTTTTTTTGAGTGTTTAGAAAGGTTGACAGTCAGCCTTGCGTGACACCAATATATTGGAAGCAAGATTTTGCAGTTCAGATGACTGGTAAAGTTTTGGATTTGGCCTTTGAATATGGGTCAGATCTTCGAGAGCTGTGGAAAGGTCTGAATTCTGGTCAATAATGAACTGATAAAATAATTCTGGTACCTGATTCTGGTTTTTGTTTGTTTGCTGAGGATCTTAGTGAGCACATGTCCTTTCACTCTTCGTACATTCTTCCACTGTGGATACACAGCGCTTTTTATTTTCATATTGTCCCCTGGCTTGCATAGCAAGTGACTTGATGAGATGACCCTTGGTCATTGTTGGCAATTTAGTCCTATAATGGAGCCACAGTGTACATGTGCTCTCGGGGAATGGTGTGGGTGGCCTTTCGGACCACATTTCAGCTTTAAATTCAGAAGTCATTAGCTTCATCTTCTTTGACCACTAAGTACTGAAATAAATGTTTTCCATTTTATATTGTTACCTTCTACAAGATGCAACTTGACTTCTAAAGTGTGTTAGTATTTAATCATAATAAAAACAGGGAAGGTCCCTTACCTGAATAATGAGATAAGACCTTTTTTGTCTATGTAGTGTCTGCTTACTGATTATTCACTTTAAAATGCAAAACACTGGAGTATGGGAACAGTTGTCTGTGATGATTCTGGATTCAGTTTTCATGATAATATTTTCCTTTTTACTTGTTAACATACTTGCATGCCTATTCCTGCCTTCACTGATCTTATAAAAGGTATTGGTTCTTTCCTATTCTTGCTTGCCAAAAAGTTTGAGGCTAAATTAGTTGATGAAAATGGCTCTATTCTGCTGGTGCTGAGTCAGAAGTGTTTATTTAAAGATGATGAATTTAGTAATCATCAAACCATGTTTAAATCATCAGGAATGCTAATTATAGATAGGCTAACCTATACATCTGAAACACTTAATGACTTGAAGCCCAAGTCCTTCTTAACAAATGCATTGGTTTCAGTTGGAAATGGGCAACCTGTAATTCACAAAAGACAAAAGCAGTAATTATCTAGACAAAAATGTGTAACTTGTATCGTATGATAAGGAAAGAGAGAAGCCAAATGAGATTCTTACTCTTTTCTATGCTTTTTAGGGTAAAAAAGGAATGTGAATCCTTGGAATTCTTTATGCTGTATATATAATTCTGACTATTTTATGTTGATGATGCTTCCCTGTGTTTTGGTATATGTTGATTATTTATAGCTCTGCCTTTTGGTCTCTGCTAACTTTTTTCTTAATTCTTGTGTTTTCTGTGGGCATTTTTATTAGCTAATATTTGAGGATCATACTGTTGATTATGGCTAGTGTGTTTAACAGTCAATCTGACGACGAAGATATTAAGTCTTCCATTTAGCTTAATGATTTGTTCAGCACTTTTATTTCCAGTAAGTATTTATAGTGGTAGTATCCATCACTAGTTAGAGTAACTTTGTTGAAAGCTAATTCTGAGATGCAGCTATTTTAGAGAAGCATGAATAGTCATCTTCTGTGTGCAGTCAGGGAGACAGTTATTGAGTTAAAGCTTGAGCCTTAAATTATGATCATTTAATTTTTGTGCATTACATGTGATGAGGAAATACCCAGATTGTTGTGTCTGCCCTTTGTTAATCTGGAAGTTCCGTGTTCTGAATGATTGTGAAATAAAATGACAGTGTAATGGTCTTGCATACTGATGTGAAGCAGTGCTATCTTACTGAAAATAGACCCCTCTGTAATTTCAGAGACCAAAATGCCATTGTGTGTGGTTTTGCTTTTAAATTTAATGGAAACCTGGGTACTTCCTAGTGAGAGTCTATGAGAAAAGGGGAGATGAAATAATTTTAATGTCTGACTAATTTAGGTGAAGAGTCTGTCCGTTGTGCATGTTCTTTCAGAACGTGCTTTCAGAATGTGCATGCTTTCAGAAACTGATCACCTATTCTAGGGAAGAGACCTGTTTAATTACAGTCAATCAAAAGATGATTCGGTGCAGCTTTCCAATATGGAAGCATCTGAACATAGTAGACCCTTGCAATTACTCTTATTTAAGTTACTTTTAGTGTTTCTGTATTCTGGGTGTTTATGACCATGCCCACATCAAATTTTAAATAGAAATAGTGAGTCTGGGTGCTATGGGTACAAACAAGGCCTTAAATATACTTTATTTTTGAAAATGGAATGTAAAATTAAAGATAGGTGTTTCACTGTGGACAAAATGGATGTGTTTCAAGGGCTGAGGGAATTCCTTTATTGCTGCCATGACTTCAAGCTATTTTTCCAGTAACTATAGGATTACAGTGGCTTCAGAAGAAATGGTATAGATGGCATGTGAGATCAAATAATGACAAATTTGCAAAATCGGTATTTCCCACAAATGCTAAGGGAAATTCTGTGCTGTAAATGAAGATAGATTCAATATGCCACTTCTGCTGATGAGTAAGTGTGCCTTTCAATCACCATGGACAACTTTTATATGCACTGTTACACCTCTCCTTTCCCTGCTAGCCTACCTCTCAAGTTTAGTTTTAATGTGGATGATATAAAGGTAAGACTGTATGAAAATGTTTCAAGCTTCTGAGAGCTTTGAGGAAAAAAAAAAATTATTGTGAATGGTGACTCCCCTGAAAAGAATGGGTTTATCAGAGGTTTTTCTTTAAATCTTCCTCGAGATTCAAAGATCAAATATACACACATTTTCTGATAACAAATGTGAGCCTTTTCTTTTATTGTTGAGGAAAAAAAATAGATTTTTATCATGATGGGAAAAACCCAATGCCCAGCACCTATTATCTAATTCTCTTCAGTGAGTTCCTGTTGTGTCAAATTACCCATGGTGGGGCGTTTTGGTGGTGTTTTTTTTTTTTTTTTTTACTGTGACCTGAATCTCTCAAAACTTTGTGACAGCAGGGGATTGTCACCTCATTAAAATTTTGTATGGCTTTGGAACCAGGACAGTCAGTGTTTGAGAACAAATGAGTCTGAGCATCAGAAGAATGTTTTGTGCCTGTGTAGAGTCCTAGTTCGTAACTGCCAAGTTTAGGCAACTGCTTATCTTTGGGCTATTCTTAACCTCAGCAAACATGTGTTGCAAACATTTCTAGCATGTCTCTAACCTTGGTGTCAGAGCTCAGTCTGGATTACAACTGCTAGCATAAAAAAGGAAAAATCTGTCATAACTTTGTGACCATCAAGTTACTGAAACAGTAGAAGTACTGAAACTTGTAGAAACTATGGAAGGACACTTGGTTAAGTGTGTGGTTATTGCTGTTGGTAGTGTAGGCAAGAGTCCTTGGGATTGGAAAAGTAAGTGGCTCTTAACAGACTTTACAAATACTTAATTGTAGTTGTGTAACAGACATTTTGAGAGTAATGGTAAGTGGGATAATACAAGGTTAAGATCTCTTAACGCTTCACATACCTTCTGTGTTGTTTTTTCTCTGAACTACAGCCATCAGCAACATTCGTTTCTACATCTCTTGATGTCAGTGTTCTCATTTGGTGCCTTGTTTTGCTTTTGAGTTACAGCAGCAACTGTAGAGAGCAGTACCCACTGAGTTACTAATCAAATAGATATCTTTGCACTTTAACAAACTGTTAATGGTGGTTTAATTTGGGCTGCATTCTTTTATACATTTGGGCTGAAACAGTGGTTCAGTGATACGTTATGAAGGAAATAGTCCCATGAAATGCACATGTTGAACTTCATAGAAGTGGTCATTTGAACAGCACCAAAGCATATAAAACTCGTGAAGGTTCATAGGCAGTTTTTTTAACATAAAGACCAAATTATTCTAATTCTTGCCTGCCTTTTCATATTGCCTATAGTTGTCTGTTAAACAGATTTGTCATTTTTAAAATGGATTCTACTTAAAGTTTGCAGTCTTGAGAGCATTGATGTTTGGGATCAGTCTCTTGGGGTTGTTTTTTTAGATAGGATCTTGCTTGCCAGTTTGGATGCAGCCTTCTTTCAATGCTGTCTGCACCCTGAATCATGACATCATACCGAATTACAAGATAATTGTTTGTGACCGTTGTTTTTAAATACATAATTGGATCTTACTAGCATGATCTAGTGGTACAGTTACACTGCCTTAACAAGCTACACTTGCCTATATTTGCAAGGCAAGCGAGCAGGGTTTCATCTGGGACAGTACTATAAACCAGTTGTCTTCTGCGTGACTGATACATTTGATCCTCTTTTCACTGTCACTTTTCACTTTGATATTCCTGCCATTTACCCCCCCAGTTCAAATTTAATTTGGGCATTTCTGAAAAGGTTTCATGTACCCAGTTTCTTGCTCTCTTCAGCTGCTGCCTTCTTTACCCTCATCAGTGGAAAACCGAGGTAATGTGACTTTCATCCTATTTCCTCCTAAAAAACATCCAGAAGGGAGAAGAGTTATTTATAAATTTTATTTTTCAGGCTAGTATGATCTCTTAGCTTAAACTGCTGCAATAAAATGTGTATGACGTGGTAAAGGCTACCGCTGTTGGTGAGCTGAGATTCTGGTTTGGCTTCCAACTAGGAGTGCTGAAGCCAAACAGCTGAAATAATTTTTAAAATATAGCTTAATATATGTTATGTTCTGAGAAGTTGCCTGGTGTACTTTTGTAACTGTACTTTTGAGCCATGCAGTTTTTCCTGGTTCTCATATCCTAGATCTGTAATATTTTGGGAACAGATTGCTGGTTCTTCTGATGCTCTGTTCTTTTTCTTTCTGCTGTTTCAAAAAAATAACTCGTGCTCTTTTAGTTGAGGGTGGAGGATCACAAACACGTAGCCTTTGCTGATCTGAATTGCGAGATCCATAAAAAGTCTGCACCATTTGTGTTTACTGCTTTTCAGCATTCCTAAGGCTGAGTCTTTCAGATGACACCTTCCAACTCAAGGTGGTCTGCCAGGGTAGTAGTGCTTAGGAACTTTGAGCTCTGTCTATTCTTGTTCAATTACTTCAGAAGACAACCTGATGTAATTTTGAAGCTAGCCCTCATCTGAGCAGGAGATTCGTCTAGATGAAAGCCAAAGAACCTCGCCAGTCTAATATTTTCTATTATTCTGTGGTTGGTAGCGCCTGTATTATACTTCACTAAGTGGTTTTGAAGGCTTCCATTTTAGCGACTCTTCTTGATAGTTTTTTTTTCTTTTTACTGGACCTGCTGTCTCTTTACTTGTTTCCATACTTAAGTTCTCTAACTTGTAGAACCTATAACAAAAGACATTTGGTCAATTAAGAATACTCGCATTTCAGTATTCTTCTTGTGTGTTTGGGTCAAGGTCCATTTTTCAGAGTTTTCTTATAATTTCATGCGAAGTAGACAGTAGGGAGAACTCAGCTACTTAATGAGAGAAACTAAGGCAATTCACTGAATTAATTGAATAAAACATTGATAATTAGAAGTATAAATAAGGTTTTGATCAAATAACTTATGGAGTCTACGTGCAGCATTGAAACTGCAGTAGTAGACAAAACTTTAGCTTGGCACAGGAACAAAAGATTCAGACCCTTGTGTCAAATCCTGTTGAGACAGTTGATTCATTACTAAATTTGGAAGGGTAGACTGCACGAAAGGCCCATATTTCATTGAGTTCATGATTTTGCAGGCATGTCTTTTTCTGCAAAATACCGTGTTCCAGTGCATGTGTAGGTAAGTCAGCAGGGGGCAGGTGAGGTGTAGGACAAAAAATGTCAAGGCTTAATCCCTTTTTTTTTTTTTTGTCATTACCTCTGCCATGACTTCAGTTGCTTGGATTTCTGAGCATACAGATCTTCAGAAGAAGTTTGGAGCAATTGTTTGAGGTGATCCCAGATCTTTTTTGATGATGTCTTGTCTTAATGAGCTTTCATGCTGCTGGGCTAAGTAAACTAACAATAGTTTCCATTAATGCTTGACCTGGCAATGTGTATGTTCTGCCTCTTCAGAGGGAAAGCCAGCGTTACTAACAAAACAGTGCTGACATCACTTTTAAACTAGTGATGCTTTTGGCAGTTGAAGAGCAAGTCTTTGCCACGTTGGCTGATGCTCCGTTAAAACAAACAAACAGAAAAAACAAGGAAGGAAAAAACCAAAAAAACAATAGCTTCAAGTGTTTGGATGTTCTTAAAAGGGAAAAACACTGAATTAAATACTCACCAGCACTGAAAACGATTGTACGGTGGAGTAATCCATATTTTGGGGAGGCTTCCCATTTTTTAAAAAAAAATCATAAAATCTGACTTTTAAATGTATATTCTAGCAATGAAAAGTCTTGGAAATTAATCTCTGAAATCTGTGTGTTCTGACATACCAGCCTCACTTGTGTGCCTGTGTACACACACACACATACTTGTCTGTATTTTCTTAAGCTAGGTTCAGTGAGGACTTGTTTCTTCCTCCTTGTATCCCTGGGAATAGTGGCAGAATTTGAGTGCACAGCGTGTTGCTCCTTCAGTATTTGCTCAAAGGTAACTGCCAGTGAGCAAATGGGACAGGATTGAAGGGGAAGAGTGCAATGACCCTTTGGCATCTTCAGCTGAAACAACTTTTTGGATTTATTATTTTTTTTCCTGTCATATGCTGTGAGGCTGGCACAAAGGATGAGGGTCATTTCGCAATAAAGCTGCAATGCTGTGGGCATGTTTTTGTTGTGGGCAAGCTAATGACCTCCTAGCAATGGAAAGTAGTAAATTTAGGGGAGTTTTCAGGAAGACACCGGAGGGAATCTAGTAATCCAATTAGTGTAAGGATTACTTTACTCTGAGAAGTGACATTGGCTTTACAGTGGAGAAAAGAGAAGATGATTTTTAAATACGTTGTCAATTCAGTGTTTTGAAAGGAGGAAAAAAGGTCTCTCTTATACGCTATGCCTCCATAAATTGAAATAGTTTGTTTTCTTCTCCTCAAGTGTAGATGTTCTGGTGTGATACCAGTAACTTGCTACCCTTGCCTGTGGCTTTATTGCTGATGACAGGACTGAGGGAAGGGAGGGCATTGTTTTAGCTTGACTTGAGTTGGCATGTGTGGTGTACTGTCGCCTGTCTGCTGTGGCGTTTTGGAGGCTAACTCTCCCAAGAAGGACATGGTGTGCCCTGAGAGTGATCCAGATCACTGTCTCTTTCTGCCCCTGTTCACAGGCAGGCTCTGCTGATCAAAGCTGTGCTGTCTTCCTGTACTTGGATCAGGGTGGAGATTTATCCGGGCTCCTCCTGCATGCTCATGCCCTTAAAGTTTTACTTAGAGGAATAACCAACACAGGTTTTTGGCTCTGAGCTCTTTTTAGACATCAAAATGTAGTGAATGACTCTGATGGATGCCCTGGGAAAGGGGCCGGCTGGTGAGGTTGGTAGACACCCCCTTTCTCAGGACAATCAATGAGAGGAGATGCTGATGGGAATGTGGCCCAGGGCAAAGATTTCCATTCTTAGGCTTTCTCTAGGACTCTCCCTGCGAACTTCCCCTCAGCATGTTCTTCATGCATTGACCCATAGTGAAAGGGTAGATGACTAGGGGAGGATATAAAGGGTAGATGACCCATAGATGACTAGGGAACGATATAAAAACAGGTACGAGCTGCATGCTCCAGGCCTGGGGAGATGTACAGCAGCTGAGGACAGATGTGCCTGGCAGGTCCTTGTGTCCCACCTCTGGGCTGTGTGCCACCATTGTCCCAAAAGCTGCTTTTTGCTGTAAATGGGTTTTTGTCTGCAGCACTGCTGAGTGCTGTCACTGGGGTCAGGTGCTCTTATTTATATACCCAGCCTCTGGGTAAAAGTGAGATACTTCTGCATCTGTACTCTTAGCCATTATCTGTGTAAAAGCAAGCAAAACCGGCCTCTTGTGTGTCTCTTGTCAGACTGTTCTCAAGGAGATAAAGCAGTTTTCTGGAGGAATGAAGGAGAGCTGGAACGGCTGCGTGCTGCTTTATTTGGGTATCTCATGATTATTATTTTTTTTTATAGCAGGTTTTCAGTGTCGGTGAGCGTGGTTCCGAGCCCGGAGGTCCCCGCAGGAGGGTGGGAGCTGCCCGGTCTGGGGAGATGCTTGCGGGGGCCCCGGGTCCCGCCTGCGACCCCGGGAGGCGGCGGCCGGCCCGGCCGCTGGCGGGGCCGGGCCCACAGCGCTCCCTAGCGGCCGCAGCGAGGCCCGGGCGGGTCCTCCAGCAGCAGGGCGCCTCCGGGAGGGCTATTTCCCCCCAGAATCCGTAGTTGTGCGGAGAGTGTTGGGGGGACGACCACCCCCGCACGGTGTGGAGGAGGGAGGCGGCGCGCGTGGCAGTGCCCGCCCGCCGCGGAGGGTCCGAGCGGTGGCGGGGAGCGGGGCTTCCCTCTAGCAGCGGCCACGAGGTGGCGGAATTGGGCCGCTGCTGCCGCCCTCCCTCCCCGTCAGCGGCCAGCAGCTGCGGTGCTTGGACCAGCGGTTTCGGCAGTGAAGGCACGTCTTGGCCTTAGACCTCGCCTCTCCGCGTTTTGTGGAGTTAACACGAAGAGGATAAACAGCTCTGTTTAACAGCAGCAGTGCTCTCGTGGAAGAAGCGTCCTCGGGAATCGTGAGAAGCTGTCCATAACTCAAGGCTTTTCTTAGTGAAGGCTTTATCTCAGGAGTGCAGCTATGCCAAGTGCGTTATCAGAGGAAAGACCTTGCAGAGGGGAAAGAGGGTCAAGCCCTCATTTCCTTGAAAAAAGGCAATGGATTTCAGTGTTGACAGCGCAGAGTGAACAAAGTGGGCACAATATGAGGAGTTTGCACGATTTGAGGTCTTCGTTTTTCCCATGAGATGTTCTGAACTTATTGATTTGGGTTTGACTCTTAAGTAGCTTGTTTCACTAGAAGAAGGATTCACTCTGAACACAATTTGATAGCCAGTAAAGACCAGAACAGCTTTGGTCCAAAAAAACTTGTGTTTGCACATACTGGTGGTTGGAAACACAGCTGTATCCACGTCTGACCAAACTAACAGCAGTTAGGTTTAGCAGGTGATGGATCAGGGGAAGGAGCGGTGATGCTCCGCTGTGATCTACAAGGATGCAGACTCTGCTGGCATATGACAGTTGTGAAATGGTACTCAGTAAGTTAGGCAGAGCTTCCCACTGACCTTTCGTATGGGCTTTCAGGGTGTATGTGTGTGTTGGAACTAATAGCATTACAGTTGCTTTTTCCAACACCATATCTGGCTATTTTGCATTTATGTATAATGGCAATTGTTTCACCTTCTTAGTGATTCTGCAGAGTCATGGTTTGGGCTTTCCTATTCAAATTTCATTTCTATTCAACTTCTAACTTGGAAGATGTTTAGAGATAGACTTCTGCAGAGAAGTCATCATTAGTGGCTTACCTGACCTCTGCAAGCCAGCTGTGTGTGTCTGTCTAGAGGAGTGGCTGCCTCTCCAAGCCCGTAGACCCCAACAGGAGGGAAGCATCAAAGGCAGAAAAAGCTGCCAAACTGCCAGGGCCAGGTTATGTTCATCTGAGGCTCTGGTGTCAGATGTAGTGTATTGGAAAAGAGTTCTCTCAGGTATGGTACTCTGAAGCCATCCTTAATTATTGTTGTGGTTGAACAATTCCCAAATTGTGTGATCATAGAATCATTAATCATAGAATTCTGTAATGCTTGGGAGAAAAATAGTAAGTGGTCTATACCTGTACTTACACTTTATGTCTTTCTTGTTCAAGTTCCCAGTGGTAAAGAGGAAGGCTTTTCTGTCCTAATGTGACAGTAAAAGTTAATTCCACATGAAAAGAGCCCTCTGGGGCCAGAACTGGGGTAGATAATGTTGAGCCTTGCTGTAGTGAGGCTGGGGACTTCCTAGTTCCACAAGTATTGTACACTTCTGATACCTATTTTTGTGTGCAGTGTGCCTTGCAGGAAGTTTAAAATATGCATGATTTCTTTGGTTTCCCCAAACATTATGTACATAGTCAAAGGATAGGTTTCTTCCTTTTTTTTTTTTAAACTGCATTGCTATTTTAGGTGCCCATTTCTAGTACTGTTATCAGTGGCATTTTCATCTTGCTATAAAATTAAGTTAATATGGAAGAAAAGAATAAGAAAAAGAGAAAAAGTTGGGTTTATGCATTTAGAGGAGTGTTTGAGGCAAAAATGGATAGTTTGTCTTTCTTGGTTGTTATATGGAGATGTATAAATGATTTATAGGCAGCCGAGCTGTTATAGAAATAGGGGCCTTGAAGAAAAAAGCAGCCACTGAACTGGTGAATGAAGGGAGTCTCAAGTCAATGTGAGTAACCACTTGTTTTAAAAAACAAAATAAGTTATGTGGAATACCTTTTAATGCTAGTAAAAACTTTATGCATGAGCATAATGAGCAAGTTGAGAAAAGCATCTAATTTTCTCTTACTTCAGATTGGCAAGAAAATAGTTGAGACAAATGACAAAACAGAATTAAGACTATAATGCTCCAATTTATTTAAATATCTTTTGCTGTGCAGTTGAACAAAGGTTCAGGTCTTTAAAAATAATAATCTGGCTATTCTTGAGAACAATAGGAGTTGCTGGATTTTGAGCACTCATTTGGAGCTGCTGAGCATCAAATGTATAAATATCTGAACCTAAAATTGTTTTAGCATTAGTCTGTGTAGTTTAGGATACTGTATAATGATTTTTCTTGCCCCCCCCCATTACCTTTGGCTTTGTTAAAGGTGCCGGGCTGATCTTCTTTTGTGTGCAGTGGATCTCAGCTTTTCTTACAGTGTGGTATGCTAGAAGAAACAATTTTTCTCCATTCTCTACAGAGACAGCAGTAGCTCAGATGAATTATGCATGCTTGGTATCTGTTGCCTTCACCCTCTACCCATCTCCTTACACTACTCTCATGCTTACAACTTCATTGCCAACTCTGTCTTCTGGGGAGCAGAGGGGTAAGCACCTGGAAGGTTTACTATGTCCCAGTCAACTAAGCCAAAGGGGAAAGTACCAGAAAGGACAGAGAAAAGAACATGAGGGAGGTGGGGAAGGAGAAGTGAACCGGCTCAGAAGCCAGGAAGAATGCAGCACAGGAACAGAAGAGGTGCTACTGAGCTCCTTCACAGTAAGGGCCTCAGCATGAGTAACCTTGTGAAGTCAGGGTGTTATTAGGTCCTGTGCCTAATGACTTCTAGCTACCAGAATTCTCTTAGTCCACGGAATTTTTTTTTTTATATGTGTGGGGTTTTTTTGTTTGTTTGTTTCATGAACTTCTTTATAAGAGGGCATGATATTTATAAAGGCTAACCTTAGTGCAGCAGATTAATTGTGTTTGGCTGCTTCTGTGATTAGTGGGGAGAAAGGCAGGGACGGTGTGTGTTAGGCTAGATAGTACCCTCTAGACATCCAACCTTGCCTATGCTAAAGCAAGCTTTGGGAAACACCTTGTAGCCAATGTATGAGTTACTTTCGGTAAGATTGCAAGCATATGGTTTTCTTTTTAACCATGTGCTTATCTTGAAGGATTCCTTTGAAAGGACCAGGCAGTGTCGCAGGGGACAAATCCATGCCTTAACTATATTTTTTTAAAAATAAAATAGTTGGATAATGCCTTATCTATGTCAACACCTCTTTGATTCTAGGCATGATTGATTCAGTCACTTCTCAAGCAATCTTGAAGTAACAAGTTGAACATTCTTGATGTTATTTATCTGTTAATGTGATAGCTTTGATTATAATTTAGCTCTTTTTTCCTCTTTTCTGCTGTTCTTTCTGCTGCCTGCATATCTTCTTTGGAATGTGGCTCTTCAACTGTTCTGATAAACTTCTGACACAGGTAAATATCAGTCTGTTTGTGTCTGTATTTACTGAGCATGCTCTGTGGTTGGCAGTTTGCAAGGAATCTTGAATCAGGCATGCCACACACTTAGCTGTAGACTGCGAAAGGGAAATCCTTCTGCCATGTTCGGTGTCGTTAGAAAAGATGAGTAGCCAGGAATCTGGACTGAATATTTTCTTCCTTATCTGCTTTTCTTATCCCCCCTACCCCCACCTTTAACAACAATAAAACATCCAGATAGACAATGAAAGCAACAAAAGTTAATGTTTGCTTAAATGGTGGTAGCCATTTGGTGTTTCCTGGAAGACTTTATGCTGTTGGTGGAGTTGGCATGTGTTTGTGTGTGTGTGTGCGAGCAAGGGCAAAGTAGCCTAGAATTAAAAATGTTTATATCTTCTCACTCTAACTCTCTGCCAGTCACTCACTTCTGCCTCTGCTTTGATATTGTTCCACATGGTGTAGCAGGTAGTGATTTTTGGTTTTCCATCAGATCCAATGCAAAGGAGAAGGCAAGAACATGTGGGCAGGATGAAGTAGGAGAACCTTTCATGGCAATTAATTGGAGCCCATTGTGAAATACAATAGTGGAATATGTGTAATGGAGTGAGAGGAAAAGAATGTTATTTGACTTGTCCTGTTAGCTGCGTTCGTGCCTTGTATTAATCATGGAAAGTTCAGCCTTTGTCAATGGAAAGCCTGTTGTGAATGCCTGAGCAGATTACTTACATCTTTGGGCTTAGATTGGTATGTATGTACCAATACAGATCACCGCAAATGTTTAATGGGATATTGAACTGCTCACTGAAGGAGAAAGTAATAAACTTTGATTTTTTTCAGGCACCTTGGAAACAAGAACTCTGTTCTTACAGTTTGATAAATGGATATTCAGAAGCCAGAAGTACAGAGACTTTTTGGAATACACTTAGAATTCACCATCTTTACTGCTTCTGGTGCATTTTTCGGTGAACGATATGAAGTGTTAGCCATTATTAACTACAGATGAAATGCAGATAGGTCAATAAACTAGCTTTTTGTGTCTGTCCATCTGTCCTCCCCATTCAAAAGCCTGCTCTGAAGAGAAGTAAAAGTAGGGCTGTATTGTTTGGAGCTCACACAGAGTGCCGCTCTCTGAAAAAATCTTCATGCTTGCAGTGACCAGGTCAGTTATGATTGTGGAAAGACAAGTGTAGACTGGCTTTTTGCTTTTAATTACCTTTAACTCACCTCTACCAAAAGGCAGCTGTTGTCGTGGTTAAACCAAGGGCTGTGGGTGCAATACTGAACTGCAGTGCTCCTGGCAGGGGAATATGCACGGTGGAGAGGCTTTTGTACATGGCATCACAGTTCAGAGCTGTATGAGTTGCTTTGGAATAAGCTACGCTAGCATTGCCACCTTAGCCCTTCCCAGAGGGGTAAGCTGAGCCATGTAAAGGTCTTGGCTAATATAACTGTTTTACTTCCAGTACCTTAGGCAGGTCAAAGTATTTCTCTAGTAAATTGTGTTTGGAGCATGAACTGAGGAGAGAGTTGTCATAGGCTAGCTATTTTTGCTCACGTACGTGGAGAAGAGAGATTAAGTCTGCAGCTTCTGATTTTTTTTTTTTTTTCCTCTTTTCCAGAAACTGTCATCATAAGACCATGATGTCATGGCATTGGGTTATGAATCAAAGTGCTGGTCTGCCAAGGGAAATTGCAGGGCTTTCAGCTGCTTACTGTAGATTTAGTTTCTTAATCCATCCTTTCCTATATTTTTCTCTTTTTTTTTTTTTTTAAATCTGGCATTTCCAGAGATGGTCTTTCTGTTTTGCAGATGTTGTATTAAATGTACCAAAAAATTAACATCTGCTGTTACCTTTCTTTTGGGTATTTTTAGCCCATAATTCCTTTATACTCTTCCTGACCCTTCTCTCTTTAATGCCTTGCTTTCCTTGCTGTTTTCTCTGTCTACTTTTTCTCTCTGTTCCTTCCCTGCTTCCACTTGCCTTTTTATTTCTGTTCTTCTCATTGTTATGTCTTTTTTTAGTTCACTGATTTTTTTTTTTCTAGTTTCTAAAGCTTTAGTTAGGTGGTTTTCCTATGATTTTTTTTAATTTAATATTTAATTTCATGGTAAATACATTTCTCACTCTCATTAATAATAGCATATATAAAAACAATCTCTTTTCCTCTGTGAGCAGTGATACTCATCCAAACCTCTATTTTGGTCTCCCAGATAACCTCCATAGCTTTTACTTAACTGAATAGAACAATTAATTGCAAGAAAATGGCTGATAATTACTGGTTATGGAACTGAAGTCCCAGTTTCTGGTTTAAAGGAGAGGCATTTCAGCATGTCTGCAATGCTGTTGCATTCTGTGCTCCTTACTGATAAGGGAAGAAACAAAAATATAGTCAGGAGGTCTCTGAAGAAAATTTTTTGTCAGAAACAGCTCATTTCAGAATTACGTCCTGTTGTTACATAGCCAAATAACAAAATTGAAGGTTGTGACTTTCCATCTTCTCTGAAATAAACATCGCCAATCAATTTAGAAGAGCACCAAAATAGGTATAGGGTGAGAGTTAAATGTTCACAGTAAAAATAGTCAAGTGTAGGATTAGCGCTGTCTTCCAATGCCTGCCTGAGGAACTAACACTTAATGTTAAGTTATTTTTGATGCTTGAACTAGTGTAGCTTAATCATTCATGGTAGGCTGCTGGTGGGATTTGTTATAGGAAGAAAACCTTGTAATATCAGTGGCTCAAAATGTCAAGGTATTTAGTTTGCTACCTGTGGTGTTACTTTGTTTCTGCTATTTTCCTGTCATACCTCTTTAAGCACTTGTATATGTTGACAGAAATCGCCAGGAAGGGTATTTGTATGAGAACAGATAATGCACAGAATATCTGTCAGACCCTGCAGTTTCATTTTCAGCAGCAAGTTACCTTCTTCTTCTGCATGCGCAGCGCCTGTGTTGTGCTGCTTGTGAGGGGTCCTGCTACAATACCTTCAGTCTTGGTGGTCCAGGACCCAAACCCTTGGGCATGGTGGAGTGGCCTTCCCACTGGTAGCAATGGGTTCCTGGAGAGCTTTATTCTGGTTTAAACATCATGGAATCTTTTTTTTTTTTTAGCTATATCTTGCTTTTCAGGGTGTCTGGTCTAAATGAAGAGAATCAGGATAGCAAAATGTTGCTCCCTCCATGGAACAACATTGGGTGTGGCAGAGAACCCAGTCTCTCTGGTCTCCACAGTTTGCTTTAGAGCATTGAAGGTCATGTTACAACTGCCATGCTCACAATAGCAAAAGGGATTGGTTACTCCTCTGTGAATTTGTGCTTATGTAGTGTCTCAGAGGTGATGCTGCATCATTCTACTACTTGCCTTCTTTTTGAAACGGGCTGACTTCTTAAAAATAAGACACTAGCTTCACTGAGCCCAGAGCTTTTTGGGCCTGAGCTGCTGCTTAAGTGCAGGCTGCTGTCTGGGATCTGAAAGGAAAAATCTGGGAGAAGAGGGCTGTAAAGTTAAAATGTCTTCCTAGGTTGGTAATGGTTAGAATTACATTGTTGTAATTTAACTTACTCCTTTAGTATGGGTGTCATCACATGCCCAAGGAATGTCAACTGCAATTTAGTCTCATAAAATACTGAGGAGTTTCTGGTATCTAGGAATAGCTGTAACTGGTTCTTGTTAGCCCACACCTAGTGATGAGCCTCAGTTTGGAGGTTTGGGCAGGATGCAGATTTGGTTTGAAATTGTCCTGTGAAGGTTTTATCAATAGGAAGGCTTGAGAGTCCTGCGTTGTGCTGCATTTGTCAGTTGAAATTAATTTACCCTTAACTGATGAGGCTCCATTTCATGGACTCTTAAGACTAGCAACTTCATAGATCTTTAAAATTTTCTCTTGCATGCATAGATCAAAAAAAATCCCAACACAACTAAACGCGTGTTTATGTGTTAGGGATTCCTTCCCCTCCAATCTAGCTGAATGTCCGTAAATCCTTCATTATTAATTTTGTATTCAGCTGATGTCACATGCAAAATAAATGTACAGTCCCTTGCAGCAAAAAATACTGAGCTGCTGTTATTGTGCTGTGTCAGTCTGAGTTAATCAGCCTTCTTGTTAATCAGAGATTCTGCTGGTTTGAATTTCACAGGTGGTACAGGAAGGAAAGGAGCCCTCGCTTTAGACTAGGATAATGTAGCATAGCCAGGGTAAAGAGATGCCTTGCCTGTAGAAGCAGAGATAGTAGGCTTGTCTCCTGTAGGCTTAGTCTGATTTTACTGATCTCCACAATACAGAAAGCAGTAACCAGTAAATATTCTAATTAGCAATACATATGCTGTGCCAATGCTCATAATTACTTCTTCCCCCCATGATATTTTACTGATTTTTTTTTTTACATGTTTCTTTGTCCTGGTACTAACATAGTTTCACAGCTTTAATACAGTTTAAGGACATTTTTCCTTCTGTATGAAGTGACTTCCACTTACTGGCTTGTAAAGCACTTACTTGCAGATGGCTTGCTGTGGTTCTTGGAGAAGACTGACTCCCTGTAGCTGCTCCTTCATGCTTGTAGTGGCTTCCAGATGTTCCTAACGTGTGTTCTTCAATCAGGTCTGCTCTAGAGATTTAAATTCATATTTCTTCAGCAGCCAAGGTGGTTGATGCTTCATGTTTGGTAGTTTGAGAACTGTCTCTTCCCTGGGTAATTAACTCAGAATGAAACAACCAGAGTTCTATGCAGTTTCAGAACTAAACGATGTCAGTAACTTCTTTAAAAGAAAACAACTGGGCCAGTTCTTGGAAGAAAATTCCCTTGCATTATTAAACACTAAGTTATTCCTTCTTGTGCAGGAACTCTTCAAGCAGCTGGTTGCTGGCTGGTAGGAGGATACTGTAGGAAAGTTACGTTTGCCTGCCTGCCTTTTAGGGTTCTCCACCAGGCCTCTGTCTCTGGCATGCCTAGGTGGCTCCTGGGCTAGATGACTGTTTCAGACCCAGTAAGACCTTTCCTGTATGTGTTTCTTGATCTTTCACACAGGGACAATTTGCTTTTTAGCAGTATATGTAGTGGTACCAAGATGAAAATTAAGTGTAAAATAGGCTAACTCTGTGCAATCGTAGTGCTTATCTTTGTGTAACTGAAAGCCTTACCATACGTATCGCTTGGTGATGACTATAAGGATGCATAAGAATATTCCTGAGATGTTCAGTTAGGATGTTAATAGCTAAAGACTCTTTTTTTAGTTGCCTGATGATGGACTGAAATAAAGCTGTCTTCTCTAACTGCACATCATTACATCTGTTCAAAATATGAGGATAGCAAAGGTACAGCACTGATTTCTGCTGCCAGCATTTGGGAATGAGATACTTCCCAATCTGGCATCCACACACTTGTCTTTCACCTCAGTGTTTTGTTTTTCATTATGGTGCAGATGTCTTTGTACAGTTTTTTTGTGCTTTTTAGCTTTTCTTGTTGTCAGTTTTATTTCCTTTGATAATCCAGCTTGTATTGCTTCACTGATTAGCTCTGAAGACTATTTTCTGAAGTCAAAATTGTTTTATGTGTGCTGCTGACACTGACAAGCAGCCTTGCAAACGCTTTGTGCCAAAGCACTCCCTAAAGATTGATTGAAGACGGGAGGGTGAGGGGAACAAAGCATTAAAAAAAGAAACCCAAACATGTTATGATGTGCATGGTATCTGGAGCATCTCCTGTAACAACAAGCTCTGCAACTTCATAAATGTTCGTTTGCTCTTATTGAACAGGAGTATTGGAGACTGTCCTGTACTCACAAAAGAAGCTTTGGAAATCCTGAGTACTGGTGGCTTATATCAATCTCTAATCACTATTTTAGTCATTGTTTAACCCTGAAGTATCTTAAGGTTTGCAGCTTTGTAAGTTTAAATATTTGAATATTTGTCTGGTGTATTTTCTGCTTTGTCAAGCACTTATTTGCACACCAGAATATTAATTTCATTTTTAGTTTGTTGCATCAAAATTGCCATTGTTACTGCAGGCGGTTTATGTCTGTGGTCTGAACGTTGGCTTGTGCTTCCTTTTCTGCTTTTTCCTATGGTGAAGTCTGGATTATTCAAGCTGTCTCTGAAGCCCTCTATGGTATGTGGAAAATGAACCTGCAAAATGTTTACCCCATGAAGATACGGAAGCTAACTCAGTGATGTGTGATATGCTCAGGAATTCATGCTCAAGTGCCGCACTTCATTCAGACTGACATAAACAGTAAATTCTGTTGGCTGAATGCCAGCCAGATTCATTCATTTACCAGGTTAAATCTAGACTTGGGCTGATGTATTTTTTTTTTTTTTTTTAAGAGCAAAACTGTCAAGGAGCACCGCAAGTTAAGTAGCTTGAAATACACTGCCTCCTCCCCTTTGGGCATAAGAGCTCTGGGCAGAGAGGGGGAACCTAGGTACCCTGATGCTATCATGCATGAAATCTTGTTGTTTTTTGTTTCATTAAATGCTAAAACTTACCCGTATCTGACATCCTGGTGTACCCACTGTGATAATTCATCTGTGCACAGTCTGTCACTTTACATAACAGCCAGAATGGTTCAGGACAAAGGAAGGAGAGCATAGCTTGGTGCTGAATTCTTGAATGTGACAGGAGAAGAAAGAAGATCCTTGTACTTCAGGCATTTTTCGGTTGCAGCTAGAGGCTATTTTTCAAAGCAGTAAAAATGTTCCATTGCTTAGTTAATCCAGTTGACTTAAAATTTCTTTGTGGTTTTTATTACCTGTAAGTTGTTGACCTACACATAACTGAGCAATACTTTTAATTACTTGAATGCACTGTAACCAGAATTGTCAAACTTATGGCAACACTTAAGAGAACAATCACGTAGTTACTGGAGTACCTGCCTCTGATGGGGTTATGTTTCAACGTTTAATTTGGTTTCAATTTGGTAACTTGACAAAGCAAATCCTTCACTGTTTTTCATGGAGGTGATAAATGGAATGGTAAGACTTCTGGGGTACAAGACCCCCAAATAAGAAGGTGATGAGTTGGAATTCGGTGCTTTTAGATCAATGGTATATAAACTATTTTACTTGGCATAACTGGAGAATTAGCATCAAATGAAACCTGTGAGTGTTGCCTTACTATTAAGTCATCACTAGAACTGGGGCTGAAGCATGAGGAAAGGCAATTAGTGTCACCAGAGACAGATCTACCTATTCCTTCTCTTCATAGGCCCAGCAGCATACATGTTTCTCTGCAGAATGAAGCAGCTGAGTCTATTAGTAGATGAAAAGCTAGTCAGGACTAAGCAATGTGCCCTCACAGCCCAGAAAGCCACTCGCGTGCTGGGATGCATCAAGAGAAGTGTGGCCAGTAGGTTGAGGGAGGCAATTCTCCCCCTTGACGCTGCTCTTGTGAGACCCCACCTGGAGTACTGGGTCCTCAGCACTAAAAAAACATGGACCTATTGGATTGGCTTCAGAGAAGAGCCACGAAGATGATCAGGACACTGGAGCACCTTCCCTATATGAGGACAGGGTGAGAGAGACGGAGTGGTTCAGCCTGAAGAAGGCAAGGCTCCAGGGAGACCTTATAGCAGCCTTCCAGAACTTAAAGGGAGTCTACAAGAAAGATGGGGAGGGACTCTTCATCAGGGAGTGCAGTGATAGGAAGAGGGGTAATGGTTTCAAACTGGAAGAGGGTAGATTTAGATGTAAGGAAGAAATTCTTAACTGTGAGAGTGGTGAGGCACTGGAGCAGGTTGCCCAGAGAAGCTGTGGATGCCCCCTCCCTGGAAGTATTCAAGGCCAGGTTGCATGGGACTTTGAGCAACTTGGTCTAGTGCAAGATGTGCCAGCCCATGGCAGAGAGGTTGCAATTACATGATCTTTAAGGTCCCTTCCACCCCAAACCATTCTATATAGAGTAGTCCTGCATCATACATGCAAATATATATATTTGCCTTTCATTTTCAAACTCTGACATGACTTCTTTTAATAAGCAGATCAAATTACAAGGATTTTAGCATAAGTTCATGAGGAGGATGCTGGAAAGATAACTTTTTACAATATCTTTTTATTTGTGTGTGGGCATGAGATTACAGTACAGATGGTTATTTATCTTCCATTAATTATATTCAGTGCTTAGATTTGTGTCTTTTAAATAGATCTTTTTTTCCATGTAATCTAATATTTAATGATCCTTCTGGCTATAAAGGAAACCCAGATTTGAATCAGAGCAGCACTGAAGCTGGGCGATGTGTTGGTCAGATGCGCATAACTTACTGGACCTCGTTTTTAGCGGTCTTGACAAAACCCCTAGTGTGATGGAGATCCCCTTCAGAGGGTGTCTTGGAATAAGAAAGGAGAAAGCAAAGTCTGTTCACGAGAAAGGTTAGCATCACTGCTTTCATCCTTTTCCCACTCCAACATACTTCAGTGTGTATTTGTTGTTTTGGGCATCCTGGAAAATACCTGTGACCAGTGTGTGTGCTGTATGCACAGCAGTTAGGGAGAAAGATTGCCTTCCTAGCTGACGTCAGCTGTGCAGCTTTACAGGCAACAGAGATGGCAAGAAGGATGTTAGAATTAGAAGGACAGCTTAAAATCCAAAGCCATCAGTAGTTGATGCAGTTCTGTGGGTTACAGACTCAGCTGAGCCCGACTGCCGCAGGTCAACCACGTAGTTTATAGAATGGTCAAGGGAGGTTGCAGGATATGTGATATGTAAGATAAAGTGACCAGGAGGATTCATTAGGGATTATTGTACTAAGTCTCTGCCTATGAAAGGATATGTAAGGATGTCTTAGATCAGCTTTCTGGAATTGATTTTGAGTATTTCTCTAGTCACACTGATGCTTTGGCTCTTCAAAATAAACAAAACTCCTTGCTGTAAGTAATATTTCATCTTGAATATTGTAGTTAATAATACCTAAGTCTTCCTGATGTGCTTTGAAAAAGAGTATGAGCCAGGTGTACCAGGCTCTGGGAAGACCATTTAGAAGTATTCTGCACTGCCTCACATTTAGTAGCTCTGATGCCCAGTTTAAATTATCTTAATTCCCTTTTGGCTCTGGGAATGGGGAACTAATCCCACCACACCACTCACCCCCAGGAAAAAAAAAAAAAAGGTTTTTTTTTTTTTGTTAGCTTCCCTTCTACCTCCTAACCAAAATATTTTGTATGTGTGGTGGAGAGATATTGGTTCTAATAAGTAGGGCTGGTTTTACGCCTCCATCCCCCAAACCAGATTATTTCCTTTTTATCATGCAATACCTGCTTCTCCTGACATCAGTCACTCTTCAGTGCCTTGGCAAGGTACAACAGAAATGCAGCTAAATAGAGGATGGCCATGGTCTGAGCCAAAGTTTGGCCCTACCATTCGGTTTCTTTCCTATATAGCCTTACAAAGCCAGACTGCTTGAGGAAACACATCTGACATTGCTTTAGCAGACAGCAGTAAGCCCAAGTAACATTTGCTTGGCTTGATTTCTGGTTTTGTCTCTGCATTTTTGTGGTCTGGATCTGATAGGAGAGTGCAACATCAATACCTTTGTGTAGTGGGGGTTCCTGCACACATGCTGCAAGTAGCCAGCTATTTCCGTGGTGAAGGGTTGTCTCCAGCTCGCATGTAGACTAGGAAAGTGGATTTGTTCATGTCTCTACAATGTACTGTGGGCAGTCAACTTTTGTTCACACTGAAAAGCAGTCACCATGATAGAGGAAGGAATGTGTTTACATTTGAAGCAATGTTGGATAATGGTACCTATGCAAGTAGGCTCTTAGGTACATGGTGTAGATGTACTACAATGCATCAAAAGTTCCTTTTGGTGATCTGTGTTTCTGTGAGGAAGAATATGCAATATTTGATTGAATTTTAGTTTGATACACGATGACTTGTTATGTGTATCTGGTCTGTGGAAGACTAATCTGATGAATGTCTGTAACTCTTGTCACTGGTTCTTGTTATAATAGCAGTCAGGGACAGGATTTGCCTGTGTAAAATGTTTTTTGGCAAACTGGGTACTGTTAATTCCGTGTCTAATTACAGTTGCCTTTAAGCACTAGAACTTTGCTTTGAGAAACCTTACAACTCAGCTGCCTTTCTCTAAGCAGAATTAGCTACCTGTAGCAATTAACATGTCCTTTACAAAAAGCGGGAGCAGGCTGAATCAGCTTGAGAGTTTGCGAATTTGGCACTGCTGAAAGAAGATGCATTGGTTTGAGATTTGGAAACCTAATCATGAAGATTTTAATCTCTCTTGATGCTTTATGTAACAGAATACCATGTGATCTCAGGATCTGTAGTGTCATCACCGCTCACCCTTCTTGTTTTTGTTGATCACGACCAACCACTATTAAACTCAGCAAACTTTGAATAGAAGTGAGTGGATAATCTTTAACGGTCGAGGTTTTGTGATTCTTGAAAGTGCTGTGGAGTTCAGGACCCGTGGCTAATAGTGGAATGCTAATGCTACTCTTATGGCTGCCAAGGACTGAGAGGTATTTCTTCCGACCCTCTGTCTGGGGGAAACTAATCAGCAGGTACTGAATAGATACATCAATGAAAGTGACACTTCTCCAGAAACAAGGCTGTGACCAAATAACCATGAAAGTATTATTCTTGGAACTGGAACAGCATCTAAAGAGGTATTTATAAAGTTTTTAGTTTTCAGAGGCTTGATTTACTTCCCCCCTTCCCCTCCTTTTTCTTTTCTTTATGGTGTCTTAAAATGTGTTGTTTGAGCAAGTATTTTAAAATGCTTCTTCTAAACCAAGGTGCTTGACACTTGTAAAAACTTAATTCAAACTCTTTCAAGCTAGGAGTATTGTACTGGTTGAGTGTACTGTGTCATGCAGAGTGATTTGATTATTCATTGAAAAATCTACATGTCTAAAAAAAATGTTTACTGCAATATTTAAAGTAACCCATTTTTATAAAATGTTTGCCATTAAAGTACTTTTCTTTCCTCTTTTTTTAAGTTATTCCAATTATTGCAAATCTTAAGGGACATAATGCTAAACTACAAATGAGAATTTTAACATGATTTGAAACTTACTATGAAAAGTTTGTATTCATTCAAATCTTTTTCGTACACATATACTCTCTTCTCTGTCTTCTCACTTGTTCAAAGAAAAGTTTATTTAATCAGTCTTGTTAAATGTTTGAGGAGACATTGAAATACAGCTTAGTCTTCTGCAAGTTACATTTATTAACCTTCCTTTCCATATAAACTGTGAAATTTTAAATGCATGTTTTTCATCTGGTTCCTAGTATCTAATGTTTAAAAGAAATAGCAAGTAACTCAGTGAATGGGAAGAATTATTTTACTGACATAAAAATATATGACAGTGGGGGTAAAAAATGCCCTGACTCTTCATGTTGTGGAGTTGTTATTCTGTGTGCAGAAGGCAAATTACCCGTCTGTGGGAGGGAGTACAGAATGTGTTCTTCATAACTTCTGATCTTTGAATTGGTGCTTTTGTTATGCCACACCCTTAAAATCCAAACCCCTTGCTCTTATCGTATAAATTTTGACGAATACCAATTAATACATTTCACTTCATATTCTTGTCATGTGATGTTCATGGTATTGCCTGTGGAGAATAGCTTTCCCCTGTGAATGGTGCCTCTTTAAAGAATAGAAATTTATACACTGGAAAACTTTTTTTAAAAACACATTTCTAATTTCTTCAGCAATCGGCAGTTTCTGATAATATGCTTGAACTTTCAAATGAATGTTAAAAATTATACTAAATTAATTCGTTTGAACACCTAAGGAGCCAGTGTAATGGAAATCTCTTATAATAGCAATTGAAATATAATGATAATAATTGAAATATAATAAGAGGTATGTTATGCTTCAGCAGTGTGTATATACAGCAATGACCTGTGTTATCATGTATTACTGAACAAGAAAGGTAGTATTGAGAAGATTGCTTCCTACCATGAACCAATCTGTTCCACAAAATGTTTAATGAGAGAAGTGTAATGAGGTAGGTGTGTGATTTAACCTTTCTTCATTGTGAAGAGGTTTTGCTATAACTGACTTTTACCGATACATACAGCAGAATGATGTAGCACCTCTAGTCATAAACCAGAATCTGCATCTGTTGACACTATACAGAAAACCTGGATGATTTCTCCTGTATTCTTAACAAGCCACTTCCTGTTTACTTGTCATTTGCTTTTGTTTCCTCTAGTTTCTCTTGCAGAGATGCTGGTTTTGCTGTAGTTATTTTTCTGTGAATTAAGGCTGGCTGACTGTCATGTCACCGTAAATGGCAAATGAAGGAGAAACTTTAACCTCTCTTGCAACTGTTCTTGTCTAATGTTGCATATGGTTATATTTTCTTTCCAAAACTGACCCTACTTGAATGTATGGGACGAACCCAAAGAAGCATTTGGCTTTCTCTGGGTTAGACGCAGAATCTGTTTTGAGAGGGAGCACAACTGCGAGCAGCTTTCTGGAGGAAAAAGGAGTGATTCCCAGGTCAGGCATCTCATTTAAAACTTTCAGGATACTGATACAGTTGATGATTTTTTTCCCACGTGCAGTCAGGTGCAGCTTACAGCATACTGAGAAGGGCTTTTACTCTTAATAAAATTAAATACTTTATACTTCTCCTTTTTAAGTTGGACTGCCAGAATGAAGTCCAAGATTTAGTTTAGGCTCTGGAGTTTGCCCAGGTGCTTTGGAGAAGTGATTCATAATGTCTTTTCTGCTACTGGAGAGCTGTCTATCACTAGGCAGCTGGAAATGGGGATTCTGTGGGTGTGCAGGAGCTCCTACTTCTCTTGAAGTGCAGACTGCAGACAGGTGGCTGTGTCCACTTGATCTGGTGTATATCATCAGCACCTCTCCATATTCGTACTGAATGAACGATGTTGTGGCAGCCTCCATGTTTCTTTTTGAAACTTCACTGGAAATGCAGGTAATGTGAGCTAGGAGTGGGGGGAACAGGTCAGAACATGCTTCAGCCTCTGGTTATGGCATCAGCTAGAAGGAAGGGAATGCTGGGTGCACCTGCTAACTCTTGGCATGGTTAAGTTTGGCTCTAGTTGGTTAAAGTACATGAACAATACTGAAGGCAGTGACAAAAACTTGTGTCTTGTGCTATTATACCTTGGTCATCCCTATCTGACCTTCAGTAACTTCAGTTTTATTTAAAGCATACCTTAGAGAAGGGCATCCAGTCTTTACCTGATGATATCAAGAGATAGAAAACCCACTATAGTTATGAGCTAGTTCTTCTTACTGTTTTTAAAAGGCAGGCTTTAATTTATCATTAGGCAAATATTAAATAGATGCACTCCAATATGAAAAATTAAAATAAACATGTCAGCCTCTGAAACCTAGTGTGTGTTTAACTCAAGTTAAATCATGTCTCTGTCCTTCCAAGGATTTCAAGGATCTTTTCAAGTACCTTGACATCTTTCAGTCTATCAGTATAAGTAAATTCCCCCAAACCCAATCTCTGAATCAGTTCAATGGTTCTTTTCTAGCTGTTTCAGTTTATCAACAGCTTGTTTTAAAATGCTGAGTTCCTCAGAAATGAGGCTGAAAAACAGGTTTGGGCAAACTAATTCAAGGCAGGAGCCTATCGCAGTTGCACCAGTACTACCCTGTGACTCAAACATTCACTTACAAATATTTTTTGTTTATAGCTGTCATGATTGCTCGTACTTGAACTCCTGATTGATGTTACTGTCTACCTGCCCCAGGCCTCTAGCAATTAGTAGTAGCTGGGAAGAGTCAGAGAGGAATTCCCCTCTTCTGTACCTTGCCTCCCTGGAAGGGAGACTGCCTAGGGTGGTTTTTAGAAAAGGTGACTTGTCCTCCGTGCTTGGTGGTACACTGCAGCAGTGGTTCCCCGGCTCCACCAATGAAGCTGGAAAGAGGGGCTTTAAATCCTGTGTCACAGCAGGGTCTTTCTCTCCTTCCTATAACTTGACAGCAGTGTCATAGCTCACCACCATTGATGCTGTGGAAGAGTGGCCACTGGGCACCTAGGCTAACACCCTGCATGAGAATGAGGAAACGTACTTAAGAGCTGTTTTGGACTCCCATGCGTTATTAAGTAGGTTACTCATCTCCAGACTTCTGATACTGGAGTTGGTTCGGTTTTGTTTTTGTAGTGGTTTTGTCTTGTTTTGAATTTTTTTTTTTAAGCCACAGAGGTTCAAGGTGTCATCTCAATGACAGTCGTTTCTGGAGCATGAGGTAATTGTTTTCAAGAAGTGTTATGTGCTTGACAGGGTATATACATGAGCTCAGACCTTGTTTTGTACAAAAGACTCTTGGAACAGCTAATGAAACATTTTAGGTGACCACCCACCAGAAAATGGGCATCAGCAGTATTAGGTAGTGCTTCATAAACAGGATGCCACTCATAAATTTAGCCGACTCTGCATAAAGATGATTACCCAGATATTGAAAGGGTATGAAATAATACGCTGTAATCTTTCCTTCACAAGTTGTGTATTAAAAGATTAAAAGTATATCTTCTGCTGTGTGCAGAATGTCTGGCTCAAGGGTGGCTTAATGTCAGTCGTGTCTGTGCCATGTGGCTACTATGGGTCCAACAGACTCAAGGTACTTGCTGTTTATAAGCTGTAAGATGCAGTCCTGTGGGAAAGGAGGGCTTCCTACTGCCCAGAGTTCCTTTAGGGGAGCAGTAGGATATGAGGAATGCTGAATCCTAGTTGGAGAATGAGGACTTCAGGATATATAGGCCTTCTGTAGATAATGTGGACCTGTGCCAGCCATTCGCAGCCTCTGGCCTAGAAGGTGCTCCAGGGATGTGTTCAAAATATGCTGAGCTGGCACATCTGTGTTCTCACTGTTCTCTTTGGTTTGCAGTGTGCCGGGATTACGGGAAAGAACTGTTGTGCTGAAGTGGGTAATACATCTCTAAAGCCATAAGGCACAGTCAGATCAGATTAAAATATCTGTCTTTTAGGTAGCTTTTAAAGTAATTTTTAAGTGCACCTCGTTTCATAGTCTTGTGTAATTTCCCAGATACCTTGCATTCTGTTTCAGCCCAGTATTGCTTTACAATTTCTTCCTTCACAGAGGAAAGTGTAAGTGTTTTTATGTGCAGATACTCTGCTGGGATTTCTGCAGTCATGAGTCAGCAGGATTTGTGTCTCTTAAGTTGCTGAAGCTATGCCTGGATTAAGAAGCCTGGGAGTACTTTCCCACCCCAGGGTCCAGCTGTACCTGTTTGTCAGCACTGTGCTGAGTTGAAGCACAGGCATACATTAGATTCCTCTCATATCCTCGTTTCCATGGGAGGAGGGGTTGAGGGGAAAAGCACAGGCTGGGCAGGAAATTATCCGGCAAATGCCTGACTTAGTGTTTGATAAAGGGGAGCAAGACTTTAGGATGATACCGCATTGTGCAATAAATCTGGTAAATCAGGTCATGCTCTTACCTGTTTCTGGAAATTCCCTCATGCTCCCTGAATGGGTGGAGATACATGGGGTTTGATTTCTCTAAAGGGAAGTTTCCATTCACAAAATACAAAAAAATACCCTTAAAGACATTAGAGTGAATTTAGCCTGTTAAAGTGCACTTCTGCTTGGATGGGACAGCAGGTCTTGAATTTTTCCAAATTTTTTGGAAGTCATCAAAAATGATAATCTGTGGGTTCAGGCACAACTGCAGTACAGTGTTTTGACCACTCAGAAATTAGGAAATATGGTCGTACAGATTTGTGAAATATACATGTATTAGAGCCGGAGGAGTTAATCTGATAGCCATTCACCTACTCGTACATTGATACTGCTAACACATTTGAACCACTTGCCAGTGGTTGCAAAGAGACTGAAATTCTAGGAGTGTAAATGGACAGCTGGATACAGGTCTGTTGTCTTAATGTATTTGCTGAGGAAGAAAAGTGGCATTGATCTCTCACCTTATTGTCTTTATTCTAGTACTTGTGTAACTGAGTTGTGGTGTTGGAGGTTTATTACTGGTGAACAGAATGGCCTTAAAAATTGTTCTGCACAACAGGGTGGTAACCAGTGATCTGCTGTGTCAAAAGCTGAGCAGTGGCAGACCTTCATCCTTGTTCAAAGCAGATTGGATTCCACGCCCTGGGTGCTCCATGGTCTTAACTCATGTTTTGTTTCCATACTGTTCTCCTTTGATCATTATTGACTGTTTTTAATAATTTCTATAGAAGCTGGAGGAGGGAACTTCATTCCAAACTTTGTAAGACAACACTGGTTAATCGCAGGGGTTTTGGCTTTGTTCCTGGCAACTTTGAGTTGGCTTCCAGTGTGATATACTATTGTGGGAAATACAGGCTTACTTTCAAGTGTTGAATCAAAAAGTAGCTATCAAAGGGAAAACGCTATTCAGTGAGAAGTGTAGACCAGCCGTTATGCCATATAAATAATTTCTTAATAACTGTGACTAAATTATTAGCTGATGCAAGATTTTCAATGTAGTTTCAAGGGGAACAATTAGAAAAAAGGAGGAGGTGGGAAAAGAGGAAGGAAGAGATTAAGTTTTTAGAAAAAAGCGTAATGGGAGCAAGCTTTACAGGAGGCTGGGGACAGGGGAAGTGCAGAGATGTAAGGTTCTCCATCCACTCCCTTCACAATTAGCACCACTCAGTGAGACGTATTTGCATTTCATATGACTTGGTGTGACTTCTCCCCAGCCTTAAGGAAATAGAAGGTATTAAGAGTTTAAAAAATAATAAAAGATGACCCTTCTCAGCTATAGGTTAAATTGCCTGGTTTTTAATTTGATGACTAAATCCCACTGTGTGCTGTCAAGTTAGGGTGGGGTGGGTGGGTGTCAGCCACTGCTGCGGAGTCCCTCCAGGGCTGTCAGTTCCCTGGGTCAGAGATGTATAGAGAACTTCAACTTTCCAAATGTTCATTGTGTCACTGAGCCAAACCTCTTCGTATACTTGCTATGTTTTGTTATGTTTCTTTTTGTTATTTTCCTTTATTGAAGTGCTCCAGTGACTCTTTCCTCTGCTCCTCATTTCATTTTGGAGTACATGGTTGAAAAATCATGGTTGCTGTACAGTTAGAAGTAGTGGCAATAAATGCTAGTGTAAGTGGTTTTTACTCTGAAATGTTTTCCTTGGCTTTGAGAAAAGTGTTGCACATGAAAACTATGCGTAGGACCAGGGAATTGAACGTTCTTTTTATGAGTCAAATCTGAAATTATTTAAACCAAATTTCATGTAAGGAAAAATGAATTTCAGCTTCATGCTTTGGGTCGTGGAACTTAAAGGTTGTAACATTTTATCACTTTTCTACGTATGCTGCTTTGTGGCACTCAACATTTTTTTTTCCTCCCCTTCCATCTTGGGGACAGCGACAGCCTGCAGACTATGCAGCTTTCTGGAAGAAAGAAAATCAATTACTGGCTCAGATGTCTCACTTAAAACTTTCAGAATGCTAACACGGTCGGTGGATCTTTTCCCACTTGCAGTCCTTGGACAAGGGCAGTTTGTGAGATACTGAGGAGAGCTCTCACTTTTAATGAAATTAAATAGTTCATATTTACTCATTTTAAGCTTGGATATTAAATTAAGGAAGACAGTGATTCACAAACTAGATGTTACTGCAAATGTATAACTATAAATTTAGATAGCATAGCATCTGGATGAAATTTCAAGTTCTGAGTTATGATGGACCTCACTTGATTTTGTGAGGACACTTTGAAACTCAATGGACATCAGAGAACAGGGTCCTTCGGTCACGTATGGATGATCTCAGGAAAGGGGATGCTAACCCCCCCCCCCAGCATCAAAATCACTTTAAGATGGCTCATATTTCCTTGCAGAGTTCCTTCTGACCAGTAAAGTGCATTATCTCTGTGTTTGTCCATAGCCAGGTACTTCACACAGAACTTAGGTTTTGTTTTGTCAGCATTAAAATTGGTAAAATCATTATAATTCTCATTAAAAACAACTGGGATTGACTTAGCAATTAGCTGCCTGTGAAAGAGAAAGAGTATATTCTCAGAAGAGCCAGTGAGAACCACTCCTTGTTTCTCTTTTGATCTTACATTGTTTTCTTCTTGCTTTTAAATGTAGCCTTCTCTTGTGCAGAGCACACAGCATGATACTTCTGTGTATGGATTGTGATTAGAGGTACTGTCAGGTTATTTCCAGAACCCCAGTGGGGTGTATGTATTCTTCCTGCTGAATATTTAGTTATGCTTGCACATCTGGCAGAAAAAAAAAATTACAAATATAACACTTCATTTCAGTAGCATCTTGCGTTGCTTTCCCTATTGTCTGTTTTTCATGGAACTAAAACATTTCCTAGCAAACCAAATTATAGATGCAAATAACTTTACTATAGGGGAGGAAAATACCACATTTAGGAAAAATGATAGAATAGTAATCTGTTAGCAAGAGGTTCTTCAATGTAGCAGAGGAACATAAACTGAAATCTGCAGAATTCAAGGTAGAAATAAAAAACGTGGGTTTTGGAGTGGAGCAGTAAGTTCTCAGTGTCTTAGTTTCTTCAAATCAAGATCCTAGCTACAAGTTTGGGGCTGAAAAAGCAAGTTTGCTGAGATTCTGTGATCTTTATGTAGACTATCTAAATGATTTGTTTTGGTGGTTTTGTTTTTGGGGTTTTTTGTCCTTAGTGTGTTAAATACTGATGACTTACTGAGGGGGGAAAAAAAGTACTTGGGCAGCTTCTCCGGCCTATCTTGTACCTTTACCGAGATGAAGAAGAATAATGGCCTGTTGAAATAAATAATCCTGTAGTAGTTGATGTCAACTGCAGCCAGAGTTTCCTCTTTATGTTATTAGCTTGGAGCAATTTTGCAGAAGTTTGATACTGGGAGGGGGGAATTTGCTGTCAACACACAAATAGTTTTCAGTTTATGAATTCTAAGGCAGAATAGTACTTTGCCATTTATTGACCTTTTTTAGGTGCCAAGTGAAATGTGAAGTCAGATGTCATGTAGAATGTAATTACTGTAGTCTTGAGTAATTAACAGATTTTTCTTTTTAACCTCTTCAGGACTTTTATTTTGTAGTTGAAAACTGCAGTTGAAGTCCAGAGGATCTGAGCATACCTATAGTGTAAGATGAAAAAATTGCTGCTAATACAGTTTCTGGTGTGGTCTCTGCAACATAGTCAAAAGATGAGTTTTATTTAAATTAAGGAGATGCTTGTCTAGGGCTTTTACTGCTGGCATCTAAAGGGAACATACATTGACAAGGTACTTGAAAGGTAATTTTTTAAAGAGAAATAATTTAACAGGCACACGGACATATGCGAAACCAGACTTGCAGAGAGACAAAACGATTCTGTACTGCAGCTTCCCTCATTATGTGCTTAAGATGAAAAGCACTTTTCAAGTGCTTAGGGTGATTAAATCGAGACAAGAGGAAATCATTTAGTGGGAGAAACAATGTTGAAGAACTGAAACACTACTAAAGGTGAAGTGTGCTAAAAAGTCTTTGACTTGTGTATATGTTTCAATTTAAGTGGTTAATTTATTTGAGGATCAAAGATGCTGGTGAGCTCCTTGTTTAGCAGCATATTGTATTCTGCCTGGCTCATTCCTCAGTAACCCATCTCGAGTCTTTTACTATTACTTCACGCAGTCTGTGAACACCTGGGGTGCTCCACAGACATGCAGGCTTCCAAAGCGTGTGATCCTCCGTGTGAGGGGACTCTCAACAAACGTCCCTCCTCGCATATCTGGGGATAACAGGGGCACGGGTTTGTCCAGCTCAGTGCAGACCCGGTGTGGCTTTACGGAAGTGAGGATTTCTGCAGCCTTTCTCAGCTCTGCTCTCAGGGATGTAAAATTATAAGCCTTTGTAGGAGGCTAATATCGTGTAGGATCTGTTAATGAGTTGTTAAAAGAGGTGGTTAGAAGGTTTTCAGTAGCACGGTAGTCATCTTGACTCCCTTTTAGCGCTGTAAAGGGAAGGGTGAGTGAGTCAAAACAACGTTATCTGAGCGAAGTGCATGTTGAATGTCGTAGTGGAGGAGGCAGGAGCGGAGTAGAGATAAAGCAACGAGCAAGCGAGGGGCAAGGCAGTTTGGAGGATTATTTTCCTTCGATCTTCTTTAGACAGTTTTATTTCATAAATGTTACATACTTTTCACAAAGTAAGACCAAAAACCCCAACCTTTTAAATATGGAGCTCAGGCTCTGTCCTTGTCAGGCAAACAACAGGGTGTTGAGGGAAATGTCAGATTAGTAGTGCTCCACCCCTGCCCTGTTGGGGTGGTGAATGTAGTAACCTGTCAAGTGTTTTGTTTCCGAGATGATCTGAGAGCTCAGAGCTTTCTCAGCCATAAAGGGACACTTGTGGTTTGCTTTTTTTATAGGGTGGGCAAAGCAGAAGGTGCATATTAATGTGCAGTCCTGCTTATGCAGCTGACAGCTTTCTGTTGAATCACAACTCAGCTTGTAGACATCTAAAAATAAACGAAGGAGTTTGCTAAGAGCTCACTCAAGTTCATCTGAGATGGTTAATGAGTTTAGAGGGAACTGGATTTAGGATTGTATCTGTATTTCTTCATCATGAAGGTATATTAATACAGATTAAAGAGGGCAGTGTTACTGTTAATTTAGTCGTAGAATCATAGTATTTTTTTTTGTCCTAAGTGGAATGATGGCATTTAATAATTATCAATGGCAGCACCAACAATCGCCTTGTGAATGGATCCATGTCTTTTTCTACATGTAAAAATAAGTACATACAAATGTCTGCTGTCTGTCCCGCAACAGCAAAGTGTGGGTTTCAAGGTGTGTCTGTTCAGGCGTGTGAGTTTGCTGTCTTCAAGGGAGTTACAATAAGGACATAATTAGCAGAGATGGGGCTTCTCACTTTTTACACCTACTCTGCCCTTTTCTAATTACCTTAATCTGGACCAAGAGTGCCCCTGAGTTTTTGTCCAGCTGCAGTTCCGTTAATTCTAATAATCTGAGTAACTGCCATGATGGGGAGTCATTTGAGAAATCACTGATTTTCAAGCCCAACCCCTCATAAAACATGAAGATCAAGTCTAGGACAGGAGTTGATGCACATTCTAGTACAGATGATGTGCTTTTGGAGCTGTTTATTAAATGGCTCCCTCAATCTCTAAGAGTGCTGTTGTGTGTAGTAACCTCAGCTGAGAAAGCGGTTAGCTGAAGTGTACATATGACTTATTGTAACTGGTGTTTGTCCGTCAGGAGGTAGGAAACTGGAGCCTGATGCCCCTGTTTCTAACGTGCTGCTTCTAATTTACTTGCTATTAAATTTGCAAGTCAATACAGGCAAGGGCTTTTTAAAAAACCTCCCTTTAATTTTCAGTGTGTTAGGCACTATCCTGTGCAGCTTCCCCAGGCATAACCGAAGAGCAAGATGAGAGCTGTGCCCTTGTGGGATCCCACGCATCCTATGTGGTATGGGGAAAGCAGCTATGGGGAGCTCTTGTTCTTAAATGTGACCCCTCTCATGAATAGGATTAGCACGTACTACTCTGCTGGCATTACTGAATGAACGAATAGTAGACTAGGACAACATAAATAAACTAAGAAGGATGATGCAAATACGCAAATGCTAAATTTAGCTTTAAGATGATTATTTTGTGCCTCCTGGTTTTCCTGCTTCTCTGGGAGCAACACCTGTGTCATCTATGTGATTTATAGTTCTTGGAGAAGTTTGCTGTAGAGAACAGAAGAGGTTTTTTACTTTATTTTTGTGCCTTTGAGTCATCTAATGCCTGATGGAAGTGCAGGTCTGGAAAACAGTGTTTTTAGAGGTCAGCTGTTTCTTGCTGGCAAGTATTTTGTGGTGGTCTAATTCAGCCTTGGGTCTCCTCACTGCTACTGGTAGCAAGGTTCACTTGGACTGGCTGTGACTCCAGTGGCTGTGTACCAGAATAAAAAATTTGTTGAGAAATACACCACATTTAGGTAGGAGAAGAATTTTTTCCTCAATTATTAATGCATGTGCTGCAACTTTTAAGACCGTAAGTGCTGTATAGTACAATCTGAAAGCGAGTGAATAGACATTTTCCCTGCTACCATGATAGCTTTTTGTGGATGATCTGATGGCTGAGTATTTTTTTCATAGATGGTTTTACAGACTAATAAGGCCCGTGTAAGGGATAAAGAGGAGCTGTGGCCACTCTGGCAGATCCGTAGGAGTCTGAAACAGTTTCATCTGCAGGTGCATCGGTGTGTGCGTATCCCGCTTTTACTGCCTTTCACAGCCGTAGAGGGCAGAGCTGTCGGGTACGGGTTTCATTCTCCGGGGCTAAAATTTGCCGCGTCGGGGGCAGCGAGCGGATCTCCGTGCCGGGGCGGTGGTACGGACGAGTGGACCTCGGCCCAGGGGGGCTGGGTAGCCGCGGAAGCCGGCGCTGATAATAACCGGCGGAGCCCTCTCGGCGGGACTGTCCTGGGGTCTGTGGGGTCCGGCGCTGCCGTGCGCCAATAGGTGGCGGTGTCGGCGCGGCGACGGGCGGCCCCTCGGCGGCGCGGCCGCGCTCCCGCCGGCGGCGGCTGGCAGCCCGCCGGGCCGTGCCGGGCTTCCCCGCCGCTCCCGAGCTCCTTCTCTTATTATTAATTTTTTTTTTTTTTTAATTCCCCCTTCATTCTTGTGGGTGAAGAACATCCTAACGGTGAGCCGCGCTCCGGCACCCTGCGTGTCCGGGTTTTACCGGGGAGGAAGGCGGGCAAAGCCCCCCCGCGAGTAGGGCCGTCCCGCGTGGGCGCTGCGGGGCGGGCGCTGCCGGCCCGGGGGGCTGCGCGGCGGGGGGAGCGCGCTTAATGAGATGCGACGGAGCGGTGGGCGGGGCCCGGGCGGCGGCGCAGCCAATGGGCGGCGGCGGCGCCGCATAAATTATGGGGGGGGCCGGGATGGCCAGGTTTTGTGCGGCGCGGCGGAGCTCTGACCTCGGAGCTGGCCGAGCGCAGCCCCGCGCCCCGCAGGGTCCCGCCGCCGCCCGGCGGAGCTGCCCTGCCCCGCCGCCCGGCGCTCGCACACGGACGCGGACGGAGAGGGGGAGACCCAATTTCTGCGAGGAGCGTTTCTGGCCGCGATTGCATGAATGCCCGATGTTGTAGACCAGTGGCAATGGATCTAGGAGTTTATCAACTAAGACACTTCTCAATTTCTTTCTTATCGTCCTTGCTGGGCACCGACAACTCATCCCTGAGGCTCGACAGTAGGTAAATAAGTGTTGTGTCTGAGGAGCTCTGCCGGCGCGGCGGCAGCGGGGCAGGTGAACGCCGGGCTGGCTCCTTTGTCCGGAGGAGCCGCAGCGGCGGCTCCGGGCGCCCGCCTCGCCTCGCCTCCCCGAAGGAGCTGCCCTCCCCGGTGCGGAGTGCTTCTGCCGCAGCCTGCAACCCAGCTCCATCTTTGTGGTCTGTTGGGGGGCTGCCGGGATATCTGATCCGGCTGCGGGCGGGGGGTTCGGGGCGGCTTCACAGGTTGCTTTGCTGCATTGGAGCATCCCGGTGAGGCGGCGGCAAGGCAGCGGGAGGATGACTTTCTCAGCCAACTGGCTACCAGTGCCCGCGTCTCTTGTGTCTTAAATAATTCATCTGCAGCTAATGTTGGGTTTTTTTTCCTCTCTTTCTCTCTTGCAGCTCCTCTGGTGCAAGCGTGGTAGCTATCGACAACAAAATCGAGCAAGCGATGGTACGTACTGATTGGGGCAGAAAACCTTGTTCGTGTTTAAAGCAGTAAACAATATGGGGATGCGGCGGGCGATGGTTAACCCCTGCGCGGCCGCGTTTTCATAGCGCGGCGGGGAGGGAGGAGAAGGCACGGGTTTGGTTTAGGAGGTTTTTGGGTTGGTTTTTCTTTTTTTTGGTGGTGGTTGTTTTATTGATCAAAGGCTTCCAGCGGGGAGGAATGCGCACGTTTCTCTATCGATGCCGGGGAGGGAATGACGGCATCGCTTTTGGCTCCTGCCTCCCCAAACGATTGATCCCGGCCCCGTGCGGCGGGGGAAGGGCGCAGCTGGGGCAGAAAGCGGGATTTGTTTGGGGGGGGGGGGGGGGTTACCCACGCAAAAATGGGGGTATTTGAGGGTGCTTTTAATTTTTTTTTTAAACTCCCTTCCTAGCGCATCCCGCTCTGGGCCACCCCTGCCCAACGGGCGCACTCCCCACGGGCTGCAGCCGAGCCGGAGCATCCTCCGCCACTATGCCCTTCTCCCGGAGGGCGGCACGGGCGTCGCGGTGCCCGGAGCCGGCGGCTCCCCCTCCGCCCTGCTCCCGGCGGGGTCCCGCCGCGGTGCGCCTGGGGCCCGGCCGCCCTTTGTTACTGGAGCGGTGCCTGGAGCCGTTCTCACGGGAGCCTCTGCCGACTGTTGCTAGGCAAACTGCGAGCCTTTAACTCTCGACTATAAATAACTTGGCCGCTCATTGGCTGGGCCGCCTCTGACGTCACCCGCGGCCGCGCACGGTCGGCGGGAGGGAGGGAAATGCGGCAACCTGCGCTGAGAACTGGCTGCAGCCGGTGCGCGGGGGGCGGGGCTTAGATCAGGGGGCGGGCCCTTGATCGGGGGCGGAGTTTGCTGCTCGCCCCGGGCCTGCACGTGTGCGGCGAGGCCGGAGGCAGGGGCTTGTGACACTCTCCTTCTCCAGTCCCTGGCTGGAATGGCTGAGACCTGGCATGCCTTGGCCGCAGCGAGGGAGTTTTGCCCAGCCCGATTCCCTCCACCAAAGGGCTGTTGGCTTGGGGTCTGGCCCCACGGGCATGAGCGGTGGGCTCGTGGCCTGTACTGGGATGCTCTTCTGCACTCGGACAGAGTTTGGTTCACACCATCTCTCTGCAAAGCAGGGTTTACTGCCTCTCCAGCTGAGCTGGGTGGGAGCCCAGGCCTGGCACTGGACTCCTTCCTAACACACGTGCTCTCTTTTGTGTTTCAGGATCTGGTAAAGAGTCACTTGATGTACGCAGTAAGGGAGGAAGTGGAGGTCCTCAAAGAGCAAATCAAAGAGCTGATAGAGAAGAACTCCCAGCTGGAGCAAGAAAACTCTCTACTAAAAAACCTTGCCAGCCCAGAGCAGCTTGCCCAGTTACAAGCACAGCTGCAGACTGGTTCCCCGCCTTCCTCTTCGCAGTCACAAGGGACAACACAGCAGCCTGCTCAGCCGGCATCACAGGGGTCAGGGCCTTCAGCATAGTTAAAGATGTCATTGCCATTGTGATCACTGGCCTCTGAACTGCCCAGAGCAAGAAGGACTACGGAGAGCCCGCCACAGCCACCTTTCATCCATTTCAATGCACATTGCAACCCAGACTGAGGACTCCATGCCCTGTGCACATCAGGAGAGACTTCTTCCCTCTGTATTACGTACTCATCTGTCTCTCTCTTCCCTACCTTCACCCTTTGGCTTGAAGGAGTCTTTGTTCTTAGCTTGATTGAATAAAATAAACTTCTTCCAGAGAATTAGCACAAGTACACTGGGGGCTTGGGCAGCTTCTGCAAATGGCTGAGAAACGAAGCTGCATGCCTGAATATTTTTGGTTTGTTTTAGATCTTGTACTCCTCCAGTGATACAACTGAAACAAGTGCTTTTCAAGCTTGGAAGCATGAAGAAATAGACTGGAGTAAAAAGCGAAGGCTCAATGCCCCATAGTGCACTGGGGTTCCAAAGTGAGGACTGGTGCATAGGATCTAAGAGGAAGAGGGACAAAGGTAAATCCAGTGTTTAACACTTAACTGTCACCTGAAACCTTAAGTGCAAATATTTGCACCATTTTCTGAAGCAGTGGACAGGTGCATAAAGCTGTATTATATATAGAAAGCAGGTAGGTGACATACAGTTGGGTCATAGGATAATTACAATGAAGGTTATTTGCCTACTGTATATTTGTGTATTTAGTGTAATTACTTTGTAAAATAGAAAACTGTAACTATTTAGGTTGTACAGATTGAAGTTTAGTTGTTTCATTGGCTGATCTGAAGAAGTTTGGAAAGTCGTTTTTTTTTTAACGCTACATAAATAAGAATGCACCTACGCAACTGTTCAGAATTTGGCAGATTTATGCTGTTTGTGTAACTTCTGAAGTTCCCTGGCTGCTGATTATCTTGAAGTAAATCTTTGTTCATTGTATTTTGGTTCAAGACAGGAAAAACCACTCCAAAAATTATCGAACCCTGCTAGCAAAGAATTAAAAAAAAAAAAAAATTTAAAAAAATTGGGTTTCCCAGTATGGACTCTTTGCATATGATCTGTATAGTAGTATGCATATGTTTTTGTGCATGTTCTCTAAACAGTTGTAACACGTCAATGTATTTAACTGTTGCACTTGTCAACTTCCAATAAAGCATACAATGTTGATAAATCACTGTTTGTATATCGTACTAATATGAACTGCAGTCACTTCCAGCAGTTTTTTCCAGTTTCCAGTTTTACATGAGCAGTGAGGTCAGGAAGCATAGGTCTGGGCACGAGATCCTGCCTGTCAGCTTCAGAACTTCAGTTTCAGCTAAAAATGCAGCACAGTTTCTTAAAAACAGTGAGTGTGAAGTCATTGAAGGAGATGGGGAGTAGGGCCTGACTAAGCAGAGTTCCTTGTTTTGGTCCAGTGCTGTGCAGCTGGGACCGTAAGCAGGAGCACAGACATCTGCTGTACAGTTAGTCATGAGTGTATAAATCTCGTGCAACTGCTCTTCCTAGCAGCAAACCGTGCCCTTGCTCCGGCACGAGTCATCCCGTGCTGGCAGCAGCTCCGACATTCAGGTTGGCAGAGGCAGTGGGCATTACAGCTTCCCCGGCGGGTCAGATGTAGCACCACCTTCTCAAACTTCCTGTGATGAGACCAGGCTGAAATAAAAATGTCCAAGAATTTCTCACTTTCAGCCTTGCGGCTCTCTTATTTTGCGAATTGAAATCATGTGAACTTGGCGTGTAGTGCTAATTCTGCCTTCTGAAATTGTTGAGAAGATTTTCCAGTTCTGTGTGAAGATAAATTTTCCCCTTCAGTCTGAAAACAATATTTCTTTCCTCTTCAGTTAATGATGATTAAAATAAAACTGAGTTTAAACCTACAGTTTTCTAGGTGAGTGACTGGATACAGTGAGATCAATAGCCTGAAACCAGGGGAGCAAAGGGATTTGCAGTTCTACAGTGGGTTCTGTTTGCTGGTGTTGAGGATGTGAATCTTGGATACTTAGAGTAACCATAATTAATGAGATAAAATGGTCAGTGCTTTGAGTAGGAGGACAGTGCTTTGACCGTGAAAGCGGAGTCCTAAAATTAGAATACAAGGAATTAATTTCACTTAAAATGTAAGGATTAATTACAAAGTTTGGGATTTTTTTTTTTTTATAGTTTCTTGTATGGCTGCTTACTCCATATAATGAAAATCAGGATATACCATTCTCATGGAGCTTCATGCTATGGAGAGTAGTCAGGTGCAGCAGAAGCAATGAGAAGGCCGAGGATTCAAAGGCAGGAGAAGTCACCTTTTTTTGTGATTTATAGCTAAATTCTTGGTTTTGGGCATTCATGGTGCAGCAGTTCAGGCACTCCTTAGCTGCGTCACAGCAGTTGTATTACCTTCATTGGGATTACTGTATCAAAGTGCGTGCATGAGTGTGTGTTCTGTAGGAGTGTTGAACTTTAATTTGTAGTTTGTGTTCTCAAGATTTCAATATGTAATTTAAGAGCATTCTTAATGAGGAAATACTAGAGAGAAATGTGAGAAGCGTTTTTGATGGATTAAGCTAAAATTAGAAATTGATGATAGCCTTTGTGGCAGAGCAGCACTTGAATTATCTGGATCCGACAAAAAGAATGCTAATTTTGGTGCTTTTTAAATGGCTTAATTGTCTCCAGTTGCCTTTATATTCTGAATGTCTTTTTAGCACTTCCAGGCCATAACACTGAGTATATAACAAAAGTCAATTCTAATGTGCAGATAGGCTTTTTCACTTGCTTCACTGACTAAAATTTGCAGAGAATTATTTTTTTATTTAAAACACAAATTGACCACTGGGTTTTTCTTTTACTTTGAAGAACAACCTGAGCATATTCTAAGTCCATAATTTTTTTTTTTTTTAACTGTTCTTTAATGCAGTATCTGGAAGTCTGAAGGGTTTTGGTTACGTAATACTTTAATAATTTTAGTATACTGTGCTTCAATGTTGGTAAATCTGATCATTTAGTTGTTGGTATGGAATAGTTTTAAAACTATAGAGTTGAGCTTTAGAGCTGTTTATTAATTATTAAAGTTAGGCAGAGCAAGGGGTTTTGTTGCTGAGATGATTTTGGCAATAGATCTGCCAAAACTGTTGGCCTCTTTCTGTGGAACTGATTTGAACTGACTGAAGTTGCACTTGAGACCCAAACAGAGTAGAGGTTTCAGTTGGTTGTGGTGTAATACTTCTGGAATGAATTGTTTTGATTTTTGCTTTTGTTCTAGAACAAATAATTTTTCAGAGCACTTTAAATCAAATGTTATCAATAGTTAATAGTGTCATCTTTTTCCACCAGAATTTTTCTTTGTACAAGCACTGAAATACTCAGGTTTTCGTATGCAGTGAGAATCAAATTAAATGTAATCTGTCTTTTATACATCAGACTCTTTATTCTCCGCCTGTCTCCCATTCAGTAACTCTTCAGGCTGTATTCAAGCTGTTTGTTATTTAACTTATTGTTGACAATATAGCTGCACACGTGCTTTATTTTTAACAGCAATACGATAAACTGATCTGGGCAAATTATCATGGAGACCAGGGTGCTATCTTTTTCGTGTTCAGGCTTTTTTTTTTTTTAAACCAATAATTTTTGGCAAATAATTCTAAGGCAAGTCCAGAGTCTGAAGACTCTGTAAATACTTGGAGAAGAGAAATAGCTTCAATAACATTCCTGAAAACTGTCTGGAGAGCGCCCAGACAAAACCTCCCAGCAGCGATGGAGTAAACGCAATGCCTTAGAGATGGCTCTGTCTAATTCTTATGGAATAAATCAATGCCTGGGAGGCAGCTTCCCATCTTTCAACTGGAGAAAGAACCCAGAGAGACTATTTGGGAATTACCACCCTTGATTTCTGAAGCTACAGTGAATGAATTAATAACAATACAAAGAATTTTAATTATTATTTCTTCCTTGTAGGGTGAAATAGCTGTACTCGAGCTCACTGACTGGAGGCATACTTGCTTAGCTTAATATATGCTGTTCCCAAAACCTCTTAAGTGTCTTGAGTACTTCAGTAACAGTTTACATCTTATGTTGCATTATTTTTTTCTTTTCTACTTTCTCTTTGAGATTGTGGATTTTACCTTTCTGGAGGGTTTTCTGCTGGGATGAACCTGAAACAAATTTAAAAATCCAAGGCTTTGCCTAAAGTGGAAATCAGCCCAGTTCCAACCATTGCTGATCACTGTAATTCAGATGTATGCAACTAAATGGAGGATGGTTGCTGGAGAGAGCTCCTGGGAAGTCTGGAACGAGCTTAGGCATTTGAAATGTTTGTTTGAGAATACTCCGAAAAACACCTGCCACTGGCCCAATCCTTTTCCTGCAATGAGTAAGCAGACTCTTCTGTGCTTAGTGTGTGCTGCCCTAGGCCAACAAACAGCGTATTTGAAAATCTCAGGGCAAGGAATTTCCAGCAGACACTGGCAACTGCCCTCCTGAATCAGGGTCTGGTTTCCAAGAGGAGCAAAGCCAAGCTCAACAATGAAGCTAATAGCCAAACCATGAATAAACCAACTTCCTTACATTGTAAATACATCGGAAAAGGGCAGCAGTTCAAAACTGCAAGGACTTTCCTTGAAAACTATGTCCCAGGTGGTGGTTGTTAACTGAGGTACCCCCAGGAGAGTTGTACTGGGCTAAGAGTCAAGAGAGTTTAGGTAGGACATGGCCAAGAAACCCCCAGAATGTAGCACAACAGGAATTTGGGTACAGTGTAAAGCCCAGCTGAGGAAAGGGAAAACAGTTCTCAAAAACCACGTTCCTGAGCTAAGCCAGGTTTTTAAGTCATCTTGAAGCTTAACTTTGATTCTTCAGCTGTGATGGGTGGGGATGGTTTTTTGGTGATGTGTATGTGGTAATACTTTCTGGATGTGGTTGAAGTTGTCATGAGAAAGTGGCTACAGGCAAAAAAAAAAAAAAGTCGTAACACTCCAATTTACAGACTTCTAGTTCGGGTGGACTGTGAGCTCTGTTAAAGTTCTCCCTCTTTGGAGCTCCAAAGGCACTGTAAGACAGGAGGGCTGAGATCTCACAAGTGCAAGCTCAGGACTAATCCTCCTGGATCTTGGAAGTAACAAAAGGGCAGCAAATAAAATTTGTCAGCCTTTAAAACAGAAAATCAAGAACAGCAAACCTCTATGGCCTTCACAAAGGAAAGCAAATCTGTTGTTCATCAAGGAGTTGGGGAAGGGAGGGAGATGAGCTTATTTGTGGATTATTTAAATTACTGTCATCTGCTTTCCAGTTCAACATACATTCAGGATCTCTAGGAGTTGCAAGCTGGGTATCTGTGCTGAGCTCTCAGATCTCCCCTCAAAATCTTGTTTAACCTATCTCTTTGTATTATGCTCCCTGTGGAGGCTGCGGTAAATGGTCATTCTTCCTTTCATTAGTTTTATTACTGAGAACCAGCCTGTTCTGCCTCTCTGCTGCTGCTTTAATCAAAGCTCTGCTACCAGATAGCCATCAGAAAAGACATCTGCAATTCAATTAGATATGTGCTTAAACTCATGATCTCTGTGAAACCGACTGCTGCCAGAACAAAGTGTCCTCCATGCTGTGGGCTTGCTGGGGCTGTGGCCTGCAGGACTCTGCTCCAGCACTTCTGCCTACTGCCACTGGCTTGTCCTCCCCACTGGCCCTGCTTACAGATGCTGGAAATGAGGACCCATTCCTCACAGAAGGCTAGCAGAAATCTCTTTCTTCTTCTTCGCAAAGCAGGAGAGAAGCTAGAACCTTGACATCACTCGGGAGACGCAAAGTCTGCTTTATAACATCAAAAGTGGTTGCTGTGGAGAAACATCTTTCTGCCTTGAGAGGTAGGATGAAGAAGTTCCAAAGGTTAAATTATTGCACCTTTTACATGGGCATGAAAGCACAATGAATTGATAGGAATGTCCGTACCAAAAGAAGTTGGATTTCTTTATTTTCACCGACTTAAGTCTCCAGTGCTCCAAATGCACATCCCCCAGTGCCGGCTGCTCCAGGGACACCATTCTTGCTTGCAGTGACCCGATGAGGTGACTGAGGTGAGGTCCAAACACCTTCTGGGTAGGCCAGACCAACAAGCCTCTGTGAGGAACAGCTCTTTGGAAATAAATTCCATGACCCTAGAGATAAAGGTGACTTCCAAGTGATGTCAAGCTGGTCCCTGACATGTACCACAACCTTGTTTAAAAATGCTTCAGAAAGACGTTACAAAGTGTTTTAGTGGTCTTGCTTAAAGCATTTCTAAGGACTGATTGTAAAGGCTTGCGAAATCACAAGTGAAAGCAGTCAGAAGAGAGGTCTGTATCTGCTTCATAGAAAGGGTGCAGTTGACAAAAACCCCGAACCTGAAGAGACATGAAAAGCAAAGGTGAGCGTAGGGAGTGGATGTGGCTTGCAGCTCACTGCAAACTTTCCTGCCTTCAGGGAGCAGTGGTCTCTGGTAAGAGAGGCAGATTTAATGCTTACTTGGGATGGGAAAACAAGCTGGGATCAGAACAATGCAGCTGAGTGTAGCCCCAACAAGTCAAGGTGCTCTACCTGTCTGTACCCCCAAATGTAGGATTTAGCAAAGCCTTGGTAAGCTCCCTGCAGCCATGGACTTTCTCCATCTGCTGTTCACAAGAGATCCACCTCAGCAGTGACACTGAAAGCGCTTCAGGGCTGTCAGGAGAAGGTGAGAAGATGATGGAAGTGTAAGTACTTGTAGGCGGTGCAGGAAAAAGTCCCCTAGCCCATCTCCCTGTCTCCAATAGCTTTTACTTTAAATCCAGTGAGCAGTGGTGGTGTGGATCAAGCTCAATCATGCTCTTAATGAACAGCAGCTTCCCATTTAATGGGTTCGTGTAAAGATCTAAGCCAGGACAGCCTGTTTGCTCAGAAAGCAATTACTCCTGTTTACTACTTAAGTGCTATAAATGCACTTGGCTTTTCTAAGGAATGACAGTAGCTGTATTGCCAGGGCATGTGGAGAAAACTGAAGCAACTCCAACCGATGGTAGGACACAAATAAGTCAGGGCTGGTGGTGCTCAGGTAGGCGTAGGACAGAGGAAGATGATGGGAGAGGCTGTATTCTAGTGTGACCTGTTGGATGCCAATATCCACATTGGAAATGTCAAAGCTAGGCAGTGATTTTACTCCAGCCCTGGGCTACTTCAGTGGCCTTGCTAGCCAGCGAGGTCTGGAAGCAGATACCAGGGCCAAGCTGCTGTGATGAAGCACTTGCAGAACAGGGGGAATTTGAAAAAGGTTTTAAGAAAGAGCCCCCTTTTCCCCTACCTCTCTCACAATATTGATGTTATTGTATTTTTACTAAATTAAGTTAAATCTTACAGGGGAAAGGAGGTCTAGCGTGGGCCCCTCTCTGTTTTAAAGGGCTGCCAGCAAGGAGGTTTGAGGCTATTTTTCTACTGGAGCATTCTCAATGTCTGCAGTGCTTAAACTTGCTCCTGGATACTCTGGGTTTTGGCAGAGCAGATGTATATGCCCAGATCCCTCAGGTCATCCGTGCTGATCCCATTGAATCAGGAGATGGAGGACCTGTAAAACCAGATGATATTGGATGGGGGAATGGTTGGACTCAATGATCTTAAAGATCTTTTCCAACCTAAATGATTCTGTGATTCTGTTATGAGGTTCAACAAGGCCAAGTGCCAGGTCCTGCACTTGGGTCATAACAACCCCCTGCAATCCTACAGGCTTTGGGAAGAGTGGCTGGAAGGCTGCCCAGTGGAAAAGGACCTGGGGGTGCTGGTCAACAGCCGGCTGAATATGAGCCAGCAGTGTGTCCAGGATGCCAACAGCATCCTGGCTGGTATCAGAACTAGTGTGGCCAGCAGGAGTATGGAAGTGATTGTTCCTCTGTTCCCACTGGTGAGGCCACACCTTGAATAATGCATCCAGTTTTGGGCTCCTCACTACAAGAAGGACATTGAGGTGCTGGAGCATGTGTGAGAAGGGCAACAAAGCTGGTGAAGGGTCTAGAGACCTAGTCTTATGAGGAACAGCTGAGGGAACCGGGGTTGTTTCGACTGGAGAAAAGGAGGCTGAGGGTAGACCTTATCACTCTACAACTAACTGAGAGGAGATTGGAGCAAGGTTGGGGTTTGGTCTCTTCTCCTGTGTAACTAGTGATAGGACTAGAAGAAATGGCCTTGAGTTGCACCAGGGGAGGTTTAGGCTGGGTATTAGGAAAAATTTCTTTACAGAGAGGATTGTCAAGCATTGGAACAGACTGCCCAGGGAGGTGGTGGAGTCCCCATCCCTGGAAGTATTTAAAAGACATGTAGATGTGGTGCTGAGGGACATGGTTTAGTGGTGACCTGGAAGTGCAGGGTTAACGGTTGAACTTGGTGATCTTAAAGGTCTCTTCCAACCAAAATGATTCTGTAGGGGCTTTCAGTTACCCATTGCCCACACATCCTTCCCTCGAGGAGCTGCAGTGCTCCTTGTGAGGTTTAATGTCCCCAGTGGGTGCTGAGGCACACAGGGCAAGGAGAGGGCTTGCACCTCTGCACCCTGTAGCGCAGGGGAAGACACTCCAGTTTTCTATGCCACTCTTATTTCATCTCAGCATGGCTGCTCGCAGTCAGCCCGGAGCTAAAATCAACCTGTGCCACAAATTTGTTTGCATTTCACCATGCTGCTTCAGTGGCAAATGCCCCTTTCTTTTAAAAAAAATTCCTTCTGGGGATGTGAAAATACAGGTATCAATTATTATAAGCTAGAGAGGAAAAAACCTCTTAACATCTACTGTCTGTTGTTTACAGGAGAGTTAGATCCTTCACCTTTCCTCAAGATAAATTTAAGGTGGGCATTTGAATTAATCAAGAAGAACAAACAATGCAAAAGAAACCCTAACCCCAACCAATGTAAACAAAAAACACCCGGTAGAAGGCAAGGGCAATTCTGCACATAGTGAGTTTTGGTGGTTTGGGTCATAAAAATCTTACCCCAGTCCATCCCAGGGAGAAGAAAGAGTCCTTCCAGCACAGCCTGGCAGTTCATCGCCATTCCAGCTCCTGCCCAACCAAGCATGTGCTGCAGCACCCAGGGCACCGCTTAATGAAGTGCCTGGCATGAAAATACCACAGCCCGATACTGGAACACCACCTGCCAACTCAGCCCTTAAAAGCCATTGCCAATGTACCCAAAAATGTGGTTTTGTTCTTAAAGGTGGGGGGTTCTGTTAGAGATCAAGCCCATTGCTGGTGTCATGGGACCTCCTAGAGTGAGCATGATTGTATTTTAGCAGTGGCTATTCCTGCTAACCCAGGCAGATGTCCAGCGTAAGTACTGTGATACTGATGTTGCTACACTTAAAAGTGGTGCTTTCTGCTCAGCATAGATTGAGCAGCTCAGTGCATTGTCCATCCATAATGGCCCTGCTTGGGCTATCAGTGAGGACTGACCCTGCCTGCCTAGCCCAGAACCTCTGACTGGTCATGGCCAGCAGCAGACACATAAGGGAAGGTGTGGAACCATCCTTGCCCTGACCCATCTTCTCACCTTCCAACAGTCAGCAACTTACGGACTTCCCAAACTGGAGGCTGCAGCTGGATGCCCTTGTTTTAGAGTTGCCTTTGGACACATCCTCCAGGCATGTCTTTATAGTAATTTCCATCCTTTTGCTCACTCTGCAAGAGCAGTTGTTCCCCAGCTGTCCCTTGCAGCCTGTCTCCCCAGTGCTTGTGCTTGCCCCCCAGCACAGTGACATGCCTGGAGCCTGGCACTGGCCCCGATCCATGCTTTTAGCCTACATGCATCACTTCAGACATGGAGTTTTCTGCTCTAAATGTGTTGCCTGGTACTTGTGTCATGAGCTCCTCTGCAAGTCCTTGCCCTTGAAGTTTCAGGTAAACTCACATGGCTAATGTGGTGTCCTCCACAGACTTTGTCTCCTCACCTTCACCACCCTCACCTGCCCACTTGTATGCTTAAAAGAATTATCTGCTTTCAGAAAAGGAGAGGACTTGGGCTATTGGCAGCCCTTATTAGCATTGGTCTTATTTGCTTTCCATTAGACGTGACATCCTTAAATGGCTCACTTTCACTTCTGTGCAGTTTTGCTTTCTCTTTCTCTGAAGAGGATGTCATCCTGGCAGGGCTGAGGCCAACCCAACTAAGGGAAGGTTTAAATGAAAGCGTTTCCACCCTTTTGAGATGTTGCATATGAAAACTCACAGACATCAATTTCCTTTTTCTTTTTAAAAAGAGGGAAAATAAAAACAACCTTTACTTTTGGTCGAAATTTTCACAAAACTTCGTTTCTAGCTATACTTAACTCCAAGGTTTGCCAATGAGGCTACCTGGCAACATCCATACGGACAGTGTATGTATCAGCGATGATCTGTGTTAGGCGGTAACCCAGGATACACCTTCAGTATTGCTAATTTCTGATGGGCTTATCATAATGCCAGATAGATTTGATGTTCACATTAAAATCTCAGCTCCTGAAATCATGCTGCTCCTATGAGACTTGTACCTTCTATTAAGAATGAATCAGCTTCTAGCCTTCAGTTTCTGAGGAAAAGAGCTGAAAATATCAATGAGCTGCAAATAGACCAAACTAGAAATCAGAAAAGAAACAAGAGGAAAAAAACCCACAGAATTATTTCTTAAGATTAGATGATGCATTTGGGCCTGACTTAGGAGGTTTTTGGATGCTTTGACAGCTCTGAAATCATGTTGGAGCAAACTTGTTCTTGTGCTCTGACAGTAGCACAAGCTGCCTTTGGTGTTATGATGCCCTGATCCTGCAACAAATTAATTAAAGTTTTGGGCTTAAGCAGAAATACAGGATCAAAGTGGGGCTGAAATTTTTTTCTTGATGTGTGACAGTTTCATGATATTTAAGCATAGTCTTAAATACCTTTTAACAATTTCTCTATCAAGGAGCATTTTTGTAGTAATAGTTTTCTGTCTGGTGACTCATATGCAAGTAATTGCTTTGGAAAGGGAATAGATGATGAATTGTTCTGGATCATCAAGAGCGATTCAATTTGTTCCCTAAGGCAGGAATAAAGGTTGAAACCTCGTTTAAAATAAAATGGAGAAGGCAAAGGGCTGCTCGCTTTTAGCTGTGCAAACAGTGGGGAGAAGCAGCATGTAGGGTGGCACAATGCTGCAGCTCTACTGAGACTCTCAAAATTAGAGTTTGTTTCAGAAGCAATGGTGTTCGTTCATTCACCCCAAAAGACCCCCTGGAGTGCTTTTATTGTAGCATCCACAGCCTGGGCACTGTGCGACACTAGCTGTGCTGAGGTAGAGAGCTTCTCTGGAGAGGAGGCTCTTACAGCCAGGGCCCGGGCAGCCAGGGCTAGCGCCCTTCAGTGCCTGGTGGGACAGCCACCTTACAGCCGTTGGCTTTTTCTCACAGCCGCCCCAATGGCGAGGGCAGGTCCGAGGAACAGGAACCCTCCGACAAGTTTCCTAAAGCTCAGGTTGTGTTTTGCAATGAAGGGTCAAGAGAAAGCACTGACTTTTTTGTTCTCCAGAAATCACTGGCTAAATCAACCAGACTGAAAAATAGCAGAGGGCCATTTCCAACAAAAATAACCAGCTGCAGTAACCATCCCATCCCCACTCTCCCACATGCGCTGTCGTCTTGCAGAACTACATCAGGAGTGCAGCAAAGGAAAAGAGAGATAATCTTTTAAAAAATAGAAGTTTGATGCTTTTCTCCCCTTAACCCCCAAGAAACTGTAACTGTCTATCATGAGCCTGTTCAGAGATTGAGTTTATCTTGCCTATCCTAAAATGTGTGGACAGGGAGGTTTCCAAGGGGGTAACTCCTTCGACAGCTGTATCCTACTGTCAGCCAAATGATTAAACAGAACACTGCAGCCCTATAATTACATGTAAGGCGTTTCTCACGTACCGCGGAAGTCTGGCAACTGCCAGCAAAGGTCTGGGTGCGTACAGGACTGCTCCATCTGGAAGATGGTTGTGTAGGCAGCCTGTTTCCTTGACCCATGCAAATAGAGAGACAGAACATGCAGTACGTTGCCGCGCCAGCAGATGCGTCCTGACAAGGTTAAACCAAAGGGCTTTGCTGGAGCAGGGAAATAGGAAGTGTTTCCTGCGCTGTTTACTTAATGGGGAGCAAGGGGTGGCAGGGCAATAGATCAGTCCTTCTGGAGGTGTCTTTGGTGCTGGAAGAGGCATGAACATCTTACAAAAACATGCTTAAATGACACATTTGGGTCCTGAACTGTTAGTGTATAGTGCACCTCAGCATGATACCCTGGCAATCCTCACATTCCTTCTGCCAGCGAAGGGTGGGGTATATGCTGCCTGCTGTACAGGCAGTGCTGACACGGCGTTAGCTGCCAAGCACAAGTGAGCTGTCAAACACTGCGACTGAAGGCTATGCTGCACTTCTCCAAGGGTCTCTGCTGTGGCCCAGGAAGTCTGTTTGTCACAGAACAGTTTGGGTTGGGAGGGACCTTAAAGATCATCTAGTTCCACCCTGCCATGGGGGGTTATTATTCTGGTGTGTATCACTTCTATGCCCTTTGCCAGCACAAATCAAAGACTTTCTTCACTGAGGTGAACGGGCATGGCTGATGGAGCCTCCTGCGACAAGACAGGCTTACAGTGACATGTGCTGTTATTTGCTCCTGGGTTCCAGGTGGTCCTTGAGCTGGGCCTGAGGGGAGATTTTTGCAGATGTTTCTGACTTGTTGGCAAGCAACTGTTGTATTTAGGCCACAGCTCTACAATATTTTAATTTGGGAAGAGATAGGCTCTTTGGGAATTGTGGTCGTCACTGCCCAGTGGTTTCCCTCTCTTGGTGAGGAGGAAAGCCCTCGGGCATGCTGGACTCTGTGGTCGGCTGGGTCATCCAGCATGGAGAAACTGCACAAGCTAATTGATAACTCCATGGGTTACTAAAGCATCACAGGTGGTAGAAAAGGTTTTGATTTTTGCCTGGAGAGGATAAGAAAGGGGAAGAGGTGCTAACAGACAACCAGTAATAATGAACGGTAAACAACCTGTGGAAGGCAGGTCCTCTTCTCATAGGGGAGAAAATACCAAATGCTCAACGTTCCAGGATAAACCAACTTTGCCTTGTGCTGATGCACTCTGAATGTAGTCTTTCAGGAAGAAGAAGCATGCAAGCTGTGAATTTTGAGGGAACCCTAGGGAACGAAACACTAGACTTGTATTTTTGTCAGGTGTTTTGCAATGCCCAGCACACCACCCTAGTCTCCCAGGCTCTGGATTTCGGACCTTTTTTCTCAATAATGATTTATTGCACACTAAAACACTTACCGCTGGGTTGAAAGGACAAATGTACACAATCCTACAGCTTTTAATGTCTAAATAGCCTGCATTTAAAAAGGGGAGAAGATGAGTTAAGACTCAATTGTTTCTCGAGCAGCCTTTGCTTCGCTGATGCTGGAAAGTCATTCTCAGGACAGTGACACCCGCTGACCCAAAGCATCAGGGGAGGAAAGCAAACCTAAACACGAAGTGGCCCACACTTGGTGTCTGTTTGTACTGTGCATACTGACGCAAAACCCAGTGTGCAGCAGCCTTGGCTGCGCTCAGACATGCTCCACATGTTGATGCTGCACCAGCATTTGGCTCTACTTCTACAAACAGCTCCCCATGCCGAAATGCCCACAGACCGGCACTGCCTGGGGTCTCCTCCTGACCTTGGGTGATGTGATACAAGTCCTTCAACCCCAGACTGGTTCGAAGGCACGTTTTGAAATTAAGCTTTCTATCTGGGAAGCCAAGGACTTTCTCTTGGAAAGACTGCGATCTGCACCACCGCCGATGCAGCAGATGTCATTGCCTCAGTGGGCTGCAGGTAAGGACATGAGACTAGCTTCAGGCAAGGTTGAGACTTGTTATCTCCTGAGCTGGGTTTCATCTCATATTATTGTAGAGATGTCATAATGTGAATGTAGAATGACCGAACTTTTAAGGGACCTGTGGAGTTCATCTGATCCAACTGGCCACTCAAAGTGGGGCTAACTCTGGCATTAGAGCAGGTCACTCAGGGTCATGTCCAGCTGAGTTTTGGAAATCTCCAAGGACAAAGATCCCACAGCCTCTCTGGTCAACCTCTTCTAGTTTTTTGCAATGTTTTTTTCCCTAATACCTGATCAGGCTTTTCTGTGATGCAACTTTTGTCTGCTTTCTACAACAGACACATCTTTGAATCTTTTATAATTGTTGTAGAGAAGCAAATTTCAGGCCCCTGCAGTTTCTCACCTCTTTTAGGGTGAGATAAATTACAAATTTTGAATGAAGAGTGCCAGCCTTTCCCTGCTGGTGAGACAAGCTCCCCTTGTGCATGCTGCTGCCCTTCTGCTACCAGTTATTCCGGGCTACGGACATCCCCTCCAACTGCCATGCCCATTGGAGACAACTAACTCTTTCTTGGCTGTGGCTGTCCACCTGGAGAGCTAGAATATCTTTTTTTGGCAAAGCAGGAGTAGACCCGCTTTTAGAGGGAAGAAAAGGGGCTTGTTGCCCTCACCTGCTCCACCTGCAGCTCCTGTGTTCAGGAGCTCATGCCCTGACCTCTTCGGTGCCCATGTGCTTGGTGTAGGTGACTATGGAAGAGCCCTTCTCCTCTTCAGCGTGCAAATTAAGACAGAAATGACAATGTGCATGTTTTCTTTCCCCAGCATGTAGCTGCAGTATTTGTGTTATTGGAAAACCAGAGGCTCTCTGTGGAGGCATCCTGGGATAAAAGGCAAACATGCATACGGGGGGTGGTTGGTGGGAGCGGCGGGGAGCAGCGTGTTTGAGAAACACGGATGAAATAATCCTCCAGCAATTAATTTATTAAGGAATGACAAAAAAGCCAGCAGGTGATTCTTTTGTTCTCTGACAGGGACAATAATCTTTTGTATGTAAAAAAAGGCTTTCAAGAAAAGCTTTTCAAGTTGACTCTATCAGAATTTTTTCAATGGATCATTTTTGACACAAGATACTAATTTGTTGAAATGAAAAGAATTACAAAAAACAGTCAAAAACCACTACAAAAAGGTCAGAGTTTCGTAGATAAAAATGTAGAAAGGAATGCTTTCAATTCATAAATTGTTCATTTTTTTTATAAAAAATCTGGAGTTTCACACTGATATTTTGAGTGTTGTATGTTATGTAGGGTGGGTTTTTTAACATTATGGCTGACGTGTCATGAAATCATCACGGCGCATACTAACATCTTATCATTTCTAGCTCAGAGTGTTGCCTGTTTGTTGTAGTGAAACAGTTTGGCACCTGATCAAAGTGTCTCCTGCCTGTCTTGTAAAAAAAATAATGTCAAACTTCCATTACAACACAGACAGGAGACACTTTGATCTAGAAAAGAAAATATGTTAGTGTTTACTAAGTGGCAGATGGTTTTAATAGTTTTTAAATGAAACAGAATAAAAAAAAATAGTGAGATACATAATATGCGGCACTAATGAAATGCCATGAAATGATACAGAGGAAAAAAAAAAACAACAGAGAGAAAAAATGAAGTGAAAGTAGGAAATGACATTTCTAGAGAGTGACTTTTGTTTTGGTGGGGGTCTTTCCTTTGCTATTTGCTTTTGCAAATTTTCATTTTGCCGGGCTGGGTTTGCCAGGTGTTGAGCCCTTCCCACATGGTGCCACCAAGATGGGGCACAGAGTCAGCAGGGCTGTGAGCCCTGAACACCTGGCTTGTTTAAAAAAAGAGAGATGAGGATGATCCGTCCAACAAGGATGACTCTTGTGTTGTTGCCTTTGGCTTGTTTAACATGCAAAACAGAATTCCAGATGAGCAAGAGCGTATTTTTGGTGAATACGTTTCTTAAAACAAAAAGGGAACCCGAAAGAGCTGCCCAGTCTAGATTGTAATCTTAAGGTGGTTAGCTGGAGCCCCTGGGTATCTGTTCCAGGAGTCAGCATGCTGAGCACCATGTCTGACTCAAACCATCAGGCACCAACTATTTGGAAAGTGGGTGCCAACATCACACCGCTATGCATAAGCACTCCTTTGTAATAATAATAATGATAATAATAACAACAACAACAATAATAATTGTAATAATAGTAATAATAATTGTATGATAGTACACACACAGTGTACAGTGTCCAGAAACAAGCACACAAGTAAATACACCCCGGCGAGAGCAGAGGGAAATCATCAGACCAGCTCTAGTCCAGCTTACCAGTATGGTAAAAATCAGGATAAAAGCAAAAATGTTCTTTACTGTTGCATCTCCTTGCCATTAGGTGGGTTGGTAAAAGCGCAGTGAGGGTTCCCATTCCCCTCTAATAACTCACTCTGCCCTATTTTAACTGTTACCTAATAATGTGAAACCCTCACTGCTGATACAGCAACAGCTGAGCTTGTGGGTATCTCCATCCTGCAAGTGCTGGACATGCATGGGCAGCTGCCAGTGGCGTGGCTGACTGGTGATGGGACATCACACTGGTGTCCCAGTATGGGCTCCCAGCTGCACAGGCATCTTCCAAATGGAAAAGCAGCTGACTGCTGGCCTTCCCAGATCAGACTGTGGCAAGTCCCCAAAAGACATGAGATGGCCAGAAATGCATTTGCATTTATGCCATCAAAACTGGGGATATCCAAGCCCGAGGCACAGCTGCTCTATCAGGAGAGGCAGCTGCAACATGGAGTGGCTGCGCTCCCTGATTGTACTCAAACGCCTGATCCTGCAGTCTTCCTGTGTGCCAAGATGCTGGGCATCTACCCTCCTTACCCATCTGCCGGATGGAGCCAGCACAGCTTGCTGTGTGCCTGAAGAATTTTTGCCATGGGATTCTTTATATGTGGCTTTGTTGAGTGTTGCCTGTAATGTTGGGAAAAAGACAAAGAGAGAAAGGAGGGGGCTAGCGAGGTGTTGAAAAGGAGGAATGTTCAACCAGGACATCAGGCTTGTTCTTCAGTGGTGACTTTGGAGAATTGCTGTCACTCAGAGCAGATGCTGGTAACTTCATGACAAATCCCAAAAACACGAGGAGGGCTGGGATGTGAGGCAGACCCCATGTCCCAGTGGCTCTGACACAGGAATTACAATAACTTTTTCCTGGAAAAGCCCATGGGAGGGTGAGGACCTGCATAGATGCTCTAGATGTGGCACCCCAGTGTTCTTCTCTTATGTGTCTCCATCTGTGGGGTGAAGCAGCCAATGCCTCCAGTGCCTTTGGGAGGTTAAGGAGATAATTTGGGAGTGGTGGGAGCCCTCCTTCTGAAAAACAGCAGCTTTCCACTGTGCCCTTCATAACACACCTCCACATGCTTGTGGAAAGCAAGCCCATGGCACATGAAGGGTTACTGCAGGAGGAAGCACCAGGGAAGAGGAAAGACAGATTTCAAGCCCCAAGTCAGCCAAAAAGCTGAAGTTGTAGGAAGCTGCACTGAAAAGAAGAAAAAAAAGAAAAAGAAAGGGCGATTTGAATAGATCCAAGCCTGCTGAGGGGGATAAAGGAGGAGAAAAACACTGCAGGCGTGAAACCCTTCCAGCTGCTTTCCACAGACCTGGCACAGCAAATTTGTCACAGGAAATAAAGCAGAGAAAGGGAGTGAGATGGGCCAAGGCAGGGAGGGCACGTGGAGGGATGCTTTCAGCCCCCAGCAAGGTTGGGAGGCTGAACTGACCGCCACACATGGGCCTGCAGCCAGTGCTGGGTTTTGGGTGCTCTCAGAGACACATGACAGGGATGTGGATTCGGTTGGATGGAGACATGTCCCCCGAGGACCAGCAAAAACAATTGCAACAGTTCTGCCCCCCAGCCTGCTAAGGGTGAAGCGGGGAGAAGCTGCAAGAGGAGTGGGTAACTGGCTGCTTGGTCTGTCTCCTGAGGTACCTGGATGCAAGCATCTGGGGGAAGGATACTCTCAATCTGTGATTTGGAACATGCTGCAAGACCTGTCAATTCCTCCCTTGGTGCAACAGATGAATTAGCAAGAAAAAATATGGAAAGAGAGAAGTCACTGAGTTCCTCAACCAGCTCCAGTTCGTGGAAATATGCTTCAGACTTCTACCCCTGTGCAGGCAGATGAGGACACCTTCAGCAGCAGTGACATTGCACGTCCACAAGATGCCTTTCACTTCTAGGCACTTTCAAAACTTAATTTAACCTTGAGTGGGATACAGGTTTCGATTGTACATATTTAACAATTACCTGGAGCTGAGCAGGTCACCCCACTTCCTTGATAGCCAGTGGGAAGGAGGAAACACCTCCATCCAGACATGGATTATGTTGCCTCTGAATGGGACACATTGCCCTCACACTGACCTGCAGCAGTGCCAGGGCTGGCACTCAGGCAGACATGCTGCGCATTGGAATGCCTCAAAGGAGGAGCACCTCCAATCCACTCATGCCATCACCACAGAGTGCTGTTTGGTCTCCCTTCCCCTCTGCAGATCCAACCACCCGGTAGCCCCAGCCAAGCAGCACCCGCTCTGGCTGCTGGTGTCTTCTACTGGCTGAAGAAGAAAACTAATGAAGAAAGAGGGGAAGAATAACACTATATCCTCATGTCCAAGAGACATCAGGCCTCGCTCTGTCTAGGAGATGAAGTAGGTATTGAGAAGATGTGCTTTCCAACGTGACAGTTACCAGTTATATGTGGCAGGAAGGCAATGCTGCTGTATCCTGCAATCATACCCCCAGTTAAGACTCTCGAGTTGGAACCCAAACCCCTGCCAAGCCCCTGGGGATGGGATGGGGAGCTGTTATCAGCAAGGCAAATATTAGGTTGAATACCATGGTGTTGTGGAGAAAACCACTGGGAAGTGAAATGATGGCTGGTCCCATGGAAAAGAGGGCTTATGGGTAGAAGCTATGAGGGTAATGAAGCTGTAGAAGCCAACCAGAGATGCAGTTTATGTTTTGACCTTTGGTGTTTAGGAAAGGTGTACAAAAGCTAGCTCAACTACATAGAAGACAGACACAGACCTGTGTCCATTGTTGGACATCCAACCTTAGGTTGGATATTAGGAAAAATTTTTTTACAGAGAGGGTTGTGAACCATTGGGACAAGCTACCCAGGGAGGTGATGGAGTGCCCATCCCTGGAAGTGTTTAAAAGACGTGTAGATGTGGTGCTGAGGGACATGGTTTAGGGACCCTGGCAGTGCAGGGTGAACGGTTGGACTTGATGATCTTGAAGGTCTCTTCCAACCAAAATGATTCTGTGATTCTGTGCATGTAACTCCTGGGGCTGCTAAGGGTCCTCCCTGGGAAGAATTGAGCAAGGAGAGGATGGGAACAGCTTAGGGACAGGTACCAACAGAAGTGAAAGCAGGGAGTTACTTTGAGGAGCAATGGCCTGAAGCTGAAGGAGGAGGTTCAGGTTAGGGCTCAGGTAAGGGCTGAGTGGTTGGGGAAGGTCACCTGTCTTGGCTTGCACAGAACTCAACAAGTGACTCAGAAACAGCTTCTGCCAGGAGGAAATGTTTGCTTAGACACAGCTCCCTTTGCTGTCCTATTCAAGAACAAAGTCAGAGTTTCTGAGAGCCAGCACTAAACCCAGGTCATTATCAGCATTCTGTTTTCAAGGTGTGTCTCCAGATAATGAAAGTAGTTTTGTTTCTCAAGCCAAATTCCTGTGTAATTCGCTGACAGCTGAGCACAAATAATGAACGCCGCTCAGAGTTCAATACTACAAATGTTTTCACTCAGAAATCAATCCGTTGATCAAGGCAATCCTCTACTACTAGAAAAATCGTGTTATCTTCTGAATCCAGCTGTGAGCTTTAGAAGATGACGGTACCCAGTCAGCCGTATGCTGTTGACTTGCTCTCTGTCACAACATGCTTCAGCTCATGCACTCACTGCCTCCTCCTCCTTGGCCTCCCAGTGCTCCAGGTGAGGCAGATTTTGTGCCATTTGTTCCTATGGGGCTGGTTTGATGTGATGAACATGTGGGGAGGGAGCATAGGAGGCTGCATATGAGCTGGCCAAGGATGCTTGAAACATCTGTGTACCTTGTCATGGCATGGAACATCTGTTTGGAAATAATGATAACATATCAGGTATATCTAAGAAGCTGGGGTTTTTTTTCTTTTTTTTTTAATCTTTTCTCTCTTAGTTCAAGATCACAGTCAAAAAGTCACAGAAGCCCAAGTATGGCTGTGGTTAAAGATCAAGACTGAGTACTGAACCCAGCCTGGTCAGACTTTGTTGAACCTATGCAATTCTTGGAGGCTGCAAGGAGATAGTCTTACAAAATTATTTGTACCAGCATGCCTGTCCTAGTGTAAAAACATCATGTTGGGATGTATCAAGCATAACCACTGGAGCGTGTGAAAAACAAATGCCTCCAAGGCTTGTGAAAGCTTGAGCAGGTTTGAAAGGGCTCTAGGTACCAACAGAGCACAGTGCAACACAAGGACCGGACACTCACAGCTCCCCACCCCTGGGAACCCACAGGAGTGCTGTCCCTGCCTGGGAAGGTGGCCCAGTTAGAAGTTTCTAATAAACTTGTAACCTAGAATCCAACCGTGAGAGCAGATTTTGTCACCTGGGCTTATCCAAATGTCTTCTCTTGAGGATTACTAAAGCTAATTTGGATGGCAGCAGTGGCTGTTGCTACCCTCCCACACCAGATGCCAACCTGCAGCTCATGAGAAAAGACCCCAGCTGGCACCTCCACGCTGCCCAGTGCACCAACAAGACTCCCATCAGCTTTAGCATCCAGACACATTTGTTGGCAAATCTCAGCAGCACTTAAATAATGAACGCTGAATGTTTGGGGGAGAGAGGTAACAAAGTGAAATTTTTTAAAATTTTCTAGAGCTTTTTCCTAAGCAACAAAAAGAGGTTTCAGGGAGAACCACACCGGGCTGGTGACTGCTTTCCACCTTCCACCTCAGTCCTCTGCCTCCCCTCCCTGCCCACCCTTTGGAAGCACATTCCTACCTGGTTCATGTACAAAACCAAAGAAAGTTGTCACCTGGGTCATACAGGGGATTTCTCCTGTGGCCTCAAAAATATGGGTGGAGAGAGTGGAAAAAGATTTCGCTTCTTAGCACTTTGCTCTTTTGCCCAGATAGCTCATGTAAAAACAGTCACAGAAAGACAAGATAAGGAACTCTGTGGTTTCAACTTCTAACCTCAAACAGCAAACACTCCTCAAAAACAGTTTACTATGTGGTCATGTTGCTTTGAAAAAAGGATAGGGAGCCCAACTGAAAAAACCCGTAATATAGTAACTGGAAAATAGTATTTAGTCACAGAGGAACTGTAAATAAAATAGAGGATGCTCTGAGATATGAAAATTTCAACAGCCCCACAGCATTTCTCTCCGAGGAGGTTTGTTCTTTGTCTCTTGTTGAGATGCCTCAGTCACTATTGATACAGGCACCTCCTCCCAACAACCAGCTAAATTGTTACACCTCACCCCCCAAATCCCATTAAAATAGATGCTTTTCAGCCTGTGCTAGGAGGATCATTATGTGAAATGTGCTAAGATATTGCAACTTGTATTCAGTTTATTTTAAGTCAGTACAGCAAAGAGGTGCAAGGCAGAGCTGGGGAAGAACACAGAAAGGACAAGTTTGTTAATTTAGAGTAATTTTGGACTGCTGAGTTTCAATGGGTAGTGTTTAGCAGTGGTGGAGTAAAGGCTGTGTAACAGACTGAGTCTTTCCCCCCAGTTCTGAAAAGTAATGTTCGCTTCCTTTTTTTCTTACTTTTCCTTTCCATTTTTAATTTCAGTGCCGTTAGTGTCTTCCGACCACCCTCCCTTCCTCTCCCTGTTCTGGGTACCCACCCCATGGAGGCAGGTCCTGGGGCAGGTTCCTGCTGGCATGGGGTGGGGTTTGGCAGCCCCATTGGCTGTGCCCCATCCCCGAGACCGCCGCTAAGCAGAGAGGGAAGTTCAGAGCAATCAGCTGGAGGGTTCTCCTCCACAAGAGTCCCCATTCCGCCTAGAGCAATGCCCTTGCTCAGTGCTGAGCATGACAATCGAACTTCAAACACCCTATTTTGGGGCAGAAGGTACAAAATCGCACTAACTGGCACAACACAACTCAACAGGAGCATCGCCTTGACCTGAGGAGTGAGACCTGAAGCTGCAAGGTGCTGTGGGCAGAGGAAACACCAGAGCAGCAACCAAAAATCCTAAACTGTTTATGCTGCAAGCGGTAACTCCTCCTATTAGTAACAGGCAGTCCAAGCCCAAACACTGCTTTACACATCAAGTGGTAAGAGCGAAAAACAGATTGATTTAATTTAATGTAAACGTGGGGGAAAAAAAAAAAAATCCAACCAAGCCCTCACTTCTTGTTATTAGAAAGGCACTGGTCTGTAGAAACACTATGTTTTAAATTAGCTTGTAATAGTTGACTTTGAGTTGCACGTTTTTTTGAAGAAAAACAAATCTACCAGTTTTTCCTAAGGACTGGAAAACATCAAGAGCTGTCACATGTTTTCTTTGAAAGTTCTTCTTCAGAGACATGAGGGTGATGTAACAGTAAAGCTGGACTGTAACCAAATGTAGCTGAAGCAAAGTCCCACATCCAAGGTGGAGTGGCCACCCAAAAATCCCAGCCACGGGGCTCCCTTCCCCTCCTTGGAACACCAGGAAATCACCCCCTCCCTTCCTGGGGAGGCTGCACTGCTCTGATGGAGGGAGGGGAAAACATCTGCACTTCGCTTTCCACCTATTTCCTTTTGTTGGTGGATTCAGACCGAGAAAGAACTGTAGATGAGTTTTAAATAAAGGGAGGCTAGTCTTAAATTAAATGCCCTCCTTCGTAAGTCCTCTTTTGGCTATTGTCAGCTTCAGCAGCCCAAATGCTGATGGGTGGTGTTGGTGGCTGAGAGGACCCACCACTGTTGGAGTGGTGGCAAAGTTGGAGCCCAGGCACTGCCACTACGGCTGTGAAAGGGAGATTTCATTCCCCTTCGGCCGCAAAGCCACCACTCCCCTGAACCACCTGTACATAGAGACATATGTACACGCTCATGCATGTGTTTTTTTTGCTGGGTGGGGTCTAACATTTCTTTTACTGGTTTCACTGGGGCAGGTGCATGCTTTGCAATGAAAAGGCAGGTTTTATTCCTCCCTTTTGAAGTGGATGCCAGCGAAAAAGAAACCCTGCCTGCTCTGGGTCCTGGGGGAACATACATAAGGTGTCCTCCTGAGAGCCCCACTAGTACTCCCACCACTCTCCACACCACCCTGACATCTCCTTACCAGGGCTGGGCTACTTTTCCTCCCCAGTGGGTGAGGGGTTCATGGTGCTTTTTATTTGCCATTCAGATCCGCTCTTTGGCTGTCATTGCTTTCTTATTTCCTGTATATATATATGTTAATTAATTGTAAGTATACATGCATGTATCATTATATATATATTTATTATTTTTGTTTTGTTGTGTATAATTCTGTCACATGTAATTTTTTTTATGGGGGGGTGGTACAGCTGAGGCTGCTGCTGCCCCCTACTTTGGCCCCCAAAGTGTGCATGTGCCCCTGAGTCCCCTTGCCCTCCACAGGCTGTGGCACGGGGATACATGTGGAGCACCATGGGAGGTGGACACACCTGTCCAGAGAAGACTCGTGTACCCCCCTCGATCCCCAGTGTGTCTCTACTGTGCAAACCTCATGCTTCCCACCACCTGAGTCACACCATGCCCCACCATGCCTGGCCTTCACACCCCTACGTCTTCCCCATGCTCCCACATGCTCCCCAATGCGTTCTTGTGTCCCACCATGCCCCCACATCTCACTGCCTCTCCACTTGTGTCTTGCTGTCCTCCCACACCTGTCCCTCCATGCTTTTCTACATGTCCTGCTATGCTCCCATGTGTCCCACCACACCCCCATGTGTCTCCTCTGCCCCCTCATGCACCCCCTATGTGTCCCACATGTCCCTCTGCACCTTCATGAATATCCCCATGTGCCATGCATGCCCCCCACACCCTCCCTCCATCCCACCCTGCATGTCTCCAGTGGTCCCCAATGCATGTCCTACTATGCCTCCATGCCTGTTTCTTGAATCCTCTCTGTGTGTCCCCTCCTTGCTGCCCCAAACCTTGCTGTCCCTGAGGCAGTGGAGTCTGACGACAGTTTGGTACAATGTGCTGCCAAAGTCCAAGGTGGCAGTTTGCCATTTTGGGAGAAGTGGCTCCCACAACAGCAAGGATGCCATCCAAGATGAAAGCAAAGACTCCTCTCCTCTTGTGATGCACATTATCACCCTTTAATAAGCACTGCTTATTTCAAGCCCATCTGAGTACAGTCTTTCCTTTGGGGGAGAATTCGAGGACTTGAAACGTGAGTGTTTTGGTGTAACCTGCCTGCTTGTGACACACTGACCTGTTCCTGAAATAAGAGTGCAGGTGGCTCTCCAGCTCCTTCAGTCCAGGGCTGCCTCAGCTTTCAGGTTATAACACGTCCCCAGGAATTATTTCAAGCTCTAGCAAGGAAAATACATGGCAAACTGTCCAGCTGCTTGCAGTAGCCCTGCAACAAGACCTGTATCATAAAAGTATGACTACATGTTGCAAAAGAGAGAGGGTGCCCCACAGCATAGCTGCATGTTGAGGTGAGTCCTGCTATAACCAAAGTAGGTTGCTATTAATAAAAGCAATAAACCTATTGCTACATGCTTTTTAAGCCAACTTTCAGGTGACAAACAAACAACCTGATGGACCTTCCCCAGGTTGGTATTCTGGTGTTTGCTTTGAGTATTGACATTTCATACCCTGTTGTTAAAGGCTGGGAAGAAATCCAGTCATTGATTGGTACTGTGTTATCTTTGTGAAAAGGTGCAGGGCCCTCATTTTCATATTATTTGTGTATCTTCTCATTTTACTGGGCATGGAGAAAGGAAGGGCATGTCTGTGACACTGTGTGGTGCAGACACCTCCCACCCTGGATGCGTACCGAAGTGACACCATGGCTGATGGACAAGGCTTGGCTGCATGGGTTAGACTGGTTTCACTTCCAGCCCAGCATCCATCTCCAGCTGTGCCAGATTTTTGGGGAGGAGGAAGGACGGATCTTGTGATGCTTCCCCTGCCAGCCTCTGAGATCTCTGTTCCTTTCCTGTAGTTTCCTAGTGCTTGACTTTGTTTCTTGACTGCTGCCAAGGCTTGAACTCATGGTGGACACTAAACACAGGACCCGGCTCTTGACCAGCAGTGGTCTGTGCAGAGCCCATGACTAAGACTCTCTTTTACCCCTCCAAGTACCTAGTTTTGCAGTCATGTGTGTTGAATTTCATCTGCCCTTTGACCACTCACCCTGTCTGCAGTTCTCACAGCACGTCCATGTCCTCAGATAACTTCTTATTGGCAGCAAGCTCCCTCACCTCACTCTTCAATCCTTTTCCAGGCCATTTACGAAGATACTGAGCAGACAAGGTTGCTGTGCAGACCCCTGTGGAAGGTCACGGCTATCATGCTGCCATTGTGAGAGCTGGCTGTCTACTCCTGACCACCGTTTCCTGTTTTTCAGGCCATTATCTATAGATAGCAGGTCCTACTCTCTTATGCCTTTGTCTCACTTTGTCCTAAGCAACACCTTGGGCTAATGGAGGTGTTGTGCCCACAGGAACGGGTGTGCTTGCCTGAGGCTTGGGATGGCTGTACATGTGCCTGCAGGTCCAGAGTTATGCCACCACTCTGGTGTCTTTGGTAGGAGTATGCGTGGTTTGGGTCCTCTTTGCAGTCAAAGGGAGAGAGGGGCAATTCTGGTCCCTCCAAGGGGCTGATCCCTGCCCAGTGAATCATCTAGGGGGTCCTGCATCCACCAAGCTGCTGACTCAGGGCTGAACAGCAAATAATAGTCCCTGCTCAGCAGAAGTCTATAAGCACGTGTGGCATATTCAGTGTACGCACACAAGTTATTGGGACCAATATGGTTTCTGAGCAAGCTCAGGTGATTTTGCATCTGGGACAGGGCTCAGAGCATGTGCTTTCAGCACTACTGTTTTTCTCATATGGTGGTGAGTCAAGCTCAAGACCTTTATTGACTTTGCTCTTACTCTGATGGGTTCCTCCTGGTTGCCCTTAAATACTCAAGGTATATAACATGCAACTGCATTGAGTTCCCTTCACTAGCACCACTTAGGTAGTCTATACAGTACCAATAACAGCATCGTGGTAGCACATACTGGACAGGCACGACTTGTTTCCCTTCACTCAGCTCTGGATGACAAAAGTAACATGAAATGGCAACAATTCTCTTATTGTTTTATTTAATGATAATTTTCTTCTCCCTTCTATCCCCACACCACTGAGAGATGTTTTGGCAGTTTCCAAACATCCCCCTGTTCACATTCACTGAGTGTTACTGCAGGCATTTCTTTCATGTGACAGCTTGAAAAAGGGATATGAAAGCTTTCCTTCTTGTCTTCCTGGCCTTTCCCTCCATCATCTGACCTTCATGAATGCTCTCCAGCAAATAGTTTGCCTTTCTTGCATGGTAAGATCTGGAAATAATTGCCTGCCGCAGCACTTATTTCCATCAGTGAATAAGCTTGTGTAATCACACTGTGGTCTTTGCTCCACAGTTAATTTTCTTAACTCAGAGATACACTTTTTTTTTTTCCCCACCATTGCATATATTCTATTTATCCCCATGCTTCACTGTTGCCAAAAAAGTAGGAAAAATAAGGGGTAATCACCACTTAAATACCTTCAAACCAGTGCCATGCGTGGGGAAAAAAATCCAAAACCAAGGCAAAAGTCCTAGTGTCCTCAAAAGAATGTGCATGGAATGTGCCCTAGCCAAAGAACCTGTTTTTTCTGATGGATCATATTAAAACCCAATATTCTGACAATCTGCGAAGCCACCTTTTGATTCCTTGGATCTCCAATCACAGATCAAATGTTGGCTCAGATTAGCGGCTCAGTTGTGATGTTTCTTGCTCCTCGTTTGTTTGTGTTTGGTATAGCAAGTTCTGTGAGCACTGAATGTCATAATCTTGTGTCATTGTATAGCTCCAAGGAGATTACTGATAAATATCAGCAGTATACGTGCACACATAATGAATAGAGGCAGCAGCCAAACAGGAGAGTAACTGCTGTCTTAGTGGAGCTTATCAACTTAAATTAGGCTGAAACAGGTTTTGGGGGTGGATGCCACCTTTTTAATTTCCTGGGGAAAAAAAAGGCCAATGTACATCTTTCGAAAAATATGCCCTGAGATATGTACTTCATGTGACAGGGAAGGAGCTGTGGATACGCATGTGCTTTTTCATTATTATTATTAAGTCTAGAATTCGCACTGGAACCAGCCACAGAGAAATAAACTGGCCCTGTTCAATCTGGACATCACCATGACCTGCCCCCCATTAAAGCATCCAATTCCTCACTGAGTATCACTCCTGTGCACTCATCTCCTTGAAGTGACCCAGAATCAGGTGATCTGAATGTCCTCCTTACGTCTGAGCGATATTTCAATGTCTTCCAGAATCCCAGCATGCACCACGGAGAGGTTGTTCCTATCTCCCCCCATTTTCAAAGTCAGGTCTCTACAAGGGGGGCGGTGGGGTGGGGCGGGGCTGGTGCAGCCACGCCACTTTCACACCTCCAAGCAGAACTACTCCAGGTTTTGCTAAAAACAAAGGAGCTCCAAAATACAACTGAGGAGCCAAATAATTTCTCTAACTCCAGCATTATCCAAAAGCCAACCTGTAATGGCTATCTGGTTGCTTATCCATGGTCTTTCTACAAAGGAAATTATTCCAACTGAAAAATCTGGGCAAGCTTTTGCCAGATGCAACTAGATGTGCAAGCTGTTTTATGCCATTCCATTTATTCAAAGCAGCAGTAAAACCAGACTAAGTAGCTACTTTTACAGCTTGGGAGTGATCTAAAGCAGTAGGATAGCAAATCTATCCTGAATACATTCATGCTTTAGAGGTAAATGTGAAATTTTAGTCACGCTGAAATTTATGAGGCTCTTCCTAGGATTTCTCATCCACTGCCTTGGAAGACCTGTCTGGGATTCAACATCAACCCACCATCTGTAGGATCATCTCTACAGGTGCTAGAGTTCAGTTAATCACAGCTGAGGTTCACTGGGTCGACAACTGCCAAGGAGGAGCCACTGCAAGGCAGGTTTCCATCTCTGTTGGCTGGCATTGATGTGAAGTCAGAGGAGTTATTCTCAGTGTGTGCTGGTTTAATTAACATGAGTCAGATCCTCAGTTAGTGAAAATTAGCAAAGAGGGAAATGTTGGGGAATTCCTTGCTGATGAGAACTGTGGAGAAATGTACGCAGTGATAGGATTCCCAGATCCCTCGCTTGGCTAATGAGTTGTGCCGCACAGGCTGGATCCCTGTGGTGCAAATGTGGGATAATCAGTGTGGTCTGGAATCGCACCCACAGGAAAGACAGTCTGTCATGCTCCCGCGCTGCAGCCTAAATCTTCTCCCATTCCGAGTTAATAATAAACACAACCCAGCAAAGTGATATACGTGACACGTTTATTACCATATCCTATAGAAGCAATTTCCTTTTTGCTCTGTTTTCTCACCGACAGTGTAATTACCGAGTTAGAGAACACGGGAAAAAAAAAAAGAAAAAAGTTTCCAGATTTGATCTTTCCCAGATGAAATGGCAAATTTAACAAACCAGTGTAATCTCTTCAGAGATGTAAGGAGATATACCTTAGGGTTAACAGCTGCAGTTCAGCAGGTCTTCAAGTGAAGGGAAACAGTGAAATCAACTCCATATAGGTACAGCTTAGCAGCAGGAGGTTTTTAAATGCTTATTATACCCAAGTGCCTACATGGAAGGCAGGCATCGTGACATTCCCAGCTATGCTTTGCAAAACAAACCCAGCTACTGTTCCTCGCAGAACAGATTGCTCAGTTCCATATAAAAAAATAATTAGAGGCAAAATATAAAACTATAGAATCACAGAATGGTTTGAGTTGGAAGGGACCTTTAAAGGTCATCTCATCCAACCCCACTGCACTGAGCAGGAATGTCTTCAACAAGATCAGGTTGCTCAGAGCCCCATCCAACCGGACCTTGAATATTTCCAGGGATGGAGCATCTACTACCTCTCTAGGCAACCTGAGCCAGTGTTTCACCACCCTCACTGTAAAAAATTTCTTCCTTTTATCTCATCTGAATCTACCTTCTTTAGGTTTAAAACCATTACCCCTTGTCCTATTGCAACAAACCCTACTAAAAAGTCTGCCTCCATCTTTCTTACAAGCCCGCTTTGAAGTAAGGGACCGCTGACTTTATCAGAGCTAGGATAAAGCATGCTGCCTTGTCTTGGGTTGCACAGGGAGGGAACACCATGTGTTTTGTTTTGCATGTTCTTTCCAGTCACTCTGTAGCCCAGTCACCAGGGAACCTGTTTAACCGGGGACCAGAAAATAATCCCTCTATTGCAAATTGCTCACCAGCAGGTGCCGTAAACTGTCCTAATAGTTGCATAAAACAGAAGGCTGAGAGGAGTGTGAGTGAGGGTGTGCAAGCTGACAAACACAGGGAAAAGAGGCTGTTGGATCTCTCTGCATGGATGTGCCCAGTGAGAAATAGTTTCCATGCACGCTTTCAACCTCTTCTGCTTGGAAAGAAAGGACACAGCCCTAGGGCATGATCACTACAATGGGCTCTATGTAAGATTCTGCTCATATGCATTTGTCAAACTGTGGTGAGTGCAGAGCAGCGTGGCAATGTGTCCTCATTCAGCAGTGCTTCCCATGGGCGTTGGATCATGCTGGGAACTGGGCAGGCCACTGGTTGATTCAGGCAGGCTGCAGGAACTGGGATTCAATCTAAGGTGCTTGAGTTTTAACCTCTAAAGTCCCAAATTATTTGGCTTCTGAAAACCTCAGAGGGCCTGCATCAATCTCTCTGCCTATGGGCCATCACAAGCAGGAGCGCTGTCCAGGTGGCAGGACCTGGGGGTTAAATCATCTCCTGGAAAGTGCTCTCTGCTTCCCTGTTGATCCAAGATTTGGAAAATTTCAGGACATACTGCAAAACCTGTGCTTATGCATGTCTCCCCGCTCCATGCTAGCTTTCAAGAAGGGTAGTTTAGCAGTAGAAAACCAAGGAGGCAGAGACAGCCAGCAGAAAGGTGACATGGATGGAGTGGTGGTAGAGAAGACAGATGTGGTGTTGAAAGGCAGACAAGGGCCTCACGCTCACCCTTCCCCAACATTGCCAGACCAAGGGCACCCCAAAGGCATCTCCAGACCTAGCACAAGGGGGACCCCTTGGAAGTGTCAAACCCCTCTTCTCTCCACAGCAGGTCTTGCTTTTGGGGGGCTGCTGTCCAGTGGGGCTGGTTCTGAAAGTCACCACCACTAAGGCAGGTGTTGGGAGCCCCCAGGAACCCCCCGAGGCTCTGAAAGCCCTGGTGTGTACCCCTCACAGGCAAACTAAACTGATCAATGGATCTGGTGCCACAGCACAATTTCTGCTTCTTGCCAGGCAGCTGTTGTGAGGTTGGTTTGAATGGGGATATTTACTACAGCCGAGGGGAGAAATGGGTACCCTTGGGTTTGTGATGGTAGGATATCCCTGCGCTGTGGGTCAAACATAAAGAAGTCATTAAGTTTAATCCTTCCGAGGCAGAAATTATGGGTGAGATTTCAGCTGGCATAAATCAACATAGCTCTGCTGGGGTCAATGGAACAAACCTAGCTTGTGCCAGCACAAGCCCTGGACTGATGCCTGCCATTGTCCGCAGTCAGAAACACTGCTGAGTGCCATGAAATTAGAATGAAAGATTAATAAAATCATATTTTGCATTGTCCTCAGCACAGACAGGCCAAGTGGAATAGCACAGCAGCCATGTATTGCCAGTGGCTCTGACCCATGTTGTTTTCAAAACTCACTGGTGTGTATGGAAATTAATACGGTTACATGGTGAAAAGTATTATTCTCTGTATTATTTGGTAATTTAGCCATATGGCTAAACTATTAACTTCATTTAGTCTTATAGTTTTTATTTTAATTCACGCACAGCACTTCCAGCTGCTTCATAAACTGAGCTGTTCTCTGGACAATATTCCTGGGAATTGAGGAGCTGGTGCTCCGCAGGGGTTTGCTCATACACTGCCCCTGATACCAGTCAGAGCCAGGTGTGTCAGAGGAAACATGGCTTCAGTTCTTCATCTCTTCCTGCATTTCCTCCAGAATTCCTCTTTACTGACAATAGCTCTGAGATAACAATTCATTACAATTTAAAATAACCATGGTCATGTGGCAAGTTGAAGTCCACTCCTTTCCTTTTACAATAGGTGTGACACCATTCCAGTGAAAGACTTAACGTGCTATGTACTAGCCTAACATTCTGTCCCTTTTTCCTTAAAAAACAAAATTTTTGTTTTTCTAAAATACAACCATTTGCTACCTATGGTTTAAACCCCCTGCAAAAACTTGTGATTGCATTTCGTAGGTCCTATTTCAAACTCGCTTGATGTGATGTTGTTTAGGATATTAAAAGGTATTATTGCCTTAAAAACAGTAATAGTATATTTGCTATTTAAGCATATCACACAACAGAAGCAATTTTGTAGTACAGCTGAACAATGGACCTGAAAAAAAAAGCAGATTAAATTTTATTTCTTGGAGGAGTAATAGCCTTTATTCTTTCAATTACTCATCTATGTCTTCTCAGATTAGAGTTAATTGCTGAAAAAGGTAAGCTGTTCTTGCTTTCACTGTTACAGCTAGGGAGCTACTGGATCAGTATGGCATGGTGCATGTTCATTTTGCTTTGAGAGATGTATTCTGGAGTGAAAATTGACAGAAAATTTCAGCAGACAAAAAAACCTCCTGAATTTGCACAAGGCCTGCAAATGCTGCTGCTGCAGAGTAAGTTTTTGCAACATTTTCTATAAAGACAGATATGCAGAATTGGGATTGTGATGTTGTCTTAGAGATTATGAATGCATCAATTCTTAAATGCATTAGTGCTTCCATTTTTTGTCCATGGCACACACGGGGTGTCTCACTGTGCATTTTGTTGTAAAGAAGGAGCCTTGCTAGGCTAGCTGGATGACAACAGAAACACTAATAGGCACTTTGGATCTGCTAAAGGGTTGTCAAGTGTCTGCAGATCCCAATTTGATTTCTTCTAAGCTGGAAAAGACTTCTTAAACAGCTGTTGCTGGGACAGCCTTGGTTCCTGGCCTTGGCTGATTCTTGTTGCAGAGAATCATGTAATAGAATCATGGAATGTTTTGGGTTGGAAGGGTCCTTTAAAGGTCATCTAGTCCAACCTCATTGCACTGAGCAGGGACATCTTCAACCTAGATCAGGTTGCCCTGAGCCCCATCCATCCTGACCTTGAATATTTCCAGGGATGGAGCATCTACCACCTCTCTGGGCAACCAGTGCCAGTGTTTCACCACCCTCATTGTAAAAAAATTCCTTCCTCATATCTAATCTGAATCTACTCCCTTGTAGTTTAAAAGCATTAGCCTTTGTCCTATGGCAACAGGCCTTGCTAAAATGACTGTCCCCATCTTTCTTATAAGCCCCCTTTAAGTACTGGAAGGCCACAATAAAGTCTCCTCAGAGCCTTCTCCAGGCTGAACAACCTCAACTCTGTCAGCCTTTCCTCATAGCAGAGGTGCTCCATCCTTTGGATCACCCTCTGGACCCCTCCAACAGGTTCATGCCCTTCTTGTGCTGAGGACTCCAGAGCTGGATGCAGTACTCCAGGTGGGGTCTTGCCAGAGTGGAGTAGAGCAGCAGGATCACATCTCTTGACCTGCTGGCCACACTTCTTCTGTTGTAGCCCAGGATATGGTTGGCTTTCTGGGCTGAGAGAGCACATTGTCATCTCGTGTCCAGCCTTTCATCCACCAGAGCATCTTAATAGCTCAGACTGGCAGAACTTGGGTTCTTGTGAAGCTCACCTGTGGTATCTATATCAGTTGTATCTCAAAGGCAGCTCTGATTTCTCCTGGATTCCTTGTTCCATGTCTTGCTAGTTAATATGGGTATTTATTGTTTGAGCCGCTGGGTCTGCATTGTATGAATTACCATGGCAGACATGTGAAGCTGAAACATTAATTCCTTTGGTAGGATTAATTCCTGGAATTCAAGAGGGTATTCCATTGATCTTAAGGATCCCAATGTCTCTCTGTTGATCCAAGGACAGTGGAAGAAAAAAGGGGAGTCAGACCTGCTGGCTGCTCTGATCTGCGCCTCTTCCCTCCCCTTTCTCTCTTCGTTGAATATTGAGGAAGCGTGTAGGCATTAGTCTTGGACATTAACACCCTGTTTCTACTCCTCACAGCATCCTAACTCAGTGCTTTGCCTGTGTCCATGTCTCTGGTTTTGCATATCATTACCCCCTGGTAATCACACGTTCAACTTAATTTACACCTGGAAAAACTTCCCTGTCAGGAGCAGGACATGGGAAGGGTTTAATTCCCTGCTGCAGCCTCCAGTTTAGCTGCAAGATGAGACAAAGCCAGCTTTGCTCAGCGCCTGTATGGCAGCAGAACACTGGGCTGGTAGAGGAGGAAGGGTGATGGGCAGCCTGTGGTCCCCTTCTGCTGCAGGCTTTCTGTCTAACCTGGGGGTCATTCCATCTCAGCGTTGTCTGCTTTGGCCTGCGGAAGGTGTCCAGTGGAGCATTTGCTCAGCTTTGTAAAACCTTTCACTGTTACAGGTGGGCTGCTTTTCCAAAACTTCCCTAACTGTTCTCGCACCATCGAGCTTGGCTTCTTTCCTGTCTTCATTTAAATCCCCCTTGAACACTCACTCCTTCCAAGAGGCCTATAAATGCTAACCTATGTCAAGATAATGTCATTATCACTACCATCAATGGAGTAACTCATCAAGTGCTGAAATAAATCACTTTCCCTGGGGATTACTGCCTAAAAGCCAAATGTAATCGGTAAAGCTTGGATTTGACAAGGCTGTCACGGATAGAATTCATGTACTAATGAGTTTCAGCCTAAAGTCCACATTGGTAATGTGTCTGTGGCTTTAACAAAACTTCACAGAGACCTTCTTCTTAGCATTTGTTCCTTATTAGATATGCTGCTTGTCAGATATATGTTCCCACTAGATGCGAAAGCTTTTTCTTCCTCTTCCCCCAGCTGAACAATAGGTCTCTGAGCATTGTGCTGCTAAATACTGTTTACTAAAATAATTTTCTCTCTGTTGGAGTAATGTACCTCTTCAACCTAAATCCACATGCGAGCTATACTAGTGCCTGTCCACAGAGGGATACTGCCTTTTGCAGCAGTTCTTATAAAATAGTTCCTCCTGACAACTGCTGAGAGCAAAATAAAGGTGCTACCCGTTCACTGTGCTATCAGGAGAAAACTTGAATCATCGATAAGGATGGTTTCTAAGCAACCAAATGCAGTCTACAACCCTAATAACAGCACTTCGAAAGTAAATCGCTTAGTCTGGTAGATGCGAAGGCCCACTCTCCAATTAATGGCAAACGCACATCGGCTGCATTGCCTGGCAGACATTAACAGGGCGGAAGTGGTCCTAAAACAACACTTTAAGTGCTAGAACAAAAATCAGAGGCATTCAGATCTCCTAAAGACTAATTGTTTTAAAGAGGCTTTGCAGAAAATGTCCTAAAGGTTTTAAAAGATCATAACAATTTTTACCTTTTCTACCCTATAGGCTATTTTGATGAATTGTGTCTCGGTTCAAGGATGACTCCTAAAAGCTACAAAGAAGATATTAATTGCCACAGGTTTTTTAATATCTTTGCCTAACTTTGCCGATAGAAAAGTGACCTAAGTGCAACCAAGCGTGTTTATTACAGTGCAGCATCTTTATAAACTCACTGTTTGTAAGAGAATCATATACTGCATCATTGTCTGCTCTACTGAAATGTAAACACAGGTCAAAATAGGATAAAACCCCCCATCTTTTTCAGTAGGTAATATGGAAACCTGTAAAAAAAATCTTTCCCTGTCTCAGTTCACTGCCTAAATTCACCACTTCTCAGCTCTACTCCCTGCCATGTAGCTTCCTTTCTTGTCTGCTTCTCTTCTGTGTCATACTGCTGAGAGAGGATGATGTTGCCGGAGAGTTGGTCCCCAATGAGCTGGTCCCAGAATAGGTCCTGTCTGTGGCTGGTAGCCCTTTTCCTCTCCCCATGGAAAAGGGTGCAGCCCCTAATTTCTCTTAGCTGGGGAACAAGCCAAGAGGACTCACATCTTCATCACCATCTTGCTGGTACCTTTTAACAAGCCTGGAAGGACTTAGGGGACCTGATGGGTCATGAAAATGGAGGTATTGTTTTAAAAAGCACTGCAGAAGAGAGCAGCTGGCAGCCAGTTGTTGCTCCTCATGCATTTTGTGAGGAGGGCGAGGGCTGCAGTGACTGGTCCTCAGGTGGCCCCATCATGGACATGTTGCTAGGAACTGAGTGTTGCTACTATGGAGCACTTGAAAATGGAAGACTGGCATTTTGGCTGGAGAAGAAGGCATCCTTGGTGGTTAGGGACCAAGGGAGGGAGGTGGTGGTGGGGAGCCAGGGAAAGCCTGCTCCCTCATTCACTCATGCATGGCACTGAAAAGGTCACAAACCCTGCAGTCCATGTGAGAACAAGGACCAGAACTTCAAAAAAGTGGATGTTTACTGGGGGAAACAGGCGCCATGGCCACCCAGGAGACTGAGCAGCTTACAAAGAGCTTTTCATGCTGCAGTTTGGGGCCTTTTAAGTGGCATGCTAAGATGTCCCCATAATTTCCCTCAGCTTAGCTGTAAAAAAGGCTTTGGGAATATGTCATCTGCCCTTGCTCTGTCTGATTTGCCTAGTAAGACAGTGTCTGGCACAGTGATAGTACTGAACACTACTGAAGAACAAGTAATACTGAATTACTTGTAAGATGGCACTAGAGGAGTTGTAGAAGCTCAAGGATACAGAGAACAAGAGTGGAAATCTAGATCTGGGAATTGGGAAAAAGAAAAATTATGACTCTGGGAGTATTAGCTGCAGACTTCTCTGTGTAATGCACATTTGCCAAATATTTAAAAAAATAGGGAATGGCGTCATAGGGTCTGTCCATGTGTGAAACGCTCCTGGCAGGCTTGATGTATTTAGTTTTGGGAACATACCCTCCATTTCTTCAGCTGCATGCAAGAACTGGTCTCCCTTCCACCCGCTCTCATGGAAGGACATTTGAGCAGAAGTCTATCCACAGGGCACCTGTTGGGGAGCAGAAGGTCTTTGAGCCCATGGAGAGCAACCACATGGCAATGTTGTGTATGGGCCACTGAGGTGGTGCTTGACAGAGAACTCAGAGTGCCATGCAAGAAATGATGAGAGAGGAGCCACTTTCACAGCAAGTATGATGCTGTCTTTAGCTGCGTGACCGTTAGCACAAAGGGATTCAGAGCAGACAGATTTGGAGACTTGATGAGCAATCAGAGGTTTCAAAAGGAGAATTCTGGGTACCTGCAGGGACTCTCATCTAATCCGGAAGAGTTCTCCAGGATTAGGAGAAAACTAAAGAAAAGAAATGCGAGTATGTGGGTTTCCACCCTGCCCCACCCCAATCTATATATTTCTCATGCTGCCTGATTAAAGAGTGGAAACCAAAGTGAATCCTGCAAGCACTAAGGGTGTTCTGGGGCCTAAAAGTAAGGAGTCCAATGAATGTTTGCACTTGTGTAGAGATTATTTCATGTCTTTTTTATTTCATGGCGTATTAGGCAAGCATGGAGTTGGAAACTGCAATGACAACGGTCGCCTCTTGCTAGAGTTTTGTGCTGAGCAGCAGCTTACCATCACCAACACTATCTTCCAGCAGAAAGACAGCCTGAAGACAACCTGGATGTATCCTCGATCTAAACACTGGCACCTCATTGACTATATCTTAGTGCGCCAGAGAAATGTTCGCGATGTCTGTCACACCCGAGTGATGCCTAGTGCAGAATGTCAAACAGACCACCGCCTTGTGCGCTGCAAACTTAACCTCCACTTTAAGCCCAAACCTAAGAGGGGCGGCATTCTGAGGAGGAGGCTCAAAGTTAACAATCTTCAAACAGCTGCAGTGAGAGACAGCTTCCAGGCAAACCTTCAAACTAGGCTTGAAGACCATCCCATAGACTCTTCTCCTGAAGCGCTTTGGCAACATATTAAAAATAGCATCCTGCAGTCCTCTGAAGAATTCTTAGGGTTCTCCTCAAAGAAAAACAAAGACTGGTTTGATGAAAACAATCCAGAGACCCAGGAATTGCTGGCAAAGAAGAGATCTGCTCACCAAGCACACCTCGCTCAACCATCTTGCCATGTAAGAAAAGCAGCCTTTCGTCTTGCATGCAGTAAACTCCAACAGAAACTTCGAGACATCCAGAACAAGTGGTGGCTCAACCTAGCAGAAAAGACTCAACTATGCGCAGATTTGGGTGACCACAGAGGATTCTATGAGGCTCTGAAAGCAGTGTACGGACCCACACACCAAGTTCAAAGCCCCCTACTCAGCGCAGATGGCCAAACGCTTCTCACAGATAAAACCTCCATCCTGAATCGATGGTCTGAACACTTTCAAACTCTCTTCAGTGCCAACCGTGCAGTCCAAGACTCAGGAATCCAGCTCATCCCAAAACAAACGGTGAAAAATGAATTGGATATAGCCCCTACTATGGGAGAGACCCTTAAGGCCATACAGCAGATGAAAACCGGCAAGGCAGCTGGAGTCAACGGAATCCCACCTGAAATCTGGAAACATGGAGGCCAAATGCTCCATGCTAAATTTCACGAGCTAGCTGTGCGCTGTTGGGAACAAGGCGAACTACCACCAGATCTCCGTGATGCAATCATCATCACCCTGTACAAGAGAAAAGGAGTAAAGTCAGACTGCTCAAACTACCGAGGCATAACTCTGCTCTCCATTGCTGGAAAAATCCTCGCAAGAATACTATTGAACAGATTGGTACCCGCTATCGCAGAAGAACTTCTACCTGAAAGTCAGTGTGGTTTCAGAGCCAACAGAAGTACCACAGACATGGTATTCGTTCTCAGACAACTGCAAGAGAAGTGTAGGGAACAGAACAAGGGTCTCTATGTAACTTTCGTTGATCTCACCAAAGCCTTTGACACTGTGAGCAGAAAAGGTCTGTGGCAGATCTTGGAACGATTAGGATGTCCCCCCAAGTTCCTCAAAATGATTCTCCTGTTACATGAGGGGCAGCACGGCCAAGTCAGATATGGCGATGCACTCTCTGAGCCCTTCCCAATAGCCAATGGTGTGAAACAAGGTTGCGTTCTCGCACCAACTTTATTCAGTTTTCTTCAGCATGATGCTCCAAAGGCTCACGGCAGACCTTGACGAACAAGACGGCATTTATATCCGATATCGTACCGATGGGAGCCTTTTCAACCTAAGGCGACTGAAGGCCCACACCAAGACCCTGAATCACCTTGTCCGCGAGCTGCTTTTTGCTGACGATGCCGCCCTTGTTGCCCACACAGAAGCAGCTCTGCAGCGCTTAACATCCTGCTTTGCAGAGGCGGCTGAGCTTTTTGGGCTGGAAGTCAGCTTGAAGAAGACAGTAGTTCTCTACCAACCAGCACCACAAGATGATTACCATCATCCCCACATCACCATTGGCGAGTCAGAGCTTCAGCCAGTCCAGCAGTTCAGCTATCTGGGTAGCATCATCTCCTCAGATGCCACGATCGACAAAGAGATAGACAACAGAATAGCAAAGGCAAACAGAGCTTTCGGAAAACTCCATAAAAGAGTCTGGTGCAATAAACACCTGAAGAAAAGTACAAAGATCAGTGTCTACAGAGCCATGGTATTGTCTACTCTTCTGTACGGGTCTGAATCATGGGTCATCTACCGCCACCATCTGCGACTCCTCGAACGCTTCCATCAGCGCTGCCTCCGCACAATCCTAAACATCCACTGGACTGACTACGTGACTAACGTTGCTGTCCTTGAACAGGCAGACGTCACCAGTATTGAGGCCATGTTGCTGAAAACGCAGCTGCGTTGGGCAGGGCACGTCTCCAGGATGGTGGATCACCGCCTCCCTAAGGGCGTGTTCTATGGTGAACTTGCCACCGACTGCCGCAAGAGAAGAGCTCCAAAGAGGAGATATAAGGACTCCCTGAAACAACACCTCAGCCTAGGCCATATTGACCACCATCAGTGGTCCACCCTGGCCTCCAATCGGGAGATTTGGAGACACACCATACATAACGCTGCTGTCTCCTTTGAGAGCACGCGTAGAATCAGTCTCGAGGAGAAAAGACAGTGCAGAAAGAACCGTGCCTCGACTATACCACCCAAGGAGACCCTCCGGTGTGCTCTTTGCAACCAGTCTTGCCTATCCCGCATTGGCCTTTTCAGCCATCAGCGCGCTTGCAATAAGCGTGGGCAAAGCCCTTCCCAAATCTTCGTCCGCGAAGCCAAGCCATGATGAAAAATGAAGAAAGTAAGCTATGTAATATTGCGTATGAGTAGCAGCAACCAAGGACACAGGCAAGTCCAACCACATGCAACCCATGAATCCAAGGGCGATGAATTCTACAGCTGAAACTGAAGAAGGAGCTTTTGAGCATGACTCCCCCACTGACAGAGTGGGGAACTGCCATGACTCTTCCACAGCTAAATTTGGGTCATCAAACCCAGCCTGGAGGTGGTTTTTGGTTCTGGGCGACCCCCTGCTCTGTGCTGAGGAACTCTTGAAGTGAGAGTATGTTGGTGCATCAGGATACCCTGGACTGATGGCAGTGGAGGGGCTGTAGGAGAGGCTGGGATGGGAGACCATCATAGACCCGTCTCTGCCATCCTGGACCCATCACAACTATGAGTGTATTGGCATTATTGGGACCCACCTGCCTATGCTGTGTCAGCCATGGCAATGTTCTCGTGGCACAGGACCAAAACACTGAATAGCAGCTGGAGTGTGGAGAGAGCATAAAGAGTGGAAAAATCTCTCTTATACCCCTCCATCACAGCATATCCATGCTATTAATTACCTGCAAGGAGCAAATTCAAAAGTGCAGACATAAGAGATCTCTAGGGTCTCCAGAGCTCTTGCAAAAGCAGAGTTAAAAAGCCCAGAACATCCTTCTCAGTGCAGCTTCAGACGTCCTTCTCCTTTTTAGAAAATTTCTATGTCAGCTTCTCAGCTGTCCTTGCATATGGGGTACATATGGAGGAGGAAAAGAAAAAAAACCAATGACTGGCGCCAAACAGGGCCTGCTGCAGCTTTTAACAGTCCTCTCCGCTTACTATTAAAATGCAGCTTTGCCCATTGAAAATACTACTTTATTGCTGCAAAAATGCTTCCCAAAGACATGGCCCTTGGAGCGCAGCAGGGAAATGTGCTGCAAAGCAGGCAGCTTCAGAGTGGCAGGAGGAGGGGCTCAGAGCATCAGACAGGTCAGGCTGTCCCAGAGACACTCAGACCTACTGACCTGGGAGGCAGGGGCTCAGCAGCCTGGGGACATGGTGGATATATGGGCTGGGGTCATTATGGGAGAAAGCAGCAACTATGCATGATGTGCCTTGCTCAGGCTGCCTTGTGTAATGAGTCAGGGGGTGGGACCGTGCTTGGCCCCCCAACTATCCACCATGTTTCACTCCCTGCCATGCCTCCCTAGGTGGGCAGCTTTCTTCCATCTCACCTGGACATCAGTGAGGACATGTCTCCAGCTTCAACAGACTGCCTTCACCTGGTACCTGGCCCTCTCCTTTTAACATCCCTGAAGTCTTGGCCTCATTTCCATGCTCCCCAGCCCACGTGCATCAAAAATCAATTGTACATGCCTCTTTGCACGCCACCACCATGACCCAGTCTGGGGGCCAGCTGGTCCTTCTGCTGTCCTGTATGTTGCATGATACTGTCCAGGGGGGTCAGCCCCAGCAGGGACTCCTTTCTCCATCAGTGCTGGAAGGAGGCAGAAGAAGAAGTGATGGTTGAGACCTAGAGAGCAACACACCAGTGGGGCCTGGGAAACCCATCTGTTACTGATGCCTATGGTGGGCTGCGGTGCTGTTGCCATCCCCGGAAAGTGGCTGGCAGCTCCTTTGAAGCCACATGCCCCCCATCTGCCTGCCAGATGCCCTCCCTGCAGTGGCTGCCCGCAAAGGCATTGTGGGCGGGAAGTGGAGCAGAAGCAATGCTGAGGCTCGGGGTGGTGGGCTGCCCACGGTGGGGATGGGCAACATGCCGTCCATGCAGCATTGTAAGGTGGGTTTTTGGAGTGGTGATTGTGAACTGTGACCGTGGCCCTCTGGGTCTTCCTTCCCTCTTCCATAGAACCTGGAGGTCACCGAACAGCAGGCCAAAATCTATTTCTGATTAAGGTAAATTGCACTTCAGTGGGATGACAAATACTTGCACAGACGTACAGAGGACACTTGGCTTAGAGCTGCATGAGGAGAGTGCTGCTTATAGTATGAACCTGCATCAGGACAGCGCTGGTTACCACATAAACCTAAATCGCTGTTTCAGAGGTGCTCAAAAGCAGGGAACAAGATATGGGCTCACCATGGGCAGTGGGGTTTCTTAACCCTTTCTGCTGGTTCTTGCCAAATCTCCTAGGAAAGAGGGCTTGTTTTTTCAAGAGGTGTTTTCTTGCCTGCACTAACTCTGCCTGTTCTCACGAGCTATATGCATCTCAGCCAGCTGACAGCATCCTCAGAAATCTGTGATGGCTGCATTGCCTCTTGAAATGCAACAGAAGGCTGTGAAATACTTGATTACCAAAGCTGTGCCTTTTGGCTGCACTGCATCTGCAGTCAATATCCATTATAAGGCTTCTTGCATGACACTGCAGAATTTTCTTCAAGAAAGAGGATGCAAAATAGATGGGAAGTGGTGCACTGTGTGGTTGAGGGTTTTTTTTATCATTTTCTTGTCTTTTTATGTAGTTTCAGCATGTATATTTTTGCATTCCCCATTTCAATCATATAGAGATTAACTTACGCAGTAGACAGCCTTTACCACTGATACCTGCTCACATTATCTCTCCATAACCAAGTAAAACTTGTGTTCATCTTCTCTTGTAGCAACCCATTGGTGAAGACCTGAACTTTTTAGCAGTTATAGTCAGCTAAGACAAATTTTTTTGATGTTATTTCAGAAATAGAAAGTGAAATTACAAGTCAGTTTTCATTGGGAAAGCACTAGTTTCAAGGCATGAAAAGGTGGTAGGATTGGTAAAAAAATATGGAAAGAAAATAATGATCTTCAGGAAAACACCTTTTTTCTTTTTTTTTTCCTGGCATAGCTATGTTTCAGAATATTCTGCCCACATTCAGAGTTGCCCTTCTGGGGAAAAGAAAAGGATCCCCCTTTTCCAGAACAGCCTCTGGGAAACTGTGAGAAATCATATTTTCTGTCACCCTGGCCATGCTGAAATTTCTGTGACAACCACAGGCGAAGGTGAAAAATACTGGGTTGGAATGGAAAGGAATGAGCAGCTGTTCTCAGGGTGTAAGAAAATAACACAGGTGTTAAAGTCCCGTCCAGTGCCAACCCAAACAAAGGATGGTCTGCGCTTAATTTTCCTTAGAGTTACAGGGGTGTAATTTCCAACTACAATGAGATCTCTTCCCTTAAAATTTAGTTCAGGAATCAAGATTACTTTTTTAAACTGAAAAATTAACAAATCCAGGGATTTCTGGACTTGTGCTTTGGCAAATGAGGTCGGTTTTAATGGCATTAGTACCAAGTGGACAAATGGGACTAATTTGCAGTATAGTGGATTACATCTGTAAAAGAATTGCTGGTGAAAAAGATTTCTGTATAACGTGTTCATGATGCTGAAATCCTGGTTGTTGCTACTTACAATTTAATGCTAGTTCCCCTTCTGTTTTTTGTTTGTTTGCTTGTTTTTCTTTCATCCTGTGGCCTTTGGGGTGGGGGTGGGCAGGAAAAGAAGAAGAGAGCAAAATGATTTAGAGGATGTGAGCAGGGTCAGGGTCTGCACGCGCTAAAGAAACAACGAATTGTTTGAGGTCACAGATATTGCTAGATTGCACTCAAAATGTCCAGTACTTTTGCTCCAGCTGATATCATCAAGCAGACCTTTGTTTGTCAAACATGGTAATAAAGCCAAGCTGGCACGGTGAGGACTGTTGCTTGCTGATGCAGCTTGCCAGGGGCACTGTGCAAGCAGGAGATGCTTCAGACCTCTGCTGTTGTGCTTTCCTCCCTGGCAAGATGCACGCTGCATGCTGAGTGATTGGGAAGGGGTGGCTGAGACATGGAGGGTGGTGGGAGAGCCCTGACTCCGCTTTCTCCTGCTGCCTCCAAGGAAAAGAGGAAAAGATGTGGATATTCCTAAGGCAAGGCATGACTTCTTCTGCTGGACCCTTGGTGAGGTTTCCAGGTAGTCTTAGGAGGGAAATGAGTGGGAAAGGAACAGCCTCTCTTATCTCCATCCATGACTCTATGGGGCATGTGGGCTTTCCCTCTCCTGTGCAGCATCTCTGCAGGAGCGGAGCGCAGCAGAGCCGCTCTCGAATAGCCCTGGACAGTGCCAACATCCTCATAAAGTCCACTGATTTCAAAGGGAGTTTTGCATCAAAATGTTTTTAAACGCTTGCGACTTTGGTTTTTTTGTATAGAAGTGGCATTACTCTGAGAAAGGTTTGGCAGGCTCTGAGTTCCTCTAGACACATTTCCATCAGCAGCCAGTGCCAGGGAATTGTTATGGCTGGCTATTGCTTGAAGCAGCGCTGTAGAGCAGGTGGGAGCAAAACGCTTCTCTGGGCTGTTCTGCCTCCAGAAACTCTCGTCATGCACTGTTGGATGTGATGCTGAGTTGTTTACGCGGAATTTCTGTGGCTCTTGAAATATTCTGACCTTGAAGATGGCCTTGTTCCTGTATAAATGACTAACATTCTTCAAGTTTCTTATCTGACTGCTCTTTTTTAAAATAATAATTCTTGGGATCTGGTCTAAGATAGCAGTTTCAAATCTACATTGCTTTAGGCTTATCAAAATACACAGAAAAAAAAGAAATCCGAGGTATGTCAGAAGAAGATTTGACTAGGCAAATAAAGTTCTATTACTCCATGTAATGTTCCCTTTGAAATGTGGGTTTGCATTTTTATATTGTACCATAAACAACAGATAGCTCTTGTGCCCTTCTGAAGGCTAATTCACTCGTGTAACTTTGTGTTACATGCCTTTTGTTCAGCCTTTATAAAAAAACCTTATGTGATCTTAATAATTTTCTGCCTTCTGCATTTCTTGCTTTTCTTCTCACTTATTTTTACACTGACAGGTTCTCGACATTGCTTGTTCGGGGTGTTACATAGAAGACTTTAACAAATATAGCAGTTGTTTAAACATCAACCCCAGCAAAATGAATGTCACATCATCATTTATTTCTAGTAGGAGGTGATTTCCCTGCTTCAGAGACTAGAAGATCCTTATGTGGTGTGTGGTGAAATGAAGTCCAGGAGGAAAGAAGTGAGCAATGGAGGCAGGATGAAGACAGAATGAGCTGGTGTCCTTTTCTGTTTAACTGTAGGCACCTTCTACTACCATACTTGCTCCATGGCTCCAACAGTTGATGAGCTGATCTGATGAATTTGTACTGCTAGACTTATTCAAATATTTTGAGGCAACATGTCTAAGGTCTAAGGCTTCATTCATCCTGCACCTGAAGCATCAGAGGTAAACAGGGAGCTCACTAATTTCCCTAGTCTTCCAAAAGTGGGTTTCTCTAGAGACTGGCTCACGTGTTAGGTGGGCCACATCTTCATCTTTTTTAAATAGATTAAGGCCAGTTTTGCAAACATTGTTCCAAAACCATTTGTGTTTATTGAAAATGCAGGCAATTCAGGAAATCTTGCCAAGGAAATGGAACTCCAAGTCACCATCCCACATGCAACCAGGCAGAGAAAATATTTCTGCCTTTCGCCTAGCAAGAAATATTTGAAGACAGTTTGGAAAATCATCTTTTTAAATCACATTACAAAGGTAATTTCTACCAATGAAGATGACTGTGAGTGCTCAGCAAGATTGTCACATGCCAACAGGTAATGCTTTTCCATCAAGATCAATAGGAGCTGGCAAGGCAATACTTTCAAAGAGCCTGCTAAGTAGAAGCTCCTTTTTCCAATCTGGCCATTAAATGCTCAAGAATCTAAATCTCCATGGAGATTTAACTCCTCAGGAGTTAAGTTGCTTTTAAAAAATGGTATTTGGGACCCTAAGTAATTTTTCAGAATGCCTTTTTGAAAAATGTTATTGTAGATCCTCTTAGATGTTTCTTGTGACCACGGTATGTTGAAGAGGAGTTGCGATATCCAAGAAAATTTGGTTATCAATTTGTTGAGCATGTTCTTAGGCAGATCAAGTGCAAAGAGTAATTTTATTTAGCTTGAAGTATCTGGTAAACATAAAGAGAAAAAGGGCTCTGTAGTTGGACAAGTCTTATCTCAGGATCTTTATTTACATTTTCAAAGAACACTGACGCAATCGAGCTACCAAAAGAACTGCTTTCCATCAGCCTGGGAACAGAAACAAATTAGTCTTTAATAGCGTTGTGTGAAAACTATGGCAAATGTTATATAAAACTGTGCAAACAGAATGTTTGTGGTCTAGTTCCAGGTCATTTCGTGAGCAAAAAGAGAGACATTTTGTGTGAAATAGCCATGAAACGGTTTGCTATTATATAAGGACAGGAACTGCTAGATCAAACTAATGGTGACATGCCGAGAACCAGATGCTTCAAAGCAAAATGCGAGACATCCCAGTGTGGATAATTATGAAATAGTCTGACCATAGGGGAAATTTCTGCGTAAATGACTTTAGTCCTAAAAGGCTACATGTTTATATTGCTTCTGAAACGGTTTTAGTCTGATTTCCCACAGACACAGGGCTTATGCAACCACTGCACTGCCTGGCTGTGCAAATCTCTGACTCCCTCCCTCCCTGTCTGCTCTCCTGCATCCAGCAACCTCTGAACACATCTGATCTCTGCCATGCAGAGCAGAGGAGAGGAGGGCTCACAAATAGTTAAGTTCCTAGAGGTTTAATGAATATAAGCCACTCTCCAGTGAGGAGAGACAGGTAATGGTGCCAGCTCGGGGTGAGCTTACACCTCATTAGAAACCAGAGAAACCACATGGGAGAGCATCTTATAAGTGCTCCGACTGTGGGAAAATCTTCAGCCGTGTCTCTTTATCAACATGAGATGAAAATCCTAGGTAGCCACTGGCACTAATAGCACTATCTCTTTTTCCTATTGATTATCACTTTGGATATCCTCAGGATCTAATATAAATGCTTAATTCCTTGTTACTGAACATGTTCTTAGCTTTAACAACATCCAGGGGCAATGAGTGCTAGTTGAATAACATGCAGATAGGACATTTCCTTCTGGTACCAGAAATCTACAGATTTTGTTGTAGCTCTTCCCATAAAGCAGCTAGGCTTAATTAGTGCATGATGCTCTTTATGGGCCAGCAGGCTAATTTGTAAATTAATTAGAAGTTGAAGGCAGTCTCACATCTCTTGGGAAGACTAGAATAAATTGTTTCAAGGTATTGAAACCTTACCTCTTTGCAACTCTGGGCTGTTTGACCCTCCTCTGGAGTTCAAATAATTTTAGAAGCCTTTTATTATCCCTTTTCCCAGACCAGGACAGGGCCACCCTGTGGCACCCATCTTTTTCACCATGAACTGCTGCCGCGTACTCAGGTTGGAGGTACCAAGTGTTTTCAAAGCTTGACCACCTTCTCAAGGACTTGGGACACAGTGAGCTGCCCCACAGCAATCCATTCCCCTTGCACTGCCAAATGCCTCATCTTGTACAGCTTATTCATAACCTTCACAGCAGCATGAATTAAATGAAGCCTCCTAGGAGAAGATCTGTGGTCCTTGCCATAGTGCTCACATTGGCCTGGATGTTGTTCAGATATTGAACAGAAGTTACTATAGAAAGTCCTAAGGTGGAAAGGTGTGTCCCCTAATGTAGAAGGAGATAACGTACACCTGTTTCCCACAAAATTCAGCTGCTGGTAGAACATTGCTCATGGGGAAATTTATTCATAGATACTTTGGCAACTTCTCAAGGTACTCTCATTTCAATTGCAAATGCACATCTCTCCCCTTACTTTTCATTAACATTTGTGCAAGGACAGTATTTTTTCTAGGAGCAGTATTGGGAAGGTACTTCGACACTCCCACCTGTGGGTTGCTTGCTCCTAAAATAAAATAAATGAAATAAGATCAATTTATAATTCTTTTGGAAGCCCAAATTATTTATAAGATGGATCCACCTGTCAGGGACAGTCAGGGCTGTCATGTCTCAGACGGTGGATTACACAGTTCAACTGCTTGGCTACAAACCTCAAATATGCAGGAAAGTATAGTGCTGGAGTCTGTTGAGGCAAGATGTTAATTGAACAAGTTCAAAAATTCACTCTGTATACATTTCTCCCCACAGTGTTCATTCAGTTTTCTTGGAGATGTGGCTTTCATTCACATGGAAGAAGAGGCGGTGAAAGGACATGGAGGCCTGGTGGCCTGAGAGAAGAGGAACAGCAAGACCCTGCAGGTCCAAAGGGACAGAGACCTTGGTAACTCCAAAGGACTGACGGCTGTTCTTCGTGGTTTTAGTATGAAAGCAGGCTCCAGAGAATTTTTCTTGGCTTTTTAGTGAAGTTGCTGAGTGCTTTGTGTTTTTGACAGGACCACCTATTTTGGTGTAATATCACGCTTCTCCAAGCAGCCATATCAATCTGTTATTTCTATAATTTTTCTTTGGACCTTAGACATTTTTGTCCACATGTGCAATATACTTTACGCTCCATGTCTACCACACATCCTTCACTCTTGTCTCCACACTCCCACATAATCTACTAGAAGGGCAGGTTTTTGGCATTTGAGAGAGACATTAACAAGGATCAGATGCTGCCATCACTTATGAAAGAGCTAGATTTCCTTTACCAGCTGTGGTATGTGCTGGTAAAAAAAATCCATCAGTGTGGACATTACAGTGAAGTTCTTGTATTTAGCAGGTGAAAAGTCAATCCTCGACCTGTAGAGAGATTTGCTCATGGAAAACGCCTGGAAGTTGTTTTTAGCAGCAGGGAGTTAATCACCCTTGGAAGGCAGAAAGGCACTTGGTGCTTCTGGCTTGCGCTGTGCTGTGCCAAGCAGCGTGCAAGGATTTCTTTGGATGCAGCACAGTGTTAACAGCGATTCCCACTTTGCCTCAGGTGTTAAGTTTAAGTGCATGGTTCCTGGTTATTTTAGGAAAACATGAGCTCACGTTCCAGACAGCTTTTCCCCAGCCAGAAGACCTGTGTTGTGGAAGGTCCTGTGCTGGGGGCCTGGGAGGGGTAATGACTCGGATCTGTGAGGAGCATGCTGTGGGATTTCTGCTGAACTGGTTTGGGGATGTGGGGTGGGGGGAAGTCAATGCAAAGGTGACTGAGAAAGGGATGTTTTCTATGTCAGGTGGAGATCAGGTAAAGACGAGACAGTGGAACAGTGAAGTCATGTAGTGAGGTCTGAGGAGTGGAATTTCTTTATAGCATCAAAAGTAGTGGATTAAGTCATGGTGCACTAAGGCTAAGGCAACTCCTAAAAATAAAAAAGGGAAAACACAGGTGATGAAGGAAGTGTTTTTCCAGTTTGATAGACTGGAAATCTGGCTTGCTCACAGGGGTGCTGCCTTGGAGCAGTGACTTTCCTTGGGAAGAAGAAAGGCAGCTGCTCCCTGATGGTCAGTCACCCACCCCTCCAATCTCAAGTTCCCTCCAACCTCAAGTTTCCCCCAATCTCCAGCACTGCTGGGACAACCAAGGAGCGCACCCTCACTCAGCATCCCAAGGGGAGTGCCTAGTTTGGCTGGCCGGTGGAGGAGGGGGAGGAAAGACCCAACGAGGATGGTCCCATGCTGGCTGTGCGGGCGTTGGGCTGTGTGGGCATTAGGATGTGTTTTAGCAGGAACTAGCGGAGGCTCAGGCAGTCCCTTCTCTTGGACCAGCCAGCCCTTTCCTTTCTCTGTGGCTGATGCAGGGATTCACAGAGAATAAAGGCTGCTAATACACCATGCCACTGCTGCTTTATAAGGAGATACCTTGAAATAGTACATACAGCTTTTAATGACGTCTTTATCATATGAGAGTCTAAGAGTGTGAGGACCTTGAATTGAATAAGCTGAGCTGGGAACACATTTTCTGATGGAGAGTACACTTAAAAGCAGCTCTGGGGGCAACCAGGAGGATCTGGAAATTCAGTTCTAGATATGACCGAAATAAAAAAATATGGAAGTGTTAGAAAAGACACAGCATTATGTTTTAGGCATCTTGTGTTGAAACACTGATGTTTTGCTTGGAGAGTTTTCAGGGCCAGGGTACCCTTCATTCAAAATACCTAGAAAAATAAATCATGAAAAGTAAAACAAAGAAAATCCAGGCTAAACAAGAGTCTTGTTTGATACAAAGCTGTTGGGAGAGGAAAAGTGGTTGTTTCAGCTACTAAATTATTCCTTCAGTTTTACTGCTAAGGTTCTCCTGAGTTGCTCCAAGAGTACAATGGGGTCTTAAATCTTGCCAGGAGATCCTCCTGGGGCATGGAAACCCCTGGGTGGCCCCAAACCGAGGAGGTCACTTAAGAGAGGCTACAGTTGTGTTTAGACCAGGCACTCTGTATGGGGACGAAAGCACATGGGAAAACACAATACAACTGAGAAAATTTCTCCTCTGTTTCCATTTTGTGGCTTCTGCAATAATCTTTCAAAGGAACCTTATAAACGTCTAAGTAGTGGGTTTTTTAAAACATTGCTGTTATGGTAATAGTTTAGTGCTGCTTCCTTTGTTATGTGTTAATGGGGCCCTCCTCTTAAGTCTACTAATAAAAGAAACTTAAAACCTCAATGTGAAAGTCCTTGTAAAGTTACAAATCAAACACATTTGTGATGTTTTTCCTGGTATGCAAGACACCGTAGCAGCTCTGCATTGGGGGCTAGCATCAGACCTTAACCAGGGAGCTTACGTCGGCTGCAGCGCCTGCTGCTATGTGTTTGGGGTCACCTCCTCTACATACAGGCAGAGCTGTAAAAGAGTAATTTACACAGTGAAAGGTCTCTTAAAAGAGAGGGGAAGGGACAGGATGGGGAAACTTCAGGCAAATTAGGAATACTAGAGAATATTACATCTGGAATCTGGATAGAATGATTCATAATCTGTATCACACTTTGATCATCTCTTTAATGTGACTTTTGAATCAACCTATGGAATATATTCATATAGAATTTATTTCCCTGCAAGTGAATTCTCCAGGCTTGTTCACGGGTCTGTGGAAAACTCTCCTTTCTGTTACATTCTTTAATGCTATATATTGCCATAAATAAAATAGGAAAAGAGGATTGTGTCTGATTTTCCCAAATTGGCCGGAGTATCACTACACGTACTGTACAGGCAGCCCAGTCCACACAGCACTGGACGATTACTATCTTTGTAAGAGGGTGATGAGTACATGTAGAAAATGGTAGAAGCTGGGCATTTTCAGAGAAATCGTTTGGAAGGCATCTTGAGAAACATGCCAGCTTTATATTTCCTATGGTTTCTGTGAGCAATAGTTTATTGGGGAAGTAAATGAAAGAAAAAACCATAAATGAGTGGGAAGTGTAGACTGATTTCTGGAGAAAAGCGTAGTGGAAAAGATAGGAAGGCTGAATTTAGACAGAACTAGAAAATATAAAAACAAAGCCAGCTATTCCTTTTCTATTGCCAAGACATTGTGCTTTCATAAACAGAGAGGGTCTCGGTAACTTCACTGAATCATGAAGAGGTAATGGTTTGGCTCACCTGATCTCTTTCTGAGCTTTTGTGCAAAAGCAAGGATTGCTCCCTGTGAACACTGTGGAGGTCAACTCCTGCTTACCCACTGAGTACTCTCAGAAAAGGTTAAGTCTCAACATAACTTTTTAAGACAGACAGGATCCTGCTATGGCGATCCTCCGAGGTTCTGAGGGCTGGTATGTTTCCAAATGGTGAACATTTGGAAGCAGATAAAATGATGGTGGTCTCAGATTTTGTATTCATGGGTGGGAGATCAATTTTGACCCCAGATGGCTTTCCAAACTCTCAGGAAAAAAGTAGTTAAGTTTTAAAGTAGTTAAGTTTTATAATGTGCTCATGCTAGTGTTCTGGGATGATGGAGCTTGAGTCTGGTATTAAGCCCTTCTTTGTGCATCATGTGTATGTGGCAGACCTGGGGACCTGCTGTTTTATGTGTTTGGCTATGATGAGATGTACATTCCCAAGGACAAGCCAGGGAAAGGCAGTTGGCCACTTGGAGCTGTCTTGGGGGCCAGATCCAACCTACTGGTCCTCCTTTGAGCCATGCTGGTAAAACTGGTATGGGATCATGGGCCTGTTGCCTCACTGAGACAGAAAGGATGTGCCCATCTGGGCCATGAAATGAGCTGCTGAAGGCAGAATCCCCTTCCCATAAGTTGTGCTTTTCTTAGGGTGGCAGAAGGAAGTCAAAAGCTTTCCAAAATGGGACAGAAAGTTAAAAAAAAGAAACTATTTTCATAGTTGGAGAAAGGCATAAAAAGTAAGAGAGAAAGACATCGAATGGATCTTTACTTTTGTTGCCAGTGGTCCCAGGATGAAGACAGAATCCTTATACATACCCATCTGGTTTCTACCACAGGATACAGCAGAGTTGACAGGTTTCCACCGGGAGGGTTAGATTCTGTTGAAACAGCATTTTCTCATGGAAAATATTTTCTGCTGGAAAATTTTTGGCAAACTTTCGATATGAACATGAAAGGCTCTGACAGCAATGCTACAGTCACTTCATCCATTAAAAGAACAAGGGCTCCAGAGGGGTGGGAGGGGGCTAAAGGCACTGCCCCTACCCCTCCACGGTGATGCTGAATACGGGCTGCCCTGTCGGCAGCTCTGGCCACCCCCAAAACCCTGCAGTGGTGAAAGCCTTGGGGGCTTGCAAGCTGCGTGGCACTTGGCTAAGAGGCAATGGCCGAGTCTGCACACACAGGGCTCGCTTCCCATTGGTGAGCAGGCTGTATTATGACTTCCAGCCGTATATTAATCCGATTGATGGAGTGGCCAGAGATGCTGATGGGATTAGAGCTCAGCAGGATGACGAAGCACTAAGGATTTGCCCTTGCACCGATCCCTGCAGCACACCAAAAGGGAATGGCTGCTCTTGATTTACAAGCCATAAGAACCCTGCGTTGAGGTAGAGCATTTCCTCCAAGACATGGGTCCAACTCAAACACATCTCACAGTCTGCAGCCAGAGCTTGGTCTGATTGTTTTTCGTGCATGGTCTCAGGCGTTGGAATGTCACTGTGGGGGACTCAGAGGCACTGTGAGCCCAGCAGGCATTTGGCCTCGCTTCCCGAGAGGTGACCTGCCGGGTGTTAGCGCTGTGAGCACCTTGTTTCTCTCCACCAATCAGATGACGACCAAACTAATAGCTCTTGGGGCTGGCTGGGTCAGAGGGGATTACAGGCTGGGGTCCGTCGAGGGTGTAAACGACTCAGTGCTTGCTGGCAGCAGTGAAGCAAGGTGGATTAGCACCAGATATTAATTTCATTCATTGAACTGAAATAGACTCTTTCCACCCCACTCCCCCACCCCTGCCAAGAAAAAACAGGCAAATTAAGGTAAATAATTTCTAAACCTCTTGATTGCTTTGCTTACAGGAACGATGTCTCTAAGTGCTCCAACCTAAAGTACCAGGTCAGTTAATAAATTGCAAGCACAACGCAGCAGTCATCCAAATGGCTGTCATAAGGATGGAGAGCGCTCCCTCTTGAGCCAGCCTCGGATTTTAAGCCCTGAAAGAGCAGCTTGACACCCTGTGACCTGCCTGGTAATGTTTCTAATCCACCTCTTTATAAATACATGTTCCTGAGAGGAGCGAAGGGGTGACGGGGGAGGACAGTGAGTGCAGCAGGGAGGATCTCGTAGCCTTGGGCTGTGCTTGCAGGAAGCGGATGAAGGTGCTCACAGGCTAAGTGGATTACGCCCAGGGAACATCAGTTCAAAAATAGGAGCTGCAGCCTGACATAAAGATCTCAGAAAGCAAGAGGATTTGCTGGAGGCTGATGCCAGGCCCCTGGAGGAAGTGAGGGAGGGTCCAGTCTCACTGGCATTTCCTGCACTGGCTGTGGACGTGGCCTGAAGATGCCTCGGGATTCCTTCTCCTCCTTGGGGTATAGCTCTGAGCCCTACAGCTTACATGCATCCTTGCAAGATGCAGCTGGTGGAGCAAAACAAAAGCATGGTTCTCCAGGAGTGGCTATGAGGGCAGGGCAAGGGGCAGGTGGGGAGCTCCCTGCCCTCTTTTAAGCCCACCAGGTATCTGGGCTTGGTTGGGCATGTCAATGCCTGTCACCAAACTCTCCTCCAGAGCAATGGCAGAAAAGGGAGTTAAAAATAAGATTGAGAGACATTAATTAAAAAAAAACCAAACAAGAAGAATGTTAATAAAATAACCATCAAAATAAGGAAGAGTTAGAATAGGATTTAAAAATAGAAGTAAAGTAGCAAGAATTAGCATCTCCTCCTTGTGCTTCCCCAAACCTTTTATTCCTTCTTCTCTTGATGCAGATACTGGTGTTCTTCAGGACAGTGGCTGGTTTTACCTTGTTCCTTGCGCATCTCCAGGGCTTGCTAATCACAGCAATAACCAAGCCAATGGTGGTTCTTACCCCTCTGTAATATTTGACATTTTTTGACTGTCTTCTTGCACGCTGCTCCATTTGTTTAATTCTCATAAACCTGTCTTTAAAATGCAGTTCCCCTTGTAATCCGAGGCATGTGTTGATTATATGTTTCCTAAGTCAAAAGCAGCTGAATGGGCTTTTGACCAAATATTTAAAAAATTATTACTGTTTGACCCAGTTTTAACTGTGTTAATGATTTTAAGTTTGAAGCTTGTAAGTAAGGAAGATGCACAAATTTAAGCATGATATGCGCAGTAATGACTCTTTCAAACTCCTAATATTCTTATGATAATAAGCATATCTTGCTATTTTCTTTCCTAGATTGAAGCATGCAAAGGAAGCACTGTCAGGTTTCACACATGTAGCATCTGTGCTATTAAATGGCAACTATGAACTCACAGCTGTCTTTCAGCCCCCAGGAAAGGGGGCATTTTCTCTCTGTCCTAATACTGCAGGGGTTAACAGCTTAGGGGATGGAAACAGGTCTGAAAGTCTCCAAGAAGATAATACTCGGGAAGACAGGTTTAGGCTAAATAAGAAAGCAGATTTCATCAGCCTTCTTGGAAACAACCTGACCAGAGACTTGTGATCTGTTTCTAAATTTGGCCTTTGCATTTTCCATGTACAGGAAATGATGAAAACGGTGGCAGTAATCCCCAGTGAATTTGGACATGCACATCAGGGGCTGAATGCCTTTGTTGTAGGACCACGGTAAGTTGAGTGTTGTAAACATGACTCAAGACAGGTTTAACTAAGACAACAAACATGGGAAATATAGCAGAAGGTCACGCATCTTTCTTCACAGTTTTGGCAACTGAAGATTTTTCTGAGAGCTTTGAATTTGCTGCACCAACACAAACATAAATACAGGTTTTATACTGATTTTCTCTTTCCCCATATGATTTCTACTGATTTTTTGGATGATGCTAAAATAGTCTGAGTAGAAAAAAACTGACTTAATGCATGAGCACAGTAACTTGTGGCAAGCCAATCTGCAACTGATGAAAATAAAAGGAGTTGTGAACATAAGATAAAACTCCTACAGTCAGTTTGATCTTGCTCCAACAATGACAAATTTACTCCTGGATGAATCAGACTGAATGTACCAGACACTCAAATACCCACCTGTCAATGCAGAACCTGCCTGTTTCTCAGACTTTCAAATGAACTTTTGGTGTTCAGATGAGCATGCTCCCTGGTGAAGCAATTTGTTCCATACTCACTACCTGAGCTTCATCTCTCTGCAGATGTTGTGTGGAGCCTCAGATTTTGGTTCAGACACATTTCTTCCAAAACCAGCTCATATGGTGAACGTATCAATCCTTATGTGTTGATACCTGTAAGTACCGTATTCTTGAGAAGATGGTGGAGATAGCACCTCTGCCGAGTGGACAACAAATTCAGATGGCAGGCGCTGACTTGATGTTTTGCTCATGGGAGGCGCTTCTGGGAACTTCCTACGCATTTGGAAATCTCAGTGATGCAAAGTCTCAGGATTGTGCTTGATGACTTACAAGTAACATAGCATGGTATTCTGGGGATGAACTCTATCTACTTAAACTTGAAAGGTAAGCATCCCATTATGTTAGTCAGCTGGGCACCTCCTAGAGTCAGCTGAGAAAAAGAGGTAGGAATATCCAAAAGGAATTGATCCCATGTCTACAGCAGATGAGACAACTCCATAGGTGCCTATTTCTCAATGGTGAAGAAAGACAAGGGAGCCCTGGTGATTAGCTGAGACTGCTGACCTAACTTTCAGATGGCTAAAATTAAATAAAATTAATCCCAGCCTCAGAGATAGGAGTAGTTGTGCCTACACACTCCTCCACATGCAGGTCTTGTAAAAGCACGCCTCTTCAAGACCTTAGACAAGTTTATATAAAATATTAGAAAAGTCTATTATCAAATAAAATCCTCTTGAGTGTTTTGAAGTCCAAGAAGAGCAGATTCATACTGGTGTGGGCAAAAACCCCTGGCATGTGAAATTGATTGTCTGGGAAGGACCTTTTCAAAATATAAGATTTTCAGGTTAATGCAACCACTTGATTTTCCGTAGAACTTGTGCTCTTAAATCCTTCAGAAGCATTTGAATACTCCCTATCCAAATTAGAAAGATTAAATTTATGAAACTGGGAAAGTGAAATTTGGTTTCTGAAGAGAGTTTAAGTCACAGGACTTGCAGAGTCTATCCCAGGATTCATAAGTTTTTTAAAATGCATCTGGATGAAAACTTCCAAAGTCACAAATAATACCAATATGTCTTTGAAAATCTTTCTAACTTTTCTCATTCCCTTTAATTCAAAGCAGCAGAACCATCAAGTAGTTACAATTTCAAATTGTCTGTTGGCGTCTGTGATTAAAACATCCCATTCTCACAAAGCAAATGTTTGTGTTTGAGTGAAGGTTTTGCATGGCTTACTGTCTATAATGAATGTTTTCTATCATTCTGGTTACACGTGTGGATGGATTTATCAGAGGATTCTCCATTAAATCACTGTACTTCATTTTATTTAAGCATCTTACTTATAATTATGAAACTAGATCAGTCGGATCTTCCTGTGAACACATTTTATCGTGCAACCCCAGCATTCATATAAAGTGTGTTTATAGACCAGATATGTGTGCACATGGTCAGTGTGACTTTCTGGAGAAACTGAAGATGGGTGACTTTACCATGAGGTTCCTGAAAAGTTCTGTTTTTCAGGGAGAGTGGAAAGCCCAATTGTTCACAGGGACAGAAAAACATGGAACATGGAAAATGAAGACGCACTCCATTGTGCAAAACACCCCTAAATGTATAAAGACTCTGAAAACCAGTGATGGAGAAAGGCCCTTCCTCCAGAAGTGGCACAGGCAGCTGCGCCACAAGAGGGAATGCTCCCAGCCGTTGCAAAATGATGGTATGTTGCAGTAATATTCTCCAGTCGCCTCTGTTGCAAGCTGTCCTGTTTGGGAACACTGCAGCAGGATTTAACAATACTCTTGAACAGATTAACCAAGAATAGCCACAGCCCTGTGCGGGTCCCTTGGCTAAAGTGGTGGAAGCAGGGTATTGCATGACCTCTGTGCACCATGGCTGCTCAGCAGCAGCAGCTCTCATCAGCCAGGCTTTGCTCCCCGGGTGCGTGGTGCTCAGTGTGAACATTCTGTCACAAAAGAAGAATTGCGGACCTGGAGCATTTTGTCGATGGCCCAGGTCTTTCCCTGTCTGGGTTTCACTGCAGTGAATTCAGCATCCTGCAGGGTCCTGTCCAAGCAGCCTGGTTGTAGAAAGGGAACTGATTAGTATTGACTTACTAGTCTTAATGACTATCAACTTGAATGTCCTTTGCATTTCTCCCAAAGCTCGTTCAAAACCCAAGAGCTCAAGGGCAGATGAGCATTGTCGTGAAGGGGAAGTGTCATTTTTTTACCACCAGATTTGAGAAAAATCCTATTCATAGCCCTTCTGGGACCATACTGGCTTCTGAAATATATTTCCTCTTGAGAGTTGAACCAAGGTTGCAAGTCAGAATGACGAGTTTTGTGAAATCTGCATTTGCAAGGGGCAGAAGGCAGAAATCTGTATAACTAAAAAAAAAAAAAAACGAGGCAAGAATGCACAAATTGAATTTGTTTTCACTCCTTAATTTTTATTTTTCGATGTGACTGTGGTTTTTTTTTCAGGGGGAGAGGACTTTTAAGGATAAGAAGGAAATTTTTATGATCCAAATAAGCAGGTCTCACATCAGAATAGTGACACCAGTAGCTCTGGTCGGGTTGGTTTGCTCTTCTGTGCATTTTATGGTAATAACTGATGAAGAAAGAACTCCGAGGCTTCTAATGAGTCAGCTAAGGCAAAATGCCCCTTTTAGATAAGGAACTCTTAGCTGAGTACGAGCTCAACATAGACTGTAAAATCTGGTCATGAAATCCTCAGCTAAGCCGATAAGAAACCAAAATCCTTCAGACAGACAAGTAAAATAGGATTTCCAACCTCCATAGTTATTCATAACCTACTAATGAGCTCTGGCATCTGTGGCAGAATTGTTAAAAGAATATTGATCTCCTGCAAAATTTGGTGTGTAACAGTGATTTGCAGACACAGAGAGAATATCGCATCCTCCTCCTTTGTTATTTCCCAGTGGGCTGATCAATTGGGGAATGCTGGAAATGCAGATGGCATTTCCCTTTCTCCTCTTCATCCATCAAGTGGCTATTTGATGGTCCCTCCAATTAGTATGGCTGGTTTTATTTTTTTTTCCATTTTCACAGATAATGTTATTGAACGTTGATATTTGACACAGTCATATGTTATAAAGCAAAGGTTTAATGAAAGGAACTAGTTATAAACAGGCTCTTGCTCCTGAGTAAAACGAAAGCAATTTCTTTTTGGGTAGTTTTAAAAATAACCAGTGCTGCTAAATGCATTTGTGTTTCAATGCATATTTTTCCTGATCTTTCAAACCTCGCTGCCTCCTCTACTGAGAGTGTTACCATCTCTATCTATGGGCAGGACTGTGAAGCAGTTTTGCAAGAAGAAGAGCCGTGAGCACAGCAGTACCACCTTACCCAAGAGGAGTTAGATGTGTTCTTACCAGCTGATGGCACATTCAGCTGTGGTAGAGAGCAAGCAACAGGGTACCATTTCAGACCCAGCGTTTCTACCTGACCTATCAGGGTCAGACCGTCCTGGAAAACTCCCTTGGGCTGATTTTGCACACATCTCAGAAGAAAAATAATTTGTGCTGTCCTCAGGGAAAACTGCTGCTGCCTTTTCCTGAGGACTGCTCATGCCATTACAATCTGGAGCAGAGAATTGGGGTCAGCGAGCTTGTGTCACACGTCCAACCTCTTCGCCTCCTTTGGAAAACATATTCAAATTTGGCCAAGCAATAAACCTCTATAAAAAAATCCATCCCGACATGATCCATAGAGGCTTCTGACTCCGGATCAGGGTTTGATCAGTAAAGATGAAGCATGAGACCATGTGCTGGAGAAGAAAACAGGATATTGAATAGCTATTCATTAATCAAGTGCTGAGAACAGAGTGAGAGAGGAGTACAGCGGTAAAAAATGGCTGAAGTTCTTATAATTAAAAGCTGTTTCAGGATGCATATGTACAGAGGGAGGTGGGGGAGTGAAGTAATATTACACAAGCAGCCTTAATTTACACATGTCTTACTTCTGGAGTGCTCAGCTTGGTAATGCTGGTGCTGTTCTGTGGGAACAAGGGGTTGTTGTTTTTTTTTTTTTTTCTATTGTGTAGAGTGGTTTGCTGCCTTTCAGTTCCCTGTACTTCCCTGGCTTTATAAGATGTGGAATATTTGTGACTGCCTTGTGCTGCAATGATGTGATTGCAGAGCTCTTTTCATCTCTGTGGAAGAAATGAAAGGTTGCACTTGCTGCAAGCAGTTGCTAAGAAAGAAAGAAAGAAAGAAACCCTATTTTAAGCTGTTGCACAGAAGCACATACTGGCTTGATTGGTTATTGATTCCAGTTTCATTATGGAGAAAGCACATTTTTAGCCACAAACATGTGCAGCCACGTGTTGAGCTGCAAGTGAGAAAACTACATCAACTGTAAGGCTCTGCTGCAGGTTGTGCCGAGCCCAAGCATCCAAAAAGCTGAGGACCCACATTTCCCATTCTAGTGAATGGCATCAGTCTCTGGAGGAAAGTTTTCTTGGCTCTTTCTTTTCTGTATTGAGCTTTGGATTCAATTCAGTTAGGAGTTGGTTGTGACTTGGATCTCGCAGGCTGTCCCTAGACTGGTAAATTAAACCAAGCCTCGGACTGCTTTGGATGTTGGAGCGTGACTGTCTATTCTGTAGAACTGTTGGGCTGGTCCAGGGAGTGGTGGAGCCTGCATGAATTATTGCCCTCCCAGACAGAGCCTAGACATGGGAGTGCGAGAGTTGAAGAGGATGCTACAGGCTCATCTGTGCAGAATGGCTTCGGTGTCAGACAACACGCACAGGCATGTTCAGTGTACTAGGCAGCTATAGCTATACACAGGTACGTGTGTGTAGATAAACATGGGCAGCCATACTTGTCAGAGTTACACAGCTGGGTAACGCCTTGCAAATCTGTTTGGATTTTAGTACTATGTATGGAGAAGAAAACGTACATCTTGCCTCAGAGCACACAGAAAGAAGAGGTGTGGAGGCTGCACAGTTTTGGTTCTGCTTTTACCCCAGTTAAGCCAAAATGGAGGTTTTGTGGCAATTCACCATTAGCCGAGGACAGGAAGAACAGGGACAGGGAACAGGAACGCCTGCAGACACTGGGCTTTTGGGATACCCTTTCTTCAGCTGTGCTAGTTCAGTTGTTAGTTGAGAAAAGCCAACAAAGTACCTCCCTGGATCAATGTTTGTAGCAACAGAGCCCAGGGTCAGGCACATATAAAAAGGACATTTTTTTTCCTTGAAGAAAGCCAGAGTGTGTGAAAATGAACAAGGGAAAGGCTTGGAAACTGTTAGCTATTTCCTGAAGGCTTTTCCCATTCCTTCTCGTGCAAGACAATGCGTGCTTTGCCTGGGTGAGAATGGGTATTTCTTTTTTCAGAAGTGCTGGAGATATGTTATTCTCCTTTTGTGGGAAGGTTCCAGACTCTGCACACTTTGTTTCTTGGCATGAAAGAACTGAAATGTGGTCACTCGTGTAAGCAGCAAAAGCCATCTGCGTGGGCCTGTTTTCAGGGAAGTCTTGAGGCAGACATCCCACGACAATGAGAGAGGAGGAAGGAGTCCTCTCGGTGCCTATTGGTTTGCTATTGAGACTGTTGTTTCTGAAATTCCTTCTCACTTGTGTTGCTATACTGTATTTTGGGGAAAATGTGTGCAGGTCCTCAACGTCTGTACGTGTGCATGCATTATTACATCCGTCTGCCCAGAGCAACTGGGTCCTCAAGCAATCCTGTTGGAGTTGGCTGACGCGTGTTCAAATCTCCTTTCTGCCTGATTTCGAGTAGGAATTGCAGACCTCAGTCTATGCTGACCTGCGGATCTAGACGATTGTCCATCCAAATTCTGACCATCCACTTGTTATCAGCAGGATTCTGGCCAAAGTCTGTAATGAGACTTGTCTGGCCTGAAGACACAGATTTTCCTTCTATGGCTGTCAGGGAAAAGGGCAGGTTATTGCTAGAAATTTGCCCTATATAGAATTGGAGTAGGGCCAAAGCGCACATCTGGATCCATATTTCCCCAGTTTAAACTAGCCCTGTTTCTCTTTCCCATTTCCCTAAATATTTGATCAGTCAATCAATCTTCCTCTTTGGTCCAATGAATATTTAATCATGCACATAAAGTCAAACACTTCCAACAGGAGAGATTTGGAGCCATTCTCCTCCACCACAGCACATGGCTGTGTAATAACTGATGGAGACTTCAGAGCTGTGTCAAGCTTCTGCTCTGACTCAGCACAAAAGTTTGAACCTGGGATCCCCCACAGCCACTTGGTATGGTTCCAAGCAAAGGAAGATATTTTCTTGGTCTTGCCTTGGGGTTTCAGCCCCACGAATTGCAGTTTGGCTGATTTTGATGGCTGTATCTATGTTTCTGAGTGAGGATCTGAACCTGGGCTCCCAGGTAATGGGCAGGTTTGGATCTTCATTTCTTAGGGCTATTCCCTTAGTTGGAAGGTCCAAAGCAGAGCTGGGAACGGAGAAGTAGGTCTGGGGTACAGGACCCCTGTACCTTCTTATCCCTAGGAAGGGCTAGGAACATACCTGGGGTGCCTAACTCCCCCCAGGTCTTATATGGGAGAGACTGGTTTCTTGGCTGAGGACTGAGAATTCACTAGGCAGCAGGGGAAAGAGGAGGAGCAGGGCATTGCAACGCTGGCATCGTCTTGAGGGCCTGTTCCTTGGTACCATCTTAGTTAATACTACACTCAAACACAACTGTGTTCTAGGGTATTCTCATCCCTGAAGAAGCAAGGGGATAGATTTTCTGTCAGAAATATAATGCCATTCAATAATTATCTGGAATGATTTGCTTGCACCGTTCTCGTCACCATAAATAAAGGAATTTGGCCCTTTGTTTTTATTTTGAACATACCATAACTTTGGTTTCTGGAAGTGCTTTTTTTTTTTTACACACTTCAAACAAGCGGCTCAAAATGGGGAGAGCAGGATCAAACTTAGTATCTCATGTTTCTCACCACTTCTCTAGCAGAAAATATGTTTCCAAAAGCAAGCCAAGACCACATCAAAATCGTATCATCCCATGTCCATTTCTGCTTAATAAGGCATCTTCATGTAGATCAGTTAGCACAAACACTTACTCATTCATCCTTTCACTAACCAGTCAACCACAAAAATATAACTGACATTTAAATGGTGCAGGAGGAGAGACAGGCAGGTTAGCCAGGCTGGAGATAGGGCCAGTAATTCCACAGCGTATAAGAAGGCTCTCAAACAAACACCATATGAATTAATTGAGGCTGAACGGGAGAATAAGTCTTTTGCTATAGTTAATAACAGCTGACAGCTTGACCTATTCTTGCAGCCTACCCTACCAGCATTGGTTCCAGGTTCTGCTTGTCTCTTCTCTCTTCAAATGCCCAATGCTGGCTTTAGCCTTTGCACAGGATTGGGAAGTCCCATCATTTGCAGCTGTCCCCCCCAGCCCTGGACTCCACTGCTGGGTGTACCCAGGCACATGGCAGGGACTTCTGCTCCGGGCTCCCAAGGGTCCCTTACCCCCTGCTGTTGGAAGCAAAGGGTGAAGTCTTGTGGTGGTGCTCATGGCGCATGAGTGTGTATCAAGGTTTGTTATGTGGGTATTATAGCTTGTGAGTGTGTTCACCAGCTGCTTCCACAACCCAGAGTTAGACTCTGTCTGCAGGGGTCCATTAGGAGACCTTTTGTACCATATTTTTTCTTGGGGAAAAGACATTGAAACAACATGACCCCAAACTGACTAACAAACCTGAAAACTGCAGGGTAAATTATCACAGGGAAAAGGCACTCTCTGCTCAGTGCCTGCCTGGTAACGATGCTTTCTTACTCTTCTGTTTATTTTAACCTATGTTTCTATGCAGGTAGCATAAGGCCACAGGCAAAAGCATCTCACGACTACCCATTGACTCCAGATATGTCAGGGCACTCTGGATTTCACAGTTGTTATCCCTGACTGTTATCACCTTGCAGTTTAATGAGACACCAGCAAAAGCAACTTGAAGTCTCAGGTGATGTGTATGTTTTCAATACATTTTTAAGGCCACATCTGGAGCTGTGAGGAAGAGTTGAAGACACACATCAACCTGCCAGGTGGTATCTCAAAAGTGATCTTTACGGCCACTGTCTCTGTAGGAGTCACCACACTGTCTACACTGGAGAGGAGAGGAAGGGGCAGGCTGCGGGCAGCATCTCATATAGACATCGTTCCTCTTTCATGCCAAGGTTGGGCCTCTTCATCTAGGACAACACATACACCAGGATTACCATACAAAGAGATATCAGACCTCCAAATCTGAGACAAAAATAAGGTTTTGGTCCTGAAACAGACCTGAGCATAGTCTTGCGTGGAAGGTTATGTAGGGAAGATTGGGTTGTAGTTTCCAAAACACAATAACAATTGCAGTTAATAGGTTCAGCAGATGTGTTGGGTATATGTGGAGGGCTTGGGTACTATGAGTGAGATTCATCATACCATTCACTGAATGGCAAAGTCCGAGGTTCCCCTTACCATCCATGGAAGAGTGAGGTTCATTTGATTAAGCTTAACTTTAGGATGTGATGGCTTTTCCTCTGGAGGTACCTCTTTCCCATTCTCAATTAGAAAAATATTCTGGAAACAAGTTGCTCTGACCTGGACATGTTTCCTATAAATGTCTAAGTGAGACCAGATGGTTCTTATTACCTGTGTGGCAAGGAGGCCTGCAAAATGAACTACAAATAGGAGCAATAGATGACGTCCTTGGCTTGTACTGGTTAATCCTCCCATGGAGCTGGCTCTGACTTTCCAAATTACAGCTGAAGTGCAACTGGCAACAACTGCAGTGACCTTTCTTTAGTACTTTGCACCAGGCTGTACTGAGCAAAACCTGCTGATATTAAGGGATATCCTGGATGCCTTTTTATGGATATTTTGCTCTTGAAGACCAGTAGGCGGACAGTTTAAGCCCTCTCTTATAATTACTTGCTTCCTTCTCTCGTATACAAAATTGAGTTGGCATTCTTCTCTTCAAACATGTTCTCTCCCTGCTATGTTAGAATACAAGGGCAGTAGTACAGGTCTTCATGCTTTTGCTGTCCTGCCTCTTTTCCTAATACTTTCAGTCCTATTTCAGCTTCATGCTTGACCCTGCATGCTCAATGGGATCCAGGACCCTCTACCAGCTGCTACAGCCATGAGCTGATTCCAGCCAGGATGCCTAGGTGCTGCAGCAATAGGATGACATTCATAATACTGGACATCTATTTTTACCTTTTTGTGGGAGGTGAAAGCAGTAAGTGACTTCTGTGTGAGCAATCAGCCTCTTGCAGAAGCATGCTGCTAACAGGCTGATTCCCAAAAGCAAAGATCTTTCCCAGCTCTCATAGATTTCCACGAGATGTGTGGGCACTTGACACTTCAGATTAACAAGTCCTCCTCCTGCCAAAGCAGGTATTTGCCTGCACCCACCGTGCCCACATGGAAATTGCTGCTTCCAGGAATCTTACAGATTCCAGAATCTTACCTTCTTACAAGGCTCAACCCTGTGCTGGGGGCTCCTGCAACTGGATCAGGCTTTGCATTTATTTATGGGCTAAGAGAATAGTTATATTTTAGTCAGACCCTCTATGAACCTGAAGAAAACCAAAGCTGAACATCTCCTCCCAATGTTACCAATAGGTTCTATTGTACAGTGGTTTTGTCAGCAAGTTATTTAAGACCTTAATCCCTTTCAGCTATTAGGGGGAAGTCCAAGGCAGAATGAGACAGGAAACAGGAGTGATTTTCACTTGGATTTTCATCTTTTCTTTTCTCTGGTGCTGTAACCTGATAAAGAGGCAATGGTGTTTCACCATGTGCTATTCCATTCTCCGCTGCCTGCTTAAAATGAGGAAGGTGGAAGAGTAAGAAGAAAAGACTCCTTTAAATCCATAGAGCATCACTGGTGCCTGTAAGAGCTGTTTAAAGATATAGTAAAGACACTTGAGCTTGTTGATCTATTTCTGCACTGTAATTTTTGCTGTCACTCACGCAGTGTCAGAAAGCTATTGTAAACCGTTGTATAAACCCACCCTGTAGACTTGAGGGGCTCTAGTCCATGACTCTGCCAGCACTAGCATACTGGTGATAGGATAATAGCAGGTTTCACTCCTGAAAGTTTTGGGTTTTTTGGTGTTGTTTTTTTTTTTGGGGGTGGGGTGTTAATGTACAAGAGGAAGAATTTTAATGGTTCCCAACAGACCACCCACTTAGCTATTAGCAATAGGCAAGCTACAGTGTATGCATCCTGGTAGAGGTGAGTTTTGAGAAGAGATGTGAAATATAAGCTAGGAGCTTTCACAAATGATTTGTGGAAGGCACTCCATGTAATACCACATCAGTGAGATACCTCGGAAGAAAGCCCAGGCTGGGAAATTGCTTCAGAGTAGCAGTTGGGAGAAAGATACCATTTCTTCGGGCATTGCCACTCATATGAGAAGGGAAGCTAGAAGAAAGATCATTCACGAGGATAATGTGTGCTATGAGCAGCAGGGGAATAGGCAGAACAATGGCACAAAGGAAAGATGCTGAGGACAGGATCTGTCTTGGCTAACTTTAAACATTTAGTCATCTAGGCTCTCTTTGTGGTCAGCAGAGCACAGCACTTTGAAGGCATGATTCATCTGACCTATTTTGGGTACTAACCTACCTAGGATGAGGTGAATTACCCTTTATACATCTTCCTACTGATTCTGAGGCGAGCTTCAGACACATAGCATGGATACAGACGTCTGTATTTTGGACACGTCAAGGGAAGTGAGACAAATCCTCCTTTGCATGTGGAGTGGGTCTGTGAGAGAGGGCATGCACAGGCATGTGGTGTTCTTGGGATGTCCACACAGCGTCCTGCAGCAGAGACAAGGAACCATAAAGACAGAGGATAGAAACCAAGAAAGGCAGAAAGGGGAAAGAGGACAGGGAGATTCGGTTCAGCTGCGTTATGCTTCAGCTCCCACCAAGAGCTGCTGTGAGTAATATGGGAGATGTAGGCTGAGGAGAATAACACAAGGAAATAGAAATATGAGTTTTAAAAGTTTCACTAAGAAGTGAGCTTCTTCATGAACAACAAGCATTATTATAACTATCAACTAAAAAAAAAGAATAGTGAGATTTTTCTCATTACCATTTTTTCTGAAATTGCATTCCAAAATGTTTATGGACAATCTTAAACTTGCTGAAATGTATGTTCTGTACTGAAAATCAGGTTTTGCATGAGCAAAAAAAAAAAAAAAAAGAAAAAAGAAAAGAAAAGAAATAAAGCTTTTATGATGACTGCAGCACAAATTTCTGTGAATGGTTCTTTAAGCTGCATTGCCAGAAATGTCATGAATCCACTCAGAACTCCAAGGAAGGGAAGTGGTTGGAAATTCCTAACGCTCCTCTTTCAGCCAGAAGAGCCATTTTGGGTGTATTCCACATGAAACATGGCTTCAGGACTTGAAATGTCTTCATTCTGGACCCTGTATTGTGCCAAGGAAACTCTCAGTGTTTAACAAATAATAATAGAAATAAGCTGTGTAAGCATATGTGAATCTTCATTTTGTAATTTTACATGTAGAACAATGACCTCATAGGCACACAGGAAACAGAGCAGATAGATAGTAAAATGTGTGTTGGACTAAACTCAGGCTGGAGACTAAGTCTCCTAGACAATAAAAACACAAATGCTGGGCAGTCCCCTCCAGTCAAGCACAAGAAGAACGCCTTGTGAACCGAGATAGGGGAACACAGATCAAAACAGATTAAGAGGCTGCCTTTGATCTGCTGTTTTCTCCTATTACTGTAAGTTGTAGTGCTGTGATCTTCATTCTCTGTGTGGACATTCAAAGGTGTTTGCACAAGGACAGCCCTCAGCGGGTTACTTGGCTATCAGTACCCAGCTGCATTGTTCCGATTTTGAGTATGTTCAATTCTACCCATTTCAGAGGTGTTTCATCCACAGTGAAACTGTTTCAAGAAGGTGGTTCCAGATAAGGTCTTGTACCTTGACCCTTCTGCTTTTCTCCTCCAGGGATCCCTGTTGGTGGAGGTGGATGAATCCTAGTCCATAGTGCTCTTTCAAAAAAACCCATGGGTTTCCCTCGGGGACTAGGGCCAAGCTGCGTCTCTGCACAACAGCAAGGTGAGTTGGGAAAATCAGAAATAACCATGAACTGCCTGAGTTAAAAACTGCTGCTGGAAGAGAAAAACTGAAAAATGGAGTCATGCCAGACTGCAAAGAAGTTTTTCTCTGTCTACAAGTGAAAAGAGACCAGCAGGGCGTTACAAAAGCAGAGGGCACAAAACAAAACCTCTTCACAACATATTCCTCACCAGCAGGTTTGTAGGTAAACAAAAACTGCACATCACAGGTCTGTTAAACGACTAAGCTGAGCTGGAAGGTTCCTTTGATGATATCAGTGTAAATATTATGAGTGCAGATCCAGCCAGTTAGTAGCCCCTGATGATGTGCTATATTAGATTCATGCCTGCCTCAGAAAAAAATTATCTTCTGCTGTGTTGTCAGTTTTTATTCTCCTTTCTCTTTGCTACAGAATACTTGATGGTCTGTTCTGGGGTGTTAAATACAAATATCACAGTGCTCTATTAGATATGCTTCTCTACATTGGGCAGATACATGCTTCAGAGATCAAACAGACTCATGTCTACCCACTGGCAACTTCCATTTTTATGAATAGCACTGGCTTTGGTGCAGCTATCTAGGTTTTTGTGGAAGAATGTAATGAGGAAAATGCTAGAAAAATTTCATTTCACTTTAAAACATCTTTTCCTTTTTTTTTTTTTTTTTATTTTCTTCTCTATTAATGATAATATAAAGAAGTTCTAGTACAGGGAGGACCATTTGAAAATGAAAGAATAGGCAATGAAAATTTTGTATTGGGATGCTGAGATCTGAATGCTGAGGTGCATTGAAGTAATAAGATCTAGATCTCTTAATAGGCTAATATGTTAATTTAAAGCACAGGACCCTAGAAGGAAGTCTCTAGATCCTGTCTCTTCCACTTACCCCAGTGCATATCTTGGGAAATGCTTTTGCACCTCTGTTTTCACAAAGGTAAACCAGAGGTAACTGTGTCTGCTTATGTGACAGGATTGTTCAGACCACGTTATTTATAACCTGCACCCTGAGCCCGTGGAAGAGCACATTTCACTTCCCCTATTTAAATTATACTGGCATTAGAAATTGCAACCTGCTTTGAAGTAAGCTACACAGAGGATTATACTCGTGGTGGCCAGTGGGAGGTAGGGACAGAGCGGGGAGGTGGGAGCTGCTGGCTTGAGAGGAAACTGTCTTCATGATCTCTGTAACTTGTCTTACTGATAACTAGAAGGGTATTTTCCTAATAGAAAACCTATGAGCTATATGAGGAGGTAACCCACTTGACCCTTGCCCTCTCCTAAGCCTTCAAGCCATCATGACATTTCATTTCCCACCAGCTGCAAGACCACTTCTCGGGATTCCTTGTGATCGCAATGCAAAGCTAACCCTCCTCAGCCCACAGGAAAGACCAGAATGGGGATGTCGGAGCAGGACACGCAAGTGGAGACATAGCGATCATATTTGGAGAGAGTGAGAGCTGGTGGCCATGAGGAAGACAAACAGTGTGTGTTTGTGCAAGTGACCTTATTTATATCAGTATGCCGAGGAGGGACCAAATGTACTGCACTGAAGGAAGTGAGTCCACGTGCACATGGGAGCAGGTCCAGCACTACGTGGCTGGCACAAACCCAGGCACTGCTTTGCAGGGTGACGTCTCGGCGTTTTCAGGGCAGCTGCTGTCCTCAGCACGAGGTTTTTGGAGCTCTCTGCATTGCAGGCTGTGCTGAAATGGGCAGGGTGGTTATCAAGCACCGACAGGAAAGGTGTTTTGCTCTGGCACCCAGTGCCTCTCCAGTGGGAACCAGCACTGGGGAAGGATCCCCCATGGCACTGGATAGACCCTTGAGAGCAACTCATTCAAAATTGTAATTTGTTAGTTCAACATTTGGCTGCTGAATGGCTCATGGTCCAACCCTGACATTATTTATCTTTTATTACTGTATTTGTTATTCTCTGAATATTTCGGGTGGATAATTATCCAGTGTGTACTGTGTATTGCAGAATCCAGGAATATTTGCTTTGGCTTTTCTTCCTGGTTACTTAGGGTGTGTGGTTGCTGGCCTAGGTCTCATGGCATTGTTTCTGACTACGTAAATGAAATTTTTAAACAAGAGAATAATGAATACAGACCAGAGAATAAAGCACATCCTGTGGCAATTTCACACAGGCGATTTTTCTTGCTGAAATCCATGAGGGCCTCAGCGACTGTGATTATTTACACGTGTACTTAACGGCTGTCCACGTATCATTGATACAGGATAACAGGCACCTAAGAAACAGAGCTGACCGAGTTCAGGGCGTACCTTGAATCATGCCTCTTGTTGTCTATGTTTCCTTTCCCTCTCCTCCTTTCTGTTAAACTACAGAGACATTTCTAAGGAGAAGGAAGAAAGCAAAGGCTGGGTGTAACCAGCTTCTAATCCAGACAAGAGTCAGTGTATAACTTCATGCGTTACTGTTTTCTGTTGTTCAGCATATCACGCAGGAGGGTGGCATTTTAAAACACACACAAGATTGCTGTCACACATGCGGTAATGTGTGCACACATGTGCACACTGATGAGCATAAACTTGCTTTACACTGCAGCTAGTTCAGCTGTGGTGCCAGCAGCAGCCCAGCTGTGGTGAAGAAAGCTCAGCCTGAAGGTTTCCTCAGCTCCCCAGATGGGTTTTATCCCCTGTACTGAGACCCATTTTGCCAAAATCACACCTGAGCTGCCTGTTTTAAAGAGTTTACCCACATTATGTGGCAGTCAGAAAAATTATTACACTCCTCACAAGATTTTGCTTTTTACAACTCTTTCATTAAGATCTTGTGACTATGTTAACACAGGCTTGACTTCAAGAGATGGGAACTACAGCATAATATGTCACAAAAGTATGTCCAAGCCCCAGATGTGATTGTGATACTCAGACAACAGCTGTTACAAGAGAATTAGCAATCTATCACTTCTCATCCCGCAAACAAATTGCTGGCAAATCTTCCTGATGGTCTTTTAAAAGCAAAAGAAATCAAATATTAAAAAAAAAAAAAAATTTCAATGCCCCTAGAAAATATTTTTGGTAAAACACTGAAAAACACAAATTCCACTGACGTGGGATTTCGTTATTGCAGGCACTTCTGTTCACTGCCTGTGCAGGTCCAGACCTAAACTTGGGCATGCAATGGGGACTTGCTATGAGAGGAAATGGGTGGAGATGAGGAGGTGGAGACAGATGCTATTTGCAAGTCTCCAAACTCACTGCTTGTGAAAGAATGAAAACACTTTGCCTGACAAAGAGGTTTTCTTGGGATTTGAAGACAAGGTGCAGTTTTGTCTGCCATCCACAGGCTGAAGGAGTTCTGATAGGAGAATATCTTGTGATGTTATCCCATTTAATCTTGGAAAGCAATACAAGCCAGCCACAGTGATGCCTCCATGAGCTCCCTTGCCAGCCACAATGTCCCCTCTCCATCACTGCACCCTGTTTCTGAGGTTAGGGAGGACCAGTGCTGGTGTGAGCCCCCGCATATCTCAGTCTGCCAGTTGCTCAGAAAACCCTGCTCTGAATGGGTGGTTTCACAGTGGGCTGAAAATACAGCCCTGTCCTCAATGTAACCTCTAATCTTGATTAAAAGGCTCCCAGGGCCAGGCAGCCCAGACTGCATCCTTTGGTCTGTTCTGGTAGTGGCTTTTGCATCCCCTAATCCCTGTTAATATCACTGCTTGTCAAAGAAGATTTGTGCCTTTCCTGGAAGACGGGCTGCCTATTTTGTACCAACTGGGCGAGAAAGAAACGCCTCATCAGCTGATGCCAGGAACAGCAAGTGGCAGACAAGAAAGTCATCCTGTTTTCTGGGGAGAAGGCATGGGAGGTAGGCGAGCATCTTGGCTCTGACTACTAACTCTGGCTGCTGGTACTTCTCCTGACCTTTCAGCATGTGACATAATCCGATATTTGAACCATGAGCAATCCCTGAACCTCTTGTGGTAGTGTTTGTGGCAGAGGTACAAACTTTTGTATCCTGGCCAGATACAGAACAGATTATGTTCTGCTGATCTATATTCCCCTAAAGTCATTTTCAATTAGTACAGCAGTTACTCCTTCTGTTTGCACCATTGAATTTCTCCCTGCTGAGATGCTGAGCTGAGACTTCCAGAGGCCATGCTCTCCAGAGAATTTTTGCTGGCTCCTCCAAGCAGAGAATCACTTCCCTAAAATGAGCCTCTCCTCATATTCTCATGTTCCCTTGGAAAGCCTGTCCCATTGCTCTGGGGAAGTATGAGACCTTCTCTGGTGGTGGAAGGTTAAGTCTGGTCCCCAGCTCTTGGTTGATTCCCCTTGGGGCAGGAACCAAAGCCCATCTTGGGGGCATTCATGTGGGGCCGCATGTGCAGCTGGCATGGGCTGCTCTCCATGACCAGCCAGGACTGGAAAAATTAAAGGTGGTTTCTGGCTGGAAGATAGGAAGGATTGTCAGAAGCAGCAGGAAGAAAACCTACAAAGGAAAGCAAGGGAAGGGATGTGAGCATGAGGAAGGATCATTTGTGAGTTTGGCCACCCCTTTCTCCAGCAACTGAGGGGGAAGAGGGAGACTTGATGTTTTGGAAAGGAATAGAAGACATGCCTTCCTTCGCAAGCAGGCTTGGAAAAGGGTAAGGAGGTGCCTTCATGGGGTGGGAATGAGGACTCAACCTGGCCTCCACGAGCCACTCACTGAGTGGTTTGGGATCACTGGCCCCTGGCTCAGCGCAGAGCTCGAGGTGACCACCATGGCCCTGGCACACCAACTGAGCCATGGTGGTGACAAGTCTCTGTGTGCAACAGCCCCAGGGATTCTGGTGGGCGACATGGGCAAAAATGCTACATTCGACAGAGGGTCACCAGCAGATTGAAAAAGGTGGTGTTCCCCTTCTGCTCAGCACTGGTGAGGCACACCTTGAGTGCTGGGTCCAGTGCTGGGCTCCTCAGTACAAGACAGACATGGACATACTGTAGTGAGTCTAGCAAAGGGCCATGAAGATGATAGGGGACTGAAGCATCATTCATTTGAGGAAAGGCTGGGAGAGCTGCGTCTGTTCTTCCCGGAGAAGAGAAGGCTCAGGTGGCTCTTGTCAATGTGTATAAATACCTGATGGACTCAGTAAACAAACTTTCCCTCCTGACGGTCTGGCCTTCTCCTGATTTGTGTGCCCTTGCATCTGAAGGTTGGGCAGGTTTTTTTGGCCTGTGGACGGTTTTACTACTTTTGGTTTCGTATGTTTAGCATACTCATGTGCAGGCCTGTCAATGCGGTGTGAAGGTGTGCGGAATCCCAATCTCCCTCGTCTACCTCCCGCTCTTGTTTTGTTCCTCCTCTGATGTGAAATGCAGAAAGTTGATATGTTAGTCAGTTATTCCTTCAGCAAGTAGAGATACTGTTTTTTAAGCAGAAGAAATATATTCAGGCTCATACCCCTCGCTTATATCAGGGTATTGACCTATGTTACTAATTTGTGCTCAACTTTCATTTGAGCACAGTCCCATACAACTGCACAGCCACTATTCTAGCAGTTTTCCACATTATCTTCTTACAATGTGCCTACAGCCTCCTCTAACACCTGACAGACCCTCTTTTAATCTGTGTAGTCCCTGTCATTACAGTAAGATGAAACATATCTTAAAAGTATCTTTTGCTGTAAAATTCCTCTGGGCTTTAAAATCAAAAGGTTGTATTTTGTTGTAGATGAAATAATGTGATTGGAAACTCAAACCATTTCTTACTTGGGTTTTTTCTTCATCCTTTCTTGTCCTGCTTTTGTTGCTAAGTGCAAAGAAATGAATATTGCCCAGGGCTTTATCTCCCTCTTTTCCCGTATTTTCCTTCAGTTTTGAAAAATTTGGGGAGAAATTCTCCTCTGCCTCCTGTTGAGCTATATTCTCCTGAAGTCATTTAAAGTCATAAAGTTAGTGCAGTAGTTACTCCTCCTGTTTGCACCGTTAAATTTCTCCCTGCTACAATGCTGAGCTGAGACTAATGTTCATTAGCCCTTTTTCCTTTTCATGTGGAACTGACATGGACAACCTGAGGAAGAAAAAAACTTTAGCTTTGAAAGAATTTGAAAAGCAGAAGTAAAGTTTTGATTACGTAAAATAAAAATCTATTTTTAGTTCAAAATTTCTCACTTATTCAAAATTAAAATTAAGTTTTCCAATAAACATTTGCTAAACCCTTCATTTTGTGGACAGGGAAATTTTTCAGCTGAATGCTTTTAACAGTTCTGTGTTTATTGTTTTTCTTAATTTCTGGTAAATCAGTATTGTCATTCAGAGGTAATTTTGAGTGTTTCTGTCCTTTTCTATCTCTCCAAGGATCAGCACACTCCTGTGGGAAAGTTGAAGAACCTCTGTTCATGAAGCAGTAACGTTTTGGTTCATACATATTTATGTACAACTTTATTAGAAGATCAGTGCACAAGGCTGATCAGGGCTAAAGCATATGCTGAGTATCTGGAAGACTGGAAGTGAAGCTAATCCATCTGCAAAGATCCCAGGTGAAGGCACCATTTCTAGAGCTGAGGCTGAGGTCTGGAGGAGGCAGGGGATTGACCCTGGCTATGGGGGAAGGAATCTTTCCCCAAGTCCTGCTTCTGGGAGGAGAAGACACTGGGAGCAGTAATGGAGATGCAGTGCTGGCTGGCAGGGATGACTTGGAGCTCCCCGCCTCCTGCCCCCAAACTTGCTCACTTTCCTGCAACCATCGGGGCTGTTTTTTCAGGTCTTGCTCCCTGCCTACCTCCTTCTCCTGCCCAATGGTATGTCCTTTAGGCAGCACAGCTCACAGCTATCTTGTACTACATCCACATACAACCACATACTCCCTGTGCTCCTGTGTGCCGTAGAAGTGCCAAGAGCAATTAATGCTCTCCAACTTCTCATCCTTTGCAACATCACCTGTGGGTTAAAGTCCACCTGGCTCACTTGTCCCCAGCTTGGATTTCAGAAGCAGGTTAGGCATGGCTTGTTCACAGATTCCTTCCAGAAGAAATTTATCCTTCCGAGAACCACCCATGGAGACAACACAAGGACCACTACATGACAACAGCCACCTCTAACCCATGGCCGTTAAAGCCTGTCTTCCTTCAGCAAGACCTGCATAAAGACAGCCTGACCAGGACCACATGAGCAAGAAAACATGTTTTGACACCAGGTCATGCAGCCTACCCATCACCGTTAAGGATTTAACTATTAGCCTCCCTGAACAAAACACTTGCAAGACTCAATGTACCACCTTCACCCAAACAGCCCCATGGCCAAGGATCCTCAGATCTGTGCCAACATCAGCACCTTACAAGGAATGAACATGCTCTGCTAATGAGTCAGAGCAAAGACCAGTGGCTGCACTCCTCTGAGGATCATGGTTCCCACATAGGCTTGATAAGGTGCCACATGCTAGTTCCTGGTGCCTTCTGTGGAAAGTGATGATTAACCGCTGGGTCAAGGATGTGTTGACTTGTCTTCGCCCAATTTTTATTTTCCTTTTAAGCAGAAAAATGCATAGAGGCTGATGTCACTCCTGCTGCAATGGTGCTGTGAATGTGAGTGGGTGGTTTTGGCTTTTCTGCTGTGTTGCAGGCTCATGGCTGTTGTCTGTCATGGATCAGGCTGGACCATACTGGAGGTAATGGGCAGCTCTCAGATGGCCCTTAGGGCCAACCAAGATGCTTCTGAGTTTCTGAGAGGGATCCAAGGGGCACCTATGCCTATGGCTGAACTGAGCCCAGGCTAGAGCTGTCTTACAGCAGCAGACCTTTGCCAGGCTCATTATAAGGTCTGTATCTATGTTTCTGGGTGCTCTGATTTTCCCAGATCTGGGAAATGAAAGGCAAAAGCCACCAGACAACTTGGCACGCTTCGGATGCCAGGCTATTTCACCCGGATGCTCATTCATCACCACCCTGCCTGGTCAACCAAGGGAACCCTGAACCTGGTGCAGGAGTGTGTGCAGCTGTGGGTGCAGCAGGTTAGTCCCAGCAGACATTACTCACCTGTGCATGGTGCCAGCGCACTTAACAAGCTGTTGCGGACATGGCTTGTGCCTGGCTGGGTGGGGATGTCTGACAGCTGGTTCATGTGCTGATGGGATCCCAGGCAGTAACTGTGGCCCCAGGCAATTCACAGGGAGGGGAAGCTGCTGAATGAGCCTTTGATTTAAATGTAGGTTGAATGTGTGTGACTTAGGCATCTTGACACCGAAAGGTGGACATCTACCACTGCTCAAGCAGATGTCTCTCTCTGCTGCTAAGCCTGAGCCCAAACTGTAGTTCTGAGCCTGGTCACCCCATTATTAGGGACTCCTGCCTAGGATGTGGAACACTCATCTCTGCCTGAGTCATGGCAGGAACCTGGTGTAACATCCCTGGAGAAGGTCCCAGGCCCTGTGTTATCTGGATGCCTTATGACATGGTGCTCTTTTTCTCTCTCCTGCCATTAATTGCTTCATTTACTGCCAGTGTGGGGAAAGAGAAGGACTCTTAGCCACTTGATGAGCAGTGGTATGAGGGAGGCAGAGGATCACACCAGGGCTCTGGCTGGTTGCATACCAGGGCGACCAAGTTTGCTCATGTGGGTGCCCTGGAGGGTTGGGATTGCTGCTGGTCCAGAGGAAGCACTGCTAAGTGGTCCTCCATCACCATATAGTGCATCCTGTGTCACCAGGCAGGCTTTGAAGTAACTGCACTGGCATCACTCTATATGCCTGCCCTAGTCCCCTTGGCCTTCCCAGCAAATCTCAGGCAAGTCAGATGCAAAGAGAGATGTGGCCTGCATGAGGAGAAGGATGCTCCGAGTACCCCAGGAGATGTGTGTGTCAAGCACTGCTGGGACAGCTGCGTGCTCCAACCCTCCTGTCCAGCATGGGCAGGCTCCTACCCCAGGGTATAGACAGCTCAGCAAGATGGCTTTCACTTGAGTTTACATCCCGAATTTGCAGAGGCTCCTGCTACAATCTCCATTCACTGGCCGAGAGAGTCTGGCCAGGATTACAAAATGGGAGACAAGGACCCCAGATGTCTCTTGGTCTGTTCCCCTTGGCAAAGCAGAATTATGTGTGCCAGTGCCTTTATAAAGTCCTCCTTGGGAATTACTTCTGCCACTATCCCTTTCCTGGCTGGTGCCCACACAACAGCTGAGAGGCAGCTAATATAATTAGCAAGACATAATGAGGGACAGCACTGTTGGCCAGTACTGTTAGCAGGTCTGCTGAGCCCTGTTCAGGTCAGGGCAGAACTCTGTTATCAACCAGCTGCCTTGAAAACTGGATGAGATTTTATCCTCTGGTTTCAGGTTCAATACAAAAAACCCCTGTGATTCAGCTTTGTACAGAGAACTCTTTATTAAGCTCCCAGAAAGCTAAGCTAGCTGGGATGTCCCCCATTGCAAGCAAAGCCCTGAATGGGGCCATGGCCAGTACTGGGACATGTGGGATATGATGAAAGCATTTCTAAATCATGACTCTTATTTATTCATATGCATTGAATATTTTTATGCTCAATAGCCTCTTGGGGTTTCTGGCATGAAATGTAAATGTATTAATAAAACTGCATAAAACGTATACATAGTCCTCCTTCCTTCATGAAAATGTGACCTTTTCTTGCTTTGCCTTCTTTGTTGCACAATATGAAAAAAATGACACCCTGCGCAATGAAAACCAGAAACCTCATGGCCTGAGGTGTTCTTCAGTGTCATGCATGGATTTGAAAAATTATTTAGGATGGAGCCATGGCATTTCATGACTGGACTTGTGCCTTGTTATTGGTACACAAACATGCCAGCTGATGGGCACACAGCTTAAACCACACCCCAGGTGGAGGAAACCACTTGAAACAGTGGGATCAGAGGTAGCTGATCATACAAACCAAACCATTCTTCTCTTACTAGGTCTTTGCTAGGACCTTCTACAGGTTATTTTCCTAGAAGTGCTAGTGGAGGACTTTTTTCATAAAGGAACGAGAAAAGCGACTGCTGCCTGCTAGCTCAGCATACCTGTAAAGTAGCTGGTACTTCTCAAATCTCTGACAATAGCTATAAACTTGTATTCTTTGTTAATCACTAACCCTTACTCACAGAGAAAAACAAATCAACCCCATTTACACTGACTGTCTACATCAGAAGGTGATAAACTGTATTAAAAAGAAGCAGAATATAAAATGTTTAAGTTTTTCTTCAAGGTGGCTGTAAATTATCTGTTTCAAACCACATTGCTTAAAACAAATTTATGGGAGCTGGAGGCACCTCCAAGCCATCATGCCTCTTGCTCTGGTGCCTAAATCCATAATGTCACTTCATGAGATAAAGTCTTCAGTATCCATGCGGACCCGAGGTGTTCCTGAACCATAATACCTGTCCTTGCCCCTGTTCCTGTGCACAGCACTGCAGTCCCCCAGCTCCTTGTCACCCTTTGCATGACACTGTGAACTGAACTGAGGAACTGATCTGGCTTAGAGAAACATCTGCCAAAACCCTCCCCCCTCCTCCTTTTTTTAATCTGGATCAATTCCCCAGTCTGGTCCTGGTGCTAATAAAGCTGATGAGGAAGAAAAAAACCTGGAGGATAAGGGGTGAAAAGGTAAGAGAGTAAGAAAATTCTTTATCTCATCCTGTGGACTGTCTCTCATGAGACTTCTGCCTGAGCCATGTATCATCAGGCACCACACTGGGATAGGTCACCCCAAACCTTTCAGCCTTATTGAGTCTCTGCTTCAGCAGAAGTGAGCTCAGGGGGGTTTCCATCAGGCTGTGACCCCTGGAGGGATGTCAGGCAGTAGCAGGAATGATGCGGTGGGTGTCACCAAAAGAATAAAGTTGCTGTTGGAAGAAGAGCTGCTTTACATGAGAAGAAAGTGGGAACAGTCTAAACAATCGCCTTGTTAGTACATGGACCTGTATGCTGAAGGAAGTGCATGCCATTCAGGGAAGGGTTATCAATGAAGACTCTGTTGCACTGCCAGGCACAGTACTACAGGTGTGTCCATTGATGGGATTGGGACTTGCTTTTTTGCTTCAACAAACTGTAATTGTATGTATATGCATATGTATTAATATGGGACAAGAAGATGTGGCCACAACCACCATTTTCACATGCTCTCTGACAAGAATTCCACTCTGATCTGCATATGAAGCCTCGCCTCTAGGAAACCCTCTCTGTACAGACAAACAATTCGCAGCCCATGACCCCAAACCATCAGCAGGTGCCCTTGTTATTCCCCTATGTGTTTGTCTGCATCCCAAGGGTATATAAACTTCACTCACTCTCTCTCCCTTTTCATCCGCACCCCTGTTTAAATAGTAATATGTCATCCCAGAAGCATGTTTACTTCCCTGTCATAAACAGAGAAGAGCTCAAATTGTTTTGGACTTAACATTTTCTAATTAACCCATGGGACACCCTGGCAGAATTTTGCAAAGTACAGTGCAGAGCTAAACTGAAGGATCATCCTTGAGTTTAAGCACGTGAATGTAGAGACCCAGCACAGCCTCTCACAAGATTTTTTTTTTCTTTCCTCCAGGCTTTAAGTACTTTCAGTAAGTAAGAATTCTTGTGCAAGATGTTTCCATATACACAAATATAACTGCATTGTACTGAGATGGTAGTTGGGAGATAGGAATAAACTAGAAAGGGAGAGGAGAGAGAAAGGACTATGCTTGTCCTTAGCAAAAGGAGCATCATTAGAATCTGACAGAGAAATACAAGACTCGTAATTAATAGGAAGAATTTTTCTTACTTAGAGAAAATATTAAAAATACAGCTTGCAGCTTTCTCTCAGCCTTGGTGAGTTGGACTCTTTTCTGCATTTTATCTGAGCCTGATTTAGTCATCCAAACCCTTAAAAAATGCTCATTTGAAATAACTTTGTCTGCTCTGATTATCCCAGACATCATTCCTCTATGTAGATATCACTGCAGTGGTTCTGGTCATTGGAGACATCTGAGCTAATACACCTGCAGTAAGAGAGGGAACAGCATCCTGGGCAAGATCCTTCAGTTATTGCTGGTTGAGCTGCCATTGGAGAGGCAAATCACAGAATCACAGAATGCTTTGGGTTGGAAGGGACCTTTAAAGGTCATCTAGTCCAAACCCCGTGCAATGAGCAGGGACATCTTCAACAAGATCAGGTTGCCCAGAGCCCCATCCAACCTGGTCTTGAATGTTTCCAGGGATGGAGCTTCTACCACCTCTCTGGGCAACCAGTGCCAGTGTTTCACCACCCTCATTGTAAAAATAGTCTTCCTTAGATCTAGTCTGAATCTCCCCTCTTTTATTTTGAAACCATCACCCCTTGTCCTATCACCACAGACACTGCTAATAAGTCTATCCCCATCTTTTTTATCATCCACAATAAGGTCTCCCTGGACCCTTCTCTTCTCCAGGGTGAGAAACCCCAGATCTCTCAGCCTGTCTTCATAGGAGAGATGCTCCAGCTCCCTGTTCACAACTGCATCTCAATCCTCCTAATCACTTCAGAGAGCAGATGAAGGATGTTCTTAATCACATATTGGCCAATAAGTCAAAACAGGAGTTCGCTTTTTTGTTAATTATCTCTTTGGTGAGCAGAAAGCCTCTTGGAAGTTACTCACCCTAGCACACTCTCAGCCAAGGCATGCCTGCGCTCCCATCCCACCCGCCCCACCCCAGTGCGGCCGGGGCACCAACCCGGTCACAGCGCCTCAGCCAGGACCTGGCCCACTTCCCGCCTCGATCCCCCCATCCCGCACAGGAATTCACTGTACTCCTTGGGCAGCAACAGCAGCCGGAAGTAGATGGAGTAAAAGGCTGCCCCTACCACGGCCAAGAAGCCACCGAAGATTCCGAGTATGTAGGACAGTCCCACCATCGCTGCCAGTGGCCACAACCCAGAAGCTAAACCTTCTGGAGATACACCAAGGACTCGTGTGGTGGAGAAACTCCCAAGCCACTGGAGAAATCCAATTCTCCACATCATGTGTTACTGAATAGGTTCAGGGGGAAGTTTGTCGTTGCAGGCAAGAGTGATGAGATGTCCCCAAAACCCTACCTGCATGGTACACAACTAGATCCTGAGCTTGACCCAGACCTTATGTTTTGGAGGTGAACTTGACAGGAGACCTCAGATCTGTCCTCAGGTTGAGGTTCTATAGATGGTGTTACCAAGCTACAGGGAACAGTTTGTTAGCATTTTTTTTGTTTTTTTTTTGATGTAGGGGTATCCAGAGAATATGACATGTGAAGGAATGATCACATGAGTTTCTTATATTACCTTGGCTGTCACACTATGTAAGAGAGGCAGAGCATCCCCACATTATTATTGTAATTAAAGAATATCGTGCTTTTAATTTGTACAGTTCCTCCCTCAGCATTGTTTGATACAAATAGGTGATAACAGACTGGTTATTGTGAGTTATTAATAACATATTATTTACTCACCATATGCCTAGGAGCCAGAGCAGTAAGCAAGACTACTTTGACCTAGGTGTTCCTCCCTGCACACAAAACTACATGGATCATCTTTGATCCCTCTTTGCCTCTCAATGTCTCACTTCCATTTGGACGTACTGCTTACTGTCCCCTTTGCCCTCATCCCAGGCTCCCTCTGTGTTTGAAGGTTTCTGGGAAAAAGAATATGTTTGTTCTGCCTTCTGCGTTACCTCTTGCATTTGTATGGAGTGGATATTCTGATCTGTTTTTAATTTCTATGATTCTGTAGTGCTTTTGAGTCCAAGGTGCTAAATATAGATCTAACCCATAATAGCCAGCCTCTTTTTCATTTCTGTCTTACAATGTTATTTTCTGCTTTTATCATTTAACCCTAATGGATTTACATTACTAGGAGCTCTCCAGTATGTACAACGTGGTTATGAACAAGATGAGTGCCTCAAAAGTTTCCAGGAACATTTGTCTGAATAAAAACAAGTAAAAAAGAAAATTTTCACTGGCTCTTCAAGAAGAGGACTGGTGCAGCACAGGATGGCACCCTCCCTCTCCCCTCCCTACTGCAAACCTGTGTATGCCCTCTGGGCAGGGTGAACACATCCAGCATGCTGCCTAGAAAAAATGACACTCTGGAGAAAAATCAGCAGACAGTATGAAAAGAGCTGGCTCAGATATCTCGTGTTGGCAGACTCCTACCAAAATTAGTTCTGGATAAGCCAGTACATCTGTAGTCAGGGCAAACTATTCCTCTTTCTTCCTATTCCTAACACAGTCATGCCCAAAGAATACAAGTCGGGAAAATGTTTGGGAAAACTATTACAGAGCATGGAGGGGAAAGAGTATCCAGACAAATATGGAGCCATTTGAGACAAATATGAATCATGTAATAAACAGCTTGGATTTATAAGCACTGAACCAAGCCAAACACAAGTGATGGCCTTCTGGGACAGAACAGCTCAAACCAGTCAAAGAAAGGAATGTGGTGCATATAAAGGGCCAGGTCCACAGGAGGCACAAGGACCACTCAGCACAAATCTAGAGCTTTCCTAAGCTTAATTGATAGTAGCCCAAGTCAGTAGCTGGTGAGGAGTGGATTATTGGGGAGCCTTTGTCATATCACTTCATCTCTCTCCAAGTATCTTTGCCCCCGGCTGCACAAGAGGAATATGTGGGAGGACTTCGGTGTGATCAGGGGATCCTTCCTTGTTGAGCTTGGCTGGGGTTAGGGTCTCTTTGTGCAAGAGTCAAAAAAGCATATTTGAAGACCCACCAAGGTATGGACATCGACAACTGACCTCTCCAGAAGAAATAAACATTGGACCCTGCCTGAACAACTGCCTGGGCACAATGAAGTGAAGTTCTCTTTACTTGGAGAAGCTCATCATGCTTAGCTTGAATATTGAAGTGCTATCTGAAAAGGGGTTGAGAAGCATAGTAACACACCAGAAAAGTCAGTGTTTGAATACTTTCTTGTTTTCAGGCTCATCTCAAGGGCAACATAAGGGTTTTGGGAAAGGTGGGTCTTCAGTACTACCCTTGGTCAGGGTCCCTCCGATCATTCACTTTGCAGTACTGACAGTTCTCCTGGGGTCCTCTTTGGAAGGAACAAGCTAGTTTCCTCTGAAATAAACTTCAGGTATAGCTATGAGGGTAGTTCACTCTAAGCATTGCTCCGAGTAGGCACTATGGATGATACACCAAGCCTGGCTGCCCTGCAAAGCCCTCCAGCACTAACTAGCATTCTGTGCATCTTGAGATATGACATTATGTCCATAAGCCATGCTCAACTGTGGCCAAGAGAGACTGCAAGGAAGTTATTAGGCTTGTTCACTCTCTGATTTGCTGCTGGAAGCATCGATTTTCATGGTGCTGTCCAGAAGAGCAGAGGAGAAATCTGTTGCTGCTGGAAATCACAGTAGCCCTATAGGTCAAGGCTGCTGCCAGCAGAACAGATGGCCTGTGAGAGGTGCAGGGCTAACTGCTGTACCCATCCGGAAAGTGCATTGTGCATAGCAGGACCAAGCTGGTGCCAGCAGTATCCTGGCAAAGGAAAAAATGTATGTTATACAGGAAAGGAGTATGTATTTGCCCTGAGTGTGCCAGTGATTGTGTACCTCTGTGGGTGGAGAAGCTCAAATATGACAAGTCCAGTTAGGCTTAATTTTTCCTAGCAAGAAATACCAGAGCATTGATACACATGGCCAAAAGCTTTGCTGCAATCTGGTGAAAAGGGGCTCTCCTGCATTGCTCCAGACTGTCCTGGAACCTGTTAGTCCTGTCTCTCCTGCCTTCTGCTTCTAAGATTTGTGCTGTTCCTACTATGGCAAAAATTAATCCTGAGTATTCAGAGACTGATCATTTGAAATGCATTAGGAGCAGTGCAGGGGCTGGAAGTTAAATAAAAAAAGAGGCAGAAGGTGGGCTGAGAACAGGACCAAGAAACTAGAATGATATTATGTCCAATGAGTACATGAATCGAGTGACAGGAAGCAGGCTATGTGACAGGTCCTCCAAACTAATGATTCAAACTCCAGTCTCTGGAGCCCACAGGGATGAGCATGGCCAAAGGGAGCTTCCCCACAGAGTGGGGACCAAGTGTTTTGTCCATCGCAGGTGTCCTATGAGCTGTCTGCTTGGTCAGAGCAGCCTTAAACCAGGTGGAGGCTATATGTGTTCCAGTAACTGAAAACAGTCAGGGTATGAGCCTGAACAGTGCCCCATGTTCATTCATATTACAAATCTTGGTCACAGCTTGCACTCTTCCAGTCAGAGCATCATCATGGTCAGCAGACAGTTAACTCGCTCCCAACAGTGGTCTGGACACAGAGAGCTCAGCTTGAGGAATGTATCATCCCAACAGCTAAAACCTGACTGACAAAGCCCTAAAGCAGATCAGCTTTTAGTTCCTCTTGCCTTGCCCTCCTCCTGGCGAGTAATGCCTCTTTTGAGGCCAGCTGTGAATTATCTGCCAGAGGGAACTTCTTAAAAAGCTTTATGCTGAAGTAGCCCGCCTTATGTTCTCCATTAGGCAGGCTTTATTCCTCCCCTGTCCAGCGTTACACCAGCAGAAGTTGGATTAGACTTGTATTTCTTGGCTAAACAATGACTAAAGGAAGCATGATAATTATCTACAAGTATTTGATGGGTGTAAACTCCAGAGAGGAAGAAGAATTGTTTAGTGCGGTTAAAGGACTTTTATGGCCAACACCGATTAGATTAAATTGAACAAAGCAAAGCATAAACTGAATACCCTGCATAATACCTAGCAGGCTACAAGGGCAGCTCTTGAGGGATGTGGCAGAAGCAGTGATGTCTGGGTCAGTGGAAACGTCACAGGGAGCAGAGCATTATTTATGTTAATGACCTCAGAAGGCCATACCACAAACGGCATGTCTGTTCTCCCTTGCCGTGCCCACACCCACACCGCCCTGCGTCTACATGAGCGCACACCCAGCTGAATAAAGAGAGAAGAAGGGTGTCAGGGTGGTTCAACCCCTACCCACACCAGATTTGTCCCCTTCATCTGATACATTACCCTAGACAATAAGTTTTCTTGCTGCTGACAGTGATTCTGATCTTGGGACTGTTAAGAGTGAAGTTACACTTACACATTCCTTAGTGAGACACAGATAAGCTTTCAGGAGGCTGGGGCTTGAGCCCCAGTTATCTTAAGCTTACTAACCTTGGGTTATCACATACCTACAGGATGCCATCGGCATTCCCTTCAGGTTACAGTTTTGCCAGCTGGCAGTATGCGGTATGGGATGATTGACTGTACGAGAAGGGAACAAACAGGTGCCATGGTTCCTCTGAAAATGTACCGGTGGCCCCTTGTTCACTGTGGGGAAAAATGAGCTCGCTCTCTCACACAGGAGAAGCAGCATGTCATAGTCCCAGCTACACCTGTGTAAACCTGCTTGTCCTTTTTCACTGAAAATCAAGCACAGAGAGTGTGATCCCATCTGATAGGAGTTTCTGATGGAGAACGTGAGCTGACCTGGGCACTGAGAACAAATGTCAGTGACTGAGCACTCCTGTGTCTTTCGAAATGATGTGGCCTCTCAGGGAAAAAGAAATGAGGGAATTTGTGATGCTTGTTGAGTCAGGATTCTTTCCCCGGCATGCCTGTTTCTCTGCCTAATTACACAGACACAATAGCAAAGAAATTAGATAAACCAGGTAAGGTTTGTTGTGGATGTCCTGGTCGTCTAGGAGACAAAACCTTTATTTACCTGATGTGACTTGTAGGCAAGGGTAGGACAAATGCTTGTACCCTGTCTTTAAGACAGGGTATTGCTTCCAAATTGGAGGTTATCTGTTCTGAAACACCACCGCTTAATGGGCTATCTCCTCCTTTAATTGGTGCGGTTGTTGGCATATCATTAAATTCCACTTAGCACAAGTGTGAGAAGCCTGCTGTTAAAGGCTGCCAGCAGAAAGGCAAGGAGGACTTTAAGCATCATCCCATGGCGTTTTCAAAGAAGGACCTGATCTGTTCATAAAGGGAGGAAAAGAGTGAGGAATTCCAAAGCCTTGAAAAACCAGACTGGACTGGAATCTTCAGTAGTGCATCATCTCAAGTTTTCTTCTCCCAAGGGTGTCATTCTTCAGATGTTTTGTGTGCCCCTTGCTAGTGTCTCTCTCTTCTGTTTTTCTTCAGGAGCAATTTGTCTGTTTCTGTATTTACTGAGCCTCCTCTCTTTATAAAGAAGGAGAGCTAGTAGACATTTGTGTATGTGGGAGAGTCTAACGTGGTTATTACCGCGGGCCCTGTGTGTCCACCACCCACATGCTAACACTACCTGGTTAGGTGTGCACATCACGGACCACTCAACAGAGCACGCATGTCAGTATTGCAGAGTACTTGCCATGCTAATACATTCTTTCTCCAAAACCTGGACAGCTGCAAATGGCTCAGATAAATATATTTGCCGAGAGGAGCTGCCCGGAGCTGCCCGGCTTGAGAACGGAGTGACAGATCTCAGTAACATAGCGGGAATTCTGCAGCTTTGCTTTGAAGGGGGAGCCACGTGGGTGCAGAAAGACCGCCTGGAGCTGGCAGCTCTTGCAAGAGAGTCAGATATGAGGAGCAGACAACTGCAGGGTTTTCAGAGTCTTGCTGTGTGTGACATGTTCCTCAAATATTACAAATAGTGCCCTCAGTATTGACAGCAGCTTGCCAGATACATCCCATGTAAATCACGGTGTTTGTTCGAACATATTCATTGTCGATTGCTCCTCACATCAGCTTCTTCTCAGATGAGCCCTCACAAGAGCGTCTTTTCTTTTCCTTGCTGTTGTGTCCTCCAACAGAAGACCAGTATGCAGCCAAAGAGGAAATTTTGCTGGGACAAAAGACCCAAAAAATGTTTTTAGCATTTAATTAGACTTTCATTTCAAGAGCACATTACCTATGAGGTATCTGAGGGCATACCTACCAAAATTGCCACCTGACCATTTCCCAGCTATGGAGCACACCTTATAGTACTTGCCTGTAATGATCTTTCTGGGCAGATCTGAGCTCATCCTGCCTGAGCGAACACCAGAAGCGCAGCAGAGGGAACATGGCAGAGGAATCCCCAATTTCTGCAGCACAGCCATGTTGGCCTGATGTGAGGGCATCTCTCCACCTAATCCTAACCATGGGCCAGGATTTATGAGTTCAGGCACTGTCATGGAGTCGCAGAAATACTTTCCATCCAGATCCAAACTAGTGACACACTGGTTGCATCTGGTCTGGGACAGCCATGGGCCCACAAACTCAGGTGTCTGCATAGAGCTCTATCCTGTGAAGTGGATATGGTGTATCCTGGAGATTTTAATGCCTGGAATCCACCTTGAGGCCCTTAAGGGAGGAAAGTACCTTGTCCCCATTTTAGAGGAGGGAAGAAAGTTGGGTACAAAAATGCCCCACAGTGCATCCACAAAACTTTAGGCAGCATGCCTAACCCCAACCAATTCCCTTCCTTGCTTTAAACATCATTTATTTGGCTTACCTAATGACGCAACCTGCATGAGTTGTCCCCAACACTCCTCTCTTCCTGGGGCAGGGACTCCGCTGCTATCACACAGCCACTCCCTTGCTTGGCCATTGTCCCTCAACGGCCCTGTGAGCCTCGCCTTCTCATGTAGACAGCAGTTAGCATGTCAGGAAGGCATCAGCCCCAAGTTCAGACTGTGGTGCTTAGGGCTGCTCTGAGGGCTGGCAAGATGCTTCTGTGATGTTGGGTGGGGGACTAGAACCAGGTCACTTCTCCATGGGTTGAGGGTGTCATCCCTTGCCCCATTCAAAGGAGACAGGTAAACTGTGAGGTACCTTTTTTTTCTGGCTGATGGAGGCTTCACAGTGCTCAGAGTCATGCGTCCTATTCTTTGGCTTTCTCCTTCCCTGCATTGGGAAATGTAAGCACTCATGCTGCATGGTGACTACCTCGTTACTGGCTTTCCTTATGTGGCAGTTTGACAAAGGGGTGCCTCAGTACAAGACAGACATCTGTAGACTGGAGGAGATTCAGAGAACGTAATAAAAAGCACAATGCTCTTGGAAACATCTGCAAGGCAGCAATAGCAATAGCCCAGCTATTAACACGCTGGGACAGACCTCAAGTGAAATAAAAAGATATTAACTTGTTAAATATCTCTAAAGCAGGCATGTAAAAATTATTGTCTGTGTATAGATAGCTTGTATAAACACTGTTTTCTACTTGGAGCTACATCTCTGTAATTACGTATTATTTGCAAGAAGAATGTAAAGCGTGAGGAGTGGATATGTTCCAAATATGTCCGAACCATGACCAGGCAAAGGCTGTGATTTTAGCTCACTTCAGGGAGAAGAGAACAAGCCCATGCCTTTTGTTTATTCTCCTTGAACTCTTTACAATGATTGTACTTTTCACTGGAAGTGACTCACCTGGCAAGGAATATAAGAAACCCAGAAGAACCCCTGGAATAATGCTGGAAACTCTTCTCCGAATTTAAGACTTACAGTCCTTCTGAAACCGTAATCATTTTCAGACCCTTCAGGCTTCCCTAATTACCAAGAGGAAGAACTATCATTTCTAAATGTGGTGTCAGGATTTGTTAGAAGCAAACAGCACAAAATTATCCACGAACCTTCTTGTGACCTATAAACCTTCAATTTGATATACCTCACCCAATTTTTATTCTGTAACAAGTGATTTTTTTCCATGGATTTTTACAGTAGAGACTCTTCAATCTACCATGCAACACGTAACAAGACCCCAGGGCTGGAGGTTGAAGCTAGCTACATTTCAGCTAGCCGTTAAGGTCCACAACTTAACAGTGATTAATTAAACATTGAAATAACTCCTGAGGGGGTATGATGAATTCGCCACTTCTGAACTTTGTCTTTCCAAACATGCTATACCTGAAATGTGAAGTGTGGTCTTGATACAGGAATTACAGGGAGGGCCATTGTTACGGTATTTCTTAATGGCAATGAGAAGACATTTTCTGCATTAAAACTTCAGTTTTCTCTTTCTTGTCTTTTTAACACACATAATGAAATTCTTCCCTTCTTCCAGTGTCAACCAGCCTCCTTCAGTGGAAATCAAGAGGCCACGACCAACTTATACCAGTAAATAAACACAAACTTTTAAAAACACATACCAGCTAAATTTGCAGAAGCCTATTGGGCTGCAGAGCAGCATTTTCAGTCACATTGCTTCCTGTTCCTAATTTTTAGCAATGCCTCTCTTTCATTGTCAATCCTTCCATCTCAGGAACAATACAGTGCTATTGAAATATTTGATGAGCTACTTGTAAATGTCCCACAGGAATAACAGGACATTTATGTCATGCCGCAGAGCTGTATTTCAAAAATAACTATCTTAAAAGAAAACCTCCCAAGAACTCAAAAGACCCCAAGAACTCAAAAAACCCAAATGTTTCCCCCTTCCTATTTACAGAAGACTTTCTTTCTGCCTTTCCCTTTTAATTTCTCATCCACTCTTCACCCACAGGTGAAGAGGTGGCTATGAGGACGCCCAGGATGAGACACTCTGTTTGCATTCCTCAGTTAATTTGGACTGGCTCCTCTCCCCTGTGCAGGCTTGGCAACGTGAAAAAGTGACCTTGTGGCAAACTTGGGTGTGACCTTCTAAAACAGCAACAGCTCTCAGCGTGACTCCCGGGTTTCCTACTCTTATTCTGTGGAAAATGTGAGGCAGCTTATCCCATGTCCACTGACAAACTGTTTTATGTTTATCTTAGGGTAGAGGCATACATCTAGGGAGTTATTGCAGCATGGCTAATGCACGGCATTGCCACATCCTGGCTGACCTGCTGGTAGCTCTTCCCAGAAGCTGTACTCTGCACCTTCTGGCTTTACCGATGATGTTATGCCATGCACCGTAGCACTTCTGCTACCGTAGGACCAAAGCGGCACCATACATTTCTGCCACTGCCATGGCTTCCTGACTCTCTTGCTCAAACTGCTCCTTCAGCTCCGAAGAGGCAAAAGGAGCTTGAAGCTGCTCTTCAAAATGTCACCATAGCCTGATGGTGTGACACTACTGACAACATTTAAGCAGTGGTTAAGGAGGTAACTCCTGGGCACTGCAACTCATATCACCGTAAGCACAGCTATCAGAAGACTTCAGGTGTGCAGATTCAGATGTCTCAATTTTGGTAACAAACCAAAGATCAGTTTTCCTAGGGATGACATTCAGTACAAGGATTTTGACAGTCAGGGTGAAACCTGAGTCAGAGGTTCTTGCAGAATTGTCACAGAATCACAGAATCACAGAATCACAGAATCACAGAATCACAGAATCATCTGGTTAGAAGAGACCATTAAGATCATTAAGTCCAACCATTCACCCTGCACTGCCAGGGTCCCTAAGCCTTGTCCCTCAGTACCACATCCACATGTCTTTTAAACACTTCCAGGAAAGGGGACTCCACCACCTCCCTGGGCAGCCTGTTCCAATGTCCTGATGCACCAAGGAAAACTACAGAGCCTGCAGCACCAAATGTGATCCAGGCATAGCTGGCCCACAGAGCATCACTCTGCATGACCCTGGGTGCTCCTCTGAATTGGGAGATATTCTCATTACCTGGCTCTGCCTGTTCAGGGAGTGGAGACAAAAAAGCACAAAGTTTTATCAGTTAATTGTGTGCCCAAGCCTCCCTGAAGACTGGATTTGCCCTCTGTTTACATCACCAACAGCCAAGCCACCCCAGCCTGAGCTCCACAACTCTGTGGTGGTGGCACTGGGCTTTTCAACGTGGTCTGCATGAGACAAGTAAGGCTGGTCTTTGAAGGCATGGAGAGACCTTCCAAGCCTGGAAAGCTAGTTTGGAGGCAAGAGAGGAAGACATATGTATTTCTGACAAATCAGGACAATGAGGACCTTCCACGTTGTGCCATATTTTGGACTAGTAACCATGGTAGTCCAGTTTCCTCTGTAATCAGAGAGAAACTTTACTTTTCCTCTGCTACATGAGGTGCTAATTGTTATATATAAGCATTTGCCCTACTAAAGCAAAACCAGTTATGTTTGGGGTTTTTTTATTCAGGTTCTGCTGCTTCTGAGAGCCTGAGGTCGGCACACAGGTGCCGGAGCAGGCTGGCCCACATTGGTATGCCACACAAACAGTTGCTTTGACCTGTTCCTTCGCACTCCTCACCCCATCCATGTAGCTCACTCCTCATCGAAGCAAAGCAAGGGAGGTGAAGCAGCTGTGAAATACACCTGCCCTTTGTCGGCAGCCCTGCTCAATTACATGCCTTTGACTTTCAATATAGACTAGTTATGCTATACTATAAACATATTTCTTTCCTCTGCCCACAGCTCTGGATCAGTCAGCAGCTTGAAACAGCAGGAGGGAAATGAAGTAGTAATGTAGGGGGAAAAAATTGAGAGTTAAGGGTGTAATCAGCCAACTAAACACCATTAGGACATACTGTCCCACTCAGTGGGCCGACAGCTGCACGGGGCTGTGACCAAATCTATTAATAGGCCACGCAGAGTTCTTCGTAGTCCTAAGTGCAATGCTCCTCGGACTTTTGAGCTCTTATTTCTTCTCTGTAACTTCAATAACTCTTTTGTGGTGCTTAGTTCAGAAAGGATGAAAAGTCTAACTCTAGTCTCTTCAGACTAGCAGACAGAAATCCTGCTTTTTATTTCTTCGCCAGACTGGAAGAGAAAAATAATGCTGAGGCTATAAACTCTGCTCTAATGTGGACAGGAGGATGTCTGTAGAGCATCTGGCTTGCTCCAGACTTGATGACAGACATGAGTGGCAAGGATTGGAGTGGAAGGGGCACAGTTTGGTTTATTGTTGCTGTGGAAAAGAAGCCACTGCATCCTGGGTCCAGGGAGCCAGTCTGTATCATGCCTGCAGCTGGACCGAGAGTTTCCTACACCCCGTGGACTGGAACATTTGCCATGTCACCCCACAAACTGGCTGGCATTTGGGGATCATATGCCTCCTGCAAAGCAGCATGCACACCTACATGAGAAACCATCTCCTTACTCCCTGTCTATAACTCTACAGTGACAAGCAGACACATTTTAAAGTTCTTTAAAGTTAAGGAAGATTATTTCTACCTCTCTCCCAAGAGACACGGTATGGGGGAACAGGGCAGATCAGATATTTAGCAGGCTAAGAAAAAGTAACTCTACATATCAGGGTGCTGGGAACCCATTACTCCATGAAGATATCTATAACACACTTGCACTGCTCCAGTCCTTTTCTCCTGACAAAGGCTGGTCTGCAGCTGGAGTCAAAAGTGAGTGCTGCAGCTCTGTGATTAATAGTCCTATTCCCCCTGACCGAGGAAGGGTCTTGAGGTCCCTGGGGGCAGTGGATGCTTTCTGCAGGACACGACCCCAGAGAGTTAGAGTCTGGTGAATGTCTGCACCACTGTCTGAAACTCAGGGGTGAAACCATGCTTGGTGGGAAAGAGCAGCAGCTCTGTGGGAGATAAATGCTCGAGGGAGAGGGTGTACCCAGAGAACAGTGGAGGAAGCATGTGTGAGGCAGCAGCTGCGGAAACAGACAGCAGGGAGGTGGTAAACCCTTGGGAACGAACCCTGGAAAAGAGGAAAGGCAAAACACAGTAATGAAAGGAGGTGAAATGAGGGCTGTCAGAGGAAATGGCCTGGAGACGGTCCTGCATGGGGACAGGGGCACTCTGGCTCACGCTGTCAAGGTGCTGCAGTCACTGTGGGTTGGTAAAGCATGAGTGCAGCCACCAGGGCTTGGTGGGGCACCTCTCCAACTCAGGGTGGGGCTGCCATCTAAGTCACTGAGGGTTAATTGAATTATCTAAGCCAGGAGCCAAGTCACCCCAGACGAGCATTGGTAAGCCTTTCACACCTTGCAAGGTCTCCTCAGCCCACTCACACCAGCAGGGTGGGCTGGCTGGGGCATGAACATCACAGGCTTGCCAGCCCTGCCTGAGGCTTCCTCCCCAGTCAATGGAGCAACAGGGGGGAGCAGCCTACCTTCAATGACTCAGCTCGCTGCAGAACAGAGCCACCTTCGCTGCTCTGACTATGAAAAGAGCCTAAAGCAAAGACAGCCTTTAATTTAGGGATCCCAGCCCAAAAGCTCAACGTTAGAGAGGATAGATCTGGATATCCATGAAGATAGAGGATATATACAGAAAAGTTATCATTGCGTAGTAGACGAATCATCTTGGAGAGCACCAGAACTAACTGTACAGTCTTCTCACAATAAGCACCACTTCTTGCATAATTAGAAGTGCATGCAACATGGGAACTGGTGCGTTGGCCCCGGCTCCCTGTAATGCACATTTCAGTTCAGCTGTCCGGAACAACTAGCTTCTGGTATTAACTTTAAGATAATACCTGTGTGAAGTAGTGAATGGCAGAATATTGCTGGAAAATTATCAAGCTGTTAAACAGCCATTGAGAAGCACATGTTAAGAATTCCTTTAGTATATTAATTCTACATTACAATTTAGAGATAAGCAGATTTTCTAAGAACCCAAACAAACCAATGTCCAGAGCCTTATTCATAAAGGGCATCTGAAAAAACCTCAGCCATACTTAAATGTGTACTGATTACCAGCTTCTTAGTTGGTTAAATGCTTGATAATTTCTGTTTCCAGGGCTAAACATACTACTTTGGCACACAGTTGAGTTTTTATGGTAAATCCAACACAAGTATGCTCTAGTCATTTTGGACTGTAAAAATATTTTAGAAGGCAGCACCAAGGCTGCCTACAAACAAGTCAAAATGGGATTTCAAGGGAAGTCTTTTGTTCTCTCCTCTCCTTGCAGCTGACAGTACTAGCAAACAGCACATTCGCAGTATAGTGGTTTCATTCTGCACTGTTTCCCCTGTTTTCTATTGCAGATGAGTTCCCAAGGCAGAAAAGCATCATGCAGCAGCCCAGAGAGCCTGTGTCTCTTCCAGCCAAAGTGACACAACACCGCTCACCTCTCTGTCCCCATGAACAGGGGCCTTTGTCCCACCAGATGACCCATGAAGGGTCTTCCAAACCCCAGAATTGTTGCAAAGGGATGTGTGTGGCCCAAAACATGCTTCCTACTGACACATGACCTAATATAGTGATGGACACCTCAGCTGCACTGCAAAATCTTGCAGCACAGGGGAAGCAGAAGTGCTTTAACCTATATGTGCAATCAATGGAAATGTGTCAGTCAGTGGGTGAGAAAACAGAATGGAATAAGCGGCAAGCATGGTAGACTCTGAATAACATGGGGGAAAAAAAAGGGCCTTGAGCAGGGCAGAGGATTTCAGTTAGTCACATATATTGACTCTGCCCCAACTTCTCATTTCTTTTCATTTTTCAATTGTTAGGATAATGCAAGTGGAAAAGAACATCCAGATCCATCCAGTCTGGCTTTCAGGACACATAGGCACTTCATTTTTAAAATAAAACACACTATAACTTCTTTTATTCAGAGAGCATCACTGGTAAATGTTTTATGCCATGGATTCAGTTTGCTATTAGAACCTGTATTAATAAAACCTATGTCCAGTTGTTAGTGGACTCTCTTCCAATGAATGCTTTGTTTAAATGTATATTGAAAACGTATTTTTACAGTGGCTTTCTTCTCTTTAACAGGATTTGACTTGTTGGCTCTGGTGTAGCATGCATGTTGTTTGTATAAAACTTTGAAATATATTTTTGAATGGAGCTGTATAAATACTGCATGTATTGAATTGTACTATTTTACTGTGCAACTAAAAAGTTTCCTGTTCCATGCCATAACACGATTTGTTATTTTTCCAGCACACACATTAGCCTGCATTCAACTTCTGCACAAGGTAGAAGAACTCAAATTAAATTTACAAGCACACCTGAGCAAAGCTAGTTAGCTCTGGCCAGGTCATATTTCCATGATTAAATAATGCTGGCTATTATAACACATTGCAAGAAAATGCAGCTATAAATCCCTGTCTCAGTTTATTTCCAATGCTCCATTGTACAGTAGAAACTTTGCTATACTTTCTAGTAAGCAATAGGCTAGACATGGGACTGAATCACCCTGAGCAGGTGTGTTAGATGCTAACTCTGAAGAGATAAGAGTAACAATGCTGCTCTTCCATGAGCTTTCCCCTCAAGGACCTTCCCATGCTACGCAAACATTAACAAATTGATCTTCACTGTATCCCACCATAGAGGTTATTAACTGAGGAAATTGGTTCACAGAAATATTTAGCCATTTGCTCAAGGCCAGAGCCAGTCCACAGCAGGGAGAAAGAGCTGGGGGATTATGCTGAAAACCTTCTCTTTTTGCCATTTAATGTTTAACATTAACATTTAATACAGTGTGCTGAAGGCACAACAGCGCTAGGTGTACAACTGGTCAGAAGTGGATGGGCACTGGTTTCAGAGACTGGCGCACAACATGCATACAGTGAGACAAGCCCACTGGACACCACCACGTACCCCTGGGGACCCATCAGGGCAGCAGGTCCCTGGAGGGGAGTGATGGACCATCTTCTGCCTGCCCGTGGGACTGCTTCAGGACAGGGATGAGAGGTCCATTGCTCCACTGCTATCCTCACTGGCACACATCAGTTAGTCTCCCAGGGGTCCAGGAGAAGCTCGTGGGGGCCACGTCTGCCCAACTTAGGGATCAGAACTGGGGATGTCGTGGTCCTATAGTCGTCCAGGTCACAGTGCAGATTGCAGACACCTCTCCTTTTGGTGGGAACAAGGGTGACAGGGCTATATGAGTTGTTGGTGCACATTCAGCTCTGAGCTGAAGATATACCATACAAGGCAGGGACATAGGTCTGTGACTCGGGACACAAGGGCAACTCAACCTTGTCTAGAGTTCAAGGTTTTTACAGGTGGTTTTGACAGTTTTGCATTTTATTAAGATTTATCATTGTCCAGTGACTTACAATGTTGCCAAAATTTGACCATTTGGAATGAAGTTTTCCAATCCAGGTGTTTGCCTCAGGCTGAATTATTTTAGGTAGGGTGGGGAGGAGAATTTCATTTAGAACTGTTCCTCATGGCCAAGACTCAGGCTGAGGGAAATGGCTTATATGAAAAAAAATGCTGTGACTTACTCTTTGAAACTCTCCAGTGCTCTGTGAATGAAAAGACAGGGAAAGGAAAACAGAGCAGACAGGAATTCAGCTCTGTGGGGACAACTCAGATTGATGGCTATTGTGGGGAGAGGGGTGGAGGACCTGGATGGGGTGAACTGGCAGAGGCAGTGTGCCATGACTAAAAGTGGGAGGACGAGCTCAAAAAACACAGACTTTACAGAAAGGGACTAAATTGCTGAGATCGGGGAAAGTTTACAGTGGGGCGAGTCCTAAGGGCTGAGGCAAAAAGCGGTTAGGACAGGAGTAACCATTTAAAGTTCTGCACTCGAGAGAAGGCACTAGTCCATAGCCTGGACTGGATCTGTTCCTAAATTTCACCAGTCTTCTGCTGTGTTTATGTGTGCAACCACTGATGACAGTGTGTTTCATCTGCCATGTACTATTAGAGTGGACTCACCTTACAGGTGTGGTCCTTCAGCTGCCTCGGCAAATCTCAACACCATGGTGTTTACCCTGCTGATAAGTCATGCAGATGTCATGCAACCTTACTTAAGTCCCTTTAATTTTGTCTTTAATTGCACACATATAGTTGAGGTTTCTCCATGTATCCAAAGTCCTTCAGCCTCATACTGAAGCACTAAAAAGATATGTCTCAGCTGGCAAGCACCTGCTCATTCTGTTGTTTTCCACTATATTCCTGATTTACACCATGCTCTTTGTCCTGAAATGTTTTCTTCCTGGCATTTTCTATAGTGCCTTCCACTGCAGTAGAAAAACTACCCAACTATTGGTTGGTTCATTTTAGCAAAACTTCTTCATGGTGAGATATCGTGATATTGTCATTTGGCAAATGGGCCACTAAGTCAGCAATGCAGCAGGCCAGTTTCAAACCACTGGGTCTTGATTTTTCAGAACACTTACTATATGATAAGATGTTGTGAATCACCAAAGCATTGCTCTCCCTGACTCAGCTGAGACCAAGAGCTCAGCGCTTCTGCAAACCAAGCTGCTGGGCTTGAAAGTCAGGCACCTAGAAAGTAAAAAAAGACACAATTAGAGCCCATGTGTGAGAAGTTTGGCTGAACAATATTTCCCAGCACTCTAGAACAAAGGAAGAGATAGGCTCTAAGGGTGTAATTTTGTACTTTGTCTTCTCTGCAGTCTCCTTCCTCGTTCACTTCTATCTTTCGTAATAGCATGAAGTAGAGATGCTGCCACAGTCGCAGAGCAGGTGTGTACTGAAGTAAGGAGCTGTGTGGAAGAATACTGTCTGATCAGACAGAACAAACCGTGTCTGCATAATATATGTATGCAGGGGGCTGCACTAAGTTAGCAAAAGTAATTTTAAATTAGCATTTTCTAACATTCCTGTGCTTGTTCTGCCAAGATTATTAGTATTCCTTCAAAGTGCAGTTTGGATTTGTTTTGGAATAAAGGATATTTATTCTAATTCTGTCTAGGAAATAGCCAGCTCTATCTTTCTTACAATTTTTTTTACAAATGCTAGGGTGCCCTTCTCTTGACATTCCTCACCAACTTGGTTTCAGCATTTGAAGATGATAAATGCGCATCAAGCTCAGCATTTCTACCACCACCTACCTGCTTTGGCTCTTGTTTCATTAGAATTTCAGCAATGTGCTGGTTCATGGCAGATAACCTCCTCTCCCTCTGCGGGCTGCGAGTGCCTGTCAGTGTGTGTGTGTGTGTGTAGGGGGTGAGGGAACGGGTGCATTTCTCATCTCCTCAGCATTTATTACATTCCTCTTTCTCTACCTCCTCTGCAGCAATAAATCAATGCTACTAGTTACTGTCTACTCCTTGGGCAGCATCTCAGGGGGAGAGGCAGGCTCTCCTGGCTATAATGTTATATGTTTTATCCAAAGCTAAAATAGAATTAAAGAAGCAAACCAAAGTCTTGTTTTTGCAGATTTTTGAGGGGAAGAACCCTATCCTGGTCATGCCAGTTACATCATCTATCAGTATAGACACACTGCTCTGGGCAGGCTGCAGTTACCCCAACCTCATGCTGCTTGCACAGGCAGAAAAGGGAATTGTGTCACTGGAGTGACGCTTCTGCTTCCATCTTAGGGAGGAAAATTTAGGGTTTCTGGTGTTACTGACTATTTCCTGCCTGAAGGCAGCTCGAGGGCTGGGATGCTGGACGCATCATTCCTGTATGAGTGCTGAGATGACTGTGTGCTCCTCGCACTTCTGCAGCGGGTTAATAGCAAGTGAACCCCTAAAAATAGATTGTGGATGGAATAAAATATAGGCTGATCATTGTTTACTCTAACAAAAGCAGAGCCACACACACTGGTGCCTGGAGAAAATGTAGATGTAGTGCCTAGGGATATGGTTTAGTGGTGGACTTGGCAGTGTTAGGTTTACAGTGGGACTTGCTGATCTTAAAGGTCCTTTCCAACCTAAATGAGTCTTTGATTCTAAATCAAGAGCAACATCACAGCGGGTCCTGTGGCTTGTAGCAACTCCCTGGAGAAACTTTGCCCAGAAAGCCTCTGCCTTCTCCTTTGTTGCCTGATTTCTAATCACAGCAAACCGTTTTCCTCCACACAAGCTTCCTGAATTTCTACAGGAGAAAAAGGCCTTCCCACATACCTGGCCAACAAGCAGGGATTAGATGTTCCTTCTCTCCACCTGAAGAAATGGGCTGGAGACATGATGAGAAAAGAAACGGGTGCGGTGGAGGAGAGGGTGAGAAAGGCAGATGGGAGCATTCTGGAATAGAGGTGTTTGGCGAGTCCAAGACCAGAAGCACAAAAAAATACCTGGCACAACCACTTAGGCACCCAGGACCAAAGTAAATGGGCAGATTTAAAGCCAGTGTTGCATCTGGGTTTTTTTCATCCTTAATACCTTCTGATGTTAACTGGGGTAAGTCATCCGAGAACCTTCATGCAGAAGTTACTGAAAGGTTTTTGTGAGCAGATCTTCAGAGTCTAAAGTGCAGAAAAAGGCCCCCGATACAGGTTTTTATTGTGGCTTTGCAAATGTATTTTACATTTTCTTTCTGCAGTGGCAAAAGAGGGAGAGTTGGGTCCCCCCAAACAAGAAACGTACTTCATCAACTTAGTTTGTCAGCAATGGCACTGGTAAAAAAATGCACCTCTTCTCTATGTCTTCCCTAAACTTTGCCTATTTTTTTATTAAAATGGCTGCCTCAAGGTACTCACAAACATGAGATGTGCTGGGCATGAAAAAAACACCAACTTCAGTAGGAGCTCAGATTCCTTCCCCTGCTCTGATTTTCATTATTTCCTACCGGGCGGCTTTCCCTGCCCCCTACCCTGTTTTTTCAGGAGGACATACATAGGTCATTTTGCGTTTTTCAGACCCTTCAGGGAAGATGATGTCCTTGCACCAGACTGCAACCTGGGAATAGCCCCTTTGCCAGGGGAACTGCCTTGTTGCTGACTGCATCGGCAAACAAACAGCTTGTACAGTGGAGAGGCAGAAATGTTCCACCTTTCATGCGGCTTTTCAAGGCTCCAAGATGAATGTAATGAAAAGCAGATAAAAAATTGTTACGTTCAGAAAGGGGAAGGGTTTGTCTCTGTTTGCTTGTTTGCTCCCCTTTCCTAAAAATTGCCTCCCCAGTCTTCAGGCAGTTGTCGGGGGATGGACTCATGGTGTCATAGAGATCAAATAGGTTTAAAAATACAGCAAAGACTTTGAGGGAGAGCTCAGGATCAAGAACTCTCCTTTCCCCATGGTATGATGGAGGGGGGTGGGAAAGGGAGAACCTAGTATAGAAATGGGGGGAGAGAAGCTTAGGGACAACGGGATTTAGCTTGGGAGAAAATGGGTTCTGAGGACTGTGGCCAGTGCCAAGAAGGCGAGATCCTCATAGCACAGCTGTGGCCTTTCCTTCCTGTGGCTCTTCCAGGTGGCCACATCCTTGAAACTCACCTGCTTTGGGAAGCTGGTTGTTTCTCTTTCCGCTGAGTGCTGCATTGCAGTTCGGCTTATCTCTCACTGAAGGAACCCACCAAGAGAAGCAACTGTTTAAGACTGAATGAATTAACCACAGCCTTGTTGTCTTTCCACGTCTCATTTTTCCACAACTCTCTCACTCGGTGATTATAATTGCCCTTTAATTGCTTGTATAATTTCAATTACATAACAAGTAAGCTGTACAGTAGCTGCCAAAAGTATCTGTTCTTTTTTTTTTTTAATTCTTAATTGAGTTTAAATAATTCCACAACTGTGATCGCCATAGTCCTGAGAGAGTAATGAGTTAATTCAATAGATGAGCTTTCTCTGCCTACTGTCTGCCTACTTTAAGCACAAGTCTACCAGTTTCCTTTGTAGAGATTGTTATTTAGGTCTGGTAATGTTGACCAAACATCCTTAATGTGGACAAAAGGATTTAATGGTTTATGCAATCAAATGCTGTAGGGATATCCATCAGTGTGAATGTAGACAACAACCAAGAGCAGACCATTTATCACTGTCACTAGCACTCTTCTGTTTTACATGCCAGCTAAATGCTGAACTGGAAAAAGTCCAGGATGCTTGCAGGGTTGAGATGGAGGTTGGACCAGCCCTTCTCAAGGGCTTTTATCACGTTCAAGGTAGGGCAAGATCAGATACTGGGTTATATTGAAAGAATCTACTTGCATAAAGCAACAATTAAATAATAAGGATAAACTTTATGTGAAGGTTAGATGTGTCTTCTGGAAGAAAGTATGAATGTTCTCATGTGAGGTGGCTTTGAGTTTTTCGTTTCCTGGACAAAATAGAAAGGGAAAACAGCAGTGGAGAGGCTCATCGGAGACTCTCCTGTATTTCTGTTGTGTAGAAGGGTTGAATTGGAAGTAGAGAGTATTGACTTATTTATTGGTCAATAAGGAGCCTGTATGGAGCCTTCTTTCCTGAGATGTGACAGTGATGGGTAATAGAGATGTGCAAGACTGACAGGACTATCCATGATTCAGACTAAGGCAGCAGGTGTAATTAAGAAATCCTATGACTGAATGTTTGCGGATTGCTTTCAGAATGAATAGGTTTAGAATAAGGTATATAAATGTGAGCATGTTTTAAATTATCGAGCAAGGAACTTTGGTTTGTAGTAGTTATTTTAATCTTGTTTCACATTCATGCTTGTTTGTTTTCTTTGAGGAGCATATATTCTCATTGCTTGGTAAGTACTAAAGTACATCGCTTAAATAAGGCTTGGCTCCTTTAAACTGTATGTTGTTCTTTTTGTTAATGTTAACCAGAAGTGTAAGAGGTACTAGAGGATACACAGCATGGGAGGCCCCTGATTTAAACAATCATGTAGCTTAACATATGTTTATTTAGAAAAGTAACTTTTATCATTTTTATTAGGGCAGGAAATGGGGGGTGAGACACTCCTTTTTTTTTTTTTTTTAATGGTACAGTTTATGTCAGATTCTATTCTCACAGAAAGTGGAATTAAATGAGAAGTGAAAAGGACAAAATTCCTAAAATACATTTCTTTTAAAAGCATGCATTTGTGAAAATGAGACAATTGAATTGATCTGTATTTTCAAGATTTTAAATGGATATAGCTCATCCTCTCACCCCGGAGACTAGAAGAGGGGAAAAAGTCCTCCTGGTTCTCCAACTCTTAAATATACACTCAGCTGAAAGTGAATAAAATATTGGACTGAACTTCATCCATGTGTCAAATATCCACGGTCAGTATATCTGGACTGCGGATTAACTGTGCCATGAATGTAGAGACTTGAGCTGGCTCAGTGCAGCACGGTTTATCAGTTCAGGTGAAGTGCCAAGTGAAGGCGGCATTAGGATTTTAAGTTCAGGAAGGATTTGAGATGTATATAATTGTGTTTGCACAGTGCTGAGCCTAAGCTAATAAACTCTGCATGGCCCTGTCTGGCTCCTTGCTGCCCAAATGTTCTGTGACGTGCACATTGGGGTTTGCTCGCTCTCTCTGGCTAGCACCTTTTACTGTTATCATTATTATTATGATGATCCAGAATGTTCTCGATGCAATACCACAGAAAAATGTTGAGGAAAACTTGGCCTGAACAAGCAAAGTAAACAGTTTTGCTTCAAAAGCCAGTTGAGCACATGCATAGATTCCACTGAGTCAATAAACTCCACAAATTCATTGTTTTTTTGCCTTTCCTCAAAACCTGGTGAGTAAACTTAGAGTGCTTAGTACAAAAAATAGTCTTTCGTTAAAACTTAAAATGTTTGATTAAATGTAGAAAATTCAGGCTTTAACATATGTTCATCACGGCTTCAGATACGCTCATTTTTAAAATAAAACAAATTCCAATGTAAAGGAAAAAATATTTCCCCTTGCCTTATTTTTCCTTTTTCTACAGACAGGTTCTGCATTTGCAGGAATTCCTAGAGGACATGGTTTTCTATATCTGCCCATGTTCTGTGCTCCTGCCAACTTTTATTCTTCTGGCTTCTTTAGTTTCAGGTTATCATGAAAATCATGGAATTCCAATGATGGGATCTATATGGAGACTAGGAAAAATAAAAGGAAAATGAAACAAAAATTAAAGGAGTAATAAAAATTTCAATGTCAGAATTTTACATACTTGCCCCTTACAAGACCATGCATTCATCATCAGAACCCATTTCTCTCTCACTAATGATCCTTTTCAGGAGGGAATGTCTGATTATCTGACCTCACTGGCATACCTTCTCTCTCCCTCCTTCCCTTCAGTGGCTAGAGGATTTGGGGATGGTCAAAAATACTGCAAACGTCAATGATTCCAACTTCCTCAGGAAATGGAAACAAAAGCAAACCCTTCCAAACATTCTGAACTCTCTTTACAGTCTTGCAGATGTAGTGGAAGGTTTGAGGTGGAGTTTCTTAACCTGTCTGAATCAGGATTTTCTTCCTTGACATAAATCAGGAAAGGAAAAATTCAACCTTTGGCTAATTTGGGTAGGACTTTGATGGTAATTTGCCTAGAGATTTTAAAGTGGTACAGCATGAAATAACAGAAACTAAAATTAATGGAGGTATAAATGGGATTGCATTGTGCAGGGTCCCCACATATGGTTCAAATTCAGTGCTTCCTCTGTATCTGACAACATTCTTATAGCAAGAATGCTTCTGAGGAACCGCTACTGCACCCACCATGGAAGTACGGAGAATAAAACCTCACCCCGCAGTGTCTGTTCACCATTCTTTCTCCTTCCATTGTAACTCTGCGCTTTTAGGTTTTATTTGTGCTCTCAGTTAAACATGGGTCTGAGTTTGCTCTCATAAGCAGATTTGTCCATCATTCATGGTATAAACCTCAGTGTCAGCACTGGAAGGTCACCTTGTTTGGTGTCAGTTGAGATATACTCCATGGGGTTATACAGATACCAAGAACCATCTGAGATGCCGTGAGATAGCTGAGGTATTCAGGCTGGCTGACAGATATGGCTCAGTATCTACAGAAGACAAGTGGAGGTCAACCGTACTATTGATAGTATACTATACAACCATGCTGTTGCAGGATAACTCCAACGGCCAGTGTTTCAGAAACTGTAGCATACTCTTGGTATCTACAGATGAACCAGGTATCTAAACTCCCAATGTAGTCAACCGAGATCTAGTCAGTGCAGTCAGCAGCATCTGAAGAGCTATTCATGGAACCAAATGCTGAGGTGCAACTCAGTTGTCTAAACATAGGTATCAGTTTTCTTTTGAGATATCTTCTTATTTTTAAGATATTCACATAGGACTGGCAGATATGATTTGAAACTAATGGGATATTAGTAGTCTCTGGAAGGAGGAGCAGATAGACACCAAGTAGGATGCTCAAACAAACCAGCACTTATATTTTGGCAACCAAATCTCCAGATCTAAAGACAGGCACATGCTCTGTGGACTGAACAACAGATGATTCAAGTTTAAAACCAGCCCAACAGCAAAAGCCTCAAACGCGACTCTTCCTGTGTTAGCTCCGATGAGTTTTCAGCACACAATGTGAATGAAAAGCATGTGGGTCTAAATACTCAGGAGTTAACCTGTTGCCAAGTCCATTCTTCACCTTGAAGTGTGACAGAAGCCACAAATCCCAATTAGCCCATGCCAACCATTGACCAATAGGTTGGCCTTGCAGTAGCTCCAAGTAAGCAGTGTGTACCGTGTTAACACAAAGCTGACAGGAACTGGGCCAGATACAAACCTCACTGAAATGGTGAAATCATGCCTAAGTATTAATCTGTCTTTAATTTCACTATTTTCTTTGCACATAATTATTACCATCAGCATGAATAATGAGTTATCCCCCTTGCTCAAGCCTGCAATGAGTCTGACTTCTTCATAGCTACGCTTAATTGTTGCCAGGGTTCCCTGAAGTAGCATTAGCTTGTTTAATTTTACATGGCATGAGAAAATTAAATGATCAATATCAGGTTAAAAGCACTCAGTTGTTCTTTCTTTGCTTTTGTAATTGCTGGTATGACGGGAAAATAATTACTATGTTGAATTTATTGCTATCCTCATTGTCCTCTGTTGATGATTCTGTTGTTCAGCTATGGACATGTCTGATTTAAATTGTCTATAATATTGTTGTCTTGGAAGGAAATAGAAAGGAAGGGGGAAGGGAAGGGAAGTAGGAGAAATTAAAGGCTGATCTAAGATTAACATAGTGTTTACTCTGGCTTCTGGCAAGGTCTGTTTGTAAAAGGAGACTCCCAAAGCAAAAATCATCTAGAGTGGTTTTGTTTAAAGTGACACTGTCAACTTAAATATCACACTTCAGGATTTTTTTTTTACTCCATGTTGTTATAAGTAACACCCAAACCAATTATATCCCACTCATGCCATTGGAAACCCTCAAATTATTACAGCTGACAGACTAGAGAAAAAGTACTTCTCTGTATTTTTTGGTTTGTTTTTAGTGCAATTGATAGCACTCAGTCCATGATCACCACCTCATACGGAAAGCTTACACACAAAAAGGGCCATGTAAATTTGGACCATGACCAAATCTTCTGTAGTTTCTTATTGAAGTGAACGAATTCACAACTGAATTTTTTTAAGATTTCATTACTTCTCTGTCTGTATATTAGGGATCTTTCCTGTTGTTTATATAGCTTTTTGATAGAGGAACAAGAGAGGAAAAAAAATCACCACCAATGGATTTAAAAAAAAGATTTTTAAAACCAGCAAGGGAAGTAGAAAACCAGAAATCCCCGTCAGTCCTCTGCAGGGAGCAGGTACCCTCGGGGTGCTTGCTTTCAGCCACGCAGAGACAAGCCGGTCCCTAGAGAAAATATGCCTGCTGCCTTCAGAATCCGGTGGGAGCAGGCTGATAAAGAGATCCCTTTAACCATGATGCCTACGAGTCACTGGTGTCAGCGTTAAGACATCCTGGGAGAAAGAGGGAAACAAAACTGGTTATGCACTGCCTTTGTTTAGCTGTCTTCTGAGGTTTCAAGGGAGCTGAATACAAAGACACTGTGGCATATGCCAACTGTTGACTCTATCAAATAATAAAGCAATCCCAGTGGGTATTAAGAAGCGTAGAATCATTCTAATGAGTCTGGCAAAATCTCATTAGGATGAACAGCAGGTGATGACAAAATATTTGCTCTGTATGCAAACGAGTTTTTTCCTTCTCTGTCTACACGCGGTTGCAAGAGCACGCAGTTATAGGAGCTGTCAGATAATTGCTCACTGGAGTAAAGCACCACATATGTTGTGGTTGCATTTCAAATGCATCAGTGGTAAAGATGGGAAAAATGCTAGAAAAAAGCTGTGCTTTTGGGGTGAGACCCCCCTACCCTCTATCAATAAACTTTCAACCTCCTACCTGCCAAACAGACAGTTTTCCTGGGCATCCAGACAATCCAGCTGTCTTTCCAGAAATGCCTTCAAAGCAAAGACATATGGGCTGCAGGTTGTCAAAACTTCTCCGAGAGCTGTGAGTATAGAAGGCAAGGCAGAAGTGGGGCCAGGGGGTGTGCTTAATAATAAACAGAAGAGAAAACATAGCAGTTCCTGTTGACAGAGGTAGGTTACCTGCGTAGACCTGGGTCTGATCTGTCCTTCTAGTTCGAAACAACTCTACTAATCATACAGGAAATAGCCAGCTGCAGGCTTAGATATTGCTGTCTGCATAGTAAATCACCACTTTGCCCCCTTCTGCTGCCTTATCATCAGGCTATGTAGTCCTTGATATCCATTCAGTTCCTGATGGTGTTTCTGGCATAGCATGCTTCCATTCTCTCCAGTGTATCACTAATAATGCTTCACACATTTGTTTTTAATCACATTGGTATTTATTTATTGCTGTAGCCCTGCTCCTACTCCTTGTACATGTCAGAGGCAAAATTCTTGCATGGGAAAGATGGAAGTCCCCAAGAGCCCCATTCTTCTGTGTGTGCTGGAGGAGAGGACGACAGCAGAGTCAAGTCAAAGGACATTCCAGATTAAATAACACAGGCCACGCAAACACAAGTGTTCCTGCAGATCTTCTCTCCAGCGCCTGGCAGTCAAATACCTTCACTGTGCTTTCCCCATGTAATTGTGGTTTGCTCTCAAAAAAGGAGTCAGGAATGCGTTTGAAGCCTTCCTTCTAAAAACACCCCTAGGATACTCAGGGCCATGAAAAATGTCCAACTCTGAAAAGCAAAGGACTATGTGTATGATAACCATGTGCTCCCACCATGCTCATTGGCTCTTACCCGGAGAGAGTTTGCTACAGGCTCTCCATAAGAGAGGGAATTTAGTAAGCTGCCTATAAGAAAAAGCCACCTGCTTTCCTGCTAAAGTCCTGTACAGATGGGGTGAAAACAACATGCTAAAGAGCAGAAATTTGCCTCCTTCCCCATCCAGCAATTATTTTAAATTATTGATAATACTATTACATGCTAATAATATTAGGGGTTTTTTAGTCTACATTTCTTTATTGACAGTGCTTTTCATCCAAGTGCTTTGTCAGGTAAAGTCAATATCATATTATCTTCTGTCATAATATTGGGAAGTCTGAAAGGGTTGCTGGTAGGTCAGCAAGAGAACTGGGAAGCAATGCCTAGTCCTCCTGATGCCCAAATCAACAGCTTGTGAGCACAGGGGCACTGTCGCTTACCATGTCACTGTTGTGGGTCTGGGATCTACAGAGCTACCAAAGCTGCTTCTGTCACCAGAGGTTTTTAAGAACAAGTGGGACAAACATCACCTGGGGTAGCATGGGGTGTATTTGACTCTTTGAGCATGGGGACTGGCAATACCACCTCTTGAGATCCAGACCTCTAGCCTAGGATTTGATGACTGATGTAGGATACTACATGGCATTCATCTTACATTTAATAATTGTATTAAATTGAGGTCTGCAGCTGAAGTGCTGCCAGAATGACAGCAGGCCAGCAATTACATTAGGCATTAAAACGCAGGCTCGGCGGGGTTTGCAGGGCAGTGAGGCTTGTTCTCATGGTTGGGTTACGCACACCGAGGTAGCATGTTCCAACCTAAACCAACAACAGCACGCAGGGGCCACAGCATTCTGGTTCAGCTTAGCAGGTTTTGCTGACCAGCAAAAAGCGAAGGAAATCCCAAGCCCTCAAAACACAGTTGCTCTTAAGCATCTACTTGGGTTTTTTACCCTTTTTTTTTGTTATCCAACTAGCTAAACAACTGGGTGTTTGTTTAGTCAGACTGACTGCAATAAGAACACTGTGGACAGCAATGGCAGTGACTCATTTCAAGCTAGAGATGTCATCTGATGTTAGTGGCGGCCTGTATCAGCTGACCAATAGTCATGCACATGGTGATCCCAGATATATATTGCTCTGAAAGAAATCCTGTGGACCCCTCCCAAATGCAGTACGGATAAGAATGCACCATGTTTGGCTCCCTCTACCCAAAGCAGCCCTCCACCATAATCTGCTGTGTCCTCACACTCATGCTCTAGCAGCATACCTCCAGGTATGCAACGTACATTTGTGGGGCATTCTGTAAAAACATTACTCAGCTGAGCTGAGGCGCAGCCATCAGGGTATCTCATACACTTCCTACTGAAAAAGACAGCAGGCAGAAAGAGGTATTTCTCAGGATCACAGGAAGATCATATGGGCTTCAAAGAAAGTCCAAGACCAAACAGCATAAGGAGGAGAGTGCAAGCCCTAAGCAGTATGGGCAGGAGTCTGTATGTGCTGCTTGGCCTTGGCAGCAGTCCTTGGCTTCTTTTTTTTTTAGAAGTAGAGCTGTAATCTTATAGAGACTATGAGGACAGCTTACTCATGCAGAGGCATCTAGTGCTATCTGATATGCCAAAACATATCCCGTACGGCTTTCACCTGTTTCTTCCAAAGGGAAATGTTGCATACAAGATCTCAAGATCTCTCTGACAGGCTGTCGCCATCTCTTGGGTACCCTCAGGGATCCAAAATGGCACTACAAGTCTGCATTAAAAGAACAAGAGCCCCTGCGTGTCTGTGCTGTAAGGTGGTCCAGTTGCTCAAGCTCTTATTTGAGCTTTTTCCAGCCCGAACTGAGCTCTGTGCTTTCGTTGCTGAATGAATTTGCCGTTAACAGCAGTAAGCACATACCCTCTGCAGTCTCAGAGGCGTTCGTAGAGCAGGCCTACCCTGAAGAAGTGATAAATACCTCTGGCTAGTCTTGTTGCTCCCATAGGCCACTGCTCTCCTGTGAAGTCTTTTGAGTCTTAAAGTATTGTTAACACACACCAGTCAAAGTAAAAAGAGATTGTAGGTGGGCATCCCTTTATTGTGGGTTTGGAGAGGATAGAGAGGTCCTATGCATTCATGTCTTTATGCTCATAAGAATTATTGTTGATAAAGCTGGGGGACGAGAGAGCTACCCTTGGATTTCTTTATCCTCAGGATCTCACCTATGGAAGTCCAGAGCACTTCACTGGCTTGTGGACTCTGGAACCAAGACTCATCCTGTCTTTCAGCCCTTGTTGAGGCTAGTAGTCTATCTGCCCTTAGATACTCCCACTAATTACTGGAGAAGGAGAGGACAGGTGCTTCTGGGAGCAATTTGCCTTAGGCTGAAACACCCTTTACATGTACTTATGGCACCCTCCTCCCACACCCAAATCTACCCGAGGCCAAGCTTAGAAGGTATATTTTGCTGCATGGTGCTTTCCCTAACCAAGATCTTTCTCCTCAGCAGATCCAGAACCCCCAATAAGACTGGACCACAGGTGGCTTCATACCTTATAAATGTCAGTACTTTTTGGCACCTCCCCTTTGCAGGTGCTTAGGATTTTCAGAAGCAGCTGTATCTCTCCAGCTACATTTGTTACCAGGGACAAACCAGGAGGAAATCAGGAACCTGGAGGCAGCGCTATCCTTGTGAGAGCGGTCCCGTACTTCCTAGTATGTGCACAAGGTTTTTGCCCTAAGATCCGCATGCCCACTCCTCCATCAGGACAAACTTTCCTGGGCAGCCATAGGACACTGTTTACTTCTTCCTGGACAATAAAGCATCAGTGTTTGAAAATTTGGGTCTTCCCCTTAATGTAGAGTTAAAAGGTTCCAGCCTGAGCTGAGGGAATATTTGAGGGTTATTTTCTTACACACTGATTTCCACTGTCTCCAGAGAAGACAGAAAATCAAACAGTTTTCTGTATACTTGCTAGCCTTTCACTACCACACAGTTTTAAGCAACATTTGGAACAATAACTTCCCAGGTTTTGTCCTGTAAGGGAGCAGTGTAATTCCAGATCTTGGATAACTTCAGCAAACTTCAGCAAGATTTTTCTTTCATTAATTATAGAAGAACAAAGCACCTACTCTTTCATATTTAAAAAAAAAAAAAAAAAAAATCACCTCTTCCTGGAATCTCAAGTCTAAGGTGTTTTTACTGTGAAAAAGAGCTTCATGGTAATGATAGCAGAATATCAGATTACTGACTCTGTATAACAGTTCTCTATTTGGCTTCTGTCTAATTCTTAACAACATTTAGAGAAAAGCTGAACACTTTCCAGAGACACCTTTAATTCACATGTTAAGAATGTTTATGCCTCTCAAGTGGTCAAATTAAATTGTATCAAATGAACCGTATGGGCTTGATGTAGGTTCTAAGGCCCTATTTGAACTGCTGTGTGCTCATGAAACAATTAAAGCTGAATAAACATTGCCAAAAGAATTTCAGAGAGGATTAGTTCAAATGTTTAACTAAAGTAATTTCTGCCACGGTTGGTTTCCATGGGCATTCATTTGCTCTGGCAAAAATGCTCTTTCCTTGAGCATTTAACCAAAGTGTCGTTGTAAGAGTCACATTTGTACTGTCAGGAAAGGTAAACAATGATTTCGCCTCCCATGATCACTTTTAACTGAACAGCTGCATATCACACCTCTTGGATAGGAGGTGTCCAGCGGCCAAGCCAAGAACTAAACACTGATTAGGACACAGTGATTGGAGTGTAGGTACTCAAGAAGGCATTGAACTAGCTGCTGATGGTAGATTATTTGGCTGGGTCTTAAAAATAGTAGTTCTATATACATCATCTCTTCTTACAGACTGCAATAGCCTAATCTCAAACAGCTCAACTTTAGACTTTGCAAACCAGGCATGACTGGAGTCATGACATCTCTAGGTGAACCTTTTGACATTACACCAGCTCAACAAGGATAAGCAAGTCTTCCAAGCTGGTCTGCTGAAACTGATTGTCTCTCCACGCAAACCCCATCTTTACTCCACTCTCCAAAGTCTTCAGGAAAGCCTTGAGGATACGAGGGAGGTGTATGGGAGAATTTAAATTAAGAGGGAGAAGACTAGCTGTGGTGAGGTTATCTAATCCCTTCAGAGTAAATAGCCCTCAGCTTGTACTCACCAAAAATGTAAACCTGAAATAAAAAATTAAGGTACAGCAAGCTTAGAATATTTTGTTTAATCCTGCTTCTAATCACAATACCTTTGCATAGGGTATGCTATCAGATACAACCAATGAATGTGGCAAGTAACTGGTATCCCAAGCTGCCTAGAGAGGTGTTCTGTCCCAAATTTATCTATGATCACCAGAGGAACTCAGCTGGAAACACTTCTTTCGATTACCTGACATCAAGGGTGCTCATACAGAAGGTCTTCAGTTCTGGTGTCTGCTGATGAGATCTTAGGAGCCTAAACCAGTGGTCTTCCAACGGTGGACATGAGTTCTAGGAAAAACTCAATAATTTATTAACATTTGATCCTTTTGGCCATGCAACAAAATAGATCTTTTCTTCATGCTTTTGATCAGGGAATAGCTTAAGGTTGGGTAGGTCAAACTACAGGGTAGCTGGCTGGACTACTACAGTCACGGGATGACTCTGTAATCTCTACAGCACTACTTGGGGATGTTATTATCTTTATTTATCTGTTTAATAATGTCTTGTTTTAACAGACATTAATACTGCCAGTACACCTCTGGAGGGAGACTTGCTAAGCATAAACAGCAGATATTGATCCTCCTGTCTCTTCCCTGAGAACACCTGACAATCCATCACTAGTCTTCAGCCCGGAGATCTGATACTCTTCTTTGGCACCACACTTAAATATCACAGAAAAAAACTACTCCAACTGGTGATCTTTGCACTGTACTTAACAACATCGGGAAGTAATCATGGCTGATTGTTATGGCTGTAATTCCAAACCTGACAGCTGGCAGAGAATCAGAGGTCTCAGTCACATTTGCTGAATGTCTCCCTAGTACATTCCACCAGATAGTTTATGGCAGCACTCTCCAAAGCCTTGCCCTTTGACTACTTACATTTCTCCAGTACTCAGGTAGTTGCTGCCAAGGCCGTTCTCCTCTAGGGGAATTATTTGCACAGTGTAATTTCTTGGAAGCACAGCTGGCAAATGTTGCTTTCACACAGGCTGGACTAGATCTACGTAGAGAATGGTTGACAGTGTAAAGATTTTAGGAGCATCTAGAGTGAGTGAATAAACACTGGTTATAAAGAACAAGCAGATGCCATCTGCTCCCACTCAAACAACTCCTGTTGACTTCAATGGGAGCGTGACGATTTTCACAGCCCCTCTATTTGGTTTTCTGAAAATACTTTCTTTAGTATTAACAATGACTCAAAATGACAACCCCCAGAAGGCTGAGAGGGTTAGAGAACTGAAAACACTGATGATGGAGCATGGATCCATTCCCATGAAAGTCACCAGAATAGATCAGCTGGCATTTAAGAACAGTTCTTATATCCCAGCAGTGGGTGTCTTAGCTAAGATGAGATAGGTAGCATTTTCTAAATGGGTTTGGTACTGTGGGATCTGGTTGTTCTCATCACAAGATCCAGTATGGATAAAGAGCCACCAGTGCAATTATTCTAACAGAAACCTAAGTGCCAGGGGTGCGTAGAAATAAATGCACCTCTCGTTGTCCAGATGTGTTGCCCCTTAAGAAATACAGCACTCCAGGAAAGACTACTGAGCTGGCATCTTCCCTGGAAATAAGCAAGTGACCTCATCCTGTAAGACTCTTCCTCCAGCAGGAGGACCTAAGCAACTTCAGAAAGTCCTGCAACACTTCTGAAAGGGACAAACACTGAAGCAAGTAAAACACTTCTGATAGGACAGTGGTTGTCAGATTTGCCTCCTGTGCTACTGAAGTCAGAAAAGAGCAAAATGCTTGACTAATATTCTAGAGTCTGGACAGATGAAGGACCACACAGTGAAATAAAACCACTGGCAGCTCCAGGACAGTGAATGAAATCTGACTAGTGGCCAAAGGGGAGCATGAAGTAACGCTGGTTTGTTTTGCAAGCGCTGCTGCACTTAACTTGGACTGGAATTGCCCTGCCAGATGTGAAATTACTGTTCACTTTGCTAGCAAAATGAAAAGGCTGTGGAACCATGTAGGGACTGCCATATATCGTATGCTATTGGTTTCTGGTTGTAAAAGTAACACATTTTGTAGTGCAACAGGGCTGCAACCTTGAGTGTAGAAATCTAATTGAGAACAGAGTCCAGCTGTGGGTTCGACATAACATACCACTGGAGAGTTTTCATGGAGAATTAGTGTAGCCATGATGGTCCTTCTAGCTTCTTCGCTGCCTACACTGTATGAACTGGGATTGCCTCTAGCCTTGCCCAGCCACATTCAGGGCACAGGCACCTGATCAGGTTATGGTGCCTGAGTCAGCACTTCACAGTTCCAGGGAAGGTGCCTTAGCTTTGTCTCTAGGCTCAGCGCCTGAGGCATGAGTGAGGTAATTCAATGGCAGAAGAAGCTGAAGATAAGGCATGGGCACTTCATCATGTGTCTGGGTCTTTAACACTAAAATCTGCATATCAGAAGGTAACATATACCTCCCTTCAGGCAGTTTTGTTGATACTGATGTTCTGAAGTGAGTGGAGTGTACGTGAGGGCAGAAGAAGTTAAACTGGTGTAACCAACCCAGCACAATACGAGCACTTACAGGAGAATTCAGCAGGGTGCACTTTCCATGAGTTAAGATGTCATCAAACTAACTGATCTAATGACCCTCTCTTACAGACCATGACTATTAAAGAAATGTACATCTAGTTCTGGCCTTTGGCTCTGTGACATGCAAAACACACCTTGCATGCCAGTTGGACTGGTGTAAACAAACCTGATGGCTTCTACCAACTCTAGTCAATCTGTAGTCACCTCCCAGAGTTGGCCACAGCTTCTTCTAAGTTAAAGCTCATAAGCTACCTGTTATGAAGATAACAAAGCTCTTTTCTCTGGCTTGCTATATTGCATCATATTTCTACTGCCATTCCTTCCTTCCAGAATCAGTTCCAGGCATTAGTATCAAAAGATGCTTACAGTACAAGGCGTGTACTGTATTTCGGCGTGGCACAACACACAGGGCTGGGGAAGTCTGAGTTTGTACTTGTTTTCACAGGCTTAGGAGAATCTGTAATGAACCAGATGCTAAAAGGAAATCAAATCAACAATAAGCGCTTGAGATTTATGATTTTTTTTCAGGGGCATGGAGAAAGCAAGAAAGAAAAGAAAAACTCTGGATGCTTACAGCTTGCTCGGCTCTATTCAGCATCTTCACATGTCTGTGAAGAGCAAAGCACAGTGCACTCCTATGTTGGACCAGCTAGGCTGGGTTTTGCCAGTGAAATTGAAAAAGGCTAGAAGACTTCAAGACAGCAGGAAAAACTAATGAAGGAATTAAACTGACCTTCTTTAGAAATGGGGAAGACAGGGTAAACAGGGAGAGATCTTGTTTTGCTTTCATCCTGGAAAAAATAACATTTCTTCCTTTCCAGTTTAGCACAGTTGACTGATCTGGAAACAAATCTGTTTTCTCTGGAAAGATTTATTTGCCCAACAGACTTTTTTTTTTTTTTTTTTTTTTTTTTTTTTGGCAAAAAGCAATAGGTTGAAAGAACAAGGCTTGTCTTGTTAGTAGGTTTAAAGGGCTCAGTAATTAACTGGTACATTTGGAGGCATGGCATGCAGGATACTTGCTGCAACCTACTTTATTACAGTGTCACAGGGAAGTGCTCTGAAATAGGCAAGAGCTTTAAGAACACTGATTATTTCTTAGGCTGTATCAGATAGCAGGATTATTCAGTTATGAAGTTAAGCCAGAGCTTTTGCTGAGGTAAGGATACTCCGATGTGACCTTTGAGAATGTACTTTCATCTGTGGCATGCTTTCCTTCTCCCTCCCTCCCTTTCCCTCTTTCTTTCTGTCTTTTCTAAGTGGAAAACAAAGCGGGACTTATTTAGTCTGGGGACAGCATGAACTTTTTCACACCAGTCCTTTGCATTACATAGTAGGTGCCTTCAAAACACAAACTGACGTCCTGTGATTTGGGGAAGTCAGTCACAAGGGTCATTTATTCCTGAAGTCATCTTCTTTTGGTGCACAATTCGTAATGACGGTATTCACAGCCAAGCCTTTCTTATTCCCTCACCCTTTTCCTGCCTCTTTTTTTTTTTATTTTAAATTTGATGTGATACTCCAGGAAATTGCTGGCTTGGAGCAAAATTTTTAAATGTTGGTGGCTCAAAATAGGACTGTAATTCCACAGTGCAGTGATTTTAGTCCTGGTGACTTGACCTTGTGAAGTCCTAAAGATCTGCAGCTTGCAGTAACTGTAAATAAAGTGGAGAAGTGTTCAGCACTCCTGGGATACAGCTACTACCAGTCTGTTCCTTGAATGTAGAAGCCAAAATAGAGGCATTCCTATTTGGAAATGCAAAGCTAATGAGTCTCTTCAAGTGCCAAACAGACTCTTGTGGGAGCAAAGAGAGTCTCTTCGGGCATATTTCTGGAGATGCAAAAGATAAGCATTTACCTTGCAAAATGATGCCTCTCGTGTCTCAAGGGCAACCTGAACACTGAAATCCCTGTGACTGATATGCAAGGCCAGATTTGCCACTGCTACCAAGTCTGAGAAATGCATTATTTGCCAATTTGGCAATTAACTTCTTGATTCTTTTGCATATACATGAAATTTTGGATATGCACAAAACTTTGGATATACACAAACACTTCCTACCCTTGTACAGAAGCATTCAAACTGAGGTCAAGATTTAACCTTAAATATCAGCGTATATTTATTGCAATATCCCTTTTTTTCCTCACCAAATACCATTTACCTTTAGACTTCGAACTGCTTTTGTCAAGTATTAAGAAGCGCCTTTGTGTGGAGAAATATCACAGGCATCTGGGTGTACAGGTGTGTGTGCACCAGGGTTGCACAGTACTTGTATCTGAATGAGATTGGTCAGAAAACTCTATCCTCCTTCTCATTTAAAGGCTGTCCTCAATTTTTAGCTTAATCCAGAGCCCAGGGGAACAACCTGGGAGGAAAATAGTTACTTGCTGAATCATTGCCTCTTCCTGATCTCCCTGCTGCATTGGAGAAGGACAGAGGCATCTGCAGCAGTTTGGTTTCTCTAACATCACCTTTTAGTGGCTGCTCTAGAGCTAACGCTTTGAGACCATAGTGTTGCCTTTTGTCCAGCTCTTTGTGAGAGACCAGGGTGGCAGAGCTGCCCTGTTCGCCGCTGCTGACACAGAAGACCCAGCCATGCAACTTAGTGGGCAAGGGAGGAAGAGCTGGTTGCAAGTCAGTATGATTTGCTTTCATGGTCTCCTCTGCAGGGAGAAAAGTGCAGAGAGAAAGGATTATGTTGAAAAGATCAAAGCATATAGAGAAGCACGAGTTAACAGGCGTGCTTTTCAAAAGAAATAATTCTCCTGACATCTCAAGGGATGGATGAAGGGCATATTGCCTTGTCAGTTAAACACAGCCGTTAGTTTCAAGCCCATACTAATTAGCCAGCTTAGAAAATCACGCTGCTCAGCATTTCTAAATGCAGACCACAGCCTCTGCCACTCCTCAGCACAGATATATTTGTCCACATCCTCTCAATGTGACATGCTGGTATAGAAGCAGCTTGGTTAGTAGTTAAAAGAGAACCTAGGATTAAATGAGGCTTCATCCAGTATTTTTCTCACTTGCTGCATCCAGGTCAGCCCAGGACAAACCACTAACTGAATAAGGAGTGGGAAGCCTGCTGTGTACTGGGATTCCACTTGTACAACAGAGCAAATCGCAGCAGTGCCAAGACCCAAGTCACTTCCTTGTGACTACACTGGCTCGCACCTGCATAAGCAAGAGTCATAGTCCCTAACCTCTACAGTGCTTAACTGGAGCGGAGGGGAGGAGGGAGGGGCTTGCTTTTGCCCTGTACGGAAAAAGGCATGTGGGAAGAGGCGCTAGTATTACATCAAGGGCCTGGGAAACCAACCCAGACTGCAGAATGGATGAGAGAAGGACTCTTCTTTGTTTTAAATGGATTTTAAAAAGACTGACTTTCCCTCCTGGTTCTTCACTTCCCACTCTGTAATTCAGGGCTTATAAACCATCCCTAAATTAAAGTGGCCCTGAAGTCTCAAGTCACTTGTATTGCTTGGGTACAGCAATGGTAGGTGACCAGAGAGGGTCTGTAGATGTATTAATTTCCACATGATAGAAGCACCTCAATTAAAATGTTTAGTTACACCCAATTTCCACACACCCCCCCCCCCCCCCCCCCCCCCCAGTAAAGAGATACTAAAACTGCCTGGACAGAGGTGCATGGAGTTGAGACTCCAGACTCATCATCTGCTGCCGAGGAGTTCAGATACTGCTTCAACCATGAAGTTTTCCCAAGGACGCAGTGGGTGCTGTAGCTGTGCGCTAATGCCAGGAGTGCAGCCAGGCTCTCTTCAACCCTGACCATACCACGTCCATTGGCTGGGTGGACACAAGGCTCACTTGGCCTTCGTTTCCCTTCCCACCTTTGCTCTGCCATATACATTTGGACCACAACTTCTTCAGGACAGGAAATATGTCTTATTGCCTGCTTGTGTGTACATTGAGCTTTAAGCCAAAGTAGGCCTGTGAGTGTCACTACAATAACTGTGAATTTCCATTATGCTTGAGGTCCTCGTTCTTTTTAAATAAAAGCACTGAACACATCCCAATCAGGAGACCAAAGCATGTGCTTTCTTTATATGCTTTGCTAACGCCCACAGGATCCCCTCTTGTCTCTGCCTGTTTCGTGGTCTCTTCTACCCATCCAACAAGTGAACATAGGGCACTTTGTCGGCTTAATTTTTAATAGTAAAGCTGGCTGTTAAGTGACGCAGTAGTCACTGCTATATGTTCAGTACCTTTATGTTGGTGCAGGAGATTGGGGACAGGTTCTTCACTGCCTTGGACATTGTCCAAGTTGCTGGGCTTTCAGTGGCTACATCCTACTGCTAACAGACTGCAGCAAATGGGATGAGAATCAGGTTCTGTATCCTGAAGGTTATTCATCAGCATTACCCATCTCCTTCTGCCTGGAAACCTTCACCGTGCCTGGGGCAAGGGTGCATGTGCTCCACCAGCGAAGCACAGTCTGGACCGTTCTCCAGTCCAGAGCTGCTGACCCTTCATGCGCCTGGCACGCATGCACACACCAGAGTGCCAACTGCAACCTCGAGCTCAGTGAAACTGGGCTTTCTCTTGATCCTGCTCTTTATTTTGCTGCACAGAATTAGCTGCAAAGCCCTCAGCAGATCACATGGTGCAGCCAGGCTACACGTAGCCATCGTTCCTTGGTCCTGAGGTGCTGCATTCGGTTGTGGGTGCAGATCTCAGGATGGCAAGCCGGGGTCTCTGGCAGGGCAGGCTCCCCGACACTGACTGGTTCTTGCAGAGGTGAAGCACTCTGCTCTCCCTAAGTTTCTTTTACCAGTTCGTTTAAGCATCGCTACTCCAAATGGCTGTAAAGGGCAAATCTCTAGTGGATGTAAAGCAGAACCATCTGACTTGCTGTCTCATTAATGCAATCCATAGCTTTACGCCAGAAATTTACAATCACCTTTCGTGTTTAAAAAGTTTCCTGTCATGGTTTTACATCTAGTCTGTCACTCTGCTCTGAATGGCAACACTTGGTGTAATCTCTTCAGAGTTAAATAAGCCTTCTGCTGAAAGTTAAATGATGCCATTATTTTCTGGATGTTTACAGACGTCATCCTTCCATGCTCCCATGCCTGGATTCAAGACAGGCTGAATCTTTGTTTGCCATTTCCGAAAGCTCTGAAGGAGAGCATGAAGATGTTAGTGTAGGAGGTGCAGAGGGGCAGGCAATGCGAGCCAATGCTGGGTTCACACACAAACATGTTTCCTCTGGACAAGAGTCAGATGACGGACATCCCATGTGTTTCCTTGTCCAGATGAGTGTTTAGTCTAGGCACCTGCCCTAGGCTGCAGCAAAAAGGGAAAGGAGGATGCCAGAGCGCTCCAAGGGGCAAGTGGAACAGGACCCAGATCGCAGGGCAACCTTCACTGTGAAAAGCCGCCTGAGCATATCTAAGCTCCTAAAGGTAGCTCTCAGGAAGGAGGATGTTGGGGGACTCCATTTGTGGTTAGCTGGACAGTCCAGGAGGAGAGAGGCCCTTCAGAGAGATCATAATTTCGACCGATGCTGGAAAGGGAGCGTTTCTGGTTCTGTGACCAAAGTGCCATGCAAAAAGGAAAATAGGCAGATTGATGCTCAGAGACCAGATGTCTTCATTACAAGATATGAATAAAAGCAGTAGCTTGTAAACAGATCTAATTTGCTACAGGAGCATGAGAAACAGATAATCTGGTCTCTCTTTAAGAATGCTAAAATACTGTAAGAATAAGCTCCTGTTACAAGCTCCTGGTATAAACTATTAGCAATTTTTTGTTGCCTGTTATCTAAATGAAGGTTTAAGTAAATAAATGCCATAAATAAATAAAAGTGAAACCAGTGGGACAAGATGTAAAACAGTAAATCATTGCAATGAGGGAAAGTATGGCATCCCTGCTATGAATGGAAAGGGAAGGTGCGGGAAGGTGTGGGAAGGGAAGGTGCGGGAAGTTGCGGGAAGGGAAGTTGCGGGAAGGGAAGGTGCGGGAAGGGAAGGTGCGGGAAGGGAAGGGAAGGTGCAGGAAGGTGCGGGAAGGTGCGGGAAGGGAAGGTGCGGGAAGGTGCGGGAAGGTGCGGGAAGGGAAGGTGCGGGAAGGTACGGGAAGGTGCGGGAAGGTGCGGGAAGGTGCGGGAAGGGAAGGTGCGGGAAGGTGCGGGAAGGGAAGGTGCGGGAAGGGAAGGTGCGGGAAGGGAAGGTGCGGGAAGGGAAGGGAAGGGAAGGTGCGGGAAGGGAAGGTGCGGGAAGGGAAGGGAAGGTGCGGGAAGGTGCGGGAAGGGAAGGGAAGGTGCGGGAAGGTGCGGGAAGGGAAGGGAAGGGAAGGGAAGGGAAGGGAAGGGAAGGGAAGGGAAGGGAAGGGAAGGGAAGGGAAGGGAAGGGAAGGGAAGGGAAGGGAAGGGAAGGGAAGGGAAGGGAAGGGAAGGGAAGGGAAGGGAAGGTGCGGGAAGGGAAGGGAAGGGAAGGGAAGGGAAGGGAAGGGAAGGGAAGGTGCGGGAAGGGAAGGGAAGGGAAGGGAAGGGAAGGGAAGGGAAGGGAAGGGAAGGGAAGGGAAGGGAAGGGAAGGGAAGGGAAGGGAAGGGAAGGGAAGGGAAGGGAAGGGAAGGGAAGGGAAGGGAAGGGAAGGGAAGGTGCGGGGAAGGGAAGGGAAGGGAAGGGAAGGGAAGGGAAGGGAAGGGAAGGGAAGGGAAGGGAAGGGAAGGGAAGGGAAGGGAAGGGTAGGGAAGGGAAGGGAAGGGAAGGTGCGGGAAGGGAAGGGAAGGGAAGGTGCGGGAAGGTGCGGGAAGGGAAGGTGCGGGAAGGGAAGGTGCGGGAAGGGAAGGGAAGGGAAGGTGCGGGAAGGGAAGGTGCGGGAAGGGAAGGTGCGGGAAGGGAAGGTGCGGGAAGGGAAGGGAAGGGAAGGGAAGGGAAGGGAAGGGAAGGTGCAGGAAGGGAAGGGAAGGTGCGGGAAGGGAAGGGAAGGTGCGGGAAGGGAAGGGAAGGTGCGGGAAGGTGCGGGAAGGGAAGGTGCGGGAAGGGAAGGTGCGGGAAGGGAAGGGAAGGTGCGGGAAGGGAAGGGAAGGGAAGGTAAGGGAAGGGAAGGGAAGGGAAGGGAAGGGAAGGGAAGGGAAGGGAAGGGAAGGGAAGGGAAGGGAAGGGAAGGGAAGGGAAGGGAAGGGAAGGGAGGGAAGGGAAGGGAAGGGAAGGGAAGGGAAGGGAAGGGAAGGGAAGGGAAGGGAAGGGAAGGGAAGGGAAGGGAAGGGAAGGGAAGGGAAGGGAAGGGAAGGTGCGGGAAGGGAAGGGAAGGGAAGGGAAGGGAAGGGAAGGGAAGGGAAGGTGCGGGAAGGGAAGGGAAGGGAAGGGAAGGGAAGGGAAGGTGCGGGAAGGGAAGGGAAGGGAAGGGAAGGGAAGGGAAGGGAAGGGAAGGGAAGGGAAGGGAAGGGAAGGGAAGGGAAGGGAAGGGAAGGGAAGGGAAGGGAAGGGAAGGGAAGGGAAGGGAAGGGAAGGGAAGGGAAGGGAAGGGAAGGGAAGGGAAGGGAAGGGAAGGGAAGGGAAGGGAAGGGAAGGGAAGGGAAGGGAAGGGAAGGGAAGGGAAGGGAAGGGAAGGGAAGGGAGATTTTCTGCAAAGTCATCTCACCTAGCTGAGATGTCAAAGGTAAGAGCTTCCCATATTACCTGTATACTCAAAGGAGTGAGAGAGGAACATCTGAACAGCAGCTCAGAGATCTGAATCACTCCCTGAAGATGCTGAGATGCTGAGGGAAAGGGCCTTGCTCCGAGTCAGAGGGATGCATGTGGCTAAATCATACTTGTCAGTGTTGATTTGTGTATGAAAATCACAAAGCTGTATCTGTGGAGAAAGTAATTTGGCATTGTAGTGATCCAGGTTGCAGCTGTTGTGCAAATTTCCATTGTGCTGTCCTCTCACAAGGTGGTCTATGTGGTCTGTGATGCCAGCCCTGCTGCGTACTGAGCCAGCCAAGTTAAACCTGGCTTGAAACATTTCTTTGGACAACTGGGAAGCTGCTCAAGTGGTGTGAGGGTGAAAATAATGCCTCAGCATCCCTGATTTACCTTCTAATGAACAGATGAAATTTTCCTGAGGTTGATAGGAGTACATGAGGAGGCTGAGGACAGGCTGAATATAAAATGTTAAAATACTAAACTGCATAAATCATAAAAATAAGCATTTTTAAGAGAATGGAGACAATGTTTCCTGCTTTCCAAACAACTGACTGGTAAAGTGCCTGATTGTCTGTTGGGGGAGCACAGCTTTTAAATATGGGAGCTCTGTGGCTTCTTCTCTGTGTTACATTTTTCCTCTGAGACCTGAAGTAAGCTTGAAAGTCACTATGTTGGATAATGCAGAGAAGTAGGAGTACTTTAACACTGAAGAGCCTAATAGTTTAAACAGCCAGAATTGGATAAAGTGTGTTAACTTTGTTTCACAGATGGGGACTTTAACAGCAGGGAGATCTTAACTAACATGTCAGAGTCATAGGCAATCACAGTCCCAGGATCCAAGGAGAAAGCTAGGGTCCTACTATAGCAGTAAGAACCATTTGGACACAAACGTATGTATATATTCAAAAACCGGAATGACATGAACTCCAAGAACAAAAAAAACCTTAATAAATACCATCTTGAGTTTTCCAGAGCAGAGAGTTGGTGCTATTGCTTCTGTGTTGCTGGAGATTAGCAGGTTATTTATTGCCTTTTACATTTATGCTCTGGCTTCAATGTCCTGGTTTGTAATGTCAAATCTGGGTAGTTTCATTGCTCCATGTCAACCAGGAAAAAAGGAACGTATCACAGTAACATGCATAGCTGTTACAGTGGTTACACACACTTAAGTAACTGTCTGGGAAATGGTACGAGCTGCTCCAGCCAATTAGAAGTATTAGACCAAGCTTCTATTTAAGCTATAGAGAAGGTTTGTAAGCTGTCCAGGCTTTTGGTTTTGGGGGTTGGGTTTTCCTCCCTTCCCTCATATTAACGGCTTGCTAGGAACCCGACAGCCACAAATTCACAGAAATGTTTTTCATCATCTTCCTGTGAACAGGGTGTATTTGGCAAACAACAGGACCAAATCCACAAAGCTGGCTTCCAGCTCCTGAAAGGCTAAGCCCCTGTTTACGTCTCAGCTCAGTGGGACAGACCTTTCCCATTTCAAGCCAAACCAAGACTTGTGTGCCAGAGCTGCGACCAGTATGAGGTAGGAAGTGGTACTATCAGAAAGATGCTCGGCTGTTCTGTGCCGCCAGCATGGGACATGGTCGGGCATTATGCCTGCAGCTGAAAGGAGTCCCAGGAAAAAGGGATGTTTCCCAAGCTCCTCTGCAAAACCTTGGAAGCAGATGTATCCCCTTCCTACCCCGTGGTGCTGTTTAACAAGTAAAGGAGCTGAGGCTGGTTTGGCTTCTCTTACTGCCAGCTGCACTGTCCCTGGGGTGCAAGGTTTGCCAGCAGACGAGCATTGGCACTTCCCATGCCCTGGGAGAATGGGCAGCCAAAACGAGCATGAGATATGGAGAGGAGAGATGGGACTCCACCCCTGCAGTCAGCACTGGTGAGGCCACACCTTGAATACTGTGTTCATTTTTGAGCCCCTCACTTCAAGAAGGACATAGAGGTGCTGCAGCATGTCCAGAGAAGGGAATGATGTTGGTGAAGAGTCTAGAGCATAAGTCTCATGAGGAGCAGCTGGGGGTTGTTTAGTCTGGAGAAAAAGAGGCTGAGGGGAGACCTTATCACTCTTTACAGCTGCCTGAAAGGAAGTTGTAGGGAGGTGGGGGTTGGTCTCTTCTCCCAAATAACAAGCGATGGGACGAGAGGGAATGGCCTCAATTTGCACCAGGGGAGGTTTAGATTGGACATTAGGAAAAATTTCTTTACAGAAAGAGTTGTAAAGTAATGGAACAAGCTGCCCAGGTAAGTGGTGGAGTCGCCATCCCTGAAGGTATTTAAAAGATGTGTAGATGTGGCACTTAGGGATATGGTTTAGTGGTGGACTTGACAGTGTCAAGTTTATGGTTGCACTTGATGATCTTAAAGAACTTTCCTAACCTAAATGATTCTAGGATTCTATGACTTTTTGTGTTTTAGGGGGATGGCCTGGGTGCTTGGTGTTTGGAGAGTATCCATTCTTCCCTGCTGCTCCCATGGTCCCAAAGACGGATGGTGATCCCCCATGACAAGTGACAAGGGAGGTCCTGTTGCTGGCCATGGCCAGGAAGAGGCTCCTTGCAGATCCCAGGAAGAGACATCAACTGTCTCTAAGGTGCTACTTTAATACATGATGTTACAAAAAGAATCAATTCTGCAGATGAAATGCAAAACTATTTTGACCTTTTAGAAGATGTAAAAGAAAGATGTTTAAAGAAGTAAACAGACCCACTGCCCCACCTGCAAAACTAATTTGCCAACCTATCTGCATGATGTTTTGTGAAAACTATGTGGCCTGTGCTGCCCAGCACTCATCAGCGTGCATTTCTGACTTCCTTAAGAGCACAGCTACCTCATTTCTGGGTAATTAGGTAGTTGGAAGCACCAACTAATCCTAAACAAACATCCTTTACTCTAACAAGGAAAGTTATTGTGTAGCCTTTCAAGACACAGTTTTCTGTAGTATGCAATGACTCTATTAATTATTTCTAAATGGTTTAAGCATTATCTGCCTTTGGGTAAATTCTTTCTCTATAATGTAATCTAACCTGTGGGAAGGGAAAGAAAAAAGCCAACAGTGTTTTGCCATGTCACCTCCCTAAACATAACAGATTATTCTTGTAATCATTATCACCCTCACCGTCATACACCAAGTTTAAGGACCTGGAAAAGGTTAGTGGGATGGTTTCCCAGACTCCATCCCACATGTCACTGACTCACTAGTTTTAGAGAACATATGTGTAGGGGGGGCCTTTTGGGTCTCACCCCTCCTGCCATCAGTAGCAAGAAGGGAGCATGCCTGTTTTCTCTTTGCCTTTACAACAGTTTAAGAGTTGTCAGTATCTCAAGGTTGGTGCCATGAGTTAAAGAGTTTGGTGATATTTTACTTTGTGCGGCTACCACAAATGGACAGCGTGGAAACACAAACATATCTACTCAGTTAGGCTAGTCAGTTTTGTTTTAAAGAAGAAAAGTAGTGCTATGTTGTTTGAGTCTGTGTGGTTTACTCACACCTCTTTTCCTCCATATTCTGTAGTGTCAAGCCCAAACCCAGAACTCTGTAACCAAGTGTCCCTCCGTTAGCCCAATTGTGACTCACCACTGCTGAAAGAGAGTGTTAGAAGTACCATTAAAAAGAAAATATTTGGGGAATATGTTTTTCTTCTATTACTTACACCTTCTTTAGCAACCACAGACTCACAGGAGATGCCATTCCCTTTGGCAGGACAGGGCAATGGGAGAATGCAATGCAGAAGACCAAAGAAAACCTGCAACCACAAACTGGCTTCAAAACAAGAAGCTAAATTATTCTCACGCTTACAAAAACAAAGCAAATTTGATTTCTGTGTTTCCAGCATCTTTGTGTTCTTCAGATATATCTCTGGCAGACAGAATCAGTGCTGCAAACGTTACCTAGCCTATTGCAGAGGAGAAACATTTACTCCCATCAGTGTTTATCAGCACTTTGCTGTGGAGAGATGCTGAAGCCAGCATTTCAAAAACCAGAATACTCTCTTTTAGCCTCCTTAAACCAAAAGGACTTCCACCTTCTCATGGGGGTTTTCTCTTGAAACAGTGCAGCCACAAGGGTTCCCTTATGTGACTGTAAAGCATCAAGCATATCTGTCAGCACTCAATAAATTCAAATTAATAATAGGTCCTCAAAGAGCTACATGCTGCTTCCAAGGTACCTCAAGATGTGGTCAGGAGAATGGTCTCCCCACAAATAATGAAGCATATTCTTGCTTAATGGGACACTTATAAATGAAGCTGTTTTCTCCTATGAAAGACTGGATTTACAGCTTAATGTGTGCACCCAGCAGGCAAGTTTGTCCAGGAAAAAATGTCCTTGAGCATTTTTTACAGTTTATAGCAAGACTAGCAGTTACTAATTAGAAAAAATACAAACAGGTTTAATATTTTGCCTCCTCTACCCAGTATTACTTGAGCAGGGAGGACTGCAAAGACCTGAGTCATCTCTGACTCATCCTCTGGGTCCTGAGAGGGGATTCACTCCCAGCAGCAAACCACATACATTGCGCAGACACATGCTCCTACCTGGGAAGGGCAATCACTTGGGGAGTTGTCTTGTGGTTGCCCAGGAAATGACACATTGATTCACTGCCTCACCCAACCTGCCCATCTCAGTCAACTCCCTGGTTAGCCCTCCCCTCTCCTTCCACCTCTCCTGAGGCTGCTTCACACCTGCTTCTCAGAGGAAGGGTGCATTGTTACAGTAGTGCTTCAACCTGTCCAGGTCCATGAATTTGGGCTAAGCTGGGTTTGCCTCTGCATATGGCAGAAACACATCCAATTTCTATTTCTCTAGCTTTAGATCTCCATGCAGGAGATAATACCCAAGAAGATGCGATGTCAAGGAGTGTGGCCTTGGGGTCTTTACAGCTCACTGACTTAAGAGGTTGTGTGAATTGTTTTATGTGGATGAACTTGACTGGATCCATTCAAGTACGTGTACCCCCCAATGCATAAGGATAAAACACTGGTCCAGCCTAGGGCATACCTCCCTACCCTTTATTCCAACCAGTCTCAAGGCTTTTGTTTCCCTCAGGGAATGGCTTCCTCTTGGCACTGTTGTTACTGCAGCAGAGTAACACACACAGAATTTCCATGTCACCTTCTGAGCCTCAAGAGGCAGCAGTATGGCTCGGTGAAGGCTGTGTGGGTTGGGCCACACAACCCGCCACACACCGCAGAAACAGCTATGGCATGTGGCAATCTGACTTCCTGTCCAGTCAAGCACTGTCATCATGCGAGGGACATCATACATCATTCTCCACACACTAGAAGCATAGTTTTATCTCCAGAGAGGACAGCCCTCTGGAACAGTGCCTTACCCCCTAGCTTGTAGAACAGGATCTTACCCCTTAGCTTGTAGAAATGGACAAGCCAGACTGGACCTTACAGCAGGATGAAATTGAGCAATTGGGTACCTACCTGAGAGAAAAATGTAGTAAAATAACCATATGACAGAGTGACAGGGTGCCAGAGCAAGAGTAGACCCTGCTAAAGCATGCTTGCTGGGTCATTACCTTTGCATGTTTCTCAGTTCATGTTTCCAGGTGTGTTCGCTGGCCAGTTCCCAGCTCATCACAAGGATATGACTCAGCAAAGGTGTTTCCATGGACAGAAGCTGCGCATACGCTAAAAGTGAGTTAGGACACGTTCAGAAAGATCTCCTGGTCTTGATGACTGGCAGGAACCAGGAGTGTGAGTTGTCTCTTATGTGCCTGCCCCATGGGGTAGACATCTAACCATCTTGGAGGTCCATGAGAAAAATGGGAATGGAAAAGATTTATTTTCTTCACATCATCAAGTTCGTATTGTCACAGAAAAAGTACTCAATAAATCTTCACTGGGATTGCACAGGAACACAGAAGTTATCTAAGACATCTGATCAGAGTGCTTGGTGGGGACAGCGTGAGTTATCTATATCCATATGGCTGTAACTGAAGTCCATGGAGATATATCTGAGATAATACTGTCCCACTTGGCTTTGCTACTACTACCACTTTAGCTGTGGCAGTATGGTTTGCGGTAGGATGCAGAAGCCATTGGAGAACATGAAAATGTTATTTGCTTTCGAGACTCAGCTTTGGCTGACAGAGCATTTGAACCTACCTGGAAACGCACATGAGGCTGAGCAAACAGGAAAAAGGTGAGAGGAGCTGCTGTTTGCAGTGATTCCTGGGCTGGGAATTACTCACCTTATCTTCCAACTGTGTTTCTAGGGAACCATTCTCTCCTTTTACTGCAGCTCTGGTAGCATCTCACCTCATGTGCTTATGTTAAACCCGGATTTGCCAGGTTAAACCAGGTATTTCTTCAGTCTGCCTGCAAGCCTGTTCAAATGGCTGCTCTTCGTCATATAGGTATGGGATGCGACTCATAACTCCACAAATACTTTGAAAACTGCTCTCCAAATGAGAAAATCACCTGGCAGATCTATATTTTCAAGTGTCTCTTGAAGCAACAAGTAGGAGCCACGAACACATCTGAAGTTTTTGTTACTCTTTCATCAACTCTGAACTTCAACCATTGTTAACCTGGGTGAGTTTTCTCTATGAGCTCTGCAGAATTAAGCAACTTCATTAAACATGAAACAGGGCCATGACCCCAAAAACAACCTTCCCCAGGGCTACAAAACTACACCACCACATGCCAACCTTCCCCCTCTGCTTCTGTCCTGCCCCAGGATGAGCTGGGATTCCTGTCCTGTGATTCATCACATTTGCATACTTATCTACTCATGGGGAACAAGCCATGGACCGCCGTGTAACCCATCGCCCTGCTCCTTAGCTGTGACTGCCATGTGACATGTTTCTCAAGCTTAATCTTAAAATCAACTGTAACAGAGTGTCTGCCATCTAACTAACATACTCCAGATCACCACTATATTTTCTTTCAGAAATCTTTCCCTAACAGCTAACCTTTGCTGCAACTTTAGTGCATTGCTTCTCATCCTACTTTTGGTGGTCACAGAGAGCAATTTATTCCACCATTTTTGCAGGAGTCATTCACCTAATGACAGTCATGAGACAATTCTTGCGTCTCATTTCAATTTTCTCCCTATCTACTACTCTGTGCAAGGGAACTACTTGACCTTCCAAGTTTTAGAGAGGCAAATTTATTATTTTGTCTGCAGGATCCAGCCCCTCCTTGCAATGAGGAACTGGTGAAATATGAGTGAGAGGATGGCCTTGGCAATGCCAGCAGCACGCCACAGGACTGAACAAACCCTGCTGAGAATGGGGACACCGCAGCTTCAGTATTTTGGAGAGCAGGTGTGCTGTTTTAAGAATCAGGATGTTTGTCAAATCCCAGCTGGAGGAATGCTCTGCGTATTGGGAGTGGCACAAAAGAAGTCACAAGATCCAGGCATGAATCAAAAATGGACTGAAAAACAGGGGGAAATTAAAGTATTGAAGTTGGAGCAGCGTTAATCTGAACTGCCTGCAGCCCTGGTGAAGCGTGAAGACAGGGTACACCAAGGCATGGAGGCAGGATCCCTGTCATCTGTCATTGTATGTCTACAACACAACTATTTATATCTGAGCTAATCACTCTTGGATCCTTGTTGAGTCAGTGCAAAGGAATACATGGCACATCTGAAATGTCTACCTACAGATGAGAAGTACCACCTTATTTGTGCTTATTATTCCTGCTAATGCTGGGAGGCCTAGAATGACTAGATGTAGATGTCTTTATTTGTTCAGAGGAATCTGACCCAGAAAGACTGCCTTTGGGTGAGAAAACTTGGACATCACTCTTGAAATGCTCCTCTCTGTGCCTGCCTTGTTCTTCATGGAAAAGGAGGATGTTTATCCTGCACCTTTCCTCATTCCAAGCTCCCCAGGTGTCCATGTCTCATGGAATCAACATTTTGATGGATGTCTGAAAACATTCATCACAAAACTGAAAACTCTGACCTGCATTGTCCCTGAGCACAGATCCAGATGTACACAGTGAGGAGGTTATGAGCACTGTGTGCTCATGTGTCTCATCCATCCCATGACGGCAGGACCCTCCAAAAGTCCATCCCCACTTTCTCTCATGAAATCTTTAAGCTGAGTTGTTACAAGCTGTAGGTGATGAAGGGCTGTAACAGCCCATATCATTGAGTGATGACAGTACGAGTGATCTTGATACCTCCTGTGTGCTGTGATAACCCTGACTGTCGCCATGCTATCAAATTTCTTGGAAAGAGTTACAACAAACACGGAGAGCTGCTTAAGAAGGGCCTTATCGGGGAGGGTAGGAAGGGAGTGAAGCAAGCAGCAGGAAGAGGGAAGAGAAAAGGGGAGAAGAGCAGTGTCTGGAGCAACAAGAGGGGCTGGAGGGACTGGTCACCACCTCATCCTGCTCACTATCTGCCTTAAGAGAAGCTTCACAGATTACTTTTGAGACATTTTAGGCTACCTATCCTATCTCCGTCATGTAGCAGGAGGGTCGTCGCCAAACAGCAAATTTTCCAGTGCTTTGTTCAGGTTCATGTTTACTGCTCATCCTCTGGGATTCCCACCATCTCCCCCGGGAGGTTAGTCGGCAGTCTAGCAGCTTCTGGCCAATTAAAATGTAATTTTCCTTTGCTCTATTTTATGCTATAGCTTCAAGTTGCTCCTCTTCCCTGTCCTCAGCAACTCGCTCCTGACCTGGTGTTTTTTCTCTACTAACTCCTCAGCGATCGTTATCTCAATCCTTGCAAGTCCCAGACACTGTTTTAAAAACAATTCCTTGGGACCTCAAAGGTGTTTACTGCTTTCTGCTAAAAAGCAGACTTGTGGAGAATGTGACGTATAACTTCCACAGTTCAGAGGCAGGGCATTTCCCACATTATAAAAGAGTGGACCGCAGCCACAAAAGTTGAAACGTCACTTAAAAACGCTGCTATTTGAGATAGAGGATTGCTCATAGCTGTTAAAAAGTACAAAAACACTATTTTACTCGAAAAGCCAAAAATAAAATCCCCTGGCAATTTGTATATGTTTCAAAATGCTGATGGTTTTTAAACCTTTTTTAGATACAAGGATCTCTTTGCCAAACTAAGATGCACTAGTAAAAACAAATGAATAATGAAATAAACACTGTGATGACAAAACAGAGGAATTGTTGCAATAATGTACTTTTCCAGGAAAATTAACCATAACAACAGTGCTGGTGAATCATTGGAGTTTTCTGAACCATAGCAGCTCCTGCTTATAAGCACGATTTTGAAATCTTACAGTGTTATTATTTCCACAGTAGTATTGGCAGTAGCTGTGTAAAGGTTTTCTGGCACAGAAAGAAATTTCTCCTAAAAACCCTGACTGGGATTTTTTAATGTTTCCTAGAGAATTGAATTAAATGAATGGGAGTTATCTGCCTAAATTATTTACAAATCTTAAAGAGTCTTATTCCAGCTCCATCATGTGCAAAAATTTGTAAGCTATGAAGCTGTCCTGTAGAAATATGAAGCATAAATACTCTTGTGAGGAGGTGACTGACCCGTAACTCACATCTCTGTGGTAGAGGGAAACCTTTTGCCCAGTGTATTTTCTTTCAGTATCAGAGAAGATTAAGTAGAAGAGGTTTAGGTCTAAAGACCGTATTCAGCTTTTCCCCAAAAATCTTCCTAAATCCCAGTTCCAAAGGACTTTCTGGTCTTAAATCTCAGAGTGGTCCGGGTGATCTATTTTAACCCCGTCCGGGAACTCCCACCAAATCATGATGCCACACACAAGGATGCTATGCTGTAGGCATTGGAGCAGATGCTCTGACACTTGTTTGGTGAAAAAGGATGGAGATTTGTCACAAATTATGGGGTGAACATGGCATCTGACTGCAATGCAAATCTGGGCTGGGCTGGCATCAGCTGTGGGATCACAGAATCATAGAAACGTTTAGGTTGGAAAAGAACTTTAAGATCATTGAGTCCAACCATTAACCTAGCACTGCCCAGTGGATGTTACCATCATGGTGCAGTAGCTTTTATGGAAAGATTTGTGGTGATCTGAGATCCCCCGGCTCAGTTTTTGCCTACACATGCTACTACAACTGGTGATAGGCAGCATTCCTGCAGGAAATTACAGCAGAAAATATGGGATAGACATGAAGGATTAACGGTTCTCACTCAGCCTTTGACGAGTTCTCTCTGGATCACAGCTTTTGGCACATCTGTGCTTCTATGAGCAGTGGTGAAAGTACTCTGCTGGTGTGATATTCATTATGAGCTGTGCTTGTGATCACACACACATAAACACAAGCACACTCACAGATTCAGAGTGATTTTCTCTGTAAATAGCAGCACGTTTCCAGTGGAGTCTCAAGGGCCATGTTACCACTACTGCAGAAAACCTTACCATTAGCCACTGGGTGAAACATGATGTTACCACACCAGTGTTTCGTAGACCCCTTTCTGTTTACTCACAAGGACTGAAACCTCAGCTAATCTTTTTCAGCATTCCTGGGCTGGAGATTCTTCCCTACGTAAAGGGTTTTTCCCTCCAGTATCTGCTGTATCTCTGAGACTAAAAGTACAAATGGTTCACATCAGTCTAAGAATACAGGTGATATTCTCAAGTTCTCATCACTGAGTTATTTTTTCTCATTGTGGTACTACAACCCCATTCGTTGTTTTCACCTTTTAGATTTTATTTTTGCCAAAGCAAAAATATACTACTCTGAGCTGGACATGTTAGTTCCAGACTCATCCAGAACCTTACTGTAGATATTCCCTGGCTTAGTGACATGATTCAGTGGAATTGCTGTGACTCTGCAAGAGTGATATTAAACCAGTACAATTTCTGTTAATGGAGTCAAGGAATGGCACCACTCTTCCCCCCCTTAGCTCAGTAAGAAATGGTAAGCTGGAAGCAGACAAGGCCAGAAAACATCCTGCTTAGTAAGGAGAGAGGCGGAATATGGAAGTGGTTTGGGTGCTTAGCTGCCCAGAATGGGATGGGAAGAGAAGGAAATTCTTCCAAAGGCTTTTGATGTTCTTGGAAAATGAAAGCCCTGGGGAACTGTGGAGTTGAGGACTCCACTAGGGAAAATCATGCTTCTTTCCTCAAAAGGAAGCTTAGTCACCCTTTCTGGAATAGCAAGTTTGCTGGAAATTTGCCAGATCAGCTTTCTTCATCAACCATTTCATTGGATATGACATCCATATGAGGAAAAGAGGGGGACACTGCATAGGCAATGGCAGGCCCAACATTACCAAATGGCCTTGAGCAGTCTCGAACAGCAAGGTGTGGGAGACAGCTTGGCTGTCATCCCAAGACTTGCACAGTTAGAAGAAAACCTGACAGGGAGAGGGGGATACAGAGCAAATATTGAGCGGGCAGGCCGCATGAATCAGATCACTGATGAATATATCTGACATTTCAAGGAGGCTAGAGAAGAACCTGGAGATGTAATTGCCCTATCAAGGACATCAACTGTACAAAACCTCTGTTCTGTGCATGGCCAAACATGGAAGAGTCACAGCAAGAGTCATCCAGGCACAGGCTCCACATATAATATCAAACAGGAAGAGAGGGAAGGTTCATCAATTCCCAGCTATGTCACATAAAGTAGATGTGCCTGCCAGCAGTAAGTAGTGTGGACGAGAGATGGCTGTCTCTCTGCACTGAGCGCAAAGGGACTTACTGAATTAATTTAGATTATACAGTGAGTGCTTGACAACTAATTCTGAATTAGTTGAATCTCACCTGTGAATGCCTACATGGATAAGCAAAATATGAAAATGGACTCTTTAACACAGCTGATAATGATATAATGAAATCCAGTGGTTGAAAGTGGAAGCTGAGCAAATTCAGACTAGAAGTGAGGAATATTTTTTAACCATAGAAATAATTAACCATTGGAAGAATTTATCCAGGCTTGTGGTTGATTTCTTCTATCACTGGCAATTTCCAAATCAAGACTGAACTGGTTTTCAGAAAGAAATGTTCTTTGCTTCAAGCAAGAGTGAATGCAGGAAGCTGTCCTCCTCATGCCTGACAGAGCTTAGTCTAGAAATTACTGCAAGGGAGTTGAACAGGCCTGGAGGCTCAAATAGGAGTGGTGTATGTGTTACAGAGATACTCTTTTTCTGCGTATGTTGTTGGCATTGCCTCTTTGCAATGCCAGGAATCAGCTCTATTGTATATCCCAGCGTATAGATCCAGACAAAACTCACTTAGGGCAATTTCCTTCAGGGCTCGTGTCAGAACATTGCTGAAATATGATATTAGCTTGAGCTTCAGTTGCTAATAGCAGCTTAAATGCTCCCCAACAGCAGCTTAGTTTCACTTTAATTGTATAATGACGATCTCCTTACGAACACGCCTTGCAATCATTTTCTTGCATAAGAGAGGAACATGTCTAATGCCCCAGACTCAGTGTCTTCTTTGTGTTCCTGTATTGCAAGAGGAATCTGGGGGGACCTGCAGGCAGGAATGTATTCAGAACAGTTTTACTTCTTATTTTAGTGTTTATTCATATCTCATTGATAATATCAAAGAGTCTCAAGAACAAAGTCAGCCTAATGCTGACGTTTTTTAACCCCATCATTCCCAGGTATGTGCTGAAAGGCTTTGCAAAGAAATAAGCAGCTGTCAAAGTAAGACTATTTTTAGCTGTTATTTGTACTGGGAGAGAAGAATCAAAGACCTTGGAGCATAACTGCGAAACAAACCGCAAAGGCTTAAATCTTCTTTCTCGTTACTTATTGAAAAGTAGTTCCTCACAGACTGCAACTAATCACATGGCTGAATCAGTAACTGCTGTTACTGATAGGCATTAGTTCATTATGAGACATTCCCTACCTTAACTAACATTCATCTCACTCCAGGATCTGCATCTCGATTCAAGATTTAAAAAGACATCAGAGTTTACAACACAAAATAAAGTTTATTGTGATAATCGAAAACAATCCACAGACAAACAATGTTTATAGAGAGTGGTCACATCTTTTGTTAAGACGATTTCCATTTGGAAAGACTTCTTTGGCTCAAAAGTCTTTCTTTTGATCGGAAATAGAATGAGATCTAGTTACTTTTAGGGTACCTAGCTTGTGTACTGCAACAGCTGAATTTGAGTCATACTTTATTGAACATGTCATCTACACATCAGGAAACATCGTGTTTATGCATTTTCTCCTGCTGCCACAGCTTTGGAAGTATCAGGCAACAAACATACATACAGTAAAACGGGGACTGGTGAGCCTACAGACATCACACAAATTCTGCTGCTACGTGTATGGCAAAGTGTCCCTGAAGAGTCAGTCAAAGCTCAGAGCCCATTTAGCTGGAAACTACCGACTACCGTAGCCTGTACTGAGCAGAGAGCTGCTCTTCCAAGAAGCACCTGAAAAATCCCCAGTTTTTAAAGTAAATAAACCAAAGCAGCTATATCATTAAGTGAAGTTAATTATTAAAGCCAGGTAACACCAGAGAGCTTAAAGAATAACAGTTACTCCAGGGAGAGAGGATTTGCCATGCTTGAATGGACCCAGTCTATAAGCAGCAGGACATCCAAGAGTGGTTTTGTGCTATGCTTCACTCTGTCGCCAAGATCTCTGGACTTCTTAATAAAGTTCATTGTTTATATGGCTCTACATAACAGTCCAGTCACCTGAGCATTTCCAATACCACAGCTAAGATCTTGCTCCTAAAAACAACTAAACAGGTGTGTCACTTCATGCTACAAGACTCACGGACCTGGATCTGTAGAATGAGAGCAAACATCCAATCAGTCCTGTCAGAAACTGTGCCGTGTCCTGTCATCACACACAGCCTGCAGACAGCAACTGTTTGTGGCATATTTAAACAGCTTCCCACTTTTCCTCATGTTTTTGTCTTGCTGTATCACTTACAACACATTTAGCTGAATCTTGGATCAACTGAAGTCAAAGGGAATTATTCTAGAAACAATATTAATCTTCTGCTGCTGTGAGCAATTCCCGAGAACAAAGCAATTGGAAAGACTGAAAGCTCAGGCATGGAGAGATTGGTCAGGGATCGGTGCCACAGCCAGGACAAGGGTTTGTTTACTCATCTTGACTCAGCCCTGCTGAGCCCTTGACCAATAAGTTCCAGCCTTGCTTGTGGTCCTCACTGAGCGGGACAGAAATATATGAAAAACTTAAGTTCTGTGGTAGACATCTGAGTCAAGCACTTACCACACGGCAGTCACACCCACTGCTGTTTGGTTTAGTCAAACTTAATAACTCTTCAGCATGTTACGTGTATTACGGAAATGCTGTAACTTCAGATGGGTTGGCAAAACAGCATATAGCTGTAAAGCATGGGACTGTAATCCTTCCAGTGGGCATGGTGGTCTCTTCATCTGTCCCTTTACACTGTAGGTTTGTGGGTCTCTGCCCACAGAAATTATTCTGACAGAATATGTCGTCATCTCTGGCCAGGTCTATATAATAATTTCCTTTCCCATCAGAAAGACTGACTAGTAAGGGATTTATTTTCTACTTGAACTAACCATTCTGTTTTCCCTCTTAAGCTTGGGACAATCTGTCAGCGTTTTACAGGGCTATTATGCTATTTACCAAACTACCAAGTCTTTTTTACCTGAAAATTTTGAAATACAAATACTGTGAAGTTGCATCCTCTTAGGAGATCAGCTTGACTTGGCTTTGTTTGGACTTCCAGCAATATGCAGCTTCATCCTACCCCTTTCCCTGCACATCTACATTTATGGATGCATTGAAACAACGGCAGATAAAGCTTACAAGAAGCCTGAAAGGTCCTGCAGCTGCCCCTAGTTCATGACCATTATTCTGTAAAGGCAACAAATTCAGAAGCTTGTTTTGATAATTTAATTTTAGAAAAGGCAGGAAGAAGTCATTCTTGGTGCCCCTAATAGAAGTATCTCAAGGGAAAAAGCACATGTATTTTGGTTGCTAGTCTTCGTAGTCTGTCTCTACGTATGCATGCCTGTATGTATGTATGTAACTATCTGTCTGTCTATCATATTGTATATATCTCATATTATCATATCACCACATATTTTTTTATCTTATTAGGCTAACACTGAGCAGAAGACAGATGTCCTGCAGAAACTATAATCTAAAAAGCCTGAGAAAGATAAAGCAGGAGGAAGCATAGTTACCTCTACTGAAATTAAGCGTAGAAAGATTGCCCATTTCTTTCTAAGCCATCTACAAGAACTGCCTGATGTAGATGCCTCAATGATTGCATCGCTTAAGCTCAAAAAAGGAACGAGTTTCTGAGTGTGCAGGAAGCCAGCTGCCTGCTCATTATACTGCCAGTGGAGACAAGTAGTAAGGGATATGAGCAACAGGTAACGTAACTTGCCAAAACAAGAGTAAAGAAATGAACGCTGATTTCGGTGTCTTTACAAAAAAACTGACTTCATGCCTTGGAGGTTGTATTTCTGAGGCTGCTGAGTCTGTGAGTTTGGCAGAGAAAGGAAAACAAAAAGCAAGTCGAGTGATCCGGCCCTGGCATGCTGTCAGGGAAGCGTCATATGCATGGGCTGGGAAATCTTTCATACCAACGTCAACAGATGAGCAATTTTCAGCTGGGTTCCTCCAGCCTGAGAGAGTGGTTATAGTAAAAGAGGAACTGATCAGAACTGCAAGTCACAGGCAGCCTCATTAGCAGTGTCTCATGAAGGGTCATGAAGATGATGAAGGGACTGGAGCACCTCTCGTACAAGGAGATGCCGAGAGAGCTGGAACTGTTCAGCCCAGAGTAGAGAAGGCTCAGGGGTGTCTTATCCATAAGCATAAATACCTGATGGTGGAGTAAAGAAGACAGAATCAGGCTGTCTTCAGCAGTGCGCAGTGATAGAATAAGAAGCAATGGGTGCAACCCAAAATACAAGGAAGTCCTGTGGATAAGAAACTTTTTTATTATGAAGTTGTTTGAACACTAGCACAGGTTACCCAGAGAGGTTGCAATGTCCCCAGCTTTGGAGATATTTAAAGCCTGACTTGACACAGCCCTGAGAAACCTGCTGCAGCTGATCCTGCTCTGAGCAGGGGTCTCTGCCAACCTCAGCTATTATCCCGTGATCCCATGAAATGAAGCCAGACTCTAGTTTGTGCACCTCATGCTTTGCTGTTACCCCTCTGCAGAGGGGAGAGTCTCCCTTTCCGTGAGAGTCAGCGAAGTGAGTCCACATTGGGGTTACTTGCCAAGGGGTCTGCCTGCTTCTCCACCTCCCACAGGGCAGAAGCCCAGCCTGCTCTCCAGGCCTGTGCAACATAGCAGCCACAACATGCTTCCTCCTGTTATCTCCCCCATAAGCTACGCAAACAGCTATATGAACCAGCCGCTCAACTGGCTGAGATGAAGCTTTCCCCCACAGCAGTGCCGGCTAAGAGGAATGGAGAGGAAAAAGGGGCCTCCCATCCCTCCTGTCCTGCTTTCCACGAAAGTAGCCCAAAGGAGGCATTAAGGGGTGCAGTAGCAACGTCATAGCTTCCCTCCTGCTTACAGAATTGCCACTGTTGCTTCTCTGAAATGCAATTTAAATAAGGCAGAAAGAAGAAGGGTCAGTGCCCTCAGTGAGCTAATTAATGATGTTCTGAATGCAGCGGAGACTATCAAAAAGAACCAGGGACACAGGAGGAAGGAAGTGCCCTTACAGAGATATTGCAAATAGCCTTACAGCAATAGAAATATATGTCCCTTGGACTTATAAAAGCAAAGTGTTAGAAAGAACTGCTCATCAATGGGGGCATGCTGCAAAAAGCATCTTGCTTACATTTCCTAAAATGTTGCTTTGATGCAATTTGCTGGCTTTCCTGCTTTGCAGTTTTCCATTCTGCATCTTGTTTGGCTAGGGGAGATTAATGAGAACTGCCTGTAGTCAGCTAAACTGCCTTTCTGGCAGAGTCTCATGAGGAAGCTGTGGAGATCAGTAAACAGAGCTAAAAGTGCGGGTGGCCATGAGCTGCGTTTTTTTCCCCCCCTTGCATGTGTAAATGAAGTAGAGACGTGCAGGATAGATATTTCACAGGAAATAGCAGATGGCTTCAGGCTCATATTTCTCTTGCAGAAAACCACGCTCAGGTATCTTGAAAAATGGATGCTTCAGGCTAATTTGTCTCTTTCTTTTTGGTACACTGAAGTATATCTCTTGCATAAAAGCATAAAACACAGACTGAAAAAGCCTAGGCTTTGTTTGTTTGTGCAATTATATACGCTCTTTATTTTGGAGGACAGTGGATGATAGAAAGTTCAAGGTCTCTGAAACAACAGGTATGGGATTTCTTTTTGGTGGTGGGCAGTTGCCAGCATAATCCAGAGTGAAGGGGTCCCTTTTTGCATGTTCAACTGGAAAGATGTAAAACAACAGAGTCCCTGAAAGACTGCAATACCAGAGTGATAACTTTCACTACCCAGAGGTCTGCTCAGCATCATTCCCGTGTTCCTCACCCAGTGTACCACCTCTTGCACCCACAGACTCCTCTGAAACTGCAGACCAGGGTTCAGCAATATCTCCTGCTCTGCACCACCAGGAGAGCTTCCATGTAGGGATGACATCGCAGCAAAACTGCTGCCAGTGGCACCTGGGAAGAGCTGCCAATTGGCAAAATAGATGGGAAGAGTGTTATCACAGCTTATCTGCCCTGTACAGCTGAAAGCTTACCAGGATGCTGACAGTGCCTGTAGGCTGAGAAAGAGGAGCTCTGTGTCTTCAAGGAGGGTAAGCCTACTGTCTCAGAAGCTGAACTGAGTCAGGCCCAAACATGACTCCAGAGAAAACCATGTAGCTAAAGGTGACTTTCTGTTTTGGGTAATGTGCATCAGAACAAGAGCCCATGTGTATGATGAGCAAGAGGAACTCCGCATGTGAATTGCCCCATAGCATGGGCCCAATTCCAAGTGGCTGACCTCTTGTCCTCTCTGAGTTATCACACATTTTGGGACAGTCAGGAGCAGGTGCGTGTTACTGGGAACACTGGCATGGTCATTTCCCCACCCATGACCTTAATGCCTGCCTGGTGACCTGTCATTACACTCTCCCAGTGACAGATGTGGTGATGCACCCCAGAAAGGTCTCATCATGGTGGTCCATCCCTGCCAGCTCTCCAGCCCTGACACTCACACTGGGCTGCTCTTGACGTCTCAGAAGTAATCATGCAGGACAGAGGGTGGAAAGCCTAAATAGCTCATGACATGTCATGAGGACAGTTAGGATGTCCCAGCTACCACAGCATAGCTAAGGCCTGATGATGAAATCCATAGCAGACCCAGGAGCTGACAGCCTCAGCTGGAGAAGGGGCAGCAGAGGAGGGCAGCATGTGAGATATACCACCCTGCCTGTCTTCCTCAGAGCTATGCACAGTGATCCTGTCTTGAAAGCCTCACTTTTACACATGGCAGGTTTCAGAAATGCAGCATCCAGGAGAAAAGCAGCTCTCCATCATTTTCTGCTGGTGGCTAATACCAGATGACTTTCTGATATTCACTCTTCTGCTCTCTGTTCTATTGCATACTTACTCATACCATGTTGCCTTCTCCTTGGGCTTGACCTGTGGACATAACTGGAGTAGGTTGCAGCCGCAGACACCAGAACTGCATCAACTGCTGCTCCAGCACTATTATCCTTGCCAGACCTCTCTGATTTGATTGTAGGACTAGCCCACCACCACCTGTCTGCCTATTCTTAAGCAGCATTTTCCTTTAGATTGATCTAACAGTAACCACATGTAAGTTCTTGTCACCATTTAGACCCAGCTGGTGACTAAAGCCATGCAGTCATTCTATTTTCTCCTTGACGAGAAAATACAACTACCTAAGGGTCAAGGCAGGTGACAAGGGAGGACTGTCACACCACTTACAGTCATGGGTAAAAGACAGAATTGACTAGGGGAAACAAATATCAATTTAATACAAAACAATAAAACCACAACCAAATCATCAATTAAATTAAGAGTAGGACAGAAAGAAAGGACTGCTGCTGGGCTCAGCTCTCCCAGTGCTGAGCTGACCCAGTGCCAAACTCTTCAAAGTTACAGCAATTTATGAAGTTCACCAGGGGTGTCTGTGTCAGGATTCTGTTCATCAGGGGTCTCTACTTCCTGTCCATCTTTCTGCTGGGCACTCTGCAGCCCATCCACTTCTCCCGCCAGTGCTACTTTGAGGGTTGCTTTCAGCCAACTTGTCACAGACTGACAGAAGATAATCGCTGTACTGACATGTACTGCAAACTTCTGATTACCTTGGTAATCTCATGGTCGCTTCTCCTTCCATCTCACTCCCTCAAAACAAAAGAGCACGCTGGAAAATGAAAGATGTTTCCCCCCTTAAATAGGCTTATTCGCAGAGGTGCTGATTGGCACAGCCTGGGACAGAGGCAGGAGCAAAATTTGAGCCAGGGGGACTCTTCATACAGCTTCTTACAGGAACCGCACTAGCAGCCCCATCCCTGGTACCGAAATTGCGCCAAACAAAGGAGGAAGCCTCCTCCCCATGCAGCTGAAACTGTGCCAAATCCTAAACCAAAACAGTTCTGTATTTTGTTGATGGTTGTATTGACTTTTTAAAAAATTTAATGCAATTCACTGACTATCAAATGCTTTGGGAATCCACCAGTTCACTTATTGTTTCCTTGATTTTCAGCATATTTCGTTTAGTCCTTTCACTCACTTCTGTATCTTATAGCTTTAAGGAATACTATCCCACTATGGTCCATTTCCCTGCATATTTAAGTCTACCAAATCCAAGAGAATTTTCACCCTAACTAACCTACTCCCACTGTCTTCCTCATTCTCCTATTTCTTCTTCTGCATTTTGCCAGGAAGAAGTTATCCTTAGATCCATGTTAAAGTGGAAGGATTCCACAGGGCTTTGTAAGGGTCTGTCTGGAATTGTGTCTGTCCAGTACTTTCCTTATCATAATATATGAGAGACTAGAATGGCCAGACATTAAATTGGGAGATCAAAGTGATAGCAAATATTTTGAAGGAAAAAGTTAACATTCAAAATTAGCTTAACAAATTGAAGAAATTATCTGAAAAGATAAATCCAAGTGGTGTTTAGCAGGTACAAAATGTACTGTACTCATGCTAGAATCATCAACTATATGATTATACAGTGGTGGAAAACTAGTTGGTAGATATTTTGAAGGGGAATGTGCAAATGTAATGGTGGATCACAAGTTGACCATGGGTCAGGAACTTTATATTGTTACAAAAAAGGGTGGCATGATACTGAAATCATCTGAGATGGACATAGCTTGCATGAAATAATGCTTCTGAAGCTAATTGGTAAGCTGTCATCTGGAATACTTTAGCATTATATTTTAAGATATCCTATAGAAGAACTCAGTGAAATAGTCTAAATCATCTTCAAACACTGCTGAAAAGATATGATCAAACTGTTCTCCTCGTCCATCTGGGAAAGAATGTGGAGGTTCAACGCTAGCTCTGAGACAAACATGTTAATGAAGAGGAGGGTGAACCACTAGAAGGTCTTGGAAAGTCCTGGAGATCAGGACATGCAACTACGAGAAATGACCCTGACAGGGAGGGTCCTGCCGTGGGTTGAGGAATAGCCTTCTTGATGTCTAGAGGTCCCTTCCAGCATTCAGGTCTGCTTCCTGCCCAGACATGAGCATGCATCCTCTGCTATTACCTCTATCCTGTGTGACTCCCACAGTCTGACCTCAGGCTGGACTCACCCATCCTTTTGCAGGAACATGTTTGCTAGCTTCTAGCAGATCACTGAAATCCACCCGAAGTGTTCCACCTTTTCTCTTTCTCTTGTGCCTTTCTCCAGTGCCTTTTTCCCTTTCTTCCCCTCTGTGCTTTTCCTCTTCCTACTTGCTGTGATCCTCCATCCTGCCCCATGATCTGACACCCAGCCTTGTCCCTTCTGCAGACAGATCAGCCAGGGGACAACAAAAGTTCATGGTTAAAGCTTGGATAAAGGAGATGGATGAGAAATCTCCACTCTCAGGTCTCTGCATCATTGCTCCAGACTGTGTGCCTTTTCACTCCTGCTTTGGTTACCTTTGGCTGAGGCTTGGCAGCTCTTTTTCCCAGCTCCTGAACACATTTCTTTCCTTGTTTTTGAAGAGCGCTTTGCTTCTGCAGGCTGATGACCAGGCCAGATCGCCTGAGTGTTTTAACCCAATCTCTGCTCTGCTTGTCTCATCTTCTAGGATTTTCTCTGCGCTTTGTTTTTTCACGCTTCCTACACGTGCCTTCCACCCAGCCCAAACCCAGAAGTCTTCAATTCTAAGAAGTGTTTTTGAGCACAAAAGGACTGGGTTTAAAATTAAGCCAAAAGAGCAAACATGTCCATAAATGGAGAGCAGAGCGGGCCAAGACCATGTGTAGACTTGCAAATTCTCTCTGGGATTTCGATTCCAGTAACAAACTCCTCTGAGATTTGCTTTCACAGTTTACACTCTCCTCCGAAAACAAGCCTACGGAGAGCGTGATGCAGCAGTTACCATAGCAGCCATCACAAGACGAGCCCATTAAGTGATCACAGTCCTGTCTCAAAGTGAATTACCAGGCTGCAGGTGAACTTTTGCACCTCCAAAAATGTCTCTTGGGGAAAATAGTCGTGTGCAGTGGAACAAGAGAATGCCAATTGGTTGCACTGACTTGCGGCTACATTGTTATCCTTAATTATGTCTGTGCTGATTTTTAAAAAGTGCTGCACACGCTTTTCCTTTTTCCTGTCAGGTGGTTTTTGTAATTCCCACCCCACCACCCCCCCTTTTTTTTCCTCTTTTTTTCCCTGAACGACAAGGCAGAGTACCCCAGTCAATAACTACTAATGAAACGTGCTTCAGACCTCCCTGCATTCTGCCACAATTAGATTGTCAGCCATCCCAGGAGAGATGCTGTTGTCCATGTGGGAGTGGAAATGATCTATCACTGTTAATCATTTCTATTACAGCAGCAGGTAGTGCTCCAAACATATCAACACCTCATTGTGATGGCTGTTTTTCACACATGGGAAGTTGATGGTCCTCTTGTATGTTCAGACATAATAAATAAATAAATGGAGCTAGGAGGTGGAAAGATAATGGATGCTGGTGGGTTCCTAGGGGCACGGGAAAACACACTATCCCCTCACAAACATAGCTTCTTAGATAGCCAGAGGGACATATTGCCAGTATGTACGTGGTCAGGAGGAACTGGCCCTGCACACAAACTCCTGATCCAGACCTCGCATGATGTCTCCTTTTTGTCTCTGTACCACAGGGCTCTGTCTTACTCACAACAGCAAGTGCTGACAGGCCTGAAAGCACTTTTCTGAAAAGCAAAGTGAAGCTTCAGATATTGACATCTTGACCCACAAAGAGTGACTTTGGGCTTGCAGTAGCAGAAGACCTAGGTTAAAATAGCAAAGTGGTTTTTTAACCCAACCTTGATGCTCTTCCAGAAAGTCACTTAAAGCTTTTAAACCCCTCTACACTATGACTACCATAATATCCACATAAAGAGCCATTAAAAACTTCCTGTGAAGAAAGGTAATCAGAAAACATCTATAACATCTGGGAAAAGCAAAAGAAACAAACAAATGAAAAAACTCCAGCCTTACAGAGAACGCGAATTGAGCTTGACCTCTGTAAGGTATCATTTGCTTCCTGTTTGTTGCCAAAGTACAATGAGGTTTATATTTGGGCCCCACCTTTCAGTGTCTGGGTCTAAAAATATAACAATGAACTTGAGACACAAAGGCCTTGTCTCCTGGAAAAGAAGAATTTAGATCTAGCTGCAAAGCACAAATTCTCCTCTCTTTGAGGAAGAATTAATTTTGAGTAGGTGGATGGCTTTTTTTTTGTTGTTTTATTGGCCTTTTTTTTATGTCTTTCTATTTTTAGGTTGCCAAACTCAGGAGGTTTTCATTAGGATTAGGCCAGACTTGCACAGCTGTTTGTTTTAAATGATCATGACTATAACCGTTTTGAGGCACTTGTCACTATGGTTACCTCAATGCTGTTCTCCAAGATGTCTGAGCCAAGACAGGGCTGAGAGGGAACACAGGCTACCTGAGTGGGAACACATGGATGTCTAATCTATAAATCTTGTTATTTCCTTGAGAGAGTTGGGTCTCAGCTCCATGGGTAAGAAAAGTATGTGAAGGCTTACACTTAGTCCATTCCTAAACGCCAGTGAGCTGACCACCTGATGGTCATCTGACAGCTCTTGCTTTCATATAAGAAAAACCTTGGACAACAATGTGGGAAATGCTGTGGGGTGGGGGCAAAATAACATTTTGGGAGACAATTCAATGCCTGAATTTTAATTCTGTCTGAAAATTTACTCTTAAGCCTAATGCTGCTTCTTACTGAGCTTCCATTCCTTCCGTGAAACCCACCACCTATGTCTAGTGGGAGTTAGAACAGACGTATTCTCAGTTTGTCAGCAACAGTTTGACTAATACTGAAGTTTGTATGACTCTGGCTTGCTTGTTTCATCTTCTCTCTCCAGAGTTCACTGCTTTGTTCTCTTGTTTTTTCTGGAAGCATTTCTGCTTCTCCCTTTCCCTGTTTAAGTTAATGTCTTCTGTTATTTCTAAAGCAGTTATACTCTTAGTGGTTATCAGAACAGCTGGATACGGACTTGCTGATTCAGTGGAACCCCTCAGAAAATAGGGGAATAGTCTGGTTATTTTCTTATTATGTTCGTCCAAGAAACAGAGTCTCTTTCAAGCCTCATCTCACTCCATGGATCCCCTGCAAGATGCCAGGGCGTATGGTCTCCTTTTGCATGCACAGGAGTAGCTCTACACCAGCCAGTCTTCCTAAAAAGAGATCTTGAGTGGTTCCCCAGACCATTGTACAAGAGGCCGTGAGAGACAGAGCATTTCCAGCTGGGAGGCACAAGGGCTGCTATATGAAAGAGCGATATCTGGAGTACTGCTGCCAAAGGGTTACACCATGGAAACCTAAGGGTGAAAGGACAGACACTTACCCACTCTGTCCCTTCCCATCTGGTATTTCCATGGTGCAGCTGAATAGTAAAGAAGATGCATGGTATCATAGTGAAGAGGTTGTAAGAATTAGAGGAGCCAGTAACAGCAACAGAGTGGCAGCAGGGATTTTTGCATGGTGCTTATTTGCAGTAGAGCTGGTGTTAGTTGTTGCTTACCCAAACTGGTGCAAAATATTCCCATCACATTTGTACATCTTACTAAGATGAAAGTTTAAGGTCTGAAAAAAATGCTGCCAAAGACAGCATTTGAGAGGCAGAAATGTGAATATAGGAGAGAATTATTTCAATCAGCTCAAAAGTAGCTGATTCCCAGAGCCAATTTCTCAAAACAGTCTGGAGCTCTTTTTAGCCAGCATAGATACTCCAGTACTTTGAGATGGTGATGGTCTGACTTGCTTCAACGTGTCCGAGCAACAGTGTGAAGGCAATAATCTAAGCAACAACTCCTATACATCCAGCCATGTCACAAGGCCTTTTTCAATGACTGATTAAATAAAGATGCTCTCTGTCCTGGAAGGTTCACAAAGATGCATTAACTTCTAAATAGGTCTAGATATAATTTGATTTAGTTACCCCCAACCTGCCAGTACCTTGTGTTTCCCATTGGCAAAGCTAAGGGTCAGTAGCCCATGAAGGACAAGGTGCTGATGGCTTGGCCCCTCTCACCTGCCCCAGGTAAGTGGTGGCAAAGGAGAGCTGGCCAGAGAAGGGGAAACGTGTTCTGTACAAGGGATAAGCATGCTGCAGGAGTCCCTGTTCAGGGCAGTCTCAGTGCCACACCACCATGCCTAGGGACACAGGGTGCTGCTTTCTGGGTTTGGGGCCATGAGGAGCAATGAGCAGGGATTGATAGCAAAGGTGGCCTTTAGTGTGGTTACATGGGGGACAGTGACCAGCTGTACTGCTGTAACACAGGTGTTATTTGCATGTGTACTAAATCAGAGTTACTTCTCTACCCTGAACTGCTACGCATTCTGCATTAGTTTTCTTGTGGATCTTTAAAAAGCAATGAACTCACGGTAATTACAATACTGATGTGTTGAGCGCTGGAGCATCAACTTTTAACTTTTCTACTTCAGCCTTGCCATTCTCCCTCTCAGAAACCCCAAAAGCTCTTTGAAACAAAAACCCCAACTGTCTGTAAAATGCAGTATGTCACAGGAGCGCAAGAACAACTGGATTCACTTACAAATAAAATATCAAACCAAAAATTCAGCAGATGATGTATAGTTGTGTAGAGGGGTCTTGCAGCATGTTTAGACAGCTGCTGCTATTAAAATTTTTTCCAAGTAGATTTTAAAAAGCCATCTTCTAACTGCCATTTTCACAAATATGTAAGGAGATTTACAAGTACTTCAATGCCAAACTGAAGCCTTCTTGGAGTTACCTTTAGACTTATTTTCAAAATACTCTGAACCTTTGAGTAGCGTGATCATTTTTACCCTATATATCTACCTCAAAGTAATACAGGCAGTAAGTGTATTGGTAATATACAGTCTATGCTTGCTTGCTTGTATATATATCCAAGAATGTTGTTTCAGGGGGTTTTTTTTCCTATCTTGGAGATGGTATTGAATAATTTAGGTTTGAAAATCTTAGGGTATTTTTAGGATTTATTATAAAATTATAAATCTCAGAACTGAAAAGATAGACAAAGAATATTTGCTGCCAAACTGGGCACAGGGTGAACTTAATTCCCTGTTCCTGAACAGCACCAGGTGGATTTGGGATATATTCATGGCTAAAAAAGATGTTTTCAAGACGTGTCCTGCTTGTGCAACATGAAATGTAGACTTAATTCCATTGGAAGCCCAGGGGCCTTTGCACTGTGACCAAAGCAGAGGGTTCAGGAAGACATGCCCCCGGGCTTCTTCCCATTGTGTCACTCAAGTGATTCCCTAAGGGAACAAAGTTTATTCTTACGTTTTCAAAGTGCTAATAATATTGCTCTTTCTGTTGTCCTTCAAAGTCTTCATCACCAATTGCCATGCCAGAATATAAAGCAGGAACCCACAGTGGGAGAAGGTGAGACTGCAGCTAGGGACATTTGAAAGCATTTTGCTTTAACTCCTTGCATGCTGAAGACAAGAAGTTATAGAACCCTGGGTTTGACTCTAAATTACAATGGATGAGGCTGCCTCTCTTCCTATTGCAAGTTTTTTTCTCCTGACTCCAACCTGAATGTTTATTTGCAGTAAACAATTTTTTCCCCCCCCAGGTACACCTACAATCAAACAATTCCCTCCCACAGGAATGTAATGCAGAAGCTCCAGAAGAAAGCCACCCCCATGCAGAGTTTGAGATTTTTTAACCCTGCAAAGACTCCAGGGGCAGGAAGGTTGCTGAATACCATCTAGTATCCAGTACTGATGTGCTATTCCCAGCCGGAGACATTGCAAGATCTTTGCTGATCTGCTGCTTTGGAGACCAGCATTTTGCATGACACATTTGCTGTTAAAAATAGTATTGTGTTCAAGCAGCCTGAGCACGGGATTTGATACCATTCAGTCCATGCAGGGGCCATCCCTGGGCTCTGGCACTCATCTCTTGCATACACTTTGATCAAGTTGTTTGCATAGTCTCCCCCAATTTCATCAGATGTGGAGTTGCATTAACAGTGTGTGCTCACATCTGTCAATCCTCTGCAGAGGGGTTGAGATGTTTTGTTCACATTCCTATGTGGAAAACACTATGAATAGGGAGATAAAAGGCTGGAACATGCTTCTGAAAGCATATAATCAAGGTAATTTAGATCTGAATCTGAGGAGCAATTTCTTTTGGCACTAAATATTCCACTTACTCGATCTATAAATAGCTATTTAGATTGCAAAATACTCTTCATAAGTTATACCCTGGATTTGGCCTGAGTGAGAATTAAAATGTGGTCTTCAGAATGGAAGAGAATAAAACAAAATCTTCCCTCAATGAAGCTGACATGACCTTGGCCCCTGATCATGTTTTCTGCTTTATGACCCACCAGACTCGCCTACCATGTGGTCAAAATTGCCTTAAACATTTCTGCAGTCCTGGTGCATACAGTAAGACGTTCTTCTTCCAAGGGAAGTAGCTCATCCTTCGGAGGTGTTTGTATTGCTGTCACCATGGCAACCAGAAAAGATGAAAGTCAGAACCCGAAAAAAATACCCAGCACATTAGCTGAGGTGTGGACGGGCAGTCAGATTGTAAAACCACGCACAGACTTTTAAAGGAAATGACTGTTCTGTATTAAACAAACCTAGCAGAATTCCTAGTGCCGTAGCTAAAAAATAGCACTCCCGCCTTCATTAAGTGCAACGGCTTTTATAAAACCCCATTAAAGCACATATCAGCAATGGAGGATTCTCCCTTTGATGGGGGTGAGGTTTCTCCAAGCACCTTTACAGGGGATCACGTCCCACAGCAAGACCCTTCCCAGCAAAGCTATTTGTTTTCCCACTTTTGACATGGGTTTTATGAAACATGCCTATGAACAGCTGTGACACTCGCTCTGCCTGAGCTAGGCCATGAAAGTGAGAGTTCAAATAAACACTATAATCTGAGCCCGAATATGACACTTTGAATCCTACTCCAGTAGACTTGGTTGAGGCTTATTGTCTAACTCGGTTTGAAAGAAACTCTTTTGTCAGCCAGGATTTTAGTGTCATTCCACATGTAGAGTATCTTTGCCCTGCTGCTTAAACTGGGAGAACAAACCAGCAGAATTCCACAAAAATTTTTTTCAGTAGAAGGGATTAAGCCTGTATTTTCCACAGAATAGGACAGAAGCCTGATTATTAAAAAGTAGCTAGAAAAGCTACAAATTTCCCACAGCAAATTTCCATTAAGGCATGGTTTGGCCTTAGATTTGAACTATGAGTCTATGTCTAAAATTAAACTAACTCTGGCTCAAAACAGTGCCTCCTCACTTGTTTCCGGGTTCCACCACAGATGAGTCTGGCAGAAATAGTAATTTGAAGACTGCTCTCAAATCCAGTTGAAAACCCCAGGATAGGCAAATTTTACCTCTTTCACCACAGTATTCAAGGTAAGAAGATTTGCTTAAATCACTCTAACATATTGATTCATCTCATAAAGGGAAGGCTGTGTAGAACAGGTTCCTTTACTCTTAAACAGAATAAATTCTGAGAGATTCTTCCAGGTCCTCCTCTTTACTTATTTATCACAGGCTAATAAAACGAGTTCTTTTCCCTTGGTGAATTTAGAGATTAGATAAATAAAGCTGAACACCACTGAGTCAGATGAGGACTCCCTTGTTAAACATTAACAAGCACCCAGCCTTTTCAAGTGTCTGCTTACCGATATCTCTGCAGCAGGCTTCATAGTGTGCTTTTGCACCTACGTAAAGCAAGCACTAGGATAAGAACTTTTGATTCTCTGGAAGCCAGCCTTTCTCTCTAGCAAAGGCAAACTACTCATTTCATAGTCTCACCACCTCTTACATTGTTCCTAGTCCTTTGCTTTCACATGCTCCTGTCTGTCACAGCTGGATCATTTGTCTTGAAACTCTAAAGTGCAGTTTGTCTCCCATTGTCTGTTTGCAGATGACATTGCAGGACTTGCTTTTAATGAAAATGGAGTACAGTCAGACCCATATTTACTCTCCCAGCAAGGAGCTCAGGTAAATCTGAGGTTCATTAGGGAACTCTGTGGAGGCAAAACAGAAGCTTGGCTCTCCTGTGGCTGCAGTTGCCACCAAAGCACTACTGTTTTCTGAGCAATGGAACGGAGAACAGAAGGAATGATAGAAAGATCCAAGGAATAGCGAGTCTGTAACCATATCGTCTTCACTGACAATGTCCTTCCCACCAGTTTGTCTGCCCTGCATGGACTTAGCTGTGGATGCGGAGGAGAGATGGCCCAAGTCATTATGCAAAACAGCATCATTACAAAACCTGCAGAATGGAGGAGAGAAAACAGGCAGCAATGATATATACTGCCTTGGTTACAGGGTGGCCCTTGTGGTCAGCGTGCATTTAGCCTGCCTTTTGTGAGCTTGGCTTGGCTTGCAAGGCTTGGAGAAATCTCTGTATGGATAAAAAGATGAATGGAGGATGTGTCTGGAAGGAAAAGTGAAGACGGTCACTTGCTCATTTTACCCAAGCTAGCCTATACAAGTCTGCTTGGGTTTGATGGACATTTACATACATATTAATGTGATTTTAAGCTCACAAGAAGCAGTGGTTCATCTACTCTGGATTATGGAAAGAGCAGATACTTATGTATCTGCACCATTTTTGTAGACATGACTTGGGACAGTACCAGTTCTTAAGGACCTTTTGTCCATAATCCTCATTCCTCGCACACATAGATTACCTGTGGTACCTTCAATGAATAAGAAATGCTTTCTTTTTTCTTTTCTTTTTTTTTTTTTTCCCCCTTCCCCTGAATACATCCACTACAGTGGGCCGGAAGGGTCACCCAGGCTCCCACTTACCTTTAATGGTAGTTTACACTGCATGGGACAGTAATACCTACCATGTAATCGGCTGGTGCCTGCGACCAGTGCTGTGCCCAGCACAGTGTACATGTAAACCTACTGTAGCTCCGAGGTGGGGGTGAGCTGATTTCAAATGCAAGGTGTTGAAAAGGGCCTGGACGCACTCAAAACCCCCAAAGCCTTGCTTTATCCCTAATAGCTAAGGCCAGCTTCACCTACACGTGTGAACAGATCCGCTAACTGGTCGCAGACAAGAGGCTTCATTTGAAATCCAAATAATGTCACTCTTCTGATTACTCCCCTGTGGATGGTTCTTGCGTGTGTCCTCCTGCAGTGTAGAAGCTTTGATCTCCATACACAACCCATAAAAACAGAGACAGTAAAAGAGAAATAAATTATGCCAGAATAACTGAAAGCTCTAATGGGAGCGCAAATGAGGCAAAAGTCACTATATTTGCATTTATTTTCACTACTCTCAGATTTACAGGAGATCCAGCAAAACGTAATTTAATAGTAGGCCCAGCTAGTTACGGTATCCAAGGAGAGCGAAAATCCCCTCAAATTGGATGAAATTTGATGCTGCCAACATACTGCTGAATCCCCTCCAGTATATTTCCAAATCACATTCCTCTACTCTGCTGAGTGCTGCCCAAAGAATCAACAGTAAATCAAGTAACCCGCAATACACTTCTTTTTCATAATGCATCTATAAATTTCATGGAACTATGGATTTCTTCTTATGAAATTTAATTTGAGTCACTTGGGGAAACATTTCCATATTGAAAGGAACTACCGGCTTTCATTGTACTTATATTTTGCTTTTACTGAACTGCAAATGCTTTGACTTAAACGGACAGAGCCCAGGCAAAGCCTGCCTGCATGAAAGCCATTGGGCCCATTTTCACTTGGCAGGAAAAAAACAGGCAGCTGCTGAGCTGAGCAATCCCATCTCCACCAACCACTCGAGGATGGGCATAGCGAACATGGGCTGATGAATGATGCTGGTTTTGCTGCCTCCTGGGCTGCTGTGTCTCAGCGAGGACAAGGCAAGTGCCTGGCCATCATTTGCAGCAAGGTTGACTCATGGAAAGAGCTGCCACAGATCTCCCTCGGGTCCAAGGAGCACCCAGCATCCACCTCTGCATTCCTATCCCCAGATTTCTGTTAATGGGGCTTTTTGAAATTGTGTAGATCTGAGTAAATAATGAGTGCACAGAGTAAACTGGGTAAAGCCATCCCAGCACCAAACCTGATTCGAAATATAATTTTAATTTTTTTTTTTTTTTTTTAAAAAAAAGACTGTCCTATATAACTTCGGGATTCCCCAGGCATTTTCTCAAGCTCTGTTCCCATGGTGTTTTGTAACACAGACAATCTCAGGCGCAGATGAGTCAAATTTTGCTGTTGGTAAAACAGAGAGAAGAGGGAAGTGCAGCAGCTTTCAGCTTATGGTTTATAAACTAATTTCCCACAGTCTGCAAAAGGCGGTTGACAAACATAGCTGTACTGTCAGCGGACTCCAGTGCAGTATGCATAAATGCAACAAAAAATGTTAAGAGAGAAAAAAATTAGAAACTACTGAAAACATCAGAGTTGGAGAATGAAAAGGAAATACAAAGGAGGAAGTGAGACTGAGGCTTATACTTAAAAGACACTGAAAGAATATAAATTCAGAAAAACCCCTCAGTTAGGCTTGGATATCAATGCAGTTTTCCTTAAAGACAGCAAAAGGCACTGTTACGTGCTTAAATAAAATACAGTCATAGATGGTGACTAAGATAACAGAAAAGGACAACAAAAGTTTGTAAATGTGAGAATAGAATGAAGAAGAGAGAGATCAGCAAACATTTGTATCTGGTTTGAACAACCAAGTTGACCTCTTCCTGTGTCTGTCTTTATGGTGGTTGGTTCTGTCCCTCCACGGGGACGTTTATCACATCTCACAGCTTTCTGAGGGAAAAGGTAACATGCCATGAATCCCCAGGTCACCCACTGAGACCTGGAGTTCCTGCTGTTGCACACCCGTGGCAAAGACTTCGTTTGAGGTTGTCACTCTGTCTGGTACCTCGTCCACAAGAAGAGCCACTGCACAGAGCCACTGTTTCACACAAGAGCATTTAAATACCGCTATGCCCAGGTGTGAACTCAGGGACCTCTGGGGAACACACCGACTTGAACTGTTTTCCAGCCCTGAGAAGTGTAAGCATTGAATCCAGTGACATGACTGAAGCAGAGCCCACAGAAACCTGGGGCAAGCAAGAGGGGGAGTGGGAGAGAGTCATATTGTGGGCTGGACTGGAAACCTCTATTCCTGTCATTTCACAGAGACCAGGCCAGCCACATTCAGTTGTTTACAGATGTATGAGCAGAGCCAGGAAAATTGACGCAATCCAGGCGGGCTCTTGCAGAGAAACCTCTTTGAATCCCCTCCACCACACTTTTCTACATCATGTTCTAAGAAATAAGACATCAGCAGGAAATGCATTGGAAAGAAACAGGCCAAAGTAATACAGCAATTGCCTTCACTGGGTTTTCTAAGAACTGGTTTGGGACCAGTGCCCTAAGAGATTTTTGGGTGAGTTTGCTGCTGTTGCAAGTGTCATGAAAAAGAGAGTTGCCTCTGGCCTTTTGTCCTCCTCTTATCACATATACCCACCCAATTCAAATCAAGTTCCCAGTGCCATGCTCTCTAGTTTTCCACCACATTCCCACACTTCTGGTATCTTTAATGTTGCCCATTTTTTTCAGCATTATCTAGTGGTTTTGTTGCAACTGCCTACATAGATAGGTTTATCTCAAGAAATAAGTGAGTTGCCTTCATATATCGTCAGTGATAAATGTCCCTCAGTCTGGGAACACCCAGGCCAGAAATGTCTTGAGATCCCTTCCAGTGCTGCATATCCTGGTTTCCACGAAATAATGGCATGCATCCACATACCTGAAAATATGTCCAGTTACCTATATGGTCTTTTTATTTTTCCAAGAATGCCTTGAATATTTTTATTCTATGCACTGTTTGCATTTCCAATATTTTATTATTACTTTTAAAAAATCTAGTTTAAGGAGGAGAAATATGGTTCCTATGAAGCAGATATGGGATTGCCAGAACAACCTTGGTTTGGCACAGTTTTGGAAATCTGGAAAAATTTGCTAAATAAAAGGATTTTACTGTTATATTATACATTATATATTCCCTTGAGAAACACTTTAATCAAGGAAATGCATTGTTTCAGGTGGAATTAGTTCGTTGGTTACGTCATCATATATGTTAACTACAGTTTAAACTGCCAAAGGTCTGAAAAGCACAGGGCATCCTTTACAACTGGTAAAGCTGGCTTATAGCTTGCTCTGGGTCATAAATTATCCTTCTACCCACCTACCATCCGCACATCTACTGTTTGCCTGCCACTTAAATATTATTTGAAAGTATTGAGCTATAAATAAAATTAGCAATGGGTGAAATGGAATGAATTTAAATTGGCTTCTCTGTTCCAGATCTTAACAGGAGTTTAAAAGGATTTTAGCAAATGACTTGATATAACCTTATTTCTCGGTCTTATGCAGAACACCATGTTTTCTCACAGGAGTGGGTATCACAGATCATCCTCAAATGAAGGGAGTCAGTTAGCTAATTTGGTGCCTTTCCACTTCAGACTTAATACTTCTATCATCAGCAAAACAGATGATTGAAAGATGTCTCAGTGCCAAATGCATTAATTAACATAATACAAATATAGGCACCTGAACCATGACAGAGGAGCATCTGCAAATCGCCACTGAAGTTCCTGGGAACCTGGAGGTACGAGGAGGTCAGGATCAAACCATAAACTTCACAGTAGTTTTCTTTATCACACAGGAAGTTTGCTTCTAAACTGTATGAAAGCAAGCCCTAAGGCTATTTGTTTTCATCCCTTTCCACAGCATAAGTGGTTTCTGTGCATGTGTTCCTGACTGCCTTGGATGCAGGGACATTATGAATGTTTACAAGTGGACTGTTTCCCTCGGCCACTTCTCTAGCATGCATGATACAGCACCCGGTTCAATCCCCAAATTTTTGTATTGCAATAAAATTCACTCGTAGCTGACTTTAGAGAAGTCCCGTCTCTCCATCTTGCAGCTCTCCCAGGGCTGCAATGGAGGCAGCTCTCCCAGTGTTTAAAGAACTGACAAGTACAAGGTGCCAGGCAACATTTCTCACAGGGCTGACTCTATTGCCTTTCCAAAAGGCAGATTGTAGGCAGATGTGCCTCTGCTTGCACTTTCTGCATGCAATGATCTGCAGGCACAATTTTTGGTTAATGCTGGAGTGTGATTGCAGGTGAATTGGGCAGTGATTTCTTCCCTGCAGACAGAGTGGACAGTGGCTCAGAACTTCCCCTTGTAGCACATGAATCATTGTCTCAGAGAACAACTCAGGTTGGAAGGAACCTCAAGAACTCGTCAAAGCAGGGTCAGCAGTGAATTCAGACCAGAAATTAAACTACTTGTTTCTTTCTCCAGTCGGCATGAAACCAGACCCCTTTGGGGCTTTCTGCCCTGGAAGGGGACGGCTGTGTGAATGCTTGTGAGGAAGAGGAGGCGGGAAGGAGATATATCCATTTTAGGAACAGAGATAAGAAACATTTCAGGCAGTTGAGCCCAAAAGGGCTGTAGGGGAGGAAGGAACAGAGAAATTCATCTTGGGCATTTGCGATAAGACTCAAGGTTTCAGAAAACACAATTTTTCTTTATTCTTCAGAGCCTTAAGACTGGGAACAAAATGTGATATACGGTATAACTCTTCTGACTTTTTATTTCATAGAGTCATTTGGACTTAGACCAAATGAGTGAAGAAAATCTGTGCTGCTGCTTGGATAACTTGTACCTCTGCCCAGGATAGGTACAAATGGAAATCACACCAGGTACAAGAAGGAAGAGGAGCCAGCTCACTCTTAGTCAATTCTGCATAATACAAACTGGTCTTGAGGGAAATCCCCCCCACAGACAAATTAAGCCTGGCTAAGGATCAAATGCATCTTTAACCACCATTAAAAAAAAAAAAAAAAAAAAAAAAAGATTGTGCCTTTCTAATGGGCTCCTTTCCTCAAGCAGAAATTGCTAACTACTTTGTTCAATTTCCACAGTCATTAGATTTACTCTACTGAGATCTGATCTGCCAGGATGCCAACAGTTATTGTTCTCAGGACAACCACAAAATAAAGAAATACATTATTTTAAAAGGTCTGAAGCACTTGCAGAAATACCAGTTGCCACCTACACCTGCCTGGATCCAATTTAGGGACATCATTAAAATAATTTCACCTCCTTTAAGACACTCTTTTATACAAGTGTATGAGAATATAATATCTTCGAAGATCAAGAACATTTTATTGCCCACTCGTTTTGAGTGATGCATCATTAGACCTGCCTGCCTTAGGTTTGGCCTCCAACACTGGACTCACATAATTATTTGTGACTGGTAGTGCCCCAAATGTTTTGTTCCCATGCCTTTTTGAGTTAGTAAAGATGAGGTACTGACACCAGAGGTTCACTTCATCACCTCACTAACTCCTGTTTTGTCCCATTTCAATGGGAGTTATACGTATCTAAGGATCTGGGCCAAGGACCCTCAAGCTCAAGTCTTCAAAGCTCACTGGTGCAGGCAAGACTTCATGGGATGCTCAAATGTTTCTGCACTGGTGAGGAACTTCTAAGGGATTTGAAGTGGGATTTGGGTATCTTTGAGGGTCCTCTCTGCTCCTAGCATTCCCATAGAATCTGCTGGTAGGGCAGACTAGAAGGAACAAAGGACCTCAAACTTTCCCTACTCCCATCACTTTGGTAAGAAGAAGATCCTTTTAATTTCTGTTGTTTATAGCCCCATATGGTTTGCTGCAGTAGATCTCCCTTTGGATATGTGGGTGATTACCAGTAGATACAAGTGAAGACACATTTTGAAAATGCAGTGACTTTTGTTTCAGTGAAATAAAAGTCCACAGTTTATGTTGCAAACTTTACCCCAAAAGTAAGTTGCTGGTAATTTTTGGCTATGTTCATAAGCAGTAGGCAGAAGTGCCACCAGCAAATAACTATCTGTTCTGCACAATTAAGTTCTTTAATTTATAGAGATTGGCAAAGAGTTTTGTGAACTTCCAGAACAATAATTCCTGGGTGAATGGAAATAGGGACATGGAAACACTTGAACAGCATTTGAGAAGTCTCTAGCTGTGAGTTACTTTTGGGTGGATGGATAAATAGATAAATCGATAGGTGCATAAACAACAACAGACAGAGAAGATACACACGCCACTGAAGTTTACAGTTCTCTGGAAAAGTAAGTCTTGCATAACAGCTCTGGGTTTGCACACAGCAGCCCGCTGCATTGTTATTTCCTATGCATTGTGGCAAGTATACTAATCCTGAACACAGCCGAGCTTTACAGCATATGAGTCACAAACTCAGAATTTTCCATCCTACCCAGCTTCTTCATTCAGTGGGGCAGCTGCTCAGCTGATCATTGGCAACTGTTCCCTGTTGGTCACAGTTAAAATTTTAACAATGACAAAAGCTTTCCAGATGAATTTGGGAGCATTTTCTGTTTTGAGGTGTGCAGAATTTCTATGTAATGATTCCTCTGAGGAAAAGGAGGGCTTTACAACCAAACCATCTGCTCTGAAGACTCAGTAGACCTCTATCCCACTCTTCAGTGCCCCGTGCCAAGGGGATTATACATTTTCCCCACTGTACAGAGATACTTTATAATTTAGTTCTCTCTTCCTTGACACTCCTACTTCAAATGGACAGAACCTCACAAGGGATGGCATTGGTTTGCAAGATCCCAAAGATTGCTCCTTTGTGCTTAGGTGCTTCCTCCTATTAAGGTATCCATCTGGGATTTCCAATGTTTGTTGCACCTCAAACATATTTGCTAAATAGATAAAAATTATCCACACCAAATTATATAAGATAGACCAGCCACAAAGGAACAAGTAAACCTACAAGGTCACTCAAGAAAGCTTTTTACTCAGCCAGGAAGAAAACTTTGATTTCTTGATCTCTGTTTGAATTGGCCAGTGGGATAATGGGGGCGATACGGTGGATCATATTCCCTTGGAAGTGCAGATGAGAGACTTTTTCAGAGTATGCCAGAGCATTTGTCTAGCCCACACACCCAATGGGGACACCAGATCCTGGAGGGAGCAGGTGGCACATGCCCATATCTCATTTCAACACAAAGTGGGAGCACCTACCTCAGAAATGCTCTCGAGTACCCCAATATAGATATAGGTTGAATTCCTTACTAACACCATTCCTTCCTCCCTCACACTCATTTCTGTCAGGAGCAAGATCTCAAACCTGACAGAAATATTTTTTTTCAGGTTTGATTTTCTATTAAACAAAAGATACGCTGTGGTGCTTGTCTGATTCCTATAGCTACAGACGAATGGGTTAATGTATAACCAGTATATTCCTGAAGTATTTAAGTTGCTATTTCCCTTCACTTTGCCAAGGTAATGAGGTGTTTGATGAAGGGAGTTCAGCTGCAGACCTGCAAATGTACATTCTGTAGGCTAGAGAGAAACCACAACAGGCTCTCATGTTTAATATTCTGATAAATTGGGCACTTCTGCACCTTACATCAGGCAGTGACACAATGCAGCTTTGTTAATCCAAATGGAAAGTGCTCCTTCAGTAATGGAGTCTAGGTCTGTTTCAGCAAAATGAGATTTGCATCACTAATTCAAAACACCATAAAAATCCAAAGGATGCTCTGGAAGTAGAGGTTATCTTCACATCTGTTCAGATAAGCGAAGCATAAAGCCTCAACAATGCAAGGAGGTAATGGAACAAGTTGATGCCAGCACAGAGTGCTGGTTAGCTAGATTAAAAGAGCATATCTGGCAATGATTGTCTTCTGTTTTTTTCCTGAGAAACTTTTCAAGAAGTGTATTAAAACAGCTCAGAATCACTGATGGGTTTTGTTATCTACTGCCTGGTCTCGGATTGCTGATAACTTCAAGACCGTTCTTCTTTTTCAAGACTTTGAACAATGTAATTAAGGTGTCTTGGAAATAAATCAATACTTGGTATCACCTCTGAATAGCATGCTGGCCAGACAATCTACCTTCCTTATTGAGACATGAGTAGGAGTCACTGGTGTCAGAGTTTAAGCTCTCACCTTTTTGCCTCTGTGTTTTCTTTGCAGGGGAGGTTTTCTTGTTGCAGTTAAAACCTTTCTTTCACGGGCCACAGCTGCTGAACAGCAACACACACTAACTCCACTCCAGAGGACTGCTGTGATCCACTCTGATTTTGTTAACCCTTGCTGCAGGTCTGGGTAGAAGGTGAGCTGTAGCAGACTGAATGCAGGTTTCAACTGTGATCTTCAGAAGTTCATCACACTTTGCCTCCCCGTCATCATTTATTCCCCACTAGTATATACAGAAAATGAGAATGTAATAGACTGTCAAATAATGTTACTGGGTGGGGAGGGTTAAGGTGCTCTGTGGGATGTCTAGGGGATACTACCCCAAGGCAATTATGCCTCTTGTGTTTTTAGCTGCCTCTGGTAACACATCTCTTTCAAGCAACAGGATGGACAGTCAATTTAGTAAATATTATTTACTTTTTAAAAATGTGATTAATTCAGAACCCAGCAAAGCTTAGGTAAATTCTCTGGAGGTTTGAAACTGTTTAGTCTGAATTTTAACTGGAACCAAATTGCACTTTTGAGCAGTTAGGTCATAGGTAAGCCCTAGGACTCCTACTTTAGCTTTGAAATGATGCTGAAATAGGAGGATTTACTAAAGTCTCTAAAGTCTGGAGGTTTGGTTTAAAAAATAAGAAACCATAGAGGCCTTGATACTGAGTTAATTGATCTCTCCATGCTGCTTGACCCTTTTCTCTGCAGTGAGGAACAAAACCAGCTAAAACCTTAATGTTTTCTGTTTGAAGTTTCCTGGGAAGAACCCACCACAGAGAGGCAGCATCATTGTGACCTCTGTGCAGACACAACCCAGCTCCAAGCCCCTCCAAGCCTAGCTCCATCCCACGCTGGCACTTGGGCATGTCAGCCTCCAGATGAGCTAGCACCTGAGGAGCTCCTCCTGGGAGCAGCAGGAGCCTTTCTGCCCCTTCATATTCATGATGTGGAGAAATCCCATGGAGATTTTCCCACTATTGGCTGATAATGCTGTTGGCAAGGGTTCCTTCTGCAGTGCCATGGCGAGGAGGTAGAGGAGAATGGTATTAATGAGGTTACATTATGTCTGCAGACATAAAGAGAAAGAACAGGTTCATTCAGATAGTCAACATCAGAGTTAAACATCCAGGGTATTGAAATTCTCTGCTTTTTGCCAGACTGAGCTGAACTGTTTTAGCTGGGTCAGATTGGACCTGAAATGTGTTTTCAGGCAGAATGGGGGAAAAATAATCATCCTGATGACATAATGGAGGAAAATCAGGGTCACAAGCCTGGATGGTGATCGCTGCTGTACAGAGGTTACCTATAATTTTTCTTGGCCACATCCACCAGAGTGCTGCAGGGAATGAGTTCCCTCTCCTCTGTGCACCCAGGGAACAGGGCTAAAACATCTATATACTTATGATTAAACAGTCTGTCCTGTCATATGCATAATTCCAAGAAGACATTCTTCAAAGAAACCACTCTGATGAAAGTCTAGTATAATTTATGGGGTGGGGATGCACTGGACTCCAAATGCTGTTCTCGTCCTTGCATGATTTACCAATTTACTTCTAACACCTAGTTCTATTGCCTATATTTAGCATATCATTTAAAACCACTATGGCTGTGGAGAGTGAGAGACCTCGAGAAGGCATCCTCCCTTGTATTCCCCCACCACTGATCACAGCAGGGACTCTGTGCCACTTCACCTACCTTGGCCGTAGAGCTTGGATGGAGAAATCTGTGTCTGGGTCTTTCTTCATCCTCATCTTTTTCTGTGGTGCACGTGTATTGTAGCAGGCAGCAGTATCTGACTCTTTTAAAGCTCTGACAGTGAAATGTAGTCTTGCCTGCTATATCACCTAACAGTGAGTGTAACAGCTCAGCACAAGGAGGTCTCTCAGTCTCCTGAAAAAATGCATCTCTTTTCTTGTGGCAAAAGAGATTTGAAGACCCGGTGGGCATGAACTGGAATTTTTCTGTTAAATACAGCATGAAAGTCTTTCTTTAGAAGCTAAATGGATAAAAACAGTGCATGAAATTGAAGTTGATAATTAGCAAGCCAGTCCCAGTGAGGAGCTCATAACTGCTTTGACCTTTGGGCTTTGTGCAAGGGCTGAGAGGGGAAGCACATCTCCCCAGCTGTGCAGCACAACAGAACCCACATAGTTTTACCTGAGGAAGTGGCAAGGCAATGAGTTAAGCCCTGAGAAAAAATAAAATTGCAGATCAAAGGTAGTGTATAGAAGAGATTGGTCCTAAGCTGCCTGCCAGAAAATTAATGTGAAGAGGTAATTCCCTCAGAGTTGCTCATAGTTTTGTCAGCAGAGCCCCAGCATGCCACCCAGTGTCTGTATGGGTTGCCATAGGTCAGGTGAGGTTTCCCAAGTCTCTCTGTTGGAAAGCCAGCGCGGATCTGTCTTTCAGGATCTTAATTTCACAGCCCTAGAATCATAGATAGTTTTCAGGCCACTACTGTCATTTGATACTTGTCTAAAGAGCTATTACTTCCCTCTGCATGCCACCGCTGTGTTGTGGCCCTGGCCCACAGCCTCTGAAGTCAGTGGAAAGCCTTTCAGAGGACTTTTGCTCTGTCTTCTGGTGAGGGATGGGAATCCTGAATGGAGAAAGGTCTCTTCAGTATGACTCAAGGATTCACAGAATTTAGGATTAAGAGGAACAATTAGATCATGTAGTTGGGCCACCTGTGCACCGTATACACCAGTTCACCCATATATGCTGGCAGTAGGGTCAGGGACCCACACTTCTCTCAAGTATCTCTTCCTGTCTCATGTTGCAGCTAGATGGAAGCACCTTTTATTGACTCCATGTAATTGCGTACTCTAGTACACTCACTTCCCAGTCCTTTCTTTGTTAAACTTTCAACCTCTCATTTGCAGGCATTTTTCCCAGCCCTCGAGTAATTTTTATTGCTTTTCTTTATTGTCTCCTCCCTTATGACATCCACAATGAAGTTGTGATTACCAGCACCAAACACACTTTCACAGGAGTGAACCATGCTCCTTACTCATCACCTGCCTGTTTATACAGGCAAGAATTACGTCTTTAGCTCTTACCATGCACTTTCAATGAGCGATCATCACTGCTTCCAAGAGACGATCCTCTGTTTCTTAGGTGGGGCCTGTCTTTCTCGTAGCTAAATTTTGCCAAGTTTTGCTCTTGGCTTCTATCCTAATGCTTTTTGTTTTAAGAAGCCTGCTGTACCAGGAAAGCTAGATCTCTGCAGATAAATCTCCTGTGATTTAACTTTACACCAAACTTTGTGCCAGTCATTAATTTAATCTGTAGTGATTTCATAGCGATTCCTTCTCTGATCTCAAGAGTCTCAATTTAAGGCCTAAAACCTGAAACCCTCCTTTGTCTTTTTCTTCTATAAAGTTATTCAGGAACAGCTAACACATATTCACGCACTAACCTTTGGTAGCAAAGGTTTTAGGATGGTTTTATGAGGACATATCATCAAGTCAAACAGTCTGCAAAGCCAGTCAAGGTGGATTTGTTTTCCTGCAGTGTCATATCAGTGTATGATGGGTGAGCAAGAGAAAAGAAGAAGGGCAAAAGCCTGAGTGGGAAGCAGCCAAGCCCACTGCTGCTAACATGCCTCAGATGCTCTGTCGTCTGCACCCCTCCTGTAATGCAATGCATTGGAGAGGCAGGGATGTTTTTAAAATAACTTTCACTGCAGTTACAGATATGAAGTGTCATTCCACAACTATGATTTACCATTACCCTGCCAAGTCACGGCTGGTATCTGGGACATAAAATCATGCACAAAGCATAGGTGGGACAAAGGTGACAGACTACTGCCAGGCAGTGCTGGCAGGACTTACTGGGATGTGTGTGTGAAGGAGACAATCTGAGTCATGTGAAGATAACTGAGGTGAGTGAAACCACCTTTGGTTAAACAAACACATCTAACGTGCTGTAAAGCATCTTGGTCACCTGCTCTAACTACGTTAAAAATATTCTACTTTTAGCTAACTGAGATATTGTACCTAAAATTTCATTTATGTCTTTTACAATGCCATACTTACTTCCCTAAATGTCTTTCTGTTTTGTTGGACATACCGATATTTTTAACACATTTGTCTTTTTCATGGTTTCTTCACTTTAGTGGCTTCTAGTCACCTGGCCTTTCTTTCAGCCATTTGCATCAGAAAAGCTCTCAACTGACAGCAGAAACTTGATATTAGAAACTAAGTATTCTTGAATCACATCCCATTTTATCAAAGATGGTCTGATTTTCCTCTGCATTGGCAAAAATTATTTAAATAATCAGCCACATTAGAGTGTCTCCCTTGTAATGCATCTACTTTCAATACTAGCTCAATTTTTGTCTTATCTTTAGCCAGTTCTCTACAACATTTCTTTTGCTAATCCCCTTCTCCAGCTCACCTAATCATTGATCATGTAGTGCTCTCTCAGGTGCTCCACTTAAGTTTAGATACGTGTGTTTTACTTAAATTTATTTGTCTCAGAAAATGAATTATCTGATCAAGGAAAGGTCAGTTTAGTCCGGTATGGTGCATTTCTCTCATTTACATGTTATCCACTTTCTTCTATTTCATTTTAAGCACCTGTTGTTGATTGAGATCAGATTAACAAGCCTATGGTTTCCCATATCACGTTTTTCATATTTCTAAAACACAAGTATTACCTTTGCTAGTCTCTTTTTCTGTAATATCACCTCTAACTTGAGAGTTTTGTTGAAAAACCTTGCTACCAAGCCTGGTGTCATTTGCCAGTTCTTTCAAAGTCCTGTGATAAAGGCTATCTGTTCATTGTTTCATAAGCATCTGAGCTTCATGTAGATAACCTCATTTGCATTAATCACTGCCTTTCTCCCCACTTTCTTGAAAACAGAAGCAGCACATCCACTTAGGTTTTGGAAACAGTTATAAGATCTTTAAAGTTCACCCTATAATGCTCAACTTTCTTACCTCTTCATTTTTTTTTATATAACCAGTGAACATTTCATCCTTTTCTCACAAACTTTGAAGCCCGTAGTTCACTTTGAGCTTGCAAATTCTTGCTTTTACCTCTCTAACTTCTAAGAGAGTTTCCTTGCTTCCATTTCCCCATTTTTCTTTCTCTGGTTCCTGTGTGTTCCTCGTATTTATTATCCCTGGTTTATCCATCCAGTTACATTTGTAGTCCTTCTCTACTTGTTTTTCTCTCTTCTTTCTTGGAATAGAAGTCTAAGATATTTTCTGTAGTTGGTTTAAATTCACACACACACACACACACACGCACACACACACACACACACACACACATTCGAATCCTGAGATCAGTTGCCTTTGCAAATTAGTTCATTCAATTCATCAAAGCTTCCTCTTTTGAAATAAAAAAGAAAAAACCTTACTTACCAGCCTACAATCATCTTACTGTCTTTTAACTGAAATGTGTCTGACTCACAATCCATCACTCCACAAATATTTGCCATGACCAGCTGTTTTATATAACCCAAGATCCTGTACAACAGCTCCATTCCTGCTTTCTTCTTTGTCTTCCTCCTCTCCTCATTCACTCCTCCATAGAAATATCATTTCACTAGAAGCATCTGATTTCAACAGCAGAGATTCCTTACCCGGTTAATGGACGCTCTGGACTCTCCCCTCAAAGCCCTCTATCCTAAGCTAAGCACGTACACTGACATTCAGCCCCAGGCGCAGGTTATTTAGGTGCTTTCAACATGCACACATGCTGGTTATCGGAGCTCCTGCCATTGCCAGTGCTACAGCTCCTGTTGCTCATTAATACAGTCATTGGAGTCTACAGAGCTATTTGGGGGACAGAGGTAGGTGACTAATGTAGATAACCTGAATGGCTCTGTGCTCTTTTGCTCTGATCTGTTACTGAAGCGTAGCCATCCAGGGTCACTGAGATGCCCTTGACACCACCTACTTTTGAGACGTTTTTCCAGAAGGGAAAAGATGTGGCTTTCTTATAGTCTTATGTATAACTGTAAGCTTATTGTAGATGTCTTAGATGATCTCTGGCAACATAAATAGTATCAGACACCTACATTTAAGCAACTGACTCACGTTCTGGCTTTCCTTTAAATACATAGGGAGCTTTGTCACCTTGTTCTCATGAAGGACCTACATTCATATGCCTAAATTTTTATGTCAAGGGTCTGGAGAAGACTCCCATCTTCAAATAAGAAGCCTAAGTCCACAAGATGTTATCATTTCCCCACTGGATAGAAACAATTCAAATAGAAACTTCACTAAACAATGCAGAGCAGTTTAAGTACAAAGTATAATCATTTCCAGCAGAAACACATACTTTACTTGATGAGTACTCTGGTTTCCTTGGGTTATGATCAAGAACAAACAGAGAGATTCACTTGGTCTTTGTCTCTCCTGTCCTGAATTTGGGGCAAGAGTTTTCTCAGAGGGAAAGTCTTGTATGAACCCATTATTAGAGTATATTAGTTAGCCAGGAACAATAAATCGACTGAAATACACAATAGTATAGAAAGATGTGCTGGCCTGCCTGGTCAGTTCTTGCTGGCATTTGAGAAGAGATATGGGAAGTTCTTCTGAGACCTGACGAAGCACTTTCATGAAAGCTCCAGGTGTTCTCGCCTCACGCCATGGTAGAATGTTATAATGTTATGTTATGTTATGTTATGTTATGTTATGTTATGTTATGTTATGTTATGTTATGTTATGTTATGTTATGTTATGTTATGTTATGTTATGTTATGTTATGTTATGTTATGTTATGTTCTGCATCCAAGCATGTAGCTGCTGATCATGCATTGACTTCAGCTAGCCCTGATATGATGGTCCCAGTCTATGCTGAGGCAACAGTTCCCTCCAGGTAGCCTGACACAGAAAAAGCATAAGGATAAGGTTAGGGGCCTTTTCTTCTTCTTCTTCCACCACAACTTTCGTCACTGAATTTAGCCAAAGATGGATGTCGTTTGGTAAAGCTGACTAGAGTGGTAAGTGTTGCAAAGATTTTAGCCTGTGGTAGAGCTGGTATGAAACGAGAAGTTAGGCCAGTTCATGAAACTGTACATGCTCCCGGTCAAGAGGTTTGGGATTGTCATAGTCCACCCAAGGAGGAAAAGAGCTCAAACACTCTCAGGTGCCTTGTAGTGGAATTCTGGTCTGTACAGACAGAGAGAAAAGAAGGCTTATGGAATTCTGAAGAACAGGTGGTTCAACACAACTTGTGGACTGAAATAGGTCCAGGATGTTCCTAAAAGTGATCTTTTCTGCATAAGTGTTTTTCACTCACCTTCAGCTGTTGTTCCTGTTAATAAGAAATTTAAACTAAGAGATGAAAGAGCAAGACTGGAAGTGTCTTTCCTAAATATAATTTTGAGAGGATTGCAAGAATAAAGCAAGGCAAAGGAAGATGTAGCAATGGAAAAAGCAATGCCAGTGGCAGGATGAAAACCCAGTGAAGAGATTAAGAGTATTTATGAGAATGGTGGGTAAACCACTTGGTGAAATGAGTCTGCTGAGTCCTGCTAGGGAGCTGTGTGTGGTGATAAGACATTCTATTATAAGAAGGGTCTAGAAAAGTTTAACTAGTTCAGTGTGAAGTCTTGAAAAGAGATATAACAGCTGTCCATCTATTTCAAGCCAGTGAGGAGGAGGAGGGGGCAAACATGAGAGAGAGAAAAAAACTACTATGGAGAATCCTGGCTTAAGAACAAGTTGGTCAATAAAATGCATACTGGAAATTAAAGATCTGTCCTTTCTCATTACAGCTGTGAAGATCTTCAGATGAGAATGACAGATTCCAGAAAACCCTACTGACTTTGCAAGACAGAGCTTGACCAGCTCAGGAAAGGGAGTATAGGATGCGATGGCAAAAGGCTCACCTTTGACAACTATTGATTTACTTTAGGGTGCATTTTATAAGCCCCCACATCAATCCCCAATCTGGACAGTATGAAGGTGAAATAAAGCTTTTTCTCTTACCTGCTTTGCACAGAGATGCATCGCAGAGACTGACCAGGCTGACAGCTAGCAGCTCTGCTGGCACCTTCCTTCTCACTGACAGAGTGAAAAAAAATAAAATCATGAGCAGCTTCACTGACAACACATCAGGCCATGGACTAATGTTTATTTGCTTTTTCCATTTACGGTACTCAATAAGGAATGTTAATGGAAAGTTGTTGAAGCTCCACAGGCTAAAGCTAAACTCAGGAATAAGAGGTCTTAGAATATTTTTGTTTGAAATTTCGTTCTTGTTCCTCTCACCCCCTCCACCCCTGCCCTTCTTTCCTATTCAACTGAAGTCCATTTCCCTAATAAATTCCAATGCTTTTAAATCCAGCCTAATATTCATGATTGCTATCTTTCCCTGTATAAACAAAATACTTTATATTTTCTGTTGGAGGCACAGACTTCTCTTATTTGCAGGGAAGAGTGATAGCAACATTTTAGAAACTGCTTTGTGCACAAAGGCCGATGAAAGCTGAAAACTGTGAGAACTGGGCTGCTCAATTCTCATCCTTTATCAGGAACCAGCGTGATAATGAAACCTGACATATCACGCTGTTTTCCTTGATCAGCTGATTGCAGGGCTGCACAAAAAGGAACCCAACAAAGGCAAAACAGACCCTGTTCATAAACTCAGGGACTGATCCTGCAAAACCCCAGATAGCTCCTAGGTGCTTTATACAGAATCAGGCCCTAAGTGTCACTGCCAATAACAAAGAGATAACCCACTCAGATAGACAACCAGAAGCCTTGGGCAGTGCAGCAAAACTGTCCCATGAGTCGTAATGGGCATGTTGCTCTGACAGACACAATATCCACAAAGTGCCGCTGAGAAAGACTGCTGTTTCTCATCAGGTATTGCCCTGACACCAAATGCTTCCCTCGAGATGAACGCCCTTTTCATAAGCCCGTGGAAAATGTCTTAGAAGGAGGGGATGCTACCCTGGGTTACCATTTGGGGTGACTTAGCCAAACTCAAACCCTCCCTGTAGCAGCCCTCAGTTTGCTCCCTCTCTGATACGCAGGCCTGCAGCCCATTGAAAAAAACCAGAAAACTACCAAAGCGCCACAGCTCCTCATTGAAAGGTCTCCTTTGGCCTGTTAAATCAAAACAAAACAGAGCAAAAAAATGCACACTGAGATGCAGGAGTTTAATGTGCCTTTCTAGCCACACATGTTTCCAATGTATTTTATAACAGCCACAACAAAATGTAATCACTCAGTGTAGGCAGGCACGCTTCTGGATGGCTCAATAAAAGGCCAGACAGGGTTGTGCAGCCCAAAGCTGAGGCGAGGACCTCTCTCCCCTTCCTGTTTGCATGGTCGCTCCCTACCACTGTGCATTGTCACTGAAATGGGGCTAGCGAGGACAGGAGGATGAAGATGGGAAAACCTGGAGGTGATGGAGAGAAGAACACACAGCTGCTTGCTTTCCCATCTGGTGTCTTCGCTGGGTTGTGGCTCCAGCCAGCTGCATCTCTGCGGCTGCCAGCAAACTTGCGCTCTACAGAGGCATGGTGAAGAGCAGGACTATAGGATGTTTGAGTTTATGGGTGAGCTGCCAGGGCTCAGCTGCATTATGCAGTCAGCCCAATGCCCACAGTCCTCTTTCTCTTCCCTACATTAGGGAATGACCGTCTGCATGCAGCAGAAACAAGGACTGCAATTACATCCCTTGGGCAGCAGCAACTGCTCTGACACAATCTTACCTTGGTTTTCCAGTAGACCAAGACCGTGAGCCTACTGCTCTGCTGCAGTAAAGTCATGTATTTGTTCAGAGGACTAGGAGCAACGATGGATTTGGAAAGGAATACAGCCTGTGAAATCCTCCGTCCATGGCTGAAGAAAGCAAATGACTTCCCTCCCCCTCTCCCTCACATATTGTTTGTTTACTTCTAAGAAAAGTGTAGTTTAACTCAATTTAAGGAAACATAATCAGCTGCAAATCTTACAGTAGCTGCATATCATACAACATTACACTTGCAATGCCAGACTCTGAGACAGTTTTAGTACAGAACCTTGTTTTCTAGAAAAATTAGATGCAATCCCAGGTCATGAAGACTTTCCTAGTGTTCACAAGTGCTAAGAAGTGATGAGGTGCATTTATGAATAACATACTGCTTACAGATCTCATAAAAGCCAAATTCTGCAATGATCCGAAGATTAAAAGCCCCTGTGCCCCAGGATAAAAGTTGTATTCAGCCAATATCTGTGTGGGAAGTACTTTAGACTGATTTCTGAGGCCTGCTTGTTGTAATTAGGCTTGCAGGACAGGATCTTCCTAGGACACGGCTTATCTTCTTGGCTCTATTTGAAGACATGAGCACTACCTTTTATTTCAGTATTTAAGTGCTGCTTTAACCAACCTGACTCCTGAGAAAATTTTTAGTCGATAAAATCTCTCACGTTTCTGCTAACTAAGTACTGAAAATCCAGTTACAGTTAGATGTTCCCCTCCTAACAAGAGTTGTGCCTTTCAGTGCAACTTGGCATTACGCAGCTGCTGTGTGCCTCTGGCTTCTTAAAAATTCATTTGGCCGCATCATTCAGTGTCTGAATTCCAGTCAGTTCTGGGTAATAATAATCATTCATTTCATCGATTTCTGCCGTGTTCTTACTCAGGGTAAATAATAAGGCAGCTCTGTGTCATGGATTCAGACCAAAACTCCAGCCCTAACTATGACTGAAAGCCCCCATGGGGGTGTGGAGAAGTCAGAGACAACAGACAGCATCAATTATGAAGCCCTGCATTTCATCTACTGCTGGCAAAAGAAAAGGTTAATTATCTAAAAATAAAGCAACTGTATGCTGGTGCAGGAGGGTGAGCTGGGAGGAGGGCTGTGGAATAAACAAGATAAGGGCGTGATCTACAACATTAGAAGACTGAGGCTGAATAAGGAACTGTCCTGTATAAGCTGTCACCCACAAGCAAATCAAATTGCACAGTTGAAAACTCTTGACCAAAATAAATGGACTACGTCATGTCTTTTAACAAGCCTTTTCAGGTTCTGCCTTTGAAACCAGCAGGTGCCCAGGAGCCACAGACACTCTCACACCCACTTAAGTTACTCCGAGGCTGTACATGTTCAAATGATGTACTACACTATAGTGAGCCGGAGACATGAGGACTGAGATCGGAGCTGAAACTTCTTGGTGTTTCTGCTGCCTTTTAAGCAGACAAGGCCAGTTACTTTTTTCAGATATGGATTTGAAACCTTGTCTCCAAAGTATTGCTGTGTTTAAGGCTTTATTCTCCATGAATCACAAAAGGTGTAGGGAGCCGGGGAAAGATCCAAAAGTTTGGGGGTGAGGTTCACCACCACAGACACATAGGCAGGTATCTGGCATCTTTCAGTGTTTGAGAGGACCACCGTACTAGAGAAAACTTAGTAACCATCAGTGGTTCTGCTGCGGGAATCCAAACAGGCAAGGCTACATAAGATCAAGGAAGAAACTGCACTCCTCCAGTTTGCCCTCTTCATTTTGAAGGCCTGCCAGGCAGCCAAGGACCTCACAAGTAGGCTCCAGCTATATATTTATGGCAAAGAGGAAAGAGCAGCAACTCCTCCAGCCTGGGATAATAGCAAAAATAGTACGAGGCATATGGAGTCAATCCCACTGAGTGAAAAGAAAAATCACCAATAAGACCATCTGGACCTTAACAGAGTCTTTAATATAGACCTTAAGTACAGCTTAGAGCCTGGAACACGTACTTCTTAATGTTATTTTTTTAAAGTCATTCATTCTTTGAGCCAAAATTTTGAGGGTCCATTAATACTTTGAGTTTTATAGCAGCTGAAAACTTCAAAGGCCATTGCAGGTGTTTCTTGCATTCTATGCAACCTCCTCTGAGGAAGGAAGGGAAAAATACCATCTCTGAATAAATAAAGGACTAGAGGCAGTAGAATGATGAAACTACCCAGTTAATTGCACATCACCTATCTATGGGATTGGCAAATTTCTCATCTCCTGTCTCCAAGCATAACTACTCATCTGGGTTAAAGATGATGTGTTAAATAAAGAAAAAATTCCCAAACAACCCATAACAAATTGCAAATTTGGATTAGGTTTTCAGGTCACTGTACTAAATACTGCCGATAACAGTATTAGTTTTACACAGCTTCAGTTGCACTGAGCTAAAAATGGATCCCATTGTGTTCTACATATTTTTGGCCAGGGCAAATACACATGGGCGTAAGTGGGTGCTTGAGAATTCCCATGGGGACACAAGAAGTCTGCAGGAGAGGACGGCTTCTCCTCACGTCACTCCTCTGGCTGCCCTCTCAGCACAAACGGCTATTCATATTGCTGCCACAAGAAGAAATCAGGGGATACTACAGGTAGGTGTCACTTTGATACAATTCTACATAGATGGTCTTGCTCCACTGAACACAGGATGGAAGTTGTTTCTCTCCCATGCAATTGCATTAATTTTTAAAGAACTGTAAGCTGGCCTTCTGATCAAGGACTGTTCCCAGTCACTTGTGGGAATAAAATGAATACCGCACTCATCCATCCAGGACCAGATGTACCATAGCTGGTGTGATGGGCTGAGCTTGCCTGTTTGCCACATGCCCACCCAGCTGCTCTCTCACTCGCCCTCCTCAGCAGGGTAGCAGGAGAAAATAAGATATAAAAACCTCATAAAGATAAAGGCAATCTAATGAAAAAAGGCTAAGGTTCTGTGCGGAAGCAAAGTAAACCCGAAGGAGATGTACGCTCTACTTCCCATCAGCAGGCAATGTCCAGACATTTCCTGGGAAACACGGCCCTAGTATGCATAGCAGTTGCTTCAGAAGACAAACACCTCAATGACATATCATCCACCTTTGCATCTTTTCTCTTAGCTCTTATTGTTAAGCAAAATATCATATGGTATGCAATATCTTTTTGGTTAGTTGGGTTCAGCTGTCCTGGCTGTGTCCCCTCCCAACCTCTTGCCCACCGCCAGCTTACTGGCCTTTGGGTGGGGTATTGGAGAGACAGCCTTGATGCTGTGTGGATGCTGCTCAGCAGCAGTGAACACATGGGTGCATTACCAACACCCTCCTAGCCACAAGTGCAAAGCACAGCACTATATGGGCTTCTATGGCAAAAGTTAATCCTGTCCCAGCCAGACCCACTACTTGGGTTTCATGGCTTACATCACGTGGGACAATTTCATCTGATGTGTTGGTGTGTCTCTGCCAAATGAGGTGGAAAGGAACTAGGATTAGTTTGAAGTCTTTTCTGGCTGGGATTACGATGTCACGCTGTGTGTGTTCACAAACTCACAATACAGGTATGAACAGCTGTATTATTTCAGAGGTATTTCCATGTGAGCTATAGGTACTCCTCATGTCTGCAAATGAGAGTACTTTTATTTAGAGACATTCTTACAGACTTTGGAAGTCGTGCCTGCTTTAAAGATGTTGTCATACACTTGATGAGCTAAACCATGGCATCATGCAGAATTGTCATCTGTGAAATTGCTTATAGAGAAAGGAAATCAGCCAATCTTCCACTTGTGCATAATTACTCATTTCATTGGAGTTGTTACTCAAAATGTAATGTTATTTGCTAATATGTGTCTGTAACTAGAACCCTGGGGGCATGGACTCACTCTTACTGTTTTGCTGGAGAGCTATGCGCATTCCTCGCTAATAAAGGTCATTGGTAAGCTTTTCTTCCAAACAGATCCTCCTCTTTCTGATTCCTAAATGTGCAGCCTCTGCACTTACGTGGGGAAGCCCTCTTTTTCCCATTGAAATGCCCACAGAAATTAATTTCAGCACACAGCTGGGGCACCAGTGTTTAAGGTTAAGGATTGCAATAGCCATGCAATAGGGAATAGCTTGCTGTTTGCCAGTGCCTCAGACACATTCTCATCACCCTGAACACCAGTCTAACACATAGCAGACATTTGTACTTATTTACAGAGCCTAAATGCAAACAAAACCATGAAAGGACCTAGAGATAAGGGAAGAAGACAAAAGCACAAGCACTTGCTTGCTTATCTTAAGATCAGCTCCAAGACTTCTTTCACTCTCACGTAATGAGCCATACCTAAGGACCCACTTCTTACCTAAGCTTCGTGTCTTTAATACTCTTCCCTGACAGAAAACTTGAGTTCATTTGCTTTCCCTTCCTTGGGGTCCCCTGGGCTTCACTTCAAGTCGCTCTTCACACCCAGAATCATCTGTATTAATTTATTCAGGAAGCACTTTCCACACTCCTGCCCCAAGGCTAGTGTCTACCTTCAGCTCTCTAAGGACACTGATGGCTTTTTTTGGTGATGGGAGGTGTCCTCTCCCATCCTGGTAGCAAACAGGTATCACTGATAATGATTTGGCTCAACTGCAAGCAAGTAATTAACCTTCGTTAGAGTAAAATTCTTTCCCACCTGATGAAGTCATACCCCAGTCTCACACTGCAATCTGTTCAATAACTAAGGCATTTCCTAAAACAGGCACACTGACAAACATACTTTATACAAAAAAATATAACCAACTTCAACAGATAAGTCTCATTATCAGACCTAGACATGACAATAATAGTTATTTTGGGGTGTTAATGGTGATACAAGTCTCATCCATGATGAGACCGGTCTCATCTAGGTCAGGAAATTCAGGGAATTTTTGAGTTTGACCCTTCTGCCTCCTGGAAGTCATTAGCATCTGTCTGTATCCTGGATGAGCATCAGCTGACACGGGAATTGCTTGTTCCTGAAAGAGTTTATTTTTCTTGAGGGAAACTGTTGGTTTAGAAGTCACTGGCAACCCATCAGGAGCTTGCCAAGTGATGCCTAACTTTTGCTTCAGAGGCATGGCTGCTGATTTAATACTCTGTAGCTGGAGGTTAGAGTAAATCCATGCCATCTTGGGGCCACTTGAGCTACTTGTATGTGGAGATATCTGTGGTGTTTGCAGTGGTGCTGGAGAGAGTTGGTGACATGAGGAGAAAGATCCCTTTTTTGCTCTGTATATTTTAACTAGACTTGCTTTCTTTGGTTTATGGTGAGTACTGAAGTTATAAACACAACAGTCCATGTGCTTCAGCCATGCGAGCTAGATGTTTATATACATAGAAGGGTAGGTTCATCTCATCTAAATGTGGTCATCTAAAGTCAGATGTTGGCTCCTTCCATGTCAGCATCTAAGACAGGGCTCTGCAGAGAGTGATTCAGTTCACTCCTCCTAGTCATTATGCCAAGATGGGGTGAACTGCCCTCTGGGGGATCCCTGTGAGTTGTAGAAGGGGTCTCACTGACAAGGTTAGAGAGAGAAATACTCACAGAGGAATATGTTCCCTCTTTGCGGGGCACCAACAGGTGGGATCACAACCCAACATGCCACACCTGCTAAAATGGACAGGATTTTTTTACAGAGGATTTCATCCACCATATCTCTCCTTCATTATTATTACTAGTAGAATTTTTTCATAAGTTCTAAGATCAGTGGCATTCACCACATGTTTGCCAGGAAAATACCGGGTTCCTGGAACAGCATCTCTGCTGCATGACGAAGCGTTTGCAAAGAAAACGCCCCATGAGCTTGCACTCTCCCAGCTGTTCTGGTGCTCATTGGTGATGCCAGCTGCTCAAGGTTACGTGCTCAACCTACTGAAAGCAGCGAGGCAGGGATTTTCCAGAGAGCTACCAAGGAATTAAATGTCTGGATTCCTTTCGCATTCCACAGGCAGTAGGCCGATGAACTGTGCCCCCAGATTCATTTTCCAGTTCAGCTCTTGTACTGGAAAAACGTTCCATGGAAAGGAATATACCCACTCGCCAGCCAGCCGGAGGGTGCCAAGAGCAGCGTTAGCAGGGTTTATCAGACAGGCAGCCAGGGCACTAGCACAAAACTATCTCAGGAATCTCAACACTGTTACCACAAACCTATCTTGAGTTTTGATTTTGAAAATACGTTCTTCTTACTCAGGACAAACATCAGATAAATTATGCAGTCCTGCCTCTCCCCAGAGTGAGCCAACAGCTACAATGGCTGAAGGTATCTTTTGGCTCTATTTTTCACATTTCAGCATGGTAATAACTTAACAGTGAAATTCACAATTGAAAAGAGTTGGGGAATTAAATGGTCTCTGATGGTCTGTTGAGTTACAAGCCCTGTCCTTATCATGGTTATGTAAAGAAACGATTGGCATCAGGTGCTGTGCACACTCCTTGGAGGCTCCTAAAGCACCATGTTTCCCCTCACCTCTCAGAAGCTCTGCTAGCCTGGGGGCAGCATCCAGCAGCACTATGCTCAGGGTGCTTGTGGGCTGTTGTGCTGCCTGGATGCATGAGAGATCAAGTCAGACAACCTTTCAAACAAAAATACCCCAAATAATACAGTTTGAGATAACAGCCAAGGCTCTGTAGCTGGGGCCATAAGGCTCATCTCCTCTGAACTGACAGGAAGGCACATGCAGTACCTGCACCGTTGTGATTTACATTTCACAGAATCACCTGGTTGGAAGAGATCTTTAAAATCATTGAGTCCAACCTTTCACCCTGCACTACCAGGGTCCCTAAACCACGTCTCTCAGCACCACATCTACATGGCTTTTAAACACTTCCAGGATGGGGACTCCACCACCTCCCTGGGCAGCCTGTTCCAATGCTTGACAACACTCTCTGTAAAGAAGTATTTTCTGATATCTAATCTAGATCTCCCGTGACGCAACTTAAGGCCATTTGTTGATATTCAGGGAACAAAACACATTAACAGGGGAATGTAAACTCAGGCAGGAAAGAATGAGCCAAGGAGTGATGCAGATGTACCTGGTTTTCTCCATTAACCCTAAGAAAACTCACTGGTGATCCTGGAGATAAAATCCTGTACTGTAGACATCAGAAATCAGGTGAGATGAGTCCCACTCTAGCTGTTCACAGTCAATGTGACATATAAGCAAAGGTCAGCTTGAAGTTGGCCATTGAGAACTGGCAATGGAAGCGAGGGATAAAGAGGAGTCAGGCTCCTGACACTTTTGGCATGCTCTTACAAAGGTGTTTTTTGAGCTTGTATCATGTGAACACAGCCTGTATCTTTGTGGCCAAAGTCTTTAAATATGGTGTATATCAACTCTGTTTCCTCCTGAGGATGACTGCATGTACAATCCAGGACAGAGCGAAGGCTTCAGTTTTAGGGTATGGTCGTTTCAGAAGGGAAACAAGCTTAATTCTTGTGTGTCAGAGTATAAGGTGCTACAGGGTTGATAATCAATCATAAATACAAAATATAAATTCAATGAGTGATGAATTTACCATGTTTTCTAATAGAATGAATCACAGAATGTTTTGGGTTGGAAGGGACCTTTAAAGGCCATCTAGTCCAACCCCCTCCTGCAGTGAGCAGGGACATCTTCAACTAGATGAGGTTGCTCAGAACCCTGTTCAGCCTGACCTTTAATGTTCCCAGGGGTGGGGTATAAATAGAGTCAGGTAAGTACACTAGCCACTTCCATCAAATTTTTGCTCAAATTTTATCATGCTTTTAGTTAGACCACACTCATACTCTGTTCTGTTTGCCATTCCCACGCTCTTCTCTCCCAGAAGCTATGGAGGGATTAGCAATTTCAATTTTTTCACAGAGTTTACCTGAAAAAACCAGGATAAAGAAGTCATAAGATCCTAGGCCATTATCTAATCTAAATGGGAAATGGTAGCAAGCAAATGCTAGGAAATTTGAAACAGCTGCTACCACACACACTCACCTAATTCATATTCAAGCACCTAACTCATATCTTAATTAAACAAGAAGTTAAAAACCTGTAGATGTTGTGCTCAGAGCTCATCTTACCCTAAGCAATGCAACAAATTTCTTTTCAAATCAACAGGAAACACTAACTTCTAGAATGTAAGGGGTTTTATTCAATCATAGTTATTTACTCTGAATATTTTATAATATTTTGACTACTATAGAATAAGTTGTTTTCCAAATAAGTATTAATTTAGCACATAATATGTCACAAAATTAGAAGTCATATGTTAAAAACCTCATGAAAGAATCTAAAATAAGAGTAACACCTATTAAAATAAAATTATATTAGCTTGGAAATCAAAAGAATTTATTAGGGAATTTTTAAATGTATATTCAAAATTTTCCTAAACTACATACTTCTCCAACCAGTGGGGGACATCTTTAATGGAATCTTCTTTTTGTGAGATTTTTAAGAAAAAGTTCTGTTTTTCTGAACCAGAACAACAAAGTTAAAATATTAACTCCCCCTCGGATTGGAAATGCCAGCTGTGCAGCAGAAGATATATTGAAAAATACTTTGTCTGAACAATAGTATTGCATTATTCACTGTCTGTCTTCTGGGAGACCTAGTATTATACACCAGCATTTGTCCCTTTTTTTTGCACTCTGTGTGTGTAGAACATCTGTGTACCTCCGCTATTAAGTCTGCAGAAATGCAGACACAACTAAGGTCCATGCACCAGCTCTGTGGACTCTAGATCCAACTAGTAAAGAGCATGTAACCCAATCTCCTTTCATTTCTGGGGAAAAAAACCATCAGTCTGGAAATTTGATTTGCCTCAAATCAGCCATAAAGCATTAAAAAGCGCAAGTTTCTTAATTTACACAGTCTCAAAACAGCAGGCATTTCTAATATAATTTCTACCCTTTATTCAGTGGTGACAAGTCCTGAGGGGGTGAAGGAATAGGATGAAGCAGTGGCTGTTGACGCACTCTCTAGCCCAATTATCACTTAATCAACCCTAGCAGTGTCAAAAAGGAAAGACAGAAATGTCAATCCATTTTTGGCTTTTGGCTCCCCTGTGTCCCAGAAAGCTCTCGTATTTTAAACATTTTAAAAACAGTTTGTTAGACTCTGAGGGTTTTTATTATTATTTTTCATCTTTTGCTAGTACTACTAGTTTTCCCTCATCAAAACTTTTCATACACAGTCTCAGGGAGCAATCTGTTAAAGCCCAGTGCTGCTTCTAAGACATTTTCCAGACTGTGTACATTTTCACTGGAACAAAATGGGAACCCTAGCATGATGAGCATGGAAGATAATTGAGCAAGGAAAACAAGTATTTATTTATATTTCTTTTGAGAGAAAAATTGATTTGGATCTAATGGATCACAAAAGAGATGAAGAAAACAGAAAGCCATGCTTACCCTGGAGATGGAACTCTATCACAGCCCAAAATCCACTAGCTTTGAGGAAGGTCATACTTACTGATGAACTTTGCTTTTGCCCTTGACCACAACAGAAACTTCTAACCACTCCATTGACTTTTCTGGAATGCATCTCCCAGTTTCTAGTCCTCACTTACAGTGTTGAACCATCACTTTTTAAACGTGTAGCATGACTGATGGCTCCCTTGCTATAGCTCTGCAGAGGGAAGTCTCTGCTCTTAGAGATGGCAAGGGCAATGGTGCGCAAAGGAAGATACATCAGCATTACATCTTCAATGGCACAGACAAAAATAAAAGGGTGAGGTATGTACCACTTTTTCTTGGATTGTGCTAAGGTGAGAGGACTGGAGAAAAGGAGTACCCATGATGATTTGGGCCAAACATGTAAGGGGCACTTGATAAAAAATATCTGTATGCGGAGGCTGTGAAGGGCAGGAGCCAGGCTAGCAGATGGCGAGGTAATAAGAAAACTTACGTTAACACTAAATGAAATGAGTATCCAAACACAACCTTTAGCCTTGTAGGTAGAAAAGCAACTCCCCAGCTCTTAATATCCCCATTGGAAAAACAGGTTATTTTTTGATTGTGTAATATAAAGCAAAGCAAATATTCCTTTTCTGTAAATAAATAATTAAATGGAAGCACCCATTTCTGGCTTATCTTCAACACAGAAAATTATAGTTTTTCTTTTGGTAGTCATCTTTCAGCCATACAAAATGCACATATCTTTTGTGAAATACCCATGTGAAATCCGGAGGTCCCCTTGGAAAAGCACTAAGTTGGTCTAATATCCTCACAGACAGAATCAAAACCAGTGTTATGTTGGGAAAGCTGGTAGACTTGGCAGATCTGAGTGTGTTTACTGCCATGGGCCCTGTATATATGGATTTGGGTGATCCTGCTAGGAATCTGAAACTCCTGCAATGACAACTCTGGCTTTGAGGAATAAATAGGGACTTACTTTGCTGCTGTATTCACTAAATGGTATTTGCTTGTATCTGTATTTTTAAGATATTCCTCCAATACCATGCTAAGCATAGTGATTTGTTTTGCTTATAAAATATCCCCTTTTCATAGGGAAACCTATGGTTCTCACTGACTGGTTTCTTTTTAGATAGGAAGTACAAAGTGTTTACCTGAATATCTTTGGATGGTGGAAGTAAATCTGCTTTCTAACTAGCATTTCTCAGTTCTTAAGTAACACTGAGAGTTTCACTTCCAATCTCATAATTCTGCCTCAAGACCCTCAGGAAAAAGGTTCAAGAACATCTTTAATAACCCCTAACTGCAACATACTTCTTAGCATCTTCTCTCTATTATCGTTTTCCCTTATTGCAAAAAGGCTTCTCAGAATACAGTGACTGGGCATTCATGAGACTTTCAGAAAGCCCAACTTCATATTGGAACTGCTATGGGTCACCTTTAAAATCAGAACTCTAATTTTCAAAATTGGGCAGTTTTTTTTTTCTTTAAGGCTGGGCACAGAGCTTCAGAGACATAAAAAATAACTGGTATTAACAGGATGTTTCTATATTGTCAAAGTAAAGAGCTCCTCTGCTACTTGCCAAACTTTCAGTCCCTATACATGTAATTTTGCACACATCTTCCTTCTAAGGTGAACTAAAAATTACACTGTGGGGTGAATTGGATGTGGGCTAGTAGAGTGTCCACACTATGATGTGGACACTACAGAGCAGACATGAGCAGTGCCACAAGGAGATCCTTCACCCTCTCATCATCCTTCATTACTGCTCTGGAGACTCCAGGGTCTTCCAAAACCTCACACCAAGCCCCTGCACACACACATACATCAGTTAAACATGAGTGTGAAGGGTTTCAAGGTTATCTAGCCTTGAAACAGACACTAAGAAAACCAAGATCTTGTTGATAGTTGTTTGTATAGGGCCAACACACCTGGCTGCTGTTACCAGGAGACTCCCAACAGCAATACAAGGAGACAGTGCTGGAGTTAATTCAGCATAGAGCCATGAAATTGGGCAACAATGCCTGCTGACCTGCTCTGAAGCTTCAGTCTGAATTATCCCACCATTGCATCAACCTATGAAATGCTAAGGACCAGCTACATACAGATTCGGGACAGAAGCTGGAGCTCAAAGACAGCTGCATAGTTACATCAATGTTTCCAGGTTATATTTGTCTCTGTGCTGGTCTGTTCTCTTCACACATAAAATGGAGCCTGAGAACCTCTGTCTTAGCCATGGAGGGACTAGGCATGTGCTACTCAGTTCCTAGTGCATGACAGGCTCATGACACTGTCATAGTGGTAAGGCAACAAGGCAGAGTTCGGATGTTTTCTGCCTACTTCTCAGGTCCTCCTGGGACGCTGGGCTTCTCAAACATTGTGTTCATTATCTGCCCAGGGTGGATCTGCTCAGAGTAGGTTATGGAGGTAAACCAAAAGGTATGCCTTATAGTGTGCTCCTGGCATTGTGCTGTGTAGATTCCACCCGGTCACTCCAAAACCAGATCTGACCATTCCTCCACCACTTGTGGTATATGGGCATATAGGTGATGCCAGCATGACTGAGACAATGATTATGCACCTGCAGTAATTTATTTTTATATAACACTCACCTGCAACACTCACCTCCAGCACCCATGGCAACAGGCCTTGTGGTTGGAGGGACACTGAAGAGCTTTCTAGCTATGTACATGCAGTTGCAGAATATGATCAAACTTGCAGTAAGGTTTACATATGGTGCAAGAGGGAACCCGGTCCTACAAAGTGCTTTTTGAAAGTTAAAATCAAATAGCACCTTCCAGAGCCTCCAAGTACAGGAAGAACCAGGTTCTTCCCCCAGAAAGCCTCGTGTGTGCTGCCCAGGTCTGCTGTCAGGTCAATGTCTGGAATACGGAATTCAACTTCTTTCCACTAATATTACCTATAGCTGGGCAGCATTTGAGTCCCAGACTCTTTACTAAAAGGGAACAGGATCTTGCAAGACTTGAATTTTGCTCTGCCTTCAGCTGTTGGGATTTCTCCAGTCTTCGGAAGTGTTGTTGAGTTGGGATTTCTGTGATGTGCTAATTAGCAACACCTTCAAGTATTACCCATATGGGAGCCTCTCATGTGCAGGATGTGGGAATTTTTCCTTCCATGTCTGTTGCTGAAGCTTAAATATACAGTCATTATTTTAAACCACCAAAAGGAAACCTTTGTTTATTGCAGACTATCTCCGTGCTTGGGACAACGGCAAAAGCAGAAGATGATTCATTGACAACTTCTGTTGTGTCTCTCTATAACAATTTGTCATGGACAGAAATAAAGGAAAGACTGTGAGGGCAGATTTCCTCAGATCTCTTGAACACGGTAGACTTTTCCTGGTTCAGACTGATGTCTCCAAGTTTCCAGTGGCATTTTCCAAAGAGTGCCCTATATACAGTGCCTGAGCCTGCTAGTGAAATGGCAGCCATTGCTCTGCCCAAACAGAACTCCATCATCAAGTTCCTTAGAAACTCAGCATCAAGCCACTGTGATTGTGCCTGCGGAGAAGAGGGGTGTGGGGAGAGGAAAGATGTGTGGTAACTTGTTTCAGTGGATGACAATTACCTCTCCAGAAGATAATAAATATAATCTCTGCCAGGCATGTTAGACCTAAGGAAAAGAGTTTATTTTTCAGAATTTCATTTTGTTTCTTTACAACCATTAGTTGCAATACTATGTGTGGAGTGTGTGGAAACAGGTATTGCGAGGCAGGAAGTTAATATCACTATTTTGTTTGTTGCACTTTTAAGATGAAGCCTCTAACAGAGTGGCATAACCTGGCTTCCTGAAGAGCCAGGATGAAGCACAATCCCTGGCCAGACACTGGCTTCCCAGCTTCCCAGCTGGTCAGGTCTCCTGCCAACACAGGAGCGGAAGAAGGGGCTGTCCTGCCTCGCTTTAATCTCAATATTTCCCAAAGAAGTGGTCCTCATTAGACCCTGAATCAAGCACTCCTGAAACCCTAGTTTCTGGGAATAAATGATTACTATGACATTGCAAATTCTTTTTGCCAAAAAAAGAGAAGAATTCAGAACATCTATGGGTTTATTGAAGAGCTAGAGACATGGCCAAATAAGTCAGAAAAGCCTTAAAATGAGATGGTAAATAAAACCATAACACTTATATGGAAGAAACCCCTTTACTAAGCCTTTTCAGTTACTTTGTAGGTCTGTCTCATGAGTGTTTGGGTGACTGGAATAGCATCCACCAGATCAATTAATTGCAGCAAATCCAGGTGCTTGCTTGAAGCCAACATTTAGCCATGCAAATGAACATTTTTGTGTTCAAGGTAAATTCCAGCAGTTACTCACATGTGCCAGCAGCTGCTCTGCATCTGCAACTACCTTTTGTTTTCATCAAAACAAGTTTTGCATGTGCATCCATTGTGCCTGTTTATGAAAATAGCATTTGTAAATATTTATTTTATATTTTAATAACTTTTATTCACACCCCACAAAAAGATGTTACCACTGCAGCAACTGGCTCCACACTGAATTGAGATTTAACAGATATTTCTCTGGAGCGAATACCAGCTTAAACTATTCCTATCCCCTACTTCTTCTTGAAGTATCTGTGTCTATACCATCATCTTATTATTTCCTTTTCATCTGTAGCCAAGTAAATATCTGCAGTTAGGCTCAAGTAATATGGATTACGCCCTACAAGGAGGCCTGAAATTGGATCACATCTCAACAACTTTGATTTTCTTATCATTGTATCTTAATTATCATTAATGCTTGGATCTGGAAATTGGTGCTGCTAGAGATGACTTCTCAGATTCATGCAGCAAGGTAGTAACAAAGGTAATAAAGTCCTTTGTCACCTCAGCCTTCAGTCACTTTAAAAAACCCCAACTTTCTGACATTAAGTCCAAGGTTAACGGCCTTAACAGTCAAGCTGTTGACCCAGAAGCTATTTTGTTGTATCTTTAGCCAAGATGCCCTTAGTTTGTCAGTTCATCTTTCCTGATGGACCAGTGAAAAACAGAGGGCTCCACATTTTCCTGGGGTTTCCTTCAGAGTAACAAATGGTGAGGGCCAGCTCCAGCTAAGCCAGATGGTGTTGCACATGGGCATTCATCCATCACTAGTAATCAGCAGGTATCCTGCTGCCCTGCACAGGCCTGCCACTGTGCAGGTCATGTCTGAAGCAATTATTTTATTATTATTCTCATTAAAGCAGTTTTAGTTTTCTTTTCCAATCCATAAGTGTCTCTCTCTTACTCCTTTTCTCTTTCCACTCTTTGGGAAGGGGTGGGAGGAAGGGGGTAATAGAAAGCATCTGTCATTCATCTAGTAGCTGGCCCAGCTCTGACCCTTGTCACAGGTTGATAGCCTGTTTGTTGAGAACTGCAATGGGCCACAGCTTCACTTCATAGGCTGTTGCAAGTGTTTCGCTCAGCATTCACGTGAGAACCACCCAAAGCACTTAGTGCTTAATCTGTAGCCATGTCTAACCACATCCAAAGGTCTCTGGGTCGTATTGCAGCATTTGTATTCACTAGTCAGGGGAAAGCAGACAGATGTTACTGCTCGTCTTCCATAAGAGACTTCAGGTCAAGTCTTGTCTGTTTCCTATGAATTGTCAGTGGTGTTCTGCTAGAGCCGTTGTACTCGCATCACAGATCTGCTCTTGTCAGGGCCTTCCCTTGTTCTTAATGACATGAAAACCTTGGTTAGCAGAGCAGCAGAGGTGGGAAATTTACACATACCATGTAGTTTTTATTATACCAATACCAACACCCATTTCCAGTTCACATGAGCCTGTGGGATGATTTGTTTCAGTCCACTGCACAAAGGTACTTGTGGGAGCTTCTGGGACACAACCCATTGTCGACTCCTCGGAAGCCAATTTGCCCACTACCTTGTGGTGGGTCAAAGGCTTCCCAACTAGATTAATTCCTAGCCTGAAAATACTGTATCTGCAAGTTGCCCTAGTGTAGAGGGCGTTTTATCAAACAGTTTTACTGTTGGAGGTAACCAGAGATTACTGCTCTTTGGGCCATTCTGAGGATGGCTGTTCATTGAAACAGGCTGATGTGCAATGCTGAAGGCTATTTGCAAGGCTTGAGGATTACTGTGGTGCTGTTTTTGAGAGGGATGGTATTTCTAAGAGACTGCTTTTGGGCTTGTTTTTGTTGTTCTGCTATTTTAAGAAACACCAGTGGCTCCCAGGGGAGAGGATGGACTTGGTTTTCCCTGTTATTCATCGCCCCCAATTAATGCCAAATGGCAAACAGCAACTAGACTGGAAGATACCCTGCCCTCTCCCAGACTGTGACATCCCTCAGAGACTGTCTCCACTGCCCACTAAAGCAGAAATATCAATCAGTGCCAAAAAGAGTTTATTATAGCTGTCCTGGGCTTCCCCGCGTAAATGCAGAGCAGCTGGATTGAGAGAAGTAGGCTCGTAGCAGTGAGCCTGCTGGGGAGAGAGCATGGCCCTACAAGGAACATCCCTCCAGGAAGGCTGGTGAAGCTACTGGGAAGTCACAAAGGACCAGCTCAGTGCTGTGGTTTTCACAGCCAGAAAAGAGTGCAGGGCTGCGTGCTGCAATAGGTAACCAGAAACAAGTTGGTCTGTAAGGAACACATGACCATACAGCATGTTTTGTGAGTCAGATTAATTCCTAGAAAGAATAAAAGGGTACAAATCTATTGACGTAACTCAATTAGGCAGCTTTTGCTTTCTTCACACAGAAGGCAATTCAGCCAATGCTGGGAAAGGCTGTTCTGGTGTCTTTACAAGAAACCAGAGTGAACAAAGGCAAGCTGCCCTCTCCCTCATCTCACTACAGAGCCTCAGCACTGCTCCCCTGATGTTGGAAATACAAACAACAATTGCAGGAGCTGAGCTGCCTGGAGATACCATTGACTCCACTTGAATTGCTTGCTGGCTCGCAGGCAATCTGGCAGAGCCCGACCAGATGCCAGGCTGCAGGGGCTCGGCATGCTGTGTCAGCGGAGCTGTGCTACCTGCCAGCACCCTCCTCCCTCTGCCCTGGCAGAGCAGCTGCTGGCATGGAGAACGCCACAGCCTCCCACTGCCCCACTGCTCATGTTGCTGAGGCTCTCCAGCACTGCCAGAAGCATGACCTACCTCTAACTCCCAAGGCAAACACGGGGATCGACACTGCTTAACTTGTGAATGGGAAAATAGAAAGATCCCCTCTCCATCTTCCCCAGCTCCCCAAGATAATATCATTCTGTGAGCAGCCTCTCCTGCTGACGGGGAATGACCGGCGCAGGCGTGCTTGCCTCCATGCATGTGCCTGTGCATGTGTGTCAGCTTTTTGCGCTCCAAACTCGTGTCAAGAGTGACAGCTCCAGCTGAGCCTGTGGAAGTCCCTCAGGTAGTAACTGTGACTTAGAATACAAAAAGATCAAGATAGAATTATTAATATAAATATTATTTTCTATAATAAATGCTCCCAGCTTCACAAATGAGGCTGAAAGATCAGCCTCAGTTATTTTGCAGCTGTTGATGCAGCCTAGCTCTTAGTTTCACAGTGAAACCAGTACCCTGTGTAGCTTGGGATGACCAGCTATTTGCCTTCCCATGGTGAAAAGGGGTGAAGGATGGAGAGAGAACTTAGTGGTTTCATCAAATCAAATTGATGTCTGCCTCAGCTCTTGGGCTCCTCTGCACAAAAGCATCACCTGGAACTCTGACTGGGGCTATCTGAGCAAAACCTTGTGTGGGTTTGATAAGGGATTTGAAGTACTTCAGGGCATTACCTTGGTCTCTGAATGGCATAATGGGAAATTCTGTAGCCTTCTGATAGAGACTGCAAAATATTCACAGAATCACAGAATGACAGAAGGGTAGGGGTTGGAAGGGATCTCTAGGGATCATCTAGTCCAACTTCCCTGCTAAGAGCAGGTTTGCCTAGATCAGGTTGCACAGGAATGTGTCCAAGTGGGTTTTGAAAGCCTACAGAGAAGGATACTCAACAAAATATTCAATGTATCTGAAAGCAATATAAAACTGACCAAACTTCAGACACCCTGGCAATACAGAAACTTAACGTTTCTGATCAGGCTCTGGTCAGGACAGCTACTAGATGTCAGCTTCAGAAGCACAGATTCCTCCCCACTGCCTTGTCATTGGGCAGATTTGGGAAACCTGGTTCCCCTCCCTTTGCCTCCTTCTCCCCTCAGGTGCATTTTTTCTCATCTCTGCTGACTCCAGGTTCTTGTGGGTAGAGGTCCTTTCTTACCCATCGTAATATAGCCTCCAAAACTGGACTGATTGCAGCTTCTTGGTGCTACTTATTATAAATAAGTCAAAGAAAACAGGGCTAGAAGAGACCTTGAGAGGTCACCTCGTCCATCTGCCTGTTCCACAGCCAATCAACAGAGTCAGATACTGATCTAGTCTGTGCTGGACCTCTGCCATCTCCTGCTCTGGCATCATGTTGAAGGCTACACAATTTTCCCTAATAACGTATTCCATGGTTGCACTATCCTTTTCACCATGAGAAATCTTTCCCTAGTACCTAAGCAAAATCTCTCTTTTCATAATTCAAGCCTCTTCCTTTTTGTCTTGTCCTCCAAGGACACATGGAGAGCATGCCCTTCTAGCTAGCAATATTTATTCTATTTGAAAACTAGTACTGTATACCCAACACCACCCTCACCGCTGCCTTGGTCATTTCTTCCATAGACTAAACAATCCCAGAGACTTCCCTCACAGGTATCAGTGCCAAAAGCAGCAAAGACTTGACAATTTTAGTCCCACTAGAGGGAACCTTTGAATATCTGTTTATGTAGCCAGTGAATTATCCAGCAATGGAATACCTAAACTGGCAAGCAGAAGTGACTAAACACATCACTTCCACACGGCTGATATCCACCACTGTCTGGCTCCACATAAGCCTGAAATCCAAAGTGAAACACAGCCACTCAGACCTCACAGAAAGCTTGCAGAGCTGTATGCAAATCTGCTAGCTTCGTTCTGCTTTGCCTAGTGGCAGTTGGATGTGGCTAGGAAAGGTAAGGGAACAGCAGCCACTTTGCACCTGGACAAGGAGAAGTTATCCTCACCAAGCCTGTTGTTTGAGCTACCTGGTGCCAGCTGTCAGGATGGGATGAGATGGAATAGGATAGGATAGGATAGGATAGGATAGGATAGGATAGGATAGGATAGGATAGGATAGGATAGGATAGGATAGGATAGGATAGGATAGGATAGGATAGGATAGGATAGGATAGGATAGGATCTGAAGGGCAAGGAAGTAGCAACATGAGGAGGAACATACAATTGGAAAACCATAAGAAAAGCTGCAAAACATCTGTGCAGGCAATCAGATTGTAAAGGAAAGTCAGCACTGTCCTGGTTTCCTAACTTAGCTGTGGTGCTTGGCTGGACAAAGGGCCCTGTTTCACTGCTTCTTCAAGTGCACATGCTGGCCATGCTGCCTTTTTGGTTCTGCTCCTCCTCTGAAGCAGTGGCAGAGCCATGGTGCACCATGCCAAGGACAATGACAACTCTCAGTGACTTCCCTCTCCCACCTTCCTTGTCAGTGCAGACTCAGTGCCTAGTAAGGGTTTGGGAGAAATTAGAAATGAAACAGAACAGTACTGCTGCCAAGTCAGGGGAAGCAAAGCCAATGGTTGATGTAACATTCAAAGAGTACACCTTTAAAATGCCCTGCTTTACCTTATCCCAAGATCCGGGAACTGCAAGACATCGTGTGGAATTTGAGAAAGGCACCTTTTAAACAAGAGTGGAAGTGACTAATAGTGACTAATAGCCAGCATGTTAATCCACAGTTACAGATAGGCATCAGACCAAATAAATAGCAAGCTTTGAAAGGGCCGGGTCATCTCCTGAACACCAACAGCATCCAAAAGGATCCTGGGGCTCAGGACACATGGCAAACTACCTGCAGGCATGTCTCTCTGTCTTTTAGATGGTCTCAAGACAGTGTCATTAGACATTAGCATATAAAATCAAAATGTCCTGAGCTGATGTGCAAGGCACACTCCTTTTTACTGGCATTTACTCCCTTCCTTATCTTGAATACACCAGGTAAGACTTGAGTTATCCTTAGTGTATCCATCACAGATTCAAATAAAAAGTCCTTTTACTGTCTGTATTTTATTGTTCTTATGTAAGCATTGTATCTAACACATCTAGGACAAAACTGCACTGTGGAAATCATGTGCTAAGCAGAAGTCCTTGCTGATGAGCAGCTTACAAGCATCTGACTTCATTCAGAGCCATGACCACTTCTGATATTTTCTCCATGTAAGTTTGCAGATGACACCAAGTTAAGAGGGCGTATTGATCTGCTTCAAGGTTGGGAGGTTCTACAGAAGGATCTGGACAGGCTGGATAGATGGGCCGAGGCCAATGATATGACGTTTCATAAGGCCAACTGCCGTGTCCTGCAGTTGTGTCACAACAACCCCCTGCAACGCTACAGGCTTGGGGAAGAATGGCTGGAAAGCTGTCCGGCAGAAAAGGACCTGGGATTGTTCATTGACAGCCGGCTGAATGTGAGTCAGCAGTGTGCCCAGGTGGCCAAACAGGCCACCGACATCATGGCTTGTGTTAAAAATAGTGTGGCCAGCAGGACTAGAGAAGTGATTGTCCCTCTGTAGTCAGCACTGGTGAGGCCACACCGCAAATACTATGTACAGTTGTGGGGCACTTGCTGGACATTGAGGTGCAGGACCATGTCCAGAGAAGAGTAATAAAGCGGGTAAAGGAACTAGAGCACAAGTCTTATGAGGAACGGCTGATGGAACTGGAGTTGTTTAGCCTGGAGAAAAGGAGGATGATGGGAAACCTTATCACTCTCTACAACTACCTGAAAGGAGGCTGTAGCAAGGTTGGGGCTCAGTCTGTTCTCCCAAGAAACAATAGGATGAGAGGAAATGGTCTCAAGTTGCACCAGGGGAGGTTTAAGTTGGATATTAGGAAAAAATTCTTTACAGAAAGGATTGTCAAGCATTGGAACAGGCTGCCCAGGGAAGTGATGGAGTCCCCATCCCTGGAGGTATTTAAAAGACATATAGATGTGGTATTCAGGGACATCGCTTAGTGGTGACCTGGCAGTGCTTGCTTAACAGTTGGACTTCATGATTTTAAATGTCGCTTCCAACTAAAACAATTCTGAGTCTATGTGACTTTAAGTTACGCTGGATTCTCAGGTTAAAAAATCTGTACTATCAGAGAAACTCCAGATGGAAGGCTGTTTGTTTTCACCTTCCTCCGAATGTCTTGTCAAGGAATTTGCTGCTACTCAAAATCCAGACAAACAAGATAACCACACACGCAAATCCTGTTTGTGCTGTTGGGCTTATTTACTCTAAATATAGCTAGATGGAGGAGCCTTAACCAATAACATAATGGAGTGCTCTGTTTATCTGCACCACAGCCTTGGCACCTGCAGGGGCAATAAGCCATTTTCCTTGAGTTATTACACCAGACTCAGATTTTCAGGGCATAAAAGCTGAGCAAACAGTAAAAAATATTGCTTGTGTTTCTCTTGCCGTCAGTGGAAAGAGAGAGGGACTCCACAAGGGTGATTCACCCCCCCTCTCCTAGGCGCCTTTTTAAGGATGGGGTTACTCACTCTCGGAGGTACCTCCCCCTTTGGTGACAGTCCCAGCTGCTCCTCCCATGGCAGGAAGTCTTTCCATCTCTTCCCCTGGCTGCAGGCTAATGGGGCCACGCTCTTTCATTGTAAATTCACATCTCACTCACTCCATTTTAAACTTGGAATCGCTCCATGAAAATTAAAGGCTTATTTTCGCAGGGGTCTTCCAGCTGCTTTACACAAACCTTCTGTTGGCTGGCTGGTGTTGCTGGGTTTACAGCAGCCTGGCTCCAGCGGAGCAGACTGTCCAGCATGACTCGGTAAAGGGCTTCACACTAGCGTAGCATTGACCAAGTGGCCCAAATTCTCCACAACATTTTGTTTCTCGTAGCCTTTTTTCCATAACATGAAGTACTCCCTTGGGAAGCTCCTTCTTCTGATGTCTTCAGAAATTTTGCATGGAACATGTGTTGGCTTTGAAATCCCTCAGTGGTTCAACTCCGCAATAGAGATCGATAGCGAGGGACAGGTTTGGGTGTTTTTTTGTTGGGTGGGGTTTTTTTTGTTTGGTTGGTTTGGTGTTTTTTTGTTTTGGGGCGTTTTTGTTTGGTTCTTTTTTTCACTTGCACTCTATATTTTGACTCTGTCCCAGCAAGGTGAAAGCCAACTAGATGTGTCTGAGTTTTCAAGTCTCCTCCAGAGAATATTTCCATGTAATCGCAAAGCCACGCAAGCAGACCAACTGTAGAAGAATGGAAATCCTGTGCAGGGCTCAGCTAGGTTCTTTCTGTAACATCCTCTCTGTGAGATCTTAGAATAGATTGTCACAATGGCCAGATTTCTGTCTTTTAACAAACATGCCGTATCTTGGCTCCATTTCCTCCCTTGCTTATCACTATTTTGTTAGCTTGAAGATAACTTCCAGGAGATCTGCTCTCACCTTAAAGTCTGATCAAAGCAAATTCCCTGTTTTTAAGAAATTATAGGGGGAAAGGGTGGGTGTCTTTTTGTCTGGTAAGAGTTTATTTTAATCTGACCGTTTTCTCTTTTTGCAGTCCATGAGCACTCATGTTTTTAGAAGGCTTGCCAGTTATGATAGGTTTCCTTGACGTTACTGTAACAGACAAGGCTAAACACAGCTGTCTGGTGCCTGCAATCCTTAGGAGTCCTGCAGGACCCAAGTCAGTCAAAATAAACTGAACTTTAGACATACTCAATCCAAGGCCTTTTTCAGCCAAATCCTTTGTAAACAGGCAAACAAAGTAGATATCGGGGGACAAATTCGTGCCTAGGGTCACTCCAGTAGCTTCACTGGCACACTGCTCAAGATTAATTTGCTGCAGTTTGTCCTCTACAGAAATCCTTGTGCTAGGAACCCGCAGTACATAAACCAGAAACCAAGGCTCAGCTCCTCAACTTTTACATTCATGAAAACGAATAGAGGAAAACTAATAATAGAGATAGCATGCATCTAAGTGTCAATATAATACTGCATTTGATGAGTTTTCATTAACTGTCAGAGCTGAAACAAACATTTCAGGATAATACGTGCCAAAACGCTTTGAAATATTGAGAAAGCACATGAAGATGAATGCTTGTAAGAGAGAAATAGACACCATCCTGCATCATCTTTGATTTTCAGTCCACATTTTGATTGTTCATCCAATTTGTACAGTAGGAGGATTCAGCACAGCTGAGTCATAGTCTGGAAGGGTATTCCAGATGTTGACTATTATCCCAGCACGACACCAATGGAAAGTGTGTCCAAAACTCCAGTAAGTCAAAAAGCCCTGCTTCTTCTCATGGCTAGGTTATAGTGGGTTGTTATTGTTTGTCTCCAGCTTTTACACCTAATTTGAAGTGCAGAAGGAGCTCTACAGTTGTATCTATATTACTGTACCTGGGCACACTTCCAAGTTCCTCATCTGGAGGTGCATTCCAGACATGACCTAGTCCAGATACTCACCAAATTCTGAGCTTTTCTGTTGCCCAGCTTTCCACAGAGAGGCAACCCAAACCAGTTGGTAGCAATGGTCTGCTATGAACAGGCCACCAGTGAGGGTGGTGCAAGATCTGATCAGGACATGCCAGCCCGTGGACAAGTCTGGCCTCTGGGCTGGTGTCTGGAATAGCCTCTCTTCCTCCTCCAGCAGGGAGGGGGGTTTTGAGGACATTGTGCTCCTACGTGCTAATGGCAGGTGACACAAATATCCACCCTGTACATTCCCTTGGCACAAGTGTAAATGACCATCTGAAACACTGCAAGGGGCCTTAGGAGAAATGTGTCACTTAAACCGTGTGTGAAGGTGGGAGGGACAGCTGCAGAAAAGCATTGCAACACAATGACATACTGGGGGATGAACTCAGAGACATTAAAGGACAAATTATGAACTGGGAAAACTTTAGGAACCCTCCCAAGCACCAGGTTCTTGTTTTATTCTCAAATGTTCCACATCATAGGCAAGAGACACAGTTCTGTAATGTTTCTCCTGGAGAAACTGGAATTAAATGTTATTCTTTGGAATTGTATGTGCAGGTGTTCACCAGATATTAACAAATATTTCACTAATAATTGCGTGAGAGGTAGTTTCTACAGCAAACACTTCATCTTCTGATTCATACAACACCTTTCCTGTTGCCTCTCTATATTTTAAAAAATGAATATGTCAGTAATGTAAAAAACATTCTATGCACAAGACTTGCAAATTAGATAGTCTTCCAAAATGGCAGCATGTATTGTACTTCTGCCTCTCCCGAAAGCTCCTAGATGACTTGGGTGAATCCCTGTCAGGGAGGAGACATAAACTCATGTGGTTTAGGTGATCAGTACAGAACTTGATTTGTAAATCAGTGAATACGTAAAGTAATAATCACAGCAAAAACTAGGAGAAATCTGCAGGATTAATTATGTTCCCACACACCAGCCAGTGAGTCACCCTGAAGACCACAAAAGGGACTGGTTAAATTCATCCCAGATACTGGTCCCTCTGTACAGCTCTCAGTAACCTCTCATTGTAAACAGCAGACCAGATTGATGCCAGACCTATCAGCACACAAACACACACACACTTTCATATACACTCTCTTCTCACAAATGGAAGAAACATTCATAATAAATACTGGGATTTGGAGGGCGATTTATACCTACCTTCATTGCTATTGCATTACTTTTTAGAACCAGGTGAATTCAGCAGAAAATATCATAGCGATATTTTGAAGGTGCACACTGTGTTTCTAAAAAGCGGTCCTTCATTAAAAATGCATTAAATCCTACTGAAGTCTGAGGTACGTATCAATATTATAGTAAGCACTTGAGGTTTACTTTCCTGAGATTGATCTCGCTCCTGTGTAAAGTCTGCCTCAGTAAATGCCAGCTGTTTGGTTTTGTTGGGTTTTTTTAAATTGCTGTGCCCATGTTGAAAAAATATGCTTAAGAATACTGCAATGTAAGCAATGCTCTTCTGCAGGAACAGATCTATTTTCTAGTGAGGACAAAAAAAAAAATCTAAGCTTGACATTATTTTTACATGTTCAAAGACATGTCTTTAGTCAATAGATTTATCTGATTCACTGCTAGTTTGACACCACTGAACCTAAGGAGTTGCATGTTCTTGTATACAAGTTGAATGTGTTCCTAAATATAAATATGAATAAATAGAGCATCTGCAGCTACTCCAGATACAATGAGATGACAAGGGCTATCAATCCTCGTGCTTCAGGGTACATAATCTGATAACCAGCTGAGGTCAGGGAGAAATATCCCCCACTGGTATAATATTGACTAATTGGATTCATTATAAGCCTTTTATGTCTTTCTCTAAAAAACCTTACATTAGCCACTAGATGGACCAGCGGCCTGTTCTGGCATGGCAATTCCTGTGTATCTAATCCACAGAACAGTTGGGAATGGGTGGTGCAGCTCCTGTAAGTACCACTGAATCAGCAGCACACCAGCTGGAAGGGAATCTGCCTGCATCCCCACGGTGGCATCGAGCACTCCAGATGAGGCCTTAGTCAGGAGGTGGGAAAGAAGAGGTGGTTTTTTGCCATAGTGATCATGTTTATGGAATATCTGATTTACAGACACATGATTTATCTGATTTACAGTATCTGAAGTATACATCATCTGACTTGACATCCAGACAAGGGCAAGAAGATTAAATTAGATTAGAATAGATCAGATTAGATTAGAATAGAATAAAATAGAATAGAATAGTGTATTGTGACATAGCATAGCACAGCATCAAGCACATCTGAAGGCTGTGTACAGGAACAAGAAGCCTGAAACTGGAGATGAGCCAGTGCTGGTCTGTGAAGTGCTGGCTAATCAGATACCAACCTACCTTCTTTATTTCCACTCAGAGGAGAACAGTTGGGTGGGCTGGAATGAAATACTAAATAAAAGCAGACATCCATGGTCAACTTTATACAAAGAACAATAAACCTCTCATTATATTACAGAAAGCCAAAGTACGTTAATACTTCCCTAACGGTGCTTCCCTCAGAAGTAAAAGCTGCATCAGCTCGTTAGCCACAAAGTGCTTGGGTGATTATCAGGGAAAGGGAGCAGAGGGCTGTATGTGATGTAACTAGGAAGGTTGCTCAGAGAGCTATTTCATTGCTGAGTTGTGGTCCATGCTATCAGAAACAGAGATTCTCCCAGACTGTAAAAATAAGAAGCCAGAGTGACAGACTTTTGCCCCCCAGCTTACTGAGTTACAGGTCAAGGTATATTTTCTACCCAAGGCTATTCTTGCGAATATGTCACACTTCAATGACACTTGAGGCTCAAAATGGAGCAACCTTGTTTGTCTGGCTGCTTGCCAGGGTAGCTGGAGACTTCTGGACTGTGCACTGACAACAGTTTACACAATTAAAAGCAACTGTTCTCTCCTTCTGTCCCCAGGAGGAGACAAGGTTGCAAAGCAGTATCTTTATGCCTCTTCATGTAGAAAAGACAAGTATTCAGTCAGGAATAAAAATGATGCACTTGGTTTCCCTTTACACTTAATCATCACCTGTGAACATACCAACTGGAACAAAATTTTAGCTATCAAAAGATGTTCCCAGTAGATAAGCATATCTGTCATGAATCACATACACAGACTGCTCCCATAACCATTAAAATAAATGCTCTCGCCCCTGTTTGTCTCTGAGGAGTAATCCTGTTGATTGTCTCATCATTGCAATGCACAGAAATATTCAGGTAGTTGAGGTACCCTTGGGAGGTTGGAGTTATTCTAAAATGCTGTGTTTTCCTCATTTGACCCATTTCCTCATATTTGGGAAGTTTTGAGGATATCCTTCCAGTAAAATGGGACCCTGGTCTTGTTTATGCTAAAGTCAATTTCTCGTCTATGAAGAAGATGATCATCAGGTGAGGGTCCCTATGTTATAAGCAGCTCAGATCTACCCCCGAAGATGAGAATGCTCCATATAAGTATTTCCATCCTGTGATGACACAGGGCTGCTGGGTTTTCTGAATCTCCTGTGGTGAAGAACATGAGCCAGAAAATCCAACATCTCTGTCTCTTACCTGCACAATCCCAAAATGTCAAAAATCAAATGGGACCTCTACAAGTCTTTCCCCTCCTGTTTGCTCTCCAAGAAATGTATTAGATGATCTGTGACTCTTGAGCATTTTGAGATTTTTGAGGTTCAGATTGTAGCAGGGTGAGGCATCCTCAACAAAGTGATTTGGATAAACTGGCCTTTGTCCACCGGGGGCTCAGATCCGAAGCAGTGCTGGTTTTTTCCTCGCATGGCCTGTGAGCATCAGAAAGGAGTCAGAAGGAAAGGAGCTGGCCTTTCATTCACAATGCAGCTTTCAAAATCACCTTTGTAACCTGCTTGCTTTCGGGACAGCCTTAAGATATGACTGAGCACTAGTGACCCTCAGGCGACATTACCAACATATTGTGGACAGGAGTGGCAGCCATGGCATTCATTCCCAGACAGATCCATGCAGGTGGGCTATAGAGCACGTACAATGGTGGCCACCATCAGCGGAGGTGGAAGGGCTGCACAGAGGGTCTGTAACCCTCCAGGAGGCTGCCTGATCCATCACCTAGGGCCCAAGCACACATGTAACTAATGCTGATGGGGATGAGTGATTACTGACTCACCAGCTTTCATTGCTTTTCAGTTTGTTTTTGAGAGGGTGTTGGTCTGCCAGGCTGAGAGTATGGGAGATCCAAATCCTGCATTTCTCCATGGGGACTAGATACCAGCAAGGTGTTGGCTCATTTGCTTTTAATCCTGAGCTCCTCCACCCAAACCGAAAGGGACCACCAGGAGAGAGGTAGGATTCACAGTTTCCAGGGTGTCAAAGATGACACTACTGCATTTCACTGCATTTCACCCCATTTCTGATTCAAAGAGTGAATTCTGTTTCTGAAAACCTTAGTTCTCAGGAACAAGAAAGCAAAGTTTGAGGCTTCGTCAAAAACAAGTGTCTAGTTAAAATGATTCTGGTACAATCCTCCTCTTAATTCTGCAGAGGACGTGGAAGAGGAGGAGGAAGGGAGAGGACAATGAATTTATAATCTGGCTTTTAGTGAGGTGTAAATTTACCACCCAGACTCCCACCCATTACACCACAGACAGGAAACCAGCTGGTGGAGGGGGCAGTGACTTTCTTGTTCCTCCTCACACAATGACTACGTGTGTTATTTATTTCACAGGCCTAACCATGACTGGTATAATTTTTAAATCTCGTCTTTTGCCTTTTTATGTTTTCAGATCAGTTATGCATTTCATCAGCCTCCTGCCCACCAGGAATCATAAAATATGAGCCTTTGTGGGAAAGCAGAGACATAGAAAGAGTTTCTTATGAAACGGTGGCTGGGATTGTTCCAGACACCTCCGGCCAGCTGCTCTCCAGGCAGCATCTTTGTGATACAGGGGACAGTAAACATCAGCTTCAGAAAGTCAGATGGTTGGGCCTTTTGGCTTCAGGCCCGCTGAACAAGTTCCCCTGACTACTGAGGCATGGCTCGGGAAATAAAAGGGCTCTTTAAGTGCTGATATCTTTGGACACCGCTGTGCAATAAAGCTGGAATTGATCCAGGGTATTCCTACCTGCTTTGCATCTTAGGCTATAAACCAAACCCAAACACATCACTTCTTTCCTGGTGCTCGGTTGTCATTAAAGTATCTCCTGCTATTAATTCTGCCCTGTCCAACCTTGAACAACGCAATGTCACTGGGCTGCTGCATTGCCTGTGGTAACTAGAAATAGATTATATCACTAGTGGAGAGGCAGAAACGGCAAAAATATCTTTTTTCCACTCCGCAATGCAGAAGCTGTACCCATTTGCATAAATTCTGCCCACAGAAATTCTGCACCTTGCTCTTTCCTCCTGACAGTAATGTCAGCCGGGTCAGAAGGTGGCAACATGCACATGCAAGGCGCATGAGGCCAGATTCTGTTATATTCTTGATGGCCTTGTAGTCTAACTATAGGAAAGTCATAGATAGAGACAAAAAGGTGATCAGCCCCTATTTATGCAGAAAGTAGATAGGCTGGGATTCTTCAGCCTGGAAAAGAGAGAGAATGAGGTGAAATCTAAAGTCACGCAGCTTTCCAGATAGGGCAGAAAGTGTGCAACCGCTGACTGCAAGAGAGGAGCAGGGGACATTGAATTAAATGATCAGGCAGAACATTTCATGCAACCTGTAGGGAACACTCTTTCACAGAGCCCGTAATTCAGCAAGGAGAGTCACTGCCATAAATTGTTCACTGCCATAAATTCACCACCATAAACTTCTGGAATGCCAAAATTACAAACAGGTCACTGAAAGAGACTGTGAACATTTGGCCTGAAAGGATACAGTAGGCTCACCGTAGAGAGTAGCCCTAGAAGTCCCTAATGTACAGATTTTATTAGAGGTTAGGTAGGTCCCCTGCGCTTGTCCTCTTTCTTCTATTCTTTTTCAGCAGCTGCTACCAATAACTGTCATAGACATGATACTGTCTTGATGGGCTTTTGATTTGTCTCAGTACAGCCACTCTTATGTGATTTAATGGACCGGCTCCTCTTTGGAGTAATTCCAGTGTCTTCAATGAATTTGAAGCAGAAATTATTTCCTACATGTTTGACAATTCCTGCTTTGTTTCCATTTCAGCATTTCCTAAGGCTTAAAAGCTGCTTTTAGCCTCTGAACATTCCCTTTGAGTTCATGTCTTGGTTGTCTCAGTTGTGCTCAGCATTACATTAACACAAGCATTAAAAAAAACCAACCAACTGTAGTGTTTTATTAAATTGTCACAACAAATAGTGCCAACAAGGGGCTGAAATGCTGAGATATCTCGCTGATGGGATGAGGATATACTATATGCCACTCTGGATCTGCGCATTTTTAAGCACCTGGCAAAAGGGAGCAGATAAGCTATAAAAAGCATATTCCTGTAGCAATTATGGGAAACCCCTGTAAGCACCAGTACAGGGACTGGCTACCAGAAAGCAGTCATAGCCATCTGGGTCAAGTCCAGCCCCCTGAGGCAGCTTCCTCATTCTCTGTCTGTTTCTGTAGAAAAGGGAGTACCTAGGAGGGCTTCTGGCCAGGCATGCCTCCAGCTGGGCACCACTTCCCGACGGGGCACAGCCTCCCATATCCTTCTCCCTCTTTCCACTCCCCCATCCCAGTTTCCAGTGAAAGGAAACCTTGAATGTGAGGGTCCCAGCAGATCTTTGCGCCTCTGCTTGCCAGCCTTTCTTCCACCCAGCCTCTAACAGGCACAAATACCATAAACTCTTCAGGGCAGGTGCTGTCTTGTCTCGTTGCACTGATACTGTCTACAGGGGCCTGAATGTAATTTGGACCTCTTATCCAACCCAAAGAACAATAACCTTCTGTCTATCTCAAAAGTGTCTCCACTCTCTATTATGATAAGAGATATAATTGCCCTCTATAACCAGAGAAGGAAAACACCTGGCTGAGGATGAGGGTGACAAATGCACTACCAATTCTTTCTGGCCCTCCCTGCAAGGACAAGATGAAGTGCCTGCCCTCAGGCTTGCTTCAGTGTGGGGAGGCTGTGCAGCGCTGGGCACCTGTGCAGAGGTGCGCGTGGCAGCCACAGGAACACCTTGGCTGTCAGGACCTTGCTGCCAGCTCTCCCAGGTTTCAACCCCTCCTGAGGAAGTGATCTAGCAAAGCAGAGCAGGGATGCTAAACACTGTATTATCATCTGTTAGAAAGAGCGATCTGTCAAGGCTAATGCAGTCCATGAACTGAGTGTTCAGCAGTATCCTGTACAATTTATCAAGAACTACAGTATGAGCCCAATCTTCCATCTGTTTCCTGAAAATGAGCTGGAGAGTCCTTCCTCCTAGCTACTGCCTTGCTTTAAAAACAAGTCTTGCAATTTTAAGGAGAGCCTTTACAAAGCTGGAACAGCAATTAAGCTAGGACGTCTGATCTCACCTTGACTTGCTCTTTCACAATAGCCCTTTCTTACAATATTTGGCACTGGTAGAAGGAACTATTTATTGAGATTCTCCAGCGGACTGGCTCAAGAGAGACAGCAGCTTCCGTATTCTTTTCCTGAAACAGGGCTTCCAAAAGAGCAAAGAATGTTGGTGGAATAATTTAAAATAAAGATGGGCTGAACTTCTACTGGGAAGGACCTGAGACTGCCTTTCTCACTTTTGCTCACCCTCAGTCCCATGGCAATGAAGCAGCTTGCTGCACAGCCCCAAAATCCAGAACGGAGTGGTACTGAGCCCTGCTAGCATTCAGCAGAGCCGATCCTCTGGGTTATGTCTTAGAAACCATTGCAAGACTATTCTGTCTTCCATCATATTCCCTGTAAACTCATGTCACCTGATTAAATAGACCCCTGGGATTCTCTCTCCAAAGGGTATTTGATGAAATGAAACTCATTTCTAATGAGAGAACAGCACCATAGCAAAGCGTGGATGGTTCTTCGGACTCTTGGGACACCTGATTTCATGTACCTACTTACATCAGTGTAGACAAATATACTGTCTCTTTGCTATTAGTGCAGGCTTGAAGTTTAATTCTTGTCCTTTGATAGTAAATGATAAGCCTGTTCTGAGGTTCATTGTGTCAATAGGACATTTTCCGTTTATGTTAATGAATTTTGCCCCAGTGTTAAGAAAGGGTGTTTAGTGGAAAGAAATCATTCCAGAATGCAGCTATCCATCCGTGTCTTATCCACACAATTACCAAAATGATCATCCCTTGCAGATTGCAGTGCTGCCACTATTTCTTCTCACCTTCTGAGACTTGATTTACATTCAAGAGTTTGAGACTTTCACCTGGTTGGCTTGCTTTCCTCTGGCTCTAGTTTTTAAATACACTATTTAGCTTATCCTGCAGCCTATTTTGTCACAGGAGAAAATCCTCTTTTGTTGAATTATATCAACCAGGTGCTCCTTCTAATGCTGATGTTGATGCTCATCCAGAATCTGAATGGGCCTGAGCCAAGCTGAACAATTTCAGGAGTGAGTTTGTCCTTACAGAGCAACTTCAGTTGAAAGATTAAATATTAGATGGGCACTTACAGTTGGGAGATTAATGGCAGTACTTCAAAATGGGTGGCTCTTTTGCCCATCCAGTTCCCACTAGTAATGTCAGCAAGTATATCATACACCAGGACTATCTACCAGTGAGAATTTGTATCAAGCCACCAAGGCCAGTTTAAAATTAAAAATATTGCTGGTGTTATCTCCTGTAGCCAAGGCTTGTACTTGCACAGGGAGTTGGAGGCTCTGTGTAATCTACTGCTAATCCTTTGATAGCTCCTGGTCATATCTATGCTGTTACTGATATTTCCAGCTAAGTGTCGTTACAAAAAGCTAGTTGTTGTAATACAGAACAATTCCCCCAGTTCCTGAAGCCCTGCAAACTCAGAAGTAAATCTTTAATTGAACTCCCTGGTAATTCTGCTATCAGCTTCTGAGCCAGCTCTCTCCTGTATGATTGGGTAAACCTGGCAAACCATGTCTTGACTAATGACCGTGAAGATGGAGCTAGCACTGTGCTCTTTCTGGGCCTCCTCACCTTGTGAATGGGAGGACAAAACAGAGAAGGGTGATTCTGAGAAGCAGTTGTGCCTTTGGAAGGGTGGGAGGTCCTCCAGGCAAGGCTAAGCTGGTCTGGGCAACCAGCCGGCATGGCAGTACTGAAGGGAGCAGCATTTGTGTTACATAGCTTTTGTTTTCTTTACCGAGGCACGGTGGAGGATGGGAAGAGACCTATGTCTGTTCTGAGTTGCCATCAGTTAGTGGTACATTGGATAGATCGATTGGATGGTATTTGCTGAACATTTTATTTTACAAACATGGACGCAGTCCATGCAGTAAGTGCAGGACAGGATGGTGGTATCTTTGCATATACCAGCATTTGGAGTGCCTCCTCCATAGTTACACAACCACATCTGTCTCAGAGTGTCAGAGGCAGTATTAAGCTATGGTCCTACTTCCAAGAGAAGAAGACACAACCCGTATTATTTTAACTGACACAGTAACTTGGAAAATAAACATCAAAATGTTCACAGGGAGAGTAAAAGGAGATATGCAATTATATATTTGGAATTCATATTTATTTTACTTGTATTTATTTTACTTGATTTAGATTTCTAAACATACATGTCAGGACATACCTGAATCATATACAATTATAAACTCATCCATACACACATATCCCCACTTTCACTCACACACATACATATGTGTATGCATGTATGCACTTATATACATACTCAATCTCCCAATGAATATCATGGTTCTGTCTAAATCTGTTACAAGACAGAGGCTGTGTTTCTAACCTTAAACAGGTAAGATCATTAACCTGCAGATAAACGGCATACCTTGTTGCAGAACTAATTGTTCCTAGCAGTTTTAGTTTAGTTGTGGGATGGCTCCATTTTAAGGTAACACTAAAAGAAATTAAACGTGTACTTTTTTTTAAGCCTGTTTTCTTTCTTTGCTCTTCTTTTAATTTCAGGGCTTTAAAATACATTCACCACCTCCTCGGCTCCTTTTGTGGGGTGTCAGTTCTGCAATTTGTCTAGGTTACAAATCGGTTTGCTTTGCAGGTTTGTAGCTTGAACCAGAACTGCTAGTGGGAAACTAAAACGAATAAAATGAAAGATACCCTCCAAGCACCATATGAATTTATAGCACAGATTGCCAGTGCCACCTAGAAAACAAAATGAGATCAAACGCTAATCCGTCTATGTCTGCAGGATTCTATGGAATCCAGCATGGCCAAAAATGGACACATCACCCTTTTTTAAAATATGAGTTACATTTCCCATACGTCAATAGAACAGAAGGATGCAGACTGGCTCTCTCAAGGCATCATGAGTCTTGCATATATGCTTGCATATATTTACTGCATATATATATTTCTGTAGTTAAGTTACTGAAGGCATGTTTTTTCTTAATGCAAATTGCTCTCAAACTACATTTAATAACATACTCCTGTACAATGCAATTCTGTATGTAAGAGCCATTGGTGACCTTCCCTTGCAAACCAAGATGCAGTGAATGTGGTGAAAGCTGTACATGTTTCTGTGATCCCAGTCAGTAGATTTATGATTTAATAAACAGCACAGGAAAAAAAAAGTCAGCTAAAAAAAACCCTCCAGCCCTGCCAATCTGCTGAGAGCACCTAATTGCTCCAGAGCTCAATAAGAAGTCACAGTTTAATAAACTCCACCTGGTGTTGCTTCACTAATGCTGCTTTGTACATCTCTATTGCCCAGGATGTCTGAAGTTGATTTTATTGTTTCAAGTCTTTTGATTATGCTCAAGATAAAATGAGAGATTGCAAATTCCAATTTGCAGTGACCCTGTTTTGTGAAAGGGCCTTGGGACGAGCAAAAATAGAAATGAGACTCATGGTCCTGTGTTTTAAACCATTTATTGTCACTACTGTGTATAGTCTCAATTCTGCAAAGCTTCTTTACCTGTATATTTAAAAGTATGTTTAATATCATTTGTTTTATCCAAATGTAACCATGTATTTAAATCTATACCTACACAAAAAATCTCGGCTGATTGAAGTCATAATGCAAAATGCAATAACTGAGTTTTCATAGCAAGTTAGAATGAAACTTAACACAGTTCTAAACAATATGCAAATTGTGACATACATTATAGCTAATGTCATAAGAGGAAGGGAACATTTCTGGTATAGGGAAAAGATTGACACTGACAGCTAATGGAGGAAAAATACGAAACTCCTAAACCACACCAACAGCACACACTAAAATTGAAGTTGTCACAGTGCTAAGAGCTCTAGAAAAGAAAATACAAAACTCTCTATCCATCTAGCCAACATCAGAAAATGAGGCAAAAGTGGGAAAGCAAAGAGGAGTATAAATTCATTCCAATTGCTCCCAGATGCCTCAAGCAGGGAAGAGGAGGAGATTAAATCAGCTGTATTGAAAGAGAGTGGATCCAATGCATCCGAAGCAGAGCAGGACAAAAGTAAATTGAAGCCCACACTACTGGTACAGAAAAATGGACAGCCTTTTCTAAGGGAGAACTTGATCTGCGTTCAAGTAAAATGAGTCCTCTGTTTGTTAGATTTGATTTAATAGGAGAAGGAAAAAACCTCATGGATGGACCACAGGAACAAAAAGCCTGATTTAATTCTAACAAACTACAGTGAATGCTGCAGGTGGAAGAATGACAGGGAGGTCTAAGTGGATAAGAGGTTAGTGTAGATTCCAGAAAAATCAGCCTTTTCAGCCATTCCATTACACCTAACACAGTGCCTGCGGCTCTTTGAGCCATTTGTTTTCTCCTCTTGGTGAGAGATTTATGCTAGTTTGATACTAAGTTTTGCGTATACAGATGCTACAGGATCTGAAAATGCAAAACTAGGAGAAATGTGACAGAAGTCGTCGTTTGCTTTTTCAGCCAAGAGTCTCACGAAGTGCTGGATATCCTATTGCTTCAAATGTTTACTACACCAGACACAGAATAGACAGCTGTGTACAAGCTTGCCCTGGCAAAGGAGCGGGTAACCTCATCTGCCCTTTCAGTCTCTGAGCTTTGATGATTCATATTGTGCAAGAGCAGCTTTGCGTATAAATAAGAGCAGGTTTAGCAAGTGAAACCAGTTAGCCGTTAAACACAAGCTAAATGCATGCCTCCTAACAAAAGGAAGAGCTTGAAGTCAAAGAGCAACAGCCCCTTGCTGTGAAACGCTTTCCAGAATTTAATTTCACATGTAGGACCAGTAGCACGCACAGCAGGAAGGCAGAATGAATCATGTGGGGATGTCGGGAATTGGGATGAGAGAGCATTGCAAAAGTACTCATAACATAAATTACTTATCATCCTGTCCTTTGTTCTTCAAACAGAGATGACTTTGGCACTGTGTCCTGTTCCAAGGAAAGAGAAAAACCAGGAGGGTTCTAGACTGAAGGCTAATCCCACCAGCACTCTTACTGTCCTGAAAGGCAGCGCAATTGTTTCTCATTCAATGCTGTAATACAAGATAAAGGAGAGAAAATAATATTTTTAGAAAGTAAGAGTAGGTTTTTATTGGCCTGTTTCTGTGTGGACTGGTTTATTTCAGAGAGGATGAGAGAGAAAAAACATCATTCTGGTTTAACGGAGTTCCTGCCTCTTTTCACAGTCTTTTGCACTATTGTACAGAGTAAAGTGCAAAGCAAAATGTGTTCCCATATTTTGGCAAAAACAGAAATTAAAAAAACCTTCCATTCAGTTGATGTCCAGTTTGGCCCTGCCTTATCATTCATATCACAGCCAGTTCAGCTGAAAGAAAAGGAGCCACTGAGGAAGAAGGTGTTTTGCCTGACTCCTCCTCAGGGCAAGAGCACACATCCTCAGAACAGTTTATACTTGTCGCCATTTCACAGAGGCTTTTATTGCTGAAAACTGCCTGCCCAAGTGAGTCCATTTCACCTACCTTGTGGAGAAAAAAAAAACCTGAAACTCTTCCCATCACATTTCTCTGGACTGGGTGGTTGAAATGGTGTGTTCAGACACCAGAATAGTCATGGTCAGGGAATAGGTACGGGATCAATTCTAGATGCTTATATTTAGTTTTTTGGTGCTCCTAAGGATTGATGTTGCCATATACTTTTTTTTTTCCCCCACTCTTTTTTTCTATTTATGGGTAGACTAAAATACAGACATAGACAACGTTTCCTAAAAAGTGCCTGTTTTAAACAAGGCACCAAGAACCAAATGCCAACGCACAAATCATGAGATCCAACATTCCTCTCCAGTGCTATCTCAGCACAGGTCCTGCTACACACAGAGCATGGTATCAGATTAACTTTTTCAGGGAAGGGGAGAGTGATTTTCGTACTGATGTGGTAGGTAATTCATCTTGTTGTGAATCAATGAAATCAGGGCTAAGACAATCAATACTGGCATAGTTTATCCTCCTCCTTCGGTAATGTGTATTCCTCATCTGCTTTTGCTGCTTCCCATGAAGGAATTACTTCAGACCAAAATCTTCCCTGATTCAGAGTAAACAGTGTCCTGCCAAGCTTTGGGAAACATGAAGATGTCTCATGATGGTGGAGGTCAGTCAGTTCACTTTGCATATGTGAGTGCAGACCAATGTTTTTTTCCTCTGGGACAAGAGAGCAGAGTCAACTGTGGGAGCAGTGCAAAAGCCCAAGAGGCTCTTTCCTCCCCTCCCCACCCCTATAGCAGTCATTCACCTCGGGGCAAAGTGGGTGCGAAACGTTCACCCCATCACCCAGTGACACTTAACTGCCTGTGCTGGGACAAGTGGCTGGACTTCTTGGGAACCTGAGACCAACAGCAAACACACCACAAATGTGTTCAAATAGACATTGTCCTGGCTGTAAAATGTACAAACAAGCAAGACTTTTATAACATTTGGGCTATTTCATTTAGTATGGGTATCTCCAAAATGGGTGCCACGAGCTTGTTTCCCATGATGCCTTGCCTGATGTAGCATGGGAGGTGTAGCACAATGGTATTTCCCTTCTCTTTTGCCTGCCCAGAGCAAGTTCCCGAGGAACTGAACAAAACAAGAGTCCTGTGGCTGGTTGGCTTGGGGCTGAGCAAGTCACCTGCTTGGGAAGTGTGTCTGTCATGTGAGGGGACCTTTTGCTTTTATACAAGGCCAGAAAGAAGCAAAAGCACAGCACTCCATGACAACCTGGAGAATCTGGAGATGGAACCATAAAGGGGTATGGATCTCTAATTCAGAGCAGATTAAAAAGACAGTACTGGAAAACGGATCTGTATTTATAGTCATACCCCACAACGCAAGGGTCATATCGCTTCATTCAGCAGTAGGAGACATAGGACCATCCATATCCTAGACTTAGGTTTGGTTATTGTGCTTTTAGTGTGGGGTTTGGCTTATTTAACTTCTTGAGCCAGATCAGACTAATCCTCCTTTGTAGTCCACAGAAAGAAAGGGGCACTTCCAATCCATTGTTCACCTGATCTATTTTAGATTTCTGCAGGCTAAGCCAAATTAAACTTTTAGTGTCTTTCACCTGTGGTGACTGTTCATTAATCCTTATAAGGTAAAACATTTCATAGACCTATAGTGAATCTCCAATAAATGCAATCTCCTAGAAAATATCCCAGTAAAGAGAAGATAACTTTTACTGTATTAGACAGCTTCTTTCACTAAGCAACACTTTTTAGATAATCCCTTGAATATGCTGCACCACCAATTAACACTAAAGGAGCCTGCTGGAAGGGTAATGTCAATGAGATCCACACTTGGATATCCTGCCCAAATACCCATACACATTGCTATCACTGCCTAGAATCACCGCAGGGGCAGCAAACCCTGCCATCCAAAGTGGGTGAATGTGCTTGTCCATCAACCAACTACCCGCTCTGAATTTCAGAAAGCTGAGATGACATCCCATCCCATCTCCTCCTGCTGGTACACTGAGTCACAGGATGGTGAGGAGAGCCAGATGCTCCTGGTGGATCACATGCACACTAAGAGGGCTCCTTTGAAGGGTGTGCAATTTGCACAACAGTGCAGTACCTAGGCGACTTTCCTTACCTCTCCCAGCTGTCAGCAGATCAGAGGATCCCCTGACAAGCTATACCTGCATGGCATATCATGGGGTGGGAAAGATACCACCACTCTGCATTGTAAATGCATTAAGCAAAGGTGGATAGGGTAGGAGCCAGGTGGGAACTTCATGCAAAACACACAGGACCTGGCAGATCCAAGGACTGCAGCTGATGGTTCCAGGGAGGAGTCATGATTAACATATCTGAGCTGGAAGGACAGGTTAGTCATGCATATGGCCTAAAGCAAGGAAGAAGCAGGAATGAAAGATGGGGAATCCCAAAGAGACTAGAGGTGCAGGTACACACACCCCAATGAAGAAAACCCCAAACTTCACTTTGGGAAGGGCAGCTCACTCTGATGTAAGAAGAACCACATGAACGACTGAACATCCATGAATGCCATATTTACCTTTTCCCCCATGTTAACAGTACATATATGTTCTCATCTCCCACTTAACCAGGGAATTGGCTGCTCATATCTGATATAGGCTGATGCAGGGGTGAGCATGGCTGTGGCAAAAAAACAGCCTTCCCTCTGTTATTCTCAATGCCTTTGTACTTGTGCATGTGTGTCCAGGGCACATCCCACAAATTTTTGTCCTAAGAGGTTAGGGGTGTTGGCTCACAAATTGAGCAGATAGCACGTGGCCCAAAAGGAATGTAACTGATCTGCTGAATGATGTTAAATAGCAAATGTTACTAATTTTCCTACTGGGATGGCTACAAATCCATGGAAAGCTTGAAAACTACTGGTGATCTGCTGATCCAAACGTTTGGAAACCACTCCTCTAGGAGTCTTCTTCAGGCAACAGTGGGAGAAATGGTCTTTCCTTCATGGGAGGAAACAAGCAGAGTTATGGTCACCAAAGTGATCTGACAAGGAGATGAGTTCAACTAACTCAAAGCAGAGCTCTGGCTCTAACCGATGCCTGATGTAAGTTAATCTTAATTTCCATTACAGACATACAAGCAAGGGGATGGGTACACTGTCACCTGTGGTACTTTTCTGGATCCTTTCTCTTATCCAGTACTGCACACAAGACAGTCTGAGATCTTGTAACTGCTGACTCTGCCTTGGTGTAGCTGCCTGACACAGGGTAGTAAGTACTAGGCAGCTCATACACAATAATACATGTTTTAGGAAAAACTTAATTGCAGCCTATATCACTATATCATAGCAAAGTTTTGTTTTCTACACACTAGGTAGACAGGCAAGCCAAGAAGGGGTTGAGGATTTGGGCTGGCTCTGTAGTGAAGACCTATCCTACTCATGCAGAAATACTATGCCAATCACAGAGGATCAGGAAAACAAACTACAACTCCCTAAATTTCTGCATGAAGAAATCACAGTTACACAACTCATAATTGGGTTTACTGCACTTAACTCTCTGTTCTTTATTACAGTGTTGACTAATGTAGTCTTACTTTAGAATAAAACCCTGCTTCTGGTAACACTGGGTTGTTAACATAATTATTCATTGTCTGTGTGTTGTGCTTGTGCCAATGCTAAAGAGCAGATGTTAATAGTGAAATCTGAAGAGTTTGTTATAAGCCAAAATAATTAGCTTCCTGTTTTGTAGGAACAAGTCTGTTGTCCACCAGACTAATTAGGAAGAACATCAGTCAGTCTTGTGTCATCTTGTAAGCAGATCTCTGAAATGTTACTTTTTAAGGTTCGAAGGCCTGACAATGAGGCAACTCATCTGGATATTAGATGAAAAGCCTGAGTGCTTTCATTTATCTCTGTACCACCTTATTCACTGAAGTGTCGTTATATAGCTAAGATGCTGCTATAATTATTTTTGTCCTTGTTACTGTTACATGTTATAATTATGACAACGTTTTATTTTTATTTCTCTAAGTTCTACAAGCTGCTGTGCACAGAGACAGGAAAAAAAAAAAGAAACAAATTCTAAAATCCAGGGAAAATTGAAACTCTACTCAAAAGCAACAAAAGTAGGTAGTGTCCAGTTTAGAAAATATATGAATCAAGTGTAGGGACACCAAGGAGAACAAAGAGAATGACCAAACATCTGAGAAAGGATATGGTAACTGTTTTCAAACACATGAAAGATTGCTGCAAATAACAAAGGAATTAATCTTCCTTCCAGTATTCATGTTAGATTGGACATGATTTAACCTGCAGCAACAAAGATTTCATTGAAAACTTGAGGAAAAAAACTTTCTAATTGCAAGGATGGTGAAGCAGTGGAACAGACTTTCTAGAAGGACTGCAGATAATGTTTTCTCTGAGCAAGTTAGACATCTGCCATCATTGTGGCTGCTGCCATGGGATAAGATTAGATGACCCCTGACGGTTCCTTCTGCTTCGTGACTGTATGGGATAGCTGGGCAGGCTGTCAAAGCAGTGAAATAGACATATTCTGAGATGATGGGTGAGGGTCAGAAGAACAGTAGAGTTGTCTAGGGTCACTGGGACAGGAGCTGGCAGGAGGCTCTAGTCATGACATGTCAGGAGAGCTTAGGTGACAGCAAAGCCCCATGGGAACTACTATAGGACCAGATTCAGGGCTCGGTGGGGTGTGTGGCTGTGGTGTGTCTAAAATGCAGTTTTAAAGAATCTGTGTTGTAAAATAATCTGAGTCCACAGGCTATGTTTGAAAAACAGGCCTTTATCTAACTACGGTGCCGTGCAAACACACAAAAGAAAACTAGTCACTGCCAGAGATGGGTCCACATCCAATTTCTTCAAGTACCAGCCTGTCGAGAGCCAATCACCCTCACAAAAAGCTTTATCTGGAAAGCACGATGGTTAATGGATAATGGTGACTTATTTTTCTAACCAGTTCCCTGCTCACACAGGAATTTTTATAGTTGGCAAGCAAAAACTCAGCCTAAAATATCCAGAGTAGGCTCTAACTGCAAAACATGCCGCACAAAGTATGGAGGAGGGGAGTGGGGCCAGGCACCTAGGTATTTTGACGTATAGTTTGCCCTCCAGTGAGCTGCAACCTCCTTAGGCTGAAACATCACCAAATCTTTTACTACATCTGCTCAAAAAGGCAGGCCAGAAGAGCAGGGATCAGCTCATACGACTCTCTCCTCAGGTCTGTGTTATGCAATGCTGGTTTCTGTTCCTCTTCTTGCAATAATAAGCTGCAACTGCTGCTTCAGGGATTCTACAAAGGGTGCAGTTTATGTAATACCCATTTAGAAATGACAAAGCTTTCTTTTCTGGGCCTTTCATGTAGTAGTCCACCCACATGCAGGCAGTGCACACAAATGACGTATCACCCGAGGGCTGAGACTTGCTGCAGGAATTGATAGTAAGCCGTTGTTATTCTAATTATGTGGCTGTCTTCCTTAATTAAAGCTATGCCACAGGTCATTTACCCTGGTGCAGAGTCCACGAACATTAATCCTGGCAGTGTTTTGGAATCAGAGACTTCTCATTAGCATAGGATTGACTCTGAGGCAAGTATAATCATCTGAAACCCTCTACAAAGGAATGTAAATTAGCATCCATGCCTCCCATCTACTATTGGTATAGTGAATTATTTTACTGGTTAGAAATGAAAATCAGCGCAGAGCAATGACATTCATATTTGCAGCTCAGGCTGTACTCTGTTTGCAGTGAGGATTTGTGTCTGTTTCTCTATCCACAGCCAGAAACTCCAATTATCATCTCTGATGGCTCAGCAGCTCTGGAAGCTCATGCTCCTCCCCATGCAAAGCACTGCAATCTGTTTACACTGAAGTAGTGACTAAGAATAAAAAACAGACTTTATAATGTCTTATTAATCTTAGTGCGCCCCTCTCAGAAGCATGGAGCCCATATTAGGAGTGATTTATGTTTGGGAGTGGTTTCTGAACCCCCTTCTAATAACACGAATAACTGTCCAGCTTGTCTAATCAAGCGATGTTCAAACTTTGGTCACAAACCTCACTTCAAGATAGATCTTTGGTTTTGCAAGTATTGAAACAGACCTTAAAAAGAGAAAAAATGGCTTTTTTTTATCAAGTACCTCAGCACTGATTCCACGCATCATCAAGAACATCTTCCACAGCTAATCAAAGAACATTCCTTCAAGGAGACAAGCTAAAAGTGATCACCCATGCTGGAGCCAAAAAAAAGGACACCACACCCAGGAACAGAAGCCAGATATGCTGACCACTGCTCCTCTATTCCATCTATCCTACACCATTGCTTTTGCATTACTTGATTATAGCAGCATAGTAATAATAAACGTGGTTTTACAATAGGAATTGTTCTTCTGAACAGTGGAGTTCTTCTTTACTTGGAATAATTACTTTTCTGGCATAGTTCCCATCCTGTTCAAAAGCCAAGAAATGGTCACGGCTAATAGCCAACCATGGCCAAGAGTACTGCGGCTATAATTTTGGAAATGCATTTTCAGAACAAAGACTTATGCTCCTGATAGTAAAATACAGTCAGGATACTGAACTGTGATATAAAGTAATATAATGCTTCACTGGCACAGATAAAAAAAAACCTGCATTATTCTACGCAGAAATAGTCAGAGTAGTTCTTCTTGAAGTGGAAAAAGCCAGGGAGTGGCAGGATAAGTCCTATTTTCCTCAGAGTTAAAGAGACTGGTTCTAATGTGTGACCCTTCTGGCAGTATTTACAGGAAGAAGGAAAAAAAAACAACTAAAGAATAGGAAATCATACATTAAAAACAAGAAAAAATAGCTATTGATCTTAAGGGCTGCATTTAGACTGCAAGTGTGCAATGAAGCAATTTCATTCCTATTTAAATTGTATTATCATTTTGATAGGATTACCAGTAGCACAGTGTTCAAGTAGTTCACAACACAGAGGTGTTACTACCAACATCATAATTTTACAGATAGAGAAATGAAAGTCCAAATTCTCAAAGCTGTTAAAGTACACGGATAAGGATAAGGTATCTTGACAAAGTGACTTGCACTATGGTAGATCAGGAAATCAAATTCAGGTTTCTCACTCCCTCAGCAGCACTCAGATAACTAGTCCAAGGTCTGCTTTGAGTGGGATGGTTTTGCTTTTGTTACAATATAAAACAATTTTAACCAAGACCATATGGTCCATATCCTGTAAGGATTTAAGAACTGTTCAATCTCACTTCCACTCTGAGGAAAGTAACATGAATTCTTTTGAGCATTCAAAGTGATCTCAGCGTGTGTGTTTGTTAACAACTCACAACTAATTTCTTTTCCCAGGTATATCTCTGCTTTTAGCAGCCATTTGCTCCTGGTCTCCAGTCCTCATCACACGGTAATTCAAAATCAGCACACTGGCACCAGAATTACTTGATTTTCAGAGTGAGACGACAATGAAGGTTGTGGACACTTCCACAGAGCATCTGAATGACATGATAGAAGGCCTGGAGCTGACAGACGCTCCTTACTCAGCCAGGAGTTGAATGTTTTTGCATCACATGGTTCTAAGGTTTTTAATCTGTTTTCTGGGTTTTTTTGCTGGAAAAAACCAAAAAAGTTGGGAGTTAATAAAAAATGAAGACTGGGCCATAGAGTAGTTTTAGGAGGCAAAAATTCAAACACTCTCCACTGCTCTTTATAATTGAACTTTCTCTCCTGATTAGACATCAAAAAACTTGCAAGCCAAGAGTCCAAACAACGTGAAAGCAAAGGAAGGAATCCCATTGGTTTTAACGGCCTGCTAATACAACTGTAGGGTAGGTAGGCAGCACTTGCTGTGTTTAGTCTAGGCAGTTAACAAATGTGGCAAAGCTGTGGCAAGGAAGTCAATCAGACACGCACAAGCCATAGGACAAGATGTGATTCATCGGATGGGGCTGAGAAAGGTGACCATTGACACTGCAAGCCCATTCCCTATAATCTTTGAGAGGTCATGGTAATCAGGGGAGGTTCCTGATGGTTGGAAAAAGGCAAATGTGAAAAATGTGTTCATGAAGAAAGTCAAGAAGAAGGATTCAGGGAGTTGCAACCAGTAGGTCTCACCTTTCAGTCCCTGCAAAGTTTATGGAGAACATTTCCAGGCACACAAAGGACAAGAGAGTCATTTGGAACAGCCAGCATGGATTTACCAAGGACAGACCACGTCTCTGCCACCTCGTTTTCCTCTGTGATGAGGTGATTGTCTCAGGGGACAGTAGATGTTGACTTTAGGAAGACTTTTGACACATCTCCCTTAGCATCCTTATTCCCAAACTGGCCAGATATAAGTGGACAATAAGATCGGCTAAAATTTGGCCAGAACTTTGGGTTCGAAGGCTTCTGAAGAACAGCACAAAGTCCAGCTGGCAGCCAGGTCATGAAACAGTGGTGCCTCTCTGGGCTAGATAGCACTGTTTAATGTTTTTATCAATGACATGAATGATAGGGTGGAGTGCACTCCCAGCAAATTCATGGAAGACACCAAATTAGGGAGATCAGTTAATAAGTTGGAGGGAAGGGCTGCTGTTTGGAGGGCTACAGAAATAAGCTGACAAGAGCTACAAACTTCAACAAAGGCAAAAGCCAAGTGCTGCATCTGGGACAGAGTAAGTCCATCACCAGTAGAGATTGGAGGTCAACTGGATAGAAAGCAGCTTTGCAGAGAAAGATTTGTGTGATTTGTTGGAGAGTAGGTAGAATATGAATGAACAGTGTGCCCTTTCTGCAAAGAGGCCCAGCCACATACAAAAACATAGCCAGCAGATCAGCGGCAGTTCTCTTTGGGACCTGGTGAGACCACACCTAGACTATTGTCTGCAGTTTTTGACATAGGGAGCCCAGAGGAGGGAAACCAAGATGGTCAGGGGGATGGAGCACAGGGCATATGAGAAAAAGCTGAGATTTGTTAAGGGGAAATGACTGTTGTAGTTGATTACAAATACCTAAAGGGAAGGTATAGAGAAGACTTTCTTCTTAGAGCTGCACAAAACCAGGAAAAAGACACATTACAATATGTTACATTCTCACTATACATCAGTGAAAGAAAATAATTCAGAGGGTGGTAACATATTGGCATAGGTGTCCCAGAGACCTGTTGTATCTCCACCTCTAGAGATACTCAGAACTTGGCCGGACACAGCTCTGAACAAGCTGATGTATCTGGTGCTGCTATGAGCAGCAAGTTGGACTAGATGACCTGGTGAGGTTACTTTCAACCTAAATTATCCCATGATTGTGCAATCTGAGGTAAGCCAAATGACTTGCACTGGACTTTTGGAGCAAGTCCTAACATGACAACTTAAGAAGACAGAAAATCCATTTTTACTATTACTCCATTTTTACTATTACTACCTCTCAAATTGCCTTCTCAGTTGTGATATGTGAAAGAAACAATGACTGCACAGAAAACAGAGATAACAGATTTTTATTTTATTTACATAAACCCCCTTCCAAAAAGCAGATGTTAATTTTAGTGTGCTTTATTAGACATGCTGTCTATGCTCTTGGCAATTTGTATTGTTTGTCATTACGTCCTGGGACAGTCCTCAGGACACATCCACCTTCTCATGAAGTTCTGACTTAACCTCTAATAGAGCCTCAAATGCACCCTCCAGTCATGGTAGAAACACAAATGAAAAGAAAACCTAAAACCCACAGTACTCACAAAGGGCTTTTCCTCTCCCAAGTAATTTTGAACAGACAGCTAGGTCATTCCCTCGCTCTCTGTTTTCAGCTGGGAGGAAGGCCTTGAAATGCAGGATATGTGGGCAGAAGGTATAAATATGTCAATAGCAGCAAGCCGTGCAGGTGTGTGAGGTTAGTCCACAACTTCCCCGTGGAAAGCCAGAGCATGAGGAGGGCAAGGAGCCTTGGGGTGAACACAGTTGACTGTTGCTCCCCAACTCTTTCACTGGAATCCCTGTGCAAGTGAAGCCTTTGCAGCCAATTGCTGTTTTCATACCAGCACCACAGCATGCAAGCACTCTGGTCCTTGCTTTCGTATTGCTCAGACCACACAGGAAAAAATGCAGCTGTTTTCCTAAATAAAGTGTCGTGGGGCTGCATCTGTGTTGTTCATCTGACCTTTTAGACCTTTCTTCTTCCGATTTTACCCTCCACCCAGCAAGTCAGGGCAGGAGAGGGGTATCAATAGGCAAGTGCTGTTTCAGAGACAGTGTGATGCATCACAGGAAGGATGACCCCACTGGGATGTCAAGCTCAAGGCTGGTCAAAAGTTAGACAAAGCTTCATTTGGCTTTTCTGACAGTGAGGAGCAAGGACTGCAGTTGGTGGGTTTGCTTCTGCCACAGAAAAGGGTGGGTAGGTGGTGGTTGCTCTTGGGAGCAACACAGGGCATGAGGAGCTGTGCCTCTCCTTCCAGGTGCAAACTCAACCTTCATCACCTTGGCCCTGGCTGCAATAAGCCATTGGCTCTGCAGCTTTGGCAAAGTGGCAAGTTTGCGAATCTGGCCACCAACTTCCCTTGGCAGCTGCCTTGTTTGCCTGTGCCCTACATTGACTGTGGAAGAAAATGCCCAGGACCAAGAGGGAAAGAATCCAAACCCAAGCTGACACAACTCATTTAGGCTTGGCAGGACAACTGGACAACTGTCAGGGAGCAGCCTTTCTGGATTCAAAGCTAGTGAAAGGATGGAACTGGCAGAAGATCTCTGCTGCCTGTATTTCTTTAGAAAAGCTTTGTTTGTTGTGCCATCAGTCTTGGAGCAAGGGCCTTTGAGGGAAGAAGAACATAGCTACAAGAATTTTACTTGGGTCTGGAGAAGAAAGGGAAAGTAGGCCACAGACTCCTTGGGTTTTGTTTGTTTGTTTGGGTTTTTTTCTTAAAACACATAAGGCAGAGAAAACAAAGTACATTATTATACAGCAGGGATGTGCAGCTATGGCCTCCTATATGTGCCCATGGGGTGTCCATCTAGCTCATGACTGCTGGAGTCAGCCTGGCCCAATCCACATTTAACTTGCTGAAACAGAGCAGAAACAATTAAAACATTGCAGTTAATCTTCATGCAAGGTCCCCACGGATTACGTAGGACTACTGACTTCAGTGGGATTTAGGTACCCTGTACAACTTTGGGAAGCTGGTTTTGAGGGTCTCCCTAGATGCTGTAGCTCTGAGTCCCTCCTCCAAGCACTATGTCTGACTTAAAGCTCTTGATTACTGGTGTGTATGTGTGTATCATATATCAAGTCATCTGGCAATAAAAAATACACATTTCTCAGACTTCTATCTCTGGCTGACAACCACAAAGCTATCTTATTCTAATGTATGTAAACTAAAGCCATTTTCTTACTAAAGAACTGGCAAAGCCTCCTCCCTCTTGCTTGAAGCACTTACAGCCCTTTGTTTAAGAATGCACCAGCATGAGCTAGACTGCAGGAGCAACCCTGCTATCCAAAACGGCAAAACATCATGCCCGACTGACTTGTCCAAAACACACACAGAAATGAGGAAGAAATCGCAGTTCTGGGCTGGGAAAGGTGGAGGAGGGAAGTGGCTCCGCCGGGCAAAGCAGACAGAGTGGCCACATGGAAAGTGGTAAATCTGGGAGACTCCCAGTTTCTGAAGCTGGACTCATACATCGTGACCAGGGTGAGATGGAGGGGCACGCCTGCAGTCGTTCCCGTCACCTCAGTCTCCTCTGGAAAGGAGATGTGGCATCCTGCAGGTGGATCCCTAGTCTGCGTAATGTGGGGTCAGGACACTAGCATGTCTTTCTACATAGTCCCAAGCAGACCCACTCCAGCCACAGCAGTGCTCAAATCAGGACTGGTCAGCCTATTGCGATGATGTATGGTTAAAAAATAAGGGAACTGAACTAATGGAAAGTGCAGATCCTGTTTCTGTTTGACAGGATTTGAAACGTTTCTTTTTTTTTACCAATCTATTTTTATATCCTTCCTAAGAGTTATTAAATTAGCTTAAAAACATAACTGTTAATTATCAAACACCCAGGTTTCCAGGTTAAAAAAACAATCATAATTTTCAAAAAGTGATAATAGACATGATTTAGATATATGAACATATAAAGCCACTTGCTAGAAATATTGTTCCTAGCATGACAAACAGCAAACACTGAAAAATTTGCTGCTAAGTTTCATCTCAAAAAAAAAAAAAGAAGTCCACACTGCTGAAAACATTTTAATATTGAATAACTTCAACATCTGGAGGTACAAATGTCATTTCAAAACTAAAAACAAGAAGGGGGGGGGGGGGGGGGGTGTGTGGTGCGGAGAACAAAACCAAATAACAAAACACTTCCTACCAAGTCCAAATGCTGTAAATGATGAAAAACTCCTTGGTGAGTGGCGCCGTGTTTGGATGCAAGCCTGGATGGCATAGTAGCGTTTTGAGTTACCGACTCAGCCTTTGCAAACACCGGTGATGCAAACGCTCGCCTTTCATGGGCTTGTGCGCAGAGCCCCTTGGCTCTGGGGCAGAGTGTTCGGGGAAATGCTCTTGTTGTCTGTGTGTCCCCAGCCGGTGTGTGGGGCCGCCTGCCTCCGCTCGGATCAGCCCTGCGGCGGCCCCCGGACGGGCGCGGGTGCTGGCCCCGGGGTAGCGCGGCCGCTGGCCACGGGTGTTCCCCGCGTCGCTGGGCGGACGGTGCCGCTCCGTGGTGCAGCTCCAGCACTGCAGGCTCGGCGGGGTGAAGCCGTCGCTGGCAGCCTCCCCGGCTCCGGACAAAGGGAATGGAGAAAGGCTGGGAGATGAAATGCCGGGTGTTATATCCGGACAGGGGATTCAGCTTGGCCGGGCTCAAAGGATGAGTCTGAGGACAGCCCCATGAGGTGCCAAGGGCTGCGGTGGATTTTATCTCTTACAACAGGGGCTCAGCACGATGGGGCCCAAGCTGAGACTGTAGCATCTGAAAATACAGGCCTGAAAGGGTTCATTGTGGGACCCGACAAGTCAACGAAAGAATACCCTCCAGAGCAGGGTGGACCCCATGTTACAGAGGATCCCAGCTGGCTAAGAACCGGGTGAAATTAAACGAAAATTCCTCTCCTTTGTTTATCTTGCTGGATGATACAAGGATTCCGAATAAGGATGTTTATAAGAAGCCTTGTTTTGTACACGGGACCAGCAGACCCTTGTGTTGTGCTGCAGCTGGTATTTACAGTGGATATTTAAGGAGATGTTTCAGTGAGAGACCAAGAGAGGCCAGAGACAGAAGAATGCAGTTCAAGGCCCCATTTCCAGCTTGCCTAGACAACTGGGGCAGACAAATCCCCCTCTCCAGCCCCTTGTGTCCCTTACCTGTCTCCACTGTGCCCCCTCTGCCATTCCTGACACTCCGGAGCAGTGCCCAGCGCAGAAGGACATCCATCTAAGCAATCGTGCAGATAGATAATAGGAATAATGCTAACAGATGGCACGTCCGAAGGGGAGACGCTGCCGCCAATGCAGGCTGGCGGACAAACATTCCTGCTCTGGCAGCTGGAATAACGGTAGCGCAAATGAAACACGAACAATTTCCTCCCTGCCAGCAAAGAAAATAGCTCCAGGGAGAACACAGGGAGAATAATCGTCAGCCTCCTCTAGGTATCATGGGAACAGCGGCCATTCAGTAATCATGGAGCAAAAAACAGCTTCTTATTTTTAATACAGAATAAAACCCCAAGAATTTAAGAACAGGTACTGTACAATTGCTAATCAGCTGCTCCAGTGCCCACCTCCTCCTGACCTTTCACTGAAAGTCATTGAAGTGAGGCATACAGGAGCGTTACTGTAACCAAAATGGGCTCGTAACAGAGGGTGAATCTCTTGTCACAGAACGATGCAGATACGGCAAATGGTTCACATTCTTCCTGCTCCTGTCTTCACAGAAGATGCTGATCATTAGAGCAGTGAAATTCCTCCCAGCTCCAGCCCCTCTCCTGTGACTCAGCCAGGTCTCCCTTTCTGTCTTCAGGTGCTTTTTTTTCCCTTTTAGCCATGGTTAACATACGCTGCAGCCTTATAACATGTACCACAGGCCCAAGAGAGTGCCCCCAGAAACTTTCAGTAGCAGCAAGCAGGGTTGATACTGGCATTCACAGCAACATGCATGGGTTATCTCTACTGATATCCAAAAAGCTAGACCAATGCAGAAGCCCTGTATGCCTCAATGAATTCAAAATGCTGTAAATACTTGCTGGTAATTCATAAAAATATACCCATGACTGGTGCTATTTAGTTCAGTGGAACTATTCCTTGCAGAGAGAACTGTGTCAGACTAGCAGAATAGCTGTACTCAGGCTTTCCAACAGCAGCTAATTATGGATACAAAGGGAATATTAAAAGACAGTCATACCTCCATGATGTGTTTTCCCAGTTTCTAGTAACATCCCATGCCACTGGCATATTACCTGGCTTTTTGGCTCCTAATACAGGAAATGTCCTTTTACATCCTGAGGAATCCAGCAGACACTGCTGTCCTCATGCCAGCAGATACCAGGACTAACTCCAAGCAGTGTTCTCAGGCTCAGCTATGATCATTTTATGTCATAGGCTCTACTTCACTCATATTTGCAAATTAGCTCGTTCAAGAGATTTCTCTGAAATACAGGTTTTGTATATGGATGGTGCAGTAAATGTATATGGCTACCAGATTTTCCTATCTGCAGTAACCCACTGAGTAACATGCCTCTGGCTCTGGTATAAGAAAACTGATGAATACTAAACTGCCGTGAACACACACACATTGAAATGAACATGACTGCTGTTTGGGAGGGAAAAAAAAAAGGCAGGATATTTCTATATCCAGGGGTTGGAGAGCAATTGCTTTTCATACCTCACAGCTTGGCACAGGCAGACCAGGAGAAGTTAAGAAGAGGCCTGCTCAGCTCTTACCATCCTTTTCCTTTCTCTTCGTCTGCCCTCACCTCCCTCCCCCTTGCCTCTGCCTGTAAAACCCTGCTCTTATTTCCTCGGACAAGGATGCAGCAGAAATAACAGTGATAGGAGGCATGTTTTCCTCTGCTAGATTACTCGCACCCAGGAGCCCCACTCCAAAATGAATTCTCCAGCCACTATCTCTCATCCAGCCTTAGCAGTGGAAAAAGCCCCAGAGGGTGACACGAAGCAGGTGATCCTTCTAAACCCTTTTTTGCCTCAGTCTGATTCAGGGAGGATTGAAAAATTCTGCACATTCTTGTAAGAGCAAATAATAACTAGAAAGCCTCTGGCGCTTCTCAGAGAAATACCTGAATATATTTTGCCAGGAAGATTGGTTGAATGCTGTTGCAGCTTCATAACCCTTCGTTTCTGTACACAAGGCCTCGAAACCATTAAGGTCTTAGGGGAGAGCGGAGAGGCGGAGAGGGGAGGGGGGCGAGGGTGACTGGCTTGTGATGTGAGCAGCAGCCAGGACTTTGGCACATCTCCTCCCTGTGATGGGGAGGATTTGGTTTCCATAGCAGCAACAGCGTGATTCCTCCTCCCCCCACTTCCTCCCCAGGACTTGTATTCTACAATTGCATTGGAGTTATGTTTCACCCCAAGGCTTTCATTTTCCTGCTGCACAGTCTCGTCGTGCTCCAGCAGGTCTGCTTGTTGCCCACGCTGGTTTGGGGAGTGAGGCGGGGGCCCTGGGGATGCCATGCAAGCATCGTTCTTGCCTTCCTCTCCCTATTAACACCGCTCCACAAAAGACACAGTGTTCCCTGTCCCCAACTGACTCGTCTTCGCTGAGGTTCCCCTTTTCCTCGCTTGTCTCCAGCAATCAGCTCACGCATGCCTGGCTTTCCATAACAGAATGGAGCTGTGTGCAAGAGCCAGGCGTCTGCACAAAGCCAGAGTGCTGCCCGCAGAGGAAATGTCAATACAGGAACACCACGCTATTCACAAACCCTCTCTTTATCCTGCAATGGAGATGCTTGTAGCTGCGAAAACAGCCATACCTGCATATACTCCCCTTTTGATTTTACCCACACGAAATGTAGAAAGTCTCTTGTTTCTCATGTTGTATAGAAGGACTTCTTCTCACCAGCACAAAAGAGAGGAAAAACCACTCTGCAATAGTGTGGTGTGTAACTGCAAACCACACCAACTATTCTGGGGACTTGTAGGAGGATCTGGAAAGCAAAGCCAATTCATTTTTGCATCTGATCTATCTTCAAAACAAGTGCTCCTTTAATTTTACACATTTGACATTTGTCTGCTTTAGAACCAAAGGACTAAATTCTGTTCTTAATACCATAAAATGTTTTCTAGTTCAGCAGGGAGTCCACACAAAGATGAGGCAAAATTCTTCCTGATTTTGGCAGGTTTCCCAAGGTATGGGTGCATGGTATGTTGTGCATGCATGCTGATTCTACCTGTGCTCTGGGAGACGCCAACACACATATCTGGGACAGATACACCCTGAAAAGTCCTGCTAGCAGGCAGCATGGGGATGCTGGGACTCAGCGGCAGACAGACACAGTCCCCAAGCTTTTAGATCACAGCTGGCACCGGTCCTACCAACACAGAGGCTGCCAGGCTGAGCTAAGGCACACGCTTTTTGGTGCAGGCTAACGATGTAGGGAGCAAAGGATACAGAGCCTGGCGCAGCATGGTGCCTTGGCCTCTTGTGGAGGTCTCAGTCCATCCACTGGTGGGAAGTGCATGGTTTAGCATACGCCCATGCTCAAATACTGGTTGAGACTACTCCCACTGCCCCTTGTTCCAGCATTTCGGGCAAGTTCACTTCTCTAAGCTAAGAGAAAGAGAGTTCCCTTACTGGCATAAAGATGTTTTTTCACCAGTCAGAGGTGTTCTTTATAGTTACTAATGTTTCTAAACACCTTGAGAGAATTCTTTTTATTATTGCTTTTAGTAATACTACTGGACTGATGTGGTGGAAGAGCCCCAAAGACTGCACTCACAAATCAAGACCTCCTCGTGGCAAGTGATGCTGAGAAAAATCTGACCACGAATATCCCATTAATTTCCATATGTCACTGAATTCTCCAGTCATCTTGGAAGAGCCTTTCACTGGAGCACAACATCTGTTCTGGCTCAGAAAGATGATAGTAAACATCACATCTTAATTAAAACTGTGTACAGTTGTGGGAGACATACCAATACTTCCTAGAAAAAAAAGATCTTACTGGCTTTGCTCCCAGGTGCTGACAAGAAGTGCCTGGTACTTTCATTGGTAAGAAAGCCCTTCTATACAGCATTTCAGAGCTAACAGATGTAGATCACACTTTCAGTATGGTATCTGTTAGGTAAAGGGACTTAAACTCTACCCTTCTTTTCACTATACTGGAAATATCTCTCTAAATAAAATTACTCTTTTCAACCATTCACAAATCAGGGCAATCTCAGTCAAACTCACAAACTGACTGTGATGCAAATATTTTTTAGTTTCTCCTTGCCTTTCTTGCAGACCTGGTAGCAGAACTAACATAGTGATCCTCTCACTCAGATATGAATACAACAGCTTCAAGAACCTGTTTTCAGCATTTGACCCTTGTTTGGGCACTATGAGTTTCCCGAAAATTAGAATTTCATATGAACTCTGTTCTAAAACATTTCTTTTTTTTGGTTTGAACAAGTGTGAAACCAAACTGGAAACTCCTCAAAGGCTGCATCAGCTCACTCAAATTGTTAAAACATCCGTTTTAGTTTAATTCATTCAATAAAAGAACCTTTGTAGAACCCTTCAGGATCTATCATGATACAGATATAAAAACCGAATATTCAGAATATGTAAGTGAGAATATGAGTTCTGCTGAGTATCTGCTGAAGGCTTCCATGGTTCCCATATCTCACTAAGTTCCTCTTAGGCCATGCAGCCTGTGAATTCTGAATCCCCATTGCCAAAATATCTTTTCAGGAGGTAAAATAGGTGCTGTTCTTCTTATCTAAATGCAGATGTCTGCCATGTAGGCACCCACACCTGAATCAGGTGGCTTAGAAGCCTTTTGTAGCCAAAACAGGCCCTTCTGGATGCAACTTGTCAGACCTAAATAGCCTAGGACGAAAGTAAGCAGCACGCAGCTTCTCTCTGCTGACTACAGAGGAGTCTTGGTTGACTAAAGCAAGTGGAAATATCAGTATTTCATCTGTCTGAAGTCAAGAGTCACAGAATGGTCTAAGGTAGTCTGGAGCTCCAAAGCCCCACTCAGAGCAGAGCTAACTTCAAAGTTAGATCAGGTTACTGAAGTCCTTGTCCAGCTGAGTATTGAAATATCCATGGCTGGAGATTCCATTGCCTCTCTGGGCAGCTTCCTCACTGGGAAGGAAAAAATCAATCCTTATATGCAATCGGAATTTCCCTTGATATGACTGTTAACTGTTGCTCCTTGTCCCTTCACTGAGCAGCATGAGGACCTTTCACTCGGGGTTTGTCTGGCTCTGCCTTTCTCTATAATCCTGCATTAGAGAGGGCTATAAAGGCAGGAGTAAATCCCATCCTTACCTCCCTGGTCATGGGGCAACGATCATCTCTGTATTCTTTGAAAACTCAGCAAACCCCAAGATGTTTCAGGTTAAGTACGGCATGCTCAAATGCTGGGATTTCCCAGAAAAGCCTTTTTCTCACCAGAAAATTTATAGCTGGCACTAGTGCTGAAGTGGGAAGATTTACACTAGGCCACTATTTTATATTCTATTTTGAGTTCATCCTTCCTTTGATAGCTGAGCTGGATTTACACCTCTTGGTATAATCTGATGTTGGTACAAGCATGTGTTTTGCTGTTGGTGGCATAGCACAAAGGCTGTCCCGCAATCCAGGATATAATTCTTTCCTTGTAGGTCTTTCAGTCTATATAAAGCACAGTGTAACTGATTACAAAGCAGATAAGCAGAGCACATAGATCACAGCTGCAAGGCTGTGACTGTGTAATGAAACCTAGGAATGTACTCAGGATTTAACTTACAGCCTGTTTTGATTAGTTCCATTTCTTTTATTCTTCTAGCAGTTTTGTGATTGAATTGTTTTCAAGAAAATTAACAAGCAAATAAAACCAATACAAAACTCATCCTATTTTATTCCTGTTTCCGTTGGGTAACAGTATGATAGCACAGTAAGTCAGCTCTACATGATAAATATAAAAAAGCTGATATTCAATGAATTTTTGTTAGGGACTTTGTTGACATAAATGCTGACCATAATTAAAAGTTCATTCTGGAGCTATTCTGCCTTTACTGAAGGCAAATGAATGATGGTATAGCCTCACATTCAGGAAAGTCCACAACTGCAAAAATGAATTGCATAGAATTAATCAAAAATTCAGAGCTCGGTGATTTGTGTCCTTGTGAAAGCCTAGGCAGATCATTTCATAGGGTTTTATTTTAAAAAGAAAATAGAAGCTGCATAAATATGTAAATGAGACATCCAAGAATAAGCAAGTGGGAGAAATATTATTGCTATTTGGCGGGCTAGCCTGATATATATATATATATTAACAAAAACAAGCTTGGAGACATTCATGCCTCTTGTGTGCATTTTTAAACACAGATGCATAGCTGAAAGAGTGTGCCTATGCATGTAAATAAGTGATAAAAATACGGATGGAAGCATATGCATTCAAATGAGTTGGCACCTCTTTTCAAAGAGCAGAGAGATCTGTATGTTCTATGATTTCCTTTAAAGTCCAAGAAATCTTTCTTCCTGGGCTTATCTGCATATTCTCAAGCATAAAACAAACTGTTCCAAGATACTGGAGACCTTCACCTTCATTGCGATATTTCATATTTTCTGCCAATAATTCTATGCTCTCTCTCAAAATATTTCCCATGTGAAGCTTTCACATATTGATCTAACCACCATACTCTTCCACAGCAGTACTATTGTTTGTTTTTATAAATTACTTGTATTAAGTAACTATGGTAATCATTATGCGGTAGAGTTTGGTCTCTTGAAGATGTCCCCCTATAGACTGATGGTTATAGGTTTTCCCGGTCCAACTCACGGAGCACCCTTCAAAATCCAGGTCTGGTTGCCAGTGTACTGGCTTGAATTGTACCATCACATCACCATAGAAAAACAGTATCATCTCAGTTTATACCAGATATGATGGAAAAAAAATTAGAAATTAATACTAGATAATTGAGAATGAAGCCTACAATGCACATTATTAAAGAAAGAAATAACAAGAGACAGATTTCTTCATGATCACTTGCTGGAAAAAAAAATGAGGATTTTGAAAAAGTTAAGGCAATGTAGCAGAATGATGTGCTAGATAAGAAAAGATCAGAACCACTGGCAATGCTCAACTGTGAATAAAATATTGTAATTTTTACTGTCACTTCTGCAGGCCAAAATGTGAAAACAGGCACATAGAGGGACACTGAAGGACTAATTGGTCTAATCTGTCTTAACAGATAGGAATACTGTGGAGACTCTAAAACAAAAATGGAATAAACACATTCTCAATCAAAGAAGTGCACTGAATTAGAAGCTAAATATTGATCTAGACATGCAGGTGATAGGAAACAAAGGAAGCTTCTTTCGTTAGATTAACAGATGAAGCAATTTCAAGTAGTTCCAGTGCAGTGGTCCTATAGTATGGCTGATAAAGCAGGGTAAACTTGCATCCGAATCTCATCTCTAATAGTCATCTCAATCTGTGAATCCTCCTGGATAACCTCTGAGGACAAAAAGGAATGTTTAAAAGGGATCTTATTTTTCCAGCATCCAAGTTCCCTCCTTTCCCATAGGTCACTAGCCAAACTCAGGACAGTATCCAGAAGGTGGTTTTCGTTTTTCAATCCGTACGTCACTTTGCAGCTTCCCTTCCTCTCATTCTTTTCCAAGTCCCTCATGGCCATCAGTCTAATTAGGTCTCCTGTGGGAAGTAATGAACTCCAATATTCAGCCATTGCAGCAAAGAACTTCAGAGTATGCATCCTGTATGGCAGCTGAAAGACCACAGCCTGGTTGACTTCACTATAAGGCTTTGCAGTCAAGATGAAGCACCAGCCTTTGGTCCAATACGGTTCCATATTTCCCCATTTAGTAAAACTAATGCCATATTTGCACCACCTGCCCAAGGGGTCACACTGAGTCTCTGTGTTTCCTGTAGAAGGAGGCAGCACTGGGCAAGTTTGGGTACCTTAAAGAGAGTGTATGCTGTCCTCCAAGTTTGACCAAAATATATTTTACCACCAACCCCTTTTGGATCAAGTATACTACCAATGGTCTCTTCCTCAGCTTGCATTAAGATGAGGCACTGCATGGAGAAAGAAAGGAAATGGCCCTTTGAATCCTGTGGTCTTTGTGCTTTTTGCAAACCCATACGGCAACAAGGCACAGCACTGCCCTTCTCCACTGAGGTCCTCAGGCCACCGTTAGTATTTTGACTAATAATACTACATCCTCCTCCTGTTTTTATGGGAGGTTTTGTGCTCTCTATAAACAAAGTAAATTTTCTACTCCAAATTATCTGGGATTATTCACTTCAATGTTTAAATACACTCTCTTTGGTAATATTTTTACTCTTTATATTCTTGTTTTCACAAGCTTTTATTAATTTTTTTGTTTGCACTTATTCTGCTGTCAAGAGGATTTTGAACTCATATCCGTAACCACACTTTCAGTTACCAAGCAGCTTATACATGGGGAAAGGTAATTCACACTCCTTCAGTCAAAGGTCTAACCTAATATATCACCACCGAGCAGTAAATTTAAAACTAAAACAGTGACCGCCACAAAACATTTTCTTTGATCTGTTCTCAAAGCTGAAAATTCAAAAATCTCTCAAACTCAAAACACACCTATGAAAACTGCAAACAGGAGAAAAAAATGCTACAACAATTTCAAATTGTTCTCTCCGCTCACTTCATAAATACATAAGAATAAAAATGCTGCTTCCCACAGTGGATAAGGCAGGAAGTAGGAAACAGTTCAAAATTTCCTGAGATGGTCTGTAGAAACTGCATACCCAAACTGAATTTGAGAACAAAATGGTCAAAGTTGGTTTTTTGCTTTGTTCATTAAACCAAATGATTTATGAAAACGGTAACTTAGAATGTAGTTACTACATTATTCCAACAACACTGATTTTTATCTAAACAAAAGGCCTTACCTATGGCTGGAAATTCTGACTGCTTACAGAGGAAATTTTTTATACTGTGCTTCTTGCTAGAACAAAAAAGTATCCTGGCATTCCAATCACTTAAAAAAGTGTGCACTTTACACAGAGGGCCTTCTAACAGCAGCTGGAGCCAGTCTAAAAATGTGAAAGTGCATTACAGGATAATGTCCGAGGGTAGAGAGCTGTGGCTTCTGAGAGGCATGAGGGTCACAAGCTCTTGCATCACATCTCCGAAACCAACTTTGTGTACCATGCCTCATGAAAAACGGCTGTTTTTTCATTGCAGATGCTGAGTTTTTGAGGTGCCCTAGGAAGATCTAAGCTCAGCTGCAGACACCGCCCAAAGACATCTTAAGCAAAGCCATGGAATTTCCATTCTTTGTGTGTCTTGTTGAAATCTCCCCTGCTCCTTCCTCAGCTTTGAGAGCATCTGGCATGTGTCTCATGGATCTGAAATTTTGGGATGGTGCTTTTAGGGCCTGGAAGTTTGGCAGAAACCTACAAGCCTCTTGATCTGTAGATCTAGAAGAGGATCCCTTCAGATCTTTGTGCTATGTCTGCAGAGTTGACCATCTTGTGACCTGTGCTAACGTCATTACTGTCTCTGCTAGTGGCATTGCCCACAGAGAAGAATAAAACCACTGTAAATTCACAGCTTAGAAGTTTCTCCTTAGTGCTTTCTTATGAGAAGTGTGGTAACAACAGGATATTCAACTGACCGCTCCAAATCTTGAAGGATCTACTGGTACCAATATGCCTGAGCCTCTCCCCAGGAGCTAGGTAGGATCAAGGATACAGGAGGTTTCTATTGCTCCAAAAGTAGTGTTCAAGATGCTAAGTAACTTCCCCTTGGGCAGACTGGAGCAAAATATACAGTAGATCCTACTTTGACCTGTTCCATGTGTTTCTAGCAGAACCCAAGATAACTGGTTCATTCCTCTTCATGATCTGCCTCTTTTCTGCCTTGCCCAGAGTCTTAGGTGGCTGTCATATAAGTAAGTAGTATTTTCACCATCTCTTTCACGGGCACCCCCTTGCCGTGGGGAAAGAGCTTGCGTGCCCTTGTGAAGTTGAGAGCTATGCTGGTGGTGGCATATGCCTCCGGTAGGGTCTCCCAAGCCAGACAGGTCTCAACTGAAGGGTCAGACCAAGTGTGTCCACGGGCAGGATGGGCTCACTAGCCTTCGGGCAACCATCCTAGGAGAAGGACAACTCTAACTCCAAACCCGGGCAGATGGAGCTCGTTTAGCCCTGTAAGGCCATCCATCTAAGAGAAGGATACTCTAACCAAACCTACGCCCTGAGGACTTCGCTGTCACCGTCCAAGCTCGCTAGGCCCTGGCAGATGAACCTCAGGTGTAAAGGGTGGGGCCAGTCTCGCGCACGCTGCGCCTCACCTAAAAAATCCACCGCGCAGGCTTGAAGGGTGTACTCACATTTGCAAAGCCCTGTAGCGACAGGCAAGGGACGAAACGGCAATACCACCCAAGGAGACCCTCCGGTGTGCTCTTTGCAACCGGTCTTGCCTATCCCGCATTGGCCTTTTCAGCCATCAACGCGCTTGCAATAAGCGTGGGCAAAGCCCTTGCCAAATCTTCGTCTGAGAAGCCAAGCCATGAATGAATGAATTTTCACCATATTTAGCACCCTTGTCCTCTCTGCTCTCCTAGGCATGCCTTGTCCACTGTGAAATTACTTCTGCCGTAGTAATTAGTATGGCTAAAAGTAGAAATGTTAGTTTAAGTATTCACACAGGAGGGCACTTCTCCCTTTTAGGCAAGATGTTCAGATGGGGCCTCATAGCAGCAGAGGGCCTGGACTTCTAAGCAAAAATTTGGGATTTGCTCCATAACAAACAAGAAAAGATTCTTCAAAAATGTTAAACTCTCAGCTCTTGAGCCAAACATACCTCATGCCATTTATTCTCACAGCTAGCTTCAGAGAAATATTACGATAGAAAATCTTCCAAGTCTGAAGAATTGGGCTGTTAGCCAAACTGAGTGCAATTTCAAAAAGCAGCTTCCCTTCCATATTTTCAGTCCAGAAATACAGCTGCAGTGGGTGAGGGCAGATTTGCCCATCATTGCAATTATTTTGGACCTAGAAGTGTTCCTGGAGTCCTGCACATAGAGATATACAGCGGTCATTATCTGCAGTCATTAACTGTGGTCCACTCCCTGCTTGCATAGATTGGAGTGCATGATATGCCTATAGCAGGGTTTACATTACGGATGAAGAGAGAGGAGAACTGGGACATGTCCATAAGCATTCAAAACTCCAACCTTTCCAGGTTCTGGGGGAAAATCCTGACCACACAAAGAAGCCTGTGGCAAATAACTATGCATCAGAAGATGCTTGGCAGCACTGCTCTCTGCTTGGACAATATGGTAGGAGGCCATGTTTCTACATGGATAAACTCTTCTTCAGCTAAATCTTTAATGAGCAGGTGTGGAAATGTCTTTATCATCATGATGTTGTATTTTTCTGCATCTTCTATCCAAAAGTGTCTCACTATGGATATCTGTTTCAGGCTAGCTGCATCCCAAAGGACATTTTTATTCCCTGCTTCTGTTTGTTTATAACAGCTTCCAAGGCTGCTCCAGAGCCAAGGAACGACTGGCTGTTTTTTCAGTCTCAGATATTGGCTCATTGGAAAGTGGTTCATCATTAGCCTGAGCACTCTTTAACTCACTTGCTAAAAGGAGTGCTGCTGTATTCCTCTTTTCTGATATCCTTTATTACAGGGGGCAAACAACCTCGCCCTTTTCTTCCAGCCTCAGACCAGTTTACTGGGGATAAATCAGTCTGTACAAAGGCATCCAGTCCTGATCTGAATATAATTCAAGGGATGATTATTCAGTTTCACATATTGTTAGACTTCACCCCTCTCTGCAAAGACTGTGAAATTATTTCCATTTTTAGTTTCCTTGTGTCAGCTTTCCAACGTCAGTTTTTTAAAACGCTTTTGCTTCATTTAAAAATGTTCTCCTACCATAAATCGTGTGTCAGCCTCCAAAATAACAACTATTTTTCACATTCTGTGTTGAGCCTCTTTCATGAAGATTGTTTCTGGAACAATGTGATGGATTATGAGTTACAGCTAGGAAGCCTAAAATAAATCCTAATTGAAGTGCAGTAGACTATGACTCTTTTGTAAAAGAGGGAATAGAGGGAGACCAAGGTTATTCAATTAAGGCAGCTTCAAGCTTTTTTTGAACCAGAAGAACCACAACTTTGCAAGTCTATGAGAAAACACAGTCCCTCTACAAAGTTCAAATGTCAGTCTCCTTCTAAAAGAGCATGTAATTGAACACTGATTATCACCTAATTGACATTAATAGGGCAGAATTTCGAGAATTAAGACCTGGAATGATCATCTTAGGAAAGACTAATGGAACCAACTATTGCATGTAAAACTTAGCTAAACATTTAGTAAAGGGAACATAATCTACAATCTATGAAGGAAATATTTACTGAATAAGAGGACTGCTTATGCAGATAGACATACATAAACAGGAAGATGAGCTCTGTGGACGACAGGCTATCTCTTTTCAGCATGAATTGAGATTTCAGTATTTGTTTTAATTTGCAATGGCACTTCTTCAGTTTTAAATGGTTTATTTCTGATTGCTCTTAATATTCAAAACAGGAAATGAGGAGTTGTTCTGAAAGACAGATTGGAACGTGTCATCCTGAAGATGTTGAAACTAGCCATTAGCTTTGTCTGATTCTTTACCCTTTCTCCTACAAGAACATTTTTAGCTTGAGCAGTCTGATTCCCCATTTTGTGGCGCCTGCATTTTCTGACAGAAGACTTTTAAGCTAAATGGTAATATAAACTAATGAAGAGGAGTCAGCTGAATTTTGTGCTTCCTAGCCAATGTATATGCAGTCAGTCTCTTCGTAAGAAACTGTTCTTAAAGGCTTAAACAGAAATATAATTGTACACTGGACAAGACTCTAAAACCCAAACCATGATGCTCAGATGAAGACATACTAGATAAGAACAGTGTGAAAAGTTATCTTTAACTTTCGCAGCCTGTGAAAAGCAAAAACTTGTTACTGGCTTACAGCCCCAAAAAATCTCAAATAAATGCAGGGCTGCTCAGGAGATTTTTCTCAAACTCTCTCACCATTGTGGCGTAATGTTTTTATCACCATGTCATGTATGCCAGCACCAGATAGGCTGCAGAAGAAATGCTGCAAAGTAAACATCGCTATCAAGTCTACATCTGTTTCTGCCATCACTAGCACGGAGTTATGTGAGATGGGATGTTTCAGTGCTGGGGGAACTTGAGGATCAAAGTTGCAGGGTAATTGAGGGAACTGAGGAAGATCCAAGCATCAGCTATAACAACAAACATCCACAAGCCTAGAGGAGCCTCTTTAAGATGCTTCTTGCTCTGCTCACCTTTCACATTCTGAAAGCTTTTTATAGAAAGGATATAAAAAAGAAAGCAGAGAGTCACAATAAAATTGCCTGCATAACTCTGTTTTATTTAATACTAATTTTATAAAACCATCCAAAAAGGTTTGAACCACCTGTCACAGCTTTGTTTTCACAACTGAAATTTTTGCAGTTTGTTCTTGTGCAGGAAAATCAAGCTTACAGCTTTCAAACAGAGACAACCAAAGCAGAACAGAAATTATTTCCTTCAGGACAAAGCTCAGTGCCTCAAGGAAAAATGCTAAGGTCTTTATTTCCATTAAGTAGGGCTTTCTATAGTTGTCATTAGTGAAATCAACTTTGAACTGAAACATCTGACCAGAACTATGAATTGGTGCCTAAAAATATTGCATCACATGAGAAAAAGTGAAATTATACCTCTTGAAATGCAAACCTTGCTTTCAGCCTCCCTTATAAAATGCTTGTTTGGTTTTATGGTAGATATGCCCTAAATTTTTATGTCGTAACCTATTTATTTCAGATGTTTAGGCCTTTGCTATGTATAGAAGAGAAAAAACCAGAAAGAGTTTCTAGCAGTTGTGAATTACATTTGCACAAGAAGAGAGGAAATGATCCGTTAGATAAAATTACTTGCGAAAATTAACTCTCATTATTTAGTCACATATTGATTTTTGTCTCAGATCTCTTTTCTGTGGCAGGAATCAAATGGAAATCCATGCCGTGTCCTTGCTGCCATGACTGTCAGAATTCAGGTTGCCCTGGAGACATGATGCCACATTCACAGAATGGGAAGAGAGAGACCTCAGCCTCACTGTCCTCTGGGGGCCACACTCCCGAAATTTTTTTGTGGGCCTCCTTTGACCTCCGAGAGCTCACAGACAAAGAGAACCAGCCAAGTATTTGTAATGTGAGATGCTACTGTAAATTAAACGCTTACTAATGAAAGATCAGAAGGATCATTTTAAAAAGCAAGCTTCCTGTTTCTCTGCATGCCTTTGGGAAATACATAATCATGCTTTTCAGCACCACAGCCACAGGCACTGTATATTTAAAGCAAGCAGAGCAGAGGATTTTCTTAGTCTTATAAAAAGGTGTGACAGTGGATAACAATTAGTAACATCCTGGATATAAGAATATACCAGACTAGGACTGTTCTTAAATCCATGTGCAGTTCTATCTGAATCATTCATCTGTAAACACTAGATAGTATCTGCTGGAAATGGAAAGTAGAACAAGTCAGCCTTACAGGCTGAGCCTGCTGTCAGTCTTCGGAGGTATGTAAATCCCTCAGCAGGTCAGTACATTATTCCTTTCATCACATACAGGATTTACTGCTCCAGCCAGTGTGCTGTCCTGTTATAGTGTTGCACAGGAGGCGGGAGTTCAGGGAGGACTTTGGTACTCAGAGAACAAAAGCCTCACACATATGACATCAAGGTGAACATACACATGCACCCCCCTCACAGCCTCCAGGCAAATGAACGCAGCTCATCTCCCTCTTTGCATAACTCAGCAGCAAATTGAGCATGGAGTAGAAATGAGGACAGCAATGAGGGAATCTAGGAATATTGATATCTTTGCCATGTAGGCTGGTAATTGGGAGCTCCTGCAGAAACCTGTGAAATAGGAATGTGTTGGAGGATGCTGATAAAGGTCCTGTGCTGAGGACAAAAAGTTTCACGTTGCTGCTAAAAGAAAAAAAGCACATGTGTTCAAAAGAAAGGAACACTGGCACTGCTCTGCATAGAATGGCATCTGCTTCCTCCAATACCCTGCAACTGGATTCACAACCCTTGTAGGTCACCTGTGAGTGGTGCTGGACAGAAAGACAACAATGCTCAAGAGATAAGCATGAGGAAAAAGACTGGAGGCAAAGATGACCACTTTGCAAACTATGTTACAGCTTGGGAAAGGAGACACCCACTTGTAATTGAATGCTTGTAATTTGGGAGGAATGATGTATTTTCTGAGTCATACACCGAAATGTTTTGCTGAAGGTCCCAGCCCATCCATAGCTTCTGGGCTTGCTGCTGCTCACAAACACAACCATCATACGCAGAACTCAGACCAAGGAAATCTCTAGCCCCCATCCTGTCTCTTTGGGTTGGCAGTAGTAAGAGACTAGCAGACACCCATGGACCTAACCTCTATAAGTTAATTAAAGACATTTTTAATCTAATAACCCTCTTAATATTTTTCACCTTTGCCATACCTGTGGCAATAAATCTTAGTTTGGGTAAATACTTCACTAATTCTCTCAGGCTTTGATCTATGCCTCTGAAGTTGCATGTTACTTCCCCAGGTGCTGGAACCAGAAGTCTGTGTTGGAGCTGCCCTGTTTTACTGGAATAGCGAATAAAGCCTTTCTCAGACACGTTTTGGTACAGTCCACTCCAATGTGTAAACATAAATGAAGAGGCCCGTATTCAGCATCTTCAACAATAATGGATGTTAATTGCACAGTAATAGCTATCAAAAGCCGATATTCAATGTGATCATGCCTTGTGCTCATCTCAGGGTTTACCACAATCATAATTAATAATGTTATTTAATAACAATAATAGGGTGAATGCAACTTATAAATTCATGGGCAAGGTTAATAAATGGGATCTGATCATTAGGTAGGCGCAGCTGAACAATTTGTGAAGCATTTTAAGAGCTCCCCTAGAGGTGGTGAATCATGGCTGATCTGCTTGGCTCCTTTAGTGAGCAGTAAGAACGAAAAGTAACTAAACAGAGATGTCTTGTCTCCTTTTTATCATGCCTTTCCTCTTAATTTTTTTTTATACCAGAAGTAAAATGCCTTTGTAGCAAGGGCTTTTGAAAGAAACTCTGTATGATACAGAGCCTAGTCTGTTTGGGGACTGAACATTATTATTTTGTAATGGTCTTGGAGTTCTCCATCGCAGTAATCCATACACAAAAAGCTGCTTCCTGTCTTGACAGGTTTACAGTCTAGGTAACTCAGAAATACTGAACTACAGTTGTGGTAATAATTTGTCTTCTAAAGGTAAAGCCTTTGGTGTTTCTGCTCATTCTCACACGCTCTTTAGCTTGCACAGTCCCACCATGACCTTTATACAGTATTTTTCTCAACAGAAAGTCTCTGCAGTCGCTCTTGTGCAGGTACGAACAAGCCAGGGCTTACTATCAGTATCACGTTACTGTGACTTAATGTACTGTTGAGCATTTGAACTGTGGTAAGCAGTACGGTTGCAATGTCTTTCTACTTACCGAAAAGTGAAATGCATTAGTTCAAAACCATCTTTGAGGTAAGACAGGCTAACAGGAGGCACATGCACTCCTATGATGCTTCAGCTGTCAAACAGTACCTTGCAAATCCGAGTGACTCAGCTGGTTTGACAGCATGTTCTTAATCCGCAAGGGAAGAGGGTTAAGCAAAGGGCACTGACAGACAAGCTTTGGCTGAGCTTCAGTGCCAGGAATGAAGACTACACAGTGCTACTGGCCCCAGAGAAGAAACAGCTGAAGGAAAGACACCCTACTCACTCCACTGCTACGTCAATCAGTGCCCATAAAGTGGTTCACACTTAGATGCCAGGGCAAAGGGACAGAACTAAAGGGTGAAGGTAGGTTGTTGGGGCTTTTCTACCTAATGCAGCAAGATAAGTTTGTCAGTATCCATATAATTATATTATCCTATATTTGGAGTAAGTCAAATACATATACACGTGTATACATACACATACCATACACACCATCACTAGTGTGCAGTAATATGCTTGGCAGCGTTGAGGGATGTGAGTGTGGCCCCTGTTGGAACCTGAACCTCCAGTTTGATCCCAGTTGTGAACATCACCACAGTGAACTTACAAAAGAAACTGAGTGATGAAAGCAACGATGAGGTTTTTAAAAGGTAACTGAAAATGTAAGAGTTTTTATTGTCAAGGACTGTGGGCTACAGCAGAAGAGGAATAATATTTCTGAAGAAGAAGAGTTGGAAGAACTGGTTTTTTGGCAGACGGTCACAGTCACAGGGCAACATACTCAGAACCAGGCTCTTCTCTGAGCAATATCATTCACAGGTAAAAGAAAGTTTTTTTAAAAAGTCTGTTCTCTCAGAGGACAAGGAAAGTTCTAGTTTGGACAGCTCTGAATTGTGGCCCAACAAATTGAAAAATAGATTAAGCACAGATACCAGAATAACTTGGTAGATGATTATATAATCAAGAGTAGCGGCGTATGCAAAGCTGTGCTTTGCAAAATGCGTGGTTTGAAAACCCGTACGCACAGTGCAGCTGGGGATGGAAGCACAGCGTGAGCGAGCACTGACCTCTAGCGGACATGAAAGTCTAGAATTGGTAAAGACCGTTGAATTCAAAATAGAAAAGACGTCATGCGGACAGTCGTCCCAAGGCTTGTGCTTGGCAACTCTGCAAGCTACAGTTAGCATTGGTTTACTATTAGGAATCTCTCGCTGTCTACGTGTCAGGAACTATCATATCTATTGTAATGTCTAAAGGAAATTTCTTTACAACCAAAAGAAAAGAGTGCACGCTTTCTGCACACTTAGAATTTGCTTAGTAAGACAGGGAAGTCAACTATTTATCAGTAAAATAACTGGGGCTAAATTCACTCCTCTTTTTAGATATTTATTTAATAACTGGGCATTGTTGAGACCATCTCAATGGACATCCGCAGAGTACCTGTAGTTTACAGAAAAAAAATCCTGAGGAAACATGAACATACATGTCATATCATATTAAGAGTCCTAGTCCTACTTTATCTACAGTCAGAAAATATAGAATGTGAGAGTTTATATATTTTCAGTGTCTGCCCCGAAGGGGCTTGCCTGCTTCTCACTTTCAAGTTATTTTCCATAGGAAAAATCCTGTTTGTGTTTTGGAGCTCTTCTTTACGTTTATTCAAAGAAAAAAAAACCCAATACCAGATTATATAATTCCATAAGGCTAATCTTCAGCTCAAACTACCAAAGTTAAGTGTTCTCAAACAGTTAACATGCAATACAGGCTACCCTTCCTCTCTCAGTGATGTCATACTTAACTTCATTCAGAAGTCTCACCCAGACACTAATGAAGACTGTTTTTTTGTACTTTCACCGTCTTAAGACAGTGACATTCTTGGGAAATCTTTGGTCAAGAAGGCTCCAAAAAATTGGAGCTTGCATCTGTTCTTGCAGAAGGGCTTTGTCACTGGTGTGGGCTGACCTTGTTTCCTTTGCACCCTGTCTCACACAAGAATTATTGGCCTCACCTTAGTCATTTATTATTGCATCAGAATGTTACGGAAGAAGCAGGAAAATCTCAAGACTCGTGAATTCCCTACTGCAAATCTGTGAAAGAGGAAGAACTTCTATGATGAGAGCAGGATGCCAGACAATGTATCAGACTTATTGTCTAAATACTATTTGAGAGTAAGAGATACTATCTTAGTCCTTGATTGATATGAAGCCAATCTGTGTCCCGAAGTTACTGCCATCACGAAAGTGAGAGTAAAATTTATCAGGGTGGCATGCAGTACAGAAGGTGATGTTTTGGTTATGGTCTGTCACAGAATCATCTTGGATGTTCTCAGGAAGAATCCCACCACTCTCAAGAAGAATCCTTAAAGAAAGAAAGGGAAAGAAAAAAAGGTAGTTTTTGTACATCCTCACATTCCTCAAGACACTACGATTCAGACAACACCTCAAGGACCAATTGAACAAACTGTCAATATTGTGTCTGTGACTTTCATTTGCTTTTCTTTTTTCTTTCTTTTATTATTAGACTAAAATAATTGCTTTTTCTGCAACCAGTAAAATCGCATTTGATTTGAACATTGGTCTATAATCCATAAACTAACGGTATAACAGTAAAATAATAGTTGAAACCCAGCAAAAGTGAGCAGATACCATTCAGTCAAAGGTATTGTTGATCTGCAAAGGACTAGAGAGTACTTTCAGATAGTGAGGACCCTCACCATAATAGTGCTGGATAATACAATAACAAAATAATTATTGGTAACGAATGTGGAATTAAGCCTTTTGTTCGCTTGGTAGGCTTACCGTGTTGCTTTCCTAATATCAATATATGGACTTGCAGAGTCAAATATTCTCACACACTTTGGATCAATTTTGTGGAATTCTTTTGCTGATTCATGAGGAAGTTTATAGCAGCAAGGTCCTACAGACGGGCCCAGCACCACAAGGATGTCTTTCACGTTACAGCCATATTCAGATACCATGGCATTTACTGTGGCCATAGAAACTCCTAACAATGTGCCTTTCCATCCTGCGATAAATGAGAGTTTGAAAAAAAAAAGGTATAAAATAGCTTTTTAATTTTGTAGTAGCTAAAATATATGCTATTATTAAAGGTACAAATTAATAGATGTATTTACATCTAAACATAATTAATTATATCTAATAATAAATAATTATTTTTAAAAAACCCCAACACATTAACAGCTATCAGTTTGCTGATATAATTTTGTGGAGGTGGAAACTGGAGAGAAGAGGTTAGATCAGGATTCCAGAACTCCTTTTTCCTAGTGTACTAGTTCAGGCAACTAAAGCATACCTTACAGCTCCTCTGTGCTTGAAACATTTAAATGGGAATATGACAAAAGAAATATGTTACAGTCAGAAGTGTGTTTGAATAATATGGAGAAAATGGGTTTAGTGTTATTTTAGGAAAAAAAAAAAGGCTTAAGCTAGCGACATTGTTTGGAACAGATAGAAGAAAGCCCAGCTTCGAGTTCTTCTATCTCAGTTTCCGTCCCAGGAAGTCTTTGCGTGGTGCAGGGAGTGTGTAATAACAAAGAATAAGATATACTAGTAACTTTTCCTCTGCTTTTCTACATCAAAAGACTGAGATGACCTTACACCTAATTGTCTTTATTTTTGTACATAGCAACATCTGTTCAAGATAAACATGAACTGAGCTGGGGTCAGGCAGGAAGGGAAGGACTTAGGAAAAGCTAACTGGAACCTGGCAAGGACTGTGATGTGAGAAGGACAAAACTTGGAAGATGGAAGGTAGGAGTTTAGGCTAGAGCCGAGAGGTATGCTTGGAGAAGGCAGCGATGTAGGTTGGGGGAACAGTGTGGTCTGTCATGGACTAGTTAAATTAAGAGGCAGCAGAGAAAGGAACAACTACAGACTTAAATATTTATACAATAATTAGGTTTGAACATTTACAATGTAAAACTCTTAAAACTTTCAAGAACAGATAAAATTCATCCCTTCTCTTCATTAAAAAACATAACAAACATTCCCCTCTCCTCCCAGACAGACATATCACAATTCTAATTCCTCTCACTTCCTCTATCCTAAGCTTGATAGGCACAGGGTAAGACACACACACATACACGACTTTACTGAAGGAAAGTCAAAGTTTTGATCATCTTATGATGAGTCACAAATTTGAATTTATTTTGGCTAATTTACTGAATGCATGAAGTATTGTATGAATTCGGTGGTATTCACATGTTCCAGGCAGAGGTGAAGCTTCCTACCGTATCAAGGAGTGTACAAGTATCAAAGCTGAGAAAAAACTCTCAGCTGTGCATTCTGCTTGACCTCATAAATACAGACTTTCTTATAAAATGAAACAGCCCCAGAAGAAAAATCTCACCACAGGATACGTATTCTAGCCTAACAGTTGGGACATCTTCTGAAGTCAGACATGACCTCAGGTTTTGCTAACTGTCCCTGCTTCAGTTTTATTCTCATTTGGTTTGGGTTAGACAAAAATTTATTCTGAGCCAAAATGACTGTTGGGGGCATTGTCTTTATAGCCATTTTTTACCTATGAAGTCAAACGGCACTAAAAAATTACTTGGTTTTGGCTACCAGATCAGAAAAATAAATAGATACACACATAAATAATAATTACAGTTATAAAATAATTAAAAAAAAAACCCTATAGCTTGGGAAACAACCTGTTCTCAAGATTATTCTTGTTTTGGCAGTTTACAAACTTAACAGGTCGGGTCTATATTGTTATATCGTCTTGCATTTATTCATTCTCACTCAGTGCTCCTGTGGTTGCTATTTTGTAATTCTTAGTCCAAAGCTCCCTTTCCAGTGGTCTCAGAGTTATTTTGATCTCCGTGATTTAAAACTCCTACCAGAATGAGCAGCACCACAGGCTTTTCTGACAGGATCAGCAAAGAGCACGGGTATGCAATCAGCACCTGGAGCTGCTACTGTAACACCTTTCTGATTCGTAACTATTCCATCATAGCTGTCAGGCTCTGTCTTTCCCATAACACACACAGCATTAGCATGATCAATCTGTCAAGACAAAATCAGAACATAGACAATGACACAGCAGCAAAAAAACACTCCAGTTCTGACTAATGCAAGGATTTTTCTTTGTCATGAAATACTCTTCTGCACCAACTGATTATGGGTGGAAATCAGGCACTCCGTTGTTCAAGTGCCATGCAGATCTATCAGTAGAAAGCCACTGCAGAAGTGATGGTGTATTTTCTTTCAAGAGAAACTGCTCTGATCATTTGTCTAATTATTCTGCTCTGAGGTAAGTTAAATGTTAGAATATACTTGGAAGAAACAGTGCTGCTTCTCCATACAGTGACAAATGGCTGACAGTTTGGATGCTAGTCCCACAGATAAACTGTCAGCATAGATGTTTGAATTGTCCTGCTTCTCACAAGTTCTTGCTGAGAAAGGTAAGAATAATGCCTACAGTTTTAGCCAGTGATAGAGGAAGGAAGATCTGATCTGTTTACATAAATCCATTGTTTGATAAGGTACCTTGACCCTGTGAAAAGTCTCTGGGTTAAATCCTGCAACATTAGCTAGCCGACGGAGATTTTCTTTAACAACAACTTGTGGGTCCCTCCGCTTGGAACTGCTGAAAAGATTGCAGGAGCTCAGAGTTGGTATGTAGGAGATCCCACCTGTCCTTGTGGTGAACCCATGCAGGAATATATCATCTGGCAAGGCAAAAAAGACAACAAACAATTGCTTTCCACACAAGACAAGTCCAGATATTACATGGTTTTATACTGAAGAGACATGGAATCAGCCAGTCAAGCTGAGTATTGCTTTACCTTGTATTTAGCTGTGGCATTTAAATTTAAGGATTCAAAGTTTCCTTCTTGCTCATAATCATAATCCTCTGAGGCCAAGGTAGAGGGGTTTGAGCAAGAAGGAGCCCTGGCAGATTTAGCCTGACTTTTTGCAGAGTTGCGGTGCAAACCCTAGAGAAAAGGTAACTCACTGCGGAAAATGAGACTAGATTTTTAAACAAATGTTCTAAGGTGGCATTTCCCAAGCTTTTTTGGCAAATGAAGTATTAGTCCTCAAGACTTCACAGAATCTCAAATATCTTTTTGAAGTACATTGAAAGCACTGAGAATTTCTAGCGTTATTGAAAAATCCTCTGGTTTTACTGTGTGGATCATTTATCGTGGCCTCATGCAACACATGCAATCACTGCTTTTGGTGGTGACAGGGTGGAGGAGGTCTGCGTGGCAAAATTGAACACAGAAATAGTCCCACAACTGGTATTTTTGCTATCTTTACAGCTGACAAACTTAGTGACATAATCAGTGCTGCAATTCAAAATCTCTTTTACTGATCCTTTCAAAGTCACAGTCAAAATCTTGAAGCACAATGAAGGCAAAGATGGCTCATGTTCCTTTCAGGTTTTGGATAATTTCTGATATATTTTTAGGAAAAGACAGTTCCAAATTTTTGCAGTACCAAACCTCTCAGCTTTCCCCTGAATCATGAGACCCCATAAACACATTGCTTAAGAGACATGCTGCAGTAAACTGGGTCATGCCATGGCAGGGACACTGAGACATCAGTCTGAATAACCAGGCATGCCTGAGGCTGCAGACCAGGAGAAACTCCTGTCCTGCCTTTCCAGAAAATGATGGTAACTCTCAAAGTGTGCAATTCCCACAGAGAGGGGAGAAGATTTTACTGTCTGCAGTAATGCTCTCACTAAACCTGGGCCTCTCTTTGATCATACCCCAGGCCTGGAACAGACTCACCAATCTTTTGCTGTATTGGCACTTCCCCCTCTTATGATACACTATTGCAACATCATATAGAGTTATTTGCTGCCGGACACATTTCCAAATCTTATCCATTTTGCAATTGCCTTGAAGAATTTTGCTTGGGAACAGTCTCTGTAAAATCTATTAGCTGGTTTTCTCTTTACCTGGGATTAGGGAAGATCTGAGGATGGTGAGCTCCCCTTTCAGGCTCGGCAGGCTTTCCAAGTACATCTGAATCTCACTTTGGATGAGTGCCACATCCTGCATAGGAAGCGTTTGCCCTTCACTCCAAGGTTCAGCTATCTGTAGGTTTTCACAATCAGATGCTACCTGTAAATCCTCAAATTCAAACTGGTAGACTGCTGTAAAGAGATGGTTTATATATACTTTCATTAAGTCTTTTCTTAAGGCAGGGAGAATAACTTTAATGATGCTTAAGTCTTTTTCATCCAGTCGTTGTTTGATGGTGTACAATGCGGCAGCTGTAGTCAGAGCACGTACCACTTCCAGTCTTTTCTTCAGACTCTGAAAACCGCTTAGAGCTGGAAGCAAGGACTCCTGTTCACCGTGCCTTTCACTCCCCTGCCTCTGGCAACACATGACATAAACAAAGGGAGCAGGCATGGAAGAGCATTTCTCAATAGTTTCCAGGGTGTTACATAGTAACCCTTGGATGCTGTTTTGCAAGGTGGCCGGTAGGTCGAAGAGATCCAGGAGCACTGCTTCCACCATATTCCAGGGTATTTAAAGAATTCCTATGACTGCCAAGTAGTCAGTAAAAACACATGACAAAAAGGCAAAACAGCATCGTTAGTCTAAATAGGGAGTTGTGTTGTTAAGGCAATGCATTCAGTCATACTGTGCAGGGAAGGTGACAGAGCAGTAATTATTGTCTTGGGATTTCCTCATTGCAACAAAAGAAATTGCAGCAGAGGTAAAATAGTGGAAATGGGCATTATTATGTATTTATTTAAGTATTTAGGTATTTCCCTACCACCCCCGCCTACCCCAGGTTTTTCCCAGGTCAGGGATGATAAAAGTTTAGTACATAACATTAGCTTTATTGCACCAATTAACCACATTAGCCTAATGGATGTTCTTGATCTCTGACTGTTGGGCCCTCCTCTAGCTCCCATGAGCGGAACCAAATACAGAAGTCCCTCAGCCTGCTGGGACTGGAGGAGTTTCTGTTATACTTTTTCTGGAAGCATTTTACACACTTATCACTGAGGTGGACTGCTGCCCCTCCTGGCCACAGGGGTGCTGGGCTGTGAGTGCAATGACCTCATTCCCACCAGCCTTCACAAGACTTCTTCCACTTTTGTGTTACCAAAAGTATTGACTTGCTAATTTCTGACTTCTGTGTGGAGGGACACACAATCAGTATAGTTCTGCTTTTCAACACACAAAGGAACTCAGTACGGGTTACCGAAACTTTACCTAGTAGCATAAGAAGTACACAGATCTAAACTAAACTAACACTGTGCACAACTCCCTGCCTCAGCTTTTTCAGTATGCTAGCTGAACCCTTTGCTCTGAAATCAAGACATGTTAAGCTTATCCAAAATCATCCTGTAGTTCACAGCTCGTCTTGTGGCCCATGGAGTAATTCCAGTTTTGGTGGTTTGGATTTTATTTTCCTTTTCTGAACTTTGTTGATCCAAGCCCAGCGAGGCTGCCTACCTGTGGAAATTTGTCCATTTGTCTCTTCCTCTGCCTGTGGCTATGACAGTGTATTTTTACATATCCTCTAGAAAGAGTCTTATTTTCTTTTCTCTGCCTCTGATAATTTTTCAGTTTCTTTTGCAAGCCTCCAGAGGTCTGGAGCAGAAGACTAAATCCCTGTGATTTGGGAACCTTGAACAGACAGCTGTTCAGATTTCATGATGAAGCACAGTGCTTAATCTATGAGGAATATATGCAGCTTATCACCAGTTGTAAGACCCCATAATAATTTAAAGTATTCCTTAACACCACGATTTTTTTGCACAGTAACCAATCATACATGAATATTAATTCTTTTGCAGGAAAATTAACATCTTTGCAGGAACAAAGGACTTGAGAATCTTTTAAGTCTTTGAAACCAATGCTCTGCTACCAGAACTAACTGTATTGGATAATGCCTGGCACTATTTTCCTGCCCCAAGCCTTCATTCTCCTGTAACTCCATGCATGCTCTGGCTTCACAGCACTTCATTATCCTGCAAAAAACACTGCTTATGGGTGTATTTGAGGTCTACCACTATGGTGGACTTGGTGTCCTCCTTGGCATTTTGTGGTTGACAATGGATTCCCAGAGTTTCTACACTCAAATGAGAGGTCAAAGATCTTTCTGATTGTTTATTCAGAGTAGGTTTTGCAGAAAACATTCTGCATTTTCTTCATTGTTCTTTCCCCCAGACTGGAAGAAAAACAATCCTGACTGAAAATGATGTTTTCCTTTCTGCGTGTTGAACACTTACAAAGATTAATTACTGACTATCAAAACAGGTGAACTAAAAGTATCAAAATGTGACAGCAGATAAAAGCATCTGCCAAGGAATTTATGGCATTTGATTTTGCTCAAAGTATTATTTACACACAGCTGAAAGAGAACACAGCTTGCTGAGAAAACTGTCAAAACAGACTCACGTCAAAGACTATGACTTGGAAAATCAGGATATTTCCTTCCCTATCCTGACACTCTCTGTGGGAGGCCTGCAAGAGTATGACATGATCCCAGCCTAGGTATAGCTAACAGCCCCGACAAAGACAGTACAACCAAGGGGTGTAGTAGAAAAACAGAATATTGCTCCACTTCAGATATGTCAATAGTGGAAGGTAAGTAGAGTTCATTGCTGTCCTCATACTTGCCCAGAAAAATACCACCAAAGAAAGGGTGGAAAGAAAGTGTTTGTGGAGGGAGAGGTAACTGCCTACATTAAGTTGTGTATGTATTGCACAAAGCCCACAGGGGCAATTATTGGGATGTACACAAGGAAACAATGGGCCTGATTCATCCTTGTATCCTTCCAGTTTTGCATCAGTCTTACTGAGGCCAGTGTCAGAAGTAAATTTGTGTACAGTCATCATAACATTTTTTGACAGCTTTCTAAGCTCCCCCAAAAAAACTCTTCTCAAAATACAGGCTTGCCCAGTACAGTAATGTTTTAGCTTATGAGAAATGCATTCATGGGTACTCGAGTTTCAAGTAAAATGCTCTGCAGTCTCAGCATTCCATGTAAAGTCTCACTGCACATAACAGGAAAGATTAAGTGCATTGATTAAGGAGTTGCTCATTTCAGTACACAATGCAGGGCAAATACTTGCACAAACTTTAAGCCAAGGCTTCATTAGCTGTTTCATTCACTCTCTGAAACTCCATCAGTACATTTGGAGGGTAAAAAGATTGTCTTGCAGACCTCAAGAAAAAGAAAATGAAAGAAAATGATAGATGACAAGAAGAGAGGAGAGGTGAGGAGGGTAACAAGAGTGAAAAGGCAAAAGGCAAAGTGAATAAAAGAAAAAAAAATTAAAAAAGAGAGAATGAAGGACATAAAACCAGGCTGCAGAGAAGGCACAGCTTAGGGTAGAAAAAAGAGCAACTTTCAAAAACCCCAGAAAACTAATGCTAAAAGATTCTTACTGTTGGCCAAGACAAGATTGCTGGCCATTTCCTGCACCTTTGAATCCTATTGGTCACTTCATATTCTCACAGAAACTCAGAGAAGTGACATTGTTTTAGGAAAATTAAAAAGGCAAGAAATATTTAACACCTACCAGAGAGAGATTCCCAGAGAAGGAAAACAAGCCAATAAAGCAGCCCAAATGAATAGAGTATATTTGAAATAAAAGTTCAATAACAGCAAAAACAAAAAAATGGAGAAAAAGGCATACATAAAACTCTCTTAAACAGGATTAAAAAAAAAACCACATTCTGCCTCTCTCAATTTAGAGGTATTTAGGCAAGGTTGAAGAAACAGAAATCAGCACTTGCAGTGAAAATACTGACCTACATACAGTTTTCATGAACAAAGTTTAAAACACAGGAAGTTACTTACAAGTAGACAATCCTTTTAAACTCTTGAAAGATACCGTCTGATATAAACACACATCAGCAGCTTTATATATCTCACTTCTCACTGTCAGTCTTGCAGCTGATTGGTACAAGATGGAAATTCCTATTCTAGGTAAGAATGGAGTAGGAACTCGTATTTCTTCTTTATGATGAGACCCTGCTTTGTGCTGTCAGTATCTGCAGGAAATAACAAACTGTAATGAAAGGTACTGACATGATTAAGTGCCTGAAGAGCCTTAAGCACGGAAGCAGCATTAACCCTGCCATGCAACTCGCTGCTGTAATCGTATGTTTTAATGCCATCAGCTTTGCACAATCTCAGATTCAGAAATGTACAGCATAGCAAAAGAGAACAAGAATACAAAGAAGGAAAACTTGTGCAGACTGACAAAGTTTCCTTTTCTGAGCTGGGAACTGCATGTTCCAGAGAAGAATCTGGCAGTCAGTCAAGAAAAAGTATATTCAGAAGGACCCGGATAAAGAGGTTATGAGAGGCCAGTCTTCAGGGTCACAGGTTCGAAATGAGGATACCAATTTCTCCTCGGAGTAGTCAGAAACGTCGCAGAGCTCTGTAAAAAGTCTGAATGTTTTGACAGGAAAATGCAAAGGTCAAAAGGCAAGTGGGGCAATTAGGGATTTGTATTAGGCTTTGTCCAAGAACCACATCATAATAAATACGTTTTTTCAACTGTGCTAAAATCAGTCATGACAGATAAGCATATGACAACTAAAGGACAAGAAAAAAAACCAAAAACTTTTTCATGACCAGAAGAATTAATAAAATCAAATTTCCTGTGAATTGCTGTCCTATGTCCCCTGTTCCTCTCTTCACTTCAGCTCCAGTTAACCTACATTTCTGCCAGGTCCAGAACACATCTTGGGAGTACCCTGACTTTTCCCCTCCTGCTTTTCCTACCAGCATACACTACGCAGAGGGATGAGAGCTGAATCCTCCTCGTTTGGAAGATCTCTCCTGGTCTTTCTTTCCTTCCAGACTAAGGAAGAAAAAAGAATTAGTGGGGTTATTTTTGGTGCAGAATGCTAAGAAAGGGTAAATAAAAGGTCAGAAAATATCTAGGACACAATAAAATAAAACGACAAATTGATATTATGTCTCCGGGTGAATTACATACAGCTTCTGCCATTTCCAAAAGAGATGAAATAAAGACATCATATGAAGTGATGAGCAATTAAATTATAAAAATTGTGAGATTTAGGGTTAAACTTCCTTAACCTGGAGTTCAGAGGAATATGAGTGGGCATGGGACAAGTCCGTGGCTCTAAAACTGGACACGCTGCGGAGCAGGAGAAACTGGGCCACGTTCCTTCTTCCTCACGACCCAGTGGTGCTCAGCAAAACTTACGTTCTCTGCAGCATTTATCAAACGCTAACAAACTATGACAGGAAACGCAGTTTAATACAAGGAGTTAGGTAACTCAGGGAACTTAGACACGAAAACAGCAAAGGAAAATCGCCGCAGCCACAGGCTGAGCCAGACCGAACGACTGAGATGAGTCCCGCCGAGAAGCACCCACCCATTTCTGACAGGATGAGTTGTTCCCTCCGCTCTTTCTCCGTCTTCTGCCGGGGACAGCGGGGACAGCCGGGACAGCCCGCACTCCCCCGCACTCCCCCACCCTCTCCCGGCTCTCCGTGCCCCTTGGCCGCCGCTAACGGCCGCCCTCCCCTCACGCCGCCTTGGCCGCTCGCTGAAGTTCTCCGACGGTCCCTAAGCCCCGTACGCCGCGCCGCGGGGCCGGTCCTTGGCCGACGCTCCCTGGCCGTTGGCGGGCGCCGCGGTTTGGGCGGGAAGGGGCGGAGACGGAGCGGCCGTTGGAGCTCGCTCGCTTGAGGGGTTGTGGCTGCGTGAGGCAGCGGCTGGCGGTGCTCACTAGCCCTGGTAGCGAAAGGGAAGCGGCGTCGGCGTTCCAGGGCGCTTGGGTCTGCTTTTTTCGCGTTTCAGTGCGTTTGGGACTGTGTGCCTTGGGGACAGGTGTCGCCTGCTCGGTGTGGGGGGGTGTGGAGTGCTTGAGAGGGGTAGAGGGGAGCGGTGAGGGAGCCAGGACGACCGCTGCAACAGCCCTGAACATACAGCGGTACATGCGGTTTCCTAATCAGGATTAACAACCGTCGGTCACAGTTTGTGGGTCATCTCAGTGCCCACTGTCACTGGGCGCTGAAGATGCATTTGTGCTTGACTCCATTTTCTTGCGAGTTCGGTGTGACTTTACATAACTACAGATGTTATATAACAATACATTTTCTGGTAATCTATCCAAAGTGATGTAATACTAAACATTTTCTAATCACTGGGATGGGAACTTCATCGTGATAGTAGTTTCTGATTCAAATGTGACATCTTTCTCAACACTGTTTATCTTACACTGAGGGCCGTTGAGCCAGTTGCAATATGGTGACTTCAAGAATGTAAATATTTAGGCTAAAGATGAGAGCATGCTCTGAGGCATTTAAGATGCCCTTCAGACACTTTTAAGAGTTCTGACTATAGCCACAAACTGAGAATCTGACCTGTGGTGAAGCCAGAAGAGCATTGCAATAATTTATTGTATAAAATGCTGCGTGAAAGGGTTCTAATTCTCCATCATTTGCTTCGAGCATCAACCCATCAGTAACCGGTTAATAAAAAATTAACAAATGAAATAATGTATTGATCTGTGATCCCATAGGAAAGGCTGTAATATTGTTCTCTTTCATTAACAATTAGGAAATAAATAAAATGGTGATGAAACAATTAACTTCTTTTTTTTGTGTCCATATAGTTCTGCACTTTTGCCTAAAATGGCTGACCAAATTTCTCAACCACTAATTGATGTTGTAAAACGAGTTGCTGAGCAGCAGTATTCACAGGAATCAGAGATAGAAAAAAGCAAAACAGTTCTTTTCCAATTGCAGGTAATAAGCCTTGTTTGGAGTAGTTTAATTTGTTTATCATTAGATGAGGAAGTATTCCTATGAACAAGATGAGCTGATGGTACTTCATTTTTTCTGGGTGTTTGCATTTAAGTGTAGGGCTACTCTGTTCCTGTGTGTGGCACATAGGTTTAGCCAAAACTGCGTAAGCGTATTGTTATTTGTAAGGTTGTGTCATAGCTAAGACTTCATTAGAACAGGTTATAGCAGAAGCTTTTACTTTTTATTTGAAAAAAAAAAAAAGGCAACAAACTAAAACTCCTAAAAGCACTGAGATGGCAAACCCACAAAAACTCAATACAAAATAAGAGGTCTTTCAATTTTTCATAGTGATTTGCTGAAAAATTAATGGAAAAAAGGGATTTTAAAAGCATCTTTTTTGGCAGTTTTTAACCAGACTGTATAATTTTTTCTTAGCCTCTTTTTCATATAAGACTTTTTTCTGTGTTTTGAAGTTGTCCTAAATAGTCATTAAATACTGCTTTTATTTAGCAATATTTTGTAGAACACTGGATACATGCAGTGTATTTAGAGCCCTCAGTACTTCAGTTAGCTCATTTATTTTCTTCCTCTTCTACACCTGTTACCTTAAAAAAACCCAAACCCTTGGAAATTCCATACAAACATTAATGCTAGCAGAACAGCAAAGTTAAATAATCAGGAACTTAAATTCAGAATGAAAAACTGCTCTTTTATCTTAAATCTTTTCGCCATGTGTGCATGTCACAGAAGACATGCAAAACAGTAACTTCCTTTCCAAAATTGATGATCTTTGCCATTAAGATCTTTTGTGTTCCTGTCCTCAGTAAATGGTAGCTGGCAGTGACACAAATCCTGCTAAAACTGTAGCCCAAGATTTCCAAATTAAAAGTTACACAGAAACTTTTTGTTCTTAACAGTTAATGTTGTCTTGATCTATTCAAGATGTTGAGTAAGAGATTTCATAGCACTCATAATGCTTCCATTAGGTAAAAGAGAACAGGTGGCATAAATCATGATGCTAATTCTCTCACTTAATGTTCTATGGTTGACTGTTACTTTGGGTGGGACTCATCATAGCTAGCTTACATCACCTACGAGTCAGATGTTAAGTCTGTATGAGTCATCTAGCCTCCCTGGGTAGTCATTGAAGAGAGATAAACACTTCTGAGGCTGCAATTCAGCCCTCCTGTCCTTACGTGTAGATGTGGTGCTTAGGGGCATGGTTTAGTGGTGGGTTTGGCAGTATTAGTTTTATGGTTGGACACAAGGATCTTAAAGGTGTTTTCCAACCTAAATGATTCTATGACTGATTCTATGATTTCTTATGATGGATTGAAGTACTGCTTCCTGCGGTTGTTCTCATCAGTGAGAAGATGTAGAGGCCTTTTTAGGACTAGATGCATATTTCTTAGGGGATTTAAAATATCTGGCGTTCATCCTACTCTGCAATACCACAGTGATGAAAGCAGGATTAAGAACTTCAGTAGAACAGGCTAGTTCATCACCCCAAAACCCCATCTATGTGTTTGTGTGGGTTTGTAAGTGATTTTTGGCATGATTAATTATTTTTAGAGTGATTAGCACTTAACAAGATTTCAGCTCTAAACAGACATTAGGGTTGGCTTTGATCTGTCACATCCTATGTATCTTGCAAATATGAAGAATTTAAAGTTATTTAAAGGATACTTTATTTCATTTTTAGACTCACTCTAATGGGATAGTATTATTATTAAATAAGTCTAAGATAGTATTCTTGCATTATGTCTCTAAGGTGATGATTTTAGAAGTGGAACTCTATGTTCCATTCAAGCCATATTTAACAAGTGAAAAAGGAAGACTCTGTTATAAATTACAGTGTTTAGCTAGATACCTAGTATCCTCTCAATAAATGTTCTTCATTGAGCACAGAAATATTTTACAGGCAAAGTTTCAGGAACTAGACAAAGAAATGAATTCTGTTCGGTTGGAAATGAAGACAGTAGAAAGGGAAATATATCTGCAAGATGATGCCATAGAAGTGACAAAACATCATTGTGAATGTCTGGAGGCCCAAGTCAGAGCCCTACATTCAGAAAATTTAAAACTGAAGCATGATGCAGAAACAGTACAAGAAGAGTTTGAGATGCTATTTGCAAGAAATAATGAATATCGGGAAAAAATAAAGGCTCATAAACATCTCTTTTGGGAGATGGAAAGTAAAATGCCACTTATGATTGAGCTTGCTAAGAAGAAAGCTGTTGTTGAAGAGTTAAGGACAAAGAAAGAGGAGTTACTGCGTGATCTCCAGAATCCAGAAGGATCTGTTATAAAACAAGTGCAGGTGCTGTATTTCCCTTTTGATTCTTCTCCTTTTGTGTGAAGTAACTTTGGCATGGTGTAGCTAATATAATTGTTTTGTCTAATGTGTTTACGGTTCATGAGGGACTGACTGTGGGGAATGTAGGTAATTTATAATGCTATATTAATTGAAGAAATTTTGACCTCAGTATGCGGTAAAAAATAATCATCAGCCATTGTTAGCTGTATATTGTTGTAAAAGTCGGGTTCGTTCTATGAGATTCAATGAACTCAGCTATGAAAAAAATTACAGAGCTGTAAACTAAACTATATCATGCCAAACTATTTGTGGGCTGCTTTGGATTGTTGGGTAAACTTTCATGGACGCTTTTCAGAATTCTGTGCAATATTGGCATATTGTTACATTTATTATATAAGAGCACAGTGTTCTTTTAACTTTGCTGTCAGGTTACAAACTACAGTTGAGCTGTTTGCCAACAGGAGATAGATTTGATGAGATGGTGACAGAAAGAAGGAGAGTATTCTGTTTTGGTATTCTAGTCTAACTTTTTCACTTGACCCTCACTGCAATTTATTTAAAAACTACCATATAGGCGGTTTTTACCACAAAACTTTACCACTATGTGAACAACCATAGGTATGAAGTTGAAATGGACTCACAGATTTCAACTCTGATGCAATTTCCGCAATTGAAAATCTGGTGTTATTCTATTAACATAAATAGATGAAAATACCATTGTACAAGCAACTCTTTATATACTGATGAATAAAGACTGAGTAACATTGTATTTCCCTATGAGAAAAACAATCTCTCAAATACTACATAAAATATTCTTTGATTTTGCAATAAGTTACATTTTAAACAATATTTAAGACCACCAAAATGAGTTAAAATTCCTGTTTTGTTGTAGTTGTTTGCATATTTCAGATCAAGAAGATATCTTCTTAAGTATCTAAAGCCATGTTATAAATTATTTCAATTATGAATTTTAATTATTAATACTTTATTACTAATTATGTTAATGTCAATCTGTTTATTATAGATCATTATCTCATCTCTGGTAATGAAATGAAGCTGTTAAAATGTGACATTTTAAATAAGTTTAATAGATGTACTGTGCAAATTTTTAAGGAGGGGATTTATGTATCTCGACTTACATCTGCAGGGAGAAATTACACTTTTAAAAAGGGAAATCACAACCTTGAAAGAGTTCATCAGTAAAAAAACAGATTTGCTGGAAGAAGAGAAAAAAACGCATGCTAAGCTTAGAAAAGAAATTGAGGTGAGTCATTTTAATAAAATATAATTACAGTTCTCCTGTCAGAATGTAGCTAGTGCAAATTACTTTTGAAGTACTTGATGCACTGTTGCTGGCTATGCATTATTCAAGTATATACAGTAACCATGCTATCTTAAATTCTTGATACTGATAGTCTTTCTAAAATTCAGAACTTAATTGCTATCATGAGAAAAATTAAAGTTAAGAACATTTTTTTCCTACATCTTTAAGGAGTTCAGCTGTGAACTTTTGGAATGATGTCCTGAAAAGGAACAGGTTACTGAGTGGTAATAAAGCCAAATGCATGGGGTTTTATTTCTGTAATACTTTTGAAATACTTTAAATTTCACTGCTGACTTGATTATTCATGACTTGTCTCATGGTTCCTGATAACTCATCAATGGGAGAATCAATTGTGCCAAGAAAATGGACTTCCCATGAATCTCCCTAATTTGAGCTGACATTAAATTAGGCATAACACAGCAGTTCCTAATTAGCTGCCAAGATAAAATCGTGATAAATAGTTAAAACCTTCTCTTTTTAAATAATTGAACTATATTTTACACTTTGTTCCTTACTAAAATACTTTGTATGTCTAGCTAGCTTTTAGTTTGGAGCTTTCACATCATTTATCTTGTTAGTTCAAATAAATGCCCAAAATTTAATGAGCAAAGCTTGATATTAAAAAGATTAACTGATCTAAGGTTATCTCTATTGCCCACTGTAAAATGTAGGAGAATAAAAGAATAATTTTTCATGAGATAGGGAACAGCAGAGAATTTTTAAACTGAAAAGCAAAACACAGCCACTTTAGAATAGGTCTGTGCTATTCAGCATCTGAGAAAATATTTTATTATCAAGACAACAACCTCCTAAGAAAGTTCTCTATACCCAAAGTGAAATTAAGCAGCCTAAAAATCATGTTCTGTTTTGTTCTTGAAATCAATTTGATTAAATAGTGAAGGTTAACCTCTTCAGTTATTTGGCTTATACTACCATTTTGTCTCGGAAGCAGGTTTAAAAATGAAATCTTTCAGTATATTATTTTTTATTAAGAGGTCTCTGGAAAACAGCCCGATTTTTAATATAAAAACTGACAAATGGACAGGCAGAGCCATTAATACCCAGCAATCCTCAGCACAACTCAGGAAAGAATACTCAAGCTGAGCATGGGAAGAAAGTGAGATACTAGACACATGGATGAAGTTCCATTGGGCTGCAGTGGTAGGATTCTTCTACAGACTGCTGACAACTGAATGCGGTTGTGAGAATGCAGGTGACTACACATGAGTCAGACAGGTTCCCTGTGTGATCACTGGAGGTGTAGTCAGTGCAGTTGATGTATTCTAGAGATCAATTCAGCTGGCCACATTTAGGTGTTTACAGTAGGCAGTGCTGCATAATCTGGTCTTTTTGGAGTCTGTAGTATGCATTGGCTAGATTTCTGTTGATCAAAACAGGAATATAGACATGTAGGTCCCTCATACACCTTTAAAGTTAGGTATCTGAATCTGCAAACGGATTCCAACTCAAGACTTCAGCGCTTGTCATAGGACTTTTACGTATTGCATGGATCCTCAGCATCCAGCACTCCATGGGCTAAAAGTAACTGGCCTTCTTACAACTTCATAAAGTTCAACAAGGCCAAGTGCAAGGTCCTGCATCTAGCTTGGGACAGTCCTCAATATCAATACAGACTGAGTCATGAATTGATTGAGAGCAGCCCTGTAGAGAAGGACTTAGGGTTATCAGTAGATGAAAAATTGGACATGAGCTGTTAAAATGCACTTGCAACCCAGAAAGCCAACTGTATCCTGGGCAGCATAAAGAGAAGGGTGGCCAGCAGGTCAAGGGAGGTGATTCTCCCCCTTTACTCCACTCTGGTGAGACCCTACCTGGAGTACTGCATCCAGTTCTGGAGTCCACAGCTCAAGAAAGACATGGACCTGGAGCGGGTCCAGAGGAGGGCTACAAAACCAGTCAGAGGGCCAGGACACCTCTCCTGTGGAGAAAGGCTGAGAGAGATGGGTTCGTTCAGCCTGGAGAAAAGAAGGCTCTGGGGATATCTTATTGCAGTCTTTGAATATATAAAGAGGTCTTATAAGAAAGACATAGCAAGACTTTTTACCAGGGCCTGTAGTGACAGGACAAGGGGGAACGGTTTTAGACAGTTGAAAGGGGTTAGATCTAGACTGGACAAAAGGAAGATTTTTTTTACAATGAGGGTGGTGAGACACTCCAACAGGTTGCTCAGAGAAGTTGTCATCATTGGAAATGTTGAAGGTCAGGTTGGATGAAGCTTTCAGCAACCTGGTCTAGTGGAAGGTGTCCCTGCCTATGGCAGAGGATTGGAACTGGATGATCTTTGAAAGTCCCTTCCAACCCAAACCAATCTGTGATTCATAGATTTATGAAGAGTACGTGAGCTTCCAGGTTTCTGAGCTCTAGATACAAGCAAATCATCACATCTGATTAACGAGTTTGATATTGCTGTAGGACTTCTGGAGCCTTGATTCAGCAATGATTTTAAGCACTCATCTAAGTCTGTTCCTGTACAACCCTACACTTAAAGGCCTACAAAAAGAGCCTTGGTAACGGTTAGGCTGGCACTCAAAAAGAATGGACTGACTCTCACAGCCCTGGTGCTCCCACTTCGTGTCAGTATTATTGCTGGTTTCCTAGAAAGATTTCCCCAACTAAGCACATTGTGCGGGAATGTACATTGGAATGCCTTTCTAAAGCAGCTGAATTTTGGAAAGTTAAAAATTATTGATGAAATATCTTTCTGCAAGAAAATGTGTGCCTGTTTCCTTTTTTTCCAAGGAAATGTGGTGATATGACATTGCTCATTAATAAACCCTTCAATTAATTCATAACTGGAAAGCTTCTCATCAGGCAGGGTGATGATGGACTTTTAAGGCAGTTTATAGGCCTTATCCCACTCCCTTTTGTGAGCACCAGCCTCACCACCCATCTCTTGAAGAGCAGAGCCTGTTCCCAGCCTTGGACAGGGATTCCCACAATGACTTGAAGTCGTTGCCTATGTAGGGACAAGGCTTCAGTCATAAAGACTAATTCAAGACATCCACAAATAATAGAAAATAAGTTGTTATGTAAAAATAATAAGAGAAATCTCGAAAGACTGTCTATTACCCTGCTGCCCTCTTTTCCCCACATTGGTATGCATCTATATTATTCTTGGCAGATGCTTGTCAATCCTGTCCTTGAATGACCCCAGTGGTGCAGATTTCATGAGTGCCCAGGGAATTTTTTCTAATGGTTAACTTACATGTACACAAGGCCCAGCAAAAACAGCAATGTTCTCCCTCTGTCCAGTAAGCTTATTAGTACTCCCTGCCTTACTGGATGTGCCAGTTCCCAATAATGGTGCTAGAGACACATTTCTAAAAAAAGCAGATAACATTGATCATAGATGTTTCAGTGTGGTACAACACAGTCCTAGTGATGTCCTGCAAACACTCACTCAGATGAATGAATCTGACAGCATCCCTTAAAAAGATGTGAAGGATTCTAGTGGAGAGCCAGACAACGTGAAGAAAGACAACCCATGACCAGCGAAAGAAGGCAGTGTGATTTATAAAATGTTAGTGAGGGAGGGAGTTAGTTATACATGAAATTTAGGCATCAAGACTCACAGGAAGTCACTGGCAGTGCTGTAGTTCCAATGCAGATGTACACCATCATGCATGTGTTAAATACAGTGTGATAATGTTTCAATAAGCAGACACAGGAGTAATTATACAGTACCTCTCATATGCCATTCAAAATAGGGTAAGCAAGCCCAAATTGTCATTAAGTGAATACCCTTTATTTCCATTTTTATTATAATGAATGTTTCATGTTTTTACACTTCAGAATGCAAATCTTCAGAGGCTGGTCTGCAGCAGCCATTCTTCACATAAGGCAGCAATAGGGGCGAAATTGATACAGTATCGCATTGCCACAGTATTGCCTTTCTAAGAAAAACACACCTTTTAAAGTGCCGTGAAACAGTGAAGGTGCTGCTACAGCCATCTATGTTACCTCATTTGTACTCTAATTTATACCCAAACACACTTGTCAAAGAATGAAAATTTATTTCTTTCTCACCTGTTACTCTGGAGCCTGAAATCTTCCCTGTACAGAGTGTTGCCACAGCTATGAGATGGTGACTCTTTGGATGGGATTTGCTTTGCTATATTTTAGACATCTACAGAGCAGATACCCACATTGAACTCCTCACTTCAGCTCTTAGTGGGACAAAGCTTTCCTTTCCTTTAGGGGGTAAAAGAGGCACAATTCCTATTGTCCTAAAGCAGATATCTCAAATAAGTCAGATTAATTGCTTCCTAGATGTCTGTATCTCTTCAGAGGCAACAAAGTGAACATGGAATGACTTGGTCAAATGTCAGAATCGACGCTTAGAAAGAGTTAGGGGAGCTGAAACCAACTCTGTAGATAGTTTTACTTGAAAGAAATTTTGAAGTTAATTTTATTCTATTTTATTAGGTACAGAATAAAAGATATGATGCTATCCTAAAACGCTTGCATTGCCAACTGAACAAACTCCATTCAAATAAAAGACAATGGCACTGGGACATTCAACAGTTGGAGAAGAAGGCAGCAGAATTAAGGAAGCATCTTGGAGTAGAGGGGTTGCAAAGTAGCATGTAAAGCAAACCCGACACAGCTACAAGGTGGGTAATCTTTGCCAGGCAGAGAAGCTTTTTTTTTTCCTGGAAATACTAGACATAGTAAATAGCCCAGTAGCTGAACAAGGGCTCAGCGATTTCTTTCTAAGTTTTTCTCCCTTTCATTCTGTGGCTTAAACTAGGCTGTGCTCAATCTTGAATGCTTTGGAATAACTGGGTTCTTTTTACTGTAGCCAGAGGCTGTTCAGAAGAAAGTTACTAACATTTCCAGGTGTTTTAAAAATATATGTCAATTTTATCTAAAAAGTCATTTGAAGTCAACCAAATAAGGTTGGATGAGTTCTTTTTTATTTGATTGGATCTCTGAAGATTGAGTTCTACTTTGTTTTTCCTACAGAGAAGTTGGTATCAGTGTATATTTGCAATCTTGCGATACCAAAGTTCCAGGTCTTTTATCCACATCCCTTATTATTGCAACCTACTGATAAAGTCTGAAAGCTCCGATGTCCTGTATTTTGCTGTGAGGGAGATTTGTATAGCTGATGTTATGACCTGTTTGTCCTATATCTGCCAGGTTGTCCTAACATGGGGGACAAGGAGGACACAAGCTGTCCAGCATTAAAAGGCTTAGGAACAAGTACGCTCAGAACCGGGCTTCAGATGACCTGAATTCAACTGGTCTAATATATGTTATCAAAAAGAAATGAGTAGGTAAAGAGAGGACTGCATCTGTACAGCTTTGAAAATGGAACAACTCACTCTCTAGAAATAGGAATGCATTATTGATGATTGATTATAGAGGAACTTCCTGTGTACAGGCTCTTTACTAACTAGCACTAGTCATCTAACATTTAAGTGCTTAATGTTCAGTAAAGTGATTCTTAACATAAATGACCACCTAGTAAATGTTATTGTTAAAATAGTAGTGAACAGTAGACAGTTTTCTTTGCCTTCTTTTTATTCTGTGCTTGGCATTTGAGGAATTTACAGTATTTTCTCTATTATACTTAAGGTAATAGTTCTGGATGGACATAACCTGTAATGCTTATCTGTTCTATGAAAGTAGCTTTTTATTTGAAGTGTTGTCTTGGATAATTTAGATTCATCTTTAGTCCTGAAGATAAAACAAAGATTTTAGCAAGTTGAGTATATGCTGTGGAAACTAGTAAACTGCCTATATATTGTGAGGTTAGGAAAGCAAAGTTTAAAATGCAATACTGTTATTGTGTTAGAACATGCATATATTCATGTATATTTATGTTTCCCTTAATATGTGTTTTCACTTAATATAAAGGTTTTTTAAGCAATATGCTGACTCATGTTGTCTTTCTCTCTTAACGTTTTTAGACTCTCAGGTTTGTTTGGCTCAGTCTTCGTCCTTTGCAATACTACCAGTCATGCTGCTTTCATTAAAACAGGAATGAAGCAATGAAAACCTCAGTATCCTATGCTGTAGAAACAGTAATGTGATATCAATAATTTCATGGGTTAAAAATTCTCTAATATATTTTAAAAGAAGACAGACATCTTTAACCCCTAATCTGAAGTACTTTTGTGTTCTCAAGTGGCTTACACGTTCATTACTGACGAGTCCACAAAGCACCAACACTGAATCTTATCATGTGTGTAGTACACGTAACATTACAGCTGTTTATCCCCACGCACAGCAGAACAGCCCGCATTTGATTAATGTATATCTTCTAGGAAGGGATCCAGACTTGAAAAATTGGAGTATTTGCTGCCTCATTGGTAGTTTCAGTGATTAACTACTCTTCTTTGTTTTGCATCATTTCTAATTTGAATTTATTTTGCCATCTGGTGAAATGAGCGTACTTTATACCTTCTCCATAAAAATACTTATGCACTGCCTTCTTGCTGAGTTTAATAGATCAAGCCTTCCAAAGTTATTGACTGTCAGATCTGACTGAGAACTTTACCTTAATGTATCCCCCCAAAAGCGATACAACATCCAAAATTCTCCAGGTGGTAAGACTGCGTGCCCTTAAATGTGCCTTTTACCACTGATATTGTCTTGTTTTCATATTTAGTTTCTAATTATTTCTGAACCAGAACAGTCAGTGCAGCAAGATACATTTCTTAGCTGCTACACAAATTACTTCAACCACATGTACTTCGACACTTATTTCCATGGTTATGATATCACAGTTTAACCTTGTACTTTATTGTCAATTGAAAACAACTCTAGCAAACAATCCAAACATTCTAACTTAACAAAAATTAACCTTTATTTTTCATTTTGACCAATGAAGATGTTCATTATTACTTCTCTAGGTATTAGGGCAGTTTCTACATATCAACACACAGAGAGCACGATTCACAGCAAGTAAATACCTTAGACTTACATTTTCCCTGTTCCTTTTCATAAATCTCAGTAAATTCTAGTATCTCACATGACTTATGGTTCTTTTGTACATGTTTTATAATTATTTAGTATCATTTAACAAAGGTGAATACAAGAACTGTATGTAACACTCCCGTTAGTGGTGTGTGCAGAGGAAATGTTGCCGCCTTCTACACAGGGGCCTTCCTGTCGTCCAAGGCCTAAGTTGTTTCATACTCCTTTTTGCTCTGTACTTTGCAAGAGATCTTGTTCACTGGGGCCCTTGACCCCTTCAAGGGATCTCAGCTATCAAAGGTGTATTCCTCCTTTTTCCTCAGTGTAAAACCTGCTTTTTCAATATGCATGTTTAAATGGGCTGAACTTACCTCAGTTGTGTCTCAAATACTCTGGTAACTACAGAGGATTCCCCTACATCTGGCAATAGCTGAACTCTGTATCAGGAAGAATCCTGACCACTTGTGATTCTCTCCAATTCACGTCCTGGTTTTCCCAAGAAGAAACTCAGCTGTGCAGCCCAGAGGGGAGCTGCCGCATGGTTTAGCTGTATCCCCGTATGAATGGGGGGAACTTTGGGAGTTAAAGTGTCCCTCAGCTTCTCAGCTTTCCTGCCACAAAATGTAGCTATAGTTCAGTTGTTTGATTTTACCCTGTGTGCCTGTGCTACGTGTAATGGTTCCGCGTTCAATTGTTTAGTGTGCTAAACACCACATTTTACAGGATCAAATACATTTTGCACGCTTCTGATTAAACAGAACTTTGTATCATACATATATTTGTATTTACATATTTTCCCATGTGCAGCATTTAAAATCTAGCATTTAATATTTAACAGATAATAAATATAAGAAAGACGTAAGCATTTTACTAGTGCATTGCAGTTAACTGGGGAAAACCTCACCTGGGAAAAAAAACTCAGCTGAATAAGGAAATATAAATTACTGCCTTCTCTAAACTATCAGCATTTTGTTTGATGTATGGAAAAAGAAATGCATGTAGCTTTTTATAAAATGTATAATTCCAGCAAATCCTGGCAACCTACTGAGGCGGAATTTTCTTGGTACAGTGTTGAACATTTATAGGTTGATCTAAGGGCATTTTTTTCACTTAGCATGTGAGCCCAGACGGTAGGAGAATGATTTATGATTTTGGGGGCATAACTCGGTGAATGTACATTGTGTTCTTTACATGAAGCTCTCCCAGCTCCTGGTGGAGAAGCATGCTGACAAACCCGCATCGATCATTTCTGAGGATGGGTGTGGAGCTAAGGGAGGAACTTCAGCCTTCAACACTCTGCAGGTGACTGGAAAAGGAGTGACTGCCTGCTCTGAACAGCAAAACAGAGAGCAAACAGCAATGGGCATGTAAATCAGTAAGGGTGTGGAAAAACGTACCAACCGACAAGTCCTACCCACCGCTTAGCGAAAGTCTGAAGCACAGGAAAATGGATTAATTCCAACAATATACGGTAAATAATTAAGAATATATTGGGGGAACTCCACACTCGACAGGGAAACAATACAGCCGTTGGACCACATCATGTGATGCAGCAAATGTACTAATGGGTGCTGAAGGGAAGGATTTCCCCTTGCTGTAAATCTTACACTCCACATGAAACCCTTTTTTGTGACCCAACAACCTCAGATCCTGAAGAAAAGGAAACGTGTCAGATAATACAGACTAAAATCTTTGCTCTCATCAAGGCTACATGCGATACACACAGAAGAGGGAAGGTGGTTGGCGATAGACACCTACATTACGCTGCTTTGCCTCTGCTGCAGAGTTTGCTTTGGCCCTCAGGAGAGTCACTTGCAGAGAGGCATGGGTGTGAGTGTGACCGTAAGTAGTGCATGCTATCCTGCTACGGTTCATACACGATGCTTCAGAGGAAGAAGAAATCGTGGTCACAGTGTGCATCAATGGTATGTCGTTCTCCTGAGGTGAAAAAAACACTTTCAGAACTCTTACCTAATATTCTGAAATACATGAATATATTGTTATCAAAGTAATTATTAGATCGTTTATTAAAATGCGGCTGCAGCATGTAGCTCTGAGTCATGTCGAGGCAGTGACTTCTTGAGGAATTCCAAGCAGTACTGAAATATTTTAATTGTCTGCTTTGCAGGAGGCTAACACTTTTTCAGGGGCAGGGTTAAGGCAGTGCAATGAACTGCCTCAGAAACGTGCATCAAGCAAAAATGATTCTCAGCCTGCTTAATGTACCGCACTCAATTCTTTCACTTGTCTTTTTCTAGCATTTAGAGGAAGCAACATGCAGGGACCTAATAAAAAGAAGAAAAATAATAAACCACGAACCGCAAAGGACAAAGCAAGATAAACAAACAAAATCCCCACCCTTCCTACCCGCAGAAAGAAAGACAATTGCACTGCACATTCCCCATCTGGATGAAAGCAAACAGAGGAGACAGCTCTATCATGCCGCTAAATATAATTCTGGCTGAAAATGATTGCTACAATGAGCAAAGAACTCTGTGCTGAACAGAGATTTCTCCTGTTAGGAAATTACATGAGTGTTTCTACATTTTGCAGTAGCTTTTTAATTTAACATAGTCTAGTTTTACATAATTCACTAAAATGCTCTCTAAATCTTTATGAGAGGAGCAAGCTGCTTAATCTCTCATTTTATTATAAATATTGTATACTGTATATTCAATACTTATTTACTAAAGGTCACATAAAAGCTTCAATGTTTTTCTATCATCTACACATTATATTAATTAAAGTAATATATCACTTGCAGTGTTTCCCACAAAGTTATGAAGGCTTTTCTGGAGTGGAACGAACACCGACAGTTTGAAATGCGTTTTTCCCCCCCAGTGACAATGAAGTCTAATAGTTCCCTCTAGTGGCGAAATGTCTTTTTACGAGGTAAAGGCACCTTTCATACTTGTTTCTATTTTAAGATCAATACTTATCTTGAGAACAATTAGTATTTCTATAGAACATGACGAATACTCCTAAATGCTATTTTATTTCTAAAAAGGCGTGATGAAAAGGAGAGGCTGAGTATTCCAACTCTTGCAACTATGAACAACAACTGGGGGGTGTAATTTATTTATTAATTACTGATCTATTTTTAAAAGAGGAAGAATTTGGCAAATTTCCTCAGACCTCCCGTTCTAATCTGATTTATAATGCCAAGTACACTACAAATAGAAGAGCTTCACTTTTTTTCTTAAAACTAATTTTTAAAAAATGGTTTTGTGAGCTAGAAGCATTCATCTGCAAATTTTTCCTTAGGTCACTTTCATCTAAGCGACAACTATTCTGTTTAAGGTCTTTGGCTTCCTGCTGTTTGCTGAAAAATATATTTCGAGAAGATTAGGTCAGGCTTAGAGCTGCCTAAAACTGATGATAGCTGGTAGTTATGGATTTGCAACATTTTATATAAACCTGTATTTTCAGGCTTCGTAAATACCCCTGCCAGGGCTGAATCTTTTGGCCTGAAACTGCAGTTCTGTCTCAAGGTCAGTGTTCTGGAAAGCTTAAACATAAGGTATGAATGTCATCGCCTGAGGCACCCAATATACTTGACAAGAGAAAGGCATCTCGCAGCCGCTTCAGTTCATGCGTGCCCTATGGCAGAGTCTGGCTCTTTCCAATCACTACAAAGGTATCCTAGAGCAACTACCTTTAATTTAAAAGACTCAATTAAATGTCTATTTTGTGTGAGATAAACCCAGGAATAGCACAGCCAATCTGTTGTTTACCTGTATTTAAAGGTTTATTTTATGGCTGCATGCTCTGGAGCAAAGGATTGAACTCTGGCAGGGGTTTTTGAGAGGAGAGGGAGGACAGTTTCAGGCTAACCATCGTGTAATTACCTACTTTTATCACCTTTATCTTTTTCAGTATTGGCACAGACTCTAATCTATTGAATCCCGACTTTGTAAAAGTCATATAAAATGTACATCAGTAGACCAGCGTTCTTCTCAACCAACTCAGATAAAAGTTATCTGGGTCTTGTGATTAAAATTTTACCCTCTGGTTTTGTCACATCTGTCACAGTTACTAAAGGATTGGAATGCCCTGCTCTGGTGCAGTTACAAATATTCTATCTACCTTTTTGGCATCTCTACTAAAAATATTATTGTCTCTCAAATTATAAGTTCATATTGTTGCTAAGGCTTCTTTAATTGCTAATGCATTTGTATTAGGTTAACTGATGCCTTTGGAAAAGCAAGCAAACAGTTCGGCAGAGGAGAGCTTGGGTATCTCGGGGGTTTTTTCCCCAGTTACACCTGTTCGTTCTTCCTTTGTAGTCATGGCACGAAACACTTCTAGGGGTTGTTTCATCTGAACTGCATTGTATAGTTGCAGGAATTGTACCCTAAAAGTCCTGCTTCTCTCAATTGACTGTAAAGGGACTGAAAGGCCACTAGCTGAGATGTAAATAACTATGTTCTGATTACTAAAGTTAAGTAAGATATATCCAAGCCCTATATCCTTAAGCCACCACAGCCACAATAGTATTGTTAGTAAATGCTCAAAATTTCTCTCTTTCCTTTTTTTTTTTTTTTTTTTTGTCCTTGATTGTCTCATTGCTGGCCACATATTTTTCTTTGTATTTCTTTAGCTTTTCCTATTGATTTCCCAGGCTGTAAGCTTCTCATTTATATATTACACTCAGTGTCACGTTTTCCATATGTTACACTGGGGAGCAGTGGGAGGCTGGTTCTAACAGCTATTTCCATTTGCCAGTGAACCAGAGTAGGCTTTTAGTTAAAGATTTCCACTTTCTTGATGCAGTACTCTTCACTTTTTAAGCATCTTTTTCGTTTCTGTCGTAGAACTCCCATTCTTCATTTGCTTTTCTCTATCTGCTGCTCCCCAGCCAACTTCACTCACAGTTTTCATCAACCATGGGGAATTAGCTGTTTTACAGCATCAGCTGCTGTGCAGGGTATCCCCCTTGCCTGCCTTGGACACATATTTAGAATTTAGTAACTCACATTCTGGTGGTGTCTTGTCCTTTGCATTGACTATGGAGGGGATCTGGATGGGAAGAAACGTACCTTTTGGATGACTGACATGGGATGAGATGAAACATCTTAGGGCTCTAAGACAGGTGGCATGACTTGCCTTCTAGCAGAGCCTATTTCCCTCTTGCCTGAAGAAAGAAACGAGGACAACTAGCTCTAAACTCATGGTAGTTGATGAAAATTACATGACATAAATCCCATCTATCATCTGCAGTTATCCCTAACCGACTCCAGGCCAGGAATTAATACAGCTCTATCCATCCTAGTGAGACTGTAATTGAGTTACCCTTACTGAGAGCAGTAATACTTTCTGCGTTAAAGTATCACAAGGAATAATTTTAGAAGCTCTAATAAGAAGTGTGACCTCCATGCCACATTTCTGAAATTGAATTCTCCCATGGCAAGACAATTGCTCCCCCGCAGTCTGGCTTTCACTGCAGACAAGTCATAAGAAATAATTCTTGTATGGTTTCACGGTCTATAAAGCATCTCCCTCCTTCCCACTCTGCTGTATTCTCTTCTTGTCTTTTGTGGTTTAGCACACTGACAATTAGTTTCTGAGTTTTTGGGATATACATACCAGCTAGCAGTGTCTTTCTACTTCATTCACTACTTTCACCCCTTCCCTTAAACAAATTCTCTCTGAAGATCTTTAGCATTCCAGTCATGTGAACTACCTCACCAGTTGCCAATAATACTTGCATCAGTGAGAACTTCCAGTCTCTTCTTCGTACCCTAGACTTTTAAAATTTGTACCTAATGACCAGAAAAATGCTGAGCAGCCCCTTGAAAATGAGGATGAAGTTGGAAATGTAGGTAATAAACATAGACAAGGATATCAGGGAAATGTGAGTGGGGGACAGACACAGGCAATGAGTGGCAGTAGAAGAAGCTGGGGAAGGGAAAACAGTAGTACGTAAGCCTGTGTTCATTTTATACTACAGAGCCTGTAGTGGAATGTGAGGTTCCTAAGTCTGAAAAATCCGCCAGTCAGCAGATAATCTCAACTTGCTCCAGCTGCTGGGGAATTGCAGTCTATGTTACTGTCAGTGTCCATTGACAGAGACCCATGCAAAAGATCTAAAGGACTGATCCTGATGTTGACTACGAGTATCAGCAGAATTTCACAGGGTTACTTTTTTATTTTTAACTCATCCTTTGAACTAAGCTATGAGATTTGTTTGATGCTCAGTTTCCCATGGAATGCCTTTCTCTTCCTCATGTCATCTCCAGTGCTTCCTTGCAGGGTACAGTAGCCCCTTACATTTTTTAAAGCAGCAAGTATAGCAGATGGAGAGGTAGCACCTAGATCTTGTTGCAGGTCAACACTGCAGCTTCTCCTTCACTGTGTGACCTAATGGCTCAAGTTTATTCAACCGTCATGGGACTCAACATTTTGCTGCCTTCTGGGCTAGAAAAGAAATGGATTTAAAGTCCAGAGTGGAAGAGAGTTTTCTCATTGACATTCTGTGTTATTCTGCAGGTATTTCAGTGGTATACAGTAGTTCCTATACCTCTAACACACTTGAGATCTGTTTTTACATGCAGAATTTGAGTTTTGGTGAGTTACCCATAATAACAGAGGAATTCTATGGCTGAACTTTGAATCATATCAGGATTAAGGATTCTCACAGTAGCATGGGGAGAAGAAAGTCAGCCCAGTGCAGTTTTCATTTCCTGGTCTGCTTCCGAGAGAAGTTGCGTGCAATTCTCTTAGTGATTTGATCTTCTAGGTTGGAAAAGAATGTTTTTCAACAGATTGTTTGCATAACTGTACACAACCCCTCACTGAATTTCTGGCAAATCTCATTTCTATAACCATACTTACTTTAATGAACTTTGTCTTGTAATTATTCAATTATCCATCCTGCTGTTCAAGAAAACCAGCATAACAACATTTTAACACAGCACTGCAGCAATTAGCATTCACAAAACAACAAAGAAACACCTCACTACTCAAAGAGGGATCAAAGTATGAAATCAAAAGTAACTCATTACAATTGTCCTAACACCACTTCAGTCCTTACAGTAGCAATCACAATGTGTTGGTGGTTTTGACTCCTTTCCTTTTATACCTAAAAAGAAGCTACAGATCACACTTATTCCATCTTCAGAAATATAGTAATTAAGAATTTCAAAGCCTTTTTGGTTTTCTGTTGAAAAGTAGGAGCTAATAAATCATTGCTGATTCACGGCAGCTTTTGTCTAGTCTAACTCCACTCACTTCAGTAAGTCTGGAGTTGAAAATGGAACCATATGTTGACAGTTACACTTGTCGATAGTTTAGTTGTCGCTTTTAAAACATAATGTAACTCACTTTGCTGTCATATTGCTCAGGCAGTTGCAGATGCCTTTCTTTCCATTTGAATGGCTTTGTGATGTTTGGGGTTTTTTCTCAGTAACTTTTTTTTTTTCCTTGGTGTTACATTATAATACTAGCTGATGGCACGGGGGATTTTGACTAGTTTTAGGTTATTGACAACAGAGACATCCTTAACCATGCTTATTAGACCTTCAAGAGTGCTAATTTTCTCATACAAAGGGAGTGTTGAATTTTCATTAGTGTATTTCCCAAGTGCTTTAATTTTCTGATACAATTTAGTGTAATTATGTTTGCTTTTAATACATAAGCATGGAAAATAATGTACATTGGGAAACAAACAACACAAAAGCTGTCATAAAAGCATAGGAGAGCAGCTGATAAGAAAGCCAGCAATACAACATTGTTTTTAGAAGCAATAGAACACAAGAAGAGCTGACATACTGTGATGCTAACAACTTTAATTAATGATGTATAGAAGGTCAAGTATAAATCAGAAAAAGAAGATCTGTTAATAGAAAACATGTGGTGGTATACTAAAATTAGAAGTTTAGAAATGTGAAATAAAAAAGCAGAATCCTGATAAAATGATTGATTGGAAATACATTCTATGGGATTTTTTTCTCTCCTGAATGGAACATGAGTCATAATTCTTAGAGATAACAAAAGGGAGATTTTGGCTATTGAGTCCAAATTACCAGTGTGAAATACGTGTCCACTTTATTTCTTCCTCACTCATATATGACAATCATCTTTAGGACAGACTTCAGGGATGTTTGTTTAACCAAACAGTGAGTTTGAATCAATAGACAAGTGGGAGTACTTTTTCAGTGGGGATTTAGCAGTTGTGAAAGTGAATGGTCTGTTTCACAGCTGTTAATTCTCTTACTTTTGCAGATATGCCTAATAAACTTCAACTGGGAATGATGTTCCTCAGTAGATACACTTGTGCAGTTCTGCAGTGCTGGAATTCCAAGTAATTTATCTGCAAAACACCTCCCTCCACGGCCTGCACTTGGATGTTGTGTTAGCTGATCAGTCCCCTCTCCAACATGGCAAAAAGACTTGTAATAGTGGAATGGAGAGCAAAGCAGAAGACCACTGGCAGCAAAGCTTGCTGAATCTATGTGGGAATCTTCTTGCCTAACTTCAGCCATCCCAAGCATGTAAATGTGAAGACAGATTTCCTGTGTGAGAGAGAAGTACCTTAAGAAGGTGACTCACCCTCTCTTCAGCTGAGTGTTTTGGTGAAATTATTTGGTCTAATAATGCAGAATGGCCCTGCAGTGATTCCTTCACTGGCGATGTTCCTTTTGGCTGTGTTGGAATTTGTTTTGTCTAATATTCAGCCATTTATGCATTAGCTAACCTCATCTAGGCTTCCTGGACTAGAAGCAAATCCAGTGTGCATGCTGAAATTGATGCCTGTTTGTCCTGGTTTGAGTTAGCACAGAACTAATTCTGGTCAGTGATTTCACTTTTCAGCTCAGTCTCTTCTAAGTGACAGCACTGTCTGAAGTTAATGACAGATTTTTGCAGACAGTGTCTCCTTCTAGCAGTGACAATGCTGGATGTTCACAGTTACTGCCAGGGGTTGGGGTGCAGAAAGGCTCTTGCTTGGCCTTGCTCCTGTGCAGAGCAAGGTCACTGCTCAATCCTGTGTCCCATGGTGGGGGTGCAGTAAGTGAGAGGCTGCACCTGCGGGGAGGAGCGGACAGGACAGGTGACCCTACACTGACCAACAAGGTGTTCCATCCCATAGATGTCATATCCCAGATAAAGCTGAGGAATCATGAGGGTCTCGGTCTCTCTTGCTCCTCTTCTTCAATGGCCGACATCTGAGGAGGCCTCTGTCCATTCTGCCTTCAATCCTGAGCCTTCCCTGGTGTCCGCCCTGCAGCATCAGTGGTGACGGTGATGTGGTTGCCATCGAGGGGTTGGATTCAGTAATGATATTGTATGTATTTGTATTTCATGTTGTTATTATTCCTATTAAAGCAGTTTTGGTTTTCTTTTCCAATCCATCAGTCTCTCTCCCTTGCTCCTTTTGTCTTTCCCCTCTTTGGGAAAGAGTGGGGAGAGGGGTGGGTAACAGAGAACATTTGTCATTCATCTAGTGGCCAGCCCAGCCCTAACTCTTGACACTGTTAGAGGTAGCATGAATGACCCTGTGGATATGACTCTTTTCCCATGTTCTACAGAAGGAACCAACACAATTATCTTCAGCTGTATTTCAGACTCTTCCAGCTAAAATACAGCATAGATATAACTCGCTTACTTTTAGCCATATAAAATTTGGATGTCTGGTTTAAATGAGGACACTACTTTCACTTAGCCTGTCTTTGCCACTGATTTCAGGGAACTTCTGGTCACTTACTGTTGAAAATACCACAGCAAACAGTCTTTCTTTTTGTGTTTGTCTGGGATAGAGGTGGTGATGTTCAGAAAATTCAAGGCAAAATAGTTGCTTTTAAATTTCAAATTACCTCTTCTAATGAGGTTCTCCACTGATGGTTCTGCCATTTCCCATTACTATCTCTTATATTTAGAAATATATGGCTCCATCAACAATGACAGAATAGAACTTGGTCCTCTAGAGGGTGCCATTTTTCTGAGTGACATAATTAAACAGATCCACGTGGACAGTAAAATTCCTTCTCTTTAGGCACTAGTGGTTTGAGAAGACATTTTATATCCCTTTCAGTCAAAGCCTATTTTGTTTGTTTTACTGCATTGTGAATGGCTGATCTGTAATGAGTGTAGTAGTTTAATTTTATTTCATTTTAATGAAAAATGGGAAAAAACCCTTAAAAAACACAGAGAATTTAGCAGCTCTGCTCAAAAGCGAAAGGCAGACAGATTCTCTGATATCGTGCCTCCCCCCAAGCAGTATAATCACAGTCATTTACTGTCCCACAGCATGTGAAATATGGCAGGGACATTACAGAAGACAAAGCCACAACTGTTACCACAAAAGTACTAAGGTTTGTAGCCAGCAACCTCTGGAGAAAAAGAAAATGTAACAGTTGAAGTTTTATATAGTACAAAGATTGCAATGTTCTACCATTCTTTAAACTGGAACAGTTTGATGGAGCAGCTCCCAAAATTTTCCACTGGTTCCAGCATGTTCCTGAATTCTATTCCGGTTGCAAGCACAGTCTTTTATTCCTGCTTCTGGTTGTGAATCCCACTTTTGCAATAAAACTTCTGTTGCATTCACGAACCTTACTGAGTTCTGATCCCTTGTTTATGAACCACTGCTCCTCATGGTAGTTTTCACCCAGTGTATTTTTCCTCACGTATGCAGGCCATTCTGTTTTCCTTCTGTTGTAACGATCACCAGGATCTTTAAGAAAGCAGCAGAAATTCATTAGAAATGATGTCACTCATATAACATCATTGCCACTTGACACTGTAAGAATGACAAATTACATCTTTTGGTTTGCAAAGAGTCTGCCGCGTCCAAGCTGCCTCACAATGTTCTGCAGTAAATTTGGTTAGCACGGTTGAGGAGAAATGATTGTCTGCACTGAAGTGATTGCTGTTTTCACTTTCTTTGTTATCATTCCCATATCTGTAGCTCTTTGACATGGCAAATCACCGCTAAGAGACAAGTGTGAAGTGTCTGTCAGCGAATGGCCCAGCATCAAAATAGACCAATTAGCAATGTCCCCATCTGCTGCCTAGATTCATGCTTGCTCCCTGCCTTGTTCCTGGAGCCAAGAACTGAACTGGAAGCAGTGGGTTTTATGCACAGCAGCAGGAGCCAATTTCTCCAATGCTACACGTAGTCCATAGAACTTCTCAAAGGAGCTGGAGAATGGAGGTGTTGTCAGCGCCTTTCTTACAGGAGATAGGCCTCTTCTCTTAAAACTTAATACTGTTCAAGAGATCACTACAGACTGGTTGGGGTCCATTTAAGACAGAAGGTTAGAGTTTGTGCCCAGAAGAGAGCTTTTTCCCTTTCACACCTGTACAGGGACAGAAGCTGCCCTGCCCGGTGGAAGGAATCAATGTCTTCTTCATTAGGTTAAAATCTTACACTGATCTGAGACTGATGAAAAATGTAAAGGGACATTAATGAAAGCCTGCCACAAAACCGATCCTGTATCTAGCAGATACCATGTATCTAGCAGATACCAAATCTGTAGAACTTCAGGTTTGCAATATCAGGCCATTAACTGCTAGGTAAACTAAATGAAGTGAAAAGAAAACATTTGCACATGTTGACATGAAAACGGTCCGTTCGTTAGACTGCATCTGTGTGCCTACAGACAATGCATACTGCTTTCGCTGTCATGAGCTTCTTCTTGGCCCTCAGTTACCCCCTTGGGAAAGTCCTGATTACACAGGTGGCACTAGGATTCTCAGCCTGTGTCCTGTGATTTTACTTTCCAGAAGCCTCTCATTTCAAGGGCTGCATGAAAGGCTTTCCACAGCAACTCCAGTGTTCCCAGCCCTTTCCAGCACAACTCCAAATGGAGTTGCATTGCCTGAAATTCCCATGTGTGCCTGCTGCCAAAACTCATACTCCTGAGGGCTATATAAAAATCTTAACTTGGTGTTCAGGAATGGAGTTGGAACTCTGCTGTGAGAGCTGCTGACTCTCTTTGCACTTCTGATTCAGGCATAGAGATATCTACATCCATGTCAAGATACAGTTTCAATGATCTTTTCTACTTTCAACGTCTAAAAGCACTCCATGAGGCACAGATAAACACGAGCTTCATTGACAGGAGGCGAAGTTGGAGCCTAAGCAGCTGTAACTTGCTCTGATGCAGGTTCCATTTGTAGCAATAAAAGCCCTGATAACCCGTATTTCCATCCTGTCCTGACTGTTTCTTACCTGGTGAAGACTATCATGACAAAGATGTTTTTTACGAGAAGCCAAACTGAAGGAGAGCACCTTCCTATGGGTTTTCATCTGGTGGGGTTGTCTGATGTCTAAGAGCTTCCGCTCATGCTTTTTCCTCCAAAGGAGCACTAACTGTCACTCTGCTTTTTGTAAAGCACTTGACATAACTGGGTATTTTTGAGACCGTTTCCCCTTTGCCAGATGCTGTGATTGCACTAGTCTCTTTTTCTTAGGAAATGAGACTAAAATAGCTTTACAGCTGATTTTGCTTTTCCCAGCAAATCATTCAGACACATGAAAATCAAGAACACCACCAGCAAAATATTCTGTATCAGTTTCTTTACTCAGTGAATCCAGTTTAGCGGCAGAAGAGGAGCCAAGATTGCTTAGTGTAGATTACTAAGAGAAAAACATGCCACAGTTCATGTAGTTTTCTAAGGCATAAAACCAGAGTCAGATCTTGCTCCTGATGCAAATCAGGAAAAATATTGAGCTCTGAGAAATAAATTGACCCATAACTTCTCTGTCTATCTGTACATTTCTTCTGTCAGGGCTGTTTACATTTTGTTCTTTGTTTAATAGTAGAAACTGGAGTGGGTGGAAAGGAAATAAACAGTATGATTGGCTATTATTTTTTTAACAGAAAATTAATTGGGAGGGCTTGGAGAAGCTCTTCTCTCCAAGGAGTTTCATCACTGATTTGTCCTATGGGATGGCTGCATCTGGTTCAGCTTAGCTGTATCTTTCTTCAGTATCGACCCTTCATCCAGTTTCACATTTCTGCTGGAACACTGCCTTTTCTTCCCTGGCTTGCATCTTGTCATTTTTCTTTCTTCTGCTACTCTTATTTCATTGTAGGCTTGTTTGCTTTACGGAAATCCCTGTAAATCATTCCAAGATCCGTTGTCAGGAAGTATGCTAGCTACAGGCATGTTGGCTTGATTCCTTTGCTGTTTTCATGCTACTTGCAGTGGCTATACTGTACACTGATCAAAAGCCAAAGAGAGCCAGTAGATGGCACCATTTATTATATTATAGAAGATTCATAACCAAAGCCTGGAGGGTTTTTCCCCCTTAAACCTGGCTGGGAGTAGAACATACATCAGCCCTCCATTTTTAGAGATGTTACTTACAAGCTTAGTAAAGACCTCACTTTATATCCTTTCCCAGGGCTTCCTTGGAAGGATTCAGTGGCAATGCCTTAAATGGAAAAACATTTTAGAAACAATAAAGGAACTAGAGGTCAATAGGACACAGCTCAAGGGAGCTTTCTTCTGTTTTGCTGTTAAAACATACCCCATTGCTGCTTTACTTTCTTCATTCTATTAAATAACAGATTTGCTTTGAGGTGTATCTCCAAACCCAATAACTTTGGAAAAGATTCAGGCAATGGTCAATTACAAACATGGTTTAGCTCTTCTGTAAGAATGAATAGTACTATTTTCTTACAACATATAGCAGCTGTGATCTAGGGCTCTCAGAGTGCTTCAGAACACTAATGAAGTACACCGCGCAATACCTCTGTCAGATAGGGAATACTAATTCCCCAGGAGTTCCGTTGTCCTCAGTGGGTGCTTGCATGGTTCCACATGTCTGAGAAAGAGATACTCATGTAAGTAAAGACTACAGAACCAGGAGTAAACAGTGTAATATATTTTATGCCATTTCAAGCATTTATTTCCCCCCAACAACAACAACAAAAGATAAAGTAGTTTTGCCTGTCAGGCTTTAGCCTCTGCAGCATTTTTGGTAGGGGATCAGACTACTTGCTTGTAGGTTAGGTACAGGTTTCCATTTGGTAGTGCATGTATTGTGTGTGCTTCAAAGACAGATTTAGTGACTTCAGTGTCATTTATTACTAAAGGTTAAAAGCAGTTGCTCTTTCTAATCTCCTGCTGCTCAGCCAATGTAATTTTAATACCGTGTGCTGTAGAAAGGGAAAGAAATGAAAAGCTGAAACATTTACCAGGATATATTCTTCCATCTTTATTTTAAGTTATCAAAACTGTCTACAAAAAGCTAGGAAGTGTTTCCAGTCAGTGATAGTTTCCTGGCATCAAAAGATTTAGAAAATGAAACGAAATATTCAGAAGGAAAAAAAAAAACAAACCCCAACCCACTGAGAAGACGAAGGAACAGAGAACAACTTGGATTTTCTATATTTATCTGTGTGTTATGTGTATCTGCTTCATTGGGCTGTCAATTTTAATTGGTCTGCAACCCACTGTAGTTGGGTTCACACTGGTTCAATTAAAAAATCCTGTTGTTACTTTTTTTCCATATTGCCCATAAATAGGACTATTGTAGGAGTAATAATGTTAACCCCAGTGTCCTGGCAGAATGCCAGCTCAGGTAATTATATTCTGCCTATGGAAATTTCAGTTGCTGTTTCAGCTGAATACGTTAGTCATTATTTTCCATTCCTGATCATCACGTTCTGTAGCACTGTTGTGTATTTCTAAAGAGCCACCCCAGAAGTGGCTGCATTTCAGTGATCGTTGAACTAAGTAGGAAAAAAATCAAGGTCTCTGCTCCTAGTAAAATTCTAGACTATTTACATCATCGAAGTGCAGTATTGGGAGTGAGAATTGCTTGAATTAAGGATTACTTGATGAAAGTATGGATGGAAAGTATGGATGGACTGTAAAGATAGTTAATGGTTTGGGGAAACTTTGCATAGTGATGTGGTTATGACGAACAGTGGAAGGATTTTGTAGTCTCACTTAGGGAGATCTTCACAAGCTAGGTAGGTCAGGCTGCATCATTGACATAAAGAATGGTATAGCTTGGGAAAAATAATCCTTTGACAGCCTATCTGATGGGTTTGCACATCACCTGAGGCAAAAAGAAGAGGGGCAGATGCTGAAAAAAGAGATAGTGACCCCCAGAGAAGAGTGGCTGGAAATGCTAATTTTTAGTATCATTTTCTGCATAGCTTTCATTATGAATTGTCTAAAAAAGACACACACCCCTCCCTCAAAAAAAGAAAAACAATACAGGACTAGCCTACTGGAGTGGGTTCTTCCAGAATGCTTACTTCTGTCTGTTTTGAAAATTGCTCATGGTATTGTTGAAAAAACAGACATTTGTCTACAAAATTATCAGTAGCAGCTTAACTCAGCATTTATTAACATGAGAAAGGTTGAGCAACTCTGTGCTTTCGATGCACCCTCCTCCCCGCCCCAAAATGGGGCAGTAATATCTGGCTAGCCCATGTAAGAGTTACAAGCAATGATTATGTTTGCTTTGAGTGACTTCTAAATAAAAATGAAACTTGTGCTGCAAAATGAGCAGAACAGAGATAAAATACAATGGACATTCAGGAAATGAGCAGCAAAGGGACAGCATAAATGTCGAAACACCGATCTTCTCTTTCAGAAGACCTCTGAAGCCAGGAAGGTGTGTGTTGACTGAAATGACAGAGAGGTACCTAATTCTCACTGACTTTTGATGATGATTTGGCACCTACCTGTCACTCATGCCTTGGGGCCATCTCCAGCTTACAAATACTCTTAGCTTTTGCTTCGTTAAGGTGGAAACTGAAACTGTATTTTAGAATTTGTTGATCTTCTATTTAACTTGTATGATCCACACTGTCTCTCTAGCTGTGTTTACTGAGCATACATGGTGTTGCCTTGTAAACAGTCTTCGTATTTTCTCCTCGTTCAGCAGACTTTTCCTCATCTAGGTAAGAGTGATTATTTTGATGAGCCTGCCTGAACGAACTGGATTTTCAGTGGAACCAGCCAAATGGCAGAGAATCACCTACACGACCAAGGATGTGAAGCTTGGTCCAAAGCTTCTGCTTCTGATATGTGGTGGTTTTAAATTCTCCCAAGTTTTATTTTTCAGATATAGGGGGGGAACACAGTTGTTTTTGTTTTCTGATGGTGATTGGAATATGAAAGATGAGCTTCAGGGCTGGTAACAGTTCTCAGGACTGACAGCATTAGTTTATGTATCCAATCATACGCTAGTGATGCAGTCCGTTAGCATACAGTACAGAGGGAGCTGTCAGGTCTGTAGCAATCCAATTAAGTTACATGGTTTCTAAAGCTAGATGATTTGAGGAAGCTTAAAACAGGGTTAGCACTGTGCTAGCTCAACGGCTGTGTCAATTATCTCATTGGATGTGTTTGTAGCTCAGGATTCTGATTTATCTGGACTTTTTATTTTTTTCATTTTTTTCCTTAGAGCAAGACCAGGGAGACTGCATTTAGGAGTTAATTATTACCTAGCTTTATTATTATTTATTAAATGAGAATTTTTATATATATTTGAAAGAGACTTGGGGGGAAAGCCCAACAAAATAAATGGATGGCATAATGTGTTTTTCAGGCCTTTTGCTGAAACTGAAATATGGAAGTTCCTTTATAGTAGCTGAAGTGGTGTTAATATTTGTGCAGGTCGCTGTTTGACCTTTGCTGTGGGAAGCCTGTGTGGTTCTTGTCAAAAGCTTTTCGTCCTAACCTTTAGTTTTGGAGATCTGCCTGCATTTCTGTTTGTGCTATTCCCATTATCTTTGTATCTGAAAAGCATGAGACAGAAAAGGAAAGCAGCTCGTCAGCATAGCTAATTTTTTATTACAACTTCTCTCTTTGTGGCAAATTAATCAAAAGGCCTGTGTGAATTCACCTCTGAGCTCAGCCCTCCATCCCTCCAAAATGTCCAAGGACTTGCAATCAGGTAACCCCCTCACGCTCTTACTGCAGGTTCCTCACAGGTGCGTCTGCTTCACTGTTTTCATGCAAGGAGTTGCCTTACATGCTTTGCTGAGAAACACAGACAAGCTTATCTTACTTCTCAGAACTCTGCTTCTTTTTAATCAGAGGAGTTGTCCGCCCACCCAAAATAATCCAGCTCCCCCTTGACGAAAAGCCTGTGGAAAGAGAATGGTCACTCATTGTACACTAACAACACCTGGCTGCCCTCATCTTACCTGGAAATTAAAGTCAATGTCCAGTCCTCCAAAAATACTCTGCTGCCAGTCCTGAGAAGCAAAATCACAGTTGTGAGAAAATTAATGAGAAAATTAATACTGATTTCACTGGGACCACGATTTCAGCCCAGATACATAGATCTAAGAAATTACCAGCATGATCCCATCTGCCACTTCAGAGAAGGAAGCAGGAGTGCTGGCTTCATCTGTACTGGAGTGAATACAATGCGGCTTGTCAGGTGCTGTGTTTCAGGAGAGGTGAATTGCAAGAATGAAGGAGAATTAACAAAACAAAGCCGAAGAGGGAGGAACAGTATGGCTGCACATCTGCTTTGGAGATCCCCAAGTCCAACCCAGCTCTCTGAAAGTTCTTCAGAATTTAACGCTACCAGAGTTGACAGAACTAGTTAATTTTTATACCAGGTAATGGAAAACACATCTTAATCTTGTATGCCATATTGGACTCTGATAGAAAATGAAATGCTTGTCTCCACAACTGAGTTGGCATGAGCATTCCCATCAGCTCAGGTCTTACAGGAACGGGGCTGCAGAATTCAGTGGTTAGCCAAGTCTAGCCTGTGAAGAATATGCCAATATTGGTGCTGATATTGATGTTTGTTTTTTGCAATGGCTTTTAAAGAGTTGAACCATAGATTGCTTCTTGCTCAACCGCTCCATCCACCTTTTTGATATCAAGATATTTGTCAATACATATCGATATATTTCTTCCTAACATCCTGTTTGCAGGCCAGCAAAGCTGACTCACGAAGACAGCCACGTGCATGTCTTCCAGCACAGAAATTACATTCTTAGTACAAATTCAAGTGTCCTGCTGTGAACTCGAGCACACCATTGTATGTAGAAGGCAGGGGTTGAAAAAGAAATGAACAAAAATGGCCCATCTGCAGTCACTGGCAAAACTCCCGAGAGAAAGCCAGGAAAGAAGAAAGGGAATCAGGAGAATTTTTAAATGCACTATTTCCCCTTTTATCATATTTCTAATCCCATTTTCTTGGCTTCTTTTTGTCTTGCTTTGTTGTTGTTTGTCTCTAGCATGTACGTTCTCAAGGCTTTATAACGCTTCATCTTAAGAGGGAACCTGAAGAGCATATTTTTCCTGCTAACGAATAACCTGAATTTTTTTCATCACCACAGCCAATCGGAGGTGGGAGATTACAGTTAACGGAGGACTGAGATTTGCATATTAACAGCACAGTTATTGAAGAATAGCAGTCTCGTATTTAGACCAAACTGTGCCCTCTGATTCGCCAATACTGGCTGCCAGCCAATGCAGATGAGGGATTCAAAGGTCAAATGAGGTTTGTTGGTGGGTTTGTTTTTTTTTTCTAAGAGAGAACTGTGCAGTGCTAATATAAATCAGACAGTGAAACCCGTGTGCAGGAAGCCGAGTGAGCAGGATGAACCTGCTTGGCTCTAGCTCTGTAGTGGTACGGCCACCATGCCCTCTCGTTGGCTCGGATGAGCCTATCCCTGCCTAATGTATCATATTGTGTATATTAATGTTTCAGCTTTACAGTTCTATTTCCATTAGGGGGAGATTGCCTGTGAGCCTCTTAGTGGATAAATAGGAATTTACAGCTTTCAAAAATTCTTTTAAAGCTTGCAGAGTCCACAGAAGAAGGAATTACACATGACTATTTCTGAAGATTTAAAAGGTCCAGAGGGCCTAATTGCGCTTTCAGACATGTCTGTGGAGCTCCAATTGAAATCTTGGGATATAATGCATGCTTATGCGACAGCTAAAATGAGCCCTTTTTAAAATGAGAAATTAAAAAAAAAATCCTTCAGTTATTAAAAAATTATACTGTAAAGTCTTCAGGATCAAGCCAGCAACTTCCCAGGAGCTATTCAGAACATAACAAAGTGAGGTCTTGGATGGAACCAGGCGCTGTACTGACCTGCAAATAAATGCTGACAGTGTTAGTGGAAGGCACGCAAAGAAAGTAACGCCTTCCTCTGCAGATTTGTGCGTCCTTGTGTGCACACGCTTGTCCAGGCCGTTTTGTGGGAGCAAAGGGGGGACAACCCTAAATTGCCACAATGAAATAACCTTATCAAGTGTTCTCACGCTTCAGTCAGTTGCATTAAACGAGACTGATATTGGCAGAAACATTTTCTTTTACCTCTGCTTTACGTGAACCAAGGCTTATACAACAGTCAGGAGGAGTGTGTTTAAACCGTTTGTGTTGTGATGGTGCGTGTATGTTCCTAAGTGCAATTGCATTCAGTGTTAGCAGAAAGGGATGAAGAAGCAAATTTAACACAGACAAAGGCAACAAATTTAAGAAATGTATTGAGACATGGCAGTCTGTGTGATTTTTTTTTAACTAGCCCTTGATTTTGTGAGCTAATTTACACTACAGGTGAAGTATGAGTTATGCATGAACATCCCTGCAAGTTTTCTGTGTGCTTTTTAAAAGGTGCTTGCTTAAGGATGAACGGGCTTAGGGGCTGTGCTTGAAAAGACCGAAAAATTGTGTTTTACTCTAAATAATATAGAAGAGGATGCCCAAGTTATAATTACATCTTACTTTCATCAGGGCTACATTTAACAGAAATGCCTCCAGCAACTTTTCCCTTATTCAGCAATCCATGCTGCCAGTAAAAAGCAAAGCAAGAACCAGTCAGGAAATAAGTAATCCACACCCGCACAGCTGGGCCAAGGGTGGCTCCTGGTCCTCAGCAGAGGTAGTTAACGCTTACCTAAACCAGTGCATTAATTTCCATGTTTTATCCTCCACAAGTGTCCTTGTGTTGCTCAGCATAATTTGTGTCAGTATTATTTGTTGTCACTTCTCAGACTGAAGCTGTGACACTAACCCTGCCAGCCAAGGGAAAAAAGCTACACATGGAGGCAACACAAGCCAGTATTGTTTAAATCAGATGAGGCCAGTGGTGTGGAAATTGCTTCTGTTGCATAAGTGCACTTGCTGGTAAACCCAAACTGATGGGCTGGTGAGCATATATAATTAGCCCAATACCTGTGGATGTATTTCAGTACTGCTTTGGTGAAAGAAGTCCTGTGGAAAGAGAGAGGCAGGTGATTTTTCTATCAGATTTTCTTTCTACCACTAGAAATCATAGCTGCCGTGTGCAATATTTAATATCTGATGTTAGTTTCCACCTTTCAGCCACAGCCACTTTTCACTTACCAACTAATCGTCACCTAGAAGTATGCTGAAACGTATTATAAATGGGCATACAAAGGCTTTCTCAGGCACTAAATCACAACCATCTCTACAGAGGAAAGGGACTGCTTACCATAGCCCTGCATGGTAATTCAGGCCAGAAGAAGAACGGGCTTTTCCCATTCCAATAGCAGGCAGAGTTCAGATTAGCAAGCGCCTTCTTCAGGAGCTGAGAAGTAGCTGCAACTCCCTTTGTTAAATCTCTGCTGAGAATTCAGAGGCGTTCGGTGGCACCTCTAGAGCAGGGCTTGGCTTTGGGGAAGCGCTTACTGCTGTCAGCCCCCCGGGCCTGGCGCCTTGTCCTGGGAAGAACTGTCCTTGGCCACCTGCCCTAAGGCTTCCTGGAGAAAAGGTGAGCTCAGGTGCTCTTGATGCACTTGAAGGTTATCTCCTGCCTGGGATATGAATAAGAAAAAAAATCAAACTCTGTAGCAAGGGTTTCCCCCGACAGGTGCAGGTTTCAAGCCATGGCTAACTGGGAGGTGGGACTCTCTTGCAGATAAGACATGCAACTATTTCTCTCAGGACGATTTTCAGAGGAAGCACCAGTCCCATCGGATGGGATGTAGCTCCCCGAGCTGCGCAAGGTGCTGTGAACAGCGGCCAGGTGCGTTTGAGGGGAGGCCTCGGGGAAAACTTAGGGCAGGATGCTCTGCCGGGAGTGCCTGGTGCGCTCCCGGCTTGTAGGGCGTCCCACCCTCCCGCTCGGACCCCGCCGCTATGCAGGATGGCTCCCGTCTCCCCACTGCCCACTCCGCATCCCTCAGGCAGAGCCGGACGCTCTCACACCCAGCAGCCCGCCGGCTTCACCCCGCTTCTTGCGGCTCCAGCGCCCGCCCCAGGGGCCGCACCCGGACCTCCTCTGCGGGGCCACTGCCCTCAGGGCGCCGCGACGCCAGGGACCGCTCCCGCCGCCGGGCTGTGCGCTCCCCGCCCCTCTCCCCCTTCCTCCTCCTCCTCCCCGTCCTCCGGGATTGTTGCCTCCCCTGTACACCTGCCTTGCCATTTGTCGGCGGCTTTGCTAGGAGGGGAGAATTTTCCCTCGGTCCCTTGCAGCATCCCTCCCCGGCACACACACTCACACACGCTCACGCATACGCTCACACAGACACAGACAGACAGACAGAGGCACCGCGCTGCCTGCGCATCGGCGGCCGCCGCCTCTCCGGCACCCCGCGCCGCCGGCCCCGCGGTCCCCGCCGCCGCGGGGCGTCCTCCGCCTGCTGCAGCGCCGCCGGACTCGGCAGCCACCGAAGGGGGGCGGCGGCGGCGGCTCTCGCTGCTCCGCGGCCCCGCACCGGCAGCCGGTAGGTACGGCGGTCCCGCGGCGGCAGCCTACCCCGGGCGGCTCCCGGCGGGGGAGACCGGGCAGGGAGGGAGGGGAAGGCAGGGCGGCGGGAGCAGGGCGAGACGCGCTGCCCCGGCTCCGCCGCAGCCCCGCCGGCGGCGCTCGGCTCTGGCTCCGCTCCCTTGGCGCCGCGGGGCCGTGCGCCGCCCCCGCCTCTGCCCGCCGCACCCCCGGGCGGGGGCTCTCCCTGGTGAGTCAGAAAGTTTGCTCTCGTGGGCGCCCGGTTTTGTTGTTCTTTGGGGTCCGCCTGTTTAGGGTGGGTTTTTATTTTCCCATTCTCGCTAGCGGGCTATTTTAAAATTTATTTTTATTTTCTTTCTTTCTTCCCTCCCCCTTTTTTTTTAATTGCAGCTGCTGCTGCTGCTGCAGCGACGGGGAGAACGGAGCTCCTGCTCCCGCCGCTGTCCCCGCCCGGGAGAGCCCCCCTGCGCCGGGCAGCACCCCCCCCCCCTCCGGTGCACACGCGTGGGCGAGCAGCGCGCCCAGGGCAGCCGGGGTCGGACCCGGGTGTCCCTCTCTCTTGCAAACCCCGGTCTCTCCCCGAGAGTTCGGTGGCTGCGGCCGCGAGGGCGCCGGCAGCCCCCCAGCAGTTTGCAGAACAGTTTTTGGTGGCAGCTTAGGAGGTGACTGTCCCATCCCTTTCCTCCTCTTTCTCTCCCTTCCTTAAGTGAGTGCTTTAAAACAGGTTTCAACGAAGCTGTAGGTGACAGGATCTCGGTGTGCGACCGGTGAGGGACGGGCGAACCGCTGGGCACCGTTTTGTAACTAGCAGTGGTGGTGTAGCGGGTTACCAGCTGGGGGAGAGCCGTATCCTACCCTGGCGAGGAGTGGGATTGGTTTGTGGGTCGTGTCCGTCTCTGGTTGCTTTGATCTCATTGCTAGCAGTAACTTGCTGTTGTCTGGGGTGGAAATACATTTTGCTCTTTTGTTCTTTAATTCTTACTGGGGTTTTGGTGAGGGATCCTGGTTTTTGAAAGGGAGGTTAGAGGCTGAATAAATCCATCTCTTGGCAGGAGGGACAATAAGCTCTCGGATCCTTCCTGTGAACTGCATGTTTTCTATGTTGTGTTATTACTTTATTTTGTTTTTTATTGCTGGAAGTTCTGCCATAATGTGTCAAAAGCTTTGATGTCTTTTGCCATGAGCCTCATTCTTTTTCTCTCATATTTAAAATAGAGTGATAAAATGCATAGACATTGATAAATAAGTTGAAAGGACTTTGAAATAGTGCATGTTGTGCATGGTGTGGAATTGTAGATATGCATAAAAGAGAAATAACTACTCTGCAGGTTTTATTTAAAACCCTTTTCTCTATGGCTTTGTGCCGAACTCTCTTCGTCTGTCTCTCGGCTTTTAAGTATGATTGTTTTTTGCTGTTGAGGACTCCGCTAGTGTCATGGGGATGCCTTGATAGTCACCCCTATTTGTCTGGTTTTAATAATCTTTTAATCTCTCACTTTACAAAGACTTGCCACTGTAAAAATATGTGAAATTCGCTATTGTGGCTTTCAGTTTTAGATCTGTTTTCCTAATGCTTCTATCTATCTATCTGTGTATTAGTTTATTTATTTATTTATGTTACAGCCGAAGGGGGGATGGTGAGGAGGAGAGTAGAGAATTGTCTCTGAATCTTCCATCTGGCCAAATGTGCAAAAAGAATTGATTACATAAAGAAATTAAGGCACTGAAACAACCGTGAGCTGTATTGCAAGAACACAACTGACTCTGGTGTGTGTGCTCGCCCGTACCAGGTGTTCTGCAGCATGTGGTATTTACAGAACTTGCAGCGTACAGTAGCTCTCAAGTAGTAAGAGAACGTTTTGTATCTTCTGAAGCACGAGTGTTTTTGACAAGTCGGCAAAACTATAGATACAGTCGAGGAACGCTGATACACGTGTGAGTGTGTGCGTATATAAATATCACCAGACTACTTAAGTTCATTTTTCCCCAGGACAGTTTGTCTTCCTCAACCTGGAATATGTACATCCTTTCCTTTGAATTTTGAGGCATTTTTCTATCTGTGCACATGTGTTTTAATGCTAGTCTTAATCTCATTATAAAATATAAAATAATTTGGTAATAGAAGACTCAATTGCCAGGCAAAGCAGGCAATAGATCATGAAATCAGACAATAGTATTTTGTTTCCTAGCAACCCCCTACTGTGAACGGAAAACAAAACGATGGTGGATGCTTCCACATCGTGATAGCTATATATGTAGAAACCCCAAAGTATAGGTACAGAACTACTAATTGTGTAGAGAGATTTGCTCCTCTTTGTTTCGCCTGCTTTGTTAATATTTTCCCTTTTGTGAGAAAGGGATTTGCTGGGGTAAATGCTGTTAAAGGGTTAAAATTTCACTCTGCTCTCCTAGCTTAATTACAATGTCTGGTAGAAGGAAGAGGGCACAAAATTAAATACTAACTGTAGAATTTTTGCCAATAAGAGTGATTTGAAATATCCTGTTCTTATTGCTGGGCTATTCTAAGTCTATGCTATTACAGACCCTTGAAAATCAGATTTATCCTCTCCTGTATCCAGTGTGCAATATCTTTTTGGACTATGTCTCATTAGTCATCCTTTAGCTTTGTGTTTTAAAACGATATTTCTTAGAATGTATTGAAAGAAAAATCCTTTGCAGCTCACAGGAATGTCAAGTAAAATCCTTAGTGCTGCTTTGCCATGTTTACGTTCTTGGCAGCCAGTTGACCCCTTCAAAAGAGCTAGAGATATCACACAGTGCAGCAGGATCGGGTCCTAAGCTATGATCTTTCTAAAAGTGTTTTTGATAATGCAATAATGCCCGTAGCTAAAGTATGTGAGCATTGACATGGCATCTCGACCCTGGACCAATCTCGGATGCACTTTGTGCACTGCCATCTATCTGAAAAACTCCATTAGTGCAAGCTGTGGATCCAACCCGGTACCGGTGCTTACTGCCTGTCGGGATTCAGCCTTCCAGCAGGTGTGAGCGCTTGGAATGCTGCTGGAGATGCTGAGCAGCAGTAGGGAAAGGAGGTGAGTAGGCACAGATGAGTAGTTGTGTGTTCAATGCAGCAGAGGAGTTTCCATGCTTTTGTCTCTTTGCCACCTTTCCTTCCTTTATAGGAGAAAGTGGTAAAAGTTGTTCACAGCGTTTTACCTACAAGTCTTCACTATGCAGCAGTATTTACAGCTGTAAATAACTGTATTTACACTGTAAATAAAAACAGTGGTAGTTTTCCTAGTGGTTGCACCAGTGAATCTGTGAAAGTGAAGGTATTATTTCCGTCAGGGAAACTATGAAATCTCAAGAAAAATTTGCTGAGAGGAAGACAGTGAACTTAATCATGTATGCATTATTAAACAACAGTATTTGTGCTAGGCTTGGGAACACTGTTCTATGAGTGACTTTGGGGTTCACAGCATTATTTAACAGATCCAATATGCAGTCAGGTACAATTTGTATTGCCTATAGGTATTTTTCTGGTTCAGCTCAAGTACTGAGGTACAAAAGTGTCACAACAGATGCCACTTCAATAAAAAAAGGTGGAACTGGAATGGTCAGAGGATATTATAATTCTGATAAATATCAATGAGCAGCCACTTTCTCGTCTATATTTGAAATCACGCATTTTACTGCCATAGCATGTGTGGATGGTTTAGTTTAGAACATGTTAATTGAATTTTGGAAGGCTCTATGGATCGAGAGGAAGTAGTCATTTTCCAATTTTTCTTTTCTGTCTCTTTCTCAGATGGCACTCCTCCCAAACCTTGAATCTTACAATTAGGTAGTCCGCAGATTAAGCTTGGTATGGTTGCATAATTGCAGTCCCCACTTAGCCTCTGCCTGTGTTTATGAGGCAGCAGAATGAGGGAAGGCAAAGAAAGCAAAAAGTACAAACAAAAAACAAGGGGAAGAGAAAGGTCCTGAAGTATTCTGCATGTAAACAACGGAGGACGTTTGGAAGTGATTTTAAATACTTTCCACAAAATTCCTGTTACGCCAACTGCATTTGTTGCTAGCGATGAATGTAAAATCTTACATCTGCTGTCATGTGGGTTGGCAACCCATAGAAAGTCAACCCATGACCAAAACCAAAGACTAGTACCTTCTTCCCGGTTCTTCCCCCTAAAAATCCATCTTTCGTGGAACAGCGAGTTGAGTCCATTGCATTTGAAGACATTTGGTAGATAGGAATTAAGAAATGGACAACTTTTTTCTCTCCATTTAACTGATGGTTGTGGCTAATGAGCTACTGGGGAGCCTACTGAATATCCTACTGAGATACACGTGCTTTTTCAAATTGTTCTCAGGGCTTTTTTTTTTTTTTTTTTAAAAGAGGGTGCTGCCGTAACAAGAATATGGAGTTACTTACTGCATGCTTAGATCCTGTATGCTTAATGATTACAGTACTGTTGCGTATTTACTTAGGTATTTATTTCCTTATTTTAAGAGAGAAACAAAAGCATGATGTCAGTTTTGGACTTTCTTGAAGCTTTATTTTTAAATCCTGTAACATAAAAGCATTAAGCTGTCAATTCATGCCAAATATAAATAAACCATCCAAGTGATTACAGAAACTAAGGATTTGGTTCAGCAAAGCACTGACTTGCATGCCTAACCTTTTTAATGTATGCTTAAGCTCATCTCTGTTTGCCCAGATCAACTGGCTTTAAGCATGTGGTTGAAGTTAGGCATGTAATAAAATGCTTTGTTGGGCCTTGAGCAAAAACTAAAACCTTTGAAACAAATGTCTTTGCTTTGGCATAAACAGAACTTCAGGAGAGTTCCCACAGGATAGTAGAGTGAAGGGAACAAATTTGGGGAAAAGGCAAGTTCACAGGGCAGGGGATATCAAATTGGGAACTTACTGATGAGTCATAGCGATGCTGGAAGGAATCTAGAATTAAGACCCAACAGAAAGTAATACGTGAGTCTGTAGTCTCATATACATGAGACTTGGTTACAGAACAGCATGGTTTGTGCTTGAGCTGACAAGAAAAAGGTAGCATGTCCATGAACCAAGAGGTGGGATTCCCTTTTTGTAAGAATCTGCCTGAACACGTCTGAAAACTCTAAATATTGTATAACAGGAAGGTATTGACAGTTTAACTGAAGCTCAAATAAGAACAACAAAATACGTGGGGGTCTGGAGGAGCTAGTTTGAGGGGAAATACTCAAAAATAGACATATTTCTAGGCTGAATATGGCAAGATAAATTAACTACATGTAGACATTTGAAATGTATTGTAGTCAAAGGAATCTGATTTTTTTTTTTTTTTTTGGTGCATTATGTGAGCCAATACCTAGGACTAAATGAAGAAATAAAGGAAATAAAAGATTAAGATGAATTCTGGGTGAAAACTTAATGACGGAAAAATGTATTGGAGGCTATATTGGTCCAGATGTAGTGAGAGTCCCCCACACCTCTTCAGACGTTTAAAATAAGAGTAGGCAGGTCATTAGCAAATGTACTGGAGGAGGCAATTCTATGTTTTCAAGGAGATAGAGTACAAGATCTCGCAGCTCTTTTTCATGTCTCTGTTTTGTTCTAGTTTCAGCTGAAGGTTACAAGAGAAACGAGGTCAGATATTGGGCCAGCCATTCTTGACTTGATTTTTTCTCAAACCGGAAGGTTTGTACTTTGGTCGAGTGGTTTCCAGTGTCAAGACAGTTGAGTTTTACCTTTTATAAATGCATGACTCAGAACAAGGTCATCATATGGGCTCAGGTTGAGTCAGTGCTGGGGTGGTGGATGTGCAAGAATCAGCTACAGCAGATTTTTTTAAGTGAACAACTCTGGTTTATTAATTTGTTTGTTTTCCCTTTGGAAAACAATGAGTGTCTGAGGTGGTGACAGTTTCTTATTTGTTGACAGTTTCTGCAGCTTTTTGTTTGATCATCTAAGGAAGCTCACTGCCATCAGGTAGCAATGATGGGTACTACTCCTTTCTGTCCCCCATCATGATGCCGTGATCTTGTAACAGCTGTCTCCTGTGATCTGGCTAGTTTGTGTGCCATGCAAGTCCTGGTGACTACTGCCATAGGTGGCATGTCTTCTGGAAGAGGCTAAGAGAGGAGAAAAAACATATGAATGATCTTTCCAAGGGTGCATTGCTTTAAATGTCTTCCTCATCCATGTAGACTGGGAGAAGACTTAGCTAGGGAATATGCACGTTCAAGGTGTAATGGCAATTTCCTTGAGGAACCCTTGCCTAGAATGATGTTATTACAACGGTTTCTTGCAATTAATTTTACTCAAAGCAAATATTCAGAAAAAAAAACGTTGTGCAGACTGATATCATCAGGGAATGTTTTCCAACAGCCATGCCAATTGCAGAGGAGGAGGTGGATGCTTTGTGGATACCTGACAGCCAACTGTTTAAACAAGCCCTATTTTGGTAACCATAAGGTAAAACCAAGTGATTCAGAATACCCTTCCTTGCGTGATGATGATTAGAACAGTGATCTTGCAGGAGTAGCACATGCAAGGGAAAGCTGATTTGGGGTAGAGCTGGTTGGCGAGACTGACCTTTGGTTTAAGTATTTAATGGTGCAAGAAAGGAGTGTTCTGATGTCGTGGAAGCCAGGTTTACATCCTCTGCGTGCAAAACAAGACAGAAAAAGACTAACTCGTCTATTAAAAACCAGTACACTCCCAATAAACACCAGCTGACTGTTTAGAAACAAATCCTCTGAAAGATAAGCCGGGTTCAGCCCTTGCTGGTGTTCGTCTTTGGGGGTTGGTTAATAGTGTTGGTGACAGAGGTCTGAGAAGAGGTTAAATGAAGCTTGAGAAAATTTTAGTTTGTTTTTTTTTTTTTTTTGAGCAGATCATAAGGATTAAGACTGAAGTTGTTGCCAATACATTACTGATATTAGAGGGACAGGTTTTTTGATGGGTGGATAATTTGTTGGTGGATGGATAAGGTAGATGAAAAGAACGCGTACAACTGGGTGGATCAAGCTTGGTAGTTGCTGGTAATGAAATTGGGTAGATTGGTTTACTTAAGATTACTTGTGTATGTTAATAACTCTCTTCTGTGTAAGTATGTGTAAGATCAGACTTGTTGCATGGAATCCTTTAGACTGAAAGATGCTGTGTAAGTGTAAGATTATTATTCTGTCACTTTTGCAGGGAGACGATAGGTCAGCAACAGTATTAATTACAATTTGTTTCTCTTAGTAAATCTTTATTTTTAAAGTTAAGTTAAATGAGGCCTTAAAACATTTTTATACAGGTACTTTTAACATAGTGTGGGGTTTGATAAATTAGATTCATCAATACATGATAAGATACAGTTCCTCTATGGCCAGAGTGGGTAACATACAACTGTTTGGGTATGACAGGTTGGCTTTATGTAGATTTTTAAGGGGTCTGTGCCCTATACACAGTGAAAAAATGCTTCAGGCCGTAACAGCTCTGCATGAGGTAGAGTGAGATTTTAACAGTATTTTTTACAACTCTGTTTAGACTTACCCATACCTGTTAGGAAGCATTTTGTCAGGGAAGCAAGGAAGAAATTAAATAGAAGTAGCTGATAAAGGCATGGCGTGAGTTTAGGGAGCTGGAATGCAATAACCAGAATGCGAGTACGCTCTTAGAGTAGACGTTGGTACTTGTGCCCTTGTAAGAAGTGTTTCAGCGGTGACAAGTTTGTTTCATCTCAAAGTAGCAGATTGCTTCCTAATATTTTGCTGGTCTGACATTCTGTGAAATTGTGTTACATCCTAATTCAGTGGTTCCTCTGCATATAGAATAAGAGCTTGCTATTTTCTACCAAGTGAAGCAATTCCCTCTCAATCCGTGGTGGTAGCGGCTTGTATTTTGGTGCAAAGATCCATGGATTAATCTCTTCTGATGACTTACAGTGGATGTTGGTATTACTCAATACTGACACGGAAGAAAGAATTGCATTTACTGAATAAGTGATCCACATAGTTTATTGAGAGTTTTCCTCAGAGGTGTGACCCTTGCTTAGCAGTTAAATGTGCTGAGATCACAGCCCAGGGTAGTGTGCATCAAAAAAGTGTGTGTTTATGATCCTCTGCTGGCAGATGAGGGTGATGGGCACCTGGATATGAACAAGCACTCTGAGTGGATTTGCTAGCTATAAATGGGTGGTCTATTCATGCATCCTCATGCCTCCACTGCACATGCACGTCCGACTTCCCCTGTCTTCATGCAGAGCATAAACGGAGGTGTTGGTGGCAGGCTGTTACAATGTGGAAGCCGAAAACTTAAAGGTCCTGGAAAGTACGTTTGATTTAGAATCTTCTGTATGCTGCCTTTCCATTAGCTGGCCTAGAATGAGCATCTCTTAGGTAAATTTCATGTTAGCAAATGAAGGCACCCTTGGCCAGTTCTTTGGTTCAAGGTTCTTCCTATCTTAACAGTAAGAAGAAATACTGTTCATGCAGAAGACTCTTCTTCTGCAGTGTAATCTCCCATTTTGTATGAACCAGATAGCCATTACCATTTTATTTCCTTGACAGCCTGTGAGAAAGCACGGGTTTTCAATTCCTAGGGGGACCTGGGCTAAACTTGAGCTGATTGATAGACTCCAGGTGAAAGCCTCGATGTACTGTTGCCAATCTACTGGTTTTGCATTTTTTTTTCATGATCTGTTTGTTTAACTTCCATATCATTTTGCAGAATATATGTAATGTGTAGTTTATATTGTTTTCTTTGCAAAATAGAAGGTGGCTGTAATTTCAGCCTGGGAAGGAAACTATTACTGGTTTTTAAGCAAACGAGAAAGGCTGAAAAATTGGAATTTCTTTTTCAGTTTCTTGGAAAATATTAAGGGAGATTATGTAACTGCTTGAAGTCTCTGGGGAAAAGGAGAGAGAAGGCTCACTGATAATGAAAGAACAGAGTAGCTGCTTAATGTAATCCGCTCTCCATGGATCGAGATGAGAAGGAAGAGAATGGAGAACTGTGCGGTCAGAGCAGGCTTCATTTGTTCAAATCTGGAAGTAGGCAGAACTTGTGACAGGGCAGCTTTATATAAGGCCAGCTTGCCAGTCTTGCACCTAGATTTCCCTTTTCCATAATAACAAAGTTGAATCTGTTCGGTACTATATACTACAAATAAAATAGAAATGATAAAAGTAATAATTTTCTGGCTCATCTTGCCCGAGAATAAAGGGAGTCATGTGAAGAGGGTCAGTCAACCCACTGTAATCAAACAATTCTTCTTACCTAGAGTATAAATGTTGCACAAATAGCTAGACAGAAAAGACTAGTGGTCATTTTGAAATCCTGCAGAAAATCCGTTTCTTTTGGTTCTGCAATGTCAGAAGGTCTGCCAGATGAAATTGAATATTGACTTGAAAGCAGAAGATTGAATTTGATAATGCTGGAGATGCGATGCTTTGACAACCCTGTCATCATTCAAATATGGCTGTGATGATCGCTGAAGTCACTGTTTTGAGTCATTTCAGTGGCTCTTGGACATCATTTCATTCTAGAGGAATCAGTTTGTCTTTGTTATCTGGGAGGACAAAGAGCAATAGCCACTGCTATCTTAAACACAAGGAAAATGAAGACTTCAGACTTGGTGAGAAACTTATTTTCGTGCTAACACTGCAGTCAGCATAACACAAAATGAGCAATGTATGGCGAGATGTAAACCTGTGCATACTGCCCTTTTAAAGACATTTAAATTCACTAGTTCACTGTTAAATGGATGAAAGAAAAGGGAAATGCAGAACTAAAAATCCCAACCTAAAATAAAGAGCACTTCTGTTAATGCAGGGTGGTTCAGTGAATATGGTAAGTGTTCAGAGAGTGGCTATAAGCATCCGTGCAAAGAAAAATGCAGACCTTTGTAATGCTCTTAGCCGTGTCTCTAAGGGATGCCATGGGATGACTGTAGAACAAGGAGGTGTTCTGTAAGTGCCTGAGGAGCAAGCATAGTAGCGGCAGAAACAAATTGAAATGAGAACTTCTGAAGTGGATTTGTCCTGATGCTGAGTTCATCTCGGCGAGAAAGAACCGTCTGTGTAATTAGAAGTTGGCTGGAAAAAAGAGTATTTATTCACCCTTCCATCAGTTACTCATGGTCATCCTCTGAGGAAGATCTTATCTTTATTTTTGCCCCTATTCTGTGGTCCTCAATAACGCAAATTTATTTAAACTGAAATTGAATGTGACTTTTGTAAAAAAATTTTATACAGTGAGATGCTCCCCAGAGAACTGGCAATCTAGGAAGTCAGCTAATGATGGTTTCAGAAGGATTTTGACCAGCTACTGCCTGATGAAGTTTCAGTTCAAGTGGAAACTTTCTTCCTCTAACTTGCAAATAACACCAAATATTTGAGAAAAGTATTGAAGGAGGCCTCAGCAGCTGTGGAAACTGAATGACAGGATTAACGCCTTGGATGAAGATGGAGAACAGGAAGATGTCTGACATAGGAGGAAGTAAAATCTGCTGTGCCCACAGCGAGTAAAGTAAAAGTAGTAGGCTGAATATGTTGCAAGAAATAACAAGTTTAGGAAAATTTTTATGGTGGTAAGGATGCAGAGGGGTCATGGAATGAATTGTGTGAACTTGGTGGGGCCTTTACCAGTTGAAGTCTTCAAGAACATGGAAATCATAACTCTGTTGTCCTTAGAGGATGCAACTGATGCTGTTGCATAGTTGTTTCCAGCTCTTGTTTGTTTGTGATTCTCACCAAGACTTACAGTGAGTGGGATAAAAGGAACTGGGACGATCAGGAATGTAGTTTCATAACTTAAACTGACATCCAGATGATAGTCTGTTATCCCTTTTGTGTCAAAACAATGGAATATGTAGCAGTGAAGTTATAGGAGACACTAGCAGTTGAACATGGATGTTTCAGGCTTGAAAATATTTTCTTCCCTGCCTAGCTCTATGTGGAGCATTTTGCCGTGTTGCACTGTTAGGCTTGAAACATTTTGATAAATGCACTTTTTTACGCATGATCCCTTGCTAACACAACTTGAGATTCGGCCCTGGCTCATGCAAAAGCGTCATAAAGCATAGGTAGAGAGAAAATTAATCTATCTTCAAAAAGCTTATGTAGACATATCCCAAGTTATTAAAGCACAACTGAAAATAGACTAAAAGAATGGTAGACCAGACTGTTTAGAGAATTGTGACTCAGCTACAACATTGTGTATTTTATTTAGAGTTGCGTGCTTTCAGTTTTGGACCATGTTGGAGAAATAATCATGTTATAAAATTAATGTGGTGGTCTGTGGTTTGTGTTTTAGCTAGTAAAAACTTTATGGACTTCTTACAGTATTTCAAACAGTGGCTGTCTTCAGTCAGAGGAAGAAAGTTGCCTGAGTTCTGGGAAGCGTGTGCGGAAAAGACTGAGTAATGGAGCCTAGTTTCTGCTTTTCTCCAGACATTCACTCCATAGCAAATGTAGCATGTAGACCAATAAAAATAACATAATATGTTAGAAGTACCAGAATACGAGTTCTTTGGGCAGAGAATTTTGAACTCTCCTAGGAAACAAATTGGTTCCTGTGCATTATGGAGTATATCGCCTGTGTTGATGGAGATTATGTTCTTTTTACATGAGTAATGAGTCAAATGTTCTTTTAAGATGTATGGGGCCAGATTCTGATCTCCAGTGATTTAATTTTTGAGTAATTCAAGAGATGTTCATGAATTACACTACAGTAACAGATTACAATCTGGTTCTTATTCCGTAGGATTTTAATATGGTTATAAAAGGGATATTCATCTTCATTTTCTAAATGTGTAGCAAGCTACCTAATTAATCCAATGTTGTCTTCATTCTGGAGGAGGCTGTTTAACTTGAATTTCATTGTCAAATACCATACAGACAAGCTTGTGTGGTGGTAACATTAAGTAATGATAGAGTTATCCAGATATACAGTTCTGTCATTAGCTTGAACTACAGTGTCAGTCCAATTGTTTTCAATAGAGAAGGACTACATTGCTGAAAGGAAGAAAGCACGCTATTTTTGCAGTCACTATGCAATTAACTCATATAACCTCTGTGCTTATCACGCTTTGTATAAGATCCAGGGTGACCAACTGTAGGTCACTTATATGAGAACAAAGACCCTGGGGCTGAGAGACAGTTTATTAAGATAATACTGTAGTGTGAAGATCAACTGTCACAGCAGCTGCCAATGAAAGTGTGCCTGTATTTACTACATATTTGCAGTAAATAAATGTTGCCTAAGTTGGAATGTTTTGTATGCTGAAGGATGGGGAAAATAATCAGATAAATGGTGGTGGTGTGAGGGTGAAGCCAACCTCACCTTGTTCTCTGCAGGTTCTCCTTCAGTGGTGATTGCTCCATGGATTTTCTGATGCAGGGTTGAGTACCTACCATTCAAACCATGGGATGTTTATTATTTTTTCTCTTTTATTCAGCCACTTATTTTCATGACAATGAAGGGATTTTGCCCTCTCTCAGTATTGGTTGCTCTTGACCAACGTCAAGTTAGTGAAGGGAGGAGAAACAGATGAAGGTGCAGACTGAGCATCATTTAAGCTTCATTTTCAGGAAGAAGGGCTAAAAAATATTTTCCTCAGACATTTCTCTTTCCAGATAGAAAAAAAGAAAACTTGTATTGAATTCTTTCATCCATGTCAAGGAGTACAAAGTGTGTTGTCACTTGCTGGTACCTTAGTGTATTTGTCACTGGGATGCCCATAGCAATGTGCTTTCTAAGTGGTCTATGAAAAATGGGCGTACAATCTGTTTAAAACAAAAAAAAAAACCTTGTTGCTTTTATCTATTAAAGCAAAACAAAGCTGCTCTGGTTTGTAGACCGCTTATTGCTCTTAGAGTGTGTATAATGGCAAGTCTGGTGCATTGCTGCCGACCACAGTAGGAGAAGCAATTTCTTCCTCACAAAGCCTCTTTAAACATTTTCTGTGTTAAATTTTCTTCTGAAAATTTTTGATAATGTATAGTTAAGTTTGAAAGTGTCTTATTTCAGCTGTATAAGAATGCCAGATTTTTCTCTCCAAAGCACAAAGAAAGCCGTGCTTAAGATTTGGTTTTGCAAACCCTTCCCCCTTCTTCAAACATTCATATGGAAATACACCATTAACTGCAAAATTCCCTAGCAACCTTAGCAGTCTAGAAGAAGGGATCCAAAACCCAGCAATACTCTATTCTCAAGAGAATTTGTACTGTCTATTGTTGATATTCATTATATTCTAATAAGTGATTTGAGAAACTCTTTTCAAGGGTCTCTCCTGCTTCTTTCTCTCAACTGCCATGGTTGTTTTGTTGGAGTGGTGCAATATTCACTGGTGGAAAGTGAAACCCAAAGCTTCTTACTTACCATCTCTCTCTGGAAAGCCTACAGAATATTCACTGATATCACTGACTAATTTATCAGAAAAAAATTATGTGCTGTTAAAGCAATTAGCAAAGGAATTTTCTGATAAATTAGTCATTGTCAGCTCATAGAAGAATTAGACCTTTATAACATAGTAAATTGTTTGATAATTCAGTTTAATAAGAGATTTGTAATTTTGCATACATGGTGGCAGTAGTATGTGCTGCTACGTGTAACACCGTGATGGGTTTTCTACCTCTTAATTCTCTTACCTAGTAAAGACTAGTCATCCTAAAAAATCCAGAGCTTTTGCTACGGTATGCAGTGTCTCAGGTGTTTAAGTGTGGAAAATCATTCAGGCATTGCTTCAGCTCAGCCTTAATCCCATGAGAGCAGAGTTCTGGCAAAAAGTCCCACTGCTTGACAGAGACAGGACTGAGCCCTGAGCTGTCAACATTGAATGAAGCTTCGTTAGCCAATGAAATTAATTTAACTGACTTTCTGGCTCTGGTTTCTAGAATAATTTTTTTTTGAGGAATGTAGAGCTGTTGTTGTTTGTAGGGCTTTTTGTTAGTTTGCATTGTTTTGGTTTTGGGTTTTTTTTTTTTTTTTAAGCCGACCCTCCTGTATGCCTGTCTCCTGAGCCCTTTTTGTCTTGCCTTCTCTCCTTTTATTTTTATAACCCTCCTTTCTCCTCCTCTTTCTGTGTGTCTGACCCATGTCTTTTTACTGCGGCCTCCATTTCTTTTATGATTCAGACTTGCTATCTTCTGTTTAATGCACTGTCCACTTTATTACTTTCCTTTTCCTTGCTCCCGTCATCCTTTCTATTTACTTTCCCCCCCTTTTTTTATATTATGAGGCTCCGTCATAAAGATCCTAATTAATTTAATTCTACAGGGATAAGATTGTAGACCTTGGTTTTTTTTAGTACTATTTTTCTTTTATTTTATATTTGAAATCTGCCACAGGTGCTCTCTTTCTGCAGTACTGTTTCATCTACTCTAATGTCTCTTTTTTTGTATCCTCTGCAAGTGACAGAAATGTGCCTGTGTCATACGAAGTCATATCCGCCACAAGGCAGATAACATGGTGGGATTCTCATACAGACCACCCAACCAGGATGAAGTGGTAGATGAAATATTCTATAAGCAGCTGGGAGAAGTCCCACAATCACTAACCCTTGTTCTTGTGGGAAACTTAAACTTACCAGATGTCTGCTGGAAATACAATACAGCAGAGAGGAAACAGTCTAGCAGGTTCCTGGATTGTGTGGAGGATAACTTCCTGACACAGTTGGTGAGTGAGCCTACTAGGGAAGGCTCCCTGCTAGACCTGTTCACAAACAGAGGACTTGTGGGTGATGTGAAGATTGGAGGCTGTCTTGAGCAAAGTGATCATGAGATGGTAGAGTTTTCAATTCATGAGGAAGTAAGGAGGGGGGTCATTAGAACTGCCACCTTGGATTTCTGGAGGGCAGACTTTGGCCTGTTTAGGAGACTGGTTGACCGAGTCCTTTGAGAGGCAGCCCTGAAGGATAAAGGAGTGCAAGTATCTGGACATCCTTCAAGAAGGAACTCCTAAAGGCTTAGGAGCAGACTGTCCCGGTGAGACGTAAGACGAGCTGGTGAGGTAGAAGACCGCCCTGGCTAAACAGAGCTCTGGCTGCAACTCAGGAAGAAAAGGAAGGTCTGTTGTCTATGGAATAAGGGGTAGGACACTCAGGAAGACTACAAGGATTTCAAGAGGCTATGTATGGAGAAACTTAGAAGGGCCAAAGCCCAACTAGAACTTAATCTGGCCGCTGCCATGAAGACCAATAAAAAATGTTTCTTTGAATACATTAACAGCAAAAGGAGAGCTAAGGAGAATCTCCATCCTCTACTGGATGTGGGGGGAAACGTAGTGACCAAGAATGAGGAAAAGGCTGAGGTACTGAATATCTTCTTTGCCTCAATCTTTAATAGTAAGACTAATTGTTCTGAGTGCCCAGCCCCTTGAGCTGGAGGACAGAGTTGGAGAATGGAATGAAGCCCTCATAATCCATGAGGAAATGGTCAGTGACCTATTGCACCACTTAGACGTGTGCAAGTCTATAGGGCTGGAGGGAATCCACCCAGAGGTACTGAGGGAGCTGTCAGAAGTGCTCACCAAGCCACTTGCCATCATTTATCAGCAGTCCTGGCTAACCAAGGAGGTCCCAGTCCACTGGAGATTAGCTAGTGTGATGCCCATCTACAAGCAGGGGAGGGAGGAGGATCTGGGGAACTACAGGAATGTCAGTCTGACCTTGGTGCCAGGGAATGTTATGGAGCAGATCATCTTGAGTGACATCACGCGACGTGTACAGGACAACCAGGTGGTTGGACCCAGTCAGCATGGGTCAGCATGAGAGGCAGGTCCTGCTTGACTAACTTGATCTCCTTCTATGACAAGGTCACCCACTTAGTACCTAAGACTGTCTGCCTAGACTTTAGAAAAGCTTTTGACACCATTTCCCACAGTATTCTCCTGGATAAATGGGCAGCTCATGGCTTGGATGAGTGTACTCTTCTCTGGGTAAAAAACTGGCTGGATTGCTGGGCCCAAAGAGTGGTGGTGAATGGAGTTCAATCCAGTCGACAGTTGGTCGTAAGTGGTGTTCCCTAGGGCTCAGTATTGGCACCTTTTCTCTTCAACATCTTTATCATTGATCTGGATGAGGGAATTGAGTGCACCCTCAGTAAGTTTGCAGTCAACACCACACTAGGCAGGAGTATTGATCTGCTTGAAGGTAGGGAGGCTCTACAAAGGGATCTGAACAGGCTGGATTGATATGCTGAGGCCAGTAGTATGAGGTTCAACAAGGCCAAGTGCCGGGTGCTGCACTTGGGTCACAGCAACTCCCTGCAACGCTGCTTGCTTGGGCAGGAGTGGCTGGAAAGCTGCCCAGTGGAAAGGAACCTGGGAGTGTTGGTTGACAGTTGGCTGAATCTGAGCCAGCAGTGTGCTCAGGTGACCAAGAAGGCCAACGGCATCCTGGCTTGTATCAGAGATAGTGTGACCAGCAGCAGCAGGGAAGTGATTGTCCCCTTGTACTCAGCACTGGTGAGGCCACACCTCAAATGCTGTTTCCAGTTTTGGGCTCCTCACTTCCAGAAGGACATTGAGGTGCTGGAGCGTGTCCAGAGAAGGGCAACAAAGCTGGTGAAAGGTCTAGAGCACAAGTCTAGGAACAGCTGAGGGAACTGGGGTTGTTTAGCCTGGAGAAAAGGAGAGTCAGGGCAGACCTTATCACTCTCTACAGCTGTTACTTCTCCCAAGTAACAAGAGATAGGATGAGAGAAAATGGCCTCAAGTTGTGCCAGGGGAGGTTTAGACTGGTAGGAAAAATTTCTTTACACAGAGGGTTGTCAAGCATTGGAAGAGGCCGCCCAGTGAAGTGAGGAGTCCCCATCCCTGGAGGTATTTAAAAGACATACGTATGTGTTGTTCAGGAACATGGCTTAGCGGTGACCTGGCAGTGCTTGGTTAACATTTGAACTTGATGATCTTCAAGGTCTCTTCCAACCAAAATGATCCTGTGAAGTAAAGATGAGTTGTGGAAGTAGCCTAGCAGTACTGTATGGACACAATTTCTTCCTGTTCAAAGGCTTAGAAACTCAAGCTTCTCTCAGAGGCTCAGGACTTGAGTAGGCTGTCCTGTCATCTGAGTTCCTTGCTATCGCTAATTTTTAAATAATAATCTTTGTTTTGCTCCTTACATTATATAAGATCAGTAATATAAGAGGCTACCTGCACCTAGTGTAAAAGGTGTGTAATTTGTGCAGATGTCAGAATTGTCATGTTTTTGTTCAAAGAAAGATCCTCGCTTTTATTTGGGGATCCTTACCTTGAGGCCGTTTTTCCAAAGAAAGGAATATTTGTGCCATATGGTATCTTTATTTAGCTTTTATGTGGGTAAGCCAATTTGAGTAATGTTATGTATCATTAAGGTCCATAATCTTAAATGTTCAAAAAACACACTCACATGTCTTTAGTACCAAAATTTGAGTGTGAAATAGGTAGTACTATTGGAAAGCTAAATGAGTGGTGAGTCAAAGTAATTAAGGGAAAGTAAATAATCTCTAAGGTTCTCATTCCCCATGAAACTAATTTCGTATCTTATCCTTCATGTATTTAAAAATAGTTCCCTGCTAATTCAAGATGCTTGTGTACTATGTGTGTGAAGAGCACTTCAGTTCTATTGAAAGGATGGCAGATTAGGGAGTTATTTTCAATGGGCTAATTTTTTTATTTTAAGAAAGACATTCATTTGAGCAATGTAAGTGAACAAATCTTGCTGGAGAAAACAGCTTAATGTGCATGCAAGACAGCAGGTGATCAACCAATACTTTCGTGATTGCTCATGACTAGAAAACCTTTGTTTTTGTCTTTAAAGGCGTACGGATGACAGTACTTTCTCCACAAAGGTGTCTTTTTTCCCAGTCTAGTAAGGCCTTATATGTTCTACGTAAATGCTTTCCAGTTTTACTTCCAGAAGTCCTGTATTTTGTTAGTGACTCTACTATTTGGAATATATATATATTTTTTTTTTCCTTAAACTAATAAAATACAACTTGGAAGATGAATGGAATGTATTAGAAGGGCTAGACTACTGCTCTGGAGCTACACGTCTGCGATGTATACATCCAATGGTGGTCTGACGGGAGAGTGACAAGATTGCACTGTCAACTCCACCGGTATCTTGAGTAGTTATCTTAAGAGGGCTGTTGTATGTTCATGACGTCTCCAGGTTTCTGTGCTGAAGAAAACGGATTTAATTTATTGCTTTATTTCTGTGTACATCCTGCCCTTTAGCTCCTGAGGTTTTCTGTTGCCCCAAAGAAGCATATTGCATCTGTAGATTTCTTTTATTCACGGAGATGCAGGTAATGAAATGAGGCAGCAAGGCTGAAATAGCAAAGGGACTCTGATTCATATGTACAGCGTACATGAAGCATAGTACTGTCCTGAAATGTGTGGAGGGACCGCACAGACTCACTCTGGGCATGTAACCTAAGTGCCTGCATTAGGAGCTTACACAGTATATGTAGAGCAGCCCCTTGGGCTCTGAATTGCCTGCTTCAAGTGTCTGAGTATCTTCTGAGTGTACAGGAACCCCTACAAATACAAGGTTAAGTCATAGCAAAGTTATACGTCTGAAGTAGACAGCGTAGATGTATCCCCTCTGCACCAGGTGATTATGTCATGTGTTACTTATTAAATGAGGATGCTAACCTGTTTTATAATGAATTTAGAGGAGCGGAAGATGGTGCTTTCTTCCAGATCTGCAGCCTTTTAAGACAAGCTGGTAAAGTTAACAGAGGTTTTCTGGTTTATTAACTGCAGATACTCACGCAAGTTTAGAGGGACTGGAACTTAGTGCTTATGTCCTGCTGCCATCTTCATGCTTTATGGAATCAATGAAGAGTTTTGTGCTGAAAAAGTCAATGCTTGGCCAAAGCCCTGCAGATTTGGTGAAAGAAAATGAAACCATCAGTCAATATTCTTGAGTGGAGTAAACTTGTTGTCCCTAATGGGAGTTCTTCACCTGGTGTGCAAAAAGCCAATCCACACACTGAGTTGAGGTATTTGTCTTTATTTCTATTCTGCAGAATAGAGTGCCAGGCAACTAACAGCAGCCAGCACACCCCTTGTTGCAAGACATGTGCTATATATAATAGCACGAGACACTTGATTGGTTAGTCATATTTCCCTATCCATCCTACAACATAGGTATGTATGCTATCTAATGATTAAAACATTTTGGGGAGGTTCAGGGAGGTTTCCTAATTACCATGGTCAATTTTTACCTTAGGGGTATGTATTTTAGCATTATAATTACCAAAGTTACTCTAGGATACGCTCTTGGCTCATCTTTGGTCCAGAAGTTATATATTTTCTTATCTTGCGTCTAAGTCATCAGGAGCAAAAGAATACGTAAGATACATCATTTTGTTTCAAATGCTTTTCAAAGTTAGGTACCTTCTGTGATGCCTCAACCATGTTTCAACAGAAACTTCTTGATAAACTTTTAGCCTTGTTCTTGTGACATGAATGTAAAAGGGAATTCTGTAACCTGTCATCTGCAGAAGGAAAGCTGCTTTTTATTAATTGATCAAAGAAAATGTTGAAAATAATTGGAATAATGACTTGAAGGAGGGAAAAGCAGAGTTAAGGGATGTTGGTAGGAGCCTGATATTGTTTGTAAAATCAGACTATTCTTAATGCTTTCATATGCTCTATGTAGGGTATAGAAAAAAATCTTTCTTTTTTTTTCCTCCTGAGAGAAGCCATGATTTTATCTCAGTAATTGAAAATAATCTCTGAAGTTGCTCCTTAACTAAACTTACATGAACCCCTTTTAAATCAGTTGTTATCTCTCAGTGAATTTCTCAATAAATGTTGCTGCCTGTGCTTGGATGGCACGATCCTATATAGCAAATAAGGCTGAGCACCTCCGATTCATGACCCAAAGCACAGCATTTCTACCAACTTATGGTGGCATCTCACAGCAGTGCTGTAGTCAAAGGTGCTTATTGGTGTTTCTAGTATAAATTGTGTGTACTTGAACGGCTTAAGTCACGCCAGGCAGAAGTCTGACTAGCTATCTACTCGGTAATTTTTTCCCTTCATTAAAAATCCTTAAATGAAGAGAATGGGTTTTAGTTCTTTTTCTTTTATCATATCTGTATGTCGATCAGTCTATTTCTTACAAAAAATGCTAAGCATTTCCTTAATTTCAAAACTTTCTTCTGTTGCGCAACATGCGTGGTTACTGTTTGATGACTTGCATCACTCTCAGCACTTTGGGTTGCTCGAAGAAAGCCGTGCCTGTGAAAAGAGGGAAAGGAAACACAAGAACATATGGAATTGCCTACATTGAGCAATCTGTGTGCAATGTTGTCTGCAAGCAAAGATGATTTCAGTCACCTCAGTTACTGCAACTGGGCAATATGAATTCAGGGACTCCTCACTTACTAGAGACATTGCCAAGTGAATTCCTCACAGTTCAGTGAACACCGAGCAATCCCTCTAGACGTCACTCAATAGTCATATCTGTCATGCTTGTATTAATATGCATAAACTTTTCTGACATTTCCTGCTGCATAACGACCAGTGCTAGATCCAGTTGTATTTATTCCACATTTTTGGAAGACATGAAGAAAACCCAAATGAACCCAACTGGTTTCAGTTAGAAAATGCTACTAAGCAGTTCCCTCAAAAAAAAAGTGCACAGTGATTTTTATGGAAATACTGATAAAGGTGGGGTTTTTTAAAAGCATCTCCTCTTTAGAGTTCTCTTTTTCAAGGCAAAGGGCCTCATCTGAAGTCTGAACTTAATGAGAGTTTTCTGAGTGACCTTCCAGTGTCTGTTTGAGGATGTAGAGGCCCCCAAAGTGGTAATGCTGAGAGGTGTAATTAGCCCTATAAATCTCAGTGGGTCATTAATTCTAAATCTCAATAATGTTAAGACCAGGATGCATGTAACTGAAACAGAATGATGAGCATAGTAGGAAGATTTATGCAAGCATTGTGTTGCTTTGATTTGCACAGCAGTAGAAATGATTTGTAGTTTTGTCTTGGAAGCTTGCTTTCTGCTTTAACATCAATTCACATGTATCACCTATGTGTTTCTGGAAATGTATAAATGCATCTTTTTGGGGGAGATGGCTGAGGATTTTTTTTGCATATCAGGAGGTAATAGAACATGACTTGGAAAATGTCTGTAAGATGGATATAAACCCTTCAGCTCTCATCACTGAAGTGTATAAAACCTGTTCTCAAAACATTACTACACCTAACACATTTGCTCCTAAAAATAACAGCTCAGATTTCAAAGCACAGATGTAAGTTTTGGGTTGGTCTGTGGAGACAACATTCTGAAGTGTGCAGTGTCTGTAGCTGTTATGCAGGTACACCCGAAATGGAGATGCCCGCATCAAGGTGCAGTATGAATCCACCATCTCTCCATGTACTCAGTGAGAACTGCCAGCTAATGAAAGCCTTGCCATTATTTACCATGATGAGAAAGGCTTTTCAGTGTATTACTTGGAGGGGGGGGGGAGTTGAAAAAGGAAAAAAAAAAAAAGGTTTGGCTTGACTCAGTAAGAACTTGTATCTTGCTTCCCTAAATTGGCAATTATTGTGATATGTCCTTCTTTCATGGTATGAGGTGGGAGTGTTTGTTGCTATGTAAGTGCGTAATGAAAATTAACTGATGCAGCGGCTTGGCTTTTGCCATGGGTCACTTGACTGCCAGCCGTGTGTCCAGTCCTTCTTTAAGTCCCCTTTGTGCTTTCCCATGGAAAAAAATTTTATCCTCCTTTGCTTCAGTTCCCGGCCAGGGATTGTTCAGAGCGATGATCTTTGCACCATACCCCCAAGGCCAGAAAAAACCCCAAATATATCCCAGAATAAACAGAACACTGGGAGAAAACAGTTGAGATAAAAAAAATACGCAACTACGCAAAGAATAGGAAATTTAGACTTTTAAAGATTAAACAGGCCATTTATGTGGAAAATCCTGAATATTGGTATTTTTAATGTAATCCAAGGAGGAAAGGGAAATGTTTGTTACAGCAGAATACTTGGGATACCAACACATTCAGCTTTCTGAAACATGTATTTGTCATCGTATCTGCCTCTATTTATAACTGAAAAGAGAAATTATAAAAGCTTATTGCTTGGTCTCTGGCCTTTCTGTGCAAAGGCATGTGTACTGCCTTACCAATTCTGAGAGGCTTCGTTAGGGACTGTCCCTGTGAATGCCTGTTAGGCACTTAGCAGCAGTGGGGGCTCAGGTGGAAGGAAAAGAAAAGGCTGGGATTGTGTGTGAGTGCATGTGTTTTCCTCCGTTCTTCAGGCAAGATTTTCAATTTCATTTTGATCTGTAATTTGCTGGCAAAGCAATGACTTTGACTGCAACCGTATCTGGTTTTTTTGTTTTGGTTTGGTTTTTTGTTTTGGTTTATTTTTTTCTTTTTTCCCCCAGCGGATGCCATCAAGCCTTTTACTGTATTTGAAATAGTTCCATAATTTAAAAAAAAATCTTAACTGTAATCTTGTAATCTAACAAACATTAGTGTACACACAGCAATACATGATGTACTCAACCTTCCTAAGCTAATGCCTGACCCAAAGACCATGTAAGAGGACTTAAACCTGATTAACAGACCAGTTGAGAATTTCCATTCTAGGGAGTTTTAGGTGTGCTGTGGTTCTCTTCTGGAACAAGGAGAACGAAGTCAGGACCTGGGATGTGGAGAAAAGCTGCACCAAGTACTTCTCTGCTGTAGGTGAATCATCAGACCATTCTTTACAAAAAGTGACCAAATTCAGAATAGCTGTGAACTTGCTTTAAGCCAAGCCTGTACTCCTAGCAGAGGACAGGTCTGGTGTGGTTGCAGAAGTGATTGTATTTGAGGAGCTCTCACCCACTCTGAGGGTCATACCAGATATTCCCAAATAAAAGGTTCTAAAATGTTCGCTCTGCATATCTAGCCAGAACAGATTTGTAGTTTTCAGGATGGGTAATACTTAATTTCATGTGAAACAGTTCCTTCTGCCACTTTTGAGTGTAAGGCAGAATACAATCCAAGGTTCTAGAACATATAGCATTTTCTTCGTAAAGAAACTTGTCCGGCGATAGTGAAGCTCTGTATTTAGCGTTGCTGTTTAGTTTGTGAAACCTTGTTTGATGTTTTTGTCTTTCTATTTATACCACAGAAAGTTTTTTTAAGCTACAAATCTGGTAGCATTGGAGTTAGTGTTGGAAAATGTTCTTCCCTTTTCCACGTTTGAGCTTCCATTTCAGAAATAATGAGATCAGGGTAAAAACGTTTGCAGGATCAAGACACTCCTTTGGGTTATCATTACAGTGACAGAAAAGAGATGTATAGTGAAACTTCACTTCTACGTGCTGTATGTGGTGTCATTCCCTTAAATGCTGTGAATGGGAGAATTATCCCAGTGGATACCTGTTATCATCCTTTTCTCTAGAAAGGATGTTGATAATTGCTCTTTATCATTTTGGAGAGGATTTGCTCAAATGTATCCTGAGTATTCGTTTTCCATAGATCTGCGTCTAGGGGATGTAAAAGTGACAGCAAAAAGTGCATGGTAGAAAGTAACCATTTGCACAAAAGCAATTTGCAGTATCTTGTAAGTGGAGGAAGAAAAGAAGGGGGAAGGTCCTCTTTCATGATGTTTTTCCGACTTCATCTCTTTAATTCCTGCCTCAAAACTTCCATTTCCACCCCTCTGTCCCCCCCAAGTCCTGGTCAGGGACATGAGATCCTTTTACTTGGTCAAAGCTGAGGAAAGCTCAGTCAAAGCCGAGGAAAGCTCGGTAGCATTCATAAGAACTTTGCAGCTCAAGTATTTTCCTCTGTGTGCAGTATTATTTTTTTTTTCCCATTTAAAATTTTTGTTGCCAGTTTTCAGGTGTTTTGACTGAATTTTCAATGTTCTTTACATCAAAAATGTTAGTTGTTCCTTTTTCCAAACTCTTAGAATAACCATCTAAGGGGAGGAAAAAAAATATATAGTTTGTATCTTCAGGCTGCTGCTGTATTGTGATAAGAGTGTCATTCTGACTAAGGTTTTAATTTCCAATCTCATTTGTTTGGCTGCACAAACTTGTATGTTATATACATACTATGGAAGATTGTTCTGCCTTGGTGCAGGGAAATTTCTTCCCAGGAAGACGTGTAGATCTTACTGTGGCATCTGACAGGAATTTTAGGCCAGTTTAGAGTAGGAGGGAAAAAAATGCCTCATGAAGAACAGCATACTTGGCTTAATTTTTATATGTCATTGTACTTCTGTACAATGCCATGGGGATTGTGCGCAGGAAATTTGAAAATGGAATTGGATCTCTTAATTTGGGGGATTTAGGAAGAACTGAAGGAGAGACAAGCTCTGGTTGTGTTTGACTTCAAGATTAGACCAAACCTACTGAATACTGAGTCAGAATCTTTTTCCAGAGGAGGAGGAGATCCAATGATCTAATTACTAGATCACTGCTGCTGTTTCAAGGTTCTGCATTTGTTTGGCCGTTAACTGTTCAATATACCTTCAACTGGTGTGGAAAACCTCAAGAATGAATCTTCCATTCCAAGAAAGCATGTGTTTTTTATGCTAGCTCATGCTCCTGTCGATACAATTACATGCCATGAACACAAGTCTTTTATCATTTTGGAGTTGCTGATTTCTGGATTCACTGATGGACTTGCTTGATTTTTTTAAAAAACTCCTTGAGCAAGGAGGGAGAGTTGGTTTGGAAACTGTTGTATTTATGGAATCTCAGCATTTGGTTTATGAATTCTGGTACAGTTGTTTTATCATGGGGTGCCTCAGGCAGTACGCTGTTGGGGCCTGGAGCAGGAGTGATAGATGACCATCAGCCTCAATGGTGCCCATTAAAGTGGGAATAACTGGTGCTGAAGTCTTAGGAAAAGAGGCTTCAGCCAAATTACTCTGCAGGGAAAGCAGTGGGAACATTGTTCTGCTTCTGGAAAAATAATCAAAGTTTATAAATAAAAGCCTGGGGAAATTCCTGAGCTTCAGGAATCTAGGCTGACTTCTGCAGGAAAAAAGTTTGTTTTACTTGACTGCCAGCCTAGGAGGAAGGAAATGCTCCATGTGAGTGACAGGATGACATGATGTGATTCGGTAGAAGAGTCATATATAGGGAAAAAAGCAATCTCATATTCTTCACAGGTTTCTGTTTTCAGTGTAAACATACTTTAGAAAAGTGAAGCAGAAATACAAGTCTAGGTAAGGTGAAACAGATCGTGTTAGCTCAACAATAAACCCTGAGTGTTTTGAGAAAGACTGATTTAACTAGCATCAATGTCCCCTGATATCCACAACTTCTCAAAGATTATGAAGAGTGGCCTTGCAATGATATCAGCCAGCTCTCTTCACCCCTTTGGGTAGATATGGTCAGGGCCCATTGATTTAGAGGGGTCAGGCTCCTGTAACAGCTTACATAACAAGTCTTCCTTTACTAATGGTGGATCCATGTTTGCATCAACCTTTCATTTTTGTTCCCAAGGCCTGAGGCCCAACAGTGCTGGTAAAGACAGAGCTGACAAAAGCGTTTAGAACCTCTGCCTTTTCAGCGTTGTTGGTGACTAATTCACCTCTCCTATTTAACAGTGGGCCGATAATTTTTTTTTTTTTTTTTCTGTTTACATTGCTGAAGAATCTTTTCCTGTAGTTTTTGACATCTCTGGCTGATTCAAATTCGAGCTGAGCTTTTGCTTTTCTAACAGTATCTCTGCACACCCTGACAATGCCCTTGTAGTTCTCAACAGGTATTTTTTTGCACATTTCCCTTTTGGTTTTGAGCGGACTCAGAAGCTCGCGGTTAAGCCAAGGGGGTTTCTTGCTCTGCCCACTTCCCTTACCTTTAAAGGGGATGAGCTGTTTTTGTGCTTCTAGGAGAGCGTTCTTGGAAAACTCCCAGCACTCGCTAACTCCTTTATGCTCTGTGAAAGCTTCCCGTGGAATCCCTCCTATATATTGCCTACTCCTGAATACCAACTTCACCAAGAATTAGAATAAATACTTTCTTCGTGGGTAAACCAAAGCTATTCTTCTAATCAAGAACCATATAGAAGGGTGGTATTGTTTGTCATATGCTAAATGTAAATCTGAAACAAATGATCTACAGACCCTGTCAGTTCCTGCTGTGGCTCAGAGATCTGGAATCCTTTCTCAAGCGTGCATTTGCCAACAAGTAAGGCTTCCACAGTGAAACCCCATCAATCATCTGATTGTATATCTGCAGCATGCATCAGAGCCAACAGGGCATGAAAATCTAGACTGCCATTTCTCAGAATCAAAGGAGGTAGCAAAAGAGGCAGTGTATTTACCGAGAGCCTCTGTGTGTGTGGATGTCATCACAGCCTTCATATTTTTCTTGTTGGCTTTTTTTTTTAAACTGTCAGTTTCTAAGATGTGTGGTAAACTACATGACCAAAACTGTTATGTGTCCTAGATACTCTTGATGTCTTTGATGTTGCTGGGAAAATGAGGTGGTAGTTTCGATCTTGAGAAAGAATAGCTTGAATTCATCCCAGGTAACTTTTAAAGCGTTTAACCAGACCGTCTATTTTAGAAACATAGGTTACCCAACTTTCCTTAGAATGAAGAGAGGCAGATACCTTTATAGGCCTGTATCTGTAGGTGTAGATTTCAGTCATAGTGTGGCTGACATCTTCTAAAGATACCTATTTCTCTCCATTGACTAGACAAGGAGTCTAAGATTTTTACATACTCACTTCAGGTCCTTCAGCTGGGAACAACATTTAAGTGGAATCTCACTTTGATACTGTGGGAGCTGGGAACAGCACCTTCTCCCCAGCCTTTCTTCACCAACTATATACTGTCATGCAATAATTTGAAAATAGATGGACTACCTATGCAACTGAGATAGCTCATGATCAACCTCCAGTTGTGTTGACAAAAGAAACAGGTTGAGGTCTAGAAGAAATGCTGACCATCTAGGGATTCTTGCTTCTGCTTGCAACAAAGAAACGGGAGAGGCTGTAAGTAACTCATGCTTTCTGACAATCTTCAAAGGTACGGAGCAGAGAAGATGCTGGAGACATGATCAGTGAAGTGATTACTTCCCTGTAAATGTCCTAAGCAACTCTGGAGAGTGACTTTAATGACTGAAGAATGATAATGCTCATGTTGAGGTGCTTTAGGCCTGCCCAACTGCAATGTAAGAGGTGATGACTTCATTTTGAGGAATAGTAAGGAAGGACATGTCACTGATTTGTTTCAGTCCAAAGAGGTAACTTACTTTTTGAGTTCACTCAAAGGTGCACCTTAGAGGGGAATCCGTGGAAAAAAAGGGGTACCTTTGCTGAGTGTACAGTTAAGAATTTGGGTGTAACTCTACGGAGGGATCAGTACTGTGCATATATTTCATATTGCGTCAAGTTGGAATTTTTTAAAAGAAGCTCATTAGAAACTTTATAAGTTAAGCAAATTACACTTTTGATCATTTAACTACTAATGTTTTATTGAAGAACATTATTCACTAACTATAAATGCACAAGGCAGTACTTATGTATGATTAACAATTAATTCATATAATCACCGCATAAAACACAGAATAAGCATTACTTTAGTTCATGAAGTTCGCTGAGCATAATGCTATTGGTGTGTGATCAGAGCACATGCCTTCCATGCTTCTTGCCTTTCTGTTCCTCCTAAGTAATACCAGGTATAGGAACTGGAAATTGTTTCACCACAGGTTAGTAACATTCATAGGGTCCAGTGTCTCTGGGGGACCTCACTCAGACAGACTCCAAAAAGCTTGTGTCCGTAAGTTCAGACTCTCTGCTATCTCTTTCCCCTAAAGTGTCTGGCCTCCTTTGTATTTGCTAGCAGGCATTAAATCAACTCAAGGTTATTTCTGAGTAATTTAGAGTTCATTAGAGAAAATCATAAGGAACAATAAATTGGTCAGAAAACAAACACTGCTGGTCCAAAACTCATTGATGCATGTAGGCAGCTGGGAGGTAAGTATAGGTTCAATTATCTTAATTTAAGGTGCAGAAAATTGCCCCTGGGATACATCTTACACTGATATTTAGAAATGACTTTGAAGGCCATTCTCATACTATTGGAACTGAGTGAGCACTTTTTCTACCACGTCCTTTACATCTCATATGAGTTCCTGCTGTCCTAGTCACAAGAAGAGCAGGATCTTTCTGGAAATCAGGCTCATCTTTTCTGCTGGCCTGGGAGAAGTATAGAAATCTGAAAGAGGCAGCATGAGGCTGATTCTTTCAAACTGCCCCAGGGGTAGCTCTCTCAGATGAGGTCCAGGACCCAGGAGGGATGGGCTGGGGGACAGGGGTACCCTGAGATCAGAGACACCAGGATCAGTCTTCACCTGTGTCTGCCGGTGTAACATCTGAAAGGAGTTTCCTCTTAACATCAAGTAGACAGATTAACTGCTTTGTCTGTGTATTTTCCTTTATCGTTTTATTTCTGGCAATGCAATTTTGGTCTAGTCCTGCACAGCAATTCTGGTGCGTTGTTAAGATGCGGAACGGTTGGACTCGATGATCTTAAAGGTCTCTTCCCACTAGATGATTCTGTGATTCTGTGAATTGGAGAATCTCTTTGAAGAAATAAAATATTAAGCTCTGTTCCAAACTAAAATGAATGTGAAAGAGCTTCTTCCTGTTTCCCCCTCATGTAAATCTCTCCGTCAAGAAGCTACTGTTTTTTAGAAGCTGGGGCTTGTAATTTTTTGGTAATTCATGGATGGCAGGACGCTGCCTGGCTGTGATGAGTATTCCAGGATGCTGACATGCCACATTTTCATGTTGGTTCAGTGACAGGGAGAGTTGAGTGGGTTCAAGGAGGTTGTGTTTTGCGTGGGGCCTTTTCTACAACAGAAATTGTATGAGTGAAAACTAGCATCATACATTCTTAATTCCACAATGGCAGTAAGAGTATGTGTCATTGTGTTCTAGCTCGCTTAGTATTTTGAATGTCTTTATTAGATCTGAAAACTTTAACGTGCTTGTTTCAGTCTGAGCCCACCTCATCTATTATATACCGCGGAGGCTAATAAAGCTTAGCTTAGCTCCCAGTATCATTCCCCATACCACAATAGTTTACTTTCTGGCTGAGGGCACTTCTGAGGACTAATCTGTGATGTGTTTACTTTGGCTAGAGGAGTTGAAGTGCTTTAAAGAAAAAAAAAAATTAAAAGCTCTCCAAATGTTCCTGCAGCTTTGCTTTCTGCTCTTATTATGCTAATCTGATTGTTTTTAATGTGAGGGCTTCTTTTGCCCTGGGTCTTATGTACTCTGCAGTGTCATAAAAGGTATACCACTTTATAGCTAAGTTATGTTGACTGCATTGTAACTTAGAAAATCTGAAGTTCTCAGATGGAATACTGCACTGCATATGAACATGTCAATTTTTTTCTCTTACTTTCCTGAAATGTAGGAAGTCACCGCTTCTAATGTGTATGAGGTCTTACCAAGATATCTAACTAAGAGGCTATCTAAGAGAGCAAAAGCTTAAGAAGCCAAAAAGTTCTAACTTTCATATTCAGGTTTTTTTGGTCTATGGAAAAAGAATTTCTTATATGCCTTGTTGGCTATTACCATCACTTAGTTAAGAGATAAACTAATGTACTATTAGAATGAATTGTCCTGTCTCTTTTTCTAGGACAAAAAGATTAAGAAGTGACAGTGAGATAATTGTCAGGATTTGGGAAGTTTCATTTCTTTATTCTGTGTTAGTCAACTTCACACCCGTGCACAGTGCAACCTTTAGAGACTGTTCTTGCCTATTTTGTGGACTTCTCTTAGAAACGACTACATTAACGTTCACACTAATTCAAGGGGTAATGCAGATCTCTCCTTCAATGTGCTTATAAAGTTCTTGCAAGGGTACCTAGAATTATAGTTAAGAATCTCTGTTTCTTTCTGCTTCCCAGTTCCTTCAGATAAATCCCAGTGGGTAATAATTTGCCTTCAGGCTTTGTACTGAGTGGTTCAGGCAAATAGGTTCCTTTCCATGGCCATGTGCATTTAATGTATAGACAAAGGTGGTGAAGGAGGGTGCAGCTTGCATTTCACTGATGCCGTGATGCTGATGATATGCAGGCCTGCTGCCTTCATGCTGGAGCCGGCTGGTGATTTCCCAGTGTTTGGCTGGTGTCTGGGCTTGCATGAAAGGGAGCTGGCTATAGCTCGGGCCAGATAATTTGGAGATGCTAATGGCTCATTTGTTAAAACAAGTAGAGGGCTTGGCAAAGAGAGAGGGAGTTTCTGTCTCGTCTCACCCCTCCCTCCCCTTTCCAACTTGGCCTGCTGCTCACCCACAGGGTGTTCATTTTGTGGGTGCTCTTTGGAGTCCTCAGGGACACTGGTCATGAATGCCCATTTCCATAGTTTTTAAAATGATTATAAGTGTTTCTTGTGAAGATGAATCTTACTGTCATTGTGCATAATTCCATTTGGTGCAGTCTGGCTTGTTGCAGTAGCTTGCCCGTGAGTTTATCTTTGCAAACCACTTGAGAGGGAGAAAGAAATGTTCAGCTGTTGTAGACTATTGACTGCCAGTTCCTGATTTGGGCTGCCTGGCATGAACACATTTATGTCTGTGGTTAAAAAGGAAGCTCTAGATTTCTTTTCTCTGCTGGCTTAGATTCAATGGGCTTTACAGAGAATAGTGTAGCTTTACTTGTGAGTTATGGCTGGAGTTCAGACTGCAGCTTCCTCACGTGCATACACAACAGATGAGTTCTGTCCATACTATGTCTTCAGCATGTTAGTCTAGACCGCGTGTGCACAAGGCTCCCCTTTAGGGCCAAGCTCTTTTCTCCCTATGCAGAAACCATCATGCACTGAGAGATCAGTTGCAGAAGGCAGTGAACTTTCTAATTATGAGATTGTGGCTTCTGCTATGGTAAATAAGTATCTCGTGTTGCTTCTTGAAGAACGGAATTCGGTACTCAGGTTTTCTGGCTGCCTTCAGTAAAAGTGCCTCAGCTCAATAGCTTGAGGTTAGATATTTTAAGCTGTTTTATCAGTGTGATCAACACTCGTTTTAGTGCTGCGTGAAGATAATTTCTTATAGGATAGACAGATCCTAATTCTCCACTAGTTACTGATGAATTTTACAGCACGCAACACAAAGGTGATTTTTAATACATATATAAAAATGTATGACATATATTTTTACTGACTCCATATGCATTAGTTCAAATTTGGAGACATATGGCTGCATATTTTATAAGCTGTGGCTTCCATTGTCAGCTGTAAGTAGGAAACATTGTGGAAATGACAGTGGGATGGATTGCTGTGGTCAGGTCTACGTTTGGGTGAAGCAGATGAAATCTGCCAAGTAGTAATAAAGAAAATGTATTTCTAGCCACTATTCATGAGGGAGGTGTCCAAGAGTATAGATATGATTTTGAACATGCACCAAAAGGCACAGGATCTCATTTAAAGTGCTGCAAACTTAGTTAAAATGTGCCCATGGACAGCTCTTGCCATCTTGGATTCAGCTCAGAATGAACAATTCTGAATAGTAGAAAATACGTTGGAAATGACCCCTGAAGTGGTCTTTCAAGTTTGTGTACGGGGTATACTTACACAGGTGCTTATTGTTTGAGTAGAAGACTATTTGATACTCAATTTATATTTGAAAAGATTCTTGAATTACTGCAACTAGAACATTACTATTATTATTTTCATTATGTCTTTCTTTTAAATTAACAGAAACTGTGCTCTGTATAGATGTGGTTTTGGTCACTTAGTAGGGATGGTAAAAAAATCCTCTGATAGTACTTTCTTTAGCTGGCATTGTACAAGTTATTTTTTTCATTTGCAATGTACATGCATCATAAAGGTATCAGAATAAACTGTGACAGAAATAACATTGTTTCCAGGGTGATTCTTTCCTCATTTATTTTAATGTGTTTGCGATTTCATATGCCCTTAATTGAACTGTTTTATTTTAATAATTTGTATCACTTTATCCTGGTGAATTTGTCCTTGTTGCAGTTTGGGCTTTGTCATTTAGCTTAGCATGTTTCCTGGGAAGTCGTAACGTTAAATAAGTGAAGAAAAGATTTGCTGTACATCAGTTTTGATTATCCTGAAAGCACTACACAGTTTAGATCTATAAACACATGTACAGATATTTTAAGCACGGAGGCAATTCTGCTAAGCTTGATAAGTCTATTTTCAAAGGTAGAGGAATGGATAGGAGTTTCTAAGCAGTAAGCGCACATACCCTCACCTGACTCTGAAATTCATTATTTCCAGAGTGTGCCTTACGAAAGTAGGGTTGTATTGTCTTTTAACTGAACTAGTAGGAAAAAAGTCAGCATGAAACTGACAGTTTGAAAGATGCTGCATGTGGTCCATTTTACAGCCGATGCCCCTTCTATCCACAGCTGACAGCAGCAAGAGAACAATAAAAAAATTGCTGCTTAAATTTGGTGGTTCATCTGTAGCAATCAGCTTTTTTTGGTTAGTAAATTGCAATAGCTAATAAGAGGTTTTAATGTATGATACTATATTTTAATAGCTATCTGGTGTAACTATTAAATTGTATTATTGCCCATTAAACTTTCTTACTAATTGCAGAAAATTTTCTTCTGAAAAGGTAATTCCCCACCCCCCTTCTCCTTTTGTCCCTAGGGAAGCTTATTAATTTCAACAGAGGATTGCCAGTGATGTTGCCTCCTTTTTACAAGTAGGTTGGAGCTCCTTTTAGTAGGGTCTCTGGGTGTTTCTGGAAGCAAAGACATTAAAAAATAAAGATGAGTCAGGTTGCTCAGGGAGAAAGGAGAAAAAACAAAATAGGAACACTGAAAATCATGGTGAAGACTTAATAGAGCTCAGGGAATAAAAATATCCATATGTGAGGTGGGGGAATAAAAAGACAGCAGTGAAGAGGGAAGAGAAAGAAACTAACAAAGCAAACTGCTGTGCATTGCCCAGGATATACAAAGAGCCCTAAGTAACATCTGCAAAAGCAACATTTTCTACATATTGTGATAGAATTTGGGGCATTTTTTATTGTTTTTGTCTGACTTTTCTCACAATGAAAAACAGTTTACAAAAGATTTTTTTATTTTCTACAGAACTTCCACTAAGGAAGTCCATGTTCATGCAGGGGAAGATCTATTTCTTGCGAAAAGTATCTTTCACTGGAGAAACTAAAGTGGTGCACCTGAATTGCATACTTATGTTGACATCATATTAGCCACATTGAGCAGAGCAGAGGCTTTGTACGCCCTGCTAAAATTCCAAGAATTTACCTTGTTTGGGGAGCTGGCAAGAACTTAAATGTTCTTCTAAGGTGGCGCTAGTAAAGATCACTATGTTATTAGCACTATGAAAGCACTAAAGATGCAATGGCCCCTAAGCACCATCAAAGAGGACGAGATCTGTGCGTCATGGAAAAGCCCAAGAGTTCCTTTGGTTCCACTTTGGGGAACAGGTTGATCTTGATACCCAACAGGAACAGTACAGTAAAGGGCCCTTCTGCAAGTGAAGCCCTTATACATGGTCATGCAGTAGGACTCTATGGAGAGGACTACAAAATTTTGTTTTAAATACCCAGTGGCAGCTGACTTTTTGCACAGAAAGAAACAAGATGATATCTTTTTTTTGTTTTTTGTTTTTTCCTAAGGCCCTTCTACTTTTCCTACCCTCTGTCTTCTCCAAGTGGCACATCTGTGAGAGGCAATTTCAGCACAGTGGCAAGTGTTTCCTTGCAAATTTCAGATCCTCTCCATGAAAGAACCATTGCAACTTCCTCTCTTAATCTCATTTTGCATCCCAACCCTCTCCCTGCTGAGAAACTTGTCCCTCCTATTGCACAAGGTCAGACTAGGGGTACCTAAATTGTCTATTTTTTCTTTGAAAGGAGTGTGATAATGTTCAAAATTATTTTAAAAAACATAATTCTGAATCATCAGGTTAGGGGAAAAAGAAGAGCAAATTTGATCATTTGACTTAATATTTAGGTAGTTTTTAAAAATATATCCTGAGATAATAAGGCATATTGTTAACAAGCAGTAATTATATTCCTAGCATGAATCCAGCAAGGTGTAGAAGCTTTCTCCAAGCAACCTGCGTTCAACCATCAATACATTCATAATCTCTGAGGAAGTAAATCAATAGATAAATATCTGAACTGTTTGGTAAACTCTTTGAACAAGTTCCTTGTTTCTTGGTAGCATGTACTGCGTAAGAACTGCCATAAAAGTATGCAAGATATTAGCCTATCTGTCTGTCATTCAGAACCTAGGATTAAAACGGGCTGTAAATAAAGGCAAGTAGGGCATGTTTTAGGATGATCTCCAAGCTTATGCAACGTGGAGAACAAAGTGATGAGTCTTCCAGTACTCTTTAGAAAAGCAGTGCTTTATCAGTGCTGCCACAACGACTGGCATCAGTACAGCCCTTTTCCTCAGCCTTTACGCTTAATGTCTGGAGGACGCAGGGACGAGAACATTATCAGCTGTAAACTGTGTGACATATCACTGGGATAACTGGAGAAGCTCCAACGATTAAATGTTTAGTGGCCTCTTGGTGGCACTACAGAAGGAGCCTTCCTGGCCTGTTAACTCCTCTGTAAAGACAGAGGAAAGTTGTGGTGCCCAGATTCCCACCCAGCTGCTCTCTCCCTCCCCATTCTCATCAGGACAACAGGAAGAAATAAGATGAAAATATCATGTGTTGAGATAAAGGCAGTCTGAAGAAGAAAAGCAAAGCTTGCTTGTGGAAGCAAAGTAAAAAGGATGTTTTCTCTACTTCCCATCAGCAGGTGATGACCAGCCACTTTGGGAGAAGGAGAAACCCCAAATGCATGGCAGCTGCTTCAGAAGACAAATGCCTGGCGTTGTTTAGCCTGGAGAAAAGGAGGCTGAGGAGAGATCTTACTGCTCTCTACAACTACTTGAAAGGAGATTGTAGGGAGATGGGGGTTGGTCTCTTCTCCCGTGTAACAAGTGACAGGACGAGAGGAAACAGGGGAGATCTAGGTTAGATATCAGGAAAAACTTCTTTACGGAGAGGGTTGTAAAGCATTGGAACAGGCCTGGAAGTGTTCAAAAGCCATGTAGATGTGGTGCTGAGGGACATGGTTTAGGGACCCTGGCAGTGCAGGGTGAATGGTTGGACTCGATGATCTTGAAGGTCTCTTCCAACCAGATGATTCTGTGAATGCCCCCTCTCCAGGACCTCCTTTCTCTTAACTTTTATAGCTGAGCACAACATTATGTGATATGGGATATCCTTTTGGTTAGTTGGGTCAGCTGTCCTGGCTGTGTACCCTCCCAACCTCTTGCCCACCCCCAGCTTACCAGCCGTTGAGGGTGCTGGAGAGACAGCCTTGGTGCTGTGCAGGTGCTGCTCAGCAGTAGCCAACTCATGGGTGTCTTTCCAAAACCCTCCTAGCCACAGGTGCAAAGCACAGCACTGTGAGGGCAGCTATGGGGAGAGTTAACTGCATCCCAGCCAGACCCAATACAGAAAGGAAAGAAATCCTTCCATGAAGATGCAAAAGGGCAGAGAAGCTGACCTTGAAGAGACAGAAAATAGCAGGAATGGTACTGAAGAGGCACCAGTGTACAAAAGCAGCTTGTGGAGTTGTGCAGAGGCCAGTACTAGTGGTGAGTACGTGAGTGCTCTCATCACTAGTAGAGACGTGTCCTGCAGTCTCCACAAAGCAATTTTTATAAGAAGTCAGTGGCTGTTCAAGGTTTTCATCAGATGTGTGATACTTGCGAAGCTTGATGCCCAGAGCTTGTAATAATTGTAAATTCAAAGACTTAAACTTCTGCAGTTAAAAGTGGTGGTGATCAGTACTGTTCTCCACCCTAAGGAAAAGACAGCAATCACAAGTCCTACACTTACAGATACTTGTGATCAAACATCAGAGTCATGATCTACGTTTTTAAATGCAACGCTGTATACATGTGGAATAAAGTTTGAACTATTCTGTGATGTGGCTGGTTTCTACAGGAAAAACATGCACGTATTTGTGTGGTAAGTGGCTCTATTACTCATGCTGTTTCTTCAGTGAGTTATTTTTGACTAAAGTGCCACAGTTTCAAAAAATGACCCATCAACTTATAATAAAATGCCCTTTTAGTAAGTTACTGCTGAAGGGATGTACACAGAAAGTAATGAAAATCTAGCAGGCTTCATAACACAAGTTTCATTTCCGTTCTTTCAGTCTGTTGCAAACTTTCTAGAAAGGACATCCATAACAGAGCCCTGATAATTTGCTTAGGAAGCTGCCTTTGCTGTATTTAACTTTTTTTTTTTTTTTGTGCAGTATCTCATATTTCTATATCCTACTTCATTAATGAGGTTGAAAAATACTCCTATTGCAAATTAGTTATGGGTCAGCAGCTGCTAATTTTACAAGGCTGCACCATTTCCTTCTCAGCTTTGCAGACATGCTCATATGTCATTCTGTGGCTGCCCAGGGTAGATGTGAATATCAAGTAGAATCCACAATTCTGGTTTGTTTGGGTTTTTTTCCTTTTATCCAAAGCCCTAGCCAATAGTTCCACTAAAATTTGGAAGGATAAATTAAGTATTCTGAAAGTGAGAGGTTTTATAGCTGTCTGATAAAAGGATAACAGTTATGAGGGTTTTTTTTTGAAAAAAACCCAGTGAAATCCTAGCACTCATAGATGTTCAGCCTGTGTAAATGTGAGAGAACCTGGTATGGTAAGCATGCTGTTGGGAAAACACCTCTGTTTATGAACGGTGATTCACGGTGTTGGCACAAGAGCCATCTCATGGCACATCAGTGATCTCAGGAGAATCAGAAACTTTCCCCTGTCCTCTCCCTACCAATTCTGTAGGAACTTAAAAATTCTTCCCAGTTTTCAGACTGATGACAGTGACATTTTCTTTACTGCAGCTGATCTTTTTGGGAGAACAGTTCCAGCACCAAGCTGGGTAGCTACTGACCAGGTGTGACACCCAGAGGGGAGAGCAGAAAGCTTTTAGAGAAATGCATTTCTCTGTATTGAAATAGAATTTCCTTCATCCCACCACAGTTTTGAGGCAAGATGTGTGCAGATATCTAGAAGTGGTTATTCTACAGTGTGTCTCTCATCTCCTCTGTTTACCTCCCAGCCTTACAAATTAATTTTGGCCTCAATATACAGCTGCTGATGGGGAAGTGAAACGAGCTGGTCTTTTTCAACACTCAGGTTAGGTTTCCTCAGCCTAGAAGCATCAGTTTCCTGAAAGAGGTACCAGGGAAAGTTCATCTCACCCTCTTCTCATGCTCCTTTGTCTAGAGGAGCTAAGAAACATTGTGGCTTCTGCCACTGCTACGTGACTGAATGCAAATGTCATGTGTTAGTGACTGCCAGGGGAGGTGAACATAGTTCCTCCTTATTAATTGGTGTAATTTTGAAAGCACTGCTGTGATGCACAAAGAGAAAGAAAAAGCCATCCATGAAATGTTAGGAAGAATCTGGGGAATTATCTGCTTTGACCAGTGTGGTTCATAGCTGTGAGTTCAGAGGGAAGCTGGTGAAAGCCAGATTTGTGGATCCAATTATTTAGAAATGTTTCTTCTTCCACAGCTAAAGCATGAGAAGGAGGGATGAGGGGAGAGCAAGCCCAGCATACCTTGCCTGTAGTCAGGCCCAGGAACCCACTTAAAGTCTTGCTTCTGGCTTCCTAAATCTGAGATTCTCAAGGCTTGTCTACATATTACCTTACAAAAGATAATATGTAACTCATCCCTTGCTAGAGTCTTTGTAATGAAGTGTCAGGAGGTAATAGATCTATATGAACAGTGGATTGGGATTTTTTTTTTTTTTGGTTGTTTTCCTGGGAAGACCAAAGGTCAAACCTGCTTCTGTGAGAAGCTCAAAGGGTTAGTAAGGTCATATTTCTTCTTTATTTATGGACTTGTTATGACTTGGAGCTCAGTTCAGCAAACGTGTAGGTGTGGTGCTGGTTCTAGACGCACTCACTGATGTACCTCAGGTTGCAAAGTATCTCAAGTATATACAATAAGCTCTTATTAAGATTTTAGGCCATTTTTTTAAACACGCAATCTTTTGACCTGAATAAACTTCACATGAAGTTGCTCTTTATAAAGTTTTTCAGCCAGCAGTTGACTATTTTCTTGATGCCGTGGAGATATGTGGGTTGATCAAAGACCTTGAATGGAGCAACCTGATGCTTCTATAGTTCAGCTAACAGTAGTTTGAGCAAGAGAACAGGCACCGCAGTTCCAGTGTTTGCCACAAACATTTCTTCCTACTTAGACGGTGGTTTCCTCAGTCCTCACTGGTAGGCTTTCTGTTCCTTTTCATAGCAAATGGCATTCTGTACAGAAACAGTCCTGTGCTTAAAGTGAAGAATAAGGGGTCATGAGGATTCCAAAACCAAATTGTTGGGTCCCAGATTTATGTCGTCTTTGCATGTCTTTCAGAAATCTACTAAATGCATCCACCTTTGCATGTCATTCTCTTTTCTGTACATCTGTCTATGGTAAATATGCTCAATATTAATTAAAATTCCCTAAATCCACAGTTGATACCAACACTACACCCTTTTTTTCATGTGTACAGTGTTGTTTTTATCTTTTTCATTTATTCTGTTCTCCAAAAAATGTAGCCAGTAGAAGTAGTTATAACCAGCATTGCAGCTTTGTCTAAACTCAGAAAAGCAAAGCAGGAGTTAAAGTGAAAACTGGGTCTTATAATTAACTATTCAGCTCATTTTGGTTGTGATGATTACATTAGTGTCCAAGAAAATGTGTGATCTTATATATTACGCATGCTGTAGTCCTTTAGGCATAATAGGGTTAGTTAAGGACAGAGTGTCAGATGTAGTATTTGTCATTACCTTTCATTTTCCTAGTTGCATGCTGTTGTGGATTTTTGTGGAACTATTAATACTTGAATGTAGATTTTTCTCTGACTTGGTGACTTATTAAAAAAAAAAAAAAACCAAACTTCTTGGCATGCTTATTTCCCTGTCATTTTCAATAGCAGAAGTATTTCCCATTAAATGCAGTTTGTTCTCCTTAAAGAAAACAGCATGTTAAAGTGAACGGTACAAATTCAATTGTTTGCTTCTCTCTTGTAATGCTGGTAATGTGTGTTATTAATTATATTGCTGTTATTAATTACATTGCTATTATATGGTAAAAAATATCTTTATCTGTTCAGTAACTCTACCTTCTGTTGTGTAACTGTGCCATAAAGGTCATCTTTTTACCAGGCAGTAATCTTAAATGTCATGCTTTCCAATATGTTTAACCACTTCATATCTAGATACATATTTGGTGGATCACAGCACTTTGCTAAATGACTTTCGGAGATTGACAAGTAATTTAATTCAAAATATATTGAACTTCAGTAGTATTCTTCCTGCGCCTGTATCTTGCTAGTTTGATATCATCAGCCAATTTGAGAATACATATAGCTGTTCTATGTTTTTTGTTTATGAATGTGTCTGGTGTACTTTGTACCAAGAAACAGTGCTCAACACAATGGCAATGATTTAGCAAAAGCAAACACTTCATGCCTGAAAGCTGTGCGCCTCCTGAAGTTCTCTTGGATTCCAGTAAAACATAGCGAAATGAAACAACTACCTGCGTGTTTGAGTAGGTCTGCAAATGCTGAGGATGCATGTGTCTGACCAGAGGCGGTTATGTGTGGTGGCTATGTCTTGTTGGAGCAGTGTTTTGAATATTTCATAGGAGTTCATTTGGGCTTACATGCGTACGTGTGGGCATGCAGTGCACACCATGGTAGAAAGTGTCTTGTAACCTCTACAACATTAAAGGCTTTTAGTGCAGGTTGTAGCGTAGTATTTCAAATACTCTTCCTCTGTGCTGGATGTTCTCCAGGGAGAACACAAACCTGCCAGCATTTGTTCCTATTCTCGCTCTTTTAATTTCCATTATTGTTCCAGACTGTATGCATTTCCCTTAGACGCTTGCCATTTTGCCACCGCCTCCTCCCTTATGTATAGAATAGTGATTTAGAAGGAAGTAACAAGGTGAGATGGAAAGGCTTCCTAGTACCTCATAGAGGGAGAGTTTACTTAATGCAGCAAAGAGTTAAACTGTCTTACACAGCCAGTTAAGTGTATGCTGTCTTTTACTATGCAAGCATGCCCTTGTGCAGTTAAATGTAATCTATGTTGGTAGCATATGACATTCTTGCTTAGTGACCTGGGCTCAGACTGTGACATGTTCGGTGCAGCCTGACAGTGAGGGAAGAAGACCTAGAAATATAGCAGGTGTAATACAGGATTGTGAAAACTGAGATAGTAAGGTGAAGTTAAAGATCATGTTGTCTGCTCGTCGTTTGCAAGCAGATAAAAATCAGGTCTGGTAATTCCTGCAAGGTCCTTGACCAGTCATTAACTACTTGCCTTAAGAAAGACCTGCCAAGCTGACAATTAATGAGATTTAATCTGGTTAAGGATGTTTAAAATTAGTCGTGTATGAAATTGTGATATAAATTTCTTTCACCTCCCTACAATTTCTGCTGGTTCATAAGTGGTGAATCACTGCTGGTCTATCCTTGAGCTGGAACTGAGCTTATCTGAATGATACTAACTGTAGAGATGATTTTGTGCTTTCTGAGATTTGAAAATGTGTTGCCATCTTTAAAAGAAAAAAAGCAAGAGTATACTTTAAATAAATTAGGTTTTGTTTTTCTGAGATTACATATATATATATGTAGCCACAAAAGTATTTGTAGGTGTGTGGGTATATGTGTGCAGTATATGTATTTTATAAAATACTTTGCATGTACAGTATAACTGTTTATGTACCTTCCTTGCTCTGGTCTGAATTACAGGATGTGTTTCTTTTCATGTCATCAAGAAAACTGTTTGGTTGGCTTTGAGAAGAGCATGAACAAAACCAGTGTTGCCTTTGACACCATTATCATCTGGTTGCTTCTTGGTTTCTCAATATAGTAATCCTCATTTCCTTATTCCTGTGTATGAAATCTTAGAGACTATCCTTAGTATCCAGGAACCCAAATCATGACTGAGAGCTCTCTCTCTATGTGGACACAAACAGCGATGTATTCAAGCTGTTTAGGAAAGCAACCAAACAAGTATGAGGTAAGAGGTAACAGATGGCTATGGACAGATTGGAGGAGAAAAAGGGAATGATGAGGCAGTGTTGTCCAGCATGGTAAGCAACAGTTTTCAGCACACTGAGAAAAAAATTATTTTTGAGGCATCTTAACAAAGCGTATTTTAGTCGACCCTGCTTGGAAGTGTTTAGCTAGCAAACGGTAGAAGCTGGCATTATTGGAAGAGCTGCCATAATCTTAAAAAGTGAGAAAATACATCAGGTATGAGATGAGCAGTAAAGACCCTTATCAGTGAGAACAAATTATACTGAATGCACCAAAGTCAAAGAGGAGCAATGTGGTTACAGTGAATGACAAAGGAAGACAACCTTGCAGCAGGCAAGATTGTGTGTGTCAAGCATAGAGAAGAGGATGCCTGTAATGATGGATCTGATGAAAGCTTTGGCCAGGAGCACGAGCTGTGTGAATGCGTAGGAAAAGCTATATCATAGAGAGGTTATGTAGAACGAATCCCCTGAACTGACACATAATTGGGATTTGAGAGACTATCTGAGTTGAAAATGTTATCCATGTTGTGATTTGCAGGACAGGCAAGACAGTGATATTGTCCAGAGTGATTAGAGGAGGAGATGGACAACTGAGACAGGGGAAGATGTTTTACCTGCTTTGTTTTACTCATTCTGGTCTTAATCAAGACAACTCACGAGGAAGGAAGAGGGAGAAGGACTACAAGGGAGATGTTAGTATTGGGGGAAGAGAATTTAATGGGGAGCGTAGAAGGCAAGCCAAGAGCAGAAATGGTAGAATTATGGATCATCCACTGGGAATTTCGGTTTGCTGATGTTGTGCAGAGATAAGGTGTGGATGGAAGGAGATTAAGGACAGAGCTGCTTTGTGTTCCCCATGGGAAGCTGGTGGAGGAGGCCACTTGAAATTTGGCATTTGTTGGATTAAGAAGGACTTTCAGGATAAAATATCCATGAAGTTTTCACATATATTTTGTCATGTATCTACAATGCAAAACCCTAGGGTATAGTATATTTGGAGATAATTTTCAAAGATGGCCTACTTTATTGCCAAAAACATTTGGATTGGGGTGACTTCTAAAAGACTGCTGAAAACTGATTTGGAGTAGCATGTGCTTTAGGGAACAATGACGACTCTATCAGAAGATTGTAAACTTGTTGGGGTGCCATATTTGGATGAGGAAAAAGCTCTAACTTTTGAAGACAACCACGAGAACAAAAAACTTAAATTCTCGATGAATCACCCTGTACTGCAAATAACCAGAGATTAGAACTTTTGCATAAACCGTATTGGTAGCTAAGTAAATATATTTTTTTTATAGTATTTTTTTTGTTTTAGAGGTGATGAGCACATGTTCTTTCCTCTCTTGAACAATGGTTTCTGCGATGCAAACTTCAAAGAATAGGGAAGAGAGCACAGCCTCCCCTGGGATTTCAGCTGTATTCAGGAAGACAAGGGGTACATTAGCATTCGCTTTATTTTTTAGATTTCACTAATTTCTAGGATCTAGATTGTCAGTTTATGTAAATACCACAAAGCTGTTGAAATGAAGAGTGCAGAAGAACTGGCAAAGTACATTAAAAGTGTGTTTGGAGCAGAATTTATATTAAAAAAATGTATTGGGTTTGTGTGGTGGAGTTTTGGTAGCAGGGGAGGTCTGCATGAGTGCCTTCTGTGAGAAGCTGCCAGAAGCTTCCCCTGCTCCAAGTCTGACCTGCCTCTGGCCAAGGCTGAGCCAATCAGTGACGGTGATAGCGCCTCTGCGATGTTTAAGAGGGGAAAAACCTGGAAAGAGGAGTGGAATGTGAGAGAAACACCTATGCAGACATCAAGGCCAGTAAAGAAGGAAGGGAGGAGCTATGGTGGAGCAGAGACTTTCCTGCAGCCCATGGTGAGATGGCAGACTGACACCCTGCAGCCTATGGAGGTTACTGGTGGAGCAGATGCCCACCTGCAGCCTGTACGGGACCCCATGCTAGAGCAGGTGGCTGCACCTGAAGAAGGCCATGACTCCAAAGGGAGCCCGCACTGGAGCAGTCCGTTGCTGGGAGAACTATATGCCATGAAGAGACCCACACTGGAGCAGTTCGTGAAGAACTGCAGCCCAAGGAAGGACTCATGTTGGAGAGGTTCATGGAGGACTGTGTCCTGTGGGGAGGGATCCCAGGCTGGAGCAAGGGAAGAGTGTGAGGAGTCCTGCCCCTGAGGAGGAAGGAGTGGCAGAAACGATGTGTGAGGAACTGACCACAACCCCCATTCCCCATCCTTCTGCCCCACTGCAGGGCAGGAGATAGAGAAAATCAGGAGTAAAGTTGAGCCTGGGAAGAAGGGAGGGGTGGAGGCAAGTTGTTTTAAGTCTTGGTTGTGCTTCCCATTATCCTACTCTGATTTGTTTGGTAACAAATTAAATGGACTCTTTTTTTTTTTTCTCTTGTTGGGTCTGTTTTGCCTGTGACAATAACTGGTGAGTGATTCCTCCCTGTCCTTGAATCGACCTGTGAGCCTATTGTTATATTTTCTTCTCCTCATCTGACCAATGCAGAGGAGTGAGGGAGCAGCCGCGTGGTGCTTTGTTGCCGGGTGCGCCTTAACCACAACAAAAGCAAACGAATTATTGTTTCAGTTGCTCAGAGAATTTCTTTGCTGTGTGAGACTTAAATCTAAGAGTTGTGGGGTTTTTTTTTGTGTGTGCATATTGAAGGTCCCAAGTGACATCTGACATCAAATACATGGAATAATAACTTGGGGCCTAAGATTAACCATTTGTTGTAATCCCAGACTTGATTATGGATAGGCTAAGGAAGTAAATTCTGTCCAATACTCTAATTCATAAAATGGCAGCTCAGGATGTGGAGGAAATCCAAAGTGATGTTTCCAATGATGCTATTTAAAGAATTTTTGTCGGTAATAACTAGTAACTTCCCATGTCTTTGATAAAGAATATAAGAGTCCATGTTCTCTGTGCAGCTATTCTTTTACTTGTTTTGGTAAGTTCTGCTTTAATAGCATACTAGTGAATGTACTGTGATTTTTAATTAAAAGAAGTTGTATAACTGGAGTCTTTGAGTCAGAAGGGTTATGCAGAGACATTTATTTTATTGTATGTATTTGCTTTGTGCCTCATTTTTTGTACCAGGGATTTTGAATTATTAGTGAATGCTCTGAGGGGCTGGATGCTGGTCAATATTGCAGGACAGTATGAAAGGACCCTTTGGATACAGTCTGAAAGGGGAGCTGAAAACTTACAATCCACAGGGGACCATCAGTGAGCCAAAGCTGGCATTTCTGGCTTGGTGCCAGACCATTCCCTCTGTCTGACTAACGTCAGGGTTGGACAAGGAGGGATCTCCAGGTGGCTTAGTGTCCTGGTTTTCCTTCTCTCAGCTCCATTAACTAAACTCAACTGCAGTATAGCCAAAATGATTCAATTCTCCATTCAGAGGTTGGACAATATATAAAAATAAGGAAACAAAGAGTCAAGGAACTTTTTTAGGGAAAACACAGCTCCCTCTTCTTTTTGTCTCTGCCTTTCTTTCTCAAACAACCTGCATTCATGACCATACTTTGGTCATGTTTGCTATCCCAGATCTGTGATTCTGGTCGTGCCATAGCTCTGCTATCACACACAGATTGCCAGTTCTGCTTATTTATTGCTCAAACTCTGTGCAGCGGTGTACAGCTGTTTGAGAAGTCTGAGTGCCCTCCGTTTCATGGTCTCCTCCAACATGTACTTCCCCTTTAAAGCTTTCTCCACTTGGGAGGAATCCTGTTTGCAAAGATATTCTTCCTCTCTTTATCATGCGAAGTCCGTCTTCTCCTCTTAGTTTTTGGGGCGTTTTAATCTTTTATCAGTACCTTTGTCTGAGATCATCCAATATCTCCTGTCTGGAAACACAGGACGGGGAAGGAAGAAGAAACTACACTGGAAAGTTGATTGAGATTCAATTCTTACTTTACATTTTCATAGCAGACCTTACTGTTATCATAAGGCAGTGAATCCACCTGAGCACAGTGACCATTAGCTGTGTCCTTAGTGCATGAGTTCCATCAGACTGGCTAAGTAAGGACTTATGCAGCTTGCACGGGTTTCTGTGTGATGTTCAGAAGTTAATGACTGAATTAATTCTAAGAAAATTGAAAATAAAGTCTCAACTATATATAGATAGATAGATACGTATAGATATGTATATAGCTGTTGGAAAGAACATTCCTGGGGAGGAAAAAGAGTTAATGAGGCATTTCAATGTCTTTATGTGGAGCTGTATAAATTCCATCCACTTAACTTCAGCAGGAATATCCTGGAGCCTTGAAGTGTGGTGACTAATTTAAAATAAATAAGGTCAATGAAGAAGACCCTGTTTGCCAGTCGGAAATGTAAATTCTAAGACCCTTTAAAGTTTTTGCTCATAAAAAAAGAGTAAATTATTAGGTCCTGCATTTTATAAACAGTTGGGATGAAGACAAGTTCAGTTATCTCAGCACTCTGTTTGATCTAGATCTTTCAGCATGTGGTTATCTGTCTCTGTTGTGTGAAAATTCAACTGATATTTTTTCAAGTATTCTTGAAAGTGCATCCACGAGGGTTCATGAAGACCAGATGAAATTTGTGAGTATGGTTTCCTCAGAAGCAGTCTGTGTAAAATATAACATCTTTTAAAAACATTATTAAGCTCTTATTTCCTGTTCCAGCATTGCCCTTGGCTTTAGGAATAGGTAAATTTTTTATGGTGACATTTGCGTTCTCTCTCACTATTAAATAGGTGAGTTTGTTCTTCAGGGCACATATTTGGCAAATATAGCAATTTTGGTTAATTGGACTGAATTCCTTTCTGAAATGTTATTGCCCATGAAAGCGTAGTGTGGACACCTGCAGTAAAATTTAAAGCCTATATAGTGAATACCACAAAAAAGATAATTTGCCAATTTTCTTTTTTTTTTTTTTTTGGGGGGGGTATATGTATTAGTAATCATGAAAACAGACAAACTTTGTCTTTCTGGCAGCTTTTGCTGGTCAATAAGGTCTGATTATTGTGAGAACTCTGTAAGGGTTTTCTCACTTCTCTCTTGTCTCACATACATCACTTGACTGCAGTAGACCAGATACTGAACTACGAAAATCATGGTAAAATGAAACATAACCTACGTTGGTTAGATTTCATATGTCAGTCTTTCTTGTGTATCTCTCTAATAAAAGATATCCGAGAGGTAACCATTACTGCTGAATTAGTAACAATGTCTGTCTTAAAATAAGGGGAGCTAGATTATTCAGTCATAGTAGCTTTAGTAAAGGAAGTGAACTGGCACCAGAAAAGTAGCTGGGTCAGAATCTCACTATTGAATTTGTGTGGTCTCATTTCAGAATTACTCATGAGTAAGACAAAAGGACCTGCTACGTGGTCCAGTACTCATCTCATTTCTTCTCTACTTTTGCAAGAAGTCAAGAGAGAGCTCAGTGGAGCTCCACTCATCTCCTTTGCTGTTACTAATGTTGCTTGAGGTCTGTGTTGGGACACCAAGAGGGGACACTGTGGAGATGAGGTGCTCACTGCGTGTCTGTCACAAGTTCTAACCCTTATGAATTGCTGGGGAAAAAAAATCAATCTGACAGATGTTCCTCTGTGAACTGGCCCTGGGAATTACTGCATGTCATTGGCACACATGCTTGTGCATCTGACCCTGGGATGAGTAACTCTGAATTTTGTTAACCCATGAGAGCACTCATGGAAAAGCCATTCAGAGGTCTCCTAGGCTATCCTGGTATCCCCAAGCAGGGATCAGTTATATTCTGGCAGTTCTCTGATTTGTTCTTGAAAACCTTCTATTCCAGTGTAGCACTGTTTGTACTGTTAGAAAGTAAAATATTCCGTGCTGCAGTTTGAACACATTACTTATCATCCTGTCTTTCATGGATTCCGCCTCCTATTTTCAGCAGCCAGTTTGCTATATAGAAACTTACAGAGTTCCTTCCTGGTCTCCTTTTCACATGTTAAACAACCCTCACTTTGTCTGTGTTTCCTCAGTGGTTATGTCTTCTAGAAATCTGTCTCTGCAGTTGTTCTGCGTCTTTCTTGAGCATGAGGCCCCAAACTGATTGTAAGACAGCTCTGTTTAGAGAGGATTACTTCACATATCTCACTGCCTTTGATGGCATAATTCTGTTATGATGGTTTATATTTGTGCAACAGTAAGATAGATATTCTTTACTCGAGATCTTCTCCTACAGAAATGCAACTGGCTCCTCCTCCTGCATTTAAACAGTTCATTATTTAAGCAGTTCTTATACAGTTAATTATCAAGATACCCAAGTATCTCGCTTGTGTTCCTACTGACTCCTATGCTGCCCTCAAACTGTAGATTGGATCCAACTTCAGGTTATAAACATTTGAACGTCGGTGCCTAAATGTACTATTGTATGTTAGCTGTGTCACTAAATACCCAATCTAGTCAATGGAGCCTGGCCAATTGGACATGTCTTACTGAGGGTCAGCTGAAGAGTCTCATTAAAGTCCCCAAACACCAGTGACTGTATTGACTTGCCCTCCATTAACTGTAAAAATAATTTGCTTACAATCTGGACCTGAATCCTTTTCCATCTCTCCAATTTACCCAGATCATTTTGAATTCTAATCCTGCCTTCGAAGGTACTTGCAGTCTCTTAGAGCTCAGAATCATCTGTGAATTTTATAAACATACCTTCTATTCCACTGCTGAAGCCATTGACATAAATATTGAATGTCATTGGGACCTGAAACGCAACCTTGTGGAGCCCTACGCAATATGCTGCTCCTTTGTGATTCCAATGATTGTTTTCTGAGTGTTTTTGCAACTAGACAGCACCCATGTTAGTACTTTAAAAATTATTAAAGCCTGCTGTTGAAAAATGCTTTGCTGTTTTGTGGTTTTGCATCCTCAGGATTATGAACTCTCTTACTTTACAGTGACATTAGAAGAGCCATCCCACTCCCCTCCTCCCTTCACTAGCTGCTCTCTTTACCTTCTATATCAAAAACTGACTTCAATTTATTCTGAGCCTTTGCTGAACAAAATGTCCTGATGTGTTTCTTTTTCAAAGACTCCCAGATGTGGGAGTAGTCAAAAATACACATTATTCCAGTCCTGTATTCCGGATGATTCTGTCAGTTGTTTTGAAACTCTTTTCTCCCTAATTTCTCTGGCGTGGTGGTTTGCAATAGATCCCCACCATGGGAGTGTTCCTGCTTTTTTCATTTCTTACTTTGTAATCATTATATGGAAGTTTCTCCAAGATCCAAATTTCCTTATGTCCTGGAACTACATCAGTTATATGTGTTCTTGATACACAATGCAGTACCCTTTTCCCACTGCCAACCCCTTTGAAAGAGCAGTACCTCTTCATATTCGTATTTTGGACACAGGGGTTATCCAAGTCTCTATTACTCCAATTAAATAGAGTTTCTTTAGATATCTGGCTCCTCCAGTTTGTTTTCTGTACTGTTACTGTGGGCTCGTAAAACTTCAGTAGACTCATACACCTTTCTTTCTTTATGTTCTTCTTCATTATTTAAGTAGCTTTCAGACCCTTCTCTTTGTCTTTCCTTTTCATGCATCCCCACAGGATTTTGTTACTTCCTCTGCACCACACCAAGCCTGACTTAGAGTATTTTTCAGTTAGTGTTATAAGTCAGTGCGTAAAGATGCTTTCCTCTTTTTCACAAGGTAAGCTCCACTCCCATCTGTTTGCTTGTACAGCATTGCCCATTTGCTACAGAAGCCAAATTCCTCAGCACCTTCAAAGTCTAAAATAGAAAAATGTCTCATCGGAGATAGGAAGAGTTAAAAATATTTTTTGTTTATAGACCTAGCAAGTTATGTTCACTGGTGCTGCAGTGGTGTTTTAACAGTAAGTTGGCATCATCCACTGTGTTTCTGCTCCTTACTGCTCCAAAGCTGGAGCCTGTTTGTATTGGAGATGAGACTTTCCCAGCTACTTTGTGTATTGCACAGGACTGGAATGCTGTCTTTCAGATTTTGTTGTAAACTTTCTTCTTTGATCTTTCAGTTTCATTTCAGCACATATAATTTCAGTCAGCACTTGTGACAACGCAAAGAGCTCTGCAACTCTCACCCAGGCTCCTTGTGCTCAAACTGGTTTCCTCATCAAGGGTTAAAAACCAGCCATGCTTTGATGTGGCAGACTGAGAATTGTGTCTCATTTTAGAATTTTATGGTACCAGGGTTTCATATTACAAGATAGGATAGCTAGGGTACTTGATCTCTATTTATTTTCCATCTGAATAAATTGATTTTACATTGTTCTGATGAGGTCACGGTGCCAGACTTTAGGTTTGCTTGATCTTAGGAGAAGCGGGTGTTATGCAAAAGAAATTCCACTGCATTGGGAGGGTTTGAACCTTGTGTATTCGACAACTGCGACTTTTGGCTTGCCAGCAGACATATGGGAAATGCCACAGTATCTATTGCAAACAGCGGTGTAATGGTTAACAGTGCTGACATTTAGAACAGCTGGAGTTACTTCTGTGATGTTAACATCTGAGAGGGGAGTAGGGCTCTGAGCATGGACCTCCGTGATGGCAAGGTGGAGCTACAGCCAGACTCAGCAGCATTCAGGCCCTTTGTATAGGGCCAAGTTACTGTAGGTGGAGGATGTTTCTTGAAAACTGCATAAAGCAGAAGTAAAATAGTAAAGTATAGGCAAATATGTATTTCATATTCTTCTCTGGACCTGATAACCAAATAATTTTAAACCGCATTTATCTCCTTTCTTCTATGTATAATGTCCTGCCCTTTAGCTCATTTGTGACACACCAGCTTTTTTAGCTCCAAAGGCTCTATCTCAGTCTTGGGTGTTGGCTGTCAGTTGGGAGTCTCAGGTTATGAAATTGTGTCATTTTTCTCTTTCAACTGCTTAGTTCACCACTGCTAGGAAGAGATGTGCAAAGTGGGGCCCTTTCCCTTTTCATGGCTCAAAGGTCCTGCATATGCTTATGACATGTCTAATCAAATGGAATTAGTGGGAGGATGCACACTACGGTTTCAATTCCTGTGAATAACAGCCTGATGGCTGACTTTTCTGCATGATCTCTGTGTTCACTATGTTATTTAACACCTAATGTTCTGTCATGTATGATTTATGCAATAGAGTCCATTTCTATTATATTAGATACAGGGTATTAGCAGCAGTAACTGCTGTATTTTTACATTAGTTTTTTTGCAGTGATAAAAAGAGATATCACAAGTTTATTTTTTCTGCTTGCAGAATCATAGAATTAAAACTATTTTAGCTGGAATGGATCTCTGGAGACCATCTGATCCAGCCTCTGCCTCAAAGTAGGACCAACTAGATCAAGTAGCTCAGAGCATTGTCCAGTTGGATTTTAAGCATCTCCAAGGATGGAGATCCCAACTTCTGTGCATACTTATTCCACTGTATGACCTCTCTCATGACAATTCCACCCACACCCCATCCCCTGCTTATATTCAGTGAGCAAGTCCCTATTGTATATTGTGTTTGTTACCTTTTGTGTTACCACTGTGCATCTTCAGGAAGAGTTTGACTTTATCTTCTCTTTACCTCCTTTTAGGGAGCTATAGACAGCAGTAACATCTCTCCTTAGTGTTCTCTTCTTAAGGCTGGAAAAAAAGAGTTCCTTGGACTCATCTTGTGCATTATTTTCTCCAGAAATTCATTTGTGTCTGAGGCAAAAGAATAACATAGTGCCCCTTCTAAAAATTATTTTATTTTAAAAAACACAGAAGAAATCCTCAAATGTAACATATATGTACTTCGGGATAGCCTGTTGTGAAATAGTTTAGTTGGGAATTGCAGATCGCTGTTGCGTGCATTTGGGTTTTTTTGTAGAGCATATATGTAATTGTATGTTTTTGAAGTTTCTTTAGATTACTATATGTAGAATTTTATAATTAATGCTACAGGAGTTTAAATATTTTGTTTATTTTAAATAAACACGAAAGTAATATCAAATGGAAATCTACCGTAATGTGTTATATACATCTATGTATTTACAACAATGTAGCATGAGAGGGAAAATATCCCTGTCCTTGAAGTTTTATCTCACCGAACAAGGCTTGCATCACCTGTTGATGATTTCTTCAGTTCAGCTTGGAGGACGTGATCTTTAATTAGATTCCTCTGAGAGCTAATTAGAGTCAGTGTACTGTCGGATTAGCAATGAGAAATTTGCTTGTGCTCTCCTTGGCAACTCTTGCCCAACCCTGGATCATTTATTGTCAACAGAAAGACTGAATTCTGCCTCTGCCACCAAACCTGTTGGTGAGCAGGAGTCTATTCCACTAGAGCATCGCTCAGCTCTGCTAGAAAGGTGAGGATGCTGCTGGCTAAGGTGCATATTCGAGGAATCTGGTGAGTCTGCCTGACCAAACTAATCACCTTTGGCATTCAGATTTGCAAATTTAAATTAAAGATAATAGGGACTTAAATTTCACCTTAAACATAGATGCTATTGTTTCTAAGTGATGAAGTTGCAGGTACCCAGAACCTTTAGGCTGTCATGGTATCCAAATGCGAATCCTTTCAATGTGAAGATTTTGGATCCTTTTACATCAAATTTAAATATGTCTGATAATATGCCTGTTTCCTACCTATCAGGTTAAAAAAAATATTTGCATGTTTACAGCAAGTGTTCTCTTTTAGTAATACATAGTGGATATTACTTTAACTCTTATTTTCAGAGTCCTGATACTCAAACATATAGGGTTATATATATGACTGTCTTTCTGAGCTCATTCTTTCCCACTTTGCTTGCTGTATACCCAGTAAATTGGTAGTTTTGTATCATGCTTTCTATCACCAAATGCTGCAAAATTCAATATTTTTTGAAGAACCCCATAAATGCCCATCTTCAGAGCCTTTGTCTACCTTTGCTGTTTTCTTTTCCCTTGACAATGAACCATCTTTCTCCACATCTTCTTTACAAATTGCACTTTATAATGCTGCCTAGTTTTACATTCTCCCCACTTTGATAGCAGTTGCAGCAAAGGATCTCAGCACCTTGCTTGGTGAGGTCACCTCTTTGCTTTGTGCCATGGAGGCACACTGGAATCAGGCATGGGAAGTACAGTGGACAAACAGAGCAAAGAGTCGAGCCGTCAGAAGGGAGGGACTTCTGAAGTGGCCTCTTTGCTTACTGAAGAGCCCTGTTGTGGTGCCCTGCCTGAGAGCAGATGGGGAGTAGGGAGGAGACAAGCTGAAACTGCCGGTTGCTTATCTCCAAATCTTCTTGGTTGTTCTCTTTTTTTTATGCCTCCAGCCCAGCTGTAAAGCAATAATTACCTGAGCCTTTTAATTTCTCCCAGTTGGCTTTAAATTAACTCTGTTGTCATGTTGTGTGGAGTAATCCTTCAGGCATCTGTGGGGTACAATACAGTTTAAATTGTTATGAGTGCATGGGTATTTACTGTTTGGTGAGTATTTATTTTATTATTATCTTACTATTCATTATTTTGGGGATTTTTTCGTGCTGTAGTAGTGGGCCTTACTGTCTTAGCTACTGCACAGAAATAAAAAGCAAAATCCCTGTTCATTCGGTACTGCAGGGAAGTCCAAAGCTTTCTAAATGAAATAAAATGTGGCAAATTACTTTGAGGAAATTTCAGATCAAATCCTGCTGTAACAGAGCTTTGTTCTTGAATAGACTGTTCCTTGTTTAGATGTATCATTTGCAGTTGTTTGAGGTACAGACAGCTCTTTTCAAGGCAGGAAAATTTTGTATTCTTGTAAATGACATTCTTAAAGTAGTTTCTAATAGGAAAGAGTCAAGGAGAAGGACAGGACCTTTACTTCAGCCAATTACATCTTTTGGGCAGGCTCTCATAATCTCATATTAGTATCAAACAGTGGGACAAGTTGGTTATTTTTTTTTAATCACATTTCTTTGTGCTGTATTTAATGGAGAATTGAAAACTGCTATTTAGTAGTGTTGTGCAGTAATATGGTCCATAACTATAGAGCCTATTAAACACTTCATAAAGCCTTCAGGGAAACTCTTTCAAAGATTACACTGTGTCTTTATAAGTTATAACCCTCTGGAAATTGCCTTATTATCAGTTTTCCCATCAAAGTAAAGTGTTCCAAGAGAGTGGAGGATGACCTAATGTGATCTAGATCAAAAGCATCAGTGAAACTTGATGATTATCTTTGCTTTGATATTGTATGGGTTAACAGTAGATTCTTGTCAAAACATATGTACCTAGAAATTAAGGTTGCTGCTTGTATCACTGTAATAATAATAATTTTAAAAGTGAAGCTGTAGCCGTCTTATTTATTTGTGAATTGAGTGACAGAAACTCCAGCACAGGACAAGATAATATGGATATGTGAACTTTAAATATTCAGAACATGAACTCGCTTCTTGCATTTGTAAAACGATGGTATGAAAACCTTGTAGCGTACAAAAACTAATCTAGCAGTGTGCCAAAGTAATTAAAGCAAGTAAATAATCTCCAGTGTTCTTATTCCCAACAGAAATTGTTTAATATCTTATCTTTCCAAACTAGTTTTCTGCTAATTCATGATGTCTTTGTAAGACTCTCCTTATTCAGTCAGCGCTGTGGTTTTTCATGGTGTGGGAATATGTCCCATCCTGTCCTGGTAGGGGTGAAGCGGCGGGACTCATATCAGGTGCTGTCCACATCCCCCTTCAAAAAAAAAGAAGTTTCTTCCGTACAGTGGAAATGCTGAGTATGAAGCTAACAGCTGTAATCCTCTCTGGTCATTCATTGTTTCCCTAGTACAAGGACTTTGATTGCCTCAAGTGTAGGTAAAATATGACACTTTCTAACACTGTCTTGGTGCTGTGGGACATTTTGTGGCTGGAGGCCGGGGAACTGATGCTGATCTTGTTTTGGTACAAATTACAAGTAACTCTGTTGAAGTAGGTGAAGCGAAGGCTGTTGTGAGGTGGATCAGATTATCTGTCTTTGAATTGTCTTTAAATATTAGATCCTGATAGCCCGCGGGTCTTAAAGTCCTCTGTTACTGCAGACAAGAGGCTGGAAAGATGGAATAGGACATAAATTATGTTAAATCATCCAGCATTCTTACATAGGAAAGCATGTTTTCTTATATATCTTTATATCCTGAATCATAGTTTTAACTGAGAAAAATAAGTAAAGTACAAGTCGGTGCTGCAGTGGTGGTATGACCTGAAACCTTTCCTTTACTTTCCGTTTTGGTGCTCAAAGAAGAATGTGCTGTTGTGTGTAGACAAGGTAAATAACATAAGACCACAGGAGCAGATGCTGAGCAATGAACATCATTTTGTGACCACAAAACCACCCCCACTTGCCAGTTTCTAAATGGAAGATCATTCGGAGACTGCCACAACTGTCTTTCAGTCTGAGCTTTCTCTCTGTGCCACAACTACTGTGAGAACATCACGACCACGGCAGTTGGCGGAGAATTGCCAGTTCTATCACACCCCTTTATTTCCAAATAAATGTTAATTTGTCTATGATGGATAACACCTTCTTTTGGGAACTTCCAAATCTTTTGGGAGGCTGAATCCAGCAGCCCAGTCAAGATGATGCTGCCGCAGCTCCATGTCACTGGGTCCAAACAGTGGCGAGGCTGGGCTGAATTCCTGTGCTAATGGGCACATACACACAGGTATGCAATGTATATATACATTATATACATGGCCAGCTAGACAGATAGACACACTCAGTACTTTTGCAAACGTGAACAGCAGCAATGACCACATCCTGCTCCCCTCGCTGGCTGCTTAGGATTAAGGCCTGTTAGTGGGGAGTATATAATGTATATGTATATACAGTATGGGTCCCTCCAGCAGCTGGGCTTAGACAGTCCGTCTCGAGCATCTGGCCCTAGATGTCCAGTCTCTGCTGGTGCTGGCACCTGAACATATGAGCCACCACAGCCTCTGCTCTGGACCAGCTGCTGGATACAAACTCTCTGACACAGGGACATGGACACATGTGCACTCTACAGACCGCCCAGCAGCTGGCCTTTCACGTGCCATTAATCTGGTAGCTTGTCCAGAATCCTGTCTCTACCCTGATGCCTCACCCCCAGACACACACAGGTCTCCCAATCTGCACCCAGGTCCACCAGTCTCTCCAGCACCTGGCTGGGACTCCTCTTGTCCCTGTGATAGCCACCTCCTCTGGTGAATTTGCCCATGGGGACACAGCTGGCTCACAGACCAGTTCACCAGCCTGCAAACTAGTCCAGATGGTGTTTGCTAGCTCTTGCGTGGTGATGCATACACCCTCAGTTGCTCTGTGTGGTGGTACCCTGGGCACTGTGGGCTCTGCAGCCCCTGATCCTGCTCCAGCTGCTGCACTGAGAGCCCCCAGCCCTGCACACTGGAGAGATGCTCTCACCTGGGAAAAGAGTTAGTATTTGAGGAGGAGACAGGACAGACTGCACTGATCAGGGCAGGGCATGGCCAGGCAAGTGCAGTGACCAGACACCTGTTCACACACAACTGGCCTCTTTTATCCTCTTACCCTCTGCTTTCCCCTCATTCCTTCCCACATCACCATAATCACTCCCTATCCCTACCTTTGGTTCCTCCCTTAGACGTTTAGGTCTTACACAATCCCAAAATGCCCTTCCCCTGCACTCACAGTGCCCCATGCCCCAGGCTGTGACGTCTCTCAGGCTATGGGTGACCAAATAGCTTCTCCCCTGGACTCGTGGTGATGGGTGTCCCCCCAAGGTCCCCAAGGCTGAGGGACTGAAGCTTGTGACTCCCAGGGTTATTTGGACTCCCCTAGATGCCGTGATGCCCCCAGGCTTCCTGTGTGCTGCAGATGGGATAGCTTCAGCGATGGGCTTGGGGGAACTGGGGCAGGAGATGATTTGGGTCCCACCCACAGTTGAGCCCCTGTGCTCTTTTGGGTGCATGCAGAGTGGGTTTTTTTTGTCACAAAAACTAACACCAGGTAGGTAGAGCAAGTTCAGTGGATCAACTTGTTTTTAATGTTTCTTGACATTAACAGCTCCCTTTCTCATTTAGGATGGAAAATAAAATTGATTATGCGTGTCCACAGGGTGACACTGTACTTTTGACCAGTAAATGTAAAGTAAAAGGGGAAGGTGACCATAAATAGTGTTTTAGCTTAATTATTCCTAGAGGACCAGAGTGACTCAGTGCAGGGGTTTTTGTTGTTACTGTTCCTACAGCTAGCAAGCTGTGTTTAAAAGACTTAGTGTATACATTTATAAAGGGACAGATTTGGATGGCATGGCTCTGACTTTTTCAGTAATGCTTTCTGTAAACATAAAAAAGTTGCTGTGTGTGTTTCCTTAGTAGCATTTCCGTGTACTTATTTCGGTTTCAGCAAGCTTAAGCCTGCCTATAAAACAGCTTCCGTCTTCGTATGCAATCTCTGACAGAAACGGCATTCTGAGATGAGATCTGCAGATGATGATATTTGAAGAAAACAGATAATATTGATACTTTCATAGGGTCATTAATAAAGATCTGCCAGAGCTAACAAAAACTGTTTTGAGAGTACAAAGCAAAAGTGTTTAGTGTTAACTTTGGTTTTATTTTTGCTACTTAGGTCATACTTGTTTCCTCCAAGGAAAACAGGACTGATTATTTTTGCTAATTAGAAATACATCAGTGGTCTGAATCACATCTGTAATTAGTAGTAAGATTTTAAGTTGATATCTGAGATTTTTTTGGAGTATGATTTGCGTTGTTAATTTAGTAGACATGCATACCTATGTGTACCTACAGATTTAGTGAACAAAAGAAACAGCTGGTTGTTTTCAAAGCGATCAGTTAAAGGTTCTTCATAGGCTGGCATTGCTGTTCTTTCTGCTCAGGCCTGAATTTGTTGCTTCTGGACAGCTTGAGTTTGTCACTGGAAAGTAAGCGGGGACTGGGAAACCAGAAAATAAACCCGTGCTTTGCTCCTGTCATCCACTCAGCCTGGTAATTCACTCCATGGAAGTGTTGGCAAAAATCACACTCCTTAGGTTTGCTCAGTTGGTTTCTGAGACAAATAGAGAAAGAAGTGCTGAAGGGAGAGAATGATTTCAAAGGAAGACTTGGAGCGAATCAGGCCTGGAAGGTGGAAGAGCTGGGTTGGAACATGGCTTATGTTCCCCTGCTGCATCCAGATTGAACCACTGAATAGGTGCAAATGTAGATGGCAGGATAAAAATGGAAAACTATTCAAACCAAAAGCAATTAACTTGTATACAGATGGCTTTCTGGCATTCATGGCTGCATGGATTTTGGTTGTGTGCTTCTTTAGATGTGCCATGGAAGGTTAAAGCCTCTATACGTCCATCTCCAGCTGTTCATGCACATAAAATAGATAAGGAAATGAAGCCAGGCGAGCATTGTATATAGTGTCAGACCTGCTTGCAGAGATAGGCATCTCAAACATTAGTGCAACATCCTGTCCTGTCAAACGGCCCTTGTACCAGCCTTTTATGAGAAGAAATTACATATTTTACATCAAAGGAGTCACTGCAATTTCATAAAATGAAAATAGGGAACTGCTAAATATATGTCATATGTCTAGGATAAAGCCTAGGGCTGAGAATCTTGAACAGAAGTGGATGATTGGTGAAAGTATGAAACATGTGAGTTCTCCAGGCAGCTTTGGTATATCCTGGTGACTATGTCTTTGGAAAGACTAAGATTTAAGCTGTTTCACACAGAAGAAATTATGCTGTTCATGTGCTCTGATCCTTTATACCACAATGCAAGCAGTTAACTTTTAAAAAAATTGTTAAGCCATGCTTCAAGAAAAATGAAAATCATATTGTGTGAACATGCAATCTACATTGATTCACATTTTCATGTAGAACATAATAAATACTGGTTTAGGTAAGTGGAAACCTGCATTTTTTTCTTGCATATCTTTACCCTTTTTAAAAATCAATTAAAAAAAAAAAGGTGTTTGAAATATCTTGTTAGAATGGTCAAAATGTTTAGACTGAACATTCTCTGGCTGAACTGTTGTAGAAGAACATCTCTGAATGCTTCAAGCTGCTACAAGGCCACCATTGCCTATAGCCAAGTGCCACCCCGTGTACATGAATACAGGCACAGGTATTCATGAGTTGAGGCCATGAGTTGTCACCACTAATGAAGAAAACTGCACAAGAGGAACAGTTGCAGCCCTGGCATAGATTTTTCTGAATTTTGTTTCTTTCTGGTGACACTGTTAACTGGAATGATTTGTCTGTAACTTCAGGATTTAGGGTTTTTTTTGAGTGAAAACTCATTTGTCTGTTTTACTTTTGGTCCAACTTCCTGCAGAAAAGCACTGTGGCCACCACCAACTAGTGAAGCCCAGCTGGCTTGCAGACCTGTTGGAGTACCTCCCAGAGGGCCCCTGTCTTTCCTTATCACACCATGCACAGTATGGATCTGTATATGGATTGCTTTTAATCTCTGCCTGCTCCTGCTGTGTTTTGCACAGTGGTGAGTCTGCAGTTGTAGCAGCCATGTACTTTCTCTTCCTACTTATTTCTCAGTTCCCTTTCGGGGATTAGATACCTGGGAAGGGATGTCAAGAGTCCAGCATGTATTCTGTTCTGAAAGGTGGGACCTAGTCTTTCAAAGAGGAATTTTGTATGGGAAATGAAGGGATCCACCCCTCCGTTTCTAGAGGAATGTTGCACCTGTTTACTCGTCATTAATAAGACTTCTCTATTTAATGTTCTCTGGGGTATGAATTTCTCCCTTGATCCACTTGAAGCGCTTTCTCATGGTTAATGATCTGAATTTGCCAAGCACACTGACTCATTTCAGTGCTGTGTTTCATTATGTAAGCTATTAACGGGTCACTGCTCAGATGCTGGAAAATCTGTTTCAGGCTAATAGCAAGGTGCACAAGTGCCTCTCCATGGTATATTTGCTACCTGTGCACACGTGTTCTGGCTCGATAGCTGGTAGAAAATCCCACAGCAATATGGGATGCAGCATCTATGCCATTAGCAGGCAATTCCTAATCAGCCTTTCATTAACTCATACAATACATCACCTTTCCTGGGATTTTTGCACAATGTGACTGAAGGAGGGTAAGAGGAAGCACACCGATGTGCAGAGGAAGGTGTTGCTAAGTAAGGAAATAAAATTCTTCACAGGAGAAACAGCGTTCTTGCAGTAGAAGAGGTAATAATGCAGGATGAGGAACTCTCTTGGAGCTGCATGTGAAAATCTGGCTCTCTGGCATAGAGTATTTTTCCTGAAAGTCAGTAGTAATGCTGTGGAGGAATTGGAATTTATGAAGGCAATTTAGAAGTAGTTGGACACAGGAAAGCCTTGAATAAAACATGGAGGGAGTTATTTCAGGACCCAAGTTTTGACAACTCAGAATTGCACTGTTACAGCAGACAGTAATTACTACATGAGCAGATTCTCCTGTTGCATTTTCGTTGTTACATGAGGATAATGTCCTTTTGCTTACAGTTGGTTGCCTTCACATGCAAACAGAGAGTTTTAGTCTTTCCTTCAGTGTACAGGCAAAGTGCTTGAGAACAGATGAATGAAAATTAGAGATGGGCCCAAGCTTGGATTTTATTTCTGAACTTCACCTATTTTCGGGGTGGAGTAGGGAGGACCACATTTTCCAGATGTGGCAGATCAGAAATAGTGTGGCCAGCGGGAGGAGGGAGGTGATTGAACCCCTGTACTTGGCACAAGGCTGCACCTTGAATACTGTGTCCAGTTTTCGGCCCCTCACTTCAAGAAGGACATTGAGGTGCTGGAGTGTGTCCAGAGAAGGGCAACAAAGCTGGTGAAGGGTCTAGAGCACAAGTCTTCTGAGGAGTAGCTGAGGAAACTGGGGTTGTTTAGTCTGGAGAAAAGGAGGCTGAGGGAAGATCTCATCACTCTCTACAACCAGCTGAAAGGAGGTTGTAAGGAGTTTGGGGTCAGTCTCTTCTCCTGTGTAACAAGTGACAAGATGAGAAGAAACGGCCTCAAGTTCCACCAGGGAAAATTTAGATTGGGTATTAGGAAAAAGTTCTTTACAGAGAGGGTTGTAAAGCATTGAAACTGGCTGCCCGGGGCAGTGGTGGAGTCCCCATCCCTGGAAGTGCTAGAAAGATGTGTCGATGTGGCACTGAGTGACATGGTTTAGGGACCCTGGCAGTGCAGGGTAAATGGTTGGACTCGATGATCTTAAAGGTCTCTTCCAACCAAATGATTCTGTGATTCTGAGATTCTAGAAGAAAAACCTCAAAGTTATTTTCTTTTTATACACTCTTTCTATGGCTAAAAGCCATTCTTGATCTTTTTTCTTTTTTTTGCTAAATGTCTGAAAATCGTTTTTGGGATCCAAACAGGAGAGCAAAGAAACAAAAAAAAAAAAAACAACCTCAAAACACACCACCATTCACACTTCATTCATTTTGGAGAAAGGTCTAAGTTAGGCTTTTTCTAACTAGGACAATCCTAGGAGAAGCTTTCGTCTGTGCAAAGATTCACAGCCCAACTGGTAGAGCAGAAGATCTTGGATACCTTTCCTTACCAGGGAGAAAATTAAAGAGACAATCTTTGGATGCCAATGCACAGGAAAAAATACTACAGTTAATGTGTGTGCTGAGGTCTGAAAAATCTTTTCAGCATAAAGCAGTGCAGAGACAGTTTCCCAGTGAGGGAAAAGGGACAGTGAAGGATTCATTTTGTTGTGGTATTTATTATGTAAGGGGTATTTGCATGGTAAAGTGAGAATGCAGATTTTATTCAGAGTTAGGAGGACAGGATGAATGATGTTAATGAAAAACTGATTGATGGAAGCAAGAGTTTGTCTACCATGCTACTCATATTTTCTGAACCCCAGCAATCATTTTCTGGACATGTAAGTTAAACGATGGGCAGATTAATCCTTTGGCATGCTAAATTTGTACAGAGCGTCCACTGTGCCAAGATGGAGAAGCAATGAATCCAGATCTGGTCCTACAGATGTTAGTTAGGTGCCTGTTCTTATGCAACTGAGAGCGCAGCTTCGTAGAGTGGTTCAGCCCATGCATGTTTTGCACTGCAATTTGGCATTACCTATCTCTTCTCACACTGTGTGGAAATGTGATACAGCAACAGCCTGGATTTATTGTATCCACCCGTAGGCCCTTAACCAGCCATCTCGGTCAGAACTCCAGTTGCCATAAGCCCCTTGTTTTGAATGGAGGGGGGGACCTAGATGAGGGTGGATGGTAGTTTAGACACCTCTCTGTTTTTCTTGAAATGCAGGAAACCTCACGATTAATTGGTGGTGCTCTTGACCACTGGGGTTGTTCTGTTTATTTTTATTTTAGTTCTAAGAATAAGACTGCTTGAATGGCTGTGTTAATAAATGTGATCCCAAACAGAGGCATGTGTTTTGCAGACTTTTTTTGTTAACTGATCCGGCTTCTCCACATCCTCCTTTTGTGACTAAGTCAAACCCACAGTCTGCCGAGTGTCTGCCAGGATAAGAACCCACTTTCCAGACTCAATGCCATTAATCATTTCCCTATTTTGTTTATTTCAGCTAACATCTAACATCATCTAGCAGGTCCTGACAAGAGCTTCTCAGGTAGATTTAGTGTCCTGATTTCTCCTTGACATCTACTAGTGTTGTGTTGGTGGCCGTCATCAGTAGGTCGCAGCATCCCAAGAAGTTTTCTGTGGCGTTGCCACAGCTTGAGATTGCTTTGAGCCCCTTTCGTAGCAAATACAAATTTCTTATAAGAATTTAACTCTGCAGGGATCTGGGGCTTGTGAACCACACATTCAGAATGATACCTTGAACTCAGGGACTGTGAAAAGCCAAGATTACGTGCCCTCGCTTAAAGTCTAGCAATCAAGCCGACAGCGTAGAGATTGCCTCATGATATGGTATTATCAATTAACCACCTGTCAGGGATTTTCTGTGACTCAGAGGTAATGGCTGGCTGCTGCTTTCTAGGTAGGCCCTCATAATGTCATCCTGTGTCCTCTGTTCTTAGGTAAAATCTAATCCTTGACATTGTAAACGATTTGTGTTTGTTCTTACCATGTGATGCATGTCTGTGAGATGAGTCACCCATACAACTCATCATGACCAAGAAAGCTGAAATTATGCCGTGCTACAGAAGATACTTAGTCACTATGATCATTTTTTATTGTTTTAAAACAATTTTTTTGTTTTATTGTTGACTATGGGAAGTCAACCATGTGTTAATTATTTTTCTTCAGAACAGCCCTATTAAAATTTAGATTGATGGTATTAGTGGCTAGAAATTCTCTTTCAGTTGTATGAAAATGCTGTGTAACCAGCAGACCTCCTGATCCTGTGCTTGGGATATAAATCCTTCGAAAGCTGGTGTGCCAGAGTGTGCCTTTCTTCCCGAAGTGAAAGGTGGGGCTCTTTAGTCTTCCATATTCATGATTAGTCTTGATTAGTTACGCATATTTTAAATTTCACAGTTTGTGGACTACCAGTTTCCCTTTACCGGAATCCATAGAGGAATCTCATGCAGAAAGACTGTAATATGGTATTTTAAGATTGCTGGGGTGGGGTGGTTAAAGAACCTAGGCCGTTTTTCTTGGTGAAGTTGTGAGATACATGCCTCTAAACCCCCATTTTCTGAATTATAAAATCTACAATGCTTTCAATATTTAGTCCTCTGTGGTTTAGGGAGGCTTAAGATGAAAAATACAATCCACCTGGGATCTAAAGCAAAACTGGAAAGGTTTTTTCCTTTTAAATGCTGAATGACTTCTTGTGCAGAAAGGGAGTATTATCTAACTGATTGGGATCATTTTAAATATGATATGCCTGCACTGCATGAATAAATTTGACAATTTGAGGCTTAATTGGGTAATGCAATTGCACTCACAGACACTTCAACATTGTGGCAACAATTAATGCATGTAAACTTGCTTGATATTTATGTGTAGTTATAGTATTTAAGAGTCTCATTTGTAATTAATTAGTCTCTTTTTCTTCTAATTCAGAATGCCAAGCAAATTTTTATATCTTTTTGTAAGTGTTTCTAGTTTTAAAAAGCCCTGTAATTGTTACATTTGCTCAGCATAATGTTATGCAGTGGAGAGGGAGCCCATGAGCATTCTGGCTTTGCAAGGATGTGAGTGTGTTGCCTGCTAGACACAATAAGCTTTGGTTCCTAAAAACTCTTGGGACACACTACGGAAATATATGAATACTTTTCTAAAGATGATCATCTCCTTCTACTCCCTTTTGTCCGTCTCATCCCACAAAACTGCCCAAACAAAACCTTGCAAGAGTCCTCAGGACAGTATCTTAAAATGTGCATCGCAAAGCAAAACAGGAGAGGTGCCAGCGAGAGTGATCTAAGCTTAAAGGTCAAGACTCAGACCCCCAAATTAGAAGATTTTAAGAATAAGGAAAGCTTTTTTTCCCAATCTTCATGAATTTTAATTTCCCATGATTTCTCTTACTGTGCATGTGAGGGAATAAGAAATAATTTGATGTTGAAAAGTGCACCTTTAATTCACAGCCTTCTCTGCTTTCTGTAGCTGAGATGGTTTTCTTTTGCTTACCCTAAAACAAGGACAACTGCTCCATGCTCTTCACTGTCCTGCTTCTTCCTTCCTATTTCACCAGCTGGTTCCCTGGAATCCCTGCTGAAGTAGGACTATTATATGCTAATGTACAAAATTCCAAGCTCCAAAATGCTTTCCCTAGCTTTCAAGTTACTAATTTCAGTTGAATAAAAATTTATTATTTTTTTAGTTTATTTCAATTTTTTCATTATCTTTTCAATTATAATTTGAGCTTGTGGCAGGACTTTATATCAGGCAGTTTTGGTTTCCTAAAAGTGGTTACACTGAATCAGTGACCCCAAAAACTTCTAGTTCTTAATGTTCAGTGCTACGGTGCATGACAGTAAACTAGAGCCAAATTACTCTTAATAGGGAAAAGTGTGACCTACTATGAAACACAGCCTGAAATAAAGGGACTGAAAAGAGGTCCACCCCCTGCAGATGGTCTCCTTAGGATAGTCTTTTTCCTTTGGTCATTCTTTCCAGGCTGCAGCTCTCAAGTTTAACCATACATGCTACGAAATCCTCACTGGAAGATCTCTGTGAGTAAAGCCCCTTTCTTTCTGCCAGCTCTGGAGCCTTGCTGTGAGTTTACTCGCCACTCATCTCTGCAGGAGTAGACATCTCTCTCCTTTTCCTACCCATCCTTGAGAAACTCCCTGTGTCTGAACACACTCCATCATTAAGTCATCCCTTTCTCCAGGTATTTCCATATAAGTGCAGAAAATGGCAGTAGGAGATTATGTAGCCTTTGTGGCTGCTGCTTGACAACACGTCTTCTAACAGAGCAAAGCAAACTGGACAAAGAAATCAAGTAGTTACTCTGCTGTAAAGCTGGGAAGCTTTCATGTCATAGCATCTTTGCTATGTTGGCAGTCCTGCTAACTGCTGGAAAAAGCCATCCTTCAAGCTTAGCTTTATGTAGTTGTTACATGTGATTAGTTTTCAATGGTTGATTCTCACCCATTTAGATAAAAAAGAAATATAGTATTTCCTCTTGGTGTTTTTTTCATAATTCCTTCAACATTGTAAATCAGTAAAAAATTACAGCAAGATTAGTTTTTAGTTACGGTATCATCATTAGAAATAGATGTCTCACTTAAGTATAATACAACTAGTTTCCTAGTGATTGTTTCCTGAAAAATAAAATATTATTCCTGAAAATAAATAAAAAATATTTTCCAATTCTTCCTTGAGCTGCAATCCATAGACCTGCCTCTTGGCCCCCAGTGCCTTCCTGCTGATTATCTTCCATCTCTCACAGCATCTGAGGCTACTCTTTGAACACAGTCCCACAGCAGTGTATACCCAACCCCTTTGAAATGTGATGCCGCAGCCAGTTTTTCTATCAGCATACATTCGGACCAATTAAAAGTGATGGGTCACTTCTACTAAGACAACCTCAGTTTCAGGTGCCGGTAGACTGCAGGGACACAGCTGCTGCTTTATTGCCTTAGCTCTTATTGCCAGGAGTGGGAATTATCAGCTGTGTTGGTTAAAGGGTAATTCACATTGTATGTCTCATGTTATCTTAAGACAAAAGAAAAGGAAAAATCTGAAATGTATAAGCTTTCAGAAGGATTGCGTGTGGTAAAACTAGTATTTGCTTTCTCTTAACTCCTTTGGCAAAGGAAAGAAGGTAGGAAAATAATTACTTGGGTTCTGATTTGGAAAGTTCATTGGAGAAGGGGTAGAAATCAAGGAGAAGTTATGTGAATAAATTCAGAATCAGTGGTATAAGCTGTGAGCTGTTGATCACTGTTTTGTAATGCAGACATGGATTTCCATTAATATTCCTTCTTGCGAAAAACAGAAATCCTGTCTCTGCTGTTATATGCTTAATTGAGCACTCGAGGCAAAAAAACCTCCTCACAACAGAAAACAAAACATCCCTCCCCCAAAGAAAAGAAAAACCCAACCAAAAAAACCCCCGAAAAAACCTAAGGCATGCAAATCTATTCTTCAGATTATGATGTTGTTTCAAAACCTTTTTTTGAAAAAGTTGTCCCTTGCTATGCATCCTAAATACATTCTTTGAAATCTCAGACCTCTCCATGAAGTGGGTAGGAGAGGTTTGGTCAGCTTTATAGAGTGCAAGTCCTGCGGGAAGAGTGGTGTTGCAATGGGTTGTAGAAAGCACTTTCTTCAGAAATTATTATATCTATCTATCTATCTATCTATCTATCTATCTATCTATCTATCTATCCACATTGTTAAAACCATCTAATATTCTCTGGAGAGGGAAACCAAATCCACAATGAAATTGAATAGTCATTCTTTAAGAAGACTTCTGCTATTTGCAGCTTGAGTGTAACAGAAAACCGACAGTATATTAACACAGATTCTCAGCAAGATATTTTATCTATAAAATGTCAAAGCCTCTTCAAAACTAAAGAGTAAACTACTGCACAGCTTTAAAAATGAGTCTCATAACTTTAGAAAAACATTGTTGCCCTACTCCTAGTAGATCAATGTGTGCAAGATCATTTCAGTAGAACTGTGTGCCTACAGGCTATTTGTATTTTGTGTTTTGTTTAACACCAATTGGCATCTGAGATCAAGAAAGCTTAAACCAATTATGAGTGGCTAGTACAGCAAAAGTCATGATTTACATGACATGATTTACAATGCAGGATTGAATCTTCTGGTAATTTTTAAGGGGTGGAGTGAGGGGAAGAAGGGGACATCAGGCATGCAACTTCATAGCATCAAATTAACACTGTACTCTGACCACATACACATGTTCCCTTCCTCAGTGCAATCAGTGTAAGACGCACTGATTGCAGCATGCAGACCTCAGAGAGGAGATGGCTGTGCGGTTGTTGCTAAGCTTATTTTCCTCTTCCCTTTGGCTTATTGGATTATTTTATACAGTGGAATGATAGGAATTTAAAAATGAAAAAGTGCTGTTGAGTCATCTAGTCCATCTTGCAGCTAATGCAGGATTGTTCTCTGAGGATCTTCGTCCAGTTGGCTTTAGATGTGATTGGACTTCGGCCAGTTTCCTTTGGAAGATTATTCTACAATAGAATATACTTCATTATTAGGAATTTTTTCCCTGTCAGCCTAAATTTTACTTTGCTCATATAATCACATTACTCTTAGCTATAGTTTCCTGAAAATCCCTATTAAAAAAAACCCTTAGTGTGTGCTTCCTTCCTGAGCTTGTAGATAATTATCATATTTCTCTTTCAATAGTGGCTTTAGTCAAGTTATACATATTTAGTTATTTTAATATTTTCTCATAAATCAGTCCTCCTAGATTAATGATGACTTTTATTGCGGTTATCATTGATCCAAATCTCAAATTCTTCTATTTAAAATTCAACAAGAAAAGGCTGGACTGAATAAAGACTTACAGATTTGATCATGGTGTCATTGAACACCCATCCTTTGAACGCTTGTTTGTGACTTCAGATCTTTCTGAATGTCAGATCTCCTGAAGGAGACTTCAGCAGTAAGATTTGTCTCAAATACCTTGAGTTATCTACAGTGTGAGTGCCTACATCAAAGCTACTCACCCTAGATTCCTGTTATGATCGTTGGACCCTATAGTTGGCTGCAATTCATTTAAGTTATTTTAGATATCCACACTAAGACGAGAGGAATTGAGCCCCAGAGGTAGCTGTTTCTCTCTATTAAGTTAGCCCAAGGTGATGAGCTCAGATATTGACATCTGCAGTTGGTGAGACAAATCTCCCCTAGGTGCTGAAGTCTTGAAGATCAATAAAAAGCAGCAATGCTGGAGGGCCACCTGATGTACATCGATCAGTCCCTCTGTCCTGGACCTGAGACTTATGTGGGTATTTAATGGTAGTGTCTGCTGACTTTTCAGACATCATGGTTCAAGAAGTGAGAAGTCTTGGTTCTCTCCATGGCAATGCACAGCTTGGAGACAGCAGTGAGATGCTTTGGCACTGTCATGGTTTAAGCCCATCAGCTGGCAGCAAAGCACCGTGCAGCCACTCCTTCGCTCCTACCCCTCTCTGGTGGGATGGGGAAGAGAAGATAGAACAAAAGGCTCAAGAGTCGAGACAAAGGACAGGAAGGGCACGCTCCCCAGTTGCGGTCATGGGAGAAAGACAGATTCTACTTGGGGAAATAAAAGCAATTTAATTTAAACAAGAAAACCACCGCCAATTTACAAATTGAATCAGAGTAGAGGAATACAACCAGATCTTAAAATCACCTTCCCCCCACTCCTCCCCTTTTCCTGGGCTCAGCTCTGCTCCCGATTCTCTACTTCCTCCCCGCCAGCAGTGCAGGGCGGCAGGGAACAAGGGTTGTGGTCAAACTGTCCCATGTTGTTTCTGCTGTACTTCCCTCCTCGGCGGGGAGGGCTCCTCACATTCTCCCCTGTTGCAACGTGGCATCCCTCCCATAAGAGACAGTCCTCCACAAACTTCTCCAACTAACATGGCTCTCTTCTGCAGGCTGCGATCCTCCCAGTGGCCATAGCTCCCGCACGGGCTTCCTGCAGAGCTATGGCCTTCTCCAGGCACAGCCACCTGCTCTGGCATGGTGTCCTCCACAAGGTGCAGGCAGATTCTGCTCCACCGTTGATCTCCATGGTCTGCAGGGGGTCAGCCTTCTGTCTCACCAAGGGCTGCAGGGGAATCTTCTCTCCAGCACGCTCCCCCGACCTCTTTTCTCACTGAGCTAGGTGTTCGCATAATTGTCTCTCTCCATCCCACTTCTCTCCAAAACAAAAGAACTAACCCAACAGGTTTTTCTCCTTTTAAATATGTTAATGCAGAGACGCTTCCACCACCACTGACTGGCTCAGCCCTGGCCAGAGATGGGTCAGTCGTGGAGGTCGGGAAGCTTTTTGAAGCTTCATTTTTGAAGCCGTGCCAGTAGCCTCCTCAACTGCTACCAAAACCCTGCCAGACACAAACCCAGAGAGTCTCCATGCATTGTGAGGCCTGAGACCATTCCTAACACATTGCAATGGCATCGAATTCAGCAGAAAAGTGTGATGGTTACATTGAAAAACAGCGGGGCCTTTTGCACAGACATAGAAACATAGAATATCTCAAGTTGGAAGGGACCCATAAGGATCATTGGGTCCAACACCCTGCTTCTTGCAGGACTATCTAAAATTAAACCATATGACTAGGACCATCATCCAGAGGCTTCTTGAACTCTCACAGGCTTGGTGCTGTGACCACTTCCCTGGGGAGTCTGTTGTGGTGACTGACCACCCTCTCAGTGAAGAGCCTTTTCCTAATGTCCAACCTGAACTGAAACAGATGCAGCATTTATGTGGGGAGTAGGAGGTCTATATGCCAGATACATTGGTTTTCGAGTCTCTTTGGGCTGGAGGAAGTCTGTGGTCAAGACCTTTCACTTTCCAAGGCCTCTGAAAAGATGTCTCTTACGTGACAGATGCCTATTGCTCTCCCCTCCTCTTTAGGTACTTGTCCTCCACTGACAGCTTTGTGCTCACAATCCTCGCTGCAGCCCTAGGCAGATGTTTGCTCAGATGCAATTCTTGCCTCTCAGCTAGCCATAGGTTATAGTTTGCTCTCCATGCAAGTATAATCATTCCTGGTTTATACTGGAGTAACCAGGAAGAGAATGCAGTGTCTGCCTTTTGTTTATTAGTAAAAAAATAAATCTATTTTCCCAGTGGATGGCTACCTTCTGTCAGACTTTCTGACAAAATATGCTAACTTCTATTCCCTATAATTTGTATATAATATCCAGGAAATTACTTTATTCTAAATACCTTTGGAGGGCAAACACCAGGGAGGGAGGAGAGCAGTTGAAATGGAAGGATAATATCAACACAAGATAATACATTTATTAATTGGTCCTGAAAGAATTTAGACTGAAAATTAAACAAAATTTTTCAGACATCTCAAGAGGTGAGATTCTGGAATAAAACTCCAGTTGAGCAGAAAACCAATCTAACTTGAAGACAGAATTTGGTAAAATTAGGGGAGTTTTTGTGAGAAAGCACAGAAACATTTACAGGGGTTAAAAAAAATAATTAAGCATGCAATATGAAGTCATAGTGTTACCAAAGGGGCTAGAAAGGAGTCTGACCGCCGCTCATGTGGTTGCCCTATCACCTCTTTTATGTTTAAACCAGCAGCTGGTGGATTCTGCTGTTTGCTAACAGATGCCAGAAGGTCCCAGTGTGAGCTCAGCGTAAGAAATTTCTTGCTGTTGCCAGACCCTTGGAGTTGGGGATGACGTCAGCTGCCTTCCCAAAAAACATTTGGGACATTGGTCTTGGTCTTTGGGTAGTGGTGTTAGGAAGGAATTGTGTGGTGTGCCGGTGTCTCGGTGGAACAGATACTGTGGGGTTGGTCCTCCTGGACAAAGCAAGATCAGAAAACTAGACAAGACCCAGTTCATCCTTCTGAGTAGCATATTCCTTCAGTACTACAGCCCAAGCACTGCACCCAGGCTTTTCCCAGCTGAAGTCTGTGCTGAAAGCTTGCCAAGCAATGGGGTTCTGCTCCTAATTCACAGTAACTGGAACAAAATGCAGCTATTTTCATAATTCACACAGGCAAGCAATCCTCAGGGACTAGAGGCCTACAACGCTTCATCTTGACAGTAGCAGACAGAATACAGGGTTGTCTGTTGGGACAGTTAACTTTGAAGCATCACCATACTGGAGATGAGAAGGACTTGGAGGCGTGTGCGTTGGGCAGGTTTTTTTAGCTACCTTTTTTAAAAAATTGCTCTGCTTTCCTAATACTGTTCTATCATCACTGTGGTGAACTAATTCTGCCACTAGCCTGTCTGCTAATAATCCTTATCTTGATAAGCTATTCCTCATTATTTCTGACTTTTCAGAGAATGGCATCTTGGTGCCTGTCCTCCACTTTTAGCAGAAGGCACGACTGACTACTTAAAGAAGCTTCCTAGGCTCCTCTCAAGTTGTTTGATCCTGCTCCTTTTCACTGCTCTGGTTCCGTGCTTCTGAGATAAGAGGGAATGTTGGCCCTTCTTTTTGGTGATTCTAAAACTAAAGTGAGCAAACAACTATGAATTGCAGCTGGCCTATGTTGCAATGGGCGTCCGTTTCAAGGAGGACACGATGGACCTCTTGTTTCTTCTATGGATTTTTTTGATTCACCTGTGATTTCTGAGACCGGATGTTACTGGAGGCTAGTTCTGAATGATTCTTCCTTTTATGCAGGAGGGAGGTATCATAATCTTCATATATTGTGGTGCTAGGTGTTATTTAAGGACTTTCCTTAGGACAAATGAATGTCATGGACATGCTGAACTTACCCATGTTGTCCTCATAGGTCTTACTCATGAAAAATATGATCTATGTTCAACTTACTGGAACCCTTTTTTACATCCCTTGTGATAATTTGAACAAGGTTTTCCCAGCAGTTGTCACTGTAGTTAAAAAAGGGAATAGTTAGAGATTTATTGCAGATTAGAGATCTACTGCAATCAGCTGCTTACCCAGCGTATCATTGGGATGAAATAGTGCAGCTTAGTGCTTCTGCCTTTCTTTTAAAAGAAAAAAATAATATGTATTTCCCTATGGAGTTTCTATTCCAACCTCTAGACTGCAGTGATGGCACATTTCTATATATCTCAGACCCTCTGCAGAGATGCAGCAAGGTAGCTTAGGCTCCACATTGTCAAACCAAAACCAGTGGCTGTGTTCAGTGCCTTTTCTGCTTGTGTCAGAGCAGGTGAGGATCCTTTCCCTTCAGAAGAGTCTGCCACAGTAAAGTTGCTTAATACTTTGTACTTTTACTGAAATATTTCAGGTTGGGAGTCTTTGCACCTTGGATGTGACTTTTGAGACAGACTTTCGAGCAGTGAGTCCTTTCTCACATTTTCCACGGGTGAAGGAAAGAGGGCATTTTCAGCCATTAGAAATTAGCTCTTTGAGCAGGGAAAGGTCTGCATTCTTACAAACCTCCCCATTTTTCTTTTTTTTCAACAGGGACCATGTGTTTGTATTAGCTTGCCAAGAAGCTAATCAAAGAAAGGATTTCACTTTCTAGTCTACTTTGCTGTCAGTTTAGCATAGTTCCAGGACCACATGCTGTTATTGATTACACAGCTGTCCAGTATGGTACTTTGTCTCTAACAGTGATGGGTGAATACTCTCACTGCAATGGGTGGCAGGAATATTTTCTAGTGGATAGAGATGTGACACTGGGTGGACTGGCTCTGTCTCCCACCTGTTAAAGCAGTATGCCCTGCCTTTAAACAGATGTCCCTGATGAAAAAAAACCCACAAAGTAACAGGTTAAAAAAATGTTTTATTGCATTATCACATAGCACACTCCATTGCACACAACGTGACTGTAATTTTGTCAGTGATGGTGTGCGGGTTAATGCACTTTATTGAAGCTGTTTTATTAGACTGAAACTGAAATCTGTACAGAAGGCTCTTTTTTTTACCCCAAAAGCTATTAGATGTTGCATCTTAAGGGAGCTGTAAGAAGATTGACTCCCAGGAACAATAATTTCCTCCCTATTTCAGGGAAAATTTAGAATGTTTAATTTTACTTACAATAATTAGTATAATTTCATATGAGTTCAGGAGATAAGAGAGGAGGTGTGAGATGGAGCTTCCTTAATTTGCCTTTATTAGCTACATCAACTGTGAAGCTGTTGGCCTCAATGTACAGTCAAAAGGGGAGACATTTTTTCTCTACTTGTAGATTTATGTGAAAAAGAACAAATTTAAAATAGGGATGATAATGATGGAACCTGAAAGAGTTACTCTGAGAGGTGAGGTATAATAAAGAAAGGCTTGTCATGTTCATTTGTTCCCAGATTTCAGTCTTTGACTGAAAGTGAAGCTGGAGAACCCACCATCTTGCAAATTTCAATACAAAAAGAGATGTGAAAATGAGAACAGGCTGCTTTGTTAAAATACTGCTCACTGGCATCTCAAAGTGATACAGAGTGTTAGAGAGATCACCCCTTAATTTACAGTGATACAAACTCAATTCTAAAAAAAATGTTACAAACACTCTAAATTTATTTTCAGAGAAGGAAAAACATTTTCCACAGTGCCTGGCACATACTGAATATTCAGTGAAGCAGAATGGAAGGGATTTTACAAGTTAACGCATATAAACTGAGGAGATCACAGTACACGTCTGACACTGTTTCAGCCTGGACTTGTATTTTACAGTTTAGTTAATTCTCAGTGCAGTGACCGTGGTCCTGTGATGCAGAAATTTGAGAATCCTGCATCAAGTACTGCCCAACTTAGTCATTTTGCCTAAGGCACTGAGCAAAACTTGTGTCTAGCTTTTACAGTAACAGCAATTACTTCTGTGGTAACGTAATATATAATGGATGATATAAAATAAGAGTCGATACTGTTTACCTGTTAGACTACTACATAGGGGATTCTTCTCCTAGAATAGTGTAATCAAGAACCACCCCAGAAAGTGTTACTTAAAGAGTGTTTGTTTTCCTTTTGTGTACCCAGCATGGGAGTTCCTTTGATTTCTTATGCAAACCTGAATTCTGTAGACTGGGATGGACACCCTCCAGTTGGAGAGTTGTAGGCCTAATAAATAGCATGTAAAAGAACTGCACCCTGGACCTCATTCATCACACACTGCAGAGGAGTGTGACTGAAAGAAGATAGAGGCCAGACAGTTTGCGTTCTGTGTCCATAGTCTGGGGGTGCTGAAGGTGTAAGAAGGTGGTCAAAAATTATAAACTATTAAGAATCAGTTTTATGTTAGTACTAATGATGGTTTGAGAACTTTTTTCAAAGGGTGAGTAGTACCCCAGCCCCATGGCATCACTAGCTGACCTAAGCTCCTCTGACAGGTGTTTTCAGAGAAAAAAAGGTCTTTAGAAGGAGATAGTCATGGTAGTTAACAGTATTCTTTCTCCTTTACGCCTGCCCAGCCTAAGTAGTACAAACAAGGCTAGAAACTCTACAGCTTCTAGTTTCTGATGGACTTACTATGCTATGTTCTTTTCTATGTGCTTTTTTCCAAGTAAAAAATTAGAGAGGTTCTGTTTATTTTTCCATACATTCATAAAGGGTGATTGTGGCTTTTAGCTCCTTTGGCAAAACACAGAATTTTTTTTTTTTTAAAGTAAGTTTTTGAAGAGAACTTTGTCAGTGGGAAAAATGCTCTACAAAATATTGCTTTTTTCATCGAAAATCATTTTAGCTCATAAGCCATTCTTTTCTTATCTTGATGAAAAGAAAATGATCAGCTCTCTAGATCAATAATGTTGAAAACGGCAACAGCAGTGATCATCCTGGATGCATGTTGTTTTCTGACGTTTCCTATCTGAGCAGTTCCTCATGCTGTAAATATCAACCTGACTTACACTCAGGCTTCAACCTCACATCAAGCAATGGCAAAAAAAAAAAAAAAAAAAAAAAAAAAAAAAAAAGGCTGTTTAAATGCGGCAAGGCTTGGAAATAACAATTTTTTAAAAAATGCCAGCATGTCAAAACTCTGAAGGAATATATTGAAGTGTACCAGTGTGCTTCCAGTTTGTCTGTTGCTGAATGCTTTTCCTATTGAATAATCACATCTTCTAGGGTCTAAAGCGGTGGTTCATTGTATGTAATGCATTATTGTCATGCCACAAGGCATTAAAAAAAAAAAGATTGAAATTATCTGGAGGAAACCAAATCACTTTATTTTGAAGACAAATTAGATTGATCTATCTTACCATTCTCGGTAGGTTTCATAAGCACATTACTTGTTGAAGTGGTATCAGGCGTTTTATATATTATAGCAATTTGCATACTTTCATTAAGCTGTTCTTTGTAAAGCTTTCTGACAGGGGCATTTGATGAATCCTTTTGTGAACTGTGTTGTTTCTTTATGTGGAGCAATCTGTTAAATCATGCCTTTGTCCTTCAGTTTGTCAGAATCAGTAAATGAAGCAGATGTTAATAACTGTGGGAGAGTTTGGGTTTTTTTTGGGTGTTTGTAGAATATGGGATAACTGTGAAGGGCAAGATGTGTTTGTAAAAGTGACAGCTGGTGTGTTTAAAGATAGAAAGTGTGCTGCAAGTAAAAACTTCTCCTGGCATCTTTTAGCAACTATGAGGTTTTCTGGAGCAGTCAGATAGGTGGTCATTTCTAAAATAAACACTGCTAATGTTATGCATGGCGTATCATGTGTTTATACTTAGATGCAATTGTTCTTATCTTTGCCAGCAAATGTTCTGTCATAGAGCTATCTCAGCCACGCGATAATTCATAATGTTTCTCTATAAATATGTAATAAGAAATTCACAGGTCAGAAATCCCTGGAGACGTGTCTTTAAGCAATATAATTTCATGCGTTACCGCATTAGTAGAATTTTACACCCGTTTGGTGTTTTGAAGGTTACCTTTACGACAGACGTTTTGCTGGACCTGACAGTTCGGTCCCTGGAATCCACTACCCGTCATGAAGGTCACTTGGCTGAAGATGTTACAGTGGGAGAACAGCATTTAGGTGGTTAAAGTGGTTCAGCTGATGGGTAGTAACTCCTGTCCAGGTGTGGTAACATGAGTGCTTGTAGTCAACCGTAGAGGCCTTGCAAGTGAAGATAAAACAGGCAGCTGTAAAATCAAGTAAGAGATGAGGGGGTAAGTACGAAAGCAAAGCATAGCCTATGGAATGCTGGTCTCCTCTCTCTCTGGTGATCAGTGACAGTCCACAAATGGCAAGAAGCTGCGTCAGGGGAAGTTCAGGATGGACATTAGGAAAAGGTTCTTCATTGAGAGGGTGATTGGTTACTGGAACAGGCTCCCCAGAGAAGTGGTCACAGCACCAAACCTGTGAGAGCTCAAGGAGCATTTGGACACCACTCCTAGTCATATGGTTTAGTTTTCAGTAGTCCTGTGAGGAACAGGGAGTTGGATGTGATAATCCTTATGGGTCCCTTCCAACTTGAGATATCCTGTGATTTTATGATTCTATGTGGAAGAGGTGTTTACAAGGCTAACTGAGGAAGAATGTCATGCAGAAAAAATGGAGGACATTATTATAGAAAATAAAGAGTAAACTTTGGCCGCCCTCTGATCTTGCAGATTTTTATTGGTATTACCTAGTAAATAGCTCCCATTCCTTTTACAGGTGATATTTGGCTGATTTTCACATTAAATTTAATGGCATTCTCTTTGTGGTTTCTCTATGCCTTATTGTGTAAATCTCTGCTGGGGATTGAGTAGGAGATGCAAAGGGCAGAGATGTAGTGATGTTACTTGTGCCTCTGTGGTGGAATATGAGCTTCTGAGCCCGCCTTGTCTGCAGTTGGCATCAACAGCAGGAATGGCAACATAGTGCGTAAATAAATAATCCTAGAGGTTGTCATGTTTATAGAGATTGCCTGAAAATATGTAGAGAAGACCAGTGAGGGATTTCTGTAGTTGTTGTTCTTGCACATGAAAGTAGGCAGCAGCTACAAATCAACAAACTTGCTTTTGAAGAATTGGCAGAATCTTTCATGCAGTTGCTGGATAAAAATGTCTGCTGCTTCTGTGTCTCAGAGCAAGCCTTATCTTTCTGTCTGACTATCTTGCAAAAAAAAAAAGAGCAGTGAAATAATTATCCGTGCTGATATTAACATTTTGCCTCTCTGCTTGAAACAGAACAGAACAGAGGGAGTCTAGGACTCCTTTGGTGGGTTGAGCCTTTGGAGAAGAAAATGCCTGTTCTTCAGCTGGAATGCATAGGTGTTCCCAGCCAGGTGACCACTGATGTGTAGTGGGTATAGGCTGTTGTATAACTGATTCGTCTTAACTCTGCTGCGGTGATTCACTTTGCCTACACGGAGAATTGTGTGTCGTGTACCAGTAGTGCAGCTGCAGGCAAAAGCTCAGGCAAGATTGTGGAAAGAGACAAGACTTTTTCTAATGTGGACCCTTAATTTATTTTTTTTTTACTTTTTTTTAAGAGCTGTGGCTGCGTGGCAGCACGGTGTGAAACAGCATTTCAAAGATGCTAATGGTGCCACAGAAATACTCAATACAATATGTACTCATCATGGTGAAGGTGATGTGGTCATCTCAGAAGTAATTGTCTAGAACAAAGATCAGAGCAAGTGCATTTGGACACAGGAACGATTTTTTTCTCTTCTTTTTCCTCATTTGTCTTTCCTTGGTCTACTGAGCCTTTTTCTTACTCCTGATGCATCCTCCTCCTCTTTTTTGCTTTCTTAAGCACATTAGACATATAAAATGCATTATGCTCAGGGTCAGTGAGAATCACCAATTTACAGAGACTCTGGGACTAATTGTAATTAGGTGTTACACATATGCTAACAAAAATTACATCTAGAATTTCAAACCTGTAGCATAACTACCATATTCAGCATTTTTGGACAATAAAGAAGTAATGCACATAATGATATAATTGATTTTTCATGTGGTTTCCCTATTAATGCCACTGTCTTGCTGCAAACTAAAGGCAGAATATTGCTTAAATGTACATGGGGATGCTTGTGGTTTCCTTAATCATTTATATTTTCTGATATGCCACTGGCAGTTTTGCATATTCAGTATGTTGGTTTTGTTCTTTCATTACAAATAGTTGTAGCAAAATCGCTATTTGAAAATTTGATGTGTTTTCAGAGTTTTCTACTAATTCTGAACTTGTATGTAGAAGTTGCCTAAGAATCTATACAATATTATATATATTAAATTTAATACCCTATGAATTATCATACCATCATTGTTATTACCCACAACATTTCTCAGGTGATGCACAACTTTGGATGGACTACCTCATAAACTCATTTCTATATAGTAAATCCAAATAGCACAATCATATTTTTTCTTTTATATGCTTAAGCCATATATTTTTTAGTGACTTTTAAAAATATATTTTATCTTCTTTTCAGATCTTGGACTCTGAACTTGAAGCAATTCTTGGTTATATGCTTCTTGAAACTTGGAGAGTATCTGCAATAAATAGGTATGTGTAATGGATACATTAATGTTTTGTGTTGGGTGATTTGGAGTATATGTGAGTTTTGTTGAAAGTTTAATGCCGAACTTCTTAAGGCTCTTGGTAAATCTCAGCTGCCATGAATGGGACAGTATAATGGATCTTTGCAGTCTGAATTTTCAGTGGCACATGTGGTATATGTATGACAGAAATTGGGAAGGGTATGATGCTCACAGTTACTCAGAAAGAAATGTGTGGCTAAACTTCCAAATTTAACTTCAGACTGAGCAAAATGGTGAGTCTCCACGAGCAAGTAAGTAGAAGGTAAGAAGAAGGTAAAATCAGTGAGTCAGAGGAAGTAGCTCCACTCTTAACCCCCCTGTAGGTGAGGCTGTGCTTTAACCAGCTCTTTGTCTGTGTTTCCTTTGGTGATCTTTGCAACTGTTAAAGTTAGTAAAGGTACAGATGTGGCTAAATACTGGGAAGAAAATTGCCACAAATGTTGAAATCTTGTGTACACTGGAGTTCCCGGAAATTTCTCAAGTATTTCAGTGAAGCTAGTATCTCAGGTGGCATGTTGACAGAAAATATTCGGGCAGTTTCAGAAGTACATTGTTGCATATAACAAAGTAATTTTTAGGTGATTTATTTTTTAAAAGTCAGGTCACACTTTCTGATGCTTGAAACTTTGACAAACTCCTGGCAATGGAAAAGGAGAAACAAGAGAAGATTTAGAAGATTTTATTCTTTCTAAAGAGTTTATAGACCTAGACAATTCTTTGAGTGTCAGCTCTAAAGAGGAAAAGGTTTCTTGAATACATAGATATAACAATTAAACTTACCTTAATCTGTATGAAGAAACTTTGAAGAGGTTTATAATGGGGAAGAGGTTGAATTCTTACAAATAAAATCCAGGACCAGTTTTTATGTAGAGGACCCCTTCACAAAAATGGGTTTTCTCAGTAAGTTGCTTGTTCTGTAAGAATCAGAATGCAAAATATTTTCATAGTGTGCTTCACCTATAGGTCCCAAGATGTTTGGCAGAAGATGGAGAAGAACCGTTTTCTCCGTTTTATGTATGGGATTAGGTACCTGCCTAGATCACTTAATGTATGATTTTCCTACTACTGGTTCTCCTGGATGTTCAGACCTGTGTTCAGGCCTGTCAGAAGATCCTGTGTCTAATGGTGCTTTCAGAGCGTGTGCAAAAGATCTCAGCAGTGTTTCTGATGGTTACTTAATATTTTTTGTATCTATTGATGTGCCTTTACTTCTCTTGTTTTCATCTATTCCCTCTTTGTGGGGCATTTCTTCAGACTCATATGTTTGGCTTTGTTTTCTCCTTTGCTTCTTTATTTTGCTTTCCCATGTTCTTTGCCTTTCCCTCCTCTTTTTAATTCATTTACAGTCTCTGGAGATTGGCAGCAGTGGGATCTTACACAAGGAGGAGCTTCAGAAAAAAATTGTAGGGGAATGAGCTTCCCTTTTACTGCGTCTCTAGAGAGCCTGCTGTAAAAGGCAACTTGCTGTCATTCCTGTAAATTTTCTTTTGCAGCCAGCTCTGCTGGGTGTCCCCTTTGTGCCCTGTGAACATCTGTGTTGCAGCTTATGTCTGAACCCAGCTGGAGAACAAATGTATGAACCTGCTTCTTATTTTGAGCAGGAAGCTGCTGCTATTAGTAGGGCACGTGGCCTTGGTTCACCTGTGACTTCTAATCCCTGCCTGGGAATGAACCAGCCGTCTCTCCTCTCCCCTCCTGCTACCCATGCCCTTGTCCGTGGGGTAGCATGTTTCCCTGCTTTCCTCAAGACACTACCCGATGCCTGTCAGTTGTCAGCATTCATTTTCTCCCTGAATTTTCCTCAAGTCATCATGCAGAAAGAAAGGAGTAAGCACTGTAGGACTTTAATGGCATAGCTGACTTTCTATTGCTCCTGGAAACCTCTCCCTGCATACACACAGTCATGCAGGCACCACCCAGTGACACCACCCTTCTGCATAAAAAAGAACTCTTCAAGCCCTGAAGTATTGAGGCTCAAGGAATGCTGGAGCAGAAGAGGAAGCCCCATTTCCCAGGCTGGGCACAGGATTCCAGGAAAACATGACAAAGTTTCTGTGCCGCTATTGGACTCAGCACAAGAAGCTCACTGAGGATAAATTGTGAACTTATCCTCAAACAGGCTTGCTTTAAGTGTCTTTTTACTTTAAAAGGAAAAAAAAAAAAAGGGCAAATTAAAAAGCAGCAGCAGTGCCCTGTTTGCAAAAGTGCTATCCCACTTGAGCCTGCTCAGCAGTGTTTGGAAAGTGTAGGTGATGAACTGCAGTCTTTGTGGCATATGTGTGCCTCCAAGAGAAAAAGGAAATCTGTTGTGTCAAGCTGACTTCAGCTTATGCTCGAAGGGTTGTTGTGAGGAGCCTGGAGGGTGTGGAAACTTTTGTGAAAGATCAGGTGTGATAGCAGAGAATGACTGTAACTGTATCGTGAGGAAGCTGGAGGATTTGAGGTCAGTCTAAATCGCAGCCATCAGCTGGGAAAGGAGCACAGCTGATTTAGCAAGAGCACGCACCAGTTCAGCAACTTCCCTCAGATGTTTGGGTTGGAAAGTCTCAGAAATAGCAATTTTTCCCAGCTGACAGCTACTGGGCAACCTTGTTTTCCTTCCCTTTCGGTAAATGAGCTCACTTATGGCAGCAAGGTACATGTGTTTCAGAGCTTTCCAAGCCAGGTTAGAAAAATTTGACCCCTTTCTTTCCAAAACTGACTGTTGAGGCAGGTCCCAACGTGCTGCAGACATCTCTGTGCGTGTGAATCCTGTGCAGGCAATGATCTCCCTTGTTCGTTCGTTTGTGTGTGCACTTGTTACACTGGGAAGGGTTGGCCTGGCTGATTGTATGACTGGGAGTGCTAAACAGCCAACATTTCTAAATAAAAAAATCTGGTCCTCTTTAAACATTGGCGGACAGATATCTGTCTTCCATCTGTGGCAGCCTATGTCAAACAGCAGAGGAACTGACAAGTTTGTGCTCTGAAACCTCAGAGAAATAACTGACATGCTCCGACTTCTTTTTTATTTTAAGCTACATGCAAATCTAAACGTTAAACACAGGAAATAACATTAAATTGTGACAAGCAAGTAGAAGCCAGGAAGTTCAGCGGGAAGGGTTGTGCCCCCTCTGTGCATAGGGCAAAGCTCCCACATAGGGCATGAAGCCCTTTGGCACTGCTGCACAGGCAGTGCTGTTGGGCAACAGCGGGCAGCGGTCACCCAAGTTGTTCCACGGCCTGACATAGCTGGGAGGAAGGTGGCTGGTAGTCTTGCAGGTGTGTATGGCTCACAAGACGCCTCCAGAGGGCTGAGGAGGCTGTTTTCCTCCCCTTACAACCAGAAAGGTTGTACACTGCAGTGGACAGTGCAGGGTTTGAACTGCTGTTTCCTCAAACAGCTCCTTGCTGGAGCACTTAAGCAAGGGAGGTCCATTCAGAGGAGAGGGGAATGTGGATGAAACAGCAGGCTCTAACCTTTGTATTCTCTCCTCAGGGCTATGGCCTGCAGGGAAGAGAGTCAGAGCAGCCTTGATCCACCCCAGCAAAAAGATGGGATTGTAACCACCCTCAGTCAGTCTCAGTAACCAGAAGTTACATACAGATGTTTTGTCTTTTCTTGTTCTTACTTGGAGCTTCATCCAAAAAGGGCTGTGTTGCTCTCAGTGAGCTTTGGATCAGCCCCATGGAGCAGCTGGGAAACAAAGCAGGACTGTGCATCAGCCAGTACCAACTGGGCAGTAGAAATTTGATTTGGTCGAAAAAGGTATCAGGTTTTAGCAGTCCCCTGTTCAGTTTTATTTCCTTCTCCATCTAGGAACTCCGCTGTATTTAGTAATGTGTGTCTCTGCTCTGATGTCCATTCTGTTTATCAAAGTTATGCATTAACACAGTTTCCCTTTTCTGAATTGGTTTGGCATTGCAACTGTTTGTCTCTCTTTGGAGTGCTAGATATTCTGTGTTTACAATAGGTGATGACAAGGATGTCGCTTTGGTACTTGGGAACCCAGGAGCAGTGTCTGCTGATTCACTGGAATGGTCATGGCTGAGTCACCCTGCTAAACATGCCATATGTTACCAAGTCATACACGGCGTTATTAATTGAGCATGTCAGTAACGTGTGACACAACTGTCAGACTTAATCATTAAAGCACTAATAAGGAGCTTTGAAAGAGTCTTGTTTTAAGTTTGCTTACTGTTTACAACACCAGCAATTCTGAACACAAATTTAATTCCAAATGCAAGAAAACGAAGGCAGTCTTTCTGATTAAATGGCTTAATGACTTCGAGTATTCAAGAAAGCAACAGTTCCCTTATGATGTGAGTGTGTTTTGTTCACCTTACAGTACTCACCTAGCTGGCTGTCACCTGCAAGTATCATTTCTTTAGACCTCCTGCACCTCCATGGTGGAGTTGCTGCCAGTCACTACATGCCATGCATGAGCTGAAGATGCTAAATGTCTGAGTGGGTTTTTGAACACTCAAGAAACCAATGCCAACAGTGAAGATGTGGATATGATCTGCAGTTGATTCTGTTATGCTTTTTTACGGTGTTTGCTTGAGGAAAATATTTCTGACTTGGAGAGGCAGGTGCACACCCATATGCGGTGCTTTCTATATACATACTAATCACGCCTTCTGCTTCCATCCCCAGCCCGTGCATCCCGCCGATGCATATTGCTATTCACTGTGCAGTGATTTGGTCTGTAATCCCACCCATGCATAAAGCGTGCGGTAGCCAAATGAAGCAACACAGGAGCGAAGCATCATTATTTTGTTAAGACAAGATACCCAGCATAGAGTATCATAAATTGATCCCAGGAGGACAGACCTAGAATATAAACTGTAGTGCTTTGAATATATATGCATGTTATAGTTGTATTAAACGCTTTGCAGCAATTTGTATTGTATTACAGCTGACGAAGTATTTTACCTCCTAGTAACTAACTAATGTAAATAGTGTTGATATTTTTCTTATCCTTCATTATAATTACATTAATTGCTTTGTGTATTAATAACAAACTGTTAAGTGTCAGAGCCCAAGCTGTAGCTGCCAGTAATCTACAAGCAACTTGTTTGAATATTCAAAATACGAAACTGAAGAGTAATTGCCCTTTTTGCAAGCTGGTATCTTTACGGCTTAAATTTTAGACAGAAAAGCCCCCCATGTTACCTAAATGGTGTCACGTTCAGTATCAAATCTGGTGCTAATAGAATGTCTTTTGGAAACGAAGAGAAACTTTGTGCTAAGAGATCAGAAGACATCCAATGAAAAATAAATTATAAGCTCACATTAGCTAAGAATCGTGACTTACTTCCAAGTAAAGCTAACTTTGAAAAAGATGTTTCCTATCTTTGAAAAGAGCTGTTTTCAGAAGCCAAAGCTGGAAGATCCACATGCATTGCTATTTTTCTTTTCGTAACATGACTTAATTGGTCTAACAGAGTGTCACAAAGAAGTATTCAAAGATTGACTAAATTTTTCAAACGATAGCTATTATTTTGGAAAGTTCCTAGAGAATCAATCTTTCTGCATTGATAACTTGTGGACTTTAGCATTTTTATTCTTAGAGACAAAGAAAACTGAGATTTTACCATAAATCTGGCTAAAACTTCAGTTAAAGAAAGCCTCCTCTTCAGCTGTCTTGGTTTTTTTTCATTTTTGTTTTCTCTGTAATTGTCATGCTTTGTGTTGAACTCCTTGCTGGAGGCCAGCATTTAATACAGTTGATGTTTTTGAAAGTTTCTAAACCACTGATATTTGTCAGGGCTACAGAGTAAAGAGTCAGTTCCAACTTAATATTGCAGATGTACACTGAACTATCCAGGGAAGAGCAAAGGTTGATTAAATTCACAAAATAAGGTGATTCATAGTTTTCTAAATATGTCACTCAAGCTAAAATTAACTCAATTATTTACCAGTCACACACATACTAATGAATCCTGACAATCTCAACTGACCTGCTGCGATGAACTTCAGTCACCTAATATTTCCTCTGTATTTTCCCGAAAAGGAAAGATTGTAGCATTTATCACATACAAAGCAAAAATTGTTGGGATTTTTTTTTAATAACTAAAATTCCAGGGCACTACTAAATTACATTTTAATTTGTAAGGCTATAAAAGAGACTTTTTTTTTTTCTGAACTTTAGTCCCCTAGAGGTTTCATGGGCAATAGTGATGAAAGTGGGTGCTTCTAAGTCAGCATCGATGATACTATTTAAGAAATAAAGTTTAGATTATCTTTTCATGCAAAATCTGATGAAGTTATAAAGCTTTAAGACATCAAGATGATATGGTAAATATGATTTATTACTATTTCTAAAGTTAGAATCACCTTGGAATGGGATTTTTAGCTCTATGTTACCAGTAGCCATAAGAAATATGTAAGAAATTTGTATGTTAGTCAAAATCCCAAATGGGTTTATCTACTTTGCTGCTAAATACAGAAATATATTATTTAAATAAAAATGTGCTTATCCTGCATTTGTACTTGATTTATGGGTAAATCTCAAAAAGGCTGCCCTGGATTATGAAATGGTATCCCCCTTTCCAAGGTTTTTCCCCTAAAGCTTTACAGAATCCTGGATGAAAAGCCACACTGATCCATAAAATAGACGTCACTATCGACAGGGGTAGGACACAATAGCTGAAAAGATTTCTGACCTACGGTTAATTCCGTCTGGAAAATGGAGATAGATAAGGCTATATATACATAATATTTAAAGCTGCTGGGCAATGGCAGGCTGTTTGCAGACAGCTGCATGTTCAGCCTTTTTGGGTAGAAGGGTTAAGTGGGTAATTAAGTGGGCAAGTCAGGCCTCAGCGTGCCCCTGGGGACAAGACTGCCATGCCTCAGCTTCCCGTGGAAGTTTTGGCAGAGATGGGTTTGAAGCTGTAGCACTCTCTTTGTGAGATGTGGTGTTGAGTATGAGATGGGCTTGCTAGAACCCATTTACTGGATTTTACTCAGTGGCTGCCACCCACAGAGAAAAAGAAACAGTTAAAAAGCCCTGCAGTTTTGAAACTGAAATTAAGCAATCCCATTCAATTGAATTTCTTTCTGGGTTGTTCCAAATTGTTCCTTAATTTGTTTAGAAGCTTAGCTGTTCAATTTTTTTGTGGGTTTGTTTTAATCATTTCCATGATTTTCTTACTTGATTCATTCAGTGACATCAGCTATAGTGACCACACAGTTGTTTCTGTGGTGACAAATTGCAGTGTTACAATGTTACAAGCATCCCTATATGAATCAGGTAAGGTCAACTGAAAATGGAGCAAGAGCACTTGCAAAAATAAACCAGAAATATTTGGTAAAAGCTCTCAGGAAAGTGGCTTGGAAATCTAAACATTAATTTAATATAGCTGAGTCTTCAATACATCCAAAGATGCCAGCACAACTAGTTTAATAGTGAAGAAAGGGATCTGTCTGCATCTGGTAGCAGCAACCAGCTGGAGAACTCTTCAAACAGTTAAGTAACTCTGTAACAAGAGAGAATTAATTTAACTGGAATAAAAAATTATAAAGGTTCTTGCTCATCCTCCAAACTGTGACAACTAGCATCACAGCTCATTGTGATTAAGGTCTATCTCCTTAATAAATTGCATCTTAAAAGGATCTTGACTACTTCTGTTACGTGACAGATCCAGTTCTGATCCCATACTGGTGCGAGGCAGGAGCTCGACCGCTGAAGATGACAGAGTTGCATCAGGCTTCAGGTAAATGCAGCTGAAATCTGACTTGCACTCAGTGTATGTACCAAGGAACGTACATCCCAATTTAGGAGGCCCCAAATAATACTGTTGTATGTATCGTCATGGATTTAAATACTATTTGAGGTACATGCTAATAGTGCCAAAAAGACCATCAGTGCATATAGTGACAATAAGAATTAATTCCACTCCCGTCATGACAGCTGTCAGCGGGAATATTGTGCCTTGCCTGGGCTCCGACATTATTTCCAGTAAGTATGGAAATAATGGCTCACAGTGCTGCAAAGTGCTAGGAGATCTCAAGGGAAGTCTCATCAGATTATGTGATAGGTTTGAAATTAATCCATGTCCCCACCGTATTTACACAATATACAATTGTCTCTCTGGTGGCTTATAAGGAAAGGTAAACGCTACTGTCCTAAACCACTGAGGGAATTTGCTGCAATACGTTCTCTTGGCAGAGACTTCACTTCTTTCTGAGTTGATACAGGAAACTCAGAAAATGATTATATAACTTTCCTACACTGCAGACATACTGTTGCCTGGTTTGTAACCTCATTATGCCACATCATCATCTTTCTTGCAGTTCTCCTTGCCGCCAGTTCAGCGGACATTATTTTTCACGTTATTCTTTTGAAAATCTGAAAGGGAAAAATTGTTGAGAACTTCTTGCTTCTATGTGGGTATGACCCAGCTATAGATCCATATATCCACCTGTCATTCCCAGATTGCTCTTTGGTGATGGCTTCTTTACAGCACTGTTCTCACTTGTTTGCAGGCTGGTTTGGGATTGTGCCAGGCTTTGCCTGTTCAGGTGTGCAGAACTGTGTCATATTAGGCCAAAACTGTCTTACAACCACCTTTCCCCAAGGAGCAAGACGTTATCATCCATGGAAGAATGTGCACTTCACCACACTTCTAAGTAGTGAATATCTCAAAAAGCATAGGCTAAACTTGCCTGCCCATGGGTTGAGTTTCTTGAATACTGCCTGTTCTGGAGGGCCTAGGCTACGAGCTCAATTATGAATCTTTATAAGATTTTAAGCATGCAGGAATGATGTTCTCTGGTCAAGAAGTCTTAAAAGGACTGGGAAATGAACGGTCTTTTTCAGTGATCTGCTTCTACCCTATTGTGAATACCAGTGCTAAGTAGTTTTGGAGACCCAGAGCAAAAAAACAGTTAGCACCATGTGAAATGTGCAAGGGCTGCTACCCTGGACTAGACCGTCACTTTTTTAAAGCAAAGTGACTTTTTACATTGCTTTTATGAACATTGAAACAAACAGGGGAGACCTGTGCACTTCTGTAGCTTCTCTCTCCTCTCACTGGGATAGCTTCATTTGTATCTGGCTTCCACATTTAGCTCCCAGTCTTCCCTGGGGCTTCCTTCCCATTGTGAAATCCATCCTTTTTCCAAAAGGCATTTTCTTTGTTCCTTTTATAAGTTCTTTCTCTTCTTTGATGATTCAAGATCACCGTGAAGAACCTCTAGGATCCTTTCTGTTGACTTTTCTTCTTCCCTGGTAGACTGTCTACAGATAGTGTTCCAGTTCTTTTTCCTTATTGTCTGTGCTTGCTTTTACTTTTAAGAGAACCCATCTCTCCTTTTCCTTCCAATAGCCACTAACTGTGGCAGGCAAAGGGTTGATTAGGCAACCACCTTTCTATCTTTCTGCAAATTTGGAAGGTTCACGTAGACATTTGGTACAAACAGTGGTTTTGATTTGCTATAAACTCTAGTTCTACTTAGAGCTTTTTTTTTTTTCTTCTCCATTTTGATAGACTGTTGGATCAGTGTATCAGCAGTCACATCTGACACTAGTGTCAAAACACAATAGATACCTGGCTCCCTTTAATTAATCACATAGAAGAGAAAACAAGAGAAACCCCACATAATAATTTATTTCATTTAATACTAATGCTTCCAGATACCAATCGTCTTTATCAGCTTTTAAAAACCATCTGAGTAAGAGTTAGAATCTTGTACATTTTATCTGATAGCTACAAATACAACCACCTTTTTTTCCACTTCTTATTATTCATGGTAGCTGGATTTTGTATGTCATTTGTAATTGTATTTTTTCTTCATATGCATTGGGGAAGGAAAAAGGACTGTATAGCTCTTTATTCTTGTTTACCTTGCTGAACCAAAGCAGTTAGAATGGGACACGCACCATTCAAAGCGCCATGCATTAAGTTCTGATCGATTAATCACCAAGAGGACCAAAAAAGGAAACACAGATTGGTAATAACAGCTGCTGCTGACAGCTCAAATAAAAGACAGTGAGGTTGCAGCAGGAGAATGGGAGGAATCATTATGACTGGTAATGATATATGAGATGGGAAGAAATCAAGTTGTTTCAGAATCAATGCTGGGTTTGTAAGTGACAGTCTGGGGAAAAACAATTGTTATTATTTATCAACTGAACTGGTTTTCAATTTAATTGTTTGGACTTTTTAAACTTTATGTGCTAAGAAATTAATAATTTAAGTACAGGTCTTTGTGCTTTCTGAAGCGTTGAAAAATATGAACCTGAATAGTGTATGGTACTTAAAATTATGTTTCGCATAGAGGTATTTATGTATTTGTCATATGGAAAGAAAATTAATAATATTCTTTGTGCACCAAAACTTTTATACTGAATGTTTTCTGACATTTCATTATGTAGACGCCCTATGCAAGCTGCGCTGTTCAAAACACACTTGTTTTCATGTACTGTAATGTGTATTTGTTCGAACAAAGAAATGCTTATCTGTTGAGAAGATAGCAGTGATAAATTACTTCAGCTTTCATGCTTACCTACTGTTTTCCATTTGGCATTAAATTGCTGGTCGAATCCCAGAGGCAGATAGATCTGAATTCAAAAAGTTACCTTGATGCCTTTTTTTAGCCAAACCTCATGACCTGATGATAAAAAGAAAATTTAGTTGTCTAAAGGACCATTCTTCTTCCCCACTAGATACTGAAAGGATCACAATTTTTATCGTTTTCTCTGAACTGTATTAATTTTCAGAGGATGTACAGGACCTCTACCTTTACTGTCACAACAACAGCCCTTTAGATATCAACAGTGTACCTATCTGTTGAATCTAAATGGCATGCAAGTTGAGCTTCCCATACTCATCCAATCTCATTATGGGTAAAGTTGCATATGCTCTGTTAATCCTTTTGAAAAATTACTGACTCCTGAATAATTTCTTTTGCTACTTTAAATCATATCTTCATGGGGTTTTTTCTGTCATTGACTTTTAAGTTCAAGGGACTGTTTTATTTCTCATCAGAAAACAGAGTTCTCTCTATGCTTAACATGAAGTATTCTGGGCTTGTGTTTTCCGTTTGAATGGAGGTTCATCACCCTCCCTCCCCTTCTCCTTACAGGATAAGTGATCCTTGTGCAGTGCACAATGGGAACATACAAAACCAGAAGAGTAACAAAACAGTTCAAAAAGCTAGAAGGCAACATTCTGTAACTTAGCTGTATTAGCGTATTTGAATGTGTAAGAAAAAGTAATTGGGAACTCTTGTTTGCCAATTTTTACTGATGTGTTGGGATTGTGTCTGCTGGGTTTTGGTACTGGGGGAGGCGGCTGCTGGCATGGTCCCTGTAAGAAGCTTTGAAAAAGCTTCCCAGCTCCAAGTCGGCCCCACCACAGGCCAAGGCTGAGCCGATCAGCACCTCTGCAAATAAACATGTTTAAGGGGGGAAACCTGTTGAGCGAGGGTCTCTTGTTTTGGGAGTTCTCTTTTGTTTTGGAGAGGAGTAGGAAGAGAGAGAGAGACAACCATGCGAACACCCAGGTTAATGAGGAAGGAGGTGGGGAGACACGCTGGAGCAGCCGTTTCCCTTCAGCCCATGGTGAGATGGCAGGCTGAGTCCTTGCAGTCCTCAGAGGTCACTGCTGGAGAAGAGTTCCATTTGCAGCCCATGTAGGAGCCCACGCTGGAGCAGGGGACAGATCCTGAAAAAGGTCGTGACTCTGAGGGACACCCACACCAGCATGGTTCATTGCTGGAAGAGCCTCTGCCTGCAGGAGACCCCCACGCTAGTTGGAGAAGTTCATGGAAGACTGTCTCCTGTGGGAGGTACACCATGTTCCCACAGGGGAGGACTGGGAGGAGTCTTTCTCTTGAGGAGAAAAGTGTGGCAGAAGAAACATGGAGTGGACTGGGACTAACTGTGATCCCCATCTTCTACCCCATTGCCCAGCGTTGCTGGAGGGGAGGAGATAGCAGAGCTTGTCCCAAGAGGAAATGAGGGGTGGGGGGAAGGTGTATTTAAAATCCAGTTGTTTTTCTGACTGTCCTATTCTGATTGGATTGGTGAATTGATAGTAGTTTTGTTGTTTAAAGTAAATTGATTTTGTTTCTCCAAGTTGAACATGTCTATCGCCTGTGACCATAATTGGTGAGTGAGCCCTCCCTGTCCTTTGTCTTGACCCTTAAGCCTTTCATTGTATTTTCTCCTCCCTGGAGTGAGTGAGTGGCTGTGTGGTGCTCGGTTGACAGCTGGGTATAAACCGCGACAATTGTGGATCAGTTGGCAGAATAACTGTTATTTATGAAATAGCAACATTGGCCTTCAAATAGGAGAGGTTGTATGTCCCAGCTGACTCTTGGGGTCTGTATCTTCACCTACATTTTAGCTGGTCCGTATTGGCTGCTCACTAAGGGACTGTAGACATCTACTTGTGAAGGAGATGAAGTTTCTCGTACTGCTTTAGGAGAAGAATTTCCTGCCCTGGGATGAATGAACAGGTGCGCTTGACCAAGCGCTTAACATCAACATGAGTATGAAAGTAGCCTGAGCTGACTGGGTTTGATGTGGACAGTGATACTTTATCTGATGAGGCCAACCAAGTGCGTCCAGAGATTTCTGCCTTCTGATTTTTCTTTTGATAGGCCAAGATTTCTCCAGGGCAATTTTGCGCCGTTATTTCTGTCACTGCTCTTCCTTTTGTACTGCCTTCTGATATAGATTGTAACTGAGACCCTCTTTCCTCATTCCCACTCAGAACATTCAGAGTCTTGTGTTTCGGTGTGGAGGCACACTAGTCTACCAACTAAAGCCCAGAGTTTGAACATTTCTTCCTTGCTTGACTACCAACTTATCCTCTGACTTTCCACTGGGTGATGATTTTATTTGCCTGTGTTCTGTTTTCCCTGTCTCTTAAATGGGAGCACTGATAACAATGGTTGCTCATGTTCAGTTGGAAGGCACCTGAAACAGTCTTCTAGTCCAGCTGCCTGACCACTTCAGGGCCGCAATGTAGCTACTGAGACATGGGGCATCTTCTTTTGACATTCTGCTAATGAATAAAACAATGAGTAAACTACTCATTATTAGAATTATTATTAACATCATTACTATTATTATTTCTGGATTCCAACCGGGTCCTCCACATTCCTAAAGGGATTGGGTTTAGTGTAAAATCCTACCAGGAAATGTGCACCTTTAAATAATGAAAGTCGAGGACATTTAGTATCTTGCAAAGCTGGCTCTACAGCAGAGACAATATTACTGTTACTTCGAGGCCACCACAATTCAAGCCCTTTCTACATGGAAGAGCTGTCTGACAAAATGATTTTGAAAATGCTACTTCACATTAAAAGTAGCAGGAGAAAATTTTCCCCAGGATGGTATTATCTGTGTGTAGCCAGTAGTTTTACAAGGAGCTCTTCCAGGTATATTCCTACTTGTTTGGAAAAAAAAAAAAAAAAAGTTTTCTGGAGTACATTAGCCTGCAGAGGAGAAGAAACAGGGGTGCTATTAATATGTTTTTCCATTTTAACACAAATGTTTTCTCCTAACTCTAGCTGAAAGTAGAGGTAGTTCACTTTTGGCAAGCAAATGCCTGTTAAAGGACACTTTGCAGGATGCATTTGTGCTGTTCTGTAATCCTGGTGGTCTGCACAAATGGACACAATCCCCAGAAAAATGACAGCAGGCATAAGTTAATTAAAAAAAGAACCACATTGGTGTAGTGGTGGAAAAAAAGAGCACACAGCTCCCCTCCTGCCGATGGTGTGGTTGACTTTCTTTGTGAGTTATTTCCCAATCCTGCCGTCCTTCCCTTTGGTGAGGGCAGGTGTTGAGGGGTAGGGCTGGGCCAGCCACTAGACAAGTGACAGATGTTCTCTATTAGCCCCTCTCCTTCCCCAAAGGGGAAGAGAAAAGGAGTAAGGTAGAGAGACTAATGGGTTGGAAAACTAAAACTGCTTTAATGAAAATAATAATAATAATAACATGAAATATATACAAGTATATACAAAACCAATATGGAACCCAATCTCTCTGATGGAAATTGTCACCACCGATCATGTGGGGTAGGCATTGGGGAAGTCTCAGACTGGACTCAGTGGCAGATGGGAACCAGGTTCAGTAGCTGGATTCAGGAACACAAGGACTGGGATCAAAGGCAGAACGGACAGAGTGCTCCTCGGACCTTGGCCATTGAAGAAGAGAGCTTGACCCTTGTGATCCCTCAGCTTTATACCAAATGTGACGTCTATGGGATGGAACACCTTGCTGGTCAGTTTAGGGTCACCTGTCCTGACTGCTCCTCCAGGCAGGTGCAGCCTCTTACTGCACCCCAATGTGACCTTGGTCTGCGCAGGAGCAAGTATAAGGAAGAGCTTTTCTGCGTCCCAACCCCTGGCAGTAACTGTAAACATCAAGTGTTGTCACTGCTAGAAGCAGAGACTGTCTGGAAAAATAAGCCCTTAACTTCAGACAGTGCCATCACTTCGAAGAGACTGAGCTGAAAACTGAAATCACTGAACAGAATTAATTCTATTCTAACTTCCTAACTCAAATCAGGACAGAAGGGTTTGGTGGTGGAAGTTAGTGGGATTTTGCCAGGAAATACCCTCTCAGTTAACAGAGCTGGGCTGCTGCATTTCTTTCTTCCTGAAGGAAACATTTATATGTATGCATATGATTTTACTGATAGTGTTTAGACTGGGTAATTTGAAATGTGAGCAGGCAGGCTGTATTTTGTGGTGTCTGAGAGCATCCTCCTTCTGGAAATCTTACTGAAATTATCTCATGGTGAGTAAAATTTGATCTATTCTATTGATAAAAGAGGCTGCTTTTTATAAATATTTTGATGAAACATAAACATTGTCACATCTAGGTGGTATGATGGATTTCTTTGTACTCAGAAAGTAATCCAAGCCTGTTAGACACAAGTAAACAATCTCAAATTCCTTCCTCCCTTCCCTCTCCTTCCTCCCTTCCCTCTCCTCCCTCGCTTCTCTCTCCTCCCTTCATTCTTTCCTCTGTAATGCCTGAAGTTTAACAATAGATTCTTACAAAAGTAGCACCACTGTGTGTGAAATTTTATTATGATGAAATATTCAGGGGAAAAACAAGAAATCAATCTGGCCAGAGAGTTATTACCATATTTTAAAAAGGTAGAAACCTTTGGAGACTAGTTTCAATGGACTGATAATGTGTCACAGCAGAGCTGTCTTTTCCCCCTTCAAGTCCTTGTCCGAGATGGTCACGAGGAAAAGAAATACTCTGCTGACAGGCTCTTGCCCTCCTCCTACTCCAGCCCTAACAGCAGCGCAATGTTGACTGTTGATAACTGTAGCCACCTGCTTCCATTGAAATCCTCCTCGTGCAAAACATGGCCATTTCAGAACAGTCAGTATACTTCTGGAAATGGCAAAGCAATTCTCCAAGTCCCGCTGATTATGTTGTGTAGCAACCCTACAGTATGCCGTCTCTGCTGCTTGGAAGGCTGGTAGCTGCTTGGCAAGCTAGAGATGAAGCTTCTTTCCAATAACAGTGTTTTTCTTTTATCCTGGAGTGTGGTATTATTTTTCTAGTGGTATGATTAGAAAAGAAAATATATACAAAGCTAAAGAATTATTCCAATATATTTATAATACAATATTATGATGGACATTAAATAAAGTCATTCAAGTGCTTGAGTTCATTCAAGTTTTTTGGGGGCTTTTTAAAGGAAATAATTGTTGCACATAGAAGTCTTGCCTGAATAGCAATTATTTGATTAAAAGAATACTGGCCCAGGTCTTGTGCTTGGCTTTCAATAAGCTTAACCATGCAATCATTTTTTATTGCCATTGTTGAATGTAGATGGATTTAAATAGGGCTTCTCCCACGTAGGTTCTTTAATGATACTTCTAAGGAAGAGAGCACAAGTGAATTGAAATGAAAACGCAAACCCACGGCTCAACAAGAGTGTGGGACAGAGTCTGAAAGGAACCCTGGAGCTGTCAGAAATGGCAGGAGAAGCACTACACAGCAAGGAGACCAGAGAGCTGGAGTCTTTCTGAGGATGGAAAAATAGCATTGTTTCTCCCAAGAGCCCTTTGCTTGGACTGGATGTGGGCCCCGTTCTCTCTGAACCTACTGCTGCCTCTAACAATACTTACAAATGCAGCTGGCACCCATTCCAGCCGCCTGCAGGCAGTTACAGAAAGCAAGCTGGGTTTCTTAGACCCACCCTACCTAAGAAATGTGATTTCTTAAATCTGCACAGGGAGAATAAAAAAAAATTAAATGGAAAATCGTGCTAAAATCTTTGTAAAACTTGAAACAACTTGTATTCTGTCCATTGTAATTGAAGTAATGAGTTGGAAAGACGTATTGCATTGCTGCAGATCTCAACAAGAAGTAGATAAGTGCCAGAGATTGAGCCTTTAGAACTCTGGGCAAAGCTTCGTGCTGCTGGAAACATTCTTGTTTTGCAAAGTGAATAGTAGATGATTGTTAAAGCATGGTCCCTGCTGATTGCAGGAGTTTGGAAAATGGCTAAGAATCTCAAATGAAATATAGTTGAAAGTAACTTTTCAGCAAGAAGAATCCTGTCTGCAAAAGCCTGTGTGCTATAAAACTGCTTTTGCAAAGAATGGAACAAGCAGGGACTCGAAAGAAATAGCAACCAACAACTCAGCTTTTCCAGAGGTGATGGATGTGTGCTCAGAGCAATGATGAAAGCCCTTGGTGATGCTGGGTGTGTCACCCACATCTCTCACTTCCAAAGAAGTCCAGAAATACTTGTGTCCTTAATATGGAGACACTTGGCAAGAGATGTCACTGAGTGTTTATTTGAAACGTAGTTCCAGGGAAGTATGAAGCAGATATTCATTCTATCTCAAGAGTACAGGAAGATTTGAAAAAACCAAAAACAACCAAACAAAAAACAAACCAGAGGTGCAATTATTTACCTTAAGGCATTTGATTTTTACACGAAACAGATGTATTTCTTGTCTGCTGCTGTTGGAAATTTTGCAGGGTTTATATAGAAAGTATTCTATTTATCAACAAATAAATGTCTTTAAATGGTTCTAAATGCCAATGGGCTTTATAACAGAATTACCACAATGGTCTATTCCTGTTAACGTAAGTGCTACTTTCTGAGAAGCTGCCACCGTAACTCTGTTACTAGTGTTCTGGCATATATTTGTATCGAGTCACTTCTGTATTTTGCATGTCCTAAAAAATTGTTGTAAGATTTTTGGTCTGAAAGGGAAATATGTGAAATTCCTATTTTTTTCAGTAGCATTGTGGAAATGAAGATAGATTATGTGTATGGGAGGAAGAAATCATTGTTTTGATTTCTTTCTAGTGGTCCAGGATGGAGGTGGATTAATAGGCACAAAGAAACTCAGTTCTCCAGGAGCATATCAGAAGGTATTATAGAAGGGCATGTTATTCTTTTAGTTCCACACCTACTTTCCTAAACAGCCAGATAAATCCAGAGTTAAGAGGGTTTTGGTTTTGGTTTGTTGTTGTTGTTGTTGTTATAATAAACAATATTACAGAAGAAAAGTAAAGTAAAAACTTAATGGACTCTACCTGCCCATCTCCAATGGATGGCTTCATAAACAGGAAAAGATAAAAAAGAAAAAAATAGTATCGAGTACTGTAACATCTATAGGCATTTCACCACCACAGGTCTGCATAAAATCAATACACTTAAGTGATTCAGCTTCAGCTGCTCAGGGTTTTACTGAGTCATTCACTTCATAGATCTTCTGGGTTAGTTTAAACTATTTCTGTTACACACCTTGCACGAGCTCAAGAGGTTTGACTACCCTGGAGAAGATGTTGAACAAAGACAGGGTTTCCAGCAGAGAATCCCCACTGCTCATTTGCTTTGGACATCAGGCAAAAAGGTCTTGTTGGTTGGTACTAGATTACCCCTGTTCAGAGTATTAAACAAGGTTAGAACTTGAGTTATATTTTCATCCAGACACCGTGACTCAGTGGGAAATGGGTATACCTATTTTGGGATTGAATTTGACCCAAATTTGCCTCTTGATCAGATTGGTCTCTACTGTGGTCTGAAAAAATTGCTGACTGATCACTGTTAATGATTTATATTTCACACATTTCTTTGCTGATCTGTTCCGTTTGTATATGACTGTAAGTGGGTTCCCCAGTCAATAGTAGTGTCTCAGGAATTTGAGACTGTGTCTGGGAGAAGTCTTTTGTCTAAGAGGAGAAGAACAAGCATTTGGGGTGGTGGGGAGGGGGTGGAACTAGACTTTAGTCTTGTCAATAAAGTGAAGGAGGGAATGGGTTTATAAATTATGTTCAGATGCAGCAGTTGTTTTATCTTCATCAGCATTACCCTTTGAGTGAAGAGTAGCAGAAGAGGAAGAGAGAAGGGTCATTCAAAGGGAAAAGGAAACTGAGGGAAAAAGTGAAAAATCATATCATGGAGCAAAGTAAGGAGAGCAGGTGGAACAAGTCTGCTAAGGGCTGGATCAAAAGCCCAGAAGAAATGTGGTAAAGCCCCAGCCAGGCACTGTGTAAGTTTGCTCTGTGCTTAAGGGCAGATTTCGCCAGGCTAGCGATTACGTCTAGCTGGTTCAAGCACCTCACAAACCAGGTAGCAATGAAGATGCAATGGCAAAGAGTTCAACTTGGCTGTTCAGGGATCCTAGGAATGTATTTCGGATGCTGTCACACTGATACCAATGTTTACTTTGTTTTAACAACCATTACCAGCCGGGAAAGACAGGTTAAGGTAGGGCGGTAATGTCTCCATCCTGCAAATGCACCTTTGTTCTCTCCTTCCTTCTCCCCTTTCCTCCCCATTGCCCGAAGGCTTTTTCTTCTCTGCTTCTCCGACCAGATAAGGGCCCTGACTAACTGTGTATTAGGGATGTAGGATATGAGTGATATGAAGCAGATTCTTGACCTGACTTCTATCCAGCTTCAAATTTGTGTATGAAAATGTAATAGGGTAATTTATCACGTTTATTCAGGTAAACAGATAAAATTGCGGGCAGCTAACAACCTTCATTTGTATGCTGAAAATTAGAGGGAAGTTAAGCAGTTAGATAGCTACACCTTTCCCTGACTGACGTGGATTACTCAGAAGGGAGTAATCATCACTCATAGTTTTCCACTGGCAACTTTACCTGATACTGGCAGGTAAAACAGAGAGCAGAGCATGGTGCTGTCATTTAGCTTCGATACTTGTAATTGTAGCAGTTCTTCAGCAAACGTCCAGTATAACCCTTGCAGGACTTTCAGTATAGCTTTTAAAAAGAACTAAGGAGTTTGAAATAACCATGCTGTATATAAGAGCAAACAGTAAAGCGCGTGTGAAGGAGGCTTCATTAAGATTGCTTGACCTATGAGCAAAATGAAAAGGAGGACAAGACAGGCTTTCCTAGTGATTTACTTTCTATGGCCATGAATCATGTTTTTTGCCTCTGTTACTGTGATTGCATTTTTTCTCTCAGCACTGCTCACCCTATCATTATGGGAAGAAAAAGTAAAGGGAATGTGATATTTTCTCAGCAGTGATGAAAGGAACAGGACTCTTCAAGGACATGCTATAAAAGTCGTTAGGACTACAAGATGCTATAGCTTCTTCAAGATGAAAGTACTGTGTACGGTCCTTTTTGGATTAATGTGAGTCACGCTGGAGGATGCTAGCTATACCATAAGTGATATTGATCTTGCATGTTTACTTTTTAACTTATATTAACTTCCTTTTATTTCCCAGCATTTGTGGGCGAGTTCACTTTTGAGGCTGTGAACCCCATGGGAAGGAGCCAGGCAATTCATGCTGGCAGAGAATCTGGCAAAAGACGCTGTTTAAATATTTACCACCATCAACAGAGACTTGTTTAAAAAATGACTGTACGTTTCAGCATATTGTCTTCAAAGGCCTTATTGGAAAAGAAAAAATAAAATAATAACATCTTGTAATTTTTAAGAGAGCTTTCAAAATGTAGAGGAGTATTTGCAAAGTGGTGCAAGTTAAATATATTTTAACGTGGATTGATGTGGTTTTGGCCTTTTCCCTGGTTTTGGTAGAGAGGAAGGGAAGAGAAAGCAGGAGGGTCTGGGTGCTCCACAGTCAGTGAGAAGCTCTGGGGCGGGAAACCACAAAATGAAAAACAGCAGATGTGAAGCAGTGGCTTCTGACTTCCTTCATATGAGCACAAATACATCAACTTAATAACATCATTTAAAACTCCTCTTCTGGGGCCATGGAAGAAAAGAACTAGGAAGTAATTAGTACTAGTCTAAAAAAATCCACAAGAAGCCATTTGTCCTTGGTAAAATGTTTCTCCATATTGCTTTATGGTTTCTATTTATCCGAATTATTCCCTAGACATATAGCAGCACTTCTGATATCATATGAGATTACTATGCAAGATTATAATGTGGACGTGGCTTTGTCACAAAAGACAAATGTTCCTTGAGCCGTGTGGCAGAGCTGTTTGCTGGCTGAAGGGAAGGATGGAAACCCCCATGATACACCAGACTTCAAGATGTAGTTCCCTTCAAAAATAATAACTTTAATCCAATTATACTAGCAGGTTGGAAAATCAGTGGGCTTTCATACTGATGGTATTGTGTGAAATATTAGTTGAGCTATGCCGCTGAATAACTAGAGAGGATTTAATTATGACAGTTACTGGTGGTTTTCAGAACATCAAAGACGTAGCCAGCAGATTATGCAGCAGATGTATTACATGAAGTAGAAGTTGATTGTGATTTTCTGGGTATTTGAGGGTTTTGTACCGAGTGAGAGCATATTTTTTTAATAACTTCTACTACAGTTCTTACAAGTGTTTTTTTTGTTTTGTTTTGTTCCCCCCTCTCCCAGTAGTTACCTTTATCTGTTGAAGTATGATTTTTTTTCCCTTAATAGAAACTGTGGAGAAGAAGCATTGGCTTGTAATTAGCTAAGTACACTTAACATCGTACTACCAAGCATGTAGTTTGAGAGGCTAAAGGTAGATTGATTTATCTTCAAGTTGATGGTTTTTAACTCATGCAACCTGAGTAGTACTTTTCCTCAAAAGGAGTTTAGGCAGTAAGAGTGGTACAAATCTTCTCAAGCTCTGCAAGAATGACAGGAAACATAGGCTGTTATCAACAGAGCAAATGCAGGTCACTCACAGTTGGACTGAAGGATATTCTTTTCCTTTTTGTTAAAATACCCACAGGCAGACAGAAGCAATCTAATTTTTGTGGTGCTGTTTTATTAACTGAGAGAACCTCTTGACATTTTTACATATGAGCTGCATTGTGAGGTCTCAGCTCTTCTGAAGACAGCAGCTACAGTAGATCAAGTTTGCGAGAGGTCGAAGTAGACAGTATAGCACACTTACCGCGTGTACTATGGTTGTTGCTTTTCCACAGTGTGCTAAGTCAATACTGTAAACACCAACCACCTCCAAAACTGGATAAATGCCAGTGCTGAAGTTGGCAGGTGGACATGACAGACCAAGAAAATGATGGCTATGTAGTTGCTTGGTGTCTCCACCACAAGCCAGCTTCCTGTCAGCTGTGAAAGGATGAAACGCCACTGGCATCAATGGGATTGCTCCCCTTTTTACCAGCAGCAGTGTTAATTCTATAGCATTCAAGTACCGCAGGACTTGAGGAGACTTTTGGCAGATTTCTGAGAGAGTCTCTAACCAAGAGTAGTTTTATTTAGGTCTCCCATGAAAAACCACAAAACCAAAAGGCACCGTTTTGGAGAAAAAGCTTGTGATGTTCACAGTAGTGTATTTCCTAATGATAGTGCTGACTATGGTAACAGATATTCATTTCTCTGTTATCTGCCGCATTTAGTTCAGATTGAAATCAGTACAAGTGTGAAAACATCACTTTTTACAGTGTCAGTGTTTGAGGTATTTCTCCTGGGAGGAGCACTGAACTGGTAGATCACTGCTGAGGTCCTTTTGGCCTAACTGGCCTTTTTCAATTCTGCAAAGCTGACAACAGTTACTGGAAAAGCTGAACAGCCTTTGCTGGGATGCTGCATCAGTAGTATGAGAAATGGAAGTGGAACATTCTGGACATAAAATTTCATGGACATATGTTTTGTCAGCATCAAGACATTTGAAGACCCATCTGCGAAGGGTGTGTCTGCTGCTTCTCCATGACATTTGTTTGGAAGGAGGCATAAAATTTCCCTTGTGATTCACACCAGTGCTACAGACTTGGGAAACTCCTGTTCCTTCTCTCGTTATGTTTAGTGTCTCACCCGTGAATGGGAAAGACTGTGGTTTGCTAAGGGTCCCGGTGAAAAAGAAGTATCAAAAAAATTGTGAGGAATCAAATGGTAATTTCTCGTATCATAGATGCTGTGAAACTTAGCTCTTATTGTGGCACTATTAAAATATCTGAAAACGGTTTATTTCTCAAAACTCTGTAGAAAAGGTATTTGTGATGCATCCTTACCAAAATGGGATAATGAATAAGAAAGCAGAAGGCACAATGCAGGACTTTTGTTTCAGAATCATGGATATTGTACATTAGATATTATAGCTTAGAATGGAAAACCTGTTACTTAAAACTGGTGTTCAAAATCTCATGCTTTGGACTATTTTCATTTTCTCTTCCACTTGGGTTTGAACATTTCAAGTCCCTTAGAAATTAGATGTTGAAACTAATGTTTCCAGGAATAATGCATTAAGCTGGAAGGTGCTGGATCCTAAGCACATTAAGCAGTAAATACTCTGAAGTTTCATTGTTGCCACGTACCTTTTGATAGCCAGACCCATAATAGTATAATATGATGCCTCGAACTGATGTATTCTAAGAAGATGAATAGGCAGATATTGACTCTGTCTGCCAGATAGATTTCCAAAGCATTAAATGTAATATTGAACTTGCTGCATGAAATTGTCTATCTTTATTTTGTCTAGGTCGCTTCTCTGTTAATTGTGATCTGTAAGTCTAGTTACAAATATTTTTAAAAATACTGTCAGGAAAGCAAATCCCATATTTGCAGTCCTAGTGATAACCTGAACACTTCAAAATGCTTCTACATCTATGCAGTTTGAGGTGAATATTGCTGTAAAATCCAGGTCATTTCAGTTGCACTAAATCTGAACCACAGTCTCAAAGGTTTTTGGTATTATATATGCCTACTGAGTTACAAAAATGGGTTTCCTCAAGGCAGACTTTCTTAGCATGGGCGCAGTCTTACAGTAAGGTATCAAACTGGTCTTTTTTATAGAGCAGAGCTGCCTCTGTCTCATACTAGGCAGCTCAGATAATGGGGAGATGAAATGCAGAACAACTGCTGAGTGCATACGCATATCCTTAAAGGGATCTATTTTGTGGAATTAGAGAAAATGGAGTGTGTTTGGAATAATCTAGCTAAACTACCAAATATTCAACTTTCGGATATTTTCATTTGCCTGTGAAGGTAAGGAGATTAGTGTTTGCCTACAGAGGAATCACATTGGATCTGCTTTTTAAGTTTTTACAGGATATACAGTTGGATAGGCATATCTGTAGGGTTGAAATGAGAGAACTGTCTCTCATTTGTTTTCTCCAGTCAAGCATAAATCTCTAATTTTAAGGGCATTCCACTCTTGGTTTAGATTTGTTTATTTTTGTTGTATAGACCCCATTTTAAATCCAGTTTAATGAGCTGTTTATGCAGTGACAGTGTTTTTAATATATGTTTAGGTTCTATGCAACTCTTAAGTAAGGCAATGATGTGTGAAGAGGGCATGAATTAATAATAGGGCAAAGGCAACTGAGATGCCTCCGATGTACCAGACAAACAAGATTTCATCATGGGTACCCGTCTCGCAGTTTGCTGGCCTCTGCCTGAGACAGGCAGTTCAAGCTGCCACTTCTCTCCTCAGGGGTAACTGCTTTTGCTGGCCCTGATGCATCCTGGAGATAGGTAGGACTCCCAGCGTGGTGCATGAATGGTGTTAATGATGCTGTGGTTGACAGTGTGGGATGAAGATCAGGGAATGAAGGAATGCCAGGAACCAGCATTTCATCCCATATGCCATGTGCAGGACAATTGTTCCGCACTTAGCTCATTCCATATGGGTGAAGTAGAATGTTATCAAGACTCAAGCCAGCACCTCTAATCAGCTCAATAGTCAGCTTCACCCAAGGCCGTAGCTGGCCAGCTTGAGAACCTCTGCAAGTATTGGAAAATTATTGCAAGCAAACACAGACCCCAGAAAACCCAAAGCGTCTCTGACAGGGAGCATGATGCATGGATATTAGCTGGGCAAAACTTTTCAGATGCTTTTTCCCCTCCAGCTTTTCTAATTGTGGCAGATCTGCATGGGGCAGTTTGGTGACCTGAGCCTTGCCACAACTCAAGGTATGACAAGGCCTTTCAATGGTCTTTATGTGTGCCTGCTTCCTGGGCACTCGGAGCTTCGTAATTTGTCTCCAGACATATCTTGGATATAATAACAAGAGTAATTAAAACTCAAATAGCAATTTGGTGCTCTGACCATCTGGGATCCAGTCTGAGAGATGAGATATAGTACAGACCCTAAAGCTGTTAGTAAGGTAAGCTTTCTTACTCTTTTTTTTTTTTTTTTGTAATTAATTTAAATGGTTCTTAAATGATTTTTAAATGAGTTCATACTCACAACAGCTTTGAAAATCTGTGTCTTGCCGGTGGGATCTGACTGCTGCTTCTACTGCTGTGTCTTGGTCTGATTCCCAGCAGGAAAAACTGAGCCTCTGTATCAGCTGGGTGCAACCTCAGCACAGTGATAAAGGAAAGCAAACAGAAATAGTTGGAAGCTTTTCTAAATACCATTTACAGAATCCCTTTTCTACTACATGGACCCCCGGAGAGAAAAGAAAACAGGGAGGAAGAGGATATTACATGTGCTTTATTACCATAAGCATGTGATGGCTGTGTTACTTGCTTGTAAAGAGGATGCTGAGAAGTACTGAGTGTATGAAGTTAAAGCTGATGAAAGTGTAATACACACTAGTGTTTTGTGGAATCGCACTTTTTAACAGGGTTTTCTTTTCCCCTGGTAGAATAGCCTGGAAAGGTTGAATTGGGTTTTATTCCACTCAGGCAAGGGACTACCCATCGAGGTATAAGGGAGGACCTGGAAGAATGACAGAGCCAGAGCAGTTAATTCCGGGCCCACCTTTGGGCTTGTACATCCCAAGTATAGCAGCAAAGAGGAGTTACAACTGCACCAATTCTTTTCCAACCTGAAATAGTGTCTCCATGGAAGGGGTGTCACTCCAGTGCTGCCATTCCTAGGCTCATTAGAGTTGTTAAGAGACAGAGCTAACACTGTCAGGTGCAGTGATTTGCACTGATGCAAAAAAGCAACTTTTACATTAAGCTAGCATGGCACTGTACCCTGTGACCATGCAGCTCATTTGGACTTAGGAGGGCTTATGCCGAGGCTGTGTGTCAGACACTGAGGTGCTTGATATATCTCATGCCTCCTTAGCTGGGGAAAGCTTTCTGTGAGTATGATGGAGTTAGACTTCCAAAAGCCTGTATAGGAGGACCAATGAGAATGAATTCCAGTTAGCAGCAAAGGGGAAAGGGAATCCATCCAGATGCCAGATGCTGGGTTCAGCGGAAAAGGGAAAACGGATGATCATTTCTGTGAAGGACTTCTTTTAAGTTACAGGTGAAGCTGGGACAAGTGAGAAACTCTCTCTCTCATCTAAGATTGGACATAGGATTTTGGCCAGGTGAAGAGTTTAATACTGACTACACCATTTTTGTTATATTAAAAAACTCTGGCAGAAAAACATCCTGAGATTTTTCATTTTGCAGCCAGCACCACAAAACACAAAATCTTGGCAGCCCAGCCCAGCTGTTAGCAGCGTTGTCCCTTGCTTTGCTGCAGTGGTGACTGCAGCAGCAGTAGTTTGAAGGGCTGATGCTGCTGCAGGTTGCCAGCCAAGCCCTTATACTGGCTCTTGGCTAGCCCTTTTAGAGGGCAGCCAGCTGATGTCTCCACAATACTGTCAGCTTCAGGGCTGTTGGTCGTACAGCATGTACCTTTTAGTATCAAATACGTTTTGTCACCAGCAAGATTTAGGACTAAAGCAGCCAAAAGGCACTCTTTTCAGGGCCACCAAAAGGTGCATTTTTCTACCAGGGGGTCCCAATATTTTTTTTCCCCTTTTTGCTCTTACTCTATGCCTTTACAGACACTTAACAATCCCTGCTTGAAGATTTGCACTGTGGTGGACAAGCCTGGGGTTAACCTGAGCAGTTCTGCCAGCTGTCTCTCAGACCTGGGTTTACCAGCCTGATCTCAGCTCTCGGCATTTGTGATCCACGCTGCTGAGAATTATCAGGCCCAAGAACAATTAATGTCACCAAAAGGCAGTTTAGAGGCTTTAATTTCAGTCCCTCTTTAGCAATTGTCTATTAAACTGGCTGTGGATCTTGCAGAAACTGTATGAGGTACCCTGGGAAGAGGAGGGATACCAGGATGCCGGTGGGAATTGCCACTGAGGGTTTCCGTACCGGCTTCCGAGCCCTTTTCAACTCATTCCCAGGCCGTGAGCCAGGAAAAGTTCCTGCTCAGTTCAAGCGTACCAGAGTGTGATTCCCAGATATGTTAGCTGTGTCTGGGGGATGCCTCGTGGTAAGAGTAAGACTGTACAAGTAAGTACAGCTGAGAAGAGTTCAAGGAGAGCAGGAGGATAGGGACTGACAGGACTAGACAATTTAATTGTGAGACAATGAAGCCCTTCCCTTCTCCCTCATCTGGGCAGCCAGGCAGTCCCTTCAGCTTGCATCTGAGGAGCTTCTCTTCAGCACTTAATTTGCGACTTTTCAGAGTCCCACTAGACACAGGGGAAATAAATAAATACATACATACAAAGATACATACATACATAAAAAAACCCCTAGAAAATGAAACAAACCAAAATCACCACCAGAAAAACAGAATCAGTGGTGGGAAGGAGCACTTGGTTTTAAGTGGGTCACATATAGAAGAAACTGCAAATTTCTTGCTCCATAACAGATCAATTCCACCCCTGGATGCTGATCACGATAGAGGAGCTCTATTCATTCTGGTGCTCAAACAAGAGGACTGAAGAGGATGGCATCCTGGAACAGTCTTACATCACCTTGTGAAGGACTGGGACAGTATCTCCACTGAGAGTTTCAGAATAACTTGTTTTACTGCTTGGGACCTGTAGGCCTGAAGCCTTTGAAGAGCCAGGAATGGGGCTAGTTCAGCCCAAATAGTCTTGCAGCTGTGTAAGAAGGAGGGCAGCACGTTTGTGCATTGCCATCTAGAGATATGCAAACAGACTGACAATTTCTGTGCATCCTTGTAAAAAGTGACCCTCCAGAAGGATGTCCATATAGACACTCTTGCTTCTTTGCCTCAGGTTGGAAGACTTTTGGGACAGATAGGGATTGACTAAGGATACCCCCTTGGGATAAGAGGAAGGGAGAAATTAGCATCCCAAGAATACCAGTCTATTGTAGCATGGTGTGTGGATGCTGTCCTCCAGCCAGCAGGGTAGAGCAGGATGGAAATGAATGCTGCCAGGGGAAAGCCTACCCCAGCCTACCCTCAGCTGTGCTGTGTGAACACTCATTCCTGTATTCCTGCCCTTGCATATCTTCATTTCTAATGGCTTTTCTTCCTCTCTGCCTCATTCAGTTTGTCACATAGTCTGAACTTGGGTTGCAGCCCCATCAAAACCCTTCAACCACCATCCTGCTTCCCACCTCTTTGGTCCGACTTAACCTTCTTACCCCCCTCCTTTCCTGAATGTTCCCAGGGGAACACAAGTTGCTGCTAAATGCCAAAAGATACCCCTCATCCCAAAATAAAATAAAAAAGCGATATCAAGATGTGAATGTAGTGACTCTAATTAAGTGTCTAATTTCATGGCAGTTTTCCTCTCTTACCCTTTGTTCTTGCTTAGGTTTTGCTGTTCACTCTCACTCCTTCACTTCTGCAATAGCAGCAAATTCCTCATGACAGAGGATTGTCTTTTGCTTGTTTAATATGTTTATCTGTTTTAATCACTATCTTAACGGTAATTCTGAAAGTATAAGGCACAGAGTAGTTTCTGTACCCAAAACATACAGAGACACCCTATAGCATATTACTGGAAAAGTCTATCTTATTCCTATGAGTGTAACAGCAGATCATCTTAACAGGAAATAAAATGACTAATAGCAACCGGCCTGCGCTGCTCCTGCGACAGGCCAGCTTGTTGAGAGTGCTTTGGTGACTGATAAGATAAGGGAATGGAAAAGAGTCGTTGAGAGGCCATTTCAATGAAACTTAAATAAATCTCACGTGCTGTAGATTGGTTGACATCCTGCCCTAATATTTCAATGTTATTATTAACCAGAAAAACAAAATCAAATCAAAGTTCCCAAGGCACAGCAAAACAAAATGAAAGTTCCCAAGGCACAACAAACCAAAACAGGCTAAATAAAAATATGCTCAAAGACATGCATAATGTATTAACTGTATTTTGCTTCATTTGTAAAGAGCAAAAGAGAACAAATAACCAGTGTTTTGGCCCCTTATGGGCCTTTGTCAGGGACACACTTCTCTGATCTGTTCAGTGGGAAAAAAGAGTTTTAAAAACATTTTTTTGATAGAGTTTTTCAAGCTGCCCTAGAAATATATATTAAATGTTATATGTTCTTGGGTTTTATTTGTAAGAGGATATTTCCAGCTCTCTGACTAATTGGAGGAAAGAAATTTGTGCCACAAATAAAGCAGCCAGTTTAAATCCACAAGTCTATCTTTAGCACACATCCTCATTCATTAAAGTGGGTGCTACTGAGCTGTACAGAACAATTTACATGCATGTGGGCTGCCAGGGTTGGACCTTGAAACATAGTTTCTGTGATAGCCTCCTCGAAATGGCAAGTAATAAGTTAAAAGCTTTTTTTTCTTCCCATCTTAGTCATAAATTCTCTTCCTATGTAAGTCTAAGTAAAGTAGATTTAAAGACTGTATTTTAAAATCAAGTGGTTGGTTGGTTTTGGTTGTTTGTTTTTTTTTTTTTTTTTTCCATGACAAGGGAGTATACTGCAGATGCTTTAGAAATTAGAGCCTTATTTCCAGTGCGGAAACAACCGTTCTGGCTCAAGTGCTGTCCTTAGCCTCGCTCCTGTCCACATGCTGTCTAGTCCACACCCAGCTGTCTGCTGGTTTGTGCCAGAGCTTGCTGACCCAGCCATCGCTTGGAAACTTGTAGGAAACCATGAAAATATGACCTAAATAGAATAGGGTGGGTTTTCTGAGGGACTTCATATCCTCTTCTGCTCTTAAAGCACTCTCTATGTGCTGTGGTGCTGTTGGCAGATGGAAACTAGCGTTTTTAACAAGTTCATTTTAAAGGTGTCAGATTCTAGGTAAACATAACATAACAAAACAAAATCAAAACAAAACAGATCTTATTCTAGTTCCTGTTGGATATACACCTGGATATGTAAAGAAAAAGTATGAATTTCAAACCTTTATCTAAAATGAACGTTGGAGAAATATGGCTATTTGTCTTTACAAACTTACAGTGAAGTGTGTGTAAGGATTTATTTTGTTGAACTAATTCTCAAAACAGACTCAAGGCTTCCTCTGTGACCTCTTTATGCTCTGTGGAAATACCTCTCTAATTTTTTAACAGGTTCTGTGTTCAAAAGCTTAAAAAAACTAACCTGGAGAGCATGTACAAAAGTAGAAGCTTGTATTTCAGAGGAAAGCCCTACTTGTGTTTGTGGGGTGCAAAATACATCGTATGCTGCCGTACATGAAGACCATCCCTGGTTTTGGAAATTGTTTATGAGACGTTTCTTTCCCTGCTGATTTCTTGCTTTTATGATCTTTAGTACGCTTGTGTACTTGCAAGCACAGAAGTTCAACTGCACAAGTGGCTGTTGCTCTTTGACCATGTGGCTCTTAGGACTAGGCTACTGGAGGCCCTATCTCCGTCTTTTCCAGAGGTTACTTCTGTTTGTAGTCTCACAGTCTTCAGTATGGGAGCTGCCTGTGCATGCAGCTTTTACATTATTCTGTTATTATTTCCATTATTAGCTCATGGCACAGATGCTTTAGTGGTGGACACATTACAAATGCACCTACAAGTCACTTGCAGGCACAGGAGGAATTGGCTTTGTTCAAAACATGACCTTAATTTGTGTGGCTGTAGTTGTTTCAGTGCAGACATTTTGCAATTTTAGTGTTTGTGCAAGAACCAGTGCTTTAATTTATTCCAAGACAGAATTCTTGCCACTCTTTGGTGTTCAGTGGACGCAGGCTGGTTTTCCAGAAACTTTTCATGTGCCAGGCTATAGGGATGTGTAAGGATGTCATTAAGATTCTCCCTTGGAAGATACCCCCTAATATATGATTGCTGTTTCTGGGGGGAGTTTTTTATTTTTATTTCATTCAAGTTTTTCTTTGCTGAAAGCTTTTTGCCAGTAGTTGCAGGCTCCAAAGTTGATGGTAACATGGCAAAGCCACATCCCATAGCTAACATCCTAATTATGTTTCTTAAAGTCTCTGTCAGGCTGATTTGTGCCTAAAGAGCAGCTTGCTAAACTGGAAGTGAGCAGGCTGGTGATGTGGGTAGGGAAACTGTTTGGAGATATAATGACCCTTCCTTCTGTCAAGGGCATCTGCCTGCTCGTTACTGCGATGGCGTGGAGTCGCAGAATCCCTCAGGTGACCGCGCTGATTCCTACTGATGGACAGTCAGAAAGCCTCCTTTCATCTCAAGCAGAACCTGTTGTATGTGGATGTTGACTTGGTGAAACACATGTGTATCCCCTCTAGGCTTAATTATGTAACACACAACAACTGGGAGTGAACGTGGTGGCCAGCAAGAAGCTCCAGCAAATCTCCATCCCAACAGTCTATCTAGTTAAAAATAGTGTTTTGGAATCTACACAAGCACTGCTCATTCCTCTAGTCCGTAGTTCAAAAAAGAATGTATTTCCAAATCGTGACTTTGCTCTTCTCTAAATAATTTAAGACAGCAGTTTTCAATCTTAATTGTGGTGTTAACCTCTTCCAACCACAAAAATCACTTTGTGGCCTTGGTCCCATCAGATTATTTTAAATAAATACAAATGTAGCAAGTGCTTCTACCCCTACTAGAAGCATTTTACAACTGTGTTTAAAGCCACGGACCTTGGTTTTAGAGAAGGCAGTTCAGTCAAAAAGATCACTTTATCTTTGCATAAAACTGATCATCTGATACCATCAATGCATAAATTTTGCTGTGTCAAGACTTGATCATAAGTAAATCTCAATAAGAAACCAGTATCAAAAGAAATCAGAGTAAGCTTTTTGCAAGGCAAAGCAAAGTTAAAGGGGAAAAAAAAAAAAAAAAAGAGTAGGTCTGTATATCTCAATAACTTCTGACATTTTAATGCCTTCCCTCCAGGAAAATGGAAGAAGTGAACGATGTTTCTGATCTAGAATGGACTTGTTGAAAGTGTTGTCCACATAGTAAATCCACCCTGGCAGAAAAGTATCCATGACAGAGGGTTACTCATCTGAATAATATCTTAAATATTAACCAGAATTTGTATTTCGTGTGCAGATTTCCCAAGTCATTGCACTGATTGAGAACTTTTGCCAGCTGCTCCAGTTCTTTGAGCACTATTCCTGTCATAAGAGCATCCTTCATTCTTGTTCTTTTCCTCCAGTAACAAAGTAAGAAGAAACTCAAATTTTGCTTTCTTATGATCAGCTCTGGTTATGGACACAAGTAGTGCTGCTGGTGCCACCGTTAAAAGAAAATCGTAATGCAACGTTGTTTTTTCATTAGTAGAGCCAGCATTTGCAGTCCTGATAAAAGCATTCTCCTCCAGGCTGTTGTTTTCTCTAGATCTGCTGCTGCTACTGTGTCCCAGGCAGACTTCGTGGTCTTAATACTAAAATGCCTCTTTGCTGAGGGATTTACTCACAAAGGTGGTAGATGCATTGTTATTTTTCCTCCTACATGCATATGTAATTCCTTATTGATATCTCTTAGAAATTCTTCCCTCCTGCTATTAGTGGTCTCATTTCTAGGTATACGGAGGTTGCAGTATTGTGTATTGGAAATGCAGCTTTGTAGAACAGTGAATGATTTTATTTTCAGGATACCATTGGTTTGGATAGAAGATGTAAACGTCCCATCTCTTGACAAAGATTGAATGGATGGCAGTCTTTTTTTTTTCCTTTTTCTTTCTTTCTTCTTCATTTTTTTTTTTTTTTTTTTTAATACTGGGTTACAGAAATGCCTCTGCAGTCAATTGGTTTATACCACCTTTGGCCCGTTTTATGATCTGTTCATGCCGGTACTACACAGTGTTTAATCATGCTACACTGATACTAAAATCTGTGTTTGTGTGATACAGTTCGGTTATTATAATGGCCAAATTACTGCTGTTTTTATTCCTGTTAGGATCATCAGTAATTTAAGCTCAGTTGTAGCTGCTTCATACTAATAGTCAAGTGGTTATGTGCTTGGAAATATTATGGCGTTCCTTACCTTTCTCCCCTCATTTCTGTGCAGTCTCTCTCTACTGGCTGGTCTGTCTTACGTGTGTGCCTGCTACTGCTCTGGGCTCAGGTGGCCAACTCTCATCTCCTTGTTTCAGTGGTAGTCCACTCATAGCAAAAATCTGTATATTTTGCTCACACTTGGGAGCACATTTCTAGGGCATTTTGTTCTAACTCCGCACTCTGCAGCCTCCTGGATACTTTCAGCTGAATCTAGCTTAGCTAGAAGAGATTATTGCCCTCCACTCAGCCCCTGTGAGACCACATCTGAAGTACTGTGATGGGTTTTGGGCTCCCCAGTACAAGTAAGGCATGGACATACTGAAGCAAGTTCCCTGGAGGGCCACTGAGATGCACAGAGAGCTGGAGCAGAGGATGTCCAAGAAGCTGAGAGTTCTGGGACTGTTCAGATGAAGAGAAGGTCGTTCAGGGATCTTACTGCTGTCTATGACTATCTAATGGGAGGCAGTAAATAAGTCGGAGCCAGACTCTTTTTAAAGGTGCATGGTGACAGGAGAAGGAGCCACAGACACAGTTTGGAAGATATGAAATTCTGATTATATATATACATTTGGGGTGAAAAAAATTCACCATGGGTGTGATTAAACACTAACACAAATTGCCCAGAGAGGCTGTGAAATCTCCATCCTCAAAGATATTAAAAACTTGTCTGGAGGAGTCCCTGAGCAACCTGCTCTGAGCAGCAGTCTCAGGACCAGATGATCCCCAGGGGTCCCTTCCAATGTACATTGTTCTATGATAACCTTACCATTGCAGGCAGAGAGTAGATGATATGGGCAACTCTGGTAATCAGTCTCCAGAGAAGTAGAATTTTGGGGGATAGCTAATCATAGAATCATAGAACAGCCCAGATTGGAAGAGACCTCAAAAGATTATCTGTCCAACTTTCTGTGAAAAAGGGAGCCTAGATGAGATTATTTAGCACCCTGTCCAACTGCATCTTGAAAACCTCCAGTGATGGGGACTCTACCACGTCCCTGGGAAGGCTGTTCCAGTGGTTGATTTTTCTCACTGTAAAGGTTTTATTTCTTATGTCAAGATGAAACCTCTCCTGATGTAACTTGTACCCTTTGTTACCCTTTGTCTTTTCCATGGAGCTCCTTATGAAAAGAGAGCTCCATCCTCTTTGTAGCCACCCTTTAAGTACTTGAACACTGTGATGAGAACCCCTGTGAGCCTTCTCTTCTCCTTGGTGAAGAGAGATAAATGCTGAATTAAATTCCCCTCCAGAGTTTTCTAAACATTGGCACTGAAAGAGCGGAGAGAAATATGGCTTGCAGAAAGGTGAAGGACAGAAACCAGAACTCTAGCCAATTCCTCTTCTATTTTTGGAGGACTTGGAGAGGAACAGGGCACATGATACTACTGTGGACCTGTGGTTTGTCGAGGACTCAGCCAATAGACAAATGATTTGGAGCACTGGCTGACTCCTGTCCCTCTGTGTGGGGGCCGTAAGCAGGATCCTGACACAGCACTTGCAGCTAGGCAAGGCTGCCTTACTTCTTTTGCTCCCTGCTCCACTGTCTGCCTGTCTTCAGCCTCTGGGAACACCCTGGTATTTATTACTTTTCCCCTGGGTTGCATGTTATAGTCTTGGATAGATGTGAGTCAGTTCCAAATCCTGTCTTTCCCTCCCACTTGTTCAAAATCCAGCTGAATTCAGCAAGTATAAAAGTGCTGACCTACTGCAGCCAGCTGCAGTCCCCTACCCCCTTTCTCTTCTGTTTCCCTCACTCATTTTTCAATTGAAGCTGTTCCACTCTTTCTGATTCTCAAAATGGGAGCCGTGCTTTTCAGTGCAGAAACTTTCTGCCCCTGCCATCAGTCACTCAAGGAGTTCATGTGCCAGCTGCACCAGGTTAGCAAAAGAATAACCTGTACCATAAACATGTGCCGTGAGAGCCAGCTAGTCCATAATTCACTTTTCGAGTCTATAGCGTGTTTTCCTCAAAAAAATAATTAATTCAGTTCATCATTTCAAGTCTGTTATGAGCAGTAATCTCAGTAAGGCACTAATCAGCAGCATAAATCCTAGGAAGTCCTTATTTATAAGTATAAATCTTACTGCAGCATCTTCTGATCAGTAAGATGGGTCTTCTGCTGCCTGGTCAGATGTCCTCCATGGCATTGCTGGCTGGACAAGGGCAAACAAAAGCATAAGAATGCCTGTGTGAATATTCACTTCCCTTCCTTGTACAGCAATCTGTCCCCAAACTGCTGTTCGTTGATACTTTTGGCCCTTGGCCCCCTTCCCTCAGTCCCTGGACCGAGGAGTCACAGAGGAGTCAGCTGTACAGAGGAATCCCAATCTGTGTTGCCTTGTGCAGTAAAAATAAGGCTGTCTTTCATCCTTTGGGCACTGGAGAAGCTGGAGAGGAGATATGAACTCCCAGGCTTTGTGCTCTGCAGGTCAGTAGAAGAAGAGGAAACGAGACCTATGATGTGCAGAGGTTTCCAAAAGTGGAAGCAGGCTCCGTACCTGGCATTGCAGATTTGCGGGTGAAAAAATACTTATTTTTCATGATGAAAAAACTGAACATTAAACAGCACCTGTAGTTTACTTGCCTTTTGGCTATCATATGAGAAAGGTCCACAGCCATCAGGACACTACTGTTTAATATTTCCCAGCTTTTGGCAAAGCTGAGTATGAACAAGTTGCGACCTGAGAATCGCTGGAAATTGAGGGAGGCATGAATTTACTTTTTTCTCTGGGAATTTTTTCCAGAAAAGTAAATAGGACAGTAAGGGGACATTTCTTTCATTGTCAAGATGATGGAGAATAAAGAAATACTGAGATCGACAGTCTGGAAACAAAGGGATGTGCTGTGATGGAGTGTAACCTTACTGTGTGAATTAAAAGTAGATAGCAAAGAGCTATCTACAAGTGAGCAGCTCTCTGCAATATCTCCATCAAGCCTAAGGGAGCTGCAGTCCAGGGCACTGAGTGTCCCTGCACGCTCCAAGCCAAGTGTCAGCCTGCCAGAAGACCAGGAATCACAGGGGTGGAAATGACAGGCTGCCACGCTGGTCCGGCCGATTGAGGGGATTTTTTCAATAAGCCAAGAGTTAAACTTTGTGGCCAAGAGTTAAACCTTGAGGAACCTGTGTCAAACAATCCTTTTGTAGTTCATGTGTTTTATATGTATTTGTACTGTTAAAAATAAGTCTTATTTGGAAATCTTAATTTCGAAAGCTTTTTGGTTTTCCCCTTTACTTACTGTTCTTGCACTATAAAAAGGCATCATCTGCTCCTTTTAAAATCTACTGTAAGCTGTAAGACTTGCATAACAAATGCTACATTAAGATAATCAACCTCTTCAGTCCAGTAGGTCATGGCACTGAAATTGCTTGTTCTTGAAAGCACAAAATCCTCAGCTTTAGAAACCCATGAAAACATGCAAATCACTCAAAACAAACCCACAGAGAAAAAACCTCCCCATCCCCACTGCTGCCCTGCTGTGGGAAAGACCTTTTTTGCTCTCCCTGATTTCCCCCCAGAGTGAAATCACATTCACCAGTCAATACAAAATTAATAAAGGTATATAGAGCATGTTGAGCAAACACTGACATATCCCCAATGGTGAATTTACATCCCCCCCATTCTGTTTAAAATTAATAAAGGAAGACAGAACAAAACCGACATGGGAGAGTATAAAACCCCACATGCAGAGCCCGCCAAGGCTTGGCACTGAGAGGAAGCTGCCACGCTGGAGTAAGTGGCTCTAAGCGTTAGGCAAAGCATGCATTGGAAATGCCGGTCTCCATTCTTGGCCAGGTTCAGGAGGGCTCCCTGGCAGCGTGCCCGGTGGATTTGTCACCCAGGAGTGGGCATTGCCTGAGTTACTTGTGTTCGCGATGTTCCTGTGCCATTCCCTTTTCCTGCAGATGATGTGCAGGATAAAAGATGCGGTTACAATCAGAGGCTTGCTCAGCTGCATCCCACCTCACACTTGCCTTTTGCCTTTGTCTCTCCCACAAGCACACACCGCTGTCATTGGCCTGCAGTTATGGGACTGTAAAAATGTTCTGTGGTCTGAATAGCCAGACAAAGGCTTCATCGGCCACTGTGATGGACCAGGGAGTGCCAGAGCAGGGGAATGCAGATAGCATGAGTGTCCGTGGCATTAGTGCCCTTTGGGAAATTGCCCTATTTTAGTACAGAAAGTAGATGAGAGTCCCCAAATACTGCCTTGGGTAAATCTACCGGAATGATTACTAGGCTCTCAGGTACCTCTTTATGAACTGGGAGGCCTGGCATGGAGATCGTATACCAAGAAGATGGGCTGTAGCAGTTGTCCTACACCAATTAAGCATAATCCTTTATACTCAAAGCGATCAGTGACCTCTTCTTACTGGCCTGTATAACATCTGTAGCCTTCAGAGCCATGTAGATCTCCTCCACAGGTGCCAGCCATTGATCTGGCTGCAGAAACTTCCCACAACTGATTGAGAGCAGCTGGAAACTGTCCGTTTTCAAAATGGTTACGGCCACACATTTCTGAAGAGATGAGTTGTCTTGTATTGCATGCTGGCTTCGGGTTAAGCTTTATCGCTATGATGTTCTGTAGACACTGCCAGTTACCCCCAGATTTGCAGTGCCAGTTTCTCTTCCCAGTTAATGCGTATTTTATGAGCCCAGTGTTGATGCTGTGGAGAGCGGCAAGAAGAGGTGTTCCTGCTTGTCTTCATCCTTCTCTTTTTTTTTCTGTACTTGCGGCAGCTGAAGGTGGAGAATGCTGTAGCTGTGGCAAGAAAAAGCAGCCCAAACTGCTGTGTAGCATGATGGCTGGTGTGCAAATTTACAGCTGCCTGGGAGCAAGGTGTCAACCGTCTTAGGCTCCTCATGTACCAACTCTTTACATTGCCTCAAAAAGAAACTGCAGCAGTCTGTGGTGGTCTGTTAGAGGCCTGCGAATAGTACTGGCTGCCCCAAAAGTGGCATCTATGTGGGGACTGGCTTGCGAAGACTCTGGACATTTTTCAAGTTTGATCGCCCAGGTGGGATCAAATCAGTCGCTAGGCATGCCCTTGTGCCCTGTGGGACAGACCCACAGCATCCGTTTAGCTGCACTTCGGTGTGCCCTGGGTACGTGGCCAAGCTGCTGAGCCATGACTTTCAGAAGGATATTTCGTAAGCAATGCCTTATAGCTGACTTAAAGGTGAACTGTTCGTTTGGATGAGGCGACTGTGTGTTAGGTAGGATGAAGCTGTTGGAACAAAACATCTTCCTTCTAAGAAAATCCCTTCCTGTAGGCAAGTCTTTAGTCATCTGTGTAACCTTTGCCATCGTCTCCTCCCTGGGGAGTCTTCTCTGTGACCTTTGCTATTCTACCAAGACATCTCATAAATTATTATTCTTTTAAATGGCACTTAGGCTGTCGTAGTGGCTGCTAACCTTGAAGATTGCAGTCTACCCTGTAATTTTGAGAGGGAAGAAAAAATGGTTAAGTGACAGAAGAAATATTGTACTTCACGATAAAACTACTTTTGTGTTTCATTTTCCGCTTAAGTCATTCATATCCCTGTCACTAACCTCATTCAGGTCAAGGGCTTGAGGCAGAGAACGGGCATAATACTTTTGGTCAGACTGATGCATCTGAAGACTACAAACATCTGTAATTTTGAAATTGAAATGAGCGCTGTGTTAAATCCTCAGGCAAATGATATTAAGGCGTAATAGATTACTGAAGTTTACATTTCTTTTGGCAATTCAGACCAAAGCTCTTTTGGCTAGTTATTCCAGATATTAATGAACCCTCTGACATAAAGGGAGCTGCTCCTTATGGCTGCAGCTTGGATCCCAGATTCTGCAAACTTCATAGGAAATTTTGTGTGCCAAGTAGTTGAAATAATAAAGAAAAAATTAATCAGGCACACATTAATGTGAAGCATGGAAGAAAACATCTGCAGCACTCAGTGGACGTCTGGGTAACATACTTGCAGTGCTGTTTTGCCAGCTTACATCTGGAGTGGTTCATTGGAAGAGAACAGATGCTAGTGTGAAATAGGTCATCATAACAGCAGGGTATCAGAACAGAGACTTTTTTTTTCTTGCTTTTTTTTTTAGTAACAGCTATTCCTTTTTATTCACACCAATTATGAAAATGTTAGCCAAGTCTGAAATGTGAATGCATGTATTGTGACAATCCAATACTCTTGAAGGGCATCAAGGTAAAACCTACCCTAATGAGGAGGCTTCAGAGAAGTAGTCCTTTTGCAGCATACACAGAGTATCCTTTAACAGAGATACTACTTTTTGTTAAGATTATGATTCCCACCCCATCTCACCCCCCCCACCCCTCCCCCACGCCCCCACCTTGCTTTATTTTTGTATTTTAGTAGAGATGTTACTGAATGCCTTCTTGGTGGCAAGTGCCCAGAAGTAGAGATGCTAATTCATGGGAGTTTCATCAGTCATTTCAAAGGAGAGGTCACATAGATAAGAAAAATGAACAGTGCGCAGTATGTGAAGCAGTGACATTCAATGAGTCCTTGTCACTAGCAGCCATTAGCATGCAAGCCTGCTGTTATGTTTCGGTGCTTTATGTGCTCTTCTTGACCAGGCAGGGAGCCTTCGGAGCACTGTAGCAGTTAATACCATACAAGTTATTGTTTTTTTCTTGAATGCCTTATATTTTTAGTACCATTTAGATGCTTCTCTGTCCCCTTGTGCATCTAAAATTTTAAAGAGAATCAAAGAATGCATAATTTATATCTGTCCCAGAGGTAATGGAGTGACTCAATGATATCTGTGAAGGGGATGATTTTAAATTTCATGTCTTATGCAAGAGGTGATTTTTATGTGAAAATTGCAAAAATTGGCCTCAGGGATAGCCAGATAATTATCCTTACAACAACGGGTGTGGATTCCAGGGGGATTACAGCAGAAAGCTTTAGTGTCTTGTGTAATCATCGTCCCTTGTGTATCACGGTTGTCATAATCGAAAACATAGCAACTGATAGATCTCAGGGAATATTTTGACTTGGAGTAGCACATGCAGGAGGTGTGAAAAGACAGGTTTGCTTTCCTCTGTTGAAGAATTCATGCAAGACGTGAGACATTTGTTTACTGCTGAAATTCTTTCCTTCTGTTAAAGGAAAAAACAATTGTTTACTGACGTTGGGCAGAACCCATCAGTACATGCTTTCTCACGCAGCACAGTTCCACTAGGCTATTTCTGGTTTCATTTACCAAAAGCGTGGAAGTGCCATGGCTAGAAATAAATGTCTGGTTCTTTGATATGCTATATGTTTGAAAACATGCACTTTAAGGTCTCTATTACAGACAGTTCAAAGAGAATATAAATTGGTGCAGCATTCTCCCTTTTTTTTCTTTTCTTTCAATTCCAGTCCCACATATTCATTGCATTTTCATCAAGACTGTTTTCAATAACATGTCTTTAAAAACAACTTAACCATTTTGTGTTTTGTTTATCCTGGACTTTATTACATTTAAATAACTGTTACAATCTTGCTGCTTCCATAGTTCAAAATGTTTAACATCCTCTAAACCAATTCTACACTGACTTTTAGCATTGTGTATCCAAGGAGACTGCTGATCTTATTTGCTTTTCCTTTGGAAACTCTCTAGTTTTAACTATTCTTTCCACTTCTTGCAGGATTGGCCATGACAATTTGTAACGTTCCTTTGGAAATACCGTGATGGGACTGATGAGGAGTTACCTTCCTCCGTACAGGTCTGTAAACTCTATTGCATTCTTACCATTTCAGCACTTAGACTCCTGTGCTGACTTATCTTTTTTTATCTCGAATGCAAACCAAATTAAAATCTAATTTTATGGTGGAGCAAGTGTTGTGAAAAATTATTTTTGTTTCTTGCAAAATGTTTAATACATAGCTCTGTTCTGCTAAGATTGTATAAATGTAGAGTAACCCATTCGCCTTTCCTTTGAAGTGAATTATTGCAGTTTATAGAGTTGAACTGCAGAAAGTAATTGGGGCTGTAAGTCATTTTCACCTCACCGCTATGTCTTTCAGTATGTCTTGAAACTGCATTACCCTAAAAGGCCCTGCAATCGATTGTTCCCGCCCAGGTTGCTAATATGTGAGTGGCTGTCCCACAGCTGTAGCTGTGGATGTTTCGAGAACCACACTTAGCAAAAGGTCAGCAGAATTCCGGGGGCTTTCTGGTCAGGAGGAGCTCAGGTTCATGGAAAGTTTAAGAAAATTAATTAAAAAGAAAAAAGAAAGTTGATATTTAAGAGACTGTAAAAAGAGCAGAATCATAATGGCTTGTCTCCTGTAGTGTCAGCATGGCAAAGAGCGGTGAGGAGCCTGTAGTTAATGCTATGTCCTTGTCAGCCAGAACGATAGTGTTATAAGCACTGTGGCCTGCGATTGCAGTGATTTAGAGGGTAGAAAACACTCCCCTGCATTTCAATATGTTTTTCTATGCAGCTATATAACAGAGAAAAATTTGATTTCTTACTGCTTTCTGAGGTAGTATCGAACAGCATTTTTATAGAAATCTGCTGAGAAAAACCAATGGGAATCAACTTTTCCATCTAGGTGGTCATATTGTGCTGAGTGGTCACATTCAGAGTCTGTGGGAGTTGTATTTGGATCTAAATAATAATTCTCAAAAAATGTTCAGGTTTGGAATATGCTCTATTTCATTCGCTTGGTTTACCTAAGAGCACTTTGGGTATTATTGCTTTCATTGTTGCCTCTGTAGTCACTTACTATTCCATTAGTCTGTAGAAATTCTTCAGGGAAAGTGGCTTGTAAACCTTAAACAAACCCCAAACCAGGTGGATTTAAGGGATGAGAAGTATCCAAAACAACTTTTAATTCATTCTTGGGAATTATTACGATATGATAATACCTTTTGAAGCCAACCTAGCTCCAAAATGCTTTATAAACTCTTTGAACAGAGGTGTAAACCTCACACAAGGCTATAGCTTCAGTAATGAGCAAAAGCCCTGAATCAGACTAGTTGAGATACTGCAGATACAGATCTCATCGTGATGCCTCAGGCCTGTGTTGAGAGAAAGCTGTGTTCAAAAATAAGTAGCTTTTCAGAGTAATTGCACAACTGTTGAATGATCTGTGTCATGCTGAAGCTTTGACTGCATTGTTTCTTTAATGATGATGTCCTTCAGGGCAAAATTTATGGTTTTCTCTGTTTAGGGGGGAGAGAAAGAAATGCAAACACTGAAAGACACTTAGGATAAAGGGAGGAAACTTGTTGCAGGTGTTGGCATTTGGGTTGTATATATTTTACCAGAAGCAGCAACTTTATAAGGTCTTCCTTTCCATACCTGTCTATGAGCATTGTTTGAATCATGGCTCACCAAAGACTTCCAAGAGCTACTGCTAAATTTGCCAAAGCAAAGTGTGGTTGGTGCTGTGTCATAATAAATTTGATCCAAATGCAGTCAACAGCTGCTATGCAGAGAAAACGTAGGGTAGTCATTTGTCTAAAACACCTTTTAAAAGTTTCCTTGCTCACAACTCTGATTCGTGAAGAATAATGGCTTTGTGATGTACCTACAAATCAGTATTGTGTTGTTTAAAAAGAGGATAAATATGATATTAATTTGATATGTGTTCATATTAGATATATGTATACTAAGTGGCATAAAGTAGTTTTGGTATGGCTGTGCTGCACCTTCATTATAATGCAGAAGTAAAGGAAAACCAATTAAATTAAAAGGCAAGACATTTCTACTGAAAAGGAGATAGAAGGTCTAATTTCCCCTTGGAAAGTATGGCCCTGAGGTATTATCAAAAGGTATTGCATTGGAACTTTGCAAGAAATAGATATTTACATCAATAAGAATGCCATCACAGATATATTTTTCATATTACACAGTTACAAAGCAATTACACAGCAGTTGTCTGACTGAAGGCTGAACTCACCGATCCTCAGCCTGGGTTCGGGTGAAGCTTCTTCAGCAGCTGTGTAGGCATCTCTTGTACCACTTCTCTGTAGCATCTGGTATTGACATTGAAGGAAAACAGGATACTGATCTAGCCAAATAATTAGTTTAATACAGGTCAGCTTTTTCCATTTATCCCATGTTTTTCACTGCAAATTTCCTGTATTTTTTTTCCCCTTATAAGTATCTCCTCCTCTTGCACAGTTCTTGTTTCCTTAATATCTTTTTTTATTTCCTGCCTACAATCCCTCACCCATTCTCCAGAGAAGCCTCTTTTTCCCTGACATCTTTGTTACGTGTTCTTGCATTTTGGAGTTTTATTCATTTATTGCTGGAGTTTCTTAAATTTTTCTATTAGGATCACTAAATAATGCATCTCTCCAAATGCCTTTCGGGGTCTCCTCAAACCTTTGTCCTTGGCACCCCTACAGTGAAAGAAGTGTCTTGATTTTAGGGGGAGCAGAGAAAAACAAAGGCAGTGAAAACAGTTCATGGCTGCTGCATGGGATGGGAAGCCCCCATCTCCCAGGACATGTGGTCAGCTGGGGCTGACTCCTGCGGGGGTTTTGGTGGAGGAAGTGCCACTCCATTGTCTTGCTGCTTCTTCAGTAGTGAAAACACAACTGGCAAAATACCAAAAGTCGTGGCAGGGAGTAAGAAAGGCAGGGAAGAGCCTAGGGAGAGCACTTTTCAGAACCGTGGATGTGCGTGTTATCTGTGTGCACCTTATATGCAAATTACCTGTCTACAAAAAGACAGAAAGGAAAGGGGTTGTTACTACCTGGAAATGTGCCATATGTGCATTTGATGCATATATTTGAATTATTGAAGAAATAGAAACCAAATAGCCTGGTATCTTGGGAAAACCTGTAATCTGGATGCTCAAAGGAAATGCGGCAGAATAAAATGGGAGGGTGGGGTTAGTAAATCTCACAAAGCCGCTGTGGAGGGACAGTTGCGTTTTATTAGGAAAGAAATTAAAACAAGACTGTGAGTTTGTAAAGACTATTGTGTCCAAATCATGGATTGTATGTACAAGCTAATATAAACACATATATGCATTTTTTAATTTTTGAATGATGGCTCAGAAAGTCTGTGACCATCCAACTCTATTTTTTTATTGCCTACAGCAAGATAAGGAGCAAGTGATTATTCGAAAAAGTAGAATGACAACTTGCTCACCTGAATAAGAGCTGTGTCCAGAGCAGGAGTTCTGCAAGAGACTAAAATTAATATGGATGCAGGGGAAAAACCCCCAACCAACCCAGACAGCTGATTTACCTTCCATTGCCTTTTATGTTTTGATTTGTTTCCAAGGAATTTCTGGGAATGGTGGTGAATATTTCCTCTACTGGAGAAAAAGCCCAGAAGCATCCTTAAATACCTCCCTGTTGTTTAATTATAGCTACTTCCCAGAAAAATAGTTGAGAGACTCCTGCAAACTACTCAAAGTGTCCATAGACTCAGGTCAGGAGTAAGGCTCTTTACTAGTCTCACTCCAGTTCCCATCATCTTCTGTTTCAAAGTGATGATCTTTGCTGATCTTAACTCCTGGGGAATTACATAAAAAGAAGGGAGATCTTTAGTGTCAACAGTCAAGAACACCTTAGGGACGTCAAAGATAATTGCTGGCAATACCAACAGGAGCAAAGATGTCTAGATGATCTGTGAGCGATGTTTATCTAATCTTCCAGTGAGGAAGATTTCAATGCCACCCTGTGTAGTCTCTTCCAGAGCTACACAACACTTAAGGGGTATTTCTAAAATCCAAATTATGCTTTATTTACTCCACAGACAGCCATTTGGTGTCTTATAGTGAAGATAAAGAACAGTTGAACACAACTTTTGTTATGGTAATCTGTCAAATATTAGAAGGAAAAATTAGTTTAAATTGTAATTTGTTTTATTTGTTTATCTGTTTTTCAGAGTAAGCATTTGCAGATCCTATAGGTCCCATTCAAAAACATTTTTTTTCTATCTTCCTCTCGTGTACCTGCATACTCCCACGTATCATTAACTTCTTGGCTCATGTGCCAGCATTAAGAAGCTGAATATAGCCAATATGACTTTCAGATGGATACAAATTATATAAAGTAAGCTCAGAATTTAGAAGCTCGGTATTTAATTATGGATAATTAATTACAGCTCAAATCCCTATCAGACCTCATCTTTGTCTAGGTGGAATCACTAGTGTCTTCTCTCTCTTCTATCCTTTAAACTCTTCTCAGTATGATACTAGGTAATGAATAACGTGGTTGGAGAGACAGTAAGAGTGCAACTGATAGCTCTCAGCATATGGATAACGACACATCTTGCACCTTTTCATTGCCCACAAACTGGCTGCACAGAGACATCTGAACAATAGATGAGGTGAAATGGTGGCTATAGTTCAGAAACAATAATTGTTCATTTCCTTTAAAATAAAGACAGCAAAGAACTGCTAAGTTTTCTATCACTAAGGCCCTCAGAAAAATCAATTACGTGTCATGAATAATAATAATAGAATCACAGAATGGTTTTGGTTGAAAGTGACCTTTAAGATCATCAAGTCCGATCGTTAATCCAGCACTGCCAGGTCACCACTAAGAGGAAGGACAGCTGCTCAACTGAACGTCATCAGTATTGACACCTTCCAGGAGGATTAATCAATAATCCCCTTGACCAAAGCAGGTGTCACAACAAGATAAAAGTCATGAGCTACAGCTCCAGTGAGACTCTGTTGCATAGACAGAAAGATATGAATTGATTTCACTTCTGAAAGGCAGTTAAAACATCTTTTCCAGCTGAGAGGAGAAATCCACTGTCACTGCAACTGTCCAAGTCACCAGAAAGAGCAGTGAAACTTGAAGACCTTGTTACTTAAAAAAGCAAGGAGTGTTCAGATGGTCAAGCGCCAACCAAAATGAACAGTTACAGAAAAACCCGCTCTTCTTTTCTGCCACAGCTGAGCACAATGTTGTCAGGTTTATGTCCTTTCTCTCCTGCTTTTTAGCTAAAGTATGCAGAAGGGCTACCAGTTCAAGTAGTAAACATCAAAGACATTTTTGGGGATTTGTGTACATGAGAGAGAGTCATAGAATCATAGAAACATTTAGGTTGGAAATGACCTTTAAGATCATCCAGTCTAACGGTTAACCCAACACTGCCAAGTCCACTAAAACATGTCCCTAAAAACCACTTCTGTACGTCTTTTAAATACCTCCAGGGATGGTGACTCCACTGCTTCCCTGAAAAGCCTGTTCCAAGGCTCCACAACCCTTTTTGTAAAGAAGTTTTTCCTAATATCTGACCTAAACCTCCCCTGGCACAACATGAGGCCATTTCCTCTTGTCCTATCACTTGTTAATTGGGAGAAGAGACAAACACCCACCTCACTATGACCTACTTTCAGGTAGTTGTAGAGAGTGGTAAGGTCTCTGAACCTCCTTTTCTCCAAACCAAACAACCCCAGTTCCCTCAGCTGCTCCGCACAAGACTTGTTCTCTAGACCCTTCATCAGCTTCGTTGCTGTTCTCTGGACATGCTCCAATACCTCTTGTAGTGAGGGGTCCAAAACTGAACACAGTATTTGAGGTGTGGACTCACCAGTGCCAATTACTGGGGAATGATCACTTCCCTAGTCCTGCTGGCCACACTATTGCTGAATGATGGTGAGTTTGATCCTGCAATAAATATATTTGCAATGCTATCACTTAGAAGCTGCCTGTGATGACTATTCAGCTCTTCGTTAATAGCCTTGTAAAAACTCCTTGACACCACCTTAATTCAGAAGCAACCTTTGTTCATCTTCAGAACTCAAACCCCAGCAAATTTCAATCAATATTGTGAGTCATAGTACGGCAAAGCGGTGATTTTCATGAATTTTCAGCCTTCTTTCTAGGCTGAAGTGTAGCACACATAGCACTTTGGGATTGAGAATCCTAAAATACTGGGCTCCAGAATAACTCAGATTTCTAGGGTCAATTATCATTTCAGAAAAGGGAAAATATAGAGAAATTGATTATTATATGCCACAAGTGGGGAAAAAAAGAAAGCAGCTAAACTTAAAGGAAACCATATCAACTTTAATATGAGTTGGTTGTCTCTGTAGAAGAAATGATCCAATAATGGCTGTAGGCAACCATTCAGGAAATAATGTGTTCCTACTTAATGTCATCGATCCCACATTTGAAAAAAAAAAAAAAACACCAAACCATTGAATATTGTGTTCAAGAGGCTTTATAAGAATCGGAGGAAAGCTTGTCCAGACAGTTTGCTCAAATAGCAAAATTGAAAGTAGAAAGATGAGAGAGTATCTTGGGTCAAACCACTTTTTAACTTTGAGCTTTCAGAACCCTATTAAAAATTAACCAAGGAAAAGGTAATATATGCTATTGCCCAAAATATCCTAGAACTCAAAAAAATTTCTTCCAGCTAACTAGCCACAGGTTTGTTTTTTTTTTTCTAGAATCATAGAAAATTAGCAAATTGCTTGAGGGCCCTGCAGCTGCATCAGCTTTGCTGGTACTTCTCATCAGAGCTGTGGCTGACCCGTTTCTGAGGGCCTCCACTGATGGAGATTCTCTGGGCAATTCATCCCAAGACCTAATTTTCATCACCATTAGAAAATTTCTTCTTTCGTTTTCTTAACTTGCAAGTTACTTGTGTCCTACTTGTAATGATCAAGAATGGGTTATTCGCTTTTTCCTTGCAACCATCTTTAGTATTTTCAGGGTCCTTTGTCATGTTTCCCTCAAGTCTTGTCTTCTTTACATTAAACAATAATTTATTCCTTTGAATTTTTGTCACAATTTGTAGAGTACTCACTGTCAATCGATCACATCTTCCTTAAAATGTGGCATCCAGCACTGAACCTAAGGTTATGGTCAAAGTCTTCCCAAAGGGAAGTAATAAGGGACAATTCCCTCATGTGTCTTGTAGGTAGCATTCTCCATTTTATTTCTAATCTGACTTCTATACATATGTGACAGTGACTCTGTTGAAGCTTATGATCCACTGGATAACCTCAGATCCTTCTTAGCAAGGCTAAACCTATTTGGTTATTTCCCGTGAAATGTTTGCTGAATTGACTGTTTCTGACCTCACCTCTCAAAGATAATTGCCAGCAGCTCTAAGATTCCCTCAGTCAGGTATCTACATATCCTAGGGTGAAATTCATTAGGCCCAACCAATTTGAAAGATTTTAACTTATTTCAGTTCTCTCTAATCTACTTTTTCCTATTATGACCTGAATTTCGACTCCTTTGTCTTCAGTGTTACCTATTGTGGCTTTCTGATCACAGCTGATACTTCAAACAGCTTTTCCTCCCATTGAGGAGTGAACCAACTCTTTCTTCTTGCTATCGCTAGTAGCAATATTCTTACTGTTGCACTTTGTGGTTTTCTTAGGAAGGTTTTCTAGTTTTGCATCTCCCTCCCAAAAGTACATTGCAACGTCACACAGACTAGAGAAAGGGCTTTGAAAGACAGCATACAATTTTCATAATATGGGACTCCATAAAGGCACTAGACTTACAAGGGCAATTGAAGACAGTTATGGCAGTACTTGACGGGTAACACAGAGATGTCCCTATTATTACAGTCTCAGTGGAAATCCAGCTTGATCTGATTAATAACAAGGAATCAGCGCCAAAGAGAATAAAGAAAACCGTTTTGGAGGGACCAGGAATCTTGAAAGTAAAGGTCATATGTTAAATCCAGGAGAGGGCTGAGTCTGAAATATGGCACCTTGCTCATAAAATTGTACTAACATCATGGGTTTTGCTTAAAGGAGACAATTTCTTCATAATGCTATGCTTTTAATGTTTGAAGGCCACCAGTTAAGTAGTTAATCACAATGTTATGTGTCTCTTTCCCTTTGTGAGAACATCTTATTTTATTCTTCTCTCTTCACACAGCCTTTTTATGGTTTTGAGGTGGGAAAGAAAAAAGGGGAGAAGGGAAAGGAGATGATTACAGAGTAATAGGTTAAAGACATAACATCTTCTGCGACGAGCTCTAAAACCATTGCCAAATACTCCTTTTTTGTTTGGTTGGGGGTTTTTTTTTTGTGTGTGTGCGAGCTATTCAGCATTGTCTCTGAAATCCTGGCCAAAGTTCTGCAAAGCAGTTGCTGTCAAGTTCTCACGTCAGTCACACATGAGTGAGATCAATCAAATGCACTATCTGGTCCCAATGAGGTGTAGATATACAGAGAGCCGTCTGTCTTCTTGTTGTGGGGCATGGAGCGGTTTGAGCCTCTGATCTTTCTATAATCCCTTCAGGAGCATTCACCTTCAACGCTAGAGACGTTTGCCTCCGGATTTTGTAATGGTCAGTCACACAGTCCTTCCTCTATTAATGCATCTTTGGATTTTCCACTTTTGTAAATCCATCTGTAGGTTCAAATGAGTTGAGATTTCTGTTGGGAAGGTTGTCTCTTGTCAAGAGCCATCCAGCTAGTAGGCATCTTGTAGTGCCATAGAACAGGCTTTCAGAAAATAGTGTTTGATAGCCAAAAGCAACATGCTGTTTAAATATCTTTATGTTACAATAAAAAAACAACCAAAAGTCTACATGGATGTCGTTTATGACAGCATTTTGTTTGTTTCTTTGAAGACATTTCACTGCACATACTGAGCATCGACTGGGCTGCTAGCAGTCTCACCACTGGAATGCATGATGTGCTTAAGACTATTGAGGCTAAACCAAATCCAACCTGGGCTTTGACCTGCAATCCCAGCCCGCGCCCCATCTTCCCGCCCACTTGTCCCCCAACATATGCTCAGGCTACAGACTTTTTGCCTGACACTCCCAGCAGAGAACTGTAAATCAGCAGCCTATGGCCTTGGTCCAGAGGCCATTCCTCACTCCTCTAGTTCTCCTTCTGTACTCCCTTCTGCAAAATTACCCCAAAAGTTTGAAATGCTTAGTTTATACTTCAGTTCACTGGAATTTAGGTGTTCAGGGAGAGTTCACAGACCTACAGATAAGGGTTTACATCTATGTGAATCTCTACTGGTAGATAGGAGTTCCCTCTGCCCCGTTTCCAAGCCAACCAGAAGCTCTGTACCACAGTTAGCATGATGCTGAGTACGAGCTAATGAATTGCCATGATTGGCAGTGTTTATTGTTATAGGGAGTAACAGGCAGGGATGGGCGCTCGGAAGATCTCGCGATGTACGGAAAGAATAGGGACCCTCCCACGAAGGCAGACTAAGGGCAGGGTTATCAGCAGCCCCTCGTATATAAGGCTTTGTAACTACGCAATAAAGGCCATTTGAGCTTCCTCTACATTAGAGTCAGTGTCTCATTTGGTCCTCGCCGGGGAGGAGCGAGTGTCCGGTACATGGGGGTCTGCAAGCCTTGAAGTGGAAGCACAACAGTTTATTAGCCCTGACTCATTGCAGTTAACTTAGCCTCAGCACTGCTAGTAAGTTTATGTGGCTGCCAGTTGCCTCCGACCCTGAGCACAAGCCCGAATTTGCTCAGAATGGGGCCAGCAGGCTGGTGTCAACACCCAGACCATGCAGGCACGTGCTGTGGAAGGCTTTGCCCAACCCTCAAAGCACCACAGATCCCTGGAAACAAATTGCTCTGTGAGCAGTGGAGAAGCCTCTTTTAATGTTTTAATGTTCCCTGTCACCTAAAACTCCCACCTCAGTTTCCCAGTTCCTCCTGATGTCACTGCAGGCAAGGGGCACCCCTGTGCCAGCCGGCCAGTCTGCCCACACCTGCCCATTGGCTTTTCCCGGGCAAAGTTTACACTGGCTGCTCTGCCTTGCCTTCCTCTCCGTAGGCAGCAATTTGTGTGCTGCTTCACAGTCTGGCTGCTGGTTTTTATTAAACTTCTAGTAATGAAATTACCTCATGTGACTTTTCGCCAACTTTTATGCCGTCTTGAAATTTGCTACTGCCCCAGCTCTGCCAGTAAGGGTGTAATAGATGGACAGGCAGAGAGAATGAAATTCATACCTGCTCTTTGCCCTTAGGCTGCATTTTTGTATTATTTTGATACTATATTATACAGATCTGATCTTGGAGCATACTGCCTTCAAGCTCTCATTTCCACACTCATCACCAGAGGTTACCCTCCCTTCAGCTGAGCTTAGTGGCTCAGCAGATTCTTTCTAAATGATTCATGTTAAAAGAAACATTTTTTTTAAGTGGTTGGTTTTTTTTTTTTGATGACCCTAGTATGGCCAGGCAAATGGTTGAAGAAATGAGGCAGCTGAGGGGATGTAGTGGAAGGGAGAATGGTTCAGGAACAAGACCCTGATCTACTCATGAACATCTAGGGATTTTTATTCCTTACTGCAGTGCTGTTATCACCGAGGCAAATCCCTGCTCCCTAGTCCCGTTATTTCTACATGGTTTATATCCACAGTTTGGTAGCCTGTAGGACCTTGTCCTGGTAGACAAACTGCCCTATCAGCCAAAAATTGAACAATAAGAAAGTGAATATGTAAACTATCGGAAACATTTTTACTAAAAAAATTGGGGAATTTGCATGTTCCTGATGTCATTCTGTATTTGTGGCAGCACAGCGATCATGGTTGCATGATCTCCCCAGCATTTTGGTGTTCCTGTTCCCTGGGCAGCATGGGAGATGGCCAAAAACCTGCCCTTGGTCTTTCCAGAGGTGAGGTATAGAACAAAACATTTTGATGTCAATAAGATTTAACTGTGTTATGGTCTGTAGCTGAGTCAATTACTTTGGGTATCAGTAGTATAAGAAAATATTCAAGGACATTTGGGTTTGGCTGTAGGAAATGACTAACATAATGAGGAACATTAAGTGCTATTGCCTTCATGGTTGTTTTGTTTTGCTAGGTGGAAAGTGTAGACTGGTGTGACTGCAGTATTTTGTACCTGGGATTATTACTAGCTTCTTAATCAAGGAAGTCTGAGTACTTTTGCTATGTTGCTACTCTCCAACTCTTCCATGCTCCCCACTCCAACTGTGACAGATTATAGATTGGGCAAGGTTTGAAATGACCCTTGTTTTCAAAGCATGGTTTTGTGAAGAAGAAAAAAGAAGTTACTGCTTTAAGAGAATCTGTCACCATGTCCTCTAGAAGAAAGGCAACAACAATCTTGTCCAATAATGTACCCGTTATCTCTCTCCTGTAATTTATCAGGCAAGAAATATATTGATCCAATTTGCAGGTTGCAGCCTGTAGTTCTCTAAACGTGTCCAAACCCCTAGCACATGATGATGGCCAGAACTTACTCTGCATTTAGTTTGCAGGTGTGTACTTTCCCCTCCCTTCTCCCTTGCGAGCTGCTCTTCTCTTTACAACACAAGCAACCTCTCTTACAATGTTTTTCCTCCTTGGTCTCTTGCCAGCTGTGAATTTTGAGCAAAAAGTAGTGCACAGAAGTATTTATATCCAGGAAATATATGCTTAATTGGAGTTAAAACAAATCTAAAACCTTTTTTTTCCTATTTATTATTCATAAATTGTTGTCATTTTTTAATATTCCATTTGGAGCCAGTATTTTTGTTTGCGTAGAAGTGGCACGTCCCTTTTCATCTCAGAGTCTGCTTTTTAAGGTTGCTTTTTAAGATAACTGACACCTTATCCTTCTCAGAAGATCCTGTTGTAATGATTCACTGTGCTTTACCTGTCATTATGGAATAAAAATGAATGCGAAATCATTAGTTTTCTGATCGATTTAGAATGAGAAAGATAAATCTTCCTTGTTTGTTAGAAACCATTCATAGAGGCTACTATGGCAACAAAATTAATGACAAACAAGGACACCGTTAATTAATGGTTCAGGCTGACTAGAATAAGAAAATCCTGAATCTTTGCTAATTCTATTTACTACCATCCCAATAGCTCTTGGTTATTTGTTTGAAGAGTTAATGTATCTTTTTACTGCACTGGAAAAAAAGAGGTTTATGATAATAGAATTGAAAGGGAGCACAGACTCCATTAGCCTTCTCCCTGTGATCCCATTGGACAAACTAAAGTTTGGGTCATGCTCACAGTGATCCCCTCTGCTGCTGGTAATTTGATGAATGAAGCTGATAATGCCTTTAGGCCACTAAGGACATGAACAAATAGAAGTAGTCCCTGCCTCGAGTGGTTTATAGCCTACAAAGCTGATACATGCCAAGCAAAAAGTAGTACTTTGGGATGCAGGCAAAAAGGGTATTTCCAATTGCTTTTTAACATAGTCCTGGGATGCTAGCAGAGATATTATGCTGATATGTCTTAGTGGGCATGAGATGAGGGGAAGAATACATAGTCTCCTAGGGAAGAGATGAAGAGCCCTTGGGAGACCTGTAGGCAGTTAAGTATATAAACTACAGCCGTTTCCTTTCTACTAAAGTGGGCGTATTATGCTCTGTAAAGCAGGATTGATATGTTTTCTACAGCAGAAGGATCAGCCAAAAAACTGCTTCAAAGTGTAACTTATGGAGAGACTGATCCACTTCTTGGAATAAATTACAGTTTGAGAAAATAAATACATCTGAGAAATATGAACTAGAGAACCAAAAAGTACCCAGTTTGACTTCCACAATGAAATTCCTTCAACGATTGACCTTCCATCACAAAGTCAACAATTGTTGCCTCTGAATAAATTAGGATCAAGCTTCCAAGGCTGTGACAGGGATCAAAAGTAGTGACTAAACAACTGAGAAGCATTTGCTTTTCTATAATAACTCTTCAGGAAAGAGCTAAATCCAGACTATTGAAACAAAAGAATAAACCCAAATATTGGATTCAACAGTATATTACATTTTTCCCCCAGTGGGAACTCATGCAGTTATTACTCCAGTGACTTTTTCCCCACTAGGTTTCATCATTTCTCTATTAGATTGAAAGATAGCACTATAAATCAAAAGTTCTCTGAGTTAGTATTTCCAAAAAAAGATGGTGACTGCTCACCAGGTGAGCACTGGTATGCTCCGTAGCAATGTGTAGGTTTGCAACACCATATGTAGTTAGGCATGGCTTACCTTCTTCTAACAGCCATGTATGTGTCATAGCAAGGTTCCCCACGGTGTAGGACATGTACGTGATTGTGGTCCCTCAATCCTTACTTAGACAGAAGTCCGGAGTTTCCTTCTTGGTCACGTGGCCAAGAGAGCTGTGTTGCTACATGTGGTGATAGCTGTAACAGATAAGCAGTGATGTGCAGTGTCTGCTGAGAGACAAGTTCCTTTGCTTGAAAGTAGCCATCAGAATATTTCTTCCCTTCCCTTGCTCTAACGTTTACAAACCTTAGCTTTTTCTTAGCTAGCTAAGGAAAAGAGGAGGAAAAAGCCTCAGTGCAAATAATAGCAAGGGGGTTCTTTTCAGTACAATAGTAAAGATACCAAAGGCCATCCTTTTTTTCAGATGCTCTTCTGTTTCTGCCACCTATGATATCTACACCAAACGTGGTGTCATCAGGCAGCTACAGCATGGTGGGTTTATGCATATTTACCAATTTGCAAATTATGCCTGCGGAGCTTTTAGCATAGCTGTTTCTTTATCTTTCTGCTTTTCTTCCTTCACTAATGATTCAAAATGCTTACATGCATAGCATCAGAGGGCTGTATTCTATGCTTGCCATTTGCCTTTGTACACCAATTAGGTCTTTGTAATTTAAATGATGTTTTATTTGCTGATTTGGAAGCATCCTTGTTGGTAGAACGAGGTTTTCTTCATCCTGCAACTGTTCTTTGATATAATGATTTATTAAGGTACTAGGAGAAATATTGATCCTGCTAATAGCTTTTGCCTTGCCACAGAATGCCTTACATTTTACTCACTGAAAGGGCCATATTCCTTTTCCCATCATCTGATTGACCATAAATGCTTTGGCCTTTCCCCAGCAATTATCACACTTACCAAAGCGGTGGGTAAAAGTCAGGTATTTATAGACTAATTAGAGAAGTCAGCATGTCCAAATCTGTACTTTACATAGTACAAAGAGTTATTGGACAGCACTTTGAAATTAGGGAGTGGTTCCACACTGTTCAAAAACAAATTAACGAATTCAGAGGAGTTATGTATATATTATCGATTAGGACTGTCTTTCTGACAATTACTGTGTGGAGTTATGTGCTGGGCCTGTGATTTATATACTTACATTTCGTTGGTATTTTCCACGGTGTTCCCGTTCGTCTATCCTAACCTCCTCTTTCTTGAGAAATCTTTCTAATGTTAATACCAGCAAGGTGGTGGTGAAAGCATCAATTTTGTAACCTGTCTGGAGCTGATTCCTGTTGTAGTTTTTATTATCCACCTTGGAAAGCACATAATTCCTATGGTAGCCACAAACTACCATGGTGAAAGAGAATAAGGGACAGCTGCAAGAAAAATAGGGGACAAAGCTTTTAAGGGACACAGTTTTGTTCACAAAAATGAAGCCAAATGGAGATGGAGATGACCTGATCACCTGCAGACCAGGTCGGTGGTGTCTCCAATGAGCTGTTTAAGGTTGTGGACACAGCATTATGCCAAATGGTGTCCTCTATTTTATCCTGTCTTTATTTTCCTTCCTGTAATTCAGGCTCAAAGACTCAAACTGAAGGCAAGCTGGAGTCACTTACTTAATACTAATTTAAAGGAAATTGTTCTTCCTAAGATTGGGGGACTCATTGCTTCAAAGTATTGTTTGGTCAGTATCTTGACTGCCTAGATTCAGATAAAGTTGGGGCATCCCTAGATTCATGTTCCAGAGATATAGCAGTTAGTGAAAACACATAAGTAGAGGTATGTTAATTTTTATGCTTCACAGTTGGAGCTAATTTCTAGCTATTTAGGGGTCAGGAGGACTTTGCCTGTGGGAAGAAGATTATCAGAAATTGGTTTTTTGTAGACCTTTGAAAAATTTCCTCCAGCAAAGACTGTCAAAGACAGGACATAGAGCGAGTTTTGATGCTGTTCAGAAATGTCCCTTGCTCCTGTGCAATCACACACCCCCAAAACTCTGGCCAGAAAGCAGAGAGGAGAAGTGTATTAATTGAGAGCATTGAGGTCTGTATCTCTGATTATGCAAGTATTCGTCTGTTCAAAATTTGTTTTTATTTAACATTTGATACTTGTGTTTTATTTTGATCAGCGTAAGCACCTTTGCTAGTGAAGCTGTCACTTAGGTGAGGTGACTTTTATCATCCACATGTGAGCTAATCAACCTGCATAGTCAATGGAGACAAGTAAGCATTTCTAGGACAGGAATCATCTCAGCTTTAAATGTACATGCAAAATAAATCAGATTCATTGCACCCTAAAAGTGTTTCCTTCTGTTAACATTAAAGGGAGCTGGAAGTGACTAGCCTAGAGGGAAGTGTCCAAAGTTCAGTCAGATGAACCCATAATGATATGGTTTGTGAGGTGAATTACCTCATCTAAGTCCCCAAAGGGGAAAAGATGCTGCTGAAAAAGCCTAGGTAGCGTGCTCGAATTCAATCCCAATTTTTTAGATTGTCAAAGTTAGCTGAAATCTACCCTACATGTCTGATGTGTTGGGTTACTGCTGGTCTGGATCTGATTTTAGTGTAGGAGATGGGGCTTTCACAGATCTGAATCTGTACAACTCAACTGTTAACACCAGCAGAGCTCTGCTAACACATCAGTGCAGGATCTGATCAGTGGAAAGGTAATTCTCTACCTGCATTACAGTAGCAGTCAGGGAATGAGATAATATCTTCCTTTAAACAGGTCAACATGATGCATGGGTTTATCTTGTTCCAGCTACAGTAACTTGCTCTAACAGTGATGGGGGGACAATGGAAAAGGGAGGTTCCCATTGCAGTAACTGCAAATGGATAGGTTGTACCCAGGGCATGGCTGTTCCTGAGGGTGCTGCGTTTAAATAAATGTGTTTGACCATATGGAGCAAACAGAAAGGACCCCACTCTGTGGCCAGTGTTGTCAATAGATGCTGTTAAGTAATTTCTCTACAGCAACATATCTTTGTCTCCGAATGTTAATTAATAATTGATCTTGTTATGTATGTAGAGGACTCGCTATAATTCAGTTCTCTATATTTATGTCTCATAAATGACTCTGCCTTGTCAGATTTTATGGTGAAATAGTAGATCCAAAATTAGCATAATATAACAACCAAAACGCATATATTGCCTTGATCTGCAAACACTTTTGCCCATGAATAATTTTAGTTATTACAACTGAACTCACTGGGACTCACATATGCTTTTGCAGGATGAGAGCCACTATGTTTATTGAATTAATTTATTTCATACACTACATGTGTTCAAATGAAACTAATTTATCTGTCACGTACCTAGGCATTTGTCAGTATATATTACGCAATTAATTTTATTAAATGTGGTTCTAATCAGAAGCCTAGCTGATATTTCCAGTAGATATTTAGATAAATCTGAATCTGAGTTCATGTTATGAGATAGACTCTTACTTTTTATATGTGTCTGTGTTAATATATATTATATTAACTGGCTGGATTGCTTGGCCCAAAGAGCGGTGGTGAATAGAGTTCAATCCAGTCGACAGCCGGTCACAAGTGGTGTTCCCCAGGGCTCAGTATTGGGGTCTGTTCTCTTTAGTATCTTTATCAATGATGTAGATAAGGCTATTGAGAGCACCCTCAGTAAGTTTGCCGATGACACCATGTTAGGTGAGAGTGTTGATCTGCTTGAAGGTAGGGAGACTCTACAGAGGGACCTGGACAGGCTGGATCGATGTGCTGAGGCCAATTGTATGAGATTTAGTGAGGCCAAGTGCCAGGTCCTGCACTTGGATCACAACAACCCCCTGCAACACTGCAGGATTGGGAAAGAGTGGCTGGAAAGCTGCACTGTGGAAAAGAACCTGGGGATATTGGTCAACAGTTGGCTGAATCTGAGTCAGCAGTGTGCCCAGGTGGCCAAGAAGGCCAACAGCATCCTGGCTTGTATCAGCAATAGTGTGGCCAGCAGGAGCAGGGAAGTGATTGTCCCCCTGTACTCAGCACTGGTGAGACCACACCTTGAATACTGTGTCCAGTTTTGGGCCTCTCACTGCAAGAAGGATGTTGAGGTATCGGAGCATGTCCAGAGAACAGCAGCGAAGCTGGTGAAGGGTCTAGAGGACAACTCCTGTGAGGGAGTCCCCAGGGAACTGGGGTTTTTCAGCCTGGAGAAAAGGAGACTCAGGGGTGACCTTACCACTCTACAACTACCTGAAAGGAGGTTGTAGTGAGGTGGGTATCAGTCTCTTCTCCCAAGTAACAAGCGATAGGACAGAAGGAGATGGCCTCAAGTTGTGCCAGGGGAGGTTTAGGCTGAGTATTAGGAAAAATTTCTTTACAGAAAGGGTTGTGGAGCCTTGGAACAGGCTTTTCAGGGAAGCAGTGGAGTCACCATCCCTGGAGGTATTTAAAAGACATATAGATGTGGTGTTTAGGGACATGGTTTAATTGTGACTTGGCAGTATTAGGTTAATAATTGGACTTGACTATTTTAAAGGTCTTTTCCAACCTAAACAATTCTATAATTCTACTATTTAACATATACTATTATACATGTAAGCAATTATAGATATATGTGCATGGATGGTCATATACAGATAGATATGCCTGCATATATATATATGTAAGTCCATGTAAGTGTCACTCTCTCCATATATATATGTATGTTGCATATATAGATATACACATTCTGTGTATTTCAAAATACAGAGAATTGCTTTGTTAATAGAACTGTGTAAACCCAGGTTTACACACTAGTCTGGCTCAAACCCATCTGTCTTTGCTTTCAACTAAACAATCTGATTCTATTTCTGGAGTTTAAAATAGATCTTTCCCCTTGTGGGGACCAGCCTGCTGTGTAACTCTGTGAAGAAAGGAACTCATAAGATTCAGTTTTAATGCTCATCCGGTGTCTCAGTGCAGACAAATGTCATCTGCTTTGTGTCTGTGTGTTTTGAAGCTGAAGAAATGTTGCACTTTGTAATGACATTGTGCTTACATATTGCTTTGCTGAGAAGAGGGAAGGAAGGGAAGGTAAGAACCTCGCCAATAGCCTGTAAATTTAAAAATAGAAAAATAAAATGTTATCTGATATTTTCGTATTTAAGTGAAACAATAAGGAATATTGAAATGAAACAGTAAGGGAATATACTGAGCTTGATCTGAGGATGTTGCTTAATGATATACAAATAATCACTCCGATTGTAGTGTTTGAAATGAATGTTGTTTATGATCTAACGTCTAAAGATCATTAACCAACATCTGCTATTTTTTGGAAACAGTGCTGAAAAAGGTGCCCGATATAAACTCCTTCAGTTAAATTGCCCTTTTAATATGCTTTTAGTAATGGGGAGAGAACTGTAGGGAAGTCTGGAGGTGCTGCTCACATTCGAGTACAATAAGAATGTTCTCTGTCATTTAGACCTGGAGGGATTGCTTGGTTTCCCTTGTAAAGGAAAAGTGGTTGTTGCACTTACTTCTTTTTTTTTTAAATGGACTCAGGCAGCCACGAAGGCTTTTAGGCAGGGTGTAGTACATTTGGCCCGCAGGGCTGGCAGTGCTGGCTTTAATGCATTGCTTGCTGGTCCTAATCCTTGATAGTGTGGATCTCAGTTAGGGTGCTCAGTGCTCCCGCATGGGGCTCGTTTCTGGTAGCCACACTCACGTGGTGGTGTGCCTTAATTCACGAGATGCCCTGTTCATGTTTGTGCAAAGCACTGCTAGATGCGAATAAAGCTGTCCAGGGCTGGCCCCTGCAGGAGAAATTCCGGACTTGAGACGTGCTGGTGTGTGGATGTCAATCCCCTCACTTACCTGCTCATGTTATTTGGCTAGTATTTGCATAGGAGTTAAGATAAATCAGATGTGTACTGCTGTGCTTATAGACTGAGCTCATAATATATAAAGGCCCTGTCTTCCAATCTCTGCTCGTAAGATATCTTTATATTCACAGGCTTTTCCAATGAGCTTGTCAGGCTGCTTGTAAGAGGGAGGCTTTTTAAGATTGGATCCCTTAAAAAAAGATGATTGTAGATAAAAGTGCATCAGTGCACATTAGGGAAGAAATTTTCAAAGCGAAGATATCCTGTTGAGTTCTGTTTTGCCATTGTTGGCTTCTATGTTCCTTCTTTTGTGTGAAACACAATACAAACATCTCTGCCAGAGGCTTTTTATTTTGAGGTTGATCTGAATTTAAGGTCAACCTCTTAAAAATTAAATTAAACAAAGGCAATGAAATTATGCTGAGTGAATTCTTTCAATGAAATTGGTTTTTTTAGAAGGAAACAACCTACAAGGTATCACTTAGATTGCTGTAGAGGCAGACAGCTACCATTGCTGATGTATTTCAGCAAACACACGTCTACAGGGCAAGATGTGTTCTGTGTACAGCATCACCCCCTTGTAAGTGAAAGCAGTTTGGGATAGTTGATTCCTCAATGAAACAGCAGAATGCTTTGTTTTTTCTTTACTGTGGTGCAATAACATATTTTGGGTTGCTACCACAGTAACAAATGTTCATCTGATTCACATCCTAACTTTTCCTAACGAGGTTTATTTATGGTCCCACTTTCTTCGTTATCACCAGTCATCAGTACTGTCATTCAGGAGTATGTGTGTTTAGGGTTTTTGCAGACATGCTGATAACATGTAAACAGGGGTTAGTAGAGCTCAGCAACATTTGGTTGCATTTTTTGGTTCATTTTGGACATGTGTTCACTTGCAAGTGGTTTAACCCCTGGTGTACTCCAGTTCTGTAAAATGAGGCAAAACAATTACTGTCCACCAAACAGACTTAACCCAGGTATGACAATAACAATGAAGATGTTGAAAACAGTCTAATATTTATTTAAAAAATAAACCCTTTCCAAACTTTTTCTTTTAAGAAGAAGATTATAGGTGAAAGCATTGTTTTAGCTTAACTTGTAATTTATCAGCCCTCAGAGTAATATCCTTCCCTTTGGATATAGTAGAAGATGTCCCTGCATACATCAGGCTGGCCTCAGGTGTCATTTTCTTATAGGCTATTGAGAAATCTGCCTTCTATACCCTGTCACTCTGGATGCTGCAATCCAAGGAGAAGAAGGGTTTTCAGAAAGTGAAATTACAGTTCCTTTATGTTTATGTTAACATTATCACACCAACTGAAAAGGTCAGGAAAATCAAGACTGGCTCTAATGCTGGCTCAGGTGGGTTAACCAGCCTATGGAAGGCAGTGCTATTGTGCTGACTTAGCATGTACAGCCTTGGAGCTATATATTTAACCACTCTTGGTCAATTAATAGGCTAAAATTTAATTTTTATGCGTCTTTGGACATGTGCTGCTGGGGAAATGTTGACTTGAGCATGGAGGGAAGACTGGAGTCTTCCCAGTGAACTGAAAACTCAGTTACAATCTGAACTTGTCTGTTCACCTGCTTTAGGTGGACAGGCAGGGCCAACTAGACATACCCAGACCATATAGTTGGACTAACCTTTGTCTTCATAAATCTCTTGTCCTTCACAAAGAGTTGGCTCTTTAATTGGCCATTGTCCTTCTAGCTGATCAAGACTAGATGAATTTCTCCATTAGAGGACTGCAGAGCTATCTACTAAGAGTTGTAATGTGAAAAACGTACTGTGCAGGAACCAAAAAAAAAAAAAAAAAAGCTAAATTCAAAATGCTTCTGACATAAATAAACTCTGACCTTAACCTGACATAAATAACCTGACATAAATAACCTCTGTTGCCAGTCACCACACCGTATCACGGATCAAAGCTGGTTTTTACTAACAAACATCTGGGCAAGCAGTTTTGAATTTGTGGATTACATTGGAAACCACTCCTGTGAAGTTTGTTTGGGTTTTTTTCTTCTTTCTGAGGTTCTTATTTTGAATCCAGTTATAAGTCACCAATGTCATAAGCAAAATATTTCATTATTATATTAAAGGAAGAAAAGTGCCCTTGGCCTGTGGTCACATTAGCCAAGATTTTATGGTGGAATTTTAAATCCTCTAACCATAGGGATTTGTGAATTGAAATATAGATGCAACCTTGAAATGTACAGTTTCAACATTGCTCGCTGTGATAAATATGAGCCATAAAGTAAACCTCTGCTCTGAACTAGATTGGATCAAGCATCGTTGCTGAAGCTCCTTTGCCATTTTTCTGTGTTTCTCTTCTCAGCATCTGGTTCTACAGATCACTTTTCTCCGTTTCAAGGTTGTATTTTTTTCGGAGGCTGGGGTTAAGGAATTGTCACATCCCAAGGGGAATCTTTGTTTTATTTTTTTAATCTATCTTGCTGTAGCTTTATTTCTGTAGCAAGTGGTTTCAGTAATCCATACTGATGAGTTGTCCGCTCTCCTGGTAGGGTTGACAGGTAGATTTATGAACCAGGAGAAGATAATCTGCTTCCACAAGGGGTCACTGGTACCAGCGTACACAGCAACTAGCTTCTGCCATGCATCTGTAAAGGGCAGGTGTAGTCAAGCCTCTCATCAAAAAGAGTGAAAAAGAAAAAGGAGTTCTTACTCTTTGGAAGATACCTACAAAGAAAAGGGGCAAAACAGATAAATGAGAATGCTTTTAAGAACTTCTTTCTTTTCAGTAGTCAGGTAGCCAGATGTCAGAAGTCATTTGTACCATCTCTCTCTGAGTTGGAACTTCACCGTTCTCTGCTGATGTGGGATGCTTGGCTGACGTTGCTTCAGAGTCTGCGTTTTAATGGCCATGAGAATTGCTAGAGCAACAGGAAATTGGTAATTCATCTGTAAAGTACAATCTGTACGAGTAATTAATATAATATCTCCTGAAATCCATATGCCTGCCTGCCTATTGTTAAAAAGAGGTTGCCACAGGGTGTAGTTTTAAAACACTTCTCTTCTGGTTTCTTTGTGTGCAGGCAGCAAAAGTTCCTGGTGTCAGGGGACAAACCTCCTTTTTAATTTTTCAGTCTGTCTGAAAATCTCCTTTGGAGAGAGGCAACTCCGTTAACAGGAATTAACGGAGCCCTTTCTGTAGGCGAAGTGCTGGTGTTTGTAATAATCAGGACATTTCATGAGCATGTTATTTCAGTATTCCTAGAACTTTATTTGGAAGCTGATTGTCTCACGGTGCATGTAGCTGCTCAATAATGCTCAAAAATACCAAAAGGTTTTTGTCTTGTTTTGGCATCTTGTCTGTGTGCAGCTCCTAACCCCCCAAGGATAAACAGAGGAAAGCTTTTCTGTGCTATCTGGTGATAATTTTCTAAAGGTCAATGTTGTCATCTCTTTTATAGGAAATCTTACCTGTCAACTGCTGCCCAAAATGGCTAGAAGATATTTCTTTGCATTTCATTTGCAGTGGGGTTTTTCATGTGCAGCACTAACTAAACCTTTTTGTGTTCAGAAGTGCTTTCTGCTAATATTTTTTAAAAAATCATGTTCTGCCTTTAAAATCATCATCTCTCTTGTTCCTTCCCTGTCATTCACACCAGTTCCAACATCCCTGGAATGTATGTCACAGATTCCCAACATAATGCTTTGATTGATGACATAGGGGGTTTTTTTACCCCCTCTTTTCTTTTTCCCAGAAGAAGAACAAAGTTAAGATTCACGTGACGTGAAGAGAATGTAACTTCCAATGGCATTGTTTTATCTCTTAACATTTAGAAGTGACTTTTAGAGCTAGTCAGTGTGAGAAATGAGTTTCTCATCTGAGAAAATTCTCACTGCCATCAATTTTGACATGAATCTACCAGGCTCCAGAAGGACTTCGTCTCCTCCTGCATCCTCATTCAGCACCATCCGGTGAGGGGCACAGTCTTGTAATGCCTGACATAATCACAGCTGCCCAGTCCTTTTGGCCAGATGGGAGCCTCATTCACCTCCCATTTTGTTAGAAACAGATGTTTTCCTTAGAGGAAAGGAAAAAGAGATGGAAAAACATAGCAGCTGCCATGAAATTTCCATTATGAAAACATCTATCTAATCCAGAGTGGAATTTCTGGTCATAACCATAAGTAAATGCTTGCCATTGGAACTCCAGCTAATTTGTACTTAGGTACACACTACTCACCTGAGATGTGTGATGGCAACTGGCAGGTTGCAGACTTCAACAAAAGTCTCTTCACAGAAATCTTCAACAATCGAAATCAGTAATTTCACCTCACTGCAGATTCCTTTGGTTCTTTTCCAATGAGCAGGCTTTTGTTGTATTTGAATACTGCTTCTTGCCCAGCTGTAATCCTGTGCCAGTGTTTGGGTTAGAAGGAGGAACAAAATAAAAAAAAAAATTAAAAAAAAAAAAAAGGAACGTTTTTATTTGGATTAAATAAACAATTATCTCCTTAAATTGGTCAGAGAAAAATTAATTGTTTTATTCTTCTGATCTACTGATTGCATGTACAGGCAAGCCCATGTAAGCGTTTCCTGCATGCTTTACCATTAAAGAATGGATTACGTCTGAATTAAATTACTGTATTTCCATCAAAGGTCTCAGTGGGTCAGGGTAGTTGGCAAGATTTATAGGCTAAAAAGAAGGAGGTCAATGGATGTCAGTGGTTAAGAAATATATTGTTCTGCTGGGGGAGTTATCCTTTCCTGAGAGTCTGAATTGCTCTTTTTCTCATTCTTAGCATCTCTTCACACCCCTGCACTGCATGGACATTAATTCTAAACTCCTGTAGTTTCTTGTCAGTTCTTACCACCAAGAAACATTGTGTTAAGTGCATGTTTTCCAACTCCCTGCCTCAGACAGGGAAGTGTAAGAGATCATGATGGCAATGCTTAATTTTCCAGGGTGAGATCTATTCTTAGTCCTGTTTTGTCTACAGCGGTGGGGCTTTGTGTTTGCTGGCGGTGGCTACAGACACAATTGCTTTCTTACTGCTATAACTATAATAACTGTCTTCTGCCTCTTCCTCTGGATACGTAGAAAAGCAGTTGAGAGTGAAAAAGTGGGAAAAAACTTGACAAAAAATTGTTTTTTGAAGATGAGATTTGTGGGCAGAAAAGTCAGTAGGTGTCATCTTTGGGTCAGCAGCACAGAACAGTGATTTAAGAAAGAGGGAACAACTCTATTATTGTTTCAAAAAGTGACAGACAACTTTGGATATCAGTCGTTCTTCTGCCCTATCATAAGGGGTCTTTTCCCAAACTTTGATTTCTTAATTAGAAAATATATGTAGCTATGACACAATTTGAAAAGCTTCAGTACACTCAGAAAATTGCAGGTGCCAGATTACCTTATCCCCTTTTCCAGGTAGAGAAAGTGGATCTGTGCAAAAGAAAAAATTGCAGATACATGACGTAAATAGCCATTTAACAAAAATTAAATACACAAATACCGAAATTTCTGCTGATTTCTAATCAACCATCTGCTTAGGCAGCATACAAAGGAAAAGCAGGAAATCATAAGCATCATTTGAGACTCACTTCTCTAAGCCATATTAGTTGCATTATTACCATAATTAACACTTTCTCTAATAGAACCAAATACACCCGAGATTGCCCCAGGTTCTGGGCTTTGGGACAAATGACTTGTCTGTGTGAAAGCCAGCAAAAAGGCAGAGGTTTCTCTTGCAATCTCGGAGGCGTCAGCATTCCCAGTGATGGCGGAGGAGATCTTGCAGGTCTGGAGCAGAGCCAAGGTTTTATGAGAGAAGTCGCACAACCCTCCCTCGGTGCAGTCCTGACCTGTTCTTCTACCGCACAGTGGTCCAGGAGATGCAGAGCCAGTTTCTATGTCAGCAACACAGATGCACCGGTCACCTAAGGGAACATAATAATAATGAAAGCACGTGCACTAAGCAAGCAGACAAACTTTACTTGACCAAAACTCAGCAGAACTTTAGGAGGACCCACCAGCCTCTGCCCACCTGCGTGCAACTTGCCCTTGAGGCTCGCCAGTTTTCTAGCCTGGCAGTTGTGTGCATTAAATCCCAGTGAGACTTTGGTGACTTGCTCAGTTCCATCAGATTGTACTGAGTAGTTATTTACAGAAAGAGTGAATGAATGGATAGCTGCCAGACAATTTGTAATGCGTGTTGCTGTAAAGCAGAAGATAAGACAGCATTTCCTATCATAATCTAACTCAGGCATGTGCAATCTTGCCGTGTTTTTTCCTGGTGCTTGAAGAACTTTGTGGGAGAGGATGGAGAGATGTCTGAGAACACTGTGCTGACCTTGAATTTGCAGCTATATATTTATTTGCTCTTCCATTCTTCTTTGAATGCTGTTCTTCCATGTAAGCAGTTGCTGTGACTGGGAGGGGGGAGACAGAAAGCTATGTGACTGTGAATGGGTCCTGAAAGGTTCCCTCGTATTATGTTGTCCACATCTTTGGGAATCCTGCTGGTGGGAAACTCTCTGGATCCCAGATGTCCGCCTGACCATGCTGAACTTCACACAGCTATCTGAAGAGGGGAAAAGGAAGGGATTTTTGGAGAATCACTGGAAATGACGCATAATTTGAGTTCTGTAATGACTATAAAAGTGGCCAAGAAAAAGCGTGAAACAGGTCAGAAAAGAACTAAGAAATTTCCCATTAGGTTTTGTCGTAAACCCTGGAAGAAAGAGGTTTTATATATTCCTCTTTCAAAATTTGTGGTAATCATATAAACTTCACAGTCTTATTCTCTAATGTACAGAGAGTCACAAAATCACCAAGTCACAGAAGGGTGGAAGCTGGAGTCACCTCTGGAGATCATCTCGTCCAGCCCCCCTACTCAAAGCAGCGCTACATCCAGTCAGGTTTTGAGTATTTCCAAGGATGGAGATTCCATAACCTGTCTGGGCAGCCTGCACAAGTGTTCAGCCACCTGAATAGTAAAAAGGTGTGGTTTATTTTCAGGTGGAATTTTCTGTATTTTGGCCTGTGCTTTTTGCCTCTTGTCCTGGGTGCCACTGAGAAAAGTCTTGCTCCATTTTCTTTACCTATCTTAGATACTTATACACATGGATAAGATTCCCCGGAGCCTACTCCTCTTCAGGCTGAAAAGTCACGGCTCTGTCAGCCTTTTCTCACAAGCTGCATGCTTCAGTCCCTTCATCATCTTTGGGGCCCTTCTCTGGACTCAGTCCAGTAAGTCCATGTCTCTTTTGCACTGGGGAGACCAGAATTGGACATAGTGAGATACACTAGACACGTAACAGTTGGACACTTCAGACTTACCAATCTAAAGCAGTTTTTAATATTTTCATTTTAATTCTGTATGATGGGGGTTTGCATTAACCTGTCTGGACTGGTATAGATGGCTCAAAGACGTGGGAAGGGACCTCTAGTCCAATGCTTCAATCAAAACAGGGCCAGACTCTTAAGTTAGTTCAGGTCCTCCAGGGCGATGTCCCACTGAATTGTGAAACTCTCCGGAGATGGTGATTCCACAGCCCTTCTGGGTCCTTGTGCCAGTGCTGCATCACTCTTATCAGACAGAAAATTTTCTGTGTGTCCAGCTGGAATTTCCCTTGGTACAACTTGTGATTGCTGGCTTTTGTCATTTCACTGTGGACCTCAAGAAGGGCTTCACCCTTTCTCTAACACTCCTGTACTGGGAGGCTCAAAATGGACACATCATCCCAGATGTCACCTCATGAGGACTGAATAGAGGGGTACAACCACCTTCCTTGGTCCAGGAGCTGGCCCACTTAATGAGAACACATAGTGTGTGCTGGTGCTTCCAATTCCCTTTTTTCTGTCTCCTGCCCATTTTTCATCTATGACATTATGCTTCACTCATTCACAGCTGGTTAGTTTCTCTGTCAGCTTCTTGTATGACAACTCATCAAAGACCTGTTGGAGGTTATTTGCTGCATTATTGTAGGATCTCAGTCATAGACAAGGGGAAAATGCTGGTAGATGCTGCACAAACAGAGAATTAAAAGTTGGTAACCACCTGAAACACTTCACAAAGAGCTCCATTTTGACACGAAGTGTTGTGGGCCAGTATTATTCAATGTGGTCCTGATTCCTTTGAGAAAAGACTTCATGTGGTGTTTCTGGAAGTTTTTGATGTTATAGCATCTTCTTTCTTGTAAAATTAGCCTTAACGAAAGAATGTCACAGAAAATCACTTGAGCCCACTTGCAGTATAACTGTGGCAAGACTTTTTTTGGCCAGAAGGTACTTCTGAAGAGAGGTTGAGGACCTGCAGCAAAGTAGTATTACATTTTTACAGAGACTTTCTCACAAACATGGGCAAGAGTCTCAAGAGACGCTACAAAGACACCTAATTGCCAAGTTGGCAAGTGATGAGTGGAAGCAGGGACTATGGGCTTTTCAGGTGTGCGAGTTGACCTTTTGATGCTGAATAAAGTGAGCAACAAGGTGAAAGAGTCCTTGAAAGTGAAGGCCAGTAGTTTGATATGACAGCGAAAAGGAGCTAGGAAGATGAGCAAAAGGAAAGCCAAGTGTCAGGCTAGGGAATGATCTCTGCAGCAGCACTGTGGATCAATACACCATCAGGGCACAACTGAGTTTGTCAGTGGCCAGGAAAAGGATGTTGCAGTAATTGAGACATGAGATGATGAGAACCTAGATAAGAACTTAACAGCATGGCTGGGAGTGAGAGGTGTATCTGAGAGATGTTAATTGGAAGGAATCTGCAAAATCCTGGGAAAGTCCACAGAGCAGTCAGGGCTCTGACTGCAGATTGTGGGGATCAGCCTGGAGAAGGTTTGCTCAAGACAGCGCAGCAACCAGAAGCAGTGAAGGTGCAGTGACCTGGACTTTGATGTGGGGGGCTATTACGAGTTCAGATGTTGCCAGCACTGGATTTCACTACTCATTTTGCTTGTGTGCTACACATCTATTGGGGGTGGGGGGTGGGTGGGGGGGGGAGGGGGGGTGGGAAGCTTCTAAAGCTCTAAGAAATTCTTCCTTTCTGTTTTTTTTCCTTTGGGCTCTTTGGCCCATGTGCACATGAATTGTAGGAATTTCCAATTGCTAGGCTTTGGCAGCTTCTCAGATCTCATTGTATCCTGCACATTCCCTTTCTTTCTCTTGATACTGAAGTCACTAGCGTGGCACTGGTAAATACTGAAGATAACTGGAAAATTAGGGATGTTTTTAAATTCTGGAAGTAGACAGAATTTGGCCAGTTGAAGAACTGTGTGCAGGAAATTAAAAAGCAAAACCCAAACAACCTCATCTTCCCAAGGCAAACAATAAAATCAAGCAAAAACACTGCCAATGGTGGAAAAACTGATCACAGTCCTGTAGGATGTTACACCGGGAGGCAGGCGGGAAGCAGAACACTATATCATAGTCACTATTTCCCAGTAGCTGTAATTTAGCTCCAAGTCATCTTTCCAAGTCACTTATCTCATTAAAATTTGTCACATGCCCTTTCCTAAGGCCCATTCGTTGCATTTTCGTATGAATGGCACAGTGCTTTGCAGGGAGGCAGAAGCCTACTTGCATTGGAAGTGGGAGTTCTGCAAAAGACTTTAAGTTATTTGGCTTAAAGATGCCCAGGGCTGAGCTTTACCCACCACACTAGCTGAAATCATGACCCTCCTCTAACGGAGAAAAGCCGCGTCTGTTAAGGAGTAAGTGCTGCCTTACAACAACAGATCATAAATATGGCCTTTGGGCTAATATTTGGGTTTGTTTATAGTGGCATAGGAATTATTTTACATTCTTCTGCGCATATGTGACACACCTGGTAAGCATGAGGATTTTTACAAAGGTAGAGACTTTAGACATGTGAGTAAGACAGTGGATTACTCATAGGGAAAAGTCACCATTTAGAAAGTCTTTGTTACATCTGCCATGGATTATTTTTCAGAGAAGTCTGAAAACTTTGAGTTAACCTTGATACTTTAAGTGCAGTTTCTAGGGAGTCATAATAAAGCTTGTACTTTAATACCTTTCAAAGTGAGTAAGTAGGAAAAAAATCAGTGAGAGCAGAGGGATGCAGCAGCATCAGAAATGTCGCTTGTGACATTTAAACTCAAATTAATCTGCTGTGACACTAGTAACATTTGTTGGTGACTTAGGGAGAGGACGTTTGCAGTGGTGGGTGTGATCACAGATGTCATCTGGTTTTAAGGCTAGTGCGTTGGATGAACCAGTTTCCCTCTTTTCATGATGCTGACAGGGAGCTTTTTACTGTAGCAGAGCAATCCTGGTAATGGATAGTTCATCAGGCTGTATGCTTTAGTCCGGTGTGGGTGATGCAGTACGTGTTTGGCGCTACTGCTCAGCAACGTGTTAAAATCTGCTGCAGGGCAATTCCCTCTAACTGACATGATAACCAAATCCATCGGCTGTTCAGTCCTTTAGCCATGGTCTGTTTCTGTGGTACATCAGTGAAAACTAGATAGAGACCACCAAATAATTTTTCTCATTAATACTTAACTGGAGTGTCTGTCCATCCTATAAAAAACACACAATTAAAGACATTTCTAATCCCTGAGCTATGCATTCCACAGGGGTGATACAATTTCAGCTGATAACATAAATGGATTATAATGAAATTTGCATGTAGCCAATGCAGGGTTTTCTGCTTTAAAAACAAAGAGACCTCAGCTCTTTTTTGAGGTGGTGTTTTATGGGGAAGGTATTTAGAGTTTCCGCTTCAGGATATTGTTTCTACATTTCTTTTTTACATTTCTCTTTTGCCCTACAGTTCTGAAGCTTTGGCAATAGATGTGGACTTCTCTCTCAACCTTGACATTTCCATTTTTTAAAGCTAAGACTCAGCAGCATTTGGTTTTGCCCTAAGTCTTAAAGAAAAAAAAAGGAAAAGAGGAAACACAAACCAAATACAGGATGAAGTCTGATTAATTCTTTGCAATGTATCATTCCAAATATAACAGTCAGATGTCACCAAGTGGGATTATTTGTCTTAAAATCTGGCAGCTGTACATGTCAGGGAAAAATTAAATTTCATTCTGCTAGACTTGTCCTGTGCCATTTCATTTAGCAAGCTAGCAAAAACAAATTTATATGGTTGGCCTACACATGCACACATTTTGATGACTGGATTATGTCACTTATTTGCTATGCTACTCCTGGTAAAATGGGTATTTGTTGTACTGCTTTCGATATTTTAGTTGGATTTGATATTTTGTTAACAAGAAAAAATGGAAAGAGTGAGTAAAGCTCCTAGGTAAAGCACAGCATCCTCAATCTATTTGGGAACTGGTGTTCTGTCTTAGTTTTGAGTTGGTGCAGGGGAATTAATTGGTGTCTGCTGGAACTGAGTGCGAACATGCCTTTTAAATTGCACTAGTGCTTTGCCTATCTTCTGCTAGCTGGAGTCCCAGCAGGATTTGACGTGGTGGGTCCATCCTGCTGTACCTCAAACACCAGTGCTGTGGGAATCTCCCCAATGTCTCGCTGCCGGGCAGTCCCTCCTAAAGGCGTCTGGTCCCTGTTGCATCAATTACCTTCGTGCCTTTAGTTAGTGTAAAGAAGCCAGAAATGGAGTAGGAATCTGATGTAGGTCTCTTCTGAGAAAAACAAATAATTTTTCACACCACTTCCCCCTCTGTTGACCTCTCTTTCGGGATCCACCATAAGGGTAGAAAGCTGACTTCTCAGGGTAGTTAAACTCCCTTAAAAAAAAAGTGAAGCCAGTACAGATAATCTGTATAAAGGTGATAGTCCCTAGCTGAGGGCCATTTTCCAAGATGAAGGAAAAAAGTATAAATGTTAATAGCCAAGCATGACTTAAACCAAACCAAACCAAAAACCACCTGCAGAACCCAGAATACTGCCAAGATTGCAAAGAGTCCTTATCTTTTGAGTCCACCCTCATGACCCAGCAAAACATGATAAATTCTGTTGAAGAGTATAGAGCCCAGAAACTTCTCATTAATAATAACCATGGGCTTTTATGTGTTTATTCAAAATCTACTGGCATAAGTAGAAGCATCACAGATTTCCTAAATATCCAGGTATTCAACTGGTTTAATACCTTGAGGTTGGAGCCTGTACTCCATACTTTCAAATCAGAATCAAAATTCATGGGTAAAACTGTAACTATGTTAACAGGGGCCCTAAACTATGTTAAAAAGGGCCCCCTAGTCTTGGGTAGCAGCATTAAAACCCAGCGATGCATGGGAATAGGGCTGGCAGAGCAGGACCCTTTCTGTGTATTTAGAAATCTGTTATATTTTGATGCAATTTTTTTTAATGATTGAAAAGGTGAAGGATAATTACTGCAGAAAAAGCCATTTATCATCATGCCTGGGCAATACAGATGGTACCTTAAGGGTCCAGGTTTGCAGAAATGCAGCTCCTACGTGCCAGACCCATGTAGGGTCAGCTCACTGGGTGCTTGGATCCAAGACCATGCTGCTGTGCTCTGGTTCTTGTCGTGCCTTTTAAAAATCACGTTCAACAAGCTCTGCTCCCCACTGCCATCTCTTCTCCCAAAAAAATCCTGCCAGCCTGGGCACAGATAATATATTAATCAGTGAGACTTTTGAAGCAGGAATTGGCCATTGTACAGCTGATTGCATAGAGCCTGAACGTGAATGCAGGCACGGATCCTGCTGATAGGCTTGAATAACACAAGGTAAGACTTAGCAAAGCCTGGATCCTTGTGGTTTTACTGACCATTTTTCCCCAAAATGCTGAGAACAGGTGTGTGATTGAAGATATATGATCTAGTATAGCGAGTACAGAGGTCCTGGTCTCCAGAAATGAGTTGTGGCCGGGGAGGAAAACCAACAAAGAGCTGCATTTACCTCCTCGCTGACACAGCAGAGTGTGGATGGCAGAGGAGGTGCGTGTAACATGATTGCAAGAAGCAAAGCACCATCCCTGCCCCATCCGTGCCCCAAATTGCCCCAGCCTATGTGAACAATTGTGGTTCCCTCTCCAGGACTTGACAAGGCAGATGTGTCACCATTGGTGGTGCAAGGCACGTGATGGCAGGGATTGAGCTAATCCTAACACCTTTCCTGCCTCTGCTGTCCTCCACAGTCATGTTTCATCTCTGTTTCCCCATGTGTCTCAGCAGAGCTGAGGAGCTGCCTGCAAACCCCCAGCTCTGCTTGTGGTCTTGCATCCTCTAGAATCCAACCACAATCCCAAATGTCCCCAGGACATTGTTCTGGATGAAGGTGATACAGTTTTGTCCCCTTTGCAGGCAGTTTCTATTTTTTGTAAGAATCCTTTTCTTTTAGTGTCTTTTTATTTTGTGCATTTAGTTTCCCTCTCTTCCTCATCGCTGCCTAAGCTGAAAGAAGCCACATTATATCGGAGTTTTACTCTGCAAAGCATGGATTTGAAATTAGCACAATGAGTTAGTCCATTCCCATTTTATTAAAAACTGTTTTTCTGGGACTGATAAGGAAACCAATTAAAAGCCATGAAGTCCATTTTCATAATAATGGTAAATGGGGCAGTTCATAAATTGAAGATTCACCATGCAAAGAAAAAGTTATTTATTGTAGTTTATTAAAATGAATCCAGGATTCTCTAAAGAGTGGAGTTGTTACTTCTTTTCCTCTTGTTTTGAAATTTGTTCTTAATTCTTGCTCCTCATCCAAGCAAACTTCCTGCAAACAGCCAGGAGGCAGTTCAACAGCTGTTCTGTGGACTGAAAGTGATGGCATATTTGCTTGAGGACACGGCATAAGAGGGTGAATTACATGCAGTGAACAAATAATTTATTAGGTTGGCCCCGTTTCTTCTTTGTCATTTATCTGTGAACAGATCACAGTTTGGGGAGTGCTGTTTGTTTTTCACAATTGACACGGGAAAACGTAAACAAACAAATGTGACTGCTGAATTTCTCATGAACTTTAATGACTTATACAACCAGATATTCAAAGCATATTGGTTTTGCTCTTTTAATTGGATACGTGCTACTGATTTCAGTCTCCAAGCTGAATAGGATTTAGTGACCTCTGGGATGAATCAGTGTGCAAAAACTGAAATGTATTTTCTATAACACTTCTGCAGAATCATTTTAGAATTCCAGCCACAGAATTATTTTTTAAGAATCGGTGAATGGGAGGTAGACTGGAAAGAAATTAGCAAAACAGTCAAAATAAATTTATTTCTCTGCTTTCAGATGAATGAGTGGAGAAGCTGGTTATTCTGACTATTTCTATAAAGGGATTTAGCCATCTTAGTCAGCAGATATGATCACAAGTGTAATAACTATGCTTTTCAGCAGTTTTAAAGTTAAAAACAAGAGGGTTTTATCGCTACTGTCTGTAAACAGTGTTATACTTTTCACTCATGTCTAAATACCATGTGCATATTAAGTGCCTATTCTCCTAGCAATAAACGTGGTTTAGTAAGATTTATATTTTGGTGTGCATGATAGTAAATCAGCAGAAGATTGGGTGAACTGAAATGTGTAAACTTTTCTAGCTGAAGGAACCAAATTACTGAAATGCAAAAACTAGTTACCTGCTTCATTAAGAAGCATGAGTGCAGACGATTTTTATGAAAAAAATAATGGGAAGCAATTGGCTAGAAAGTGATTGCAGGAGGTAGTCTCTATACTAATTGGCTTGTTCAGGATGTACACAAAATCTGATTTCCCAATCATTTGTAGTTTTTGTAAATGGTAATACTATGGCAATTAAAGGATGAATCATTTTTACATGATGTTGCTATATTAACTTAAAGCGATCATCTGGGTTTAATTCAGATCTAAGAAGAAACAATTTATTTAAAAACGTTACCTTTCAGGTCTCATTTCTTCCTCTGCGCTCCGTGCCTATCCTTTTGTCTGCTATATATTGTGGGTTCTCATGCTCAGACTGCAGATCCTAAGCGTGTTCATATAAACAGATGTTCCTCATATCCTGTCTGGGTTATTTTTTTCCCTTTCTTTATAGAAGTTGTAATTCTACTGTATGTAGTGCTGTAGACATTTTCATGATAGAAAGCCACAGTGTCTTTCATAAATGCTGTTTCCCATGATGGACCAAAGAGTGTGCGGATCCCAAGGTTGATGGATGTTCATCTGAGACAGTCTGGGCAGCAACAGGAGGAAATAAATATGTGAGATGCTGAGGTAGTGCCTCATGTGGGAAGGACATTCTTTAGGGGGAAGCAGACTAAAATGTAAAAACAAACTTTTAAAGAGATATTTTACCCAGTAGATTGGAGAGAAAAGTGAAATTCCCTTCTGTAAAGGTCCTTTTTTTATTCACCCTGCACTTCACCTATTTCACTTTCAATTTGCTGAGATTTGCTCTGCACACAGAGCAATTATTTCTCTTATGACTATGTGACTGACCAGGGAAGGGCTTAGCTACAAGGAGTCTTCTCCTTGCCTTCAGACCCTGAGCGTCTGCCATGCAGGCTGGTGCTGAAAAGTTCTGTTTGTTAGCTGGGGGAAGAAGCGGTCTGCAAGCTCCAAATCAAGAGATGACTCTTACTGAACAGGAATCACAAACTCTGTGCTTGGAAATGGGCTGAGGATGGATGGGTTTTTGGAGGTTTTTTTCCCTTTACTCTTGCAGCAAATGGAGGAATGATGGATTTTGTTTAAATCCAGCCCTGTAGGATGAGAGAAAATAAAGCTATGTTGGACTGGCTACAGGAAAAAAGCGTCTGAGTTCGCTACAAATAGATAAAATGCTTCTCACAGTTTGTAAAAATTGCAGTGAAAAATGAACCGAGACACAGAGACGGCATGACTTTTGTTTACAAATATTTGTATTTCATGCTGAGAATTCCTTCAGCTGTGTACATGCGTTTAAAAATATCTGAAGATTTAAAAATCTGACTCCGACAAAGTAAATTCGATGGATTAAATATTACCAGAATTTAATTCTTCTAGAAGCTGGACAGAGTGGAAGTACCCGCTGGGCAGCTGTTCACACATGGCGTCTGTGTTCTTGAGCCCGATTCTCTCTAAACCTGTGCTCACAAGTTGACATTGTATTTTGCAAACCACTTATTAACACTTGCCTTCATCACCCTGGGTGGGTGAGCTGTACACTGATCTAAACTGGCTGCAGGCTGAACAAGTGTTTTTACAAGCACATTTATTTTAGCAATTGAAGATTCTCAGAGCAGAGTAAACAAAGGAAAAAAGAAGCATTAGCACTACGTATTTTTTCTGAACTAGATAAAAATCAGTGTTCTGGTCTTCAATCATGTGTCTTCACCCACTTCTCATGCATCCTCTCTCTTTCCTTCATCCTTCTCCCCTTTCCCTTTCAAGCCACACCAAGCATGAAGGATCTTCTTCCTTCCCCGTTCTCCTCCTAGACTGTGTCCGTTTTGCACATTCTCCTTCTGATGTTATCCTCCCAAACATTAATTATTTGCTTAAGTTCTGTTACTAGAACTCTACAGATACTAAGCAATATAAAATAATAATATATCCAGTGTTTTACACTGTCAAAAGTGTTTGCACTTAGCTCTTAAAATCCTACAGTTATCTGCTAAAACCAAACCCTTTGGATAGTAGAATATTTTTTTTTTCCATCCCTAACACTCATTGATTTCCATATCTTACCTTTACTGAAGTAGATGGCAGTGCTTTCACTGGCTTTGACAAGGAGATATCTGATTACCTGCCTGTTTTCAAATATGCCTGGAGGTCACAGCAGGAGGCATTTTTCAGAAAGGTTCAGATTCCAGCCCAAGCCCTGAGAGCGTGTAGTCAGGGGTTTCAAAAGAATGTAGAGGAGAAGGTTAAGCTATCCAGAAATCCTTTCTATAAATATTGATGAAGGAGCTGTGGGGAGCTTTGCTGAGTTGAAAGATGCCACTTTCATTTGGAAAATGCACTGAGGAAGGAACTGAGTTCTTCTGAAAACCCATTTTTGTGGGTACTCAGCACCTGAGAACATGATGCAGTGTAGTGAAATGCTTTATCAATATTGTGACGGAGGTGAAGCCTTCATGGAAGGGGATAAGTATAAAGTGGAGCTACCTTTTTTTCTCTATCATTTATTTTGGAGAATTTTAAGCTATTTTAACAACCTCAACATCTCACGGCATCTCTCGATGTGCACTGACAATCTCCATGCTGCAGCAAGATCAAGCCATTGGGGCTGTAGTTGATCAGTAGGGTAGTCAGTGCTTGGTGCAAAGGGAACCTGGAGAGGATCCCTTGCAGCTGTCTCAAGGCAGAGTGAGTTCAGGACCTGGAAAGAGCACTGTCTGGATTTGAATATTAAAATATTGCTGTCCATGTAAGAGTTTATCTTAACACTTGAATTATATCTTCAGCCTGAACTGGAAGCATCTACTGCGCTGAATATAAGGCCCATGACTGCAACAAGCAGCTTATCTGCATTTGTTCTCTTTGAAACTGTGTCGTTAGCAGAGTCACTTACTCCTCAGAGCTGAGCAATACCAGACAAACGAGACAGTGTGCACATTTCTGGAGGAATAGCGATCCCCATTGGTACTTCTTAGATCTAAAGGGTTTGGTGATCACTGACAAATTTCTGCAACAGCCTTCTGGAATGGGCAGGTGCAGTTATCCCCGTTCCTTTAGTAAGGAACTAGAAAGGGACAACAAAAATTGAGAATTTCAAGTGACTTTCCAAGTCATAGACTTTCCAGGGCACCATTTTGCCTGCCCTGTAATGTCTGACTCACCCTTTGAATTCCTGGGTTCAGGCTGGCATGCCAAAGCTGAAGGAACGACTATGACCTTCCACAGCTGAGAAAATTATGTAGATTCATAATATGTTTAGTTTACAATTAACACATGAAAACACAGTGTATATTCCTATTACTTGACACAGATGAGATGTCATGTGGAGGAAATAAATCTCTGAGAAGATTACACTTTTTTTTTTTCATTTTGGATTTTCATTTCAGAAGACAGTTTTCCTTTAAGGTTACAACACAAATTTTATTTTTTGATATATCTTTGGGTTCAGTCACTGTTTTCCTTTTTAACACACCTCACCTGTTGCCCTCTCTCAATGATACCCCAGTATTTGTCTTCTGAAGCTTGTCCCCAACACAGGAATTTTGTTAATGTCTTTGTGTATATAATGGATTTTAAACTATCTCTTATTTAAACTGTGCTGCACCTGACGTGTAGAGCAGCACTGCAGAGGAGGTGGAGATGGAAAGCACACTGCCAATTAGCTCCCTCCCCATTATGCATCACTCCAGTAGGTGACTCTCTCCATCCTTAACCTGTCTGGGAGCAGATGGTGCCAGCACAGGGAACTCAGGGAAAGGACACTAAGTCCAGCACAGCTCTGCTGAGGAAGAGGAGAACAGGGACAGATTCCCACAGGATTTAGTAAGGGGGAAAAGTGGTCACTATGTGGCTTTCTCCACTTCTGGCTACTGTGCTGTTGCAGCAATTTGATCCCAAATGTAGTGGTGTTTTGCCGTTTTTTTTTTTTTTTTTTTTTGACACCTCCAAAGTGAAAACTAACTTTTCACTTTTCTTCTTTTTAGAGAAAAATTCAGAAAATACCCTATACAAATAAGTGTCGAAGATTAGACTCTTCTGAATATTTTTCAGTAACCTGCAGATTTGTGTCACGTAGTGGCTGTAAAAGTCTATGTTCAAAACGTTCTTTAGAGATCACGCTCAGGTTGTGATACAGTCAAGTGCTAACTAAAAATTAAGAATATTTTGAATATCTGCTTCAGAAATTTAATTATGTCATGATTCAAAATTCATAGGCTTCAGTATCTATAAGAATGCTACTTAATTTCCTGCAAATGCTATTGAACTTATGCTCCAATCAGCTGGAATATTTTATGTATAATCGTGCGGTGCTCAGTGCCCGTAATTAATAATTGTGTGTCAATTTGTCAAGTACCATAAAAGACAAATGGGAACGCAAACTGAACTCTGATTTTTCTATGGGTCAGCAAGTATTTTTCATTATAAATCCCATTTTCCAGAGGACTTCCTGAGATTACTTTGGTATTTTAGTCATTTAAAAACAAACGGTAGCCAGTTTGCAATTACATTCATTCCTGACTGGAAACTCTTTTAGATACAGTATTGCAGTTGAACTTATGGTTTGTAAATAAAGGAGAGCAATGTTCCTCCTATAGGCTGTCAGGAATATCTGGCAGGTGGCTAAATTGTCCTTCTCTTTTTTGGGTAGATGCTGATCTGGTGTACTGCCTCTGCTCCCAGTATGTCACAGGGGGCATTGCAAGGTACTCAGCTCCTTGGAGGAAGAGGACCCGCTCCGTTTGTATCATTGCAGATGCTCTTTCTTTTCCCCTTTCCTCTTTCATTTCTCAATTCATTCCCAGTGCAGATAACTACGTAAGTAAGGGTAGGACATGATCATCACATTAATTTCTGAATACCTTGACATTAAATTCTGATCAGGCATCCAAAGAGAGATAATTAAAACAAACAAAATCAATCAATGGTGCCAGCAATCAGTTGCATATTTGCTGCTAGTGAAGTAGAGCTGTTGTCATCACGTCAGTTTTCTTTACAAGGTGAAAAATGCTTCCTAACCTGGTTCAGTGTAGCAAGAAATTGGACTTCAAAAGAGGCAAGTATTGAAAGGGTTAAAACATTTAGTCTAATACAGTTCATTAGACAGTCATATGTAAGTATGATTGATAGAATATATGAGGGCTCTACTAGATTTCTATCCTGCCTGCTGAATCTGCCCATCTCAATACTTGTCTGTGGTTTCTATGGGTAACGGGTTTGTAAGGAGAGTTCAGCAACTCGCTACATTCATTTTGTACACCCATCACCTTTTATGATCAGAAATCCCAGTACAGAAATGCTGGTTTAGGAGCAGGGGTTAGTTTTTCATTATTTATAGTGGGTAATACTCCTATAGGACCTATACACAGAATAAATGTAAACCAAAAAAACACCAAAATCTTGAAAATTGTGAAACTCGAATAGTTTGTGCATTTTCTAGACTTGTGGGGGGTTTGGTTTCTTTCTTTCTTTTTTTTTCAATCTGTTTTCCTTACCTAATGTTCATTGGTTATCCCATAAAACTTCCAGTTGCAGCTATTGAAATTGCTGGACACTGGGCACAGGACCAGGAGAGGGAGAGACTGACAATTCTGCTTCCACAGACAAAACTGACATCTTGCTAATACTGAGCTAGTGACCCTGTATAAGTACTTTTATATGCCCGTAGAGCAAAGAAAATATGGAAGAACCTATTTTAGAGGGAAAAAATACAGAAGTTCTTTTGGCTACTTGACTGCCTTAAATGTATGGTGACTGACTTAAATTTAAGTCATAACAACTTAAGAGCAAGGGATCAGCGTGGCTAACCTGGGAATCTGGGATTTGTTTGTGGAGTTTCTGTAGTACATTTAGAGTATGATTTGTAGTCACTCCCTGAACCCAAAAGCAAATGCAACTGAAGAGGAAGGAGGATATGGGCAAATTATTTTTGACCACAAAATGAAGTACTCAACCCTCTTTTGTAAGAACCACTTGCTAGGGATGGAGTAGCTGCAATTGCAAGGCTCTCTCTGAGTATATGAGCCTTTTGATAATGCTGTCACAGAAATGCCATGTATTGGCTCATTCTGTGGATTCTTTTCTCACTGGGAACTGTACTAAAACTTCTAAGAGGTTTATGAAACTGCCATTAGACAGTAATATTTTTTCTAAATGGGATTAAGTCCAAGATTCAGTCTTTAAAGGTTCCCTACATTCCTTAAACTGTCACAGTCCGTTTCCCTACCCACATGTGTGTCAGTAGCCAAATTTATTTTCTTAACATTCTTCTTTAAAATTATTGGTGAAAACCTGACTTTTCTTTTTGATGTCTTTTTTGATCTTTCTAGTGTACTTTCCTTTTCTATTCCAATCGTCTTTGACTTCTCTACTCTCTCTTACTTCTCCCACTGAAAATAAATACTCTTCCAACAGAGCACAGCAGAAGTAAAAACTCTATATTTTGACATGATGGTATATGCCCGTGTATTTGACCCAACATTCAGAATAAATCCCTACTTCATGCTGGATGACTCATATCAGGAAACATTTTTTTTGTAATGTATGTGGTTTTGTGTAAATATTAAATGTCACCTCTGCATTATAGATATCGATTGTGTGTTTATGACAGATCACCGACAGAGCATTCAATAGGCGAGGTTGTCAGTGTAGTGCTACAGTTGAGGTTTAATTTCTTCTTGAAAACTTCATTTGGAGCATCCCCCGCTGCTGTAACCACATATCTCTTTTTATGCTTCTGGTGATGGATAGATGTATTTAAGGAGGATCTTAGGAGAACTGGGCAGAGATTGAAAATAGGCTTAAGAATCTTCTAGCTCAAAGTCAGGCCAAGGTGGTAGCTATGAAGTGCCATGAACATCTGACAGCAGGTCAGATGACCACATAGAGGCCTCCCTCCAGCTCATACTGAAAGTGGACTTCATCATATAAAACACAAAGAGCAGTTATCAAGATCCTCTGAGACTATGGTTTTTTCTCCTTGTAATTATGAAAGGAAATACTCAGACTTTGTCTTTAGGAAAGGACATTAAAAACTAGGGCTTAAGCATCTTCCTTTAGCAGGAGGATGAAAGAACAGAATCAGGATATAAGCCTTGAACCATCTCTTGGTGCATTGGGTTCAGGGACCTACAGTCTCTTCATACAGCCTTCATTTTAGAAATGTTTGAGGCCTTTTTTTCCACTTTTCCTATTGGAAGGGTGATTTCAAACCCAGTTAATGACTAGGAACTTTATTTGCATTCCTAGCCTAAATATATTCATGAACAACCTTTATCCGTTTGTTTTGTGACACCATTACCTTTTATCTTGAATAGTTATTTATTAATAATTAATGGAGTATTAATTCATATTTAAAAGAGAGCAAACATATCCTCCCTTACCTTTCCCCATAGCTGTTCCTCTTCATTTTGCTAGTCTAAACAATCTAAGCTCCTCTAATCTCCCTTCAAGAAAAAAAAGCTCTCTCCAAACTGTTTTTTGCAGCCTTTTTCTACACCTGGACCATTTTCATTTTATGATGATGATGGTCAAACTCCGGCTTGCAAAATGCATGTGTCTTGTAAGCTCTTGTGATGTGTCTCTTTTGCTGATTATCCAGTTAGTGCTGCTGCCCAAAATGCAAGGAAAGTGTCTTGCCAGCACTATAAGGTAAGAAAATAGCACAGATAGGCCCAGGACTGATGTACGATGCTCTGATATGTCTGATGCTTCTAGTAGGAAGCAGCAGCTTCCAGCTCTGCCATATATTCCACTGTGCCTGCAAGAGCTCCAGACTGAGGATGCAGGAACAAGGTGGAACATGGTATTTCAGCGAGGAGATGTGCCAGAGCAGGGAAGGAGAGAGGCTGATAAGGTTGAAGTAATACTTTGGAGAGATGTTAGGCGCAAAATGTGAAGGCGAGGGGAATGCTTCCTTTGGGCTGTGAGCATTTTGCAGTGGGCTTATAGACCATTGCTCAGGTGAAATGTTAATATACAGTCTGGAGGCCAGCTGTCCTGCTAGCTTTAGCACCCTAGGAGGTGTCTATATGGCAGACTGCAGTAACACCTGAGCTGTGTGAACACACTAGCTGTGGCTCTGGGAGGCTGTTTTAGCGTGTTATTCCACCTGGGCTGATTAGCCCTTCTCACATAGCAAGGCTGTTCCCAGTGCCAAGGCTGGCTGCTATGGTCAGCCTAACGTTGGATATCACAGCCAAGTGTTGTAGGCTTAAAAGATGGGCATATAAACGGCAGAAAAATCTCCCAGAGTCTGGAATGTTTGTCAGGTACGTAAATATCTGAGATTATTTTCCTTAAATTATCCCTGTGAGGATCATTTATGCAGCAGTTTTATAAGTAGTTTCTGAATAAAATATAGTTCTGGTACTCAGGTTATCTTTTATGTAGTCAAACATTTTCTTGTTTGCATGCTAATCTAAACTCTTCATCACTGAAAAACTTCAGCACCCGTAGTGTGGTTTTCTTATGGTGCTTTGCTTTGGAAAAGAAAATGAATGTGTCTGCTTTTCTTAATCATAAATTCAGACTCCTGTTCCTTTGTTATAATTCTTTTGATGTGAACAAAACTCCAAATCTGTTTTTTGTGAAATTTAAATAGCAAGTATATTTAAAGACGGTGTATGCGTTAACAATGAATCCTCTGCAACTGGATGCTTAGTGAAAGCTGGGGCAATGCTTGTGTTTAAAGAGCTCTTTCATTTTTCATACTTTGCTTTTGATTCTGGCTGGGATATCATTTCCAGCCTCGAGATAAGTACAGGATTTGCTGTTCCAAAGTGGTAAAGTTATCAATTCAGACTTCTAGTTTACTTTCCTCAGGGCCTTTTTTGAATGTCTCATAGGAAAATATAACCGTGGTAGAGGAGCCTGGATGACGTGACATAGGACTTCCAGTTTGCTGGACTTTGTTGGGCTGTGCCAAAGTTTAGGGTGGAAGTCTGTCTCACTGAAGAGTACATCAAGTCATGGCAGTGAAGAGTAATACTTCTGTATAAGGCTCACCCATCCTATATTGTGAGGGCTGCAGCAAATCTTGCAGCGCTTAACACACAACTATCATTGTATCTGCATCTACAGATGTACTATATGTACAGCCCTGCACGTTCCTGAGGCTTTGTCAGCTCAGATTGCAAACGCTCAACTGCAACCTGCTTGATGTGATAACAGCTTCCAAACTAACCTGTGTTTAATTTACTACCATTTAAACCTTTTATGGCATGATGACTGCCCCCACCGTTATGAATGGCCAGTGGCTTTTTGGCCAGAGAGCAGTGAGATACTTGCACCTATAGGCTGAATATAGACATGTTACTATGTCTCAGCTCTTGCTTTGGGGTGCGAAGCAATTAGGTCCCTGACACAGTGTCACTTGAAGGACGCCGCACTGTTTGGACCCAAACCATTTCTTTTCACCGAATCAATGGTAGCAGGGATGCTGAAGGTAGAGTAATGGTAATTTTCTTATGCAGGCAACAACGAGCAGGACAGGTACCACAGTGGCTGTGCCCAAGGAATGCCTCAGGGAGTAAAAAGGGACTGCACTGTGGCATGAGACACCCTTGGGGCCCAAAACTGCTGGCATGGCAGCGTTTATAACCCACTAGTTGTCCAACACCCAAGTCAGAACAGGGTACAGGTATAAAATCTGTCCTTAGGAACTATCAAGGCTGAGTCAAATGCAGGACATGACTTGGTCTTTTCTGTGCTTGTGGTTGAGCAAGATCTAACTTCTAGTTGTGAATGGTTTGATGGTACGTGTATCCTCCACAGCTGGCAAAGCTGCCGAGACATGGTATTGTGTGGCACCCATAATGCTATTTCATTCTAACCAAACCTCTGTTTTGGTGGCTTTTTTTTCCCCCATCTTTTCCTATTTTTTTTTTCCTGTAAAGCTTTAAATTCCAGATTGAAAAAAAAAAAAAAAAAACGAAAAAAGAAGTCTCTGCTGTAGCAATACCTGGAACGGTAATTGGATCAAATGAATAATGCACATTTATACTCACAGTCTGAAGTGTCCTTGTTTATGTGATGGATTAATCACCTTTTCCTTGTGAGTTATGTCATCACTTCCAAAATAATAGCTTAATTTACATAGAGCGGCTGAAGCCATAGACAGCTGCCTTATTAACTGCTTGTTTATAGCAACTCTACAAAACTAGAATTTTAGTGGTAATGGTTTAAGAAGGTGGAAAAAAACACCCTGGGATGCCCCGGTTTACTTGAAATAAACACTTTTGTCAAGATGCAGTCATAATTTTTTAATTATGTTTTACTGGTTCGTGTATGGGACTTGTTGAATAAAGTAATCATGTTCACAGTAAATCAGGACATATATGATTTCCCCTCAAAACTAGGGAAGCCAAATGGTGGCAGATGTAGATCATATTTCAGCTGTGTCCTGTATTTAAAGGAAAAACAGCTGGGAGCAATAGTTATTATCATTAGTGACAACCAGCCAAGATATGCAGTCTTTTGGACACCATTATAAATATGAAAAAATCACAGTTCTCAAAACACAGCGACAAAATGTTTTTTATAATAACTCGTCCGTGGTGCCAAATATCAATATTTTATTTGAATTTTAGATTAGGGTAATTACCACATGGATTTCAAGGGTTGGGGGGGAAATGGGACTTTTGCAAAGTGTTCCCAAATTCAGCTTTGACGGGAGAAAAGAATAGGAGAAAAGAATAGGAGAAGACCCAAAACAAGGAAGCATTTGTAAAGAATAAAAAAAAAAGGAAAGAAAAAGAAAGAAAAATGAAGGAGTAACTACTATTAAATGATAGTTTTTGTAGAAGTATTTTGTTTTGCTCTCTGAGATATAATAAATATTGTCCTAAAGATGAAATGTGCAATTCTGTAAGACAGCCTCAAACCACTACAATCAAATCCTCCAGCCTGCTGAGAATGTTCTGCCTTCCGTAATTTAGAGTTTGTCATTAATAACTGACACGCTTTACTGACATATTTCTTTTTCCATCACGTATATGAAATTTTAATCGAATTGATCTTAGCATACTAAAACCATGATCACTTGCTAGGAAATTTCATTGGGAAGGAATAAATACATTAGAAAAATTAAAGTTCTGGATGCTGAAAGACAACTTTAGACTTCCAGAGATGTATTTTCTGTGAGATTTACAGTTTTCCATAATCTTCATGTAGGACTGTGATGCGTGAATTCTTTTCCCAGCACAATTTTGGGTTATAAATCTGTCTCCAATATCATGTTCCAGAGGAAATAAAAGGAAATCAAATTTCTGTTGAGTCAAGCTCTTTTTTTTCTGTGCAGAGTCAACTTAGTTATGGTTTTTTATTTAGAACTAGTCCCATTGACTAGTGACTAAAAGACTAATACAAATGCAGAAACAGCCACTCGGGGTCAGATCAAAGGTCAGTCTAACCCAGTACTCACTCTTCAGCTCTGAAATTAATGTCTAGGAGAGAGTACAAGGAGGCAGGCAGGTATGGATATTTCCAAAAAATACTTCGTATTGCTGCACTTCATTGCTCAAAGACTAGCTGAGCTAGAGGTGATAGCCTGGTTATCATTCCTATGAATTGGCCCAGTCAGCTTTTCAGCGCACATGAACATCTAGCAGTTACAGCTTCCTGTGGCAAGGACTTGCACACAATTCAAGGATGTGTTATATGAAGAACCACATCTTTTTGCTTGTTCTGAACCCACCACATGCTAGTTTCATACGATATGCCCCAGTTCTTCTCTGTATCTTCAGATAGACTGAGCGCTTAGTTGTTCCTTCTAATGATTCTGTGAATGTCTGTCAATCCCGTGCTCAGTCATCTGTTTCCCAGGCTGAAAAGCCCCTCTCTGTGTAGTTATTTTCACCTGGAAGCTGCTCCATGCTGTTGAGTGTACTTGCCACTCTATCAGTCTTTTCAGGGTGGAGAAACCAGGAGATAAGACTGAATTTTTTACAATGAGAGAATGATATTTCTGTTTGTTTTCCTTTCCTAGTAATTTGATATGCTTTCCTTACTTTCGTAAGCCCAGGGATGAGCTGTTCATAGGGTGACTACTGACTCTGAATCTCATTTCTGCCTGCTAACAGTCTACCCAGACTTCATCACCCTGTGTACAAAGTCAAGATTGTTGGATTTTCCCACATGTCCGTCGCTCTAAATTTACCTATCTTCATTTTTACCTGCTATTTTATTGCTTTGTCCCTGAGCCTCATAGAGTGCACCTGTATCTGGGCACAGGAGCAGGAGGGTGCTTTTGAAGCAAATCTCCTGCTCACCTCCACTTACTGTGTATTTGTACACACTGAAGATGAACTGAGAGCCCATGGGCTTGACTTCTTTGAGATGTAATTAATCCAAAAGATAAGCTCCAGAAGTTCTATTTGAGTGCTCTGTCTCCAGACGTTCAATCCATGGGAGCAGACTGGAATGAGTCCAAATTAAATTAAAAAAAAAACCCCAAACAGTCCTGAAATGTGGATCATGTGTGGTCTTTAGCAGCAACTGTTTCACTGTATGGATCTGCTCCTGCTGATCTTCATTTCTTCCTAGTTTTGACATGGCTTCAAGTCCTATTGCAGTACTTCACCAGTTGCCCTCATCTTTACTATCCAGAGCAAATTACTGTCATCTACAAGCTTTGTTACCGTACTGGTTACTGCCTTTCAACTTCACTAATAAATATGTTCAGTATCTGGGGCCACCACACCACTCTCCTCCTAACATAACTCTCTTCATTGTGAAAATTGGTATGTGCCTTCCATTTCCTTTCTTTAAATTGAACTTGAGTCCTTTTGAGGACTTATCCTATAGGTGGTTTGATTCTCTAAGACCCTTTAGATGAGATATTTTTCTGAATTCCAGCCTATATTAGCCAAATTTGCCTCGTCCAGATGCATAATAGTTCCTTCAAGCACTGCCAATGTGATGGTGACGTATGACTTCATCTTTAAGGAAACTGTGTTGACTCTGATAATTTTTATCCATGTGCCCACTAAGTCAATTCTTCTTTATAGTCTTTACCAATTTATCTGTTTTGGACATATAGCTCCCAAGATCTGTTGTCAAATCCTTTAAAAAAGTTTGCCTTACATTTTGTGCAGTTCAGTCCTCCGGTACCAGAGTGTTCTTTAGCAAAGACTTACGTGCTGCAATTAATAGTTGTGCCACTTGTATCTTCCGTTGCCTTTTGAACTCATGGTTTAATGCCACCTTTGAGTTACTGATCTTTCTGTCTGTTTGCTCTGTTATACGTTTTACTAGCATGTAATTTGGGGACAGATCCTTTGGGTGCAGCATTTGTAAATATCCACCACAAAAGCTTCCTGAAATTTTTCCTCAGTGAGTGTAGATAAATAAAATGTATATTAGTTTTTCTGCTCTTCTGAATGTTCCTTTTACACCCTGTTTGGCTGTTGGCCTGTCATCTGGGAACTATTTTGTATTCACGTGTTTCCAGTGGCAACTAGACCATGCAATTTCAATCAAAGCAAATGGCAGAAGACTTTCAGTTATTATTTTGTGGAAGATGTCTTCAGCACGTTAGATGTGATTCTCAGCCTCAGCCATTGAGCACAGTGCAGCAAAGAGTATTTGGTAGAGAAGCATGACTTACATTTCCTGTGCCCTATTGCTGGGTAGCATTCATCTTCTGGCTCACATTGAATGGCATGAAGGTTGTTATGGTTTGTGCTAGAAATCAGTGGTTCCCATGAACGCAAAGGCAGCTGAGACTACAAAATACACAGGGAAATGTGCTTCCACCTTCCCTTAAACATGTTGCTAACTTGCAGTAGGAAAGGTGGTGTTAAAAAAAAAAAAAAAAAAAAAATCTTGGCTGTTTCCTGTAGTTGTTTTGTGAATTTGAATGCTCAGGATGAATATTTCGGTATCTGCTTTATATTATTCTTTTTCAATGAAAAAGAAGTTGCCAAAAGCAAGAAAGGGAAGTACCTGAGTTTGAGAGAATGGTATATCCTTGAAAATTGGAATAATCAATAATTGATCTCAGACATTTCATTTCATGGGAAAGAAAAACAGGGACTGGTCTTGAATGAATACAGTGTTGAGGAGTGATGAACAAGCTCGTGTAGTTAATATAAATTGTATCAATAACCTTGTGGTGACAGCAGTGATTATGATATAAAATCTTGCAGGACTATCACATTTCCCAGTACCCTGTTTTTCCGTTTCAATAGGCAAAATTTCACTTATTGGCGCCTTTGATTGGGGATCTGAAGAAATCAATTTTCTGCTCTTTTTGAGGTGGAAACTAATCTTGCTGGACTTCTATTTAAGAACTCTTGACAATGCTTATATTTTATTTTAGGAAATTGTTTTCATTACTTAAGTCTGCTCAACCAAAAACTTCCAGGCACTTTATTCAACTTCAGATGCTCAGAGTAGGATGAATACATAAATTGATGGTGTGCAATGATTTATGATTAATTTACCTTTTGCTGTTTTGATGTCTAGTTTTTCCCATCTATCACACTTAGGATAGAAGTAGCCATGGTGAAGGAGTAAAAAAGGGAAAATAAAGTGCCCTAGTCATCCTTCTATCAAACAGGGACCTGAGAAGTCCTCCTTCTCCCATGAAACTTGTGATTACTCCAAAGCCATAACTGTGACAGGATCTGTGATGCAGAGCTGCTTGGTGTCTGGTCTGTTAAACTCTTTTAACTAATGATGTGAAATCCACCTTGAGATTAGAGACAAACAATCTAATCTGGAGAATCTTTCTTCTGAATACTTAAAAAAGAAAATAAATCTAGTATTGTTATTATATTGAGTAACAGCCTCTCCTTTGTAAAACGACAAACGTGCTTCACAACCACAATCATCTTTGCGGTTGTTCTGCCAAAACTGCTAATAAATTAAATCCTTATTGTTAGGCATATTTATAACACATTTAGCTTCATTCCTGAGCTACGTGCCTTTTTTTTTTTAGTACAGTTACGAAATTAACATACTTCCGTTACATATTTATAAATCTTAAATATTATTAACTTTGAATCACAGAATTAAGTGCTAACCCTGATTATTCATTTATTGTGAGAATGGAACAAGCATTTGTGCATTTAGTTTACAGATAACATCTGGTGTCGAGGGTGCCAAACAGCCAGCTATTCTGCAAATCGAGTGCCAGAAGATGACTTTTAAACTGAAGTCTGTGCTGCAAAGACAAAGCTGCAATGCTTCGACAGGGTTCAGAGGATGTGTGCTGCAAGGGGACCACAGCCGTGCGGTCAGCAGGCAGGAGGCATGCTCCTCCTGCATCTCTCTTGACTTACAAACAGGGTTAGGCACCTGCTATACTCTATGCTCGTCTTGTAGATATTAATAGACTGGTTGGGACAGGACTCCACTGAGTCTCTGACCCCTCCAAGTAACTGCTGCACTAGGGGTGTTGATGAGGGAGACCTTGTTTGCTTACTCCCTGCTTGCATTAGGGGTAGCTCTAGCTCAGTATAGGTCTGGAAAACCGAGTCTTTGTGTCTGTTGTTCTCCTCTATCGGTTCACCACAGGGTGTTCAAGCATAGCCTTCAAACCGTGCTGGTCCCATCCGCTGTTTAGTGTGGGAGCACTGTTAGTGTGGGAGCAGTTGTTGTTAGCAGGGTTTGTCTATTGCTTTAGTGGCTCCTGGTATGGATGCCCAGGAGCAGTCTAGAGGCAACTGCCCTTCAAAATCCACTTGCAGACTGGTGGTTACTTTTCACCGTTAGCATTCAGGAGCCCACAGTGCCTTCCAAGACAGCAGTTGTTAAAACACAGGTGCTATTCACTAGACATTTTTCTGGAGATTAAATATCCATGCTTTTCCTATTCTTTTAAGAAGGCAGATCTGTGGGAGTGTTACTCAACCCGAAAGCAGCTGATGCTGGTTTTCTGTGGAAACGAACCTGGAATGACAGAGAGTCTTGGTCTGGCACGGCCATAAGCATTAAAAAGTATTAGAGAAAGGCTAAGAACCAGCAAATCAGTAAAACACCAGAGGTGAGACCAAGATTTTGGAGGTTCAAAACTCTCTAAATGAATTCATATGTTTTTTTACACATTAGCAACTTTCCTTTCTTTCCCACGAAGCTTTATCTTCAGCCCCTGGATTCCCTTGGCACACCAGTTGGTGTTTTCTGTGATTGGACTGAAACTAAAGCTTCTCTTCTTTAGCAACTTGAAAGGATCTGAGTGTGTCCTATCTGAACAGTTTTACTGCCATAGAGCAGCACACATCATTTAAACGTATTTATGTTATTATTAAAAAAGGACTGATGTGGCCAAATAACAAATCCATGTGATCTACTGGTGAGCAGCTTGCTTATAGTTGTGAGTATATCACGTACGGAAAAGCATGTAAAAATTGAAGCAATGATAAATCAAGGGTCATTTACATGAAATTAGGCAAGGGGCCAGTTGATAGCCTACAGAAATGGAGAGAGTGTAATCCCAGACCCTCCAGATAGGACAGTGCAGACTTACTTTTAGCCATATCACAGCCCCATCAATACTAAAAGGTTTACTTTACTCTTTTTTCTTTTTTTCAAATTGTTTGAAAGATTTTTTCCCTCCCCGAATTTTTCCCTCTCTCTTACTGTATCATTTATCTTTCCTTATCTATTTAAGCTATTCAGAAAAAAAACCGAACAAAACCAACAGCTTTTTGTTTCTTTTAATGATTTGGAGCAGAATTCTTGAGCGTCTGCTGCTCATTCTTCAGCGCTTTGTTCTGGCCCAGAAAGGATTAGTGTAATTCATGTTACCACAGTGTTGGAAAATATTATTGGGAAGGGGAAGAGAAGTTTCAGTTGTATTAGAGCTTTATAACATTGCCTTCACACTGCATCTTTGGAAAAATAATATATTTCTAACAACGCTACATGGAATCTCAGCTAGAGTTGATTGTATAGCTGAATGTACCTCATGTTAGATCTAAATTTAAGCTGACTGTAGTCAACCAAAAGCAAATGCAGTGTTAGCCATATAAGTGCAATAGAAAAAATAAAGGCAGCCTCTTTGCTGCAACAATCTTTAACAAAACACCTTTTTCCTATTCAATTTTCAGGTTGGTATGTTGTTCTAAGGGACTGATGGGAAATGATAAGGTCATTTTGATGAGGGTTTCTGATTGACATCAGATTTCATTAGAGGCATTAGTATTGAAGGGAAGGGTCACAGGTTGGTCATGGTTCATTCTACCTGCCTTCCTCACTCAGCAACAACCAGGAAATGTCCAGTAATTTTCTATTTTTATGCTCCTTTTAATGTTTTAATATTTCAGATAGGTAAAGTGCAAGTTAATCATGTTTATGCATTAATAAAAGGTACATAAAGTGATTCAGTTATTCAGCTGAATAAAATGATTTCAGAGATGTGGTAATAACCTTAAGTGATGTTTTGAATACACTTCATATAAATGAGATCCATTAAATAGGACAAAAGTGATGTTTTGCAGGCATCCGCTACTAATTGGCATGTTCGCTAATTCCTGCAGCCACTCTGAGCACATGCTGGTAACTCTCCTTCATTTTCCAAATTTTCCCACTTTGGGTACCTTGTACTGTGAATAGCACACCTACCCCAATTTCCCCTTGCCAGGCAAAGCCTCCGTAGATTGGAAAAATGGCCTTTCAAAACCCCAAGGTTCATTGAGCTTCTTTCTGAGGTCAGTATTGCTATTGCCTGCGTGAATTTCTGACCAGAGACGAGAGGTATCTCCTTCCATTGAAGTTCCTACTTGCTTCAACCCAGTCCAGAGCAGTTTTCAGGCTCACAAATGGTAGAGGGGGATGAATCTGAATATAATGATTTTTCTGCCCTTTTGGTATGCTTCTGCTGGTACAGTAGAGAAAAGATTGTATTAACCTGTCTTTTGTCATTTGGGTTAGAATGACACATATGGAACAGTGGACTACTCACTCAGGCTTTCCATCCAGAAATAAAACAGGCAGAAGGAGAACAAAAGGGAAAGGGCTAGCGCAGAGGAAGATCTGTTTAATTCTATGGTATGTTTTGAAATGTCTCTTTGTGGAAAATTCAGGGCATGACCAGTTGAAATAACATAAACTAATCTTCATCTGATGTAGCAGTCTTCTTGCCCAAAATTAGTGCTAAATCCCATCTATAGTATATAATATTATAATCTGGAGTAAATATTTGAACTCTTCTTCTTCATCTTCCTCAATAAATAATGATTGCAATAAGTAAATGTTTAGCAATTAGATACCATATCTGGTTTGGATTTTTTCCCCCCTTGTGGCTTTGAACACACTATGAAAAGACTCAAAGCTGTGTTTGGCTTTCCACTTTTTTCTATGTAAATATGCAGTTGAAATTTCCTGTTGTATATTTCTGAACTTGGCAGTGAAAAGGCAGTTTAAAGGCCAGTCTAGGCAGCTTACCAGAGGATAAGGGAAATGAGGAACAAGAACAGTCTATAGCTGCAGTATAGATGTGGTTACACAGCAGAATAGGATATTGTACTTTGCAAGTCAGATTTTCTGCACTTCTCCTGTAAGCAAACCATGGGGGGAAAAAAATTTTAAAAATCTACTGACCAGATATCTTAATATGCTGGAATTTCAGATGGTCATTAAAGACTCCAGCTTCTGTTTTGAGAGTTGAGAAATGCTTTGACTCTCATTGATTTTTTTTTTGGTGCAGAACTCCTTGCAGAATTGAACATGCAAATAAAAACATTCTGTTGGCATGTACATCTTTAATAAGTCCATTACTGTAGGCAGAAAAAAAATCCACCTTCCTGCATTTTGTAAGCCTCAGGCATAGGGGGAATAAATATGTACTTGAAAGCACAGTACAAAAGATCAGAAATTTGGTTTTAAATGTAAAAAAATTATATTCCCTTGTCAGCTGAAGGTAACAAAGCTTGCATACATAGTCATTGTTTTCTCTAATTATAGACTAGCAGCATCGTATATTTTAGCCTCCACCCTCAACAATATATATTGTTCTCTGAAAGGTATTTTCTCTCTTTAGTCAGAACACTTTTTGTTCCTGAACAAAGCCCTGAAAAGGTCACATTGGAAATTTGAGTTCCAGGTGATTCAAACGTAAGACTAAGTTAAAAAATGATGTGTCTGCAGCTTGCCAAGTGCTATTAGAATCTACAGTGTTAGTTTAGAGTCAAGTTGAATAGAGCAGTATCCACTGGGAAATTAAGTTTTTCTGAGAAGCATGTATGGATTTTTTCTTCCTGCATACTTTTCCAATAAATATTATGATAGTAAGATTCTGTTTCCCATGAATTCTTTATTTAGGTTAAGTATTATGTGTGAGCTCTGATTTCATGGTTTAATCCTGATCAAAGTAGTTGATTTTTTAGTTTATCTGGTAGGGAAGTGTACTAAAACATGCAGCAGACTCACATGACAGTCCTAATAAACACGGTTTGTAATAACACAAGCCCAGTTATATAGTAAGGAATAAAAATGAAAATACTTGAAACTCAAATGGAGGAAGAATTTTGTTTTTAGTGTTCAGATCCATGGTCTCTGATACTATGCATGTAGACCAGCCTCTGAGCATGGGAAAAGGCTTTCTTCTACTTATCTGATTCCTTTCCATTATTCATCTAATACAGACATAAATATTCTGTACCTACATTTACATCAGAATAGTTGTAGGTTAAAATAGAGTGGGATGAGAATTTTGACCCCTCATCTCAAGCTCCATAGAAGAGCTCCAGAATGAGAAGCAATGGCTCACTGTTTGCTACGTTACTTCCTACTGACCCAAATCTATTTTATTCAAAGCCTACCTTTTGAGGTAAAAACCTCCCTCCTTTTCTAGGTACAAGTGCATTAGCTGAATGTGATTATCTTTTTGCAAGATTAAGCCTCATGTTCCTTGTTGTGTTTCTGAAGTCCGGTGAGTACAACTTCAGTCCCAAGAGACTTCGATCAGCACAGCTCTCTCTGCTTCTGTGGGATATGTGAATAGATGACATTTCATAGGCTGTGGTTCATCCTGGTCTTTGGAAGTCGGTTGTCCATCCTGCAGTCTGACAGCCATCTGTTTCTGGACAAAGTGTAAGCTAACTAATAGCACTGAAAACCACATCCATATAAAGGTGACTGACATCAATTGTGGGTTTGGGAGGCTTTGAGTTTTAGTCCAGACAGATTTTGAACATAATGTCGGAGTTAGAGAAGGACTTCCTGTGCCTAGCGCCATACATCTGAACATGCTGGCTTTCAGAGTATGAATGAAATTCTTCTCCTGTGTATTTTGCACTCAAAAAGTAAGGTAAATGTGAAAAACGTTAAAACTAATAGAGTAGAATGGAGGGTGCGTGTTGCTAAGCATCACTTAAAAGGCCATTCTTCTCTGAAAAGCGTTGGCAAATACAGTGCTATTTGACTCACGAGATCTAATCCCAGCGAGTATTCAGGATGCTTTCTTCAAATGCTAACAATAAAAATAAAGGGTGTTTTCCCCCTTGTATTTTATTTCTGTTAACACAACAGAGTCAACATTGCTAAACATGAGCTCTCTATTCCTTTTCACCTGTCAGTAGAGTAGTTCTGCATGTTCTGTTTACAAAGCAAAAATCATCCTCTGTGGTGTGTGCCAATGCACTGGCAATTGCACAGCCAGGGCAGGGTGAAGGACAAGAGGCTGGAAAGGACATGAGCGGGCAAACTGGACCCCTGCAATTACTGTTTGCTATCAGAACTAGCCAGAAGTTTTGCAACCAATCTAGAAAATTCTTCTACTTTGATGAACTGGAAATATTTCACCTGGAACACAGGAGCTTGATCATATTTAGAAGCATCAATCCTCAGTCTGACTGAGAATATCAGTTCTGTCATGGTTGGTGGCTATGGTGCCATGATCTATAGCAGGATTTCCACATTTCCTGGGCAAGTGCAGAATCAAGGAACTCAGAAATGCGTCATAGTTTCCGACTCCATTACAGAGTCGTGGAGGCCAAGAGAACCCCATCTTGTTCCAAAGCTTTTGAGCTCAGCCTTGAACATGTATGTGATCTGAAGTCAAGAGTGTGTTTAATGGAGAGTCTGCAAGCAGCACACGGGAGTCATCCAGTAAATTAAGCATCGTTCTAGGAATTTTACTAGTTTCATTGCCCTGGACTTACCTGGAAGCTGAACAAGAAAGATGCAGAACTTGGCATGTTGAATATGAAACATGCTACCTGTGAGAAATGAGAAAGTGAGGAAGGTTTTTGTGGTATTTCCCAAGCTGCTGAATTGACATTTTCAGTTGAAGTCCACACAAGGTAGACATATTGATACTATTTAAAGAAATTTTTTTGTACTATCAGGTAAGGAAATGAAACAGAAGTGTCCAGCACGCATTCATGCTGCTTATTCCTCTCCTGATAAGTATAAACTCAACCGCATCCATCCCAGGCAACTGAAGATTTCTAGGGGCAGACGAAGAGGGAGGAGTCCATTTTCAAGATGCGGTTACATGAAGTCCTGGATTGTCCTGGGATGTTGTCATAACAAAAACATGGTACATGCTACCACTAGTACCAGAAGCATAAAAGATGTTTAACCTAGCCTGCATTAATGGGGGTGAATAAAGGCGTTCTTCAAGAGGACGAAAGACTAAAAGAAAAAGTAAAGAGAATTCTGAACTGAAGCCTACTGACAGGAAAAAACAATTGCCCTGGATTCTGCATATAAAGATAATGAACCACCCTTAATGGTGAAATATGATTTTATTAATTGGGAGTTCCTGTCAAAACTCTTGAAAAATTGCCTGAGTAGTGAGAGAAGAGTTCATGCCCCTTGTTGCCAAGGTCACTTTTTAGCTAGAACATCCCTGTGAGCATCCTGGAACGCAGCAGCACAGCCCCAGGCCTGAGCAACGTCCATTGCAAGGCACAGATCATCTTGGCTTTGCTCCTCTGAAACCCCTAAAGAAATACAACTGGCAATTTTTGGCCTTCCAGATTGTTCAGTAATAAGCGAGTAAGAGACTGAAACACATCTCAGTGCAGCCGTTAGTTTTTGGGGTGTATATGTACCTGCTTGCTTACAGAAACAATATATGCCAGAACCTCATCAAGGGCAAAAATCTCACTGTCGTTTTTACAGGGCAGCAGACTTCATGTTGTCATCTGTCCCCCGTGGCTTCAGAGCATCAGATTTGACTGCTCATCTAAATGCAAAGATGAGCTATGCCATTTTATATTTATCCCTTTCCTAACCCGTGTTGCCCTTTTACTCCAAATGTCAAGTCTTTCATGAAAATACATCTGTCATCATGTGTTGGTGCTTCTTGTTCTGAGGTTTTCCAGGAGCCTGGATGTTCTGCAACATGTCCCAAACCTTTCTTAACACATGGGTAAAAATTGCAACTGAAAAACATAACACAAAGTGGCTTTCTTTACGATTCAAAGTGTGCTGTTAGCTGGCTGGTAAGATAGCAGCATCAAGGAGAAAGTTTGATAAGGTTTCAGGCTGCTTAAGGAGCTTCTCCCAGAAATGTGCCTCTCACTAACCCATTTATTGAAGTAGTGGAGTTGTTTCATTTACCTATTACTGTGTTACTACATCAAAGAGAGAAGTGAAGTGGGGCCCAGCTGCAATACTGACGCTGTTTAGGTAGTGTTTTTAGCAAGGATTTACTGCTGGGAAGCTTCAAGCTCGAGCGTGTCTGTGTGTATATGCCTGTGTATACGTGCACGGGCTCGCAGAAGACTAGCTTGTTTGCAGAGCAGGCGCAGTTCTTTGACCAATGCTGGACACACACATCTTCTGTGGCATCCTAGTCCAATCCTACACTGCGCTGGAGCTGGACAACGTTAGGATTTTGTGTCGACAGCTTGGTTAGTCCAGTCTTGTCACCACCAATTTAGAAACACGAGAGCAAAAAGGACATCACCGCAGTGCTCGGTGCTCATCCCAGGCTTTGTACCGTGGCTTCCAGCACAGCAACTGAGGAGTTACTCACTCAATATTTCTTTAGGAACTGCAGCCACTGCACAAGTAAATAACTATTTTTTACTGTCAGCTGTGTGATGGAAATTAATTTTCTCACATTTTAAATCTTGCTTCCATGCTTTTCAATTACTGTTTTGAAGAGCTGTGATCCTCTTCAATTGTTGTAGCCTGACCAGGTATGTATTAGCAAAAAGGCAAATACCAATCACAATGCTGTGATGAATTTTATGTTTCAGCTGTTTTTCAGAAGGAACCTGTAAACCAGATAAATTTAGTCTGCAAACAAAGAAACTATAAAGCAGTCACAGATGTTGTTTCTTTTTAAGCGCAGTGTAAATAAGAATATTCATAAAACTTTTATGGACTGTGTCTGTACCTTTTTTTCTGCAGTGTTACAGAAAAAAAATTAATAACTCCCTTCCATCATTAAATAAAATACAGAATTTTGCCCTACTTTCATGGTGAAAGAAATAAATTCTAAGTGTATGTCTTATATTCCCTGCATATGCATCAATATGCAACTCCTGGTAGTCTGTAAAAACAAATGTTGACTTTTGCATTACCTGCGATTAGTTAGACTAGTCTCCCAGCAAATATAAAAATCTTGACCATACGGTCACATCACACATGTAATGACTGTAGTCACGTGTGTTCAGGGGTAACAGAAGATCCTTTCTTTGCTCTTATGAGCATCTTTTGTGTAGGTACATCGTGTTTGCATAGACAAAAATTAGCAAAATTAAAACTTACAGTACTCAGATTTATTTTTCGTCCCAGGGACTAACATTTTTAAGCTTTTGAAGGGTTTCAGGTTTTATTACAGGAGATTTTACAGATTGTCATGGAGTCTTTTGTAGTTAAGACGCTGACAGTGGTTAGATTGGAGATTTGACATCTGCCGACTTGTAACAATAATTTATATACACGTAACAGAATACCTGTTACTTGCCGTTGCTGCTTCAAATGCTGCATGTCTTGCACGGAAGTAGGAGTGGTTTCTAAGTGAATACAAGTTGAATACTTCTATCAGAACTAAAAAAATAATATCAAAGTGGAAAAAGCTGTTTTCCACAATCTGCTGAGTGTGTCTTTAGAAAATAAAGACCCTCACTGTTGACAAGCATTTGCTGGGCATATAATTGTGTTTAGTACCTGATTCATCTTCTCCAGCTGAGCAGCAGATTTGCTGTGGACTAAAATGAAAGATATTAGATCAGAAAATTTGGAGTATCTCCAGTTTGATAGACTTCTTTCACTTCTTGTCTGAGCAAAGACTTCTGCCATAAAGAGAACTTGAAAACATGCAATAAATATATGAAATAAATTTTCCGTCAGTCACACCAGCACCCTCTAAACGTTCGTGTTGTGGGTAAGCCATACACATTTTTCAGGCTATTTTTTATGGCAGCTATTTGCAGAGGTCATGCAGCAGGAGAAGCCATGAGGGTGCTGTTCAGAAGAAACAAAGGAATGTCTCTTTTCAGTTTCACATTGTACAGTGTTCTCTGTTTGAAATGATACGGCTCAGTAAAAAACACAGTGCACTAAATGAAGTATGAAAACCTGCTTTGTAAGTCTGGCATTAAGTGGCCCTCCTGTAAGCTCTCTCAGCAGATAACAGTGACTGAAGAAAGAAGCAAGAGACCTTCTTCATTCAGAGGGTAAAGCAAACTATGGAGAAGATTTAGAGTTTGTGTGTCCTTGGAAGCTCAATAAAATTGAGATACTGCAAAATTAGAACAGCTTGGCCCATTAAAAAAAAAAAAGAAAATAATATTTATCTGCAAACCTTTATCTTACTTCTGGGGTTTTTTTAATAATACGCAGTCTTGTTTTTTCATTTTGGGGCAACTTTTTTGGTGTGTATGGACAGCTTAATTGCCTCTGTGTACTGAAAATATATTGTTTCTTTAAAGATGTTGCTTAAAAGCATCTCAAGATCCCCAGTCTTTAATAATATCACAGCTGTGGTGAAAATCCAATCACTCAATTAGGAAGCTATTTCTCAAGTTTTCATTCGTTAGGGTACACGAACCTTTTCATGATATACGGAAAATAACAGAAAGGTTAAGGGATTATGTTTGAGGAGAAAAGTGGAAAAATAAATTATAATAGAAGAAGAAATTATAATCATAGACATTATAGATGTGTATTAATAATAATTACACTGAAAATTTCCTGTGCATACTCCCATGCTTCATTTCTTATTTTTGGCACAAAGTTAATGTTGAAGTTTTATATTTATATCCCCTTTCTTTCTTCCTTGCTTCCTTTCTTCTCCACCCCAGACCCCGCTTATGAAGCAGAAAAAACTACATGCTTTAATGATGCCTTTGTGGTACTAAACCACTTTCCAAGCACCTTTAAAGCTGTTCCTAAATACCTCAACCTTGCTAAATCACTTTAACAGTACATTCTTATCTGTGTATCTGTCAAAGTAGGTAGTCATGGAGGCTTATCTGTGCATGTTCAATATCCTAAATCTGTCTGAGATAAGGACAACAAGGAAAAAGGAGTAGAAAATTGTAAGGTGTATGAAAATGTTAAAAATCCTGAGACAAATTTACTTCTGTGTAAACCCATTTAGTTTGGTCTCTCTGTCTAAAAGGTTAAGTGGCAAGTGGGCTTGATTTTGCCCACATTTGGACTTTTCCGATGCAGATGTCTCCAGTGGTGGTAAGTCAGATGAACTGACTGCCAAAACTTGCTTATTTCTCTCTTGTGTCTGTAAAAGGAGCCTCAGACTAGCACCTCAATTGTAAATATCTGCTTTGCAAATGTCCAGTGTTCAGCAAGATGAACCACACTCCTACTGTCTCACAGGTATTGATTAGCAAAGCATATTAAGCAATAGGAGAGCTGTTAAGTGCTGATGAGATATAAAGTTCCTGCTTTAAAAAAAAGTCAGTGTCCGATCAGACATAGCAGAAAAAGAGTGGAACAAAGGCAAGATTTTATCTGTCTTTTGCAGATGGGAAATAGAGGCATGGTTAACAGAGGTTAAACCAGTTTCAGTCATGTGGAAATTAACCCTCCCTGAGGTTAATGGGAGGGCTGAAACACTGAAATTCCCAGCATTTGTCTGTCCCAGTTGAGCTTTACCAAATAGCTTGACCTATTTTGGGTGTCCAGGCTGGGATACTGATTTGTCAGTGTATTTTTGATATTCTAGAGTACAGGACATTTTCATAGCATTTTATGTGTTCCAAAACAATGGATGATGATTTCAATCTACAGCTGTGCTCCTGCCATGTCACCCCCAACTCAAAATTAAGTTGCCTGATTTGATATCTCATTCAACACCCCAGAGATAACTGCCAAATGCAAAAAGTGGCTCTCCCTATTGAAATCCCATTGCCTTTACATACAGTCTCTTTGTTGTAGTTCTACCTTCTATTCTCAAAATATCTTCCATCTTCTGCAAGTAACAAGCTGCAAGTCCTGTAGGAAATAAACGTCCTCCTCACTTTGCAGCCTAAACCTAGTCAATAAAAATAACCTTTACTGAAGGCACTTAATGCTGAATGCAGCAGACATTAACATACAGTCCCATGCATAATCTGTATCACACCTATAGGAGATCCAATAAAATGCCTACACTGGTGTATTGCTTACCTCCTGGGAGCTTGACTTAGGACTCCTTTCACGTGTCTTCTTTAAATATGCAAACTAAGAAAAGGTAATTTATGATTTTTCACTCACAGGCCTAACCATAGGTTGAAATGTCTGGATTCACAGTTCATACATCTCCCATTTGAGTTAGTGGAGCAACTGATGGTAATAATAAGCTGTCTTCCCTTCGTGGACACCAGACATTAAAGGAGGACTAAGATAGTAATTTTCCTTGTGAATTTCAGAGGTATTTTGTAAAAACAGAGGAATGTGAGAACTCAAACTCTCTAGGATCAATTCTAGGCTCTGAAGAGAGAAATGTAACCATTACTTACAGACTTGTTTGGTTTTCATACCTTCCAAGCTGATGGTTATTCTGCCACTCAAACATTTCCTCTCCAACCCCCATCCTTTTTTTTTTTTTCATCCTTTCTGTGCCTGGCCTCTTCTTATTCACCTTGGTCGTTCCATCTGCTCTTTTCTTCTTTGCACGTGGTCAGGATGAATAGGTTTAATCTAGCCTATTTAAGTCATCTGAAACAGAGATTGACATTTGAGCTCGCCTCTCAGGTCTTCTGTATTCTCTGAAGAGTAATAAGCCTTTCCATGGACGACAACTACTATCATAAAACACACAGCTGAGATCAGATAGATCTGATGCATCTGAGATCAGATGAATGTCTCCTTTTTTTTAGGAAGGAAAAGCTAGGGCTTCATTTTCTAGAGCTTCATTTTCTCCTATGGCAATTGAACATTAGTTCAGGGAAAAAGTAGACACAAAGTAAAATATTCTTTTTGGTCTTAGAGGTAGTGCCCATGATCGGTAGGAGCAGTCCTGGAATAAGGTGATTATAACATGTGGATATAAAGTTGGAGGACTGGAACTTCATGGGCTGGGGCACACTCAAGTGTCATCATCTACCAAGAATTTGGTGCTACCAAAATCTGTATGTATGAAAATATATTAATTGTCTACCAAGGACCGGCAAAGAACATAACTCAGACCCCCACTTGAAGCAGACAAATTTGAGTCGACTCTCACAAACATAGCAAACACAGCCTTGCTTGACCCTGCTCAATATGAGTGTTATTCTGGAGACAGTGGAACATTTTAACAAATACAGAAAAAAATACGTTTATCAACCTTGTTCTCAGAAACAACCCAATTGTTTAGATGAACTAGCACAAGTCGATTTTAATGTTTGATCTGCTGAGAGCAGGGTGACACGAGAGGATAGGCAAGGGAGAACAGCCCAAGGCAGACACCTTGTGTGGAAAACTTCAACATTCATAGGTGGTGAAGTTCTGAACTACAATTACAGTACTATAGCATTATTCAAGCTTAAATATGCATGTCACTAGAGTGGCTTACATAGAATATTTAATGTATAGTTTTCTTTCACTGCAATTCAAGATGTAAGAATAGAATCCATATTTTCAAACAGGATTGTTTTTAGCAGTTTAACCAGCCCCCTGTCATAACTTCCTTTCCCCGTGTTCTTCACATTGCTATGTGTTGGAAACTGTTTCTAAGGAGAGGCAAGCAGAAATGTCAGGCTTTTCAACCTGCTTCCATTTTCAATCCAGCCTGCTTTGCTCTTTCAATATAAAACCTTCTGGGAGTCTCTCTACATGACATGGACTATAAAAGATATCAATAACAACAGGAGTTCCTGCTGTGGAAGGGTACTGTAATTGCAATTGCCTAGGATGTGGAGATTCATTATGGAGAAGGAGAATGTTCTGTGGTCTGGTTCCTTTGGGTATATTCTGTCTCCTTAACAATTCACCACTTCTAGAGTGAGTTTTCTTTTTATTTATTTGCTTATTTATTTACTTTAAAAAAATAACTGAGCACAAACCAGTGCACCTCCACAAGTGGCAGAATATCAGAAGTGAAAAAAAAAATGCTACTGACAAATAACTTAGGAAATAAAAAGAGAAGATTAAAAGTTTTACATATATCCTTATGTTAGTCTCTGATTTAAAGCTTGATGACCACACACTTAGAATGCATTCCCGACAAGTATCAAGAAGACATATTTGTCCTTGTGTACATGAAATAAGATGTGTTTGTGTAGCTGTAAGTCTTGGTTTTGCAGTGTAGCTTGGTACTCATAATAGAGGAATAAATATTAGTTTAATGCTAGATAATTTTAACAGCATTTGAAAAATAGGACATAATAAACCCTAAACATAATATTTAAAAATATAGGCATGTATTTTCTTTACTTGTAGGTGTATATTTCACCTCTGTACACAGTGACAGCTTGTTAAGGAAAAGCACATTTGCAACATAACTCGCCTACGATCATTAATTTCTTTCTACTTTTTAAACTATTCCTTTTAAATGACTGTAAAGTAATCTCTCCAGAAAAATGTTTCTCTCTCATTGTTTTTGGCACTGTGCCGTATTAAGATATTTTTAGTTGTCTCTTCTCATTTTGCAGTTCATATCATATATGAACACCGAAACTAACTGCCCAAAGCACTATTCCCTGCCTTCCGCAGGTGTGTAACTTCCACATCTCAGCACTGAAGTTTATGAGAGTTGCAAATAATGGGCACCCCTTTGAAGATCATGCTACTAACTTATTAGTCTACAAATCTAGATCAATTATTCCCAATAATTAATGCATCTGTGAATAATATCCTGCACCAAATCATACATTAATGGTATAAGCACTCTGTTAGTATGAATTAATTTTTTTGAAAAACAGAGTAACTGTAGGTATAGTTTTAGTCTCAGAAGGCTGTAAAGAATCCCTGTATGACTGCTCAGGTGTAGACCTCTGTAATTCCATGCATTGCATGTAATTCCTTGTACGTTTGTACCACTTGTCATAACAAAATGACACATTCCTAAATGAGCCCTGTCTGTTACAAGTATTAAGTAAAGCTCAATACAGCTTAGAGATAAAATGTAGCATTTAAATGCTGTTATTTCACATCTTTAAGAAAGATCTATTCTCAAAGCTTTTTCTCCTAATGCTTGGAAAAATTGTTACTGAAGTTTTTTTTTGTTTTTTTTTTTTTTTTTTTGTGATCACAAACCCCAGAACACTGTTTGAGCTCCTGAATATGCACATTTTAATTCATTTCAGTATAGCTGTGCTCCAGTTCATTCCAGCCTGGGCACTGGTTGCAAAAATGCTCCTGCCAACCCCGAACAAACCGCCTAATCCAGTCCAACCTCACCAGAAAGATTAATCCTTCATGTGACGCTGGAAAGCAGTCAGCCACAGCCATCCTCTTAGAAGTTTGGCTTTTGCAAAGGGCTTGTGTCTGTACTGAGAGACAGTGCTTACTCTTAAAGACATCAACTAAATATTCCACTACCAGTCACCAGAGAATCTACTTGGAGCTGCAAACACCTTTGTGCAAGGTAGTTCCTTTAACCGCATGCATCTGTCCTTCTAGCCATCAGAGCTGTTCGAGAATCCCAGAGCTGTCCCAGAATTTCACAAAACTCTTTTCTGTCCATCCATCCACCCACCCACCCACCCACCCATCCATCCATCCATCCATCCATCCATCCATCCATCCAACACATGCACTATAAAGTCATACAGATAGACAGATCTAAAGTACTGCAGGTGTCTGGTTGTCGGTCTGGTTGTGGATCCTCTAAGCTGTTAGAACTCTCTGGTATCACATTTCCTCTTGATGACAACCAGTTTGACACACACCCATCCATCTACTTAAATGCAACACAGCTGCACTTTTTCCATAGCCACAGGCTCTCTCGGTCACTGCAGAATTACTAAACTTTCGTAAAAGCCGTCCTTACAAAAGGTTTCAGAGTTCAGGCCTTGCAGACAGATGAGCTCTAGTAGGTCTAATTTGCTGCAGTTTAAGACTTTGCAATATTGAATTCTTGCTTGGTAATTCAATAATAACTCTCTGAGTTCACTGCTCTTGAAGTGAAGAGTAGCAGAAGAGGGATCATGTGCTTATACCTGATTAGCCTCAACACTGAGTTTGGTGTATTAGCTTGTACCGACAAAGGACGTGGTTATGTGATATTATGGGTAGGATGGGTATTGAGGAAATGTGATATAGGCACATATCCCCTTCTGCTACCTCTGCTACAGAGCCAGGAAGGGGAAAAGGACAGTTAACAGCAGCAGAATATGGAATCGACCTACCTTTTGCGTGCAGAAGCTGGAGGTTTGGATATCTGTTTGTGTTTACATGCTAACTGAGAAAATGGCATATCTTAGGAAAGGTCCTTTCCCTGATTCTGTAGAGTCACATCTACAACATGTCAGTGTCTGCAGTAAATTCAGGCTTTTTATTCTCACTGAGTGCATAGGAGGAGTGCCACAACGTGAGAAGAAACTGCATTCTCTTTCCTTTCCTGCAATAACAATCACAGAATTATTTAATGGTTTGGGTCGGAAGGGACCTCAAAGATCACCTTGTTCTAACCCTCCTGTCATGGTCAGGGACACCTTCCACTAGACCAGGTTGCCCAGAGCCCCATCCAGCACAGCCTTGAACACTTCCAGGGAGAGGACATCCGCAACTTCTCTGAGCAACTTGTGCAGTGCCTCACTACCCTCACAGTAAAGAATTTCTTCCTAATATCTAATCTAAATCCACCGTCTTTCATTTTACTGCATTTAGATCATTGTCACCTATGCAAATGTACTGAAGAGAGAAAGTCTGCACAACTGTCGAAGAGACGAGAGGTTTTGAAATCAGCAGTGTAGCAGAAGTATAAATACTGGCCTGATTTTGTTTGCCAGTCCTTCGATCCTAGTAAAGATGCAGGTGAAGAAATGTTCATCTCCTTTTCAGATCCCAGTCTGATTACTCAGAGCTAAGAATTCATCCTCTCACCATTTTTTTTTTTTTTTTTTTTATTTAACATAACATAATTCATGTGAAGCCACTGGTGGACAGCAGGGGAGCCTAAACATAGACATTAAACTGTCTTTCTTAGTACTAAAAATGTATTGTAATGGTTTGTCAATGCACATTAACAAAGCAACGGGCTGAGATGTTGAGGGTCATTTTTCTCTCGTGTCATCACTCCAATACACTTTTAAAACCTCTGCATTGCTAAAGGACTATATGCTTAAAAGTGTGCTAAAACTTGCATTAATTCTCTTTTGGAGAAGGGGGATAACTCTGGAAAGCCTCACAGGTAAAAATAGCTGGAAATAGCTCTTAAAACACTAGAAGGTGGCTCAGTTGAACTCTTTGTTTATTTTTATCTGAGTTTGTCTTCAGAATACCCCAATTGTCTTGACGGCATGTCGTGGTTTAAACCCAGCTGGCAACTAAGCACCACACAGTCACTCACTCTACCCTCTCCCGCTATGGGTTGGGGAGGGTGGGGGGGCGAGAAAAGCAAAGGTAAGAGCAAAGCCACATGGGTTAAGATGAGGAGAGTTTACTTGACAACAGGAAGAAAACAGTAGTAATTACAATGATAAAGCGAGTGACGTACAACGCACTGCTTACCGCCCAGCCGAACCCAGGACACTGCGCAGTTCTGTGGATTTATCACTTGCCGAGTTTCACGTTTGTAAAAATCAAAGCCCTTTTTGAAGACCACTAACAAACACAGAACTTGTCCTTTCCACTGTTAACCACATAAAGATGATGCAGATTTAATTTGTTTTGAAAATTTATTTGTGGCTAGAAAATACTCCCAGTCTGAAGTGTTCTTTGCCAAATGCAGTCTACAGTGAGACTCTGCAGGCCAGATGTTGAAACCAGTGAAAAACTGGGCTTGTTAGGGGAAACCCTGGCATTACCTTTGCCTATCTGTATGTTCACAGGCCTGGTAGTGATGTTCACTATTTCACTGCATTCAAAATCAGTGTATTTGCTTAGTAGATTCATCATTTTATGAGAGTATTAAAAATTCTTCATTAAACTCACTTTATGCCTCCCCAAATCCATATTTTTATTGATAATGAAAATAAGATAGAGTTATTGGAAGCAGACAATAAAACCTGTATGCATAGGGCAGTTTACTTACTGTTTATGCTAAGAGAATGTATGATTATTATAGTTTTGGTGAACTGTCCAGGCATTGTTTAGATAGTGGATTTTTTTTATCCTGCAGTATTTCACTGAATGCTTCTTATCTGACCCCTGGGGTACTCTATAATTCTTGAATCTAAGAGTAGAGGCATGTCAGACATAAAAGAGAAAATGTGTAATGTGAGGTTTTGAGGAGTATTTCAGGTGATTTTGAAAAATATATCATAGCTAATAACAAGAAATGCTGCTCTAGGGTAAAGGAAAAATTGTAAGGAGTAAAGGAGTAAAGATGTTCTTTAAAAGAGGTTTTAGCTAGGATGTGAGAAACAGAACATGTGCAAAATGCAGCCAGTAATATGCTTGTGAATAATGAGAGTGTTACATTTGGGGAATGGATGATAAGAAATTTGTGTTTCAGAGAGGATGGATGGAAAGAGGTGACAGGAATCAAACCAAATAATGGAAATCGGACTACAGGATTTGAAGTATCTGTGTGGGAGAAGAGTATCTTCCTGTAAGTCTTATCCTATGACTGAAGATGGGAAGAGAGCAAAGGGAGTGCAGCAGAATAATGGAAGAGGAGGATATCAAGTGCATAATCAGAGATTTTTAATCTATTACTTGTTATTCAACTCTGAGTAGGACATTAGAGCTGTAGTGATGATAGGATGTGAGCTTCAGGATGAGTTTTGAGGGACGAGGTTTTCTATGGTTATATTTTTATTCATATGCTATTTAATGGAAACCATGTGGGAGTGATGGCTGGGAGGCTGTATCTATGTAGTTGTGCCTTTTTTTACAGAGCTTTGAAATGGAACAACCTATAGTTTAAACTTTATATATCATGATTTTGTGGATCTGGTGCATTTGACAGACCTTATGAAATTGCATCTCAGATTACCTAACTCCTTGGTATGTGAACGCTCTAGGAATGACTGTGATAAAAGCCAACCAGTCTTTCCTTACTTTGTTTTTTCTTTAAGTGGAAGAGATGTCAGAGTGCATGTTTTACCTTTGAGAGTGCTCTTTTCATGTTGTTCCCTCCACACCTACCCTCACTATGTCCTCATTTTTGGTTTTTTCCCCTCTTCTGTCACATAGTTTTCTCCTTTTTTCCTGTACTGACTCAATCTTGGGTTGTTTTGGGTTTTTTTTTTCTTTTTTCATATATATCATGTTGTGTAAATGTCTGCACAAAGTGCATGAGGGAGATGTCTGATCACTGCTCTCTGATCACTGTTTTCACTTTCTGTACTGGGTAAAGGGGAAAGCCTTGTGGATTGTCTTTCCTATTTCCAGGCAGAAGAGATTCAGGACATAAAGAGTTTTTTATGTTTATATGGAATTTTCTGTATTTCAGTTTGTATCTTTTGTGTCTGGGCCCATTACTGTGGACCATTGAGAGGAGTCTGTTTCAATCTTTGCTCCCCCCATCAGGTATTTAAACTTATCGGTAAGATCCCCTGAGCCTTCCTTTCTCCAGGCTGAACAGTCCCAGCTCTCTCAGCCCCTTCTCATATCAAAGATGATCCAATCCCTTCATCGTGTTTATGGCCTTCTCCTGGACTCGTTCTAGTATGTCCATGTCTATTTTGTGCTGGGAATCCCAGCAGCGGACCTAGCCTCACGAGACGGGAAGAATCACCTCTCTTGAGCTCCTGGTCACCCTTTTCCTAGTGCAATCCAGGAGGCTGTTCGTCTTTGCTGCAAGGTGGTATTCTTGGCTCACAATCAACCTGTTCCGCAGGTCCCCCAGGTCCTTTTCTGCAAACTTTCTTCCCAGAAGTTTGTGACTCAGCATGTGCTGGTGCTTGGGGTTATTCCTCTCCTGGGGCAGGACTTGATATCTTCTTCAGTAAATTGCATGAGGTTCCTGTTGGCCCATTTCTTCAGCTTGTCCAGGTCCCTCGGGATGGCAGATCAACACTCTGGTGTACCAGCCACTCCTCCCAGTTTTGTATCCTCTGCAAACTTGCTGAGGGTGAACCCTGTCCCATCATCCAGGTCATTGATGAAGAACAGTACTGGCCTCAGTATCCAACTCTGAGATTGACCGCAAGTGACCAGCCTCTGCTGGACTTTGTGCCACTGACCACAGCCCTCTAGGCCCAGCTGTTCAGCCAGTTTTCAGTCAACCATATCCTCCTAAACTCTGTTCTTGGCATCCTTGGAAATCTTGTGCGAAGTTTCTCACAATGGCCCAAGCTTTCCCCTCATATGTGATGATATCCAAAATCACAAGGTGGTTTGCCTGTTTTACCTCAGAGATTGTCCAAAGTTATGCAAGAAATTCCTGTAGAACTACAGAATAAAACCAGATTTCCTATATTTCACATGTTAAACTTCCTGTCTCTGCTACTTTTACTAGCCAGGATTATAATGTAGACCTGCATCTTCACAGATAAGTTCTGTGTCACAGTCTCTTTCCCAACTGTATTTTAAATATGTGTATGATTTTTAAATAATCCTTTGTATTTTTCCATTGTGGGTAACTGAAAAGGTCAGAAGATGTAACACGTGAGAACATCCTGCCTTCGGACAGCTGCATCATCACAAGTGTGTTTTCATCCAGAACACCCCTTATAAGGGAAATAGAAATAAACAAACATGAGGAAATTCTACTTGTTTGCTGCAAACTGTTCTTACTGGTTTTGTTAAAAGCCTTGCTGGAGGAGGACTTGACTGAAACAGACTGAGCACAACCTTTCTGAGAAAAGGTGGTGGCAAGTGTGTGGGGAGAGAGTGTAGAAGTGGACGCAGCTCCATTGCTAGTACAGGGGCACATGTTCATGCCCAGTAAAGGCACAGCAGTTAGTTGCTTTTCCTAGCTTCTGAATAAATGTATAACTGCACAGCCATAACATACTCTGAATACAGGACTGGTCATTTGTATTTTAGATTGCCTTCAGAGTGGTGAAATGTTTCTCTTCACCAAACTCGACTGATACTCCTTGCCTCTAGTGCTAATTTTCTTTCTGGTGTGACTCCCAAGCATGTGATGTGCTTTGACCTAAGAGATACTGTGAAAACCCTGCTTGCCTTGGGAGTCAGGATTCTCTCAGTCAATAATATTCAGTAAGTTCCCTTTAAAAATAGATACTGCTTAGTCTTTTCTGCTCAGGACTCAATTCTGATGTCCCAGAAGAATCAAAGAACTTTTTTTTAATCAATTCACATTGATTTATATATATATATAAATTTATATATACTTATATATATACACACACGTATGTGTGTGTATATCTACCATTTACTTTTTAAGAGAGTTTATTTAGTCCCATCCTCTCTACACCTAAGAAATGGACCCCTCGCCTCATGCAGTTCAGAGCTGCTGCAGTAGCTGCAGTAGATCCAACTATGATGGTGCACATTAGGACAGCCTGTTCGAGTAGAGTGAACTGGCCTTGTCACTGATGGATGTGGAGGGAGCAGTGGAGAAGAAAGGTACATTTTGAAACAATATCACCGTGAATTACCTTCTTAAGAGGTCCGTTGAGTGCTGCCATCACATATTAGTTGAGTCATTTTACTTTTACAGGTCACCTTAGCATCTTCTGGTGAAGGGCCTGATGTTGAGTGCCTCTGTCGTGACTGACGCCCTCCACACTGCAGCTGGCACAGGCAGTGGTTACTGTAGGTGCAGCAAAGGATCTGTGTTTCTGTGTTTTCCATGTCTCTGCATTAAAGGAGCTTCCATTTAAAACTCTTTTTAACCAGTGAGTGCTTATAGGTTTCCTAACAGGAGATTCTTGGAAGGCGCAAGCTTTAGAGAAAATAAAAGAGAAATATAGTGTTATTCCTTTAGTCTGCAATTATCTGAAGTTGTTGTCCATAGAAATAGTTGCATACATTTGTCTTCATTAATCATTTCAAGGTGTTACTTTTTGATGCAGCCAGCCCTAGCAGTTCACAGGCACTTTAATTTTCCAATTACTGTACCTGTGGCTCAGAACAGATACTGATTAGTTTCACATTTTGCTCTGTGGGCAGCTTAATGTTCTTGTCACCTTACATTGAGTTTTAAATGTACAGAGTGTAAGAGAATGTCAGATGTGCTCCCAAGTCTTCTGGGTCAGGCTCAGCAAGTTATGATGTTTCCAGGTACTGTACTGATAGGTTTCTGAAAGGTGGCTGAAAGAACAAGCTATGGTTTTAGGATTCTATCACAAAAGTAACAATTCCTCTTGTAAAGTGAGTGTGAGTGATTTTGTGTTGTATTCTTTTTCAGACAAATTTTTAGCTGTAGTTGAAGGTGATGCTATTGGCTGCTGTAACAGCAGCACAAAAGGAAGTTACAATAGCAGCGAGGCAAGAGCAATGCTTTTTTTTGTATTTGCATACATTTACAAGACCTTTTCAAACTGTAGCAGTGAAAGTGAAGGAGAAAATAAATTTTGAAAGCCCTAAACGCAAAGATTAATTTTATAACAAATAGAAATGTTGCCTGTCTCCTCTTTATCAATTATATGCCAGCTATGACTCATTCGTGCATGCTTTTTTCTTTCTGAAATTGCCATGGAAGAAATCCCCTCCAAAACACAAAACCACGCTGAACATCTGCTGTCTAGGTATTCATTAGTGCTGTCTGCTCTGCTTTTGGCTAATTGCCTGGGAGTGAAGTTAAATCATTTATGGGGACTTAACCTGGTGCCAGTTATAGTAGTAAAGATCATGTAATGTTTTGATAAAATCCAGGAAATGTCAAACATGTAGCCTCCCAAACATAAAGTTTATTTACTGGTTTCTGGTGCACTTTGTTTGCCTACAATATTGCCTGCACAACTGATAACAGAAAATGTATTTAATAACTACTCAGTGCTAATATGCTGTAGTATGCATGACTGACTAATTTAATTTATCTCTGATTAAGCCTATTATGTTTGAGATCACTTTACAGAAGAGACTTTTTTTGCCAGCTGTAAGCTTATTTGAATTGTAATATAAGTTAATAATGTGTGAAATAACTACTGGTGCCTGCTTCTAAATGTTAATTTTACCAAATGACTTCCTGAGTTAGTGCGTACACAGCTCATCCATTGCAATGTAGTTAGTATGTTGTTTGGGCCTCAGAATGCGCAGGTAAGAAGGCAGATGCGTGTCAAGGGGGTAAATGGCTGTTGTTTCTGTTGAAAAGGAATATAATCATAGCCCAGTCAGGAGTGACACACCGTCTATATATTGACATCATCAGCTGAGAAGAAGCCCTTGTAATATTCTTCAGATTGAAGTATTCTTTCCTGACAAAATGGAAAGGGGAATAGGAACTCCTCACGAAACCATGGAGAGGAATACATGAAACAAAAATTTGTGAGAAAGGCAAGTCTGAGTACGTTTAAATAGGAAACTAGCCCTTTAGGTGGAATTGTGGTTTTTTCTCAGACTGAGATTGGAGCTGAAAAAGAAGTGAGGGAGAAAAACCAAAACAAACCCTAAACTATTAAAACCTGAGAAATGGAGCAGGGGGTGGGGGGAAAAAAAAGGAATTGAACTGTGCCAAGGAAAGATAAACTTTTATTTTCCCTAGGGAAAAGGAAGACTGTTTCCTGTTTCCTCTCCACTGTCTTTTGTGGTCTAATTGTAGAGAAGACAGGCTCCTAATGGAGACAGAAACAAAGCTTTTTCTGTGCATAAGCCATGTCCCAGGGCTATCGATCAGTGGCAGATGAGACTTTGCAACGTCTGTGCTTTAGCCACTTGTTTCTCTGAGAGGCTGCAAAGTGCTATCAGTTGTTGATTTGGAAAAAGCTCTGTATTTTCAATTGTTGCTTCTATGAAAAGCTGTAACAATACATATTGTTGTTTTAATACATGTTTATTTTAAATCTGCAGTAAAAAAATCGTGTGGAGGGAATAAAGTCGTTTACCTTGTTTAAAGAAACAGTGTGATAGTTTGGGGTTTAGTTTATGACATCATTTATAAGCAAAGACACCTGAATTATGTGTACTTTGCATTTAAATATATGCAACCTCAACTGAAATAAAAGGAACTCAATTCCTTTCTCTGTCACACTAGTGTATCTCTTCAAATTAGAAAATATATAGGATACTGTAGTTACTGTGTCAGACCGAACTGCCAAAACAATGTCATTTGCCTAGCGTGGAAAGAAAAGTATGCTCCATATAATTTCTTTTTATGTCATTCTGTTCCACCCTCCAAACATCTCCGGCATGTGATAACATGTGGGATGTCAAGCACTGTTGTTCCCATTTTGTCTATGCTATCTCATATAGATCAGTTATCAGCAAGCTGAGCTGCACAGCAGCTCTGATTTTAAAGCTTCTCTTCACAGCACATCAAATGCTAGCTGGCAGGACAGGACTTTGGCAGGTCCACTGCTGACTGTTCATGTTGAGATGATGTTGAGATGAACATACATATGCAACTGAATGCATGGTGGTTGTACTGCGCAGAGTATATTTCCAGTGGTATATAATCACAAAAAAATGTTATTTCTATAAAAATTCCTAGTATGGTGGCTTCAGGATTTGTCCCATAGTACTGGTGTTACTAAGACTTTTCTTCTTGGTGTTTGTCCAGAATAGTCTACCAATGAGTGCTGTAGGGAATGGCATGTCTCTTTTTTTCACATCAGAGGGAGGTGGGACTGATATTCTTATAAATAGCTGACAAGACTAAGTGTTTAGGTAGTATCATGTGGAGGGAACAGAGCACATCGGCTTCCCATGCTCTGCACAGTCTTCCAGGTGTAATCCATGGCTGAATGGCTCTGATAGTGTGGTGTCATAGCTTATTTAGAGATAGCTGCTCTTCCTCTGCATGATAGCACACACTCCAAAACACCCGAGTGCACTCTTGCTAGGTGGGGCTAGATCTGTACAGCTCACACCTAGACACAGGGTGTTACTGGGGAGGACTTTCTGCTTTGAGAGGTGCATCTTCAATGTCCTGAGAGAGCTCAGATTTGCCCCAGGTGTGAAGGCTTCATCTGTATGCTCTATTTTTTTCCCTGAGCGCCTCTGGATAGGGAGGTTATTTATTTTCTTCTATAAGGAGCAGAATTCTTTTAAAAATTATAAACTAACACTTTTTCCTTTTTTAATATCTTGCTAATAGCACTCTGAGCTTTTTTCACCTGGCAGAGAGGCTGACTGTAATTCAATTTATAGACCAGTTGATGATGAAAATTTTTCCTATTTGTACAAATCATACATACTTAGTGTCAGGAAAGTAGCATTTGTTGCTTCGTATTCCTTTTCTGTAAGAGAACTTTTGAAAAATAATTAAAGAAGGTAAAATATTTTATTATAAATAATCTAAATTTTCAGTGACGTTCACAGTTGTGGGGGCAGTCTCCTAGATGCTTTGAAGTGTATGAACTATAAATGTATTGTGCTATTATCCACAAGAGTAACTTTTCTGCAAAGTACATGGTTAATCACTCCCTGTTCATCTTGCACAAGACTCTTGAACATCTCTGCAGCCCAGTTCAACACAGAAATCATCAGTGGGTCAGGAAATTGCTTTGCTTTACAGAGAATCGAGAGACAGCTGGGGCTGCCTTTTCTCTGTCCCTCTTTCGTCTTCCTTTTCCCCCCAATACCTAAATTGAGATTGGTCATTTAGCAGAAAAAAATGCCACTATGAGCAACGAAGCATAACTCAATACAATACTGAAAGCTGCTTAGCAGTCGTATCAGACTCAACTTACTCTTAAGCAAAGATTAGGCGAGGACAACTTATGCACAAGGTTGTAAATCTGCTTAGCGGTCTCTGACTCTTATGGGCAAAAAATGCGTCCTAAACACAGCCTTTGAACACGTCGAGAGACACCTTTTAGGACGGCTGATAAATAGGAGCCAGATGATTTCAGCTGGGAAAGAAAATGATGTTCAGCATACTGAAACATAGGAAGCCAAAAAATAACTCATCTTATACGTTAGTTAACTGTGTTACAGTGTATCTTAATATAGACCTGTTGCGAAACCTTAGGATAACTACAAGTAACACCCTGTGAAGTATTTGTTACAGTGATTTTTTCATCTTTTCCTAAAAAAACCTTATCAAACAAATAACGACATTATACGCCCAAATATTCCCTCAAAACATTCTTTTTGAAAGTTTACTCTTTTTGTTTGCCTTCGTTACTTTGGTATTTTTGCAGCTCCCTAGGTGAATATAAAATATGTACAGCAAATACATAAAAGCAATGGGGAGGAAACATTTAAAATGTCCTTTTTCCTCCTTATACCTAAAAGGTCTGGACTTCATGAAGAACTAAGGTTAAATAAAAACCAACATGTTCTGTTCTATGCATTTATTTAAATTTTACTTGTTCTGGAAAAAAATTAAAGGCAATCCAAATGTGTACAAAGGATCCGGTGCATATAGAAATGTTTCAAAAATAAAAGCGTAGTGTTCTAGAAGACATCCTAATACAGCAAATGGGATTTTTCTGCTATGTAATTATTCAGTTAAACTTCTTTATTGTTTTAGTCTACTTAAATCTAAATGGAAAGGGCACTGTAATGTTGAGGGAGGGAACATAAAGCATCTGGTAAAGATAAGACTGCGTGTTTTGGTTTTTTTAAAAAATTATTTTTAAATGTCTGATAGTTGTTTTCTCCACTTTTTCAAGTTGGTCCAAGCACCAGGATGTTTTCTGCTTTGACCAAATCCATTAGGGTTTTTCTGTGGTTGCGTGCAGGAAATCCCTGTCATCGGTTAAGCTTGTTTGGTCAAGATTAACAATAGCTTTATGGCATGAAATCCGATAGCAAGCAGTCTAGTTTTTTGTTTGGGATTGATGAAGGGTTGATAGGCCTGTGCATATCTCTGTTATCCTATTCACCTTTTAACAAAAACTGACATAGTTTTAGCTTTCTTCCACTGCTCTGGAATTTCTCTGGTAGTCTAAGATTAATTGAAAATCAATGTTGGTGGTTCAAAACCTCAAAAGCCAGCTTTTCATACAAAAGTGCTGATACAGCTGCTGTTTAATATGCTTCCCAGCTACTGACAGCAAAGAAAGTATTTATCATAGCTGAGCGTGTATTAAAACATCAGACACACTAAGTAAACTCCATGTATGTTTCATGGCAGGGGTGGCTTGAGGACAGCAGTGTAAGGGTTTCAGGCATCTCCTAAAAATGCCATCGTCATGACTTCTCTGCAAAATCATTTCAGGTTCATTTATCAAATCGTAACCCAGAGAAGAAAATCTCAATCTAAGGAAACACTGTATAGGACAATAAAAAAGGAAATGCTGACCATCAAAACAACACTTGAACATCCAAATGGACCAGCACAAAACTAGAATACAGAAGTGCATTTGGCAGAGATTCAGATTTGATGTGGAAGGGTAAACTTCAGAGGAGCTTCTTCTCACCCTCAAAGACAGAACCGATCTATTTATTGAGCATGTTTAGCTTTCCTGCACCTGTATCGGCATTTATATAATTTCTGTCCAGCAAAGGACCAATGTCATTGCTGAGATTCCTCTTCAGCTTGCCATCGTTAGAAAGTCGTTACTGTTCTTTACATCATATTGATTTTTTCTTTTTCTTTCCAACAACCCCCCCCCCCCCCCCAATCATCTAATGTATGTTAATTAATTGAAATCTATTTCCCTTTGTTCCCTGCTGTAGATTCTTTTTATACCTATTTTTTCCTTCGGTAAGCCAGTGTGATGATTCAGGCAAGTATTCCCTTTTTCTTATTATTAGTGGTTTTTTTTAGTCTCTGGTAAAATGTTCTTAAACAGGTCCCAGCTTTCTTTTTTTTCCCAAATAAACTGTTCCTCCCAGCTGAATTTGCTCCTACTTGTTTTCTGGATTGCAAAATGAATCATTTTAAGGTACCAGGTGTATTTGTTTTCATGTTATCTTGTTTGTGAATAAGAAACATAATGAGCAAATGGTGTCATTCATAAAGAAACAACTTCTAATTTTTAGTTCTGTGGTAAATTTTATGTTATCTTTCAAGATTAGGTATAATGTAAGATTCCTACAAGCTAAAAGCAATTCTTACTGAGTTCAAAAAATGTTCTCATGTAGAATGTTTTTATTTCTTTATTTATTTCAAGGCAATACAAATCCTCCAGCATATGCTATTGGAATTTAAGTCTTCCTTGGTAATTCAGATTTCTCTTCTGCACAGTATAAACAGGTGTTTAAGAAATCCCTCATCATCATTTGCCTCAGTGGTCTGAAAGAGATATCACCCTGTTTTTCTTGCACAGCCTTACTTCCAAAATGATCCAGGCTCTGTCTTCCTCCTTCTATTGCACCAGGATGGGCTGTGGGAAGACTTTTCCGTTTCTGTCCAGCCAACACTTCTCCATCCCGAAGCCTGGCTTTATTGCTCAGTCAGCCCAGGGAAATCAAAGATTTCACCGGATTGTGGTCATCATGTAAAACGGCTTAATTCAAGAGATAGATATATTTGGTATTTTTCAGTCCAGCCTTCCAGAAAGTGTTAGGCTGATAAAGTGCTGGCCTTTACCAAGGGCAAAAAAAAGAGATGAGTAGAGAGCCTTTCTAAGATGTTACAGGTATATGGGATATTATGGGAAATATGGGATGTCTCCATACATCCCTGTGCCAGTGCTGCTCCGCAGGGCCGGGGCAGGGTGGTGAGGCAGGCAGGGGCAGTGTCCTCCCTGGCAACGCTGCAGCCCTGTGTTGCCCCAGCCAGGGCTGGACCACCACGGCTGCAGCCAAACATGGGTAGGGAGCGAGGGAAGGGCCTGAACACAAACACAGCTGCTGAGACATGGGGGAAAAGGGTCCCAGCCAGGCCCCTCATGGCTCTGTCCCACATTGCAGCTGATCTACACCAAGTTCAGCTGGCATTGATCAAGCAAGACTAAAATGACTGCTGATCTTTCCCAAAGGCTTACTGCTTCTCACTACGTCAGTACAATCAAAGCAAGGCTCCAAGTTACCTAAGCAGTGCTTGCTGATACCAAATGTGACATCAAGTATTCCTGCCCATGGTGAGCTTAAAAAGACTATAATCTGAATTTAGTGTCCTTTCACTTGGACATCACACTAGGCCTAAACGCAAATCCTATAAGAATGTCTTTTAATGGCATTTCTAAGATGGTAAAAGACCCTCAGTACAGCCTTCCAGATCCCAAAGTAGAGAAAGCTATTAGGTATATAATTATTATAAATTTTAATCTGTTCTAATGTTCCTGAAATGCTCTGTCTGTAATGCCTTTTGTATTAATCATAATAAATGTTTCATCCTTTCTGGAGAGGGCATGGTGATGTAATGTCTAAGTGAAAGAGGCAGCTTGTCTCAGATACTTTATGATACTTGGTAGACTTAATAATAAAATTAATATCAAGAAGTTCCAACAGAGGTGTTGTGCAGATAATAAAGGTAAAAAAAATTGATAAAGATACAAAATAGAAGCCACACACAGCTATTTGTGTGCTTGCTATTTTCTAATATAGAGAAAACAGAGCTCAGTTGTGGCACAGCTGTACAAACTCAGTAGGTACAGCAGACCCTGTTCAAAAGTAGTGGGGTGGAGGGTGGAAGTAGCAAGAGCCAAAAAAAATGTGATAAAGATTTCAAAAGCAGACACTTGTTAACTACTTGCTGTTTTTTCCCCTGTGCTGCTCTGTAAAGAATGGTCAACCTTAACAAGACAAAGTCAGTAGCTCCATACCTGTGCCCGGCCTCTGAAAAAAAGGCAAGCACATGTACTGCAGAAGTTGAAGCACTAGCCTGAGGGACGTGACATCCTGTCTCACTGCTCATCTGATGGCGGGTATCAGCTTTGGTATATGGCTCATTCCTAGTTTCCACATGCAACAAAATGTGTTTCAACAGATTCTATCTCAGGTTTTGTCAACACACTCTCATTGCAATGAGGAGAACTGTCTTGGTTAAAACTGTACTATGATGATGCATCTTATCAATGGTAGGTGTCCTATAGGGTGATACAGATCATTTATTTATTACCCTCCAAAATACCCAGATCAAGATTCCCTGCTATAGCACTGATCTGCCTGTGTTCAAAGCTTGACAAAGACTTTGTTGTAGCCTTTAACACTGACATTTAAGGGTCTTGCATGCATCACCCTTCTGTAAAATTACTGAACGCTTCGCATTTAGAGCAGTGCCCATAATATGTGCCCTGGGTCCCCTTTCAGAGCCAGGCAGACTGAGACTGCCATGCATGCCTAAATAATTAATGGCTGTTTGTCCAGGTACTAACAGTGCTGTGTAGTTCGTTTTTTGATTGCAGCCTGCAAAGGGTGTTTCTTGGCTTACGTCTTGACTGAGAGTAGAGTGTGGTCAGAATAAGAAACCCAGAGAAGTGCATCTTTTAGCACACCAAATAGATTAAAACAAAGTTGTTCGCTTTCTTCTGACAGCTGAAAGCCGCTCCCATCCACAAACTGTGGGCATACTTGATTCTTATTATTGGCTGCTATTTGAAGGAGAAAATGAACAAGAGAACTAAACATTTGGGGAGAGATTGCTGAGCAGACAAATCCTGCAAGAGCTCTGGGTAGGAGGGTGCAGATTTAATGCGTGATGCTGGTTGTGAGAGCATTTTGTACATCTGGTTCAGTTCATGGGCTGACTCTATTTGTGGAGGGGAGCCTTGGCTATTATTCTTTGGTCCCTCTGTCTTATTTTAACTTCACATTACTCAATGTCTGATTATGTTGGACAATGTTCACTGTTGCTGTTGAAAACGTTTTGGATAGCAGTGTGAAAAAAACCCAAGGATTATGGCCATATCATTCTATCACCGCTTAGGAAACCTGTGAGAGTGAGCCAAGGCAGACACTGGATGCTTTGCAGAAGGAGGTATGCCAGCCTAGAATAAATAAATACATAAAGAAACAAATAAATAAATAAAGTGTCTTCCCTCTTTTCTCCCACCCTATACTCAGATGGAGGCTACAGAGGTGCCAAATTTGAAGACAGCTTAATAAATGTACAGAAGATAGCTCCCACTAGTAGAGTTCAGGTGTGATGTCCTGACAAGAACTACTCTGGCTGGTGATGGTGGCAGCAGGGTGAGAGTTTTGCAGACCCTGTGAGTTTTGGCATCATGTGTTAGAGCTGAGAACATTACTGGCCATGCTATTAGGCAAAGCAGCATTTCTGTCCATGTTTTGTCTTCAAGTTTATCCAGTCTGGTTTACAGCTGTGATAACTTGAGGCACAGCACAGTCCAAAAGGTGGTGAGGCAATATATATATATATAGGTATAACATCAGTTATTCATTCTTACTATCTGAAATTGTGAGGTGCTGCTTTGAGAAGAATGGTTATTTGAAGTTCGGGTTGTTATGTGAACCAAACAAAACCAGACAGAATGTTTGGCACATAAGGAAGTATTATATTTCATTTCATTGTAATGTTTTTGATGGATCCAAAATTCTGTAACAAGCCCAGATTCATACAGTGCCTTCAATGCTGCATATCATCTTTTTGTCTGGAAGAAGTATCTCCATTAACCAAACTGGACGTGATTCAGGAATACTGATTATTTCACCAAGGTTAATATTACCTTATAATAAAACCAGTTCTTTATGGATTCACTTACGTAGGGCGATACTGCTCATATATAGTAGATGATATTAAAATCTTTACAAATGTTTCTGTAAGTAATTAAAATTACTGTGACATTTATGGTATTCCCTTTCCTTAGATTAGGGAATAAAGCAGTTACTTAAATTACCTTCAAAGCAAAACTATAAAGATTTCCATTCAGGATTTACATTGAGAAAAATGAAAATATAAAGCGTCATTTCAGGTAAAGTGACTGTATTTTAATATCTCCCATGTCCAGTGCCATGTCACTTGCAAACTGAGTGTGAAGGATGCATCACTTTGTCTCCCGCCTCTTTACCCGGCTGGAGAGGTGTGCTGCCCACAAGAAGGATGGGTGTGCCATTCGAATGTCCCACACTGTGAAGGACCAGTGCAAGTTTTTCTGGCCCTGTAGACAGAGCCTGAGGCTCTGCAAGAGCAGGGTAGGCTCCAGATGCGCAGAAGAAAGAAGAGGGGTTTGAGGTAATAGCTGGGCTTCAGGAGATGCCCTAGACAACTGAGCGGTCAGCTCTGGGTGGAGAAAGGGAATGCGTGGGGCCAGGCGGGTAAGAGCAGCTGGGAAGAAGGAGCAGGGAGCTTTGCAGAGGCAGTGGGGCTGGGAGCTAAGCGCAGGAGACTGTAGCAGTCCCTTAATAGGTGTTTGAGGGTTTTCCTCTCATTCCTGCCTAGAAAATCCCTCTCTTGTCGCCATCCAGCATCTTATTTTCACTCCAGCTTGTAAAAGGCATCTTGTTCTCCCCATTAATTTCCAATGATGCCTCCTCACCTTCTTGGTTCTTCCAAGGAGGAAGAGGGAAAATGATTTAGGAAAAGGCAATATAGAGAGACCTCCTAGAGGAGAATCTGCAGTTGTTGCCAGAATTGAATGGGAAGGTGACGACTACTGAAATGCAAGCAGATGCCTACCCTGCTCCACCAACTTGCATCGACAAGGCATAGAGTGAGGCTATTCAGGTTGGAATGGCCCATCCCCATCTTTCCAGACATTGACAATGCTTACAGGGCACCGATAAAGTAGGCAGGGGCCATCCCTGGACAATGCCCACTTGCCTGTGTCTGGAGCCCCACCTTAATGACAAAGCCTAGACCTGAGGAAAGAGTTTGTTTCACGGTAGACCCATTGACTCTATTCTGATTCTTTCAATCTTTTTTTTCTGTTAGCCTCATGGAATTATGAGGAGTTTTTTAAAAGAAAGTGAAAGAAAGAAAACTTATCTCTGGTACTTAACTCAGTAGCTGAACAAAAGTGGTGTGAAAGTACTGCAATGGATGTTGAGTGAAAGTGTCTGTTGTGGTAAGCGTTTTGAGCATAGCTGCTTTTTCGTGACAACTCCTTTGAATTATTTCCATGTGGAACAGAGCAGGTCTGACAGCAGCTCTTTTTTAGGGGAAGGCAATTTCCTTCATATATGACTTGTCAGATGCTAACTGTGGGTGTGCAAATATATCTGAAATTTGAAAATAGTGCCGATCTGGCAGAGATTTGGGCAGTTGTTATTTATAGCTGAATGGATGAGATTTGCCAGGATCAGTTTGATGATAAACATTGCAGGGCAGATACATTACCCAAGCTTGTGTTTGTAGAGCACCTCAGCAGTTTTATATTGATTTCAATAATGCAGTTGTTCTTGAAATAGCTCTGTAAATGGTGAATAAAGTATGTAATTTATATAATAACTGTAACAACATTCAGAAGCACCTCACTTTAATTTTACTCCAATCTCATTGACCCTTTCTCCTCCCTTTGCTTTTATGGTTGTGTCCTCCCTCTCTAATCTCATTCTTACATCTCATTTGGGATTTCTCCTCCCAATCCATCTTTCAGCTGAACTCCCACAGGATGTAGCAGTCTCCCTCCATACTTCCAGCATGGATGACCTCATTTGTTTGGAGAACCTCTGCTCTAATCTCTGCACTTTTAACTCTCAAATTTATTTCTTCTTGCTTGTTTTATCTTCTGTCATCCAGTGCCATGGTTCTGCTTTGCATTCTCTCTATGGTAAGTAATCTTACCACGTGTGCTCCCTGCTCTGACTTACCTTACATGTGCTTGGTGTGTCAGCTCACAATTTCTTTCTACACAAAAAGCAGGGTGTCTGCTACAGGCCTGTTCCCAGGTCAGCTTTCCCCTAAAGCCAATTGTTTTTTTAAGGTCATAGAGCCTTAACTTAGAAAGGTCTTAAGAGCTTTTAAAGGGCTAAGGGTATGTCTTTCATTGCAAGCCTACCAAAGACGCATGCACTATAATTATGTTTCTCGGCCTTCTGAGACCTTCTTCTCTCACTGGAAGCTCTTTTCCTGATAAATCACGTTAATATTTTTCTTCCTTACTTTCAAAGTCTTATCTCCCTTTTTATCTGGATGTTTATGAGATCTTCTTATCCACATAATCTAGAAAGAGTGCTAGATAGCATGAAGCACCTTTTCTGTTGTAATTTCCATGTCTCAAGTGCCAGATCCTTTATTTCCTAAAATCAAATAAATCCACTTTTTATCCCTCATTGTATTTAATTGTATCAAAAGTACAGAAGAACTGCCTCCTTTTTATATGAGGCCATCAAATCCTTTTATTAGTCCAATTTTCACTCCATCACAGTATTGCAGGAACAGCAAACTCAAGGAATAGTTAGTAAAAGAAGTAGAGAAATCAGCAAAGAGAACTTACTGCTTCAACAGCAGCTTGTTTTGGTTGTGTTTTAATATGATCTTTAGGATAGAGGATTGCCTTTATTTGTGCTGCATACTGCAGCAAGCTTATATTGAAACTTCAAGTTAGCAATTTAGTTTGAGTTGTCTGCAAGCTGGAATTTCTTAAGTGTTCTCATTTCTTGCAGATGTCTGTCACACAGCAAACGTTGCTGGCTGACTGCCCTCAAAACACTGGGGGAAAAAGAAAAGATCCTTGAAAAAGTGAAATGCTAATGACTTAGAGCCACTTCATATCTAATAGCTAATGAGTGCACTTCGTGCTTCAAGGGGATGGGAGCAATGAAACATGGAGTTTGCTTGGTGGTGGAGAGCCTTGTGTTATTTTTCAAGAAATACTTGCAAATTCCCTGTTTGGTGGCTGTCTTTTTAAAAAGCAGTCAAATCACTATGTGATGATGACAGAAGTGATCACATTATTCTAAGTTTGACTGAAAACATACATTGCATTGGACAAAAAATAAGAAATTATTCAGAAAATATACTCTAATATGCTCTGCTGTGTTTCAGTGTCTCCAGAGAGCTTCATTTTATGACTTGATCAGCTTGCCTTAAAGCCACGAAATATATGATTCATAATTTCACCATCCTATTCATGCTTCTGTTGGGAATGTGAATCAGTGTCTGGATCTGATGTGTGTATAAACAGCTTCTTTTTCCTTACAGTCTCAAGGGAAATCATGAAATATCCAAAGAATAAATGTACACAGAGGTATAGATGAATTCCAGTGCTGAAAGCTGGAAGTTAGGACATACCTAAACATTAGAACTTTAAAAGAATTCAGTGATCAGTGTTTTACCAGCGATGTGAAAACATGTTCTCTCCCACCTATCAGCTATTTGTGCACTTTGGTCACTGGGTGCAGTAACGAGGAAAGAACAGAAGACTTAGCGAATTAAATTTAAAGATTTCCTCCTGCTGTAGAACACATAGGTGTAACGTACCACTTCATTTTAAACCAAATTGCGTATCAGCACGTTGAGGTATTTATTTCTGAAGCCACCAGTGTATAACCCCCAATATAATAAGAACTGAGATGCTTACGTTCCAATTATGAATTCTGATGAAAAATCTTTAAACAGAAAACAGAGATACCCAAACTATTCAGCTCTGTGATATAATTAATCTTTCCTCTCCTCCTGCCTTTCTTATTGTTCATTCAAGTGCACATGTAAAAATAAGGACTTGATCAAAAGTCCTTTGAAATAGATGATAGTCTCTTAGCTGGCTTGGCTAGTGTTTGGACATCACCTGTATGTTCTCTCTTTATAATAAATACTAGAGATTTCTTGACTGTTGATGGAGCACGTGATATACAAGATGAAACTAAGAAAACTGAGTCTGTTCAGCCATAGGAAAAGAATTTTGAGCAGAGATCTAAATGTTATCTTCAGCTGTCCAATGGGGATACAAGGAAGATGAAAACAGACATTTCTTGTGAGGGGAAAATACTGGAAGAGTGAATGGTGAATGGACACAAGTTGCAACATGGAAAATCCCAGCTAGATATTAGGAAAATAAAAAAATTCACGGTAATGTAGTCAAGCATTGGAGCAGATTGCACAGATAGATGGGCTGTGAACTTTCCATTCTTGGACGTATTCAAACCTGACAGTCTTGAGCAACCGGATGTAAGTTGCCCACGCTTAGAGAGAGGGATTGCACCTAACAACTGCCAAAGGAGCCCTCCAGCCTGTGTCATTCCATGTTTCTATAAATTCTGTTCTTTTCATGTAGTTTGCTGCATTCATCTAACCCTTAAACAAAGTTGAAATGTGCTGTGTGTTTTCAGAAACTGCTGGGTTTGCTCTCATTTGCTTACACAAATGAGAAATGGAAAGGTTGTTAAAGAAAGGATTCAGTGAACTGCAAAATCATGCACTTTTTTCTGGAACCATTCATTTTATACATTTGGTTTATAAAGCCAGGTACAAAATATGTGCTTAGAGCTCACTTCTTTTATGAGCTATCTATATCCATGAATAATATATATTTGTGGTGTTTTCTTCTCTTTTTTTTAATAAACAAAGCAAATAAAAGCATTCTGTGGTTATTTGGAATATTAAAACATGCCTGCATTCACCCTGAAAATAAGCTCAAGTCTGATAGATGCCACAAATAGATCTGCTTTTCCATGTAAATATAAGCATCTCTTCTGGCTTGTGGAAGTATGTCTTTTGCACAGCATGCTTTTGCAATACCTTTGCCACAGAAGACTTTTTTTAAAAGAAAGACAGGTCTTTAAAAAACTCTTTTGTCAAAAACTGACAATAAAAACTGACGCTGTTTGGATATAACAACGTTTTAAACAATTTTCCAATAAAATATCCGAGACATGCTTTAACAAATTAAGAAGTTATACATTTCTATTTGAAATGTCTTTTTAAACTTTAAGCCAGAGAATTTACAAACTTTTTGAATGACTTCAACATGAAATACCTTATGAACTGGAATTCTTTTGCAGTTCAACAAAATGTTTAATGGTACAGTTGGTAGTTTTCAATTCTTGAAAAAGTAAGCAGGGGATTTAGTAGAACTTTCACCTTGGACTTAGGTCTGTTTAGGAGACTGGTTGACAGAGTCACTTAGGAGGCAGTCCTGAAGCACAAAGGAGTTCAGGAAGGCTGGACATTCTTAAGAGGGAAATCTTTATGGCAAAAGAATGAGCCATCCCCGTGTGCCCTAAGACGAACTAGCAGGGTAGAAGACCAGCCTGGCTAAACAGAGAGCTTTGGCTGAAACTTAGGCCATAGACATTCCTTTTCTTCCTATGGAAGAAGGGGCAGGTCGCTCAGGAAGACTACATGGACTTTGCGAGGCTGTGCAGGGAGAAAAGTAGAAGGTCCAAAGCCCAACTAGAACTTAATCTGGCCACTGCCATGAAAGACAATAAAAATCGTTTCTATAAATACATTAATAGCAAAAGGAGGGTTAAGGAGAATCTCCATCCTCTGCTGAATGCGTGGGGAAGCATAGTGACCAAGGGTGAGGAAAAGGCTGAAATACCAAGTGCCGGCTTCTCCTCAGTGTTCAATAGTGAGACCAGTTGTTTGGAGTGCCCAGCTCCTTGAGCTGGAAGACAGAGACAGAGAGCAGAATGAAGCCCCCATAATCCAGGAGGAAATGGTCAGTGACCTATTGCACCACTTAGACATGCATAAGTCTATGGGGCCAGATGGGATCCACCCAAGGCTAATGAAGGAGCTGGTGGAAGTGTTCACCAAGCCACTTTCCATCATTTATCTGCGTCCTGGCTAACCAAGGAGGTCCCATGTTAGCAAAGGCATCCTTGATCTACAAGAAGGGCAGGAAGGAGGATCTGGGGAACTACAGGCCTGTCAGTCTGACCTTGGTGCCAGCGAAAGTTATGGAGCAGATTATCTTGAGTGCCATCACACAGCACATATGGGACAACCAGGGATCAGGCCCAGTCAGCCTGGGTTTAGGAAAGGCAGGTCCTCCTTGGCTAACCTGATCTCCTTCTATAACAAGGTGACCCGCTTAGTGGATGAGGGAAGGGCTGTAAAGCTTTTGTCACTGTTTCCCACAGCATTCTCCTGGAGAATCTGGCTGCTCATGTCTTGGATGAATATACTCTTTGCTGGATCAAAAACTGGCTGGATGCCTGGGCCCAAAGAGTGGTGAATGGAGTTCAGTCCAGTTGTTGGCCAGTCACAAGTGGTGTTCCCCAGGAATCAATACTGGGATCTGCTCTCTCTAATATCTTTATCAATGATCTGGATGAGGGAATTGAGTGCACCCTCACTAAGTTTGCAGACAACACCACATAAGGCAGGAGTATTGATCTGCTTGAAGGTAGGGATCTACAGAGGCACCTGTACAGGCTGGATTGATGGGCCAAGGTCAATGGTAAGAAGTTCAAAAGACTAAGTGCCAGGTCCTGCACTTGGGTCACAGCAACTCCCTGCAACACTCCAAGCCTGGGCAAGAGTGGCTGGAAACATGCCCAGTGGAAAGGAACCCAGGGATATTCGTCGATAGCTGGCTGAATATGAGCCAGCAGTGTGCCCAGGTGGCCAAGAAGGCCAACAGCATCCTGGATTATATCAGGAACAGCGTGGCCAGCAGGAGTAGGGAAGTGATTGTCCCCCTGTATGCGGCACTAGTGATGCCACGCCTCAAATGCTGTGTCCAGTTTTGGGTCTCTCACTACAAGAAAGTCATTGAGGTGCTAGAGCGTGTCCAGAGAAAAGCAACAAAGCTGTTGAAGGGTCTAGAGTAGAAGTCTTATGAGAAGCGGCTGAGGGAACTGGAGTTTTTTACTCTGGGGAAAAGGAGGTGGAGAGGAGTCTTTCTCGCTCTCTACAACTACCTGAAAGGAGGTTTTAGTGAGGTGGTGGTTGTTATGTTCTCCCAAGTAACAAGTGATAAGAGAAGAGGAAATTGTCTCAACTTGAGCCACTGGAGATTTCTAAACTGAAAGGGTTGTACAGCATTGGAACAGGCTGCCCAGGAAGATGATGGAGTCCCCATCCCAGGAGGTATTTAAAAGACATGTAGATGTGGTGCTTAGGGATGTGGTTTAGGCACCGTGGCAGTGCTGGGTGAGTGGTCGAACTCGATGATCTTAAAGGTCTCTTCCAACCAAAATGAAACTGTGATTCTATGGTTAATAAATTTGGCCTGATTTAGGCTGGTTAAACAAACTTTGTATATCAGAATTTCTTATAGCATAGTAAAATGATCTCTTATCCAACACACAATATGTTTTATAGCATCTTACAGAAAAAGGGGTGAATATGAATTGGAATATGTACACGTGGAATATGAACACTCAGTTTTATACGGATGTTGTGTTTTTTATCTATGGGATACTCCTTTGATCAGTTGGGGTCAGCTGTCTCACGTCTCCTCCCAACTTCTTGTGCATCCCCAGCCTACTTGCTGGTAGGTTGGTGTGAGAAACACAAGTGACCTTGACGCTGTGTATGCACTGCTCAGCACTAACAAAAACATCTGTGTGTTATCAACACTGGTTTGGTCTCAAATCCAAAACATAACCTCATATGAGGCACTATGAAGAAAATCAAGTCTGTCCCAGCCAAAACCAGCACAATGGACTTCGATAGATATGTTCTATAGTAAAAGTCTGGAAACAGGACAAACATGTCTGATCAAGTCAAAAAAGAAAAAGCTGAAACTTCATAGAATCACAGAATCATCTGGTTGCAAGAGACCTTTAAGATCATCGAGTCCAACCATTCACCCTGCACTGCCAGCGTCCCTAAACCATTTCCCTCAGCACCACATCTACATGGCATTTAAACAATTCCAGAAATGGGGACTCCACCTGGGTTTCAATCATGAGTAATGTACAACCTTGTACAGTAATAACAACCATGTACAGTAATAAACAACAAGTAATAATGCTTTTCGATATAAAACAACCTGGGAAGTGAATGATGGTCAAAAGCATTACACTGCAAAAGAAGTCTACATTTTTTTCTAAGGCTAGTTGCATTTGAATAAAAGGTTGTGTCCTGTGAAAAACAGAGTAGTTTAACATAAATACTGTACATGGTTATTTCTGCCTACACATCATCCTGTGTTTATTGTTGAAACATCTGTCTTTATAATTAGTTGGGGTTTGGGTTTTGTTTTTTTTTTGGGGGGGGGGGAGTTGTTTGTGTGTTTGGGGGTTTTTTGGTTGGTTGGTTGGTGGTTTTTTTTTCATTTGGGACATGCCTTGCACAGTTCTGCCTTCCCGGAGAGAAGGAAAAAAATTCTGTGAAAACTGATGTTTCTTGCAAGAAAAGTGTCCAGTAAAGGCCAAATGGTTTTCATCAGTATTATTTATTTAGCCAGCAAGGGCTGTTTATCAGTACCATATACAGATCATTCTTAAGCTTACAAAAGACAATGAAATAATTGTGACTGGGTTGGTTAAGTTTTACTCTTACTTTCTTTCTGAACATTGGCTTTCTTGGCTACTGAATAAAGCTTTTGAGAAATAAAGCTTTGGCTTCACAAAACAAAGTGTTTTGTACTGTAAGCAGCCAAGATGGTAATTTTGGAGAGAGTAGAACAATCTGTCTTCTTCCATGAAGCCTTTCTGAAGCATTTGCGTGTCAAAAATCTTGATGTTTTACACACACAGTTTACTCCTGGACAAGGACTGCTTTAAATTGCATTTGATTTCCAATAGTTTTTCCTCTACCTGCTTGTTGAGCAAAAATAGGTGACATTAATGATTTTGTGTAGAAATGTCTGATATACTAAGTATCTATAGACTTCAATCTCTAACTGACCATTGCAGAGAATTACCAGATGCTCAAGATCTTGCAGATTATGACATGTTATGATTGGCACTTATTCACCATTAGGACATGAGAGCTTTCCAAAAGCAGTGAATTTAGGACTGCTTTCAAAGGTTTTTTCCCCCTGTATTGAATAGCAAACTTCAAAAGAGATGCACTCACGCATGCTTCTGCTTACATATGAGCATGTATTATGTTTGTTTAAATCATCATCATGGCTTGGCTTCGCGGACGAAGATTTGGGAAGGGCTTTGCCCACGCTTATTGCAAGCGCACTGATGGCTGAAAAGGCCAATGCGGGATAGGCAAGACCGGTTGCAAAGAGCACACCGGAGGGTCTCCTTGGGTGGTATAGTCGAGGCACGGTTCTTTCTGCGCTGTCTTTTCTCCTCGAGACTGATTCTACGCGTGCTCTCAAAGGAGACAGCAGCGTTATGTATGGTGTGTCTCCAAATCTCCCGATTGGAGGCCAGGGTGGACCACTGATGGTGGTCAATATGGCCTAGGCTGAGGTGTTGTTTCAGGGAGTCCTTATATCTCCTCTTTGGAGCTCTTCTCTTGCGGCAGCCGGTGGCAAGTTCACCATAGAACACGCTCTTAGGGAGGCGGTGATCCGCCATCCTGGAGACGTGCCCTGCCCAACGCAGCTGCGTTTTCAGCAACATGGCCTCAATACTGGTGACGTCTGCCTGTTCAAGGACAGCAACATTAGTCACGTAGTCAGTCCAGTGGATGTGTAGGATTGTGCGGAGGCAGCGCTGATGGAAGCGTTCGAGGAGTCGCAGATGGTGGCGGTAGATGACCCATGATTCAGACCCGTACAGAAGAGTAGGCAGTACCACGGCTCTGTAGACACTGATCTTTGTACTTTTCTTCAGGTGTTTATTGCACCAGACTCTTTTATGGAGTTTTCCGAAAGCTCTGTTTGCCTTTGCTATTCTGTTGTCTATCTCTTTGTCAATCGTGGCATCTGAGGAGATGATGCTACCCAGATAGCTGAACTGCTGCACTGGCTGAAGCTCTGACTCGCCAATGGTGATGCGGGGATGATATGCCTTCTGAAGAGGCTAGGATTATCCAAAAGTCAATGGGAAGAATCTTTACACATAAAGTGCAGACTCAAAACAATAACTAGAAAAAACAGAGACCGAATTTAACACACAGGGCAGAGAACATAGGAGCAACTCAGCCGGCAGTAGAAGTCTCACTGTGTGCCTAGGAAATTACTGCTGCCCGGAGTGTCAAGTAAGCAGTGTTGAGTAAGCTCATAATGCAGAGCTAAGCCTTACAGTAATGCATGAAGAGCACTCAGATACAAAATTGAGATAAATATCTCACTTCTACCCATGGCTTCCTTGTCAGCCTGTCCTCTTTACCCTTTTCTTTCCACTATTTTACAAGAAATGTCTGCTTTCTAGAGGAGGAGAGAGGTTCAGCTATAGTGATTGTCGTTTTTTTTCCCCTTTTTTCTATTTGCTAACTCTGTGGATCTGATACTCATCTCTCTATTGTCTGGTCATTGCTTTTTACTTATAGTTAAATTGTTTCGACTGCTTATTCACTGGCTGCATGGCAGGATGGCGGTGTATCCTCAGCATACACCTCCTTAGCTCATGTTTGAAGAATACCCTTCCAAGACTGTATGTGTGTACTATATGACTTCTGTCACATGCCATGGGATTCTTTCTGGGTCCAACACCATGGCTTTCAGGAGGAAGACAGCTACTGCTTCTTCATTTTGGGGCCACAGTTTCACAAGGGCAAGTGACCACTGTAGCATTAGGAGCACTTGACACACCTTGACTTGTTTGAGATGAATGCTTCATAATAAGAAATTATGCTGGAAGACAGCAAATTAGTGATTGACATAAGATGGAGACATAGACTGTAATTGTGCTAGCAAGATATGAGACAATGCTTAAAGTATAATTTTAACAGTCTTTAATTAAGTGGAACAGTAGATTAACCACCACTATCCTAACTAAACACACACAGAAGAATTGCAAAATATAAATGCTCATTATTGCTAAGTTGCCTCTGCTGTCAGTGACTGACTTGGAGATGGGGTCATTGACTGGGAGCTGATTTAAAATTGCTCGATTTACAAACTGACTTTTAAATCTTTTCCAGTTGTTCTCCTTTAATGCATGCAGGGGAAGGCAACTCATCTGTTCAGCGCTGCATGGTTCACTGGGTGGGGAGAAGATGACATATTTTATCCAGTCACTGAGATATCACTGTGTCATTTCACTCTGTGTGTAGCAATTAAAGCAAAGTGAATCATTTACTCAACAAATTCAGTCTCTTGTTCTTCCAATGGAAGTATTATTATCTCTAGTTTATTTTTTGTTTGAATTGCCTGATGGCAGATTTCTCTCATCACCTCAGCTGCTGACAAACTGTAATGAGGTATCCTTGTGCACGGTGCTAGCTAAAAAAGGTGTGGGGAGCCAGTTCCTTCACTGGTTTGTTTAATTACCTTTGTGTGCTGGCTCCAAAGGATTTTGGGAGACGGCTTCTCTTGCTTTGTCAAGCTGTGTAAATCCCGTATCAATTATACCTCCTATTCTGGAAGCAAATTGTGGAGTGCACAAGCTTCGAATTTGCTTTGCATGACTATTTGTAGGAAGTAAACATAAAAGGAGCTTGTGTTCAGCCACAGTAAATTCATCGTTAATTTGAAGTGAATATTTATAACTTTCTTTTTACTATTTGCCTGAACACTAATAGCAGTTAATTTGGTATTCAGCTAATTCTGCCCAGCCTATGCCTGGTCAGAATTTTCTTTTGCTGTGTTTCCAATACATTTCCTACACACTATTTTGTCCTTAATGCCTTTATAGCTTGTTTATTGGAAACAGGTTTTTAATTATTTTTCAACAGTATTGGAGACCTGATTTAATGAGCAATTGTTAGATATACTAGGGAGACACATTCACCTGATTAATGTGATAGTTAACTAAGCAACAAAATTGCCTCGTGAAGAAGCAGCTGTACACAGAGTTGAAGCACTAAGAAAGTTTGAGGGCATGTGAAGAAAATATTTGAAGAAAGATAATTTAAAATAGGTTACCAAGCAAGCTGAAGGCTAAGTATCAATATACAGTGTTAGCTTGCTGATTGGTTGGTGTGTTAGTTATGTGCGTGTGCACGCACACATCCCTGTGTTTAGGAGGCTGTTTATATAGTCTTGACTGAAAGATACTCCATTGGAGTGATGGGATATTCAAGGACTGTAGAAAAAAATGAGGAGGATAGGTGCTTCAGGTTTGTGTTGGAGATGAAATTACGCTTTAATTGCATGCAGTGTTGGCATCCAGCTTCAGTGCTAATGTGTGCTTTTGGAAACAGATCCATCCTTTGGGAAACAGGTCTTTTCTCAGAGAGAGGAAGGGAGGAGAGAAGTTTGACACTGTTTAGTTGGCAGAGCTCACACTGCGATATTTCTTGTCTTACTGACTTGCTCCTATCAGCAGCACTTGTTCTCAGTTTGCAGGCTTGAGGTCAGCTTAAAGGATCAGACTATCATGATCACCATAGAATTTCAGTTAAAGATACTTCCACTCATGCATTTGGATGGCATCTTCCCTACTCTTTGCAAGCAGTGTTTGCAAAGGGAGATGTCACCGTGGGGGACCAGCAGAAACTCATGACTGGATCACTGGTTTTCACTCCTGCAGAGTGCTATGGCATCTGTGAGGAGAAGAACCACGAGATTAATGGAGACATGGTGCACTGAGACCAAAAAGTGGCACAGCAGCAGACACATTTAGAAAGAAGAGAGTTGAAGCCTGAATGCTAGAGGAAACACAACTCAGCTCGTTTCTTTCATGTAGTTTCCAACTTTACTGGAGATCTCCTCCCAAGACTCAAAATATAGGACATTTCAAAGTCATGGCATGGTGTAAACCATCCCACTTGCAATCTTACTGGATGACTTATGGCCCGACACAACCCCTCTGTTTCCAAGTCAGGGCTGGGGGCTTTTCATTCCTGCTCACTCATGCATCAGTGAGGGTAGGAGCTTTTCTTTCAAAAAATAAAGGTGAGGTGACTTTTTTATCAGAAGTTGCATTCTTGCTCACATGCTTTTAACTAGACGAGAGCTGTACAGATTACAAAGAGCTCAACTTGGGAAAATGAACTGGCTTTCTGTGCCATGCAATCTCTTTGGGAGCAAAGAGTAGAGAGAAGACTAATAAGGTACTTTGACTGATAAGATACTTTGCTAAGAACAAAACTAAGTGAAACTGGGCTGGACACATTACTAGGATTTTAAGAGATTTTGAAGAAAATAGAGAAAAATGAGAAGGCAATTCACTTCACCTGTTTGGAAGAGGAAAATGCTCTTGTGACTGACAAGCACCCTGCACTACCTTCACTGGTTCAGCTCATTTCCATTGTGACAAATAAATTGTCCAATTCTTTGCAAAGCGCTTTTAATTCCTTGTCTGGCTAACACGATGGACATATAAATTACCTTAACTATGCTTTGAATGCTTATTTCAAAGCCAGGAGGGATGCTGGTCTGATGGTTGGAGAATCAGACTAGAATTCAGCAGATCTGGATTAATTTCAAATTCCTGTCATAGCTTTGCATTAGTAGCTCTTGAGCAGGTAGCTTTTTTTGTCTGTGCGTCATTTCATTGTCTGCAAAAAGGAAATAATGATCCTTATGCTCCACCCATGCCATCCCACCTTGCCTTTTTAGCTGCTAGGATTTCTGGGGCTAAGTACCTTGGGTCAGCAGTGCTCCAGCCCTTCTGGGCCACATCAACCCTCTGTTTCAAAGGCTTTCATCTTGCCTGGCTTGGAGGGAACGTTCCCAGTGGTGTGTGGGTTTGGGCTCTACTTGCCTTTTGTTATCTTTCATGTAGCACCTTTCTTAGCTCTATTTTATAGGAGACCTCGGGTGCTGGAATCAGCCTGTTGGATGTTCAGAACAGCTTTGGGCATTTCAGATTGTACTGGGAACGCCTAAGACAGGCCCCAGTTCAACGGGCCGACTGAGCACATGCTTAATCTCTGCCTATTCAACAAATGCTTTAAACATAAGCTTGTTCCGAAGTGTTTTGCTGTAGATGGGTGAGCTCCGAAATGTGCTGCTGTGCTTTGCTAGATAAGGATCGGTATTTCTCTCTGAAAGAACTCCTTATAGTACAGATGCATTAGCGCATTTTCAGGTAAGAGACTTGACACTTTGCTATCTATGTGGCAGCCAAAGTAGACAAAACCAGAAAATATTTGTAAAAATTGCTTCCTGACATGCAAATAAAGATTATTTAGTGTGATAATTTGCACATGTATTATAGATTAATGCTATCAAGCTAAACTATGTGAAAGCAACTACTGATGCTGAGTTGGTGATATAGGTTATGTGTTCCTATGCAGAGTTCTCCTGTTTTTTAAGAGCCTCAAGTGATTTAAGAAATTGCTGATTTAAAAACCAGCAAATATTGTATAACACTGTCACCTTTGAAAACTTTGGGAGTTTAAAGTAATTTAACAGCTGTCCCTTTTTGTGTGATTGCAACTTGTTGTCAACCTAATGATATGCAGCTGCTAACAACAACAACAACAAAAATGGGCGATCCAAAGTACAGGCAGCCAAAGCATCCCAGTCTGCGTGTATCGACTGCTGTATAAATCACATATGGAAAACTGTCAAGCCTGGACTTTTAAAATGCCTGAGACAGGATGTCATATGAAGCAAATGCATCAGCCGAAGGTTGTAAAAACAACTGTCTAATGCACATATATTTACACACACACATGTATATGCATACATACTTATGTGTATTAATACACTCTATGATATGTATTCAGTCCTGATACAGAAGTGTGATTGGCAGAAGTGCTGTACGCTTACCTTCTGAAAAATTGCTTGCCTTAACCATTGAACCTGCTTCCCTCACCCCTGTCCTCAGACTTACCAGTCACATTTGCAAAGCTCAGCCTTTCGGTAGCATTGTGCTGAAAAGAAAATTTGGCATGATTTCGTTCTTAGTAACTGGGGCCCTTTCCTTAATTTGCTTCACTCAGATACGATCCTCAGCAGACCCTAAAAGGAATTCAAATCCGTTACTACCATCTTCATCCCTTGTATTTTTTCCAGGTGAACACTGCAACTCTCTCAATAAAGTGGATTTTTTTTTTCACCAGGACCCAAGTATAAACATATCTGGTAGGAGACACGTAACAGAAACACGTTTGCCAAATGCTGCTGCCTCCTCTTTCCTTGGATATGGGAAAGCATTTTGTTGAAATGGGAAAACCAAATGAATAGAGTCCGCCAGTCCTGCCCGCCTCCTGTCTGCAAGCATCCCCACCCTGGGGATGTGGGCTGTATTACTGACTCAGGAGAATGGATTTAGAGGAGCCCTTTGTTGAAATATTGGCAGCACATCACTGGACTTGCTGTCATTGCAGATGGAGCGCTTTGCCGAACAGATGGATTCTCAGCTTTCTGAAAGAAAGAAAAGGTACTTGATGTACCACGGTCGGAAAGGATGGGGGTATTCCAGGCATATGGAAAGACAGGAAAGAAGGCACGTCCTGCGCTTTTTGGTACACTCGGATACTATCAACCTCTCTCTGGTGAGCTTGGGAAAGTGTAAGCATGGCGCTCTGAGAGGTTGAAGGGACTGTAACGGACATGGAGGAAGAAATTTGCACAGAAGCAATAAAAATGAAGGCAAAGTCTAGAAAAAGCCTGCTCTCCTGAGCGTATAACTAAGTATTACATGTTATAGATGGAGGAGTGCTCCTGCCAGGGATCAGAGGTGCACACTGTTAAGGCACAGGACTAGTGCCAGAACAGCAAAACTGGAACAGTGAACCAGTTCATATTTTTTTTTAAGGTTTATTGTGTTGTGAAAGAGGCTAGAGATAAAAGTAACCCACTGCTGTGAAGCTAGGAATCCCCATTTTCCATCAGTGTATGCATCTGTTTTGAACCATGGTAGTACAGTTTGTACAAGGGCATCGTTCAGACACCGTATGGCCTCTTTTCTTACGCTCTTCTTCCTCTCTTCCTCACCTCCCCATCTTGTTCATACCTCACTTCCCCTTTAATTGTTAGGGCAGGATCAATTCTGTGCAGCACCCAAGTGCCTGCAATGCTAACTCAAAATGTTGTTTTCTGATACAATATTTGATACTAAAATCTTCATGCAGTTGCCAAGTGGAGTGTGATAAGGAACTGAAAGGAGCGATCGTATTTTGGTGCTGTGTGTTAACTCTCTACAACTTTTCAGTTGCTTCACACACACAGATAAACACAAACTTAGCAGAAATATTATACTTTATTGCAATATGATGACAATGGACTTTAATCTTTATTTTTACCCCTTAGCTTAATTAGACAATTTCAGCATCTCTTGAATGCAGATGTCAAAACTATTTAGCAATGGTAAGGATGCCAAAAGTCTTGGAAATCCAGATTTTCTGAGTTAAAAATGAAAAGGACAAAAATGTCAAGGTTCTTTCGAAGTGTGATTCGCTGCTTAAAGCAGCTGTGCAAAAATATCACTTTCTTAAATAATGGCCCTGGCTTTTGTTCATACTTGGGGTTGCGTCTGCAGCAACAGAAATGTCTACAGTCTTTTTCCTGAAAAATAAAGCGAACTGCATTACATGCCCACTTGTGCATCAACTGTGCTCCCTTTTGGAGGACTGAATCCTCAGGGAGGCTCTGAGATAAAATAAACAAGGAATCCCATCATTGAATTTTAGTATGAACATTTTTCAGATCGTTGTGTCTGGATCTCTGCCAAGTTTCAGCCCTATAATAAATTAATTCCAACCCACACAAAAGAGAAAGAGAAAAAAAACCAACCCAACACCTTCTACAAAGCAAAAAGCACTGGGCATTTTTTATGGGTAAACAAGTGGCCAAGAATAATTTATTGGAAAAGTAATTATCAAAAGAGAGTGTGGGCTCTTCTTTCTAATTTCTAATTCTTTCTAATGGGAAATGATAACATTTTCCAGCCTTACTAAACATAGTATGGGAGGAGCATTAGCATTTTGCTTCAGTAACTGGTTAAATCAAATATGAAGTTAAGATGTTGCTTTCCTCCTGTTTTGTTTCTTCTTACACCCAGTACTGCAAGTGAGCCCAGTTCTCTCTGTGGCAAAATCTAATCTGGCTGCCACAGGACCTGTGAAATTCATGGAGGTGATGAGCCAGGGTCTGCTTTCTGCATTGTACCTCTGGCTTTATTGAATCTGTAGTCACACTCAGATAATAAATATTTCATATGTTGGACAGGTGAAAGGTTTCATTCAGCTGCAGATCTGCTTCCAAGGCAACCGATTCCTGCCATCTGAACAGTTTAAACACGTTGAAAACAAAGCTTGCTTTCTGGTTTTCTCCTCTATGGTTTTACTTGTGAAGCGTTATCCATCTCCCTCCTGTCCCTCCAACAAGCAGATACAGAAAAGCTGATAGCATTAACAAGTAATTCTAAACAATTTATAACCTAAATGTAATCTCTCTTACAGTCAAGACGGAATGAAAAATGCCATTTCATTTTACAAGCATAGAGTAGATACCTAGAGATATGAAATTCCCAGGTTAGCATCTATATGCATCTGTATGCAAAAATGTATGCAACCACAGTACTACATTATGCTTTACGCTAAGTTTCTCCATTACAGTGGGTATTTCCTCAATACCGTTGTCCAGTAACTCTGTTATAGAGTCAGATTTTTTTTTTGGGGGGGTGGTGGTGGTGGTGGTGGGTGCTGGGAAGGATGAGGCAGTACCCGAGGTCTTACTCTGAGAAAAGTTACCTAGGAGATTGTTAGCAAAATGTCATCAACTGCACCTGATTTCTGCCAATGTCAGTGCTTGAGATGGATCTTCTTGAAAATATCTGCCGTACCCTTTACATCTTGCAGCTGAACAAGCTCTTCTAAAGTATAGCTTTGCTCATTCTTCCTCTGCACATTTCCGAGTGTAATGGGCAGCTGCCCTCCCTCCTCTACAAGCCCTCCCCACGTCTAGACTTTCTGACTCGTGCTGTGTTCCCTGCCCAACTCTAGACCAATGACTGCTTCCACTGCTGATGACTTCAACAAGCACTTCTCTTTTCTGCCTGCTGCATCAATTGTGACAAAAGGAGAAATCCATTGGAGCAGTGGTGAAATTTTGGTGGGCGGACTCCAAGTAAACGGATTTTCTACTGTCTCATATCAGACTCAGAGACATTTTTTTCTTGCATCTGACCTTCCGCATGGATGTTCCCTTAATGTGATTATGGCAGACTGGTAGCATTTCTCCAGGAGGCACACAGCTGTTTTAGGATATAAGATGGAGAATACTTCCTGGGGTGAGATTGATGGGTTTTAGGTATTCTGATGGAGATCCATGCATAGGTGGCTTATTTAATCTCTCTGTCTTCACTTTCTACTTACTCTATAGGTGCTTTGCAGTGATGCTTTATTTGGGGACTAGAGAGATATTCTAGATCGGTTCAGAAAGACTGACATGACATACACAACTGCTGCTTTTGGTTTAGGGGTGAGATGGAAAGTGGGTACAGTTTGCAATAGGTGTCTTTGTGCCTGGTAGCTCTGTGGCTGATCCCTCTATTAGAAATAATTAAACTATACCTGACCTTGAACCCATCTCCCTCCTGTTTCCAGGCATATAGATTTTAGCCAGCAGGTCTCTGGTTAACCCCTCCTCGCTGTTGTTTATTTCCTGCCACTCCGCAGACACACCACTGAGCATTAAGTATGTGAACTCAAAGACGCTCCCTCTCTCCCGTACAGTCTTAATAGCAGTCACGAGCCGGGCTTCTCCAGGCAGAATTATTTCTACCTAAGAAATATAGAGCTTCAGGAGTATGCCCTCTCTCTCACCCTTTTCAGATTGCATTAAAAGCATCTACTTCAAGAAACTACAACTGTGTTTATTCGAGTGTTGAATTTGGAAGTAGTGCTGGGATCCCTGCCACGGCACGCTTGAACCGTGAAACCCAGGTCAGTTCCATTTTTTGGTTTTCATGTACTGGCATAGCGCTGCAGCGGTTTGAGCTTCCAGGTCTCTGTGGGAGCAATACTTCTTTTAACATGCAGAAAACTTCATATTTGATTTTATAACCTTACCTCTTGTTGGGTTTTTTTGTACTACTAAACCAAAATGTCAGGGTGGCATGTCAGCAAACACAATGCATTCAAAAAGGATCATGCTGACAGGCTCAAAAACTAAGTGCTCTCTTTTAAACAGGCAGGAACAGCTCGGATTTTCCTTTCTGCCCACCAGTCTATCCCTGGACTTGAGGGGACAGCTGTGCTTAAACTGCCTTCTGTTCTGTCACTGTGACTGTCGGCTATTGTGCTATATAATGCGCTCTCGAGCTATGGAAGGATAACGAGTTTCAATCACTGTTCACTGAGGTTGACTTTGTGATTCAAAGGCAACTGACTCAATAGTCCCTTAGTTTTGTCAGTGAATCAACCCCTTCTCTCTTTTCCAGTCTTCTATGGGATTGGGGATTTTTTTGATTTGTGATATTGCTAGAGAGAAAGGTGCTGGCGTGGGTGTTGCACTGTCTGTAGCTGAGGGATGTTACTGGGGTACTTTCTGAGAAGGTTGTTTTTATTAATAAGTCTACTCTAGACCTCAAATTTCACCCAAATTGAGTTTGCATTTCTAAAATTTCATGCGCTTAGTCTTTCACTGCAAGGTGGATTTGCATGGTTACAATCAAAGTTAGCAAGATTTGATCCCTGCAGTATTTCTTCCCCCCAAATGTTCATTGGATGACTCTGAAGGCACAGGACTGTCTCCTTATTGGGAAAACATCTGGAGGCAGCAGTGCTTTGTGCAAGGAAATTTGTTGGTGTTTGTGGTGTGGATCTGCTTTCCCTTTAACTTCTGTCCCCTGTTCCGCAGTGGTTTTATGCTTTATGTTGCTAGAGTACTCTTGGACTAAGTGTTCCTCTCAGCGAAAGTCAAGCTGTTGTCACTTTTTAAGGTTTCATACAATGGGTGAAGAATAATTTGGAATATACCCAAACATGGGCTTTCCAAGAAACCTGCAGTTAGAGCCATTGTCCCCTTCAGTCACCACATAAGAGTTTGGAGAGCAAATACCGCATCCAGCCCTGAGTCCTTCTCCAGCTTTAATGTGGTACATTGAGTTACTCTGCTTCTAAGCATATTTCCCTTCTTTAAAACTTTTCTTTCTTTGTGCATTTGCTCCTTGTCTAATTATTTTAGCTCAAATCTGCCACAGCTGAACAGAAAACAGTAAAGGCAACATTCTGTGATCTTCCCACAGTAGGAAAATTTGTATGAAAAGATAAATATCTTTTTTAGGTATTGTATTTATCAAAGTCAATGGGGAGATAAGTTTTGAGTGACTGAAAGTTTTGTAACTGTACCATTAATGTTTAATTACTATTGGCAGCCAAGAAGTGCCTTTCTGGATTAACCAGACACTCTGTTGCAGGGATATGCATAGGTGGCAGAAAGTGATGAAGCTGGTGAAACCGCACCTCTGGGAACATGTAATGGGATCTTTCCTGTGATATGCAAATTATGCTGCCAAGTTGCTGTATAAACAATTCATGGGAGAAGTGGTGAGAGGTAGTTAAATAGCTGGGTCACATATCAAAGATAAAATCCATCACTGGAAATGGAAAAATGTGTTTAAAGAGTGGTTTTGCTTTTAAAAATAAATGAATAATAATTTTTAAATCTTTGCCCAGAGCATGTAGTTACATTAAAGGGTAAATAGCCAATGATTTATCACAACTGTTGCATTTAAGAAATCAGTGTGCACAGAATTTGTGAAAAACAAGACCTTTTCTGGTACAAGTAATCTAGCCAAGAATGCTACATTTTAATTTTTTTTTTTTTTTACCCGAGAAAAAGGATTAGTCCGCAAATGCTAATTTGGTTACTTTTCAGGCAGAAAACACGCACTGCTTACTTCTCAGTGATAAAACCAATCCTGCCATTTCTATTCTAAGCGTGAGCAATGATCTCGGGCAGCCCAGCAAAGCATATTTCAGGGTCATATACAGCCATAGATCAGTGAGAGTGAGCAAACCTTATTGACGCCAGCAAGAGCTGAGCTCACAGCTGCAGTTTGGATTTCCACTTTTTGTATTTCCTACTGTATGAAGTAAGGATTCATGCTAATAATATTGCTCCAATAAATCAAAGATTACTCTTTCACTCTTCTGTGATCACAAAGATCACTCTTTCACACACACAGGGTATTGAAGCCCTCATTGACATTGTGTCCAACTGCATTGTTTTTCCACAGAGGTCAATCTCATGTTTTCCCTCAGCCTTTTCCTCTATCTGCTGTTCATTTAGGATTTGATGTGGCTCAGTTGAAGCCAGCTGAGAAGCTTCTGGTTAACTTCAGTGGGAGCTGGATCATGAACTATTGTCCTTAAGGGGCCAGCAGCAGAAAATTTAAGATGACATCAGGAAATATTAAAGCATCATGAGGCAAGGAAAATATTTTTGGTTTGTGACTTTCTTTTGCTTTGCTATGTAATAGGAATGATGCTCTACATAAACTTGTACAGTCATAATAAACAGATCCTGCATTCAACGAATGCTTCGGATTCTGTTCGCATTTAATCACCCATAAAAACTGTGTCAGATGCTCTTCCACTAGGAACAATATCTCCCAATTAACTGCAATTAAGGTATAATATAACAACAGGATGTGAAACTAGATGTATCTGTCTCTTGACATTTCAAATTTGGGTAATTTTTTCCTGCCAAGTCTCTTAATATGCTTCAATTAATGATAACAGAGGCCAGGCCATTCTCAGTGATGGATCTGCATACGTGAATCTTAGTACCACTAAGATGAGATGGAGCATGAATCTTTCCACCATTAAAGCCCCCTTAGAAACATGCATGGACCCCAATTAAGGTGAATTTACTGTCCCACATGTTGATTACTAGGAAGCTAAGTGTCAAAGCTTGATTAACTTATCCTTGAAAGTGTAAAAATTGTGACAGAGGTGACAGGAAAATCTAGTATCTTGTCTGCAGGTTCTTCAGAGGATCTATAATCATTCACAGCAGGTATGGCATCTCTTTTGATTCAATGAGAAACCATACGAAGCTGTTCTACTCATGCACTATTCAAAACAGCAAATTTTTAATGCCCAACTAAGGTGTTTGATTATAATCTAGAAAATTATTTCTTCTCCTCCGAGCTGTGGCAGATACCAAGTCTTCACCAACTTAAAATCATTCAGGGAGCTAATCAGTAGTAACGTTTAGGTATAGTCTGTGTATAGATAGCTTAACAATTAAGACTTTTCAAACTATTCCTGCATGAAAGGAAATTGCCAACTTAAAAGAGAGACTTTCCTAGCTCAGATTATTTCTGGCCATGTCATTAAACTGAGTGTGCTGCTTTCTTGCCCCTAGCCACGGTTGTCCTAAAGATTAACAACATTGAATTTCTACCACAGCTGAAATCTTGTCTGTACCTTGAAATATGGACTAACTCAACAATGTGCTACAACTCCATCTGGTGACACTTCCTGAATTTGGTGAAGCTTCACTGTGTGCCAGTAATGCACTTTGATGTGTCACCAACCCAAGGGACTTGGGGAGGAGTTCACTGTTTCAAAGATGAGCATAGATGATACTGGGTTTCTGCTGTGTTTAGTATGGTGTATAGATATTTGCTTGAAGTAAACTATTAGATGTCATAAAGAACATACAATTAGGAGGTCTTGTGTAAAACACTGGGGAAAAAAAGATGAAAAGTATATCTCCCGTGCTGTTCCACTGAGCAGCATTATTATGATCAGAACTTAGTGTAAGTGATCTACTATATCTGTGATTTCATGATATAATCATGTTCCTGGTTTTGGGTTTTTTTGGGTTGGGTTTTTTTTTGGGTTTTTTTTTTTTCCATTTATTTTTAGCTACCTCAGTTCTCTGTAACTTCCTAAAGAAAATATTTCATAGATTTATTTGAATAGTGTTCTTAAGCACAATTGTGTTCGCAAGTAAATTGGTTGTCTGACTAGGAAATGGCAAAGTTACAAACTTCTAGTTTTCTTTTAAGATACCACTAAACATTTATTTTTTTTAAACTCTCATATTTTGTTTGCATCTTATGTCCCTATACTCTCTTGATCACATGCAGGAAATATTTTTGTACACTGCTGCTATGCATGACTAAGAAAGGAGCTGTAGATAGAACAAGATGAAATACAGGCTGCAATTTACACCTGACAGAGTGTGAATTTCATTGCAAGTCCTTTTAAAGGAAACTTGCTGCTTTCTCCACATTCAGACAGGCAGTGATTCCATAAGAAATTATGGTCATTGTCTTTGTTTGTTTGTTTGTTTGTTCGTTATACTCTGCTTTGGTTTTGATTTTTACTAGAAAAAAAATCTTCCTTGACCTAATGCAAACCTGAGTTACCCGCAAGCCCAGGTCATGGTCCTGCGATGCTGGACATACCCCGTAAGCAGAGAACACCCTGACTAGGCAAGATTAATGAAGTGTGCGATAAAGAAAGTATTATCACACCATTTCGTGTGTGTGTGATCAAGGCCCAGACAGTTTAAAGTATTTGCCCAAGGTCTATTGCAGAGCTGTATGAGGAACAGGAATCTCCTGGGTCCCTGTCTAGTTGTTTTTCCATTTCTAGAGAACTGAAGACCCCTTATTTGTTTTGACTGAGCTGCAGTTTTGAATAGTTTGGAAGACATTGGAGATAGAAGGAGTCTATTAGTCTTTCGTACGAAAAGAAATATTAGTAGGCAATTAAAAGAATAATAAATGGGACCCATTCAAACCGCTCCACTTGCTGTTGCTCTGAGCTTCAGGCTAAATGTTACATAGAGGTCATTTAACGTGGCCACTTATATATCACAGGCCACTGGTGTCAGCCAGGCACTCCTAAATTAAACCGTATATTTTAGACAGAAATACACCGGTCTCACAAGATGTTTCCTATCCAGACTGTAAATTCAAAGGACAGGGGTTTGTTCTCTGCATGTATCTGCATTGCACCTCCTGTAGTATCACCTGGATAAACACGGGCAGTTCATAACTCCTGTCAGTTTAATCCCTTGCATCGTCACTATTATTTTTATTAGTTTGGTACCTTGGAGCTTAAAAAAGCAAAGAAATTATTAACAACATGAGCAGAGATGGTACCAAAGAGTCATGGACACCGACCCTGGCACCCTGTTCTCCCTCACACATGCCAGAAGAGCTCTGTGCAGCTGTAGGGAGAGTATTGAGCGGTGGCCATCAAGCTACATTAGGGGAAGCTGAGGGAAGCTGCTACACCCCAGTGCCCTCTACATGGGTTATGTCCTCTGCCCATTCAAGGGGTGAAGTCAAGATTTAGTTCGAGGAAAGCACGGTGCAGAAGTTTTCTGGATGACAATATATAAACAAAAAAGTCAAAAGCCATCAGTTACCATATTCAGCGCTACAGGCCAAATGCTTTATTCATAATGTTGCAGTGAAAGTATTAACATTGCATTTGTTTAAAAAGTAACCAGAAGGCCGTTTGTGACCCTTATAATACACATGTGAAGCAGTGCTCTGCTGGTTTACACTGGTTACATTCTGCTTTTATATTTTCCAGAGGGTCAGTTTGCAAGGATTTTTACTGCAGCAACTGCTAGTTATGAATATAAGTAACTAATTTACTGAAGTTTCACACAGTGACTTAATGGCTTCCGCTTCACAGTTAAAGGTTCCGCAAGTCTTTTGGTCTTGTTGTTGACTTTGGGTTGTTTCTGATTGTATCTTGAAGCCCAGAAACACTGTATTACAATGAAGTAAATACATTATTCTTGTTATTGCCCTTGTTATTAGAAAATATTTATATAGTGCAGTAAATTTACATTGTACTTTACCATCACAGATAAAGGCAAATTCTCTGCCCTGAAGAGCTTATAATTCAAATAAGACAAGACAAACAATCCTACACCACTTTGGAAATTAGTGGGTGAAAGGTCTATTAAGTATGTTAAAGGAGTGGAGGGACTTCATGAGGAGAGAGGGGGATACTGTCATCACCAGTCTTCCTAATTTTACATCACAGTATCTATCGTCTTTAGAGTCTCAAAAGGTACGAAATTCTGTCTGCACAAGGTGCTATGCAGAAGTCTGCCAGGAGGGTGGCCTTGCCCCTGGATCTCAGAGCATCCCTGGCTTGCTGACAACCCTGCCTGGGGGGCTGCTGGCTAAAGCCAGCATCAGACCAATTACAGCACAAGGAGCGATGAGTCTCTAGTAGGTTTTAGCCCTGCCTGAGGGATAATCCACATGATTTCCTGCCCTGAAGAATTATAACTGAAATTGGAAAAAGCAAATGCACATACAAAAAAGTGTTTCAAGGAAAGGGGAGTGGAAGCATTGTTGGCTGGGTAAAGGTGCAGCAGGACTACCTGGAGGGAGGGAGGGCTTTTAGCATTATTATATTCACCATGATCTGCAGCTCAAGCCCCCTCTGCCCTGACCCCCTGACAAGTTACAAGGGAGAAGCCTTGAAATAATTTTTGTTGCCTGATCACATCTGATGCACAGTAACTGCTGTTCTCCTGATCTGATTTTGTGTTAAACATGCATTTGCTTCTTCCTCAAAGGAAAAGAAAGAAAGTGTCCAAGCGTCCTGTGAAGAAGACCACTCCGCCAGACTGTGTGATATTCCTAAATTGGCAGCCCTACAGTGAAGAGTGGTGATCCCATAGAGAACTGTTCAGAAAATAGACAAAATTCCTGGCTTTGCTTAGCAATTTAATTCAACCTCTGCTGAAAGCTAATAGGTATGAGGAAGCACAAAGAGCCCGGAATCTCTGCTCCATCCTGTGAGAGTTGGGAAATCTTTGTTCCCCTCATTTAACCATAGCAAACAACCTGGGAAAAGGGAAAGGTCGGTGAGAAACTCCCTATAGCTGTCCTCCCTTCTTAATCAAAATAAGATGCTGCCCCCAAGCATAGCATGAAGGATTAAGAAAGCCAGTAGCAGCCTGGAGAAAGCTGAGAACTGTAGTAGCTGAGAGCAGTGTGTGGTCTACACTGATCTTTAAAATGGGAGCTGCAAGGAGCAAGGGAGTTAAGTGTCTGGTAAAGAAATGGGGCTGAGGAGATGGGATTTATTTGGAAGTAGGAAGAAAAGGTCCAGAGAACAGTCAGATGTAGGGCATCACAGTTGTAGGAAATGTTTTTGAGTGGGCAGCTTCCGTTGTCAAACACTAATAGTCATATGTTGGCATATTCACTGGGGATGGGCAGGAAAAAAAAAACAAATGAGAAAGCAAAGCATCTCACTCTCTCCAAATATCCATACGTATCTATATTTGGGAACATTCTCATGAGTTCTTGCAAACTGACTCATGATTTCTGTTCTCCTGAGGTTTGCTGTGCTGGAGTTACCATGCAGATGAAGGACAGGAGGGGAAGCTGAGTCCTTCGGGATTGAGTGTCTTGCTGGGATTGATATGGGATGAGGGTAGCTGCATGGTGATGGGCTCCCAAGGCACCATTTGCTCAGCCCAACTTATCTCATCTCATGGGTGTCTGACAAAGCAGATGTCCATATCCAAAACTGCAGCATAGACTTCTAGCCAGAGAAGTGAGATATGCACATCCAAGGTGTGTTTCATTGCCTAGTGAAGTCAGCACCTAAACCAGGCTGTCAGAAGTATCTGGTTCTCCCCATTGATAAAGACGACAGCAGAAAAGCTCAGACATATACATATGCATTGGCTGTAGTTGGGTGAGATGCATCACTCTCCTAATAAAACAGCACAGTAAAACAACCAATACTGTCTTGGTTGTGAAGAGATACTTGGATGAGGGAAAGGCTTGTGGCAGACTAAGGCAAGAAATGTGCCTCTGTTGTTAGGGAAAGTGTGGAGTCAATGAAAGAAAACAAAAAAATACAAAGAAAAGCAAGAAAGACTATTGTGAGTTAAATGGAGAAGAACAGGAGATATACTGAGAGGAATGGAAGGAATACAAGGTAAACGAGACTAGGAAGCACAGTACCAATTGAGATCTTGTAGCTGGAGAAAAGATCCTGAGTGTCATGTGCTAAGAAGGGATGGCAGCTTTCCGAGTGAGGACAGATGAAAGTTGATGGAAGAGACAGTGAGTTTTTCTCCTAAGCAGAATTTATCACCAGAAGCCTTGAATAAAAACAAACAAAACAAGCCTAAACCTTTTTTCCAAAGTTTCACTTAGCAGTTGTCACTGAGAAAATACTTGATGGTCTTGCATAAAGTTTTGATCAATATGACTTTAGATGGTTTAAATTTTCTGCAAAAAAGTGCTCTGCAGATTACCCAGATAGCTAACCAAGGACACCTAGATGTCACCTCTTGTCACATATTGGTCCAATGATAAAAGAGTATTTTAAAAATATTAGAAGAATTTGATTGACAAGGATTGTTTTTTTCCCCATGAATCTCTGCCTGAAAAGACAGGCTGCTTTAACTCCAGGACTTCAATTACACAGGCTTCGAAGGAGAAGAAAAATGATAATGAATGCAGTTTAGAAACTTCTAAAAAGTTACTTAAAATAGATTTTCCATATATAATGTTGCCATGTGAAACTCAACTGTCTCCCGGTCTTCTGGGACTAGAAGAGAGCAGTCTGTGTTCATCTGGAAATTCAATAACGAGGCTCCCCTGTCTCTGATGGACTGTATGATACTGTCCCTGGGGTTCTACCACAGATGGGGTTTACCCGTCAAGCTGTTGATTTTTTCAGGATGTGGTGTGGGAGTGATTTCACTTTAGGTTAGTTAGGAAGAAAAATGCTCTTTCTGGAAGCATGTCCCAACTTACTTTGGTCATTTTTTTTTTTTCCTTTGTCTTTTTTTTTTTTTAAAAAAAAAGATCAGACAACTCTTTATATTGCAGCTGCTTGAAGTAGCTCTAGTAAACATGTGGTATGGACATCGTACAGTAGAGTGGGAGCAGGTATCCTGATAAGTGTGGTGTATTTATACAGTTGTTCTGTGGAGCCCAGATAGGTAAGAAATAGCATGTACAGCCCTCTTACAATGACTGATCCAGGTACTTTACGGCATCAAGGAGGCATCTCTCAACCTCTCATTTCAGTATTCAGCCTTCCAGTGGGGTTATTGAAGTCTATTCGCTCAAAACCTCTTTTGGGTGCTTTCTCTGTTGTCTGAAATACAGTGGTGTGGGATGTCATGTTTCTAAAGTGGTTGGTGACCTTTAGTAGAAAACAGTATGATACAGGGCTTAATATTAAAATAGTGCAATAAATAATTAAAAGATTTCAGAAGCATTTTTTGTTGCTGTTAAATATAAATTCTTAAAATGCAGAAATTTAAAGGAAGAATTGGTCTAATTTAGTCAGTAAGTCACTACCCTCTTAAATGAGAATCAAGTAATTCACAACTGCAAGCCATCTTGGCAGAGTGAAAAACGGAGACGCAATCATCAATTCACAACAGTGTTTTGTGTTCAAGGAATAATCAGACCTGTTTTTATCAAGGCTGTGCTGCATTGCTAGCCTGCAAAGTTGCTTTTTTTTCCCCCTTCTCGATGATTTTGGAACTGCATGTGCTCTTTCAAAATCACTAAGCTGGACTTCTTTAATGCTTTGCTTAATGTGCCTCCAGATTCTGTTATTTATAGACTCCAACATATTCTGACTGCAACTGCTAAAATGCACGCAAAAGAAGCAGCATATTGTAACCGGTTAAGACTTTGCTCTGAGATGCCAGTGAAGTTCGTGATTTAGCATGAAATATTGCTGGATGACCTTTCAAGGAGCATCGCAAGAGAACACCTGTTTATCTTGAAGACCTTTGTTTTATTTTTTTCTTCACTATTGAAATCTTCCAGTGTTCTGATTTCCAAGGGAAATCTGGCCTTTGCGTGTACCATGTGTTATCTTCAGGAAGAGCTGGGGCAGAGGATTTAATCAGTGCAGCATCTAAATGAGCAGTTCTTGCAGAAATGTGTTTTGTGAAATTGGCTTTGTTAAATTTTGAGGAAAACATTAAATATATTGTGATTCTTCTCTAAGTTGTCTTAGTCCTATCAGTATGGCCATGATTTACTTGTTAACACTTTTTCAGTGAAAATTAGTGGAAAAAATCCTTTATAACTATGCAAAAACCTGCACATGCAGTGTACATAGTGGAAAGTGAAATATCTTAATGCTGCAGCATATGTTTTATGAGTTTATAAGATGACAATGTAGTTTTTATCGCATAATCTAAAATGAGCAAAGCTGTTACAATTCATTCATTAGGCAAAAAATCAGAAGAATTACGTAAGCGAACACATAACCAGAGCTCATCCTTGTAAGGCTAGGACCCTGCTTATCTCGACTGCCTTGTGCCTAATGAAGCTGTTTTCTTAAGGAAAGTGCCAATTCCTGCAGAATCAATCTTGGCTTTCAAAGGTCTCCTGTAAGAGGGAGACATGACAGACAAAACCAGGTAAACAAGGTGACTCTCTGGAGACCTGGAAAACAGCTGGCCTCTCTTCAGTAAGGCTACAGAGGCTGAAGCGTAAGTTACATGTCTAAGTTAGAGTCTCATCCCAGAAAATAAGACACTTCAAAAATACTCTGATACCTCATGTATTTTTTTGGTTGAATTATTAAACATTTTTTTGCAACTTATTGCAAGAAATGATGTGTGTTTTCTTTCAATTCCTTTTGAATTTTAGAATTTAGGTGAGGTTTTCTACATGCTAACATACCACTAGCCATGCAAAAGTATGAGATAATCCCTCTTCTTGAAATACCGCATATGCAATATTTTTAATAAAAGTGATCTTCAGAATCATATTGGAGATGTGCTTTTCTTTCATAGAGGATGGCTATGGCACAAAAGTATCATGCTCATTGATGCTAGTCCCACCTTTCCTAAGACGGTCAGGAAGAAATGGATAGTGACTGACAGCAAATCCTTTTCTATCTTTTCTTTCTTTTTCTTCCTGCTTTACTCGAAGTCTTGTCTGCAGCTGGAGAAATAAAAACACTGGGAAAAAACAATACAAAACACTTGATATATTTTACAAGACAGCTGGAGCTAGCCTGGTAAATGACCTGTACTTTGGCAGGTCAGGTGGAGTGTGACCAACCTAATGACCGCTGTCCTGTGAATCACAGTCAGCAGGAGCAAGCACTTCGCACATGTCGTTCTTTTAAGAACTGGAAAACTCGCCCGGATATAACAATTCACAAGATACCACATCTGCATTGTCTCAAGAACCAGCACCAATAGCATTTAAATTTTGCCACTCCTAGTCCCAGATTTCAAAAGGTTGATGGCATCAGTTTTTTCCTTGAAGGATTTAGTGGTCATTAAAATTAAGCAAAGAGGTAAAATGACTGGAGGTCATCCAGCAGATTGGTGTTACAGCTGGGCAGAGAACCTCCTCCTTGCATCCCAGGACTGGCCACTGACCCGGGTACTCCACAGAGCCTCGTTACACTGGTGCATTTAATCAGCTTCACTCTGTGTCGTAATTCATTGTCTGTGGTGTTACGGATATCTAAAGGGTAAGATTTTAACTTAGCAATCTGCTATGTTATTGAATTAGTTTTATGTTGTGTTAATTTCTTTGTCTCATGGCATTCATTGCCTGCGATAATTGATGCACAATATATAACTGACTTCTGTATTCATTTGGGTAACTGCATTTAATTGCCTGGTATAAAATATGCGTACTAAGTACAGTCTGCTGTGACTGTTATGACTGAGAAGTGCTCATTGGTATGGCCTGAGATTGCTTTATCTTCCTGACAACGTGTCTGAGGAAAGTCTAAATGTCTCTCACAATCCACCATCCAAGGACTGGCACTTACATTGTGTCTGCAAAAAGATAGACCGCAAAAAGTGTCATGGAATCGCTTTACAAAGCGTTTGGCATTTAAAATTTTGTTAATCAGAAGCTCTCCAATAAGAAAGTTTGTATTAACATCCCTGACCCTCCCAAACCTCAAGGAACAGCTGCGCCCAGAAGACTTTACCCATTTTCTCCTGTAAATCAGGATTATAGCTTTATGTGTTTCTGACAAGTGTTTAGAAACACAGATTTTTTTTTTTTTTTTAACATATATCTTCAGGTCATTAATGCCTGGAGGAGCCCTAGTGAGTTATAAATCAGCAATACTTTCTAAAGGAGTGATGTCAGTGAAACACTGTCAGTTAATGTCTGCTCAGGATGCACAGGATCCCTGCATAAGCTTACACTCACTTGCCTGTTTATCCAGTATCACAGTGATTCCTTTTAGTTTTAAGAAAACAAGAGTATTTGCTAGTAGATGTATTCCTCATCAAACACAGTACCTTGCTTTTTATAAGTCTTAGTGAGTGGGTTTCTTTGTTTCCTTGGGTTGTTTTGTTTCCAGTGTCATGAAGGGTTAGTGCATTGTCTGAGCTGTACAAAGGAATACTGAAATTTGCCCAAAGCTCATTTTACTTTAAGCCCTAATGAAACCTTCCACATCTGAATTTTCAAGTTTTTAAACAAAAGCTAATGTTTGAGTCTAAGTCAGGTGTGAAATGCCTGTGAGATTATTTTAGCCATATTATGCTTGCTCTGTATTAATGTAATCAGTGAGTTGTCAGCTGAAGGGATGTTCACAATTAGTATTTTTCTTTTTAAGAGAGGTAGTTTCTACAGGCTGTGTCCTTCAGGATGTAGCATTAGTTCTGCCTTCAGCTTGCTGAAAATTACTCTGTGTTCATAGGTGCATTTATGCTTGTTACTCAGCTCTCTTCCACTGACAAAATAGCCTGCAGCAGTTCATGGTAAGATAGGACTAGTTCCACTTCAGGCTCTTCACGTGCTCTTTTGTGGTTTTTCCCCTGCTTCAGCCTGCACTGCATCCAGGTCCTGCTGAAAAAACAGTGGACTTGATGGCCAGAGAGAAAACAAAGCTGCCCAGAGGCAGCATGGGCTATGAGAGTGTTTTGAGCAGGCTTTCATGGCACATTGGACAGAGCTGGTGGCATAGTACAACAGGAGTTTCACCAATTAACCCACTGATTCTGCTTTTTTTCCCACATTCATGGTGTTATGTTCTTCCTCCTCTGCAAGGACTTTAACAAATACTTCTGGTTAATTCATGACAGGGTACAAAATTCGAAATATGTGGACAACCTAGTAGAAGACAAACACACAAAAAAAATCACGTATTACTTCCCAGTAGGCTGAGATGGATTTGGCTAGCTCAGAGTCCAACTCTTTATGGACCAGTTCCTATTTCTGGCAGAGCTGGTACAACTGCACTGTGAGTTTGGGGGAAGAGAGTATAGGGTTCAGCAGCTGACCTCATTATGATGTTGCTTGGTGCACACTTTACAAGACAGTGAAACAGGGGGGAGGAGGTGGCAGAGAGAGTCTGACACCCATTTTCTACCCCTTATCCAATAATCTACACCTGTCTGAGATGCCTTTGGGACATCTTTGGGGCAGCTACTCTTTTGTCCCCAGTAGTCAGGGTGATGCATTATAAGGACAAGCAACTAGCACACAGCAAGGTATGAAGAGGCGTTTCATTGCTATTGGTTTTCAGATTTGCTTTCCTGCATCAAGGCAACAAGGCTGCCGGTCACAGGAAGAAGTGAACCACTCTCATCTGGGCTATTCAACATATATTTCTAAATCAGGATTGATTTGGGAATGATTCATAAAGAGTGAGGGGGGATGTGCTGTGTGAGAAATAACTTATTGACAAAGAATAATTCAGCCAACCCTAACCATGAAATAGATGTTTGTTGTCAGAAGTTTATAGTCTGAGTGGAAAGAGCTAAGTACGAGTTTAAGGAGCTGAACAGGAGACACCCAGTTTTTAAAAACTGACATAAATCTCAGGTGGCTTGCCTTATGTTAGTCACATTCCCTGCAAAGGACTTCCATTTAATATTTGTTTGTTGTTTATAGATGTCATTTAAAAGCTAATTTTAGCATTAAATTATTTTATGTTCTGTAAAATGAATAGTGGAGATCAAATAAGAAGTGGAATTGCAAATTCAAGTATTAAGAGTTGAAAAATATTGACTTTTAAGTAGATTTGAACAAAATGCTTTTTAACCCAGTATACTGATTTGGTTATTTGAAAATTACAACGTACTAAAAAATGTACAGTGTTGTCTGATCCTGACTCTATCTTCACTTTACAACTATTGATGTGGTCATGTTCCTATGAACTGATCTGTACAGTGTCAAGGAACTATAATACAAAACTTTCTGGTTTGTACTTTATGCGCAACATGTTAAAAAATTGTGGGAGGTACTAAGCTAAAACTTAATGTAATCACATTAATTGTGTCTTTTCTAAAGATGAATTCTTAGGGTTTGCATGTTGGAAACCTCTTATTTAAGGTCTTTCAAACACTTTTTTAAAGACAGCACAAATATCTTTGGGTTGAGCAAGTCACCGAGATGCACCTGCATGGCATTAATGACCTCCCCAAACACTTGTAAGCACTTGGTCCGTCGTTGTCCACTAGTACCAAACGCTATAGGTCCAACACCTTTAGGCAGCTGAGCAGCCAAAACACTAATGCAGCCCCTCTTTGCCCATAGTCACATGTAACTTCTGGACGAAGACTAACATGGGCATGTATCTGTGATCACCCTCACCCAAGCATTTCTCCCTCTGCTGTGAGAGCTGGAAGATCACACCCTTTGGTCACACCTCTTACTGCTTCACTTGTTCAGCTTCCTTTGGACCAGCAATGCACTGGTGTGGTGAGATTCACAAACAACAATAACAGCAAGAAGTTACCCGTGTGTAAAATTCATGGTCTGACAGATACCTCATGAAAACAACGTGGTTTAGATTGAAGCAGTTGCTCCACCTTTGTTTTCGGGTAACTAACTTCTGTGAGCCAAAGATACGGTGTTAGTTAAGGAGCAGGCATCATCCTCAGCTTTGTTAGGCTTTCTTACTTTTCCACACCACTGCATGATCCATTCTGTAAGCCATTGCAGGGTAATTTTTTTTTTTTTCTCCTTTCATCTCAGAACAGGAGACTATTTTCTTGAAACTTGCAACAACGGTTAATTGTTAACAGTTAAAAAAAAAAATCATATTCATCCCTTATTATGCTCTTTCAGCTGATGCCTTCATGCCGAGCAGGCTGTGTAAGCTACTGATAAGACCTAATTTGTGAAAGGCTTTTTGGTGTTCCAACAGGTTCATACATGGCACTGTTTGTTCAGCAGGCGAGGATGAGTGTTCGCTGAAATGCCTCTACAGCGGCTGCTAATTGTGTGCAAGGAGGCTGGGGCTGGCTGTCCAGCAGGACTGGGCAGGATCTTTGAGTGGATTCCCAGAGCAGTCGCTTGTTTTGCAACTGTGTTCTGATTGTGGCATTTGGTAGCTGATTTTGTCTTTTCTCTTTCAGAGCCTAATGAGCTGTGTTGGGCCCTGCGTTCAGTGACGTCCCAGCTCAAGATGCTGCTAATACAGTAGTTAATTATTCCTAGCTGAAGAAGTCTAACAGGAGCAAAAGGAACTGGGGGAAAGCAATGGCTGCCGGTAAATATCTCAGGTCTGCAAAGGCTGTAAGAAAATAGCCAGAAAGAGCTTATTTTCATCTGTGACTGGGGAGGGAGGAAGCATACATGTGTGACCACACCTTGTGTTTGGGGGTTCAGTATCAGAAAAGCACCGTTCCTCAGCTATCTGACCCACTCTTCCTTCCCCAACCCAGGAAAATCATGGGCTCAGCTTCTTTTGACCACATTCTAGATAATTCTCTTTTCTTTTTAGGATAAAACTTTTTATTTCTGATAGTGAATTGATTTGGTTTGGCATCTTTTTAGCTAGAGGCTGATGTATTCTTAAATCTTTTCCAAAAAAAAATTGCACCTCATGGAAAACAGGTCCTTCATTGGAGGGTGTTTTGTTCTCACAGCTTTCTGACAAGTTGCCAGAGATTATATATAATTAAATTATATCAGAGGATTGCAGGATGATTCATTCAGGTTGGGAGGGGCCTCAGGAGGTCTCCAGTCCAAGCTGCCATGCAAAGCAAGACCAGCTATAGGGTCGGAGCAGTTGCCCAAGACTTTATCAAGTTGAGTCTTGAAAGCTGCCAGGGATGGCTGCTGCGCAGCCCATTCCACTGCTTGACTGTCCTCATGGTGGAAAAGTTTTCCGTATAAATAGACTGAACCACTGTTGTCTCATTTTATGTCTGTCAAATGTTTCCAATGCCCTTATGTTTTGCTATACGATACCAAGCACTATTATCAATAGTGTAAAAGGTGAATCATAATTAAGAAATAAAACAAACCCAAAATAAGCAGCGGTTGTGATATCTCTGTTTCACTGAAAGTTTTGGTTAAAAATCCTGGTGTGTTGACTTTTCTACTTACAATGTGTTTCTTTTCTTGCAGCAGCTGATGGTTTGGGAAGTATAGCTATAGATACCACACAACTTAACATGTCAGTCACTGATCCAACAGCTTGGGCTACAGCTATGAATAACCTTGGCATGGTTCCAGTAGGACTAGCTGGACAACAGCTTGTGACAGGTAAGATGTTTAGAGATCTTTTGTACTGTCCATGAATTCTTTGGGTCTTTTTAAAAAATACGGAATTATTTCTGAGGATATTGTATTTTTATATTCTGAAAACATTGCCTGTGATTAATATTTCATACCGTGTATTAGTCTCTTCTTGTAGCAGGTATATAATCCATATTATATTTTAACCTTGTGGAAAAGCCAAAACTCTTTGGGGAAATTAAACAACAAAACCATTGATCCTTATGCTGAGTCAAGACCAGGAGGCAGGTCACATAAAGGAAACATTTGTTTCTGTTGCTCTGTTGAAGCAGGATGTCTTGAGGCTCTGCCAAGGAGACACCTAGGCTGGAAACTCTTGACTAGAGAAGAATTTTGAGGTTATATTAATTAGGCAGAAAATCGTGAAGCCCATTCAATTCATATGCTCAGTTGATAGTGAAGGGAAGCTTTCCTATCAGGTGTGTGATTATTTACTTTCTGCCTGACTCTGTAAATTGAATTTCAAGAAGTTGTTATTGTTTGATTTTGTCATTTCGCTTCCCAAACATAGTTTGGGAGAGCATTGCAGGGGATTGTTTATTCTAACAACAATAAAAATAATATTTTGAAACCAGCAATGTTTCACATACAAGCCTGGACATATCAAACTTCATTGTCAACAGAAGAGGCCCAATTAGTTGGGCTAATAAAACTTCATTTCTCCTGCGAGGTAGAGAAAAATTATTTTTATACAGGTGAGTGCCCTATAGACACAAGCCACATGCCAGGCATATAATCCCTAGATCCCCTCTGGAAGCTGCATTGCCACTTCAGCTTAAGAAGAGCTATGCAACATCTAGATCAGAGCAGCATCCTGACACATCTGCACCCATCCCTATAGACATGGATGCAATGAGCCAGGTTATGATGTAAATCACTCTGCTTGCCTCACAAGGGATGCATGATGCTTAATTTTGGCCAAATATATCTCCTTCTGAGTCTGGGAACCAAGTGGAGCTGTGCCAGTTCACAGCTGATGGTCTGGTTCTGAATTACCTGTTTTACAGGCGGGTAAACTAAGCTGCAAGAAAGCTGATTTATAATGAATCAGTCTCAAGCAGGGAGTTTAGCTGGTGCAGGCCGTGAACTAATTCTCGGTCTCTGGCAGTAACCTCATGCTCCCAAATAAAAGAAAGAGGCAAAGCCATCTTTCCTGGGGGAATCAGTTCTCTTCAATATTTATATCAATGACCTGGATGCAGGAGTTGAGTCCACACTAAGTTTGCTGATGATACTAAATTGGGAGGCACCATTGATTCCTTTGAATGTAGAGACACCTAACATAAAGATCTGGATAGACTAGAGCGTTGGGCAATCACCAACCATATGATATTTAACCAGGAGAAATGCTGGATTCTGCACCTGGAATGGTGTAATCCTGGACGCTTGTGTGGATGGGAGGACAAGAGGCAGGAATGCAGCCCTGCAGAAAGAGATCTGGGATTTTTTCTTTTATGGGAAGCTAAATGTGAGTCAACAATGTGCCCTGGCAGCCAAAAGTGCCAACCTGGGGTGCACTAGGTGCAGTGTAGCTAGCTGATCACAAAAGAAGTGGTTGTCCTGCTTTACTTGGCATTGGTGCAGCTTCACCTTAATTGCTGTGTGCAGTCTGGGGCTCCGCAGTGTAAGAAGAATATAAAAACATCAGAGTGTGTCCAAAGGGAGGCCACAAAGATGGTGAAAGTACTAGAGGGAAAGGCTTAAGAGGAGTAGCTGAGGATATGATGTTTGTTCAGCTTAGAGAAGAGGAGGCTGAGAGTAGACTTCATTGCTGCCTACAACTTCCTCATGAGGAGAAGCTGAGAGTGCGGTACTGATCTCTTCACTTTGGTGTCCAGTTATAGGATGCAAGGAAATGGTTTAAAGTTGCATGTTCATATGATTATTAGGGAAAAATTCTTCATTGTGAGGGTGGTCAAGCACCGGAACAAGCTCCTCGGGGAAGTGGTCATGGCCCAAAGTCCATCAGTGTTCAAGAAAAGTTTGGACAATGCACTTCTATTTATGGTTTAACTTGTCTTGTGTGGAGTCAGGAGCTGGTCTCAATGATTGTTGTGGGTTGCTTCCAACTCACGACATTTTATGATTCTACGTGCTGGTGAGGAAACAGCTTTTTCCATTTTGTGGTGAGGCTTCGCCTGCAGGTGCTGCACTCAACTTGAATGCAATTATCTCCAAACCTGAAAAACGGCCACGTTAAGCTTCTGCTGCGTTAGTTTATAAGCATCTCAGCTGCATATCCCATGGAGATTTGCCCACCTTTTTGTCTTCCCCTCTTCCTCTGTCTCTCCAGTTTCAGTGTAAATTGTGTCCTCAGGTGTGCTGTGCAATCCCTACATGACATCCTCATCTCAAGTGCAATGCTTTTCCCCACAAGGGAGCATCTCCAGGACTTTTATTTCGTTGCCAGGTCCCTCCCGTAATTTCCAAAATTATGTACATCACGTATTGTAGGAGCCTTGTACAGGTCAGTTGGTATTTGTTCAGCATTTTCGATGTATGAAAGGTGCAATAAGTAATAAATATTAATTACTGAAGCGCTGCCTGATTTCTCTACAGGTGCAGAATCACTTCTTTTCTTCCTTTTTGCTTTCCTTTGTTTGAGACTCTCTTGTATTTTCAAGTTAAATAGGTGCTTTGACACTTCATTTTATTTCCTTGTGATTCATCAGTTTTTGACACATTTTCTTCATGGGAAATCCATGATGGCAAAACTGCAATTTACCATGAAAAGACTTGTAACCTTATTTACTATAATATATTTACTGTGTCTACATTCAGTGAGGGTTTGCATCACCATGTCTGACCAATAATCTAGCTAGTCCTTGGCCCTATCTCAGTTATTTCATTTTTTTGCTATTAATCCTAGTAACAAACTCATCTTTGTCAGCAGTCACATATTACTTTTGCTACTGTAATCTATGACATTTCTCAGAGATTAAAATAACACACCCATATCCCAGTGCTAACTTTTTGTCTATCTTTATAAATTCATTTTATTCTTTTCTTTTCCTGCCTTGATGACAGCTAGGAAAGCAGTAAATAGTTTAGATTAATCTTGGGAAGACTGTGATATTTCCTGGATATCCTTGTATAACCTGCCATAGTCTGAAATTTGGTGTATGGTACTCATCTATATCCTGACATATCTCTTAGTTCTTTCATATTTCAGTATCCAATAGGAGTTATCCATTCACAGCCTTTCCTTCCCCATATCTACTGGTTCCTAGTTCCTAAATTGCCCAACGTTTTTGTTCCCTTAAGTATGAAGCCCATATGATCTACCAAGTCTTTTTAAGGGTTTTTGATGTGGTGGGGTTTTTTTCCCAAACTGTTGTTAACTTTGCTGCTGTGTAACATGCTGGGATGCCTGCCTTGTAAGAGACTTGCGCTCCCCATTTCGCAATCTGTGAAGCTCTGGTCTAGCCCAAGAGGGTTTGTTAAAATGACAACTACAGCTTCTGCAACATCTGGCCAATACTCTTCTCACAGCCTGGGACGCAGGCTGTCTGGTCTTGGTAACTAATCGATTTTAAGCACTGCTAACCTTTTAATACCAGTTTAGATGATATCTGCACTCTATTTAATTCCTTATCTCGCAGCGCTGTAAAATTGGATTTTTGATCTGGGCAAATGTCAGAGCCTTTCATTTGTAAAGATGGATTCTTGTTAATAGCTGTATAATATCTCTTCTGTTTCTACATATATTTTGCTTACACTTGTTATTCAGAAAGCTTACCTTTTTCCATAATATTTGGCTACTGCATTACATATACACTAATATATGCATTTATACATTATATATACATAATTCATACAATAAACTGTAGTTTAATAATGCATTAGTTAAAGTGTTAAAGATTGATGTGGAATAGTTATGGCTGAAAAGCATTTTCATTCCAAACCTCCCCTTTCAGCAGGTTGTAATTTTTTCCAAAAAATGCCTTTTGGGCTGAAGTTTCTCACAGTTTGTCTCAGCCCAGCAGGAAAAAAAATCTGGAAAGGTTGGAATAAATCTGCTAAACTGTTTTTGAATTATCCAGACCTCAAAATTGCTATTTTCTATGCTTTGAGACTTTGAGAAAAAATGTTCAGGTGAGAGGGGCAGGATAGGTTTTTTTGAGATCTGAAACTTCTTTGTGCACTCAGCAACTCTGATTCAAGCACATCTTCAAGTACATTCAAGTCTACTGTTTTATTATATTTTAGGCCCAGCAGAAAAACTCAGTGACCTCAAGATAACTGAGAATGTTTTATTTTGCTTTTGCATTGGTACATTTTAAAGGCGATTTTGGCATTGCTGAATTTCGTGTTCTTACGCTTTCATTTGTTTCAGCAAATGGCATCAGGTCACCTCTTGTCTAAAGGAAGACATCCTGCCAGGAAAGTTATTTACTTCCATGAAGGAATTTTGAGGTGCTTTCCTCCAGAATGACCTAGCTGACATAAACATCTGTTAGACAAAAATTATATCTGTCAAAATGTTCCCCAGTACAAATAAACATGAGGAGTGGTACGTAAGTGGTAATTCTTTTAGACTTAGTGAATCTCATGCCCTGTGCCACATATTTGTGCACTTACAGAGAAAAATAACAAACAATAAGGGCAGACATCCAAGCTGAAAGTTATAGATCTGCCTAGAAGTCAAGGGTATGCCTGAAAACCGATGCCTTCTACTTATCTACAGGATAATTATTAAGTCACGCTTTTCCATGTGAGTCTGGCCAGCATGCCTCAGCCTCAAGATATTAAAATTTCCAATGGACTCCAATCTTTTTGCTGAAGTTAGACTTTGACCACTTGTGCAAAATCGTAGTGAAATCAGACTAGGAAGAACTGAAGCCTAACATCTTGCTTACCAAAAGGTACACAAAAAACTTACACCATTTTTGTGGCCTCAGGCATGTATTTTTTAGACACTGGAGGTTGTGAAATATTAGACACATCAACCTTTCTGTTTTTACATTTGTCTTCGCTTTCCACACACACTTGTCTTTTGACCTGATTTCAGTGGAACATAGGAGCTGTCAGTTCCAATCAAGTCACCTCTCTCAGGATTGTGCTTTTGACAGTGTTGAGTTTCAGATACTTCACAGGGAGAGATGTACAAGGCAAATCAGTGCTGAAGTGCTTCTCTGTCTGATGGGCTCTCCTCTTGATCATCAATATATAGAACAGGATTCCCCAAGCTAGGGGTTATATTTCCAAATCAAGTCATAACTCAGCAAAACTTAACTTTTGCAAGAAGCATTTGCGACAATAAGTGGTTGCAAAACTGAAACTGCAACCCCAGACTATTTTTCATAACAGAAAAATTTGGGAAATTTCAATCTAGAGACTCCTAAATCCCAAAAGACGAGGCAAATATCCCTCCCAGAATTGTATTAGCTCAAGACCTCCAAGTCTTTGGAGACGTAATATTCAGACTCTCTCTTTCTTCAGAATGAAGATCGTAACTAAAGGCAATCTCTATATTCAGATTCCAATTAGTATCAAGCATTTTTCCATGTAAGTGGCATATCAGAGGGAGGACTGGCATGATGGCTTTTCTTTCTCCTAGACGTTCCAGTATCTCAAGAGGTCATTGATTCCTATGCAGAGAAGACCTAGGAATTATCTGAGAAAAATCAAGAGTAGTGTGAGACTTAAGAATTCCCTCATGAGTCTGCCTTGGCTATGGAAAAGTCCTTTAATCTTCAGTGTCTTTCTATGATAAAATAGATGAGGCATGCTTTATGAATTATTGTTGACTGCAGATCATCATATGCTGACTAAATTGTAAACATATCCCTCATTGTTCTGGTTGTGTACTATTTTTGTACCGTTAATGAAGGAAAATCAAATAAAGTAGGAAATCAAGGTATATTTGATGATATTCAGCAGTTTCCCAAAGAAAGACTGTACATTAAGCAGTGCTGAAGACTTGAAGACGTCAGTTGGCCAGAAGACTCTGACAACTCTCATGTGTCTCCTTCTGTGGCGTTTCCCTTACTGGAGGCTTGGAGCCACTGATAGCCATCTGTCAGTCTCATTTCATTTTACCCTGTTACCTGTTAAAGCTTCCTTTTCCTACCCCTCATTGCTTAGCCACTGAACCAATGTGCCAATGAGCATATAATTTAAATTGTCCAAGACATGCCTAACAAAACACGGCTTCTTTTTTCTGTAATTAATACTGAGCTCCTGTTAATTGATTACAGGGTCTATCCACAGAAGTTTTAAAGTGAGTCACTTGTATTATGACCTGTTGATAAGTCACATTTTTAGGAAAAACTGCTTTGAGCATCTATAATTTGTGACTAAAGTTTAGCACGCTCCAGATGTAAGCTTTGAAATGCACAGGCAGCTGGCAAAAGTGCTCCACACACTCTCGTTCCCCTGCCCCTGTAAGCTACAGACCACAAGAAGCTGCTGAAAGAGTTCAGCAGCCCGATGGCATAGTACTGTACAGCATGTTTACCCTTGCTCTGAATGCTGCACTGGCTTGACATCTGGCAGGAGAAGAAGGTATAAAAAGTCTTAAGAAAATCTGCAGAGCTTTCCATAGGTTTTGCAAACCCCTTGATGTCACAAGATATCTTCAGAAGGCATATTTTCTGCTGTTACAGCTTCCCGACCTGTTCTATGCGTTGTGTTTGGTTAACAAGCCAGCCTATGGAGCAGGAGAAATGTAGTAAGGCATACTCTGAGGAAAATAATACAATTTTCCTAATTTTATTCTAGTTCCTTCCTACTTTATTTTTATAGTCTTCACAGCAGAAGAATTGCATTTTTCATCAAGAGGAAAAGGTTTACCATTTAAATTATCTAAATGACCAATCAGAATAATTAAAGAGGTGTGAAACACACTCTCGAAGGATTGCAGCCGGGCTAGTACCCAGATAAAACTATCTATTTTTATTATTGAGACACAGGAGAACAGCAAGAGTGAAAGAGAATAGGTACTGTGGGAATCCCAATATGTAGAGCCACTGGGAACATCTCCAAAGAAGTATTATATATTAGTGTAACAAGTAGGTTTTTTCATTGACCTGAAAAGCACCTGCAGAGTTAATCACACTTTCTATCATGTGAGTGTTACTCAAGGAGACTTCACACCAGGGGACATTAAAGTGCTAGGAACAAACACAGTCAGGTTACAACAGAAAAATGAGAGAGAGATTCGATGGCCAGAGGAAATGCGGCAGAATCTCTAAGTGCCTTTGACACACTATTCAGGGTTGAGTGTCCCTCTTAGGTCACTCAAGTGCCTCCTCTATATTAGACTTTAATTGAGGCTAAGGATGAAGATAATGATTAAAATCTCCTTGGCTCTTAGAGATAAATAGTGCTTTTTAACATGGTATGAGGGGCTGAATGTCCCAAATAAACAAGACTCAGAGACGAGAAGGGGCGTGCATAAAGGGAATTACTAAGTGCAAACCTTGTGTTGTATGCGGAGTGACAGGTTTTTCGGGAATATGGCATCTCTCTCTCTGTTATACTTTTGTCAAGGCCACTTAACAGTTTATGAAAACAGATTGATTACTGTTTGGCATAACTCTTCTTAACTGTCTCAAAATACCAGAATAAATTTATTATGCAAGCCATATTGTTTGGATGTTTTGGAATTTTGGTTTGGTTTTGTTTTAAAAAAAATTCCTGGCTGTTGGTAATCATACCACCAAAAATCTGTTTGACGTGTTTATATTTGAAGTTACAGTAAAGTAACATAAGGAAATATTTTATTTTTGCAAAAGTTTTTCCCATCTTTTATCTCACACTGGAAAGCCTCCATTCCCACTATTTTCCATGTGTTTATTTATTCTAGACAAGAAAGCCTGTGAGTAATTATGAGCATCCCACTGCATAAAGTAAGCCAAGAGGCTGTTGGGAACCATTTGCTACTGATTGTTCATTTCTGCTGAAGTACAGCTAATCTGCAGCACTTTCCCTTCATCATCTCCGCCCCACACCCCCATCCAAGGTTCCCAGGTTCCTTGGCCACCATGAGGAACCAGCGTAAGCCCTATGTGATATACAGTTTGCTGATGGGAATATTGAGTTATCATGGTTATAAATCAACAGAAAGAGCAAACCGACCATTTTAACTAATTAAAGACAAGGTATGACTACCAGGTTATGTGTTTATGTGGGGAATAAAAGGCTTGTAAATGGCAGACTGTTTGAAGGTGACCTGCTGAGCACAGTCATGGTGTCTAGGTGGCAAGGTGAAGGCAATGCTACATGAAGCCCTTAAGCCAAAGCTGCTTATAGGTTATGTAGATGATCTGCAGGAGATGGGCACAGCAGTCCCACGAGGACTGTTAACTTGGTCCTTGCAGAATGCTCTGAGAAGAGCGTGGTGATCAGGATGGAAGGCCCTGTCTGGGGGAGTCACCAAGCAAGACTTCCTTGGGAAGGGAAGACTTGAATATGAATGAATCCCCATGCAGCCATCCCAAATCAAGGGCTATAAAATCTTTTGTTCTTCCCCAGTCAGTCTCTCCCTTTACCTGCATGGGCTAGGTTGATGCTTAGAGCTTGGCCCCTGGAAAGCAAGCAAGAGAAGCTTGCTTTCTACATTTTACCTTGGGATGAAGGGCATAATCATGGTTTTCTTTCCTTTCCTTTCTGCCACCTGTCCTTCAAATGCTCTTTGCTTATTGTGTAGAATTAGGTCTCACAAAGTGCGTAAAGATGGACATCCGCTTCGCTGCAGGAGTCTGTCTGTGAAATGCCAGCAGAGGCAATCAGTGTAGAAAAGGGTCCTTTGATGGTCTGCATTGAAGAAGAAACCTGGGCTTCAGCGAGCCTAATCCCTGGGTGTGTGAGGGAGCTTGTAACACAATACTTCGTTAATGTTGACTTCAGTCAGATAAACAGTGGATTTACCCCACCTTCCCATGCTCCGGTAGTGACAAACGATGTGTGTGACATCACCAGCTTTGAGTAATGTCTCGGTAATGGGAAACAGCTGGTCACTGGAGTAGTTCTGTTAGTGGATGTGGAGGTGAAAGATAATTAAACTTAATACACACAATATGCTCTAATACTCTGCAGCATGTATTTAGATTGTGTTCTGCCCAAATATTAAAGATACTCTGTTACTGTGGCTTCAGAAATTTAATAGATCTGTTTGCCTAACAAGGACAACTTTATCTACCTTTCCTGTATGTGCACATGTATTATTCAGATTATTTTTTCTTAAAAAATGGTTCTCTTGACCCTAGCTGATTTTCCTTTACAATCTCCTCCTCCTGACCAAAATGCCTACATTATTTCGTAATTATTTGTTATTTCTATTCAGGAAAGGCTTAGAGGTAGAGGGCTCCAGTAAGTTAAACACTGTCTGAACACTTAAGAGTCAGTCCTGGCCCAAATTGCTCGTGGTCTGTTTTCTTTCACTCAGATAAAGCATGTAGGTAAGGGACCACATGGAAACAATGGGATAATACTGATTGGCATGAAAAGCAGCAGTGATTACGGAGCTGCCTGCCTATTGTGTAGCTTTTTTTATAGGTATCTTGGCACAGCAGTAATAGGGCTTTAAGTGAAAAAGCAGTTTAACTCTTTTTATCTGATATTCTGAGTCAGGCACTGAGAAACAGACAAACTCTGTTGAGCACATTAGAAACAGGCAGACAATTCCTACCTACTCTTCCTCTTTGACTATGCTGCTGGGATTTTCAGAGGAAGGTTGGCAAAAGGGAAATGAAAGAGCTTTGCTAGCGTTTAGAGGAGACAGCACCATGGGAGAAGGTACAGAGGTGCTTATTGTCACCTTTTTTTTTTTTTAAAGATCCAACAGCACAAGCTCTGTTTCAGAAGAGACATGTCCAGACTGCAGTTCATGGAGAGGGCAAGTTATATGCTTCTCCAACTCATTTTCTTCTTTCTGATACGATTGTATTTCAAATGGTTCATTTCACTAGAAATAAATATTATAACCAACTGCAGTGTTCAAGTTTATTTTGAATCACAGAATAGCTGTGGTTGGAAAAGACCTTTAAGATCATGAAGACCAACTGTTAACACAGCACTAACGGATCACCACTAAGCCATGTTTCTAAGCACCACATCTCTATGTCTTTTAAATACCTCCAGGAATGGTGACTTCACCACTTCCCGGGCAGCCAGTTCCAATGCTTTAAAAGCCTTTCTGTAAAGAAATTTTCCTTAATATCTGACCTAAACCTCCCCTGGCACAACTTGAGGCCATCTCCTTTTGCCCCATCGCTTGTTACTTGGGAGAGGAGGCTGAGCCCCACCTCACTACAACCTCCTTTCAGGTAGTTCTAGAGTGATAAGGTCTCCCCTCAGCCTCCTTTTCTCCAGGCTAAACAACCTGTTCCCTCAGCTGCTCCTCATAGGACTTGTGCTCTAGACCCTTCAACAGATTTGTTGCTCTTCTCTGGACGTGCTCCAGCACTTCAATGTTATTGAAGTGAGGGGCCCAAAACCGGACACAGTACTCAAGGTGTGGCCTCACCAGTGCCGAGTACAGGGGGACAATCACTTCCCTACTCCTGCTGGCCACACTATTGCTGATACAAGCCAGGATGCTGTTGGCCTTCTTGGCCACGTAGGCACACTGCTGGCTCACATTCAGTCGACTGTCAGCCAAGATCCCCAAGTCCTTTTCCACTGGGCAGCTTTCCAGCAACTCTTCCCCAAGCCTGTAACATTGCAGGGGATTGCTGTGACCCAAGCACAGGAGCTGGCTCTTGGCCTTATTGAACCTCATACAACTGGCCTTGGCCCATCAATCCAGCCTGTACAGGTCCCTCTGTAAAGCCTCCCTACACTCAAGCAGATCACTCCTGCCTAACTTGGTGTCTTCTGGAAACTTACTGAGGGTGCACTCGACCCATTGCCCAGATCATCGATAAAGATATTAAAGAGAACAGGCCCCAATACTGAGCTCTGAGGAACACCTCTTGTGACTGGCTGCCACTGGTTTTAATTCCATTCACCACCACTCTTTGGGCCCGGGCATCCAGCCAGTTTTTGATCCAGCAAAGAGTATATTCATCCAAGTCATGAGCAGCCAGATTCTCCAGGAGAATGCTGTGGGAAACAGTGACAAAGACTTTACTGAAGTCTAGGTAGACAGCATCCACAGCTCTTCCCTCATCCACTGAACAGGTCATCTTGTCATAGTAGGAGACCAAGTTAGTCAAGCAGGACCTGCCTCCTTTCCTAAACCCATGATGACTGGGCCTGATCCCCTGGTTGTCCTGTACGTGCTGTGTGATGGCACTCAAGATGATCTGCTCCATAACCTTCCCTGACACCGAGGTCAAACTGACAGGCCTGCAGTTCCCCAGATTCTCCTTCCTGCCCTTCTTGTATATGGGTGTCACATTCACTAACCTCCAGTCAACTGGGACCTCCTTGGTTAGCTAGGACTGCTGATAAATGATGTCAAATGTCTTGGTGATCACTTCTGAGAGCTCCCTCAGTACCCTTGGCTGGATCCCCTCCAGCTCCATAGACTTGCATGTGTCTAAGTGGTGCAATAGGTCACTGACCATTTCCTCTTGGATTATGGGAGCTTCATTCCACTCCCTATCTCTATCTTCCAACTTAAGGGGCTGGGCATTCACAGAACAACTGGTCTTACTATTAAAGACTTGGTTCGCCAGGACTGCTGATAAATGATGGCAAATGGCTTGGTGAGGACTTCTAACAGTTCCTGCAGTACCCTTGGGTGAATCTCCTCCAGCTCCGTATGTCTAAGTGGTGCAATAGGTCACTGACCATTTCCTCCTGGATTATGGGGGCTTCATTCTGCTGTCTCTGTCTTCCAGCTCAAGGAGCTGGGCACTCCAAACAACTGATCTTACTATTAAACCCTGAGGAGAAGCCGGCATTTGGGATTTCAGCCTTTTTCTTATCCTTGGTCACTGTGTTTCCCCCCCGCATCCAGTAGAGGATGGAGATTCTCCTTAACCCTCCTTTAGCTGTTGATGTATTTATAGAAACATCTTTTATTGTCTTTCATGGCAGTGGCCAGATTAAGTTCTAGTTGGGCTTTGGCCCTTCTACTTTGTTCCCTGCACAGCCTTGCAAATTCCTTGTAGTCTTCCTGAGTGATCTGCCCCTTCTTCCATAGGTCATAGACTTTCCTTTTCTTCCCAAGTTCCAGCCAAAGCTCTGTGTTTAGCCAGGCTGGTGTTCTACCCTGCTGGCTCATCTTACTGCACATGGGGACAGTCTGCTCCTGAGCCTTTAGGAGTTCTTTCTTGAAGGATGTCCAGCCTTCCTGGACTCTTTCGTCCTTTATGACTGCCTCTCAAGTGACTCTGTCAACCAGTCTCCTAAACAGGCCAAAGTCTGCCCTCCAGCAGTCCAGGATAGCAGTTCTAATGATCCCCCTCCTTAGTTCCTTGGGAACTGAAAACTTTACCATCTCATGATCACTATGTCCAAGCTCCACATCACCCTTGCATTATTCTTTCTTTGTGAACAACAGTTCTAGCAGGGTGACTTCCGAGGTTGGATCCCTCACCAGCTGTATCAGGAAGTTATCTTGCACACTATCCATGAACCTCCTAGACTGTTTCCTCTCTGCTTTATTGTACTGTCAGCAGACATCTGGTAAGTTTAAGTTTCCCACAAGAACAAGGGTTAGTGATTGTGGGACTTCCCTCAGCTGCTTATAGAATATTTCATCTACCTCTTCATCCTAGTTGGGTGGTCTATAACAGACTCCCATCAAGATATCTGCCTTGTTGGTCTTCCCCCTGATTCTTACTGATAAACATTCAACTCTATCGTCACCATCATTATGCTGAAGACAGTCAAAACACTCCCTAACATACAGGACCACTTCATTTCTTCTCCTTCCTGGCCTATCCCTTCTGAAGATTTTAGATCCATCCAGTGCAGCACTCCACTTGTGCCAATCATCCCACCATGTTTCCGTGATGGAGACTACATCATAATTTTCCTGTTGTATGATGGCTTCCAGCTCCTCCTGTTTGTGGGCCATGCTGCGTGCATTGGTGTAGATGCACTTTAGTTGGGCTAGTGATCCTGCCACCTTTCTGGGGAGGGAAGGCCTGATTCCTACCTGACCTTTCCTGGGTGCTGCCGTGGTTCCTAGCTCATAAGTATAACTTGTGTCTGTGCTATCACTTCATGCTCCATCCCCTACCTCCACTGGTATGGGAGACCTAAGGACCTCACTACGACAGTGTCCCCCAAATGTTGATGTGCCACTCCCGGGCATATCTATAGCAAGCCTGATTCCATCCCTTTCCTCCTCAAATCTAGTTTAAAGCTCTTTCAATGAGCCCTGCCAACTCCTGCACAAAGATCCTTTTTCCCCTTTGAGACAGGTGTACCCCGTCTGTCACCAGCAGGCTTGATGTCATGTAAACCAACCCACGATCAAAACCCCGAAATCCTGCTGGTGGCACCAGGCTTGGAGCCAGGTATTAATCTGCTGGGTCTTTCTGTTTCTTCCCGCATTAACCCCTGCAACTAGAGGGATAGAGGAGAACACTGCTTGTGCTCCTGATCCCTTCACAAGTTGTCCCAAGGCCCTGAAGTCTCTCTAGATTGCCCTCAGACTTCTAGCAAGTTCATCACTGCCTACCTGAAAAGTCAATAAAGGATAATAATGAGGGCTGTACCAGGGTAGGAAGCTTTCTCACCACATCCTTAAGGCCTCAGGGAGGCCTTAGGGAGGCAGCAGACTTCCCCAAGAAGTGGGTCACAGCGCATCATCTGTCAAATCTATTTAACCCTTCTATTGGAAATGTCCCATTTCTGGGCTTGATCTATACTTGGACTTGCATGACTGAGCCCTTTCCAGATATAATCATTAAAACCTTCTTTTCTGGGGTCTTTGAAAACAGTTTTAGCACTTCGAGCGTGCTTTGTAGAATTATTTATGAGACATTGCAGAATGTCCTACAACTTTATGTGCTAGTATAGCCAGTACCATAAATAAAATAAATATTTCTTAGAATAACAATAAACTCACCAAAATCTAGAGGACAGGAGAGAGAAAAGCGACCAGATTTTATTTTCTTTCAATTCTCTGATATTTATTGTGTTTATACCCAAACACAGTGCTACTGTTCTTTAATGTAATAAATATCGTAGCATCCTTTTTTCTTCACTGTGCTTTTAGGAATTCTGTAACCCCCTAGGGACCTAGAGAAGGGTCATGTGAGAGGAAAGAGCTCGGATGCTGCACCTATATTTCAAGACTGTGTGCAGGTACCAGGGAATGGGAATATGCAACTGAGCAGCTCCAAGAGTAGCTGTTTTTAATAAATGGCTTATTATAAATATTACAGGAACTCTTTATGTTATTAGGCAGAATTCAGTATAATGAAAAAATCTCAAATTCAAGTACAAGTTCATTCTTGCTATTTACTAGCCTGTATGAAGTAAAATATGTCTTCCAGTTCTTCCTACATATGTTGCCTTTTTACTTTATGTCCTTTTGTTCTGGTCTGTCTAATTACCTCAAGTAGATAATCAAGCTTGATTCATAATAAACTATAGCTGGTTCAGGCTTGTCATGACTGATTTATTGACTCCCCAGACTAAGGACTTTCATCCTCAAGACTAAGATCATTTCTGGCTGCAATACAAGGTGTTAATTCTGAGCTGTAAAATCTAAATGTGGTTTGGAACATGTGTCCTATGTTTTCCCTTCAAAAAGAGCAAACAGTCCACATTTTTGTTGTTTGTTATTGTTGTTGTCCGAGTGGAATTTAAGCTGGAATTAAGATAAAACAAACTCAAACCATCTAATTCTGCAGAAACAGTCTTGCATGTATTCATCATAACAAAGATTGTTCTCTTGAAGGCAAGGGGACTATTATATGTGAATGGAAGTTTCTAGCAGTGGACCTCAAGAGGGATGAAGAATACCGGCATATATTTCCCTATAATAAACTGCTTCAGCACTGCCTGATGGGATGGCCTGTGTCTCTATACATGTGCACACCTTAGAAATGTAAAGGTGTACTGCTGAGACAAAATTATGATAGCTAATGACTCAAACACACCATTTGGTGTCCCTTAGGGACTGTTTCTTTTCCAGTGTTTTTCCTCAGCAGTTGAGCTTACTGGGGACACAAGAGCTAACCATCCTTCCAACTATTCATCCAGGGATTTGAGGCCCCAAGTTCTCACTGGAGGGCTTTTTTACCACAGCTCCTTTAACAGACAGTTGTGTTCCTACCTCTCTGCCTTCTTTTTCCCCTGGTCTCTAGTTTTCCAAGTGTTGGCATAGATTTGAATGCAATATCTGTAATGCAACAGCTATCTACTGATGGGCATTAAGGTCTCATAGCTACCTGAAGTAGTAACAGGGGGATCACATTATTCTAAGGATCATGTAATGGAAACATTATCAGGCATATGCATATCATAGCCACAGTTACAGTATATGTGTAATTCTCCCTTCTTATTGCTAATAGGGTTGTGGATCTAGTGATATTTTCTCAGTGTTTTCTTGTTAGAATTCAAAAACAATTTGTGTTTTCACACATTTCCTAGATTGTTTGTCTTATCCTAGCTCAGTTATTTCACATTTTCTGATACCGAGTGGCATCTGGCCTCTGTGGGCCACGTGCATGAAAGCCACATCTCTCTAGACTTGATTACATGACCTGTTATTTGTTGTGCTTCCAAGATTTGTTTCATCTGTAGCCTTGAGATACTGTATTTAATGCCTCATCCACATATGTATATAGTAAGCACAAACTACAGAAGTCCTCCAGAGAACTTTTTTTATTGCTCGCATGCTTTTATGATCGAAAGATGACAACCTCTCATAGTTTTCTTTTACGGTTGTGTTATAGATGGAAAATATCAGGAAAGTCCATGTTACTTGATGGCTGCATATAAATAGAGTTTACAGGTTTGCAAGTAATGCCTGCTCTGCAGACTCATTTGGGGATTTAAAGGGTAACAAACCTGTTGCTGCTCTGGCACCAGTAAAATCCAGTAGTAAAATGTTGCTGGCTGAATATTGTGGTTGGAGACTTGATTGTCCCCCCCTGGAGTTCCAGAGATGAATGTAAGAGGAGAAAGTGATCCTGGGGTTAGGCAGAGAGAGCCCCTCTATCAATAATACAGACCAGAATAGGTCCCAGTTTCTCTCTTCCACTTGTACAAGTCTGCAGAGCCAGCAGGAGTAAGAGGTTGTAAATTTTTTCCTTTTTAGTGAAATAAAGAAAAATGAATCTGACCGTAAAAGACCAGACTTCATCTGGTTTTTAGATTAGAAAACACAGAAAACAAACAGACAAACAAAGTCTTTTCCATCACATATAATTAACCCTCTCATTTACTGCCCAGGCTCACTCACAGCCTGTGCTGCCCTGACCTCAGAGACTGTGTGCTGATAACAGATCAAGCTTTGTGAGTGCAAAGTGGAGGAAAAGAGGCAGGGTCACAGTAGGCTCTGCCAATATATGTTTGCTCACAGAACAAGGAAGTGAGTGCTGCACATTTCTAGGAGCGTGTGATCCAAAAAAAATGCACCAAACCTCCAATGGTCTGAGGCAACCAGGGGACTTTAATTATAGCAGACAGTAAAAAAGCTGAATTCAGAGGAAGTAGTTTCACAGCACATTGTAATTTTCCTCCCTTTATTAATCTTTTTATCTGTCACAAGCCTACCTATCTATTCATTTACAGAATAAGCACTGCCCTTTTAATATTCCTTTCTCTTTTACAGGTGTGGATCAGCATTTTTGTTTACCCAACTTAACATATCTAATTAGACTCAAAGGATGTGCTCCCTATTGGTACTTAGCTTGGAAGTTCACTGCTCCTATCTCAGATCTAAACATGGGCTTATTTCTTTTTTCTGACTATACTATCCCATAAACCTTGTCTTGCTTATGGCTTTAGACCATTACAGCTACAGCAATGCTATTACAAATGTGTGACATTATTCTTAAAGTAGCCCTCCAAATCCAGACCCACAGGATAATGGTCGATTTATGGCTGTAAGGAAAATATCTCTTGTGTAAGAGAGGTAGTCTTCTTCTAAGGGCAAAACAACAATTTGAGCTAGTTTTTATACACAGAAGAATTTTTTATTTCTTTATTCTTGTTCTGTGCCTCTTAGTCATTAATCTCTCCTATGGAAACTTGTCAAATACTTTAGGAAATTGAAACAAATATGCTGCTTCCATACTTATTTTTCTTATCATTTATAACCACAATGTCTCAAAAAAAGCTCCGGCTTCTCTTCCTGTGCTCCCTATCTCCTAAATCCCTTTTGCCTCATTCGAAATAGACTACCATTCCATTTCAGTTGGACACATTTTTCTTTTTGTCCCTTTTGCAACAGTTTTCTAGTCAATGGCTTTTGTGAAGTTTTCATGCGATGAAACTCTTCAGTGTTTTAAGCACGTCTGAATATCCCATCCTTGTCACTAGATGTCTCGGCTGTTGCTTGTATGCATAGCCACTCAAGAATATAACAGGTTTCTTCTAATGTGACTTAACCAAAGCAAGGCTGTTCTGGTAAGTTTTCCACCAAGGCTGAATTCAAAATTTAATTCCTTTTCCTTGTTTATTTAATGAGGTACTCCAGTGATTTCCCAGTATTCTCTTTATAGCAATGAAGCATGTACAAGGTTCTGCCTCCTTGTAACTGAATGTGCAACAGGAGTGCCAAAGAAAGGGGTGTGATGACAGTAGGTTTCTGTCATAGATTCTGGAAAGAGATAGGCATCTCTTTTGGGGAGATAACTGTGGGTGTGCTGAGTCAATCTACACAATCTTCCACCTTTTCCATGGGCCATATGAAGAGGTGTAAAGGCTCCTGTCTGAGGTGCCTTGGTTAAATGGTTTGGTGTGGGTAATATGAATCTCTGAATCTATAGTGAGGTCCCGGATTGAAGTTATCTTAATTTCGTTTGAAAGTGAATTTCTATGACAGCTGCTTTGTTTCTCAGTGAACAAAGAAATTCCTTATCATTCCACAGTATTAGATTAGACCTGGGATGAAAGTACACTTTCCTTCAGAACTGGAATTGAATTACAGAAAGGGTTCCTGGATTGTGTCCTCTCAGGGTTGTCATGTTGTCGCAAAACAGGGGAAGAAGGAGAGGAAAATTTTATTTTCCTGGTGTCAGCCTTGCTTTGTAAATTTTAGATTATATCAGCCTTGGAATTAGAAATGTTGCTGTGGCACTCAGACCCTTGCAAGGGGTTGTGTTCATGGGAAACTGCAGAAGCTGTGCTAGGAAACAGATGGACGTGGGCAGAGGACAGGTGAGGTTCCTCCCTCCCAGGTGCTGCTGCTGGACCTGTGTGACAAAGCTAGAGGGAACAGGTACAGGGGTGTGGGAGAAAGCTGGGCTACCGAATGGAGGCCATGGTGATTGCAGAGTTGTCAGGAAGGCCCATGAGCTTGTTTTGAAGAACTATCATGAGGGACAGCCTTGCACTTGCTCATGCAGCTTGCAGGGAAATCAACTTCTGGGTTCCTAACCTGTTATTTTCTGTATTTTGTTAATTAAGAAGTTGCAAATGATTACACATTACACATTAGCAGTGTTGTAAAATGAATGTTTTGTGTGCACGGATAAGCTGAATGTGACTTTAGATATACCCTTCAATGCCATTTCTCCACTAATTACATTTACAATTTAGAGCTATCTGTAAGTAGAAGGGCTTACTATGCTGCTGTTTACTGGTGGAAAAACTTTTCAAACCACCTTCTCAGCCAGATGTTCATAAACAAGGGTTTGACGGTCCATAAATCAAGTCAAGCATTTTATCATTGTTCTCTTAGGTATCTCTTGCGTTTAAGCCTGTTTAGCTAAACACATACATTTACTTAAGATGAACCGTAAAAATAACATCTGGAGATCTTTTCTCTGAAAGAAAATGCCAAAGGGTCTTACACAAGGATCAAGAACATTTTATAAACTGTGGCTGGGTTTTTGGAATTCAAGCTAAATAAAGGTGCTCTTCAGCTTTTGAGAGGATCAAGGGCCAGTATTATTTAAATGTTCTTTTTACTTGTGTGGCACTCTGCAGGGAATGTGCTTTTCACCAAAGCATTCTTAGATTTGCCATTCCATAATGAGTTTCTGTTTTCCTCTTTGCCACCTGAGCCCCTGACATAGCCTTGCTAGTAGCAGTGGAGTCACACTGGTGGAACTGAATGCAAAGTGCAGTCTAAAATATTTATTTTAGAATAGTCTGGTCTGCAGTAGACTGTCTTCAAAGGGGAGTGTCAAAGAAGGAGATTATGGGTATTCCACATTTTTATTTTTGCTTATATCAGCCATCTCTCTTTTATCCCTCCTTTTCCTTTTCAAGATATGTGAGATTCTTTCTCTCCTGAAGAGGTGCTTTTATAAAACTATTCCACCCCCCACCCCCCTTACTCTTCCTCTTAGAAAATCCTACTAAGAAGTCCTGGTTTTCTCAAATTCAAAATCAGTGTTACTATGCATTTCAGCTTGCTGAGTATCAGTTTGGTTGCTTTGCTTTTTTGTATTCAGCTCACCACACGAAGGAGAATTCTGCTGAAATTTACCAAGCCCTAGGGAAAAAGATTCAGACAAGTGCAGTCAGATTTATAAAGTGGCAGATAAAGTAGGAAAGGTTTTGCAGTACTTCTGCCACATTGGGTGTTTTTTTGATAGATGGGCTATATCTCATCTGTGATTCAGAATGGTGTCGATTCATGTTTTGAGGGGTACCATGACCATGGTTGTTCATGATAACATAAAACCTATAGTCTGGAAATGCTGGAAAAGGTGAGTGCAAAAATAATACACATGAATTCCTGGCCTAGGACCATAGCTATTTTGTGATTTAGTTCTCAGGAACACATAATGTGAGACTGGAATTTAATCTGAGAAACCTAACTGTTTTGAGAATTATTCAAGGCAGCATGGAGCTGTTTAATGCTTAAGTGACAACAAAACATAAAGATGCTGGCCATAATTCTGTCTGAAGTAGTATACTTTCCTGTGAAGCTTGGACGAGTACGCTCTTGATTTAAATATCTGGAACTACAGTACATGGTGTGAAACATAAATCCTCTCAGTGCTGGAACCCAGAGACCAGAGGAGCCAGTGGGAAACCTCTGTGAACAGCAAATTTATCAGTTGGGTTGAAAGTACATATGCTAGACTTAGAAAAGACCTTTTCTAACCTGGATGTTCTGTCCCATTTCAGCAGTGCAAAGAAGCTATAAAGCTGCCTAAAATGTGAAAGGTTGAAAATTCACTAGCATGGCAAAGGTGGTTGAGAGCCAGCATTACGCTGAGCAGGGTGGCAGGGCACGTGGCCCATTAGCAGCCTTCATTAAGTACCGCAGCCCCACAAAACTCAGAACTGTCCTGAGGCCACTTCAGCACAAATCAAAGGACAAAGCAGTCACTGTCGTTCCCAGGTGCTAAAAGCCTCTTCTCTAAGCTCCCCTGAACACAGCTGTAGTACAGCTGAGAACATGACCCACAGAGCTAAACAGTTCAGCTGGTGTGAAAAAAAGGACCCACGTCTACCGACTCTAGTGAATTCAGCCAACCCAGCTGCATGGACCACATCCAGATTTTAAGCTATCTGCCCCATGCCAACCAAGCTGATGGCACCGCCAGTCACTGTCCCTTCTCTCCCGTCCCACCAGCAGCCCCTCAAAAGCCCTTTCCTGTGACCATCGTAGATCAACACAGCAAGCTGAGCTGCTCCTGACCAAGAGGAGAGCAAGGGAGGGTAGGTGATATGGTCAGCTCTGACCTGCTCTCTCTTTGGTCCTGGGATACCTGCAAGAAGCTGCCATCATCTGCCTGGTCCTCAGTGCTTGAAAAGCTGTTTTCTGTCTCCCTGGAGAAATTGGTGTTGGGTGGTGAGCTAGCAGCTGGTTCAGAGTGGACTAGATACATACTGATCATGATGTATCCTACTGCAGATTACAGTCTGAAAAGTTTGTTTCCCTTCAAAACTCCTGCGGACTGGAGATGTTTCAAATGAAACGGCAAGCAAATGAAAAAAAACAAATATTTCAGAACTTTGCAAACCTCTCCTAGGGTTGGCATGAAAGACATTTTTCCCATAAATGAGAAGGGAAACAAGAATAGCAAAACGGGAAAAATCTGCTTGCTGGCTCTGTTGCTCTCTGTGTTCAGTTGCTGGAAAAATCACAGGCAGAACATATGGGGCAAGACCCAATTAGCTGCTCCAGACCTGCCAGGCATTTAGAAGAAACTGCTCAGACAGTGTTGTGATTTAACGACTCTGATCTCAGCAAGTGTCACAAGGTTAGATTCGTCCTCACTGGCTAAGCTGGAAACTTTGCAGACTGAAGGAAATAAAGAGGAAGATGTACAAGACAAAGTTTCAAGTTTTAAAAAGCTGGAACAAATATTATCAAACATTGACAATAGCTGAGACTTTCTGCTTTAACTCTTTCTGTGGTGCTGAATGAAGGTGCAAACATAGTCTGGTACATTCATGGAACATATAATCCTTTGTGATTTCAGCTATTAAAGCCAAAATTAGATCTATTTTCAGAGTATGAGTGAACACCATTTTATTCAAAAGCATAATTTGCCTGAATTTTCAGGTAGAGTTTAAAGAGAATGGCCAATATTACTGCTACAATGCGAAGGCTTTTCACCTCTGAAATATTGCATCCTCCCTCCAAAGTCTGGAGGGGTTACAACTGCCAAGACAGAACACCAAATTTTTTAACAAGAAATAAAAAAAGCAAGTACTTTTCTCTGGCTCAGTTTGTGCAGCAGCTGAATTTTCCAGAGTATTTCAGCCTCAGGCAGATATTCGACGTGTAAAATTTCAGTCCAAACTGTTAATGATTGGCAAAGCTAAAAGCAACTGACAATAGGGTGTGTAATAGGAAGTGTCAGACGATTTTAATAATAGATGACCTTATCAGCCCTGCCTCCCGTTTTATCATTTTGAACGCTTTTGTTGTCTAAGATCTATGATGTATTTCTCCATGTGTTTTTGTCTGTATTTCTTTCTTTATAGTTTAATTTTGATAAGATCTTCCTTCAGTTAAGTTTTACATAATGTGGAGTTCCATGGGAGTAATTCCTTGTTGCAATTAAGCATTTCCATCTACCTGTTCTTCATTTACAACCTCTTTATTTATTTCAATAAATGCTTCCCAGTTTTGTGTCACGGAGCAGAGTCCACAGAACCTGTCTGCTCACCCCCTCTGTAAAATTCATGAGCTTTGTAATGGCCCTACGTAACTGCCTCTTCTCCCCAGTGAGCAATCGGATGCTTTTTAAGTTGTGGTTTCTATGAGCTACTTTATAACGTTCCTGATGATACTCATTGTCCTATTTTTGCTGTGCTTTTATATGGCTTGGGGAAGATGGGGTGACTAATTCAGAACATGGTATGGTCAGGTGAGAGTCTGGCTTTTCTAAGAGGCCTTGCAGTATTTTTCCCATGCTTTTTTTCTCTTGTCTCTTATCCAGGCTTACCTTTAATTGGCTTCCCTGGCCCCTTAAATGCAGTGGCACACTGCCAGATCTTTACTGCACAAGTTATTCAGCCCATCCTCTGCAAAGACCCTCATTTGGGATTTGTTAACACTGACATCCTTGTGCCCTTCTGCCTTCCTTGTGTTTGGTTCCTCTAAAATGCCTCTTGATATTTCCCTCCCCCCACACCCCAGGCAATCAATCTTATGTCTTTTGTGGGTTTTGCTATAACATTACTCCCTCAACAATTATCAACATGCTACCTCCAATCACACTGCTCATCTCACATGGAAAGTGTTTGTTCCTATTCTTGGTTTTCCTGGTTTTTGACCAGCTCGTGATCTGTATCAGTCATGACAAGACTTTGCCTTTCACTTTATGCCTGCACAGTTTCTTTGACAGCCTCTTGGAAAGGACCTTATCACAGAATTTTTGCAAGCTTATAATATTTAATAATATTTATTGAGCATTGCTCAATTATGCTGCATTTATTGTATATTGAATGTCAAATACAACTACACCTTTTTCCCCAATACATTTGCGTGCTGCAAGTTTTGTTTGTTTGTCCTGGGTTAGGACTGGGCCAGCCACTAGACAAATGGCAGATGCTGTCTATTACCTCCCTCCTTTCCCAAACAGGAAGAGAAAGGATGTGTAATGGAGAGACTTATGGGTTGGAAAAGAAAACTGAAACTGCTTTAATGAGAATAAAAATAATAAAATTAAATATATACAAATATATAGAATACCACTACCGAACCAACCCCCCTGATGGCAACCACGTCACCATCACCACTGATGCTGCAGGGCAGGTACTGGGGAAGGCCCAGGCTGGGCTCAGCAACAGACAGGAACCAGATGCAGGAGCTGGATTCTGGAACTGGATTCAGGAATGCACGGCCTGGGATGGAGGGCAGAATGGACAGAGTCCTCCTCGAATGCCAGCCATTAAGAAGAGGAGCAAGAGAGTGAGATCCTCATGATCCCTCAGCTTTATCCCGGATATGACGTCTATGGGATGGAACACCTTGCTGGCCAGTTTAGGGTCACCTGTCCTGTCCGCTCCACCCCGCAGGTGCAGCCTCTCACTTACTGCACCCCCACCGTGGGACACAGGATTTAGCAGTGACCTTGGTCTGCACAGGAGCAAGGCCAAGCAAGAGTCTTTCTGCACCCCAACCCCTGGCAGTAACTGTGAACATCAAGTGTTGTCACTGCTAGAAGCAGAGACTGTCTGCAAAAATACGCGGTTAACTTCAGACAGTGCCGTCACTTAGAAGAGACTGAGCTGGAAAGTGAAATCACTGAACAGAATTAGTTCTGTTCTAACTCAAACCAGGACAGTGTTATTTTTATATTGCCCCACTACTAGAGATTGTATCTTGACACCTTTAAAAAAATGCTTAACAAAGCCTGTGAAGGAAGTTTGGGTTGAGGTTTACTTTTTGTATTGGAAAAAGATGCTAAAAATATCAACAATACTATCATGTATCCTTGAACTGAGAACCAACACTTTGCCAATTTCATCCTGGAACATATTTTTATAGTTGGCATACAAACCTTTGATAAAAATGGTTTATTTTAAAACTATCAAGAGAACCCTATCTGTGGAAATGTACGTGGTGAGCCAAAAGAATCATCTTAATGTGGATAATCTTTGCTAGCCCATAAATGTTACAAAGAAATGCATTCCCTCTGAAAATGGGATAAAGAATCATTATAATTTGAAACAAAGTCTGTCTGACATAATTTGGTTCTATCTTTAATTTGCAAAAAGATGGGATACTTCCTGAAATAATGAATGTATCTTCTGCTCTTGGTGTTTATAAACCTGCATCTTTCTTGAAAGCATTGTCAAAGAGTAGACGTATAGAGTATTCTGGTAATAAACTGTAAATAACAAAAAGGCTAATTTCGTTTCTGAATGGTAGGGTTGGTTCTGTGTGAGAGTGTGTGAAATTGCTATGCCTTTAGTTCGCTGCTCTGAAATATTAGCAGATGAACCTTTGGTGCAGACTACCAGAAACTACAGATGAAATTTTCTAGCAGTGAGAATTTTAAGTTACAAGATCTGCACACAACCACTAATATAATCTAAATTAAAATGTGTTATGCACAAGAGATATAGAGCCTAGATTCTTCCTTAATCAGGATACAAATTGCACTAATTTTCTGCACGCAGTGTCTCACTCTGCTTCTTGAAGTACGTTGTTCGTTCATAAAGACTCCTGATTTCTTTTCAGACAAGATTTTTTCCCTCTTAAACTGGATGATGAAATACAGCATTGTAAGATTGTCATCAAGATTGCTACTTTCTAAGGAAAAATAGAACCCTTTTTTTTTTTTTCACATGCTGAAAGACAGCCAAGAGCAGTGCCTGTATTTTAAGCTATTTTAGAGGTACAGAGATGCAAGTGTTCTTGGAGAGATTCCTTCTTCCTCCTGTAAGCATTTCTCACCTTTTTAGTCCCTTGTTTCATGAAGAACGTGATGAGAGGTTTGTGTTTGTTAAGAAATAAAAGCTGTGTCATAATAAACTCCTTTGCAAGACACGAGAGCTTTGTACAAACATTTTAAGATTTTTGATTAGGAAGTTCCTTTTTTGCCCATCTTATTTTCACTTCTTTTCTTGAAGACTTCAGGTGACGCTGTGATTGGGCTAGCTAATGGCTGGCCAGAGAGCCCCAGCTGTTTGATGTTTGGCACAGTGTTCTCCACATGCTCAGCACTGGTTTATTATTAGAGACATGCATTTCCCCTTGCTGTGAGTCAGGAGAGATGGAAGGAGTCACTGGGGGCCAAAAGCATTAACCCAGTTCTGTGTGCTGCCCTGCACAGGTCCCAGAGTATCTTAAAAGAACCTCAGGATAATTTAACCCATCGCAGCTGGCTGCCCCGGGCTATTTGCCAAAATCAAGGTTTATTAGTCCGCACTGTTCCATTGATAATGGCTCCAGTATTGAGGCCCTGGGGAGGGAAGCCTGCAGAGCAGCTGGCTACTCTGGCATCTCTAGCTGCTGATGACCTTCTTTGTACTAGAGATATGCCCAGATGGTGAAGACAAGGGTTTTCTGCTCTGTGGGAGATGCAAAAGGAATGGAAACAAGCTGAAAAACCTAGTCATAGTGTTATAAAGTTTTCCAGCACAAGGACAATAATTATGATTGTGACCTAGATGTCAAAGGATGCAGAAATGTCTGTCTAAGTCCGCTGAAAGGCTGAAATAACAGCTTTCAGACATATGGACTCCCCTTATTTACCTTAATGTGACGCACACTCTCCTGTCACTGTTTTAATCTCAAGCCTCTTCTAAATTGGTCAATGGAATAATTACTGTATTTAAAGAGCGTGTTGAAGAAGCTGAATTGTTTCATTATTAAGTTAGGGGTATCCCATTTGGGACTTCTTTACCAGCCATGAAGAGTACTCCAGTTACCACCATTGCCATCCATTTGACCATTGAGTCCACCTGACTAAAATAGGCACTTCAGAAAGCTGAGAGGACCCTTGTACTTACATGATCAAGATCTAAAACCAGTGAGATTCACAGATGGAAAGAGAAGTTGAAACATTATTTTGAATTGCAGTGAACGCATCAGGAAGTTTTCAAACCCTGAAAAATTTGAGAAGGGGAGAGATGGTCAAAGAAAGCCTTACCTAGAGAAGAGATGTTTCAAAAACTATCATTCCAAATACCTCAACAACTTACCAGCTGCAGATCAAGACAACATGTGGAAGCTTATAGCTTATGTTTGTTTAATATTTTCTCTTTATTTGTGTTTGGTCAAATCACAGGTGTGACAAGGGAAAGGATAAAAAAATTTCCCGTTTCATCAGCAACATAGTCCATTTTCATCTAGCACATTTTATTACCCTCCCTTCTAGCAGGTGTCTAGCTAGAAACTGAGGCTGTTGCAGACAGTCCAAAGCTGAAAGTTGTCTCTGTTTAGCCCATATCCAGGACTAAACTATACAAGTTGATCTATCACCCAATGACCCCTCCCAAGCCAAGAAGGGGGGGTGGGAAAAGGAGAGGAGACCCTCAGATTGAGATGAAAATAGATTTAATAAAACAGCCAAACTAATGCCAATATAAAGTATACAAAGTTATACTTAGCCCAGCAAATGTACAGCAGTCACAATAAATGGGAAGCAGCCCTCAGGAGCAGAATAGTAAGAAAGCCCCTCCAGGGATGGGAAGAAGCAGGAGATAGAAGAGGAGGAGATAGAAGGGGAAGAAATGCCCAAGCAGGAAGACCCCTCCTCTTAGCAAACTTCCCCCTTTATAATGAGCGTGAAGTTCATGGTCTGGGACACACCTGTAAGCCAACTCAGGTCAGCTGCCCTGGCTGACTCCAAACTGCTCATGGCCTGCAGACCATGGTGGGCCTATGATTCTGTCCCAGCAAAACCAGGACCGGGTGTTGCGGGTTATCCGGAGCGGGAGAAGAGATGGTTGCCTGAGCACTGTGGCTTGACTCGATGCTCTTTTTTGCCATTCTTCCTCTTTTAAATGTAGAAGGAATCGTACATTGGATGGTACTTTCTGTTCTCTTGGTTTATATGACTTTCACCCCATACTCCTCAACACAAAATATTTGTTCTTTTAAGTTACTTATTGTGTCTGATTTTATATCCTTTGTCATCTATGTCAATGTGCAAGCTCTCTTGTCACCACAGCTCACTCTTCCTCTCCAAATGGTCACCCAGTTCTCAGGCCATACCTGGCTGAGACTCCTGTGAACTCACAAATCCTTCTGTTTTGGATGGAGATATGCTGCCTATAGCCTAACCCTCTCATTAGCCAAGATACCTGCTTCTGTACAGCAGCTTAATTGTTTCTCATGGTCTTGAAGAGCTGTAGTAACTAACACTGTATTTACAGTGAAAGCTGAGCACATAGGAATGTTTTCAGTTTGCTGAAGTGCTACATGGCTTTTAAAGCCAAAATCTTACAAAATAGCTTTGTCATAGTGCATTGGAGTTTAATTAAGACAGTTCCTTTTATAGACACTCAGAAGCATTGCTTGCTGCTATCAACTCTGGCTTCTTTTCAGATCATGTTTTATGTAGCATAGTATTTCTCAAGATAGGCTTCTTGGTTAATTCTTAACCAATAAACAGTTTATTAATTCACCAAGTACCACTTTATTACTTACTCAACAGTTAGTTAATCAAGTTCAAATCCGACAGGTATTCTGGCCATGCACACAACATTCAAATATTGTCCTACAAGTTACTGCCATAAATTGTATGGAGGTCAAACAGTTCTAGTGGAGGATAATACAAAATATCAAGATTCCTTCTGTATTCATTTATAGACAGCAAATGTTTACTACATCTAGTATATTTACCCTCCTTCCAGTACTCTGTGGGTTAAAGATACAAGGGTTTTAGGAATTTGGACCCTGCTATTTAAATGATTTCGCATGAAAGAAACTAGGAAAATAGTATCAGGAACAATCATTTAACTTTATAGCTTAAGTCTTTCTTATGCCTGTTTGCTCAGGCTTCTAAAGGAGAACCATGCATGTAGAATAAGTTGGTTAAAAGTTGGAAATATCGTCACTAAAGGTTTTCCAGCTGATTTCACAGGACAACTTTCTGTCATCTCCAGTAATGACACCAAGAGAAATACATCCCATGCAATAAAGCTCACTGGTATTTTCATACAAAAATAAACCCGAAGGAGACCCAGAATCTTCTCTGGCTTAGGAAGCCCCTCAGCTGCAGAGGTTTTGCTTCAGGACTGTCCTGTTCTGGTACTAAACGCGATTAGCAATTTGCTGATAGAGGCAAGTTCCTGGGATAGAGGGCTAGAAGGGAGAAAGTCAGTCTGAGAGAGCTCAGTTTTTCTTATGTTTCTGTGAGAACTTGCCCATGCAGCTGATGTGCCTTTCTGGACTGTACAGCTTCTTTCCAGTTTTGGCAAGGCTGTTGTTACTGCTGTGACCCCGGAAAAGCAAGGAGAGTGTTTGTATGCATTCCACAGTTTCAAGAATCCACACGGTAACTCCAGTTTAATAGCCAGAACTTCCTTCATGGTTCATGAGAAAAATGAGTCTCTTTTGTTTTCATTTGGGAAAAATCCAATGGAATGTCTGAATTTCATTTTTTTCCCCCATTTTCTCTGAGGTCACATTAATATCCAGAAGATAGTATTTTACCATCTTTTACACATTAAAGTCTTTCACCTTTTACAAGAGTTATATTTCAGTATTAGCCTAGCTTGGATATTGAAATTTTTCCTATTTCTCCAACTTCTTTTCAGAATTCATTTACAACTCCTTAGGTGCTTATATCTTCCAGTAACTGGTTTTTTTTTTTTTTTCTTTTCTTTCTATGCCCGTACAAATGCCTCTCAAATTTCTGGAATACAGCAATTTCCTAGACAGCAAGCAAAGTCCATTAATAGTTCCTAGCTGTATAATCATATTTTATTTATTTATTTCCTCATCTTCTAGAGCTTTGATGTGAAAGGTGGTATTGTTTTCAAAGAACATAGCAAAGTTTTACTTTAGGAAGAAGTTAATTAGGCAAATAGATTGAACAGCTTCCAATGGGGGGAGCTTAGAGAGGCTACTTCGATTGGCTAAGGCTGGCCTTACTGAATAGCACATCGTGGTGATTCCAAAACTGGAGAAATGGAATGAGGAAGTGCAAAAGTGAAGAGAATTATCCCAAGCAAGTGTATAGTGAGTGCACAAAGACCTTTGAAAGTCAGGAAATAACAGCTGTGCACGTAACACATTGTAGAAGCAATGTGTTACATTGCATCTTGCATATTGGCCAATCCCATATTTTTACAAACTGGCTTTGGAGCTATTAACCGGGGATCACGTGGCGGTGTGCAGAATTTGCCATTTTGTTATTTTCTTCACAATGGATTTGTGACTGACCCCATAGAAGGAAGTGTTTTATTGGTCAGAAGATGGAAGAACCCCATCGTTCCTACTGAGTAGAGTGATTCTCAAGCAGGGGAGGTCAGCACTCTGAACATTGTGAGGTGCTATAAACTCATGAATCCTTCAAAATCCTGGCACTGGTCAAAACAGCCTGTTGGCAGAGCACAGACCCATGACACAGAGGTTCCAGACAATACTGTTGTTTGTTCATCTTTCTCTCTCTCCTTCACCTCCTTCCCTGCATTTCTTTTGATTTTTCTCTTCTTTACTTCTTTCCTATTTTTCTGGTTTTTTCTCCCTTCAGTTTTCACCTCCGTGAGTTTCTGCTGCAATGGCAGTGCGGTTTTACACATGGAAGAGCAGCTGATTGTGGATGGAAAATAAGATTAGTCAATTTTTTCTGACTTAGCTTCTTACGCATGCAACTGTCAGCCGTGAAAAACTGACAAACCGTCATCAGACTCCCTCAACATCAAGACCTGAGTTTTCCAGCTCATTCTCAGGCTTGCCTGTCAGATACTTCTTTTCAGAACTGTTCTAAGGGGAAACTAAATAGATTCACCATGGGGAGTGGCATCTGACACCTCTTTGAGGTCAGAAAGGCTCTGATGACTATCCGTAAGCTGAAAGAGTGATAGAAATAACATTACAGTGACACTGTAGATTTCTTTACACAGCAGCATTGAAGTTAGGAGGAGAGTAGCATCTGTTGTGGTAACGCTTTGTTGTGTTATTATTATTTGCTATTCTCTCCTATTATTTGCATTGCATTAGAATCTCTAAACAAGATTGGGGTCCTGTTGTGCCAAGTACTGCAGCAATAAGGGACAAACCAGGAGTGATTCACCCCATGATTTGCTTGTAAAAAGAGAAGATGGTTTTCTTTAATTTAGTCTTTGTCATGTATACTTCTCCAAATATAGTGTTTGCCATGTGGTTTTTAGGTCAGGGATCAAGAGGAGCCCAGATTTGCTTTTAGAGATTTCATCTACAGCATAGCCAGCCGTGAGGAACAGCATCTAAAGTTTTGGGATTGTCTCCTGTAAAATATTCCTCTGTGCAGACATAGGACTTCCTTCAAAGAAAAACCAAAGTACAGTAATACAGCCCCAAAGCTTTGTCAGTGAAATATGTCTCAGAAGTAATTTTCAAGTGGCAAGTGTTTTGATGATGCTACAAGGGCTTTGTTTATGGAGTGGGTCTAGTAGACACTGTAGAGTTCATAGAAATTATTAGTTCATTGATCATTAATGAGAAACATTTATCTGGATTCCCCCTTATCCCCCACCACCCCCACCTCTCACCCCCTGTTTTTCTCAAAATTCCCTTAGAGACTTTTTTTTCCCTAAAGTCCAGGCTCTATTTCACAGAATATAGCTCTTGCTGAATGGTGTTAAGATTAATCCCCTGGCCACCTGAGAAAGCTGGACATCAAGGAGGTGATTTTCTGCCTCTCCTTCATTCACTCCTTTCCACTTCTCCAAATATACAGGCTCGTGCACACACACATACACACTAAGATGCACATGGATGCTGTGTGCCTTACTCCTGTTCCTGCCCTCATGGTGCTTCATTGATTGGGTTTGTGCAGCACTTATTTAACAGCATCTGCCCATGTCTTTAATATTTAGGTCTTCAAAAATTCAGGACTAGGTGAGCACCTACAAAGGCATCTCTGCCCATGCAATTACCTTCCCAGGATTTTGAAAGGGGCCATGGTCAGAAGTTCTGTATCCATATTCCTTTGTAGCAGCTCTTCAGAGACAAAGATCACATGACAAACAGATGGCAAAATATAAAAGCAGAAATCTGTAATCTTGTGGATAAGGTGAATAAGGAACAGCTATTGACGTTTCTCAGGATGAAAGAACTAGAAGTTGTGCTTGGAACTGCCAAATACCCTGTTTTAGCAAAGCAAAGCAAGCACGTTTCCCCACTCCGTTACTACCCTAGTGCCAGCACGCTGTGAAAGCCAGAGATATAAACAGGTTCAAACGGATCCCAAATATTAATAGATCCACAGTAGGATTTATAAATCAAGCCATGTGTAATAGGTGTCTGCTAGAAAGGGTTGTTCAGTTGTGATCTCTACCACTGGCACTCAAATGTATACAAGCTGAAAATAGTTTGCTCTTTACCTGTCTGTTTCTAATTCTGATGCCCTGGGCATCTTCTACTGGCCACAGTCAGATGGTCCTTGCTCTGAGGTAGGATGATAGTGATTATGCTGGTCAAATGGAAAAGCTGTCAGACTTTTTTTCTTTCTGCCTTTGTTTATTGGGATTTGCCTGGAGGTTTACCAGACAATCCAGCCTCTATTTTCGAAACAGAGATATCGAGAAGTTTAATGATGTCTAAACTGGACAATGAAGATGGATGCCATTGGCTGCCATGCTGCTGTGTTCCAAGGTCAGACTCTTTGGGGCTTATAGCTGTGCTCCACAACTGGGCACCTCCAGCTGAATCAACACCAAATTAAGTTGATACACATCCTTGGGACATCAGTGATCTGGTACTTTACTGCCACTCCCATTTATGTCTTCTTTTCTCCAGTGAGGAAGGGTTGTTACATTGAGAGAAGCCCTATAATACTGGCCAAATGAGTCACTTCTACCAAAAGCTTCCTGAATCCAAAGAGATGGTAAGATTTGAATGACCAGGGAAAACAGTGATTCAACCTTGATCTTCAGCTTGCAGCTGAATGTTCATTCTTGATTGCCAATAGAGAAAAAAGGAGACTGATATGAGGATAAAGATATTAGCAGACTATAGAGTTTTGAGGAAGAATTTTAGATTAAAAATACAAGAAGTTTTTAGAATAACAACCCTTTTCTTATTCAAATAAGGTACTTTCTTCATTTCAGAGAAAAAAATAAAGCTACTCTTCCTTTGCTACTACCAAGCAACACATATACACATATGTGTATATATATTTGTTATAAAGGAGGCAGATGCTGTATTAGATTTGCCCTTTTTCAGGAAAATTTAAATCTCAGATCTTAGAAATCAATGCTATATTCAGTCTTAAAATACTCAGCAATGGTTTGTCTGAAGTACACAATCAAATTCTTAGTCTCCAGAAGGTTTTCTTTTTTCCCCTCACAGAAACCAAAGTTTAATGAGCAACTTACTACATTTATTACCAGCTGCTGCCTGGACTGTCCTAATCCTTGCAATGCATGCTGACATCAACTCCACTCCTGGAACCAGATCTTTTTTTATCTTTCAACCCTATCAAAAAATAGATTTTTTTTTTCTTAGGTGTAAAATTATCTCTCCCAGGCCATGGGGACCCTTTCAATGTTCTTTATTTTGGTTAGCTGTTTTGCACTCAGGTCATTGTTTTCATCACTCACTGTCTCTCTGTGTTCAACCAGCAGGTCTGAGTCGCATGGCTGATGATGTCCACAGTGGAAACCTTCCTTGTGTGTGGGATGGGCCACACAAACAAATCCATATTTGCACACATGGGTGTTCTTATGCATCCAATAGAAGCACAATTTGGCAGCTGTGATGCCACACCACAGAAACAATTGGCAGTTGCAGAAAAAATAAGTGACACATCTGAGGGCCAATACTGAGAATCACGTAGGGGATTATACCCTTAAAAAGTAATACTGAGCAGATATATAACTTATGGCAAGGGCTGGTGGGAATGTGGTGGTAACTTAATATTGATGATAGAGTGCAATCTCTAAAAGCACGGTTGGCAGGGGTATGCATCCATGTTATTTGGGCAGAGCAGTAATGTGGCAGAAAGAGAAGGTGATTCAGACAGGAACCATTGCAGAAGAAGGAAAGGAGGATGCTTCTCCAAGATCGCATGGCTATTTTTATGGATGACAAAGTTGCTCATGCACTCCTTAAATGGAGACTAAAGTTTTACGCTACATGCTGTGTATAGTTATCTTTAAGGGGATTTTATTGTTCTTCCATTTTTTCCAGACCAAAGATTTCATGTGAAACATTTTGTTCTTCCTGTATTTTACTTGAAAGAAAAAGGAGCTTAAAAAACCACTCAGATGTGTAAGATTTTTCTCCTTGCCTCTCTGACTGCCAGTTCCAGATATTTCTTTTTCGGAGGTTTTCATTGCTCTCCACAATGCCAATTTCATATTGGACAAATCGGGAATTAACTCATTTGCCAAATTTAGGCAGAAGGTGGACTTGAAAATATTCCTGTTCAATGCTGTTCCTTTCTTGTATAAAGTGTGAATATTCAAGCCTTATGTACAGTATCCATAGGGACTCTAACTGGAACAACATGTGCTTTTCCATTCTTAAAGTTCTTTATCATCTCTGATTACTTTGCATTTTAATGATTTCATTTAGTAATTATTTATTAACATATTTCAAATGTAAACTTTCTCTGTTCTGCCAAGTTAGTTTCTATAGTTCCAGGAGAACATAATAAACTCTTACTTAGCTGCATAAATATATCTATAGATACCTTGAAAAATAATGCTATGATTGAAAGCATAAAATATTACTTATTTAATTCTTCAGCTGTATAGTATAAAAATTTAACGTATCTCTGTGTTTAGTGTAGCATGTTCATATCTACAATATCTTATTATCATATATCCAAATGGATCTGTTAAAAAAAACCTAAATAGGCATGGTTGATTCCCATTTTTTTGTAATAGTGCATAACTCTATCAGTATCTTTGATTCTGAAGAGCAACAAACTTAACAGTAATTTCAACAGGAGTTCTCTCGAGCTCTGACTCTGATGTCCTGGTCCTGCTCCAAATAGGCATTATGCCAGAACATGGAGGAGACTGCAATGGTGGTGCTGATGGATGATCGTCCCCTCTCCCTAGACAACAGCTGTATATCCAACTTCTATTATTGCACCACTCGGTAGCATTAATATAGATAAACCTGGGATTTTTCTGACTCTTATCACAGATGTGGCAAATTTATTGTCTTTCTTTTCCAGTGACTTTATCAGTTCTTTTTTCTCTGAACCTGAGAGTCCAGACCAGTATTTCCTTTCGAAAGCCCATCTGGAGCTTTCTTCGTGCTTTGCGTGGCATGCATCAGCTTCTCTGTAGATACAAGCACAACCAATCTCTTCAGGGGCCTGAACAATCATAGAATTACAGAATAGTTTTTGTTGAGAAGACCTTTAAGATCACCAAGTCCAAGTGTTAAACCATCACTGCCAAGTCACCACTAAACCACGTCCCTAACCACCACATCTACATGTCTTTTACATACCTCCAGGAATGGTGACTCCACCACTTCCCTGGGCAGCCAGTTCCAATGCTTTAAAAGCCTTTCTGTAAAGAAATTTTCCTTAATATCCAGCCTAAACCTCCCCTGGCACAACTTGAGGCCATCTTCTCTTGTCCTATTGCTTGTTACTTGGGAGAAGAGACTGACCCCCACCTCACTACAGGTAGTTCTAGAGTGATAAGGTCTCTCCTCAGCCTCCTTTTCTCCAGGCTAAACAACTTGTTCCCTCAGCTGCTCCTCATAGGACTTGTGCTCTAGACCCTTCAACAGATTTGTTGCTCTTCTCTGGACGTGCTCCAGCACTTCAATGTTATTGAAGTGAGGGGCCCAAAACCGGACACAGTACTCAAGGTGTGGCCTCACCAGTGCCGAGTACAGGGGGACAATCACTTCCCTACTCCTGCTGGCCGCACTGTTTCTGATACAAGCCAGGATGCTGTTGGCCTTCTTGTCCACCTGGGCACACTGCTGGCTCATATTCAATTGGCTCATATTCAGTCAACATCCCATGTTCCTTTTCACACCAGGCACCTTTCCAGCAACTCTTCCCCAAGCCTGTAGCATTGCAGGAGGTTGATGTGACCCAAGTGCAGCAGCTGCCTCTTGGCCTTTGTTCCAGTAAAAGTTCGAAGGATCCCAGAGTAACTAAATCATAGACATACTCACAAACATAACAGGATTTATTTTGTCTAAAATCAAACTAAACATGGAGTTACATGAAACACAAACTGTCAGAATTTAGGCTTCCAAAGTATTACAACTAAAATTACTGCTAATATGATTAAGACAACTAACAATGCACCCTGTGGACATTCGAGGGCAGTATAAGCGTTCCGATGAATTGGGGGGGGGGGGGGGGGGGGGGGGGGTGCGGAGGGGTGCGGGTTGGAGGGGCGTGAAGAAAACAGTTACCTTAGTTCATATACACACCAACCCTAGGCTAGCGAGTGATGTCCAAATCCACAGTGTCCCCAGCACGGATTGTTTTAGAGGTGAGGTGTCGGTAGCTAACAGACCCTTGTGGGTGTCCCCATGGAGGCAACATGGTCCTCGTCGTCCCAAGTAGCTACCTCGTCTCTGTGTTCAAACAGCACTACCTTTATAGCAGAGGTTAAAGCCGCCCCTCACTTAACGTATGGCCAGTACGTATGTGTGGACTGCCCCAAACTCCACCTTTCAATTACATAATCTGGAACTTCACGCATGCCCAATTTCACTACTGGGGTCGCTGTTTGGTGGTCATTTGACTTCATCTTTACCCTTCTTCCTCGATAAGAGTTTTGTGAACATGGGAAGACTCACTATTGTGGCAACTCCTTTCCTTTTCCCATCCTTTGGCATCTGATCACAAGGCTGGTGATTATGAGCTCATCATGGGAGAATCCGCTTGTTGCAATTAGCCCACTACCCTCACACTATCACTTCTCCTGAGAAAGCTCACTATCTATTGTTTCTTGCAAAGCTTCCAAAGCTCCCACTGCCCTGTGGTTTCTTGCAAAGCTCCGTGTTCAATCTCTGACCAAACTGTTTAAAGGGCCCATCTGACACAGCCTTATTGAACCTCATACAAGTGGCCTCAGCCCATCAAACCAGCCTGTCCAGATCCCTCTGTAGGGCCTCCCTACCCTCAGATTGACACATCTACCCAGCTTGGTGTCACCTACAAACTTACCGAGGGTGCACTCGACCCATTGCCCAGATCATCGATAAAGATATTAGAGAGAACAGGCCCCAATACTGAGCTCTGAGGAACACCTCTTGTGACTGGCTGCCACTGGTTTTAATTCCATTCACCACCACTCTTTGGGCCCGGGCATCCAGCCAGTTTTTGATCCAGCAAAGAGTATATTCATCCAAGTCATGAGCAGCCAGATTCTCCAGGAGAATGCTGTGGGAAACAGTGACAAAGACTTTACTAAAGTCTAGGTAGACAACATCCACAGCTCTTCCCTCATCCACTGAACAGGTCATCTTGTCATAGAAGGAGACCAAGTTAGTCAAGCAGGACCTGCCTCCTTTCCTAAACCCATGATGACTGGGCCTGATCCCCTGGTTGTCCTGTACGTGCTGTGTGATGGCACTCAAGATGATCTGCTCCATAACCTTCCCTGACACCGAGGTCAGACTGACAGGCCTGCAGTTCCCCAGATCCTCCTTCCTGCCCTTCTTGTATATAGGTGTCGCTTTCACTAACCCTCAGTTGACTGGGACCTCCTTGGTTAGCCAGGACTGCTGATAAATGATGTCAAATGTCTTGGTGATCACTTCTGAGAGCTCCCTCAGTAGCCTTGGGTGGATCCCCTCCAGCTCCATAGACTTGCATGTGTCTAAGTGGTGCAATAGGTCACTGACCATTTCCTCTTGGATTATGGGAGCTTCATTCCACTCCCCATCTCTATCTTCCAACTTAAGGGGCTGGGCATTCACAGAACAACTGGTCTCACTATTAAAGACTAAGGCAAAGAATGTCTTGAGTGCCTCAGCCTTTTCCTCATCCTTGGTCACTACATTTCCCCCCACATCCAGTAGAGGATGGAGATTCTCCTTAACCCTCCTTTTGCTGTTAATGTATTTATAGAAACATTTTTTTATTGTCTTTCATGGCAGTGACCAGATTACGTTCTAGTTGGGCTTTGGCCCTTCTAATTTTCTCCCTCACAGCCTCACCAAATCCTTGTAGTCTTCTTGAGTGACCTGTCCCTTCTTCCATAGGCCACAAACTTTCTGTTTTCTTCCTTAGTTCCAGCCAAAAGATCTTCATTTTTCAGTAATCCAGCTGAATTTCCATCACTTCAATGCATAGTAACAGTTTTTAGTATGCAGAGAATGATTTTAATTTCCAGGGTGCTCTAAAAAAGCTACCTGTGCATCCTCACTACTCGTGTGATCTATGAAAGTATTCCATTCTCAATTTAACACTTTGGGAAACTGAAGCAACTTATTCAAGAGGAGAGAAAAAGTAAACCTGGTCCTTGTTAAAAGCTGTGTATCCCTTCAGTAGTCTTTCTATGTACCTTAGTGGAATTTGGATTAGTGCCTGCAAGATATGGAATTAGATTTCAAGAGTTATTGACTGAGTCCTCTTCAATATACATCAGCACAGTCACCTTCTGGAGGCGTGGAGTCCCAACACACCTAAAAGGATGTTTTGTGAGTGTTGGCCCTCAGTACTCTGCTAGTGCTCTTGTAGATTGATTACAGTTTTAAAGGAAACTGATGACAAAGCCATGTACTTACTTAACACAGGCAAAGTTACTTACAAAGTCACATTTCCTTGAATGTGGCAGGAATAAGTGGCAAATAAGTTTCTTCCACTTAAATCACAAACCTGCTTTGACTGGCATGCAACCTAGAAGCTCTCCCTCCCAGCTCACTTTCAAGACCATATTCACAGTGTTTGTGGACACGAGTTAACCTTCTTACCATCTCCCTTAGATTTGATTTCCTCTGTATCTGCACCAAAGGAATATTCAGAAAACTGTACCTTAAAGAGAGAAGAGCAATGGAGAAATACTACTTGTGGTAGCTGTCAACAGGTGACAATGTTTTTCCTTGGTTGTCACATGGGGCCTGAAAGATGCATACAGTGCAAAGAGAACATGGCCTTCTGTCCATCTTTTACATTTCCACCTGTCTCATCCCTACCTCAGAATGTTGTGGGTCTACTATCAATACTGCATTTAATGCGAAATTTCATACCTGGCTAAGACTGTAGCTGATCCTACATTCGTCCAGAGTTATGGATGAGATTCCTCCCTTGGCACCTTTCCAGTGCCTGTTTTCCCTGATCCTAGGAGAGGACTGGTATGACACGCTGCGTTGAGTCATGCTAATGTCATGCTCCGCTTTGTGTCCGCTGTGAGCCTCTTTAGCAGCGAGTAGTAATGATGGTCTTCCACCCTCAGCAAGAGAGTGCTGCACAGGATGGCCTGCTGTGACTGTCAGAAGTCTGACTTTTAAAAATGAGATCAAGCAAATTAGCATAGCCTAAAGACTTCTTTGAATTGTATGTTGCTCTTTCACCTCTGACTTTATCTCCCAGCATTCATGAACCATGAATATTTAATACGGCCACCACTGCATCCTGTGGAATAAATGACAGGCTCCGAGTTTCAAAGTTCAATCTGAAAAGCAATGCATATACATTGATATTAAAAAAAAATCATCACACCTAGAGCAAATCCTTTTTTATAAGCCCACTTATTAAAAAAAAAAAGTAATGTAATATCATGAGTTTTCATTAATACTAGTCTTCAATAAGCCTAAAGCAAATCCTTGCTTGCTGTGTGCTTGCTACGCTTGTTGTACAAAACTGACTGAAAGTGAGGAAGGCTCACAGTCAGTGCATGGAGAGCAAGGAGCGTGTGGCCGAGATAGATACAAGCTGTACTGGAGTAGAGGTTCTCAATCCTTAGTTGTCTTTCCTGGAGAATATCATTATGGATGTTTCACAGGAATAAGAATGCTAATTTTCAGCCCCCACAGAGTGTTTTACACCTGCAAAGTGCTATGAAAATGTGAGCTTATCCTCACCAGTAAGTGAGTATTATTGTAACTGTTTAGAAAACGCAGAAATAAAGATACAGAAAGGTCAACGGGCTGATTCAGGGTCACATAGCTTCTCGGCAGCAGATTTAGGATAAAGAAACAGACCTCTCTGGTCACATTCCCATGGTCAAGCTGACTTTTGCAGCAAATGGAGCTCAAAATTTACAAAAATATATATATTAAGAAAGGAATCCTAGAAAAATTGTTTTCCTCTTTGCTTCTTCAAAATAAACAAGCTCCCAAGCTACCAAACCCTGCGTTTACATGTATCATTAAATACTTTCCAGTTGCTAGCCAGAAAACGCAGCAGGAAACCTGTAGAACACCAAAGTAACTCTCTTCTTTTACATAATTGATGATGCCAAATAGCAGCAGCGTTATGCCAACAAAGAGATTGGTCTCTCAAAATATTTTATTCATTATGCCTCAAGAAACCCAAAACCTTGTTTTTAACGAAAGCAAATTTCTTAAGTTGGCTCTCAGTTCATCTGAAACATCTGCTTATTACAATTCTTGGTGTTACAGCAGTGGTGCTCCACAGTAAATCTTTCAGCTTTAAATAATACGTATGGAAGTCTTGGCAAAGAGATCAGGAAGGAGAAAGAGCAACATTTGCCAAATATGCATTTTACTTTATGGGGCTGTAGTGGTATATTTTAATCATACATGTGTTGACGACAATCTACTAATCCAATTAAATAACAGGACAAGAAAGTATTAATTACAAGATTCCAAAAGACCCCATTCTATGCAGCTGAAACTTTCTATTCCAGGGTAAGATGGTTAGAAGTCTTGGCTAACTACACTTCTATAAAACAGCCAGAAATTATTCTTTCTCTAAACTTCGTAAATCAAGGTCACTTATGTGAGAAGGCTATGTGGTGATAAATCTGTCTGACAATTAGATGGAGAGGGCATATTGATGTTAAATTATATTCTTTGTACACTCTGGTCAGAAGGCAATGTAAACACCACAGTAGCATTATGAAACAGAAAATTGCATCCCAGATAATAACAGATATTCACGATGCATAGTGATGTGCTGTGTTTCACTCAGTCATATTAATATTTTAAATTATGTAACATTTCCTTCTTTATGTATAGGGGGTTTTTTTCACTGAAAATGCACCTCCCTCTCCCTCTCTCCTCCCTATTACTCTGCCTTTTCTCTTTTCCATTTTTCCTTTTCCCTTCTCCTTTTTTTAACAGTGATACTCCTTCTCCTTTTTTTAACAGCTTGGGAAAAAAAAAAAGCCTAAAGCAGAACTGTCTGTGTAAGGAAATAGTGACAAGTACTTTCAAGATTTATAAGGCAGGATTTTATGTTATATATTTACAGATTCAATCTGTGTACCAGGCTTTGATCCAAGCCTTAGCATGATGACTGGAATCACTCCGATTAACCCAATGATACCAGGCATGGGGTTAGTGCCACCACCACCACCAACAGATGTGCCTGTAGTCAAAGAAATAATTCACTGCAAAAGCTGCACGCTCTTCCCTCCAAACCCAAGTAAGTGTATCTGGTGAAAGAATGTTATTTTCCTAAATCTATTTCATGAAATATTTTTTATCTATCTGATAAAAATTATGTTTTTAAAATAAAGTGTAGGCAAATGTTTCCTGCTAAGGTCTACTCTGTATGTAAAGCATGGTATGGTATCAGAGCATCCTTATTCATCTCTGGAAGGTCATGTAAAAAAAAACTGCACAGTTTGTACAATAAAGAAACATAATTACTTAAAGCTAACAGAGCCTGAAGATCTACACTTCTCATAGTAGAAATCTGTCTTTCCTAGAGATCAGAATGTCACAGAATATGAGTTACATGGTGCTGATAATCTCCATGGTCCCCTTTGGGTGTCTGCAGTAACATGGGACCAATCTGTGCTTACAGCACCTTGCACCCAAATGCTGGCTAGCTTTGGTTCCTCCCTGGAGGATATGGAAGGAAAGGAGGACTAGGGAGCCTCTCTTGCCATTTTTTGGGGGGGAAGCATGGCAGATGAGTTCCTTCTCCTATTTGAGAGCAGGGACCAGGCTTCCTTTCGGCTCTTGTGGGACTTTGTGCAAATTGAAAGAGTGCCACCAGCTCAGGCACAAACCCTGATTTTGTGTATGTTCGACCCAGAAGCTTAGTTTCAAAGCAATCAGACCAGCTATCACTGAAGGCAAGCGAAAATTAAGCAAATGGTCTGGTGCTCTGGATTTGCGGTGTACCCAGATACGGTTTAATCAAACTGGCTGTGGAGGTGAATATGTGTATATATATATATATATGCATATTTTAAGGCTGTAAAACCATTTACTGTGCTAAAAGGCTAAAAAACTAAGGCATATCAATCAGATTCCTTCTTAGAGAATTACTTTTAAAGGAACGCTCTAGTAATCTACATATAAACAAGGTGAACTGTTATGATGGATTATATTTTTTATACAACTCTCAAAAATTAAATAGTTTTCTGATTTAAGTGTGTATAGATTCCATATATATATATATACATAAAAATAACATTTCTAGCCACTCCACCGCATAAGCACTCGTAAACAGTGAGGTTATGCTCCCCGTGTGCTGGTGTCTGCTCCATTATCTGGCAACAAGACAAAACAGATAACCAGCAGAGCGTTTTCATCATGCTGTCACTTCACTGTGTTTCCCACTTCGTTTTTCTATTTGCTGCACTCCTGTACTCTGGGACAGAAAAGAAATTATGCAAAGTCCAGGGAAAGGTATCCAGCCCAAGTGCCTGGGGTGTACGCAGTATGAGCTTGCTTGCAGAGGGCCCACACGCTTGGCAAGTGTGGCGAGTGATGGGTATGAGCCAGAGGTGATGAAGTTCAGGCTTTGAACATACTGCACCAGTTCTTAAAATCTGTACATGTGGTCAAACCAGTTGCAGAAGCTCCCCTGCTTTGAAACAGAATATTTTTTATTTTTTGTGTGACTGCACATAAAAAAGGATTCTTCCTGGAGAACGACCCACAGTGACAGGAATTAATCTCTGAAATGCCACCTCAAACTTGCAAAGGTTTAAATTCAAGTATCAATTTTGGACAACCTCTTGCAATATTCTACTATTTTGCTTCTCCCCCTCTCTCACCTCCCTGCTATGTCAAATAACTATTGCTGCCTAGAACTGAATGAATATGGGAATGAATAGAGCCAACGGATCAAAAGACAAATTTTGTATTCCAATGTGATTTCTGTTTTGACTTAGATCTTCCACCACCTTCAACAAGAGAGAGACCTCCTGGGTGTAAAACGGTGTTTGTTGGAGGATTACCAGAAAACGCAACGGAGGAAATTATTCAGGAAGTCTTTGAGCAGTGTGGAGATATAACAGCAATTCGAAAAAGCAAGAAGAATTTTTGTCACATTCGTTTTGCAGAGGAGTTCATGGTTGATAAAGCCATTTACCTTTCTGGTACTTCACGTTCTTTAATGGATTTTCCTTGCTTCTCATTTGTATTTTGTGATGCTAATGTTTGCTTTTTTTCTTAGCTTTTATCTCAGCAAGTCTTTTTTGAGCTCGGTGGCTGTAGCTTGGAGTGGCAAGGGGCAATTCTGTATTTCTCTGTGTCTGCCAAGACTTGCGTGTGGTTTTGTATGTTGTTTACCCGGGAGCAATTTCCTGCCTTCCCTCCACAATGCAGCAGATCCTGAAATTCACTACAGAACAATCTTATTTTCGATTTACACAGGTTTATATAGTTTTCCTCACAGGTTGTGGAAAGAGGAGGGCACTAGGCCAGGAACGCTGCTGTTTTCCAGTGCCAATTTCTCTGATAGGCTCGCAATTTCATTGGCATATTTTTATAGATTTGCAGTGCGTTCTGAATAAATTCTGCCTTTATGCATTTATCTGTTCAGTTACTGCATGGGTTAGACTCTGAATCCCATCTGTAGGCTACGTCTATTACCTCCCAGGACAACAAGTGCCACAGAAACTCAGGTGTAAAATTTCAGAATCTCTTTTATTTTCCAACAAAGAAACAGACGTACACACACACACAAAAAAAAAAAAAAAAAAAAAGAAAAGAAAGAAAAGCCTCTAACTCACAGGAAAAAGAAAAAAATAAAGAAGAAAAAAGATGAAAAACAATTCTTCTTTCACATATCACGCTTCAGTGACTGTCAGTGCCCGCTTAAGGTTACAGGCTCCTTCGAATGAGGATTGAGTTCCTAACCGAGACCTTCTTTATCTTTCTGAGCTGGATCTCACCCCTGTATGTATTTGTCTCCACAGGCTGGTTCTTCTCTCTTTCTGGGTCCTGGGGAGACCCTCAAATGTTGTTTTGCCCCACAAGTGTAGCGTAACACTTTCACCCCATATTGCAATATGTTCTTAAAAAACCAAGGACCAGGGACTGCTCCCTGGCCAAGATTAGCTGACACAGACTGGCTTACAGCCACCCACCCTGTGTAGAGTGACCTTGAAAGGACCCACTAGGACCATCCAAAATGGAGCCTGGGAGGCAGCTAATGATAAGGGATATCTTGACTGAGCTCCTACTTCGACCATCTTCTGTTTAGCAGTGAGGACGTAACCTCAATGTCCTGTAGGTGTCCATAGGAAGCTCACACAGCTAGAAACAAGTGGCCTCTCAAATCACCATCAACTACGTCTTAAAATGAAAGAAAGAAAAAAAAATCTGAACTTTTGAAATATGGGGTCAGGAAAAAAAATAGCTCCTTTGTTCCACAAAGGTTTTAGTGTTTGGGATTGTGGGGTGTTTTTTCCTAACTTGGCTGCTTGTTTTAAGTATCTTCTTGAGGAGTTACAGAAAACTGTGAGTTTTATGAGATCTACATAAAGATTTATTTTTTCTTCCTTTTATTTTTCAATATTCATATCATTTCTTCATCCCTCGTCACCCTCCCTTCCCAGTTTCCATCCTTATTCTCATTACTTCCATAATGATGTAGATCATTGGGACAGATTACAGGCATCACAGTAGTAAGAAGCAGCAGCACATTTCCCACCTTCCAAATTCTGTCAAGGGGCCCACATTTGCACAAATAATGGAGCAGACAAAGGGCACACCAGGTTCAGTAGGAGCTAATAAGTAAGTCAGTGGCAAGAAAGAGAGCAAAGAAAAGCTCAGAAACATACAGGCTGACACCCTGGGCCAGAGCAAGCATCCCTCTAACTCAGTTTCTTGCTTCTTGGGAGCTAACCGTGTGATTTGCTTCACTCCAAGTCAAGTTTTATTTTAATATTATATGCCTTAAATCCTGGAGAACCAAAAAGAAAAAGAGATGGGCCATTGTTATAGGTGACTCGCTTCTGATATGCAGTCCTGACCCACTTCTTAGGGAAGTCTGCTGCCTCCCTGGGACCTAGGTTAAGGATGTGGTGAGAAAGCTTCCTACCCTGGTACAGCCCTCATTATTATCCTTTATTGACTTTTCAGGTAGTCAGTGATGAACTTGCTAGAAGTCTGAGGGCAATCTAGAGAGACTTCAGGGCCTTGGGACAACTTGTGAAGGGATCAGAAGCACAAGCAGTGTTCTCCTCTATCCCTCTAGTTACAGGGATCCATGTGGGAAGAAACAGGAAGACCCAGCAGATTAATACCTGGCTCTGAACCTGGTGCCACCAGCAGGATTTCGGGGTTTTGATCGTGGGTTGGTTTACATGACATCAAGCCTGCTGGTGACAGACGGGGTACACCTGTCTCAAAGGGGGAAAAGGATCTTTGTGCAGGAGTTGGCAGGGCTCATTGAAAGAACTTTAAACTAGATTTGAAGGGGGAAAGAGATGGAATCAGGCTCTCTAGAGATATGCCCGGGAGCGGCATATCAGCATTTGAGGGACACTGCGGTAGTGAGGTCCTTAGGTCTGCTGTAGCAGTGGAGGTAGGGGATGGAGGTGCTGGACCATGTCCAGAGAAGGGCAAGAAAGCTGATGAAGGGTCTAGAGCACAAGTCCTATGAGGAGTGGCTGAGGGAACTGGGGTTGTTTAGCCTGGAGAAAAGGAGGCTGAAGAGTGACCTTATAACTCTCTGCAACTATGTGAAAGGAGGTTGTAGTGAGGTGGGGATCAGTCTCTTTTTCCAACTAACAAGCAATAGGACAAGAGGAAATGGCCTCAAGTTGTGCCAGGATAGGTTTAGACTGGATATTGGAAAATTTTCTTCACTGAAAGGGTTGTAAAGCATTGGAACAAGCTTCTCAGGGAAGTGGTGGGGTCACCATCCCTGGATATACATAAAAGACATATAGATTGGTGCTTAGAACACGGATTAGAGGTGACCTGTCAGTGCTGGGTTAACAGTTGGACTTGATGATCTTAAAGGTCTCTTCCAACCGGTGGTTCTTGATTTGATGATTAGTGGTAGGAAATGCCCTGTGCTGCTGTGTATCCTCATTCATAACACACTAGAGTGCTCATTCAGATTAAGGGAAAAGAACAGAGATGGAGGTGGCAGATTCCTTTCTTCATCCTTCCTCATCCTGAATTTTCTGCCAATTTATTTCCAAGTTCCTGATCCATCCTTCTTTCTTCTATTTCCTTTCATCACAGTCACACTGCTGTCTATGCTGCTTCTTACTGTCTGCTCTGCAACCTCCCTCCCTCTCTATCTTTTCATAGAATTATACAATCATAGAATGGTTTGGGTTGGAAGGGAGCTTAAAGATCTTCTAGTTCCAACCCTGCTGCCTTGTGCAGGTACACCTTCCACTAGACCATGTTACTCAAAGCCGCATCCAACTTGTCCTTGAATACTTCCAGGGATGGGGCATCCACAGCCTCTCTGGGCAGCCTGTTCCAGTGCCTCACCACCCTCACAGTGAAGGATTTCTTCCTCATATCTGATTTAAATCTACCCTCTTTCAGCTTGAAACCACTACCTCCTGTCCTATCACTACAGTCCCTGATAAAGAATTCCTCCTCATCTTTCCTTTAGCCCCACATCTTTTCTTTCTTCTAAAATGTTGTACTTAATGTCTCTGACCAGATCAGGGAATGAAACAGTGGAGCTGATAGAGATGAGGAAGAAAAGCAGGGGCATGCTGCAGCCAAGTTTCACTTCTTTCTACCACTAGGGCTGAACTCTGCAGATGAAACAGGGAGCACTGACTGTCCCCCACCACCGCAGAGCAGCAATGACTGGCACTAGGCAGGGGCATGTTTTATTTGTGCTGAATTATCAGGGGGATTTAACCAGTCTGTATTCCATTCTCAAACATAATGTGTTCTGAAATGGTAGGGATAAAGCACATTGTTAAGGCATTTCCTTTTCCCTCTAAGAGACAAAAGAGACGTACAAACAGAATTTGTGGTTAATACAGTATGCGTGTTACATTAGAGGAAGGTCATGCCTTTGATATCTGTAATATCATGATAATTTTGTCTGCCTAATCAGTTTTATCTGTCTACCCCATCTGATCTCATCAAACTTTGTATTTATCCCATGCTTATCATCAGAACAGTGCAAGTGATTACAAAATCCATTAAGTAGTTTAATCACTGATTCTTCTCCTTTCTATTCCCAAGTAAACATGTATGTTCACATGCATGTAAGGAGACTGGGAGGTGGGAGTTGACTTGAGGAAAGGTGGTTTTCATTGAGCCCTGAAAGTTACATTTTGATCTTCTGAGGAGAACACTTTCTAGAATTGACATACCAACCCATGAGAAAGCTCTTTCTCCAAATTGTATGTACTTTACTCTCGTGGCTAACAGTTCAGTAACTCCTGCAAATATTGATGGCCCTGGACTTGAAAATGTGGGGCCAACAGCCCTGTTTAAATCCCAAAAGCCTGTGTATGCATTTTTCCTATGCTGATATTTTCACCTGTGGGTTTCAATTTAGTACTGCCTACTGGTTTTATTTTATGTTCATGCTGATCATCATCAACACTCTGATCTAGATCCCCCCCAGTTAGAGAGCAGCTGTTGGCCAGTCCCAAATATAGCAACACTCAAAGGTAAGTCAAGCCACAGAGTTTTGACTAGACCTGTGATATGCAAATACTGTGTGTGATTTTTATTTAGCATCCTCCTTAACTTTTCCTCTTGCTGCTTCTGTAAAGTGAGGATTCTGGCAAGTTCCAAAAGTCTTTTCCTCCACCATTGTGTGCAAAACTGAAATTAAAAATGACAAGCCAGGCACTCAGTTAGTGCTAGATGCAGTCCTGGGCAAAGAGATGGGGAAAAGGGTCCGTGAGGGCAATTCATTGCCCATACATGAAGGAGAGGCAATAAGAAGTGGTTCTGTCATACATTCAAAAACCTTCAAACATCAGCTGCCCCCCTGCTCAAAATTGCCAATGCAGATGTGTACCTGAAGATCCCATATACAAAACAGGACCTGCCAGTTCTGCAGCCCATGCAGCCAGCATCTTACTGGCTATCAACCCATCAAGGTGTCTATTCTTCGCTGGCCAGGCCATTGGTCCTGTAATGACCTCAAAGCCTGATTTAGGAGGATGCAAGAAGCCATGCCAAAGGCATTCACTGTTTTTTTTAAAGTAAAAATGCCAAGCCCTGAGCAACCTGATCTGACTTTGAAGTTGACCCTGCTCTGAGAGGGAGATTGGACTAGGTGACATCCAAGGTCCCTTCCGACCCAGGTTTTAAGTTTCTGTGGTGGTGAAAACCACCTGGCTGGCTGACCTTCAGTCTTAAGAGTTAAACAAGCAGTCAGGTTTTTTTCAGTGTGATTCATGGGCAATTTAAAAAATCAAAAATTTAAAAAATGTCAAAAATTTGAAAGCACTTAAACTGGTTACCTAAAGGGAACCATTTGTCCAGCTCTACACAGGGTACTACTAGATTTTGAACTGCAATTTACACTGTTCAGTGGAGTTGGTTTTTTCTATTATCCCCATTTATTTCAAAAATGAGGGCCACTTTAATAAAACTCAACATGCAATCTGAAGATGCATAGTCCTTTCCATTAATTCTTTTTTCAGATGAAGTGGATCTTCGAGGTCCACGAGAGTCTTGTGTCCTGTACTGCTGTGTTTCTTGCTCTGCCCATGCCCAGTGTGCTCCTGTCAACAGAGGCAAAAGTCAGGGGAAGAGAGAGATTGTATCTTCCTGGAAAGTACAGCCCAGCTAGGAGATCTAATTTGAGGTTCACGAGACCTGATACCTTGGCAGTGTCCTTCCACATTGCTGATAATGACAATTTGGCACAGAGCAATCGCTGTTTGAGGAATGCAGCTGGTGAGTCAGACTGGGGGGAAGTTAACATTTGTCACGGTTATCTGGGTAGCTGCACCGCTGGCCCCTTTTGGCTAACCTCTTCATGCCTACATCTCTGTGGATAAAACCGCCTAATTACCCCCTCGTTAGTTCAGGGCCCAGCACTGAAAGGTGGCCCACGCTCTTCTTCTGATATATCTCACTGCATATAGTGTATCTGTTAACTCTTCCCTTGATCACTTTGTGACTAGAGCTACGTATATGACCACAAACAGCCTTCTGGGGGGAAAAGTAGTGTTTACTCCTCTGAGCAACAGAAAGCAGAACAAAATAAAGGGAGCTATAAAATAACAAACAATCCCCTTATTTGCCTCTCTTGCAATATTCACTTCTGCTTCACCCCAAGTTTTTGTATCTTGGAGTCCAGATTTGTGAGGTTCTGTGGAACTTTTTGATGCCTTCTGTCCTTGAAGGACCTCTGAAACACTTAGCTCGAGTTTTTCATCTGGGTTTGGGCTCCTTGCTGGAAAATAAAACTCATGCGTCTTCCATGTGGACAGGCTACTTAGCTGAACTCCACAAGATGTTTGTAAGGAAAATGTCAAATCAAAAGGCACCCAGATTGTTTTTCTTGGAAGGATCACTACATATATGTATATTTAATGTCTTTGAAGCTATTGTCCCATGTATGCTGTAGTACAGACAGACCCTTGTATTCATACAGCAGGATGTTTTTCCAGCAATAAACCAGAGTATGCCTAGATATGCATTTTTGCAAAGATGCTCCTAACCTACTACACAAGTCTTAGCTTTGCTATCCCTGGAGAGAGTTCAAAACTGAGTTTTAACTGTGGTGGTGAGGTGCTGAAGCTCTTGTGGCAAACCATGAAACTGAAAATAGGTTCTCATGGATTGCTGTTCAAAAGCAGCAAACACTCTTTTTCCTGCCACTCTTTTTTCTGTCCCTGGAGTTACTACACAGTGGTTGTAGCAGTGTGTGTTTCTGAAGTGCCGGTTGAACACAGAGTTCATCTCTGCAGCATCCTGTGATTTGAGAAGTCTCTGCTGGGCTGCTGGGCTGTTCTGCTGCTGAGGCTATTGCTCATGGTTGGCGTGGAGAAATTTAAGCTAGCCCTGTGCAGATTGATTAATTTTACCTGCATCTGAAGGCTCTGTTTGCAGCTTTCTACATAGTGTTTTCTCACACTTGCTCTGAACTGGCATTTTAAAAGTTAGAAAAACTGCTCTGTGAGTCTCTTGCAGCCTTGGAAATAAAACGTGAAAAAAAATGGGAGTCCAGCATATGTTCTTCCACAGTACGGTCACAAAAAGTTCCTTTTATAGCTTTAGCATGATTTGTTTGTCCTCTGACAGCAGCCAAGGGTTTGGTTCAGAGCAGGGCCCTATTGTACTGCTGCGTAGCCCCTGACTTAAAGCCTTTGCAGTCTGCTGGCTTTAGCATATCATACCTTGACCGAATTATGAATATGTAGAACATCACTAAAGATGAGGCACAACAGATTTCATTGTTTGTTCTGAAAGGGGTCTCACAAATGTTTAGTAAATTCATCTGCACTTTAAAAATCACTTTAAAGAATCCTGAACTCACTTTGTTTGTAGGTGGCTTATATTAGCTGCCAGATTGTTTCCAGTGGGGAATCAAGTAGTGTTAGCAATTGTAAAGCCTCAAAATTTGAGGCACCACCCTCTTTGTGGCACAGGAATTTATGTAGCACTATTTTCTCACTCATCTGTAAGTCATGATTTTTATAAAATTCAGCCTTTCCTCATTCTTCCAATTCCTTTGGCAGGCTGGAGAAATCCTGTTGAGATCTAAACTGTACATGATCTCAACAGGATCAGAGGAAGAACTCTACATTCAGACCAAAACAGATCCTTTTTTAGTACCTTTTCGGTTTTTTGTTTAGCTGGCCTTTGCACTTATAAAGGTTGGGAGTATGAAGTAGAAAAATTACATATTTTGAGAGTCTTCTAAACAGGAGTGTAGATGCTGTATCTTTGGGTCACCTTTTCAGCTCATCTGTTATGTTGATAGGTGATGCAGAAAATTGCAAGGGAAAATAAGTGCATGAATGTTTATCTTCCTGTGAAAACACAGTGAATGATAGATCCTGCATAGCTATGTGGGAATCTCTGATGTACGTTTTCACTTAGCGGCACTTGAGGGCTAAAAAAAACAATAAGCAAAGTCGTCCTGCAACAGTTAGTTCTGCTTGTTGATTTCAGGTTACCGCATGAGATTAGGATCTAGCACAGACAAAAAGGATTCAGGTCGCCTTCATGTTGATTTTGCTCAGGCAAGAGATGACTTTTATGAATGGGAATGCAAACAAAGAATGCTGGCCAGAGAAGAACGCCACAGACGCAAAATGGAAGAAGACAGACTGCGCCCTCCTTCTCCTCCAGCAATAATGCATTATTCTGAACATGAAGCTGCTTTACTGGCTGAAAAATTGAAAGGTAAGCAGCATTTGATACTTTTCAGTGTATTATTCTTTAGAATCAGGAGCCACCCAGAAGTCAGACCAGGGGAGATGATTCCTCTGCAATGAATTTCATTACTTGTGCTGTTACCTTTCTTGCATTTCTCTACCATCTCTATGCCAACAGCAATGATACTCACCCACCTGCTAGAGATGTATAATGTCTGTCCATCTACCTGTGCTTTAACAGCTAAAACACAACCTTCAGAATACTACAATGGGGTTTTTTTCTCTTCAGTTGCTGTCATCATCTACCTTGGAAATCCCCTCATTACACAACCTGTTACATCCTTCATATTAAAGGCCTGATTCTTAAAATGTCTTTATTCTTTGACTGATATGTTACTACACTACATGCATGTGACTATCCCAATTCCTGGCATTTAAATTGCCCTCATGAGCTGCATTTTAACATGCCCCTCAGATGCAGTGGTAAACTTATCTCTAACACACACCATCCATTCTTTCATTCCCTCTGTAGGGTTAGAATGACTTATGCAAGATAGTGTCTTGTTTTGGAAGGTGTTTGCATGCTTGTTTGTTTTTTTCTAGGTACACTTTCCAGCTTAATATTTTTCAAGGGTGCAGCTTGAGGATTCCTGTCTTTAATAGTTAACATAGAAAGTAAGAAGCAAAGAAATAAAATTATTCATGATAAAGAAATTTAAAAAAAGATCAAGCAACCAACTTCTCATACCCCTTGGAGCTGTATTTGTTTTTGTTAAGTGTTTAACAACTGTGTTTGGCATTCTTTCCCCACGTGGTGGCCAAGCACGTTACTTTACTGTGTGCCAGGTCATGAGAAACTGTGATTCTTGCCACTGTTTCAGAATTATCCAGATTAGACTTAGGCTATCTAGCTGTCAACACACTGACCTCTGTTCTAACTATGAAAGATGTTTGGGAAGCCAAAGAAGGACAGTGCAAAGTGTTGCATCCTTGGAGCATGGAGCAGAGATGCACCCTACTGTCTCTTTGAGAACTGCATTGATTGCTGTCAGTTGTTACTGTTACCTTGGTCTGTTATTAGTTTGGCTGACTGATATTCTCACCACTTACACTCTGCTATTAAATAATTCACTAAGTAACCAGGATATTGGTAAAATAACCCAGATGGATTGATAGACCAAGACAAAAGGAGGAAACGTAAGAATTTTTAATTCTTACCTAGCTTCCAGCCCAGGTCTCCTAGAGGTTATACAACACAACACAGAGTTTTAGACCCATCTGTTCCCAGGATCTGTTTTCAGTTGAATATTTTAGGAGGTAATTTTTTATAGGGAAGTTTTGCTTTAGGCAGTAAGGCCTACAGGTTTCAGCACTAAGCCAGAAAATGCAAGAAGTCTGGACAATTTCTTCCGTACGGCTAGCCATTGCTTGGGGAAAATGAACGTGAGTTTTTGCAAGAGGTTTAAGATGTTTGTATTTAGAAGGGGTTTTCTTTTCTTTCTGGCAAGCTTCTATACTTAATTAAATCTTATTCCAAGCATTTAGATCTTTGGTTCTCCTGAGCATTTGACCAGAGATTGGCTTATATGGAAATATTTTGAGCACAATATAGACCAAGACCACGTGCATGGCTATTTCTCTGGAAATAAAGATAAACTTTCAGAAACACACAGAATTAAATATAATAAATTAGGAAACCAAAATGGTAAGTTTATTTTTATTGGTTAAAAAAATCATTAAAACCAGCAAAAGAACATACTGCAATTTTAAAAACTTTGATAATTAGCAATTGCCTTGTAGCAAGATTAATGGCACCCGCCCTGGATCTGTATAGATTGCTGGGGATGGAGAATGCAAAGAAGCCACTTCTCATTGGTCATGAGTTGTCTCCTGTACTAGGTACTCTAAAAAGCAGAGGTGGAGTTTGGTCATTATAGTGGTCTGCTCTACCTTTCCTATGACATCATAGTCAGTATCTATAGGGCAGTGGGGTAGACCATTATGGCCTCCCTTGAGCAACACAGATTCACCACATAAGCCCTTTGTGACATCCTAAAAACAGAAGTAAAGCAACCCTAAAGAAAATCCTTTAATTCTGGCAAAGGTCAGTCCATGACATCATATATTCACAATTTAAATGTGGACTTCAGTGCAGCTAACAAAAGATTTATATAGGTCCACACACACGTATATATATGTGTGTATATATATGTGTGTATATATATATAACATGGGGTCAAATCTCAGGTGTCAATATCAAAATATTTCTGATCTTGGCAGGATTTACCTTGAAAGATTGGTTTGTGAGCAGATGCTTTGCAGTTGTTTTCTTATGGAAAGGGGTAGGTAACCCATGGTACCTGCTTTGAAAGGCTCATGAACTCTGTTGCCAGCTCTTAAGAAAGAGCTTCAGGTGCCAAATAGACAGGTTTCAGCTCCTACAATGCCTCCAGAACTCCACTGCACAGCACTGGCTGAAAAGCAAGTCGAAATAGCTAAACATCTGTCATCCCAAGATAGTGCTTTGCAATCACAGATGTAGACAACTTGGTCTGAATCCAAGCAACTTTTGTTGTCAAAATAACCTTGGAAATTCCTGACAGCAAGGAAATCTGATGGTGAGCAGAGATGAACTAGACCGCTCTGCCAGTCCCCTGTTGTGGTCTAGATATTTATTGAGTCTATAACAGAGGTGATGATACCTTTCTTCACCTTCTACAAACTGCAGTATGAGACTTAAATAAATCGTTGTTTAGTGTGCAAGTCTTGACTGGAAATTCTCACCCCATTGTTGTCAGGATATACTTTTTCATCTCATGTGCTGAAGTTACCTGGTACAGCAGTAATTGCTGTACAGGAGAGTGGGTGAGAGAGTATAGAGGATCTTTTATGCCAGTTGGAAACACAAGTTCATTATAAAATTTCAGCAAGGTATCCTCTGCTGATATGGAGCTTCACAGAAAGAAATATAACATGTTTCTCAAAATGCACTGCCTGGTGACTAGGGTTGGGAACTCATTGCATATGAGACCTTGCATACCTGCAAAAGCATGAGGGCTTATGACTTGCTCTCCATTCTCTGCTTTCTGTGGACTGTCCCAAATCCCTTCATATCTGCAAAGAACTTGGTTTGAATGCTTGATTTATGCAGAAATAAGGGAAACCCATCAAACTGTGGACCAGTGCAATTTTTTACCACTTTCCATTTTAGACTGCAGCAGACAGTGCTGTTTTATGGGTATCTTACTTTTTTCCTTTTCCTTTTCCTTTTCCTTTTCCTTTTCCTTTTCCTTTTCCTTTTCCTTTTCCTTTTCCTTTTCCTTTTCCTTTTCCTTTTCCTTTTCCTTTTCCTTTTTTTTCCCTTTTTTCCCTTTCCCTTTCCTTTTCCATTTTCCCTCTTTTTTTCTCTAGTATGTTTTTCAGGGTCCTGCAAATGAAATCCTTTAATAACTTTTTCCTTGTTGTCAGTTTGGGCATTTTCCCCTGCTGCTTTCATGTTGCTTGCCACAAGTGTATTCACTTTTACTTTCTCTAAATGCCTGTGATATTGTTCCTCTCCCTATCCACCCATTGTGCTTTATTATTGCCACTTTTCACTATGTAGCAGTGACAAATTGCCAGTATCTTGGGTGTAGGTCTCATGGATTTGAGCATGTAGCTCTAAAAATATAGACCTACCTAATAAGTTGCATTGATTAAACATTTTTTGAGCTGCTCTGCACTGATGATTTGCTAGTGATGTTCTCAAAGCCAAAAGGAGAGATGGTCATAAAAGAGATTTCCTGCACTGGAAAGATGACTTGTCACAAAATACTTTATTTAAATTTATTTCATGAACTCCCGTGAGAGAGTCCCACTCTTTACGAGTCCAGCACATAGAAGGAAGAAGAGACCCAAGCCTGGATTATCAAAATGAAATGAGCTGCAGCATTCAAACATGATGGGTAACATGAGGAAGAACATGAACTCCTCATATCAGGACTATGCTCATCAGTTTTCGGTTTGTGACACACATTTAAGGTTTGCAAGCTGGTTGGGAAAAAACAAAAACACCGTTTAATTTTACATGACAAGTTAATTTTGTTTGGTGGTTGGTTTTTTTTGACCTTGCACACCACTAAAGTAGATTCGAAGGGAACAAGCAAAACAAAAAATAGGTACCATTTGTTTAAAACGATAAAGTAAAATTTCACATTTTCAAAAGGTACTCTTCAAATCTACTTTTTAATCCAAATATTCCAAAATCAGTCATTACATTGCAAATAGTTTCATTAAACTATTGTCTGATTGCCATTGAGTAAGATAACAGCTAAGCGTAACTAGGGTTAATGAAATTTTTCTGACATCCTCCTGCCTTAGGTAAAAATCTGTGTTCCCTTGAGCTAATATCTCAATAAATTCATAGATGTGAATTCTGGAAAAACAAGGTCTTTTACAGTGAAGTGTAAATGTGATCTGCCTCCTTAAATAGCCTTTGAGAATAAACCCTGTGTTCTTGTTCTGACAAAACCAGAAGAATATTGTGTCTTCTGCTGTTAACATTACAAAAAGACCTTCTTGTCTTCTGGTTTGTTGCAGCATCCTGTTTGTTGTATGTCTCTGAGATTTTAATTCCTCCGTATTAAATCAGATGCGTTGTTACTGCACAGTGAGGTGTGTCAATAGATATTTAGGATCAAATTTGCATACTCTGACATCTGTTTTCCTGAGTGCTTTCATAAACAGCTGAGTAACGTGGTGCCCAGAACATAACACAACTGGAAATGGGCTGAACTTTTTATCCTTAAGTGGAACACTGCTCTGTCAGGTGTATTGAAAGAAAACATTTTAATCTGTTTGCTTATGACATTTGTGTTTTAAAGCAGAATTTCAAGCATTATGGTTTTCTTAATTCAAGCATATCTGTACCTAATGATATCATCTTCAGAAACTACTTCTTGCAAATAAGCTCCTTTAGAATACCACATCTGTCTTATTTGCTGCAGGTAACTAAATAGTTCCACCATCTAACAGAGACATCTCTTTATATCTGACTATCTTTTTTAAAAAATATTTTGAGCAAAGGAGTGATAAATATCTGCAAGTTACTTTCAATGCCCTGGAATTTACCTCCCTTTTAAATACAGCATTTCTCTATGAGCGCAGGAAAGTTATTAATGTGGTCTTACATATTAAAAAATATAATTTGAAAAATTGAGAAGCTGCTTCTTAGCCAGGCACTGTATTATCCCCTGAAGAGAGAACAGATTGGAAATTTAAATAAATAGATGGCAGTTACAGTAGAATGAACTAACCGGGGATGCATCTTGTGCAAGATTCAGGTAAAGTCAAGCCTGACAGTCTCAATCCTTGCACATCGTTTGAAATATAAACAACATTTAATTGCTTGGGAAATAGGATATTTCACTGAGAAGAAAACCACACTGCTTTCATTATCACTCTGCACTTGAGAGCCAGACTTATGGAGCACTGCAGGAGTGGTGCAGTTATGCAGACAGGCAATACTCCTGCAGAAAGGATCGAATTCAGTGCAGGGCTACGTCAGAAGGGGAGGCAAAGCTGAGATCTTCTGAATAAATCCTATGAATGCCAGGTTTAATTGCTGCTGAAAGACTCCAGAACTTTTTTTAGCACAGTCTTCTTTTAGTACAATCTTTTCTTATTAGTAGTAAATCAGGGCAGAGCCCTACAACAGACATGTTTCGATGCTTTAGCGTCAAATCTGTTCACTCACCCTTCCCGTTTTTAGATCATCATTTTCTCCTTCCTTCTTCCATATGCTGCTGACATCTGCTGTGACACAATACATCTGGCTCTGAGAGCCTTGCAGAGGGGCTGTGAGCAGGCATGGTGCGAGGGCACTTTTTTCTGCTGGCAGAAGAGCGTAAGGTGGATTCAGCTATCGGCAGCCTGGTAACCCAATTCCCTGGGCACCTCCCTACAAAAGCCTGGAATAAGTACATTCACTGTTAAGTGGATTATTAAAAGTGTCCTCCATCACCTAATCTGTATTGTATCAATGCAAATTTTAAAGTTTTAGTATAAACCCACTTGATTAAATGTACCGCACTGCAAAATGACTCAAGTTAATTACTCTGAACTGGGAAATTGCAGCTCACCAATCTGAAAGTTTGTGGTGTGATTTTTGAGAAGCAGGGAGGAAACTCAATACCCTCATAATTGCTTTTTATTGGAAATAATGGCATCGGCAGGATGAGATAATGGATTTCTGCATCTCACATGAAACACCCACCTCTGGAAGAATTTTGTATGATTTAATTTGGAAGAAAGAGTTGATGATATAGGGGTGAGAGTGTGCCTTTTAAGATATATTTTAGTGAATGTATGTGCATATTTTTATCAAATCTAGTTTCAGTTAGTCACTTATTACATAACTGGAAAATTTTCTTGGTTATAGCATACAGTTAAGGCTATTTAAGAAATAGTAAGTTGGATATTAATCATTCTTTAAAAGAACCCTTTGGCAGTAAGAATTTATATTCCTTGATTCTCACTTATTATGCAGTGCCATTGGGTTAAAAATGTTATTAATCCCAAAAGTGCCAGACTGATGCGTGTGTGTTGCATGGCACAATTATATAAGGTATTTGAGCAAGGGAAAAAGAAGGTGAGGGTAGTAGACTGAAGAGTTGTGTTTCTAGGTCAGTGGTAGGCACTCTGTGCAGGAGAAGCTCTTAAGCCAAGAGAAAAATAGGTTGTCATTGTGGCACCAAAAGTGGCGGTTGCAAATTGTTCCTGACGCACAGGGCACCTGGGCTGAACCTGCTGATGAGAGAGGTTAGTAAACATTTTCCCCGACCTGATTCACCCACCACAGTCACCCACTGCTGTTTATTGTTTTTGATGTCAAATTCAGTCTTTGCACTTTAGAAATCTAGTCTAATAAATTATTAAATCAGGAGTTGGATTAAGAGTAACCTTGGCCATGCATTCTCCCCTGGCTGCAGTTATATGGAGTGAAGAAGTTTGCATCCTGAACTGGCCTCTTCCACCTTCCTGTAATAGCTGAACTGGGCCTAGTTTGAGAGAATGGAACTGGAGTGCGATGAACTGTGCAGCTCCAGGCAGACCTGAGGGCAGCGTAACCATGAGCAAAGGGGTACTCCTGAGCAGGTGGGGATGAGGCAGGAGACACAACATCTTCCTATCGCACAGCTGCAGCTGACAGAGGACAGGCTGTCAATCAGAGGCAATAGATGGGACTTATCCCAGGACTCTTGTCCCCCCTCTACACGCCCTGCAGCACAGTCATTCTCAGCTCTCAGAAGACGACCTTCAAGGGGTATTTGTTAACTGGATTTCTACTGGTCAGGGCAGAGCTTAGCATAAGAGCACACCTGCCCCTTCCCATGTTACAGAAGGGCCAGAGAAAAATGAGATCGTTAATGCAACCCAAAACACACACAGCCAGCACAGGAACTTTCTAGGTTTAGTCATTAGGATAAACAACAGCTCTGTCTTTTCAGCATCTCCTTGCAAGCCTAGGAGATTGCATTAGGAGAGGAAGATTAGAGGCAAGATACAGGATGTGCTGACTCTGGACAACACCATGGCCCATGGAACAACATAGAAAGATTGCTGTGATTTAGACAGGCTCCAAGTGTTGTGTGAATTATCTCAGATACTTTTCAAACATTTGAGAAATCCCAGGATCTGGAAGATAATAACAAGGCTAAAAGCAACTGTAGCCCAATGTTTTACCCTAGCTAAAAGTCCAGCATACAATGAATTGAAATACAGAAGTATAAAGTTAGCTAAATTTGCAATAAATCTGTAAATGTAAAAATGACAGTAGTAAGAATGTTTGAATGCCTGGCCTCAGAGTGATGGATCAGTCTCTCTCCCTTCTAATGGCTAATGCCTTAGACATCATCACCCAAGTTGTGAAAGCACCTTATGGGGGTGTTTAACATTGAGAGGTAAATAGTCATAACATTTCAGATTACTCTGAGCTGGATTCTGCCCTGTGTTACACCAGGGAAACTCCATAAAGTGGAAGTAAAATCTCTGTTCCAATGTTTTTTCCCCAGTATACCATTTAGTAGCAGTTCTTATCATAGCTTTTTCTATTAAAAAGTTTATTCCAGTTGGGAATGTCAGAGATGGTCAAATTACAAGCAGAAAAATACAAAATATTTTACAACAATTATTCCTTTTTTTTTTTTTTTCTTAGAAATATCCCAGTTGGCAATTTCCCAGGCAGCTCTAGGGATGCATTTTCTTCTCTTTATATTTCATTTCATCTAAGTTGTGAACGAGGATTTAAGTGCCAAAAATCTTTAGTTTATATAAGAGGAATTTGAAATATCTTATCTCTAGAGGCCTGTGATTGAGTCTAGCAGCACCTGGAAATCTCTATCGACCGACAGCCAGCAAGCCATCCTCAATAGATGGGTAATATTAAAATCACACAGCATGCATCACAGCGTGTAGTGTAACTGAAAACACAGCACAGGTACACAAATGCGGGGTAGGTGTTCTGTAACTGGTGCGCTTGTGTAATGGTTGGGATTACTCTAACCAAACATAGATGTCTGTTGTCGAGATGCCCGTATAAGAGCAGGTCACCCCAGGCTCCCTTTACAGCTGCTTGAGGAAAGCAGGCACCTCTGGGGCACATTTCACCTCATCCTCAAATAGACTGCTAAAACGGGACTGATGAAGCCTGTCCAACAAATGTCCATCTCTTTCCATTGACTTTACTGTGACCCTGGGGTTACTTAAAATAGATGTTGACATGAAAGAGATGAATCCAACCTTATTTGCTTAAAACATGCTGTAGCTTGGAGAAAAAAAGCTTTAAATGAGAGAAATAATTTGCTGCATGCTCATTAAAAAAAAAACAATTACATATGGGAGCATGTCTTATATAAAGGAATTCATTTTAAGTATATTTTTAAACAGTGGATATTTATGTCCATCCTAGTGCAAGGGAATAATTTTGAACAGAATTAGCAGTTTTGTTTTATTTTTTAATGAATAGCTGCAATCATAGGGCAGTTCATGCTCTGCTTACATTGGATTCCATTGCTGCATTTCTTCTACTATTTATCTACTAAATAAAAATAAATAATGGGGTATAAAAACCTGATTTTCCAAGTGAGCCTCTGATTGCTCAGAAGGAGCCACTGCATTCTGGATGGAGAAAATTAATTCACAGTTAGTTACCTTATGCCATTCACTGAGTAGTCAGCTCAAGAATATAAAGAACAGAAATGAAGGTGAAATAAGGAAATTTTAAAACTGTAGAGAAAAGATTTTATTAACTAATGTGCTCCTGTTGTGCATATATTACCCTCTAGCATTTTTTAATGTATCTTCTAATTATATAATCATTGAAGATGCTGATGTTTACCAATGAAAGGGTTTTCTTCCTGCTAGTACAGAGCCATGAATTAACTATAACAGCCCCACAGACCTCTGCAGCTCCCTGGAAATGCAGTACATTGAAAACAGGTTTTCGGCATGTCCTTTTAAATGGGTTGAACGTATGTGGCAGAAGGATGACACATTTATGAACATCCCTTACAGACACCAAGCCAAATAAACACAAAACGAGGGGAGGGGTGTTTTAATCTCATATAGATGCTATAGCAAAACAACATACAGATGTGTACTGGGGATAGATTAAGGCGAGAAAAAGGGATAATGTTTCTGTGCAACTGATTTTGCTCATGCACCTCTGTGAAACATTTTTGCTCAGTTCTGCACACTGATTCTTCACAGGTCACAATGTACCTCTTTAGAGGTGTTTCTGTGTATCTTTTCTTCCAACTTTTCAGTTCATGTCTTGACCTAGATTGAATGGGATAATTTACTCTAAATGGTACTTAAGTGTTGGGGGATAAATTACATGTGATGATATAGATAATGATGTCTACAAGGAAAAAAGAGGAATTCAGTTGTAGCTACTCCCTACTCACTATGAGCCACATCCTTGAGTTAATAGGCTTGTGACATCCACAGGGTGACCTGACTGTACAGACTGCTGGAAATCGCATGCTAACATTGCCAGAAGCCATTACGGGTTATTCTTATTGACTCCTGTAATTATAATAAACATTATGTTCCAGGGATGAGTTTTTGGCTGTAGTGGATCCATGACATCCAGCTCCCATGCATTTTGGCAGGCTGAAGATTTTGCCCGAGCTTTTTGGAGAGTCTTATCCTAGTGTTTTCTTGCAGTGAAGAGGCTTTGCATAAGTCTTGTTTACATACGGCTTTTCTGAATGCCCGTATTCAGCCAACCTCACTCATCGGAAACACTTAATACCTATGGGCTGCATTTGTATCCAGCAAAGCTTGGAAGTGGAGTCTAATCCAAGGGGACAATATGGAAAGAAAAGATGCCCATCTGACTATTCCTTCCCAGAGACAATTACTTAATGAATTATGATAATAAATCACATGTTAATGTAAAGTCATAACAGATACATAGTCACACAAAGGGAGTGTGTTACGATGCTCTTATTTTGCAAATTTTTTTGCAGGTGTCTTGGGTGAACATGCCTATCCAGCTGTGGAGAGCAAATCCTATTGCTGTAGCTGAAAGCATGTTTCAATTAATAAGATGCTGAAGATCAGGCAGCGCAATATCTATTCTTCACATACTGTGGGCACAGAGCATGTCACTAGTCATCTCTACACTTTAGGCTCCTCACCTTTTAGGGAAATGGTTACTGATTCAGAATAAAAGTCAAAATAATCACTTAAGAAATAGTATTTCATTATTCTTTGTACATGGAAAGCAGAGACTTACAAACTATGTCCCACATTTCTGTATCCTGTAACATGGTTGGTTGGTTTCAATATTTTCCAATTGTCATTTTAGGTGTCTTTTTGTTGTAACTATACTACTTCTCTCCACCATAACCGTATACCTTCTCCTGTAGAAAGGTATACCTGTCATCTAAAATATATTTGAAGAAGTCTAACCAATAAGGACTAGATGAGATGCTTAAAATGATTTGTGAGGAAACAAAAGTTTTATAGAATAAAAATCCTGGGGAAAAAATGAGATGGAATTGAACAAAAATGTTTCCGTGGGAAGACACTCTTTTGTAATAACATTTTCTTGCAGTTCAGCCTACATGGGACTTAAAAAGAAATGTGTCCTCTTAATCCTGATGAAGCCAGAAGTGTAATGGATGCTGCACTAAGAGTCTTCTGAGGAAGCTGAAAGCACTGTCAGAGGAAAGATTACTTGGGGAGGGAATGCATAAAATCTAGCCACCAGTTTTGCCAATCTTTCTGCAGAGAAATATAGCTTTAGTTACCTGAATGGTAAACATAAATGTGTAATTCAGATGTTTGTCTGGATTTATCTGGAATCCTAAAAAAAATATATGTAAAACAAAACACAGGCAAATAATACAAAACAGACACATCATCTGTTCAAAGCAGTTCCTCGTAATTAATCAGTGCTTTGAGGAGGGATTGTTGAGCCTCGTCATTGTTCATTAATTAAGAATGTGATGTTAGTGAAATCTGTTGACAAAAGTACAGCTGAGAACAAGATCCAAGACAGAGCTTTCGGCCGAGCAGGTTTACTGGACACGTTTCATTTCCTCAGTGGGTCCAGTAACACAGAGGTCTTTCCACTCCTGCTGCAAGGTCATTCCAAGTGACTGAACAGCTTAAGGGAGACATTGTGAAAACAAGGAGTCAGGCCACAGGGAAGGGGGCGTGTGTGTGTATGTGCTTTTTGTTGTGAGAAAGCTATTAAAATAAGCAGAAGACAAGTCTTGAAGGAAGATTTATGTAGCTTCACATGGCAGTATTGGCTTCCTGCATCTGATAGAACAAAGGACCCAAAAGTTGCCCAAAATGATATACTGCAAGCAGGATTTATGGTGATTTTAATGTGACACGGAGCAGAAAATGTGTTCTCAGCAGGATATTTATGCCAGCAATTTAAAACCTGTGCTTTGATTGTTCTAGATGATAGCAAGTTTTCAGAGGCCATCACAGTGCTGCTTACCTGGATTGAGAGAGGTGAGGTGAATCGTCGCTCTGCAAACCAGTTTTATTCGATGGTGCAGTCAGCCAACAGCCACGTCCGCCGGCTCATGAACGAAAAGGCCGCTCATGAGCAAGAAATGGAGCAAGCCAAGGAAACTTTTAAAAATGCCTTAACAGGGATCCTCACTCAATGTAAGTAATTCCTTTTTGTCCAGTGTTTTTGTAGTGATGGTGGTGGTGGTGGTAGTGGTTTTTTATCATTTTGTTTGTTTGTTTGGGGGTAAGTAGTTGCAATGCAGTCATATTCTACTTCATATCCTATTCCATACCCTATGGCAATTTGGAGGAACAAGGACCATTCCTAAGAGCTTATTTCTCAAGGTGAGCAAAGTTTCAGTAGTTTTTTTATTAATAGATGAAGATGTGCTCTATGCATAATGTCTACTGTTGCATAGACATAACGCTTCAGGAACGGACCAGACAGAAGCCTCCCTGCTCTGAGGAAAAGATCATGCTTTTCTGGGGAGAAGTGATACATAGCCTGTGCATTGCAGCTAGTTAACTAGGACAATTACAGTATAGAGGACAATTAGGTTATACTTTTAGCCTGGGTTTAAGTAAAAGCAGGTAGGATTCAGCAACTTTTAAGGATATATTCACAGCATACAGGCCACACCCACAGTAGAACATACTGTACTGCTGCTGGAATTGGGACTGCTTGGCTGATACAATGCCAGTATTAATTTGGCAGATAAACTGCCTTAAATATTTAGTGCTGGCAGCTATTTCCTTAGCACAGAAATATAATCAATGAAGTTACCTCGATGAGGTTCCCTCATAAAACAATAATTGGAATACTTGCCTAGAAGCGTTCTTCAAGGGGATCAGAGAGGAGAGGAGAGGAGAGGAGAGGAGAGGAGAGGAGAGGAGAGGAGAGGAGAGGAGAGGACAGGACAGGACAGGACAGGACAGGACAGGACAGGACAGGACAGGAGAGGACAGGAGAGGACAGGAGAGGAGAGAGGAGAGGAGAGGAGAGAAGAGAGGAGAGGAGAGGAGAGGAAGAGAGGAGAAAGAAAGCTAACTTCGTTGTTGCTGTGTTTTAAGATGTCTACTCATGGCTGCTCAAGCACGAGGTTTTATGATACTCAGAAGGGTGGAGCCTGAAGCCAGCTTTCACATGCAAGTCAAAACCAAAACACAAGAGAGTTTACCAGATGGAGGACAATGCAGTTGTTCTACTGTAATTTCTGAATGACACCCCTAGTCTTTACATAAAAAAAATAAGCCGTAAAGGCTTTTCCGTAATATTTTTCCGGTCCTTCCGTGATCATCTCTTGGAAGTTAGGGCTGAAAGCAGAAACTTGGGTGGACTTGTCTGGCTTAGGAGACCAGCCCCTGGAAACTTCCTGCATATGTGATAGAGAGCTCAGCATGTCAGAAAACCAATTCACCCACATATTCTTCTAATTTAAGAGCTTAGATGCCTGAACATAGGAAGAAAGATCCTGGGCCAAAGGCATTTGATTTCAGAGGACATATTTTAAACAACAGCTAATTCCCTTGGTAATTTGCTAGACAATGTAATCTTTCATCTCAGCATATAAAAAGTAGTTTGAGGAGCAGAGATGCAGGCACCACGCATGGCCGTGCTGTTCAGTTCACACCAGGGCCTCTGTAGTTTGTGTGCAACAGCCAGCCCTAGCATTCAGAAATGCCTTCTTCAGCTGCATTTAAAAAATCCCCCATTGTCAGCAGGCTGAACTTTAGTTAAATCAGTCTAAATTAGCCCGTTTGTCACCAACTGTTGTAGAACATCTGTCACTTGTAAATAGAGATCCCTGTAGTTTCAGGTGGAAACTTGCAGTTTTGGCTATCTGGTTTGTTCCTGTAATGTGCTGAATGCTGAACTTACAAAAACAGAAGTAGGTCTGGCTTCAAAACATGAGTTTCAGTGTGCCAGAGTCACAGCAATGCCTGGAACAAGAGAGTTTCTGACAGATCAGGCCTAGGAGGACAAGGTCAGCACAAAAAACCAGCTCAGGGAAAGGTGTTACACTCTGTGGATTTTATAAGAACAAATTTTATGAGCTTTCTAGATGCTCCACATTGGATATTTTATAAACATCATAAACATTGGCCATTATTAGCATTAACGTGTCTTATTAAAATTCTCTGCAAATTTATTATGAACAGATGGATGTTATTTTTGCTTTACACGTGTATATGCCTAAGATTGCTAAACATGGAGACTGTGAAATGAGCTTCCCTTTTTCAAGAATTTTCCTGAATTGAATTGATCTGAGGAATGTTTTCCATGTGTCCCTTTCCACTGTTTTCCCACAGCCCTGTATAATCAGTTAGAATATGTCACTTGCTTTATGAAGAAGAATTTGAAAATACTAGATGTCCAGACTAGGTGTGTGTGGTGTATTCAATTCTGTGGACCGGCAAAAAAACACTTCTGCTGTACTGCAGAAAGAATCCAAAAATCTAGTGTAGTGCTGCAGCTGTGTGGCCATTTGACATAAATACTACAGTATTTTTAAAATACCATGTGGCATTCCTCTGTCATGAACTAGGTCGGATGTCCAACTCCAAGCTGACCGTTCTGGGCTTTCTTTGCAGTCAGCAGAGAAAAGTAAGTATCTCCAGGGATGAATCACCAGACTGACCTCATGGTGCTCTTCCAGTGAGATGAATCGTCCCTTGGAGATGCCTTTTTATCTCTGCTGCCCATTCACAGGGGGCCTAGCTCAGAACCAGATGGCCAAATATTTACATGCCTTGTTCAGAGCAGATTAATCCCACTTACTGTGTGTAGTCTTGATACAGAAGGATGTAGCGTAAGGGAAGAACTTGGAGTTAAATAAAAAAGCCAGCATTTCAGCAATGAATATTATGGGGAGTGAAGAAGAAATACGTTAAGAAAATGGACTTCAAGTGCACTCACCTGGAACACCCACAGTGTCTATGTGGGTCTCAGTATAAAATACTTTCTTATTAATGAGGATTAGTGTGGCCAGAACATTTCAGCTTATGGCCCAACTACTAAAGAAGTACAGGTATTCAAATCCCTGCTACAAATTTCTGCCTGGAAGTATTTAGAAGATTACCAAGCGGATTACTCCTAAAATTTTGGGTCAACTGTTCAGCACGTGAATTAATTACCTGACCAAGATGCTTGTGCCAGGATAATCTGTGAAATAAAGTGTATTAGTGCTGTCACACCACCAGTTTACAGCCCCTGATTTAAGTTCTACAGGGAGTCTTAGTCTTGTTATGGTGCGTCTTCAGTTTTTGAGGGATAAAGAGGGAAAAATGTCCACTTCCTTATTTTAGCTTTAGTTTTTAATTTAGTTTTCCAGATTTGAATCTGTGCTTTAGATGTGCATTGTTTTCCAGGATTTTGGATAGTTCTGTCTTTGCTGTTTGATTTCTAAATTCTTCCACTTTGCTCCCACAGCACAGTTACGTGTGACACTGCTCCCTGGCTTTCCGTGCATCTCCATTTCATTTCCTCCCAAACCACCTTTTCAGCCTAAGGCTTATAGATGTTGATCCTCATGTTTAAGAAAAAAGGAAGCTCTAGAGACATCTGCACTGGGATGTTTTTTAGACTACACCAAAGCTGCAATTCTCTCCTCTGACTTTCTCCTCCATGCACTGTAAACTTCGTCTACCTCTTATTGAGGTTTCAGACTATTTAGTGCAGTCTCCCTCGACAACATTTTCAGAAGTAGCTATAGGTGAGTGAAGATACAAAATCCCATATTCAAAAATTAATTTGATGTCTCAAGAGTCAAACACGCAAGGACGTGGAAGTGTCCCAGTATGCGAGGAGACGGATATGCCCCATGGTTGGGTACTGATCAGCTTCTGACACTCACTTATTTGGTCATCTTTGTCAATTTTACTAATGGATGGCTCTCCAAGGGACTTAGACACCAGGTCCCCAACAGGGTCTGTGAATCAGTCTTTTATGTGCCTGTAGGGGAACAGTGGGAGCGTGTTTTTGTCATGGAGCCCCCTGGCCAGATGACTTCCTTGTCACGTGGTGGGCTTTGCTTTCATTAACCTTCAGGGAATTTCAGTGCCTAGTGATCAGAGTGATATTTTGGAAAGATAGGTTTAAATAACCTGCATGCCAGTGAAAGAACTGAACTGAAGCCTCCTTCCTTCCAAGAGTGCTCTAAATGGTGAGGTCCAGTGCTCTGCAAGGTAGTATTGACATTCCTTAGGGTGTTTGACAGCTGGCTTTTAGGCACCTGATCCAGAATGACGCCAGCTGGAGGGAGATGTCTCCCTGCCTCCTGTAACACCGCACTGAGGAGGGACAACAGCTGCATCCAGGGGATGCGTAGTCTAGCAGCTGGTTAAGGCAGTGGCCTTATATGTATTCCCAAGCATGAAGCCCTTCCTCTGTACTTTGTAGGACGCCTGAGCTTTTAACCCACTGCAGTTGATTGCAGATAATCACCAAGGTCTTAGAACGTGTGTAAAAGGCCTGAATGTCAAAATGCAGGTCTGAAGGTGTAGATGGACACGTGGTTCATCCTACAGGGCAAGCTGGAATATAAACCGACAGTGTCATTTATTCCAGTGTAACTAATCACAGATGTGTCCTTACCTCCTGGTGGATGTGAGGTTGCTGGAACAGGAAGTGAGTTCCCTGGGATTCCTTTGTGCGCTAGCTGACATCAGGGAGAATAGATGTGCTGATGGTTCTCACTCTAGCTTAGCAAGCAGTAATTAGCTCATTGACTCTCAGTAAGCAGCGTAGGCCCCCTAAACCACCTTGACATGATTAAGGGTTGCCATCCTGAATTTCATTCAAAACAACTAAGTGGCAACACTACTGTTGCCATCAGGCAAGCCAGTGGCAATCCCAGCACTCACTGTTCAGGGCTAGGATACACCAGGAGGCCATCCTGCTGTTTCCAGGGGACCTTGTGGACAAGCTGCATACTGACAGCTTTTTTTTTTTTTCCATTTCAGCTGCTAAATATCATGCCACCACAAAAAGCAGTAAAAGCAACGCTATTACAAAGTTTAATGCAATTTTGTGACAGGATGCAATCTTCAGTAGTACTGCTGGAGTATTTGTAAATTGTGAAATAGAGCTTTCCACTAACTAAAAAGAAAGTGTTGGGATCTTTTTCTTGCTACAGTTCTAATTGTGGTTAGGGATCAAAATCTTGTAGTTTTTGGCCATTTATGAAGTTTTAAAATATGAGGATTCATATCTGTAGTAAAACTGGCATTATTCATTCTTTCAAAGAAGGAAAGGGACAGCATCTGTGTCACTCCCTGCTTTGCCTGGACAACAAGCTGATTTCTGAGAGGGTCAGAAAAAGCACTCCAATTTTCATGATGTCACTGGTGTACCTTTGCCACAAAAGCCATGGTGGTGGCAGAGGAAAAGCCATCTGTATGCGAGTGGTATCCCAGTTTTCCAAGGAGCTGTGATCAGAGTGATATGCTATGGTGCTCTGAATCTAGTATCTCCCATGTGGATGCACAACGGCACTTGCGGATTTGTATGAGGAGGGAAGCAGAGGAGGCATTCGGAGCAACTGGAGCGTTAGGCACTGTCTAAAGCAGGTACATAGCAACATCAGCCATAATTTTGTGACAACTCTACCTGCCATTGCTTGCTTTGGTTTTTTTAAAATGATCCGAAGATCTGAGCTGCATAGTCAAGTTCCAGTCATGTAGATGTTCTTCCCATCTTGCAATGGAGATAAACTAATTTTCACTCTACCTCTCAATACACAGAGTGTCTGCCACTTCTTTTTGCTTCCAGTAAACTTGTTTGCTTCCCTGTGCTCTTGTATTGCATGTAGAAGTGTACATAAAAGTAAAAACAAAGAACATACTCCTCTTTCAACAGGTCCCGAAACCAAAGAAATCTAAAATTATGACTTTATGCAGTTTACTTACTTAGCTTGTTGCTTAGCCCTTTTGTTTGTGACGCAGAGTATGAGGCTAGATACACCTTTGAGCTGATTCAGTAGGACTGTTCATTTAGAAAAATCAAATGAATTGGGAAGAAGACTGTGTGTCATGTCCCCCTCCTTGGGAAGGTCAGGATTGTCACCTCAAGTCTTGTATCCCTTCCTACTGAAGGACTTTAGTGGTGTATTAGAATACTCTGACTTTTTTTCATAATGCTGGTAGGTATCTGATACAAATTTCCCTCCTCCCCCACCTCCACCCCCCCAAAATAAATTGAAGTTAAATAATTCTGAAGGGAAATGAATTCTCAACATACTGAATAAAATTCTCCTCTCTTAGGGTTTGTTCATTTTCATTCTCTGATCTCTCTGGATATGATTTAATCTGTTTTAACATTATCAGTCCCTTCACAGATAGAATCTGAATTTTTAATATAAAAAAAGGAAGAAAAAATGGTAAAATACTTTTTGAGCTTTCTTCAAAAAAGGACTGGGATCAATTTTGTTTTTCTCATTACAGGTTCCCTTCAAAAGTTGTTCCCTTACTTTAGAAAAGGTAGAATTTACGTTGATATTATGGTGATTACTAAAATCACAATTTATCTGATTTGTTTTAAATTCCATACTGCAGACCTTTTTCCTAATAATCCTTCCACTTTTTAGTATGGTCTCATAGTACTAAAAATGAAGCATAGTTCATTACAGATATTGAAAACATGGTGGTTAAAATTCTCTTAGCAGTCAGACTTTTTATATGTATTAATGCTTTCTGAGTATTCTTTCAATTGCTCTGCATTAATAGCAGCTTTTAAAAGGAGTTTCCTGCTCTTTAATTGTCCAGTCCTACAGTCTTTCTTTCATTTGCCAGTGACTAATTCAAAAATAGGAGCTTACTTTATGTGCAGTTTTTAGGTCACCATTAAGCTCTTTGTGAAAAAGATTGAGTCATATAATGTGTTTTTTACAGATCAGCCCAGATCTCAGTTGGTGTCATAGAATGTCACTATAATACAAATAAAAACATTAATCATTCATGTCATTAGTTGCCACTATTACTTTCTACCTTGATGTATTTCTAAAAAAAAAAATTAAATACAAAATAACCTCCTCAATCCATCCAGTCCCTTTCGATGAGCTCATTTAGCTGGTGTGCTCTTTGCTTGCTTCTGTACTGATAATTTGTCCAGTAAAGCTCAGCCGGCTATCTCTATTCTTTTCTAGTTGTCCTCCCATTTTCCATCTCATGTACACATGTTCTCAAAAGAATTTCTATCCAGGATACTGTGGCAGTAAAAAGGGAATAGCAATGAAAGACTCCATTTCTGTTTTGCCTTGCATTCTTATAATTCCTCCCCACTTTCTGTCAGTATAACCCTTGGTGGTTGCAGCCTGTAGTGTTTCAGATAGCTTATTCCTTTGTGCTTCATTTTCTTTGAATTTCTTTGTTCCTTGCATTGTCTGTAGCCTTTACTCCACCTAAAGTCAATAGGAGTCTTGATATTGATTTAAGCGTGGCCAGAATTTCAACAGAAGCTCTTCTCCTGTTATTTTTAAGACTGTTTTGTTGCATGGGGTTTTTTTTAAATGCAGGCCATTAAATATGCATGGTGTTTTATAGCAAAATAAAAGCACTGCCTCCCAAGAGATTTCAGTCTCAGGCCCCATTTCGACAACTCATGTTACTAGCCTGGATCCTGCAGGATGTCCTAGGTGTTGAAGCAAGGGTCAAAGCAAAGAACCAAGTACTTGAATCGCATGGAAATCTGTGCTTGGTTTTAAACTGCCTTGCTGAGAAGGGATGGAGGTAGGGGCCTGATGCTTCACGGAACTGAACTGTAAATGTTGTATGGAAATGAGCAATAAGGGATGAGGTAAGGATTAGAGCAAGGATGGAAAGATGGAGGTGTCACCCAAAAGGTTTTCTGAGTTGGCTGTGCACACATAACATGTGGCTTGCACATCTAAAACTGTTCAGGCTGCTTATAAATAGTATGAGTCTTGTAAATATGAATATGAACAAACCTATGCAACTATGAGTGGTTAAAATACTTACTCCTTTCAGTAGGCACTAGTCTTGCTTCATGTCAAATCACTGGATTTATCCCAAAATGTATAGTTTGTGATGATGACAGAGATGTTGTAGAAGCAGGAAGAAAGTTTTGGAAAGGGGTAGACTTGGGAGGGAAAGATGGACACACACAGAAAGAGAGAACAAAAATACAGAAGTTGAGAGAGAACAAGTCATTTCAGGCAGGGAAACACAAGGTATGGCAACAAATGGAGAAGTAAATGTTCCCACATAAGATGTGTGAGAGAATTTTTTTGTTTGATTGCCAGAAGGTGCTATGGCTGTTGAAGCCTTCTCATCCACCTCTCTGTTCTTTTTTTTCGATGTAAGAAACCATATTATGCCTGAAACAAATATAGCCCTCTTGATCTCCTAGGAACATTCTAATCTGCAAGATCCCTGCACAATTATTACTTAGAAAGAGCCCCTTCACTTAATATGACCTGAACCAGAGTTCAGTCACATTTATTATGTTCCTTCATCTTAGAGTTCTCTTAGGGTTCTTTTTTGGACAGACTTACAAAAAAAGTTGTTCCTACTTCTGCTATTTTAAAATCTGAGAACTGAATGAAAGTTTCACCTAACCATAAATAACAATGAGAATACCTAATTAAACGCAGTAGGGTGGGGATGGCTTATAACCTTGTCAAGCTGATGAAGAAAGTAGCATTCACTTAATCTTTCTTTGACTTGGTGGGGTGGGGGAGTTTTGTGGAGGGTTTTTTTAGGTTTGTTTCTGGATGTCAACACAAGGTCCATAAAGTCTATTCTGTAATATAAGATGGTGGCATTAAAAGAGCAGGTAATGTACATTTGTACCTGCCCTGCTGTTTTGTGCTGGCCTGATGTCAGGCTCCTGTTTGTTGAGAAATGACGTGGAGGTGAAGTGGTCTTGTTGAGTCCAAGTGATTTATCACATGGCATGGCGCCAGCACTTGCTGTTACACCAAGCTGTCAGTTTCTTTGTTGTAAATTAAACCACATTTTGCAACCTGAAAGATTTTCAGAGCTTATTTTCTAGACAGATTTTCTAGCAATACCTTGCAGGGCAAACTGGGCTCTCTTTAATCAGAGTGTTTTGGGTTTTTTTTAATTTCAGAGTTTAACAAGGAGTGTTCTTCCATTTCTAGAACTATTAATAGTGAATATACATATCTCAGACAAGTTTCTGTGGTTTCAGTATAAATCCTGAAAATGGGGCATTTTCAGTATCCCCATAATGACCCTTCTTTCACTCTCCCTCATGGCTTTCTTAGCTGAAAGAAGAAGAAAGGAAAACAACAGCTGCTGACTCTGAGGTTTGGTGGTTTTACAAGATCAGGGATTATAATTTGTGCTGCGGTATAAGTATTTTTTATTTTGTCCTTCATCTCTATGGAAGAATCTGCTTATTGTATTATGAAAAAAATATTTCTTCCTGAATCACTCGGGTGTAGACCACAGACATTCAAACCCAGACAAGTACATTGACTAGGACTAGTCTGAGTCAGACGGAAGATGAAGTGGGATTAACCATTAGCTCAGGCACACTTCCTCCTGGTCTCAAACACTACAGGCCCAGTCAAAGGGAAATGTAGAAATAATGTAGTAATGAAATAATTTCTCATTCTTTCTGGCATTCAGGTAGGTGAGACAGGGCAGACAGAAGAAGAAAATATCCTTCTTCCTCTGGTAAGCCTTGTAATGGCTCCCTGCAACACCAATACCCCTGAATGAAGACAAGAGCAGAAAAGGTGAGGCTGCTGGTTAAAGATGACCCCACTGACTGTCTATAGGAGTAGATCAAGCTGAGTTAAGACAGGCTTGTTCATATTGTTCAACTGTAATAGTTGTTGTTACATATATATTATATATATATAAAATATATTTTTATATATGTAATTATTATTATATATAATAAAGTGATTGCTCTGGACTAGCTAGTATTTTTCCACACAATGTGGGTATCATTTAGAGTTTGGTGCAGGCTAGGTAGTTTCCCTGAAAAGCATCATTTTGGGGAGCGAGAAAGGTTGCTGCTAGAGGGACACTCAACATGGTGTGCCAGTTGGTTTCAGGGACCAAGAATGGTCTCTGGCTGGTTTTGATCTGTGCTACAGGTGTAGTTGTTGGCAGTAGGGCAAGTAGGGCAAGAATGGCAGCCTTGCAGGATTACTTTCCAAACAGCAAAACAATCTGTGAGATAAATCAATGAGGGCACTGTTCTCTTGGTCTGTCCAAACAGGTGGAATCTGGGAATATAGTAGAGAAGTCCTGTGGTTTTCTCCTTTATCATGCCATGTCTTAAGACTATGTCTTAAGAACATACATCCACGCAGACACAAACAGACAAAACAGTAGCCTCCTCTTCTCTGGAGTTGCAGCCACAATTCATCTTCATTTTGATACCAATGGATTTTTTAGGTTTCTTTGTTTTTATTTAAAAAAAAACATGTCAAAAAACAACAAAACACAACCCCACCGCAAAACCTAAACCAAACCAAGAATGCCATTAGTGGCAGATGAGTCATTTTGCATAGCTTTCAAAATCTATGTCTTCATTATACAAATCAGTAATGGCATTTGTTTACGTATCCAGCTGATGACCAGCAGTATGCTTTACTTTAGGACCCATCCATTGCATTATCTGCAGTCTTCTCCAGGGTGATATTTCCAACTGTTATGTTTTCCTCCTCAGCCAGTCAATGGCAATCACATCTGTTTCTCCCTCTGTGGTATGTGAATTGGGTAACAGGGAGGGGCTGCAGGTTTTCAGCTGTAAATGTGTGAAGGGCAAATTTGTTTCTGAAAGTAAGCAGAATCAAAACTAAAAGACTGAGGGTTTGTCCCAGATTAATTAAAAGATACGTTTCTTTCATTCCTCTGCAAACTGTCTACCGTTTATTTTGTTGACGTCACATGTCATTTGCCTACAAGCAATTTTAGCCTTGGACTTAATGCTAAATTCTGTTCAGTATTTCACCAAATGCCTCTCAGGACTGTTGCCAAAAATATTCTCTTTCCTATCTGAAACTGACCTGGAGACTCCAATTCATTAACTTCCAGCATCTAGCCTTGACTACTGTAATTCCTTGGTTTGCTGGGCTTGGAGCCAAATCAATTGGCAGACTCCACCTTAGTCAGAATTCAGCAACACGGCTTCTGACCCAAACCACGCCAACTCTATATCCTCCCTGTGCGGTGAATCTATATTTGAAAGCATGTTATACATTTACTGTAACAGTTTCCTTTACACTGTAATTTTATGGGTGAAATTTTTCTTTTACCCTGCATGTCAACTGTCACACTCTTACAGAATTTTTCTGAGCTAAATTGCCATATATTCCACTCTTGCACTTAACAGTAATTTAGTGCAAAGCCCTTTTCATCCTGTATCCCTAATTGGTGGAATTTGGAGTGAAAATCTACATAAAATCTGATTATACTTTTTGCCAGCCTTCAAAGACTTTTATTTCTTTTAGTTTCCATTTTGTTTCTTTTTTAATATAAGGCATTATAAAACATTTGATTGCTGGTGTTCTTTATTATTGTATACAAGAAATTAAAAATAATCATGTATGCATGTCAGCTGATAATGTAATAGGCCAAGGAAAAATTGAATACTTCTAGTCTCCTGAATCCGAGGAGAAATTTCAGCCTTCACTCAATCATGTATTTAAAATAGCCTGTTTGATAAATGTAATGGAAGGTAAAAGTGTTCTCTCCACCTCTTAATCTACCGACAAGGCTATACTCTGGTTCTCATTTATTTCTGCTCTTCTCTGGTAGTATCGTTTTCAAATATCCTGTACCAAACATTCTCTTGCCCTGGAGATATTCTAGTTTTCCCTTTAATCCAATCTTGTACGCATCTTCCACAGGCATCATTTAAGAGATTTCTATTGTTGTTGTTCCTACCTTTTCTGGTTGTTTTTACATTTATACTTGACAACAACAATACCCTATTCTGGTAGCATGTTTTATGGCAACAGAAACTCAGTTTTAAACTCTCTTTTAATTTGCTTACTATGAGGTGGCACCTCTCCTAAAGTGTATTGTAGATACACTGCATTTGTTAAATGTTGACACTTGCATATCACTCTAGGCTTAGTTGTTTGGGTCTTTTTAGTTATTTATAACTCAGCAGAAAAACATTTAGGTAATAATCCTTTGTCTGAAACATGCCACATAAATTACCAGCTGCGGAATAAGTCATTAGGAAAGATGCAATCATTTACATCCTGTAAGTTATATTGATAGGAAAAACAATGGCATGGTACGTACCCTTCCAGAACAATGCGGGTTTTTAAACCCTGATTTAATAAGGAAACAGCTTTGCATATGGTCAATGAAATTTTGATATAGAATGGAACTTGACAACAGATGTTTCACAATTAATATTTCATGTAACTTAATAATTCTACTTACCAGTCACAGTTGACAGTATAGTGCATCCTAGAGTTCAAGATGCCTTAGAGAGATAGATAGGTTCTGTTATCTCATTTTTGAAATTTCTTTTTGGAGGTCAGGAAATAGTCTGAAAACCATGGTCAGCAGCAAGACCGGGAACACATGCTTCACTTAGATTCTGCAGATATCGGCCCAAAAGCTGGGGCCTCTTTTTGGCTAAACTGTACCCAGACGTGAAGGGAAAATGAGTTAACTGGTGAGTTCCTCAGCTAGTATAAACTCTGCTGGCTTCCCCTTAGGGATGAACCTACCATCCTTATGGGCCGTGTGCTGCTGGATCACTTACCCATACAAATTTGATCCAGATCGTTATGTCCTGTCTTCCAATTACCCAAAGCACAGGAGTTATGCCAGCTTTAGGCTTCCAGGGTGTCTGTGGGACAACAAATGTGTCAATACAACATGAATTAACCTGTGAAGAAATGTGAACTGGCAGAACAGGTTTATGTTGGATTGACATCTCATAACACATGAATGCAGGATTGTGATGCAGTACAAAAAGATGTAAAGCCACTTTTCTGCACTGTCAAACCATGGCCATGGCTGCTTTTTAGCTCTAATGAAATGCTTGGAGATGTTTCATTCTGGGTTACCTGTGGGTGTTTGCAACACTTTGTAGCCTAGATTGCTGCATATATTGCTGTATGTACATTGACACTACTTTGAATAGAGTAGTGGGATGTTGGTCTTTGATATGTACTGATTTAATATTCTCATCTACATTTCTCTTCTTTTTTATTATCCCTAGCTGCCTATTGCACAAAGTTTCTTTAAATGCCTTGGTTTATAGTATCTAGTACTTATAGTATCTTACCTCCTTCCGTTTTTTTAATTCCCTAAAGTTAGTTAAGTGAAGGAGATCCTTTTTCCGCTCACTTTGTCTACTGCAGTTATGCAAGAAAAACTGTGACATCTTCCTAGCTTGTGTTTTCATTGAGGAGAGTTTCTGAAATGATCAGATAATGACTTTTGATAAATCTTAGCACCTGTTCACAGAGTAGAAATTAAACACTTTAACGTTCAAATGTTTTTTCAAAATTCACATGATCTTATTAATACCTGTTAGTGGAAAATGGCAAACCAGCTCTTCCCTCCTATCTATGTGAATCTTTTCTACTTGAATTTCCACTTGCAAACTAAAAACAGATTGTTAATTAAGCAAGATTTTCTGAGCACCTGGGTTATCAACCCAACAGTAGTAATTAAATTCTAGCCTCAGTTTCTATACACATAATAATAGAGTGCTTTAGCATTTTCATCCTTTTCAAATTAATTGAATAAATATATCCAGCATAACTTCCTTGATACATCCACCCTTCACTCCAAGCAAGTTCTAATAGGCTGAAATTTTCACATCTGCTGTTAAAACTTGAACGGCTCACAAATGGATCAGATAATCCCAGTAGTTTTGAGGTTCATTCTTTAGTATAAACTACATATAAGTATTCATTTGGAAAGATTACATTTATTTTCTCTGGCTTTAGAAGTTAATTAACCAGCCCTGATGACCGCAAAGAAAAAATGCTGTGATTCAAAATGCTGTAATTTTCCTGAATCTGAAAACAGCCTGCAACAGTGGTAAAAAAAGAGAATAGAAGAAATGTGTCCCTATTCAAATGAGCAGGGTTAACTTTCAGATCTAGAGGTGAAAGGTACATAACTGACTTACTAGGTGACCTCTCCGTTTTAGGAAAGATAGGTTGCTATGCATAATAAGATCCTCCACACCTGTGACTTGAGGGGAGAAGGAGGGCAGCCATCAATCAACTCAATAAGAGACCAGATCAGAAGGCATTACAGCACTCCTGCCACCAGTTCTCAGTGAAAGAGGAGGGAGGGAGGCACTGTAAGCTGGAGCTTTACAAAACATCACTTCAGCCGAGGAATCTAAAGAGATAAATACCCAAGAACCTCGTCAAAGAGGTGAAACCTTTTTCAGTTTGAGTTCATAGGTCAACACAGCTGCTCACTCAGGAGCACAGCCCAAGTCATTTGTAGAAAATCTGGATTTCTTGATGGTCTTGCAGTTAATTGTTCTGGGATCAAGGCAACTTACATCTTGGCCAAATTACTTTTAGGCAGGTTACTGTTTTGTAAGGACAATGTTGCTTGTTACTGATGTGAAGAGAAAGAAAAGAGCGTTGGGAGAAAAGGTTCTGAATTAGAATGAACAAGTAGCTAAACTTAAGGATCTTAATTGTCCTAGATAATTGACTGAAGTATTGATGTCTGGCTTCAGAACAAATGCATTAGCGTTGAACGAGGGAAGCCCATTTCAGATTTCTTCTTCTTATATGTACAAAAATGCAATTGTTCTACGTAAACATACGCAGGCTGCAAACACAGAGCGGAATGATCTACCACAGGTGAGCCTGTTTATATTGAATAAAAGAGAAACAGCAGCTGCAGCTACAGAATGCAGCATTAATCTGTAGTTTAGCCCTTCCCATCTGCTGACAAATTCCCACTATCAGATAATCACTCTTCAAAGCAGAGCCTGCCTGTCTTTCACGCTTTCATTTGTACAGCCTGCTCATCTGTACGCATCTGCCACAGGGGAACGTGTGTCAGGTTTATGCCTTGAGTGTCATTTCTATAGTCACATACCTATAGCCACACACGCAAAGGCATGTGGCTGTGCACGGAGTTGTAGCAGACATCACAGGGAAGCAGCTGTATGCCTGGTTTTTAGTACATAGTTATAAGTTGTTTGACTAAAGTTATGGAGTCAGACTTGAAGGGAGACATCTCCAACATTGATAAAATGTAAGTACAAAAGACACATCATTGGATGGATATTGATGATGTTGTTTCAGTAATGACATCATCCATAGACTCCTAGTGTCTTTGCTTTGCTTCTCTATAGTGATCACAACATAAATTGCTTGTCTTGTTTGACTTCCTTGTTCACCAAAGTTGAGCAGATTGTCGCCGTTTTCAACGCTTCTACCAGACAAAAAGCTTGGGACCATTTCTCGAAAGCCCAGCGAAAGAACATAGACATTTGGCGAAAGCATTCTGAGGTTGGTGATTTTATTATTACTTTCTATCCATCATCTCACAGCTGGATTGACACAGAACGAGTGTGATTGTAGCTGGACATAGTGTATTCAGCAATATTTACGGCTACCATTTTAGCTGTTAATCAATTGGCCATTATACAGTCTCATCTACGGTATGAATTGCTCCCATTGCTCTCATTATGATAATAGTCATTAAATAACACTAAGACAGAGAGCAATGTGTTTTTATTTTTCACGCAAAATTTGGGAAATCATTGGAGAATTATGTTTACTATCTAAAATAATGAACTGAAGTAGTGAAATTAGGAACAATATTTCTAACTAAGGATAGAATTAAGAATTATTTCTGAAAATTATCTTTTTAGGACATCGTGATCTGTTTTTAAAAGAAATATTCTGTAGCACAGATTATTCTTTTCTGATTGTGCCATCATATAAAATAAAAAATAGAGAACTTCTTTCCTTAGTAATGACTTTAGCATATTAAGTCCAGAATTATGACATATTCCTTCTCATTTGCTTTATGTTTATCTTTTAAAAAGCAGATACATCACTTGTATTGATTCTAAGTATTATGCTTGCAAAGAAACCAGTATAAATGTAATCGTACTACCACACAGAGTTAGCAGTATGGGACTGTGCATGTGTGACTGTCATAAGCATGAGCAGAGGAAATGGGATTCTAACTCCTCTTGCTGCAAGTGGCAGCAAAGGAAGTGCTAGACCTCATCCTGTGTTTTGGTCATCCAGCTTTGGTTTTTAATTCAGTATAAACGCTATGAGCCTGTATTTTAAAAAGTAAGTACGCTGTCTTTGTTTTCTTTCTTTTTTCTTCCCCTTTTTTTTTAAAATGAACAACTTACATACACTTGGTTTACCTTCATGTAGTACAGTATGTTACTATCACAGTCCTCTAAATGAATTTTCTCTGTCTCAGAATAAAAACTTTAGAAGGTAAGGTGCGTTTATTTAATTATTTTGTAGTACACTTGTAAAATAAGTGTTGTACATTTAGTTTGAGAAACACTAAAGTGCTGTGATATGAATCATTTGGATAACATTTTAAGTGCCCATTAACTAATGCTAAATTACAGTTGAATACCAATGGTGCCAAATGTAACATCCACATGAATACCAAATGAATTCTTTATTATCAGTGCTATTATGGTGAATACCAAATGACTTCACAATAATGGGACACTTAAAATAAAATGTTAGCATAATTTATTGGTACAAAAACTGTATTTTGCATTTTGTTCACAAATATCGCATATAAGTAGTGGATAAAGCCTTTGTTCAATCAAAAGTTGAGAAGTTGGGGTTGATGTTGTTCATGTTTGTCTTATCTTTTAGAGAAGTATGAAAATATGGTTTGTGAATAGATTATTATTCAGATTATTATTATAGATTATTATTCAGATTATTATTATAGATTATTATATTAAGACCATCCCTTCTTGAACTAACTTTCTGTAAAGGGATGTGGTGTGTCATTCATTTGCTGGCTTCTGAAATCTCTAAGAGTTGGATTTTCCAGAAATGTTAATTTACTTCTCATTTTTTTCAAATGTTATTGCTTTTTGGTTTTCTAAAACAAACAATTCAAAAACATATGAAGACTCTCACTAAACCAAAATGTTTTAGAAATGTCTGGTTTTCGGATGTGAAATATGACAGAAATGTACCAAATGGTATCTTTGATTTAAATAATATTTTCTAACTATGTCATTATCTGCTAATTTAATTTCCTGATAACCTTCCCTTTTTTTCTGAAAGATTTGCTAGAAACCCAAACCCAAAGCAAACACTCATACACATATACATTCTCTGTGGAAGATTATTGGCTTTGCTGATAACGTAGACATTGATACATCAAGGACATTTATGCCCTAGAAAACAAGTAAATGTAAGCGCATCAGCTCATGCATGCAGTATGCTTCTCCAGGAAAATGTACAGGTGGCCTTTTCCAACAAGGAATTAAGAAATGGCTTGCTAGTTTTTTCCAGAGGTGCCTCTGATTGCGTGAGACACTGGTTGACAATTTACCTTTTTAATCACTTTTTTAAAATTTGAAATTATTGCCATGTAAAACACTCACTAATTAGCCTCCTTGCCTTTGCTGGGATTAATGGACACATGTACATTTATCAGAATATTTGAGATCTGCCGATGAACCAAGGGTACAGCTCAAGGGAAACGCCTTCCATTTTTTTGCACAGTCCCTCTCTGGCAGTTTATTGTTAATTGCACGGAGCATTGGTTGGACTCCTCAATGCTGTCTCCTCCTTCCATGCGACTCTTCCTTGTTTCAGAGATTTCAAACCACCTCTTTGGGAATTAAGCTCTTTGTTGGCAGAAAAATTAGCTGTCTGCAGACTGAAAAGGCCTACACTAATCACAGTGCAGCATCCTCGTGTTACACCTGACAGGATTATTAGGACAAAATAGAGTCCTCTCAATCTTCTCAGCACTGCCATTAGAAAGCCAGCCGCTACACCCGCGCCAGCTTTTCTACCCAGAACAAAGACCGTCTAGACTCCCACAAAGCCCGTGTGGTTGCTGAGCGTTTACCTAATGACATGTGCAGGAGCTCCCTGCCCGCCTGCCCTTGCAGCGGTTGCCCAGAGACCGGGCTGTCGGCACTGGAACTCGTTTTGGATCAAGATGCAGAGGTTTTCAGGACAGTGTTATGGGGCTTAGGCTTTAAAATCCGAGGCAATCTAGGCAAAGGGACAGAGGGTGAGATTCCTACAATAGTCACCTACAATATAGAGCACTCCCTCTGCACTGGCTGCTCTCAACTCCCTTTACTATCAGCAGAGGGAACTAGGCACTTTTAGGGTGTAGTTAATATGCCTTTAAGTGTGGAGACACCTACACGTGGATGGATGAACCCTACCCCAAGTCTCAGAGAGAAGCAAGAATTATCTGTATGTTAAGCAGATTGACATTCTCTTTATCAGTCTCCTTTATACACAATTTTTGGCATTATCCCTGCTGTTAAAGCATTCTCCTATGTGGAGACTCACTTTCTTTTTGTTTTCCCTCAGTGTTACCTTTAAAAAGCTCCATTCTTTTGCAGGAAGAATTCCCTGTGCTACTGATGTTATAAATATTCATATACAAGTGAATATCATTACAATGATAAATTATGTATAATTAAAATCAGAGCAGTATTAAAACCAGATACTAAATAACACATAATGACTTTATGGAAGTTAGTACTGACAAAAGGTTGTTTTGGGTTTTAGGAGCTCCGAAATGCTCACAGTGAACAGCTCATGGGAATCCGCCGGGAAGAGGAGATGGAAATGTCCGATGATGACAGTGGTGACAATCCCAGTAAAAAGCTGAGAGTAGATGATTCAGGTAAAACCAAATCCCTCTATAATGTCAAGTATATACAACTGTTGTTTCTTTAAAGGCAAACAAAAACTCACGTATGAGAAGTGACATATTAATAACTGATTATATAAGATAGTATCTTATTTTAAACACTCATAAATTAGTTATCTGAATGATGCAAGCTGTCTCTAGGAACTGTCTGTCACCTGCTATGATCTATAACAATGAAAATTCTCCAGTTCTGCCCTTGCTGGAAGCATTATATTTCTTAAGCACGCTCTCTGCAGTCTTGCATGACAGTATTTCTTTCCATGGTTGTAGCAGTGTCTTATTATGAGACCAGTTGAAGTTCTGTTTCGGTCAGTATGCTCTACACCTTACCTTTCTTTCCAACAAATACATAATAATGTATAAGCTTTCTAACAAATACACCATATCTTTTTACCTGTGTGTTTTGTGAAATTAACTTATAAGGGTACATAATTCACAGTAAGTTACTGCATACTGCATTTAATTTGACCCTTGTTAGATGGCTATCATGAAAGAAGGAACAAGGGTGCGTGTAATATGAGTAAAGAAAAGCAACTTTTTCAGCCTTCTACAAATCTCTGCCATCCAGGGAGGACAGCAAGAGGTGGCTCAGAAGCTGCCTGAGTTACTAACTGGTAACATGATCTGGATGTATCTTTTTCTTGATTTCTTGACATTGACTAGTAAAATTGTGAGTAGCTAACAAGGATTTGCTTGTTTAGACAATCATCTTCAGAAAGAAAATTTATAGAAGCTGAAGCCAAAACATGGCTGGGAACATCCAGCCAATAGTGAGGTAGGAAGTGACTAGGAAGGTAAAAAAGGAGAGTAATATGGAAAGAATCTGAGCATCTGATGATGAGGAAAAATTTGATCTAGCCCTTTGCATACAGGCACCATATTAAGAAAGGAAAGAATTGAATCCATTCAGTGGTTTCAAGTCCTTGTATGCCAGCACAAAGGTGTGAATTCAAGCTCACATAGAGAAGAGCTCTTTGGCTCCTTCTGTGACAAGACGCTGTGTGAGGTTGAATGAGGAGTAAAGACCAAAGGAAGGAGTGTCATTCTAGCAAAGTAATTTTTACTACATCTCTCTTGAGGGGAGATTTAATATTTTTCCTGGAAGAATATTGCAACAATAAAACTGTAAAGGGCAGCCTTAATTTTTGCTTGGCTAATTGTTTGGATTTGAATTTTCTAGGCACCACTAGCAGAATGTTTAGAGAGTGGATTACTGCAGACAAAGTGCTGCTAGCAATCAGAAATTTTTATGAATGTCTAATCATTTTAACTTGACTTTGTCCACTCTTACGGAGGGAAGTCATTAGCATTAACAATGGAAAAGCAGAGCCAGAAATACACACAGCCTTCATGCCAGGAAAGGAGTAATAATGTTTTGAACTGTCATCAACTCAGCTAGGTTTAACATATGCATGCTGAGGGCAGAGCTATGCCAGTCATTCTTTTTATGAAGAAATAAAAAGTGTGAATGTTTATTGTGAATTTGTGAAATTCCTATTCACAAATAGGAAAGCATGTCTGGTTTTCTTCCATGAAAAGGGACATTTCTATCTAAAGTTTTGATATCTGAGATTTCTACAGCATTCCATCCTGAACAACTTCGGTTTATTTGTATTGTTATAATGGGGGCACTGGAGTCTCCTCAGTGATAACAGTAGCAAATCCAGTACTGCGTTGCTTACTAAATCAAAATTTAGCAATATGAATCTGCTTGAGTACTTGTCCGTCATTGTCCATTGTACCATTCATCATCCTCTTGATCTTAGTGGAGTTGATCCAGCCTGCTGCATATGTAGTGTCATCCAGTTCTAAAATTAATTTTAAAGGTTTCTTCTTCCAACATTATGCTCTCAACTAAACCAAATGCATTTGATTCTTCTGTCATTGATGGAGGGATCATGGAGTTAAACCAAAAAAAGTTATTGGGTATAAAACATTGGTAAATGAAAAGACAGTTAGAGAAAGGCATTTATTTTTCCCATTTTTATGTACAGAGAAGTGAGAAGTGATTCTTCCTTCTATCTTTTAGCATTTTTCTGTGTTAGCTGTCTTCTCTTCTTTTTATTTTCTTTCTTTCTGAGTATGTCATTCCAGAACCACCTCTTTATCTCACTGGAGTGGCTATTTGTATTCACAGTAGCTCCTGTTCTACAAAGAATGTCTTTTAAAGAATCTTTTATCACAAAGAAACAATTCTACACAGTAAGAAAACACTGGCACTTTCTTTATTTTTAACCCCTTTTGTTAAAATGTTTGCCTAAATGCTTAGCCATGGAAAGGGCAAGGCTTGAATAACACAAAGATATTGTCCCTCTTCAATTCAAGGACAGCATGTACACATAAAGGCTTAAAAGTCAAAATCTGAAAGTGGCTGAAGCAATGAGACCTGATAAATTGATTTGGATAGTTCCAGGACTGCCCGTTCTGCCACCCCAATGATTTTCTTGAGGACATCATTGTTTTTCAGCCTGCTCTATTCAACAGTGGGAACAAGACTCCTACCATTCCCAAAGCTACAGCAGGCGACAGAGATTTCCCCTGAGCTCCAACACCAGTGTCAGGTCTTTTTTCACCAGTTCACCTAGTACAAGGAAGCTTCATTAATTCCACGATTTAGACCGGGTCTTAAGACCTCATTCTGTCTTGGTAAAATGTAGTTTCAGGGGTCTCCTAGTGTAATTTCTTCTGTTAGTCAAGCCTTTTTCATTCAGAAACTCCACTTCTGTGAGCATCTAAATAGTATGGTGATGAGTGTGTCACATTTCCTCGTAGCTAGGCCAGTTAGAATGAAAACTCTCCTCAAGGACATGTGAGGAGAAATCGATTCACCCTGAAAATAAGAGGGTGGATTCCAGCTGAAACATTTGAAAATGCAGTGCAACACATATAAACCCCAAGGCTGTGCAAAAGGACTTCAGTGCATGAATCCTTATCCAGAATTGCTGGACTTCAGGTTTCAGAAGAACCTTACAGTGCACTGAGGCCCTTGTACACAGTAAGTTCTGGGGATTTGGGGGGGATGATGAAAAAGTTGTTACTAAGAGTGGTTTGCATTTTTTTGTCAAGTTGTGCAAGATACTAAGTCATGTAAGAGATCAGGAATTAGAAAATCTGCTAATAGCAGTTTATCTTGGAAGATTTGGGCTTGCTACTTGTTGACAATACACTTCAGAGCAACTTGTTGCAAAGTGTGTCACTCCACTCAAATCCTCTTCTTTCATTTGCTCTTCTAGTTGTGTATGAACTTGATTACTGATATCAGAGCTGGAGTGCAAACTGAGACCACCTGTCTTCCATCCTCTAGTCCGTGTCGCAAGGCTGGGGCACTGCCTCATGCACAAAGACCTTTTGCTCCTCCAAGTGTTTTACAGGCCATTCGCCCCAGGCTTAGATAGTACTCTGTCGTGTGCAAGCTGAATCTTCAAGGGAAAGAAAGGCATTGCTACTTGCTTGTTCTGTTGAAGAGCATCTCATACCACTGCAAGGACCCCTCGAAGAGGCCCCCAGGGAATTCTATAGGTTGGGTGAACTATTATACATGCCTTATTTATAGCAAATCCTCCTGGATTCACAGACTAAAGGCCATTTGCATTATGGGGAAAGCTGGCAAAAGGTTGACATGAGACTGAGTGAATCTCACATGAGATCAGCTATTGCTTTAGAATGAATTATTTTTTCTTGTTGTTTCAAAATTCAGCATTTAAACAGTGATTTTTCTGCAATGTGGATTTTGGAGTTTGAAAGGGACAAGAGGATTGCTGAAGTAAAGCTGGGAGATTGCTAAGAAAAAAAATAATGATGATTGGCAACTCAGTTAATACATTTGAAAGTTAAGGTGCAGCTACGGAAGCATTAGCTCAAGGGGAAAAAACGGGATTCAGCGCTGGAGTTTAGAGGATATACGAAAATCTTCAGAACAATCGGGATTTATGGATGCTTCATCTCCCACCTGCTGGCACTGTGAGTAAGGATCCATGTGTAAAAGCCTTCAAAGTAATTTTAAGAATTAGTGAAGTGAAGCTGCATGTTGTAGAAAAGAGCTGAAGTTTGGTTATGCCTAGAAGGCACCTGTAATTTTACTTTAAGGGGAGGTGGGTTAATCTCTTCTGTTTGTAGTTCTCGGCAACATGCCATTAGTTCTAGCAACATCAACTTCACCAAGAGATCCTGGCTGGCACCATGGAAAAGAAAGAAATGCACAGTGCTTGCAGAGAGATGCAGGAAGGATCATCATGTGCTTAAGGCTTCTGACTGGGATCCCAGAGCTCTGGGCCAAATCCCAGCTCTGCTACATACCCACGGCCTGGACTAACCAGTGAATTTGTGTTATCTCAGTTTTCTACTATCAGATGGAGGCAATGATGCATTTCATTCAGCCAATGCCTCTTCTGTCCACGTAGATGATGAGCGCCTTGGTATAGGGCTCTCTCCAGCTCAACAAACTTGCTCATTGGTCTCCTGGAGCATTTCATCACCATTCTATTACTTGTGATGCAGTAACTTAATAACATCTAGGGGACTGCATGCAAACAATGAATTGCAAATTATGTAGTGCAAGCCCGGTTCGAACACACGATTGGCACCGCTTTCCAAGTCAGGAAAGAATCCTCTATGGCAGGATTTTCACACATGCCTAAAGTAGGTGCCAAACTTAAATATTGAATCTCTTTCTGTCTTGAACGGTAGCCTGGATCTTTAACTCTCTCCTGAACTGCTCTGTCCTGTTTGCAGCGTCAGCTAAGTCACTTGCTGTAGGGGACAGGCTGAAAAGTGGACAGTCCATCTCACAGAAGAATGAAGGTCCTTGTGAAAGTCAGCATTTGAAAATCGCACCCTGGTGCACACAGCATAAAACAGGCTTTGTGATATCGTTCATAAGTCTATCTTGACAGTTGCAAGCCTGGCAAGTCTTCAAGGAAAGCCTGAAACAACACCGAAGTGATCTGTGTGATGCTTATTCATCTTTTCTCTGAAATTCAATATTCTTTTTGCTTTCTCTAAGGCTTCTGTGAATGCAGAGAAGCACACATGGAATGGAAACTGTGTTTTATAGCTGGATTATACTGTTAGGAAAGCTTTATATAGCTTGTTACAACTTTGAATAGAAATTTCTGAGCCCCAGCTGTGTGGAGCTGAGCTTTGCTCTTCCTTTTCTTCCAACTGGCTCAGTGTCACAGCAGATCTTATGTCAGATCTTCTTCCTCCTGAACCAAGAGATCAGATATTTATCCCTTCCTTTCTTGTAAGTCTAATCTTTTGGGGTATATGGGAGATTTTGTTTTAAACAAAAGTCTGATTTATTTTTCTGTCATTGTCTCTCCATCCCATAGCTTTTAGGCATCAGATTTTGTGAAAGGGACACTGGTATTTAACAAGCCTATAATTCGCCCAATTTCCATTTGAACACTTGATAATATTTTACAAGATAATGTAAAATAACACAATGTATTTACTTTAAAAAATAATGGGCTAGCATTGCTTTTTCCTCAAATAAATCAATACCGTTTCAAAGCCGTCAGCAGCTGGTGTCATAATCAGCCCTGCAAAAATAAACATATAAAGACGTATGAAGAGGAAAATAAACCCTGTTAACAGAAGCTACTAACCAGGTTTTATAAGCAATCTTAAAGCAAAGAACATATTTAAAATCTTAAGCTCTGAATTGTCACCGTACTGACACAGTATAGTATGTGTCTGGCCAGAGGAGGCAGCTAAGCAACTCTTTCGAGCTCTTTGGAGTGGAGTAACTTCTCTTTGAATGAAAATGCTCTGGACACGGCAGACAATCAACTTTGCTCCCTGGGACCATCAGGGATGATCACAAGATGATTACTCCCTCTACATCGGGAAAAGTCTGCTCTAGTGTCTTTCACAGCATGCCAGTTCAGAGACGTTATCATCAGGCAGACTCCAATTTTGTGCCTGAAAATGCATCCCATTTTTCCAACAGCTTTTACAAAAATAGGCTGAAATTCAGGAAGCATGTAGGCAGGGGCCTAATTTTATGCCCCTGGTTTTAAATCCATTTGGCTCTAATAATGCTTCTTGTGCAGCTGAATTTAGCAGAAATACCTGGATGAATCAGGGCTGAAGGTAGTTGCCAAGCCTGTCTATCCTGGGAATAAAGGCAGCTTTGTCCTGTCTCAGGTACTCGGCCAGTTCCTCTGGATCACACGGAATACATTGGCTTTGGGATGAAGATCTGTACTGGTCCTTTGGACACAGCGGTGAAGGGGTTAACCTAACTTTCAATTTTTAGAGGAACCAGACACTTCAAAGGCCTTTTCCTAATATGGGGTTTAGAAGGATGTCCCGTTTACTACAAAACAAGTCTGTTGTGCTTTGATGCCTTTCAACTGCCAGAAATACTATTATCTAGATTACATTTTATCATGTTTTCTGGGTATTTCATGCTGATAAGATTTTATGCAGGATCATTACATATGAGAATAGATTTAATCCTGTTTTTAGTAAGCTTTAAGGACACTGAGGGATTATTTATGTAATAAGATGCAAAGTTGCTATGGAAAATGCTATAGCAACCCAACATCTTCACAAAACCAAGCAGCCACTTGTGACAGCAATCTAAATTTACATTTATTTTAGTGTCATTTTATTGACATTCTTAGTATCTCATTTTGACAGCATGTTAAAATATGTTTTGCGTTCATGCTAGAACAAAATTAACAGCATGTTGTGGAATGAAGATGATGCTTATAGTTTTGGGAGATAATTTTAGCATATTTCATTTTGTGTAAATAGCATTAAAATAGTAGTGAAAAGAAGTGTGGGTGCATCCCCTGTATTTGTAATAGAGCAAACAATGCACACTGAAAGTCATATCTTACAAGTCAGTGAAAGCTAAACTGTTTTTATTTGCTTTATATCTGAATGAAAATACTTTTAAGAAAGAAATGATTTTATTATTAGAATTTATTTCAAATCCTATATCTTTTATTATAACTTTCCCGGTTCAGGATACAGGCTATAATTTTTCATTAGATTTCATAAAGCAGGGCATAATTTCTGAATGTGTAGACTTGCAGTTTGATAGGGAATTGCCCTATTTAAATGGGACTTTTCCAAAAGGTAGGATAACAGTACGCTTTGCCCCTTAGGAGGTTAAATAAAAAGGGAAAGAAAAAACAAACACAAAGTGACAAAACAGTCTGAACTCTGTCCTGTGCTCATTGCAGTTAATAATGAAACTTCCATTGTCTTCAATGGGAGCAGAAGCAAGCTCTGTATATTGATTTTCTCCATCCTCCTCCATTAAGAATCCTGAAGTGCGGCTGTAACATTGTTGAAGTGGGATGTTGACAGCAAAATCAATAAAAGACAATATTAGAACATATGCTGCTTTCAGCTTCCTCACAATCTGATATAGCTGGTATTAGCATTCTTCTCTAAAATTACACTTCATGCTTGCTATAAAGTGACCTTCCTTTTAGTGCCCTCTCCATTATAAAACTTTTGTGCTCTGACTCTCATATTTAGCCCTCAAGAGAATGAGCCCTGTTTATAATCGTGAAGATGGTTGATGCTGAACAGAGCATGAAGTGTGGCTTCAGCTGAAACCCGATTTCTGACCTCCAATGAAAGATCATTTCTATTATTGTTTAAACTAAGCTCTTGGGTTTAGGTTTTCTTAATTACCTGCCCTTCATGCCCTGTTGTTTTGAGAAAGCCTTCTCACCCCAGCACATTAGAGAAGCTTGCAGATATTGCTTGAGGTGGAGATTCAGGTACCACCTCATCCACAGTTAAATCCAAGAAACATCAGCCATTGCTAAGGTGTCAAAGGAGACCATGAATAGAAAGCAGAGCCTTTTCCAGTGTCAGTACAATCTTCTAAACTCATCATTGCAGGTTTGGGGAGCATCCTTATGTCATGAGATATGCAAGGATGCCTGAAGTTTCCAAAGCATTAAAAGCTTCCTTTTCAAAGCATGCAGCTTCTCGTTCCTTCTGTGTCTAGCCGACTGGCAGTCTGTGATGTGGTTGCGTGCCAGGAGTTAAAAACACACCCAGCAGAGCTCATGCTTGAAGTTGGATGGCCACAGAAACTCCCACAACTACTACTAGTTAATGATGCTGATTTACTTAGATTCAAAGGAGTTTTGTGATGTCCTGCTCTTTGGTTTTGGCTTAAAGACCATCTCAAAATGAAAATAAGCTTCTTACTAATGACACATATCCATAGTATAGCATTTTTGTGAGCAGTATATCGAAGAATGGGTTCATAAAGTTGAAAGCTAAGTGGATTCAAAGTTGCTTGGAGGTGAGGGATCTTCTTTTAATCTTATTTGGTTTTAGTTTCATGGCAGAGAGAAAACAAAAAGCAGTCCTCTAAAATGTGAAATGTCAGACTGAAGAACTAGATATCATACTAAACCCATAGTATTTTATTCCACTTCTCCACTAATTCTAGCTTATGACTCCTTGAACACCAGCATGCCAAACTCCAAAGGAGGAAAGTTTTTTTCTTCTATATTAAAAGAAAGGTGGTCTGATTTGTTGTTTGGTTTTGTTTTGTTTTTTAAATTAGGAATTCTAGTTGCCTTTTTTTTTTTTTGCTTTCAATGGGCAAAATAGTTTGCAACCCTTTTGTTTATTTATTCAGCCCTCCACATATTTGATGCATTGCAAGTTTAATGAGGTGTAAGAACTGTGCCAAATACATCTTTACAGCACTTGTATCCAGTGATTGCTGAGCTGCTCCTACAACTGCCAAGTGCCCACCTCACATGTCAACCAGAGATCTCTCTGAAGAGATTTGTGTGGTTGCTAGTCCACAACAACAGTTTCTTCATTGCTTCTTTGTCATGTATCGGATGTAGACTGTCTTGCCTCTTAAATTTGTCTTTCTGGAGACAAGTGAGCACTTTTAACACTGAAGGAAGAACATGATAAAAAGCAATAGCTCTCCCCGTGTTGTTCTATTATCAGATAGTCATCCGTCTCATCATCTTTTGTTGATAGGTTTTGAGATGCCTGTGCTATTAGACCTTGATCCCACAAGATACTGCCTGCTGCTCAGTGTTTGCACTCACCTTTTGCTCAACACCCACAGATACAAAGTCCTAAGCCATGGCTTACCCAGAAAGTCTTGTATAAGGAGTATTTCATAGTTATCTCTTCAAAGTTACATGCTTTTTGCAAATTTCAATAAATTTTCTGTTTATGAAAGGACTAGAAGTAACACTAAGCTCTGTAGAACCCTGTCATCTGCAAGTTTGCAACACATTTTATTTTTCAGTAGCTGAGAAAATACCTTCTAAACATGTTAAATTGTGGAGAAGCACAGTGGCTTCTGTTTGCAGATACTGAAGGCAGGGTGAAGGGGAGAAAAGGAGGTTTTGCTTGCAGATACAGTTCTTCTGGACACCCTTCCATTCACATAAGAGATAAATGTCTCAAGAAACGCTGTCTCTGAATATGAGAGTCAAGAAATTACAAGCTTCATGTGATCGTTTGCTTATGCCTTCTAAAAGGGTAGAAACATATTCCCATATTTAAGATCCATCTTTATCTAAGGCCAAAGTAACCGAGCAAATGTTTCAGTATCATGCACAATTTTGAAAGAAAAATTAGCTCAGCCCTCCAATCCAGTAGAAGGTCAGAGAGACAGCTGGGTAAATGTTCTGCCGCAACTTAAGGTGCAATAGAGTTTTGTACAAAGGTGGTTCATCGTCCCATTTATAGAAAGCACTTTACATTTACAAACAAAATTTGCCTGTTATAAATCAGAACAATCTAAACGAGCACAGCCACTTAAAACTCATAGATCAACCCTTCCTTGCCTAACGAGTGTGACAATTTGAGGGATTCACGTGCATGCTGTCAAGTTTGTTTCCAAGTAGCGAAGGAATTTAAATACTTCATATTTATAAGCCCTGCAGTTTCTTTTTTTCAAGTTGTCACATTGGTGCTGGGCCTGAATGCAATTCCTGTTTCAAATGACAACAGTAGCAATGCAGCCATGCATCTTGGAAATGCCAGTGTTTATTGTTTACGTCTGAATAAAAATATAGCAATTACTTTGACTCCTAAGGAGTAACCATCAGTAACCACCTATGCAGAGGGTTACCTGCATACAGTAATGTTTGGATATCCTAATTTATGTACACACATACATACAATCCATTTATGCAATATACATAAGATTAACATAACATATATGTGAAACACTGAGCATTCATCAACATCTCTTGCGCTATGCAGAGTTCAAGTATCTCTACCCTCAGCTGAAAACCACCTTTAATACAAGCAGTGTTTTTCCATTACTAATGTGGCAGAGGATCATCAATGCCACTTGGCATCTCTCTGAAACCAACGTTTTTCTTACTTGAGCATGCTCCTTCAGCCCCTTTGAGACTAAAAGCTCCTCTGTTCAGTTTTAGTGTTACAGGAATGCAGTCATTTTTTAGATACCATTGCTTAGAGGAAGAAGTCACTTCTCTGCTGGCTGCTTTAAACCATAGCCTCTGTCAGTGTTTCAACAGCTCTGTTTCTCAGTTAGGGAAAAGAAAGCAGAACATCTAAAAGAGATTCAGTACTTGATTAATTATGTTTAACTAAGGGGGTAGCTATTAGAAAACTTAAAGCATAAGTATCTGAAAAATTCATCTCATCACAAACCAAATGCTCTAATAAGCAGTGGGAAGGAGTGATTTTTACTGCATTTTTAAAATATCCAAGAACTGCTGCTATTTTTGATCAAAGTTATACCCCTACATTTTCTTATCACGGCTTGCTTCCTATGCCTCTAGTTCAAGAGGAGAACCAAGCGGGAAAGGCAACACAACAACCAAGCCAACTAACAGTCCATCGGTCAGAGTTGTCTGTGCAGAGTCAACTCTTCCCTCTCCTGTCTCCCCTTATGCATATGACAAGTCAGTCGGACTTGGTACATATCATGGGTGGTGGTAGAAAAAATGCAACCCAAAAAGGAGAGGGGGAAAAAAGGGCCCTTTACTTTAAAGAGGTGACCTGGAGAAACTAGTCTCAGTGGGGCAGATTAACGAGGAACTGTCAAAATATCATTTATGAGCTATGCAGATTCCTGCTCTCCAAAGAGATACTGTCAAGTAAAATAGACCTAAAATGTGACAGGCTTTGGTATTATCGTAACAAGGTGGTCTCTTCCAAATTCTAAACATGCATTTCGGTAATATGATGCGACACCTTTGTAGGAAAAGTCCAAAACACTTAATGCTCCAATTTACCTGGGACAGAAGTGGGTAAAAGGGGACTGGAGAATGTACTATAAAATGAGTGGGGGAAGAGACAAACATCTGGAAAGGTCAGACAAGTGGGAATTACAAATGAACAAAGATATGGACTCGTGTTAGGAGCTGAAGGAGGAAGTGAACTGAACAGAACCAGTACAGAGGTAAAAGAGAGGAAGGTAGGAAGAGAGGGCTAGAAAGATTGCTTTAAAGTGGGACATGAGCCTTCTGTCTTTTGAGCCCTTTAGAGAAAGCTCATTCACTGTTCAGGTGGGTTTTCTGCAGCCATGAGGTCTAGATCAATGATCCCAAACAGAGCTCCTGAGCCGATGATTACTTGTGAGACTGTAGTAAGTAATCTGCATCTTTTTTTCCCTAGGACTGGCGAAACCGGGGAGATTAAATTGCCTTGTTAGTCTTCTTAATTAAAAGTCAGAGTTAGTGAGAGTATGGTGAAATACAGAGAGCCAGCACTGATCCACAGTCTAGAAAGTTTGGAAGCTTCTAGTCCAGAAATTTAAGCAGAGGTTTACAGTTAATGATCTCTCTAGGGCTTTAAATGAAAAGTCAGATGTCTTGAGACTCATCATAACACCACAGGAATTGGCAGCACTGCTCTCTGGGGTATTCTTAGCCCACTGCAGAGCCAGCATTTACATGCCATTTTTTGTTATTAGGCCCAGCTGGACTGCCCTCCCTTTCCCTACACCTTCTTTGCTATTTATGAAGAGAGATGCTTCATTACACAAGAAATAATAAGCCTTCATAAATTACTGGTGAGGCACATGTGTGGTAAACCTAGGAAAGAACAGTGCTGTTGCTGAAGGCTGCTAAGTAGCCAGAAGTTTTGTAAACTGAGAAAGTCTCTCTTCAGAACAATGCTTTGGTTACTCAAATGTTACATCTGTCTGTACAGGATGATGCAGTTAAATGATGGTGCAACTTTTTTTTTTTTTTCCTTTTTTGGCAGCATCCTTCCATTTACTAATTGTTCACCAGCAAGTTTAATGTGAATAGTAAGCCTGAAAATAATTCTCATGAGTATTCAATTTGAACATCTGGTATCATCATGAATATAACTGGTATAATGAGCCTCTCTGCATTGAACATAGGCTGCGTGGTGAGGAAAGGACTTTGAAGCAACGGCACCTGAGTAAAGCAGGTTTTGTAAAAAACTAAATCTCCCTCCCAGTGTGTGGGCCTGAACTCCCACTAACATTAAAGACAATAACCCCTCCTCATATAGGATAATTAGTGCCCTTAGAGATTAAATTGGCAAGTACTGAGATATTCAAATGAAGTGTGCCTAACATTAGAAAAAAATGTGGAAATTGCTTCATTGTTTGGTTACATTATGTCTGAAGTGGGAGAAGAAAAGCTGTTCATGGCTAGGTTAGATTCTAATTGCCCCAAATTATTTATTTTTATACCATTCTAATTCTGTTTTCAGAGTTTATTCTCTAGCTGCTTTCAAGCTTCCACCAAAAGATTTTATTTTAAAAAGCCAAGTGACATAGTCTAGTTTTGTGGCAACATGGGAGAACAATGGAAGAGGCATTTCTTAAAGAATGCTGCCTAGGAATAATGTTGCTTTTATCTGCTAATAGCAGACATATTTCTATGCACCCATCACTGACATCCAAGCACTATTTGTGCTGGTTATCAGGTATTTATTAACTGTCCATAAAGAAAAGAAACTGTCCTCTAGGAACTCAAGGCTATGGATCAAAACCGCTTTAGATATTGGAGGACTCAGGAGCCTGACATTGTAAAGTGGGCTGAGAAGATGCCTCAATGTGACCAAGTCTTGCTTGTTCAGAAAGCTTCTTGGAGATACCATCAATAAGTTGCTTTCCCAAATGCCTTTGAACTGTACGCAGAGCATGTGTCACTAAAACTTGTTCTCAACGCTCAGCTTTTATGGTAGGGTTCACTAAATTCAGGTATGAGACAAGTGGATCCATACCTGGGCAGTTATAGATAATAACGGCATCAGGATCTGACAACTAGTGGAGATTACAGAGGGAGGGTCAGCTTTGACAGTTCGTGGTGGAGACATAGGTTAACACTTCTTCAGTTGCTCAGTGTGTGCCCCCACCTTAGAGGCCATCCAGCTTTCTGTCTGCAATGAGGACCGTGCCTTCCTTCCCTCCACCTCGCAGACGTCCTGCAAACCTGACCTTCCCACCTACCTCAAGGTGTGGGTCACTCATGGGCATCATCCCATACAACTCCTGCACTGAGTGACCATGATGGGACACTCAAACTGTCCCACAAAATGTAATTTCATAAGGGCTGGAGCACTGAGCTTTATAGGGTAAAAATGAATGAGGGTCCAGCAGTCCCATCTAGGCCATGAAACTGAAAGGCTTCTGCCTTCTAGGCAGCTCCAGTCTCAGTGTCACCCTTTTCTGACACATGCCAGCATACACACACCAGTATCATCTCAGTTTTGCATTCAACATGAAACAGGGCCCATTACTCAATTTTGAAGCCTTCCTCCTTACACACAGTAACTTTTAAAAATCCCACTGCCTTTCTTGTGCCACACGTGGTTGTTCTACCACACTTCCTTTTCTCTTCCTTCATATATTGATCTCGGGTCTAAAATTTTAGTTTGTTCCACCTAGTTCTTCCTAGAATCTGTTTTCTGCCTTTATTCTGTCAAAATTCATACCCAAACCTTGTGACCTTGTGTTTGACTTCTAGTACTTCCTTTTCTTTGGCCCTCACTTGAGCCCTTTCTCAAGATAACACACAACATATTTCCTAACACCATCTATGCTATACTCCTATATTCCTTACAAATGAGAAATGCCATAATTTTATAACTTACCCTGTTTTCTACAGCAACAAGACATAGCTCGTGCCCTTCAAGTTCCTACAGAAACGTATTTCCTTGCTGATTTTCCCCTGGTTGTATTGCTTCACAGTTCACCTATTTGAAAAACAAGCAAGCTAGCTAGAGGCCAGGGATAACTTTTATTGTCTGTATTTATAGTTGTGAACTTGGTGTCCTTATTTCTCTCCTCTTGCATTTGTTCAGTCCCTCAAGCTGAAAACTCTTTGAAGAAGTAGCTGTGTCTTGTAAGATGGCTTTTTTTGACACTGTAAATGCTCTGCAACGCGAGTGATGCAAAAAATTACCATAATAACAGCCATCGTTTTGACAGTTTTTGATGCTTTTCTTGATTCTGTTATCAAAAGGAGCATTATAGAATTTAAAACTTTATTTTCAAGTCAGAAAATTAAGATAATGGCATTAGTAGAACTCAGATGGAAGGAAGATTTGGGAATATATTCTTCATCTGTTTTCCTCCATGTCACTGTATTGATACATTGGCTAAAGTTCCAACACCCTGAGAAATTCTGCTGAAGGGGTTAGACCAAAAGTCTGAAGACAGACAAATAAGCCCAGAAGTTTTCAGTTTTATGATCTATTTCTATACAAGAATAGAAGAATCTATAGAAAAAAATCTATAGAAAAAGTTCTGCTAGGAGGACCTAAGGGAAGTCTGTGTTCTTGAATTTACAAGAGGTTTTTCTGTTATTATTGTTAGTGTTTGCTCGTTTGTTTTCCAGATGCTACTTCCAGATTGCCTTAGAAAACCTACTGCCTATGCATTTCTACACAGTGTGCAAATTAGTAGTCTGCCATTAATGTTACCTGTAATGTTATTAGGGCATCATCTAATAAGAAATGTACAGTGCAGGTGTATGTTAGTAGAACTGGTAGAAAATTTTGAATTCTCCTTAGTTTCCTTAATAAATAGACAGATTCAGAGACGTGGGGTGTTCACTTCTTTTCCTGGCCATATAACATGAGTCATAAAATATTACAATTACCCTGTATCACCTGTGAAGACTTACTCTACGTTGGCTTCAGTGGGCATTATTATGTTAAATGCATTATTCTGTTAAATGGTTAAATGCAGTCATGGTGTACCAGCTAAAAGTAAAAGGTACAGATCAGTACGACTCATAACACACTCCTAATGATCCAAGATAGATGCCCTAGAAAAATAATTATTTGTTTCTTCTGAGACATCAGTCAATGAGTATGTCCTTAGACTTCAGTGGATTTCTGATCAGCCAGTCACTTCTTGTTTTAAAATGAATGTCTTTTTGATTTGGGTCTAGCCTGGGTCCATCACATGGAGTCTATCTTGCCACTGAGGCTGTTGCCAAATTGTGTATAGCACTTCTGCCTTAGCACAAGGAAATCACACTAAACTCTTAGATGTCCTCAAAATATCAATGTGAAGGTTTCCCCCACTTAGATATGTCTAATCTTCCTCCAGCTGCTTCTCTGGGACTGGAAGGTATCATTTTGCACCCCTCAGTGAAAATGCTGTAAAGCATATCTTGAGCTGGTTTCCCGCTGTGTTTATTTAGGTAGGAATATTGTCATCTGCTTGCAGCACGGGCAGCTATGTCGGATTCTTGTCAGAGTTTTCTTTTGATATGGCTTCCTTGTATATAGTTCTTCTGCAAATGATTTCAGCATTCGTTGTCTTTTTACCCTAAGATGCTTTTTAGAATGTCTCAGAGAGGGATGTTGTAGGAGAGTATCTGAACTACTAAACTTAAAATGGCTTGAGAGGTAGCATTGAGCTGAGCCAAGTAAACTTTTTTCCAACTAAAACTACATTCATTATCTTTGTCAACACAGTCATAGCAAACATTTCTGTAAAAATTTGAAAAATACTTACTTTCTAAAATGAAGATTCCCTTTTCCCCATTAAATTATCCTTTGATTTTAATGTAGTATTCAATTAACTGTCTTTCTTTATATAATATGTAATAATAAATTACATGTGTAATTTCTTTATATGGTATGTAATAATAAATTACATATTATCATATATAATTATTATAAATGAAAGATTATTTTAAACAAATTATAATTAGTTTTATATATAATATTTTGTTTGGTTTCAAAGAGACACTGGTCTGAATCCAGGATTATATTAATTTTACTGTACAAAACTGTAAATATCTTAATATTATTCTTATGTTAGGTCAACACAAAGAATAATTCTGATTTTGTTTAAAGCAGTTACCCCATGTTGATTGAGCTGGAGCCCCTGAGGTCCACCAGATGTCTGTCTTTGACTTTCTTTTCTGCTAACCGCTCCGTCTGCACGTTAGGAACCAACTATTTGTAGCTTTAAAATAAATAGCAAAGGAACTAAATGTTTTTAATGTTGTATTGTTCGTGGACTCTTATCTATAATTAATTCATTTAAAAGCTTGTGACAGTTTAGTATTCTGTTACAATGCCGCTGTATGTGTTGCATCCTCCTTATTTAAGGGCATATTTCTACCTTGGACTATGTCTTTAATGGCTTACTGTGAATGGCTGGGAAGATCACCAGAGTGAACAGTAATGTTGATAAGAAATTGTACACCTCTGGGAATCCTGCCTACTATCACACACTTATCTCTGCTGTATTCTTATAGATTGTTTGGGATATTTCCATTTTGTCTTAAAATAGATTGTAACCTCTGTCAAACACACCCTTTGCCTTCTGGTGTCTGCAATCTGGAATAATTGGGCAGCCATCCCTGGATGGGACTTCTTGGTAGAACTGCAATGTAATCATTGTCATATAGGTTTTAATAAGGTATACTAAATGTAATTTTAAAATAATGACATAAATTAATGGCATTCAGAGGTGCAACTCTGATTTTTTTAGCAGTAAAAAAGCTGTTTTGTATTTCTACCAGAAAAATGGTCAGGAGCAGTTACCTTCACTGCTCATATATACTGTGACTTGTTCCATTTGGATGAGTTATTTTTTAAACCTTAATGGGTTCATCACCTGCAGGTTTCGTTTGCAATATGTCATAGCCGTTTCCATTTCCCCTAGGATTTTGCTGCCCCTGTAGCAAACTTCCTATGTTGTCCCTAGCCCCACTCAATAGCCTGAACTCATCTAGAAGGACAGAAAGGAGAAGGCATTCTCCAGCTGGGCTGTAGTATGACCCAGAAAATACACAACAGCAGCCTTTCTAGGTAAAGCAGCCCGAACCTTGGCTGAATCTGGGTTCTGACGCACATTTCAGTGGGGACGATGATTAACAAGTACATAGGCCTTACAACCTCCACTTATACAGCAGCTCTCAGAAGTTTTTTAGGAACTGGATGAGGTGATGAACAGCTTTACTGCTCCCAAGCCACTGTAAAAACTTGAGTACACCCACGATGGTCTCCTTTCGTACTCTCAGAGAGCAGAACGGTAGGCAGTTTCTGGCTAGGATTGAGTATTAAATTTAAAAAAAACAAAAGCTTAAATTGTAGGAGAGTCTAATTAGTAGGAGTAAGAATACAAATGCCAGAGAGACTTTTTACCAAGGTCTGCAGTGACAGGACAAGCTGCAATGGTTTAAACTGAAAGAGTGTAAGTTTAGATTGGACATAAGGAAGGTATTTTTTACAATGAGGGTGGCGTGACACAGGAACATGTGATCTAGATAAGTTGTGAATGTCCCATCACTGGCAGTGTTCAAGGTCAAGTTGGACGGGGCCTTGAGTGACCTGATCTGGTGAAAGATCTCCCCACCCATGGCAAAAGGGTTGGACTAGATGATCCTTAGAGGTCCCTTCCAACCCAAACTATTTAACTTTGACTTGAGTTTTTGAAGTTTTGTTAGACAGAGGTTTTTATTTGCCTGGCCTCTTTTTTTCTTCCCACCCCCACCCCCCCACCCCCTTTTTAATTATTGTTTGTTGGCTCTTACCAAAAAAAAAAAAGAAAGGATTTCATCCTCTTATTTGCCCATTGGACTCATCATTGAAATTTCTTGAGGGTAAATTTTGTCATGGAAGGATGATTACATGCTTTTCAGAACAATTTAATTTGATGTAACAATACTGTAACTATTGCTAAATCCTTCAGAGATATTCTGTAGAATACCCAAATTAAGAGCAATAGCCAATCCATGCCTTTATTTGAACAGTAACTAACTGTACTTTATTCTGGATAATGCATTTGTACTATTTTAAAATTAGTAAAAATTCTTTGAGAAAAAGGTAGATTTATCCTACCAAAGATAAAACCTTTTTATTGGTAGTGAGAGAACGTGACATTCTATCTAAGTGCAGCTATAATTTCGCAAACATGTTGAATCATGTTATCAGGGGGAGCAGAGAACTCTTTATCTGTGGAAGGTCTAGTCAAGAGAGGCCTGACATCAAATGGAGTTAATATACAATTTCCTATAATTTGGAGTTTAACCATATTGCTGTTGTAAGTGGGCAAGAAAGAATTCTGTGATACCAAGCCTGAAATCATTTAATCAGGAATGTAAATCAGTTATGTGCTTCAGTTACCAAATGTTGATAGAATATCTATGGTAGATTGTTGTTTTTTAATTACAACTGCTCTGTAATGTCACTGTGTTACCAGATTCCAAGAAGGAAAATAGTGTAGTATGGCAGTTTGCTATGCAAAATGACCACTGCTGCTGCCAAGTATATCTACTACCAGGAGTGGGTTCTTCTATAGGATGATAACCACATCCCTAAAGTAATGAATGCCACACTTCCCTATGTGTATTTATATTTGGATAATTTATTTAAATAATGTTCCTAGTACATGTTTTATAGCCTTTTGCCTTTTGCTACACAAATTTTAGCTTATATTGCAGACTGTGCAAGTCATTTGGCAAATGTAATTTCCATCCCTGCATACTAATCGATTTCTTCACAAACACCTGCTATCAGTTATGATAATAAAAATGCCATTCTAAATTGAAAAGGGGCCAAATGGAGCTTCCTAAGGAAATTACTTAAGTGTCTTCCAATGCCTTTAATGTAGTAATGTTCTTGTAGTGCCAACACTTTTTTGAGCATTTGCATTTTATATAATTTTACTCTATTACATCATTTTTCTGTCTAAATGGTTCCTCATAACCATTGCTACGAAGTAGTTCATAGTGAGGAGATTGGAAAGGAATTTCTGTGTTTCCTCTCACGGGATTAAATCCAGCAACTTTACGTAGTCAGAATTCCTTAGCACAGATTTGATTGGAACATCTGGCCATTACACTACTATAAATACTGAACGGCTGTATGTGTTCCTCTAACATCACTGGGAAAATGTAAAGTTGGTGGGTGCTTTGCCGTGAACTGCATGCCAGTTTCTTCCTAGAATATACGCCTAAATTTAGCAGCCAGATTGCAAGTAGCGTTTGAATTATCCAGGGTCACTTTATGGCTTCTTCCATCCCAGGAAATAACTTCCCAATAACAGTCTTTGCCAGAATCTAATCATTTTCAGCTCTGCTGGGTCTTGTCTCAGCTCCGAAATGTCTCACTGGCTTTCAGCTGTATTGTCATCTCCCCTGACAATGTCCTCTGCATTATCTGTAAGGAAACAATCCATTTTACTGATTTCTTCACATTTTCATTTTCTCTTAGCTCTAGCTGCCCAAGCGTATGCGCTAAAGGAAGAGAATGATAGTCTTCGATGGCAGCTGGATGCTTATAGGAACGAAGTGGAGCTCCTGAAACAGGAGAAAGGACAGCTCTTTCGAACAGAAGAAAGCCTTACAAAGGACCAGCAACTGCAGTTCCTGCAGCAGACAATGCAAGGCATGCAGCAGGTATTGCCATGGAAAGAAAAGCACAAGTCATCTTTTTTAGGAAACTGGTACCGTGAAGCTATGTTGTACTCAAGACTGTTAGCAATGAGGGTCCTGATTTCTTTTTAGAGTCAAAATCTTACAGATTTTAGATGGGAGAAAGAGGGGGGAGGAATTGAGGACATATTTAAGGATAGTCATGTTAGGAGTCCATAAACTGTAAACCCATTGCTCATTCAACCCCTTTTGCATGTTCTATTTAGGAGCAAATTACTTTGATACATCCCTGATTGCTCTTCTCACTTAATCCAATTGTCCCTAATTCTGCACAGAAGTTCAAGAAAGTTTGTCCAGTGTGGCATAGCCAGTGCTCTGTGGTGCTCTTTTTTTTTTTACATTTTTCTGCATCTTTAGATCCGTCTCCACTTCTCAGCTTTGTCTTTTTTTTTTTTGCTGTCTCTTGTTTGAAGATGACTGAGACATCTCCAGCTTATCCAAACTACCCTCCTGCTAACTTGCAAGTGGATGGCACAATCAAGGCTATTTCCTAAGCTTTTATCATTTATGCTGACCCATGGATGTATCATTTTTATTTGGGCAATTTTAAAGCAATGAAACTGCAATGTGTCCCTGCAGGAAGGATTCAGTTTATCTTATCCATTCTCCCTTATTTGTCAGTGTGCTCCTGATGTTGTGCAGGGCAAGATTTGGCAAGAACATTCAGACTACCCCCACTGCTTAGTTTGGTATGTCCATTACCACATAAGCAGCTCTCATTCAACATACATGTGTAAAAATTCATTTCTGAAGTGCCCAAGCACTTGTATTCAGTTGCTATATGACAGAGCATAAAGACAGCAGCTCTCCACGACACTTGGTTGGGTTCCCATCTAGGCTGGAGCTTCTTGAGATGTCACTGCAAAGGTTAATTTTGCCTCTGTTATCTGTGCCTTGAAGCAACGCCTGAGCTCCTCTATCACTCTCGGTTATTAGTCCAGAATGGGACAAGGGAATAGAAGCTTGTCCAGAAGGGGACAGGTTGTACCTGCTTCCAGATTGTACTAAGCTGCTTTTTTTGTGACAAAACCCAGGAGACATTCATTTACCTATGAGCTGCCTGGTTGGACTAGGAATTGCATTGCTACCATAGTACCTGTTGAATCCAAGTGGAAATCCCACCTAACACCAAATAACAAAGCACATGGCAAGCCTGTACGTGTGTTCGTACAAACATAGACCCCTTTGAAACCTGCAGAGTTCTGCCAAACTAGGATGATTTATGGTATAGCAGAGCAGCTCTGAACAAAATAGTTGAAAAATAGGGAGTAAGTCATAGACCATTCAGGAATAAAATCTTTCCTGAATTTAGGAATAAATTCATAAAACAGGAATACTTGAGGTTTCAGGATACTTTAGATATGCTTGAGGTCTATTCACAATCTTATCCTTATATAAACGGATACTTAAATATCACTGACTTCTTTAAATTTAACCGCATGTATAAATTTTGTGCTAAATTTCAGCCCGGTGCTAATTCTCCATTGAAAAGGGTGAAAAGTGAGTACAAAATATTACTAAATCAAAATGCTAGAGCCTTAATGCACATTTGGCATTATTGTAATTTCCTGCCTGGGCCTGGATGAAGGATAATCAAGTCTGTAGAATATAAATAGATTTCTATTGTAACTTCAAGCAAATGTTAATAATTCTAGTCAATAACTGAGACCAGCTTACTTACCTCTCTGTTCAGCTAGCAATGGACTCTGTAGTCCCTGTTCCTCTGAGAGTTCCTATGCTCTTGACAATTTTTCTGTGAGGTACTGAATTTTTCTAGTTTGCCATCTTGAGGTCAGACCTACTAACTCCCAATGGGATATAATTAGAGCTAGCCCAAGGAGCCAGAGAAGACATTGCAGATAATCCAGTCTGACAATATGCTGAGGAGGGCAGCAACACAGAAGCATGGGAGGTGGAGTTCAGGATATTTCGTGGGAAATTCTCAGTCAATTAAGCATCTGGATGATGGCTTTGGATTTCAATGATTAGCCATAGTCATGACACACCATAACCTTTGTCCTTTTCATGCAGTTCATGCATGAATATTTAGAAATAAACCTTTGATTTAGGTAGACTCTGTTTTATCTCAGCTTGGTTTTGTAAATGTTGAGAGATGACAACCTTAGCTGAAATCTATCGGTACAGCAGGTGCTCGGCATCTATGGAAATCAGTCTCTCTATGAAATATTAAACATACAGCCAGGACTTGACTAGTAATAATTTAACAAGACAATCTGTATTCCCTTTTATCCTTTTGTATATATTAGAATTAGTTTCAGACAAGGTAAACTAAATGCTACTGAATTCCTGAACCCTACATATATGTCAGCATATAAAAAATATATTCCTTCTCCTTCTTTACTATTCATTCTTCCCTGCTTTGTCATACATCTCTTTTTCTTCTAACTTTGAAAACTAAAGAGCAAGTGATTTGAGCTGCAGCCTGAACAGCAGATTTATCTGAGAAAAAGTGGATGCATTTTCAGAATCAAGAAACTGTTTGTGAATGAAGAAACATATTTGATGTGAAACAGTAGGAAGTAACACAACATCGAAGTGTTTTTAATGAAATTCTACTATCTATCTGGACATTTTTGGGGATTCTTTCCCACATTTATAGAAATGAGGAAATGAATGCTTATTTTCTCTTCCATCATTCCTACTGATCCAAAGTAACATCAGCAAAATCACACAGATGTTTGCTTGTGAAGTATACCTTATGGGCAGTGGTTGCAACCAGCTTATTTAGTGTTTCTAAAAAAGAAAAACCTTTGGACTAATGACATTGAACTTATGGGGGTTTTAGTCAACTTCCTTCATCAAACTGTGTCACAATTTAATTTCATACCCACTGTGAGATCTCAAAGAAATGGAAATAATGTCTTGTATCCATGGTAACAAATGAGATACACTTTACCTGATTTTGCGATGGAAATTGAATTAACTTGTCACTGCTGCATAGGTGGTGTTGCCTTCAGTTTAATTCTATATGAGAAAACACACACCAAGCAGATAACTTTTTGCATGGCTCTATTTTTCCAGCAGTGTTTGGTATTATCTAACAAAGTCTGTGATCACAAGGAAGGGTGTTTTAGTTGTAACTATTTTTACAATACTTCACAGCACAGCTCTAAGATTTTTTTGAAATCTTGTCTCTCTGTCAGAAATGTTTTACCAGATACATTACTGTAAGTAATGAAGAAAATACCACCTCATAGTGTTGCTTAATGCTTGCTACTATAAGATTCAGTTTGCAGTGGGTATATAATTTCTCCAAATTTTAACCATTTGGGTTAGCATATTCTATGTAGTGTAGCAAGCAAAATTCTTTTGCAAAAATTCTCATCAAAATGTTACGGCCATTCGAAGAACAAAGCATGAAACTTTGCTTTTCTGTTTATTGCCCACCAAAGAAAATTATTGAAATGCACTTGCCACCTTCATGCTTTGAAACAGGGACTCAAATTTGACAGTGAGCCACTTTCCTTTATAAAATCTAATAATGTTACAAGCCTTTGAAAAATATCAGTTTGCCCCATAGGAGATGGCACTCATTAGCTCATATCTGAGTAAATTTTAGATTTTTACTGGTCATCTGGGGTTGTTCATGGACCACTGCCATAGCACAGCTGTCAGTGCAATGTTTTACCCCTCAAGTTAGTCCTAAGGCTCTGAGTACACCTCCTTTAGCATGGCTCTCTAATTAAACTAGTTCTACCTTTTCATCAGGCTTAATTGGCCAAGGTATGGGGCCACGCTTGCATAGCTGTACTGATTCCTGAACTGGTTCATTTGCCTATAGGCTGGTAATTCTGCATGGTGCTTCTTTGCATCATATAAATGTATGATGATGTTCTTTCCTCTCACAACTCCATGAGTATGATGGGACAAATTTAAGCTCCTGCAGGCAAAGGTGTCATCCAGAAATCCCCATTTAAACCATGCTTCCACCTATGTTTTCTCCTGGAAATGTACACAAGTGCCTACAGTTGTGCTATTGCAAATGCTGGAGTGTATATGGGACATTTTAGAGGCACCTTATTTCCCCGCTCCTCTAAAGAGACTGATTCATTAGCTGAGCTTGGGTTGATACTCCTAACACACAGCGACAGCACAAGCTTCCCTTTCTTGGCTGTGATGCATTAAAGCCCGCCCATGGGGTTATTTCATGAGCAGGGGATGCCTGAGGATGCCTCTCCTAAAACTAGTGCTCAGGGTGGAAAGCAAGGACAATAGGAACAGCCGTGGGTGGTAGTCATAGGGCTGACATAAAGGCTGATACACTGCTGTGGGTGCCACTGACTCTTATAGCTTGAGATGTCTCCTGTTGATGACCCACATGGGCGTCACTCTGATGCTCCGTGATGAAGGCCCTCTTTTGTTTTGTCTTTTTTTCCCACAAACATTATCAATTCCACTCAAATAATAATGCAGATTGCAAACCTGAGCACTCAAAAGCCAGGAACTGCCAGAATTACTGCCTGTGCACTTTGCTTTGTATACCTCAGAGACCCTTCCCCATTTGGTGCCGCAGACAGAGTACATAGTTAATCATCACCTACTCAATGCCCTCCTGTCCTTGCTGTTCAATATGCAACTCGAGGTCCTACTGCGAAGGCCACACTGCTCCTGACATTTCTTACCTAATGAGGACTAGCTTTTGTAGTTTACTAATCATTTAGCATGTAAAATAAATAGTATGTGCCTCTGAGACTTATACACCTTTTTTAAAGGGCTCTGATAAATGCCAGATGACTTGCAATAATTTTAAGTTTCAGTGTTCATCCAGGGAAGGACAGTCGGGTCAGTCTGAGATATGCCTCACTGTTGTGGTTGAGAGGGTGAGAAGAGCTGATAGAGTGCATCGCAGCTCCTTCCTTACACTCACTGCTCCCTTAAAGGAGGTTGCCCAGGGTACATATTTGGTGACGAGCATTTTGGAGTGCATGCAGCTTCCACAGTACAGTCACTGGGAGATGTATTAGGACCCTTTTGTCTAAGTGAGAGGGCACAAGGGTCACCTCTCAGCTTTTTAAGCAAGAACATACAGCTTTAATGTAATCATTTTAACTAGAAAAGCCAGAGGAGGTTAGTGTTGGCCTCACTGTGCTGCCTTTGAAATGAATTGGATTGCTACGATTCCCAGCTACTCTAGCAGAGCTAGTTCATTTCCAGATGTCCTCACTGAGGTAGCATTTTTTTTTTTTTCTACAAGGAAAGATGGCATTGCTCATATCTTTCCTCTCGTATCCTGTATGAAGAGTAGATTTTTCTCATACAAGTAATGGAAGAACTGACTATTCCCATGGTCCACTCTCCTTCAGTAGAGCAGGGAGGAAAGGCACGTTTCTGTCCAGGATGTTTCAACAGGTGGTAAGACAGGGCATCCTGAAAATTTTTTTTCCACATCACTGTTCTAACCAATCTACCACCTATTAAATTCCAATAAGCCTCAGCTGGCATTTAGGTCTGCAGCTCTCAGATTCTTCACATATTAACTGTTAACTGCTACAGTCGTTCCTTTCTCTCACATAAAAACTTTCCAAAATGTCAGAAGTCACAGACATGCTGTTGGCTGAAAATTGACAGATCTGGTGCCCTGTGAGTGCCGTGGCCATTTTAACAACCATTTACCTTTAAATATACAGGTTCTAGTAGCAGTTTAGCACTGAAATTAACATCATTGTTCAATAGATGGAGCATGTTATGGCTGCATTTATTAATATACACTAAATGCAGAGGAGATTTGTAGTCTTTTTTTATCCACCTACCTTTTGCTCACCAAACATCTATTCAGCATACAACCCACCCGATGTACTTACACACAACTATAAAATGATTCTTTTCCAAATTCAATATTAAAGAAAAGAGTAAATAAAAGAGACAAAAAAGTCACCCCTTTTATTTGCATTTTACCTGCTGAATAAACAGACCAGAATAATTAAGTTGGAAATGTTTTTTTCTCACTACTCTTGCAGTATGAATACCAGTTAGATTTTTCTGTTTTCCTATAAAAGATGCACTGGAATAGTAATGGCAATATTGATCAACACTGATAATTTTATAGGGAATGGATACAAAATAAATGCGAAGGTCTGGACCCAATGTTCAGATGTTCACTGCCAGGCCTGTCTCTTCTTCTCTCACCCTATGGTTGGTATTTGGAAACTGGTTAAGAAATACGTCTGCCCCCAAGACAGAAAGAAATGTTTGCATAAGAATTATCTTTGTTCTCTTGTCTTTTTCAGGGCTTTGTACAGTACTGTCCATGTTCAAACTTCCAGAAAATACTTAGTCTGCTAATATATTAAAAAAAAAAAGAGCAGCTGGCAATTAAGTACTAATTATTTACCAGATCTCAGACAAGCCAAATGGGTTCTTCTCTATGTTGAACAATGTTCCCTTACTGAAGGTAGTGTTTGATTTCCCACTTCTGCCACCACCACTTCAAAAATATTAGGGGAAGTGTAAACAAGGGCCCACAGATGATTTAAGCACCATATTCTTGATAGATGTTCTAGTGGTAAGAAGATGGAGGGTAGCATCTTTTTGCCTTCTACCACTGGTAAAGCTAAACTGAGATTGGCAGCAAAAATAAACATGTTGGAGAGAAATAAACAGGTGCACACATTTTATTCAAAATATTAAAGAAATCAACTAATATCTTCGTTAGCATGCTTGTATAGTCTAGTGGTGGTGAAGGACAGATCTCATAAGTTTTACAAACCAGTGATCTTACGTGAATTCTTTAAAAGATCCTAAATACTGGCATTGGCTTGCTGATTACATAGTTTCCAGTTGTGTTTGATGCTATCATTACTAGGAACTCTGCTTCCATTACTAGGAATTGTGTTTCAATGGGAATTACACTGGGTAAATTGATTCTCTTCCCTAATGTCATTCTTATAATTAAAATGTGTCAGGTATTTTTATTCTCTTTCAAAATAGATAAATTATTTCTTCTTGAATAGGAAATCAAAATTTAAAATACCTGATTTAATTTGTTGAGAAAGGATACGCTGTATCATGCTCATTTGCAGTCCCATGAAAGAAAAGATGGAATTATACAGCTAAAATTCCATTGCCAGGTGAGAAGTTATCCGCAATGGACAGGTACAGGTGAAAGGTTAGAGAAGATGATATTGCTATGAATGGATAATGATGTCTTCTTTTGACTGCACATCATGTGAGGTGCCGACTGGTGCCTTCTAGGACAGGTAAGAGAGCAGAGGGAACAATGACACTTACCTGGCATCAGCCCTCTTCCTTTGATCAGGATCAGAGCAAACTGCAAGCCCACATATCCACTCACCTATTGCCAGTAAAGTCAAGGGCTATGCAATATGCCAATCACTTCATTTAGCGAAGGTAGGAGGAAGCTTTTTTGCAGTGGACTTTAGTCAGACTTCTCCCCTCCACAGGCCAGCATAAAAATCAAAGTCCTTGTGTAATCTGCTCTGAAAGTCAGATCCCAGAGAGGGACACTTGATGCTAGCACTAAGTATCTATTAGTAAATTGAGAGAATTTAACTTCTGAGGGGAGGGATTGATTCTGCAAATTTCCTAAGGACTTGGGTCTTTTCCTCATTTGCTGAAAAAGTTTGTAACTGACTGAAGAGAACTTGTCTTTCTTGAGGAGTGAGATATACTTAAGAATTACTTGGCTAAGGAAGGCTGTAGACTGACTCTTAAGCCATTCATTGCACCATCCCTGTTCTCCTTTAATCTGCTGTCCAGCCCTAACACTGCCTCTTGTATTTGGTGTGGCTGAATTACTACACCTCGTAGAAACTCAAAGAAATTGAGAACTAATTATCTGATATCTATTAGGTATTCTTTAGAATCATAGAAGAACGTAAGTCAGAAGGTGCGTCTAGAGATCACATACACCATTCCTCTGCTCAAAGCAGAGGTAGCTCTGGAGTTTTCTGTTTTCCTCAGGACCTTGAGCAGCTATGTTACCAGCACCTCCAGGGATGAAGAGTCAGTCCACAGCTACTCTGAACCTTTATTCAAGTGGTTGGCCACTCTCACCGTGAAATATTTTTCTTATATGTAATATAAATGTTCCTTGTTGAATATGTGTCTATTTGCCCTCAGCCCTTATCCAAGAAAAGCCTGTGTCTCTGTCCGTCTGTCTATTTTCTCTTTGGCATATTTCTCAGGTTCAGTCCTGCCTGTTCCTACCCTGAGTGCTGTAAAGCTATAGGACCTCTGCAGCTGATCTAATAGCTGGGAGAGGGAAGCATGGTAAACATCTCCCTAAGGAAGCAGCTGGACAGTAGTGCCATCATATGCGCTAACCCATCAGGTGTGTGTCCAGCAACCTGGCCCCCTCTGAAGTTGTTAACCTGTGAGGCTAAAGTGTTCAGCACGGTCTTTGCCTCTGACCAGAAAGCCAGGAAAACTCCTTTTGCAGGTGGACACCCAACAAGCAGGAGCTTGGCTGTTGTTCCACATGCAGCCCTTCTCCAGCCCAGGGCAGGGGGGTCGGGGTTTGGACTCTTTTGTCATTGAAAACCTCGTGATTCCTCCAAATAATGCCATCTGCATAGTTCCTATGACACAGGTGGTCTCTGAGAGGTGAGAGGGATGAGAAACGTTGCGCTATTACACTGTGTTTCTTTTTGCTCCCTTAAAAAAATCTACAATATTATTCTTTATTTTAATAATGCCTTGTCATACATTAGAATGGCATGTATGTTGCCCTTACTGCTGCAACATGAACTTCCTTGAGGGCTCATTTTGAAAGCTTCTTTGACTTGTCTTTCACATTCTCCTGTTTCCTTGGTGATTTGTCTGGCCTCCTCAGCGTCTTGTTACTAATGCATATTTGCTCAGCTGGGAAGTCACTTTCTCATTATTCAAGCCTGCCATGTGCTGGCCATTTGTAATATGAAATCTTGTCTGTCTTACAAAAAGAGAAAAACATACACTTCCATACAGTTCATGGAAGTACCGGGAGAGGGATTTGTATTTTTATTTTGCAATCGGTTGTGTACCTGAGATTTCATTTTGATTCATTATTTCTTTTCCTTCTACCTAAGGAGGATTCTGAAAAGAAATTTTTACCATCCTTTCCCTCTGTATTTGTGAACAGCTTCTAAGAATTTTGAAACACTTATTTTCCTTGAAGATTTTTGCCCTTTTCCATTTGACAAACTCTAACTTGTTGTTCCTTCTATAAATTAAAGTTAGAAAAGACAGCAAGGTTTTACTTGGGGGGGGGGGGGGGGGGGGGGGGGGCGGGGAGGAACAATACCAGAATTTGCTAGTATATGTGAGTGTTTTAATTTTTAGGTGAGCTCTGCAGTCCTTTCAATGCCTGTGATTTCATACCTTTTAGAACTTTTATTCTAGTGTAGTTTAGGGGAAAGGTTCTGTGCTTTTGCACAAGGGAGAACTGCTTCCTGGAGTTACTGTTTAGTGTGCAGGCCATGGGGACTGAAAAAAATAGCCTGCCTATTTAAGGCACATAAGTTTTGCCTGCATTTTAGGCATCTAGTCAATCAGATCTCCCTTTTTTTCCTGAGTAAGGATATATTCCATGTAGGTAGTAATATGGAGAGTAATATGCTGCCTCCAAACATTATATGGATAGGAGAATTCAGTTTGCCTGAGTTCACTCGGTGTCTAAGATGGCCATTCAACTGATCTGTCTCAGTTAGGCTGTGTAGGACCATTCCGCTTTGATTGATGTACTCACTTCAGAAGAGTTTGCCACAGATCTTTTCTGGACACTCTGCAGCTACTCCAGAAATGGGAGAGTCTGTGCCTCCTTCCTGTGGCTGAATGAGCTGGGTTTGATGAAACTGCCTGCACAACCTGTGATCAAAGTCAGCGCGCCCACCTCAGAGGCTTTCTTTTGTCTGCTCTTCTTCACTTTCTTTAAGGTCTTTGTAACCTTTTCGTATTTCATTTCAAGCAGTTGTAGAGAAAACTATAACTAAAATAGCAGGGGCAGGACCATTCAGCAGCATAACTGCTAAACTTGTGGCAAATGCTGGTTCTCCTTTTTCATTATTCTGTGAGCTTTACAGTATCTTAAGCACAGCCTCAGGCCCTGTGGTCTCTTCTGCCTTCTTTTTCTTAGCATGCTAAGTTGATGGTTTCATGCTGGAAACCATGCTTTCCTTCTGAGACCCTTCTTTGTCCTGCTAGGCTAGGTGTGACCACAATTCTAGATATCTTCACAATTTGTATTTAAATGTACACTTGTAAGACTGCCTTTTGGGGAGCAATGAAGAACTGTGGGCAGGGAAGAGGAGAGGAAAGAGGAGTGTTTCATGGCTGCACAGTAGTACATAACAGCAAGCTATTACTTTCCCTTTAGGGCTTCTCATATATTTCCACACACTGTGTGGTGTTCAGTTGTTAGCATTCTTGGCCACACTGGCATCACATTGTACACAGTCTGAGTAATACAGCTGGCTTCAATAATGCCATCTATATTTAATGTTTCAGAAGCTGCGAAGATTGGTTTAAGATGGTAATTTTCTGTCTGCGCTTTTGAGATCTACGCAATCTGGATAGAACTGAACTGTCTCTGACAGATTCAGCACTGGAGGTGGTAATGTGTGAAAAAAACACACACCCCCTTCCCCCCCCCATAAAGAAATTAGCTACCCTCTTATGTACAGGGAGGTCATGGTCCTCATGAATGAAAGAAACTTAATGCTGGAGAGTGATATTCCATTTCTACACAGAGTGGCTCCAGAGCTGGCACTGGAAACAAGCTGTCTGTCTTGCATTTTTTTTTGTCTAAAATGCATTAATTGATCTCTGGAGAGACAATCTCTTTCTCCTTTCCTGTCTCCTCTCTGGAAATGCCAGTAAAGGGATATCAGTGACATCTACCAGTTTGATCTGGACCTACTGCATAGCTCTCTTTCACGGGCACCCCCTTGCCGTGGGGAAAGAGCTTGCGTGCCCTTATGAAGTTGAGAGCTATGCTGGTGGTGGCATATGCCTCCGGTAGGGTCTCCCAAGCCTGACAGGTCTCAACTGAAGGGTCAGACAAAGTGTGTCCACGGGCAGGATGGGCTCACTAGCCTTCGGGCAACCATCCTAGGAGAAGGACAACTCTAACTCCAAACGCGGGCAGATGGAGCTCGTTTAGCCCTGCAAGGCCATCCATCTAAGAGAAGGATACTCTAACCAAACCTACGACCTGAGGACTTCGCTGTCACCGTCCAAGCTCGCTAGGCCCTGGCAGATGAACCTCAGGTGTAAAGGGTGGGGCCAGTCTTGCGCACGCTGCGCCTCACCTAAAAAAAAATCCACCGCGCAGGCTTGAAGGGTGTACTCACATTTAAAGCCCTTCCCAAATCTTCATCCGCGAAGCCAAGCCATGATGATGATGACTGCATAGCTTCATTTCTTAGAGTTAACCTGGCAGCCATGGTGGCAAGTGGTTTTGGTGCATGTAGACCAGCTGAGCTTCCAGAGTGGTGCTGGTGGAGCTCTAGGCAGTGCAGCTGTCTCTCTCCAGGATCCTCAGAACTGAGATGAGCACTGTGAGATGCTTTTCTGCTTCCTAACAATGGGATATTGGCTCAGGGAAAAGACCATTGCATAACTTACATGGGACCCTCAGAAAGCCTAAGAATTGCACACTGAGGACCGTTGGAAGACAACAGAAGAACGAGCCAATTATTTCCTGGCTGTGTTACCAAGAAGTCACTCCTTTGCCTGAGGAAACTGGGGAACGGCTGTCTGAATGCCATGGCTGTGCTACAAAGTTGAGGACATCAGGTCTTAAAGGAAATGGGCAGAGAGGTGAGACAAGATTGAAGGAAGGGACACTTTGATAGCTGTGCTGGCAGTAGCCGTGAGACAGCACAATATATAGCAGGTGGAGAGCAGGGTAGCAAATGCTGCTTTGGTGAGTGGGCATGGGGCAAGCTGTGGCGGAAAGGCTGGATGAGATGGCAAAGTAGGTGGAAGAGTATCAGACAGAAAAAGAATTAAAATCAAGAAGAACAATAATTTTTTAATTTTATTGATTGTGGTGCATACTTGCGAACAATCTGAAGGACAGAAGAAATATCTATAGAATCAATTGTTAATAAGCACATTTATGTGAAAAACAAAATAATTCTGAATAATTAAATACCACCATCTTGGCATCATTTATTACAATCTTTAAGGAGAGGCTGTCTGTTTATAAGCAGGCATGACAGCCAGTCCCTGTTACAAAACTTGCCTCATTCCTGCCAGTATAAGATCCATTGCTTCTAACTTTGCCAAACGTCACGTGTTCATGCTGATATTTTTCAGGCTGTTCATGTGTCTTAGGCTGATATTTTTTTCAAATCTATTTTTTCATTTTCCAAAACGAGACTAGAAGGGGAAAATATGCTATTTGGCAGGTATAACTCTTGTTACAACTTCTCGGTGGCGTCATCAATCACTCAGGAAAAAGAAAACTCAGAACACGACCCATGCAAAATTAGCAGGTTCTGCAGCTTTTAGAGATAAATATGAGGGAGAGAAAAAGAAAGAAGGTTAAACCCCCAGGGGATGGCTGCAAGGTTTAAACAGTTCTGACGTCTTTGGGGGTTGGACGGGAAGGTCTCAGTTCTGTGAATGAAAAACCTTATGTGTGACTGGGAACATGGTACCCTCGTTACAGATATTCTGTTTTCCACCCATTTGCTGTCTTTGAAAATATAAGCCTATGCACACACAGCAAGCCTGCAGCAGTTGACAGTTTAACCATTAAGACTGCTGGAAGGTTTTATCTCATATCAAGTGCTTTGCAGCCCATACTGCAACCTAACATACAGTCTCTTACCCCTGGGAAACCCCTGGGATTCCTGTTCCTGTTCCTGGCTGATCCAGAGCTAAGTGCAAAGATGAAGAGCAGGAAGCATCTCTCTTTCTCATGCTCTTGGAGACTGTCTTCCACACCACTTCCTCCCATGCTCGGTCAGTTTTGAAAAAACTGCCTCAAACACAAAACAGAAAAAGTCAGGATCAAAGGAAGATGGTTATAATTAGACTAAATCACAGTGGGAGATCACAGTGGCAGTTGTGAAAGCAAACCAGTAGAAGTTCATGAGCTAATCTGCGGTATGTAAAACCTGGCCACGGAAGAATCATGAGGAGGGTGTGGATAGGATGCGTAGACTGGGGAAGGAGATTTCAGTTCTGGCAGAAGTGTAACAAGTTCAACCCATAAGTGAAACTTGGTTTCCCACTTGTTAACAGTCATTCAGTAATGAAAAGGCTTTCCGGGGTCAGAGATGGACTGGAAACTCACTTAGGATCTTCCAGATAGGAGTTTATATTTTTCTGAAGGATGGACTCTAGAGTTCCTCCCAGAAGCTGGAGTAAAATCACTAAATCAGGAGGAAGGTGTGGTCTGGATGGTGGTGATGCTCTCCTTGGATATGCATGGTTATTTACTTCCTTCAGAGGCTGTGGAGCAAACAAGATCTCTTGTGAGGTTCTCTTCAGACCGCCTAGTTTTTGTAGCACTGAACTGAGACAGTAACAATAATCAGATCCCATGTTTCAAGATTTCAGCTGATTGGCAGGAGATGCAAAGAAGAGCTTCCCTCCCTCAGTACATAATTGGCTAGAGGCACTCATGGTTTTGTGTGAGGATGATTACGTTCATTTTGACTTCTCCCTTTGAATCATCAGAGGCTGGCCACGCTGGTGAGACATAACTGCTCAGAGAAGACTCTTTAGTCTTAACAACCCTTGCCATGTTCAGGTGTGTAAGGTCAAACAGGTTGCAGCAGGGAAGGTGAGGACGTTTTACCAGCTCCTGTTAGCTGACACATCTGTTTACCAAACCTCAAGTGTCTCAGCTAGTGACCCTTGGAAGGGCTTATGCTATCTTTCTGTTGTCTGGTATGCTCCTTTTCTTTTCTGAGGATTTGAGTCCCTTCCTTCTAAATTGCAGACATCAGCTAGACCTATCCTGGGAGACGCTTAATGGGCTGTAATAACAGAAGGTTGCATGAAGTGACCAAATGGTCCCTTCTGGGCTTTGTAATGAAATGTCTAGAGAACTATAACCATGCTAAGGACCTGCATGGGTATCAGTATATGACATATATGTGTGACAGTATACACAAATTCAGTGGTCTTCTGAAAATGTATGGAGTAGTACCCAAGAGGCAGATGAACACAGGCCTAAGGTGGTAATCCATCCCTGGTCAGGAAATGCCAAAGTAGAGCTTCCCACACAAAAGTTGGTTGGGCAAAAGCCTCAGGGGAACAGACCTTGTTATTTCATGTAAAATCTTGACATCTGAAATGTTCTTGTGCTGTGGTAAAGTGAATACACATTCCTGAATGTCTCTTGAAGACTCTTAAGGAGCAGTCCAGGCAGCAAGATCCATCAAAAAGCTAACCCAGCTGGACTGTAGAGTGAGTGAGATATAATCAGACATATACCCACATGTAGATTTACTTCAGTGGCTGAATTAATCCATCATAATGGTGCTCACTTACAAAAGAAATAGACTACCAATAACTCCATCAGTCCCCAAAATGCCATGTTTCCAGGCAGTTCTGAAAACAATACTGGTGTGGAGTCCCTTGATGCCTGGGACTTCCAGTGCAGTGGAACTAGGCCAGGGACTATTTCTAGCTTTGCTATCTGCAACTTACCAAGATGCTGAACACATGAAACAGTGGTTTCAGTCAGCATTACCAGTCCTAAGCACAAGCATAAACTAAGCTTTAGATGCTTAGATACATGGTTAGATCAGTAACACAAGTTGATAAAGTAATTCCTCACTCAAGTAGTCCTTAAAAAGGAGTGTGTTTACAAGCAATATGTTGATGCAGCGAATTATAGTTTCCTTTCTTGATCACTGATCATCCTTTTTACTCTCATGTTTGTCTTCTCTTGCTCTTCAGTGGTGCCTAGCATTCATCACATCAGTACAAAAATATATAATTATTTCAGAATTAATTAAATCTACTGTCTGGCTCTTGACAGTCACAATAAAAGGTTAGCATAACCTAAAGCGAGCCAAGACTAGGGGACGTGGGCTTTTAAAGATGTCCTTGCATCCCAGAATTGTCTTCATAAAAATAGGGTTTGGTCATAGCTTTTTGTTTTGACAGTTCAGATCAGCAGTCTTCCTGGCTGATGTATTGATTGTAGGGCGTCAGTCTTCCTGATCTAATAAAATATCATAGCACAAGGGAAAAAAAGGAAAGCCTTTTTCTTCTTGGCAGCCCAGTGTGAAAGCTTTCCAGAATATTGCTTTGCATAGAATGAAAATGGCTGTGGGCCAATGACTAATTATATAAAGGGCTGTGCTTTTAAATTATTTATGTACCATAGTGTTTACCCTAGTATTATTAAAACCACCGCATATACTTCTACAAATAAGATTTTGGTTCAGATGAATGTGACAGTCACTCTGTGGGTGATATACTGCGCCAGGAGTTTCTACTTTAATGTAACAAATAGCTTAACACACATTAACAGATGCATTACTTGTGGAGCACTGCTGCAGAAGGAGATGCAGATGAAAATAATTTACCTCTGGTCCATTTAGACACAGAAGATTACGCAACAATAATAAATGTAGGAGTTGAATGCAAAGCATTGTTTGAAATGAGGATTTATCAAACTGAGGATTTAAAACCACTTTGGATCCAGATGATGCTAACCAGAAACTTCTTTTGTTTGTGCAGCAATTACTGAGCATACAGGAAGAATTAAATAACAAAAAATCCGAACTGGAGCAAGCCAAGGAAGAGCAAACACATACACAAGCGATGCTTAAAGTCCTGCAGGAACAGGTGAGTGTTTCTGGTGGGAGAAAAATGCTGGCTTAGGCATGCTAAGGGGACAGAGCACTCAGGGATTCACCTCCAAAATCCAGAGAAGTCTGACCACAGAATGTGCTGTGAGCAAGACATAACCTTATCTGGCCTGTGTGTCTGCTCTGATTAGCATCTGTGAATGCAGCTGAGGCTAACACGGAGTTTGAGAAAATAGAGTGAAAAGGAACCCTTATTTTATACTATGCAATATTGAAAGTCATTCTTTGAGTAATATTTCATCTTATGTTATTCTGCATAGGTATCAGTGATGTGTGCTTTCACTCTGAATTAAAAAAATGGTGGGAGAGTTAAATATACCTAAAACAAAACAGCTCTTTCTTTGAAGACTAGTACTGAAAAACACAAGGGCTTGTCATCTCCTGTGTTATTCATGCACATATGAGTATACAAAAAACTTTGTGATAATGACATTTAAAAAATAATTATAAATACACTTATTTAAGCAGAGAGAAGCAAACCTCTGTAAATCTGATTATCACACCTTCTTTGATACTAAGGTGTTCTATGACACTGAAAAGTATATTTGATACCATTATTTTATAAACATGGTGAGATGGATAGTTACACAGCAAAAAGAAAATCTGGTGCTAAATCTGTGAATCTGGAGATGAAACAATTCATTGTGTGCAAGCACAGTTCGCACAAATACGTGTTGTCTGTATAGTCCACGTGGCTCAGACACACTGAAATCACAAATACTAACCTGTGCTGCACAGGCACAGTCCGTGCTTTGAGACCTAATTTTAATCTTTTCTGTATAAACTTTTGCTAAAATATTTAGTGACTTGGTAAAGTATTTGCAGTTTAAACACCGTGGAATCTGAATTGCTTACATGGCAGAGTTTCAAAATGCTGATAATTCTTATGTTCAAGATTTTTCCACGTGTATGTCTGAATATGTCTGCAGACAGATTCGTACATTTGATGTATGTATTGGGAAAATAAATTATGCTTATTTCAGATTTTTTAATGCTTATTATGAAAGCTTTGACATTGTTCCACATTTAACTTTTGTCTTTAAACATATCTAGTGACAAATATGTTCTAGAAAGTAATATTTTAGATTCTGGAAAAAATAAAGCATTTATGTTCCGATACATGTTTGTAGCACTTACGGTTACAGTGATAACCTTCTGAATGAGAACCGATGCATAACTGTATTACACAAAACACCATGAGGAAGGATGGATTTGGTAATGACACAATCTTTACAAACACAGAATCCACCAATCTCTTGAGTTAATTCCATCCCATTTCCATTTTTATATGACATTCAATGTGTCACATTATAAAATACTTTAAAAAGACAAAAATTAATTACTTGAAGTTATTTTACAGCTTGGTAGCAATTAAATGCTACAAAAACATATCATCATGGCTTGGCTTCGCGGACGAAGATTTGGGAAGGGCTTTGCCCACGCTTGTTGCAAGCGCGTTGATGGCTGAAAAGGCCAATGCGGGATAGGCAAGACCGGTTGCAAAGAGCACACCGGAGGGTCTCCTTGGGTGGTATAGTCGAGGCACGGTTCTTTCTGCGCTGTCTTTTCTCCTCGAGCTTGATTCTACGCGTGCTCTCAAAGGAGACAGCAGCGTTATGTATGGTGTGTCTCCAAATCTCCCGATTGGAGGCCAGGGTGGACCACTGATGGTGGTCAATATGGCCTAGGCTGAGGTGTTGTTTCAGAGAGTCCTTATATCTCCTCTTTGGAGCTCTTCTCTTGCGGCAGCCGGTGGCAAGTTCACCATAGAACACGATCTTAGGGAGGCGGTGATCCGCCATCCTGGAGACGTGCCCTGCCCAACGCAGCTGCGTTTTCAGCAACATGGCCTCAATACTGGTGACGTCTGCCTGTTCAAGGACAGCAACATTAGTCACGTAGTCAGTCCAGTGGATGTTTAGGATTGTGCGGAGGCAGCGCTGATGGAAGCGTTCGAGGAGTCGCAGATGGTGGCGGTAGATGACCCATGATTCAGACCCGTACAGAAGAGTAGACAGTACCACGGCTCTGTAGACACTGATCTTTGTACTTTTCTTCAGGTGTTTATTGCACCAGACTCTTTTATGGAGTTTTCCAAAAGCTCTGTTTGCCTTTGCTATTCTGTTGTCTATCTCTTTGTCAATCGTGGCATCTGAGGAGATGATGCTACCCAGATAGCTGAACTGCTGGACTGGCTGAAGCTCTGACTCGCCAATGGTGATGCGGGGATGATGGTAATCATCTTGTGGTGCTGGTTGGTAGAGAACTACTGTCTTCTTCAAGCTGACTTCCAGCCCAAAAAGCTCAGCCGCCTCTGCAAAGCAGGATGTTAAGCGCTGCAGAGCTGCTTCTGTGTGGGCAACAAGGGCGGCATCGTCAGCAAAAAGCAGCTCGCGGACAAGGTGATTCAGGGTCTTGGTGTGGGCCTTCAGTCGCCTTAGGTTGAAAAGGCTCCCATCGGTACGATATCGGATATAAATGCCGTCTTGTTCGTCAAGGTCTGCCGTGGCCCTTTGGAGCATCATGCTGAAGAAAACTGTGAATAAAGTTGGTGCGAGAACGCAACGTTGTTTCACACCATTGGCTATTGGGAAGGGCTCAGAGAGTGCATCGCCATATCTGACTTGGCCGCGCTGCCCCTCATGTAACAGGATAATCATTTTGAGGAACTTGGGGGGACATCCTAATCGTTCCAAGATCTGCCACAGACCTTTTCTGCTCACAGTGTCAAAGGCTTTCGTGAGATCAATGAAAGTTACATAGAGGCCCTTGTTCTGTTCCCTACACTTCTCTTGCAGTTGTCTGAGAACGAATACCATGTCTGTGGTACTTCTGTTGGCTCTGAAACCACACTGACTTTCAGGTAGAAGTTCTTCTGCGATAGCAGGTACCAATCTGTTCAATAGTATTCTTGCGAGGATTTTTCCAGCAATGGAGAGCAGAGTTATGCCTCGGTAGTTTGAGCAGTCTGACTTTACTCCTTTTTTCTTGTACAGGGTGATGACGATTGCATCACGGAGATCTGGTGGTAGTTCGCCTTGTTCCCAACAGCGCACAACTAGCTCATGAAATTGAGCATGGAGCGTTTGGCCTCCATGTTTCCAGATTTCAGGCGGGATTCTGTCGACTCCAGCTGCCTTGCCGGTTTTCATCTGCTGTATGGCCTTAAGGGTCTCTCCCATAGTAGGGGCTATATCCAATTCATTTTTCACCGTTTGTTTTGGGATGAGCTGGATTCCTGAGTCTTGGACTACACGGTTGGCACTGAAGAGAGTTTGAAAGTGTTCAGACCATCGATTCAGGATGGAGGTTTTGTCTGTGAGAAGCATTTGGCCATCTGCGCTGAGTAGGGGGCTTTGAACTTGGTGTGTGGGTCCGTACACTGCTTTCAGAGCCTCATAGAATCCTCTGTGGTCACCCAAATCTGCGCATAGTTGAGTCTTTTCTGCTAGGTTGAGCCACCACTTGTTCTGGATGTCTCGAAGTTTCTGTTGGAGTTTACTGCATGCAAGACGAAAGGCTGCTTTTCTTACATGGCAAGATGGCTGAGCGAGGTGTGCTTGGTGAGCAGATCTCTTCTTTGCCAGCAATTCCTGGATCTCTGGATTGTTTTCATCAAACCAGTCTTTGTTCTTCTTTGTGGAGAACCCTAAGAATTCTTCGGAGGACTGCAGGATGCTATTTTTAATATGTTGCCAAAGCGCTTCAGGAGAAGAGTCTATGGGACGGTCTTCAAGCCTAGTTTGAAGGTTTGCCTGGAAGCTGTCTCTCACTGCAGCTGTTTGAAGATTGTTAACTTGGAGCCTCCTCCTCAGAATGCCGCCCCTCTTAGGTTTGGGCTTAAAATGGAGGTTAAGTTTGCAGCGCACAAGGCGGTGGTCTGTTTGACATTCTGCACTAGGCATCACTCGGGTGTGACAGACATCGCGAACGTTTCTCTGGCGCACCAAGATATAGTCAATGAGGTGCCAGTGTTTAGATCAAGGATGCATCCAGGTTGTCTTCAGGCTGTCTTTCTGCTGGAAGATAGTGTTGGTGATGGTAAGCTGCTGCTCAGCACAAAACTCTAGCAAGAGGCGACCGTTGTCATTGCAGTTTCCAACTCCATGCTTGCCTAGTACTCCTTTCCAGGCTTCAGAGTTCTTACCTACTCGGGCGTTGAAGTCACCAAGGATTATGATCTTATCATCTGCAGGAACCTTTTGAGTAAGGCGGCGCAGATCGGTGTAGAATTTGTCTTTTTCTGTAGGGTCAGCTTGGAGAGTTGGGGCATATATGCTGAAGAGAACAACATGTTGCTTGTTGTGTAGTGGGAGGCGTAAGGAGATAATGCGATCGGAATGACCTGTTGGCAAATTTTCAAGTTTAGAGGCGATGGAGTTTTTAATCATGAAGCCAACTCTGGAATGATGACTTTCGGTTTTGGGTTTGCCTGACCAATACAGTGTGTAGCCGGCACCATGTTCTTTAAGGCTGCCTTCCTCATGAAGGCGAACTTCACTGAGAGCAGCAATGTCGATGTTGAGTCGTGACAGTTCGTGAGCAATTATAGCAGAACGGCGTTCAGGACGCCCACTGTCTGCTGTATCGAGCATGGTTCTGATGTTCCAACATGCGAGTGTCAATCTGGACACACCTTTGGAGGCAGGTGTATGCCTTTGTCTCTTTGTCTTTGGTTGACCGCAGAAGAAGATGTCTGTTGGCCGCGGCTAGCCAACCGGATTGGAAGGGGAGATGAGCTTTGGTTAGGCCACCTTTTCTAGGCCCCTCTCCATGCGGAGCAAGCAGTGCTCTCCTTGAAAAAGGCTGCTTGGTCATTCAGGATGCTGCCGAACGAGACTGTCATCTCCCGGGTCAGTCTCAAGCGACCAATGTCCTGAACCGCCTGCATGCAGGGTTGGGTCTGCGGCTTCCAGTGACATCTTTCCACCTGCCGTTTCGTCCCTTGCCTGTCGCTACAGGGCTTTGCAAACGTGAGTACACCCTTCAAGCCTGCGCGGTGGATTTTTTAGGTGAGGCGCAGCGTGCGCGAGACTGGCCCCACCCTTTACACCTGAGGTTCATCTGCCAGGGCCTAGCGAGCTTGGACGGTGACAGCGAAGTCCTCAGGTCGTAGGTTTGGTTAGAGTATCCTTCTCTTAGATGGATGGCCTTACAGGGCTAAACGAGCTCCATCTGCCCGGGTTTGGAGTTAGAGTTGTCCTTCTCCTAGGATGGTTGCCCGAAGGCTAGTGAGCCCATCCTGCCCGTGGACACACTTTGTCTGACCCTTCAGTTGAGACCTGTCAGGCTTGGGAGACCCTACCGGAGGCATATGCCACCACCAGCATAGCTCTCAACTTCGCAAGGGCACGCAAGCTCTTTCCCCACGGCAAGGGGCTGCCCATGAAAGAGACAAAAACATATAGAAAGATCTTAAAATGTTAGGCCCCAGTAGGGACCACCAGGGCAGACTTGTGAATCTCCGCAGACTCCTACTAACTGCAAATCAAAAGTGCACTCGTGCTAGAGAGACAGACCAAACAGTAGCTAGAGAAATGCAGTATGGATCTGCATTTCCCTTGAGAATTATCTCTGAAACATGCCTAAGGCCAAGACTGTAAGTAGCCAGAATTCCTAAGGAGTGCTACACAGCCGCTGTTCTTCTCCAACAACCCTGAACCTGTTCCAAAACTTTCCAGAACAGCAGAAGCCCTAGCAGTCATGACCCCCACTTGCTAAGGCTCACAGCTTTCCTTTACAAGCACCACAGCTTATCTGTGTGTTTTATCCACAATGGTTATTGAACATCATCCGGCACAGTCAAGTAAATATGAACATTTTATTCAAAATAAATAGCACTGGGCTCCCACCTCGATTGTATGGCTTGCTTTTTCTATACGTTTGCAAAAACCTGCCTTTTTTTCCCAAAGGCATGTTTGCACAGAGAGGTGCAGCTGCGTCTGAGCATGTCTTCTGGCTCAGCCCATCTTACGCTGATCCAGTTGCACCAACCCAGCCCCATCCAGGCTGGGACACCCTGCTGGGAAGGATTCTCTTTGCTTATGCACCATATTGCGTTACTGTAGCCAGATCTGGCCTGTGGCCACCAGCTCTGCTTGTCAGAGGCATTCATACCTACTGGTTTGAGTTAGACCTACCCCACCATGGCACTGGACTTACCAGAGACTTCCAATTCCTCAACAATTCTCCTTTCCTTTCGGGTAGGCCCTTGGTTGTTACTGGCACTAATTCGGTGTGTTGCCTCGGCATATGCTCTGCTGGTAACATCACACTCACCACAGACCTGTGATGGAGTCAGCCTAGGGGGTAAGGCAAGCCCTCTTTTTCCAATATTGCATAATTTTTGAGGTTGCTATTCCAACATTTCACTATGTAGGATGTGAGAGAAGAATATAATTTAAATTTTAATTTGAAAAAAAAATATTGGAAAAAAAGGTACTTTACCCCTTTATCCTGTGGGGATGCAGCTGTACAGTTTCTACCTGTAAGTTTTCCACCATTATCTCCACCGGTTTACCTCCACCTCCTACTGCAGTGGTCCTAATGTAAAAGTGGATGCTAACATCTTCTTGCCTGAGCTCTGGCATACTTTTCAGAGCAGGCATGAATAAAAGAGATGGAAAGACTCAAGCATCCTGTCTGTATTAGATTAACCAGTGGAGCAGTGCCAGGGTGATGGTGGTGGGAAGCCATGGTGGGGTAAAAGCCTGCCAGACTGACGTAGGGTCAAGGCTGAGCCCACTCTCCCACCAAACACACAGATGGCTGACAGGGGAGTGGTATGTCACCAGCAGAACTCATGTGGAGCATTGCCCAAGTAGCTGGCGGTCACCAAGGGGTGACAGTCCTTTGTCAACCTGGCAAAGGAAAGGTGAAAGGTAAGTAATGAACAGCACTCCTTGAGTGCTCAGGATGTGGCATTAGTGTGTAGAGCGGTTTTACATACCCAAGCGCACTCTCCTGACCTTGTATTCAGATAAGTAATTCAGCTGAACTCAACAGGACTGCTCATGTGAGGTGAATTTCTATAATGAAGAATTGGCAGAATCAGGAAACAGCTCTTTCGGTTGCACCATGATGCAAAAAGGCAAAAATTCTAGTGCTTGGCTGGAAGTAACCTTCTCGGCTTGTTCCTACCAGCCACCCTCACAGTGAAGTGGTTTCACATGATGATTATTTTTTCAGAGTAGGGAAAATGTGTAGCATTAATTGGAAATGCATCACCCTGCTGTCAGTATAAATTGCAGACTTTCCAAGGGTATTGAAAGATGAGCATCACTGAAATGAACCAGGAGACCTGATGAGTTTGCAGTCCCCAGTTATCCTTTGTACTACTTTATCAGGGATTTCAGCCCGCCTTCCCATCAGGACTGGTTGAGTGGCTTCAATAGCAGTTCCTGAACTGGTGCTGTTTACAGCCCTGCATAATAAGGTACAGAGACATGGTCCGCTTACACTAATTGTCAGATTAGAAACTGTGAGAAGCCGGGAACTGAATCACACAGAGTTTAGTTGTTGCTGCAATGGAGCAAAAAGATGTTGGAAGCAACCTAGCCACCGAGGGTGGTTGTCTGCCAACACTTCTGAGTCAGACACCTAATCGAAACATACTAGTGTTCCATCTCACCTGGATTTTAGGACTGTTGTCATTCAGAATCACAGATGTATCATCAACAGTTACATCAACCTCAGCTTCTTTGGCAAAAAAGAGGAAGGCATGCAGAGGAAAGTTCTGTTCATTGTTTCCCATCTCCTGCTGCCCCTGATATCTGCTCTGAATTAAGTTAGAATAAAAGCATGATTCTTCAGAGATTTACCTAAAAAGTAAATGGTTCTGAGTGCTTCGTTTAAGTGTACAAACCTCCACAGCTCTAGGCTCAGTGAGCTAGCAGTGTCTTCTCCTTTCTGTGTTTGCTCAATCATCACAGGATGAATGACTGCATATTTCACTGTGGCTTGAGACAGGAGCTAGGACGTTCCTTAAATCTCTTGTGAGTGATTTTTACAATCCCCAATGTAATCCTGGATTTTCCCCCCCACAAAAAAAAACTAATTCAGGAGGAAAGAAAAGTTTTGGTTCAGATCACATATTCAGAATTGGCAGTGTCTCCTCAGTTCTTCCTGCTGCCGGTTAAATTCTTTTCTTCACCTCCTTTTCCGTCATACCCAGGAGCCATGTCAGTTATTTAGATGCTTCCTCAGGAAGGAAATGTACAGTAGCACTTTGGCATCTTAAACAGCTCAAAATATATCATTCAGAAGTAATGATTAGCAAAATGCTATTTAGCTAGTGGCAACTTGCAAATATTGTGAAGTTTAAATTAATAGCAACAAGAATGGGAAATGAAATCATTTATTATTCTTGAGAGCCTATTCTGTACACTTCTTATGCCTTGAAACTACTTTCTAATCTTATTATTTAAAAAATAATGACCCAATCTTATTATTTTCCCTTTTTTTTTTTTTGCCAGCCTATCAAGCCTTAAGTATGTTGGTTTCAAAATGGTTTGAGCAAAAACTCATTAGAATTATATGCTCCATCTGTTTTTCTCATTGGAAGTTTTATAAAATGCTCCTTCAAATAAATCAAAGATAACTGTGTGAAATACTCAAGTAATGTGCTTGTTTTGTTCTGTTTTGTTTTTTGTTCACTCTTTGCAGTTAAAAAGCGCCAAGGAATTAGCAGACATCAATGGGCATGATGAATCTCAGGCAAATGTAGGTACAGCTATCTATGTATAGATTTATGTTTATATAGATATATATATCTATATATATCTGCATGCGTATGGTTTAAATTTACTATTTCTGTCTTAACGCTGATAGGATGGCTGAATGATTTGCGCATCGGGTTTGAAGTGCCTGGGTTTTTTCCTGAAGCCACAGGTTCAAATCCCAGCAAACTTCATTTTGAGGTAGATAAATTGGGTTCCATGCAATTTACTTTGTAGGATTTATTTGGATGAGTCTTTAACAACCAGTGTCCTACTTGCTGTATGTGGGTGTTAAAGATACCATGGAAACGACTGCAAGAGAAATGCTTTGCCTTAGTGTCCTGTCCAGGATTACTCAAGCTACAAAGTTAATGCTGTTTGTCTCTGTGGCTGCCACCTTGCAGCTGAGCAAGCCTGGCCGTATTTCAGTTCTGAGTGAAGTGATTCGTATACGTGTATAATTTGGAAACAGTTAATTTGCACAAGAGGACTAAATTAATTCACTGAGTCATTATTTTGTCCAAAATCGTTAAAGGATTTGTTAAGGTCATGTTTTTCAAAGATCTGCTGCCAAAAAGAAATGCTTCTGTTATTCTCTTAATGACTGCAGTCAAAACAGCAGTTTGGATAAAGGTAGAAAGAAAAAAGGAAAACTTTCCTGCTATGTTTGTCATCCAACTGTGCGGCTTTCTGCTTTGTCATAAACATGAAAATTAAAACTGATTATATACAATATCTTCCTTGTAGCCAAGAGAACTAGCAATAGTCTGAACACTAATGTATTGTAACATCTATTTTAATCAGTGTGTTGTCTAATGGTACAGCCAGGAAAGCAGTTTTATTTTAAACCTGAACGGAGGGCTCAAATTTTGTGGACTGCTTTGTGATAAGGAAATGTTGTCCTCTCTTTTTTAATTCTTTCCTGAATCTCATTCACTGTGGTCTGTTTCCACAGTGAAGTCGATAGAGCCTCATAGCTCTCAGCATTTGGACAGGAGAGGTTCAATATTGTCTGATAGCTCCAACAGATCTGCAATTGCAGACTATCTGCACAGCGTCTCATGGTTCCTTTGAAAGATTCTGTTTGCAAACCAAAATAAAGACATTAATACACGGATGATCTTGGTCACATCTGCTACCTAAAAACTTGTCATTGTACAACAGCTGGTTGCAGGTTTCCTAAAGGAATTTAGAAATGTAAGATGTAGAAACTTTCTAAAGGAACTTGTTTCCTCTCCAAAAATGTGGATGAAACAATGTTTTGCAGAATTGAAATGTTATAAAGGAAAATAACTGAAATGCTTGCACTGGTATCATTCTGACTCATATGTAAATGGATAAAACAGAAGACCTTGAAAGTTTTATTTTTATATAATACAAAGGTTGAAATAGCATTAAAATGAAACATTTCAATTGTGTAAAGAGAGTGTTTCAGTATATCATTCCCAGATATCTAAAAAAAAATATTTCAGAACATTTGGTTAGTGGTAAGTTTTTCAAAAGGTACTATTTTGTTCCAGTTTTTAATTGTAGGAATTCTTCAAATGCCTGAATTTTCCATAGGATAAAACCTTTTATTTTCTGCCCCTCTTTTCCATGAGCTCTTCCCATGATGATCTCATAGCAATATTAGACTCCTAAGAAGTCAATAACTAATTTAATGGTGAAGACAGCTACAATTATTGAGTCACAGTTGCAGCCATGTATTCAACAATTATGCCACCATGAAATCAGAGAAAGCACAGCAGCACAAAATGGAAATAAATAGAGGGAAAGGGCTGATGTTAAAGCATTTGCTACAGTAATGAACTTTGTAAAATGGAAGTTCGGGTCCTTTTAAACAATTGTCATTTATATCAAATATGTAGCGCTCAGGTGTTTTGCCTTGCAGGTTGTCTCTCCATGTCTATTCTTAGCAGACTTCATGGTTCTTGCCCTTGGCCAGTGTGCAAATCTGGGATGATCAAAGAGAAACAGGCTTGGTGGCTCCTACGTGGTTGTTAGTGAACTGTGATGCATATAACGGGATTAGAACGTATTTGTCACAGTTGACTGGTTGAATTCAGTAAATGAAATACCTTTACGTACCGAGCAATAGTGGGAGGTGCTGGTAAGGAAAAATGGCAACGTTTGCCTATACACTGAACACACAATCTAATCTTCACACTATGGCATATTTAGATTACTTTGCAGAAAATAAAGATCCTAGAAAGGACAGTAGAAATTTTAGGCACACTGCATCTAATCAAGAAAGCCCATACTATATTCTTAAAAAGATTATTTTCTTCAGTCCTCAGGCTTTCTGCTGATGGCACCTATCTGCACCATATTTTATGTTAGAAAATACTGTTTCTTAAAATAAAACTTGGAAATATTCTTCTTAGCAAAAGCAGATACAGATGAAAATATATACTTAGACCTATCCTGGTGTGTCTTCTGCATTTCCATTATGTGAGACCATCCTGAAAGGGAAGTAAGAATCTGGACACCTTTGGAAAAAAGAGAAACATCCATCCTGAAATGTACCCAACCTATAAATGCACCAATCTTCATTTTTTTCTCCTGTTTTTGCAGGAGAATTGAGCATAGTTAGCTAAGAGGCTGGAGCAATTGCAGTGTTACCCTTCCTGCCATGGCAGTTCACACGCAAATCTGGGGGGAAAAAAAATTTAGTGTGTTGTCAGTATATCTGTTATTTCCAGAAAGCAAAACCATCTTACAAGGTTCTGTAAACAGTCATAAGGGTGTTTCATGACTGACTTGCCAGGTACATGCAGTAATATTTGTTATGGCTGTTGACATTTCCTAGCTATACTCTGTGTCAGGAAAGGCCAAATGTAAGGCTCAAGCGGTGCATAGAGCCCGAGATACTGGCCTGGTGTTAACAAGAGACTTCAACACCCAGGACTGTCACTGAATGTTCATTTCCTTTGGCCCTCCGGTTAGGAAAAGATTGCTTCTTGCTTCTAAACTCTCCCCCTTTTAATTTCCTCTTCATTGCTGCATATAATGATATTTAATTCACATCTCTGTCTTAGCTGAAGAAAAAATAATGCCCATCGCACAATTATAATTTCAGATATAATCCTCTTCCAGGATGTTCCCAGACTCTTGGGACCTGATTAGTCCCAACGTGAAAAAAAATCTTGCTTGGGAGGTGTGCTCAAGTAGAGAACATTTTGCAAACTGAAAATGCTAATCACATGTTTTGTGGCTAACTCTGTAAAGGCAACTTGTCCTTCTAAGCTCAGTGGCTTTCTGTGGAGCCTCTTGTATGTAGGCTAATTCTGTGTTTTGATCAAAGATCTCTTGCTCACTGCTGAGTTCAGTATACACAAGGTACTGCATGCAAATACATTCTTGTAGCCTTGGTGGCTGTATGTTCTCGGGTGGGGAGGTTGGCATCCATGGCACCCCTCTACTGTTAATGAAGAAACAGAGATTTTCTTTTTTTACACAAGCCTCATTGTAGAAGTACTGGATGATCATCTTCCGGGAGGGAGTTTGGTGCTCTCCCTTGACAGCTGTCTGCTTTCCCTAGCTCCTGTAACTTCTACCCTTTGTAAAAGTGCCGTAAAATGGTAGTCAAGAGTATCAGTCATAGGATCAAGTTCATGTGCTGAGGACTCCAGAGCTGGACACAGTACTCCAGGTACTGGGAGTAGAGCGTAGGGATCACCTCACTTGACCTGCTGGCCACAATTCTTTTGATGCAGCCCAAGATACATTTGGCTTTCTGGGCTCCAAGCACACATTGTCGGCCCATGTCCAGCCTTTCATCTACCAGTAATCCCAAGTCCTTCTCCATAAGGCTGCTCTCAATCCCCCAGTCTGTATTGGTATTGAGGATTGCCCCAACCCAGGGGCAGGACCTTGCATTGGCCTGTTGAACCTCATGAGGTTCACATGGCCAACTTCTCTAGCTTGTCCAGGTTCCTCTGGATGGCATCCCATCCCTCAGGCATGTCAACTGCACCACTCAGCCTGCTGTCATCTGTAAACTTGCTGAGGGTGCACTTCATCCCAATGTCTGTGTCATTGATGAAGATATTAAACAGCACTGGTCCCAGTACAGACCCCTGAGGGACACCACTTGTCACTGATCTCCATCTAGACATCAAGCCATTGATGCCTACCCTCTAGATGTGACCACCCAACCAATTCATCACCCACCGAACTGTCCACCCATCAAATCCATATCTCTCCAATTTAGAGAGAAGGATGTTGTGCGGGACCATGTCAAAGGCTTTAGAGAAGTCCAGATAGATGACGTCCATAGCTCTTCCCCTGTCCACTGATGTGGTCACTTCATTGTAGAAGGCCACTAAGTTGGTCAGGCAGGACTTTCCCTTGGTGAAGCCATGCTCGCTATCTCGAATCACCTCCCTGTCCTCCATGTGCTTTAGCAGAGCTTTTAGGATGCTCTGTTCCATGATCTTCCTAGGCACAGAAGTGAGGCTGACAGGTTGGTTGTTCCAGGATCCTCCTTTCTACCCTTTTTAAAAATGGATGCAATGTTTCCCTTTTTCCAGTCACCAGGGACTTCACCTGACTTCCAGGACTTTTCAAATAACATGGAGAGTGGCTTGGCAACTCCATCAGACAATTCTCTCAGGATTCTGGGATACATCTCATCAGGTTCCGTAGACTCATGTATGTTCAGGTTCCTCAGTTCTCCAAGTTCAGACCAAAGAGATGGGTCATGGTCACAGAAACATTTTGAATGCCCAGATTGCAATTGCATTGTAAAGTCCTGACTCTGTTGAAATCAACGTTTATATTCCCGTAAGGTTAAAAAGCCAGGATTTCACCAAAAGACTTTCAGGGTTACTTCATTATCACCAAGGCATAATAAAATGAATATATTTCAGAGAGTGAAACTGATTCCACCACAAGTGTTTCTTACCACCTTTTTGTCCTGTTTGAGTTTCATTGTTTGAACAAAGTATTAACTTTGATCTCATTCATCTCTCTGCCTCCAGTTAACATCTCCAACATCTTGGACACAATATTCTGTGGGGTTTTCTCCAGACATGAAATCAATAATATTAAGTAGGGATGAATTTTTCAGTTTAAATCCTTGATGCCATTATCAGAGCATTTCTCAAGTTCAGCTAAGCATCTTAAATTTGATGTTGATTCTTCCTTTAATTTTTCCTCTCTGTATCTGCTTTTCAAGCAGTTACCAGATGATCCCTGACTCTGAGGAGGAGCATACCCAGGGTAAAATATTTCAATGATTTTACTAAATTGCTCACTTTATGCTACTCTGAAAGTGATGTTATTCCTAACTACATTCTAGACTTCTCTTTCCATGTAGTATGGTTAATAACTGATGATCTTCACCAAACACAAGTAAAGATAGCTCTAAAATGAGGCTTATTTTTGCAGCAAGCTGGGCAAAGATTTAAAAAGCTAACCCCCTTCAGTTTTTGAAGAAGTCTGTAATTCCATCAAACTCATCAGAGTTCAGTTCTTGTACTTCACTATGCAAACCCTTAATGGAGACTCCCAAGGGTACCTGCTGTGAACATACCATGTCAGTGTATGTGTTATTACACACCATCCATAGAATGGAGCACCTCCGTGCCACATCTCTTCAAGCCAGGTGAGACACAAAGGGCCCTTGAACACAGGGAGAGGAAAGGGAGCTAGAAGAGTGCAATGCCTGCTCAAATCATCCCAGTGGTTCAGGACTTCAGGACAAAAGTTGCTCACCTTTATTGATGAAGACCCCAGGAGATTGCTGATGCTTTTGCTTCACTTCCTTGTGAGTTCAAGAGCCATTTCCTGGCTAGCCCATTCTTCAAAATGCATGCCCTTCCCAGAACAACATAAGCTTGTGATAAAAAATGTGCTCACCATGGCTAGTATAAAAGCATTTTGGGCCTAATGTTACAGGCCAGAAAACCCCAGTGCAGGGCTTGCACACATCAGGACATGTGCATTTCTTTTCTATCTGAGCTTCCCAGGTTTGTAAGCTATAAGCCTCAGCCACAACAAGGTGAAGTGGGTCACTGAATAGCTTCCTTGGCTTCACTGGGGTCCTCTGGCCTTGCAGCAAGCATTTCTGGAGCACATGGGAGTGGATGAATGCTGCAAAAAGTGAGGTGGTGATAGCTGTGTGCATTTGAGAGTAGGGAAAGGGTGCTAGCAACCTTTCCGTACCTAAGAGCTCAGGTGATGCCAGAAATTAGGGTTTTCTTCTCTCTTCCACCTGAGAAGGTTCAAGGTGCATTTCCGAAAACGAACATGAGCTACGTGGACTTTCTGGTTCCTCTGTTGGAACTGCTCCCCTTTGCAAGATTGCGTTCAGTCAACTAATTCATTTAATGAATGCAGTTACTTGTCGGAAGAGAACAAGCAAGTCTAACGGTGCAGTGCAGGGATGAGGATGACCCCTTGAGGAGAGAGAGATGTGGGGTTCAGTTTATCATCAGGGGTGTGTTATGTTATTAGAAGAAGGTGCAAGGACCTTGTAAGTGTAAAGCCCCCAGAGATTGCAGAGACCCATTTGTTGTCTGTATTCAGGTTCTTCTGTTCTGGTGGGGCCAGGACCAGGGGATGAGGAGCAGCCATGGCTTTTTCTACTTCCTGCCTTTTCTATTCCAGGCATTTATTTGTAGCCCTTCCATCACTAATTTCTTCTCATTTCCTTCAATTTAAAGCGTGTGGAGTATGATAAATTCAAGCAGCTATGACCGTTCGCAGATCAGCAGCTTTCCTACTTACCATGTCAGGCATGAGGAATGACCACTGCATGAATTCAATACCACAAGGCCTGAAAAATAACAGGAGTTTTACTGGCTGTTTAGGACCATGTTATCAAAGAGCCTGCTCAGCCTTCAGTTCTTAAACACTGATAGATCAAGTCCCCCTGAGTTGCTCCCTTTGCCGCCCCAGCCGTGGTTTGGCATGTTAGAGGACAGCAATGGAGTTTTACTAGCATGGTGCAGCTCTCTGCTGGCTGAATCACAGTCTCTGCAGTTTCAGCCATCATCTAACCCTATGAGGAGCAAATGGATGCAGCAGACTGAGGTATATTCTGACACGAAGTATGCTACCTGAAGCAGATCTAGGCTGTAGCAATAACCCCTTTTTAATGTGCAGAAAGAAATCACACCATTTCCCTTGTCCCTAATTAAAAATGTCAGAGTGGCATCATAACTTGGCTTTTGATTGGAGTGAATTCCTGTCATCTGAGGGAGGAGAAGAGAGAACTCTGAGACACAATGACAAAACCCATTCAGCCACCCACTCAGCAAATCACAAAAGTTTTTTGACTTTGAATTTCATATGAGCTCCACAGGGAGACAGCTCTTCAATGCCCAGAGCTACCTGACATTTTAATAATATCTGATCATTATGTGCAGCCTTTCATCCCAAAGCATTTTCCCTCAGTATTTATACTGCACACGTATACAGGAGTCATCCCGTCATTTCTAGTGAGGAATAACATTCAGCCTTATACATATGCAGCTGTGTGCTTAACCCACACAGTGTACAAGGCAGATTGGCTTGTCAGAGCACTCAGGCTCCCCCACAATCACCTGAAGGATGACGGGCCACCTCTGCTTCAGCCAGAAGCCTGGGAGTTGTACACCGCATTCACACTCCCTCTAGTCTGCTAAAGTCCTTCAAGGAATAGATAGTAAAAGGTGACAGAAGCAAGAAAGGAACTTAATATCCCCGGGAGACACTCTTCATAGAATCATAGAATGGTTTGGGTTTGAAGGGACTTTAAAGATCATCTTGTTCCAACCCCTCTGCCATGGGCAGGGACACCTTCCACTAGACCAGGTTTCTCAGACCCCCACTCAGCCTGGCCTTGAACATTTCCGGGGATGGGGCATCCACAACCTGTTCCAGTGCCTCACCACTCTCACAGTGAAGGATTTCTTCCTAATATCTAATTTAAATCTACCCTTTTTCAGTTTAAAGCCATTACCCCTCATCCTATCACTACATGCCCTTGCAAGAAGTCCCTCTCCAGCTTTCTTGTAGACTCCATTTACGTACTGGAAAGATTCTATAAAGTCTCCCCAAAGCCTTCTCTTCTCCAGGGTGAACAATCCCGGCTCCCTCAGCCTGTCTTAATAGGAGAGATGCTTCAGCCCTCTGATGATCTTTATTGCCCTCTGGACTCGCTCCAACAGGTCCATTTCATTCTTACGTTGGGGGCCCCAGAGCTGAACCCAGTACTCCAGCTGTGGTCTCACCAGAGCAGAGTAGAGGGGGGAATCACCTCCCTCAACCTGCTGGTCATGCTTCTTTTGATGCAGCCCAGGATATAATTGGTCTTCTGGGCTGCAAGTGCACATTGCCAGGTTCTCATCAACTGACATCCCCAAGTCCTTCTCCTCAGGAAGAATTCATCATCCTAATCAAGATCCAATCCAAAGGAATGAGAGCTCCAAAATGTTTGTTTCAAGTACTTTGCATATATGCAGATGTGAAGATACATGTGAATATTGGGATTGCCCTGGGTTTTGAGATTCCTAAAATTAATATGTTTCAAATACAAATCCTTCCTGAAAACCATTCACTCTTATAAGACAATTAATGTTGTGTCCCACCCCTGCACCCCCAATCACTTCCCGTTATTTCAACAAAGACATTTTCAAAACAATTCTACACGTCCCATAAGGGAAACAAATTGCTTTTTTCTCTCTCTATATATATATTTTTAGAAGTGCATCATTCTCGAGGAGGTTGCTAGAACAATATTTGTGTTAAAGACTATTTGAAAGGGCTTTCACAAGTTCTCAGTCTCAAGTAAACATGAAGTATCCCCTCCTACAACAACTTCAGCAGAGCTGGTGGTCAGGCAATGCTTTCATTCAGCCAACCATTGGTTTGCTGCAATTCCCTAATGCAAAGTGTGCAAAATGACAATTAACCTTTTCCCTTGCAAAACCACCAACTTCACATCACTTAAAACATCTGTGTTAAGTCATCAGGAACCTACACATAAATCCAGCTTTAGAAAATGAAGCGACCTGATCATACTTTTAAAAATAAGCGTGAAGTAACTTTCATATTAGTCATCCACATTTTGCATATGTACATTCCCATAAAATAGATGTGCTCAAATACTATGAGAACAATATAAAGAGAGAGTTTCAATAAGAAAAGCATTTTCAGATTATTGCTAGTTGCCTAAACTCAGCAGGTGAAAGTTATAATAGTAAAAGCTTTGTAATGAAAAAGTTAAAAGCATCTCTCTGGCAAATGGATCGGAAAAATAGGATGTCAAGAGCACCATAATAAAATTAATCTTTGCTCCTGAAAACACTTCTATCATGTAGGATAAATCAGACAAACGAATCTTAGATGCATAGAGGTGTGTTTGAAGTGCTTCGTTTGCAAGGTCTTATATTTGTTGTTCTAATTTTTCTTCAATTTTTTTCCTATAATTTTAATGCCAGATGATTTTTCAAGCCAGTTGTCAACTGTTTATTTGTTAATACCAGCACACTCTTAAATTTACAGTCATGGTAAATTCTATATTAGTGTAGTTTAAAAGTAATTACAATGTGCTGTGGCTGACAAAGCCAACACTGGTTGCTTGAATAGCACAAAATAAGTTATCAAGTTTAGACTCGATCTGAATGAAAAGGCAATACCTGGTCTGTATAATTTCTAGTGATAGACCAGTCACGTTCACCAGCAGTGTAGTATATAGCAAATATGTTCTTTTGCATCACTGGGTAGATAGTAGAAGAAGAAGAATCCTTTGAGACCCTGGAAAAAAAGACCAAAACCAAAGGGTTTATTTACTGAACGGTTGACCTGGTGCTAACTCTAACAGTAGCACAGGCTGCTTGTGAGAACTCTGGTTTTGGGCAGATGGTTGGATGCCTCATTCCCTGCCCTATTCTTTTGATTCATGACGCAACACTGTAATTTGTTACTGTAAACTGAGTTGTCCCAGTGCACACAGAAAAGGCCAAGAAACCTCTCTACATATAGACAGTGTGTCAGCAAGACCACCTGGCTTAATGTCAGCCACTTTACTGAAATCAACTCTTAGACTGTGAGAAACCAGGACCATGTAAAATATAATATTTCTAGGAAGTAGTTAATTTGCTAGCACAGATTTACTAGCACAAATTTGCTAGATCAATTCATTTGCAGCAACAAAAGAATTATACTAACCAAAGATTATGAGCAATTTTCTAGTCATTAAAGTATTTTTAGAGGAATAGTCAGCAGAGAGTCAGAAACAGTCACTGTAAGAGGACATGCTGAAAGAAGAGCTTTGTAAGACACGTGATGTTTCTGGAGAAGTTTGAGTTACTTTCAGAGTTCAGACACTCAACCAAATTTCCACACATCACAGCACAGTGCCATAGCAGCCCATGAAGAGGAACAAGCTCCATTAAAAGAAGAATTAGAGCCACTTGGCCCAAACCAAGCATTGCTGCTGTCAGAAGTTGCTGAATCCTGCAGCCTAACAGAGGCAAGGTGGTCGTAGCTCCATGCAACCAACCTGCAGTGAGGCTGAGCATGTATTCCCAACAGGCGTGTGCACAAACACGTGTATACAACACATGCATCACGTGCATACATATACACATGGCCAGGCACACACAAACTCAGCATTCATAAACACAAATAATATGATGGCCTCATCTTGCTCCCCTTTGTGACTGATCAGGATAAACATGCATTAGTGGGAAACATATATGCAGACTTACACATATATACAATGTGGATCCTTCCAGTAACTGGCCTTTGACTCCTAGTCTATCTCATAACTGGCCCCTGCCTCACACATACACACACAAAAAGCCCAGATCTTTTAGTCATTCTGCAGACCCCACGGTGTCCCCAGTTGCTGACTTGGATCCCCTGGTCCCTGCAGTAGGTCATGTACAGTCTCTCTGGTCTCTCCTGGATCCATCCTAGACCTATGGCCACTTCAATACACAGCTTCCAAGCTTACTATCCTACTCAGTAACTAGTCTGGCTTGATGCTCATCAGTGATCACAGAGCTGTATATGCAGACACTCTGGTCTCTCCAGCTGTGACACCCCAGATATATGGCCCTCTGACCCCTGGTCCCACTCCAGCTGCTGCACTTAGACCCCCTCACACACCCCATACACACAGAATAGAGAATAGAAGTTGGGTTTAATGAGTATAATGCACTGATCAGGCCAGACAAGTATACTGACCAGCAACCTGTTTACATGTGACCAGTCCCTGTTATCCCCTTCTCAAACCACCATGATCCTGCCCTTTTCCTGCCTTTTGTTTCCCTGCTAAGGACCCTCAACTAACTCTTATACAATCGCAAGATACTCTTCCCCTACATCCCATAAAAAACCCCATAACCCTATAGGCAGTGCCCCCTCAGTCTTTAAGATGAACCAGGGAGCATTTTCATTGACTGGTCTTGATAGGTGGCATGCTTGACCCCTGGGGCTGATGCTGTCCTGTGACAACACTGGGAGGAGCTGGGTCAGAGGACTCCATTTTCTCTGATTAAGCTATCAGGGCTTCCCCATCTGTGATGGTGCCTCTGTCCTTTGTGCTTGTGGAGATAAGACTTTAATCACAAGTATTAGGAGCAAACAGCAAATGATGGCTCTTGAAAAGTCCCTTCTGCAGGGGGAACAGAGGCACCCATCTGTTGATGACAGACCTCATGTGTTATTTGATGAGGGCACAGAACTGGAATGTTTCAGACAAACTGCTGAGCCTTATCCGGCCATTGGACTATTACCCCTTGTTGAGCATTCATGTGCTCTGGCCCAGCAGCTGATCCTTTTTTCAGCAGAAGGTTGGACTAGAGAACTCCCAAGGTCACCTGTGTGATTTTGTGATTCTGTGACCATCTGAGTCATGACCACTGTCTGTGAGTGTACTCATATGTTGCCATATTTGCAAGAAAATTTGATTTAAGTTAAATTTAAATAAGCTCTTTCATTGTGGTTTAGCTCAGGTTGGAATGAATAATTTTGTATTCACCATGGATAAGAACATAGACAAGGACAGTAACCATTTTCAACTGACAACCATGTTAAGCTGTCAGAAGTTGTGCTGTACCTCAGCCCTGCATGTCCCCATAAATTTAAGAAGCCTGACTTGATATGCATTGAAACTATTGCAAGGTTTCCGTTCACTTGATTGGAAATTGAGTTAGGCTCCACTCAGGTTAATACAGCAAGATTATATTTTCAGATGTGGTTCTGAAGTACATTTAAAGAAAGACCAGCAAAGCAAACACAACTATACCAGACTTTATGAGACCCACAGGTAACTGAAAATAAATGAAAAATGTTCAGTCTTCATGTCATGGGCCAGTTTCTACCCATGTTTGCAGTAGAATCATCAAACCTACCTAAGCCTGGTTCTGGGGACCCAGAGCAGGTATATATATATGTGTCTTTCAAGTGCTTAAGGACTGCAGATTTGATATCACATGAACATGGTTCTTATTTCTATCAAAATAATAAAATTACCTTTTCAAGTTTACAACATCTCTCTGCCCTGCTGTTAATAGCCTGCAAGATTTTTACTTAGGTTTCAGATATACAGTTTTTTCTCCCCCTACTCGTTTTCTCTCATAAGTCCCCTGACTGATGAGAAAGCGTGGTGTATCCCTTACATCTAACAACATTTAGCAGTTGCTCTGTCATATGCCTCTGTGTCCAACATCTAGTCTTTTCTTCTTCTGCTACTGTTTTAATGTCTCAGACAATTGGCTTTATACATATAGCACAAACGCCAACATACCCTGCAAACTCTTCCAGAGTCTGGTAGGATTTATTTTTTTTTAACTGGGTCTTTCAGAAGGCACTATATCACTTTTACCCCCGCACCACACAGTTCAGCAGAATCCTGGATACTACAACAAAGGGAATGATGTCTTTGAAGACAATATGCAATCATTATTCTTCGTAGATTTAAAGGTAATTATCAAATATTTGGATTACCCAGATAGCAGAGAGAGCAGTTCAGCTCTTTGGATATTTGTCATTTGCATCCTGATCACATGCCAGGTGTCACATTCGTTAAATCCCATATTCTGCCTTTCAAGCAGAGTCCAGAACAATGGGTGGTGTGGACCTGCACTCTGGCAGGAGTAGTTTCCAGGTAGGACAGCTCCTGTCCAAGCCCTGCTCAGATATTGGACAGCCTTTATGGGGAATGGCAAGTCCTTACTTCCCCAATTTTTAGGGATGCTGGCTAGCGTACGTTTTCAGGATCACAGAACTTTTTAGGCTAAAGAGAACTATTTTTGCTAAAAAGAGAAACCCCAGGCAAAGGCAGATATTTTTATATTCTGTCTGCCTTTTTTGCACTGGTGCAAGACTGGCCTATAGGGCATTAGGGATGCCTGGATTTAGAACTTTTTATTTAATATTATACTTTCCCATAGATGGAAAAAATCAACCAATGAAGGAATGAAAGACCTAAGTCATCCAGCCTAAATATCTGGATCTTTCTGATCTGCTAGTCCCCTGTAGTACAGAGCTAGCCTTTTGCTCTTACGGTACCTGAGACCATCCTCTGTAAAAAGTCACCATATCTCTTTACTCTGCAGGACTTCTGTGTCTGTCTCTGACAAATGCATCTCTCTCAGGAGTCACTCTCTTATTTGTTGTGTCTGCAGTGTGAGACTCAGATGCCCTGTGGTGAGCAATGGTGGACAGTGAGACCAGGCACCTTTTGGAGCAATCCAGTTGCCCATGTCTCTGCATTTGTTTCCAAAAGAAGCCAGGGTACAGGAGAGAATGACACAAACCTAACTTCGGTCCCATGTTACGGCCAGAACATGGCTAAGGTATACATCCATGTGTGAAAACTGCCGTGTATGACTCTCCACAGCCATCAGCTCTATGTCAGTGGTGGTGTCAGAGGTCTGCCTGTGGAAATGAATAGTCCGTGTGAGAAAATTGTTATTCGCCACCCTCTGTCTTAACCAGCAAGTTCTTCTGAAAGTTTTCCAGAAAGCATCTCTCTCTGTCTTTCCCCTCCCTGATTTAAAAGCAGGGATCTCTGGATCAAAATACTAGCCCCAAGGGGTGTCTGCAGAATCGTAGGGTTTGTCAAGTCCATGAGAGAAATTAATGCATTTATTTTCATCATCTGCTGATGGGTGAAAATGCTGTTTGCAGGTAAAAGCTCCAAGCTGGCAATGGTGAGAGCGGCACACAGAATTGTTGCATTCATGCTGAGCAGCAATGGAGCTGTCATCATCAAATCGGGCCTCCGTGTTCTCTGATACCTGACATAATTTGTGGATAATGAGTAGGGACACGTCCCTAATGATCTCCGGGTGTGATTTAACCTGGATTAAGCCTTCCACATACTGTATTTATTTCCTGCAAGGTCATTTTGCTTCTAGTAAATGCTGGTTTGCACATGCTCAGCTGTGTTCTTGTCCTTTAATGCAGTAACTGACAGATGGTAGCAAAATATTCCTTTTATAATGAAACCTGCTGAAGGAGACTGCTTAGGGCCTTAGAAAATATAATTTGCCAAATAAAGAATGGTGTCCAGGAAATAAAGGAAATACTGTAATGTAGAATATATTAAATTATTTTCCTCAGGCATCTGTCAGAGAGGTGACCTAACTGTTTGTTTCCAATTAGTTATTGCTTCATTCACCTTTGTACTCTTAAAAGTCTTGTTTCTGTGGGTTGACATAAATAGTGCCTCTAAAAATGTGCACATTAACTGTGCGAGGTTTTGTTGTAGAGGCTTTATAGGTGCCACATTTTTCTCTGCAGTGTGTAGTTAGATACCTAAGGTTTTCACTTACGCTATAATTAGCCTGGTTTCTGGGTGAATTTTACACTCATTTTTCAGACACAGTTATGCCCATATCTCTTAAATCAATATTAATTCCTAGCAGGATTGCTACTGATTCCTTTATTTTGGCAGCTGAATCCATCAGAGTTGTTTAATTTATCATCTTCTATGAGGCAGGTGGTTTTGAATGGCAGAAATGTCTCCTTTTCAAACTTCCAAGAACCTGCAACCTCCTTCTAAAGCCAGTCATTTGCTGAATAGCTATCTTTGCCACTCTTAGTTTCCTCAGTCTCCCCCATACCATTTTTTTACTCTTTTAACTTCTGTACCAACACACAGTTAAGGAAGACTTGATGTGACTTCCTTTAGCATCCATTTACACTGTCCTATAAATCATACAAAACGTTCTGCACAGGCTCAGATCTAGTCATTAAATGAGAACCCATCTGTTCATTGCTCCCAATGGGAATATAGTTTCTTTCTCTGCATCACTGCTTGACAAAACTTCTAATCCTATCTGAAACTGCTAGTGTGTTGTGTTTGGGGCCTGTTTTATCAAATACACATCTCTCTGCTCTCTCCTTCCCCTCTCAGGAATTGTTATTTTTAGACTGCTTTTCTGTCCCTGATGGAGTCAAAAATTACGTCTTAACCTATACAAGCTCTGGTGGCATATGCTGCTCTGCTCTTCTGCTGCAGCATCATAAAATTTGCCATCCAGCTCTGTTCTGATCTGTAACCCCCTTGTCATTACTGCCTTGTGGAGAAATTAATGTGAACATTTCTCTTATTTCTGTTTCTTGCCTGGGTTTTCTTTCACTGTTCTTGGGTGTCACGGCCAGCAGCAGATGAGTATTTGTGTTAGCCTTAGTCTCCATCAGAAGGGGAATCAACAGTACTGGACAACTTAGAGCTGCTATAATGTGTCCTGTGCATTACAAGACTATGGAAGTGTTAGTGTCAAGGTGATGTAGCTGCCAGAGAGCTCAGGAAAGTTATTTAATTTCTACTGACTAAAGAGGCAGCCAAGGCTGACTAGCTTACCTGTACACAACTACTCATAGATCTCTGGCCCAAGATATGCCTCAACTGGCCACTACAACTGCAGCAAACCACAGGTGACTCTGCATCTCACTCCTCCTTCACTAGGTCTGTCAGAGCCCCTTGTTGCTGCGGGTTAAAGATACACATATGTGTGTATGTCACTCAAATGCACATAGAGTTTCTTAGCTGGCACATGGCAACTTGTTCCTTTTCACAACACAAGGGGACATTTGAACCCATGATACATCTGAGCCATCAGGCACTGCACACTGGGCAGCTGCTCCTTGGAGCCAGCCTATAAAGAGCACAGAGTACATCACTGCGGGGGGAGGGGGGGTTGGGTTAGGTTGTTCTTTGCATTTTTTTAAATTAAGAATGAGGAAGTGCTCGACTCTTTCTCCCAATCTCGCAGACTGTGAAGCCTTTAGTCATCTATAAAGAGTCACATTTGACATATTTTGGATTTTTGCCTTTTTTTTAGCATGGATTATTCACACCTTCAGAAATGCCCTCGAGCAGCATAAGCCCAGTGCCTCTCTTTTATTGCCAGAGATGCTTGCCAAGAATTTTGGAGCAAGACACCACCCCAGGCGCATGTTCTAGATGGGCCACATCATTAAACTGCTTGCATTTAAGACTGCCTAGTCCCATACGACCCCCAGCTGCTTACCTTGACTCCCCCAACCAGAACAAGAACACCATTCCTGCAGTCCCACCTCACACCACCTTACGTCCAGCCCCATGCTCTCTGCCTCCAAAGTTTTTCATGGAACTGCTGAGCATTTCACAGAGCAGATGCAGCAGCGTGAGTCACTGCCTCACCAAAAAATGAGTTACTGCATATCAGTTGCTCCATGGAAACAGCCCATGTGCAAATGTGCAATGCACTTTGAGGCCACAAATGCCCCTGAAATAGAGATAATTAGTTTACTTCACATACAGCCAGGAGAAGAGCAGTCTGTGTCACACAACTGCCTGGGTACTTGTGATGGAGCATCTAACGTGACAGTTTGGCGGAGATTTGGATGGTACAGGCCACCTGATTGCAGAAAAAGGAGCTCAAAGCAGGAGCCTTGCCTTGTTTGTCCTTAAAGCTGGATCTCTTTCAGTCCTCAAAACAAGGCAGCTTTATGCAAACCACCTATTAGGAATGGTCCCTGAAATGTGCTGACACCCAAAACGTGCCTGGGAATTGTTTGGGACAGGGGCCAACACCATGCCAGGCACTGGTCAAAGAGTTTGACAGGGTAGATGATTGTGCTCTAGTAGCTAGAAACATCGCTAGTGGGCTGTTGAATTTACTCATATAGCTGTAGCTGAATATTTCCTTCCATGTTCCCTAGAGGTAGTCTTTGTTTACTGCTTTAATAGCTAGAAAATGTGAGTTTTCTGACCATCCCCACACAATATGGCACATCTTTCAAGCTGTTATAATGAAGAAGCACTAGCAACAGTTATTACTTACTCCACAAGCAAAATTTCTCTTCTTGGCAGCTCTTCACATAAAGGTTCTTCAAAAAGGGTCTTAATATCCTGCAAACAAATCAATTATTTGTAATAGTCTTGTCTTTAGATGTGAATTAACGTTCTTTTTTATAGCATTGAAAGGAAGCAGGCAGGTTTAATTGAAGTAAATGAAATCTACATGACCACCTGGTTTTTTTCTTAAACTTTATAGGAAATCAATGTATTGACAGTAGCATTGGTCAACCAAGACAGAGAAAAAAATTTGGAGAAACGAGGCCCGGGTCTAAAATCAGAGAAAGAGGCATTATTAATAGGTAAGAAGATTTTTGAGAGCAAAATGCCTTTTAGCAAGTTGCTTGTTTGGTTTTGGTTTTGTTTTTTTTTGCATATGTGTTTACATGCAACTTTGTGCTAATAAAATAATTAGAAAAGGATATTTTTTATTTTTCATTTGTATTTATAATAGAAAGAGAAATCCTAAAATACAAGTGAATTTTTCCTTTCTGAAAAATTGTGTCATTTAATGAAAGGATTTCATCCATGAATGTACGAAGACTTTATTTACATCAACATTTAGCAGGCTGGGATTGTATAACTTGTTATCTGACTATTAGACAAAATAGTGGAGGAGAAGGGGATGGAAATAATATTAGCAAACTACCAAGCAAAAAAACATGTACACTGGATGCATTAAGCAAGCCAGATTTATGCTTTTGACATTAGGTGAGGGAATTAGCAATATGAATATTTATAAAGAATACCACAAGGACTGTCATATCCTTTACCTAAAATAAAATCTCTAAAATAAGCTCTTAAAAAGTGCCTAAAAGCTAAAGCTTATAGGCAGTGGGCCAGCTAACTGGTACCTAGTACTTAGCCACACAGGAATGCTGACTGTACCCGTGCTCCCCTTGGAGGGAACGTGCCTCATTTATATCCCTGCGTGTTTCGCATTTGGTTTCAGTGGGGCGGGTTTTCATGGAGCCTAAAGACCCATGGTCCAAAGTGCTCTTTGTGGCATGGTTGCCATTCACAGGAATGCTGACCTGAAAGACCGGGTTTCATTTCTTTGGTTTGGTCTTTTCAGAAAGTCAGTGGTATCCCGGTAGGTGATAGTTCCAAAACTACCGCCTTAATTTGTTTAAATGCAACTCATTTGCATCTGCTAAGCACCAGGAAAGTTGCTGTTTCATTGTTGGGCGTGGATTCAGACGGTTCAGACCTAAAAGGTCACTTAAAAGTGAAGAATGTATTTAAATGTTTAGAGGGCTTAGTACACAAACTTCCTGTGACTGGTGAGTTGTGGAACGGTGGGATGGACAGAAATGTATTAATTGATTTTATTTTGCTTGTTATAATAAAATTTGTAACTTTTAATTGCGATAGACAGTATTTGATCTGTTCAAAGATCACTTCTGTGAGAAAGGTAGCAAGACTGGGGTTTTAAGAGTAGAAGAATGGATTTTTTTTCTAGGTCACTCATTATATGACTGTAACAAGTGGTGGCAGTGTTCCCAAGGGGGTCCCATCCACCAGCCGTCTGGTGGCACACTCAGATAAACAGTGTAATCTCAGTCCAGATATTGATGGTCATAATAACCCCACAACTGGCTCATTGTTACAATTCAAAGGCAAAAGATTGCTCAAGATGGATTTCATGCTATCTCTTTCTCTGAAGCATGTTCAGGTGTGGCAAGGGAAAAACAGGCCTTGCCTCCATCCATTCACTAAGTTTGTCTACATATTACAAAATTCAATATTGTCTTAGAGGAAAAGAGCATAAAAGAAAAAAAAACAACCTAAAAAGTTATTATGGAACTCCAGTCAGTAACTACAAAATATTTTCAAATTACTTTTTATTTGCATTGTAAGAAAGAGCTAGCTTTGAACATCCTGAATTGAAAAGCCTTGGGAGCCCATAACAAACGAAATGCCACTGCTAAATGTGATTTGAATACAAATTGGATTTCCAGTCAACCCATCCAAGTGTGATGGTCTTGGCTTTTGCTTCAAGAGCTTTTGTGTGTGTGCTTATGGTCACGCACAGCACAAAGGTGTCAACTCCTGCTAGGACTTGTAGTAGTATAAAATTAAATGCACGCTTCTCCCTTTGTTGGATCAGGAGTTTGTAAACACTACTGGAAAAGTGAGGGAGGAAAAAAGGTGTTCTTTGCAAAGCTGCTCTAAAATGAGTTAAATTTCACTTATCATTTTCAACCGTGGCCAGTATTTGGGGAAAACTGAAATCCAAGATTATCCTCATTCATTCAGTATCAAGAAAGCAGTATGGCCTGCAGTACACAAGATACAGTGACCCATTTTTGTCATTTGTAAGCATTTTTAATCCTGGTGTTTATGCTTTAAATATAAGGAACTTCCCCTAGGGTGGTTCAGCTAAGAAAACCATCCAAACAGAGTTGAAAATATTTGCTCTGATTCTTACAGTTCAACTCTCCCCAAACAGTAAGTAACACACATGCCATTTTGTATTTTCACTGTTTGTTTAGAAGAGGAGAAATTGGATAGTGCTTTTAATAGCAATTCCAACGCCCCAAATCTTGTTTTCTCTGGTCATCATTATTATGCTGTCACTTGATTTTCACTGCAGAAAAAAACCTCTAGGCTTAGATCCTGGCTCCTTCTAAGCCACTCTTATTCCCACACCTTTTACAATGATCCTGAAAAATAACAATGGAGATAGACAGAACTGGCTCTCTTTTAAGAGAAAATAAATAAGTAAAAGTATGTCATAAAGGCTTTGTGTTTTCTTCAACAACAGTTAGGGGTAATACGGATTAACATGTTTCATAAGCAGCATCAGTGTAATTACTAGAAAAATATGAAGAAGTAAGATTTCTGACACAATTACATGAAACATTTTCACAACAGAGCATCCAGTGAAGGGGAAAAAAGCAATAGTTTCACCATTACAATATCCACGATTTTATATTGGTAAATCAAGCATAAAATTGGTAGTTGAAATGCTTCCAGCAAGTCTTTGTCTAGAAATTCCTTTATTCATCAGTATATTATCTTGGTCACTTACTTGCTAACTGATGTCATTCCTGAAGATGAGCTATTGTGTTTACCATGTTATTATGACTGTATTAAAAATGTGCCATTTTGTTACGTTTATTGGGTTGTGTAAGAAAAGTAAGACTCATAATTCATACTGAAAAACCTGCAAGAACAGACTGTTCAGAATTATTTTGCTTATTTTAATGATATATTGTCTGAGGTAATTTTAATACTTTGTGTGCATTTTTTTTTTAATACAGGTATCATATCCACATTTCTTCACGTCCACCCTTTTGGAGCCAATATAGAATATCTTTGGTCTTATATGCAGCAGTTGGACTCTAGGGTAAAAAAAATTTAATCAAAATCTGTTTTCTCTATAGAAATATTGTATTATTCCTTACTGCAGGTTAAACTCTTAGTGCGTTTCCATTAGAAAGATAATGGGATATGGGGCTTGGGGGTTTGCAGTCTTTATTCATTTGCAAATTACAGTGCACGCGCTTGTGTCGAGGTCTTTGCTTCGAGCTGCTTAGCTATTCTTTGTGACAAAGAGGAGCAGAGCTTTAAATGGCAGAGACTAGCAGCTGATTTTATGATACATGATCCTGAAATACAGCTGAGGAGAAAGAAAACAGAACAAAAGGCAGGTGTAGCCATGGCCACCAAACTGTGCAGAGTTTTAGGAGATGATTTCTTATTCTTCTAGAAGTTGTTAGTCATGGGTCACACTGAACATGAACTTTCATGGTTGCATGAATGGACCATGAAGCGTACCCTTCATCTCCACATGGAAACAGAGAGAGCCTCACAAAGGAATTGGCTAACCCTATTGCGCAATTCATGGATGATGTGGCCAACACAAAAGTAAGGCCAACCCACTACAGTGGGTTTTTAATGCAGTTCGTACTGTCCATAGTCAATACATACCTGTAGGCTAAGATTCTTTGACTTACTTTTAAATATCCACTGTAGGATGAGAAGAAATCAAGCCCCCAAAGGGCCTATTTGCCCATTCCTCTCCACTGAATATCAAGCAAGTCAAGGGGGAGAAGCTCAGCTGTGAAATAGCCACCTTTCATCAGGTGAATGCTACTCTAAGTGCTAAATAACAACTCTGCAGGATGCTAGACTGCATGAGATACCTAGCAGATGCAGGGGTCACTCTGTGGTTAGCCACAGCTCTGATCCACGTGTGCCAATACTTCCTATGGACATAGGGATGATGGTGCTTGCCCAGATCTTCTTGCAACACAGAGTCAGGATGTAGCTATAGCGTGCACCTGGACTCAGAATGTGAGTGGCATTTCTTGTGTGGTGGTCACTGGCTCCTTTGATCCTGGTAATATTTTGTTCCTGCACGCTCCCTCCAGCCATGCCACCCATAGCCAAGATCACCACCTCCAGCTGCGTTGATGGGCTGCTTCATGCCTCTGAAGAATACTTCCTCTGTTTCTGTGAAAAAGTGTATAGCTAAAAGCAGAGGAGATCCTGAGCTAGAAGCCTGCTGAAAATAAGACAGGTTGCATGGATGAGTGAGGAAGGATGATGAATTTCTTAGATACTAATGTGAGGCCATGGCAGGTCAGATTTGCTAGTGCTTTACAGTCCACTGCTACCTACAATGAAAAGGGAGGAACAAAAGAGAATGGTAGAAAGAGATGAGAAACCAGTGAAATTCATTTTAAAAAGAAAACAAACAACTGATTTTATCAAACCTGACACATCCAGAGCTTCACACCTGCAATGATTCTGCTTACGCTTCTCTTTTCCCCGCCTTTGCCACGTGTACACCTTCCTTCATCTTGTTCCAAGTTCCTGCAGCACCCAGTCTGTCCAATCTGCTCATCTGTCACGTCCTTCCTTCACACACATCATATGGCTAAGTTCCGACTGCTTTTTACCCTGGCTCACCCCTCCAGCTCCGTATCTCTTGAGTGGCAACAGCAATCATTTAAAACACTGGCTCCTTGGGCTCCAGCCCTGAAGCTCATTGCTTTTACCCACTGAGCTCTTCAACCTTCTCCCCCTTCACTGCTGTGGTACCTTCTTGTGCATGTCTGTGGGCTCTGTCCTTGAGTTTCTACTCAAGTGAGTAACATGTTTGCTTCTGTGAGGCTGCCAGGATCAAATCCTTAATGCGCAAACACAGCCTTCATGGAAGGATCATCGTCTCCACCTCTCCGAGGTGCCAACACACCAGCCCCTGCAGCTACCACTGGACCTACCTGCTGCATAATAAACACAAGCTGCAAAATTTGACCTCGCTGGTTTATTTTGGAAGTAACTGCTTGTATCAACAAATTGCTTTTTAATAGCACAATCCAGAGATGCAATCTCAGAGATGAATTTCAATTACTTTCCATAGTTAGCCTGTCATTCCTTACCTGAGCAGGAATGATAAGGTCAGCATACCCATGCAGGCTGAGGGCTCAGTGTAGAGCTCACATACATTACCCAAAGGTAACCTGCTATCCATTACTGGTGTGAGAGTATGTAAAAGTTGGACCTGATTACTCTGGGGCTTTAGACTGCCTCCAACACTGGTTTTCGGCACCAACTTTCACAAATTGTTTAATCTCTCTCCTGCACTAACCTCTTCAGGAAAATAAGAGTTGGTATTTTCTCACCTCCCTTGGGTGGAATGGGGTATAATTAGCATAATTTTTGTATATAGTGTTTTAAAAAGAGAACTTTTCACCATTCACTTATTCATTCATACTAATATGAATAAGCAGAAATATCATTGCCGGAGAAGCCTATCAAACCAGATGATACCTGTGGGATAACAGGCAGCACCCGAAGATTTCTTTACTGTTTCTTTCATGACCATCACTTTAGAAGAAGTAGCATTAGTATTAAATAGTTCATTTTCCATGACTGTTCATTTCTTGACTTCCCTACTGATTATACCAGGAAGGTTGCCTTTGTGAAACTGTTTTCTGCAATGAGAGTGTCCTTCCTATTAGGAAGGTGACCAGGCTGAACTGGGGGAAGATGGCTCCATGGATAGTCAAAGTAGCAAAAGTGAGCTGATTAAAAATAAAGTACCTCTGTTAGCTTTTTCACAAAAAAAAAAAAAACCAACAACAAAAAAACCCAACAAACTGAGGAGGCTGGGAGGAAGATTCAAGAGCGCATGGGATGAGAAGGAAAAATAAGGTCCCATTTGCTTCCTTCTTCTCACAAGTATACCCACAGCTGTAGTTCTTCGGCGGGGGCTTCATACCACACTGTGTGGCAACAGCCCCGAAGTAGCATTTGTCACTCTTTTGCAGTGGGATGCCACTGAGAAAAGCAAAATCATTCCTGCAAGGAATCTGCACTTGCTTCAGAGTCTGGAAATTCATGTCAGGCTAAGGTTAAAAAGAATAATAATGGTTGGATGGTTGTTTTCATCTGGCCTAGATTTCCATCCCCCACCCACCTCACCTGCTAATTTCTGTTCTCTGTATTTCCTCTTTCTAATCTACAGGGCAGCTTTCTTACTTTAATTTTACCTTTATTTCTTTGTCAGATCTCTGCAAATGAGATAGAAATGCTTTTGATGAGACTGCCACGCATGTTTAAACAAGAATTCACTGGTGTAGGAGCAACACTGGAAAAAAGGTGGAAGTTCTGTGCCTTTGAAGGAATTAAAACTATCTGACTGTGACTAGTAATGAAGCTATGCAGAATTCCTAGAGCATGGCAGGGTTATAAAGTATTAAAGTAAGAAATTTGGGGTTTGGGCACATAGTATGTTTTCAAAGTTATCCAGGCCTAATTTTAGTTACATTTGTGACGTTCTCTTGTGAGTGGAAATGTAGTTGTGCACCAGTTCCTAAAATAAAATAAATTAAAAAAAAAAAAAAGTTTCAAAATGTGACAGATCTGTTTCCTATGAAAACTGAAGAAAGATACCACAGTCATAATGATTTCAAAATACTACATGTCCTACATCTAAGAAAAGCTCATTGAGCAAACAGTTAGAATAAAGATTGCCCGGTTATGGTCGCTAAGATGCAGCGATGTATATGTGATACGTAGTGGAACTCATTAAGTTTCGTTATTGAAAGTTCTTTCTGTTTAGTAAGAAAATTGAGTAATTTTACAGTGAGGAAAAGCATACCAAAAGAAAACTTGAAGATGTGTCTGAAGTTATTGTATTTTGTAAATTAAGTTATATGCTGTACCAGGGATTTTTGCCTTATTGAAAGAGGCCTGAAAATGTGATTGGAGTCCTCAAGAATGCTTTATCAAGAATATTATTTTTCTAATGTAACTATTCTCCATTACAAGTTCTTTTAACATGGATTGCATATCAATTTTCATAAACATGTAAATAAGGAGGAAACCAGTGTTACTGTATTGTATTTGGTATGTAACATTCAGGTTTATGCATCAAAATAAATAGTCAGTTGCATTACTGTTACGAATTTTATAGCAGATATATTAATTTTTATCAATAAATATGGCTTCTACCATATTGTGTGTGCAAGTTTTTTTTTCTGATATTTTTGAATTTTCATCAATCCAGCAAGAGTATCCTGGCACTAAACAATTAATTGTAGATAATTTGGTTAAATTAATTAGGAATCAAAAAAGAGCTTGCAATATCAGCTAAGATTAAAATAATTTAAAATATTGGTAGTGGAAGTACCAGCATGGACCTTTGTTCAGCTTTGTTTTTTCAGACAAGCAGCCAGGTTAAAGATTAACACCTTCACATTTCTCATTTTCAGTGTTGTGCGGGGTAGTCACAATGCATCCAATTAGTTACTCCTTCCAGCTCCCAGCTAATGCTTCTGGCCTTTGGCCAGCCAACGAAAGGAATAACTCACTTTTGGTGGTGTTCCTTAAGTGGGGACATCAATGAAAATTATAATTTAGGATTTACCGTCAAACACACAGTACTCCTGTAAGAGACAGTGAAAGCTGAAGAGTGTGTATCAACCAAGCCATGAGAGTATGGAAAGAACCACTCCTTCCAGAGCCCTACTTTAAAAAACTCTATCAGCACAGCATTTAGCATGGTGCTGGATAAGAAACAGCGGCCCCTTCCAAGCCACACCTCTAGTGTAGGCAGAGGAGCCAACCACAGGAGAGCTGGCCCTATAAAGTGGACACCAACAGCAGGAAATAGGGCAAATTGCAACAGATGCAGGGAGCATCCAGAAACAAGTCAGAGTGATGTTTCACTCAGGTTCTTCAATAAACAGCAATTAGTGTCAAATGCAATTAGTCATTAAGGAACTCTACTACATGGATGTTAGTGATTACTGCTTTAGGACCTATTTCTCTTCTGGCATCTACCTGGAATATAGAAATATTAAATGAAATGTTAATTGTGTACAAAAAGGGAAAAGAAAGGGGCTTAGCAGCTCTACTACAGGAAAAAAATTATGCTTTCAGCCAGTACACACAGAATTTTTTTAAAACACATAGATCTCTATTATGGTTGCTACAGAATCTGTATTAAGGTAAGTTACTCAAGTGAAACTAGAAATTATGTGCCAGTTATGTTAATGAAAATTAACTAGTTTAATTGAAATAACAACTCTTTCTTCTCTTGCGATCATACAAATTTATGAATAATTCAGGAAAAAATGTGTTAGGTCTGACAGCTCTTGTTTAAGTACTGTAACACAAATGTGTTTGGATGGCACAGGCTGGGGAAGAGAGATGTGCGAAAACTTTCACCTCAGCTTTCTTCATGCCATCCTTATTCATTATATTGTCCTCTCTTTTCTCTTGTGCCCTCCTTTTATTTCCTTTAGCTCATCTCCTCTCCCACAAAACAACTCCAATACCAGATAGCCACAAAACATCTTAACACTGACAAGGATCTTTTAACCTAATCGCTATATTGTTTGCTCTCTGTGTGTTTTTTCTTCCTTTTTCCTTCCTGGATTTGTCTGTCTAGACTGTAAGTTCTTTAGGAGAGTGATTTTCAGTCCCTGTGTAGTACCAGCCTTTAGATTTCAACATAGAAGATCTAAACTTTAAGTATAAATAGCCTGTAGGCATCCCACAATATTGTAACAAACCAGCTGAGACCTTGAAACTCAGGGGGATCCTCATGAGGATCAGGTTTGGCCCCAGAACTGGCTTTAACATTATGTGCTCAGTGACTTTGAGGAAAACGAGATTACAATGTTCATCTCCATCACTTGGCTGTTGAAATGTCTTATGATGACCCTTGGTGGATCTAGCTGGTGGTCCTGAAGTGATACAATGGGATGAATATCAAGGAAGCCACCTTTGAAAGGCATCTAGAGTGGACATTAGGAAATATTTCTTTACAAGGGGGTGGTCAAGCACTGGAACGGCCTTCCTAGAGAGGTGATCAATGCCCCAAGCCTGTCAGCATTTAAGAGGCATTTGTACAATGCCCTTTATAACATGCTTTAACTTAGTCAGCCCTGAATTGGTCAGGCAGTTGGACTAGATGATTGTTACAGGTCCCTTCGAACTGAAATAGTCTGTAGTCTATTCTATCTCTTGCAGATATGTTACTGATGTATGGAGAAGGTGATGTTCTGAAAGCCAACATTACATTCTGGCAAAGCACCCTTTAGCCAGAGTTTCTGAGCAATAGGGTTAGTCATTCTGATGCCATCATAGCCCAGAAAGATGTACTCCATATGAAGTGTATCACTGGAGGATGGCTGTAAGCCCCTGGCGCTATGGCTGCAGGTGACAGTGCTTTTCTTAGCACTGTTGGACATTGCAGAAAATCAGCTTGAGCAAATGGCATGAGGTCATGCCACTGTACTATAATAAAAGAAGAAGTCAGTATGGTGCAAAAGAAGACTAGACTTTCTCTATGTCACTTTATCTTGATGACTGGAACAGAGGCTTGATCAGCTGCAGCAGAAGTCAGCATGCTCTCCCCCAGAAAAAGAAAGATGTTGAGGTGGTCAAGTGGTACTTAGTGAAATAGGGCAGTGCTAGACCTAAAGCAAGTTTCTCTAGCCGAGTCAGGTTGAATGAGGATGCACATTTGGCAAAGTCTCAAAGACATTTACAGTTAGCAGGATCCTCTCAATGGTAGTGGGAAAGAAAACAAGGGAAGGAAAGGCCAGAGGACCCCACATCCTCAGGCTAACCGTGAGCTCAAGAGGCGAGACTGTGCAATAGCCTGGTATGCAACTGCAAGTTATGGCAGAAAGTTACAGCTGTGTCCTCTCTTCTCAAAAAGTGAGCAGGAGAAGATTTGATTTCTAAGCCAAACACGCTAAGGGTATTTTTCAGGGAGTTGTAAACTCAGTTGGCTGGAACCCCTGTTCTCCCAGGAGGGCTTTTTAGCTCATCTTCAGTTTTGACTTCTCTTGGAGTGGTGGCAGGGTTGACTCCCATCAGTTTAGAGGGCCAGCCTCTTACTGCATTGTACTTGATTCCCACTTGAAGACTTAAGAGATGCACTGTGCAAAACCTCTTGGACAAATGTGCCTTTCACCCGGTACATTCAAGGGGGATGAGTGTAACCTCTCTGTTAAATTGCATTTTATGCCCACAAGAGATAGCAATGTTTGATGAAGACTGCATTATCCCCATTACTAAAAAGGAAGTTTCTAATGTCTCCTCATGCTGTTGCACGTAGTGAAGTCTAATTGTTCACTGAAGTGTGCATGTTTCAGGCGAAACTTGCATGTTCATAACTGCCAGAGCATCACATTCACTTAAGGAACAGCTATACTGAGATTTAGAGGAAAAAACTGTATCAGGCTATGCTACATTTAGCCACACATCATGTATAGTAAATGCTGTGGAATCTAAAGCTGGAAAATTTGTTCTAAGAGCATTCTGGGTGGTTTGTTCAAGTTAAAATTCTGGTCTTGCAAGCATTGTTTTATTTAAAATCAGAATGGCTCTGACAGTCAGTGTTAGTATGACAAAAATTTTCTGTGCTGATGTGAGTTGATGTGGGGAATGAGGTTTAGGAAGAGGAAGAGGGAAAGGAATTGGTTGCTTTGGGAGAGATTCTTTCTGTGCCTCCAGTACCAGTAGTAGCCAGGTCTGATAAAGAACTGATGTCCACTTTGTCCACTTAACAAATGCATCACAGAGTTCAGCATTTGAAGTGTGAGGCTTTTATCATCTTTTTCCTGTGAAAGGGTACAAGTTGTCCCTTGACTTGTCACTCTGGTTACCTTGATAAGATGTCCGGCTCTTTTACACTAACTTTTCCCTCAAAAAGAAAGTAGAAACAGCAGCAAAATCCTTCTGGTTCTGTTCTGTAATCAATCTCTTCTGGAAGCAACTGCTGAGATGCTCAGGAAAAAGGAAATCTTCCTGCATTTATTTGCATGAAGTGCCGATAAAGCAGGACACAATCTGGAGGAAGCCATTCCATCTTCCAGTCTGAAAGCACAGTCAGTGTGACTGCTCGGAGTGAAAAGGGTGACTATTTACTTACTGAGTTAAAACTGAATGTTTGAAAAACAAGTAAGTCAACTGAAAAAGCAGCCGAATCAGGAAATTATGTTTACAAGGTGCAGATCCTCTGACTACATAAACCCATTACACTGAATACGTGGAAAACCTAATTTGTAAACAAAATCAAAAGGATATGCTCAGGAGTACCTTTGATTAAGTGTTTTGCCTCACACTAGGTAATAAACATTGTGCCTGTTCAGACTTAATGGGCTGACTCCAATGTCATACTCCCTCTCAATAGCGATATTTGGGGGGCAGTAAGAGAAAAAACAATGTATTCCCTTAAACATAGCAGAGAGCACTCTTGCAATCCTACCACAGCCGTATTATAACCATTTGCTCAGACTTCTGGCTGGTAAATACTTCTTGACAATTTATGTACTTTTATGTGCATAACATCGAAGCCTAAAAAAGAAAAAATCATCCACTTAGACTGCTCGTATCTTAGCCATGTCACCGTTAATTCTATAGTGATCCAAATAGCATATGGTGGATTAAAATACATCTCCCATAAAAGCATCCAGCCGTAATCAAAATTATCAGGTGATGAAAAAGATACTTTTTTGCTTAATAGTTTGTTAGAAGGGATTAGCATTCTCGAACTTGTGTCCTTACTTTCTATCTTGATTTTTCCTGGCTTTTTCCAGCCAGTTTTGCTTTCTCTGCAAGATTAAATAATCCTTTAGTACTGCATATTTTCTCCCCGTGAAGATATTTATATACCATCATCTATTTATTTCTCAGTATTCTTTCTCATAAACTAAACGGATTGAGCTTTTAAATGTTTTGTTGTAAAGCATTTGTCTTCCTCAAATCATTGCATCCTTTTTTTAATATCGTTTCCAAGTTTTCCACACTTGTTTTAAAATGTGCAGAGAACAGCTGTTACATGAATTAGTCTGATCAACGCTGTACACAGACTTGAAGTCACATCTCTGCTCTGATTCAGCTCTTTGCCTCCTATTCCTATCAGACTATAATCACAAATGTCAAAGCAGTAGTCCAAGTAAATCGCTGTTAGGTCATTTTTTTCATCCTTTTGGTGTAACAGATTCCTCTGTATAGATGTGTTTCTGTATGCTAAAGGCTGGATTTTCCATCCCCACTGATAGGCTTGTTTCTGCAAGGGCAAAGGTCTCACCCCATGAGGGTATTTTGGGGCTTAGTCCTCATGCAGGGTCTTCAGGGTTTAGTCTTCACTATGGGGAAAGTCTGGATAATTCTATGATGTTTATAGCCTGGTGTGATTAAAATGGGGTAGTCAGATCGACTGTCAGGATGTTAGCTAATCACATCAAGCATTCAGAGGGCAATCACACAGGCTTTGTCTAGACTAGGGTTTAAATGCGTGTCATTAGCACATATTAGCTGATACATCTTAAGAGTCTGATGCAGACAAAGCATAATGCCTTCAATGTGAAAAGGCTGAGTTAGGCCCTTGGGCATTGGCTCTGACACTGGTTTGACTATTTAAGAGTTTTAGAATGTTAGCCAAGGGCTTGTCTGCGAAGACCAGCTAATTTGGAAGAAGACAAACTATGAATTTAAAGGGCTACTCCAGGACTCTAAGACCAGAAAGAGATACATTCTCAAGTAGCTGCTCTGAACTAGTTCTGTATAATAGTATTACACATTTAACTAGGTAAGTTTGCTCTTTTTTTTTCAACCTTCCCCAAAAAACTGTTCCCATATGAGAGGAGTTATATTTAAAAATTAACCTTCTGGCTCATTTCTGTTTTCATCACTGCTCCTTACTGAATACAGCTGATTAGCCTGTTCATGTCTGGGGAGGAGGTTGGAAAACTTGTACACTCTGCAGGTCTTGTTGCTGACGTTAAAAGCTGACTTGCATTTCACAGAAGGGAGTCATGATACACTTGTGAGAGGAATAGGAGAGGAGCAACAGAAGACCATAAAATAGGATTAAAAATACAGACTGAAGGCATTTTGTTAGAACCTGGCATTCCTTCAAAAAAAAACCAAACACATCCCAGGACATCCCAAAAGCCTGTTATAAACAAAGAGGAGGAACAGGGATGAAAAAGAGATAAGATTTCATAGTAAAAATCATTGTAAGTTATGGTGATATTGAATGCACGAGAATTTGTGAGTTTCCTTAGCTAGTTCTGCCCACCGAGTCAGCTCGGACGGGTATTGTGTCTGAGACTCTCTAAAGAGGAAAATTCCCAAGTCAGTCTGCAGTTGGCTCTATCCCAGAAATAAGCTACTCAAATAATACTAACTTTCAATGGCAAAGGAGCCCCCCTGCAAGAAAAAAATCTGCATCTCTAGCTCTACAGTTCACTGGTTGATAAAGAACTGTGATGTTAGCAAAAAACTTTTTCTTGTCCTTGAAGGCTAGTGAGGACATATATTACTCATGGGAAGCAAATACTTGCAAGGCAGTCAAAACTAATTTCAGGACGTCACTTTTATCCCTCCACTCTGACTAGCTGTCACCTTGGTGGAACTTGTCACTTGGTTAGCTGCAGACAAAAGAAGCTAAAGTCTCATCAGAGCGAAATCTACACTTTTGTCTTCAGAAGATGCACAGCTGTGGATAAACAGCGTGCCACCAGTCCAAGGCTGCTTTGCAGGATGATACTCGAAGCCTGTTTTGCACAATAAAACATATTGATGGAGAAGGAAGCCAGATGGTTGCTCCACAGCAGAAGTTTTCTAAAACACATTTCCTACCCTGAGAGGCTCTTGATTGACAGCTCTGGAAACAGGTGTTTTATTTGTCCACAGGGCAGGACAGGAAAGGCATCTAGTATTGTCCCAGCAGAGGAGTACAGAAATAACCTGCCATTGCGTTTTCATCCCTATGAAGCTCTTGCCTCATCCGTGCAAACTGCAGAGGAAGGAGACATCTGCAGAATGCACATTTGACCCTGATTTGAGGTCACAGAACTTCTGCTAGTTAAAAGTTCAGTTTCAGGGCTGGATTTGAATCTCTGATCTATAAAATGGATAGCCTACTGTCCTAGTAGGAAGTTATCCAATGACTGAGGAGGGGAAGGCAGACTTTCTTGAAGTACAAATGAAAAAGCATGCCCTGGTGACCCCATTCTTTCCTCTCAACCTTCACAATAAACAAGAAGATTTGGAAGTACATAGCTGGCAAAGGGGTTCATCCTATTAGAAAAAGAGCTCATGTTATGTTCACGCAGAATGTTTCGAGGTGATTTTTAAGTCTGAAGAAAACCCTCTGTAGTTTATACCCATGAGATGCTCTTAAAACAAAGGTTAGTATGGAGAAATGGAGCAGCAATGAAAAAAAGTATTATCTTTTATGAGCACTTCACTCTTTGAAGAGATTTTAGTGTGGAGGCTGAAATCCCTGTTGTTTCAAAGGTTTACAGTCAAGAGCAGCAGTAACATGGGATATACAGCCTTTCTTTGATTTTTGTGGTCCATGCAGTTCAAACGTACAAAGAAAAACATGCAGGTGAGTGCCCAGGTGAAATGGAACTGGGTGGTCATTTACACTACACAGAACTGTTGCTTTTCTGCAGTGCAGCGCTTTTTATTTACAGCATTAAAATTATGGGAAGATGGTCAGAAGTTCAGTGGCGTATATTGGTCATGCAACTGGCAAGAAATCTGTACACATTCAGACTTCAAATTTTTGTTTGTCTTTCAAGAATGATGAGATTTCTGACATACACAGCCTTGAGAAAGACAATGGAGGGTAAACTGGATGGATGTGGGCAAAGAGCCCTGATCAAAGGCTAACTAGTGATGTGTCTGTCACACAGTACTGTGCAGCGATATCCACACCTACAGTGTGGCCACAAAACACTTCATAGCTATGTTTGTACAGCCCCTGAACAAACAGCATTCAGCGCAACACATTCTGCTTACTGCTCCTGGGTTAAGTGATACAGCACAGTCCGGGCTGTCTTCTTCTGGACTTCTTCTTTCTACATGGTTTCTTCTTTCAAAAAGTTTATTTTGAAATAGTTCAAGCCTTGTTTTAGGCAGTTAGCAAGCTGTGTTTCCAACAGAAACCCAGGAATTATCTGCAGCAAGAGTGGGTGGATCCTAATTGAAAAAAGAACCTGCACACCTTCTTCCTAAATTTGCTAAATTGACTTTATTTGCCAGTTTCCAAAGGAGATGGAACAGTAAAAATTTTCCAGAAATAACCAGAATAAGGTTTCATCTCCCAGACCCACTTGGCTTGTACCTGTCCCAAGTTCCCCAACCCAGGCATACAACAACGTTCAGAGGAAATCAGAAGCTGTTCCAGACTTTAAGTCATGTGAGTTAATTCAAAGCTTTGGGAAGGTTACAAAGAGGTCCCTTGCGTGCAATCCCAAGATCAATGCTACTGTTCTTCTGTGTAACTAATCTGAAGTAAGGTTTTCATTAACTCCCGTTATTTGATGCATTGTGAAACAAACCGAATGAGAATGTTTAGGCTGGCAAAAAAAGCAATCCAAAATCCCACAAGAGCCCAGCTGAACAGCACATATCAAGAGCTGAGTAACAAAGAAAATAACTTCTGATAGCAAAGTCTCCATTTTGCAACTAAGCAGATGGGTACGTTTATAGCTATACATGAGGTCCAAGGATTTTCTCCCAGCAGAGACGTTGGGAAATTACCACTTCATGCCATGTCACGGAAGTAGAACTCAGTACTAAAAAGTTCTTGTTAATCACAGATGTATTACATGACAATACGCAAACCTGGGCTAAGCCATAGCCCCTTCACTTCCTTGACTTCTGAGTGCCTGAGAGCTGTCACCAAACAAATACACAAGAAAGAGAATCTGACCAAAATCTATATTAAAGCTACTAAGGAACACTCCAAACCCCAGCCAGACAGTGCAAGTCTCCAACCAAGAATTTCCTTTTAAAAGTCTTCAATGCCAGAATGTGGACATAGAGCTAAAGATGTGAGAGACTTTGACTGACGTCACAGAATATTGGGTGATTGGAGGCACTCACTACTTCCTTGTTCAGGTGAGCACTTCATCTGCTGAACTGTTGGATAAGCAAGATTCACACTGCCTCAGTTTCCACCACCCTGTGCAAGGTTTTATCCATCCAGCATGTTCTGAGGATACCTGCCAGACTGATCACCTAGCTGCAGCTAAAGGTACACACCTCACTGTTCACCGCTCTTAAGGTCACTGCTGGGTTTTCAGGTAGTCCTCAGATGTCTTTATGGCATGCCTTCATGTAGCCATGATTGATAACCATGGCACACTAAATTAAAAGCCTGAGAGTTGGTCACTTGCATTCTGTGTAACATAAGTAAACACAAGAAATCCAGGCCTTGAAGTATAGCTCATGGATGACTAAGACATTCTTCCTGGGCTTCTAAGGAGGCCTCTCTTCAGGTCTTCTTAATCCAGCCTTTATCCCCTCTCATCTTGTCTACAGACTGGTGTGGGTTTCTGTATGTGTCTGTGAGGTCTCAAGACCATTCAAGTGGACTATAGCTTTTTATCTATCTACTCAGCACATCACAATTTCTAATTTGTTCATTATATAATTTTTGTTTATTTTACTGGAAGTCATATGGATAGAGGGGAATTGCAAGCAACATAATAAAACACATATAATAATATAATACATACAATACATATAATGACAATCTCATACGTAGAGCAAATCTACATGTAAATGGCAACCCGTCCGATTTACAAAGAAGTAAGGAACTAACAATTGCAACTGAGAACCCATAAAAACTTTTATAAATGCATAATATGAATTAGTCTTGAAAGATGAAAGGCTGCTTATTCAAAGTCACTTTGTCCTGATGGACCAAAAGCTACCAGTTAAATTTTCATTCAAATATGAGAAACAAGAAACCCAGACTATAGTGCCTGATCAAGACCATGGATTACCAGTACCTAGCTTCAGGCACAAACACTACTACAGCACCTAAGTTCAAGAGAGCAAGTGTGACTCAAAGCTTCTGCCATATGACTGGGGAAGAATCTACAAAGCCTCCATCTGGTATTTGGCTGGTAAGGGCAGAGTCCAGCCTTCGCTCAGCAGGTCCCATGTAAACAGGGCTGGACCTTGCCTTCACCATCTAGCCGAGCAGGAAAAGACGGACTGGCTTCCACCTTTCATTCAGGACACTGTTTTTCAGGCATCATGACAAGGTGTGGGATACTGCAGTTAGCTGAAAAGGAAGTATGGGGGAAATGCACTTGATCTTCACCACAGGTAGCTGCTAGAAAATCAAGGGTTACAATATCCAGCCAATGATGACTGTATTCAAAACTCAGAGAGCTGGGGTATGTCTGTGGCAGTGACTTTATCTCATCCCAGTTTAGACTCTCAAGCAGACGTATCCAGTGCTCAGTCCAGTCCAGGATCCTGCATTCCCACCTCATTAAGGGGGTGCTGAATTTATGGACCCATCCGGAAGTGCTAGCCCACAGCTTGTCAGACTCTTTAGAGTCTTCCAATTTTAGTGAAACAAGGAAACAGCTGGTAAACATTGCCACTTAAAGCAGGGTTTTCAGTGCTAGTTGCTGTTGCCCAGGGTGTTCCTAAATCTGCAAAGCACCACCTTGCTGCTGCTGCTGCCCCCTGAAAGCAACAGCACTTGGGGAAGGGATCAGTCAGCACAAAACGACTGCCACTGTGACTCACACAGGCAGTGATTTAGTCACAATACCTCCAAAAAGCAAGTCACACAAAGGTCGTGGTGCTGCAGACAAAGTAAATAGCTTGATCTACTGGTTGTGGTGAATAATAATGACAGATTTTATAGAATAGAGGAGAGGAGGGGAAAACATGTATTCCCCCTTGCTTAAAATTTACTGAATGATCAGAATCAGGGGAAGATTAAGTTGAGAGGATGTGAGCAGGAGAGGAGTTCCCTGATGAAGCTTTTTTCCCTTCCCTATCCCAGCCTTATATACAAAATGCAACACGTGTAATAGAAGTATAAATGAGCAAAACCCATAGTGCATACCAAATACGCAATCCAGTAGTTTGTATTTGAATGTTTTAGCAAAAACTGACTGTGACTACAAACACTTCACAGACTAATTTTCAGATTCATGAGTTTTTGGTTGGTTTGACTACATGTTCTCTGAGGTCTGTGCCAAAAAAATATTTCCTTTCTTGCACTGAAACATAACGCTGACACGTGTCAAACTGCTTCTTTTTTATGGGCTTAAGCACACTTCCTCTTTCTGCTTTTTGTAGATTCATACATATTAGACACACATCTTTGGGTTTTAATTATAAAATTAATGTAGACAGCAACCAGAAATAAAGCTGACAAATCTAATTTCCCAAATAACTCAATACCATCTCAGGATCTCTGAGGAGAAAAAGAAAAAAAATATGTCCAAGGGGTTTCAAGAATGTTTCTAAAGGGGCAAATTAAAAAACAAAACAAAAACAAAAAAAAACAAACAAAAAGCTGATCAGATTAATAAAGCATTTCCCTAGTGTTGAATTCCATATCTACCACCAGCCAGGAGAAAGTGATGGTATTTTAAACATGATATGACTTTTCATACTGCTTCCAATCCCCTTTTGGTCTTAGAGAAGCTGCTTTTGAGTTGCATCAGCATGTTGGCAAATGGAATTCCACAGAGGAAAAGTCTAACTGATGAGCTATGTAAGCGGACTGCTATGAGATAGATAGAGGTGGTCTCTGAGTGTAGATCTAGAAGTGTCTGGACTTCAATGTTCCTCCCTGGAAGATGTGCAAGAAGCCATCAGACTTGTCTGTGGAGGAGTTTGCTCCCTATGACTGTTGCCTTTCCCAGGTCCCAGATTCTGACTGTTGGAATAGGCTGGGAGTCAAGAGATCCCCTGAAAGATGGAAGGAAATTGGGAAAGATATTGTAAATGGGACCTAATAAAGGCAGTGTGAGGGTACTTACAGCTACCATCTGATGGAGGTGACCACTGTTAGAACTCTTTAGAGTAATTTTGGGTAGATGTCTCACGGAAGTGAAGAAAATGGGATTTTCCTTAGGGAAACCCAAACTGATGACTGCACAAAAAACAGATCTGAAGGGATGAATAATAAGGGGAAAATTCTATACAGATATATATCATAAATTCATCCTAAAAGAAAATGTTTTCTACAAATAGTTGTTTAATGACCCTATAGAGTATTTTGCTAGCTCAAATCACGTAAACTCCCTCCCATTCCTTAGATTTAATCTAAAACTTTTTCCAGAATGGTTGGCCTGTCCCAACTACTGATAGAAAAAGAGGATTGCTGTAAGGTAAGCACAGAAAGCTGTCAAGGGACCAGTCACAGCCATGCTGGGAGCTGCACTGAGGTAGAAGGGGCATAGGCAGCTTTCATGTCCCATGACACAATGTCACAGATGCATAAAGATGATTGTGGACATACAAAAAACTAAATAAATTTACACATGAAAATATAAAGCCAGCCAGCAGTTGTTTTTTCTACCAGGAGGAGGTCAGGAAATACAAAGAAACCCTGAGAGAACAATGTAGTTTGCTAAACAGGAATTTGAATACAAACTTCGGTCTAGCAAGGCTTTTCTTAAATCCAGTTGTTGCAGTTTTCTAGTCATGTGTCCTCCCAGAAACGTGTTGCACTAGGATCTACACACACATCCACATCTCTAATTCTCAGGCTGCGATGGTGATGCATCAGGCACAGCAGTAATTCTGAGTCTGACATCTGCTTTGCCTGTGCCCTGCAGTAATGGGTTTGTGGTACCAAAGCCAGACAAACACCCCTCTTCACTGTTCCCTTGTTTCCGTTTTCTTTACATTGGAAACTGGAAAAAGTGTATCTTGTTAAATCTTGCAAGGCCAAAATGTAGCTTTGTTTATGGACAATATTGTTCTCAAAATGGGAAAGAGAGTGAATTGTAAAGGAGACATAATGGGTTAGATTAAGTTGTAACCATCCCAGGACCCATACCAAATAGTGGCTTCCAGAGCTGATGTCCATACATTTATTATCCCTTAATGAATTTTTCTTCCATTAGTTTATTCCATTTCTTTTGGGAACTGATGCAAACTTTTGGCATCTGCTGTACAGCAAGGACTTACACAACTAGTCTGTTCACCATGAAGAAATTTGGTTTTGAACCAGGCAGTTTAATTTATATTTCCCACTTGTACTGAAAGAGGAAAAGACTTCAAAATTGGTTGATCTACCCAAATCTGCTATAACGACTGGTCATTGAAGTGCTGTCAAAATTCATGCTCCACATCAACCTTACAGCCTGGCAGAGTGCAGCTGTCTTGGCAAAAGCGGAGGTTCAAAGTACATCCTTCTTGCCCTCAGTAGGGTGATGATCTCTTACAGCAATGATATGGTGGCATCCATTGAAGACAGACTTGCTGATGTTCTACTGGAAGGAGCGTGTGGTGATCACACCTTCATTAGGCAGTCTAAGGACTAATAGACATGATCTGAAGGTGAGTCATCCCACTCATAGATCAGCTGCAGAGAGGCTTCTGTCACTTTCAGTAGGTTCTGCTTCACTTTATCATCATGGTCAAAGGTTCTTATGCTATTTACATCAGCACATGTGCAGCAGCAACAACTCATCCCTGTGAGGTTATGGAGGTCTTCCATCCAACATCAGCAATGTCATCCCTGGTAACAATAGTCTGATCAATAAACGTGATTTTAATGGCAAGTCAGGATGTAACTAGACATGGTAAATCAATGTAAAAAATTGTTACAGAGCTGGTTGCATTAACTCCACTGTCAAGTTATTGCCTCCTAAGTGGGCTGATCACAATCGAACCATTGCCAATACACTTGTTTGAACCAGCCCAAACATGCAGGACAGGCTGAATATTTCCTTTCTCATAATACCATTATACGATAAATTGTAAAACAAACAACTCTGTAAGGATTCAATATAACTACATATGAGGGTCAGACCTTAGTCTCCAGAGAAGCTGATAACCTTCTCCACTGCCCTCGACAGAGAAGACATCTCAGTTCAATGAGGAAGATAGAAAGAATGGGCTGAGAGAACTGTGGAAGAAACTCATGAAGCTCTTCCCAGGGTCACATGACATGGTGCTCTCTGAAGTCCTCAGCTCTCTTCTGAAGGATTGAGCTGGAGCTAGTTCATGGATTACCCAGCAGCCTAGCTCAGGAATGTGCCCTGAGCAGATTGTCTTGCCTAAACCAAACTGAAAAATAAACACAGAGTGGCTCAGCAGACTTGAGACAAAGACTGGACGGTTGCAGGTCTGCATCTTCCCTCCTCCTCGGAATGGGATCTCAGGACATGAACCTTAATGTCCAGCGCTCCCTTGTGCAGAAGCAGTCAGGCCACAGGGACTGCGTGGCACAACATGCAGTTTTTCTGGCACTGCAGTATCTTTCAGATGATCTCCAATCCCATCTACAAGGAGTGACCCACAGAGACACAATAGAAGCCTTTGCTTACCTAGCTTAAAGACATGTAGGTTCTGCAAAGGATGAGCCCCTAGTTTACACTCCCAAAGGTACAGGCTGACGTGTGAGCAGAGTGCCTGTGTTCCCATTACAGGCAGTGAAAAAGCGAGTTACTAACCTTGCTACCCAGATGTAAATGCCTACTTTAGGGATAGGTACACACTTCAACTCAGCCAACTGAGTAGCTCCCCAGACTCCACTCACCAGGAGTATGAGAGCAGCTTAGTCATCCTCATTGCAGACACCTATGAGTTCATTTGTGTGGGATTTATCTTAGGCTAATATGGACCATATCTGCCTGCCAGAGCCAAGGTGGAAATTCAGACCCAGAATTCCCACTAAATTCTCCAGTCTATAAAAATACAAATTTCTTCCATAGCTAAAAAGCACTTTGAGGTTCTTGTAGCTTTTGGCCTATGAGCCTTGATGACTTTTCAATAACTTCTTTATCTTATACAGTATCACTCTGAGTTGTGCATGAATATACTCGGGTTCTGACATGCAAAACTTCATGGAATGTTGTAAAAGCTTTCTTTTAGAAGTGGAATTTATGCAAGTGTGTGTTAATGATTTGGCATCTTCAAGGGGTTATTGTGAGTGCCATCTTTAACTTCATTACCATTAAATTATTCCAAAGAGATGCTGGCAGCTTGTGGCCTAAATGCTTTGAACCCATTTAAAAATTCATATGTAGAGTTTGTGATAGTCCACAGTCATGAGAACATTTCAACAATGGGAACCAATTAAGCAGCTTCGGGAGATCAAGAGAAGTTTACCTCCATTACACAATGTTGATCCTTTCCTCTATTTTTTTTCTGCACAGAGTGAACTGGCAATCAAAACTTGAACAGGTGGAAATCCATCACAAGTATCTAAATCATTTGGTAAAACACAATCCACACAGACTTTATTTTGCAAGTAATTATTGCCACATGCATGTAGTAAAGCTGTAAAGCTTCTAGAAATCGAGTTCTGTTTGAACAGTCAGTCCCAGATGGCTTCCACTCCTAAAGAATGCTATAATAGAAAACAGCATCCTGAGAGATCCAATAATTTGACTGTGCCCTGTAAGGTCAGCACGCAGCCAGCCCAAATCTCAGGATTGTGTTCCATTTCCCTTATAGAAGTAATAAGACAAAATTCATCAGGGAATGACAGGCTTTCTTAATCCTTTACGTGATCCTAGCACTGGCTGTGAGGACTACTGGTGCTAGGAGTTTCTAACTGTGGAAAATTTGGGGAATATAGCTATTCCACACAAATTGCCCTAATAAATGTTGTTCATCCTTAGCCAATGCTGCACTGAATCACTGCAGGGGAAAAGGAAATACAGACAACCTAATGTACAGTTAGATTCATCCACAAGTTAATGCAGTCAGAGGAAAGTCTTTCAGCTACTGACCCAGACTTCAATGACTTATGATCAGTGAGCACTAAGAATACATATGCTTCACTCTTCAATGCTTTCAGAAATGGGGGGTAAAGGAAGCATCTTTAGAGGTGAAATCCCTGCCTTGTGAGGTGTTTTCTTAATTAGAAGAAACTTCGGCTTTGTAAACATGATTTCTAGGGGTTAAGGGAAACGTAAAGGGCAATTCTGATGCTTACATGAACAATTTATTTTCCTGTCATATATTCCTGCACTTCCTGAGGTTTTGGTAAGCACTTTAAAGTTACTGTGGGACAGGGGACAATTGGTATTACCACAGTAAAAGCTTCCCCTCAGTCCTTCACAGCATGAATCAGAAGTATAAATTGCTGTGACTAAGTGGGAGAAGTAAGAAATAGACTGTTCCCACTGGAAAGATAAGTGACTGGAAATGAGCCCAAAAAAATGTGTTTAGGAGTCTCAAAGCTGGAATACTGCTAGAGTGGATTACCACGGAAACTAGCAATGAGTAGGAACCAGAGCCTAAACATCTGACTTTGTTTGCCTGGCATGTATTTTGGGAACACGCAGTATGCATAAAGACCTTGGATTTACTTCACTTCTCAATAAAGAGACATTTTTTAGTAAATTGCTATAGAACATAATTTCTGCCTGGTTCAACCTTTGATTTCTTAGAAATAGTGTGCTCCTGAGAGGTCCATCCAATGACCCTGAGTCATAGAAAACAACATCTTCTTTTTGCCTACCTCAGCGCCCTGGTATGGTGAAAGAGGGAGGAAGGAGGAATCACGCCAATTTAACTCCTGCTCCTTATTCTCAGTGACACAGGACCATCTATATGTCTTCCTCTGCCCAGTGATGGAGGTGGAATGCCCACCTACCCTGTATTTCCTCTTTTGAACAATATTGCCTATGTCCCAGCTTCTTTCCATCAGGCAATTATAGCAACAGTCCTCTCTTGCCACCTCCCCCTCTCTATCCTTCCACTCTCTGAAAAAAGAAAGAATCTTGCTACTTTTATATATATTTTCTAAATCCCTGCTACATCTTCTGGGTTTTATATCTTCAGCTGGCATTGAATCCTCCCTTCATGAACTTTTTTTTCTCTACACTTACAGGAACTGTAAATATTCCAGAAAAGTGTCTGAAACCACCAAGGACCCCAAGACGACAAAGCCCAAACATGTGTGCTTATATATACAAAAACAAACACATAGGTTTTCTGCAAGATCTGCTATGAACGCAGAACTTGCCCTAATTCTGAGAAACTCACTTCTAACCCTCCTCCACACTCACACATACTCTAATGCACTCCCTCTTGTACGAATTCACCCTCTCCCACGCTGACATATATATTCTCTCTCTCCTTCACCACTCTCTTCGCCTCTGAGCTAAATTACTCTACTGTGGAAATTGCCATCAGCAATTTTCACCCTCTGCTGCTCTTTCAAGGAGTTTATGCACTGGTGCAGTCGTGATGTTCAATTAGGTACTTGGTATCTTTTGAGCTATTTTCCAACTGTTTGCACCCATGTGTTACAGGACAGCAATGTTTCTCATGACACCTCTATGGGCTTCAGGCATGGACCGAACTGGATGAGGTTGAACTTCCCGTTGATGACTTACTCAGGTTCAAACAGATGTTTGTGGGATGACATAGCTCCCATTATAAGGTCTCTGGCTGGCTACCAAGTACCCACATGTTAACTTGTGTGTGGTGCGTGCTTGCATTTCATAGGAAGAAGGTTAGTTCAGAGGCTGAAGCAGTGTCCTAGGAACTGGAGGTAGTCTCAGGTCCTGGTGCTATCACTGAGAGAATAGGTGTCCTGGGCGTTTTGCTAAAGCATGTAGCACCACCCAGCTGCTTGTTCCCATCCTCACAGCTCATGGTGAACAGTGTGATGATAGGGGTGAACACTCGGAGGCTGTTTAAGTCTACAGCCAGCCAGGTTGTCTTAGATCTAGAAATACTCCATGAGGACACACTTCATTATTCCCAGGTCAGAGATGTGAGAGTGGCTGTGAACCGTTTTCCTTAAAAGCAAGCTTGAATGGAAGGGAGAAGGTCCTGGCTGAATTCATGGCTTCAGCTCTTGACCCCTTATGACTTTCCCAAGTGGCCATGACAGAAGACTTTTAACTGTCCTGCACTTCAGTTTCTCAGCTATAACAAAACAGCACTTTCTACTATACAGGGAAATTCAGAGGATAAACAGATTAAAGACTGTGGGCACTATCATGCCAGGGTAACAAAGGACACAAGTGCCTAAGGAGTTTTTTGCTTTTCATAGGTGAGAATAAAATAGCAACTCAAATAGGTTAAAATTCTTACATTTGGGGTGGATGGGGGAATGTTATAAGGCTTGCTTGTTACTTGTCTGTAGAGCTCTGTGATGCTGTAGAACCACTTGGTGTTAGAATTACACCATGATTGACATAGTTTGATGCACTGAACAAGCCCTGGAAGATGAATTTATTTATTTATTTATTACTTTAAAGCCAGTCTTTCAGAGTTACTCTTTGCAAATCCCAAAATATAAACAAATGTGTGTATATGAACAGGCTTAAGAGAGGAAAAATTGCTGTGGTGTGAAAAAGTAGATGAATCTTTATTTGGCGTTAAAATGGTGAGTCCTTCATATTGATTATTCCCAGGTAATAAACTTGGTGGTTATATCTAAGGAGCTGGGCCTAAGCACTCAGTTGCTGAAGGAAGAATAGTAGAGAAAACTCATTTCTCACCTAAGGGCATGTCAACGCAGTAGGAATTTAGGGAAAGTATAGCTTCTTGAAAGTCTAGATTAATATCTAGCGATCTCCTTGAGAAAAGCTTCCTCTGACAGTACCTGTTCCTCCCCACCCTCCCTGTGAAAAGCTTGTGCTGCCAAGAACAGCTTTTTGTTCATGAGAAATGCTGATTATGCAGGAAGTGAAGGGAACCTTTACTCAGCTGTTCTGATCTTTTAAGTAAATATTTATTTATTTTCTGCATGAAGTTATAAAGTTTCTTGGGAATACAGATAATGTAGCAGGAGGAAAAGTAATTACTGTAATTTTGCCTGTGCTTCTGGAAAATAATCCATCTGATAAGCACGCCATTTACATTTTGTGAATTGCACAGCTCAGCTATGAACATCTTAACTAGATGCATGCAGTTCCTATTTATCAAATACTATCATTCTCATGCTAACAGCAGTACTTGTCTTGGCCTTTTCTCTTTTCAAAGACCATGTGATTAAGATGTCATTGATGTTAAGCATGCCTTGCATCCATTTCTTGAGGAAAGGCATGGTCACTGCTCAGAAGCGCTCCCTAAGTGTGAGTAATGCTTTGAAACAGGAAAGAAGAACCGCAGCCCATAAGGGCAGTCAGACACCAAATAGTTGCACCTTCTTTTCAGCACATCTTGCAGAGACAAAACTCCTCCTCATTCCAGGAAAGGGGTCGTACAAGCACCCAACCAGCTCTTTTCCTTTGTCTTCCTGGAGTTTTACTTCCTAGCAGAGGGAAATATCTGTCCCTCTGATTTGCTGGGAAGAGATGGGCAGACTTTGAATGAAAACCTCCTTAATTCCCTGTGCTACAGATGACATCAAATAAGACATTCTTTAGGAAGTGAAGTGACAGACTTTAGGGAAGAGAGGAATGAGAACTGACCTAGCAACCATGCCTGCCAGGTAGCCTGAGGACAGTCAGTTCCCATCAACATGAATGAGGACTGAAGGCACTCAGCACCTTGCATGATTAAGCCCAAAATAAAAGCAGCGTTTCTCATCAAAATTGCACTGCCTTCCTCTTTCCCAAAAGGCACTTCAATTTGTAAGAATTTGCCATCCTTGGCAGTTGTTTCCAATTGACCTCTTTCGACCTCGCTTCCCAACATTTGATGGGAGAGTGAGACATGCACACATACCAGCCAAGAGCTTCAGGACACTTCAAAGGCAGCCCATGGCTACTTCCATTGCCCACACCACATTTTTTTCCTGAGGAAAGTGCTATTTGGGCAAGTATGGGGCAGAGAAAGGTGGGTACCTTGTCATAGCAAGAGGAGATGTAGGAATGGGTTTCATTCCCCACCCCAGGCTGGCCATGGTGGAAAACCCATCAGGACAGCCATGCAGTGGGTGGAGGGACCACAGGAAAAGTATAATCCCGCCTTCGCTAAGCATCAACTGTGTCTGTTTTTTTCAAGCAAAGCTTGGGGAAGGGCCAAGCAGGAGCATCTCCATCACGGCGTGCTGCTTCATTCAAGGGTGGGGTTCAGGGTTTGCAGAGATACCTGTGCACACACTGTCCAAGTGTGTGAATGAGAAAGGCAGGATGCCATCTGCTTGGAAGGGTCTGAGGGCTCCTCTCTTTCTCACCCTCTCCTCCCTGTCCCTTTCCTACCAAGCCTCAGCCCTCATGGCAGCTGAGCTGTGGTTTCTCATATAAGCTGCTAGCAGGAGAGTTCTTTATTATGTTTTATTATGTATTGTGCAGGAGTCTGTAACTCTCAAACAGCGTTCATGTGACATACACCAAAACATTTTTTCCACTGAATACTTTCCCTGTAAAAACACTTTCTATCCTCTGCAGAGGAACACACAAAATACTTCTAAGGCATCAGGTTTGTTACACGGATTTTTCCTCACTGCCTATATGCCAAAGCGTTTCACAGCGGTAAAAATTATGAGGCTGCATACAGTAAAATGTAAGGAAAGCTGTTGCGGAACGACACCGCACAGTGTGAGTGGGAGAGGGAAGGAGGAGTCAGTCATGAGACCAGCAACTGAAGGAGAAATAAATTAAAAGTCATAAAACAAACTGCCATTCAAAACTTCCTTTCCACAGCAAGGCCATTACTGCAGTTTCTGACAGCTTCACAAAATGCAGATAATTTGGGAATGGTCCTGAAAATACATTTCTGCTCCTGTCCTGTGTGCGACAGGACATGTCAGACCTCTTCCATAGCCACCCTCTGAAATCCAGCAGAACACTGGAATGGGGCATTCATAAAGAAAATGAGACCGGCTGTAGACAGAGCAAATGGATGAAAAAAGACAAGACATACAAAATTTGGCTTCCAAAGCAAAGCCCTTCACTTACTGGGACCCCACTGAAAGCCCACTGCCTGGTGCCTCCTTGCCTGGTGTGTGGTTGTGGGATACACATATACCATTATTGGAGACTGGGTAGGCAGGACCCCTGGCTCAGTTTAGTGGGACTCCTGCCCTATCAGCTGTCTGTGTTTAGGCATTCAGGAGTCCCTAGGTGGATGTACCAATTTCCAAGGGGTCCCACCTACCTAAGACAGGATGTAAAAAGACAGAAAAGATAGGGTGGTGAGCCCTAAAGGAGGAATGCAGACTGGTCAGTAAAAACCCTAACGTGGTGGGAAACACACATACCCCAGCCTATGCTTCTTATTTATATATTTATTTTATTTTTATTTATACTTGCAGATATAGAGGAAAATACTGTTGGCTCAGCGACCCCACCTATTAACGACACCTATCTGCTTCAAAGTACATGAAGAAAATAGCGGTCAGAAAATAGTATCATGTTAACACCTACCCGGTGCTTTCCCCCCAGAGCTTCCACTTGCTATGCCAGTGTTGCAGCACAGTATAACTCTGTAAAAAACATTTTTTGTGATTTTGGGATTTCGTCCTCATTGCACTTGCATGTAAAGAAACACATGCACAAAGTACTGATTGCTTTGTATGAAGAAAATGTCAGTGCAAAATATAAAATATATATGCCATGAAGTGCTTTCAAAACAAAAGGAGCTGGCATTTGTTTAATGACTTCTAACCTTAGTCTTAGAACAGCTCTTGAGTCACAGAGCAAACAAAATATTACACGTATCTCTCATCAAAGCTCACTTCTATCGCTATATTTCATGATGAATCTCTACTCTGCCAAGCTCAGCTAAAAGAAAAACACCAAAAGGAAAAGTCCATAATAAAGGTTAGAAAATCTTCTTCCTCCTTTAGAAATAGTGTCTTCAAAAAAAACCCATTTTTTTTCTCTCCTTCTTCACATTGCTTACTTTAGCCCCTTCTCTGCTTCCCACACACCCTCCCTACCTGTTCCTGGTTTTGTGAACTACCCATCTTACTTGGCTTATAAACAATTACATGCTCTTGCCCAAAAGTGCCGTGGATGCCAGTACTGCTGTGAAAATAATACTCAGTTTAATGCCTAATCGGTAGTTATGCCAGATACTAGAACTAGAGTTCAAAAATTAAATGGGTACTGCAGGTGAACATACAAACTACAGTGGCACCTAGGAAGAAACTATGACTTTTACAGAGCTCCACTTGGGATCAGTGGGTGCAATGGGTGTGCTTCCCCATGCAGACTAGTAACACGTCTATCCATGGATGTGACCTGTTCGAAGAGAAATGCAGCTCTTACGCCTTACTCCCATTCTGACGCTTGCCTCTGCTACTGCTGCCCCTAACTCTGCACTGTGTTAAGATGAGGGAGGGAAAAATTAGATCGCTGAAAGCAGTGGTACCTTTGAATATTTTTTCTACCCTCTCTCTGGGCCACATAATGGAAACGTTTTAGGAATGTTTTTCCTTTCCCATGTGTCCATAACTGTAAGGTATTCCTTATGCACCCACTGGCTCACTACCCAGACTCTTAACAATTTCTCTGATGCATTAAAATATAAAATCACTTGGATCTTGAAGCAGATAACACACAAATTCAGATGCTGCATCCAATCAGCTTTGATACTGGTGCTGAACCTGTCAGCAAGATGGTAATTTACTTGATTTTAAGGGTGCAAAATGTTAGAAGCTGTTTGTGCTTGCATTGGTGTCAAAGCAGATGGGCCTCTTGCTTCCTATGAACTGTACTTAGCCCACCTCTTTGCATGCACACCAACCACGCCAGTGCATGCTGCTAGGGTTTGCTATTGCTAGTTAGCCAAAACTAATTTCACAAAATTGTTTGTGCATCGCCACAATCAAGCACTTCACAGATGCACACTATGTGTATCAGAACTGCAACCTACGTGGAGAACCCCCATCACACATGGTGGGTCAAACGTGGCATCCCAGTAGGTGCATGCAAAGCAGAGAGATTCCAGCGTGTTGTGCAAATACAACTGCAAACAAGAGAGGTAGTTTTTCCTCAAGTGGTGGAAGCTGAGTTTCTTCTTCTTGTTTCAACGGTCATTGCTGTGTTTTAAGCAAATAGTCTGGAGCAGAATAAAACTCAAGACTTCCCATCTCTTTCCTTGACATGGGACATATTCTGTGGGACATTTCAAAGACATGCAAAAGCTGGGCTTGAGTCCTCTTCAGCTAAACACAAAAAGTTCAAGGGGAAATTTCCTATTTTGGTTTGAAAGACACCCACACCTGCCAAAATGTTTTGTGTAGACCCCGCTAGGCAGCTAGCAGTGAAGACCCTTGGTATCACAAAACACCTGATGTGTACTCAGTTTGGCCACAACTTCCAGCCCTGCACCTGGATTTTCTAGTGGATTTTCCAGAGGATTTTCCCTTCCCTCACATGGGACAAAGCAGAGAGGAGGTCTCAAATCACTCATAGAGGGGGCAGCATGACAGCAGATGCAAGGTCATTCGTGAGGGGAAGAGGGGAAGGTTAGAGGCTCTTTCCACTGGTCAGCTGGTGCTGGCCTGTGAAGCTCTGCCAGGGTGTAGGTGATTCTGTTTGTGCCTGAACAGAGCGTCTGCAGCACTGGAAAACCCACCACGTGCAGGTCTCCTTGTGCCTATTACAGAGCAGGAGCGGAGCAGAGGATTCTAGGATCCAAGCTTGGACTGTCTTGGTGTCGATCCATGTGTCTATATTGTAAGTAGAGTCATTTGCTCCCATTTAAACCAGCAGTAGCCTTAAGGGATTTTCAATGCATTGCACGGACCAAAATGTCCTTCCTACCCATTTGTCTTACCTGGGAGGGAAGAGCTATTCTTTTGAGTGCGATATAACCTCATCTTTCCCAACAGCTATTGATTACATTTTTGCCTTTAAACAGTCGCATGTCCAGTGATGCCTGTGCTCTTTCAATTAAGTAACAAGAGACTGTTGTTAGTCTGGTGACCTGACAATATTAAAATACTTCTTGTCAAAGGGTAAGTTGCAATATTTTGCCACCAAGAATTTTATGATACCTATTTCCAGAGAGTAAGTAGGTCTCCCAGAATCTTTATCAATACCTGTTCTTTATATGCCCAAAGCTGTCTTAACACACGCTTACAACTCCACTATCTTTGCAAGATAGTGTATCTAGAAGCCATGCCACACAAGGTAATTAGAAGTTTACAACAGGAATTTCAGCCTGTTTCTAATCCAATACTGTCTACAGTACTTCAGTCTCTGAACATAAAACATCCTTTTTAACCTTGGTCTTTCACTTGTGAAGCACAGTGAGTGGTTGAATTTGGAAAGCCACCTCTTTCCCCCTTGTGCTCTGCTTCCCTGAATTCCTAAATCTTGCAAATGAAAAGGTACAGTTTTCTTCTTCGTCCGAACAGTTCTGTGGGAAAGGATATGGAGGTTAAAATTCACGAGTTAACCATTTCATACCTGAAGCCCTGAAGAAACTACAGCATAGGCTTTGGGGAGCAGGGGAGAGAAGGCTCTGGAGAATGATACTTCCTAAAGATTCATCTTAACATTTGCAATTAACTTCCTCAATATCCTTTTAGATAAAAGTTATCAGAGAAGAGATCAAGAGAGAACATGATTTAGCTCTAGCAAGTCTCGATTTACAATCTATCTTCCCTGATCTGAGCTCATTTTGTGCAACTCCCATGTCATGTTCCTCTCGTGCAGAGACGGAAGAAAGAATTTAAGTCAAAATAGATAAGTGTAGAGGCACCAGAGGGCAAAATGAAATGTCTTTTAATGGCATTTTTATGGCAGTCCCAGGATATCACCATATCCTACAGGGCTATTATGAGGGGAATTTCATCTGCTTTACTTGAAAAAGCTTTGGTGACATTCTGAAAAAATGTATAATGCAGCAATTTAAAAGAGCTAAAATATTTGGTTCAATTTTCCTGGATTTTAGCCCTGCCTGAGAAAAGAGTGTGTTGGGAGGGAGGTGCAGAAGTGAAAGGAAAGAATTAGAAATAACCCTCTCTCCCTTTCCCCTTCTGCTCCCTTTTCCTAACTCTCTCTGACATTCCAAATCAACCTCAGGTTCGAGGGGGAGGCTGCTGCTGTTGAAGAGCTCTCTCTGCCAGGCTTCTCTGTGGAAAGGTCTGATTTTCATGAACATGAACAGGAGACCTCTCCCTGATCACGTTTCCAGGCCTGGATTATTAATGGTTGTATTTCCAGCCCTTTAATTGCTTCCCCTTCTGGTGATGTCTTTTTCAGTCTTACTTCAGCTAATACACGCTGGATACATATTAAGTAATGAAAATGCACAATCAAGGCACACAGGCCTCACAACTGCTGCTTATACTTAAAGATTTAAAACTAGTAAGAAGGGAGGTTAATGTTATTCTTAGGAGATAACACTCGTTGCTATGGTGAAGACGTCTTCTGTCACTCACTGTAGGGAAGATGGCATCTGTGCTATGAATGCTTGATGTTATTTTGCTTTCAAGATCAGCAATAGTAATTATTCCGACGCAGATACTAACTCATCTGTTTCTGTGCAGATTCCCATAGAGATGCCTTGTATCTAAAGAGGCTCCTCTGCCTTCTTGGTGGGCTCAGTGTGCTGGTATTGATACGGGTTTTCAACACTTGAAGAAACGATGGAAAACAGCAATAGCTTGCGTCTGAGGATAACGATAATCTTGCAGAAAAAATAAAGTACTGGGCAATTAAATTTTTTCTTTAATGTATCTTACTGTTTGTTTCATATTACGAAGATCTTTCAGCTTTTTAAAATACATAGAGTTTCATTAGGCCTGATCTGATGCTCACAACTTCATGATGTGCACTTCCTACTAAAATTTATTCAGGCAATAATCCACAAGAATTTCGTTGTTTTCAACAGTTTATGACTTGTTATTTAACATTTAACGGAATGGCAGTTTATTTTGGTAACAACCAATACTGAAGGGTTTATTGCCATTGTAAACCATAATCAACTCTTTGTATCATTACTAGCTTTTCAAGATATAAAAATGGCCAGCTGCATTGGAAAATTGTTGAGCAGCTATAAACATCTGCATTGAAGATTATGCATGAGGTTATTTCACCTTATAGGTCAAAAGTATTTAAAGAAACCACTCAATGCCATGTAAATTATTCAGCAGATTGGTAAAACCCAATCACAAAAAGACAATACTGAAGCAATTACCAGTATTTTGTTCAATTATGGTCATGAAAAAGGAATTTGCGGGAGATGGACAATACAGAAGATTGCACCTTATCACAGCATCCAGCCTGAAACTAAGGCTTGTTGCCTTTAGAGATGTTGCAACCGTTTTGCTGAATAATTTACTGTCCTGTACTCACAAATAGCTTAATCATCAAGGTTTCCCATTTCTCTCATAGCATCAGGCAACTGGCCACAGATTTCATTACTGACATGTTTAGAGAAATTCAAAATACTTCCATTTTGACTGGAATAGGTTTCGAATGAGAGCACATGTTTTATAACAGTATATCAGTTCTTCACCGTAATCCATTCTAGTGGGCCAAATCTAAGTGAGTGATTCAGAGTAAATAATTCAAGTGTACAAATTAGTTTCTATTTTTGCTCTCAAAAATATATCTACAAGTAGACCGCAATTTTCTTTCTTCTACTTATTTCTTATTACTCCGTAGTTGCACAAGAAGATACTGCAGAATATCTGAGCTGAGTTTAATCTTCTACTGCTGCTCTCTCAGTGGATATATACAATCAGTTCATGCAAATGTTCACTTATGAATAAAAAAAATTGTTTCCTCTATACTTAAGCCTGATTGTAAAGTTTGTTTTTTCAAACTGTTTGTGCTAGTAAAACTTTCACTATGAAAAGCCCCTGAACAAAGAGGAAAAATGGATGAAAAACATCCATTTAAACCTTTGAGGAGGTAAGAGGAGGGTTTGGGGTTTTTTTAGATTTATGTTTAATAGTATTCATTCACATCTTCTCTTCAATGCTGATTGGAATTTCTGGCAAAAAGCTTTAACTCATTTTTTCCTCCAGGCTTCAAACATTATGAAGCAAATTAATCCCTACTATAACTCCAGGATATCTGAGGACATTATATCAGAGATGACTTTGGCACTTCTTGTTTAAAGTGCTTACCTGCTTATGCACAATTTTTATACAGTCAAGAGTGATGGTTGCTGGATTTCATTATTCACATTCAAATGATGTGAAATATGGGAGATGCCATGGCTTTAATTCTTGGATAATTTTTGTGGGCTTCACCTTTTGTAACTTGGAGGGTGCTATTAGGATTGCCAGATAAGCGCAGCTGTTGCCACACTGGAAATAGAATGTTTCTGAACCTCCACAAAGGAGCCCAGCAGGCTGATGAACAAAAGAAAACTGAAGAGACATCTCACTTGGAAGTGTTGTGCACCATGCCAATCCTTTCTGAAGGGAGAAGATAATTTCTCTCTAAAAAAAAAATAAAAATCAAAAGAACAACAAACATTTATTTTTGCCTCCCTAGCAAGCCAAGAAATAATGTATGGCATGAAAGAAACTGAGACAAAGTCCTCAGGAAAAGAGAAGTCCAAACCCAAGTCTACCGCCTAGTCATACTCAGCCTGTCTTTCAGGCTGTTAAAAATTCTCTTCAGCCCTGGGCATTGGTAGCAGAATTGCAGCAATGAGGATCAGGCAATCCTGCCAGTCAGAGGCATTAGCAATCTCCTGGTTGCAGGAAACCTAAAAATAAAAGCAGACTAATTCATAAAGCAACAAAAGCAAGGCAGCCGTCTTTCTACCAGCCTGTATCAGTTTAGCCATAGGCTACCAGGTATCAGAGATGAAGAGCATTTAGGCCTGTTTGATGCTTTTTTCACAAGTGCAAGTAGGGATACAAAAGCAGGCACAAAGGTTGATGGAAAAAAACACGCATTCTTCAGTTTACCTTTCCTGACTAAAGTAAAACTAGATACTTACAATCAGAATCATTACCAACCTCTGCTGGATTGATACAATAGAGAAAAATGTGAATCAGAGGGTGGCTTTTCCTGGCATGGATGAGTTATTTAATTGAAAGGGTACCTTTGTCTGTTGTGGCATCATTTTCCCCTCCACATTTTTATGAAACACTGAGCCATTAAAAAATTTGAAAGCAATTTTTTGCTGCATTTTGGGAAAGACTGTAACCTAATGGTGCTGATGGTGTTGTCTCCCACCTCCATGCCCTTTTGTAAGCTCTCACTTACTATGGTTTTTTCCTTCTTTGGTCCGGAATCACACAAGGTAGCCATTGGCATCATTAATAGCTTTTGAGTCATTGTGTTTCCCAGTTTTAAATTTGGCTTTAAAGAGTACACTTGTGTATTTGTTAAGGGCTGTTGGTAACACCAGCTTGTGTCCGCGGACTCATTTTCAGGGCTGTAAAGTCATTTGCTTATGAGTTCAATATCCTCAGCCGGGAATATCCCAAACCATGAGCTCACCAGGCAGCAAGGACACCTCAGCACTCTGCTTTTTCTGTTTCCTTTTCTTCCATAGGCAGGCTTTTGAAATAAGGTTTAAACAATATAGAACCAAATTGTGTGCCCTCCCCACCTCCACTCTCAATCCAACAAAACCCGGGTGTTTTTTCAGCTAAGCTTCAAGTCAACCCAAATAAACAGGTCAACTTTCCCAAGCACTGGCTGCTCAGCAGCTAATGCTGAAGTAGCATAAGCTAATTTATATTCTGTAGGGTCACTTAAACTTGAGTGTTAAGCTAAAGTGTCAGCCAGGTCCCAGTGGGGCAGGTCTCTGCAGGTCTCGGAGCACTTTTTCTTAGAAGAAGCGTTTCGTCCCTCATTAGAATTCGTTTCATATTATGGATTCCTTCCTTCCTCCCAGAAGTGGAAGGACTAATTAGGAATAGTTATCACTGCTGCCATTCAAAGCATTATTAGAATTGCAGCCCATGGAAACAAAAAGGGAATTCATATCTATTGTAGGAGATCTTGACATTTCAGGCATTGTTAGACTCCAGTAGGGTCACCTTTAAAGCTTTCCTCAGCTTCAGCTCCAGCAACCTGGCTTTCATTACAAACCAGTGAGACTGGAGCACAACTGATGCTGTCTCGACCTTTGGTTGTTTTTTTGTTTTGTTTTGTTTTTGCAGGGGGAGAAAAGCCATTTAAATGAGCAGAAAAAGCCCAGGCAAGCTTCTGTGTTTCAGATCCTAGCCCCTCACACTGTTCTCACTTCTGCTGCTGCATTTACCTCTGCAGAGGTTCGTCATTTGCTTTGGTTACATGGCTTTTAAGAGGTGCTGTCTCTAGTTTTGTCCCTTCAAAATTTCAACTAGGCATAAATAGACAAGCACCCATTGCTCTGGTGAGGGGCTTGAGGCAGGGGAGAGATTATACACTAGCCAAACCTGAAGTACACAGAGGATGTTAGTTTGGCAGCTCCTCTCCAGTACCTATGTGTGCCCCTATGCATTGACATCAGTGCAAGCCATCAGTTAGGTGGTTCGTTGAAATTACAGCCCCCGCACAAGTGCTAATGCAAGGGGGAAGCACATGCAAGTCAAGGAGGCCTTCAGTAGCTACACGCTATTAAGTTGGTACTAGCAGGTCACATTGCTGCATCCTGTGTCCACAGAAAATGATACAATCTCCTAATCCTTTAGGAAGAAGTCTGACATTTTCTTTCTGTCTTCAGACCCTGATAGAGCCAAAGTAGTTCAGCTTCACAACTTTGAAGTCATATCCCTTTGGGGGTGGGGGGGTTGTTGCTGAGGGGAAGAAGAAAACCCTCTCCTATTTAATTCTCAGCAGCTGGTAATCTAATCAGCTTGTTAACCAGCTTTACATATGCAACTTCAGTGCTTAGCAGTAGACAGATTCACAAGTGTGAGGAAGCGGGAAAAAAAATACCTAAAATAAATCACATTTAGAGATTCCAGGCAGATTCCAGTATCAAAATGGAAACAGGGATAAAGGGTCCAGAATCTTAGAATAAAAAAAGAATCCCTCTGAATGCTGCTGAAAAGTTTGTAAAGTCCATAGAAGTCTTCATTAGTGTGTAATCCTTCCTTCCATCCCCCCAAACATTTTTAAGTTATCTTCTCTGTTCATGATTGCCTTTATATTGTCATTGACAATGTGTTGCATTAAGTGAGTCTCTAATATTAGATGCAATTATGATACGTGACATTGAAATTGTGCTTAAAGTTAGATTCCACTCGGAGGAGTCACCTTAGATCTATGTATTTGTAAGGCTGTTTATTGCTTTTGTGATTGTGCTATCAAGTATTCTTTCTACACAAGCACCAAGGTGCTAACAGCCAGTTCCAAAATAGATAAAAGGAGCCAAACATTTGAGTAACCTGAATTCTGATGTCTGCAGTCAGATTTGTACTCTAGAAACCCCTCCACAGCTGCGGCTTCACCTCAGTTTTGAAAAGTACTGCATCTATATTTTTGCTTGATTTAACCTCTGTTTCTCAAAAACTATGTTTTGCCTCTGCAAATTGGTAGAATTAATTATCAGTGCTAACAGCCCATATGCCCACCAGGCATCAAAGAACCAGGAAATAAGATGAGCGACAGATGCTATTGGAGCCAAAGTGATTCTGGACACACCACTGGACATGCTGGCACCTACACTGTTAAGTCCAGTGGAAATTAAGAGTTTAAGACATTTTGTGGATTTATCTCAGTATTCTCAGTTAACAATGTTTTCACAGGCTTACAAAAACTGGACCACAGCTTGATCTTTTTATCTCAAACATCACACTCAAAAAGTCTCTGAGGTCAGATTGTGCCACGGGTGACAATGACTTGTGCCTTCTGTCTTGAAAAAATGCCTGTAACATTGCCACATCATAGAATCATCTGGTGGAAGAGACCTTTAAGATCATCGAGTCCAACCGTTCACCCTGCACTGCCAGGGTCCCTAAACCATGTCCCTCAGCACCACATCCACACGTCTTTTAAACACTTCCAGGAATGGGGACTCCACCACCTCCCTGGGCAGCCTGTTCCAATGCTTCACAACCCTCTCTGTAAAGAAGTTTCTCCTGATATCTAACCTAGATCTCCCTCGGTGCAACTTAAGGCCATTTCCTCTTGTCCTGTCACTTGTTATATGGGAGAAGAGACCAACCTCCACCTCACTACAACCTCCTTTCAGGTAGCTGTAGAGAGCAATAAGGTCTCCCCTGAGTCTCCTTTTCTCCAGGCTAAACAACCCCAGTTCCCTCAGCCGCTCCTCTAGACTTGCTCTCTAGACCTTTCACCGGCTTTGATGCCCTTCTCTGAACCTGTTCCAGCACCTCAACATCCTTCTTGAAGTGAGGGGCCCAAAACTGGACACAGTACTCAAGGTGTGGCCTCAGCAGTGCTGAGTACAGGGGGACAATCACCTCCCTGCTCCTGCTGGCCACACTAGTTCTGATAGAAGCCAGGATGCTGTTGGCCTTCTTGGCCACCTGGGCACACTGCTGGCTCAGATTCAGTTGTCTGTCAACCAACAACCCCAGGTCCCTTTCCTCCAGGCAGCTTTCCAGCCACTTCTCCCCAAGCCTGTAGCATTACAGGGGGTTGTTGTGGCCTAAGTGCAGGACCCAGCACTTGGCCTCGTTGAACTTCATCCTACTGGCCTCAGCCCATCAATCCAGCCTGCCCAGATCCCTCTGTAGAGCCTCCCGACTTTCAAGCAGATCAAGACTCCCACCCAACTTGGTGTCATCTGTGAACCTACTGAGACTGCAACTCAATCCCCTCATCCAGATCATTGATAAGAGATGTTGAAGAGGACAGGCCCCAACACTGAGCCCTGGGGGACACCACTGGTGACCAGCCACCAACTGGATTTGACTCCATTCACCACCACTCTCTGGGCCCAGCCATCCGGCCAGTTTTTTATCCAGCAAAGAGTACACTCATCCAAGCCAGAGGCAGCCAGTTTCTCCCAATACTGTGGGAAATGGTGTCAAAGGCCTTACTAAAGTTCAGGTAAACAACATCCACAACTCTTCCCTCATCCACCAAGCGGGTCACCCTGTCATAGGAGGAGGCAATACACAAGTGTAACTCACTGGCAATTAACTCCACTAGGACTAGGATCCAGCTACTTCACGGTTAAAATCATGACAGCAGTACAGCTAACAGCAGAAAGCAAATTTAGAGGAAGAAAAAAAAAAATCAACAAAAATAAGATGTGACAAGTGCTTATTTATGTAGCCATTTTTCAGGAGCTGAGCTGCACTTTAATACATAAATGCATTGTACCTTTAGTGAAACCTTCCTCCTGAATAGCTAATAAGTTATATTTAAGTGCTTTCACCAATGAACTGACTTACTTTAGTTACTGTGAAATCATTTTTATCATCCTTCTGTCCAAAAAAGTTGGAAGTAGCTAAAATCATTTTGGTGCACCTCCTGCAAGCTTATGAATTATTGAAGACTGAAGGTAGAGTGGCTGCACTGAGAAAAAGACAGATAGCCTGGGCATTTTCACCATTTCTGAGAAGATGGCATGAAGGGAAGGCAGGAGTCCCGGAAACATCCGCAGGGCTGTATTCTTAATGAAGGAGTGGAAAAGACTGAAGCTGACTCACCAAAGGTTGAAGTATTTAATTGTGTAATATCAGCATACGGAAATGCCAACCAAGCATGTAAGCAAGTTGCAGATGTTCCTTTGTGGCACAGCACCTGGCTTCCAGCTCACTCTCGCAGGTCCTTAAGACCCCTGTTGAAATGGTTTCTATGTGCTGTTGAGAGCGATGTGGGCTGGTGGTTAAATAATATGCTAAGAGCAGGAGAAACATAACAAATAAGAGCTTGCAAAGGACTTTTTTCCTCAAAGGGGAATCCCTCTGCTTCTTTCCTAGTTGTGATTAAAGAAAATCTAGCTGGGAATCTCGTAGCCCTCCACTTAATTCAGGAAACCTGAACTGTCAGTAAACTCAGCACTCAGATCTTTAAGGCTCTCTTAGCTGATCAATTTGTCCCCTACAGCAATTCCTACCACAGCAATTCCCACTGACCCAGCGAGGGAAGCTCTAAACAATTACTGGCTGGCCAGCTGCTGAACCCGCTAACTAGGTGCCCATGATTTGAAAAAAAAATATATCTGCCTGTTTAGGCCACTGGCCTAACTGGAGGCTAGGCAGCTTCCCACCACCTGGTATGGAGAACAAAGGACTGACCTGAGCAGTGACACCAAGACTGGACTGAGTCCTCTAGAGCATTGTCTCAAGGACACCCCCATGGAGCAGTATTAATATTTTGTATTGTGCAGCTCTCCAAACATTTAAGATGACTTTAAATATGCTTCTAAGTTCAGCTGCACTTTAGACTTTGTAAAAAGCAAGTGAACAGAAACCACTCATCGAAACTACTGATACGACTGGTCTACTATTATACCTCTGCCATCTGTCTTCCCCACTGGATCTCGTAACTTAGGACAGTTCTAGTTAGGAGGATCCTCAGGAGGTCTTTATTCCCGCCTGCTGCTCAAAGCAGGGCCACATCCTTCTCCTAAGGATGGAGAATCCACAACCTCTCTGGGCAACCTCTGTCACTGCTGGACTGTCATTGGGGTGAAAAAATTGTACGTCCAGCCACACCTCCCTTTTCAGTTTGTGCCCATTTTCTCTCAACCTCCCAACCAGGCATGACTGCGGAGAGCCTGGACTCCCGTTCTTTACAACCTCTCTGCAGATGCTGGGGAGGCTGCTCTGAGGTCCCCAGCAGCCCTCTCTTCCCCAGGGCGAACAAGCCCTCAGTCTCTCCTCAAAGGGCAATTGCTCCAGCCCCCAACCATTGGGGTGGCCTGTGCTGGACCTGCTGCAGTTGGCTATTGCCTTTCTCTACAGAGGTCCCAAAACTGGATGCAGCAGCTAGACATGATTGGCCAAGCAGAGGAGAGCTGTTTCTGTTGACCTCGTGACCATGCTCCCGTTCATACAGCCTGCGAGGCTGTTGTCCTTCTCTGGTGCCAGGGCACACTGCTGGCTCTTGTTGTTGCTGTACCCTGGGTGCCTTTCAGCAGAGCCGTTCCCCAGCCCAGCAGTCCCCAGCCTGTAGCACCGCGAGGGGCTCTTCCTTCCTAGGCACTGTGCTCTGTGTGTGTCCTTGTTGAATTTTGTGAAGCGTTCCTGTCACCCCATTCCTGCAGTCTCTCCAGGTACTCCTGAATGCCAGCCCTGCCCTCCACCATATTGACTGATTTATGCTGTTTGGCATCACCTGTAAACTTGAAAGAGCACTCTGGCTCCTTCTTCAGGTCACCCACAAAGCTGTCAAACAGGAGAGGACCTAGGACAAACCAACCTCTGTGTAGACTACCTTAACCACTACCTTCTGATCCCAGCCATTCAGACAACTTTTTACCCATTGAGTTGTCCACTAGAATTTTGTTTGGGTTTCTTTCACTACATTGTAGTAGTTAAATTGCATTCACCGCAACGTTTAGGATTTTGCAACAGAAACTGTTCGCTCACCTGCCAGATGTAAGGAACATCAAAGTTGTCCACATCAATTCCAACAGTCAGGAGAGATCACTACATCCCCAACCAGACTTTACGCAACATTTAAATCATACAGCCATTTTGGAGAGGTACTATTTTGGAGAAGAATTTTGCCACTATTTAAATCTAGAGTTTATTAGATGCAATACCCGCTATATTAAAAAAAACAACCAACCAACCAATTAACCTCTCCTTGTAGAAGTTAGTATATAAATAAGGAAATTGTAATAGCACAATAGGCTTTTTTTTTTTTAATGTTACATGAGGCTGTAAAGCAATTATTCTGTGTACCATGACTAACTCTTGAAAAATCTTAAGAATATTATTTAGATGATGTTACTATTGTCGAAACACACCAGAATACATCAACCTCTATGCAGTTTTCTTACTCAAAAACCTTCTGTATCTGACAAGTAAAGCAAATAGTCTTACCAGGCTAAATATTTTTAAGTTTAAATTAGCAGGTTATGCTATTAAAAAAAATTAGTATCCTTGTCTTCTTGGTCCTGTTGAGCACCAAACCAGGTGCTGTTCTGCAAGGTGACTGTCTCCTTAGCCTGCAATGTTGACTATCAGCGCTAACAATTTTAGCAGTATTTACAGGATTTGCTTGACTACATCTTTGCTTTCACTACCCTATCTTCACCCTTCCAATCATCATTTAGAAGGTAAAGCAACTCTGCCAGTATACAGACGAAAAAAAATTAGTTGCTTCCACAGATACAACAGCATGAGTATGTATGTGTGCTGTTATGGCACTGGATACACAACAATGCTGCTTTCACAACCGCTATTCATTAGCTTCATTCATTTTACAGCATTTTCCAGAGATACGACTGGCCAGTTGTTAATTTTTTAAATTTGTTAGTGGGTCAGTAGTCTACTCTGAAAAGAGGGAGATAGCAGAACTAGAACATGGTTTTATCTCTTTTTGTTAAGAACAATCTCTCTCATAGCTGAAAGGCAGAAAAAAGTGTTTTGTCCAAAATAATCAGATATAAATAACTAGATCAAGAATAAAATTATCAGCAACACAATCTCACAAAAATAGTATCTGCACCTCCTACAAAGTCATGGGAAGTTAATTTTTAAGAACAGAACAGGTAGCCATCTTTAATGACTTTGTTTCAACTGGTACTGTAGCTCTTTACACCTCATCTTACTGGGGGAAAAAAAAGGCAATCATATGAAAACAACAGCTAGTCAGTTCAAAATCATTACAGAGTATTTTTGCTACCTACTATATACATCCATTTTGCTTTTGAACAATGACTTGGATCACTTACAGACTCCACTTAATAAAATTAGTAACAACCCCCCCATTTCACTTCTCCTAAAATCAAAACCTCGGGGGTTCTTTTTTTTTTTTTGGCTAATACATACTGATTTACCAGTGAAAGGAATAACTAACCTTAAACGTGCATCACTTAGTGGCCACTCCTTTTAACAAAAGAACAATTAAGGTTACTGCATGGAATGGAATAAAATCCATCATCTTTAAATTAAAGTTTCTTGTATGAGAGCGTTAGTTACATGACGCAAGTGTAGTACTCGTGTCATCGACACCTAGTCCCAGACAGGTTTTTCTCTGCAGCCTTTTTTGCTGTATCCAGTCAAGTTGTGTCATATGTCTTGCCACTCTAATTGTAAAGTCTATGAATTACCTAAAGTTAGCACTTTCTTTCAGGGTCAACTTAAGCTTTTTAAATCTCTCTTTAATGAAAGTAAGGGAATTGTGACAAAGTGGGAGGAACCTGATAAAATTATTCTTTCTTCCTTTCAAGGAAAAATCTTATAATCTGGACATTGACCACTGGATGAACAGATAAATGCACATTCTGGTGGATAAAATAGATTGGATACTTTAATTATTTAACTGCTCTTAGCCACTTTCCTCTGGCTAAATAACTTAGGAAACGGGATATCTAAATTTTGTATTTATAGCACTTCAGCGAGTTGTTCGTTGTACCTCAAAAATGATACGAGTTTAAATGGATACTAGAAAGTTTTTCAGTCTTGCAATGATCCACTAGACTGTCTCATCTCATCATCCTCCTCTTTGGAGAGTTAATTCATCTGCTGCTAACTTACTGGTAGGAATTCACAGCAGCCAAGTGCCCCAAATAGCATCTACTCTCAGCTGTCAATTAAAACGTGTTCTCTTTAAAGTCAGAGATCCATGGCTTCAGTATTCCCCGAGGCCAGCACTATGTTGCTACGGTGCTACATAGGAGGTGTGTATGACGCTTCAGGAAATGGAGCATAACGCAGAGTTGTGACAATTACTGGAGAACTAACCCAGTAAGTCTACCCAGAGCCATAAGCAAAGCAACTGTCATCAGGGGTACAGTTCTGTTTGTTCTCTTCTGTATCAGTCCTGCACCAGGCAGACATGACCGGACTGACCTAGACAACCACAGCCTATAAAATCCACCTGAACTCCATGCCACATGGACCTACCTTCTTCAGTTACACTGCCATGAAAACCCCTGCACCTCCCCAGCTGCTACAGAGTAAACATACTCTGTGACTTGAAGTAAAAGCACATCCATATAACTACTTGACAATTTTAAAGATCTTTTAATATGCAAGAGCTCTAAAGAAAACCAGGACTCTTCCTTTGTATCTCCAAGCCCCATATATACAGCTAATGGAAACTGCAGTGCATAGCCCCGTTAGTCATTTTGTTCTGAGTTGCACCTCTCAAACTGCACTCATGAATAAACCCTAATATTTCACAAATTAACAGATTCAAGTGTAAGGTGATGCTGAAAACTTGTTGTACAGAGTCTGTCATACTTCCTGTGAATCAATGCATTGTCACAGATCTGCTGGCAATGGCCAAGTCTTCATCAGTGAAGAAAAAAACCCTTTAAGATTTATCTTTAAATAGAAAACTCCAAAAGTTTAATGAAAAAAGTAACTACTTCTAAAAGAAAATCACAATCAGTAAGAGAACATTTTCAAAGCTTGTAATAGATCATAATTCAGTAAAAATACACTAAAATTTGAGAGATAGAATCATAGAATATCTTGAGTTGGAAGGGACCCTTAAGGATCATAAAGTCCAACTCCTGGCTCCTCGCAGAAGCATACCTGTACATGACTTTACATAACTGTAAAAGACTTCAGTTTCCTTTTAAATAATCTTAAATTTTTAATTATGACAATAAATAGAAACAATCAATGCAGGGTGAAGAAACTGTGCAGAGCAAGCAGGAATGAAAGTTGTGGCACAATGTATCTGCTCAATCTCCTATGACCCACGGCTTTAGATTTCAGTTTTTGGCATTGGATTCCAACAAGTCTTTTGCTTCATTTATTTTTGTTGCTATATAAGGTGATCCACCTGAAAAGAAAAAGGGGAAAGGAACAGCATTTACACATCAGCATTAAGTACCAAACTACTTCACCTGCAGCATACCCTTATTAGTCACTTTAATTAGCTCCTCCTTCCTAAAAAGATCCTTTTCATACAACTGCTTAAAAAATGGCATTGATATGAAGTAAACTAACTGATAACATTTCTCATGTTTTCTTATCAAAACTGAAATCACTGGAGAATAACACTGGACAATTTGTCTCGGAAAACTGAAATTGCTTTACATCGGAGTGATTCAGACTTGCAGAGCAATGCTGCTGCAAATGAATGCAAGGTCAGCTGTCTTGAACATTCATCCAAAGACAATAGCAATGATTTCCACTCACCCCAAAGAGGTAAAAATATTATAAATAATCTTGACAAAGAATCATTAAGTGCGTGCACATGCACAGGCACCAAGACTCTCCTGTGCTAGATGCCCAGAATTACCAGCCAGAAACAATCACATTAAAGCTATTTAAACATGGTATGCCTTCTAACTTCTAGTCCTGAACACTGTCATTGCTTTACGCTCCATCTAACAATCTGATTACAGTTCAGTGGTCTTTTTGTGTTTGTTTTTTTTACTCTCCCCTTGAGTGCCAACCATCTGCCTACAGTCACCAAAAACAACATTACAAGGTCTATAGCAGCAACTTACCACTTACTATAATATACCTGTATTTTTCACATGAAAATATGATTCCAGCAGTACTGTGCACTGAATAGCCTTTTCCAGGGCATCTGTTCAATCATATTTTTTCATTCATCATTTCATTCATTCTATTCCATTCAATCAGAAAAGGTAATGATAGAAGAAACACACAGAACTAGTTGTAGACACATGTAAATAAAAACAAAAAGGCAAGGCTTGCTTGAAGATTTCTTTAGGACATTCCTGCAGGAATCTAAATCATTATAAAGTCTTTTCATGGTGTAATAAAACAACTGGAAAAAGTAACGAGGTTCTCTTGCTCATGTTTTGGTTTTGTTTGAATGTAGTCCTAATAGGTAAGACACACTGGAGAAAAGTAAGGCAGGGCTGGGGAAGGGTAGAGAATTGGCTACTGGAAAATGAATTTTTTTTTCTTTTTTTTAAGCAGTTGGCTTTTTAGCCAGGAATAGGATTTAGTACACTGAGTATTGCTTCTTTCAAAGAGTAGACAAGAGGATCAAACAAATAGTAAAGGCAAATAACTGCAACAATGTATCCCAAGTAATTTTTAAATGCGCATTAATTTTCTACATGCCTAGAGTGCAGGATCTTAAAGTAAATTCAAATCTGCTGGAAGTGTTTTCATTACATTTACATCCTTAAGTGTCATATTAATTTTGTTGCCCTCAAATGAGAGAATATTCAATCTCATGATTGCCTAAGTGTTTGTTTATAATTAGGGCAAGTCCAAAAGGCTTCTCTCTCCCTCTTTTTCTGTGAGTAAATGTTCTTTCATAAAATTAGTAACTGATAAATTAACATACAATGTATCAGTATAAGACCACTTTAAAACTGAACTGTAAAGGTTCATACACAACCATTTTAATAGTGCTCACTAGGGATGTTATTACACAAACATATTTTTTATTTATTTCTTTCTAATAATTCTCCCTTCAACATTTTGGATCTTAGATAACATATGTAACTTATAAAATCTGTAATTATTGCCCTTTCTTCTATCAACTCCAGCTGGCAAAATATTATTTCAAAACAACATTCTAATATTGAATATTATTTTTAAAAGCACATCTGTGCAACACACAGCCAGAAGAAATCAAGATATACACACAAGCAAACCAGTCTCTCTGTGATGCCACATGTTCAAGATCACTCCAGGCCCTTGCTCTGCAGCTGAAGACGTTACACAAGCTTTTTTTCTATGGCCATGCCAGAAGAGCTGCAGGGCCAGCACAGAAGCACAAATCCCTTCAACTGGTGTTCCTACTGAGAAAATGCTCCATCTTAATAGCACACAGGAGGGCTCACTACATCCATCCAAACCTACACTGTGCTCAGCTGCAGGTGCATTACAGCTGTAAGAGTGGGTTGTTAAAACGTACGATCTCTGTAAAGGGAACTGGCTCTTCACGTCTACTCAACATCCACATGGAGATTCACGGTTCTGGCTGACTTCTCTAAGCACTGCTACAATAAACTGAGAAGTTCATTACTAAAAAATGTTGACCTAATAGTTACTGCAGCATTAAGAGGCCTCTGACCATCATAAAATAGTAGAAAAGCTGAAGAGAATTTCATTTCTATTTCTGTGCAGCTTATACATTATGAAAAGTGTAAAAAAATGAAAGTATGAATTCAAATAAGCAGGACAACTTTAGAATTAAACTGAGCGGTGAAAAAAAAAACATGGACTAAACACTTCCCATGGCCAATGGTCACAGTTATTTTACCATTTTCTTAAAATGGGGTGCTGGCAGGAAGCCCTGCAATTCTGTCATGAAGATATAAAACCCCTCCGATTTCCCCTTTTGACTTCTGAAATACAGTGCAACTCTTCACCATCTGTTATTTTAAAGTAGAAACAGCAATGAACATATGGGCTTTCTTTCTCAACCAGCTGTAGTGTAGTTAAAGTTATAATAATAGCCTTTCTGTAAGATAAATTTACATTCAAAACCTGGCCAGTAAAGCAACAGTGCCCAGTTTTATATTTGTTCGAAGTGAATTCCAGGAAGTCTGAAATTCATCAGTGATGTACTTAGTGAATGCAGAACATTTCCCCACAGAAAGTTACTTTCCTATATGTGACTGGTCCATCTCAGTTCACAATAGGAATGTCAGTTTAATGTAAAAATGTTATAGCTAATTTTTTTCTTATTTTTAAGGTATTTTTTGAAGTGTGGAAGACTGGTCCCTGAGCTCCTACTTTTAACTGAAGCCGCAGATGTATAGAAAACAACATTTAAGAAAGGTGGGTAAAACTGTGGTTCACAAAGCCTAGCTTATCTGAGAGAAGACACACAGAAGCTTGCATTCAATGCGGTTATTTACACAATCCGTACACTTAAAAGGACCTCATTTAAGCCTCTTCCTTTCCAGCACTGGTTAAGAAAAGTAATAATTATTTACCTTTATCAGGATGATTCAAAATCATGATTCTTCTATGGGCTGTTCTGATTTTGGCCTTGCCAGCAGATGGACTGCAAAAATAAATTGAAGTGCTTACCATAAATGCCACTGAGCTCAGGCTATAAATTAACAGTTTATACTGCTTTAAAAATAATTAAAACTTGAGATTTTCACCATCTTGTGGACAAAACATAAAACTGCACCTCTGAGGAAGTAACAATAACAAAGGCATGTAAGACACACTGAGGAGGACATTTTTAAAAAGCCTGTGTATTTGACACATACAAATATTTTTTGTTGTTTTTTTTTTTTCAATGCAATACATCCACTCATTCAAAATAAACTATTTTAGAAGAAAAAAAAGGGCAGCTCTAGGGTGTACCTAGTTCGTTATTCTTACCATTAAACTCAGAAAAAACATTTTTTCCTCCCAGAAAATAAGTATTTACATGACCAGTGACAAAACAACAAATATTTACTATTATCACATTTTGTTCTACTGTAAATATTTTTATAGCTCTATAAATAATAATTCTTTCTGCTGGGGCCTGAAAAAAACCCTGTATTTTTTATTTTTATAAAGCTGTTCAGTGTGTTACATTCAGGGACATGCTGATTTACAAGTGCTACATAATGTTGTTTCCTTCAATGACAGATACATTAAATATGTAGTTGGCCTAAATTGAATATGTACCTTACCAGACAAATAACCACTTCCAGATGCAGTATGCCAACCCAGTAAGGCTATCATATGCAAAAGGACAGTTTGGAAGGTTTACTCTTTCATGATTTGTCAGCATGCAGAAATGAAGCAGTGTTTTCCACTTCAGGTGACTTCTTAATCAGTGAGGATTCAATTAATTAATCTTTTTGTAGATACAGTTTGAATGCAAGGTATCAGCCCAACTACATTCCTGAGGTAAACAACCTCTAATTATTATTCTGTCACAGTGAAATTAGGGTATGTTGCAAAAACAGTTCATAGAACTCCATATCAAAAGGATACTGCGATGGAACAGGAAGTAACCCAGAAAATAAGATTTAAAGGAAGGGTTAAAGGCCTTGAACTATACAATTATACAAACAAAACGATGCATTATCAGACAGCTAAAAATAACAATCACCTATTTTGATTTGTAAAACTGTTGTTTACTAATAAAAAAGAAAGTTGATAAACCACATTTAGAAACCCAGATGACCCAAGTGTCACTGTGGGAAAGTTCCAGTTGCATGTTATGGAAAATCATGCAGCCCTGTCCAAGAAGCAACTGTGAAAATGGTGCTTTACATCAGATTTGCTTCATTTTATCAGATATTGCTTATCCCACAGACTGGTCTCTAAAGATTCTTCATCACTATCAAAAAAATCTTTACTGTCGAAATCAGATTTTCGTTGAACAGCCTCACAACCTGAGTCACACCAAGGATGTGGTGCCTTCTGACATCACCAACTGGCTGAGAGCTCGATTACCTTGGTGGGAACAGTCAATCTGCTGACATTCAGGGGTACCTGGAGAGACTGCAGGAATGGGGTGACAGGAACGCTTCACAAAATTCAACACGGACACACACAGAGCACAGTGCCTAGGAAGGAAGAGCCCCTCGCAGTGCTACAGGCTGGAGACTGCTGGGCTGGGGAACGGCTCTGCTGAAAGGCACCCAGGGTACGGCAACAACAAGAGCCAGCAGTGTGCCCTGGCACCAGAGAAGGACAACAGCCTCGCAGGCTGTATGAACGGGAGCATGGTCACGAGGTCAACAGAAACAGCTCTCCTCTGCTTGGCCAATCATGTCTAGCTGCTGCATCCAGTTTTGGGACCTCTGTAGAGAAAGGCAATGGCCAACTGCAGCAGGTCCAGCACAGGCCACCCCAATGGTTGGGGGCTGGAGCAATTGCCCTTTGAGGAGAGACTGAGGGCTTGTTCGCCCTGGGGAAGAGAGGGCTGCTGGGGACCTCAGAGCAGCCTCCCCAGCATCTGCAGAGAGGTTGTAAAGAACGGGGGTTCAGGCTCTCCGCAGTCTTGCGTGGTTGGGAGGTTGAGAGAAAACGGGCACAAACTGAAAAGGGAGGTGTGGCTGGACATACAATTTTTTCACCCCAATGACAGTCCAGCAGTGACAGAGGTTGCCTGGACATGCTGTACATTCTCTGTCCTTGGGAGTCTTTCAAGACCCATGGGACAAAGTCCTGAGCAACCTGCTCTGACTCCACTGCTGGCCCTGCTTTGAGCAGGAGGTTACACTAGAGACCTCTTAAGGTCCCTCCTATCTTGAGTGGTCTTATGATTATATGATATACTTGTGCAGTAAACTGCATTTAAAAATAAAATAAAATAAAATTTAAAAAGCAACAACGATTAAACCTTAAATACATTTGTGTTTGTACACTTATACAATGTAGAATGTTTTCTTAATGTGTTAGCCTAGGTTTTTTTGTCATTTATGTTTTAAGAATAATGATCTAAAAATTTAAAACTAATGTACAAAATATATATATGCATTAACAAACAATTAAATACTTCCTATCAAAAGAAAAAGCGTACATCTTGTTTCATAGAGGAAATGATACAATGCAAAAAATTTTATTTATTTTATCTAGAATTTTAACTCAGATATATTTTCTAACTCCAGAAGTTCAGCATTAGGGATTTGACAGTTGTAAATCATTGCACTTCAGACAGCTATATTTTGCTAGCATCTATCTTGTCTAACGTTTGGAAAAAACACTCCTACATTTTCACCTCCCATTTCATCTCAGACATTCCCCCATCTCTTCCATCATCAGGTCCTTCTACAGAGTGCATAGTTGTTAATATTACTGCAATGTTTTGTACTGAATTTCAGAAAGCAGTGATGCTTTATAAGCGACTAATGCGAGGACACTAAAACTTGGTCAGTATTTCCAATACAGTACTTTGTAGCTCTGGATACCTTTTACATAGTTTAAATACAAATAATGTACATGCGTGTTTCTACCAGAACTTCTACCAGAACTTCTACAATCTTACAAGAAGGTCATAAGAGAATAACATTTGGAATGTGTAATAGGACAATATGTTTGAAATTTAAAAGCTACCATTAAATGCTCACCTTTATCATGGCTGGTATTTATTATTTATACTGCCCAAGCACACTCAGCACTTGAAATAATGAACAAAGTCTCTGCCTCAAAATTTAATAAGACTTGGAAGTGATGACACAGAAAACAAGTGTTACAATAACAAGATCAGGGCCTAGACAGATCTAGTTTGTGCATTTGTGCATACCCTGGCATTTTCACTTTAAAACTCACTTGCTTTTTTTTTTGGTACATTTATATATATTATACAGTAAGCAGCAAGTTAAAACTGGTTTAGAAAAGCGTGTTTAACACTGTGAAAATTTCCTATAAAGGTGTTAGCCATGCCTCAAACATGGGCTACATCAATACTGCAAACATTAAGTAGAACTTTCCTCAAATCTGATTAAGTCTTGGTATTTGCAAGACTCAGTCCAAACACAAGTAGTATCACCACTCCCGGCGCAGACTCAAGCTATTAAAATTAAAAATTAAAAAGGACTGGTTTTAGATGTGATGAAACTTCAGACACTTACAGGAGCACTGTTCAGGCTAGGTATTGCCACTGTAAACACACTATAATGAGCTGCCACGTGCGACTCTGGAGTATCACTGAATTTGCCCTTATAAAGTGGAAAGGTTAATACATTATCAAAATTGAAGGCCAAAGGAAATATTTCTGAAGAGCATTCCTATAAATCTCTTCTTCGGTGTGCAAGCATGAAACATTTCAAATAAATGTAATGTTTTATTTTACAATTTCTTAAAATTAATGCTAAATTTGCATGATTTCCATTATGTTAGAAGTAAACACAAATAGCACACCAAACAGGATTTTAAGTCCCACTTTCCACTGTCTGAAATAATTTCTTATGTGGATAATTAAAACACTCCTTATATATATATATATATATATATATAAAAATATAAAACCTTGAAATTCAGAACTGATCTAAAACATAAATAAAAAATCTACTACCTAAGGTCAGATCTGCTCCTCTCATCAGGAAAGCACTCAAATTCACTGCCTGCTTTACAGAAAATGCTAAAATGTGTGGTACCATTGGCCATCCAAATGTTTCTGAAAAAATCCACTGAAAAATCCATTGAATGCTCAGCCTGAAATGATTTCCCATATCTACTCTAAATGACAAGTCTCTCCAAGTATTTTTGTCTGGAATATGCTGCAACTTTTTAAATCCAAACAAATCAGACTGAAGAAAGAAAAAATAGTATTACTGACCTAGGAAAAAAATGAGCAAAATTGATTTGTTTTTGTAATTTATTAATATAATCTACAATATTACTTATCTTAAGGGACTTTTTTGAAGACCAAACCATGTGATTGCGCTAATTAGCACAGTATGTGCTATTCTGATTACTTCCAGAGCACCAATTCTCCATTGCAATATGTTACCATGCCTTTAAGCCAAACACAAGTTGCATGTTTTATTAGCATTTCATTGTTTGCTTTTTAGCTTAAGCAGACTATTAGAATGGTTTATAAGCTATTAGAAGTCTTTAAAAAAAAAGTTATTATTTTGGCAGGAGTATTCAATATTCTCGGAACATACATTTTCTTCATTCAATACTTACCAAATAAAAACATATTCATGCAACACACCTACCTTACACCTAAAATGAGACTAGCTTCTCGCCTACTCATTTTCTGTTCAAATCCTCCTTTATAGTATGATGAAAGACTCTAAAAAGAAGAAGGGAAAAACAAGCAATTATTAGTTTCATGTACAAGGTGCCAGGACCTAAATCGTATTTATATGACCTCGTTCAGAGCATTACATTCATCTATAATTTATTTTGAAGGCATGGAATGACTACAAAGCAGATAATATGAAAGGAGTTCTCCTGAGTGTTAACACATACAAAAATCGACTTAAAAATAACTATCTGTGTTTTCACAATCTTCTACTGCTAACAAGAGATATTAATAGCTACAACCATTAAAATCCTGCCTTCAGACAAAAGAGTCCAGAATCAAAGTACATACTAGCAGAGTGGTACATAGTGTGTGTTGGGGAGGGCAGGGGAGGGAAAGAGGCAAACTTGTTTAGAACAGCTTTAGTATGACTGCAATGGAAAATGGCAAAAGGCACAATATTCTGGGATACAAAGAATTATGGACAATCACTCTGAAGTCCTGGTATTTCTACAAAGAAAGTAGGTTAAAAACAACAATAAAAGGATAAGAATGGAGAAATATAATACACATTGATGAATACTCAACATGTTTTTTCCACATAATGGGGTGTTATTTAAAATAAATTTAAAAAAAAACCATCTATCAAGAGTTATTTGAAGGAACCCTGAAAAATAAACAAAATAAAATTAAACTAAACCCAAAAAAGGCTTAGCATAAAGCTATGACCTCTGTTTCAGGAAATCACTGAGTGGGAGAACACTGGAAAGTAGCAGAATATATGGGGAAATCCTAACCACTTTTTGCCTTTACATCCTCCCCTAGACACCAGTGACTGATGAAGATTAGATATAGGATCCGGGGTTAGTTTTCTTTAAACTCATTGGCATGTAAGGCTTTAAGCCACCGTTTCAAGGAGAGAAAAAAATATGAGAGGGAAAAGAACATTAAAAAGAAGGAGACGGAGATGAGAGGAAATGATTACAACAATTAATTGTCACAGGGAAAGGGTTGAAAGTATATTTGTTAATCATAAATATATTTTAAATTAAAAAAAACCCAAAAAACCAGTTACTGAACAACCACTGATGATTAGCAATGATCTCAATGCAAATGACTCTGCAAGAAGAATTAAGAAACTAGCTGATTGCTACACAAATAATAGTCTAAGCTACAAAGTCCCAGAGGCAGCAGATGTAGCTCCAAGACAGCCTGCCTTTGGGAACTGGCACACAGAAATCACTCAACAAGACTGAAGTTTCTTCCTCAATGCAAAACCTATGAACTGGGGAAAAATAAGCTTTGTTGCTATCAAACAGAAGTCTGGCCTGAGAGCTGAAATTATTTTTAAGTGTTACTTTTACCCCCAGGTAAAAATGTACCCGGCCCTTAATAAAATACTTTTCTCACTAAATATGTCCATTCATATTCAGTGAGAATTTTGCCTTATGTTTACACAAATTCTCTCTTATGTAATTTCAAAAGCACTAAAGCATTTAAAAGGCTCTGTCTATGAGATCTAAACAAAGTCTTTAATTAAGCTTAGGAGCAACATTCATGCAAAAGCATGGTTCTAAAATACTTCACCTATCGCTACCATGAAGGCACACACAGCCACAGAAAAGATGTTTTTTGGTGTGGTGCTATGATCTGAAACTAATTCTAGCTTTCTTCCTCCCTCCACCATATAGGAAATAACCACTACTGTAACACTACAGGTATCAAAGCTGAAGCGACTGTGGACATGCCATGCCTGCAACAAATCCTTCCTTTGTTGAGGAACTGCTGCTATAGCCACAGGGTTACACAAAACAGGTTTCTAATAGTGCACACTGACATTAGAGGTTAGAGTATGTAAAACTAAAGGGAACACGTAGGGCTTCTCCAGTCCTTTGAGAGGAAATGATGCTAATGATTTAATGGCCACCAGACAACACCCTTGAGGAGGTAGAACTGCACAGACGTTTGCAATGATGCTGAGCAATTACTACAGCCAGAGAAAAAAGCACACTTTAATGTTCTCCGAAAGACTTTCCAGAACTTCTCCCAAAGCAGCTTAGGCACAGATGCATTTCTGAAAAGGTTAATTCTCCTCTGCTCTTCAACTCTGCCCGTACAACATTAATACAGGAGGACACTGGTTCGCTATTCATGTAGGGAAGAGCTACATTTGAATTATCTCTAACACAGCTCATTTCTGTTCTTGGTAGATTTCATCTAAAATAACAAAATAGGGAGGGATGGCTATAGGCTTAAATTCAGAAATACAAGCCTACTTCCTTGACACTGTTCTAACCTTGGGAAGTCTTGATTTGGTTCACTTTCAAGGGGGATGCAAAAAGAAATTCTGTTGTCTGTGAAATTCTGTCATCTGCGTCCTTTGGCATATAAGCAGTTTGTTTAATTGGTCATTAAGAAAAAGCATTTTCTTCTCCAAAGTGTAGCACGTGGCAAGAAAAAAAAAAATCAATTCTTAAAGTACGATTGTAATCCTAAACAGAATTTAAAGCAAACGGAAACCACACATAAAAGCCATTTTCCCCACTGGTTAGAATACGGGGAAAAAACACTAGTCTTCATTTTAGGAAACATCTTGGCAAATTTCTAGTTCCCTAATGAAACAACTTCTGCACACTCTTCCAACTAAAGCACTTTTTTTCCTAGGTGCAAGTTCTAAGAAACGGCTGTGATGAAATGAAACAATACTCAGATATTTTTCTGTTTTGTGAACTCCTCGGTGCATGGGCTGTGCTAGACACTTGATTGCTTGTGCCCTGCTGTGCTGTCCATCCAGCAGATACTGGCATAGATGAAGTCACCCATGAGGGCCAGTGCCTGTGAATGCAAGCCTCCTTCCAGTTGTCTACAGAAGGCCTCATCTACTTCTTCCTGATCAGGCAGTCTATAGCGGACACTCACCACAACACCGCCCACCTTGGTCTGCCCAGTAATTCCAACCCACAAACTCCCAGCTAGCTCATCACCCATCCCTTGGCAGAACTCCATGCATTCCTGATACACACTTACTGGGTGACCCTCCCTCCCTGCCTTCCTGCCCTGCCTTTCGTAAAGAGCCTGGATGCATCCACAGTGAAACTCCAGCCACAGAAGCTCTCCCACCAGGACAGCATTGAAACTGTGATTATTTATTACCTCAGACTACTGCAAACAAATTATGTACTGGAAAAACCATCAAAATTAGTTCTCCACTTCTTTGTACTATTCAAGTGGGGGAAGGGGCTACCATTTAATTAATTTGCTTGGATGTTCTTACTGTTTAGCAACTTATGTAAGCAAATTCTGCTTCCTAAACAAATGCTATTAATAGGTTGGGGGAAAAAAGAGAAAATGGCTGGACTTGCTCTGCAAATGTGTATTCACTTTTTCACAAAAGGCAGACAGAGGATGCAGCTCCAGGGACTAGGAACAGTGAGAATGCAGAAGCTCCTGGGTTGCTCTTTATGGTAGTTCATGAATTCTGCAGGACTCTGAAAGTCACTGTGGTAAAAATGAGATATGCCTGTAATAAGCTTGGCTCAGCCAGTACTAAGGGGTACAGTTTCCTAGGAACAGACACCTCTCTGTGCAGTAGCATGTCATATTTCGATGTGTTAAAAAGAGTCACTGCCTGCTTTCCTATGTGAACATGTCTGAATTTAGATTCTCTAGCCTCTATCTACAAATGGATAGAAGAAGAAATGCTGGAGTAAAACTGCTGGGAAGGAGGGTGAAGATTGAAGCACTCCATATTCTGAAGTCACATGTCCTTACTGCTAGCTACTTCTAGCAAGCCTGCAAGTCAGACTGTATCCACATCATGTGAAAGCAATTTAATTCATGTTACCTAAAGTCCCCTCTGCTGTTTTGGCAGGCAGCTTGGGAATTTCTCCAAAAACTATTTTGAAAATGAAAAAAAAAGTTGGTCTCACAACAGCAATGCAATAGAGGGACAGAGAGCAAAAACTGATCCAGGAGCACCATTTCTGGCTGATACTCACCACAATTAAGAAAAAGAGTGGACAAGACCCAAGAGGACAGCCCGTGTTTCGAGTCTTTCAAAGAAAGCTTGCACTGACCAAGCTTGCACCTTCAGCACATGAACTTGGAAGTACAGGGGGCAAGTGAATTTGGACCCTAGCGTCTGTGTTAGAGCCAGCCTCACATTGACAGGTACAACGCTAATGATCACTTTTTTAAAAAAAAGACCTACCTTTAACAAATTTTTCAGGAAATAATAATCTGCAACAACTACTCCCTCCACACCCTCACTCATCAGCATCAAGAGGGGAACTGTATTCCTTCCACTGCGGATAAGTGTTCACAGACTATGAACTCTGAAAGAATACACTGCCACAAGCAGACATCTATCTCATTGGGAATTACTTTAATAAAACAGGAATAAAACATATTTATTTATTTACCAGAGGACAGTATAGACATTGAAGCAAAAAGTAAGTGCTCTCAAATATTCCCTGCACATGCTCCTCTCAATAGCCTACCTCTTGGTTTTTTACCTCATTATTATATTTTTAAAATATGTAAGATAGAACAAAAACTTGGTTAAGAGTTCAAATTAGCTGGGGAAGAAAAGACAACTGATGTGAACAAGAAAACAAACTCCCCCATCTCTATGGCAACCTTTCCTAGAAGTTTATCGACTTGTCTTCTTGATTTTTAACACTATCTTGAATAAAGAATGACTGAATTATTTCATTTTTAGCTTCCTGAAATGAAACTCCATGTCATCACTTTGTAATCTCTAGGAATTAGCTATATTCTCACAGCACACTTCAACAATTTATCATACACTTACTAGCAAAGAGTTCTGAAACATGGAATATCACCAGTGGTACATACTGTATTTAACATAAAATGTCTCCTTTCTAAATACTTGAAATATAAAATCATAAATTTAGCGTAAAGTAACCTTTAAACTTACAGAAGTTGAAATCCTCTTTGCTGTTTCTGTAATTGCTTGCTCCAATGGCTTCCAAAGGTGGAAAGCATAACGACCTGAAAAAGATTGACGTTTAATGAAATTGCAACCAATGTTCGCTAAAAGGAAAAAAAGAAAAATTCTCCAACTTATGTTCATGAGCAGAAAGAATTTTGGTTTAAAACCAAAATTAAACTCTTTCCTTTTTAATCTTTTTGTCTCTTATTTGCTGTTCAGCACTGTTGCACTTTAATGCTTTTCATGATGCTCACTCAACAGCCGTTTTTTTTGGATCCTGTCCAGCTGAAGTAAACTTTCTATGATTTACATTTTTCAATCTTTGCACTACTGGAGGGAGAGCAAGAAGTTTAGTATACTTTATCTAAAAACCTAGCCATGAACTGCAAGGATCCATCGTGTTTGCTCACGAAATAAATACATTTAGATGCATTTCAATATGATAAATGAAGATATCTGCCTTGTGAACTTTAAGAGAAAGGGCAGTATGAAACCTTAGCTTTGGATATACATTATTTATTAAACACTGTTCAAAGGTTATGCCTTAAAAAAAAAAAAATCTATGTACTACATGTTTCTTGCTGTGATGCTGTATGCTTAATCACGCATTTTGTAAGTACTGCATTTTTTATTTTGTTACAAAGGGAGGATCTTCTGGGATTCAGAGACATTCAACTCCCCACCAGCAGTAAAGGCTAGAGGGAACACTGTTAGCTTGTGTTCTCAGAAGTACAAAGCAGGTCTATCAACTTCAGAATCAAGATTCGTGCCATGTTACTGGAGGCGTTTTCTCTGTAAGTCCCCTCTCTCCAGTTACTGCTTTGACTAACTATCCATCAGCAATTTAACTTACTACTATACACAATGGAAATACTTTTTATAAAATGTGGCTTTGCTTCGTTCAACTCTTGCTTTTATTCTTAAAATATGTGATGTGTCCATAGGTTATTTCAGTCACCTAAGCTTGTTAATGCAGATGTTAAAACCACTATCAGAGTATCACTGCTGAATGCTGTGATGTACTAATATATTACCTCAACTATTTCGTAATGCTTTCTGCTTCCACTTCTTTGCTAGCTGCCATTAATTCTTCAGCTCAACCAGCAGAAGAAATTCTAAGAGCATTCCTCTTCTGCTTCGATACAAACACATAGATAAACCAACTGCTTAATGGGTGCACATCACCAAAGATCTTGTCTTTGCTTCCCGTAATCAAAAAATCCAACACAACTGTATCCACCAAACACCTGCTGAAGTTTGGTGCAATTTGTTCATCTATCACATCTATTCTTGGTGTATGTATTTGCACATAGCTGACCATGGTCGACTCCTCGAACGCTTCCATCAGCGCTGCCTCCGCACAATCCTAAACATCCACTGGACTGACTACGTGACTAATGTTGCTGTCCTTGAACAGGCAGACGTCACCAGTATTGAGGCCATGTTGCTGAAAACGCAGCTGCGTTGGGCAGGGCACGTCTCCAGGATGGCGGATCACCGCCTCCCTAAGATCCTGTTCTATGGTGAACTTGCCACCGGCTGCCGCAAGAGAAGAGCTCCAAAGAGGAGATATAAGGACTCCCTGAAACAACACCTCAGCCTAGGCCATATTGACCACCATCAGTGGTCCACCCTGGCCTCCAATCGGGAGATTTGGAGACACACCATACATAACGCTGCTGTCTCCTTTGAGAGCACGCGTAGAATCAGTCTCGAGGAGAAAAGACAGCGCAGAAAGAACCGTGCCTCGACTATACCACCCAAGGAGACCCTCCGGTGTGCTCTTTGCAACCGGTCTTGCCTATCCCGCATTGGCCTTTTCAGCCATCAACGCGCTCGCAATAAGCGTGGGCAAAACTCTTCCCAAATCTTCGTCCGCGAAGCCAAGCCATGAAAAACTCATGGAAAACCAAAACAGACAACAGTTACCTAGTCTGAGTAACCTGCAGTATAAATTGTGTTAAACCCATGCACCGTGTTCAGACGTTTTTCAGAATATACAGTCCAGATGCAAAGAGTTCAGGTAACAGTGTACTATGGGAATAGTTTAGTATGATACATCACTGGAGCCACTAAAACCTTTTTTTCTCTATTTCAATTTGTCAAGGATCACCTTCACATCACAAGATCCTGTTGTACTCTTCTGTAATAAAGAGATTTCACCTTGCAAAATGCTATTAAATACACAAAGTAAACTTTTCATATTACATTTTGCAGACAAAAGGCAGGTGGAAACTTTTAGCTACTGCCCATAAAATCAGTTTCTCCTGCTGTGAATTTCCAAACAGAATTTTAGAAAATATGCCAAGGACTTTGAAGGGTCAGGAACTCTTAACAGGACACAATTCTCCATAGCATTCTCAAGTGACCTTTCCATTTTCCACTATTTATATTCATCAACCCTTTGGGAAACAGTTGTTCAAAAGTGACAGTTCCACACTCAGTAATTTAGCTTACCTGCAAATGCAACAGTTGCAACACCTAGTCCAACTGCTATCATGGTTCTGGCCTAAAGCAGAAAAATAGGAATCAGAATAATGTGCAAATTCCAAATTGAAATACATGCACCTTTTACTTTAACAGCAAGTATTTCTTATGTGGTCATTTCACATATAAAAAGACAGATACAAGTATGTTCCTGTATTCCATGGACTACGTTAGATTTTATAGTTCAGTCCCGTTACCCATGCCAATGCATCAGGTTTCACTTGGAAACATCCATTAGCAAATCAGTGAACAAATACTGACAAAGCAGCTCACAGTATGTAATGATAAAACACACAAGGCAGACAACTGTTCAGGATCACTTGAAGTTATTTGTGGAGACTAGTTCAACAGAATACATAACAGGATGTAACAGTTTATTACAAAACCAAGAAGAGCTACAAAAAAAAAAAATTGTTCTGCAAAGTCCTTCACTGGGAATCTCATCATGACATTGCTTGAAAATGGTGTTGGAATTTTAACTTAAACATGACAGCCACAGACGTACTAGCGTCTTCCATCTTTGACACTTTGACTCATGGAAATCCCAACAAAGACATGAAGCCCAGTAACCTCTTCTCATTACTTAGTGTCAGTCACTGGCTGGACTCTATCTTATAGTACAAATATTCATAAATAGGCAGACTTCTGACAGATTTCAGATAGTGTTCATTATCAGCTAAAATTCACTTTAAGTCTAACTGGGCTCTTGGAACCAACAACCCCCCTCCCAAAAAAAAAGGACAACTCAAAACATCTGATTTAGACAATAGTAACTCCTACCTTTTACTAACTCAAACCCCCCAGATTAGGTGTATGTATTTGCCTAGACAGTGCTTAAACAAAGTCAGGCATCTCAAAAAGAACAATAAGAAGTATCTCCATGTTGAACAAGAAGCTGCTGAAACATACATAGTAAACCTTGAAGAAAAGACCGACTTCTCACACATTTACAGAATTCAAGATGGACATTGCAAGTGTTGGGGGCATCTCTCCACTTCTGAAAAGCCTACATGTAATCTTTCAAACAAATGAAATAAAGCCATCTGTGGCACTACCTGTCTTATCATAATGCCTTGAACTTTCCTCCAGGAAACATGAGAAATCGGATTAGGCCTGCTTAGCTCAAATTCAAAACATAACAACAGTGAAAATTCTTTTATCACCAGACTCTTCTGTATGACTGACTTCTGCATTTATCCAAGAAATGGTTTATACATTTTCTACCAACAAACCTGACAGCAGGACTTAAAGCCCGTATTTCAATGTGAGTGCCCTAACTGGATTTGGAGCCAAGCTGCCTTTGCTACTAATATTCCTGGGACTAAAACTGGGTACAAAGACAACAAATCTCATTTCTAGACAGAGTGGGAGTAGGCGAAGAGTAGGGAAACACAGGTTCTAAAGCCTTCTAGATCTGGCTTTGTTGGGGCTAGAAGACAGGTCAACTTTCCCAGCAAATGGGCAGCTGTACAAGACGTAGGCACTGCCATCACATCCAGCTGCTCCTAGTTTCAGGTCTGAAGGCAAGTATCTGTGATTGCTGCCTTTAGTACTAAGCTCAGTACAGAAAATATGGTAGCCAGCTCCAAGCTCATCTAGATGAAGCTGCACTCCTCTATATCTAGCTTCTGGATCCTGTACTTTTTAAATGAGTACATACCCCACACCTATCCAGGTGGGGCTATTCTAGCTATTTGCATAACATAATACTACAATTGCCTAGAATTTTCCAGTAGAAAGAAAGAAACTCTCCAAACATACTGAAAGTAGAGCTCCGAAGTTAAACTGGGGGAGTTTTGGCCTTAAAAATCTGCCTGTCTATCCCATTTTAGTAACCTAACCTTTCCATTTCAGTGTAGTCTTCAGTCTTGATATTAGCATTCATTTCTGAATGTAAAAATAATGTAGTAGTTTTACGTCTGTTGCTCCTTTCAGTTCCACAAAATTTCCCCTCATCTTCAGACCATGAAAAAATGTATGCTACCTTAAATGACAGAAGATATAAAATAGCGAAGCATACAGTGCATCTCCTCACTAAACTAAAATTCTTTTCATTTCTTCCCACAAATCAGTTTTCCCAGGCTCTCAATATTCAAACCTTCTGAAAATTCTTCTAATTCCTCTGTTTAGACACTAACCAGAAAAAGCCACATTCCTGAAAATATCAAATCCCTATAGAAATTCTGTATTATTCTGTTCTGTGGTTTGTGACCATGGATTTATGTTCAATACAGACTTTCCTTGACTTGTTCAGAGTGACAGGAAGAATCTTTTACTAAGTGGTTACAGTTAATTAAGAGCTCAACAATGTGTTACATATATCACACTGGCAAAAAATTAATATTTATTAGCTTCTGCTTGTCCAAATTAAGTTATACTTGCTTTGCCATCAAAAAAGGTGGTTTAAGTCTGCAATTACAAGGTATGCTGCTGCTGGTAAGGCATTAGCAGCAGACACCTCATCTCAGGTAAGGCCAAGCACAGAGACCAGGCTAATAAATAACACCCGGACTCTGTCAGTTCAGTGCAGAAAGTGGTTTTGCACAGTAGTCTGAAAACACGAGGTAGAGAGCCCTGATGGCCTTTGACAGAGTCAGCCATGTCCACTGGGATGCGTTATTTCAATCTCAATGGAAAGTGCTAACAGTTAGTGGAAAGATAGTGCTGCCTGGGAAACAGCAGGTAAAAAGGAAGCAGGGCAGCAGCTCTAGAACAGAGGCAGTATGCAGCATCAACAAGAACATGAAGACAAGTCAGAAAACTAGGTAAAAGTGATGGGAAGCTCAAGCCAGAGAGGCATGAAAGGTTGTCGATGTTTTGAAGTGATGTACAACCACCAGAAAAGCTGAGAAATATGGTTTATGGTAACTCCCCTTATTTGCCTTATGAGCAAGTTAAAGAGTCACTTACCACACAGTAGCAAAGAAATGACAACTTGTCATACCAAAGCACCTTGAATGTTTGTTTAGGTGTGAATATATCCTCACTACACACATGCAATAAAAACTGAATTTGAATCAATTTATGAAAGATTGCACTGTTTGTCTTTTACCGACCCAGCCTCTCCCATAAAATCAGTGGCAACTCCGAATACTAACCCGTAAGTCATTTAAGTCTAGCTTGACTCAGTTTCCTTTTCTGTGCTCACTTCACTCAGTTGATTATTTAGAAAAATAAGTTAAGGTTATTCTGGTGCTTTGAAATGTAGAGTATAAAATGTAAAGCTTTAATTAAATGCACTCCTTTCATGTCAATATTAAATGAAAGTAACTCACTATCACTGTAGAAGGGATCAGTTCATTTACAGCAGGCTAATACAACTACCACCATGACAAATTTCAAGCTCCCATTGCTTGAAAATACATTTTATTTCGGACTTATAAAGGCTAAAAAAAATAAATAAATGCTTACTTTCAATTATGGCAAAATTGACCTTCTTCCCCATAAAATGCCGTGAAGAAATTTCTAAGATAACCAGTTTTAAATTAAGATTCAGTTAAGATCCAAGAGGGAAATATAAAGAAATAAAAGATTTAAAAGTAACATCTGTCGCTTTCTTTACTCAGTGAATCAGCTCCCAAAGGTTAGTTAACCCTATGCTATTCTGCTGATCTCAGTATTTTAATTTTTTTCTGTAGTTCAGTTTTCAGTAACAAACCCTCTTAGATACAGAAAATGAATAAAACAAAGTTTTGCTAAATCTGCAAAACCTGATTTTTTTTAAAATTCTTTTCAGAAACATATAATAGTACACAAGTATTAGAAAGGTGACTGCAAGACCCGACTTACCAAAGTGTTTGGCAAAAAATAAGAGGATAAAGCACAGTAATTAACATACAGAATGTTCAGAGGTATACATCATACACTGTTAGCATATGGAGATCTGTGGCTTAATCCTTTAATATCTAATTTTCCAGTAGCCTGATTTTTTTTTTTTTAAAATCAGAAGAAACAGGGAAGAATGAGATATTCTTTTTGCAAATTCCTAATCCACGGTGCCCTGCTAACCATACTTAAAAAATGTAACAACTTCTGTAATTCTTAGTATTGCAGCTTCTCCTTCTATTAAGTAGAAAGAAGTTAAACATACAAACAAAAGGAGAATTTCAAATACATAATTTTAGAATTTCAGCAAAACACTATTACATCTGACTACAGGCCAGAAGAACCACCTTTACAAATGTTAAAACACCTGCTTGCATAGGATTTGGATTTTATACATTGGATTTTCTAGCACAATCAGTGAAAACACCTTTCTTGGTCAAACGAAAAATATTTTGCTCTTCTCACTGCTAGCTTTTAGACACACAGCAAGACCTACAGTCTTTTGCCTCAGAAACCTACAGTGTAATTGAATGAAAAGCACAGAGAATACAGTAATTTGTTCTGATGGGTTGGATGGCATTTTGTAATCAGTTTATGCTTAATCATTGATCAGCAAAATAGGAAGTATGTACTTAAATAAGTATGTAAGTGTAAACTGCCTAACTAAAAGCTTCGTTTTAAGAAAGTTTGGTTTGTGGGTTTTCTTAAAAGTGCTATATGCTGCTAAGAAGTAGGCTACACAAGTGTATTAACCAAGTGAACAAAAATATTTCTGAAAATACATTTTCCCTTAAACAAAAATTCTTGACTTGAAATAAATGATTATTTAGTATGGAGCTAGAATAAGGCTTCTATTGCTCAGAAGAGCAGCTACAGTTACTGAAAGACTGTTTCAGAGCAAACCACCTAATTAACTCTATATGGAGCCAGATACATTTTGAAGTGGGATTATATTACAAACCGTCTGCAACAGATTTGATTTCATAATCTAACGTTTTCCTTCCAGTCTTACCTTCCTATGAAATTTAATTTGTTTTCCAACAGTCAATTAAAAGTAATTTCAGCTATGCTGTTCTCCATACTCACCCAATTCTCATGTCGATTTGTGTCTTTTATTTTACAACTTTTTTGGTTTGCACATAAAGCTACGCCTAAAGTTTCTGGCAGTTTTTCACAGGAAATGGTACCAGAGCAACAAATTCACTAACAGAAATACTACTATAACATACTCGAACCAATCTCCTTGAGTATGTACTTGACAATGGCCTCTTGCTGGCATCTTTGAGAACAGACTCTTTATGCTTCTCCTGTTGGTCTTCCATCACTCCAAATTCCAAATGCTTTTGTAAAACAACTACAATAGTAAAAGTGACCATGATCAAGTGACTTCAGCTGACACACTGGACAAGACATAACCAAGATTCAGGGTAGGATATTGAACAGAGCTCTTTCAGGCCCAAGAGATGGATGCTGCTGTTAAGACTTCGCTTCTCCTACTACTCTTTCTGCACTGTGGCGAGGAGGCCTCGTCAAACCTGCAGGATGTCAGGGGAACAGATGCTCAGCACTACAGTTGATCTTGCTATTTCTCTCTAGCAAAATTTTAGAATTTGGTTATACATAACTTGACCTCCTTCTGAATTACTTAGCTAGGAATGCACTAAGTACAGACACTGTCCTTTCTTCCACTATCTACATAACACCATCCAGAGAAACTCTGAAATAGCTTCTACTGTGAACTGTACGCTAACAATTTACAGTGTATATATGCCTGAAAAATACTTCGTTCTCCACTGAAAGGCCTGGCTAAAGTATCATTTTCAACAGAAAAATGGCAGCAATATAGATTCTCTAAAGACCTCCCTCAGTCTCTGGACATTGGTAAGACCCTGACAAAACAATTCACACCAACAAAGCAAGTCATACTAACCCCAGCTAGGTAAGGAGACCCAAAGACTCCACTAAATCACCAGGAATTTCCCTGCTCGCATTCCATGGGGAGAGTACATGGATGTGACAATAATGAGTTTCAGAGTCAGCTTCTTAAGATTACACAGCTTGCTGTTAAACACACAGAAAGACTCTCCTGCGGGGAAAAATAAAAAAAGTCCTAGACTGTAGTAACAATGCACAAATAACTTAGAGAATTATGATTTTTTAAATGGTATTTTAGAAAAATAAATATTGTAGAGACAACAACATGCACACAATGAAGTAAGGGAAATACATCTTTAAAGCCATTTTTAAAATATGAAAAGTTCACCATCCAGTGCTTTAAGCAGGGATTCATGTATCTTTCCCAATTCCCAGTTCTTTTCCAATGAGAACTAACTCACTGTCCAGTGAACTAGTCGCAGTGACCAGAACGAAGGAGGAGGATAAAGTTCCAGCATCCTTCCCTGTACAGCATGCTTAGGCACAGCAAACTGTGGAGGCATTCTGCCTCTGCTCCCGACCCACCCAGCCTCTCCAACATGACGAAATATGAGGTGAGAGTTACTTTTCTGAAAGGGAGCTCTTACAAAACCATTAACACCCCAAACTCCGGTAATAAAACTCGCACAGTATGTGATAATATCACAGGTATCATCTCTTTACGGCAGAGGAACAAAATTTGAGGCCTTCTTTTGCCCCTGACGGAGAACGCTGGAGCAGCACAGCGCTTTACACGGGAGCTGAAGCGCTCCCGTGTATCCAGCTGCCAACGCTGAAGCTCCAAGGCCACGCACGGCCTGAGGCGAGGGGCCACAAGCCTTCTCACCCGGGTACCGCTACCCTGACTTCCTTGCCCTACCCCAGGGGGGCGGACAACACCTGCCCCCGCAGTCCCACCCCCCGGCCCGCTGCCCCGGTTCTCACACACGTTACCCCGCGGGGGTGTGAAAGCCCTGGGCACATGGCGGCCTCGCGGTCTAGGGGGCGGATCGACCTCCACCCGGACCAGCGGGGGGCAACCCCTCCGCGGCAACGGGCCGCGGGGAAGAGGCAACCCCCGCCCCGGCTCTACGGGCACCTGGAGGAGTGGGAAGAAGGAGGAGGGGCAGAGCCGGCTGTTGCGTTGCCATCCCCTCCCCTCTCCTCAGCCGCCACTCGCGGGCTGCGCTGCCTCCCCCACCCCAGCGCGCTCACCAGCCCTCGGTCCAGCTCGGTTTGGCCCTTGCCAGCGCCCGTAGGGACTCGGGCGTACTCGGCATAGCGCAGACCCTCGGAGGAGGCTGCCGCTCCTTCCATGACAGACGGGAAAGCACTACAGGTCGGCCGGAGGGACAAAGCAGTTCGAATGGCGAACTCCGCCAATCTTTCCTGAGGGGGCGGGGCCAACGCTGGCGCGTCACGCGCCCCACCCAGCCACCTCCTTCGTTCGTCCCGGCCCCGGCACGACCGGCTATTACGGAGGCGGCCCGGGCGGTGTGAGGGGCGGGCCGGGGTTGTGGCGGGGGCGGGATGGCTCAGCATCAGGGCTCGGCCGGCCCTTGCTCATAGGTGAGGAGCCCGGCTTTACCGCGGAGGTCTCCTTTTCTTCGGTAGCTCACCTCTCTCTGAGGAAGGGCGGTGGGGAGGTTCGTGGCTCGTCACTGAGGGGAAGGAGCCGGTTCCTGAGGGATCTCTCCCAGCCCACCGGCTTAATGCTGGGTCGGAGACTGGGACTAGTGTTTCCTTCATTCGACCTTCTGACTTGGTTAGAGGAGCAGGAAGGCTGCGGTGACTGCGTGTTCTAAATCCCAAGACAGCCAAGAAAGAAGGGGGAGCAGGGGGAGAGGTGAAGGGACGGGACGTAGTTTATGCATAAGAACATAGGATAAGAAGGAGGAAACAGTCACGAGAAGGAAAGGCCACACAGAAATATTTCATGTCCATCTTCAGAAAGAATATTGGATTTTGGAAGGCAGAAAACATGTAGAAAGAAAAGGATAAGGAAAAATTGATGGGGGGGGGTAGCAAAACCATTAAAAATAGATTTTAATATTTGTATTTTTGCACCTTTAGGTGGTGTCTGTATATGTTACTCTATATTCTGATGCCCTGAAAATGCTGACAGGATCACAGTTCACCTGTCTGAAACACTTCTTCAAGTGATGCCTTATATGCAGAGGTTGTCAATGACCATTAGTCCTGTATCACAAAATGTAAAATGCTCAATCTCTTTTCAGTTCAGCACCGTAACAGCTTTTCTTTTGCCCTTACTGCTGGTTTGCCTTCTCCTCTGCCTGCTAGTACTGGTAAGGGAATTGAATTACCTGCAGATTGCTAAGCAGTGCAACCCCACAAAAAGAATTACACTTCTTATCTCCTATTTCGAGCAGAGATTGTTTTTCTGAGGCATCATTCTGAGCACATACAGTTTTGTATATCTGATTGATACTCATCAATCCTATAATGCCGAAAGGCAACTGCTTTAATTTATCTCTAAGTATCTTTTTAAAGTACAGCTGCTATTAACCATAAAGGTAACTTAACTATATGTAGGATTTCATTCATGTTAAGACATTTCACTAATCTTAGACAGATGTATGAGTTTAACTTTCTACAGCACAGAAGTTATTGGAAGTTGTATGATGATCCATTTGGAAAGAAATAACTCTTCATTTTACTTCTTCATGGAACATATACAATCATATTTGATTAATTTTCTAAACCTTGTTAAAGCAGTTTACCAATCTGTGGGTAACTCTAGGCTTGCTTTATTCAACAACTCAGAGTTGGGCCATCACCTCAGTGAGTGGCAAAGTATACAGCGCATATTCTTAGTATATATAGTTTTCTTTTCTAACATTATGTAACTAGGTAAAGTCCTTGATGTTTTCCCACCAATTCTCAGTTCATTATTCTTCATAGATCAAAAAGTCTATTCAATTCCTTTTTCTCAGCAAATCTAATATTCTTCATTTCATTTCTTCAGAGTTCCCTCCGGTTGTCTTGGTCCTCGGTTGCTTGGGTCACAGAATGAGAATCACCTTCAAAATTCTGGGAAAACTTAGATTGTTCTATTGTATTCTATGTCTACTGCAAATGGATAACTTCTTAAAATCATCTATTTTAAGTTAGTCAATGATCTAACCTTGAATATAGCCATTCTCCTGTTGATTCAGCTTGACTGGGTTTTAGGCCAGCCTTGGTAAGGATTATACAAGGATAAATGAGCAGCTTTGTTTCATATACACCTGTATCAATAACTAAAACAATATTCTCTTCTGTAATGTTACAATAGTAGAAAATTAAGCTTATGATTAATTCTTTTACAACCTTCAGTGGAATCGAATTTCTTGTAAACTTAAAACCTATTTTAAAATCAATAAAAATGTCCACAACTAATAATCTTTTTTCATTGAATTGCGTAGAAGTAATGCAGAATAGCATGTCACTTACTACTTTGATTAGCAAACTCAGTTTAAAAAATGAAGAAATTAAACTATTGGAATGTAGGGGGTTTTTCCTTAATTTTCCTTTTCTGCATTTTTTTTGCAACTTGTTTAAAAAAATCTAGGTCTCCCCTGATGACATAATGCTCTTTGTTAAAAGATAATCAACCATAAGAGAAATCTAAGCTGATCCCTGAGACCCTTGAACAGGTCAAAGTCGGATCTCATTAAGTCCAGGTTGTGATTCTGCTATTTTGCCCTAATTCTTCTGTCTCATGGTCACTTCAGCCAAGTTCTTCGCCATTTGTAAATATCAGATCCAGAAGAGCATCTCTCCTTCTCAGCTCCTTGATCACCTTTGCATGGAAGTTATCATTGATGCACTCAGGAAACACCTAATGTCATTGTAAGGGTAGCAAAATTTGGCCTTTAAAGGCACTGGATCATACTGTGGTCCTCCAAATACATCTAGGCAAGCTCTGGATGGAAAACAGTACTCTGAATGTCATCCTCATATCTTCAGCTGTTCTAATGCTACTACAGGAGTAATGAAGGACAGTGAGCCTCAGGAACCATATAGATTAAGCAGAGCAAACCAAATAACACAAGGGAAAATACATCTTTTGCTAGGAGTGATAGACTGCAGGTTCTTTCCTACGGAAGCAAGGAGGGGAGGAATGGAAGCATCTGAGTCTTTGGTTATGGTTCTCCCCTGAAGCTCCTCTCAGCATGGCACAGCTGTGTGCCACACTATGCACAGGATGGTGCTGGTAGAGACAATCTGTCCATTACTATTTTAATTTAATCCTAAACACTGGTATGTTCCAGCATATTGTCACTATTAATGTGTAGCAATGTTGTCCATATTTGTTATGCCATTTAGGTTAATTGCATACTTTTCCTGTAAATTATTTTCCTCAACAGTCTGTGCTGCAGTCAGGATCAATGCTGGCAAGAATCTCTCTCAGGAATGAATGAGAATCTAGACACAGATACCAGATTAAAGCTTGGAAAATTGTTAACGAGGAGGGGGGGCTTTTGGATTTACTCTTTACCACTGAGAATTTCCAGAGTACCTGTAAGTGTAGCACCTGACCAGTGGCATTAGAATGGCAGGGACTAAAGTTTCAATCCCGAAGATTAAAGTTTCTGAGATCAGGCAGAGAAGAGAGTGTAATTGAGAGTTATCAAGGAAATCATAGAGCATTTCATATAAAACTAGTATAGTCAGTACTTGAGCCTTGCTGAATTTTCATGTGCATGCAAATGAATAAAGAATAAATCTTCCCAGCCACTGCACCAGGATTAGAGGTTGGAAGAGTTCTTTGCTCCTAAAAGCATTTGTATGTTTCTTTAATTACCACAACATGCTATAAAAACAAAAAGAGGTATGAGTGGTGGACTTCTACTAATTTCTTTAAGTAACATATTCTGAAACATTAAAACAATAAAGAATGTAATGTTCTTTCTAGATACTATAATAATTGACCGTATGACACCTTTGGTTGACTAGATACCACAGGGTAGTATATTATACAAAATCCAAAGCTGGAACTAATCATGGCCTTCAGGAATTACAAGAGTACGATTATTCCTTGAAGAAGATGGCATGTAGAGCAAAAGGCTCAGGTATCTTTTGTGAATAAGAGTCTTAAAATAATGTATGCACAAGTAAATCTCCTCTGCTTTAGAAACTGTTAAGAGGAAGATATATTCAGGAATTTTACAAATAATATTTTAATACTGTCAGACTTCTCAAGGACTTTTTCCTTCTGGTCACAGTGTTGGAGGAATAGCTTTAAGAATTCTTTGTTTCTGATAGCATTTATGTAATTTACCAGTTAATTGTGCCTTTTCCAATAGATTTGTGGCCGGCATTTTTAATGTTATAAAACATTCATTTGTAGTCCTGATTGTTTTTATAACACCAAGCCTTAAAAATAGCCCTGCTTTATTATTTAGTGTTATTTATGTAGCAATATAGCTATGCATAGCACTCTCCAGGCATTAGAATGTTGCTAAAATGAGGCAATCATTTTCAGGCACTGCTTCAGGACCTCAATATAGCAAGTTCTAGGCATCAGGTCAATTATATTTTCAATCTCCACTTCTTCTTACTGAAGTAGTATTAGGTAAAGGAGAGGTGGACCTGCTCTGATGCTGAAGGATACTGCAGAGAAAGCAAAGGTCAATTTTCTTTTAGAGAGTGGAAGATGATAGTTTTTGACAGATACCATCAGTTTCAGCTTTTTGCGATAAAATGCAAAGTGTGTGCAGCATTTTACATCTCCTAAATAGATTACCCAACTCAGACACATACACGTACTTCTCAATTCTTTCTGCTGAGCCTGACAAATTCCAGTCCTAATTCTAAACAAGAATAAATCTTGGCCAAATGTTTACATTTCACCCTCTTTCTGGGTCTACCTCTCCAGGGAGCAGAGAAATTTCTCCAGCATCCTGTACTGTAACAATTAGTGCCGTCAACCCCACAGAATGCACTGTCCTCACAACAGAGCAATCTCTCTCTTAACAAAACATTTTCTGTAAAGTTCACAAAGCTAAAAGTTATACTACAGCTTTCATTCATATTAATGTTTTGTCTATAGTGAGCTTGGATATTTTGCTTGCCATAAGCATGTTTCAGATCAAGTATTTTAAAAGTCGAGCTGAACATTACTTATTGTCCAGTTTAAGGTTTTCTGTTCACAGCAAATTTTACAGCAAGCTAGAGTACTTAGCCAGAAAAACCTTGGTAAAGAGAAATGTGTCTTTAAAAATTCAATTTTTAATTTGCCATCATGGTTTAAAAATATTATATGCAGTGCTAATTATAGATATGCTTCTAGGTCTATTTGCCATCCCTTGTTATTGCCCTAAAATATAGGGAGGTGTTCCCAATGATCAACTACACTTTGTCATGTATCAATCAGTGCATCAATCAAGTCAATCAGATCAGCTCTGTGTAATGTATTCAGCTGTGTCTTACCTGTTTAACCAAAAGACCCAGGGAAAAAAGCTATATATGTGAACCCCTGAGCATCATACTCAGCTGTAGGACTAAGTATTCTAGCTGACAACGAAGGAAAAGGAAGTTCTCCAGCAGTAAAGGCCTTCTGATACTGTTTGCTGGCTCCTAGGAAAAGTAGAGAGTGGGGTGTAGAAAAGCCAGCCTGTCCTGGCTGTCTTTCTCAAAAGTGATCTACAGTTTGATACTTTCCTTCAGGCTTTAGGCTTCTAGTCTCCTTGGATTAAATTAAAATCTTAGTTTTTAATGAAAAGTGTCCATGTTGTGGAAAAAAATTAAAAATGCAAAACCTTAAAATTCATAAACCAACAGTGAAATAATGAAGAATGAACAGGTGTTTTCAGGGAGGAAAGGTAGGGGACATTACATTGCTTTAAATATTTGGAGTTTAATACTATTTCTTTCATAGAAGAGAGTTTTGTCCCATCTGACATTCCCAAAGAAAGGATGAGATGGCTGACTGGGATTCTGAGTATTTTTTATAGTGAGAAAGGATCTCATATATCTCATTTTTAGTATAGTTCATGGTGCTGCTGCATGAAGAAAGGTTCAATATAGAATGTTCCTGTTTTAATATTGTAATTTCATGAAAAATACAAATGAGGGAGGGAATGTGGTGATTCTTAATATTTCACATGTCCAGTGAAGAATTTTCTCAAAGAAAAAAAAAAAAAAAGATAATTTTCTATCTTTCTTTATCCCACAAAATAAAAAGAAATACTGTTAGTAACTGGAGGCAACAGAGCTTTACAGACAAAAAAGCTTTATCTTGACAGATGAATTTTCTGACTGCTTTCCTGTTTTGTCCCCTGTCCCACTGGCAGGGAGGGAGGGAGTCATCAGTTATGTGGGGGCTCACCTGCTAGCAAGGGCCAATGCACCACAGCATCAGACCCAGTTGGGGCTGTAAGACAACTATAAACATAAACTGTTGGATAGAATAGGCAGCTGATATTTGGTGGATCCAAAAAACATAAGTACTGAATTAAAATTCTTGTGGAGGATTTGGAAAGGATTGTGGTTTGGTGGGGTTTGCATGCTTCAGGAGGCTGAGTACATCGGCATTCTGATACTTACGAAGCACAGATGCTTTAATATCTATTTAGCATCCACAACACTAAATAAAATAGGACCAGAGACTGATCCTTTGTCCTAAATCCAGCTAGCACAGACTTGCTTACATATCATCATCATCATCATCATCATCATGGCTTGGCTTCGCGGACGAAGATTTGGGAAGGGCTTTAAACGTGAGTACACTCTTCAAGCCTGCGCGGTGGATTTTTTAGGTGAGGCGCAGCGTGCGCGAGACTGGCCCCACCCTTTACACCTGAGGTTCATCTGCCAGGGCCTAGCGAGCTTGGATGGTGACAGCGACGTCCTCAGGTCGTAGGTTTGGTTAGAGTACCCTTCTCTTAGATGGATGGCCTTACAGGGCTAAACGAGCTCCATCTGCCCGGGTTTGGAGTTAGAGTTGTCCTTCTCCTAGGATGGTTGCCCGAAGGCTAGTGAGCCCATCCTGCCCGTGGACACACTTTGTCTGACCCTTCAGTTGAGACCTGTCTGGCTTGGGAGACCCTACCGGAGGCATATGCCCCCACCAGCATAGCTCTCAACTTCACAAGGGCACGCAAGCTCTTTCCCCACGGCAAGGGGGTGCCCGTGAAAGAGTGCTTACATATATGCTGCCTAAGACTAGCCTCCACTAGGCTAGGAGAAGCCTAAGTGGCTGGGAGGAGCTTAATGAAGGCAATATGCATGTCCTTACTACATAGCAGTTATGTTCCAAGTGTCCTGAGAGCCCTAGGTGGTGCTACTGTGACCCTAAAACATAATTATGAATTTGGGGGATATTTCAGCTCAATGTACCTGAAGCAATATGAGGGATGGGTTGCAGCTCATCAGAAAATGTGTTTCAGTAGCATGAAACTGAAGGGCTGATGCATGACATAATGTGGATTACAACACAGAGGTACATTGGATGTGTTTGAGATGCAGAGATTCCTGTAGCAATGTTGGAGGGATGTTTAGGGTGGAGAAATCTGGTGCAGTCATATTCATACCGACTCTTGGGGGGTAGCATCTAGCTGAACCAATCTCAGAGCCAGGCCTGGATGTTGTCCTGGAGAGAATTGGTTTGGATTGTCCTCAACAGAGCTAAGAAATAAACGAGCATTGAAGTGATGTACGCAATTGAGCTTCTAGTGCTTGGGTTCATTTTACATCCCTCTTTTCTGAGCAATATAGATCGCTCAAACTAATGAGATTCTACAGATACTGCTTGCAGCCAAAACTTTCTAAATTCCAACAGGAAACAGATATTAGACCCGAATTTCACGTAACAATGTGAGGTTGAGGATACAACAGCAGTGGCCACATTAATTATACTCAATTTTCACAATTAAATTTGTGTTATCAAGACATCAATCTGCATGGGTTAAGAAGAACCCAGATATCATAACTGGATTTTTACCAATAGGGTGCCTGTAGGCACAGCTGTTATTCCATGAATCTTTGCAGTCCTCAGACATGACTTCACTATCATTTCGAGCTGCTTTTAGTCTCTCTGCACCTCGTGTCTTTAGCTCTCAGTCCTACATAAGGGACTATGCTTGATGCTTCCTTTCATTTGCCAGCATCTTGTACGTATAATACATATAATTTTGTGAAGAGAAGGGGGAACCTAGGTTAAGAGATCTTCCCCAGGGCCTGCCTTTAGCTGTTCCTAGCAGCTCACATAAACGAGGACAGAAAGGCTCGAGCCTTCTGGGCTACCTGAATACCTTCATGGACAACTTAGGGAATGAATCAGATTGTCAAGTGCCATGCATTTGATTTCAGGTAAAAGCCCAGTCACTATCCAGGACAAAATGTTGGTGTTCTCCACAGAGACCAGAGGTAAAAATAAATCGTCACATCTAGTCCAAGGCTGTAATGCCCTTTGCTCGCTTAGCAATTTCTGAAGACATCTGGCAGAGGAGACACTCTTGCCTAGACCAACCTGGAACACCCTTAAACAAGAAACCTATTTTGGCTGTTGGCAATATCAAGAGTTACCTTGGAGCTATGACCCAGCAATATCTTACAGACTAGATGTACTCCTTCGCCACAACATACAGCTTTAAACAACATGACTCAAAGAGGGCTGTTACAGTCTATGTTTATTTTATGCTCTGGCCTCCTGGGCAGTTTCCAAACCAAGACAGGGGCTATGTGAGCAAGCAATCTGATTAATGGCATGGATAGCTAAAAGAGATTGGGATAGAGAGATCAGGGCTTGGCAGAAGGTAGGCAGATGGACTTTGGGTGACTTCTCTCCCTCTTCAAGAACTGACCGTACTGGACTCTCCCACAGTTTCTGTGGGTTCATAAATGAGGCTAGACACATCATGGCCCAGGAGCGAGACAGTTCTGGGAGTGGTGCAAGAAACTATGCACCAATTCATCCCTTTGCAACACACTGCCATTGTACTCCACGATCTCTGCGGAATGGTTCATGTACAAATGAAGATCATCCCTGCTGTAGAGTGTGTTAGGAGGGATGGTGGGAGGGAGAGGCCATTGATGCTGCCTTTAATGGGCAGCCCTAGGAGAAACATTCTGCTGGATGTGACAGCTCTGGGAGGTGTGCTGCTGGTGAGGTGGTCCCATGAAGCACCCCAAGAAGCGTCACAAACTCAAGGCAGCCTGTGGCTCCCCATGTGACATTTTGTTTTGCTACTTGCCTAGCACATTTGGGGTGTGCTATAAGACCTATGCTGTCTGGACAGTCAGGAAACCTGGCCACAAAAGCATCCCTTCAGCAATGTGGCTTTAGTGCAGCTTGAGCAGCTGAGGACAAAAGGTGACAGGATCTGCATGTATGGAGCTGGATTTCCCTAGCTCTGCTGCATAATGCTTGAGTAGCATTACTAGTTCTTTTTTTCTTGAGTTAGGAGCTACCAAACGTCTTTATTTTACTGGTGATACTAAGAAGGTCGCTGGTTTTCCCTAGTTCCTCAGATCCAGGTACAGTACCACTGGTCAGATGTGTTCACTGAAGGGATCTGCCTATTCACTTAAGGAGATCATGTGTTTGTCCTCTATTCATCAGCTAGAATTAGGAAAGTCAAAGTAAAAAAGTTTTCTGATTGAACAGAATTGAAAGGTAAAATTGGAGTTGTGCAGGACCATTGCCTTAGAATATATCCGGGGGTTAGATTTTAGGTTCACTTTCATCATTCTTTATACACTTCTGCCAAATAGAAACCAGGAAACCCCCTAGAGTTACTCTTCTCTATCATGGGCAAATTTTAAGTCCTGGAGTAAAAAATGATCAGAGATATGGCTTTCAGCCAGACATCGTCGTGCTTGTGCTGAAGCAGTCTATTCCAAGACTTCACTAACTGTTGTTGACTGTTTTATTAGTATGGATCAGCTTTGCTGTCACTCCAGTCTGCCTGGGTGCTGTGGTTGAGATGATCAAACTGAGCTTCGGCAGGAGGATGACTCAGAAGCCGGTGCATGTATTTACATATTACAGACAAAGAGTCCAGGCAGGGGTGGGTCTTACAAGGAATTGAAACCAACTTGTGAGAACTGAAAGTTTTGAGTCCTTCCCGAGCCTTAGCGTTCTGACAAGGAAAGGTACTCCCGAAGCAATGTCTGGGGTTGGAGAAAGGAAGGAAGGCAGCAGGTACAAGATGACTGCTGCCTCCAGTACCCCATTTTCCTCTCAGAGTTTCCTGTGGGATGGCAAAAATCAAACAAAGGATGCTGAAAACCCCCAGAAGCTGACAACATCTGGAGAGGAGCAAAGTGGCCAAGCATCGGTCTACCAACATCAGCAAGAGCAATAGTAAGTAACAAGGAGCCTGACTGAGACGGTGTTATGTTATTGCGTGCTTGTTCTCCACCTTACTCAAGGTGTGCACCTTCAAAGGTGCAGAGAGCCTGTGAATAGGACTGGGCACACAAGCAGCATGTCCTCATCCTCTCGGAGCCACCTGCAGTCAGCCTGAAGCCTGCCTATGAGCAATGCCTCCTACATGGAATCCGAGTTATTCTGACAGGCTTCATGATGGTGGTGTGTAGCTTACACTGCATGCCATAGGAGCAGCCGGTTCTGTACGTTTGATATTGCTGTGTATAGTGTCGGTTTCTTCACATCTTTTTTCAGAGTTTCAAATCTGGTTCTAGGTCCCTGTTTTCTGTCTCCTAATATTTCATCCTGGAAAGTATAAAAATACCTCCTTTGGCTTAAGAAGTGGATGCACGCTGTGTTCCTGCACCAATCTGAAAGCAATCCAGGACACAGAACAGCTTCCAACAACTTCATGCTGACAAAAGTAAAGCCAAAGCTTCAGCCTTCAGTTTCATTTTAGGCTTTATTGGGACCTATGCTCAGTCCATCCGTGGTGTTCCAGTGACAATTCTTAGATAGCTTGTATAAAGTCTAGCTTGCAGATGTAATACGGAATAGAGACTGACAGCAGTGCATGTGTATTTTATGCACATGTGCTTAATACATGTGTGCTTAGCTGACCAAAGCTGACTGTTTGCAGTCTTTTTCCCCAAACATGCTTTTTCTGAGCTGTTAGTTACAGTGCATGTAATGCTGTTATTATGATGTGCTGACTTTGCTTAGCTTGCTTTTTTTGCCTTGTCTTTCAAAGTGCAGCTGACGGAAACTGAAGGCTGTTTCGGTTTCCTTTCCCTTCTTTCTGGACGAAGAAGGTGGAGCCAGACTGTGAAAGAGGTGGCAGGCTGCTGGTCGAAAGCAGCAATCAGCAGCTTTCCTCTGTAACCCACTTGCCTACTAGGTAGCAGTGATACAGGCACTGTTAAGAGCTGGGTAGCTTTGAAATCCTTCAGCGCTTCAATGACTGACTTTCATGAGAGCAAACAACCGTTCCTGAGTTACGGTATATGTTTATTTTCTGCCACTTCCAAACATAAAGGCCCTCTGTCTTTCCTTCCTCACACTGGAATATATCAACAGTAGAGTGAGAGCAACCCTGGTTAGCTTACATATTCTGTGCTATGTGCATTTTTTCTTTTTTCTTCTTTCTTTTTTCTCTTTTCTTTTTTTTTTTGTTCTTTTTTTGGAGAGGCAGGGTGTATGGCATGGGTAGTGTTAATTTTCCCATTGGTATAACTGTCTTTGCCCATATTTGGTCTGGGATAAAACCCCCCTGCTATAGGTTAGGTAAATCCATTGGTTAGCCTGAGCTCCTTCCAGAATTTAAGGCTAGAGCAAATATATTCATGCACATTCTGACTGGATGATGGGATCCCTCCTAAAACTAGGTAAGCTTTTGGGGAAGAGTAATTTAAAGCCTTGTTCCTTTTTTCATCTTTATGTGATGCTTGCAGAGAGAAAGCTGTTGTGAGTCTACTGCAAGGACTGCGTAATATTTTTTGCTTTGTGATATAGAAGATTCTCTCTGTGTCTTCATAAAACTGTAAGAAAGAATTCCATCCTAAACCTGGAGTGCACAAATCAAAGTCTGCATTAGTATGTAGTTGAGGAGGAGGACGGATGAGGGAAAGGCAGGTTCAAACAGTAACCATGTAGTATGAGTGGGAAACAAGTAGTCAAAAAAAGAGGTGAACAAGACTGAGGTTTGCTCCCTTCCCTCAAGGAGGGGTATGCTAGCAGTCAGTTTGAACGGGATAAAACTGCTTAAACTATGGTTTCCTTAACTAACACAGATTAAAGTGGTAGACAGTATGTGAAATACTGAAGAAGACAAGGAGAGATCTTTATTCTTAAAACAAAAATCAACTATTTCATTCATGGCTATTATTTTGTTCTGTTACCTAAAGTTACGTTTCAAGAAAGATATCAGATTAAAATACCATTTCAGCAATGATAAAGCTGACTCAGCCTTTTAGCTATCAATCCTTTTAAACATGATCCTTAAAACTAAAATACTAGGACACCCTCAGAATACCCCAGGTATAACCAATGGCTGAACAGAGCAGTATGAGGACTAAAGTCGTAGGGTGCCAGTAGAACAAAAACTGCACAGACTAGCATTAACCTAGAAATCTTTCTGGAATACTCGTAGCAGAGGGAACATGAGGGACCCAAGTAGGATACCTCTGTGCCAAGAACTGGTCTATTCTAACTTGTGTGCTGCTTGCTATTTTTTTGGAAACAACCTAGATACAGTTTTGCTGCCAGTGAAGCAGGAGATGGAGTCTCTTTTGAAGCCACTGTGTGAGTTCTCTCTGTTCAAACTCTCAGCCTGTGCTACAGAGCAATTGGGAGTAGGAATACACCTTAGCACTATCTTAGGGTGGGATCAGGTGACCTTTCATGTAGACTGGACACATGAAATATGTGTGGGACATGGCATGTTGTTGTCTCATCCACTAGTCGATGTTCAGACTTGACTATTACAAAATACAAGGTGGGCAACTGGTAGCAGAGGGTAATTTTTCTCTTGTTTTGGAAAAGCAGTATGTTGAGGCTGAGAAGTGGTAATAAAATGGTCCTAATTAAGTTAAGGCAAACACTTATTAGAATGCAAAATTGAAATCAAGCCTTGCAAATCCCCCTCCAGCTGCATATAGGATGTAGTTTCAGGCCATAGAGAAAAAATCACAAGGATGACAGGTGCTTGAAACTGCTTATAATAATAAGCTTTCATTTAAGTTACTTCACTTTGTCTGCTAAGTGCCATGAAATTAACTTGTAGAAAGTGGATTTCCAAATTGCCCCTGTTCATATCTATTCAGAAACAAAAGTCTTTACAGAAGGTGGAGGAAAGTGGGGAAATTAGAGGCTGAACTATAGCTAGTGCCTGAAAAAGAAAATGCTGCCCTCATTCAGCAGTCTGTCCTTGGAGCACTTAAAGCTGGCAAGAATGATATTGGTTCCAGTAAAATCCATAAAAAAAGTCAAATTCAAAATAATAAAATCTGAGGATGTATTGTTGCACAGCTGGTAACAGTCCCTCACCATTTTGTATGAAAGGAGAGCAGAGTTACTGGAGTGCTTGACTCACAAAACTGTATTCTTTGACTGCCGGAGACAGACTGGTCAGGGCCTTCTTTCCTTCCTTTCCCAGTCTTCATCCTGAGTTAAAAAACAAACAAACAAACAAACAACCTATAGTGTTGTAAGACCTCTCAATCTTTTGCTGATAGAGTATACTTAGGAGTTCTTCTGAAAATTTTATTTTCTTTCACGATTTGAAATTTCTTTTTAAAAACACCAAATCAGTCTACAGGACTGGAGGTGGATGATTAGCAAAATGCTTGTTTTGCCCACTGCCTTGCCACTGGTAGGAGTGCTAGAAGGGTATTTTCAATTACAGACAATCTCTTTAGACTTAAACTTTGCATTTGCTGCACAGGAGAAATCTCCCAACTCTCTATCTTTCAGCTGGATGTAATAATCTTTACAGTCCAGTGGGGCAATTCAGAGATGCCCGGCTTTGCTGTGGTCAGCAGCCAGCCTTGGCTCCAGCCAAGTGTTTGGTGGCAGGGTCTATGTAAAAGGGGAACTGCACAGCAAGATTGCTGTTAGTCTGGATTGTGGGGGTTGCTGCGTTCCTCATAATGCCTGGAGACAGGGGAGGAAGTCCTTGCAACTCCTGTATAAGAAGGCTTCCTCAGAAGAGCTTTATTTGCACAAGACCCAACGTGTTCCCTTTGTGCATATCTTGATAAGGAGCTGTGGTGAGACGATGAATAAGGAACATACGGGAGGATATTGTGTTTGGACAGGGGCAATAAAAGAACAACAAATACTGCGTTGCAGAGGCAGAGGAGGAAGAAATATATTATTGCAAAGAAAGTGAGGGGAGCAATTAGCTTAAGTCTTAATCTTCATGTGATACGGTGTCTGACCTGCTCAGCTCTCCAGGCATGCTGGCAAGCCTGACTCATAACACACGGACTCCTCTGCGGGGGGTAGCTCAGCTCAGCGCTGATGTTGCCAAGCTCAGTGCCTGGCCTGCCCATGTATGGATGCTCTGTGCTCCTCATGGCTAGTGATTACCAGGTGCTCCAGCTGGCTCTGGCGCACTTGCTCCATCCTTGGCACTGTGCTGTGCGGAGATAATTGAGCTGCTTTGGGACCTGGGGACAGCATAAACATGGCTGTATCTGACTTCATAAACTTTGTTGATTCTGATGTTGGTCTACTACGCTGCCACAGCGAACTCTTTCCTGTTGGCGTGGTCTGCCCACGAGTGTATGGCATGTTAGCATTATCAAGGAAGAGAGAAAGCTGTGCTGCAAGCCGGGTTTGGACTGAGAGCTACCCCTTGGCTCCCTGATTTGATCTATCACGGTGGCAATTTACTTGGAGCTTTGCAAGGTGGTTGAGATCATCCAGAATGGGGTGCTGACTGAAGCACAGCCATTTTTTATGCTGTGCTGTCGCATGCTAAGCCCAAACCAAGTTGCTGATTCTAAGACCCATCTTAACTCTTGAAAATTCAGTTCTGAGATTCAGTTTGACTCTTTGGACCCAATTTTAACTTCAGGAATTTCTCTACAAGCTTGTGGGTATGAGAGAATTGAGATTTAGGTGCCAGCAGCAGAACCGTGGATCTGTTGCTTTTTTGCTTGTTTCTGACTCATACCTCCTTCTGGACCTCTCTCTGCTGCTGTTTTCCTTCTTGCTCTTTCCCCATGCAAGTTCACTTCTGCAGGATTTTGTTTTTATCCTGAGGCCTCACTATGGCAAAAATGTTGGCTGTTTTAATGAAAGGTTTAGCTAACCAGAGGGACCAGATACAGAAGTGAGTTACCCTGACTTAATAAGCTTCCAGACATCAGCTGAACTGTGGTAATTAAGTGCACTCCTAGCCTGTGGCAAACACAGGACAAAATCCATGAACCTAGACTTTTGACGATAAACATTTTCTGCTAATGCAGTTTATTTTCTGCCTCTCGTGTTAAGAGCACACATGCAGCTAGGATGAATCAGACAGTGTATAATGTTAAACCCTGGTAATTCACTTTTGTCTCTGAGCTGAAAACTGGTAAGATGCTGCCACTGGTAAAGATGTAAATTCAGAGCCCCAAGCCTGCATACAAGGTTCGTACACCCTCTCAGGGCTCTGCTTTTGGCACCACCAGGGCACAGAGCATATTGCTCAACTGAGGTCTAGAACTGTGGCTGTCAGTTATCCTTAGCATCTGGCCATGTGTGCATTGCAAAATAGGGATACCTGCAGAACAGTTGTCTGCTTGCTGGGATTTGGCATCTTGTAGCCCTCTGATTTGGCAGCTTCCATGGTGCTTAGCAGCATATGGCTGCTCCAGCAGGCATGGGAGTCTTGATGAAAGCAGTACTTCGTGATGGAGTGGACTTGACGGCTCTTTAAACAGTTCCTGATAATTGAATGCAAAGTTCAGCTTAGTGTATCTTCGAAGGGGATTCAACAATTGTGTTTGGCAGTTTGGTCCCTTTTCTATTTTAAACTCAGTCTTAACATATTATTTAATGCAGTATTTCACCTGTATCTTCCCTTGAGTCCTTCCTCCAGGCTGAAGCTGCGCAGGTCTTTTTCCCAAGCTTTACTCATTTGTGTTGCACTCCAACTACACTCTCCTTGGTTTCCGTCTCTTCCACAGAGCGCATTGCCTAGCAGAGCAAAATATTTAGCTTTCAGCTTTGTGACATTCATGTACCAGTGCACCTGCAGTATAAAACATTGTGGAACTGGAAATAGTTCATAACAGCCATTGCTTTTGTAACTCTTTAAACTATTTCACACTTCATTTGGAAAGCTCTCCAGTGGTAGATGGCTGGAGCGGGCTTGAGGAAAAACTGAAGGGCACAGCTCTGCAAAGAACATTATCGGTGAATGACAGTTCTTGTGGGTTTTTTTCAGTTTTAGAAATAAACTATTTTATACAAACCTGAAAGGAAGTAGAACAAAGGTTTCTGTGGTCTATACCCTGAAAGCATTGAAAAGTGTCCTTGAGTGGTGCTGGTTAGATGAATAGAGGTCACAGGATTTAAGATTGCAGGAATTATATTCTCTGTATTGCTGATCACTCAAACTAAACTATTTTTGCAGATTTTCTATGACTGTATTACATGTTTCTCCTTACTGAAATGCTTCTATATTTATCTATTCATATAAATGTTGTTATATATGTATTTGACTTCCCACTACTGTAGTATTTGATGTCTATCTGTTTGAAAACTCATAGGAGGTTGCTTTTTGGTTTTATTTCAATACAGATAAATGCTTTTATTGGGTTATAACTTTCTTACGCTCGCTCATATCTGTGTAATTAGTCAATACATTCCCATTTTCTGTGGGAAAATAAAAAAAAAAAATTTCATCAAGATTAATATGATCTATAAAGGTAGAATACAATTTGTTTCTCTTTTTTGAAGAGCTATAAGCTGGGTAAGATTTTCTCCCCCCTCCTCCAGTGACTTATTTTTCTTTATAAAATAACCCTACCTCAAAGATAGGCTTAAGTCATATAACAATAAGAATTATTATTAGGGAACCTGTAAAGTGAAAGTCTTTATCATCTTTTCTGGTTGTGGATTTTGAGCACTTCATATATTGGTATAAAGTACAAAAAGTCTGCACACTACTGATAGCTTCAAATCTTCACATTTCCTTAATTGCTACCCAGGTAAGTAGGATAATTTGCTCCAGACTTATGGCTACTGTGGCAACTCAGAAACTGACTGGAATATTAAATTGACAACCTGTAGTGGGTTTTATAGGCTTTACTGGATCAGAGGTTTTGTCTGAACAAAGAAATGACATGCTATATCCTGCAAACTGGCTGAAAACACAAGATGAAAGCTAGTGGTGGGTTTTTGCATTAACTTTTTTCCTTAAAAAAAAAACAACTTAAGAAAATAAAGGATGTTAGGTGCAGATTTTAATTTTAGCATTAGAACTTGTAGGGCAGGTGGAGTCTCTCAGGTTACAGCTCATCTGTCTCCTCTCCTGCAGTAGGCTTGAAAAGCAAGGACGAGTTCATAATTTCACCCACCCCGCAAGAAGTTTACCATGTTCTCACTCTTCCTTCCCCCTGATCCCAGTACCCAAAGCTGCATATCTGTCTTTCCAGAGACCAAGGTGAACACCAAGGTGAAAATAGATAAACTCAATAATGCCTTTTGTTGTTATTGTTGTTGTTAACTTGGACTAAAACAAAGCATGTAGTATAAGCGTTAGGTAAAAGACAACAAAAGCTGGTATCCTGTTCTCCCTTTCCCTCCACCACTAGAGGCTTGAAATCCTATATTTTAATAACATGGAAAACAAATTGGTCTTTAAGCACTTCTTTAACCACAATAACCCTTATGCTGCTCTTTGAAAAACAGAACAGAGCTTTCCCTGGCAGTAACTGTAGTCACCTCTATACCTTTTGTAAATTGATTGGTCTTTGCTATATTTCATGTGGCATCCTTCTGAGCTCCTAGGTAATGACCATGGTCAAATGTCAGAAGAGTGGCCCCGAGCTGGCTTTTCAGACTGAGCCTTCCAGCCAAAAAGCAGCAGCAGATAAAGGAAATGATGCATGGCACAAGAGCTAGATTTCATATCGTGATTTCTCATACATGTGCAGACATGCAGTGGTCCAAGCTTTCAATTCCTAATTTAAAACAAAACCAAAAACTAAGTCATCAAATACATCAGATGATATGAAAACTCTTCTGCCCTCTAGTGCTGTGAAGCAGTGGGATGTCTGAGACGCACTGATGTGTTTTTGAGAGGGAAATATGTAATCTTGCAACTCACAATTCCATCCATTTATTTCACTGACAAAGGAAGGGGAGTGTAAAAGGTACTTAATAATTTTTGTGTATGAACTTGAGAGAAAGATGATCTTAATATCCAAAACAGCCAAGAAAAACTACTGAAAAAAATCTTAAAACTGATAAACTGTACAGCAGCCTGTCAGAGGCAGTTTGGGATAAATTGTGAATGGTACTACTCAGTCAAATAAAGGAAAAACTCTAAAACCATCACTGATGGGGACTGTTATGCCATAAGAAAGATGGGTTGTCAAAACTTCCTTTAGGTAACTGTTGCAGTTATGCCCCAAATGCCAAAGGGGCATTACTGCTGTCTTAGATCCTGCCTTTGAGGGTCTGGGATTCAGTGGAGAGGTGAAGAACAGTCTCACAGGCACCAGAGTAAACTGGCAGGAGGGGAAAGAATAATATTAAATGGCACCACTAAAGCTCACAGCTCTATCTTTACTAGTTTAATCTCATAAATTAATCCACATCCTCCTAGAATAAGTCTTCAAAGAGAAAGAGGTAATTGGATATAAATACTTTCCTTCTCAAACCTTGAATTACAGTGATACGGCAGCAGGCAGCTTTTTGCACTTTGATCTCTTTGCATGATTTTCATTCCCCTTTTTAGCCTTAGTCTCCGGCCTCATTCTCTCATTACTTTTTCACAGCCAGCTGTGCTCTCTCTGCTTCCTAGCTTGTCCTCTAGCCACTCCCTGTGGCCCTTTCTTCTTTTAAGAGGCTCAGCCTTTGCCTTTTATTATTCTTTTTCTGCTCTCCTCCTTGGACCTTCCCCGCAATGAGGTCAGATGAAATATTTGTGCCCACGCAAACAGATAGAACCCTGCCGCATGCTGCAAAGAGGCATGAGCTTACTATGGTAAGTGGAGCCAACTGTGGCTTGCTGCATTTCTGTTAAACCTGCACCCCCCCCCGGCTCAGCTTCTGCTGAGCAGGAGCAGTGTAAACTTGTACCTGCACAATACACCGAGTAGATAAACCCCTTTGTTTTCTCCAAGTGGAATTGACATGTTTTCATCACTCTTTTGATCACCTCAAGTCTCTTAATACACTCTGAACCCTGTCCTGCTTCTTTGCTGTCATGTTAGATTGATAGCTTCTTGAGACAGCAGGTGCATTGTGAATTAAGTCTAGCAAAACAGGGCCTTTGTCCTGATTCAGTGAGTCACACCTTAGGCATGACAGCAAGATAAATATGCCCAAGGAATTCCAGGTGCCTGATGCACACAAGGCTGACAAGGAAACTGAGGCTCCAGCTGAAAGCAAGTCACCTGGGTCCATCAAGAACAGTGAGATTTTGTACGCTCCTTGGACAACTCTCGGGCACACTGCCTAAATCCGTGGGGGCTTGGCGGCCTCCAGGTATGGGGTGGGGACTGGCAGCACCAGTATTTTTCCCAGTAGACAATGGTCTTCCTCTGTGCTTGAGCAAGCTGTGGAAGTAGTTGTCTACCATATGGAATATTTTGATTCAAGGAAGTGATTTGATTTCAAATGGCTGAGGTTTGAGATCAGCAATCTAGAGTGAGACTTGAATAAGAAAAGTGAAGACTATGCTAAAAGTTTCTGAAAGTATTATCCTTGGTATTTGCAGCCAACTCCAAATATAATAAGTATTTCTAGAGTGTTTACCAGAAAATCCTGAAGAGCTGAATCAAAATAAATACCGGTTTTGGTATGGAACTATTTGTTACAACAGCAGAAAACTAACAGTGCTGAAAAAGGAACCAACCCCCTTCTAGTCCTGGTTTTCTGTAGACAGAAAAAATAAGAGTGTTTTATTTCATTTTAGTGTTGGCCCGTATGTCTTGATAACTCCAAACAAAACCAGAAGAAACAAGTTGCAGCAAAGTAAGTTGAGTTCTCTAATACGGTAATACATTATTTCTACTTGCATCAGTTTCAGGGTTTGTGCGCTTTATTGCCCTTGCAACTTTTATCCTCATTTTTACAGTGCTTTTATATGTGCAGCTGTGACAGTAAACTCAGCCCTATGAGCATTCTCCATCATTGTGTAGCCTTTTCTTAAGATTAACTTCTCACCTGACTAAATTTCAAGCAGAATAAGTCTTGTTCAGGAAAAAGTTTTTGGTGATCTCAGTGCTGGAGCTGTTCAAACTGGTTTCTACAAGATTCATCTGGAATTACCTCTATTCCACTTTTACAGGATTGAATTCAGATTGGAGAACCCAACTTTGAACACTCTCTGGGTTGGGGGTGGGGGGGAGTGGGAGGGGTGTGGAGAAGAAAAATATAAGTAAGAAATATTTTTGAAATTACTCTCATGGGGAGACTAATGCAGCTAGAACCACTGTTGGTTCGTGAATCTCCATTTAAGGATTGTAGGCGGCTCTTTTAATGAAGCTGGGAAAGATCATTTTAGATGGAAAATATCTGTGGATATAGGTTTGCTTTTACTAGGTTTTGAGTCTTGCTGGTAGAAGTAGCTAAGCAGGAACACCCTGAACCTCTACCAGAATGATTAGGCATGTGATAAAAAGCTTTCATTGCCAAAGTTACAGCAAGATTTGGCCATGAAAGAAATTCTGTATGCGGAGGTGACCAAGGACTGCAGTCCTACACACCTACATATTTGTGCAAGATATGAAAGCTGAAGGAGTGTCAATCAGCACTCCTCACATTTTGAGCCCTCAAGTAAACAGTGCAATTAAATCATTTTTTCTCAAATGTTTTGAGTTTTGCTGAAATGCTTCACCAGCAGGCTGCTGTGGGGTTGGGTTTCCTTTGGTTGCAAGAAAGCAAATGGACTTCTCCTGAACCAAACCATAATATTTTGGAAGGAGGAATAAAAGCAGATCGTCTTAGAGCTGTCTCTTGATGCTAACAACAAAGGTGCTGCTGCTCTAATAATGATCTCTTTTCACTTTGTGTCATCAACATTCAAGGTCTGAAGCCTGCCAAGTATTTCTGCCTGGGATACCGGCAGAAATAGGGCCCACCGAATCCAGTCTCTACCTAAGAGCTTGTTTTAAAGGTGAAATAACAAGCTGGTGTCTCTTGGAGCCTCTTGGGATTCTTTAGAGACTTGCCCAGGAACTGGCTTTATCTTGTTAGAGGAGAGCTGCTATTAGCATCTCATAGCTATCGCCTGCCTTTAGAAAATATGGTTCATGTTGGTTTTAGTAAGTGAAATGATCTCCGAGAGCAACTGAAGTACTACTGTAAAACACAGCTCCACTTTGCGTAGGCTTTGTGGGCCTTTCTGTTGAAAGGAATTGTTGGGGTTTTCCTACTGTCAGTCAGTTTGAGAGAGCAGTTTAATCAACCAGCCATCCTAAAGCGTATTCCACCAACTACACTGGGAACATGCGACCCATCTCACGTGTGAACACCTATGCTAAAGTGTCTTAATTCGAAGCTGAATCATGCATTCCTACTGCTTTTATTTAAGGGAGCATGGGGTTGGGAGGGAAAATTGCTTATTCTTCATTTCCCTTCTGAGGAGCATTACACCACAAGCTTTTTCCTCCGTGCAGCAATAACATCTTAATCGTAACACCTGCTTTACCTGCAGGAGTAAATATTGTGGCATTTACCTACAGGTTCCCAGGGGTTAAAAAGCAGCGTGTTAGCAATCCCTTAGCTGTTTATTGTTTTTTTTTTAGGGTTGAGTCCTCACCATACAGTCTCGAGTTAGGCAAAATATTTACCTTGTTAGTTGATCATTGCAGTCACTGCATAACCTCCTGGGGGATGTTGCACCCCTTGAGATTGAGTTTGTCTGTTCTTGGATGGGTCTTCAGGGTTATATACAATTAGTAATACTGCCTGCCTTTTAGTTTGCCTCTAACTTCCATATGTTTGGTTTTTTTTGTACCTGCTCAGTTGCTAAGAAAGAGCTAGAGGACCTGGAGCGGTGGAAGGAAGAGCACGGGCCGGGGCCAATTAAGTTGGTTCCACAGAGACTGGGTAAGAAGTGTAAATCAGCTATTATGAATTGCAAACTTTTATTTTCCAGGACATGGGCATTTTTCACTTTCTCCTACATGTTACTTACTACAGTGTCAGTAAGGGATGAGTCTATTATATGTGCTCTGTGCTTTTTGAAGGTCGTAGCCATGAAGATGGTTCTGAAACAAAGCATCATAGTTTGTCACTCAAGAAATCTGTTGAGATCTGTGTAGACAACCTATACTAATATTTGGGAAGACCAAGTGGATTATCCCTCCTGCTGGTGGCACTGTTTGTGGTTTATGTCTCTGAGGGGGCACACACTTGGCATTAACATGCAGATGGACAACATGTGTCAGAGACCCTCCAGTTACCCATGAGAAAACACCTCTGTGTTAGGGGGCAGTACATGTTCTTTCCTGAGCACTGGCTCTTGAATAGACAAAAATGATCCCTGCAGCTTCAGGCATTTGCAGGCTAAATGTGCATGAGGCTCTGTATTACCTATTTTATAAATATGATAACACAGATGGATAAATGTAAAACAGGATTAAAAGCTACAGGAACTTAACTCATCCTGAACTGGTGTGTTTGACAACAAACTTTTTTTCTAGACAGGTGAGAGAAACCGTATGAGATCTCTTCAGTTGTAACCCCTATAAAACATTTAATCTAGTGCTATTTGGGAGTTTGTTTAAAAAAAAAAAAAAAAAAGACAAAAAAAAAAAACCCCAACCAACCCTCAGTCTTGTACAGAGAATAGGACTGCAGGTTGTGTTGAAGCAAGAAGAAGGTTATTTGAAGTGGTTTACAAGTACCAGCCCTCAGACCTATCTTGTTTTAGTATCTTTCTTTAATGTCTTTGGCACAAAAGGTAGGAGAGAGCTGATGAAACTTGCTGACAAGACAAAACTTAAAAGCATCGTCCGTATAGAACGTGTGAGGATAGTCCGCAGCAAAAATGGGATGAGCTGCAGGAACTGCACTAATGGATTATAATGATGCCTTTATTAGTTCTGTAAATCTAGAGCTGCCTTTCCTTCCCCTGGCTGTCATAGAAGAATTTGGGGTGCACAGTGCAGACTATTGTCTGCCTTGACCTGGGAACTAAGTTCTTTCTTTGCCATGCTTCTCAAGGTAAGTTTGTTTACAAAAATAGATACCGGGGGGAAATGAGGGAATATGAACTGTCTCCAACCCAGATTTGGTTTTGCCATCAAGGTGATACTGGTTCCACATGTTTGTTTTGCCCTGTAGACATGGTCCCAGTAGTTTGCAGTGGTAAACGTACCTTTGCAAGTTGGTATAGTGCCCTGTACTCCCACCATCACGTGCAGTCACATTGCCAGGCACGTTCCTCTTTGTGAGTTCATACGTAACTCACAGGCTGCTTGCCTGTGAGCAGTTTCTAGAAGACATTCTTCTCCCAAGAGGACCACAAAGCTTTTTGCTGAAGAAAGTGAAATCTGAAAACAGAAATTTGGTGTGTGATGTCTATGCAGAATGTGTGCAGCTGGCTGTGTGACTGGGGATGTGTTGGCAAATCTGCAGTGACTGAGTGTGGGGAGTCTTAACCTCTTCTGGTCCCACTACACTTAAAAACTTTCTTGGGAAAAAAGAAAATTAAGAGGGAAAAAAAAGGCAAGAAAATGCCGAAAGAGTTCAAGGAGGTTATATGAGCTCTTCCGTCACTGCCTAGCTGCCACTTAGAAAGACCCCTGGAGACTAAGACACACGCACCATATTCAGTGCCTCTGAAGAGGGGTAAGGTGCGAAGATCATTAGATCTTATCATTCCCACAGGAACCAATTTGGAAGAGAAGAGAGCTCAAGGAAGTAGAAAAAAATACAAGTGGCACCTCTAATTTCACCACTGTAGAAACTCATTAGGTAAAACAGTATCCCATGTTATTTTCTCAGTGATTTTAAGAGCCTCCACATCTAGTCCAAATCACCAGGGAATTCTTCAAGTTTCTTAACACTCATGATTTCCATAGGGAAATAACTATTCTGGATTTCAACTCTATAATATTTGACTGGCAAAATTTCAGGTACCATGGAGGGATGAGAGCAACGAAGGATGAAAGTTCCACTCTCCTCCATAAGCAATGAGTGGAGCCACAAATCATGCCTGATAAATGCACTGGCCTTTTTTTTCAATCGTGTCATATAAATCCCGTCACAACATAGTCTGACTTCAGTGAAATATTTGACACATTACAGCCAAGCCAACTTGAATGAATTAAACCTGGCTGAAAGGCTATAGGCAGTGGCTAATTAGTAAACAGAAAAATACTTGTTTAGAGCTGATGTGCAGCAGTACATGCAGAAAAGTACAGTGAATACAAGAGTGTTAAATGTTGTCAATTAAAGTCTAGAAAGAAAGAACAATCAAGCATCCAAAAGGTTTCAAAACTTGTTTAGTAGCTATTTTATTTCCTAGACATGGGAAGGAGATGGTCTGCAATGCCAACTGTATGCTTATTGCTACCATAAGGTTGTTGCTTGTATACTGTATGGCCAGTCTTTCTTGAGAGCTTAATTTTCTGGAGTTACTTGTGTGCATAGCAATGTTGCCACACTTAGGGAATTGATCTCCCATTCACTAAACCTCACAAAAGCACCTAAAGATTAGTTACTTTCCATTAGTAAGCGGAGAAAGCTACTTCTAGTGAAGAGTGATCCATCCTGAAGGACCTAGTGTAGTTGTGTTACATTTTAGGCACCTCAGGTAGCACAGATCCGTCCAGCTGCTTCTGTAGAATTAACAGACGTACAGCGGGCGAGTTTCTCAGAAAAACACTAGGTAAAAATACAGCCCTCATCCTCAGAGTGGGGTGAGGGCTGCTCTTGGGTTTTTTGCAGCAACTGAGGGAATGAATTATTGGCTCTCCCAAAGCAAGAAAATACTCTGGAAAATAGTAGAGCAGAATAATAGAATCAAACCCGCTCCCTCCATCCCTTAAGACCTGTTACCACTTTCTCTGTGTGGCTGGGGTTCTTTTTGTTTGGTTTTTTTTTTTTTTTGTACGTTTTGCTTGTTGGTTGGTTGGGTTTTTTTTTTTTTAATTGAAGGCTGAACATTATAGCCCAAGCTTTAGATGTTCTGAGAAGAGAGCCTGTGCCTTTGGAAAGAGCACCTTTTGCTACCTGGATATGAATATGAGGTGTGTGAGAAAAAGGCTTTGATTTCCATTTCAGAGTCTTCCTCGAGCCCCGAGACAGTACATAGAAGATATTCAAATGATAATATCCCACTAGAGCTGGCAAACTCCAAGCTCCTAAATTTGATAAAAGAGAAACTTTTTTGGCAATAAAATTTCTGTCTCTGTATGTGTGCGTTTTGACAAACTGAACAAAGGTGGGGAGAGCTGGATCTGAAAATGAAGACTCATCTTCAAAGCATGACTGATTTTCTGAAAATGGAATGGTTCCTCAGTAAGCTGATCATATACTGTAGGACATGTTTGCTGGTAGAGTGGATGATACAGTGGCTGCTCTGTAAATAACAAGATAGTGCTTTTGACGGATGGATAAAATGATCAAAAAGGTCTCCTGTCTGTTCTCTTTAATGTTAGACAGCTACTGTAATTATGAAAAATTTTCTGTATATGCACACAACCAATCTGTTATATTGCTCTGTTCTGCAATGACTGGCATTTGAACTTAAAATGCTCACGCGAAATGCAATTTATACTTTTTTTTTTAAGGTGGAAAGGAATCAGAAGCTCAAGCAAGGCAAAACCAGCAAATGATGCTCATGCAATCTAAATACCAGCAAAAGGTCAGGGAGAATAAGTTTGTTTATTTTAAGAACTCAAAAAAAGCTGTTCATGCCGTGCTTCATATGGCTATAAAATGAACTCAGCTGCTTGACAAAAGAAAGTCATGAAACCTGAAGGAAGCAGCAGAAAACTAGAAAAGAGTGTTTTGCACCAAACAAACAAATAAAAAAAAAAAAATTGGAAAACTCATGATGAGTATGTGGCAACCCATATCACAGTTCATATCTGAAATGATAACCAATACAGTTGTAAATCCACTTCCATGCCTAGCTCTATTTTCCAGCATGCTGCCTACACTTTGACTAATTGATCAATGTACCGCCCCATCCAGTGCTTATGTAAAAATGTTGTTCCTGTTATAAAAGGTATAAATGCTTGTAAATTATCAATCCACTGTGTGATTCCTTGCATGGATGCCCATTTATCAGTCCTAGATTTCTCAGTCTCCATAAAGCCAATATTGGAGTAGATCGTGCACAGCCTGCCTTATTCAGTGCCTCATTTAAGAAAAAAAATTATGGAAGCTTCCCTCAAACACACTTTCGATTTGAAAGATGTGCAGTACAGGAGTCAAGTCAAGTTACCTTTTGTGTTTTTTGTATACATACATATGCAAAATAATTTTCTATGTTTATGTCATACAGTACAAGAGAGAAGAATATGTAAAAGCAAAAAAAGCAGCTGAGGAAGCTGAAATCCTGAAGAAGAAGGCAATTCAGAGAGAAAAGGTAAACATGGTTACTGCTGAGTTGGAGCCATATAACAAAGTTCATGTCTTGGTGCTTGATTTTGCTGAACTACATAGAACAGGCCTATGAAATTAGATGGTAGTCCTGGACTGCACCAAGGAGTTAGGAAATCCAGTCCCCCTTCTCTTTGTAACTGAAAGATGTTTGACCTGGTGTTCTTTGGGGCTTAAGCATTCCTTTGGCTCTTCAGAAACCCCTGCCTTTAAGTTGCATCCATCCCGAAGAGTTAGCAGAAGGGGAGAACACTAGGGTCAGGATTCATTTTGTGGGTACAACTTATATAGTTCATTTTGGCATGAGCTTTCTCTCTGAGATTGGACTGTGGCAGATGGCACAAAGACCTTATAGAAGTCCATAATTGCCTGCTGTAGACATGGGAAGAATACAAGAAAATCCATCCTGTCATGGTGGAAAAGGCATCCAAATTATTAAAAGGTCAGCATAGTCTATCTGCGTTGTGCTGAGCACAACCTGAAATTCAGATGCCTCTCTAGCCCCTCTGGGGCTTGCACAGCCAGGTGTATTGCTAACGTGTAAGATCACTTTTCCTTCTAATATTCACCGTATATTGACACTAATGATAGCTCACTGTCAAATCTTTGGTTTTATTTTGCTTTTGTTTCTTTTTTCTAGTTATTCTCACAAAGCATCTTCTCATCCTGTGTGCTGCATAAACCTTTGTAAAAGTTCATTCATGTCTCCTTGATGGAAACCAAGTAGCACTCCCATGAGAGCGTAATGTGGAATTTAAACAAAAAAAAAAAAAAAAGGAAAAGAGGGGGAGCATAATACTGGTGTGTGCGGTAGTAATGAGAGAAACAGAGATTTCAGGTTTACAAGTTTTGCCTCCACAACAGTAAAAATGAGCTTCTGTGCAGAAGCTGAATGCTGAGAGTTAATTAAAAAATCATCGCTACTGGATGGCGTACAAGGCATGCATAAACAAAAATAGCCTTAATTGCCTCTACATAAGCGTCAGTCTGTTCCCACTCTTTCAGTGGTTAACATTACTTTTTGGAGATAAACCCATACATAATAGCTCACAGGGACAATAAATACTATCAGGTGAAAATATCATTAATGGTTACCAGCTCATGAATAGCTCCAGAAGCAATGATGATAGCAATGGTAGAAAGGGGATTAATTATATTTTATTCACCTATTAAATATATGTTGTTTGCCTGTGGGCATTGGAGAAGAAAAATGTTGCAAGACTGCTATAATTTATAGTTACACCTAGAAAATATATTGATATATCAGTTTTGTTTTCATGCTCTTTAATTTCCTTACCTTCACTCTCACAGATCATAAAATCTTTATAGATGTTGTAGATAGTAAAACTGTAACTATCAGTTTCTTCTAAAGGAGAAAGCAATATCATGGCAAACATCTTTGCCAAACAAACTGTTTAATTTGAATAAATAAACATATATCCGCAAAGCAAACAAACAAAACAGAGGAGCATGAAAGGGAACTCTTAATTTGAATTTGTTGATTCAGATTGTCTTCCACAATAGGAATTAAGCTGATGAAGATTTCTGATTGAAAGGTGTTTATATATTAAAAATTCAACTCTGTGTTTAAGAAAAGCATGCTGGAAAGCCACTAAAAGATGTCAGTATGGCTATCTCACCCTGCCTGCAGATGAAAAGCTCCTGAGAGCTGAGCATGACAGGAAAGGGATCCTAAAGAACTGGTACTGTTTGACCAATGTTTGGGCCCTGGTTACCACATTAGAGGAACTTTTTTTTTTTTTTTAACTGATAGATGTGTAAACAACTGCACCTGCAGGGCATCAGCATGTCTTTCTGCAACTTCACAAGCTTCCTTTTCTTGCTGGCCAGTCGTTTTTTTGCTTAAGGCTGTTATTCGTTCAATAAAAACCAAATTGTCTGACAGTCTGGAAGGAGATCATGGCTAGTCAGATTTATCAGCAGGGGCCCTGAAACTTTCACAGCTGAAGAGCTACTTTGCCAGCAAATGTGAATGGTGAAGCCCTACAGGCTAATGCAGGATGACTAGAACAGGTGCTGGTATTCAGCTCCGTTCTTCCTTGATTGTGAGGGTGATGTACTGCAAGCTAGTGCTTCTTATGAACATAGGAGCTGTTTATGTTATTGCTTTAATGCTGGTTTTGCAGAGAAAAGCAGTATCCACGCTCCTGTTATCTTTGTGACCAAGAGAAAACTGTTTGTCTGCCAGAGCAGTACCCAAATGTGGAAGGTCTGCCTTACCATCTGTATGAGTCCACTTGCTTGTCTATGTCATTGTTTAATTAACCAAGGGGTTAGGTGCTGGAATAGCTAGCATCTACCTTGTCTGTCTCCAGCTCCCAGAGAGAAGAGTGTGGATCCTTCCCCCTCATTCTGTGTCCCACGGGACCAGTTTATGTGAATGGGTAGTGGAGTCTCTGCGTGTAGCAGTGAATGGGATTTGGGATCCTGTGTGCTCATGTTAGGCAGCTTGTCCTGGACTGCTTTGATTTGTTCATAGGATAATCCTCGGCTGCATGAGTTTGGGTATTCTTCTAAGCTAGCGAGCTCTGAGTGCTCACTTGAGATAATTTGGAGAGACTTTGTACCATTAGCAAAAGAGTCCCTATTTCTGTATTTGTGCCTAGTGCTGAGATGCCTGTCTGATCTGCAGAAAGTGTGGGAGTACATGGGAAGTAGCAGCATTATTATTTGCTCATTATTAACAGGCGTCTGCAGTTGGGTATCTTTTGTGCAGCCCTTCACATCAGACTGAACCATAACTTCCTTTGTATCTTTTGGGTGAAAGGACTGTTGAAGTTCCCAAGAAAATAAACAAGCGTCTGATACTTGGCTTTTTTTTTTTTTAAGCTCTTTTTATTTGTGCTGTACATGAAACAGCATAAGTTCAGTGGACTGGATATTTCTGTTTCCTGTGATTCAGTCTCTGTTCCTGTTACCTTGCCTTTAGCCTTGCCTTGTATATTCTAAATCTTGACTAAATATTAAAGGATTAAAAAGATCTGAAGTGAAAAGGCTCAGTGTAATTCTACTGCGTGCAACTTTCTTTTGCTCTTACATTACATAGCAATAATCCTGCCATCTTTAGAAACTGTCCTATTTAGAATATGCTGTAATTTAATTTTATTCTCTATCAAATCATGTGATCTTTAATTTGACTGTGTTAATCAGCATGAATGGCCTTTTTTGGAATTTGTTAAAACCAGGCACTTTACAGACCTTCTGCTAATGCTTTTCAACATGTTTACCTTCAATATCACAGCTGTTCCACTCTTGGCATTGCTTTTGAAGATCATGCCAAATGTGGAGTGCTTTGGCAATGTCTATTGATAAACTGTATTCTGGGCTGCATCAAAAGAAACGTGGCCAGCAGGTCGAGGGAGGTGATCCTGCCGCTCTACTCCGTTCTGGTGAGACCTCACCTAGAGTACAATGTCCAGTAAGAGAGTCCTCAGCACAAGAAGGACATGAACCTGTTGGAGCAGGTCCAGAGGAGGGCCACAAAAATCATCAGAGAGGTGGAGCACCTCTGCTATGAGGACAGACTGAAAGAGTTGGGGTTGTTCAGCCTGAAGAAGAGAAGGCTCCAGGGAGACCTTATTGTGGCCTTCCAGTACTCAAAGGAGGCGTATAAGAAAGATGGCGACAGTCTTTTTAACAAGGCCAGTTGTGACAGGACAAGGGGGAATGGTTTTAAACTAAAAGAGGGGAGATTTAGACTAGATATAAGGAAGATATTTTTTACAATGAGGATGGTAAAACACTGGCACAGATTGCCCAGAGAGACGGTAGTAGATGCCCCATTGCTGGAAACATTCCAGGTCAGGTTTGATGGGGCTCTGAGAAACCTGATCTAGTTGAAGATGTCCTTGCTCACTGCAGGAGAGGTTGGACTAGATGACCTTTAAAGGTCCCTTCCAACCCAAACCATGCCATGATTTTATGATTATCCTTAGTTAGACAATGTCCCGGTCCATTGGCTGTTATTTGTATGCATCTTAAGCAGGGGGCCCAGCGTAAACCTCCAGGGTAGAAAAGAGTCACACCAGCCACAAGTAAATAATTTCAATGTGCTGGAGTTTTCTTCAGGCATCATTCTGGTAGTAGAATAGCTGTAGGATGTTTCCTTCTTTTTTATCTGATGAGAGACAGGGTGATGTTGAAGAATTGTATTGTCAAAGTTACTATCACTGTGTTTTTCTAGTTAGGAGCTAGACCACAGCAATTCCTGTATCTTTGGATTTGAACTTTCAGGATCTTTGCAATATGATGGTATCAAATACTTTTTCAGAGGTGAAGGTGTCAGCTTGCAGGGTTGAGCAGTGGTGGGGAAAACCCTGGGAGCTATTATTGGTGTCTTGAGGGTATCAACATCATTTTTGACAATGATAGATGCCATCGGATTGCCTTTTTTCCTCTTTCCTTTCTTTTCCTGTAAATTGCTAAGTTCCACAGATGGGTGGGAGTATTTTGCCTAAAAAATAATCTCTCTCTGGGTGGAAGGGTTAGGAGCAAACAAGATATCCCTTGAACACTGTCAAAATTTCCCTATACTGTGAGGTGATGTTCCTTACTTTAGTTAGATTTTTTTATTTTTAATTGCATCAGTACTTCATACATTCTACCACTTTCTCAGCATGTCAAACAACTGAGCAACAGGATATCTTATTCAGAGATTCATCTTCCTTCTTTTGTTTATTTTCCCATTGCCTTTTTCCAAATAACATCTCCAAAGTCATTTGCCTTCCAACAGTTTATATCATTACACAACACAGTGGCTCTTTTCCTATCTGCAGACATCTGACAGGATTTTTTTTTTAATCCAATACATGCCGAGGAGGAATTTGCACTTGTTTTGCAAATCTCTTCCAGACAGTCATTCTTCATCCAATTAAAAAATACCTACCCTGAAATCACTGAAGGCAAAGTAATTGCATAACTGCCAGCAGAATTTTAATTTTTCTGAAATGTTATTGATTGCAGAACAGGAAGAAAATGATGGGCATGGGGGTTACAGCCCCGTTCTTAACACCACTTTCCCCCTTACATGCACACCCACTCCACACACCCACCCCACCCCATTCTACTTGGCCTTGCACAATGCCTCCACGCAAGTACAGTGTCCTTTCCCTCATTTGGGGCTCTGACCAAATGGGCCATTCCCACCAACAGCTCGCTTCTCATTTCTGCAAGGTATTGTCTGAAATTTCTAGGGCACTTCGTTTAGAGCAATGTCTGATTGCTGGGTTACCAAAGGATTACTTTTTTTCATTCTGAGGGTGGGCAATGAGCAGAGTGACAGTCCAAGGTTGCAGTTTGTACAACATTCTAGTCATTGTGAACCTCGGGTGGGAGCTCTTGTTGGAGCATCTCCCCACTAACTGAAGTGTAGGAACTTGTGCTCAAGATACAGCAGGGCTGAAATCCCAGTTGGCAATTCTGATTTGTGCTTTTAACACTCTGAACTGCCTTTTGACTGCTCTTTCCACTGGACCTACCTACAGCCTGCATGCCAAAAAAAAAAAAAAAAAAAAAAAATTGTTCTCTTTTTGACTGGAATTTAGCTTGAGCTACGTGTTGCAGTTGCAGCAAGTGGTCTAGTTTCTGCTTTATTTTAATGATTTATTCTACTTGAATTTGGGGGGTGGGGCAGCTTAGACAACCCTTCCACTGGAAGTTATGTGCAATTTTGTCTTAAAGGACCTAATGATTTCTGTGGTATCTAGATTTCTAGAGTAGTTTTAAGTGCCAAGGATTTGGATGACTCTTGCACTTGGGCACGGTATCTGAGGCAGAATAACACGGGTTAAGTACAAATGTCTCACACGTTCATCTGTCTTAGCATCCATTCAGCTGACCAGTACCTAATGCTTCTGAAAGCCACAGGTCTGTGTGCAGAGCTACATGTGCTCATACCACTGTGCTTTCAGTCCTGCCATCTGCTTTAGTGCAGAGGTTCATGTCTTCTATCTTCTTACTAGGACCAGTGTGGCATCAGTTATACTGAGAGATGGCCCCAACAGTGCTGTGGCATGAGAACTGTGAAGGCTAACAAGGCCCTTTGTGAAGATAGATGGGTCTGCCAGGACACAGTGTGGTTTTCTATTTCAGGCTGGTCTTTTGACTAGGAGCTGTTTGGTCATGTCTGAATACTTTTAAATTTGAGATTGAGTCACTTCTGTACCCAACTGCTACTATAGTTGATTTAAAAACCAGCATATTGAAATACTTGAATTAAAATAATCAGTGTCTGTTTCTGGCTTACTGGAAATCTCACGTATGTTTTCCTGTTTTTAATGCTGTAGGCAGAGAGACTTGAAGTTAAAAAAAGACAAGAAGAAATGCAAAGAAGAGAGATGTTCCTTGAAGATCAATATTAGTAAGTAAAATTTTAAACTTACTACCTAAATTTCCTCATCTGCATGTCCTTTTGTTTTTATTTATTTGTTGGCATTTGTCTGGTTTGGGACTCAGGAAAAGTTTGGCTTCCCTTGCTGTTTTTTTCCCTTTTTGACTTGAAACGTTTCACTTCAGGGCAAGAGGCAATGGGCACAATCTGAAACACAGAAGGTTCATCTTGAACATCATGAAACACTTTTTTACTGGGAGGGTGACTGAACATGGGCACAGGTTGCCCAGGGAGGTTGTGGAGCCTCCATCCTTGGGCATATTCAAAAGTTCTGGGCAGCTGACTCTAGGTGGCCCTGCTTGAGCAGGGGGTTGGACAAGACAACCTCCAGAGGTCCTTTCCAACCTCAACCACTCTGTGATTCTGAGAAATATTCCAAGCCTCCTCCATACCTTATTCTGTGAGAAATTTGTTCCAGTACATTTCTCTTAGCTTCTCAAAATGTACACTTTGAAACAAAAACTGTTGAATTATAGAACAACTTTGTGCTTGCTTTCTCTAACTGAATCAATATGTGATCATTCAATCCAAGACTAATTATCAAAACAGGTTGTAAATTAAATCTTCGCACATATATTTTAGTGACTAGTAAAGAAATCTAACCCACACAGAGGTAATAAAGACTTCCTATATTTAGCATAGTCCTACAGCTTAAATTTAGAGATCTGCTCTGCAAACCTGTTTCCCAGGAATATCTTCTTAATGTCAGATTTAGATAATGGCTTAACTCCTGACACAATTAATTCCATTGACAGTGAAGTTCCTGCCTTGCCAGTTCACTCTACCCTATTTATTTATTGGATCCAAACCAATTCTATCACATAATTAACACACAATGCTGTTTAGTTACCTTTACCTTTTTTTATCTTTGCCTCCTGAAATTACTCACCTGTGTTCTTAGCATGATTGATTGCTCTTTCCTCCTCTGTGACCTTTAAAGGAGTCACTTTTGTCCCGTGCTAGTAGCTCCAATTCCTTCATCATTTGCCCAGACTCTGTTCTCTAATGTATAGACATTTTAATGCTTTTTCACTGATCTCAGCCTTTCTTGACTTTTTATTTTTTCTCATTTGGCTTTAGGTACAGCTCTTTTTTTAAAATACATTGCCAATGTTTCTCTCTATATATTGGTATTTTGCCTTCTCTTTGTCCTCTGCCCCGGTGTGGATTCCACCCACCTCCCCCCTCCCCTGCTCCCCCCCGCCCCGATTCCTCAAGATTTCTGAAGACCCTGCACAGCTTTAGATCTCTGCCTGTTCTTGACAGACTAGACACCTTCATGCTCTTTGAGCCTAGCTCAACAACAATCTCATCAGATCTTTTCAGTGCAGGGTCCTCAGTTATGGGACTTGTTTTTTCATGAGGGGATTGTCAGGGTTCTTATCTTTCTATTTAATCTGATTTTTTGTCTTAAGGTTTATCCAGCTATGAACAGAGACATATCTCTTCCTTTCCCTCACCTTTCCTGTCTGTATGTCTTTTTGCCTGGGGTGAAATGAATTCTGCCTATCAGTACTTTTTCCATTAAAAGTAAGCTTGGTTCTGTCAAAAGCAAGCCCAAACCCTCCGAAACACCTTCATGTGCACAGTTGATTGGTGCCCAGGTAGTGCAGGATCTCAGGCTGCCTGAGTACTGAGAAGACGACTGCATAGAAGCTGTTCTGCCCATTGATTTAGGAAAGCATGTGAGTATTCAGCTAGTGTCATCTTAGGAAACCAAACTGACTAATGCAACTGAAGGTGAAGATGGACTGGCGAGTTTCATCAAGATTACATTCAACTATCACATGATTATTTGTATGTAGTGTGTATTGAACATACACCAGGAGTGCACTGTGGATACTGCACCTGGAGGAAGTAAGCTGGAAACATACCTACAATGAATGCGATTTTGGTTAAGCAAAAACCTCCCATGCTGTACAGAGTGACACTAGTGCCTTCCCTGGTCTGAAGGAATCCCTGGGTGGGCAGTGTCTTTACCACTGGATGTTGCTGAGGTTGCATTGCTAAGATAGTCATTACGGAGCACAGCATCCAAAAGTAATGGAAAAATACTGTGCGACATCTCAAATCTTATAAAATAACTCCGTTGAAGTACTGCCAGTCATTAGAGGCATGTTCACATAAAAGTGCTTGGTATTTAAAGACGTGTTTTGGCCTAGCATGCAAAAATGAGTGACTCATTACTTCCACTGTCTAACACCCTATGTCTAGAGGCAGAGAACAAACAGGAGGTTATGCCCTTTTCCTCGCTGTCTCTGCTGGAGTATTTTGATCTCTTTCCCTGCTTGCTGGGAGAGGAGGGGAAGGAGGGTCATGTGCTGCATACAAAGCAATGATCTCTGCAAAGTTATGGCCTGTGGAGACATTGCAAAAGATAAGCTGCCTTGTTAGTCGGTCCTCTGTAAGCATCTGTAGCTGCAACATCACAATTTTTCTGAGAAGATCAATGCCTACCCGCAGGCTCATTAGCTGGGAAACCTTTTAAAATTGATCACCACCTCCAGCTGTATCAGCCTCCACAGGGTACGGCCCAATCCTCTGTGAAGTGACGCTTCTATTTGATAAGGAAAAGCCCTTAAGATTCTCACATCATTAACATAGTCTGACAATAAGGTATGATGCTGCCCAGACGTTTGGTGTTCTGATTAAATTCCTGTCACTATTTAAACGAAGAACTTCTCACTGAAATCCCCTTTCAAAGGGTGTAACATGAAGTAAGTGAGTGCCAGAAGGAAAAATTGTCTGTAACCCTGTCTGCTGTCTGCAGAATACAGTTATTTCCTATCTCTTGAAAGCCTTGTTATCTTCTTTGTGTACAACTGGCCCTTAAAAGTCAACTGTATCTGCTATCACAGTTGCTTGAGTATGTGTTTGTGTCTTTTGAGAATGAGGTCTAGACACACATGCAGAGTGCTGTGGAAAAGTCTGCAAGCCTCTCTCTTTAGAGATCAGAAACTCCTCTGACTCAAGTGGTTTCAAACTCTGTTGGGTGACTAAACCGGACAAAACTCACAGGGTATGTCCTAAAGTAGCAGTGTATAAAAAGCCTGAAGAGCTCACAGCAGCAGACTTTGAGCTGGGGGAGTTGCTGCATGGAAGGATTGCTATGGTTTGTCCTAACAGAGAAGAACTTGAGGGATTTACTTGTGATAGCATTGCTGTGGTCCTGCCTCTGCAGATGCCAGATCTAGAAAATAAGGAGTATGTGTGCACTTTTCTACTTACACATGAAATGGAACCCTTCCTTCTGAGTAATGGTATGTTGGATGCATTTTACATTGATGGCCTGTGGTAGACTGTGTTTCTGTGGGAGTGCATTTAAAGATAATGAATGCTTGTGTAGTCCAAATGTTGCATTTGCTGATCCCTGTGAGGAAAGGACTGAGTGTCCATCTTTCCAAATGGGAACGAAGGAGAGGTTAGATGGCTTGCTCAGAACTTTTCAGGACATCTCTCCTTAGTTAGGACACAAAAAATGTCATTTAAACAGTAACGAGAGATGGCTACTTCATGACTTGCTTTTGTCTGTGGCTTGCTGTGAAGGCTGTCTGAATCTCTGCCTGAAACATAGTGTGTCTCACCATAACGTTTTAGCCCAGCTCTCTAGTAAGGTGCTTTTATTGAATTTGGATTCAACTTCCCAGAAGCTGTAGTGTTGGATGTGGTCCACTGCATTTCTGATAGCTATCTACCTATTTTTGTAATGAGAAAAGCAGTCTAGCACACAGGGTTTCTTTTTAATAGCACATGATGGCTGTTGTATCACTTCATCTTTCCCTTTGTTACATATTCATGCCTCTGTTTTTGTGAAGGCTGTACTCCTGTAAAAAATCCTGGCACTGCTGCACTTGGGTACGTGTGTGCACTCAATATATTCTGCTCAGAATTTGGAACAGGGAACAGAATTTGCCAGAGTGCCTCTAAGTGCATATTCCACACACGATGCAAGAGGTTCACCAAACCAAGCTGATACACACTTGCCTGCCAAATCAGTTTTCTCAAAAGTCATAAAATGCAAGAAAATAAAATCTGAATCAAGCCAGATTTTTTAATTTATTTATCTATTTTTACAGGATAAATACTAGTGTCCTTGCCAGTTTTCAGTCCCCTATGATGTGTGGTTCAAACAGCCGGCTGGTAACAAATTTTCCCCACAGAAGTGCAAATGTAAACCTGATCAGACTTTTAATTGAGGTTACTAGAGAGAATGAAAGAGGGCTCACACCAAAACGGTTTGCAGCCTTCAGAATCTTTTGTTTGCGTCTTTTCACCACAATGGTCTTCATTTTGTTCATTTGCTCCTGATTATTTTAAGCGTTGTCAATTATTTAGCTAACAGGCAGAAAACTAGGCTTTTATAGACATCCAAAGGGACTCTCTTGAGTGTAATAATGAAGGCAGTTTATTGAATGCCTGTGAGGTTGCTTTCTAATTGTACGCATTAATCTGCCCATGCAAGCTGGCTGAAAATATAGAAGCAGATTGCACATGCAGATGGAGCACACAGAATGGAAGATCTATGCAATAGACTTATACAAAACTGCATTTTCCTTAAAACTGGATTTATGCTTATTATTTCAGATAATAAATGATACTTGATGTCTAAAATAACTTCCAAGAATATTGGATGAGTTGGTGGTAGGAAAGAATAGCCTAGCTGTATTATTTCTTCCAGCCAGGAAAACAACAACAACAACAAAAACAAACAAACAAAAAACAAGTGAGTTGACAGGAAAGATTAGTTTTGGGTGTGGGTAGAAAGTGATGAAAATAATTCAACTGAGAAAGTTGCCTTTTTTTTTTTTTCTATATCTATTTTTATACTTTCTTGGAGCCTTATACCTAAAGGGAACTAGTGCCACATTTTATTGTTCTTATCCCGAAGAACAGGAACACATGCTCAAGAACTTGCAGACAAGAAAGCCTACTAGCCAAAGGTAGCACAGTTTTGATCACTATCATTAGATTTGTCAAAGTCCTCCTTGGTGTGCTTGTGCATTACTCCAGTGAAGTCTGTGAATACTGCATTAAGCTTGGTGTGCGGTTACTGGAAGGATTTGTGCTGGTGAGTTATAGAATCACAGAATCATCTGGTTTGGAAGAGACCTTTAAGATCATTGAGTCCAACCATTCACCCTGCACTGCCAGGGTCCCTAAACCATGTCCCTCAGCACCACATCCACACAGCTTTTAAACACTTCCAGGAATGGGGACTCAACCACCGCCCTGGGCAGCCTGATTTAGTGCTTCACAACCCTCTCTGTAAAGAAGTTCTTCCTGAGATCTAAGCTAGATCCCCACTGGCGCAACTTTTCTTTTTTCAGGCCATTTCCTCTTGTCCTATCACTTGTTATATGGGAGAAGAGACCAACCCCCACCTCACTACAACCTCCTTTCAGGTAGTTGTAGCGAGCAATAAGGTCTCCCCTGAGTCTTCTTTTCTCCAGGCTAAACAACCCCAGTTCCCTTAGCTGCTCCTCTAGACTTGCTCTCTAGACCCTTCACCAGCTTTGTTGCCCTTCTCTGGACGCGCTCCAGCACCTCAATGTCCTTCTTGAAGCGAGGGGCCCAAAACTGGACGCAGTACTCAAGGTGTGGCCTCAGCAGTGCTGAGTACAGGGGGACAATCACTTCCCTGCTCCTGCTGGCCACACTATTGCTGATACAAGCCAGGATGCTCTTGGCCTTCTTGGCCACCTGGGCACACTGCTGGCTCATAGTCAATCAGCTGTTGACCAGCACTCCCAGGTCCCTTTCCACTGAGCAGCTTTCCAGTCACTCCTCCCCAAGCCTGTAGCATTGCAGGGTGTTGTTGTGGCCCAAGTGCAGGACCCAGCACTTGGCCTTGTTGAACTTCATCCTACTGACCTCGGCCCATCAATCCAGCCTGCCCAGATTCCTCTGTAGAGCCTCCTGACCTTCAAGCAGATCAACACACCCACCCAACTTGGTGTCATCTGCAAACTTGCTGAGGGTGCACTTGATCCCCTCATCCAGATCATTGATAAAGATGTTGAAGAGGACAGGCCCCAACACTGAGCCCTGGGGGACACCACTGGTAACTGGCCACCAACTGGATTGAACTCCATCTACCACCACTCTCTGGGCCCGGCCATCCAGCCAGTTTTTATCCAGCAAAGAGTACACTCATCCAAGCCATAGGCAGCCGGTCTCTCCAGGAGAGTACTGTGGGAAATGGTGTCAAAGGCCTTACTAAAGTTTAGGTAAACAACTCCACAGCTCTTTCCAGATGGCCTTTCTTCCCAGTAAAAGCCATTGCAGATGAGCCATCTACGTCATACCCAGACTTAATTGGTTAATTATTTCACATAGTAATTTTTCACCTTATAGTTTCCAGTGAAAGATGAATCCCCCACCCACACGCGCACTAGAAAATGGACATTAGTTCATGCTGACAACTTTGCATGGATGATGTTTGTTTTTCCTTCTCACCGAAAAATGGACACTTGTGCTGCAGGTATGGGTTAGAGTTGGGGTACAGGGGAACCAGAATCCATGTAGAGTCGAGGGCATGTTTGTTGCTGACAGACAGAGATGTTTTTGCTACTTTGCCCCTTGAAATGGCCCAGCTGTGGGAAACTGGGCAGTTTCTTCTAGCCTTCTGAACTTACTTAAACCTTGTAAACTTCTTGCTGTGGTAAATCTCGGCAATGAGGAGGGAATGTGAGACGAGGTCTGTATAACCGTTTACCAGCGAAAGCCATTGATATCCCCACTTGGGCTACTTGCAACTTTCTTAATGGCTTTATTTTGAAATACATACCTTAGGTGGGATATTATTTTCACAAATAGTATTATCAGCCCTCCCCAGCTTCATTCCCACTCTAGCATTTGAAGTCTCTTTCTCCATCTCCCAACACACAATCTATGGGAAACCTGCATAAATGGACAGCAGTCTCATGGACCTTTGCGTCAACTTCTGGAATTTCCTCTACTTTAACATTTGATGGCCACATGACAGAGGAGCAGCAAAGGCCCTAGTACCAGCCAGCCTGGCTTGTGTGTCATAGCAAGTGTCTGACAAGGATGCGTATGGCAACTCACAAGGCTGAGCCCTCACTGAGGAAGAAACAAAGGCATCAGTAAGAACATAGTCAGCATGGACCTTACTGAAATGAAGGGCAGCTTTTCTTGTGCGTGGGCTTTGGTAGTGAAAAAAAAACTGATCTTAATTTCTGCAAAAGCTGAGGAAGTTGTTACACTTAGCCTGTTAAATATGTTGAAGTGGGGAGAAGTGTTGATATGCTTGAGGATGCTGCCAAAAGATATATCTTGAATGATACTTGGGTTTGTTTTTGAGAGAGGGAGTTCTGCTATTGTTTAAAAACTATCGTGAAACTTCTGGGCAGATGGGTGAAACTAACGTTATGTATGCATTATGCATGGTTCTTAGTTTTTTAGTTGAATTGGAAGAAAATGGCCAAATATCACTTTAGCGTTGCTTACTGGCAATTAATTTGAAAGCTGATGTGTCCATGTCATTCAGCACTAGATGCTGCTTTTGTGGTCTGCTCTCTGAAATAGCTGTAATGATTTACCTGGCTTGGGATTCTTTCCGCTTATTTTTTGTTACTGTTTTTTAATGGCTTTTAGCATACTTGTGGATGTTCATTAGAGCAGAATTGTGATGCTGGAGGTCCTGCAGCTTGAGAAAACAAGGAGTTAAGGAGTTGTCTTGTTTTCAGCAGTAATAACAGTGGCCATTATCTTTTAAAAATTGTCAAGAGCAATAAATAGATTTATGATATATGAAAAAGTCTTGTGCTGCTTTTTTTCAAAAGCACTAGCATAAAAGCCAGTATATTTTTCTGTATCCTGGCATTTCACTATCCATCAATTAAAGAAAAAGAACTGCCACTGGTTTCATAGGGAAGGAAGACTTTTTAATTGATGCATTTTTAATGTTAGTCTGTAAAACAGACTTAAAGCCAAGAACTTTAAGTGTAGGCAGAAAAAATATTTTCTTTACATCTTTGTTCTGAGAGGAATACAGTCTCAAATGAAAAGCTTAGCAAGCGGTACTGTGCGACTCTTGGGTGGAATAAGATGCTGGTGCCTAAGTCCATATCCCTATTCAAGTCCCTAAGGATGAATCTTTTTCAGGACTGACTCTTCTGTTTGCCTTGTAGATGTGACAGGAGTTAAGACCAAATGACACTCAGAGTTAAAGACTTTATTCTGCACAGGATTTTAGACCTTAGGTCCTGCAATGAGATCAGTTGTGGATCTTCAGATCCTTCACAGCTGCACTCTGGAGTCAACTGTGGAGCTTTCTGCTTCTTGGCTCTCAGGGCTGGTGACCCTGTTAGAGCATGGGAACTCCTACCTAGACCAAAGAAACCTAGGGTCACCCTGGCTTTTATATCCACTCCCTTGTCTCACCACAGTGGGAATGTGGGTAGCACACGCATTTATTCCCAAACAATAAGAAATACATGTGGATTCCCTGATCTACAAGTAGCTTGTGAGTGCAGGGTGCCAGCTCTAAATCCTTAAATTACACCATTCTCAACAGAACATCTAGCAAATTTGTGTTTCTGCATTTTGCATGTGCTTGTTGAGCTTCAAGTATATGCTTTTATGTAACAGCTTTTAAGAAGGGACTCTGCCTGAAGAATAGTTGTGAAATGTAAAGCTGTATATCCGAGGACTCACAGAAGGCATCTGCAACATGGATTGATTTCCACAGTCATGCACTGTCCCCTCCTAGCATGTTACTCAATGATCCTGGCAGCAGAGACGATATTTTCCCATGACAGCTCTTAAGAGTATTTCAGTCCCCAAATCCAGTATTGTACTTCACTCCCCCACGGCTGCATCTGTAGTAAGAAATTAAACACTGTCAATCACTGTCACTTTTGAGGCCAACAGGCCTAAGATTACTTGCTTCCATTGCTAGCAAACTTTTTTACCTCCCAAACTGGGGCAGTTGCATCCAAAGTGCCTGTTGGGGTTACTTGTGGTTGTTCTTTACTCCCGGACAGCAGCCAGGAGTTACTTGGGGAAGTGCTGTTTGGAACAGGTCAAACTATTCCGGGTGCCGTTAGCACAGTATAGGTGACTGAGTTTCCATGCTAAGAGTATTGTCTGCTGCTAATAAACGTACCAGTGTGGGAGTAGCCTATTTTAATTAGCAGAGCAAAGGGCTTGTTCCCAGCGGTGTAATGGAAAACAAGGCTACTGAGAATGATAAGATTTCCTCATAAGATTGCTCCAACTTAACCAGTGCTTCTGAACAGCTGTCTTCCCTTCAGCCTGATGCTTAGGGGTAGTCAGAGCTCAGGTTAGCAGCCTGTTAGGAGGGTGCCATCTTCTTGGTTTGTCTAAGTCTTGGATCTTCTTTTGCCTAGCTATTTTTGAAGGGTATCAGAATGCTGGAGTATTTAAGTAATTTCTTCAGTTTATGCTCTTCTTTCCTTAATTAGTTTACAGGAACACATTTTATTAGCATCTTTGATTAGCCCTTGAAGTTTTAGCAAGCGAGTGAAGATGTACTCCAACTGTCTAAATGTGGAACACCTATGGACACTTTAATATGCTGATTTTCTTCTGGAGATAATGCTTTCCTCTCTGGAACATTAATTGAACTGTCATCTCTCTGACTTCCTCCTTTCCCTTCAGCATGGCTTATGCTATGCTCTGCTTTGTTATGAGTATAGGTTTAATATTATGAAAAATAACATTCAGACCATATTTTGAAAGTCTGGCAACTCCAGATGCATTGCTGGGTGTCCATAAAGATTATATACAACAAATTAATGTGTATGACTGACTTGACTGAGTTTGTGTCAGGTTTGGAAACCTGACTCCCTTTCTTGTGACAGGGACATTTTATTAATGTATTACTTAATTGGATGTAGTAGGGTGTTTTATGAATTCAAAGGCAGTGCACAGTCTTGCTGAGAAACTTTATTTTCTTCCACTCTTTTAATAATTTTTTGTAATACCAGAACTGATTAGCTTTTCACCTATCAGTGTGCTGATCTGGGAAATGCAGTGTCTTAACCCTCCACTGCATTTTAATGGAAATAAGAGAACTTCCATATTCTCCATGCCATTCTTTTGCTATCCATAAGGAATTAGGATATCCAGCTATACCACCAAGTTGCCTGATATTTCTTTGCAGAGCTTCAACCTTCTCAAATGTATTCCAGACTTTTTGTAGGAGTTCTTAGTCTTTCTACTGAAGAAAAAAAATTGTTATTTTAGCAATTTTAGCATAGGTAGACAAACATAAATTCTGCAATTTAAAACTTCAAGTTCCCAAAATTATTCTGTGCTATCTCCCCACTCAACCTTTCATACTTCATGGAAAAAATGTGTGTGCTTAACATTTGGGTAAGAAGACTATTATTTTATTTAACCATTATATACAGGTGCTTTGTAGATCAGAGAACCTTATGTTTTCACGTGGTTCTTTCTGTATTGTGCGTTGTTAACTGCCCAGGTGGTGGAGGAAAGAGAGTTGAACTGGGAATCTTGAGACTCTAAAAGCATGGCTTGCTACAGCTTGAGCAAGTACTATGTACTGAAGGTTTCAACATGGTTTTGTATTGCATAGAATAGCAGAGAAGAACTTGTGGGTTCTTATTCTTCCTCCTCACTTCTTCTCAATACCAACTGACCACCAGGACATTTTCCAAAAATGCATCTATTCACCATTTCAGATCATGGAGTGAAAGATAAAAACACACTTCGTAGTCTGTTTTAGCAGTTTGTCATCATCACTTTTTGGCAGCCAAGGCTTTTACTGAAAAGTTAAGTAGCTGTCTTTGGTAGTGGTATCTTCTCCCCGACAGAGATAGCCGGTTGCCTTGTTGGCAGAGTAAATCTTTATGTTGAATGCCTCTTGAAGCACTCTTTCTGCTCTCACTTCAGTGCTTTATGTTTTCTAAAGCTGTATGCAGAGATAAAAATTGCCTCTTTCCTCTAACTCTCTTCCTTTGAGTGAGCAGACTTGAACAGATATGCCTGGAACTGCAGGTTAGGAAAGTGATTCCTGATCACGGCACTGAAATTCCTATTCTTAACATTTGTTTATGTTGTTGCTTGTGACTTTGTTTAACTGTACTTGGTTGAAACTGTAAGCAAAGTGATGCTATTTTGAAAATATGGTCTGTAAGGGATGCGATTAGAAAACATAAAATTGCCCTTGCCAGAATAAGAAATGACAGTGTTGTGCAATTCTGCTTCAACTAAAGACAAGCATTTTTTTAAATTTTACAAAATGCTTCAAAGTCTTTCTGCTTGATTAAGTAATCTGTTGGAAGGCTGCATTGTATTAACCACGAAGGAAAATTCCTTAAAATAATATTTTAAATGACTTATCTGAGATTTATAGTTCTGGTAGAAGGATTTGCAACAATTCAGTGAAGCAATTGCATCCAGATGAAGTCCAATAGTATGCGAGTCTGTATTACAGGAGGAATGAGGAAAGAAAACATAGTCACTGTAGACCCCAAATATGCAAATGATAATCATAATTTGCTTAAAAATTCCTCCCAGCAAATGTCTTATCTTGTTCTATATCCTCTGTCCCACTTCATTCTGTCTGTCTCCATAACCTTTTGTTCCACCTGTGATGTTTTTCACCAGTCACGTGATAAAATGTCTAGGCTAGATTCCAAGGGTGGGATAAAAAGCTGTATTTATTTTTATGGAAGCACTAACAATTCTGTTTGGATTGGATTTCTTTGTAGCAAAACCAATGAATTATTGAACAGATTGGACCTTGGTTTGCCAAAGAGTGATTCGTGTCAGATTGCTAATCACGGCCCAGAATCTTCAGCATGGGTAAGCAAAACCATGGCATACGCTATATTTTCAGTCAGCTTTCCAGGTGTTGTCAATAGCGTAATATTAGAATATTCTAATTGATCTTAATTGCCTAGACATAACTCAGTGAGTACCAAGGAGTCTTTCTGGGTGAATGAAATTGCCTACATTGTATCTTACACTCTGGCAGACTATCCTACATAGTAAGGGACTGCCTCTGTGACCCATCGATCTCTCTCTGATAAACAAGACACAGATTTATATTCTAAGGTCAGATAAGAATCTTAAATGTGCTTTGTGCCCATCTGTTGGTGGCAAGCTTTTGTGAAATCTCAACTAGTTTGTGTCAGTGGATGTTTTACTGCATTGAAAATCCAATCAGAAGAGAAGATTATTTCTCACTGCATTCTAAAAGTGCTTCCATAGACTGCTTGGGGACTTTGTCCCTGTTTGAATGAGCCTGGTAAGTATCAATGTAATTAGGAAATTGATAAAGTATCGCTCCAGTTTCATTATTTTAATTGCCTCAGAAAGGCTTTTTCACATATGATTAGTCTCTTCGTGTCTAAACCAAGCTTTCCTACTCATGTAAAATCTTGCAGTGAGGAATATTAACCCTGAGACAGAAGAATTTCTCCTTCAGGGAGGTTTACAGATGGGGGAAGATGGAGAGCATGCAGCCAAGCACGCAGAAATTGTTTTTGCAAGCAATAGTTGTTAGTCAGCAGAAACTTGGAAGTATCCAGTCTGGGCAGCCCTGTCTTGTATACAACCTTGAACGCCAACAGTTGAGTAAAAGGAGGGAAAGATTTCCCTCTGTATTTCCTCAGAAGACTTGGAAATGTGCAAGACCCTCCCATTACAGAAATAGCTGCAAACAGAAATATGTAACAGCTATGTCTTGACACTAGTATCTCTTTCTGGGTCTCATTGCAGGAGAAAAGAAGGTATTAATAGGTTCCCCTTTGATTCCTCATGTGATTTTGTGTCTCTGAAAACCTTAAAGAAATCTTAGCATATGAGAACAGGTATATAGCTTGAAGGAGCCAACTTCTGCCCAATATTGCTGGGCAGAAGGTCAGTTGCAGGAGAGTGGCTTTCAGACCATCTTTTGTAGTCCTGGGAAGACAAGCAAGCTGAAGGACTATGGAAAGGGATAAAAGATATCTTGAAACCACTTCTGCCTCCATCTTGAAGCATCTGAGACTCCCAGCAGTGGGGAGTTTGTTCTTTTTCAGGGAAGACCCACCTCTGCAGCCTTTCATATGGTGTGAGCATTGAAGTGTGAAGACAAATGAGCTCATGTCCCCAAGTCTGACTTGAATTTCAGTGTTTTGGTGTGGTGTCTTCCTATCTATACAGAAAGTGGGTGAATACCTGAAGGAACACTGAGTTCTTTCAGATGTACGTGTCCTGCTTTTAGCCTTTGCCTTCTACTTCACCTGCCTATGTGTGCCTTTCTTGTTCCAGTTTTTTAAGGCTTTCATAGTTCATCTTCATCTTCATTAGTGTCCAAGCAAATAAACTACATAGTTTATCTGTACTGTTCTTTAATACTAGCTGATACTATACATCTTTTGCATGGCAGCATTTCTATAGCTTTGTTAATCAATTTATCACTTGCTTATAATGCGGCAATGCAGTTAGCAAAATGTCTTCCCATCCAACTTGGATGAGGTACAGTCTATAGGCATACTCACAACTTCTGTGCTTTGAGTGAGGAATCTGAAGCACGCAACCAATGAGTTGTTATCTAAATAAATTTGGCATAGTACCAAAATGCTAAAACATTGGGAAAACTTGAACTCTAATTTTGACGTTATCTTGGACTTGTCCTTTGTCTGGAGTAATTAAAAGAGTCAGAAACAATGTATTTGAAATAGAGAAGTGTGATAAGCTTAGGAAGTGTCTGACACGCATGCTAAAAGGGGGCATATATCTATGTGATATTTTAAAGTTAAAATTAATGATCTAAAAGTGTTTGGGACAATGTAACATTGATCAATTTTTTCCCCTCACATCATTTGTTTGATAGTGATATTAATTTAGCACACCTAGTTCAAATATCAGTGTCAAATATTACTTGATGTGCATGAACAAATTTAATTTCTTTGGAGTGACTCTGTCATAGGTGACTTTTTTAGCCTGCTTATTTAATCAAGCTCATAATTAATTTCAATCCTTTCTTTCAAAGTGTTACCCATCCTGTGTAGATTTTTATTGTCTTCCAACTTGATTAACATACACTCCACACAATTCTCCAAGCCATTACGGAGAGTAATGAATAGTATTGGACGCAGAATGAGTCTCCCTGGACACATGTAACAACTCCTCCCAGCTCAAAATTGAGCTATTAATAATTGCGTTCTCTATTCAGTCTTTTTAGCAAATTATGTGTCTGTTGCTTTAATGGTGTCATTCTGTATGCATATATCAAGTTTCAAGAACATTGTGTAGACCTGCAACAAATTTCTCGCTAAAGTCAAGCCTGCACACTTCTTGTATTAAATTATACTGGCCCATTATTTAGCATGCTACTCTGTCCCTGCTCAAAGACTTTACAGTACAGGTTCCTATGTATAAGATCCTAAGGATCCTATAAGATCCTAATGGCAAGCTGGCTCTGTGCTAACAACAACTTGTGAAAGACCAGGGCTAGTTATTGTAATGAAAATCTACTACACAGTTGAATACATTATTAATGATGTTCAGTTCAGATTTTCAGTTCTCTTGGCTGCCTCAGAAATAATATAGCAGATTTGATCTCTCAGCTCCTGTTGCCCTACCTCCACTAATCACAGAATCATAGAATGGTTTGGATTGGAAGGGACCTTAAAGATCATCTAGTTCCAACCCCCCTGCCATGGTCAGGGACCTCTTCCACTGGACCAGGTTACTCAAAGCCCCATCCAGCCTGGCCTTGAACACACATGGGATGGAGCATCCACATCCTCTCTGAGCATGCTGTTCCAGTGCCTCACCACCCTCACAGTGAAGAACTTCTTTCTCACATCTAATCTAAATCTTCCCTCTTTCAGTTTAAAGCCATTACACCTTGTCCTATCACTACATGCCCTTGTAAAAGGTCCCTCTCCAGCTTTCTCGTAGGCCCCCTTTAGGTACTGCTTTTCTACAAGTGACCCTGGGTTTCCTTCTGTTACTAGGCCTCCGTTCTGCTTTGTTATCTCGGTAATATTTTCAGTACTTTTCTTTCTTCCCTGAATATCCCATCTCACTATCATATATCCTGACTGTTTTCTGACTGCTCGGGGTATCTTTACGCATGCTGCTGGGACACAGAATAGCATGTGCTGTGGCTGCCTTGTTGTGATGGGCGGGTGGACATTCAGTCAAACTGAATGACTGAGAGGCTTTAAATCACTTCTTGTTTAAATTCTAGTCTTGAGAATAATCTATTTTTTAAGTAACTGGAATCATTCAACCATTTCTGTTTTGTTAATCACCTGTATAATGATTTGGGAATAACGTTTGGAATTTTGGCCTCCCTCTCTCCACACCAATGTGTTTATATTCTCTGCTGAACAACAGACAAGAAGCCACACTTACAAGCAAGCTCTTCGAGAGGATGAAAACAGAAGATTAGAGGAAATGAAGCAAGAACAACGGAGGAAGGTAATTATACATTAACAATTTGCATATTGTATCATTTTTGCGTGCTGTGAAACCAATTAAATACACTGATTACTTGTAGCCTACGTACAGAGCTGCTCTTCATCAAAAGTGACTCGGTCACTGTTTTCAAATACTGCGGGAGAGATGAGCCAAACTGTAAAATTTGGATAGGACAGGACCGTTATCTTCTGGGTTCAAGGATATTTGCAGCTGGATGACTAGCTCCGCTTCGCCTCTCCATTTGAACAATCGTGTAGAGCATTTTTTGACCACGGCACCTGATTTCACAGGCTGAGGAAACCAATTTCCTCTCTTTCAGACAGAAGTAATCTTACTGAGGTATTCATGATGATCTCAGACTCTGAACAGTCTCTTTCTAGAGAGTTGAGGCCCATGTGCCCTGCCTTCCCAAATGGGGATGTGGAAGCACTTGGATTTGCTGTTAAGTCTGTATGCCTCTCTGTTCCCTTGCTAACAACCTAAATTAAGAGTTTTGAATCACCTAAAAAGCAAGCACTCTGTTACAGCAAGTTTGAACTCCATCTTCTGTGTATGTGGCATGCATTCCTGAAATGCATTTGAACCACTGCAGTCCCTCTGGCATAGACTTGGGTACAAGTTCCACATAAAGATCACCTACACAAGACGACGGCACTGTGCTAAGTTATCTGTCTTGGCTCCAGGTTTGACTGTGCAAGTATGGGGAAGGTAGCATTTGAAAATCATTTTAGCAAATAATTTGAAAACATACTAGCAAATCCTGAGCCTCTTGTTATGCCTCTGCTGTTACTAACATTCAAATTAACGTTAAGCTACTTGCCCAGTAGCAGAATCTTAGTGGAACAAATTCGAAGTAGTGAGTTTCTACTGGAACTGGACAAGGGACTCAGCCCTCTTACAGATATCTGTCTTTAAATGCTGGGGATAAATGTCCTCATTTCATAGTATTCTAGCAACAAGGATGCTGGAAACAAAAGGTGGGGAAAAAGAGAGGCTCTTAATTGCTTTCCCATCAGGTGTGTGCTTATTCCCAGGAACTACACAGAGGAAAAATTTTTGAAGGCCAGTCCGGATGGGTGTAAGGGTGGTAGCCCTTGTATTCTTTCCACTGATTCTTCCAAAGAGAAAATAACTACAGATGTGAATAATCATGCCCCTAATTTATGAGTTTGGTTTAAGGGACTAGACTCCACCGATTTCCGCAGATTGCTAAGAAGGTGTTGTTTCCTTCTAAAGCTGCTCATGCTTTGTACACAATTCCAAGCGCTCCTTGACTTCACAGTTGCTGGTACCTATTGCGCAGAGTAATGAGCTACTTACCAACCTACTGTAAATAATATTTATTTTAAAGGCTCCAGTAATTGTCCCTCAGATATATGTTGGCTCGTTTCTACTTCAAACTAATATTTATGAAGGTAATTGTGAATTCTGTCTTGTGTGTACCTCCTAGCACAGTGTAGCTGTAAAGCATACAAGTATTGTCAGTTCCCTTGTTTTTTTCAGAACAGGTTTTAGTATGTATTGCTTGATTTAGAAATTTTCAGTACGCTTTGGACACCGCATCATATAGACACAATATATTTCAGGACATGACTCCAACAGAGTACTCAGCATATTGGAAAGTTAGATACTGGGTTTTAATTTTCAGGTTGAATAGTTATTTAAAACAGTGAAAATTAAGGTTGGGGTTTTTTTATTTCTTAATCCTGTTTCTTCTTTCAGGGCTGGACAAATATTGATACACAACACATTCACAGTTATTGATTTTCTTCATACAGTTATTGCATAGTTCTTATTTAATGTTCCACTTAAATTGATTTTTTTTTTAAATTTTGTGGTTCCATTCAGTTATTGAAGCTTTTATCTAACTGCATCACTTTATTTTAGTTCCTATTCCTGCTGCAGCTCAATTGCTATGGAAAATATGAAAGATGGGTCTATTTCTATCCCTTCCCCCTCACACTGCAAGACAAATTTTCTTTGCAGAAAAATCTGCATCTTCAATTCTTGGGTGCATTGCAGGGAGCAAGAGCCAGACAAACAAGTGCACGTGCAGAACAGAGTCATACGAGCTGTGTTTCCCTTGCAGTCCTGGCTAAAATTGAGAAACTCTCCTCTGAAAAGAATTCTCTTTGACACTGTTTATATGCCATAATATTATGTAACATAAGGATGGTGGGCTACTGCAATGCTAGGAGCTTGCACATGCTTTCACCACATCAAAAGGTACTATTTGCCCTTCTCTCGGGGAAGACCCAGGGAGCTGGAGGTGACACACCACAGCACATACCCCCATTTTCTCCTCATGCTCCACAGAAGCAGGAGGCAAAGGACATGTCCCCTTCATACCCTGTGGGTGCAATGACTGTGTCTGCTCCTGCTAGATGACTTCAGCTGTCTTCCCCCTTGGACCTACAGGGACATTCAAACCCATGAGCTGGGGCAAGGAGAAGTGGACTGGTGTTTGGCATACCCCTTTAAATCTACATTTCAGACTGTAAATGACTGAGTCCTATAACTTCCCACTTTTTAAGGCACAAACAAAACTCATCCAGTGAAATGCTGAACAGGAAAATAAACTGTTTTTAACATAGTGCTGTCACATAAGTAAATGCTGTTGAGAGAAGTTCTGGGAATGACACATGGCTCTAGCTGAAGTTAACACCCTGTGGAGTTAATTGGGTTTGCAACATAGATTTGTTAATTAAAAGTTTGTTTGTTTGTTTGTTTGTTTCACTTTTATCATTCCCAGGCTGAATTAATGGAATTTAAAAAAAAGCAGGAGGAGGAAGCCAGGACAAGAGCACTTCAAACCGAACAGAGAAGGTATGATACAAAAATGCAGAATACCCTTTAACTGAATTCCTGTCTGGAAAGGGTCTCAAAATTGAAGTCATTCAAACTTTAGAAGACAATTGCAATGGATCCCTGACCTTGCATCTGGTTTAACTTTGCCTTCTAATAAGCCACTAATATCCATCATTACAACTGCTCGCTGTAATGCAGTATGACCCAGAGTGCCTTTTCCACTTATTTATCCTAACAGCATAGGATACAGTATAGTGTAGAAACTACTAGCTGTTTCATGGGTAATCACTAGTACAGTAGTTTCAGCTAGGAAATGTTTTATCTATCTATCTATCTGTCTATCTATCTATCTATCTATCTATCTGTCTATCTATCTTTCTATCTATTTTTATTTCACATTAGAATGGGCTACTTTTTTCACAGGTTTTGTGGTTGACTGTCACTGAGGTTAACAAGCAGAGCTAAATGTGGCATTTCATATGGATACAGGTAGACGATGCAGAGCAGCAAGGCCTTCTGCAGCTCCGTTGCTTAATGCCCCAGACTGTGCCCCACTGCTGTGCCCTCTCTGCGCTCAGTTGTTCTAATCTTGCACTTCTGTCCCTTAACTGACTTTCCATTATGTTAAAGCACAGCTTTATTCCCAGCTTTGTTTTCTGCTGATAAAAAGAAACAATGCTCAGGGTCAAAAATAAAAACACCATTTGTTTCTGGTTTTATATCATTAATACAAAATATTAATACTGTAGGCAGCCACTCTCCATACTGTTTTCATGTCTTCTTTTTCTCTAGCAAAGATATTGAGATAATTATCATGGAAGTTAATGAAGGTTTTTCAATTCAGTCCATCTCATGTCCCCAGATAGAAATAATCCAGTATCTTGCATTTTACCAATAACATTGTAAAACATTAAAAAAACAGTCATGACTAAGCATGTGTGTCAGTCCTAAGCATTAGTAGGGGGAAAAAAGACTCAGTTTTCAGAAGGTTTGAAAATATTTGAAACAGATCAAGGAAAAGTGTATTTGTGTTTCCAGATTGATAGAGCAGCACAAGAAAATGCTAGAGATGATTTCAGAGCTGGGTGGTAGGGAGAGTTGTCAGCTGCACAAGTTGTCTCTATTAGTAACAAGCTTAAGTGCTTTTTTTTTCATTGGCATTAGGAAATCAGTACTCCTAGGCAGTCTTTGTGTACTGAATGCTGAAAGACTACCTAAGGTGAATTGTCCAAATAGCTATCCTCCCTGATAAGGTGGGTGGTGGTATGCAGGTCATCTTTCTACAGAAAATTTTGGTGCATTTCTCACAGCAGCTGAGGTATGCCTTTTATTCACAATGGACTGATCACAGGATAAGGATGCACCTAGGAAATTGAAAATGAAATCCACCCTGTCTCATACCCGTCCGTGGTTATGCAGCACAGGCTTGAAAAATATAGGAAGGTGGGTATTGAACTGAGAATAGGGAAAGCAACTCACAGCATGTTAAATTTCAGAATTTTGTGAAATCCTCAGCTACCTTAAATCATTATTCATCTTTTGTTGTATTCTAAGGGTAAATAATGCTTTCCTGGACCGACTCCAGAACAAAAAGCAACCTAATAACATCTACCAACCTGGATATTCTGGGAGTCTGGACTACCTCAGTAACAGCTCCTGGGTAAGTTTTTGGGTACAGAACATGAATGAAATGAAATCATTTAAAAGTTGACTTTTTCCCAAGACACTGATGTCTGTCCATGTGAGTTTAGCCTGCCTGACAGAACTTACAGTCCTCGCTGGCTGTCCACAATAGCTTTTAAGAAGAAATCCTGTCTTAAATATAAGCTGTTCAAGTGGAAGGAGCAGCAGAACTCAGTGGCTTTATATGCAAGGTCCTTACTGCAAGGAACTGCATACAAGATACTTCCTTAAGTTCAGAACAAGGGCAGTGAAATTAAGGGATCTTCTGGAAGTCTTAAAATGAAAGATGTTTGAAAATGCTGTAAACATTTTAATATGATATTGAAATTGGAGGGGAAAAACCCCATGAAAGGTACAGCTTTTCATCTTTTTACCTGTATAATATTATGACAAAGACATAACTGCATCCAGTTTAAAAAACATAGTATTTGTAAGGATTCTTTGGAGAAAAGATATCTTGACTGTAGCCTATTAAACATCCATTACTTTTTCAGCTGTCCTAATGAGGCATTAATCTGACTGTTACTTAGAATTGCAGCCTTCAGTGTAAAAATTAATAATTATGTAGTATTCCCATCATGGAAATTTCCATTGCTGAGAGGACCCAAGTGCAGAAATGGAAGATGTACAAAGATTGAGCAGCAAAAGCATGAGAGTCTAAGAGAATTTAGTCAATGTGCCAGTGTGGAGAAATCTGTTTAGTTGATAAACCAGAAAAGCTTGAGTTGCATTATTTGGACTGTCTGATGAGGATGTGCATGCTGGCAGATGAATGCCAGGAAGACATGGGTTCAAGTATCTATGAAGTCAAGGCATGATTAAGAAGCAGATATTCTTGCTGCTGGGTTTTTTCATAGGCTGGAAATAGAAAAAGAGTGTCTTAATCACTTCAAGCTTTGGACGAGCCCTGGACCATGGCAAAGGGCTTGGGAACCTTGGACTGAGGCCTTCTTTGTGTATAGAAGTTCTCTTGGTCTTGCTGAGAGGAGGCAGGACCTGCCAGCTCAACCTCAGATAAGGTCTGCAGGCAGCTGCTTGGAGAACCAGTTGGTTAGAGGCTTTACTGGTAAGGACTGTATCACATGACACGCAGTTGAGGAGTTGTTGGAAACCAAACTGTAGATTTCTAGGGAAATAAAAGAGTGTGAGTAAGAGAGCACTCTGTATGACAGGCCTGAACCATCTCCTGAGAGACGGCATGTCTGCAGATAGCAGAATTAGAGACTTCAATAAGACAGAGCCAACGGAAAACTAATAAGGGAAAAAAGGTAAAGTCTGTTAGGTGGAGCCTGGTTAACAAAGGCAACAAGGTCAGAAATTATTATTTTTGTTTCACTTTTTGTCCTTTATCCCAATTTGTAAACTGTTTCCTGATAAACTCAAAAGAAATTGTGTGACACAACCGAGATACCCAATATCTAAACTTGAGCATCTTCATGGGAGCGCCTGCAGTCACCACTGAAAACCTTGCCTTTGTCTGCAGAGGGAGCAGGGATTTGCCTTTAGCCAGATGCCATATGTCCTTTTCCACAAAACAGGTGTTGGTACCACCAAAATGAGCACACTTAGCCCAGGCAGTTTTTACAACAGATGACTCTGTGACACTTGCAGCCAATCTATGCTTTTAAAATATATATATATATTCAAAGAACGCATCAACACAAATCCAATAAAACCGTGTGTGTAGAAGTGGTACATTTCCTACTCCGATGTTTACTTAATGGCTTTCAAGGAGCCTGCCTTCTGTTGGGTAATGCTAGATTATCCATTTTTCCTTTGTGCTATGATGTGAGATTAGAAGACTAAACAAAGCAGGGAAAGAATAAACTGTGAAAGAATATGTCACCATGGGAAGGAATTAAAAGTCAGTATTGGTTGCAAGAGCAAGAAAGAAAAATATCTCTCAAAAGAGAGGCTGGAGGCTGCAACCTCAATGTCTTTGATTATATAAAGCTTCTTCTCCCTTCCCTTGGCATTTTAAGCAAAAAGAGCTGAACTCCAGGTGGGGCTTACAAGTCATGTAGTCTGCGGCATGGTGTTTTACATTACAAGGGAGGCAACTGAAGCAGGTCAAACTCTATACTAAGAGTAAAAGAAATTAAAATGGTTCTCAAAGTTATGACCTGCAGGTAATTTTTGAGCGTGCTTTGTCTGTGCAGTGGCACTGAAGAAGAAATATTTATTCTTTCCTGCTTTTTTCCCCCGTTTGAACTCTTTACAATCACAGCAGCTTCACGCTTAACAGAAACTGAACACTGCACTGTGTTGTCGGTATACCTGGTGTGTTTTTCACTATTATTTCTATTAGCCTGGTTTCCTAAGGAAATTAAGTTCTTATGATCACGCTGCCTATCTACATGTAAAAAGGTTTTCATCTTGCTGGCCAATCTTAACCAAATTTGGAAGGGAGTATAAGTCTCAAAGGTAATTAAGTTTCTATCTGTTTTGTGAAAAGCAGTGGCTGGCAGAGGAGAGACCCCAAAAGAGCACCCCTCTCTAAGAGGTGGTGGGAAGGACCAGAGCACACTTCATTTTTGGCTGTAGCTCTCCAGCTGATCAGCATGGGCCCAGCTCCAGAGCAGCTGCTGTTCTGCCCTGCTATCCTGGGGGCTAGGGAGTTCAAAAGGGGACATGGATATCACAGGGGGCGTGGAGAGTAGAGGGGGAAGGTAGATTTATTTTATGTCTGGGCAGGGTGGAGGAGAGCAGTTGCATTGACCAATCATCCCCTAATTGATAGGAAATCAGTTTTCATTAGTTCGTCTGCCCTCCAGACATCTTGTGCTTTCTTAGGAATATTTATAAGCTATTATTTCAAGAATAATCTTCATGAAAGTAATCTTTTCTCCCTTTTTGGTTATAAATGCCAGAGCGCTCTCTGGGTGGTTGTGTGGTTTCCTTTGTTAATGGGAAGACAAATTAATGAATTTCCACTTCTGTCTGTGAACTACTGTACCCTTGAGAGAGCATCAAGTCTTGTTGTATGCTAGCAAGAAACTTCTGATGTCCTTTGAGTTGCCATTGTCTCTAACATAAGGATAAACCTTTTAGGATAGGAGGGTAAAAAAATAACAGTTGTCATTTTGTCATGAAATTTTAATCAATGAGATTTAATCGTTATTCAGCTGGGTCCTATGACTGAGACAGAATATGTTCACTGTAATGGCACAAATGATCAGTTTTAATGAAATATTAGAACACTTCTATTTTTACAAAAGAATAACTTTAAAACGGTTACACATTTTTATATTTACTCCCTTGTGAGATTTGCCCATGTTCAAGTATGGAGGGGTTTGCAGAGGGCAAGTTCTAATGCATGGCAAGCCCGTAACAAAGCCCTCATTTATTTTTTGTGTAGAAATGGACCACTCTTTTGTCAAGGACTCTTTTGTCTATGCTATTAATGAGGAGAGGTCACATGGTGAACATATGAAATTTATACGTGTACTCTTCTTTAATGAAATACTATTTGTCTTGTTGAAACTCTCTGAGCTATAGTAAACCCAGCATCTAGAAGGCAACATGACATATTACACCTTCCCATTTCATGTCTCCATTACACCCAATGTCATGCATGAGAATGAGAAATGCTCTCTCAGATGCTGACTCTGCTCTTTCAGTGGATCTATAATTCTAGATACTTGTTGTGGGAAGCAACTGTGTCCGGAATACATAAGTGCAGTGTGAGGGGAAACCCCATTCTCTTCTTTTCCCATATGCAGAACAGGAACTCGATGGATGCTGGATAAATCTGTTTTGAGGAAGCATGATTTATGGATAAAACTATTTCAAATAAACATGGTTTGTGGGTTAGCACTTGGGTTAATTCTTGTAGCATGATCCATGGGAATGTTTCTTTGGAGACCCAAGCAGCACTTGATTTATGCTATTGGCTAGCAGCTGGAGAGGGAGCATGACATGAAGCTTACTGTTGCAAAGTGAAGAAGAACTGTAGCTCAAAGGTCCCTGAAGATAGAAGGCCAGCAGGCATGCCACACTTTTCCATACACAATCGGTCTTTAATGCAGACTTCCCTGAACTTTTAGATGGATAAAGTTGCACTGAAAACTCTGGTTTCCCAGCACAAAGAAAAATCTCTTACTTAACTTGGGAATATTGAGAGTAGAATATTTATATAGGAAGGACCCAGAGTGCAATGCGCAATGGTTATGTTTGTTTTAATGAAGAATGTGGTTTGTTAACTTAGTTTTAATGTGGTTCGTCTATGTGCAATCTGTGTTAGAAAGATTATTAATTTTTTTTCTTTTTTTTTTTTTTAAAGCAATGTGCTTTCCTGGCAGGAGGATAGCAGGAAATAAATGAACTACTCAGCAGAAGTATCAGCATCGATACAGGGACCTCAGATGAGTAGGTCTAGGCATGCTGTAGCTGAGTTTAATAACTTACCTCTGATGAAGCAGTCAAACAGCATATGCAGATGTGTTCTGCCTGGCCTGAGATCAAGCATTCTTTCCTTTTAAAATCTCATTCTAAAAGAGAATAGTCTGGGAGTCTGGAGAGGAGCGGAAGGAACTTTTCTATTCTTTCAAATTGTGTGAGATCAAGAAAGGATTGAAGCATCTGAAGATATTTGGAACACTTCTAGATTGACTTTTTTCCCAGCAAAACCAAGATATGTTTATCTCCTGAGTCAATACCTCTTGCTATTCATATTGAGTTTAAATCGAAGAAATATTTATTGCTAGAACTGGATCTTTCAGAAGGGTTTACTTGTTATTTTCAGTGGCATTTCAAAAGTCAGGAAAGGGCACCAAGTAATCAAGAAAGTGCCACACAACTAGACAACCATAATTCCTTGCATAAATATGTGATTGTACTGTACATTGTACATTGTACATTGTACATTGTACTGTACTAATGATTTTTTTTTTTCTAGGAGTCAAACTACTTGGAATAAAGGAGGAGAAAGGTAAGAATAATGAATTTGTTCATTGTTCTTAGTATCAGTGCTGGTGTTAATTTAGCTTCATATTTGATATTCCGTTATAACATCTTATGTGGTTTAATTCTTAAGTAATATGAGAAGGGATCTTAAAATAAATTCTTTCCAAGTCTTGTGATTTGGGCCATGCAATGACACACATTTGTGAAACACGTTTTTCCATAAAGAGCTGCAGAACAAGTATTTTGAGTTAGAGGAAGTGCTGATGGCATGGAAGGTATCATCTGCTGCAGGTGCCTTGGTATTTAGGCTAAAACCTCTATACAGCCACATTCTCCATGTCGTGGACTGTGAGTGGATAAACCTGGACATCTGAGGAATATGGCTGGAAATGCAGGAGGCAACTCTGTAGACTTTCAGTGAAAGAGGATGACTTTGTTCTGGGCTGCATTTTTCCCGCTATTTCCCATGAGCAAGAAGGGAGACTATTTTTATTTGTGGAGTCTGTCAGCAAAACACCACTATTGAATCAGAGAAATCAGACCCTCTGTTTTCAAATGACATTTTCATAAGGCTCGCTGCACCTATGTTCTTTATCGAAAGGGATTCCCTACCCTTATTCCCAGTCCTGATATAAAGGTTTGTGCAGAGCCTTTACTTTTTGGCTTAGACACTTTCGAAGCATGTTCAGGAACATTATTATTCTTGCCTTAGGAGATGGCTTTGACATAACTTTTTTTTTTTTAGAGCTAGGATTTTATAAAGTGGAATTTTAAAAAAATCCAACTTAAAAAAGTCCCTTGCTTTCAACCCTTCTCCCACAAATGCAGATACTCTTTCTGCGACTTTCTTTCTAATTTTCTGCTCCAAAAGTTATTTTAGTATTTTCGCAACAGGGTTGTATTTTGAGTCATCTTTTCAGTTTTATGAGAAGTAGAATTGTTATTAAAAATTAACTCAAATTCTCTAAAGAAATGACAACACGTAGATAAAGGCAGTTCTCCACAGGGGAAGAAATGTCCATCTTTTGCAGCCCAGAGTACTATTAGGTTTTGTAAACTGTGGGCAGTTGGAAGAGTTCAGCGCATTGAATTCTTTGTTGTTTTTCACAATGTCTACAATACCAATAATATATTTACATATGAACTATACAACAATTACGGATGGGTGTACGTCTTTCAGCCTTGTTTTACTGTTGTTTTCAAAACATGTTTCAGCTTGCTACATTAATATATTGTTCAAAGAGTTACTCATATGCCTGCAGACAATTAGGATATTTTGTGAATTAAATTTACAAAAAGATAGAAATCCCTTCATGAGGGCTTTACATAATTAAAAGCTAAAACCTGACGTAAGAAAAGGGAGACTTTATTTTCCAGTGGACTTAATCCTGGAGAAGTAGACTTTGATTTTTGTTTTTGCTGGAAAAGATAATTTTAAATTCTGTTTTCTCCCCCTTGTTACAGGGTATTGGAGAAATATCCACTTTTATCTGGCCTAGGCCAAATGACCTTGTAAAAGCTCCAAGAAAGCTCCATTCTTTTATCATTGTGATTTTATTTCTTACCCTGACTTCAGCTTCACACCCACTTCCTGAGCAATCTGCTGAGACTGGTTTCTAGATGTCGTTATTCACACATCATATTTGAAGCAGCTGATTGTGGAAGTCTTATTTAATTTTTAATAAGAGAATGTGTCTTTTTTTTTCCATAAATTGTTTTGCCTCTTGCAGAATGTAATTATCCCAGTCTTTGGGATCTCAGAAAAAGAAGGCGTTAGTGGCTGCCAAAGCTGCAGTAATATCTGTGTTTACTTGCTGCTCTATACCCAGCCAAAAACGTCTCAGAGACTTGAACTAAAGAAGCAGGTAGAAAGTTTTATTTTGGGATGGGAAGGAGAAAAGTTGCTGGTTTGTTTTGTTGGGAATTTTGTGTAACTGCTTTATTACTGTGTTCAACAATAGACACTCAGGAAGAAGCAGATGTGTATATTGTAGAGAAGATCTTTTAAAAATATGCTTAGAAAAATACAACACATGAAAGAAATAAAACATAAAATAACATTGAAACATATTCGATCTCTCCCACATCTTTTATGATATCATTTACCAGTTTCTCACTTTACCTGTTTTACTTTGGTAACTTCTGTTACATGATTGAGGAAAACCACTGCAAGGTTAGCTTTAGTTTCTTGCTTTTCTTTGTGCTTCTAGTCTAATGTGGAATTTAATTTATATCTCCCTGTTTCTGCAGATTACAACATTTTAATGCTTTCCAAAAGTCAGTTGCGTGACCAAGGTATTTCTAATGGAAAAGAAGGATCCACAGTACATGTGGACGTCATTGACTTGCTTTGCCTCAAAGAATTACTCAGGCATCTCATACTGCTGTCTAGCTGATGTTAATAGGAAATGCTGTAAATCTTGTGCTCTGTGGTTTAGCCATTTTTTTCGGAATCTGACACTGGGAAAATTCCTTGGGAAGACTTTTGCATACCTACACAGTGGCACTGTATTGCAAGTGGTACTTGGCTGTGCTACCAGGCTGCTGCTTTGGAAACTAAGTTTACATGTCCCTTCAAGAACTCTCTCACCCAGTCTCCTTTAGTAGATATCAGGGCTGGAGCTAAATATCTGCAGAGTGGGAGGCATGCACACATATTTTACAGGAAGTGTCTTTGCTTTAATCAGATCCTCGTATCATACTCTAATCAGACTAAGACTTTTAGGTGGTCTTTTTGAAGCAGTGAACCTGCAAGCTCCACACTTGGCATATGATGCCCCTAGACACTTCTGACAAAGGCTGAGTGGGAGGCGAAGTGACCATGGTCACTGACGAGTTAAAATTCAGTGTGATTGTGTTGCTGTTTCTATATCCAAAGAAAAAGAACTTTTTAGGAACCTGCTACTTTTACATTCAGGAACAGTGATGGCAAGTCACCTTGAATAACCTCTTCCATTAAGCTTGTCTGCTTTCTTCTGGCTGTCTTCAAAGATGAAACTTGATCACAATCTTCAAAGTGCTTCTCCTTATCCAACAGTTCAATCTCTTATTTGAAATGCTCTCTACAAACCATTTCAGGCATTAACTATTCCATCCCTTTTTAATGGCAAAGTGTCTGAATTTTTCCTCTCCTATCTTTCTGGACAGAACAAACAAATCTATATGAACAGTGACCCAGGAAGTGTCTTTGAGAGACATAGCCTGCCTTGGAGATAATAAGAAGTTACATGCGTCCACAAATTGATGTTAGCAGGATGTCTGGAAAATGCTGCTCTTATCCTATTGGAAAGCTTCCAGCATCTCAGAATTACCACCTCCCTATACACATATCCTGCCAAAACCTTAAGCCTGAAAGCAAAGGGATCTTATGACATCTCTTTAAAGGGGTTATAATGAAATGAACTGGTGATAGACTGGGAAAACGGCTTCATGCTTGTTGGGAGTTAGGAATGGATAGTTGGGTTTGTTTCCTATCTACTTGTTAAAACAAACCTTTGATAGAGGTTTTCAAATACAAACTGGTTCCTCTAGTTATAACTTGCACCAACTGAATTATCTATAATGCAGTGGCATAAAACCAGATTTTATTGCTATATAACAGTAAATGGAAGTTCGGAGTTTTTTATTTGAAAATCATTGTTGTCTCAATATAATCTGCACTATGATCTCCTTGCTATTTCAAACTCAAACCTTCGAACAGGAAGTGGTATGGAGTTGCAAGAGGAAATTCCCTTGCTTTTTCATTGCTGAGACAAATTCCTTTTAACAAACTGACAAAACCCTTATGATCATCTATTCTGAATTCTGATATAACCTGACAGGAAGATTTGTATCTTTAAATGTTATGGTCTCCCTAAATCAAAAACTACCTTGCTATGAAGAAATGCAATGTTCATTTAAGGACTTACAAAAACCGGTCCTCCATTATGTACCTGAAAGTTGTTCCAATGGTTTAACTATCCCTGCTTTTAAAAAAATCTGCCTGACTCCTAGTTCAAACTTAGCAAGTTTCAGGTATCTGTTACTGAATTTTCTTAAATACTTGCCTAGTAAATTCAAGTTTTCTGCTCTTGGGGCTCTTATTTTTTTCAATGTACATATTTGGACAGCTTCATTCAATTTGTAGTCCTTGTTGAGCTTTTTTTCTTAAAAATGTCCCTGATTTTAAAAAAGCCTCAGATCTGAGAGGATTTGGTGTAAATGTATCTTCTTTTTGGTATGTGCCTCATTACCCAGACGCTGAGGTAGAATATTATTAGTTACTAGAAAGGGAGCTAATCCATAGCTTACATTTTACGGTATTCATCCACATTCAGTTTACGCCTCTGCTTCAAGAAATCCAAATCCCTGTCTCCTGTCTTGGAGAATATCTTAACCACTGGGCTCTGGAGGGTAGTTCTTAGCACCTAGGTTGTGATGGCAATACTGTTGCTATTTGCTGATTCAGCTTAACTTTTTTATTTTGCAATCATTTCTTTCTCCTTTCTGAGAGGCAGATGTGGTTTCCTGACTCCTCTCTTTGTTCCCTACTTATGCTATCCTTTCCCATCTTGGTATGGGATTGCATTGAGAATAACATTGCCAATGGGTCAAGGGAGGTGATCCTTCCTCTCTGCTCCACACTGGTGAGACACATCTGGTTTGTTGAGTCCAGTGCTGAGCTCCCCAGTACAAGGCAGACATGGAAATACTGGAGTGAGTCCAGCAAAGGGCCAAGAAGATGATGAAGGGACTGGATCATCTTTGATACGAGGACAGACAGAAAGAGCTGGGACTTTTCAGCCTGGAGAGTATGAGGCTCAGAGGGATCTTATACATGTGGATAAATATTGGAAAAGGGGGAGTAAAGGAGATGAAGTCAGACTCTTCTTCATGCCAAATGATAGGACAAGAGGCAATGGGCACAAGTTAAAATACAGAAAATTCTGTTTAAACACACAACTCGCCTTCTGTTTGTACCGTAAGATTGATCAGGCACTGGCAGAGGTTGTCCAGAGAGTCTGCTGTGTCCTCATCACCAGAGATATTAAGAACCAAACTGTACAGTTCTGAGGAACCTGCTGTAGATGACCCTACTCTGAGCAGGGAAATAGGACTAGATGACTTCCAGAGGTGCCTGCGAACATCACATGTCCTGTGGTGATGTCCTAATCTGCTATTTTCATCTTCTGCAGTCACTCATTTCTTTCCTCAGCCCACGTTTTCCACTTTCAGCTCACAACAAGGAAGAGTTGTTGTTTCATCCTGCAGACATAAACCAAAATTTTTGTGCCCCAATTAATTTTAACTGCTGCCAACACTCTTTTTTTTAAAAAAAGCTTTGTATCTTTTTTACAGTAATCCTACACTTTTTAAATTCATATTTTAAAGAAGTAGTTTAAATCAATATCTTGAATTATTTCTTTTTGTCTAAATCATGGAGTCAACCCTTTGTCTTCTCCCTCCTTTCTTGTTAGCAGCAGCCAGTCCTGGTCCTCTGGAACTCTGTCCATAGTGGCTCTCCTCCAGCTCTCCACTTACTCCCTTGGGCAGGTCTGGATAGTTCTGCAGGACTCTGGATGCCAGCTTCAGTGCATCTGAGGTCTGAACTGCTCATTTCCCTCCCTTGTCTGTGGAGGAGGAACCTGTAAGCGTCTCATGTTATCTGGAATAAACACTTTCTCTTGTCCTGGCCTTAAAGGAGTCAACTCAGTCCCAGCAATCACGGGCAGGCACTCAGCAGATCCAGACACTGTTAGTAGAGGAGGAGCATTCACTGTGACTGGGGCTGGGCAGAAATGCAAGTTTGAAGATGAGAGAAAATTCACTTGTGCTTCTTCATTGAAGGTTTTCTAAATTTCAAACCGTTCTGTGGATTTCATCTGTATTCTCTCCAGTCTACTCTCATTAAAAAAGGGTGGGGATTTTTTTCTTGCCAACATTAATTCATTTTTTATTTCACTTACAACCCACATTCCCTGTTCCTAGCTGTTTGATCTTTGCACCTAGCTGTTTAATTAAAAGAAGGCAAGCCCAGATATTCCTGCTGTCTGGACCTCTCTCTAGAAGATACCTTTATCTCTCCTTCAGTTAGTGCCAACCACAGCCTTTACTACCAATTTATCTGACCTTCTCTCCAAATCCATGAACTCCCTTGAACTACATTTGGATATGAAAACCTTACCAGAAATGCTATTTTTGAAAGATCATTCCCATTTAGGATTTTCTTTTCAATCTCTGTAGTAAATTTTTAGTTTTCTCTCCTAGACTTTGAAGTTTGAATAGATTTTTTTTTTAAGTAAGAAAGTCATATGGCCTTATATAACTCTGTTATTTTAAGAAATGCACATTTTGTCAGACTAGTAATCCTACTAAAAATGCACCTTATTTATCTTTAAAGTTTTATCGTTCAATAAACCATGTTGTTTGGTATTAATCATGCTGTTCACCCTTAATTCCTTAGTAAGTACCTCCTATTTTGCTTCCTGAGACTTTACCCTGGGTAAGCATTAAATTGACAGACCTATAGTTACATTTTCAGCACATTATCCTTTGGAAATATTGAAAAATTTGCTTCCTGTCCTATCTGTTCAATCCTTTGGACAGTCACCATATCTCAGAGGACTTACCCAGTATCCTACTTTAAAAACAGCAATTTAACAATCTCATCAGTCAATACATCTACAGCGAATGGTCCAAATTCTCTGCTTTGTTGATATTTAGTAACGCACTGCTTTACTAAAGGAATAAAATATATATATTCTGGAATATATATAAACTGGAAATAGTTATCTGCCCGTTTCTCAAAAATAAATAAGAATTTATTTTATTACTAGAAGTGAGGAATTTGCACTTTTGTCTCCTCTTTGGCACAGTGTTTGTTATTGAGCTAATCTGTGGGGGTGGCAGAGTTTCATTGCTGGCGCTCCTCGTCTTAGATATCTTGGTTTCTGCCTGGAGTGGGGTGTTTTCCTAGAGGTAGGCACACAGCAGCAGTAGCCCCCAAAATCATAGAATCATGGAATAGTTTGGGTTGGAAGGGACCTTCAAAGGTTATCTAGTCCAACCCCCCTGCAGTGAGCAGAGACATTTTCAACTAGATCAGGTTGCTCAGAGCACCATCTAACCCGACCTTGAATATATCCAGGAATGGGGACATATGCCACCTCTCTGGGCAACCTGTGCCAGTGTTTCACCACCCTCATTGTAAAAAAAGTCTTCCTTATATCTAGTTTAAATCTCCTCTCTTTTAGTTTAAAACAATTCCCCCTTGTCCTGTTGCAACTGACGCTACTAAAAAGTTATAAGCCCCCTTTCGGTATTGAAAGACTGCAAGAAGGTCTCCCTGGAGCCTTCTCTTCTCCAGGCTTAACCACCCCAACTCTCGGAGCCTTTCTTCATAGGAGACGTGTTCCATCACTCTGATAATTTTTGTGGCCTGTCTCTGGACCCACTCCAGAGCTGGACACAGTATTCCAGGTGAGGTCTCACCAGAACAGAGGGGAAGAATCACCTCCCTTGACCTGCCTGGCACACTTCTTTTGATACAGCTCAGGATACAGTTGGCTTTCTGGGCTGTGAGCGCACATTGCCGGTTCACGTCTAGCTTTTCATCCACCAGTACCCCAAGTCCTTCTCCACAGGGCTGCTCTCAATCACATCATCCCCCAGCCTGTATTGATATTGAGGACTGCCCCAACCCTGGGGCAGTAGCTTGCACTTGGCCTTGTTGAACCTCATGAGATTCACATGGGCCCAATTCTCCAGCTTGTCCAGCTCCCTCTGGATGGCATCCCAACCCTCAGGCATGTCAACTGCATCACTCAGCTTCTTGTCATCTTCAAACTTGGTGAGGGTGCACTTGATCCCAATGTCTGTGTCATTGATGGAGATATTAAACAGCACTGGTCCCAGTATGGACTCCTGAGGGACACCACTCATCACTGATCTCCATCTGGACATTGAACCATTGACCACTACCCTCTGGATGGGACCATCCAACTAATTTTTCCTCGACCAAACAGTCCACCCATCAAATCCATATCTCTCCAATTTAGAGAGAAGGATGTTGTGCGGGACCATGTCAAAAGCTTTAGAGAAGTCCAGATAGATGACATCCATAGCTCTTCCCTTGTCCACTGATGTAGTCACTCCACCATAGAAGGCCACTAGGTTGGTCAGGCAGGACTTTCCCTTGGTGAAGTCATGCTGGCTATCTGGAATCACCTTCCTGTCCCCCATGCACCTTAGCAGAGCTTTTAGGAGGATCTGTTCCATGATCTTCCCAGGCGCAGAGGTGAGGCTGACAGGTTGGCAGTTCCCAGGACCCTCCTTTCTACCCTTTCAAAAATGGATGCAATGTTTCCCTTTTTCCAATCACCAGGGACTTCACCTGACTGCCAGGACTTGTCAAGTATCACAGAGAGTGACTTGGGAACTCCATCAGCCAGTTCCGTCATGAATCCGGGGTGCATCTCATCAGGTCCCATAGACTTATGTATGTTCAGGTTCCTCAGGTGGTCACAAACCTGATCTTCTCTTACATTGGGAGGTACTTTGTTTCCCCTGTCCTCATGTTGCAGTCCATCCACTCGTGAGGTGTGGGAGGAGAGGTTGTGAGTGAAGACTGAGTGTCGCCGGTTGGCTGAGACAAGCCAATCATGGGGACGTGCCCTTTCCTATCCCTGAACTCCTCTCCTCTGGGAGAGAAAGAGTTAAAAAGCGGAGATAGGAAAAAGGGAGAAAGAATTTGTGAGACCTCTGAACGTTTGGAAAACTGAAACAAAGTTTAATAACACCAGAACAAAATATATAATATGCAGGAAAAAAACAGTGCAAAATCTGAGGGTTTATACGGGATGGAAAAGCGAGGGTTAAACGCGAGTAAGAGAGAAAGGGGGACGGTACCGCGCAGAGTCCGAAATGGCGTCGACCACGTGTGCGCGCTCGTGGAGTAAACAAAGGAAACCGCGGCTATTACGAACGCGGGGCTCCAACGTGCAAAGTGCTGTTCCTACCAGTCTGGTTGTGCGGTTTGTAGAAGCAAAGCAGCAAGAAGCGGCAGCGCTGGCGGCAGAGAGAGAGACAGCCCCGAGGCGCGGGTCTACAGCAGCGAGAGCAGTCTGTCCCAAGCTGCGTGGTGGGGGGCTTCCCCGGCACACAGCTCCACTCCTCTCCGGCAGCGCGGGGGAGCCGTAGCCGCAAGCAGGCAGGCAGGCAGGGTCCGAGCCGAGGAGAGACAGCCTGTAAGGTCCCCGGAGCCAAGCCGCGAGTCTGGAAAAGCCTCTTCCCGGAGCGAAGCTGAAGGTCCGCGGCACCCCTCGCAGTGCAAAGCCGGAAGTGTCCCGGAGAGCGAAAAAAGCTGAAATCCCAAAGCCGTGAAAGAGCCTGTGGTACGCGGCTCTTAAAGGGACGATACGCTCGCAAGAAACTTTTACAACCAATGAGAGTGCTAAACGTAACATGGAAGGGAATAGTCCAATTGGTCAGTTTAAAACAAGCCTTCATGCAGGGTTTTTTTCCTCAAACTGCCACACTGAGGTAAAAAAAAGTTGAGTACCTCAGCCTTCTCCTTGTCCATTATTACCTGTTTGCCCATCTTGCTCATCAAGAGAAGTACACTCTCTTTAACCTTCCTTTTCTGGGTGACATACTTGTAGAAGCCCTTCTTATTATTCTTTGCATCCCTCACCAAGTTCAGCTCCAGCCATGCCTTGGCCTTCCTGACCCCATCCCTACACAACCAGGCAATGTCCCTATACTCTTCCCAGGATACCTGTCCCTGCTTCCACTGCGTGTGCAGATCCATCTTGCCCTTTAGTTTCACCAGGAGGTGTCAACTCAGCCATGCTGGTCTCTTCCCTTCCTTGCCTGATTTCTTACACCTGGGGACCAACAGCTCTTGCGCTCTATGGAAAGCGTCCTTAAAGATCTAACAGCTCTGTTCTGCTCCGTTGTCCCTCAGGGCTGTTTCCCAGGAGGTCCTATTGACTAAGTTGTTGAAGAACTGGAATTTTGCTTTCCTAAAATCCAGGGTCCTGACTTTAGTCATTGCCTGACCCATATCCCTCAGGACTGTGAACTCCACCAGTGTGTGATCACTGCAGCCCAGGCTGCCTCCAATCTTGACATCACTAATGACCTCACTTGCGTTGGTGATCATCAGGACCAGTATCACATCTGCCCTGGTGGGGCTGTCTGTTACCTGGCTTAAGAACTTATCCTCAATGCATTCCAGAAGTTTCCTGGATTGCCTACAGCTCACTGTGCTACTTTTACAACAAACATCAGGGTATTTGAAGTCCCCCAGCAGGACGAGAGCCTGTGAAGGTAAAGCCTCCTGTAGCTGAAGTAAGAAGACTTTGTAAATAGGTTCCCCTTGATCAGGTGACCTGTCGTAGACACCAACCATAAGGTTCCCTTTGTTGCCTCAGTCTCTAATTCTTACATGCCCGTTGTTATTCCTCAGAGACAGCTCTTCACACTATCAAGTTTTTGATGTAGAGGGCAACACCTCCACCCCTCCTTCCTCATCTGTTCCTTCTGAACAGCCTGTACCCATTCATAGTCGCACTCCAGTCATGGATTTGCCCCACCAAGTTTCAGTAATGGCAGCTAGGTCATAGCTTTCTAACATCACAGTGGCTTCCAACTCCTGTTTGTCACCCATGCTGCATGCATTACCATAGAGGTACTTCAGCTATGTATTAATAGATTGGGCCCACCTGTTTCTTCCAGTGTCACTGCCCAAAACTGGAAGGAGGGAGGAAAAAACCACTTTTACTCCAGATTTCCTTACCAAACATCCCAAGGCCCTGAAGTCTCTTTTGATTGCCCTTGGACTGCAGGTTGCAGCTTCATCGCCACCCACATAGACAAGCATGTGTGTGAACCTGGCCCCTTAACAGGAGACATACTCCAGTGCCAGCTATTCCCAAACTCCTCTTGGGTTGCAGATGTCCCCAGAAGCTCTGTTTTCACAAGCCATGGAACATGACAGGTCACTGCTGAAGAAGAAGGGTATCTCATTTTTGTAGAATTTGATCTTCACAGCAGATGAGTTTTTAGTAGCCACCCTTCATATTTACTCCACAAAGGAAAAGGTTAAGTCTTTGATTACAAAGGTGAAAACAGTGTTAAAGAGAGGAAAATACCAAATGCAGTCTTGGTATATGTCATACCAAAGCTGTCATCTGTCACTTCAAAGCTTTGAGCAATACTATTGCCCAGCAGCCAAGAGGAGAACAGGTCTACTTGTCATTATCATCCTCTCAGTTACAGCCAGAAGTTTTCTGGCTTGTTCAATACATTTGTACAATGCAATTGTTCAATACAAACCCAGAAAAAAACATTTCTCACCTTCAAATCTGCAATTTCCTCCTTAATGTAGGGTACCTGTCCGTGTTTATGTCTCTAACCCTTGACAGTACCCTATGTGATTTGCTCTGCTTTTGTGGAGAGTCTGTATTGCTATTGACGCTTTTTTGTTTTGTTTTGTTTTGTTTTTGTTAAAAAAAGGTGCAAAAAGCTTCTTGGAATGCTTGTATCTTGATTTTTTTTTTTTTTTTTTTTTGATCTGCACAACTGAATTGCTTCCTTCTTCTTCATGGAGAGTCTGGGAAACATATTGTACTGTTGTAGCAGATCTTGAAGGTCAGAATTTGCTAGCACAGCAAAGCAGAAACTAGAGCCTTCAATCCTAGAAACAGGACTACTTCTCTTTATTCATGTACCTGATCCAATCCCATTTAAATAATTCAAAAAGTCTTGCTACGATGAACTGATCCGGACCTTTTACTGGAGGTTAAGGTAAGTGGATTGCAACTGCTAAGCTGTAATACATGAGGAATACATTTCTTAGGTAAATTTCACCTATTTTGCCCAATTTCTTTTTAACCTGAATAAAATGGCAAAAAACCCCAAACCACAAAACCAAACCAAACTAAAACAAACTCTTTTTTTTTTTTTTTAATTTCCTCCAGAGAGAAGAAATGGTTGGATTTGATAGGCTGGAAATCTTTTCTGATTAGCCTTTATTTTATGTGACTTTTCAGAAGTTCTGCAGTACCTTGTCATACTGGATCAATTCTGATGAATTCTCTGTTCTCTTGAACTTCTGTTTTGTATATATAAGATCAAAACTTAAAGCACCAATTACCTTATTCTTTAAATCAATGTCTTTCTTGGATGTCCTTCAGAAAAAGTGTAAGAAGCAGTGATTCATTCTGCTTTCTCTGTTTAATCTGAGAAAATGCATTTCTTGCTCTTTGTACCCTGACAATTGTCTCCAGCAGAAGGCAATTGAAAATACTGGAATTGAAATAGGTTAAGGAGAGATAGGAAAGAAACCCAACCGTAAAGATAAAATAATTTAAGAAACAGATTCAATCTAATTATTTCCTTAGAAGTTGCAGCTCCTTTTGACTTCAAGTGGGATAGCCAGCACTTGGGTATCCTGCAGGTTAGCTTTCTGTTGTCACTAAATGAACATGTAAAATAGACAACTTTTAAGACTTGTGAGTGGATATGTGGGCTCATGAACAAGTACTGAAAACAAATGCTACTGTGTTAGCATCTTGCAAAATCTATGATTCATAGAGGATATCTTTCTTACTGCTTCTATTTGCAATTTAACGTAGGTAATGGTAATCTTTATAGTGGTCTTTTAATGTTGTAAGGCAGAATAAAATGAGAAGGTATGTGGAAAACAAATACGGAGGTGGTACGAATAGATCATATATTAGGTTTATAGTTTGCATGTGGAGAGAAGAAGTGAACACAAATTGGTCCTGCAGGAGCAGTTTATTTTCTATTCCAAGGAGTGTCTTTACTGAAGGAAGGATTCAGTTTTCTGAGCTATCTGGAGAGCAGATCTGTGCATCCATCTGGCAGAGGATCTTTGACACTTAAGATGACTCAGCTTTTGATGATATCTATCTGTATTTGCTGCCTGTGGAGAGAACACAAATAATCACCTATGTTCCTAATTTTGGGGTGATGTGAATCCCAACTACAACAGCCTAAGCACCAAGAAAAATGATTTACTTGCAGCACATTCCCATAGTTGCAACTATATGGGTAGTCCTGGGGCCTGTTTAAAGCATTGCTTTCACAAATAAGCACAAAGGTTTCCCATGAGGTTAGAGTACTCCACACTTCAGTCTCTCAGTTGACACAAATTGGTCTTTCGGGCAAATATAGGGATCACAGTTTAAAATGGAGGCGTTGGTACTCATTGATAACTATTAGCTGAAATTATGTGTTGATATTTGTGGCAGGCTAAGCTTAAGGGTCATTGAAGGGTCAGCTGAGATTAGAAGCCTATTGTGTGAGCACACAGTGCTGTGCATTGCCATTCATGGAGAGTCCTTGACCCAAAAAGCCTTTGTTTAAACAGGCAGAGGGTAGGGGAAAAAGGAATATAATACAGGAACAGCCTGACGGCTGACAAACGAATGAATTCTCATATACATTCTAAAATTATTTAATTCTTCAGGAGTTCATTAGAGAGGACTAACTAAATAAAGGAATTAAGGGAAGATGGAGGAACCTGGAGTGTAAGAAAGGTGATTAGTATGGGGCAGAACATAGCAGAGAAGCCTGTGGCTGAAGTGAAACAGTTGTGAAGGAAGTATGTGAGCAGCCAGCCAGCATAAAAGCTTTTGTGGTCCCAGGAAGATGGCGTCTGCCTAGAACGGCCTTCCATCAAGTCCACGTGGCTTGATGGGTAGAAAGAATTACTCTGGGGACAAAATGCATTGAGAGAAATGGCTCAGGGTTTCATGGTTGTGCTAGAGTTGGGAGAGCACCACTAAATATCTCTGAAGTGGGATTGCCAGGAGGGACTGTGGCTAACCGGCAACTTTCTGTTTCCTCCCTTTTGATGACCTGCAGAGGTGCGCCTGCCAGTGATGGGCTTTCACTCACATCCCACTAGGAGGTGCCTAGGCAGGGTCAAGCCTTGAGAAGATGATGTGTTAGGACTTTATTGTTGTTAAAAAAACTTTTCATCCCTGAGCCACCTTGCTTCATTCACCTGCTGTTTGTCAGACATCTATTTGAAGGGGATGACAGCACCCATGAGTACCTAGTACCAGTACTGAGGTTTATGTCACTGGATACACTGTTTCATCCTAAAGGCAATATAGACCACACAGGTCTCTGAGACACCCTAAATCTGACAGCACGGTCAATAAATATGTGTGGTCAGATCATAAAGAAGGGTAAATCAGCATAGCCTTGTGTCCTGGTTTAATATAAAACCAGTTTGACTGGCATATGAAACAAACCAATTCAGGTATTCCCCCCACTGCACATCACTGCACCTCATCAGGTGTGGAGGTACTTGGCAGGATGGTGTCTCTTTAAGAAGCTGCCTGTGACAGACCTCCAGACCTCCTGCCGCCTGCCCTGCACTCCTGCCAGTGCTGGAAAACCATTGTTACAGTTGAAACAGCTGTTACGGTTGCTGCGGTGGCAGCCATTTTGCCTGCCCTGAGGGCTGTGAGGTCCTCTCTGAGGGGATTGCAGGATCCGGCTGGCTGTTGCTATCGGCTGCCCGAGAGCTCTGGGTGGAAGATACTGCCCGTTGCTGCTGCCAGCCACAAATCCCTCCTGTCGCTTTGCCCCGGGGGCATATCACGCTGTAACTGCCTGCCATGACTGTTAGCTCCACTGTGGCTGCTGCTTCGGCCCCTGCCTGGCAACTATGTGCCTGGTAGTTTGCCTGCGGTTTAACCCTCGCCGCACCAGAACCCCAAACCTTGTATATATTTGTTAATATCTTGTTGTTTGTTTGTATATAATACCATTTCTGTGGTTATTAAAATAGTTTTAGTTTCCAAAACTCAACTGAGGCCTTGCCCACTTACTCTATCTTTTCCCTTTTCTCTCTCTCCTAACCCTTTCCTCCTGGAACGGTGAGGGGGCTGATTGGAGAGAGAGAATTTGTCCCGTGGTTTGGTCCTGCCTCAGCCAAACCGGTGACACCTTGTTGAAATGGGGTCCTTTAAACTGCACATGAATTACTTACCTTGCTGTGAGCAATCCTGAGCAGCTGAGTATCATGCACTGTGAAGGAGCCACACAGCTGGCTCCGGGAAGCTGGGGGCATTTGCACCCCCTATGGCAGATTGGCCTGGCAAGAAACTTCATCCTGGGAATCCTTTCAGTGAGCTGCAGGCTATTGCTACCCGCACCTCCTTGCACCTCCTAAACACACAAACTGTGCATCTGCTGTGGGTGCCAAAGCACTGCTGTCATGCACATCAGAAAAGGAGAAATTGGAGATGCCTGGCAGGAGCAGTGATAGGCCAAGCTACTGCCTGATCTCAGATACAGCTGAAGCCTACAGATGAAGGAGAACCAGCTCACTGTGTTTCACTGCAAAAGGACAATAACTACAGACCTGTGAGGCCAAAGAATTGACTGTTACATTCAACCCCACAGGGCGTATTCTGGGCCAGGTGTACGGTTTTTGTGCCGCACATTGTGACCGTGACCATTTTGGCATGTGCTTTGTCCCAGGGGTGCTGGAGCAGCTGCTGCCATCAAGTGCTGGAGCACTGTGGGATGGCAGTGCGACGCCAGGGCTGCAGCCCTGGCCAAGGGAAATGTGTGCTCCTGCCCCTGGCATGGGGAGCACTGCCGTGGGGAGGTGGGGGAAGGTGAGCCTTCCTCTCTGTGTCGCACTGGTGAGGCTGCGTCTGAAGTGCCTCCTCTGCTTCTGGGCTCCCCGGTGGAGGGGACAGAAGTGACCCTTGAGCATGGCCCTTGAGCCTGGCCCTTGAGCCTGGCCTGGGCTCACACATCTCATCCGCTCAGCTGTGGTGGGTGGCCGCAGCACAACACAGGACCTCAGGACTGCAGCTAACTGTCTCAGGTGGCCCAACATCTTTGTCCCAAAGTCCTCAGCGCTTTGGTGAAGTGCTGCCTCCACAAGAAGCAGCAGTGGGACAGCAAGCTGGGACGTCTCGGCGGAAATGGCCTTTCTCCGTGGCAATAAACTGCCTTTCTGAAGGAGCGTGAGCCTTCCCTTGGTGGGGTAGGAAAGTGCGAGGGGCTGTGGGGCATCTTTGGAGGCGTGGGTGGGAGTGTGGATGTGTCGGAAGGGAGAAAGGCTCTGCAGAGGGATCTGGACAGGCTGGATCAACAGGCCAAGGGTTGTCAAGCATTGGACCAGACTGCCCAGGAAAGTGGTTGAGCCTCCATCCCTGGAGGGATTTAAAAGTCGTGTAGACGTGGTGCTTAGGGACATGGTTTAGTGGTGGACTTGGCAGTGTTAGGTCAACAGTGGGACTCGATGGCCTTAAGGGTGTCTCCTAATCCAAATGACTCTACAATGCCAATTACCATTCCATTCTTGCTTCCTCACCATTGGATTTCCATCTGATTTTCATTCAATCCTTGATTAATTACCATCTGATCATCGCTTAACCATTACACCACCCCCTTTAGTTAACCCCTCAACGATGACTTCTCTGAATAATTCACGCGCGACACCACAAGAAAACCCAGATGGTGTCTCAGGCCCAACCAGACTGGGAAAAAAGGCATGCAAAAATCCAGTGCTGGAGAACCCGGGTCTGAAATGCAATTCAGGACCAAGACAGAAACCTGGAAGGCCAAGAAGCCCTTCTCCAAGGCTAGCTGGCTCACAGTGCTGAGAGTGACTAGGGACTTCTCAGGCCACCTCCTTCAGCTCCTGCCATGAAGAGTGTCCTCAGCCACCCTCTCCTAGCAGCCATCTTCCAAGCCAAACTCTGGTGCTCAGGGTTGCCTTCTCACCAGGCTTCATGAGCTTTTGCTCATCCTTCTGATGCCAGGGCATTACAGCGCTCTGGTAACTAGATGCTGACGAAGGTGAACGGTGCCAGGGAACAAGGAGCTTGGTTCAGAGGGAGGCTGTGCATTACTGCAGCTCTTTGGCCAGCTCCATTCGAGCTCCATGGCTTGGGAGCGCCTCGCAGCTCCCATGGCAATCCCCCTGAAGAGCACTCCCTGTTCTGGCCATGTCTAGACCTCATGTCTGCTCAACCACAGCAATCAAAAAGAGGTGGACAGAGTGCGCTTTAGTTACCATTTTTCTTGGTTTCAGCCTTCTAGCTCTCCGGCAACTTCCACAGAGCTATTCAGCAGTGAGTCTGCAACCAGCTCTTTTCTCCTTCCTGCACTAGAAAGGTACTTGCTGGTCTCCCACAGGAGGGAAATCCTTTTGGATCACTGACATTTCCCAGGGCCCTTGTTACCCTCTCGTAGAGCCCACAGGATTCTTTTCCTCGTGTATGACGAGACTCCAAGCCCTCAGTAAGAGGTACTGCTCTGACTCTGCTGCACTCTGTGCAGCCAATTCCTTACCAGGTGTTCACAACCTCTATTAAAAAGGATTTATTGGCTTATACTGCAAGAAGGAAGCCTTCAGCTGGTAGAGCGGCAATCGTGTTGGTGAACAGGACACGGAAGTTGGGCAATGGGGAAGGCCCTTTGGCGACTGTAGAACCACGACCTACAGAAATGTTCCCGTCACAAATACAGACGTGACCCTGACCTGAATTTTAAAGACAAGTACCTTTGCCACCTGACCACAATGCTCACGGACCGAGTCAAGGAGGAAAGGAAATTGGTTCTTGTCTTGTCCAGAAGGAAAGAGAGTGGAAACGTGTCAAAAGTGGCCAGGACTGGGGCACGTGACTTTGGGGGCCATGCCGGTGGAGTGGGCACAGCCCACATTGCGAGGAGACGGTTGGCAGTGCCGACTGGTCGGTGCCAGGCCACCCTCATGGGAGCAGGGGAAGAGAGAGCTCCGGTCCTGGGGGTGGGTGTGAACTTCCCCCAGGGAAGCTGAGATGAGGCTGCAGGGCCAGCGAGGCCCGAAGCACACAGCCATGGCGCTGGGCAGCCGGCCAAGGCCATCCCACAAGGCGAGAGGTCTCGGGGGAGGTGCTGCCAAGCTGCGGGGAGAAGACAACCGTCTGGACCCAGCTCCTATCGCTGCCCCTCAAGAAAGGGAGAGAAGAAGGAGAAGGAAGCTGGCAAAATGAGCATGGAGTCTCCCAGTGCAGAGGTTAACGCCAACTTTATGGTGCTGGTGGAGGCGTCTCCGGGCCAGCACTCGGGGACCGCACATGGTTGCTTCGCCGGCGGCGTTTGGGCCTCCCGTAGGGATTTTGGGGCTGACGTTGGGAGCGGGAGGGGTCTCGCGTGCGCATGGGCCCAGAGGCACTGGAGCGTCTGCTGCTCTCGGGTGCTGGGGAGCCACAGGAGGATGCTGATGGCAGCTGGCTGGCAGTGCTGGGGTTGCTGGTCTCCACACGCAGGGAGCTGAAGGAGGACCCCGGTGATGCTGGGCTGCTGGGGCTGGAGCTGCTGGTCTCCAGTGCTGTGGAGCTGGAGGAGGACCCCGGTGATGTCTGCCTGTTGGTGCTGGAGCTGCTGGTCTCCAAATGGAGGGAGCCGCAGGAGGACCCCGATGACGCCTGGCAGGTGGTGCTGGAGCTGCTGTCATTGGGATGTGGGCAACTGTGGGGTGGCTCCAGTGCCACCTGGCTGGCAGTGCTGCTCTCAGCAGCTGCTGCTGGAGCACGGGCCTTGTCACGGCGTGTTCTGGGCCAGATGTATGGTTTCCAGGCCACACGTTGCAAGCGTGAGCATTTTGGCATGCGGTCCGGCCCAGGGCTGATGGAGCAGCTGCCCCCCTCAAGCGCTGAAGAGCTGTGGGATGGCCATAATGCCGCCTGGCTGCTGGTGCTGGGGCTGCTGCTCTCCAGTGCTGTGGAGCCGCAGAACGATCCCGACAGCAGCTGGTTGCTGGTGCTGCAGCTGCTGGCATTGGGATCTGGGGATCTGTGGCATGGCCCCAGCGGTGCCTGGCTGGTGGGGCTGCTCTCAGCAGTTGGTGCTGGAACACGGCTCCTGTCGTGGCGTGTTCTGGGCCAGGTGTACGGTTTTTGGGCCACGCGTTGGGACCGTGATTGTTTTGGCATGCGGTCAGGCCCAGGGCTGCTGGAGCAGCTGCTGTCATCGAGCGCTGGAGCGCTGTGGGAGGGCCGTAATGCTGCCTGGCTGGCGGTGCTGGGACTGCTGCTCTCCAGTGCTGTGAAGCTCCAGGACGACCCCAATGACAGCTGGCTGTGGATGCTGGCACTGCTGTTTTCCTCTTCTGGTGAGCTGCGGGAGGACCCCAGTGATACCTGGCTGCCTGATCTGGGGCCACTGGTGTCAGGTGCTGGGGAGCTGTGGGAAGGCCCCAGTGCTGTCTGGCTAGTGGTGCTGGGTCCAGCGAGGTCCGATGTGGCACTGGAGGCTGTAAGGGGAAGCAGAGAAGTAAGGGCAGAGCGGGCCAGGCCCAGGGCAGCATAGTCCAGAGCGGTGCCCCCCAGCCCCTGTGGAGCAGAGAGGCTCTGCGAAGCCCAGTGGCCTGGGCACCCGCTGCCAGCCCTTGCCTGGCCCCTGACCCCAGCCCAGGGGCAGCTGGGTGCTTTGCCTCTTACCGGTGCCCAGGCCAGCACAGCTGTTGCACTCCCAGCTGGCTGCCATGTTCTTCAAGCGGGAGCAGCTTCTGTGGGTGCCCTCGCCGGCGCAGGAGCTGCACAGGAGCAGTTGCCAGGACCTGGGGAAGCAAAGGGGTTCATGGCTGTGAGGACAAAGTGACTGCAGTGCGAGTTTGCCCGGCAGAGCGTGTGTCCTTAGTTCTTCTGGCTGGAGCCCTTGGAGAGGCCGAGATCCTGTGCAGAGCCCAGGGTGCAGCTTTGGCAACTTACCCCTCTTCCTCTGCCTGCTCCCTGCCTCCTGGGCAAAGGCACTCAGTGGCATCGCAGTGGCTGTGCCTCTCCTGCAGCTCTGCATAGGCCTGTCCTCTCTCCCAGGATGGCAGTCTGATGGAGAAAGGATGACTGATGAGGCCCTGCTGCTGCGGCATGAGGCAGATGCAGGGTGTCCCTGCTCTCCACCCCGTGCCCTGTGTGCAACAGCTCCGTGAAGCTGAAGGACAGACTCACAGGGCGGCCGAGGGCCAGGGCTGCAGGGGCAGGCCCTGGCCTGGCACAGCGCTTGCACCCTGCTGTCTTGGGAGCCGGGCAGGACACCAACCTGAAGGGGACTCGGATCCCCATGAGGATCATTTCCAAGAGAAACCGATGGTCATCTCTACAGAGGGGGCACTGGAAGTGACCGAAGCCAGCGCCCATAGCCTGGTCCTGCAGGACAAACATAAGGAGCAGGAGTTGAGCCCCTGGTGCTGGCTGAGCGCCTGCCGTGCTCTGGGGCCAAGGGAAGGGCTCCTACCTGGATGCAGCCCCTGTGGAACCAGGCGTGTTGACATGCCGGGCACAGCATGGTGCTGTAGGACTTTCTGTCCCCCACGAGGTCCAGGCAGATGAGGCAGGTGGTGGTGTCATCCGGAGCTGCCTCCACTTCCTGCTCTGGGCGGTGCTCCCAGCAGAAGGAGCTGCAGGGAAGAGGAGAGGGATGGGTGAGGGGAGACATGCCGGGTCCTTCCCCGGTGATGGTGAGGAGGGGAGACAAGGTACCTGTAACCAAGAAAGTACTGGGTGACACATTCACCCTCCACAGCACAGGGGAGGTGGAAACTGCGGTCGCAGCCCATCTCGCTGCAGGTGATGGTGGCCCCGCTCTCGCCACAGACGAAGCAGTCCTGGAAAGAGCAGAGCGTTCCCCTTGAGCGGCGGCCTCTGGGCCTCCACAGCCAGCCCCAGGCCTCCGGGCAGGGAGCCAAGGATGTGGCCTCTGCTGGATCACACCCCAGAGATGCACCTGCTGGGCAAGGCTCCTGTGCTGGAGCCCCTGCGGGGCTGCTGAGAGCAAGACTTTGGTCCCAGAGCTGGTTGGAAGGGCCGGGACTTCTTTCTCAGGATCTGGGTTAAGGTCCCACCAATGTCTGCTGGCCCAAATTTCCCTGCTCGTGTCAGGTCCTCACCTTCTGCGCTGCCAACAAGACGGTATGTTGAATGTCCTCGGGGAGAAATCCCATCAGTCCTGCATGCGGGAATGGTTGCTGAGAAAGGCTGTTGGCAAAGCACTGCAGAAGAGAAAAGCCAAGGAGCTGCTGAGGAGAGTGTGGCAGGGACTGGCTGCTGGAAAGAGGGAGGCAGCTGCGGAGGAACGTACCAGGCAAAAGACATGGACGCAGAGCCCTTGGTCCTCCAGTTTGGGACCACAGAGATCCATGTTGGCCTCTGCCCGGCGACACAGCACGCATTCTGGAGGGGAGACAGCAAATGTGACCAGGAATGAGCAGCTCTGCGGGGCCAGGGCAAGCGTCCCTGAGAGATTGCCCCCAAGGGCCTGCTCTGTCCCTGCCTGGCTGGCTGATGGGCAGGGCTGGAGGCCTTGGAGGGGAAGGCGGCATTGCAGGCACAGGTGTCCCAGCAGGTCAAGTGTCCGCTGCCCAGCCTGGGCCCTGCTGGCTGAGAAGAGGAGGAGCCCTGGACCGGGGCGCTCGGGGAGCTCCTGCCTCACCCTGCCCCCGCTGCCCTCGGCCCCACGCTGAGTGCCCCGACAAGGCCTCTGCCGGGCTGTGGGAGGGTCACTTTGCTCTCACCATGCTGTGTGGAGTCAGGGGCCTCCTCCTCCTCCTCCCTTGCGGACATGGTGCACGTCACCAGTGAGCGTTTGGAGAGGCTCTGTCCCAGCAGCACCGGGGTGTCTCTTCCAAATGCTCCTCTGCTAAGTCTGCAGGAGAATGAGGACGTGGGAGAAGCTGAGCTTGCAGCAGAGGTGCGGGGCGCTGTCCTCCCTCAGCAGCCCCATGCAAGCCCACTCCCTCCCCTGCCCTCTCCTCACCTCGCCAGGTCGCACTGACGCAGGGCCTGAGCCCAGAGCTCCTTTATGGAGCTTGCCCCTGCGGGTCACAGTGGCCACTGTGACATCACACTGCTGGCCCTCGTGCGCCCCAGGTGTGGGCAGAGACGCCCTTGTCCCCCTGCCACCCACACAGAGACAGCCCCTGCCTCACAGGGGCGGGTGTGAAGTGCCGAGGCCCCAGGGGCCCGAGCCCTCGGCACCCAGGTCCCCAGGGTGGCTGCTCCTGCAGCCAGTGCAGAGTCCAATGCCAGGTCCCCCGGGGCATTGCCACCGTCAAGGGCGGCACTCTTGGCCCAAAGGTGCTGTCCAGGCAGTGCGGCGGCAGGGCTGCAGCTCTGGCCAAGGGAAATGTGTGCTCCTGCCCCTGGCATGGGGAGCACTGCCGTGGGGAGGTGGGGGAAGATGAGCCTTCCTCTCTGCGTCGCACTGGTGAGGCTGCGTCTGAAGTGCCTCCTCCGCTTCCGGGCTCCCCGGTGGAGGGGACAGAAGTGACCCTTGAGCCTGGCCCTTGAGCCTGGCCTGGGCTCACACATCTCATCCGCTCAGCTGTGGTGGGAGGCCGCAGCACAACACAGGACCTCAGGACTGCAGCTAACTGTCTCAGGTGGCCCAACATCTTTGTCCCAAAGTCCTCAGCGCTTTGGTGAAGTGCTGCCTCCACAAGAAGCAGCAGTGGGACAGCAAGCTGGGACGTCTCGGCGGAAATGGCCTTTCTCCATGGCAATAAACTGCCTTTCTGAAGGAGCGTGAGCCTTCCCTTGGTGGGGTAGGAAAGTGCGAGGGGCTGTGGGGCATCTTTGGAGGCGTGGGTGGGAGTGTGGATGTGTCGGAAGGGAGAAAGGCTCTGCAGAGGGATCTGGACAGGCTGGATCAACAGGCCAAGGGTTGTCAAGCATTGGACCAGACTGCCCAGGAAAGTGGTTGAGCCTCCATCCCTGGAGGGATTTAAAAGTCGTGTAGACGTGGTGCTTAGGGACATGGTTTAGTGGTGGACTTGGCAGTGTTAGAAATTCCAGGTTCTGTTTAAATGTTAAAAATGTGGTAAATGCATGATATATGAACTGGTAAAATCTTCTACAGCTGGGAAAGCAGTATGCTATAAACAGGACTTATTTTCAATATATTAAAAATTTCTTGATTATTCTGCTTATAAATTTCACAAGAGGCTGTATTCTTATTGTACTGTAATTAATACAAACATTACAAAAATGGCTGGCAATAATGACAGTGGAAACATATGAAGAATATAAAAATTAATGAAACTGGACCAGAATTAAGAGATGTCACAAAACTGACTTTATTTCACATGTGCACAAGTTCCATTTAGAAATATTGAATGGTAAGCACATAACTATTGCTACACATGTAATTTAATCTTTGCTGACAGTGAATAGTTCATTACTGGTTACTCAGAGTCAGAGTTTAACATCAAGCATGCAGCCTGCCAAAATCTTTCAGCTTAGGGACAAAAATCTTCAAAAGATGACAGTGACAAATATTGCACATATTTAATCCGAAAGGTATTTGAATACATCTCTGTGATCTTTAGAGGGCCACCTCAAGACAGCTTTCCTGTGGAAGCACAGGCCCAGGTGCCCCACAGGGCTCCCCTCATAGCTCAGGGGAGAATGTGCGTTCGCGTGTGCCTATGGCATTGGCATTAAGTCTGTTGCCAGCCCATTTTACCATTGGGGTGGCTGGAAGGCATCCATATGTCTGGGAACTGAGCAAGTCAGGGAGCATTGTATGTTCCTGCCTGCTCTTTAAAAAAATAAAAAATAAAAAAATAAAAAAAGTAAAAGGTTGATCCACTCTTTGGGAGGGGATTAGCTTTTAGTATTAATGCTTAGAGTGATCAACAGCTCAGGAAAAGGGCCTAGTTGTCTTTGTTGTAGGGCTCCACAAAAATGCAAGGAAAATACAGAATGCTTAACCTAAGCTGGAACAAGGAGCAATTCTGTCTTAAAACTGTGAAAGAGAGGCACTGGATGAATGACCAAGGAAACCTGTCTCAAAATACCTTTGTCTTGAAAAAAGGCAGCTACGAACAATGCCAGAAGAGACATACAAAATTATTTAAAAAAACAAACAAACGAACATACAACCTCATTTGATTAATTACAATATTTAGGGCGTAAAACCACCAGAAATAATGAAATAAGAAGATTCCTATATTCTACAGTCCAGATAAAGTGCTTGTAAGAAACAAATGCACTTCCAACCTAATAATAGCATGAGATGGGGATCAGGAAGGAAGGATCAGGAAGGAGTATATTGGATTTATGAAGGAAGTCCTGAAAGGAAAAGAAGAACTGGAAGTTGTAAGAAGGCAAAGGAAAGAGAAAGGAGCCAATGTGATCAGCTAGAAAGAGATGGAAGTTAAGTGCCAGTCAAGTCCTTAAGAGCAAGATCTATGAGCAGGATTGATGTGTCAGGTACACCTCAGAGCCATTGCAAGTCTTTCTTCCACATCCCTGGGAGATATAACTTCATTCCGAGGCCCATCTTCGGAAAAAAGTCTTGTAAAAATGATTGCACTGAAAAGAAGTTGGTCAAAAAGCCTATAAACTTTCACAAGGCATTTATCAACCTTGTTTTACTGACCCATAGCATCAACTAGCAAAAGTGTATTTCTTACTAAGTGCTGTGATATGGTTTTAAAATGAGATATAAAGCTTTACAAACTCCACTGATTTCTATACAACTTACAGGAGGACAAAAGTCAAAGAATAAAGGAAGAAGAAAATACCTGGAAGAGAAAGAACCAGCATTTATATTGGTAGCAAAGGACTGATGCCCAAGTGCAGTATGGAAAGTATATCACTAAGCTGGGACAACGAAGCAGAGGGGTTTTCCTCTATGGACAAAACTTAAATGTCCTCGTCTACTTTTACTAGTGTGACAATCCATATACCAACAGTGTTGCAGAATAACGGGGAACAAGATACAGGACTTACTACTTCTAATGAATTGTGAAGACATCCACAAACCCCGAGCCAATGACATGAATCATTGTAATTTCTTCACTCCATAACAGAAACACCTACACAAGAAGTGGATGGAGTTGCTTTGATATTGCCAAGTAAAGAAGCAGTGCAGGCAAAAGGGAGAACTGTAAAGCATATAAGGGATAATATACCACAAGGAAAACAAATGACAAATGCCTTATCCTTACCATGAAAGAGAAAAAGGTAAAAGAAAAGACCTCACTGATTTAACATGACTTCAGCAAGGTGAAATTCATCTTAAGATGATGATATTAAGCAGCAGTCCTAGATACACATCTTTTATAACGAGCCTGGAGAGTGGACCTCTTCGCTGATAATTGCTTATTGCATACATACTGTTCTGATTGTGGACAATACTTTAATCTCAGCTAAATTCTTCCATGGAAACATCAAACTGTCCCCCTGACCTGTCACTTGAAGAACTTTTCATCATTGTGGGCATTTTTATTTTGTCATGCTGATATGTATAATGGTAAATGCTGAGATTTATAATGAAAATGTAGACTTCAATTTTCTTCTTCTCCAAAATCTTAATTTTCCATCTCTTTCTAACTGGTCTACAGATAGGATTCATGGCTTGGCTTCGCGGACGAAGATTTGGGAAGGGCTTTGCCCACGCTTATTGCAAGCGCGTTGATGGCTGAAAAGGCCAATGCGGGATAGGCAAGACCGGTTGCAAAGAGCACACCGGAGGGTCTCCTTGGGTGGTATAGTCGAGCAATCTGGACACACCTTTGGAGGCAGGTGTATGCCTTTGTCTCTTTGTCTTTGGTTGACCGCAGAAGAAGATGTCCGTTGGCCGCGGCTAGCCAACCGGATTGGAAGGGAGATGAGCTTTGGTTAGGCCACCTTTTCTAGGCCCCTCTCCATGCGGAGCAAGCAGTGCTCTCCTTGAAAAAGGCTGCTTGGTCATTCAGGATGCTGCCGAACGAGACTGTCATCTCCCAGGTCAGTCTCAAGCGACCAATGTCCTGAACCGCCTGCATGCAGGGTTGGGTCTGCGGCTTCCAGTGACATCTTTCCACCTGCCGTTTCGTCCCTTGCCTGACGCTACAGGGCTTTGCAAACGTGAGTACACCCTTCAAGCCTGCGCGGTGGATTTTTTAGGTGAGGCGCAGCGTGCGCAAGACTGGCCCCACCCTTTACACCTGAGGTTCATCTGCCAGGGCCTAGCGAGCTTGGACGGTGACAGCGAAGTCCTCAGATCGTAGGTTTGGTTAGAGTATCCTTCTCTTAGATGGATGGCCTTACAGGGCTAAACGAGCTCCATCTGCCCGGGTTTGGAGTTAGAGTTGTCCTTCTCCTAGGATGGTTGCCCAAAGGCTAGTGAGCCCATCCTGCCCGTGGACACACTTTGTCTGACCCTTCAGTTGAGACCTGTCAGGCTTGGGAGACCCTACCGGAGGCATATGCCACCACCAGCATAGCTCTCAACTTCGCAAGGGCACGCAAGCTCTTTCCCCACGGCAAGGGGGTGCCCATGAAAGAGACAGATAGGATTAATCTGCTTCTAAAACCAAAACACTTAGATAGGACAGAGTTACCCTTGGCTCCTTTTGATGTAGTAAAAAAAAAAGATATCTCTGTTGCGTGATGAATCTTGTCCTAAGGTAAGTTTCTAACGTAGCTCATTTTAAATGGTTTTTGGAGGCCCATGTCTCTTCACTGGTGCAGAATAAGCCTGCTGGGATTAGCTCAGCTTTAGATGTCCACCACTGGATAGTGAAAGCAGACTGATTTGGATCCCTTGAAAATAATGAGAACTTGATATTCCTCTGTGGGTTGTGGGTCAATGGAGCATGATGAAACTGCATCAAAAATCATCTAAGAGTCCAGATGCTCCTAGTCCTGTCAGGTTCTTTGCTTTGTTCATAGTGAGAGCAAACTGCTGACTCTAAATCGATACCTGTAAAGGCCCGATCAGACTGCAAGGAACCTCCCTTTGTGAAAACCAAGAATCCTGCCTGGGGCTGGTAAAGGAATTGCTGGGAAAAAAATTCATAGAGTAGGTAATAATAATGAAGACTAGCAAGGATGTTGATTGAGAAATTGTGTGCATTCAAATGTGTGCTTTTGTTAAGTTGGGTGTGATACAATCGTCCCTATCATATTAGCAAGTGTGGTTGCTCAATAGGATCAGATTTGTAGAACAAACCTGTGGTTGCTGAGGAACCCAGGCCCACACTATCCTTATTTTCAGTGGTTTGACTGCGGACTAACTGCAGATTGAAGACCCATTCGTAAACTTAGCATGCTGGAAGCACTAGAGAAGTCCTTCCTATACCTTAGCTTCATCAGGGAAGTGCAAGATCCAAGATTATTTTGAAACATGAGCCCAGGTGTGGTGACTGACACACTGAGGAGATTTGCTTCAAATGTACACTGCTGATCTGAATTAATATACTGATGTAGACACACACAAAACTTCAGTTCCATTGGAAATGTCAAGGCTTTAAAGAAAATTTTCATGCAGAGGCAGAAAGAAGAACCAAAGCATTTCCTTCGCTTTCCTCTTTCTACAGAATTTTATTTCAGAATTAAATACTGGAAACAATTGGTTCTTCTTACAATGATGAATGAGCTCCCTGGATCTATGGGAGCAGAAAAGCATGGCTTCTTTACCTACAGTGCCCAGAGGACTCCTTGGTTTGGGAACTCTTAAGGCAGCTTGCCTAGGAATAGAGTCAAGACATCAGACAAGCTTCAGGTATAAGTTTCATCATATGGAATACATGTGTCCCCAGCATGTCCTTTTGAGTTTATTGAACCAGCATTTTTTTTACATGTATTGAAAATTCTCAAATTATTTATTTAAATGATACTAAATATAAATTCATCCCTCTAGAAATAAAAAACAGAGTCCAAACAGACTAGATTATTTTCTTACAAAGCAGTAGTTTTGAGGAGACCTTGGATATCTTGTTAGATATTCTTGTTGGATAAACAACTAACCATTATCTCCTAACAGTTTACCCCCAACTCCTTGGGGGCTGGCTGCTTGCGGGGTGGTAATTCCCCTTTCGCTAGCACTGGGAAAAATGTCATGGATATCTAGTGTGATCCTCTTGTCATTGCTTTTGAGAAAGTTACTTTTAAAAAAAAAAAAATGTTCAGAGAAAAATCACGATAGATATGAAATCTGAAAAATGCATTTCAGCATGACGGGCTGAAGGTATGTCATCTTTACCATTTATTGAGAAGCTGACATGATGACTTGTTCGAATTCAACAAGCTGTATTGCAAGGAGAAAGTATAGGAGAGCCATCTAGTCAAGTGTAGAAAAGAACCAAGGACTGAATGTTAAGAAAGCTGGATAAAAAAAATCACACTGAAGACTAACTGTCATGGCCAAGAAAGTGATATCCATGTGGAGAATATAAGAAGAAAGAGACATCAAATACTGCAGGTCAAGAAGTTTTACCCCATTTCCAAGATTATACCTCTGAGGGACAACATGTTCTCAGGAAAGTGATTTCTCTGTGTACTCTTCCTCCAAGCTGGCAACAGGTTTTAGGCTTTTTGCCTGTAAACCACTGTCTCAGGGTGATCCCTGTTGGAGTAATGCTGAAGAAGCAAGTGACCAGACAAACCAGTAACGTCTCCATCATTCCAAGTCATTAAGGAAAGCTAGATGACTTTATAAAAAAATGCATTTCTTATTCTTCTGAGGGAGGCAAGTTTGGTCTTAATGTTTACAAAAAAGGTGTCAGGACTAATGTGAACGAATTCCTGTGTTAGAGCTCTTACATGTGGCAGTGCCAACTGGGAAAATTTGGAGTATGACTAATACGTTCCCAGTTCTCATTGTGACCATCTACTTGAAATTATGTCCCCACAGATTGAAAAATGTAGCCCCAGTTCAACTAAAAAGGTGCAGTATTGATGGTGGAGCATGTTATTCAATGTAATCCTATAGTCTCTGCTGGTGTATAGAAACTCTCATAATCCTGAACCCCTTAAAATTAGGAATTATTCCAGGAAACCCTATGGGGAACAGAGGTGTGTTTGTGATGTTTCTGGATGAGTGTGTATGTGGAGAAGATGGTCATATGAATTGAGCAGATGAACTAAACCATAGGTTCTCTTTGATCTATGTTCCTTGGCTTCTAAATCCTTGCCTTCCTCTAACATAACCATGGAAGGAAAATGCTGGGGTGATCCCAAATTCAGGTATTTGAATTCATTCCCTGGTTTTGGCTTACGGTCTGGGGATACCCCTCCTTCTCTGCTGAGGTTAGCACAGGCCTGTGCACCATAAACAGAACAATAGAAATAATACACAACATTAATAAACTCTGCAGACAGTTAGATATTCCACTGTTTTCAGGCTTGCTAAAATATATGGCACTTCCGCAGTGGTGTTGCTCAAGTAAGTAACAGTAATGTGTGCAGTCTGTATCTAAAAATTCATTAGGGTTTGAGCTTGAACTACCACATTTTCACATCCCAATGCAAGGCTGAAAGACTTGGCAAGACGCTTTTCTTTCTTTCTTCCTTTCTTTCTTTTTTAATTGAATTCCTTTCTCTTTCTTCCTTTGTGTGTGCGCAAACCGATCCCACCTGCTCTCCTCATGTCAGTAAATCCATTGACACAATGAGAACACTTTCAAGAGAGCGTTGCCTGCTCTGGGACTCCTGGCACAAAGCAAAGCAGATTTGACATCACTTCAGTAATTTTATGACATTACAGCTCCTTTCCTCTGTGTTACAAGCTTATACCTCCCTTCCTCGATTATCCTTGCTGGAGAGCTGACTGCCATCTAGTGATCCCTTAACCACCTTGTTCCCTATTTTCACTTTACAATATACTTGTCTTACAGCTCCAATCTTTTAGTTTATAGCCTGCCCTCTTTCCCTTTTTCCCTGGTGTTATGAGCAAAATCAATTATAAAGCTTTGAAACGTAGCCTACCAATCCCAGCAAAGGACAAACTAAATGTGATATTAAGTCATAATTTTAGTCCACCTAATTTTTTTCTCCTCCTGTATTTTATAGAAGGGATATTGGATTTCTGCGTTTCACTATAACCTTGCTGTCAAATAAAATCCTTCAGCAAGGGAGAAGGTTGTTTAACCCACCGGCAATGAACCATTGATTATGGCTGAATGTATTTAGCACTTTAATATGCCCATCTACCGTGGTACATGCTGTCCACGCTTTTTGGCTGTTTCTCTAAGTGACTTGGTGCAGCTGCCTGTATGTTGAGGGAGCAGACAGAGCTCAACTGTTCGCAGCACCATGCCAAGAAAACTGCTTGGTGCAAACCCTAATGAGTTCATGCTGTAAAAGGAAGTATCCTCCCTGCACAAGCCCTTAAGTATCAGCCATCCTGCAGCAGGTACTTTTCCCAGCAGCAACGAAATGAAACTGTGTGTTGAAACATGGTTCTTTTTCTGAGGTGTTTAGTCACCCAGTCCAAATTATATGCAAACTGTCCTTAATTCATTAACATCTGAGTAAGGCTCGGAGGAGGAAAAGCACTCTCTAACTGCTGAGAATCATGGTAATTAATTTCTGAGTCCAATCCAATTAAAAAAGAACTTCAAAGGGACTTTAAGCAGGGAAATAGATGTAAGTTATTTGAAATATGAGATATTAAACTCTCTTGCCATACAGTCCTAGATATTCCCACTTAAGCAAGTGAAAGTCTTCCTGTTTCTTTGTCTGTGTGTCCTTTTGGAAAATGATAGAGCAGGAGAAGAAGCATGACAAATTAAATATTTTACAGTGGCCAGAAAAGAGCATATTCTCCAGATTGATGAGTAATCAGTCTGCATTAAAAAAAAAAAAACCAACAACTGTGAGACTAATGCTGAGCTGGCAAATTTTTCCATGCATCAGAATAGCAATCATATTGAAAAGGCAGGTGCTCAAAAAATTAGTAAAATCAGTGTGATTTATTCAATGCGTTCAGGGAATCCCAGACAAAGGAGAGCTAAAAGCTTAATTTTTCAGTGAGCAGAGAAAGAAGGGACAATTTGTCTGAAGACCATGAGGACTCCAGAAAATGCAAATAGTATAAAGGCTTTATGAATAGATTTGTTACAGGCGCAAGCATCACTCACATCATAGAACCAACCAGCCAAAGCTGTAATGCGATATACCTGGTGTAGGCACACCAAGCATCCATGTCAGCTTCATAGGTCTAGGACTGGTGTAAACAACCTAAGTAGCTTTGAAAATTACTCAGGCGAGACCCGTAATTTATTTTCTCTTAGAGCAAATGACTTCCCAGAAGAACTGAAGAAGGAAGCATGGGCAGATACTAGGAAATAGTGCACCTAGAAGGAATTTTGCAAATGACCTGGACTCATTTTCAGCCTCTGCCATTGCTTTCTTGATGATCAAATGTAGTTACTACTGTTGCCTGCCTCAGACTTCCCATGTGGAAGAAGGGATAATTGTGGCACTTCATAAAGCATCTCAAGGCATATTGAGGTAAAACAGTATTCAAAAAATTTCCTGCCACTTTTGGTCATGTCCCTAGCTCAGTTTCAAACTGTCTTCAAAACCCCTTTCTAAAAGCCAGGCGAATGGGGTGAGCTGCACACCTCCTGTTTTTCTAGCAGCACCTGGGCTGCCAGTTTGAGGACAGTTTGTGTACAAAAGCTGATAGTCATGGAATTACGCTGTGAAGAAGGCACCCTCTCGTGCTGGGCATTTGCATTGCTGGCAGAAAGCCTTCACACCTAGCAATTTGCTGCTAAATATAACAGCGAACAGTGGAGATGTTTCAATCTGGCTGTAGCAGCAGGTAACTTAGCAATAATTAGTCACATTCTTCTCTCTTCACAGAAATCAATTCATTTCCACATCATGCCTCTGTCTTATTGATTAGTGATACACAGCAGAACGCAGAGAAGCCATTCCTGGTCAGATGAAACTCTCAGTTAACACGCAGGAAAATACACTGTGAAAATTGACTACCCAAGCAAAGTGCCCAAGCAAAACAGAAAGCAGAGTTCCCAGAAGACAGCCTGGGGTATGTTCCCAGGAGCTGCAGTCTGGGAGGTTGGTGCCAGTGCGTTTTTGCAATAAAAACCCAGGGTCTCCTTGAGAGATGAAACCTGGCTCAGCAGATGTCATTAGTAGTATTGACTTCATCAGGAGCAATACTTCACACAACAGCAGACAGTGTCATGGAGGACGATCCAGCTTGCAGATTGGACCGATTAAAGAACCGCTACTATGCCAGCCAGAAAATCAATGTCTTTTGTACTGTTACGGAAACTAATCATTTGCTGGATACCTTTATGAAATAAAATAGCTCTCAAGGCTCTTAGATTAAAAAAAGAACAAACAAAACCTTTGATGGATGCAGAGAACATTTCCTATTTTCCTGGTTTAATACAGCATCAGGATTTGAGAATTCTTGGAAATGTTGGTTTGGAAATGCTCGAATGAAGGAATTAATTCCTTCCAGATGATACCTAGTATTCCACTGGACTGCTGAGGAAGCACTGGGAACTGAATTGTAACATCAGTCGTTTCATGTTGCTTCCAGTGATGATGAAACAATTTTTTCCTATTGTAAGTGAACATTTTGTAACTCACTTGTCTTACTTGGGCTGTAAAAGGTTTGCCTTCAGATGTTTATTATTTATTCAATACTTAATTGCTGCACTAGAATGCATTCACAGAAAAGCACATACCAATATTTACTATCAATTGTGTTTTTCTTTAAGAAGCAAATAAACAAAATATTTGCTGTTGTGTTTCAGTTATCCATCGATCCTTAGGCAAAAATAGAGCAAAAATTCAGAATAATATGACTGTGATAAAACACACATACAGTTTTATTGTAGAGTTGCTTTTGTCCATTTATGTTTCCGATTGGCTGATTGGGCAGAAGGAAATTAAGCCATAACAAGTAAGAAAACGGAAATGTGCAGGCTGGGGGCCCTTGTTCATTCATCTCCCTCGGCATCCAGAAGTGAAATGAAATGTCACGTACAGCTGCCCTAGCCCTCCACAGCTTCTTTTGCTGTAACATTTCAGTAAAACACAGTATTAAAAGGAAACTTAAAACCTCAACCAATGTTGCTTTGAACACTTTCAGTATGACTCTGGATTTTAATACACAGATGACAGCTCCCTACTTTATCTCTCTGGCCAATCCTTTTAAGTCTGACTATCATATCATTTCACCCAGCACCAAATGGGCAACAGTGTGTATATACTCTTATTGCTTAGAAACTGGTCTGAAAGATGCTCCCAAGACAGGGTGTATCTATATAGTCCTGCTCCTGAATAGCCCTTGTATGCCTTTGAGCAGGTGGCTAACTAACCACAGCATGACTGTGCTGTGAGAAATCAAATTTATTCTCTGATCAGCACTTCTGCTTTCTTTTATTTAATTTTCCCTTTTTTTTTTTTCCTTTGGTACAGAAGCAACCAATTAGCAAGGAAGAGTAGAAGGAAAATAAGTCACTTAAAATGCGCCATAACATTAAGAAGTGCAGATTTTAAATGCAGTTTGATATGTATCTCATTTATTCTTTTGCAGCCACCTTTGCTTTTTTCTGCAGTGAAAGAGAACATTTTCTTTTCATGGCCACTGGGATGCCAGCAGGGGGTTGACTTCAATGAAAGCTACATTTAGCCATAAATTTAGATGTGGTGCCAAACTGTCATGATTAAGGAATTATATTATGTTGGGTCTTGAAAGGTGAACAGAAATATTATTAAGAAAAAAATGGCATTGCACTACACAGTGAAGCAAAACGTCCTCATATGTATTGTTAGCAGACACTTCAGTCATTTTTTCCCCAGTATAAATTTTTCTCCCTTAATGGGTTCATTGTACTGTTGGTCCATTGCCGGTTTCCTGCATGGAGCCAGCCCAAAGACTCCTGTAGTCCCCAGGACTCCATCTCTTCTCGTCAACTGTACTGGACAGGATTGGCTGTGAACTGTCCCTGTAGAATCAGCAGAATTCCTCATGACTACTGAAGAGCAAAACCCGCTGATAGGAACAGAAGACATTCTTTATTTTTCCCCTGAAGTTCATAAAATAATTTTAAAGCATTTTTAATCTGAAAAGCAGCTTCTCTTTTTTTCAAGAGAAAAATATACGTTCAAGAGAATATACACACATGTATAGAAATATACATACAATCAAAAAACCCCAATTTTTAAAAAGAAACAAACAAAAATCCCAAGTCACATTTCAGAAATCTATTTGGTTTTTGTCAATATAGAATAAGACTTCAAAATAATCTGTGTTTTAGTGTAGAAAACTAATGTCTGACAGAAATACTGACTGGATGGCTGAGCAGCAGTATATTAACCCATAAAGCATGTAGCTTAATCTTTTGATTGATTATGAGTTATCTAGTATATATGTGTAGTACATATGGAGTAGATTATTTTTATGTACACAGTTTCAAATATTTGTATATAAATTTATGTATACAAGATTATGTTAATATATAATAAACTATGCTATTATATAATAGAAATTAACACGCATATAAAATATTTTCAAAGATATTTATGTGTTTAAACATACACACGTGAATGTATCTATATATTATGATATTATATATATTATATTTTATATGATATATGTATAAAATATGTTAGAGAGATATATATAATGTCTATTGAAATGAAGGGAACTGGATAATGTTTGTGCTGACATGTCATCCCTTAACTCTCTCTTGATTATCCTGAATCCACAGTCTGGTTTATTGTCCTCATTATCCTTATTATTCTCTTTGCTGTACCTTTGGCTACCGTTGATGACTCCAGATTGAGATGCAGTAGAACATTTATCATGAGCAGAAGAGTCTCAAGTTTGAGAATCTTCCTTCAGTTAATTTATTGTCAGTCAACCGAAACACCCAGTAACTGATCTGGGTATTGAGAAAAAGAAGAAAAAATATTACAATTTTAAAACTTAGGGAATCGTCTCTCCCTCCTTTCCCCACCACAGCCACCTGCAGCCACAGTTCCTCTAGATGTTACTGCCCCTGCATGGGTTGCTCATGGCTGCAGTTCCTCAAGGGTGTCCCTGCCCTGGCATGGCTCACCCATGGCCACAGACCATTAGGAGTGTTCTTGCCCAGGTGCTGATCACCCATGGCCACAGTTTTTCATCAGTGTCTCTACCGGTTTTGGTCTCAATTGTCCTCTCATCCCCCAAGAGTGTGCCTCCAGCCCTAGCCACTGCTGGTTTCTTTCTTAATTTTGTTTGAGCAAGGGCACTGTGTGTTGCACTGACTGGATAATGGTGGAGATTTGTCATGTGATAGTTTCTCCATCATTGTTTTCATGAGTCTCAGGGCAGACTGCAGCTAATTTCAGCAGGCGTATAGCAGCACATGACCTTCCCCGGTACAAAGCCCCTTCACAGAACCTGTGCCCCAGCCTGTAATGTGCTTCTGACATTCCTCTATATTCTCTGTACACCTGGTAAACTCCACCCATAGTCCTTAAAAACAGATTGTTTAAAGACTATTTTCAGACTGTTACAAGTTAACTTGCAAAATCAGCCTGAACAGCAGTCATTGCTCCAGCCCAAAACTTCTCCCATCTCAGACCCTGTGCCAAGCATGTAAACAGAGGAACCGTGAGACATACTTGGCTGCGAAGAGATCTGTGCACAGCCTGATTTCTGCATTGCACAAAACGCAGGGTAGTGCTTGAGGTTTTCCTGTAGGATCAAATTAAATCTTCAATTACTCAGCAGGCAGGAAACTATCAAGCAATTTCCTTTTCCAGTTTGGCAGTGAATGCACTTAAGTGAGAGGAGAGCAGGTGTCAGTATCACCAATGCTGGCCCAACACCCATGAAGAGTGGGAAGGGTGCTGGCAACATCAACGTAGAACAAATGTAGGAAACGTTGCCCACAGGTCACAGCATAGCAGCTGCCCATGAAGACATAGGCCATAGACCTCACCAGGGTCTATTGCAAGCCAGTGCAGCCCCTGACACAACTACAAAACTGAAGGAAATCAGTCAGAGCAGAGCACTGGGGACTGAACAGAGAGGACCTTCTGAACCATTGTACATAGCCCATGGAGATGTCATGAGTGAAGCTTTGAATAGTATAGACTCTGCTTCAGCAGATTTTTGTTTCTGTGAGTGCTAACCCAGAAGGTCATGTAGATTAAGCTCCTATATTGCTACCCTTGCCATGGCTACTGAAGCTTCTTCTTAAGAAATTCCAGTGAGTTTGCTCCTCTGTCTCAATAATATATTATGTTTGTGAAATGAAATTAGTTTCTTGCCTGCAAATTCCAAACCTGAACAACTCATACAGGGTGAAGCTTGTATGCACAGCAACTTGAGGAACACAGGAAAAGGGAAAAATAATGTGCTGAGCTGACAGTTTCTGAGGTTTCTGAGGCTTTCTCTTGAGACGGGTTAGGAACATACACTGTGTTCAAGCCAAAGTCTCCCTGCAGCTGCTCACCAGATTAGAGGGTTACGAACCGGGCTCTTCAGAGCTTTAGCCACCAGGGTGGTTTTGAAGTTTTCATATTGAAAATGCTCCTTTCTGATCACAGATCCTATCTGAATATGCTCTGGATAGTCTCCACAGCTCAAAAGAACTGTGATCTTTCCCGTGTCCTGTAAAAGTAAACAAGACTTTCTCATTTTGAGTGTAGGTGGAGACAATGCATTGAGACTGCAATGTGCTTCTGACATTCCTTTCTAATCTCTGTATACCCTTTTCACTATTTCCTGCACAAACCAATTCGTGCCATATACTTCTGGCTTGTTTCAGTACCTATCTCATGACAGCAGGAATAACTTGTATATATCCAGCCTATCATTTACATGATAAAAATGTCTTCTGCCATTATGTCTTTGAAAACTGGCCAGTCCTGAATGAGAATGGTTTTTCTGGCTTCGCTTTACTTCATGCTTCATTTGACTGTGTGGGTCCTGCCCTCTCATATACACAAAGGAGTCATTTGCAGGCGACATACACTTTGAGATACTTTGTCCCATTTATGGGAAAAGTCCTGGGAAGTCTTCAGCCGATGGCTTATTAATGATATGACTCTTAGGAGCACTTGGCAACGATTTCTTCATCATCTTTCCTGATGGCTGATGATCAGACCATGCATCCATCTTATGCTTGGAAGTGTCATACTGGCATCATTCTGTTCCAAGGAGCAGAGCCTTTTTTTTTTGTTTGTTTATTTTTTTGTTTTTTCTGAGCAAATAATTTGCTTGTGCTCCCTGGGCTTCTTTTGGCAAATGATCCGGTCAATGGCTTTGCATCTCTGATGTTCTCCACTGGAGTCCCAGACTTCAGCTGTAGCTCGTCCACAGAACTGTAACACTGCAGAAATGGTGTTGACTTGGAACTGCCTTTAATCTTACAGAAGCTGCTCCTTTGGTCTTTCCTACTCATTATGTGGTGACTGTATTAATAGCTCTTGGCCTTCTGACACCATGTGCTCATCCATGGATGGCAAACTTTTTAGATATTGGCAGCAAATTTAGCTTAAAAAGCACCCCAACTGTCTCATTACCGATGGTGCCAAGACTAATCTCTGTCAGTGTCAAATTTGGTAACAGGGCCAAGGACTTATCATTGCTTCCCTAATTTGAATTTTAGATCTATTCTCTTCCTTTCAATCCAATCTTGGCTATTTAGTCCTTTTCCCTTGGTACTTAACCATATGTTGAGGAATCCAATTCTTTATATGGCTCTGACCCAAGACAGAGAGACCTATTGTCTCTTTAAATCGTGACCTTAGGCTGGTTAAATTTCTTCTTTTCAAGCTGAACCTGATGATGTGAATTTCCCTATTCTATTCTCTGCTGAGAGGGAACAGTGTACGTTAGCTTACATGCTGTCAGGATGCATGGTTTCTACTACTGTAGAGTGGGTCTGCACATGTGTGCAGGAAACTATATAGACTTCCATGAGGATGAACCTACAGGAAACACATGCTCACAAACTGCTTTCATTGTAGATAAGTGACTTTCTTCTTTTCACTATATGCTACAGATTTTTTCAGTTATTTCCTGCCTACCTTGCAATAATTGTGTGAAAATTAATAGGTAAATGTTTACAAAATACTCCAGACATAAAACTGCTAGATAAGTAAAAAACATTATTTTAATTAGAATTAATAACAATAATAGAACTAGATTGAGAGCCTTTCCATGACTATAATACTCATTTTCAGAGGGAGACCTTAAACTGACCTGAATATTTAGCAAGTTACAGCTACATAGTGGAGATAATTAAAAATAAATTACTATCAGGGTTCTAAAAGTAATTGAAAATCATGTTAATAAATTTAGAAGGGAAAGGAAAAAGAACCCAGTGCAAAAAACAAACCAGCTCAGCTAGCCATCCCAGGAGTTTCTGAGCAAGTGCAAAGGACTTCAGCCTACAAGATGTAGAACAAACCTGTAAATCTCTGAAGACCACTGGCAATTTTTATTGCTTGCCTAAAAACCTGACATCTTAAGAATGGAGCAGAATCAATGTGGCCAGGTGTGTCTAGCAGGAAGAAAGATGTAACCACCCCTTGAGACAAAATAGAGAGCAAAATATGATGACAGTAGTTTGCAGGTAGATCAGGTCCTGCTCTGTTTGGATTAATTCTGTTGGAAGTTGAAATGGGCCTTTATCGTCTTCTTTATCACAGAATCAAAAGCACTCAGGTGGTTGATTGTAACAACTGCCCTGTGCAATATGCACAGCCAATGGCCTAAATTCATCCACTCTCCAACTCAAGATAGGACCCTCCGTCTGGAAACTCCAGTTATTACCACATGGGCTTAAAATAGACACAGCGGAAAAAGTATGGGTTAGATAAGTGGGCAGTGAGGTGGTCTGAAAACTGCCTGGGTGGGTGGACCCAGAGGCTGTTATCTGTGGCACAAAGTCCTGTTGGAGGCCAGTTACAGGTGGTGTGTATCCATATACAGGCCAGTACTGTTCAACATCATCATTAACGACCAGGATGATGGGAGAGAGTGATCCCTCAGCAAGTTCACACATGATACAAACTGGGAGAAGTGGCTGATACACCAGAGGTTCATGCTTCCATCCAGACAGACCTTGACAGGCTAGGGAAATGGGCTGACAGGAACCTCACTGAGTTCAACAAGAGGAAATGCCAAGTCTGACCCCGGGGAGGAATAACCTCAGGCACCAGTACACACTGGTGACCAGCTGGCTGGAAAGCAGCACTTCAGAGAAGGACTTCAGGGTCTTGGTGGACAGTAAGCTGACTACAAGCCAGCAACGTGCCCTCATGGCAAAGAAGACCAATAGCTTCCTTGCATGAGGAAGAGCATTGCCAGCAGGTCAAGGGAGGTGACACTTATCCTCTGCTCAGCTCTGGTACCACAGACTACTTGGAATACTGTGTCCAGTCCAGGGGTCTTCAGTACAAGAGAGACATGGACATGCTGGAGAGAGTCTAGCAAAGGACCAGGAAGATGGTTAAGCAACTGGAGCATCTTTGAAATGGGGAGAGGCTGAGAGAGCTGGGACTGTTCAGCCTCTGGAGAAGAGAAGGCTGAGGAGGATCTTACCCATGTGGATAAATGCCTGATGGGGAAAGTAAATAAGATGGAGCCAGGCTTTTTTATTTCTTTTTTTTTTTTTTAAGCAATGGCCGCAGAGGCTATCACTCTGCAGCTCCTTTCCCAAGATCTGTTCTACACACTCTGTTAGAGGTACATGCGTAGGCAGAGAAGTAGAGCAGAAATGCTGTCTCTGAAGAGCTCAGATTCAGGCCACAATCTGCAAGTAAGTGGACAGCAAATTTTCAGGATTAGCATGACATAACATTTTGTAATTCAAAAGCCTGTCAATGCTACCAACTGCCCTTTGGGAAATTACTCAAAGTCAACAGGAACCATATCAATCAGTTTCAGAAAGAAGGAACACAGAAGAATAAGAATTCAAACCCTATGCACAGCCTTTGGACCAAACAAATTTCTCTGTTCACCCTTGTGAAAAAATAAGAAGTAGGAAAGACCAAGCAATAACTCTGTTAGCAGCCTGGGCATTATTTACCTTGCAGAAACAGGTAGTCACTACATTGTCACTGGGTTAAGATACTGAGAAAAGTGACCAGATTTTGTTAGAAGAGGAGCTTGAGGAAAGAATGAATCCTGTTGTGAAAGAAAAAGATTGGTATCATACCCAAGAGAAGGCTGAGGTCAAGAGGAAGATTAAACTTAGAGCCCCCCAGAAAACCCAACTGTGTCAAAAAGAAAAAGCTTAACCTGGTAGGAAAGAAAATGTTTTACTTTGGACTAGATGCTAAGGTAGAATAAGAAAATCAAAGTATCACTCTCTGATGAGGTGGAGCTACTCATACTTCTGTAGATGTGCATTAGCTACTACAAGGGATGAGAAAGAGCCTCAGGAAGAAGGAGAGAAAAAAGATGCTGTAAATAGTGGTACTCAAAAGATCGGTGACTCACTAACAAGGAATTTGCGCTGGCCCCACACTTGTGCAGCTCTGCTGCCACCAGTACTGGTAAAGGTTTCTTTCCTCATCTCCAATTTTAGTATCTGTGCAAATGGCCTCAGCAGTGCATGAATTATTATTAATAACAATGGTGTGATTGCTCTTCATCTGCATAGACTCATCCAACTCTTTTCTAATTCCTGCTAGGTTGCACACTGCCTGAACTTGGCAGCCAAGAGCTGCTGCACTAAACATCAGTGAAATGAGAGTCTTGACTGTTCATGGTTTAATCAATAATAGATTTAGGAGATGAAGTCGCCTGTGCTCTTCATTTTTGAATCTCAAGCCCCATCTGCTGCTCACTCACTGATTTGGTCTCTCTCCCGTGAATGCCTCTCTGATGATCTTGTTGTTTACTGCGAGTAAAATACTTGCCACTCAAGAGTTCAGTCAAGTACGTACTTTTGCAGTCTTACCAATTATAGAAAACATTGGTATTGCCAAAATACACTCTCTATTGCATCATACGTGCTGCCTGATACCACATGAATATTTATTTGTAAGCATTTTTCACCTGAAAAACAGGTGAGACTGTAAAATAGGTAGACTGTAAAATCGGAGGAGATCTGGATGAGGAAATCCTTCCTCCATCTAGTATTTAACTTTGTGCTGATAATAAGGTATAAGCTAATCTGCACTTCTAGAAAGTATATTTGCATGAGAGAGCTACTCGCATAGTCCACTGCACATAAGGTCTACAGAACTGAGGCAGAAATGAGGGCAGAGGTCCACATACATTTCATTTGCTGTCTTTTGCTACTTCAGCACCACAGTTGCACATAGAGAACAGGCATGAATATGTGAGGCAACTCTCATGGCTTTTCTTAGGAACAGTTGGCAGCAGACTATTAATATAGATGCTCCAGTGTTGATGATTGGGATAGGGATAGGGATAGGAAGGACACACATAGGTTGCACCAAGCACTCCATCAGTAGAGCATCTGGCTGCTGCTTCTCTCCATAGTGGGCTAAAACTGGTCCAGCTGCACCAGTTGCTCTCTGCTGACTGCTGCATCATGATTGCTCTAAGTCTAAACAAGCCTCAAACCTTCTGCATGCAAAGTAGTTCCACACACACAATGATAGTGTAGGAACTGCAGAAGTAAAATATGAGCACTCGGTTCTTAGGTACCACTTTCTGGTGTCCACTGAACTGTGGTTTCTGCTTAAGTAATGAGACCCCTGACTCATCCAGGCAGATCCCAAGAACAACATAAACTACTACAGGCAAGGCAGGAAGATTTGAGGAGCTTGGTCCCAGGAGCTTTACAACAACCTTCCAATAATATTTCAGTGTGTTATTATCTCCAGAACATAACAGGCAGAATCTGCAAAATCTATTGTGTTGCTGGATCAACAAACTATCCCCCAAACACAGACCAGTAAACAAAATAGCTTCCTACCATATTTGAACTCAGAAAATATCAGCCATGATGTAAATGGACGCAAATCCCTGAAGGTGGATGAAATCCCACCTTTTGCACCAAGATTAAATGTTTCTCAGAACAACTAACTCTTGCTTACAAGGCCACTCAATGCTATCACATAGAGGAGTTCACACTGAAATATTGGAAATCTTCATGGGAAACGGAGCTGGAGCACCTGCAGTCTACATTCTTAGCACGCACTGTCACTTCATTTCATGCCAGCTATGGGTGCATAATATTTTAATGGCATTCATGTGAGATGACAGGAAGGTGCATGTTGCTTTGCAGCTCATCAACAATGGTAGAAGAGCACAGTATTTCAGGCATCTGAGGAAGACCCAAACACAGTTCAGTGTGTAACTATAGAGAATGTACTTATAGAGTAACTACAGAGTGACGTTTTAAAAGCAATTATACTGATTCTGCTTCTAATACAGAGGACAATCTTTTACCCCAAAAGCTGCTCATGGCAGCTGTTGTTCATCCTGGAGAGGGCTTGTATTGCTTCAACAATATTGGTCCTGTTAAGGGAAATCAACTTCTGCATGTGGACTTGAAAATTAAGCTCAGCATCCTAAGGGAAATTGAGCTTCTTGTTGCAGTTGTGAAGAGAAGCTTTTTTAGCTCTCTGCATCTTTTCCTCCCTCACATACTGTGTATTGGTACTTAGTCATCTCTCTAATTGTAACATATTGGCATGAATACTGGATGATGATTGGGATGCTTAGCACCTCAGGAAAAATAATTCCGGCATGACCTCAGGTTTAAACCATAACCTTATTCTGATGCATGGTAGCTATTTTACTTTGTATTTTTAACAAGGCTGACACCTTAATTCCTCCATCTCATTTATGGAGACTGCTATGTGAATGAGATTTGGGCATTCTTTGCCTAAACCCAGTAGATTGCTGGTCCATCTCTTTAATGTGCATGTCCTCCTTTTATAGCATTTTAGATTCTACCAGACTTGATTATGTGGTGAAAGTGAAATGAAACCTTGCTCCTGTTAACATGTTCGGTTGCCCAAGATAAGACAGACAGTGGCTTAACTCTCCGTTCTACTGTACCTGGATTTTATGATGCTCGCATACAACTGGTGTAAGAGAAGGGCTGGATTCAGGCCCTTCACTTTACATTCCCGGGTCACCTTTTTACCCCTTGCAGAATCCTAGATACAGCAGCTGCTGCTTGTGTGCAGAATTACACACTATTGCATTTCTTTTGGCTTAACTGTCTTGTCATATTGTATTGCATCCCAGCAACACAACATTCATTTTTTAAAAAAAAAAACAGAACTGCAGTACATGACAATACAGCAACAGCACAGTAAGAGGCAAATACAGAGCATGGAAAACATAAACTCTTAATTGCCATTTGCTGGAACATGCCCCCACTGCACATATGTGAAGCAGAAGCATCTGAACTAAGTTTAAGTATAATATGAACTTCTAACATAATTTTCTGTGACATGCCTGCCTTCTTTTCTTTTATGGTTTCATATCTATTGCTAATTGAAAGCAAACACATTTTTTTCTAACATATAACCTGAACTGAGAGATGTGATTAGACTCAGACATATCTTTACATATGCATCATTTATTCACTAAAGAAAAACATGCTTTGGACTGGTGGTATTTGAATTCTTGCCAAAGTCCTCAAACTCTTGCAAATGAAATCAAACATTTTGGGAGGTTTTTTGGTTTTGTTGTTTTTCTTTTCTTTTTTGGTTTTTTTTGGGTTTTTTTCTTTAGTTTTGTTTGGAGGGAGTGCAATTCTAATAATATCTTTTTTAATACTGGAACAATCAAAATATTTCAAAATTTGGAAATATATAGTATGCTATATATATTATAGGTAGTATTCTTCTAGTGGAATTTCAAGACTAACTTCAGCTAAATTTCATTTTTTAAAATATGAGAAAAATCTACAAAACTAAACCAAAATATCTCATTTGGGATTGAAGATTGAATTAAAAGGATTTCTGCCAGTTGAAATGCATTTTCTTCATTATATTTTTGGTTTAGCCATCAAGCTAGATAAATATAATATAGTGTTACTAGCAAGGCCGTAGATGAAATCATATTCAATTCACATCATTATTGGAACGGGCTGGGAAAGGGTGCTTTATAATGCCTTTTGTCAAAGACAAGTGAAACATTGGGGAGAGGACAGATGCTTTAGCACAGGTGTGCATCTGGGAACAAGGGTTTTGTGTCACTCTTGAAAGCACCTCTTCCCTCCCAGGAAGGAATACTTGCCTGCTCTGTAATTCACCCTTCTGGAGAAAACTATCTGTGACTGCAATCATCTGAGGTGGTAAGAAGGAAAGGGAGTAGACAGAGGAGTCTAATAACAATCCCTGTGCTGGCACACAGGGGAGAAGCAGATTAAATACCTGATGGGTTCCAGGATCACCAAGATACCTACCAGCAATTTCACACAAAATAAGGGTCCCCAGATCCCTGAACTCTAGCTCTGGTCACTAGGAGATAAGATGGAGGCTGCAGAAGGTGGCAGCGTGACAAAATGGAAGAAGTCTTGCAGATGCTTGCAGATGCTGCTGAAGTTTTAGGCTGCTGTCCCCTTGGTGGGGTAACAGCTCTGGCAGTGGCAGGAGCCTGTAGCAGAATATTGTCCTGCTTCAGACTGCAAGTCCTTGATACAGCATTTCCAGGAAAGCACTAGGATACCCTAATGATTGATCGACGGATGGATGTTCTTTTGTGGCAGACTCTTGGGGCCCACAGGAGTTTTTCTAAGCAAGGACTGCAACTGCTGCTACTGTTACAGTACAGGGAGAATAAATGGGGGAAATTATCTCAGATCTTGTTGTCAGATTTGGCCTGGGTATAAGCCAAAGGATTTACACTGCATAAAGATGTAGAGCCTTTTTTTTTTTTTTTCCCATGGTATTTCCAGTATTGGATACTTTATTTGTACAATGTCCTTTCAGTGTTTTCAAGGAAATAGCTATCCTACGGAGATTACCTAAAGTATATACAGCACATCAGGAGGGTACCACTGGGTGGATATGCGATTTCCAGATTAATCAGTTCACTTTTCTGTACAGTTAGCTTCCTTCTTGTTTGCTGATGCTTTGGCCAGTCAAGGTAATACACAGACTTTACAGTTCACTGAAGATGAGTGATATATCATTTAAAGTATCCCTCTGCTAGACAAGAACTACATACCATTTCCATGCTGTCAGCCTTTAAATCTTCAAGAGCACAGAGGTGATCCCCTTGGATCTAGATGATGGTGTGCATATTTGTTTGAATGTTCTTCTCTAAGTCGTAAAGATCAGGCACTGCAGATTTGTAGTCACAGGAGAAGTTGGTACTGCTTATCTAACACTACAACGGGCAAGGCCCGGCACTATGAGTTAACACCCATACTCCAGTTCTATATAACCAGGGCATGCTTTTTTTCTCTTCTTTCTTTTTTGCTTTCTTTTTTATTTTACAGTTATAGACCTTAAAAAGCTTTTCAAATAAATAAGAAAATAAAGCCATAAATTTGCTAAAGAAAAACCAGACAGACATTCCTGAGTACTGTTCCCAATTATCTTCTCCATTTGCTACTGATCTTTTCTCCTGGCCAGGGCCTGAATGTCACCTGTTATTCTTTCTCCCTCTTTTAACTTCATGCCTGACCTAACATGACATCTGTTTGTCCAAAAGGTGGCACTGCATCTTTGAGCATTTCATAGACTTCTAGTGCAGAAGAAGTCTTCCTTATAAATAAGTAGAGCTGCTTTGCAGATCTGCTAAATGTTTCCACTAGCTTTCCAGCCATGGACCTTTTCTAAAGTAGAAGTCCTTAAAGTTTTTAAAAATATAAAGCTTTAATAAAAACAAAACCTTGACCTTGCATTTTCTGACATCTAATTTTAATGTTGTGGCTAAAAGCAATTTCTCCAGCCAAGCACATACAAGTAAGAGATAGTTCCTCTCTGGGAAGCTCTTTAAGGAGAGTTCTAATTCTGAGCTTCCAGAAAAGCCCAATGTCAGGGAAATTGTTGGCCTTTCTGATTGCTTGTTCCCTCTATCTCAAATTTACCACCTGTGCCATGCAGAGAAATAAATTTGCTTGTATTAATAAAAAGTAAGAACTCTTACTGAAGATACTTAAGATACCCATTTCCCCTCAAGCCACCAGGCACAAGCCTCAGACAGTTTTTCAGGTCCTATATAGTCTTAAGAGCATACAGTTTGGTCTAAGAAATACAGAATTGTCCTGTCCACAACACTACCCACAAAGCAATTGGACTCTTGGCATCAAACCATGATGACATGTCCCAGATTAGCTCCTTTGCTGAGCAACAGTCTTTCTCACAGTCGTCTGGTAAACACGGATGGTAAGACCACCACTAACCCATCTCCATGGCTTTTGTCAGCTTTCCCATAAAAGTTTTTTTTTATACATCCCAGCCCACCCCACCCCACTTGTTTCTTTCATTTCTAGGTCTTGCTGAGACCTGGCTCAAGACACCTGTTGTCTCACTCCCAAAGCTGCTGCAGAGATGCCAGGGTCACACTCTTACTGCCTTCTCCTATCAGATCAATCTTTATTCCCCTTTCATCTTTCTTCCCTTTGGAAATCCATCTACTTGTGTCTTTTCTGTCTTCTGGTGAGTTCAGTTTCCTTTTCCCTGATATTTTTTTTTTATTATTTCAAGTCATCCCTTCCTTAGGAGACCAGACTTCACTTTTCATGTTGACAGTCAGCCTGGTTCTAATATTTCACTCCTTGAATTTAAATTCCTGGATTGCTGTCAGGTTTCAAGTCTCCTATTGATTGCCGGAACTGTTCTCTCCAGTTTCCAATCAGTATTCCCACACCCTTCAGTCACTTCTTGATTTTCTTCCTTACATTTCATTCTTTCCTGTGTCTTACAAGCCCTCTAATGAATTTCTGTCTCTTAGCATGTTCTTTAGCTTGCCTTTTCCTCTCCCAAACAGCATTCTACCCAGCCATTTGTGCCTCCTTTCCTGTGATGTTTTTCATTTCTTTACATCTGACTCTAACCAATGTGTCTCCTTGATTTTTTTTTTCTTTTTTCTGACCTTGCTACTATTGTCTGATAACTGAAAGAGGATAGGTTTAAATTCGATGCAAGAAAGAAGTTCTTCACCGTGAGGGTGGTGAGGCACTGGAACAGGTTTTCCATTAAAATTTTGGATGCCTCCTTCCTGGAAGTGTCCAAGGCCAGGTTGGACCGAGCTTTGAGCAACCTGACCTAGTGGAAGGTCTCCCTGCCCATGGCAGGGACATTGGAACTACCTGATCTCCAAGGTTCCTTCCAACACAAACTATTCTATAATTCTATGATTCTATGATTCTATGAATGACTTTCATGTTCAATTCACTTTGTCTTTTGTGACAGGTAACAGTTTTGCATAAAAATGTCTTTCCCAATAAAATGCTTCTTTAACAGTTTGGCATACATACAAAACCAGATTCCCACCAGAAAAGATGTTTAACTCAAAGCATATTGCAGCCAATTTCCATCCTAATTAATACCATATCCACCTCCAAATTCCTTTTCAGTTTCCAGATGAAAACTGATGAAGCAATCACAAAAAAGCACAATATACTACCAATTATTCAATCAACACAGTTTCCAGCATAGTGTTACTAAAGCAGAATAAACACTTATGTTTTCATGTCCCTTCGACATGCCCTGCTTCTAGCATGTTACTATCATAGTTTCAAGTTATGCTCAAAAGAGGTTCTTAACATGAAGTTTGATCAAAGAGTCAGCTGCGTACATGTCAAAACAGAAAGGTAAAATCTCTTCTGAGGAGCAAAAGCAGGGCCTGTATGGTGGCATGACTGAATGGAAGACAACGTAGGCTGGAGCAAAGGGATGTGCATACACCACAGAAGCTGATGCACTGGAGAGTTTGCAGTCCCATTCCCATGGCATGATATGCAGCTGTGAGGCCATTCAGCTGCAAATAGCCTTGCAAAAGAGAAGATGGCTTTTCCCAGGCTGAATGGTACTATTGTGTTCCTGATCAGATGCGGTCTGGACACCAGTCCTACCATCCAGTGTAAACAGTGATGGTTGTGGTGTTGGTATTTGCAACATATTCACCTAATCTTGAAAATAAAACGACTGGTCCTTGTTGGCCTTCTTGTAAGACTTTTCCTGGGAACAGACATCTGTGACAATAAATATGTTTAAATATGTTGACTACCATCTTCCAAAGTATATACAAAACTTAAATCTCTACAGTGCAATTGTCCTCTTTCCTGTGTGAAATTACATTACTGCCTTCCAGGAAAGCAAATGCATTACCAGAAGAACCCAGACCACCAAAGTCTTTGTATTTTGGATAAGAGGACACTCCACATTGATTATCAGACTCCCATTCATACAAATTAAAAAGTTTCTGTCTTAGAGTAGCCCTAAGTTTACTCACCTCACCTGTGTACAGAAAATAATGGAGGAAATCCTGAAGGGTATGTTTTCCAGTTTTGAGGGTATTTAGAAAAGAAATAACTGTATTTTATAGTTGCAAAACACTGTGAAGAAAGTAGCAAAGCTAGATATTGGCAATAGTTCTTTAAAGTATCTGTAACAGCTATGGACATGTTTTCTTCTGCTGAGGCTTATCCATGAAGCACAGCTGCTGGTTGGTTAAAAAAAAGAGAATCCTTTCATGCAGATGAAAACACTCTGATTCTAATGTTTCTCAGTCTATTTGCCAAGGTCTAGCAAAGTTTATTTTAAAGGGCAGTTTCTTCTTTAGGAATCTCTCAGTAAATAGCGTTATTACGCATGTCTTGGTGGAGGTATTCTCAAAACTGCATGCAAAAGCTGCTGTAATGCTCCAGAAATTGGAGGAATCCCAGCCAGGGGAAGTACACATACACACGCACACATACACACCCCACCCCCCACCCTGTCTTAACATTAACTCTAGCTCTAGCCAAAGAGATTAATGAAATAACCAAACAGATTAATAAGCACAGTAATAGGGGGAATTAGTGTGGTGTGTTTAGTAGATCCCACACTCCCTACAGACCTCCTTCTTCTAGCACCAAATGGTAGCAACTCCATTTGGAAAGGCCACTCAATTAATGCCTGAGCATTTATTATTATAACTACTACTATTATTTCTACTACAACTACTACTGCTCATCACAAATAAAGATGGTGCTTGTCATGCGCACAACTTAAAAATCTCTGGAATTACATTCCATGCACAGCAGGATGGCAGGTTTGTCCTCCTCAGTGGCCTTAATCCTGACCCAGAGGAAAGAGAGGATCAGTAACTTCCAGCCCTTTGCATTCCTTTGGGCTCTCCACATGACAGGGAATTAATGCCAACGGTGATCTTTCTTTCTCATCATTAATATTACTAATGTCATCTAACAAAGAGCACTGCCCAGGGACACCAGCCAAGTTAGGGTAATAATGTGCTGTACAAGCACATAGTACCAGATATATTATGAACCTGAAGGAAATAAAACCCGAGAAATAGGAATTGACTGGCTTTTCTGGGGCATTGGGAAGTGAGCCTTAATGCCTTGATCTAAAGCAAGCCTTGAGTCACATTCTTCCCGGATTCTTTCCTAAAGTATACCTGAAAGTGGAATCTAGCTAACCATTTACGGAAGATGGCCACTACGCATGGAACAAAACCATCATCAGCTTCAGCAAGAGTGGGATCCACCACATGGATAGTTAAACAGCAGCCTCATTTCATTACATTTCCTCTTAATTTTCATTCAAATGGAAAACACCTTTCATAAACAAAGTTTGCAAGGCTGCTCAGGCCCTCTGCCATTTGTGTAATGATCACTAGTCCTTTGATGTTTCTACTCATGGACTATTCATTTTTTAGCTATCAAATTGCAGTTAACAAGACTTTACACTATGGCCTCTGTTTACACGTGTGTTAAGCTCCCATAGTTAAAAAAATATGATTGATTTAGTAGGTGTATCAACCACTATGTAAAAATGCGCTCTTTCTATACATTACCTTTCAGTCAATTATATTTGCAATTGCCAAATATTCTAGAAATCAGCATTCATTCTTATCCCTGCATTTCCATTTTTATTCATTCAGTCTTAGAGAAGCAAAACTTTGCCCAATGGAAAACTATCGTGGCTCCTTCTTAGATACTTAAGGGACACACTCTAGTTTCATAAAATGGAGAAATTTGCAGCCCCTCATACATTGTAAATAGAGGAGTCATGCCACAGCTACAGGTTATTTATATATTTTCTCTGGGGAGTAAATGAACTGTGCAGACCACTAAAATTTCTAGACTTAACCTGCTCTAGGAACAAGTCCGATCTTGACTTCAGCAAGAGTTGATCTTAATCAGGCTCCAATGGATGACACAGAGTTAAACTGCAGAGTCCTGGAGGCCAGGAGACACGGTCTACCCACCTGTGTAGTTCATTGCATCCAGGTCCCACTGACTAATGCCTACACCCTTATAATTTATTCCACTATATGTAAAAAATTCACAGCACTGACAAAATAAATCTTGGCTCTATGCTCTCCTCGCCTATGGAGCATTTTGGCTGCTAAAAATAATGTAATGTGACTTGGGAAAGCCAAATTCTTCATGTTACTGCAGCCAGACTGTCTAGACTGCCTAATAAGGTGGAGGTTGTTTTGGGATGGCCTCATATTCTTTTTAACATTGACTATTTGTTTCAGTGATTGCTTTGTTGGTAGATATTGCCAATGTTATGCTCATTTCAGATTTAGGGGTTTTTTTTGAGGGATGAAAAAGAGAGTATATTTCCCTCCTGGAATAATTGCTCTATAAATATTAGTCTTCTGAGTTCAGTAAAGCCCAGACTATGAAAAAGTTTTGAACACTTTCTGCCTAAACAAAAGAATATGATGGCAATTCTAGGCAGAGACATCAGGAATGACAAATGATTATTTAATATTCAGGCATTGACCTGGCTAGTCCTCTGTGTACACAAGTCAATGTGAATTCCACGCCTGGAGGATTTAAAGGATCAGGTTTGCAGTTTGTAGAGCACTAAAAAGCCAGTGCTCATTTTTAAAATGTCACTGCACCTGTGGTCATCAGCACAACAATTCAGCACTGCTTAGGCCATTGTGTTTTTCTTGACTTGGTGCTAAATGTCATGTTGTTCCTGAAGAGCAACTATTCTCTGATGTTTGAGAAGTATGGCCTTCATTCTGCAAGGGGCAAAGCACTCTTGAGATTCTGAGCATCAGCTCAAGCCCACATCCCGTTGCAGCAGACTTCATGCTCCTTCAGAAAAGGCATCCTTTTAGCATCATTTGTACCATGCTAGAGAGGAAGGTGGAACCATGCAGACCAACAGTGAGCCACTCTTCCCCCTTAGAGTTTTAATACAAACTAGATTTGTACATACAGATTATGTGATAAACAGCAATTTACTGCTACTGCAATCTAGGTAGTATCCTGTTCTACATAAGGATTGCAATCAGTGGTCAGGTGGTTGTTTTATTTGCTCTGTGGATATGCCACTGCAACTGGTAATTCCAGTTGCTGCTCCCCCTTTTACTCCCTGGTGTCCTATGTTCTTCTGATTAAGGTAGTTGACAGAAGCACAGAATATAAAGGCTGTGTTCCAGTCTTCACCACAATCTTCTCAACACTTCTCAAATACAAAAATAAGCAGGCAATACATTTTCCAAGTCACTAAAATTCTATTTCTGCTTGTGATCTGCACTGCCATGATGTCTCCCAGCTAAGCATAACCACATTTATTTGAAACCATGGTCTGTAGAGGAGGAAGACACCTCTTCCCTCCAGTAGCTCAGTGGCAAGAGAAGCTGGGACCTCCTCAGGAGTCGGATATACAAGAGGGGTTCCTAGGACCTTCTCACCTCAGCAGTTTCAGACTATATCCCAGGAAAACATCCTAAGCTGATAAAGTGACAAAAAGCATTCTGCTCTCCACTGCTTAAAACAACAACCTTTGAAAAAAATAGTATAGTTCCATCAAGTTGGGAGAAGTCAGCGCAGAGTCATATTAAAACTGGGTTGGTAGGGACCTTCAGAAACTGTCTAGTCCATCCACCTAGCCTAAGGAATGTTCATTGTCTACTTGCTACTGATACTCCTGGATAGAGACTGCCATACCTCCCCAGGTAGTCTATGCCAGTGTGCATAGACTTAGGAGACTTTTTGTGTTATTCTTGTTTGTGCTATCCATTATGGGAAGAGGGAACAGATTATTCTCTTCTCACTGTGTTTGTGGTCTGTTGTCATCTTCCTAATCAGTCTTTAAGTTAAACAATCCCAAGTCCTTTAATCTTTCCTAGTAGGTCATACTTTCAAAATCACTTTAATCTAGACTGATTTCAGTTTTTCTTTCTGATACCCAGAACTAAGAAAGCACTTCAGCTGAGCTCTTACAAAAAGTGGAACAAAACAGCACATCTTGCAAGCTGTTCTGCTTGTAAAATCTGATCTGATATCTGCCATTTTTGCAATGGAAAAATGCTGTTTGTTTCAGCTTATGACGTCCAATGCTATGCATGTACACTTGTATTTCAGTTGTTACAAGAGTACTCTTGAAGTGGTTGACTCTATGTCCATGTAGCATGTTTTATTTTGCATTACAGAGCAGTCTTGAAGTGCATGACCTGCTTTCCTTTGGAATGAAACTAAACCAAAAGATGCTCCTCAAGAGTGTATTTACTGAACACTTTATGCTAATGGACAGTCAGTTCACAAGACCAGACTAGATCTAGACTGAAGTAAACCCCTAAAAGTTAACCAAAGAGAGATGGGTTCTCACCCTGGCTCTTTCACTCTACAAACCTGCTTCTACCAAACAGCCCTGCCTGCATACCCCTGCAGGGTACAGAAGTACCCCACAACCTTCAGAGCCTGTCTTGAAGAAGAGTGCCTTACTGGTTGTACGGTAACCACGTAAGTACCATTGATTACTTTTGCCTTAGTGTCACATGTTGCATTTATCCACTTTGAAGTTTATTCAACATTTCATTTCTCAAGCTCCCCTTAAATTCTAGATCTGTCCCCCAATGCATTTGCTGTCCTTCTTGTCTTCAGGCCATCTGAAAATCTAGTATTTTCTCTTCTGTCATCCAGGTCATTAATTAAAATATCAAGTACAGTGAGATCCAACACAGATCCCTCTGGCACACCATTCAGTACTTCCTTCCCTCTTAACAGTGAACTCCAGAAAATATTCTTAGCATATGATTATCTGGTCAATTTTGTCCCTCATTTTAGAAGTTCCACGAAGGCTAAATACATGTAGTTTTTTTAATGAGAATGTCATATGAGACAGTGTTGATCTCAAAATATGTGAAATTGACTGTTTCATCTCTATCTGTAAGATCTTGTCACAGACAGAAGTTAAATTAGTTTAATGCAGTCTGGTTTTGATAAATTCCAGTAGGCTACTTGTCGTCTTGTTATCCTTCAGGTACTTAGATATAGTTTAGTCAATTATTTCTTCTAGATTTCTTCTAGGAACTGATGTTGACTGATCTTTCCCCTATTTAAGAATAATGACTATTCTTGACATTTTTCCTGTCGTCTGGTACCTCATTTGACCTCTGTGATTCTCAAAGGCTTCATTTTGCACTACCAAATAAAACAGACCAAGGAACATACTCTGGCCCTGAGGCCAAGTGGCACAGCGCAATTCATCTCCACATGGCAAATCTTTCCTCTCACTCATCAGAAAATAGCGTACACATTTAAACTGTGTCTCACACAGGTTATCCCCTATCTGTGTCCAGAAACTCTCTGGGAAAACAGTAGAACAGAAACACAAAATTATGCCAGAGAGCTCTTAGCAATAAACACTTCGGGTGATCCTAGGACAGCACATTAGCCTATAACCTGTCTCTGTTCTATTTATGGATATGGGCAAAGCCAAAAAATGATCACTAAACTGTCTGAGATGGCCTAAACCAATTTAGTTGTGATGATGATGACAATGATGCTTAGCTTAGTGCTTAGAATGCAAGACCCATTTTATCACCCTAAGAACTGTGCCAACGGTATGGGGAGTGGGAGAAGATACTTTTTCAAAGATGCAGAGACAGAAAACTGCCTGTATGTGCCAATTTAGTTTAGTTTAGGAATATAATTTATTCCTTGCTCTGCACCTACCCCATAAAGAATACTTCCTTTCTGTTCATTATATCTACTTTTTCTCTCCTTGGGTTGCTTACTTACTTACCCTCATTTTCAAATGCCCTTGTTGTTGTGATTCTGTAATATTCTCTGCTACTCATTTCAACCCAGGCCTTCTTTTTAGTTATCATATTGTTACATTATGCAAGAGTCATTATTCGATCCTGTCTTAAAGATAGAACCTCTAGCTGCTACATAATGCATGTACAGATTCAATGCATTTCTAATGCCGAGAATTTCTCTCCTTTCCCATTGTTCATATAACCAGAAATATTCTGTGGAAAAACTAAAAATAAATCTTCACCCAGTAGAATATGGTTTATAATGTCTCTTGATATGGGCATTATCTCAGATTTAGCTCAGCTCACTTTGTATGGGAGACAGAAAGATATTCGGCTCTAATTTAATATCTCTGAGATTGATCTGAGCTGTTTGCAGTTTCAATCACACGTAATAAGGTGAAGGTACAGTGTCTGACTGTCTGGATGAGCATTTACACTGTGCTTGTCATAGTAACAAATCTGAGCTGCTTTGAAAAAAAAAAACTCTGAAAAGCCAGCAGAAATTAATAATGACCTTCCACTATTATTAACCTAACCTGATTCCTTTGTGCTTGACACCATTAGTTTTCATCCCTTTAATATTGTGCTTCCCATTTCGCGGCTGGAGCAAGCTCTTTTCCAAGGTTGAATGGGAAACTGTATCAGATGTCTTTCTGACAGGGAGCCATGCTGGACTGAGATCCTGATGGAGGCTGGGGCATGGAGCGAGGCTAACACTCGTGGGCTGCACCACGGGTTTTGGGACTGGAAGGAAAAACACACTAGGAGGCACTGCTAGTTGAAGTGGGAGGGAGAGGTGTATGGGTACCTATAGCTGCAGCACTAAATGTCTCCCTTGTGAGTTTTTATCAAAGATAATTCAAAATGGAGCACCTCCTGAAATATCTAGGCTACACAATTCAGCCTAATGGTGTGGTTACCCGAGTTAGCTCCAGAAGCAGTATAATTACATTGCCTTGTCATTCTGCCCAAGCTCTTTAGTCTTCTTGAGAGGCAGATCTAATTACTGTGGGCACAGCACCAGCCTAATGCAGCCACAGCTCTTCTGAGACTGAGACGAGTCATGTGCTGACACTCTGCTGGTCTGGATAGTCAGAGCAAAGTCAGCTCAGTGATAGCTCCAAATTGTCCTCTTAATGCCTTGTGCTACACTGCAGGTGTGTCTTATAGCCAGTCTGTCGAAGCAGACTCCAAACCAGATGAACTGGTTGGCAGGATGATTCTGGAAGCAATGACCGAGGGGTATGTGGTTTCCCCTTGATCTCCTTGCTGCAGAACAATAATCAACACTGGGTGTCTGATTAAACCTGTTGGCCGCACACAGTCCTGACATAGCTCATATATTGCTTTTATGAGGGAAAGTTCTGAGAACCTGCTTGCAGCGTCAGTGGTGACAGCTACGTAATTGCTATCAGGGGGGTTGGGTTCAATGATGGTTTGTATATATTTTGGTTTATTGTTATTATTTTTATTAAAGCAGTTTTAGTTTTCTTTTCCAATCCTTAAGTCGCTCTCCCTTATTCCCTTTCTCTTCCCCTTCTGGGAATGAACAGGGGTTAATAGAGAGCAAGTCATTTGCCTAGTTGCCAGCCGTAACTGATCACATAGACCACTTGCGTGTTGGATGACCGTTCATCCAATGGAAAGTGTGATTTTCCTCCGGATATACCCACAGTGGCCTGGTAAAGGCTTATCTGCACTGAAGACCAGTGTAATGACCTGAACAATCTTCAGATTAAATAATCCAAGTGCCAGTAATAGCTTAGCTGTGACACCATGGAGTTCCTTAGAGCCAACTCTCTACCTTACCCCTCCTTTTTTAATAACTCTGATAACTAGAAAAGGAAAGAAATAACTTCCAGCTTCAGTCACTCAAGGAGTAGGTGTTGCCACCGATGGGCTTAGCAAAATTGCTGCAGCCAAAACCTGTGAGTCATCTGGTTCATCCCCTTTAGTGCAGAATTAGTTTCAAGATTGCATTTGTTTGCTCTTTCACAGTACAACAACCTTATCCTTCTGTAAAAGGGAGCAGCTGGGATAAACAAAAGGTATCGGTCTCTTAGTGCGAAAGTTAGAAGAGGTCTACAGGGCAAGGACATGATTTTCTATAACTCGAGAGATGTCTTGCACAATGTAAGTGCTACTGGAAATATCTTGATAACATGAGGATCTCTATCTCAATTCTTATAAAAGTGCTAATAAATGCTGTAAGCTATATCCTAAGATGTTTTAGAATGCAGACTTTGACCTTCTCAGGTAGATCTGGTTTTTCTTCCTCATCTTCACGCTAGGAATGCTACATCAGCCTGTGGGCTGTTTGGCATATCTGATTAAATTGCATATGCCTGTGTTACCAGGGAACAAGGTCAAACAGTGCATCTTTGATCATTCAAATGGCTCATTTACTGGCTTGCCTCAGCCAGCTGTCTCTAAGACAAGGCTACTCTAGCAGGTCTTGTGCAAAGGCAGTATGAACATTGTCCATCCTACCTAGTCTGAGGGTCAGAGTCTGGGTCTGTGGCCCTTTTCTACTTTAGCAGCATAGACATGGACCATATTCAGACGATCTTCCATGGCACCTAAGCTAGACTGAAATGATGCCTGCTAAGATATCCTTCATTGTTAGAAGACAAATGGAGAGAGACAGGGCTGCCAGACACTTTGAAGCCAGCAGAGGCAAGAACTCAGTGAATGTGAGTAAGGATGTCATGATCTAGCCATAATGCCCCGAGTCAGTATCTGCCATAAACAGTTTGAATGTGGAGCCTCCTCCATTGACACAGTCAGAGTCCAACAACCAGTTATTGTGTTAGGCTCGGTCACTCTTAACTTTAAGATCTACTTGGCTTTTAACACCCATATCCTGCATGTCTGTCATTACAATGTGGCCAACTCCAGCCCCTTACCCTGACAGGGGTGGCTATGCGGTCTCATGGACATGGTCGAATAAGATGTTGTGCACTCATGCGATCTTCTAGACATGGTAGGAGGCCCACCGGTGTTAATGCCTGCTGTAGAATAGGCTGTGCTTCTGACAAGAGGTCTGCATGGAGCCTTTGTTGTAAAACCTGATGTTTAAAACACAGATCATCCTCAAACCCATGGCACGTTTCTGCTTTTAAAGTGATGCCCAGATCAAACATCTGAATCTCTGGTATATCCATTTATCTGAAGATTTCAAAATTACCTCTTCTGACTTCTGCTAAATTCACAAAACTGAGTGTAAAGTTTGTGCTAATGTGTTAAAGTAACATGGCAGCTAGTTGAACCCTAATTACTTTAATATATGTAGCTTTTGTTCCTGCTTTTTATTCTAGTGCATTTTCTTATTCTTTTAAATTGTACTTTTATCATCAGATCCTCTGCTAGATTTGATAACTTCAAGGAGGCCAAGTTTATAGGTTCTGCATCTTAAATCATCCAGTCTCTCATTTTCTGAGTGCTGACTAAAGACTCTGCTTCACATTTACTCAAATTGTTACGAGTTTTATAAATGTTCTTTAAAAAAAAAAAAAGAGTTTACTAAAATGAAATTATTTCCTGCTGCTTCTGCTGGATTGAAACAGTTGTTTTATTGAAACATATTATCCTGTTTAATTGCTTAGTTCCAATGCACATTATTGGTTTTCGTATGAATATGATGGATTTAGTTATTACTGTAATACTGGTGTCAGAGAGGTGTAAGGCACTGTGACACTGTAGGGAGTAAGGTTTCGTGGATCAAATGAATAGACTTGCCTTTGCCATCAGCTCTTACCATGAGGTATTTACTGAACTATTCTGGAAACTAACAGCATGGATTCAGGCGTGGTGTTTGTGCAGCACTCCTCCTTGTAATGGAGAGCTGAGAACTTGTTTTATTTTTGCACACTGGCTCGGGTGCCATTTTTTAGCTTCTTCAGGTAGCAGCATCTTCCCTAATGATCAGTGTGCACCTCAACCATATGACTTGGGGTCTACACTGAGAGTTTACACTCAAACTCAAGGGACTACAAAGAAAATTAAAAGGATGGTCCTGAGCACCTTGAGAACTGTGCTTTTACACAGTCAGAAAGCACTGTACTATCAAACCTCACCAGATGCATAACGCTTCCTATTTTGTTGTTGCTGTATCAGAAGGGAGAGAGCCATGTTCCCACCCTGCAGCATCAAGTCCTACACGGTTTTGTTGAGAAAAGCTTTCTTGGACCACACTACCATAGATAAACATACACATAAGGTTATTGTGACCATTTTACAGAAATGTATATCATGATGCCAGTCAATTACTATATTAATTAGTTCCACATACCAAATAGTTACAGTTACGATTGACTGGAGTCTACCAAACATGTTGTAATGAAGTAGTAAAATTAAATTGCAAAAACATTATGCCATGCTTAACAAAATTTCAACTTGAGATTATATTAATGTTTCTGATTTATATTCACTTTTACATATGAACATTATAGTCAGCAAGGGAAAATGTTTGTTGAAATTAGTCCATTCTGTGCAACACATTATATTTTGGGCAACGGAAGATAATCTACGGAAAAAAAGAGGGTTTTTTTTTTAATATTATCACCTTACCAGTCCCTACCTGATATCCAAGACTGTACTTTCCTAAAAAGCAGGCCTTGGAGGACGTCTGGATGGAGGCTGGGGTTGGGTTGCTGCCTTGTGCAGAACGGACTTCTGTTTCACATATTTCTTATTCCCACAAATTTCCTGTCAATAAACAAATGTTTCTTCCTCTCTGTAATCGTCCCCTCAGAGACCAAGAATTACATTTGAAGTATATCACTGTTAGTATTTCATGAGGTCACACGGTGGTAGAAAAATACTTTTATGTCTTCAAAGAGGCTTTGGAGGCTCTGTATAGGAACTCGCAGAACGTTGTGCATTGAACAGAGTTTCACTGAGGAGCAACTTCGAAGAGTGGTTTGGCACCTAACTCTATTTACAAAATAGTAAAGGCATTAAACTACAAAATATAATCTGTTCATACCCCGATGTCTCCTCCCACACACACATGGTTCCCACTGTAGCTCTAGACAAATACAATATTACCTTTTGACTTCCTTGTGTGAAACTTGGTGTAAACCTATCCTGTGTTATATTGTATAAACGTCCATGCTGTATCACTGATGACAGAATCTGAGTACTGTTATTCGGTTGCCATGGCTGCCAAGAGATGGCTAGATTGCAATAGTAAAAGGATTTTATTCGTATCCACCCACACAGCGTGTTGTTTGGTATCCAGGCCTGATACATATTTGCAGAAGATGAATTTACTAAGCTGGGATTTTGTGGGTGTATTTGGCAGTTGGAGAGAGAGATTGTACTCACCTCTGCATAAGCATTCAGTCATGAATTAGAAGTGATCTGAGACCTTCCAGGACACAAAATCATTTTTCTCTCCATGCGGTGATTTGGGATTCAAAAGGGAGAGGAAACAGAGCTGGTCAGCAGCAAGCAGGGCTCTGTGGGAGGCTGGGCATCAGATGAGACCATACAGTCTGGTGCTGCAAACAAGATGGCAAGGGGGACAAGGGAGATGCCTTTCAAGACAGTCTTGGGCCAGGAGCAAGTCCCCTGCAGCCCTGGAATGCAAACTCTTCTCACATGGGAGGACAGACAGACAACACCGAGACAGGTCCTGCCAGCACCCTATCAACACTGGCTGGGCGAGAGCCCTGACCCAAGTACAGTCACCATGGGTCTGACCACATGGTCCCTGCAAGACTGGTCATCCCATAGGGCTTTGTGAAAAGGGAAAACTGTGGCTTGCAGAGATGCAGTTGCTCTAAACCATTTACTGGATGGAGTTTTTGGGGAAGGTGGAAGATGTGTTGCCAAGAGACAGCAGGTAAAAGGAGCTCTTCTGCTGCTGTGATTTACTAGATGGCGAAGTTAATGTGGGTGCTGCACCTCGCTGGATGGTCATTGTAAGTTTTAATTAATAGTTAGGTTATCTAAATCTTTGCAGGTGGATTTTTTTTAAATTTGAATAAACGAATAAACACAGCTTCGAGGGTTGAGCCCAACTAAGCGTTTCCAAGCATAATTCAGAGCTAGCAGGGTACCTTCCATTTTTGATTAGTGATAAACCTAATTGCGAAGGAATGGCTGACTTTCAGAGCTGAGACTGTATTACAAGCCATCTGAGGGTAGGAATCAGGCTAAATGAGCCTGATATAATGATTTATTTACAGCAACTTTGATACATTTAGTAATCCATTATAACTGTATAGACAGAGACTTCATTATTCCTTCACAAGACTGTGATCCCTTCAAGGGCTGGGGAGTTGCAGAGCAAGCCTGCAGAGAGGGGAGTGCTCAGAAGGCTTCATCCTGCAAGGTGCTGAGCAGGCTGCACCCCTCAACAGACAGAACAGGGTAGTTGGTTCTTCACACAATTTCCCCTGTGAGTTATTCAAGTCAGTAGAATATAATTGAATTTATTCTATTTAGAGTTTAATAAGGAAAGGTAGTTAATTTCTGTCTGATAATTAGAATAAATCTCTAAATGAATCAAAATACAAGTAAGTAAATATTTTCATTAGTTTATTAGCACATTGTTTGAATATACTCTTATACATGTTCATAGCTATCTTATTTGGGGGAGGGGGGTGTTTTTAGCTACTACAAAATTAACTAAACCTGTAAGAATTTCTTTATTCCTTTGGAAAGTATTTATTTTTCAATTTAAAACACATGGTCCTCTTTTTTGACTCAAGCCTATACATATTTTGAGAGACGTGGAGGCTGCATCATAATAGCGTATCACACCCCATTCTGCCTTCTGAACTAAGATTATACTCCCCAAGTCAAAGGTTTTCCTTGGAAAAAAAATTGAGCTTTTTCTTAGTTGAAATCCCAGTCTTCCTCTGAAAAACAAACTACATGGAATCTTTTCGATTAACTGTAGTTGTGCCAGTTCAGTTTGCAGAAAAAGGGCTAGATAGCACAACCCTTAGGTATGTCCCTCTCATAGTTCAACAATAGCAGCAAAAAAAGCATCAACAGTGCTGGCCCTGTGCTGCTTTAGCCCAACATGCTTCTGCCAGGAACATCTGTACCCCATTGTCTGTTTTATTCATTCCTCTGGGAGATAGCGCATTGAGGGAACATACGAAACCCGAAATAATGTTTGAAACATCACCAAAGAGTAGGATTCCTTTGCTTCTTCCCCACCCTTTTCACTTTTCAAGAGAATTAGGTAGGCTGATGTGTTGTTCAAGGGGTCCAAGCAAAGGATAGGATCAGAAGTGCCCTGTCTAAGGCTGGAGAAGTGTGATGAAGAGTCTTAGTTGTTCTTTGCTTGTTACAGGTAGAAACCTGGTTTTTAAGTTGTTGTTAAAGGGATAAAAGTTCCCCAGGGAATGGAAGAACAGAACAGCCAATTAGCACATCTATCTATCTGCCAAGCCTAAGCAGACATATTGGTGCACTTTGAAGACTCTGAAATGGGTGCAAATAGACTGAAGGACGACTTCTACAGTTACAGCTGATTGGGAGAGCAGAGAGAAAGCAAAAACTCTGGTCTCATTCAAGTCATCTTCCTTCAAAACAAAAATAAAGCTGGTCAGCAAGAAAAAAAAAAAAAGAAAAAGAAACCAGAAAGTTATCAGGATGGAGCGTTTCAGATGTGGGCCATGCAGTGGTCCTCTTCATCTCACGTTAAAGTCTAGGAACCTGGCAAACCATTCTGGCTTTGGACACATCACTAAATCAGGTGCCATTAAAAATTCCAGCCTAAGTCACTGCCATGGAGAGATGGGAACAGTTTTATGCAGTCTTCTGTAAGCCATTTCTGGACTATTTCTATCACAGATCTGCTTTTCCCCTATCCCTCACATCAGTTCAGAAAATGTAACCTGGATTCTTTCTTCTTTTTTTTTTTTTTTTTTTTTTTAAAAATCTAGGATACATTTTAATGCCTTAACATGTATGTAAAGGACAAGAATACACCATGTGCACCTGGTAGGACTTAATCTACATGAATTACTGGACGTTGATAGGACAAAGGGAAATAATACAGATTAATACCATTTTAATATTATATCTACCAGAGGCAGAGTATGACTCCAACAGAAAGTGAAGGTCAGAGAGAAGATAGCAGTTCTCTTTTCCTGGGATCTTTATGTGTGTACAATCCATTTGATTCACACCCAGCCGAACCATTTCAATTGAGATGGTCTTTCTATCTGTCATTGTCCTGAGGGATCTCTCACAAGCATGGCCTAGGAAGAAGAGGCAAAAACCTGAGTTCTTCTTGGATAATGTGACCTGGGTGACAGGTGGGGGAGATGAAAATAAATCTGTTGTGAGATGCATACACATACAGTCCATTGCTGCTGCCCCAGTGGGTCACAAGGCCACATACCCCTAAAAGTGCTGAAGAGCTTGTGCAGGAAAAGACTCCTGCAACACATGAAAGCAAGCTTAACCACAGGCACAGCAGCACTGTGGGGGCACAGCAGCAGAGGGTTGTAAAACTGCCTGGCCTTTGCCAAATGTGAATGATGGAATCTGAAGGTACCATTCACAATCAGAAGCTGGAGCTGTTGAGCCTTCCATTGGTGGTTAGCTTATCCTGGTGACATGGCACTGCTCCTGCTTCCTGTCTGATATATCAGGGTTATGGGCTCAGCCAGGAGAAGGAAATTGGCTACTTTCAGCACCTCTTGCTTTCTTATAGTGCTTTGTAGAACAAAATCTCAACCTAGAAATCCAGTTGGTGGAACCAATATTAGGTTTGTCCTAAAGTAATCCTTAACTGTCTTGGACATAATGATCCCCAGTTGATACTAAAACCTTTGGTATTTGTTGAAGTCATGTTATGCAAATGCCATTGCAGATCTCCATGAGGTGCCGCTGGTTGCACTCTTTCAGGAAAAGGCTGCAACCCTACCTTACTTGTGCCACAAATCCCAGGATTCCCAGCTTTCAAGGAGCTGCAGAGTATGGAGACATAATGGCTGACTAAAAGACATGGCTACCAAGCAAGCTGGTGGACAGGACCAGTAGCCCATTGGTGCACTTACTCTCTGTCTGTCTGCATTTAACACTTTGTAGTTAATGCCTGCAGAAAAGAACAGGCATTTTCTCAGTGAAGAAATCCACATAAAAATCAGAAAGCATATTGTCGGTACCTGTTGGTGTGGTCATAAACTCTGCTGAGCAGGGCACAGTTCAGTGGCCATAAGCTTCCTGAGATCCTCCTAGCCTCTCTCTCTATCCCTCTGTGTGTGTGTGTGTGGGTGTGTGTGAGTGTGTGTGTGTGTGTGTGTGTGAGTGTGTGTGTGTGTGATGACTGCACAGCTAATAAGTCTCTCCTCATAAGTCCCTCCAACCCCAGCTTTATCCTCCAGGCTCCGATTGCTTTAGGTTACTGATGTGCATAACACCACCAGCAGGCACCTACCCAGTGAGCTCTGCCACTGCAAGTTGAGCTTGTATTGGTGGTACAGTGTTTCCCTCACAGTTTTGCTGTCATAAAGCTTTATGTTGTTGTAAAGATAGCACTTCTGCCCTTTCTTCAGGACGCATCAGAGAAAGGCTGCACATAACAATTTGTGAACAATAGGACTGAATTTGTATCTGATTCAAAAGTAAATTCACATTACTTTGAAAGGGTTAGTTCTTTTTTATTTTTCTTTTTCTTCTTCCACATTTCTCTTGCAGGGGGATTTTATTAAATGAAGCAGGGAATAAAAACAAGTAAGAAAACTACGGAGTGGGGGTTATATTGGAACATTTTAACCATTTAAAACCACTAACAGCATATTTCCATGATGCAATGCTTGTTAGAGCTCCCCTTTGTTACCTCTAAAAAGGTGGTACTTTTGGGCAGCAGATGGCAACAGCCTGAAAAATGGGAGCTCAAAGTCTCAATGTGTAGAGTTATGACACTGCAACTCTTCACCTGCTGGAGACTAAGAGCTCAAGGATGGGGCCAGGAAGAAAGAAGCAGTAAAGCATTTTTGCCAATTTTTATTAATGTTAGTAAAACTGAGGGTTCCTTAAATTCAGTTGTTGACTCCTACGGGGGAGCACAGTAATGACTGAGGTTTTGCTGCTTTACGCTAGTCGGGAATAGAAGCTTGGGAAGTGTACACCAGATTTATAAATATTCTGTTAGTCTTGAACACTGAGCATAAATGGGAAAGATGAAAAAGGAGGAGAAGGATATTGAATTACACCACTAAAACTCTCCAGCTGGAAAAGACCAAGTAATGCATAGAGATTTCTTGGAGTCAGAAATTAGTTCATTAAAAGATGCACCAGAATTAATGAGATAAGATAATGAAGAGATGACTCTGTCTCCCTTTTTGCCTCCTTAAAATCAAAATCCTTAAAATCTCCTTAAAAACAGAAGACAATTTGATGGGGGAGGGAAGAAGGACTTGTAGAAAGGGCAGGGGCCAGCCTGCATCTGCTCCAGTCCAGTTACAAAGACATTTTGTACCTGAAGAATCACAGTAACTCCATGAGAACCCCACTGGATCCCTTCCCAATCACATCCACTGCATGGGCAAGGACCCAGAAATACGTAATCCTCCTGTCTTCCTTTCCCTCAAAGCTCTTCCATCATTTGCATCTCTTCCTCTTGTATTCAGCTTTTCAGCCATCTTGAGACTGATTGTACTGCAGCCAACAGACTGAGATGTTATGAGCCATCCAGAGCTGCCCAGACTGGGAAAGATCTGTGAAAAAGAGAGAGAGAGAGAGAGAGAGAGAGAGAGGGAGATGAGCAGGCCACACAGTCAACTGGGGAAGGGAGCCAGCAACCAGAGCGATAGCTGTTGTGGTTGACCTGTCATCCCAAAGCATCCATCTGTGACTGACCATCTGCCTTAGATCCTGCAATCATCAACAAAACACCGTATTTTTCCCCAGCTCTGCTATCGTTTCTCTCCTCCTTCCTCTTACGTCTGTCCATTCCAGGCCACAAACAGGGAAAGCAGTATCTCAGAGCAGAACAGAAGTAACCATGCCCTCCCGTTTGCTGGGATTGTTTGACCAGGCAGTGATATCCATCCTTGCAGAGGTGCACAGGGTTACTTCAGAAGGTAACCTCCTTCCCTTCAAGGAATTAAATTCTAAGGAAGCACCAGCTACTTACAACAACATCTGCTCAGACATATTATTGGACATAGGACAAATAAGGTGAGACATGACAGAAAGATTGCTGAAAGGAAAGATGGAGTTCTTCAAAAAAAAAAATGGACAAGTCTGCTTATTTTGAGCTTTGTATCATTGAAGCCTGACATTTTAAATTGTATTATATTATTTTGATGGGAAATAAGGGCAGAATGAACATAGGAGTCACTGCTGAGGAGAGCAGAACAGCTTCATTTTGAGGAGGAATATAAACAAAGGGTAAGCCAAAGAAGGCTGGAAAGACAGAGACAAAGCAGAGTCCGTTTAAAACAAGGTGCTCCTACCTGATTTCAGCCCAGTGTGTATTCAAAGATTCTTGTAACACTTATCAAATACTGCCCACTGAGAAAGACTCTGATGAGCATTTCTCCTCTATTTCTTTGTTAGTGAAACTGCTCCTAACGGTTACAGCAGTGCACATTGCTGCTTAATGCATGAAGCCTGCTGTGTTTGCCTACACAGCTACCCGAGCTGGCAGCATTAAACTCACAGTGCTATGCTTTGAGTTACTTTGCAGAATGAAAGACTTCGTATATAAAACAAACTCTATTCAGCTCTGACTCACTCTTGCATTTCCACAGGAGATAGTACTAATATTAAATTCTATTTCTCCCCAGGAACAGTAGCAGTTCCATTCTGTTGACAAATATCCTTGCAACACAGGGGCAGAGGAAGAGGAGACAAAAGGGGTGACAGAGAGCTTTGGGAACCAACCTAAGTGTTTCGCACAACCCCAGCCACTGCACTGCCGTTTCCTTCAGATGACCACATCTTCGTTGTTTTGCAATGCATCTGACTGCTCTGAGTCTCCCTGTGAAATCCCTGCCCACCCTTCAAAACCTGTCTCTCCATGGATGCATAGGGCTGCTGAGAGCTGGAGTGCAAATCAGTAGCATCATGCATCCTAACATCAGGCAGAGGTTTTGGGAAGCAGAACACGACCATGCTATGAGAACCAGGCAGCAAAGAGACATCTTTATGAAGGCAGAAAGAACAGACCCAGCAAAATCCTCCGAAAATGTTTCGTGATTCAAACAAGCCAGCTTCAGCTGTGCTAATAAGGCAGAGGCAAAACATTTCATTTAGGTTCTAATGAAATGGAATTACAGTGTCCCACTGACTTTCGTAGGTGTTTGTGGGCTGTGAAGTCTGTTGAAAATGTTGAAAATCTAAAAATCCCATTTTTACATGTGATCCCTGAACCCCTGTAACATTCTATACCAACTTACCACAACTGTAGTAGCAAATGAGTGCATGAGACTGTAACTTCCAAGTAAGCATTGTAAGATATTCATAGAAATAAGATTTAAAATCCACAATCTCAAACCCTATTGCTGGGAATTAATTCCATCATGTCAGGATAAAGATGCATACAACATGGCCTGTGCCCCTGCATGAATATTTTGAATACAGCTGCTCACAAAGAACCGACAAGCCAAGGATTATTTGTCAAAAGTGTGCAACGAATAGTATCGGGTAACGAATGCACTTGGGATTATCACAGTTAACTCACAGATTATTCAAGAACAAAACAAAGAGAGGTGATGAAATGTATCAGTTATGCATCTAGTTGCAGCATAGGGACTTTCATTTTGCAAATGGCAAGCACTTGGAAATGATGTCTTTTACAAAAATTTTGTGGTGAGGCTGAAGAGTGGGCAGAAAACTCTGGTCGCTTATTTCCCCTTGTTCTGCAGGATTAGCACAATAATCCTCACCCACTGCTGCTCATTGCAAAAGGCAGAATGATCTTGCATTGTATTACTTGGAAGACAAAGCCATTTTCTGAATGAAGTCAAGTGCAGTTTTGCAGACAGTACATCAAGAAGCTCATCTAGAGGGGGTTTTCTGGTGTGATTTTAGATCTCAAACTTCTGCACTGTCTATAAGAGGCATCTACCATGCTTGGGGACATGGCCCAGAGCGGACTTCCAAGACAGTGCCCCAAAAAGCTGCTGAACACTCAGATTTCAGTGATTGCTGAGCAAGCTCTTGAAAACCACCCACACTGCCCATCTTAGGGAAGACCTCAGTTCCAGTCTGTGGTGTCTGTAAAAAACTATGTTTCCCACCAAAACATATCCCACCCCCAACTAAGAGTCAAGAGTAATTTTAAGTAAAAGGTTTCTCTGGGTCTAGTGGTGTGTTTGTAGCCTGTATTTGTATAGAGGAAGAATGGAGGTCATTGCAGCCTCTTTACTAAATATTTGCATTTTTAAATAAGTGCATCCATGTGAATGTGGACTATGTGTCAGTGCTTTTTTAAGGGACCAGGGAAGTTATTTATTGTACACGAGGATGTTTGAACAGGATTTAAGAAATGGGTAGGAGCCTATCTAAATTTAATAGAGCTTGAAAAGCTTCTCAGCTCTGTTCCATAACATTGTTTTACAAGCAGATCTCAGGACTGGCATTATGTGAAAATCCTCTCTTGAAGGGACAATTTATGCAAAGTCTCTGTTAGGTGTTGCCCTGAGCTGACACAGGGATGAGCAGGCACCTGTCCACATCACCGCATACACACACACACACACACACAAAAGAAAAACAACATAAATGAAATCTCCAAAGACACATACCTGTCTAGCCTCAGAAAACAGCTTTACAGCGCTGGCTGAAATGCTAGGGTGATGGTTGTGTCCTGTACTGCCTCCCATTCTGAGACAGGAATTTGTGGACCATGTGATTTCTCAATCATATTGAATTCTTCATATGAAGGGCCTGATACCCCAAGAGCTTAAAACAATGTACACAAAGGTATTGGGAAGACCAGATCCCACCCACTTTGTGTTTGAGGAAAAGCACCGGTACAACAAAAGCTTTCAGGTATAATACTGGAAGTGGTTTCATTTTCCAGAACAAAGAACCACACAGGCAAAAACTGGCACGATATAAATACCTCAAGGACAAAGATTTCTCTCCCTACAGAGAGAACAAGGAAAAGAATAAAAGGGAAGAGCAGTACATGTTCATAAAAGTGGGAACTGCCGGGTTTTTTTGGTTGGTTTTTTTTTTTTTTGTTATATCTTTTCTTAGATCCTTCTCAGTTTATTAGTAAAGTAGTGGGGTTTAATATACTTTACAGGGTTTTAATACCTCTGCATAGCACTATGCATATGTGCATGTGAGTGCATATACGTGCACAAACGTATGTATCTACACATGTATTCACGTACATTCTTAAGTGTGTGGATGCTATATATAGAAACATGTGGATACATACCTACACCCTTCTGTCCTATAGAGGTATCACTTTCTTTTGTATCTATTCCTTATGCCTTCTCTATCTCTTTACTGGTATGGATGTAAGTTTTCCACACAACAGATATGATTTCAACATCTTTAGCGCAAGTGTCAATCCACAGCCACTGCAGTGGTTGAAATTAAATCACTCTAGGGGTTTCTTGTGGCACAATGGAGATCAAAATATGGTCGAATAGGGACTTGTTTTGCCTCTGTTGCCAGCACAGACCCAGTTTGCAGTTACTGAGGCAGAAGATCTGAGGGTTTTTTTTATAAATGTTAAATGAATTTAATGTTAACTTGACTTTTTCAGAAAAGTACTGAGGGAAGAGCAGAGGTTAGAGTCACTCTGCTTGTGACCTTGCCCCAGCACAAATTTCCCTCTGTAAAGCTCTGCAGACTGTCCTTAGGTCCTATGATTTATCTGTAAGAACTAGATCCTGTGGTTTATCTGAGCCTATCTCTCAAACCAGAAACCAAGCAATTTCCATGACAGGGACTCCCTGTATGAGGATGGGTTGCTTTAAGGGTCACAGGGGATGCCAAGAGAAGGTGGAGACTTGCCCTTTGTTTTGTTGAGTTGTATACAAGGAGAAACATAGGACAGCTAGCCAAGGCAGAGCGAATTGTGCAATCAGCTTGGCTTGACTAGCCTTTGGTGGCATGACACAGTATCAGGGTAGAGAAACCACGACCTCTGTGTTGCACCCTGACTGATCTCAGAGGAGAAAGGCTATGCCACACGCTGGCCATTTCTGTTGCAGAACCGTGAGCAGCCCTATAGCTGACCCCACCGCTTGGGATGATCTGAGATCTGATCTGATCCCCAAGCACTCAGAGAGAGCTGAAATTGGAACGCTGTGAATATCCTTTCAGGAAGTAGAAAAGAGAGAATGGGAACAGGAGAATATTTCTCGTACCTTCCTCCTCCTTTTTTGTCTGGACTCATGCCAAGCACATCTGGTCAAAGAGAGGGGAAATGTGGTTTCCACAAGATGAAACTTTGAATGGATACAAGCAGTTTCTAAGGAGACCTGCTCTATAATTGTAGAGGAAATTACAAGCTGAATCATCTGTGGTCTGGGGAGAGAAATCAATGATATTTTGTAAGTTGGACCGAACTGTGCTGACTACTTACCAAGAAGGAAACTGGAAAGAAATCAATTCCAAGAACTTTCAACAAAAATCTGTCTTAATTCAGGTCTGACAGATCTGTTTTGTTCTCCTCTAAAGCAATGTGATGAACCAGCCTGAAATCCCTATTACTATTGCAGAGACAGCAAAGACAGGCTAATACGCTGCACTCCATGCCTGCCAAACCACTTGCTGCTAAGTCTTGGGAATGCACAAAGGCTTCCACACCTTTCAGGGCTGACCTGCCGAACCTGATGGTGTCTCTCCAGAGGGCAGATCCAAAGCAGAGTCCGCAAACTGTGATGCATTGCAGGACGCATTGAAATGGATTGCTGAAGCACAGCTGCACCCACTGGACCCTGTAATGACAGCAGCAAACTTATTCTTCTTATAACCTATATGGCATCTGAATTCTAAATTAGTGCTCTTTGTATGCTGGTGCTTTACACATTTTAACTTCTTTTTTTTTTTTGGAAGACAAGGGGAAGAAAGCGATACCCTGAATAGCTACTAGCATTTGCCCTTCATTTTGTAGTTTTACTTTACTGAATGTCCCTGTGAAATGCTGAACTCAGCTTAGTTAAATCAGAAAATAGGGAGATAATACTCTGTCTTCTGGAAAGGTGACCGAGACTTTCCTTTTGTGTTTATTCTATGCTTCTCTTTGGTGTCGAGAACTCCACAGGCAAATACTGCAATGCCCCTAATCTTTGGCAGAATTAATCCTGCATGTAGTGTAATTCCTAACCTATCTCACCAGGACTCATCCACAAAACAGACCTGTCAAAATCGGTGTCAGAAAGGCTGGATTAGTTATAAATGTTGCTGTTACATACTCAAAAGAGAATGACATATATCCAAGCTGAGGTACTGGTTTCTTCAAAACAGGATTATTCATAATTCCTTCTCTATTTCCCATAGTTGTCTGTCTTGTATCTGACTCTTTTTTCCTCCCTTTCTGCTTCTCTTCTTGTGCATCATTATTGACCAAAAGTACTTGCTATTCATCCCAGTGCTGCTGGTGAGGTTTGTTGCACTCTGTCTTGCCCCAGGGCACACTCAAGTAGCAAAGAACAAACTCCTGTTTGGAACTTGGACCTTCTGGAGCTTCTATTCCTTTCTCATATCATCATGTCTCCCTTATTGTGTCAAAGATTTTGAGCATGGAGTCTCATACAGTAAAATAAGGCATATATAATAGGCCGTCTAAGGGAAGTCAAGAGGTTCCTGGGGATTCTTGACTGTAACAGGACACAAAACTGATGGGTTATCATTGAGGTGTTTCTTCCTCTGCTTCCCACACAACACACAGCATGATACCTACCAAGGTGGACATTTATCTGTGATTTATCAATCTCCTTGTGAATAGCAAACCCTTTTTCAACTTCACAAGAGATGATATACTCGCTAGAAGACATTCTGACTTCCCCTTGCTACCTGCTCAGATTATACCAGGCAAGCCCTGTAACTTGAAGCCCTGTACCAGAAATACTTACTGTATCTTTCAGAAGCCAAACAAAAATGCTTCCATAAATGTTGTCTTGGGCTGCCATATTCCTCCTGATCCATTTCTACAAGAGTGTATGAAATTTAAATTCTAGGGATGTCAAAGAGAAGAGTTTTCCTCTGAACCTAAACACCAGTACAATGTTTGCTCTTGCTTCAAGGTGCAGATGAAAGAGTATCTCTCCGTACCAAATACAAAGGTAAACTTTAGAGGACCCAGTCTGCTTGGAGACACTCAGAGTGGAGAACTCTCTTGTCTATTCCATTCACAAACTAACTTAGGTCACAAGAAAGAAGCACTGTAAGTAGCATCCTTGTGGACAGTTCTGATCTCTCCATCTCTGCTCACCAGTGTTCTTATACTTCTTTTCACTGTAAGGTTCATTTTGCCTGAATTTAGCTGTCAAAAAGGTAGAGGGACCTAGGCTGTGCTGTTCAGTGGGCCCACTTCATCCTACCTCCTCTCAATGCCTTTCTTATGCTGGGTGTATGACAGTCTGGAGATACCTCCTGTTCTGGCTGTACAGAAAGCCTGTGTAATTACTTATACCACAGGGCCAATTTACAATCACAGAATAGCTGCTTGGATCCCACTGTCAGGTTTTGGGGGGGGTGGTTGGGGGGTGGGGGGTGGGTTGAGTGACCCTCCTTTCTGTTCCTCTCTTTTCCTATCTCTGATTTCCCTTCCTTGGAAAATGCAAGCTTTCCATGGACTTCTCTTTCGATTCACATTTCCATTTCTATTAGATTTCCCCTTCTTGGACTTCCTTTTATGGCCCTGTCCCTTTCCAGTCCCAAATCATTTGTTCTACATTTTTCTTTGCTTACCTCTTATTCACAAAGCTCTAGCCATTTCACATCTCCTGTGCTTAAGTCTCTCTACTGTGCAGAAAACTTGCTGGACTGGAAGAGCAGGAGGTCACCTAACAAGCATTGCCATTCCAGTTGAGAATGAGTTCTTTCATAAACTTGCTCAGGGACAGAAGGAAACCCAGTCTGGATGGGGTAGCTTACCAAAAGGTAATTGTTCCATGACTAGAAATAGAAACAAACATTAGCTGAAAGAACTTTGTGACTCAACTGATCAAAAAATTCTACCATAATAAATGCTTTTGTTTTCAAGTGAATAGTTTCCCTTTGTAACCATAGAAATTCTTTCAGTCTCAGCAAAATTAAGGCGTTATAAAAAACTTCTAGTTTTTTACCTTGCAGTGGTTTTGTGGGGTGGGAATGAGGGAAGGTGGGAGTTTTAGGGGAAAGAAAAGTCAAAGTGATAAACACTGACCAACATCATATTCCATTTATATCATCTAAAGAAGGAAAGCTGAGGTACAAATTTCTAAGGATAAGCTGGACAGTGGATAATATGTTCTCTATTTCATCTCTGTTTGGCAGAATGTCAGGTCTCTAGACTAGGTGTTGCATGAATATTTTCTTTCAGATTCTATTAATGAGTTTATTTGGCACATCTTCCTACTTCCAAGTATTCCAGCCAATTAATCTACTGGAGCTATTGCTCATATGGTGAATTTAGAATTAGCATTGCAGAATAGTAAAAGCAAGTGAATTTCAGATTTGTAAATGCATGTTGGAAGTAGAAACTTGATTCTGTACATTTTACCCATATACTAGGGCAAAACAATGATCTGTGTGTCCATCCTTGAATATCTCAAATTCTGAATGTCACCTACCTGCAATGAATTGCTGATGAGTGCTACAGTCTATTCTGAATAACAAATATATTCAAGAAAATTACAATTTATTTGAGGACAATTCACGAAAAGAGGATGAGGTTAAATTAATGTAATATGGAATTAAAAATAAATTATTCATGCATCTCTACAGGACAATGCTATACCCACAAGAAATAACTGTATCGACATCCATGTGGAAGAGGCCCCCCATTCGGTCCTTCTTCTATCTCTGTAAATATAAGCATACCAAACTGCTTTCAGAATTTAATAGTAACCTGCAGTTTCTGTTAAGTTTCTGGAGTTATTTTTTTACCTGCAGGGGTCATTTTTGAAACAGAGTGGTGGATCTCAGACAATCTTCATCCAGAGGCCTCTGTTATCCCTTTTCAGAGCTGTTGGAAGACTAGTTAACAGCCTGTTTAACATAAAAATTTGCCTCACCCTGAATACTTGAGTTAAGAAAAACCTGGGATGATTTATGACTCACACAGTTTACCTTGCTTCTGAACCTCTGCTATCCCTGTGGGATAAGTGTTTTCATGATTAGCTAGAGAACGTCATCCTATTAAAATGTTGCCCAAAGCTGCAATGCACATACTATGGAAACACAAATTAACAGAAAATTGGATTTCCAGAGACTGAGCTGAGATTTCATGTCAGGAGTGAAACAGTTCCTTTTTCACATCTTCTGGTTTGCCTTTGTGGTCTCTCTTTGTCTCTGTTTCCAACGGGTGAATGGGACTGATCTCCCTGCAGCGAGCAGCTACCATTCATCTGCATTTACAAACTAAACCTTAACCCATCGCTGAACCACTGATGAAACCTGTCTGGCTGCTGTGGGATTTGGAATAGAGTTCAGCTGCAATCCATTAGTGCAGAAAAATCTTTTGCATGAAAAAATCAACATCTTATACTAAGAAAGCAGAGCTATTATAGCATAACACTTTTCTGTTCTGTTTGCATTATTGTGGCAATGCTCTTGTAGACTGCTTAAAATGATGTTATAAAAATAAATTCTGATTAGATTTGAATGCTTGATGAAATCAGCATACAATTTAGATTTTCCACAGGGTGTTCAAGCATATTCATGAGAGCTCTTTAATTATTAAATAATTACAAATTACTTATTAAAACATTATTCATTTCACCATTTAATCATGCCAAGTCATGCATTTTAAACCCTAGGATTTTTTTCCTTTCTTAGTACCAGACAGATCCAAGGAAAGTTAATTGAATGTTTTTAATATTTAAGTAGTTAAATGGCTAGTTCAATAAACTGCAATACAGCCATAAGATGAGGCCCAAATCACAGGGAGATTGTATCATTGGGCTCAGGAGATGGTGCACCACTTTGTGAACTGCAAAGGATGGCACTTTGTTAAATTAAAAGAAAAAAACACCTCTCTATCATGGTTAGGTTTTTCTAAGTTCTCAATATGATCCATAACTGTGTTCCCCAAAGGCAAACATTTTCACCTTGCTTTCCTTATTTCTAAGAACCCTTATTGCTTTTGATTCCATCAGTTACTTGCAAGCTCCTATTCCAAGGTACTTTCCCTCACTATCCAAGAAGATAAATGGAAAAGCTGGGGCCAGAAATGGTTGCTTGACTCATCCAGACGATGACAAAATACCTCATCAGTTAGGAAGGATGAGGACACTAGCAGAAATTTAGTTAGCATTTCAGCCATCCCATTATCCATCACAAACTCAGAGAACGATTGCATTGATGCGAGCAGCAGCTGCCTTATTTGCCAATGTGTTTGCTATAAAGCAGGTGTCAGATTTCCCCTTTCCTGAGTAAACAGAGGGTACAAACAAGCTAAGAGCAAGAGTGGGTCAAGGTCTTCCTGGGCATCAGACCTACCTGCTGTTAGGAGAACAAACATGGACAGCACGTACCTTTTCACATCTCTAGGCCACCTGAGGTGTGGTCCTGCCCAGGAGTGCTGCCAAAGACCAGAAGGTACCAGACAAAAGACCACTGCAGAGATTCCTTTTCCCGAGCACTGGGATAGCTGTGCTTGCTCTGAATCAATGACTTTCCCTGTAATTATCTCAAGGAATGCCAACCATGCCAAGACAAAACTATGTTTTATGTAAAACATTTTTTTTTCCTGGCTGACTGTTATTCTAGTATTTAATAATGTCCACAGTGGTTTGTTCAGGGTCACAAGGGAATATGATGGCAGAACTGGGGACAAACTCAAGGAGGATCTCATTCTCATTCTTCAAACCTTCTGTCCACCAAGGAATGCAGCTTCCCAAATCAAAGTGACAGGATGAGTTCAAAGGGGAAGCATCAAACTGACCAGTTAATCCAAGCATCTTTTCCATAAATGATACTACATTATATTGCTAAGTATGTGGTCCACTCCTTGACTTTTTTTTTTTTTTTTGGCAGAATTGCTTTCCCTAGACAGAGGAAAGGATTCTGTGCCCTTGAGGTAGAGTCATGAAGAGCCTTATTAGTCATTGAAAACAGTTCCTTTTCTTCCCCAGCAGGCTACTGCAGATTCAATATCTGCAGAAATAGCCATGGAAAGGCTAACAAAATACGCATTTGCTTTACAAGTGTGGCCACCAGTGTTCAGACAGTAAGAGAGTAAAGGCTGCAAGCCTGCTGTGCCATGGAAAGACAGGTCACAAAGGTGGACAACATTGCAAATATGCAGGTGTAACAAAACAGAGGTCTGTGACACCTAGAAATTATAAATGTATTAATCAGAACATAATTAATATTAATCTGCTTTCAACTCAAATATGTGCAAGGATGGTGTAACTGACAACAGGGTGTAAGTATCTTGTAACACTCAAGGCACAGCAAGATACAATGTATAAATGTTTTGCATAATTATGTGAGCCCCATGACTATCAAAGATGGGTGTAGTTGCAAGTAGGTGGCATCCAACTAACAAAAATTGCCAGACAGAGGATAAGATAAGCACAAGGGACTGCAAATAGCCAGGACAACCTGCCAAAGGATGAGTTGCAAATGAAAAAAACACGGTAAGTGATACCAGGAGCAGATGAGTTCCTCCTTTTTGAGAGCAGCAAATAGCATAAAACCATCAGGTATAAGCAAGAAAAATCAGAGAAAAAAGAAGACAAGCCCACTTCAGTTCTAGCTTCTCTCATCAATGAGCTCTCAAGCCTGATAATGCAGCCTTGGCAACTAGGGACCAACAAAGACCACAACCATCAGTGCCAGCTAGGAGGCATCATCTCTGCAGCAGTTTTGTACTCACAGCTGACTTGGTATGTGGCTGTTAAAGACCAACACTGATTATGTTGTGCAATGTGTTGGAAGTAGCCGTGAACACAAATGGATTTAGTCAAGTTAAAAGTTTAAAACTTCCCTGATTTGTCAGCCTTCTAAGCATTTCAATGATGGCAATCCCTAAGTCCCTAACTATATACACTCATTCAGTTTGCATACCTGCAACGCAGGTTTTCTGCAACAGTAGAATCTCTTTGCAAGAGGTCCTAGCTGATCCTGAGGAGTGCACACCTACTAAGAAAACTGAAGTGCTATAATCAGTATTTTTCAAAATGGAAATACTTTCCACACCAAGGGGAGAAGAATAAATGGATTTGGAGTTTCATAATGTAAACTCCCTCTCTTCAGCATCGATACAAACCATACTACAGGATCTGTAGCTTAATCTGCATTCAGCTGATTGCTGTTAAGCTATTTAAACTGAAGCAATTGCTTCAGTGAAGTTCCTAATGAATATTTGTTCACACCAGAGGAGCCTTATCACAGTTAGCAGTAACTCATCATTTAGCATATATGTGGGCAAGGTCAGCAGAAATAACAAGACCTTGGACATGAATTTGAGTCTTGGCCTCTGGATGAAAATAGTCATTTTTTATCGTTCATTGATCCTAAAGCACTTTTTGCAAGGGAGCAAAACTGTACCTTTTTTACCAATGGGCAGAAATTAGGTGAGGGAGAGGATGTGTTTCTGGCTTATTTTAACACTGCAGGACAGTGTCAGTGGCTAGAGAGAGAAATCACAACTATTAGCTTCCAGCCCTACAGCCTGGCCTTTCAGCCAGGCTGTCTCCTTCCAGAGCATGACAGCACCGATTGCCCAGTATCCATGGATGCCAAAAGATGAAGAAAAACTCCTGGGGTGGAATTTCTCATGCCAGTGCTTTTAAGTGTCCAAATGTTTTTGGAAATGTAATCCACAGGCACCCAAGCAGAATAGCTTTGAAAACTTCCCCACATCCTATTGATGAGCAAAGGCATTTCATTTTCAGACAATAAATTTTCCATCCTCTCTGAGCTTTATGTGTTTAGCAATACTGATTAGTAATTCTTTTTCAAATTATTGTGTTCCCAACTTACATGAATGAATCTGTCTATATATTCTGTGACCATGAACTAGAATAATTTTATTCATAATTTATATTACGGTGATGTCTAGAGACTGTAAGAAGGAAGGAAGCTTCATTATCCTAGGTGCTATCCAGGCTGCCAGGAAGACATACTCTCTTGCTCTGTGAGTTTACAACTTAATTTATGAAAAAGAGCATTAGGGCTGGTGAAGGAGAAAGGTTCTTAAGAAGCTGTGACCTAATTTGCAATTCTGATTTTCCATGCCTTCTTGCAATGATGATGACCCTCTTTTGAAATATCTGGGGTTTTTGTTCTTATGTGGCAAAACAAGACATGGAAGCATGGGCAGGGGAGCCCTACTCTCTCTGCAGAAGACACATTTGACTGGGAGTTCGTTATATTGTCTACTTGCAGACAATTGGAGAGAAATGTGAGACAATACAGCTGAGAGGGCCTCGCCAAACCATCCGGACTTTGTGGTAGCCCCATACGAGGGTTTTATTGCCATCAGTCAATCAACCAGCATGTTTGGCCTAACTTGTGGGTTTTTTTCCCTCAGGCAGTTGATGACATTAGATTGGTGTCATGTTAACATGGCTCGCTGAGCTATGCAAACAAAAGTTTAGTCTTGATTTGTGTAAGCGGCTACCGCAACATGCAAGCAAAAGGGATAAATGAAAGGAATTAGGCATAGGGTTTGTTTTGTGATGGAATGATCCGGAATGGCACACCAAAATATATTTTGGAAAGAAAAGAATATTGCAAGTACTTATAGTGTTTGATTGGTAAAAAACACTCTTGACTTGGCATTCTGAACCATCCTTTCACACAAAATTAACCATGGCTGGACCTGTAACTTCACACTTATGCCAAAATTTAATAATAGGACTAGGGGACATCAAATAACAGTAATAGGAAGCAAATTCAAAATAAACAGAAAAAAGTAGTTCTTCACAAGCAGAATTCCTTGACAAAGGATGTAGATTCAGGAAGTGTATCTAGATTCAGGAAGTGTATATAGATTCCAAGAAAGACTGAAAAGATTAGAGAAGTCATCTGAAGATCAACAAATCCTGATCATGCTCAGAAAATTTCTAACGTTAAAGAATGTGAATGCTGAGAAAGTATTAGGGGAAAACACTACAATTGCTTGTCCTCTTTTACACCCTTTCTTAAGCCTCCAGTTCTCATCAGCGTTGGAAGCAGTATACAGGACCAGGAGAACCTTTGATCCGACTTGCCACTTTCGAATACATTTCATGTTCGTAACAAACAAACCAAGATTATTTGGATTTTTTGCTTTTGGAGGGTTTTTTTGTCTTCTCCCTCCCACTAACCAGGAGGCAAAATCATAGCTCTTCATGTGAACATGTAGATGACAGATTTTGCACACTATCATCTCATACACAGGCTAGATGTCTACTTGCAAGTACATGGATGAAATTAAAGATCATCCTTGGATCACAGCAAAAAAAAAAGTACTCCATTTTTTTCTGCCAGGTCAGAGCTCTGCCTTCCTCTATTAAAAGTGCATATCAGTGTTAAGGGAAATGTCATAGAATTTGAATAAAAAGCCTACCAGAGTCCACAAGTTACATAGGTCAAATGCACTTAATCCTGTATCACCATGCCAAAAGGATGAAAAATTACAGCTTTTTTCAGTTTGATCTGGTAGGAAATACATAAAACTCTGCTATTCTTTTTTTACAGCAAGAAATGCATTTCTGTAGCTGTGGTTGGTTGTGCTAAAAGAAAGGGAAAGGAAAGGAAAGGAAAGGAAAGGAAAGGAAAGGAAAGGAAAGGAAAGGAAAGGAAAGGAAAGGAAAGGAAAGGAAAGGAAAGGAAAGGAAAGGAAAGGAAAGGAAAGGAAAGGAAAGGAAAGGAAAGGAAAGGAAAGGAAAGGAAAGGAAAGGAAAGGAAAGGAAAGGAAAGGAAAGGAAAGGAAAGGAAAGGAAAGGAAAGGAAAGGAAAGGGAAAAGAAAAGAAAAGAAAAAAGAAAAGAAAAGAAAAGAAAAGAAAAGAAAAGAAAAGAAAGAAAAGAAAAGAAAAGAAAAGAAAAGAAAAGAAAAGAAAAGAAAAGAAAAGAAAAGAAAAGAAAGAAAAGAAAAGAAAAGAAAGAATGCAGGTTAATTCAGCTTCCAAACCACCACGATATACCACAAAGCCCTCAGTTGCTTTACGCACAGCCTTCACCTCGAGAGACACTAACAATTTTTTTTCTTGCGTCTAGGTGATGATTAATACACAGGCTCCAAATACACAAAGGGGTAATAAAACACTCTATGCCATGCACACATATTGGATTGAATTCATCATTCCTTGAAGGTGTTGAAGGCACTGCCAGCAGCTCTTCCTGGGAAACAGCACTTCTCCTGAAATGTAATGTTCTGCTTATGACAGGGACACATTTTTAAATTTAAAAACCCCCTAAAACTCAAAACAAAACCTTGAAGGAAATACCATTGGACAATTTCATTAGACATTTAGTAGCCCAGAAATAAAATACTTGCTCAAAGAAGGTGCTCAGTCTCACTGGGCAGGACCTGTGTTACCACAGAGAAATGTCTCTTCAAAAATGTTCCAGTGGAAAAGCAGACAGTAAAGAGAGGAACAAGGAGACTCCTGCTCATAACCACACCCAAGGGACACCCGACCCCATTCATCTGGGAACTAAACCAGCAGGACCTCACATCACTTCTACTGCAAGGAAGCAGATGAACTGCACTAGTGTACAAGGGCGAGAAGATAAGCGGGTCTCTTTTGAGCCACCACTCCAGGGCATTGTTACACTAAGTTATCACAGAAATGTCTTCTGCTCTTGCTGACCCTTCTCTGCTTTATTAAGCAGTCCCTGTGCTGGAAGCCTGAATGGCCAGAGATCCTTACCTGCTAGTGAAGAACCACCCGTGACCACAGGCAGTTAGTGCCGGTCCATGCAAATCACTGACAGCATTAAGCATAAGAGGTTGATCTCCTCACCACCTCATTAAATAAGTCAGCTTTAACAGTATCCCCAAATTTGGCCAGACAGAGAATTTTTTTTTTTAGAAGTGAGAGATTGATCACTCAGGCAAAAGTATATCTCGCAAATTCAGATATGTAGAAGGGCTCCTTTTCTTCATGTCTGCTTCTCCCAGCATCATTATCGGAATTGATGAACTACAGGATGGTAGCACCTTGGGAGCCCCAGCTGTCAAATCACAGCTCTACCTGCTAAATTCTGTACAAACAAAAGATCAGCCTGTAAGAGTTTCACTTAATCCTAGACATCTACCTATGCCCTCATCTAGGAAGAGTCATCCTGCTCTCCCTCCCTAGGCTCTACAAAACAATAAGCATGTTTAAGGACCAATTCCTCTAGCCACAGGTAACTGTCTATGCTAGGATGAAGTAAATCACACATAGAAGCCCTTATTTCTCTGCAAAGGCTATGAGCAGAGTGCAGGGCAGACAGCTCAGATAATGATAGATGCCTACATGTAGGCAAATAACACCATCATCTCTGTTCTTAAGGTCTTTAGTCCACAAGACAAACAATTCACTCATGCAAATACTGCCAAGAAGATATTTTCCAAGGATTCCTTTTTAAAGTGCTTCTGTTCTCATTCAATCAAAAAACATCGAGTAATCTTACTGAGCTAAGACCACAGAGCCAAGTAAGAGACAAAGCCAGACACCTTGAGGAAAAAGGCAGCCTTCTTCACCCCCATAAGTGCCTGGATACTATGAAAATCCACTGCTCAGATCAGCAGGAAGACAGTTGTGGAGGTTAACCAGTCATCCTGCTCTGGCTGAGACACCAAAGTGCTGGGCAAGGTGGACTACAGCTGTGCCAATGGGTTGAGGAGAAGCCACAAGTGCAGCCTGAACCCTAAGCACCACCAGCAAGGCACAATTTTTTGCCATGAGACAGGAGACAGTGTGCCCTTACATATCAGTGCCTTGGAAGAGACCAAACTGACCCCTTTGATAAACCCACAAGGTCCTTCCTGGTGAAATAAGGCAGCTTTCCAATCTCTCCTGAGCAGCTTAATGAATCTGAGATTCCTGCAGAGACAATCATTTTGTGTTTTCATCCCAAATATCACAGAGAATACCTGTCATCCAACACCCATGTCCCAGCCTGAATCACAACCTGCATTTTTCTTTTAATACCTATCTTCCTCCGAGCTCATCGTTTGTGTGTTTAGCTAGCAATGCAAATCACCTTGAGGACACAGAAGTTTTGCCTCCTCTGTGTAAAGTATCAACATGTTGGATAGAAGAATGGTTTATCTATTGAGCAGGGCATGGTGATCAGCAGAATCAGGCTGTGAGTGAAAGGAAGATACTTTCATTATTTCAGACCTATGTCCCTGTAATCGGCAGCTCACACTTCAGCTCAGGGAAGTCAACGCCGAGACTACTAGCAGGAACAATCCGGTTCAGACTGTGTGCTAATAGATACAGGCAAAATATGCTTATTAATGTCTAATTAGTCAGCTCTGTATGCACACTGATGGCAGCTGAAAAGATGTGTTGTACATTGAGTTTCAGGAGCCTTCACCACAGGAAACGATATTTTATTATAATGTAGATTTCTGGATTACTTGCAAAAGCCCTTAATGTAGGACAGATCTTTTCATCACTCACTGCCATATCTTAGAGAATAAACTTAGAGAATAAATATTTTAATAGATGAACCAAGGAATTATTAATTCTCTGCTTCTCATGCAGAATATAAAGTGTGTATAATTTCCAGGAGTAGGTGATTGATGGTGCAGCTCAGTGAGAAGCTTTCTTCATTAGACTGAAGTAGACATGCAAAGCATGTGATGCCACAATGGGACACTCAGGCAGGGCAATGCATTGAGCTCTCCAGAAAAAGTATGGGCAGAGAAGGGATGGAGGAATGCTCAGGCAGTATTTTCCTTCACTTGTGTGGATTTCGGACCAGCAACTTTTGAGCAAGTGGAGCGCTCAACACACAGGACTCCCTTATTCTGTCTCAGGTAAACAGTATAAGCTCTTCCCCTGTCAAAAGCTATTTTTTGTCCATTCTTCAACATGGGAAAACATATCTTGAGCCTACCACTTCTTAACAAGTCTTTTTCTATTCCACTCATTGGATTTTTTGGTTTTTAGCATGTCTACAAAAAAAGGAAGCTAGTAATTAAGAATTATAGAAGCCTGAGAGGAGATGTGAGAAAAGCGTATTTTTTCCTGTGTTCAGTTATCTAGAGGGCAGCTGGTCCAATTAGAAAGAGCCATCTTGCAGGGCGATGCCTTTTTGTTCCAGTTCATTTTTGGTTTTGTTGAGAGAGGAGTGTTTGTTTGTTTGTTTGTATTTCTTTGTTTTGGTTTGGGGTTTTTTATGATACGTTACTTTGTAGTGGATTGTCAGGGTTGAAAATATCATGTAAGATAGGTTCCAAGACTCAAAGTCAAACTAATACAAAGTGACAATCAAGAAAGCCTCAAGTCTTCGGAATTAAAACGGTATGCTATCAACATAACGTGAAGCAGGGAGAGCTTATTTCAGTGCAGTCTTTCTGCAGATTCTTTGCATCTGAAAGAGTAAGTCAGATACAGATTTGGCATGAATACATCCCAAAACACATAATGAAAACAAACAGTTGGGATTCTCCAGACTCATGCAAAGGAAATTGTTTGCTGCTTATAAATGTCCTCTTGCTGACATAAACAGGGCTGTTTGCACAGAAGTTGAGGCTCGCTGGGTGAACCCAGCCGTTTCAGGACAAGGAATGGGAATCAGATATATACCCTAAAATTGTAGTTGCAGATGAGGCGAGGCAGTAATGCGAGTGGCAGCAAGAGGAAAAGCCTGCTGCATGCACATAGTGTATCAGCTCATCACGATCTGTGCTTCAAGCTTTGGAGAAAGATTAAAAAGTGAAACTGCAAATGGAAAAATAAATCTCAGGAGTTTTTCTGAAAGGCTGTGTTAGGGTTTTCACTGTGTACTTTTGTTTTATGTTACAGACTAAACAATGAGTCATCTTTAAAGGCTGCTAATTGATTGGGTTAAGATCATGTGACCCACCAACATCATGTGTCCTTTTAATTATTTTATAGAGAAGAAACAAACAGAAAAAAGGTGAAGTTGCAATAGAGGTAACAGAACAGTCCTGTTTATTTATTTAAAGAAGAAAGAGGCACCGTATTATAAGCAGTCAGCCTAAAATGCCCTCTCCTTTAATGTTTCATTTTTGTACTACTCGTTCAGAAGAGTTCAGTATCCTTTAAGAGAGTTGTTCAGTACAGAAGAAGAGGTTAGTCTAGACAGATAAATTGAATAAAAGCAACACAAGCACAGAGTAGATAAAGTATAATTCAGCCTAACCTGCCACAGGGTTTAGTTGCCCTTTGCAAACTTTTTTCATTTAGACTGAAATTTCCAATTCTGCATGTCTGCTTCAGGCTGTGTATATATATACATATATATATACACACAGAGAGTTTCATTCAAAACATATCACCAGTTTCTGTGAATGGGACTAGGCAAAACATGCTGATTTCTCTGCATGGTTCCTCAAGAAGCTTTTTCAGCCACTCTGCAATAGATGTTCAGCTTTGACAGCAAGGCTTCCTCTTGCTTAAGGACTTCCCCAGTGCTGTTAAGAAAACAAAAAAATCATGCCTACATGGGGCTAGGTTATGTGTGCAGGCTTAACAGAGGCTTGTTAGTGCTTTACCTGTCCTGGCTGTGCCCCAGCCCAGGGCTCAGAAAGACTTTTCTTCATCCACAGCCAGAAACTGAACTGAAATTAGGGGAAGGCTTTTTCCAGTGTCCTTCCTACCTGTAAAGAGGGGAAGAAAGCCATCAGGAATCTGGGCCCAGCCGGGGAGGGGAGAGATCCTGAAAAGTATCCTGGAAAGAAAAAACTTGGGGAAGAGGAGAACAGAGATACATCAATTCATCTAAAAATAGGTTACAAAATGAAAGAGAAGAGTGAATACAAACAAAAAGGCTTCTGGAAAGTAAAGACCAAAAGATTTCAACAGACCCATTCCCATTTTTTCTCCAAAAAAATCCTCCTTATATTTTGAGATACAGGTAAGAGTGAAACATGTCCTTTTTTTGACAAATCATGAATTCTCATAGAATAGGACATGTAGTTTTCACTATGCTCTAGTCAGCTCTTTGTGTGGCATTTAGTGTTCCCCTAGCTCCAGTTCAGAATCCTTCACAACCCCCAGAAAATGAGGAAATGGTGTTCCCTCTCTATTAAAGACCAAGAAATGGGGTAGAGAGGGGATTAAGTGAGAAAAAAATATCCATTAATCTGGATTTCTCATTTGTAACACCCTGTGATCTGGTACCTCCTACCTTCAAAGTGCAGCTGCTGGTGTTCATTTGCAGCTGTGAATGCTCAGCTCTTCTGCAAATCACATCCGAGGCTCAAGACAGGTTCTCAGAAAATAAGCAGCACACAAGAAACCAGCACTTCAGTGGCCTATCCAGATTTTCTAAGAGGCTGCAGCCTTGCCTCCTCCTCTGCACAGAAAGCTCAAGACAGACATTCTGGTCTGAGTAGCATCACCCTCACTACTGAATGAAGACACAGAATTTATGGTCTCACGGGGGATCCTTTTTATGGTATTTCATGGTCAGTTGGCAATAAATACAGCTGGCCCTGTGATTAATTTTTCCAGTGCACTTGTGTGACAGCTGGATTGGGAGCTGGCTTCTTGCTCCCTATTTCTGCGCCCAGTGCTAAAGTGGTTTGAATACACCGTGACCTAGAGGTGCTTCCAGAGCCAAGGCAGACCTACTAATATATAAAGATAGATCTCTCTGAGATTCTGGGTGACACCTTCCAGGCAGATAAATTCATTAAACTACACTGCCTTGCAAAACCACCTCATCCACTAAACCAAGGAACAAATTCTGAATTCTCAAATGAAGTGTGACAGCTCTGCTAACACAAGAATACATTGTTATCTCTGGTGAATAAACTGAAAATCTAATGTATCTGCTGAGGGAAAAAAGCCTTTGGAAAGGCCTCCTGTCTCATGATATTATCCAACAGAAATCCTAGTCTACCCTAGCTGCAAACTTCGGAGGTGCAAAAGACAGAAACAAACAACAGGATGAAATGAGACACTTGACTCTCTGAGGATTTATATACACAAAATTAATTTCATTGCTGGGTTTAAAAGTATTTTATTTGCTGTCAGGGAAAGATATTGATCCAAACACTTCTTTTTTGGAACACAGTAGAAGTTCAGTGCCATGTCTTAGGCTAAGAGGTAACCCGGTGCAGAGTTAGGCTCTGAGTATTTACTTTCATTTTGCCCTTTAGTGTTACTTTAAACAGAAGGGAAGAGCAAGTTTTCCTTCAATAGCTCTTGTATCTTTGCTGAGATTATTGGGTTAGGTCCTAAGAAAATTGGGATTTGAATAAATCATATTATGCTCAGAGTAAAAGTGTGCAAACACAGTTTCACATTTTGATTCCAAAACATCTTGAAAAATTAAGGAATTAGAAGCCTTTCACCAAACAGCCAGAGAATTAGGGATGCTGAGAAGTGGAATTCACCAGTTCAAGGCTCCCTACCTATCCTGAAGTGGGGGCCAGAAAGTACATAGAAACAAGCTTCAGACCGTTTGATGGTAAATAAAGTTGTATGAAACTTCTGCAATGAAACCCCAAACCAAGCAGGTAACTCAGCAGAATTTTGATTTTCTTATAGCCACTATACTTGGTCAACACACTCCAAAACATCCACCCGGGTTCAGAGACTGTCTCACAACTTTGGCTTGTGGCTTGAGTAAACCAGAGCTGAGTTTCAGTCAAACACTCCTATTTATAGTTTCCGGCAGACACCAGGCCAAACTCAGTGGTTTTGCATGGTTTCCATCTGAAAGACAGCAAAAATTGGCCATTTCAGCTGATTTTTTGCTTTGGTTTTTGGAGCAGAGGAGAGGAAAAAGGGAAGGTTCATTCAAAAATTGAAGCAATGAGCAAAAATAAGAGTCTACGAACCTCACCAGCCAAAACTACGAAAGGTTGACATAAAGCTCTGGGAACAGAAACCGCGGCGATTTTCCTGTCTCCCATGGTAAGCAGAGACTATGTGGTGAGTGATAGTGCTGTAGGAAAATGTCTGAGAGTAGCTCCACAAACAGGAGGTGGATTGAATGGACAAGAAGCCAACTGATTGCTGCTGGCTGGATCCTGTCCTCCTACTTTAAGAACTTCTGCTGAAAAATCAGTAACACAAGCATCGGCAGCAAAAGCCTTTACAGTCTGCACCTCTCAGCTGTGAAACCCCAAAGCACGCCAAGAGGAAGCCATGTGGTCTTCTCAGTGGTTGGAATAAAAATATGGGAAGCCTGGAGGTACTGAGCCACTGACTCAGAGTGTGACTGTAAGGGAGTCACTCCACCTTGTTGTCCTTCAGTCATACTAGTCCAAATTCACTTAAAAAGTAGGAATCACTAAAAAAAGTACCAACTCTGACTAACCTATTTGTTGAGTCATCATACATGTGATGTTTCTGGAACCTTTCTTTCCGAACACCTTTCCAAAAAGATAATCAACCTAGCTCAGGTTCATAATGCTGGAAAGGGAGCTCTTTTTAAAAGAAACTAGAAAATGCCAACAGAAGCTATCTGTGAAGGCAAAAATGACCTACAAGTCCAGATGCTGTTTTCCAAAGGGACATCTGGAGTCACTGTTATTTTACTGTTGCTCATTTACAATCGATTATTTTCTATCTCATCATCATTTTCAAAGGGATGGAACCAAACATACCAGAATGAGAAACTGCTGAAAGGTACTTGCTAAAACAGAAGACGTCAAGATACACTTTTTTTCCTTTCCTCCAACTGGATAGAAAGTCAGTGAAGCTGAATTATATTATCATGCATTTATCTTACATTTCTGTACTGAAAGGTACACAGCAATTTGGCAAGCATTAAAAAGACTTCATTAAAACTTAACTGAAAAAAATGAAGTAAAATGGTGTTATTCACACAATGTAATGGCATGAACAGAAAACACATTAAAAGTGTCAAGCCCATTCTCCTTCTCTGATCCCAAGAGTATTCTCCCAAAGTCATGACTCTGTCTCACAGGCAATGCACAAAGAAATGGGGGCAGACACAAAAGCTATATCCATATTAGAAAACTAAATACAGGCTGACCGCTGGGTTAAGAATCCCAAGCACCATGACCTTTTGCGCTGGCTTCAGCTTAAGAGGAGTTCAGGCACAAAACATGCCTCTAGTGGGCTAAGGAACAGGCAAGCTATAGATATCTGTTGTAGCATGCCCTTCCCGATCCTTCCAGGTATTACAAACAAAAGCAATTGACCACACCAAGGTGCCAAACCTGCCCTGTATTAGACTTCCCAAAGAGTGTGAGTACATGCAGAAACGTATGCCACCTCCTGCTTTGTTCTCCTGACCACACATTTGAGGCAGTGCTAAACAAAATATTCTTAAGATAATTAATACAAAATGTTAATCTCTCTCAAGGAGACTCATTTTGGTCCTAATCAATGGATATAATTGTAATGTGTGGTTGTCAGCTAGGAAGATTAATCAGGGGAAAGAGCAAAAATAAATGTTAATGTATTTCTGTAAGGATAGAGGTTACCAAAATGTATTAGATGACATGAACCACTAGAACTACACGTGCTACTTGAACACAGTGTGGTGCCAAAGAGTCAGGCAACTCACCCCCTGCATAAGTAGAGCACAGCTGATGAAGGTAGAAATCACAAAAAAACCCTGATTCAGCTGTAAAAGGAATTCTGAATGTCATCTAGTATAACCCCTGAGCAAAGCAGGACTAGTGCTGAAGTTAAGCCAGGCTATCCAGCTGAGTTTTGGGTATCTCCAAGGATGGAGATTGCACAGCTTCTCTGGACAGCCTTCTTCACCTCTTAAAAAACCCTGCAAAATCCTTTTTCCTTCTACTGAGCTGGCACTTCCCTTTCTGCAGCTTGGGTCTGTTGTCCCTTGTCTTCTTTCCGTGCATCTCTGAAAAGGGTCCAGCACCACCTTTTTACATCTGCTATTCACCTTTTTACACCTGCTACTAAGTTGGTGTGAGCTCCCCCAAAACCATCTGTACTCAGGCTGAACATGCCAAGCTCCCTCAGCTTCTCCTCATATATGGTATGCCCCAGTCTCTAGCCAGCCCAGTAGCCCCTCAGGCTTGCTTCACTTTCTCAGCAATCCTGCAGCCCTGCAGTGAGCAGTGGCCCAGCCATAGTCAACACTGAATCACAGGAAGATTTAGACTGAATGGAACCGTCAGGGATAGGTGCTGGTGTGGGTCCTGCTCTCTCGTCAACAGCAGCATCATTCACTGATGTAGCTGCTGCTGCTACTTTTGGTGTTTGAGAACCCTTATTCTAGGGTGGAACCTTCTAAAATATGCCCAGATCCCCTTTCTGACACAGGAGAGGTATGCTGCTGGTACTTGTACTAACAAACAAAGAAGGTCTGGTTGGGAATGTGAAGGTTGAGGGCAGCCTTGGCTACATTGACCAGGAGATGGAGTTCGAGATCATGCAAGGAAGAAACAGGGCAATAAGTAGGATTGCAACCCTGGACTTCAGAAGAGTTAACTTTGACCTCTTCAAAGACCTACTTGGAGGAATCTCATGGATTAGGACTCTAGACCGTAGGGTGACCCAAGAGAGTGAGTTAATACTCAAGCACCACTTCCTCCAAGCTCAAGATTGGTGCATACCTATAAGTAAAAAATCAAGTGGAGGATGCAGGAGATCTGCATGGATGAGCAAGGAGCTTCTGGGAAAAATCAAATGGAAGAAGGACTTTTACAGTAGGGGGGAAAGGGGACTGGCCTCGTGGGAGGAATATAGGAATGTTGTCAGAATATGCAGGGATGAAATAAGGAATTCTAATGCCCTCTTGGAATTAAATCTAGCGAAAGATGTCAAGGACAACAAGAAGGGCTCCTTCAAGTACATCAGTAGCAAAAGGAAGAGCAGGGAAAATGAGGGCCCACTGCTGAAAAATGTGGATGCCCTGGTGACAGAGGATACAGAGGAAGCAGAGTTACTGAACTCCCGCTTTGTTTCAGTCTTTAATGCTAAGGCTGGCCCTCAGGAATCCCAGACCCTGGAGGTAAGAAAGAAAGTCCGGAGGAAAGAATACTCTTCCTTGGTCAAAGAGGATTGGGTTAGAGATCATTTAGGCAAGGTGGACACCCACAAACCCTTGGGACTCCATGGGATGCATCCACGAGTGCTGAGGGAGCTGGCAGATGTTATTGTTAAGCCACTCTCCATCACCTTTGGTAGATCGTGGAGAATAGAAGAGGTGCCTAAGGACTGGAGGAAAGCCAGTGTCACTCTGGGCTTCCAAAAGGGCAAGAAGGAGAACCCAGGAAACTACAGGCCAGTTAGCCTCACCTTCATCCCTGGAAAGGTGATGGAACAGTTCATTCTGGAGGTCATCTCAGCATGTGGAGGAAAATAAAGTTATCAGAAGTAGTCAGCATGGTTTCATCAAGGGGAAATTAGGCTTGATCAAGCTGATAACCTTCTATGATGGTGTGACTGTCTGGGTAGATGAGGGGAGAGCAGTGCATGCTGTCTACCTCGACTTCATCAAGGCTTTTGGCACTGTCCCCCACAACATCCTCTTAGGGAAACTTAGGAATTGTGGGTTAGATGAGTGGAGAGAGGTCAGTTGAGAACTGGCTGAATCACAGAGTTCAGAGGACTGCAATCAGTGATGCAGAGTCTAGTTGGAAGCCTGTAGCTAGCAGTGTTCCCCCAGGGTCAGTACTGGATCCAGTCTTGTTTAACATCAATGACCTGGATGAAGGGATGGAGCGTACCCTCAGCAAGTTTGCTGATGATGCAAAACCGGGCGGAACGGCTGACTCACCAGAAGACTGTGCTGCCATTCAGCGAGACTTGGACAGGGTGGAGAGTTGGTCAGACAGGAACTGAATGAAGTTCAATAAGGGCAAGCGTAAGGTCCTTCAGCTAGGGAGGAATAACCCAATGCACCAGTACAGGTTAGGGGTTGACCTGCTGGAAAGCAGCTCCACAGAGAAGGACCTGGGAACCCTGGTGGACGATTTAACTATGAGCCAGCAATGTGCCTCTTTAGACAAGCAGACCAGTGATATTCTGGTGTGCATTAAGAAAAATGTGATCAGCAGGTGGAGCGAGGAGGTTCTCCTGCCCCTCTACTCTTCCCTAGTGAGGCTGTATCTGGAGTACTGTGTCCAGTTCTGGGCTCCTCAGTTCAAGAGAAACAAGGAACGACTAGAGAGAGTCCAGTGAAGGGCTATGAAGATGATGAGGGGACTGGAGCATCTCTCTTACAAGGAAAGGCTGAGACCTGGGTGTGTTTAGCCTGGAGAAGAGAAGAATGAGAGGGGATCTTATCAATGCTTATAAATATCTAAAGGAGGATAGAGGATAGAGCCAGTCTCTTTTCAGTGGTGCCCAGTGATAGGACAAGGGGCAACGGGCACACACTGAAACACAGGAAGTTCTGTCTGAACATAAGGGAACACTTCTTTATGTTGAGGCTGATGGAGCACTGGAACAGGTTGCCCAGAGAGGTTGTGGAGTCTCCTTCTCTGGAGACTTTCAAAACCTACCTGGACACATTCCTATGCAATCTGCTCTAGGTGAACCCATTATAGCAGGGGCGTTGGACAAGATGATCCAGATGTCCCTTCCAACCCCTACCATTCTGTGATTCTGTGATCTTGCAACTCCCTGTAGCTGCTCAAAACCTCTCTGCCTTCACATGCACGCCTGAACACAAGACACAGGATCTTCATATTTAAAGGTTTTGGTAGCATGTGTCTTACTCTGTGGGAGTCTATTTATAGCTCACTGGTGCTCACAGCACTGGCCTGTTTGTACTGCCCACTGGTCATGTAACCTGGCTCTTGCCCAGGATGGTGTTACTGGAAGACATTGGGTATCCTGGCTATGCTTTGAGAAGTGGCCAAGAGGCAGCTGAGAACAGTAAAGAACATAAAATGGACCTTTACCCTTCCCAAATTGTAGGGCTGGCTGGGCAGTGATCTGGTCCCCAGAGTATTTCTGTTTCCATTTACCTCAGCTCAGAAGCAGAGCAGAGGAAAATTCCTGGTCATACACACACTTGGGGAAGCAACTAAGCTGGACATCTCTCCTGACACTAATACAACATCTAAACCAGAAAACCACGTGCAGGTTTAGGCGACTAACTCCCACCCCTTGCATGGACTGAAGGACATGGAGTGCAGCAGTCTCCCACCTTCCCAGGGAAGACTTTGGGGACTGTCCACCCTCCCAGAGCCATGCTGCTGGCTTGCACACCATCTCAGGCAGTCTTGCCATCTTATTTCTCCAACAGCCACATTTTCATCCTCCCTTTCACCCCTTTATCCATCTGCAAGAAACCTCTTCCCTCTCTCTCAAACACTTACCCCTCTGGACTCCACTCCTTCCTCTGTTCTGTTCTTAGGAACAACTAATCAGGGTAATGTTTACATGGTGAGAGCCAGGTGAGACATATCCCACAATAGTGCTTGTACCTCATTGTGGTCTCAAAATTTCTAAAATAATTTTCTATCACTGTTTTTTCCAGGGCAAGGACTCCCATGGTTTCTTATGCTGGCATTAATGCAGCTTTTAGCTGCCTGAGAAGAACAACGTGTATGTACACAGCAGAGAATCAGGTCCCACATATTTATTTAGTAGATTAAAGATCTTAGATTAGTCAAAAAGACCCAAATGTCAAGGGGAAAAAGGACTGCATGGCATAACTCTCAAAAATAGCCAGATTCCAATTACTGTAATTATATCTTTCAAAGGTAAGGTATGAAAATTATCACTTTAACGAGGGAACAAGGAAAGCAGCAAGAACAGTACCTTATTTCTCATCTTATCTTTGTCTCCATGCCATTGTAGTGAATTGCCATGATTACATTTTGTTACAATCTTTTCCTTTTTCTCACCACTCTCTAAGGATGTAAGGCTGGGTGAACAAAGCAGGGTTATCAACACAAATTCAATTTCACAAACTCCTAAAGAGAAATATTTATGAAAATGCAGACTTCAGAAAGAACAGACTCCTGTCTAACTTTCCTTTATGCATTTGATAAGTGCATGAAAAAGAGCAGAGGTTTCAGTGTTGGGGTTTTTTTGTTGAGGGGATGGGGATGTAGGAATATTAAAGGCATAAATATGCCTCCTGCAGAAGGAAGTTTTGTTTGGCAAAACATGCCTTATTCTCCAGGTTTTTCTCCTTCCTGCCTTCCTGAAACTTCCCCATGACTTCTAGATCTTCCTTCGCTTGAGCAGCTAGTGGTGGCTCCAGCCATTAATGCAGTTTCCTCTCACAGGCAGCGTGTTCCTGCACTGGCTGCCGCTGAGCTCCCCACCAGCTCATGCTTTCCTCCCAACTCAACAGTGTCTCCTGCACTATGAGTTGCACTTCATATAACCTCATCCCATTAAATGGTGCCTCTGCCAGTGAAAGCAATACTTTTCTTTTTACCCTTTTGTTGAACATTAATGACACCAAATTAACTTGGGATTTACTTTTTTTTCCAGCAAACTCAGTTCCTCAACTCAATACAAGGCCTTCATCCTTTTCAGCAGCTCAGGAACATTCTGTAGACTTAATCCCACGAAGTGGAGAGCACCAAGTATATTTCATGTCCATTGGGCATGAGGCAGCCTCAGAGTGCAGGAATCAGGCACAATCTGGCAATACCTTCCCTGTGGCAGAGTCGTTCCAGGAAGTTTTTTTCTGAAAGCCTCCGTCACTCTAAAAACAATCACAGGCAGAATTGCTGTCATTTTCTTTTTTGGTGTCAGGACCAAAGACACCAGAAGAGAGGAGGAGGAAGCTTGGGAGAGGAGGAAGTTAAGGGAAAAAGAGACATGAGGAGAAATAATGATGGAGAACAAAGAGAGGAAGGGGTGTGAGGGTTACGGGCTCAGGCATGAATGGGTAGGTAACAGGAGAAGACCACCAAGCAGAGCAACCCTGACAGCACCCATCATGCACAGAAGGCATCTGGGTTGGTGGTCACTGTCTGACAGTATCCCTCTTGGATATGCAAATGGGCAAGGGAAGGAGTCTAGTCCCACAGGCTTGGTTATAACCTCACTAGGCATCACAGACAGACAGTTTGATGAAGGTCAGGAGAAGGCAGATGATGACATCCTGTGACTTGAGAAGATCTTGGATAGGGAGGGCACAGATGAAGAGGTGACCTCTTAGCAAAAGGTGGTGTGGCAGCTGTGAAAATGACTGTAACACCACATGGTTGGGGCAAGCATGTTCCCAGTCCCTGCTTGGCCTGGAGGCACCTGAGTCAGGAAGTCCCGGAGATCTAATGCACCAATCACCTCTGCTCTGCAGAGGATTTTCCATCCATTCAATGTCCCCTGCAAGCAGCACCAGGCCAGGCCAGAGGTGATCCTTGTGGTGGTACCTTATCTTCACTTGTGTCTGGGCAAGACCTGAGGGTGACGGAAAGGAGACACCAAAGACAAGCATACAAGGGCGTACATGGAGGAAAAGAGTCACCTACTGCTGTACATTGGTGAGTAGGGAAAGCACCATCAGTGATGCCACTAGCAGAAACCCTTGGGATTTTTTTTGCATGCTTCCAACCCCTCCAGATGACTTCTGGGGAATTCACAACTACACATAACCTGACATAGAAATGGGACTGAACTTAGAACAGACATAGCAAGAAACCTGTTTTGTTGTTATGAAACTTCCTTCACATTTCTCTGTCTCTAGTGAAAGCGCTGCAAAGAAAAGACTTCCTGAGGTGAGGTAACTCTATGGACTCAGCTTCCTAATTCAAATAATTCACAGAACTAGCAATGACCAAGACAGAAATAGGGTTATTAACATTGGTTTGGACTTTGATGGAACAATCTGATGACTGATTTTCAGCCTTTATTTGAAGTAGAAATTTGTAGTCATAAATGCTGCATTTCAAGGTAACCCTGCTTAAATTAAACCAGACAGTATTGAACTCTCCTTGGAGCTTTTAAAATTAATGGCAGAAGACTTTAGCAAAGCCTTTTTTCCCCACTTCTAAACTGTGTTAAGTGTGGAATTAGTGGTTTTAAAAAAAGGGGGGGAAAAAAGGCAATTTAAAAATTCTAAGTGTTGAAACTCATACAGAGCACTTAGCTTCTCCAGTAATGCCAGACAACTCCTACACATACCGGGTCAGGGTAATATGGGTCAGAAATAAAATATGCAGATAAAAGCTCAGTTATAAAATATAGACATAATGTTTAATACAAGTAAAAGTATGAATGTGTTGGCCAGAATTCCAAGCAGACAAGAATGAGATGAGAAATGAAGTGTGTATTTCAAACAACCATTTGAACTTCAGTATGGATGCAGTAGCTTTTTATTTGAAGTCTTGAAATAAAGGATGTCTGCCTTCTGAGAAGTTCTGTTTCAGCACAGCAAGGAATGACGACCTTGACACAGAAATCTTTAAGTAAAATTTTCTGCTCTTTGTTTGCTGGAGCTCAGACTTAAGGATAATACAGCTACCTTCCAGCCTTACAGCCTTTGAATCTTCGCATATAGATATATGTATGCAGAGTGTATCTAAAGCTCTCCATCTAGTGGCAGCTGTAAAGAGCCGTGTCATACGTTGCTCACTTGGCCAAGGTTCAATAAGATTATTACTGTGCACTGCACGTGTACTGCATGTGCACGTACAGATATGAAGCAGCACTACCAACACAAAGCCAGTCTCAGCTTACTGTCCAACACTCTCTTTGTTGATTGCCTCCTCCTAGCTGGGATAGGGGCAGACACAGCCTTTTCCTGTTGCCAGTAATAATTACAAGGGGACAAAAGGCTAAAGATTTATTAACTTCCTCATGGCATTCTCACCCTACAGGTGCCTTCTCTTTGAAATAAGTAAGTTCTCTGAATCTTTGTTAATGTGGATGTCCAAATGCCAGAGTCAGTGCAGGTGAGATAATGGGACACAGTGAAGCAGGGATGAGAGGACGACCAAAGATCCTAAGCAACTCTGTGGACCAGTGTTTCTAAAAAACACTTTTACAAGGACCAGAGAGAGTATGTGAGGGAAGAAGAAAAAGGGAGGAAGTCTACAGGGAAAGAAATAAACACTTCTCATCCAAACTTTTTTTTGTGTTCATTTATAAACTAAACTAAGCAAAACCTCTCTGGAGTTCCATCATGGTCACTGAGCTGGTAAATGCCAGGTCTAGGGACTTATCAGAGAGTGTAGGATTAACATTGTTCCTTCATCGATGTTTCCAAAGTGGATTTTTACATAGCTGGAGGTTAGTTCTGAAGCAGTGACCAAAGTTAAGAGTGTATCCAGCCCTGATGACAATCAGATATTCCCCTGAGAAGTACGGGCACAAATGTCCTCTCCAACAGAGCTCTCTCTGGATTTGGTGGAAGACAGCCCCAAATAAGGAGCGAAGGACCCTGCAAAACCATCTGCAGTCCCACAGGCTGTTAGCCAGTTTTTGTGCAGCTGATCGTTGGCTTGCTTTCAGATTTTCCAGCTGTTTGATTGGATTTATTTTTTTTCCCCCCAAGCTCTTCAGCTGATGGATTTACACACTGGCCAGATGGTCCCAAGCTGAGACTGGTTATCTTGCCTCCCTCTGCTTCCTCGTTGTGCTGTTTCTCCAGAATTCAAGTTGCCGTCTGCCAGTCTCTCTTTTCTAAACTCTGTTGCCTTGTGTTTTTTCACATAAAGATAATCTCACACAACCTTTACACGTCCCATCACTAGCTTGATGCATGACTGGCTGAGAAACAGTAAGAGCAATGAAATCACTTGTAGGTGTCAAGGAGCACAACAGCACAACAGCACCCCATCTCTGACTCCATTCAGGGAGTAATACTTGACTCTACCAGAGGAGAAGCACTTCCTTTCCAAATGCTACAGGTGGGACCCACTTACCTGAGATCATCTAAAAGCATGGTGTCAAAATTTGACATGGTCAGGAGAGGGAGAAGTAAGCACTATGGAAGGCAGTTCTGCTGGTGTATCTTAACTAACTTAGGAGCTGAAGAACCTCCCTCAGGGGTTTCTCAACCTTGTTTTTGCCTTTGTATTTGTGTTTCTCTTACATCAGCCTTAAAGGGAGAATGGACTCCTTGATGACTAACCTTGGGCAGAGGAATGCCATCCTAGACTGGAGGGGCATTGATCAAAATATTCAGAAAAGCTGTCTGGATGGCAGACAGGCAGATTTCTCAGCACAACTTTTTTAGTGAGCTCTACACTGTGAAATGAAACACTTTACTCAACATGCTGAGTCTTCTGGAATTTTGTTTCTGGAACTATATAGTAAGTATATTGTCCTTTGCATAAAAATAATAGTTCAATACAAAGTTACAAGATATGCACATCCATACAACTTCAGAATGACAAAGAAGCAGCAGAACTTCAAGTATTATTAGTAAATGGAAGAAACATGAATATTGGAGGCAATGTAAATTCAATGTTGTTTGTTTTTTTCTTACCACAACACAACCAGTGAGCAAGAAACCAGATTATAAACAGAACAAGAAAAGAAATCCGTGCAGCTTATTTCAACATTAAAGAGCTTGCCCCTTCTGCCCACTCTCTCCCTAGGGGAAAATAACTGCTCCTGAGGCAATAACGTTTGGATATCCAGAAAAATCATTGCAAGTTACCCTTTACAGAGCTGTGCAGAACTGCATAAGGGCATGATTCAATAGACGGAGGTGAATTTTTTTCTTGCCATCAGTCTCTCCTATCTTAAATGTTTGAGCTTTAGGATGATTATGTGGCTTGACATTTCCACTCTGATGACAGATAGAAGAAGTTATGCTTCTGAGAGCTATCCCTTCTTTGGTGCAGTGTCCAACTCTTCCCTGCATATACATGATCCTTCCCTCTAAGCTACGAACATGTGTACAAGCAGCAGATAGCTGCTAGGACTCCTACACAAAAAGCATCTTGGCTGCCTTTTGACCTGCTTCTGCTCCCTTTAAACTCAACAGAAAAATTCCCCTTAATTCTATATGAGCGGGAACTAACTTGCTGGCCTTCTCCATGTGCATCTCTTGGGTGGTCTTTTTTCTTTTTTGACTCTAATGGGGTTCCCTGGTCATCTTCAGTGCTAAGACCTGTGGCAGCATCCTTTAGTTTGGATTTTCCAGTTTACAAGGGGTCACAACACAGCTTCTTTCACAATATTCAAATTAAAAATGAAAAAGTTGGGAATAAAATAAAAAAGAGCAGGAGGGGAAGGGAAGGACAAAGACAGTCTTTCAGTCTCACTGAGTGTCTATTGCCCAGTTTTTCTCCATTTTTTCCACTGCGGTTTTTTATTTTATTTTCCTAGTCAAGAGAATTTCTATTTGTATATTATTCATTTACTGGTTTATTACCCTCAAAATATGAGATCTTAATTTCAACTTATGGATTATTTGGGTTTTTTCTTTAAAACACATGAAACGGAATCTGAAAGAGTATTTGTGTTCTTATTGTATCTATTAGAAATCAGCAAGGAGGAAAGAAAATTGCCTGGAAACCAAAAGGGGAAGGGAAGAGATATAACCACGCCTAATTAGCAAGACACTGGATAAAAAGAAGGAACTAGGTAAAGTTCTCAACTGGCAGGGAACTTGCCTCATTAAAAGCTACAAATACAGGAAAGGCAAGGAAGATCCTTGGGATCCAGGTTCAGCGGAAATTCAACTTGCAAAACTTATGTGCTAGCCTGCAGCTTTAACTGTAGTTGTTTCTTCCTTTAAATGTAAACCATGTGAAAACTGCCAATCAGTTTTGCACACAGGTAAATTACTGCTGCACTGTAGTGAGAAAACCTCACTTTGTGAATCTGACTCAACCTGCCAAAAGATAAAGAGTTTTTGTCAAAAGCAAGCAATTGAAAATGATAATTGTACATGAAAACAGCTCATGCTTCTAAAAGTAAAAGATAAACATTTACCAAGTGGTCTCTTGAAGCAGATAAACAGAATGTTACTGTGTCAGAGGGTATAATAGCTGAAAACTGCTCGATGTTTTACTGGCATCAAATAATAAGTCCAAGTGCCCAGCCCTGAAATCCTTGTATGGTGCTTTCTGGTATTGGCTGCATACACAGAAGATCTGCATTCACCTGGGAAGTGGTAATGTCCCTTCAGGGATGATATCATAAAAATTAATATGAGAGGAAGAATTGAATATAAGACATTTCGGAAATTTTTCATACTGGGAATCTCACCTATGTGAAACACAAAAAGGGCAATTAAAAATATTTATTCAAGCACCTCCCTCTGGATATTGAAACATGAAGGGTTTATTATGCAATGCTGTAATTTGAGCAGGAGAGGATGATTTAAAGTAACTAAAAAAACTTAATTTTGACACAAATGCAAGATCGGTCCCTGACTAGACAATAGTTATGCGCATGGAGGGGAGGGTGAGGGGTGTGTGTGTGTGGAAAAAGACCTTTGTACACTGCAATTAAATCTTCATTTGGAAATTAAAATAAAATAGGACAATGGGCTCAACTTGCTTGCAGAGACATCCAACAATGCAGTGGGCAGTTCAGCAGAGCTCTTGGATCAGACGACAAAAATAAATCAAAAAAGAAAAGAAAGAGTTTGTCATAATTTTTGCCACATGAATTTCAGCACACTAGAGAAAATGCCACTGGGGGTGTGGGGTGTGGGGGGTGTTGTGGCAGGGAAGAACAGTTATCCTCCCCTCACAGCAAATCTCCCAAGTCATTGAGACCCTGAACCTGCACTTACCTCATGTTGTTTCACCGTGACAGTGATGCCCCAGCATTTCCACAGCTTCCCAGGCACTACCTTGATCCTGGGAACCAAATGCCACATGAACTTCGTGCTGAGACCGTGGAAAACTTTGGTCTTTTGAGTGCAAGCTTCAGAGCAAGCTTCTTCAAGAGGTGCCAAAGTCACTTGTTCATTCAGCTGAAGAGAAGGCTACCAGAACAAGTCCTAGGGGAAATCTGGCTTCTTGTAGGCTGTGGGGAGAAATAACTGCAACCAACCACTAGAATATACAGAATTTTATTCTTGAGGAAATATGAGCAACCAAATGGGGTTGGGTTTTTTTGCATCCTCTATATAGGAAATGCACATTTTTTGCTGAACCAGTTAAAGTGCATATTTCACTGGATGGTTAAATTAAAAAAAAAAAAAAGTGCAAATTTTTAAAAGGACAGCTAGGCATGAAGATGGATTCTGTTGCTTAAATACGGATGTCCGGGGATATTCTAGACTCCCTAAAGCCTACAGCACCTGACACATCTGCACATGGCTAACAGGTATGTCACAAGATTTATGGGGCATCTGTACTTTTCTGGAGCCACAGCTGGAGAACAAGCATGGTACCCTAAAATGACATCTGGTGTCTATGTTTAGACAGCTAATCTCACACCAGTTCTCTGTGTCGGCACCTGTAGACAGCTTTGGTCAATTCTTTGTAATAGACTAAAGTAGCTGATGACAACAGCTGTTGCAAAAATTCTGTCTACTTTTAAAGCACTATAAATTGAAAGGAAGTTTTATAATTCAGTACTCAGCATCTCAGCTTTCATGTTCTTTTATCTTCCTCAGAGTTGCTTTTTTGATGACCAGAGAAGAAATGTCATGGCTTGGCTTCACGGACGAAGATTTGGGAAGGGCTTTAAACGTGAGTACACCCTTCAAGCCTGCGCGGGGGATTTTTTAGGTGAGGCGCAGCGTGCCCGAGACTGGCCCCACCCTTTACACCTGAGGTTCATCTGCCAGGGCCTAGCGAGCTTGGACGGTGACAGCGACGTCCTCAGGTCGTAGGTTTGGTTAGAGTATCCTTCTCTTAGATGGATGGCCTTACAGGGCTAAACGAGCTCCATCTGCCTGGGTTTGGAGTTAGAGTTGTCCTTCTCCTGGGATGGTTGCCCGAAGGCTAGTGAGCCCATCCTGCCCATGGACACACTTTGTCTGACCCTTCAGTTGAGACCTGTCTGGCTTGGGAGACCCTACCGGAGGCATATGCCACCACCAGCATAGCTCTCAACTTCATAAGGGCACGCAAGCTCTTTCCCCACGGCAAGGGGGTGCCTGTGAAAGAGCGAGAAGAAATGTACTTACTCACAAAACACATTGATTTCAGCAAGCTGAGGAGTAAACCTCCAGTATGGCTATGTGAGTTTTGTGCTTCACATCATTTTGTAGATAGGTAAGGCAGCAAGGAAACAGGGTGTATTTTTGCTAGGACGGGTGGAAAGGGAATGCAGCAACCCTGCACGCTTTAGTTGTTTGAGGTGAAGATTCCCTGAATGGCAGGGGGGTTTTAGTTCCCTACCCATGAGTACTTATAATGTATGCAAATACTGTATTCACTGACAGCCTGATATTTTCAAACTTTGCTCCTTCTGCCTGCCTTGACTTTGTGCACTACCCTTTTGTCTTTCTGAAGAACATTGTAATAGAATGGAACAACCTTGTTCCCAGCATGGTCACAGTGTTCCCGATGAACACACCATCATCTGGTGGTAAGTTTCTGACATATTTTAAAAGACACACCAAAAAAAATCCACAAACCCAACAACAAGAAGAAACAATAGATTAAAACATGGGAATAGGAAATTTTATTGTTTCCCTCTCTGCCATGATTCAGCAAACGTACTCTAACCTATTCTGTATCCTAGTCAAAATTAGATGACAAATTAGAGTGGAACAACACATCCAGTGGTTCATCCAGGATTTGGGTATGCAAAAAAAAATATTTATAGAAAAAAATGCTAAATATTTGTAATCTGTTTTTCTGTCGGTTAAAAGTGGTTTCAAAAATCGCTTCCTAAAAATACATATTGAGCTACAGTTTGACTGACTGGGAAGAAGTATTCTTTGTTTCCTGAAAGTTTCTTTTCCACTTTTTCATAGTTTCTCTATCTTGTCTCAGTCACTTCCAAGGATCCAAATCTTTTCCTGTCCCAATCTTCCTCTGAAATGTGAGAGCTGGCTCTGAGTGGAATGGCAGAAACAGAAGGAGCAAAATGAAGTATCTTTGAAATGCTTATAAGCATTGTCCCTGCAAGAAATTTCCCAGGTGACTTCAGCAAATTATATCTTATAAACAGTTATTTTTATCACAGTAACATACAAAGGCACTAAGCAAAGTTGAGACCTTGAAGGTGCAAAATACTGGTAAAAATAACAGAGAAAAATCTTTTTTTTACCCCAAGAGCTATGGTCTTGCTGGGAAAGGGAGTGAGCCCTCTAATTCAAGGAAACAGTTGTCTTTTAACCTTTCTGCATAACAAGTGGGTGGGATTTCCTTTCTAGAGGAAAAAAAAGTAAGAACAGAAGAGGAAAGAGTTATCCAAATCTTGCTATATTATTGTAAATTCATTAATGAAACAAGTGCCTTATACTCACTCTTAGCAAGGCTTGACCTTCTTTCTTTGAGTCTGATACTCTCCAAGCCATTTGTAATACTTTATATCAGGTGTCATCATTCAGGACATTCCTTGTATTTCAAATTCTAAATAACAGCCTTGTGTTTGATGCTGTTGATTATATTATAATGTAATGCTCTTCTTGGGCCTTTGATTGTAAAATCACATCTGTGTCTTCTTATTGTGTTTAGAATGGAGAAAAGCAGTTGTAAAAGTAAGTGCAGGAATAGAATTGTGCAGGTTGATGAACAAAAAAAGTTAATGAAAGCACCTTCATGAGAAAAAAGAATAACTTTGTTAGTCCCCATAAATAAGTATTAGGCATCATTAGGAACGTTAATGTAAAAATATATGCCACCTGAAAATAGGTGTAAATTTGAGATGGGTCAAAACTGTGGGTAAGTAGAACATTCCTATGCACGGGGATTTAGACCTCTTTCTCTCCCATTTTCTCAAAAGTTAAAGAAATCATTTAGTATGTAAAACTGGTTTTGGATCACATCTTCAACCTAAAAGGCCCGAGTCTTTGGATCTTGCTAAGTGAATGCCCTGCTGTCTTGTATTCCAGGTTGAACTATTTTCTACCCTCTCCTGTGAAAATTGCTAAGTCTTAGCTCAAGTACTTTGTTCACCAGGTTGGGGAAGGAAAAAAAAATAATAAGAAGAAAAAAACCACTCTACGTGCATGAATGAACCTACAACCTGCTGTGCAAACTGCCAACAAAATAAATAGTTTCAAGCCTGGTTTCCAAGAAAGCCTTCTTGCTTATGCAAACAGTACCTGCCCCAATGTGTCTGTCGTGTAATGCATAAGGCACTTTTCTTGGAGATGGGATGCTCAGATTTAAACCTATCAGACAGCAGAACTATTTCTGTTTAGACATCCCGCAGCCTGGGTGAGTGCCCTCACCATTGATCAAGGAGGGTGCTGATAGCTACCTTTGTGCTGCTTTTGTAGATGAGGCTTTGAATTGCTTTGTCTTTATTAAAAACAAAGTGAAATTATTTTGTCTCTACCAAACAAAGCTTTCTTTTTCCCTTTTTTCTTTTTTTTTTTAATTCTGTTTAACAACACAAACTGACTGTTTTGTTTTCAGCATTATCTAAACCAGTTAACTCCCTTGATTTGGGTTCTGAAACAAAACCCAATTATTCACTCAGACTTTATTCATCCTGGATCAAGCCTCCAGCCTCTAGCAGAGCTGGTGCACAATGCCACCCCTGCAGAACACAGATCTGCTTCGGGAGTTGTGGAATAGAGGCAGAATTTCTCCCACCATCCTGCCCATCTGTTTGGATATTCCATCGTTCGCTATTTATAACTAAGCAGCTTTCCATTGCGTGATAAAGATCCAAATGAAAAACACTTCACAACGCTGACAGAAAACTACTTGAAGCAGGAGCCACGTGGGCTCTCAATATCAGAACAAAGGAGGATTTAAAACGTTTGCTAATCCTTGTGGACCTTTTTATAGGGCCAGTTTTGTTCACGGACTAGAACAAAATACAACAGATGAAGACTGTTAATGTGCGTTAAATTCTCAGATAGCGTTTTGCAGTACAGTTTGGTGAAATCTTGCCATTCTGCCCGATAGACATGAAGTTCTTCAAAAATGGGACAGGAAAAGCTGACCTCACTGTAGTAAGCAGAATAAACCAGTTATACTTAGTCTTGTTGGTGTTTATAAGAGGTTTTAGCTGGCTTCCTTCCTGACTGGCTATAATTGGCACAAACAATTTCCTTCTTTGAGAGCAGCTGTCACTGGTGTAGTTTCTCTTAAGGCCAGGAATGGAATAAAGCTTTTCTCCTCTTGAAACACTCTCCTTCAAGTGGAGGCCTATAAACAAAGGGCAATGAAAACCAGACAATCATCAAATTGTGGGAAGGTGATTAGTGGGCTGCCACAAGAATTAGTGTTAAGTCTAGGTATAATTAACATCTTTAGTGTCTTCCACAATCTAATAAAATCTAGCTGATGGAAAAAGTTTTTTAATATTTACGCAATTTTCTCATTTCCTTGACTTACTTGCATAGTGTCAAGGTAGAGATTGTTAGACCACCTTTAGCAATTCTTTTTACTGGGGATTTTTCCACTGCTTATAAATTACTTAGACACATCTGTTCATACTAGAAAACAAACCAAAGTAGTTTAGAAGTAACACGACAGTGAAAGATGTTGCTGTTTAGCACAATTCATAACCTCTAAGTCTAGAGGGGTCACTGCGTGTGAGCCTGACTTTTACAGAACTGAACCAAAGGCGGCTTTCTGAATTAGGAACAGAGAACATCCAGCAGGTAAGATATGTTGAGCTGATGAGTCTATCTCGGTATTGTGGACAATTGGATAATATACCTTAATTTAAAACTTACTAGGTCCTATTTCTAAGCAAACAACCTTGTCTCTCCTCAACATTTCTTCTGGAAATCCGTTCCAGGACCCCATAGCTCTGTCATTAAGAAAATTTCCAACTCAAATTTATTCATGTCCGATTTATGGCCATATATTTGGAGACTGACTGTATGTTTCTGAATTAGTAAAGAGAGCTTATTGTGAGAGCTTCCTTAGAGGTCAGGCACTGCTTGCAGTTTAGACTCTCAAAAGGTTGGGGCCAAGCCACAAAAACTTACATTGCATTTTTCACAGGTCTGATTTTGCTAACTTTGCTGTATTCCCATATTCCCATAGCTGAAAGAGGGAAAAGCTATCTCCCTTATTAAAATATTCCAAAATTTTGTATAGGAAACCTTAAAATACGTGTTTGGTCAATGACAACAATATAGCATTGCTTTGTGCAATTTCATACAGAACTAAACCTGCAATTAACATTTAACATTAGGAGGTAAATATTTTAGATTATCTGAATAAAAGAGTACCCAAAAGCAGGGGTGTAACTTGTGTCAATGACACAAACTATTTCATAAGATATCATAGTTTAATTATGTATTAAGTAGTCTATCATCAGCTTAATGATATAAAAATCAGGTTAATGAGTTAATAAGGTTAACAATTAAGGAAATACAGATATATATATCTGTCCATAAAACGAGTGATAATTAAATGCATACCATTTTAACAGAAACATTCTGAATAACATCTGGGGTTTTTGGAACTGCTACACCCCATCCCAACAATGATTGTTGTTGTTTGAACTAAAAAGCCTTATATGCGTCATTCATGATGTCTTTACCAATGTTTGGCCCCAATACAGGTATTTTTACGTAACTGGCAACTGTCTATTTAGTGGTCTTGCTAAAAACAGAACCTTCATAGAATGTGTACAAGAGCAGTACCACCTCTAATGTATCATGAAGATGTAAACATCTTAAGTCCAACACATGATTTGCAAGCCATAACTTAGACCTCAAATGTAGGTATGGACATAGTTTACCATTGAGAAACAGTATTTATCAATGGTTAAGAGCAATGCAATGACCAGAGAAACAAATGGGAAGAATTTTGGTTAATTATCCATGATGAATGAGAAGAAAAGCCAAAAAGAACATTCCAGTGCAAAGCAAAACCAGCGTGGGAATAACCAGGAAGTTGTGGTTATTAATTGTAAAAAAATAGGAAAGTGCCTATATTGAAAGAATGCTACAGCTACCACATTTTATTTGTTAGTGGTCTGGTTTTGTATTTTTTTTTTTTTTTCCTGTCACAGAAGATGATATTTATTCTTTGTGATTCATAAAAAGAATTTAAAAAATAATCCCTGAAATGCTTTAATTTGTTGAACTGGAATGAGTTTCGAAGCTGAGTAGGATGGTTGATGGTAAGTTTCTATTAAGATATTTATGAGTTTGGAAATAACAAGACAAAGGATTTTTTTAAGATACTAGTAAAGACACTATCCTCTAACTGTGCTGAAATTATGGAAATTATGCTTGACGGATAGAGAAGGATATCAGAACATATTCTGAAGTGTATGCAATGAATATGTATTTAATATCAGTTGACTTATGTAAAGACACTTTGGAGCTTTTTTTTCAAATATGATGATTTTCTTGTTTTGCCAGGCTAAGGAAGGTGTGAGTATAAGAATGTTGGCAAATTACAACCAAGACTTTGTTTTGTAAGACTGTCTTTTTTATATAAGTGTTAAAGAATTGTAACTCTAAAGCTCTGCTTGCATAAGCAGAGTTTGTAATGATTTTTTAAGCCTGGGCAGGGTTGACTCTAGCAAAAATATTGAGTGGTAATTAAGTTTTATCTAATCCAGAACAAATCTGATGGTTAAATCATTCTATGTCAACACAGTTCCCTTGATGTTCATCATGCTTTAACTCCTGAAGTATTTAGAGAGAGAAACTACTTTCCTCATTTTGATATAATAAACAAGTCAAACAGAGCATCAATTCCTTATGGACAGTAAGATTTTTGTGAGATTCCACTGATCATTTAGGTAGCCCTTATCTCTTCTTCCATTTATCTTGAATATGTTTAACTGCAATTAACACAGAAATAGATGCAAGACCTTGTGAAATTATATTATCACTTCACTTCCACAAAGAACAATTTTGTGCAACATACTCAGGGGTGTATTTCTCTTTTTCATAGCCATATCATAGTTCTGACTGATGGGATGCAGCTCCAGAACCGAAATCCAAAATTTATGTGTCTGTATGTGTGTGTCTATATTATAGTCAATAGCACCTACACAGCTATTCTTCTTGCCATTAAACAAGCCTATGCAGACTCCTTTTTCTGTAACATCTTCATCTTTGTTTACTATATTGTGCCTCAGCGATCAAGCTCACAGTGAGGCACATACATTGTAGATGCTTATATTTAGGTGACTGAATCAACACTCCCATTTTACACCACATAACCAACTAATACATCAAGGTCTTTTCATTCAGAGAATCATAGAATCATACAAATTAGAGAATAATTCAAGCTGGAAGGGAGATCTTTTGTCCAACCTCCTATTCGAAGTAGGGTCTGCTTTGAACTGTCTGAGCTACTAGAGTAGTCCAGGCTGACCAGGGCTTTATGCAGTCGGATTTTCTTCATTTTTAACTGATGAGCTTCATTTTACACCAAAAATTATTGTTAATAATACTGAAGCAATGACCTTCACTTTTGCACTGTAAAAACCTATTCCATTTCTATTTCTCCATTTACATCTCTTTGTATTCATTCTGGGAGGCACCTCAGTCTTTCTCTCTGTTGTGTATAGCCAGCTTCAATTTCTCTTTGAACACAAATATAGTTTTTAAAATAAAAATACTATCTTCACCTCCAAAAACTCCAATGACAAATTCACCACAAGCCTTGGTAAGTTGCTTGTTACTTTCTTAAATCTGCTAAGTTTTAATTTCCAACCCTGTATCTTACCATTTCTTTAACTGATGGATGGAGGAGCCTTCAAGAAACAACTTCCCATTCCCTTTTTGAAAACATATTTACATGAATACAGTATATTATGTTATGTTTGCAAACAGAAATTCAGATCACTGTTATATCAGTGAGAAGCAACTTCATCAGGTAGGAGTGGAGGACACAGCAAGTCCATCGGGCTATAGCTGAAGAGTGGTAACTCAGCAAGGCGTTTCTGGAGCTCTCATTCACACTTAATGAACCTCTCTAGCAGAGACAAATCCCTAGAACACAGGTATCACTGCTGTGTATATCACTGCCAAAAATGTCAACAACAGGTAAGCATCCAGGCCAAAAGAACCAGGATGATGAATGGTCTGAAGAGAAAGATTTGTAGGACAGGTCAGAAGGACTAAATGCAGATGTATAGTTTGGCTAAGTGACATCTGAGAGAGGCTGATCGATGGCTTCACCTGGCTTCTACCAGTTGTATGGATTGAACAGCCTTTCTGTTTAGACCAGAATAGCCTTTAAAATAACTACATTTTTGCTCTCTGGCAAATGTTTACATACATGAAAATAAGGTGTGCGTGTGCGTAGTGATTGGGAGAGGGACAAGAATGACTACATTTTCTTATTTCTGGTGTCGCTTACAGCCTGCTTTCAAACCCTGCCAGAGTCCTGAGGGCACTCATGGACCTGTCTGTCCCTGTCCACACTCCTGGGGCTTCCCAAACCTGCCCATGGCCCAGGACCCCGTGTCAGCCCCCTGGGGCCTGTCAGCCCTTGCCCCAGCAAGGCCCCAGCAGGGCCAGTCTCCTGCTCCCCACAGCCCTGCCCTACATGGCCAGATGTCCCACTGAAACAGGACCACCCACAGGCCCATATCCCAGCCTGGTTTGGGGCTAGGGCCGCTCCAATGCCCCCTGGCTGCCCTGCTCCTGGCTGACAGCCAGGATGCCAGGCCCTGACCGCTGTGCCCTGCCCTGATGGGGAAGCTGCCATAGCACCTGGCCCAGGTCGCCAGCAGCCTCCACTGCACCCTGACAATTATACTTCTACTCCACACAGTTAATACGGTAACGTTCTTCAAGGTCATATTTCACTAACACATATAAAAATCTCTAAGTCTCTTCTAACTTCTTAAAATCATTCCAAATTACCTTCTATATGGCAGGGGGTTTTTTGCAGACTAAACAACTAAATCTTTGAAAGGAACCGCCAAAATAATGGGAATAGCCTGATGGAATAAGATAAGGGGTTTGTTATCCCATAAACTCATTTGAATTTTATGTATCATACTAAGTGTTAACAACAATAGTTACGCTATATTTTGCTGGTATAATCATCCTGACTCAGATGTTTCAACTTTCAGGCTGTCACAATAACTTAGCAGAGCAATACCTTGTTTAGTTATTCTTAACTGAGCTGTGATTCCCTTCAAAACCTTTCTCATGCACTTTTTTAAAAACTAATTCTGCTGGAATCTGCTCTCCCGGGTTGGGTGAGGAGGCACTAAGCCGTGGTGACAATACTACGCAGCAGTGATATTGTCACACCTCCCGTATGGCGTGTGAACACAAATGTGGTGTTGCATATTCACCTCAGGGGATTCACTCCACAGCAGTCATCACAAGGCATGTGATGCCCTCCAAGATCTGATGTAGGTCCAATCAGATGAAGATTTTCTTGCACATAGTTCTTGAAATAGTTCTTCCGTAACTTTCCGTAAGGAAAATCTTATCTCTTTGGAATAAACTGTGATCAGCTGCACAGCAGGGCTTAGCTACTCAGTCACTGATCTGTATTTTGACATTTCAGAGGAATATGACAAGGTGTTTTGCCTTCCATCTGAAGCATCGCATTTCTCATCTAATAAGCAATTTGCTGCCAAATTTTTAACTAGGGCTCCATCAGAAAACATCCTCCTTTGTCAGCAAATTATGCAACATCTGCCTGGTAATACATTTTCCCCTGCTCATTGATACAGATCAACAAATGAAATGAATTTTTAAGAAAACATCTATTTCCTACCTATTCAGAAAAAAATACAACCCTTCTTCTATTATGTCATGTCTGCCTCCCAGACAAATCAGTGAGGGCACCCAGCAACCCTAGTGGACAGGAGCCCATCCAACTGCACTGCTCTTCTCTGTGACCCCAAGCGCCAGACACATCCCCATTTGTATCATCGGTATGATCTCCATGATAATGAAAGAAGAGCCAAAACCGCAGTTTTGTGCTTGAAGCAGCTGGACTAGCAGGGGGATTCAGGGATTCTGCAACAGTCTCATTTTCTTTCCCTAAAAACATGCTGTTGGAACATAACTATGGAAATTCCCACACATGAGTTCTTGTTGGTATATATGGAGATAGCAGTGTATCCACAGATGAATACACATTAAGAAGACTTGCAGCAGCTTCTAAAAATGTAATCCTTTCCTGTCTATGACTGTGAGACCTCAGAGTGGAACGAACTGCCTGGGCTATCAAGCCACCCTGCGATAAGAGGCAGCTATGCCTTAATACTTGGCTATGCACAATGCTGGCCAACGATGATGTGAGGAAGAAGATTTATCCAGAGAATTCATCAGCAACCTCACATCCTAAGCTCTGTTGTTTTATCTTGCATGAGAACAGTGGGTGTTTGGAGGAATCCTTTGGCCTTTCTTGTTTCTGCCTGCAGAAACAGAACACAGCTGTGCATCCATCTTAATTACAGAAATTGCCTTGCAATGGTTTGCATTTCCAAAGATGTCCTCCCAAGACAAAGGTGACAGTCTCCTCTATTTTCTTCTAATCAAGAGCTGAGTCACTCCATTACAAAGCCCATGAACCAGATATGTTACTAATGGAGTTGCCCAAGTCCCTACAGGTTCGCCAAAACAGTGCAAATTCAGTTCTGAGAAATAGCTGACTGTTGCATGACTCTATTTAAATTAACTTGAAAATCTTAAAGATAACACTGAAAAAAGCTCAACTCTTTTCTTTCTTCTTTGCTTTCCTTGTGTTTCTTTAACGTCCAGTATTACCTTCCTGTGACTTCAGCAGATTTTTATTGATCCTAGGAATTGGGCTTCTGGAGCCATATTCAGTTTCCTTATACCTGCCTACTTTAAATATTGCAGCTTCTTTTCTCCCCTTGGGATGGTCCTTGAAAACAGGCAGATATCGCTCCCATGTTTCAGGTCACACAATATTTGTGATGCCTAATTTACACGTGCAGATAGGTAGGTACAGTCCAGATCCTCAGAAATAGGCAGGTGATTAGGGAGAATTGCATTCCTACACACCTTCAAAGAACTGTACTTCCATCCCTGAAAAGTGGTGTTTGCAAGAGATTTCAAAATGGCAAAGGTGTTACCATTAAGTCAACAATATTCAGTTAAAAAAAAAAAAAAAAATTGATGCCAGTGGAAACAGGGGTAGAGCCACAAAATACCTATTTGAAAACTAACCCCAAATACACAAACAGTTAATATTCACTCACCCAGAGAATCCTGCCCTCTAATTTTGCCTGGAAAATAGTCTGGATAAAGAATAATATCTGAATTTCATTTCATTACATCAATAATTTTCATTTGGATATTTCTTTTCCCTAGTATCAATCCCAAACATGACTTAAAAGCAATCTACTTCTTGTCCTGACTTCAGAAAAAGCTGGTTTATTACTGTTTATACAGCAGTGAAATCAAGTTTATATCCCAATGTTATCAATGTTTCTTTTACATCACACATGTACGTAGAACAAACTTTCTGGTGAACTACCATTTCTAAAACGTTCATTACTGAAATTTCCCTCTGGAATATTATTTCTCCTTACAATCACCAAGTCCATTCCACTTGGGTAGCATCAATCTACCCCACAGACAGAGGCAAGTTGTTTCCATTATTCACTAAGCTAACTAGTTCATCAGTTTCTGCTGACAAGGTTGTTTTCCAGCTACTCCAACCCAAAAAGCTGGCAAGACGTTATTAGGAACATAGAGCCACAATTCTCAGGATTAGTCACTGCATCTACACAAAATGTTGTCTTTTAATTTCTGTTCTTACAGACCTGGAAATATGGTAGATGGTGAAACTGCAATTTCTATATTTTAGACTCGATATAACAAAGTAGTAAGGTCTTAAGTGGGTAGGATCAGTTTCCTCCTGCAGGTTGCATGTTCACAAAGTGACAAAGCCCAGCCAGTTTTTTGCCTAGGGGATACGTGCTTTGTACCAAATTTTCAGGCAGTTTTAAGATAGTCTCTATAATTAGTGGTCTAATTCTGTCATGCGTAAATTACTTTACCCACCCAAGTAGGAACACAAAACTCATATTTGTGAACTCAAATTGGCTGAATGTGTGTCCTCAAACAAATGTGCTGTGAGTCTGCTGCATACATAATATTAAGTATGGAAGGCTCTGAAACTACAGTCAACAAAATAATATAAAACACTGCAAAATTATTTTTGGTGCCAAATAGGTGAGGCTAGGAAACAGGCCAGAATGAAAACTTTGACTTTCCTAAACTGGCTCTTGTTCAGATCCCCCAAACATGAGAAAATTCTCTGAAGAGACTTGGGAGCACTCAGGTTTTGCTGTGTTTGTGTTAATATTTGGTATCATGATCTCATCATTGCTTCAGCCTAGGAGGATCTAGGATACCATCACTCAACCTTATCTATCAGGAGCACCCTGAGGCCATGCATAAAGGAGGTCTATAAACCCCTGTGAACCAGGGACTCTATAAAACACCTGACAGAATAGATTGCTCATAATTCCATTCACAATCTCAAAATATACCTGCACCACACATGTTCTGCACTGGCATTTATAGTCTTGGTTCTCATACTGTGCCTATTGCTGTGTTTTACAAGCTGCCAACCAGCAGAGCTCATATGTGGTACTCTTAGCTTGATCATTCTTTTAACAACTGTCCGTTCCTGTTTCAAAGCTTCTGTGATCTGTTGAATTATCCAAATATGACTAAAGGAATGAATAGTGGCAAAAACACTAGTTAGTGCAAACAGTGGTCTGAATCTCCAGAAAAAGCTGTGAGAAATCATTCTGGCAAGTAATGTGTGAGCCACCGTGGCTTGGGTCTATATGTGTTTCTTGCAATATTCCATAGGGAAGCATAGAGCAGAAGGAACAATTAATCCTGTTCACATACCAAATGTTGGGGGCTTATACACTCTCCTGAGTAAAACCCTGAATTTATTCTTGTCTGCACCCTTTACTACTATCTTCTCTGTATAAGTAGAAATTGTAATAATAGCAATTATTATTATAACTAATAGCACATTTCTTGAATTGAGGCTATTCTGAGTTACAAGAACACAAAAAAAATTGAAACAGGTGAAATGATTTCCTTTGAAAATCACAAAATACAAACCAAATGAATGGGGTTTTTTGTTTTCTTTTGAGCTAAAAACATTGTCAAGTTTCACCCTAGAGCAAATTTCTATGGATGAGTTATAAATCTCTAAATAATGAGGTTTTTAATGAAAACAAGCCTAACTCAGTGTGAACTGCAGCAGAGCAAATTGTATCACTAGAACTGTAACTTAATGGAAAACTACAGAATATTGAAAATGTTTTCTGATTATTGCTTAATTTATCAAAATCATATCATTTACAGAGCACTCAAAACAAGACAAAAGCGTATTCAAAATAATTATAAAAAGCACCAAGCAGCCAAGCAATGAGTAGGTAGAAGAGTAAGTCACATGAGAGGAAAAAGTACTATTAGGCTCAGTGCAAATCTGGGATTTCAATGGTTATATAAGCTATATGTATGGGAGATGGTGGGAAGAATTGAGAATGGGGATGGATAGATGGAGGAGGGATACAGAATATGAGAGGAAATGGCTTTGTGGCCGGTGAGTTAGTAACACGGTCTGTAATGTTTTCTTCCTGGGATATGGCATAACTGCTGTATATATAGAGACATTTTTGACTGGAAGCTTGGGATGCAATTAAGCAAATGAACAGCTAAAGCCAAATGGTCCAGGGGGGGAAAAAAAAAAAAAAAAAAAAAAAAGAGGGAAGTTTAGCAAATTAACTCTGAAGTAAATAGCACTCATCATTTGTGAGCCTTTTACATTTTCAACGCACTGTACAAATATTGACTAATGAAGGGCCTTTTTTTTGTTTGTTTTCCCTGGAGTTCACAAGGATTAAGGCGTCTACAAATGAGCAGAAACAGGACCAAAATGTGCATCAGCCAAACATAACAGAGGAGGGGATACCAAGCAACAGCTGCCTACTAGGGAGACCCGTGGAAGATACAAACCTAAAACGGCCATAAACAATGCAGCGCAGAGCTGCTACGGAGGTAGCTGGTCCTTTACCTGCTGCATGCACTGTGCTGGGACCAGCTACTGCTCCACCAAGACTGCCTCTATGCCACACTTCATCACATGTGAAAGGTGTGCCTGAAGCATCACATACAGCACCGAGAGGATTACAGACCAAGAAACTAAGAGGAGCTCACTCCCACTGCAGGGAGAGCCCCGAACCACCACACTGAGAGCTTTGCTCTTTCCTCTCTTGAAACTTGACTACCACCCAGACAAGAATGGGAGATTTGTGGAATAGAAAACCCTCTAAATCCTAATGCTTACAGAGTTCACTTACTAAGGGAACAGCCAGGTTCCTGGGCATTAATTTTATGTAACAAATTCTTACAATAAAAATACATAAGTTATGGTGCGAACAGGGGAAGAAACACTTGCCAGCAAATGCCCTTATCATAAGATGATTTTGGAAGGGCTCCCTCCAGTCTCACAAATCTTTCCGTTTCAGTTGTAAAATGATCCAGTTTTCATCTTTCTCCTGTTTTCCTTCCAACGAGAAACCTCCCATAGTACCCTGGATTGTGGCAGAAGAAAGTACAACCCCTTTTCAGCTGAGGACACCAGAAACTTGCTTTTTCCACGTCAGCCCATAGTCCAGCAACCAGCTATTTTACAGAAGGTGGATGTGTCCCTCTCTTTCTTCTGAACAAAAGCAGCTTTGATGGCTCACCGTCCTGTGAGCTCAATAAATGAAAATGTAGCAGTGGTTTCTCCGCTTCAAACTGAGACAAATCCCCCACTGTGAATCAGATGTGCTAGGAACAAGCCTACCAAACATGACTACTCGGGATTTTAGACCTAAGAAGGCTTTTTAGAACCCACAGGGACTTCAGACTAACCCCATACTCAGCTGAGAAGATAGCAGCTCTTAAAATGGTTACTAGCAGGACTGTCAAGGCCAGGCAAAAGCAGACTATTCACTTCTGCTAAGGGGTTAGGCACAGTACCTGAGCTTCAGTTCCACCTACGTAGCATTTGAAGTACCTAAGTGTCTTTTTGGATCTAGGCATGAGTGTTAGACACGACATTAAAAGCACGTAAACAGGAGCCCTGCACGTCCTGGACTGTCAAACGTCAAGCGCTTAGTAACAAATATCTTCTGAGGCAGGAAGGCTGGATCACAGAAAGAGATGCTGAGAGCGTGCAAGTCATTTTGTGACTCTGTAGTGGCTGCTGGTGAAAAGCATATATTTTCAAGTGTTTCCAGGACTACAGAAGCCTTGCAGCTGGTTCTGAGTCATTCTGAGCAGCAGAAAAGGTGATGAGCATTATAGGAAATGATCTCCAGTTACTTCAGAATTTATTCTGGAAATGGAAACTTCTGCGAGCTGTTTGCTCCGGGAGGTATTTTGTGGTTATTAGGCTCATTTCGGTTCTGTTTTTACAGAAATGCACTGCCTACTCCTGCCCAGGACTTTGCAATGATAGGCACAGCTGCATCCCATGAAGACTATCCACAGCATCATTTGAAGAAAGCCAGTAAACAAAGCAACAAATTATAGCCCACTCAGCAGATGTTGAAGATAATGTCTCATGCCAGCACACAGTGGAGTTCTTACTCCTTATGACGTTAGAGGGAGTGAGTATTCACCAAAGCTCTCACAAATCAGAGACTACATCACCTAAGAAGACCAGGCAGAATTATTATGAACTGAGCCAGCAGATCCACTTAGCGGCGTCATCACCATTCTGCTGGCTGCTGTCAGTTTTCCTCTCTGTCTCCATGCTTCCAGGGCAATGGTCTGTTGCTTCCTGGAGTAATTTGTCATCTCAACAGTTCAGCCAAGGGACAACGTAACACAGACGCATGAGGTCTTAATGGAGGTGGGGATTGGTCTCAGGTCTAGGAGCTGAGACATACAGGCCAGCAGCTGGGACTACCTGCTAACAGTAAATGCAGTGAAGATACGATCTGGCAGATTTTCAGAGAAAATTTTACCTATGCTGACTTCTGTTCTATTGTGGTCTAATATCTCAAAGGAAATGATAGGAGCTTCCTGACTTCAGGCATTTAAGCCTCAACTACTGAAGAAATCTTAACAAAATAAACTGCTGTGAGCAGCTTTTCTTTGGCAAGAAGCAGCCCATCACAAGGGCTTGCCCTCTCGCATGTCTATGATTTCTGACAGATTAAAGTTAGCCAAGTAATTAAGGTGAATAAAGTAGCTTAAATGGGAACTGCAAACTGCAAGGAAGGAGAATGATTATAAACAATGCAGACTATCTTAAGGGATTATAGTAAAAAGGAAAAAAAAAAGCCTCAGGAGGATTTAAGTGTTAAATACTAGTTAAATAGAAACGAGAGAGAGAGAACACAGTCTAATGCCTTTTTTTTTTTTTCCCCCTTTTTCTTTGTAATCCAGATTTAGCAGCAGGTTTTGGATGTCTGATGCCCTGGCATGTGAAAATTGCATGCGTTTTCATGAGATTAATTTCCTCCACAGGAATGGGGTCAGATGAGGGAGTTTTGTAACTTCTTACTGCCAGACAGCCACTAGGACATTGGTGGAGGTCTTGACGCAGGTCTTATGCCTTGCTCTTCCCATCGCTAAGAGGGAGTGCTTGCAGGAGGGAGTGGTTGTGCTATCTGGCTTGAGCTGAGCAGCCCTTTGAGTACCACTGTTTACTTGGAGGGGGTAGATATGGCAGAAAACTATCCTTTTAGTATCTGGTATCAACAAAGAGAGTCTTAAAAGAGAGAAACATAGAAGACTTGTCTGAAAGTGAAGCATACATTTAACAGAGGGCACCTTATATGTCCCTATGGGGTGATAATCCAAAAAAAGATTGATTTCATCAGAAAGCATTTTATGACCACAGCTGATTTACAAGGTGAGTCACTGAAGCACATACTCTAAAAGAAGGCAGTGCCTAGTCAAAATTGACTACATGTGGCAAACCACACACCAGCCCTGCCCCAAATTCATCTGTGCTATTGATGCTCTTGTGTCCAGTCTATATACCAAACCTATCCTGGAGCGAGCCAATGCTCCTTTTGGGCTTGGCAATGCCTTTCACAAGATTTTAGCTTAGATTCAACTAATATATACCAAGCTATTTGCACTCTGTGCCTTTGTAAGTGGAGTGAGGAAAAGAGACCAGCTGAGAGTCTGTGTTTAAATATAATTTAGCCTGTCAAGCAAGACCGCTTCTTGGTTGGTGGTGTTTAAACGGGAATTGAGGCACTTGTCATGAAACAGCAAGGTCAAAGGCACCCACCCACCCCACTGCTGCTTAAGCCCTGCTTCCAACTCCAGGCCATGAGGTGACAAGAGAGGAGCCTCAGAGAGGAGAAGGCAGCAGCTGAGAGAGCTGAGGAAGCCTTGCTGCAGGGGCCAGAGCAGGCAGATACGAGCTCCTAGGGCTTGCATTTCCTGAGGCAAACATCCCTTCTTGTTTTTCTGCTGCTGCTACCCACCAGCAGCGAGGCAGTCTTCCCATGCCTGTCTGTAGCTCCAAAATCAGCTGCCTCCAGAGGTTTTCCCCGTGCTCATCTCCCGGTCTGCCTTGGGGAGGCTGCCACAAGGAAGGGAAACTTACCCCCTTGCAGGCATCAAGGGGGGAGCAGTGCCAGAACACACCCCACCTTTGCACATCCTGCTCTGTACAGAGCCAGCTCGCAGCAACCTAGCTACCCTAACCCTTAAAAAAATTATTCCAAGAAAAACACCTCTTTAAATAGCAGTGATTTGAATGATTTTAAAATGCCACCAGGCTGCTGCACAGATCTGCTCTCTGGGGCTGAAGTTTTCAGTACCGTCATTCACTTCTCATTAGTACTGAATCTTGCAGCTCCAGCTCTGTGTATTGCTTTGAAAATCTGCCCATATGTGTCTTCCAAGATCTATCAGCTCAGTTTACTGACACAATCAAATGTTTACTGCTTTCAGTGCTGCAGAGGCAATATAGCTGAACAGCAAACTATATCTACTTCTTGCAGCATCATCAAAATTGCCAGCTATATTTTGATTTCTGATACCTTATCATTCCAATGAAGATGCATAGAGAAAAAAAAAAAAAGATATAATTTCCGACTACCCATCTGATTCTCGAAACTGTCATTGAAACTAAAAATACCCACTACCACCACCCCAAAAAAGAGAACAGAGTTTTCCTGAACAGTAAATGAGCATCTAAACACAGGAAGAATAGAAAAGGCAGAACAAATATGTCATTTTTCACTTTAACTCCACGTGGAAAAATATTCTCAAAAACAACTGTCAGTATTGTGCGCACAAATTTTGGCACCCATGATTGTAGGCAGTTAATAACTGAACATCCTGACGTAACCCATAGCTCACCATTTTAGGCATCCTCTATGTATTTACTCGAACGTATGAATAAACATGGCCACAACTGCTCTTTGCAAAAGCCAGGCACCCCAACAACGGGTCTAAGCAATGTGGGACAGCCTAGCTAATATCTGGTTTAAAAAGACCTTGTTAAAACAAATAAACAAAACAAAACAGTACCAGGATCCTGGGAACAAAAGCCTGAAGCATCTGACTGGTACGTCCCAGTTTCTAACATCTAGGCATCTATGAGCTAGTGTTTAGCGACTCATTGAGCTGTGACCTGTCAGAGTTCGCAGTTCGCTGGGGATGAGAGCTAAAAGCCTGGGACTGGAGTGTATCTTCTTTTTTTTAAAGGCTTTTCAGCAGAGTGGTTGTCTCCAATCCCTTGCCTGGTAGTTAGAACTCTTTCTGAGGAAGGACAGCTTCGAACTTCTTCATGCTGGGAATGGACCCAGAAGCAAGTCTCCCTCATGCAGCCAAACAGAAGTCCCAATTTCCTTGTCTCAGTGCTGCTAACTGGTACCCACAGTCAGAAACAAGGTGGGGTCTAAGAGTCACCCGTCTCTATTGCCTGCCTGGCTGGTTGGCTTCTCTGTCCTCTTCCTCTTCATGCACAGCCTCATGGGCACCTCATGTTGAAAAGCAAGGCCCATCCCAGTGAAGCAATCATCAGGGCCCAACCCAGCACTGTATTCACACATTCCTTCAGAAGTGACTGGTTTTAAGCAGCAGAGTGTCTTAGTCCTGAGAATCTCAAGATCATCACACTTCTTTCAGATCCACATTCAGGTAGCACTGAGCAAGACTGAAGTCAGGAGGGAAAAAAAGCAGGAAATATTATGGACAGAAGGAGGGCAGAAAAGGATGAGATGAAGAAGAAATTGTCAAGAACAGGGAGGTTACTGCTAGTGATGAAACCCAATGGAGGTGTGAAGGACAAGAAAGATGTCTGTGCAATTGTAGCTTCTACCCACTTAGACCTGTCAATTTTCAAGCTTTATGTCTGAGGGTTATGTGTTCAGCTGCCTCCTGGTCTGGTGCTATGCAGCCTGGAGACCAACAGCAACACAGATTTTCTCTGTCTTTACTTTCATTGACCAGCTATATCCAGTGCAGGAGGTATCAGGCCTAGGGGAGGCTCTGGCAAGAGATAGAGGCAATGGAGTTTGTATTCCCATCGGGCCCTCACTAGTTAGAATCATAGAATCATAGAACATTTTGTGTTGGAAGGGACCTTCAAAGGTCATCTAGTCCAACACCCCTGCACTGAGTATGGACATCTTCAACACGATCAGGTTGCCCAGAGCCCCATCCAACCTGACCTTGAATGTTTCCAGGAACAAGGCATCTACCACCTCTCCGGACAACATGTGCCAGTGTTTCACCACCCTCATCATAAAAAATTCCTTCCTTATATCTAGTCTAAATCTCCCCTTTTTTAGTTGAAAATCATTACCCTTTGTCCTGACAGAGTAGGCCTTGCTAAAAAGATTGTCCCCGTCTTTCTTATAAGCCCCCTTTAGGTACTGGAAGGTTGCAGTAAGGTCTCCCCAGAGCCTTCTCTTCTCCAGGATGAACAATCCCAACTCTCTCAGTCTGTCCTCACAGCAGAGGTGCGCCATCCTTCTGATCATTTTTGTGGTCCTCCTCTGGACCCTATTCAACAGGTTCATATCTTTCTTGTGCTGAGGACTCCAGAGCTGGACACAGTATTCCAGATGAGGTCTCACCAAAGCAGAGAAGAATGATCTCCCTTGCCCTGCTGGCGACAATTCTTTTTATGCAGCCCAGGATACAGTTGGCTTTCTGGGCTGTGAACGCACATTGTTGGCTTGTGTCCAGTCCACCTGTACTCCCAAGACCTTCTCCACAGGGCTGCTCTCAATCACATCACCCCCCAGCCTGTATTGATATTGAGGACTGCCCCGACCCAGGGGGTATCATGTGGTTCACATGGCCAACTTCTTGGGCTTGTCCAGGTCCCTTTGGTTGGCATCCCATCTCTCAGCCATACACAACAGCACCACTCAGCTTGGTGTCATCTGGAAACTTGCTGTGCACTCAATCCTGCTATGTCATTGATGAAGATATTAAACAGCACTGGTCCCAGTATGGACCCCTGAGGGACACCACTTGTCACTGATCTCCCTCTAGACATCAAGCCATTGACCACTGCCCTCTGGATGCGACCCTCCAATCAATTTGTTACCCACTGAACAGTCCACCCAGCAAATCCATATCTCTCCAATTCACAGAGAAGGATGTTGTGGAGGACCATGTCAAAGGCTTTACAGAAGTCCAGATAGATGACGTCCATAGCTCTTCCCCTGTCCACTGATGTAGAAAGCCATTAGGTTGGTCAGGCAGTATTTTCCCTTGGTGAAGCCATGCTGGCTGTCTCAAATCACCCCCCTATCCTCCATTTGCCTTAGCATAGCTTCTAGAAGGATCCATGATCTTCCCAGGCACAGAAGTGAGGCTGAGAGGTCAGTAGTTCCCAGGGTAACCCTCCGGTTTCATGTAGCAGCCACGAGTAGCATAATGTAGAGCTGGATGTGAAAACTGTGGAGTCAAAACCACCATAGCCATCTCTCAGATATTCCAATACCTGAAGTTTGTTACCTTGGAAATGGCTGGATGTCAGTCCTAAGTGAAGTGATTCCTATGTTGAGATTGTGAAGAGCTTTGATTTAATAAAATAAGGCATAATTATTGGTTTTGTTGTTATTATTGTTATTATTTGTTATTATTATTGCTTGTTTGGCACACCTTCTCATTTTAAAGTCCTGGAGAAACCTGACAGCTGATGTGAGGATTAATGTTCTCATTTGCTGTGGTTACCAGCAAACCTTTCATTAAATTCATTGCTGCAAGGTAAACTGTATTTCCACGTTTTCTCTGGTTCTGTGGCTGCAGCAAGCTGTTAAGGCAGGTCTTGGGATTTGGCTGTTCAAACAGAAATGCGGGCAACTGATTCATTGTAATTTGGCTGTCATGCTATCTGGCGTTTGTTGGGTTTTTTCAGCACGTACGGATAATGATTACTGCACAGGCAGAGATGTTTATGCTCACTTTCAGGGACCCTCAAGGCAGAACTCTGGTTCTTATCCATCTCTTGTCAGTGATTTTTCCTCCTTTTAAATAACTGAAGCACATTCTCCAATCACCAGGCATTAAACAAAATGTGTAAGGTTGAAACATCTATGGTGAAAATACTACATGGAAATAAAAGGGCAACTACATTGTAGGTATAATATTAGGCAGCATCAATAATCCCATTTCCACTAAAATATTGCATGTTAAATGTTACAAGAAAGGCCCCGCTGCAGCAATGGTTGGATTTGTACCGCTTTTCTCTATAGAGTATATGAGTCCTGTTTTAATTTTGTCAAATGATATGCCAGCCTAGAAGAGGGCTCACAATTAAGAATGAAAAAAAAGCACAAATAAACAGTGCCATCTTTTGGGCACCACTTAAACTCCACATTTATTAAATTCCACATACTGTGATGTATGAATGCTATATGGGAATGCACATACACATTTATCTGTGTGGTAGGTATCTTTAGGATTTTAGCTTTATTGTCCCTTGAGAGGTAGTGATAGGGACTCTGAGCCCAAAAGTCTCCACCCAGGCCCCTGCAGTGTGGGGGTTCAGACCGTCGCCTGTTCTTGAGGCTGCCTATGGTACCTCCCTGGTGGGTATAAGTCCTGTGAAGAAGCAGGTGGATGACCGAGTATTCCTTGAGAATTTTTGTGTATTGAAATACAAGGAATATGAAAGTAAAGTGGAAATTCAGTGTAATCATTTCTGGGAAGACCTGCTTAATATTTTACCAACGTGAAGTCCAAATGGATCATATGCAATATCAGACTGTTAACCTCCGGGATAGGTTTGCCAATAAAAGTTGTGTGGGTAGTTGTCCCCCTGACTGATACAGGCTTTCCCACTGTGACCCAAACTTCCTCCACTGCCGGGCTTGATTGTTACAACCCATTGCAACTACAAGCAGAAGCTGGTCCTTAAACAAGCTCCCACCCCATCAAAGTGAGTCTCCCAAACCATAAACACCATCATCCCTGTGACCCAGGCACTGTCTTAACACTTTCTGAATGTCACAACATATTCCGCTAGTTAGGAAGAACCTGTACAAATAACTCCAAAGGCAAGCACATGTTTTCAGGTGTATTTATATGTTCCATGTCCATTTGAATAGGAGCTGGGTACTCAAAAATCCTCTGAGAATCTGATCCTACCCTGAAAGGAGAGTGGATGTTCAACCACACTTTACTGAAAAGACACTCGTAAAAAGAGCTTTTGCAAGATGAAGGCCTAATTAACAGGATGTTAGAAAAGTGCTGCACTTACCAGCGATATGTGCATTGCTGCAGTCATCACCATTGCAGTGGTCAGCATCATGGCTGGTTGGTGGGTGGTAAGCAAGCAATCAACCTCCAGGACCATAACAAGGGATTAAGCAGTCTTGAAACATCCAAGAGCACTCTGGCCGAGAAGGGGCTATATAAGATTGACACCAGTCAATCTGCTCCCCGGTAAATGCAAAATAATAATTGGGTAGTGTGCACATCTTTGATCAAGTTTGTATATTCAGTTCTGAACAACATAACCTCTTAAAGACTTAATATTTGGTGATTCTGCATGAATTGAATAAGCTACAGAGGCCAGAAGGTAAAGCCCTGGCAGCTACTTCCCTGACCTCACTCCCTGGAGACACAGCACTAAATCCCACAGTGCTGTGGAGGCACTGGCATGCACTGGAGTCCCGCTCCCAGCTCTGCTAGAGTAAGCGTGGACAGTAAAGCAGAATATTCAAAGACAGAAGAAGTCTTGACCCCTGAAAGGGTAAATAGTGCAGTTAGGAACTGCAGAAATACAGACAGGCAGACAAAGCCTGAGCTCAAGATGCAGGGGAACACAAAATAATTTCTGGGTCACAGATTTTTAAAGATGTTTAGGCTCCTAAATCTTGAGGAATCAGTGGGAGTTGGCTGGCTCTGAGGTTTGGCTTTACAATACTCAGTTTTCTTTGACGGACATGTTTCTGTTCATCTCCTGTCTCTGTGCTCTCTCTCCTTTCTTTCTCATGCACAGCTCTGTGGTGGAAAGGCAGGTGCACTCCATCACATTCCCAGATGAAGATACAATTCCTTACCATTTCTCTCAGGAAGGCCTACACAGAAAATCTTATTTGGGGGAAAGGGCAATTAAAGAGCCATGCCTTGCCCAGGGGTCCAAAACTAACCCATGGAATTCTGACATCTCCAAATTCCCACTGCAATTCTTTACCTGAGCTGTGTTCTAGGTGATGCTTCTCTCTTCAGATTAGCTTTCTCCAGCTAACAGTGTTCTGCTCTGGATTTTTCTTCTTAACATCCCCAGATGCTGAATTTGTTAACATTTTCCCAAGAATACAGAGGAGTTTGAAGTCTGATGCGCTCTCTTTATTTCCGTAAATTGATATGCTCCGTTCATATACTCAGAGGAGTTTGGCAGCAGTAGCCACAGCCCAGTTGTGCATGGCACACATCGCACATTGCAGCGAGATTAGCATACAGATACATCTACTCTGCTTACCAAGCATATCGTTTACTGCTTTGCAAACAGTGAAAGGCTTGATTAAACTCAGCTTTTGTGTGTTTGCCAACCTGGCTGGAGGCTGTAGTCAATGGAATCAAAATCTCATTAGTACTGAAGTGTACGCTCAAGAATAAATCATTATCTTTTTCACCTGCAGACTCTTCACTGTCTTGCATGCACTGTTTCTGTGTGCAGAAACTTTTATTTGAATTGGTCCTCAATACTAAACACTACATCCAGAAATACTAAACACTATATCCAGTTACTTTGTGGCGAGAAGAAGACATTGTCTGACACTCTATGGCTCAGATAAATTTTCAGGATGTTCTTGTTTATATCATTGTTATGTTGAAGGCGCGGGATCGACAAGGGGGAATGCCACAATGGGCATTGGCTACAGATTCCTGTAGAAGACGAACCTGTAGAAGAGGGAGTGCATAATGCCTTCTTTAAACAACTGGATGAAGTCTCCTGATCTCAGGGCCTGGTTCCCAAGGTGGGGGTTTACCCACTCCAGCATCTGCTAGAAGGGCAGCATGTGGGGCTCAGGCAAGCCAGGAGATTTCTGGGATGTGTGGAGGGCAATTTTTTATACAGGTACTGGACAGGACAACTAGGGAGATTCTCAGCCAATTCAGCTGCTCACGGATAATGAAAGACTAACCAAGGATGTGACAGCTGATAGCAGCCTCGGCTGTAGGGCCCATGAGACAGTAGAGCCTAAGATCCTGAGGGAAGTGAGGAAGGCATCTAGTGTAAAAACTATTACGATTTTCAGGAGGGTGGAGTTCATTTTTTTCAAGGCAGTAGTAGGCAGGATCCCGTAGGAAGCTGTTCAAAAAGCCCAGGAGAGGTGGCTGAGCAACCGCCTCATTGCACAAGAATAATCCATCCCAATTTGCGAGACAGAGCGCATGGCATTGATAAAGCAAGAGGTCAGCCTGATTGAATAGAGAAACGCCAAGTGAACTCAAATGCCAAAAGGGTATATAGGGAAGGAGGGAGTGAAGACTGCCTGTCAGGAACGAGTATAAAGACATTGATAGAGCAAGCTGGAGGGAAGTGTGGTTGAAACCGGTGTGAAAGGCAAAAGGAAGTGAAACAGCTTAGATGGTCATGACACTCAGGACTTCTACACCCTTGAGAGATTCATCCCACACAGAGTTGTTGCTTCACGGTTTATTTTGTCAGCCTTGCACCAAGTACACAGAGATAGCTGGAATTATTTTAGTGGGAAAATAACACTGTCCTCACAAAAAGGTGATTTTCCATGAGAAAATTTTCAATTTTGCTCAAAAATGTTTTGATTTTCTGTCAAGCAAATGGAGCAAATAGCAGCCCAGCTGCTGACTTGGAAAGCTCTTTCAGCTGTGTTTTGTGGTGGCAAAAAGTCAAATCAATCAAAGCCTGCCAAGGGGGAAGCTAAAGGCCACATTCATCCTCTTTGGGTTTCACTCTGCTCGTCTTCCTCATTTATGACTATCCAGCAGGGAAGGCTGAGTTCCTCAGCCCTCTGCCTTGCTGGGTCCTGCTCAGCACATCTCTGCCCAGCAGGACAGGAGGGGAAGTTGGGCGTCCCCAGCTGCAGCTGCTGGAGCTGTGGGGACCAAGCCCTTGCTCTTCATACACCCAAGCCCTGTGGAAACTGCCAGCTGATTTCACCTGGCACCCACTACCAAGAATATTCAGGTGAGCAACAAGAAACCTTCCCCCTGAGGTTGCTTTGGTTCTTGACATCCCTTTTGCAATTTTCACCTCTGCTTCATACACATTTTGTTGGTGGTGGTTTTTTTAAATGCAAAGGCTTTCCTTCTAAGGAACCACCAGTCTCCATGCCAGAATGACCACAAGTTTCTTCTGCTGAGTCCTTCAGGCCACATCTCCACTGCCACAGAAAAGAGGCCCAGGGACAAGTCTGAGGCCAAACCCACAGGTGGGCTCCCGGCCATCCTGCAGAGAGCTATGCTCTGTGCAGAGCAGGGCTGTTTGGTGCAAGGTAGTAGCTGCAGCAGCACAAACCAGAGCCACAGCTATGCAGCACACAAAATGAGGGAGCCTGAACTCAAACTTGCTTCCTTTTTTCTCTTTTATTTAGCAGCACAGCCATACCCTTTGGCACAGGCCAGGTCCTTGCGGTAGACCACTCCAAAATATATGCTACTGCCTGACCAAGGGGATCTTACAGCATCTTCTGAAACCTCTTTACTCCTTTTGCCAATGGCAGCGGTGATCTCTCTCTCCGGACTCTCGTCTTCTGGGGAGCTAAACAGTAGCCTGTTTTCCCCTACTCTCAGCAACTTTTCACCCTGCTCAGGGAAGAGTTTGTCTGTGCTGGAAAGCTTCTGTGGGGTGGCTCCAGAAATGTGGAATTTGCCAGTGACACTGAAAGCTGTACTCACCAAGAACAAACAGGTCCATCTGGATAGGTCTGGTGGGATAGAGGACTCTCCTGGAAGTGTCTAAAAATTTGGTATACAAGCCTCCATGAGCCAGTGAGACTGACATCTTCACAAGGGGCATCCGCCCACCTTTCCCACCCTTTCCCCACCTCTTTTCCACCCTTTTTCTCTCTTTTACAGCAGATTTGGTCCCCTTCTAGGCCTCATTTGGACTGCTGAAACTGAAGTGGCTTCATTAATAGGTTGGTATCATATAATCATATAATGCTCTTTACTCAGATTTGTGTTAAAATTCACCTCCTTTTAGAGGGATAGCCCAAGGTCCATTTATCTCGTCAGGTACCACACTTCTTCTTAAACCTTCTTGTCTTGTTTATGCCTTAACATGGGATTTAAAAAATGCCTCAGAAACCTAATCCTCACATGACTGGCACATGAAAGGCCACGGACCATTCTGCCCTACTGACGGCAGTCCATTTTATCTAGTCAGTTAATGCCAGTGTTTCTTTGATATCTATAATATTTAAACATTTATTAAGGAATGTGTTTTATCAGACAGCACAAGAACTCTCTTGGGGCCATTCGTGCTGCTGTGGTTCCAGGGAAACAAAATGAACGCTCATTTCAGAAGAGAAAATTTTCATTTTTGAGCATAAATCTAGAAAATATGTAAAGACATACGTGTATATATGTGTATTTCATCATAACCCTACTGCCTAATTTACATTGACACCTGTGAACTCTAGCTCCTAGACGAAAGCTGAAAGTGGCATTTTGGAGAAATAACCCACAGATAAAATAAAGCAGAACAGAGTGTGCATGTCTATACCTTTACTAGGAGAATTAAAATGAATAACAGCCTATCACAATTGAGCTGATTTCAAGGACTGGAAGGCATGTGCTGAGGTTATACCAGATAACAGCAGCCTTTGAAATTTTACCAGATAACCCATTTCCTGCTTCAGATTTTTATTGTGTATTTCAATTGAAGAGGAAATTCTAGGTAGTGCAGCTGCCTTGCTGTGTTATGCGACTCCAGTCTGCCAGTGGCTGATTTCTGGTGCAGTTTTTGTGCTGTGGATACTGGCTCTGAGTGTGATAAGCAGCACAGGTCCTCATTAATGCAGATACTTCCACTGGTTCTGCAACTGAGGCCAAATCAAACACTGCAAATATCTCAATATCTACCCCTTGCTTGCTAAGAAGCAAATGCCAACACACTACACAAAAGAAGGTCCCTACATCTGGGCTTTTTGTGGCGCATCACATTTGGGGAACTTTATGTGCTTTGGGTTGAGGACGAGATTGATAGGAAATAGGAGCCTGCTTGGATCTTGGAGGTATTTAGATTTGGGACCCAAAACAACAGAAGCAGGCAGGGTCTTCCCAAGCACAGGCACTGGAGGAGTGGGGCTCACACCTCCCTAACCACAGGAGATAGAGGGAGCCTGGGAGTACACATGTTCGTTCTTAGTCATCTAAGTCAGTGCACTAATGCTGAGGGAGAAGAGGGGAGGAAGAGTAGCCCCCTTCTCCTCTAGAGGGATGTGTGCTGTCCTGTCTGCACTGCAAAGAGGGAGAGATTTCCAGTGCATAGACATAGGAGTCTAAAAACCCCCCACTTGACTCATCTACTGACCTACTGGAGGAAGTAATTTCAGCTCCATGTAAAACATAGCTTAGCTTTAATCACAGTTATTACAGCAATGCCTAAGGATTCACCAAGGACCCCACCAGACATGGGGATGCACAGACACAAGGAAGCAGTCTCTGTCCTTAAAGTCTGTACCCAATTTGGGGATTGGTGTGGGCAGGTAGGACTCACAGCAGCTGCAAAACAAGTCATTGCAGCACAGACTGTATCAGTGCCAAATGGATGCAGGACTTCGCAGACTGGGAAAGGGGCTGCTGAGCGACAGGCAGCTAAGAAAGGGTGAGGGAAAGGGCTGGGGTGGGGTATGGAGAAGAGAAGGACCCAAGCTAAGCAGAGGTGAAGTGATGGGGCAGCAAAGACGCCACAAGGAGCAGGGTGTGAGCAAGCAGACTGTCAGCACAGGGAGCGAAAATTAAGGCAGCAAAATTCCCTGGTGTGATTTCTCAAGACTGCTGGCCGCAGGGTTTCCCCAGGCCTCTGAGTGGAGGCAAGACGTGTGTTGCCACACAAGTCAGAGAGGATTTAGAGTCAAGGGGGCTCTCCCCCCACCAGCCTGGGGCCAAAGGGAAGGGAAAATGTGGCCCTGTTTTATCTTTCCCCACAGCCACCCCAGCATTGCTCATCCTCCCTTACAGACATTAGTCTGGACACTTCTCTTTCCACACAGCAGACAGGAAGATTCAGAGGAGAAAATCTTAGTCTGGGTTTTTCTGAGCCAGTGAAGGAATTTCAGTGCTCAGCTTTCGGCAAAATTAGTGTGCAGTGCAGCTTCAAAAATCTCAGACAGTTTATTCATTGATGTTGTTATTTTGTATTCAGATACTTTTAGCCACGCACATTATTTATGATCCCAAACAATGTCGCAGTTATTGTTTGCTATGACACCAAGTTAGGATACAATGGGAATGTAAAGAAGAATCTGCAGACATCAGCCCTTTCTTGCACAGAAATCAATGCCTGCAGGAATCAGCAGAGGGATGTCAAATTGTCAGAAGAGTTAGTTTAGGTCAATTGATTCCATGGACGTGGTGGCCATCTGGGGCTGCTTTTCCTATTAGTGAGTCTAAAGAACCAACCGAGTATTCTAGTTTTTGATGTGTAATTTCCCAAAGCTACCTACTTTGCGTGGTATTGTGAGGATTATTAATGTTAGAATGATTTGTTGATAACTTCAGAAAGAGAAATTCTTAATTTCTTCTCTGACGCTTGCAAATACAAGTGACTTTCAAGCTTGGCAGAGCAAACCTCCCACTTACTTATGCAATTTATAGGAATGGACCCAGAAAAGTCTGTGTTGAATGTTCCTGCTCTCAGAACTTTAAATGACTCAGTAGCGGCTTAAACCGCAAGCAGCATCAGTGTTTGCACCACCAATTTTGAAAGGGAAATACATCTCCATTTTCATGAAGCGGAGGAAGATAAAGTGATGTTTTATGAACTTCCTTTTATGTGTCAAGCTGGCTTGGTTGATTTTTTTGGATAACACTTAATCATGTTGGGTCTTTTCCAGGAAATGATAATTTACAAGCTTTTGAAACTCATACTCCCCCTCTGCACTAGTCAGAAAGTATGACCTAGTTTAAGTTAGAGCTTGAAGATGTGACCTAGTTTTACAGGTAGCCTGCACTCATTGTGCTCAGCTCAGAATTGTAAAATTTGGAAATCTTCTCTTCATGAAAAGAGAGCTGGACTGTCACCTTGAATCCTTTCTCCTTTTTATCTGACCCCTGAAAAGTTAACAGTATTGCCTAATTCGGAAAGCTCAGGACAAAAAAGAATTTAGAGGTACTTGATCTCCTAGATTCAAGTCCTCGAAATACTTTGCTGCACAACCCCAGTGATCAAAAAAGGTCTGGGGGCTCTTCCGTAAACCCCTGCAAAGGATTGTCATCTGAAGGCCACATTTAAAGACCCCTTCACCACCGAAGACATGGATGGTTTGCCCAGTGGCTGAGAAGCTCAGGCACATTGAATGGCTGGCGACGCTGACAAGGGAACAATCTGGGAGAAACACAGAGGAGCGTGGCAGAGTACAGCTGCCATTTTTTCCCTTCTCGCACAAAAAGTATGCAGTTACGGAGGAAAATGCTCCTTGCTTGTCTGGTCTTCCTATATCATAGCTGAGTGTTCGCGCACCTCTAAAAGCACCTCTAAACATGGAGTAAATACAATATTTTATAAAGACCCTGGACTTATTAATGGCTTTAATGTTATCTTAGTACAGCAGAGGGCTTATTTCCTCTGGGGCAGAAAGCATCAGTGTGCTTGCTCTCTACATCTTTACCTGGATTAGGCAGGAGTTGCTCAGACGGAGGCAGTTCCGATCATGTGCAAAATCATAAAAATTTGCGTTCTTATAAGCAAAGACAATTGATGATGGCAGGTCCTTCTACACAGAAATGGTCTGGCGGGATTTCTGGAAGCTGTTTTCCTCTTAAATGCTTTGATTCCAGTAGAGTACATCACAGCTCTAGCAAAAGCATCAAAACCTTCATGAGTGTGTCCTCTAGTAACTATCATTTGCAGAGATCTCCATGTGGTCTTCTACTACTTTCCCAAACTTTTCACTGCATTAGATAAGGTTCTGCCTTAAATGCTGGAAATAACTGAGAGCACTCTTCATTCTTACATCCAAACAGATCAACAATATAAATAATAACAGAGAGAAAAGTTTGTATTGACTAGCCAAGGAAGCGCCGCTGTAATTAAAATGGAGGTTCCTCTATGTGGAAAGCTATGCACGATCACACTGGTCACATCCATCACATCAATGGCTTTGGAGCGACGAGCCAGTCACCTAACAAATGGCTCACTTCCATAGCAGAAGAAACACCAAAAGATGCAGCACTCAAATTTGGGAGCGCTGCAGATCTTGAGCCTTCAGAGTTATTAATTTTCCTCTTAACAAAAAATAAATGCCCTACAAACAAGAGTATGGGGGAGTCATGGTGGTGGTTATATGCCATCTCCTTTGCATATAAATAGGAATGGGTTAGGTGAACATGGTATGGCAAGGGTTATTTGCACCACCTAAATCTAGGTCACATCAAGAAATTCAAAGAAAACATCTGAGTTTACCGATACATTTTTAGCAAGTACCACATTTCCGAGTACGCAGGAGTTGATAATATGAGAAATACCAGTATTTCATTTAGCCTGGCCTTTTCTCACTTTAAAATTAGCGCTGTGGTGAACTTTTGGGTAAAGGTTATATAATGTGAAACAAACACGTAGGAAGGCATTTGGTCTAGCCCAAACTCGGCTGCTTGTTTTTATAGCTGAAGGAGCACGATGCTCACTGTCACCTTCAGTCCTATTTTACTCTCCATGAGAAGCCGACTGGTGTGTGCTGGTCTTGATGTTCAACCCAAACTACTGACTCCAAACAAAAGTCTGTGATGAAAGATAGATCATCAGTAACCATTGGGCAACATCAGCTGTAATTACATCTAGAGGCGGAGCTGGTATTAAACCCATGGTACATTCTTGGTGTTGGTCCTTATTTTAGTGGCTCTTATAGTCTGTTATTTTTTCCTCCCTCTAATGGCCAAGAGGGAGAGGAGATCCTGCCCTGGCAGCGGGAACTTGCTCCAGCAGACTCTTTGGTAACCGGCCCATTCCCATTGTTGATTCAGACTGTCTCGTGTTGGGAGCAAACCCACATTCATATACTTTTTTTTTTCTGTAAGAACTTAAATTACTTTTCGTTGAATGAGTCTCCAGCCCATAACGGTCATAAAGGCCATCTGTGCATTTGGCTCACAAGCGGAGGACAGCGGATGCTGACTGGAGCCTCCTTTGCTGTTTGTCTTTCAGTTTCACTGATCCCTGGGCAAAACCAACAGAAATAATAATAATAATAATAATGATAATAATAATAATAATAATAATAAAAATTTTAAAGGCCTCCCTACCACTAAGGCAGAATTTCTCCTTGGGACATATTTTACACACACTGGACAAGCACATTTGATAAGGCAGTGTGGAAGTCTCTGACGAGTCAGCTGTGCCATTATCTCTTCTCCTTCACTAAATTATGGCCTCAAGAGTTACGACAGAACAACTATGAGCCCTTGTTCCTGTTTCTAGCCTGTTCCTGGCTGGGATGGTGACAAGAGATGGGTCATTCTGGACATTTGGCGAGCAAAGACAGCATTCATTTGCTGTTGATGCTGCCAAAGTCATTTGGTATCCGTTTAACACGGGCACAGAAATGCCAAAACAAGTTGAAATCTTCCTTCATGGCAGATTTCACAAGAGATGCAAAGATAAGATATGTCACCAACGAGCAAATATTATTGCCAGAGCTATATTATTCTCAGTTACATGTAGACTATATATACATTATATCTGAAATAGATGTAACAAATGGTCCTTATGTCAGAGAGACACTACTTGCATTGTTGCTGTTTTAAAGCAGTTTATACTGTACGAAGTTACAAATACCAGCATGCACTAAAATAGCCACCTCCTAAAAAAGGCTTAAAAAGAAACTGTCTCATATAAAACTATTTATAACACTAATCTTATTGATGTCAGCAGGAAAACATCCACTGATTTCAAAGTGAGAATCTAAGCCCTTCTTACCAGTATAATATTAACCAAGATTAATAAAGCTGAATTAATTGTAACAAGCAATTTACGTATTTAGGAGGAAATTTTCACATTCAGCAAGTCTCACGGCACAGCTGGGCCAATAGAGTTCTCAATTATCTTTTTTATGTGAGCTGCTTTGTTTCACAATTTCACACATCAGCAAAATTCTGCAAGTGTACAGATGGCACAGACCAGAGAACAAGAGCAAACTTGAGGAAATTTGTTTGGATGTTTTCGAATAAATCATGGGAGCATTGCTATTTGGCTCATCTTTTTGGAACAACAACCGAAAAAAAGAAAAAAAAAAATTAAAGAAATTTTTTAAAATGTAATTTTCAGCCAAATTGAAAGAAAGAAAAATAGACAGATAACAAAGCAGAGAGATAATAAAGTGCTACTAATCTCCAGGCAGAGTCCAACACACTTGGTAATGATTTATACTATTACTTTTTAGATTTAGAATAAGCCTAATGAGTTTTAAATGAAATTGTCTCTTCTTATCCACAGTGGTATAATAGGACTGATAGATTTGAGAGAAAATGCAGATTCACATAAGTAGTAATTCAACTGTACATTTACAGGTGACAATAGATGGTAAAATCAACAGCTGCCTTCAGGAAATAATAAACAAATAAAAAATGTCTTGTACTGCCAGCTTATCCTCTGATTTATTACTCTGTATGGACAATGATAGATCAAAGAAGAAAAAGGCAGCAGCTCAGGCCTGGACATTTGTTGCCTACGTGGGTTTATTTTAGCTCTCTTGCTGGCTCTGTTTTGACCTGCTTGGAGGAGCCCTTTCTGTCGAGCTCCAGGGCGTGCGGCACATATGCTCAGTTTCATGTGATAAAAACACAACTTAGTGGGTTGCAACTTGGTAGGATCTTCTGCCTAAGAGGGAGGCTGGCTTACGCTGCAAGGCTCTATGCCACTCAGTGCCTCGTAACTCCAGCCCTCTTCCAGTTAGCAGGACAGAAATAACCTAACTATCCATTTCCAGAACGGCAGTTGTTTTTCCAGAGCAAAGATCTGGAGCCTTGATGAGTGATAAAACATTAAACCAGATGGACCTTGTTTTGTTTAAGCTGTGTTACTGCATGTGATACTGTACTGCAGAAAAACTATTTAGTGACACCAACATTGCAAAATGCTGGTAAAGAGGGAGCTGGTCAAACTAACACAGAAAGCATTTGTACTTGGGAGTTGTTTACACAGAAGAGTAGACAGTCTGCAAATGGTTGCTAACTAAAGCAGTGTCATTAGTTATTAGTCCACAGAGGGCAGAATAAGTATGTACAGGTTATGTCATTTGCCATGCATCAGTTCCCCGGGATGCCAGCACTGTGGGGAACCCACACTGGGGTCAGAGCAGGCACATGAACCTGTTAGAGGCCAACAATAAACTAGCAATGAAGGTCTGCTCCAGTCTATGCATTCACACGAACTGATTTTATCTGTGTTCACGGAAAGCTGCGATTCTGGTCTTTGGTGGTTTTAGGTGACGCAGAAAGGAAAAAATCATTCCAAGCATTTCATGCAGTCAGCCCAATTAATCGTGAAAAGTAGGTTAAAATCCTTCAAACTGGTGGGATGTGAGATAAAAATACTGTGTACAAGAGAGTATCTGAACTTCCCAAACAGTTACCTTCCATGTGATCATGTTTCAGTGCTCCAAAATCTGTGACCTGCTGGGAAGGGGACAGAGGAAGGAGATCCCATTTGTGAATCTTCCCCTTGCAGATTTGCAGTCCCCAAAACCACCCACCAGGCAGCCTTACTCACACCTGGTAGTACAGACTTAGGGACTAAGGGAATTCGGGACCTACAGGATGAGGCAGCAGCTGTATCATGGTTATGAAGACAAGGACAGCACTAACATGAGAGCTCGACAGTAAAAGAAGGATTCTGGCACCCTCTGCTAAAAGCACAACCAAGGATCTCTCACGCCGTGAATGAATCAAGAACCAGAAGGTCAGTAAAATGAATCTATCATTTTGTGACTTGCAGCATGTAAGGAGCTGAAAACAATTGGGGTTCCTGCTTGTCTTCTGTTATAGCCAAACATAAATTGATTGGAGTTTGGTGATGTGCAGTCTGGGGAAAAACAATGTCTCATGCAGGAGGGCGGGAGGTAGAGAGCTCATGGCTCAAACGCTGGACAAATGGCAGGAAAATATTCCCTCCCCAAACTTCATAAAATGGATTGTGAACAGATAGCAGTAAATCAAAGATACCCAGCACCCCACCTACCAACCCGCACCCTGCACCCCCCCTCCCCGCCCCAGCATAGATACTTCCTTGGAAACCCAGCTAGAAAACCCAGCACATTCAGACTTGGCTAAAAAAAAAAAAAATAGAAAAAAGAATCATCTGAAGTTGCCTAGAAATTTATAAAATCTGATTTAAACAACCTCAAGCTGACACAGGTTTCTCAGCTTTTCAGGACCAGCCTTTGCTTTGAAGCTAGTCACAAATGGTAACATTAGGCAAAGATGTGGGATCTACAGGGTCAGACCCCAAAGATTTAAAAAAAAATAAAACAGATGGCAAAGTACATGGACTGTGATCGTGATCTCAAATACCAGCAACCAGGAAATACTGGACAAGACACCAGTACAGAGAGGGAGAAAGAACAAGAAATAGCCTGCGTTATCAAGAACATTTTTGGTTTAGGTGTGTGTTTTCTCAAATCACCGCAGGGAAATGCTGAGTCTGGTCCTGTTGGTGAAGTTTTGATGGAGATTGATTTTGTAACAGCAAAAGTTTAAGCATGCAATAATTGTTTGGAGCCCTCCGAAACTGGTACATCGAACCGAAGGGCAGTATGGACTGATGCATGTGCCCGATGTGCTGGTTCCTTATTCCTCAACAACTTTTCGGTGTTCCTGTTTGGCTCAGCCCTGGTATCAACGCTTCAAAAATCTTTTTGACAAACATAATCCATGTTGGTTTCCATCCAAAGGCACAGCAAAGCCACCTGATAGTGGTCCAAATAAGGGGGCATATGCCTAGATCTGACCCACAGCTGTTGCTACCACCGGGAAAGAGATTTGTAAGTCAGTGAGAGCAGGGTGAGCAGGAGACACTGGCAGCTGGACTGAGCCAGAGAAAAGGAAGTGGGAGAGACAGAAAAAGAATCACTGGCTGGAAACAGCTTGGGAAGGCGGGGGGAGGAGTACCCAGGTGCCAAAATATGCAATTGTAACCCCACGTATGAAAATGTACTTTTTTCACAAGAGCACAGTAAGGATATACAGACGTTTGCATGCTTGCAAATACACTGAATTCCAAATAAACTATTTCCAAGTAAGATTTTTTTTAGCTTTAAATTTCAGCAAATAATCATCCTCTACCCACAGACCGTAATTATCTTTTGAAGATTATAAAATAAGAGTCATATGCACCTTTCTTAGCCAAGAAAGCATTACCTTCTTGTCAAGGCAAGTAACTCTCTTCATCAATTGTTTAGTCTCCTCTTTTCATTAATTGTCCCTCAAAGAAGCAATCAAATAAATGGACAGAAAAGAAGGAGGCTTCTGGCGGGGGAGACTTGTTCTGAGGCAGGTCAGTGCTAGAGCAGGCAGTTTTACTTTATCATCTTGGCACACATGTCCCAGCTGCCTCAAATGACACTACTGAAGCTTTTTAATCTGTGGCTGCTCCAGTACAAAGAGCAAAATCAGACTTTATCAACAGCTCTGCGTGGAGCTTCCTGCTTCCTTTTACACGCATGTAAGAGGAAGAAGGGACAAGGTCCAGGGCAAGACAGGCAGACTAGGGCCTCCTCTTTGCTTTCTTTGCTTGCAGAGAATTGCCATGAGCATGGTTCCTAATTATAACCCCAGGGCAGCCTATACTGCCCCTTAAGGACTCTTATCACATCCCTTCCACTTAGTTCATCACATAGCTGGAAAATTTGCATCCAGAGGACACTGAGGCAAAAAACTCAAAAGAACCCAAATAAACAAAAAACCCAAATAATTTGGGCCCCAAAGCCATCACACAGAGGAAATGTAAAGCTCTATATCACATTGTGAAATTTAGGTGCCTACAGCACTCCTAATGAGCATAGATTACTACTAAGTTGAGCCACAGAAAAGCCCTCTTCTAACCTCTGGTGGCTTAGGATGCATAGGTAACCACCTACAAGTGTCTTCACAGCAGCTCACCACATGCTACAGATGCTGTGACCCTATCTAGCACACACTCAAAGCTCATTCCCATTGTCATTCAGTTGACATTTAGTGCTCGTGGTTCCCCTCTTTCATGTAATACCATACGTAGGCAGAGCATTTACTGAGATCAACTACTAAGCACTAAAGTCTAACTCAACTTTCAGATCATTCAAACCCCCAGCTCCACCTCCTTAGAGGGTGACGTAACTCAGAGCAGACACATAGACATTTTTCTCCCAGCCTGTCACTGGACATCTCAGTGGGAAAAATGACTGGGTGTGCCATGTAGCTCTTGAGGTTTTGAAAGTAACACCCCAGATTCTTCACTCATTTGAACTGACACTTGTTTGGTGTGGAACATAAACGGGAAGTCCTCATTTCCAGTTAAATTTCCAACCCCTGATGATGTAACCCTACTTGAAAGTGGTAGTGAAGCCAAATCAAAACTCCATAAAATTCATCACAATTGTCTCAAAATAGTTAACTTGTGCCTCGCTTTTCCTGAGTTATACACCATACCCAGCCTGAATGTTCTGAAACTTGAACAAAATTATCAAAGCTGCACAAGAAATACAGAGACACAGCGAAATAAAGAAATCACAAAGTTGATTTTTTCTTAGAAATATATTTTGTAAGAAAACAATATTAACATTAAAAAGAAATGTTTATTATACAGTATAAAATAATTGCTTGAATTAAACTTGATTCCTTAAAAAAAAAAGCCTGAGGATTTGTATGAAGCCTCAATTCCTACAGATTTGAGTCTTTTGCCTTCTGTGATTCCTACCGCATGAAAGAGCAGGTTTTTACCTACATCATCCTTAGAGCACACAGATAAACAACCCTAAAACCTCCCTCATCCCTGCCCCAACAAGTTGCTCTTTCCTGCCCAGATGTGGTCTAAACATCACCCGTAGTATTTGCAGCTCTCTCCTACATCCCCCATACCCACCCTCAGATTGCCTCCACCTTCCTCTTCAGGCCAAGCAACTATACAAGCGACAACACACGTTGCAGCTAGCTAGGAGTCTCCCCCTATTAATTTGTTGGCTAACATGAACAGTGGCCAGCCACTGACAAGCAATGTATAACAGCTGAGTTGTTCTCAGCTGTCTGTTCTCATAAAACCTGTAAGAGTATCTCTTAACACTGCCATTCATCTGCCACATCTGGCAGAAATGTGCAGTTCTAAAAGCTAGAAGGGAAGACAAGGACAGGCAATGCAATGACATAAGCTTCACTTTTTCAGGAAACTAAGCTAAAAAAGTCATTACTCAATTGTAGAACTTACAACTTGCAGATTTTGTTGTAGGAAAATAAGCCTGTTCAGTAACTATAAATACCCCTAATTCATTTCTGTGGCTTAGTATGTATGGGTTTTGGTTGGGGTTTTATTTTTAATTTTTAATTTTTTTTTTTTTTTAGGTAATGCCAGCTTTGTAATGTCAATTACCCTCCAGATTTGAAAGGCACCCAGTGACCAGCATTCTGGTGTAATTACTTATGACATTGGTGTGATTCCCTCCCTCCCAATAATACTGACAAGTTTAACAGAAATCTATTAAGTTAAAAAGAACAAAGATATATATTACATTTGCTAATTGCAAACAACCTCTTTTAGCTGCAGTTTTTCCCATTGGGATTAAAAAGTGCACCAGTTCAACATGTCTGTACATTAAAAACAGTTTAAAACATTAAATATACAAACAGCAAGAGATTTTAAATATTTTCTATCAAATACTATAGGACAATATAATTTACATTTTGGTTTTTTACACAAAACATTACACCTGAAATATAACTTTAGATATTACAGCATATAAAAATACATACTTTTTGTCTAAATAATGTCTTTGCAGGTTCTGGCACAATGAAATTCTTTAAAGGCACACTATTTTGACAATCTGTATTTGCAATTAACTGTGCAACAACAATAAAAATGACCTGTAATTAACCTTTTAGAACTGCAAGGCCAGATCATCTCCCTTCTTCCTGGAATAAACCTTTTAATCAGGTAAATACTTCAGTTGAACTGTTTTAGGTGTTCTGCAACTCATTTCTGCCACGGCCTGAGCTCTCCAACCCTAATCCAGCAAAGCAAGAACAGGCTTAAGTAAGCATGTGAAAAGCCACATCAAATGCAACGGGATTAGTCATGCTTTCATAATCTTTGCCATCTCAAGGTCAGAAAGCTCAACCCCAAGCAAAACTGAGCCCTAAAGGCAAGCTGGGAGCCCAGGTCTGTCCTGTTCTATGTTTGCACCAAAACTAGTAAGAGTAGCACAGGTTAAAAAGTCAGGGCAGAACTTAGAAGTTCAATAATACTAATTGCTCTGATCTCAACTACACCAATGTAAAAGTCATAATGACTCTACTGAAGCCAGTGAAGACATATGAAGTAAAACTGCTATGAGACTGAATCAGGTGAACTATGTAGTTTTGCCCTTTTATGCATTTGTGAGATTCCTGCTGGAGCCAGCACAGGGCGAAAACGTGTCTTTAGAGATGTATGGCTTATGCAGATGCAACTGGGTTGCAAAAGTTTTTCAGTTCTGTCTTCAAGTTGTTTCTGGACCTCTAAAATCTCAAACAATCTTCAGCACATGACAGAAAGATTCAGTCTAAATCCCTAACTTTAAATGCCCCAAAATAAGTTGCTTCTTGTGATGAATCCAGTAGCAATGGGTTTGATACCTGGATACTTATCATTTCACCAGACTTTAATTTAAAAAACCCTCCTATGTTTACAGAATAAAAATGAAATTCTGAATTCCCTGACCAGTATTTGGTGCTTCCTCCCTTCATCAACACATCAGAGCGCCTTATTTTAAGGTTTGTCTTAGTCATATACACCATCAGCTGAAGCCCTCTTTTAGTCAGGTTTCCTGAAGTTTCATGATGTCTAAAACAAATGTTGGCATAAAGGTAGTAAAAACCATCTTGGTTAGCAATTAGTTTTCCATCACTGAAGGTCATATTTGATAAGTTTGCCTGGCCCTTGTCATGATGCCAGGATGTGAGGTTTACTTTGCGAGTTCCTGAAAAGGGAAGAAAAAAATTATTTATAAACAATTAACAAACTCCAACATTGAGAAAGCAATCTCCAGGTTTTTACAATCAATAGCAACTACAGTTATATAGACAAAAGTGAATATTAGACAATTATGGTAAAATTTCATAAAAGATTTCCTTTCTTCATCATGGACTGCCACACATGGCTTGCTATTTACAGCTTTCTGCCCTCCCACCAGAACATCTGCTGGACCACAGTACAAAACACCTGCTTAGCCAATGGTTCGATTACGCTAAGCAATCATGCAACGAGCTCTGTATAGAAACTGCATTTCACCTAAAACTTAGAGTACCAAATACTTGAGAGGAATTTGACAAGAAAAGTTACCAGTGAAAAAACAGCAATTCTTGTTATCAGTCTTTAAGCTGAAAGTGTTTGCAAGGAATAACTAAACAAAACGAGAAAACAAGTTAAACTGATTAATTCCACAAAGAGAAAGCTTAGGAAACCTTCCTGTGTTTTATGTTCCTTTGACTGCAGTGGTACAAAGGTAAACATTTTCATTTGAGAACATAGGAAAAAAAAGGGGGGGAAAAAATCAGTACAGTTGTCCTTCCTTAGTACTACACAATAAGTTGCCTAGATTTAGATAGCACTTCAAGTATTTATGACATACTAAACCTTTTTATGCAAAACTCATGTTTAGACTTAAGCCAGTGCCTGCATATAAAAGAATAAGGCTCCACAATCTGGTTTAGCCATATGCTATATATTGAGGATAGCAGTCCACAGCACAATCCTAATTCTTTGGTAACTGTACAAATATTTATAGCTGGGCAATTATAATATATATTTAGGAGGTAAACTGGGATTCTTTGTCTAATATCTAGTGGAAGGTCTTAGAAAAAGAGCTTTAGGAAGACAGATGTGGCTCTGGATGCATTGTTCCTTTTCATATTTTTCTTTATTTTAAAGTAACTGAAGTTTCAAACTAGAAACAATGAGCTGATATTCCATGTTTGGAGGCAAACAGTCCCCTGCAAGTTGTCCTAAGCTGGAGATCAACAAATTAGGAAAGAAAATTATAATAATATTTTCTGTCTCTCCATAGAAAGTCACGCATGTGGGAATCAAAACCACACATGTAGCACTTAGCAAATTTGACTACCAAAAGGATCAAGTTAATAGAATTAACATATGTAAACAAGAATTATTGAATTTCTTCTAACAGATACACAAAAGTGTTTTCAGCTTTGCCTGTATGATGGTAAACAGGAAGCTGTGACTTATCTGTTAAGGTGACTGAATGCTTTGTGAAGAGAACAAGAAGCAGCTGAGAGACTGGAGATGTTTTGATTCGTTTGTCAGCTCAGCAGTGTCACTGAAACCTAACTTCACGTACAGAGGTGCAAATTGTCCCCCAGGAGCTCTGGCCCAAAAGGCACCTTCTGGGTGCTATCATCAAGTAGCCACATTTGTATTGTATCTTGGAGCTTTCAGGCTGGTCAAGTCTCAGGTGTCATTTCATTTAGATCCTAGTATTGAGGCTGTGCTAAGAGATGGCCTGGCAGGTGAGATAGGCACACAGAGAGAGCATTTGAGTCTTCCTTCTAAATCTGATCACATTTGACACTTCAGATTGTTTTTGGTGGCACAGTGTTAAGAAGCAGCCTGCAACACCAGCCCAGATAGCATTGCTCCCACAGCACCTCTATTATGTGGAGGTTTATCACAGCATTTTCCATTGAGGAGCGTGCCCTGCAGCATGCATCTCACAGCCCCTTCCACCTCCCCAGCTCACCACCATCTCATTACAGCACCCAACTCATCTCACAGCCTCTGCCTGCAAAAACAGAGCAACAGTGGGAGGAGAAGATCCAGGCAAGGCCCATGGGCACACCCACACAAGGGAAACACCACTGTCCTGAGTAAGCCACACAAGCCCTGACCCTTGCTGATACACACGAGCCATTAACACTCTACCATTTATTCAGTGTAATACACAGGGCATAATACAGCAGATGAGAGCTGGCCAACTCGTCCTCCTAACCACTAGCAATTTTCAGCACACACAACTAACCCCATTTGCTCCCTCCTGCAGCAGAGGGTCCACATGGGCACCAGAGGACCTTACACCTCAGGCTCCCAGTGCATCTAAATGCCTGCGTGGAATATCCAGTACCTTATTCTCCCAACCTCAAACCACAACAGCCTATTCCCACCAAACTTTCCATGGTATATGGCAAGACCCAATGCCCTCTCCTCAAGGCATGCCCCAGAACAACCAGTGCTCACAGGCATGCTGGGGAAAAGCCTCAAGTATATTCGATTAGTTTAAACAATGCCTCTTGGATTCGTTCATGCAGAAAGAAGTGAGGGGAAGTAGCAACAGGGGAATTTGAGAGCTATGAGTCTCCCCTAACCACCAAGGGCAAGCAACTTTTGCCTGCGAGAGGAATACTTTAATAGTAGACCAGAACAAAAAGCTTCTGGCATTCCTCCCCAAAGACTTGAGCAAAGCACAGGCTGTCAAAGGCATATCATAAAGAGTTGCTCCCCTATGGCTGCAGTGCAGCCAGGTAGGAATTATACAAGCAAGATCATACAGAGAAGCCATCTTCTTCACAGTGCCTCAAAAGCCAAAAACCTCTGAAAACCATCAAGTAATTAGAAACAACACTAAGATCTTAAGTCTCTTAGCCTGGAATTACTCACCTGCAAGAGATGCTGAGACAGGGGTACCAAAGTACACCTCTGAAGCACTGGGGATAGCTGAGGAAGTTGTAAAACTTCTTGTGCACAATGTTAAGTCTGCTAGAAATACAGCCCCAAGGAGGTTGGGCTACCTTCAAAATGAGGAGGATAGGCAAGAAATCACTGCTTGGATCAGAGGAGAGGCACATGAGAGATATGGGACAGGAATGAAACATATGATGGAACAGAAAGCCATGCTGACATGCTGTAACTGACTGGTGGCACACTGAGAAGGCTTTATTTACCTGGCAAGTAAACTTTTTAGTTGCCAGTCTTAATCAAGTAGAAATTTTGAAGAAATCCTTTGTAGGAATGCATGACTTTCTGTTGAAGAGGAGGGAAGAGAGAAAATAGGTGCCACAGTCACTTGTAATTGAAATGCTGAGGGGGACTCTGTGTGAACTTTGTTCACACTGTTTCGGTGTGAGGGGAATATGCATTATTCATCCATGGTCAGGTGAAGGGACAGGTCAAGAGATGATGGAAGATGACCCTATCTGTTTTGAGCAGGGAATTAGCCTAGATAACGTCTGGAAGTCCCATCCAACTTAAATTACAATGCTATGACTGCATTAACTGAAGCAGATGGGCATTTTGCCACAATTCAGAGCTTCAGAAGAGGCATGGCACAGCATGCACAAAGAATAGGCTTCCACAGCACAGCACGAGGATGCATTGGTAGGAGTTACGCCACGCATCCTTTAACAGGAGGGAGCAGGCTCTCAGCACTTTAGTGGTAATACACTCAAAGTTGGAGACACCAAAACAATCAGTACCCAAAACACAGGCAGTGGAGAAAACTGGAGCATAGGAGTGACAAATTAGCTGTCCATATATTAGAAACTCTAAAACATAACCCAAGCCATGGGACAGTCAGAAATGCTGCAATACAGTATCTTCTGTGATGAAATTCACTATGAAGCCATGAAAAAAATAGCACAAGGTAAGTCATGTTGGCAGAGAAGGAAAAGGTCAGAGAGAGTAAGACAACCTTCCAGACACAGTAAAAATTGTTATAAAAAACAAAAGCCAAGATAATACACAGTCTTTCTGTTAACTGAAGACAAATCAGAACAATATCTTGGATATTGTGAGCATGAACTAAGACTAACGTAAATGAGTTTTAATAAAATTAGTAAGAAGGAAGATGATGGGAGGGGAACACAGGAGAGAGTAGCCCTGTATTGGTAATTCCTTTGCATCCTAGGAGCTTTCAGGTATAAAGCCTGAGAGAAGGACCAAAGCACTGTCTACTCTGAAAAACTGTTTTGGAGGCAAAGGGCAGTTAAGCTGAACCTGTAGCTGTAAATAGCTCAGAATACTATAGCGTTTCCTTAGCTAAAGGTATTAATTCACATCCCAAATTATATATTTAACATTTATATTTATTTCTGTTTGTGATTTTCTCTTCTAAACTGTGACTAATTCTGTAATCAATTTATAAACCAAAATTCACTGTCTTCATTTAAAACCTAGGTAGCATTTATAGTGTGCTCTGGTAAAAACCACCCAGCGAGCACCCAGCTTTAACCTAAGGCAGCAAACCTAAAAAATACACACAGCAAGCCAAATCACTATGGCTTCTGCAGCCAAACGATGGGTGGGGACACCAAGACCTTGGAAGGGTTATTTTCCCCCTCCTTCGCACTCCCCTCACCTGCAAACTGTGGGGCTTGATATTATTGTGAACCAGTTAAAAGGAAAACGTTCCCTCACAGACACTGCTCAGTGTCTCTTCATGAGGGGTGTTCAGCAGCAAACTATTTAAAATAAATTCCTCTTGGACAGTGATGAAGACAGATATTTTTTCTTGACATTGTTTATTCTGGGTCAGAGTGATGACAGTAGAGAACCTTAAAATACTAAGAACAGATCTGTCCAGCTTCATGGATGGCATAAAACAATTTAGAAGGATTTCAGACATGTAGGGTCTAAAATCATGGAAGAAAATAGAAATTTTCACTTGCAGTCAATGGGACAGAAAAACTCATGGTGACACACAGGCAAATTCTTCACCCGCTATGCCTGTGATTAACCTCTGTGCCACTCAGCCAAGTGGATACTGCCTCATACCATTGAGGATGATACTAAAGTGCCGCATAACCAGCAGGTTCAGGGTTCGAGCTATCCCTAAGGAAGCAGCCCTCACTGCTGCAATGCCCACAAGGACCACAGAAGCTGTGCTCATGATTAACATCCTGGCAATGCTCTTTCAAAGAGGAAGAAGCCATGTGTGCCAGATCAGGAGGAAGTATGTCCAACTCATCACATTGTTAAAGGGTTAATCAGCTCAAAGGAGAAACAAAGCAGCTTGTTATTACAGGCACTGTAATAATTTTTGAGAGTTCCTGCAGCCTGTGCTATTAAAAACAAAGTGAAGAGAGCAAGAAAGAGCAATGCCTCCCTTGCCATTACACACAGATGTGCTACATCACTCCCTAGAAGGTTAATGCAGTGATGCACAACAGTAAAAATTATCAGCTGCTAGGCCTGGCAAAAATACAGTTCACAGCAACATCCAGGCAGACAACAAATAAATTACCCAAGGTGGATTTCACAAAGTGTGACACTGACACACTCCACTTCTGCAGATATAAGTGATCTGTCTCTATGATTAGCAAATTAATTGAAACCTTCCAAAGACAAAATGCTAAGACAAGTTTACTGATACTGAATTTTCTACTACTGACCGATGTTAAAAGCCAAAATCTAACTGAAAGAGAAGCTTGTCAGGAGGCATTTGAGCTAATGAAAAAGCTTGTAGAAGTTCTGACTGCCATCTGACAAGCTGCTTAAGCTCTCTTCTTATAAAGCTCTGGATCTTGACAATGCCAATGCACTTAAAGGGAGAAAGAATCCTATCCCTCCAGGCAAGAACCTAACCTCTTGTGTACAGAAGTGCTTTGTCTTTAAATAGAGCAAAAGCGAGATATTACTCTTCAGGCTGCTGAAATTTCAGATTTCAAGCCTCAACACAGCACTTCCTTTTGGTTTGGTTATATAAAACAGAAAAGCAATGCACGTGGCTTAGGTAACAAGGAGTTCAGCGCTGCAGAATGTCTGTATCTTCAGAGGAAGATGACAGTGGTGATCAATGCCCCCTCCCATCTTGAGATCCTCTAATAGCTTCAGAATAAGCTCTGTTTTACTTTTGCACAGCAGTGATAGTTGTGTTGAGAATAGAGAGAGAAAAATCTCAACTAACAGTGCCCTAGGGCAAAAAAAAAGGAACAGTACTAACACATCTTAAAATTGCAGGAATTAATCTTTTCCTCTGGAAAGTGTTCCAAGACAGACTCATCTCTTGTTTCCTCATACTGTACTAGCAAGGATATTCCCAAAGCTACCCAAAGATACCTATGAGTAGAGAATAAGAGCTCTAGCAAGATAAAAGACCCTTTTACATAGGGGCAGATAAAAGCCACGGGAACAATTTTTTCCCCCAGAGTCAATAGCTCAGAAACATACTGCATCCAAGCCAACATGCTGATCAGAAATCCCGTTGCTCAGAGTACAACACTATGATCTCTGATCTTCCCGCTACTGGACTAGATGGACACAGAAAGAGTCTTCTGAAGGCTTTGGTATGTCTGAACGTCGGGAAGGCCCTGAGAGTCTTGATGTGAAAAAGTCTATACCAGCCCTGCAACATAATAATTAATGGAATATGACAAAACCTTTTCAACAGGCCTTTAGTAGAAGGAAACACTCGCTATAAATTCAGCTCTGTGCTGTGAGAGTCCAATATACCCATGGAGGGGAAGGAACTAGTAGGCATGTTATACTACTGACATTGGGACTGCAGTTCTAGGTTTTCAGCACCTCAGAATGAAAGATGTGCTTCCTTTATGGCAAGTTCTTACACTGATGGGCACTTGACATGCATGTGAGTTGTGTATTCATATAAGATTCTCAGCTTCCAGATCCACCCTGAAGACAAATGCTGTGTCAGCCAGTACAGACTCGATCACACTTCAGCAGACAAAAGGAGTGTTGCTGTGAAGCGTTCAATAGGTGCACATAAGACGTGCCTGAATTTTACAACAGAAAACACCCTATTTCTTTATTTGACATCAGGACCAAAAAAAATCTGAGAATCAATGGAAAGGAAACATCTTCCAACCTGCAAGATCTGGATTCTGTTCTATCTTAGTGCTGGTATGTCCTTGCATGTATGTGAGTATGTATGCATACCTCTGTGTGAATGAAAACCTATAGACAACATCCAGTGTGAGTGAAGAACTCCAGATGGGCCCTATCAGCCAAAGACAATAAGAAACTTCAGAAGAGAGCATTCAATGCGTATCTTCATTCCTCATTTGAAACCAGCAAAAAGAGGCAGGCCAAGCCCTCAGAGCCTGATCATGAAAACTGGTCAATTGAAATGGAGGCCATTTAGCACATAACAGACTGATGTAAGATATCTGAGGTAAAGGGGAGATATCCTCCTGTTAACATTACCCGTGCGGCCTGGGAAATCCTTTAGCATATCCAATTTATTCTTATTATCAAAAACCATTTCTGAAATCTCAGTCTGTTGCTAGCATTTCTGAACTATTTCCATATATTGTTCATTTATAGTAGCACTGGAAGTATTCACTTAAAACTGAACTTACCAGATGGAATATTCTTGTCGTCAATAATGAGATGAGCAAATGGCTGCTTCTCAGGTTTGTTTCTCTTGTACAGATCCATTCCTAATGCCTCCATAGCAGCTAGAGATAAAAGAATTGCATTACCTCAGAAAGGCAAGTTTAGTAGAACTAAAATAATTCTTATTCATAAACCAGCACCCACCTTTTTCTGGTCTTGGTGGTGTTCTTCCCATGACACGCTGGACTTCCTAAAATGAGAAAGAGCCATTTCTTTAATGTTGTCTTGGGTTTGTAATATTGTGCATTGCAGAGAGTCTGCACAACAATGCACTGTGTGCACATATATGTGGGGCTTGTTCTACCCACAGTGTATTCAGATGCCTGGGATACATATTCTCATATTTACATGATGTATAATATGAACACATGGTTTAGCTGCCACAATCCAATTACTTCCTCTATCCAATACTTCTGATAAAGTTGGATAAGAATGATGGTGTGAATATTTATGGGAATAGTGGTGACAGGACATTTACAACCTTTCCTACTTCCTGCACTTGGAATATTTCTCTAATGAGGATGATTGCTAAAAATGCATCACATAAAACAACAGAGTTTATTAAGTGATTTAATTACTCGGGGTCAAAAGGTAACAGAAGAGGCAGTTCTACATAGTGTGTAATCACTAGGACTAGTGTGTAATCACACTAACAACTAAGGAAAGCTAAGCTCTGAATTTCGTTTATGATGAGGAAAATGAAGTAAATGAAAACCTCCACCTGTGACACTTGACCACTAACAGGGAAGGTTGCAAGACTTCAAGACTTTATAATCAAGGTCTACTTCTAACAAGCTATGTGGGAACTGAAGAATTAAGCATCTTTCATATCTGTACTGGGACAAATGGACTGGGTGCCAGAGTTTGGAAGTATGCGTTCTTCAAAACTGCAGATTAATTTTAACATTAATGAAACCCATGCTACCCAAACCCAAGAACACCACAAGTAACGACAAAAAGCCTTGTTTTTAATAATCCACACTTGTTTTCCTCTTGAGAAAACATACAAACGGCAGTTCTCAAAAATCTAAGCAGCCTGTTCTTGTTACAAGCCTGGACTGAGTCTTGGTTATACTAAATTCAATCTTCAGTTCTGTCCCCTGTTGCCCCCTGACTTTCCTCATCTCTGTTTTCTAAAAAGTAGGAGTAATACTGCTATTCAGAATACCTCACACCATGGAGCCATCAAGGAGATGTTTAGTAAAAGGAAACATTTTGCTAAAGATAGTATATCATATCTCATCTTTTAAACCTTAGAGTGGTCCTTTGTTTTGCCTTCTATGTCATACATATTGCAGTTTGTCTGATTCAATACTACCTATATGCAATGTGCCTCAGATTTGGCCAGATCAGTGATGTTCCACTGCACTCTCAATCACTGCAGTGTTTTAGATGAAATCCTGCTGTGAAAACACCTAAAGTCCTGCTTTTATGCAAATTTGCAGCCACAGTGAAATCTGTAACACCTTAGCCAGTGCGTTTATTACTCTCACTTGCCGCTTTCAGTAGGTGTTTAAATGTTAAACCAAAATGAAAAGCCACAGCAGTATAGAAGTTGTAGTATGACTATCAAAGCATAATACTTCAGCAGAGATATGCTGATTTTGTAGATAAGAATCATTAAGATGCTTTCTGCTGCAGAGACAAGAAAAGCAGAAACGCAACTTCAAAAGAAGCAAAACTCATGTCCACCTCCTCCATCTGCATTCACTTCCCCTCTCTGATCTTCCTACTTCAATGTTAGTTCTAGGAGGATGAAAATGAAGCTCAATTCTAGGAGCTGTACACCAGCATCAGCCGCTAGCCACACCTGAGCTCTTTAACTTCTTCAGAAGTAGGAAGATGACAATCGCAAGTACTAAACACTGCAAAAAGTGGCAGAAGCCTCTGAAGAGAACAGGACAAAGAGTAAGAGACTGGGAGACGGACCATACTTTCAAGAGATTACTGCACCACACCTACTCCCAATCCTTCCTCTAGAAAAGGAGACTCCTTTGTTTTCTTGTTTTCTTAATGGAAGCTTCTTAGATGTGGAGTCTTCTTTCATATCCTTTTCTTCTGGGGGATGTGATACTGTCCTTGCCTGGAGAGCCTACTGGGCAGATCCAAAATGAGCTATGTACATTTTAATCTCCTATTTTCTAAACTGGTACTAAAAAAAAATAATCCCATGGTTGATAACTGCACAGCCCTTGAAGTCCCTGAACTGGCCAGTTGCTATCCTCCTCAACCTAAATTTTTCTTAGAAGTATAAAGTTCTGCTTCTGCATACTTCCAAATATGCTCTAGCTTGAGCAGCTGGGTATGTCACCTTCTGAGATCTAGCAGCCGGACTCAGCTCACCTTCCATGCGTAAAGGCTGTTGTCCTCATGAAATACTGTCTGAGCTGCTTTCTTTCTAACTGTTGGTGGTGCTGTGTATCTGCAACATCACCACTTGGTAAGCAGAACAGCTACCCAGGAAGACTTGTGTCCACAACTCTCCTTGTCCTGATGATATTGAGCCTACTTTCCCGTTTCATGGGAACACTCTCCTGTACTTCTTTTGAAGCTATGCTACTGTGCAATTCGGAATGCAAGTGTCATTACAACAAAAGGGAGATTATAAGCGCAAGCCCAGCTCTTAACACACTGAGAAGAGCTGGAGACTGGCTCATGTTTATTGTCCTTCTGTGTGCTTGTCATTGGATTAGAAAAGGCTAGTCTGTGGCCAGAAAACAGAAATCCTCCATCAGCCAAGTTCTCCAAATGCTGGACTAGTGTCGAGTTCTTCACTTGATTTTGACCAGCCCCACAAAAATTTGGGTTTTCCTTTCTGTTTTGTTGCCCAGGCTTCCAAAAGGAAGATGAAATACATGAACTACTCCCTAGATAAAAGATGGGGCTATGGGCTTCCTCCTGAGGGTAAGTAGTTCAACACTTCTCTTGGTTTTTTTACTTCATGTTTCTAGAGTTTCAAGGTGCTGATACATAACCTACCTCTGAAAAGCATTTTAGCATGTATTTGCATCTGACCTGGAAAGACTCAAGGACCACATTTTTCAGTGGATGTCTGAAAATATCCACATGTGTAAAGATGGCCTCTTCATGGGATGATAAAAATCCTTACTGCAAGGAATTAAGAGCTAGGGTTTTCCAAATCTTTAAAGTATCAACTGCATTCTTTAGCACCTGAATGTCTTTAAGCATCTTATACCTAATCACAATGTAATCACATTAATCACATTAAGAAAGCAGAAAGAGCTCAGCAGAACCTGTCGCTAAGACACTGCTATAATGGCATGAGAACATGGCACAACAGAATATTACCAGTGACTTCTCTTAAGATTGCCACCCTCAGAACCATGTGTGTTACCAAGCTGTTGAATTATTTTAAGAAAAACTGTACACTCTGTTAGATAAGCTGCACTTTTACACCTTTGCATCATTTGCTCACTACCCACCAAGGCAACTCTGCTGGCCTGCTTCCCACATTCCAACCTCCTTCATAAAGTCACGTTTAAACAGACAAGCAGACAGTCACAAAAATGAAAAAAGTGTCTTCCTTCATCCAAAAACATTAAGAGGCCATTGAGAAGCTGCAAAACTTTCATATTTCAAAAGCTAAAATTATGCTTTAAGTGCCTGATAAGTTGGGAACTACTCTTTCCTCACCCATGGCAGGCTGCAGGTTTTAAACCTCAGCATCTCAGCATCTTCAAAACAAGATCAACTCTTGTTCCTCAAGTTATGTCCAGTGTAGAGGATGTAGATACAAGGCTACATTGAACATGTGACATTTGTGAACAGTTTTTCCTCTCCTTTGGCTTTTCCAATATCTCAGTATCTACTTTGAGCAGCTACAAATAGTCCTTTGAGACCAATTAGAAGAGAACACCTCTGGTCATATTGCCTTAGCTGTGATCTTGAAGCTCCTTTATGCAGGTGTTTCTTCTACTACCTGAGTGCTTTAAGTCCAGCTAATACCAGGAAAAAGTATCTGATTATCTTTATGGAAATTCAGCAATTTGAAGAACGCTAATCAGGAATGAAGTGAAATAGAAAGTACATTCATCAGAAAATAGTTTAGAGATCAGCACTACAACCTATCTAAAGGAGTAGTTTATTGCCTGTAGAAAGGAAAAAAAAAAAAGGCATGTAAGGTAGTAAGATGGAAGCTGTGATATTTTTACAACTTACAGCAATCACTCATGAAATCTTGACTTTGTCCATAACTGTGCTCTTTAAATGTCTGCTAAATATATAGATATCTCTAAGTGCTGCCACGGAGGTCTAGCAAAGTACTCGTTGCCGTGTGGGAGACTAGTTTACGCCTGAACTCCAAGCTGCTAGAAGCTGGGAGTACTGCCAAGAAAAGTTACTTATGAATTGACCCAAGATATGTTTGCAGTCTTTTCTACCTCAGGCTCATAACAGACTTCATAAGAACTGTGGTTAGCGCATGTGGACTGCCAAAACGTTTTAGGGTTACATGCAAAAAAAAATTTAAGCAAACAGACTAGGAAAGTATATTATTTGTCTGCTTGGAAGTTTATATGCAATATCAAAAATGTGCTTTCTACTGAGTAAGCTCCTCCCTAAGCAGTATTTTTATACTGGAATATGGTAAGGGATTAGATTCTGATTAAAAGGAAATCTTTAATTTTTTTTTTTTCTGGACACAAATGTTTCTAGACCCAAACTTGCAGCCTTGCTACACTAGTTTTCATAAAAGCACTTTCATTTTCAACATCAATCCTTGCTTTAGATTTAAGCACTACATCTTCAGGTGTGCAAAGAAAACAGTTGAGAACCAGTGCAGTAATCTAAAGGCTGTAACCAGACCATAAACCTGAGCAAAAGCAAGTTGTCTATTTTCATTTCCTGAACAGCTTGAATTGCATAAGACAAAATATTGAAAAAATCACAAAATGCAAACGATATTCTAAAGTCTTCCATTTCAATCACTTTACATGCTGCCAATACAAATAAGGATACTTAAAACACACAGAGGTTAGATTCTCCTTCAGGAAAGCGGAGGAACACAGATGATAGGAAACCTCCCCAAAGTCACAGCTGCATTCCCACATGAAGGACTAGCACAACCAGAAGTAAGATTCAGCTGCATCTCTACCCTTCGTTGTAGCAGAGCCAACAGAAAGGCAGAGCCTACAGAACATGACAAAGTATAATTTTGCCTTAACACTTTCTTTCATTTCTCTGATATACCAAAAAGATGCAAATGTAGCCTCAGGCAAGTGTTTTCCTATCTTTATTTTTCTGTGCCATCAATATATGATGACAAAGCATCCAGAACACTGACACAGCTTCTTAATATATTCTGTTGCATTCAAAGGAAATTTTGAAAGTCTGATTGCTTTGGCAAGAGAAATTTTATTGTTCTCAAACTAATGGTCATCAGCCAAAAAAGTTATCCCTACTCACTACTTATCTTGGCCACGGACATTGCAGCATTTAACCTCCATCCAGAGCAGCAGGATATGCAGCCTCAGCTAATGCCAATGCCTTTGTTGAGTAACCAGCAGTGAATGACCAGAACACAGGGCTTCCCATTCACTTACTGTAACAAGCTCCTTACTCTGTCATGGGAGCTGCATGAATAAGCTGTCTAATACCAGCACAAAGAACAGAAGTATGTGTAGTGCGAGTCTCTATATAACGCTGGAGGAAAGCACTAATCTTACAGAGTTAACTCTCTTGTTTTTTTCCCCTTAAGTTTTTAAAGGAGGTGGCTAGCAAAAGAGAAAAGATGAACTCCCAGGTTTCTTTAAGTTTTGTTCACAAAAAGATCTATCACTCAGGTTACTCTGTTAAAAGGAAACATTAAATTAGCACAATTAAAGTACTACATAATTAACTCAAATACAATTCACTTTATAAAGTATATGTGAGTTCAGCTCAAATCTAATGTATACTTTATGAAAAACCAACAGTCCTATGCAGATGTGAAGAAATAAAGTTATAATGGATCTGGGAAGCCAGGAAAACCAAGTACCACAGGATATTCAGCTGTAAAATGAGCCCATAATTAGCACTAAACACACATGAACACACGAAGAGATCGAAGGCAGTAACTGCACTAAGAGGTGATTGTGGCGTATACCCAGCTTGCCTCAGCTTCTTCATTAGGACTGACTTCTTTAGCTGACTACTTCTGTCATTTGTTTTTGGGAACAAGCTGTCATTCTCAGCTGCTGGGCAAAGACTGCCCAGTTACTGTGCTATGACAAAGTAGCTCTTCTGCCAGCATGGGAATGGTCTGCACAGAACAGAACTGGCAAAGTTATCAAAACGAAAAAGGAGATACTATCCCTCATTTTGGGCTGCAGAAAGAGTAAGAAACAAGAAGAAATGAGAGCAAATGTTATTTCCTCTGTGTTTCAGGCAATATTTTGCTTGATGACATGGGAGAATCTTGTCAGAAACAGTCAGGAAGATTGCTTTAAAAGAAACATAGAATTGTTGTTCTTTTAGGAACAAAATGTTGACAAACCTATACAAATATTAGGATAAATGACTACCATTCAGGCACATCTAAACGTCAGAATGGCCAATCAAACTAACTGCAATCATAGCTTTCTCACTGTAACTTTAAGTCTTCCTTTCCTAAAAAAAAAAGTTTGACTACAGAATTGGTTAACCCCTACCAAGTTCATGAGCAAATGCAGTATGATCTTGGTTGCAACTTCAGATGTTATTCGAACACCAGAAAACACTTTGTAGAACTTACCTCCAAATACAGATATTGGAAAAGATGTAAATTCAACAGGAGCACAAAATAAAGGAACACACAGTCTCTCTGCCACTTACCTTCTGCACAGCTCTTTGGAGAGCCTGTTTCATGCTTCTACATGATTCTGGCATTAACTTTGCTTCTTGGTTTTCAAAGGATGTATCATGCAAATCTGTTTTTTCTTGATGTCCAAAAAGTGTTCTGACACAGTGTGCATGTTCTTTTGAAATTCTGGCAGGGTCCATCTGAAAAATACAAGCACAACCATAGGTTTAAGTGTGTGTCCAAGAGACACTAAGAGCATTTAAGTCAGGAAGATTTTTCAATCATCTAAAAGTTTGGCATGTAGCTAAGTCTAGTATCTAAATTTTCACTGTAAACAATGAAGAGAGAAAAAGTACCCCACATGGAGGTTTATTTCACCCAACAAGTGTGTGAGATAGGAGAATGAGTTTTCTTCTGGAGCTGCCTAGTTCATTAGCTTAGACTAGATTAAGACTTTCAAAAGTTAAAGATAAATCCCACTCTTACAGTAAAACCAATAATCCTGAATTTCATTTTTGGAACACTTAGTGCAATATCACAATTATTTCAGCAGACAACATACACAGCCATCCTATCTGTAAAAACTATAGTTTGCAAGATGACACACAAATGTCAAGTAGAGGAACTTGGGGAAAGTATGTACAACATCTAGCACATCATTTTCAAGAGACACAACAGAACAAAAGAAGCCGGTTGTCACTGAAATTATTTTGTGGCCAAGAGATATTGCTGTGTGAAACAGTCATCAAGTAAGAGAGAACAAATTCAGAAAGACCAAAAGATTATAAAATTGTACCACAAAACACCTCTTCTTCATGGGACAAAGACTGGTATATTTAGAATATCTTCAAGATATTTTTAGCAATCAGTCTTTGTGATTGAAACAAGTATACTTTTAAACTAAGTTTAGAATATTCCTGAATTCTATCAGTTAGATAAATTGGAAGAATATTGCAAGGATTAGGATTGTGTCTTGGCAGAGATTAATTGCATAAATATTATTTAAACCATTTCACCCTCTCTTCCCATACTCCATATACTTTACACTCAAGAGGTATTAACCACCAAGAGATACTATCTTTCAGAGGTGGCCTAAGACTCTCAACAATTGTTCTCCACTTGTATTTATTCTGCTTTTACCTCAGGCTTGAAGAAGGGTTTGTGCACTCAAAAGCTCATCTAAGTTCTCTAACTGTATCAGCTGCTCTAATAAAGAACATTTACTTCTATCATTCTCATAAGGTGGAAGGAACAATTTTATCTGAGAATTGCAAAAGGTAATACATTATCTGTAGACATGATGAGAGAATGCCAGGACATTACGGATAGTGCCTGACCAGTTTCCTTTAACACAGCACTGAACAAAAGGAAGTTTTGCAGAATACAGAACAGCCAGAGTAAATCAAACTGTTATATCCCCAAAAGAACCAAGATAACTTAAAAGCATAAGGTTAGGATTACAGAGGTGAATTTTTAAATCAACACCAGCCAGGCAGGCATCCAACAGGCACACACTGCAGAGAAACATTTGTTGCACAGATGGCAACACCAAATGCTGCCTCTTCCATCACTATCCTTCTGCTGAAGTCTCCAGACGAGAAGTGTTCACCCAATTCATTCAGACCAACATCAGTCCCTGTGACCTGGTTTAGCTGTCTCAGTTACCCCTGCAGATTTGGAATGAAACAGGCGAGAAAATGTTCACCTGAAGATCAGCAGATGCCACAGCTTCGAGCAGAGAGGTGGAGATGAGTTACAAAATAGCTTGGAGGCAGCAACATCTGGGATGGCCTGACACAACTGAATCAGAAAGCCATTACAGCTCTATGAATTAAGCATTAAAACTACACTAATGACTTCTGAAGTCAGCTAGTGCAGTACAGTCCCATTAACAGCACCCCTGTGCTCTCACCATCACCACAAAATTTCATTCCTGCTTCTCAATCTCCTCTTCTAAATCATTAACCTGGGAGGAATTTTTGCTGGTCTAATTTCTGGAAAGGTTAGCACCCTGAAACCAACTCACTCCAGGTATCAGAGAAGCATCAGAGCCACTACAGGGACAAGCATAGGAATAAAAGACCAGGAAGGCAGCACTAGCTTTAACAACTGTAAAATTGCACCCTAAAAGCATCTCTCCCCGTATGTTCCACTAGTACCCTAAACTCAGAAAACCTACTGTAAACTGAAAGGAAAAGAAAAAATAAGCACAAAAAATGTTTACCAAGAGCTGCTAAATGGCAGTTAATACAGAATGACCTGGGTTGGAAGGTACCTGTGGAGGTCTAGTCCAGCCCCCTGCTTGAAGCAGGGCTAACTTTTAACCTAGGTCAGACTGGTCAAGCCCTTGTCTAGATAACCTTTGTGGAATCTCCATCAGTGAAGACTTTCAACCTCTCTGGCAAACTGTTCTGCAATTTAACCGCTTTTATTGTGTAAAAATACTGTTTCTGATGTCCAGTTACAGTTCTCCTTGCTCCAACTGTGACTGTGCCTCTTGTTTTTGTTATGCACTTCTGCAGGCTCCCTCTTTAAGTGGCTAAAGAGTGATTAGCTTTTTGCTCATCTTATTCTGTTCTTTGTTAGTTTCAAAGAATCCAGTTCTCCATTTCTAATATACTACAGTCCCTGCCTATCACAGTGGTCTTCTGCTGGACTCTCTCCAGTTTGTGGACATGCCTCTGGTGCTGAGGGATCCAAAACAGGAGCCATTATTCCAGATGTAGCCTGTTATGTTGGGGTTGTCAGGGACCTGAGGGAATTAGGGTCTTCAACAGGATCTGGATATTTAAGTCATCTCCCCTCCGCACACATCACAGGATAGCAGATACAAAGCCACAGCAAGTAACTGCCAGCAGATACTCATTTTTATCAGTAATTCTACTAGTGAGAGACTATTATCCCAGTTTTGGATTTATTTAAACAGATCTTCTGAAAAGTAGACAAGAAAACTAGGGCTTACAACACAAAGATTATGAAATTTGTAAAGGCCTGAGCATCCAGCATGACAAATCACACTTAGCACAGACTTAGAGCTATCACCCATCAGCAGTCAGTCAAATGTGTCACCAACACTGTGCCAGAACAGTAACAGCAAATTGTACAGAAGCACTTACTCGGATTATAGTTTATCTGCTGAAGGCTTAAGACAGAAAACCAGCATCTCTGCACCTACACTTAAAAGATTGAAGGCTTAATGGAAACACTGTAACTGATAGCTTCAGCCACTTAAAGCTGTGCAGCCCATCCTGACAAACTGCAAGTCTCCAGAGATTTAGTGTTTATAAGGTGAAGCTCTGATCTTGGGACTAGTGAACATACCTGTTTGCCCTTACCTTTTTCAAAGAATACCTAGTCTTCACCAAATTTAACCACGGAAATGAGCTCGCTTGTCTGAAAAGGCATTCTCTCTGCATCTTACATCTTTGTAAAGAACATGTACTGAACTGCCATGGCTGTAAACAGACATTACCAAACACTGAGACCAAAACTGTGGGCAAGAAGTGATGTACAGAAAAACTTTCAAGGTCATGGTTTGAGAAGAACTTCTAAACAGCCAAATGAAATACCAGAATGGTCTACAGGAACCAGCTTGATAAGTTGCAAGGCACAGAGACCATCATGAAAGGCTGTGGATGTTGTTTACCTGGACTTCAGTAAAATCTTTGACACTGTTTCCCACAGCATTCTCCTGGAGAAATTGACTGCTCATGGCTTGGATGAGGGGTACTCCGATGGGTAAAAAAACTGGCTGGATGGCTGGGCCCAAAGAATGGTGGTGAATGGAGTTAAATCCAGTTGGTGGCCGGTCACAAGTGGTGTTCGCCGGGGATCAGTACTGGGATCTGTTCTCTTTAACATCTTTATCAACAATCTGGATGAGGAGCTCGAGTGCACCCTCAGTAGATGCACCTTGCAGACCACACCAAGTTGGACAGGAGTGTTGATCTGCTTGAGAGTAGGGAGACTCTACAGAGGAATCTGGACAGGCTGGATCAATGGGCCAAGGTTCAACAAGGCCAGTGCCTGGTCCTGCATTTGGGTCACAACAATCCCCTGCAACTCTACAGTCTTGGGGAAGAGTGGCTGGAAAGCTGCACAGCAGAAAAGGACCTGGGGGTGGTGGTTGACAGCCAGCTGAATCTGAGCCAGCAGTGTGCCCAGGTCATCAAGAAGGCCAACAGCATCCTGGCTTGTAGCAGAAACCTGTAGCCAGCAGGAGGAGGGAAGTGATTGTACCCCTGTACTCAGCACTGGTGAGACCACACCTTGAATACTGTGTCCTGTTTTGGGCCCCTCACTTCAAGGACACTGAAATGCTGGAGTGTGTCCAGAGAAAGGAATGAAGCTGGTGAAGGACTGGTCTAGAGCACAAGTCTTATGAGGAGCGGCTGAGGGAACTGGGGTGACTGGGAACAGGAGGCTGAGGAGAAACCTTATCACTCCCCACAACTACCTGAAAGGAGGTTGCGGCAATGTGAGGGTCCATCTCTTCTCCCAAGTAACAAGTCATAGGATGAGATGAAATGGCCTCAAGTTGTACGAGGAGAGGTTTGGGTTGGATATTAGGAAAAAATTCTTCACTGGAAAGGTTGTGGGACAATGAAACAGGCTGCCCAGGAAAGTGGTGGAGCCACTACCCCTGGAGGTATTTATAAGACATCTAGATGTGGTGCTGAGGGACATGGTTTAGTGGTGATTTGGCAGTGCTGGGTTAACAGTTGGACTTGATGATCTTGAAGATCTCTGCCAACTAAAACAATTCTATGATTCTATGAAGTCCTAAAGATTTGATGCCTGGAAAAATCATCAAGATGCAACTAAATATATTGGAGAATGCTTTATAACACATTAAGTAAGCTAAATACCCTAGAGGAATCAACCTATTTAAAGAGAGCAGTGTCTATATCATTATTCCTATGTTACTGTTGTGTATACATTCATTGTGTCTGACCTTGAAATCAGATCAGATCTTTCGGTGCCCCTTGATTTTCAGCATCTCTCATCATTCTAGTTGCACCTGTGGACTCTTTTCAGCTAACTCAGGGCAGCCAAAATGAACTTCAGCATTATGGGTGAGACCAAATACATTTATGGAATGAAGAACCAATTTTCTGATGTTAAAAAATTTGGTTTTAAAAGATACAATATATTCCAGCCACCTTTACCTATTAAATATTGCCTTAATTATGCAATGTTACAGCATCACATTCTGTACTTACTCCTTATGATAAATGTTTAACATTTATACTTGCACTTATTTTCAAACTTAAGCCAATTTTCAGATTATCAAATATCACTTTGCACTCCATGATCTTTCCTAACCACCAAGAAGGGGTTCTTCCAGCCTTCCAAGAAGCTCTAATGACCTGCAGCAAGCTGTTTTCTGTAGCCACTGCTGTACAAGGGTCACAAAACTTTAGATGATATCTGAAAGGCAATTGTTTTAAAACATACTGTAATAAAGTCAGAGTTCCATATATGCATGAAATTACAATAAAAATCTGATTTCCAGGTGCCTGGAATTCACATGTGTTTATCCACATGTGAATTCTTCAACATGGTAGAATACGTAGCATTTGTACAAACTTTTTTTTTTTTAACGGGAAAAATGGATAATCTTGGTGTTCTAGGTTAAACTATGGGAGTTAAGCATCCACCCCCCGTGTTTCGATTTGAGCACTTCCCGTTTGTTCCACTGTCCACCAGCTCAGTCAGTGTTAGACCAAATTCCTGCTCTTTTATGATCTAAGTACATTAAGGAAATGGGCTGGAAAGAAAAGTTTAAAAGCAAAGCTTTTGGAGTCTATACTTCAGCATTTACTAGTGAAAGTTAAATAAAATAATTTTCTCTCTCACCTTGTGCTGCCCCTGAATCTCTACTACATTATGATATCCAGCTGCTCTGAGTAGCTAACTAAATTTTCATGGCATTTTCATTGATCATGAACAAATATTCCTCATGAAGTATAAGCAAAATAACCACTTAAGACCAATACGTTTTGTTAGTGTTTAATTTCTTGGAGTCGACACATTGCACAAGACAGTCCAAAAAAAAAAAGCCAGAACATCTTAATGTTTTCACATTTCAGAATGCCATTATCAGAATATCAGTAAAATTCGATTCTTGGCTTTTTTTCTTTTTTGATATACCAGCTCAGTGTCTCACTTCTATTGCACTGCATTATTTCTTGGCCACAAACATGTGTTTACCGGTGAAAATCTAGTGTTAGTCTTAGTTATGTGTCTTGTGAAATTCCAAATGCTCAAGCCACAAAATAAACAAAACTACGGAAAAACCAAACCCTCAACTATTGTCTCAGCTCATATTGTGTCATGATCCAGCCCAAATGATTTTGTGCAAATACAGATAAAATGTGTACGGTAAAACTGAGTCAGAGTTTACTCAGCTTCTTAGGTAGGGTTTTAAAGAGCTTGTAAGTCATATAATTTACTAATATCAGCCTATAGAGTCAAATCTTGCTAATTCACATTTGGTTAATTCATGAATGAAACGATTCAAATCTTTTGATGCACAGCTTCTACTTTTAATTTCTCATTATTTCAACAAAATAAACCACAAGACTTAAGTTCTGTTATTAAAGTACAAAATTAGATAACTGAAATTTGTACTAAAAAGTACAAACTGAGATAGGTTAATACAACTAAACTTGACAGATATCTTTTTAAAAGAAAGAGGTCTGATCGTGTCCCATATAAATAAAACAATCTGCAAGACAGTTAAATAAGACTTAACTTCTGCAGGACCAACTATATTTTTCCATCTATCTTATTTCACAGTAAGAAATTGGTGAACAAATATGGATTATCATATCTTATTACGATGACTTATGCACTGACTTCAAAAGTGTACTTATGATTCTATTTTTCAGTGGTGAAACAGGAGAAATTTTCTCCTTCGGAAATTTTTCAGGCAGTGACTTCGGTCAAGTCTACATCTAGCTACATTGTCTCTTTTAGATGTTTCGGAAGTTCAAGTTTACAAAGGACTCCATCCAACAGCATTACTCCAAAGCTACTGGAACAAGAAACGGGCAAGAGAATTAAGCTGCCAAATGCAGAATTACTCCCAGACTCTGTAGTTCTTTAAATCAAGGAAGCAAAAGAAAAATAGCCATTATGGTATTTTTACCCTTTGTTATGCATGTGTGAAGCACTGACATGAACCCACCAGGAAGCATCCTTAATAAGAGGGGGAAGGTAAAGAGAATGGAAAAATAGGGTTTTCAAAAAGTGTACTTTGATCAGTTGTTTTGATTACAAAGGCTCTCCAGCCTCCTAATCAACGTGTAGCTGTGCATTTCTATGAGCTATGTTTTGACAAAGATGTCTTTTCAGATTCATGCAGATCTGGAGTGAAAAACATTTCCCTGCCCCAAGCTGAAGTAGGAATTAATTTATTTCACTATCAAGCAAACAAGTAGCTTTAAGCTACTTTACAATGAGTCCCAGAAATGAAATGTCACTCTTCTGAAGCTTACAGGATATGATTAACTAAGTACAGTATTGCTGTTCATTTTATTTTTGTAAAAATGGCAAACACAAAGCCATTGTCAGTAAGAAAATACAAATTGGTCTGCATAATAAATAATCAGCAGCCTTACTGTATATTTGATATTCATCTGTTTAAGTACGTATACATTTGTGCAACACCTGTTTTCGGAGAGCACTTTGTTAAGAAATCCAGTCGGCTACATCAACATCAAGGGCATCTACCTAGAAAGTAAACCGAAAGCAACAGGTTTCCACTCCCCGCTGACTTCAAATGAAAAGCACACACAACAGAAGTACCACTTCCATGAAGGCAGTGAGACCCGTATTAACAGAACTAATTAACATCCAGCAAAAAGGCCGAGCAGAAAGCTAACGCTTAGCCCTGAGAAACAACCAGCCAGCAGGCCCCCCACTTCCTCTGAGAGGGCTCAGCCGTGCAGGGTAAGAGATGCAGCAGTGACAGAATCCAGCCAGCCAGGCGAGCCATTTCCAAGAAGCGGGCTTCTCTTCTCTCTGAAAGCCTAACCGCTCATCACCTTATCTTCCCCACAGCGATACCTCCCCGTGCTTCTTCCTGCACACACCGCTCCCTCTTCTGTACCATCCCCTGGCAGGTTTGCGGCCTGGCAGGCAAGGGCCAAGAGTCTCTCTCTCCAAAACGAGCTCCCAAGCTCTAGCGGGCATCTCTGGCCGATGTCTGCTAACACACAGACCCCTCTCTGCAGTGCCCTGCGCAGTCTGAAGAACAAACGATCCCAAGGGGTGTTGCGTGGTGGCTTTTCTTCACTTAAAGAGGTTTCTCCCACTGGTGAAACTTTTATGGCAGCCAAGGACCTCAGCCATGTCAAACCTCCCTCCAGTGAATAACTGAAAGCCGATCGTTAAAAACCAAAGCCCCGAAAGACTTCAGGTGAAGGATCATTAAGCTGCCTCCTGAGCCAGGGACCCCTTGTGTGCGACCTCACTGGGAAACGCTGTACCCCAATACGCACCTGCAGGCCAGAGCACTATGTAGAACACCTCAGCAACTAGGGGATAGCACAGGGCTCCAGGAGGCCTCCAGCCCGACCCCCTCTCAAAGCTGGGCCAAATTCAGAGCCAGGTAAAGGTGTTCTCTGATTTTTTTTTTTTATTAATCACCTTGCTCCAACAGACGCCGACGCGAGGACCTTCCCCGCTTGTGAAAGGCACGAGGCGGTCGTTGCCTCCCTGACCGGCCGCTCCCTCACTACGAGGCTACCGGTGCCCAGCGCCCGCCGCGAAGCGGCAAGGGGCCACGCCGACCCCCTCACCGCGCCGACGTCTCCGGCGCCGGCGGAGGCCCCCCTTACCTGAGCTCGGAAGTAGAGAAAGAGGGCGACGCTGCAGACCACCTGCCCCAGCCCCAGGAGGACGAGGGCGGCGAGGAGGGAGCGGGAGGCGGGTGGTGGGTGCGGGTGGGCCGGCAACGCCGGCGGTGGCGGCGGCGGCGGGGCGCTCTCGTGGGCGGTGCCGCTGCCCAGCTCCTCGGAGCCGCGCAAGTACTTGGTGTAGTCTCGGCTGGCGCGCCGCATCGCGCCGCGGACAGCTCCGCACCGCTCCGCTCGGACGGCTTCACAGGCGGCCACCGGCACCGCGGAGCAACCCAGCCTCGGCAAACAACCCCACCGGCCCGGCCGGGCACCTCTTATAAACTGGGCGGCCAATCAGCCCCAGGCGGCGTGCCTCTGCGCCCCCCCCTCCTTCCCCCCCTCCTCCTCGCCGCCGCCACACACATCAGCGCCGCTCCCTTCTCGCCTCCCCTCCCCAAGAAGAGACCGGCCCCCGCCGGCTCGCGGCGGGGACGGGTCGAGTCGGGTCAGGCCCGCCCCTGCCCCCGGAGCCCCGGCCTCCACCGCCGGGCCAGTCGCGCAGCGATCGCGGTCAGCACTGCTCCTCCTCGCGGAGCCAAGTTCTTCGCCTCCCCTCCAACATGAGTGAACAAAGTACAGGCAGCCCTTCCTCGGCCGGCTCCTGCCGGCCGCCGTCCCCTTGCCCCCTCCTCACTCTTGTCCCCGCTCAGGTTTGCGATGCACCCAGGTGGGATGAGCAGTCGAGGCCTCTGCGAGCCCTCGCGTCTGGAGGGTCCTTTTCACCCAAACCCCGGAGTACCTGGAAGCAGTGCACACCCCAGGTGGGCCCTCTTGGTCATCCCCTGGCCCCTTTGGTGGGTCCAGGTCCTCAGGGGACAACAGGCCTGTCAACTTCTCCATGTCTTAACTCAGTACTCTCTCAACCCAGGCTAAAATGAGCACGAATGGCGTTGATTTGCGCTGTCCAAAACAGACAACACAGTTCAGAATCTTTTTGAAGAGGTGGGGTAAAGAAATGGAGGAAAGCTGTGCTCGCAACTGGCTGCTGCTGAAACTAGATCAGAGCCTCCCTGTCTCCCTTCAATGTAGCCAGTCTACTACAGAGGTGTTCCCAAACCCTTGGTTAGAAATACCACCTGATTTCTTCGGTAGATCACCTTATGTACCGACTAATCCACTTTGTGGAAAGCACTCTTCTAAATCCTATGGAAGCCCCTGTTGCAAAGGTAGTGCAGGTATATTAGGTCTGCAGCCCTGTAAATTTCAGTGGGAAAATGGTCCACACATAAAAGCAAATGAGTTGAAATCTGGCTTGGGCTTTGAAGAACATGGGAGAATGACACAGATCCATGGAGGTTATTCTGACTGTAGAAAAACAGTCTAATTTTTGACTCTTGTTACACAACAGAATATCCTGCTTAGGTCTGCCTAAGCTAAGAAACCGAGAAACTTTACCTCCCAAAGAGGCTGACTGAACCAGACATGATTACGTGCTCCAACAAATTAAAGGAAATTGTCTGAAATACACCAAACCACCATGCAACAAATTGCTGTCAAAGTAAGCTGATATCATTTAATACTGGACCCAAACAGTGCAGTAACAATTACTTCACCAACAGTGAGACACATCTGAGAAATGATGGTGAGAGCACCTACTTCCCAACATCACCACCAGGAAGTCATGGAGCAATACCTCAACTTTGAGTGGCTACCTCTAGCTTTTCTTGCCAAATGCTTACATTTGTGCTCAGAAAATTTGGTAGCTTTGTGGTCTGTAGAGAATTGGAGGAATTGTTTCTCTAAGTGTGTCTCAACTTTTCTGAAAACAAAATTAATGTAAACTTGCCACCACCCCCTGCAAAATGACCATGAAAATAATCTCATGAAAATTATACTGAGCTGGACACCCCTGAATGAATTTTACATTGTTCTACAATAACAGTTTTTTCAGAGGAAGAATAAAAGTGAAATGATTTTTTGAAAGACACAGATTTTTTATTGTTGTTTTTGAAGAATCTACGTAGTTTTTAAAATCCAGTCACCAACTGATAAAGGGGAGGTTAGGATAACATCAGCGATGCTAGAGGATGATATTTGATGCTTTCATAGGAGAAGACACTCAAGAAAAACCTCTGCTCTTTGCACCTTGGAGCTCAATTCTCTTCCTAATGAAGAAGAAAAAAATTGTGTAAACTTTTTGCCACGTTAGACTTTAATGTGCTCTTCTAGACTTTTGCAGAAGGAAACCCAAGGAGACTTTTACTGAAGAACTATGAGAATCTGCAGACACTGTGTTTAAACACCTTGTTGTGTTTGAAAGTAGCTTTCTTCAGAAAAACTTGCTTCTTCCAGGATCACTGCTTCATAACCTGTCCTCTTACAGGCACCATCTTATGTATTATCATCCCTATGCCACACCAGGGAAGCATTACGCCTGACCTACATGCCTAAGTGATAACAGCTTTCTAACTGGCATCTTATATATATTAAGCCCACGTATTTCATCTTCATCCACAACAACTTCATCCTCACCAAATCACCGATGCAACTACAAGTACCCAAGTACTTGTATCCAAGCATCAGGATATCAAGCTCTTTAGGAGTCACCTCAAGAAACAGCCTTTAACCTTGCCACCAAATCAGTGTGGGTTCCTAGGATATGCTAGGATATGTAGATGATGTCTGTACTGAAAACTTGCGTTTTCTCATTGATTTCTACTACAAATTCAGCAACCAGAATTGTCCATCAAACTATCTCTGGAAAACTTACATCAGCATCAACTTTCTAGACACCAAGGTCAAAATAAAAAATAGCAACCTTCAAACTACCATATGCAGAAAATCCACAGACCAACACACCTCCTTCCACAAACCATCAGCTATCCAAAACACACTAGAAAAACTGATACACAACCAGCCCACAGACATCACCTCATTTGCACTGAGGACATTCATGACACGCCCTTCCAGAGCTACAGATGATGTCCATCCAACAGTGACACTCCTCTAGGATTGCATATTTGAAGAAGCCACCTAAATCTTGTACAAACTTAATACAATGCAGAGAGGAAATCCTCTACTGACTAGCACATACCACAATCTGCAGGAAATGTATACTGGAAAATGTTGCAACTTATGTTGGAAGAAAAATCATACCTTGAAATGATTTTTCCTAGAAACACCTCTCCTTCCCTTCAAACAACATTCATCATCTTTACCTCCATCACTGAAAGCAAATTCCTGGCAGACCAACATATGCTGGCTAGAACCAGATAGCTCAACAAAATAGACCCAAATCTTGCCACGACCCTCATGATAAACACCTGCTACACCAGAACCACCAAAAGTCACAGATACCACACGTGCATCCTGAAATGTCATAGACATCACACAATGCATTCACTGCTCTTAGGGAACTCTGTGGGTGAAAACATCCAATCACCATGTGCTACCTAATTAGGAAAGAACAGAGACACCCAGTTATCAGTTGGAAAATTATATTCCCAAAACAACTGCTCCATCTTTAACCTTGCAGTCCCGACACTGCAGATCAAAGAGGAACCAGAGAACTAAAATGAATAACTTTATCAGATACCAGAAACCAAATCAGACAGATTCGAAACAGACCTCTGAGTTTTCCCAGATCTCAACTCTTGCTGGTCTTTGATGGGAATTACCGTTTCCTCTGATCATTAGCTTCTGTCACCTCTTATACTCTTAGCAGTGTCAGGATCAACCTCTGCTCCCAAAATAGCAAATCCATTTTCTCTCAAATATCTTACCGATTAAACCAGTTAAGTGCAATTCAGAGCAATTAACTACAATTACCTTCACATTCTCTCTATGTTTTGGACCCAAAGAGTAGTTCATCTACCTGAAGGTGAATCTGCTTTATCTAATATCTTTTTTACCCAACTGTATCTGTTGGCCTAATAAAAGACATGCTTTTCCTAAAAAATGTGTCTTTCTTTGGATCATGCGAGGACTAATGACATGGGTAACAGTTTCTCTGAAAAAAGTCCTGGCTCTGTATTGCAAACTTTTGGCCGCTGAGCAGAACACAGCTCTTTGCTACTGTCTACAAAATACTCGTGTTACAGGAGATGATACACTACCTGTTGTGATCAGACTGCATGACTGCTAGGATTTTTTCATCATTTTGCTTTGAAGCAAAACAGGAAACATAATGTTTACATAAAAGTCTGTGTGGAAAGTAGGTTCTCATTGCAAAGTCGATTCTCATCACAATGTTAAAAGGCTCGAAAAAGCTGAAAATGTCAAAGAACAGCAGCCTGCAGGCCAAAGTAAAACATTAGGGGAAAAAAGTGTGTTGGGTTTTTTTTTTTATCTTAACTTGTTCTCCTTCAGAATAGGGAGAATCACTGAAAGCTCTTCTCCCAGCCTGCACTTCAAATCAGGCAGCTTTTTTTAACTCAAGGGAGATCATGCAGCTCAAATATTCCATTTCAGTAAAGTGCGCCTATCCAACTGCGTCATTTTTTTACCAAGCGTTGTTAAACAAGTCCTATATTCTTACACTGGCAAGATTTTATTCTGTGGAGAAGTGTTCATAACTAACTTCTCTGCTATTGCTATCAGTTGGAATGTTGTTAGCAAAATTATTTCATCAGCAAAACGTTGTTTTGGACCTGGTACAAATGTTTAATTGAGGTGTATCAGTTTTGAGTGTGTTTTGGACAGTAAGGTTTCAAAGGAACAGAACAGACTCTTTAGGGGATGTGAAAAGAATCCTGAACTGAAACTCTGGTCTACTGAGTATGCACAGGGACATTTTGACGTGAAAATAAGCAGAGAGGTGTTTTCCACACGTTAGGAGGAAACGAAATTCTACAACCTCCAAAACTGTCATGAAATAGTCTTAGCCTTTTTTTCACCTTTCCACATTCTATACAGTAATTAATATAAGTAAATGTATATGTGTAAAAAGAAGGGTAGCAAAACACGGACAATAACACAGAATGCCTCACTGAAAAATTATGTTCGTATTTAAAATAGTATTCCAAAATAAGTCTGGGAAAGAGCGATTGATATAACAGGAAATAATTGCTGTATTTGAAAACAGTGGAAAATTGCATTACAATGTCCTTTAAATTTCCAAGTGAATTGCCATTCTGCTTCTTCCTAGTCTAGTGGGTATGTCAAAAGGTCAAAACAATGAAGTTGATTTTGAACTCTCATCAGAAATAGTTAGTATATTAAAGCCTATTATGATTATGTAAAAACTCCTAAGGTAGTAGAAATAGCTTTTTTCCCTGTTCAGAGAAAATTACTTAAAATGAAATTGTAGAAATGTTCTTACATTATTTTAGAACTGAAATCAGCAACAAGGTGTTGGGGAAAATACTGGGCAATAAGTCAGAGATAAGTTAATGACTGTTTACATTTGGTAAAAAAAAAACCCACCACATAGCTTGTCAGTGTTTAGAGTCCTCAGAGCTGGTTAAAAAGCTCAAAGAAATTGGTGAATGTATTTTTCAGGACTTTAATAGGTTTGAGATTAGGTTTCTCCCGTCGGGAGGCTCAGTCACCTTATATGAATTTGCACAATTTATTTCTGCATTGTACAGGCTTCACACATTGGGATTACATCACCACAAGGCCTCTTTTGCAGAAGAGGGACTTTCTGGATATTTCTTTAAGCCAGTTATGCTGAAACATTTCTGAACAGAAAAGATTCCTTTAGCATCACTTGATTGTCATAGCACATCTCCTTATAGTGCCAAAGTTTCAAGTATCCTCAGCTAGACAGTGTCCATCTCTGAGTTACAGGTGACATGCAGAGCTGGGGGACTCTTGTGATGCCTCATGAGGTGGATTCAAAAGACAGATAGGAGTCCATTCCCATGATTACAATCCATCCCAGAAGCATGAGCAGTGAAGCACTTTGGTCAGGAGAATTTGGATAAAGTCACTCTGGTCAAACTCTAGTTTCAAACTTTTTTCCATTTTATTGTTCCAAATGAAACAAAACAAAACACTATACAATACAATAAATTGATTAAATCAAAGCACTGCATAAATAGTATTTTTCATTAAATGGTGTTATCAGAATTAGTTGAACATTTTCTATCTGATTTCAATGAGCAGCCTTTCCTTCTCCTTGACTTTATGATGAAATACATGCAGCCCTGAGTTTTCATTCAGACCATCTGCCTAGAAGTTAAGATCCAAATTTATAATGCAGTTAGGAGCTGTATAACTTTATCGTCTTGTGGCCATCTTCCAAGCCGCTACTCTGCAGGTACTGCTTTCATCACTGCCTAGAAATGGTGGAATTGCTCTGAGGCCAAGGAAGAACCTGTTGCTGCTATTACTAATCACATTTAGTTAAGATACATAAATTTGAAAACAAATCATTTGTTGATAGCATTTGTGCCAAAGGACAGTTTTCTCACACAGGGAGATAAGAAGACCAGTACCAAGTCAGATGGAGATCCATCTAGCTCACATTTGCCTGTGTGGGTGGCAGCTGCTGCAGAATAGGAGTAGCCGTGTCCAGCTGTGGAAAGCAGTGTGGCTAGCCCAAGCCCTACCCTTTGGAAACCAGACTGCAGTTCCCTGGGGTCTATCCTTCACAGGGATGGCTTTGTTAATTAAGTGGAGTCTGGAGCTCCAGCCACCGCGCTGGAGTTTCTGGGTCTGAGACTCTTGAACTGGCTGGAAAAGTGTTTCAGAGGAAAAAAAATAGAAACTGACAAAAAAACCCCAAACCCAGGATCATGCCCTAGCACCTCCAGTTCACCATCCACAGTGACAGGGAGTAGAACAGTTGCATGCTCATTCAATATCCAGGCTCTCTTGCTGCCCAAAAAACCAAGAGCTGCAAAATCAATAGTGAGTAAAGCCAGCTAGGACAAGAGAATAGTGATCTGATTTCAGAAGTAGCAGTGGCCAATAGTCTATGCCCAGGAAAAAAATAGAAGAATGGGGCAAGCATGTAATTAGATGTCCCAGTACACACCAGCAGCTTTTGGTTCAGAGCTGCCCTTAGCCAGCAGTGGTATTTTTTTGTGTTTAAGACGGTGTCTGAAGATGCCTGAGGATTCTGATGGTGTGTGTACATGTGATGGAGTCTCGGTGGGACCTGAGTCCTGGATGGGGCACAGACAAGTAGATGTGACACAAAAAGAAAAGACCTAACACAGCAGCAATTACAACAGAGAATATGAGTCAGAAGCTGTCAGACGTAACCAGCAGTGCTCTGTGGTTCGCAAGAGGGGACACAGAGTACCAGATGATGTAGCAAAGATCTGTTAGAGAGGATACTGAACAGGGAATACCCGGAAACATTAAGTACTGGATGAAGACCCATGGGAACAGAGCAAGACTGAAACACTGGAGGTCAGCACAATAGAGAAGATTCTTCTTCTGAAAAAGTAATGTCCCTAAATATGACTGCCATTGTTAGTACTAAGTACTGTAGGTCACTCCAAAACTAGTGTCTCCTATTTATTTCCATGGAAACTACAACAGATGCAAAGAGCACAATAACACTATTTGATAGAGCAAATTCTCAGCTAGAAAACACTATTTTTTGACACAGTCACGACCACTGGCTGTGCATTTTCCCCAGCGATAAAAAAGAGCCTGCTTGCCATGCTTGTAAAAATCTGCGCCAATGGAGGGGACTCACCATCACTTCATACGCACTGCCGTGTCAGATGCCATTTTGTCAGACTGCCCCTCTGCTGCCGTCTGTCACACGGCAACAAAATTTAACGGAATATTGGTAGGAAGATTCAACCTCTACTGCCACATCACCAACATCCACCTCTGATGTTGTGAGCCAACATAATAAAATAGGAGGCATTACTTTCAGAGAGGCCCTCATACAAAGTGATATCTGAAAGGAAGCTGATTGAGATAAATTAACTATCCACTTGATGTAGACAAATCTTTGTCTTACAAAAGGGACGCGGCATTCTCAGGGCATACGGAAGGAGAAAGAAGGATCTCCTTTTAGAAAAGGCAATGCCTCTACTCTTCCCATTTAAGTTTTGACAATGCTCTCATCTAGCCCAACAGCTTTCACAAACTGCTTTTTTTCCACTCATCTCACTGGCACAAGTCATGTTGATAGGTGCTCTCAGAACACTGGACTGGGCTTGACACAGAACAGCCCTTGGGGAGGAGATGCTGAGCTCTCCCACAAGCACACAGTTTCTTCTACTAGATCATAAATTAGAGCACCCCACAGGATGTGGGAGACTTGCCTTCACATTCCTCTTTTGCCAGTGAGATTCAAGCCCACACATATTCCGGAATGCCCAAGAAGAAATCCTAACCGTGTATCTGTGTGCTGGCTGAAGGACGAGCTCTCCCAATTTACGTTGCAGTTTAAGGGATTTGGAGGAGGAAGGGAACAGGAAGAAGGAGAATGTGTGTGTGTCTGCGCGCGTGTGTATGTATGGGTGTGTTCCCATAAAAAGCAGAATCTGCCATAGAGATAATATCTATCTGGAACATCTGTCTCCATCTCTCACTTCCTCTTTTCTCCACATATTTCAATGGTTAAAGCATGGGACAAGAGCATCTGGATTCAATTCCGCCTCCATGAAGGAAGGCACAGCAGCATGTCCCACTTCCCTAGAAAGTAGCACAATCATTTGCTCTTCTGACGTGGGAGTAAACCCACCTGTCGGAACTGTTCCACACTGCTTGGAATAATTAGAAGGAAAAAATTGTAAGATTTGCTAGAATAGTAGAGTGTTCAGTGCAAAAAGGAGACAGCATGATATGGAGAAGTGTTTAATGTAAATGATGATGTGATGTTGAATGTTTATCCTGAAAGCAGGGATGCAGGGCTGAGGTGTCTCTCTTTGCAGATGCCTGCCCTAATTATCAGGCACTCTCTCTCCTTCTGCTTTTTCCCCACAACACAAGGGAAATAGCTGCTCAGCACAGGTCCCTGAAAGTTTCATTCCAAGTACCTGCTATGGAGAGCATAGACTACAGTTTCAGTTCAGGACAGCGTCCGCCAGTGCTTTGGCAAGGATCCCATGAAGTTTGGTGTCACGGTGCTCAATATGGCAGTTGCAATGCACTGTGGATGATCAAAGACTACGTGACAGCTGGAGTAACCCGCCAAAACACACATTCACTAATTTTTTCTTTCTTTGTCACCTCATTTGATCCCGCAGTCATTGCCACTTAATAGTTCAAATAAAGACCATGGAAAAAGCTGCCCAGGAGCATTTCAAAGCAGAGGCAGGGTTTACAGAATGAGGCCATTTAACACAGTAGCATAGTCAATAGCAAAGAAAGGCATTTGTACCTGTTACCTTTTATTTGTAATAATCAGTTATCAGTAGGTCAGTAGCTAAAACTTGCGTAACCTCTTCAACAAGTGCACCAAGAGTGCATAGAATCACCAAAGGTTTCAGGTATGTTGAAAGTAGAAACAACTCCCTCAGCATCATCTAGCTTGGGGCCTGAAGAAATAGGCTAGTTTCTTCACTGATAACTTCTTGCAGGTGATCACATCCTACTCTGCTTCATCATACAAAAGCACAATAAAAGAATGAACTGAAACCAGGAACACTACTGTTTATTCTGCCACACTTTTGAAGGTCTGGATCCTAATTACATATCAGAAGATATGTTGATGCCTCATAGAAAGGCAAAGTGTGAAAACAATACTTTGCTAGTTGAGAACTTCCTACTAATTATAGTTTGAAATGTTTACATTTGCTCTATTTTCTCAAAGACAATTATGACCAAGATAGTGAAGTTGGATGAGACTCCAAATATAGTGTTCTTCCTCCAGTTCTGTTTCCACAGGGGACAAGGTTAAGGCCTCAGTGAGATATCCCAATCTGTTCCAATTTGGTACCCACATTGAAGAAAGATGACTTCAAACTGGAAGCAGAACTGAGAAATGCTACCAGAATATCAGGATTGGAGAGCTTTCAAAGTCATGACTGAAGCGGTATAATAGTTAGCCATAAATACATTAGGGATATGAGAGGGGAAAAAGAGCTTATTTAAACTAAACGTCTACAGACAAACAAATTAACAGAAACTGGTAAGGAATATACTTAAGCAGGAAATTGGAAGGCGGCTTTCATAGAATCATAGAATCATACAATCATAGAATCATAGAATCATAGAATCATTTAGGTTGGAAAGGACCCTTGAGTCCCACCATTAACTTATCACTGCCAAGTCCACAACTAAACTACTAAACCCTAGCACCACATCTACAAGTCTTTTAAATACTACAGGGATGGTAACTCCACCACTTCTCTGGACAGCCTGTTCTAATGCTTGACAACTCTTTCAACCTAAACCTCCCCTGGTGCAACTTGAGACCATTTCCCCTCGTCCTATCACTTGTTACTTGGGAAAAGAGATCAACACCCACCTCATTACAACCTCCTTTCAGATAGTTGTGGAAAGCTATATGGTCAGCCCCCATCCTTCTTACAACCCCACTCCTCATAACTCTTGCTCTCTAGACCCTCACTACCTTCATTGCTTTTCTTTTAACCATTTAAGGAGCGATACTTTGGCATAACCTACCAGTTACAGTAGAGGGGTAAAGAAACCTCTCTAGAAACCTGCCTAGATAGACTTTATCTGTGAAAGGGATTATTAAAGTGTTTTATAAGTCTTGCAATATCAGGAGTCTATCTCAGGTCTTTTCCAGCCTTTCTTCTGTGTTGACTTCTGCTTAAGGATGTCAAGCACTTTCTAATACTAAGGGGAAGATGCTGTTCTGCTTATGCAACGTGCACGTACCTTGAAGCACAGCAGAATGATGTGGCTTCTAGCTTAGAGGAGCAGAGTAGGTGGATCTATACAATGAGGCTGTGTTTCATGCAATTTTATGAAGTGTAATAGGAAAAGGTTTGTATTGGACAAAGGCTCAGTATCTAGGCATTGTTATCAACATGATTGGAGAGGTTTAGGCTGAAACTGGAATACAAGATTGCAACTTTAAGCTCTATGCAGCATTCTTCCCTCAGAGACCCATCCCCATAACTGGCACAGAACTGAATCCCACAAAGAAAAGGGGAAGGTTCAAATTCTTGCAGTAAAATAGACACTTAAAAAAGACACTGTTGGGAAGACCTCTGGGTTAATCAATTTGTAAACTGGGAAGTAAGTCTGGAAAGGAGCACAGGGATAATTCTGCTCCATGCAAACACTGTGGTATTGGAGCCAATATGCACTGTAAGTCTTTGGACTGCGTATGCAGATGATGGTTTTATCTCCCTCTTTTACAAAGCAATGTCTTTCCCTGGCAAAAAGCCAGCATCTTAGCCAGCTTAGCACTTTTACTTATTTTTGCTCTCCAGACATCCTTTAATGAAAAGAAACTCGCTTGGTCCAAGGTTCATTTCTAGTTACCAGACTCACCATTAATTAAATGGCAGTTTTTCAATCCCATCACCACACTTATGGACAACAGAGTTCAAGAAGTTCATGAACTGGTTCCCCACAGTTATCTTGAACATGAACTCACTGTTTAGTCAATGGCTTAGAAAAACAAGGCTGGACAGCTGGTCTCTCTGCTACTTACCACAGTCTCAGGGCAGGGACAGAGGAAACTTAGAGAATATTTCCAAATACAGTCTGCCATATTATTCAAATCTACAATACATCTACATAGAGGTTTGGTATTATCTAGAATTCAGCGTACACTGTAATATGCTCCTTGTTTTATGAAGTGTGAAGGCTGACATCTGAAATTTGTTCTGTTTCATAGCCTGGTATCCAATTGCTACATCTGGCTGTGTCATGTAGTCTGGGGAAGTGCCCTACCACAAGGACTTGAGCCACAGAGGATGGTGAGACAGATGAAGCTAGATAATCTTTTTTATGTCCGTGAGGGTCAGTCTTTCAACATCAAGAAAAACTAAGACAAATAAACAGAAATGGGACACACTGTAATTAATGGCTCCGGAACACAATAAATCCAAACAGCTTCTTCTTTTTAAACCATGGTTCACTTCAGACTAATATGAAAATTTAGAGAGAAAAAAAGATAACCTAGTCATTTCTTTCCTCTTAACTATCGAATTGGATTTTTCTGACAGCACCACTTGCAAACTAAACACGTGCATAGACAGAACGCTCACCACACCTAAAGTCTCTGTATATATGTGTGCATGTCTGTGCCAGTATGTCATCTGAGAGGCTTCTTCCTCTCCCAGTGTTGCCTCGTCCTAAGAAAACACCATGTACTCACACTATAACTGTGTAAGAGCATTTCAGATATGTTGCCACATGGACATAGATATCCAATACAATTTGATCTTGCTCAGGTTTTTTTGGGTTGGGTTTTTTTTTATTCTCTAGCTATCCGAACTGATTTTCATTTTAAAGTCCTTAAACTGGAGCCTTGAGGAAGAGATGAAACAAATGTCTGCGAAGATTATTTTCAGCACAGGTTACCAGATTCACACACACATCACCACAGCTCTGTGATATAACAAGATTTGCCTTATAAGAAACTAAAGATCAATTTAATGAGTTGATATATGTGACTAATTAGTACTATGTCCATCCCTCAAACACATACACACACACAGACACATATGAAAATTGTAGTCTGGATTCAGCAATCACTTTCATCTTCCCAGTTGTATGATTCTGGATCTTTTACTTTATTGCACACTGCTCACTTTTAAGTTTGAGTACAAGGGGCCTGATTCAAAACACACTGAAGTTGATGAAATATTTCCATATAGAGTCAGAGACTGCCTCCTTCTCTTCTACACCCCACCTCTGTCACCCCAAGGCATTGTATCTCCTCCTCCCTTTGGCTTTGGAACTGGAGAAACAAGGGAGGAAAAGCAGGGAAGAGGTGGGGAGGAGGGATGAAGTGAAATTTGTGAGGAAGACTGTGTCACTTGTGCAAGCTTCATGTTCTGATGACTGTTCAGATCAAGCTTGTGATTCTGCATGCTAACTGCCAAATATATACTGCATGATTTGAAGAAAAGCTTCTGGTTAAATATCACTCCTTGAGGCTGGCTCTTTGGTAGTGTGTTCTTGACAACGGATTTTGAAGTAGTTTATACAATTCTATTGCGAAAGTCCAAGCAGTAACTCTCTGTGAGATGCATTAAAGTCCCCCCAACACACACACCTCCCTCCACCCCCCATGATTTGGTGTTTTTTTTCTTTATTTTGAAGTGCTCCACTCATGTGGGTTGTCAGTGTGCCAGCCCTTGTTGCAAATAGCATGCTGTCCTTCTGTGCCCTGGGCCTCCTGGTTGGTCTGGGAAATGCAGTGTGCTAGGAGTTTCTGGTCTCCTTTGGGGTTAGGTATGATGGTCTCCGTTGTGCGTAAGCAAGTGGTTTCAATCCTTAATTGCAATGGGGAAGTGGTCAGACAACATACAGTCCTGGCAGAATAATGGCAAAATGTCTTGGAGGAAAACCAGAGAATAACAAATAAGTTACATATGAAGTGAGTGTGTGTTTCTAACATAACCTGGAAAATGTGTAACATATAGGAAAGAAAAGTTTATTTATTTTTTTTTCCCTCGATGGTGCTTATTTGAAACTGGAGCATTATCTCATGCTATTCCGTTATTCCTCTTTACAGAAATTAAAGAAGTGGTCTAAACATTTTCTTACATCACAATTACACAACTCCAAACACTTATTATGAAGAAGTGGATGTGGGTTTTGACTATAATTATGAACTCACAGTGTGTTGTCAGTCATCAGTAGCAAAGCACCAAGTTACAGGATTTTGCCTTGTTTTATCTGGGAGAGAGAATTGCTTTACCACAGCAGAACACTAATACCTTGAACTAGACAGCTCACCTCTTCCGAAGAGACAGGAAATCTTTCACAATATCATTTTGGTAACTCACTACATCCTTCTGAGATATGTTTTACTTTACTCACTTTACAGGGGATTAAACAGAGACATGGAAAACTTAGCAGTTCTAAATCTTTCTATAATTCAACATGACAGCTGGGAATTACTTCCAGGAATTGTGTTTCCAGTGCTTTCTTACAATCACTTTAGTGATTCTCTTGAAAATGTGCTGGCTGGGATAAAATCCAGCTCACGCTCCCAATCTTGTTTGTGAAGCTGATTACCGGAATAAACACCAATCATCATGCATATCCCTGAAGGAAAAAAGAACCCAAACAAGACAAACTAACGAACAAGCAATGACCAACAACTTCTCATCTGAGATTTTCAAAGTGGGCTGCTTGGCCTCACAGCTCTCACTGCTACTTTCAGACAATGCTGCTCATCACTTACACTCAGGCCCTTCTGTGCCTGAGATGTTGGGTTTTTTACAGGTGTGGATGCATTCTCCCTCCTGCTGACCTCACTTTGTATCCACAATCACTTTATGCTGGAGACGTTAAGGTGCTAGGACATTATCTATATAAGGTAATACAGGTAATAACAACACTAAAGCTGTTGGTGCCCATTTCTCAGCTGGCACTCCTCTCTCCCCTCTGAATCTCCAAGTACGTTTCTAAACACATCAGTATCATTGTACTCATCTGACAGACAGGGAAATTGAGGCATGGTCACTTGGGGGTGGTCTGAAGATGAGTTCAACTCTACCAAGAAGCTGGGAAATGAAATTAAAAGAGGTTTCCACTATCAGCTCCCATAGACATTGAATCTGGCAGTGCCGTCTGCTCTCAGCCCAATTAATTGTTTGAGAACCAAGCCAATGCTTCCTCAATACAATGCATCAAGAATATATATACAGGTATTAATAAAGCATCAAGACACATCTGAAGTGATATACAGCAGCTTCGTCCTCATCCCACTCCTCTCACATCTGTTTTTCTGCCCTTTACATAGTGGAACTCATAAACACACATAAAAAACTGTGCGTCCACGAGCAGCACCGCTGGTGTTAGATCACAGGCGTTCCTGGCTGTGTAATAAATTCTCTGGCTTGTTCAGTAAGTGTCCAAGCCTATCTCTGATTTTATTTGAGAAATACACAAATAATAGTAACTTCTACTAGGTCCAAGTCCAAAATAAAATATCACTTGGAAGATAATCATTTAATACTCTTTTTGACAGTAGAAATTATTCCTTTGTTGCCGTAGAATATACGCACAGAAAAAGGCACAAGGGTTGTAGTTTAATTCAGCAAGAAATGTATTGTCTTATATCCCCAGAGCGAGAAAGGGATAAAGCCAGGCTCACTGCAGATAAGCCTGGGGGTAGCCCACCAATATTTGAGGGATGGTGTGCTTGTGAAGTCCTTTGGTCTGATGTCTCAGTGGAGATAGGGGATGGCGATCCATGCAGCACCAAAGACACAAGGGTTATTCATGTGTTAGCAACCACAGAAGCGCCTGAAAAAGGTCACATAGGAATTAGGACTGTTCCCCTAAAAACAGTGGCAGTATTAATAGCCCAGCTGAAGTGCACCTACGCCAAAGCATGCAGCATGAGCAATAAGCAAAAGGAGCTGAAAGCCATTCTGCAGCAGGTTGGATTGCTGGGCCCAAAGGGTGGTGGTGAATGGAATTCAATCCAGTTGGCAGCCAGACACCAGTGGTGTCCCCATGGGCTCAGTATTGGGGTCTGTTCTCTTTAATATCTTTATCAGTGATGTGGACAAGGCTATGGAGACCACCCTCAGTAAGTTTGCAGATGACACCATGTTAGGTGAGAGTGTTGATCTGCTTGGGAGTAGGGAGACTCTACAGAGGGACCTGGACAGGCTGGATTGATGGGCCGTATGAAGTTCAACAAGGCCAAGTGCTGGGTCCTGCACTTGGATCATGACAACAACACTACAGGATTGGGGAAGAGTGGCTGGAAAGTTGCCCAGCAGAAAGGGACCTGGGCATGTTTGTCAACAGCAGATTGAATATGAGCCAGCAATGTGCCCAGGTGGTCAAGAAGACCAATGGCATCCGGGCTTGTCGCAGAAATAGTGTAGCCAGCAGGAGTAGAAAAGTGATTGTCCCTCTGTACTTGGCACTGGTGAGACCACACCTTGAATACTGTGCTCAGTTTTGGGCCCTTTGCTACAAGAAGGACATTGAGGTGCTGAAGTGTGTCCAAAGAAGGGCAACAAAGCTGGTGAAGGGTCTAGAGAATAAGTCTTATGAGGAGCATCTGAGGGAACTGGGGTTGTTAGGCCTGGAGAAAAGGAGGCTGAGAGGAGACCTCATCACTCTCCACAACCTGAAAGGATGTTGTAGTGAGGTGGCTATCAGTCTCTTCTCCCAAGTAATAAATGGCAGAACAAGAGGAAACGGACTCAAGTTGCACCAGGGGAGGTTTATTTTGAATATTGGAAAAATTTCTTCACTGAAAGGGTTGTCAAGCACTGGAATAGGCTGCCCAGGGCAGTGGTGGAGTCACCATCCCTGGAGGTATTTATAAGACATGTAGATGTAGTGCTGAGGGACATGGTTTAGTGGTGGAAGTGCTAGGATCTTAAAGGTCTTTTCTAACATAAATGATTCCATGATTCTATGAGTCTAAGCAGTGACCAAAATTCTTAAAGAGCAGGTTGAGGTCTCATGTCCCTAAATCTTTTCTGTCTTCAGAAATAAGGGAATTGGCATCTGATGTCAGTGGGACTGTGAAGTTGTCTTGCTTTACCTGAAGATGTGCATGTATGCCTCCAGCTTCTCCAGCATGTTTTACTCTAAATTCACATTGATTCTAGGGAGCATTGTGTGGATATTTATAGCTTAAATAGTATTTATAGCACCTGGTGTCATTACCTGTTGCTTGTTTAAATATGAGAACATGAACAGCATATCCTGATATATCCAGCACAGCTCCAGCTACTCCGAGAGAAGCCAAAAACTGAAAAGGAGCTTTCCTTAGTCAATATGGTGCTGGCTATGAAATTATTCCACACTTCCCTCAAGGCAACACCCCTAAGATATAAAACCTGGTGTATGTGGAAACTGCTACTCCCGGGCCGGTTTGGATCTATTTCCCAGTTTCTATATGCAGCTAAAATTTATAATTCACCTGAAGTGCACTAGCTTGTTTGTACCTCGGTCACCACCACGTGGAGGGGGAGAGGAAATATCCTTTTAAAAGTTATTAGGCTTTTTACCTTCCAGTCCAAAAGCCTTTGCTGATATTGAAGAGCTTGTACTCAGAAGCTTCGCTCAGCCTGACCTGAGAATGACAATTGAATGGATTATAACTGCAGCTGCTATTTTGTCTGCATTTTATGAGAATAAAGAAGAATGGAAAGAAGAGGAGAGGAGAGGTTATATGACTGCAGAATTATATTTCTGAATTAAAAATACAGCATTTTTATGAAAATGAGGATACATCAAGAAAAAATTACTAGATTTTGGCGGGGGGGGAAGTGCAGTTCTACTGAGGACACTGTTTCAGTTGTTTATAATCAGAGTCCTTTTTTCTCTTCTCACTTTGGATTGACCAAGTACTGCACATAAAAATATCCTGGGGAAATGTCACTGCCATTTTTTCAATACATTAGAATGGTTTCAGATGGCTAGAGAAAACTGCTAAGACATTTTCCACCCAAGATGACATTCAGAGCTCTGAAGCATAAGTGAAAACAGCAAATTGGTTTGTGCAGTTTCCATTTGCTCTTTTCGCTTGCTTGCAATACACCATTTTCAGTATTACACCTCAATACCTGGGGAGTTAGTTATCACAAAACAAGTGTGTCTTTCCATTCTGGTAAGAGTTTTCCAAAGGTCGAGTATTGTTCACTCTAAAACTGTGTTAAAATTTAAGTTTCAGGTATCGTTTTTCGAGGTTGCATTATACGGTCTGTATGGGTGTCACTATTGCTTGAATTTGGGGGGAAAGAGGTGGATTAAGACTGAGGTTAACCTGAGAGTAGTTCTGCAAGGTACAGTCAATGTATTAAAACAAGAAAGAGTGGGTAATTCATATTCTCTGATACATTTTTAATCACCAGGGTGCAGATAATTGGTAGTCCCAAGCAGAGGGTTTAGAGGTCTTCAAGCCAGCCAAGTTTGAAAGCTAAAAAGAAAAATACATTAGTTGCAGGAATTTCCTTCTGATATTTGTAGTCTCGTATGTATATATAGTTTATAGTGTCAAATGAATGTGTGTTCTCCACTCTTTTTTTAGTCTTGAAGATAATACTGTGATACAGCTAAAGGTCTAGTTCAGTTCTAATTAAAATATATAGATATATATATAATGCAGCCAAGAATACGTAAGCTTAGGTATCAAACACCTGCTTTTTAAAAATGTTTATTTTTCCATGTTAAAAATAGTGGCATTTATCATAGAAATCAACCAAATCCTTTTTCTAGTATAGAATATCCATCTGCCAATATGAGGAAATACTACTTTCCTGACCCCCAAGTGGTTACCAAATTAAAAACACTGAAAGAAAAACCTGAAAGAACCATTCAAAATAGACATTAGCGTCATGTTTTATTGTTTTAGTTCTTTGTAACCCAATTTTCTGTTCTGTAATCAATTGCTTAACCTTTTACTAGATTAACCTTATTTTCATAGTTAATCTTGTCCAGTAAAAACGAAAGCAGTGTGGCAGATGCAGGTTGGTCTGTTCCCACAGTAACAGGTAATCTACTTACAGGGTAAATTTGCATAGTATCGATGAGCCTACAACCCAGCGTGTCTCGCAATACAGCTGCGGGAGTCAGTTTAGAGAGAGCTGACAGCAGAGAGGAATTGTGCGAAGAGCAGTTCCCATTGTCCAAGCACAAGCCAGAGGGCAAAGGGGAGGTGGTGGGAAGACAGCTTATTACCTAAAAAGCCCATACATAGCTTTTCTTCTAGATCTCACCTTGAGCTTGCTGGTTTATAAGGCAACCAGGAGAAATCAGCTTTGTTTCAATACAGCATTAAAGCCAGACAAAGATGCAAAAAGTAATACATGAAGTCTAGGCTGCCATTTTCTAGCTCTCCATGAAAAATCAATGCCAACTTAGGTACCTGCAATGGGGCTCTGTGCATCATTAACACCTTCCCTCTGTTTCTTGAATATGAAGTCATAGCTTGGCTTTCTTAGGTAACAGGTAGCCTGAATCATACCTTATCCTCTTGAACAGAAAATCTGTGGTACTTGCAATACCAAAGTAAGGCAGCTATACCAAGAAATCTGAGCATCATCCAGCCTCACTGGCACCAGCTTTGGAATCCAGTTTAGATATGCTATAATGAATATCAAAGAATTCAAGAGAACAGAAGTGAGAAAGGTCAAGGAGGAAAAATAAACAGGCTCATTGAGATTTTGCACAAAGCAACATCCCTGTGACTTAATCCTAAATTTGGAAGTGTGTTGGTTTTGTTTTCTCACCTAGGTAGATGCCAAAGGTGGTTCTGCCTAGCTCTAGTCTTTCTCAACACTTTCTGTTATAACATTCTGGATTAGCTTCTTAACAGTCAGTAGATCTTTCATTCTCAAGGTCAAAATTGTTGATATTAGGTACGCACAAATTAAAGGTAACTTAAAAAAATATATAGTCAAAATAACTTATTTTGGGCACAGTTAGTGAGATATTAGCAGCTGGCAGACAAGAGGTCTTTCTGCACTACAGATGTTTCAGTATCTGCCTTTAAAGGGATTTTCCCTGTGGTTATGTTAAATTACACATAAACTCAATTTCTCCCTTAGTCCAAATGGCAGAAGCCTATGTACTAGATCAAAGTCTTCCAGACCCTCAAATTCTTGTTGCACAATGCTGCTGAGCACTGGAGTTCTATCCTTTCCATTTCCTTTTTTAAAAATCTCTGAAGGAGACACATGTTAAGAGCATAAAAAAGGTTGCTAAGGAAGTTAGGAAGCATGCAATGTGTATATACATTATAGTAGGTTTTGTATATATCAGAATCATATACAATTTTCATTTCAATACATTAGAGTATTTTTTTATTGTTTATTTTATGGCAATCCTTATTTAGAGATATAAATGTTTTGATGAAGACGTCAAAAGATATAGCATTAAGCAAAACTGGCCAAATTCTCTCTCTAAAGCCTCAAGCAATTTAAGAACGGCTCCCACAATGGAAGTATGTTGTCTGACTCCATGGCAGTGGGCAGAAATGTGCCTCCACAAACTTTTTTAGCCCAAAACCAGTAAGGTCCTCTGGGACTCAGATGAGCATCCAGCCTATTTCATAGTGAGATGGGAGATCCTGAATGTCTCCTGGATGTGAACTCCTAGAGATCCTCTTCCATCTATTGCTTCAAGGTCTGTGGTGAACATCCTGTGGCTATCAACCTGATAAAGATTTTGCTGTGTGGCTCTGCACAGAGTCAGAAGCATTAGCAATTCCTGCCATAGTGCCTGTGTGGCTACAGCAGCAGAACAGTCCAGGACAACCTGCTGCCACAGTTTTGCAACACAGCTGGTTACGGTAGAAACTTTCACAGTTCTATGCTCTTGCTCCAGAATCTGCTTGTGTAGATGGCAAGCTCCTCAGCTTGCAAATGAGGTGGAGGAGCCAGTCCTATGTTGCCCAGAACCAAGCAAACTGGCCAACATATCTCAATTTGTCTACTATACACCAACATATTCATATGCACAAAAGCCACAAATTATAAACTGTAAATGGCTGGAGCTGCACCCTTGTAACAGGATAACAATCAACCAATACCAGCCCCTACTAGCTTACTTCTTCCCCATAGAGGGTGTTTGGATTACCAGAAGCCAACACTACAGCACATGCTGATCTCATGGCCTAAAACCCCAAAAGAAGGCTCACGGTCCAGCCCTGCTATGGGTCATCAAAAAGTAGTGATCCAATAGATGGGAATGCTTATGTGTAAAGGATTGTAAAACTGTTTCTGGTGCTAATAGCAGAGTCTTAAACCCAGCAACAGCTCCCATGCTGTACAATTCCCATGAGCAGAAATTTGGATTTGTAATATGTATTTTCATAATTTTCAATATCACTTTTGAAATGTAATTCCCTTCCCTTCCCTTCCCTTCCCTTCCCTTCCCTTCCCTTCCCTTCCCTTCCCTTCCCTTCCCTTCCCTTCCCTTCCCTTCCCTTCCCTTCCCTTCCCTTCCCTTCCCTTCCCTTCCCTTCCCTTCCCTTCCCTTCCCTTCCCTTCCCTTCCCTTCCCTTCCCTTCCCTTCCCTTCCCTTCCCTTCCCTTCCCTTCCCTTTCCTTCCCTTCCCTTCCCTTCCCTTTCCTTTCCTTTCCCAGTTAAGGGTCAAATATGAATTTGTTGGCAGATTCAGGTGGCTGCAATGACAAGTTTAAATATTGTTTCATTATCAGTGGCTTACTTCTTTATTTAAATGGCTGCAAGTCTCTCATTCTTTTTATGTTTTCTACTACATTTTACTTAAAATCAAGCAGAAAGTTATGTTATAATTGTACCAATTTTCCCAAAGTGCAATTTTTGTCTCAGTATATATTGTCCCCAGATGTTATAAGATCCCAGGAAAAGAGAGATTAATGGCAAAGGAGAATATCTATTCCCCTGGCCAGAAGGATAGGGATAGAAAATGGCGCAGGGGAAGGAAGACAAGATTGGAGAATGAGAGCGAGTGATGACATTTGTTTTCTCAGATGAAAAGCTATTGTCCTTTGAGACTACTTAACGTATTTATCTTTTAAGGGAGGAAAAAGAATTCCCACTAGGCAAACTTAAAATTTGACAAAGGTCTGAGAAATAAGATCTTCTCAGGCTTTGTTCGTAGGTGGGTAAAGTCATAATAGCTCTGTTTTTCTTGGTTTTCTTTACATGAGAAAAACTGAGTAAGAATGCCTTACTATGCATAATTGTAAGGATATTCATTTCTTTGAGTCTTCTTACATTGCATCTCAGTAAACTGAAAGGTCAATTTAGTTATTTTTCCCTCCCTCACATCCTATACCGAGGAAGAAATAAAACACCAAAACATGTAGACAGGTCTTTCAGATTTCAGTGAAAATAACAGATGTTACCCATCAAAACAGCTTCCACCCAGAGCAGGGATGACACAGCCACAGAGTGACTGAGATTTTCCTTCCAACAGAGAGAGCTTTATCTCAGAAAGAACCAGGCAGTACTTTGCTTAGTGAAAACAACTGTCATGATTTCACCGTAGAAAATCCTCTGCTTTGGGACTGAAAGGAAACCCTTGATTTAACTGCATCTACCAAGTTATCATGTAGATGATGGAGCATATTGACTGTAAAAATTGCTAGGCTTAGCATTTGTTTGTTTGGCATGGCACATGCAGAAACTTTGGTTACATATTGTTTTGGTCAGATGTAGGGTTTGCATTCCCTTCACATTGCCTGTTCAGTGCGCTGGGAAGACCACCAATCTTTTGGGTGGGCTCTAGAACAGACTCCTATTTCCCAATTTATTTAAATTCAGGGCATGAAATCATTGTAGCAAAACCACAAAAGCCATGGAGTTTACAGACAGACTAAAACCTCTTCTCCAGTGGCTTAGATGCAGTTTTCGTATAATACAAAGCAAGCAAATATGGTTTAACAGAATCTTAGTTTCTCCCCTAAACCAGGGAATAGGTAGGAAGACTGTCACTTCTCATGTGTGCCTAACTGCAGACCAAGCATGGATGCAGTACAATAGTGATCTCAGATTCAGTATATATTCAAACTGACTGAAATCAAGCTCCTGCTCAAACAGCTTCAGAGCACAACACTGAAAATTTGAGTTCTCTCTTCCTCTGTGTGTACAGCAGTTTGGATCAGCTGGAAACAATATGGACTTCTATACTGATCTTAGTTCATCAGCATATGTTCCCATAGGGCAAATGACAAAATCATGAAACAATATAGGGCAGAGAAGCCGACTATGGGATCCATAGCATGGAGCTGTGAGATAGATGGGACACCTGAGTTCAGGCAGGTCATGCATGGAGCCTGGGCTACTTTTGGGGGTACTTAAGGGGTACACCTCCTTAGACCAAACCATCCATGTTGGAAAATACATTTGATAAGAAACCTTCAGCTAGAGGTTGTGAAGGACACGTACTGTGTTTCCCAGTGACGTTCCGTCCAGCCGTCTGTAGGTTGGAAGAGAGTAATAAATTGCATAAGAGCCATAAGAGATACTCAGTTTTAATAACTAAATGGGAGTAGAGCTCTGTATAAAAAAAGAAAATCTAGCTTTAAATGGAAGATCACAACATGATTGAAATCGGGTTCAAGCTTATCAAGACCAAAGTGTTGCTACTTGAAACAGTAAAAAACCCAAGGCCAGTCATGAGAAAGGTCATTTGTCTGTATTAAAAGGCATCATCACCATTAATTTTTTCTCCAGCTAATGGCTTTCTAACAGCTTTTACTTCAGCCTTCAGCAAGCTCCTTGCCTTGCAGTGCACACTTTGGGTCCTGGAGGGTATCACAGTGCTGTTATGTCTGCTCCCGGGCAGAGCATCTCCCAACAGAACGAACATTTCAGTCCTGAACAGCTTTTACTAACTGAGCTCTGCACATAAGTGTTTGGTTTTAAGGGAGAATGTTGTGGCTTTTTACATTGTCTGCAAGTATGCAGAGCTGCTGTGCATTACCGGTGCTTCTCAAGAGACCTATTAACTGCTTTTTAATATTTCAACCTCTGACCTGTCTGTTGATGTGGTGTTATAATTGGAAAAGTCACTCCCTTACTCAGCAGTTTTGCTCCATATGTGCGTTCCAAGTCTTACTTGCTGACTTTATTGACACACATAATAAGTTTATCGCTTCTTCTCTTGCCGTATACTGTTACTACCAAGTCTCAGGCATGCAATCTTCAGTCTTGATGGGAAGGCATAAATGAGAAAAGAACAAAGTCTGACTTTTTTTTTCCAGGGCTGAAGTTGCAAAGTTGTCAGGTGACAAAATGGAGGGGGAGGGGGTGGGGGGTGGGGGGCATGCATCCTTTCAACAGTAAAAGTGTGGATCCAGCCCAGAAGCCCTGTCCATACAGGTTGGCAGAGTCCTTTTTCTCGTTCTATCTCTGGCCATGGGGGCTATTTGTTCCCCATCAGCATAATATCTTAGATATTTTAAACTGAATTTGATTGTCAGGTTTTACCTACTTTCCAACTTTGTCCACAAAAGCGTGAACCGGAGTTCATAGAATCACAGAATATCTCTAGTTGGAAGGGACCCTTAAGGATCATTGAGTCCAACTCCCCACTCCTCACAGGACTCTCTAAAACTAAATCACCCAGATGATCCTTGAGCTCTGACAGGCTTGGTGCCATGACCACGTCTGAGCCTGTTCCAGTGACTAACCACCCTCTCAGTGAAGAGTTAATTCCTTGTCCTATGATTAGGCCATATTTATTTCTGCTGAAGCATGGCCAAATGTAGCAAACTCAGAGCATTTCTTTTTATCTTTAGGTTTAATGTGAGTAGTGTTGCCCTGAGTAAAATGAGATTTAAAAAAAAAAGGAAAGAATAGAAGAGTGGCTGTGAAAAGTTAGGATCAATGGGAAAAGTGGAGATATACTACCACCATACAGAGATCAGTAACTTGAAAAAGATGGGTTAGGTAAGAACAAAACTAATTTGGTATAAAAAGTTAGCACGTCCCTAGACAAGCAACTTAATACTGTCTCACATGTCCTTGCATTCATTAAGATAACTTGTATTTTCATCTATTTATGCTCTTTTTTAGGGTGACTACAGATTTACTTCAACATCAGCTTAAGTCTTTCTGCAGAGTAGGGGAAAATCGAGTTTTGGGAGTTGGGAGCTGAAAGTAATGCTAAAACTAGGACCCAGCCAGTGCCATGACAGTCCAGTCACCCCAAGGGCAAGGAGGAAAAGTCTTGCCTAGCCATGTTTGTTGTTTGTGCTACTGCTTAGGAGAAACAAGTCATAAATTAACAACTTGTAGGGGGTTCAGCACCAGCTGCAGTTGCCACACAACATACCTGAACAGTATGTCTACCTTTCCAAGAGTCTATCAGATACGAAAGTAGGCAGACAACTGCCCAAGGCAGTTGTCTTGTCTGCCTACATATAAAATCGGGCCCATCCTGCCGTACTGGAAATAGTTGGAATCACAACCGGAATAAACCAATGTATCCCAACTGTTCTCATTGAATGCAGTCATGGATAATCACCTCTCCATCTCATTTTGGAGGTTACATTCTGGGACTGATTCCCTACCAGCTGTGTCCCAGGCTGTGATCTCTGTGATCACAAGGTGTGCCTGTTCATGAAACGTCTCCAGCTGAGGCAAATAAATTTGGTGGAGTTTTTTGACAGGTCAGATTTTAGCGATATGAAGTTCCTGAACTGACTTGCCACATGTTCACACTCAGTAGTACCAGCACTGGAAATGGATGGGAATGGACATTCAAGGACAGGGGAAGGAGAGCTGGACGTCATCATCTTCAGCTATTACAAAACCACAGTGTAAGAGCTGTGTCGATGGTAGAAGGCTTAGAGCAAGGCACACACCTGCGTCACCATCTCCAAGTACATTATCTGGCCGTGATTCTGGTCTGCGGAATGCCACGCCTGAACAGTGACTATTAGGGCAAGGTGCAATATTTAAGCAATTAATTTCATGCCACACTTAGCTACAGTGGTAAGAACCGCAAATAACTCACTGGGTTTCATTTCCTCCTTGTGGTCGTGGATTTTCCAGACAAGCTCAGCACCTTTGTCTGTAGCCCTTTCAAGCAGTCCTAAAATCCCACAACAATGATTAACATTGTGAGCGTCCTCAAATTCAGCTTCCATTTGTACCAACATTGATTTGATGAGTTGTTTGTAAACAGTGAGTGAGTACTCCAGCTCTACTTTGTCCACACACAGAAAAAGAGCACCATAATCCCACAATATGAACAGACAAGTACTGCAGACTGAGTCATTGTAGTACGGCTTCTCTTGTAAAAACACTGCCAATGTAGCCAAGTAGCCTGCGGGAGACAGCCATATTACCTTCTGACTGTACAGTTTTGACAAGGATAAAAGAAAATATCCTGATGTCCTGTGGGAATGTGGGTGTCTTGGTCTCAGATGTGAAGGAGTAAAGCGTTAATCAGTCATTGCATTCGGCTAATGAGGAACTGCATTAACTATGTCATTTGCTATTATTGCTTGAAGGGTTGGGAAACTATGTTACACTCATTCAGCTCAGATCCTGCACATAGTGAATTTTCCATGCAAGTGCATACCTTGCCGTAAGGAGTAAATCTGTTGGAAAAATGCTGTGATTTTTTATGAGTGGTCTTGTTAACTAGAGACATTCCCAAATGGCAACATCTGTTGCTACAAACCATGAGAAATGGAAGTACCAGCAAAAACAATAATATCAAACTCAAAGCAGCAGGTTCTGACTTTGGAACAGTTGTCTTTTCATTTTGAGAAAATGTTACTACTTTGCCAGTATTGTATAGGTATGGCAGGTGACTCAATTATCTTTTTCTTCTTCTTCTTCTTCTTTCTGGTAAAGTGAAATAACATGATATTCCCGAGTACAGATGAACAGAACAAGAAATATCTCTATTTGATGACAGAAAAATGTATAAAGGTCTAGGAGGTTTTTGAACACATTTTTGTTATAGTAGCTATTTTTATTTTAACCATTTCCATTAGCAGAGCAAAAAATAAAAAGGGCAAACAAATATTTTCCTGTTATGCCAGATGCACGCTTTGTCCTGCTCCAGCATAAAAAGGGATTGTTTTAATCATCCAAAGATGCAAGGTTCAGCTCCCAAGGTATCAGATGGGTGCCTGTCTACTCCTGGTTCCAAACTGTTGTTCAGTGAAGAGGAACAGCACATTTCAGGCCTTTCTCTGCACCTGTAGAAAGTTGGGGTTTGCTGCAAAGTCAGGTAACACAGAAGTTAAATAATTTGGAGAGATCCTCTGCCATGATGCTGGCTCAACATGTGCCCCAGCTCTGCTCTGGCACTGAGCAGAGGCTGCTACAGTCAAGGGGGGCATTTTCACCCTGCAGAGACGGGGCTGAGGGCAGCAGGCTCTGCCTGCAAGGAGGCTTAGCTACCATGTCTCCCTGAAGACTGAAAGCAGTGGCTTGCTGCCAGGACAAAAACGTTGGAAAAAGCTGATGGCTTTGGGGGCAGTAGCTCATTGCTGGGTGAAGAGCACCACTAAAATGCCCTGCTGGCTGCAGTCCATTGCCGGATGGGGGCTGCTTTGAGGGAAGGGATGACACTGGAGAAGAGCAATTCCCAGTACTGTGCTTCCACTTAAGGGAAGTTGTCGTTAAGTAGCTGGATGTTTCACATCTCTGGAAGTATCCTGGGGGCCCAGGAGTACCTTGCCCTCACCCGTTTCAGAGTGTGAGGATGCCTACGCACACTTGGGCATGGTCACTCAGGGGGCACAGGTCCCTTTTGGGACCTTGTTGTATATTTGGCCACCTTTTTCCTCTTCACCAGGCAGAAATCTCTAAAGTACCTGTAACCACAATACATTGCCCTTTTTTTTTTCTTTTTTCTCTTTTTTTCCAAACACACGGTCCCATTCTCTTCAGAAGAGAGTGTTGTGGTCCCTTGATGGATTCACACTGGCCCTGATGGAAGCATCAGAAGTAACAACTGCCCAACTAACCTTGTGGGTGTCCCTGCAAGTCAGACACTGGCCCATCCTACTGAGTCTTGGATGTACCATAGGCAGGGGATGGGGTGAAAGACATGGTTTTATAGGACAACGTCATTTTAGCCAAGCGGAGTTGAATCCATGTTCTTTCAGCACAAAGACAGGCAGAAGGGTTGTTAGTTTTCCCACTCCTTTACCTATGACAGAGTATACCCTAAGAAGTAAGAAACTGAGTTCGAAGCCAAGCGTTGATCTTTGGGTACTGGGATATGGGTGCCTAGGTGCCTTGATTGGGTTTTGTTTCCTTAGCAGTTAACTGCATCTATGAAATGATGCTCTGAACGAGGAGAATTCATGCTATCTATTTTTAGATGTTTAACTTGACATGCTCCAAACTGCTCCCAAGCTAAATAATGAAGCTATCCTAATAGAGATGTTGTGCACTCAGGGGGAAAATTCATCAAGAAAAAAACCAGTCTCTTTAATAATACCATAATACAATGCTGCACTGCAGTGATGCAGGAAATCCTTACATTTACTGTTTACCAAAGAAGCGGAAAGAGAAGCACAGAGGAGGCTAAACCTCTTCATTATCTTACATATTGTTTGGAAAAAGAAAAAAAAATTCTGCAGTTTGGTTATGTGTAATCTCGAAAGATCTAAGCCTCAAGCATAGACAAGAAATATATCTATAAATCACAAATTGGGACAAATTCAGGTGTCTTTTTCACTTTCCCTTGCTGGTCTGAAGATTAGCTGGCTAAGCAAAAACACTTGTGTATCTCTGGGTAACAAAGCAGAATTTGGCTGTTCTTCAGGGCTGTGGGTGTTCACTGTGGGTTTTACTGACACATTCTTGTACGCTTTAGGGGGAAACCGTCTTAGTGTGGGAGAGGCAGAAAGGGTTAAGAACCCACTGCTGTTGTGTGTGATAATATTTTTTTCTTTATTTCATTCTCACTGTACATCAAAATAGTTGTTCTGCTTTAGTTTGTCAAGGAAATGAGCACTGCCATCTTCTGGGCTTTTTTAGCAAGAGCAAACCCTCCTTTTTTAAAGGACAGGAATAAAAGGTATCCATGAAGAGCTTGCCAGTGAATTACTTGACCCCTCCACTACGATGTCTGTGTTTACACCTGTGATTTTTGGGTCTATGAATCTAAAAATGCAACGAACAAAGCTAAATTAAAAGTGCAATATAATTTGAAAAGCTGACCTCTATAGCTTTGATATATATTCAGATTCGAACCTTTCTTCACACATTGCTTGTTCCAATGGAGATTGAACAGTATTATGTGAACTTCACAATATGGGGCCTCTATGTTTCTCTGCACAATTCTGAGACCACTTTCATAGACTGTGATCTCAAAATCTAGTAACTGTTTTTAACGTTTGTTGACTGGGCTCATGGTGGAAGAGTGATTCTGTGAAGATATCCTGAACCTAAGTCTAACAGCTCTTTCTGACAGGTATTAATTGAAGGGCTCTTCTTTGAAGTCTGTTTTAGGCAAAAGCTATGAGACAGCACCACTTCAAACACTCCAAAGTGAAACCAGGAGGCCAAGATATTTCACTCTCAAGATGGCTTAGCATAGTTCTCCAGTACACGGATAGATGCTAATACAGCCTCCCTTTATGAAAATCATTTCAGTGAGACATAAACTTTAAAAGATAGAAAAAAGAAAACCTGCCTGCTTTGGAGATTGCCGTTGTCCAATGAATTTAGAGAAACACTTAAGGACAATTGTCAATGTAAGAGGATCAAGGCATACCTGCACGTCAGAGCTGTTAGAGAAGTCAAAGTACATTACAGAGTACCAAGAAAATCAGCCGTATGCATGCATTACAGTTTCTTTTCTCCAGGAGGCATTGACAATGTGAGTATGTCTACAGCAATGTAGGTAAAAGTATGGCAAGAAAGAGCATTGGTAAGAAGCCACTTCAGCATATAATAATTAAAGAAAAGGTGGATAATTCAGTAACATATCACAGAAATGCCCTTTAAACTGAAAAAGAAAAAAACAAAAACAGGACAACTGGGAACTTAAGCTGCCCTAAATGGCTTCAGTTGGAGCAGTGTCATCTTTACCAAAGCCATCAAGGACAAATTTCTTATCTACCAGAGTTTTTTTGGGCTTTGCGATGTATTTAGGGACACCATGAGAGTAACCCAGCTGGAATACCATGGAAGGAAGTTTAAGCGCTCTCCCAGCCCACTATGGCTGCTGCTTGAAACTGCCTGGATAAGCACTGGGTTAGGACTGGCAAGAAGCGGAGTATGACCCAGCACCGTGCAGCTCCCAGCCACTCCTCTCCATTGGCTCAAGGGACAGCTTCATCCCCAAGTCACTGGAAGCCAAAAAGGTGCCATACAGCCCACATTTCCATAGCAGCAATACATCATCTGAGAGCAATTCAAAATGGAGAGGCAGAGACACCTCTGACTGGTGCTTCAGGTGATGTCTAGACAATCACAAGGCATCAAGGCCATTGGCCCAAAAACCTGCTCGTTGCCCGCAGCCTGGGATAGCAATGGTATTGTCCAAGACAACAACAATTCTTACCTCTTGCCAGGAATAATGTGTGTGTCACTTGATGATGAGGGACTTTTTCTCTGACTCAATGCCTGAGGTAAAAGCTTCAGTGACCAAAGTTCCCTGCTTACAATCCCTCAATCTAAGAGCGGCGCCCTCACAACTGCCTGCCACCATTTTTAGGGCTATGCTTAGGATTTTGGTGAATGCTACGCATCCTAAACCAGTTCTATGGGCCATCTCCAAGGAGAAGGCACTCAGCCTTTAGCCAGAAAGTAAGAAGGCAAAGTGAGCTCCCCATGTCCACCAAGCAAACCTGCTCCCAAAGTCTCTGGAGAAAGAGAAGATATATATGGCTGCATGGTTGAGTTAGATGTATCCATTTCTTTTTTAAACTATAAATAATATACTGCAAGCAAATCTGCCCTGGAGAAATTGCTACAGGGCTTTGTCAGTACCACAGGTCCTATAGCATAAACGTGCAATGCCTGCAGGCTTCCACGGCAGTGTGAATGTGTGCAACCACCTGCTGTGTGGACTCTCCAGTTTGGGATGTGCTCACTGAACATGTTCTTGGAAGCAACCTTAAAAAGCACACTGACATGACCACAGGGCAGCTGTTACTCCTCTTTTGATCTTCTAATTCTTCCCACTGTCCCAGAAATCCTTTACGATGGGTGAGAACAACTTACACATGCTAGTGTCTATGTATCAGGATATATGGAGGGGACTGGTATTTAGTATGGCAACGGATTGGTTATATGGCCATTAGTTAGGTTTGGAGCTTTTTAAAGCCTTATTTCTCCATCTCTAAAAAGGGCTTAACGACAATGTGGGTTTTTTTCAAAGAACGTTGAAAGCCACAGCTTAGAAGTACTGCGTGGTAACAGCTAAAAACTATTAACAGTCCCTTCATGGCTCTGGTCAACAAAGTGGAAATAAATTGCTTAGCTAGAAAGGATTACGAATAGTTTTATTAACATTTGCAAAGCACTAAAAGACCCTAACATGGACAGTGGAAACAAATATTGTATAAACATGCTGTTATTAAATGACCACTCTACTCTGGGAAATGGCATGGGAGTGGTTTTTCCATATTTATTGTGACTCAGTGATTCCAGGTAAAACGCATTCATTTCACAAGTTAAAAAAAGAGACTACTCTTAACTGTCAGCTCTGTCAACACATCTCAGGAGTTGAAAACCAAGCCATGTTTTGCCTGGCTTGCTGATTAACACCACCAGCAGCAAAGTTACAGGCCAAACGCTCCTTGCCGTTGCTTTCCATCCTATTCCACAGGATTTCACCTGAGGATGTGAGTATTCTGCCTGCAGATGAAGGGCTGAGACTGTCAGTCATTGTTTATTTAACAGTGCTGTTGGTGCTCACTGAACCCAAGGGCCTCCAGCTGTGTCTCCCCATTCAGTGCTGTTTTAGCGGAGTTTCTACATGTTAAAACTGTTAAACATTTCTTTTGATTAATAAAGGCAGCAATTAATAAATTCAGATTGAGAATAGGTAGGTTGGGTAAGAAGTGCCGTTTTCTCATAGTCAGTCTAAAGAACACAATTTGAGGAATTTAATTATACAAATAATATTTTTCAAAATACCAAAAACTATTCATCTTCTCCCTGCCCTAACAACCCATCAAAACATCACTTCTTTTTCGGTGTGGGTTCTAACCACCGATATCTAGCACAGATAATTATGCCTCTTCAAATGTGATGTAGTTAAGTTTTGTAAAGCATGATGCATGAAGCAGTTTTACCAGCTGTTTTCCCAAGTCTGAATTTCTGAGTTAGACTGATACACTGTGATCCCGATGCATGACTTCTGGTGGTTTCGTGAAAAGCATCGGGAGGGGAAAACATTGTTGTATTGTATTTCTAATGTGTTTGGATTATGGCCCATGTGGGCTCCAACAGCCCCAGAAGCAAGCTGAAGCTGGCCTTGTGGCCATCGACACTGCTCTGAATATGGCTTATGGAAAAGTTCCATTTAGTTTTACACTTGCAATAACATTATGCTTTGCATGTTATTTTTTTGTTAGCTGAAAAGCATATGTTTTGACTTTTCCCATCAATGTAGGAGCAATGACTTGTATTTTAAGTCATGGGACAGAAAAGAAATAACAAAGGCAAGGCTTTCTTCCAAACTGCACCTACGCAACGTTTTCATAAGCATTTTTGCTAATTTGCATAATTGCTTTCTGCTATTTTTTAGTCAATTTTGCTAATTATCATCACTCAATTTTTGCACAGACTTAACAATCTGTGAGGACATTTTCGAAACATCGAATTTTATCTACCAGGATATTTAATGCTGCAACTTTAGCCAAAAATTGCTGACACACATAAAATGCATCAAACATATTACCTTCTCCACTGGTCCCTAGAAAATCTAATAAAATCAAGTGGCATGGAAAACTTTTTTTGCAAGGTGTTCTGACACCAGGAGACTGGATTTCATCACTCATATGGATGGATTATGGCTGTTGATTACCTATGAATTGATTACATCTAACTCATGTCAGACTTTACATTAGTGGCCAATAGCCATCACTCTTCAGACCTTGCCAGCTGATGCACAACAAGATCACCTGTGAATTGAAAACCTACTCAAGCTAGTAAAGGTATAAAGACCCAGTGCTGGGCATAAATGTTACCTTGTTATTTGCTGGACTTCAGACACACACTGTCCATCCAATAAGTAATAAAAATATCAGAAATGTATAGTTTTTCTAATACCAACACTGCACTATTTGAAAAAAATGGTCATTTTAAAATTGAATAGCCGCAGATTTTAATAGCAGACCCATCAGCAACTCATGTCTCATTACACTGAGTTCTATTATGGTTATAAAAGCAAGCTCCTCCATGATGGTGAAACATAAATAAATCATGGCAAAATGATAGCAAAACCCACAAGATTTCTAATGGACCCAGTTCTAGAAGTATAATTATTTGACAGACAAGGAAACTCTGTTGATGTGAAGAATTTTAATCACAAACTGACTAACATGATTCAATTTTATTTAGTTAATGAGAATGGCAATTAAAAAAAAAAATCCCCTCAATTAATGCTTATGTACTGATACCATATTTGGTGACAGCTCAATCTTCTGAATGTCTCTAGAGACATTTTCTTCTCCCTGGTGACTACAGAGGTAATTTTAAAACCCTGCTAGGAAGGAATACTTCATCAAGCATGTCAAACTGAGGTGCCTGATAAGCTGGGCTGGATAAAGCCCACTGTAAATATACAAAACAGCCATAAAAAATGCTATTTTCTTATGTAAATTTACTCTCTGGGTGCTTGTGCTGAGGTAGAAGCATGCCCACCTGAAAGCTGGCCCTGGTGGCTCTTGTAGCTTGTGTGAGATGCTCGGTATTTCTTAGGGAGTGAAGCCTCTGCCAGATGACACCCCTCAGCTGGGTGTGCTGGCCCCATCTCAAAGCTGGCAGTTTCATAACATCCACTTTCATAACATGGATTTATGTATGACAAGAAGATGGTTATATGTCAGAATGAGAACACTGTGTTGGTGAACTTTGCCTTTTATTTTGTGGGATGCTGGTTATTGCAGTCAGGGCAAGAATTAAATTATCTGTGGGGGCAACCCAGCTCACAGCAGGGACCACAGCTATAGCTGGCTGCCTCTGAGAGCATAGAAGCACAGGCACGTATAATCATCTGTGTCCCTTGGATTGAGCTGACATCAGTTAAGGCTCACAAGAGGATTTGGTGCCTGACGTCCAGGCAAGCCAGTTCAGGACTCATTAATTGGCCTTCTCCTAAATTATCATTGAAGATAATGAAGGAATTGAAGATGCTAACACATTTGAACAGAGCAGACAATGAAATAATGCTATTGAAAAAGACAGAGCACTACTTTTACCTAGCATCAAGAAAATTTTCTTGGAAAAACCATCCATTCGCAGAATGATGTATGCTGCAAGTTATACTCCCCAGTTAGTATTCTTGATTTTTGTTCACAGGCTGCATGTAGATAACATCTCTGCCTTAGTGACACACCATACTACACACAGAAGAGTCAGACACAGCAGTGATTATCTTGCGGACAATCCCTCGTTTCTCTTGGAAACATTTCAGGGATGAAGTAGCAGTAACCACACTGAAAAAAAGTCAAACAAACAGTACAGTATTATGGCAACTGATTACATCTTGTTCAAAAAATATTAAGGGTTCTTCTCTGTCTTCTTTTTCTTTTTTTTTTAACTTGCACATACATTTTTCCTCAATCACTTCCCCACTTCCTCCTCTCCACCCCTCCACCCCCACCCCCTCAAATCTTCCTGCTGGGATTCATGTACGAAACAAAATAGCTAAATTAACTGCACAGTACTGGTCCCAGAGGAGATCCAAACTATAGGATACACACTGGTTTCAAGGCTGCTAGTCAAGTCATGCACTGGACTGTGAAATTAAATATGGCCCCGAGGATTTCTTCTGTGGTCACACAGAGGAGTAGGGTAAATTTTAATATACAATATGTAGCATTCACAGGAGGATGTTCACAAAGTTGGTAGTTTATGCAAATTAATGGTCATCCAAGTGAAAAAATATTGTCGTAATTGTGCAATGATCATTTATCACTCCTGTAACTTCACAGATTGTTTTCACTTTCTAATTTTTGCTTATAGTGACAAGACATAAGGGGGAAAACCAAAGCATTTTAGGGAACACCAAAATTTAAATTGTACCACGAATGAAATCATGCTTGGAAATAGCCAAGCAAATATTAATACCACGGCTCTCTACCATGTACTACCACATATTATCTGGCCTCAAGTACACATTTGCTTCTAAACTCCTGGGATTTATACACATATATATAAATAAGCATTTACCCTAAAACTATATGGAACGAGGAAGAGAAAGCTCTATTTTAGAATACATCATGAAGGATGCACTTCTGGAAGCTACATTTCTTTAAAGTCAGGACAGTCCTGTTAAATGCTTCCACTGATCTCAAGGCAGTATGGATATGAAGCAAGAATTCATTTTTTTTTAACCAAGTAAATCAAACTGGAAAGCAAAGAGAGGTAAACTGTGTTGGAAACTGTAAGCTCTGCGACGACTGACTGTGAAACTCCGGTGTCACAAGTTGGCCCTAAATTATACCAAGTGTTGACTGTGCTAGCTGCAATTTCTGGAAGGGGTGAAGGAACAGTTTTAGAGCAGGACTACTGCCTAAACTCCAGCTGATGTGTGCATAGCTCATGGTATCCAAGTCTAGACTCAGAAGCAGACACAGCCTCCTACTCACACTGGCTGAAAAAATGTCATTCAAACCACTGCCACAGTGGGGGTGACCAGCCACCACCAGTTTCCACCCATCTGATAGCACTCGGACATCACCAAATCAAGCCACAGCTTGTACTCTCACTTCTATCATGAGGCATAATGAAAGGAAGGGGAAAGGAAGGTGGAAGGGGAGGGGGGAGGGGGAGGGGAAAAGGGAAAATAGAAAAAGGAGAAAGAACAGACAAAATGAGACAAGATGAGAAAGAAAAGGGGAAAATTAAAAATAGCTACAGTTTTTGTTAATCAGTTCTGAATGTCACCAATCTTAAAAAAATAATAAATTATTTGGATGCTTTCTGTCATTTCTGTTTAAATCAAATTTCACTTAGAGCAGCATATTTCTGAATTACTAATATTTTTCTACAGGGCTGGCCACTAAACCAAGGGCTGCTTTCCAGTAGACCCCTCAATCTGCCACAAATTGCACAACACAAGCAAACATAAATAATGCATCTGGAAATACATGACATATTTAAAACCTGCAATCAAAGAAAGCCCAACAGGGAGCCAAGAACACTCGTACAGGCTCTATGGCATTTATATAGCATGGACCCTTTGCCCCCGAATACATTCTGCTTGGTATATGCTGGAAAATCTCACTGGGCCAGCGCTCTGTTCCTGATTGTCCTTGGCAGGGATCCAGGTTTAACCATGCTGGCTTCAGCCAGAGAGATGACTGAGGGAATGAGGGAAGATGGATAAATTCATGCATTGGTCTGAAGGCCAAAAACATCTGCTGGAGTCATGGAGTTGTTGGTTGGCTTAGTTCACACAAAGGAAGCCCTGCAGGGAGTCAGTACCCAGCTCTTTTGAGTTTTGAGGCTTGTCCTTGGAGACCGCAGCATTTTGCTACCTAGGGACAGCAGAATGTCAAACTGACCAAGAAATCCTTCAGCCTATTAGTGCAGCATGACACAGCCTAAATGCTCTTTGTGAATATCAGGTAGGTATCAAGATCTGGATTTTTTTTTAAAGATATCCTTGAGGCTGCACACAGCCCAAAAGCTGAGCTCACTCCACTAAATTAAAGGTTTCAAATATGCAAAGATTTGAAATGCATCCATCTGGGGAGATGTGAATGTGGATACCAAAGTGATGGGCAGCAGTACAAGTGCTGAAGAGGGATAAAATGCAGCAGCTTTTCTTTTTGACTAACAGGATGCAAAGAGATTGAAAATCAAGAATAAAAAGGAGGATAGTCCGATGTTAGGCAATTTTAAGAGCCAGTTTCTTATCCCTGACACTTGCTAAGTTTTTGATGTGGTGATATTTGGTAACAGTATGACGCATTCATGTGATTAGGTTCATCAGCTTTTGAGAATGATGGGTGTTACTGAAATAATGTGCTAGTCCACAAAAATTCTGGTTTAAATAAATCTTAGGAACACCTTAATTTTCAGCTCCTAGATAAGCTTAATATTAAAAAGCAGTAGGTTAAACTAGTAAATTAATAATCCAAAAGATACAGACAGTGACTCTGTACCCAACTACAATTGAATTGAGCCTCTCTCTCTCTCTGGTGACTAAGGAGTTGCAATAAGTGCTGTCCTTGTGGTATAAGTACAATTTCCTAGCAGTCTGTTGCGTCTGAGTCATCACAAACACTAGGCAATAGAGGAATAAAAACTCTCTCCCTTCATTTTGTGCTTCTCACGTTTGAGCAGAAGGCACAGAATATTTTGGAGACCGTTCCCTGGTTCAAAGCCCATGAAAATCAGTGGGATTCTTTCTGCTGAATTCCTTAGTTTTGCACCAGACCCACAACTATTTAGTACATTAAATAGTGAAGTTTAAAATTTGCCTCCTTCCATTACTAGTCTCAAAGTGTAGACACATTTTCTTACAGTTATCTTTATTATTGGAGTTTGGGAACACCATTAACCTGCTCGCTATGGGAAATACATATGTGGATATAAGGTAAGAGCCTGATCCTCTAAAAATATTGTCACATGTTCAAATGAAAGCTGTATCTTTGGCATGCATACAGATGTTGCAGCCTTTCAACACAGGCAGGAGTTAATGTACTTGGGGGAAGGGCTGTGGACATTGTCTGCCTAGACTTTAGTAAAGCTTTTGACACCATTTCCTACAGCATTTCCCTGGAGAAACTGACTGCTCATGGCTTCGAAGTGTATACTCTTCACTGGATAAAAAATTCTCTGAATGGCCAAGTCTGAAGAGTGGTGGTGAATGGAGTCAAACCCAGTTGGTGGCGGGTTCCCCAAGGCTCAGTACCAGGGCCTGTTCTCTTTAATACCTTTATCAATGATCTGGATGAGATGATTGAGTGCACCCTCAATAAGTTTGAGGATGACACCAAGTTTGGTGGGAGTGTTGATCTACTTGAGAGTAGGGAGGCTCTACAGAAGGATCTGGACAGGCTGGATCAACAGGCCAAGACCAATTGTAAGAGGTTCAAAAAGGCCAAGTGCTGGGTCCTGCAGTTGGATCACAAAAACCCCCTGCAATGCTACAGGCTTGGGAAAGAGTGGCTGGAAAGTTGCCCGTCAGAAAAGGACCTGGGGGTGCTGGTCGACAGTTGGCTGAATCTGAGCCAGCAGTGTGCCCAGGTGGACAAGAAGGCCAACAGCATCCTGGCTTGTGTCAGAAATAGTGTGGCCAGGAAGAGTAGAAGAGCAACTGTCCCCCTCTACTCAGCAATTGTGAGGCCTCACCTTGAAGACTGTGTTCAGTTTTGGGCCCCTCACTACAAGAAAGGCATTGAGGTGCTGGAGCGTGTCCAAAGAAGGGCAACAAAGCTGGTGAACAATCTAGTGCACAAGTCTTATGAGGAGTATCTGAGGGAACCGGGGTTGTTTAATCTGGGGAAAAGGAGACAGAGGGGAGACCTTATCAACCTCTACAACTCCTGAAAGGAGGTTATAGTGAGATGGGGGTAGGTCTCTGCTCCCAGGAAACAAGCAACGGGATGAGAAGAAACCTCCTCAAGTTGCATCAGATAAGGTTTATTTTGGATATTAGGAAAAATTTCCTCACTGAAAGGGTTGTCAAGCATTGGAACAGGCTGCCCAGGGAAATGGTGGAGGCCCCATCCCTGGAAGTATTTAAAAGACATATAGATGTGGTGCTGAGGGACATGGCTTAGTGGTGACGTGGCAGTGCTGGGTTAACAGGTAGACCTGATGATCTTAAAGGTCTCTTCCAATCAAAACGAAACTGTAATGCTGTGATTCTGTACACTTTAGATCTGCATCCTAGAATCTATCAAAGAGTAACACCACACTATAGCATGTCGAGTTGATTAAGTTATACCCTTTACTCGTTGGTTTATTAGTTATGGACCACAAGTTAGATAAATGTCAAAATCATTAGGGTTTTTCTAGGCTTTGCATTTGACTAGCTATGAAACACTTGGAAATCTTCAACATATCTTGTCATTCAGAATTGAAGAGACTGAAATGCAGGAGCTGAGAGGTATGGACTATCACCAAACATACACCATCTCCTTGTGCCTGAATTTCCACTTCTGTAGGAGTGGCTTCACTTCTTAGTATGATGCAAATAAATGTTCAGTGAGATTTTTCAAATGTTTTTACAGAAAATCTTTTATTATTAGAAGATCCAACTTTTTTCAAATCTTAGCTTAAAGACCACCATTGATTAGAAGATTACTTTTGTTCACAGCCATATAATCCCATCAAAACTTCACTCTCATGCTGTGAGATAGGTAGCTATACTGATTCAACCAGAGTTTTAGAAGAACAGTTATGAATTCTTATTATAAGTATATTAATGGGGGAGGAAGAAGATAGGAAATACGATCTGTCTTTTATAAATTTTCTAACATCAGGTTAACAAATACATGCAGAAATGATCCTATTTTAGTAAGCTCCTGGCTAAATATTTAAAGAGTGAGATATTAATTCAACAGCAATTTTTAAGTTACTATCCATCTTATTTCTATAAAATGTCTCGTAAGAATTATAGTGTTGAATCCTGAAATATTTATTGAAGCAATGCTATGTTTTGCCTGGGTAACAACTCAATAATGACTTCAACATATAATTCATGTTATTTAAGTCATATGCAGCGTCCATATTTTAAGCAGTAAGTCAGTTCCTTCAAATTGTATCAACACTGTGTTGTATAACCTTGTGGCAGGAATAGAAGCAGCTTTTGTTTGAAGCTACTATTTAAATGTTCACCAGAAAAAGAGAAAGTAGTAATTTATCCATGGAAATAAGATGTTTCTGAATATTACAAAATAACCATTATTTATGGTTAACTGTATCCAGAACCTTTTCTAAACTTGAACTGATCTTCTACAGTTCTTCCAAAGAACATTTTTACTCAATCTTATATGAAATCCACAGCCATAACCTGGAGAAAGTAGAGTAACTGGATACCAGTATTTAGTACCAGTAGGATGTACTTCGTCTCTTACTATTTATCAATTATGCTTATAATGCTCAAGTAACCAATGAGTACATTGAAGACACTGATTGCATTCTTGAGAAATGGGCCTTTTAAATTTTAATACTGAATGGCTGCGCTTACAGGCAGCCAGATAAAGAATCAAATGAAGATTAAAGAAGAGTTTTATTATATTGTGGTGTACAAGGTGATGTAAGAAACTATGTGCAAGTCAAAAACATTAAATAATTACTATCAGTGTTGCTTTTTCACATATTGAAAGAAAATAGATGGCATATGTGTTCTGTCAAAAACGAAGTAAAATTCTTATTTAGTTCAGGATGAGAATTTGAACCCAAACGAACTGATTCTCAGGTCTGTGAAAATTTATGGAGGCACTACTCATGACATTCCCTTCTGTTAATAGGAATAGACACATTTTGACTGTGTGCATGTGTGTCATTTTCCTGGTCCTAGACTAGCAAAATAAATAAATCCAGGTGCTCTTGAGAGTTAAGTCATAGATACAAGGAAATAAAATTTTCCTGAAAAAAAAAAAAAACCCAACAACAAAACCAACAAAAAAAACCAAACCAGCCAGGGGGTTACATCAGGCTTGCATTTTTAACATGACCATGATTTCATCACTCTGTGGTTGGCTAGACAGATCACTAGCATTTTTGGTAATTAACACTGTTTTTATCACTTTGTTTGCAAATCTATATTTACATAATTGCTTCTCCAAACTGCCACAGAATCTGGCACAGGCATACGTCATGGAACAAGCTGTTTTTAGACCCAGTTGTTGTCCAACCTCTCTGATGGTAGAGACATACAAGGTTTTGCCTTCATCATCTTAATTAGTTGGCCCATGTCGTGTTGGGTTTTTTTACAAGCTTGAAAACAGTTAGCATCTGTTTCCTGGTAACCAGTCTTTAACTTTAGAACTGACACACTCATAGCAGAAGAGATTTCATTCTGAGCTGCAAAACAACATTCACCTGGATATTTATCTTTTTTCTACACTTGCTCATAACAGTAAACCTACACCTATGTAATGTCAGTGGATCAAGCGAATACCTCCTGTCCTGGCCCTACTGCAATCTGCCTGCGTGGCATTGGATCAAGGATCAAGGTATTACTTGGGTGCTTTGCTTTACTCTTACTTGAACGATGACTGCATTTTTATTCAAAAAGATACACTCAGCAGTGAGGCACCACATATTTATGGCATCGAGCTTCAGCTCTCTCACAGCCTGGAGACAAGTGCTCTGAAGACCTGGACCCCATGGTGACACTGCAGGCACAGAAAATACAGCCTTTGAAAAATCAGAGTTATCTTGTCTAGGAAATTGCCTGTGGAGTCTCCTATTATGGATGTGAGCTTTTCATGTTTCCATTTTAAAATCTATTGTGAATGTTGAAATCATGTTCTTCTTTCAGCCCTAATGCTTTCTTTAAAGCAGCTATAGAAGGGAAATTTGAGTCTGTAGCTACTGCTTTCTCTGTGAACAGAATGTTAAACTGTGAGACAATAGGGACACACAAAAAAAAAAAAAAGCATTGTAAGAAGTAAAAAAGTAAACATGCTTTTAGTCTTTCAATTGGTAAAAGTCATACAGCACCAAAGTTAACCCACTCTTCAGAGCTGTCATGATGGGTCTGTCATGTTTCTAGCATCTCAGTCTCTCAGAAAAGCCCTGACATTCTTTCCACCACCACTAACAGAAGATACATTAAATCCTGTAGCAGATTATTAAATTTCGGTTTCTTCTTTTTATGGCAGCTTGCCATAGATGTACCTTTAAACAAAACAGTTTTTAAAGCATGGAAAGAAAAGCTACAACTTTTCAGAGCAAAGTAAGACATTTACAGGTGTTCCTGTGCCATAAGAGCTCATCATTCCTTCCCCACCACCCTTACACATCTTTTTCTGACACTCCTGACATTTCTGAAGGGACCAGAGATTATCAGACCCTTGTTTGCTCAGCTCCTCGCACGATGTGGAAAATCATCTAGGATATGACTGAGGAGTATGGCATAGGAGAAAACGTATGAGTAGTTGTCACATTGCCATTAAACATTTTTTCCATCCCCCAGCTGCAGAGGTCCCAGATGAAAGGTCATTGTGGAGGAAAACTCCACATCTGTTTATTTGTTCAATGTGTTCTCTCATGTCAGATGTTCAGAGAACTTTCTCAAACCTCTCAAGCAATGGTAAGCCTGTGTCCTGTAACTAGTCCCATGGTCGGTACTGATGCAGACATGTATCAGAAATTTTTTTTTAAACAGCAAACTGAGTATACAGTTATGGTTTAGTATATATTACAGAACAACTTCTCTTTGAAGCCTTATCATTCTTCTGCTGTCTTTTTCTCTCTGGATTTATCTGGGATGGAAAGGCGTGGAGAGGCAGTAAGGCCAAGGAGAAGATCTTCTGTTTTGAGGGATATGAATCGCCAATTCATGGAGCCTCTAATAAATGTGCCTCAGGTGAAAAGGAATTTTAGCTTCCTCTTTGTAGTTGGTTACACTACATTCCTGACTGTACTGCTGTACACTTGGAAAGTGAGCGATAGAAAAAAAAAGCTAACACAAAACTAAAAAGAAGAAACACGATTAGAAGGCATCCATAAATGTGAATTATCACTAAAGTCTCAAGTCTGTTGCCCATGCATAGATATTTAGAGGCAATTAGCGTTCCCTGTGGAGTCCTGCCCAGACTCCATCTCCTGGCCCACAGCTCCCCTGTAGGCTGTGTATCCTACCACTCAGACCCCCTTGGATGCCTCAGACACCACAGGGCATCTATGTTTAGGCTGCTGAATCCCTAAGCCACAAGTGTTTGATATTCAGGTCCAGACTGTAGACACCTAAATATACTTTCTAAATGTGAGTGTCTTCATGTGATCCAGGTGTCTGAGCTCCCATTATAGCTGGTAGAGACTAGTCAATACAGGCAGAGGAGTCTGGAGAGCTATTCTGCTTCCCCTAAAACAGACATCTGCATCTGGCCATCTGAGCAGCCTTTCTGACTGCACGGATGGGGCTGACTTTATGAGCTTTTACCATAACAGCAGCTTGGCTCATGGCTGGGAGGTCAGTGCTTAGACCCTGGATGACAGTGTCTACAGCCAAGAACTGAACCCCACACTGAACACTCAATCTGTTCTTGAGAGTAGCTGTTGATGAGAAGTAAGGTTTCAGGCTGAAACCTTTATTCCACACAGTCTCAGACATTTCTGAAGTTCAATGATATTGATTGTGATGAGTTGGGCCATTTAAGGGGTCTCTGTGACTACTATCTAACAGCTGGATACTTGGATGACTTTGCAATATGCCATAGAAATGGAGGCAAAGGGGCCTTGATGGCATGGGGTGCCCATAAATGCCTCTGCTTAAAGACCCTCAAGTCAAGTATTGCAAGGCCAACAGAGAGGAAGCACCCTGTGCAACTGGGTGGTACAACAATGCCTGGGGTCTTTGCTTCAGCTGACCTTAACAGAGGGTAACAGACCTGACAGCGCATATTAAAAGCATTCTTTTAATCTACACGGGGAGAAAAACTGCTCAAATCTGTTTTCCACCCAACGAATCCATTTTCCAAGGTTCCTCAAAGGCACTGCTGCATTGCTGCCTTTTTTGGCACTCCAGCCACCTAGTGCAATGCCTCATTTCTGCAGGGTCCATGTGAAGAGCTGTATTAGCTCTAATAAAACCACCACTAAAATCCTTGGGGGAGATTTAACAAGTTACAAAAGCAAACTGTTACTGTGTGTTTGCATATAGTACCCCTTCCCCAGGACCAGATAAACTTTCTCTTCACTAACATCCTACTGCCCTGTGCCTAAGAGGCTGATTTTTTAAGATCTAAGATATCTTTAAAAAACTCAGAAGCTGAGGTACTAGTCCATAACCCAAAGTGGAAAATGTTTACCACTACCTGAAAGTAGATTGAAAACCACCTTCCCTGCTCCCACCTGCAGAACAAATTCTCCAAGGAGCAGCAAGTGGCATTGGCAGCAGCTGAACAGGACAAAAAAGGGGGAAGAAAAAGAAAACATTTCCTACTCTCCTTCTGTTGCCGTACGGTGTGAAGGCTTGCAGTACGTGGTGCTAAAAGAGGGTCAGTGCCCACCATTAAATCACCAAAGAGGAGAAACGTGTAAGTAGCTTGGGAGAATGCTTTTGTCCCTTGTTTTACTTACTAGTTTGTATGGTTTATATGTCAATGTAGCTACTTGAAACTAGTGTGAATATTGACTTACAACACCTGCATATGGACAATAAAAAAATCAAACAAGTGCAGAAAAGCTTCTGAAAACCCTCTGAAATTCCCTTACTCCACCAGTCCAAGCAAAAAACATGTCAATATCCAGGAACACCCAAAAAAAAAAAAAAAAAAAAAAGGGGGGGAGTGGGGAGTGTAGGGGTTGTGGGAGTGTGGAGGGGCATTTCTCCTTTTATACCTACTTTAGAGATTTCTTAGGTACACTTTCCTGTGAGATTTGCCTTCTGGTAAATTTAATATACTTTTCACCTAATTTGACAATATTCCCAACATCTATTTACTTAATCTGTTTTTATTTTCTCCTTTTTTATTAAGGTGACTTTAAATGGAAAGTTTGCAAACATTGTTTTATAATGGAGAAGGGAAATTTTTTGAGTTTTATACTGCATCTGAAAATACCTTAAACATCACTTTGAAAATACAACACCCACAGGAGAACATGGCTAAAAATGAAAGCTTTAAGAAGCCAATAGAAAATAGTATGCAGACTGCACTAGGGCTACCATGGCAGGCTGGTAGGCTCTAAATCCGTTTACAAACAGCTGTTGTGATTAACACTTCTACTATGGAACCTCTTCTCTAATGTACTCAAAAAATTGCAAATACAAATAAAGTCACAAATGACCCCAAAATCAAATTCGGAATATGATTCAACCAAATAGCTGGGGATATTTGTTCGGTGTGCTTTAACTCTCTTCAAAACTATGTCCCATAAAAAGTGATCTCGACCATTAGATTACTTTAATTATGGATTATTTTAAGTATGGATTTTTTTTAAGGTTTAGTTTCGATTATGCCTGTATTACGATGACCTTTTTGCCATGAGCAGGTTATTGCTAATGGAGGTAACTCCGGCACGGGAGGACAGCTAGCCTGTGGATGTCAGTGCAATGCTGGAATGCCTCAGTACTGGGCAGTACACGGGTGCAGTGGAGGGTAAGTTGCGGCAGAAAGGCTGCAGGATTTTTTTTTTCTATACCCTAGTTTCAAGTAGCACATGTAAAAGCACCACACTTTAGGAGTACCTGTACTATGACAGTGCTTTGACTTTTAGTTTGTCAGGCTGGAATCAGACAGGACACCAACTTCTACCACCGTTCACTGAGACAGTGCAAAAGCAAGTTCTGGATTAGATTTTAGTAGCAAATTCCATATTTTTTTTTATCTCCCTAGACTAAATGATCCAAAGTACAATTCTGGTCTTGCTCAGACTCCAGAGGAGCAGCTCATACACTTTAAGCTGATTCATATCCTGCGTTTGGTCGGTACTGATGCAGCCAGCGATTTTCAGAATGAAACTCTCACTGGAAAAGTGTATATGATGGTATATGACATTAAAGACCTGGGTAATTAATAATTATTTTGATACTACATCTCATTTAGCGTAAGGTTTCCAGAACTGCCTGTTTCAGTATTTGTTCCCAATGCTGCACACAGCGTTCAGCCAGGCAGACACTGATGCTTTAGTATTAAACTGAAAAGATGAATGTCCACTCCACGTATTTCGTTTCTTCTGTTTCACCCCTCTGCACGTGGCTCCAGGATGTACACCAAGGACTTCCGACATGTCCTTCCAAAATCTCAAAAGACAGCTAGATGCGGCTATACCATGGGATACTGGCTTCTTTCCTATCAATAGAGAGGCCTTTAATTCTTCTTAAGAAATACTGATAACTATCTCAATTAAATTTTACTAGTCATGCTTAATGCTATCGGAGGAACCAGAGGGTGAGCAGAAAAGGCTTTCTAAGGAAACAGGGATTTGAGTATACTCAGCAAAGTTTTACACATTGTTTAAAAATACATCTTTTTACATTAAAAAAAAAAAAAATTCGTTCAAAGCACGTCCACTAATAGTTGGCTGCCTGGTTTGGGGCAGTTTAACCTTAAGGTGTGGCAAGCTCTGGAAACTTACTGTGACTCACTGAGTAATAACCAGCTACAACATAAAACATCAGCCTACACACAATTTTCCAACCTCGTTCTGTAAATCTTTAACTTGAAAAGAAAAATAAAACAATTATCTCATTTAGTCTGTTTTTAATCTTTATCAGGAAAAGTAATATACTTGACGGATATGATTCTTTCTTAAAAACATATTAAGATATTAAAGAAAATTATGACCATGTTCTTGAAAAGCTTCTTTGAAAATCTACAATCCTTTCCTTCACCTAAAATTTATTTTAAAGTGAAATACCACATCTATTATATAATATGCATGTATCTACAGTTCAGAAAAATAAACTTGCGATATTTATGGCATTATTATTATTGGCAAAAAAAAGCAAGGAAGGGACACACAGATTTCTAAAATAAATTAAAAAAAAAAAAAACCACAAAAAATACAGATTCTCTTTATCCTTCTAGACAGCATAAGGGCTATATTAGCCCCCATCCCTGTATGCAAATAATCTTTGTTCACAGGAATAGTCCAAATTACTCCAGACAGAGGACCAAATGAAGAATGCCATGAGTCCTCGATGGTTTTACCTCACTAAATTTTCTTTTCCCAAGAGGAACCCAAAATATCTGAGGCATGAGAAGGTGGAAGAGATACAGGAAAGGCTCACCCCAAAAAATCTCACCCCAAAATGGAGTCAGGATGTGGCTGAATGTGCACCTGGATCTGGGAATTGCAAAGCACTCCTACTGTCTCTGTTCAAGACTTCGTGTCTACGTACATAAACACATAAATCCATACATCCCCAAGTGAGCATGGATCCTAAGGCCACAGCTACAAGTATTTTCCTTTTACCAGAATTCAACCAGGTAGCTACAGCCTTCAGGATACGACCTTCTCTCCTGCACCTCTCCAAATGCTTTTCCCAAGAAACATAAGTGTGTTCAAAGGTAAGGGGAAATGGGTCTGGTGGGGAACACCTCCATGACTGACGGACTGCGGTGGGTTGACCCTGACTGGATGCCAGGTACCCACCAAAGACACTCTATCCCTCCACCTCCTCTGGTGGAGCTGGACAGGGGAGAGAAAATATAATGAAGGCTTATGGGTTGAAATAAGGACAGGGAGATCACTCAGCAATTACCATCCCAGGCAAAAGAGGCTTCCCCCCACCCCTCCCTTCTTCCAAGGCTTAACTTTGCTGCCAGATTCCCTACCTCCTCCCCTCCAGTGGCAGAGGGGTAGGAGGAATGGAGGTTGCAGTCAGTTCATCACACATCATTTCTGCCGCTCCTTCCTCCTCAGTGGGAGGACTCATCACACTCTTTCCCTGCCTCAGCATGGGGTCCCTCCCACTGGAGACAGTCCTCCATGAACTTTTCCAAATGTGAGTCTTTCCCATGATCTGCCGCTCTTCACAAACTGCTCAAGTGTGGCTTCTTTTCACAGGGTGTAGTCCTTCAAGAACAGACTTCTCCAGCATGTAGGTCCCTCACAGGGCCTCAAGTCCTGCCAGAAAACCTGCTCCATCATGAGCTCCTCTCACCACAGGGCCACAGGTCCTTCCAGGAGCCTGCTCCAACACTGACTTCCCACAGGATCACAGGTTCCTTAAGGTGCATCCACGTGCTGCAGCACAGAGTCCTCCATGGGCTGCCAGTGGGTATCTAATCCACCATTAACCTCCATGGGTTGTGGGGGGACAGCCTGCCTCACCATAGTCTGCACCACAGACCACAGGGAAATCGCTGCTCCAGTACCTGGAGTACCTCCTCCCCTCCTTCTTCATTGTCTGCAGAGTTGTTTCTCTCACGTGTTCTGACTCTTCTCTTCTGGATGCTATTTTTCTGCAGTTGGTTTGGGTTTGTTTTTTTTTTGCTCCTTCTTAAATATGTTGTCACAGCAGCACTACTACTGTCGCTGATGGGCTCAGCCTTGACCAGCAGTGGGTCCATCTTGGAGCCAGCTGACATTGGCTGTATTGGACACAGGGGAAGCTTCAGCAGCTTCTCAGAGAAGCCACCCCTGTAGACCGCTCGCTACCAAAACCTTGCCACACAAATCCAATACAGGCACGTGCACTGCAAAAGGGCTAGAGAAATGATGAATGGATGTCTTCAAAACAAGAAGCCTTTTGGCAGTACTGAGATAACTCATCCTGCTGAGAACTAAGCTCTTAGGAATGACTGTGAAGCTTCAGTTTTGTTTTTCTCTATGACCTTGGCTACCACAAAATATACTTATTTTGAAAGTCATTGGAATATAATCCACTGTAGTATCCTGTGTCCCCTTTCCAGATGCCAGAATGAACACAGTCACTTCTAATTCTCACCATTTTATCTCTCCTCTTCCATCATCCTAGTCCAGAATTTAGATGAACAGGTTTGAGGAGGTGATTTCCTTTCAGGTAGAAGCCTCTGCTCTCTTGGTTCGACTTTCTTGAATGACAAGTCTTTGATTCCTGTCTTCAATAGCTTCTTCTGCCAGATTACACCAAAATGGAAGGGATTCATCAGCGGCAGGAAAAAAAAAAATGCAGGGCTCTCCACAAAGTTTAAGTTCTTTTAAAAAATAGGAGATTTTCGAATCCAGCATCAACTGCCTAATTTTGGTAGGAAGCATGAGGTTACTCCAAAGAGGAGAGGCAAGCGAACCATGTATTTATGGCATTCAGATTGGTGATACAATCACGTAACTCCAAAACAGGAATAATTCACACTGCCAAAAGCTACAGAATTATGTGTGATCCAGACAAAGGACAGAGGTGCACGGGCACAGTGGGCTGATAATTTCTCGTGATTGCTTTATTACATGTAAAGTGTATGGGTAAGGTACTGTTGGAGCCCAGCGCTTTGTACAAAGAAGTGTAAAGACAAAGTTTGCTAATATACAGAAGGGTAAGTATTAAATGCACTAAATTGTCATACTGATCCTTTTAGAGTCAACTGTTTTGTTTTTTTTTTTAAATCACCAGGGCTTTTCCAGCTGTGTATTAAAATCCCAAGTGAAATTACATGGCTAATTTAAGGAAATTGCCTTCGCATGTGTGAACCAGGTGACTGCATGTGCAGAACCCCTAAACTAGCTGAGAGGCCACAAAGGCAGTCAGCGTAAGCCTGTAATTACTTTAACAACATAGACACGGTCTGTGCAAGCTGTATTTTGTCCTTTGGTATTTACTATGTGCATGCTAAATGATAGAAGCAATGCAAAAAAGCAGAAAACACAGTAGTTTTCCAAGCCTGGGAAATGATTCCCATAAGGGTTTGGGAAATTTGGCCCCAAATGCAGGAAACAATGCTCTGTTTTGGTTTTAAATTAAAAAAAAAAGAAAAGAAAAGAAAAAAAAAAAGGCAATTCTAAATTTGTAGGTGGCACGGAGTTTTTCACTCTGCAGTGTCTCACACAAATTTTGCTTGTGGCCATCGTGAACGCCTACAGCTCCAGAGACACTGTAATTACCCCAACCCATGTGATGCAGCAAGAGCTTTCCCCTGCCAAATGATAGATGTCTTTTCCATACAGCAGTTTCCTAGCAGTATACTCCACATGCAATAAAGATCATTCTGAACACAGTAGGAATATGATTGGCCAAGGCAATAGGAAAGCAATTAATCTGGATAATTTACATGCTTTGAATTTCCTAGACGCATTTAATAATGAAGCTTACACTAACACCATAAGAAGTAAAGCTAAGCTATTCTGCACACACATATAAAATTACTCATTTATGTGTGCTAAATGCAAGAATGCCTCATAAACCACACACTCCGTTAGAATAGTATTAAAGAAAATGTATTAATGCATTAAAAAGGAGTTAAAAAAATAGCCACCCAAGACTACAGGTAAATGCTTAAGAGAATCAAATCTGTAATCGAAATGAAAATTGCTTTGATGAAACTTGATAAGCTGCAAGGATTTAATGGCAAGGAAAACAAGTGCCCAACATTCCCCCTTTCCTGAGCCAAGGAAAATACAGACAAAAACAACAAACTACAACTACAAGAAATCAAGACATAGAAAGAAACCCATGCACAGATTTACTGCTGGGCTTGAAAGAAAGCCACTGGACAAGACTATCAAACATGGAAAATTCTCTTCCCAAATCCCATGAGTCTGAATTCTCTAACTGAGCAAGAAGAATTTCCAGCCCAAAAGCACAAATATTTTTAAGTGACGCTAAAATACAAATCAGAATATGTTTATTTTTAGAAATGTCATTTCGCTATGTCTTTCAAAATGAATAAATCTATGGCTAAAAAACAAAAAAAAAATTTCCATCATGCTTAAATTGGGCAGCATGGAATAGGCCTGTGGGTATATAATATCTGGAATTAGACATGCAATCTAAATGGGGCTGTGCTGCCTACATGGACGAATTCTATTCGAGGACTTCTAACTATCCTTTGTCAAAATTTCAGATTAATGAAAAATTAAGAAGACCTAAACTAAACAAGGCAATTTTATAGGTACATTTGCATTATCACACAGGACCATGGGAGTACAGTTTTGTCATGGGTGTAAAATACATCCATGCAATCTCAGTCACTGAGCAGTGACGTAGTTTTTAGCAAATTGTTTTAAATTTCTGAGGCTCAAGTTGTACCAAAACGGCTGAGCAGTTATAGTAGCAAAAAAGAAGAGTGACTAAGGGGTGTTTGCAAAAATGCTAAAAATAATTACATCCCATTCATAAGTGTACACACAAATATATAAGAACCCAGAAAATGTTCAGTTTAGGCACATGCACATTTACACCTATGCTCATGTCTGAGAATCTGCTTTCTTTCAAATCTGCTTTCTTTCAAATCTGCAGTTGCAGAGGTGCATCTCTTCATTTGTTTAAGCTGAAGTTGCAAGAGTAGTGACCTCTGGCAAAAGAAGTGACAAAGAACTAACAGAAACTCAGTCCGTTTTTTCCAACACTTTCAAAACATCATCACACTTTTTTTTTTTTTTTTTTTTCAGAAAACGGCACCATTTTGCTTTCAAAAGCTACAGAGGAACAGACGGGGTTTTCAGGTGACTGAAAAGGGTGTGTAGCGTATGATACATTCACGTTGTGGTGTGCAAAACATTTAAATTTATGCCTAATTATTCATTTATTCAAATGCTTGTATTTTGACCAGTGAGGAAAAAGAAAGAAAAAAACCCGAAGGCATCTTTGCCCAAGCTTCCTTCAGATGTACATTCACGTTTCAACTGCTTGTTTTGAAAAGCTGTCCATAAATTTGGTCCAAGTGGCATTGTGGCTCCAGGGTTCCTAGAAGTAAGAGATAACAAAACACTCCTAGATCACCAAGTTCATCTCACTGCTAATGTCAGACAAAATAACAACAAAATAACAGCTCTTACTGCCAGGAAGTTTCTCTTACCAGATACCAGCGGCATTTTCTTTCACTGTTTCACTCCCTTGTCTACGCCTCGTACACAAACTTGATTTATTCTCTCCTTCTAGATATTCCACCCACCCAGCAACATGCGACTGTACTGCAAAGCTACCCTGCACTGGGTGCCCTTTGCTGTTAACTTCAGGTATTCAAGAGTCATAAAGGAGAACAACAAAATAACGATAGCCTTAAAAATACCAAATTTTAAAAAGGTTATACATTTGAGTTCTCCTTATTCAACCTTTCAGGCTCTTGGGGTTCACAGTTTAAAATGTTTTTTCTATGGCCGCAAAGGCTTGGAATTTTTAATGTGTTTTTGTTTTTATAAAATTGAAAGCTTTGATTTTGTACATTTACTCAATTGAAGAATTAGAGTTGTATAGGTAAGAAGACATGCATTTTTAAGATTTGCAAAATATTTGCAAGTTTTGGAACTACCTAACCCCTTTTCTGCATTTTCCCCAATATTTCTGGATTTATAAAGAAATAGTGCTCTCCCTTTTTGCAGTTAATGGACTGAGTTTATGACCTCAGCCATAGTCTTGTCACCTTTCCCTGCATTTCCAAGACTCACATTTACAGCAGAACCGATTTCCCAGGAGTTCCTTCATCTGGGGAGGGAGAAGGGAGGTGGCTGCTGACCTATTGTGGGAGACACGGTCTGGTTCCTTCTCTGTGCAGTTCTGATTTTACTAAAACAGAGGAGTCACTTGAGATTGTGTCCACCTTATGCTAATCTATCTATCAGCTGCTGTTCTCTAGACTGTAACCCACCATCTCCCATTTTTATTGAAGACTTTTATTTTCTTATGAGCGCAGAGTGGAAACAACAATTGAAACCTCAGAAGCTGCCACACAGTGAGTTTTTCTGGCAGCTCTGTTCACATGGGAATTTTTAAAAAGCCTTTAATAGTCTCAAATCCAAAAATATTCCCATGAATTTTTGACTTTCATCCACAACAGTCAATGGTTTCCATGAATTGCAGTGTAGGGACAAGTCTGTCCAAAGAAAGATCACTGCCCACTTTCCCAAACCTTTGAAGGAATAACTGAAAGAGTTGCCTCTGAGGAGGGCTGCTGTCTCTGCTTGTTTCCAACAAGAAGAAATCTTATCCTGCTGTCTCAGTTAGGATGACATTTTCCCCTTTTCTATGTGCATTCCTGACAAGGAGGAAAAAGTCAGCAGAAAACCACGGCTGGATGTTATCTTGATCCAGAAGTGTCAACTGGGTGGCAGGAAAGAGGAACTGAGAGAGGACAGGGAAACAGCTGAGCAAGAGAGAGCAGGATTTAGGGACACAGGTATGTGTGAAGCAAGAAAACAGATTGCACAGGGGAAAGTGGCTGGAGCTCCAACAAGAAGCAAGTAGAAGTATTTGGTAGGGGCAGAACCCAGTAGCCACAGCAGCTGAACAGTGACAATGGAGTGAAAGAGCTATGCAGGAAGAAATGACAGATTTACAATCGTAATTACTGGTCATGAATAAGTTCTTCTTTCCTAGAGAGCTGGTGAGATGGCTGGACCTGTGTGGATATGTGTTTCCCAAGCGATCCCTATGGAGGCAGAACTACAGCGAGATGAATTTGTTCATTTATTTCTAAGATTCTGGATTTTAAGGCTAATCCCTGAATATCTGAAGGAAGTAACATCATAATGACAAGACTGAGGATCCCTAAATGGAAATTTCAGTTTGTTTAAAATACCTGTGGTGTGTTAAAGGTAGGAGTTTAACTTTTGCCTGCCAGAGCCCAAGGGACTTTCACTGAAACAGTTTTGCAAAGCCAATAAAAATAATAAAAAGATTCTTAAAGTAACAGATGTAGTAGAATTGGAATTGCCGTTGATAAATACACTCACTGCAACAGTGCTAATAACTAATATATAATAGTAATGCAGCAAAAAGAAAAATATCCTGGGTATTTCCACCGTATGGTGAAGGTGCAATTCTTACCAAGAAGGCATCACTGTCTTTGGTGGACAAAGAGAAACACAGCCCATTGACTGTCCCTGCAGTTTTCAGTCTTTCCCCCTCCCCGAGCCAGATATTACCCCTCCTGGCTTTTTATACCCTAACTCTGTGTCTGCCTCTTACGTGACCTTTAGCATGATTTGGGTGGTGAGTTGAGTAGCCTAGTCATATATGTTTAGCATGTACTGCTTTTGGCTCATTAGCAAACCGAGGGGCATGGATTTTGATATTAATTTTGCCATTAATTAGACAAAGGTCTTTGCTTGGACACAGTGACCTTCAACACATTCCTGCTTTCTTTGCTTAGCCAAAACGGAGCTGTCATATCTTCACAAGACTCCCCCCTTTAGCCATTATTTTGCCAGCTCAACGAATCTCCTCTCCTAGAGATAACGTAGGAATCTTGTGCTTGGAAGCATCTTGGCCTTTTGTGCAGAATTCCCATATACCTGCTTGCCAGTTGCTGTTCAGACGAGCCTGCAGGTGTTCAGCTGGAAATGTTTCTGAACCAGGAAAGACAGAGGTGCTTGGAAAGAGTCATTTCCTTTAATGGGGAAAAAAGTGTGTTCCAAACTTTTAGAACAGTGAGCTGGCACTTTGTGCGGGACCCTACAGGATCCTGGTGTCCAGAAAAGATCTGTTATAAAAGACAAACTGGGGGTATCTGATAATGGCAAGGGTCATATTTTGCATATTCCTTCATAACTGAAAATTGAGTTTTGATAAAACATTGGTGTGTACAGGAAAAATCTACTGTATTCCACCTGGGAATTTCCTTAAATCAAGGGAGTGACCACTGAGGCTCGTGTGCTTCTTACTGTTCTCCACTTTCTGTTCCAAGAGATTAACATCGAGCTAGGAAATTGCACTTACTTGCATCAGAAAACCTCATTCACATACCAAGATGTCAGAGCACATCAGAAAACCCTGAATTGCACAAAGCCACAAGTGGCCTACTGTGTATTATATTTTTACTACGATGAATTAATTCATAGTGGTTTTCTCTATTTGTTTCCTGTTCAGTGTTGACTTTAAAAAAATACTCACTTGTTTGCATAAGTCACTGGAACAAATGGCCTTGATTCCACCCTCAACAGAATTTGAAGGGCAATAATAGCATAGAGCATGAAGTCAAGCAGCAATATACTTCTCAAGCAGCGATACTTCTTTCATTTGACTACACTTGAAGTGAGGAGATCCTCGATGTTAGTAAAAGAGTTGGAATTTGCCCCACTATTTCTACTGTATCAAATATCAGCCCTTTGTGGCATCTGAAACCTTCTGAGGATCCAGTTTAACCTAAGCTGGTACAGGGAGATGACTGGAAACACTCTCAGCCAAGGTGGCCAGCTGTGGTTAACTGCTGGTGCACTCAGAGCTTTTAGAAACAGTGAAATGTGACTCATCAGTAGATGGTGTGGGACTTCTCCTCTCTTAGTATATCGGCATTTGGGTTTATATTGCAATTTGATTTATGCTCCCATATTCCCTACATTAGGAATTATCTAAGCAATGCAAGGACATTCAAGGGAAGATGTCATCCGTTGCAGTGTGTCTTGTATTAGAACGTGGTTACAGTAAGATGAAATGGCAGACTTTTCTGAGAAGAGGATTTCTGCTCCTACATGGCTGTAAAGATGACTTTGTGTGAGCACATGCTCGCCCTTCTTTACATATAAAACTGCTTGTGAATGAGTGGATGTGACATTGAGTCAGAAAGACACTTTTAACAAGGGACTGCACGTTGCTGGTTTTATAGCATCATCTGTCAAATCTGAGGCACAATTTAAGCACAATGACTTCACATTGATTTGGGAATTCTCATTCCCTTGTTTTTTTTTTTTCAGAGTAGTAAAAAAAAAGGGGGGAGGGGAGGAGTAGAAGAAGTAGAAGCATCCCCTGTTATACTGCTGTGAGCAGTGCATTTTCATCTTCACATGCCAAAAAAAAATACTCTTGGCACCTTTAGGTATCCTGAGCTCATTTCCCAGCAACCAAGTTCAAATTTACCAGCAAAGCCTATAGGCTGTCTGGTCATGGGGGTCACATTTCTAAGAAATATGGAAGAATCATGATGGGTCCTAGTTGAGTGACGGATATCCTGCCTCAGTGTCACAAGTGTAGGTTTGCACTTAAGAAAGAGGCGTTGAGTCCCACAGCTCTTGACTTACCCTCTGATCAACAAGAATGCTTATGGAAACCCCATCCAAAGATACCAACCCAATCCTAAACTCATTTCAATAAATAGTTGCCCCTTTAAGTCCTAGAAGTGCAAGGGTCACTTCAAGCCAGTCCTTTGTGTATGCAGAAAACCCAAGTGCATCAGAGTAGGTTTTAAAAGGGTGGGGGAGCTTTCTGCCAGCCATGGCCAGTCATTTGGACATGTGTATGTTCTTCAACCATATGTCTACTCTGGTACCACCAGACCACTCAGCTGTTGGCAAGTGGATAAGCAGATGGCAAACTGCTTTGCACATGCAGTCAGCATTCATAATACTACTTTTCTTGTTATTATTTCTATTACATCTAATCCACTACTATTTTGTTCATCCACTCACTGCATTTTACTTCCAGCAAAGTTTATAGGCTGAGGGCTGCTTTTACTTCTCACGTGTACAACACAGACAGCAAAATGAGGTCCTGTTTTGATAGCAGCTACTGAATGTTACAAATAATAGCAAAAATATAGCTGCTGCTACTATCTGACATGACCTATTTCCAGATAGGAAATGGTCTATCATAGCATAATTGAGAAGATAACCCATTATTAACTCCTGTCTCCAAAACTTCCAAGAAGACTGATTATATGGTTCACCCTGAAACACTGCAATTTCACTAAAATATTTGTTGGAGGCAATTATAAACTATACAGTACTTCATAGATCTTGGAATACAATAACTTTAAATGGAGTAAATGGCTTGCATGCCCTGATCTCAGATGAAATGCGACACTATTATATCTTCAGAGGTTACCAGCAAATCTCTTTCTCCTGGGTAAACAAAGAAAATCATGACAAGGAGAGAAAAGGAAAATATTTTGAAAAGTTGTGAGCCCAGTTGCTCTCTGCCAACAACTATGCAGACACTGGGGCTGACTTTTTGCCAGAGTCAGCACACTAGCTAAAAGTCTCACGTTCTGCAGGCAGCAGCTTAACGATAAAAAAGCAAAATATTTCTCTTCTTGCTGTCTTCAGCAGATGACCCCAGCCTACAAGGGAGCCAACCCAAGTGTTTGCAACAGCAATTTGCAAGCTTTCGCTCATTAAAAACTTTGCCAGAGCTTTATTCCATGACCCGAACAACTGGCTGACGGAATGTCTCTTCCCGGACTTAGAAGGGTGAGCCACAGAGGCGACACTGTCTGTTAGCCTCGTATCTTAAAAGGGCAAAATGAGGGATTTCCCTCAGCCAGATAAGGCTATGACAGAGAACTGCTCACCTTTCAGGCACCAGGGGCCACCTGGGGCGGAGCAGGCGGTGCTGTTCCACCTGCACAGCAAGCAGTTCATCCCTTGGACACTGGCAATGAGGGCCCCGGTATGCTCCATTCAGAGGACAACTAAGACTAAGCAATAGCTTAGAAAGCTATGGAGTTATTTTTTTGTCCTCTTTATCCTTGACATCTCTTCATGGGCCTCGCTGTGCAGTAGCATTGACCAGGAGGGCTAGGAGAGCATCAGTGCAGGCAGGCTTATGGTTTTGACATAGCAAAGAGCAGGTCTGAAAGCAAGGCCCATGTCCTGACTTTCCAGTCCTACCTGTAGCTCTGGGCCAAGAGAAAAGAGCCTGCCCAGCATGGCTTCCAGGGAAGAAGCTGGCCCTTAGGAAAGGGTTTAAGGCTCTGGTCCTTGAGCATGTGGAGCAGTCAGTACAAGCACTTGCTACACACTTGTGGTGGTGATCAGGGTTCATAGAACTGTAGAACCACAGAATGGTTTGGGTCAGAAAGGACCTTTAAAGATCATCTAGTTCCAATGAGCCTGACGTAGGCAGGGACTTTTTTCACTAGATCAGGTTGCTCAAATCCCCACCCAACCTGACCTTCAACACTTGGCTGGAGAGCAGTCCTGCAGAAGGGGAACTGCAGGATGCTGGTTGACAGCAGGTCCAATATGAGTCAGCAGTGTGTCCTGGCAGCCAAGAGGGCAAACCGCATACTGGAGTGCATCAAACCCAGCATAACCAGCCAGTCAAAAAAGGTGACTATACTACTGCATTCAGTGTCGGTGCGGCCTCACCTTGAATATTGTGTGCAGTTCTGGGCCCCACAATTTAAGAAGGATGTGAAGGTACTCTAATGAATCCAGAAGAGGGCAACAAAGCTGGTGAAAGGACTGAAAGTCCTATGAGAAGCAGCTAAGGACTTTGGGCTTATCTAGTTTGGAGAACAGGAGGCTGAGGGGAGACCTCATTGCTCTCTACAGCTTCTCATGGAGGGTAAGTGGAGCAGTAGGTGCTGATCTCTTCTTCCTGGGATCCAGTGACAGGATGCATGGGAATGGCTCAAAGCTGTGCCAGGGGAGCTTTAGACAGGACATTAGGAAGTATTTCTTTACCAAGAGGATGGTCAAACGCTGGAACAGTCTTCCTAGAGCAGTGGTTGATGACCCAAGCCTGTCAGTGTTTAAGAGGCATTTGGACAATGTCCTTAATGATATGCTTTAACTTTTGGTCAGCCCTGAATTGGTCAGGCAGTTGGACTAGATGATCGTTGTAGGTCCCTTCCAAGTGAACTATTCTATTCTATTCTATTCTATTCTATTCTATTCTATTCTATTCTATTCTATTCTATTCTATTCTATTCTATTCTGTTCTGTTCTGTTCTGTTCTGTTCTGTTCTATCAATTCCAATGATAGGGCATGGGCAACTTCTCTGAGCAATCTGTTCCAGTGTCTCACCTCGCTCATTGTGAAACATTTCTTCCTTATGTCCAATTTAAATCTACCCTCTTTTAGTTTAAAACCATTGCCCCTTGTCCTATGACTACAGGCCCTGGGAAGAAGTCTCTCTGTCCTTCTCATGAGCCCCCTTTATCTATTGAATGGCTGCAATAAAGTCTCCATGGAGCCTTGTCTTCTTCAGGCTGAAAAATCCCAACTCTCTCAGCCTTTCTCCATAGGAGAGGTGTTCCAGCCCTCTGACCATTTTTGTGGTCCTCCTCTGGACCCACTTTAACAGGTCCATGTCTTTTCTGAGGACTTCAGAGCTGGACGCAGTACTCCAGGTGGGGTCTCACCAGAGCAGAGTAGAGAGGGAGAACCACCTCCCTTGATATGCTGGCCACACTTCTTTTGATGTAGCTCAGGATTGAGTTGGCTTTGTGGGCTGCAAGCACACGTTGCTGGCTCATGTTCAATTTTTTCTCTACCAGCATCCCCAAGTCCTTTTCTGCAGGGCTGCTCTCAATCCATTCATCACCCAGTTTATACTTATACTGGTGATTACCCGAACGCAGGGTTCAATGATTATTACTGTGTGTAGCTCACTGCCACTCCTAACAGAAGATCTGTTGGCTTAGCCGTTCATCCTGCCAGCTTCTGTCTGTGTTATGGGAAATAGCACAGGTTTAGAACAAAATAAAATAAAATGACTGGGGAGTCTAAAGCGGCCCTGCAATCTCAGCCATTCCTCCTGACTAGGTGGAAGTGGCTCCCCAACATTATGTTTGTTCCTGGATCCCATGTGGAGGGCTGTAACTCTATAATACAGGAGATCCTGACCACCTCAGGGTCTGGACTTCTCTCCCAAGGACCAAAAGCTTATAGGCACCTACATCCTTTTTCACTTCTGGTTATTAATCTCTTCCCAATGAGGAGGCCTCCTTTTTCCCAAGATTTAATCCCCAGATGGAGGGAAGTAAGGGGTTTCTGCTGGTGAATTGTCAGTAGGGAGGAGGAGAAGCCTAATGAGGTGATAGCTGCTTCACCTGTGGTGTAATAGATAAGAAAGGATGAGGTTCTTCTTTCTCCATGAGTTATGATTTTGTAGCCCATTTTCCAAATGCGTCAAGCAGAAGCCAAATGAAGTCATTTGTCATGACTCTTTCTGCTTGTCCACTGAGAGGTGAGCTGTGTGTGCACCATAGAGCAGAACCTACTAAGAGGAAACAGAGGGAGGATGTGATGTACCGCAAAGAGGCCAGGGAGTTTTTGGTGGTTAAGATACACACCTCTGTCATCAGTTCTTAGTAGAAAATGACAGTCAAAAGACCAAAGTAACTATGAGGTAATTTAGAGAAACTAAAAAGTCCTCAAAATAACAGAGGTTTTGTCTCTGTAATAATCTTGCACTGAGGAAATCCATTATCTTATTTATGGTTTGTTTTTCAGGGTCAGAGCGGACACAGCACTATATATTGTGAAATACAGGTTGTAGTGTTGTAACAGGTTTGGTCAATGCTGTGGATTTGTCATACAGTCCTGTATAGTTTATTTTAACTGGGGCATACTCACCAAGGATAAGAAATCAGTCAGCACTTTAATGAAAGCCAGGACAATGTCAGCTGACTTGCAGTGTTTTAATTCCATAATAGTCCAAAGGAGGCTTTGCAAAATGGTTCCAAGAAACCAGAACTCAAATTTAAGAGAAGAGCTGCTAAAAATGTTACGGCACTTAGTGGCCAGGTGAAGAGCTAACCAATTTTATTGAAAACATCTGCAAGGAATGGGTATTACATGCAGGGCTGTTGAAATAAGATTCTCACATTATATCAACACCTTTCAACCAGATATTGCCATTCACAAGCAAAGTGGCATTTTGTACAAACTTCATGTCTGCACAACAGGAATAAAGCCAAGAAATAAGTCAGTGTTTGTAACACCACACAAAGTATCCTCCGCTTTCACACTTGCTTTCAGAAATGGAAATATTGACACTGACTGTCCCTTGCATCTCACCTAGCTTTAGATCATTTCCATGTAGTAGTCAACACTTGAGCTAGCTTCCTACTTCAGTCATCCACCCTGTTCTTCTAACCTATTCTACATGTCACTGAGATTAATACCTCCACAAAAGTGCTTCTTCATTGACCATAAAGGGAATCAGTGGTGATGAACATGACTGAGATCTGCTAATATGACATATATGCAGAGATGAAGACTCAACTGTTCTCGAGTTTGATGGCATCAGTTCTTGACTATCCAACTTGGAGAAGGTGAAACCAGAGAATGTTCACATGTGCCAAACACCTGAGGTCTCCAATGGCTTTTAAGGGCAGCTTCTGAGGAGTCATTTGGACATGTGGTCCTAAGTGAAGTTACCAGATCTTTGGAAACCGAGTGATTCCTTTCATAAATACATGGTTACATGAGTAGGTCAGGATCATACCACACATCAAAGGACACGGCACTGTACATACAATAGTATGGAAAAATCGGGAATAGAGCTGGGCATGTAGCAATATGCTACAGTAGGAGTGAAAGAAATCTGTCAGGTTAGAACAGTCACTGCAAATTCATTAAGCCCTTGGCAGCCCTTCAGTGTTTGTCACCAAATAGCCCTTTTTTCCTGTTAAATTTTGGGACCTTTAATCAGAAGGCCTTTGTTGTTGTTGTTGTTGTTATTTGGTATCACCATACTTTAAACACCTCTACCAAGAAAAATCCGACTCAAGATCATGCTGCAAATAAGCAAAAATAACCAGTGTCAAACTGGAATTTCATGTGCAGAGTCTTCATGACTATTTATGAGTGAAGGTAGTTTTAAAGACTGTCTTAAGGGAAATGTGGATAACTTCATTTATTTCATGTCCAGGGAGAGAGGAAAGATCAAGATAGAAAGCCTTCAATGGGTTAAAATTTTGAGGATAAACACAAGGGTAGTCCAAATAAGCTCATGGGAGGGAAGATTGAGGCTTGCACTCTTACCTCTCAGTAGTGATTACTGGCCAAGCTATACTTCCAGTGGAGCTTCCCATTCACAGTACCCCACAGTGAATCTCAGCGACTTTCTTAGAGAAGCAATCACCGCTTTATATCATCTGTGATGCCAGTAGAGTGGCCACTCATTGCAACCAGACAGGGAGTGGAAGGTGGGAAAAGATAAGGAACAGGAACTCAAACTATAGCTTCTTCACAGGACAGCAATAATTCAAGCAGATGCAGATTAATACTGATCTACCACTAAAACAGCATTGATTTGTGACCATCTATCTCACTCACAAAAACACCCCCACCAATCTGGTCTCATGTGCCTTGTATACACTGATTTTATTTATTTGTTCATACAAAAGTCACCATTTCCCAGCTTGAGGTATCTCCATGGCTGACTGAAGCCTGGTCTATCAGTCTCCAGAGGAAGAGGCAGTCAAACAGCACCTGTGGGACATGAACAAACACATTAAAAGGAAGGTTTCATAGTCAGTACTGTGAGTAAAGTTAAGCCCCATCATTCTGTGAGTAACTCAGGTCAACACGACCCACATGGCTCTGTTATATTGTTAGTGAAAATGCTGGAAAACAGTCCTTCAGGTGTCTTATTGAGAAATTATGTAACAGGCTTAAACTCAGATGGCTCTGATACAAACCCCCTCAAGCCACGTGCAGTGGCTGAAAGAAGCAAAATCATGGCGATGGCAAACCATCTAGGAGCTGGAAAGAACACTCATGAAGAGAGTTGCCAAACTTGTGATACCCCCCAGGGATGGGAAAAATGCCAGGGCAATGCAGTGTTGCTACTCGGGAGAAGGCAGAGAAAACACAGGAAGGGTGTTTCCTCTCTATCTCGATCTTCCAGTCCTAAAGCTGTGGAAGAAGTGAACCCAAAATAGTGCATATTTTCAAGAAAAGCATCTCTCATCTCAGCTGTAAAAACCATGCAGAAACACGACCTTGCTGTCAGATACGCCTTCTCATCTCCTCGGGGAAGCGCCCAAGCCTCGTATTGGTAACCAGTCAGCCAGAATGAGGGTGCGGCAAAAGCAATGCAGGAAAGGGGAGCAGAAAGATGTGGATAGACCCAAGCTATCTCTGTTGTAGAACAACAAGGAAGGAGATTTGCAGGATGACACTGGTGGGGAACAATCAGCAACGATCGAGGTTATGTATTGCTTTGACCACTGGACTTGTCTTCTGAATGCAGTACTGCTGAATAATAACAGTAACTGTACGGCTACCTACTTCTTAAAACACACACAGCAGGCACTTCCCATTTTGCTCATGAGAAAACTCATGAGTAGACTTAGAGTGAACTTAGCAGAGTGAACTTAGCAACTTACATTTGCCTGGTAGAAGTTTCAAAGCTGGGTCTATGCGTGTAATCTCCATTAAAACGGGGCAGAGAGACTGTAGAGGCAGAGGTGCTCAAAACCTAAACTAAACAAACCAAAAAACAACCCATGTTGGGTCCATAAACAGACTTAAGAAATTATGGGCCCAGTGGCAGGATATGAAGAAAGTGGCTGTAGTGTTGCTCTCTGTATCCCATGCGCGCTTATCTCGTGTCGGCTACGGAGCAGACCCTGACGCCAATATGGTGTGCGGAAAGCTCGATTTATTAAGTGCGACAGAGTTATATTTATAGGCACAGAGTTTCCGCACATGCACTGATCACGCGCTTCAAGGTTACAGTTAATTGGCTCGTTAGTGAAATTCACGCGCCTATTCTAACACTATAAGTGGCTAGTTAGCTTCACCCTGAGTACGTGTCCGTACTTGTCCGTTCATGTCCATCCTTGTTTACAAATCCGACAGCAACAAGTCCTGCTGCTCCTTAAAGTCTCCCACAGTGGCCTGCTGAGCATCTGGCCCAGATTGATCCAACATCACTCTCGGACAATTTGGAAACAAAAAAAGCTCCTAAATGACTCTTGAAGGATTGCCAGTATTTGTGGTTTAATGGCTGGGCCTAAGCATATTTCGTTGGTTTTCTTAAAGCCCTAGTCCCTAGAATCAGGCTATCACCGGAGAATTTCACCTTCTTTCATTGAAAGCCTTTGTAATCACAGGGGAAGCAAAACCATGAGGGAACGGAGGAAGAGGAAAGCATGTGAGTATAAAGGAAGAAAATAAAAAGTAGCCCAGAAGGAGTTATTCTGGAAGTCTTATGATTTTTAAGCAAATGTCTTGATTTTCTGGAGACTGACTCAGGTTTTGAGCATATGGGGCTATTGCTTGACACTTCTAATTTGACTGGTTCTTCCAGCCCTGAGGATTTTGAGGGCCCCCAGCCCTCTGGCAGGCCTCCAAAGATGGAGGCATGCACCTGAGAAACATGTTCTTTCACATTAGCCAATCTTTCTTTAATATCCATGGATAATCTAAAAGATCAATTTCATTGATACCAGCTTGGATGCTGTTTACCCACAACAGTTCCTTCACTGACCTTCGGTCTCTTCTTGCATGTCAGCGCAAACTGCTACACTCATACCTCATGCACCGAAGAAACTGGCATATCACGGACAGAAAGTTTCCAGTTTTCCTGCTAAGAGGGATCACACACCCACTCCTGCCGTGGGGTAGTGGGTACATGGCCGTTGCCAAATTTCCACTCTCCCCCACTGCTTGCTTTCAGTCTGAGTAAATCTGACTGATTCTGTGACTAGGCTGGCTTCACACAAGGACAGAGTGGGATGGGGCAGGCAGCTCGGGTAGGAATTTAGATACCTGGAAATCAAATGTGATATGGCTGGTGTTCCCTTATGCCAAAGAAACCTTGTGCATCCCACCTTCTGTTTGCAGCATTGTGCTCCCCTGAACCACTAGTGCCTGCCCATAGCTGTTTTGGCACGGAGGTGTCCTGCCACAGGCAGGATGTGTCACAACACAAGAAGCGTGGCAGTGTGTTTAACGGTTACCTAAGCAATCTGTTCTTCCATCCATCTGGTTTACTGATAGCTGCCTCCAGGTGCATTGAAAAGTGCTGACTGAAGATACAGAACTATAAATCCCCAGTTTGCCAGTCAAAGCCTCAAGGGAAATAATAAACTAGCAGTCAGTCCTGCAGACTTTTTCACTTCATGCTCCAAATGGACATTGATATCTCAAATGGGCTATCCATCTCGAGAACTATGTTTTATTGGCAGCTCTCTGATACACAAGGGCTGAGAGTGCATGCTTGGCCTTAAAAATACCTACTTGAAAGTTTTCTGAATGAAGTTTAAAAGTCTGCCTGGCTGGTGGCTTGGTTTCTTGCTCCACTAACAGTAACTTTGCTCTTGCTGAGTTTCTGGAAGTCTATATTCATTAGTCAAAAGGCGCTATTTCTCTTTGGAAACTTCCCTTCCTCTCCAGCGACCAACAACCTTCCACCTTCACGGGAGCAGACCCCAGCCCAGCTCTGTGAGAGCATCAGGCCAGACTAAATGCTGCATGTCTGGTTCAAACCAGTCCACAAGTACACTCTGCCATGGCAAATTGGGTTCTTTTCAATTATGTTTGCTAGATTAGCTGCTGATGGGAGCAGCCAGAGGGCCACAAGAACCTACACGGGCCTAAGTGAGGGTGCAGGGAGGCCGAGATGGGTCTGGCAGGGAGGGCGGTGGTGTGCCAGGAGCAAAAACTGACCATGAAACCCCAGCTTCACAGCTTCCCCGAGTTAAACATCCACCTGCACGCACCAACTGTGTGAGTCCGCAAGGCTCTCAGTCGTCTCTTCTCACACACGCTACCAGAACCAACAATGCCTCTGGCTTTGCCAAGGCTTGTGAACATATTTGCTCCCTACAGAAGACAAGGACAGGACAAAACAAAGGCCTCCCTGTCCATTGGCTTCTCTCAGGGTTCCCACATCACAGTGCAATCATCTCTGGGGTACGTGAGGCCCTGGTAAAGTAGCTCATTGACTTTCCTCTGAGCCATGCAATTGTCTTTTCTTCCTTCTGCATCTGTCGCCTTTGATGCCAGCTGCCCCCATAACAACATGAAATCAATCTCTTTTTGGGCTGAGAACATCTTTCTCTCTTTTCCTCCCTTTCCTGTGCCTCAGCCAGCTTTTCACTCCAGCTGCTGCCTGGGAACTACTCTCACGAGCTCTGGAGAGGGAGTACCTCAATTCCCCTCCTCCCACTCCATTTCTTGTGCTGGCAGCTCAGCCTTTTTCTGTGACCCACATCTCTTTCATTCAGCCATCAGGACATGCCCGGTGTGATGATGATGTCTGTAGGTAAGTGAAGGGCCTTTTCTGCATCTCATCCATGTGCTTTTTAATTCTCTCCTGTGGGACCGAGCACTGGGGAAGATCCCAGGTGTTTCTTTAAAAAATCCTTCCTATGCATGATTCATTTTGCCTGTGTCAGAGTTTATTTCTTTCATCTTTGCAGATGGGTAAATGTGCATCTGCTTTTCAGTCTGGCACTGTAGGCTCATCCTTTCTCAGAATATTTATCAGCCAGTCAATGGGATGGCTGAAGGAACCAGCAATTTTAGTGGCAGGAAAGCGCGAGGGTGAGGGTTTTCAATGACGAACCAAGTTTAATTGTTGTTGCTGAAACACAGTGATAAAAGTGAAGCATATTAACACGTCACTCCCCCAGAAGTACATGGATAATCTGCAGGTCAGAACTGTGTCAGTTTGTCTCTAAACACCATCCTTAGAATAGCATTGTCTTTTTTTCTTACAGGCAAGACTATTTCCAACACAGTAGTTAACTAAAGTACTTCCTAAAATGTTCTGAGGCAGGGAAAACCTAATGGGATATTCCTTCCAAATCCAAATGTGTAAGGGCTGTAATAGGAAACATTTGCTACCCATGCAACTAAAGAAATCTTGCCCTGATCTTTCTCTGCATTACTGTACCCCCAGGTACACCTCTGCTAGTTCTGTCAGCCTGAAGACAAGAGCCAGGGCACAATTCATCTCTGCACAGATTAGCTCTTCCATCTCACAACAGCACCACCCCTTCCATTCTGTTTGTTAGGAACAGTCCCTTGGCCATACCATCCTCCGGTGCCTGGACAGTATGTGATACCTGGTACACGTGTTGTTAGTATGGAGAGTCTGGGTGATATTTTTAAGCTTTTTCTTTTGATTTCTAAATTGCCAATAGCTAGTGCAAGGCCTAGAGCTGCATTGCAGACTATAGTAAGAATATTGGTATTTGGCTGCTGTAATTATTTGCAGCAGTTAAAACCGATGCAGTATTTTGTGGGCCCCATAATGTGCTGGGTAACATTTTATGAAATTAATCTTGAAAGAAGGTGAATATCATTAAAAACTAAGAAAATCATGAAAAAGCAGAATAACAAGAAATTAGGGAAATACGTTTTGAAATACTGAATCCATAATGACTACCGAAGCTCTGTTGGAGGGAAAGGAAAGAAGAATCTCTCCCTTCAGCTTCCTTCAGAGCAATCAAAAGCACTGGCCAGCTTGAGTGTTAACTGTGTGGAAGGGGAAGACCTTGTGCTTCCTTTTGCGGGGCAAAGAAAGAAAAAAAAGTTGCAGTTCTGCCATTTTGTTTTAATTCCCCTCACCTGGTTGAGGTCAATGTACCCACCTCTTCCTGTGTATAAGAAGTTTAAAATACCTTATACCAATGAAAGCCTGGGAGTGCTTACGTCCCAAGACTTCCATGGCCCACGGCTTCCATTTAACAAGCTGAGTAACCTCTTCATCATCTCCCCATTCAGTGAGTTTAAAAAACATTCCATATTTAGCCCTGGTATTAGCAGATGTCTGGTTGCATCAGAGACTTAATTTGTTGGAGTCAAAATGCACGAATAAATAACAGACACTCATTCCTCGTGCCTCAAGGTAACAGGGTTTGTTTGTATTTACAGAGCATCCTTATATAGCCTAAACAGCTTGCCTGAGCAGAGAGGAGATGAGCTGCCAGCAACTGCCTGCCCTCCTGACAGAGTGCCAGGACCAACTGTGCATCGCAGGGCGGAAAACGTAACAGGAGACACGGGAAGGATGTCATGTACCGCAGACAGGGCACAGGGTTTTTAGTGGTTAAGATGACAACAAATGCGCACCTCTGTCATCAATCCCTAGTAGAAAGCCATATCCATGGAGAAATTTAGAGAAACCAAAAAGGTCCTCAAAAACAACTGAGGTTTTGTTTTTTGAATAATGATAATGTACTGAGGAAAGCCATTATCCTATTTATGGTTTGTTGTTCAGACTCCCAGCCAACAGTGCACCATAATCTGTGAATATATACATTCTAATGATATGATGGGGAGGACACAGCTGTTACGGGTTTGTCACACAGTCCTGCATGGTCTGGCTTAACCAGCGCGTAATCACCAAGCGTAAGAAGCGTTTGCAACTTTTAATGGCTGCCAGACCAGTGTCTACTAATTGCTGTAATACGTTTGCACATGGCAGTAAGAGAGAGGGAGGAATAAGAAGGAAAAGATGGAGGGAAGGGTTCGGGGGACCAGTCCAAGAAACAGAAAAATCGAATTCAAAACAATTCAAGTGGAAACCAGGTAGCAATTTTGTTCGCTTATGTTAAAGCAGAACTGTGACTAATTTGATTGACTGAAGGATGAAAAAAGAGTCTGATCTCAAATACTGCCAAAGACTATCCAGTGCTTTTCTCTAGGGATGGTCAGACAACAGGAAACCTTAAATATCAGGATTATGTAGCACTTTGCCTCTTCCCAACAGAACCACTGAGGTATAGTTGGGTTTCTGAATCATCGTTCTCATCCTCCTTCACTTGTGCGCTTTTGTAGCCAAAGTTTTTCAAGATTTTAAAAATTGGGGCATTTTAAACACAGCTGCCTTGCCCCTCCTGCCTACCTAACGTGTGACATCCTAAGCAATGCTTTTAAAGGCAATAACTATTTGCTGTTTCCTTTGGGTTTTGTTGCAGATTCCTTTAAATTCTTGGTCTCTAGTCAGTCCTCCAAATATTGGAGGCGCTGAACATTAGAGGCTGCTGTTGTCAGTTGAGTTTTTCTTGAAGAGTCCAGGACTACACAACATGGCAAATTAGACAAGTACTCAGAAGTGTTTGATTAGAAGACAAAAGGTGAATTGTTGATACAGCACAAGTAGGGACTTGCTTGTATTTGGGGATGGATTTTGAAAAAGCATTGAGTTTTGCAACATCGTAATGTTAGATTCCCACCTCTTCTGTACCATTATGTGTCTGAAGAGATAAATGAATGAAGGGCAGGTGTCTGAACAGGGATCTGAGGTCAAGATGGGCCTTTGTCTTCACGGCACAAATCTAAGCCCCCTTTATAGCAGATGATTTGCCCTAGAGACATCCTCTGAGGGATGTCCGAAACAGCACTGGAGAGCAAGCCAGCTCTTCAGCACCATAGATGATTGGGGAGTCAGTGCTCAAGCTCACTTCACAGCCCTTTTTTATTTGGCAATGTAGACATACCCCTAGAATCCTTCCACTGTCTGTGGAAATGGGCAAGTACATCCAGAAACAAGTTCAAAATTTGGGAAAGTTGCCTTGCCTTTTTCTGGAGATATCTCTGTCCCTCCATTTGGTATAGTGAAACCGAGGTAATTTGGTGACCAAATATTCTTGTAAAAATCTAGTCATTTACAAAGGAAAGGAACAAACTGAAATTCCTGTGGGATTTTAATTTTTTTTTATTTTTTCACAAATATTTGAAGAGCCATCACATATTTATAAAGCTGTTTAAAAGTCAATAACATTTCAAGCACTTTAAAATTTATTAGCTTGTGTGAAATTTCAACCAGAAATACAACATTTGTTTTCATCATGATCTAGATCTAAGTAAGTGTTTCTAATCAGAAAATGAAAGAGTTTGTATTACTATTATTGTGAGTAGGCAAAATAAACAGTTTTTCAACATTCCATAAGCAGAAATATCTTCATGCAAACAGCTTCAATAGTACTTATGAACACAGCTGACCAAAAAGAGGAATTTCTGTCTAGTGAGAAAACTGGATATGTCCAAATCTCTTCACACTTCCAAATAGGGGAAGAAGCATGAAAATTGTATTTTAGGGAAGTTACAGCTCAGGCAACCATCTAGGCTATCAGGTCAGATCATACCTCCATGATCTGTGACAGACACAGGTATCTGTGATGCATCTCACAGGGAAGAGAGATTGCAGTATGCAGTATGTCATGAGCCTTGAATGGCAACTGGAAAGCTCTGCCTTTTGAAAATAATGTGGCTCTAGGACTCAAAAAAGAATTTCTTTAGCATTTCAGGGAACATGGATTTACATTAATACTAAATTAATCAATTTCTTTTCATTTGGGTTCCATCAAGCAACTTACCAAGCATCCTGGGTCCTCCCAACTTGAAACCACAAATGTTATGTGTTGATGGAATCATTTCCCAAAAAAAAAAAAAAAAAAAAAAAATTTGAAACCATTTTCCTGTGGTAAATTTTGATTTTTGAGAACCACATTTTCCATTTTCAAGATTGAATTTCCAAGCAACTCTTAACTATGGCTAACAAACATATCCATAATAATCAGGCATTGTTGGCTAGCAAACGAAAAGAAATCTCAGGTTCAAAACAAACAATGCAGGTTTGCAACCTCTTGTTGTCTCATCATAGGTATCACGATAACTCACCTTTTTTCCCCCCTAAGCCCAACAGCATGAATTCATTCACTGTCTCAAAGTCTTACAAAGAAAACATAAATGAGAGCATTGAATACTCAACCAGCAGCAAGAAAATAAATCAACACAGAACACATTCTTTTTATGTCTCTCTGTTTTGTCTTGTTGGGGTCCTGACTCATGAGTGTCGAAAGACTGGGGTTGCCAAAACTGCTTTTGTTTGTCACTAATAATCACTCATCCCAAGCAACATGTGGTTTACTTTCTCATGCCAGGCCTCCGATGCTAGAGGCTGAGGTTCCTTGGTGAGACAGGCTCTCCCAGCTCCAAGACATGTTCTTCCGCATTATCGGAATGCTTCAATTCTTTTTTTTAAGCATCAAATGTAAAATAAACAGTTCTTTCTCTTGATAGACAATATGATTTTTTTTTTTTTTTTAAGATTAACTTTGTTAGCCACAGAACTTTTGCAATATTTCAAGACCACTGATAACTGAGCAGGGTGGAAAAGAACACAAGTACATCCAGTCACTGTTTGTTTGGTTTCAATTACTTTTTCTGCTATGGCTAGAGACTTCTAGAATCCTCCTCTTGGTGGAAATAAAGTTACGCAGTTGGGCTTTTCTATCAAAATACTTAGCTGAGTCATAAGGGTTGAAGAAAAAGTAATACAAGATGAGCTGACAGTTGTATTGGGTTGTCTGGTAACCAAAGGTACACTCTCCAGAAGTACCCAGATAAGTCACATTTTCTAAAGTGATTTCATTTTCTACCCTCTCCCTGCTAGAACAGTCCCAAGAGCAGTCAATTGGTTTTCTATATGGCCTTTTGCAGGCAGATTCAGGCTGTCTGTAAATACTGCTGCCCCAGAGAAGGCAATGCAGAGTCCTTCTATGGCAGCCATTCTAGGAAGAAACTCCCACAAGAAAAGACTCCAGTCCATTTTCTGCTTGACAGTATCAAGCAACAAGACAGCAACAGGGAAGTCCACTTCAAGAACTGACCACATTCGCTGTCCATTTCCTCCTCCCAGTTTCTTCAGGAATATGGTCATCTCAGAGCTGGCCCCAAAACAGTCCCTCAAGTAGGTCAAATACACAAAATTTTAGTGCAAGTGTTTTATGGTAGTGAGCAGTTGAGCCAAAAGGCCAGATGCACCGAGCAGGATTCATCTTTACTAATATCGAACAACTACTATATAATCATCCCACTATAAGAAAGAAAAATTTTGCAGTGAGTACAGACATTCACTTGAACAACCTCCACAGGGACACGGGAGAGTTCCCATCACTGAGGGTTTTCAAGATGCTACTGGACAGGGTACTATAGAACCTCATTGAGATTCCCTTTCCCAGGCAAGGCTGAATCAGATGATCTTTTGAGATTCCTTCTATCCTGGGCTATTCTGTGATTTTTTGATACATAACAACACATGAGCTAGTAATCCAGACTCCTTTATGGTTAAAAGAAATAGAGCCAAATGCATCTGACCTCTTTTCAAATGTGTACATGAAAATGAGATGAATTGTGCCTTAGGAAACTTTTCTGGTTTTGTTTCACTGACTACTACAGGGAACTTAGAGCGACTGATTCCAACATATGCTGCAGTCCCTCAGCAAGGTGAATCACCCCTTACATGCCTACATTTCTCACCAACAACATTTCAGCTCTGATAGGACTTTGCTTTTGAAGTAGGAGTCCTTTATCACATTGCAGGTTTTATGGTCGGGATCTCAGCTATACCTCCAATCTCTGCTGCGATTCCAAACTGGAGAGGGAAGGGCTCAAGAATTCCACTAAATTCACTAGCGAGGCCAGATCCAGTCTGCTCAAGCCATGCCTAAGGGATCTGGACTCACAGAGATCCTTTCAGAAGACAACTGAGTTGACCCTCATTTCTCACATACTTGCTTCTTGGCAGAAACATCGCTCCCTAAAAGGATATCCCTACTACTAGGCTTGTCTCATCTGTGCGGAGTTTAAACCACCAAGGCCTTGCACTCCAAGAGGTGGAGTCTTGGAGCTCCACCTCTAGCTCACTGCTAGACTCTATAGCAAAATTCGACTTTATAGTTTTAATCAAGCCTCATCCACTTGCTGCAAAATATCCTATGGATATCATGGAATGAGCAACAGAAATGAGAAGAGTAATTTGAACTGGCATCTCCCCTAAAGACTGGGAATGTTTCGGCCTCGCCTCTAGGCCTGCTTATACAATTCTGCACTTTCTGTTTAAGCTGCTTTGAAGAAAATGCATACACTGTTGTAATCGAGCTGCCAAAAGACGGTCTCTGGCCCATTTCTGAAAATAAGACATAAAAGCTTAAAGACTTAAACGTCTTTCCCTGTCCCTCTTAGCAAAAAGATCTTGGTCAGACTACTCAGCTGTCTGGAGCTTTACTGTTGTCAGCCGTGCCAAAATGAATGGAAGGGAGATGTTGTAGAAAATAAAACTATCCAGCAGCAGAACAGGAGTTTCAGCCTCTCAGCCCTTCAGAAGTTCACTGCAGAAGTTTTCAGAGGGGACGCCTGTCTCAGTTGGACTCATGGCAGATCCTCTCCATCAGGGGTCTCAAGCTGCCGCCTTACCTCAGGATAAAGGAACTGACGAGGGTAGTCAGCAGTGTGCCTTGGGCTGAGATACATCTGTTTTCCTCTAATGGGCTGATAATGCCACCTTCAGCATGAAGCAGTGCGTGCTACTACATTGTCAAATACCGATATTGACACACAGGCGTTTCTGTACTGTAAACACAAGTATGCTAAAATTAGCCTCTAGCAGAAGAAACAGATTCTGTCTATATAAACACACTGCTAGCGATTTTTCAGTCTCGTAAAATAAATCTGATGACAACTCTGTTTATTTCTGACTCTGAACCTCAAAAAAGCCAATAAGCCAGTAAGGAGTCCTAGCTCTTTATTTTCCTCTGGATTCTTACCCATTAGTGTACCGAAGTGGCCGTTTTCCAAAGAGGCATTCATTTCGACAAATGCCACTTTTACAGAGGCCAGACGTTGGAGGCTACGTGGAAACTTCTGCAGAAAAATACCTCACTGTTAAGCAGTAAGGACGCAGGATATCTCCATCTCAGCCATCTATAAGTCATCTTGATTTGTCCAATGCATTGGCTTTTAAAAAAGCTTGAGTAAGAACAGCCACTGGAATAACAAGGCTTGTCAGCTTCATTCTGATATCACAAAATCGTTTTGGTTGGAAGATAGCAACACTCAATAACAAAGGTGTCATCTTCCCATGGGATTCTTGTACTTCCAAATATCTTCCATTGTTTACACAATGCCATCAGTCTTAAAAGATTTTCCAATAACTAAGAATGATCTCACAGTTTAAATAATTGCCTAATTGGAAATCAGTATCAAAACTTTCAGCTTCCACTTTTGACTTTGAAACACATAGACTGTGACCATCTGTGATGTCTACACGAAAGCATCTCTCTAAGTAACTCGGAATCTTTGTGAAGCTATGAACTTGAGAACACTGTTCATCTTCCTCCTTTCTCCATCTAAAGAATCCTGCCAAAAGCTGGAACTGGTGATGCTGCACGCAGTCTAAAGAGCTAAAAATTGTGAACTGCCAAGCTTCTGGCTGTAGAGCCTATACCCTAGAGTTAGATACACAGAATTGTGTTTATTACATGCCCACATCTGAAGCTGAGCTTAAACCTGGGTATTTGCACATTCACAGCAGCTCAGAACATTCAACTAAACATGAGCTTATGCTCATAGTCTATTTGAAGAGCAAGCAGACAGGCATAAGGTAGACAATGCCAAAATTGATGACATCAATAAGCACGTTCATCTTTTACTAGGCCTGTAACTTAAAACCCTATCTGGACTTTTATTTCTGGTTCTGCAACCTGTGACATTTTCTTCTTTAGTTGTACACTAGCCGTAGGTGTGGAAGTACAGGTTAAAAGATCTGTACCTTTCTTCAAAGATTCATTATAGAGCACTCACCTTACAGCAAAGTCATGTGGTTTTGGTTTTGCATTACAACTCTGACGTGTTCTACAGCCTATTTTTTGCTGTCACTTAGATTTCCCCAGCTCCAACACCTCTTTGATGTTCCGGTAATCTCCGCCTTTTCGCTGACCCGCATCCCCGCAATTTGGCAATCGAGCCATATTGGGTGCACCACTGGTGCCTGTGGGTAACCTCATCCACCTCTTGGCTGACTGCTCTTCTCGCTCTCTTGCAACACTAATCAAATGGGAAAATCCCCTTTGCAGAAACCCTCCTCTACCCTCTTCACAGCTGGGTAAATATGCATTTTCTTTTAAATCTATCACTGAAATCACAAACTTATTCACAAAATTTGTAATAATTTCCTATAACCTGGAATTGCCACTCTTACTGCGGTGAGGAGAAAGGTGACAAGGTTTAAAGCAAAGCAGAGATTTTAAAAGTAAACTCAGTCATGAGCCAGGTTTTACTGCCATTTCTAGAGCAAAGTGGTTAAAAGGAGATGCAAAAGAATATAAAGAACTAAAAATGGGTCAATACTTGATGGATATACGGTCCCCGAACATTAGTTGTCAGGCATTGCTGATGATGAGTCTCTCTGATATTGTTTTGCTACAAACTCTTTTCTTCAAGATCAAGCGAGGGTGGGAGGCAGGTGGAAGATGCGGAAGATCACTTAAGGCTACTGAAAATAAAGATTCATCTATCTCACAGATACGATTCATGACTAAGGATTTGACAGGAACGGTTTGCTTCTTAAGATGCCAAAAAGCACAACTTTACCTTAGACTTCCAGGGTTGTATGTCTACCCTTAATGTAAGCGACATGTACATTTCAAACTTTCCACCTACTAAAAGATTATAACTCTAAAATAAAAAAACCCCGGAGTATAGACTGTCTTTCTATAGCATTTTTAAGTCTTAGTTTTGCATCATTCTTCTCCTTAAAAGGCTGTTGGAATAGTCGGTGATTAGTGCAAAGATTAAAGCTGAGCAGAAGAACTGGTACAAAACCATGTGCAAGCTAGAGAGGTACAGAAAAATGGAGTGATATAAAACAATAAAATCTGGACCGGATGTACTCACTCATCACTAGACACGTTACATGATTAATCACTTGTCCTCATTGTAACAACGAAGCCAGGAAATCCACAAAACCTCAGTATGTATGTAATAGTGCATTTCTAGCTAACAAATTACAGCTATCCAACTACAGAAAGCAGCACGGACTACATTTACTATAATTTAACATACTGGCCTTTCCTGAAAACCTGGCAAAGTTTGCTGCCATGGAAGCCCATAGCATCAAAACTATATATTTCAAAGAGGGTAAAAATTTGAGCGTTTACACGAGGTTCAGTAAGAAAGACAAAGATGGCTCAGGGCAATTCGTATGAAGTAGTTCATTGTGAAGGTGCTTATGATGGTCCAGCTAGGCCAAGACATCCATTGCTAACCATCAAAACAGAGCAAACGCTATAAACAGGTTGTGGTGGCGTTACCTGGAGCCAAAGCATAAGCCTGGCTGCCTTTCATGTCAAACCACTGACCAGCCCTACTGCCGTTTGGAAAATATGGCTGACATCCGATTGTGGGCCACCCCATGAGGTTCACCAAACCACCAGCAGCAGAGTGGTTATGCTGCTTTCTTCAGAACATTTTTGTGGCTTTCTTGAGAACACAGTCTTTCTCAGGTGAGTAGCGCAGCCAGGACGGTTTTATCTCCTTGTTGCCAGTATCTGTGCTTCAGTATCATTCCAAAGGCTCACCCGTATGGAGAGCGTATGAAGAACCATTCTCTGGAGAGGCTGCAGGCATCACAACACATTTTAAGGCTAACGAGGAGCATTTCCTGTCTGAACTCCCATACAACAAGCAGGAAACAGCACCCAGTTTTTTATATAATTCTACTTACAGTATTTTTTATTTCTTTCAAGCATAACTTAAGAACATTTTTACCTTTTAAGCTGCAATTCTGTGGTAATCCATAACCAATACTTCCTCAACCAGAGAGGTTGCAATTCTGAAATGAGTACTTCAGTTTTCTCAGGAGGTGATTAATTAGCTGTTGAATTAGATATGTGCAGCTCAACTAATCCATGACCAGCTCCTAATATGCCTGTTAACATCCATCTGCCACACATCATCCTCTGCTCCTGATCTGTGTCCCTGGAGCCTCATCAATCAAATCCAGCTTGGCAAGAGACTCCTCCTTCACATAGACAGAGAGGGAGACAATTTCCACCAGCTCCCTGTGCAAAGGGCAGTAAGTGGCAGTCAGCTTCACAGAATGAGAAACGAAGAAGCGTAAGACAGGACACCTATCCAAAAAATCTTCAAGGGCCCCCATGTCAGAGCTGTGTAGAGAATTCTCTTATTCCAACCAAGCACAGTTTTACAGGCATCATGCACCTTAGCGCAGTCTTTACTGCTCTGGCTTTTATGCCAATGTTATGCACTTGAGAAAATTATACAAAGAGGGATAACATCACACGGAACTTCAGATCCTTGCATTTCTCATGTTATCTGTGGGAACTCCTAGACTTTCTGGCCACATAGCCATGGGTTTGCTACTACCTTGAAGGTAAGTCATCATCTGGAACAGGGAAAGAGACATTTCATCCTTATGACTCACCACGGAAAGGTTTCCAAAACAGAGACAGGTACTTGCCTTACAATGTGATCATCTTCCAAATTATGAGGGCTTTTCAACATCCAATAAGCTTGGGACAGTTTCCGAATGGTTTCTTGATTTGCCTACAGAGGCACACTATTTTCAAGCTTTATTAAAGAATCTGAAACTGCAAAATATTTTATTATATTTGGGAGCACAAGAAAAAATGCTAACTATTTTGGCATTTGTCAAATCCACAGAGTGCTCCTCATTTTGAAAGTCCAAAATTCTTCAGAAGAGCCCGGGATCATTGTTCCACTTAGAGAGGCGGACATACAAGGGCCCTTGAAGGGCTCAGTTTGCCTCAGGTCAAAGTGAGGCATCAGCAGAAGTAGGTACTGAACACCAGTTCACAGGCAAACTGAGAATAAAACCCTTCGACTCTCACGTATCTTGTTGGTCTCTCCTCTGACACAGTTAAGTTAGGCTGATTTTATCAACCATGTGACTGAGTCTTGTTCAGGGGCAGTTCACTGTGCACATTTCAAGAGAGAGGCTGAGCAGTGGAGGCCTGACTGTTGGCCTTCTCCTAGCTGCTATGCTCCTGACCAGGCTGGATCTTCCTAAAGGAGATTTCACCTTCTTTGAGGGTATTGGACCATCTTCAGGGTTGTGAAGTGTCTGGAGTATAGGACCTAAGGCTGAGAGACCTTTAGAAGCTAAGAGCAACATCAAACCCAAACCAGAGAAGCAAAAGGCAGACAAACTCCAGGGAGCAGGTTCGAAGGATACCACGTGGGCTCAGTGCAATCCTCAGCCCTTGCTGGAAGTTGCTAGACTGGGAAAGTGGCCTGGCTAAAACACCCCACTCAGCAAGGACACCACAACCCTTTGCAACCTTTACTCTTCTCAACATCCCAAGATGGTAGAAACTGCAAATACAAAAACAGATGTTGAATGTACAACATGACCGTGTGTTTGAACATTGGACTTGCAAACAGTTGGCAGGAAATTAATTTATGTCCAAATTAAGCGAGCTGCCAGGGTCAAGACTGTGCTATGACCACAGTTCCTTCTCTTTCTTTTTCTCCTGGTTAATTAGGTACAATTACATGAACTTTAGCTTTAATGCCCTCTTAATTTAACCATCAAAAACAGGTTCACATCTTAAGAAAGAAAATTAAAAATCAACAACAGAAACAATCAATCTTCTCATTGCTGATGTGTATTCAGATTAACGGTTATTTCCCTAATTAATTTGGATGGCTGCAGCAAGGATGAGTCCTTCACTTACTTAAATTTTATCTTAATAGTTGTGGTAAGATAATATAAGGAAAAATAAATAATTGAAAGTTTAAACACACAAACTACAAGTTGGGCATGTACCATAAGCAGTGACACTCCAACACCTGAAGTAGAAGAAAAAATATCACAAAATAATTTGATTTATGTGAACAAAATCTACCCTTACTCATTCTCTGAAACCATGTCTCTAGGAGCCTCTCAAAAGCACTTTGACCATACTGATGAGGGCCCTCCAGACTCCTTGGGGGACTTCCGACATCCACCTCTTTTATTTTCTTCAGGCAGTCACAGGAAAAGAGGTTTTGTTGAAGATGCCAGCCTCCTCAGGATGTCTCAGGCTTAACCCTTTGATGGCTCTGACCATCCTTAAGATCTTCATGTTGTAGCTTACAGCATTAAATCAGGCCATAAGCCAAGTCCCGAACCTCCTAAGCTAACAAGATGAAAAATGTGTATGATCTCTTGCAACAGAAGTATTAAATATCTCACAGTCCTGCAATGGTTAAGAGCTTGGAACCTCTCTCTGTTATGCCCAGTGCCTTTTAATTCCAACAGGTTTAGCTGTGAACTCTAATTCTTCTCTGATACATTCTGCATGGCATAAAGTTCTGCATAACAGGACAGCTGAGTATTGCCATTTCTCTTGACAAAATTTCTCTAAACAACTACATTCTGATGAGTTTCTTTCACAGTTTTGTTTCCAGAGTCATATTCTAGTTTCCTGGAGAAACAGTGTGCATCTCTAAATCTATGACTTCCAGCGTGAGGGGATAGTTCTTTGTTGTATTCTGTCCATACTGTGCTGGCATTTTTGTAGCAGCATGAATAGTATGTCTGATCTTGTGTGGTTGATCAATCCAGCTGCAACATCTGCTGAGAGCACATTATTACAGGACAATAATTGTGAAAACACATTCTCCTCAGAAACAGAGACACTGACTGTTTGCTGTTAAAGATTACTATCTGTCTAAACTGAGACCTGATGTAAGTGCGTGAGACCACCGGGATTTTGCCAGCTTTCAAAAGGAATGAGTTTTGCCATCTGTGTCTGGGAGCTGCTGTTACGCAGCGCACTGAATGAACATCCGCATGAATACTGTAGTATGTTAGAGCTACTTCAGCATCAGCTTAACAGTTACTTTCAGATCAGCATAAAATCTAAGGGTTTTGCAAGCAATAAATTGGTTTCCAAACCAAAGCAACCACAGATTACTTTCCTACAGGAGTGAAAAACTCAGCCAAAAGCAAGTTTAGCTCTTCTTCACTGCTTGATGATTTCTGGTAGGCAAGGCTCATTCCATAACCTCCCAGCTAAGACTCCCCTTGCTGGTTTTTAACCACTTCCGACAGCCAAGAATGAGAAGGCCAGAAGTCACATCAGGACAACAGAGCAGGGTCAAGAAAGAAACAGAAGATGTAGCCATAATACAAGACTGGGCGAAGGTCAGAAAAAAAGTAGAAACCAGCAACAGACACAAGTGTAGGAAAAGACTTGACAGTCATATGAAGAGGAGACTGTACAAAATAAGAGATTGGCAGTAAGTGGGTTACAGGGGTAGATGGCAGAAAAAAATACCACATGAGCACACCATTTCTTGCCTCAATATACATCTTATTCCTGCCTGAAGCACTGGAACTTCAGGAAACCAAGTCAAGTGACTTGCAAAAGTGTTCTCTTTTGCTCATTCTTTAAGTAAAAACAAACAAAACCAAACAAAAAACCTCCCAAATACACAAACATGCAAAGAACTTCACAGTCCTAGAAGCAGCAGCAGCTTTTGGAAGATGAAGGCAAGACAGAATATCTGACTACATAAAGACCCCAACTCCATTCTTCACAATTCCTGTGGAAAGGTATTGTGTGGTCATGAACTAAATAACCAGTACCTTGACCACACATGGTCTCATGCTTGTCGTGGTCAGTTCCCTTGCCCCAAACAGTCACACACTTTGTGGTTTGCCTTAACAGCAGGGGAAGAAACAGCATTTGAGTAATATGGTGCTCAATAACCAGTAAGGATAGTGCTCTGGGTACATTTCTTCAGCCTTGGCATGACTCACTTTCTGTCGCCACCTTCCAATCAGAGGCTTGGAGCAGTAACCAGCATGGAACTCAGTCACACCAGAAGCTCAGGCTAAGGAGTGAGAAGAAGGTGCGAGCAACGACAGCAGGAGATGGAGTATCACAGATGTTGGGCAAAGGCTACGGAATAGCTGGGAGGCTTAACTCTCCATTTAATACACCAAGGTTAAACAAAGTGCATGGATACTGTTCTGTGGTTGAATAAAGCCAGCCAGAACCAGACTGCTGAAAGAAAGGAAAATAAAGTCCAGGCAGGAAGAAAAAAAGCTCAGACTAGTCTTCCACATGAATATCCTCTTCTTTCCCTTCACAAAAATCTCTTTCACCACCCATCTTTTTTTGGTTGTACAGTGTTTTAAGAATAAGTTATATGTTTACTTGCTTCAGTTAACATATATTTTCTACATGATTGAATGTGAGGCATTACCCAAACAAAATCAATCTTTGAAACAGATATGGTAATGAAACCAAGAAATGCTCTTTTTGGAAGTAATCTCACAATAGAAACCTCCATTAAACAATCATTGCAAAAAAAAAAAGAATCAAGGAGTGTTATGTACACTTACTGATTTAAAAGCAACTTCAGCAAAAATTTCCTCATTCTTCAAATGAGACCCAGCTAAGACTGGTAGACTCACAACATATACATAAAAAACCCTTAAGACAGCTATTTGCAATGACAGTACTTCTAAATCTTAGAAACAGTATATGTGCACAACATCTCTGCATCACCATTTTGGGGTACATGACGATACGCTGTTTGGTAGATTTCACAACATACCAAAACACCTGAGGATCTTGAATAAGCCTATGAAACTTCATGTCTTATGACCATGTGTCATGAAGACCCACTGTGGCAGTGCAAATACCCTGATTGCTTGCACAGAGCTTGCACAAAAGACAGAGCCCCCCAGGGCTATCTGGTGCCTCGGAGTCTAGACTCCATTAACTGCATCCTGTCTGTGTGGACTGAAAATGACCACAGCTCACACTCAACCAGGGTATAAATGGAGCCCTGATGGAGAACCAGTTTGAGTTGGTTCTTCTTGGAGCAGCCGGTTGGAGACTCTCCCCTCGGATTGGGACACTGGTCGAGGATACTTCCCAGGACTCCCCTCGGATTAGGACGCTGTCCAAGTGTATCTCCCTGGGATTGAGCGACCCTCACCCTGGAGTTGGTGAGTGACCCTCTTGGTATCTCTAAGTGGGAGACTCTCCCTTGATACCAGTGACGTGTGCACACTTTGGTCCATCTTCCTTAGAGTGTGTTCTTTAGTGTTGAGGAGTCTGTTGTGCGGTAATATATTCCCAACGGACATCCGAACCTCTAATTAATTTGGTTAGTCAGAGTGCCGGGCAAAATTTCATTGCACTAAACCCACGGTTTTCGGATAGCTGCTGCTGTCTGTTCTGTGGGTGCCTGCGCGACATTATTGGCATGGTCAATGTGGGTGTCAATAGAGGAATGATTACGGTGGCACAGCTGTGCACCTTCTCCCCTGGACCCAGCATGGGCAAGGGAGAAGTGGTCCGACCCCGCGGCGGTCGTGGAAAGGCTGGAACAAAGCCCGGTGAGGTTTTGGGGTGGCACAGACAAAGGGGCCGTGTGTGCCGTCCTGGGTGCTTGTTTGGTGCAGGCCCAGGAGCGCACAGAAGTGCTGGAACCAGAAGTGTATTGTTCGAGGAGAGGATGGAGCAGTGAGGAGGAGCAGACCCGTGCGCTGTTGAAGCTCTTGCTCGCACAGATAAAACCAGCCCCCAGAGCCGCCCGAACCGACCAGTTACCCAGGGGCGCAGACCCCGAGGGTTCGGAGGAGGACACCTGGGGAGACAGCAGTGGAAACAGTTCTGGCAAAACGGAGAAGTCAGAGGAAAAGGCGGTGTGACCCGTTATTAAAACGGAGAAACGCACCGGGCCCGTGGCGGTACCCCCAGAGCTCTGTCCGCACCGCCCCCGGGTCAGGGTCCGAGCTGGACGAGCTGCAGGACAGGTTTTCGCAGAGACCCAACGAAACTGAGACCGAGTGTCTGTGGAGAGTGTCGTTAACCGGAGGGGATCGGATACTGTTCGGTGATGATGAAGCGTCAGGGTTTTGGGGTCCCGGGGTGTTTCTGAGCGATGGGCCGCCAGGCGAGCGGTCGGTCACGTCCCGAGTGGCGTGTTGGGCTGGGGGTGCGCACCCCCCAGAGCGGGGGGAGCCGGTCACCATCCGCGTTAAAGGGTTGTCGGAGCTGGCGATGGGAGGCCACAGGGCTGCCTGTGTCCGGGCCGTGTACGAGAGAGGACGGTACGCGGTGCCGGTCACCGCGCCGGTGGACCCGGAGCACCGCCGGCCGCTCCTGAAGGGGCTGCCGGACGCGTTAAAGATCCACGTCCAGGCTCTCGGAGGAAAGGTTCAGAAGGCGATAGAATGTAATCGGCAAAACCCCCAGAACCCCCCTGCACACGTGGTGACTTGGGCAGAAATACGAGGCAGTACAGTCACTTACGGGCGTGAAATGGGATGGACCGGCACGGGCGGCGGCACCGACGGGAACAGAAGAGTCCGACAGCTCAGTGACAAACCCCCAATGACCTGCCCCCCCACCGGGAGTCTGAACCCTCCCGAGGTAAACCTGGTCGATCCTACGACCCGGGAAGGAATGATCTGTGGCGAAAAGCGGTGGCGCTGGGCATCTCCCGGGCAGTGTTACACAGATCGCCCACCGACCACATCCCATCGCCGTATTGTTAGAGGGGAGGTCGGGAGAGCCGGGGGAAAGGCGGCTGCCCCCCAACCCCCCCACCTCTGCAGGACAGCGCAGTTAACCCTTTCGCGCCCCTGCGGGAGGAGCAGAACCTGCCCAGCGGCCGCTTGGGCGGTTTTGGCAATCACGGGGTGGGAGTCAGGACCCTGCAGGTCGCCCCCGCTCTGCCGCAGCCCAAAGCTACGGGCGTTTCCGCGGCAGCCAAACGAGCCATCAGCGCAGGGATTAACGACCCGGGAAAAGGCAGAGCAGACGCATCCCCCGCCCAGACAACTCTCCGGTGCGGCCAGTCCGTAAAGCCGACGGGCGGAGGCGTTTAACCATTGCCTGTAGAAAATTGAACAGGAACACCCCATCGCCGACAGCTGCTGTCCCCAGCAAAACTTCAGCAGTGACAGCAATGCAGGCAGCCGCCCACCCGTGGATGGCCACTGGAGATGTCAAGGACAGGCTTTTTCTGATTCCCCTACGGGAGGAGGACAAGCCCCAATTTGCCTTCGCCTGGGAGGGAACACGATACACCTTGAACCGCCTTCCACCAGGGTACAAACACTCCCCCACTATTGCCCACAGGGCCTTGGCTGCACTGCTTGACACGGTGACAGTCCCACCAGGCATCCTGTCACCAGGCATCCGCATCCACCAGTACAGAGGTGACCTTCTGGTGGGTGGAGACAACAGGGAACAGGTCGGGCTGGCAGCAGGGGCTGCCTGGAATTCACTGACTAAAGCTGGGTTAGATGTCCCGGCTTCTAAATGTCAAGGTCCTGGGCAAGAGCTGAAGTTCCTAGGAGCTTGGTGGGTGGCTGGTGCAGTTGCGGTACCTGAGGATACACTGTCAGCTGTTGGGAAGGGGCAAACCCCGAGGAACAAGACAGAATTACAGCAGCTGTTGGGTACATGGGGCTGTTGGAGGAAGCACATCCCTGGGTTCTCAGTGATCGCCCACCCTTTGTATGATCTGCTCCAGAAAAATAGGGCACGGCATTGGACTCCACAACATACAGAAGCCCTTAATGTCCTGAAGGATGAGCTTAAGGCTTGTCCGAGGCCAGGCCCACTACATCCACGAGACCCACTGAGGGTAGAATGGGGATTTGCAGGACATGCCTCTTACTGCGCAATTTTCCAAAGGGGCCACAGGGACGAGCGAGGCCCTTAGTATTTTCACCTACCTCATTCAAGGAGACTGAACAACGGTACTCAGGGTGGGAGAAGGGACTTCTCTCCCTTACCAGGGCAGTCACGGAAGCAGAGACGTTACGTACTTCGCAACATATCATAGCGCAAGGTCCTTTCCCTCTGCTAAATTCAACCCTCACGGGATCGCCCCCTCCTGAGGGGGTAGCCCAGAAGGCCACTGTGCAGAAGTGGTACTCCTACCTGGAAGGGGTTGGTCAGTCACTGCAACGAAAAGAGGGCCCAGTCAAGGTCTCTCAGTTACAACAACCTGTGAATCCAGATCCGGTTTTGTTGGGTCAGGCCTATAGACCTTCCCCTATTAAAGAGGCGCCTGAACTGACAGCAGGCTCAAACACCGGCGGAGTGTGCTTCACAGATGCTTGTGGGCCAGCCTGTAATGGTGAAACTACCCTCCATTGGCACTGTGCCCATGATCCTGGCAAACCCCAGAGGCTTATATGCCTGGGAAGCCCTGGACGGGGACGGGAAAACCCCCTGTATTAGTGCTCGGTGGATAATCCCCAACTTCTAACTGTGGAGCCTGGTCTCTAGACCGAGGCCAGCTTTGTGTTTTTCTACAGGATAATGGAGAAGCGGATTTCCCTGCAATGCTTCTAATAGCAATGGTGATGACCAAGACCTGGACCGTAATGTTGTGATGAAGATAGTAGGATTCACCTGAGCAACAGACTGGCATCCTTCTACCCACTGATGACATCACGGGGTGGGGATGGAACAGCACTATGACAAGCTCTAGGGACAATTATTAAACATGATGCTTTGCAGAAGACCCAGAAGCAATTGTTGCAGCACTGAGAACTGTTTGGGTGGAAAATCTTTATTATGTTGGGTTCTCTTTGTCAGAGTGGTTGTAAAATTGTAATACCTCAATGTCTGAGGAGTATGTTTTGTATATTGTTAATTTTATTCAAGCTTTTGTAAAGTATTAATGTTTGATATACAGAACTAGACATCTGCATAATTGTCTTTACATTTGGTGCTACGTTTTATAGCACTTTGAAATAACCTCATGTTCTGTTGTAAGTTTAGAATTAGCTAGAGAATGATGATCCACAGTGAGCAATAAACCTCACTGGGACTGCGCTCCCTTTTAACTTTGGAGGCAAGAGGTGACTGTACCACCACTCCAAGGAAACCAGTCGAGTTGTAACTGTGGCACGGAGTGGATTGCAGCAGTGCAAACACCCTGACTACTTGCGTGGAGTTTGCACAAAAGACAGAGCCCTCCAGAAGCTCCCGATAAACATCAGGTGCTACCCCCCAGGGCTATCTGGTGCCTCAGAGTCTAGACTCCATTAACTGCCTCCTGTCTGTGTGGACTGAAAATGACCACAGCTCACACTCGACCAGGGTATAAATGGAGCCCTGATGGAGAACCAGTTCTTCTTGGAGCAGCAGGTACTGCAGTTGGAGACTCTCCCCTCGGATTGGGACACTGGTCGAGGATACTTCCCAGGACTCCCCTCGGATTAGGACGCTGTCCAAGTGTATCTCCCTGGGATTGAGCGACCCTCACCCTGGAGTTGGTGAGTGACCCTCTTGGTATCTCTAAGTGGGAGACTCTCCCTTGATACCAGTGACGTGTGCACACTTTGGTCCATCTTCCTTAGAGTGTGTTCTTTAGTGTTGAGGAGTCTGTTGTGCGGTAATATATTCCCAACGGACATCCGAACCTCTAATTAATTTGGTCAGTTGGAGTGCTGTGCAAAATTTCATTGCACTAAACCCACGGTTTTCAGATAGCTGCTGCTGCGTGTTTTGTGGGTGCCTCTGCGACACCCACCTCAGACCACATGAAAATATTAAGCCAATCTCCCTAATATAGCTTCCAGGCAAGATGAGATAGAGGTAAACTAGTTATTACATCCTACTTGTGTTGAGATATTGAGTCGATTTCTTGCCCAGCCTCTCCTCACAGAAGCCATGGAACGCTTTACTTCATGTAACCGGAACTACAGGTTTATCTTTCAACCCAAAGACAGTAAAGGAGTGTTCTTGCATTCTTCCTGGACACCAATTTCGTTCTGTAAGAAGTACGCCATCTACTGATGCACTATGTACTATACCATTCTTCAAGCACCTTCACACAACCACTGACCAAGACCAATCTTAGCTGTGTTAGCTGAAAAGAAAAATAATATTCCGTGAATTTACAAGAAATGACAGCACTCTTGAAGCCAGTGAAATGTGTTTTATTTTAAGCCACTGCTAAAACGAGGACAAATTTAGTGCAACCTGGAGTTCATAATCTGAAAACTGAATGTTGTTAAATTACTAAAATGGCAAAACTCGTCACCATTATACAGTACAAGACCTTCATATTCATTGAGTACAGTTACATAAACATTTAGAGTTATTCAAACTGCTTTTGGTATACAATTGCATCACTAACTGGGCTGTGAATTACTGTAACACTGCACAAATAAGCAGCAGTTCCAGCAAATTATAATAAACTTTAGTATTAAATACTATTCAGACATTACAACAGAACAAAGGCCCTCTAAAACTACAACTCCAGCTATACAACAGGAATGTACAAAGATGGTACAAAATAAAGTGACTACAGTGGCTGGGCTCTGTACTTGCCTCTTCAGAGCTCAAGTACAGTAAATGCTTGACAGTAGTGGCTCTTGCTTAAAAGCCAAATTTTTTTACACTAAAATAATTACTGAATCTTTTCATTTGTTTGCAAATCAACTGTCTAAAACTAGGGGGTTTTGCATCGGTGCCAATGTTTACTACTTACTGTGTTCCCATCTCCAACAATATGTGGCTCCTTATAGAAATGGTCCCAGACGATGTTACATTAGAAAATGCAATGTTTAAAATCTGATACCATTTTTTAGAGACCTAATTAGTCTCGGAATGTAGGTTGCTGGGTTTTGGGGGTTTGTTTGTTAAGCAGTTAAGAAAAATGAAAAATTAATTTTCAAGAAATTTCCCCTTTTTGTTTTAATTAACTTCCTTTGCTAAATGCTGAAGTGCTCACTGAGTAACAAAATTTTCTTTATTACTGAAAAGAAAATTCATACATGGAGGCTAAGAAATAAAGAATTAGAATAGTCAAAAAGATGGCCAAAAATCCTAAGAAGTTTCTATCTACTACTTTTAACACATCTGTGTGAGAGACTAACATACAAATTCTTTGCCACAGAATTAATGTCATAGAAGTATCTGCATACAAAAAGCTTCAGTAACAAATTTAGCAATTTAAACTTGGTGGGAAGCTTCAGGAAACCTTGCTGAAGAATTACATATGAAATTATGCTCAGCTACCCACTCTGCCCTTCTACCAGTCAACAAAAGAGAACATGTATTTGCACCTCAGCAATTTCAGAGTAGACTCTCAACATCTTCACGTAAAGTTAAACTTGATAAAGGTGGCTATGAAGCCAGACTGTATTAAGGGGCTGCTTGGGCAGGTCATGATTTTCCTCCCAGCCTTGGTGCTCTTAACACCTGACCAATGTCGGTATCTTTTTCCATCATTCGCAGCAAGGTATTCCAGAACAGATATTTGCAGAACATCAGTGCTCTCAGTCCTACTGTGAATACAACACACATACATACAAGTGGGAAAAAGAGCTATCCTGGTACAGCAGGAATCCTGAATATCATGGCTGAGACTGTCTCCTCTGAACTACTATCATAAACAAGGGACTTTTTCATAAATATTTCAATGGTCTGAACACAGCAGTAAATATAAGTTATGTGTGGGTGGACAATTCTGATTATGGACTGAATAAACATACCATGTGCACAGTATCACAAAGCACAGCACAGCTATTTTGACTTTCACCTCAAAGCCTTTTAAATACTGACAATTACTTGAACATTCATTAGTTGAATTTTAGTTTACATATCTGTGTTCTTTCTATCACCTTTCAAAAGAGGAATGAAAGAATATTGCATCTTTGGATTTTTCAGACGTTTTCCAGAAGCCAAACAACCAAAGACTTATTTAGAGCTTGCTCTCCCTCAGATGCTTTCTCTGTCATTTCACAGTATTTCAGCACTGCTTGCAAGAGATCTCCAACTTTCCAATCTTTTTCTCGCAGCCTTCTGGAAAGCTAAAGGGGAGACAGGGGAACACAAAACAAAATATTTTGACCGCACATCCTGATTAACAGTTACTGAAGTTATTCTTGAAACATTAGCTCATAAGAGATCAGTTGTAATGAGTTAATCGTTATTCCCACATCTATAAAAACAAAAACTTCCGCAAGAATCAGGCACTTTTCTTTCGGGCAGTTTTCACAAAATTTTCTGCTGGAGGGAGTGACATTTTCAAATGATGTGGTGCCACAGGTATGAGGGCTGTGGTTCATCAAGACTGCAGAAAACAGGAAATTCTGAACACAAGATTAAGACATTTGCCACCCCTCCCATGCCAATACTGCACATATAAAAAGACAAAACTCAGTCTTAATAAAAGGATGTGGATTTTCCTTTCACAACATATAGTGTGGTTTGGGTAGCACAGATGCTACCCTCAATGAAAACATGTCTTCAGAGTTGGGAAATTATAACATCTTGTGGAAGAGGAAAAGGTGAGAGTTAAGTTAAACTACCACTTGGGAGCAGAGATCAGTGTAGCTGAAAACTTTTTTTTTGTCCAGGATCCAAGCAAAAAAAAAAAAAAAATTTTTTTTTCTTTTTTTTTCTTTGCTTATGTGTCAAGCTCAGCTATACAGGAAAGAAAGCCCTAAGACAAGGATGAATTTGCCAGTTTGCCCAGGAGTAAAAAAAAACATTTAAAAAAACCCAAACAACAACAAAAAAACCCCCAACCAAACTAAAACCAACACCCACACAAACGAACATTATTCTCTGTAGCTTTCTGAACAACTGTCAATGCTAGTCAATTTAGTAAAAATAATTTAGACACTTAACATACTTATTCTTTGAAACTGTAGAATTCTGTTGTCTTTTATAGTCACTACCATGACATTCTATACATTAAGTTTAAAAAAAAGTCTTAAACAGCATTCGGTGAAATATCTTCCATGGCCACAAAATTAAAAATTCATGATGTTTCTTCCTCGAGACCTGTCAAACTGCAATAATAAATTCTATTAAAAAATGAAAAGGAAGACAATCTCTCTCTGCTTCTTCACCTAGGCGATGCTCTAACTGCAACAAGGCAAGTGATGGAATTGACAGAAAGAATGTGCACATGAAAACATGTATAAAACAATCAACTTCTTGAGCAAACAATTAACTTGAAAGAGAAAAAAAATCTTCTCTAAGCCTGAGTACAATATATCCTGAACACTGAAACTTTTTCCCGGGGAAAAAATGTCTTTTCTACATAAAAAGGGTCTGAAACCTGTAGTTATTTCTGTGAATTTTAAAACAGCACAGGAAGTAAGAGTTTTATAGTCTACAACAGGCAATTTTGTAAATGGTGTTTGTTAGTTTATAAAAGAATGGTCACTTTTCTTAGGCCAGAGGAAAAGTTTGGCTAACGTCCAAAGACCTGCTTCAGCAAATACAGTATAAAACTTCCGTCCAAAGAAGATATCACCATCATAAGATGTCAGAGCTGGCAAATGGCTTAATCCTTCTCTTTTAATTTAGGGTGCAAAGTTCAATCCTGCCATTTCTTTAACTGACTGATCTGTTTCTTACTGTCAGACAAGAGAAGTAGGGGAGTTTACTCAAAATAGACACTAAGAATTCTAAAGAAGATAGATAAGATCTGATTAAAATTGAATATACATCGGGTTTTTTAACCCAGGCACTTGCACATCCACGTTGTCAGGCTTCTCAAAGAAGGCAAGAAATTTCTATTCTAGTGTACTTGTTTCTTGTTCTAGCTCTTAAAAAATGAACTTTGTTTCATAAGTACGTGTTTTTTTCTGCCTTGCTGGCACGTGTCTCCTTAAGTAAGAGTTCATAGCCAGTTGCAGCAATTAATACGTTGCCTCATACATGATAGGAGTATTTCTGTTTTTTATACAGCCACATCACATCAGTGGCTCATTACCCTGCTGTGATCAGCTAACACAAGCTGTTCCGCTCTTCCAGAACCCAACATCTGCTTATAGTGAAAATTACTGTTTTCAATGTGATCTAAAACCCAGGTTCATTCCCCACGTAACTGAGGTAACTTACCAAAAGACCTAGGAGATGATCAAAACCCCATTACCTGGCAAGAGATGAGGCCAGTTCAGATTTCTGCTGGGCTGCAGTGCCCTCTGGAGGTGCTTGTCTAGCTTTACAAGTGACAGAACAGAGAATGACTATTCCTAACGTTAAGACCTTCAGCTTGGGTCAGAAATGATTCCAACTGGGAAATGGGATGAAATAAAAAACATGTAATCTTTCCCTGCTTCCAGGCGGGGGAAAACAGCATTTCAATTCATTTTAACATAACTGTATTTGGAGAACTGAAAATTAATCTCTAAAACTAAGCGAACCAATTAACAGTAACATTTTCAGGACTGCATGACTACTGCCTGTCTGAAGGTCTGATGTTTTATCTGTAGTGTCAACTGTCAACTCGGTATCAATTTGTGACTCAAGTGTCAAGTAGAAAAATATTATAATTTTTCAGGAGTGCATACATAATAGACACTGCTATTTTCCAGAGTGCTCTTCTCAGTTTATTCTCTTATTAAGGTAGCTAGAGTGGCGTTCAGAAACACAGCCAGCTAATAATATCTTTCCTGTGTGACTTCAGGCATTGGCTCAAATAGCAGCACCACAACTTTGAAATCTAAGTCAGAGGTGGCAAAAGAATGAGAGACTGGAGGAAAAATTAGACCAAAAAAAAAGGCACCTGCCATCTATTTTTTGTCTTACATGCTATGTTGCAGTTAAGATACAGGTGTCTCTCTCACATACACGCACAAAGGAGATTACTATTAACATTTGTGGGTCCTACCACTATTCTGTCTCATCACGGCAATTCACATACGACAAGCATGAAATAGATGGATAGATCTTCAAAAGATGGCAAAAACGTCTCACGGGGTCAGAATGACTGTAATCACTAAACCCAACTCATTCGCATCAGAAGAACTTCAGAGAATGCTGGGCCAGGCATAGGAGAACACAAAAAGTGAAGTGTTTTCTTCTTCACGTTTAAGACACACACCGTAACAGAGAAGGAACACACAAATATAAGGATTAAACCCAACAGTTCCAAATAAAAATAGAAATGGAGAAAAGTATTCTTGAACTATCTTCTAGTTTATGAAAGCACATCATAACTAAAGTACAACAAAATGTATTTCTGAAATAATTCTAAATCAAACATACCAACCTCCAGAAAAGGAGCATAGGAGATATATTTCAACTTGCCAAAAAAAAAAAAAAAACCCCAAACACTAAACCCAACATTTCCCAATTTTATGGGTTATTTTAAATAAGAATGCAAGAATTCCTACTCTTGAGAGCAGATACATATACCACACAGTTACATAGGCAACAGAAAAACAAAACTAGCATTCTTTTTCTGGGATAGAAAAGAATTCTAAAGATAGATAAGATCTGATTAAAAATTGAATATACATGGTTTTTTTAACCCAGGCACTTGCACTAGGAAAATTCGCCCCAGGTCTGACCTGGACTGACCTCTACATACATTTCACACTCTTAACCCAAGTCTACAGTAAACTAAGCACCACAGGTGCACACACTCATCTAAGTTTGGGAGTCTATTTTGTCATCCTGACCTCCATGTCCCAGTCACTCTCCTCTTCTCCTGAAATGATGATTTGAGCTTTGGTAAGCACCAAGTTGAAGACTCAATACTAAATTTTGGAACAAAGAGTAAGCTTTTCCTTCCTTAATATACTGATATGCACATTTAGTTGTTTTTGCCAAGATCTTAATTATTACAAATGTACTAATAGCAACACGTTAAAGGTTTTTCACATATTACCAGGTCACAAAATAAAAATCTTTGATCATTTATCATTCTATCAACCTTGACATTAGAGACAATGCTTATATATCTGTTAAGTTAGCCTTTCATTAGCCTGGTAATGTTAAAATAATTCCTCGGTAGATTAAAAAAACAGCTCAAATGTGATAAATGCCAGATTATCATGAGCAGTTTGATGTGTAGCCACAAAGGAAAAATTTTCATGATTTTATAGGAGTAAGAAGTTTCTCTTATAAGTTTGTGACAGAAGTACTCAGGTCAGTACACATATCAAAATTTTGACCTTTCCCTAAAACACAAATTGCTGAAGTCTGATTCTTTAAACTTCCAATTTCTCTTTGGTCACATATTAAATTCGATCTCTAAAACCAAAAGAAAGGCATCTAAAAATGAAGCCATCTTATTGAGCCTTCTTTCTTAACAGCTTTGCTTGCAGTTGCTTACAGAATAAAAACATACTTAATATTTAATTAGAACCTAACTTTTTTTCTGATAAGAAAATGTGCAATTGCTAGCAAAAAAACCTGATGCAGAACAAATTAAGTTAGAAATTATTTTGCAAGACCAAGTTCTCAGAGAAATTCAATTTATAGACAAATAGTAATTAAAAAAAGCTTAAAAATGTATTTTTCAATAAAGAAAAATGCTGTAATTGCATCCTCTTTCAGGTAAAACAAGGAAAACAACTTGTGAAACAAGTTCACTCAGCTTTGATTAATACTGGTTTATGTATGGTATAATTGTTTAGCCTGGTTCTGCACAGGCTAAACAGGCTGTTCACTTTGACCTTTCAGGATTTAGGTAATGATTTTCCTCAACAACGAACACCTCATGACTGCTGAGTGGCAAATAACGTAGCAGCAGCTGGTGTACCACTTCAAATGGAAATGAAGCAAATCCTTCCCCTTCCCCACCACCCATCAAACCCAAGTACTTACAAAGACAAATTCCCTTGTAGCAGTGTCATGAAAGTGAACATCAGACACCTCTGTTTCAGAAGCTGCCAGCCACTGCAGTGCTGCTCTGAGCTGTGGGTCCACTAGAGTTGGCTCCAAATCAATATTCACTATTGATAAAGTCTTGCGTATTTGCTCCAAACCTAACAATAAAAATAAAATCATCAAATCTATAGTTCCAAATTCTTTCAAAAAAGTCTCTGTAGTTCATTGTTTACATTATCTTTAAAACTTCTATTTAGTACGCACAGATAATATGAACAGAAAAAATGCTGAAGTGCTTCTGTACTTTTACACAGGGAAGCACTTCTCATCCCATTTACGATTGTCTGCAAACATAGCTAAGTATTAAAAGACATCTAAACTTAATACCTATTCCAAATGGCAGGCATTTAACATAGCCTTCCATAAACTGAACAGCAATGGCTCTTACATTGCCCATCATCATTTCCATTTCCAACTGCTATTTTTTGCTATGTGTTCATTTAATAAATTTGTAAAAGTAGTGTTTATTTGAGAATTCTATCCTGTACAGGCAGACTGATCAGGCTGCCTCTGAGTTTTTCCAAATACCGTGCTGTTTTTACTGAAGCTTATCCAATTTTTCAACACTTCCTTTACAGCACGAGTTCCAAAAATTAATACAGTATTGAAAGAGAAGTTGCATTAGTAACACAGAGAAACTACAGTATTGTCATCTGCTGTTTGCACATTTGTCCTGGGTTAGAAAAAATGGTTCAATTTAAAAAAAATGGTTTGTTTTAAAATGACCAATCATGATCTATTCGTCCCATTTACATTCACACATCTCATTGGTTGTGAAAACTTTGGCGGGCTCTCCGTCCCTTTAAAAGCCGCATGGGTACTGGGCTTGCGGGCTGGCTTAGGGGGCTTGCACTTCCGGGCTGCCTGGGGGTCTCTCTCAGCGTGCTTGGCTCCATCCTACCTCTGCCTCTTTGGGGTAGCAACCATGGGAGCTGATGGCATTGCCTAGCCGTCAATCTCGCCCGAACTTTCGGATGACCCTTTTGTTCTTGGCCGAATGAAGGTGGAAGATCAGAAGTTACCTACTGCATCCATCACAGTTCATCCCTGGCAACATCGAACCAACCAAGACTCTCTGCACCCCATAGAGAAAATGATTTGGAAGTTAGAGAGCCAAGATGTCATCAGCAAGGCTCACTCACCTTTCAACAGTCCTATATGGCCTATGCAGAAGCCTAATGGGGAATGGAAGTTGACAGTGGATTATCGTGGCCTGAACGACGCAACGCCACCGATCAGTGCTGCTGCTCCTGATATCTTGGAGCTTCAGTATGAACTGGAGTCCAAGACAGCAAAGTGGTATGCCATGATAGACATTGCTAATGCCTTCTTTTCTATTCCCATAGCACCAGAGTGTAGGCCACAGTTTGTCTTCATCTGGAGGGGTATCCAGTATACCTGGAATCGACTGCCCCAGGGGTGGAAGCACAGCCCAACCATCTGTCATGGACTGATCCAGGCTACAATGGAGAATAGTGGAGCTCCTGAACATCTTCATACATCAATGACATCATTGTATGGGGTAACACAGCAGAGGGGGTTTATGAGAAAGGTGGGAAGATAATCCGCATTTTGGTGGAAGCTGGTTTGCCATTAAGTAAGGTCAAAGGACCTGCCCAAGAGATACAGTTCTTGAGAGTTAAATGGCAAGATGGAGGCCGCCACATCTCCATGGATGTGGTCAACAAGATTACAGTTATGTCTCCACCTACCAACAAGAAAGAGACTCAGGCTTTCTTACGAGTCGTAGGCTTCTGGAGGATGCACATTCCTGGGTATAGCCAGATTATAAAATCTCTTTATGATGTCACCCAGAAGAAAAATTATTTCACATGTAGCTCTGACCAGCAACAAGCCTTTGATTTAATCAAAAGAGAAATAGCACATGCTATGGCCCTGGGACCTGTGTGAACAGAACCAGAGATTAAAAACATTCTGTACACTTCAACTGGGGATTGCGGTCCTACCTGGAGCCTTTGGCAGAAGGCACCAGGAGAAACCCATGGTCGTCCTCTATCATTTTGGAGTTGGGGATATAGAGGCTCAGAGGCCAATTATACTCCCACTGAGCAGGAGATAGTGGCTGCCTATGAGGGAGTCCGAGCTGCCTCAGAAGCAATAGGCACTGAAGCAGAGCTCCTCCTAGTCCCCCAGCTGCCAATCCTAGGCTGGGTATTCAAAGGAAAGGTAGCATCTAACCACCATGTCACAGATGCTAGCTGGAGCAAGTGGACTGCACTGATTGTACAGAGAGTTAGGATAGGTAACTCTGGTCACCCAGGAATCGTGGAAGCCATCACAAATTGGCCTGCAGGTGAAGAGATAGTTACTCGTACTGATGAAGCACCCCCATATAAAGATCTCTCAGACCAGGAGAAACAATATGCTCTCTTCACCAATGGATCCTGCCCTCTTATAGGAAACCAATGGAAGCGGAAAGCTGCCATATGGAGTACTATGCACCACATTGCAGAAGCAGCAGAAGGAGAAGGTGAATCGAGTCAATTTGCAGAGGTCAAAGCCATCCAGCTGGCCACAGACATTGCTGAAAGGGAGAACTGGCCACGGCTGTACCTGTATACAGACTCCTGGATGGTGGCAAATGCCTTGTGGGGATGGCTGAAGATGTGGCAGAAAGACAATTGGCAGTAAAGGTAAGCCTATTTGGGCTGCCACTCTGTGGCAAGATATTGCTGCTTCGGCTGAAAGGCTAGTTGTAAAGGTAAGGCATGTAGACGCCCATATGCCAAAAAGCAGAGCTACCAAGGAATGTGAAAATAACCACCAAGTGGACAAGGCAGCCAGAGTGTGCCAGATAGATCTGGACTGAGAACACAAAGGTGAATTGTTCCTTGCTCGGTGGGCCCATGACTCTTCTGGTCACCAGGGAAGAGATGAAACCTACTGATGGGCTCGTGACCGAGGGGTGGATTTAACCATGGATGCAATTACCCAGGTTATTCATGACTGTAAGATTTGTGCTTCAATTCAACAGGCCAAAAGGTTAAAACCTTCATGGTACAGTGGACAGTGGTCAAAGTGTAAGTATGGAGAAGCCTGCCAGATTGATTACATCACTCTCCCTCAAACTCGCCAGGGTAAGTGCTATGTTCTGACAGTGGTTGAAGCAAGCACCGGATGGCTTGAGACCTATCCCATGCCTAATGCCACTGCCTGTACTACTATTCTGGACTTTGAAAGGCAGATTTTCTGGGGGCATGGGACTCCAGAAAGAATTGAGTCCAATAATGAGACTCTGATGGAAGTGAGTCTCATTTGAGTTTTTGAGTCCATCAAAAACCATCTGGTGGCCAACTGGGCCAAAGAATATGGTATTGAATAGATTTATCACATTCCATATCATGCATCAGCCTCTGGAAAAATAGAACGTTATAATGGCTTGCTGAAAACTACCCTGAAGGCAATGGGTGGAAGAACCTTCAGAAACTGGGATAAACATCTGGCAGAAGTCACCTGGCAAGTGAACACAAAGGGATCAATCAATCGAGCCAGCCCTGCCCAATCAGACCTTTTACATACTGTAGAGGGAGATAGAGTTCCTGTGGTATGTGAAAGTAATCTGCTGGGAAAAGCTGTTTGGGTTTCTCCTGCTGCAAACCCAGACAAACCCATCCGTGGTGTTGTCTCTGCCCAAGGCCCTGGACACACCTGGTGGGTAATGCAGGAACATGAAGTCCACTGTGTACCCCAGGAATTTAACCCTGGCTGAAACACCCTGAACCAGAGTCTTATGTTGTTAATTCCTGTATAATGTAATGTTTATAGAGATGTGCATAACGAATATGGTATGGGACAAGGGGTGGAATGTCCTGGGATAGAAAAAAGATTCAATTTTTAAAAAATGGTTTGTTTTAAAATGACCAATCATGATCTATTCGTCCCATTTATGTTCGCACATCTCATTGGTTGTGAAAACTTTGGCAGGCTCTCCGTCCCTTTAAAAGCCACGCAGGCACCGGGCTTGTGGGCTGGCTCAGGGGCTTGCACTTCTGGGCTGCCTGGGGCTCTCTCTTGGGGTGCTTGGCTCCATCCTGTCTCTGCCTCTTCCCCCATCGGCTGAGACCTGTCTCATAGAATCATCTGGTTGAAAGAGACCTTTAAGATCATCGAGTCCAACCTTTTACCCTGCACTGCCAGGGTCCCTAACCATGTCCCTCAGCGTCACATCCCACACGGCTTTTAAACACCTCCAGGGATGGGGACTCCACCACCGTCCCTGGCAACCTGTTCCAATGCTAAGGACCCTCTGTGTAAAGAAATTTTCCTGATATCGAACCTAAATTTCCCCTGACACAACTTAAGGGCCATTCCCTCTCGTCCTGTCACTCGTAACATGGGAGAAAAGACCGACCCCCACCTCCCTACAACCTCCTTTCGGGTAGTTGTAGAGAGCGATAAGGTCTCCCCTCAGCCTCCTCTTCTCCAGATTAAACATTCACAGTTCCCTCAGCCGCCCTCATAAGACAAGTGTCTCTAAACCCTTCACTAGTTTCGTTGCCCTTCTCTGAACCCACTCCAGCACCTCAATGTCCTCTTGAATTGAGGGGCCCAAACTGGACACAGTACTCAAGGTGTGGCCTCAGCAGTGCCGAGTACAGGGGAACAATCACTTCCCTGCTCCTGCTGGCCACACGATTGCTGATACAAGCCAGGATGCCATGGCCTTCTTGGCTGCTTGGGCACACTGCTGGCTCATGTTCATCGGCTGTCGACCAGCACCCCCAGGTCCTTTCTGCTGTGCAGCTCTCCAGCCGCTCTTCCCCAGGTTTGTAACGTTGCCAGGGGGTTGTTGTGGCCCCAAGTGCAGTACCTGGCGCTTGGTCTTGTTGGATTTCATACAATTGGCTTCAGCCCATCAATCCAGCCTGTCCAGATCTCTCTGTAAAGCCTCCCGACCCTCAGGCAGATCAACACTTCCTCCCAACTTAGTGTCATCTGCGAACTTGCTGAGGGTGCACTCAGATCCCCTCATCCAGATCATTGATAAAGATGTTGAAGAGGACAGGCCCCAATACTGAGCCCTGAGGAACACCACTGGTGACCGTCCGCCAGCCTGGATTTAGCTCCATTCACCACCACTCTTTGGGCCTGGCCATTCAGCCAGTTTTTTATCCAGTGAAATGTACACCTGTCCAGGCCATAGGCAGCCGTTTCTGCAGAAGAATGTTGTGTGAAACAGTGTCAAAGGCCTTGCTAAAATCCAGGTAAACAACATCCACAGCTCTTCCCTCATCTACTAGACAGGTCCTTTGTTGTAGAAGGAGATCAGGTTGGTCAATAGGACCTTCCCTTCATAAACCCATGCTGACTGGGCCTGATCACCTGACATCCTGTACGTGCCGCATGATTACACTCAGGATGATCTGCTCCATGAGTTTCCCCGGCACTGAGGTCAGACTGACAAGCCTGTAGTTCCCTGGGTCCTCCTTCCGGCCTTTCTTGTAGATCGGCGTCAACATTTGCCAATCTCCATTCAGCTGGTACCTCTCCTGTTAGCCAAGATTGTTGGTAGATGAGAGAAAGTGGCTTGGCGATCATCCCCACCAGCTCCCTCAGAACTCTTGGGTGGATCTCATCCGGCCCCATAGACTTTGCACACTTTAAGCTTTGTAGCAGTTCACTTACCGTTTCCTCTTGGATGGAACCTTGCTAATGCTCTCCATCCCCACCGTCTGGCACTAGAGGCCATGCACCCAGTGAGTTGGTCTGACCATTAAAGACTGAGGCAAAGGCGGCATTGAGTACCTCAGCCTTTTCTTCATCTGTAGTCACTATTTCTCCCATTGCATTTAGCAAGGGATGGAGAGTCTCCTTAACCCTCCTTTTGCTATTAAGGTATTTATAGAAACTTTTTTTATTGTCTTTTATGTTAGCGGCCAGATTAAGCTCTAGCTGGGCTTTTGCCTTTCTAATCTTCTCCCTGCATAATCTCACAGAATCCTTGTAGTTTTCGTGAGTGACTTTCTTCAGTAGGGTCATACACTTTCTTCTTCTTCTTGAGCTCTAGCCAGAGCTCTCTGTTCAGCCAGGCCAGTCTTCTGCCCTTCCTGCTCATATTGCAGCTCACCGGGATAGCCTGCTCCTGGGCTGTGAAGATTTCCTTCTGGAGAATTGTCTAGCCTTCCTGGACCCCTTTGCTCTTCAAGACTGCCTCCCAAGGGACTCTGCCTACCAGTCTCCTAAAAAGGTTCAAGTCTGCCCTCTGGAAGTCCAAGGCAGCAGTTCTGCTGACCCCCCTCCCTCCTGCTCCTAGAACTGAAAATTCTATTACCTTATGGTCACTATGTCCAAGACAGCCTCCAACCTTCACATCATCCACAAGTCCTTCTCTATGGGCAAACAACAGATCCAGTAGGGAGTCTTCCCTGGTTGGTTCCCTCACCAGCTGTGTAAGGAAGTTGTCTTCAACACACTCCAGGAACCTCCTGGACTGCTTCCTCACCGCTGTATTGAATTTCCAGCAGATATCTAGTAGATTGAAGTCACCCACAAGAACAAGTGGCTGTGATCTTGAGACTTCTCTTAATTGTTTGTGGAATATTTTGTCTACATCTTCTTCCTGGGTGGGCAGTCTATAGCAGACTCCCACTGTGACGTCTGCCTTGTTGGTCTTCCCCTAATTTTGATCCATAAGCACTCTACCCTTTCATCACCATTGTTAATCTCCAGACAATCAAAATCCTCCCTAACATACAGAGCCACTCCCTCTCCTCTCCTGCCTGGCCTATCTCTCCTGAAGAGCTTGTAGCTATCCAGTGCAGCACTCCAGTTGTACGTATCATCCCACCAGGTCTCCGTGATGGCAAGACTATATCAGAGTTTTCCTTATGCACAATGGCTTCCAGCTCTTCCTGTTTGTTGCCCATGCTGTGTGCATTGGTGTAGAAGCACTTCAACTGGGCTAGTGATCGCTTTGCCTTTTCCTTACAGGGAGAAGGCCTGACTCCTGCCTGAACTTTCCCTGTCACTACCTCAACTCCTGGCACACCAGTGACCATTGTGGCTATCCTATCAACAAACACATTGCCATCAATCCCCACTGGTGCAGGCATACTCAAGTAGCTCACTGGAGTGCTGTTCTGATTAGCACTGGTGTGCAGCTCTTAGGTTTAGTCCTAGCATGCCAGAGTTTATCCCTTCCCCCCTCAAATTAGTTTAAAGCCCCATCAATGAGCCCAGACAACTCCTGTGCAAGGCTCCTTCTCCCTTTTTGAGATAGGTGTACCCCATCAGATGACAGTAAACCTGGTGTGGTATAAATCAGCCCATGATCAAAGAACCCAAAGTCCTGCTGGTGACACCAGGCTTGGAGCCAGGTATTGACCTGGTGGGTCTACTGTTTCTTCCCTCCTCAGTTCCTGCCACTAAGGGACTGCGGAGAACACCACTTGCGCTCCTGATCCCTGATCAGTCACCAAGGGCCCTGAAATCTTTTTTGATTCTTTTCAGGCCTTGCCTCTTCGCTGACCGGCAACTCCAGCCCTGCTGCTTGGACCCTCGCTGCTGCGGCTTACTGCACCACCCGCTCCGCACGGGACTGCCTTTGCTGCTCTTCCCCGCCCCCCTACGGGACTGCCTTCCATGCTGCTGCCGGTGCGTCCGGAGCTGGCGGTTTTATTTCCTTTGCTGCCTGGACCCTTATCACAGCTTGGCTCTGCTCACTGCGTTTGCTGCTTCCACTTGGCAGTACAGCATTTGCTCCAGCCACCGCGGCTTCTGCTCCGCTCCCGCGAACCCACCGACCAAGTGGCTGCCGCCGCCGTTTTGGAAACTGCTCGGTGCTGGTTTTTTGTCCCTTTCCCTTTTGTTTCCCTGACCACGTTTAACCCTCGCTACACCAGCCCCTATAAACCTGTTAACATCTCATTTGTTTTTCTGTATATAATATTTGCTCTAGTGTTATTAAACTTGTTTTAGTTTCCCAAACTTAAGAGGTGCCACAATTTTTTTCTCTCTTCTTATCTGTGCTTTTAACCCTTTCTCAACTGGAATGGGAGGGAGGTTAATTAGAGAAAGAAAGAACACGTCCCGAGATTAGCATACCTTGACCAACTGGTGACAACATTGATTTTCTGTATCCAGCTGTCACAGTAATCACAGAATCACAGAATGGCAGGAGTTGGAAGGGACCTCTGGGGATCATCTAGTCCAATCCCTTTGCTAAAGCAGGTTCGCCTAGAGCAGGTTGGACAGGAATGTGTCCAGGTGTGTTTTGAGTATCTCCAGAGAAGGAGACTCCACAACCTCTCTGGGCAGCCTGTTCCAGTGCTCCATCACCCTCAAAGTAAAGAAGTTGTTCCTTATGTTCAGATGGAACTTCCTGTGTTCTAGTCCTTTGTCATACTCTCAGAACAAAATATTCATATGCATAGTGCTCTCCAAGTTGTTCTTGGAGTCTCTACTTCCAGACTACTAGACTTAAGCTAAAATTAACTGGTGGAATTGTCAACATAAGCATGCAGCTGGTGGATAGTATCTGTTATCGTTATAGGAAGAAGAACCAATTATAAAAAACAATTATTGCACGTAGTGGATGGAAAGCATTGTGGTAATGTATCACTAAAAATTTTGTTATATTTTTTTATTTTATAAAATAGATGTATATTTGGTAATAACAAGGCTTTGTTTCAATTTTTTTGGCAAACAAGGTGCAGCCAGCTTAGAAAGAGCCAGATACTTCTAGGTATGACATGAACAGAACTTCCAAATATACAAGACCAGGTACAAACATTTTTTACTTAGAATACTATTTAAATGGTCCTACAAACAAAAGTAACAAAGAGTCTTTTCAAAACAATAGTGTCATAGTGAAGAAATTACACTGGAAAAATTTAATGAGAAATTCTTAATGCAGTATAAAGCAGTCTGTTGCACTACAGGAGATACCTAAATTGTGTAAAGAAATAAAATCAAGCACTATCTTAATTAAGCAATTTGACCATTTGATGCTAGAACTTTTAAAGTTGAGACCAAAAGAAAGCAACAGTATATTGATAACATAGATGAAACATACAGAGAAGAAAATATTTTAATTATTTCTGAGGAAAAAATACTCAATTTAGCTTAATTTATAACCTCATAACCTTATAGTCAGATCTGATTTAAAAAAAAAAAATTAAGAGATGTGGTTCATTTCCATACATTTTTCCAGGAGCATAAAAATGGAAAGAAAAAAAAGAAATAACCACACATCTTTCTGCTTACATCAAGACTCTCTGAAGATGTGCAATATGGCTGAATAACCTCTCTAAGTACGTAGCAGAGGTTTCTTGAAATGCTTATTTCATCTTCAGAATATACCAACACAAAGAAAAGCTCTGTTACAACTTGCTCTAACATCAGCTTATCTTTAAATCAGCCTCATACACACTATCTTCAGGCTGTTCTCATGTGAGTTAACAACCTTTGGCACTTCAGACTGGAACCAGAGATCTTCTACAAACTGGAAAGCTGTAACAAGATTCTGGATAGACCCTTTTTTATATTTCACTAAGAAGAAAGAGATTATAGCAAATGTATCGAATACAAGTCTTTTTCACTGTTTCTCATGACTCCTCTCCCAAAGCTAACATGGCCAGTTGCAGTAACTTCTGCAGTATCTCGAACATAGCCATGCAGATGCATTGTCACGGCTCCTTACCAAATATTTTACAAAGAAGTTATTCTATGCATATAAATTTACGCTTTCAACAAGCTGATCAGGAGTCACTCCCTTACATTATTAAGTACATGCGTGAGCATCAGAGAGGAACATTTCCCAAAAGCTGTAAATTTCAGCGGATTTAGAGGTGTATGTAGGGTATTACTCTAAGAATATATTCTGACACTTGACTGACAATGTTATGACATATTATGATGAACAGGGATAATAAGGTTGTCATTTCGTTTTGCGGACTACAGAAGCAAAGAATTGACAAAATAATTAATGTTGAGTGCACAAGTCAAAAAGAGCAGCATGTGCTGGAATTAACATTACCTTCTAGAGCATCTTTGCAGTCTTCATCTTTATCTTCTGTTCCATCACTGTATTTTAAACATAAAATAAAAATATTAATATAATCTAGTATATGCACAATAGAGGTAGTCAATCCTAAGACTGTAATGAAAGTTAAAGGACAGGAAGATCATAACAGAATTAAGAAATGATGATGAAAAGCAGCTTTGCTTCTCACACCATTTCACGTTAGAAACAGATATATCATTAACTTCACAAGATTTGCGCTTAGGGAAAGAAAGGATAATAGAGAAACAAGAGACGGGTGTTACAATGAAGAATTGTAATATGAAGACATTTTAAAATAAGAAGAAAACTTACTGATATTAATTAAAGAGGACAGTTTAGTTTTGCTTCATATGTGAAAAGGTTGAGCCGTCTTATGCCACAGGTATGAACAGCTATAGGTTATTCAAAACTGTAAGTCGTAAGTGTTCTACAAAAATCAATTACCAAGCAATTTGGAAAGTTTCCACAAGCTAAAGGAAAAAACAGAAATCCTGTAGGAAGCAAGCACTAGTTTGCATGAAAAAGTAAATCTAAAGACTTGTAAAACTGCAAGCAAGAACATGCACAAAAGGGACCTTTCATTTTGCAAGCAGAACACATTCATCAGTTTAGCACAGCAAAATTTAACCATTCAGTATGGATTAATTAATGAAAAAATCATATTGTGATTAAGTGAGAAGAGTGTGAATAATGTATCAGCATAAAAAAAAAAAGCACTGTATTTTTATTTTCCAAAATGATGATTTCATGCATTAATTATGAGGAGCCCATCTGGTTTATATTTCTCAACTCAACTAACCTGTCTGATGTTGGAAAGGATAAATTCTCCTCATACATATCCCCTTCTAAACCAAGACTGCTCCAGCTACTGCTGTTACCATTACTGCCAGGAGAAGAAGAGAACACAGCTGAACTGGAAAAGAACAATAGCTCAAACTAGAACCTTCAATTTCCTCAGAGCTGTTTTGTCAAGACATTTAATGCAAGAGCACTGAAAGTTCCTAAACAGGTTTGCTGTAACAGAGTACAAACATGACTGTCACTGCTATTCAGAGCAGCAACGTGCACCATAGTGCAAAACCAGTAAGTTCCAGCACACAAGTGGAAGTATTAGTTTGTACTCATTAATTTTCCAGATCAGTGCCAGCAGTAATTCTGCCCTCAAGTCTAAGCACATCACTCGTTATTTACACGAGCTCAACAATTTCAATATGCTTACTCACAGGAATATGGATTACAACTATAATACTTGCTTAAGGACTAGCTAAGAGTTCATAAAATCATACATTGTGAAGACAACTGCACAAATAACATCCTTCCATCTCATTCCAAAAATCCAGTAACGATCTCCAACAGCCTGATGAGAAGGAATTCTTAGAGCAAACCATTATTTAATTAAAATTCTGAGTATTGTTCTACAAGCTGATCTTTTAAAAATAGGGGGATTTATAGATCAGTGAAAACAATACTAAAAAGATTACTTAATTCACAGTTCATAAACATACTGCATTTATTGCATGACTACATTGAAGCCAATGCAAAGAACAGAACAATTTAATCATGTCCTTACACTGGTACATTTTAGGCATTGTAATTAGCAGGGTTTGTTAAGCCTGTGCTTATGTACTAGACTGAGCTACTCATATGATTAAATCTCTGTTCCCCAACTTTGTATCTGCCTCAGAGCACGTCTGGAAGCCTTCCAAGAATAGGATTTCAAGATAACCAGCATTCTTCAAGAAAGCTAGATTGTCTACTATAGATGGTATGACAAGCCACGGAGTAACTCCAGAGAAAGGTGCTTTCTTCACCTAAGTTTTGTGTGACTGGAAAGCTCTTCTTTACCACTCATTCCACTCAAGGCAAATAGTAAAATTTAAAACCGCAAATGGTGGAAAGAAACATTTCAAGAGACAGACATTAATCTCTTTCAAGAGTCTCTCAGTAACAGTATCACCTATTAGCGTGCTTTGCTTTCCAGTATGACTGCTTGGATCCCAATTTCAAAACAGTAACAGCAGATTAGCAAGTCTGCAATATGAACACACCCTAACAGGAAAAAAAAAAATTAAGAACTTGCAGGTGCTTTGTTCAGCTCATTGTTTCTTATTTAGAACACGTGCAAAGATCAAACAGTTCTCTCATTATGTAAAAAAAACAAAGAAGAAAATTAAAGATCAGAAGCTTCCAAAAAAACAAATTTGATTTGCACAGAGAATGAAAACCTGGTCTTTAGAATGTTTCTCAAGCTACTGTATGAGACTATCACAATATATATGAAGCATTAAATTTGGTTTGAATTACACGTATAGAAAAGATTTCATATAGCGTATTGATACCAATACTTTGCACTCAAACAGCCTCTTTCACTGAAAGTTATAGATGCATAATGTAAGTGGAGGTAAAAGCTGCCCCAATCCTCAGACTAAGGGACAAAGTATTTGCAATCTAACAGAATGACCTCATGCATACTACTATTCTGATTAGGTAAGAGATTAATATATTTTACAGAGGTCAAACTTGGTCTGAAATAATCATATATATTGAACCACATGATTAAAATGCATAGCAATGGACGAGACTTTTTTGTAATGTGACCTTTATTTTGCTTTAAGATGCCAAATTAAGTCTTGAAAATTAAGTCCTGCAACCACAGAACAAGCAATAAACAAAGGCCTTACAATGCTTCTATAATGCTTCATGCAGCTCTTCAACATGAGCCAGCAGAAGAATTATAAGAAAAGCTTTCAACTTTTACATATATACTGTATATATGGGAAATATAACTCAGATCATCTGCTTTGAGATTCTGCATTATGTACATACAAAGGCAAGAGGCTTCTGCTCTGAATTATAACCTAACCTGGATGCTCTGATTCATCCCCTGGAAAAGCCTATATCTATGCCTATACCTTTAACTATAGAGAAAGGTTAAGACTATTTTATTTCTAAACTTAAGTTGCTAACATTAGGCAAGAAAAGCAGAAGATACAAGCACTCCGCTGCAAAACTAAATTTATGAAGCCTGTTAAAGAACTGTCATTCCTATTTCCATTCAAATGGAACTGCAGAGATCACGTTTTGATAAGTCTTTCCAAGTTGCCTTGCTCCCTTGTTTACGCATAGTTTAATCTCCTGTGAAGTACAGAAGTACAACTTTTATATTGTTTTGAGACACAGAGGGCATGTACTGTTTCAACAGAGCTACTACAAAAAAATGTCTTTTTTCTCCTGAAGTAAAAGCAAAGCAAGGTAAATTGAACTGGACCACTGCAGCTTGTATCATTGTCTTGTTTTCTGGGGATTGTGATCTTGTGTTATTAAAAAAATTTCAACTACCTTTAATGGAATTAGGTTTATCGGTGTGAAGATAATTCCTAAAATGTCAGTTATACGAGTCTTAAGTACCAGTATCCACTGTATCCAGGCAAACAGCTTGGAAAATACTGGGGAAAGGGAGAGGTCCTTCCTGACCAAGTAAAACTTGCTTAATGTTCACTATGTCACTTAATTATATTCTACCAGCACTACAAAAAAATTGGTCTAATGATATCCAGTACCTCAAAGATGGTACAAGCAAGACTACTGACAGGTGCTTAGACACAAGGAAGCCACTTGCATTAAAAGCGAGCTGCCAGGGGAGCAATACTATCTGATAGTGGATTTAATTGTTTCAAACTGACATGGGTTACATATAATCAGCACAATATTCTTTAAAACAGATGGCCCTAACCATAAGGAATAATTAAAAGAAAAAAAAAAAACCTAACACAACAAACCCCCAAACTTTCAACTGTTGTAACGGCATAATGAATGCCCCTTCTGTGACTGGATGGCATTTTCCTGTTTAATAAACCAGTTTATGTTAAAAAGAGGAAATAAAAGCAATAAATCTTCATCATTGCTGGGCAATTTTTTATTTCCTTAGAAAAAGCTAACACTGTTCTACAAACGATGTTATTACTGAACCTTGTTTCGTTACAGAAGGTGGTGTGTCCCCCCCATCTTTTTACTCAGTGCAATAACCCCAGATCCTGTCACTTCCACCTGCTAGAACTCCACAAGAGAACACATGTGCTGTTACCAATCCACAGTTACATTTTGTAAAACTAGCTGATCAATTTGCGCAGGCCAGTTTCTTCTGCCAACACCCCGCTATCCAAATTATGCCTCCTCTTCTCTGAATAAAATGCTAATTTAGGTCATTCCCCCTCTAATGAGCCACAGATTTTCTTTAAGTTACAGAAATTTCTTTCTTTTCATTTAAATCTGTTATGGGGATAACAAACAAACAAAAAATACAACATGGGCAGTACAGGTCCAGCAATTTTTTTTTTTAACACTTTTTTTTCCCCAGCATCAACTAACCTATGTTTTATTCAGTATTTGTAACTGCCAATATGCTGAATATTCTTCTGCATAGTCTGAATTTCATCATGTAAGTCTAATCCATTCTGACTCATTCAACAGATGATGTTTTATTACAATAACTATGTATTCTCTTAGAAAATTATTCAGTTGTATGAGTGTTATAGTAGAGGTTTGATTAAAATATTTAGTTAAACAAGGTATGAAGAATATTGTAGACATTTAAGTGAGCAGTTTCACTTTGGTACCAAATATCCATATTTGTACATTACATGAGGAAGTGTTATCACCCTTATTTTCTTTAATCTCAGTGATGCTAGAAGTACTAACTAAAAAGAAAAAACCTCTCCCCCATTTCTGCTATACTTTACAGAAATGCTGAACTTTCTACAGTAACATAAGAGGTATAGCAATCATAAACTCATTTCTCATATATTAGTTGAATATAAGTTTTGGGCCACAACTCTACATTTAATTTTTTCCGGTAACAGGCAGAGACATGGCAGGTTTTTAAAATTCCCATTCTAATCTTTGTTAGTTATCAATCAGCCAGGGGAAGTGTAGTGAGAAGCTCTGCGGAAAGAAGTTACTACCCTGAACAGGTAAGTTCCAATATCACACACTTGTAAGCTCATGGTTAGTAGTACAGAAATACTGCACCAATATCAGTTAGGAAGCTTATAAATTCAAGTCCCCAAAAAGACAAAAATAACTGTTAAAGCTCCTCGTGCAAATTAAGCTTACGTTTCATATATTCTTGAAAAGTAGTTATTACATAGAACACATTCTGAATGATTAAGTTTTAATATTTCAGAGCACAACTTAGTATTTTCAAGTTGTATTTCAGACACACTGGTTGTTTTTAAAACACCTGCATCTTTTGCTAATACTTAAATTATATATGTAGAATTTTACTTGATGTGACTCCTTGACAAAGACAATGCATACTCCACATATTTTATGGAGTGTATAGCATGAACATTTGTGGGCAACGACACTTTGAAAGAAAATACAAACTAATACTAGAGCCACTTTTAATAAAAAAATAATAGTGTGTTGAAGACAATAATCTTTTCTCCCCTAACCCCCAGAAGAAACCAACTGGATGCCAAGTTATTTGATGTCAAGATAACTGTTTAACTGTACTAATATGTTTATAGTTACCTGTCACTGAGGTGAAGAAAACTGCTGCTCTCATCAGGATGTTCATCTTCAAAACTTAGATTGGACCAGCTCCCAGTGCTATCATCACCAATACTAAGACTCATCTGCTGGCTAACAATAGATTCAACAGAGTGAAATCCTTCTCTTCCAACAGAGCTAAACAAAAATTTAAGACAGAAACATCACTGCATTTCACACCAATCTGTGTTAGCTCATTTACAGCAATTTAACACCATTTCAAACACATTAAATTCCAAGAGGAAAAAAGGGTGGGAGGGGGTGGAATTCATTAATTTGTACCCTATTCTCCACACAAGAAATAGAGCAACCAAATCAATTTGAAATTTCAACAGGCTTAGGGCAGAGATTGGAATTCTTTCACTATAAGAATTCTATTTGAAAATCTTTCACTAGAAGACAAAGGGAGTGCCAGAAATAACTCTCTGATTTGGAATATTATTTGCTATACACCACAGAATGTATTGTGGCCTTACAGACTGTACATCAAGGTACACTTTTCAAGCAGAAGCCTCACCATTTTTTAACCTGCTTACCATAGGACAGTTCAGCTGTCTTCCCCTGCCTGCTTTCAGTACAACCAGCTAGGTGGTCTGCTATTGTAGGCAAAGTTGCTTAAGTACACACTGGCATATACAATGTTAGGATTCCATTTTTTAAAAAGGTCTTTCTGTAGATAAAAATTTGTCTTTCGGCTTCAAGAAAGTGTAGCAACACATGATTTGTTCAGTATTTTCCCCTCAGGAAATAAATTTAGATTTTTTTATCCAAAAAGCAATCAAGTAAGTATGCTCAATAAAAGTCAGTCTTAGAAGACACTTCAAAAGATCCAGTCTGATAACTTCAAAGAAATTTGAACTCCTTATTAAAAAAGTTACAATATGAGAACATGCAGTTACGAACTAACTTTTAGGGGTAAACGGTGATCATCTATGTACAGATGAAGTGGTACAAAGTTCAATAAAAATGATCATCCTACTACGACCACAGCAAGCAGCCACTATAACATTCACCACTTAAAAAGCCAACCTTAACCACATCACGCTGGTAACACTTTGCTCCAGTGACTACAACTTTATGCAGACAAATACAAAGCTTGAACTGGAACCCATGTGGGTAATACAAAGGTGGGGTTTTTCCCCCCATTTTTCTTTACAGTTATACCATGCTAGCAGCAGTTCTGTTCACCACACAAGGCAGAAACATATGTATTACATATGCTTCTCAAGAAACATAAGTATTGTGTACTACACACTAGATGACAATGTAAGAAACATTTATAAATTTTGTCATAGTAAAACCGCCTCCTTGGCACTGATATAGTAATAAACAGCATCTCTTTGAACCCTGTATTTTATTGCTGTCATATTCTAACTAGGATTTTTAAATAATATTTTTAAGAAATTATTCAGAAACAACGTGTTATCTTTGCTACTGTAGTTATAGAAAAACATCACCACACTACTTGGCTCTTTTTGGCACACACTGAATAAGGACTCAAACTTGTTGTGCAAAAAGCCAGAATATACATTTTAAAACCACCTTTATGCTGCTAGTATTTATGTATTTCATTTCAAACCTTGGAAAATTTAGTTCAGTCCCATGGTGGCCTTTAGCCACTGAACATATAAAAATCAATTTTATTATTCATTGTGATGCCCTCCTAGAAACCAGAAAAAGAAACCTGTAGATAGTGTGAGGAATTCCCACACAAAAACAAAGGAAAATAAATAACACTATATATTGGAAAAAACCAACATGGTAAAGACTGCTCTTAGACCTGAAAAAGATATTTCAGGTCACTCTGATCACTGCAGAGTTTGTTTTAAGAAATGACTGCTATTTGTTGCAATTTGTGGCACGTTATTTCTTACTGATAGGCCTATCAAAAGGAAACAGTATACCAGCCTTTGCTAAATACACAAGAATTTGAAAGTCAGTTCCTTGCCTATTGTATTATTCTTTTATAAGCTAAAGTATGGTTTAGTAAGTTGTTGTATCTTAAAGTAAGGTGTTGTGAGGGTTTTTCCAATAATAAGGATGCTATCACAACACAGCCATAATCAAAATAAAGCCTTTGTACTATAAAGCAACGGCTAGTTTGGCCAGTACCAGATGTTGGTCCTCCTGACAAAAGCAAAAATAAATTACTTTTATATTTTAGCACAGAAGAGGAAATACAGGTAGGGAACAAACCTGGATTCCATCACAGATCAAGATGAACAAAACCCGTAAGGTCTATTACTCTCTACTGTAGGTAAAAATAACAGTATTTCAAGTTGCAACAATAAGATCCACTTATTAGTCACCTACTGGAACATATGCACGCTGATATAATAGCAACCTTGGTTTCAAGCTCCCACAGGGGGAAAAAGTAATCTTTTTTCTACTTGTGAACCATTTAAATATCACTGGAATAAAAAGAAAACATTCAGAACATAAAGTGTATATTTTTAAAAATAATTTAAAGAATGAAAATTCCTGCCAAGTACATATTTGTATTAGCAATCCTTCTTTTTCTGGTACAGAATGCAATAATTAAGAAAAAATTAAAATTACCTTACGTTAACTGCCTGGCCAATGTTAGTCATAGCTGATGTCATTATTTCAGTAGTAAGGCTTTCAGCAAAACTGATTCCATCTTGTCCAATACCGCTGTCAGCTGTCAGACTTGTATAACTCAGCTCTCCTCCTTTCTCTACAGCCGCTGTAGCCCCCTTGTCAGAAAACACTGTCTTCTGTTCTACATCAACGTGAATTTTAGGAATATCAAGCTGAAACACTCTTGATTTTTGACAGGCACCACCCAATCCAGAATGATGAAAATCCCTCACTGGAATGGAGGATTCTTGCTCAGGTAAATGATGAGTCGTACTTTCTGTACAGTACCGATGCTCCTTCATACTGCAGCATCTACAGACAGTTCCAGAAAAAGGAGACAGTTTCTCAGTATATGAGAGCCTATCCTCATTTTTTCTGTTTTCAGCCACATGGAGAACAGCCGACTCTAAACTCATTTCTAGAGTATCATCTGCTACTTTCCTAGCATATTGTTCTATAGTTTGAATTACGCCTTCACTGTAGCCATTCTCATTTAAACTGTCTGTACTATGATACAGTTTATGATCTGAGGAGAAAGGAAGAAATGTCCTAGAAAATCTTGTTTTAATATGATCCCCTGTGACTTCATCAAATTCAGTCTTTTTATATAGACAGGAATCTGTTAGAGACTTTGGCAAACATGCTCCCGACATTTTCAATTTCTTCCTGACATCACAAGTGATACTGTGAGCAAGGGATTCTGAAAAATGTAACAACTCTGTGCATGCTGTTCTCTGTGTGCCGGCACTCTTTTCATACGACTGGTCTTCACAGCGATGAATGCTGCTTTTCACTTGCTGTACTGCATCTTTATTCACTGCCTTGACCAGCTCCAGCTTACCATTTACCTGTGCATTTTGCCCAGGAAATGTCTTTCTGTTGTACCTCAGCTTGGTTTTTCGAGCAGCTTGCTGCAAGCCTGATTTGATAGACCTGTAAGCAAGCCTGCTGGCATACTGATCCATTAACAGTTCAGCATTACCACCTTCCCTTTTCAAAACTCGAATAATATGATCTGCATATTCGTCAGTCACACTTTCACAGCTTGGGTATTTGGAAGTCAAACCTGTCATGCCTGGACCTTGTGGTAAAGGAAGTACAGATGAATCTCTCTCCCCTAGCCACTGGTCCCGCACTGGACTGCACTGTTCTTTTGAACTATGATCTTTATCACCTTTTCTCAGATAAAGGCAATCCACCTGACAGTTAACCCGCTTCAACCTCAACAGTCTGCAATGCCTTGATTTTACGATCTTCTTGGCCTCATTGATGACTCTTCCTGCCATATCACCTGCATAATTCCATAAAGAACTGAACGGCTCTTCTGGAATATTTATAAATGCAGTAGATTCACACCTTTTGTTTTGCCTGCCTAACTGAACCTGTCTATCAGCTCCTCTTTCGTTTGTTTTACCATCTAAATGGGAAGCAGCTACTTCAGTTGCTACTGAAACTATATGGCTAGCTAAGCAGTCCGCATACTGAATTGTTTTTTCTGAATACTCCCCTTTCTCAGTGAGCATTACAGAAGGATCTTCATCTTCACTACTTTCCACTTCTTCAGAAAGCGACCGCATGAGTTTCAGCATAAATTCCTCATTTTCTAAAGAGTCACGTTCAGTTTTCAACACTCCAGTCATGGATGGATTGTACGGTGTAGAAGGTGGTGTTGCAGGTGCAAATTCCTTTGCTAATTCTCCTTTGAGTTTCTTAGATAGTTTTCTTAGGTTTCTTTCAGAACTACCTTGACATGGTAATAAAGGAGTTGGTGGGGGAGTATCAGGCATTACACAAGTATTTCCATCTTTGAGACTTGATTTATCTTCCATCTGCAAAGCGTCTTCATTACCAAACATCACTGAAGAAAAGCTACTTGCATGCAGAAAACAATCAGCCTGTCTGTAAGTCAAAGGTCCTGATGATGGTTTCTGATTATCATGGGATTTTGAGGGCTTGTTTAAGTGTGTTGCTGAGCAGCTTCCTGTGTCAGTAAAGTCCTCTAGAATAGGCCTAGCAAATGTCACCGTGGAACAAGGTGGTGGTGATTTTGAAGAAAATCTGTATCCTTTTTGTTCCTGCCAACAATCTTTAGATTCTGAGAAACACTGAACAGAATGAGTTGGAGTAAGAAGAAATTTACATGGATTATTCAAAGGCATCTGTTGCTGTTCCACTATTACAGAAACATTACTTTGTTTCTCAGCCTCTTGCTTCTTTATCATATATTGTTCTTTCCTACTGATATCTGCATAAGCCTGTGAGCTCACATTACATGCTAAATTCTCACTAGTTTTACTTTCATCCACAGACTGTTTTATTACATACTTGGCCAAGTGATCTGCAAACATATTCTTGGGGAAATCTTCACCAATACATTGCACATAAGGTTTTTTATCTATTAGTTTTCTTGTTAAAAAATCTGTATACTCTTCTACTGCTTTGGGTACTCTAGACGAGGTTATGGCTTCATAAGCTTCATTTACTACCATATCTACCATAGCTCCAGAGAAAGCATTAACACCTTTTGATCCACTTGTTAATTCTGAATTATTGTTCATTCCAGATCTGTTATTTGTTTGTTTGGTATCGTTTTGGTTATGTAAGAGTGATGGAGTACTTTCAGTACTTTGACTGTGATCTGAAGTTAGGTATATACTTCTGAAGGAAGCAACTTCCTCCTCTCTCTTTCTGCTTGTGCAAAATGGATGAGCAGAGTCTTTGCATACTTTCATATTCTCATCAGAATTTGGAACAGTGGATATTTTTGCTTTATCAGAGGAAACCTGATGTTGACAAAGAGCTCTTCCAGCTAAGGGCACAGGTATTGAACTTACAAGACCAGAGGTGCAAAATAGAGCTTGCTGTACTGTACATTCCTTCTTGGAATCTTCAATTTGCTTCAGTGCTACCTTATCACTAAAATTAGGAAAAGCTGTGGAAGTCCGTGTTGACTCTAACATACTTTCTGCACTCACGTATTTAATGTTGTCCATGGAAACACTAATGGCTGCTTGTGTTGTGAAGGTCACATCGACCTGAGATAGTTCAATGAAAGCCTCCTGAATGACAGATTCAGACAAATCTCTGGCATAGGATCTTACCACTTTGTTTTCATAATCAAATGACGAAGGCTGTGGAGCTGTAGGTGTCGATGGATATGAAAACTGGCATACTTCCATGATTCCTTCAAACACAAGTTCTTCAGCAAGGTCTGCCGCAAACCGTGCAACTGTGTTGGTAAATATTTGTTTCTTTACATGCTGCAGTTCCTTCAAAGCACCAGTTATAGCTTCACTCACCAAAAAGTTTGCTATCCCATTAATGGCACGCTCCTTCAGGGAGATTGCTCTACGTCTTCCAATCTCATAAAAAGCCATTTGAAAGACCGAAGAAGTCAACCTAGCAGCCAAATGACAAAGTGCATTGGTGCACGAGGAAACGCCTTTCTGCAGGTCTTTAAATGCACTGCCAAAACTTTTTTCAACTAATTCAGTTGCAAATTTTTGAATGCTATCTCTAATCATTAGTGACTTATGTTTAGATTTTGCTTGTTTATCTGGCTCCTTACTAGTTTTCATTTTGAGATCTGCAGCTTGACCTTTTTTCTCTTTCAAAGCAATCCCTTTGTGTTTTGAATCATTTCCTGCACATACTTGTTCTGATGAGGACTCAGAATGGAAAACAGAACCCAGTATTTCAAATGAGACACTATCAGCATACCCTGAATAACTACTATAAACTGCATCATGGTGACTTTGACGTGTCCCGTCTCCACCAAAATTAATTCGACACAAACATTCAGAAGAGCCACAGCTCCCTAGCGGACTGAAAGCTGATGATCTAATAGGGCTGAACAAGCCTCCATTCTCTTCCCCTGATGTTTTCACCGGCCGAGGCGACTCCGGGACATCAAAGATGCTGCTGTATGGTGATTCTGGTTTACGAGGAGTTGGTTTCTTTACATTGGCTGGGAGAGTGGGACGATCAAACTTGAATTTCTGAGGATTCATTGTAATACTTGTAGAAGACAGTTGTTCATGTGCAGTCCTTCTTTTCTGGTAGAGATTCCCTAGGATAACTTTACAAGAGTTTTCCAAGGCTTGTTCCAGGTCATCGAACTGATCAAAACTATCAAAAAATTCACTTACTTCTGAGTCTGAATCCTCTATACCATCTTTCACTACTGGAATTTTTGGCAGCTGAAGTTTTGCCTTCAAGCTTTTTTGATACCCTTCTTCATCTAAGAAGATGATGGGGCTTGGGCTGGAGCAATCTGACTCAGAGGATTCGGCTGGAGAGGAAGAAAACAATGTTTTACCTAAAAAATTAACACCTTGATCAGAAGGATTATATGGCTTATAGAAACTCCTTTGTATCCAAGGATCAGAAATTGAGGTTGTAACTGAATTTTTTACTGCGGACAATTCCTTAAGTCCCAAATAATCTATCAAAGTAGAAGATCTGGCAGATGACTTTCGATGTGCAGAACCCACAAGGATCTTTGAGTCAACGGCTTCTAAACATTTAGCAGGAATGGTCTGTGAAGCAGCATCTCGATGGTTTTGAGAAGTAAGGCTGCATGCACCTGAAAAGAAAAAAAAAAAGGAAAAAACCAGATTGCTTCAAAACCAAGAATTTCCACAGAACTACAGAAAACTGGGGACAGATTTTGATGGCAACTGATGGGCTTGTTATTGGTGCAAAATGCTAGCTCATCTTTCATGATTAAAGCAATTTTTTTTTTAAAATCCTAGTATACTAATCTAATCACTGACAAATTGATGGGTTTTTTTAGCACAAGTATAAGAAGATTCTATTTGATCAGCATTCAACCAGATTAGAATCTTTGCTTTAAGAGTTGATAAACTTGTGAAAAGGATAGCAAAAAAATGTTTCAATTGCATAATTGCAAAACATCAAGTAAAAAATTACTATTTATTTACATTCACTTTCTAATGAAATTCCAAGAGCCTAAATTTCAAATAACAATTGCTACAAGTCAACAGCATGCAAGAACTTACCAGCACTTTGTATCTTTGAAGGCTCATCTTCATCTAAGTGTTCAAAAGCAGTGACAAAATCATCCTCAATTGAAGAAACTGACTGATTAGTGTCATCATCATCTCCGTGGGATGTCTCTGTTTGACGTTTTTGCAATGAGTTTTCTACTGCGTATCTTATGCTTGTGGTATACTTGCTCAGCAAGGTAAATATATAATCAGCTTTGATTCTTGGGAATGAAGGAGACAGTCTCATCACACAAAACACTTCAGGAAGTTGCTTCTTGAAAAAGAGAGCAACAAAAAAACCAACCATAACAATCGTGGAATGATTTCAACTATCAGGAGTAACAAGGGATTCCTTCAATGCATTTATATTAACAGTAAACAATTCACAAGTATTTTAAACATAAGAAAATGAATGGAACAATTTGTGTAGAGTGATAGTTAAAATCACTCATTTTCATAACTTCTGCATTCTGAATAAGTCATCGCAATAAAACAAACAAATACAGGTTGTGTAATACAACCCTGACAATATGTTCTCAAGAATCTATTAAAGAATAAATGTAAAAAATCTGTAGAGGAAGACAGTATTTCAAAGCATGTTTATGCTGAATAGTACTTCACTTCATAGGATATTTGTTTCTCCAAGGTATTTTTTACCCTATATGCAACATAATTAAATTTAACATGCACAATTAGTCAGCATGGCTTTAAAAAGTTTACTTTAACAATATTTATAATTCAAAATAATACAATTAGCATAATGATAATATTGAAAATAATATTGAAATAAAAGTAATGAAAATTATATAATTAACAGCAATTATAATTGCAAATAATTTTTTAGTAAGAAAAGAGCCCACTTAGTTTTACGAACATCTGACATTCTCATAATTTTTGGCACCTCTGTTTCAAGAAGAAAAGTCTGCCAAAGAGGAAAGCTGTATCTGAGCAGAACAGAGATAGGTAACTTGGCAAGTTTCATCTTCTTTCCAACCTGGCAGTAAAAGGGACTACAGCCTAGCAGAAGCATGGGATCAGCACCATAATTATTTGATAAATATTTTCTGTTAATACATGACTTGAAAGCATCAAGTTTATTTTGACATTTTCTAACATTCATTTTAAAGAAACTGCAGAAATATAACAACATTCATACTACTGTGGCTAAGATGGCCCCAAAACAAAAGGAAGACAAGGTGTGATATGACTAAATCCTCTAAGGCCAAATACAATGCTTCGGTAATTAACACATTCAAGAAGACACAAAATTTTTACCTGATGTTTCATGACATAAGGTTTTGCCAAGGTTTTCTTTACATCTTTTAGAAATATAACCTCATTTTCTTTTAGTTTGCATATCTGGAGAGATTTCAGAGCATCTGGAAGCTCTACAGAAACAGCTGCCAACTCCTGATTTAAATATACAAACACATCGAAAATATAAAGTGAAAAAAAAAACAGGGAAATGTTAATGTTTTTTATCTCATATCCCCCCTAAATAGTAACAGATGCTGATTTTGGTAAAGCTTCTCTTTTCTCCCTTATTTCTTGCCCCATTCCCTACTTGCTCTCTTGAGCTGTAGTATAAAGCTCACGTAAACAAGCTTCAAGTCAGTCCACACTCATCTCCAGCTCACTCTTCTACCAAAAGGAATTCCACTGTTTCTCATGGGCCAGAAGAGGCTTAAAAGTCACAAAGGAGAATATTGTAAGCAGCTGCACATCCTACACGGTAGGTATGCAGCTACAAAGAGAACACTGAACTCAGCTAATAATGTGCTCTTAGTGTGCATTATTGAAATGGTGTTTTAGCCCAAAACAGGGACAAAGCACTTCTTTAAGCATGATCTTGATAACTTTTAGATTTACCTAATACAGAAAAAGCCTATGAAAGATCTATAGGGTTTTTTTTTAATTTTCCTAAACACTACTGATCCATATGGTACAGAACAGGTGTCCATCAATCTATTTAGACCAATTCTCTCTGAATTCCATCTAACTCTAGACAATCAAAGTGTTATTACCCATACTTGAAAGAATGTCTGGCACTATTATGATTTGATTAATTAGCAACATTGATACACAACTTTGAACACAAATGGATTCAGTGTTTCTGTTTTCCATTTTTAAGCAAACTATTACAGCAGTCTCTACTAAGAGTAGAAATGTGGAACTGCATTGTGAACATGTATGTTATGGACTATACTGATATGCAAATTGTACAGGAAGATTAAATCCTTAAATTCTTAAAATGGTACAGTATAACCCCACTAATTTGCTATGCTTCCCCTTTCAAAATAGTATTTCCTTATCCGACTCTCCAGAACAATATTTTAAGGCATAACCATAATACTGAGTCCTAGTCCCCCACCAGCAGTTCACAGGTAGTGGTCAATTCAGTAAAGTTTTAGCTTTGCGGATGTCAATTGTACCATATTAATACGCACAAGTCTACTAAGGAGAAGGTTACGAACCAAAATACTGATACATCCAGGTTTTTAACAAAAACAGAACAAAAAAACCCCCACAAAACTCCACAACCAACCAAACCCCTCCCCCCCAAACACCACACCCCACCCCCAAAACAAACTCACTCCCCCCAAATTAAGTAAGCTGTTTCAGACCATTCTAATACAAAGACTGACCCAGGTGGTATTTTAAATAAAACACTGATGATCATGTAAAAATAATTATTTCCAACCTTTCAATGGTATTTAAAACTTAGGTTTTTAAATGTTTGCAATACATATATTTCACTTCTCAAACACTCAAACATTCATCCATCTAAAAAACCAGGTACTAATAAGAAGATATCACCAGTGCTGAAGGACATTGTTTTCCAATATAGATAGATAGATACTGTACCTGCAAATGAGCAGTACCCATTTCTTCAGCAAAACTTATAAATGTAATCTGTAAAATAAACACATGAACATACTGAAGTACAGAAAAGAACTTTTTTCTTTCCTGAAGATATTTAAGAGTTAAAAATTCATTAGGTTTTACCATAAAGCTTCGCTCTGCTGCTACAAAAACCATACCTTGGGGTAGCATAGCTTGCTCAAACTGTAGCATATAGTCTTACATAAAGCATAGTAACGCTATACTATTAGACTTGTGAAAGGTCAGATCAAACTCAAGAGCATATACAACATTTAAAAGCCACTACAAAGAAATTTTTCTAGCAGCCTGTTGGCTGATATATACTGAGCAACATACAAAAGTCTCATTACATCTGTTAAAACAAACATGATTTTGCAAAGATGAGTGCTCATCTGTCCTTGCTTCAGACTGGATACGTTTTCCTATGTGTCCAGTTCCAGTCTGAAATCTGACCATGCTAACAAACTGTGATACATTTGAATATACTGAGGAGAGCATAATGCCAACATGTTATACAATTTACCATGTAAATTGATCAGGCCAAAACACAAAAGATTACTTAAGCCACATGTTTGCATGTAATATCCAAGTAGATAAACCCCTTAAGTAAAAGAATTAAAATATTCAATGTAAAAAAAAAAAAGAAAATAGGCCTGATGAGGCCCAGGAACCTGGAGTATATCAGAAATGTCAGCTTTACCTCAGTTTTTAGTGCTTGTGGACCTGGGAGATATTTTATCACACACTGTTCCTCTCTTCCATCTACAGGTGTGCGGTGTTGTTCAACATGAACAGACTAAAGAGAGTCAGTATTTTGTCTTACCTTCATTCTTCAGTGTCAGATCATGTTCTATTTTATATCCATTACTCAAATTTTGTTTCATACATCAGATTTCCTCTGTTCTCATTTAGTATTTCCCTAATGACAACTCAATGGGGTATCTGCATGCTCCAAAAAATATCCCAAGGCATTTATTTTCCAAACAAGGTTGTTAGAAAAAAAATTTTGCTTCCATTTTGTAGATATAGAGTAAAGCACAAAGATTAAATACTTCCACTGATATTTGGACTTAAGTTTGATATGGCTTGGATTCAATTATTTCAGAGCACAATTGAATTTTACTTATTCAAGCTCAGAGTAAATTTGTAGCAGCTACTTCCTGTTACTCTAAGGTTGGTTCTCAAGTTTAAAAACAGCAAATAACATCACTGTGCTTATAATCATTTATTATTCACTGGTTCAGCTACTTGCTTGTGCATACATAGAATCTCTGAAAGGATTCACCAAAAAAAGAGGTTTGAGTATGTTATTTTAATGTGACCAAAAAAAAAAAAATCCAAACTTTCTTTTAAACTGAAACCATACTAAAATACGAACATTTCTTCAACTCTTAAATCTTTTCTCTGCACAACATCTGCCAGATACTTCTGCATCTTTTTTATCTGTACAGTACCCACAATATGAACTTAATTTGTCCACAGAAGAGGCAAAATAGCAAACAATTTAAAGGACCTGGGAAAAAAAAACTAGTTCTCTGAAGAATATTTTGGGAGGCTTTAGGGTTTGCTGCTGCTGGGGGTTTTTTTGGTAGTTTTTTTAACAGGTGTTTGCTCTTGTCTTCTTACATGGCTTTTCCTCTTCCTCAAGACAATGATCCCAACCCTTTCCTTCTCCCATGGGATAACTTGCTGTGTGAGATAGGACAGTATGCAGGAGTCATGGCTTCGCACAAATGAAGGCCAACCAGTCCACATGTACACTGACAGACCAATAGACTGGTGTCAAAGAGACCACACCACTGCTGAGTTTGTCTACTTTTGCCTCAAAGTCAACACTAATTTGGATTTCTTTATTCTGCCCAAACTCCAGTTCTCAGAGAAAAAGAACCACCCTTTAATACCTTGAAGACATCTGAGGTTAGTACACCAGTTCAAAAGTTGTTGAGGAGTAGGCCAGGGAGATAGAAAGGCCAACAGCTAGTAACACAAGTCTTTTCTTTAAACTAAAAATAGTGTATAAGGCACTATGAAGTTTATCATAACCCACTGGGAAAGAGGAAATGAATGAAAATGGCATAGATAAACCTAAATTCTAGTTTTCGTTAAGTCTGAGTAGTTATCTTTGGAGTCCTAATAATGTTCTTTTAACGATATTCTGCATATAGTGTCTTTCCCTACATTTTCATGAGAGAAAAATACCTGTTCTGTGGCAGGATATTGACCTTTTTACATTTCAACCAGAGGGCTCTTAATTGCCTGAGCTAATAAGGTAACTAAATATAGTCACTGTCTTTCTCCATAGGGACCATCATTACAGGCATATAAAACATGTTGCCAGGTGTTTGTCAAGTGCTACAAGACCAAAAAAAAAAAGTGGGGAATGGGGAGCAACATATGAGGGGTTTTGGAGATTCTAGAGCATGGTCCATCTGAAGAGACGCAGACAAAGTTTTGCCCTCCTCCACTGCTTACCTCTTCTTCCTTACCTCTGTCACAGTTCTTCATCTTTTGCAAATTCAGCTTCTTGCATGCTCCCCCAAAGTTTCATACAGTCACAACCTCACCATCCAGACAGTCCCAAATCCCCTGGTTTTCATCCAGGCAATCCGAATTCATCTCTACTGGTCACACAATCTGCCTCTTCTCTTCCTCCTGGTACTCCTTATCCAATTATCAGTCTTCCCTAAACATTTCCTGAGTCTTCTCTGCTTCACTTCTCCCTACCTCAGCTCCTCTGCCTGGCCAATTCAGGTCATCCTCTCCTTCACTAAGCTCCCTGTCAGGCCTGTCAACTATTACTTAGTAGTCTTCTAAGACACTTAATCAAGATACAGGGTCCCTATTACTTCTTACTTATTTTTCTTTTCCCTTTGGAGAAGCTGCTGTTATTCTTGTAACTCAAGCAGCTCTAGTCATTCTTCCTCATAGCTTGAGATTTACCCAGACAGTCCTGCATTCTGTCCAGATCTACTTCTCTTCTCCCTAGACCTTGTCCAGCTATTGGCCTATCTGTATTAAAGTAAAAGAAGTCTAGATCTGCAATGTTAAGGATTCAGCTTTTAGTGCTGAGTACAGGGCAAACAAGAATACTCACTTCAACTTTTATCTTCAAACCTGGATCAAAGTGATCTCAGGAGAGCTCACAAATGCCGTACATCCAGTCATACAATTCTTACAAGATCATCTATCTACACATTTCTGGTTTTTAGTTTTGGAAATCCTATAAAGCAGTGAAAAGTTATATTGAAATGTCACAGCTCTTTTCAAGTCTATGGCGACTGAATTCCAGAATGACAATAGCAGGTACAGATTTTTACGGCCAGTAACTTGCAGCATTGTTCACATTTACTCTCCTGCAACTTCCCATAATGCCTCAGCTAAATTGTTTTCTATCACAGCCACGTAATACATATACATGGTCAGGTTATGTCAAACCTCAATAAACATTATCTTGTTTCTTCCTGATGTAGACATTCCTCTGCTGATATATTGCATAACTCTTTTGCTGCTGTGTAGCAGTGACTTCATAGAGTGCAGGACACCTTCACCAAAACTCTGAAACACAATGAAAAATGTAAGAAAAAAAAATTGTCTTTTCAGTTTGGATACAGGGTCCATCCCTCTATCCTCTCCTCCCCAATAGGTTTCCCTACTGTAAAAAACTATTTCAAAGCACTTTGCATATAAATCACCAGGTTTTCAGTTTAAATTTACTTCAGGACATGGAACTGAAAACAGTTAAGCTGTTTTCCTCAAGCAATACTTTTATTCCAAAAGAAGCTGACCACTCTGTATTGAAAAAAAAGGTGAGAACATGCAGACTTGGAAAAAAGAAACAGACGAATCCAAGAAGAAATCCAGTCCCCATATATTCCTTGCATCAAAGCCTGTATATGGAACTTTTCCATCAGCTTTTCCTTAAAAAGGATGAAAGACAATTTAGCCAACAGAAATACAAGGTGGCTTCAAAAGTCAGGAGGGGAAGAAAAGGAACAAACTAACAGAAAATCCACACGCTTTCTCCTTTCCTGTTCCTTGAAGAATATGAAATAACTGTAACTTAATCCCCTGTAAATATTTCCTGTAAAATTTGTATATGTATACTTACACTGACATACAAGCACCCACAGATGGCTAAAAAAGGTTTAAGAACTCTAAGACTTTCTCCCAGTGTAACAAAGTGCAGCAGCACAAAAGAATTATCATCACTGGTATCTGAAGGCAAATAAAACAGTATGACAGAACAACAAAAACTCGTTCAATCAGCTTCTAAAAAAGACAACATCCTCTCACTTTTAGGAAGTTAGCAACCTTTTTTTATTTTAAAACTGTCATCTTCTCTAGCAAGTGATAAGGTTAAGAAGAAAAATAAGATCATGCTGTGGTTATAAATTGTTAATCTGGTTATTTATTCTCTACGCAATTGCCCTGCTAGAAATGAAGTGAGAAATCTGTGTCCAACCTATGGCAAGTTATTTCAAGTTTGCATAGCTTTTTAAACAATAGTAGATGTGCTAGATAGCCAAATTTAGTCAGAGAATGTTTTGCTTTTCTGACACTCCCACAGCAAATCCCTTTATGGTAAAAAGTGATCTTACATATTACAGTTAAACATCAAGAAAGATTAATTTTTTTTCCCCTGTAGAAAAAACGGTACCAAGCACTACTACATCGGGAGGCAAATTATTATAGCATGGCCAGTGTCATCATGCTTGTGCTTACGGCGATACAAAATTAGGAAAGCATTTCTATAATGAACAAAGGCAAAAGAAAAACTTCACTTCAGGATGCTTGAAATTACCAGAATCTTTCAGAACGTTAGCAAACAAGGCTCAGACTACCACCCTGACAGCCAACACCAAGTGACAATAAAGCAGTCAAAACAGTCATTTTTATAGAAAAGTAACAGCAGAACTATTTTAAAATGCATTTTAGGCAGTTATTGCATCATTTGAAATAAAGTAATGAAGTTTTCATCTAATTTCCACTTCCATCTATTCCTTTGTCCCCACGTTTAGCTGCAGTTTACCTCCACACTTTAGTAATATATCTTTGTACTTTCCAAAGTATGCCAACAGTGTCTTTCTCTTTGATTCTCTGCATCTTCCAAATTTACAGCCGGCTGCAATACTGATATTGCTCAAAGACTCTTCCCCAGTAATTCCTCCATTCATCGCATACTGAAGTAATTTGTGAAGTCAAGCAAGCATGTTGAAATGTCTCATTTCCAGCTTCTACAATAATTTAATCAGTCACAGCACTCAAAATAGTAATTAAAAAACCCCAAATCATACAATGTGACCTGCTAATTTTCTGCAGACCAACAGTAATCCAGTTTGAGAAGGGCTCATCATCATTCTTTAGTAGTTAGGTTTTCTAAGGCTACAAACTATTATATATACCTTATTCATAAGCAAGTACTTTTCTGTAGTTTAACATCCTGAAAAGCAGGATGGATAACAAGAACAGGAGTACGGTATTAGAAACTACTGAGGTGAAGGAAAATTCAGGATTTTGGAGAATACTAAGTTGAAGTGCGAGAAGAAGAAAGATGCAAAAACTGGAAAAATCTCACTCAGGTCTGGAAGAACCGTCATACAAGACTATATGTAGGTCTGGCAGCATACTTATGACAGCACTACAGAACTGAAGAGATAAAATATCCATATCTAAAAAGGAGGAGGAAGGAAGTGATGTGTGTTTTTAAGAACACATTAATTAATATAAAAAAAAAGTTCAGAACATGGTAAGAATAAAGATACAGAAATTAACAGGCACATACATAGAGAAAAGATCTCATCTACCTGGACTTCCATAGATTATTTACACTGAAATATGTGAATAGTTAACAAAACCAGAAAAAGCCAGAGCTCTTCTACTGAACTCTTCCTGGAAAATAAGAATTTGCCCAAATGGGGTTAGCAAAGGGGTTTTTTTGAGGATATGGTAGACACAGGACAGTAGGCCAGTAACCAACTTTCTCAAAATTTATCTTGAGACTGAAGTTAACCTTCATCTTCAATAATAAATTTAATGGGGGGTGGGGGGAAAGGTAGATGTAGCTGATACAAGTCATACAGGAAGAACTTGCTCAGTGTGAGAGTATTTTAAAATCAACCATAGGAAATACAAAGTTATGTCCTTAAAAACTGAAAGCAAGCTTTAAAATAGAATTGCAAATTCACAAGCTGGGAAATAAAATACCCAAGTTGACTAATGCTTGATCATGGTATAGCAATCAATGGTCAATATAATACAGCACCGAAAATAGCAAACACGACCTTAGTACGCATCCTTCAGCGAAAGAACTGACATCAGAGTCACTGAGAAGGACACCCTGTGTAATTGCGCATACAGTATCATCCACAAGTAAAAAGAAGATTAACTCACAACAAGCACAGAAAGTAGGACTATGAAGGATAATCACTGGCATGCAGAGGCTTTCATACGAAAGCAGACTAAAACGTTAGTTTACCACAGCTTCCAAACCCAAAGCTAAGAGAGGACAGATCTCCAACTGTAAAATATCAGGAGCATGAACATCAGGTGAAACAAAAAAAAACAATTTAAGCTGAAGAATAATGACATTCATGAACAAACAGGTATAAATTTGCTTGTGAATAGCGTCAGTCTGGAATTCAGAAGAGTCTTAGCTATTAGAGCAGTGTTGTTCAAAAAGACTTAAAACAGCAGTAGGGTTGTTTTTTTTTAATCTCCTCTCATTAATTGTGAGACCATATTTAATAACTTTTAATATTCTTATGAAAATTATGCTTCTGATAGCAAAGACCTGGACTCAGTTTCACATAAATCCTCCTACCCATCAGACAGTGAAAGTAAGTTCTCTCACAACCTCAGTCTAAGAGACACTAAATGGTATTAAAAACTGAAAACCAGGAAGTTCCCAAGACTATCAGTTCAGTTTAGGTAAGGACAAGAGGTCAACTTCTTTTTTTCTATAAATAGCACAACTACTTCCAATATACATGGACATATGGGTAAAAACCCCCAAGCAACCTATAAAGCTCTACTTGTGAACTCCTTCATCACAGGAATTCAAAACTCACGTTTCTCGCAAGAAATCTTATTTCAATCACAAGCACAGATTTTGAACTGTTGTACTAGGGGAAAAACACCAATATCTTCAAACATGTGCAGAGCAAGACAGACCTGACCAATGAAAATCTTTCTCACATGAGCAATTAAAAGTTTTGCACTGTCCTCTTTGTGGCTGGCAAATCAAGAAGTCATTACCTATGGATCCTTCACTATACTCTGGAGGAAACCGTATATTAATCCGTCTAAGGAACTATTTTAAACAACTACTCTCTAACATTTCAAACAACCCATAAACCTATAAGATGCCACAATCTGCAAAGAAATCAAATTCAGTGCTGGAGAGTCACGTTTACTCTTCCTGATTTCATGTGCTCTAAGATTTAAATGGACTGAATATTCTGAACTCATTTTGTAAAACTGGAAACTTACGCTTTAAATGTGCATACCACAACAGACTTTTAAGAGCTACTATTGCAAGAGATCCTGTTAAGTATTACAAAGTATTACAAAGAGGACATGAAAGAGACCGCAAACTGTGAGTCAACTTAAGAGGAAACAGTGCAATTCTGACCACCCTACTGTCTGGCTCTGTGAGAAAGAATGAAGGTTCCACACTATAATCTAAGCAGCCACCCCTCAGGGGAACATCAAGAAGAGGCAACCACAGATCAGAACATTTGAGTCTGGCTGTATGAAAATGCAGAATTCTGCAAGACACCCGAGAAGGGTCCAATTCATGTTCCTAGAACCACACAGACCAGAATGCTCCATGGCAATTAACAGACACTGAGATAGTATTTTAGGTAACCATTACAATTAGTGAGGGAATCACCGTTCACTGTCGCTATTAGAAAAATGTTTCTGCAACCTAAAGGTCTAAAAACCTGGAGGGATGGGGCTGGTTGTTGGTTGGTTTGGTTTTTAAATTGAAGAGGAAAAACAAACCAAGTGCAGACTCAAGAAGTCCTCTAAAATTCAGTTTATGTTCAGGTTGAAAATGCAAAATGACCTGACTGTTGTTAAAGAACGCTATTGCAGCTGGAGATTTCTCATAAACTAATAAAATATAAGTTTTTATGCCATTCATCTTGAAGTGAAAGAATATCACCAATAATAATAAACTGCTTAATGCAGGGCAGTTACCATTCCATATCAGGACCTGGAACAATCAATTACCTGCCTGGCAGTCCCATAATGCTTACCTTTGCCTTCAAGGAATTTCTCCAGGGCCTATACCACAAACACTATTTCCTTAAAACAATACATGCTTATGGAATAAAATAATACAATTATCATGTGACAAGATACTTCCTTGCTCCTTTTCTCCTCTTAAGCATTGCACACACTTGCAGGTAAAGAACTTGTAGGTCTTTCCCAGTTCCTAATGAAAATACTTATCTGCATTCGACTACTTTGAGAAATAGGATTGGATAAATAAATTTGTTCCTTCAGGATAAACTGCAACCTTCATTTGTGTAAATGCTCATAGAAGTTGCAAGAAAATTTGAGGAAGAATATTTATGTTCTCCAAGCTAAAGTAACAAAATTTAAAAGACTATATAAATAAATACTATGGGAAAAAAAGCCCACTAATACCTTTCATAAGGTTAGACATACTTCCTCTGTCACCAAAACACTGCCTAGCAGTTCACGTAAACACAAGGATAAGCCAGTCAAGAAATCAAGATCTAAAGACGAAGTATTAGAGTAAGCCCTAACAGACTTCACAGAACAGTTCTCAATGAACAGTACATATTTATATTTATTACATATAAACTTGAAAACCTGTGCTCAAAAGTTATATTCCAATAAGCAAGGCATATTTTAGCAAATGAATACATCATGAACTAATTATATCATCTTAAAACAAGAGGCAAAGAAACAAGGCAAAACCATGAACCCCTTCCTTAAATTATTCTGTCTCCCAGTTCAACTACAGGAAATATGCCAAAGCATAAAGCAAGGGCAACATCTTTGCCACCTTGAAACGTTAGACAACCAAAATTAAAACATGTAAAAAAAAAAAAAAACCCACAACCAATCAAAAAACCTCAACTAAACCTACCAGTTCACTTGGTTCATTACTAGACTGTTGCAATAAAAATCAAAAAGCTCTGAAATATTTTTTCTTTAAAAAAATACAGATAATTACCTTTTTCACAGATATTCTTGTTTTCATTTGATTGCCCTGATTCCTGGTGTATACATCCATGATTTTACCAATCTTAGTATTCAGTGAAAGAAGTCAGCTCAAAAATACCTACAAAAAACATTTATACTTGATTATTTTAATCATACATTTTGAATATTTCAATAATACATTTTGAAAATGCAAGTAGACAAAACAAGAACCAATAAAAACAATTAAAAAGCATTTTAAAACACAGAAAGATTAAAAAGCATACCATCCATTACTGCCTTTAAGAAAGCGCCACCTTTGTGACTTTTAAAACAATGCATGAAATGTAAATCTTTCAGTTAGTTCCAACATTTTTCTTTAACTAGATTGCAAAGCTGCATTGCGGTGGGGGAGGAGTATTTCATTAATTATTCTTAATTATCGCTGATGCTCTGGTGAAGTTTATCAGCAGATTCCTGTACCATACACAGCACTACATCTACCCTTCAACAGTCTTGACAGGAAAACATACTACTTACCCACTCAATCAACTGGCCGATTTATTTCTGTCAACTCTCAAGTACTAGAGACCAACACATGTGACTCCTGTTTAGGGTAACATGTACCAACAATCTTGCCCTCTGGCTTTGCTCTGGGCAGTCCTGTCTCCACTGGCAAAACACAGAGGACCAAAGATGCATTTACCAGCATTCTTACTTCACCAAAGTAGGTCAGAAGTTTCTGCTTGAGTCAGCTACCCATATTGATCTTACATCTGATTCTAACAAAGAAAAAAAAATAACGATAAAAGTAAACCAAGTTTTTCAAGTTTCCCTGTTTAATCGGCAGCAATAAAAAGTAACAGAATAATCTGGTTTGTTCTGTTCATCTCTACATCCCACAAAACAGGCAACAAATATAGGGCATTAATAAAGTTAGAAAGCATGTGCTGGGCTTTTAAAGTTTATGGAAGTTTTAACGCTTCCTCTTTTTCCTGACTAAACTGTGTGGCCATGGGAAAAGAACTCCTAGACTATCCAAAATAAACCAGGTATGTACCAAATGCATGTAAAAATGACTGCAAAACAAAAAATAAATGCCAAAACATCAGAGTATAGGTCTCTTGTGCACAACTGTCCAACTTGGTTTTCCTCAATCTCAAGCACATATTTAGCCTTTATACGGGAAAGAAATCTTTATATGGCTTTTTTCTTGAGCGTATGTAACTTAAAAAAGAAGATCAATAGTAGCATCAAGTATTTGCAATTCCCCTCCCCAGCCCTAAACTAACCATGCTGGGTCCCACAGTATTCACTCAGGTACAGTAGTCTACAGCTACGCTGCCTTCAGCCAGCAGGTTAAGTATTTTCCTGTGGCAACAGCTAGTAAACGCTGGAGACACAGGCAGCAATGGAGTCAACTGCAGTGTCACCTCCCTCATGAAATCAACCAACTTGTAAATCACAGTACAAAGACTCTGGAAGATACCTGACAGAAACTGTGCTGGTTTATCAACATAACACCACAACCACTTTGTCTTGTCTGCATCCAGCCCTTCAGAACCTGAATTATACAAGTTCTCCCTACCACCTCTACCATCTCAGCTCTCCGTCATCCATTTCAGAGAAATCTGAAGAGTTCCACTTGTCCAACAATGCAACAAAACCTGACAGTGTTCTTTTTCCTATATAAAACTATCACCCATTTTCAAAAGGACAATGGTCCAATCATCTAAGAAGTACCCAGACCTTAAAACTGAATGGAAAGTAAGTGAAAGCACCGACAAACAAAACAGCCTGAAAACAGCTCATTTCTTGTGTAAAAAAACCCTACCATTTAAAATTATTTTTACTTCTGCGTATTGCATTTTACTGTTAAATTTAATATCCCCCTACTGCAAACTCACAGTTTAAATAATAATAATGATAAATGGTTTAATATATATTAATTTATTATATACATATTAATGAAATAATAATAAATGGTTTAAATAATACTAAATGGCAGATATATCAGATGTAAAAGGAACAGGACTTTCCTGTTACAGAATAAGTATCAGTAAACACCCCAACAAAAGAAAAAAAATTTATCATATGAATAACTGATAAATACCTGCAGTTAAGTTTAACCATCTCTGCCTTTCTAGTGAGTTGGATCACCTTAAAGGCACGCAGCATGGGCAACAAACAGGAGGAGCTAGAAGCCACTATGCTGCTAGAAAGCTACGACCTAGCTGCCATTACTGAAACTCGGTGGGATGAAGCCGATGACTGGATTGTGACTATCAACAGCTACAAGCTTTCAGGAGGAACTGAGGAGGAAGGAGGGGCGGAGATGCTGCCCTCTACATCAAGAACTGGATGGAGCGTGAGGAGCTGTCTCTGAAGAATAACCACAAGGAGGTCAAAAGCTTATGGGTAAGAATTAGAGACCATGGCAACAAAGGGAACTTTGAAGCTGGTGTCTACTACAGGCTGCCCAACCAAGGGGAGCCTATTGACAAAGCTGCCTTACTCCAGCTACTGGAGGCATCGAGCTCACAGGCTCTCAACCTGCTGGGGAACTTCAACCCATCCTGACATCTGCTGGAAAAGTAGCACAGCGAGCTGTAGGCAATCCAGGAGACTCCTGGAATGCATTGACTAGAACTTCCTAAGCCAGGTAATAGACAGCCCCACCAGAGCAGATGTGATACTGAACCTGATGATCACCAGTGCAAGTGAGGTCATCAGTGACGCAGCCTGGGCTGCGCACTGGTGGAATTCACAGTCCTAAGGGATGTGGGTCAGGCAAAGAGTAAAGTCAGGACCCTGGATTTTAGGAAAGCAAAATTCCAGCTCTTCAAGAAGTTAGTCAATAGGACCTCCTGGGAAACTGCCCTCAGGGACCAGAAGAGAGCTGGCAGATCTTTAAGGATGCTTTCCATACTGCGCAAGAGCTGTCGATCCCCAAGTGTAAGAAATCAGGCAAGGAAGGGAAGAGACCAGTATGGCTGAGTTAAGACCTGCTGGTCAAACTAAAGGGCAAGAAGGAACTGGTATTCTGGGAAGAGTATAGGGACATTGCGTGGTTGAGTAGGGATGGAGTCAGGAAGGCCAAGGTGGGGCTGGAGCAAAATTTGGCAAGGAATGCAAAGAATAAGAAGGTCTTCTAAAGGTATATCAGCCAGAAGGGAAGGTTAAAGAAAGCGTCTTCCCCTCTGATGAACATGACTGGCAACCTGACAACAATAGACAAGGAGAAGGCTGAGGTACTCAACTTTTTTACTTCAGTCTTCACTCACAACCTCTCCTCCCACACCTCACAAGTGGATGGACTACCAGACAGGGACTGGGCAACCAAAGTCCCTTCCACTGTAAGAGAAGATCAGGTTTGTGACCACCTGAGGAACCTGAACATACACAGGTCTATGGAACCTGATGAGATGCATCCCAGAGTCCTGAGGGAATTGGCTGAGGTAGCTGCCAAGCCACTCTCCATGGTATTTTGAAAAGACCTGGCAGTCACGTGAGGTCCCTGGTGACTGGAAAAAGGGAAACATTGCACCAATTTTTGAAAGAGTAGAAAGAAGGACCCTGGGACTGCCAACCTGACAGCCTCACCCCTGCGCTGGGAAGATCATAGAACAGATCCTTCTAGAAGCTACCCTGAGGCACAGGGAGGACAGGGAGGGGATTCGAGACAGCCAGCATGGCTTCACCAAGGGAAAGTCCTGCCTGACCAACCTAGTGGCCTTCTATGATGGAGTGACTACACCAGTGGACGGGGAAGAGCTAGGATGTCATCTATTCTGAACTTTTGTAAAGCCTTTGGCACAGTCCGCCACAACATCCTTCCCTCCAAATTGGAGAGATATGGATTTGATGGGTGGACTGTCAGTGGATAACGAATTGATTGGATGGTCACATCCAGAGGGTAGTGGTCAATGGCTGAATGTCCAGATGACATCAGTGACAAGCGGTGTCCCTCAAGGGTCCATACTGGAAACAGTGCTGTTTAATATCTTCATCAATGACATAGACAGAGGGACCCCTCAGCAAGTTTGCAGATGACACCAAGCTGAGTAGTGCAGTTGACATGCCTGAGGGATGGGATGCCATCCAGAGGGAGCTGGACAAGCTGGAGAAGTTGGCCATGTGAACCACATGAGGTTCAACAATGCCAAGTGCAAGGTCCTGCCCCCTGGGTCGGGGCAATCCCTGGTACTGCTGCGGGTTGATATGATTGAGAGCAGGCCTGTGGAGAAGGACTTCAGGTCACTGGTAGATGAAAAGCTGGATGTGAGATGACAACCTGTGCTTGCAGCCCAGAAAGCCAACCGTATCCTCAGCTGCATCAAAAGAAGCGTGGCCAGCAGGTCAAAGGAAGTGATCCTCCACTCTGCTGTGGTGAGATTCACCTGAAGTACTGCTATTCAGTTCTTGAGTCTTCAGCACAAGAAGGACATGAATCTGTTTGAGTGGGCCCAGAGCAGGGCCACAAAAATGGAGCGCTCTGCTATGAGGACAGGCCTGAGAGAGTCGGGGTTGTTCACCATGAAGAAGAGAAGGCTCAAGGGTCACCTTACTGCATACTTTCAATACCTAAAGGGGGTCTGTGAGAAAGATGGGAAAAACCTTTTCAGCAAGGCCTACTGCAACAGGACAAGGGGTAATGGTTTTAAACTAAGAGCGGAGATTTAGACTAGATATAAGGAAGACATTTTATTATGAGGGTGGTGAAACATTGGCACAGGTTGCCCAGAGAGGTGGTAGATGCTCCATCCCCAGAAACATTCCAGGTCAGGTTGGAAGGGGCTCTGAGCAACCTGATCTAGTTGAAGATGCCCTTGCTCACTGCAGGGGTGTTGGACTAAATGACCTTTAAAGGCACCTTCCAACTCAAACTCTTATATGATTCTATAAATCCATTTTTCCAGTGATTCCCTGAGGAACACCCTTCTCATTAGAGCGTGTAATAAGCCTTTAGTTAGCTTTTCCAATCTTGTTTGAATATATGTAAGGAGTGAAATTAAATAATCAGCTTAAGGGAATCCAACAGGAATTTTACCATGGATTTAATCTCTTTGTATAAATTTACCTTATGCCTAAATTTATGAAAAGTAGTGTGTATTGACAATCATTAGTTGACAGAAAGGAACAAAATATTATCTTTTGTCTGTAAAGTGCATATGTGTTGGGTAAATCTCTTAGTTAGCTATAGGGGCCTATATGTACACGCACAGTCCTTTGTTAAAGGCATACAAGGACACAAGGAATTTGAATTGTATGGGCAACAAATTTGAACTATATGTAACATGTTCTTATCAAATTCAATTCTAATAAAATAGTCTTGGCAATTACAACAGTATATGATAATGTTTAAAAAAATTTTTGTGCTGTAGTACTGTTAAAAAAAAAAAGACATCTTTCATTTGAAAAAACTGTAATTTTTTTTGTCTTCAACACAATGACCTGAAGCAGCAAAAAGAACTTTGCTAATGATTTGCAGAAGCCAGATTTAATCAATACTGAGCTTTGAAAGATTCATTCAAAATATGAAATGGGAAAATACCTTAAAAACAACAACATGCACTCTTTTATAACCTTACCAAAACAATTGCTATTGAAAACCAACACTGACAAGCAGGCAGAATAGTTTAATGGAACGTTCCCTAATTCTCATTTCTAATGATTTATGACTTTCACTAATTGTGTTGGCAGTCTTGGAAAAGTCCATTTATAAAATGCCAGTGGTCTTGACCACAGCTACACTAAGAAAAGGGAGGGGGAGGGAGGTGTAGGGGCGTGTATGGAATACCTCATTGTTGGTCAGCATTAATAACAGTTAAGAAAGGTTGGATCTTTTTCTGGTTTGCTTCTAATGTTTTAGATTACATTTTTGTCACAGAGAAACATGACATAAATACCAAACTGCATCAATTTCAAAAGAATCCTTAATTTTCCCTGCCTAGGTCATCACTAAAATCATCATCCTCACGTTCCCTCTAGTCCTGGGTCTGGATTTTCAAATACATCTGGAAAAAAATATATTACTTGATGTACCAGAAATATCCATTAGTCTAGATTTTGTGGTTTGTGCCATTAAGTTTCAGTACTTTATTCTGTTATGTATTTGTACATAACACAACTAAGCAATTGAGTTGGGGGGGGGGGGTATTATTTTGTAAGCAGCAGCATTTTCTCAAGCGATCTTATTTCCCCTTAGAGAAAACTTCACCAGAGAACACCTTGTTTAGGAGGTACTTTTTGGGTTTGATTTGGGTTTTGTTTTAAAGATTATATCATACCAAATGACTAACAGACAGAGGGGAATTTTTTTTTTTTTCTACAACGAGTAAGACTTTCATCACTGTATTTCTTCAATCGCCAAGAGATTTTAAAGAATTCGTGAAGGATATGAAATTACAAGGCAACAACCAAGATGACATAATTTGATTACCATGCCTCAAAAAATCACCTTGCCTGCATACCAAGAAACACTGCTGGACAAATTGGACCAACATTATTTAAAAACACTTAATTTCTCAAGAATTAATTAATTTGGCAGTATCTATCACTAAAGGCTAGCTGTACTATACAGTTCTGAAATAATCTTGCAAATATGAAGAAACGTAAGACTCTTCCCAAGTGTAACATGGGTAAATTAAGTCATTGATTGTAGTGTCACTTGATCTCTTCCAGATACAACATAACTTCTTTTTTTCTCCTATCTCACTCTGGCAATACATCAAGGCTTCAATAAGAAGGCCATAATACCGGATCTAGAGTTCATACCTCTTCGCCCCCCCCCCCCCCCCCCAATGGATATTGTGGGGGAAAGAGAGGAAGGTACTTCAGTTGTAATAAAGCAAGCCCTCACAGGAGCCAAGAAAGCAAACAAGCAGCAATACTCGCTGTTCCTCCTCCCTTCTGGAGGAAAGGAACTGGGAGGAGGATGTGGGGAGAGAAGAGGAGGAGACACTTTTAAAAAGCAAAATGTTGAGAATGGGGTGAACTTATTTAAACCGTATGCATCAACCACAGGCCAACCAATGCAGGAGGTAACGCGGAGTTCCTTCGCCTCCGTGCACCAGCCACAACAACACAGCCACGAGTCAGTCTCCAGCCGAGACCGCAGACAACCCCAGCCGAGGGGGCCACCGGACTTCCCACCGAGGCGCTCCTCCAGCAGGCCGCAAGCCGCCGCGCCTACCGAAGGGCTCTCCGGGAAGGAAGGAGGGATGCTGCGAGCACCCCCATCCCCGCTCCGCGGGTCTACGGGCCAAAGCGCTGCCTTACCTTCCACCCCCGCACCGTGCTGCAGTACAGCGGCGTCCCGCACTGCGCGGCCCCCGGCCACCGCCAGTGCTCTCCCTTCAAGTGTGTGCGAGCCGCGGAGGCTCCGCAGGGCCCGTGCGGAGGTGCGCTGCCCCTGGCTACACAGAGCCCGCTGGGGAGGCGCCAGCAGCGCCTGCCTGCTCGCCGCGGGGAAGGGAGGCGGAGGATGCTCTGCCTCCTCCGCCCCTCGGGAGCGGGCCACCTGTGGGAGTGAGCCCCGCCTGAGAGGCCGAGAGGCGCGGAACCGGCGGGCCCCTCACCCCGCAATAAAGCAAGTGGGGATGGGTTGGAATGGGGGAGTAAGAGCGAGCGCCCCGTACCTGACGGCCTCCTCAGTACGCGGCACCCGGAGCCATTTCACTGCCAAATGCACTGGAGCGACAGCCCAGTCCCAGGCCCTCAGCTCCCGTCACCGCCGCGGCGCGGCTCAACAGCCCGCCCCGCTCCCTCCTGCCCCACCTCCGGTGCGCTCCTCCGCTCTCGCGACGCTTCCCACACAACCGCCCCACGCAGCCTCGCGCGCCTGTGGAGGCGGGATAGCATCACGTGTCGGCTGTCGCCGTGTCCCCATTGGCGGGAGTTGGAGGCCGCCCCGGAAGGATCTGCGGGGGGGCCGGGGTCGAAGTTGGGGTGGGTATCCGCAACCCGTGTCTCTGCTCGTGCTCGCGGTGGGGTTTGCGCGCGCCGTCGCCGGTCGCTGGGGCCGTTACTCGTCCTGCGGGGGCCGGGCTGTGCGCCGGGCAACCCTCAGGGGAGCACAACCCAGCCCGCGCTTGCCTGGCCGAGAGACGGACACCCCGCGTGTCCCCTGTCACGTCTGCCCAGCTGGGTCTCTCACAGAGCGGGGTTAGACTGGGCGGAGTCGCTCCGGTCCGCGGAGCCGCTGCAGCGGTCCTGTTCGGCCTCATCCACAGCAGCAGTGTGGGGCGGCACGGTCAGGAACGGGATCTGCTCCGCTGTCGCAGGCAGCCTGGCGCCGTGGTTACAGCCTTTGTAAAGCCCTGGGGAGACTGTGTTCTGCGACTCGGGTCGGTCCTGCCTAATGCGCCCGGACTGGAGGCCCGCCTTCTCGTAGCTCATGAGAGCCACTCCTGCCAGGCTGGGTTTCCAGCTGATGGCTGGCTCAGCGGGGTGGATGGGTTAGGGGCTAGAGGCTGGGGTAATCAGACTAGGCACAGACAGAAGATGGTCAAGCCTGTCTGAAACTTGTGTGCTTGTTCCTCATTCTAACTCCTTTTTAACTTCAGTACTGCCAGATTCCCCTGTGCATCAGGTGGACTATTTACCCCAGTAAATAATGCAACTGGTTTTCAAATTCTAATGAGTTATGATGAACCGTACCTGCCGTTTGGGGCCTGGAAATTGATTCTATTTGCGTGGGAACAGGAGTCTCACGTAGATTCCCAACATGACATAGCAGCTCCCTCCAGACACTAACCTGACAACAACGAGGACACAAATGAGCAAGTTTGTTTGAATGATACACAATGATAGTCTAATGCTGTCAGATAACAACTCTGTCCCCAGCTCAAAAGACACACAGAATCTGGACAGGTCTTCTAAGACGCAGCATACAAGAGCGAACCTCAGGAGGACGAACAACAAAACCGAGCTCCATTATGGCTACAGGTGCAGACAAGGTGACGTGTGGTTGCAACATCTTCCGGAAGACAGACAAGAGCCCCCCAAGCTGAATTTTGCAAGAATCCAAAACTCTGACCCTGGGGGAGGGGTAAGGAAGAAAAAAAAATCATAAAAAAGATGCAAGCCTTGTAGCTTCTTCAGTACTGGGGGATTTCACAGTCTAACTTACCGCACTTTACAGAACGGCAGGCAAAGAGAGGGGCTGGACTGACATAAGTTGCCTTTTCTTTTGGTTACCACCTGAGCCCTATAAAAAGGATAAGAGAATTTTTGCTACTGAATCTCCATTACTTTTCTGGATACTTCCTACTTCTGCCTAGCTTCTGTTTTTACTTAAGCTGTGGCTTTTATTTCCTATTAATTTCTTGCTCATAGGCTCTTTCAGGGTTCTATATCATTTTAAACACCTTAAAAGTCAGAGGATGCGTATTCATTTTGCCATCAGGTAGATAAACTACGTTTTAATTACCCTAAAAACTAATAAGCTGTGTGGCGAAGCCCCACAAACCATGCACAGACTAGGTAGATAAAGAAGCAAAGGATTACTGGTTCTGAAGTATGTCACAGTGTTGGCTAAGTGGGACAAATAAAAGATTTCTCATATTCTCAGGGACTGTGCGTCCCTAGGGATGGGGAGAAAGTAAATGAATAATAGAACCAAATTTAACTCAAGTTAGTAATCATTTCAGGGCACATTGAGACCAGCCTGGCTTGGAAATGCACTGTCATTTGAGTAAAACAAAATTCACAGTTTTGCACATCTTCAGTTAACCAAAAAAAAAAAAAAGGCTCCTCTTTTGACCAACTCCTTCATTCAAAATGCTTTTCAGTTTTCATGATAACTAAAAATTCTATAAGAGGTTTTGTTGGTTTTCCATGTATCGAAACATACCGTAAGTAAACATTTCCAAAACAAAGTAGATGTGGAAGCAATGTAAACATGAGAAAGCATACTATAAAAATAAATTCAAGCCTTTTATTCCCTTTGTTTCATAATTCCCCATAGGCTATTCAGAATAAGAGTTCCTGTGGCTCTGTGCCTAAACCCAGAAAAAAAATCAAGATTTACTGTCATCAGGAAGCTTATGAAACATAACCCGCAGCACGCCATTGTCAAAGAAAATGGGGTTTTATACAATAATAAAAATGGGGATATCTTTGAAGTAGTGATTTATATTTTTTTACAATTAATTTAAATACTGCCTGTATAAAAGCACAGGAAGCTTGGCTCATCAGCCAACACTTCTTAAAATTTATATTAATTAGGAAGAAATAGACTGTCAGTTTCTGGGCTCTGGTATTTTGTGTCTTGTTCAGTTTTGTATTTTTCAGAATAGGGCCTGGCCAGTCAGAGCCTGTCCCACTACTCCCAGCCAGGGATCAGGGAAGCTGCAGACAGCCCCACCTGGGGCATTGGGCATCTCTGTGAGGACAGGGAAGGGTTCAGGCCAGGCTGGGACATCAGCCCATGTGTGGGGGTCAGGATCAGGACCACTGAGAGGAGCCAGTGTGGGGCAAAAATGGCTGGCTGCAGTGATGCACTTGCACTGTTTTCTGCCTGCTCTTTCAGTATCAAAAATAGGCATCTTTAGAATCTTTTTGTCAGAAATGCTGTCATGTCCCTGGAAGGATCCTGAGTCACTGTCTGCACCTGTCCTTTAAGCTTGATATTTTCAGGATCACTGCTTGGAGCAACTTTTTGAAAGATTATCTTCTCAGAGTGCCTTGTATGTCATCTGTCTAAGCTGTTGAATGCTAGTTCTAGAAAAGGAGATGAAGAACTAGTCTGTGACTTGGTGGCTATTTTCCATCCATTTTCCACTAGTCCCTGAGATTTTTTTTCCTCTGTATGTAAGAACTATACAGTTGCATGATTGTATTTGTCGTTTTGTAACGATAATGCCTCTGAAAAACGTCCCTTTATAACTTAACTTTATTAACTTCAGGCAGGACTTTAAATTACATCCCATAAACGACACTGATGTAATTTATAATGATACGGATTGCCTTCTCAAAGGCGGATACGTAATCTATAGTCTTTGTATTCCTCCTTTAACAGGAGGCATAGCACATGCTTTGTGTCTCAAAACCTGGGTAAGCCTTTTCCATTGATCCCTTCGCAGCAAGCTGGGAAGCATCTGCCGTGCTTCATACTATTTCCTCCCCAAAAATCTAAAGCTTATAATGTAATAATTTCATGAGTGACTTCTAGTGGCTTATCAGTTTGTAACACACCCTTCTGCTCCCTGGCCCACTTACTGGCTTCTACGTCTGCACTGCTTCTGGGCTGTGCCAGCGTGAACATTTGTGAAATCAAGCAGTAAATGAGATTGAACTGAGAAGACTAGGAAACAACCTGCTTTCCTTCCTTTTTGCTGATCCAGTTCACCAACAGAATAAATGTGTCAGCGTGATGCTGGGGATGCCACAGGGACAACCGGGAACAGAAACAGCTTAAACGGGCTTGTTCTGCCACTGAGTGCATATCTGTGTGCTGACCTACTTTGCCATTTAGACCCTGTTCAGTGTCTCCTTGAAAACACTCTCGACACACCTACCAGCTAGAAAACTGAAACTCTTTGTTTGAGTGCATAATTTCATTAGTCATCCTGTCATGAATCTTTGGCCTGAGCTGGACCACAGTGTTTGTCTCTGCAAGGGTTCGGTTTATGGCATTACGCTCTAATCTGATGGCATTTTCTGGTTTTGTTTCACTGAATGCTTTACAAATCTTGTTTCCAGTGACATGTTTGAGAAGTCATTTTTATTTGTGTGTTCATGGGTGTTTTACCTCCTTTTTTTCAACAATGAAAACCTCATAATCTTTGTATACGTAACTACATCACTGGTTTTTCTTTTCCTTGAGTTTGATCTGTAACCTACGTAAGTCGTCTTCCGAAACACCGTGCATAACGGGCGAAATCCACAGGCTGTACACCGAGTTCATCCCTTAGTTGGCCACTTATGTCCTGCTGACAAACGAGTTCTCAGAGCCAATTTAGTAAGCCTTTTAATGCAAAATGAAAAGCATCATAAACTAACCTTATCAGAAGGTGTACTGTACTGCATCAAGATGTGGCGAGATTTTTATCCAAAGGCTTGGAAGGCTCTCTGGATTCACATCCTTTCTGTGCATTGTGTTTACTTAGAGGATGCGATAACACCGTCACTGTGTTACACAAGAGCGTACAATAATAACTGGGGCTGGCTGGGAAACATGATTTTTATTCCACAGGAAATTCCAGCTTGTCAATATTTTGTTTCATCGAGTGCTGGAACAAAAACACATGGGCTCTGCAGCCTTTCTGGCAAAAATGGAGCAGTCTATTTGTTTGCCAGTCAACAAGGCTGGGAGCCAAGAAACCAAGTGAGTGGCTGGCATATTGCCAGGGAGCTAGATAGCCAGTCAGCTGAGCCACAGCAAGCAGCCAGCTTGGCTGGGCGGCTGGCCAGCAGCCACAGCCAGATCACAGCTTAAGCTTCTGCAGAAAGTTTTGATGGAACCAGGGCGATCCAGCATTTGCAGTGCCAATCTGTTGAATTACACAGTGGTGAAAGACCCTCTCAATAACTGATACTGCCCGAAAAGAATGTAACTGTATTGCACTTGTGTTCCTTATGGGTTTTTCAGCTTTTGCCGTGTGATTTATGCACACATACATGAATACGACTTTTTTCTTAAGGATCAATGATGACATCCAAGCACATGAGGGAGTTTTCAGGGTGTCGTTCATTGCTGGTTTTGTGGTTACTGTTATTCAAATAACATTGCATGCCAGCAATACCTAATAGTGTCTGTTTGGGTACACCTGCTAAGCAGAAGGTAGAGTTACTTTAGACAATACACTGTTAGATCAAAATAAACTCTTAGGTCTGGCACCAGATAACACACTGTCTCACTGTCTTCAGTCCATATTTGTGGATGAAGTTAAGTTAGGATGAACTTGCCAAAAAATGCAATAATGAGGCAAATATATCTTCTGAACTAGGTAAAAGATGCTGATCTTTACTGGGTATTTGGTAATGTTAACATCAACAGCAATATGGAGAGCCCCATTCATTGTCACAACTAGTTGTGCTCAGGTGCTAAGTTTGCTGAATTTAACTTTAAACATTATTGCAGAACCCTTGCAATATTCCAGTATTTTTCCATTTTGGTGTATTTTTGGAAAAGGTACCAGACAAGTTTGTAAAAAAAAAAAAAATCATGTTTTTGCCTTCCTGCAGCTTATGGTTATGGTATAATCATGAAAGGTATCAGCTGCTTTTTTCAAACATTTAGCTAATTTTCATTGTAGGATAAATCTCATAATTTCTTAAATTAGCAGATACTGTACACTCTGTACAATTCTCTCATTTGTTTCCAAACAGCTGTTGCACATACTTCCTCTGTAAAGTCTAGAGATGTCATATACCATCGTTACTTCAACTGTGGTAACTCCAGGGAGCAATGAATTCCCTTCCAAATGCTTAGTGGTAATTAAATTTTCTGCAACCTCATCTATTTAAGTAGTCTCTAATACTCCTGCTGTGAAATTGGAGGAACAACAGATGCTTTACTGAGCTACATTTCAAATCTTGTTCCTTCCACATGTAAATAAACCTGACTCTTATTTTTTCTTCCAAATTTAACTACTGCGGAGATGCTACAGCAGCCTTGGTGAATCCCATCCTCTTCCCATCTGGATTCCAAATGAATTTTATGGCAGTTGCTTTGCTTTTCATTGACCTTTATATTTTCCACGCATGGCCCAGTTTATTTTTGTCTTTTACAGTTTATTCTTGATCTGGAAATTGTTTGCATTGTGAGTCTTTTCCGTCATTGAAAGTAGTCTATGTGCTGTTCATGGTCTGCTTTCTTCTTCATTCTTGGTGGATTTGTTACACCATTCACTGTGTGCTGCTGCAACGTATCTTAACACCTGCTCTTCATCTCAGATGCAGTAACTTGAGCATATGTTTAACGTTTAAGTCAGTCTCAATCAATTTATCTATTTGGGTTGCCTGGTTTTATATTCCACACACAAATAACTGCTGTCATATGTCATTTAAGTCTCTCTGATTCATAATTTCCTTGATGTTGCCACATACTCGGAGATTATTAATTTCCTCCCTGATTCATTCTCCTTTCCAAGCACCTCTTTGCAAATCACTGTTCCAAGATGGAAAATCTTGGCCAGAATGAGATGAAGAATAGAAGTGCCTGAAAGAAATACTGTGAGTTCATCCTGTAAGATTTCTCAGTAGCTGTTTCTGAGCTACCTTTGCTGAAGGCTATTTCATTTTCCCGATGAAATTTTTCCAGGAAAATTTCTCAGCTAAGAAATGTTACATTTACACGGCCTGTTAATAACCAAATAAGTTAGATTTTTCAATGTCAATGAAGGAGATAAGAGCTGAAATGTAGAATGTAAACCATGCCTGAAATGCATTTCCAGAACACATTTAGTTTAATTAAAGCAGTGGGAGTGATGCTTACCCCATGTACTCCTGATGATGGGGTAATGTCGTAGGACGTGGTTGGGTCAGTAATGGAATGGGCAGGTTAATGGTAAACTGCACCTAAATAGGAAGGATTTTTAAAAAATCTGTGTCTAGACATCTATGGATCATGATCACAGTAATGTCTTTAATATTCTGTCATTAAGTCAAGGTGCTGTGTGAAGGAAAGGAAGCATGGCACGTTCTGGAAGAAGCAGTGCCATGATTTTGCTTTGACCAGTAAGATAGCACATGAATGGAACAGACGTAGCTTCTAAAAACAGGTCTTCGTATTTCTTTGTTGCAAAGCTGTGACATACAGAAAATACAGTACCTGCTACAAAAATGTACACAGTATTGTTACACAGTATTATCAACAGTTATAGCTCACTTGATTTTGACAGTAAATTGAGTGTTTCAAGAGTCAAACAGAGCTTAAAATTATAAATCTTGGTAAGACCATGTATTACTGGGTACTTTAGACCATGTGCCAATTATGTATTACCTATAATTAAGAAAAATAATTTTTAAGACTGTTGAAAGTCTCTTCTTTGTGGTTACTGATGCTCTAAAGCTGTGGGAGTATACTTAGAAAAAACCCTACAACATATTTCATTTGTTGAAAGGGGAATAATCCATCGTCTGCTTGCTCAGTTGTAAGAAACTGCATTAGGAATATTTGAAAATGTAATAAAATATATTAAAATTAAATCGTTTGAACTTTAACAATGTGTCATCATTTACAACTGATAAGACACTGTTCTATCTTTAAATTAATGGAAAATGAGAATAACTATTTGCTTTCAGATAATTGCCCAGGTCACATGCTGAGTAGTAAAGCAGATGTCCTATAGATAAGTCAGAATTTGATCCTGAAAGCTGTATTGTAAAACTATTAAATTGGTTTTTTCCTTATTTGCCAAAAAGTTTCCAGAATTATCAGTAGCTTTTAATTTCATCAACTTTGAATACATGGAAATGTTGAGGCCTGTCTCTGAAAGATGGTTATCTCGAGAGATTGCAGTCAAAAGGTTTCTTAAATGTTTTCCTGCTACTAAAATTTAGGTAAGGATTGACCAGCTGTGATTTTCTGTTCTTTAGGGCAGTGAAGATGGGGTACAGGAAAGAAATTAATGGCTGAAGCCTCTATAATACTCACATTTCTTTACTTTATGCTAAAAAGTCTATGATAGTCATAAGAGTAGAAATATCTGGTCCTTTATGAGCTGAACTTAACTTAACAGTATAATAAAGTCACGGAAGGGTGAGTTACAATAATGTACTGATGATGGATTCCTTAGTAATACACCCTCTAAACCACATCATACCAAAGGAGAAAAATGGGAATGGATTTCCTTTCACCTACAAGCCTCACATTACTATTTTTATATCAGAAAAGAAAGTTATATTCAACTGATTTAGTTTATTCATCAGCAAAATGTTGCTGATTTTCAGGGTGTCAGAAAGCTTTTTGTGCGGTTGAAAGTCAATTGATACAAATGGTTTGTGTGGGGAAGAACTTCAGGGTTCAGAGGGATCACCAAGAAGTTTGCATGCGGCTTTTGTTAGGAAATAGTCTTACGTTTTGTCCTCCCATCCCTGTTCTCTCAGGCTCTGGCAGGGCAGGTTTGCCTGAAGGCACACTTTCTCCTCCTGCCTCCTCCATCATCCGGGAGGGGAAACCCTTGGGAGCTTTGCAGCTTTGAATGGCTGATTTTCCTTATCACAAAAAGATAGATGGTTTTTCTTGAGGCACAGCATTAGAGCACACAAGTCCACTCCTGATAGCTGGTGTGGAATGGGGGTAGAGCCTAAACCTGAGAAATGGGAATTCTGCCAGGATCCAGAGTACAGATTGTAGCTTCCTTTTTTTTGTGGGTTTGTTTGTTTGTTTGTTTGTTTTGTTATTAATTCAATGCATTTATTTTGTCCCCTTCTATCTCAGGTGGGCCAGGGGAGGACAGTTTTCTGTGTAAGTGCACTTGAAGAGAATGCAGAAACCTGAGATATATTGAGCATGTTAAGGCTGAGTTTCTAAGTAAACTTAATTTCACTTTTATAGATGATGAGCTTTAAGAGATGATTTAAAAATTTGAAATTAATACTTATAACTAGTGAAGATAATAGTTTGCAACCTAGCATGGCTATATGGTGTATTTGAGGGCAGTATAAATGTGTATGTAAGAGAAAAATACCATGCCAGAGAAAATACCTTATATTCAGTAAAATAAGTGTTCCACTGAGGCCTTTAATTTTTAATGTGGGTGTATTCCAGTTCCCTTCAGGAAAGATAGTGATGCCCACTGCAGGTGAAGGAGGCTGTTCAGAGCCCGGAGTGCTGCTCACATTGTGGACTGAGGAAGGGAGTACCCTATATACAGACCGTTACGGTCCCTCAGTCTTCAGAAGCATCTCGGAGAAGGCAGAAAGTGAATTCAAAGCTACCATGCACTGCACCCTTCTCCCTCTGTGCTCCAAAGCACTTCATAAATTCTCCACAGACAGTGATCTCCAGAGCAATCCTGAGGTGGTGGTGTGTGGATCTTTGTAAAGTACATCTTGATTCATTAGAAAGAAAAACCTAATTTAAAAATATTGATGTACTGGGTGTCCTTAAAGGACTGATGGGGTTTGGACTATATTCATTATATATCTATAAAAAAACCCCTCCAAAACCTCTCTGACATTCTTCTGAAGTGTGATCATACACACCTCTCTTCATTCAACATCCTTTTACCACGGATGATACAGAACTAATGCAAGATGATCCTAAGTCAAAAGTAAAGTTCTGCCAACAGGACAAAGCACTGAGGAGCATGATTACAGATTTTTTTTGTCCATCTATGGACAATTGTATGTGCTGTGTATGTATATATGTACTATTTTTACGAGTGACAAAATATTCAGTCAGTTTGACATAACAGGTCTCCACTGAAATAGCTGACAAGAAGCTGCACAAAACACACATGCAGTAGTTCGCCACATTTCTCTTGAAGAATGCAAAGCTTGCTTTAAAATTCAGTGTCTTTCTGAAATTTATTGTTTCGCTTGTTTAGACCTCTTATTCTTCTATTAGATTTCCTACCGCCATAGAAATGTCAGCATTTCCATGCCAAATCTGACAGTCCAGCTCATTTTCTGTCTCTGATGGTAGTTAACAAAAGATGTGTTACATGAAGGTGCCCCTTATCTGATGAAGACCAATTTCAGAAAACATTTCTTTATAACTTCTGACAGTTGCTAGTTTTCTCAGGTTTTACATTCCCAAGAGACAGGATTTCTGCCAATGTTCTAGTAAGTGATACATATCTCGTCTTCTAGCTAGTGTTAAATTTCTTTTTTTAAAAAAAATAGAAAGTAAAACCTCTGCACTTCTTTAAAAGTAGACTAGAATGACAAATCACTGATTTTTCACTTCAACTGAAAGGTTAAACCCATGCTAAAAAGGAAAAGGTTGTCAAATACACTGGCAGCCACGCAGGGCTGTATTTAGCTATGCTATACCGTACGCAGAGCTGAATAGGTCAGTATTTACAATACTTACATATGCACAAAAATCCCCAAACTCACCTCTCACTTGAGATCGCAGAGAGATTTATTCAATTTATCCAATGCAAAATTTAGACAGGATTGACCATCACCAGAATACACACTATGAGAAGCACCATAGGATTGTTAATGACAGCAGATGGTTGGATTTTCTCCTTTGGTCTCACTGGGAGGAGGAAGGGAAGCTCCAGCAAAATGCCAGGATAAAGTATCTTCCGGGGGCACTGGTTACATGTCAAATCAGGCAGCTACAGAATTAGTAACATCTTCCAAGCTATGCTTTTTGGCTTTGGAGTTGTCACATTCTGGTATGGAAACTACTTAGCACATGATTTTTTAATAGCACTTGTAACGGACTGGGACTTTTTCCTCTCCTCTAATAGTGCTTTGGTGTCATTCTGGAGAAGGAGAAATTGTCAGTCTTTCAGCCTCAATTCTGTTCTCTCTGGTGAATCCGAAGATGCAGTTTCTGCCAGCTTGCTGGTGGTGAAAGGGGAAGATCCTGCTTTCTTTCCCTTTTGTCATTCCTCTTTTCTCCCAGTACCTCCTCCTCCTTGGACCAGTCCTAGTGCTAGAGCCGTCGATCACTTGATTTAGTTCATTAACCCAACAGATCCCTACCATGATGATGTGGTCATTGCCTCTTCTTGACCACATTAGGAAGTTATGCTGGTTGACAGAGAGGTCTGACAGAAAAGACTGTTGGAATCAAGTAAATAGCAAAGAGCAAGGCAGAGAACAGGCATGTGAAATCACAACCTAAAATATCTGTTCTTTTAAGTTGCACTATAGCATAGTATGTCTTGAAAAGTAGGTGAGCAGCTCCGTGGCTTAAAGGGAGTGCAAATGAGGGAGCACACCAAGCTGTTTGCAGAAGGTTTCTCACTGCGAGCACTAGGTGGCCTGCTTTGAAAGGAGATGGGAAATCCCCCATCCCCGTCTGCAAGAAAGGCTTAAAAGTACAATTTAAGCAAGTTAGGCATCTATTTTATAAATCGTGCTATCCTGTGACAAATTCAGGGAATATCAGTTTTTATTTCTTGTCGTGCAGTGAAATCACAGAATGCTGTACTCACTTCAAAACTGTTAGAGGTGATTTATCAGATTGTTCAGACACGGGAGTAAGTCAGTCAAGGAATGTGCAGGCTATTGCTATGCCTTAGCTTAAACTTCTTTCATGGCGATGTAGTTGGGTTACTTCATACTTACTGTGACACATGCACTTGCTGCAGCATATCTGACATAGTATCCACTGACATGGCCATGAGAATGAGCCATTACATGAGACTGTATTTGCCACTCAACAGCCACAGCAGACATTAAGGGTTAAATCCATCTGTTGAAACAATTATCGTCTGTGTTTTCAGAAATGCATTTCCCCATCCTCGTACTCCATCCAGTAAAAAAAAATACTTCAACACCTCTGTAAAATGATAATCACGTGCTTAAAGGAAGAGACACCACCAGTGTTGGTGCTGGATGTCGTCAAAGACACTGAGGGAGAGAAACACAAAGGAGAACAGAAGGTAAGAGGTGCAGCTGCCCTGCAGTGTGGCGTTATCAACAGGCTTTCTGCTCCAGTTTTACTTTTGACTCTCAAAAGGGGAGGACAAGAGAAAAAAACAGGATTCAGAAAGAGAAACTGCATTGTAGCTGAGGTACTGAATGTCTTCTGGGAAAGTCCTGCTAGCACTTGTAATTTGGGTATCTCTAAAAGAGAATGACTTCTACTCTTAGGCCAGTAAAAAGAGTCAATGTGAAAGGAAACACTTCAACTTATTATAAAGGTCTTGAACCACTAAATAAAAAAATTCAGTTAATTTTGAAAGCAAACCAAGCTTTGGTGGAATAGTAAGAGGCTCTATCAAGACATTGCAACAGCATCGTTATACACGCCTTATGTTCAATGATGCTTTAGGTGCCAGAATGACCCAGTGCCCAATACTAGGGGTGCTGCACCGTGCTAGTGTGGCACGGACCCTAAAATTCTCATTTTTCTCTGCTTAATATGGGAGCTGGGAACCTGACAACAGCAACAAGTGAGTCTGACAGCCAGCGAGGGAACACTAGCGAGTCGGTAAAGTGTCATGTACCCTCTTTCCAGCACTGTGCTTCCTCCCAGGCAGACTCCTCCTACCAACCCAAAGGCAGCCTGATAGTCAAGCTCCCACAAGACACAAAGCAAGTAGTTCTGCTGAGGATAGGAGTCCTCCTTAAATGAAGGGAAAATATTTTTTCTTTCCACTTCCCCAGGGATTAGTCTGGATACCAGAAGCATTCAAACTGCCTGTTAGATTAACAGATGTAGAAGAACCACAAAGGTTTATGTTCTGGGCTTTTCTCCATTTAATCCAGCAAGGAAAAAAGTCTTTAATAAAATCCCAGATTGACTGGCCATCTAAGAAAACATATAACACAGAGTCTTGCTTTCAAAATATATACATTTTGAGAGGAGATTTATGTTGAAAAAAATAATCCATGACCTATTGTTGATCCTGCTAGCAAAAGATTTGGGTTAATATTTTAACTTCTATTTCACAACTATCACTTCATCAGACCTTAATTGAGTTTAGTCAGCCATTAGCTATGGTTCTTATTGGATGAAAAATAAACGGTGATTGATTGTCCTCCCATGATTGATTTTTACTGTGTTTTTCAAGAATTTAAGCTCATTTGACCAGGCTACTCTTTCCACAATGTTCAGAATATTTAATTAATATTCTTATCAATATTATAAATAGGCTTAAGATTCTGGGAATTACAGAGCAATCGCTTTCATGGCTGACTGGCCAGAGAGAGATGAAATAATTAGATTGAAAGTTACTGAGGACATTTGCTTTGTAAAGCACTATATACACCTTCCTAAGACAACTCCGGGAAGGTTTTACACTGAAACTGTAAGATTTAAATTGTTCATTTCTTGATGCCGTGGTGGAACAGGGCTGGCACAGGTATTGTCTACTCCATCTCTCCCCATGTAGCTGTCTAATTCCTTTTTAAACTCTTTAAGGAACATATTTGCTTTTTATTCATATATAAACTCATTCAATTCCCTTCTTCTGATGAAATAAATAAGTGACAGATGTGACTTTAACTGGCATCTGGAAAAATATTTTCAGATTTCAACTGTATTTTATGAGGCCTTTGATGCTGTCTGATGCTCTCCCACCTCTTGATTTCAAGCATCCCCCCTGTACTAACACTTCCTTGGGTTTACAGTGTGTGGATTACCCGAGAGAAGGTGCTTAAAACGTGATGGTGTTGAAGGTGGAGGCCCAGGAGACAGGAGGTGAGAGAGACCAAGTGACAGAATCACGTAACACTCACTTTTTGAATGAAATTGGAGAAAGGAAATTGCACTTGGCAAAGTGTAATTGGGAAATGACGGTAGGCACCTGAGAAGGGCTGAAACCTTTGAGACATGGGAGAGGCAAACAACAGCTAAAGGGCAGAGTGGAGGATTGAGTTCTGAGGGGTGAGTGCAGGCACAGCTGTGTGCTGCTGTCAGGGAAAGGAAATGGAAACTAGAGCTCAAGCAGGAGTACTGCTGCCTCAACAAGGCATCTGGCAAGTCCCAGGATCTCCCATGTCATCACTGTGACATCTATCCATCCCTCCCTCTATAAAAAGAAAGATGCAGTTCCGTGTCGATCCCCTCGGTTCTCAGCTAAAAGAGGAGGACTCGGGCCAGCTGCTGCTCTCACTCATCTGTTGTACGTTTGGCCAGGACAGAAGCTATTGCACTCGCCTTGTGTTTTGTCATGCTTACAGTACAGATTTGATCCATGACGTCTTCCTGCCATCAGATGTCTGGGGACAATCAAGGCCATGGTTCCATTGACAGAGGTTATTTTCTTTCCAAAAGGTATACTTGAAAATATGATCAGAACTGCATTTATGTAATTAAAACATAGTCTGCAATAACTCCAAAGGAAACGGTTCGAACAACTGGTTAGACACTCAGACAACTCGGGCTAATGCCACACTCCCACATCTGCTTCCAGGACAGGCAGATTTTAATCTAATCTAAACAAACTTTCAGCATCCTGAATGTCATTATTTTAAAATCATCTTCCTTCCCACTTTTTACCATGCTCACTCTTCTAGTATTCAAGTATCCTAAAATTAACGTGAAATGAAGGAGCTGCTCATACTGCCACCGGTTTCATTTTTGCCCTTGTAATTTGTTGCTCCATCCCAACTAAACCTCTTTAAATAATTCACTATTACATCTTGTGTTTTAGACAGGACAGCTATACAGCCCTTTCTGATAAACCGCCCGGGCAATAACGCTATTAGATTTGCTTCTAGGCATTTGCTTCAGGACTTCTAATTTAAACTCTTTCCTGTCTACCACCTTCTTTTTTTCAGAGTTTGATGAATTTAATCACAGGAGTTAAAAATTAGTACCATTCCAGTTTTTTAATCATCAGCTACTCTCTCCCATGAACAGATTGATTTATATGCCACAAGCACTAAAATATATATTCTAGTATGAAGTCCATCCATTTACCAAACTCTTCTTAAAATTATTAAACACTTCCCTAAGTGCACCTCCCAAGTTAAGGCTTACAATGCAACACCTTTTTTCACATTCTTTGACTTCTTAGTCACAAAAATCTAACATATGGGCAAGATGAACGACGGGAAGCCTACCTTATTAAGTCTAACTGCTAGAAGCAATTCTGGAGAGTTGATGGTGTCAGTACACGATCATACCCAGTCTCCTCATGTACCTGCAGAGTGCCATCCCCAGTGGTGTCCCCCTGTTTATACCACAGCTTTATTACAACCAGGCATTTTGGTTTAGTTAAAGAAATTGAATGCACGCAAAACACACCCAAAATTCAAGTACAGGCTTCAATCCTAAGAGATTTGTAAGCACCTGGAATTCATTGTGTGTTAAAACCGCCAGCCTCTCCCACATACGATCACTTCAGGACAATAGGATCCCAACCACAAGATTATTGCCTTCATCAACCTCATGATTATTGCCTTCATCAACTGCAAGATTATGCCTTCATCAACTGACGTAGGTTCCCATACGCTATATTTTTCCTTCTATATATTCCATTGATTTTAGTTCCTTTCATCACGTCTCGTCTTAAGTACCAGCCTAGTAGCTCACTGACCTACAACACTGTAGTTGATGATTGCCTACAGAACTGCCCTCTGTCCTCAGGTCCTGGCACGGAATCAACTCAAAGGAGTGTTTATCTGGGTTGGTGCTAGAGAGGTTCAGTATATACCACTGAGGAAAAATGTGTTTGTTTTACTGCCACTTACCATGGAAAAACAGGCACTACTGTATATTCTAACAACTGTTGTTACTATGGATGCAAATGTAAATCTATTTTTACATTTAATACGCCATATGCCAGCAAGATCTAGCGGAAGATCCCTGCAAATGTAAACACCTACATGCACAGTGACCTACTTACATGTGGGCTTCCACATAGCCATATAAAGTAGGTTTAAAAGCTGTATTCAAAGCCTGTAATTTGAAACAATTTTCAGGCAGTGTGTGGCAGACTGAACAGAAATGATGCTTGACAGTGATTCATCCACATTTTATTTAGTTTTAACATAGCGTTTTCTTTTCAATTACAAGGGCTTACACTGAGCCAAGGACTTGCCGTTGTATTTTCAATGGGGAATTTCGGTTTAGATTTGGTGACATTAGTAGGAGCCCACATTTTGAGTGGATAACATCTAAAATTCAGTGTCATGATTTTCAAGGATTTCCATTGATTTCCAGACACAGGAAAAATTCGAGGACTTCCATTGAATGCGTTCTGTTTATTTGAGAAGGAAGATCTCATACAAGTGCCCATTATGGAAGGCATCTCTTATCATGTACAACAAAATCAACCATTGCTTCCAGCAGAATACAAAAATACACATCTCAGTGACTTCCATACAATAATAAATATGTAATCATGCATCCAACAATAAAAAGGCACGGAAAACTGGTCACTTAGTAGTCATAAAAATTACTAACTATATTAACAAAGCCACCCAAATTATCTGTACAAGGAAATGTAACAATATATTCCAAAGGTGAAAACACATAAAACATCTTTAAAATAGTATATGCAATAAATACCTCAATTGTTTTTTATATATTAAAAATAAAACTGTGCCATTGTAAACAGTATGTAAACAAACAAAATTCACTGTTCCTTACCATTATTACAAGTAGATAAAGCCAAAGTTACACCCCTACTCTGTTGGATATATTTCATTGGCAAGTTTTGTCAGGCAGTTTGAAAGTTTTACTCTTTTCTGCAGCAAACAGAGCCTGCTATGTGTGTAATTGTAAATACTAGCGCAATCGCTAAGCTTCAAAACTGACTACCCAGAACGTAACAGGTCGTCAGATAGTCAGAACTGAAACTAGGAAAAGCCTTTTTTGCAGTGTTACGGACAAGTCATTTATTTATACTACATATGATAGTGTCAGTAAAACTTAGCTGTTCATGTACCACTGTTCTCCTATAGGCCTTGGGGGACCTGTACAAAAGTGGTCGGCAACCTTACTCCCACGGACAGATAAAGCGAGGCACTCAAAGGTTAACTGAGTCGCCCCCAGTCTTGCACCAGCTCCGTGGCAGGAAACTAAAGGCAGAATCCAGACCTCCAGCCACTTCCTCCTCACTTCCTTGCGTCTCCTCTACTCGTCCTGGCCTTTCAGACAAATAATGGTGTGCCCTGAACTCCAGTTCTGATCACAATTACATAAAGATAAGACCATGCAAAAGGGAAGTTGTCTGCTCACTTGGGTGCCCGTCTGCTCCCACTAATAACCATGGAGGTTTGCCACTGAGAGTAGCGGGAGCACAGGAGGAGCTTTTCCCCCCAAATCTGTAATCGGATCCACATTAGCAGACTAGTCACCCCAGGCAGAGGCTGCTGTGTCTTCCACAAGCCTACTGATTGCCTTGACTGTTCAGTCTTTTGAGCTCTGGTTCTATAGCCAACAAACTCCTGGGAAGTTCAACCAAGGTGCCTACTTCCTTCCTTATTAGCAAGGGCAAGAGAAGGAATCTGAATACGATCCTTTCTTAAAACAAAATTACAGCAAAGGACTCCTGGGAGCAGTGGGAATTCTGCACAGACATCTTCAGCAAGAGCCTCACCGGGGAATACGGCTGGCTTCCTATTTCTTCAGCTTTTGGTAACATTGCCATAACTACCTCATCTTACAAATCCTGCTGTATCCCTGGGAGGACAATCTACAATAAATACAAACTGACCTGTCCCGGACACATGTATTTCAAAGTGCATGACAGCTCTTGTTTGAAAATGCTATTTTTAGCCTTAGATGAAGAAATTAAGATGCATCTATTTAGCTGTTTCACAGCCTTATGTCTTTTTACAGGAAGAATATTCTTAAGAGTTTACATGATTAAAAGATACCCCAGAAAGGGACTTAGGAAGCGCTGCATTAAGGTATTTTTCCTCCCTGGTGCTATTAAAGAACGGATCCTTCTGTCTCTAAACAAGTGATTTCTCTGATGTCAAGCAGTAGTCTGATTTGCCTTACCACTTAATATCTTCATAATTTTACTCATCCGTGAAATATTAAAGGAATCATTCTACAGACTGGCTCTGAAGATACCTCCGTGTCTTGATGGGAAGTTTAAAGCCCTATACTATATAACATTTTATTTTTCAGTAAGGTACTTTTGGATAAGGTACTAGAAGTGTCTCATTCCAGATCTGCAGAGCCAAGTGAGCTGTATGAAATCAGGAGGTATACAAAATAGACAGGACTACTTTTCATTCATTAATAAATAATTCTTCATTTTCTCCTGCCACACTGCATGCCCTCTTTGTGGAGAGAGGTATGAAAGGTGATCTGGTTTTAGAAGATGCTGTATTAAATCTTACAAAAATTATTTTAGAAGGTATTTTCTTAGACATATTCAAGGACCAGATCAGTGAAAAAATCTGTACATTCTCTGAGGCATGTATTCCCAACTGTGTTGTAGTTTTCAGGTTCTGTAGAAAAATCCAAATAGCAACTGCAGATTTCACATTGGGAAAAAATAAATACATTTTGCTCATTTAAAAAAATTATCACAGTAGGAAAATAGCCAGTAAACAACAGATTCACAAGGGTTTAATCTTGGCCCCAGTGAGATCAATGGGAGTTTTGCCAAGGATTTCAACAAAGCCAAAATTTCACCCAGAATCATATACAATTCTTTAGCTGACAACAATCATAAACATCCTGCCACTCCATTGTATAAGTTAAATGTTAATAAGCATCTGTAAACATCCTGCAATTCATCTGATATAAAAAATATTGTAATAATAACAATGCAGCATCTCAAGCATTGTATAGATTTAAGTTTTTTTGGCTCTACACACAAGTTGGCATCATTACATTGGGCAAAACCGGGGTATGTATATACAGATATATACACAGAGGTGTGTATGCAAGTACAAACTGCAAACTAAATACCACATATATACACACATGCGCACGCAAATACTGGCAAGAGAACAACATTCATAGGTATGGCATTTGGAAGTATACCAACGGTCAGTCTGACAACAACCTTTACATGAGGAAGAGTTTCTACCTACTCCAATCCTTTGTAGGCTAAAACTAAAATGCATAAGCAATCTCCAAGGGGAACCGAAGTGCTGTTTAAAGCTAAGCACATGCCGAAATCCCAACAGATCTGTACGTTTGCAATGACAATGAATTGAATTTTCTTGTGAACAGGGGAAACGAAGGGCAGAAACTACTGAGTGCACAGCAGTTTTTACCTAAACCAGTACAAACCACATCAGATGTTTCCATTTTCTATTGAGTATGTTTTTGAACTGGGTGGAAATGGTGTGTTTCAGCTTTTTGCTACAAAACACAATTCAGGCCCAAATATGAGTTATGCAGAAACTATGCAGTGTCACATCTCTGCAGCACTTCCGTGTGCATTTTGTGCATCCATTCATGCAAGTAGGTGGATGTTACTACAGAACTAACTCAGAGCTGTACTTGACTGGAATACTAGTTTTAAGTGACAAGCCCAGCTAATAAGAGAAATCAGCCATGTTGGGCTGGGAACCTCTCGGGACCCTTAAAATACATTTAGATTAAACTTGCTTTTTAAAATGCCAGAACATAATATATACTGCAAGTACATTCATGCGGTTCCGTCGTGCTCAGCATTTAAAGACACCTGCTGTGGATGAACAGTTGTGATAGTGAGAAGTTCCGTTAGTACTAACCGATATGTTTGCTGTCGCTGTGAATCAAGACAGGAAGCTGCTAGTATTACATGTCATTAAATGATTTGTGGGTGATGACAGCAATGAAGAAGGACCAGATCTCTGTTGCAGAGAACAGGCCCTCTTCTCCTCTCAGAAGCTCCTCAACAGCTTGTACTCTTTTTGTACAAATCCCATCTATTGCACATCTCATCTGCTGTGAAAACTATCTTTGATGATCCCCTCAACACAGAAGCTTCACCAAACTAAATTACTGGGTATACAGCTGGCAGCTCTAGTGAGGTCCCAAGTTTTAGCTCTTTTAGGATTCAAAGGAGATGATGTGAGTGACTGTCTAGTGAAATGAATTATTTCAGGACAGGTTCACAAGCTGTGCTCTTCAAGGGGAAGAACAGTAATTTTTGTCATATATGAACAATCGCATTGTTCAAAGTGTGTGTTTTAAGGAGACAGAAATCCAGGACAGAAAGTACAGACACCACAAGTGACAGATGGCGGTAGAAAATCCTCTGAAGCCTGGCTAAGCAGTACAGTCCAAATGCCTACTTCAATAGACAGATGGCATCTTGTGAGAGGACAGTGCCACTAGAAACCTGCTCAGTGAGTATCTGCCTGCCTGCGTGCTCATGGTAAACCTTCACAAACTGTCCCAGTAGAAAATCTTATATTCTTAAAACTCTCATTAAGAGCCCCCAGGCCCTATTTGTCAGCACACCTGCCCTCCCTCCCTGAAAAGCAAGACTAAGCAGCTTCAAAGGGCTTTCCTCAACCTACCCATTCACACAATAATTTACTATAACTGCAAAGAGAATTAGTCGCAAACAGAGCTTACGTCAACAGGGAGAAAAACAGTCTTATCTGTTACCTCTTTCCCTCTTACTGACATAGTCAGGTTATTAATTAAACTAAAATGTTTTATATCCAATTAATACTTCAGTTTATTGAAAGTAGGACTTAAAAATGCTAATTCACATTAAATATTCATAGTAGGGATTTGAGGCATTGGGGGGGTGTGGTTTCGTTCTGGCTTTTCACTCAGTTTCCATAATGAAAACAAATTACTCAATTTTCATTTTAGATCATTTCTTCCTGGTTACATCTTCCATTTCACATGCTACAATATAACATACCTACACCTGGATCAAACACAGCTTCCTAAAATAATTGTTTCCAATGAATTTGGAAAAAAAAATAAAGTACTTCAAACTTTTTACCATATTGTTTTACTTACAGTATCTTTGCAATCCTAACACTAATCTTTCATTCATACTACAAATACATTTTTTCCAAAGTGTTTGCTCCATAGAATAAAATATAGTCACGTGCATACTTCTCCTATTAATGGGTACCATAATTTATACTATTTTCAGAAGTCTTACCCAGCTGGTGGAATTATCCAAAACCCCTCTCTTTCCGAGGGCATTCCAGTAGCTAGATTTAATTGTTAGTGGTATGGCAGCTAAATACAGCTTTCAGTGGGGACCGCAAGAGCATAACTTAAAGGATTTTAGTTCACCATGGCAATGCTAGAATTTGGAGCCTGAAGCCCTGGTCAATCTAGATCTCCTGGAGCATCCTACAGCTTTTTCCTAGCCTGCCTGTCCATCTCTTTTGAAACAGAAATGGGGGGAGACATGCAATAGTCTCATCTTGCCAAGCAGCTGGGAAGTCATCCAGACACAGGAGCTGGGAAGCAGTGTGGGAACATTAGTACAGACATGACTTGCATTAAATGTAAATTATGTACCAGCTTCTTCTGCCCATGCTAATATAAGCAACAGGTTATATTAACTCAAAATCAAGAGTTTATATGAAGAGTGCTTGTGTCAACTGGAAGACAAGGTCTTCAATTATTTAAAATAGATGTTTATAATTCTACCCAGTAAATACAGGAATTTTCTCTTGACTGCTCTGAGGTTGGTAGGTCTTTAACCACTGCAGCTAAATTCATTACAATTTGCCCAAGAATACTCTCAGGTCTGTGATTGCCAGCATTTTGTTTGTTTGCCAAAGTGTTAACAGTGCTAGTATTTTAATTTTTACAGTTGTGGAGGGGATGATGTTTTAAGTTTAATTTTATAGGCTGAAAAAATCCTCTTTCAAAAACTTTCTTTTTTTCAGTTAAAATATTGAGGACAATCCCTATTAAGCCTACAGAAGTTGCTATGAATTTTGCTATTAGCTCCAACTGGCTACAGCAACAGTCTCCTGTAAATTTCCAGATGGCTTCCAAATGGAATGAAATTTCTGAGAAACAGACTGGGCTTCTGTATGGCAGAAACGAGCATTTCAAGTACATAAGCTAACCATTAACAGAGCTATTAAACCTAGTTCAACAGTAGTAGAAAAGAACTAGAAACTTTTTTCCTTTTGTAAAAAAGATCAATTTTCACACTATAGTGTATATATAAATATAGGACTTTATACAACCAGTAAAGATCTTCTATCGATAATTACCAAATGATGCTTTATCAATCCTGCTAACACTACTATTCATCTCTGAAGAGATGGGAAAGATACTTTAAGTTCTGTCCAAACTCTTCAGCTTCCTCAAGTCATCACAAACTCCTCGTTTGACTTAAGACAGCAGTAAAGTCAGGTACAGTTCCTGCAAACATTAAATCTTTACAGTTAGAATAAGCAGCATCAAACCTGGATGATATGAAAATCATACCACAAAATATATAATCTATGAAAACAGCATGAGAACCCATGGTATAAATGTAACACTCAGGATGCTGCAGTTGAGAGGTACTTATGTTACTGGGGTGAAAGAATAAATCTGTAGTTACTCATATAATTTCCTGTGGCTCTCACACGACTGCCAAGATGATTTCCTGATTGTTAGCTAAATATATTGCTCCAGCTCGGTTATCATCAACAACATACATCACCTGTGACTTTACCTTTCACAAAGACTTTTTGCACTCCTAATTGTTAGTTACCAGATCTGTCAAACGGACATTCAAGAACTTAATACTCAGGGACTCAGGGGCACAGAGAAAGCAATGGAGAAACAGTAGTAAACATTAGTAATGCAATGTTTCATAGGAAGCATCAAGCAAAATGGAATCATTGGGGTGGTTTTTGTCTTACATGTCCATTGTGGAATTATCTCTGTATAATACATAGTTTTAAATCTATTTTGAAAGTAGGACTATAGAACATCCTCTCATACTTGCTTTATATATTAATTTTCCATTCCATGTGAAAAAGGTCTCCCACCAGTCTTCCCAAAAGGAAGACCAGATGCCTTGAAAAACACTGATAATTTTACCCTCGAAGGAAGATCTGTTCATTATCAAGGCATTATGAAATTTTCATTAAGTGAATTAACATCGCTGAGTTCAATTAAAAAGTCAAAATTGGAGCTTATCTATTTCTCTACAAAAAGCATAGCAAGATATGAAATAGGCCATTATAAAAAAAAAAATCAATACCTCTTGTTTGAATTACCGTTATACAACGTTGCAGTATGAATTTTGTTGGGCAGGGATGGATAGAGAAAGAGGATTTCTATTTATTATTTACAGGACCAGTCCTAAAGTAAGAAATACTGGATTGAAATAGTTTGGGAAGGTTTTTTGATCATACAGTTTATATTTTACTGATCAGGAGAAAAAATAGTGATTAAGGGGAAATACATAAAAATGTATTATAAAGAAATTTGCAATTGCCATCACATAAAAAAACCTCATTTTTGAACAAGTTTTTTCTTTAAAGTATTGTAAAAAACTCCCAACACCTACAACCATAAGTTTGCCTGATTTCATTCAGTTTCTACGGAGAAAGCATTACGTGTTCCATAAGCAATACCTGCCTGACTCGAATCAGAGGTGGCCACAGCGAACTGGAAAAATCCTATTTGAAAACAAAACAGAAACATGCACTTAGCTATCTGCTGCCACTTTAAAACGTGCATTTTTCCTCTTCCTTTTTCTGAGGTGTAGGGCATTTCATCTATATGAATACCAGCCACTTCAAAACAATACCAACTGCTCTGTACTCCTTTCAGATTTTAAGGTATGCTGACTGACCACAGAAATTAAGTGTATTTCAGCAGGTGAAAATAACTCATCCAGTAAACTTGGTGTAGTGATTTTTTTTTTTCTGGAATCTAGCATGCTGAATCAGGCTTCACAAGATCTATTGGGATACCTTGATTTCTAAAAAACTAACTACTTTTAGGGGATGTGTTTACTTTATTTTTCTTGAAATACTGCGATGTATGCTTTGAAGCATTTTAAACAACAGGATTAAATTATAAATAATTCGTTTCATTAAAAATGTAGCTATGTATGTCCTTATTTCTAGGAGCTGGGACTTCTACAGCAGTAACGGAAAAAGACAAACTTGGAAATTACAATAATCAAGTGATAGCAACACTGTGTTCAAAAGTCACTCCTCAGAAAAGCCACATCACTGAACACAGTTACGACCCATGACCTCAGCAGAGAAACCTCATAAAATATTTTGAGCCTCCTTGTCGGACATATTTGGATTTGGTAGCTAACACTAGTCTAAGGTATAGAGTTACATAAAATTTGCTCACCTGGGCATCTAACAAATACAGTATAAATGATGCTTACAATTTTGTTTTGTACTTGCACTTTGAAAAAAAAACCTTCTGCTTTGGACAATCAAAGTTAAATTCTTTGGTGGTCATTTAAAAAAACCAAACTATACAAAGACAGTTGACCAGTTGTCCTTTACTGAGGTAATTTGAGGAGTGCCGTAAGAAAGTTGCCCATTTTCTCTGCCTAAAAGCAGCTCCCATTTTTTAATATACTCAGCGCAGAACTCTACAGGAGCCTGAAGAGATCCTGTTCCCTAAGCCCGTCTTAATGCATTGCATATAGCAAGGCTGAATGTTTAAAAGAGAGTGTATCCTACAATCAGGAAAGCAAAGAAAGTTCTCTCCTGTATTATGTCCTTGAATCGACCAGGAAGATTAATGACGTAGTCTACTGTAACATCAATATATTAGAATGCTGCCACACATTAAAATACAGCGCAGCTTACAGAGAAACAAAGCAAAAAGGAAATACAACTTGTGAAGACTTGATGGATGCCATCTGAACATCATTAAAGGGGTGAACGTCAAGTACATTAACAAAAAAAACCAAACCATAGTCTACCCATTGTTTGCATATGCTTTTCATACAACAGCACGAAAATCACGCCACTTGGCAAAGGGATTTTGGTTTGTTTTTTGTGGGAAACCTAATGGAACATAGCCTTTTACTTGTGTTTGTTTACGAGAAGAATCAATTATGTCCACAGAGCTCCCAGAGTGGTGCCTGTTGAACCTACAGCAGCAAGAGCACATAGTACTATAATGGGATATAAATGAAGCCTGTTTTGCTCCTTCTGATTCCCCCCCGCCAATAAAACAACAAGGGAAATAGATTTTACTTTCCAAGGGACGATTCCCATCGTACTCATGAGAAAGAGAGGGCAAATCCAGGATGCAGTACTTGACATTGGCCCCTTTAAATGGGGAAAATAAGCTTTGGAAAAAACAAATGAGACCTTACTCTGCTGCCTGTGAGGAAAACATAAATAGATATTAAGGTACACTTTAACCTGTAAGAAATGTCAAGACTGCTCAAGTAAGTAAAAAACGTTCCTCATGCCGCAATGCCACATTGTTAGGAACAGCAAGGAGACAGTGATTCTGTGCAAGTTTTCCAGCAGGTGGTGCAATATCATCTCACCTTAAACATTTAAGTAGGTTTTTTTGTAGATCTAAGCAAATTATTTTTCTACTAGATTAATATTTTTGTGAAAAATTAACCAGGAAATTCAATTATGAAGTTATGTTTCCTTGAAGTAAACTGTAAATAACCTTATAACCTCTGGTCTAATGCAATTTCCAAACAAAGATGGTTTTCATTTTTCAACACTCATGGATTACTATCTTGCATGTGATTCATCTTTGCATGCATAGTGTAAAACGTTAGAGTTTGTTTTTTTAAATATTTATGATCTACTGATGTAGGAATGCTGATAGGAAAAAAATTTATGCCTTTGTAAAGAAATGCATACAGAGACTTTTTTTAAATTAATAGTTAATTAGTAATGAATAAAAGCTTACCCCACAAAAATCAAATCAGCTGCTACATTTTAAAACTCTTAGGTATGATAAAGAAAATTAATTTTCCTGTACAAAAAATTTGAAATCTTTCAACCTGCTTTTTAAACAATAGAATAAATAAAACCCTTAGTGCCTAGAAGTTCAAATATGCTACAGATGTTTAAGATAGCTGAATAATTCTGTTAAAATGCACCATGAGAAAATTCTTTATCATTTTCCATGCAGGAAGCCAATTGATATTTTTGTGAGGTACCAGTCTTTCAAGAATACTCATAAGTTAGTTACCTGATACACCTTCTGTACATGGTATATTTCAAAATCTAACTGTACAGTGTTTCATTCATGTATAATGCATATAATCTGCTGAATATGGCACAAATGCTAAGTTTCCACACCCACACATCCTTTGCCGTAGAACACATTTTAGGCGTAACACAACACTGAGGAATAGAAAAGTGCCTGAAATTGGAAAAAAAAGAAGACACTCAAGTAGTAATAAATTAAATCTCATTCAAACTGATATAAAAGTTGTTCAAGTGTTTAAAGTATCAGATGTGTCATGCAACAGAACAACAGATGATTCAGGCAGGCACACCATGCATTATAGTTTGCATTCATGGTATCACAAGTTATCTCTCTCCCCTCCTGCGTGGCCAGCGAGCGCTTGGTACCTGCGGAACAGCTAGGCTCACGCGTGGAACCTCCAGAACCTCTCGGTCTCCTGCACAGGAGGTTTTACTGAGCTATGCCTCAGAAGGACAACCAGACAACCTCATGCTGTACAGTGGTATCTTGCTGCAGCATAAAGAGAGGCATACTGAGCTGCATGTAAGCAAAGCAATCGTTTCTTGACTATATTTTCCAGTCAGTGCAGTTCACCATAAACCAATCGATTTACCAAAATGTGCTTATCCAAACTGGCCAAGCTTGCACGCCGAGAAAATGTCTTCACAAAACGTATCACCTTTTCCTTTTTTTTTTTTTGGCACAAATCCTTTTGTACTCTTGCAGCAAGCTCTTCTCCATAGAGGAATTCAGAGATAGCAGCCTGCACAAACGCTGGCGCTTATTCATCCACAGCATAAACTACAAGGACAGCGACGTGCCTGCAACAGCTCTGCTTCTCCAGCAACTTTTCCTTCTCTCTCTAGTGAGAGCACCAGCATAATTACGCTTCAGACAAAGGGGTGTTCTTGTTGAGCTCTTTAATTCCCTGGAGAATTCGCTTCATATGGCCCACTTTCGTTATCCCCAGGTCCTACAGAAATAAATTTAAAAAAAGGAAAAAAGGGAAGTTTATTTACAAAAAGGAAAGAAAACCCCAACCCCATTGATTATGATCTAGCCATGCAACAGATGTCTACAAATGTGCTCAGTGCAATCAACATTAACCAGAAAAGATTCTATGTGATTCTAAGTGCTGCCTAACAAAAAAATTGCTTAGAGCATACAATGAATCCCTCCCTGTTTTGCAGACAGAAAATTACTTACCTGCAATATGACAACCCAAGGCACTGCAATATCTGTCAAAAACATCTTTTGCTTCACTTCTAAGTACAAAAACCTTTCACAATTCCTGACCAGGAAAAAAAAAAAAAAAAAGAACAATCTCCCCCTCCTCTCTAATACAGCAATCAAATGCTTGGTAGGATGTGATGGATTAGAGTCTCTGTCCAGCAACGTCATTTGGTCTGAGGCCCTGCGACTTCTGTTTTAATCAACAAGTGCACATATCCCCAGTTTCTCAAGGGAAAGTGGATGTATCAGCTACAGGCATGTAGGACAACTTCCCTTTAGAGAGCAATAGAAAAGGTAAGCATTTGTTTTTCATTCCAAAAAGGTTACGTCTCCTAACATGAATCTTCCTGATTAGAGAGCTGAAAGAAAAGTTCTCAGAGACATGACAGTCACATCCCAAAGGAAAATCTAAGAAGCACAAGCATAGATCTTGTAGCCACCTCTAAAGCAATCACATCAGCTGAAATGTTTCTAATAGTGGTTTCTGGGACCCATCTCCATACAAGAAGCAACAGACAGTTTCTTGCAGCAAGCCTCTTCCAGTAATAACAACAGCTTTACCATCATCCTTTTTCAATTTTGACTGGCCCAGTGGTCAGAGGAGCCGAATGGGATGCCCAGTTGTACTAATGATCCCCTACTGTGCTAATGATTTTTCAGCTCAGTTTGGTGGAAATCTGTTTCCCTTATCTGTAAAACCCAGCTTTGAAAAACTCTTCAAAATCCTTGTGTTAGTGATGTTGACCAAATAGCAGAGTCAAACACTAGGTACTTGTAGAATAAACCTTATGTAAATTGTGACTAAATAAAAAAAACTTAGAAAATTTTCACTATTTTCCTGAACTAGAAATACTTTCATTTTAATTGGAAGACTTTCCATTATGAAGACATTAAAACAAAAGGAATAATTGAAATAATTATTCTCATACAGAGTCAAAAATGCAACCATATATAATATTCTAGACATACTCTACACAAAGACTGTATCTACCTTTCTACAGCCACAGAAAACTCAGAAAATATGTACTTCTTATTACTTAAAAGTGTTAGCGTGCAATTAATTTTGCATTTCTCCAGAGGAAGAAAGGGGTGGTAAGATGGGCATGAATTAATTATTGTATTGTAAATGTAGCACAGCATAGATTAAACAGGTGGATTAATTTTCAGAGAGAGAGTCAAGATTGAATTCTGGTTATGTTACAGATGAAGAAAAAACTTCGCTGTTTCTTCATTTGAAAAATACCAGTATTATAAATACGTGACATCCTTTACAGCGCTTTGGCACAAAGGTGTCAGCATTAGAGTTCTAGATATGTTCATAGAAGTCCCCCAATCAAGAGCTGTTCATAAACCTATCAGAAAAAACCCTTGTGATTTTCCACAACACAACAATCTATATTTTGCTTCTGCTAATGGTCACCTCACTTACAAAAAAATGCCATACTGATTTTTAAGTTCAGAGAATTGATGTCCCACAATGACAAGAATATTTATAATTTTCGATTTGGAGAATATTTTCCTTTTTTTTTTATGCTAAACTTATTTCTCCAATGAACAAAAAATACACATGACTATTGAAACTACTGAAATAGCCTAGTTGCTGTGTGAAGGATATTCTAGAAAAAGTAAAACACATAAGGATACTTTCCAAACCACGAGAAACCACACATGTCAAACCTTAAGAACTTGCAAGTTCTTCAGAACACAAGTTTTTCACGAGTATAAATTCCGTTGCATAAGCAACATAGCGAGATGCTGCCAGACTTCAAACATCAGAGGGAAGAATCACATTACGACATTCCCCGAAAACTCAGCCACTTTTTCCACCAACTCTTACAAAGTATCATCAACAGCACCTATGTTTCAGAGGCAAGAGATTTCCGTTTTATTTCTGTTCCAGTTGAGCTGTAATGTGGATCAGAACAGCAAGTCCCAAAAGCCTCATCGCAATTTCTAGGACCCTTTTGATAAATTTACCACAGTTTCAGGAGGCAAAAACCCAAACAACCAACATGATAAACTCTAATTTTTTATCCTTGTGTAAGAGCTTGGTTTGGAAGAAATTAAAATTATACATTCCTGACATTAGATGCTATCTAGTGTTCTCAGTTTACCACTGATGCAGGGAAGTTTGCAAAAATTCTCTCATTTCAGACTAAAAGGATCTGCTACAGCTCGTTATCATGTACCATTAAAAAAAGCAAGATCCCCAAAGATTTCTGCGTTTTTATGCATGCATGAGTTTCATCATGCTTTACATAATCTGTCCATATTTAATAGCTAATTAACAAAAATTCTATTTGACTAAAATATGGTTTTGAAGACAAGGCTCCAGTCACACTCTGAGGGAGAAAATAGCCTTTGTTCTTCCCCAGCTATGGCCTTAACACTGCAGGATGGCCTCTCCTTCTGCTCTCCGTAACCACTTTGCCATCTCTAGGCCTTGAGCAAGTAAGGGTCAAAAAATTCTGAAAAATAATAAAAAAAGACGTTGGGCAAGAAAAAGCTGATGAAATTTCTTGCAACAGCTTTCAGAAGTTCTTCATCTGCTTTATATTATGGTGACTAGGCCCTTGTCTGCTTAACCAAGAACCCATTTATTCCCGGTTTGCCCCACAGATTTGGCCAAACGTACCCCAATGTAATACTCCCAAACAATTTATATAAACAGTCCTCAATATTAACTTCTTCCAGGTGAGAAATCTACCCTACTTGCATTCCCAGTGTCAAAAGCCATCTACCATGTCTGAAGTCTAACAAATCTTAGAAGATAGTTTCCATGCAAGAACTTTTTCAAAACGCGCCGCTGTGGAACAGAGAGATGAAATGCCGCAGTCCTCAGCACAGGCTTCAGCTTGACGTGAGGCATGGAAACCCTTTCTCCGAGGAAACCAACATTGCTATGGAGCTCTAAGGAGACATCATCTTTCTCCTGCCAAATGTGTTGCGGTTCTAATTACTACTAAGTTGCACGCGTAGGAACATGGTTATCCATGCTAAGAATGCCAGCATTTATTTCAGAAAAATCAGTCTAGTTTTCGGTGAGTTTGCTTGTAAAATAAGGTTAGAAAAAAAAGTCACAACAAGCTTTCTTTCTACAGCATAGTTTGCCATTCACTGCCCAGCTTTTCCTCAAGTGAAAGGAAATCACATGGGTGTAGAAGTCTAAGATTCCCCTAAATAAAATCAGGCATAGGAGGCTGGAGGAAGGGTATTACTGCAGTGGCTGGGTGGAGAGAGGTATCTGCTTCCTCTTGGAAGTGTTCTCCATTTGCCGGTTGCCACACAGAGCTAGCTGAGAATGGAATCCACAAACTGCGCAGAAATATAACTAGAGGTGTCCAATTCTTCAGTCAACGTATCGATCTATTTCAGTGATGTGTGCAAAGGAAGAGAGTTTCATCATAGCCTTTTCCGTACTGCTTTTTATCTCTGCTTTTGACCACAGAGAAAAAGATGGGTCCAGAGGATTCAATTAAAACAGGCAACGATTCTTCCTGTTGTAGACGTGAGAGGTAATAGAGGTAAATCTATTGCACATGACTTAAGAGTTTGTGAATCAATGGCGAGTCCGTTCAGCTTGGCAGGAAGCAGAAGCCTCGCACCGGAGGAGAGTCTGTAGACAAGTTATAGCTTACAAGAGCACTTAAGACTCATCTGCACACCTTGATAGCCAAAGTGAGGAAAAATTAACGGGGCAGCTTATGACATGTTCCTCATTTTCTAGGTACCACATTACACATCTTGACACTAGTTCAGGTCACTGGTCAGAAAACTGCAGGGTCTCTGAGCCATTGGCTCCTCCCTGCAGAAACTATGCCCCATATGTAATGAACAGGATAAGTGCTAAACTATGCTATTTAAATTCAGCATTGCTACATAAAGTGCAAGCAATTCTTGGCCAAAAGCCTGGCCTAACTTATGAACAGCACTGCTTTGGAAGCTCTCAGCATCTGCTAATGAGCAGATGGGGTGATTCTAGAGAAAGATTTCTGCTAGCACAGGAGAGGGACTCTCAGGGGATGTAGTGATAGGACGAGTGGTAATGTTTTCAAACTGAAAGAGGGTAGATTTAGATTAAATATTAGGAAGAAATTCTTTATTGTGAGGGTGGTGAGACACTGGAACAGGTTGCCTAGAGAAGCTGTGGATGCCCCATCCCTAGAAGTGTTCAAGGCCAGGTTGGATGGGGCTTTGAGCAACCTGGTCTAGTGGAAGATGTCCCTGCCCATGGCAGCGGGGTTGGAACTGGATGATCCTTAAGGTCCCCTCTAACCCAAACCATTCTATGATTCTATACCCTTGGCAACTGGCAGAAAGCAACTACTCGTCCAGCTATGCTGAGCAATTTAAAACCTCATATGTGCTTCCAGACAGCACTAGATAGGGAACTGTAGAAGTCTGTCTCTCTGTAGGCTCTAAGACAAGCTTATAGATATTTCATGCCATAGGGCATTGTGATGGGGTTTTGTTTACGCTGTATCAGCATGACTCTTAGTAACAGGGATAACAGGTTGATAATGACCCTGATGCAGATATTTATGTGATTGAAGTGCCAGATTTCCAGGCATGCAGTCAAATCGGCACCTGTGAGAAACAACGCATGGCCAGAAGCCATGTCTAGTTAACACTGATCTTACCCACCATCATTTATTCCAACAAATTTGACATCTTGATTTATTTTTAAGATTTCTTAGCATTTTAGCAAACCTATGCATTGTGTTTTCTGAGTTAAGTTTTGAATTTGTTCAGTGCCCATTCAGAACAGAGGCTTGCAACATCCATCACTGGAACACTGTTGTGGACTGGTTGGACAGTTTTCTATTTCTAAATTTTTGCAGGGAGGACTGTCCTGAAATGTCCTTCCAAGTCAGGAACTATCCTGAAAGGAAGAAATTTAACTTCCATGAAAGAAGCTTAGTCAATCTGTTACCAAAGGGTAAAATAATACACAACAGTCAAACAGATCATCTCAAACACAGCTATCTTCAGCAGCTGCCTTCTACTGCAACAGTCACACAATGCAAGCACTGCCTTATAATGTCAGGATTTCATACTATATAAGAAACTTTACAAAAAGTGGCACATTTGTATAGAAGTATTGCCTCTATCTGGAGACTACTGCACTGTGGCTAGAACAATGACTGGCACTCTAAATGTAAATGTTTGCAATTTATACAATATCCTATTTCCTCTCTTACGTGCTAAAAGCAAATGCAAAACACATTATCAAGAACTCATTACTATTGAGTTACCAGAAAAAGTAATGTAATGAATCCCTGAAGACATAACCTCTATTACATATAATGGATGCACTTAAGTCATTCTTGAAAAAGACCAGCAAGCTCAAATAACAGCCTCAGACTGCTAGCTAACATTTCTCCCTGCAAAACTTATCAATCTGACCTCCAAGGAAGAAAGTTTTACAATTTTGCAGTCAAAAGAAAGTGCTCTTTTTATGTGGCTAAAATCAGGCAAAGGTTGGTAAGGGTCGAGAAAATGTATTGCGACGGTCTATTTTGACACACAAACACCAATGCCAGGCAAGTCCAATGCTGCAGTTTATTAATCTGCTTCTCTCTCTCACACCCACTATATTCTATATATACAATAAATCACCTGAAACAGGTCAGCTGGTCATAGCTGCTGACCTGGCAGTAGATAGATTCAAAATTATTATCACCACCTTCAACTGATCCATACTGATCCTCTTTAATGGAAACAGTAAACTCTTGAAAATAACAATATATTACACTGATGTCAGTAAGATATTAAATGTGCTTTTCCTATGCCTTCTGACATAAACTATAATGCTATCATTTTAAGTAAAATGCAAAACAAGAAAAATTTGGACAACATAGATATTCTCGGTTGCGAGTACAAGTCAGCACTTCAGAAATTCAGGCCAAAGGACAGCGCGTTTTAGTTTATTGCATATTTGCACAGTGTAAGCCAAGCTACAAGCACATAACAAGTGCAGGGAAAGAAGAAAAGTTGGTTGTTGTTTTGTCAAAGAAAATGGTCAGTAGCAGAAAAGTAGCACAAAGGAAATACCTTAAGGTCTCGCCTTTCCAGATGTAAAAGCTCAGAGCCTCGGATGTCATGGCTGATGAAGATTTCTTTGTACTCTCCCAAACTGAGCAGATCCAGCCAAGCAGCAACTTCATCTGTGCCCCATTTTTGAACTACCAAAGTTAAGAGCAAAACCCCCTTAATTTCTACATGCTCAAATGCATCACAAGCAAAGGTTAGGCCAAAGAAAGTGGAAAATAGAGTAGAATTGCCGTGCTAGCAAAGGGAAAGGTTAGAGGTGTCATTTCCACAAAAAACTGACAATTTTGGTTTTACATGCAGGTTACAGGTTAGCAGTTAACATGAGAAAGTATCTAAACGAAGTTGGGGTTCTTTGCTTTGCAGCCATGCTTTTAGCTTTACTCCAGTTTCTCCAGTAAAGCCTTTAAAACCTCACGTCCCAACTAATTCACATTAAACCATTTTAGGATTAGTGACGCAAAGTCTAATGTTGTTCAGCTTTATACCATTAATTTATTAGTAGTCATCCAGGGAGAGCAGAGGCCTTCAAAAACTAATTAACATGTAAAATTGAAGTATCATACCTCAAATATAGCAATGGCAGCAAGCAAGTCCAGTTTTAATGAACAGATTCTAGTACTCTTTAATTAATGCAACAAGTATTCTTTAAGCTGCTGTGTTACATAGGCCATTAAGAAGCTCTCTGTAAAACATTGTTCTCTAAGGTTAGTTGCCCACATTAGTCCTAATAAGACTGCATTTATTGAAAAAAAAAATAGTCATGCTACTTATTGGTATAATTTTGTAACTTCATTCAATGCTGACCTGTTTTACAGTGAAGTGAAATCTGAAGTCTAACCTGAAATCTAAACTCTGATCAACAACTGCAAGATTTTGCAGATTATGACCAACTGTTTATTTAAAAGATGTAGAAACAGTTTTGGGAACATCTGATCACTAATTAACTCCTGGACATAATCTTAAGGAAGTAAGTTCATGGATAGGAGAGGGAAGAGAGGAGAGTGGAGTTTGTTCAACTTCTTCTAATTGAAAAAAATCAATATTGACTATCATGGCTTTTTGTTTGATTTTTCTCACTCGCTGAACTTAAAACTCATATGAAATTTAAGAATAACTGGTTAATTAAACCAGTGTGATAAAAGCTATAGCACACCTGAAACTAACCTGAAAAAGCTGAATTGGAGCTTCACAGGGAGACAGTGAGTTAATCAAATGTAACCACCAGCAAAGATTCAAGTCCTGTTGCATGATAAAACTAAATATTTTTGCAGTAGTTCTTTGGTTCACTTGGAAGTCATGGGGTCCTAGTGAATGCTTTCTAAATGCACTGAAAGAAATCTTCATCCTAACGAAGATGCCACTTAGCTCAGTTGCTTTTCACTTTGCCTTTACTCTCAGGGAGAGTGCATCACGAAACCTCTTAGGAAAAAAAATCCCCAAAATCACGTTCTCCCCAAATGCTACTATTTCTCTTGTAATTTCAAAACACATACCAGGCTGAGGGCTCGCCTTATGCTTCTGGACTTTTTCTTTTTTAAACTTTGGCACTATGCGAAACACTGTACTTCTGTTGTTTCTTTTAGCATAATCCAGAGGGGGATCCTGAGTGAAAGAGAGACATAGTTACCTTTAATTAACAGAACAGTTAAACCACATGCTTGAGATGGTAATTCATAGTTAATCTCAAAAACTCAAACCAAATTTTACTTCTGTAAAGAATAATGTCAGGATTTAACTCTGTACATACTTCAGTTCTTAAATAACCATTCAAAACCTTCACATTCACAGAAGGGAACAAAACATACACAAAAGAGCCCTAAGCTTAGAAGCTTGTTCACAGCAGACAGAATTGATCCACCATCTGCCTCTCCAGATCATGAGGGATTCTAACTTACTCTTCCCTATTGAAAGAAAATTAAGTTCAGTTAGAAACAGTAAGTATTAATCAAACTCACCTCATCATCATTTGGTTGAAAAACATAATAAAGCCAAGGAATCTCAGCAAGCTTTCTCAACTCTACTTCCATGCTGTGCAAAGCATCAGACAGCAGTTCTTCATGGGGAGCTTCTAACTGCTGTTTATAAACAGTCCAAAAAATAGTATTTTTAGTTTTATTAAGATATAGCATTTCAATCTAGGTAAGTTGCTACCACACACAAACAGGTGACTACTTCATGGTGATGTAAACACACAGTGAAAACAATTTATCTTCCAAAACTAAATTTTCCTTCAGAGATGCATCAGACCACCCTGACACTACATTTAGTATGGTTCCAACCACAAAGGGATGACTGAGACAGCTGAGACTTTTGGTGCAGACCAGCTGGACCTAGCTGTTAATCACTGTCATCATTCACCGCACTCTTCATAGAGCAAAATTTATCTCATAACACCAATACTAGAACACACTATAAATGGAAACTACCAGCACAAGGAAGATAAAACCTGACCAGAAGAGCAAGAGCCTGGAAAATTTTTATATGAAAAGTGGTGTGAAAAAATAGAATAGATGGTAGTAGCCTGAGTTATTATTTGCAGATGTTTTCATAGGATAGATCACTCTCTGATGGTGAACTAAGAGGAAATGGACCTTAGCAAATATGCTCCATTCCCAAAGGTCTTCCAGTGGTGATGCAATATCTACACTATCTCTCTAAATATGTGAGACATGGAGTGATAGCCACTGCTGCTGGCTGAGGGTAGGGAAGAATGGGGACCAGTGTGGTGGTACGATTCTCCCCCGACTCATGAGCCACTCAATACAAGATGTGACTCTCCTCTCTCCGTCATGCAGCAATCCCATGGAAAAGTCAAAGACAAATTGTAAAAGGTAGCGTACAAGAGCGTTAAGGCACCCTCTTAATGCTCCTGGTTCCTGTCTCCCCTATTTTCTGGGGACAATAACGACAATTAACTCCTGCAGCGGACCAGAGCGCTGAGGCGCTCCCTTGGCACACATGGCTCCTACTCCCTTCCTTATTGTCTTGGACTTCCTTATGACCTGGTACACTTGTACTTGGGTCGTGGTCCAAAGGGGGTACACTAGGACCCCAAGATCCAGCAAGTTCTGGACATGCACAAGTAATGGAAAAATACCAGAACCTTAAAATCTAGCAAGTTCTGGATATGCACAAACCGAAACATTACATCTCTCAAGTTAGGCTGAAATGGAAAAATCCTTGACAGAAGTCAGTTATCTCAGACCCTATAAACAGTGATACAAAACGAGACCCCTTTGAGCTTTCCTGTATCACAGCAGGCTGCATCTAGCATCTTCCCTGAGCTGGGATGCCTCTCAGGATCTTCTGCTGGCGAAGTCAGCACAAGGCCTGGGCGAGAACAACCTTCTCAAGATGCAACTATCACCTGTTGAGTAATGCCGATGCTTTGTGAGTATTAACTCAAAGAGGGAATTTTTGACTACAGGTAGCCTCTTTCTCCCATCTCTCTACCTATTTAGGTGTTTTGCTTTATGCATTTACTTTGAGAGAGGGCATATTTCATTGGATGTGAGTATTTTGCTTGTCTGTATGTGTGTCTGTATGTTTTGTGTTTATACATAATTGCATATTTTGATTTAAGGTACCTTGCAGTAAGTTAGCGTGAAACTTATCATTCTCAAATCTGTAATCAAGTTGGTGATTTACTTTGCTAAATCACTTGCTAGTTCTTAAATTGGTTAATCATTAAGTGCTACTAAAATCCAACCCTTTTGATCTACCTTATACTAGCAATAAATCTTGAATTGTTGTCAAATCAAACCGTGTTAAATATGTATATCCGTCACAACCAGGGACGTCTCCCCAGATGGGAGACAAAAAGCCAAAGACATCAGTGAAGGCCAAAGAGGAAAAGAAAGTCATGTCAGTGTAAAAAGCTTGGGACTTGCTGACCTAAGGGAATTTGGCTCCATCAACACTTTCAAAACCCCATGCAGGTACCAGCTTTCCTTAAAACCCCAATCTGAAAACTATTCTGCAGCTGTTGTGTGAGTCGAACCTGTGAGGAAAATCTAAGACAGGCAGCTGACCCCTGCCAAAGCTATTTTGGGCTTATCTGGGGTTGCTGAAATACTATTTTGAGGTAAAGAGTTGAATCCTGGAACAAGTTGCTTGGAATCACTAATAAAGCAATCTGAACATCAATTTCTTTCTTTGAAGTAAAAGTAGTTCCAAAGCAGTGCAGAATTTCCTTTTGAAAGGATCTAATTAAGTTATATCCTAGTGAATGCATTCTTAAAATGGAACTGTAAGAGAATCTTTGATCTCTAGTGCTGGAAAAAGATTTTGATGTTGTCAGGGTTTGGTGATAAATTACAAGCCCCCATTAATTTATCCTACCTTACAAAAACATCTTTCCTTTGCTTCAGTAGTTTGCGTATGTTACCACCTCTCAAAGGAGACAGCATCTTTAGTAAGATATTGCTGTTGAGTGTAGTAATACTGGAAATATAAGCTCCCTCTTGCTATTGTGTTATTTTCTCTTCTAAAGCTCACAGAATTCAGTACCCATAAGCAGACCCTGATCTTTCTTCTGCCCTCCAATTTGAACAGTTCAGTTGATTTGGAGCACAGTGGAAGCCTCACTTGTCTTTGAAGAAGCTACAACTTTTCTTGTGTTTTCATTTTTAAGAAATTATTTAAGTGATCTAATTTATACAAATGAAGTAAAGAGTTCTGTCTTTGTCAACAAGCACTTATCTAACTGCCTGATTCTCAAAGGATATTTTTTGCTTGGGGACAAAAACCCTCTCATCTGATAGTGAGAAAGTGTATTCATTGGCAATATTGCTCCTAAAATAAACCCAAAACAATAGTGCAATTCTGGTAGAGTCAGTAATTTAGGGTAAATTCTCCTCCTACAGCATATTGGAAAAGCTTCTTGTTTCCAGGATAGAAATTAACACTATGAATGAACAATGAAAATAAAGGGTTTTTTCTAATTCTTTCCCAAATGAAATTTTTAATAGGAAAATACTTTATTTCAGTGAGCTCCAATAATTTCATTCAGTTGAAATGAAACGTTCTGTCATACTTATCCCCTAATACACTGGACAATTGTGCTCTGTTCCAGACTGGAAATGCTTTTTAAAAAGCAAAAATGAAAATATTGTCTTTGGAAAATATTTAGACAAAACATAGTTTTTGGTTTTTTTTTTTTCCTAAACTGTATTCCAGCCATAACCATCTGGGAGATTCCACAAATCAGCATCATTGTCCCATCTTATCATTTCACTAAAAATGGTATTTATAGCTAATTCACCATTTGACGTCATCTAGCTAATATTGTTGTATGAACTTTGTAATCATATCTTGCAGGAGGTAGCAGGAATCTTGTCTCTTGTTTATGTATTTACATTTCTTTTGTCTCCTTCAGGAGCCATTACAAAAGGACTCAAGAGCTGGTAAATGGCAACCAAAGAAAAAGTTTACCAAGTGGTATATGTACTGCTATCAGGAGCTTTGATCACAGAAAAAAAAAGAGGAAGGTATTAAAGAAAGAATGTCTGTCTTTGTCAGAGGAGAAAGATAATTTGGAGAACAGTTTATTATGGCAGTGGCTGATGGATCAAGCAACACCTTACATTTAATCTGTCTCATATTTTGATAGAGCGAAGGGCCAACATACATGCAGTTTCAGCATTTATAGAGAACACAGCAATAAGGTCAACGAGGGTGCCTTGTTGTTGTGGCTGTGAAATACGGTTCTAAACAAGCATGATGTCAAGTAAGTGTAACGGACATCTCTGGAAGATTATTTTAGTATATTCCGAATGGCCTTTTTAGTAAAAAATGAGTTTGATGTAGACTAATGAAGACATTTGCACTGACCATAATGAGAAGCAGAACTACAATGCATAAAAATTAGAAATGGACAAATGAATCGAATTAAGATTTGGAGCCCGAACAAGGGACCAGTTCAACAACACAACAAAATCACAACTGAGTACAGAAAAGGTAATGCTTCAATGGGAAGGTTTCCATAATAACACAATTTCCAGACTGCCTTGATAAATTACACTAGTCCTGGTATGGCATCACCATCTTAAATGTTTTCTTATAATTCCTTTTCCTAAAGTATTTTAAAATTTAAACAAATTTCTCTATTTTGATTCCCCATTCAATCTGAAATACAGGGGATTATTAATAGCAATTTGAAAAAAACAGCAGATATTTTTCCCTTTTATTGGGCAAAACCAACTAATGAATAACTTTCCCATCTAAAATCTCATAGAACAGATCATATGAACCTAATCCTTGACAGGTTCTAGAACCTAAATTGTTATAGCCTTTCCATACTAACTGTTGGTTACTGTAGAAAAGACTCATACCATTTACTGTTTGTGTAAAAAGGTATTAGAACAAGGGTGAGATTTACTTGCGCAGATTAGAATTGTAGAAGCTGAGTGTATGAGTCTGAACAGCTCTCACCCCAGGTTCTCTTTAAAGTCTACAGATGATCACATAATAGAACTCCGGAAGTTCTCTTAAATGCTAGATCTCCAGAAGATGACTTACCTTTTTCTAAGGTGGGGCTCCAAGATAGTTGAGTATGAGTCAACCTCAACACAGATAGTTATTTCCCTCCACTGACTATTAAAAAGAAAAGCCCAGGCAATGACCTTCTAGATTTCTGAAGTGAGGTAAGATGGATGCCAACCTAGGACAGGAATTCATAACTCATTCCAGTCCAAACAACGAATGCAGTGTAATATCCTCCAACTGGCTTTACAGAGCTTCTTGTTGCATGTCTTAAATCCTGCACCAATTTAAAAAAATCAGCGAAGAACAAATCACAGACAATCTGAATGAGGGAATAAACCCATGTATTTTGTGACCTTACCAAAGGAACTCTTCCTACTAGCAGAGATTCAGTTTCATTATGTAGAGCCTTCACATTGACAGCTATCTCCATAGCAGTATTTCTGGTAAGGCTCTGGGGAATAAGAAGCATAGAAATTATTTGAAGTGATCCAAGTCAGACTGACAGTATGTACTTTGGGCTTACAGCACAGATCTTAAGCATCTTCTCCTAGGAGAAATACATCAGTTTGGCTCTACAGTGACAACTTCTTCAGCATTAAGAATAGGAAACAAAAATGTAGTATCTATTTACTGTCTTTTCCCCAACTTCATTTAATATGACCTTATAAAATCCTGAAGATCATCAGGTGACCAGCCACCTGTGAGATGAATCCATGATTTTTATGGAAGACAAAGGCCATCAGAAAAGTTGTGGGCCTCATTTAAACAACAACTGTTGATCTGAATTGTTCACTTTCCTTAGCAGAAGTAAGCTGCTAGCCATATTTTAAGAGGCAAAGGTTAACTAATATATTTACCATATGTAATTTCAGGTTAGATAAAGACAGCTTCTACCTAATTAAACTTTTTTGAGTCCAATCCCTGAAAATACCCAGACTGTCTAGTGTGAAGAAAGAAACCAGGAAACTCATTTCCCCTCACCCCCATTGCATTCTCTGCATAGCACTTGGATAACAATTCAGCATGAAAATTTCTGTGAATGCACTCACAAGAACTGACCTTTACGTAGTAACAGCATTTGTTCAGCCTTTGTCATGCCTCCACTCTGGGGTGTCTGGTGACATGCCTACACAGTTGTCTGCAAGCAGTTGTGAGCTTCCTTTGCCTATCGTTTTTGCTGTTTGCTGACGCGTGTTTGATTTATTCATGCTCAGAGCTAAATTAGTACACCACCTCATTTGATTTAATAAGCCTTGCTGCATCACTTAGGGATGACTGCTTCCAAAAGGCAACAGACATACTCTTACCATACCCCTAATCCAAATTCCCTATTATCCTTTTGACTGTTCACTACTCCCCGAAACAACACACAGAAGTTTAAGTGACATTAGTGTCCTTTTCTAACGTCCAGCATTCACATAAAACAATACACTGTCTGGGGGGGACACCGATGAAAGCAGAAACTGGAATTTTGTATCGATCTAACGCCAGGAGTGGGCTCTTGTCTGTAAAAAGGCAGTTCTCCTAACTCCCACTCCTGGTATTATTAATAATTTCAGAATCATTCAGCATGATCTCTACTGAATTCATCAGCTACGGGGGTGTTTCCCTACACATGTGAAGGGCTGAGACTCCCTGCTGCTGTACTGAGCAGAACCTTCAGATTTGGAAGCAACCTTCCCTTTATGTTCATGTTAGAAAAAGTGGCAAAAAACCAGAGAAGATACAGCATCCGTTCATTTGTTAAGCAATTTCATTTAAATTTGAGCATGTGTATTACGCATATTTACAAGTCTCGTTTATCAAAATCTTCAAGAATTATCTTACAACTTGTTTCACTATGGGTAGAGGGAATACAATACAGGTGCCAGGAAACAAGCTTATGCATACAGATATAGCTTATTTACGTATACATAAATCTCTGTTCTTCCTTTACCTCAGGAAACCTTGGGTTGGCTTTATTTAATGCATGTGAACAAGCATTAACAGCATGAGCAAGCTCCTGCTCCAAGAGGCCATGTATTTTTGCTGCTTCACAGATCCTACAGAAATATAGAAAAAGAGAAAAATATTTCTTAATTCCTTTAAAGAATAATTAACAGTACACAATTTCATCAGATGAGAAAAATATATAAAGATTATTTATTCTGCTATGAAATACTGAGAAACATTTATTTGTCTTAAAACACAAATGCTATAAAAAAATTGTACAAAAAAAATTTGTTTGGGCTATTAATTGAAATTAACAATAGAGGAAAAGTCTAGCACATTAAGATAACTTGAAGTTATCTTAAAAACCATTACACCTATTTCACAATGCATATCCTTCAGATGTGGCTGCAGTCATTTGAGATTATGAGAGGTCCAACTGTAATTACAACCTCAGGATCATCTCTGAACAGTAAAGTTTTTTAAGTGTCTTGGCTAAACTTCACTTCAACAACCTAAATTATTCTTCTATGTCTACTTAAGTCACCAGTGCAGTATAAAAAGAATATGTAATTCTTCAATTCCTTTCTTATATTATCAGTGCTTATGAGTGCAACTGAGGACATACTCCAAGGATTGATTTTGATGCTTAAGATAATTTGTTATCAACTGAATAGAAGCTTTATAAAAAGTTCAGATATAAAAAGAAAATGCTTTTCTTAAAAAAACCCCTATTTTTTTCCCTCTGTGAAAATTGGTCTTCTTTATTAAAATATTTGCATCTCAGGAGGAAAGTAGTTCTCGAAAATAAGCAAGGCTGTGGGATCAGTTTTATACCATCAGCTCACTATCATCTCAACCCATACAAATTACTGAAGTGTTCAGGAGCACAGAGATGAGGATTTGGAGCATTAGGAATGAAAGAGAAAGCTGCAATAACAATGAATGAGTGGATGAATGCAAAAAGGTGTGAAGATTTCATCTGGCAAATTTGGCTCCTTGAATATCAGTGTGTTAACTATTTACTCGTACAATATTTTAAGAACAGGTTTATTGGAAGGTGCTCATCTTTTTGAAATTTTGAGTAACAAAGCTTTAAGGAGAAATAAGTTCAGGAGAAGTTAAGGTTGGGTGGCTACATCCACACTGTTGACTTCCAAGGTTTTTTTTTTTCAATTAATATATTTTTGGTTTTGCATAAAATTTGAAGTTTCAATCAAAAGCCTCTCTGCAAAATAAATTTCCAGTTTTCCATTTCCACTGCTCCTTCAGAAATTCAGTTTTCACAGGAAAAAAACCCCACATAAACACACAAAAATAAAATTACAGAAATATATAAGAAAAGCATGCATAAACAAGTTGAGCCTTAAAAATAAAATATAATAAAATGAAATAAAATTTAAAAATAAAATAACTGATAGAGTGGCAACTAAGCATTAATCAAAAACCAGGGGAAATATGCACTTGTAACTCTATGTATGCATTTGCATGAATAATTCAATCTTGGTGTCTAGGTCGCCAACCCAAACTTACTAATTTTACCATACCTACTAATAAGTTCTTCTGCAGCTTGTGAGCACAGCTGGATCTGTGCAACTTCTTCTTCTGTAGCCAACTCAACAGCCTGCTGAGGGTACAAGGGAGATCGAATGACAGGTTTACAGGAATCAAACTTCTGTTTGTCTTCCCAAGACTTCAAGGTGTTTTCAAAGGCCTAATCAAAATGAATTACACATTCAGTTCATAGCACTTGGGAGTATTCTTACTTATTAATAAATTTAATTTTATATAAATTTTATATTATAAAAAATCTTAGTTAAAATTGATTTAACAAATAAACAACTTTTAAATTTAATTGTATATATTTATAAATATTTTTATTTATACATATTTATTATTTTATATTAAAGAGAAGGAAAAAGAGAAAGAGAAGGAAAGAAAGAGGAAGAGAGAAAGAAAGAGAGAAAGAAAGAGAGAAGGAAAACATTAAATTTTGACCATTCTTACTATATATTCATAAGAATATAGGAAAAGCACTGATAAAACTGATAATAGCTAACAAAGCTTTGTCACACAAAGGAACAATTCTCTATCCAGCTTATTACAGAAATCCTATTAACTAAGTAATTATATAAGTTATATAAATAGTCATACGACATTTTTGTAAGCAGTGTTTTCATTTCACAACTGAATCGAATTATTACAGAAACCAGCGTTAGTAACAGTATCTCATAACACACTTTATACAACATACTCTGTCTCGCGTTAGCATCTGAGCTCTGTTTTTATGGATGATCTTAATAACTCCCGGGGGCTGGATCCATGCCTCTCCATCAACTTGCACTGGAACCCCTTCATCACCAAGTATGGTGATCTTTACTGACCGACACTGGAAAAGAACAAACATGTAATTTTACAGAGCAATAAATACTAACGAAACTGATGGGCCACCAGAAGTATGTTGATTACTAGGAGCTGTGGCTTCCCTCCAGGACTGTCTCAAAGATGAAGCACTTTTGTACTTCATTCATCATTGAAGACAATTAGTTACCCGTTAAAATTAAAACAATGTCAGCATTTTATTAGGGTATAGGGTGGTGGTCATCCTACTTGCCAGCATTCCAAACTGCTGCCAACCATGTTGCGTGCTTCCAAGTAAGAAACGAACCTGAGCTATCCTGTGGTGCTGCAGTTTGATGACTCTTGAAACTGCCATCTGCATGCTGCCAAATACTGCAACAACTTCTAAGATTTTATCATCAAATGATGGAGCCCCAAATATCTGAAAGGAAAAGAAGAAATTCCATTTTTGATGGTAAATCTAGTGCTTAGATTGCACGTTCAATGGAACATGGATTGGTTTACAGATTCATTTTCAGCATTTAAGTGCTTGAATTTTTTTACTGTAGAATAACTACACTGTCTTTCAAAAGTCGTAAGAGTGAGATACTGTAGACAGTGGGCAAATATTATTTTAAAACAGCAATGCTAATAGCATATCAAATATCTGAATGATGAGGCCTATCCTTATACAGGAAGGATGGCATGTTTCTGCGTGCAGACTAATAAACGTTTTTCAAGGCAAGATAAAAGGCCGATTCAAATCTCTGCTTGGTTAATGTACTTAGTATCTAAGAGGTTCTTGAAGTTAAGAGGAGTAATGGTGTCTTTCTTCTCAGAAGTGCCTATCTTATATTCTGAATTCTCTGGAAACCAACATCTGAGTCCATGCTCGACTTTGTTAAACACAGCTTTCAGACTGAGGAGGATCTTTTTTGCGCTGTATAAAATTACCCACAGTAAATAAGAAAAACACTTATGTATGGAACAAACATCCTGATATCCAGCCAAGACATTGAATTTCCATGACCTTACACAAAGGGCAGGAAGTCTCGCCTGTGCCATTGCCACCTGGTGTCCTGCAGGGGAATTTAGCCACGCCACAGGACAATTCTTAGGCTGGGTCTGTCAAGAGATACCAGACTAAGATCACCTGAAGAATGACCATTTCATCCTGATATGCTACAGGGAGCAACAAGGGAGAAATATCAGCAGGAGAAATCACTCCAGTATAAGTTTAATGAGGAGGTCACCTCTCTGAGCAGTCCTCAAACTACTTCAGCTCACACCTTGGGCAAAGTAAGCTGCATCAGAGACACTTGAGACCAGACTGGAGAAAATCCTTGAAAGGCACTCAAAAGCCACAACTAGTTGGGTTCTGTTCCCTGACAGGGGATTTCCTGGAGGTGAAGAATAAGAGGGTGCAGATCCAGGAGTGTGTAATACAGATAGTGTCTGCAGTAATGGCTCAGGGAGGGAGAGGATGGAAAACGGGGTGAGGGACTTTCGTCAAGAAACAATTCCCTCCTTTCCTCTTGCAGGTCATGTTTCCAGCCTGTCTTTTCTGGACACCAAAAAAACATGCCTAAACAAGCCTCGCTTCAGTCAGCTGGCATGCAGCTGCCCTGTTTGGCTCACCCATAATGTTTCAGGAATAGTTGCAGCTGTCAAGGCAACATCTTTCTTTCATCTAGATAAGCAGAACCAGCAGCACTTCAGACCATCACCACCTCATGATCAGTCACTCAAGACTACACTAAAGCAGTGAATTACGCTCCTAATCATTAAGCCTTAATATCACCATTTTGCTGGAATGGACACAACAGAAGGCAACAGCCAGTGAAAAATCAACAAGACAATATCGTTTAAATTGAAACAACCTCCCTGGATTAGAGTTGCTATCCAAACTATACACTATTACTATTAAAATTAAATGAGGATTGTCATTCATGGTATTTATCGCTGGTTTCGCCCAGAAGGTTACTTCTCTTGAATGTTACTCACATCATCTTCTTTGGTTCCACCCCAGAAATTAGTCCCACCAGCATAGCTGGGAATGTTTAGCACAGCTATGCCCTGCAGACTTGGAAGGGGGATGTACTGTCCATCACACTGTAATGGATAAAAGCTTATTCAGTATATAAATAATGTGATAAAAGTCATCAGCCATTTTTAACACATGAGGCTTCAACAGAGCTGGCAGGGGAGGACACAGTCATTAATAGGTTTGACACAAGACTATTCCCTCCATACTGTGAGGAACCTCTAACACAAAGCTCTTCTCCCCAGTCTCAGCACCAGTTTTCACAGAGCTGAAAAACATGTAGATATTACATGCTGTATCTACAGCAGAGGTGTTCCATGACTCTTCAAATAAACATTTACACAAATCCTTAGAAAATAAGGACAAAAATCTGTAACAATTTTATCAGGAGGAGAAAGAGATGCAAAATTATTTCCAGAATGCGCTTAGTGTTTTCTTTTTATGATTTAATCTCAGCAACAAGAGAGAATTTAACATTTTAATCAAAATGTGACAATATCCAAAATATACTGTGATATTAATAGATGCTGCACAGCCATTTGTGTTATAACAGAGGTCTGGCTCCAGTTCCTGAAATTGATATTTTTAATTTTCCAATGCTGTGCACCTCATCACATGTTTTAGCATAAGGCTAATGTTGTGCAAGGCGATACTAAATATGAAATTTCTACTTGCTCATTTACTTCCAGAAATATTAAAAAATAATTATGGAAAGGTCAGATTTGAATGCCTTATTGAATCTTATTCAAAAGATCCTTAAATTAGAATTCTATCTGCAGCATATATAATGTTCTTTCCTGTCATTATATTTGCTAACTACTGCATAATTCCTTGATAATTACTCAGTCCTTAGATAACAGCAATCTGCCGCTACCAGACAAAATCCTCCCAAATCTCAGAGGAGTGAGAAAGAGTTCCAGTAACTTAAAATTATTCTTTCAACTTAAGAATTTTATCTTCATATAAATATCATGAACTTCCATAGGAAATACTTAGCATGAAGTGAAATGAGAAATTATGTACATTCTCTGTCAAAATCCAGCCTACATATTCTTCGGGTGAAAATAACCGTAACCATCCCAGTCTTCTTGTGCATTTGGTAATCATTTATATCTCCTTTAAGTTCCCAGTATCATGAAGAAGACTTAAGATTTGATTTTACTTAAAAGACAAAAACTAGCCATGTTTAGATATTTACACTCCATTGGTTGTTGCTATGATAATATCTTGCCACTTTTGTGTGACTGTCTCAAATACCTATCAGATAAAGTCTCTACTAGTGTAGCTGGGCTTCTTGTGATGCACATTCAGAATCTCCCCTCTTCTGTCGGGAAATTTTGACTGAGATCATCTGTGCACTCTCCCTATATGTGAACTCAAGCTTTCAGATAATTTAAAATGAACCTGAAAGATTAAGACTCGTTATCTCTTTCCTTCCATTTAGTCTATGTTAATTTCTGTTATTGTCATTAAACCTGATGCAGCGAACATTACGAAAAGCATCCTACCTATACAGTATTTCTTTTTTTCCAAACTCTGTAATTACAAGAAACATTATACTGCGTATTTTGTGATATTTAAGTACTGACATTTTACTCCCAAAAACCACCTGGGAAACCACCTCTTACGTAGCACATTTTTACACACTGCCTTTGAGGTCAGCTTGGGTTGACACAAGAACTCTCTAAGATTTCAAGAGGAAGCCCAAATTCTTCATAACACATTGCAGGAGCAAATATATTAATTCTGCCCATAAATAAAATTTACCTCAAGTTGAACTTTTTGTTCTAAGTTCTTGTAAGTTCTCTGCAGTAGCTCTTTTGTGCCAAGAACCCCATACCACATCATGTTTTTTGTCCGACTTCTGAAAACAGGTAAAACAGGTAAACAAGACTTACATACAGAAATACATATATTATTGACTCGTATTTCTAGGATAAAAAAAAGTTAAGAAATTAAAATAAAGAGATAAGGAAAAGAAAATAATGGGAACATCTTGGCTATGTTACTGACAATTATATTACCTGCACTTTTCAGGGTGCTCTTCTCGCTTGTTATTAAATTCTAGTGAAATTTTTGCATCTAACCCAATTCCGAAGTAGTTGTTCATGACACATTTTTCTGAATATCCCTCCCTGTTAGAAGAAAAGAGATAATTAGGTGCACAGTACCTGGACACACGGAGCTTTGATGAAGATTGTGGTTGTTCTCAGAACAGATACATCAACTATCTATTGATAAGACGTCAAGAGATATTTCCTCTGAATTTCCCTGAGGAAACCCATCAGCAGTCAGACAGACTTAGTGGTAGCTCCTTTGCAAGTGCAAGTTACTTTCTATAGGGCAAAGAAGAAATGGTACCACACCCCCAGCCACCATACTCACACTACCTCCACCATACCCAAAATGGCAGTGGGATTCAAGAAAAGAGCTGCCCCAGGCACAACTCTGAGACAGCAGCACCACATCAGGCTGAGCACCCAGGCTGTGTTTAGGCGCGTTGGTGCTAGATGTTTGGCTGACACTGCTGCCACAACAGTGCTTTATTTTAGGGGAGCCACAGCCCACTATCCAGGTACCATCCATAAGTATCTGCCAATGCTACACCCACTTCTGGGAAGCAGAGACACCTTAGGACACAAAATTTCCACCTCACGGCTTGAGTCCTTAGGGCAACACTTTCCTTCTTTCACTATGAAGTGCCCAGACCTACTTTAACTTCTTCTTAGTTGCTGAGCTTGCCTTCAGACCAGCAGTTTGGACAAGAAACCCAGCTCTGAAAGTCTACTCTCCTCCTCCTCCCAGACCAAGTGAGCAAAGAGTAAGAGAGCAAATGTCTCCTATTATTTCTGGCACAATCCAACCTTCCAAACTGTTTTCAGACTTGAGGTCTACTGCCAAATGATAGGAAACAAGAACTTCACAATGAAAACAAACAAACAAACAAAAGATTACAAAAAGGTAAAAAAAAAAATCTTAAGAAAAGCAAAGTAAAGCAAAACAGTAAATTTGGAAAAAAAGTATTTCTTACAGGGAATCTGGATCCGGGTCAATAAATGGCGTAGCACCAAATGGATCGATGTTGGCTAGCAACATTTTGCTAATAATTGAACTTCCTGCAATAGAAGCAGCTAGACCAGCCCTCAAACCTGATTTAAAAAAACAGAAAAAAATAACAATAAACGCCAATTTGTATTTGATAAACAGAGAATCATATATTGTCATAATATAAGCCACATACTGAGAGAGAGACAAAAATTAATTAAATTCGTGTAGGGAATGATTGTATTTCTATCTCAATTTTTACCTATACTGGTTATCTTTTCAGGTCTCTGGCTCTCTTGAGCAGGGAGGTAACTATGCTGTGCTGCGGGGGCTGACTCTTCAGGTACTACCATTGAGAAACAAAAAAACACAGAAAATTCAGAATTTCAGGCCAACACACTGACTGGTTGGCACAGTAAACAAATGGGTGACCTAACATCCAAAAAGACTACTAGAGCTTTTTATTTAGTTTAATCTTCATCTCCAAACTGTCCCTGATTTTCCTTTGGTCCTTCTCTTTGGAAATACTGCTAAGGAATACCCTTACCATTTTTACAACTGGAAAGATCACAGCCTTGCCATGCCTACTTTAACTAATATCAATGTCACTCTACAAAACACTGTATAATGCACATTAACAGAGAAAAGTACTTTCTAAAAGCTTTCACTTAAATTGACCTCAAGAAAAAAGTAACCAGAGTTCCATTATGCTTTAACTATACTAAAGAAGTTAATTAAACCAGTGTTTTATTGGTGCCCCCTAGTAATAATTGCATTATTGGATAAGAACAGATTTTGTGTAACTGTTTGTACTTATCAGCAGCTTTGTGTAGTTTCGGTTATTCACTTCCAGAGTGGTATCTCTAGACACCTCTTATTCAGAGGGTTGAACTTCTACAGAGCTGACCCTCAGCCCCTTCATAGCCTCCATTGATTAGGATGAATGATAAAAGGACTTGGGGATACTGGAGGATGAAAAAATTGGACATAAGCCAGCAATGTGCCAACCGTATCCTGGGCTGCATCAAAAGAAGCATGGGCAGCAGGTTGAGGGACGTGATTTTGACCCTCTACTCCACTCTGGTGAGACCCCACCTGGAGTACTGCGTCCAGCTCTGGAGTCCTCAGAACGAGAAAGAGATGGACCTGTTAGAACAGGTCCAGAGGAAGGCCACAAAAATGGTTAAAGGGCTGGAACACCTCTCCTATGAAGAAAGGCTGTGAGAGTTTGGGTTGTTCGGCCTGGAGAAGAGAAGGCTCCAGAGAGATCTTATTGCAGCCTTTCAAAATATAGACAGGGCTTATAAGAAAGACTGAGATACCTTTCACCAGGGCCTATAGTGACTGGACAAGGGGCAATTGTTTCAAACAGAAAGAGGGTAGGTTTAGATTGGACATAAGGAAGAAATTTTTTACTATGAGAATGGTGAGACTCTGGCACAGGTTGCCCAGAGAAGTTGTATATGCCCCATCATTAGAAGTGTTCAAGGTCAAGCTGGATAGGTCTTTGAGCATCCTGATCTAGTGAAAGATGTCCCTGCCCATAGCAGAGGGATGGCCTAGATGATCTTTAGAGGTCCCTTCCAAACCAAACCACTCTGTGATTCTGTGATTCTAAGATCCTGAATTTAATTTTTCAATATCTCCAGAATGAAAACAAGACTTCTGCTACATCTGGTGTTGTGCCAAACATTCAAGAATCTTCTACATTATTTTGCATTTCCTACTATATGATACAACAGAAAGACGTGTATGTCAGTTCAAACAAATTCAGGCTGAGAATTAAAAATCATTGTTTGACAGCAAGTAGGAGAAGAGAAGACAATATTAAAGTAGTGTAAGGAATAGCAGATTTTAAAATCATAATTACCTGGGCAGATAATCCTAGTGTTAAGTACTGGGAGGTTTTCCTTGCTTGCAGCCAAAGCTGGAGCAGAGAAAGAGCCTGTCTGAGAATGGATACCTTGGCTTGTTCGTCGATCTGGGGATCTTGGTGCAGTTTTAACTGTGGAGAAGAAGTAATAGCATTAATTAGACCTATTACGACACTTCCAAATACTTAGTTTTTACAGCCCTGAAAATATTACAGAAGCATTAACTTAATCTGCTACCATTCCATGGCAAATGTCCTTTCCCCTCACACCTCAGTTTTTCTCACTTTTTCTTCTAAATACAGGAAGTAAAACTCAGAAACGGATCAAGTGACAAACACAATTAAAATGAACAAGCACACATGGCATTCAATATGAGGAGTTCCCAACTTATGAGTCAAGATACTAGCAATACCTGCATTATATCCACCTTAAAATGCAACGGTACTTAATGATGTAATAAGCTTCTGACAAACATGGTAATGAAGTAATACAAATTTAAACTTAAATTCAATCTATATTTACTTATACCTATATTATATATTATTATTTATAACAACCTTAATATAGATAGCTATTCTAACCCATAGGCATGGAAATACCTCATCAACAGCCACACTATTTGCTTCAAACAGCTAAAATAGCCCACTGCCTGCATCAGGTTTCTGAAAACATCAGACAGAACTCTGACATCTTTATCTTCAGCCAAACTGAAAATGCATGGGAAAGGAAAAATCCGTGTTCAAACATACTTGTCTTCTGCAGTTACAGAGATCACGGGGGACATCGGTTTCCCATCATCTTTCCTTTTTAAGAAAAGAAACCCAGCAGTTCCCAAAATAATGGAAATAACTTATTTGTTAATACTTCCCAGAAGATGGATCAATAAAACCTTGTGACAGATAGCAAGGTTTGGTAGATGATGTAATTGTTGGTGACAAAGGCTTAGGAAAACAGGAGTGGAAAAAAATCAAGGGGAAAGAGAAGATTATTCACAAAGAGTAACTGGTAGCTCAATGAGGCCAGTTATCCCTGGGGCTGCCTCTGGAGATGAAGAAGGAGGATAGGCTTTTCAGAGGGCTGACCTCCGGTGCTATACTTTACTTTTCTGACAGATCATGTTTTCATGCAGAATGAGAGAATATGCCAGTGCCTCCTTTAGCCTCGGGAAGTTAACCTTTGTGAAACTCAGCCCTATCAGATGTAGCCTGAAATTGGTGCCCCAGGGAAGAAAGTTTGGGTCCTACCAAATGCTTTGCTACAGCATTTCCATGTGCATGTAGAAAGCTTCTGCACACCAGATGATCATAGACAGACATTTCTTGGCTACTTCTGCTCCAAATTAAATTGCACGTTAAAAATACTTTGGCTTGGACAACTTCATCTTTGCCCATCTGAGAAAGCTTGGAACAAAAAATGAGATTATTTCAAAGTAATCTTATCAAAGAAAAGGCTATCAAAGAAATTACATCAATGATATATTCCTCTCAAAACCTGAAAACTAATTCAGCAAAAATAGAATGATGAGGACTAGCACAAAGAAAGCAGAAGAAAAACATCACCAGGAATATGGTGGGAAGGATGAAATACACTCTTTTTTGTGGCAGGAGGGGGACAGATGAGTTCACGTCAATCATGATAACTCAGCCTGACAGTAACGTGGGTGTACTGTATGAAGACATTAATGGAAAGAAAATGCAGAGTGCGAAAACCTAGCTACAAAGGTAATAATGAGACCCAGGGCTTAGAAAATGTGTTCAAATCAATTCAGGCCAGGATTTGGGCAGTCACTTTTTTTTAAGTGATGATAATCAAGCATGGAACAGTAAATGAAATGGTATATTCTCCACCCTCTTGTATTCCAGGAATAAGATTAGACAGCATTCTGGATGACCTGCTTAAGTAAAACAGAAATTATTAGACACGGGACAGGGATAAGTGGGTGAATTTTTCTGGACTGTTTTATATAAGAGGTCTCACAAAGTGGACTAACAGCTCCTTCTGACTTGAACATCTGTATAACAGCCTTAACAGTTATCAGAAAATGCTATCGTATTGCATGGTAACAATACAACACAGTGATTTGTATCTGTGCACAACAAAGCACTGTAATAATGTTAAAAAATGAGAAGGAATAAAAACTGCAAGTGGTATCTAACAGGAGTTATTAAATATTTAGATGAAGGTAATTAACATATGGAAAAATATTACCTTCATCAAATGACCAGGAAGATGACCAGGAGGGTAAAAATATAATATTCAGAACAAAATTAACATTAATTTTTCATAATGCTACTGAAAAATTCACAATGTTATTCACACAGTCTGTTGTCTCTGTACTTGGGAACAAGGCAGTTATATTAAACAGGAAAATCAACAAGCAGCTGCTCTTTATTTGACAGATGAGACTCATGGGGATAACTGCAATAAAAGATAAACTTTTGCTGTTCATGCTCTGATAAAAACAACAGATCCCTAATGAGTAAAACTGATGTTTCATTGCAGATAATTGAATTCATGTTTTATCCTTTGTCCCTAAACACCTATCTTCCACTAACAGCATTAATATGCACTCTATTTCACACATATCAGATGTATGAAGAGTAACACAACTCCCCAATAAATGCACAAATTCTATCACCAAGAAACAAGGGGGTTTTATATATATAACATATGGAGATATATATGCATATATTTCTATTTTATTGTGTATTTATGGCAATAGGATTGGGTCATGCATAGGGCCAGCACTCTCTATGAGCTCTACTGAAACTGGACAACCAGCAAGCATTGATTCCTATAACCACGGGAAAAGGAGAGAGGCCAATCAGCGGAGAAAGTCTGACATCCATTCCTAGAGGAAAAGAAATGTGAGATTCTGAATCAACAGAAGCCCCAAGAGACTAGTTGTATTTCTAAGGTAGGAGCTACTGATGCAGGCACAAGCTTCAGAGTAGAGCCTCATGAGGACACCATCTTTTACGGATGTTGGTATGGGTTAGGGTAACAGAAGGAGATGCAAATCCCAAAAAACATTGCTCATTTTGCCACACAAAGTTGCTCTCCAAATATCTAGAGGAGGGTTTTTGCTACCATCAGTTACCATTGTTTCTCCACGACTTGCAGGTCATCCTGAGACCTCACCTGCTGTGCATCACTGTCCATTTTGATAATAGGGCAAAGTCTGAAATTTCCCCTTATAGCATGAAGCAGCTTTCCTAAATTGCTACACAGCTTGAGACTCTCGAACAGCCTTCACGCATGAACTACCAGTCAACACAAAATGCAATATTGATGTTTGTGATGGAAAATGTCCAAACATGACCTCTGGCTAGATTAGCTTGGTGCCAAAACCAAGCAAGAGAGGAGGTAAGTGAGGGTCCCATATAAACAAATCATCCTTCCTTCTTCCACTGCAGCTACTCACTGGCACACTTCATAAAGAACACATGAATGAGAGATTTTACCCTATCGTTTGAATGTTGGAATTAGTACTACGCTATTTCAGGAGACGACTGTTCTCTAAATATCATTTTACATACAGTAACCAAACACTGAACAGCCAAAAGGAAATCTTAATGACAAAATGGGCTATTACTTTTATGAAAATCCTACAGTCCAAGCAAGTTGTTTTAAACTCAGATCGCCTGATATTCTGATTGCTTTGTACAATTATTGATAAATAATACAACTGGGTTCTTTCTGTTGCATTTTAAAATCCAGCATGGGCTACCCAAGCTATCTTCCTTTTTTTGCAGAGTAACCTGCAGAGCCTCACAAGGAGGACAGAATGATGCTCCTACAGGAAAGCAGGAGCACTTAAGACAGCAGCAGCTGATAAAGTCCATCTGACCGAGGACAGTGCAGGTAGGGCACTCTACACCTTGGAAAGCAAGAGTAGCTTGGTATAGTGGCTTGCTATATGCCTCGCTATACAGCAGCCAATAGCTGCAAGGAACTAGATGGATTAATGACCTGTATTTGGGACAACACCACAAGAAATTTTTCATGGAAAGGAGCTCTAGGATATCAAAGTTTTTGATTCAAATTTCTGTTCTGGATTAGACAACTAGAGGAGGTGATCTTAGTACTGCCACTTCTCAGGAGACTTCCATGCTCCAGTTTCTATTCTTTCCTGCTGTATGCTGTTCCACTTTATATAGAAGACTTAAATATTCGCTCGCTCTGTTCCAATAAATGTCTGAAGGTAAGTTCCCAGCTGAGGCATCAGGGTTTTGTTGTCAAGACAATGAATAAATACGTCTGTTCCACGCAACTTGAAACCTCTTCAACAGAAATGACTGACAGAATTTCCTATAATCTGCCCTAAAATGCCTACACGTGAAACATGCTATTGCCACTGTTACCTAGGCTCTAGTCCCTGCTGAGGTTCATGTAGAAACATGAGTGTAAACACTGGAGTAAATGCAGGCACTTCTCTCCCTAACAAATACCTTCTCACTTTGTAAATACATTCCAAACAGTTGTTTATCTCATCTCCCATATTTCCCTCCCTATTTACTTATCCAAATCTATTAACTAGTTTTCAGTGAAAAAGGATGCTATTATTTTTAATTATGGAGCCAACTATGCTCCATAATGCAACTATAAGGAGACTGCATAATTTTAAATTACTTTATTCCTAATTTACTCACTTGATGAGGACTCAAGTTCTTTTGTATCTTCCTCTTTCTCCTCTTCTTTGGATTCATCCAATTCTTTGCTATATTCTACTGGAGATTGGTTCGCTTGTTCTTCACTATGTGCATTCTGCTCATCGACAACTGCATATTAAAAAAAGAAAAAGGACAGAAAGTTTCAAGATTTTTAAAGAAAAACTGCATTCATGGAAAATTAGCTGGTTTGTTTTTTTTTTTCCTGTAGCTTTAAGTTTAAAAATATTAACAAAAGATTTCTATTTTCAATTCAGTGAAGAAGAGCCTAGCAATCTTTTGTCCACTGATAAAGATTTGCTGCCAGAAATTTTCATTGTGTGGAGGCTAATAGTTACAAAAGAAGCACACTTTCATATGTGCACACACGTGCATACATCTGTATTCATATACGCAGACAGACAGCCATCAACATCCAAACAAGCTGCATTTCTTTTTCCTTGCAGCTTATAATAAGCAGGTAATTTTATCTATGTAAGAATGGGGAAGTCCAACTTCCATAATCAAAATTTATGTTAGTTTAAAAAAGAAAAAAACAACATTATTATTCTATCAGTAAGGATCAAAACATTGCTGATGTGCACCTTTTTCTGCTTGTTCAATGATCTGCCTCACAGCCTTCTTCAAGCTGTTTGCTCGGAGCATTAACTGTTCCCTTGGTTTGAAGAGTTTCTGAGAGGAAGACTTTGAGACACACTCCGCTAATTGCTCTTTACTTTCAGACAAGGATTCTTCACTTGAAAACTCCTCTGCTTCTTCTTCCACAATGGGGGGAGTGATGCCTGGGAGAATGGGAGCAGCCTGGGCTTCCATGTGAAGAGCCTGAAGCAATAGGTCTAGCTTCTCGTTTAACTCAGAGCACTAAGACAAAGTGGAAAAGAATACGCACACACACACAAAAAAAAAAACCACCCCCAAAGAAACAGTGAATGTGTGAACATTTTCTGGAAATTAAGTACCAGATTATATTTAAAATTGTCGGTGTCTTAAGTGTCTATGTAATTATGCAAAATCCAAGCCTAGGTTCAACATTTTGAGATGATGACTAGGTCTGCATGGTTCCTCTGGAGACGCACCCTGTGACACCTGACCAGATTAGAGCAACTATAACAAAAAACCCGCTTACACTAAGATTAAAATAACACACCGTGCTAAACTGAGCCTGCCATATAACTAGGGTACAGATTAGATCTTACTCCTTTTCCGATGGCCTGCAGCACAGAGAACCACCACAGATTTGCCAATACCATGTGTAGTAAGAAATTATCGGTGATCGGTACCCCAATTTGGAGAGATAATCTATGGGGACATGCCCAGCTGTTAGACTGAGACACATGGGGTTGGTTTTACAACACAGCTGTACATTTAAGTGTTGTCACAGAGCAAAGATGCTCAAGCCAGAACCGAACACTGTCAAACACTCTACCCATCATTAAGCAGTTAGTTGCTCTCTGTAGGTATACTGGAAAAGAGGTGATTATCAGTGCTTAAGAGAAAGGAAGCCAACACTGTCTGACCTTGGAACAGTAAAAAAGAAAAATTAATTTTCTAAAATGTGTATCAAATAGAAATGTGAACCACAAACTGCCATTTAGCAAATACACTTCCTGACTCTGGGATTGGTACTGATTTTGTATTCTTTTCTTTTCATGTAAATTTTGTGCCTCATAGCAAATCCTTTGGGTTTTTTTTTTCCCCAATGCTTTTGCAACACGATCTCTACCATTTGCAGCTTAAACCATTAACATTGTAGTCCATCTCACTGTTTTCCTATAGCTAACTTAATCCCTGAAAGTACAACTTCTAATGCAAAAAATTTCCTTTTATCTCTATGTACATTACTGTGAACTTTATCCCTTATGAAGGAAAAAAGTGTAAACGGAGTTTATGGAGATCTCAAAGATGGTTTGGAAGTAACTGTTCTATGGAATAAGAAGAGAAGAATTTTAAAGTCACTGTTTGAAATGAAAATCAAGCTGGACATCCTGCAGCAATTTAAAACTACACACTCATGAGATATGAACTTTAAAAAACCCCAGAACTTTAAACCAGAACATAAGACATAGTCTTACTTTAATGGCCATGGCATCAGCTTCCTCTGCATTTTCCATTGGTTTTTCATAAGTCTTCCCTATTTTGGCAACAAAGTCCTTTACAGTTTCACATAATATTCTTCAGATAAAAAAAGGAGAGGGGAGAAATCAAATGAAATAAAATAGATATGTTTTGAATATTCTTATGGCAATTTATTTATATGCATATTGCTATACATCATTCTTGTTGGAAACTGAACTGTGATCACACTTAGAAAGCAGATGATACTCTTTTTATGGCTTGCAAATTTCAACTGGTAAGCTTTAAAACAAAAACTCTTCCTCCTTTTTATTTGAGTCTTTGCACATATTGAATCTAAGTCTCTTATTTCTAAGAACTGAAATAAACATGACTAATTTTATCTACTCCCTTGCTTGTGCAGCTTCCATACCAGAGGAGTAGCAAACTTGCATTCACTTTGATAACTTCAAACATAGTCTTGCAAACCCTTATGCAAAGATGGAGCCTAGAAACAAAGGAGAAAATGTACTGACTTTAATGGAGCACTTTGCAGATGAAAGCATACGGCCACAGCTGACCCTGAGGTGTATCTACGTAAACTACAGAGGCTGCAATGAATTTTCACTGGGTAAATCAGAGAAAGATTTGGTTTTTATTACAGAATCATAGAATGGTAGGGGTTGGAAGGGACCTCTGGAGATCATCTACTCCAACCCCTCTGTTCACCTCTGTTCTGCAAGTTCACCTAGAGCAGGTTGGACAGGATTGCGTTCAGGCAGGTTGAAAGTCTCCAGAGAAAGATACTCCACAACCTCTCTGGGCAGCCTGTTCCAGTGCTCCATCACTCTCAATGGAAAGTCTTTCCTTATGTTCAGATGGAACTTTCTGTGCCCTCTCACTGGGCACCACTGAAAAGAGACTGGCTCCATCCTCTTGACACTCACCCTTTAGATATTTACAAGCATTGGTAAGATCCCTTCTCAGTCTTCTCTAGGCTAAATAGACCTAGGTCTCTCAGCCTTTCCTTGTAAGAGGGATGCTCCAGTCCCCTCATCATCTTCATAGCTCCCCACTGGACTCTCTCTAGTAATTCCTCGTCTCCCTCTTGAACTGAGGAGCCCAGAACTGGACACAATACTCCAGATGTGCCCTCACTAGGGCAGAGTAGAGGGGGAGGAGAACCCCCTCCCTCCACCTGCTGGTCATGTTCTTCTTAATGTACCTCAGGAGACCATCAGCCTTCTTGTCCACAACAGCACACCAATGGCTCATGGTTAATTTGTCCACCAGGACTCCCAGGTCCTTCCCTGCGGAGCTGCTTTCCAGCAGGTCAACCCCTAACCTCTACTGCTGCATGGGGTTATTCCTCCCCAGCTGCAGGACCTTACACTTGCCCTTATTGAACTTCATTCGGTTCCTGTCTGACCAACTCTCCACCCTGTCCAGGTCTTGCTGAATGGCAGCACAGTCTTCTGGTGTGTCAGCCACTTCTCCAAGTTTTGTAACATCAGCAAACTTGCTGAGGGTACACTCGATCCCTTCATCCAGGTCACTGATGTTGAACAAGACTGGACCCAGTACTGACCCCTGGGGAACATTGCTAGCTACAAGCCTCCAACTAGACTCTCTGCCACTGATCACAACCCTCTGAGCTCTGTAGTTCCTTCATCCAGTTCTCAATCCACCTCACTGTCCACTCATCTAACGCACACTTCCTAAGGTTCCCTATGAGGATGTCATGGGAGACAGTGCCAAAAGCCTTAATGAAGTCGAGGTAGACAACATCTACTGCTCTCCCCTCATCTACCCAGATAGTCACACCATCACAGAAGGCTATCAGATAGGCCAGGCACGATTTCCCCTTGGTCAATCCATGCTGACCACTTCCAATAACCTTTTCTTCCACATGCTTGGAGATGACCTCCAGAATGAACTGTTCCATCACCTTTCCAGGGATGGAGGTGAGGTTGACTGGCCTGTAGTTTCCTGGGTCCTTCCTCTTGCCCTTTTTGAAGACTAGAGTGACACTGGCTTTCCTCTAGTCCTCAGGTACCTCTCCTGTTCTCCAGGACCTTCCAAAGATGATGGAGAGTGGCTTAGCAATAACATCTGCCAGCTCCCTCAGCACTCGTAGGTGCATCCCATTGGAGCGCAAGGATTTGTGGGTGTCCAGCTTGCCTAAATAATCTCTAACCAAATCCTCCTCGACCAAGGAAAAGCTTTCCTTCCTCCAGACTTTCTCTCTTACATCTAAGGTCTGGGATTCCTGAGGGCCAACCTCAGCAGTAAAGACCAAAGCAAAGAAGGCATTCAGTAACTCCATCTTCTCTGTCACCAGGGCACCCACCTCATTCAAAGTGGGACCACATCTTCCCTACTCTTCCTTTTGCTACTAATGTATTACCTACACTGCAGACAGACTGCACACTCACTAACAAGGTATGGATAATTGCTTAGTACTGCTCATTTGGTTGAAACTTACTTGCCAGAAATTAAATAGATTTAACAAGATACAGACCCAACTTAGAATCTGAGTTATAATAATATCCTGACATTTAATTTTCAACATGTGCAATGTATACTTTAAAAACAAAATTTTATTAACTTGCTTTTAGGAAAAAAAAAAAGAAATGTAGCGACATTCAGATATAATTTTGAAGATTCTATGACTGGTCTTTTGCATATTGCAAAATATAAAGTATTTTTTCACAGAGAAGGCATACAGAGAATATTTTCAATTTCAGATGACGTCCATGATTTGCCAAGTAATTATCTCTCATTTTTAAGTGTTTTGGTTTTGGGGAAAAAATGCCTATGGAATTGATATAGACAGAGCTATGCCAAAGCTACCTAGCCTGAAGTTCCTCTTCACATCGGTGAAGAAGTTGTTTGCCCTCTTAAAGATATGGCTATGCACAAAACGAAACAAGAAATGTAATGTGAAGTAGGTCATGTATTCTCATTAATAACAGTAAGTTTCACATTTAAGCTGCAAGCTGATTTGGAGTGATTTTAAATAACTTCATCTTAATATTATGAGACTTTTTAAAAATGTCGATGTGTTTAGTATTAAGCTATCCATTACAACTGTACTATATAAAAATTTTGCAGAAAAAACACCTACTCTAAAAGATATAAATCAAGATATATTACGCCAAGCCAGTTGGGCCAGCCGAAAATCAGGCTCAGACAGAAGGTTATTATGATGATGACGTTACGCAGGGGATTTATCCCACACATCGTACATAAAACCGATCAACTCACTTGGCAGATGATATGACAACTGAGTGCTGATCAGAATTGAGAATTTTTGCAAGATGAGTAGCAACTGAGTCCTCATAAGCAGATATCTGAAAACAGACAGAAAAATTACTTAAATTTCCCCGTTTTATCAGTTTAACACCAAGTAGTGAGTTAAAATGCTTCCAAAAATAGTAATATTTCCATTTGGGACAGAATACAATAATACAAGGACAAGCAGCTGGCAATGCAGATTCTACCTGCATACTGTATTTTATGTACCAGATTTTTAATAGTCAAAGTAGCACTGCATCTAAGAACTTGACCCACAGCTGTTTTCCTCCTGTAGAGAAAACAGTAAGTTATTTCTAGACTAAAAATAGTCCATGAGGCAGAAAAAAGATCTACCTTCTTTTTAGATTTAGATTTATAGATAATAAGTTAGATTATTATAATCTAATATCTTTCATTTCTAAATCAAGCAAAGTTTCCCTCAAACTAAGCTGCTCAACTAAGACTAAATCAAGTTTGCAGTTATAACCCTGATTTTTCTTTTTACTGTCAGATGGGCTCTTACTCCCCACGTACACATACAGACAAAGGCTGCTAAACTGGAATAATGTTACCAAAACCAGTCCTTAAAAAGAAAACCATTTAAGGCTTAGTCTTTTTAAGAACATTTGGAAGAAGGAGTGTGTGCATTGTCTGTCTTTTCTTGCACAGATGAATTGCAAGTTATGAAATACTCAGGAAAAGATTTGGAATGGATCAGAAATGCATTCTCACACATCCTGTCTCAAAATAGATACAGATCCAGACCTCAATTTTATAGCCAAATTCCAAATCTAAAGCTAAAAATAAAAGCAGTTCTTAAATTTTCTAACAGCTTCCTTTAAGAATGCCCTTGGAGCAGGTATATATACCACCCTTCTTTTTTCTCCTAAAACCCAGCCTTAGTTGTAGAACTCTGAGAGTAAATCAGTTCTAATTTCAAGGGAAAAAACAAGATATAACCATGTGATCTGTAAAAACAAACTACTGTGTACTTCCAGTGTAAGATTTCTGGAACCAAACCAAGTGAAATAAGTCTTCTGAAGCTGGAGGAATGAGAGGAAAAAAAAAAAAAAGAATTGGATATGTACTTTTATTTACTTTTCAAACTCTGCTTTAATTTGTTACCTAATGTAACGTTAATTTTTCTTTTTCTGAAATACCGTAATTCAATAAACAATGCAAAAACCATTAAAGTACAGACTGAACAGGGTACTCAAAAGAAAAAGGCTTTGTCCAGCTCACAGTAGGGGCAGGTAAATATAGCCTACAGAACTGATTCTCCAAAAAAGAAGTTTTATATGAGCAGTTCCTTCCATTTTCAGTAGGGGCTAAACACACTTTCAAAGCCAGAACTAACTAGAACAAAATGTGTATTTTTAATTTTACAGGAAGAAGACACACTTAAAAATTTTAACTGTCTTGAAAAATTAGAGAAGATAAAGCCTTGATCTACATTGCTGACACTGGAAACAGCTGTATACAAAGCAACCCCATTAAAATCCCAGCCAGTGGAGCCCCAGCCTTTTTCCATCTTGATAGCTTTGTCAAAGGTTATAACCTCCTCGCCAATTAAACCAGCCTGAATAATTAAATTATTCAAGAATCTGCTGATTAATTATTGCTTCTCAAGTACTTTTGAGCTGAAGTTGATATGTGTTAACTTCCTTAGGAATACATTATTTTCTCATTTTTAGTCAGATTTTTCATGCCAACTAATTTGATTAAAGCAACTCCCTGTCTCTCAAAATCGAAATCTCATCAGATAGTACAAGCACAAATCTAGTCTGAAAGACAGGCTAAGCTTTTATTGAGGTCCCTTATGATTTCAAGGTCTCCAAAAGAACAAACAGAAAGTTGGGTGGTATCACCTGATCTCACTCAAACTGCAAAAAGCTTCTCTCTTTTTTTCAGACTACAACCCTTGCCTTTGAAATGGGGAGGTTTATTCAGTGCTTATTCCAAACTGAAGATAGTGAACATTCTGCTTCTATATATATATATATATTAATATCTTATATATTTTTATATATTATTAGTGCATATAATATTATTTTACAACAATATAACACTAAATCACTCAATTATATACAAAATACTATATGATATATTATATAAAGTTATATATAAGTATATAAAATGTTGTTGTATTATAATACAATATATATTATATAATATGTAATTACATATTAATATATAATACCATATTACTCTTATGTAGAATATTATATAATAAACTAATTTATGACATATACATATATAAAAATACATTTTTTTTAGGGAGAATTTTTTGTGACTGCTCTGCCAACGACTCCTTACCTTCATTCATTTTTGGCAAATAATACAGAACTGGATACTTGAGATACACGCCATGAACAGATGTTAACTCAGTTCAGTTAGCAGATCACAAAACATCAGTTTTTATTGTTCCCACAAGCCTTTCAGTTATAAATATTGTCATCCCAGAAGCTCAAAGTTAAGGATATGAAACAACAAAACAAAAATAAAAGTCCACCTGGCATTCCTCTGACTCTTCTGCAGTCACTGGAAGAATAGAAGGCTTTGCTGGTAATTTCAGTTCATATGACATTATACTCCACCTGAAAGAAATGTAACAGCTTTTAAGTTTCCAGGTTGTTAACTTTATCCTTTCTTCAACAAATTAACAAAATAACTTGTTAACTTGGATTTAGGCCATCAGAAACCCAAACAAATACAATATGAATATAATGATAAATCATGTATATGCACATTTAGGTTTACCTGTCTAACATTTTGGTGCTGGCTCGTTCTAGTTTCTCCAAAATCTGAGGAAGTTGCGTGTCATCATCACAGGATCCTCCCCAACCAAGGACACGAGCAAGGTCATTTCCAGTACCAAGGGGTAACACTCCTAACTGACACTGAAACACAACACAGGAGCAAATCTACTTTTGAAAACTAGAAAGAAAATGTACAAACTATTGCAAATGCTTGTTATTTCAAGCAAGAAATGTTAATTACAAAGCTGATGTCTAAAGCTCGTAAATGATATTGTGCAATCCCCATACAAATTCTCCTGTTTACACCAGTGAAAATTTTGAGCTAGGAGTAACTATTGAGTTTGGCCCATATACAGAGACACGACAAAGAACCAAGCCAAGGAAAAGCAAGCATACAAAAACTAAGTCTAGTCAGTACAGCCAAGGAAAGTAAGTATGCACACTTGCCTGTTTGTGCAAGCTGAGCTTATCGATTTCTGACAAGACCCAACCCACGCTTCCATCGCCGCCACACACAAGGATCCTGAAGTTGTCAAACTTCTGAAATAACCGCAAACTGCAGAGAAAATGCAGCCTATTAGAGCCAGTTACGTCCCTTAGTGAGAGAGCAGTTATACACATTAGCAGCTGTTACAAGAAAATATGGTGCATGGCATCTTTATGGTCTTTTTATTGTTCCAGGGTATGTGGATACAACCATCTACTTAATAAATCTATCTGCATCCCATCTGTCATATATTCCACTTATACTGACATTTCCGATACATAACATGCCAAGTTTTACTTAAAAAAATTCCCTCAATATTGTTTTCAGGATTTTATTAATAAAATTTTCTTAATTTTATTAATATTTAAATTTTTTTCCTAAGCTATGGAATTGCAGCTGCTCTGTGATTCCCACTTCGGCCAGAAGCACAAGGCACCACTTGAGATTTTTCACAAGAAGAGGTTGAGACACAATGACGGGATGCGCTCCACAACACGGGTGGGCTTTTGCCAACGTGTGACTAACTAAATGCAAGATGATTGGAGGCAATTATGACACATAAGGTTATCACAACAACATAAGACAAATAATACAAGTATTGCACACTAGATCCTTAGAGCCGTATTCTGCTTTCATGTCCCACGGCTCTTCCTCCTGTTCTTTGACTTTTAACACCTTCAGGCTATAACACTTGGGCAGTACAGTAAAGCTGGACATGAGAGGCAGAACAAGCAGAAAGGTGAGACACAGACAAAAGGGGAGTGAGACATGAAGAACCAGCCAAAAGGTAAAAAACAACAGAGATTTAAACTTGAAAAGGAAAAAAACCCCACAAAAGAAACCCCACAAAAAAAAACCCATAGAAGAATTGGAAAGTATAAACTCTTAAAATAATAAAAATAAAGCTGTTTATTTTTAATGCATGTGATTTTTCAGAATATGTATAATCTCTGAACTTTTTCTAAAAAGCTATTATTAAGATCACCAATTTTTGAAGTATTTATTTTTTTTTTTCTAAAGAAAATAATATCACTTGTATAAGACAGGCAGATACCAATTCAGAACAAAAGATGTAGATATTTAAGGAAAAAAATGTGATACCAGAGCAATTTCTCCTAACCTGAGAAAAGGGAGAAAACCCCTAAAAAGACACTGCCTCAAAGAATGTAATTCTGTTTAGATCAGCTAGAAAGAAAGACAACACAAGCACAACTTGCTAAGGACCTCTCTTTGGAAACTCTTTGGGAAAAATATTTAAAAGCAACCAACCTGACCTATGATCACTGTGCAAAAACAAAGCGAGCCTTTTGAACCACGCTGCTGTTAGTTATAACTACATGAAGCAAGACAACTTTCCAACAGGTGTGTTTTTCAGACTGTCTTCTCTCAAAAACTGCCCCACCAATCAAGGTGAACTTTTATCTGTTATTGTAATTACATGTACAAAACATTAGCCAAAGGGGACTTAGATCAAAATGAGATTATCAGGGTTATAATAAAAAGAATATTACAACTTAAAGAGTTAACATAACATGTCCATAACACAGTACTAATCTTAACTGATCTTAATAGGGCATTTAACCATAACGCTACATCTGAGAGGAATTAAGTTAGGCAGCAGAAAAATGTGCATGAATTTAATCTCTATGCATGTGCAAAGATGCCTGGGTTACAGCCACAGCTATACAAATTTCATCCCTATCTCTCCAACAATCAATCCATAGATTTTGTAGAATGCCTGATGGTTTTAATTGTGTTCTTGCTCCGAATTTTGTGAGAGGCTCATTTTCTTGACCATTTGCACGTGTTGCATAAACCGTAGTTTGAATGCAGTTTTCAGATTGCAAGTTTTAGTGCACTCATCCATCCCCCACTGCAGACTCTGCTGCTGACATTTGTGTTCATAATTCAAAAAGATACAGACATTTAGACAATAGGGTTTTTTCCATAGCTAATCACAACAAAGTCACAGGAATATTTGAATTACACATATGAAATGGAAGAAAAGCATCCAGCAAGTGTGCTTAAAGGTCCTGATTCAGGAAAGCATCTAGACAGTTGGAATGGTTTTGAACCTTACCAGTTAACAGAAGTCAAAGCTAGCCAAAAAGCCACGAGACACTTGGGCTGATAGGTTTTGGTTTTGAATTTTCAAGTGAGTTTTTCTAAAATGAAAATATTATCCTACAATCCCTTCATCCACCAGAATTCATCCTGAAATTCTGTTATCTCTTGGCTTTTAATTAGGAACTCACAGTAGATACGGGTGATAGAATTATAGCAACAAAGGGACAACACAACACTATACTTTGCACTAAATTCCCTTGCGGAAAGGATTGCTCAAGATTTCCAAGGTCATTACCCTAAGTGAGGTCCTCCATTCATTAAATCGAACACCTGAGCTGGATTTAACGACTGTTTGAATCGACGAAGAAACTTTACTCCCTGATTGTCTCCACTCTTTGAGTTAACAAAAACTAAAAGAGGACTGGCACAGGATGGCGGGCATGTGGCTTTCCAGAAACCTGTGAACATAGTTAGAAAGAATGAAATAAATAAGGCTTTCAATATGAACAACACAAAAAGAAATCATGGGAAATAGGAAGAAAGGGATGAAGGACAAAAGGAGTACATTTTATCATGCATAATGTAAATGCTAAACTGAATATTAGCCATGCAACAAAACCATAATTGCTCAAGATTTACCAGTTCATTTTTTTCTTTACAGTATTTTCAGAGCCTAGATCTAGTAAAATCCTGAAAACAATAGCTTGTTCTTCCACAGTGAAAAAGTTTATTAACTTCTTAGAATACTTATAACATAATTAAAGATATATTTCAGGTGTTTGGCTTTTAATCCAATTTTTCTTTAACGTTCCTAGGTTGAACTGGATCATGCGTGTCTGTACAAGCTTTCTAGGAGTACTCACAAATTTAAATGTTACTGTTCTCAGTTGCTCCCAGGCGAGACTTTGCATGAGACCTCTTTTTTCAGACTGAAGTTATACTGCTAATTATAATAGAATCACCGAACAACAGACCTTCAGCTGTGATCCAAAGCTCACTAAAGTCAATATAGGTCTTAACTAATTAGAGCAGACTTTCTATAAGGCCCTTATCAAGCAGTACTAATGGACATAGCTGTCACAAACATGACCAGTCCATAGAAGTAGTGGCAACGTTTCAACATCAGACATCACAGGTAGAGGTTTTGACATTTGTTTCAGGCAATATTAAAATGACTGGGTTGTTTTCAATTACTATGAAAAATTACTAAAGTTACAAATAAAAAAATTGGTATTAAAGGATGATAATTTAATTCCACATTATCATAATGTATAATTTTAAATAAGGTTTGATTAATGTATTTAAATGCCAAAAAAAATAATTTCACACACAGAACAATCTTCCTAGCATGAATAATAAAAGCAGCATGACACTGGTCTATGATACCACAGAGCAATTACATAGAGTGAATATATACAGCATAAACAATCACTTTTACCATCTTCATACAATAAAATTCATTAAATTGTGTTAAAGTTGTTGGTCTACATTTGCCATCAACACAAACTCTAAAATCAAAGCAGTTAGATTTCATGATACTCCTCATTGAATCCACTCCCTGCCTTTAAGTGTAATCTTTCACTGCTCACGCATCTCTATCCTGAGCCACCAAAGAGCACCTGTGAGTTTTGAACATTTGCTAGCTTTTTATCTATGTGTTGCAGCATTCTTACACTGCTTATATTTAAAAGAAATTCAGAGAAGCTGTGAAAGCAATCCTTCTCTTTAGCCTGGTAAATCAGTTGTTGGATCTGAGCCGTTCAGCTAGCTTGCCTCTGCGTAAAGCAGTTAGCCAAAATTTGAGAACTCACAGAAAGAGTGATGCGTGCCAGGCAGGCATCAGCCCACTTCATCTGAGGACTCTGGTCATTCACTTGAAAAGTTTCCAAGGGTCATAAATAAAATTGGAGAAAATCTCTAGTGGGGAAACTTACAAAAACATTTTTAAAATCATGTCAGTCAAATAATCCTGTAAAAAGCTACATGGGAAATTATACTTTTCTGTAAATTTGAAGGCTGCTCAGTAGACAGATTTTAGCCTTGTGTAGTTAAACAGATCTCACTAGGCACCGCAAGTCCAGAGCTACCACTGAACAGACTACAATACTACGTACCGTCAGAGTCTATACTGTTTAGTGCTGTTGGAGGTATGATTGATACCTTACATTGGCCAAGTGGACATTTACGAGGATACAGATCTTTACAGGCAGTGTGAACCTACAAAAGAAACAAAAAATTATTTCCCTACAGTGGAATTTGGAGATGAAAGTATAACTGATACAGTATCTATGCAACAAAAATGGACTAATATATAACATTTAGGTGTAAAGGGAAGAGCAACGAGACTGGAGAAAAACATACGAGTGTTCAACCACAAAGGCTTGTTACTCATTCCACAAAACGTAAATTTGCAGTACTTAATCTTCAGCTACCCCTATAGCAGATATGAATCACCCTTTCAAGGGAATCATGTACCTCCATCCTCAAACAAGGGAGGACCAAGTTCCCAGCAGCCAGCATCTGTGCTGGGGGTAGCAGGCACACATAGCTCTGTACATCCACCTGGCTGTTGTGGAAAATGTATCTGCACTAAAGCTAGCACATCTACCAAGCCAGACCAACCTGCCAAAGGTGAGTCCCATAAATTATGTGTTGTAGAGGTCTTGTCCATAGTTTTTGGAAAAACAGGCATATGCAGAGGGTGCTGCACTTCACTTAAATTTCAAATCACCTCTGGAGATGCCAATCATTTCCCACTGCCTACACACAGAGCCTTAAGACTTCTATATGCCACAAGTTTCAACAAAAAAAAATGATGACTTTCCATTTCTATACCCTAGCATATGAAACCTATCTTTTTAGATAAGTTTAAAAAATTAAGAGAAAACTGTATTTTAGGTAAACAGCAATAGCATGTTATAGAATTCCAAATCGGCAACCTACAGTTTCCTGAAGAAGAGAACTTCAATATTTTGCAGTAATTAAAATATCATTACCTTAATATTAATAAATATTAATATCACTAATATTACTAAAATACTATCACAGCAGTACCTACAATAGAAGAGATAAGAAAGTAACACGATTGTGAGGCATATGGAACAGGTATCTGAACCTTCAGTCATCAGTTAGGTGAAGGCAGAGAAAACACACTGGATGACAACACCTATTAAGAAAAAGCTGCATCTGTGGGCATATTAAAAATCAGCTGAAGCAAGTAGGACAGGCATGAGAAATTATGAACATCAGAGAGACCTGAGTTTGCACAAGCTGCTTGCTCCTACTTAATCCAAAAGCACAGTTATGAAATGACATAATAAAAATAATGGTGAGCAATAAAGCTTACAAAAGCCTAGACGCTTGGACGCGGTTCATTGCACCTACCATAGCTTTACACCAAAGGCACTTCCAATCTTGCAGGCGTAAAACACTGCCACAAGTCTTGTCGCAGACTGCGCATTTGGCACTGACGGGCAGATTACCCTCTAGCCACTGGTGAGGCATAGCTATCTGTGAAGAAGTAGTCATAAACATTTAATACTCAGAAACAGGAATTGGTCTTTCAAAATACAGGTGGATTTAAACTGTTTCCCACAGCTCTACCCTTTCATCAAGAAGCAGGTATGGCTGACCAGGATAAGTTACACTGATGCTCGCAAGGCAACAGCTATGAATGTAGACTATGACGGTGTTTCACGTGATAGGCAGAAAGGGTGACGGCTGAAGAAGGGAGACACATATCATTCAACTATTCATGGTACTACGGTAGCGACTAACCACAAAACAACAGGGCAGTTAAATCTAGAGACTCTGTGACACAAGTAAGTACCCATTCATTTAATGCTGACTACATGACACAAACCAATTAAAATAACTAAAATTCAGAAGAATAAGCAGGACAGCAAAATACCTCTGTGGCTTTACGTACCCCCTCACCATGGCTGGCAAGTCACAGCTCTATAAAGCAGTCCCTAAATGTAGTGCAAAGCTTTACTCAGTGCCCCTCTTGTCCCATTAATACCACGGGCAACTTGGGACACTCATAGGTGTGCAACTGAGTACTAACCTTCTAGGAAGAAGTTTCACACCAGTGGCACGTACATAGTTGTGTTCGTAAGAATAACCCATCTATGACAATAAACCTCTGAAAAGCCTTTGCCATTTCTCCCGCTAATTTTTAGAATTCCTGCTTTCATCAGTAAATAACCCCTGTATGTCAGTGAATTCTAAACAGGCCTCCTGGAGAACAGCTATCAGTTCAGAGGACACAAAATAGATTGCCAAAACAGAACGGTTACAGTACTAAATACCACCTTCGCTTAAGAGCAGTAGGAATTTCTGGGAGCAATTCTCCAGCTTCAGAGTTTCTCTGCATGTGGCTTTTAAAATCTTGTAACACAGCTGCAATCTAGTGCCCACAGATGCTAAACTTGTCTTGTGAGTTAGGAATATAACTTTTGTTCTAAATACCACATTAATCTTTGAAAAGTGTTCAGGAATAGAGCCACCTCCCAGTAAATTCAGTGGGTCACATGGCAGTATTTCTAGGCTTAGCCTTTTTTTTCCCATAAAGAAGAAACAGCTTCGGAAAATACTGTCAATATGAATAGTACTTACACCATCTTCATCTTCAATGATGTCTTTTCCAATTGAGGCTAGCGTAGTCCATTTGCAGTTATTTGTTGCTCGGACAGCACATCTTTTATGTGCTTTAAACTTACACACTGGAAGACACACATAAACATGTATACTATGTTATTTGCTGTATTTTGGTGATACATATGTTTAAAAAAATTAAACACAGATATTCCATGATACAGCCAAGTACATGTCACTTCGTGTTGCACGCATGACACAATGCAATTAAAAGAAAATTCAGTTCATAATTTGTCTTTGTCACACAGCTCAAAACACAACAAATCAGGGATGAGGGGCAACAGGAAATGCCAAATCACAAAGGCATATCAAAGTAAGGGAATTTTCAAATCCTGTTAAGCTACAATTCAACTAGATTTAAAGACCCTGTATTCAACCTCTGTGCTCTCAACAAGGCAAGGACAAATTCAAACCCAGGATCTGAAGATTTGCAGCAAGCCACACCACGGATGGCAAGTGACAGCTCATGTTTGCTTGGTGGGTACAGTATATAAATTAAAACATCTCAGATCAGACTTTCTGTAGGTCACGCCCCTGCAACCCCAATATCATCAAACAACAATTCATGTTATTCTGAGAGTTAAACATTACCCAAAACAATGACCTTAAGACACAGCTGTAACTTTTAAGCAAAATACATAGCAGTACAGAAATGATGGTATAGAAAGCAAAATTTTAAATCAGATATCAGCCTTAGTTACCACTACCCCCTAATTTCTTTTGTCTCAGGTGATACTGCATCCCATTCATGAATCAGTCTGATATCGGAAATCTTTTAGAAACAAGCAGACATACTGTTAGACATCAATTGCCATTACTTTGCCAATGAATTTTAAAACATGACAAAAGGAAAAATTCAGTGAAACCCAATCTAGAATGTTTGTAGAATGAAATTTTATATTTTAATTTCCAGTGTAAATGTTTCTAGTTGGAATATGAAGCAGGTCTCTCAGGAAGTGAACCAAAATAACCACTTAATTAGAACACAGTTGTCACAGTGGTACCAACATCTGCTGTCAGACTCAGTGATTAAATCTAGAGCTATTACTATCTATAGTGAAGAAAAGTCAACATTACCGAACATTATCATAGCACCTCTCACACTGAAAACATACACCTCTGTTACAGAACACTTCTGTCCCAAAGGCCTTTCATTCTAACCACCCATCAATTAATTCAACTACATTGGCAAGACACTCAACTTTTTTTCCCCAAAGCTTACCACTCTACCACCTATTTTATGATGAATTTTCTCTTCTGTGTTCTTCAAAGAAGAACTGGCCCAGCCTGTTCTCTTGCAACTTCACAGGCCAAAGCCAAAGTTTTGAAACTGATCTGAAGATCCCTGAGCTATCTATAGTTTAAGCTGTCGAAACAGAAGGATTTGTCTTCAGGTATTCCCAGAAACCTGCTGTTTTGTTTCCAAGAATACTGTCACACATGATGGATGGACAAGTCACAGCTAAAACAGAGTGACTCATGTGAAAGTAGCAACCTAACTTCACTCCAATCTGAAGCTTATGTCTATGTTATGGAGGATAAAATTCATCAGTTTCACATAAGTTTTTACTATTTTCATCCAAATAAAGAACTCTCTAAGTTAACATTACAGAGTGCTAAAAGAATACTCACATTACAAAGTTAGGTACTACAAAGTTAAGCTACTCATGCAACTTAACTTTGCAGTTTAGCTTTCGTATGGGGTGTGAAGTCTTCAGTTATATGATCATACACTTTTTGAGAACAGGACCCTCATTAACTTCATGCAATAGATGGTTCTTGATAAGCATGCAGCTGTGCTGTACTCTGGTTCATAGTAATTTTCACCAGGTATTTGCTTTATTTACCAAAAGCTAATTAAATACTGCTTTTTAGACACCTATATTAGTTTCTTCCTGGCCTTTTAAAACTATTATACTCAGTACTATTACAATTAAGATCTTTTTTTATTACTGTATGTCTTCAAAGCATCAGTGGCTTCAGGTCAGCTTCAACGGACTTTTACAGTTATAGAAAACATCATTTCTGCGATACAGGTCCCAGATTATAAACAACACACAACTAATGATTTGATAAAAAAGCCTATTTAAGTGGTTTCTCCAGGATTACAGAGGGGTACGGTGTGATACAAAGCCACAAAACACAGTTTTCCATTACTCCTTAATTTTTTAACAATGAACATCCCTTCTCTTCCTGACTGCTTCATTCAATACTCAATCTCCAGCCTGTGCCAAAAATGTGGCAAAAATCCTGAAGACAATGACTACCCATGTAGTGCATGTACAATACCCTGTACAGTGGGTAAGAACAGGGTTTTGGGGGGAAAAAACCCCCAAAAGTAACAAAAGAAAAACCAAGCACACAAAGTACATTTGCAGAGGCAATTTAATCCCAATTTATGTAAATTGCTTGACCTCATGATCCTAAAGTGTTCTTTCAATATTGTTTGATTGTGCAATACACCACAGGAGAAAGTATCTCATTTAAACTGTTACCTCCAGCTTATTAGGTATATTTGATATTCACAACAATCAAGATGAATTTATATCTTCAGTTTGATATACATATTGATTCTTTGACTTTTGCAAGTTCACACTGCAGTCTTTTCCCTAGCAAAGGTATTAACATACATTCTTCTCCTACAATGGCAACCACAAAACTTACAGGATTATCTTCAGGGTTGCCTGCAATTAATTTGTTCAGTGTTTGCCAAAGACTACTCAGAGGGAAGGTGCCCTGAAAAAAGAAGATGCCCATCTTATGTCCAAAAGAAATGAGGCTGCTTGTGTGGTCAGGCTGAAAAAAAGAGTTGTGTAGCACTGCTGGAGACCAGCAGGTCTGAGAGAATAAAATATTACAGGACTGATCTTGTAAAATATTATAAGCTGCAAAATATCAGCAATGGAATTTATTTTTATTTTTACCTACAGTTAGCAGTCAAGAAATCAGACTGCAAAGAGTACAAAGACTCTAAGCTACTTTCAAGAGAACGTGGTGTGCCAGTAACCCAAACCACTGAGAGGAGGAAGAGCTCAAATATCTCGAGAAGAAGCCTCTCATGCTTCTCAATGCAAGACATAACAGAGTAGCCTGGGATCAATGACCTCACAAATAATTGAATTCAGTATAGATATAAATGGATTCCCAGCGTAAAGCAGTGTTGGAGGTTTCAGACACCAAGCATGAATATTTAAACAGGTTTTTTAAAGATGTAATGAGAAAAAGTAGCACAGAACATGTCTGGGGAATCTTAAGACTCCATACTTCCTACATTGTCTCTTCAAACAGTGTATATTGCTAACACAGGGTAAGTCAAAAAAATAGATGGTGAAATGCATTAGAAGTGCACATGGCAGAAGCAAGTAAATATGCACTCAAGTCACCTACGAGAAAGAAGTAGCATCGAACCCAAATACACTTCTTAGATGAAGCAAATAAGGATGGTTAACAGGGGTTTTTACAGATATACATAACTGGAGGCAAAGTATGCATATTCCAGTAAAAGCTGTCAAATTATTTAGGTTAGATGCATCCTTAAAATTCTTCTTTTATTTTAAAAAATACTTAGAAGAAAATAAACAAAACAGATATAAACTAGTAGCTAAGAAGTAAGAGGACGTAAATTTATTAATAGATAAAAGAATATTATGGTACCTACATATAAACCAATCCAGGTCATACACATATATGAACCTGTAGACTAGTGAAAGCAAATCCAAACTACCTTCATAAGCCATTTGTAAAAACTGCTGAAAGATCAAATGGCATCAGAAATACGGATAAATGTAGCATTAGTCTGTAATAAGTTATGCAGAAAGGTGACGAAGTCCAAATCTGGAAATTAAGGAAACTTCCTTAATGTAAAGTTAACACCTTGGAAAAAGCAAACACCTTGGAAATTAAAACCATGCTTAGAAGCAAAATAAGACAGTGAAAAAACAGAAAACAATGAACTACAACTACTAACATAAATAATCTTAAAAGAATAATTCTTGCTAAAGAGCCTTTTAAAACAGCTATAATATTAACTTATGAAAGGATACATTATGAAAGGAAAGAAGTCTCTTTCCTTTGCCTAAGCAAATATAACTGTATTTATACATAGAGGCCATATACCTGCATTTTAGTTAAGCACATGATACTTCCATCTGACAATATCAGACATTGAAAATACCATAATTGCCTTAAAACTGTCCAAGCAACTTCTACAACGTGGAAAACATACACCAGAGAAGCTGGAAGTAACTATGCCACTTCTAATTTCTATGAAACGGGTTCAGCCCATTCCTTGGCAACTGCACCATTAGCTACAATAAAAGCAAGGACAATTCAGGACAGTGGGTTAATGTTGTAAGATTTCCTTAATACACATTACTATGCTCAGACCTCAAAAGTATTTTAACAGCATCAAGAACAGAAATGCATTTGCAATTGGGTAACATGCATTCAAAAAATCAAGTTTTGAATGGTGTACCTGTAACTCTTTTCTGGCCAGTTAGCTATTTTATTATTTAAATATCTCTACATGTCGTATATAGTAATTCCATATCATTAGGTCACACAGATGCTTTATTTTCTGCTGGATTCTAACACAGACTTGTTACCACTTTTTCACAGAACTTGCAGCAGAAAATAAAAAAGCTCTTTCAGGTTTATTATAAGTATTTGCTTGCAAAATGTACGTTCTCTGGATAAGCTTAATGCTGAAGTCTCAGCCACACCTCCTTTTAATTTGTGCTGGATTTCATCCGTCAAACCACCAAAATACAAAGGCATCTTCATCTCTACCTCTTCACTGCATGAGAGAATTTTTAAAGCAATAAATCTGTCCTCAGCTGTCCTGACTGTACTGCAGCATCAGGCAGCAGCAAGAGAGCAAACAAGAACGGGAGGGGAAGACATCACAATGCTGAACAAAGTCTTATGAATTTTTATAGACTTTGGGCCGAAACTACCATTATGATTATTTCCCTGAGGAATGCTGATTCTGCAAACCAGTAAGACTATTTTGTTTCATATTTTTGATGGACAAATCAAATAAATCCTATCTTTTCTTGTAAACCGTCCACCGAGCATGTTCCAAACTGGTTGCTGCAGCTGAAAGAACCATTTTATTGAGACAAGTTAGAAAAAAGCACCTGGAGCAAGAAGAAGGTGAGCCAGATCATTAGCAGTCCCTCTGCCCAAAAGAATGTCAGGCTAGTGAATAGATTTCTCCCTTCAGGCTCTTTTCTTACTCATTACTTTCAGAATCATTACTTGTCTCAAATTTTCAACCATCTGTCTACGTACGCGGCATTATAAAGAGCGGGAAGAAAGAGTTTATTTTACCTTCACAAGACAGGCCATGAGAAGTGACTCCAGAGAGGCTCTCTCTACACACGTTACAGAAGGTAGGTCGGGCATGGGAGCAGGCGTACCAGTTATGCATCCCTGAGAAATGTTCCACATTAAACTGTGCGGTCTAGTAAAGGAGAAGTTAAGACAAATTTGCAAGTACAGAACACAGCTACAGTGACTGAAATTACCTACGGTTCCATATTACAGAGGACTACAAAGCAATGTTCACCAAAAGTACTTTCCAAAGAGTAACTAGCCTGCTCTCCCTCCGAACCTCTAAAGAAAAGTGTGATAATAAGCTCTCATTTCACTAGTAAAGGTGTTAACATTTGAACTTCTGACATTGGACACACTTTTCACACCAAGGAGGGTGAATACTCCAGTTTGTGTCCTGTAGCTTGAGCTGTTGAGCTAGACCAGTTTGCACCAAGAGGGATGTCAACTTACCTCATAGTGTTCTCTGGACTGAACAGACTTCAGAGAGCTTATCCAGTCCTCCATTTCTTTTCTGTTCTCAGCACACAATATTAGCCTCCTAAATGGTGTGATTATCTGAAAAAGACAATGCATTCTGATTAACCCAGATAGTAAAAGTCACAATAGACTATAATATTTAACATACTTTTTCCCATGAGATGCTGTAAAAGGAAGACATGATCTAGATCACAAGATATTAAAAGCTTTAAAATATTTTCTTTAAAACACTACCAACAATGAAGGAGTTTGCTTTTCCTTTTTCAGTTTCCAAGATTCAAATCTGTCTTTGGTATAGGTCTTTACAATCTATCTTGATCATTCCTTCTTCTCAGCTCTTTGTCTATGCACTGAGGTTTAAATACTCAAAGGGCAGGCACTGAAACAGCTAAAACAACCATTCTGGCAATTACTAATTGACTAGGATTGCAGTCCTATTTCATAACAGCATTATAGCAACTACAAGGGCCATTCCAATTGCTAGAGACAGAAATACATCAAAATCAAAAGCCTGGAAGTCTTAACCGCAAAACCTTTCATCTTATTTCGCCATCTTGTCTATGAAGTTTACATCAATTTAAACATACATAAAGTTTAAACAGAACTTTCTATATAAAACTCAGTATAAGAACACATACAAATCTTTTTAAGACGACACAGGGAACAAAAACAAACAGCTGAAATCGTATCCTACTAGGATGGTTGAATCAATTCCTGGAACAAGTTGATGTTAGGGAGTTTTCAGTGGTCTGGAGTTGGAGTCTAGAAACCTGAAAATGATGTATCTAGGAGACTCATTGTATAAGCTATTTTCCCCTCTCCCTCACCAGCAGAAAAATAATGAAAATAACAGGAAGGCACCAGAAACTATCAGCTACCTCCCACTGAAATTATTTTGAGCACTGCACTAAAATAGACAAAGCAGTTACTCACATAGCAAAGGATTTAAAACAAAATAGGTAAATGAAATAAAGTTATTTGTTTTGCTGTAGGAAGTTTGAAAAATAAAATAAAATCCTTTATCAGTCTTATGCATAAATCTATCACATAGTATGTACGTATCTGCAAATTACTTAAGTAAAGCAAAGAAAGGACCACCAGAAAATGACAGCTCTGAGTATTGTTTTAAATGCTACAGGATAGATATTGTAATTTTTTGCACAATATTAGTGAACACTTATCTACAGCTGCATTTACTTACCCAGTCTCTGCCGTAAAGTCTCTAGCCTCGATTTGTCCTATCCACTTCTTCATTAAACTGAGCTGCACTTTAACGTATCTCAGAAGCAACGTAACTGAAGTGCAGCAAGCTGCAAGTCACATGGAGGGGAGGCAAAAACCCTGTGGGCTTGCCTTTTTTTTTTTTCCTTTTTTTTTTTTAATGATGTCCTCACTTCACATGGAATGGAATAGTTTCTCTGTTTTCTATTTCCTTCAATCTTGCTTGAGCTTTTTAATACAGTTTATTAGTAGTTCTCCGCGGCTCTTCCTAAAGAACAGTTAATGCAATGCTTCTCTCATTAGTTTGGAGCCAAACAGACGTTTTATTACTTCAAAATGTTTTTCTAGGCCAGGTCATCAAATGAAGCCCAGAAAAGCCATTAAATCATAATATAACCCTGGCTCCAACAACCATCAGCATTCTGCTGGAATTTCCAACTTTCCATGGATTTGGAAATCTTATTTGGGCAAATACACCCACAGATTATTTCCTATTATTTAGCATGACATTATAATATGGACTAAGTAAGGACAAGTCCACTCAAAACTCTGCACTTCCCATCCATCCTTCCTCTGTGCTCATTGCTAATGCTAACCTGTAATGTTTTGCTGTCAGATGCCATTAAGAACAACAGCTGCATTTATTGCTGAAGACTCCAGATAAACTTGATCTTTTCAAGTAGTAATTATTTATATTACTCATGTCTTTAATACTATTGATCACAGAAATCCACTGTGTGTTCCACCCCCACTCTCTGCTCCTACCATCAAGGCCTCAGTTCAGTGGCTCAAACACAGTTATCTAGTGCCAATGGAGATGCCCTTTGTTATCCAAAGCATCGGCACAGAGCAGGTAAGTACAACAAGAGGACAAAAGCACCCAGAAAGCACCTATAAATAAGCCAGGTGAAACACCAAAGGCCAACTCAGAAGGTACTACACATCCATGTATTGGCAACCAAACCTGTCACCAAACATTGCTAACTAATGCATGCAAACATACCAGAAACTCCTATATCCCAACTTCTGATTAAATTCAGAGCATAATAAACTTAATAAAGTTCAGAGCATTTCAACAGTATAAAAGTTTAATTATGTACTGCTGATCATATGAATGTAGGATCAATTATTATTAGAGCTAAAAAAATAAAGTGGAAAGTTCGAAGACATATTTGTAAACACAGCATCTATAACATGATGATTAAACTACACAGTCTCTTTGAATTACATATTTTTAATAACGAACTTCAAGATGGTATATGATAGTGTGAAAAAAGACAAAATGCATTATATGCAAAAAAATACTGACAACGCTTGGGATTTTAAGCAGTCCATTTAGGTTCTCATCTATTTCAGTCTACAAAACCATGGAGAAGATGAAGTCTCATTATTTATTAGATATTTCACACAACCTAAGAACTCAGGGAATGAAGGAAATGATTAGAAAACAACAAGAAGTGCGTTTCCTAAATGTAACACTTGAAAAATATTCCCAGAGGATGTTGAGGAGACCAGAAGTATAAATGTCTAAAAACATATGTGACAAATTCCAACACCTGCTACTGCTATTATACAACTTTGATTCAGCATGGTTTTATGCTAACTCAGTATAACTATTCTCGCTTGTGCTAAACTAAGCATAACTTCCTATACCTTCTTATTTGCATTTACGCACAGAAGGCATGCTTTCTTATGGATTCTTACAGAAAGTTATGATTAACTAACTTAAGTGGGAATGTTTAGAGAGCATTCATTAAAGACAGCTAAACTTGTATGCAGACATTTTCAAAATTAAAATGGATTTGTCCTTAAAACTATTTTCCAGCCATGTAAATTTGGATTTTACTAGTAATCTTATCTCATTTCATGTAGCCGTATTCAAAATCCTGTATCTTTTCTTCTACTGACCAAAGTCAGTATCTTTTCTTCTAGTACTCATTACCTTTTTTAAAAATTAAAGCTTGCTGCCCCAAGTATTATTATTTATATATCACTTTGAATATGCTAACCTCTCAACAGACAAGAAGAAATTATATAATACAATGACAAAGGAAGTGTCACAGGAACCACTGGATGACCACTGACGTAACATCAGCATAAGAAAATTCTTAAACCTTGGAGGAAAGAAGGTGCTAATGGTTCACATGATGACAAAGCAGGAGACAAATCAAGGATGAAGAGAGACAAACAGCCTTAAAAATAAATCAAGCAGATTTAATTTAGAAGATTAAGTTACTTTGAAAATTTTCACCATTGTCAAATAGCCAAGAAGATGGCACTGCTGATTTTGGAAGAGAGAGTTATCAAAGCCAGATACTGTAGTATTTTGGAAAGTAATGAAATTGAGGTAGTAGGAATAAAAAACTGCTTTTAATGCAGTAGGCAAAGGGAAATATCAAGCATATACAGTCTTAAAAGTTGAAGGCAATCACCACAAGTCCTAAAACATCATAGGGAATAAAGAATGTCTGGATAGGAAGAAAAGTTGCCCATTAATACACTAATGTTCCTTTCTGTTCAGAAAAATAGGGGGCTTTTAGAGTGGAGAATGAAGGAGAGAACAAGAGGATACTCTTCAGTCCGACACCACGTAGGTCTTGCCATAAATTGGGATTTTCACACATGCTGACAATGGGATAATTTGGCTTCTAAAAATAGACACATACTCCTATATATGTACATACACATCTGGAAATTACTTCAATGAAAATTACACAGTCAAGTTTTGGGCTGCTACTGCAACTTTTCTTTCAGATAGCACCTATTAGGAACAAGCTTAACACCTTGAAGGGAAATAAAATTGCTGTTAAATTCAGTGTAAATTTGAAAGCACCTTTCATTTTCAAAGGGGTTAACTTTACTGGAAACATTCTATATATCTTCAACCGAAAGGATTTAGACTTACAATCTGTAAAATAAAATCATAGAGATGAATTAAAGCCTATTTCCTAATTTTTAAGATATTTTATCATAATAGCAATATATAAGAAAATACAGTTCCCAAAGCTTCGTGGCTACGTTTCTGGTTCTCTTTACCGATTAAAAAAAAAAAAAAAAAAAAAAGCAGACACTACATTTTCGAATCAAGAAAATAATGGTCTGCATCTAAGCAGCAAACAACAACTATTGTAAAGCATGCCGCTTCCTGCAACATGATATTTGCATTAAGGCACCTTCTGCTGCTCTAAACTATTATCAGGCATTACACTAATAGCACTTTGTATCGCCAACGTTGAATTCCCTTAGTAATGTAGAAACATCACTTAGAATCCGAAATGGGCAGGGAAATGGTTTTCCTGTTCTTTGAACAGATACTTTAAAAATATCTTTCTGGAACTAATGAAGAGAGGGTGATATAAAGAGAGCGAGCACACCCACTTCTCTTAGGGACCGCACCTGATGCCTGGAGCATGAATGTTACAGATTTAATGATTAGTAACATCTCTGTGTTTCTAGACATTGGCGACTGAGTTCTGGCAAATACCAGGATAACATGTTATGCCTCCCTTGCTTTCTGTCTGTCCTTCCGTTTCCCTGTCTTCATGCAGATGGGTCCATATGAAAGTGACAGATGAATGCACCTCCATCACAGCGGTGGGAGTGACCTGCTGGGGTCATTGATGCCCCTGTACCTACCAGAACTTGTCTGCAAAAATCACAAAGCTAACAGTTGTGCAGATTTCTACAGTACTTTAATTCCTTGGATTCAGGATACTAAATAAATTACAACAGTACTGTCACCGTCAAAGATGCAGTTGGTGCTTTATGGTGAATTGTCACTACTACTTTTCAAGATGAGCTGAGCCAGGAAAAAGTATAAATTACAAAGGGAGTGGAGGATTTAAAAGCAAGGTGAGTAATAAATGGCTATTATATTTGCCTGAGTACAATACAGAATTTATAATCAGAACAATTAGCTCCATCTACTCCACTAAAATGTTGCTTCCTTCTTTTTGCTGGCCTTCTCCTATTTCACTGTTGCCAAGCTCACAAGTAATGAAGTAATGTGTGGTTTTGGCCCCCATGATAAAAACTCTTAGGAGCGGGAAGAAAAGGGTTAGTACCACACAGCATCTCCTGCACCAGTACACTAGCACAAGGGAGCTTAACTAAAAGGCAGGACAAAAGCAGTTACATCACTGAAACGGGTATAAGGTCTACTCTGACTTGACTCTGCAGTAGAATCCAGCCTGGGTAATTTAGGTAGCCTTGCCTTATACCACATCTAGCAAAAATGAAGGAGCATCTCCCAGAATACATCCAGGCACATGAAGGACAAGAAAGTGATTGGGAGTAGTCAGCATGGATTCAACAAAGGGAAGTCATGTTTGATTGACCAGATAACCTATGATGAAATTATTGGCTTGGTGGATGAAGAGACGAAGGTGGATATCATCAACATGGCCTTCAGGAAGGCTTTCAGTACCATCCCTTAAGATCCTCACAGAGAAGCTGATGAAGTATGGGCTGGATGAGCAGACAATGAGGTAGATGGAAAGCCAGCTGAATGGCCAGGCCCAGAAGTTGGTGACTAGTGGCACAAAGTCTAGCTGGAGGCCAGTGACTATGAGTGTACCCCAAAGGTCAACACTGAGTCCAGTCCTGTTTAACATCTTAATTAATGATCTCGATGATGGGGCAGAGTGTACCCTCAGCAAGTTTGCTTATGATACAAAACTGGGACAAGTGGCTGATACACAAGAGGGTTGTGCTGCCATCCTGAGGAACCTGACGGGCTGAAGAAATGGACTGACAGGAACCTCATGAAGTTCAACAAGAAGTGCAAAGTCCTGCACCTGGGGAGAAAAAACCTCAGGCATCAGTGCATGCTGAGGGCCACCCAGATGGAAAACAGAAAAAGACCTGTGAATCCCGTTGGACAACAAACTAAACACGAGCCAGCTATGTGCCCTTGAGGCAAAGGCATCCAATGATATCCTGGGCTGCACTGGATGTGTTGCCAGCAGGTTGAAGGAGGTGACTCTGCCCCTCTACTCAGCACTGGTGAGGCCACACCTGGAGTAGTGTGTCCAGTTCTGCGCTCCTCAGTACAAGAGAGAGATGGACATACCAGAGTCCAGGGAAGGACCACAAGGATGATGAAGGGACTGGAGCATCTGACATATGAGGAAAGACTGAGAGCTGGGACTGCTTAGTCTGGAGAAGAGAAGGCTCAGGGGGATCGTATCATTTGGCTCTGTGTGAACACCAGGAAACACATTTTTACTGGGAGTGTGAGTGAGCACTGGCACAGGTTGCCCAAGGCAGTTGCGGAGTTTCCATCCTTGGGAGATATTGAAAAGCTGTCTGGACGTGGTCCTGGCCAGCCTGGTCTAGGTGGTCCTGCTTCAGCAGCGGGGTTGGGCCACATGACCTTCGGAGGTCCCTTCCAATCCCCAAATCACTAAGATTCTGTGCAAATAGAATCCAGGTAAATCAAGTAATTCAGTTATGACATGTCCAGCCTCAAACTGTAAAACAGATGCAAAAAGTATCCATCAAAGGTCATTTTTTTTAGAAACTTATGGTTCCCTAAATTTGACCTCAGGTATCCAACATCAACCAACTGCTAACAGAAAAGTATTATTCTTCCAGAAGTATAACTTTATAATAAGACAGTTAAAAGAAGCAGGGTAGGAAAGTTTCATGAATTTGGACTGAAGAATTAGAACTTTATCTTACATCAGTACTTAAATATAGCAAGAACAATAAACCATTCTTGTAAATGTAAACTGGAAACTGCTATATATAGTTCAAGGCTGCATGTTTCTTAAAGTCCTTACATAAAGATTTGTGAAGCACGTTACTTCACACTGCTGTGCCCTCAGCTCCTTCACCAGCTCATGACACCTCTAGCAGATGGGATGGCTTCTGTGCTTAAAGGAAAACATTTAGTTATATATTTAATAGCATTAGGTGCAAAGTTATACAAAACAAAAAAGCAAGTGACCATTTTTTTTTGTCTGTAATAACAAAAGTCTGTTTAAACATGATCCAGCTGCTTGAAGCCAGGGATCCTCGTTCCCTAGAAGCAGGAAGTTTATTCAAAGTTTACACCAATACCTTTGTTTATAGAATTATTTGGTATACAGGAACTGCACTGAAGGATACATTTTAAGGTTTCTCCAGGTATTTTAACCACTTTAAAAGCAAGAAGAGAAAGAAACGTCAGAGACTAGGTAAGTATAAAACTGCAGAAAGAACAAAATCTGGCAATCTTCAATGCTTGTTCTCCAGGCATTCCAACTGCTTCACCAGTGCTAATACCATGAGTTCAAACAAGGAAATAAAAAATACTTTTAATGCATATACTTCTATGCAAATCTTCTTACCATGTTTCACAAATTAAAAAAAAAAAGCTCTTAGAAAACTAAAGGAAGAAAAAAAGATATTTTCTGTGAGCTTGTTTTGAAAAACTTCTGCTTAAGCTCAACATCTGTGGAAAACAAGCTGCAGGCAAATGTAAGTAGAACTAAACCATACAATATAGCCCAGAACAGTCACATTTTAAAGCATTCCCTTGTTTTCCTCTTCTGAAAAGCATTCAGCTTTCTTGTAATAGCTCAATCCCAAGCGATTTATCTATGGATTTTAGCCTCATAGCTGAAATGCTTTATTGTTTTTTCATAATGAAATTTAAAGCTTCAACATCTCCAGACACTCTGGGGAAAGGGAGGCAGTGCATCAAGTCAGAGATAAGGAGCTTAAAACTTTAAAGTCACACCCAATGTTACCCAAAGAGCTCTCAGCTTCATTATGGTTTTTTTGTCACTGTAAGAAGGCAGGGGGAAATGAGCACATGCCAAATGGAGGAAAAAAACCTAAATGCATCACAAGTGCACACTAATTGCTTTTGTCTCATTTTTTTTCCCTCTGCGTATTAATTTGCTATTTCAGTTTTTGTTTTGTTCCTTAGCTGCCTGAATATAGAAAAGAAAAAAAAAAAAACAACTGAGTGGATAATTGAACGAAATGGAATACAAAGCACTTCCCCTCTCTTTCTGTGGTTGGGTATTGCTTAGGCTGGAAGCATCAAAAAGTGTTCGTCATCTGGAGACTGATCAGCATCTGTATGAAACAGCAGATAGTTCACAACTAGGGAAAAACTAAATCCGTCCCAGGAGTTAGCTACCCATGCAAAGCTGAGTCATGCTGGTGAGGCCAGCCCAGGAATTTGAGCTGTTTCCACCATATTCTACTTCCAAGAGCCAACAAGAGACCCCGAGATCTCCACAGATGTCACTCTAGGATCTCTGTCAGCCTTGCACTAGACTGCAAACAGGGCCCAAGGAATATCTGTATATGCCATTCCCCCATCTTGAAACGGTGCCAAGACTGACCCTTCTGATAATGCCAAGGGCAAAATTTAAAATGCAGTGTTTCGGCTCACAAGAAGAAGGTACTTTAAGTAAAGATATCTGCATATGTGTCTGAACTTCCATCATCATCAGTATACATTGTTAGCAACACTAACACTCAACTGGAATGCAAAGGAAATTTCAAAGTGTACCCAAATCCAGGAAGTTAGTGCACATCTAAAGGATAAATATGATGCAAACTGTACTGAGAGGAATCCTAAGGATAACACCACACAGAGCACTTCACTGGTATTTCTTTTGTCTTCCTTCACACAAATAATTTCACAATACTAACATAAGCTCATTACCCATAGCTGGATCAACACCACCACTACCACTACTACTATTATTATTATTAAAATTAGTATGAAATTTAGTTAAGATACAGCAGAGGCTCATGCAGACTAAAGAGTGTTCACACAAGACTGTGTTCAGTTAAGTAAATTTAATGTGTAAACTATTTGAAATTTGGTTTATATAAATTCATCAAGAAACAGAAACATGTTTTCAAAGACAAATCCATTCCTTTTGTGTCCTTGTGGTTTATTAAAGGGAGAAGTCAAGTAAGAGGGTCTCCCTTCAAGGGAATATCAGGAGAGACTGTATGTAGAAAACTACTCAAAATACATTTTCACAAAGGAAAACAACTGCAGATAGCTGTGCTCCAGAGTATTCCTACAGAGCAAACCAGAAAGTTTAATCATCCAGGCTAAGAACATGGCAGTGAAAAAAGTTTTCTTAGCAATAGCTGAAACCAGGGGAAACCACTGGAACAAGCCAAAGCCTTGAAGGTGGTTGCTGACCCCATGATCACAGGAGTCTCCCAACAGAGGACTAGCAAGACATTTTTACCAACTAGAGAAATAAGAAAGATGGTTAAAGAGTAGTAGTAGAAAGCTCAGAAAAAGTCAGTGGAACCTTTAGCTAAGTCACTCTCACTAAAAAACAGACCAAGGTAGAATAGTGTCTGCAAGAGGCTTGAGGCTATGAGTAAAGAAACCATCTCCTGATGTCCGCTGAGACCGAACTGCAGTAAACTGGGTTTTGCAAACAAGGGAGACAGCATCAGGGAAATCCTCCACTGGCATCCATAAGCTTTTCTGCACTTAAGTAAAACTCAAGACCCTGAACTTTGGGCACATCAAGAGTCAGTAACAAAACTGAAATGGTGTTAATTATAAATAGGAAAAAACCAGGGTAATTATTCCCAGCTTTGGGACTATCTCTCTTAGTCTCTGATATTTGAAAAGACAGAAGACTGCAGTGCCCAACCCCCAAGACGAAAGGTTTTTAACTCCTTCGGGAAAAGGCTCTTCTCATTTCCTCTTGATGCGGCTTGGAGAAGGTTAAGCAGTTCTCACATTCCTTGAAGTTCTCATAGTCCCTGAAGAAAAGTCTCAATAACAACTCTGAAAAAAACTGGGTGGCGAGAGAGAGAGATAGGAAGCAAAATATGTCCAAGTCTACGAAATTAACGTCTCCAAAATACTGCAAAAGTATGGCAACACATTCTGTTTTCCAAGCCCATCGTAAATATTAAATTAATTTTCTAAAATCAATTAGAAGCAGCTATTCTCAATGATGAGCAGAGCGCTGACTGATGTCAGAAGCAGCAGGGCTGAAATAAACTGCTAAAAAGCAATACAACCTCAGGCCCAATTGTAGTATCCAACTTGAAATTCTGACTAATCACAAGAATTGAGTTTCCAGTACAACTGGGCAACCTCCCATTAAAAACAGTGACTGTACAGGAGGATTCAAAGATGAAAAGAAGTGGTTTATGCTTTAAACTGGTTCCATGTAAATTATATGCCAGAAAACTTTACATCCCCAGCCAAGACATAGGATATGTTACTTTCAGAAACATGGATAGGAATAGAATTTTCAGAGTTCTGGAAGAAAACAATATAAACTGGAAGAAAACAATGACAAGTTTAACCACAGTTGAAGCACAGTTGCTCCAATGGAGCATTTGGCCTCACTAAGAAATACTTAAGCATCTCAAAATATTAAGTTGAAGGAAAATCAGCAAATATAAATGTTTAGCTTTTCAAACTCTATAAAAATTTACAGAATATCAATGAAATTGTGGACAACTGGATAAAGATTTTTTTGTTTAAAAACAGATTAGGCAGAACTGTCTGCTTTCAGGTCAAAGAGAACTGGTAAGTCTGGCCAAAAAAAGTGGAAATCAGAGAAAAAAAAACTTTAACTTTTTGTAACAAAACTACATTCAAGGACTAACTTTAATGAAATGTCATTCATGTTTTGTTTTTCTCTTTATACAATATGAAAAAAATACTTGAAAAACAATATTTAATCCCTTTAATTTGAACTAAATTAAGTATTTCTTTTCAAAAAGGTTAAAACATCAGGTTGATCCATAATTATTTTTAGTTCAGTCACTAAACTGAAAAGACCAATTATTTTTATGTCCCATTCATGTGATGAGATGAAAAGCTAAGGGATGTAAAAAAAGTAAGAAAGAATAATATGAATTCTTAATAAGGTAAAAGATTAATAGGTAATAAGCACCTTAATATTTTACACAATTCTGTGGTGCAATTCTTAAACTGGAAGAGAATTGTAAAGTAGTGACACTGGGACATTTACAGACAGCACGAAGTTTTGATAACTTAGTTCCCCACCTTGATCACCAAGGCATTTCAAAGCCAGCCAAGTAAGGTATTAAACAGACAGTACAGTGATTTGAATAAGTTCAGTGTTGGTAAAAAAAAAGAAACATACACCAGAGAAAAACCGAAGAAACATAGAAGAAGTATTTATGAATTATGGACAGTTCCAAATGAACACGAAAAGGATCTTAGTACCATTCCAGAGGATTTAAAAAAATGCACGTCTTGCTGCTGCAGAAAACAGACAAAATGTGGGATCCGTAAGGAATGAGTGGTAATTTAGGAAATAGTCCCAAATATCTGTGACTTGTGCTCCCTGAGTGCCAAACTGGTCACTTGGCTTACAAGATGATGCTGCGGAATAATAAGGAGAAGAACAGCAAGAATAGGTAAGAGTAAGGAAAAAATGTTTACAAATATTAGATACCTTGGAAAATATTCAAATCGAAAGGAGGTAATAAAAAAAAAATAAAGAAGAGACAGCTTATAGGTTTCTGCTGCCTTTGCCTCATAACACTAGGTTGAGAATACTTATTTAAAGCCCAGCACATTAACAGTTCTCAAAGGAAGTATTTTTCCCCAGAATAATTAGACTCTGTGGTCTGTATGGTCTATAGCATCACTGAAACCAAAAAATCAGCAAAAAATTTATGATATTAGGCACTTTTGCAAGCATACTCAGAATCCTAGTAATCAATGTTGGAATCAAAATTGGCTGGAACATAAAGTCTCATTTCCAGCCAATTTCTAATTACTAAGAATTGCAGTAGCCTTCCCAGGACAGCAGCTCTGCCTACTACAGCTTCCTCCCTCTCAAGATGCCCACTTTCAGAAGATGCGTATTCCACAGAAAGCACTTAATTCAGCACCTAATTCAGAAAGCTGAAAGCAGGGGTCTGTATTTTAAGTGCACTGGATGACAAAGCTCCTATGGTAGCTAAGTAAGAATTAGTTAATAATCAGTGGAGTCTTCACTGAACTGAACAATTGCAGGAATCTGCTTTAAAGATCCATTAACCTTACCTTAGAATCCTAAATTTAGGAGTCTATAAACCCATCATTGAGTCCAAACCTGAAGTTAGGGCAAGCTGGACGCCCACCCTGAGTATCACCTACTATATTAATTCTCATATTCCTGGAGGGCATCTGGCAGAACGACAGTGAAATTGTTTCCTCTGTTGCTCTCAGATGCAATTAGATAACAGAATTAATCTAGCCAGGATTTTCACTTTTCTGAATATATATATAGTAAGAAATTGAGTGTCCTCGGCTTTTTGCAATTCTTAGTTGCACTAGAAGTTTGCCTAACCCAAATCAAATGTTTAAAGCCAGCTATACAAAGTAATGCCTCAAAGCCAGTGTTTCTATCCTTAAAGTACTATTTTCTATCACATTTATCACCAAAAAACCCCCAAAACATTAATTAAATGTTTCAAACATCAGTTTGGATGGATTAAATACAGGTGCTGCCACACGATGCCTTGCATTTTACATGAGAGTCTAGGATAGATTCATAACATCCCAGGGCATTTTATATATCCATATAGCTCAACGACTGAAAGGCAGCATGGTTCACATCTACAAGTTTTTTCCCTCATCAACATGCTTCAGTTCTTCACTGTCAAAAGCAGGGCAGAGGTAGAAAAAAGCAAGGCAGAGGTATAAACCTAAGCTAAAACTTAAGCTAAAACTTAAGCTGTCAAAATCTTCTTTTAAATAACAATTCATAATCATCTTTATTGTCCTGAGGAAGTTCAATGATTGAACGTGCCTGTTCAATAATCATTTTAGTATTTGAAATTCCATTCCTTATACCTATTAGAACAAAAGCATGCCACCAATCTTCCACGTGCCCATGCTTGCACGCTGGAGAGAACTATTGAGCATCATTCAGTCTCAAGTCTTGTTTTGAGAACAATAGATTTTTCTAAATGCATTTGAGATATCAACAAGCCATCTTCTATCCCTGCAAATCAAAACACATAAGGAATTACAGCTCTCAGCAGAATTGGGTCACTGCCCCATCTGCCTGTGTGCCATAAGGATGGGAGACTGATTCATCCCTGAAGAGGTAACATGCTGTGCAACTATACTCATCAGGTTGTGCTGAATCAACATAAACCACCCTCTGAGGCAAATCAAAGCCCTGTGGAAAAAACGTTCAGCAGAGTACCCAACACCACCATGAGGACTCGGCACCCACCCACACCACTGAACTGCAAGCATGGGGTGAGCAAAAGTCTCTGTGGGCTCCTGATGTGGCTGATGGAGAGGGTGATGCACATTTTTGATGGGCTGAACTGGATTGTTGAACCTCTTCTCTCTCTTCTCACAGACTTAGGAGACAGGTACCTTAAAGAAAGTAGGAGGGATCTGGCCCTGAGGGTCTCACATAAAGACTCTGGAGTCAAGGAACACCTTTTCCTCTATTTAATAGCCTCTAGATGAGGATGCTCAGAACTACAAAATGCCTATAATCTATTACAAGACACCCTAGTGAAAGCTTGTGCACTAGGAACTATTTGCTAGAAACTTGTGGGCTGCTTATTGAAAAGTTATATCATCAGCATTAAAGAATAAACTAAAACAGATGAGCTGGTTTAAGTTTAGCAGCTTCTCATTTTAATTGGCAGATATTTATTTATCTCAATTTTCCTCTTAACCTCAATTTGTTTGTAGTAAGAAAGGAAAAGTAATCCTCATGAATAAACACTGATATCTAGTTACATAAAATATTCTGCAAGCATGTGCATTAAAAATAAACGCAACCTTAAATCTGTGTGTTATGACTAATTTTAGAACTTGAGTTTTATCCAAAAAAAAGAGCATGGAAAATCTTGACACATACACCTCTGTCTCCAAACAGACAAACTAGAAAGGGCAGAAGAAGGCAAACCAGTAGTTTCTACAAGCTGGGGGTGGGAGACTGAGGCAAGGAGGAGATTTAAGTGATGTAAAAAAGGGGACTTGTAAAAAAAAATAAAACTAATTTTAATGTAAATTGTTAAAGGTCTGTTTTCCTGGAAAAATAATCATTTTGTGTACATTCCATCCACATAAGTTTGTGTTAAAAATGTTCTCTATTGGGACAAAGAAACAAGAGGAGTACATTGACTACAGAAAGCTAAAGTTAAGGATTTAATTTTTGCTTTTTTAACAAAGCGAATGCTATCAGAGCACTTAGAACATAAAGGAAAAAAAAGTAATTTTAAGAAAGGTTAGATTATCTTTTTTAAGATGGAAGGGAAAAAAGCAAAAAGAAATGTTTCTTTTTATTTTTAAGGAGTATTGCTGGAAAGCTAACCACCCGCCCCCCTGACTCCCAACCAGTGCAGGCAAGGCCAGAGATGTCTTACTTCACCAAGCTGTGTTGCTGGGAGACTGGGTTAGGCAAACACAAAGAAAGAAGCCAAAAGATCAGGCAAGATAATGACTATTACCATATTTCACAGTCAAATCAGATGACGCTTCAATCTAGGAGGGCTGTAAATCCAAATAAATTTTCAAAATTAATTTGAAGACTCCTTAGAGATAACAGTGTTTGCCCTTAATTACACAGGACATGAAAATAAACAGTGTTTCCAAAGCTGTTAAAGCTGTAGCCCCTGAGATTTCTTTTTTTAACTACCATCTTCACCAGAATTCTTGATACTAGATATAAAACATGCCTTTGGTGAAGAATGAGAGGAGTGGGCTTTAGGCTGAGCGGGCCTAAAGGATTATAAAGGATACCAAACCACCAAACATTGTAAGGAGAAAAAAAAAAACCAAAAACTACCCACAACAAAATAAAAACAACAAAAAGAAAGAAAAAAACCAACCCAAAACATTCTACTTTTCTTCTCCACACAAAATTACACCAAGATGATAGAATCACAGAATATCTCAAGTTGGAAGGAACCCATAAGGATCAAGTCCAAATTTCTATTCTACACAGGACTACATAAAACCAAACCTGTAGACTAAGAGTGTTGTCCAGATGCTCTTTAAACTCTCACAGGCTTGGTGGTGCCATAATCACTTCCATGGGGATCCTGTTCCAGTGACCAATCACCCTCTCAGTGAAGAACGTTTTCCTAATGTCTAATCTGAACTTCCCCTGACACAGCTTCATGCCATTCCCTCCTGTCTTATCACTGGTCACCAGAGAGAGGACACCAGCAGAGAATGAGGCACTTACTCTTGTTAAATGTCATATGACTAGTGATTACTTAGCTCTCTGGTCTATCCAGATCTCTCAAGGAATGTCTATTCAGTGATGAGTAGTAACATTATAGCCAGAGTTTTCTTAATCTTCTTTTTCCCTATAATGGAGGCTACAGTGAAGTTTGGGTCCTTAGGGGATGCTGAGTCTCTTATCTCATCTGGAACCATAAGTGACGGTCATGACTGCTGGGGTCCTCAGCTCACCTTTGTATGCCTCATTATTCCTCAGCTACCCTGATGCCTGCATGACAGCTTTACTTCTGGCCAGGAAGCAGAGCTTCTAAGCAACAGAAAGAACCTTTTTAAAAGGCAAGCTGGCACCTCACACAGCCAACCTCTCATCTGAGACGTGCTGTCAAAGTAGTCTTTTTAATTGCATTGTTAGTCAGTAAAGAAACCTAGATTGACAAAACACGCTGGACTGTCCAGGCCAACACAAACACAGCTTTGAAGTTCCCTGACTACTTCAGAAGCTGCCTGGGAGATACCACAGCAAGGAAGACCTGTTGATGCCTTCAGGAGGCTTGTGTGAGACTGTCTTGGAGAAGAAAAACCAAACACTGCTAAGATGGACCATCTGTGAAATTAAAATCCTCAGGAAAATGAAAAATCAACATTTTAATAGAGAATAACAGGATTTGCAAGTTAAGAAAAATTATGCCACTGCAGTCAGCAGAACTCAAGACCTTTGGAAGGAAACTAGTTCTTGTTCAAAAAAATTTACTTTTCCAGAGGTTAAGAATCAACAGAGAAACTGTGTCAGATGTTATCACTTAACTCCATAAAGCAATAGAACAAAAATACCTGTGTGTAAAAACTTGTCAACTTAGAGAAACAGGGATTTATGAACACTCTTTGTTTCTTAGACCAGTATCAGAATCAAAGTATGACTGTAAAGACAGCTTTTCCATGTGACTTGGAAACACACATGGATATGATCAGCAATGAAGAAAATAAAATACACTTCAACGACAGAAAACCAAAAATGCTGTAAGAAGTTAGTAACACAGCTACACGAGTCAATTCAGCATGTCACCACAAACTACAGCATAAAAACCAAGCTGTACTAATAAGTACTAACGAAGTACTACCACTTAATCTTGCTAAATTTTTAATGTCTTGTATCATCATTTTTTGAAACAACTGTCATCTAACATTCTAATTTCTGCTAAAAAGAAAATAACAGAAACAAAATTATCAATAGCTGATGTGATACTGTTCTGATATGTTATACCATTTCCAAATAAAGGCCATTTTCTTTTCAAATAGAGGAAAATGAAAAGCAATTCAGAGAATTCTTGCTTTTCTAAGTTACAGTCTATCCACAGCTTTCAAGTATTATAATGGTTCCATACCGTGAAGCTGTTGTTGACATTTTTTGTGCTCGATTCAGCTACGCTGGCATCTGACAGGTCAACTTCATCAAATATTAGAGACTGTGAATGGAAAAGAACATAAAAACATTGAATATAGTCTGAGTCCACTTTCAGGTATGCTTACAGTCTGTGCTTTCATTTCCTTTTGTCCAATTGGAAAATAAAAATAGAAAAAAAAGTGGTGTAAAAATAGAAAAAGCTTATGATGTGATAAAGCTTCCTATCTGACCCCTAAACACAGCTCTATTTGCTATCTAAGTGGTACATGAGAGCATAGAAGAGTGGCTCCAAAAATACATATTGCTTTAAAATCTCTTTTAAAGAATTTTTTTTAATAGATGCAGCTTTGGGGTGTCTACTCTGTAGCATAAATGTGGTGTCAGAGGAAAGAGATTCACACCTAGTAAAATATAAATTAATCAGTTTCAGGATGGAACTCTAAATTAAGGAAGGGGAATCTATGATACATTATTCACATGAGAAAACAGAGCTGAAGGGCCTGAAGAGATCCCTTCTACTCCTTTGTTTGATGTCCCAGCAAGAGAAATACAAGTCTTCTTTAAACACTCCAACCTCTGGCAAAGGATTAATTAGGTTCTGTTAAACTCATGATGGGTTTTGAAGCACAGAAGGGAAGACTTTCCCCTTTTCTTAGCCATAACATGTTCTTCCTCTTCCACGCCTTCAGATGGAGAATCAGTGTTGGGGAAGTTTCATCATGTCTGGATTCAACATTAGATAGTATTTGTACAATTGCCTACTCATTACACCTCCTTTTCTCGTCTTTACGGCACAGACGACCTTGCCATTCTCAGAGCTCTTATCTGCCATGTTTATTAAGACTTCATATAAACTGTTCGTAGTACCACCATGTGCAGAGAAGTGTGACAACAGAGGTACTTCAGTCTTAGGCTCCCTGATAGGACAATGTTTTTCTTGATTCATCACAGCCACTCAACTGTGCACTGTGCCATTATAGACATACAGTCCTAGAAAGAGAGGTCTCCATCACTTAGTTTTATTGAGAAGACCAGGCCACAGAAGACGATGGAGACCTGAAGCGCCTCACATAAAGGTCCTACGAGTCTCTGCAACCTCGCAGAAAAGTAATACCCACTGCTATGGAACAGAACAATCTGAAACAGCCTGACAAGCCAAAATGCTCTCGGTCCTGGCCCTGAAGGGCAGAGAGGAAATGCCTTTCAGACAGAAGACAAGTATTTCCCTCACCCACTCCCAATTTTCCCACCAAAAATTTCAATTGATGAGAAACAGCTTTTTTCCTTATATATCAGTTTTGGCAGAAAATCTTCCTGTCTTGATTTCACGTAACCACTTCTTTAATGGCAATATGAGCATCAGACTAGAAGAGTTTTAAGGGAATATAGTGTGTGAGGGATAACTTCTGAACATTATCCAACTTTTACTTTTTTAAAAAAATTAGACTTGACTGCCTGAGAGTCACTCCCCCAAAAAAAACCAGAATTCCTTAAGATGAACTTATTGCCTGAATGGTCAAAAAGGTTAAAATAACTGTGACAAACTGCGTTTTTAAAAAAACAAAGCAAAATCACCACTTTTCCTTGAAGTTAATTTAACACACTACTTCTTATATACAGCAGCTTTTTAATAAAACAATCACTAACAAATTACTGAATTATTATTATTGCACTTATAGATCTAAGCAAAATCAAAGTTACAGGTATATGGCATTAGGTAGTAGTAGCATAGAATTACCTTTGAATCCTTAGCATAGTAAAGGGTACGACCCCGAAGTTTGAAATAACGCTTCTTCCACCTTTGAAAAGAACTCGTTTGCTTCAGTAGTAATCCTTCTTTTATACTTGTCTGAAAAATATTAAAATACAGAAGACAAGGTAAATACACATCTAAACAGCTACGCATGTAGATTAAAGTTATGTTTTTTAAAATTTATGTTACACCTCATATAACTGTGAATTTATATTTGTATCTATTCACATTAAATAGAGACTAATTCTCTGGACAACGAGACTTTGCATTGCTATTTTCTGAAACAATGACAATGTTGGCAAAATGCTAATTTCACGTTTGAATGGAAAAGGCGGCCAAGAGGCATATAATTATTGTGAAGATGAACACAATATAATTCAATTATCTGGACAGCTGCAAACCCACAAATATTAAAGTGAGCAACAAACGACAGTGGCACAATTCAGATTAAAAAAATGCTAAAAATCTTCTACACAAAGTCATTTCCAGTTCCGAATTTTATTATGTTGAGGGAAAAAACAATTTCCATGTAGGCACTAATTCAACAAGGTACTTAAATGTGTTCTGAGTCAAGTACATGAATTATGCCTTTAAAATAGAGGGAATGATCCAGTATAATGCAACTCATGCACGACTTCAAGCGCATTGCTGAACTGAAGCCTTCAGCATGAAATCAGCTTACTGTTAGAAATAATAATTATATGGAAAGGGTGAGAACGTAAAAGCCACAGATATCTTTACATGGCAAATATTTTTAGTCAAAAAATTATTTGCCAGCCCAAACCTTTCCACTGCAGACTGAACCCCCGCCTACATAAAGCCCCTTTTTTGAAATTAGTAAAGATACAAATTAGTAGATTTTAAATGTGTACGCTGCTTTCACCAGCGTGCGTGGCATTCATCCAAATGATTACAGAAATTCTCCACTTAATCAGATGAAATGACATGACACAGCATACTAATTGCGTGAGTCTCAGAATTCATTTTCTGCAGCTCTGAAGCACACTATGAGAAAAAGCAAGTGACTTTGGATATTATATTCCAAAATGGTCTCTAATATTTTCAGAACATTTCCAATTTGTAGTGTAATGTGATGTGAATCTTATAATACAAGTTACTGACAATGATATAAACATCATTTGAAGTTATGCTAGACCTTTTCGAGACTTAACCAAGACCTCACCTAAAGTTCATAAACATCTTCTTCTGTTACCAGAAGTCAAATTCTCCTTAACTTTAATGCCAGTAATAAAAATACAGAAAAAGCACTTTAATGTTCCTACCATTTCCTTGAAATGAGAAACATCCCTGTTGTGTACATATATCACACCCTTCATTTCGATGCTCCTAACGTCAGAAACTAAGAGTACGGTCCAATGATCACAAAGCAATTGAATTAATGCTCTTGAAAAAGCAACCGTCTCAGACGAAACATCGCAGCTCAAAGTTGGGATTTATCTCACTTGACTTCACAGGCTAACAACCTGGACTGACGCATTTGGTCATGCAGCACTTCTGTTTCATATTGCTCTCCGAGATTTTGGAAGCTCATCACATGGGACGGCAGTAGATGCCTTGTGTGTTTATCAAGGGTCAGAAGATATAAAAGCAAAGAAATTCAGTTCCAAGAAAAAAGAACTCCACATACATGGCAGGCACTGATTTATGGGAAAAAATTCCAAAATGGAAGAAATCCATGTTCCTTAAAACTCTCTATGTGTATGAGAAGACATAGTAGATACATTATACCGAATATTTTCAGGAATTTTAAAATCTGGTCAAAGAACACAAATCTCCCTAAACCTTAAGCTATCACTCACTAAAGAATTTATTAATCCTTTCATGTCAATCTTACGCTTATGTAAGCCATTTCCCTCTATTTCTACTTAACCCTTAAAACATCAGTATACCTAAAATCAAACCAATACCTTCAAAATTAAATCTAATTTGCAAATCAGCCATTTAAAATTAGCTCCCTAAAGCTGGCAGTAAATAACCATGCAGCCTCTGCAGAATGTATTTTTGTACCAAAATGTTAAAAAGAGTATTAGACTGGTAAACAATTACCCAAGAAATGTAAGCGCTTCACAGAGGCTCCATCTGAAGTTTATATTTTGTCAACAGATATACTGCGCTGAGATTTCAGTATCATAAAGAGACAATTCCATGGCTGCAGGCATCACAACTGAGCACAAAGCTTTGGCTCGATATCCTTAATTAACTTCATTTATCCTTTGAAATGGGGAAAAAATCCTCTAGCTCCCAACTGAGGTAATCTGCTAATAACACTTTCCTGAATCTACACACAAGTCACAGCACTTGCAATAATTTGAGATGGGAAGGGACCTCTCAGGTTGTTAAATTTGGGTCCACATTGTTGCCCACAACCAGGTCATATAAAGTTTTTCAAAAGCATTCATCAGGCTGTAGCTACACCTTAAGAAAGAGATTGGTATCTCTTCCTCTCCCAAAACAGCAATTAAGAGTGCTCCAAGATCTAGCTGTTCTGAGAAACCTTCTTCTAATTAATCTCAGCTGGATGTTAAAGCTGAAGCATAAGCAATAATCACTGCCAGTTATATTAACTACTTTCCTACTGTAATTTAGGGGAAACAAGAAGTGCACATCCCACAATCCCATGCGGCTTCTCGCTTTTACAGAATTACCTCTCATCTGCTTGCCAAAACCTCCACCTTGCCCATAAAGCTTCTTGTATCATCTAGTCATACAACATCCCTCCAGAAGTATAGGACTATAATAAGAACAGAATCATAGAAGCCATTCGGTTGGAAAAGACCTTTAAGATCAACAAGTTCAACCATTAACCTAGAACCACCAAGTCACCACTAAACCATAGCCCTCAGTGCCACACCTACGCATCTTTTAAATATCTTCAGGGATGGGGACTCCACCACCTCCCTGGGCAACCTGTTCCAATGCTTAACTACTCTTTGGGTGACAAAACTTTTCCTAATATCCAATCTAAATCTCCCCTGGCGCAACTTGAGGCCATTTCCTCTCGTCCTGTCACTTATTACTTGGGAGAACAGATCAACCCCCACCTCGATACAACCTCCTTTCAGGTAGTTGTAGAGCGATAAAGAGTCCCCTCAGCCTCCTTCTCTCCAGGCTAAACAACCCCAGTTCCCTCAGCTGCTCCTCATAAGACTTATTCTCTAGATCCTTCACCACCTTCAGTGCCCTTCTTTGGACACGCTCCAGCACCTCAATGTCCTTGTAGTAAGAGGTCCAAAACTAAACACAGTATTCAAGGTGCAGCCTCACCAGTGCCGAGTAAAGGGTAACAATCACATCCCTGCTCCTGCTGGCCATACTATTGCTGATACAAGCCAGGATGCTGTTGGCCTTCTTGGCCACCTGGGCACACCACTGGCTCATATTCAATCTGCTGTCAACCAACACCCCCAGGTCCTTTTCCACTGGGCAGCTCTCCAGCCACACTTCCCCAAGCCTGTAGCATTACAGCGGGTTGTTGTGACCCAAGTGCAGGACCCAGCACCTGGCCTTATGGAACTTAATACAATTGACCTCAGCTTATTGATCCACCCTGCCCAGATCACTCTGTAGAGCCTCCCTACCCTAAAGCAGATCAACAATCCCGCCCAACTTGGTGTCAGTTTGCAAACTTACTGAGGGTGCACCTGATCCCCTCATCCAGATCATTGATAAAGATGTTAAAGAGAACAGACCCCAATACTGAGCCCTAGGGAACACCACTGGTGACTGGCCACCAACTGGATTGAACTCCATCCACCACTCTTTGAGCCCAGCCATCTGGCCAGTTTTTTATCCAGTAAAGAGTACACTCATCCAAGCCATGGGCAGCCAGTTTCTCCAAGAGAATGCTGTGGGAAACAGTGCCAAAAGCTTTACTTTTTAGGTAGGCAGTCTTAGATACTAAGCAGGTGACCTTGTTATAGAAGGAGATCATGTTAGTTAAGCAGAACCTGCCCTTCCTAAACCCATGCTGACTGGGCCTGATCCCCTGGTTGTCCTGTACGTGCTGTGTGATGGCACTCAGGCTAATCTGCTCCATAACCTTCCCTGGCACTGAGGTCAGACTGACAGGCCTGTAGTTCCCTGGATCCTCCTTCCGTCCCTTCTTGTAGATGGGTGTCATATTTGCTAATCTCTAGCCAACTGGTACCTCCCCAGTTAGCCAGGACTGCTGATAAATGATGGAAAGTGGCTTGGTGAGCACTTCAGCCAGCTCCCTCAGTACCCTTGGGTGGATCCCATCCAGCCCTATAGACTTTTGCACATCTAAAAGCAGTGCAATAGGTCACTGACCTTTTCCTCTTGGATTATAAGGGCTTCATTCTGCTCCCCATCCTTGTTGTCCAGCTCAGGGAGCTGGGGACTCAGAGAACAACTGCTCTTACTATTAAAGACTAAGGCGAAGGAGGAGAGGGGAGAGGCATTATTAACAAATCTTTACTACTTTTGTCATTACCGATTAGGAAAATTATTCACAATATTACAATCACAACATCACAGTGCTCCACAGTGGTACATTTTCCTGATGAAATCAGGAAAATTATAAAATAATTCAGAAAATAATAAATAATATAATAATTCAGAAATCAGAAAATTATAAAAATCATAGCCACATTTCATAAAATTAAGGTGTCCATATGTGTCCAAGAATGTTGAATGTAACTCTACATTGCCATAATCTAAATGACAAAATACATAGGATTTGTAGGTATTTTCATCACTAAAAAATAAGAGGCATCTTCTTTTACATAAGCAGATTTCAAAATATTTTCTATTATTACTTTCAAATAAATATTTTCAAGTATGTAACACTTGAAAATTCAAAACTAACAGTTTTAATTTCAAAGACAACCCACCACATTGCCTTACTTCCAATTCACTCTGTTTGTAAAGTTCCACGTTTGCACAAAAGTCATTTTTTTTACTTCCGCTGAGGCTAAAAAGACCCAAAGAAAGGAGAAAAACATTCTGAATTTAGAAAAGAAAATAGTAAACTGACTATAGATGCATTACTGGCAACTGCAAACTAAAACATGTAATGATTAAAGATAAAACTCTCCCTTCTATGTCTTTTCAGGTATATAAATGGACATGCTGCTCAGAATGTGTCAGGAGAGTGAAGAAAAGAACATCAGGAAATTCTTGAAAGGGAGGAAAATGAAAACGAGAACAGGAAAGGCCATAAAATGGGGCAGGTCAAATGTAAACAGGAAATTAAGAGTGAGGAAGAATTTTAAGATCACTGTGCAACAGATGCTCATGCTGACACTAAGATGTTCTTTACGTACTTCGAAAGATCCAAGACAGCTAGGGGGTTGGCGGGATCATTTTTCAACAGAGGTATAAAAAGAGGACCCAAAAGTAAGAACACCACAGCAAAGAAGCTCAGCAAATTCTTGGCATCTGTCCTTAGCAATGAAGATGATGAAATGGTATCTCACACAAGATGTTCTTCATAACATCAGAAGAGCTACATCGACATGAAGCACATATACAGGAAGCACTAGATCAGCCAAATCACTAACTCATGTTGATCAGATGGCATTGACCTGAGAGCCTTGAGGGTGCTGAAAGAACCACTGACACTAACTTCCAATCCTGGTAAGACAGTAGAGTCCATACAAAAGAATAATATTGCTGAGCCCATAAACATCTGATGGGAAAAAGTCAACAGAGCGTTTGTAAAAGAAAATACTGCCTTGCTAGCTGTAGAGAGTTACGGGGATGGACATGAAAGCATGTGAATAAATGAAGATCCAGTGGACTCAAACTTTCAGAAAACCTTTGACAAGGCTTCCCATCACAGGCTATTGAACAAACTAAGTTAGAATGGAATTGAAAAAAGGGGCTTTTTGTGGACTGAAAGTTGCTCCAGGGATAGGAAGCACAGGTAGGGTTTAACAGTCACCCTCTCTTCTGGATTTCCAAGGAATCATGTTTATTCAAATTCAGTGACCCAAAGAAGGATCACACAATGAAATATTCAAATTTGCAGAAGACACTAAGCTGCTTTGAGTAGTCAAATTCCACGTCAATGGTGAGGATCTCAAAGGATGTTATAAAACTGAGCAAAAGTGCAAAACGGCAGAAGACAAGCTTCAGCCCAGGTCAACGTAGAGATGCTCTGCTTCAGGGAAAAAAATCTAAACCTCACTAACAGACTCACATCAACTTTGAGTAAAGAAGAGATCTGAGAGTCACAGTTCACAGCTCTCTGTGCCCAACTACAAACAGAAAAGCCATAAAAGTTTGGCTGTCACCAAGAAAAGTAATGAAACCAAGACAATGAATGTCATTTTGCTGCTATATAAAACACTGATGAAGCAAGCAGTTCTGGTCTCTCCAACTCAAGAAACAGAGTTAAAAGAAGGTACAGAGAAGGGCAACTCAAATGATTCAGAGGATGGACCAAAAAAGAGAGACTAAAAAAGCTGTAAGTCTTCAGCTTGAAGAGCAGAAAACCAAGTGGGTACTATGATAGAAGTTTATTAAAGCATTAATAGAGAGTATGGTGCATGCAGAACTATTGCTTACCAAATCCCACAGTATTATAATGTGATGAAACTATATTGAGATCAGCTTAACAAGGATAAAAAGCAGCCCAACTTCACATAGCAGGTAGTGATTTTATGAAGCTTACTGTTGGCCCAAGGTATTTTAAAGGCAGACAGCATCAGCAGGTACAAAAAAAAAGGGTTAGATAAATTGAAGAACACCACCTCTATATGTGGTCCTTTTATTCTGTTATGGGGAAGTACCAGGGGAATGGACTGCAGTCAAACTCACATGCTGTTCCTAAACAGCCTTTCCTATTCCACTGTTGAAGCACTAACCCAGTAAAAAAATTCATAGGTTGGATTTTCCCCACTATGTTGACCGTATCTCTTTTGCTTTGAAGTCTGATGTTTGTGTTTGTAAGCGGACATAGGCTCTCATTCACCACAATAATTAATATTTTGATTGTTAACAGACCAGACCATTAAAGAAGAAAAAAAAAAGATACAATAGTGTTTGATATTGTTTAACACCCTCCTGTGACACTCCCCATTCATATGACTTTGCAAAGTTGAGCACTGAAATAAACCCGACTGTCATCTTTTTAGTATTGTGGAGAGTTTGGTACATTTGGCACAGGTACAGCTTTAGGCAGACAGAGACTCCATTATATTACTAGGCAAAAGTGTCACAGCTCATATTAACCCAGAGCCCCTTAAAATATTCCATGTGTTCAGCAGATCAAAAATTACTTTTATAATTAAAAAATGTGACAATCAAACTCTTGATTTTGATTAAAATTGTGACCCAGGAATTCCAAGCTTGTGATTTTCTTGACAATCTCTGTACAGCAGCTTCCATTACTGTCACTTATGCTGACAGATTTTTCACTACTTATGTCAAAATAAAAACACATTTTTATCTACTTAGAATAAAACCTTCATCAGCTGCTCAGTGCAAGGTTACATTTTTATTCAAGATTCCTGATCATAGTGAAGGGAGCCTGACATCTGAAAAAGAAAACCAAACCAAGAACTATGTTATACTTATGAATTTATACACAAAATAAAATTGGAAATCAGTATGATCATGATGACTATATAACATCCTTTAATTTCAAGAAAATCTTAATAAAAAGAAGTGCCGTCAAGAACTGATCACTCAGTGAAACACGTGGAGCTGTATCATGGGGTACCTAAATTGAGATGCTCCAGACTGCTGCTGCTAACACATCTTCCAGATTACATTAGTAACAGAGAAATCACAAAAAGTAGCAAGTTGCATATGCTTAGTCTGTTATTGTGGACGACAGTTATTCCTGCCCGTTAAAGAAAAAAACAATCTAGCTAGCTTTCAGAAAACAGCTTTCCACAATCTCAGAATGAAAGCCAGCCACACTCCCCCCACTCCTCACCAAATCACTAACCTATGATTAAACATCATCATTTTTGTGTAATAACAAAACAGTATGTTATTCCAAAGTTATTCGTATATTCCAGATTTTTGGGGTTCTTTATGTGGATGGATGCTAGCCTAGGTAATATAAAAAATGCAATTATACAGCTTATGTAGTGCACTTTTTCCTCAGTCTTGTTCTCCCTTCATGTTCCCTTACACCCTATGCTGAGGAAACAGATTTTACATTACCATTGTTAAAATAAATTTTAAAAAAAGCAGTTTTCAGCTTCCTCCTCTTGGAATATATGGTAGTGAAGTAAAACAAGAAGTAAATATGAAATTGAAGAGAAATTGGTGTAATAGAAATATCTTGGTAGCAAGGTGAAATAGAATTAGCAGATTGGTTTAAAAATAGAGGTTATAGCACACTCAAACATGAACATGATACTGCCATATTAGGATGAAACATTACATTGGGAATTAAAAAACAAACAAAAAATGATTTTAGATATAAACTTGATACTAGATTGAGAATCGGAGAAGAAACTTTATCTGCAGTTCAAGTATTTAAACTCCTAACTTTCACCCATGTACATCTCACTCTGTGTTCTCTTTAATCAGGGCATGAAAGAGCTGTAACACACTGAAAAAAAGACAAAACTCTTGAGAGGACTGTGACTTAGTGCCAAAGACTTCAGGGTCTTGGTGTTCCTACACAGCTCGCCTAACGTAGCCTTAGAGTAGTAATTTGCAGCTACCGTTTGGAGCTTCAGTTGCTGTTCCTTTTAAATTAGACATGCTCTGAGCAGAGAGATTTAAAACAACTAAGTTTAACTGGTTTTGAGACAGAAGAATATAAATGGTACGCACCTCATAAATGAAATATAAATAAAAATAAAATCCGTAATAAATAGTCAAAACACTCAGCTGGCAAGATTTTTTTCCTTACCAGAGTTATTTAGGTCTTGGTCTCAACTAAATAGGAGAAGCACTCAACATGCTTGCTAATCTGTGAAATTATATGCAGTATAGGTCCACTATAACCACTTAGCCACCTCATGGAAGAAAAAAACATCTCATTACATTTCCAAAGAAAAGAGCAACCTCCTCCTCTAGTTCTATCCAGTGTTAATATGCGAACATCAGTTGACCAGTTACTTGATGAAGTAAAAAAAGCATCATAACAAAAACATATTAAACACCACTACTGACTTTTAAGCCATCCTTTCTTGAAAACAAACCATAAGTTAAGCTTGTAATAACAAATCTTCTGTGTTTTACCTCTTGTAGTTTTAATTTTTGCCCCTCCTAGAATGTGTAAACAAATTCCAGTGATGCTGTCAGACTTCCTAGGAGCTACTGTAGGTACCTAGGAGTACCTAGGAGCCTACACAGAGCCACTTAGGGCTTGTGACTCTCCAGGGAAACCTGGGAAACAACAAATTTCCTTCTTGTAGACTTTTTCCACATGTCTATATGACTTTCATCAGGAGTCCAGTTGTGATTTCTTACCATTTTGAGTGTCTCACTAGAAATGGCATTGCACTTTAATTGTATTTGTTCATGAACAACTTTCTGAATGATGGAGACTTCAGAAGTAATAGAAGTGGAACTAAAAAAATTTACAATCCCAAACCTTTATGATCAGAATTACAGAAAAAAAAATGTTGAAAAGCACAGAACTGTAAACAAAGCTGCAGGAAAAAAGCTGCATTTTGAGACAAAGAATAACACAGCACTTTTTTAATACTTGTACTCCGTAGCTAATCCTGGTACTGTAAGCTCAGTTTACATGTATTCGCTATTAAGGAGCATAGTTCCTTCAGAACCAATCACACAACAGTTGAGCTTGGAAGGGACCTTTGGAGATCCATCTTGTTCAGCACCCCTCACAAAGCAAAGTCACCTAGATGACCCAAGGCTATGTCTAGTCAAGTTTTGAGTATCTCCAAGGATGAAGACTCCACAGCCTCCCTGGGCAACCTGCTCCAGTGTTCGATCACCCTCAAAATTGGAGGAAAAAAAACCAGGCAAAAAGAAGTTTTTTCTTGTGTTTAAATGGTATTTTCTGAATTTCAATTTGTTCCCATTGCTTCTCATCCTGTCACTGGTCACCACTGAGTCTGGCTCTGTTTTCCTTGCACTCCTCAGATATCTGGACATATTCATTAGATTCCCTTGAGCATTTTCTTCTCCAGGCTAAACAGTCCCAGCTCTCTCAGCCTCTTCGTATATCAAAGATACTCTAGTCTCTTAATCATCTGTGTGGCCCTTCACTAGACTCACTCCAGTATGTCCATGTCTCTCTTCTACTGAGCGGCCTTGAACTGGACACAGCACTCCAGGTTGTGGCCTCTCCAGTGCTGAGTACAGGGTCACCTCCCTTGATCTGCTGGTAATACTCCTCCTTATGCAGCCCAGCGTACTGTTGGCCTTCATTGCCCCAAGGTCGTTCTTTGTCAAACTGCCAAGCTGCTTTCCAACCAATCAGCCCCCAGCCTGTACCAGGGCATGGGTTCTTCTTCCCCAGGTGCAGGACACAGTAATAGTCTTTGCTGAACTTCATGAGGTTTCTGTTGGCCCATTTCTCCAGACTGTCCTGAACGGCAGCATGGCCATCTGATATATCTGCCATTTCTCATTTCCTCATTTTGTATTGTCTGTAGACTTTCTGCAGATATACTTTGTATTATCATCCAAGACGTTAATGAAGAGGTTATACAGTATTGCCCCCAGTAACAATCCCTGGTGTACACTGGTAGTGACTGACCTCTAACTTGACTTTGTGTCATTGATCACAACATTTTGAGCCTGGCAGCTCAGCCAGTTTTCAGTCCATCTCATTATCCCCTCATCCAGCTTGTACTTCATCAGTTTGTCTATGAGAGTGTTAGGGAAGATGGTATCAAAAATCTTATTCAAGATAACATCCCCTGCTCTCTGTGCATTCAGTTTAAGTGTTCTGAAACTTGATCCTCCTTCACCTAAGGTAAATCTTCCTTGTCCCTGACTTTTCCACTGGTCTCAGGGACCTGGAATTGCAGAAGCATGGTCTTTACCAGTAAAGGCCAAGGTGAAGACGTCATTGAGTATCTTGGCCTTCTCCATGTCCACTATCACCAGGTCCGCTGCCTCATTCAGCAACAGACACAAGTTTGCTCTTTTCTTCCTTTATCTGCTGATGTACCTGTAGAAGACCTCTTGTTGGCCTTCACATCCCTTGCTAGATTCAACTCCAGGTGGACTTTGGCTTTCCTAACCCCATCCCTGCCTGACTGTTTCTCTAAATTCCTTCTGGGTCACCCGTTGCTGCTTCCACGCTTCCTTTTTTATGTCTGAGTTTTTTCGGAAGCGCCTTGTTCACTCATGCAGCAAACTGCTCTTAAGATTGTAGGACTACCACAAACAGCCAGATTCTGACTCTCTGTCTTTCACTCGACCTTCTGTTAGTTTTAAAAGTAAAATTCCTTGTAGCAAAACCACACCTTTTTTCTAAGTTTACTTTTCCTGTAATTCCTTACAAATATTATTGAGGTACGCCTTGCACAATGTGTCTTTTTCACAATAAGTATTTTCTTATACAAAAATCGAGCAATTCTAGCCAATGTCTGGAGCCCAAATTGGCATCAAAAAACCTAGTTCTGGTTACTGTATTTTGATTAATTTGGACTTATTAAATTTAGTAGGCAAATATTTTATAGTTGGATGTATGGGGGGGTGGGGGGGTGGTGTGTGTGAACAATGTGTGATACAGTACTCCAGAAGTGCCCAAACAGAAGTGCCGATAATTTGAAGTTTACTTTCCAGGCCACTAACAGTCTTCTGTAACCTCTGGTAGGTGGCTTATTCATCGCATCTCAATTTTGAACAGGCAGAAAAGGGAATAATATTCTTCCTTCTCAAAGAGCCATTACGCTGATACATTCACTTGTTTTTGCAGCTACACATAAACATTACATGCGTACTTACTGAACCACTATAAATTTAGGGAACAGAGTATTACCACAAGACTGCTGACGAATTCCTCAAAACAGCAAGGCACTTTCAGTAAAGGACAGCATCTCAGCTGTTTCTAGCAATTCTCGTGGTAATATCCTGTTTTCCTCCCCAGTGTTTAGCAGCAACCCTGGTGGAAGCAGAATTCTCATATTACAACAAGAGGAGGAAATTCTCTCTTTTGAGACAACCAGACTGGAAAGCAGAAGAATAACATACATCAGAGCCTTCCTTCCCTTCTGTTTACTGACGGGAAATAAGACCTTGTAATTACTTTTGAATTCACATTCCCTCTGTGATGAGGTTCATTCATGTACATGCTATTTTTTCCTCATTCAGAAAAAAAACAGTAAAACTTCTTCTCCCAAAACACATGTCTCTGACCAGAACGGGGTGGATCAGTAATTCTCAGAGTTTTATATAGCATGGCTCATGCTTGTCTATCCATCAGGGAACCTCTTCTCTGGCTCTACATAGGCTCCAGCTCTTACTCCATGTCCAAATCCTTGAGTTGTGGAATACAACACAATGCCTCAATTCAGTCCATGGGAAAATCAGGGAGTGGATCCTCTTGAAACACATTTCTGGGCAAATGAAGCAGAAGGAGATAACTGGACACAGTTAGTATGGACTGACCAAAGGGACACCATGCCTGAACACTGGGGAATCTTATACTAAGACCCCTGCATTAGACAATAGCATAGCACCTCCTATTCGACTTGCTGTTCAACAGCTTATTGCTAAAATATAACAAATGTAGTAGTCGCTCGCTTTTCTTCTTTTGGTAAGTCAAGTAGTTAAGTATGGACTTTGCCTATTCAGTTTTGAGCAGCTTGATGGTATTTTTTCCCCATTTAAACAATTTAAATTGCTATTAACAAAACAACCCTAGTAGAAAATCAAGTAACACAAGAAACATGGAAATAAATGTGCTAGAATAAAACTTGACTGTAGTTGTCATTGTCGGGTTTTTTTTTTTTTTTAATTGAGGGAAGTACTTTCCATGTAAATCAATTCTTAGTTTTACAAAACTTGTCACTTTACATATCCATTGTTTAAGAGGATTTGGCACCTTGAAGGTAAGAGCAATCGCATGTTTTATCGTGTACTTGCTTTCAGATTATGATGCAAAAGCTACTTTCCAGGGGAGCTAAAATAGGCAACTTTTACTTCAGCTGCAAAAAAAACTCAAAAATATTCTGAAATCTTTGTTTAACAATGTATCCTTCAGACTCACTAAAAAAATCAGAGACTGATAAAGGACTTAGAAGAGGCATTAAAAGATCTTTTTGCCCACACTCTCCTCCAAGGTAATAGCTGCAAACAGATTTGCAGAAATAGGTTATCTACCATTTTATTCAGCTGTCCCATTTTTTCACTTGAAATGTTTTTTCTAGCCTGTTTGTTGACAACATCCAACATCTGCATCAGAAGACAGAAACACATAAGCAGTAGAGGCACTTCATCTGTAGAGTTAATCTCCACATGTCCACTTCCCAATCACATGAGCCCTAGACAGAACGATGGAGGGTGTAAAATCTGGCTTTTCATATGACCTGACTGTCATTACAAAAATACACCACCCTTCTTGCCTTTCTATCTAAATGAGGTCTACATCTGCCTTTGTCAGCCATCCTTAGACTATTCCCATAAGACACCTGCCTAAGATCTTATTAAAGACCCCACTTAGAGATCCTCTACCGCTAAAATGTTTTCCCTTGTGTAAATCTCCCTTGTTGCTCTTTAAACCTATTAAGTGTGGCAGGACAATGCTACAGATGTAAAAGTCAATAAATTAAATCAAAACTCAAAGGCCATTCCCAACTCACAGTACTTTCTAAGGAGAAAACCAGGGAGAACAGCAACCACTTGATAGGGTAATTGTTATTGCTCTTCATTTGGCATGCCCTAACTTTCCTTTGTTCAAATCACACTAACTTTTCATCAGAAGAAAATATGAACACACAGTTATTGAATGAGTCATAATGTTGTTCTGCTTTTTCACCAAACTGACAAATTCACACGTAGAAGTATTTTTAAACAAAACCAAGATGGAGAATTGCAAATGTTTTTCCACAGATATAGGTTATGAAAGTCTTATATCCTGCTATGTACTAAGATTAGGCTTAGCATACAGTGCTTGAGGTAGATATGATTATGCCGTGTGAAACCTCTCAATGAAGTATCATCTTCAAGAACACGAGTAAGAAGCTCTACTCTGCTCTGGGATGAGGATCGAGTGTCCTATTTATTTCACTGGCCTTTCACATGAAAGTGGAAAGCATGGAAATTATTTTTTAAAAATAGATGTGGTTAATCAGATTTCCTCTTATGTTTCCTGATCATGTTTCTTTGGTATCTACGCTCTTCTGTTTAAAATACTTTTATTCTCGCAATTGCTTACTTGTATTTAACACGGGTGCTGGAAACTTTTGAGATTCATTAGATTTCTAAGCGTTAAGTACTTCAGGAACACCTGCTATCTTTTTCCTATGATAAGTTTTGGAAGACTTTGTCAGATAAATCATAGAAATTCTTGTCCAATGCTTTCTCCTATGTGGTGACAGTCACAGAAGGAAAGATGCAGCCACTGTGCAACATTTCAGGTTAAGCAGCCAACAAAGGTAAGCCTGAGTTGAGACACCACCATTAGGAGCTTCAATGACTGAGGCACAAGCAATCGTGTTTCAGGACCAGTAATTTGGGGCAGAAAGGCAGAGCAGGTGCTACTTAGGACTTAACCCATCTAAAACTTCTGAGCCAGAGCACCCCATTTTCTTTGCACACTTGTGCTGCAGGCTGTGTTATGTTAGAACTTTCTCCATGCAAAGAGGAATTCATAGAAAACAAGTTAATATTATAAAAATATATTAATCAGATCTAAACTGAATGATGAAAATTTTATATCTACAGGATGATCGTCAATCTCTTTCAAACTAGCCAGGCTTCAAAGAAAAGGCCAGGTAATTACAGTCTTAGGCTATCTTAATTCCAAGAAAAATACTTCTAGCTATTTGTTATAATGTTTTTCATGCTAAAAAGTTAAAACCCTGTTAGATGGAATATTTTAAGAAAAAATTATTAGTCCAAAATCTCATTTCCACAAGGACAGTGTGAGTTTATAAACTGACAGTAGTTCCTGACAGCAGTTAGAGGTGCTGATCACAAGGATCTGGATGAGAGAAAGGTGACAACAAAGTCAAAGCCTCCACATCAAGAATATTTTCTGAGTCACTCTCACTTCTTCCAACCAGATTCCTGATATGGTCTTATACTAGAAAGAAGTCTGGGAATAAATATGACTTTTTTTTTTTCCTTATACCAAAGAGATGCTTCTCAAACAGTGAAACTGTCGGTACACATCCTGCTATGCTGGCCCTGTTGATTCATCCAGAGAAAGAGAAGAAAAGCTACACTTGCTTATTCATATGTATGATATGATGGCTTTATTTATCTGGTCTGAAACTACAATCATTAGCAATTCTAGAGACACAGCAGTCAACACTGAAAAATAAAAAAAAAGAACGTCTCCTACAATCTAAGACAAGTTTCAAATCAGCAGTGCTGATTTTAAAGCTGATCCATTCATTTATCACATCATCTGCAGAGACTGCAAGTGTTTTCCTTTACCACCGCAGCTACCAGCTAATTTTCAGGTTGCCAACTGAAAGGTGATCAATCAGCAAAACTGGTTAACAACAGCCAGAGATTTCAAGAGGGCATTTGATGAAGCTTCATTGAGCAGCAGCCTCTAAGGGTGCTCGTGTTCTCTACAGTTACCCAAACTGATAGAGGATTATTCATCTAATGTTGTAGCTGCTTTCAAACTACTGTTCAAGATGTTGAATAGGCTTTCCATACACAATATGAGCATACAGCAAAAACGAAAGGTATTTTAATTACAAACGAGAAAAATACTTCTCACCAGACTTTTCTCTCTAAACTACAAATGAGAACTGCTAAACCCTCAGAGACTTTCACTTGCATTTCAAAATGTAGCTCCATACCCTCAGAAGGGGCAGAATATATCAAGGTCTGGGCATAGGTTCCTTCCCATTAATTGACATGGCAAATAGCCTGTCAACACAATACTACGGGCCCCTTCACCAACAACAGCCTCAAACCTCTTTATTCTCCAATGGAAGTCTTGGTTTAACTTATATACCTGTTAGTTAATGAAGGTCTTAAACTCACAAGAGAAGTCCATGGGGAAAACCACATGGACAGGTGCTGACAAGCCAATAGATGATGAGAATAGCAAGAGGCCTTGAGGTAGGTTGGTTATTGAAGGCTAATGGGCTCCTCCATCTTTCCTGTGCCCACGCCACCTGTCTGGAATGCAGGGCCAAGACACAAAAGCCCATTTAATTAATGGGTCCTGCTAGGCACCAGGCCTTTTGCTTTTTATCTGCATTAGACACTGGTTGGGTTATAATTCTGAATGAGAAGGGTGAAGGTTTCTTCCTGTGTTTTCTAACAGAATGAAAGTACTAATTTTCTATACGTAAAAAAAAGAGACTGTCCAAGTTTGAGACAAAGATCAGAGATGCTGTAATTTTAAAATTTCTAATACAGAACTTATTTTTATTATTTATAATCCTCTATTTTAAGACTCAACTTCAGTGGGATGGGAGGTTAATGAAAAACTAATAACTAAAAACAAATATTCTGACACATAAAGCACAGTGCCTGAAGGGGGGAAGTGTTTTCTTTTCCAATTAGTGGAGGCTTTTTAAGAAGTTTTACAGTAGTTTTAATTTCTGTTGCCTTAATAACCAAAGATTAATGCAGAGCCTGCTGTGCCTTGGAGCATTGTTTTGGTGTCATTTATATTTGGACCAAAAATGGGCTGAATCTGGTCCAGGGGCCATAACAAGGAGTTACCGCCCCAAAGAGCCCACAGCTTTAAACAATCAAGATAAACCAGGGATGCACTAAGATACCGTGAGGAAGGAATACATCAGTTTTTAACTATGGAGCAACAAAATTTGTATTACTGTTTGAATACCAAAAGGAGATGAAGGCATTTAAATGGAGAGAGAAAAGTGGCATGATATGCATGAAATGAGAAGGAGCATCCTTAAAGCAGCACTGGCACAAAAAAAGGGCAAAGAAGAAAAAAGAGAGGATTATTAACTCTAGCATCATTGCCAATGCTGGGAAAAGCCACGCACAAATCAGCAAGGGTCTTTTGCAGTATGAGCTTACATACTCTGATTTACAGTAACCATTCACATATGCTATGAATAATCAAGAATTATTCATATGAATAATCATATTCATCATGAATAGCCAGTGATTGGGAAAATCGACACTTTAGAGTCTCCACTTAAATTTGTTAACAACACTTGTTATGGTGTCACCGAAACCATACAATTGAGTTTAATTGTTTAACTACCTAGAAACCTTTTCAATGAGCAAATGGGATTAATATTGAAATACAGAAGGAATGTGCTGTCAAGAGGGGGGACTTATTTCTCGATAAGCAAGCCCCAGGAGTATTAAACGGGATAGTGATATAAAGTACATCTCCTCACCTACTGGTAAGCAAAGTAGAATATTCTTGTTCTAAGAATATCTCAAAACTGGTTGTAAACAGCTGTGTACAGAAGATCCACAAAAGAGTATAATACACTATATATACACTATAATACACTATTTTCTATCTTTTAAGAACGATTCATGTATTGTTACTTATAAATTTGGATTTGAATAATAAATGATGACCACAGACCGCCTTTTCATGTTTAGTTAAGACCGAGGCAGGTTCTTGAAACTGACGGAAGCAGCAGCCCTCTCCACCACATAATGCTAAATTTCACATACAAGATGCAACAGAGCTACTCCAGGTCTTGATGGTCGGCAAAGACTCTAATTATTCCTAGAAATCACTTGATACAATTGTACCAATAGTGAGGCTGAAGATAATATGGAGGGTATCTATATGAAGGAACCACATATTACCTTTGCTATGGGACCCACGTAACCAAGTGAGTTAGCTTACAATGCCAGACATAAAGACAGCTCCACTACCAACTTGGTACCACTTGTTAGGAATTCTAACAGGATTTAGATAGAATTTAGAAATGACAGTGAGAATTTTTACTTTAAAGGTGTATCATTAGCATGCATGAAAATAATTTAATCCTTCTTAAGTTCTAGAAGTTATTATGAAGCAAAAGTTTCCCGCAATGTTTCAAAAAATACATTGTAATTCTTTCTAAAGTTTATTATATATTGTGATGACAAGAAATTATTAGGGAACAAACAAAAATTTTTAATTTTATGTGAGCTTTTCATACTCTGTATGATTAATACCTGTCTACATACTTCCTGAAAAGAGATAATAAATTGGTTTACAATTAGCAATTCTGCTGTCTACAATAAATAGACAAATCATACAAAGAAAAAGTATTTCCACACCTTCCTAGAAGTTATCTGTTGCTTTGAACGAAATATTTATTTCATTAATGTTTCTTGCATATCCTTCTGAGTACATTGGTACTTTTTACGTAGCAGGATCCCACAGACACTTCCAATGCGTAGACTGTTTCTGGACATAAAAACTACTTTGGAAGATACTGTGCCTAATATTTTAATACAAAATAGCTGTTCCAAATGAAATCTCATGTTAATCTTCTTTATATACCTTCACTTCTATTATTTTTACAAGTTATTAAAATTATTGTAGATTCTATACCTGAAATTTCCACGTGTTTTTTTCTCCAGTGAAGCCATAAAAGCTATTGGAAAACCTAGTTCTTATAGTAACTTCCTAAGTATTACTTAGGAACATTCCTATGTCACAATATTATGTGGAAAGAAGACCACATGCTGATTCTTATCATTTCCCAATAGTCTACATTTAATGTCTTGAACAAATATTAAGATAAAACACAAACCCAGTGTTCACCTAAAACCAGGAATTTCATTTAAAATGAAAGTAATCCACTAAAACTTTTATTCCTTTTTATAAAAATTGGATTATAGCTAATGACCACGCGGGGGTAGTAGTGTGATGGTAATGCTTAGGTACAGTGTCTTGCGCCCAGCAGCATCAACGCAAGCATAGTGGCTGAGTTAAATAGGTGCATTTCTGCAGAGAGGTTTTGATTCTTTATAGCATACATACTTTAACTATAGGATGTACGTACATGTGGCCAATTGCAGCATCAAAACCTGAAATTTGGAAGACTCAGGGAAGAAGTGTTTTAAGTTATCTTTTTGTTCTATAAAGGATCTGTTGTGGAAAAACAGAACAGTCACAAATTCACATTTAGTGAGAAAATATGTAAGTTTTGGCAGTCATTTACTGAAAACTGACATTTTCAATCCCTAAGTTACAGAAGAGCAAAGATTTCTGCTAAGGCAAGTTGTTAAGTTATCAGAATTTAGTCACTTCTGGCCTTAAATTTAGATTTGAATTTTCTATACATGAAAGAGGATGCTTAGGCTTTACTCTTACAAAAAAGAAAGGTTCATTCTCTTTTTAGTGTAAAATAAGGTCAATCTTTTTCTCTCTTACTTACATCAGCCGGTATCATAAATAAATCACAAGAGTTGGTCTTGTGAAAGTCACTTGCCTTTTTAAAGATAAGTATATAAATATTTATTAGATTTGTACTGCACGCAAACATAATAGAGGAGAAAAAAAGCGAAAGTGATTACTTGTATATAAATAGCTGTAAGTACATACAACATCATACAGCGCAGCTAAGCCTTATAACAAATTGGTTGCACCATAAGATTTGTTCTTATTCAACTTATCCAACCTTTTCTCCCCAATGCTTTTGTAAGTAATACGTTGCAAAGTCAATAAACTTTAATAACTTACAGTCTGTGTACAGGCATCATTTGTACTAAAATCAAGACAAGTATTGTTAAGGGCTTGTGCAGACTTGAAAGTTGATGCAGATTATGGGAGTGTATGACACTAAAATGTAATAGCCTGTCCATAACCCAATGTGCAGTCACCCTTACCCTCAAGCATTCCTGTTTTGCTTAATCCCCAGCTAAAGAACTTCTCTGCAGTCAGGATGATTCACTAAATCAACAGCTACATCTGAAATAATTCTTCAACAGAGCAAATTCAGCTCTGACAACCCCAGAAAAACACAGGAAGAAAAAAAAAATGACAGAATGGGGCGAGGCATCTCACGGTAAAAACAGGTAAAGTCAGGGTGGATAAGTGAGGGCAGCAGCATCTGCAGTGGTTACCACTAAACACGACAAAATTCAAGAGCACAAAACTTATTTGCCACACCAACTTTCTCTGAAGAAAAGGATGTTGCTTTTAAACACGAATTTCAACTGCCTGGTTAAATATGATGTCATTTTGCTTAATCTGAATATTTTTACCATTTTATGATAATATAGTATTAATTAATGTAATATTACCACTGTGATTCATTTGCTAGTTAATACCCTTTTTCCTAAGCCAGACAAGGCTGAGCAGTTTGTGCTCTTATAACTACGTTGGTAACTAAAATGCCCATGTCAAAGGCTTAAAATGACCTTAAACAAAGGGGATTAGAAAAGCTATTCTTGTTTTTACTTCAGGTGTTTGCTAAATCTTTTACAAAGCAGTTGCTTTAATTGTAGAATATGGTAAAGAGTCAATTTTTCCCCTTTGTAAAGTTCTTCACAGTGCAGCAGAGAAAGACATTGCAAAACAGTAATGAAACAGGAAAATGCAACTTAAAACCACACAGAGTGTTTTAAGCACATGCAAGTACTGAAAAATTCTTAGAATTATTTAAAGTACTTCTCCCCTTTCATTTGCAACAGTCAAAGCTTGCAGGCAGCAGCAGAAGGTAAGAGGAATAGTGTATTTTTAGGCTGAGCTGCTGATAATCTCAAAAACTTCACTGAGTTGCGTAAGGACCCAGTGAGTCAGCACTAACAGAACAGTGAATCGAAATCCTAATCCCATTCTCAAACTACTGGATTGACTCACTTCCCACATCCAGTTACTCTGCTTGTATTTTATGTAATAGTCCGATCAACCATGAAGTTGCTTCTGTAAATGGAATTTTTAGTGTCACAGCCCACTCTTGTAAATCAATCAAGGAAACATTTCATTACTTTTTAATGAATTTGTGATCTCACTTCCCGTGTCATATTGTATATCCTTGCTTAATGCTAGATAAATTAGTCAAGTTGGGCATTCCAGATGACTGATAAAAAAAATAGTTTTAATGCATTTTCTTAGGAATATGTTTCTACAAAAAAGCCTGATCACAAAATAAATAAGCTAAAACCTAGAGATCACCTATCTGCAAATCAATCTATAATATTCCTCAAGAATTAGCTGCTCTGACTTAGAGAAAAAAATACCTTAATCTTTTTTCACACAAAATGACTTGACCATTTCAAAATGACAAAAGGTACTAATAAATGATGTCAAAGGTCCTAAGAAAGTTCTCTCTCCCAGTCTCATGAAAGGTCCTCTCCAGAAAAAAGTCGTCTGAAAGAAAACCAGCTAAGCCTAGATCTGATCACTGAAAGCTCCAGCATCATCTGCTGAAAAGAGAGCAGTGTCTTACTTTGCCTCCAACTGTTCTGGACAACATAGATCAAGAGACTGCACAAATACCAAGAGCTTCTCTTCTGCACTTTATGTAAATCTGTAAAACTGCATGTTTCAAACTTCACTGAGAGGAGTAAGATCTGCTTCCCTTGCCAACGTTAAAAGCTTTAAGTCAAGGAGTGTCATAAACGCAGCAAATCCATTCCAGTACATGAGAAGCCATGTAGGTCTCAGGGCTGGGTGAAGGCAATTCCATTTGATTGGCAGGTACCCAAAGGACGTGCCTAGCCAGGTTAAGGAAGAACCCAAAACTTGACTCTGAAGGGCACTGGAGAGTCAGATAGCCTTTTCTGGCATTACCTCAAATGTTGGCATTTGCCAGCCATGCTCCCATTTTTCAAAGTTTTCTTTCATCTCTTCATTCATGAATTAACCAAAAGGAAGGGACAAAAAAAAAATCAGTTGTTAATATATTAACTGTTGCATAGGAAACAGTTTAATTTCTTACTGTTCCCCATACCTCCCAAGGCTGCGGCAGCATAGGCTATCAGTCACATTACGGGAAGTGGGAAAGATGTGAAATTCTGCCCAGAGATAGCCATCAGACAAAGATTTCTTAAGCTGTATGTTACATTTCTAGAGCAAAAATCAGATGCATAGAATCATAGAATCACCTGGTTGGAAGAGACCTTTAAGATCATCGAGTCCAACCATTCACCCTGCACTGTCAGGGTGCCTAAACCATGTCTCTCAGCGTCACATCTACATGGCTTTTAAACACTTCCAGGGATGGGGACTCTACCACATCCCTAGGCAGCCTGTTCCAATGCTTGACAACCCTCTTTGTAAAGAAGTTCTTCCTCATAACTAACCCAGATCTCCCCTGGTGCAACTTGAGGCCATTTCCTCTCGCGCTGTCACTTGTCACATGGGAGAAGAGACCAACCCCCACCTCACTGCAACCTCCTTTCAAGTAGTTGTAGAAAGCAATAAGGTCTCCCCTCAGTCTCCTTTTCTCCAGGCTTAACAACCCCAGTTCCCTCAGCTGCTCCTCGTAGGACTTGCTCTCCAGACCCTTCACCAGCTTTGTTGCTCTTCTCTGAATACATGATACACCTGGTTTTGTCATGCAGTCAGGAGGCTATGAAATGGTTGGTTCTCTGTTTAAAGAACATCCTCATGAACTTGAGGCCCTCTAAACTACCTGAAAGACTATAATAAAATAATTAATATAATGCAATTCTATATTTATATATTTAAAAATATTTAAAGCAAACCTAGTATGTGAGAAAATTCAAACATATAAAAACAAAGAAAGGTAAAGTACTCAAAATTTGAAACAAAGAAGAGTAGACAGTGGTTATGGAGCCACTGAAAGCCCTTCCTACACATCACCTCTTCATTCCTCTAAAGAAACTGATGTGAAACTCTCCTACCAATTGCTAAAGAGCTGGAAAATCAGCTGCTACATGGAAGCACACAAGGTGTTATGGGCTACTCCTTGAAAAAGGCTGTGACCTCATCAGTACTACAGAAAAAAACATTCAAAGCCCAGAAGAAAGAAGATAAACAGAAGAAAAATCTACTGACAGCTTCCGCTAAGGTTTTTAAGACAGCAATCTCAAAACCATTCAATTTTAGTTGTATTAGAAAGTGGCAGAGCCGTAATGACGCACGTCTGTATGACCACAGACTTTCACAGATACTGTGAAAGTCTGACATGTATTATCAAACTGATTTTTGACAGCATAAGTTATATCAGTTGTCTGAAGAATTATAAGCTGTACTGGAAAGAATTTTAACGCACTGTACTAGAAAGCTTTTGATGGTTTTTGATATAGTTTGTTTAGATTCCTGATGAAAAAATAAGAGTAATCACACTCCAACCCCCACTCACAATGATGTTAAGTTTCTCTAGGGTTTCACAGCCACCAAACCTCTGTGCAAACGCATAAACACTGGCTGAACGAATCTTCAAGATCACTCGTCTAACCCTAAGCCTGAAGGAATCAAGTCCAAAAAGGTTTTACAAACTGTCAAATTTGGCAAGTTAATGTGAAATCTATGCTCAAGAGATTATCAGACTGCATACTCTGCTCACTTCATATTTATAAAGCTGGACAGAACGATGGATATCAATTAGTTTGAGCTAGTATCCAAATTCAAGTCTTTTATGTTCCATTTCCAGGAGAACGCCTCCAATATCAACTGTCCATAAATCTTTAAGAAATGTGATGTATTTAATGCCAGAACATGGAAACAATGAATTCCATTAAATGCTAGCCCAGACTGTGGTCTTCCACGCTGCCTTCTAATACACAGACAGAAAATACTTCTGAATTAAAGAGTATGTTATTTAATATAGTGGTAAAAGCACTCCTCTTGCTTAGAAAACATGTACTTCTTTTAAAAACTAAAGTGGCTCAGAGCACAAAATACCCTAACCCAGTAAAGCAAGTATTTATATGATCACATGGTCCATTGGTTGGGCACATATGATTCTGAAACGTCTTAAAAAAATATTTATTTCCACTTATTTATTTTGGAGTAAAGAAATGTTGGGTTTTTTTAGAAAACCAAGACTGAGATCAAGCTTTCCAGATTCAAAAACCTTCCCCTTTGATTCACTAAGTAACCTTGGGAAACCTTTAACATCTTCCAGCACCCCAGTTTCCCATGATACAAAGTGCGGACAATGCTTCTACCATCAGAGAAGCTGAGGAATTCATTATTTAGTCTTTGCACACAGTTTCATCTCCACACGTTTTACAGTGTCCAGGTTATTTCCAGTGCATCCTGCAGTAGATATAAACCAAATGATCATAACTCATAGAGAAAGCAGTACTATTTGCTTATTAGAAGACGCAGCTTTACAGTCGTGACCTCCAGAAGCAGTAGTATTATCCTTATACTTTCTCCTTCTGTTTTTCTAAGACAGAACACTACCATATATTTAAAAAGGAATGTTAAGAGCCACAGTTTAACAAAATATGTACATTATCCGCTGCTGGTTCCAAATATTTATGATCGTACGTTCTAAAAATGGGACTATTCATACCACAAGACTGGCTTGCTTTACAAAGTCTAACAGAAGATCAGATTCGTAAGTACACAATTTTTCTGCTCTTGTTTCTTCAGTTGCCCCAATAAAGTAGATCCCTTCACTAGGTAAGGCTAGTTAATAAAAGCCTTCAAGCACATACAGAACAGGATTTTTTCCACGGATGTAGATGCCATGTCTTTATCTATGGAATATGGAAATCAGTATAGTCCCTTTATTGCCATCAGAACTTTGCACCTCCATCTACACAACAAAATTAGGGGTGTAACAGCTTCTTTGCTAAATCGCTTCCTCCAGTTCTGCTTGATTCAGAAGAGAGCTAGATCTACCTTTTGCTGCTGAAAGAATACATACTCAGGTTATTCATCTTCCCTCTTTCCAAGTAAGAGGAATGCTGATTGCAAGGGAAGGGCAGAGGACAACTGCAAGTACATCCCTTCTTGCAAAGGATTTCATATGAAGTTTGCTGAAAGTATTTTTCAACAAAGACAACAAGAATAAGGAGGAACTACTTTTGAAGTAATATCATTTTCCCAAATTGTTTCATTACTCATGACAACAACATGGAACAGCAGGTCCCTAACACTGCTTTTTTGAATTTTATACAACTATGTGCCTATGGCACTTCAGGAACCTAAAGACTGGTTATTATACGTGCCTATAAATTAAAGTGATATTGCAATGCAAAAGACACTCAATAACCACATTCACTGAATCTTCTCCCGTTGCCTTAGAAAACAGAGAAAAATAGATGCAAGTCATTCCTCTCCTCATGCAAAAACTAACACAGACCACTCCCTGCTTTACAAACATTTTTTTTTCCTGATTAGTTCAGCCAGAGCACACCCAAGCTGCAGCCACGCTCTCCCCAGCAGTATGACCTCTCACAACCTTCCTGGTAGGCTTATGCAACCGGAAAACCAAAAGAAATACTGTGTAACTTGGCTAATTTCAACCCATCTGGCCATTTTAAATTAAAAACAAGTAACTGTCCCTAAATTTAGAATCAGCAGGAAAAAAGCGTTTTGGAAAATGAGTATAAAACACACTGAAAATTCTGAAGATTTCTTCCTGTTTTTCAATCAAATTCACAAAAATGCTTTATTTCAATTAATTACTCCTTTCCAGTTGTGAAATAGAGACTATTAGAATTCAGTAACCTGTTAAAAATTGAAAAGTCTGCATGCTAGGTGTGCATTTAAGTTACAATTTCAAGTGAAACATTCAGCCTACACTTGCATCAATCAGATGCTTTATGCCAAATTATTAATTTAATACAACTTCAGAAATTGCATTTCATTGGTTTTACTTCAACTTAACAACATCCTTCATCAGAAGACCCTTTAAAAATTAATGTTATAGTACTTTCCTAAGGAAATACAGTCTTTTTGAACATCTACACCCAGAACAAGAGGCTTAAGTAAAATTCATATGTATACATGAGGTGAATAGAGAGAATAGTTTCCAGGGTCACTGAACTACGGAAGAAGTTTTTGTATGAATATGTGAGTTCGTAAGCAAGTGATACACATAATGCTTATTAAAAACTTCCACGTTGCAAGCATATCTGCATACAGAGAGGCCACATCTCCATCTTCTCCATAGGTGATATCAGGAGACCAGATTTTTTTCTGACACACCAAAAGAATATCTTCTCTTTGTGGCACCTGTCTTCATCTGGGATCAGCAGGTTCAAACCGCCCAACAAAGCACCTTAAGTGGGACTTGGGACAAAAATCACCATCTGTAGACAACTTAATGGGAAGTTTGAGGAACTTCCTGGAAGTTTTAAGTTGTTGACAACTTTCACGGGAAGTTTGAGGAATTGCACACCACATACATGACACTGCTACAAAAAGCTGGTAGATTACATTTTCAGGAAGAGATGAAGGGAAAAATCAGAGTCAGGAGATTCCTCATTATATAACACACATTGATCCCTCTTCCAAAAAGGCAGATGAACAGGAAAGGACGGTGAGTTTTCTACACTGCCTAAGAGGGGGAGCATGAAAACAAAACAAAACAAAGGCCATTTTCTAATTGATTCTAGCTAAGTGATCTTACCACAGCAAATGATAAGATCTCTGGCAAACAGCTAAATTTTGCTGTATTTTGCTAAAAATAGCAGCTCATCTGAAGCACTGGACAGCTGAAAAATGAAAATGTACCAGTTTTTTAAGTGGAAGTGACTCCAGATACAAGACACTTGGCTTCACCACAATCTGGTTACTTTCAGTTTCCATCTGCTGGTATGTCACATTGCCACGTTAGATAATTCAGTATTTTAAAACTCCGTTAAACTGTCTTTAAAATACAACAGGGTGGTGCAGCTTCCATCAGCATCAGCAGAATTACAGCTGAAAGTTTGTAGGAAAAAAATCCATGAGAAGTTTCACCTCTACAACCGTATTCAACATCACTTCAAATACAACAGTCAATGATGGATACCTGGAGCTGAAATAAATATACAGTCTCCAACTGGTTCATTTTTACCACATTTAAGTAATGATTTATTTGAAAAAGAGTAATGAACATGATTTCCTTTGGCCTTAAGGAAAGCTTTCACTTTTGCCATCATATCTAGTATACTTTTCTTTTCTTACATTGCTAAAAATGATTTAAAGAAAATCCTCAAGTTTATACACCGTATTATCAAATAATAACAAAACTGAAACTTTTATACACACATATCAAGTAATGGTTTGAAGAGTGACTATAAAGCACCACTGCTTGCCGCTGGACTGTTACTTTAGTACTCGAAGAAACAGAAATCCCTGGCTGGTCTCCAAATCATTCTGTACTCTCACTCAAGCTTTCCAAGGTAAAACCTATGTCGTAAACCTGTTCACAAGCAAGTTCCTCATGATGTTAAACTGACCTTAGATTCATTGCATCCAAACTTATCAAGCACCTATTTTTGTCATGACCACATTTATTATAATCATACCAGGTTATGGGAGGACAATATGGCAGGGAAGAAAGGAAAAAGAAATCAATACATTCAATAGATATACATTAATATATCCAAGGTAGCCACTGGAAGAGATGCTAGCTTGCCTGAAGCTTTTGGTTGAAGCTGCAACTCCAGTTACTAAAAATAATGTTTTCCTTTGGAAAAACTGATTTTAATTTACAAGCCAGTCATTGCAGTTTTGCATTGATCCAATTATTTAACTTCAAATTACTGAGAGACAATACAGAACGATAATTATTTGGAAACAGATAGATAGGAAGCTAGGCAATTTGTGTTTAATATAGTGAAATAATTGCAAATTTAAAACATAATTTATCAAAATTTGCCTTATCTATATTCAGCTTCTCGTCAGGGTATACAATTCGGTTCAATAGCCTTCATATTAAAACAGAACTGCACAAAGGAAGAGTTTTAGAAGGCTCCATCCTTTGCAAGTAAGAAGAAAACATCAGTTAAGGTAATAATGCACACTAATTTCTAATCTCAGTGAGTGACCAAAAAAAATAACAAATACTGACTCTGTGATCCTGACAGACAAGTAGAGCATCCACTTTTATATTTTATTTTAAAATATCCCATTTTACTTTCTCTTCAACTACCTGACAAACGGCTGGCAAAGACTTCAGAAAGGATGAAGACAGTTGAACATATTCTTCTCAAAGCACAGCCCAGGGCCAGAGAGGGAAGGATGCGAAAAACCTGTTTCTTTTACCACTTAGTGGTATTTTTCAAGAAACTAAAGCAGAAGGCAGTTTTATTTTAACATCTGGATCAATTGCTCAGTTGGTGATTTAAGATTTACCAAACCATGAGCCTGCTCATCAGCCAGTACGCGATTTGGCTGCTCACTTTGCCATCCAGACCCAGCTCCCTCAAGCAGTGATGCACCCTTCTTTGATCACAAAGAAGTATTTATGTTCAGAGAGAAAAATATTTCTTAGTTGCTCCATCCCCTCCCCAACACCTCTGCAAGCGCATACACAAAACTAGGGACACTGTTAGTGGCCACATCTAACATCCCAGTTTTTGAGCCCAGTCTCAGAGGAAAAGAGGCTTCTGAAGACTAAATACACTCCTTGTAATATGGGGCTTGGAACCAAAAGCCAAGCAAAGCCACTCCTTTCATCAAGCAGAAGCCATTTTACTGTATTTTTGCAATGCAAATTTCTTATTTCCATCCCATGTACCCAGAAAAAACACCTGTAAGGAAACCTTGGCTGTATCACATCCATACACCATCAAGTAGCCAAATCAGACAGTCAGCAGCTCTCCACCTCCTTGCATGGCGATGGGAAACTCTAGAACTGTCTGTTGCTACCCATGTCTAAATTCAGAGGGCTTTGCTTAGCATTAGCTGTCTCCTGTAGAAAAGTTAACACAAAAAAGTGTAATTTTATCGATTCCTACTCAGCTAAAATGCGTACCCTTTGGTAGCTCTACATTAAAAACGTGTTACACCAAAATGCCCATAGAAACTACTTAGGGTTCTTCAAACCCGACTTTCCCTTTTGCAGGTATACCCGAGAACATATCATATCCACTTTTTTTTCATTTACGTTTGCAGTATTAGGGATACAAAGAAAAAGAAAAAAAAAAAAAAGCACGTTACTTTTGTGTTCAAGCATCAGATTTTTGGTGTCTGGGGGGAAAACCACAAAAAATTTCAAGAAATTTCTAAAGAGATTCTCACAGGTAATAACCCTGGTAAATAAAGCCTTACTCCTGAGTATGCATAATGACTTGGTAAAATTAATTACTTTCCTTTTTAACCCATTAATCATCTGGTTTTCATTCTGGAGGAAGCCCAGAGTTTCATCTTCCTTTGTACTGCAACATTAAACCAAGAAAATTGCCAGTGGCAAAATAAACATCATGTTTCATGTAAGGGTTCCAAGATTCTGGTGGGAGCTCTGTACAGAGGTATTTCTGTACTCTGGGTTACGACGTTCTGTTATTTAAATATTAATAAAACAGTGATGTAAACCACATTAGAAAAGAAAACAAATCTTTTCAATTAAGTTTATTTTTAGAACAAGTCCTAGGATTCCGAATACAGCAGCGTTTTTCTGAACACAGTGTTTTTCCCTTAAGATTTCTCACTGGCAAGACTCCATAATCTACTCAGTTTAGTGGTGGGAGGTGAACTTTTGTAGAGAGAACAGAGGCAGTTTAAAGGGCACCTCAGAACATTTCTAAATGGACAGACAATACACTCAATCGTTGCCACAAATGTTTAGTGCAATAAAAATTACAATTAGAAATAAAATTTAGAATTTTTCATAGCATGAAACACCAAGTTGTAAGAATTTTTTTCCAAGAGCATCTAGTAAATGAAACTGAGGATATAACAAAGAATATTAGCTTGCAGCACAAGAGAAATGGGGATAAGCAGTGCTGTAACAAACATAATTTATTCACCAGACTGACTTCCACCATATTGTGTTGTCACATCTCTACATGAACCAAAAAAAAAAAAAAAAAAAAAAAAAATAAAAAAGCTGTTATTTTTAGGGGAAAAATATTTCTTTAACATTTCTGGATAATAGCCAGCAGCAGAGGGCTATGTCAAGATGATGGAATAACCCAACCGTACATCTCTAAGCATCATGGTCACAGGAAACAGAGGCCAAGGCTAAAATGTGACCCATTGTGGGAGGATTTAGTTAAACTCAGGCTTTAAGTGGAGCAATTTCTTCCTCAAAAAAAAAAAAAAAAACGACATCAATAATTAGGTACACAGGTCATACTGTATTTATTTAGCAACCATAAAATATCCACTCCCACTCTCCATGCCACACTTTCACGAGAGGGACACTGTGCATCTCTCGCACGTACATTTCCTCAACAGTCAGAAGCAAGACATAGCTTTGAACTTTGTTACTCAAAGAGCAAACCCTACCAAGAAAACACCACTCTGTCCACAACCAATTGGCAAAGGCTCTACTGTAGATTTCTTAGAAATGGGGTTTTTTCATTCCTATGAAAAGACCTGCTGCTGATAGACAGCTGGCACTTTAACTGAAGTATTAGTAATGCTTAAAGCTTAATACCAAGCTTTTCAACAGAGCACCTGAAAGTGTTTGCTCATACACATTTACAAATTGATTTAGCACGGGATGTGAGAAAGCAGGCATCCCACTGTGCAGTTAGGAGAAACAGCAGAGTTCATGCCTAGTGTAGGGTTAAAGAGGAAGGCTGGCAGGCAGGAACAGAAGGCAGCTGCCAAAACCTCCACTTCTCCACCTTACAAAAACCATGCCTCCTCTGCAACCATGCCACTCCCAGCACCCTGTTAACTGGAGGTGCACGCATGGGTAAGCGCGCACAGAACGTGGCTTCATAAAGGGAATCATAAATACTGTGCTCCCAAAGAATGCACATCATGTATAAATACTCCAAAATAAAAACAATCTGTCACTAAAAATATAGAAAGGTTTCCGGGTGGGCAAAATTCAGACACTGTTAAGGAAAAATGCCAGAGGTAAAATACAAAAGGCAAAATTAAAAAAAAAAAAAAAAAAACTTCCCTCCAAATCCCTAAGCACCTCTTAAATCTATGTAATGCTCATGATTCAGAAAATCACGCTTCTGACGTGCCAAGGTTTCCTTTCACTGGTGATAAACTGGACAAGTTACTGGTTCCAGTTACCGTGCATTAGGAAATCCAAGCGTGAAAAACAGGTTAACTCAGCATTTAGTATGGACTTTTTCTTTTTGTGGGTGTGCCAGTAAAAGCAGGCGGGGGTGAAAAGGGAGTTGAATTTTTGACACAAATTACTTCAATAAAGAAATATACAGAAAAAACTCATATTTAACAAAACAGAGCTTAATATTCAGGAACATCACTGAGGCCACTTCTTCCAGGAATTCTAGTTGTACCATACAGATATATCTGGAAACATTACACTAGCCAACAGCCACAGCATTTAACAAGAATCACAATCCCATATAGCAAAGATCAAAGATAGGGATAAATGTCAAAAATAATCATAATACAAGCTATCTTTTCTTCATAGGAACTATACAGTAGCAGCAGTACACAGGCTACACACCTTACATGCTCATACCTCTCGAAGGGCAAGGAAAATAGCAACAGACATGATACTAGACTTCTAGGTCTAGGTCTGGAAGATAAGTGAACAACTAACAAATGTGGAGCCATACAAGCAAGAAGGAGAATTAATACCCTCTCAAAAAAAATGCCCAAAGGCAAGACCAAAGTTCATACAATCATACTGCAACAGCCCAAGCCTGGAACACATTTTAAGACAAACTTCATGTACATATGTTCCCTGAATATGAAAAACTTGACTAGAAACACTCTCAGCTATGAACATAGCTTGAAGACACTCTTGTGACAAATTCTCATGTAGTAACACCACAGAAAACATAGCCTAGAGGACCTGAATCTTCTACAAGACTTGAACCTACACGTGAGTAATAGCCAGAACAGATATCCAAAAAAAAAGGGTTGAGAAAAAAGAAATAGCACAGAAGGGCGCAAGTCCACTGCTGGTCTGCACTGCTGCCGACCCCAATGATGCTTGACTGCTCACCACAGCACAAAAGCAATTAATGGGGACAAGCAAAATCAGTGGTTTCGTGGCAAACTAGGGAACCATGCTGGAATGCAAAGAGGTTATGTTCCACAAGGGTTTTTTTGTTTATTGTTCTTTCTAGAATAGTGGGAGCTCAAGAGGTAAAGGAATAGACTTTTACAATGGTTGAAAGTGTACCTGCTGCCTTAACATAAATACCACATAATATAAATACCACAACGGATGCAGGTACTGGTTTACATTTTTGAATTTACAGTGCCTGCTTGCAATTCACCCCATCAATCAGCACTGAAGGTTAGCAAGGAGCACATCCCTACAGATTCCAAATTCTCTTACCCTAAATACCAAACATTTCCAAAATCATTAAAACACATTGTCCAACACAAGTTTAGCTAAATGCTTGCTTTCTGCTCTCCTCATCTCCACCAAGCTTGAAGAGGGACATACAGAAGCAAACCTTTCTCAACAGAACCTGTGCTCTTAGGTGAAAAGTACCCAAAAAGGGAAAGTTCTTCTCCAAAAAAAAAAAAACAAACCCAAAACCAAACCAGAGCATGATCCTGATAATTGACAAGCATCTTCCTCAGACATTTAAGATGATGGAGTAAGAAACTAATTTCTCTGGTTTGGGACAAAACAATTTCTATGACGTACTTAAGCTCCAAAACATGACTGCAAAAAACCACTACCTGGTTCTTCAGGGTCCTCAGTTTTCCGAAAGTAAAGTACTGTATAGGGGGCTAAAGCTCTGTTTCTACAAGTGTCCAGATTGAGCCCCACTTTGGGAGCAGCGAGCTGTCCAGATGCTCCCTCACGTCAAAATGGGCTTGGGATTCTCATAGGATCTCAGAAGTGCCTGTTACAGGCACTGTCAACATAAATGTGTGCAAAATCTATACCATGCCACCAGGAAAAATACCAGGAAGAGGTTTTCACAAAAAAGCCATCACAATTCCTTCTACTGAGGAACATACAAAAGGGTTGATGGTCCAGTAGGTGACAGTTTGAAGTGCTGGCCCATGATGCAAGAAACCTATGATTGCATTCCATTCTTCAGCTGGAGGGGACCCAAACCCATACGTGTCTTTTGAAGACAACAACTTCACTGGAAGCTGTTCAGCCATGAAGCAACTGCCTCCAGCAAAGCTGAAGATGCACCACTTGGCAAAAAATACTTAGCAACATTCAAAGGGCTTCGAAAAAATCAGCATGACTCCATGTACCAACAGATTCTTCCCCAGAAAGCATCAGACTTAGGTTATGACCTCTGCTCTGTAGACCATTTATGCAGCGTATAACACAGTCACTGCATAAACACAGCTATGGGATTTTTTTCATCATTTTGTGGATTTAATACTATGATTTTCAAGGCCATAAGACCACAATTGTGTCTTTTGTCACTTAACTCTTGAGGGAAATGAGCTTTATGTCTAAAACATAATCAGAGCAAACTTTCAACCCAAAATCTGCATCTCTGAAGTTATAAGAAAGCCAGTAATTTCTGCTGGCTTTGTCCTTAGTTTCCTTCTATTTCTGCAGAAATATGACCTCAGACTGTATTGCCTATCTAGAATCAGTGGGGAAGTGCTTTAGTACCTCAAGAAATGCCACTCAGCCTCCATTGAATCCACAAATTTTGACTGAGTTACCAGAAGGAAAAAAAAAAAGGGAAAAGCAGTTTTAATTCCAGAATGAAGTAATAGAAACCTGGTTCTATAGATGTATTTACACCACAAAATCTTCTAAATTAGCATCTCAGTTCTACATCTGTACATTTTATAGTTCCCTGTCATTATTGTTCTTATGCTGTCAACAAGAGAGTTATGTTTAAATAACCACCAGTATCTAAAAATAACTATTTCTGAACGTGTAATGCTATATTTGACACTCATTCGTCAATTAATAATCTGGTTTTAGCACATCAGTTTACAACTTCTCAAGTCGATCTTAATCTCTACACATACTTTGGTTCCTGAAATTTTGATCTATTTAAAATGAACTAACAGAAAAAAAAAATCCCTTTTACCAGGTTAATGTTCTAATGTCTAGGCTGCAGATAATCCTAAATAGATGCTTGCATGAGGAACAGAGGCATTTAGCACCAAGGCAAGTGAGAGGATCACGATTTTTTAAGTCACAACAAAAACACATGATATCCTGTGCTATACATCTGGATACTACTGTCAGGAACAGGGAAGCAATTTATAGTACAGCTGCCAAATTATGTTTTTTTCCATCATGAGCTCCCAACAGGGAACACAGCTTCTTCCTTTTCTGCATGGATACAGCACTCCCAAAGGCAGACACAGCAACCTGTTATGCCCAGATCTGATTTAAGGATCCTTACAAGTCAACAGCAAAAATTCCTTTGTTTTCAATGGGAGGAGGATTAAGTTGCCAAAGAACTTGAAGTTCAGCTTGCCTTGTAAGTTAAGTACCTTTTCACTCCAGGACCTTCATGGCTTTTCACAGCATCCTATCTCACCATCCCCCTCCCTATTCTCAGCTCAACTGTACAAAGAAAAAAAACCTCCATGCATGTTTGTAATCAAATAGGATGCATACTCCATTGAGATGCAAACTTGGGAGCACTCCAGAACCTTATGCTAACTCAGACACACATGAAGAAATAACCATCTGTGTTACCCATCTGTTGCCTACTTTACTTTAGAGCAGCCCAGAACAGTTTGGCACATCTCGTTTTCTTGCCACCTAAAGTCAGAATGATTTTTTACTACCAAAAACAATGCAAGAGACTAAAATTGTACTTTTTCCTATACTTTGGGATAGGAACGGTTGATTCAGACAATGTTACAAACATATTTTCTTCGGCAACTTACTAGTTTGCAAGTTATGTTTTTAAATTACTTGTAGTCCAAAAGAACCAAATAAAAAGGAATTTTTATGCATTAGACCAATGAAGAAATGTAAAAATAAGTGTACTTAAAAAGAACTCTTTTTTTTCCTACTCATTCTTTAAAGAAATGGAGGCAATAGACCTACCATACTGCATTTTTAGTAGCAGTTTACATGTATTAACTGTAAGAAGTAAAGTAGTATCCATGTCCTGAAATACGTTTTCTCAAACGTTCTTCTAAACAGTAAGCAACCAAAACTGAAATGCCAGCCATAATTAGGAAATACAATTAACCATTATGTTTTTATTTCATTAACATTTCTATTGGAAAGACGGAAAAAATAGTACAAAATACAGTGGTACCATTTAATACCATTTCGGACCGCAGTTTTCACTTGTATCGTGGATAATAAAATGCTGATATATTTATGGAAAAATTTTTGTGAATAGAATTAGACCTGATCCAAGAACCCATGAGCATGTCAACTGTTGCTATTCTACGGCATTCGGTCTTAAAGAACAAAAATTTCAAAAACAGCCTGTACAATCTAGATTCAGGTTTCAAATTTGCATAAAAAATTGACTGAAAGTGCAAATAAGGTTTCCATATTGCCCACCTATTTTTCTTAGCTTGTATTTACCACAATATTTCTAAAAACAACAGCTCTTAGAAATGCTTACACGAGCAACTTCGTTAGAGTCAGTCTAGAGGCTTTTGGTGACTCTTTGCTAATGTCACCTCACAAAAGAAAGACCTGAACGACAGTGTATGGAAACACACTTTATACCCAATCTTATGCCCAATCTTATTTCAAAACTGAAAGTAAATTAACAAGTATAGACTTCTTATGGAATATAGCCAGTACTGAAATATGTGAATTTTACAAAACACTATTAAGAAGCCCAAGAAAAAGTGTGGCAAACGCTTGACTTGTAAATCAGGGATGGGGATTCAATTCCCATCTGCCAGAGACTTCCTGGTAATTGCATTGGGCAAATTTTTGCTTCTCTTTTTTACCTTTATTTCACAGCTGGAAATAGCAAAAATACTTCTTCATTCATAGAAAAGAGAGAAGATAAATTTAGTTATTTTGGTGATTCATTCAGATACAATAGCCATGAGAGTCATTCTAATATCCAGAATAAGTTAGACAGACAGCCGTTATTGGCAGAAGTTTCAAATAATCCTTATACAATAACAAATTATACTGCAGTCTATCGAACAATCAGAAGGGAACCATCTAGTCTTTTAAAGATCATTCATACAAGATTTCAGAGAAGTGAAAAGACTATATAGCATGATGAATTTAACACAGTGTTAAATAGTATATTGTCCTATTAAATGTTTTTAATATACATCTTCCTAAATAATTTAAGAAAGTGGTTTTATATTTACACTTTCTGGAAGCATCTAGAGTCAGTTCAGTGCCTGCACAGACGATAGCAGCTTCTTAATTTACTCCACCAGCCTACCGATGTGGGAGCATTGCTTACCTTTACACAAGGGAGAGATTACAACTCTAACTGGGACTTTCTAGAGTGGAATACAGTGTTTATTTATAAACATTAAGTCTTCCTCCGTGTATGTTTTAAAATGCAGGCAATTATCATGCGAACTGTTTAAATGAAAAGCATGATTTTAGCTGCAGGAATCCTATAAAAAATATTTTGAGACTGTTTATATTAATACCTCTAAAGTCATTCAAGACTAATTAGAAATTAAAAAATATAACCAAGCCAGATACTCTAACCTAGGTAATGGACGGAATGAAGCTCAGACAGACAGAATCTCAGAATGGAGTATTAATACAAAGCAAAGCATCAAGATCAAGTACCTGACTTAGGGATGCTCCCAGCAGTACTTACAGCTTAATTTAAAGTATACACTACAGTACATTTCAAAAGTACAATCACTCAAGCTAACCTGCAACACAGCCACTTAAATTTACAATTTTTTTACTATAAAACATCTGACTTCTTACACACGTGTTGTTTTATCAGTTTTGAAAGTGTATTTCAACACTGAAGTACCTTCACCAACAACTTCAGCAAGGAAAATGGGTACATCTAACTGTCGTAAAGTTGGTTATCTGCCCAGTCCTCCCATTATTGATCCTCATGCTTTTCTGGCCTCCTGGACAGCCAGGTTTTTATCTGAATATCATAAAAGCTAGAGAATTTATGCATTGTTTTAGGTCATGATGGACAACATCAGCTTGCAATTTAAGTGCAAGCACACAGTCAATGACAATTAATGATGCAGAACTCATATGAATTGTAATAGCCTTTATTATTTGAGTATCAACACGGTCTCTTGATCAGCATGACACTGGGAATAAGTGTTTGAAAGTACACCTGTACTCTATCTTGGTCTGTTGATAAACTTTCAGATCACTTGTGGTAGTATGGTCCACCTGTCACTCAAAGCCCACTCAAAACCTGAAGCAATTTCTCTCGCTCACACCTTCTGCTCCTGCTCTCTGTGCCACAAAACCAGCCCAGGGTAAGTCAGGCACAGATTGCGAAGGACAGCAAACCAGGACACTAAGGCACCTCTTTGGAGTGCTGGGCTCCCGCTTTTCCAGCCTTGTGCTGCTCTCCCCATCCTTAGGAGCCAGTCACCTCCTGACAGCCTGGTACATCTGTACTTGAGTCAAGGCCAACAGGGGGGCGATACCAAACGTTGGAAATCAACGATCTCTGGGTCTGCACAACTGGCAGAAAATACCAGAATATTACGACATTGAAGGTGGGCCGGAGTGGGAAAATATCTGACAAAAGTCAATTATCCTGGACCCTATAAATAGCTATCCTAAAGTGAGACCCTTTGAGCTCTCCTGGATCGCAGTGAGCTGCATCCAGCATCTCCCCTGTGTCAGGACTGTCCTGGTTTGAGTTAGAACAGAACTAATTCTGTTCAGAGATTATATTTTTCACTTAAGTCTCTTCTAACTAACAGCACTTTCTGAAGTTAACAACAGATTTTTGCAGACAGTCTCTGCTTCTAGCAGTGACAACGCTTGATGTTCACAGTTATTGCCAGGGGTCGGGGTGCAGAAAGGCTCTTGCTTGGCCTTGCTCCTGTGCAGAGCAAGGTCACTGCTAAATCCTGTGTCCCACGGTGGGGGTGCAGTAAGTGAGAGGCTGCACCTGCGGGGAGGAGCGGACAGGACAGGTGACCCTACACTGGCCAGCAAGGTGTTCCATCCCACAGACATCATACTCGGGATAAAGCTGAGGGTCTTGTCCCCTCTCGCTCTCTTCTTCTTCTTCAGTGGCCGACATCTGAGAGGACTCTGTTCTGCCCTCGATCCCGGGCCGTGCATCCCTGAATCCAGTTCCAGAATCCAGCTGCTGCATCTGGTTCCCACCTGTTGCTGAGCCCAGCCTGGGCCTTCCCCAGTACCTGCCCTGCAGCATCAGTGGCGACGGTGACGTGGTTGCCATCAAGGGCGTTGGGTTCGGTAGTGGTATTGTATATATTTAAAGATAGTCCATTTTATTATTATTACTCTCATTAAAGTAGTTGTAGTTTTCTTTTCCAACCCATCAGCCTCTCTCCCTTGCTCCTTTTCTCTTTCCCCTCTTTGGGAAGGGGGGAAGGGGGGAGGGGGTAATAAAGACCGTCTGTCAATCATCTGGAGCCAGCCCAGCTCTAACCCTCAACACAGAACCCTCTCAGGTACAAACTATGCAAAAAGGCCAGGACAAAATCAGGCTTCTTGAGACTCAGTTACCACTTGTTGAGATTGCCGGAGCATTGTGAGTATTTGCTGTCAACTCAGGAAGGAAATTTTAACTATAGGCTGGCCTCTCTTTTGTTCACCTTGCTAACATGAGTGTGGATGGGCATGTGTTTGTGTGTGTCTGTGCGTGTGTTTTGCGATTGTGCCTATGCATATGCACATATACACACACACACACATATATATATAAAGGACTTCCTACAGTAAGTTAGTGTGAATCTTGTTATCATTGAATCTGTAATTAAGTTGCTATTTGATTGTAACATATTTGACCGAGTCATCCTATTAATTTTAAACTGGTTAGTGATTAAGCGCTGCTACATAATCTAGCCCTCACTATTAATAAATCTTAGATTGCTACTTAATCACAACCGCATCAGTATTTTCTCCTGCGACATCACTGCGTAGGACCAGAGGACTCAAGTGCAGCTCCATGTCAGTGGCTTCCATCCTTTTTTTTCTCTGAAGGCCCCCAAAACAAAAGGTATACACCTCTGAACAGTGGTTTTACACTCTCTGACAAATAGGCTTGCCTTTCTCTACAACTTTTTGAAAGCCCGTGTCCCTAGACACAAACTAAAAAATGCTAGGTTTTGAGAAACACACTCCCAACAAGACAGAAGATAAAATTATGTTTTCCAATATAGCTCTTGGGGCTGCAGTATCTATGAGACTATTTACTGTAAAAACATCTCAGTGCTCAATCAGTGCATTTTCTGGGAAATTCTCCATCAGTGACAACAATAACAATACAATTCTTGGACCTTATCACCAAGAAAAATGAGACATAAATCCATGAAGGCCATGAATCTGAACGCAAATGCTGGGTGATACAATAAAATATCAAGGGATGAAACTGTGAGGCAGACCATTCATAAAGTTCACACATCTGGCCAAGCACACTTGTTAAGAGTCACCCATGGGGGACACAAGCTGGAGCAGTTTGTGCCTGAAGCAGCATGCCCCATGGAAGTGACCCACGCTGAAGCAGAAAATCTCACATAAAGCATTCCAATGTTGCACAATGCACACACCAGCGTGGGCAGTGTTGCCAATAAGGCTTCACACACAAGCGAAGCAAGATGTTTCCTGGCATGTGATCCTCAGAAAAAGTCCCTCTGGCTGCTGAAAACATTTGTTAACCAGCTCATTATGCTACCCATATCTCCCACTATCCACAGGCTTGGTTCCTTGCTTTCAGACATATCTTACCAATACAGAACAAAACCCAGAAGGCAGCCAGGGAAAGGCAGACATTTTCCCTCTTCTTAGAGCATGGCCATCAGATATCTCAGTTCGCCTTTTAGTTTTGCAAATGCACATTCCGTTCTAATTCCATAACTTCTCAGAAAATAGCTGCAGCACCTTTTTCCCACCCATATGTCCTCCCAAAAAGGCTACAGAAGCAAAATTTTGTCACTACAAAAGAAATTCAAACCATTCAAAAATTTCACCATGAGATTCTTTTCCAGGAAAAGACATGCTGATGGTGCCAACAGAATCGGAAAGCTTAGCCTTAATATCCTACCAGTAGAACTTTCTATACGGTACTCCAGCTTGTGACCAGGAAAGAAAAGTATCCTTTGATAACACCACAGACTTCCTCAATACAGTAGCTCTGAATGTCTACCTACCAACATCAACCTGATCAGCTATTCACCAGAAGCACGTGGGAAGTAAGCTAGACATGTCAAGGTGAAAAGGTTTATGCTCCTTGCCTGCTTCAGAGCACTAAAAGATGGCCTGTTTCTGTATTTCCAAGGCAAGTTAAGATTTCTGGGAAAGTGTTTCTCCTACCTGTGAACGTCATCTCATATCTTGAGGACTACCCACTCACTATTAGCAGAAAAACTCCAAAGCAGCATCCACTGATGAACTGCATGCTTTCTGCCAGTCCCCTGCCATTCTGGTTCTCATTGCAGAAGTTCAATCAGGACTTCCAGCAGCCTGGTTAAAGTAAGCACCAAGGAGATTAATATCTGGCAATTTTTCAGCCCTGATGGTTTTTTACCCACTCTACCAGCCAACATATGCCACACTGATGCCCTGAGCATATACTGAAATTTTTAAAAGGTGGAGTTTCATTTAAAGTGCAGGGTAAACCCTAATGTGGATCTAGGCAAGAATGAGTACTAGTTTAAAACATATCAATTCTGTTCACACCGGTATTTTTTGCTAAGATAAAATATACTGAAATAAATCAAATTTAAACTTAATTGAGCACTGTCACACAGGATTGGTTCAAGTTCAACTTAAATGTTCTGAAATGCTGTTTTGCATTGATGTGTACAACTTGTCTGAAAGTCCAGACATTGGGACTTCTGACTTCTGTGATTTCTTTTTTTTCTTCTTTTTTTTCTTCCCTTCTTTTTTCTTTTTTTGGAACACAAAATCGAAACAAAATGAGGGTCAGATTTGGTTTTAATTAAGTTGTATTGAAAAAATTATGGTACAAGAGACAAGGGGTAATGGAGTCTTAAACTAAAAGAGGGTACAGTTAGATTGGACATAACAAAGAAATTCTTCACAGTGATGGTGATGAGACACTGACAGAGGTTACCCAGAGAGGTTGTGGATGCCTTATCATTGGAAGTGTTCAAGGCCAGGCTGGATGGGTTTTGAGCAACCTGGTCTAGTGGAAGGTGTCCCTGCCCACGGCAGGGGTGTTGGACTAGATCATTTTTAAAGGTCCCTTCCAACCCACACCTCTACAGGACTCTGATTCTCCAAAACTGGTTCATGATCTGACCAACTTCTCCATGACACATTGGAGGTGCAGTTCTGTTCTATACATACTTGGAGATGAAAAGAGATCAGAGTGAGAAAGGAAAAGGTAAAATCAGGCCAAAGAGTCTTTCAGATCCAAGAACCCATTCTAAAGGTCCCCAAGCAAAATTTTTGTAAGATGTTGCTGGATTCACTGGTCCTTTCAAAGACTGAGGAAAAAAAAGGAATGTTTTCTTTTAAAAGCATTGGCAAATTTTCTTCAAAGTACAGTAGAAAGTTGAGGTACTTTTCAACAAAATACACTGAGTCTAGGAGATGAAACATAAGATATAAGAATGTTTACAGTTAGCTGACCAATCTGAAAATTCTCATACAAAAATCAATCAACACAAGGAGTGATGAAACTTATTCTCATACCACATTTTTATATTTTTATCAAAACACAAGGCTTATTTGAATTTGGACTATGAAGTGGTGGACTGCATATCACCACCTTTATGTACTCCAGACTGTCACCTGAAAGGTTTCAATAATTGAGGACCCACCTCAATATTTTAATGCTAAACACAAAATAGGATGGGGCTGTGTTTTAAAGTTTTCCTGTGAAAAGAGATAAGGCATAATGCTCCAGAACAACTCATGTAGCACTCAGCTTGATGTGGATCAGCTCTGTGTTGTGAGCCATCTTAAGGCCACCACTCTCACCACAGGAAAAGTTTTTATATTCTTTCAGGCATTCTCTCCCACTGCATGAGTAGTTTTGATACAAAGGCACTAGCACAGTATGGGCAAAAAAATCTCAACATATTCTGGATGCCCAAAGCGAGCCATAAGAGTGACTCTTCAGAGAGGAACTCCAGTCCCTGCAAAGTGAAGCAAATTGAGTACTGTCCCACAAAAGAAAAAAAAAAAAAAGACCAAAGAGGAAACAGGCATTAGTTAATCATTAGGTCTAGTCTGGAACAATACGCAAATTAACTGGGGCCTCTTTATATATATATGTCATTTGTCACAACTTTAAAATCTCAGAACTTTGTTAGCATCCACCAGCAGCCCTGATACAAACGCTTCCTCCCAAAGCCCACATCTAGTAAGACAGCTGTGATAATTTGTGAGGCTTACACTCTACTACCAACAACCCCCACTTGCTAGTCAAGGCCAGACAATTGAAAAGGTCTATTGAGAATCTACACACTGACAGAGTCAATAAACCCAAGTTAAAGTGTGGTAATTCCAGTGTTCAGCACTAACAAGGTGAAATCAATTAAGAGACAGACATTCTATATATACACTATGGCTTGAAGTCATTTGTTTCAACCTCAATTAAGCTACCGATATCTCCATTTTTCAAATATTTGTCTGTCATTACCCTTTGTTCCTATAATTCTGAGGAAAATCTGGTTTAGTTGATATTTATCCTGGCTAAAAATAAGTGAGCACATACTTCTCAGCTGTTTCACTCTCATTAAAACCAGCTCTATAGCCAGACACTATGCTAAGAAGAAACAGCCTCAAGTAAGACAATTTTCATTGTTAAAGAAAGTGGTTCATAAGCAATTATATCTTGTCAGCTCTAACAGTTAATCTAACCTCTTCAATGACACCAAGTTATTTCCACACTCAACATCCTGCCACAAAACAGTAATTACGGCCTATACTTGCCTTTTCCATCGACACTGATTTCCAGAGTACAGAGACAGGCAAACGAGCTTACAACCTTAAGATAACCAAAGGACGCTAAAGAGGTTATTTTTTGCAACACGATACTTATTCCTAAAATTGTTTGACCATTAAGCAACAATCATTTCATCATTTAATCTGATTCTAACCAAGATTCTGCTTCACATGGAAAGCTTTTCCACTGTATTATTTTTTTCTATTTCTAGCAAGTCATTAAAACAAAATTAATACATGATGAAAAAACTGCCATGAAGGAAAAAAAAAAAACAACAAAAACCCACCAACCACCTGTAGATCTTATTTTGCACCAGGGAGTTTAATATTTCTCTTGCTTTAGAAGGGAGAGGAAGGAAAATTAAAGTTGTGAAGCAGTGGTTGCACAACTACAGACTTGAAACTCCCCAACCACCTTCCTAAAAATGACTGGCAGAAGACATTACTTCTCAGTGTTTAGTTGCAGTCTGACAGAATTCACGTCAGAATATCAGCAATAACCTTTGAGAAGTCAGGGAGTCAGGAATTACACCTCAGACAGACCAAAGAGAAAAACATCATCCTTGTCTCAAAAAAGAGATTAAGGGAAGAGCCAAAGAATAATGGCCGAAGTATTTTTCCTAGGAAAATAATGAAAGATACAATGGAGTAACAGACCTGCAAAAACAACATGTTCTAAAACTTTCTGACAACCCCTCATGACATTCTCATCACAATATATGAAGTTAGTCTTGTATGGATGTAAAAGTGGCTGGGAAACTTTACTTGGGGAAAATATAAATGGAAACACGACATTTTAAAAAGTAATATGGGTTATTTACAAATTTTATGATTTTGAAGGTCATAATTGAAAGACATGCTCTCATAATAGCAAGTATCAGTGGGTATTTGAACAGATTTTTCAATTAAACATTACAATGTCAATAGTAAGTATAAGCAAAATACACTACTGTTCTACAGATTTGCCTGAGAACACAACGTATAAGCTGTGCCTGAAGAGATTGCAAAGGAATTTAAGGATGATGAGCACTAAGAGGAAGAACTGAAGAGATGGCACGATCCTATTCACCTGCTACAGACAGCTGATTGTTAAGAGACACTTACTGGATTACATCAACAAAATGCGGTATGTCATCTATGATTTAAACTGTACTCCTTGGTGACCTCTCCTATTTACAGTTAATAACCCAAGCCACGATACAGTTGATTTTAAAACAAATGATACTTCTAGTAGTTACCCAAGTGGGAGGTTGTTAGAACTAGTGCTACTTTGCATGTAAAGTCTAGCCTAGCAATATTGCCAGAGCAGGATACATCTTGGAAAGTTTTGCTTTAGGTTATTGGCTAAAAGTTTCATGTATGTGTGTCATGTATATGAAATTTAACACATGTAACTATTACCAACAGAAGTATGAAGCCTGTACAATGGAACAAGTTAAGTACCACAAGAATTCTGTGTTCTCGTGAAGCAGATCTTCCAGATCTCTTTGGTCATAAACCCAATTCATTTTCTTCTAAAAGAGCTGAGAAATTTCTATAAAGTCTGCCCAATAGGTTACAGTTACTTAACTTTTCCTGATGCAGACTTCTGTACAAGGGGGTCAAATGTAGAAGGAAAGAAGGAAAACATAGAATATTACTAAACAAAAGTAACCTCTAGAACATTACCCTAGTCCAAAACATATTTCATTAATACACTTCTCTTTTTTCTGTGGCTCAGTGAAGTTATCAAAAGTTCAGTTCCAAACGACCACCTCTCTTGTTCACCAAAGTTTGCAAGATTTAAAACTTTTTTATTCCATCTTTAGTTTTCCTTTTCCTTTCCCACATCCACACTCTGTAGTTTGCCAACTGCACTTGGGTGCCCAAATTTCCATTGAAAGAAAGTTCTAACTCAGCCAAGAAAACCGAAAGAATTTGGAGGCTGCACAGATGGGAAACCATTACATGAAAACCATTAAAGAGAAACACATTAATTGTTCTTTCACTTCCTCTCATAATGAGGAATTCTTCCAATGTTCACTTAAGGTGCCACACATAGGGCCTATCTGAAGAATCAAATTCTATTTTAAATCAGATTAAAATTTATTTATCTGCTCAATAAAATGTAAAAAATTAAAGAAAATATCATCAAGAAAATCAAGAGACATAAAGACAACATTCTCTCCCCTCTGCATCTTCAGGCTATTGGATCACTCTTACTATATAATAAGTAACCAAACTCCGAGAGGTTTTAGAAACAAATTTAGTCTAATCAAACAACAAACGGTGGTTCAGCAGCCAAACAGCTTTGGATATCCACATACAGCTTGGAGAACTGCCTCAGAGAACAATTCTTCACAGTGCAATGTCCCAAACACAGAGATCTCACTGTTAAGAGCAGAAAGTGATTTAAGTAAGAGCATGATTTCAAGTATTTAACATCTTTCCCCTTCCACAAAAACTGTCTTTTCTTTTGATAAACAAAATACTTACTTACTTTCTAAGAACAAACTAAATATAGAGAAGAGGAGGATCAATCCTACAATACAGGGCATGCTCTGGAAGATCCTGAACACCAGTCATATTCTGCAGAAAACTGAGAGTAAGGAGGTCAGGAGTTTATAACTGGAAGCTGCTCATCCTTACTAGCAGCAGATAGTGCTTTTCTGCAGAGTACTTGCCTCAAAAGAGGTAATGTTGTCTACTCAGAATAAGCAGGAGATAAAAAGTCTGTTCAAACATTCACCATACTGTGTGTAGCATATTAAGCAGCCTGTATAAGGAAGATGTTGGTAGACGTACTTTCTTTCGTTCTTAAAGCTCTCTAGGAACATAACAACAAAAAACACGGGAATGCAAACAGAGAGTTGAGTTATAAATAGAAATTTTTCCTACTAAAATTATTACTAGAATTTCTTGGTAAACAGCTTTAGCTGAAAGAAGCCTGAGAGAAAGTTTGATACAATCCCCTTGCAAGCCGCAAAATACCCACTTCTAGCCAGACTTTATACAAAACCAAATAGAGAAGCTACTGCCTGCAATAAGACAGGCCAGCAGAGACATCCAATTACACCCTGTAACACTTCACTATTTACACAAAACAAGAACAAACAAAATAAAAACCCACTCCCATTTTTCATACAGGAAATTAAAAGCCATAATTATACAATCAGTATTAGCAACACAAATGTTACTATTCAGAGCATGAGAAGCATTTTACAATCACAGGAGAAAAAAAGCTGAACACAGAAAAAATATTTATACTGGCTCTGTCTTTATTTCAAAAATATTATTGCATTACATTAATTGAGCACTTTTTTAACTGACAAATTCAAGCACTCAAAGACTACGCAAAACCAGAATAGTTTGGCTGAGAGATCATAATTTAGCTCTGTATATCACATGCATATTTTTACAGACCTGTAATTACAAAATGATACGCTATTCCTTCCCACTGGAGCCTCACTCCAGGCAGGCGAGGCAGTAAGCAAGATATAAGATGTTCAAAGTGCAAGAAAATCGTGTATTTATTTTTATCCTGATCATTTGAGTATGCTACACCACCCAGTCTTTAGAACTTCAGAACTGTTAATTTCCTTTTAATAAGACACTTTTCACGATCACGTCAATCAAGCATCAGTGCATGTTCTCATCTGCCCTGTGGAATACAAACATGCTATCCTTCTCCTTTTATAAGCAAGGACAGCGAATCACTGATGAAGCCAAGGACAGAACTTCAGAACTTGCCTCCAGTCACAGATTCACAGATTGCTCATTCTTGCAGATCACAGATTGACTTAGGATCTCATGTTCCCATGGACCTCAGGAGAAGTGATAAGAGTCCAATTCTGCCATAAATTGTGTCCAAAAGGGGGATGACTTGCAACTTTAGTGGTCATCCATCCTAAAATCACTTTAACTAATCCTTTAAAGAGAAATCAAGGCTTATGTACAGCCTCCTCTGTATATGATACATCTAATTCATAAACATAGCCTACCTGTCCTTGTAATCTCTGGCTTCATTCCCTACATATATGGTAATCTATCAGGTGAGACATGGCACCTTCCAACCACAGCCTCAGCATCTTGCCCTCTTACCAAACTCTTTGAGCCCTGTCCATCTCCTAACCACGTATTAACTAAAAAACCTGCCTTTCTTGCAGTTTCTTCTTCCCAGTGTTACCATTCCTTCCCTCCTTCCCAGTGAAGCACCATGTGCTGCTGACAGCAGTGTGGGTCCAGATTTTGATAAGAATATTAGTGCTCAGGCAGTGTTTTGACAAGCTGCCAAAATTCTGCAGACAACAAAAGCAACAAGAGAAAAAGAATATCTGTTTTCAATCTTTTGTAACCGAGCTAAAAAAACACTCTAGGATTTCAAGCAACCAAGAAAAAACACTTTTTTTGGCTTTGCAGTTATCTCTGCTGAATTACAAAGACCTGCAGTAAATAATAGACTTAATAGAACGTCCTTTAAAAAACAGTAGAAGTACAAAAATCCTTTATAATGAAAAGTGTTAGGCAATGTAGCCTAGTACAAAAAGACATCAACCACAGACTCTTGGTGCCCTTAAAAAATAATTAAAAGTGTAGTTCATCAGACAGCAGCAGTAGCCGAGGGCCAGATAACGTGCAAGTCCCAAAGTCATCTCAGTGAAACGGTACTTCCACATCTGTGCAATGTTGACCTCATTTCTTCCTTTCCCATCCCACACTCTTCCTGGTCTACCAACTATGTGCAATTAAAATAACATTGCCTGAGGCCGTATCACTTATTTCATAGGGCTTGGTGGTTGGGGTTTTTTTTTCCCCCCAAAGATACAGCAGGGAACAAGAGGGAACCAGCTAGGAGCTCAAATTTAGAAAGAACAGAGACACAATCTCTGAATCAATAGCGACCAAAAGTGCAGCCCCTGCCACAGAAAACCATCACGATTTTGATCCTGCGTGTTGAACTACAAAGTAAACTGTACAAAGAAATCTCCATGGAGGTTTCTATGGAAAATATCCTACATGCAGCTTCAAACAGCTCGGGGTGGGAGGGAACAGTCAAAGTCCCCAAACTCTGTGTATGTACAACACTGAAATCTCCTTGTTCTGGTACTCAAAATATTAAACCCAGCAAAAAAGCAGCTCTCCTTCTTCAGCAGAACTACATCAAGGAGTGTTTTCAAAGTCTAAAAATGTGGACTACACAGGACAATGACTAATTGTTTCAAAGCTGTGTGAATGGCTTAGCTTTCAGTGATCCTACCAAATCATCCTCTTGGCATTCACAAAACATCCACACAGAGGCATCTTGCTTCAAAACTTTCATGATTTAAATATATTCAACAGGTTTGATTTGGCTCTGAATTGTAGGAGAGTCATTGCTCTAAAACATCAATATACCATTAGATTGTCCTAAAACAGCCAGCACCGTGTTGCTAAAGACAACAGGGAAATTACATCTGCATTCCTCTGCACACCTGGTCTTCTCTTAGGACGAGGACAATATGCACATTCTTAACCTAGAAACTCCTTGTTGAAATTCAAGCACTTTCCCCACAACGTCCAATAAGCAAGTAGGATAAAATTTATTTTGCTAAATATAGACAGAAGGTGGCCTTTGACACAACTATGACTCGGTCCATTAATGTCTTTGAGAATTGTGTTCAAGTTCTCAGCTGTCCCTAAAAAACCAGCTGGGGATGTAACCAAAATCATGGAGACAGAAGTGACACAGCTGGACACACACACAAAGTCAACGTTGAGAACTGCTATATAGCTGTTCCCCCTAAGGTGATTAGTGGTCCACATGCTAATGGTGACAAAAAAAAAAAGGGGACTAGTACATCCATTGTCCCCGTCGCAAATCTTCTCCAGCAGTGCTACAGGAAAGAAAAGTTACACAACACCATGCAAGAAGAAACCAACTCTCATCCTTCTAATCAAGCATAGGAATAATTTAGTCAATAGATTATTTGGTCACAAAATAGGTGCAGGCTCTTTCTCTAGTCTAATACACTCAAGAAAGAAACTGGCTGATGTTTAACTGTGCTTTCAGCATGGGCTTGGTAAACACACTGAAGAGGTCAGCTGGATCCTCTTTTGGAAGGATGGGATGAACTGTACTAACATGAAGTTGGAAATTGTTATTTCACCCTCTGTCATCACTTCATTAGGTTTCTCCCTATTGTTGGAGGCTCTAAGACTTTTTCCTCTAATGAGTTTCATTTTGTGAGTCATTAGGCTGCTTCCTTTGTTATTCAGAATCCTATCTGTGATTAAACCACAAGACTGACTTTAAGCAACAGGGTAAAAATCCTATGAGCAAAGCATCTTTTGTGATACCCTTTTGTTATGCTTGAAAAAGCCGATGGATGTAGCAGGCAGTACTGTGGGATCCATCCCAGCCAGGCCCCCTGGCCTGCCTCGTCAGACAGTGGAGAAAAGGTTTTTTTCTACCATTTGATGCACTTTATCCTGAAGTAGGCATCTAACCATGCCAGACATAAACCCAAAGTGCCCATTTCTCTCCACTGACTATAAAGTGGAAGTGACCAGCAGTATTAGGTAAGATAAATATTACCTCTGACTCTCATTTTTCCTGGTCTAGACTCATTTCTGCTTTGCCTTTTTTTTTTCCTGTTATGGAAGAGCATAACCTGTACACTTCTAATTTCTGTTTGCTCTTCTTTCACAAAAACTCCAATATCTATTCTCCACCACCAGTGATTTGTTCTTAACAAATGTCAGTTGGATTCTCTGCATAAAAATACTGTAACTTAATTTGAAAAAAAAAAAAACCAACCCCCCCAAAAAACCCACAACTAAAATTCCAAGCAAAACACAAACCATTACCACCATCCCCCCAACACAACTAATGAACATAAATGCTAATTATAAATGTAACCTTCGGATCAAACGTTTTGGTTACAGGTAAACTTCAGGATTTACTTTGATCAAGGCAGATGAAAGCCAATCCTGACAGCAAAAATCCAAGCAGATGACTTGTTTTTGCAGAATCCTGTCTGCATACAAATTGCCAAAGAGCTCGATGATACACCCAGTGCAAGGATTAGAGTCACTGCAAAAGGGTGATAAATAGATAATGACCCAGGCTTTATTTATTACTGCCCACTGTAGGTTTTCATCATTATTTTTCATACTCCTGGAATTTTTGCACATGTATACATTACACATGTATATCAATATGTTAATTCCTCTTTTGCTTCTAACTTGTCTAGCTACTTCCTCCCTTCAGAGAGGAGTAAGGAAAATGCTCCATAGAAAGATCAGGCTCGAACCACTTATTTCTCATATTCCGTTTCTTTAATAAAGCGTATTAAGATTAGGACTCAAGCTGCTGACATATTCTTTATATGTGGCTTAGCAGGCAGACCTCAGCAGATTGCTAACAACAACTGTAAGTTGCTATTTTATCTGAGGTATTTAGTTTCTGAAGGGAGGCAGTATTTAAGTTCACACATTTGATGGTTAATGGTAAAGACAGAGAACAAGAAGAGAATATCACGGTCACCCACAAAAACACATAGACAGAATTTAACAGGACTAAATTAGACCTTTCTGAAGAAAGGAGTATTGTATGCTGTTCTTATAGGCTTAAGTGCTTAAATCAAATATATATTATTTTTAAGAAAAAAAATCATCTATAAAAATCTGAGCATCAATAATTCTGAAGAGTTGGAAATCTCAGATTAACTTGGTCAATGATTAAAAAACCCCCATTATTCGATTTCTTGAATTTTTTTCTTCATTAGAAATATTACATGGGCCAAGCAAGTGAGTTGATGGACTCACTATTTAAAGCAATATGTCTCATGAAGTCAAGAACATCACATACTCCTTCTGTGGGGGACACTCAGCCTTTAATCTCATGCTTCAGATCTCTGTGGGCAAGTTTAGGAAATCTGTCATCCTTCACATACCCTCACAAGCTAGTAATACAGCTGTATGCACTAAAGAGAAGGTACCTGGACATTCAGCATATGAGAGCAACAAGGAGACATAAGTAAAGAGTCTCAGTCCATCTCATTTGGAAAAAGTTGCGTTTAGCAGGATGTTTAAAAATGAAGTGTTTGTTCCTCAAAGTAAATCACTGAAACATTAAAGCAGAGTTTCAAAAATATTTTTTCTATCATTTGAGAATTTACATTTTTATGTCACTCTGTACTTACAAGCAGCTTCTCTACCCAAACATCAATTCGACATCAAAAAAACTCACATTTCAAAGGAATGATATGCAGAATAATCACTGAGCATCAGTGAGCAGAAATTAATTTTAAAAATAAGCCTGTTTGAATAGATTATTCTAGCAATTTAAATGTGTACCTTTCCTGAGAAAAAAAGTAACATTAAACTTTCCTCTAGATGCTACCAGTTATCAAGTAAACATATCCGTTGCTGTATGTATATGAACATAACATAGAAGACACAAAACTAATACAGAAAGTAACTGAGAAATAGATCCATTTATTAAACTGTTGTACCCTAAGACAGTTTTCACACAGAGTTGTTCTAACGCAGTCTAGTGAACAGCTGCAAATTCACATATGAAGAGATTTATGGCTAATATTTTTCTGTCTAATTCACTTTCTACTTCACTTCTCTAATTTCTTTTAACAGAGATGTTAAACATCTATAAATCCTACAAATTAAACACGAAGATGGTGTGTTCCACCACCTAAAGAAGCGGGTTCCACTTCTAGGGAAAATGGAAGATACAAAAAAAAATTACTTATTATTGAAAAAGGTAACCTGAGCTTTCTCCAAGTAACAAATAACTGTACCGCTTATTAACTCATTTCTAATCACAAAGACTAAGGGTGACTGATGATACAGCCCTTCATTTAAAAAAGTCTGAGACTGGAGACTGAGCAGGAGGGAGAGTTAATTCACTTTCACTTTAATTAAGATGTACTTGCTACTAAAGGGAGGAAATTTAAAAGGGGTTTTTTTAATCACTTAAAGTTTTAAACCAAATTTCAGCAACATGTTTCAATTTAAGTGAGTAAACTGCAAAACAATTTGAGGATACATAATTTGAAAATTTATGGTTTTTAAAGGTACACCTCTTTCTTACCTAGGACAAACATACCTTAACTGCTGTCTCAGTGCATAAAAGCTCCTTAGCAAGTTAAACAGAGAATTATAAAAGTCCATTTGCTTTTCAGCAGAAATTTAGATTGACTATGGAAATTTAAGACATAAAATTGTGAAAACTACGTGAACCACCTCCAACTAATGCAAGAAGTGTATATACTGCCTTACCGTTCTTAATACGGCACTAGAAAAAGCAAACGAAAACAAGCACAGAAAAAACCAAGTCGTTAAAGCTTTTTATCTCCAAAATTTATCAGGATAGATTATGAGCAGCAAAATCAAGATTGATTATGAGCAATATTTTTCAGTAGATTATGAGCAAAACAAAATTAAATGAGATCATCAAAAATACACCATAAGTCTTCTCACACTATCCAGAATATGTTGCATAACAAATTTAAGTCTGAGATAGAGATCAGACCAAGGTTTGCACATCTTTTAACTTAGCACACAACTGGTTTTGGAAAAGATTGTGGGCTGGACGTAAAGGCATTATAGATGGAAAGCAGGCACAACGCAAGGCTATGAAGAATAGTTAAGCTGGATGGAAAACGGTGGAATGTTGCACTAACAATCTGACAAAAATACCACATTAAAGAATTATCACTTCTAAAATCATACATTTTAAAATTATTTGAGGTACCTAATCAAGTAGATACACGAAAAGGAAATGTCCTTTTATCAGTCTGATTATCTTACTTCACTGACTCCTTCACTGGATCTTTTATAGGTATTCATCAGCAGTTTGTTTAAGAAAAGGCATTTGTTCTGAGACCCTCTTTAACTGTTTTAATATTTCTTTACAATGCACTGACAGCACCCCAGTTACTACAACAAGGCCATTTAAAGCCATGATCCTGTTTACTCTTTCCCTACCAGACTCAGAGGAAAAATTATCTCCTGGTTCTTATATGAACATACGTTAACTATCTATGCAACCCCAAAAAAGGTGGAAAATGGGTTATTACTGAATAGTATCTAAGCACATACTTACATCAAAATGTACCTCCAAGCAAAAAAGAAATTTAGGGAACAGTTACACCACTACTAACTCAGTCCTAACCACACACTCAAAAAGAGAAAAGGGGGGGGGGGGCAAATTAAATTAGATTAAAAGAGAAGATGCTGGAAATGAATAATTAGAAAACAACCATGATCCAGAAGATCCTGCCAGCTTGCAGCTGTAGTGACTCATACATTATTGACAGAAAGCAGCCAGCCCTATCCACCGATTACATATCTGTTTAAAAATTGCCATGAAGACATGGCCTTGCAAACCAACATTAATGTCCAAACAATTTTATCCTCTTTGAGATAAAGCAGGGATGCCACTAGATGTTGATTCACCTCGATGGATTTTGCAGTGGAAGAGTGGGGAAAACATGAAACAAACACATGCTTCTCTGCTGGGAAAACATGTTCAAACCCCATTAAACCCCTAAACATCCTAAAAATTTCTGTGCATGTCTAATATACATATACAGTGTGCACAGATATATATACACACACACATAAAGCGGTGTGTATGTGTCTGTACAGTGTGTATATGTATAAAAATAGCTATGTATGTATATAATGTAAAAAATCTCAAAAATATACAAATATATATGAAAACTGTGTGTAGTGTGTATGTTAATAGGCATATATATTTATATACGTGCATACATACAAACAAAATCTCAGCCATGTCTCTTTCTCAAAATTTGCATCCCAAGAATAAAATTAAGTATTATGGCTGAAGAGAACCAGGTAATAACTAACATACTATTTATTAACATATAATTAATATAATTTTCACAGCTACCTGTTTCTGTAGCAGAGCACATTAACCACTCTTATTTCCAGTCTTCTTTTTCACATTGCTGATCAGTACTGACAAGCCTGGAAATGAGGATACAGTGTAGTAGCTATCCTGTCTCGAAAGCCCCAAAAGGCACTAATTAATTCATAGGCTATAGCTTAGAAATTTATGAAAGTGAGTATCTGAAACTTAATTGAAGTCAAGGAAAAATTCATCCTTTTTTGACTTACGAGGATCACTCACTGACCTTTCTACATTTCTAACTCAATTGTTATATTGTATGATTTGATTCAACCGTTAAATATATTTAAAGCTTTCAAAACATACGAGAAAAATGTCAAAATTGAAAGTGCTTACACAAAAAACATCAGCTTTAAGTATCACCTATACACAAAGAAAATCAAGCTCTTAGATTCCATCCCTACGACACACCCTCCACCTCATACTACAAAATCACCTGTTCTTGAAAACATAGGCTTTTTATTGTATGTCAGGTGCCGACCCCCTACTTTTTATCATGTACAGGCAGTAGGTGAAGTAGATAGGCAAAAGAAGGCATAAATAAACTGGTTTTAAAAAAATGAAAAGAAGCAGTGGATTTGGGGAAAGGGTGCAGTACCACGTTATCTCCAATTCACTAGAGCATCCTATCTGATGCACTTCAGAAGCGTTCCCACCCTGCAGGGAGATGGAAGGTTATCACCACCATTTCACAGATGTGGAATTTCACCCCGCTGTGTAACGCACTAAGGCAAGTCAAGCAGAGCCTGGGGGCTTCAGCTGAATCCTACCCCAAGGTTTACACTAACTGCACTGGGACCTTATTTACCGAAGTCGAACTAAAAATTCACAACAGAACAGGCAAAACATAACAATGGATTCGTTCTCATCAACTTAACATCTGGTTTCTGAATTAACATGGAAGGAGTTATAATTATTAAACCAGAGTAATCACAACAAATAGCAAGAGCTCCCTGTTTCCAGAGTGACTGACTCTATTTCCTACAAGTTACTGATTTTTGCTTGCCACCCTTTATCACCTTTTTCTTTTTTTACAAATTGTAAACACTTTCAATTCTATTTCAAGTGATCCGCGTCTCTTGTTTTATTGATCTGCATGGTCAGCTGTTATCAGTTCTGTGCATAAGAATTTCACAGGCGGTCAAATGCAATATTCACAATATGAATTTTAGGTACAGTTAGCATCTATATGGTCCCATGCACACAGGTGTTCTCCTTCTGGACAAATAAGCAAACACTTCCTTGGTAATCTGGTTAGGACAAGTTTTAAATTTAAAAATAAAAATCTCATGAGAAATGAAATACCCCAGTCCCCAAACATGGTCTGCTCAATGTGTAACAGTCATATAATCTGCAGGTTTTTTCTCAATTAGAAATTAAATATCCCTCTATGTTTTATGTCATGTACAAGCTGAAATTATTCCCCTGAACAGTAGGTCACTATCCTATAAAAATGGATAAATGAAACCTTCTTCAAAAGCAGTTTTCTGACTGAATTATAGAGATTAAAAGTGCTGGCAAAAATTTGTCCTTTTTTTCGTGTATCTCAAAAACTGTTTGCATTTATACAAGCAGAACTGAACCTAGTGGTGAAGGCTGATTCTCCTATCAAGAGTCCCAAAATAAGGAGGTATGCTTATCAACCTGTGAATTAAATTAACAGCAGAATTCAAGATACCAGAATCTAGTCCATTGTCAAAATACTACATTATTTTGATGGAAATTTTAACCTCATCCTTGCTCAGGTGATAGAGGAGGATAGCAGTGAAATCAAGCCTTTGTACAAATTTCAGCGCTTGGGTTAAATGTAGCGGAAAGATTGGACTTTATTCCCCTTCCCACACAATTCATGCCCTACAAATAATTGGTTTTCATTTCCTGGTGCACTGCAGGTCTGTCCCAACTTGCTCAGTTACAACAACCAACACTGGCAGGACAGATCATGCCTTTCCCTCTTACTCATTCCATCTAGTCTTCTGCCCTTTCAACAAAATACTTAACTTTTTACTAATATTTTTTTCCCCCCAATCTCATTTCAAAACACGTTTCTTCTCTATTTGACGTTTTTTACTTAGACCTAACAGTCCAAGAAAATAGTTCTTACCACAAGTAGGCAGAAAATGCTATATCTAGATGAAAACACTTGCTTGGACAGGCAAAAAAAAGTGTGTGCAAAAAGTATAAAAAAATAGAATTAAAATATTTGCTCTGATAGTGCAGTTGTACAGGCATTATGAAATCTCCATTTCCCAAAATCCAATCACTCAACTGAAGATACTCTGTTTAAGTTTGCCACCAGGCTGAGACAGCATGAAAACAATAGACATGCAGACACAGCCAAGAATCCCTAAGCAAACGTCCCGGCGTTTTTCTCACTTAGTTCTGCTTCCCAATTTTTTCCCTAACATTTCTGAGCCAGATCAAGTTCACCACATGGGCTGCACAAACCTCCCTCTTCCTTTCCCCATTTCCTTTCTAGTTTTAAACTAACAGACTGACATAGCTCCCCTCCTCTGTTACAAGTCTGTGTTTATCCCCAGTTTAATTTTTTTTTTTTTTTTGGAAAATTAATCTCCAGCACACTCAACGGAAGTTTTCCACATGTTCTACTTGGATGAGTGTGTATTAGTTACTGGGTCCTATTTTTAGCTGTTTTGCCTTACTTTACAGATTATTTCCTTAAATAGCAATCTGGATATCAACATAGAGCTATGCAGATGAAAAATAAAATATATTCCCTGTTTCACATACATTTAGGGCCATGGAATTCTAAGTTTATAAATGGGAATATCTGAACTCATAAGGAGTGAAATTTAGCATTGTAAGGTTAAACTAAAAATGTGATTATTATGACTTGGCAAATTACACAGATTTTTTTCATGGGAAATCAATCCACTTAATTTTAGATAGATTTTTTTAACAATGGAGCTGCAGCAGCTGCTACACAATTTTCTGGTAATCTTCATTATACTGTAAGCTTCACTCTGAATCCCCTTTAAAGTTGAGGCACCTCAACTGAGGTGGACAGGATCTCCCTCTGGAGGCCTTCAGAGGCATCTTCCTCTCTCTCCTGACAAGGTAGGAAACTTCACTTGATTGCACAGCAGGTTAGCTCCTGCATGAGACCTAAGCCTAAAGATGTTCTCTCCGGCCCATTCCCCATCACCTGTATACCGACCTGTATTTCGCCTATCAACTATGCTGATGCAACCTGGATCAATGAAATGATTGAGGTAAAACACTTTTATTTTCTTTTTAAAAGCTATTTTCATCCCAGATCACATCAAAATTCTCATTTACAAAACAAACCATAAAACTGTACCAGTGTAACTGAGAGGCAAATAGCAATACCAAAAAAAAAAAAAAAAAGCCAGAGGGGACCACCATGGGAGGCATAAATTTCTTAATGGGGTTTTATCTCTGAATGGTGATACCAATGGTGAATAAAATCAATATGGCTTCACCACACCGGTAGTCCGAGTGTGAAACACTGCTATGAAGACACAAAAGACAAAGAGCTTGCAAAACTTTTCTTCATATCAGAGGGAAGTGCAATTCCTAGTGGTTTTGCAAAGCTCTGCTCAAACCAGGGAAGAATGGTGAGCTGATTAAAGCATCCTCAGGGCTCAGTACTGGGGCCTGTCCTCTTCAACATCTTTATTAATGATCTGGATGAGGGGATTGAGTGCACCCTCAGCAAGTTCGCAGATGACACTAAGTTGGGAGGAAGTGTTGATCTGCCTGAGGGTCGGGAGGCTTTACAGAGAGATCTGGACAGGCTGGATTGATGGGCTGAAGCCAATTGTATGAAATCCAACAAGACCAAGCGCCAGGTACTGCACTTGGGCCACAACAACCCCCTGCAACGTTACAAACCTGGGGAAGAGCGGCTGGAGAGCTGCACAGCAGAAAGGACCTGGGGGTGCTGGTCGACAGCTGATTGAACATGAGCCAGCAGTGTGCCCAAGCAGCCAAGAAGGCCAATGGCATCCTGGCTTGTATCAGCAATCGTGTGGCCAGCAGGAGCAGGGAAGTGATTGTTCCCCTGTACTCGGCACTGCTGAGGCCACACCTTGAGTACTGCGTCCAGTTTTGGGCCCCTCAATTCAAGAAGGACATTGAGGTGCTGGAGCGGTTTCAGAGAAGGGCAACGAAACTAGTGAAGGGTTTAGAGAACTTGTCTTATGAGGAGCGGCTGAGGGAACTGTGAATGTTTAATCTGGAGAAGAGGAGGCTGAGGGGAGACCTTATCGCTCTCTACAACCACCCGAAAGGAGGTTGTAGGGAGGTGGGGGTCGGTCTCTTCTCCCATGTTACGAGTGACAGGACGAGAGGGAATGGCCTTAAGTTGTGTCAGGGGAAATTTAGGTTAGATATCAGGAAAAATTTCTTTACACAGAGGGTCCTTAAGCATTGGAACAGGTTGCCCAGGGAGGTGGTGGAGTCCCCATCCCTGGAGGTGTTTAAAAGCCGTGTGGATGTGACGCTGAGGGACATGGTTTAGGCACCCTGGCAGTGCAGGGTAAAAGGTTGGACTCGATGATCTTAAAGGTCTCTTCCAACCAGATGTTTCTATGATTCTATGATCCTGTTCAGTGAAGCTGACATGAGGGGAAATGAGATGATATTTTCAAACATGTAAGCAAGTCACGTAACCACATTAGTTAACAATACTGGAATAACTTCTTTTGCCAGGCAGATGTATCAAACACGGGACCAGGAGGAGCTCCACTGTATAATGGAGCTTGCTGGTTTTCATTGCTATGATACAAGTTTGAACTAACTGAAATCCCTTTCCACAAACAATGCAATGCACTTACTTGTGCTCTTTTTTGATGGGTTCATTTTAGATTTTCCCCTTCTTTTCCTTATCTGCATTTTCAATCCACATCCTAAGCTAATCTTCCACAACTACCTAAGTATCTCAGCGACAACCCTTACACTTAATCTACCTTAACCTTTGATAAATCAGTAATATCCTCTATATGATAATAAAGAACACGATATGATAATATGAAATAACCCTCTTCTCCTGTGGGTATACCTCTGTGCTGCCAGTAACTTCTAGAACATACTCACTGACTTCAAAAGAGCTTACCATTTTTATAGCACTTTTTAGAGTACTTAAGTGAGAAACTTAGTCAAGACTGATTCTGGAATTTTTTTTTTTTTTTTTACCTAATTTTATGTTTACTATGTTTATAGTTTTTTACTAGAACTATTTAATGAAATGAACTATTTAAAGAAGATGGTTTTGATGATGGTGATATCCAGAGCACAGTTCTGCTTTACAGCAATGCAGACAGTGCAATATGGGTTATAACAGAAACATCAATAAATCAAACCTATAAAATTTTTTAATACTATACAATGCTAAAAGTTGCCATTTAATAGTCACATTTAAATGCAACATAAGTAAAAGGAGTAAGCAGCTGTGTGTTCATCAGGCAACTGTTATCTTGCTTCTTTGTGCTTTGAAAATAAGGCATATAAAACAATCAGTTTATCTACTATTACATATACATCAGTAAGTACTCATCAACACATTATAATGCCCTCCTTGATAGGTTCTAAATACCTGTTCCTGCAATGTCAAGTACATAGTTATTTTAGTAAAGTAAGATTCCCAAGCATCTGCCTTTTCAGTAAAAACCTTCAAGAGGAAGCTGATGATCTAGCTGTTGTCAAAATGTAGCTTTTAAAATTGACATTATAATTAAGAAAATTAATGTGAAGGCAGTCACAAACCACTGAGCGTTTCTCTTGCAGTAACTCATTATGTAATGTTTTACGCTACGTGTTCATAACTAATAATTTTCATCTTCACAGAAATAGGGATCAAAATAAAACTAGGATAGTATTTTTGTACCTCCAGCAGCAACACAAAATCCTAAGTTTGATTCCTGCACAGCAATATTCTGGATCTTTGCTATTGTCACTGAATATGAAAAGTTTGCAAAGAAAACATTATGAGGAAGGGGGGAAGATGGTTTCAGGTAAAAGACGTTTATATATCTCAAATTAGATAAAAATTAAGACAGGTGCTGCACACAGAACTACGCATCCACTGCATATTATTAAAATAAACTAGTTACAGATAACAGCATGTATTATAAAGAGAAACAGTTGTAGATTAATTTAAAAATATAATAAAATTAAACAAAGATAAAGCATAAATAGACACAAGACCAGAAAGAGCTGAGAAATACTGAGACCAACGTGATTTCCTCCAATACACTGACAATTATAAAACCAAGCTATTTTGGAATAAACAACACTCGCTGCACAAGTTTACTGAACTTAAATGCTACTGCTGAAATTATCTCAGTTAAAATCTATCATTCTTAGCCACATTTGCCTTTTCACAGAAATTTGGTTTCATAGACACACACTGATAGTTTGCAGGCTTACTTTTCTTACAATACTTACTGCTTCACTGATCCTCTAGAACTATGTCTTCATAAAAACCAAAAGTCTATTCTAACTTATTTCCCAGGAGTTTTCTCTCAAATCTGCTAAATACAAGATTTTGAGTACATACTGTGGCTATTCTGCCTCTCCAGGCTTTTATATGCCACTGCCCTCAGTCAGATTTATTACTCCCCACATAATCTAATATAGAAAGAATTCACCCGATTGGCTAAACTGCGCAGTGAAATGTTTCTATATAAAGCAATATTTTGAGCTTCCAGTTTGGGATGTTCCATGAGCAAAACACTTTGAAGGAAAAGAAAATTTCCATCTACGAGTAAATAGAAAGCTACACTCCAAATATTTTCAGCTATTTGAGATATTTTTAAACATCTCCATTTCTTATCAGCATCGGTGTGGTTCGAACTGGAGAGAAACATAAAAGTGAACCAGCCAGGAGCTCAAAAGAGAGAGCAGCCACTCCTCCTCGCTGCTTACCTAGGGTCAGTTAAGAGATGGAGACTATGAAGAAAAGAAATTAAATACAAAAAACAAAAGCACTCCTGCTCATCTCCCAGCACCTTTCATGTTCACACAAAAGCTTTCTTGCAATAGATGACCTCTGTCCCATGGGTAATTTAAGGAGTGAAATAGGAAGGGCACAAGTGGTACAGGAGGGAACCCAAAATACAGAATGGGGTGGGGAAAGGGACAAGAGCACAGAAAGAAAAAAGAGGGGTGGATGCAATGGCACAGGTGATTAAAGTCCTAAAGCACTGGAGTGCAGGATGGGGAAGCAAAAGCATGGAAGAAACACAAAGAAGTGGAAACACCTGAACCTGAACAAAAGCCTTCTGTCTCCCAAGGTCACCTCAACCAGTTGACACCTGACACCTTGACTCATCTACACATCCTAAAAACTTCTACTAATGTCTTTAAATAACACCTATATTTTTAAAAAATCATTTTTCCTTGTCTAAAACAGAAGTTGATTAAAGCAATCTTCTAATAAAGAAAAATCCGTTCTTTATATATCAGCCTCAGAGTTGCACTTGCCTTTGTTTTCATTAAGCGTGCCTCATCTACAGGTGTTATCTATTTACTTATCTATAAGAGAAGTGAAACGGCTTAGGTGTTCATTACAAGATGCATTTTACCTGTTTTGTGAGCATCATTTTAAATGCCTATCATACAGGGTGTGCGCTCCTGCAAAAGTCAGCTGAGCTCCTAAGTCTTGTGTAAATTCAATCCACGGATATACTGAGCGAATGAAAATACAATTCTCTTTCCCATGCTATTTTGATTCATACTTTCCATGAAGATATTAACAAAATCAATCACAAAACACTTGACACTTTGTACTTCCACACAGCAGTCTTACACTGGTAGAACTGCCCTATTGAAAGTCATTTTCATGTGGTGGAAAAGGGCATGGGAAAGATTAGATCTGTGAGATTTGCCCTGAACAGTGAGCGAAACCATGACGGTGTGCATTCAGAAAGCTATGAGTGAATTGTTCTTGCTATCCAAAGACATGGCTGCCAGGTTCAAGTTCTTATTTAACCCATTCTTCTATGATAATTAATTCAGCATTTTACCAGGTGACCTAAATGCTAAGTAGGACTTGGTAACTCCCTCCAGACTGAACACCAACACAGTCACCTTTTCGGGAGCTGAGCAGATCATCTCCAACTATCTGGAGAACTTACATATATATTACAGCAGAAGAGAATGAATGCACCCGAGAATGGCTAATGCACACCCAAAAGTAAATTACTGGAAGGAGGGAGAAGAGAAGCAGTAATATCCTACAGAAACTCCTGGCATCCATCAGGCTCCGTGTTAGCAAGTCCTGTTGTCATCTGGATAAAGTAAAATCTGATCAGATAACAGAAAGTGATAAAAAAGAAAAGAGATGCCCAAAAGATGGGGAGGACTGGCTATAGAGGGAGTTTGTGTGTCAAGGTAGATGACTAGCCTTGGTATCAGTGAAATGAAGTGACATAAATCCCACCTTACCTACTCCTTTCAGAGGTTATAAAAGAAGTTATTATACTCACAATATGAAAGCTAAATCTCCCTCTATTATACCCTGTTAGCTGTATGTACTGCACAATTTTTATGTAAAACAATTTGGTTCAGCAAAGTAGGTTTTTAATTAATTTTTCATATAGCTTTTCTGACAATCTATTTTCACCTCAAAAAGCACTATGGTTTTATATTCAGACGATGCTTTAAAGCATTTCAGATGACAGAAATCATTCATATTTGCATCATAAAGCGGCTTCTTGAAGGAAAAGCATGATAAAAGGAGTATGAATTCTCTAATGAAAGAAGCATTATTTTTATTTATAAAATTGTAAGTATTTAATTATTCAAAGATTGCTTGAGAAATATGCCATGGACTCGATAGTGGACTATGTGAACCTAAGTGACAAAAAAATCAGCTGGAAAATTATATTGATAACAAATCCAAAAGATCCCTTTCTCTGAAAAAAACATAGTTCAGACTCATTTTCCATGTCATCTGTACCAAAACAGATGCAGATCAGTCCATTATTACCAGACACTTTCCCAGATACATCTGCTGTACCTCAACTCTGAAGTTTATTAGTTCATGACTTTATTAGAGAAGGCTAGGAGTAACTAGGTAAATGGAACATAGTTCTTTAGCAGCTCTGAACAGAATACACGTTAATTCAGTGTTGCAACATGCAAAGTGAATGGAATTAAGGAAAGCAATTTTAGGTAATGAAATTTTAAATACTTTATATTCTATTAAGTTGCTTCCAGGCTCTATCAGACAAAAGACAGACAGACAGAATCAGCTACAGAGTTAATTATCCCTCTTTTAGGTCTTTCTAGTGAAATAGCCTGTTTTGTTGATAAATCGATTCACCAAACTAATACAGAGGTTTAAAATGAGTAAGTTCATTGAACAGCTGAATTATAGCTGCATACAGTTTTTTCTGAGAAAACTTACAGTACTGACTTTGATAAAACTGTTGGACAAATAACTTATTTCAAGATCATACGTGAGTTTTTATCATCCAAGGCCATCCAGTCCCTGCAACCATTGACACGTTCACTGGGAAAAAATGCTGGGTGCTGCCAAGGTATATTGTTTATTGGCATAGAGACCAAGTGCTCAAATGAGTAGTTCCATCAGGTATGCAGGCAGCATAAACCAAACATCACTCACCACGAATGATGTAACAAATGTAAAAGCAAAAAGAAAAAGAAGCTGTGCCAGAGAAGCAAGTGTGGTGCTCCCAATAACATGGGGATAGGAGGAGATTTCTAGGCACAGAACAGCAATAAAATACTGATTGGGGAGTCCCACCACTGTTTCTTGAATCATTAGGGTTTTTGACACTGTCAAAACTTGGCTAGAACCCTCTCCCAACAGGTGCAGGAATGCCATGGCCAATACCAGTCCAGCCCTGCTGACACACTGTGGCAGGTGCCGCCCATCAATTCGCCCCAGAAAAGGGAAGGTGACCCCTCCAGCTATGCCAACCATAGCTGAGAAACAGAGAGAAACTTTAAGTGCCCAGCAGACGCCCAGCCAACATCCTGCATCCAAAGGTCATTCTCCTCGGTCACGTTCTTGAAAACTCACCAACAATTTCTGTACATCCTTTTCTTCTGGTTAAACATGCGTGATAAGAAAAGGCAGCTGTGGTTCCATAAGCAGGACTGCAGACATTTCACAAGTCCCACAGTAAAGAACTACTTCAGCAACTGAGCTTTCAAAAAGGATAGCCAGTTCTTACCCCAGTACACTAAAACATTTAGTTCTGCTTCCTTTATCTGTAAAATCTAAGTTCTCTTAGAGGCAACTAGGCTCATGTAACAGAAATTATCTTTTTTTTAAAATTGGTTTTCCAATTAATTGGTTTCCAAGGCTTTCCTTACTTACTGTATGGATAAAAGGGCCATATATTCCATCCTGCCCAAGATTTTGCTCAGAATAAGAACTTCCATTTACTTCATTCACTAAACTCAGGAGAAGCTGTTCCAAAGAAAGGATTAAAGCTTCAGGGTTTGAATCACCACGGCAGATCTGCCGAGGTCTTCCTCTAGGAGTCTGGGAGCTCAAAAAAATACAGAAACCATCCCGACACCCTTCCCAGCAGGAAATCTTCTCATCTTCCCCGCATAGAGCAGTTCATAAGCTCCGCAATGAGGCAGAGAAGACCTCTCTTTATTCCACTCCAAACCCCACATACATTTGGCTACCTCTCCACCACCCAAGGGCTTCTATCCTCCACCTTCTCTCACAAATCACCACATAAGTCAGGCCTTTCCCAATGGGAAAACAGAGAGCTCTTTCATGTAATTACTTTTTAACAGCCTCTCCAGACACACTGGTCTCTCTTTTGGAGAATGTTTTCTCTCTAGAAGGATCCAGGTGGTCCTTAGAGTCTCCCAAGTTTGTCATAGCTGCTTCCTCTTGCCTAGGAAAGGAAAAGCTTTTGATCTTAGCCTGAACAGCCATAAAGTGAGCTTTGGTGGCATGACAAAGCCATTAGCTGGCTGGCCTCCACCTTCTTTCCCTTTAGGTGGGTATAGCAAAAGGCACCAAACAACTGCAAACCCTGGAACTAATACGTTATTATAATATACCTACAAATAGTGAAAACACAGAACTGCCAAGTGAAACATTTAAAAGCTTTGCACACAAACCTCTCCCTAACTACCTAAGGCCTTACAGGCCAAGTCTCTGCTTTGTGGACCATCAGTTCTCAGTGCTATCCTCAACTGAACACGTTCTTCAGAAGCCCTTCTGGACTTGTAAGAAGTCTCTCTTTCCATCTCCTTCCATCAGTTCTATGGCTCCCTTATTTTCCTGCAAATTCCCAAAAGCTAAAGGTACCAACTCCCGCTTCCTCTCCCCTCCTTGACAGAGAGCAAGTGGCAGAAAATGGTAAGCAAGCTGTCTTCTACCCTGTCTCCCACACTCCCATTCATCTGAAGAAAAAAATGACAACATTTCTACAGGTAAATATGAATAAATCTATTTAAATACTTCTACCATCTGTCATAGCATTTCTTGTTTCCTAAAGCAACAAATTATCTGAAAACCTGGTATAGTTGGCTCTTCTTGCAGGTCCAGAAACTACTTGTGAGAACAGAGTAGAGAGTATGCAGACAAGGTGTTAAGATGGATGTTAAGTCTCCCAAAGCAATATTTCTCATACCTTCATTTACACAGCAATTAATGTCAGCTCCTAAGAAATCACTGCTTTTTGGCAGCCTGTATATTAGCAGGATGCGTACACTGAACTCTTCCTTGAATTCAGATTTCTGTCTAAAAGTAAATAAAGTTACCCAGACACTTTGGTTTTTTCCTTCAACTTCTGCTCTGTTCATGGTAAGAGACTGCTTTCCATTCAAGAACATTCAGCATCAACAACTCCCATTTAGGCATGTAAATAAGTCACTTTGGATTTGATGGATGCTGAGTGTTCTTGAAGAGCTGCCCCACCTGCTACTTCTGTACCACTTCATGTACCTCTCACTGGATTTAAAGATGACTTTGCTAGACAGACAGTGCACTATTCAGGAACAACTTTGATTGTTAGGCAAACAGGGAGAACGGTTCTGTCCTGTTACAGAAATGTATTTCATAATGATACACTCTTCCTCACATCTCTGAACTTAAGTGTTTAAATCACATACTTTGTACAGATGTCAATACTGAAAATAAAATGAACTTCCCAAGCACCCTCGTGGTTTAAAACACTTCCACAATTCATCCAAGGTTGTAGCAGGTGATCACAAAAGAGAGACTGCTCTTCTCTCAGTGCACATGGATACACGTGTTTCAAGTTTGCTCTTTTGATCCTTTCTTGATACTAAACACTTGGGAGTGGCCACTACTGAATGGCTGAAGGGAATATGCCATGATTAAAAATGCACAGCTTTTGCTTCCAGGCCTTTCATTAGGAAGGTAAGAATTCATATTCTTCTGGAAACTAAAAGAGGAGGCATGGACATTTCCAGTTGTTGTCATGGATACAGCTGCCGAGAAAAATGTCATTGTACTCTTGCAGATAAATGTGTGTGCCAACTGCTTGGTATATGCAGTGGTAAAACCAACATGGATGTTAAACATTCTCACATGGCCATCAGGTTCCTCTTGAAATGGGTACTAAATACAGGGGGGGGGGGGGGGGGGAAATAGAGGAGTTATTTTTAAACATAAAGGTTACGGCACGAAGGAAGAAAAGGCTAGGCAGTTAAAAAAAAAAGTTGGCACTTTCATAGTTTATGATGTCATGGAGGAAAAAATATTGTGGAACAATAGTATGAGTAAAGGATCAAGTGTCAGCTCAACTTCGAGTTATCTGGATTTTGTCAGTGTGTGTTATAGCAGTATTGTTAACTATAATAACTGTATTTCTTAGGTCAATGGATGATTAAAAAAACCCAAACAAATTAAAAAAAAAAAAAAAAGGCAACACACACACATTGGAAAATTTTGAACCAGGGAAGCTCTGATCCTGATTAGACCTTCTCATAGTGTTGGCATTTTTACTGGGACTAAGGCACTTCGAATTTTTTTCCACTTCAGCTTTACATTAGCTATTAACTGGGGACACATCATAAAAAAATGAAGAGGTTGAAAACATTTCTCATACAATTTTTCTTATCTATTGATCTCAGTCCTTGAATGAAGTAAGGCATTTACTAGGATGCTTCTGGAGTTTTGCTGCACAACACTTTGTGGTATTGCACTGCACCATGCACGTGGGAAAAAGCAAATACTGCCCCTACAGAGGACGGGCAAAGTTTTGAACTCTTCTCTCTTCGTAAAGTGGAAGCACACAACTCCCTCTCCCTCCTCACATAATCCTTCAGATGCCATGCTCCTAAATAAGCACAGAGAGAAGCAAAGGCAGGCTGCTCCTAGGGCAATCATCACCTAGAATGAGTAAGCACTGGTAGGACGTGAAGAGGTATGTTTGTGGTGAGGCACATGAAGACAAATAAGAAAAGAGGAGGTGCAAAAAGAGGCTTTCAGCAGCATAGAAGTAGTCATCCCAAACTGAGGAGCTAATTCACCACTGTGCAAAGACCAAAGAAATAAGGAAGCAGAACTGAGCACCCTGTCGTAAATCTCTCCTCGTAAGTATTTTGGGACAGGCTTAAACAATACAATGTCATGTTTTGCAGAGATATGTGAGCTATCGCTAAATGAAGCATGTTGGAACTGGAAGCAAGATAACCACTCTAGCATGATGTAACACCCCAGCTAATTAGCTCCGCTAAGAACAAAGCCGAGAGGGCTGCACTAGATCCAGAAGGCAAGCAAGATCGTTTAGGGCTAGCTAGGGCACTTCAGTATGGCACTACTGTCCTCCAGATAGACGACACCTCAATACATCATCTGAAGTAGTAAAGCATGATACAATAAAAACAATCATCGTCATTATCATCATCACCACCACCACAGACAGAGGCACAGTTTCACTGTAAAAGTAGCTGTGAAGTACATGCTGTAAAAAAGAAAGGTGACAACATCCAATTACACCCCAAAACATTGGTTGTCTTACCAAAGCTAGAAGGGAGCTCCTCCATTTGAGGAGCAGGCAAAGCGTGGATCCTGCCTTAGCACAGATTCCTACACTGCTTTCACAACAGGTCATGATGTTTATCCCAGCCCAGAAAATAGCTGTTGATCGGCATTCTGCCATATCTGATCATCACCATGGCCCAGCACCCTACCCTGGTGTTCACTGCAACACAAAAGTCCTTTGAAGCTATCCAGTTGTTTTAGAAAAGAAAAGCCGCAAGAACAGAAAACAACTTTAAACAGCTCACTCACGGTAGCTATCCCTGCTTCCCACCACTGCAACCAGCAGACCTCACAGGCGTTTGACATAATGCCTAAGTGGTACACAACTCAACTGAAGAAAAAAATTAAAAGGCATTTCAAACAAGTGTTCCAATAGATTCTATAGTACCCATATCAGCTTAGGAGTTGCGTCTTTCTCCTCAGAAATTGAAATGTTTTCTGAAGAATCCCCAAGCTCGTTTGAGACTGGAAACAAAACAGAAGAAAAAGAAAAGGGGAAAAAAAAAATAATAATCTGGCCTTTCTAGTTTGACAGATAGGCTTTAAAATACAAGTTCACAAGTACAGATAATTATGGCATGAGAATACACATTTCAGAACATGTATCTTGCAAAATTAAAGTTTCTTAATAGTTGCAGAAGGGCTTCCAGTACTTGCATCCACCCCCCCAGTTCCCTGATCCCAATAGGCTACTACATGAAGCTGATGATTAGGGAAATAAATGTATTTAAATTAAAATAAGTTCTTATCCTCAGAAGACATACAAGGCCTAGAACATCATCATTTCACTGCTGAAAGATGAAATGGGTTAGCTAGATTTCTAAGAAGACAGGCAGTCATGTTTTACTATTTGGTCTCCAATAGCAGCAATTAAAAATATTCTCTGAACTGAAACAACGTCATCAATTCATGGTTAGGGACTCACATGAGCAGAAATAAGGACAACAAAAAACCAGAGTGTCTCGGGAGCCACAGATTGCAGAAGAATAATGAAAAAATTCATAGGATGAACCCTACTCTCCAGGGAACATCCTCTCTTTTAAGATCCACCCACAGAATTAAGCATGTCCCACAAGCATCACTAGCTTCCAGGATAAAAGCTCTTACAAAGCCATTATAACAGGCAGTCCCTGATACAGTGCTAGAGATGGAACACCCGCCAATAACCTTCCTGACCAAGCCACCCCACAATATTTCTAGGCACACACGTGCAGCAGCCAGCACAAGCTACAGGCACTTAAATCCCATTTCTTATTTCCTATAAAGTTCCTCAGTGTGATCTACTTACTATGAATACAGAAGGTTAAGCATGTACTTAGTGCACAAAGCACTAAAATCACACACACTCTCACTCCTTCTCCAGAGATACTCCTTATTTCTCTGTGTCTGGTTCTCTGTTCAGAGCAGAAGCTTACACACAAGTGGATCAAGTACTATGTCCTCCCTTGCTGATGAACTGAACACCCTCTCCTTCGCTGAGCCTTCATTTAAGCCTCTGTTGGCTGTGCCAACACTTGAAGACACCCTTAGAAACTACAACAGTTCTGTTCATTGGCAACACTACACCCCTGCCCAGGCCAAAATAAAAGACTTAAGAGGTCGCTGAGACAGTCATGTTAAGCATTTACTGGGATACATAGTTCCAGGTGTCCAAGACATTGCCCAAAAAGCTGTTCCCAAGTTACTTTGCTGTTTGCAAACAATCCTCCACCTCTGCTTTGATTGAGCTCCAGAAGGAAGCTATCCCACACATTATACTCCATTTATACTGCACTGATGAAAAGCACTGGCTGCCCTCTCCATCCTTCAGTCTCTTGCACAGAAGCTTTTAGGAACACTAAGCATATCCATCCCCATCGTCCAAATCCCAGGATGCCGACATTTCTAATCATACCCTCCTTTAAGCAACTCATGAAAATAACAGAGAAGACAAAAATCTCCCACCAATGCTCAGGCAGCTGCTTGCCTATATGCAATGAACACAGCACAGGTTGCCAAGAGACTGCAATGATGAGCATATTTATTCCTGAATACTCTCTAGTGGGCTTTCACTATATGTTGTCAACATCAAGACCACATTCTTGTTTCAGTTTAGAATTAGTTTTTATAGCCAATATATGAAAGGAGATAGTTGTAATAGACATGCTATGATGTTCTTAACTGGAACTATATAAATTATAAACTATATAGTGCTTCCATAATAGGCACTACTCTGTCAGGGAACTGCCTGAACTTCAGGCTTCATGCCTGGCACTGCTCTTCCTGAATTTTAAACTGAAAAGAAACATCTGTAAAGACAGGAATAACCAAGCTATACGCCATGGTTACGGAGGGGAAAAAAAAAAAATCATAGAATAAGCAATTTTCAGATAGAATGTATAGAAATTCCCCCTGGAACCTCCATTCCCTAGGGTAAAATTTAAGTGCAGATTCAGTCAAATTCAGCAGGCTCTGAATAACAGAAAAACTCAGCCTATTATACCCCTTCACAAGATACAGCTAGTGATTTTCAACCTTTCCATCTAAAAATAAGGTAATTTTGCAATTAAAACAAAAGCCACCATTAAACCTTAGGTGTCAGAACATTTTTCCTTATTTATACCTATCAAGATGAATAATAATTTATACACTATGTAGCTACCTAGAGAACAAAAGTTCTATTACATGGGTCTCTAATGCAGCCTTGCACATATTCTTAGGCATTAATCATTGATCAAATTTTTCAAGTAAAATTCAGCACTACCAACTAATTTTTTTATGTAGATACTGCATATTATTTTTGTCATAATGCTTAGTATAAATTTCTTTTTATCTCACATTACCTATCTCCCCAGTGAAAGAAAAAAAACACAAGTGTTTTTCCATACAGGACAAAATTCTGCATACTTCAAGAATCAGAAGTTTAGTATTGTTTAACACCTGGAGAAGAGGGGAATTGGTATTTCTCCATCACCATATGCTGTGGTAAAACTGATCAGTCATATTAGCAACGAAGTTAAGTGGTCCAAGGTTAAGTAAAATGGAAGACCAAGCTTGAGCTGAAACAGGAGACATACAGTCTTTCAACTGAACTTTCACAGTTTGACAAGTTTTATAATCAATTCCACTACAAACAATTTACCAGAGGAAAGGCATTAAAAATATATCATGAAATGGCCAAGTAGTCTGCATTTTATTAAGTCCCTGTGCCAAGCACTTCCTTGCTGCATTTAGATGGGTCTTTTTCATGACCTCTGAGTCATCTGTCACCACCTGCAAGAGGTGCACAATCGCCTCCACTGGCTAAACCCAGTGATGTGAGAAGAATGGTGAAGATGGTGCAGCACTACCGAGGCATCCTCAAATGCATCTTGACTAGCTCCATTTCAGTCAAACCTTAGGTCAAACATGATGTAGAATGACACCCAAAACAAAAGAAAATGTGGAAATAATTTAAGTTCCTGCAATTTGCTTTAGTAGGAAATTTTATTTTAGTTTAGTTCCCACTTTCCCTGAGAACCTCTTAAAAATCTAGCTTTCAAATTTTAACTAAAGCAGCATACAAACGGTCTTACAGCAAATAAATCACAGCTATAGTAGGGAGACTATTCAAAAAGAGCAATCAGTCCAGGGAGGTTTAATTTAGAGAGAGGACAAAGACTTTAGACCTTGATAAAGCATGACACGATTCCATACCATTGATGTGCAATCACACAGCTTTATCTGTAATGCAAACAAAAAGTTATTTAGAATAATCCTAATTAGGTATAATAAGTGTACACTGGCACATTACTGAATCTATAAATAGACAGCACCACACCATTTCACTCCTGCTCCTTATTATAACGTATGGGAGGAGGGAGGAGAAATGCACTTCCATTTTAAGAGCTTTCTTACAAAAAGGTCTGAGAAGAGGCAATGTTTTTCCTTCTTAAGGTATTTAACCAGGCCTTTAAATACTGACAAATCTTCAGCAGACACACGTTTTCCTCAACACTTGTGTAAAAGGAACAGAAAGAATACTTAATCTGAAATAAATCAGGAACCATATTCCAGTGATCTGTAAGACAGACACGGCTCTCGGCAACCCAATGTTGCTTTGCAAATGTCCCTCCTCTGAGCGTGAGGGTGGGACCAGATGACCTCCCAAAGTGTCTTTCAACCCAAATTACAACTATGAATCTGTAACAATCCCCATATTTGTTTTCTAGAAAAAAAATCCCTCTCTACAACCTCTTACACCTACACACAGTGATTTAAATTGTGGATTAGCTATAAATAACCTTGGTGTATATTTCAAAGAAAAGGTATAATCATCCTTAGCATAAAATTCAGCAGAAGCTCATTTGCCTCTTGCCCTTGCTGTTACTTTTTTTTTTTTAAACTCAGATAGAAAATATAAGATATCCCAGTCATTTCCAACTCCTCACTGTGCAACACCCTCCCAGGGACACAGGTTTATCACAGGCTCAAAGGGTAATTTGAAATAGGAGCCCTTTATAAAACTGTTGGCAGCAGGTCCCTGGTTGACGAAGGGTGGGGAAGGAGTAGAACTTGTGATGTTAACTCCTTTTATCTCCTCCTCAAAGATGCACACAGCAACCAAATGAAAAATGGATTATTTTTTTTTTTTACCCTAAACAGAATTTAAAAAAAAATCAGTATTGGTTTGCATGGATACACGTGTGCACAGAATTACTGGTCTCTTTATGCAAGAAGTAAGATCACCTGAAGTGCACATATAATCAGAACTGTGGAAAATGCACAGCTAAAGAAACTGCAATAAAGATTATGTATTCTTAAAAAAAAAAAAAAAAGAGAAAGAAAATAGCTATTCACTGCAGTTGCATTTACCTGGCAACACTAGGTAAGGCGAGATAATTCACAAAAGAATATATGGGTTTTTAAACACACAGCTTGACGCTGCCGCTACATTTAATAGCTTGCTTTTGACAAGACCTCTCAGAAGTTCTGTACTTATTAGGAACTTTTTTTTCTTTTGAAATGCTGAAGAAGCAGCAGAACGGTTTTGTGATGCTGCATCAGGGGCATAGGTAGAAGTCTGACAACTCTCTGAAGCCCAGAGTATTTTTTTTTTTTTTTTTAAAGCATTTTACAAAATTACCAAGTAGGGCAAGGGAAAAAGCTCTAGTAGACAGGATACAAGCACAGACCCTAACTCATGTAACAGCTTTTGAATTTCTGAAAGCTTATTTGCCAGTGGATCAGGGAAGGTTGGAGACTATCGGCCTAAGCAGTGAAGTGTCCCAGGTACAAATTTTATCTTGCCTGCGCATAGGTTTGAGGCACATGGACCAAAATGTTAACCAGTGGACTCAGTAGAGGCGAAAAGTCCATCCTTTGCTTCCTAAAGCTTGTCTGCTTCCAGAAGCAGGCAAGAAGCAGCATATAAATGTGTATTAGCCCAGCATTCATTCATAACAGGAGGAAAAAAAAAACAAAAAACAAACAAAATCAAGAGGCAGTCAACAGAGTTACATTAAGAACTTTTTTTAAATTGTTTTCCTTCTACACAAGCATTATGATATGGACTTCTACGTTATAGGCTAATTTTGCTTAAACAAGTTTGCTCACTCAGGGGAAAGAAAATCAAGTTTAACATCAGATAGATGGTTCTGAAGGTTATTCCTGTTTATTTTGTCTGCAATGAGAAGCTGTGTAAATGATCAAATATTTTTTATTTCCTTAAAAGCTTGGGTTTAATGAGAAACATTGGCTCTACATCTCACATCCAAGTAACTCACTTACACTAGCTTCCCATTGCAGACCTGAGTTCACTCAGCACTCTTCCCAGGCAAAATCTATATACTACAAAATATATCAGGTTAATACACAATAGAAAGAATTATTGTTTACACCATCAACACTATCCTAGTCTTTCAGTGATGGGATTCTTGACTCACAAACCCCCTTCTACCCTTTGTACTCTCTACTCTCATTTTTTCATGTTAACAGACCTCCAAGACTGAAGCAAATCAACCTTTGTGTATACAGTTACTCGTGTGAAGCTCATATCAAGCAAAAAATGGCAATAATAGCTGAAAAATCAGCAAAAAGGGTGCATTAGTTTTCAAGTCAATAGCTACCCAGTGAACCATCTGCTCCCAATATTGATCAGTACCACTGAAGGACAAGGCAGTGCAGAGTGAAACTACCCAGAGGAACAACCTCGTCTATCTGCATCCTCTCTAAGACTCATGTCCAACAAACTGTTCGGTCTCGGGCAGTTCCTCACTTCATGGGGATTACTGGGAGAAATCTTGCAGAGGCACAGGCTGCAAGGAAAAGGGATGTCACCTTTTCTCAGAATGTTCAAATTCCTGAAGAAATCATGACAGCAGCAGGAAGGAAAGGAGGGAAAGAACAAGAAGCAAGATGTCTCTATGGGAGCACTAACACAAACACAGAAGTTTGTCTGTCCTCGCAATCAACAGAATGTGTGCACAGGAAAGGAAGAAGTCTCTGCTCGACAGGCAGCCAGGACTGCTGGTTAGCCACACTGATCCTTTCCGACATCCTTAGCTAAACCAGAGCAAGCCACTCTTCTCACCAAGGGCTGGGAAGACACCACTCACTCTCTCACTCCCGAACATCACAGCAGGAATAAGGACTACCAGCTGGCAAACTGAAGCCGGTCAAACTTGGTTGCTAAATTTAAGCAATCACACAACAGGCCATAACTGACCGGAGCAGCATGACAGCCCTTTAGATCCACATAAATCTCTGCAGGCATTAAAAACCTCAGCAGATCTTCGCAACACAAAACTATGCCAGAACCAAGGGCACTGCTGGCTCTCCTCAGCAAACACATCTACAAAGACCTTGACGTGGCGTGGACATGCATCCTCCCAGCAGCTGCCCATAGAGGGACCCGTGTTGCTTCCCCCACAGCCAATACATAGAGAAACTCACCACCCATAAGCTACTACTCAGTATCAAAGCCCTATTAAGGTTGCTAAGTGACAACAAAGTAGTGTGATCTTGCACCATTTGCAAACCCCAACCATTTAAAGGCAAGGAAATGAATGGTTCAGATGATCATAAATCTCACACTGCTCATCTAACAAGCAAATAAATTCTCATCAAGCGTAAAACCTTGCCAAATCCATTACAATAACGTTAACTCTCCTAGGACTACAGCTTGAGGTTTTGATATTGTGCTTTCTGTAGCTAAGCGGTGAAATATTCCTAAAGAGGAACATTAGCCAAATGAAAAACTTAGTTGGAAAAAAAAATATTTGCTCTTTCTTCATAATTGTGCAATATATCAGGATAATTCCCACACAGTAAAAGTTTTACAAGTCAACTACATTCTGACTTCGTGTACGAATTTTTTATGGCCCACATCCAATGAGCACTTAAATGCTGGCTTAATTTTAATATGTAATTAATCATACAAAAGTGTACAGGACAAGTGTTTCAGTATGTGCTTAAATGTTTTACTAGAATAAATCTCTTATTTAATTTTAAATAGCATCTAATGCAGTGGTCTTATTTTTAGCGTATCAATGAAATAATATTTATTTTGGGTCAGCATTAAGCTTGTTTGCTGTGATAAATGCAATGTTTACATTAAGAAAGAATGAGGTTTCTTTTTGTTATGATGTGAAGGATTTAATTTATGGATGCCCCCAAGCTAGGCTTTTTTTTGCCATTGCTAGCAAATTCAGAGTTGTGGCTTGAACATACTTTAATACAGCTACAGTTATCGCATTGTTATTTAGTTGCCAGTTCTCAGGTTTTTGAAAAAATATTTTGGAGAATGCAACTTACTTTTTGGAGGCAGGAGGTGAAAGGATAAAACAATAATGTAAGAACATGGACAGTACAAAGCTGAAAGAAAGAGTTCTCTCTCTTCATAAAAAACAAGGTTCAGGTATCAAAGTATAAAACTGAAAAAAATGAACAATGCTAGGCATGTGGTCAATAACTTTATAACATCACATCCACCTACACTACAAATAACTATAAAGAATCTCAAAAACTTAATGGTCAACCACAACAAACTACTGGTCTTGTGGTTCCTCTGCAAGTGAGCTACTGAACTATCTTCATAAGATACCAAACTATGTCTTAAATTATCCCTATCACAGGAAAACATCCAAAACATCAGAATGACTAAAGAAGCCTTCTTTCAGTCCCAAAACTCCATATTCTGAGCCTCAGTGAAACCCCACACATTACCTTCTTGCTAAGCTTAGATTATGAGGTCTCCAGACTATGTATGTTGGTTTATAGACTCCTTACCAGAAAAATGGTTGATCAAAGAAAATAACAGTAACACTGCATTTTAAAAAAAAAAAAAAAACCAAACCAAAAAAACCCCCAGCATTTTGGAGTGTTCCAGAGGAAGAACATTGGTCTAAGGTGCCTTTTTTGTCTTCAGCTAGTCAAGACGATTCAGTACTTCCCTTTAAAGGCTTTGTGATAGACAGATAGACTATTCTTTTGATCACTACTTCAATTACAAAATCACTGTAATTCTACATATTCTGCTACAGATATCCAAACTAACTTGGCTAGTCCAGCTAGTCATACAGCAGTCATACAGCAGTCATACAGCAGTCATACAGCAGTCATACAGCAGTCATACAGCAGTCATACAGCAGTCATACAGCAGTCATACAGCAGTCATACAGCAGTCTTGCATCTTAGATTCTGATGTAACTGCTGGAAACGATTCATAGTGTCAGCAAATTATCTATATAGCCTTACATGGATAAAGACCAAGCTATAACATAGTCCTTTTCTGAGCTCTGGCATGGCTGTTATGCATCTTCTGTACTGTGAGCATGAAGTTCACAAGATAAGACATCTCAGAAAGGGATTCCCAGTTGTCATTTATTCTTGAATTAATCTCTTCTTGTGCTTCTTAAGAAAACAAAAATTCTCTCTAAACTACACAATAAGCTCAATGTGTTTCACCCGATCTTTTTGTCACAAATGCATTCCCCAGCTCCTCGGAACAAAGCACAAAACAATCAAAATCTCTTACATTAAAGATGAGAGTGGAGGTATAATTCATGTTGTCATTCAATATAAAATAGCATTAATCCTTTAAAGATTCTAGAAAGGAAGGAAAAAAAGGCAACATTTTTCATTGAAGACCTGCTTGCAAATATCTACTGAAAAAGGTTACAAGCTCATCTTTCTGGTACTCGATTATACCAATTTAAGGTTCCCCAATACATGCATCACTAAAATGCCTTAGAAGATTTCACTTCAGTTTTATACAAACGTGTCAGAATTTGGAGTGGTAATGACCACTGTCCTTAAATAGTGTAACTCTATCCACTCTAGCCCTACTCACTTCCTGGTAGCACGTTCAGACATTTTTAACTTTCCCAAACTATCATGTCTTCAGCTGAAATTTTCCATTAATGGACCTTTTTTCGAAAGTTTAAGTAGAGATACAGCACGTATGAGCAGCAACAAACATTGCACACCTTTTCATGCTAAAATCTGGTTTCCTTCATCCAGGCATAATCTAGAACTGAATAATATATATATGTATATGAAACCTTAAATATATTGCTTTGTGCATAGGCATGTTTGTCTGCATGTATCAAGAACATACACTGACGAACTGATTCTAAATATTTCACTTTAAAAATAAGTTAAAGTCCCCAAGATCAGGGGAGGGAATAAAATTTGTCAGATTTTACAACAGTTGTGTAACATTTGGCCTAACAGTGGTGAAACATTTTACTAAGGATGGACATACAATTACAACTAATTTAACTGTAGAGCGAAAATGATGGAAAACATGAATACTGAAGACAAATATCCTGCAGCACTCTTCAATCTCTGTGGACACTGCCAGGTGCCAAGACCTTGAGGACGATATGCACTTGGTCGCTTTAGTTCTGCCCTATGCTGTCTAAACACAACGATAAAGTTTAACGACACTACACATGCTACTGCAGTTGTAGAATGAATTGCAAATTACAACTCATTTTGAAGCAGTGCAGATTCATACAATCCTCATGCACATAAAGGATCCCCATTAGGGTTAACTTTGTTACTGCAGCATTTTCCTGAAAACTTTTGGTACATAAAAATCACATTTCCTTAACCAGAAAGGAATCAGCCACCACATAGCTGAACAAATCGGGAACTATCAAAGCTAGATTACACTGCAGAGAATCAAGCTCATGAAGTCTAACGCCAGTATCAACCACAGCACTTTACATCTAGGTGAATTAACAAGCTATGGTAATCAGAAAGAAATGTATATCAGAAATAAACAGGAAGTAACTACTGGGACCTGGCACTGTCATTATGCCACCATATGGAAGAGGTTAGTAACTTTCTGAAGGCTCCCGAAATGGCTGGTGTTATCCACTAAGGCCAATAAAAACACAGTGGGGAATTTAATTAATTTACTTTTATTACTCCATAATGATTTAAGATCTCTAAATATTAAGAGCTCAGATAATTCTAGTAACAACTCTTGCCATTTAACTAAACAACACTGTATCATCTCCACTAATTGTAACACACTCGGGTTTCTGAACATCTCCCATGTTACAGCAATTTCATTACTAACACAAACCACCGGTGGTGAAGGAGAAGAAAAAAAAACATTCTCCCAGACATATCACAAGTGTATTTATCTCGCTCAATACACCGTATTTTCTTGCATTTCCTGATTTATACTTTCTGCTCCAGAACGTCTGCTTCACCCAAAAATAAACACAGGCCAGATAGCCAATCACAGATTTGAGAGCAAAACACATACCCAGCAGAGCTTCCCATTAACTGCACATAGACCCATTAAAGTAGGAAGCCAGGTCAGCGATGAAAGTGCTATTCTTTTTGGCAGACAGTATTCAAGACAAGAGCAAGAACTAAAACTCTGCTCATCTGATGACTCTAATTCCCACTATCCAGGAACCATTTCATTTATTAATACTGTGTTCAGCCCCAAGATGAACAGAATTTAAAGAGAAAAAACGTCAGCTCTAATTTGAACCTTCTTTTCTTGACAGATTCCAGCTATAAAGAATGGAAGCAAGAGCATCTTTTTAAGGAATGTACTTGGCACTAGGGTGATTAAAGAAACTAGAAGCCACCTGATGACAGGCAGAGTTTTCAGGCTGCAGCCCCAAGAACTGAAGTAATCTGTTTCATTTAAGGAAGGCACCAATGCTGCCTGTCATAACCAGCATCTTTAAGAAGCCAAGTTTAATGCAGACGCATGGAGAACTTCCACACCTTCAATCCCCAATATAACATTGTTTGTACATCATCATATATACTCCTCCAAAACTGACTACAGTTTTCCCAAGACCTCATAAAAACAAAATGTATATTCCAAAAATGTTTTTTACTGAGATACTTTTTATGTACTAAATATTTTGGTCTTCCAGAGTGGGAGGAAAATGACATGATGAAGTCAAAACTGCTCAAACTTTACAGGGTACCTGCCACCTGTTTATTCCTTTGCATTTCCTTCAGGGAACACATACGAGCTGCACAGATGCCACAGCTCCCAGGATGAGGTTTAAAGATGCTGGCTTTAATCTCACAAAAGTGGTAACTAATTTTGGTCCTGACTCCCCTAGAGATGCGTACTGCTACAGCGTTGCTCTATAATCAAGCACAGAGCTTGAGCAAACAGCTCCTAGATACAAACAAGATGTTGGCCCAAAGAGTAGCTTAGTCCTCCGCACCACCTTTTCTCTCCTCAGGTTTGCAGACACCAAAACACGCACATCTTCAAGTTTTCTGTTTGGGGAAGTTAATAATGGTCCTGTTTTGACACACACATGCCTTTAAAGTACTCTAAAAAAGTGAGGAATACATATGCTTAAACTAAAAATACTCCCATAATACAAATTATATAAATGTTTGGCCCTATCATCCATCCATTTTTTGTAGCAATTTACTGTAAAAGTAGTTCCACTGAAGTCAAGCGAGCAGTTTACAGAGGAAGCTGCTATTCAACATGGACAAGCTATGGTAAACTGGACAACAGACTTCTAAGTAGAACTGTGAGCATATGATTACCGTATCACAAACAAGCAATGAACTTCAATGTAATTACAGCTGCCAATACAGTATTCTTTCTTTTCATTTTCTCATTCTGTTTTTCATCCTTGCCCTTGGCCAAATAATTAATTGCATTTAGGAAGAAGGCAGCAAAGCTTAAAAACTCCCTTTGGGTACTACAGGTGTTAGAAATCTTTAGACTTATGTCTGTGCTAGCAAAAGGGGTTTGCTCTTACACATGCATTTCCTAAATCTTATTATACACACGTTAAAAAAAAAATCTACTCCTGAATGATTCTATCTGCAAAGTATCACCATATGGTAGCTTTCACAAATGATCAACTGTACCAAAACATCTAAAAATAATATCTTCCTTAAGTAAAATAAAAACAATTACCAGCAGAGACTTTTGGGTATCGTTCTGAGCTAAGGAATCAATACCACGTTGCTGAAATGCTTCAAGTAAGTATATAAGCAACCTCCAGAGAAAAATAGCAGAGCATTAAATGGCCCGCAAGCATCAATGATAAATGTAATATACATGGTTTCGGTTCTTTCAAAAGTCTATTCTTAGCTGGTAAGACAAACTCAATCCATTTAATTAAAACCTCAGCTTACAAACACATTCACCAAGTAAGTGAAGCTTAACAAATCTAATTTGAATGAAAGGGACTAGCTGGGTAAAAGAGCAGCTCCCTGATGTTCCTTGCTCTAGTGGTTTCATGTAACCACTGATCACCAACTACTACAACAGCAAACATACAACACCCTTAAACTAAAAGGGAGTTGTCTGTCTAAATATAGCTACTTTTAAATAATGCATCATGAGTTATAAAATAAAGTGCTACTGAATTATTTAGCATGGGTTTCATATTTAACAAAGATATATCACTTTTAATTAAAGGGAAAGAAAGATGTTTTTATTCAGGATTGCATATCATTGTAAATTGCAACCAGTAAAGCAACATTTTATGACCCCAATTATGTCAGCCGTCAGCTTTTCCTATATATATCTGATTCACAGAAATAGAACTGAGGCACACACTAACATAAGCAAAAGTATCACTTGTAGAGCTGTCTTAGAACTTCAGGCGATCCCAGCTTTGCATCCATTCACAGCCCTCAGACACAGAATATCCCACCAACCTGTAACAGTTGGTAAGAACTGGCAGGGATCCCACGCTCACAAACCTGTTTCAGTAACACTCATAATCCGTGTGTTTTCCTTAAGCAAGTATCAACCTCTAGGAGACCAAACCGTTGAATACACTTAACACCACTACACCTAATAAAGCAGCATGTTCTGTCACTTTTAAAATGTCTTGAAGACCGTCACACAGAAGAAGGCAGAAAGTCTGTGTAGGACTATGTTTTTGACACGATGCAATAGTTGTACACTATTTATATAGTGACCCTTTAGCCAGGACTAACATCTGCAAATGCAAAATTAACATTTAGCAAGAAAATGGCACGACATGTAATGTTTAGGAGGTTTCAGGGAAAAATTGCTTTCCACCTTGCATAATGGAAAAATGCTACTGTTTAAAGGTGGTTGCCTTTTAGATGTAGTGTGTGAAGCAGAAGCCCAAGGAGAGAACAGCACCAATGTGACAGGACTCCACAAACAGCTCCTTACTAACTTTAATGGGTGCTCTGTAAAGGAATCACCGCCACATGACCTATTGTGCAGAAAACAAAATGTAAGTGTGATCTGCCTGGGCCTGCACGGAGCCACTTCGACCCTGAAACCAGACACTTACAGCAAAAATCCTAATCTTGATGTCACTGCACCCATAAGCTCTCCCAATGAGGTTTTGTGCAGACCCTGTCACTGAGTGTGGACCACACTTTGTAGAAAGTCATGGGATCCTTCTACACAGAAAGTAAGTCCAGTCTCATTATTTTGATACTTTTACATGCATGCTTGTTGAAGTTCACTTTACAGGAGAAAAATGTGACGTAAATACACCATCCATCAAAAAGTTAATTCCACCAGGATGACCTGGGCAGCCCGAGCCAGCCAAAAACCTGCATTAACCTGAAATTCTGACAGCTGCTCTACGTATCCAGCCCCACGAGCGAAGATGTACAGAAGTTTGCTCCTGTCCCGCGAGATGCCTTTCAAACTGGAAGCCGCGTTTCTCTCCTTCGCGGCACTCGCGCTGCTAAGCGGGAGCCCGATGTGCCACCGCGGGCTCCCTGCCTGCCGCTCCGGCGGAGCGCACGGCCACGGCCCCCCGGGAGCACGGCTGAAGAGACGGGGGCAGCGGGAGCGAGAAGGAAAGTTAGTGAGGAAGGGGTCGCTGAAACAGCCAATCCGCGTTGTGGGGGGGGACAGGGCGGCATCCTCGCGGCAGAGGTGCCCGCCGCCGAGGAAGAGGAGCCGGAGGGAGGTAGTCCGTCGCTTCCCCCACACCCAGGACGCCAGGCAGGGCAGGGCGGCTGCCGGCCGCCGGGGCAGGCGGCTTCCCCTCCGGCCTCGCGGAACCCCGCCGCCCCGGGGGGCTCTTCCTGCCAGCCGGGGACAGATGTGGACGCAACAGCTGGACAAGGAGGAGGGGTGGGAGGGAAGGAAGGAAGAGGCACGGCTGGCTCACACACACATACCCCGCCGCCGCCGCTCCCGGGGATGCGGACGGGATGCAGCGGCCGCCCCCGGCTCCAGGCTGGCCCCGCTGTAGGACAGGGATGGAGAAACTTGCCCCAGAGGCAGCGGAGCTCGCCGGCTCCTGCCCCTCTTACCTTGCTGCGGATCTGGCCCGAGGTGGACACTTTCCGGATGAGTTTCTGGGGGCCCTCGTGCTCCCCTTCGCTGTCCGACGACTCGTCCGCCGGCCCCGCCGCCGCCGCCGGGGGTTGGGGCTGGGGCTGCTGCGGGATCCCGGCGCCGCTCATCCCCGACTCGGCCCCAGCCATCTTCCCGGACTCCTGCCGAGACAGAGCACACGAGCCCGGCTCAGCCAGGGCAGCCGCTGCCGCTCCCCTCCCCGGGGAGGAGGAGGCGCGGCGCGGGAGGGTGGGGAAAGAGGCGGCGCGGGGGGGGAGGGGACGGAGGCGGCGGGGACGGAGCCGGGAGCTGGCGGAGCAGAGCGAACCGCCCGGCCGCCATCTTCCGCCGCCCCCTCTGACGGGGAAGGGCCGCGCGCCCGCCCGGCCCGGCCCCGGCGAGCGCCGCTCCCCACTCGCAGGGGGCCAGGGAGTCGCCACCCGCCAGCAGGCGGAGCCAGGACGGACGGGCCCGGCCCCCTGCGCCCCGGCCGAGGGGCAGCCGGCGGGAGCGGCCGCCGGCTCCAGGGGGCGCCGAGCGGCGGCGGGTGCCGCTGCCGCCTCGCCGGCCGGGTCGCCTCGGAGGCGGGTGGCCGCGCCGCAGGTGAGCGCCGAGGTGGCGGGGTGAGTCCGAGGTGCGAAACAGGCGAAGGCGAGTAGGGAGGGTCCCCGGCGCCCCCCGCACCTGCCCGGGAGTCCCCGCTTGGGCAGATCCTCCATGGTTCGGAAGGTGGGCGAAGCACAGCCAGAGTGCGGCTCCCCCGGTACCTGAGCACCTTCCGTTCACAGCCGTCACTAAACACCACCGAGTGGCTTATAAACGAGGTGACCGTCACTGGGAAGTGGAAAGCCAAGGCTTAAACGTTTCACGGCAGCACAGCGAAACTGCCCGGCTCGGAAGGCGCGTGGCCTTCGGCCGTGCTGTCCGGTCACCGCTGAGGACTGTGTTGGTCGCCCTCGGGAGCACAGGGTGTCGGTTTGGGACTGGATGGACGGCATCTAATGCCAATGGGTTTCTTGTCTATGTTTCCAACCAGTCAATCCTATGGTATCCTTCAGCGTCAAAAGCATTGGACAGTTTTGGCAAATGCATGTATTGCTTTCCGGTTGTTCTCTCCTATTAGTTTAATTTTCTTACTATTCATTTTTGTCTTTGTAAAAGAGGAGCCTTTACTTCTGGGGAAAGAAAGGGACAGTTTTCCCTTTTAATCTCGCATCTGGCAGCTCACACCATCCTGAAATGTCACCACATGTTCTGAATTGTGGGACTTCAAAATTACTGTGGCTTGTATGTAGTCAGTGTTCAAAATAAGCACTTAAATCACAGCAATACTAAATAAAACACACAACTCCTAGCTGCATGGACTGGATTAAACATAAGAAAGCAATCAATACTTGTGGCTTCTATAGTCCCACAATTCTATTTATATTTCTAGAAAGAAAACTGACATCTCTTGCCACAGTACCTAAATACAAAGCAGTTAATGAGAAACAAAACCCCATAATGTACAACCTATCCTACCCTGCAAACACCTTGCCACAATCTTCATTTCTTTGACCATTTCTTTTATTGGGACTCCTATTCATAGTAGGGAAAATTGAATATTTCCATGAAGCGTTGCAGGTCTTGTGGCTTAGTTCTGTGTTAATGTACCAGGTACCTCAAATGCGATTCTACTAACCCCCTCCATGTATGATCACTTGTATTAAGTTACATTTTAAAAATTGCCAAAAGTTACATGAAGAAAATGTCAAAACGTCTACTAAGTTACATTTTAAAGGTATTTTCTTTGTTTTACTTACACTCCCTATGAGAATAATAATAGGGCCTAAATCCTACCATTAATACCACATCTCAAAGTAGATTAAGTTCTCATATAGTCCTTTTCCTTACAGGCTGATTGTGAAACTAAGGGATGATTCTGTCTTGTCTCACTCTTCACCTGAGAGGGAGTTCTTTTTCAAAAACACGGGATGAAACTTGGGCAAGTGCAAGTATGTACTGCTCTCAGTGAATTAATTTAAGGCACGGCTAGCAAGAAAGATGGATTAAGAGCAATGCTTTTGGACGCTTGTTCTTTTCACCCTCCTTCCTTCCTTTATTCCGCCTTAATTTTAGGAATAGCAAAGTTATGCCAGAACACGTCTCACTGCCGTTTCTTGAGTCTCTTGAAGGTAAATGACAATGGACCATTGCAAGAGGACAGGACAGAGTTCGCTAATTAATGCTAACATGTATCACACGTAATTTGGACTGTGATTTGAGGAACACTTAGTGCTAACTACGCCAGCAAGACTGACTAACTCCCTTTATTTCTGAATTAAACAGCGCTAGCTAAACAACACTAGTTGCTGGTAGATTTGTTCCCATACTAAAAAAGCATTCAAAATACCGGTGCATGTGACTGCTGTGTATTTGTATCACAGGACTGGGATCTTGTGCAAAGTTACATGCAAACCTGTTTACAAGTAGACATTTGACCCACGGAGAATACCTTTCCAAATTCAGTTGAAAAGGAGAGATGAGACAGTGAGGAGGAAAGGCACGAGGAGAGCGTATTACTCAAGTGTGTAATTTGGGATTAGGGTGTTTGAACTTGGGGAGATCGTCAAGTTGACTCTATTGATGACCCCAAATTTGTGCCTGTGGATGTTTAGGTTTTTTTAATAAAAAATTTGGTTGCTTGTTCCTTACACATTTAGACCTCAGTCCTAAAAACAGTAGGTGGTTAGAGTGTTATTTCAAAAGCAGCCTTCAGTTGAAGTTCTGGAATAATAAACACACAGCACCAGTATCTTTAAGAGCAAGACACGACTCTGGTTTGTTTTCAAACTGCTTTCACAATTGGTTACACTGCAAGCTAATTTAAAAACTTGTCATGAATCTTATAAAACATTGGACCACTTAGCAATGGATGTAAACACACTGTTTCATTATTACTAGATGGAAAAATAGAAACAAGTTAATCATTTGATTTTAAAATATAACAGCTCCCATGACATCCGGTGACTACTACAAAGCTGGCAGAGGAGTTGGAGATCTTCTTAGGTATCTCTATAGCCAGCTCAGACTTCCTTCACTAAATCTTATCTCAAATACATAAAAGCTGGTAAAAGACCATCTGTAGGAGAAATGGACAATAAATACAATTCTTCAACTTCTGTTCACTTTCAGAGCTTAACTACCAGCCCCAGCTTCTGCGCACTTTCTGCACCGTGCAGAGGGCATCATGCATGGCTACCTGTTGTGATCTTCCTCACTTCTGACTGCCCAAACACAAAAATTGTGTTACAAGGAGAGAATGCACCAGCCTTTTGCTTCCAAACAAGTCTCTTTCATCATATCATGATAATCTTAAGAGTACTAGGAAAAAAAGTACTAGGAATGTTCTCTCTTAAGGTCACTTAATGTCAAGATTTTAGTAGTGATAACCTAAATCTGCAGATGATAGGAAATGTCCCGCAAGTACAGTTCAATGACTATATGGTTTCTGCGAAGTATGTAGTGGAATCCGTGAAAATACAGGCTCTAAAATCCACAGTCACCTAATGTTTTCAGAGTTCTTCAAAATGGAGAAACCAAGCAAGTGTTAAGCGTTGCAAGTACCAGGGTTATTCATTCATGTTAGCACAGAAAGTTGTTTCTACAAACACCCTGTCCATGCACAAAGACAGTTTTAAAGATCTCACCATTTCCACTTGTTCTTCTTTTCAGAGGCGTTAAGAGATAATCAGGTCCAGTTCCAGCCTTTACCCAGGTAAGGCTGCCTAAGCCATGAAACTTCACCTCAATAAGGACTGCCAACTTGACTTCCATCCCTTCATCTTACAGCTGAAAGTCTCCCAGCTCTGATGTCAGACTCAATATGAGAAATATTGAATAGTGCATTTCAGCTCGGTGAATACATTGGTGAACACTGGGAACGCAAATGGTACCACTAGACTTCTGCAAGCCAGCCTCTTGAAGAATATGGGGCTATATACAGCCACTAAAAACACATAGAGTATTTGCATGTGCTGTGTCTTCCACTCAACTTCACACTTCTTAGTAATTGCCTTAAATTTCCTAACTGAAGCGTAAAGAAAGGTTGGCTTTTAAAGGGAGATGCTCAACTGATACAAAACAGCTCTGCTGACATCATTTGTGCTACGGCAATTGGTATCAGCTGATGATCCGCCCTTTATATTCATAGAATCCCAAACTGCTGGGTACATGTATGCACTGGGAGAACGTTTTAACTCAACTACATCCAGTCCTGATAATAGAATATGTGTCACTAAAATGCATATGCAATGTAGAAGAAAATCCAAATACACACGCACTCCAGATGCACTGGAGATTATAGTTTATAATGCAGATTAATGCATTATTTGATTTCAGGAACATAAATTATTCCAGCTCTAATATTTATTCCCTTTGCAACAAGCGAGGTTACCTCTTCTTCTCTAGGTCATTTTGGCATCTCTAAACTGAAGGGTAATACTTCCTTTTCCTCCACCTCAAAAGTTTTTCTGAGGGGATGTTGGTGAATAGCGGTATATGTGTCAGGTTAACAATCCATTATTCATCAAGTTTAAAAGATTTTCTCGAACCTTTCCTAATTTTGGTTGTTGGTGATAACTGTAGTTTTTAACTGGGCTCCCCTCACTGAGCAAATTAATTTCAGACTCTGCAGATCAATTTAGCAATGTTATTCTTTCTTGGCTTCCCTAATCACCAAAGGGGAAGCCAACATATAACAAAATCTATGCATACCACCCCTAAAGAGAGTAACTACATCACTCCTGGCTGTTTCAGGAGTAGCCAACACAATCCTGTAACCTGTAGGTTACCAAAACGTGTTGTATGCATGCTTCAGAGTGAAAAGGTATAAACCAGTGGAGGTCATCACAATAAAGAGTTGCTTTGTCAGTGTGTTAGGACCTATCTATGCATTTCAAGGGAAAGGTAAAGTCAAGACTCAGGTCTCATATAAAATACAGAAGTCAGGTCTAGAACTTTGTAAGACATATATTATGTATATTTTGAGTGCAAAGCCACAAAGTCTTTCCTGGAAGAATGCAGGATGAGCCTTACATTTTCTGTTTCTTTTATTTAGCTCCATCATGAAGGGTCTAACACAACTCTTACTGGAGTCAGGAAGAGGTTTTCCATTCAAAAGTGAGGTGTAAATTAAGGATTTTACGGAAATTTGAAATTGCACACAGACAAGTCCAACCCTGACAGGCAAAGGAGAAGTTGTGGCTTCATTTGATGTCCATCCCTTATTTCTCAGAACAGCTATAGGAATAGCACTTCCCAGTGACTTCTGACATTTTGAATAGATAATTAACTTGCACAGATTCAAAATCTGCAATAAATACCTATCCTGATGCTCTTTTTCTGTGTTTTTTTTAGAGCGAGGGAGAGGTCTGGGCATTTGATTTTCCCTTCATTGTGCAGTTCTTCACCTAAATCTCCCTTTGCCCCCATTATAATAAAAAGCCTGCTTACGAGCATATACCAAGAAGAACAATGTGGCTTTTGCTACAAAGACTATGTATTTTACCAGCAGGTTACCAGGTAATGGATTGAGTGGTTTCGCTGAAATTAGAGTCTTGTAAAGGAAATGAGTGCAGTGGTTAACCTTAAAACTGCATTCATGGATGTACTCTTTAACAAATAGAGCTATGAAATGATAAACATGACCCAAATCCTGGCCCTTACTGGGGGAGGGGGAAATGGAGAAGGAAGGGGGAAAAAAAAAAAAAAAAAAAAAAAGATGTGCTCCTTGTTTATCTGAGCCCTGCAGACAGAAGGAAACAGATTTGAATGCTTCACTCAGGACTCTGCATTTCCAAGTGGAGGGGCTGCAATCCATCCGCCTCCCGAGTTGCAGCTGAGTTTCAGATGACAGCAGCCAATTTAAATGCTGCTGTTTAATAGGGTAACACATTCATGGGAGTCAGCTTTGCCACCTTACTCCCACGATGTCTTTATCTCTCCAGGCAAAAATCTCGGGTTTCCCTTGCGTGATCCTTTCAGTGTCAGCTCCATGTTACCAGAACAGGCATACAGCTGTTTTCCCTATCACAGCTGCATCTCCGGCAGTAGCTTCGGGGCTTGAGGACTGCAGAGGGATGTTCAACTTCACAACAAAAATTAGGCTAGTAAAAATGTATTTGAGAGGGCTACAAATCCTAACAGGGATGGGACTGAACTTAGTTCACCGTGGGCGTCTTCAGGGCTGGGCTGCTGCTTTCCTGGGAGCAAGCACACTAAGCCAGGCGAAGTGTGGCTCTCCCCCAGCTGCTCTTTAAAACTTGGTTTACAAGTAAAACCAGGGGCCCTGGACCAATACAACAAGTTAGGGAAACATGGCACAGCCATCTAAAGGGGAGCTTGGGAATGCCACGGATCTGTGCTCTGCATCGCCTCACCAAGTTCAGGGCCAGAGCCAGGCTAGCCTTGACCTCTCAGATAGCCTGAAATCTCCCAAGCAGCTACCCAAAACCTATTTTTAGCCCTCCCTGCCTGATGTGTGTGTATGTGTGTGTTCGCACAATGGAGAAAAGCCCAAGAGCGGGACCAGACGGCCCTGAAAAGGGAAATCTGATTTTATCGCCTGCTGAGGATGCCGGTGACATGATTTCCTTCAGTTGGAAGGAGGGTCTCTGAGTTGCTTAAACAAACCACAAAGCCACCGCACCACAGCTTTCCTCCCGGCCAGTTTGGGCACTCCCCTGCCTTCACAGCACCCAAAAGGCTCACACTTTCCCCGCACCCCACAAAGCAGGGTGGCAGCGGAGTACCCCAGCCTTGGCTCGCTTTGCCGCCGTGACCGGAGCAATTCCCAGCCCGGCTACAGAAGAAGGTGGGGGGGTGGGGGGCGGGGGTAAGTCTCTCTTTCTGGAAGCTGCCTCTCAACGCTGGACACGTTGCTTTTGCTCTGCTAAAAGAAGGCATTTAACGATACCAACATCCAAACCCCCCAGCAAAGTTGGAGGCGAGGCTCTCGCTGCTAATCCCGGTCTTTCCACCCGGGCAGTGAAACTCAGAACGGGCAATGAACTCCCCGTCCCCCGGAGCGACTAGCCCGGCAGCAAATGGCCGGACACGGCGTGGGCGAAAGGTTCACCCCCACCCCACCCCCGTCCCCGCGGGGAGAAGACGAGAGCCGGCGGCCGGACTCTGGCGCGGAGCGGGGTAGGAAGAAGGGGAGATGGGGGGTGAGCGCACCGATGACAGCCCGACCCCCCCACCCGGCTGAACAATACAGGCAGGAAAAAAGGGTAAGAAATGCCTGTGCAACTGCCAGGCACGCATGTACCTACCAGTTCCTCCCAGGCGGGGCTGCGGGCGCTATAGGAAGGGTACACATGCTCCTCCATCACCCCGCAGCAGGTCCCCTACCTCCGCGGGGAGAGCGCCGACGGGCAGCGGAGCAGGTTACGCCGGGCTGCGCCTCCCTCCTGTCGCTGCCCCTCCGCCAGTCGGCAGCGCCTCCCCAGTGCTGCTCTTCCTTCCCACCCCGGCCCCGCTCCTCCCTTTTTCTCCCCCGACCCCCTCCAGGCCCCCTCCTCCCTCCCCGCCCGGCTCTTCTCCCTCCCACGGCCACCGGGCTCAGCCCCGGTTCCCGGGGGAGCCGGCCTGCAGCTGCCGCGCCGCTCACATCATCACCGCCGCCGTGTCCTCCGGTGCACGGCGCGGAGCCCGCCCCCGCCGCCACCTGCCCGCCCGCGGCGCCGCCCCGGGGGCTCCCCGGGCACCGTGCACACCCGCCTCCTCTCCCCGCCCCGGGAAACCCAACGGATTACGGGCAAATCGCCTTGGGCATAAGCCGGTTTACAGCCCCTTCGGCTGTCGGCGTCGCTGCGGGACTGGCGGGCGAGGATTCTCCACGCGGCGAGGGGGGTAATGCCCCCTCAGTGCGTCGAGAGCTGCTCTTGCACGCCGGGATTAAGCCTCCTTCCCTCTCCCCCGGCCCGGTCCGGCTCGGTGCGGAGCCGGAGAGCGCGGTCTGCGGCCCCGACGGGACCCGCTGGGTGTCCCGGGGCGACCTGGGGGGAGCGCGCAGCGTTGCCCCTCGCACCGCTTTGCTGCGAGCCAAGCCCTCTCTGGGTGCCAGGAGGCGTCGAGGTCACGGTCCTAGTGCTGAGGCACCCGTCTCTCCAGCAGCAAGGTTCTGAGAGCGACCTACCGCGCTTTTAACCTCTTTGGGCAGCCTTTTTCTCTCACAGAGGCGCCAGTGGGTCCCACACGTACCTTAAGACAAGCAGGAACTGGGACACGGCATAGCCGCTGTGGAAAAGACAGCACAGATGCATAGGACATGTCTGACACAGGGTGCCTTCCATTTCCAGGGTCACCACGCCTGCCTTAAGGAGTGGCAGGATTTCTGTGCCCTCCATCACACCTTTTATTAATACACAGTGTGTATACTTCAGCCTTCTCAGTTTACTAGTTACCAGCATACCCTTGAACACCAGCCAGCGTCTTAGGATTCTTCAAGTGGATGTTGAATCTCCTACAAATTCAACACTTTCATTCATTTGTTTCTCCCTGTTGTGGCAGAATAGTGGGATACGTGAACGAGTAGGACTAAAGGAGAGAGAAAATGAAGCTCAGTCACCATCCAAAGTAGTAGTGTTCTTCGCCCCAGTTCTTCTGTATTCATTTCAGCCTGCCCTTTCGAATTTGCGGCTATCGTGCTTGATTACAAAAAGTAATCTCTGGGTTACCTGCTTGATAACTGCAAACATCAGAAAAGGAGTTGGATTTCACAAGAAAGAAGAAAGGAATTTGTATTTATAACAGTTTTATTTAAAGAGGTATTCATTTTCTTCATGTTTTAAAGCTTTTTCATACCAAAAAATGGCACGCTGCCACCTAAGCTTCAGCTTTTGCGAAATACATCAGCAATTTACAAAAAGCAGCACTACTGCTGGAAAAAGGTGAAGCCTTACCTATGCATTTAACTGAGCCTATAGAAGAACCCCATGAAGTTAAGATGGTGAGCCCCTAAGCCAGGCCCAAAGAAGTGCCACAGTGGTATAGCTCATTTCAGGAACTGAAATTGCTGCATTTCGTCAAGCAGTAGAAAAAGGAACTATTTTTGTTGGTAATATGTTTATCAGCGGTTTGTTGATGAACTGCTTTGATGGTAAGAGTGTAACCTCAGAAGGAAGCAAACAAGATGACTTAGAGCATTTTGTTTTTTGGAGGGCAGCTTTCTACAGCTGATGGTGAGCAACAGTTGTCCAAGGATGTCTGGTCTCCTTCCCTTTGCCCCCTGAGTGTGAGATACTGCTGAGGAATGTCGTACTATAAATGGCTTTACACCACGAATGAGTGTCAGACTAAGGTTAGTCAGCTCCCCTCCTTTCCTCATGATGTACCAGATGGTTGTTTACACCTCTCAACATCTGGCCTCTTTAGCCTTGGCCATGCTGGGGCTTTGTGGCGAAAGCGGCCTGCCATGAAATATACGTCATGATAGCGCCTTGCATTTCCTTGCTTGCTGAACCACAAAACCTGGACTCTCATATACAGGAACTTTAAGTGACTTGAAGTTCCTTCTTCAGCTCAAGTGCTATACGAACCCTTTTGCGCTCAAATTCAGATTCTTGCTGTGCCTTCAGCCCCGTTTCCTGTTTCATGTGCCCTGAATCTTATATTTGTAACTACATACACAATTACGTTCACTTCATTTCATCCCCCGGAGTTCAAAGTTTGGTTTCCATAAGTGGAAAGCTAGTATAGGCCCCAGAAGATTACAACAACCTACTTAGGTTGAAGGTACGTTTCAAGGTCTTGTTGGGTAAGGAGGACAGACATCAGCCACTGCACAGATCCTGCTAAATGAAACCTGTGCAACGCAGCTTCAGCTCAGCCCTGCCCTTCCAGACTCCTGAATGCCAACTTTAATTTTTCACTTCTTGCTGTGAAGGAGACAGATTTTGGCCCTCGCTGAGGAGCCCTGTGCTGTGTGATTTCTCTGTGTGTGAGCTCTGCTCACCAGGTTGAAGAACAATTTCTGCTGACACCAAGGCTTCTGTGCTGCTTGGCTGAACTGGCTGGAGATCGTGGGCAAAGTATTTTTGTGGAAAATGTAATTCTGACAAAGCCAACATGGAATTTGAGAACAGATGTCAGAATCACAGGATTATTTGTTGTTGTTGTTGTTGTTGTTGTTGTTCAGGGGTGTACTGCCACATTTACAGAGGGGCAAGGGAACTGAAGTCATGCCCGAGGCAAGGATAAGCTTCGTTAGCAACGGGTAGAGGAGCCGTGTGTTAAAACAAGGAGTGAACAACCCTCCTCTTGAGCAGATGGGGACATTCAGTTGGGAGAAGAGCTTACCAGAGGCAGATCTTTGCCGACAGCTTGGGAACAGACAATGATTCTACAAGCTGGTCTACCAAACTGCATCAGAACATCTCCAACACAGCCTGGGGTTTGATTTCATTTCATTCTGATTTTTTTGATTTTGTTCCAAGTCTTGTTGTTTGTTTGGATTGTTTGGTGTTTTTTTGTTCTTTTAAAGTTTTTCCAATTAGTCTAGACATTTGAGGTTGAATTTCTTGGTAGTCTGCTCTATCTACTGTGTTCAAAGATGCCTCATCTCTGTCTCTTCTGTTCCCAGCCCTTAATGACTCAGTGAAAACTGGATCAACAAAGTGAATATTTCTTAGTGACTTTTTTTTTTTACACGAAGCACATTGAAAACAGTAACACATGCCTGTCTTTTCTAAGCAAAATATTTTGGATATATTAGACACTGAAACATACAGATTTTGATTCCAGTGCTGTGCTTAGACATTCACAAGGAAGTCTCCACCTCTTTAAGTGGGGTGGGGGGGTGGGAAGGAACTTCTCATTTTTTTCTCCGAATTTGAAGTAGAAAGACATTAAAAGAATGAGCTTTTTCCCCCATTTTTCTGTATTTTTCCACTGGCATTCCTTTTAGCACATATCATGTAAAGAGTATACACTAATTTTCATTAATTTATGCAAACATGAATCTTCTTTCTTTTCTTGGCACGTTGTATGCAAGCCTAATGTAAGTTCTTCGAGGAATTGTTATTCTTCATTCTCTTCATTGTAAACATGCCAGTTGGCCTTTTTTTTTTTCTCTCTGTTAAATAATTTTGCATAACATTTGAAGGTAATAGTTCATCAACATGGTAGTTCCATAGCTCCTGCCAGAGAGACAGGTAGTAACAACCCACAGTGGGTCATTAAAATGATACATGTTTTAAAAGCAGAGCAAAACGCACATACTTCTCAATCTGGTAACCCTTCATATGGAACTGACATAACAGAATGAGTTAAGAAAAACATTTTAAGAATAAATGCATATTTTTTCTGTTACACTGCATGCAAAATCCTGATAGCTGCCTTGAAACCCACTACTTTCTGTTTGTGAAAGCATCCAAACTATTGTTGAAATTCTGCCTTTCTCCCAGTTTACAGAGCTTGCTGCTTGGGACTGTCTTGCACATAGCAACCTGAGAAATGTTTTTAGCCTACTATGTGCATTCTCTCTTCATTATTATTATTCCTCTCATCACTCTAAGAGCCGCTTCTGCATGTACCTGTGAGAGAAAGGATGCTTTTAAACAATTCCCTGGAGTTTTGGGTTTCACACGGGGGAAATTATTTATGCAGCTGGCAGAAATTTGTCTATTTTCTAAATGAAGAGCTTTAGGAAGAAAGAAATGACAGAAAGAAGAAAGCCTTGGGGAAAAGTGTTTTACTGGAGCAGCAGCAGAGCTGTGGAGGGACAATCTACCAGCCACTTCATTGCCCTTCCACCAGTTTTATTTCCCCTTCTCAGTCTCCCACCCACCCACTGCCAGCATCTCCTGCTTGTTCTGCTGGCATCCGTAACCGCCTCAGCCCCTCCTTCTGAGTGGCAGCATCAGGGGCTAACGGGGCTGAAGTGTATTTTCCCTTATGGACTTCATTCAGAGACATCTGGATGGGGTGTGTTTGTCATCTCATCCCCTTTGACTACCTGACTTGCTGCTGAAGTTGCAACAGGTACCCTGAAAGTCAGCATAAAAATAGTGTGAAAGCACAGATGGCTGGAAGTGGCAATTTCTTAAACTACTGCTAAGCTTCATTAAATGTGCCAGTGCCCCTGGCTGAGGGCATGTACTAATATATTCACTGAAGGATATTGCTGAACCAGATTTAAGCTGGTGTAGCTTGCATGGATGGTTTCATAAAAATACCTTTGGATAGTCAGTCACTCCAACCTCTCGGCCTGAGGCAGTGCCAGCGGTATCCAAACTGTCCTCAACAGGCATTGTCTGTTCAAACCCTGATGACCCAGGCTTTATAGCCTTCCTAGAGGGTGTACCTAAATCATCCCCCATGAGTATGGAGAACCCATGGCATGCCTCTTCAGTGATAACTTTCAGTGTGTTTGGAGACTGTTGTCACACATTTCTACCCTGAACCAGCCCAATTTCATTCTCACCATTGACCTCCCAGCTCACACTTCCAAAGGTGTTCCCTGTGCCTTGCTTGACATGCAATGCCCATTGGGCACCACGCTCCAACTAAGGCCTCACCCTAAGTAACATCAGCTTAGGTCTGTGCAGGTGTGATGAACATGCTCCTCGGTTGATCACCTTGACCATTAATGAGGATATTGAAACCTCCTTCCAGCTTGTATGTGTTCCTTCCGACAGCATGTTGGTGGATCTGTGAGCTCCAGGGAGTATTTCAGCCGAAATGTGGTTGCCTAGGAAAATGTCACATCAGCATCAAAAACTTCAGTAAATTGATGTACATGGCATTTACCCCATCCACAGGCCTGATTTGTTTGACATTATTTGTCCTTGAAAAACCTGTATTCACTACACCTTTCCCTGTTATCTTTTAAGTACTTAAAAAATACAGTTTATTGTTATTCTGGGGAGTACCGAAGTGTATGTGATGGATCAGTAATTCCTGAGTTCCTCCTTTTACTCCTTTTTTAAAGTTTCACTTCATAATACAAGAACTTAACTGATTAAACACAGGATGTATCTTCACCTCATTTCTACATATGAGCCAAATACCTCTAATGAATTTTGCATTTGTGGTTACAGACTTTGGGAAGCCTGGCACAAACTTAAGTTCTGCTTCTTTGAATTCATTCAGACCTTGCAGATGCAATTCTGACAAATAGTTTTTCTAAAAGAGAAAGAGGAATAAATACTAAAGCATAAGGGCTACTGTGATACTTCAAAATCACATATAAATTAATAAATACCTTCTGAAATGCTCAGGACAAAAGTAAACATTTTATTTAAACAATTTCTAAACCACTAAAGGTTTATAATGGCAGAACTGGGGTGGGGAAAAAGAACTTTGCCTCCCTCCTGATGCTTAAAAAGGAGAAAAGAGGTGGCAAAATTATTTGTATGGAAGATGGAAAGAATTTAGCCTACCCAACAACTTGTCACTGAGATGGAGCCTTTCCTGTTATCTTTTTATGTGTTCTACTAAGCACAATATTTAGGAACTTTCCAATTACAGCAAACCAGTATGTAAAATTCCTGTTTTGATCAGTTTTCTTCTTGCAGTCTATCACAATAGGTGTTCAAATAAAAATTAAACCAGATCTTTTTGCCCAAAAAAGGCCTGCTTAATAGAGGAAAGTGAAAGAGACAGACTTATCCCAGTGGAGTTTTTATTGCTTGCACATGTGAAAGGAAGAAGTGACAAGATGTGTGTGAAGTGGTGGGGGAGCATCCCAAATATGTGAGATGGACTCGTGGCTGTGGTCTTGATCTTCTAGAAGATGAGCTAGAGAATACCAAGTCAAATATTGTTAGGGGAAAAAAAAAAAAAATTCACAAGAGTTTGTGGATGTTTTGCTGAAAAACACAGAGCATTTTTTTGGCAAAGCTAGTGAGGTATCTGCTTGCTTTTAAGCACAAGGTTTGTCCCATTTATTTATTTTCCAGCACATGCTGAAAGCACATACTTGCATTGGGTAACCTTGAAAATTGACAGGTTTGAGAAGAGAAATATTTGATCTATACAGAAACCATGAAAGGAAGAGAGATGGCTATGAGAAACTGAGCAGGGAATGAAGGATGTGGCTGTTTACTTTTCTGAGAAGATACATCTTCCTGATAGTAGCAAATAAAATCATAGGATCATAGAACCATAGACTCATAGAATGGTTTGGGTTGGAAAGGACTGTCAAAGGTCATCTAGACCAACAGCCCCATCTCCTCCCTCCCTGCAGTAAGCAGGGACATCTTCAACTAGATCAGGTTTCTCAGAGCCCCACCCAACCTGAGCTGGAATGTTTCCAGCAATGGGGCATCTACCACTGCTCTGGGCAACCTGTGCCAAAGTTTCACCAGCCTCATGGTAAAAAATGTCTTCTGTATATCTAATCTTCCCTATTTTAGTTTAAAACCATTAGTCCTTGTCTTGACGCAACAGGCTTTGCTAAGAAGACTGTCCTGATCTTTCTTGTAGGCCCTTTAAGTACCTGAAGGCTGCAATATTGTCTTCCTGGAGCCTTCTCTTCTCCAGGATGTACAAGCCCAGAGGTGTTCCATCCCACTGATCATTTCTGTGGCCCTCCTCTGCACCCTCTCCAAGAGGTTCATATCTTCTTGTGCTGAGGACTGCAGAGCTGAACACAGTACTCCAGGTGAGGTCTCACCAGAGACGAGTGGCAGGATCACCTCCCTTGACCTGCTGGCCATGCTTCTTTTGATGCAGCCCAGGATATGGTTGGCTTTCTGGGCTGCGAGCATGCATTGTCGGCTCATGTCCAGCCTTTCATCCACCAGATGCCCAAAATAAGTCAGTAACTCCAGAAATACCAATATTAAGTAAAATCCTTCTAGTAATTGAGCCAAGTATAACAAGATTAAATTAATTCTTACTATAATTCCTATGATTTAAATTCAATTATCGCAGGAACAAATTGCTCCACAAAGTTTTTCACAGAGTCTATTAACTTACTTAATGTGGAGTTGAAATTCTGGCCCTGCTTTAATAGTGTTCCCACATTACTTTCAAGGGATTCCATCAGACAGTTTGCATAGCTATTTTTACTTTTTAATAAAGAGAGGATGGCAGATGACTTAGCAGAAAAGAAAAAATATTTTTGACACTTTAACCTTGTTTAAGTTGTATTTCTAATATAAAGAAAGAGTCTCAATCCATGAAAAGCCATAGTGTAATGGAGAGCTCCAAATTAACATTGGCTGGACATAGCCAAACCTAGTTTTGATAAATGAAAAAGTAAGCAAAAGGGACATTTCTGTGTATTTTAGATTAATAAAGCTGAAATGTACCAGGGTGAATATTATAAATACTACTATTGAATACTCATGTTAAAAATAATATGTTCTGAAGTTGACCGTCATCTTACCATTTACCACGGAAGATACATGTGAATAATGTTGATCTTTGTTTTAAGGAAAAATATTTTATTGCCTTCTGAAGATTTGCACAGTTAATATTTTGATAATATTAGTATTACAATGAGGTGTAATGAACAAGTATGTATTGCCACTAGGGCTTACAGGTGTAAGTAGTTTATTGATAGAATTTACAAATCTGCATTACTGCTGGCAAGTAAAAGTATATCCATGTATACTTCTCCCTCTTCCTTGGTACTTTAGGACTAACCAAATTCTCAGGAATTCTCAGGAATTTGCTTGGTTCTAAAATCTTACTTCACAGAAAGGTGAAGTAAGATCTGTGAGATTTTTCCTACAGTAGTGGAAATCTCTGGTTGCTGGATGAAAGAAGAAGTGTGCCTGCTGGTGGGTCCTGCCTGCCCTGTGCACAGAGGGTGTGGGATGGTGGGGAAGGTGTGTTTGGCCTCCCTGCTTGTGGGGAGTGTTGTACAGCTGGGATGCTGCACAGGGTAAGAGATAGGTCTGCTTGCTTGTGTCACTGTGAACAGATCCACCAGGCTGTGAAATACTGGAGGAGCTAATTCTACCCTTCCTGGCAAGGGTAGAACAAGGCATTGGTGACTAGCAAATAAATTTCGACCAGTTGAATAGCAAAAGGGTAAATTAAAGACAAAGTTTGGAGATGCTTTTTGCATTATGTTTTTTCTGCACTCATGCAGTGTAGGAACAGGGATATGATTTATGACCAACCTTTTTTCCTGCGTGTGGTTTGTGAAATTTAGAGGGGGTTTCATGTTTGTGACCTGTGGATGAAGCTATGTCAGGAGGAAGGGTTTGTGGTTTGAATCAAAAAATACCAACCTGATGAACCTAAAAGCAACTGAGCAGTTCCTGGTCAAACAGATTTATTAGGCCCCAGTATCTAAGATGAAAGCGTCTGAATCCCATGGAAACAAGCAGAGAAGGAATCAGAGACAGCCTTTAGGTGATAATATTTGCAGCTGTCATGTAAACTGAGGGGATGGTAATCATGAAAGGGGCAAGTCATTGAAATAAATTTTTTGGATTGGCTGGTGAGATGAACATAAGCAAATATATTTCTTAACAGCCAAATGCAATGTTGTGCCCTTAAAAACAAACTCTGTAGGAAACACTTATAACGGATTCTTTAGGGGATGCCTTGATTTTGAAAAGGTCTTAGGGGTCATGGTGATTAATCAGCTGTGTAAGACCTACAGCCAGAATCAAATGGTAAATTGGATTTATGAATTGAATTGGATCTATGAACAGAAGAATTTCTGGTACTTGTGAGTGATACTGACTCTGTGCTTGGTACTGAGGTACACACAGCTGTGGCATGGCATCTGGTGCTGTTGTCCACAGTCCAAGACAGATGATTAGTGTTTAGGAAGGGTGCAAGGAAGAGCCTGCAAAGGACCTGAAAGACCAAAAAACATTCTTTATAGTTAAAGATTCGAGGGGTTTGTTCTGATTAACAAGAGAAGTTGAGAGACAACTTAATCAAAATTTGGAGGTCCCAAAATAGGAAAGAGGTCAAGGGGGTTCTTCACTTTTTACATATGAGTGATCAGAAACTCTACCTACTGTAAATTTAAAATGAGGGCTAAAAAAAGACAGATTTTGGAGCAAGGATAAATTAATCATTCAATAACATACCAAGGTTTGTTTTAAAAGAAGTTCTCATTTAAACTCCAGTGTATCTTATGACTTGCTCTATAGAGAACTAAATAAACAACCACCACTATTCTATGCATGTAAAATCTTCTATAGTAAATGTAGAGTATAATCTCTACTGACTAGATAATCACCAGGGAATGTTCGGAGTTTATAATCATGGAAGTATGATACATTTTCTGTAGGTTAGAAAAAAAAAAATCTATTCTTTTAGAGCAAATAGAGGTATAAAAATATCCTCATCCTGCCCCAAAAGCAGTATTTTTTGTCATTAGAGGAGGTCTGGGTCACTATAAAAAACAGCATTAAGAACACTACAGCTGAGGCAGTTTTCTGTATCTTCCATCTTATGCTCCCCATGACATCCTAGCTGGTAATAATAATTGAAACTGCCTATTTATTAGATGTGACAGCTTCCACTGATGAGGATGTTTGTAATTCTAAGCTAAGAGCAGATGCTAAGATGAAATGTCTTTAATTTTCTAACCACAGAGTTGTTGCTTTGGTAGACTACTGAGACACTGGTTCTGTAATCATTTAATACCAGCTCTATGCAGTTGCACATGTAGCAGTACAAATTTGGTCAAGAACAGGCAATAGCATGTGATTCTATTTTGGTTGGTTTAGACAGAGCACACAGCACAGTGTTTACATTCACTTTATAATTTTATGTTGATTTTATGCTGGCTGCAGGAAGACAGCATGAAGTTAGAGTGGTCTAGACAGAGAATACTTGCTCTACATTATATCTGGTAGGACAAAACTCTCTCTTCAATATACTGAATCAGTGGAGTGACTCTTTACCAGCATTCTTATGATTACAGTGGCTTTGAGATCTGACACTAAGTGCCTCCAAAACCAGATTCTCTGTATTGTCAAACCACAGCTTGAGAACCAAGCTGAATCGAGAGATAAAATGGGGACACCGAAGAGCAATTTCATTGTGCCTGCTCTGCATCCACAAACGGCAGTAGTGCCAAGCCCTGGGATACCTTTGAAACTGCCAATGACTCTTGAAAAGAAAAAAACAAACAAACAAAAATCTCCAGCCAAAACAGGAACACTTTCAGGAAAATAGCCGGAAGTAAGGATGGTTTACTTTGAACTTCCTGTTTCAAAGTCAAGTTGTCTCTCTTTAGATGTAGGCCATTACTTGGAAGAGGTTGAACTCCCTCACGTTTGACCTACATTGTGTTCTGAGGTTTGGGAGGGTGTTGCGTGGCTGGGCACGCCAATTGATTTTAAGGATGGTAGTATTCGTAGCAAATGAATCAACTGCAAGAATGAGTAACTTCTTTGTCAACTAGCTGAAGCCTTTTAGAAACCATAAAGGTGAGTTGGTTGGAGGTTGGGCCACAATGATTATATTATTTTTAAAGCTGGAAGGAGTCAGGGTGACAAAGATGCACTTTGAAATTAGCTTGGGAGAGAATATTCCATAAAACCAGCAATATAGGCATCAGTATGGTCAGTATAGGAATGAATTCTGGTGGACTAATTTTTAAGGATGAATGCCTTAGACAGTCTGGAATTACAATATCAGAATTGACAATGAAGGTAGCATAAGAAATATGGACTTCAAGAAGTCTGGAGAGATGGCGAGCGCAGTCTTTGTATTGGAAATCGGGAATGAGACAACTGATCTTCATGGTGGTAGATGAAGTTGCCCCTGTGAAAGCCAGATCAGATTCTATCTATCTCATTCCTCTACATTTTGAAAATGAATTTATAAAACATGTTTCAGGGCATGAAACGGTCCCAGAGAGGGAAGTGTCATCTTCTGATTTGCTGAATTTCACATGGCTTTTAGTATGTGAATCCACAAAGGCTCAAGTCTTTATGAAGAGGCTTTAACCTCCGTGTAGTTAGAACAGTTGCGTGCCAAGTCCTCAAAGCACGAAATTCACAATATTACTGTGCAGTTTTTGTAGTACCGTTTTGAAGACCCCTGAAAGCACCACTTAATAAAAGCACAAAATGAGACTGACTGTCTTTTTCTTCTTTTACTAGGAGGTCCAAGGGCTACCATTCTCATGTAGTTTCAGAATGCAGAATTTCTCATACAGTCGTACAGTATATGGAATACATCTTGCCTATTTATTTTTTTTTATGGCTTATCTTCATCCCACATTGAGAAAAGACATAGCTAAAAATACATCAGGATGCTTTCCAGGGAATATTACCCATGCGTCCCTCAAGACACTCTTCTTTAACATTCCTTAAACCACATGGTATTCAATGTTTCCAGTGACAGACTGTGCCTCCATAAATAAGCTGCATAAGATCCTAATATGAGTTGTCCATTGCATAGGGTGGAATAATTGCCTTAAAAGAATGTTGAGGCTACAAAAGGAAGCAGTCATAGAGGTAAGAAATGCCAAAATTAGAGCAGTATGTGGAAACTCAATATGGTCCTGTTGTGCAAATGCCCAGTCTGAGCCAGTCTCTCATTATAGCCTATTTTTTCCTCCTGATTCACTCAACTACAGGTACTTGCTATTCACTGGATGGGAAACTACTTGATCTATCTTAATATTCTGCATTTGTAGCAACCCTTCTTAGTAGCTTGACACATTACCCTTTACCTCCTTTCCATATGGACTAAAAGTAGAGAAGCGAGTCAGTGTGAACAAGGCTTAGTTGACAAACCATGTTTACTCTGATCCTTTCTGTATACTTTTCCTCTCTGGTATGGCAAAGCTGTGTTCAGTTCTCCATGGGACACCCAAAATCACTCACCTGTATTTTAAGGAATTTCCCTGCTGTGTTTCCAGACACTTCCTTTCAAATAACAAGGCCCTGGTATCCCTAACAGTGGAAAGCACTATGCAAGCCAATCCTAGAGATGCTACCAGCTCTTTTTCTGCCTCACATAGCATCACCCTCACACTGCTATGGGAAGGAAAACTTGATCCATACATCAGTGTCTGTTTATGAACCTTTGAACTAGTGGGTGGAGTTATTTTCTTGGAGGAAGTACAAAATCCTGCTTTCTGATGTACCGAAGCTCTTCAGTGAGTATCCCTCCTTTCCGCATCCTTCTTGGTTTCAAAGAACCAAATCATATAGCGTGCGGAGAGCTTCTCCTGGGGAGAAGCAAACTTTCATCCAAATGCCCGGTCTGCATTTTTTCAATGAGCAGATACCTATCAGTACCACACTGCAGAAAAAAATCCCACCACCCAAACCCTTTGAACAGAGAAGAAAACGTTCTGTTTGAGAAATCACTGGAAAACCAGATGTCTAATGGGATGCAAAACATTGCTGCTGGTATTATCATTGCAATGATTGATGATTCCAAGTATTTGGGATACAGTTCACCCTTTCATCAATTCATCTAGATGTATAATGTAGACCTTGACTTCTTCCTAAAAGCCAAACAAATAGCCTATTTTGCATTGGCTTAAAACACCAGATTCAGGGACAAATATAACATTGACATGCAGAACTTTGCAGAATCTCCCTTACCATTAAAATGGTGGTGGTGAGGTGGGGGGAACAAACACTGCTAGGCTAAAGGAGAAAAAAAATAGCGCCATAGCTCTGAGCAGCCCTACAGCACTCTGCTCTGGTGATGGAATTCTTTCCGTTTGGCCTCTGGAAGAGTGAAGCCCCTACTCACATCTTCTTGGCGGGGGTAGGGGGTGGGTGTGGGGTGAAGACGACGAGCCCTACCAGGCTTCTCTAAGTCCAGTGCCTTTGAGAGAGGTGGTGCTTTTTGGAGCAGTGAAGGAGAGCTGTCAGCTTTGTCTTGAGCGAGTGTTTTCTAGCTAATGTTATTGAATGGGTTGTCAAACAGGGCTGTGCAGAAGCTGTAAGATTTTTTTTTTTTAACTATTTTCATAAGCTGGTTGTTTATTATGAGATCAAACATGTTGCTTACTTGCATCTTACTATCTCAGATATGACTCCTTTGAAGTTCACCTGTATAAAAAGGTTATCCACATGTCACTGTAGCCTCCACTTTCTTGGGGAGTCTTAGTCATCCACCATTACAGGGATAAGATCAGCTCCCTCTGAGATCACAGGGTAAAAGCATACCAAGCCTGCCTAGTGCTGATATCAATTTTACATGTTGAATCTTTGAAGCTGGGAAAGCTGCAGCTGCCAAAAAAATGGGAATGTTTTTAAATTAAGGCACCACATAGACCCAGGAAAATTCTTGCTTAGCAAATGAAATAAAGACAAACAGCAAAAGAGAGGTACTTGATTACTGATTTTAGCAGCTAACTTCCCCTGAAGGGTGCATCCAGCTTCCTTTTTCTTTTTTTAATTGACTCTCCTGCTGAGAGTAGAAGGAAGGAGAAGTCCAAGATCTGTTATCCATTCAAAGCTGGTTCATGCCATAGGTGTCTGTGGGAAGATCAGTCCTATCACACCAACCGCTGTTTTGCCATAAAAAGGCAGACTTCAGCACTCTTCACCTTCTGTACTTGGGCTGAGTGGCATCTCCACTCATAATTCCTCATGCTTCCTCGTAGCCAGTGATTTTGAATTCTCCAGGGCAAAGCCTATGCCTGAGCTGGTGGGAGTTATCTTAGGTGACTGGGACTACAATGTAGAAGTGGCCAAGGTTCGCAGGTATTCCGCTATGTTTATCCCTTATGGGAGGGGAAATGGAAGCAAATGAGGAGGGATATGTTGGTCGAACTGAGCAGCAGGAAGAAGATGACATTTCAAAGAAGGGAAAATGCAAATGGGAATCTACTAAGACTAGTTACAAGGAAGGGAAGATGGGAACTGAAGAGAGGGGGAGCGTTATGTATCCAACAGTCATCGCACTGTCTATACATAGGTTACAGCTGCTGTTGTGCTCTACGTGCCTCTGCACAGCCTTCCTATCAGCAAAGAAGTGAAAAGAGTATATAGGTTCCTTTTTCACATACAGCTTCCTAATTCACCCAACCATACCGACTCCCTTCCACCTCAAGTAAGCAAGTGCATACAAGAAGACAGAAATAAATGAGAATGTTAGAAAGACATTTTCACACTCTTACAATCATCAGACTAAATGTATAATTTCTGCAGCTCCATGGAAGGCAATGAAGCTGAAATTAGTTCTTCATGCATGGATTACGGTATTGCACAGTAATTTTTAGGCATCCATAAAATGCAGTAGAAATAGTTTATGCTCAGTCCTGAGGGTGAGGTGTTTCATTTGTTTACTTCCGTTAGATCATGGTTATTCTGCAAGCTCAAGGCAGTATGTGATTGATTGAAAATTTTAGTATGAAGTAGAGAATTATTTTGAAAAAAGGGTGGAAAAGAGCTAGAGATTGATATAAGGAAAGTTAAAAAGTATCTCCATTTGAAGAAAGCTGGAAATATAGTTAGAAAAATACAGTAGAGGTGTGTAAGCACAGAAACTACAGAAAAAACACACAAAGTGTTACCTATTTTTATTTGTTCAAGACAGAAGACAATAAGAGAGACATGAAAGGCAGCAGAGGCATCATGCCAGACAACTTAATGATAGATAATGGTCAAGCCAATCTTGTCATTATGTGTTCTTTCTTTGCGTATGCCTAGCATCCATCTGTTAGGTTTTGCTGTACATCACATCCTCATCTTGAGCACAAACTCAGATGGACTCAATTAGATTTTCTTCCTGAAGGAATAAGAAGTTCATTGAGGTGGAGAAAAATTAGAAGTCAATAAGCTTTAATATAGGACACATTCTCAAATCAGGTTGGTTCATAAAAAGTAATCAAAACAAAAAAAATTGCAAAAAATCAGATTAGCAGGACAGAAGCATAAACACTGAAGACAACGGTAACTGATTTAAATTAATCATGAGTACATAAGGAGGCTAAATCTTTCAGTCACGATCTGTTGCATTAGCACACAGATACACAGACTAGTGAATTCTGTTGTTTCTGGTTCTTAAGGAATAAATGTCACTTTGTGTCCCCTGACTGCAACTGAAGTCAATAAATCCATCTGTTGCCTTTCCCGAATGCAGAATGCATTTTCATCCCCTCTAAGTTATGCTCATTGGCCAGCTTGGTAGAATGAAACAGTCTGCATGACATACTCAAATCCTTGAATTTAAGCCGTTAATTTAAGTATGTATATTGCAGTGTCTCCCAGGTAGAGGAAAGGGGAGCACAAATAGTAACAGTCCAAAGGTGTGTCCCTTGCCATTATAGGTTGTTAAATGTGATGTTAAGATATTTGACAAATAATGAATAAAGATAGGAGCTAATTTCAACAAGTGCAGTCTATTTTAATTTCTTTTTGTAAAACCCTCCTCAGTGTTCTTGGTAGTGCCTCTGTAAACTGAGGGGAGTTTGGAGACTAACATGTATCTCCTTCCATTAAATGAATATAACACCTTTATTCAATAGCAATATGCTAACTTGTCAAAGCTCATCATCTTCATGCTACACAATAAAACATTCCTTAATGCAACACAGTACTATGTTGTCACCTAGCTCACTTAGAAGGAAAATTCCACATAAACTATTTTGTGCCATCTGTTGCTTTGCCTAAGCAAGTTTTCCCTTTAGAAGATAATCCCTGTTGGATGTTAATTAACATCTTGTTTTGAAAAAGACCTGAATAAACCTCTTGCACTGAACCAGTCTTAACATATTACTTTTTATTCTTCCCTGTCTACATATTTCTTTTGACCCAAAGCATATTTTTTTTCTCCTTTTTTCAGAGAAGCTTGAATTTTGTTCCAATTTTGGGAGAAATGCAAGCCAACCACCTGTCAATAAATATTGTCCCATCTTATTAAAAACTAAAACTAAACAGAATTCTCAGTCTTTGATATTGCTCCTACAAATACTATGGTTGCCTTCAATCAGTTCATGTGGACATGATTTCTTTTTTAGAATATCGCCATTGCTAGGGTACCCACACAACTCCTGTCCCAACTTACTAAGTCTGTAACTTATGGTTTATATCAGGTTGTTTAGCATAGAAGTAGAATGAAACCCCTTTGGAAGAGAGAATGGTTTTAAGACAAAAAGTGCTTTTCTCAATCAGAAGAATAAAACCAATCTAGATACATTTGTGCTGCATGACTGAAGTTTGGTCTCTTTGTCCACATTTTTGGCTAGATCTGACATATACCTCACAAGAAACTGTGTATCTCGAAGGAGAGAGGGGAAGAGACTGCACCCTATTATTCACCTGGATGTTACAAAAATATCTTTCATATGTCAAATGGTAGGATGTAGGTGGTATAATTTGGCATTGCTACTTGTCTATCACCACATTTTTTAAAACTATCCCTGTCATTGGTATGGTGTCTACACACAAAGTGATTGCACTTTTTACTTTGATGCAAAAAAAGCAGATTTCAAAATACTAGAAGCAGCTCAGAATATGACTAACTTATCTTTATTAAAATGTATATACCCATATATAAATATGCATATAAAATGCGATTTCCAGTTTTTTATTTTATAGGCACTTATAGGAAGAGAGGTTTCTATTTTATTGTTTATTTTATTAACCAAAAGAATGGATTTGCAAATCTTTGCAACAAGGATTTAAAGCAAACCCATGCAGTACTACAGAATTCAATTGTGAGGCTTAAATCACATTATTAAAAGAACTATTTTACAATCTACTTGGGAAAGTACTAGGCACAAAGCTTTCATGGCACTTTGCCTTTCCATAACCAATGTAGCAATATGGGCTCTGGCTGCTTGGGCAACTGATCAACAGCTTCACCTTGACTGTAACTGCAATCATGGGAAGAGATTAAGAAAAGGGAACATGAAGGAGGGAGCTAATTTGAATAGAAAAAGAATAATGCCTAGGATTGTGAGCAGGCAAGCCATTTTAGTTGTTCATAAGTACAAGGAAAAGAATGCAATTCTTACAAAACAACAGTATAAAGTTAAGTAGCATTTAAAGAAGAGGTGTTGAGAGAATTTCAGAGCCCTTACCCATTGAGTCTTACAGAAAATGACACATTCTAGTTATATAGAGGATGTAGAATGAAGGGAATATTTTGTACAAGTACAAACACCTCTCCTGTGAAGAAAGGCTGAGAGAGAGAATTTTTTTTTTTGTCCCTGCTTACTATAGGGAGGTTGGACTAGATGGTCTTTACAGGACCCTTCCAACCAAAACATTATGTGATACTATGATTTTAAGGAAAATAATGCAGATATTATCCTCTTCTGGCAGCAGGGCAACCCTGAACTCGAGAAGGTCTAGGTTGCATATCTGGGGCACACCTTACTACTGTGAAAATACATAGTATTTATTAAAAAAATAGCTCTAGACTGGTAGTGATAGTCCAGCACTGGACCAAAAACTGGTTTTTTCCACCTTATAATAGAGACTCTATGATTCAAAGAGACTGGATAAACATGCATTATATAGTTAACTTGAATATTATCAAAATTACATAGATTAGAGATACAATGCAATTTCCATTTCTTATTCTATTTTGTTTCTAGTCCACAAACTCTGGATTTCTGATTTTTTTTAACTGTTTTTCAGCAGCAAAGTCCATGGGAAACTGCATTTTACCTTGCACCGTACAGAGCCTTTCACCAGGAGGTCACAGAGATATAATCCCGGGAAGAACCCCATCAGTATGAATCCAAGTCTCCAACACTCACACACTTCTGGGGAGACTATGATAGGAAACAAGACAATGGCTAGAAGTAGTGTGGAATGCAGTCTTTAAACCAAAAGCTCACAGAGTAAGTGTGCATATTCCATAAGGCATCTGATCTGCTACCTCTTGGCAAGGTAACGAGAATGTAAAACAATCAGAAATTAAGATAATCAGTGGTTTAAAAATGCACTAATTGAAGGGTGCCTTATTATCATTAATGGGTTGCTTTATTGTGTCCTAAAGGGATTTGCTCTTATTCTGCAATATAATATTATCATCAGTAATTCCAAAGCAAACAAGCATACTATATTATAACTGTTTCTGGATGATACAAGGTTTGCAGGAATGGCAAATAATGCAGAATATAGGTGACCAAGCCTTCTCAATCATTCAATAAGCTAACTAAAAAAGTTTTAGGGCAGCCACGTACAAAACAATACTTTGAAGAATGAAGCAAAGCATCTTGAGGTCATGGGAGCTAGAGACTGAACATATGCTCTCAGCCTGATCCTCTTAGTCAGGATGGACACAATCTTTACTGTATAATAGGAAACTGTAATATCTCTGACATTGGTGTTACTCTCACTATAATATAGCGGCTAGCCCTGACACTGGCCTTGACACTGTAAGTGTCCAGGAAAGAGTCATCAAAAAAGGATCAAAAGGTCACAAAGCTTACAAAACAACCTGAATAAATAGTTTGAGCATCCAACAAAGTCAGCCTTAATTTCGCATCACTGCAATTTCTTTCACCTTTCTCTGCTGGAAGAAAGACTCCTCTGTAACTAAATTGCAGTTCCATGTAACGGGAATTAGAAATTGTGTTCAAGCTAAATCAAACTTTTGCTTAAGCAAGCTAAGAAGATTGAGCCCGTTTTATTTTACAGCAGTGCCTATTTTTTAATCTCTTGATCAGTCCGGGCTCCTGCTATCTGCTCTTAGTTTTTGTGGGAGGTAGAAGGGCTGAGAGGCTCTTTTCTGAAATTTTTGTTTTGGCTACAGTTAATGCAGAAGGATCTCCCTGTGTCCTGAGCGAGGAGGAAAACTGTGACAAAAAGGTGGGGCCTGTTGCTGAAAATACTACTTGTGTTTCTTTCCACTCTTATTAATCCAATTATTTTAGTGGGTGTGCTGTCAGACATGGTCCGACACCTGATCTCAGACCAAGGATTAATCTGTGAAAGTTTACGCACATATTTGACTTCACGCACTGCAAGATCAGAGATGAGATGTTCCTGCCGAGTAAATGTTGGAGTTCTTTGGGCCCAAACTTCCCAGTGTTTCTGCAGAAACTAGAGTGCAATTGTGAATTCTGGTATTAACTTCAAAAAGCTTGCAATGTCCCTTCTGTGAAGACTAGTTTTGAAGTATTTCTTGGGTGGGGTTTTTTTGTGCGGTTATTTTGGTTGTGGATTGTTGGTTTGGTTTTTTTTATTGTAAACTAAGCACTGAGGGCAAAACTCACTCATCTGAGGAACCCAAAGCATGGAGTTGACTTGTGCTGATTGCCTGCTCTGAAGCTGAGAAAACTTCAGTGGATGGACACAAAGCATTGTCAGTTGAGAGCCTATCTATCTGCAAGACCCTGTCTCCCTTTTAACTCTGCTTAATTCTGTGACTGAAATAAGGACAACAGCATCTATTTTTGGTTTTAAACACAATTTATTATCTAATTGTTTCTTAGTAAACGAGTTTACAATTTCAACCTTACTTGAAAATCTATCTTACTAATCAGTGTCATGTTGCTACTGGTTTAAGATCAGTGCTGTCAAATATTATCAAAATACAGGAAATATGTCCTTCTTTTTCAGGAAATGCTTGTATCATTGAGTCAGTATAACTGTTTCAGCTTAAGAGAATCAGATTTAAATACTACTTACAGACATGCCTAACATCTTATAAATGTTATTGATATATTAAATGTTCGTTTAAATTCACAGGCTAGCAGATGAACTAACTCGGTGTTAGTTTTTCTCTTCCTGTATATAACATGATATAACAGCTTGATGAAGCATTTGCTAATAAAACATTTCGGAAAATATTTTCAGGAAATGTACTTTCTGTGTGATATACCAATTTTGGACCATATGCAATATGGCACATAATATATGTATCCTCTTTATATATTACAGGTTTGTATTAATGGATAGCTGAAGGAAGGAAAACAGAAAACAATGCTTCTTTTTTAACCAGCATAAACAACACAATTTCATTTTCACCAACAGAATCGATGTTATTTGGTTTTGAATCCTGAACCATTTTATTTAAAATTTAAATTTATTTAAGTGAAAATATATGTGGTACCACTAAAGTGATGAAACTTCTGATCATAACCCTATTCCATGAATTTAATTCTCTTTTTCTGTGTTGTAACTGGAGACAGGTTATAAGAAACAGGCTGGATTCCTCATTACACTCAGCTTTGCTGAAGGGAAGAGGTAAATGTGAATGCCACACTTTTAGTTTCCAGCACTAAGCCCACAAGCTAGTTACTCTAACTGGTCTTCTGCTTTGTCCTTCTTGCCATGGTCTAAGGGATGATTCTGGTCCCACTTCCTGCTGCCAGCATTCAGCCCATTTATGCCAAGAAAACTGTAAGAAAAAGGAATTAAGAACAGCAATGCTGGATCTATGGCAGCCAGAGATCTTTCTTCATGCTTCAGCCACTTCTTGGTGATCGGTGCAATCACCTATATTGTCCCAGCAGGTCTTTTCCAGACCTAACATATAATATTTCATGTTCTTCTCTCACTTTGTAGAACCTCAACAGTAAATTTCCAAACATAATCTCCTGCTTGCATCTGTCTGTCATTTTGACTCTCTCTCTTCCAGTTTATTTCACATGTTCTGATACGATCCAAGAAAACAACAGATGGCAACTTCATCCAAGTGGGTGTTATCCATGAGGGACTGCAAAACAAGAGCTTGTTTTCCAACAACTTCCTGACTTTCAGGTTAAAAGTTTCAGAAGCTACTGCAATTTTTTGAATGTGAGTCTCAAAAGTGAGTTAGGATAAAGTAGTTGGCTTACGCAAGGAAAGATCTGCTGTTGACTTCAGTAAGCTGGGATTGAGACCTGCCTTCAAACAAAATTTTGAATCTAACTTCTGTTGACTATATTTGGATGTGAGATTTCTGATGTGCAATGCATGAGTAGCAATAATACCGTCCATCAGGAGGTAGTATAAAGAAAAGTAGGAGAATAAGGAGCTGGGTGGTTAGGTGGGGAATATCTATTAAAAAACAGCTGGCAGATTAAAAGGCTTGGGAGAGAAGGGAAAGAAGAAAGCAAGAATAAAGGAGAGAAAGAACGAAGGAGGAAAGGGGGATGGGACAAAGGAGGGAAGGAGTAAAGAGAGAAGGAAGGAGAGAAGGATGGGTATAAAACACAGGAGGGCATATTTAGTCACACAGTGGTTTTGCTCAACACCTTCTCCTAAGCACAGTTCCGATTCTTCAGAACTTTAGGGCTTCCAGTTGTGCCAAAAACCCCAATGAAAATAAATACTGTAAAGGAGTTACAAACAATAAGACATATTTTTATCAGATTTCCTTGCGTACGAGTAGGACAATAACTGTATCTTGTCCTGACAAGAAAGTAAGGAAACGTTTTCCTCTGTTCCTCAACAAAAAAACATCCTTTTGATCAGCAAAGAAAGGGGAGTGCAAATACTTTGGGCTACATATCATGATTACCTCTGAAATGGGGAAGTAAGCATATGAAGCATAAGAAAATTTAGCCCAGGTCACAGATGAAATTTTAGATTTTTATTCTTTTGCTAGGCCTGCTCAGCCCACAGATTAACGAGTACAGCAGGCTACAACTAATATAATTAACAGCTGTTACTGCAGAAATGGGTACATGTTATTAAAAATAGTGTCAGAACACAGAAAAAATACTGACAATGTAAAAGCAAAAGTAGGGGATACTCTTTAATTCTGGGATAAAGGGGAGCACAACTAAACTAGAATACAGGACATGTCTAATGACACCACTGAAGTGGTTTCAAAAGGCATACAAAAAGGAGCAATTCAAATCAGATAAAAACATAAGTAGTTGGCTTTGTTTCACTTGCCCTTGGGTGTCTGAAGTAACCCATTCAGATCTGCCTAGTGAAGTAAAGTTCCCATTAGAAACAAACAGATGTTTCAAAAGAATAATTCATATGAACACAGATACCTGCCTTAGGTCAAGATGAATTGCCCTTTCAGAGTGTCCATTTCTTTCCTCTGACTATAAGGTAGGCCTTCTGTTGACTGGTCAAACTTAGGTGACTAATTACTATTTGCTCAGGTTGGAGCAATTCAACACAATCCAAGACATAAACTGTCACCAAATAATGCATCAAGAACTTTGTTGAGACGAGGAAGGCTTTTGTACTGGGTCTGGAAGGAGCGTGGTGAGTTGACAACAGCCAACAGCCAAACACCCACGCAGCCACTCATTTACCTTCCTCTCACACGAGACAGGGCATGAGCAAGCATCCGTGTGGGTACTGGCTGTTGGCTGGGGTCAATCCGCCACAACTTTATGTGTTGGTCAGTCTTGTACTAAAATACTTTATTTTGCCTATTTGGCAGGAAGACTTTGTATGTTGGTCAATCTTGTCGAATTAAAAGGTTGCTAAATAATTGTTTACAAACCTCTTAGAGCTATAAAAGCAATCTGAAATACTGCTATCATTAAACATATTTTGCTCTTCTGTCAAGAAACAATAGGAATCTAAACGATGGCTCTTTCACATGGACTTGTTAATAACGAGAAATCTTTCCAGTATGAAGAAATAGTATTTGTGAAATAAAATTGTCATATTTTTAGTGGCAACATTTTGCCTGAGATAACACACTTAGCAAGAAATTAAAAATAAAATCTGATTACTTGATACTGAAAAGGAAGTAAAAGAAGTAAGAATGCTGAGGAAAATACTCATTAAAAAACCCCACAGATTACTGTGTTTAATTGTACACACTCTTGTACTTCTTCTGCTTCATTTTTTTGGTGATTTCAGTGCAATGGTTTCTTCAGTTTGTCTCCCTTCTGAGTGTCAGCAGAGTCTTTAATCTTGAATTTTTCTTTTTAATTCACTTGTAATGTGTGGCTACAATGTTACTATTAAAATTGAATAATCTATACACAGCAATGTCTCTATTCCCTCCCTGATGACTGCATTTTTCAAGCTTTTATCTGTTCCTATTGCCCCAGCTATCAGCTGTCTGGGCTACAATTCATGCAACATATTCTCAATCCTCTTCTCACTTTAAAGAAATATGATTATACCATATTGGGTTTTGGTCATTCTTCTGTCTCACAAACCAGTTCAGGGACTGGCTCAGAACGGAAGTCTGTGTCAAGCAGCCATTTCAGTGGTCAAAATTGGGACCTGGTGAAACCAAGTAAAGCTAGGCACAGTTAAATCATGTCACAAATATGGAATGCCTTTTCTAAGCCTCCAGGCAAGTATAATCTTTCAGCAACATAGATATATTCTAGTGCTTGATGGGCAGAAGATAACACGGCCTACTCTATTTTTCAAAGGATCCCTCTGTAATTTGGGGGAAAAAAAATATTTAATTATAACAAACATAGAATCTGTCTTGGGCTTATTTGTATTAGCTGTATAATGATCTTAAGAGTTTCTGTGATGGATCAGAGCCCTTCTGTGTTTATACCTATAAACCACAAGAAAAAGGCTGTTTCCTGCCCCAAAGACCTTACACTACAAAAGGCAGGGCAGCCAAAGAAGTGGACTTAGCAAGCAGAAGGTGGTAACAGAAGGGGGTAATAAGAACTGACAGCAGTTGCTGAATATTATTAATATTAGCATGGGCTGCCACATGTCTTTGTGACTGTGGTATTTTATAGGCAGAGGAAAGGTTTCAGGTTTACAAATGCGGATCTGAAGAAGAAAAAGCTTATGACCACTGGTACTGCTATGTCCGAAGAGATACATCTCTTCCAGAGCACAAGTTTTTTGCTGTGAATACATTCAAATTGTACTGTTGATTTTCTTGCCTTTCCTGCACTCTTGCCTGGCACTGATGTTCAAGTAGGGTGTTAAATAGATTCTGTTGTAATTAAGCAATTAGCTGCACAATTAAATCTGAAGTTAGATAAATGCTGTGAGCCACACTCCATAACTGCTTGTGAAGTGACACCAAGGTCGTTTGTTCCCTGTCCGCTGGACTCCCACCTGCTCTTCTTCAAATCCCTTCTAGTACTAATGGGAATAATAATTAAGAACGATAACAATAAAACTCACTGTTAAGCTCCTGCATACAGAGTTACTGAGCCAGCACACTTTTACTCGGGTGTGTTGCCTCACATGGCATTGAGTCAATGCATCTTGCACCAGCTCAGAGTACGGAGAGAGGACCTCATGCCTGTCCCCACTCCCCTTCATAAGTCTACCTAGAAAGGGATTTCAGGTGTTGATTTAGCATGACAAATAGTGGAAGAGGGCCTAAGTACCTTCCCCTAGTTACCTACGGTACTACCTGCTTGCATACCACACAATGTAATAGTGGCTGGGCTGTCAGCTACTCTCCATGCAATAGAAATCAAAGCCAAGCACACTTGAATCTTAGAAAAAATCGTCCCTCCCATGAACTCATTTACTGTTCTGCATGGACTAATTCTGCTAACGCCTACCCACTGGAATAACTGTACTCATTCTTTGAAATCAAAGTATGACTGACTAGTTGCATGCAAACTGGGTTAAGCCCTTAAATTCTGAGCTTTTGAAGACAAAACCGCATCTGACATGCTTTGCAGGGCTCTTGAGCTACTTCAGCACACTATGAAGAAAGTAAAAGGAGAAATGAAGGCAAGGCTTTTAAGATGTCCTTAAATTGCCCTTCAGACAAAACCAATGCTGAACACTGAGAAAGGAATTGTGAATGAAGAAGAATACTGTCCCAAGTGTAAACGAAAGTTCCACAATCCCATTTAAGCATTCTTAGATCATTAATCCATTTAAAATAATAGGACAGCAAAGGACCATTGTTCAGGACAGCAAGTGAAAGTCGAGACAGGCTGGGTTACTCCTTCCAGCACAGGGACATACTGTATTTCAATTCTGAAAATATATTCAGAGGATTTTGAGATCTTTTATTATTCAAGAGGCTCCATTGGGGGCTTTAAAAGTGCTTATTTTAAAAAGCAAAAACCCTACAGCCACTTGTAAAAGAAAGGAAAAAAATCCACCTCCTAATGTATGAGCTAAACATGTACTGAATTAATCTCATAATTACCATTTTCACATTTCTTTCACTTGTCATAAAATTGAATCTTCCAGACAGACTGTCTGATAAAGTCATATAGTTAGCTACAGTACATCAAAGAGAGCAGGAGAAAGTAAGTTGCATATTCACACATGCTGAAATTCTGGTTGACCTAAAAAGAAAGGGGTTTTTGTATCTCCTGCCTCTTTTGGAATCTATCCTCACTTAGTGCAGTTAATGTTTCTAATTTTCAGTTTGAACTGTTTGATCCGAACATAATGGAGAAGGAAAACAAATAGCTGAAACAACAGATTGTATAAGATTTGTCTTTTGTCTACTTTGTAAAAGACACTGATGCTCTACCGAAAACACTATGAGAATTCTAATCAAATGGGTTTCCCAGGACGACCAGTGTTAGTTTCTGATCCTCAGAAAGTAAAGATTGTACTTCACTTCAGATATGGACTTTAAGAGAGATGAATATAAAACATTTTCAAGGTCTTTTATTTAGAATAAAAATCCTATCATGGCCTCATGAGATCAGTTTGGGGTTTTTTTTTTATTTCTTAGAGATTTTTTAGGTAATTCTTTAAACACAGATGTAATCAGTTTTCAGTTTAAAATTCCCAGAAAAAAAAAAACCACCTCATTTATTCTTATTTATATTAAACACAAAAGATTACATCGATACAACTCTGTGTGGGATTTCAAATATCAGATCAGGTCTCTTAGAACTATTTTAAATCTGCTCTTTTGTGCAAGCATAGCCTTGAAGGTTTTCATTGGGTGTTCATGCAATGCTAATGCAGTTGTGATGTGCAAGCCATAACGCTTCTTCCCACAGATGACAGCACAGAAGGCACAATTTTTTGCATTTTATTTACATTGACAAGGTCACAGGGTCAAGGCTGCTGATTATGAACTCTCCTGTTAGAGGGACCCGGAACATATGCCAGCAGGGGATTCACTGGCAGCTCCCTTAAGCAAGGATTTAGGATATTAGTGTCTAAATGGAACAGTTGGGTGCTCACCTAACCCTTTGTTCTGGGCTAAATCTTTCACTATGTGTCACTTAAAGCTCTATCCCATGTCCAAGCAGGCAGGTTGGCAAATTTTCATTAACGTAACACCTACAAAGAGTTCAAAGGTTCAGGAATGAGGCAGTTAGTACTTTCAACTTTGGGGATTGTGTAAGCCTCACAAATGGCCTCAGGCCCTACTGAACTAATGTTGCAAGTTCCGCAGCTGAAGTTTTGTTCCTTAACAGCAAACATGAGTTTGTATGATTGCGCCACAATTTATTGAAATTTAAATAACCTTTGAGATACATGGAATTAGCCTGCACTTAACAGGGACGACACTGAATCATAATGGAGTGAGATTAATCCTGTCTTCAGGAACCTTGGCATTTTATTGACGATGTTGTGTCACCAGCAAATGCTGCCAGTGACCCTTTAGAGATTATTCTGTGCAATATTCTGTAGATAGTACAATGCAATCCATCAAAACATTAACATTAGGAAAAGCCAAGGTGTTTATAACTTAACAAAAAAGGAAACCTACCATTTCGACATGAAAACGGATAAAGATTTCAGGTAATCTTTGATCTGATATTTTATTTAGCTCTTAATGTAACAGCTCTACTAATATTTTGCAGCTGCCTTTGAGTCATTGGCTGAGTCCAGAAAAGCTTTAGGGTCCCATGGGCACGTGGGACTGAGATTGAACTATGTTTACCCACATACTACCCATCCACTCTACTAACCAGCTTTGTGTACAGTTGTAGCCCACCCCAGTTATAGAGTAAAACACTCAATACAAACCAGTGAAGTTTATTTAGCAGATGTTTTCATCAGTGTTGGGGTGGGTGAAGAGTATATAAGAGTTGTTTTAGAAGATCATGACAACCGTGAAGGACACAGGGAAGGACACCAGAAATCTTTGCCAATGAGCATATGTTTAATGCAAGTACAGCTAAATCGAATAAGCCACAAATGAGCTGATACTCTACATTGGCAATTAATTTGTATCAGAAACAGTGTGGCCGTCAGCACCAGGGAGGTGATTGCCCCCCTGTACTGAACACGGGTGAGGCTCCACCTCAAATACTGTGTTCACTACAAGATGGACATTGAGGTGCTGGAGCGTGTCCAAAGAAAGGTAATAGAGCTGGTGAAAGGTCTAGAGCACAAGTCCTATGAAGAGCAGCTGAAGGAAGCTGGGTTGTTTAGTCTGGAGAAAATGAGTCTGAGGGGAGACCTTATCTCTACAACTACCTGAAAGGAGGTTGTAGCGAGGTGGAGGTCAGTCTCTTCTCCCAAGTAACAAGTCATGGGACAAGAGGAAATGGCCTCAAGTTGCACCAGGGGAGGGTTAGGTTGGATATTAGGAAAAGTTTCTTCACCAGAAGGGTTGTCAAGTATTGGAAGAGGCTGCCCAGGGAACTGGTTGATTTCTCATCCCTGGAGGTAGTTAAAAGTGGTGCTCAGGGACATGGTTTAGTTGTGGACTTGGTCGTGTTAGGTTAATGGTTGGACTTAATGATCTTAAAGGTCTTTTCCAACCAAAACGATTCTATGATTCTAAAACACACAGTCCTGCGTTCCTCAAATTGAAGTAGTCACTGCCCAAGTGCTATCCTCTTCAACAGGAGGGATAGAATCTCGATGCATGGATTTTCTGTCTCTCTCTTCTTGAAGGTGTCATTGTCTTTTCTGGTGTTAATGCTATGCTAAGTATTCCCTACTCCATTAACTCCTACATACATATTGGTAATGCACACTAAGCTTTATCAGGATATGAATATCTGTGAAGCCAATGAAATCACAGTTTCTGATCATGTCACTGATTTTGTGTAAAAATTTTCGTATCAACAGCAGTTTAATTTCAATAAACTAACAATACTATTTTTGCATTTAATTCCTGTACATTTGACTTCATGTGGTTCTGAAATCACTAAACTGCTATATTAGTTTACTGGAGCATTTTGTAGTTTTCTAGTTAAAAGAAATAACAATTACAGAAATCAAATAGAAACAACCTTCCTGCCCCAGAGTCCCAATAATGCATCAGCAGGACAGCAGAAATCTCACTACCATTCAGACTAACAGCATGAGTGAACCAGGTCAGTATATTTTCAGTGGGTTTCAAAACTAGTTCTATCTGTAGCAGAATACTGGGGGTTGCAGTGGTGTCCAGGACTTGCAAAGCATAGTGGCAAAGGCGCTTTCAGCCCCTGTCTTAACCTTATCCTTCCCTTACTTAGTTCATGCAGCTTTTCACTCTCAGCCTACATCCACCCAGTGGCTTCACCTCTCCCCCTCTTCCTCTTTGAGTTCCTTGTGCTTAATTCAATATTTTCTAGCTGTCCCTTCAGGCTTGGCTCCTCATCCCTCTGATTCCTCAGCCTGGGGGAAGAAGGAACACTGAAAGCACATCAGAGAGTGTCTTTGTCTGTAGTGCTCCTTGACCTTGAAGAAGAAATAAGAGGGGGAAGCCTGGCTCAACTGATGCAGACTTATCCTAGGTCACACTTTATACAAACAAAATATGATGAGTTAACTGCTAAACTATAATGCATTTCCCCAGTTTTCAGAAGCTCATGATTCAGCAAAAAAAAGGGGTCATCAAAAAGCATCTTTCTGAAACCAGAATGACACTCTTACTAAAAACCTAGCCCTGGTTCTAAAGCTCAGGAATGGTGAAGCTCCTAGTTTAAGAACTGTTTTCATGTGGGTAAAACCAGATGCAGATTTATCAGGCAGGATGGAAGTTTTAATCTTCTTTAGTTTCCAGTCAGCTCTCCAATAGCACCAAGGAAGGTAATAAGCATTTCCCTCATTAGATGCGGCTGCTCAGTTGTGTACTCTTCCCAGCCACATAAGGGCTATAGCTGCTCCTGAGTTAAACACTCTTTTTTTCTTTTCTGAAAAGTGGCTAAGCTATTTTTGTTCAAGTTTTCAAAAGAAGTTTTCAGCCTGAGGCAGAAATTCACCATGAGAAATTTCTGCCCAATTAAAGAATGGTGGAGTTACAAACTACTGAGAACAGATGGAGTTTGGCATAAGAAATTACCAATGCTATCACTTATGGCCTTTATGCTATCTGAGCATTTGTAATGCAACACATATACGAATGTGAATATGCAGTACCACTCAGCAGAGTACCTGTTTTTCTTGCCTTCTATGTTCCTTTTAAAAAAAATTATACAGGTCTCATGGCTGCAATAACGATCTTCAAGAAATGTATTTCCAAGTAGCTAGATGGCAAGAACCTCCTTACCTCAATATCATTATTTCTTACAAGAAATCAGTAATTTGTTGCTGTTTTATTTCAGTGTAACGCTGCAAACAGCACAGAGTAACACAGAGACAGAGGGGTCTGAACAGAGACTATCACAGATAATGCAGTGGATGTTAATTTCTTGAAAGAAGTTGTCACACAGAGAAAAACCTTTCAACTCTTAACTAAAAAGACAGTAATTTCACATTCTTCTGGGGTGGCAAATCTATTATAAACACCATTTCAGAACAAAATCTAGCTTTGATTCTTGCCCGGTTTATAAGAGTGCAGAAGGAAGAGGTGGATATTCCAATAATCATTAGATGCAAAGAAAGAAATCATGAATGAAAGCCGGTTTTGCAAGAACCAGGAGGTAATACAGTTTACATTAGAACCTTAGTATCTTATTGGTGGATCTATTTTTTAAATCAACTTGGATTAAAATAGGGGACAAATTTAGGGTTCAAGTCAACAAAGGAACAGCTGTGCATTTCCATTTTTATTTGATTTATATTGTTCCCAATCGATTCCATAAAAGAGAAGCACCTTCTGGTATTACAAAGACTCATTACAGCAAGTTAGAGTGGCTCCATGGAAATCAGTACTTACATTTGTTCAAAACTGATCCACAGCAGAAGCAAACAAGCCAGACTCTCTCTACATCTAGTTTCTAAAGCAAGCCATCAGTGGCTACAGAGAATTGGAGAAAATAACTATAAATTTTAAACCAAGGAAACTAATCTTGCCTAACTAAAAAAAGATACAAAAGTAACCTCTCGATCTCAGGAATGAAAATTACTGGTAAGCAAGACCTGCCTCTATGGCTTGACTTTCTCTGTTAATATCATCAGATGGAACCCACACCACTAGGGAATTGTATGAATTCTAATAGACTTCCTTTTTTGCCTCTTCACATTTTCTGGACATAGTTTCAAATGACTTTTATGTTAAACCTACCCTCTAGACAAAGAGTTAACAGCAAATGAAGACTGACTGACTTCTATTACTGTACTTCAGCCAGAACATTTGAGTAAAATTTAGGTCTCACTGCATTCAATGGGAGATTTCCTACAAACTTCAGATGAAGCCAGGATTTCATCTCAGCTGTCTTCTCCCTTCTAGTGTAGCAGAACTGACTACAACCAGGCAGAGACAATGCATTGTTCTTTACAGACTGCACCTGTGTCAGATTTAGTCTTGCAGCTAGAGCTACACAGCAAAGTAGCTACTAGAGGGAACAGTCTGGAAACTCACAGAGATGCTTTTTGAGCTCTTGCTCTTTAGAGTAAGTTCTTTTCTGTTTAATCAAAGGAAAAGTATTTTTCTTAAAAATCTTCACGTTTTAAATAAGAATGGTGTTAAGCCAGGGAATGAAAATATGAAATAACTGATTGTTACCAGTGCTGTAAACCATCTGTGAAAGCCTTCACAAACACACCACATGCAGACTGCTAAATCCTTCCACTTCATGACAGCACTGAATCACTGACAGAATCGTGCCTTCCATAGAGAGGAGTGAGCAAGTACCAGATATGTAAAGCATATAAGCATCAGTTATGATTGGCAAGTGAAGAAGATGCCATAGTTAAGCAATAATGTAATATTGTATAGCCAGATAAAATTTCACATGTGGGTATACATGTATATACAAGAAAAACTAGGTTCTATATCTTCACATTATTAAATTGTATGCAATTTTGAGTGGTGTCATGACTGATGGTATAGCATAAAAACAATACCACATTCAAGCTCTGCATCTAATTCTTTGTGTATGTGTGTACACATGTATATACTCAAGAAAATTTCCCTTCTCATAATCATGCACAGAGATAACAATGTTGCCATTATAAGTTTCTCAGCAATGGTTTGAAAAATCAGTAAATATAGTTTTCTTTTGCTGCAAATGGAAAGTTGGAGGCTGAATTTAAAGTTTTGGAAAAGTTGACTAATTCAGAATTATATGACAATGCTTTAAAAAGCAAAACATTTTATAGATACATGACTCAGGGCTGAAAATTAAAGCATTTAGCTTGACAGGTATATATATACACACACAGACGCAGAGAGGTAAAAGCAGGCTTTGAATATTCACAGTGTGAAATTATTGTGAATCTGTACAAAATTTTTAAATGTCTCACTATTTCCAGCATAAAATCTATTCAGTATTCAGGTTATGCATTTAATTGCTTGCATATCTGTTGCAATTTATTACTATTTATTATTATTTCTATTATTCTGTTTCTATTATTATTTCTACAGATATTACAAGAGGATTAATATAATCGTCTAAATTAATATCGCAGATTGGCAAGATATATTAATTAAAGATTCCATTGTTATTTCATCCCATTGGCCTTCTACTTTGTTCCGCCAGAACTTCTTGTTACTTAGCCTGTCTTTAGCCTCCAGCATTTGTGATCTTCAGCCTACAAGAAATTAGGGCAATATCCATAAAAGGATGTTTTAATTTAGTTTACCCTGCCTTAGCCCCGGAAAGCAGGTTCATAGACCTATATTAGGTACTAAGAATAGAATTTATACCAAACCAACACTCTAGCCAATGGGAAGCACTGAAGATCATGAAATCTCACCTTTCTTTAAGTGTTTAAAACACCTAATACCAAGCTGCAGAAGTGCATCTAGGACTATATAAACATTTACAATACATAATATCTTTGGGGGCATATTAGACTAAGTTGTCTATGTTTAAGCAGGTGCTTAGCTCACTTAGCTCACTGGGATAATTGTTCAACCCTGAAAACATGCAGGAAATGGGAGGTTTACTGAAGGAAAATTCTCCCAGCCCCATGGACACTGAGGTACCTAAAAACTGAAGTAGAGGTGATTAAGGCAGTGACTTGGCTCTGGCTTCTACCTTCTGCTAATCTTCCTCTCTATCTTTTTACTGGTGCTGAGATCCAAATCTCAACTGGACTGTCCTTGAAAATAGCTTTGTTATCGTGAAAGCTTCAGCCTTTCACAAATTATTCTAAAATTTACTCCCAAGCTCTTACATAGATCCAAGAGCAGTAAATGTAGTTGAAACAAATGAGTTTTCAAATCTATTTCAGTAACACAATCTTTTATAAAAGCCTCACATCTAAGCCATGCATGTGCAAAACGTCACTCCTGAGTAACTTAGTTCCATTTCTTAAAGTAAAAAATAACTTAATCCCAGGGACACGGGTAAGGGGTGGCACTGGGACAGAAGGGCCCGTGAATTCAGCAGGATTTAAGGAATCAGAGGTGGGAAATACCTTTGGCGCGTGAATTTACCTCAGCCACCGCCGCCCACACCTTGCTTTTAAGGGTGGTTTAAACGTTTCCAGCTATGTAGTTCAGCCTCCTTCACATAAAATCACGTCGTCCTCAGAACTGACCCTCCTGTCTGAAGACACGGGGGGTATCGGCCTCCCCGGCGGCCCGCACTGAGGGGGCCCAGGCCGCACCCTGACAGTGCCTCCTCCTGCGGCCAGGTCCACCCCCTCCAGCACAGCTAGGGGCGACAGACGTACCCCCGCCTTCCCCCGGCACGCCGGGGGCACTGGCAGGCGCGGCCCGCAACCACCGTCCCCGCGACCCGCGCCGGCCCGTATCTTCCCCGGCCGCCGCTCGGCCCGGCGCTAGTTTCCGGTGGGACTTTGTGCGCGGCGTTTCCCTTCCCCTGCTTGGCTTGGCCCTGCCTGGCGGCGGCGGCGGCGGTCATCGTCTCCCCGCGGCCCATGCAGTCGCGGGTGCTGTGCCTGGGCGGCGGGGCCGGGGGCCCCGCTGCCCGCAGGGTCCACCTGCTCCTGCGGCAGGTGCTGGGCGGCGGCGCGGCCGCGGCGCGGTCCGGCCGCCTGGAAGTCAGGGCGCTGCACGGCTCAGGTAAAGACCCCTGGTCCCCCGGGGTGGCTCGGCCCAACCTCAGCCTCCCCCTGGCTTCCCTTGCCCTGGCCAACCCCCAGGCCATGACTTCGGGCCCGGGGATGTGGGCAGCCCCGCTCTCCCCTCAGCCAGGCGGCCCGGGGGAGGCCTGGAGGCAGAGTGTCACTGTATGGGCTGCCGGTTTGTCCAGTTTGTGCAACCGTCCCTTTTTCTCATTATACTCGTGAATGTTGTGTGAGAGGAAAGGACAGAGTTCAGTCACAGGCTTACAGGGATGCTCAGTGTGGCTTTCCATAGCTTGTCTTTCAAAGCGTTTCACCTGCACTGAAGCAAAGCGCAGCCCCACAGCCTGTACCGGTGAGAACTGCTCATCTGCATCGGGTGGCTCATTAGCATCTTGTGATGCTTTCTGTTTCTGCATTGCATGGCTTTGTCCTTCCGCTAAGGCAAAGCCGTATCCATGTCAGGGGTTGCCAAGGCTTCTGCGTGGTCAAGTGCACGGTAATGAGATAGGGGATCGACCTTGAGCTTGCATGTGCTGGGAAGGATGACCTGACCTGTCCTGGAATATCCTCTGGTGACCTTTGAGACAGATGACAGGCCTATGCAGAGCAGAAGTGGCGGGTGGAAGTGGTGACATATGTCTGCGATTGCTGGCACTTTACTGGGTGAATGCCAAAAACTGAAGTTACTAAATACAGACCAAGTGATGAGCAGCTGTAAATTGGGGAGATAGAATGATAGCAAGTCATTTTGTTGGTTGGGTATTCACTAAAGCTCTTAATTACACCCTTTTTTACCATTTATCTCCATTTTCTTTTTAATATGTTTATTAGTTGACCAGTTAATTTCTTTAGATATGTGTTTGGTTTCTCAAAGGTTTCTCAAGGAGGAAGCGTTTGAGGAATTGATAACCATATCATTCCTTCAAGAATTTTTGAACAGAAAATATTTTAATCATGAAAAGTACTAAAACCCCCTAGGGTTATTAAAACAAATAGGAATAAAAGGGAACAAGTTAATGTGTGAAACAAGCCCCTGAAGAAGGCAGCTGGGCACTTCACAGCCCTTTGTTGAGATGAGTAACCTTAAGAACAAGAAGAAATTCAGCAAAATGAAATGGTAGCGAATGCAGTTTTACTAAAAATACTTAATTTCCATGTGCTATGGAATGTAACTCAGTGTTACTTATACAGTGTATTCATGAATATTGCTATGTACATGAATAATAGGAGTATTCCCAATAACAGTCAATGATGGCAATAGTTTTGGTAGAAAGATTTAAATCTCAGAGGTCTAGGCAGTCTTGTAGTTTCTTAATGGCAGGGTAAAAGTAGTATTGGAAATAATTGCCCTCCCAGCACCCAAGACGTCTCATTCATTATAGTGCTTCCTGTGCTCCTGTGAATTTGGGACCTTGATATTAGGCATACTATTTATTATTAGGGGAGGGTGGGGGGTGGTTGTCTTCTAGTTAATTTTATTTCAGAGGTGATTATATGTCCTCTTGCAGGCTCTATCACTGCTTTAAGGTTACTGAATTTACAAAGAGATGGTCTGAAATTTTGTGTGCAATTTGGATTTTTTTTTGCTATTTTTATGCAGCTGCTGTAACTACCAGTCTTCTTGTAAACAGTGTTTGATAAAGAAAATATTTCTGAAAAGGCTTGGAAGCTGTTAACAGTTAAGTAAACAGAAAATTGTTGTCTACCCGGTAGTTTGGATCTGACGTTCCTGCCAGATCGGATTTACTGTCTGTGATGGTACCTTTTAAGTGTAAGGAAGAAAATGTTACCTGATGTTGTCCTGTTACGTGTGAAGGAGCCACACTTAGCTTTTCAGCTCTGTCTTTGTATTGGGCATGTGGCTTGCTGGTGCACCCGGAGCTGTGGAGGAACTGCTAGAGCTATCTAGTGGTAAAGCTTAAGAGAGTCTCGAAGTGAAAGACGGGGGCACTCAGTGACTAAAGGGTAATGGGAATATCTAGGAAGAGTTTGGGCTTCCACAACCTATTTAATGAGGGAAACTTAATTTATAGTAACAAATATTGTGGAAGGATGAGGATCAAGTTAATTTTTAATGGAGGTTTCACGTTTCCTCTGAAAAGACTGAAAAGAATCAAGATTTGAAGATTGCAGAGTTATTTGTGATGAATTATTGTTTTAAACACAGTATGAGCTGAACAAAATGAAGTTCTACATAACTCAGTTCCCTGACATTTAATTATTTGCATCTGTCTCTATGTAATATGAAACTTCTGAAAAAGTCTGATGGGATACACAATATCAAAGATGCTCAAAGGGGTTGGTGGGAACAAGTGCGGAATTTGGTGAAAACTGAAGGCCAGGTAGAATAAACATCATTGCCAGTCAGATAGTACAGACAAAGGAAGGTTTCTCGTGGCCTTTGGTGCTCAATGTACATAAAGCAACTTACACTTTATCACTTGTGTGGATCAAAATACATACTAGCTTAATTCACTCTGCCTGTCCAGGTTCACTTCTTATGCTTTCCAAAACCTGGTCAGTCCCAGTTCCTGATCAAACTCGTGTTTTAAGCCTAAAAGTTTGTAGTAACAAACAAGGGTATCTGCTGAGTGTAACACAGTCAGTTGTGAAAACCCTACCAGACTTCAGAATCCTGTGATGTTAATCAACAGTGTCTAGGATCTAAGTGATTGTGGTAAATATTTATAATCTGAAAGAAGACTATGAATGGGACCATGTGTTTAGAAGGGTGTTTTGGTGTGGGTTTTTTTCCAGGTCTATCACTGTTGAAAGACTGAGGAACTGGTCTATGATGGATGTAAATGCTTTCCAGCACATTCCCTTTTCTGACTTTACCTGTGGTGTTATCTTACTGAAGTTCGTATGTTGACAGCTGGGGGTGTGGTTCTGGCAACATTTTTTTCACTGGCAAAACCTACTTAAGAGACTGAATTCTTGCATCTTTCTCATAACATTCCTGCCTGTAGCTGTACTTAAGGGGCTGCATTGTGGTAGCTGAAACAATTGCAGTGATTTGATTTATGGGGAGGCCTTGAGGACAGTTGTTGTGTCAGCACAACTGAGAAGGCAACAAACGGAGTCGGGAGATTTCAAACCCAGTTGTTGTGAAAGTTTGCAGGGTTGTGCCTGAGTTATTTCAGATTTTTCTAACATTTAAGAGAGAAAAGTTTGGTGGCAAAAAAATAGTCTTTTATTAGACATGGTAATATAGCTGAAAGAAAGGGATGAGCTGTCAGGCAGATAAGCTTCTGTACACTTTTCGGTAGGGTTTCACAATTGTTCCCATGAGTAAATGTCAGTAAATAGCTTCAGAGTTTTAATATTTGGCAGTTGTTCAAAATTTAAATTTTCCTGTTTAGCAACTGTTGCCGTCCTGATACATGTTGATGTGTTTTGCAGCTCCTGCCCATTTTAATACATAAGGCTGAAGTTGAACCTGCTTGGCAAATTCAGGGACTAAGGATAGTTACGTAGGAGATGCCACAGAGAATTTTAAAGCTGTTACGTCTATTTTGGTTATCTTTTCAGTAAATGGGAAGTTTTAAAACCAATTCTATTTGTTTTCCATTGTAGTTTCTTTTTAGTTAAAATGCATTCTTGAAATTATACTAACTCGTTTGATACCTAAACTCAGTTTAGAATTGACTGATAGTCTGGCTTTTCTGCACAAGCAAACTGTACTTCAGGACTCTTCATTCTATGAGCTAATTTTCCACATAAGTAGCACAGGCCACGGGAGATCTGAAAGGGAACACTGAGGTCGGGGTTGGCATCTGTTACCATATGACTAAGAGGAGGTAGTGGATATCGCTTTCTACAAACAGCTAGCAGAAGCCTCCCACTCATGGGCCCTCATGCTCATGGAGGTTTTCAACCATGCAGACATCTGCTAGGAGGGCAATCTGGCACTGTGCATGTGCTCTTGGTAGTTTCTAGACTGTGTTGGTAAAAATTTTGTAACACAGATGCCAGGTCAAGAGTAACTCTTTATCTGCGGCTCTCAAGGGAAGAACTGTGGCTGGTTTGGTCATAGATAGCAGTCTGGATTACAGTGGCTGTAACACGATTGAGTTGTGGATCTGTCAAAAGGCTGGGAAGGTGAGCAGCAGAATTAGGATTCTGGATTTAAGGACTGCAGGGTTTTACTTATTCAGGAGATTGGTAGGTAGAATCCCTTGGATAACAACCATGAATAAGAAAGGTGCCCAGGAGAGCTTGAAGGTTTTTAAAGAAAAATTAATGACAGCTCAGGAATGAAACACTCCACAGCACAAGAAGATTTGGTATTTCAGCAGGAGGCCTGCTTGGCCAAGTAGGGAACTTCTCAATGAACTAAAACACAAGAAGGGGGCATACAAAAGCAGAAATAAGGACAGACAACAGAAGAGGAGTGTAAAAAGTGCTATTTGGTATCTAGGGGCAAAATCCCTACTGCCTAACAAACTGCAGATCTTCAGTCCAGAAGGACCTCAATAAACTTGAGGACTGGGCCAACAGAAACGTCAAAAAGATTAAGAAGAAGTATGAAGTTCTGCTTCTGGACTTGCTGTGTGTCACTACAGGCTGGGGAGGGACTGTCTGAGTAGCAGTTTTCCTGAAAAGGCTGTGGGGTTGCAGTGGATGGCTGGTTGAATATGAGCCAACACCTCACAACACTTAAGTAAGCCACAGGCTAGGCTACGTTAGGAGAAGTATGAGCAATGGTAAAGTGAAGGTTCATCACTAGAAAGCACTGATGAGGCTCTGCCTGGCATGCTGTGCCCAGTTTTGGGTTGCCTAGTTCTAGGGAGGTATTGAGAAACTGATGGAGTCTACCTGAGGGCTACCAAAATTGTTAGGGGCCTTGAACACCTGAAGGTGAGGAGAAGCTGAGGCATCTGGGCTTGTTAGGTTTGCAAGGAGAGGTCTAAGGGGGGAGAAATCTGTTTGCAACTTGCAATTGTAAGTCTAGCTCTCCTTAATACTGGCATATAATATATCAAGAGGCAGTCATCACAAACTGGGTCTTCAGAGGCTCAGACTGGACAATAGGACAAACCTTTTTACTAGGAGAGTAGTGCAGCAGGGGAAGACATTAGCTAGAAAGGCTGTGGAGCATCCATCCTTGAGGGTTTTTGAAAGTCAGTCAGCCAGAGCCACAGCTCATCAGATCTCATTTGGTGGTAAGCTGATGTTGAGCCGGAAGTTCAGGATGATGACCAGTATTTCCAAAGTGTTTTGGTAATTGATGAAATGGGCAACTTAGCATTTCTTTGGTTAGCATATTACTAAGAGTTATTCTGCATTTTATATATCTTATGTGAGATCATAATGGTATTAAACATATTTAAAACTGACTTTTCACATCATAACACTTTTGTCATCATCATCATGGCTTGGCTTCGCGGACGAAGATTTGGGAAGGGCTTTAAATGTGAGTACACCCTTCAAGCCTGCGCGGTGGCTTTTTTAGGTGAGGCGCAGCGTGCGCGAGACTGGCCCCACCCTTTACACCTGAGGTTCATCTGCCAGGGCCTAGCGAGCTTGGACAGTGACAGCGACGTCCTCAGGTCGTAGGTTTGGTTAGAGTATCCTTCTCTTAGATGGATGGCCTTACAGGGCTAAACGAGCTCCATCTGCCCGGGTTTGGAGTTAGAGTTGTCCTTCTCCTAGGATGGTTGCCCGAAGGCTAGTGAGCCCATCCTGCCCGTGGACACACTTTGTCTGACCCTTCAGTTGAGACCTGTCTGGCTTGGGAGACCCTACCAGAGGCATATGCCACCACCAGCATAGCTCTCAACTTCGCAAGGGCACGCAAGCTCTTTCCCCACGGCGAGGGGGTGCCCGTGAAAGAGAACACTTTTGTAATTGAGCATCATAAGACTCCCAATCTTCAAGATACGCTATCAGCCCAAACAAAAAATAGCTGTCTGCTAAGAAACGATTGTAAGCTTCATGCATGACTGGATGTCAGGTAAGTTTCCGGGTTCATGTTGTTGATCTTCTACTAGTGCATAAAAATGGCAGAAAAGGTTCACTGCCTGGATTTTATTTTTTTTTTTAATGACACTTCAGATTTTAATCAGTGAAGAGAATCATTAGCCTAAAGTAGACAATTGAAAAATCAAGTATTAGCTTCAAAACTGAAAATTAAAAAAAAAAAAGTCTAACAATAATGTTGAGTGGAACTCAAGTAATATTCAAATTTTTTGTTTGAAGTAATTATTTTGGTTTCTTAGAGGGAAAGACTTTCTTTCTTTTGCTCAATAAAAAAGGGCAACTTAAGCAAAGTGGATTATTTTGCATAGATCAGGGATGGGCTTTTTTTGTAACCATCCAACTATTTCAGTCAGCAGCAGCTGCCAGTCTTCAGCACCCTGTTGGCAGCAGCTGAGCTCCACCTCATCTGAACATGAACGCAGTGGTGGTCAAGGAGCGAATGTAGTGAGTGCAGGGAATGGGTTTCTGTCCCTCATACTCATGCGTTTGGGAGGCTGCCAATATGAGATGCATAATAATAGGTTATCCAGTGACCGTGTGTAATGTTTGCAGCCGTGAAGATGGCCTGTAAGAGCTGATGTGAAATGAGAGATACAAGTAAATTGTAGATAAGGGTGCTTTCCCTCCCCGCCTCTGCCGCACGCTCCGCCCGCCCCCCCCCCCCCCCCCCCCGAATAATGTATTCAGAAAAGTTGAGGAAAAAGAAAAAGCAAATCCTGGAAAGCGTAATTTCTGTTTCTTCAGAGTAAGTTGGCTCTTCAAGGATGAGGGCTGATGCTCTTTTCTGTGCCCTTATGGAAATGTGCTGAAATACCAGTTAAAAGCATTTTTGGTGGTTTGTTTTTTTTTTTCCTCATTTCCTTCACATTAGCATGAAATTAAGACCAGGAAATTTGCATTTGAACATAATACAGATTTTGAATGTTCCTTTAACAAGTGTGATCTTATCACACAGAAATTAATATTAGCAGAGCTTAGCACCTTCACAGTTTTAATATGCTCTTGCTGTTACTGGCTTTTGAGACCAGATGGACGGTCTGTGTAGAAGCAAGGGTGTAATATACTAAGATGGCTGTTGGAATGTGTAAATCTCACATAAATTCAGGACAAAAGAGGCCAAAAGGCAATAATTAAAGCCACCTAAGAACTCAACATTCTTGAAGCTTCATTGCAGTGTCTTATAAAACCCCAGATAATACAAAGATTTACACAAGAGATTGAAACTGTTTCTGTTGTGTGCTAAGAAAACTAAATACCCGTATAGATCTATGCAGGGTGGGTTTTTTTTTTTGCTGTAGGATTTCTTTATTCAAAAAAAGCTATTTCAAATTTATTAATTTCTTTTTTTCTTAATGTATTATTTCACCATAAAAACGGTGAATAGAAGAAATAATATTTTTTTCTGCTCAAGTTCTTAAATACTGAGATGCAATCTGTTTATCTCCAGATATGACCTGCATTGCTGTAAATAATGTAAACAACAGTGGCTTTTTCTTCTCAGCATACAGGAAAAAATAGTAGGATTAGGGAATAGTCTCTTCTTGTGAGGGCTGGAGAAGAGGAATAGTTGATGTAATACTAGTTTTTCAACAGAGGACCTATCAGAGGTGCCAAGCACACAATAAAGCTGCATCTTCAAAGAAGCCTTCTTACTGAGATTGTTACGTAAAAACATCCACAGTGGGTCAGAACAAAGGTCCATCGAGCATGGAGAGTAGGAAGTGCTGGGGTAGAATAAAAGCACAGGGTGTTCAGGCAGGGGTGCTTTGCCGAAGTGCTCTCCCAGCCTCCGGCTGCCTCCTCTGCAGCTCACAGCATTGGAGCTGGTGACTTTCTGTTCAGTAGCCCTCAGTGGACTGAGTAGAAGAAATAGGCATGCTCACCTGAAGAGCCCTGACTAAAATGTAGTGCTAAAGAAGAGACCGTATCAGGTTCAGTGCAGTGCAGTGCAGTAACTGTCTAGCTGTATGTGCATATTGCCATTTTGCCAGAGGTGCAATTCACACCTGTTTATTCCAGATGCAGTAGAAAAAGCTTGTTGCATGTTTTGAGGCTATTTTCATATCTCCTTGTTTCTCAGAGTCCCGTTATTGGGTCATATCATGGTTTAAGCCCACCCAGCTGGCACTAAACACCAGGCAGCTGCTTGCTCACTCTCAGGGGAGGAGAAAATACAACAAAAGGCTCAGGGCTAAAGACGAAGGACAGGGAGGGCTCACTCATCAGTTATGGTCACAGGCAAAAGACAGATTCGACTTGGGGAAATTAAATCAATTTAATCTAAACTAAACCACCATCAATTCACCAATTGAATCAGAGCAGGACAGTGATAAATACAACTGGATTTTAAATACACCTTCCCCCACACCTTCCTTCTTCCGGGGCTCAGCTGTGCTGCCTACTCCCCTCCCAACAGTGCAGGGGGTCAGAGGATGGGGGTTGCAGTCAGTCCCAGTCTGTTCCATGTTGTTTCTGCCGCTCCTTCCTCCTCAGAGTGAAAACTCCTCACAGTCCTCCCCTGCTGCAACATGGTGTCACTCCCAGAGGGAGTCCTACAGGTGACAGTCTTACACAAAGTTCTCCAACCAGCGTGGATCTCTTCCACAGACTGTGATCCTCCCAGCAATGAACTGTTCCAGTGCAAGCTTCCCTCAGAGTCATGGCCTTTGGGTGCAGTGCCCTGCTCTGCCATGGGGTCCTCCACAGGCTGCAGGTGGGATTCTCTCCACTATTGATGTCTAAGGGCTGCAGGAGCTCAGCCTGCCATCTCACGATGGATTGAAGGGGAATGGCTGCTCTGGCATGCCTCCCTGCCTCCTTCCTCATTGACCTGGGTGTCCACACAGTCTCTCCCTAGTCCCACTCTTAAGCAAAAGAACCCTCAAAACAAATGGACTCACCCATCAGGTTTCCCCTCTTAAATATGTTATTACAGAGTTGCTGATTGACTTGGCCTTGGCCAGAGGTGGGTCTGACTTGGAGCTGGGGAAGGTTCTGGAAGCTTTTTAAACAGAGCTACACCAGGAGCTCCCTCCACCACTACCAAACTTCCACCAGAGACAAACCCAACACAAGTCAATCTTTATGTGCTGCCAATTTCTGACCCATATTACATGAGCTCTGAAATGACCTGCTTTGTCTCTGTGTTGTCTGCCCCCTGAATGGGTTGTCCCCTTTACATTTTGGGTTTTAGCTTCTTTGGCGCTTGTTTTGTTTCAGCAGCCGTATCTCTTTGTGTACGTTGGGCACTGCTTGTATCTTGCTGTTTTTTCCAAAAGACTGTGGTACCTAAGGTTACTGTTTCACATGTGGGAGATAAGAAACCCGGGGCACATCTTCGCTGCTTGGCTAAGCAAGCCTGATACAGGCTACGAAGTCTTCATTGTAAGTCTTAATTACGTGTACAGTTTTTGTACACAGTAGTGTGGTAGAAGCTTGTGAGGTGGGTTGGACTATTCATGGGCTATTCCATAATTTTAGTGGAGTCAGATAATTTGGGATACATGTTCTCAGATTATGAGTCTTGCTGATTTAACACCACCATTTCACCAAGCAGGCTGTTGTCAGTTCCTTGCCAGTTGGTGAAACATTGGAAAGAGCCTGTCTGGGATGACATCTCTGTTCAAAGAGTTTGGAAATGCAGTGGAAATGGAGTAACCAAACAAGAGATTTTAAACAACTACAGAAGAAATAAATGAGACAAGAAAATAGAGCCCAGGTGGAAGTGTGTGATAAGATTAGTGGGCTAATCCCCCCTGTGCTCATTTAGCTAGGATGCTGTCTTAGTTTATTGTTACTTAAAGTTCTATTAAACACTGCTAATATTTTTGCTTTTTGGACAGATGCAAGCTGAAGGCAAAGTTTGTCTCCAGGCAGCAGCAAACCTGTTAACAGCTGAATGCCCTGACGGTATGCAGGGGATTTTGTGTGCTCAGCTTTCTCCACAACTTGCGTATGGTTCCCTCACAGACCATTTTTCATTAAAGTTTGTAGGGTCCATTGATGTCTGAAATATTTGTGGAATTTTTGGACATGATTAGAAGCCTTGATCAAGGGTTAGCATGTTATGAATTGACATAAATACCACTGGAAGAGATGCATTTTCCATTTCTTACCTAAACCAAACTCAGTTGTGGTGGTATTTTTTTTTTTTAGCGAGTACAGGAAATCAACTAAGCCTTTTCAGTACTGTGCCAATAAAGTAGGTAAATAAAATTCACTTCTGTAGCTGTTATGATCATTCCAATGTATTGAAGAAGTCTGACACCTTGTTGTTTCGGCATCTTGTCTGTACTGTGTTTTGGAAGGCTGTGTATACATGAAAGAGTATTTACAACTTGAGCTGAGGTGATTTAAGCTAGTAGCTAATTAGCGATATGCTATTGTCTCATTGCATGTTGGCAGGGGAATGGTGAGAAAAAAACCTGGCACTAATTTTCTAATGACATATCAGGCAACCTGCTCTTTTTAGAATGTTAAAATTCTTCCTAGCTGAGCTAATGAGTGAGCTGTCAACTTTCACAGGAGGCAGTGGGCTCCTAGGATGTTTTCATCAACTTGGAGGCGTTTTGGTCAATCCTTTAGGTGTTCCCCAGTGAGAAAGAGTGATTGGAACTGCAGCAGAAGAAAGGGAAAGGGGGATGATGCTTAGGCAGTAAAAAAGTTTTTCTTTCTCTAAAACTCAGAGAAGTGGGCAAAACCGTGGGAGAGCCAAAGCCTAGATTTTACTCCCTGCAGTGGTTGTGGCCATTGTCCAGTGGCTCCTTAATTTAAGATACATAACAGTTCCCAGAATGGGGACCAGTCCCCTAAGTGGTTGTGGGACTTCCTTTTGGAGTGAGTTTGAATGCTTGAGGCTGAAGAGGGCACGGTACTCTTAGGTGCATTTGAACTGCAAATTCAGTGAGGGCCAGGAAATGAGCTAAAGCTCTGGACTGCTGCCTTATCATTAGCTTAGCCCCGGCTCTGTTTGGGATTATTACACTGCTTGGCTCCTGCACAGATCTGCCAGAGAAAGGTGCTTAGCTAGCAGGGAGAATGGGAACTGCTTGGTGCATCTTGTCCTTAGGATGGGGGATGAATCTTTGCCACCTTTTATTTGGCAGTGCTGCTGTTGCCTAAGTCTCCTACTTTCCAGAAAGCTATTGAAGCACTGTATTGTTGTGTAAAATGCAGGAACAACCACCAGCTTTCTGTCTTCTGCCACTATTTTAAGGAAAAAATGGGGAACAGATTATTTGGACTTCAGTAGCAACACAAAGACCAACGTGCATTGGTCAGGCTGTGAATCCAAATCATTGTTAAGCCCTTAAATTTGGGAGGAAATCAGCCATGATCCTTTCTTCACCGCTCCCTGCTTTTTGCAGTAGGTGATTCTCCTCTGGCTGCTATAAATCTAGTCCTTAATATGTAACCTTTCCCATGGACTATGTGAGTCATGTCAGAACCTGCGGATTCTCTGTCCTGTGAGATGAGCAGTAACATCTGCTGGAAGTATCTGCTGGGTATGCTGGAAGAGAACCGCATTTGAGTGGAAAACTAGAGTCACTGCTGACTGAAAGGAGAGCTGCTGTCTGTATGGGAGGAATTTTAGTTGCCTCTGTTAATCTGAAGAAGCTTCCTCTTCACCATCCCCCTCTCAGGTTCCAGCATTGGTCTTCTGAACTCTTTGACTCCTTCCATGGTGCTGGAGATAAGCAACCTTAGACTGGGTCCTCTTGGGTGGAGTAGGACAAGTGCAGATCTACAAAAGGATTTTTAGAGTTGGAACTTGTTCATGGGCTCTGTACTTTCTACATCTCATTTCTGAGAAAAGCTCAAGAAACAATTCCAAAACTTGGCCTCAGTTCATGGAAAGGTAGTGTAGTCTAATCAAAGTGAGTGGCAAAACTGCACTCCTGCGCAGCAGTCTTACTCCAGTAATCTGCTTCTTCCTCACACACAGAGTACAGTGCCTGATGGGCAGTGAAGGTGTTGTTATCTTCAACAACAGTAATGGAAAAACCACATTTTACTAGAGTCATCTTAGTTTCATGGTCTTAATACTTGTGAACTCATTTGCATGACCCAGATGGTCTCTTGAAAAAAATGAACTTTGAATTTGTTATCAGTCTGCAGCTCATTTTCTTGGCTTCATCAGTTTTGGGTGTTCTATTTGGGTGTGCTGGTTTTCTGTGTGACTGCCGCTGCCTTGGTGCTTACCCATTTCCTGTCTGCAAACTAGATTTCACTTCTGATTTCCATGAGAAAGTACACAGGGCATGCCCTGCAATTTAATTGAAGCCTGAGGTTACAGAAAAACAGATGAGGCAGGTGCTAGTAAGAGACCAGTAAATAAAATGGCCAGGTGCTTTAGTTTTGGTGAAATCCAGAGCAAGAAATGCTTGAGACCTCTCAGACCTTGGAGAGGTCCCAGGTTCTGCAGCCCTGCAGTCAAGAGAATGCAGGAAGGGCCTGCTGACATGGATGTGTCGTTTTATACCTCCAACAGATGTTGTTTCAGGCTGCTTGAAAGCTCAGAAAAATCGTCACCCCTACAAGTGTTTCTCATGATAGTTCTGCAGACATACAAGCTAAAGATTTAATTTCAATAAATGAACGGTGGTAGCTGGAATGGGGTTCTGCAGTGAGCTTGAATTTCATAGCTCCCAATAAAGTAGGTTATGGTTATAACAACAGCAGCAAAAGAAAAAAGTCAAGAAATATTAATTAAATGTAAATTGTCCTGGTACCTGATCTATTGAAAAGCAGCAGAGCCTAATTAGTAACCTCATAGTTCTCAAACACAGTAGATGTTGCTTTGTGAACACACAGTCATCCTTACCACACATATGATTTAAACTTTAATGTAAGGACATTAAAGCCTTAAAAAGAACCTGGAAACTAAAAGACTTCTTTTCTCTTTTTTAGGTGGTACTGTCACTATTGGAGATGTGTCTTTTAAACTCAAAACACCGAAGAACCCAGAACTTGTTCCACAGAACTACAGTAAGAATCTGCTTTCCTTTTGAATGAGTTTCAAGGCTTTATGCAAAAAACTTTTACTCACTCAAGTCGCCCCACTGACTTTAATGAAATTATCTGAGAAGTATGTTTTGAAAAAGCATGCAATTTGGGGAAGGCTATCTTTGCTGAGTTCTTTACTGTATCTTTGGTTCAGCTGGTTGTATAGGAGTCTCTTTAAATGTAACTTGTTCAATTGGTCAGTGGGACAGTAAAAGGATCCGTTGTGTATGTTCAAACATTTTGTTCAAAAGGGTTCTCATCCAGCAATTTCTTCTAAAAATAATACAGTAGTCTTAAATTACTTGGTCATAATACTATGGCAGTTTAAAGTTACCATTCAATTGCAATATGATTATACATCCTAGGAGTTTTCTGCTGTATAGCAGATATATGGTGTTTTTCTACTGTGATATCTAGTATTCCCAGTTGGTCACATTATTGTTGTCAGCAAACATACTGATACAGTTCTGTGCTTGGCAAGATCATGGAGCAGGTCCTCCTGGAAACTATCCTAAGACGCATGGTAAATAAGGAGATGATTGGTGACAGCCAACATGGCTTCACTAAGGGCAAATTGTGCCTGACAAATCTGGTGGCCTTCTACAACAGGGTTACACCATTGCTGGATAGGGAAAGAGCAACTGACGTCATCTACTTGGATTTGTGCAAAGCATTTGATGCTGTCCTGGCCAACTTTCTTGTCTCTATATTAGAGAGAGATGGGTTTGATGGATGGCCTACTTGGTGGATAAGGAATTGGCTGGGTGGTCACACTCAAAAAGTTGTGATCAACAGCTCGATGTCTGAATGGATACCAGTGACTAGTGGCATTCCTCATGAGTCATTGTGAGGACTGGTGCTTTTTAACATCTCTGCCGGTGATTTGGACAGTGGGATCAAGTACACTCTCAGAAAGTTTGCCAATGACACCAAGATGTGTGGTGCAGTCAACACTATGGAGGGAAGGATGCCATCAAGAGGCACCTTGAAAGGCTTGATGGGCATGCCTATGTGAACCTCATGAAGTTCAGCAAGGCTTTCTGACATGTCTAAGCTCATTCCATGACATTTTGAAGCAGACACTAAGAAAACTGCTGGGATGCTGGGATTTTTTTTATTTTGTTTATTCTTTTGGAAGGATGGCATTGATAATAGCAACAGTAGACTTGCTACTGCACAGCTGGCAGAATGGCAGGTAACTCCTGGGAGAGAGATGCTGAGGGCAAGAGGGATGTTGCAGGTCTACAGGGAGTGCCGCTGGTACCGTATCAGAAAGGGCAGGAGCTGCTGCTTGAAGGTTTATATTGTGTTCTAAGGTAATAGTACTTCAGTTCATCAGATAGGCTTTAGGTGGCTCTGCTAAGCAGTAGGGTTGGACAAGATGACATCCAGAGGTCCCTTCCAGTCTCAACCGTTCTGTGTTTCTGTGATACTTGATTTTGTAGACCTGTGTTGCTACTGACATGTTTAGATTACTGTTTCTTTACTCTGGCACGCAACATTTTTCTCCAATGTTTGTTGTTTGAGTGGTGTAGCAGGAATGTAGAATCATAGAATAATTTGGAAGGGACATTTAAAGGTCATCTAGTCCAACCTCTCCTGCGATGAGCAGGGACATCTTTAACAAGATCAGGTTGCTCCAAGAGCATTATAGAGAGGAAGATTTTGTTTGTTTTAAGTCTCTGACTAGTGTGAAGTCTGCAAGTAGTCTGGTAGGCCAGATCACTGACCTGCGTATGGACTGTGAGCTGCTTAAATCCCATACCCCAGTAGACATCACACTGTGGTGCTTTCCTAGCAGGTGATCTAAGATATCAAAGACATCCAGTGCCATGTGTCAGCTCTTGTTGTTACAGGGTAGCCCATGAGGAAAGGGTTTCTGTTTTAAACTGTAATGACACTTCACAAACCACATGAGTTCCCTGGGAATCTGGCCAAACAATTGAGATATGCTGCTCTGTATTATTACAATTTATAGCTTCTTAAATGATAAGTCATACAAAATAATAATAAAAAGATCTATTTTCTCATTTTAATCATGAAGTAAGGACATCTGTTGTCTATGTCAATGACTAATGTGATCTGTTTCACTTATTTACATTTCTTGTAAATTGTTTTGCTTTCTGGTTTTCTGTACTCTACCCAATGCCTCCCTGCCTTCCACTCTTCCACACCATGCCAGTCATTATTACATGTTTTGGTCAGTCTGCATTTTTTTAACGAGATAAATGTTAGCTCTAAGTTGCATCTCTTCCAGTCCTTTGGGCTGGAAAGATAAGAGAATTGTGAAAATATTTGGTGGAATCAAAGAATCAGAGACTTTTTCTAGTTAATGAGTATAAGAAGGAAAAAGTGGTTGAAAACTCATCTGATAGTAAAAAAAATTATCAAACATGGAACTGTACAGAACTGTACTATAGCTAAAATCTAATACTACAATGAAAAGTAATGTTTATTAGCACGTATTAGGTGTATTATTAGTTGTTTCTCTATTTTTTTAAAAAATTGTGACTGAAAGGAGCCTCTGTCATGCCTGGGGTGCTGTTGTTCATCAGTATTCTTCTACATACAGTAGAATTCCTTAAGGTACAAAATTTTGCTTATAAACCTAAATATTAGTTAAAATTAAGTGAGGTAGAATACTTGTGTATTTAATAGCAGAAAATCGATTTCAAATACTTGAGTCCCTTTTTGTGTCTTTGTATCTTTAAATTTAGGAATTTTTTTTATCCCTTAGTGCTTAAGTTCTGTGGTTATGTTACTATGGAGAACAAAGTTATATTCTTTTAGTGAAATAAGTAGATTGTATTGGCTTCATAACAATTATCTCTTCTTTGTGAGGCATTTAGAGAGTATGTGCATTTTTTTGTTGTTTTAAGAGTACTTTTTTTTTTGCTGTGTGAATGACTGCTGTAGGTACAAGATGTTCTGGTGTGAAATAGATGAACATCATTGCATATTTATACTAATCTATAAACTGAAATATTAGGTATTTTGGAATTTTAATTTAGTAACTTATATTACATTTATAATGACCAAAGTACTTACTTGATTTCTTTTAAACTGAGACTACGAATAATTTGGTCGTCCACCTGAGTGGGAGGTATCCCTGAAAAGGTCTCAGACATTGTAACGTTTGCAGTGCAGTTAAGAACTAAGAAGAGGGAATTGAAGCGGTTACAGTTCATTTACTAGTCCTAGCTCATAATTTTTGTAGATTTCTAGCTCATCATTTGTATAGAGTAGAATGCTTCTGCTTTTGTTGTTCTGCCGGGTAAAAGCCATGGTAAAATGCAGTGATGTTGAAAGTGCAGATCTATAGTTTACAACAGATTTTAGGGATAAATTATTCTAAACTCAGCATTATTATTCTAGGCTCAAATGTAGCCTTAAAAATCTGAAAAAAATTGTTACACAGTAAAGGAATGTAAATGTATTAAGTACCTATAAAGCTTTACATTTGTAATTTTGTCAGATAATTGATACCAAAATATTTCACTCTTTATGTTACGAAGTGAAAGTGATTTTTAACTCCTTTATTGAACCTTGTTACATTTTGCAGAAATGGATAGGATGTGTACAACCGGTTACTTTATGTTTTCATGTTTTTGCTTTTCAGGTTTTATGCTAGGTACCTAGCAATTTCTGTATGAAGTGCAACATTTTGTGTGTTAATGTAAAATATTAATTTGTTTTGCTGTTGTTGGTAAATGGCTTTTTCTTGGAAGATGATAATTAAAGGTACATAAAATCTTAATTGTTCGTATTTTTCTTTTTATAAGTAACAAGTAAAAATGAGTCATACACAAGGGAATTTTGTTAATGGGTTTTCTGTCATAACTGTGTCTGGCACGTTCTAAAAAGAGGACACTTATTTTTGCGCTGCTTGTTCTTTTATCAGTAAAAGTAAAACCTACATTTTAAAAATCTCACCATGCCTGAAAAGCATGATTGTTTCTTTAATTGTACTTGAGGGAAGCCCAGTACAGCTTTCCATGGTAGTTTAGATCTAAAATTGAATTGTGAGAATGCACATTAATTTTTTTTTTTTTTTATGTTGAGTTCATGTCAGTGTACTGCTTTTGTTAATGACTTCTGGAAATTTTATGAAAATGACAATGTACCTGGACACTTTATTCAATGATGGCAAATCCTTATTAAGGCAGGAGAAGGGATGTTCTCTTGCAATACCACATCGGCTCTGCTGCTCTCTGAAGGTGCCAATGCATTTGGGAGTTTGGCTGTAGTCAACGTTACATGAAACTGCGTTGAATTGTGGAACGTTAATTTCAAACAGTGTGTGGTTTTATCTTGGTGTGCTATCAAAAGTGACATGCATGTGTACAAGGGGTTAAGTAATAAATTGTGTTAGTTTTGTTGTTTGAGGTATATGGAAGACCAATTATTTGTGAGGAATTTAAACAGAAGCTTTGCACATATAATAATGAAATACAAAAAAAGCAGCGCTAAACAGGTTTCTGTGCTTGAAAGGGAATTGTTTTAATCTTGAGGAAATTTGGATTATTTCTCTGTAGTAGGCTCTGTGGTGTCAGCAGTTCCTTTTATTTATTCTTCACCTGAAAGATGAGTATTGCATTAACAGTAAGATGCCCTGTGTCCTTCTCCCGGAGTGGTGTGCACCATGTGCTAAAGCAGGGACAAGTGCGTGTGTGAATGTGTGTGTGTTCAGTTATTGCTCAAAGTAGGTTCAGATTTGTGCTGGAACATGTGTTCATTCTTCTTTCTGTTAACTTTAAGTCTTCTGTCTTAGCCGAAGAAAAGACATCTGTCAGAGGTGGTGATTATTTCAGCAGTTTTGAGTTTTCATGTAGGCTTGCAACTGATCTGCTACTTGACTGTTACCATGTAATACAGAATCTGAAATGGTGGGGTTTTGTCAGTGGAACTCTGAACGTTTTACACCATTATCCCCATTTTGTCTATATTGAGAGTGAGGCACAGGGAGACACAGGGACACGGAAGCCTACAGCGAAGGTCTGGGTAAAGCTCAGGGAGTTGTCTGCACTGTTCTGTGTGCCTCAAAGCAGGGTCAACTGAATCCAAACCATCCCTGAGAGGTGTTTGTCCTCCTTGGTCTTAAAATGTGCTAGTGATGTAGATTCCAGAACCTCTCTGCACACTTTATTGCAGTAATTAACTATTCTTTCATGAAAAAAGCTTTTTCTGATGCCTCATTTAGATCTTTTTGAACATACTTTATTTCCCTGGGGCTTGTACTATCTAGCATAACCATGATGTACAGATAACTTTTTTCTTCACTGTGATTGTGTTTTGCATATTGGAAAACAGTTGTTATGGTTTTCAGTCATTTACTTTCTAGACTGAATTCCAATTTCTTTTGATAATTCTTCTTGCTCTTTTCTAGAATGTCTTGAACTTTTCGATGCTGGACTGAGTTGTGCTCAAAAGCAGACACAGTATGTCCCTCCAGCTGGAATCTGAGCTACAGATAACTGCTCTGGCTCTGTAGTTCCCTATGAGTTGTACACCCAGCTAAGAGTCTTCTGAATCCCATTCAGGGTTCCTTCTAGAAAGCTATGTGGTTTAACGTGATTCTTTTATATTCTCTTTTCATTTGTACTCACTTGGAGAGACATGATTTACCTGTATAGATCTTATGTCTTCCTGTGAAGCAATTGACTCAGAGGAATTAATGAATAGATGAATTTATGGTCTCATCCAAGAAGTCACTTCCCCCTTTTTGAGCCCCTGTAAAGACTGGCAACTTGTTTCCTAACCACCGCAAGAACAAAAATTTTTGGAATGAAGACTGTTACTGTGAAAAATTTATGAGGAAAAATAGTATTCCAGTGAAAACTGTGATGTAAACATTTTATGAGACTTTGAAAACTCGTTGGGCTTTGTGCATCAGGATAAATTGGAAGAGCAGTGATGTTTTACTGGCAAAGTGCTAAATGAAAGCAGCTGAAAGCAGGCCACAGAGGAGCGCTTTGCTCTTCACCTTGGCCATGCTGCCTCCTTCACCATGTCCTTCCTTCATTGTTCACCTGCCTGAACAAGCTGTGAAATAAATCTCAGTGAGTCCTTTTTTTTTAAACATTTCCCCTCTTTGCAACGTGTTGGGTGTTTTTAGACAAAGATAACCCTCCTTGTCCCCTTCTTCCTCAGCGGCTCCCCCGTCCTCATGGTGGATGTACTGCAAACTGCCGTGGAAAGCTAAAGGACCCCCTCAGTAATCAGATGAGAGGGAGATCTTTTTCCCATCATGAACTTTTGCCTCCCCTGGTAAAAGGTGCCATTCTTAGCTCTGAACATACACTGTAACAAAGGTTCAGTGTATGCAGAGGACTTCTTTTATTCTGTTGAAAATTATATATATTTATGTCTTCTAAATGGCTGTTGGTTATTATGTGATTGACCGAACTAGAGTCATACTGGGAAGTGAACTCTAATGTGTTTTGTACCACAACTGGTATAGATATTCTTGGGAATCAGTTCATTTAACTCTCTGTCTCTGAACAGTGGAAAAAGGTAGGTGTCTCCTTCATTTATGGGATTTCTTCTGTAGGTGGGACACTAGGACTTGCCAGCAGATACTGTCTGCTATCTCCAGTTAATCTTACGGTTTCAGTGAGTGTAGCTTGTGCCAAGAACTCAAGTATGAGTGAACTGGAAAATTTCCGAGGCTAGCACAGCCATTTCAGTCTTGGTTTTATCAAAAGCTGATTTGTGGATCAAGAGTGGCTGCTGCATTTGCTTCAAAACCTATCTATAACATTTTATTATGACTTGGGAATTTTTCCATTCATCTTTAACTGCTCACTTTACAAAATGTTTGCACAGATTCTGCTAGGTATTGTCCTACTTATCACATTTTGCAAAGCAATAGAGCACAATTTCTTTTGCTGGCCATCCTTGATACACAGGAATAGCAAATTATAGCACCGACTACTCTCCTGTATGTGCCAGATGGTGTCTTTGAGAATACACTGTAGGGGCTTCCTACACACCATCCTGCAGATTAAGAATACAGCAGCCAGCTACTCAACTACTGGAAATCAGCAGAGTGCCACTAAACAGATTGCACAAACCAGTTTTCATTAGATGCTATCTGACTCATGGGATAATTAATAAAAACTGCTATAATATACATGCTGATGCTTTTTTCCACTAATTTGCCCTGTCTTCTAAATGTCACACAAAATGATTATATGGTTCTTGTAGTGAAGTTAATGTACGGTACTTGAGCAGAGAGGAATTTTTTTCAAGTCATGTTAGAGAAAATGTAAAAGCTTTGCAATGGAGATACCACACTACAAGTAGTCTAAATATATAGCAATAATACACAAGATACTGTGTATATGCATCTGAAGTTGCTTTTGAAAAATATACTGTGCTTTGGAAACAGTTTATGCAGCATAGACTGCATGTGCAAAGAAAATTTTATATTCTTCTGATTTTAAGGACATAACTGGGAAATTGAAGTAGGTTTAGTATCTGGAGCAATGTACAGTTATTACATGTTAGAATAGAAGGGACTGACAAGTGGAAGCTGCTGTCAGGACAGTTCACCTTAGGGAATGCTTGCTTTGAGTTGTCGGCATTGCTTGTAACAGTCTTCCTCTGGGTGAGTGTGCAGATGGTCACTGTGCTGACTTTGTGATCAAAACCATGTATTATAATTGATCCAGCTGTAATCTGTGAAATGAAAACATTTTCTAGGAAATGCTGTAGTAAGGAATTGTCTTTCATGCCCTTTTCTCAAAAAAGCAAAGTTAGGAAATTATAGGAGGCTTTTTAAAGTTAAATTTTCCATATTACTATTTCGGAGTAAATTTGGATTGTTTGAACACAATGTGAATCTAAGTGCCGCCAAATTCCTTAAGGTTTCCAGGGGGATCATCACATTCCTGAGATTTTAGGTTTTTTTGAATGCTGTACACTCATGTTCTCTTTTGCATGACAGTTTGTCTTGCAGATGCTGCTGAGTGTTCTTAAATCCTGTTTCTATTTATGGTAGTGCTTTTAAGTCTGACCTGAGTTTTTTCTTGAGACCATCCTAAAAATAAAAAAGATAGCTACACATATTAATGTGAATTACACCAAAGGCATTTGTCGTCATGCTGCGTCAAAGCTGGTTTTGCCATGCTTCTAATGCATGACTTTTGACATGAAAGAATTCAGCATTTCAGCACATTTCCAAGCTTATTTGTCCACTTTAAGTAACTCTCTTTTTTTGAGAACAGCTATTATAAAAATACACTAGAGGCATATTGGCAAGATCATACAACAGGTGGAAGTAATAATGAATGCACCTCTCAGTGACATCTGTATCTTGCAATTTTAATGGTACCTTTATATCAGATAATATATATATAATATAATATAGTAATTTTTATTATTATGGTGCTTTTGAAAATACCTTACCTCTCCAGTAGCGGAGTTTGACCAGAGCAGTTCTTCTGGTGTGCGATGTATTACCCTTTATTTCTCAAAGAATATAGAGGAACTTCCTTAATTTTCTTAAAAATCTTTCAAAAGGAACGTGTTATTCTCTGTGAGGAATTTATTTGCATTTGGTCTGTTGTGTGTGATACGTGTGATGTGTGTCGCTTTTGGAAAACAGTATTGCTGCAAAAAAGAAGAAAATACTCTTACATTCATACGATCTTACCATACCGTGTATGAAAACTAATCCTGGAGCACGATAATGACAGTTATTTACAAAACAAAACAAAAAACCAAAACTGAAATATTTGTTTCCAATTAATCTGATAATCTTAATGCATAGGTTGCTCACCTACATGTGTGTAAGATATAGTAGATTTCTCTGGAAGTGGAAGAAGATGTCAAATGGTTTCCCTGAGTGCCAAACCAAAAAATTCAGTTAAAATTTTTGGTAAAGTTTTCCTTAGCCACCTTCATGCTTGACAAATCTTCCTTGCATCTCATACAGTAATTTAATACTGTTTCTATGATCTTACAAAAAAATTAATTTTAATTCTGGTGTGCAAAGATGCAACAGTGAACTGAAACCCCTCAGAAGTGAGGAGCACTGTTGCTTGCCATCTTTAGTGCTGCCCCATGCGTACTGCCTCCCCTGTCTGAGGAAAGGTGATGCAGAACCAAGGCTTGTTTTTTAAAATTTTGGCTTCTAATTGCAACCAGTAATCACACTGAAGAAAGGTGAATAACTAAGTATTAATTTGAAGATTTCATTTCCTGTTGCTCCCTTCTTACTGCACTTCAGCATCCCATACACCAGCCTTGAGGCTTCAGCTTCAAACCCCATCATTGGTCTTGTCAGATTGTTCTGAAAGCAACCATATACATATATCCATACATAAATCTTCCTCCTGGCTTGCCTTGTGGTCTCCTTCTCTCCTTTTTTTCCTGGGTCTGAGAAAAAGCCAGACTTTTCTAGGGGAGAGTGAGAAGGAGTGTCCTGGGGACAGAGGAATGTACAGCAGTGGGAACGGTGCCCCTTTTTCAGTGTGCTGCTTCTGCGTGATGCTTTCCAGTGCAACCAGCACTTGCTTACATGTGGTAACAGTTTTAGTTTAATTATAATCAGGTTACTGCTTTTTAAAATAATAAGGGCATGGTGTTCTTAATAGAAATAAGTCGATCTGCTTTGAGGTGTTTTTTATTATCATTTTGGAAGCTGTGTGGTATTGATGTAGTGGTATTGCAAGGTTTGCACTTCCTTGAGAATATAATTGCGTGCTTTATTGTGTCAAAATGTAGACAGAAATGCAGTTGTCTTTTAAGAAAATGACAAATTAAATATGTCCCTGAACATTAATGATGCAAGCACAGTATTTCTATTTTTTTTTTAAGTTCATGATTCACAGGAGCATTTGGATATAGGGTGGATAAATCTTTTACAAGTTATTAATAATGTATCTATGTCATATTAATTGATGCTGAGAAGTCCACTCAACATTGCTTAATAAAAACCAGTCTTTGTGTTGATCAGTTTAATGTGAAATGAGAATCAACAACCTTTTTTTCTATTTTTTGTTGGGGTTTCTTTTTTGAGGATGAAGTTGGGCAGAGAAAAAGGCAATGGTTTAGATAGGTATGTAAACTTACATGTAAATTAAGTAGTCTAATATAAACTGTGTGTGGAATTTCCTGATATTCAGCTATCCAGCTTAGGGGAGCATATCTTTTGTGCCTCTGTTTTATTTTTGGAGATAAGAACAAAACATGTGAATGGCCAGGTATCTCACACTTCTCAAAATTAAATAATGTGTTTTTTTCTTTGTGTTTCAAAGTGACAGATTCTTTGGCCCAGTCTGTGGTCCACCATTTAAGATGGATAATGCAGAAAGATCTTCTTGGCCAAGATGTCTTTCTTATTGGTCCTCCTGGGCCTCTCCGGCGATCTATTGCCATGCAATATCTGGTAAGTATTGGTTTAAATTCTTGGAGACAGTCATTAATGTCAGTTAGTCATTGCTCTACTAGCCAAATGGTAGAAGGTAGACTAGAAAATCTTACAGCAAGCTGCTTAGGAGGTAAATAAGTTTTTCCGTAAATGAGCTTTCCAAAGTTCAAATTTTTTTATAGACGAATAGAAAGTACAGGCATTTTAATATGTAGGTTTTTCTGCTTAAACTTCAGGCAAAAAAAAAAAAGAGATGGAAAACTGTGTTACCATATGCTATCACAAATGGAGAAACAGTTTGTTCTAGGCATTATGTATGTTAGAGAATTAAGATATCTGCTTACTGTTACAGACAACAAATCATTTTTGCTTCATTATGTAGAAAAAGAAATGAAGGAAAGGATTTGGGAGAGGAGTGTTCTGAGTAACATTTGGGGACAGTTATCGTGAGTGAGTAGACGCGAGTGTGATCCTCTCTTGGAATGTGGGAAGGACTTGCCTACGTCCATCTGCGTGAACCATGGAGGCACCATGTGCAAAATGTCACGCTTAAATCGTCGGTGCCCTTAAATGATGAGGAAGAGGGGTTTGTCTGCCCCAGACAGTGATGTGGGTAGGACTTTGCCTGCCTGAGCTCTGTCTAGAATCTGGTTGGGCAGAAGGGTCACAAAGACCCAGAGGTGTGTAAACAATTGTCATAAAGATCAGCCATTCCTTTGAAAATCAAAAGATTCCAGTTCAAAGACTAGCTCTCGGAGGTAAAGCATACAGGAGAAAGTTGCAGGATTTTGAACTTTGGAAAGGAGAGCAAAGATTTCTTAATTCAGCAAACCAGATACGCTACTTGATAACTCAGGGCATTTGTTAAAATAGAGGAGTTTGGTATAACCTAAAAAGAGGACTTAGGAAACACCTGATAACCAGTCATGGGACACAGAATGTGGCTTGTTATTTATACCACTGTTTGTATGCACCTGAGCTACATTAGGAAGGCTGCAGCTTACTCTTTCAATGCCATGCCAAACAATTACGTGAAGGCTGGTCTTTGCATGTGAACTGATACGTACTGTAGTCCCTTTGATGAAGGTGTGTAAGCCTGGAAAACTTCTATCTTCTGTTGCTGAAAGCTACTACTTTGTGATCATACACAGGACTAATTGCTGAAAAAAACTCTTCTGTATTTCATCTTCTGGGTTTTTTTCTTTATTTATAGGAAAGGACAATTGTATCTACCTACTGCATAAAGGAGTTGGTGGCTTTGTACCCAGTAGGCAATGAAAAAGTGGAAAGGAAATAATTTTCATGGGATTTTATATCTTTGCTTGATTTTTTTCATACAACTACAGTTAAAAGCTGCCTCTTAAAGAGATCTGTTAAATATATAGTACCTTTAATTGAGGGGTATTCATGTATTTTGGCATGAATCTGTTTCCTAGCAGATTGCATGATAACCCAGATATGGAAGCAGCATATCAGGTATAAATACATGGGGGAATTTTTTTTTTCCTACGAGATACAGAATTCTAAGTATATCTCATATTAAATCAAAATAAACAAAACAATATCCCAAGGGTTCTCATTTTGTAAGTAGTCTATAATTTTACAGATGCAGACTGCATCTCATGACATTCAAGGGAGAGAGGGTAAGAACAATATAGTTCATCAGTGTACTGGCAAAGCATGTACAGGTAATAATCACAATTGCGTCACAGAATAAGTGTTACTGAACAGTGGGAGTTAAAGCTTTTCAATCTTTTACGGAAACCTTCTGATTTTTATTCATGATTTGCAGATGCTGATTGTTTTTCAGAGTCCAGAACCAGAAGATTAACTTACAGGGTGTTACAGATGTTCAATGGAAAGAATATATAGCTGGTTATTATGTCTTTAGAACAGGTTTGGGGCAAATAAAAGTTTATTGAGCAGAAATTTAAACCATTTTGTTTGAGGCAGAACACACTGTAAACATTTTAAAAATAAGAGATATTAGATTTTGTTCAGAGTTATTTCAGATCACTGTGTAGCTGCCTAGAGCTCTTTCGTACAAATATACCACTAGGCCTGTTGTTAATGTTCACTTACTGGGGTTATAGTCTTGTTTTTGTAATAACTTTAGACTGTTGTCCACAGGAGCTAACAAAGCGAGAAGTTGAATATATTGCACTATCGAGGGATACCACAGAAACCGACCTCAAACAGCGACGAGAGATCCGAAATGGTAGTGCTTTTTATCTTGATCAGGCAAGTTGCAGTCACACACCACCTAACTGTTGTTTACAAGTAGTTTGAAGGAAGTCATGGTTTATATGATGAAAAATTAGTATGTGGATTACAGGCTGACTGACATATTTCTGATACTGTTAGAAAGTCTTAGACAACATTCTTGATCTCAGTATTACTGATAATATTATTTTTACCCAAATCCAAGATTATTCTATCTCTTAAGAGTACTACAGGCTTGATTTAGGCAGACTATTTTTGATACGCTTCTGTAACGAGGAGTGAGATCTATTCTGTGCAGGTTAGACAAGCGCTTCTCTTGGTGTGTCTCTTCCCTAACACTTGTAGCACATTAGATGTATTCCTGAAATGAATGTGGTGAAAACCAAGCACAGTAAATGGAGAGACAGCTGGGAGATTTGGTTTGAAAGCTCACTGCTGATCTGGACTAAAATAATGATTTAAACAATGCTGCCATCAGTATTGCCCCAACCTGTTAGCTGATTGAATAAAGCCATAGAGTGACTTAGGTTAGGTAAGATTTTGCTTTGTCAGCTATCAGTGGCATGTCTCCTTTTTGATTATGCAGGTAAAATATACATTTCATTTAAAATGTCTGTTTTCCTAGATATCCGAAATTGGTGTACAACTTAGGTTTCTAACTAAATATGGTGGGTCAGTTCCTCCGATGTAGTGTGAATTTAAATGTGTATTCTAAAATAGTTTTCAGTTGGTGATGCTATAGATGTTAATGATATCACCATCATACGAGTGATCTGTGGGTGGAAAGGGAGATGGGAACAGGAGAGGAAAGATAATCTGAAAGCTTTGTTCTCTTTTCAGTAAACTTTTAATTCCTAATGGTCTCTTTTTCAGACTCCAAACTTTAAAGAAACCTTTAAGTAGATTTTTCTTGAAATGGCAATAAGTGACTTGGAGTGATGGAAGATCCTCAGAATGAAGGAAAACAACTAACCTAAATATTTTTTTGTTAGTTACTTCTGGGACTTCAAATTATCTCATGCTTATCTGGAAATATGAGGGTTGCACAGTATGAGGTAATTTAAAGTACAGTACTGTGCATTAGGGCTCTAAATGGCATTTCATTTACCAGAGGATAAGAGCATTTGTGTAGGCTGTGGAGTTGACTCATTAACTCATGTTAGCTCCATGCCTAACTGCTGTTACGGACAGCCTTATCCTCACGCTTGCTGCAGGTCGAGGTAATTTACCCCTGCTTAACTAACATTTGTAAGAGCACTGTATCAGGGACTGTAAGAAGCTCACCAAGATGTGAAATGGTCTGTTATTCGGTCTGTACTTACCTGAAGACTTGGATCCCAATGTAAGTATGAGGCTTCACTTTGTACAAGCTATTTTGAGTGATCTCACTCCAGTAAGAACACTTAGGAAGGCTAGCTTTCTAAGGTAGAGGTCTAAGATTACGTTTCTTCCTCAGTGTATTGGAAGTTTTCAGTTAAAGGGTTTTTTACCAGAATCTAGCACAGCAGTACTTCAGATCAAGACTTTTCTTTAACCAGATACTAAAGTACTGAAATCAGTCAGAATCATGATGTCTTTCCTCAGGTTATGTGTTACTCATTGTATTTGTAGCCAACATGTGTTGAAGCTGTGAAAGGAAAATAAGAAAATAAATAATTGCTATTTAGGTGATGTAAAGAGAAGGTGAACTCATATGAGGGACTGAAGATATGGGCTATGCTTTTCAGATGTACTTAACAGTTCCCTTCCTGTGGAATCTCATGCTTGCTCTTTGTGACACTTAAGAGAAGACAGCAAAGCCTCAAAGTCTGGTTTTCAGAATATTCACTGTATGGATTCTGTGGGTCAGATGAAACAGCTGTTAAGATAGATGGAGGCTCTTTGCATGCAAGTCGTAATATAGTAATGTAGTTATCTTACACTTGGAATAATAAAATACTGTAGGGAAAGCTGGTATCTTGTTACCAGAAATAACTTCAGTATGGTGACTCATCAGGTTTGCAGACCCTGAAAGGCTTGCAAAGTTGTCTGTGAGTGATTGTTAAAATATTATGGTTGTTCATAGTTCTACATTTAATAGTGACAGATGAAATACTGTAAATTGGTATCTCAGAGATTTCAAAACATCTGATACATTTTAACATGAAGTTACTGAATATGACTGCAGTTAGTTATTTAAGATAGATGTGAAAGATGGTGATTTGGAAGCAATTATTTAAATTCCTTATTGAAATGTATATTGAAGGACCAGTGTATCAAATACCCTTGTACATTATCATTTCTTAGTCCCAGAGTGAATCAAATGGGAGAAGATTTGGAGTTAGGAAGTTAGAAGAGTTACCTGACGAGGGAACGGGGTGGGGGAAATGTTTTATTTACCTCATAAATAGAGGGCCATTAAAATAAAGGGAAACATTATCCATTAAAATGGTGTAAAATAAAAGACTTACAATGGGGTAATGGTGAATTGTTTTTCTTTCAAATACTGACAGCAGAAAATTCTGGTTTCTTGCCTTTACCTTGAGCCATTAATTTTGGATTTTAGCTGTTAATTCACGGTTAAAAGCCTTAGAAATGTCATTATTACTGTTATTGAGACAATTAAGTAACCTCTTGGTTTTATTCTGTAATTTATTGCATGGGTTAATTATGTTGTGTATCAAGTAATTAGTTAGAATTACTTTATATTACATTAAATGGCAGCCTCAAATTTTGCTTTTATTGATAAAAGAGCTTGTCTTGCAGAGTGGTTTTCTGTTTCTGTAACCCTTCGTAGTTGAGCCACCAACTGGACTGAACCAGTATGGAGATTGTAATATCAGCCTGTTTGCAAAAATCAAGGAATTAGGTTTGATATTTTTATGTCCTTTTTTTTTGCCATTCCTGATGCAGTTTTGCTTTTTATCATATGTACATCTGTAAAAGGCACACTTCTGCTTTAAACAGCCTTCTACATTATTAATTATTACATCTAAGGAAATGCTATGTTATTTTAATGTAGTGGATGCAGTCGGGAGAGCAGCTAAGCTATTTTGCTAGTGCTTGAGAGGTATATTGCTCCAGGAGTGTGCCACAAAACATGTTGCCTGAAATGCCCAGTTTTGTTTACCCCGCATCTTCCAGCTTTAAATGCATTAAATGAAACAAGCTTCCCAAACACAGACCACTTTATTAAATGTACAGTCTTTTCTGTTGAGGACAATCAAACTAACTGAAGTTGGAATGAGTAGAAAAATATCATATGGTTATGTGCTGGAAAATTACAAGTGCAGTGTCATGTTTTTGAAGATTTGCTAATGAAGCTGTAGCCCCTGAGTGGATAAGTATGTATATCACTGTCATTTCTGTATATACAGAGTTAGACTCAGTTTTGATATATCTTTGAACTATGTTAAGATACTAATTTTAGAATACTTTCGCATCCCTAACTGCGCCAGTATCGTAAGTTATACAATGACAAAATGCAAAATTGATTGTCAAGAAAACAGAAAAATTATCTTCTACCATGGCTTGAAAGACTTCATGTAGTAATCAACTAAACACGCGGAGTGACAGAATTGACAGCTTAAACTACCCTATCTGTAGAATGAACGTGACATGAAATCCCCTGGAGTAGCACTACACAGACATGAGTTTGATTTCTTTTAATCAAAAAAGATTAGAGAGAGAATTCTAAAAGAAGACATGAGATTAATTGAAAGAGATTATAATCATATCTGAAAGTGTGTGTGTATACATAGATATATATGTTTGTGTATATCTATAAAAAAAACTTCTTTCTATACCCTAGCAAAGACATGGGTAAGAATAATTCAGCTTTTAAAAAAAATTAACCAGTGAGTACAAATTGTGTAATTTACTGATTTACTGCCTTGGGGGTGGCAGTGGACTTCTGATGAGCTGGTTAAGTTAGCCACAGCAAAGGCATTGCCAGAAAGGATAACTTAGTTGACTGTCACTGCAATATCTGTCTGTCTAGTACAGGGAGCTAGATAGCAAAGTCTGTAGAAAGAAGCATCAAGCAATGCAGCTCTCCAGAAGTATGAACGCTACTATTTATTTTCTTGTTGTGTTCACCATTGCACAGAAAGGGGGAAATACAGGTAGATCCAAAAGAATTTGGATGAAGTTAATCTTTATTGACATTCACATAGTACATCTTGTATCTGAAAAGAAAATGTGTGATAAGGGCCTCTATATGTAGCATCTCAACTCATAGAAGTGATTTCGTTTAATCATTTGCAGTGCTTCTTTTATGTTTCTAAAAGTGTCAGCATTTAACTGGGTTTGTTAGGTTAGCAGTTCAGGCTGTAGTATCTTTTTTGATGTAGAGGGCATATAGATGAATTTTTGTCATGTAATGTGAGGAATATTAGGATTGTGTATTTATAATTCCTTATAGATTAAAATCAAAGGTGTGAGATGCTTATTTATTATGTTTGTGTCCATTAACTATATATTCCACTTGATTTTGAGCTAGTATTTCCTACAATGCAGGAAGGTGCAATAATTTGTAATATGTGGGTTCATAAAGTTTATAGGCAGTATGGACTTGATGAATGGTGCTCTGAATCAGAAATTTACAAGTGATTAGTAACTTCATTTTTAGATACCTGTTCCTTTTTATTGTGCTACTCATTAGGAGGAAAAATTTAAATAACCCATCCCCTTTATTCTTGTCCAGAAGACAAGAGTTGTACAGAATGGAGATAAAACCCCCTAGGTTTCTTTGTAGATATTTGCACTGGTAAACCTGTTCAGAACCTCAGATTGGTTGCTCCCAGGCCTGCTCTCTGCCCAAGCACAAAATGTTTCACGTATGACGTGTAAATGTACTGTTGTACTAAGATACCTGGTGTAAAGCAGCTAACATGGCCGGACCCTGCCTAGATGGGGACATAATCTCTTGTAAATATAGTTTGCAAGTGCTGTCGCAGAAACACTTACCTGATTGTTGTGTTAGGCGAAGGGATGATGGAAATAAGGGACATCATTTGACATGTGATAGTTCAAAAAAGGGAAAAACAATCATAGAATCATTGAAGTATAGAATTGGTTAGATTGGAAAAGACCCTTAAGATCATTGAGTCCAACCATTAACCCAGCACCACCAAGTCCACCACTAAACCATGTTCCTCAGCACCATATCTACCCATCTTTTAAATACCTCCAGGGATGGCGACTCAACCCTTTCCTGGGCAGCCTGTTGACAGTTGTGTGGAGGAAGCTGAAATCAATGACTGGGGAAACTGAAATCAATGCCTATGAAATGAAAGACTGTTCCAGTTCTTGTCACGTTAACATATTTATGATCTTCTCATATATTGATTCACTTCCCAGGGTAAACTTTTCTAGCCTAGTTTCCTGATTCAAACCTCCAACAAATTATTTTTTAGTTGTTTTTCATTCATGGTGTTGCATCATGAAGTAGGTGCTCACCAGTTCAGGCCATTCTTTCTCACTGAAACATTAACTCCTGCGGGCAGCTGGCATCTCTCTTTGGATACTAACTAGACTGGCTAATGGTGCTCTGGTGTACTGTGATTTCTCTGTCTTTTTTTTTTAATAAAAAAGCAATGAATAACAGTATTAATTGCAACCTGCCCTGTAATTTTCCTAACCTTACAGGGGGAAATTAGTTATAAAACCCACTCAGAAAACACTTGATTAACTCAGTGGGGAGGTGGGCTGAATAGTGAAGATGTAACCCCACCCTCCTTTACAGAGGGCAAAAAAGGTTGAATTATTTAGTTCTTAAGTTACATTTTAAATTTTACTAACCACATTAGTTACTATTTCATTGATTTTAATAAAACCTGAACATTTCATTTGGAATATGTGTAACTCAGTATACTTGTGGCCTAAATTGTAAAATGCAAAACTATAGTTTATCAACATCTACAAAGTGCAAAATTTTGTAACAAAATATAGAAGACATGTTTTAGATGAATAGTAGGTCTGTTTGTAATCTCATCTTTGAATGGCACTATATGTTCAGAACTTCTATTAAATACATGTTATTTTAAACAACTAATAAGAGATTTTACAAATATTTAAGGGTAAAGATAATGATAAGTTTTCATTTTAAAAATGGCATTTTTGCCTTGAAACCGCTCAAACGTGTCTTTTAATGTTTTGGAGGAAATATATTATCACTTCAGTCCGTTAAATAGTCATCCATTTCGGTGTTGCTCAACAGCTTTCCTGTTTGCTCAGCTCTTAGGGGAAAACAATAATTAAGGAATCAAGAGGCCTTAAAACTGAACACATATCTTGAAAGATACTCTTTGGTAGAGGCATACCACTAGACATGCTGTTTACTCTACAGATCTTTTTAAAATCTAGCAAAGTAAATTCCCCAATAGGAGACAACCTTATATCTTCACTGCTCTCAACATTTGTTTGTAAATTTATCTTTAGACTGTCTCTAGATTTCTAGAGAATTTGCTACTTCCATATAAGTAGTATAAAAAATTTAAAGATCTTATTAGTTCTGTTGCATCTTCTTAAAAGAATAACCTGATGCACTTACAGTACTTTACAAGCCTTGGTCAATGACCTCTTCCTTCCCTGGGAAAATGAGGAATAAAAGTTCATAGCATATTCCATTTTGCATCTCTGTTATTTCTGTTCCTGATATCTTTTACTTGTTGGTTGGTTGTAATTAGTTAAATTTGAAAAATTTAATTAATTGTATTTGACCCATGGAAAGAAATTTAGAAGATACCAATTTACTTTGTTTCATGATATTTGGTAGCTTGGTAGATTTCAGGGACTCAAATTAATGTCTGCCTCCCATCCCTGGAAGACAGGCTGCACCACGGATTTAATAGTTCAAGCTCTGTTAGCCTGCTGCAGCCAGACAGCATCATGTTAGCTCAAAACCAGCCAAAGTTTTGTGTGGTCTTTACCAGGTGGTTGTTAAGGATCTCTTTTCACCATAAGAGACATCTGGACATTACATTGTTGGGATGTTTACGAGATACAGGAGTGAATGGAAAGACTTGGGTGCGTGAGTTTGTGTGGGTGGTGGGAACAAGACACTGCATTGGAAGGGACATCTAAAATGCAAGCTGCAGATGTAAAGAAACCTTACCTCATTAGTTCTCATGTTCACTGAGCTACTTGTACTGTTTTTTCACATTGTAGTTATGGTTGCTGTGCTTGAGATGTCATTACAGGGCAAGTCATCTTCTAAAAAAAACCCTCAAAGTTATCTTGAGGTACTTCCTGAAAACGAGACAGTTACTGATTACTGTTGAACAATTTCTAGCAGCGTTTTTTTAATACGGTTCTGAAATGTAACCTGTACGTCATATTCAGAATGATGCTTAGGTTTGAAAAACTAAAGCCCTTTAGAGTTTCCCAAGAACCTTCCTCACAGATTTCAGGACAACCAGAGTTTTCTGGTTTACAATAAGCATTTTCTGAGAGAACAGAACTACCATTTCAGTTCTGGTATTTTAAACTATCCTGTTAATATTTCTTGTGCCTTTATGAACTATTTTGATTAGCTTCATGAAAATGTTCTTCTTTCCCTGGTGTTTGTGCATTTCAGTATGTGCATTGTGGTGAACTTATTTCTGTCCTTCTTCCCTTTCTGACACTGTATAACTTCAATCATGTGTTTATACACTGTGATTTTTGTCAAAATGGTGTTTACAGCGTCCTGTTGTCATATTTTGCACTGCTCAAGTGGAGGAGCTCACTGTGGTTCAGGTATGAAAGACAATGAAAGTTCGCTTAGGTTTGTCCTGTTCCTCAGGTGTTTTTACCTTTAAAGATAAAAACATATTTTTTTAAGTGCAATGTGAAACCAGGGTGAGCACTCCGTGTTACGTATTTGTTGCCTAAAGCTGTTACTGTGAGAGCAGCACTGTGTGAAAGGTTTCTGCTCCCGGCCTGTGGTAGCTGCAGGTATTCCCTGGAGCAGGTATCCAGGTTACCATCGGTCCAGAGCCCTAGGAGAATGGGTGGGAAGCAGCAGCATCCGGCCTCCTTTGGTGAGGCAAATAGTCCCTTGCAGCAGTTAAAATAAATCTGAAAGTAAGAATTTAGCAATTCCCTCTCAGCCTTTTAACAAAAATTAATCTCAGGTTTATTTTAACAAATTTTAATCTAGGTTTATCATCAAGGTTGCACAATATAAGCCCCACTCCTGTCAATTTGTGCTTTGTGTTAAACATTTAGAACAAATGAGATGAGTGAGAGAGGAAGACAGCACAGCTATTTCTGTGTTTTCTTTATAGAATTATGAAGATTTGTTTCTTGGAAACATTTTTTTAAAATGATTTTCAGTGACAGATTGCAAACTTACATCCCTTCTTCTGATCTTTTTTTTAATGCATTTTAGTTTCCATACCAATCCATCAATACACAGATAAAACTGAGATAATGATTCAGAGGATGCCTTGAAGTATGCCTAGCTTATTGCAAAAACTTATTACTCATTACCAGCCAGAATGCAGAAATATCATAGTTCATCTCTCATATTCAGAGATATGTAGCTGGTTTTTGGTCTTTAGAGTAGACTTTATGTTATTTAACACAAGAACTTCAGAGGCAGATGAATTGTGCATTTATTTCATTGTATTTTGGAGAGCAATTTCCAATATTTCAGATATGCTTTGAAGATACGTGAGGAGCATGACTGGGAAGAAAGCAAATCAGAGTAAACAAGCACCCAGGTGATGGTGCTGTCGTTGTTATAGCATGTCTTTGATTAAATGAAAAACCATGGTTGCGCATTCAGCCATTCCTGAAGCTGATTATGAAACTTCTGTATAGGTGGGCAAAGACTATCTGTAGCATACCTTTTGAAATGTTGTTGTACTGAGGAACAGGATTTTGAATAAAAACTTCAAATAGTTTCCAAGTTCCAGAAACTCTTTACTTTTAAAATTTTGATCCCATAAGCTGATGATCAGCAGGCAACATAGTGTATTAGGCTGCTTTTCAAGATTGCACTACTAATGGAGAGCATCTTCTTTCTTAAAGGTAACGATTGTTATATACTTTCTGATACTCGCTGTCTATCCCTACAGCAGATTGCCTTCATGTATAGGTTCAGGAGAGAGATTTATGTTGATTCTTGAAGGCTGTTATTTCAGCAAGCCTTTATCCATAGTGTGTGTCTCAAAATGAGTCAACAAGATTCTATGGATACTCAAAATATTTTGAAACCATATGAACAGAGTGTGTATTTTCTTCTGGCTAATAAAACTCAGTCATGAAGTCTTCATAGTCTTATAATATGCAGAATCCAACCAACTTGGCACATAAACTGTTTGCTAAAGCATATTCTGGCTGTATCTCCTAACTGCATTTGGACTAAATAGCATTTTGTTCATGCCAGGTATTGGACTGGCCGCTGGAGACTCAGGTTTTCTTTTCAAGCAGGTTGGAGCAGATTTTTGACTTGACATTTCTAGAGAAGAATGTTAGTACAAAATTTGTTCTCTGTACAAATTTTACGGGATGAGGAGAGAGGAATTTTATAGTGCCTGTTAGAGTATGGTGTCATGAATTAACAACAACAACAAAATCAATTGACATACCGATTGTTTTTTGAAAGAATTGGTGATTCATTGGAAGAGAAATAATCTGAGGACTATTACTTGCTTAATGGGATTATTCCAGCTTCCTAAGATACTAAAATGTTTTCCTCAGGTATTAAAATGTTTTACAGAATATCTTTCAGAGAAGGAAAATTGATATGGATATGTGTACCAGGATTTGCGAGTGTCTTTTTTCAGTGATGTTTGCTTGAATCCAGGTTAGATACCGTCTTAATGATGTGAAAAGCTTACGTTACGGCCAATTTGCCAGTAGTTAGTTATTCTTCTATACTGTTCATAAGAAGCATCCAAATTAGCCTTATCATTTAGAGTCTTTATCATCTCAGGTGGATCTCTGATTCTATTGTATATTGCAGCAATTCATTTACTGTGCCGAACTATTCTCTGTTCTAGTTTATGTTTATACTGTTCTTTGTAATTCTACTTTCATACATAACTTATTTTTTTTTCTTGTTATTTTCGTATTCTGGTACTTCTTTATTCTTTCTCTTTATTCCTTATTTCTCTGTCCCAATTTTTGGCATCTATTTTATTCATCAGAGATTTCCATCTAGCATTATATGACGGGTTCTTCTGTAGGAGTTTATAGGAGACATGCTGGGAAGAGATTTCATTTGTTCTCCCTTTGCAACTGTGGTTGTCTCTAAAACTGTGTTAAAACATAATAGGAATGTCAAGGAAGACTCTTTGGTGCCTGTAAGTGTTGCCTGTGCCTAAACCTGCCCCATTATATTCTGATTAAACTTCTGCAAATTGGAAGTAGACAAGAATGTATTTAATTTCAGAGTCTTTTAATGGATAGTAATTGTGAATATTAGATATGATGTGTAGTTGATTTACCTGAGTGAATGTCATTGACTGCAAGAAAGTTGCACAAAATTACCAGCACCAAAGTTTAGTTTTACATTTTGGCTCCACATTATGCACTTAAATAAACAGCCAGATATAAACAACTAATAAAGTGAAATATAGAAAAGAAATAACTTTCTATCCTAAAGGCTCCAAAGGATTATCAAATTTATGGTTACATTTTTATTCTGGTTTTGTAGAATACCAGTCAGGGTCTTCTGTAGAAGTTCAGTCATGGAATATAAATCTAGATCTCTTTAATTTTATCACATTTTTTATTGTCTGATTATTTATAGCACTGTTTTGTTTTTACCATCCATGTTTGGTTTCAATAGACTTATGTTCTAGTCAGAGTAAAGCAATGTACCTAGGGCAAATTACACTGAATTACTGAGCAATCCAAAGGAATACCTGACTTTTTTCTCAATATTTTAATGTAATTATAGACATGTAAAACTGCCTTGGTTTTCTGTTTTCTTTGTACACAGCTGACCCAGAATTGTTAGATGGTGTTAAAATACCTGAAAATAGAAACTATGATGCAACATCAAAAGGGACGCATGCCACGTGTTAATATATGCTGTGTATACACTAAAATGTCTGCAAGGTTTTACATTTTATTCTGTTAGTACAAAAAACTGGAACTTATTTCTGTCAGCCCCTGTAACAGTTAGGAGATAAAAGTCCAGCTCATGAGTGTGTAGCATTGTTAAGGCAGTCAGCTGTCACTCTTCTGATAACTACTGATGTGAATCTTACTGATTCTTACAGAAATAAATACTATTTTGGGGACCATCGGGAGGTTCTTGTTCATCAGGATTTAAAGAGATAGTAATGTTTATTTGTTTAGAGATTTTTTTTGTTTTTTGTTTTGTTTTCAAAGTGTGCAGTTCGTGCGGCTACTGAGGGCAGAATCCTTGTGCTGGAAGGTTTGGAGAAGGCTGAGCGGAACGTCCTGCCGGTGTTAAACAATTTGCTGGAGAATAGGGAAATGCAGCTTGAAGATGGTCGTTTTCTCATGTCTGCAGAGCGTTATGACAAACTTCTGCAGGTATGGAAAGGCTGTTTGGATTCCACCTCCTCAACCCCCACCTTTTTAGTAGTGATGAAATACCATGATGAAGGGGAGAGTACTTACAAGACAAATGAGGGCAGTCTCGCCAAGGTTTCTACGTTGTTTTTTTTTTCCTGGGATGTTACATAGGATGAAATAGGCAGGGTGAAAGCTATGCAAGAAGTCAAACTACTACTCTCCACAGCAAAAACCAGTTTTCAACTGTATCTTGGTCTGTCCATGTGAAAAAGTTTTTTAACTTTTTTGTGTTAGCCTATTTTGTACGAAGCCTATGTCGCTAAAATGTGAAAGCCACAATGTCAGAGTAACTAAAATATACTTGTGAAAAGAGCTTTAAGTTGAAATTGTTCCCATGAAGTTCAGGTAATGCTTGAACATTGCAGTAGTCTTGTTGCTAAGCTTTTAAAATGTTAGGCTACCAAAAAAATGCAGTCAAGATAAGCAACACTGTATTCATCAGTGCTGTCTTGCTTTTAGTTTACAAAAGTACATGTAAATCTAAATTATAGGAAATAATTAGAGAATTTTCTTTTGGTAGGAAAGGGGATTTTAGTGTCTCCTGCCACTGCTACTTTAGCCATTTTCCTTTTTTGGGGGCGTTGAGTCCTACTGCCTAAATCTGAGAGGATACTTTTCAGTCTTTTGGGGGCCTCAAAAAATTTCATTAGGCAGTTTCCAGTAGTAGTTCACATCTTACTTGCACGTACTGTAGTTTCCAATCACATGCCTGTCAGTCTCTCATAACAGTCTGACACCTGCTTCCTCATATTTCTGACTGTCATACCTAACTGTGGTTAGGTATATAATTCAGACCCATGTGGCACAGGAAGAAAATGTGTAATAAGCCTTTGGTCATTGATCTCAGTTGTATGAAGTTGCCCCAAATCTGAAGTACTGTAGTGGATTTCTGAAAATACATCATTATTTCTTATGCCTCTCATCGTGTTTAAGCTTCTTCTGATCCGTGCCTTTTCAAAAAAACATTTTTATAATATTTAATCAGTAGATGCAGGTGTTGGAAGCATTATTAGTATATTTTAAAAGTAAGCTTTTGAAATGTAATTGTATTTAAAGACTGAAAATGAGAATTCAAACTTAGACAGGATTTGGTTGCAATTTTGCAAAGCATCTTCCTCTTTTTTCCTTTTCAACACTTTTCTAATGATAAAATGTTTCAAAATGAGTGCCTCAGGCACACTGCTAATAGAATACGAATTAAATAAAGCTCTTGCTACAATAATAAGTCTAATATTGTTGTTTTGTTCTTTGGGGAATATTGTATTATATAAGCTAATGTTCTTTTTCTCTTCTGTGTGAGTAATTACTGTATATCCAGGTCTATAGGAAATACACTCGGGTATGGTTTCAAGGAAGACTTAACTGTGATGTGGGAAGACTAAAGAGTGCATTTTTTGTATACAATGAATCTTTTACATGACAACAAGTGAAATACAACATTTAATGTCTGCATGAAGGAGACTAGTTCTGTATTATTGCTTATAATAAAGCAAAATTTGTAAATGAAACTTTTAAAAAGCAGGTTTTAGACTCCTTTACAGTTGTAAGAGGAGGAAAAAAGAGGAAGAAAATCTTGCTCATGGTAACCCACTTCTAATATTGTAGAATAAATACATTTTGTGGTCTGTTGAGTTTCTGTTCTTTGGGAAAACAATGTTGTAATGATACCTTTTCACCTTTGACTATCTGTGCGGTCTTTGGTCAAATTGCTACAGGCCTGAAGCTGCACCTACTCAAGCATTCCATCTGCATTCATTTTGGAAAAACTTGCTTTTACCATCCACAAATTTGATTAGTTCTAGCCCCTTTGAATGAAAGGTGAGAACATTACCACATTTAGGTTAAAGGATCAGGGCTGCTAGTCAATCTGCAGCTTAATCATCATAAGTTTTTAATGATGTACTGGTTGTTTTTTTTTCTTCTTGTTGCTTTATTAATTAATTTAGGATCATACAAAATCAGAGTTAGATGCATGGAAGATTGTTCGGGTTAGTGAAGATTTTCGAGTGATAGCATTGGGCCTGCCAGTGCCTAAATACTCTGGTAACCCTTTGGATCCGCCCCTTCGCTCTCGATTTCAAGCTAGAGACGTTTATCATCTGCCCTTTAACGTAAGTATCCTAGCAGAGGAGTTGGATTATCTGTACTGAGTAGAGCTAATATTTTGACATTTTACTTACCTCACCACTGAAAAGAATCTTTGAGTAATAGATTTGTCTTAAAAGGTATTTTTCATACTGGCGCCTAATAAATTCCTGAAAAGCAGGCTTAGAGTTGGCAAGGAATGCTGTAGCAGAAAAATAACTTCCATAAAACAAAATAACCCTAAAAAAAAAGTTATAGTCTTTCTTCTGGCTTTTTTTTAAAATCAAAATTAATTCTGTATCAAGGAATGAGTAGACTCTTCATGTCTAAATTAGTCGGAAAAGTAGAAAATGCCTCAAACATCATGAGCTGTGACCCACAGTATGATCCCAAAATTAATTTTCTCTGTGATTTTATGTTCTATTTGCAGGACCATCTCCAGCTATTATACTCAATTGGATCAAACATTTCCACAGAGAGGTAATTTTTTATAATTAAAAAAGAATTAAAATGGAATGGATGAAGAAAAGCAATGTCTTTTCAGGATTCCTTGCTATTTTTGTATCTTCTATCACTGCATAGAGACTAGAACTGAAGAAGTTTTTTAGTATGCGTGGGTGTATGCTCACACAGCTTTTCGTATGCAGCCTTCGTATAATGAATCCTTAATGCTTTAAAACTTAAATCACACCTGACTTATTTGCACTCAGAAATGGTTTCAGCATCTTATACTGTGTTTAACTTTATGGGCTTTATCGTTTTATATACAGATAGCATGTATAAAATTCTGTAATTACTTTTTCTTATGCAGAATTTCTCAGCTCCTGTCTTTTGCTACAACTCTCTGCTCTCAGGAATCTTCTGCACTGGGACTTCCAGATTTTCCTTTAGACAGCTTATCGGCTGCAGTTCAGATTTTGGTATGTGCATACACATGTGCTGTGAAACACTGTTTCTCAAAATTATATCTGGATTATTTGTGTTGTTAGAAGAAGGTTAACATGAACGTTTAAAAAAATAAACCTGAAAAAACTAAGGATTGTTTGAGGGAGAAACCCCCGGTCAGATATCTCTGGATAATGCTTTAACCAAGTATGTAGCATAATAACGATGGACAAAGTATGGCATGACACAAGAATTGTGATGTGATTAAATGTGTCTTGGTCCTCAAAATAATGGTTTTTATTCTGCTAAATCATCTTAGCTGACTTCAGGGGTATCTACAGTTTACCTGATGACATTGAGGTAATCAGTGGAGCAGGATAAAAATTACAACTTAGAAGTGCTTGTGATTTAGTGATGTGCATGTAAATCAGGTGGATTGCATTACTATGTCCACTATTACTGTCCACTGATACCTAAAAGGACCCAAAACAACCATTCAAATGTGGGTATAGAAGACACTTAAGTTGTATGAGATGAAGCCTACATTAGGTCTTTGGGTTGGCTGGTGCATTTAAAATAAACATAGGTATAAAGTGTTACCTGAAGATGCTCGTGCACACCTGAAGGTGCAGTACTTCCTAACAGCCACAGTCCATAGGGAAATAGCACTCTACATTTGCTGGATTCACAGTAGCAGATCAGGCAGGTCAGGGCTAAAGCTGTGGCAGTCTTTCAGCTACCCCTGACAGGCTTTTGTCCACTGGACTTTATAATTACATGGTAAAAAGTCAAAGTAAAAGCAGAAGGTGCTTCCTGAAGGAAGTTAGGGAGATGAGATCTTTATAATAGAGAGAGAGGGGGTGGTACCCTTTTGCATATGGGAAGATGATGTCAACCCAGGAGGGTAACACCCGGACAGCTTCTCAAACCCTCTGTCCAAGGTGCAGTGTCTGTAGAAAGGACTTGTAGGATAATTCTCTATTGTGTCTTCTGTGCAATTATTTTACCTATGGTACTGCTCAGTGGCAGACTACTTCTACATGTTTATTGGATTATATACATTATAAACATACATATTATTTGTGTTACTGTGGTGCTCAGTCCCCTCAGTTGTGCTGGATACTTACAGACATAATTTTTTCCTGAATTAGTGGTACTGCATTAGCTGTTAAGTGATTAAAATTCAAATTCAGAGAAATGAAACAGTATTTGGAGGGCTTTAGGAAAGAAATACATGTTGGATTTTAAAATAAATTGCAACTTTTTATTCTTTGAGCCCTGTAGTGAAAAATTATTTTTAAATGAATGCCAGATGGCTTTCAGAGCAATGGAAAGAAAATGAGCCCTAAGCTATTATCTAAACTATGGAAGGAAGGAAGCATTTTATTTTACATTATTAGGAATGTGAAGTGTTATCATTGTATGACAGTGTCTTTTTTAGGTAGACTAGAACTGTTTCTTTTAGAATTAGTTTTAATCCCTTGGATTTTAAGGCAGCTGATGTCAGTGGTTCTAGCTACAGCATTTTTCCTTCATATGCTTGGTTACTGCCATGCTCTACTTCTAGCTTGGTTGATTTAACCATTTAAAAGTGTGGAGGGAATGCATTACAATGACTAGCTCCTTATCTTCTATCATGGATTCACATAGTCCCAAAATGTATTTCTTAGGTTGAAAACTCCTGCCTTCTGAAAGGAAGAATTTTTCATAGGGTGCTGTTCTGAAGAGGCTAATTTCATATATGCCATTGTAATTATTATTAATTTGAGATAATGTGGACAAATTATATGTTATGTCTTTATATATAGTCAGAGGGCTTTTAAAATGCAATAAAGGGCTCCCTGATTCTTTAAGCAGTACATTTACTACAGTGCCTTAAATGGTTTATTTTTACTGATCTTTTCTTAACATGGAACTTTATAAATAGTATTACTGATTATAAGTATGAATTGAATTATGCATTCCATAAAATATGCATCTCCTGATTTCATTTCTAAGCAACTCTTCTTTCAATTGGGTGCCTATATAACTCCAAGTGTAAAACAGAAAATCAGTTGATTTTATTTAAATTGTGTTATTTACTTTTTACTTACTTTGATGAAGGCTTAAAAAAGTAGTACCAGTCCACTGACTGTTTTTCACTAGTGTCACACACAAGTAGTCCTCAAAAATTTGCAAGTCTTTTTTAAAACAAACAATCAAGCATTACTTCAGGGTTTTTAAAACACACTTTTCCACTGTGAAAGGCTTTATGCATATGTTTCTTGAGTATTCATAAATGCACTTCCATTTCTTTTTCCATTACTGTGGCAAAATAATTGAATCTTTGTCTGGTTCAGGCAGCAACTGACAAGAGTTAGTGCTTACAACTAACAAGGAGAGAGTAAAAAATTTTCAATTTTGTGTAGAAAGTTCAAGCATACTTAGTAACTCATTTCAAAACAAAACATTTTTGATCAAACTGTTCAGAAATTTCTAGGAATTGATTTGTTAAGTAGAACCTGTACAATGTAATAGAATCAAAATTATATACTAGAAATTTCTGCAAATTGGTGGGTCATTATCGTATTACAGATTTCTTGTGATATTGATTCTTTTCTAGTAATACTGTGAAGCTCAGTTACCTGTGGTGGGATTTGTCTCTCCTAACCTTAAATACCTTTAGGTATCTGAGCCAGTCACTATAGCTTCCATTTATGCACAGGAAATAAGGTAATTTTTAGGACATAGTTCTTCTAATCTACTTTAGCCATTTATATTATAAAGAATTGCACTTGAGAAATGCCTGTTTTGACATTTGATTGAATACTGCATGAACTGGTCATTTGTATACTGCTCTTACAGCTTTATTTTAAATTCAGCACTATATAGGGTTTTCAGGTTAATAACTGATGATTGAATGAGTGAATTTTTTTTTTTTTTTAATTTGAATTAGGATTCCTTTCCTATGATGTCAGTTCAGCATATTATTGACCGGCTTTACCCCTATAATGTTTTCCTTGGAAAGGAAGGCAGGACTGCAGTCAAAGATACGTTAAAAGTAAGTATTGCACATATATATTATAATTCCAGGGAGTGATGGATTTTGACAGTAGTTTTCCTGACCAATGTTACTTCACTACTTCTGTTAAAAAAGAAATCTTGAGTAAACTAAATGGCTACATTGTTGCTGATGCTAAAACAATTTTTTAAAAAGGCAAACTTCATAAGCTGGTAGATTTCTATGTTCTGTAGAATATTTAGACCTCAGTTCAAGAGTGGTGGTTAATACATCCTAAGTGGTTAATGAACTCAAAAGTAGCTACTTAAGGGAGTCAAATGCTTTAAATATACCTCTGGCATTGGACTTTTAAGAGGATATCCTAAAATGACAATAGAGACCATGCGCACAAAATACATTTAGTATGATATCATTATAGATTATATTAGTCTCTGGTTTTGGTCTGTGTTAGCTTTTTGTTGCTTGTTGTTGGTCAGATCTGTTTTGTTGGTTTGTGCATGTTTCATAATAGCTTACAAAGCCTAAAATTATTCTGGGTTATTCCATTTATCCTTTTAAAACTTCATCACAGTGCCAGCTTTCTTTTGTTTTTGAATATGTTGAAGGAGTTATGTATGTTGTTGAAAACTAGTGTCTGTGACCTAGAGCATCTTACCCAGGTCTTTCAGTCCTGAAGATTAGAAGTTATTTCATAGAATCATTGAATGGTTTAGGTTGGAAGGCACCTTAAAGATCATCTAGTTCAAACCCCTCTGCCATGGGCAAGGACACCTTCCACTAGACCAGGTTGCTCAAAGCCCCGTCCAACCTGGCCTTGGACACTTCCAGGGAGGGGACATCCTCAACTTTCCTGGGCAGCCTGTGCCTCACCACCCTCACAGTGAAGAATTTCTTCCTTACATCTAATCTAAATCTACCCTCTTTCATTTTAAAGCCATTACACTTTGTCTTATGACTACACGCCCTTTTAAAATGTCCCTCTCCAGCTTTCTTGTAGGCCCCATTTAGGTACTAGAAGGCTGCAATAAGATCTCTCAGGAGCCTTCTCCTGTCCGGGCTGAATAACCCCAACTCTCTCAGCCTTTTTTCATAGGAGAGGTTCTCCAGCCCTCTGGTCATCTTTGTGGCCCTTCTCTGGACCTGCTCCAAAAGGTTCACGTCCTTCTTCTGTTAGGGGCCCCAGAGTTGAGTGCAATACTCCAGGTGAGGTCTCACCAGAGTGGAATAAAGGGGGAGAATCATCTCCCTCAACCTGCTGGCTATACTGCTCTTGATGCAGCCCAGGATGAGATTAGCTTTCTGAGCACACATTGCTGGCTCATCCTCAGTTTTTCACTCACCAACACCCCTAAGTCTTTCTCTGCAGGGCTGATCTCAATCCATTCTTATTCATATGGGCTTATTTAGAAATAATCAGCTTTGTAGCTAGTGGATTTTTTTTTTTTTCCTAAAACCAAGCCTATATGTCAGGGAAATGTTTGTAGCTCATCCTTGCTGACACCTCCCATATATGGCCTTTTTGCGTTGGAGCTCAGTCCTGTATTCCCAGTTTAACCAGGCTGGTCTCCTATTTGTCTTCCTGAGTGTTGGGATGGACAGTCCTTGCATTTGAAGGAGGTTGTCCTGAATGACCTGCAAGCTTTCATGAACCTTCAAAGCTGCCTCTTGTGGGGTCCTACCTACCACTTCTCTGAAGAAGCCAATCTGGCCTGAATCCAGAATCTCTGGTTGATGATACTTGCCTTTGTCACTCCCCCTCAGGATTCTGAACTCCCTTATTTCATGGTTGCTACAGCCAAGTTTGCTGTTCATTGCCACATTCACTACCAGTTCGTTCCTCCTTGTTTGTGAATAGCAGGAGCTGTCTGTGTATCACCCCTGTCTAGCCAGTGCAGCGCCTGTGTTGAGTTGTTATTCCAGTCAGCCTCAGAAATGTAGACTGATTGTGTCTTGCCACGTTGCCTTTCCTCCACATGTAAGGGTGATTGAAGTTGCCTGTAAGAACCATGGTCTGGGTGGAAATACAAACTTCTATCTCTTAGCAGATCAGTAACAGTCACTTCAGTTCTTCATATGCCTTAATTTAAATCCTTTGTTTAAATCTTTTTGTTTCCTGTATCAGTTATATGGTGAATGTCTTTATGTTCAGTACCATCAGCTGCCTCATTTTTCCATTTCTTTTATTTAATTTTGTATGTCTTGCATGCTTTTGTTTCCTGCGTAAGGCAGGTTGATTTGACTAGTAAAATCTTCTTTCTTAATGATTGCCTGATTTTAAATACCTCCTTATTTGCATTTTTCTGTGTTAATTTTCTTTTTTTTTTAATATACTCTTCCTCATCACTACTTATGTGAATTTGTCCCATTATGTCAACAAGTACATATAATCTTATTTGGAATTTTATTCTATTTGCACGCAACAAATCTTGTTAAGCGATGAAACTTAAGAAATACAGAAAATAACTGATGGTACTGAGGAACTTCTGTTTATAATGATATTATAGTAATAGCAGTGCCAGATTTATACTAAATATGGATAGGAAATTATTTTTTTTCCATTCCATAAGAAATGTGAGGGAGAGGAGTCTGGAAGATGCAACGTGATTTCTTACTCTACCTTCCTATAGATTTACAAAGAGCATCCAGCTAATATTTGCCACTGAATGCTTCTCACTGTAACAGAATACAGTTTGGAAATATTAATCTTAATGGAGAAATAGAGAGTTGAAAAAATAGATACTTGAAGTGCATTTGCAATTCATCAGTTGATTTGTGTATATTGAATCACTTCTTAATGTCAGCTAACATTTAAAGAAAATAAAAACTAATTTCATATAATAAAATGTAAAGTTTAGGCATGAGACTTGGAGACAGATGCGGGAAAGTAGTAATCTATCTGATAATGTATCTTAATTTCTGTATGTCTTCACTTCCACGTTATCTTCAGCTTGGGTACATCTTTTCCTTATGTGCCTCCTTGCTCAAAGAGACTCCACCAAGACCTAGGTATTCCTCATAATTCTTATTCTCAATAATGAATTAATGTGACGTATTGACTTACACCTTTCCTGTGAGTGAAAGTAGTTCATTACAGTGTTAGTCTTGGATGTGTAAAGATGCTTTGAAATGCTATTCTTGAGTGGATCTAGTTGGAGTTAAAACATGTCTTAGGCTTAACTCTGTCCACCCACCAAATTTTTCATTTGATACAAATGTGAATCCTTGTGTCAAACTAGATGGTGTCAGAAAAAGTGTATATGGATTGCATGCTAATCCAGCATCAGCAGTGATCTTGAGAGTTGCTTCTCATACAGAGCATTTGTACAAGGATACAGTTTGCAGCATTCATTCATTCATTAGCTTGCAACAGACAGAACAAAAGTGCCAAAATAAACTTGAGAATGATGTGCCTTTGTGTTCCCTTATTTGAAGTTTCTGCACTTTGAAAACTATATCACTTTCTATTCTGATTCTTAAAGAAGATATTAAACTTGGGAGATGGTTTGGACCTGGTTTGAATTCTGGCCTTTCAAAGTATTCTCTACTTGCATGAAATATTGGCATACAAATTATTTTGACTGACAGATGGACATTTGAAATATGATCGCAAAAATTGAGTAAAAAGTTTATTTAAGCTTTTTCTCTGAAAGATTTAGATACAGAGAAATCACTCCTTTCAAGGAAAACAGCCTCCAGTTAAACATTCCCAAACAATAAGCTTAAGTACAGCGTTGAAGTTTTCTTTCCTGTAAACTATTGAGAGGCTTTTATAAAAGTGGTTGTCTTCATTTAGGGTGAGTTTAGTGGCTCATAAGAGACTCCAACTGTTCTATACCTATTTCTTCATTGTTACATAAACTTTTAGTATTTTGCTTCAGATTTGACAGAGATTTGGGGGTTGCTTTTTTAATTCTCACATGACTTTTGAGTGCCTTTTTTCCCAGTGTTGGAAACACTCACTGGTTTGGGTTTGGTGGGTTTTTTGTTTTGTTTTTTTTTTTACCTTCTAATCAAGAGAATCTTCCCATCAGATTTTAGAAACAATATATAGATAAGATTTGTCTTAATAAATGAGCAAGTCCCTTTTAGCCTACTATCCAAGTGTTTAATTTCACTCTAAGACCCTTCTAGAATTTTTCTTAATTTTTTTCATTCTTTGATTAATTCTGTGTTTACTGTCTTGATCTTGTATCAAATAAAAGCTTGTTTGTTCCCTCTGACTCATTTCTGTATTTTTTGCGCACCCACTTCAAACTTACCTGACCTCCTCCTCGAAAACTGTTTCCCTGTCTCACAGCAGGGAATCTTCAGACTACATAGTCACTCTTTCGTAGAGAGTGGGCTAATACTTCAGAAAGCTGGAATCATCTTTATTTTCTATACAATTCAGTTTGCTTTTAAGATATTTCTGTTGCAAATTTTGGTATAAGGAAGGATTTGTTTCTCTTTTATTTCCCTCTAAGTAATTTATAATCTTTGGGGGTTTGCATTAATGAATGCCCTTAAGTGCCAGTATATATCATTTTAGTAGTATCTGTCCTTCAGACTTCATCTATCCCGTCTTGCACTTGCAGTTCATATTTTGCTTCTTGTGAAATGGTTCAGCCTTCTTGTTCCTTGAAAAATTCTCTTTCTAGCCTGTGCAGAGAATCTTCAAGAAAGATGAGTTGCCTTTGAATGCCTCTTTTGGATAGCTTAGCTGTCCTGTGGGTTTAGCATAGTGCTTATCTGCAAATACATCCCATTTAAGTTCTCTGTTCCTTTGACCAGCTGGGTCACCAGCGTATTCTTTGCAGTTTCCGTGCAGAGACATTACTGATCATTAGATACTTCAAGTGGTCAGAATTCCTCTTCTTTGTTTTTTCTGATTTTTACAGTTTGCCTTTTCTCACATGTTTCTAGGCATGCAGAATGTGGCCTGGTGATTATGGACTTCCAAGCCAGTTCCCTTGGTTTTGATGGCTAGTCTTTTTTATTTTCCTCTTGAGCCTGAGGCAATGAAGCTGCCCACTTCTGGGTCTCTAAGAATCTCCCAAACTTTCTGATATTGAACGTGCTCAACAGTTGTCCTTCCAAGCCACAAACATTTTCTTTTCTTTGCAGCTATCAACTTGGACTTTGTATAGCGAAAGTTGCTTCTGGCTCAGGCAGAAGTGTGTTTAATGTGTTGTACATCAGTTTCATGCCACTCTCTGATTCCATATCTAGCTATCGAAATTCTTAATGAAGAACTGCATCAAAGAGATCTGTCTTACTCTGAAAGCCACAAACAGTTTTGTCTGCTGCTCCTGTCCAGGTATAAGTGTGGTCACTTGTTTATTTGCTACATTATCCAGTTCAGCAGCAACTCTGCAACATCAATTACATGTGATGAATTCAAAGTGTCCAAGTTCAGTTAGTTGTATAAATCCAGTAACCATCTGCACAGAGATCGACAGACCTCTTTCACTGTCCTAATTTGGAGTCTAAAAGGCTAGCTGCAGAACCCTCAACAACTTTATAAGAAAAAACAAAACAAACCCCCCAAACCCAACCCAAAAAACACCTTAGAAATTGTAGACTCCCACGACCATTGTGTACAATGTCTGCTGCTGCTGCCTCTAAATCTTCCTTGTTTCATGCAGAGGCTGTGGGTGCAGATGATCTCACTTGCTCATAGTTACTTTCTTTTGCTGGTATCTGATTAAGGAATTTTAGTGTACAAGCATTTTGCATTTTTCTGTAAAAGCAGCTTTGGCCTTATCCAAAATGCCATTAACTTAGGAAGACTCTTACAATTTAGTAATGAACATAAGAGCGAGAACATTTGTAGTTCATTTCACAGAATCGTAGTAGAAGCATTTCTTAGAATCAGAGTTTGAGATACTGCTCAGTAGGCATTCCTCTGTTGGTGTTTAAACCTGTAATGGTACCTGAAATAGACTCAGCTGTTACAATATGAATATAATTTGGTGCAGTCCTTTACTAAAGCACAATTATCTTAAATTCATGTAATACATGAAATTTTGTAGGCTCTTGTTCCAGAATGGAAATTTACAAAGTGATGAAGGGCCAATGAAGCGTCTCAGTTTTCTTTCTAAATCTTAATAGGTGGTGCTGTGAGTCCTAGTGGTAATAAAACTACATGCTTTTTAAGAATGATTTTACGTTAGTGACTTCTGGTTAAAAAAAATCTTTTTTCTAAGAATTCTAAGGAGTTGGATAATAGTCCTTTTAATCTTGCTTACTCAGCTTTCGCTCTGTTGAATAGAAAGGCTCTATGAGTTCAGTAATTTCAGTTAGTGGCTTTTTTGTGCATGAATCACCTGATATGACTTCCCCTTCCCAACAAAATTGACTTTTCACAGGATTTTTTTAAATGGTTTTCATGCTTTCTATAGACAGCATAAAATAGAGAATATAATGCTCAAAAGAGGATTGGGAAGACAAGTGTCCCATTTTTTGTATTCGATACACCCAGAACGTGTTGAAGGCTTAATTTGAAGGCTTAATTTGTACAGGTTGTCCTTATTTTCATTGTATGATAAGGCTGTGGAGCTAAGTAATAATGTTTGATGGTTATTTTTATTGATAGCCAGATGTTTAAATCTGCAGTTGGTTATAATGACCTGCAGAGATAGCTGATCTATTATTACACATGCTAAAGGCTATCATCTGTTTCTCTTATTATTTTGCTGTGTCAGGCTAAGACTTGGCAAAGTCACCATATGACATTTTCACTTTATATCTGCCATCACAGTCAAAATAAGTAGATGGTATACAATCTATTTCTTTGGTTTTAAATGTAAAATACATAGACTATCAAGAATGTGAACACAGGTATGTGAAGTAAAAGTTGAAGTAAATGGATTTAAGGCTTTACAAGCAAGTAATCCTGAATATAATTCTGGCCTTGTTTTCAAAAGAAACAGTTCTAAATGCTGTATTTAGTAATTAATTTCCCCTACCCTGTAATTCTACAGCGTTTTGATCTTCGGGATTCAGAAAGCCACTCGCTTCCCAGAAGGATTACTAAAGTAGAAAGTGCACATGGAAACAAACCTTTCAAGGCTGATGTAACGGTCCAGATTGGTGAAAAAGAAGTGACATTCCAGGTATAAATTTATATATTCATCAAACTATGTATGTTTTTAGATACCATTAACTTGTTTTCATCTCATTGAGAATTTGAGCAATATATATTGGTGATTTTTATATTTTGTCTCTAGGATGAACATCCTCAAGTTCTTTGCAGAGCCCAGTACTGTAATTGAGTTGGTTCACTTTTTATTGTTATTTTTCATGAAGAGTGGGCAAAGGAGGTGTGAAAGAGAATTGTTGATTGAATTAAATGATTAAATGGGGTTCTTTTTAAGTTAAAGATTTGTTTGATGGATGACCATCATCAGTAAAATATTACAGCAGTTTTGGAGAAGTGTGACCCAGTCCACACATGTCGAGAGTTATCACAGTATAGCTTATTTAGCTTCTTTTTTTTTTTCTTATAGGTTCCAGCTGGGACTGGGCTGTTAAAAAAGCATCCTAGATCAGATACTTTCATAAGGACTTCCAGCCATAATCAACTGTTGGCAGAAATGATGCAATCCCATATGGTTAGAGATATGTGCTTAATTGGAGGAAAAGTAAGAATTTAAATTTCTTTTCCTCCTTCCTGTTAACATTCCTTAGAATGTAATCTGTTTCTTATTTTTTAACTTTTTAGGGCTGTGGCAAAACAGTTATTGCTAAGGAGTTTGCTGATATGCTGGGATACAGCATAGAACCTATCATGCTGTACCAGGTAAGTAAACTATCTGCTGGTGATCATGCTTTAAGAGGTAATCTAAATAAAATTAAGGAGATTCATTTAACACAGTGGTCTTTCTCCTAGCCGCAGAGAATTGACAACTCATTCTGTGATTTGGCATGACTGAGTGCCGTAAAGAAAACTTTGTCTTTTGTGTCTTCTGCTTTTTTCCCTTTTGAAGTATGTTTCCAGCCTTTAGGTCAAAGTGGTCACCACTTGTAATTCAGGCATGTTGAATGCCTCCGGAAGACCTTTTGTCATTTCCTGCCCCCCCCCCCCCCCCTTTTTTTTTTTTTTTGGTCCATATGCTATTTAAATCTTATGATGGACTTCTCCATTATCAACACTAATATTTTTATTATTATGGAAGACAGTTTCTTTATCTTATTGAGAATACACAATGGGTTTAATGTTTTGAGGGAATTTTTTAAAAAGTTATTTCTCATGTTCCATAGACTTAATCTCTTTTTCTGTTTCTTTTTATGTGTTTCTTCTGTCAAGGTCATCTAATATCCTCTTACGTGTTTATTTCTTCTGATGCCTAACATCAGAATTTTAGTTAATATTATAAATTCTGTGCCTTTTGTTTTACATTTCTATGTAGTCTGATGATTACAGTTGCGGTGGGACTGTATTGCAGTAGAGATTAGAAGATGAGGTTCCATGTTCAAAAATGTTGCATCCCAGAAAATAAAATTAAAAATAAAATAAAATGTAATATATACATAATACATTCAATTAATATTAATTTCATTATTCATAGGTGCTATAACAAACAAAGAGTAATTTTATTCTGCCCCGACGGTGTCAGACAGATGAGCTGTGCCCTTTTCTTACACTTTAACATCTCCAGGGGTGAGCAGATTTGCTTTCCAAAGCTACATAACCTCATCGATGCAATGTTATGTTCATAGTAATGTGCTTGGATTCCCAGCAGTGCCTACTACCTTCTGTACAGTGGTATCTTAAATAGGTGCTTGGTTTCTGAGACAGAACTGAGTGTGCCCAGCTAACCTGCATACTTCTCTCTGCACTTGTCACTGTACAAATATCTTAAAGCTCATCCCAGGAAAAGAACTTTTGTAACTTGACAAACCTGCTTAAGGACAGGCGCACCCTAACCCTTGTTTAATTGCACACAATACAATATTGAGTACTCACCAGCGAAATTAGACAATTATTTGATTAAAAACATGGGCACTGTTTTTCAACATCCTGCCTTTAATTAGTGTGGCTTAACTGAATAGGACATCTTTTTTGGAGACACATGAGAAGAGCTGGCAATGAAATTAGCTGGTAAACATCTTTCTTTCAGAGGGATCTGTAATTGCTACAGAAATAAAATCTGGAGTATTTTGAAGATTTGAGGGTTTGTAGTATTTCCCACTGAAGTGAGCCTTTCCTTGGGTTTCACCAGGGTCGATCAAATTCAAAAGACAGAGGGTTTTTATAGAGAGGCTTTTTAGTGGTATCAGACGGTATCATTAAGGCAAATAAATGACTGTGAGCTCATTGTTCATATAAATTCCTGTGTTATACAAGTCTAGGTAAGATCCACATGAGTTTCTATACGTACAGATATTTCCTATGTATGGTGTGTTACATAATCTCAAAAGTTTTTACAGGAAGCAGTGTATTTAAAAAATAATTTAATGTAGCTGAGCTATATATCTTCTGATACATTAATAATGCATTTGTCTTTCTTAAAATATGCAATAACATATCAGAAGCTTTGCATAGCGAAGTAATAGAATAATTTAATGACAGAACAAATGATAAATGTATTAATTAATACAGTAATTCAGTGATGAAAGCTATGAGAAGTTTGATAATGCTGTAAATTTAGTAGATTTTTCTACTTAGTTCAAAAAAGTGTCTTTTTGATTTTTTGAGAGAGACAGCATACTGCCCTAAATCCACTTCTAAAATTAAGAAAGCTTTTATTTGTCCTATGGTTCATTTTAATTTTCCAATAATTTCTGCAGGCACAAAAATAAGTAGTGGAGCACTTATCCTTGGTCTGAAGCAATAGCACTGTTTTTCTTCAGGCTCTGTGAAGAAATGAATTCTTAGATTTTTTTTTATATATATATTATGTTTACTTATAGTTTTAATATTTACTTCATCATTCTTTCCATCTGAAGTTGATTTGAGGGCTTGAATAGTGTGAAAAGGCATAGCTCTTTCTTTATATTGGTTTCACAGAAAAAAAACCCTAAAATCCTTATGTTACTTAAATTAAAGGTTCCCAAATCTTTTGAGCACATAGATCATCTCTTATACTAACAGTTGGCTCAGAGAACAATTCCTGTCTCATTTCACAGAATGGTAGGAGTTGGAAGGAACCTCTGGACATCATCTAGTCCAAACCCCCTGCTAAAGCAGGTTCATCTACAGCAGGTTGCACAGGATTGTGAGCAGGCAGGTTTTGAAAGTCTCCAGAGAAGGAGACTCCAAAACCTTTCTGGGCAGCCTGTTCCAGTGCTCTGACAGCCTCAAAATAAAGAAGTTTTTCCATGTGTTCCAGTTTGTGCCCTGTTGCCCTTTTCCTGTCACTGGGCACCACAGAAAAGAGACTGGCTCCATCCTCTTGACATCAGCCCTCTAGATATTTATAAGCATTGGTAAGATCCCCTCTCAGTCTTCTCTTCTCCAGGCTAAACTCACCCAGGTCTCTCAATCTTTCATCATAAGAGAGATGCTCCAGTCCCCTAATCTCCTTTGTTGGGCTCTCTCCAGTAGTTTCTTGTTTCTCTTGAGCTGGGGAGCCCAGAACTGGATGCAGTAATCCAGATGTGGCATCACTAGGGCAGGGTAGAAGGCGAGGAGAACCTCCCTTGACCTGGTGGTCATGCTCTTCTTAATGCACGCCTTCATAATATTTGCCTTCTTGGCCACAAGGGCACATTGCTGGCTCATGGTTAACTTGTTATCTACCAGGACTCCAGGGTCCTTTTCCAAGGAGCTGCTTTCTGGCAGGTCAACCCCTAACCTCTACTGGTGTATAGGGTTATTCCTCACTAGGCGCAGGTCCTTACACTTGCCCTTGTTGAACTTCATTAGGTTCCCCTCCACCCAATTCTATAGCTTGTCTAGGTCTCGCTGAATGGCAGCACAGCCCTCTGGTGTGTCAGCCACTTCTCCCAGTTTTTTATCATCAGCAAACTTCCTGAGGGTACACTCGATCCTGTCTTCCAGGTCACTGATGTTGAACAAGACTGGACCCAGTACTGACCCCTGGGGAACATTGCTAGCTACAGGCCTCCAACTTTGTTCTGTGCCTCTGATAACAATTCTCTGAGCTCTGTCATTCAGCCAGTTCTCAATCCACCTCACTGTCCACTCATCTAACGCACACTTCTTAAGCTTCCCTGTGAGGATGTTACGGGAGACAGTGCCAAAAAGCCTTAATGAAGTCGAGGTAGACAACATCTACTGCTCTCCCCTCCTCTACCTAGATAGTCACACCATCACAGAAGGCTATCAGATTGGTCAGGCATGATTTCCCCTTGGTCAATCCATGCTGACCATTCCCAATAACCTTCTTTTCTTCCACATGCTTAGAGATGACCTCCCTATTTCTGTGTTGTGTGACATCATTATACAAATTTCTCATTATATGCCATTCCACTTAGGCAAATTACTGACAAAGGACACTCATCCTGGTTTACAAAAGGTTTGGTTTTAAGTTGTCTCTTCATGCAGTTAAGCAACAGCGAATGAGAAGCAGCAGCCAGCTAGTTCTCTGTGGACTATAGTTAGGGAACTTTTGGTTTAATTTGTTAAAAATAAAATATTTTCTACCCTGAGAGTTTCAGGAGGAAAAAAAAAGCAATATTCAAAGGAATGTTCTAACAGTTTTCCAGCAACTTTCTCCTTTTCTTCCACTGCAAAACCAGTCTTTTAAGCACATCACTAGTGTTTGTGTACTGTGATGGTTTTGTTTCTAGGATTTTTTTTTATTTTTTGTTGCATGACCTCATATTTTTTCTTTACAAATTCCTTCCAGTTTTTTATTTGAAAAATACTAGCAAAATGTAAGTCCAAATTGGCATGAAAAGCAGGAATCATAGATTTCTTTTTTTTTTTTTCACCTCATAATTGCCAAGAATATGATTAGCACTGCCATGAAAAAACAGCTAGGTTGGAGGCTTTTATTGCTGTAACTGGTAAAGGGAGTGGAATAGAAGTTTATCCTACTTGTTTTCTCTCCTAAACATCCTTTTTCTTGTGTAGAAGTTATTTTAGAAAATAACACAATGTAAAACACATAAGTTACAATGATTGTTTCAAATTAAAATAAATATTTTGTTTCACAAGGCAATATAATGTTGCCATTGCTTTGCCCAAAGTAAGGGGGAAAAAATTAATTCATATACTTCTATTACCTCCCCTCCAAACAGAGGGATTTTAGTGTTACAGTATTATAACTGTGTATCTCATAATGTTGTATTTTTAATATAATATACAAAAAATTGGTTTAGAGTACGTAAATAGAAATAAATAGTCATAAATACCTCACAAAAACTGCACGGGCGTTAGCAAATGATACTTCTTTTTAATGCATCGCTCAACCATTTAAATTACAATAGAAACATCCATTTTATATTTCAGAAAATATTTTGCAGCAAAACACACTTTATCTCTCCTGAGTTTATCTCCAGAAAATTAATTTATGGCTATCGAGTGGTCATTTGAAGTACAGAGGTACATTCTATATAGCATACCAAGCTCCCAATCAGTTCATCTGTATGTTGTTTCATTCCTCTAGAGGTGAATTGTCAGAAGGTGTGTTAGTTAAATACTCAGTTATAAAGTATTTACTAGCTACTGAATGCACACTTCTGATACAAGTCCTAAAAACACAATTTTCTCTGGCTTTGATAAAAATGTTTCATGTTCTGATTTTAATCTAATTCATTAATAAAATAGAAAAGAGCAAACACAACAGTAAAAAACCCCCAGAGATAAAACAATAAAAATATGGTCTAATTCTGTTGATTTGAATGTGGGACTTTAAATTACACAAATGTGGAAGCACTGAAGAAACCAGACTTTGTCCTGTTATTTTAAGGCTTTTAAGGAAATGTAGAAAGAGGAAATAGTTTAGTCCATCTGACGTAATTTGTTCTATTTTTATTCTTTAAAGGGATTATAGTTGTGAAAAGGACATATGCAAAAGCTACAGCTACAATAGAAAGTATTTTTTTCATCCAATTTTAGGTTAAATTGTGTTCACAGCATAGTCTGAGGAAGGAATTTCATATTCCAGGTCACAAGACATCTTTGCTGCTCTCGTGCTTACCTGCTACAATGGGATATCTAAAATATGTGTGCTGGAGGATATGCTGGAGTTTGTCTTTGGTTTTGATTTATCCCTTAAGCATTATTTTGTGGTATGCTACGTACTTTTGATATTTCATGTGTTACTGGCTTCTTCCTTACTCTGTGGTTTATCCTCTGATGCTTCCACTGCATTTTCCTGCTCAGAAGTGGAGTGTCATGCTGGTTTGTCTTCAAGATCAATGATGAAATCTTTGCTCTTTCTGAAATAAATGACTCTTTTTTGTTCCAGGTGTAAAATTGCTGCCCCCTTCTGTACACAAAGCTGTGCACAAGTTGTCATATGCTTGCATTATGTTTAAGGGGGGTGGGGGGGGGCGGGAAAGGCTGTTGTTCTGATTTTAAAAAGAGGTGGTATTGGCAAGCCTAGAACTTGCAAAGACTATTTCGCATAGTATGTGTGTAGATTCATGTGTGTGTTTCTAATAATCTTTGGAAAAGTAATTGAAGATTTTCTGCTAATCTTCTTTGGGTATATTCTCAGGAAAAACAAAATGCAGGTTTTTTTTAAGGAGAAAGCATGCATTTGTAGATGGAGAAAATAGAGCATAAATATATTCTTTTGATGAATTGACACTTACAGGATATGACGGCTAGAGATTTGCTACAGCAAAGGTATACTCTTCCTAATGGAGACACTGCTTGGAGGCCATCGCCACTGGTTACTGCTGCCCTGGAAGGAAAGCTTGTTATCCTTGATGGCATTCATCAAATTAACCCTGGCACTCTAGCTGTACTTCAAAGGTCAGGACGTGAGCACAGATAAGTTGGGTGCACATGATCTGTTTATAGAGCGCATGCATGCTGAGAAATTAAGTTACTTCTGGTAAATATGACTTTGTAACTTCAAGAATACTGTAAAGATCAAGCTGAGCATTGAAGTTTCATAGACTGTAATGTTCAGTTTTTACATACTTAAAAGCAGATGCAATTCTTTCATGTAAATTGTAAGTCTATAATAATACAGGAAATTTCAGCTTTTTGTAAATACAGAATATAAGTCTGAATTGAAGAATGAGCTAGATTTTACTCTAAAAATACGAAATCTAAAAATATTTGAGCAATGATTTGAAAATGCAGGATGTCAAAAAGTGTTCAAAATACTTTGAAAGTGTTCTGATTGTAAATAAAATGCAATAGATGTATGTAAATGTGTACTTCATATTCATTGCAAAGAACTCTTTCTAAACATTATTTCATAATTAATTTTCTTTACCGTATCTGTTTAAACTAAGTTGACTAACTGAGTATGTGTTGAAACTGTTTACTTCTGCATAGTATTGTACCTCCACACTTGGATGCATCTTAAATTGGTATAACTTCTTTTTTCTATGCTCCATGTTGACTGAGGTAGCTTTAAAAAAGCTTTAGTTGATGTAAGTATTTTAAAAAGTAATCAAAGGCTAAATAAAGCTTATTCTTTATTTTCAAACAGACTAATACATGACAGAGAACTGACTCTCTATGATGGCACCAGATTGTTAAGGCAGGATAGATACCAGAACTTGAAAGAAGAATTACAGATCTCTGATGAGAAGCTACAGGAAAGGTAAAGTGTCATCTGCGACTATAGAATGCAAACAGCACAGCATTTCATCCTGTGAAGAATTTAATCTCTTTTTCTTAAAAAAAATTGGCAAAATCGTCATGCAAAATGCTTCCCTATTAAATTGATACAGTCTAATCACTAGGAGAAATGTATTTTAAACGTCAGTTTCCTCATGAACTTTTTTCTTTCTTCTGCATGGGAAAATTACATCCTGTTTAGTGTGCTTGAACTAAAAGGAAAACATTCAATATCCTTTAACAGAAGGAGTTAGAAATTGAAGAGAAATTGCTTAAAAACATAGATATAAAGGTATATAACATTAAATTTTGGAACATTTTATTAAGAGTGTCGGAAAATAAAGCTAAATGAAATTTAAATACAACTTGTTACTTCTTTTGCCTCATTAGCTGGTAAGCTGGTATTTAATTTACAACTAATATGGGACAGGAAATCCTAAGGACGGGTTGGGACCCATTATGCTTATTCTTTTTGTTTCTTCACTTCCACTTGTCTGCTAGAAACATTCCACAGATAGAAATGTTTTCTAGTCCTTTGAGGCCATACTTGATACATAGTCAGACGCTACTGACCCATTGTAGTTAATGGGAGGCATATTGTTGAGTATACATCAAAACAAATGCAATCTAATAGTCAGTAATATATAAGAAGCTAAACATACTGTGATCCTTAAATGGCTCTAACCTCTGAAAAAACAGTTGAAGTTTTATGTCAGATGTCCATGCTCATATTTACACTGAAGGGTGCCCAAACTTTGAAAAGGCCTTATTGGCTATAGAAGGGATGCATTCATGAAGTGCCACCTCATTTCTCTCAATCGTCTTGCTGAATAAGACTTTTTTTTCTTTCTCCTCCTTCATAGTCCACCTTTTAGAAAAGTTGTTTTGCTTTTCCTGCTTGGTTGTTTTGTTACTTCTTTTGATCCAAAATACTGTTGTTTTTTTTTTCTTAAAAAACAAACAAGCAAGCAACAAAACAAACTCCATTTTAAGTCTTCCGTAGCTCTTTTTTTTTTTTTTTTGTAGATAAGGTGTAAGCTAATCCTGCTTGTTACAAATTGTATTCATGCTGCTGAGACCATACACCCAACTAGATAGATGGATATTTCCTGCATTTATTTTATTTGAGTGAAGAACTATGTATCAGGGGAGTGTTCTGTTTATGAGGATTTTAAGATTTAAGATTTTAAGTCTTTGAAAAAAGAAGCAAAAAAGCTCCAAGGTTCCATCTTGGATGGTATACCAACTTTGCATTGGACTTTGTATTTCAAAATACGTCTAGTCATTGTGTGAGTCTTCTCCCTGCTCCATCTCCATGGTCCTGTCCAAGGTGCTTTCAGGCAGTGGATGTGCTGTTTTGCTTACTGCATGGTACCCTTTAGTTCATGCCAACGTACTCCAAAAACCTAGACAACTCATCACACACTCATCTTCAGCTCTGCCCCTCTTCCTGGGTCAAATCTCTCTAAGAAGAATAGAGCTTTTCGTCTGGATTCTGTGTCTCCCTCTTCTTTCTAACTGTGGCTGTTTTGGCAGTGACCTTCCTTATAACCTTCATTATCTCTTAGACCATGAGAACTGTCCAAGCTGTTGTGTTTAATGACTATTCTGCAGACCCATCTTCTTACTGAGCCACCTCTGTGCAGACTTCCCTTCAGCATCGAGTAACCTTTTGGTTCCACTGTTCAGCTAATTGTGCATTGCTTTTGATTACTTTGGAGGCTCTAAAAATTTTTCTTTAGCTTTCCTTGGAAGGCTGTCCCCCTTCAGATCACAATGTACTGCTTTTACCAAGCCACCTTAATATTTTGCAACATAGTATATCACTCTCTACAACTTCCTGAAAGATGGTTGTAGGGAGGTGGGGGTTGGTCTCTTCTCCCATGTTACAAATGACAGGACAAGAGGAAATGGCCTTAAGTTGCGTCAGGGGAAATTTAGGTTAGAGATCAGAAAAAATTTCTTTACGCGGAGGGTCCTTAAGCATTGGAACAGGTTGCCCAGGGAGGTGGTGGAGTCCCCATCCCTGGAGGTGTTTAAAAGCCGTGTGGATGTGACGCTGAGGGGCGTGGTTTAGGACCCTGGCAGTGCAGGGTGAAAGGTTGGACTCAATGGTCTTAAAGGTCTCTTCCAACCAGGTGATTCTGTGTGATTCTGTGATATTGTGATTTGCTAAGCTCTAAATGATCTATTTCACTGACACTGAGCTTTCTCCCTCTGATCCATAAATGAGGGATGTCTGTTGACTTAGGAATAGATTTCTGGTTAGTGCTTGATCTTAAAAGCAAATAAACTGAAACCCCACTGTGTAGGTGTTCTTGCATCTGGAAGCTCAATGTAACCATTTAGCACCATCTTGGATACAGATGAACATTCCTGGTACTGAATTAGCAGAAGGTCGTTGTGCTGAGAATCCCATCTTCTCCTAGGTGAAACATTGAATCTGGCCCTTGTTCAACTTTCTTCTGTACTGACTTATTCAGAAGAACCCAGGGTAAAGTAATGCAAACATGTATCCTCTTCTTTGGTTTTGGCTATGAGCATCAGTGAACCACTCTTCTGTAGAGAGGACACTGTTCTCGTCAGCCCTTGAGGAACTGAAGGTGTTCCAGCACCTCATCCTTCCATATTCTGAAAACATCACTACCTTTCACTGGCTCCAGTATGTGAGGTCAATAGTTACTGTTTGATTCCAGGACTGAATTCCTCCCTGCTGCTCGTTCTTTTCAGCAGCAGTTACCTGTCAGTGCAAGCTTCAGTACCTTCCAGTGCTGCAGAATGGCTGTGCAGAATTAGCCCTTCTCTCCAGACACCTCCTCATCAAATGAGGTACTGACAGCTGGTTTAATCACAGGTGAAGAAAACACAATAGTGCTAACCATCCCTCATTTGCCTGCAAAAGGTTGCCTTGTGGAAATATTATATAGAACGTGTTGTACCTTGAATTTATTAGCAGATTGGCTGGGCAAAGTCATACTTCTAAATTGTGATTGGGAGATGATTTCAATGTCAATGAGAAATGTTGTCTCTTTGCTGTGTGTCAGTGGCTGTGGAGAGTGGCCTTAACTGTTTTTCTGATGTTAGAGTAAGATGAAAAGAGAGCTTTTCTTACCCTGATTTACTGGATGTAACTAAAGTCATTTCAGTACAGTTCTCTTTGCCAGGCCTGCAGAACATACGCTGTCATTCCCGGTTCTGCTGAAACTGTATCTGGGATGTTTGACGAGTGACCCATGAAGACTACTGTTAATTTTCCACTAAGGGAGTTCCCTATGGAACATTGCTTCAAGTTTTATTTGAATCAGGAGGTTATTCAGACTTTTCCCTAAATACCACTCATTCAGCCTCGATTCTCTTTTGTATATTGCAAATCAATATGGTACATAGAATCCATAGTAAATTACAACAGTAACTTCTTATTTTGTTTGAAAAGGAGTACTATTCCTAACTAATGAGCCAAAACTTCTATAAACCTTTTTTTGTCTGTGTTTACAAAAGGATTTGACACATCTAAAGTTTTTTCACATTTCTAAGAAAAATTTGAGATATTAGTGGGGAAGTTTTAGGGGATCCCTTCTTCAGACAAGCAAGACACATTTTGTACTAAGCTTTCATGCACCCATATGAAAATATTTGATAGTAAAAAAAAATTATAAATGTTTTTTTACAGTTTTAGTGCCTTTAATTTTTAGTGTGTGAATAGTAATAATACTCATGTGTAGTGGAATAGAAAGGAGTGTACTGCAAAATCACTTAATTTCCAATCCTGATAAGCCAAGGGTTGGTTTTTTTTGTGTTTTTTTTTTAAATAGAGGGATAGTATTTCAGATCACAGTGTGGTCTGAAGAAATCACATGCCTCTGTATACACATGTAAACAGTATTACAGTAGAGAATGTGAATGTGCTTAAGCTATGGCTGTGTGATTAGCAGTGCTGGAAGAGGAAAGTATTGTTTGGTTTTCAGATTGTTTTCAAATTGTTCAGGTTAAAACATTATTATTCATAAATTATAATTTTGGACAACCTAATTTAAAAGTTTTATTACCTTTCTAAGAGCTAATAAAATATTCTTCTTTTAAATTATGTTAAGTACTGTCATTGAGTTATATGTTCATTGTTATTGCATTTCTACATCTGTCATGTCAACTAGCAGTTTTCTCAGAAGGGCTTCAGACCAGTAGGTGCAATAGCTCTGTCAGGACTGACAAGTGCAAGCAGTACATTAGCCCCTGGGAGATTTTGGGGTACTCCTTGGCCTGCTGAAAGCCTATAAGCTACAGGGTAACTAGCAGAGGACACAGAGTACTTTTTCCTCTGTTCTTTCTTGTGCCAGTTGTGCCAGTCTGGCTGTGGAGTTAAGTTAGCAAACAATCACAGTAAGATAACTCATTTGAGGAAACTTAAGTATTTTTGTTTACGAGTCCAAGGAGAAGGAAAAGAAAAAAAAAGCTGCCCTTGAGAAAGTGACAGATGGTCCTTAAAGGTCTTTTACATAGAAGGGAATTATAGCTGCAGATTACTTATTCATTTAATGATAGTGTGAATCATTTTGCTGAACAAGTTCAGAGATTAAGAGAAAGGGCATTCAAGTACTATGCATATCCAAGATTTCTGCACAGAATTTCCACTACTTCACTGAGACAGATACCATAAAGGAAGTACACGGCCTTTACAACGATGATCAGTGAAGTGTTGGCTTGTCTTATGATGCAATATTTTAACTTGTTTGGGTGTATATCCCACCCCCCAACACACACACACACACGGATGATAAGTCCTTGGTGTGGTGAGCAGAAAGGCAGCTATTATAGGAAAATCTGGAAGTATGAATGTAATAGGATTGTTCAAAAGCTAAAAGAACTCACTCATAATGCATGGGTAGTTTTAATGCCTTGCAGACAGTAGATTATTTTCCATGCGATTAAGTCAAAAGGGAACACACAGTAGATGAGATGAATATGAAATGTGGCAGAGAGTGGATTTAGGAAGCAGTAAAAGTTTTTAATTGCTTACATTTTCTAGTTTTTACTTATTTTTTTGTTGTGGGGTTTTTGTTTTGTTTGGTTTTTTTTCCAGTTTAGTTAATTTTCAGATATATTCTGTTAATTTTAAACTGTGGTGACATTTAAGAAAAACAGCAAGAAAAAAATAGGTTGTTGTGGTCCTAGTATTATAACAATTCCCAACTCATAAAATTTGATAGAAAATTAGATTTATTAAATAATGTTACAGGAAGAGACAATCAAAAATAGTTTGGTTTTACAAGGCAGCATTAGGAATATCAGTCTGCTTTTTTTGTTGTTGTTGGGTTTGGGGCGTTTTTTGTTTGTCTGTTTGTTTTGGAGAAGCTTCAATTGCCCAGAAACATGTGTCAATAACGAGCAATCTTTCCCTAAAATCACCCCGAACACACTGTGCAGACTGTTCTGATCTTTCTCTCGAGAGCAGTGGAGATAATCCTTGGCTGGAATTAAACACTGATGTCAAAAGAAGGACACGCGTATTATTAGGACAGTGCTCTACTACCTGAGTAAACATGTAATAGAGAGAAGGTTAAAGACTCTTTGTATTAATCAACTAACACCAAATCTTCCCACTGTGTTTGAGGCTCATTAAGTAAAAGGTGTCAAGTTTTTAACAAGTTATACTTACGTGGTCTTCATCTGCAAAGAGCAGAGGATATCAAGGATTTCTTTTTTATAAAACATAGCTCCATGTAGGAGGTCCATGTTATATTCCTTTAGAGATTGGATCTGTAATGTGATGGAAGAACTTTGAAGCTCTTCAGTTGCTATGATGGAAGTTGGGAACTTTCAGAACATTGCAGCATTGAGTCATTTGTGGCATTTGTTTTAATAATACACTTAGCTTGACATTTTCAATGTTGCAAACTTCAGTCCAAACAATAGGCTTTTGAAGTAGCCAAATAATTTTAACTGGAAACCTGCCGCAGTGATGTTGTGATATGTCCAAATTGAGAGAGTACATCAGTGACTTTAACTGATATCACCAAGTTAGCTTGCCCTAACTTTGCATATCTCCTCTCCTCCCACATTTCCCCATGCTTTCCCTGGCTCACCCCACCATGCCCTTCGAGTTAGGCAGTGACGTGGAGGTGGTACAAGAGAAATGTGTTCCTTTTATTAGGGAAAGCTGACTGCTTCTTGTGTTCTCTTATACTATTGCAGAAGGACCAGAATTGGTCCTTTGAAATTGATGGATTTCTGGAGGGGGGTTGTTTTTGTTTTTAGTAACAAGGGAGGAGGTGAGTCTTGAAGTGTATATATTTATCCTATCAAGGAAATGTTTTCCTCTGTAATAAGGTTGGCTAATGTTTCATGACCTTCTTTTATGCTTAGCGACAGTGACATTCCCATTGGTTCTTCTTTCATGTGATGTTTTCAGACATCTATTTCTATTTTTATCAATCAGGGAGTAGCTTCTAGGCTTATGACTTTCAGCTGAGAATAACTCATACCACCCCTTGTGTTTTCTTTGATACAAGAGACTGCTATAATTGCTCTGTTGTATCACAGGTTTATTGTTGTGATGAACAGATGAGCCAACTGTGCAGTAGATTTAATTTATGTTTAATGGTCATAGTCTGTCTTCAGATTTTCCTGCTTATGCCATTGTTTCCCCCCTCAGTTTAACCAGGAAGAAAACTTGCCTCCAAATTCGATTTCAGATGTAGTAATCCATATGGAAAATGACACAATAAAAGGCATATCTGTTAATATAAGCTGTCTAATTAAATTTCACTTGCTTTTTCCCAATTAACATTTCCTATTTTAATAAGAGTACTGTGAAATTAGTTGCTGAAAACAGGCCCTCCATGCACAATTTGCCTGGCTTTTGTATCTGACTTTTTACTCTTTTGTCTGTGCTGCTTCTAGAGATCGTGTGCTTTTAGAGATCAGTTGTGCTGATTGATGAGCACCAATGAATTTTCAGCCTGAAGAGGTGATAATATTGCATAAATAAGGGAGACAATACATGTGAGGAAGGCAAAGATACCAAAAACCAAGGCAGAAGTCTTCTACTGCCCTAACACGTGCATCTAAAAGTTGTATATTTAAGTTTTGTCTTGATCACAGTAAGCTCTGATTATCTTCAGTGGAACCAAATAGGCAGGTGTCCAAGAGACTGTTAGTCACTGAATCCTGCAGTGTGAACTGCAGGACACTGACTGAAGCTAGCAGGTCAGTTCCATAAAGATTTAATAATAATAATAAAAGTACATTTTACAACCATAAACAGTGCATGTGTTGTCACAGGGAGTTATGGAGTCGGATAGAATGAAGAAGTTCACACAGGGGTTAGACAAATTTGTGGGTAAACAGACATTAAAGCATATAGAGGTCTACCCTCCGATGTCTTTGAAGATATGAAAGTGAGTGCTGGGAGGGCATGAGGGGGACAGACTACTGGTAGTGGCTAGGCTTATGTGCTTTCACCAGTGAGTATTTCCAGGTGTCATAATCAGAGACAGAACATGTAGTGAGATGGGTAGATTGAAGGACCCAGTACCCAGTAGGGCATTTCTGAAGTTCTTGTCTTAATCTGCTATTGGTGGGACCCATCTCCCCATGCTGACTCTGAAATGACCCAAGAGTGATGTGACTAGTTTGGTCTTTGAAGTACAGCTTTCAGCAACATTACAAAGTTAGGCATATCAGTCCCACCCCATGAGTCTAGGTGGTTTTCCAAGGGCCACAGAGAGCATCAGTAAGGGGAATGTTTCTAAACCATCACTAAATCCAGCTCTTCGTGGTACCTGGGCCAATCTCTACAGTATCATCCTTTCTGTCAGTCTAATTGAGTAAAAGAAGTTACTCATTACTGCAGCTCTGGTAGATCTTCTCTCTCTGATTTGCCTGTGAAACATCCTGCATTAGGTAAAGCACTTCTAAAATTCTGTCAGATGTGTCCTTTTCAGACATAAAAGTCAGTAGGCTGTAGTTAAGTTGCTAATATTTGTTCATTTCAAGGCATGCAGGTACTGTTGCAGATGAGGAGACTTGGGTACCCTTCTGAGCATAAAAAATTTTGTTCACTTATAAAATTGTAAGTCACATTATGCTGTCTTAGTCTTTTTTTTTTTTAAATAAAGTTGCATTGCAAATGATCTGAATAGACTGTGATATGATTCATTACAATAATTTCATTCCTTTTGTTATCTATTGTAAAAATTAAATTTGATATTCACTGCTTAAGCTAAGTAGTGTATTTTTAAACTTTTTTTGCAGGTCTATCTATCCTATCCATCCTTCTTTCAGAATAGTCGTCTTAGCAGAACCTCCTGTCATTGGAAGTAGTACCCAGCAATGGCTGGGTCCTGAGTTTCTGACACTGTTTCTTTTTCATAACGTTCGATCTTTAAGCAAGACTGAAGAAATTAAAGTTATTAAAGAAATGGTAAGTACGTTCAATATTTTAGGCACTTACTATTGCTTACTGAACGTGATTATTTACTACATAAAAAATGTTTTGGTATTTCAGTGTAGCAAGAATGGGTCTTCATTTTGAAAGCTTATAAAAGCAGTGTATCTGCTTATCTTTTAATAGTATTGATATAATTTAGCATTCTTATTGTGATCGTAAATGATACTGTAATAGAAAAATGCTCTTTGTCAAAATTGTGTTCCTTTTTGGTTGACATAAAGCAACTGCAGCAACCGTATGCTCTTTGCATCTGGATGTAGCTGTATATGGAATCTGAGTATCTTGCAGGAAGATTACTACTGTTTTTCTTTCAAGCAGATTCCAAATGTACCCAGTGTTGCTGTGGAGCAATTGTTGTCGTTAGCACATAAGCTTCGGGAGACAAATGACACCATGGTGAGCCCTTGGGGTTTTTTTGTTTGTTTGTTTGTTAAATTTATTTTCTCCTACTGTGACTATTTCTTTTAACAAAGGCTGGATGAAGCATGCTAAACTATAGTGGTATTTCAAAGGCTGCCTGATTGGAAAACTAGTCTCAGAAAATGATTGCTGGCAATTACTGCACAGCCTACTGTAAGCTTTTTTTGATTTATGATGTACATTTTTAGAATCTACTGAAGTAAAGCTTTTAGGAAATTGCCCCAATCTCAGAGAAGTCAGACAGAACAGTACACCTGTTGTCAGTAGGTTTAGATACATGGCTCACAATGAAACATGCTTGAGATGCCTTTTGAATAGGTATGGATATAATCGTGTGTCTGAATATTTTTTTATTAGTTCACTTTAGTCATTGGAACTTTGTTAGGTAAATTATTGGGGCTTTTTGGGCAATGGGAATTATTACCATTATAAAATGCCAACAGGCAACAGCAAAGACTTGGAAAAGGGAAAGCTCCAGAACTTCTGGCTGCGTTACTGCAACAGGCTATTCTATTAAAGCGGTTTTGTCAAGGAAAATAAGTTCTGCCGATATAGTAACCACAAAATTATTTAAAAAGATAGAGTCAAATCATGGTGAAAAGAAAAAGAAATTATTGCTATGGCAACTAAAGCACTGGATGTTTTTAATGTGACTAAAATGTGAAACATTTTGAGAGGAATCCAACAATTTAATGGGTGTGCAAATGTAATCCATTTTCCTTAGTTTTCATGATTTTAATATGGGTAATAGTTTTTGCAGTATTGCTATTTAAGAAGCTGAGAGAAGCTGTTATGCTCTTCTGAGCTTAGAAAAAGCAAGTAAAAAGGCTGACTTTTAGGTAAATCTTTGGGACAGTGTAGTTGTTCCTATCTGTTTAGCTTCCTGCATTAACATACTTGGAGACATACCATGCCTTCACAGAGTATTGCAAAAATCCTTTCCAAATAACGTGGCATTGTGAAATATCTAAATGAAGTATACGATGTTGGATGAGAAGTGAGTCACAGTATGGACGGAGGAAGGATTCTTGTAGATCAGCAGTGACATGAGACATTTTGAGAATAGCACACCTCTGTGAAGAGCTGAAATGTTAGGTATGTCAGGCTATTTATAGAGTTGTTTAAAAAAGTAAGCCTTTGCCAGAGATTATCCTGAAATATTAACCATTGTTTAAAGTGATTTTGTTAACAATAGAAGAATACCTGTAGACTATTCAGCCTGTGGGCGTTGTCTGCGTCATTGCATTGTTTGCTTGATTTACAATAGAATCTAGAGACCACAATCAAGATCCTGTTGAGTTAGATGCCTCATAGATATATATATTACAGAGACTGTCGCTAACCTAATTTTGAGTTTACAGTTATTCAATATAAAATATAAAATAAAGCAGAGAAAATTTTGTTCCCAAAACTGCAAATGCAAATTGCAAATATTGCAAAAGATGTAATACATCTTTTCCTCTGTGGTCCTGTACTCTATGCTTATTTATTTCAGTGCAGGATCTGATGCTATATATTATTTAGACTTTAAAATACTGTTAGGTATTGGACTTCTGAGGGTGGCACAATGTATGAAATACACTACATCAGTTACTATGCTCAGCTGCCATTCTGCATCAGTGCAGCCTCATAGGTTGTGACTTAGGAGGGTTGCTCACCTGCCAAAACCTACTCTACTTGGGAACCTTTTAGCTGTTTAAGATACTTTTCGAAAGAGAATATAATCTCCAAAGGTAGCGAGGGTTCTGGCTAGCGAACAGTGATAATAAAGGATACAGCAGTCACCCCTGTCTCTTGTCCATGCTTCACACATGGCTGAGCAGGTCTTGAAATAACACTTGAAATGCCATTATTTACATCACAGTGTCCGTAATGTTGGGTGGTAAGCTGTGGTGTTTCAGAAGATGCTTCACAATCTTCCACCAATGAAAGCAGGAGAAGGAGGAGTGGTATTCTTTGCAGTTAGCCCAATCTAAATCATCCTTACTCATTGCTTAGAGCTATGCTAAAAAATACTATCCTTTGCCTTCTCAGCATTTGAGTAAAGTTTTGTACAATGTCATAGAACTGATTTTATTTTTTTTAATATTAATGCTTGTTTGTCAAAACTGCAGTTTTCCAGGGGAAAGAATTGGTGTTAAGACATTTCTCATGCTTGAAAATTATTGAGGGGGAAGGCTCTGAAATTAATGAAGTGGTGTTTGTCTTTTTTTTTTTTTTTTTTTTTGTCCTGGATGGCAGATTTCAGGATTTTTTTCCAATTGAAACAGCGTAGTATATTAACATAATTGTAATGCAGTTAGAAATCATTTATATGAACCAAAACAAACCGTTTTGAAATTACCTAATTAAAATATTTCACTTGACCCTGGGCAACGCATGGCGTGACTTATCAGATCATGCTCATTGTTGTGTGTTTCCTGCTAAAATAAGGAACCTATTTGTATTAGATACCTTCATCCGGTAGCTATAATTATAGAATGATTTCTTTATCAGTCTTTGTATCTCCCTTTAAATACACGGTCACTTGTTTTGGGGGTTTGTTTGTTTGTTTGTTAAGTTTTACTTTATTTGTTTGAGGTCTGCCTTCCCAGGTGTTGAATCATTTTTGTAAGTCTTTGCTGAATCACATCCAGTTTTTAGCATTTATTTTAATATGTGGACAGCAGAAAAGGACACAGTGTTCCTGTAACGGCCCACCCAGAAGGCATGTGCAGAGGTGATACAATCTCCTTACTGCTGCCCAGCGTTGTCTTGTTTATACGTACACGAATCCTGCCAGACTCTTTTGTCAGAGCATTACATGTGGAGCTCATAGTCATTTGTGAAGAGCAGATGAGTTTGTAGGACATTGATCCTTTTACAGTGGCTAACCTCCTTGTTATTGTTAATATTGTTTAGTGTTAGGTTTTATTCAGTGAATAAAATTCAGTTATCGGCACATTTTTCTTCCTGTTGCTTATTAAGTGAAATCATAAAGCTAATCTTTTGATGACAAGTGGCAGTGAATTACTGCAACAAATTCAGACTTACGAGCTTGCAAATTAAAAAGGTCAAGCTCTTGTAAGAGGCAGAAAGCACCTATGAATTCAGAGAGAAGTTGAAATAATTCCATTTGGATTACTTTTTTCCCCTGACTTTTCCATTCTAAATCTGTGCGATCCAGTCCCAGAGATCAAATAATTAAACGACCTTGTATTTTTTGACAGGCGCAGTCACTGGCTTCGTCTTTATCTACTCGACAACTATTGCGAATTTGTCGTCGACTGTCACAATATCCAGATGAAAGCCTTTACTATGCTGTTAATAAAGCCTGCCTTTCCAGGTAGAAATGCTAGTTTTGGTGGAAGTTCAAGAGCTTTTGTCAGTTGCTAACATGCAAGATGGCTTTTAACGTGTTTTAGTAGATAATACAATTGCTTCACGCTCCTTAAAGTCTGTCATTTCTTTAGAAATATTTCTGTGGTATTCTCAAACCTAAGAGGTAAGTAGAAATGACTTGGTACTCTTTCCTTTACGAAGATATTTCACTGCATTATGTAAATTATGACCATAATCAACATTACCTCACTGTCTTAAAACACTCAAAGAGGAGTTTTATTATTGTCTAGTATGACTAGATGTTAGGTGGAGGCTTGCTTTCAGTTCTAAAAGCTTTATGTAGAAAAGTTAGGAACATTTTGTTTGTTTGGGGTTTTCTTGTGGGTTTTGGGGGGTTTTTTTTGGTTGTTTGTTTTTTCCAGTAAAAACCAAATTGTAATTATCAAAAGGTTTGGAAAACTGAAAGGGCTAGTTCTGGACACCTCAGAGCTTACGCTTTGTCTTTGGAACCTGGGGTCCAAGTGCTCTGAGTCAAGAGAAACGGTATTTCCGAAAAAACATTGTTTCTATTGTAGCTCTTACTGGCAGTGAAATAAGGACATTACATACTTCCACTCCTAATCTAACCTACATTAAAACCCTGTTGCAATATTTGATAGCACTGAAGCCTTTTAAAATGAGCGTGCAGCTACAAATGTAGTTTATTGACTATGGAAAGAAGCTCAGTTTCTCTCCTTAGGGATAGGTGAAATGTTGAAGACTGAATGTGGGAGAAATAGACATTCAGGGTTTGGAGTCCAAGTAAAGCTTCATATGGGTTTTAGATTACAGAAAATACTAAAAAAATTGTTAAAAAACTTCCTTAAAATACAGCCGCCCTATTATTTTTCTTCACTTAGGTTTTTACCAAAACTTGCCAGATCAGCTTTACATAAAAATCTGCAGGATTCTGGTATCGAGACAAGTCCAGATGACACGAAGAAACTAGAGGAAAAGGGTTACACATGTAAGCTACTGCATCTTTTGTCCTAATCTTCATGAATGTTAATCAGACAGCTGGGCATATAAACGTGTATTAATTATCCTCAAAATTAAATACAGTTTGCACCACTTTTATCCATTTAACTTTGTTCTACCAGAATGAAGTGCTGCTCTCAGTATGTTGATACTGTCTGCTGTATTCCCAGCTCATGGAATTTTGTTCTCCATCATGTTTAAATGTTTCCCAGTCTATAAGACCCATGGCCTCAGGCTTTCTTGGCTTCTTTTTCTTCTCTTTTTTTTCTGGTTTTTTTTTTTTGCCATCACTGATAACTACTCTTCTGTACAGTTACAGCCTTCATTTGATCTTAATGTTTCACTATTCTGTTTTTTACCATTGCTTCTTTCTCTCCACTGTTAAAATCAACCCTTTTCTCAATAGGACTCTTGTAGAAGTCTTAGGTTATACTTTGCTTTCATTCTGGCACACACTTCTTTGTTAGTTTCTTTTTATTCTCTTTAAATTGCTGTGATTGTTCGGCATTGCCTTTATCGAGCAGATCTTTGCTTCTTTACTTTATCCAACTTCTCGTTTGCAATAGCCTTCAGTGCTTCGCATATATTTCTGCTTCTGCCATTTTTCTCACTTCTACTTTCTCATTCCTACTTGACCCCTGGTCTTCATGCCAGCTGTTTATCTTTTCATATCTTCCGTCAGGCAGCACACTTTGAGCAATTTGCCATTTTCCAATGCACTAAATTTTCCCTTTACTTCACTAGTGTTATCTCTGCTTTCATTCTGTGTGTTTAGTCTCAGTTTTGTGATATATTTGACTTCTGTGTTTTTACTGTTAGATCTTTGCAGTAGTAAACACATCTGTGGTTTTAATTAATATGGATTCTGGTTTTATAGATTTTATTTATGTGTGTATATATATAATATATATAAAAACATATATAAATATAGATATATTAATGTATCTATTATATACAGTATAATATATGTGTGCAGCCATATGTGTGTGTATTTACATATGCAACCATCCATGTATTATTCTATCAGTATTTGCATTTTTTGTATATATAAAAACTATATATATAAAATAATTTGAACTCTTGCTAGTTGGGTGAGGCTACCTGATTACCATTCTTTTTATCTGGACGTATCCCTTGAATTTTCTTTATGTTTCTCTATTTCATGATGTAAGGATAGAGCCATATAGAATAACAGATGAACAACTGAAAACAACTAGAAATTAGGCTGTTTTCAGTTTTACACCATACCAGATTAGGAAAATAGTGGCAAAAAATTATTACTGTTTTTATTGTACAATATTATTGTTTATACTTAGTTGTTATTTTCCTAAGGACAGAATTTATTGTTCTTTTGATCTAAGATTTTTTTTCTCTATATAGTTGAAAGTTATTTCAATTGAGTGCAAATTTAGCCAATTTTCACCAAAATGTTAAATGTGTCCGTGTTCTGGCATTAGCCCATTTGAGCAGAAGTGCAGTGCTGGAAGGGTGAATCAACAGTGACTCTATACTGTTATGGTGGGTTGGCCTTGGGTCATTCACTCCCCTCTGCACCCCACTCCGTAGTGGGACAGGGAGAGAGAACAGGGAGAGTCAGTGAGAAAACTTGTGGGTTGAGGAAATGTAGCCTGATGATATTAGTGGTATTCCAATAATAAAATGAGAGTGTGAAGTTAAACCAAGGCAGTGGTACTTTTCCCATAAGATCACCTATTCACCATTCATTGTAATAGAATTCTTGGCAGTTTTAAAGAGAATTCAAATTCATGATAATGCAACCTCTTGTTAACAGATACTCTTTCAAGCATTCTCTTTCTTTAGATAGAAATAATATACTGCAACCCACAGCCTTGTTAAAATGTGTAAATCATCACTTGCAGCTGTGGGGGACTGATTGCATATCTGCTCAGAGGATGCTCTAAGAAATGCATTTCCTTGTTTTCCTGAAAAATGTCTAGGTGAAATAAACAATGGGCTTCTGAAGATAGGGTCTGTGACGATGCCAGTTTACCACTCAGCTGAGAAAATGAAAGTGCCTGATGTTTTGTTTTATGAAAATGCACAAGTAAGTATGAACATCTGGCTTCTGAGGTACAAAACGTTTGTTAAATGTGTACTAATGTTCATGCTCATATATATTAAGTAAGGTACTAACTAAATTTCAAGGGTATATTTCTGAAGTAGATTCTCTAGGCTAAAATTTTTCTCACAGGATTTGATGCTCATTTCATGTGTCTTTGTCCCTTTGTGAAGAGATTGTAACAGTCCTGTTGAATGTTCATAAATATGAAGTAAGAGTGACTGAAACTGAATTTTATTTAGAATTATTTGATCAGATGTTGAGTGATTTCCCCGCCGCCCCCTGCTGCTGGTCTGATCCACTCTTAGAACTGCATTATTGATTCCTTAGGCCTTAGAGATTGTGATTTTTGGGGTTTTTTTTTCACCCTGCCCCTTTCATAGAGGTAAACGTACTGCAGCTTTCGTCTCCATCTAGCGTGGAAGCCTCAAAACTGTCAGACGAGGGTATCCTTAGCAAAAAAAGTTTGAGTTACCTTTAGAGTACTTTTTCTGATAGGCAACACTGATAGCATGATCTTGTGAAATACTTTTCTCTTAGGAGTCCGATGTGGATTTGCTTACTTTTCCTTTCCTATTCTTTTTACCTCCCTTGCTTGCAATTTTTCCACAGAAAGGCTATGCTGCATGAGTATCACCTACTGAAGGTGGTGAGATGCCATGCAAGGGGAACAGATGACAGTCGTCTTCATCTTTCCCACTAACATTTTATGTGAGATTTTGTTCTGTGTTGCCATTTTGGTAAAATACTTAATTTAGGTTCTGTTGGAAATTAAAATCTGAGTCCTTGTTAGGACTTATATCTGCATTGTTTTTTCAGTCTTCTTGCTTATAGCTTCAGAAAACTGTACACAATCTGTGTTCAGATATTATGCGTCTGTTTTATTTAGGCAGTGTCTGTTAAAAATGCCACAGAGAACAACCTGCTCTGTATTTGTCCCTAGTAGCTATGCACTCTGAATGGAGAAGGAAACAACAACCCAATACCAGTCAGAATAGCTGTTCCCGTTTCTAAATGGATTCTACTTATTTTCTGTATTACTAGTTTGTAGTTTGGTCATTCAAGTGCTGTAATAACTGGAGAAAAAAATTGATTTATGAGTCTAGTGCCATGCTCCCTCTAGTTATCTAAAAACTACAGAAATAAACCGAAACAGAGAAAAAATAATATCCTCAGCCCTTTGCAGAGCTGCACAATGTAATGAGAGTTTTTGCCTCTGTATTTGGTCTTGAAACATTTCATGTTCCAGTGGAATTTGGCATTGCCATGGAATGTTGCTGTTGGTCCATGAGTGGCACAGGGATGGAAATAATTTTTCATTAACATACCAGTTACCACTTTGAGGAACATAGATTGATAAAGTTAATATGATATTGATGTGCCTACTTACAAGTCATTTGTGTAAATAATTAATTTGAAATGTCTGCATGCAAAGATCTGCATCCTAACACAATGCTAATTTAGGTCCTGGTGGAAAAATAAAAAAAGTCTCAATACATACTTGTGAGAAACCTGTTTTCCAGTGAAACTATAATGCACACATTTGTGCAATTTAGGATAAAAAAGTAATCAGAAGGCTGTATTCATGCCTTAGCAATAAAATTTAAAATGTAATCAGTGTGTGTGATAAAACTGACCTCCTAGAATTTATGCTGTATCTAGTCAAAGTTATTCTCATAAATTATAAATTTCCAGTGTATAGGCATGCCAGAAAATATAGTAATTTACCTTGAAGTCCTCTCCTTAAACTGTGTATTGAGTATTCAGTAGTCTTTTGACATGCCTGGTTAGGATTCTGTGATATTAAGCTGTGTTTACAGGAGTTTCTTTGCCCACCCCCAGCCTCTGTACTGGGGAGATTTGAAACCTAAAGCATCTTTCACACAAGTAGAAACTGAGCATTTCTATGCTCAGAAGTCAAATGCAAGCTACTGATTTTTTTTTTTTTAATAAAATACTAGAAATGAGGTGATAATATGAAAAAATTTTTATCTAAAGGCAAGCATGCATTTCTAAGTTGATTGTATGACCTACTTACAGATGACCTATTTTTACTAGATACAGTGGAGAAATATACATGACTTCTTTGTGCATAGAGTAGTCTGCATTGCCACGTTATCCTTAAATCCTTTTGATCCTTTTAAACAAATTATTTGGGAGGAGCAAGATAAGGTTAAATGATGTACAGTGTGTGTTACTCTTTATGATACTGGACATATGTAAAATAGACCTCAAGCACTTTGGCTTCCTTTCAGCAGTCTAATTTAGAAGTTGTAAGACACATAATAAACACTTTTAGACTTGAGCTTGCGTTTTCCTATCTTTGTTTTCCTTGAAAATCAAGTTTGATTAGAATAGAAAGGTGTATTTGTCATTAAACTAGACCTGGTCTTTAATCTTTAACAAAATAAATGTGTATAATTTACATGTACATGTCAGCTGCCTTTTATTCCCTCTGGTTTCTGTAAAGTTCTACCAGGATAAATTTTGCTTCCTCCCAGTGCAATTGCTGGAAAATTGTCATACGCATATTAATGAAATTTCTTACACTCTGGGTGACAAGCATTCAACTAGGCTAAAAGGAAATACATTAGGAGTGATTATGGAGAATTAAATATCTTTAGGAAAATCAAACACCCAAAACCAGTTGGAACAGAGGAAATGCATAAGGAGAGTTAGTATTTTTGTTGCATTGTTTTAGTCACTGGATAGATTGCCTCTGCTATTATTGGCTGAGAGACTCTTGCTATGAAATGAATAGCTGTAAGGATAAAGTTCAAAAAATTTTGGCCCCAAATCCTGATAGTAAACTTTCTGTTCTACTATGAACATGAGTCAATGCATAAACTTGAGAGTATGAAAACAGGGGTGAAAATTGTGGTTTTGTTTCTCTAGCACATGATGGTAATGGAAGATATGCTGAAGGACTTCCTTCTGGGAGAACATCTTCTTTTAGTTGGCAATCAGGTGAGTTTTCCTTCTCTTACAATGCATGGAACACACTCATTATTTAATAATAAAATTAAATCTATGATTTGGTTCATCGAAATTGCGTTCATTTGTACTACTGAGAGATCTGACCCATTTTTTGGTTATTTACTAGTGTCTATGGGTTTTATGGGCACATCTGTGGAAAATGTAAATGCTTTACATGTTTTTTTTACATTGCTATTCAGAGTAAAAAGTCAAAACATAAGGTTACATGTAACATCATTACCATTAAAATCTCCAGTTAGGGGCTTTGGTTATCCTTCTTGGCTCAGTGTGAAACCTCTCCTTTAAAATCTCCAATGGTACATATGAGGTGTACACGTTAATATTATCTAAGTCTTATTTATTGATAGCAAAATACTAGTTTTCTCTAAAAGAGATACAGATTCACTTTACTCTTTGGCTAGTGTCTTTGTTGATGGAGACTTCATTGGTGTTTTCATGGGGACTGTAGTGTTCTTTTAGTTGGTCATCACAGTTTTGTGACACCTTCTAACAGTTTATAGGGTCCCCAAGATGAGGTGTGGGCACATATTCTCCGCTTGTGTATGTTTGAAAGTATTTGTTCTTCAGAACTGTCTTAAACTATTACTGGAACTGTTAGGTGACTGGAACAGAATTATACACTTTGCCAGTTAGCTCTGAAAAAAAAAAAGACAGCTTTTGCTATTGTTTCTCTATGTTTGAAATGTTCAGGAAAGTGTTACTTCCCAAGCTACCAGGTTGGTTTTTCCCTCATAAAGTAATCTCCCTTTAGTTTAGCTTTCCCTGAGCAAGGATACAATAATTTTCTAGCAAATGTTTCTCTTTATGTTTTGCAATAGCCTTTGGAAAAAGTCTGACACAAAACATTAATGGAAGGAATATAAAATGCTAATTGTACTTAATGTGCCTATATTAAAATTACAGTGTACAGTTGTGTACAGTCGCATCTCTTCAGAGGCCTTGTTAACAGCTCAGATTTACGAAGGTGGGGTACTTGAAACCTCTGCAGACTTTTGCTGAATGATGACTGCTTCTCCCAGAAGGTTTCATCTATTTGCAAATAGAAATTATATTATAAATGAAATAAGATCTATTTATTCTATTTCGTAAACACTGCTTTCTCTGTCACCTTTTGAGTTGACATTGAAAATGTTATATAGCACAGATTGCCTGCAGGACCTGCTGTCAGGAACTAGCAAGAGTGGGCTGCTCCACAGGGGAATGGAGGCAGGGACAGTGTACTTAATGACAAGGTTTGCAGTCCCACAGCATCCAAGCAAGAAGAGCAGGTCTAGGGTCAGCAGCCATGGTCAACCAAGTGGCTGCCAGACAGGTCTGTGGTGATGAGGCAAGTCCGAAGTCAAGCTGGAAAGTCAAGTCAGCAGGTCCAGGCTGGGATCAGCAAGGTCAGGGCCAGGAACAGCAGCACTGCAGTGTAGGTTGTGAAGAAACTGAGGAAAGGGCCTGAAAGTAAGTGCAGTTCCAAAGCCATGGGGGACAAAGGGGACCCCAGTGAAGCACCAACACAATGTCAGAGCTGATCTGCAACACGGGCAAGTAAAACCCTAGGTGGGAGGGAAGAGCTTGCAGAGACTGGTGGTACACTCAGGGCCCTGACACATGCTTCATATTTTCTACCAGTTTGGCAAAAAAAAATTTGAGGACTATGCAAATATGAATTTTAGGGTATAAGGTATTTTCCTAGCAGTGGTATACTTATCTTTAAAAATTTAATGTGTGCCACATTTTTCCCAAGCTTATGAAACTCTAATGGGAGATGCTGTTAAAAGATTTAACTGGTTTGAAGGATTGGAATACACTACTTTGATTCTAGACATCAGCTCAGCTGTACCATTAAGTTGGAAAATTGATTTATTTGCAGTGATTTCTATTTGGCAAATCAGTGATGCTTACGGGTTTTGTTTTTTTAATTGCTAACAGATTTCTGAGTACTTCCAGGTTTACTCTTTACTAATTTGTAGTAAATTAGTCACACTGGTTTTATGTGTGACTAAGGAAAAGGCAACTTGCCTTTTCTTTTTGAAATACTGTTTTTAAGTATGAGCACTGTATTTGTCATTCTGCAGTCTTTTAGGACCACACCTATCATCCTTGATTTTCTTTCCTTAAATATATGACTGTACATTTCTGCCGCATGTGATGAATCTCATTCGAATACTTCAAAAGCAACCATATTACATCAATGTGCTTCCGTGATATATGTGCAGAAACCTTCCCATTGAAGATACTGGTTTTCATACTCTTTTTGAAAAGCAAATCATTAGAAACCAGGATTTTTTGCTGTTCCATTACATTAACAGTTCAGTCTGTAATAAGAAGTTAGGGTTTTATAATTGCTTGATACATATATCAGTGTGTATTTGTGTTTCGCATTTGGAAGGAATAGATAATGTCTTTGTGTGGAGATGCAAAGTGCTGTTTTGAGTTCCTTTCTGTTGTACTTGTTGGTGAATGAGTGAACCATGGAAGTTCAGTGTAAATAACTGACAATTCAAATACATGGCTAACATCCCTTTGAAATGGTTGTGTCATTTCTTAGTTATTTTAAATGAGTTGGCATATACCTTAGGACACAATTTAGTCCACCAAAATAATGACTATATAAGTGAGTACTTCTTCTCAACTGAGATTCAATGTGCAAGGCTTGACCTGTAGTTTTTCTTTTAGAGACTGGATTTGGTTTTGCTTGGTTGACTGAATGTGGTTTTCCTCTTTTGTTTTCGTAACACATTAACACACACAGAAATCCTGTTAGCTTAAGATCTCTTTCTTTATTTCAAAGTCTGTAGGCATAGTTTCTTTCCTGTATTCTTTTTAGTTAAGAGCTGCCTGGTGAGAGTCCTTTTACCAAGCTTGTTTTCAAGATATGAACTTTGATTACTATTTGAAATTCAGTAGATCAGAATTAAATTATCTTGGTGGATGTTAGGGACTGGCTTCTTCATGAAACCAAGGAGAATTTGAAGATAAGTGTTAGATACTGACAGATGTCTTCAGAAGTGTTAAGCTTGTGAATTAAACTACTTTATAACCCACTTGAGGAGGATGGGGCCAGACTCTGTTTAGTAGTGCCCAGCGACAGGACGAGGGGCAGTGGGCACAAACTAAAACAGAAGAAGTTCCATCTGAACATAAGGAAAAACTTCTTTACTTTGACGGTGATGGAGCATTTGAACAGGCTGCCCAAAGAGTCTCTTTTTCTGGAGACTTTGACGTGGACACGTTCCTGTGCAACCTGATATAGGCAAACCTGCTCTAGCAGGGAGGGTTGGACTAGATGAACTCCAGAGATCCCTTCCAACCCCTACCATTCTGTGATTCATTCATGTGTATTTCCTGGAGCTTATATGGCCCAGGATTTAATATCATAAATGTATTAAATGATATACGGCTTTGCCTAAATATTTGTTTACATTGCTTGTTGATTTGTTTTGGATGCCTGACTGGCATGTGCTTCCCTTTCATATATAAGCAAACAGGTTTCTTGGGGTCCTTGGTAACGGCAGTGAATATATATGAATTTTCAGCTATGAAATAATTTCCAATTAAAGGAAATGCCAGTACTTTAAATATGGCTGCTGGTAATGCTTCCTGAATGTGCCTGTAGTCAGAGGGTGAGACTATCTATGACCTTTATATTTTCTCTCAGCAGCTATAAAGCAGCTTCTTCCTTGACTGAGAGTAAGCAGCTATGTATTATTCTCAAAGCAACAGGTCAACAACAGCAAGAGTCCTCTTTAGTAGAGGTTACTTATTCCAAACTTGGTAGTGACTGTTTATTTGGTCACTACATATATCTTGTATAGCTGCTCCTGAGCTTCATGAGACAGACTGGAGTATTTATTCTTACTACCAAGGAAAATTTTTAGGCTGTGTTTTTGTGAATTTTTTCTTGATGGACATTGTGCAGTTCATAGATGGGCCACTGCTTGGTATCTTTTACTATCTCCATGAATTTCCTATCTTTGGCAAATAGGAGAGGAACTTGAAAAACAGCAGTGGCTGGAACATTTTTATTTTGTTTTGCAATTTTAAATTTTACGTATAACATTTCCTAAACTGTTAGAAGTGCATTTAGAAGTTGTGTAAAGAGAGGTGTAGGGTGTTTTCACCTTTATTGGTCATAAGTGAAGTCTTGGCAAACATCAGCTGTCTTTGGAGATACCAAATAAAATACTGATAGTTACAGGGGATTTCATAGAATCATAGAATCATCTGGTTGGAAGAGACCTGTAAGATCATCGAGTCCAACCTTTCACCCTGCACTGCCAGGGTCTCTAAACCATGTCCCTCAGCATCACATCCACACTCTCGCGAGAGCTGCCGACTCCAGGTGGTCTCTCTGCACCCATGTGGCTCCCCCTTCAAAGGAAAGCCGCCGAATTCCCGCTGACTTACCAAGATCTGTTGCTCTGTTCTCAAGCTGTGCAGATCCGGGCAGCTGCTCTCGGCTTTCTGGAGAGATAAGTTCTCAAAACCTTGTCACTTTTGAATTATTTTATAGACTCGAAGTTCTGAAACACTTAACCATATGTTAAACAAAATTGGAATATTTTATTTGGTGTTATTCTGTTGCCATGATTTATGATACGAGCTGTTTGGGTAGCTGGTCTTGTAAATTTAAAAGATTTTGTCGTAGCAATGAATCCTGAACGTTTCTGGTTTTAGTGCATAGTTGGCGTACAGGAAGTATTTAATAACAAGTTCTGTTCATTTTAACTTTTCGAGTTACTCTATTTTCATTCACTCTATAAATATGGCATAACTATAAATAATACAATTTTGAATATAGGACATAAATATCTTTAAAGTACACTTCTACCATAATCTACCATGAGTGATCTAAAACAGCACGAGTGCCAATTTACAGAGCAGCACAGATGCAGCTTGTACTAGGTCCAGGAGTTCTGCCGTGCCTTGAGAAGTGTGTGGGCTGTGTTTTCATTAATGCTTCACTGGCCCTTATCTGTTCCGTAATGTGTCTTTTAAATAATACTTACGTTTTATTTTGATTCAAGTTTCAATATGTACAGCAAATATTCTTAGGTGTGTTTTAGTCAGCATGTGCCTCTCTGCTTGACTGTATGCTGTCAGTTTTGACACACAGTGCTTGGCCCCCTACACTTACCTTGTCTGTTACAGACTCTCCATCATTTGCAAAGTGTAGGGCACAGCAATGAAAAGTGTCTGCGTGGACATTACTGTCCATATTGTATAAACGTTACAAAAATTATAAGGAACATTCTCTTTTTCAGTCTTCCTGAAGAGTGGACAAAGGAAATGCAGTGTGCATTGGGACAGCCTCAGTGCTCGTCAGGACCATTCCCTATTTGTCATCTTTTGCTTGTTCTTCTCTTTCCAGAATTCCCAGTTTTACTTTTGCCTTATAGTTTTCTTCATTGGCAACCTTTATGGCTATTTCTAAGTATTTGGCACTGACTGGTCTACCCTTGAAATTAATACCAGTATCCATCTTGCTTTGGTGGTAAATTACTTAATAAGGAAGAGCATCATTAAAAAAAAAAAGACACACCCTCCCACCCCCCCAAAAAAAAGATAACGAATAAAATATTTCTTCAATGATTATTATTAAGTCTTAATGGATGCTGGAGTTCCATATCTTATTCTGACTTTCCTGATGCTTATGTTCTCTTTTCAACAAGAAACACAAAGTTTAATAATCAATGAGAATAATCAGAAATGCCATTCAGTTATTGATTAAATTACTGCTGAATACAGAAAGCATTTAAATTTTGTCCTCCTTCATTTGATGGTGTGGAAATTCGGATTGTACATGTTCAAAATGTTCAAAAGGTGATAAAACAAGCCTGTTCCTGAATAGGTTGCAGTCTGATTAGATGACGTATAGATAAGGGAAAATCAGAAGGAAATATGAAGTGGGATAAGCATGAAGGCTTCTATAAAGGTGCTAAATATTGTTGTAAATAATTTTAAAGAAGACCACGACAAAATCACTGCCAGCACTTAGTGAAAATGTTGATGTGAGCCCACAGTACGTGAACTATCATGAATACATTGGAAACGTAATGGCCTTTTGGTACATTTGGTCCTTTATTTTCCTGATATAAGAATGTAATTTCATCCTTTCTGCTGTCTTTCTTTAACTGAGAGATCAATTTAAATGAACTCTTGGGCTAGAAGTAAAGGACTTTGTTTTCTTGCTTCAACTTGTGAAAAAATGGACAGATTCCTCTGCAAGGCAAGAATGTACTATCCTAAACAAGTTTTTTATTGCTGTTGTATAAGCGTGAAGAATCTGAGCTCCAAATGAGCTAAATAGGGACAAATACTACAGTATTTTTTGCCTAGGCAATTCTGTGTGACAGTTGTGGAGAACTTGGAAAATATATTTCCCTTTTACTTCTACAGGCAAAACAGTGTGTGCATATATGAGAACAGGCATGTTCTTTAAATGTGTCTCTACTTACAGTATTGCTTTCTGCCTTTACAAGTTATCCTGAAGAACTAGAATCAATGAATTTATTATTTTGTATGTTGCTTCCCACAGATACTTTCTATTATAAATTTTGCATATGCTTCTCTCCATTGAACCACAATTGTCATATGTTGCTGGAAATTTGAAGATTGTGTTTAGTCTGACAGGATTCTGGGTTGAAGGTTGTGGTTGAAGTCAGAAAAAGTCATAAACTCTACAGGCTTATCTAGACCTGTAGTCAGAGATGTATCCAAAGCATTCCTTTCACGACTTCTATCAGGGAATTAAGATTATTTGTTCTTATGGTGAAATTTTATTATTTTACCTTCACCATAATTTTTTCATGCCCCAGACAATAAACTCATAATGCAATAATGAGGTACTAAACCACAGAATACTGGCTGGTGTCATCGATATATAGATTGCAGCTGGGGCATCTTAAATCACCACTGCTTTTGCACAACTCTTTTCCTTTGTTACTAACACCCAAGCAAGGTAGCAGTGATAAGGTCTATTGCACTGGTTCTCTGGTAGCAACGGCTCGTGTCTGCTGGTTGCACACCTTCTCCATTTATTACGCTGCATTATTCACATTTGTTCCAAGCAGGGAGTGATGAGCTTAATAACACCTGGAGTGTTTGAGAGAGTTCTCTATAGGTGCTGCTTGTTGCTCTGGTGATAACAGTACATTTTTAAAAAAAAAAAAATCAGAAATATATCCACTGTTGTAAAAATAGCAGCCTTAATCAAAATGCATGCATTCTTGCAAATGTTTTTGTTGGCAGAACCAGGCAGGCTGTGGGCATGGAGGGTGATTCAGTGCCAAGACCTAGTATTAGAAACCATACATTAGCAAAAGTGTTTTTATTTTCTTCATTTTCATTGTTCAGCCATACACTTCTGTGATAATAATGTTATCGGTGTAATTCCTTCTATGAAGTCACAGAGAACTCTGACGTGAGGGTTCTGTATGCTAAAATTTAATGAAAAGTGTTTTCTTTCATTCCCTAATAAAATTATTAGATTTATTGTGAAATAAAATTTCCTAAGGTGAAAAAGCGATAAACCTGTTTTTTCACCAGTTTCAAAATCTGTCTCATTCTTTTGTAAGGAAACAGGTGCTCTGCTGTGCAGGATGGCTCTGTGCTGATGTGGACAAGGTGTGATTGCAGTGTCTCAGCTGAAGGGCAGTACTGAAGAGCACAACATAGCAACCTCTTTAACTGCTTCAGTGTGACCTGCAAATCATTTAAAAGAAAATAAAATTGAGACAGCATGGATTAGATTTTTCTTTTCCAATAGTGTTTTTTTCTAAGAGGTGAACTATGAATTTCAAAAACTTGGGTCCAGTTTTTTTGGACTGTAACTTTATTGACTTCAGTTGGGCTGTGCAGGGGAGAAATTTATCCCAGTACTGTAATAGCTGCGTCCTGAATTGCAAAATGTCTCCTGGGACCTGTAACAACCTTGTTTGTATTTGAAACTGCAGTTAATTCTGGAAGATTAAGTCATTTTATCCTTGGTAACAAGTGTTTAGAATGTCAGGAGAATTTTTAACTAAGGGATTATTTTGCCTTCTAATTGCGTAGTTTCCTCTTTGTTATTCATTAGTGCAGATATTTACTTCCCTTTTCTCTATTTCAGTTGTCCCATATGTCTGATGGAATAAAAATTCTTTAATATTTGCTTTATGAAATTTTTTTATTCAATTCAGATGAACCACCAACACAGATGTCCTTTTCTCTCTAATGAGCATATATTTATATATCTGTTAAATTAAGTAGCTGCAATAGTGCATATATAAATAACATACAGCACACGTTAACAGCGAACTGGTTTGTCCTCTGAATGTTATCTTAGGCTGCAATAGTTGCAAACTACATGATATTGCATTCTGAACCCAGTCTAAGTTAACTCTGCCTTTTAGTCTGTTCATATGAAAGCTAGTTCTGATTCTTTCTTCTTAAATAGTTGACTGCTAGCTACGTGGGTGTCCAGAAGATCCAGCTTGATCCTTGGCACTGGTTTGAGGCTCAGGGGAAAGGAGGGTGACTTCGTGGCCATTTTTGTCATTTCTTGTTTCTGCTGTGCCAGTAACTCATTTCAGAGGGTATTTTTCCAAAATGGATTATCATTTTCCACATTTCTTGTTTACCTGAAGAAGACTACTGGGCATATTCTTTATTCCTCAAAGGTCAGGTGAATTTGGAATAAACCTACTTCTTTTGGTCTTACATTAAGGAACAGTACTTAAGGAACAAACTCATCCAAGCTCTTTTTTTCGATTTTTTTAGTGGTGCTAAGGAGCCTTATGAATAGCTTCAGTCTCTTCCTTCCTTTTTATTATATTGTGCCTTCTCAATGGAGTAACTGAGACAAAGAGAAGTGGTAATTTGTAATGAAGAAGGAATGTGGAGGGATGGAATCAAAAAGCTTTGACTTGAACTTTGCTCCAGCTGCTGTTGCCAGCCAAGGATTTTATGTGGTGCACCACAGCCTCTGTGAAGGCACACAATGTACTCTCTGAAACAGTTCGGTCTAGAAGTTGGGCAATGATAACGTGATTATAATAAATAAAATCTGGTGGGAATGTCTTTTGGCTTTTGAATACTGCATGCATCTTTTAAAAAATGTATCACGTTCTGAAATTGAGGTGTACTTGAAATAAAAGGAGGTGTGCAGGGAGTCTGGTGAGATGCACAAATACGAATTAAGGAGTAAGATGTGGTCCTGGCACAGCTCCCATTGACTTCATTGCGTTACTTTGGTAACTGTGCTCTTTCCCTTCCTCCACAGCGGTGGTCTACCATGCTTGTGTCCTCTGAGTGTTCTCTCAGAAATGAGGTGCGCTCCCTTTAATGAGGTGCATCCCTTGATGATTACAGCATGAATAGAAACATGCAAAACCAGCTATTTTGTCCTCTTTCTATTGGAGCAGGAGATGGAGAAAAACTCTAGCAGTGTTATTTTGTAGTATTCTTTTCAGGCATAATTTAAAAAATCTTATCATAAACATAAAAACCACATGTGCTTTCCATTAACGCATGTGGAAGACCTTTTTTTTAAGTACAGTAACCATTTTATTTGATATTAAGTATGTTTTACATTGATTCAATTTGTTGATCTGTTACTTCATCTTTTTACTTGCCACATCTGTCTGGAGTGCCACTCTGCAGCGAATAGAGTGTGCAGTGTGCTTGGGATTGGTACAGGAACGGCGTGCAGACATTTGCCCAGTCATGTTTAGCTTTCTTAGGAAAAGTAAAGGAAGCTGCTTTCAGCATTGATGTTTTGTGCTTGACATTGGGAGTATTCCTGTTTATTCAGCCATTTATTATTTTAAGTATCTGACTGCAGATTTTTCTTACTGTTTCTGGTTACTTTTAATGCTTCTGGTGCAGTTTCTGAAGTTGCATATTTCCCTCAAATGGGTACATTCTTTGAGTTCCTGGAAGAATCTGTTAGCACGATTTCATCCCCAGTTTTAAAGCAGTAGAGAACTTTGTTTCCAGTGACAGCTTTCAGAAATCTCTGGTGATAGATATTAAGTGTGGTGCAGCTTTCTACTACACCTCTGTGTGAAGCTCTAGATTCTTCTGAAGAATAAGATGAAAGGAGGTTCGTGTGGCAGAGCTCTAACTTGAGTTGGCTTTCCTGTGTTGGAGTCGAGTCTGCAGTAGAATCTAGGTAGTTCTATTTTTGTCAGCTCTGCGGTATTTTTTCATCTGTTCTTGTGGTGAGAACTCTCTTTCCATGATTTCAACTACTACGCATATGTGCACAACTCTCCATTCTCACAAATGTAGTCAGGTGAGAAACTGTGGTCCCATTTTGAGAAGCTTAAACAGTTTGCAGTTCTGCAGCTGGCAGTTACCAGCTTTCAGCTAGAACTTACCATCATGAATGTCATAACTTGCAGCTCTAAATGCTCCTATTCTGTTTTAGTGCCAAGTGAAACAGATTAGTGAGTCTCAAGTTGGGTTAATCTAATCTCTTAAATCTTTCTGTGTGTAATATTTATCTGCTTTACACTGGTGTGGACCACTAGATGCATTCATGCAGTCAGCGAGAGTCTCAGCAGAGAGACCGTGTCTTGTCAAACAGCTTTTGGCTGGGTTACAATTGAACTTTTCTTTCTACTAGATCTTTTCATTTTTCCTTTGCAACCCTTGGCAATCTCACTGTCATTCTGAGCTTCCAAGTCTGCAGCCATGTCCTTGCAGGAGGGATAAGAATTTCTGCATCTGACCTGTCATCTTGGTCTACATCTACATTTGCATTTTGGGCCTGATCAGGAATGCAGTTTTGAAGGAAGTCTCCTTACTGCAATTTGTTACATGTCAAGGAATGTATGACCTGGATTGTCTTAGGATGAGACTAAAGAGGAGCGGCACTTCTCCAGCAGCACACCTAATTCATGCCCTCTGCTAATTCCTTCAGTGGGACGAGGCTAGACCTGGGCTGAAGAACCAGCTCCTGAACTGATTGTACAGGACCCACCAGGGTATCACCTAATTCACTTCATAAATCCACTGTCATCATTCTGCACAGCTTGCTAATGCAGACATCATGAAATAGGAGAGTTATAGATCAGTTTGATCTCCAATGCAATTCTGATTCCATCTGGGTATTTTTTGGTAACTCCAGTGGAACGGGCTTAGCAAATATTACCAAGGCAATGCCCTAATTTCACGTGACAGTTACAGGATGTTTCCTATGACCTCTGAGAATTATCTTTTCCTATTAAGTGCAAGCCAATTTCCTAGCATTCAGAGCCTCTCAATGCCTTTGTGAAATAAAATGGTTGGGGAAAAAAATGGTGTTAGTTAAAAAGATGCATCAGCATGTGTAACATAACTCTAGGGACACAATCCTGTTTCTGGTTATTCCTAGTAAGACAGATGAGTAGTTTAAAAAAAAAAAAAAAAAAATATATATATGTAAAATAAAATATATATAATTAAATTATGTTTGGATTGCTTTGATGTGGATGGAAATTATATTTGCCTATAAAGGAATATGGAGAGTATTTTAACAATTTTTGAAAATTATCTTTTCTTTGTTTCTAACTCTTAAATATGTTTATCTATATTACGTCTTAATATTATATTTATTTACTGCAGGGTGTTGGGAAAAACAAGATTGTTGACAGATTCCTTCATCTTTTAAACAGGCCCAGAGAGTATTTACAGCTGCATAGGTAAGAATGTGTCACATTTCCGTACTTTGTGTTTATAATCTGATTTCCCATGTTTTAAAACTCACGTTTCTGAAGTTTAATTTGTTCTTACTGTTTGAGCAAAGACCCCATTATGGTAGGTGGCACACAGAGCACAGGAATGTATACATTTTATAGGCAGAGTCAATAAGCTGACAGGCTGAGGAGGGTATACAAGAATCTGATGCAATCACATTGCTTAATATATGAGGAAGTAGAAGTCAGAGTGTACTGATGTTAAACCATGCTCAAGAAGAGAGTAATATTTTGCTGTCATTTCTGAAGAGGTTTCCCTAAGCATGAGGTACGGTGTGAGGGGAAAAAATTCGAAGGTGCTCGAAGGAATATATCATGAATTAGATAAGAAACATTTTACATAGTAAAGGCTTTTTTGTTTTTTCCTTTGGCAGTCCTGCTAAGCACATGTATTTCTTTCTCACCCATAAACATTTGGATTAGAAAATGATAGGGTTTTTTCTCATACTCAAGCTAAAAAATGGACTTCAAGGCAACAAGCTAATTGAAAACAATTCAAAAGCTGAAGTAATACCAAATTATCTGCCTGCTTTTTATGACATGAACTTTAAATCAATAAATTGAAATAAAGACTGATTATGTCTAAAAGATTCAGTTTCAAATGAACTGCATCCTTTTTCAGCTTCATTCCTAATTTTTACTTCTCTATCTTCAACTTCCTAGCTTCATCACCCTGTCTCTTTCCATAATCACTGTTTTTTGAATAGCGCTAATAAAAACATGTCTTTGATATGTTGCCCTTTAACAACACAGTCTCTGTAACACTTTCTCTCTCACTTTCTCCCCCACCTTTTTGTCTTCAAACGTCTTGTCCATGTATTTCTGGTATTTGGATAGCTCTCTCTCATCAAGTTTTCTGTTCCCATAACTCCTTAGCCTTCTGTCACTTCTTTGCGAAATACCTCTTTTCTGACCTGCTACTTTCAGCTTTGTGTTAACTTTCCTGCCATCTTCTCTCCTTGGAGCAGCCACCTGCTCCTTCTGGATAAAATACACAGCCATTTTTGCAAATCCAAATTATTTCACAAAATACTACAATATTTCTGTCTTTCTTTGTGTCTCTTTGAAAGATTGTTCTCCAGCCAGTTATGGTCAAGCAGAACAATACTTTAACAGATAGCTAGGAGAACTTTGTGTAAGGACAATGTTTGGGGTGATGATGGGGCTGTAGAATTTATTAGTAATAGCATGCTAGTTGATGCATCACTAGGAAAGCCACTTTCCATGATCTATGAACAGTCCTGGTTAACAGGGCATGTACCAATCAACTGGAGGTTAGCCAATGTAACACCCATCTACAAGAAGGGCCGGAAGGAGGACACAGGGAACTACAGGCCTGTCAGTCTCACCTTGGTGCCAGGAAAAGTCATGGAGCAGATCATCTTGAGTGCCATCACTTGGCATGAACAAGACAACCAGGTGATCAGGCCCAGTCAGCATGGGTTTATGCAGGGCAGGTCCTCTTTGACCAACTTGATCTCCTTCTATGAGAAGGTGACCCACTTAGTGGATGAGGGAAGAGCTGTGGATCTTGTTTACCTGGACTTGTAAGGCCTTTGACACCATTTTCCACAGCATTCTCCTGGAGAAACTGGCTGCTTGTGGCTTGGATGAGTGTACTCTCCCCTGGGTAAAAAACTGGCTGGATTGCTGGGCCCAGAGAGTGGTGGTGAATGGAGTCAAACCCAGTTGTTGGCCAGTCACAAGTGGTGTCCCCCAGGGTTCAGTGTTGGGGCCTGTCCTCTTCAACATCTTTTATCAATGATCTGGATGAGGGGATCGAGTGCACCCTCAGTAAGTTTGAAGATGACACCAAGTTGGGTGGGTGTATCGATCTGCTTGAAGGTCAGGAGGCTTTACAGAGGGATCTGGACAGGCTGGATTGATGGGCCGAGGCCAATAGTATGAAGTTCAATAAGGCCAAGTGCTGGGTCCTGCACTTTTGCCACAACAACCCCCTGCAACGTTACAGGCTTGGGGTGGAGTGGCTGGAAAGCTGCTCAGCGGAAAAGGACCTGGAGGTGTTGGTTGACAGCTGATTGAATACGAGCCAGCAGTGTGCCCAGGTGGCCAAGAAGGCCAACAGCATCCTGGCTTGTATCAGCAATAGTGTGGCCAGCAGGAGCAGGGATGTGATTGTCCCCCTGTACTCGACACTGGTGAGGCCGCATCTTGAGTACTGTGTCCAGTTTTGGGCACCTCACTTCAAGAAGGATGTTGAGGTGCTGAAGCATGTTCAGAGAAGGGCAACAAAGCTGGTGAAGGATCTAAAGAGCAAGTCTTATGAGGAGCGGCTGAGGGAACTGGGGTTGTTTAGCCTGGAGGAAAGGAGGCTGAAGGGAGACCTTATTGCTCTCTACAGCTACCTGAAAGGAGGTTGTAGAGAAGTGGGGGTTGGTCTCTTCTCCCATGTGACAAGTGACAGGACAAGAGGAAATGGCCTTAAGTTGTACCAGGGGAGGTTTAGGTTGGATATCAGGAAGAACTTCTTTACAGCAAGGGTTGTGAAGCACTGGTTCAGGCTGCCCAGGGAGGTGGTTGAGTCGCCATCCCTAGAGGTGTTTAAAAGCCGTGTAGATGTGGTGCTGAGGGACGTGGTTTAGGCACCCTGGCAGTGCCAGGTGAATGGTTGGACTCAATGATCTTAAAGGTCTCTTCCAACTAGATGATTCTGTGAGTCTATGAAGAAGAAAATGAGCCTTTTTTGTCTAGTCAAGACAAGCTTCTCTAGACTCTGTAAAGTACTGTTTATGGTTACAGGGTTTTAGAGATAGATTGAAGTAGAAAATTATGAGCAGTCCTACAAAAATAATTCCTGAATATAGAAAAATGAAATTGAATTTATAAAAAATAATATAGATAGTAGAATAATTGAAATACTTTGTGAAGAATTCAGTCTATATAATAGCTTGTTAAACTTTATGGGGCATTTAAATAAGTATTACAATATTGTTAGTGAACAGTTTTGGATTACAAAACAAAATAACAAAGTTTACAAAAAACCTCAAAACAGTTTACTACTAAGCTTTTAGATATTTTGTGTGAAGAAATGCAGTCAGTAGCTCATGGCACAGATTTTATTAGAAAATATGCTAGAATATGCACTTCATTTTTGATAGCCTTGGGTGTTTCTGCAGATTTCCTAGCTAGCTACCATCAGTACCATTAAGCATGCCAACAAGAAAGTATTTCTAAATACCATGCTTTTGAAGGTGCTCATGTACCTGAATTACAGTATGACAGTTTGAGTTAAAAAAAACCAGCTTCTCCTAATTTGCAGGCTTGTTTTAAACTGACCAATTGGACTATTCCCTTCCATGTTACGTTTACACCTCTCATTGGTTGTAAAGTTTCTCACGAGCGTACTGTCCCTTTAAGAGCCGTGTACCATGGGCTTTTGGGGGGCTTCGGGCTTTCGGTCTTTTTGCTCTCCGGGACCTTCGGGACACTTCTGGCTTTGCACTGCGAGGGGCGCCGCGGACCTTCAGCTTCGCTCCGGGAAACGGCTTTCCGGACTCACGGCTTGGCTCCGGGGACCTTACAGGCTGTGTCCCCTCAGCTCGGACCCTGCCCGCCTGCTTGCCTGCTTGCGGCTACGGCTCCCCCACGCTGCCGGAGTGGAGCGGAGCTGTGTGCTGGGGAGGCCCCCGCCGCGCCGCCCGGGACAGAGTGCTCTGGCCACTGGAGACCCGCGCCTTGGGGCTGTCTCTCTCTCTCTGCTGCCAGCGCTGCTGCTTCTTGCTGCTTTGCTTCCTTTAATTTGCACGACCAGACTGGGAGGAACAGCGTAGCTCGTGGTTTGCACGTTGGAGCCCTGCGTTCGTAACAGCCGCGGTTTCCTTTGTTCCACGGCACGAGAGTGTCCACGTGGTCGATGCCATCTTGGACTCTGCGCGGTATTTATTTTTTTTCTTCCCTGTCTTGCGTTTAACCCTCACTGCTCCATCCCGTATAAACCCTCCAATATTTTTGCATTGGTTTTCCCTGCATATAATATATTTTGTTCTGGTGTTATTAAACTTTGTTTCAGTTTTCCAAACGTTCAGAGGTCTCACAAATTCTTTCTCCCTTTTTTTCTATCTCCGCTTTTTAACCCTTTCTCTCCCAGAGGAGAGGAGTTCAGGGATAGGAAAGGGCACGTCCCCGTGATTGGCTTGCCTCAGCCAACCGGCAACATACAGATCTAGAGAAATCTAACACTCAAAGCCTGCATTTTAGTTGATTATTACTTTGTAAGGGAAAGGAATAATATTAATGCTTTCGTAATGAAAAATATGGAGGCAATTCAGCGTCAGATGAAGGTGGATGTTCTCCGCCCTTTCAGAAATGTATCTGACAAATGGCACCTCATGAGACCGTGGAATTTGGGTTGCGGACTCGCTAGTTCCACTTTAACTTGTCCCTCTGGAAATGTGTGTGCACTGGTCAGCTGCATATCGTGAGGCTCTGAGTTTCTAGAGAGATAGTGAATCTGTCATAAAATGGTTTATGATGACACCACGACTTCTTGAATTTGCCCATATCGACTGTCACTTCATATAATTAGCTGTCAGATAAGTAATATGACGTATGTGTAATAATGCCAGTATGGAATGGGTGTGGCAACTGAATAGTATCTGTTCTGGAGTAGAGAGATATGTCTTTAGCTATAAAATATCCTGTTCGTCACTATAATTAAGATTTAGCCAGAGAAGAAACTGCTGGAGTGGTAAAAACCATAAGAGCAGCTTTAAAATTAGTATAATGAAGATATTTAATAAAATGTAGTGTTATGTAATAAATAAAAGTAGTTAATAAATAATAGACAAAAATAATTAGTCTGAATTTTAGAAATATTCTGATTTTTCAATGTGTCATTTTTTACAAATTTTTTTAAATTGTGTTTAAATGCCAAAATTGTGAAGGTATTCCAGAAATGTTTGCTTTCAATAGTTCATGAGGTCATCATCATCATCATGGCTTGGCTTTGCGGACGAAGATTTGGGAAGGGCTTTGCCCACGCTTATTGCAAGCGCGTTGATGGCTGAAAAGGCCAATGCGGGATACGCAAGACCGGTTGCAAAGAGCACACCGGAGGGTCTCCTTGGGTGGTATAGTCGAGGCACGGTTCTTTCTGCGCTGCCTTTTCTCCTCGAGCTTGATTCTACGCGTGCTCTCAAAGGAGACAGCAGCGTTATGTATGGTGTGTCTCCAAATCTCCCGATTGGAGGCCAGGGTGGACCACTGATGTTGGTCAATATGGCCTAGGCTGAGGTGTTGTTTCAGGGAGTCCTTATATCTCCTCTTTGGAGCTCTTCTCTTGCGGCAGCCGGTGGCAAGTTCACCATAGAACAGGATCTTAGGGAGGCGGTGATCCGCCATCCTGGAGACGTGCCCTGCCCAACGCAGCTGCGTTTTCAGCAACATGGCCTCAATACTGGTGACGTCTGCCTGTTCAAGGACAGCAACGTTAGTCACGTAGTCAGTCCAGTGGATGTTTAGGATTGTGCGGAGGCAGCGCTGATGGAAGCGTTCGAGGAGTCGCAGATGGTGGCGGTAGATGACCCATGATTCAGACCCGTACAGAAGAGTAGACAGTACCACGGCTCTGTAGACACTGATCTTTGTCCTTTTCTTCAGGTGTTTATTGCACCAGACTCTTTGATGGAGTTTTCCGAAAGCTCTGTTTGCCTTTGCTATTCTGTTGTCTATCTCTTTGTCGATCGTGGCATCTGAGGAGATGATGCTACCCAGATAGCTGAACTGCTGGACTGGCTGAAGCTCTGACTCGCCAATGGTGATGTGGGGATGATGGTAATCATCTTGTGGTGCTGGTTGGTAGAGAACTACTGTCTTCTTTAAGCTGACTTCCAGCCCAAAAAGCTCAGCCGCCTCTGCAAAGCAGGATGTTAAGCGCTGCAGAGCTGCTTCTGTGTGGGCAACAAGGGCGGCATCGTCAGCAAAAAGCAGCTCGCGGACAAGGTGATTCAGGGTCTTGGTGTGGGCCTTCAGTCGCCTTAGGTTGAAAAGGCTCCCATCGGTACGATATCGGATATAAATGCCGTCTTGTTCGTCGAGGTCTGCCGTGGCCCTTTGGAGCATCATGCTGAAGAAAACTGTGAATAAAATGGGTGCGAGAACGCAACCTTGTTTCACACCATTGGCTATTGGGAAGGGCTCAGAGAGTGCATCGCCATATCTGACTTGGCCGCGCTGCCCCTCATGTAACAGGATTATCATTTTGAGGAACTTGGGGGGACATCCTAATCGTTCCAAGATCTGCCACAGACCTTTTCTGCTCACAGTGTCAAAGGCTTTGGTGAGATCAACGAAAGTTACATAGAGACCCTTGTTCTGTTCCCTACACTTCTCTTGCAGTTGTCTAAGAACGAATACCATGTCTGTGGTACTTCTGTTGGCTCTGAAACCACACTGACTTTCAGGTAGAAGTTCTTCTGCGATAGCGGGTACCAATCTGTTCAATAGTATTCTTGCGAGAATTTTTCCAGCAATGGAGAGCAGAGTTATGCCTCGGTAGTTTGAGCAGTCTGACTTTACTCCTTTTTTCTTGTACAGGGTGATGATGATTGCATCACGGAGATCTGGTGGTAGTTCGCTTTGTTCCCAACAGCGCACAACTAGCTCGTGAAATTTAGCATGGAGCATTGGGCCTCCATGTTTCCAGATTTCAGGCGGGATTCCGTCGACCCCAGCTGCCTTGCCGGTTTTCATCTGCTGTATGGCCTTAAGGGTCTCTCCCATAGTAGGGGCTATATCCAATTCATTTTTCACCGTTTGTTTTGGGATGAGCTGGATTCCTGAGTCTTGGACTGCACGGTTGGCACTGAAGAGAGTTTGAAAGTGTTCAGACCATCGATTCAGGATGGAGGTTTTATCTGTGAGAAGCGTTTGGCCATCTGCGCTGAGTAGGGGGCTTTGAACTTGGTGTGTGGGTCCGTACACTGCTTTCAGAGCCTCATAGAATCCTCTGTGGTCACCCAAATCTGCACATAGTTGAGTCTTTTTTGCTAGGTTGAGCCACCACTTGTTCTGGATGTCTCGAAGTTTCTGTTGGAGTTTACTGCATGCAAGACGAAAGGCTGCTTTTCTTACATGGCAAGATGGCTGAGCGAGGTGTGCTTGGTGAGCAGATCTCTTCTTTGCCAGCAATTCCTGGATCTCTGGATTGTTTTCATCAAACCAGTCTTTGTTCTTCTTTGTGGAGAACCCTAAGAATTCTTCGGAGGACTGCAGGATGCTATTTTTAATATGTTGCCAAAGCGCTTCAGGAGAAGAGTCTATGGGACAGTCTTCAAGCCTAGTTTGAAGGTTTGCCTGGAAGCTGTCTCTCACTGCAGCTGTTTGAAGATTGTTAACTTGGAGCCTCCTCCTCAGAATGCCGCCCCTCTTAGGTTTGGGCTTAAAGTGGAGGTTAAGTTTGCAGCGCACAAGGCGGTGGTCTGTTTGACATTCTGCACTAGGCATCACTCGGGTGTGACAGACATCGCGAACATTTCTCTGGCGCACTAAGATATAGTCAATGAGGTGCCAGTGTTTAGATCGAGGATGCATCCAGGTTGTCTTCAGGCTGTCTTTCTGCTGGAAGATAGTGTTGGTGATGGTAAGCTGCTGCTCAGCACAAAACTCTAGCAAGAGGCGACCGTTGTCATTGCAGTTTCCAACTCCATGCTTGCCTAGTACTCCTTTCCAGGCTTCAGAGTTCTTACCTACTCGGGCGTTGAAGTCACCAAGGATTATGATCTTATCATCCGCAGGAACCTTTTGAGTAAGGCGGCGCAGATCGGTGTAGAATTTGTCTTTTTCTGTAGGGTCAGCTTGGAGAGTTGGGGCATATATGCTGAAGAGAACAACATGTTGCTTGTTGTGTAGCGGGAGGCGTAAGGAGATAATGCGATCGGAATGACCTGTTGGCAAATTTTCAAGTTTAGAGGCGATGGAGTTTTTAATCATGAAGCCAACTCCGGAATGATGACTTTCGGTTTTGGGTTTGCCTGACCAATACAGTGTGTAGCCGGCACCATGTTCTTTAAGGCTGCCTTCCTCATGAAGGCGAACTTCACTGAGAGCAGCAATGTCGATGTTGAGTCGTGACAGTTCGTGAGCAATTATAGCAGAATGGCGTTCAGGACGCCCACTGTCTGCTGTATCGAGCATGGTTCTGATGTTCCAACATGCGAGTGTCAATCTGGACACACCTTTGGAGGCAGGTGTATGCCTTTGTCTCTTTGTCTTTGGTTGACCGCAGAAGAAGATGTCCGTTGGCCGCGGCTAGCCAACCGGATTGGAAGGGAGATGAGCTTTGGTTAGGCCACCTTTTCTAGGCCCCTCTCCATGTGGAGCAAGCAGTGCTCTCCTTGAAAAAGGCTGCTTGGTCATTCAGGATGCTGCCGAACGAGACTGTCATCTCCCGGGTCAGTCTCAAGCGACCAATGTCCTGAACCGCCTGCATGCAGGGTTGGGTCTGCGGCTTCCAGTGACATCTTTCCACCTGCCGTTTCGTCCCTTGCCTGTCGCTACAGGGCTTTGCAAACGTGAGTACACCCTTCAAGCCTGCGCGGTGGATTTTTTAGGTGAGGCGCAGCATGCGCGAGACTGGCCCCACCCTTTACACCTGAGGTTCATCTGCCAGGGCCTAGCGAGCTTGGACGGTGACAGCGAAGTCCTCAGGTCGTAGGTTTGGTTAGAGTATCCTTCTCTTAGATGGATGGCCTTACAGGGCTAAACGAGCTCCATCTGCCCGGGTTTGGAGTTAGAGTTGTCCTTCTCCTAGGATGGTTGCCCGAAGGCTAGTGAGCCCATCCTGCCCGTGGACACACTTTGTCTGACCCTTCAGTTGAGACCTGTCTGGCTTGGGAGACCCTACCGGAGGCATATGCCACCACCAGCATAGCTCTCAACTTCGGAAGGGCACGCAAGCTCTTTCCCCACGGCAAGGGGGTGCCCATGAAAGAAGTTCATGAGGTAAATAAGAGGGAAATACGCTGTGATGTAGTGTAGTACAGTTTGTTACACAATGTAATTTGATGTAGGTGCCTTTTATAGAAGAATACCTCACCCCTTTTGCCAACAAACAGGAACATAAAAGAATTAAAATGGCTGTTAAATCTGGTTTGGTTTTGTTTATTGATTTTTTGGTTAGGGTGGGGTTTTTTGTTTGGTGTTTTGTTTGTTTTGAGCTTTATTTTACCTTCTTGATGAAACAGTATAAGGAGTTCTGCTGATCTAACTCTACATATGTTCAATGACATTCAAACACGGAATATTTGCCTTTGAGGCAATGAGATATTACCAGGAGTAGTTTTAAAATCTCACATTTTGTGTCTTACACTTCAAGATGAGGAGAGCATATAGAAGACAGAAAAAGAGAGTGCTTTTCCTTTAATATCCTTTCTGACATCTGTATTTACTTGCTCTACCACTGATTCACATGAGAAGGGTCAGCTTGACCTTAAGGTTTCAATTGCTTATAGAGATTATAAATCCTTTTTCTAAACCTTTCTTACAACACTTGTTGAGAAGTTTTATTTTCATGAAATTGTTAAGTCTTACAAATAATTTTGAAACCATAAACACAAAAATCTTAACTGGGAGCTGTTCAGCATTTAATAAAAATGCTTATAAATTTTTCAAAAAGTTGGCTGCTTCAACTTGCACACTTCCTGATACTAGGAGCTGACCAACTCTCTCATCACATTAACTGTAGGATTATAGGACTCTTTCTGAAACAGGTAATTTGGCACAGACTCTGCATGGCCTCTCTGTAGGACTGCAGTTATGGAGGATCTTGCTGCTTTTCCATGTTAAGGAAGAAGTTTCATCTGTCAGGATTTCCCAGTCACTCCTTTCCTACAAGAGTAAGTTTCAGCAGGGAAATCCTAAATTTTGTTTACCCTTTCGGGATGGTTGTCTCCATTTTGTGCACCCAGGACACCGGCTACACATTACAGAACAAACACAACAGCGTTGCCTTGCCTAATACTAAACCTCAAGTGTTTACTGCTTTGTGTGAACCCTGGAAAGCCTCATCATTTTCTGAACCTTGCTCTTATTGCTTTTACCATCTCTCATGTGAATGATGTGGAAAGAAATCGTTAGTGGTTCTACAAGAAAAATCTGAAGTTAAATTTGATAGACTAAATTGTGGGTCTCTAAAACAAACTTCATTGAATCAGGAAAAAGATTTTCATGGAAACTGATAATAGCTGACTTTAAATTATGAAGTCTCTTGGACCAAGAAGCTTCCACAGAAGGAAGGAAAAAAATTTAAAGTTTTAGAGAAGATTCAGGCAAGGACATGTGCCCTGTTAAGACTGTAAGACTTAGCACAGATGAGAGTGATAGCTAAATTTAAAAATGTAAACTCCCAGCTCTCCTGCATAAAAACATCAGAAGAAAGTATCATTGACTTCACACTGTTGGCTCCCTTGGTGTGATCAAAGAAAAGAAGATTAATTTTGGTTCTTTTATCATCAAATTAGTAACTAATTGCATACAAAGAATGGTTTTGCTGGAGTAAAATGTTCCTTAACTGTCATTTAAACATTTAGGGTTGCATCTATGTGGAATTCAGTCATACTGTCAAGCTGCTCTTTAAATTTTAATGACAATCATTTCTCCTCCATGAAGCTCATGTATTTGTGTAGACTGTATTACAGAATACAGTATTTATCCTTTTGTTTCCTATGCAAGCTTGATTTATGGATTTTTTTTTTTTTTTTTTTGAATGGTGAAGCAACTTCTAATAGAAAGCTAACTTGTTTTCCACTGTTCTAGGCATTAGCATGCATGGGAAAGCAATTCGGCTTTGTTGTAAGTTTGATATTTTGCCACTGTCAACAGAATACTAACTGCTATAGAAATTCTATTTGTTATTTGATAATCTTACTATTGTTTTAGAAGATATTACACCACCTTGTTCTGTTTTTCCTAATGTCACATTTCCTTGCCAAGAATTTACCTATGGTATTGCATCTTCCTGTCAAAGTTACTGTGTTTGTTCTAGTGACTCTTTTGGAAATTGTGACATGGGGTTCATTTTTAAATCTACTACATTTTGTGTTGTGCCTTTTCTAGTTCCCTAATAAATTACAGTAATCTGATGATCTTTTCTTCCAATAATTAACTGAGTTTACATATATTATCCTTTTCAAAGTAAACGTAATTTTGCTGTGATCTTTTAACAATCAAATTAATGGAGAGGTTTGGGGTAGGAAAATGAGCTTATGGTGTCCCTACAAGCAATACTTACTACTCACTGTCCATTAATCTTTAGATGTTAATTTTCTCTCCCTCTTTTTCAGCACATGTAATCAGTATAAAATCTAATTACCTGTTTCCCCTACTGAGGTCATTTAAAACTACCCTTTCAGCTTTATTGACTTCAGATTTTTTAAATTCTAATTTTAAAAGTTGTTCCAGAAAGAATAACTTCTTTTGTCCAAGACACAGATGAACACCCGATACTGCAGAATGACAGTGTACCTTTTCTCAGAATTGCATTTTATTATCTTCTCTTGAAAGAATATAGGACCATTTAAAACAATTTCAGTGCCAATATAGCTCTGCAGGTGGTTTTGGTTTTTTTTTTTAAAACGAACAACCCAGAAAAGCTATAGCCGTAGCTCTGTATATCTTGTTGAAGCAAGTGCTCTTAAGCTGCACTGGTTTATTAGAGGAATCCTTTGAACACAGTGAAGACGTGTTTGTGTTGTGAATTTGTATGTTGGCAGCCACGAGAAAAAGGCTAGGTAGTGTTTCCTGATGATTTTGAGTTATGAAGGTATATGTCTAGAATATTTTCTTTTAATGTGGTACAGTAACCTTAGAGTGCGTCCTTTATTCGTTATGCAGGATAGGTTTGGAAATAAGTAGTAAGATGACATTTTTGTTCTGAAGATTTTTGTCATGAAGCATTGAATGTATTGGCTAGCTTGTAATAGGTGTCTTTATGGTTTTTACTCTTGTCGTTGTTTTTACCCTTTTCTTAAATACATTTTAAATCAATACAGAGTTGCAATGCAAAGCTTCCAAGAGTTCATGCAAGCTAATGGTCTCTGTTTCCATAAGCTGGATGACTAGCTCTGCTATCGTCAGATTCCAGGTGTCAGAGAGCTACTTCTTTTGTCTTTTTGTAGGAATTGAACGCAGCTTGTATATCCTGCTGTGCGGCTGTTATGGAGGAATAGTTTAGGTTAGAAGACCCAGTTGTTTCATTTTCCTGTAAAGCTGAAGTAACAGCTTCTCATTGTTTACTCAGTGAATTGTATTCTTATACACAAAAAGGGGAACTGTAGGGTATTGTGTTTCTTCGTTTATGGATTTTACAATTAGGGTGAGTGAATTTCTTTCATTGTTAGAACAAATTATGTGAAAACATTGCGTCTTATTTTGAAAGATGGATCACGTAGAAGTAATTCTGTAACTTGATTTAAGCATATAACCTGAATTAAATATATAATTCCCTTTGGACTTTGTTCTGCCACCCACAGTCATACTGAGTAATGAGTACCTTTATACTCCAAGTAATCTCTGAGATTTTAAACAAATACATGTCCTGCTGAGTAACTATAACAGCCTAGCAGGAAAAAAATGGGTATTTAATTATCAGTGTGTACAGAGAAGTCAAAAAGGCTTTACAGTGTCATTTAACGGAGAAATGAGACATCTAGTTGCCTTTTCAGATATTTCAGAATTTCATAAACATAGTGGTCAGATCATGCAATACAATGGCTGTGTGATGGGTTGGCTGAAGAAATTAGTTTGTAAATGTCAATGTCATGCAGGTTCTTTCTTTGCGTTAAGATCGCCTACTCTTCATCAGGATAATCCATGAGTGGATTAGCTAACCAATTAACAGCTTCAAATGGCCCTTGGACTAATTGTTTTTCAAATGCCTTAAAATTAGGTCACAGCAGATGGGTGTACTCATGCCTAATTGAAATGTGATTGAGAAGATATATATACACACACGCACACACATAGGTTTTTAGATAGATATCTCACAGAAATGAGGAACAACTATAATTAGAGCATTTATTCTGTGTGTCTGATTTTTTCCTTTAAACTACCATGACGTACCATGACAAGGAAGGCCAAACCTGAATCTTGTTTATCTAAGCTTGTTACCAGGAGCATGAACCTTTAAAATACAGGGTTGCCTTCCATAGATACTCTCTTACCCTTTCAGCCTCAGTGTAACTACATAAAACAGCCAGGACAGTATTCAGCACTTGTCAAGATGGAGTAATTCCAGTGAATGTGGATGTTTGTAATGTTAACTGAAGTCCTGACACTGTGTCCTGTATTCATGCATAAGCTTCCTTGAGGACTAAAGTCTTAAAATAAAGCATTGGAATACCATTTTCTTTTCTTAAGTTAGATGATAATGAGTAAATTATGCAATGGATCGAATTCTGTTTTGGTGTTTACATTTCAGTGTTCTGGGGAGGGCAAATGTCAAAACATACAATGAATATTTGCAGATATGTCATGTAGACAGAATTTACATTTGTAATGAAGTTCATCATTGATTTAATTTCTCTGAAGAAGCATCTTTCAGCCAGGTGGTCCACCAGATGAACTAGCACAAATCATTCTCCATTGTTCCTTAATTTTTCCTCTTGGCTAGCTTCAGCTCTTTTGTCTCACCACAGGATATCCAAAATGCTTGGAGATTTACTTTCCCCCTTTGCCTCCCATCCTGCCCTGTTTCAAGGTCTATTGATAGAGGCATTCAGCTCTTCCAACTTACTCCAAATTTTCACTTGAAAAGAGCTGGGGAGAAAGTTGAACTCATGAAAGTGCTGAACTCATTGATTGGATTTGTGTAGGGGAGAATTCTAAACAATAAAATAGCTGTCAGGTGCAGTTCCTCTCCTCTCTTTTTTGGAGTAATTTTTAAAATTCAGTTATTTAGTAGAATTTGGGTAAATCTTGAAAATTGACAGGGACAGAATGGACTGCATAGTCCCTGTGGTTGATGGAAATTTCTTCTGCCACATCTCATAGTTCTTTCCCGGAAAGAAGGCATTGCTGTCAAAGAAATAGTTACTGTCACAGACTAGTATGTTCAAGTAAGTCTATAGACCTCATAAAAAGCTGCCTTTGGGGTAAGTAATGCACCAGCAGCAAAAAGTAAATAAAAGACAGTGATGTGAGCTAATAAACAAAAAAATGTCAGAAGAATTCTCAGAAGTCCTACTGTGAATTGAGTGGTACTGTCAGAAGAGTTGCTGAGGTTCAGTGAAGATAATTTTTTTTCCCTTTTTAAATTTTTTTATGAAGACCTTGTGAGGATGGCTTGCTTGATAAAAATATGTTCTTAGGAAAGACATAAGCGAGCTTTTCATGTTTTTCTATTATAATCAGAAGACAAATCAGTTCAGTTGAGTAAGATGACAGTATGTTAGACAGATTTTCTCACTCACTTCTACATTCCCACAGTCTTGCTTTGTGTCAGAACTATTTTCATCTTGAGTGCCAAATGTGATGCAATTAGGAGGTGTTGATATTTGTCTTAAAGCCTAGTTAATGTTAGAGCCTAGTTAAGATGCTAATATTAAACATGAATTACAGTTTTCTGTTCCTTTCCTGTGGGAGTGAAATTCTACAGTCTGATGTTTTGAGTGCCAGACATATTTTACGTTTAGGAAAATCTGCATACTGCATCGTTCAGAAATATTTAAGACTTAGCATATTTTTATTATTCTGTATTTCAGTGTCTTTTCATTTACATAATTCATTACAAATTGGATATTTAAGAAGAAAAAACCCTAAGGAGGTAATTTTTAGTTGCTCTTTACTGTGTTTAGGTCATGTTAGGTTTCCAAAGAACAGAAATAAGGGATATCTAATTGCATAGCTTATGGTTCTGAAAGGAGAAGGACATTTACCTGTACTAACCCTGGCAAAGTCGTCCTTATGTATATGGCTGAATGTAACAGCCGAAGAAGTACAGGAGTTTTGCATTCATTTATATCATCAAGCCAATGGAATTAATATTTGGCTGTATATTTAGCTTCTATAATACAATTCAAATCCCTTGAAATATTTCCTTAAAATATTAGGACTGAATAACAGCAAGGTAGGAGAAAGGACGGAGCCACAGATAAAATTAAATAAAAAAGTTAGAAGCTAGATTTAAGGCGTCAATCATTCTTTCATTTTGATATCTTCTACAATTTCTTCTGATTTGTGCAATTTTTATAGTAGCACATAAGTAGACTGTAAACTCCTCTAGTGTTTGTTTCCCCCAAAGATGTGGTCAATTCTGTCTTCCCTGAAGAATGAGATTATCCTAAGGATTTGTGTGGGCTGCTGGTGATATCAAGCACATGTTAATATTCTATATCAGAGAGTTGTTAAGTAATCTCTGCAGAGCCAGGGGATTAACTAGCTCACCAAAAGTAAAATACACTATTTTGTGTTACAGTAAAATGCCATTTGGCACTTGTGTCTTTTCTTCCATCACTATCCACACCACCATTAGAGATCTTCCTTTCCTGCTGTTCTCTGTTCACTTTATTTTTTTTAATGCATTGGCTGCTAAGTGCAAATGTATGCTCTGTAAAGCATCCTGTAATGCTTCATCATCCTCTACCTTGTTTTTGGCCTGTACTTTGCTTAGATCCTCTCATTTTCTCACTCTGCTACTACTTCAAAGAGATCACAATTCAGGCTTGACAAATCCTTCCCCTTTTCTCATGGGATTAATTCCTTAGAACATTTTTCCACCAATTATTTCTGACTAATTAGTAACCTGTGACTGTGCTTTCATCTACTCTAGGGTTTGGTTTACACATTTTAAAATCCTTTACATCTGTGACTGTATAGGCTTGAACCAGAAATGATAACTGGTAATGGTGGTAGGCTCATATAGGCAGTCTGAGAATTTAGTCCCTAAATAATCTGTGTTCAAGAAATGAAATTTGTTTGTTTATTGTTATTTTTAGATCCATTATTGATTTCTCTGTCCAGTGTAGAAATGGGTAGACAAGCAGGATGACAATAGAAGCTTTGGTTTTATGTCCATGGTAGGATTTTTTCTAAGATAATAGATCAATGCTACTGCTTATTTTAGTGGTTTAAAGAATTGTGTTACAACTCAATACAATACAGATATAACTATTTTGGGGAGTGGTGCTGCTTGTGATGGATGGCATTTGCTGGGGCTAAATGCAGAGAAGGTGGACCCAGCTTTGTAACCTCTGCCTCCTGAATTAAAGTTCAGATGAAGTAGCTAAACATTAAAGATCTCTCTTCCTGCCCTGTGCTTTATTCCTGTGCGTGGGAAATGCTGGGATAAATCAATCATGAGTTGAAAGCTAAATAAGAAATTATTAGGGACAGAAATCCTGCTGACAGCAGATTCAAATAAAGGAAATGTGCATGTTATGCTGTCAGTTTAAAACTGTAATTGGAAGCTGGCCATTTAATAGTTTGGTGCAAACAGTACTGTGTTTGATTTCCTGTACCCGTGGAGCTTATCAGAATATTGTTGGTTTTTTACAAGGTGTTACAAAATTAAAGACAGAACTAAGGTGGATATTTGGAACGGTGAGTCAGCTTAGCTTAAGCAAACAGGATTTTTTTTTTACATCATGGCTGTGAAAAGGGAAGAGATTTTTGTTGCATCAAATCTCACACGCAATGCAAAGGTTGCCAACCTTACCTATCAGCCAGTGTTTGGATCTTAAGCAGCATGAGTGAGGCTCTCGTGATGGGTTTTGTCACATGAATATTCCATCATTCTGTTGACACCGACTAATCCAGTTGTGAAATACAGGCGGAAAGGGATGGCATTGCTTACTTGCTCTAAGATTGAATTGCATAGCCTGTAGCCCATGAAACCGTGGGAGTCGTGGGGACCTTCTGTCATCACCCGCCTCTGGATTATTCTTTAGCTCATTGATGCCTCTGAACCCCAAGGTAGATGGGATTGGTTTTACGTATTTTGACAAGTATTTTGTACAACCAGGAGGGGTTTTCCCTCGGTAGTGGACATGATTGATAAAGGCAAATTGAGTGTGGTGATGTCTGTTCCTGGACCTTTATGTATTGCAACTGTTTCTTATTTATCTGTACATTCAGTAGTGGTTAAAATAGATTAAAATAGTGAAGATTAAGGAATATTCTCATTACAAATATAAATTAACACTATTTTAAATTCTAAGGGAAAAAATCATTTCAGCAATTCAAACACAGAGTTCAAAAATAAATGCTCTGCTATTAAAACCTCTGTCCCCTCTGAGACCTTACACTGCCCATGATACAAAATGTAGCAAGTGCTAATAAAAACTGTTCTATCTGGTATGGTTTAGAAAGAACTAAAAAGAATTGATTTTTAGAATTCCACAAGAGTTTTTTTTAGTATTTTTCTTTTTTTCTTGGTGATACCTGGAGAAGAGCAACTAAAACATTAATGATTTGACTATGATACTGCAAATTCCTGCAAAAGCCTTCTGTGGAGGTTCCCATTTGTCATGTAAATGACAGGTATGCATGTTTAACTTGAGATACTAGTAACAGTAGGAATGTGCCTACATGCAAAAGATACAGATTTACTTTTCAGTGTTTTCATTTTCGAGGTTTATGAGAAGTTGAGACCTACCGTGAAAGCCCTGGCAGAGACATGGATACTGACCTTTGACCACTAAGCTGGCACAGTGTTGTTCTTAGTTCAAGTTCTTCAAGAATTCTAAAAAGATATTTTTTTCTTCTTAGGAAAAGAGAGCCTTCAGTTTTTAATTTATTAATTTTGCATTTTATTGTAACTAAAATGTGTATTTTTAATTAACACTGTCTGGTTTTCCACATTTCAGGGATACCACTGTACAAAGCCTTACCCTACAACCTTCTGTTCAGGACGGTCTCATTATATATGAAGATTCACCACTGGTCAGTAGTAACATTGGGACTGTGTATTTGGAAATGTTTTTCATTTAAAACAAGTAGTTAAACATGCTGACTTTTCAAATAAGAAAATTCTTTGTGATTTTATTACTTTCATGGCATAGTTAATGAGTGTGGTAAATTTTCATTAACTTGGGTTGCATTTGCCATGTTAGCTGTGCCAAATGTGAATAAGATGATAGTTTTAGGAGCATGCATGCACGAAATGAGTATGGAAAGTAATTTAGTGTTAGCCTGACACATTCCAAGAGGAAGAGTGGTGTTTTCCTTTCTCTTGTGTAGCATCTTATACGTACCTGCTAAGCTGGAATCCAAACAAATGTTGAAGCCATTCTTTAGTTCCTTTAGTCACATGTCAAGAGTCTAGATGCAAACTGCTTTTGCACTTCTGGCAGCACTCATTTCATTCTCAAGTCAGGCTTCTCACTTCCCTCCCTAGCACAGCCTTTTCCATGCCTATCCTTGAAGGAACAGAAACACCCACCTTTCTCATCTCACCTGCCTCCTCTCTGCTAGAGTTTGGTCACCAGTTATCCCTGTTCTGAGTCCCTTTCATGTCTCAGTGCCACCAAGGTGCCACTGAGAAAATCAGTAATGCAGCTTCTTGCAGTTTTTTGGGGGGAGTTGTTATGTTTTGATTCTTTTCTCTTTTAGGTAAAAGCAGTGAAGTTCGGACATATTTTGGTAATTGATGAGGCAGACAAGGCACCAACAAATGTTACCTGTATCTTAAAAACATTAGTAGAAAGCGGGGAAATGGTTTTGTCAGATGGAAGGCGAATTGTTGCCAGTAAGTAGATAGAAAATGTTTTGATCATTTATAGTAAAATGTAACATGTTGCTAGTTTTCAGCAATTACATTACTAAATAGAGAACCAAAAAAGTCCAAATGGGAAAAGTATTTGATTTACAGCAGTTTTCTTTACTACTTTACATAAAGATTTTGTTAAATTTGTGTTCTTTTGAATTTTGCTGAAAATTTAAAAACAAACAACAAAAAAAACCCCACCCACAAAAAACCCCAACTGTAAGCTGACCTATCTGCTTCTCATTTGCCATAAGAAATAAATCTCCAGTTGACCAAATTATGATCTTGGTTGTGCCCTTCTGGACAGTTGGGGTATAATTTGATCAGATCTAGAACTGAAGATATGAGTATATCTAAGGTTGAATTGTTAAAGGTTTCATCTAATCAAATATTGCATATGCTTATGTTATTTAAATATATCCTGCAGGATGAGTATTTTGGAATTTAATGGAATTTAATTGATGTGAATTATAAGAACTAAACGGTTTTCATTATTTTTCAAAGAAAGACCATGTTTGAAATGCTCTCTTAATGTTAGTAGACACTGTACATTACACAATGAGTTTCTCTTTAGCAATAATGGGAACAGTGTTTAAGTATGAACAGAGAAATCCTTCAGCGTTCGCATGGCACAACGCTTGAGTTTTGCTTGTAACTATAAACTGTAGGTGGCCATATTTAAAATGTCTTGTTAGCCATTCTCAATTATTACTGTAGTTTTTTAGAGGAGCCAAAAGGATTCCTAAATGCCATGTGCCACTGGAAACATGCTGCAAGAGAACAGGTGGGGCTACTCTGACTCATTTTGGGGTAAGAGTCTTCACATGAGTGAAATCATGTGTGTCTGGCTTTTCACAGATTTTTGTAATAACCAGGAGGGATTTTAGTCCTGTGTCCCAGATCAGATAATGTCAGACCTATATAAAAACACGTTATTCACCATTCGCTTCAGCACTTTGGTGAAATTAAATATAAACAGGGCAGGTAGTCCCCACCTCAAGAACAGTGGATGCATTTTTATGTTTTTTAAATTAAACACTTTGGTTAAATTTTCATGAAACAAATTACAAAACTTTAAAATGAGACCTAGAGCACTCATAGTTGAATGACAAGCTAAGAAGCTAATTTGCCTTTTTTTGAAACTTCTAAGAAGAACATAATTAAAGTAGAAGAATTCTTCTAATTCTGAGAAGGATCCTTCTAATCTAGTTATGTTTGTTTAATTCATTCATAACTGTAAAGCTTAACTATGCAATTAATAAATTGTATTTCTTTTCCAGATCATGCTAATGTAGAGGGGAGAGAAAATGTAATAGTTATTCATCCTGATTTTAGAATGATAGTTCTAGCAAATAGACCTGGATTTCCTTTCTTGGGTAATGACTTTTTTGGCACATTAGGTAAGTGATTCATATTAAATGGTGATCTTTAATAGAGCTGATTAGTAAAATAACTGTCTTTATTAATTAGATTTCATGAGGAGAAGAGGTCCTCATGCATATTGATACTGGGGTCCACATAAGACGCTTGAGGTGAGATTCTGCTCAAGACTAGCATGCAAATTTACGTATCTTAATAAAAGTGCCTGAACTCGCCCTGAAGCAAACAGCTTTATGTGGTCGTCTGTGTAGTAACTATTTTGTTTTATGGGGTCTGGACAAACAGACAAGCTTACAAGAAATCTTTGTCAATGAGTGTATGTTGTATAAAAATATAGCAAAACCATGAACTGTAAGCAGCTTGGTACCTGACATCAATGGTTAACGAAACTGCTCACAGTATTTTTTCTCTGTCAATCAAGCCACAGGCCAGGTGCTGTCCTCTTCAGTACAAGAGGTGGGAGCTTAACGGATGGTTCTTTTCTGTCCTCTCAGCAGCAGAGACTACTGTCTTCTTTTTTAGTCTTAGCACTGTGCTACCTGCTTCTTAGTCCTCATTAGCCTCTCCACACACATGGCCATGTGTGATAGGCCTTATTAAAATGTGTATTGCAGAATCGCAGAATGGTAGGGATTGGAAGGGACCTCTGGGGATCATCTAGTCCAACTCCTCTGCTGAAGCAGGTTCACCGAGAGCAGGTTGCACAGGATCGCATCCAGGCGGGTTTTGAGAGTCTCCAGACAAGGAGACTCCACAGTCTCTCTGGGCAGCCTGTTCCAGTGCTCCATCACCCTCAGAGTGAAGTTGTTTTTCCTCATGTTCAGATGGAACTTCCTGTGTTCCAGTGTGTGCCCTTTTGCCCTTTTTCTATCACTGGGCACCACTGAAAAGAGACTGGCTCCATCCTCTTGACACCCACCCTTTAGATATTTGTAAGCATTGGTAAGCTTGCCTCTCAGTCTTCTCTTCTCCAGTCTAAAGATATTGACAAGATATTGAATTCATCCTAGTTTCAGGTAACGCTGTCCAAATTTCACATCAACATTTTTCATATCAACAGCAGCCTCATTTCAGAAAGCTCCTGGTAGGTCCTAAAAATCCCGTGTATCAGCAAAGAACCCCCACAGCTTCATCTCACAGCAAAACCAAGAATTTATATTGCATAAGAGCAAGTGATGAAGATTCGTTTGCCTGTATAGACCAGGGTTAGTCTAAGTGGGCCTCTGGCAAGGCTTTGACAGTCTTACACCAGAGCTGTGAACTGAATAGCCCTCCTAACTCCACTGACTCTGTTAGCCGTTTATGTTCAGGCACCTTAATTTATGTGCTTTTATCTGTTAGCTTTGGCTGTAATGCTTATTCTGCAAGAAATGACAATGTACTCATCAAAGCAGGTGCAAACCCAATTCTATAATGCATGATAGCTTTTTGTTTTTCAGATGTTGTTCCCAGTGAATGGACATTCCATGTCAGAGACTCATTGGCTCTGAACTTCACCTAGCAATGTTGCCCCAAGATGTTTTAGTATCCCTTATTTATTTTTCATCACCTAATTTCCCTCCTTACGTGGACCCTTTAAGCAAAATTGATCACCCCAGCGTTATTGCTTTTTGGCCCACATGGCAGAAGCTTGGTTGGGGTTTTGGGGTTCTTCGTTGATTTTGTTTTTCAAGCATAGGGGCTCTTCTGCTTTTAATCTAAGTCCTTTTTCAGCAGGGTCTGATCATGCTTCTGTGAAGTTTTGTATGACTGTTAAAGGACTCTTTATGAATAAACTCAATTTTATAGATTATTTGATTGGGACCAATATAATGCAAATATATGGAAAGAATATCTTGTCAAATTTCTTTTCAAGACAGATAGAGAAAAGATAAATCTAGTTTTTCCTCTAGACCTCTCAATGGGGTTGCATTAGGGCATTCCTGCGTATCAATAATTCCCTGCATCCTGCAGTGTTCTGAAGGTGTTCACAAATTGGTCCAATTCAACCTGTTATTCTTTCTTTAAACCTTTTTGCTTTTCTTTTTTTCCATGTTCATTTGACTTGTGCTTCTGCTTAAAGTTAATTTCTCTCTTGTGATCACTTTCATAAAAATGGCGGGAAGGATCTCCGTGTTTTCAGGAACTTCGATGTTCTTCATAGCAAGGTTGTCCTTCACATTTTTCAAAGTAGTTTTTGTCTTGTTTTGTCAGGTACTCAGCATCCTCTTGAGCCATTTGTTTTTGCATTTAAGGTGTATGAAATCTAAAGGGGCTGTTGTGATGCTATCTCTTTATAAATTCATTAAGTGTATGTTTTTTTTCTTTTTAGGGGACATTTTTAGTTGCCATGCTGTTGACAATCCCAAACCAGAGTCTGAGCTGGCTATGCTTAGACAATATGGTCCTGATGTTCCAGAGCCAATTCTTCAGAAACTGGTGGCTGCTTTTGGAGAACTCAGGAGCTTAGCTGACCAAGGAATTATCAATTATCCCTATTCAACTAGAGAAGTTGTGAATATTGTAAAACATTTACAGGTACAGTATGTCAGATTTCATTGAACACTTGAGTTCATCACTAGTAATTTTTAAATGCTTGAAGGTTTTAGAAAAAGATGCCATTATTGTTCATGCATTTTTATTTCATTCTTATGAAAAGTTTTGTGCTTTGAAGGAATCATCATATTCAGATGTTCAAATAGTCTAAGGGTAAAGATTGCAGATGTACACAGGCAAATATTTTTTCTGTATATTTATAGATATATAGATACAGATATAAAAAAAAACCCTGAGAGTCTGTTTTTCTACTATGTGAGGAAATATGACATTCATACTGTGAATACAGTACGCAATATTCATACTAGCCTTCATTATCATATTCCGTATTCAGCATACAATACTTGCAGGCCAGTGCAACTGTTCACTTTATGCTGCTATAAAATTTTTGGTGTTAATAATTTCCTGGGGGCAAACATTTCCTGCTGCATAACATAATAAATCACTGATGGTATTTTTTTAAGGAAAATGTTAGATGGACAACAACTTAGCAAACAGTAGTTAGGATCCTACTCTCATTTTAACTGTAAAATTGTGACTTCTGATTTAATGATGATGGGTTTTTTTTTAAATTACAGTAGAGCCTGACTTCTATCTTTATAAATTGAAGGATACTTCTTGTCTGAAGTATTTGAAATACAAAGTATCTTAATGCTCTTTGAACTAGCAGTGATGATGGTTTTGTGTTGGTGCTCACGAATGTATTCACATACATTCATCCATATACAAAGGCATTTAGATCCTACAGCTTATAATTACTACATTTAAAAATCTTCAGTTCATCTAGATTTTTGTGCTCTGTTGTCTCTAGGCTGCAGTGAGGTCCTGAGTCAAAGCAAATTGGTGCTACTCTGCTATCAATAATTTAAAGAAAAAATAATGCTGTCTTGTACTAAGAGTTAACAAAATTTGAACCTAAAAGCTGAGGAATCCATCCAAATAATCACATAAGCAAAGCAGTTTATTAGGATCCATTACCAGTTGATAGGTGTTTGTTTACCAAACTGACAGAATATGTACATGCTGATCTCTAAACACAGAGTTACAGTTGAAATGAAAGTGGAAAAATTACAGGCTTGAGGAGCAGTTGCTGTGGTACTGAAAAGCTGGTGGTTTAGTGTTTCTGTTAAGTGAACTCCTTCCTGTCTTCATACTGTTCCTACCTTCCTTCCTAGCTTCTTTCCTTCATTATCTATCTCCAAGAAATCTGAAGTTGCTCTGCCTTCTGTCACTAACTGGTGTGGAAACATAAGACTTATTTCTTTTTATTTCTTTGAGTATGAACAGCATCTAATTGAAGATTGGAAGAGCTGCATTTGCAAAATGTCTTAAGGGCGCTTACTCTCCGCTTCTGTCTCCTTCACTTAACCAGATCAGTATGGTCACTTCAAGATAGACATTGGGCACAGATCAGCAGGGAAGTTTCCTGTTTGCTAAGTTTTCACCTCTTTCAAAGTCAAGTGTAAATATCCAGATAAATCTCCAATATGCAGCTTTGATTTCTTCTGTAACACTTGTTTTCAAGATCCCAGTCTCTTTGAAAGGAAGCAACATTTTGTTTACTGTAACTTGTTTTTCAGTCTGTATAATAAAAAGGCTGGCAGTAGCCAGATGTAAACATCAAATATAAAAATAATGGTTATTCCAAAGTAAGAAGCTTTTAGGTCTTCAGGTAGAGAAGAAAAAGGAAGGAGGGAAATGAGTCAATAAAATTGCTGGTCCTAGGAAGGAAGGAGGGAAGTTAGTCATGTTCTTAAACAATTTCCCTTACAGCAGTTCCACAGCCCCACTCTTTGTACTATTGTGTTGATTTTTTTCAAAAATTTGGTAATTTTTTGTTTCTGTAGAAAAGGGTTGGAAGTTTTGAACAAAAAATTGGTGTTTACTGCTGAGAGTACATCTGAGCATCAAGGCTAGCACTAATCGGTGTGACATCAACATATTATTAGGCTAATCTCTGCACTCTGATTAATTGTGGTCTTCAGCATACATTATTGTGCCTACAGTGTATTTACAAGAGCATCTTCCCATAAAGATTATGCATGTAAGCAACCTGTAGCAGTTTAGTTGTAGCTTAGACACTGCATTCAGAGCTAGGTTGCCTCTGTACTAACTTTTTCCTAAGGAAAGGGTTTTTTTGGTGAAGCTTGAGATGCCAAACTAGTTTGAAGACCTGAAACTGCAGGTATAGGGAAAGTTGTCTAAGGCAGCTCCCTCTCTTGGTTGCTGCAACTATTTCTCCCCACAAATTGTATGGAGAGTTTGGGTCTTTCAGCTCCGGATTGTAAGTGACCTGATTATAGCCTTTTGTTTTGCTCACCTGCAGTTTTCAGACTGTCAAATGTCAGAAGTATTGATGCTAGTAGTGGCTTATGGGCAAGTTGAAAAGCGCTGCTCTTGCTCTATTGGGTTACCATATGCTGCCCATAACTATGACTGTGTGCTATGACTGCTTCTCTGCAATCTAATAGGCTAGTTTTCATGAGACCTTTTGTAAGTTGTTTTGCAGAGTCAAAATTAACCTGATGTCCCTGGTAGATGTTAATCAGGCAAGCCACAATAGTCCAGATAAAATGGAAATAGCTTTTTTACTAACTCTACTGAGTTTGAGCAAGCTGAGTTTTTCCTGGTAGTCCTTCTTTCTGTTTTGTATCTGAGATTGGTTTGTAATAGTAGGCACTAGTATAACAGTTTTCAAGCAGTAAGTGTCTAAGGTACATTCTGGCCCTGAACTCTATGAATCATCAGGCTCAGTAAGCTTTCTAAGATAGTACTTTTCCTCTTCAGCCTAATCTCCAAAGGAAACTATGTTTATCAAATCACAGTTTGTATCCCTTTCTCATCTTGCTGACAAATGTACATCAATAATAACCTTTTAACCTTTTGGCCAACCACAGTGAATCTCAGTTACCAGTTTTCAAAGATAATTAGGTTTCTGCTGTTTTAATCAGAATCAGTGGCTATATGACAAAGACAAACAGGTTGAAATTAGTGTCCTTGTGAATGAAAAGGCAGGGGAGAATTCAGGTGTTTTACCTGGCAGTCAGCGATGCCTGCTGAAGACACAAGCGCTGGTTAGTCAGTTAGTATGCCTGTCGCTCAGGCAGACATGGTGCTTCTTGCCCTTCTGACAGGACAACTGAGGAGGCACAGAGAGAGATGACAGCATTCAATGAAAAGACATTGGGGATACAGGGGGAGGAGCATGTAGGGAGAGATCCGTTAGTGTCGTGGGAGCAGTAGTGCCTTTGAGATGGTGCTGGCAGCATGGGAAATGTGTGAGCATCTGATGGCACTAGGATACGTAGGGAAGTGAGTGGTGGTGAGAACACAAGGTAGAAGTCTAAAAGAAAAATCTGGTCTCATTACAGACTGGATACCAAATAATTTGTCACCTTGTTTTCAGGATAGTATTAGAAGTACAGTAGACCTAAATGTGTATAGCATATTTTAAAGATGTACTCATGGAAAGTTACAGCCATAAAAATGGGCATTTTTCACCAAGCAAAATTCTGTCACAACTCTGTATCAAATAAAGCATTATATATATATATTTATATATATATATAAAAAATTGTTATAAGCAAAATCTATGTTACTTACTATTTTAAGGAATAGCCAAGAATCTAAGATGTGAAAATACTCTGAGGCGCACGCAGAGGTGTTACTTGTAAGGGGAAGAATCAATGAATGAGAACCAGACAGACTGATGAGAGATCAATAGTTTCCACAGTAATCTGGTTTTAAAAATCAATAGAAACAAAATATGGGGTTTTTTTAAGTGTTCAACTCAAACGTTCAACTTTTTTTTTTTTCTTCAAGTGAACTGTCATTGCCTTTCTTCAGTAAGCATTTGTCCAGGTAGTTACTAAAAAGTGGTTAGATCTGTTCTGATTGAAACAAGAGACTTGTCATTTTTTTAATGACTGAAGTAGAGGGTCTTTTGACAAGTGGCTTGTGTTGAGAACAGGTTTTATTGACAGCAGCGATCAGTTGTACCTGAGGAAATAATAAATTTTTTACAATGTTCCTACTGAGAGAAGAGGCATGAAACTATTAAGGCATTTCATTGAGGAGGAAGGTATTGATGTCAGAAGCTATGCAGTGATTCAGAAAACTGTGGACATACTTGGAGACTACTAATGAACCACATCATATTTGAAACACTTGACCAAGGTTTATGTAGTATCTAGTGCAGGGCAGGTAATAAAGTAGGTCATGAGTGCACAAGATAGCTTGGTGCCAGTTTGCTGGTTGTGCTTTGCAGTTGGAAGGGAAGAACACAGAAAATGCAGTATTTGTCATTATAAATGTTCTGAAGTAATTACTGAAGGGAAGGGTTTGGTTATATAGAGTGTGCACAATTCTGGACATGTTTTGTTCTTTTATCAGAAAGAAGGCACACTTGAAAACAAACTGAGACAGGATCCACACTGAGTAAAAAGTAGCTGTACATGTTTTTAAACATAACTGCAATGTACAATTTATAAGTCTGTGGGCTTTTTTTTTTTTTTTTTTTTGCAATATGGTGTTTACTTTCACTCCAAGGTTCAATTTACATTATAGAAGTTAGTACTTTCACTACTAAGCATTATGACAAACAATTTGCATTTACATTACATGTGAAATGTTTATACAGGCTTGAGTTAGAATAGCTGTTGGGAGACATTTTATTTTTAGTACCTGTTTCATTCACTGAGGAATGGACATTGTAACCAGGATGGCGCAGCCTGTAGGACAACTTTCTGTTATCCCACAATAACTGTGTTTTGCTAAGCTGTAATAATGCAGAACTGCTAACAAGTTCCTCACAGACAGATTTAAAAAGCTGACTAAGGCTGATGTTTGATTAAGAGCACAGGTCAAAACATATATGAAAATTTGTCTTTTGTTTCTTCACAGAAATTTCCAGCTGAAGGACTGGCAAGCGTTGTTCGAAATGTATTTGATTTTGACTCGTACAACAATGAAATGCGTGACATTTTAATCAACATTTTGCACAAACATGGGATACCTATTGGAGCAAAACCGACCAATGTACAGCTGGCCAAGGAGTAAGAATAACTAAGATATATATTAAGAAGACAGATCTCTCATGATCACTTTTTTTATACTGTGTTATCTTGCTACTAACTGATGTAAAAACAACCTGGAATACTTGAAGTCAGTCCCTCTCCAGTTCAGATTTATATTCTTTCAATAAGTTACAACAATAAAAATTATTTTATGATAGAGTATTTGCATATTACTAATATTTAATCTTTAATGTCCATGTACATATTGGTAGAGTGTGTGGTAAACAGATATCTATTAATAAAGGGAAATACTTGTTTCTTCTCCTGTGTTTTTAATTAAATTGCAACATATTTCTGTCCTGGTATTTATCACCTAAATCAAAAAAAAAAGTTGTCTTCCTTGGTGGTGGGATTTTGTCTTTGATGCTCACAAAAGGTTCTACAAAAATAATTCTGTAGAATAGGACAATGCACAAAAGCTCTAAGAACTACTTTTGTATGTGTCAGTGTATCACTATTATTCTTTAGTTATGTTACCAGTTGACATACTACACCATATACTTTTTCAGAAGTTAGAGTCAAAATAGCTTTTTTAAGACTAAAGTAAATTATGAAACAGATTTAACTCATTCTTTTACAACTCACAGGTAACAGGCTTAAGTAGATAATATTGAAAAACAATTAGAAAACTTATTCTGGCTTGAACTCTAATATTATGGAGAAACAAATATTTCCCTTTCATGAAGAAAGCTTTATGGATAAATGGAAAATAGAATTTGCCGTGGGACACATATATTTTATATTTACTAAGGAGGGACTGATTCTTATGACATCGTGTCTTGATATTAGGTGTCCGTGTGTAGTTTTCCCCTGCTGGAGCACCACTGTTACCATATCTAACATCCTACATAGAACTGTTAAAAGAAGATCGGCAGTGTAATGACTATGGTGTACCTTTTAATTTTGATGACAGAAGAATTACGTGCCTAGGGAACAAGTACTTGAGGAACTACAGTGTCTGTCAAACTGACAGTACACACTTGAAACTCTTACCATAGTTTCTTTGCTAAAAGTCACTTGGTAATATCTATTTTAAAGAATTATGATGTTTGTCATAGTTTTTGAGAAATTTGCACTTTATATAATTTTTAAAACTATTAGATGTGGGTTTACATGGGTGGATTGGAGAGGACTCTTTAATGAGAAGTCTATAGGTTTAAGAACCATCAGAGAAAGACTGCAGTAATTGGGTACAGTTCAGTCTAGAACGGATAGGAGAGAAGAAGATCTGATCATATTGAACTAGGGATAATCACCTGATTATTTTGAATTGTATCAGTGAGGTTTTATAGGACAGGTTACACCAAGGATGACAGACTTAGAAGACACTCACAAGATGTTCATCAAAACCTTCACTTGACTGGCAGCTTTGAGCACATATTCTGTGCTTGGAAGGCCAAGAGGAGGAGTAAGTACAGGAACAGTTCACAAACAGTTGATAAAAGCAACTTTTTCATAGATCTCACCATGCAAGATTGGGCCTAGGCTGACTACCTGGCTCTGATGATCCAGCAGTCTTGCTCCCAGTATCTCTCTTGCATCCACCACAGCTGTCATTTCAGGTTATCCTACTGCTCCATACTAAGATAGCCTTGCTGTGGGTCATGAGATTTAACCCCGTGGAGCATGTAAGCCACAGGTGGATCACCTTGAATTACAGACATATCTTTCAGGAATGGTTTACACACAGTTGATTCTGCCTTGGAGTAAAAGAAAATCTAGATAATGTCTCCAAATCTGTTCCAGCCCATATTGCAAGCTCTCGTGATGGACACATTGAAGTCATTGGGTATGGTGTTTAGACCACTGCAGAAAAGGTACTTCCTGAAGCTGCTACATGTTTAGAACTAGAGCACTGACCTCCTCCTATATTGTTTCCCAGGAATTCGAGAGTAGGATAATGGTGCTAATCTAGTCCATCCCATTTCCTTCAGAAAAGTTGCAAGTTAATCTAAAACCTTGTTATCTGATTGTCGTCATGATTCATGCCTGAAAATCTTCAGAGATGGAGTTCTGTAACCTCCCAAAACAAGTCAGTCGTGTTTCTTAAAAATCCTTGCCATTAGAAATTCATTTCCAGATCACATCCAGTTCTCTCAATCTTTCCCGTTTTTTTAAGGCCTCTGGTTGTTTTTATTTTTCTTTTATGCTCCTCCTTTCCACTTGATTCTTGTCCATCTTTAAGCATTGTGCATGAAACTGGTCAAGTTAGTTTCTATTAGACCTGAGGAGAGTAATATGAGAGGATAGAATAGGGATATATTTTGTGCAGCAGTCCCTTTTAAAGCCCCCAATATGTTTGCATTTTTTGCAATGTTTAACTCGTCTGGTTTTCTAAACACGAACATCCAGACTTTTTTCTGCAGAACCCTGCATAGCGCTTACCCCATCTTCTCTTTATGTTATCAACTTCCTTTGTGCTTACGCTTTTTTACTGTATTGGATTTTTTCAAATTAATTCTCGGACTTGTCAAGATGACTTTCAATTTTAAGCTTGTTTTCCCACCTGCTTGTAGTCTCTCACAAGCTGGCAATCTGAAGGTTTACTAGGTGTGATTTCTTCAGTGTCCTAGTGCCAACAGCGTACCCCCACAGAGGTTCACTTCTGAGCTCTGGTCTTAATTTGCTAGACTTTTAAGACTTACTAGCTAGCATAATAAATTGCTTAGAGGTTCTATTAAGTAACGTGAAAACCAGGGTAATAGTCTGAACCTATTCTGCCTGAGGATATTAGTCATACCTGAGGCAAAATCATTGCTATTGATAAGACTATAAATCCTGTACAATTAAGAAGTTTTGCAATACAGAAGCATTTACAGGTGATTCTAGGATAGGAAAATCATTATATTGAAATGCTGACTCCTTTATACAGGTTCCCCCTGGAATGTCTTGGAACAAGCAATTTGTGAATCTTTATTTTAATAGGTTTTGGAGAAGTCTGTCTGTCAGCTATTACTTAATCTAAAAGAAAACGTGAATAAATCAGAATTATTTCCATTGCTGCTCAAACATAACTGCTGTAAATATAGGAACAAAACCGTAAGACACGCAAGCAACTCACTACAATACAGAACCTCAGCAGAAGGAACTTTGAGGGTTGTATCCAGCTGAAATTACAGGGGAAATGTAACAGACGGTACCAGAGACCCTCATGGGAATTTTAGCTTAGGCTCTGGAATTAATACACCTCATCTTGGAAGGAAAGATTAGGTGGTGACTAATGACCATTTAGAAAAGAATTTTTGCAGTAGTTATTTTTTTCAAGAGAGAGGTTAATTAGTAGATACTAATGAATTTATTTCCAGAATTCGTATCATATATTAGACCTGTAAGTAACACTTTACTTGGGCTTTTTGCTTCCTTAATTTTCACACACACACACCCCCCGCCAAGTAGGATGACCATTCTTCAAAGCACTGACATGTTGGGTTATAACCTGACGTTGCCAGGTTATATCATATTGTCTTTATCTCCTGGTATCACCTGTTCAATAGTTTATAATTTTTGACAGTGTTGTAAGTAAAGCAGATGACTTGTCTATGATGCTTTGCCAAGACAGAGTGGGTAAAATGGATTACTCATTGTACTAACTCGTTATCTTTCTTTATGTACAGTCACACTTTGTTTTTCCCATTGACATCTGTTACGTCACGTTTGTCTGAACTCATGTTAGTCTGCCATTTTGGTGCACAGTTCAGACCATTTGCAATTCCTGGGTAAAACAGCATTCAGCTCTTAATTCTGGTATTTATCCTTGATGAAATTGCCATTCCATATTTTTCCTCCTGTCACAATCCACTTCCAGGTGCTTGCTATAACTTGACTATTCATTTTATATGAACTGAATTTTTTATATGGAATGTAAATATGTAAATTTTAACAGCTTTAGTTTTCCCTGGAGACTGTTGGGGTGTTTTTCCTCAGGTAATCTGTAGTTAATTGTTGGATCTGTCTTATACCATATGTGTCTCTTGCTCATCCTGTGCATTGTGGGGCTTCTGCACTTCACTGTCAGGGCATGGGATACCCAACATAAGACTGTTCTGTATGTCTGCTGCCTATTTTTTTAATCAGAGGTATTTAAATAAAGTACAGAGATCTGATAGGTAAGGAATTTTCCTGGTCTCAAACTGTATCTTATGTAAGTCAAAAGAGGTAGACGGGATAGAAGTCTCTTCAGCTAGAGAGAACACAGGCTGTTACTGAAGCCCTCGAATAAAACATTCTGTGTCAGCAGTGAGATGGTTTACAAGATCATGTATTAAGCAGCTTTGTTGCCTGTCATAGTTCATGTCTTCAGCTGTACTAGTACAATAGCTGGTTGTGGAGAATTTGCTTTCAGTGGAACTCCAGTCTTACAGGATTTGTAGCCATATTCCGATATGTTCTCAGAAACTAAATAAGTGACTTTATAAAGCACATTCTAGTGACTCTTTGAAAAGAGTTGTTTGATGGTTTGTGGTTTGTTTTTTCTTTAAATTAGCCTAAAATGAATTAATTTTCTAACATCAAAAAGATACAAATGAAGAGAAATTGTGGTCATAGGTGTCGCTTTGAAGATTTTTCCAGCAGGAGAAGCCACGAGAGAATAATCTTTTGACAGACTGTGTCCCCTTAGACTACTGAACATGAAGAAAATCAAGATAAATAGTAGTTTTTTGTAAAACTGCCCCATCAGTTATAGATCCTGTGAAGTCACCTTTTCTAAACAAAATACCTGCTTATATAACCATACAGTGGTCAGCAGTGATGTGTATATATATATATGTATAAACATAAGTGGACAGCAGAGATCTCATGGAAAACCAGGACATAAAATTAAGAGTATCTAAACATAATAAAATATTTCTAAATTCTCCTGAAATGTCAGTCTTTGACAGATCTGTAATCAAAGAACTGATCAGGAAAAATTCCTTAGTACTTGCTTTTAAGTCTTGGCTTTCTCACAGACTACTGCAGTCTGTCGCTGAGATTTTCTGTTCTAGAAATCCTTTCCAGCTTTTGAGGAAAGCAAAAATCATGGATCACTCTACACACACCAGCTGGAGAGAGCAGTGGAGTCTCAGTACCATTCTTACCCACCCAGTGCACTTTTCACAACCTTCAGATCTCTTTGCAGATTTTTGTCAGTGGTGGCATTTGCACAGTTTTCTGTTTGCCTTTTATGTAAACAGTATTTGATTAATTAATTGGAAATATAGCATGAGCTGTACGTGGCAGGAGTACTCTGTGAACCTTTTTACTAATACTGTAACTTCAAGTTATTCTTAAAACTGGGAAAAAAAGTTAATTTCCCTCCTTCACTGCATATCATATATATTCTCTAGAGGAAAACATGTTTTCAGTCTGGGCGTGGTTTTCCTGTCCTGCACCCTCACTCTCTCCTGAAAATCATTCAGGAGGCAGACAGGTTGTAAGACCTTTAATGCCACAATCTTCTTCAATGTTTGTAGTGTTTCTTAGGCCAGATTTATATGAAAGATCAGTAGAGATGGAGTAAAATCGAATTGTCAGGCTCTGGAAGATCCCTACTTACTCTTGACAAAGAACTCTGTATTATGAATTCTGCTTTCTGTTTTATTTTTAAATTCTGGTCTACCTTTCCCTTCTCTTTGCTCTTCATGGTGATTTGCTCTGTTGCCTCAGAGAAACCAAATCATTCAGTAACAAGGAAGAGAACCTCAAGAATCTAGGAGAAAGGAAAAATCAGTTTTCCTGAGGGAAGAGAGGAACTATTTGCAGAGCAAATCTCCAGAAAGCTGAACCAGAGTGGAAATGTTTTGTTTCTTTGGGAATGCAATCTAATTCTGTTACTACATAAAATAGGGTGTTTGGTTACAGCTAGTTATTAGCATATGTTTCATTTTAAAACTTAAGAAGTGTTCATTATTATTAGTGAACCCGTTGATACCTAGGATGTTGTCCATGGGAGTAATGCGTAAGGAATTAAAACCAAAGTCCAAGTCCTTGTGGAAGCTGATGTTCCTTTGAGCTAACAGCAAACAATTATTGCGTATTATAGGCATATCAGAAATTTGAAACTCACGTGGAAGCCTGAAGTAAAATTTCAATTCATGCATAAACTGACATTTAGTTTAGTGACTTGACCATTTGCCTGTTTTCTGAATGCAAGAATAAACTCATCTAAGAATTGTGTTTATGTTGAAATAGTGCATCCTGAATGTTTTTTCCTAACGGTATTGAATGTTGTAATCTACAATATCTTGTACTTGGTTTTTTTTTTAATCTGGCTTAATTTCTGTTCTTAATTTGGGAAGAATCTGGCTAGACTAGCTAGGTGTAAAGCGTGTGAAAATGCAAACTGAAGTGAGGAATAATGCAAAATAAATCACTCTTCAAACATTGTTATCTATAGATATTCTTAACTAGGCAACAAATGGGCAATGAAGACTTTGCTGGCTGCTTGACTAAGAGAGGGAATTAAGGAGATGCCCCAGTGGCATATTGCCAGCAGCTGGATATTTATCTTTGAGCACCAACAATCTATAGCATCCAAATAATTTTCTCTTTGCAAAAAATACCTTTGGCTATCTGCTTTGGCGGGTGGTCCCAACACAACATGGGGATGGAGGATGAGTGACTGTCCATCCTGGTTGCTTGAGGTTTGGTGTCCATGCACCAGTGAAAAAATGTTAATGCAGCTTTCCTGCACGAGTTGCAAAGGTTAGAGGATATTAGCATTCGTTCCCTGAATTTTCCTTTAACTTCTCAGTGGAAAAAAAAAATGAAATCAAAATTCCCCAAGATTCATATATAGTCCAACTGAGGTTTTTTTTTGGTTTTGGATCCCTTCTTATTCTGGAAAGAATATCAAGAAGAAATTCAACAAACCTCCGATATGTAGAGGAGCCAGGTTGGTTGGTGGGGAGAGAGGAAATAATTGTAATGGTAGGAACAAGTATCATCAGACAGGACAGAAAAGACCATGCAAGGACTTTTAACAAACCATTTAAGAGGACTTCCTTAAAACAGACTTTGGAGATATATATAGAAACTGAGAGAAGGAATGTCTTCTGTTCTTTGCCAAGTCCTGTAGCTGTACAATAATGTGCCACGGTGTGTAACACAGAATGTAAGTCTTGCTCTCTTTAGGAGCAACTGATCCCAAAGAAAAGAAATCAAAAGGGGTGAGTTCATTAGCTTGAAGATATTCATGCTAATTAACAAAGTCAAACTGCGTTCAGTGGTTGCAAATCACATCAGAGGAAAGAAATAAAAATTGTGTTGTCCCTATTTTGCTGTCAAGCTACTTTGTCACACGCCAACGTTTTCTTTTCCTATATAAATGAGGTATGCTGTGGCCCATATATTTCTTCCCTAAATAAAAGCTGCAGAAATTTAAGGAGTTAGACCAAGGCAAGCAACTGAGGCTTTTGAAGACGTCCCTGTCTTTTCTGTAGACTGTACTGGCCAGAAGGCAATGGGATACTCTCACATCTGTATTTCTTTGCCTGTGTTCATGCGAGCAGTGGCAAAATATATGGAAATAATTCATTGAACTTTTATTGCATGGTTATTGTGCCACAGTGTTTACTGTCCTTATTCTGCTGTTTTTCTAGGTGAGTGTGCTACTGACAGGAGTTCCTTTTAAGTGGTACTATCACACCCTGCCTGATCTGAATAAAGCAAAGCAAGAGACAGTTTGGATATATTTTATTACATATCTCAAATAATGCAGACTGGAAAAGTTTTCCTTTTGATGCCGTATATATGCATTGCTGCTTTTACAATGCTGCTTAGGTTGTGACTGCATTAGTATCCTAGAAGGCTAAAATTTTTGTGCTTTAAAACATAAAAGAAATGAACCATTTTAGAAAGGAAGCATTTTCTACTAGGGAATTTTCAGATATGTCTTGTTGGAAAAGCGCAGTTGTTTAAATGATTTATTCCATGTAAGTTCTTGGTTAATGAATGTAAAACAATGTTCCTGCATTGTTTGACAGACTGCCATTACCAGATCATAAATTTATGGGCTACTGGAAAGTCAATCAACCAGGGAATGCACAACAGAAACTGCTGTGTCCAACAGAAACTCAAAAAATAGCTGTAAAGGTTAGTGTTTGGGTTTTTTTTTTTAATTAATATAACAGTATTCGTATGTATTGTAATAGAAAGAATCTAAAATGCGGCTAATTTCTTCAGGAAAAAGAGTAAAGTGTTGTCCTCGTTACTTGTTCTTGGGAGTTTTATACTGAATAGAAAAATTAACGCTTTTGTATACCTAGCCCTCACAATGTAAGATGTGATTTAAAATCAGTAAATTTGGTCAAAAGTTCTTGAAAAAAGGTTTTTATAAGGATATTGAAAGTACCATATTCGAAGGAACTTCGTAGCTGGTTTGGATGCTTGGAGGTGGCCAGTTTCAGGCCCCAGATCTCAATTTTTTTATATGATCAGAGACTGAAAAAAAAGCTGGTTTGTATTTTGCATGCGGTTGAATTGGCACTGCCAAGTTTGAATCTGAACCTTTGGAACAACTTGACCTGCAGCCAAAGCTTCTAAGTCCTTTTCAGCTTAACCTCAGTAATTATTACTACAATTCTTGGCTTAACTTCAGTAATTATTGCTACAGTGAATATGGAAAAACCTAAACTGTTAATGTGGTGTAGGGGTGAGATTTAAACTTTATACAGTAAGAAATTGCCATTGAACTTCTTTGAAACAAAAATGTCCTGGTTTTTTCCTTGTGTGGTCTGTGTCTTGTCAGTACATGATGCCTCCTTCATGCCACTGACCAGTAATGGTCTCAAACCCATAGAAGACTAAAGAAGAAAGGCAGGAGGTTTTCTATACTGTAAAGAAAATGGCAGAACGGACATTCAGAGAACTTGCAGAAAAGCGTTTCCTTTTCAGTTTCATTTATACAGTAACTGGTCTGTTTCTATTGTTAATACTATTAAGTCTTGAAGAAGACTTCTAGATTTTCGTGAAGAATTGTGAGTTATTTTAGCAAGGCCTCATTGTTTTCATTTGTTTTAGGGCCCTGTGTACTTAAATATCCAAGGATTTCCACTGGAAAGACATGAAGCCAGGTCCCTCAGTTTCACAGAAGAACTTGCTTTTTGGACACTGCCTTTGGGTGAAGTTAACTTAATTTGTGATGTCACAGTAACAAAAGGTGCAGTAAGAAAGCTACTAACTTTTGTAATGATTCCAAGTATTATAAATACATTAAATATCCTGGAGAAGGGGAAGGACCAGAGTGTTGACTTCATATAGTGTTTGCCAGTAGCAGAATATAAAAGGGCAACATGAGGGATTCTAAGTGTAATAACAACACTTCAGTGCATTTACAGTAGTGTGTATTTCTAGATATGTTTGCAATGGAGTATAGGAATAATACTAGGAACTGGAATGTGAGAATGGAGGATATGGAGTATGGGAACTGAGTATAAAAGTATAATTTATCTTTTTCAACTTTTTTTTTTTTAACAGTAGGTGAAATACAAAACCAATCAGCCACTGAAATTGGAGCATTATTTCACTGAGTCATTGTGGTCTTTGTAAAGATATGCATCTTTCTCAAACTAAGAGAAGGATATGCAATTAAAGTAGGACATGGACACAAAATTCCAAGTCTGTTTAGTTTGTACGTTCAACACTGTATTACTTCACAGAAACGATTCTTTGACTTTTCCTCTGTCAATTCAGTTTGAATATGAATCTTCTAACTTGCAGAGTGCTGTGCTTTTTTACCCTATGCTTGTACTTTATCAAGCCTGCCTTAATTACCCTATACTACTTGTGTCCCGAAATGAATTGTGTCATTGAGAACATTCGTGAACAATTCTAAGGTGCATCATTAAACATGTCTAATCTCTATTGTGTATTATAAACAGATTGCTATTGATCAATACTGGAATGCTGCTTTTTCTGCTTGCAGCATTAGTTTCAAATACATTAACAGACTTTTATGACGGCAAAACAGAAATTAGATGGTTTTACATTGATTTAATGAATCGTCTGACATCAGTCAACAAGGTGTTACATGTGAAAAGTTCCATGCAAAGTTTGCATTCATCCCATGTTTGATTATTAAATACATGAATTGAAAGGGAGGATGGGATAGAGAAGGAAGGAGAACCAAGATTATATCTGGACAGATTTTGTGTACACTAGAAGCTGGTAGGCGCTGCAGTCATGTCTACACAAATGTGCCTTGTTTAAAGAGTTAATAGTGGCGTAGCAGGACTCTGCCTGTTAACATTTAGTTAGTATCAGGAGACTGTTTCTCTCTTTATCTCCCTCTGTCAGTGGTTCTCATTTTTCTGTATGTTTTGCTATATCATCTGCCAAGTTTATGACATATGTATTTCCATAAGAGCAATGCAGGATATCAGTAGCCTTTCACTAATTTTATTTTCTTATTTCAGAAGAGGAGACCGAAAATGTTCTTTACGTTACTACATGTAATCCTGTTTCCTTGTACTTCATGAATGTTTCTGGTAAGAGTGGATACTTTGTGGATCTTTATGACCTCTTCCCAAGAACAGTTGGAAGTGTATGGGAACCTTTTGTGACTGTGGCACCCCTGGGAAATCCACTGAAAGGTCAAGTGGTTCTACATGAAGAGGAGGTAAAAAAAATTAAAATACCGCTAAATGTTTAGTGACGAGCAAAGTAGTATCATAGTGATAGGATTGCTGAGGAGTCTTCCTCTATAGATTGAAATATCATGGACAAGCCTACCCGCTTCTGAATGTTCTTTTTTTCACTATACTTGAAACTTGGGAGTTGCCTTCTGCTTTAGTTTCTTTGAGGAGATTTTCCTCTTAGCATTTTAGCTGGACAATGTCCCTTTGCTTTCTTGAAGCTGAGTTCTGCCTGCTTATCTTATTTCTCTTACTGATAGAGGGAGATTGTCCTTCATGGGACAAAGGGAGTTTGTGAGTTGAGGTCAGTAGTCTCAGTCAAGGATCATATGTTTGCAAAGTACAAAGTAAGCTCGTTATACTGTGAATTAAGTTCTGGTCCGATCTTGTCTCCTTTTTTCTTTTTCAAATAGTATATGAAAGAGACATTTGCTGAGTCACGAAGTTCCGTGTTGCTTGTATTTGCTTCGTGCTACTATTTATTTGTTTTGTGAATCCTGATATTTCTCATTGTGTAAAATCTGAAGTACAGAGACTAGAAAGAAGTGTAAGCCATGACATCTAGTGTATCAACAATTCAGATTTAGAACCACTGACAACTTCAGTGTTAGTTTCACTCGGATCCTTTTTTTAAAGTCAAGTATTGCATACTTTCCACATAGTTTCTAATTTCCATTACTATCAGTGACCTGACTGGAACATTTCCAGTTCAAGAGTAGGAAAAGACAACAGTTGATACAGTGCTGCTGCTGCTCATTTTTTAATATTAATAATAGTTATTATGTTACCTATCAGTCATAGTGGTTTGACACGGGCATTTAATCTGGTCATTATTATTGGCTGCTCATTACTATTGCTCATTTTTCAGTAGGTGAGAGACTGTAATCTAGAAGAACCTTTCCTACATTGAGTTGAGGTATTAAGTAGTTTTCAGTCATTTCATAAGTAGTGTCTCTGTGATGCTGTTGTTCCAGGAATGTTTGTCAAGTGTTGGCACCACTTTCTGGTCTCACACACTACAGTAAAGCTTGATGCCTTACACAAATCTTCTACCTTTAGCAGAACTGCCTATGCCTTCTTTACTTTTGCCTTGGGCACTTTCCAATGCCAACTGGCAAGAATATGATTGTGAAGTTACCTGCTTGTGGTGATCACCTGTGCGGTTGTCTTGGACAGCTGTAGATGTACCATTTGGGCTATTTTGAGTTGCGCACGTTACGTTTTTGTTTGGTTCTAAACAATCCTTGGCCTTTTTTGGCAAATTCAATGCAGGAAACTGTAAAACAGATGACTGTATCTCATGGCTAAGAATGTTTAGAATGTCTCATGCTTTTTAATGTAAAGCCCAGCAATATTCTTTGGTTTCTAAGTCGCTGAAATTCCTGCCATGAAAATAATTGCCCTGCTAGTTTTGTTTTTAACCACATCACAGTAGCATTTGATGTCAGCAGTAAAGCTTTTATCAAAACTTCATCTGTGAAGGTTCAAGTACTTAACTCTGTGACTGGTTTTGCCTGTCCTTGTGGAATATGTTTTTCAGTGACAGTACAAATTAAACTCTGAAATGCAAAGCTTGTTCTATGGAGAAACTATGGTAGCTCAGTGCCCCTTTCCAGATTATTTCAGCTGAGCTGTAGCCTAATGTCTTGCCTTTCTTAGCAACTGCTACAGGTAAATGAATCTTGCCTGAAAATAAGCCTGTTTAACACTGCTGGAAAATAATACAGAATTACAATATGCATTATCTTAGGACTTTTTACATATTGTTAACATTAAGATAGAACTTACTCATTGAGAGTGAAAGTATGTTTCATTACACTACAAACTTGATTGAAAGAAGTCATTGTATACTTAGGACACCATTCAAAAGTGACTTCTTGAGGAACTTATGTAAGCATCTTGCACAGAAAAAGATGTTGAAAAAGAATTTAAGAATTTTCTTGCGTATTGCATGTTGGTATCCTTGGACTACATTAGTAATTTATTTGGGATTGATTTTCAAATGAGGCACCAAAGCACAGGTCAGACAAAAGCTGCTGTTGTAGTCTTCACACCCACTGCTATCCTTCCTTACCTTAGGGCTCATATGTCAGGATCTCTGCATTTCTAGGTTCCACTGAATCAAAAGAGGGATTCTGAAGTAGTTTAATTTTTCCACATAGAGCTAAGGTTTTATTCCCAACTCTTCCTGAAGTGGAGCCACGGAAAAATCATGTGTTTTCTTTGTGCACCTGTGAAATGAGGTGGATATTGCAGTATATGAAATTAAATCCATTATTATTAATGTTAGCAGGTAAGCATATAGTCTAAGCTAATCATCCAAGTACCTTCTGTATCTGTTTGGAGGATAAAGGTGATCCACAAGAGCAATTCATCTCAGCTAAGGTAGACCTTGGTGAATTGCCCTCTGGAGGTGCCTCTCTCTTTCCACTGGCTACTGAAGGAGCCTTAACATATACTGGACTATGCCTACCTTCAGGTGTACTAAGGTCACTGACAGCTGTAAGCTCAGAATTTGCAGCATTCACATCTTAAGACAAGTATATTAGTGGCACATCTATATTTTGGGCAAGGCTTCAAGTGTTAACTGCTTGTGCAAAGGGTGCATCATACAGATCTTCAAGAAAAAACAAGTAATGTAAATGATGTATGTGATGCTTTAGAGGTTTGTCTACGTGTACTTGCAAAAAGACCAAGAAATATTAAGAATATTTCTAGAAATAATAAGTTGCATTTATTAAATAATAAAAAACCCACTTGATAGCTGATAGTTCATAGATAATATAATCCATTAATTAGACAATACCAAAAGCTAAAGATTTTTCCCAAATTTTTGTTTTAATAAAGGTCTTTAGAGCTTAATCTTTCTGACTAAGTAATAAAAAAGAACAATTTTAAACAGATGATAACCTTATTTGAAAAGTTGAGATGATGGTATTGTGGGTCTTCAAATAAGCTTGTGTGATTTATTTCCCAGATGACATCCATCTGGATTCAATAGAGTCCTCCCGTGAAATAAAATGAAAGATCACCATTCTTTCCTGTCCTTTTAAATAAAATTTTGCTAAAACTAAACTCCTCGGTGATTTAACTTCATAGCACAAATCAGAGGTTTATCTGCTTTTAAGCCACCTTTACATCTTCTTGGAAGAAAGAGTAGATGATTCTGTTCCTCCCAGTGGCCATTGGTCTCTGTGAATGCAGTCTCGTTTGACTCTCTCTTTTTGTTCAGACTAAGCTGACAGACTTTGAAAAGACTTCAGAAATCTCGAGTAATTTCCTCTTAAGATGGGAATTGCATTCATCTTTTCAAAGCAGCAATGCCTCTGCCCTGTAGTCTCTGCGAGTACTTCAGGGCATACTCCTATTTCCTATAAAGCTTTGTGCCCACCCACTTTACTTTTTCTTTCTACATCTATTGCTTTTACTGCTCAGATGGAGAGCAAATACAGACTCAAAAGAATTTGGATAACTTTAGGCATGATCGTATATAGGATTATAGGAGGAAAATGCACATGGATAGTTGATTTGCTTATAAATTCACTGCACACTTTTGTTTTTTTCTTACAAGCACTTTGCTCTGTTCAAAGGCTACAACTGGATGGACAGAGTAACCCACAGCCTACCTCAGGGAGCACAGCAAGCTTTCCTCAGGCAGTGTCCTGCCAGCATCCTTTAACTCTGCTTTTATCTTTCTCAATCAGGAAGTAGGATAGGGGAAGGAGGGAAGTGCTTTTCCCTGTCCCACGTGCTGCTGGAGCTGTTTGTCAAAGCTCTCAGATAGCAAGGGAGTGAGGGAGTCTGTGGCACAGTCTGACACAGAGATCCGCCTTGCTCTCTACATGTAGAAGACGGCAAGCATCCTTTGAAAGAAAACTCTTTTTTTAACAGTTTGTGATCTAGCCTGGAACACAGCTGGGGACCTGCGTGTAGAAGGACTTGGAACATGCTAGTAGTAGTGTCTGAAGCCTCTCATCCCCATAATATTCTGACGTATGTTTTCAGGAGGAAGGGTGTAGTTTATTCAAAACCTAATTGACATTATTAAATTATCTTCTTCTTTTGAATATTATGTAAGACTTTCCTATGAGCACAACTGAGAGGTGCTAAGGAAGGTGTGCACCTTCTATAGATAAGGTGAAGAATTTTCTAGAAGCACAACGCTTGTATCTCTACTTACTGTTCTCAGTTCACTGAAATCTCTAGTACAATCAAGTCTCTCAATCAAATCTCATCTGAAAGACACCACTTGCATTAATTAGAGCACCAGTAATCTACTTGCATACATTTCCCTAACTCCAGAGGCACGGAGATTTGAGCTCCAAACCATAAGTTTCCACGCAGACTTTTTTCACATGAACTTAATGACCAATATGATGTGTCTGTATCTGTGCCTAATATTTACAGCATCAGGATTGTTACATGTGTATCACTCAAGGGATCCTTGAGTAGCACTAATAGAAAAGGTGCTTGTGGGATAGAACGCAAGGGGAGGTACAGAGGAGTTACCCTGCCAAGCTAAGAATCGGCCTCATCTGAAGCTGACAGCTAAGTAGAGTTGGTTTTGCAAACTTGCTGGCTCAGGAGATGAGCGTTGAGAGCGGAAGAGAACTAAGCTGAGAGAGAGTTCAGGGAAAAGAATACAGGAGGACTAAACTGAATTATTTGTACTGTCCCACTCTGAAACTGGAGGGTACTCCAGTTCCCTACCTCTCCTCTCTGTCTGCGAGACCATAAGGAACAACCTCCCATACCAGCAAAGTGAAATCACAGCCCTGTTTGGTTTAAGGACTTTTAAGAGGAGAATGATGGCTAAAATAAAAACAGCAGTAAGGAAAGGGAAACTTTGCAGTAACTAAAAATAAAGGCACACCATTTCACAAGATTGGTTATTGCATCTGTCCAGAGTTTGGAATTTCAGACATTGGGGTCAGGAGGTCACCCAAAGGTTACTTTTCTCCCAGTCAAGAACAAACACAGTGGAATTGCACACCAACGTCTTTTCCCAGCCCACTTGAAGAGCTGCCAAAGCTGCTCTTGGATGTGTTTGTAAGTGACGCAAAAGTCTATTCTTAAACACAGACAGAATATACATCAGTCACTTAGCACAGAAGGAAACCATTAACATCAAAAGGGGTGGAGTAGGGAGACGTTTTATATAACCAACTGCTCTCATAAATTTAACACTAAGTGGAAGAGTGTAATTGATTCGTACGTGTTTTTTATCTCATATGGAAGGCTAATGCATTTCTTCGGTACAGCAGTGCTTTTGCAGAAATGTATAAATAAAATATGGCAGAAAACCAAAATCCAGAGCAAATGCCCTATTTTTTTTTTTTTCTGAACAACATTTCTATAATTTTGGTTTGTAATACATAAGCAAGCTTCTTTTTTTAGAAGTATTGAACTCTAGCTGAAATTCCCAAATGTTCCAAATAACATGGTAATATTTTAAATGCTTTACCATATTTAGCTTCAAATGACTGTCATTATTAAATAAAGTCAATTCTCTGAAATAATCCTAGTGAAAGTATGAAGCGTACCCAAAAAGAACAAAACTGCTGTAACTCAGATTGTTTGTATTTGTTTTATTTAGGAGAATTTGTGGGAATTTATGTTTTACTCTCTTAACATTTGCCGTGCGTTATTGCAGATGTTGTACGTAGACAGTTTACTTTTAGTAAGTCCTTGCAGAACCTAATGTCCTTGCAGAACCTAACATTTCCTTGAATGGCAAACAAAAAAATCAACCCAAGGCTTAATTAACTTGTTCTTTTGTACCTTTTAAATTTCATTTGATGCAGTTAAGGTTGGCCCTGAATGATTTTTTCTCTTGAATTCTCAGTTAAGCACATTACGAGCAGCTATAGTACTTTGTAAAAAGAAAAGTTTAAAATGTCCCCATCATTTGACATCATGTGTGAACCCTGGGGCACTGAGTAATAAACTGAGAAATCTAAAGAAGTTCAAAATTCAGGATACCATATTTTTACATGTGATTTGTGGAGGACACTTGCACCACTCTGTTCAGTACCCTGTCTGCTTCTGATCTCCATCTTCTTGAGTCATCCTGCTGTCCTCCAACAGCTGTCCTACCTCGGACGCTGTAAGCTGTCTGAGCATGGAGGTCACAGAAGGATTGTCGTGCACTGGGATACGATAGGCCCCATGGTATCCAAAATATGAATTTGGAGAGGAAGCATTGAGCCATTTCTTCTCTCACCAGTTTTTTGGCTTCAGTGTAACTTAAGTAATGGCTACTTCAGAGGTATGCTAAGAAAACATAAAAACTGAAAGGAAATGTTTTAGTGACTTGACAGAACAAAACTGGAATGTCGCTCACCTGTAGCTGACTACAGCTTGGATATGTAAGCCGTTCTAGCCTAGTTTCTGGAGCTTAGTGAGCAGAAGTGAATGTGAGATGTATAGATAAAGCATTCTGGGAAAAACGGAGTATCATTCCAGCCCTTTTTACATGTACTTAACCTCTACAATTAAATTTCTCCATGAGCTTTGAAATGAACCAAGAAGATTCAGCCAACATTTTTCCAAAAAAATCTAGATCATCTTTTCAAAATGTCCCATGTTGCTAGAGTTGCAAAAATTCTTCAGATAGATTTGTTATAGTCTCTTAAATGGACTTGAGATGTTCACGAATCTGCTTTTAATTTACAGAGCAATGTTGTGTTGTTGCTGGATACAAAAAATGGTGCCCTTCGCCGACTTCTGCTCTTACCAGATGCTCAAGAGTCTCCTAAGAAAACATCTTGGTGGAACAGCAAAGAAGAGATGGTGAGGAATAGCACCTGCCTCTATTATACTAAGAGGGTTTTTTTAAAAGCTCAATATTGGAAAAACTACCCCAGGATCATTTGTCTTCCTGGTTTTGTGGCTCAAGGACTTTATTATTTACTCTTATGTATGTTTAAATGCCTTACACATAAAATAGCATTGTTATGGAGTAACGATATGAAAAATATAAATAAGTTGTATTGTCTGAGGATATACATATTTAAAATATCCCTCTTTGGAGCTAGAACTGGGCATAATGGAACATTTTGTTACGAGAGGTTATGTCCAAAATAATGAACTCAGTTATGGTGCAATTATATGACTTGGGACAAGGCAGGCTGGAGAGCGTTTTGAGAGGTAATTAATGTCATGGATTATTCTAAATAAAGAAAAAATGTAGTGCACTTTCAGGGCAGTCAGGGAAACTCACTGGGACAAATCTAACAAACACTAATTGCTGTATGACGTGTTTTTATACAGAGCAACTACAAAATGAGTCGAGAGTTTTCACACAAAAACTGGCTGGTGTTCTACAAAGAAGCAGGGTGAGAGTAAATTATATCCTTGTATTATATTGATTTATAACACATCTCCTCGTGTACATCCCTATCTGATTATTCTTTTCTTGGCTTCCAATTTTACAGAAACCGCCTGATTGTACTGGATGTATTAGAGGGTCAAACTCATACCATCTCACTTCCGATCAATCTGAAGTCTGTTTTCCTGGCAGCTGAAGACCGGTGGCTCTTGGTTGAAAATGAAACAAATCAGTTAAGCCTAGTTTTCTAGATGGCATTATTTCTTGTGTGTGTCTTGTTTGTGTTCAGGAGTTTCACTCCTGGTCTTAGAGTTGTTCTTTCAGTTTGTGAGACTAGAAACAATTAAGACTAGACTTAAACAATTGGTGTTTAAGATGCAGATTCTGTGGTGAAAGTGCAGGTAGGCTTTTACAGTAGGAAATGAACAGGATATGCCTGCTTCTGAAAATCTAGACTAGCTTTGATTGTATGCATGTTAATTACTGTTTTTACTGAGGTGGTACTGATCTTTAGAAATGCGAATGTTGGTGGACCTCGCTTTGGAAATACAGCCACATCGTCCAGAGTTAGTGCCTGCTTGCTTTACTTCCATGGTCACGTGAGAGAAATATTACTCTGCTGTCTTATTTTTATAAGTGCACAGCAAATAAAAGTGTGTAAGTAGTTACTGGAAGACAAATCTGCCACTTGCTGGCTTACCCTTTCCTATCTCTCCAATGTTTGGTAAATCATATGCAGTTTTAGCAAAAGGTGTTGATAACCTTGTTTATATAAATGTACAATATTTTCATTATTTCAGAAGGTGAAAGTCCTTGTTTAGAGTTACAAGCTTAATCAGGAATTACTATAAATATGTATCCTTTACAGGAAATTTCTTTTAACCAAGCCTGCCCATATGGAAGCTGAAGACACTGAGGTTTGCCAGCTGTATGCATTGAGTGAAGAGCCAGCTGACATGGGATTTGGCTTATCAACTGGTATTGAATGCAAGCTTGGCTTGTTCTTTCTTTTTTTTAATAATTTCTGTGTTTGCAGCTGCACAAACAAGGCTCTTTTACTTTAAAGGCCTGAGTAACCTTCTCTCTGATTCCTTTTTGCCCTCCCCTTACCATTTTTGGTTAGTAATAACTTTGCACAAAGCATGGCAAATTCCTTACTCAAACTTCAGGTTGTTTGAATAAAGCATCTTTGTTTCATTTGTAGCATTTAAGACCCTCAGTCACAGACTCTCAGGAAACATGCAAGCGTACAGAATAGAAAAGGAGAAAAGGTGTCTAGGCAGGAATTAGAACATAGGAATAGGAGGGACCAATTAGGTTAATGAGTACAGTCTGTACACTGTTGCAAGTCTGTTACACACAGATGAGCTAGAAGAGATTTCTCAACATTTACGAAAATACAAAAGTCCTACTGTTAGAACAGAATAGAAGTCACAGTTTCTAGACTCCTGCAGGTAGTGTGCAGGAGGCCATTGAGGCCATCACACCTGTGTTAAAAGATAGGGGGAATTTGTTCAGTAGAATTCCCAGATGGTGGTAGGCATTGAAGCATGTCTTAGCTACAGAAGGCGGCAGAAATCTCCAGTTGTCATCATTCTGCCTGATAGGATCTGCCTATTTTCAGATCTGATGACATTTTCAACACTGAGTATTTTATGATGGTGCACAGAATCTTTTGTCTACCTGGTTTAATGAGTCTGGAAGTACATGGGCATCCCACCTAACACTTTGTAGGCTTTGGCCTATCTCCAGTGTGTCTCAGAGAGACAGAGGGGAAAAAAACAGAGAAACCACGTTATATGTGTTAAAGAGGGAAAAAGTTTCAACCTGGTCCTTGTGGATAGCACAAGTATGAAGAATGAGATTAACACAGTGTAAACATGATACAAGCAAATGTAATGGACAAATAAAAAATACAGCTTATTTTACACAAACAGCAACAAACTATAACCACAACTTAAATGTCTAGGATCCTTTTTATCTCTCATACAGTTTACTCTATCAACTTATCAAGCTTCATCAGAGCACAGTTGTTTCCTTCCTCTTACTACCTTAATTAGAAACCATTATAGAGTATCATTCCGCAGATGGGTAGAAATGCTAATTTCCAGGCTCAAAGTAGCTGTGGACAGTTTGTTACTGCATGCTTTTTGTGCTGCTTTTATCCTTTGTTATCTTATGAGAAGTATTTTCCAATATATTATATAATATATAGTGTATATATATATAAAATCTTCCAACCGAAAAAGTTATAATATCTCCTATCGTCTTTTTTCCAAATCATCCAGCAAACCCTGAATGTACTATCTCCAGCCTGTTCTCATTCTTTGAGGCAGAGCCTGTGGCAGGAGAACTAAGAAAAGGTAGACCAGTGCGTGTTTGCTACTGACCCAAACCAGTAGCCAATTCATCCTTTGAGGAATGAAAGATTTTCTCCTGCTGCCAGATAAACAAGATAGTTTGCCCATTGAAGCGGAAATGGTGTATGCTGCAGGACTAAAGATAGCGGGTTCTGACTGTGTTGATAATTGAGGCAAGGTAGAGAGCTGTTACAGTCGTACAGAACAAAATCTAGTTTTTCTTAGCTTAAAGAAAAAGAAAATGAGATCATTATTTACCATAAATGTGTTACAAACAACATTATTTAAATTGCAAAACCAGCAAGATAGCTACCAAGAAATGTCACGTTGACACCCACCAGTGCAAACCTACATTTTGCCTTTCTGTGAATTTGCATTATAACAATCTTCAGTGAGATCACATGCTGTTCTATTCCATAGGCTTCCTGCCTCATTTGCACAGTAGAGGGTAAAATTAAGTGGTGTAAGTGGTATAAGCAAGTACAAAGTATTTCCTGATTTTAAGTACTTAACTTGACAAAACTAACATTATTTCCTGACTTCTTTTCTGTGTTACAGTATATTGTAATCAAATCTGCTTTTTAGTAATTTATACTCAAAGTAACAGCAGTGATCGATGCTCAGCACTCTTACAGTTAATATTGTTTCCTATTGTACATCTGGATTTAATTACTTTCATTTCATTTAATGTCCCTGTTTAGCATCAGAACCGTGTGTGCCGCATGCAGTTTCAAGTGACCAGCTATCTTCAGAAAACCTCAGTGCAGCCGTGGGACAAAAGATCAGCTCCCCCAACAGGATCTTCTCAGATGAACATAATTACGCCACTATTGTTATTGGTTTCCCAGACCTCTTGGTAAATACTCAGCATTATTATACAATGAAGTAATATGATCTCATTTATTCTGTAACCAGTTAAGTACCTGTTTACCAAATGATATGGAAAAAGACAGTAAATGACAAATTCATGTAGTATACATCATTTGGTAGGGTAGTCTACTCTAGGGGGATTTCAGTGGAGTTGAAATAATAAGAAATAGGACACCATAATGTCTAGCACAGACAAAATTAATTATAGGCAAGTTCTGAATAGCGCTGGCCAGAGGAATGGTTTCTAAATCATGTGTTTCTATAGATTTTTAATTAAATATAACCACTGAGAAAAAAGGATATCAGTATCATTTTGGACAGTTCGGTGTGAACTTTTTGCTCGTTATGCAGCAGTTAGCAACACTCTGGATTTAAGAAAAAGAAAAAAGAAACAGAAAACGGTGACAAAACTATACATACTCTTCACTATTTAATAATGTAGTTAAGTGTAAATATTGCATGTAGTTGTGCTCACTCCTGTGACACAATTAGAAAAGGACCAGAAAAGAAAGTGAAACTTAGCAGTGTAATGATTAAGGCTGTGGCAAGGAGTGGTGGTAAACACAGGGAAAATAAAAGTAATATATTTAATTCTTTGCATTTATTTATATTTACTACCTAGTAATACATAAAAAGCAGAGTGCTTATGGAATAAATAATTCTGTGTCATGTTTGCTTAATAAATTGGGGCAAATTAGAAAATTCAACTGTTAACAGACATGAATTTTGACTGAAGAAATTACTTTCAAATGACTGAGGAAAACACTCTGAAATCCAAAATTATTCAAAAACATGTTTTTGTCAATAAGACATTCTCTATTTTTGCAATTAGCTTTTGAGTTTTACTTGATTTGGATTTATATTACCAGATTGAGTATACTGGCTTCTCCTTTTATTTATAGTAGATGTGAATTTTTTGTTGGAAAAGGGAGACAGTATAGAGGAGGGAGTACTAAAGATGCTACACACGTCAATACCAACACTGGTGATGAAGCCTTTTGCTCTCCCTGATTTAGACTGAGGCCCTGGCTTTCGTTATACATGGTTTTAAATTCCATGTGGATGTCATAGAAGGAGTGCTAAAGGTGAATGTGAAGGTGGTGGGGCAAAACTTCAGATTCTTTAGTGTTAATGGTGTAGGTGTTTAGTGTGAACCAAGGAATCAACATTCTTACTTGTAGTAGCAATGCTCAGCTGACCAAACATAGAGGCCTTCTTCAAGATGAAGTGATTTATTCTCTAGGCTCTACTGACTATAGCAGGAGATGAAGTACCTGGCTTGGATGTGGACACCTACATTTATGTCTCTGAACCTGGAGCCAATCCCAGCCTTAATGTCTAGCTTTGAATTCATTACTGGAATACCTGTTTCCATTTATATATATTAGTGGAAACTTAGATTATGGTTACAGTTTGTTACCTAGTTTGATTACAGGTTTTTCAATGCTTTCTGTTCCTGATTCAACATGAAAAAAATCTTGATTCAGCTGCAGATCTTCAAAAAGTCAATTGCTAAAACTTGTGTAGGTGGTCTGTTGTTTTTCACTCCTATAGGAGCTTTTAATGACAAAATAATCCAGTTCTTTTCCCTGGTAGGTGGTGACGTGAGAGGTAAGCACAGTAGCTACATTTGATTTGAAATCATGTAAGTGGTGAAACTTATCAAGAAATGTTTGTTCTTAGGCTGAATAATAGTAAAGTTCTCTTCAGTAAACTCCTTCTCTTGCAGTCTCCTAGTGAAGTGTATAGCTGGAAAAGAAACTCCTCTCTGAGTCGCAAACGTGCTTCTCCTTCTGATTCATTTTATTATGGAGCCCGGAGGAAAACAGGAGCTGCAAAACAAACCAATTGTGTAACTTTATTGGCCTCTAATCAAATAGTCAGAATTTTAGCACCTGGAGATGTGCCTTTGAAAGACATTTACCCAAAAGGTAAGAGGTTCACATACTTGTGCTGCAACAACCATACACGCTTGGTTTTGTTTTGTAAACTGCAATCACTCCTAAGTTTTTCTGAAATGTTTTTAAAGAATCACAAAGCAAGCATTTGAGGAGGGATGAGAGTAATTGCGCTCATTTTTAAAATTAATTTGGGTCTTACTAATGTGCTGAATTATACTTCTAAGAAATTAACAGGCTACCTACACTGTCAATATCCCAGTAGATCTCCCTCTGTCTGCACTGGGAGCCAGCTACAGGAATATGATCATTCCAGTTCAGCAATCAGCCTTCACCAGGATTTCCAACTTCTGCTCAGTGCCACACAGACCTGCAGCGATAAGACAAACCTGTTGTCCATCTAGCTCAGTATTCTGTCTCCGGCGGGGCCAACATTTGCGGTTGTTTTGCTAGGGATGTTGCAGGGGACATCACTGGCTCAGCCTTGAAATCTCCTTCTCTGGACTTGTCCACAAGTTAGGTCCTCTTTGAACTTGTGTGTCTCCACAGCAAGCTCACAAGTTCACTACTATCTGTGATCAACTGATCTCCTACCATGTTTATCAAGTTTCTCTCGTTCTAGCATTGCAGGGTTGGGTGAATAACAGTTCTGCATTCATCTTACCCATCACCTTCATGACTTTGTAAACTTCAGTCACATCTGCCTTCTCTACAAAGTGAAGAGACCCAGGCTTTTTAGTTCTTCTTTTGTCCAAGAGAATGTTGATGAGCAATGTTTACATACAGCAAAACCATCCTCCACTTATGCACGAATAAATCAGGTGTAGACTAGAGACCTTCAGATTTTTTGTGCTGCCATGCCAAGCTTTCTGTTCTCATTGTATCTTTAGCTTCTTCAGCCAATAACTAAAAATACAGCAATTAGTGCTAAATAACAGCATGTGTGAATTTTGCATTAATTACCTCTAGAATAACCTCCAAGGAAAGATCACTATCAAAAGAGAAAACCCACAAAATATTTGTATGTGGTAGAATAGCATGTTTTTTGAACTCATCAGTGTAAGAAGCTATTCCTGGTTTGTTCTGTATGTGAACTCTCTGTCTAAGAATAAATGCTTTATTCCAAATTAATTCCCTTTCACAAAATAAACAGTCTAATAAATCTGCCCTCATTTAACGCAGATTAACTTCCATGTGTAAGGAAATCCTTTTATTTATTTCTAAAAGGATAGAACGTTTACCTGACTAAAGAAGCAAAGTCAAGGATATAAGCAGGGTAGAAAACTGATGTTACCTACATTTGTAAAGAAAATGTTAGCTTTTAAGAAGATTAAACTTCATAAAACAGTTAGAGTTAGCAAGACAATCTTGTAATTAATTATACCACTTCAGGCTGTAATCTTCTCATACTTTATAAACTACTGAAGGGTCAGACTGGTGGTTTTTTTTAGGCCTTGGCAGTAAATAAACACCATCTGACTCTGAAGAGGATGGTATAAAAATTCAGAAGGCAAATCTTCTGAGCTTTTGTTAAAATTAGTTTATTAATTTGGGAGTGAGGAGGGGATACAGTGCTTCCAAAAGATACCTAAAATTGAGATCTTGACAGTTATTTCTAGAAGTCTTTTAAGTTGCTATGGTATATAACACTTTACAGTCCTAGATGAATATAATTTTAAAACGTGGGACATTATTCATGAATCCTGGATACCAGTGACCTGAGCAAATTATCTGACTGAGAATTGACTTCTGTCTGACCGAGCAATTTAATTTATATCTATTGTTAGAGCCAAATAAGATACTAACTTTTTTTCTCAACTGTTGTATAAAATATTCATGATTAGTGAATGATAGCTTTAAATTTATAGAAAATTTTATGATGTATAGTTTGTACAGTGCATTATGGCCATTTAAATTGAAAGATTTAAGGCGTTCTTGAAGATCGTTGTAATTGATTTTTCTTTTCTAAGTGATGTTTTAATTTATGAATTGCCAAAATTTATATTAACTGAATCATGTGTAATATGACCTCAGTGGTACAATTAAATTGAATCCAAGCAAGATCTACGTTTTCTATTCCATAGCCTTTTTTCAGGACTTCAGACATTTCCATTTATCAGTTAATGGTCAGTTTTTCTAGTAGAGGAGGAGCTCTGAGTGGAGTCCTGTGCTACTCAGCATGGTCATGAAAAAAATGGAAAAATGAACAAACAGTGAGGTGACAGTGTTTGCCGATCATGCTGGTTATTATTCACGGTAGAAAGGATTCACCATAAAGGATTACAGGAGGACTACAATACTGACTGCAATAGAGATGGCAGATGAAATGAAGGAAGAAAGAAAGAGTCCTAATTTTACATCTAAACTGATGGGCCTGATCAGCACATCTCAGGAGCATGATTTTGTTGTTATGATAGATAGTTTCATTAAATATCAGTTCAAAGCTCAGCGGCAGTCAAAAAAGGCAGATCAAATGTTAAGAATTACTAGGGAAGAAACAGAAGAATCAGAGAACATCTTTGTGCTGCTGTGTCCTTAATCCATGTGTCCTTAACACTGTGTAGTTTTGGTCTCAAGGTGGGAGAAGGCTGAACTGGGATAAGTTCAGAAAAGAGCAACAAGGTGAGCAGAGAACCAACCTGTGAAACTGCTTCCCAACAGATGTTGAGAATGCTGAAACATGGATCCAAAGGAAAACTGGGCAAAGTCATGGAAAGTTACTGAATACCTAGACATAAAAAAACCTCCACCACATTCATCTTAAGCCCCTAGATGGGAACTGTTGGGTGCCTTGAGGAAAATAGCATGTATGCTTCTCCATTCTTATACTTTTCAAGGATCTAACTCCTCTTGGAGACAGGATACTAGGTCAGAGTGACCTAATATTGCCATCGTTATGGTGCGAATCCAAAATCTTTCCAAGTGAAAAGGGAAGGCAGAAAGAAAGAGACATGCATTCATGTACTCACTTGGAAGGCAAGATAGTAAGGTACTAGTGCTTACTGTGCCCATTTGAGATCCAGTGTTTGCGACCCTCTCTGCTGGGCCGTTGTTCCTTCGGGAGTTTGCCTCTCAGTCTCACTAACTGATAGAATACTTAGCTACCAGAAGCTGCCAAACAGTCCTGTCCCATGGATATTCAGTGTTGCTTATTTCTGATTGTGCTGCATAATTCTTGGATGTCTTTGGACATTTGGTGATTTGTTTCTCCTGTTTCTGCATTGGAAACCTGTAGTTACGTACCTATGAAAGTCGTGTGAGGTTTTGTTCTTAAGTCTTTGTATTCTTCCTGGGAGATGGTATAGTGAAGCTAAGGCATCCTATTACATAGAATCAAGTATGTGGCAGTCCCTTGACGTTCTTGCGCTGTCTTATGTTGCCTTTGAGAAGTTGTTTTATATTTTTGCTTCAGTTGGCGTATCTATCAGGCTTTCTTTGTCATCTTCTTGGACAATGGGTCAATTCTGGTACATAGCCTTCTATTTCTATTAATAATTCAAAGTACTCAGCCAGATGCTAGCATACTCAAATATATATTACCAAAACTGTTCCAGGAACAACAAACAAAGAAACAATTTCCTCTGTATTTTATTGGATCTGTAAACCAGGGTAATAGTTATGTTTGAAAAGAAACTGTAACAAGTAACGATTTCCTCAAAGGCTGCCAAATAGATGTATGGCCACAAAATATAAACTCAGCCAAGAGATCACGGCAGAATCCAGCAAGTAACTATTAATGTTTATTCTAAAAACAAGGCTATAGAAATGAGGGCTACTTGAGAGCAAATATTTATGTGGATTCTCAGCACGTTCTATATATGAATGTAAAATAACGGTCTATTACTGAGTGTGTATCCTATTAGACTGACAGTAAGTAGAACAACATGTAGTGTAACACACACACACAGTTACAGGAATTATCTCCACACATCATCTCATCCTCCTGTTTATGTAGGGACAAGATGACACATGTTTAGACTCTTCCTAACTGATGTTTATCAAACAGTTCGCCTATTGCAATGCTTTACTCTCCTTGTATAAGAAAAGATTTTCCTAGTATCCAGCTTTTTTTGCTGTGAACAAAAACTGAATAATTTCATGTCACCTCCACTCAGGATAATATTACTCTCTTTATAAGGATCTTTTTGGGTATTATGGGACATGTGCTTTTCAGAAAAAAAAGTTCCTTTAGACACCTCAAAAAAAAAAGTAAATTCCTTACATTTGTCCTTATAGCCCATCTGTTCTAACCTCTCTGTCACCCTCAGGATGATCTCACATATCTATGTTTTCCTTAAAGTCTGATGTCTAGAGCTGTGCATAGCTAGTCTTCTCTGTCGGGCTTTGGCAGAGGAGGAACAAACTGCACTTGTTTAGGTCTGGTGTTCATGTTTCATCGTGAGATTCTTGACTGCAGTTCTGGGAACTGGACAGTTGCTCCTGTGTTGCATTAAAACTTTTGATTACCTTTTCTTCAGCTTCCTACTCTGTAATCCTTTGTCTTTTACTATTTAATTTGATTGATTGAGTTCCCTGTTGTCCCAGGTTAGGAAAAAACCCAGTTTCTCCTGTTTGGAAGGTTTGTTTTAAACTGACCAATTGGACTATTCCCTCCCATGTCACGTTTAGCACCTCTCATTGGTTGTAAAAGTTTCTCGCGACCATCCCGGTCCCTTTAAGAGGTGCGTACCGCACTTGCCTCGCGCTCTTGGGACTCCACGGGACTTTCCTGTACACTCCTCTTTGCGCTCTGACGGCGTCCCATACAATCCCTGCTTTGCACTCTGAGGGGCGCCACAGGCTTGCAGCTTTTCTCCGGGAAAAGGCTTTCCCGGCTCGGGGTTTGGCTCCAGGGACCTTACAGGCTGTGTCCCCTCGGCTCAAACCCTTCGGAGGAACTCGCTTGCCTGCCTGCCCCCCTGCCTGCCTGCCTGCTTGCGGCTATGGCACCCCGCACTGCCAGAGCAGAGCCGTCACCGCAGAAAGCCCCGCGCCACCTAGGACAGACCCCCCCCACCCCGCCGCTGGAGACGCCGCGCCTCGGGGCTGCCCTTTCCCGGCTGCTAACACCGCCGCTTTTGCTGCTTTTCTTCCTTCAACCCGCGTGCCTAGACTGGTAGAAACAGCGTAGCCTGCGGTTTGCACGTGGGACCCCGGCGTTCATAACAGCCGTGGCTCCTTTGTTCCACTGCATGAGAGAGAGAGAGAGAGAGCGCGCACGTGGCCGGCACCATCTTGGACACTGCCGCGGTACCGTTCCTTCCCTCACCCGTGTTTAACCCTCGCTGCTCCATCCCGTACAAACCCTCCAATATTGCATTGGTTTTTCCCTGCGTATAATATATTTTGTTCTGGTGTTATTAAACTTTGTTTCAGTTTTCCAAATGTTCAGAGGTCTCAGAAATTCTTTCTTCCTTTTCCTAGCTCCGCTTTTAACCCTTTCTCTCCCGGTGCAGGGGAGAGGGGTTTTAGGGATAGGAGAGGACACATCCCTGTGATTGGCTTGCCTCAGCCAACCCGTGACACCTGTCTAATTTATTAACTTGTTTTTTAATTCTTATCACGCAGTTCTACCCCTTCCAGTTCAGTGTCAGCCCCTTGTTCTAGATCTTCATCAGAATTTTTCATGTGTATCTTATTCTCTATTACTACCAAAAGAGAGAGCACATTTTAAAAGAGTAACAAAATCTAAGCAAAACTAAAGGTGCTGTGTGGCCTACAAACCTGCATTTTTCCAGACTTTTTTTCTATTTCCAATGTGTTTGATATTTCCATTTTTATGAAGATGAGTAAAGTCAACAGATGTGCTACTGTACATAATGTATGCAATAGATGTGTAGATACAGCAGATATGTATAAAGTGCTGCTGTGGGTTATTCTTTATACTCACTTGAACATTAGATCCACTTACACTGCTGATCTTACTCGTCTTTTCTGCATGTGCTGTATGCAAGCATCGACACTTCTGCAAGGTAACATCAGGTTCTCCTTCATTTCAAGGAGGTGAAAAATATGTTGTTTCAGAAAGAAATGTAGACTTCCTTTCATCTTGTGACAATGATATTTTGTACCCATACTATGCAGTGTAATTCAGTCTTCTGTTTTGTTTTCCGGAAAAAATTAAGTTCCTCAATTTATCCCAGGCAGATGAAAGCCAGCTTCTAAATGGAAGCCACTACTGAGCCCAGGCAGAGTGTGCTCATATGTTGGCAAAAGCCATTATAGGCACGCACACACACAAATTTATTTCTGAGGGAGGAACCATAGTATTAGCTAAATCCATTAAACTGTCTATAAACAGACTATTAAATGCCTGATAGTCTAGGGGTATTTACTATGAAGTTATAAAATCTTTGCATACTTAGAATCTACCTGCAAAAAGAGTGGTCAATTCAAGGCAACAACATTTATCTTAATATTATTGAGAAATTTTCCAGTGGGAATCGTAAGCGCAATGTTTTGAAATGTTCCTCAATATGCTTTTCAAGTCAGGTATACAGCAGACATTATCTTCAGTGACAGATAAAAGCAGTGAGTTAGGGTTTGCAGTAATGCCTGATTAGTGCTTTTGTGAGTAGGGCTTTATTAGTGTTTAAGTTTGACATTTGCTGTACAAATACATTGTTCTTTTATAATTGTGCCTGTCTGGTTGCTCACTATCATAACAGTAAAACAATTCTGTATTTGCAAGTTATGCTCCTGTGTTGAATGTGAAAGCTTATCATTTTCTGACAGGTACAGTATAATGAAATGTTTAAATTTAGTCTGCTAAGTGTAAATGCAATAACCAGTTAATCATGCAGCAGGAAAATAACATGTTTGCTTATTTCCAGATGTCACTCCTCCACAAGCTGCTGGGTACTTGGAAGTAACAGATCTTAACTCAAAGAACTCAAATACATTGCTATTCCTAGGTAAATGATTTCATTGATTAGAGCAGCCTCTGTCTTACTGGAAGAACAAAGAGAATTACTGTATTATTACTTCAGGATAAGCAAATATTTATCCCTATGTGGAAAGTGAGATTAATTCACACATAGTGTGTAAAGTTCTGCAACTGTTGCAGCATATTTTTGTCAACACTTTTGTCTGTTTACTAGCATTTAATTAGTAAATATGAAAGATAGCTTTATCATTCCCTTTGGCCCCCTCTACCCTCTTTGATTTTGTTTTACTCTTTATTTTCTTCTCCTTTTTCTCTGTCGTTAAGGTCTAACAAATACAGGCAGAATCAAGTTCTGGTTCAATATAAAGTTCACCTTGAAAATAACTTGAGCTTCTCTATGTTTTGGTTCTCCCTTTTGAAAGTAATACATTCCCTCGCAAGTATCTTGCATGGTACATTAAGATGGCCAGTGGCTTCTTGTGGGTTTTAACATCTATCTCTCACCATTGTAGAACGTATTTGCAAATCTTTAATGATATAAAGGTATATTTTGGTTACAAATTGTCATTTTTCACTGCAGGAATGAAAAAAGGATTTTGTTTTAAACAGCAGTCTCTCAACTTCGCATGTTTAAATAGCAGATGTATGAAACCCACACATCAGTAATTTCATACTTTTTTTAAAATTCTATCCATTTGAAGTTGATTTTGGCAATATCAGTTGAGTCTCATTTAAATTAATTCTGGTTCTTTAGTAATCTCTGGAATCTTTTAATTAATAGAGAATTCATTTTGAACCGGTCACCATTTTATAATTGATCCATCAGCCTACATCTTACACAGTCATTCAGAAATGTAAGGCATTAGCACAGAAATAGTAGGGAATCACACTTTATTTTACACTAGGATTTGATAAGAAATTACAAAAATTACAAAGCCAAACTTCAACAAAATGATCCTTAACATAATATGAGGATTTAAGCTACTTCTGGCAAGTCTGAGCATAGTTTCAGATTTAAAAATGTACTCCATTAAGATCTGATAAATAAAGTGACTTTTCATATATATGAATAGTTCTATGCTAAAATCTAACAACCTTTCCTTACTTTCTAACATAGTTAGCCTGGTCAAATGCTAAGATAACTCTCCTTCAGTTGAATTAGTACATGACGATTTCAGTCATAGGTAGATGGATATGTGGAACTGCTGCTTTTGTCCTTGAAAATTATTAGTTGTAGTATTAGTGCAAGTTGCTAAGTCATTATGCATGTCACTAACAGTACTGAAAAAATACCAAGAATCTTTCCTGCTTTATCTAAATTTCCCTTCATATTATGTAGCTATTACGCACTCTGTTTCAGCAGTAAATTTTTTTCTGCAAGTGACTGTTTAAAACAGTGCTAAGATTCTCTGCACATAACGCTTTAGCATCTTTAAATGAGTGTTTTAAATCTTCATTTTTATTAAAGCACTAGAGAAAGCTGTTACTTTTAAGTTGATGGAAAGGTGTTTTCCTCAGTGCCTCCACTGTGTTCTGTTGTAGTTTTATGGTTTTCTATAGCACGTTTTAAATTTTTTATATTCTGTATAGTTTTTTGTAAAGACTCACTATTTTCAGATAGATACGATACAGCAGTGGGTTAGGCAACATGTTTACTTTCAACCTGGTTCTTTTATACTGCTTTTTATCCAGACAAGTATCTTTTGGTCATATACAGTTTCAGTAGGAGGAATGTTTCAGATAAATAGTGGGTCTGCAGGGCTTAGTTATAGTCTCTCATGGAATGAGGATGTAATTTCGTTTAATTGTCACCTTAACTGCAGAAATACTCATCGTCTTTTTAAATGCAGCTTCAAGAAACACCACATTAATTCTTGTTTTTCAGTTCACAATCTCTCTCCCCATATACATCTTGGCTCTCTAAGATCTCAGACACCGATGCCCTGTTGGCACCACTTGGCAAAGTAGGTTGGGTCAGTGTGGACATGGGAGGTGGAGTGAGGCTTTGGGAGACTGGGCTGGAAAGCCTTCAGCGGTCGCTGCAGGACTGGAAGAACATGATTGGCCAAGAAGATGGTCGTCCCGTGCAGGTAGGAGTTCACAAAACCACAGTGAAAAGCAGGTAACAAAAGGAGCTGCAAATGAGTTTTCAGCTGGGAGAGGGGTAAAGGGGGAGCTGTGTTGAAAAACACTGTGAAGTAGAAATATGCCTGCAAGGAAAATGAATAGATGTCTTCACTGAAAAAAACGACACAAGAGCTTAATCAAAATGTTATTGTGACCCCTGTAATTATGGTTACTGACAGTCTCGTCGTCTTGCAGTGTTGTATTTTTGCCAAATTCCAGTACTTTTAAATGCAAATCAATTCTTTATCTCCTGCTGATTTTTAGCTGCAACTTTAAAAATGTAGAATAATGAAATTACTTTTAAGGAAAGCATATACTTTTCCACAGTTCAAATAATTGAAAAAAATACTGCATTTGTACTTTAGAATGTGCAGCCTAGGTGGAAAATGCCTTGAGTTCAGAGTAAAGCCTACGGCTAATTTTGAAAATTCTCCCAACCGAGCAGAGTTACAAGGGTCTCCATACAGCCATGTCCTCATGTGGAATGTTCAGGTAGATGTTGAAAATGTATAGCATATACATGTATGCTGTGTGTATGTGTATATATGTATACACAAGTGTTAATGTACTGGCTAATATGTATGATCAGCCATTGCCACACAGAGGGAAAATTCAGGACTGTTCAAATGCATCTTTAATTTTATTAGTGGCTGGAGAAGGTATCACTTTACTTGAAGAACTGTTGTCCTTTAGGAGGACTTCTCCACTTTTGACAAGGAAGATCCTGTCTCTATCTGCCATTGCAGTTATTTCTGTTTCATGCATTTCTGTAACCACTTTCACAGTACATTAGAATGGGAAAACAGTCTTTTCTAAATTAGATCTCTCTCTATTTTTGTTTACAAAGTGTCCATGTATCTCGAGTGTGAATTAGGCCAATATCATAGCTTTTCTTTCACTTTCTTTTCCCACCCTGAGCTCTCTTTCTACAAGATGTTCTGCAGTTACAGAGCTTGTGCAAGAACTGATGTTCTTGTTACTGTACATCAGCAAATGCCTTTCATAAAAGTCATGAGAAAAGGAAACTGTTGCCCAGTAGCACGTTTGTGTGGGTGCTTGTTGCTTTACCAGTGCCATTTTATTACCAATGCAGTAGCACTAGCACCATCTTATGGTCAGATATAGTCGGTTTACACTAGCCCGCTTTCATCTACTGATCAAGTTGACTAGTAGAAATGAAAAGAGCCAGAAAGAACAGTTAGAGTTTTACTTGTTTTAATAGTTGCTTTCCTTTTTTTTTTTTTTTTTTTGGTAACATGTAATTTTATTCAACAGTATTACTGTACTATCAGTTATAGTCAACTAAATATTAGAGAATACTGGCTTGGAAAGTGCATGTCATCAGAAAATCTTAAATCAATTAACTATTAATAAAAGTTTAAAAAAGGGCTAAGAAGTTTTCCCGCAGTCAGAAAGCGTTTTTTCAAGATCTGTTGTAGAATTTCTCCGTCCTGGCAGCCTGCCTCTTGATTAGTAAACACATTTCAAGGTAAAATCTTCTTAGAGTATCTTTCTTCTTTTCTCTCTGAACACAGAGTATATGGCACAAGTCAGTGGTTTGCCAGAACTCAAAATGGCATACTGTTGGATTTAGAATCATGGAATAAAAGAATACTTTGAGTTGCAAGGAACCTTCAAAGGTCATCTAGTCCCAGCCCCACTGCCATGAACATGGACATCTTCAACTAGATCAGGTTGCTCAGAGCTCCATCCAACTGACCTGGAATGATTCCAGGAATGGGGTGAATGTTTACAGGGATTTGAGCTAAAGGGATTTGAGCTAAAGGGCTGAAACAAAGCCTCCTGTGTGATCTTCAGACTTGTGTGATTATCACAACCTTCTGCTTCTCTACTTTACACACTTTACTTTAAATGGAGTGATAATGAGACTTAAGAAACTTTGTTTACAGAGGCATACATAGCATAGTCAATAAATCAAATCTTTCATTCTATGTACATCCCAGTATTTATTTTACATCACCAATTTTATTCTGTTTACATCTTCAATAAGATAATAGATGTGTAAGTTGCAGTGTAAATTCTATATATTGCTATTTGGAGATTAAGGCCTTCACCTTTCCTACTTAACTCTATTTTTCAATGGACCTGGACATAAAGCAGTACTTTATTAAGGCATCCATTTCTGGAAATGAAAGATTCTGTATTCATGTAGATTTCTTGTGTAAGGTAAGCATAGCAAGATCTCCAGTGTTTCTTTGTCTAGAGACAATTACTTTGCTAAGAAAGCTCCAGCTAAGTATTTCCCGATAACTTTATTTACAGAATTGGAGATATTCTGCAGCCACATGTTGTTCTGTTCATTCAAGTGTATGAAAATCACCTTCTGTTGTGTAATCTTTCATGCTCATGCTCATGTTAAGTATCTTGGAGTTTAATGAGGCATCTCTAAATCCTTGACTAAACCCATCATTCCCAATCATCTTGTAGCAGAAGCTCACTTAAGGAAATTGTCAGTGTTCCACAAATCACTAGAATTCATTTCGCGCCCACCCCCAATTTCCCCTTCCCTAAAAGCTGCCATTGAAGCATCCCACACTGCTACTACAGGCTTAGCAAAGCTTATTTAGCCCTTCATGGTGATGTTCTTAGACCAACACAAGATCTGTCTAGGAGGTTGGAAGCCCGGGTTCTGCAAAAACACACAGAATCGCTCTGAAGCTTCTGTACTTTTTGAGAGAAAAAAAGAATTAGAGGGCTTTCAATAGAACTGCAGATTCAAACACTGGAAGAAAACCTAACCAGGCTTCAGCTGGAACTACTGGTAGCAAGGGAACCAGTGCAGCTCCTAGGGCTGCATTTTGGCTTTCACAAACACAGTAGATCTCATAAACAGGCTGGATGCAATAAGCAGGGGAAAACAAACAGCTGTTCCACTTATAATCAGTAATTAGGCTCCCTTGATACGATGTTGTGGCAGTCTTCAAAATAGTCAACATTTGTTTTCTGTTGTTGATATACTCAGCAGAGTTCAAACTGCTGGAGTCTTGAGGCTACAAAAATAGTTTATGGAATATGGTTGTGTTTACATAGGTTTGCATTTATATAGGCAGATCAGAAATTTTCTTCATTTATTGACGTTTTAAAACTCAAATATGACTACAGTATTCTGAAGTGATTAGAGTGTCTAAAATATAAAATCTAAACAAAATAATGGATTTTCTAAAATTATGAACTCTGCATGAAATCCAAAAATTGGTTGAGCTTTTTTCACTGTATTGGTGTTTCTGAGAACAGGTCACTTCATTGTCAATATCTGAGAAGAATTTGGAAGACAATTATTTTAAAATCTGCCCTAAAAGTTTCATGGCCATAGGCAGACATTGATAAGTTTGTGTTAATTTTGCATCAAAGGGGTTATGATAGAAATTAATTAGAAAAATGATGCAGTTGACTGCTCTTTTTCAGTAAGCATTGTTTACTGTTACGTCTCATTTAGACAAAGTACAGTACTTACATAAAATAATTACAAGGTGCATCTTTTAGAGGTATTTCAATAGATGGTAAGGCATCGTGTCCTTTAGGCACCTGAAATCTCTACAACAAAATCTTTCTTCATTATCTGTGATTATAAGCAAAAACCATTTATTCCTGTATTCATTCCACTTAATGTTCTCTTGCTGTAGACTGTTGCCCAAAACGTTTTATGCTATGTAAGATTATACTCAGAATGTCATTGTTTTCAAAAGTTCCAGGACATACCCAGACTTGTTGAGTCCTTAAAAATGTGTGCTTGGTCAAAGATTACAAAAACCTTGGAAAGCTTAGGGGGGAGGACCTTATCACCATGTTCCAGTATTTCAAAGGCAGCTACAAAGGAGATAGAGACTCCCTTTTTACAGGAGTTACATGGAAAAGAGAAGGGGCGATGGGTACAAGTTACTCCTGAGAAGATTCTGATTAGAGAGAAGAGAAAATTTTTCACAAGAAAGACAAACAGCCTTTGGAATATCTTGCCAGGGAAGTGGTGGATTTCCCAAAGTTGGACGTTTTAAGATTCGGCTGGACAGGGTACTGGACTGTCCTGTCTAGACTGGGCTTTCTCAAGAATGTTGGGCCAGACGATCCTTGAGGTCCTTCCAACCTGGCATTCTATGATTCTATGATAATATATATCTGAACCTCGAAATTGAATCACAACATTTTGGGCAATCCTTGTGTAGTCTTGATCTGGACTATATCACCGTGCAAAGTGACATGCCAAAGCTGAGGATAGTCAAGAGTTATTTCAGTACCAGATTGTCCAAACAAGTGGGTCTGATGGTTGGGGGAAAAAAATACATTGTTGTAATCTGAGATTTCTGTGGGGTTTATTTTGATGGAGTTTCTTATATCTGTGGTGTTCAATGTACGTGTGAAACCTGCAGTAGATACATCATCTCTTAAGTGCATGAGATGAGTTTTGAAGGCCTAATGAGTTAAGCTGTTGGACCTCTCTGATTCCTATGGGACTCTCTCATTTCAGTACAGCAAGCCTTCCTCACAGATATTCAGGTAACTAGTTGGAAATGAAATCGTATCTTCATTTAAGTGAATATTAAAAAGAAAAAAAAAAAAGGAACCACTGCTTTCCATTTTCTCGTCTTTCTCCTATAATCGTAAAGCAGGGTCACAGGGTCACAGTCTCCTGGTAGATCCCAGATCTTAAAGCCTGTCTGTTCTACAGTACACTGCTTTTTTCAGGGGCGGTTATTGCTTACATCTCTGGCCTACGCCGGAGGCCCAATCTACATAGGTGTTCTTTATAGTGTGTGATTTCCTCAGAAACTTAAAAATCTGAAATGTTTGGCTCCGGTTATATCTGCTGTAAGAGTTCAGGTGGGCTTCTTAAATGATCCAGATTCAGCCCATATACTGTTAAGGTCACCTGCTGTAGGACTGAGCATGAGGAAGGATACAGCTAGGGTGAATTGAGAGAGTGGGCCCAGCCTTGCTAATACAGCTGTTTAAAAATAGTGAAGACTTGGCACTGATAGCTCAGCTACCAGAAGTTTCTTCTGCTTCAAGTAGTAGAATTACAGTATACTCACCTATGAGCAAGCACATGTGCTGTGTAGAACCTGAATAATAAAACAGCTCCGTCATCCAGCTCTTTAATCTCAAGAATGGATGGACAACACTCAGCTTAAAAAATCGTGCACTGCTTTGTAGGTGGGTCAATCCAAAGGACGTGTATATGACACTGACACCTGCTCAGGGCAGGTTGCTACCTGCTGGGCAACAGCTCAAGCATTTTGACAGTCCATGTCACTGAAGATGATTCACATAGTGTCTATCAGTAATAGACCACCTATTCAGGACAGACCTTTAGATGGACAATTCCTTACTATGAAACCAGGCCCTTCCAGAGACAAGAAGCAGCCTGGAAATGTTCTCTCCTCTTTTTCCTCCTACTTTGCTTTTGTGACTTTGCCAGATCTGTCTATTTCTAATAAAACCCAACTGAACAGTTAGTCACATTAGAGTTCACAGCATCACAAACCGAATGATGGAATCAACCTAGGGAACACATGAATGAGAAAAGAAATCTTTGTTTTCTTCTTGCCAGTGGTTTGAACCACAAATGCATGAGGGACAGTTCTTGCAGTAGTGTTGTAGAAATTTCTGCAGTACTGGCCCGGATTCCTTCTGCTAGAAGAGGTCCTAGAGGTGGACAACTCAGCATGACTTGGATGTATTTTGGGCTGACACTATAAGGAGACGTGAATGAATTTATGTAAGAGTAGTGAAGGCTTTAGATTAAGGTTTTGGGAGATTTCATTCAAGATCTTCTGCCCTGGGGAACTGCATGAGAGAACAGTTCTCTGTCAGAAATGAATGCTTTATTTAAATTGCGATTCCTTTCCCAGAATGCTAGAGGCATGTTCTTTTGGTTTCTGCTGTGACTAGTTAACATTTCACTGTTTCCCAAAGCATGAATCATTGTAGCTAGCTGAATAGAGAAGTGAAAAAGATACTTACTTCATCCATCCATAACCATTTCCTTTAGACTCCCCTAAACATTAAAACATGTAATTATTGCAACATCTGGAGCCAGTAAGCATTATCATTGCTTTCCAGAGGAGGGAACTGAGACATAAGGAAGGAAGGTCACTTGTTCAGGTTCACACTATATGTCTGCACTGCAATGTCAGAGGTGGGATAAAAGCATATGCACCCATAAGGATAAATAAACATACTTTGTAGCCGTGTTGCCAAACTGAGTAGCTTGAACATCCTTGAATGCTGCAATCACTATGAACATACCTTCAATTGGGCAAAAATTGCATATAAATGCAGTACGGCCACCTAAGAAAACAAATGTCAGCTCAAGATAGCTCATGGTTGACGCATGCTTAGCTGAGGTGAGTATACACATATTCAGCGAAACTCAAGAAAGGCCATTTAAATAGATGTTTTCTCAGATTTAAATGACTGTCTTCACTGTCTTATAGCAGTGCTCGAAGATTGTAACAGAAACACATAAGTTATTCTATGTCCTGTGAACAGCTAGAAGACATGAACATATTGTTCATGCCAGTAGTGTAAAAGAGCAATGTCGATGTGTTCATCTCCGATAGCTAAAAAGTATTAAGGGTACCTTTTCCCTGTGTCTTTACTGCTCAAATCATCCATGATTTAGGGGCTTTTTTTTTAAGGGCTTTGACGAGTTCAGCAACACTCAGCAGTAGTTCCCCACCATTCAGACTTTCTTCAGCAATCCATTAGTTAACCTTTAGATCTGATGAGGGGAAAGGCGTATACTAAGTAACTGTTATGGGATGTCATGTCCATCATTGGAAATATATTTAAAATATGTTCCCATCCTACCTAGACTTCAGGTAAAGTCTGTGTTGAACTGAAGGCAAAGTAGAGTATATTTTTAAGTAATCATAGCACCAAAAATGTTTTTAGATTTATTGCTGAAGTTAGAAAAAACACAAGCATGTTAAATTAGGTGCCATACTTGACATTGACCTTCTTGAATTAGAATTACCTCAGGAGATCATCATAACTTTGCAGGTACCCAATCCCTCAGGAACTGTTTCATAATGAACAGGAATTGGAAGTGTATTTAGAGGAGGAGGTTTTAGATCAGTTTAGGAAAAAGATCTTGGTATCCCTGTGTTACTTATACGCTTGGCCATAAGGAATGCAGCAATACTTCCTCTTGTCAGGTCCGTGTCTGAGTCAGCCAGTTAACAAACTTGTTGGCACAAGTCCTGTCCCTTGTCTGGCTGTTGCATCCAAGGTGTTATTTTAGCTGGTGTGCCTGATGTAAAGCTAGAATATAGCTGAGGCACCTCCCCAACTCAGAAATGAGAAACTTTCTCTGTATGTATTATAGCCTCCTTTTTCCCAGATGCAGTTTGATGTCTGAGAATGGAGGGAGGTGGACACAATTGCAACACTGAGGTTCAGAGCAATACTCATGAAATACATGAAGGTATCAGGAATGCAGGATGATACAGAGTATACAAAATACCACCTATTAAAATCTACGGAGAATTAAAAAAAAAAAGTAAAAAAAAAAATTGTCCTGGTTATTAACAATATTTGCAATTTGACTTCTCCATTGTATGGACAGAACAAGGGCAAGGGGAAGGTGGGTGATAGGTAGTGGTTTTAGTCCTGAAATAATTATAGTTGATTTTCAGAAGTACTTTTAATTTATTTCTTTCATTCCCTCATAGTGCTGTTACAGAATAAATGTTGTGTAGCTGCCTTTGAGGTTTCATAATATGATGTAGGTGCTTTCCTTAGAGGTTTTTGGGAATCACCTGTACAGTTGTGGTAATAAAACATTAATTGACAAAAAGATCACTCTCACTTATACAAAATGAATGTCTATGTTGTCCTTTACAGCAGTCATGGCTTGGTTTATTAATGGCTAAACCCTTTGAAAACATGGTTCGAGTTCAGCTAACTCGGGGGAGTTCGTTAATCAAACTGTCTTATTAAAATCTTCGCTTGTTTACAGAGGGTCACCTTTTCTTTCTTACAATTTTTCACCAAAACCTATGTTCACTGAACACCACACAGCCTTCCATGAGCCTTGATAGAGTACCAGGAGATAAAGACCTACCTCCCAGAGGAGGATGGACATGGTCAACTATACCCTTTACCCTGCTTCTTTTCAAGACTGTGTTAGATCAAAAACAGCAGCAGGTATATTGTACGTAATAAATAAGGCTTAGTTATTACAGACAAAAGCAGTTCAGTTTCACTGCTTTTGAACAACTTTTGCATGTACTTGAACACAAGCAGCTGAGGTGAGTTGCTGTGGCTGCGCTTGGAAATATTGAAGAAAAACAGAAAGGAGAAGCAGAGTCCAGCTCCAGCCCATTAGGCATTTTAGTGTCTACTGCTGAGCTAAGCACGTAGCTCCCATTGTATCCAAGAAAGCCTGAAGGGCTCACCTTGAAGGAGACACTCCATGGCTCTTCAGACACCATTGCCCGTGGGTGGCACCTCAGACACCTGCCTTACCTGGGAGATACCTACCTTTAGCATCTGCAGTCTGGGTCTGAATCCATCCTCAATGTGCAAAGCATTATTTATGGATTTAAGAAAATGGATTCTTAGAAATGGAAGGGGGTTTCCTTTATGCCTGTTTCTGTTACTTGTGTTGAGACCAGAAATCTGTAGTTGTTGATTCTCTGCCATCTTTGCATGATGATCATCTCACTCCCTTCCTTGAATACTCTTATTTAGTCTGTTTGTAATCTACTCAACTAATCACACAGAATTCTACATGAATTATTCACTCTTAAGTGAACTAATATTTTTGTTTTATTGAAAGTATTCTTTTTATCTTATGGCTTTTGAAGCCGCAGTTTGTACTTGAAAGTTTAGAGTGATGCAGGTCATCTAATGTAATTTATTTTTTCGATTGGATGTTTATCGGAGGAATAATTGATTCAGGGTCTCAGTGATCCCAGCTTGTTTATAATTACTGCTCAGGATCTACTATAATATACACTGGCAATTATTACTTTTTTTTTTCTTTTTTAAAAGTGACCATTTTACTTTATAACATTTAGCAAAAACCCAGCCTTTTCCTGATGCTAAAACTGAACTGGGCAATACTGCCGTTCTAGATTCGGGATAAATGCATGACCTTTAGCAAGAGTCCTCCCCACCACCCCTGGTTCTGCTTTTTCTCCTTTAGACCGAGGAGTTTTTCTGACCACATGAGGGCATCGGTGAGCTGACAACAGTGATTTTTCTCATCTCTTAAATACTGTCGGTGCAAACCCCATAAATTATGAAAAGTATATGCAGAGGAGAGTTTTTGTAGGTTTGGAATAACCATATGATGGCACTCTGCAGTCCTGTGCGGGATCCTGAAAAACTTGAAATACCACAGATTACGGAGTTAATAAGTATTACCAGGTATATAGTGTCTGCAGTTATGAGATCACGAGCCCCAAATACACAGTTTAAGTCTGTGACCTTTTCCTGGACTGCATGATTCATTTTAGCGAAGTGAGGAGTAGCAGATGTGTACCACCCCTTGAAGCAAGGCATCTGAGTATGGAGATGCATAGGACAAGAAAGCCATGAACCCACGGAGCGCAGTAAGTTCACATCCCTGAAAGTCTCCCCTGGGTAAAGCAATTCAGATAAAGATCACCAGCTCTCTGGCAGATACTTTTTCACATATAAATGTCCTCAGCTGAAATGAGGCCCTTGTTGGAAGCACTATACAACGTGTCTAAAATACATTCCTTTTCCTCAAGATCTTGCAGTCTAATTAGAGCAGACAGACCAAGAGCAGGAGTGGAAATAACCTTAACTTTCTGTTTGAGCAGGCTGATCCAGCACAAAGTTCCTCTTTCTTCCTCTGACCTTCCTGTGAAATCCCACAATTCTCATGGGAGAAAATATAATAACCTCAACACGCCGTCTTCAGATCTCAAAAACTCTGCAGCGGTGGCACATCGGTGACGTAAAGGCTGGAGCTTCTAACGCCGGTGAAATCCTCCCGTCCCAGCGAGCAAATGCATACTAATACTTCTGCCCCTATTAAGTTGTTCCCTGATTAGTGAAAGAACAAATGATCTGTTACAGTAGTGCTAAATATTGAGCCTTTCCTTAGAACGTAGTTGATCCGTAGTAACTTATGTCTCTGCTTCTTAAGGACAGATTGACAGAGTCCTCGGTCTATAGAAAATAAGGCTACTCTGCTTCCACATGCAATTTTTTTCAAGTTTCTTTTGACCGTGCAACATCCCCATGGTTTTCTATCCAGACTATTCTAAATTGTCATAATGCATTCACTTATGTTGGTTATTCAGGATGCTCCAGAAGAAACCAAATTCAGTGTTCTCTGGGTTACTTGATGTTAGGAGGTGTGTAGTAGTCATGATAAATAACAAGCTAGACATTGTCTGTCTGCTCTGATTATATTTGTAGTGGATTAGCATACTAAAACCAGGATGACTTCAAATCTTTTAGTTGAAAAGAATTGACTAGGCAATTTTGATAATAACAAAGAAAATGGAATTTACACAAGTGTTAACATAGCGGAGGATGTGTTAGATGGAAGCAAATGTATGATATTCTGTCGTTTCTCCATCTAGTTTATCTGTCTTTTAAGCCACAGAATACATATTCGTGGACAAAAGACTCTAATGCAATCTACCACTGCAGAGTTTCTGATTTGGTTCATAGAGTGACAGCATTTAGTTCAAAGAAGATCAAGCAGCAATGGCTGCATCTAATATAGTGTGTAAAAACTTTATTTGCAAGCCAGATAGCCCTTTTTAAGTGTTTCACTCCGAATATCCCCCGCTTTGCCCACCCAGATTCACTTTCATTTTACAAATCTAAAATTCCATTAAAGCGATGATGCTTTGAGTAGTTTTTGCTATTTGAGACAGAAGTTAATGCCTGCATGAATTTTAAAAGCTGGGTTTAGAGAGAATGTTCACAGGAGTCGATAATGCATGAATCTTCATTAGTTCATTTTGAATTCATGAAAATTTTTACAGACAGATAGACAATCAAAATGAAGCCAAATGAGTGAAGAAACCTATTAAATGTTTTATGCTGCAGTGCGGCTAATGTTTTTTCATTGCAGGATACAATTGAAGAGGCAGAATGTATTTCATACATTATTCTTGTCTTTTCTGATACTGAATATTCCTTTCTGTGGAAAATGACTTGTGGGCTCAATTTTTGTGCTGTTGATGTTAATAGGAATTGTGCTATTAATTTTTAGTACATAGAAAAAACTGTACTTGATACAGTACAAGTAATAGAAGCCATTAATTTTTTTTTTTTCTTATTTTTGCTTTTCTGTCACTAGTTTGTGTAAGTAGATTATAAAATGTTTTCTGTCTTTGGTAGAATCCATTTACAATGGTATGTAAACCTCCAAGGAACAGGCAGATAAGCTTTTTATTTGCTTGATGCGGAACTTTTATTACTCTTTGAGAAAATAAGGCATATATTCATCCAGCTGATAAAGAATGTGTTGGAAGGGATGTTTTTGTGACCTGTTAAACACAGCCCAGGGTCATACTGAGGTTTTAAGGTTGTTGGCAGGGTGTGAGGGAGTGGGTGTGGGTGGTGGGTGTAAAAGGAAACAAGGATTTTTTTTTTGTTTTCAGGGAAAAAATCAGTCTTTTACACATCCACTGAAATACATTCTGCATTCCATGGAATACATCTTCCTAATCCTTTGTGCCACTGTGAGATTATTTATGGATTATTAATGCCTTTTTCTCTTGGAGAATAGTCATGTTTTCTTGCAGCCAAAGTCATTCTACTTTCATTATAATGTATGTTCATGATAAAAGATTTTTCACTGATTTTGATGAAGAATTAGCATCTCCCAAATCACCTGTAACACAAAGGTTTAAGATGTTCTCACTTCTTTTCTTGCAATGATTTTATGACACATGCCCAATCTGTGTCCACAGTTGTAATGAAGAAGGCAAGCTATTTAAGAAAACATCAGTATTTTAACTTTTTAGTATTTCTAGTGTTTTTATATTCATGTAGTTCATATTTTTCAACAATAATGCATTGTATGGAAGAACACATGTTCTTCCTTGACTATATACTGTCCTTTTTAATATATTGTATATTAATGAAAAGGCAAAATAGCAGATTAATTCTTTCCCTCCATGTCCATATGTAGGATATGAGCAGATACCTTCTTAGCGGATGTCATCTTAGCAGGGTTCTTTCTTTATGATAAAAAGAGTAAATGAAGAATGGGATCTTGCCAGCCTAGATCCTGCCTACATCTCCCTACTTTCCAGAACTGTCTAATCATGCAAGTAATTAATCTAGGCACACCTCATTAATTTACATTCAACTAAGCACCTAAATCATGTGAATTGTCATCATCATGGCTTGGCTTCATGGACGAAGATTGGGAAGGGCTTTAAACGTGAGTACACCCTTCAAGCCTACGCGGTGGATTTTTTAGGTGAGGCGCAGCGTGCGCGAGACTGGCCCCACCCTTTACACATGAGGTTCATCTGCCAGGGCCCTAGCGAGCTGGACGGTGACAGCGACGTCCTCAGGTCGTAGGTTTGGTCTAGCGTATCTTCTCTTAGATGGATGGCATTACAGGGCTAAACGAGCTCCATCTGCCCGGGTTTGGAGTTAGAGTTGTCCTTCTCCTAGGATGGTTGCCCGAAGGCTAGTGAGCCCATCCTGCCCGTGGACACACTTTGTCTGACCCTTCAGTTGAGACCTGTCAGGCTTGGAGACCCTACCGGAGGCATATGCCACCACCAGCATAGCTCTCAACTTCACAAGGGCACGCAAGCTCTTTCCCCACGGCAAGGGGGTGCCCATGAAAGAGATGTGAATTGTATTCTAAATCAAACCTTAGTGCACACATTCTTTTTTCTGTGTCCTTCTGATCAACAGTAAGAAATGCCCAATAATACAGAATTTTTTTTAAAAAAAAAAACCTTTCTACATAAATTTCTCTACAGCTTTAAGTACTACAACTGTGACCCTATTTGCTTGTATTTTGTAAAACAATGTTTTGCCCATTTTGTATGTTTAATAAGTTGTGATGCCTTAAATCATGCTGGTTTCATTTTTTGTAAATGTATGTGGAAGACTCCAAAGAACACTTAAAAGGGCTTAGTAGAAAGGTTGGGTTTTTGTTTGTCACCACACACGACAAGGAAGAATTCCATCTATTTCTGTTATGAAGGTGTAAAATCCTGTAAGGAATGGCCAGCTCTGTTTGAATGCACCCAGAAGGATAAGAAAAAATTGATTTGGGGAGGTTTGGGGGATGGAAATATAGTCTGGTTTTTTAAGTACCAATTGCATCACCTGCAGGTTGTTAGCCTGGAATTAGGGTATTTTTTCTGGGTTTTTTCCCCCTTTTTAAGTTGTATCCAGAGTATTAAATTAAGCATTGTGTTTTGTGTAAGAGAACTAGATATGAGTTAGTCCTGGCAGAGCCAAATGTATTAAAACTAAGAGATGAAAGGTCTGTTCCCTGTATGTGGGGCAGCTTACCCCCACCCGCCCACTGGAAACCAGAGTTTCTTTGCCAGTCTTCAGGCAGAAACTTGCTTTTGTTGCTGTGAGCACCGCAAAGGAGTTTTTCTGGCAAACACTCCTCAGTGGGAGGCACTGACAGATCCTGCACCCTTCAGGAATTTTAATGAAGTTGACTGAATCAGAATACAAAAGTAAACTGCTGTATTAAAAGACCATCTACTCTCTAGGCAGCTTACTGTGTTGAACAGAAGCCTGTCATGTGCAGGGTAGGATGACAGGAATATCTACGACCGAAAAATTATCTACATCAGAGATGCATCCCAAACTGCATCAAGGAAAAAGTCCTTCTCATTTTACCGGAAGCCATCACTAGTTTATTACTTTTCTAGTCAAAGCTAGAAATACTTTCAACCTTGTCTGACTTCTGCTTACAAAGTCTAAAAGACATTTCTTAACCTGTAACCACAAGTTCTTCTTCTGTCATCAGTCAAGTCTGAGTACATGTTCTGCCCCGTGTTCTAGAGAGTCAACTTTTTACAAGACTGTAATGAAGGTGTGGGCATCTAAGACAGTGAGAACCATTGGTTAGATCTCCTGCATGAAAATCCCAGGAATACAGAGAATTTCAAGTGGGAAAATACAGAAGCAGTTGAGATTCCCTCTCTCTTTCCCAGTCTTTACAATAAAGATAACTGCTAGAATTTTAGTCTTTAGTTTATTGTAACAGACTTAAACATCAAGGAGCTGATATATAGTCTTAAAACATGGGTGAAAAAGTGGCAGTGTTGAAGGTCATGAATACTCTGAAATGTGAATGATTGAATAATAGATATACTGGAATTTTCATTTCAGTTGACTTTGCTAAGTGTGTTTTACTCATTAAATTGGATGCTATTATTTACATATTAATAATAGAGATATTAGTATGTGTTCAGTCAAGATGTACTTTGAATAGCATCTCATTTGATGATTTTATTGCCATCAGACATATAATGTGAGACATGCTGAAGACTGGCTCTCATTTCTTTTATTGTATTTCTCTGCTTGGCACAAACAAACTGGGGACAACCAGCACTTCTTAAGATACAGAAATGCACTGTTGTGTTACTTGGGACTGCCTTTGAGGTGGTGAAACTTATTTTAAAGACATTTTTTCTTCTCATTTCATTGCAATGTATGGTTAAGATTACTGCGTGCTAAAATGTTGTTAAGCTCACTTGTACAAAATCAGCTAAATTTGGTCATGCTGTTGATCAGTTTTACTCATAAAGCCAGAGAGATTTGTTTGGAGTACATTGGAAGAAAATGAAGTCTGAGCTCAGAAGGGAAGTACTGTAATTGCGAAAAGAGCTCATATATTAGAATGAAATACTGATTCTAATAATAGAGTGCAGCAGCCCCCTTCACAATTCACACACTTATGTTAATAGGTTACTGCAAGCTCCTTTCTTCCCATAGTGATAGTGTCTTGTAGAGGCAATGCACAGTGTATCTGGGTCAGCTGTGAGATCCTCCACAAATTCAGCTCCTGTCTTCTGTTGAGGGATTATAAAAGTATGCAAATGTATTCCAGTGCTTCCTTACTCTCCAGGGGTTAATTGTATTAGAGTAGATTATTTCACATCAGAATTCCATAGAATTCAATCCCACATTCACTTAAGTGGCGTGAATGCAGTCCTAGATCCACTTCCAAGCATAGTTAAGATTTGGTTAGTACACAAAATAAAGTTCCCTTACCGTAGTTTGCCTGAGCGGCTGAAATCTAGACAAAACTTCCAGCCTTTGACTCACCTTCAGAGTGGCCCCTGTTACAGGTTGGTATGCATTTAACAGCTGTTTGGCATAAATATGACACAGATGTGAAACACCTGGTTTCATTGTGTCGTTGAGTGCATTAAATCATGTAACAGGCTTTTATGAGCCTCTTTATCTTCTTTACATGACTGTATGAAGGATGATAAGATCACTTAGTTTCCAAACTTAGTTCCAAACTGCGTTTGTATCAGTTTTCCTTGTTCAGTTTGCTCTTAGAATCCCAGTGTTGTCAGAAAAAAAGAAAAATTAAGTGTAGCTCCATAAAGCTGTTTTGGCATCCATTCATCTATCTCGGATGGAACTGATATAGAGTGAGTTGTTCAGATAACGTGTATCTGTCATTGAATGTAAAATGAGTGTTTAGTTCTATTCCTGCCTGGTTGCGCTTGCTGGTGGGAGTGAATGGATGTGTAAGAGGCAGGTCCAGGAAATTAAGTCAAAGCATTAACGAGTCTTGGTATTTGCTGTTGTTTCTTCATTTCCTTTTTTCTCATTGCCCCTTCAGAAAAGCGCATTCCTTTAGCATCGTTCTGACCTGCAGTCTTCATATTCTTCTTGCATAAAATTTTTGTTTGTTATCTTCATTGACTTTGCAACAGAACCCCCATTCAAAAAGTCCTTTTGAATGCACCTGTTACCCATTGGTGCCTGAGAATTAATACAGTCAAAGAAAAGAAGAAAACAAATGGATTTTAAACCAGGGACTAAGTTAATTGATGATTACTAAGAATTTGGACTCTATAGAGAATAAATAAGAATTACACGTATCCCAGGAGAGGATGGCAGTTGTGCTTCTTGTATGGTGAAGACTTTGAAGAGAAACCTGCCCAAACAGGCAGTGGAAAAGTGCTTTCACGCTCTGATTATGAATCACCAATATGTATAAACAAGTTTAGATAATGCACAATTGAAATGTGTGCTGTGAGTGTTTTGGAAATAGTGGGTTTTTTGAAAATCAAAAGGAAGTCTCAGAAGGAAAATTTCACAGTTTTTCCAGCTATTCTACTCTGACCCATACTTCATAGCTGAAACTCAAGGCTACTAGACTGAATTAATCTGTTGTTTTACAAAGCTGTGCTATGCACACCAGAGTGTATGGAATCTTCTCAATGCAGTAATGAATAGCGCCTTTCAGTGCATGTGTAGCTAGAAAGAGCACAGATTTCTCTCAAAAAGAGACGCTTAGTCAAAATTCTTGCTGAAAGAAACAAAGTTAATAGAAGTCTTGCAATGGGTTCAAACGGAAAGTTTTCCAGAGGGGACAGATGAACTTTTGAGCAAGTAAATTATTTATATATTTAGAAAATATCCATCACAACAGTAAGAGTAATCTCAGTAGGTTTAGAAATTCCAGTTGGACAAGCTTGAAAAAGTTACTATAGATTTGTTGGAGCTTTTTCTCTACTCTTAATACTTGTTTTTCTTGCCTTCCTTCTCATTTCAGACAAACTAGATTTTATCCACTGACTATCTTGCAGTTTGTCGGGTTCATAATACATCTGGTTTGGGATCCTCTCCCTTAGATCTACCTTTCCAACAGTTTTTAACATCAAAAATTCCTCCAACCTTCAGAGGGATGGCTTATATATGGTTCTTCCATCTCTTTGTATCTGTCAAGCTGAACCCTAACTCTAACCCTATCATTGTCCAAAAGTTTTTCTCTTCATTTTTTTCCTGATCCTTCCTCTGATTTCATGTCCAGACTCAGTGATTTACCATTTACTTCTTTCTAAAATACATCTTCAGTTCTAATCTAGATATTTGCTAGTCTAGCTTTTACTTTATAGAGGTGCCTTCAGAGCAGAGAGAAGTTATTTGTAAAATTGCCTTGAAACACTTTCTTGGAGACATGGATGGGAAGGAGAAAGTGACTAATGGAGTTGCTAAGAGCTCAAAGGAAAACCAGGAAAGTACCTCCAGAAGATTTTCTTCAAAAGGCTCTACAGTGCACTAATTTAATGCAGTTTCATGGAAAATTTAAAGAACAATTACCCCAGCAAACCAGAGCTAACAAAATTGTTTGTTAAAGTATTCAGGTATAGCAAAATTCTACTACCTTTTGTACGCACAGATGTTACTTAAAAAACAAACGAATTAAACTGCTGCAATTCACTGGTACAACGTTTACACATCTGCTGGTAGTGTTCCATTGTAGTATCGTTACATTTTAAATTATTTATTATTATTTTTTTCTTCAAAGTCTTCACCACACAATTATTTAACTATATATATAAAAAAAAATAGTAAGGAGTTTGCATTCTTAAGCTATGATAGATTGTACCACTTGCCTCCTTTTTTCTCTCAAGCAATTTTTTTCTAAGTTTTAATAGAAATCAACTCTTGGCTGTTCTGATGTCCTTTTAAGAACAAGAAGTCACAAATCATTATAAATCAAAAGATTTTCTGTTAACCACGTGCTGTTTCAAAGTTACAAATACCTGCTTTAATCAGATCAACACTCTTGTAAACTAGGTTTATGTTAGAAACTTGTCTAGTGCATACATACTAGAAATACTGTTTATGAACAATTTCTTATACGTGAGAAATATACTGAGCAACAAAGCTCTTGTCTGCAGAACCTTTCACTTACAATTTAAGCAATGTTTGTATTTCAAAATTTTAGTGACATTTTGCAATGGGAATACTTGACAAAAATAGAATATGGCAATGGCATCACTGATTATGGTTATGCTTGCCCCACAGAGCTTCCTTTCGCAGAATTTTGAGTATTTTTCTGTGAATTTTTCTATGAACATGTGAAAAATTTTCCATCATTTTATCGTTTCTCTTTGCAGAATAATACTTTGGTTTCATTCATGATGCTGACGCTATGGTTTCGGTTTTATGATTTTATTTTAAATGAAGTCCTGTATTTCTGAGTTTTGAAATCTACCAGTTATACAAAAAAAGAAGTGTTTATTTTAGAGAAACTCTCTTAAACTAGAAAAGTATATAACCCTAACGGTAACTTGCTGTTGTGGTTAAGTGTCTTTCTTCCTTTAGAAATGTTAAATTAATGTAATTTATCAGATTAGATATTGATTTTACACTAATGACATGGTTCACAGAGGATGTATTGTCCTTCTTTGAATTAAAGTTTTATAAAGAGAAAGAAATATTTTGAATAGCTGCCAAGACACTGTTGTTAGAGCACATGTTTTCAATTCAAAAACATGTATGGAATTCATGTCAGCATGAAGTTGAGTCTGCAAGACAGTGAATTCAAGGACTGAACTACTCTACAGTCCCAGCGAAAGCCCTGATAATGCCAGTGAACTTCTAAGAAGGCAATAAATTATAGTTATTGGAGCATATAAATTCATCAGAGAATTAAATGTATTATGTTAGATGGCAAGAAATTTAATTTGTAGAGGTTAAAGACATCAATTTTACATCTCTGTCATTAAGGTTCATTAAAAAATAAGTGGCATTAAATTATAGAAGATTAGTAACTGAAGGGCAGTTTATACATGATCATTGGTTCACAACATGACTCAGAGCTGGTAATGGAAAGGAGTATTTTTACCTTCACTCACCCACTTAAATCCAGCCCCAGACTGAAGTGACTCAGCCCTGACCATCTGACAGCTGTTGGGTGTTCAGCTGCCCAGTGAAATGACGGGGAAAGTGCAGTCAGCAGACAGGTGTAGAAAAACCACCTCTGTAGACTTTTGCGGTCATGGCAGGGAAGTTAAGGATTACGTGAGCGTGGCATTTGAACTAACCGTTTCCTGACAAATCTCAGAGAAGGACATGTCATTTCTTTAGTTCCCTGTTCATGAAAGGAAGATCAATCTGCCCATCAATAGAAAACGTGGAACTGTGGGTGAAATTTGTAAACGGATGTACAGTGTTATGGATGTACAACACTATGAGAAGCGTTCAAACCACGGGTGATCCTGTCTGCAGGGGGATTTTGAATTATGTTGGCAATTATCAGTAAGCACTTTTCTAGTGTGGATAAAATCTGAATGCACTGCATGGTTCAGATGTGGCACTAGTCTTAGACCTGGTGTGGGTCTAACGTGCCACTCAGGAGCCCTGTTTCACTCTGCTTTATCCTGTTGGTGCTCATTAGGTAGGATGTTGCATTTATTGCATTAATGCTGATCCTACAGCTCTTCAGCAGAGCTAGTATGTTATTAGATTGTTAGAGTGGTTTTCCTTGCTATCAGGGAGATTCACAGCTTTATTTTTAATTTTACAGATAACCATTCAAAGGGACAGTGGTTTGGATGTCAGTTCCCCCAAACATGGAAAAGTGGATCCAGACAACATGCCGCATGTTGGTGGAAATACTTGGGCTGGTGGAACAGGTTTTTCATTCTTTTTTTTAATGCATCATTGACAGATGTCTAAAGGGGGATGCTGTGCCAGTCAAAAATGGATTTATACAAAGCCACCCTTTGCTTAGAGCGATTTTACCCAATACGGAGTTGCTTTATTGCCAGTGAAAAGAAGTATTTGTAGTGTCTGACTTAAACTGTATGTAGCAAATCTCTACTTCAAATACATTTTGTTGTGGTTTCTCTTCATTGGCCATATTGAGAACCAGAGGCTTGCAGCAATAGAAACTAGGCTGAGTCATTTTCCATTCTCTTAGAGGTCTCTGTAGCTGCAGCAGTTTAGGTGGTGTAGGCAAGAGCCACACAAAACAGGCAAAGTGTGTCCTAATTCTAAAATCGCCTGATAGTGATCACTAGATAAAGTGGTTTGGGAACAGTGTAAACCAACAAAATCTAGGAGGAAAAGAGAGTCTGAATGAATGGCTTTAAGAACCAGTAGCTTTCAGTAGATGTACAAGACTTACATGATCTCTAGTGCCGTATGTGCAAGGTGGAAACCATTATGAATCTGGCCTCAAGGGACTATAAACACAAGTATTCCGTCGGAGTTCTTCTTTACCGTGATAGCTGTTTGATTTTGAAAATCTTTGGCAAGAAATTTTTCTACTGGGGATTGTTGACAACATTCTTCGAGCTTCTGTAGGTATGACAATGGAAGCTTTAAAGAAAATGTGTTCTTATTAATTATCAAATGTATATTCTTAATTATTTTTTATCTCAACCATGTTAGGTGGGAGAGACACTGCTGGATTAGGTGGCAAAGGTGGGCCATATCGACTAGATGCTGGCCATAAGGTTTACCAAGTATCCCAAGCTGAAAAGGATGCTGTTCCTGAGGAGGTTAAGAGAGCTGCTCGAGAGATGGGTGAAAAGGCCTTTAAACAGAGGTAATGTGGAAGTCTTTATTTTCCCTTCAATTTCCAAGAATTTGAAAAAGGGTAAAAAGAATTTTCTTTCTTAACTACCTTACCCTGTCATTATCATTTAACAGAGCTTGCCAGCATGAGTTTAACTGTTCTGGACAAGATGTGTAGAGTGTTTTATTGAATGAAGCCACGCTGTTAAAATGACGGTGTGATTTGGTAGAGTAAAACATAACTAGGTGGAGAAGGAGACTGATGTCGATATTTATCTTTTTTAAAAAGAGATCTACTCTATGGAAATTTCTTTGAATTATGATGAATGCAGACCGTGTGGTGTTACGAATTCATCAGCTAATAAATGTCTTTCAAAATGGACCATTACAAGCAAATTGCTTCTGTTTGAAACACCTATAGCCAAATGGTGAGACGATTTGAACTACTAGAGCTCAGTAGAGACTTCTACACAAACCACAGATCTTCCCAGCATTAGTGTAATGCATGGTTACTAATCAAGTATGTCCCAGACTGTGCAGAAATTCAGATTTCTTCCACCAAGTGAACTCTCAAGTCAAACTCTGGTACTTGGCACAAAAAAATCAAAGGGTATTGACAGTCATACCAAGTGAGTTTTATGTTTCAGCCCAGGACAAGTTGCAATGTGAGTATCTGACTGAAAACAGAGAGTACTAGACACAGATTAAAACATCAGAGCAAATAAATTTAGAAGCAGCTTAATCGCTGATTATATTTTGTTGCTGATTATATTTTGTTGCTTTTAACAAAGCAATTCCCAACTGGGTGCAAATCTGGGTGCTGCGAGGAGCAGGTGAGATTGCCATTTGCTTCAACTGATGCATAGGTAATTAGGCTGTTAAGCATAGAGCACAGAGTGTACATGAATCACTGTATTTAAAAAACAGCAATCTATCTGTTGCATTCAGGTCAAGTTTATTTTTAATGGTTGTTTTTATTACGAAATTACCTGGAACATTTAAGATTGCTGTTAGACCATTAGTGATCAATAAAGTCAGGGAAAATGTATGGATTATGTCAGTGCCTCAGAGGAAAAGACCCTGAAAGGCAAACTACCTTTTAATAGGAATTTTGCTTACACGAGCAGGTGCAAGTGAGGAGGACTACTTTTAACACCTTCTACATCCCCCTTCTTCAAAATTGCATATCAGTTTCTTCATAATAGAAAAAATCGATATGTATGGTCTTGAATACATATGGTCTCTGTGCACATATGCACACCTGGCACGTCTTGATGAGTTTCTGCCTGCCGGTATGGAGATTTACAAAATTTGTGCTAGGGGAAATTCCTGGATACCACTGCACGCTGTGGAATCAGTGCAGCTGAGTCCTGTAAAATCTGAATATGTGTACATGAGGTAACAACTCGTGTTAGCTGCTAAGACCAGTGAGCTGGCATGTACCAGCTGTAAATGTAGACTTGGATTGTTATTCTGCACCTCTTGGATAGTCTTGAGAACTTAAGAGATAAAAGTTAAGAATAGGGAGGTTGGAGTCCTCAGGCTGAAGAGGAAAAATAAGGGGAACTACAGATTTCACTGCTTTGTTTATACCTGATTATCTGGAAGGGAGCATTTTAGTATGAAAGCTATTTATTGCTTTCCTGGATGGATAGTGCTTCTAGTGGAAAACATTTTAATTTGCCTAATTTCACTAGAATGAAGTTAGCCACTGCTCTTGAATAGGTGCAGTATTTTTGTGGTATTTTTCTGAATTAGCTTTCACTGTGGATTAGTGTAGAGTCTAACAAAGTAAAACTGCATGTGAGGGGTTTTTTTTTGTTTGAAACAAAATGTTTTCTTCATTGATGTGCAGAGACTGAACTCTTTTGGCAGGATCCATGAAATAAAGCGTACAGCACTGAAAGTTACCTTTTCCTGCCTCTAATGAATAATAATTGACTGTAATGACTACGTGTATGAAAAATTCAAGTAGAAAAAACATACATAAAGACAACAAAGATTTGTTCTTTGATTTTAGTATTATCGATAAAGGGATAGTCTAAACAGCAATCCTCATGTATACTGTAAGTTCCAGGTAAGTAACTTGTGTGATGGTATTAAAAAACTTGTCATTAGAAATATAACTAGCCTATACATACTTTAATATCTATTTAGAGTTCATTTCAAAAATCAGTATTTTCAAAACAGTGTGAGTGAGGTTTACTGTTACAAAGTGCTTGTTCGAAATGAGCTGTGCACGGATCGGCCGGTATGTATTGGCTCAGGACTGAACCCAGCCACGTGCTGGATGGTAGGGTAGGCAGATACACTATTGCTGCCTTGCTACATGATGCTGGGTCATGGAAAATATTGAACAGTGCACAATCTCAGCATATCCACCTGTCCCCTAACTCATTCTTCACCATTAGACCTCTACACTTATATTCCAATGGTGAGTTCCACCAGTTTAAGACTATCTGCTTAGCTATGATGTTGAGAAGAGTTATACAGAACTTTTAAGTGGACACATCTTAACTTAGAAAAAAGCATGTATCCGGCTTTGTGGTACAGATGTTGTGCTCTGTGTTCAGCATCTGGACAGGATAGTGTTCACTGTCATGACTTTTTTTTGGGGGGGTAGCACATTTTTGTTAATGTTCATTTAAAACTTCTTTGTTTCAAGGTTTTATCATTTTATGAAGCACAAAGATAGGTATTTGAGACAGAGTTACTAGTTGTAGGTCTTCAAGGACAGATTTTTATAGTGTGTCTTTACTTAACCTTTGTGTTAAAGCATGGATCATGATATCGTTTAAAATACTCCGACGGTGAGGTAATAAATAGACACAGATGATCCTTTTATGTGCAGATAGCAACACCTGAAGCAATAAAACCTTTAGAATTTGATCACAGTTTTCAGAGCACCTGATTTACCTCCCAAACATTAAAGCTGATTAGGAGACAAAGGATTAGTCACTTTAATGAGTGTCAATGCGATGCAATCTCTGGAGACATTGGTTATCACCTGCCTTGTGAAAAATTGACGGAAGCGGCTGCCGCTTCTTTGATTTGATCTTATGTGAGCTCAGTACAGTCTGAATTTTCCTGTTATCAAGTAAATAAACTTGCAATTTACATACATAAACAGATGATATGCTTGTTTCCTAAACTGTTCTTAGCTCCCTGTTCTTTGTTTTAGATTGAAAGAGATTCAGATGAGTGAATATGATGCATCAACTTACGAAAGGTTCTCTGGAGCAGTCCGACGTCAAGTTCAGTCACTCCGCATCATCTTAGACAATCTGCAGGTAATCTTAGATTCACTGATAAAGGAGCATGAGCTCGTTACATTAGGACCCAAGCACTATCCTGCGATTATCCTGCTACCGCCTGACTTATCATACCTTTGAGGACTAAAAGCAGATTCAGGTTATAATCATGGTCTCATATTACTATTTCAAAGGCAGCTTTTAAGTGGGTCCCAGTGCTCATCTCTACAAGTAACAGTATTCCCATACCACAGCTTACAGAGATTGCTTATTCAGGAGCATAATTTTGTGAAAGAAAATACTACACATTATTAAAAGAATATGTGTGTAGATAGCATGTGGATCACAGCCTTTGTCTTTACCTTCCATCCGAAAGATTTTTTTAGCTTAGAAGTGAAAATGCTATAGATGTTAAAAGAAACACTGCAGGTCGTATCTTTACTGCATATGCAGCTGGAAACATGCAATTTTCTCAGGTTTGTTTTTAACTTTTGCTAATAAAAAGGTATAGCTCAAATCTCCTGCGTGGAAGCTGTCCGAAACCACTGGTTTGCCTTCCTGCTAGTAATTGGTCCTGTGATTGTTCTAGGTTTTATTAATACTAGTGTTCATATGTGGGGTAAATAAAATTAGAAGTGTATTGATTCTAGGAGAAAGCAGCTAATTTTCAGTGAAAGTTAAAGGTTAATTTTACTCCTTATAAGACATCTCTGGTTAAAAATATTTCTTTGAAGGCTACGAACCATTGGTATATATACCTTAGTCTATTAGTTACCTTATTCTATTAGCTACTGTGCTGTGTCTAATCTGTCTCTTTCTGCAATAAAGCTGAAATATAGAAAAAATTACATTGTATGGCAGACTTTGTTGACAGACTCCTCTTGGGTCAAAAAAATTCAATCCCCTGATATTGCAAGTAAGGAAGGGAACATTTTTCTTTGCCTTACTTGTAGCTTTCAAGCCATTGTGACTACAACAATCTCATATATACACACAGAACCATTAGCCAGTTTTATTATCAATGTATCAATTCAGAGAACTCCATATAATGAACATTTAAGATGGTCACGATTAGGTGATTCATGCACCTAATACGTGTGTCAATTCAGGACATAGGTTTTTGGCTTGTAAAGACCGGTTTCAATAGAAAAATTTTAGCTATAAATCTCAGGTTTTCCTATATAATTTATATCTAGGTGCTTTTTTTTACCATATTTCTAGTAGACATGCCATTGGAAGCATATTCTAGATTTGAAGTGAATAAATGAATCTTCACTTTAAAGTCTTTTTTTAGTGTGTCTTGTCTATTTCTTGGTGCCAAAATTCTTACATTCAAGGATCATGTTAATCATAATCAAAATAGAACATATTTTAATATAAGGAGACATATCCCACTGCTTTGTTAAAAAGGTCATTTTAATATCAAGGCAAAGTCTTATAAGCCTCAGTATTTTATGAGACTTTGCTGACTTCCTGGCAAACTCTATAACAGCTAACCACAGAGATAGTAAATGTGCTTTATGATGGAAGAACAAACTCACTGAATTTGGAAAAGCTAGATTATAGAATAAGAGCAATATTGAAAACAAGTTTTCAACTTCATACATTTTAATACAGATTTCAGTAGGCTTTTTTAATTAGAAGATACACTGGGAAAATGAAGATAAATGATAACAAGTGTTACTTAGTTGCAAAATGCTTTCTGTTATTTGGGAAGCTGAGTCCAAGCACGTTTCATGTTCTCTTTTTGAGAAGAAAAAATGAGTTATTTGAATTCTTCAGCATGGTAGATCATTCAATGCTGAAGAAGGACTACACCTCTCTCCTTTTTTCTGGGTAGTCCTATGTACACCATGGGTTCTCAGCTAAAACTGTTTTCTTTCTGTTACCAGTCAGACATTCCTTATTTCTCAAATAAGAAGTAACGGCACAGTCCGTTGCAGAAAACTTTGCAGCTCAGATGTCTGAGTTTTTAACTTTATGAAAACCCAAAATTACCTTCTCAGTGGAGAATGATTTTGGCTTTTTAAAAATGTTTTGAGTTTGCTTTGTTTCAAACTTAAGGTGTTCACATCATGGAAATATATTGCCCATGTTTATTTGACCTGGATTTTCTTTCTTCTCAACGTAACACCTTTTTGTTGTTAGGTTTGTGAGTTTTTAAAAATATGTTCCTTTGATTAAATTTTACATCCCGAGAATCAGAAGGCTGGAATTCAGGTGCAGTTGTTGATGGCCAACAAAAATCAGTAGCAGCAGAAGGAGATGTTTGGAATGGGCTGATCCTTGAAAGTGATGTCTAAATACAGTCTGAGAACATTATTTCATAGTTAATTTTACTTCACATAACTCACTGATCTCTGTCAGCCATTTGAACAACATTAACAAAACATTACAAGTTGTCATTAATCTTCTGTACAAGTAGCAAAGCCAGAAGTCCAGGAAATCCGGTCAATGATGAGCTTTCTTCTCTCTAATGCTGGCCAAACCCTGAATAAAGCTTGTCTGTCTGAACCCCAGATTCAAAAGCCTGTGGTCAGTCAGTCACTCAGAAAGGCCGCCTTAGATTTTAGAGGACTTGCCTTCCAGAAAATACTTGTCTTGTTACTGATTATTACACTTCACATACATACACAACTTTTTCAGTGATATTTACAGACATCACAGTTGTATTTTGCCTTTTTTTTTTTTTTTTAATATGCCTTTGATATCTTTTAGTGAAAAGAATTACTGCTGTGGTGTATTGTGATCTGCCATTGCCATGCTGATAAGATACGGTATCTAGCACATTTTTCTAGTCTCAAAAGCAACACAATGAATATAATCCAGTATTTTTTCACTATATGGCTGCAATATCTTGCAATAGTAATGAGTTGTATACCCTTTCTAGTAAAATATCAAAACAAGGTTTGTATGTCATAGCTCTGTTTTTCTTTTAAAATTGTAAATGCTTTTAAACTTATATTGCTTTTAAGCTTATGAAAATTATGCATTGAAAATGCTTTGAAGCTTTTCTGTAACTTATATTTGCATGATATAACCTAGGTGTTTAAAGGGATATTTTTTTCAGCTTTTATAAAAGGAAATAAATTCTTAGGAATTCTGCATGGAAGAGGCAGATGCTGAGTAGTCTAAATAATTTTAGCATTATTTTGAAAAGTTGTTAGGTCAGACTTTGTCGGCATTCTTTCCTGTTTTAGGAGAGAATGTCAGCTCTGTGTTCCTCCAACAAAATTTCAGCTCAAATATTGGCTCTTGTTGCATAAGCTTCGAAAGGTATTAAAGGGTTTTTAACTATGTCCATAGTTAAAAGAAATTTTCTTCTCACACTGCTGTTCCTTGAACAGCAAATAGCCACAAAGCTTATCAGTGAAAACAATAGTGAAACTATTTGAGAATTTGTTCAATGAAGCCGAAAGTTTATAATCTGTTGCTTGTCCCTCCTGCTTACTGAAAGGAAGCAAATGACAGAAGTTTGACAAAACAGCAGCCCGAAGGAAGCGTTAAGGATCTGCCTCTGTTCCAGTATAGTGGCTAAGATGACTAGGAACAAAGTCAGCTCATCTGCATCGTCCTGGGAGGTGCATGGTTCATTTTAGACAGGCTCTGCTCACTCAGCAACATGTCTCCAGGAGCACTTTTTGAATGGTTAGTTGGAGTTTTGTTGGAATTTACCATGGGATAGGAGAAAACCTCCTATAGGGTGGCACTTTAGTGGAGCATGTAGAGGTCACCTGGCATTCACAGGTATCTTCCCGTGATGTTACACAACTCTTTAGGTAACAACGGAATTGATGATCCTATGGAAGAAAGGACTTGAAATTTCATCCCAAGAAGTATTTTAGTGATAGGGGAAACCACACCAAACTCGTGGATGCCCCACTGCCAACGTGGGTTAATGCTAGGTTGACTGTAGCACCGTAAAAATGCATCAGAGGGCACAACTAACTGAATTCACAACCTAAGAAATCTTTTCCACTTTGACCTTCTGTGATTTACTAAAAGGCTGAGGTTTCCATGTATTGGCATTGGTTTTCCCTCCCATCAGGGGGCATCTCTAAAGCTTTTTGACACTACCTAACTGAAAAAAAAAACAAACCCGTGTTTGTCACAACTATGTAAATTCTAGGTTATAAAATTAATTAATCAAGACATTTTCCTTTGGGCTTTGTAAGCTTTCTGCCCCCTTGTTTTCATAGGTAAGCAGTTCATTAATTTTGAGTACCTATAGGCAATAGACAGTAGTCCTCCAAAGCAGATGTTCTCTGAGCCTTAAGAAGCCATCATCTGACTGCTCAGACTATATAAAACTATAAAGATTTGTCCTTTTTAATCCCAGGCCTGCCCTTTTATTGGGGATTTGTAATGTGACACTTCCTGCTCATCAGAAAGCAACTGATTTTCGTTCCTGAGAACTGATGTTTAAGGCAATTTGTGTCCTGCTGGATATTTAATTTGCCTTCAGCTGCTGACCAGCAATTTGCTAAGAGTACAAATGCATTATATGTACATAAATTTAAAATACTCTTTCCTTGCTGGGCTTACTACAGGGGCGAGCAACTTCAGCCTGAAGATTTAAGCAGAAATTAAATAAGCCGTGAAACTCATATATGCAAACGTCGCTGTCTTTAGATGGATCTTAAATATTATGAACCATGATGAAGCTAACCATTGAAAACTTTCTTGAATATGTTGTTTATAACATTAAAAATTTGAGACTTCAATCTCAAGTGCTTGCTTCTATGTACAGAAGTTCCGTGTATATTTGAGTTCCCGGATTGTATTGCATGTTCAAGTCAGGCTGTAGAAAACCTGTGTTCTTTTAAAGAAAATACAAGAAACATTCAGTGGACTGTCTCTTGAGTATCACAATTTTCAAGGTTTTTATTTTAAAATTCTTTTTTTTAATGAATATTACTTTAAAACAAACCATTTAGCATTACCTAAGGCGAATACTACTTAGTTTTACCTTTAAGTCACCCAGTGGGATTTTTCTTGCACTGCCTGGGTGGAGAACAGACAACAAATGGTCAGTTATGCATGTCCTTCTGGTTGTATGTATTTCTGCACAGGCTTGTTACACATATTTCCAGCATATTTGCAAGAAAAAAGGTTATAATTTCTGCAGTCCACAGTTAAACTCTCATGTATGAAACAACTTTAAAAAGACAAAATTACAGAGGGAATGTTCTTTGTCAGTGTTCATTTTTCTTTCAGAGAAAAAGAGCCGGACAGCTATGAAAATGTATTTGTATTTCTTTGACTTATACCAAAAACTATCAGATCATTACAAAGAAAACTAATGCACATGTCATGTTTGGTAGGTCTTAAATTGTCTAACGTACTCTGACATCACTCAGTGAATTAAGGAATGTTTTCTATTGTAGGCCAAGGGTAAGGAAAGACAATGGCTGAGACACCAAGCTGTTGGAGAGTTAGATGATGCCAAAATCATTGATGGGCTGACAGGAGAAAAAGCCATATATAAACGCCGGGGAGAACATGAGCCACAGGTAAGTATCCAACAAGTAGTAAGGGAAGAGCTTATCCAGTTTGCTGATTTTATACTGGCTGTACAATAACTGTGTTTGGAATTTGAGTAAGTTATAGGGATGAGAAACTCAAAAGAATCATTTATGGCTCGGGAAGTCCCTGAGACAGAGGCAACCACAAGATAGAAATTTTGCTTCACCTCTTCTTATAGCCTTCCACATGTATTTCCTCTTGGCCACCCTCAGAGGGACGATGCTGATCTAGGCGGTGTTTTGTTTTGATCCAATGCAACAGTTTTTCTGTTCTTATTTTGTATTTCAATGAGCTGAAGGCGATTAGCAGAAAAGTTTGTCTAAGAAAAGGAAAATATTTTCTCACTAATTTATTTTTGTTAATAAATACCGTGATGCCCTATGAAGTTTAAAAAACAAAGTATTTTACAAATGTCTTCTCCTTATTCCATGATATGCAAAGAATTTCACAGATATATGGATTTACAAGAATAAAAGTGATAATGAGAAAAAAATGTGAGGAAAAGCCATTAAGATACAATAAAGTTGTCTGTACTATAGGTCCGTTGAGCCATTCCTTAGAAGACATTATGGTTAGGCCTATGTGAGTCAGCAACAGAGAAACCACTTGAATCAAACCAACAAAACCTGGCCAGAACTCGTGGGGCTAGTCCATAATATTTAACATTAATATTTAATGTCAGGTTGCAATTTTTAACTACACTAAGATTTTTTTTTTTTTTTTTTAAATAGCTGAGTACATCTTTTTGCATGTCAGCTGCCCCACATTCGATGAATCCCTGGTATTATTTTTTATGCTACTTGGTCCTGATGTCTGTCACTTTGAACAGTTTTATGGAACTTGGCACTGCCTCTGTGAAAGATCAATAATGGAACAGTGATTAGATCTTCATTTCTCATTTTTTTAAAATGTATTTACTCACTGTATCAGCCTTATACTTGAATCCAGACTCATCTCATCGCCACACTAAATTAAAACACCTCCTTCGAACGTACTGTGCCAAAAATTGCCTAAAACAGATGGGATTGTTTCAGGAAAACCAACTTGGTTTCAGCATCAGAATGAAGGAAACTAATAGTAATCAGAACAAGATTTCAAACATTTTTGGAATGTTTTTAACCTCAGCAGAGAAGTTTTACAGTCGTGTACCAGTCCGTGTTCGTACTGTAAGCCAAGGAAAAGCTATTTCCCTTATGAGCTGTGCAGAAAGAGCAATTTGAGAGCCAACTTTACTGAAATAAAATATTAAAAATCAAAACCGAGACAGAAAAAGTATTTTCCTGACAAGTATGTGTGGAATTTTATGAGGTATTTTGTTTCCAGTCATTGAAGGTGAGGAGAAAGAATTGAGGTGTCTGTCAAGTAACTGGTTTGAACCAGCTGGAAAAAAGGTTAAAATGGTTTTGTTCTTTTTTTAATAAATAATCAGTATTTGCTGGGTGGAAGTTTCTTGCTTCCAAAGTGTGTTGGGTTCTCTTTCTGTAATGTTTTATCATTACTGACATTTAGCTTTCCCGTTTATATTGGGTTTTTTTCTGCCTACGTTTCCCTGTCAGCCCGGGAGCCCCCAGCAGAAACCTAAACGCTTGCGGCTGGTGGTGGATGTTTCTGGTAGTATGTACCGCTTTAACGGGGTGGTATGGACGACTGGAACGCTCCATGGAGGCTGTCTGCATGGTCATGGAAGCTTTTGAGAATTATGAGCACAAATTCAAGGTAATTGCAGCTGTGCTGGAGCTCTGTGGTTATTGCACAGGCTATGTGGAGCAGTGGAAAAAGTGTTTCAGCAGTCAGTCTAGCCAAAAAACATTATTCATTCCTGCAAGGAAATAAATACATTAATCTATTTCTAGCATCCTGAAAAATAATACTGGTGAATGGCTAAGAAATGTTGTGTGCTTCAGCAAAGGAGAATTCGATCTAAGACTTTTTAAGACTTCGCTTTAGTGAGTTTTTGCTGCCTTTTTCTCGTATTTATCTATTTGTTTGTTTCCTTGAGCAGAAACACTCAAGCCTACAGAACGCAAGTAAATAGGAGCTTCAAGACATGCAAAGAGTAGTACTTTGTCGTGAGAAAAGACAAACTCTTTGTCCTTTACTTGCATTCGCTTCCAGTTACCTGAAAGCAAGAAAATAATTTCTTGCTACTGAAAGATACGAGGTTTCAAATGGTATTTAATGGTAGCCTGCAGAGGAAATGTAGATTTTATACCCTTTTTTGCCTCCCATAAGCCTAAACAAGGTCTAGGGTACGTTTCTTTAACCTTAAAAAAGACAGGAATGGCCAGTCTCAAGTTAACCCTGACAGACTCTGTGTTTAATGGAAGAATAAAGATGTACGAAGCCTTACTGAAGAACATCGCAAATGTAAGACCTGAAAATACATCTGAAACAAAATGCAAAATCTCTGAAACAAATTAATAGAAAGCTTAGTCCAGATCAATTCAGCCAGGTCTGTGTCATGTTGTTCCTCTGACCAACATGATCCTACAGTTTTCAGTTCCTCTGTAGAATTCCTGTACAAACCAGGCCACACGGAGGCATGTACTTCCAGAATGTCTTCACGCAGACTTCTGTTTGTCAGGGGAAAGACTATAAATGGAGACAGGCATTATGTTTTTTAGCCTATTTTCCTGAGGAAAGGAGGCACGTGCTACCATACTCTCTGGTAGAAATGCTCTCTACCCCTTGAACATGTTTAAACAGAACATGTTGCACAATTTCAAACAAATTCTGTTGTTTTTTTCCCAGTGATAAATTCCTGCAAATATTATGAAAATAGGCCAGGTAAAGATTGATGCTCTGTATTCCTGATGGAGAAAATGCTGTAACCATAAGCTTAGACCTTAGGCCAGAGAAGCCATGTGGGAACTCAACTGTAAATTAAGAAAATCATTGGAAACAAGAGGTTTATTGGTTCAACTGCTCACTGATAATAGAAAAGTTAATGACAAATATTAACAGGGGAAGTGTAATTGTACAACACAATTTGTGTAGCTTGGTAAATCAGGTATATCTGAGCAATATGCATCTTAGTATGGCCAAATGCAGGATCATCCACAAAGGAAAATGAAATAGAAGTAGTGGGCACAAGGTTAAATGTGATATATTGGGGTATAGTCAGCATGACTTTTATAAAGGGGTTTAATGTATTCTGAGGAGTCTCTATGTATATGACAAGTAAGGTGGTTGATAGAATCTCCTTAGCCAAAAGCATTTGACAAACTCCCTTCACTCGTGAAGAAATGACACCACTTTGCGGATACAAGGGAAAACTTTCAGATGAATGAACTACTGCTAAAATATAGAAAACAGACTAAGTGGTCATTTTTTAGAGTTAAGAAGTGAAGGAATACCACTGGTGGAACTGTGTTGGGGTTTGTGCCAGAGCCCATGTTGTTCTGCATATTCACAAGTGATCTGTTAAAGGAGATGGATAATGAGGTGACAAAAGTTGCTAGTTGTATGAAGTTATCTGGGAAAAAAAAAGGGAAATCCAGCTGCAAGAAGTTTGAGAAGGACCTGGTCTTAAATGGTGACTGGGAAATAGAATGGCAGATGTGTTCAGTGCTATTAAATACAAAGTGCTGCAGATGGAAGAAAACAATGCTGATTTTAACATGCAGTGAGGAAGTCTCAGCTATCTGTTAGTGCTCACTCTCAGCTATATATTAGTGCTCAACAATGAGATCTTGTAATTATGTTTTGTGGTTCTTTGGACGCTCAGTACCCACAGCTGTCAAAAAAGCTAATTGAGTGTTAGAAACTATTAGCAAAAGAACAGAGAATAAAGCAGAAGGCATCAGAATGTTGCTGATAGCCCATTCACATCAGGAGTAATGTGTGCAAGTTTGGTCCTCCATCTCACAAAAGGTACTTGTAGAGATGAAAGGAAGAGAAGGTGACAAAGATTACAGAGGGTATGGAAGCATCCCCATACAAGAAATGGCTAGGTAGGCAGGAACTGCTCAGTTTGGAGCTGTTAAAATCTTGAGTAAAATGGAAACCAGTGACCAGGGGACAGGTTTTCTTTCTATTCTACTGCAGCCGTTCTGCTCTTGTTATGAACAATGGATTATTTACATTTACCAACAGAGGACAGTGGCTTAGAAGGTGATGAAAAAAGATGTAGTGCGGTGGCAGATAACAGCTGTCCTTAATTTCCAGTGCAGCTCTATGGCTGAGAACCCAGACAAGACTCAGGTTCATGCAAAGGAATAACATGTAGAAGTAGACAGACAGCCCACTGTGCAGAATTAGTAAGATCAGTAAGAACTGTCTTCCGTTCTGCGATTTTAAAATTTATGTTTCGTTACCTTTCAAATCCATCTGTGTCTATTACAGAATATTATGTTTTGCTTGGCAATAGTTGCTATTGGCCAGCACAGAGATGTTTTGCCCCACACAGAGATGAAAGCCTGTATTTGGCCGAGCAAATAGCTCAAAGTGCAATTAGTTGTAGCACTAAACGCTTCTCTGTAACAACCGCTACCCATTTATAAAAACAAGTACACAAAATCCGTGAGCAGTTATTGGATGTGAACACTGCCACTCTGATGATATAAGACAGGAGTAGTAATGTTATCCTTACAATCTCTATGAGTCAAGAGAGCTGTAAGGCCAGGTTTATACTTAAAATAACAGTGATGAAGGAAGATGCTGGAAATTTTAGTGACATACCCAGGGGAAAGTCATCAGCTTCTACATCTGTTCAACTTCAATTGCCTCTAGGGTCTCTCCTCCATTTAAGGGCTCCTCCCATTGGATAGAGAGCTTGAGGCAGGGCAAGTAACAACCCTTGATTCAAAACGGCCAGATCCAGCAAGAACTTTGTCAACTTCAGAGCTGCTTTTGCCCAAGGGAAAAAAAGTATTTTCTTCCTCCACATCTCTCTGTGCTACCTCTTTGGGATTTGATTCATTCAATGCATAGTATCTACAAGGGTTAAACCAGAAATGACTAGGACTGCAAACAAGTGTGCCTTATGTATCACTGGCCACTGAAGTCATCCTCCAAATGAGCACAGACATTTATTAACTAGTCATGTTTGAACCATATTCTTAACATGATCCAAGAATAGGCTAAAGTATCTCTTATTAACCTGCATTACGCAGCCCTCTCATGTGAGAAATTTTCCATGCGTGTACTGATGGACTCTGAGTCATTCCTTTGATAAAAATAAATAGCATTTCTGAATCTCCAACTTGAAAATACAGATATTTTGTGTGTGTGGCATAACCTGGTATAGCAGTTGCCACACCTGCATGAATGCAGTCAATAACCAGAGCACACGCCAGTTCCTCTGTTTCTAACAAGTGTAATTAGGTCTTCAGAGAGTAAGAGAGCCAGTGATTGTTTTAAAATATCACTGACTCCAATCTGTAAAATACTGGCACTTCGCAAGATGCTTCTAATTTTTTCTCAGGACAAAGCTGAAATTTCGGTATGTCTGCAAAAAGAGCGTATACTTCTTATTTCTAAAAGAGGAACTGATTGAAAAAGAGAAAAAAACTGCAGATCACTTACTGCTCACTACACAGTTCTATGTTCTTTATGCTTTTTTTCTTTCTATTCCTTATCCTCCTTGCTTGGTTTATAAAAATAGACCTTTTTGACCTTCAGATGTGCCTGCTGTTATCTGTTCCTGTTGTAGCCCCATCTGCAAGGGTCACAGCAGCATGTGCTGCAAATTTGAGGGGTTTCTTGGACAACATGGTGTTGAACTGGGGGACCATCAGGCTTGTTGAGCAAAGCATTCAAAGAGGATTTACATAGTAAAGTTTCCTTCTGCTGCCTAACTGCAGTGCAAACTTTGGAAACCAATTCTCGGCCTTTGCTCCAGATCACTTCGTGCTGGTGCTTTCCTTCAGTTCTCTGCTAAATAAGGCTGTGAATTAATCAGATGGGCTTTTCCTTGGATGTTTTATCCTGCTAGCTGAGCTTTCCCCATGTGTGGTACCCCTTGGTATTGCTGGTGTTGTTGATTGACTGGTCTTTACAGCACTGAACACAGGTAAAGAATACTTTTCTCCATGCTTCTCACACAGAAGAGCTAAGTTCTGGTATGTGACTGTACCAAGCAGGTAACGAAGTTACCCTTCATAAAAAGTCAGATGAGTGCCAGCAGGTGTTTGTCAGCTTTTCCTGCTTGCGTAGGACAACCTGTCTGCTTCCATTTCCCATAGGAGCATGGCAGTGAATCAGTCCTTGTCGAGGGAGAAATGGAGGCCTCATCCCACAGTCAGGAAATCCATTTAAATTAACAGCCATGTTTCAAAGCTCTCCTCCAATGTCATCTCATCCACACTTCCTCTGGAGTGCTTTAGTAAAGAGTGAGAGTGACTGACATAATAGAAGCCACATTCTCAGTCTTACCCTAATAATGGAAGTTAAATATGTCCCTACCAATGCCCCTTGGCCCCTTTAAGTGTGTGATGCATCACTTACTTACACATTTAAGTTATAATAAGCAAGTTATTTTGCAGGATTAAAGTTCTTACATCTTTTGTACATCTCATTTTAGGTGCCAGTTATTTGAAAGTTGTACAGAAGGGCAGTTAGTTCTTTGTTTTATCTGAGGTAGTCTGTCACACAAAGCAAAGGGCTTTCATATCATCCCTAATTACCATAATTTGCACACATGATGTCAGGTTTAGGAGGCATGTCCAGCAAATTATCCAACAGCAATTTTATGAAGCCTTTAAAATATTGTAAGTGGCTCAATAAATGGCATGTTATGTAACTGGTACGAAAAGCCTGATTGGTTATTTATAGCTATATTAAAGGGATATTGCAAATTCTATATGCCCATTTCAGGCATTCCCCATTTGTAAAATTACTATGGAGGCAGCACTATTCATTCAGGAAAAGAAGAAAAGTTTGACATGCTTGGCAGAATAGTTTATTTTAAATAATAAACAAAGGTTTTAAATAAATTCAGAAAAGAAGAACGTTCAGTGTTTGTCCAAAGACGAGGATGAATTTACAGAGATCTCGCCCTCCAGCAGAGGCCTGTCTAATTCACACTCCCTTTTACATTCAGCATGCATCGTCTTTCAGCTTTTTAAATGCCTTCAGAAATTAAACCTTTTGGCATGGCAGCTGCAGAAGACAAAGTCTTCCATTTTACCCATTTTAGGCAGCAGCAACCATCCATTCAGTGCAAATGTGACAGTGGAATAGGGATGTCTAAACCTGTAAGGAAAGAAACCAACAAAATGATGCTATTTCAAGAGACGTGTTTACATATTGTGTACTCACAGCTCTGAATAGAGCCATTCTTGTCTCAGCGTACCTGAGGCTATTGGAAATGAGCCACCGTGTACAACAATAATACATTAATTTAATCAAGCTGCAGTATAGCAAACATGTATTTTGCTGCTGGATTTGTCCTGATAGTCTATGATTGCAATCTTTTTTTTTTGTAAACAAAACAGAAGTCAGTTTCCAGTAAGATCGTATCGCAACTCTTCTCTCACTTGTAACTCCATCCACATAAATTCTCCTAGGAATTTATGAGACAAATGCATCGAATCCTTGCTTCTCAGAGCCCTTTCTCTGTGCTTGTCTTTAGCTACTGCAAAGGTAGGACACTGGTTTTGACAAAGCATGTGTGTGCCAGTGCCTGTGGGGGTTCCCAGCTGGCCAGGGCTGTGGAGCTGTCTGCACCTTTTTCTTTAAAATGAGTGCACCAAGATAACATCGAATCACTAAGGTTTCATCTTACTAGAACATAAATCAGGAGGAGGTAATAATTACTGAAAAAAAACCTGGATGAGATTTAAATCCTCCTTCTTGCCCTTGCAGAGTGGGCTGCTTCACTCCATTTTACTCCTGTCCCAAACTCTGTATTCCTAGATCAGAGTAGACTCCATGTACTCCCCTGAGCAAACATCTCCCTCCTGTAACCTCTAAAGCTTGGCTGTGAGCCTGCTCCCATCCCTCCCTCTCAAGGAGGGTCTCTCAGGCTGCAGTCCTATGCTGACCGAGGCAAGCCAAGTCAGTGCTGCTACGCTCTCATCCTCTTCTTCACAAGTACTCATCCAGCCTCGCAGTTGGGGAGCTAAGCTGTCCAAAAGCAACAAGCTCACACTTGTTAGGTTTGGCTACTCCTGGTCCTTGACTTGACTTTCAGGGGGATCCGAAGACCAGCACATGAGGGTTGGTGACCACAGTACTTCTTCTCCCCAGCACATCTGGATCTCACCTTGCTTTTTGGGAGGCTCTACTTGGCCCAGAATGCAGCAGTGAGGACAAAGCAAACAGCCACTTCTTCCCTACTGCCTCACCACCCTTTTTTAATCACAAATAGCATAGTAAACTGTCAGCAAAGGATCAGATAACATCTGTTAAAATAAGTCTACATACACAGACACACGCATGGGCACACACGGAGAATAATCAGCAGCTAGCCAAGGAGGAAGCAGACAGGACATGGTGTTCCCAGGTGAACGCCTTTTCAGGTCATTTCAGCTCCACCTTGCCGTACCTGGGTTTGTATGTTCCTGCCTCGTTGCAAGAATGTGGAGGGGCCCCAGTCGTAGAGTTAAGCCCTGGTGTTTCATCTAGGAGCTACAGCAGTTCCTGTTACACGGACTCACACTGAGTTTAATCCCAGCCTTTTTGAGATGAAAGGTTGGTCTCTTATTAGTGTGTGCCAAGAACCGAAATGATCGTCCCATATAGCAAAGTTTGGCCAATTCCCATGAACTCAGTATGGCAGAGCTGATACCAGGAAACCCAGCAGGAGAGGTCCATGAGGGGCTGGGAAGGAGCTTGTTACGAAGGAATCAGCCTTCTTTGTAAAATGATTCAGAGAATCATTTTGTAAGAATGACAGCATTTTGCTTTAGGTAATTTTAGGTTGTTGATTTGAAAGTGATATCGATACAAAACTGCTCAGCAAAGGACATACAGGGTTTCATAATTAAGAGCCTACCCTGAAGATCTGTGGACATTTCTGACGTTACATAAGAACCACATTAGCACTGTGTATTTTCCACTCCATTAAACCACTGCTTTATTTAGTCCTCTGATTTGAATAATCTCTAGTTTTTAAAACAATACATGTGCACACTCTGTTTGTGTGTGGTTCTCATTCTGGATTTTTTCCTGTATTAATTCAGAATTATGCTGAATGTAAAATCAATATTATTCTCAAAATTTGTGTATTTTCATTTGCTGTGTCTTTTCTCCAGGAAGGATAACACTTTGAGAAAGTCAGAAAGACCAGCTAAATATTCATCAGGAAAGAGAGAGTCTGAAGCATTGCTGATGATAAAAATCAGGTTTAAAGAGGAAGCATGTGTCAAACTGGAAGCTTTACATGAGGCTGGGTAGCAAATACTTGAAAGGGAAGACCTGAGAAGAACAGGAATGGGGAAAGCCAATACAGCAGAAAGAAATGGAATTGCATAGGGACGAGATTATATAAAGATTTCCTAGGGGAAGGAAGTCTGGTTTATGTGAGGCTGTCATAAAATGGTCTGAACCTTGGGTGAAATAATCTATAGTATGTGGCATGTCTGCTGTTTCGCAGAGGGAGGTGTCCCCTTTAAAGTGTGTTCAGCTGCTATAGCTTTCTTTTACTCTTGGTATATTTTTATATTTCCATTAAATTTGTATTTATATATTTCTATTAAATTATATTAAATATTATTTAAATTATATAACATATTATAATAAATTATATAATTCTTAATTTTTTATATTTATATTAAATTAGTGATATGGAAATAAATAAAAAGAGCTTTGTCAATAAAGAATGCCATTTATTCAGTGTCCAGGACCTGACTTACACCAAATAAAGTGGTCTTCAATAGAAGAAAAAAGACAGAAATCTCTGAGGAATAGACCTGCCTTTGACCAAATGATTCTGTGGGAGTTAGGGATGGTGAACCCAGCAGGGATCTGTAGGCAGCACTTGAATAAAAGATAACAGAAAGGCAAAGTAATACTGCACAAGGGCTCCCTGTCAACTAAAGACAACTCTGTGCCAGCTAGTCGGGGGCAATAGAGGCATGTTCACATTGAGGGATTGCCAGCTCAGGTCTCTCCAGGCTCGGGATCAGTGCACTGTGCTCTATTACTTGGTGTAGACAGCTCTTAAATCCACTTTTGTCCTGCTCATGAATTCTCCCTGGGGTGACTGCCATGTCCACCACATAAAGGACAGGTCAGGACCTTGCCATAACTCAGCTTGTTTTGGTTTTCATGTAATGACAATAAAACTCTCACATAAAACAAAGGCCTTCCAATACTGCATTATTTGTTCAACAAGATATTTGAACTATTACAGCTCTTCGTGTCATTTTTGCAGCATCTTTCACTGGAGAATGATGTGCACACCACCTCCTTTGAAAACAGAGGCTCTTGGAATTCACTTCTCTACATGCTTTCAGCAATGACTTTGATCTGTATGCACAAGAATGAGGAGTGCTGATTTGCAAAAAGGCGGCTTGTAATAGGTTTTTTTCAGAGCAGAGTGAGGTCACAAAAAAGATCCATCAAATAGGGAAGCTAGTCTCAAACAATGCACTTCTTGTTTGTCAGACTCAGAGGGTGAAAATGCTGCTTTAAAAAAATACACAAACAATGTGAGAGGGCAAGGTCTTGATGTTATGCATCACCGCTCTGCAACTGGGGAGATGATGTGAAAAACAGACATGGAAATAAGTAACAGTTCTTTAATTTCACTATTTAGCAATTTTTTCCATGTTTTCATGTTGACGAGAAATTGCAGCTAGTTCCCTTAAGCAGCTCATAAACAGAAGCAGGGAACAGCGTTGGGTTTTCTTGCTGAAAGCAAATTGCCTTTGATCTGTCTTGTGTCATTATGACCCAAGGGCCATTCGTGACTAACAGATGACTGATGAAGTTTCTTTCTTGCAGTACGATATCGTTGGACATTCAGGAGATGGCTTTGACATCACCTTGGTTGGGAGTGACAAAGTTCCCAAGAACAATAAGCAAAGATTAGAGATTCTTAAGGTAAATCTTACTGATAAGTGACGCTGGATAACTAACAATTTTATGACTGCAAAGATAAAATTGTAGGTGGATCACAGAATGCAAACATAAGGAGAGTAAAATAAAAGAAAGACAAGAAAGCAAAATCTGTGTATTTGCATAAAATTGAAACAGGACCTTTCGGAAACATGGCAGAAAACAATTATGCCAAAACGGTAGGAGCTGGACATGCCTTTTTCTGGACTGCTGTGTCGTAAACATGCCATTTTGACTACCTGTCAATGGATATAGGAAGTTCCAAGCATGATACAGTGATATAGATAGCTCTACCTAAATCATGTGGGGTTATTATTAATGCATAAGTGACTAATTTAAACTGTAGAGGCATCCCACGTCAGTGATGTAGCCTGGTGCTTTTCAGAATTTATGTGTCACAGTAGCAGTGGGAAAATGTGTCAATGCTACATTGAAAACATGTTAAAATCACAGTTGAAAGCGAGTGTTATTCACCAAGATTTATTTTCCTGTAATAGCATGAAGAAATATTCAGTATATTTTAGGATTTACCTGGTTAGAGCTTGGTGGGTTAGAATTTTTTCCTCCCAAAAGTATTTTTAGAAGATCAGCAGCTACTTGGGTTAGAAGGATTGGATTTTCTAATGTCAAAAATCATTCCCTTCTGCACAGGAAAGAGCTTATCAATAAAAATGGTCTATTTATTTCATAAAAGCTCAAACAAAATGTTTCAAACATTTTAAAACCTAACTGCCACTGTCAGGAGTCAGGTTAATAATAACTGTGATTAATAATAATATATATTAATATAATAATCTAGGGTTGGAGGTCTAGTGCAAGTAATAAGCAAGCAGGATCTGGTCACTGCATTAGGAAACTGAGCTCTGTTTTCTTCCTTAAGTACACTGTCCACATTCTGAGGATCCCCTAATATAGCATAACTGAATATTTACTCCCTCCTGTGCCAGCTGAGATGAATGTTATTCCTAAAGTCATCTGACATATTCCACTTGGTTGTGCTGTGCACACAGATCATGCATGCCCATGCTCAGTTCTGCATGAGTGGAGATCATACCTTGGAAGGGACAGAGCACGCCATTCGTGAAATCGCCAAGGAAGAGGCTGATGAGTATTTTGTTATTGTCTTGAGTGATGCAAATCTCGAGCGATACGGTATTCAGCCATCAAGATTTGCCCAGGTCTTGACCACCAATGCTCAAGTCAATGCTTTTGCCATATTTATAGGATCCTTAGGAGACCAGGCAGATAGGTAAGTTTGTTTTTATGCCTAATACAACTTTCTTTGTTTCCATCCATCATATATCTAAGCTGTGCTCTTATTGCAGTGAAGTTGGGCGTAGTTGCCCATGCTGGTGTTCTGCGCCAAGGTTTTGATCACAGTATCGCAAAATCACAGAATGGTTTGGGTTGGAAGGGACCTTTAAAGATCACCTTGTCCAGCCTCGCTGACCCTGTCAGGAAGACCTTTCACTAGATGAGGTTGCTCAAAGCCCCATCTGACCTGACAGAGTCAGACATCCCTTACAGCCAGCTGGTTCAGAGCATTCTACATATCCAAAGGGAGCACCTGAAGCTGTCCTCCCACTGGAGGATGCGCACTATCCCCATACCTAATATCCCTACGTAATCGTGACGGAGACACGGTGCCTTTGCCATGGCCCAGTATGTGGTTGAACGTGTGTAGGCCTAAGAAAAGAGATCAAAGCAAGAGAAGCTGGAGTTTAATGGTCTTCAAAACTGCCAAAAAATTTGACTCGGATACTCCCCTTGTGTTAGAGACATAAATTCTTTGGAGAGACTGAGCCAATATGCCTATTTTTGTTGCTGCTACATAATTTCGCTTTAAATTGCTTGGGCACAAGGGAAGAGAAGGAAATTTTGTCCCAGGTGTCTCTCTGTTCCTCATCCACTGAGGACCAGTACATGCAGCAAAAAGCTGCATATATCCACAATGCAGCAAAAAGCTGCTGTATAGCCACAAATATCAACAGTGCCTTTTCTGCTTCTGTTCAAGTCTTCAAGTAGAGCAGAAGGAGGGCGGCCCAAAGGGAATTTGCCCTCGGTGCATAGTTTTAGTTAGAAAAGGGTTGAAGGATACAGCTGCACAGCCACCATTAGTCGTGTCTGCAGGTCTGTACATCCGAGCTGCGTTTTGCCTGAAAAGAGAATCTATTCTGAAAGATTATAATTACAGAAAATCCTTTTACTTCTGCTAGGAATTAAAAAAAAAAAACAAAACCAAAACATATCCTGCTGTGTAAGAGGAGATCTTGTAATTGCCTAGTTCAGTGGGTATGGGAAATGCACACAATGCTGTCACTGAAATGCATTTCTATGTACGTGGAAGTGCAGAATTAGACAAAGCCTTCCTGTATCTGCTGTTGGGGGAGGAGAAGGGAATTCTCTGTTGCAGCTTTTTTTAAAAACTCGCTTTAAAAGTGAGACTTAATTTAGCATTAGAGAAATGGTGTGGGCCGTAAACTCCTTTAAAAAGCAGAGAAAAAATAATGCCAAGCCTGCTGACTGGGTATGAGGGAAGATGGGGTTTGTAATGTGCATCTTGTTTAACTTTGTAAAGGCTAAAATGTATCAGGGTAATATTGGCAGAAAAATATCCTTCTGTCTAATCCACTGGTGTCTCAAAGAGAAAATACAAAGAGCACGTTTAGAATCACTGGAGGTGTTGAACTGAAAGAGCTGTGTGTTCATGGTAGTGTATTAAAAGTAAGTAAATAGCTTCATTTCCAGAGTAAATCTCTAGCTGCCCTCAGAAAAGCAGTTGTGGTAATACCTTGTGGGGTCACTGGTACCTTGATCAAAACGGAGTTTTTGCATGTCAGAAAGAGGATGTGAATAGAATGCTTTGGAAACACTCTTGATTGTCTTGCTGAAAGGACTTCTGTGACTTAGCTGCTCTCAGTGTTTTCTCCCACTGCCACTTTCCCAAGCCTTTAATTGCATCTTGACAGCGAGGTGATCGGCATAGATTGGGAAGGTATTCAAAAGGAAAAAAACAGCCCTTCTTAAGGAACCCTGGCTTGTGGTAGGGAAGATAATTTGAAATGGTAATTGTTTCTTGTCGCTCATTCTGTTCCTTAGGCTGCAGAGGACACTACCAGCAGGTCGGTCTTTTATTGCCATGGATACCAAAGAGATCCCCCAGATTTTACAGCAGATCTTCACATCTACCATGCTGTCAAGTGCCTAAGCATCAGTGATGTCTCGGTGTGTGAATTTGAAGAAGAAACCCACTCCCACTGGAGATACGAATCCTAAAGCTGAGGATAAACGTAGTTATTAATAAAATGCCTACTGTTCTCTAAACAGCAAAGCAACCCAAATCAGCATGACAGCCAGGCTGTAAAATTTCACCCCAAATCTCTCAACTGACTTAACACATTCAAAGAATTGCAGCGGGGCAAAGGTAAATCGCAGGATGGCAATGGGGCAAATGTTTTTCCGGAAGGACCATGTATAAATAGAGGACAGTTTGTGATCATTCCTCTGCCTGTCGTGTTGCCAACGCTACGGTATCACCTCACCCTGTTTTATTAAACACAGTTTGCTGGGGTTGGATAATATTATGCAAGGCAGAGCCAGGCAATCTGTTTCAGTGTTTTGTGTGCATATGTTTGAATGGGTAGTTAACTCCGTCTCTGATTTAAACGGGACTGCTCTTGTCAGGCAGGAAAGCCTTCCTTCCTCTGCTGTTGCTTTTTTGTCCCGACTGGCATGAGGCTTCACTGCTGGATGCTGGAAACAATGGAGCTGTTTGGAAACACTGACTGTCGCGTGTAAACATTCATTATCTGATCAGGCATGGTGCTCAGAGTTGTCCAATCTAGAGAAAGTGGCTGTTAAGAAAAAAAACAAAACAAAAATAGATCAGTTCAGTTCTGCCTATGAAAAGTAAGGGGAAGGGTCAAAATGGTCTTAAGAACTCAACAGCCAGTGTTTCCAGGGAGGGAACTACTGCCACATCTCCCTTGCATGACTGATGATGCTGTCCTGTTGCACTGTTGCCCAGAAACCCTGGGATGGCCTCAATATGTGGAGGTGCCTTTCTGGTCATGAGACAAAATTGCTAATGCTTTGCTGGAGCTCCTTCATGATCTGTTTTGCTTGGGTCTTTTGAAGATGAAACTGGAGGAGAGACTCAGCATGAGAAAATAAGTTCTTTTTTATAAAAGATGAGGAAAAATTTCTATTTTTATTTTAGCAAGATATCGGTGTTGGGGTCTATTTAATATCCAGGATGGTTATAAAGACTTATTTTATAATTCAATTGGCCAGTGTCCCATGAGACAATAATTCCTCTTTATCTACTAAAGAATAGAGAACTTGTAGTGCATCAGGAACACTGGAATACTTGATGAATTGAATGTATGATTTAATTAAGCTGTGCATCATCACTGATACTCTGCTGATATTAATTTCAGTACAATTGAGTAGAAAAAAAGTCAAGGGAGAATACTTATAAAAATCTGAAGAAGGAATTGCAATTCTGCAGTTCTAATATTTCTCTTAATCCTGCAGTTGCTCAAACTGCTCTGTGAGCATTATATTTGGAGGGGAGGGGAAAAATTCATTTGATCATGTTAAACACAACCATTGGTGTTTTAAAATGTCCAGTTTTTAGTGGTCATTCTCTCTGCTCCATCAGTCCTGCAGCAAAAACCTTTACCAGAGCATCAAAAACATCCCATGTTCAGGATATGTTTCAAAGCCTGACCAGCTTTGAAACTCTTCATGGCAAGAGAAGACGGAAGACGTTTTTCAAAGGCTTGTTAGCACTGTTATGATAACTATATACATGAAAACAAAGAGGTTGAAGATGCAATTCCTGTTTGGAGAGAAGGAAATTGGGAGGAGAAGGTTGAGATTGTTATCCCTGGCTGGGACAAATGCATGTACACGCCCATACACACAGATGCAGCTACTAAGGGGAAGTACGCTTCAAAATAGAAATATCTTGGTCCTGTAAACATCTGATGAGATAGATCCTAAATGCAGTAAGGAATTGGCATTTTAATGAGTCAGTTAGTAAATGCATTTTTACATGGAAATTCCTTCAGCAGCTCTGGTTTTATTGCTAGCACTACTTCAGAAAAGAAGCATTTTATTACAGTTAATTAGCAAATGTACTGTGCACTTTCTAGATGACTTGAGTGGATAATCTTTCTCACCTCAGATTTACATGCAGTGTAGTACTTTTATCTTAAAAAATAGCATTATTTAAGGGAAACTCTAAGGTAAATGCAATTTTAAACCGTTTGTTTGATTATCCTTCTAAATTATATTTCATGTCATGCTATTTAAAGTTACCTTTCTGTAGTTTTAATCTTTGTTTCAGGAGTTGTCTGTTGTGTTTCAGTTCACATTTCACAGACCCACAGGATATGGCCATCTCTGGGGCCAGGCCAAGCCAGGGGGTGGCTGGGAGAGGGTTGAAGCAGTCCACAGTAGATTTTAAGAGAAAGGGAGAAGAAATTTTTTTTTTTTTTTTTTTTTTTTTTAGTTCAGTAGGGGCTTTGGATTTTGCTTCAGGCAACACTTCATTGCATATTTGGCCTGACAGCATCTCTCTAAATTGTAACAATTCAGGGCAAAATTTTCCCCGGCCATGCAACTCTCACCTGCTTTCATGCCCGTTGCCACCCCAGGGAAATCAAAGCAGCAGCTGCACTTTTGCATGTCTCGCACGGACTGGCAGTGTTATTTCACTGCTCAGAAATTCAGCAAACACTCTTCTCTTTCCTATCCCTAGGACTTGGAGAGCTTCTTAATATGCATTTATTTTAAGTTAGCAAAATGCTTAAGAGTAACGCGGCTTGGTTTAACTAACAGCAGCACCAGTGGCTCCTCTTGTTGCAATGCACGCACCAGCGCTTTGTGTCACTCGCTCCCTCTGAAAGCGTGTTAAGGTGGTTTTCATCCCTTCTCACGGTTTGTTAAGGCACTCTGGTGCTCATTGGTTTTTATGAAGAGGCACTGTTTCGCCGGATGAATAGAGCCACCAGTTGGAGCGGGTCCTGACCTGTCGCTAATACTTTAATAGCATTAGTCACATCAGCAGTATCCATTTTAACTACTTCTTACATTGCGGATTTTGGTCTAGTTCTGTTTATATATATATAATATGTTCACACTCACTAGCCAGCCAGTAACAGTATGTTCGAAATTGCAAGACATAAGCTGCTTCGTGAAACTACGTGTAAAAGCGATGGGTCGGCATGAAGGAGAGTTAGGAGGGACTCGTCACCTTTCACTCTAGCACTCTTTTTTTTTCACTACTTCCCTTTACTGACACTAGGTGTCAAACATGATTGCGAATGTCGTGCTAGAGATTATCCATTAAGACTAACGATCCACATCGCTGACCAATATATATCGATGTAATATTTGAGCAAACAAGCATACAACAGGAGATTTGCCCATATGGGCAAAATCAAACTGAAAGAAGAACCCTGATGCCTAGTTGAGAGTACAGGTAAGAGGTGCAAGAATACCAGAAGTTTTCTTTATCTATACAGTTAAGATTTCTTAAAAAAAATATTACAAAATAAGGATTAAATAATTTGGACAGTTAATTAAAAAAACAAGCAGTTGTGCTGTGTGGGCTACTGCACATAATCGTGTTTATTAATAAATAACATTCCTATAAAAATGAGAATGTTCAAGATATTTATTGAGAAATAAAAATACAGTTCCAAACTATGTATCGAACCCAGAAAGCTGATTTGAAAATATAACTGTCATACAGAACCTCTGTATTAGAAGAGGTTCAGGTTTTAGTTAGTGCTTTAAATGCTACAGGTTTAGTGAAAATAGATAAAGTTCTTCACTTTGTCTGCTGTAAATATAATGGAAGTTGTTCATCTCCTAGAAGATTCTGCTTCCGGAGCAATCGTCTATTTTGGCCGCATCTTAAAAAAAAAAAACCAAAACAAAACAACTTGCATTTTTATCATTTACTCTTCTTTCTGCCACCATCTGGGGAGAGCAAACATGTTCTCCTGTCCTGACACTGAACCTTTTAGAAAAGCAGGTCAACATTTCTCCCTCTCACCCCTGAGTACGCTGTACAGTAACAGCACTCACACATGGAAGCATCTTACGTGTCCATTACGTGTGGAAGACATTTCATCCAGCGTAATACATGCCCAGTAATCCCTGAACATCACATGAGGTTACAGTCTTCAACCCTGGATTGGTGCTCTGGGTGCTGTAGTTAGCGAAAGCTAGATACTGATGCTCAAAGCATTTGAGCTTTTTGGAATAGAATAGGAAAGTCCAGACCCTCCCATATCATTTGAATTAAAATGCCTCCCACACCATATGGGACTATGCTATTAGGGATATTTTTTCCAAGGCTATTCTTAGTGTAGCTGCTTGATGTGACCATGGTCTTTACTGGGAATGTTGGTGATCTCGTGACTCAAAAATGTGTGATTGTTTACAACAGTTTGTAGCAGAGAAGGCACAGTTCAGCTCACAGAGCAGGATTGAGATGCTGCCCATCCTGGCCAAGACCTGCAGTGGGGACCCTGCAACATAAACCCATCTTCACACAGTGTGGGTAGGCTCAGAGGCAGATCGCTGCTTCTGAAGTCAGCACCACGTTGGAGCCATTATGGTCCCATTGGCTTCAGCCCTTCAACTCTGTGCTTAATCATTCTCATCAGTAGCAGGCAGAAAATAAACTCCTTCCCTACCCCAGGCACATGTTCAGGAGTAGGGAATTGAGGCTTGTTAACATCATCAGACAAGCAGTGGCATTGGTACAGGACTGAAACATGTGTGTTCCCTGAATACTAATTCTGTGAGCTTTTTTCCTTTTTAAATGCATCCAAGTTAGTTTCTTCTAGCACAAGCCAAAATTTAAAGTCCCTGGAACCTCTTACTGAGGGTGGAAACTTTCACTGAGCACCTGTGAACTAAATACATCTCACAAGTATGAGGGGGGAAAAGTCCTTTTTATTCAGGACTTGATACAAAACTCATTCTTAGCAACAGCCTTTTCCATTCAAATCATTAAATCAGTTTTTTATGTTAACTTCTCTGGCCAGGCTCTCTGAGTAAGATGACAATATTACATGCAGACAGTGGTTTGGAAAATGTCCAAAAACCAGCATTACTTGGTTGGGGAAATGTGTTATATGGAAGAGTGATATGAGGAACGGTGTCCCTGATATTTTTGCTGTCGTCATGACTAAATCATGCTCCGTGCCATCTGTACCAGCATCTGCATTTGAGTTTGGATTCGTTTGACATCCGTAAGGCCACCTACTATAGTTTCCAAATCGAGAATTATAAATAAGTTGGGGTTTTTTAAATTAATACAATTGAATAGTGGTAGGGATGCTCCTATGCCACTATTTACAGAGAAGCATTGTAGCGAGTAACATGCTTCCCTGTTGGCACAGTGCTGCCCACCTTGTCGCTGTCCTAAAAATATTTGGTGGTAGCATAGAAGCAACCTTAGCATTGCCTCATCTCCTCCTGCTGCTCAGGCAGTACAGGGAAAGGAAGTGCAGGGACAGATTCAGCAGGGGAAAGGTGTCTCCACTGGCCCATGCAGCTCATGCTCCTTCATCCAGGACAGTGATCCTGCCAGCTGCTCCTCTCCTGCTCCTTCCTTTCCCCCAGCTGGGGGTCATGTCCACCCAGGACTCTGCCAGTCTAATTCAGTGCTTCTGGCTCATGCGAGAGCCAAAGTCCATTTTAATTAAAAGTTTGCAAGCTCTGCATTTGGCAGCAGAAAATGTGGTGGCAATTCGATGCACCAAAATGACAATATATTTTTCTCCTTTCAAATTGTTTGCAACTGCTCTGCTGGTCCCTCCCACACCCTGCTGTCTCCAACCTCTTTGGTGTTCCTCACCTTTCAGAGGGTGAATAGGGAATGCTGGAACTCCATGTCCTCTACTGTTACAGTGAGGGCAAGAAGTCATATAATGTGCCCAAAATGAGCAAAATCATACTAGAGATACAGCTGCCGTAGTCCTCCTCACCCCCTCGATTTTCTTACACAATCCACTTTCGATGTGACACGGTTCCAAGAGAGCAAGCCAGATATAAGAGGGAAAACAAGACCTTATGTTCACCAGTATATTTACTATAAGACCCTGGCTTAAAGACCTTATATATGTTTAAGCACAGACTTAATTGTCCAAGGGCTGAGCACACAGGCAGCCAAAGACTGGCAAGCATGCCCATGGTAGGGAGGCATGCCAAGCTAGCTGTCAGCTGACATCTGAGGGCAGCAATCGACGTAGGAAGAGCAAACACCAAAAGAACCTCGCAGTTCATGCTCACTCGGAGCTGTGCTGACCTGGTGCACGTTGAGCTGCAGTGTGGCAGCTGCTTCCTGTGGCATCACCAACTTCTCCTCTGATGTTATCTTCTCATTTGAGGAGGACAGAGATCATTTCCTGCTCCTGCTAATGTAGCTTGTGACAGGGAGTAACACCAATTCACTGAGATTTCACAAATTTGCTGCGAAGGTCATAGCTGAGCAATGAACAGGCACAGACTGATGGGGCAGTGAAGCCGTGGGCGGTGACTGTAAATGCCACTGAGAGATTTTTTAAGAAGTCACCTTATTCTCCCTTATTATTATTTTTAAGCCACCTCATCTGCCATTTCACTCAAGGTCTCCATACCCATGAAACAGCAGGTTTTGCTCTTTGTAACGGTGCATTTAAGAACTTGAAGCTCTCCTCTCCTTCAATGCCAGCTCAGAAAAATCTCTCATCACTCTCCCAAATCACTCCTCTCTCTACTGCAGATAGCCTCAGCAGACCAAGGAGCCTCTGCAGGGTCTGGTCTTTTGCAGGCAGGACAGGTTGGAAGCAGAAGATGTCAAAGTACTCAAGAAACCCACACCACAACAATAAGGAGCCAAGCCCTGAAGTGCAGTGTGCATATACCCAAACACCGGTCAGCGTTAATGCTGCTCACGCACTGGATGCTGGGAAGTAAAAATCCTTTTTTTTCTCAGGTTTTTAGCATGTGATATTATAGCTCTGAACTCATTAGTAAGTTTTGTAATGCACCGAAAGCATAGACCATCCGTTCTCCGCTGCTTTTTAATTCATCAAATGTGAATTTTTATCTACATGCAAATGAGTAGATAAATTATTCAGAGAAGAACTTGGCCAAAAGCCAAGTTATCATTTAAAACTAGTATCTTATGATGTCATTAATCCAATACTTGGAATCACAAAATATAATCGAAACATCTCTATAAATGCAGCTCAGTGATTTACAAAGCAGCTGAAAGATTCTGGTGCTTTAACTTGTCAAAAGCAGCTTAAAGCCTATTAGGGTTTTCTTTTCTCCCGCCCTTTCTCTTTAGTGCACCGTCTAAGGTGGCTCAGGATTGATATGCAGATGGACAGTTACTTTATACACAGGTTAAATCTCAGGAATCAGTATGTGCAAGTCCCCTAAATGAGACTCCCTGTTCCTTTCACAGCATGATCCAGATGGTCTGGCTAAAAGATTTTACAAGCGATTTGCTAAAGCAAGCCAGTAATGTACGCTAAGCATCTGCAGCGAGTCGCTACTTTAACACCTAAGCATGACCCTTATAACGAACAATCATGTGAGCCTTTGAGATGTTTTTTGCATACTCCACACAGCACATCTGTGATAAAATCCGTTACAGAAATTGTAGTCAGCTTGTGGTTTTTAGAAGCTTCCTACTTCTCTAGCACTGGTGTGCACTCTCGTTAATGTGCCCCAGTAACAGGATTTGCAGGGTGAAAAGTAAGGAAGCAACTATTCTCAAAAAAAAAAACCAAAACCAAAAAGCCAAAAGATCCTTCCCTCCACCACCACCAGAAATGATGGAGAGGAAAGAGGGAAAGCAGGAAAGAAGCACTCATCTTGCTAAAATAAATGAGAGCAGAAGTAGATGAAAGAGGACTGGTTAGAAAGAGGTGGGAAACAAGCCAAAGCCAAGCTGAGGCAAGAAAAAGCAAGTGGCTAAGAATAAGTGTGCCTGGGCACAGAATGAGACAGAAGAGGCCTGAAAGAGCTCTCTTCCATCTCCACTTAATCCTCGAGTGCTGTGGAGAGTGGCTCTGAGTAGGTGTTGGACTCTAGACTTGGCATCTCCTCATCCCACCCAGCAGCTCTTCCCTAGCCGCCCTCACCCTTCAGAGCCAGAGCTTTGCAGGGCAGCGTCTTCCTCTGCTTTCAGCCAAAACCTGCTCTGCGCATCCTCCAGAAACCAAACGCACCTCTTCAGAGGGCCTGGGGCATCCTGCCTGTCACCTCACAGCCTGCAAAGCCCAATCTATCTCGAGATGGTGGCAGACAGCAAACCAAAATGTCACGAAGCTTTTTCTGTTATCCTGAAGGAGTCTGAAAGCAGCATTATTTAACTCAACCGGCTGCTCTTAACAAAAGGCACATTGTTTCTCTGGGTGATTTCTTCTAGGAAAAGCATGTGCATGAATGTGGGAAACTCAGGGAATTGTGAAGTTGTGAATGCAGTGCATGTCAAAAAAAAAAAAAAAAAAGCAGTGAATGTCAAAATTATCCATTTTTCCTCAAAACAGCAATCCAACACTTCATGGGTTTAAAAAACAAACAAACAAAAAATCAACCCCCTTTGAATTGCTCAAGTTTCACACTCCATCCAAAACTAGGTGTCTTTTGCTCGGCCCTTACATTTTTCTAACCTCCAGAGCTTTGGGTGGACTGGACCCACTCTGTAAGGGACCAGTCCCCAGGCCTGAATCTCTACTTACCTCCAGGCAGCGGTACTCGTTGCTGCCAGCTTTCCACCCAGCTAACGTGCTGAACCAACCATGTACCCAACTAGTGATGTAGCCACTAACACTGTCCTCCACTGCTTTGGGGTATAGCTAAGGTCATACACCCTCTCGTATCTCCATCATCTTGAGTAGGATCACTGCAAGTGGGGAGGGTTCACTGGTTTTACCCTTGTTATCTGGGATATTTTCTTGTGAATGCTACTCAGCCAGCCTTGTCCACACTGGGGAGGATATATCAGTACGCTCCCAAGCCCCTGTAAGGCAGGCAGGCCTTGCACAGTAAAGGGTAGAGGGAAATGAAATAAGCAGGGGCTTTCTCAGAGGGCATTAAAGTGTTACGGTACAGGATTATATTAGGCCAAGATAGGAATTAAGATTCTTGCAACAAACCCATGATTAAGAGAGTTTTCATTTAACAAAGGCTAGCACATACAAATATTTGAGTATTTGAATATTCCTTTCTAGTAACTGAAACTCCCAATAGCTTTGTATCAGTCATGGAGCGTTGGTTAAAAAGGCACCCATAGGCATAAAGTTAGTTCCGTTACACATACTTGGTGTTTGAACATTACTTATTTTCAGTTCAGATGCTGTGGTCTTTGTGAAGACACAGCTGGTACTGTGCTTTCTTATTTTTCTGGAAAGCCAGTGATTTTATTACCATTTATTCGATCTCTTGGTGATTACTGTAAAGCACACAAAGAGGTTTGAAATGATCATTTGCTTATGGAGAAAACTTAAAGCAAAGAGACATCCTACGATCAATCTCCTTAAGCGTTGTGCAGCCAGATACATTGCTACCTATGTGCCAGTTTTGGCAAAACCTAATAGAAACAAAGTGCTTTAGGAAAGGTCCAGCTCCGTCTTGCATACCCATCTGAAGGTGACTCTCCCCATTCAGGCTGACAGGCTCTGTTAATTTATGCTATGTGCACCTCATGCATATTTAAAAGAAAGAACAAGGAGAGAACAGAGGATTTTGAGGGGATATCTTCCCTCTTCGGGTGGGCATGGCAAATGTGTGGGTCCTATCACTCGGGGGACACCACAAAAGGGCAGCAGTATGGCAAACCTCTGGGTCAGGTCTGAGAGTGTCAGCTCCAGCCCCCTGCATGCGGAAGAGCAGGAGGAACCTAAGGGCATAGACAAATAAGAAGCTCTGTAAGATGACTAATCCATCATCCAAGGTCCTGCTGGCCATTCAGCAGAGTGCCAGCACACACTAACCTCTCTCTGGGTCTGCCTAGACCCAGATCCCACAGTCAGTGCCCAATTCATTTTTATGCATTCCTTCTTCTTTTTAGACAACCCTGTCAGAAAACCCTTAAAATCAAAAATTACTCTTCGGCTCATCCAAATGCAAGGACAGAGTTTGACATTAAAACCCTAGAAGTTACGATCTGCAAGCAGACACCCCATTGTGCTCTCGTGGTCATTGGCTGCATTTTGTGAGTTTAGTTTCTGAAAAGAACCAGCTCCTTTGTCCAAGTAACTGGAAGAAGGGGGAATATAACAAAAATGCCCCAAAGACCCCCTGCCTTGGAGGTAACACCATCCTTCTCTGGGTGCAGACCGCCAGCCATTGCCCCATGGCTGCCAAGCGCTCAGACAGACCAGGCCAAGTGAGGAACTCACCCCTCCCTTCACTGGGGTAGCACCCACAAGTTGCAGACCCCACCTGCCAAGCACCTCCTCCTACAGGGAACTGGGTGGATGCTGAGACAGAGGAGGCTGGTGGTGGGCTCAGAGGAGCCCCTGAGCCTGCTTCCCCCAGGCAAGCCATCCATGTCAGTGTTTCTAGCATTTTCTAAACCCTGTGAGTCCAGGAAGTCCCACTCACTAACCAATCTCTCAATATCTTAAAACCAAAAGTCCTGCTAATGGCTTTACCTCATACTTTGCAGCTCTGGAAACCTGCCCAGCTCCTTCTTGAGTTACTTACTTCAGCTGATGATTTTGGCAGGTTTTTTTCTCCCAGATCCTGGCTACTGTTCCTTGGAGAAACTGTACCTAAGCCTCTTGTGTGGTGGTTGTCCGTCCTCAAGCCTGGCTCCATGGGACATTTATTCCTGCACCATTCATAGACTAAACACTGAGCAAGCAATGAAACAGTGCAATGTACAGAGGCTCCTCCTAAAAGCAATTATCTACTCCACCACGTGTTCATTAGTTAAGAAAACATTTCTGTGCATACTCATATAATAAAAAGTCTGACAGCATTTAAACCTGCTTTCCGAAACCTAGTTTAAAAACTAAGTTTTATTGCAGCAGTTCTCCCACGATGAGGTTGAACAGTGCAGCCGTCGCTCCTCAGAGTCCTGCAATAAAGTTTAATAAAGTTCCCATTTACAAACATCTCTCATGCTGTTATCCGGCATGTGGTACACAAGACAAAAACCTTCAGTGACAACACTTTACCCTTTATTGAAAGCACTGTTAGGGTTTAGTTTGGGGCTTTTGAATGTCAGTGGGTTTTAATGACCACTCTTGTTTCCAACGCCAAAAGCCGAGCAGGGGCTGCACAAAGCTGGGCCACGGCCATGGTCAGCTGGACGGGGAGAAAGCGGCTCTGAGTTTCAAGACGAGACATCACCCACCCAGAAAGCAGACAAGGATGTAGGATGGGGATCTTGAGTCCCCAAAGACATACATTTGCACCAGATAAAACATAATGGCTTTCTAAATTGTCTCGTGTGTGTTTGGGCTCAGTTCATTCTTCTTTTATTAGGTGACACCTGTGCATTAACCCCATCAGCATCCGTTGCTTCCTCAGCTGCACTTTGAGCCAAATGGATCAAACAGGGCACTAAAATGCTGTTTTCAGGAAGGGTAGATGCCCCGTTGCCTCAGCTGCCACCATCCCCATGCAAAACCCATTGGCAATGGTGACAAGGACATTGGAGACCAAGCCGTACCTCCTAAGAGAAAGAACCGGGATGTCTTTATCCGTCCTGAGTCAACACAGAAACATAATACTGTTGAGGGGGCTCAAATAATTTGCCCCTTCCAAATTTTACTTGCAGACCTGTTCTTTACCCTACTAAGCATCTCCTTAGAAGACCATTGCCCCTTGGAGCCAGCGGGTGTTGAAGGAATTGGATCTCTCTTGGCCCCTGCTCACAGCCTGTCACTATTTCCTCTTTGTCCCGACTTGACAGCACGAGCAAATCTGGGAGTCGTGCTCAAAGTACGCCAGCTGCTGCATAATGGTGTACGAACAAAGAAAACCCGTGTTCCCAGGCCTGGCATCTCCCAGCAGAACAGCCTCCTCTTTGTGGCTTCAAAGAGCCCTGTGCTATTTATGGCACTTCGGTTTTTATTCTTCAGCAATTTCATGTTCATTGAAAAACAACTTTCTAATTTTGTAATGCCACACAAAAAGCACAGATAGGATGGATTTGTCAGCTGATCCTGCCTGTAAAAAACAGGAAAAAAACCCAGTAATTTTACCAAGTCTTCCATCAGCAGACCATTCTTCCCCCTCCCCCAGTACAGATCTCTCTCCCACCAAAGGGCTTTTTCAGGCTCTACCTTTGCAGGTGGATGAGTACCTCACCTCCAAAAAAGCACTTCCCCAAGGGCGATAGTCACGTTGGGAAGAAATGCACAGGGCAGGACACATTTTACATTTCCAGGCTTGGAAAGAGCTAAGAAGCCTCATTGACAGCTGGGTTAAGGTTTGTCAGGACAAGATTGGCAGAGCTCTTGCATCCTTGGGCTGTCCCAGCTCACCACAGCTCTGCTTACTCATACTTCTGGCCATACTTTTTTTGCTGTGCACAGAGTATTTGATTATGCCTGTATGATATACAGACTCGTACTACATCATCTCTGATACCACTAGTGCCCACATACACAACAGTACAATACAAAAGATGGAAAATGACATGTTTGTGTCCCTTTGCATTGGACAAAATCATTACAAAACAAAGGTGTGGCTTGCCCCTATTTCCTGAATATGTCTGGGGGCTGGTGTGAGATGAGAGTGCAGCTCCTGACCTTCAGGAAGCTGGTGAGGGACATTGATTTGTATTTATGGTGAATGCAAGAAGGGGCTACCTGTGATTTATAGAATCTTTGAATGGTTTGGGTTGGAAGGAACCTTAAAGATCATCCAGTTCCACCCCCCTGCCATGGGCAGGGACATCTTTCACTAGATCAGGTTGCTCAACACCCCATCCAATCTGGACTTGAATGTTTCCAGGGATGGGGCATCCACAGCTTCTCTGGCCAACCCATTCCAGTGTCTCAGCACCCTCATAGAAAAGAATTTCTTCCTAATATTTAATCTAAAGCATATGAGGCCAAAACTAGTGTCTCATCATTGGGGGGTATTGAGGGGAAGGAAGGTGAGAATTGGCTGTGAGAATACTGTGGAAGAGCTAAAAAAGGGCTATGAAAAATTAGCTGGAAATACCTGTATGACTGTCATTGCTCACCATGGACCTACTCATCATTACTCATCATGGACTGACGAGGCTGAAACAACATCTGCTTGACAGGCCTAAGGTGAAATCAAAGAGCTTATCTGAAGCCCAGAATGACTTACTGACCAATTACCTAAATCTCAGGCTAGAAGAGAGCAAATTGAGAAATTCTTTCCTGATTTAACAACACTTCAGAAAGAAACCTGTCTAGATAGATCTACACACCAACAAAGTCAGTGGCACACAGAGCACCTGGCAAAGCCATAGCCAACATGCTTAACTCCAATCATAACTGAAGAAACTCTTCTTCTGTTCCCCTTCTGAGCTCCAGCTTATTCATTTTGGAGGTCTCAGTTTTTGTTCAGAGATTATGAAAGCCTGTTCAGAGACTACATTAGGTAAAATTTCCCCCTTCTTTTTAAATGAAGTTTCCAGCCCTTCTGTTTGCAAGGAAAGATTTAAAAATATGACACAAGTCAAGCAAAGGATTAAAATGGCAAAGAAAATATCAATAATTTGTAATGTCTTCTCTGAAATCAGGTTTGAGACAGTTTGGAGTCTGAATGATGTGTTTTGAATACTTGTCGTAGCTTTAGCTTCCTAAAATGTTCACATCTAAGGAAGACAGACGAAAACATAGATGACTGTTTGACCCGAGCAAATCAGAGACACCATCATGAGAAATAACATGATTTTTGGCTAAGTACGTGTGTCCTCATTGGTTTGCTATTTACCCTTTCATACCGAACAGCACTTCAGTGGTAGGATTGGGAGCTATTCCTGGCAATTTTTTTTAAGCCACTTTGTCATTATTAGATATTTCAATATCCTTTTAAAATTCTCTCCAGATTTTATATTATCCACCATGATGTGTTTGCTCCTGCTTGGTTGAGCATGTCCTCAAAGACTTCTACTTGCATGAGCCTCGTTACTACTGAGGGGCAAGCCTTGGACTAAGTAGGTCTTTCAAAAGTCTTGCAAAATCAGTACAAACTGGTTCCAGCTGGGGCATTTCATAACTGGTCTGATGGGAAGGTCTGGAGATTTTTTTTTTCCCCCTTCATGATGCCTCAAAGTCCAAGGCAGCCGATGTGGGGGACTGGAGAACGTGCTGGAGCATTCCTGGCCTTCTATTCACAAGTGGGGAAGAGGAGAAGCTCGAGGTCGAACCTGCCAGCAGCCTCAAGTTTCCAAGGCCAGAGCATCATTTATATTGGGCTTCGTGGACTTAAGACAATATCAGTTTTCACTAGAGATAATTTGGATCTTGGGGTAAAAGAACAAGCATCTGGCATCCAAGGTTAGCATATTGATCAGTCAGGAGCAGGGACCCTTGCAGACTGAAAGGCTTTTATCAGCAGTGCCTTTTATCAGAATACAAAAATGAGGGGATGTACCCAGCACAAAAAGGCAGCAAGGTATGCCATAAATTAATGTATCAGCCTAACTATCCAGAAAGGCACAATTAGATGAGGTGTAGTGACTTAGAATCACACAAGTGTTCAGGAGCAGGGGTAGCAAAATAAGCTTCTGGTGTAGATCACCTGTATGCAGTACGATGGAGATGACCAGGTTCTCTGTTAGCTGGAGTCCCCTTCACGAACACTTAGCACTGTAATTAATGATGTTTTCCTTCTTCTGCAGGATTTTCCATGTTGCCAGAAATCCTTCCAGAGCAGGATATATGATTTAGTCTTGTCCCACCAATGCTGCCCCATCACATCAATGCAACAGCCACAAGTCTTGGTCTGGGGCTCTCTGCGGCCTGACTCTGATCAGGGGTAGCTCTGGACCGAGGGCTCACTGGAAACAGAGAACATGATGAGCCATATCATCCCTCACCAGACTACAGACAGGGATGAGGAGCAGCTCTGCAGCGATGCTGCTTGTCCAGCAATCAGCGATTGAAAACCACCCCTAACCCGGGGCAGAAGACCACCAGAGATCCCCCTTCCCACCACACCAGGCATTTCCCAACATCCATGTCAGAACGCTTTTTTTTAAGCCTTAGCTAAGTACAAGAATACAAATAGCCGCAGTAACTACGCCACGGATATTTTTTTTCTGCCTGACACAGTATCAACATTTGCCTATTCAAATCTAAGCCTCCTATGCAAATGATGGAGCAATGAGCTGAACTGATGTCCTGCCATTTGCTTGGTTCTTAGTGCTTCAGAAGCGACAGAGCTCAGCCACACACGTTCCCCAAGAAACTGAGCTTTTCGTCTTCTCCCATGTCTCAATTTGTTTCCCAGCTGAGGACAAATCTTTATACAAAGTCACGGCACTGCTTGAAAGGAAGGGGACATTTTTATTCCCCTGTGAAAATGCTCTGCTATACCCGAGCTCTCTTGGATTTCGGGTTGTAAATCACAGCCCATGAGTGCTGCTTCTCCTGTGGTTTTGCTTCATCTAAAACCAATTTCAGATGTTTAAACATTTGTCATTTAAATGGTTTGCAGTAGGATTAGCTCTCACCTCAATATAGTTTCAGATGAGGTTACTTAAAAAAAGAAGAGAGGGAGATAAAAATACTCCTACTATGGCCCCACACTCATCTGACACTGATCTGCTGCACCTGCAGGTCCCTGGCAAGCCAGAAGAGGTGAGGAGTGGTCTTGGTTCTCCCCAGATATAGCCCCAGCTCCATCCCCAGAGGGATAAGAAACGACTCTATCCTTCCACTGCAGCCTTGAGGACCCACTGTTCTTCGGGAAGTCAAGAGGATGCTGCATTTCGGAAGCAAGCTAACTTTTTGCTGTTTCCCAGAGCATCCCTGAGCTTCCTAAGGAAACTGTTCAACCTGAACATCTCAGCTCCAGTGGGGCTGTTCTGTCTAAGCGTGCTCTCCCTTCTCTAGTGGAATACATAAAGCAATAAACACATTTTTCAACAACCTTTATTCATATCGTTGCATGCTGCAGCTATCTCCCTGATGGATGCAGCGGTTCAGTGTGAGGCAAAAAAAGGCTAAGACATGCTCTACACAAACATATTTTTTTCCAAACCCAAGCCCTATGTTGGTGACACTCTGAGACAAAATACTGTTATTCTACAGCTGTTGTTCCCATGCAAAGTTCATCTGAAGCTAAATCTTATGTTTCTGTTGCAGAGGTTTATCTCCATGGGCACCATTACTGTTGGCAAAAGTGGACTGGAAAGACGCCCAGCCAGGTCATGGTGCGCATGTCCAGAGTGAGAACATATAGGTACCCTGGCTGTTATTTACTCCTAAGTCTCCACTTTTTTGCAAGGAAAAAAGTGCACATACTGATTTTCCTCTCACCATTAGTGACACTTTATGGGAGTGAAACAGTATCTTTTAAGCACTGATTTCTGGGCTTTTTCTATAAAAGCTTCTGCATTGCAATACTTAAAAGCCCACTGGTCATGGGGCATCTTTGAGCACTGAGGAAACCCTTGCTTTTGTGCAATAGCAGACACCTCAGAAAGGATCCCTGGAGGGCAGCAGTGGGAACAACACTTCGCTGGGAAGCAGAGACATGTTCAGGAATAGGGTTGCGTTTAGGTGCTCACCCTGGAGCAACACTTCACTCCAGCAAGGTCCTGGGTCTTAGAGCCCCAAACCGGCTCATTGCTCTGCTTGTAGGCAACTGTGGCTCCTTCTGTCAAACATCTCCTCCCCCTGCCTGGTTTTGGCATCCCCATGTTGCGGAAAATGAAGATTTTGTCAGTGAGAGGAGCAATGCAGTCACTAATTTAAAAGCCTTGGAATTCTTTTGGGTGCTGGAATACTTTTATGGTCAGCTGCTGCCAATATTCAGTCACAGAGACAGGACCCCACCTCAGGTCTTGGCTGCAGACCTGTGTCCTTGACCAGCCACAGACTACAGTCTTGGAGCAGAAATACTGGAGGAAATCCTACGTGTTAAGCACAGAAAACCAGAGTAAATGCTCACAACAGTGCCTTTTAACCCTTGTCTAACTCAACCCAAAATGGAGAACTTGGATGTGGCCTGCAAGGGACTGAGGAGCAACTTGACCCACATGTGGTGAATGGGAGAAGAATTTGGCTCAGCCTGTTGAAATCCAGTTCTCAAAGTCAGCATATGTTTTGGGGTGAAAGAAACCCAAAAAGGGCTCCAAAGGGAATCATTGGCTGCACCCAAAAAGGGAGGAGGCACATGTCCGATGAGTCACCTCCTTCTGGAAGAGGGATGCTTGCTTGCAAGGCATCTTTATTTCAAGCAAAGTCAGTCACTCCTGAGTCATGCCAAAGCAACACTACACAGCTGACCAGGCAGAGAAAAATGTTCATGCAGCCTTCCCCTAGCAAGGCGGGTGGCAAGCACTGCACCGGGGTGTGACAACATCCGTCTCCGGATCCCCCCCACCGTCTCTTTCAGAGCACCTTCCTCCTCTCCATATTCTAAAACCCAAAAGTGGACAGGAAAGAGGTTGAAAGGGGCCTGGAGTTCCAACTGGAGTGACACAGCTCCCTGGGAGGGATGCGGTCATCCCCTGCACGCCCCTGCAGTGAGTCAGGGTCCTGGAGGACACCCAAATTGCACCACCCCAGCTCTCACACAACTGCTGAGGCCAACCCCTCTGGCCACAGGAAAGGCTGCCAACCCCAATTCGTGTTAGCAAGAGTAATTCATCACAGGGAAGGTGTGTGAGAGGGGAACATGGAAGGCAAGAAGAGAGAAGATGGAGGGTGGAGAGAGAGTGGAAAGAGGATATCTCCAAAAAAAGCCAGAAAAGCACCTACACATAGCACATGAATAATACTTCCCTCTCCTTAATTTTGATATGTGAAAATAGACCCCTGGAGGGGCGGAACTCAGCACCTGCAAGCGGTGTCCCCAGAGGGGGCAGGCACTCCTCAGAGACTTCCTTCATGTCAGGACAGAGGCAATGAGAGAGCTGCAGGTGTCCACCCACTGCCCCTTCCCACAACTCCTGCAGACCCAAGAGCGGAAAAGCCCCAGATACTGGGCAACTTTAGCACCCCCAAGGAAAAGGCAGGATTCTTCCTACACACACCTCAAAATGCTCTATTTCCTTTCACTTAAGCATCTTGAGCCATCAAGGTTGCAAGCTTACCAAAAAACCCCATAAATTGGAGGGTCTGTTTCTGCGTGGTTTGTGAAGAGAGAATATCTATGTGCTTGTAGCAGAAGAAATCATTCACTCAAGCTTACTTGCCCAGGAAAAGGACTCGTGTGAAGCCCGTTATTTCAAACCACCATCATTTCCCTAAAATTGATAGCAACTTGGATTGATTTGGTTTGCAGGTGGGGACTACCAGGAGAGACTCTCACATGGAGTCAGGTATAGGAGCTTGGGATCTTTTGAACATCACTATACAACTGCCAGTAACTTCAAGCACGGCACTGGCGCTAAGTCACATCAGCTTCTCGTACGGGTCACTGAGGTTTCACAGCACAGAGTCAGCAGCTTTCTCAGCTCTGGTTAAAGTAAGTAGTGAGCTAAATAGGAAAAAATGGTCTGAAGCCAAACCTTGAAATGACTGCGGCTTACACATAATCCACCACTAAAGTAGGTCTTGAGTTTTATTGAGCTGGCTCTCCGGTGCACATTCCTGCATCAGCTGCTTCAAACTGCATCAGGCCCGAGAGTTACACTACAACTTGTTCACAGCTTGGACTGTGGCTTGGTTTCTAAAGAAGCGAGCCGACAAGCCAGGTAGATTCAATCTTGCCATGCAGCAACAGTCCTGTGTCGGTATTTGGGTGTTGTTTCGGCAAGCTTCTGTTAAAAACAGTTTATTTTTCCCAGAGCTTTGTCCAGGAACTAAATACGTTAGAAGGGGTAAGACACACAAGGCCTATCCATTGGCTTCTTTCCTCTGGATGAGTAACAGTATTGTTTACACTATAATCCATCTATTCAGTATATCTGAACGTGATTCAGGACCCATTTGTGCCAGACTTTCACTGATGGTACCAAATGAGGGTACCCAAGACAGAGGGCAGAGAGTTTTTTGGGGTTTTCATTCTACCAGTCCTACCATTTCCTGAACCTCCCTTTACCTCCTGCTAGGCGGAGGATGGTTTGCTTCAGCTGGTAGAGTTTAGGGACAAACTTCCTTTAAACCAAGTTAACACCCAGAAGGGCTAGACACTGCACCCAACACCTTCAGCACAACTTTGAAGCCATTAGTGACACTTGCCTGGACCTGCAGGGAGCTCACAAAGCAGAGGCTAGCTGTAGGGTCCCAAAACAAAGGCATCTTTCCTCCCTTTGGGAATAACCAAGCATCCTGGGGGCTTTTCTTGACACAGTCCAGAAGAATATGGGATGGCAGAGTCAAGGTCCCATGGGGGTTGCAAACAGAAGCAGCGGAGAAACACTGGCCCGATGAACATGTATACACACATATACCATATAAATATGTACTTTTTTTCCTACTTCTTCTCTGGTTTCTTGAAATAAGATGAAGGCATCAAACTGGGGTCTGCATGTAGGCTAGCAAATCACTCACCACATGAACTGGGGCTGTCTGGAGATTTACATCTTTTTTCCATTAGGAACAAGAGACTGTTGTAATTCTGGCACTGAGATGAGCTGAGGGCATCATTTTCCATGCAAATCCCTATGATATCAACATGATTATGGGGAAAATAAAAGTTCAACAACACAGCAGTTGGAGAAAAGCCAAAGAATAGGCAAACTGAGAGCCCTCATCTGAGCAAAGCTTAAAGTTGGTTTTCCTGTGTTCTCCCTTTAGCGTGGTCAATTTGCAACCACACATAGCTACCACATAGTAGTGTTTCTTCTTGATAAAATGTCTACATTTGCAAGACTGGAAGGTCTGTCATCTTGCCATTTGGCTCTCACAAAAGCCAGGAAAAATTATTTATCTTGAAGTATTTATTACAAGAAGCAAAAGATACAATGGAACTGGGTTGGCTTTGGGAAATGGTCTGTAAAATGTAAAGGAAAACATCTGAAATTATAGCAGTGATATAACAGACACATATTGCAAATGTGTTTTTACAGACAGATATAAAGCAGGAATTACACTTTTGGGAGCCCAGTTTCTAGCCTGGTAGCATGGTACTTCATGCAAAGACACACTGGCTCGTAGCTCTGTCTCTGGGAGCTCTTCGCTGAACCCTGTTGTATGGCAGAAGCTGCGAAAGAAAACCATCACAGCCCGGCGCCCTCGAAATCCCACCTGCCTTTGCTTCTGCAGCTTCATCTCTGCTACAAACCTCTCATTTTAAGGACCACCACTGTCATATTTCAGGCCCAGCTTTTATATGTGTATATATGTATGTATGTATGTATGTATGCATGTCAAACCCTGAAAGGAAAGGCTTTCCTTGAGCAACTGGATCCATCCAGAGTCTGTTTCCCTTTTTGGATATTGTCATCACCACACCAACTGCTCACCCCTATGTGGAAAGAGAGAAGAAGCCTGAGGAAAAAGAGCTGCCTCTCATCAAAATCTAGATGTGGCATTATGGTGAAACGGTTTGAACTAGAGGAACTTCAAAAGTGAAAATTCCTGCATAAAAAAATAGCTCAAGGAAGGGTTCTAGAAATGTTTAAGTGATTTTATTCTCCCTCCCCTTCATTTAATGAGGTGTTAATGATGGCATGCCACAAGATAGCACAGAAGCTCAACTGTCCTATTGTCTTTTGAGTATCAGCCAATACTCAGCACCAATTTAAAACACCTTTTTTTAATGTCAGACTTTTCTTACATGGAAGCCAAGAGACATTTTGAAACAAAGATGTTATTCAAAATGCATAAGGAAGTCTGCCTCTTTGGCTTGGTAATGTAAAATTTATTTTTAGTCAAAAAGAAGTCAGTTTTTTGAAAGGTCACTGAGAACGCACAATTGGCAGATGCTGAGCTTAGCTGAATGACTCCTTATTTAGCCACCCAGCCATGAGGACTAGGAAAGAGTGGCAGATGGCCCAGCCATCACTAGGAGAAAAGCTTTGTTTTAAACACAAGCCCATAGACTCTGGTAATTAAATGTGAGCCATATTAAAGAAACACTGAAACAGATCTGATTTCTTAAATATTTAAATATTTTCCAGTCAGGATTGCCCACTGTTTTGGTGCATGTTCCCTTCCCCTCCATCCCCATCCCTGATAGCAATAAACAAAGCAGCCCATACACCCAGGCCCCATTGCCTGAAGTTGAGCCATTTAATCACAAAGAAAAGAAAAATAACAACAGACAGCAAATTCCAATAACTTGGTGTCAACGCTCTTAATTGTAGAAATCTGTGTGGGAGAAAATCCTCCCAAAGATGTAGAGTGAGCTGCGGATACTGCTGTATAGTTTTTTTTTCTTAAGCAGTAGGAAAAAACAAGGAGCCCAGTAAGGCTAAATTCTGGCTTTCTTTAGGCAAGGTGACTATGTCTCATGATTGGTGAATTTAATGATCTGAGGAAAAAGTATTTTTTTCTCTGCCACATGGGGGTTTTTTTCCTTTTTTTTTTTTTTTTTTTTTTTTTTTGGGGGTGTGTGTGTGTGAATTTCTTTATGTACCATGGGAGTTTACAAAACTGGTTCCTACACCCCCACACGCTCACACTCTGCTCAGGATCATCACAGTCCTATTCCCGCCCCAAACCACGGGCAAAGCTTTGATGTTCATCATCAGGCCAGAGGGATGGCAGCATTTTAGCACAAGCATTTCACAAAGATATCCACTCTGAGATCCGTGGGGAAATGTGATTTTATGGCACTCTAGCAGTGCCCGAGAGAGAAGCAGAACTGAAATGTGCTGCTAAAAGCAGACACTGAACAGAGATAGTTTGACACTTCACCCAGAAAACAGAGAGAAGGTAGCGTTATTGCTGCCAACAATGAGTTTTGCCAGAACTGGTTCTTTTTTTAAGAAGTCACCTATTCTAGTAACATGAGGACAACTGAATTCCTGTGGAAGTGAAATATCTGAGGGTGCTGGGATATTTAAACAGAATTTTCTGGTCTCATCCTCTTCTAGCCATGCTGGTGACCAGCTGAAGCTGAAGAGGGTCCTTGCTGGAGCTGAAGGAATGCCTCCTCAGCCTGCAGGTCAGCATTGGGACACAACTGAAAAAGAACAGCGTGGGCCACATTTCTCAAATACTCACAATTAACATTTATCAAGAGGTGGGGAGATTCCTCAAGTCAAAGAAGCCACCCAGGCATCTGCCTGTATGGGACCGTAGGGACTCTGGCCTTATGGACATGGCAATGGTGAAAAACCTCCGTGGCAGAAAAACTCAAAGACCTCAGAGCCTCCCCAGGCAGCACAGCATATGTCTGGTATCCACACAGAGCACCACACAGCAAGGAAGGATGCAAGAGGATCCTTGGGAGAGTGTTCCAGGACTGGCAGAGCCCTCAGACTGCAGCTACTGGGAGGACCAGGAGATACAGAAAAGCTACTGCAAGAGGTGAGTTTGAAAGACCTGTGACTGATGTTTAAAGTGACATGCAGCAGGCCAAAATGGTACTGAAAATGATACCAGCACTGAAAGCAGTGAAATGTAAACAGAATTCAGGGTGCATAGGGATCAACTTATACCTGTCAGTGCACATTCAAAATAAACATATGGAAGAATGTTCATCTGGCACATGAGAGGATTTGGTATTAAACAAAATGGAGATGGTACACCTGTGAAAACCAACAAAAGTGTGAGCAATGGCTCCAAGCAGCTCTGAGAAAAGCTAGGAGCACTAGATTAAGGTGAGGCAGAAATTTTACTTCTCTGACGTGCACTTTACATGCGAGATTAAACTCAGAAAGCAGCACAAGAAGGTGGCTGAGAGGATGGAACCGTGCCACCACAGCCCTCACTGAAGAGAATTCATCTCAAGGACTCTTTGCAATCAGTTTTGCTCTCATTAATTCTGACACTGGTGCTTGGGAAATTAGAAAAGCTGCCAAGAAGCAGGTGAATTTCCAGGAAGGACACTGGAAACTGGAGACATGTCAGTTCAGCTGCTGGGCAATCCCAGGCAACCATGCAATCTTGCCATGGACCAGCCTTTGGATGAAGTGACCGTGCTCACTTCGTAGGGGAGTCATAGAGTCATATAGGAGGCATACAGGAGTCATAGAGTAATGGAGTCATGGAGGCGTCAGCATAGCTACGCTTACATTATGAAGACGGGGTTGGCCTCACCAAAATAATATTTTTCAGACCAGCTACCGAATTCTGCTACCCAGAAACCTAAAAGCTGGGTTTGGTGAAGCTGATAGGATTCTCGACATCAATCATGGGTAAATCACCAGCAAATATAGTTTAAGTTAACATAGACTTAAAAATACTACAAGTTGTAGTGGCTGCTGGATGTATCCTTCCATAGCTCAAGTTCTGTGATGGCAAAACCTTACATTTTTATCAAGTGCGTTAAATAAAGCACGCACAACTGGACATGCCAACATTTCCTCCCTCCAACACAAGAGCCAAGTGTAAAACTAAACCTTTTCTCATCAACATGAAAAAACATTAATTAAAAATCCAGCAGTTAGAACACTCTGCAGAACAGACAGGGAAAACTGAACACTACATGAGCCAGGAGACAAAGCATGAAATCGGATCTCAGAAAACCCTCATGCATAAAGCCCCTTTCTTATTTTCTTGCTTTTTGGTTCTCACTGCTGCTCAAGTGCAGCCAAGGCACATGCTCAGCCAGATGTGCTGGTGGGGGACAGGAACAGGGACACCCCATAGCCCTGTTCGGCCACCAAGGAGGGAGGTGACGAGGGAGGTGACAAGAGAGGTGCACAGCCAGGCACCAACAATGCAGGCCAGTGTCCAGGAAACAAGAGTGTAAAGGGTTGTTATGTATGCACAGTATTTACTCCTACACTTTTCCTATAGGATACAGGAGATTTAAAATCCTGGAGAGACAAGCAGGGTCTCAATAGCTTGGCTCTGGCTCTGCCTGCTTTCTGCCTCCAAGGCTGCAGGAGCTAGCACTCTTGCAGCACTGTCCCGCAGAAGACCGTGTGAATGTTGAGCCACGAAAGGGGTGAAGGAGGAAAAGAAGTCTGCAACCTCTGGCCTATGTCTCTCTCCTTTCCTCCTGCCTTTCTACAGATGGACTAGCTGCCAGGAAGGTTGCAAAGCTCATCTTCCAGCTGGATTTGAGAAGAGGGCATGGAAGGAGGGATTTTGCTAGGTACAACAGAAAGCAGAGGGAAGAGAAGAGCTCACAGGCAGCATTTCGTGCTAAGTGGTACCTTGCATAGCTGGTGAAGGTGTGAAGAACCACATGGTCCCTGATGAAATCCATTACTGAAAGCACCAAGCAAGGATACTAATGCTTTCTGGACAAGTGTCTGGAAACTCTGTAGCTTCCCCCTGCAATCAACAGGGCTGGAGTTCCCCAGTAGCAAGCTCAGAAAAAGCACCAGTTACTTCTCTTAATTTTGCTCAATGAGGGCTCAGGAATCCCAGAGACACTTGCTAGAGCAAGGCATTTCCTACGAAATTATTTAAAGCTGCAGAAGTGCTGTGAGCAAGAGGCCCTAATCATAAACTCAGCATTAATGCAGGCTTTGGACCACTGACACCACCAGCTTCCTTTGGCCAGGCCATTGGGCAAGTGCCAGACTTTCACAGTCTTCCTCTACTTTAGAGGTGCTGCATGCTGCAGAAATCTGCCTTGTGCTTTGAAGTGGTATTTATTAGAGCATGCCAAAGCGCTTTGAGACAGCTGATGTGTAGCTGCTAATGTGTAATAACTACTGTTTTATTAGCAGCACATTGTACCAGCTGTCAACCAAAGACATTATCCGGGATGCTATTTGGAGGCTGAGAGCTGAGCTGTTCTGTTTGGCCCCTAAGGAAAACATGTGTTTTGTTCCATGACATGAACTCTATACATAAACAAACATAAAGCTACTGCTTATAAATCAGTTTTCCAAGAGCATAAAGCTATTAAACTATACACAGCCTTACGAATCAGGCTATGAAGGCAGACTGCCAAGATCAGAGCTTAACACTGCACGAGAGCCCACTGAAGTCAAAGCTTGAAAGTGCAAAATATTTGTGGGTATAAGCTCTTAGAGCAACCCTGCTGCCAAAACCCACAGAGGAACACAGATGAGCCCCATTCATTGTCATGAATCACTCTACTTCTCAGAGAGATGGAGAAGCAGCAGGAGACAACACTATGACCCACCCAAGTTGAACCTAAATATTAAGCTGAAGTTCTCCTGAGATGTTTTAAATAGTGTCCAGAAGCTCCTATTGGTTGCATGAGAAAGACAAGCCGCTCACAATTTGTAAAACTTTCTGGAGCACTGATGGGGCCGTCACCCCAGCTACACACTGACACGGAGTTAAATCCTCACCCATCAGCAAATTTCGCCACGGAATTCAATGGCATCCACCCAGTCCTCAGCCATCAAGCCATTCATTATGGATATTAGCCTAGAAATTATCTGCAGGTGAGATAGCCACTGGCATTGTCCTAGAATAATTTTCAAAAAACAACAAACCCCAAAGCCTCCAGACATCCTGGAGATTAGCACCATGATACCCAAGCACCAGCCTGAGACTCCTCATTATTTCCTTGGTTCTGAAAAATGAGTTGACTGGAGCTTCCCACCCTGCCTGATGTGGTGGGAATCAGCAGGCAGCGTGGTGGCAGCAGTGAAGACAAGGAGTAGGTTTCTCCTCCGTCTTGTTCTGGCAACTCTGCTTCATACCACATAGTTCCTGTGGGTTTATCCCACGTCACGTCACATGGGCTTAGTGTCCAGGCCGTGATCTCAGTACTTACCCACACAGCCCGCTGGTGCCGTGCCAGCAGGTGTTACCCTGCCCAGCATAGTGAGGGTGACAGACACCCCAAGTCACCCAAGGGCTGATGCAAGCTGCTGTGCTTGCACAACTTGATGCAAAGCCCCAAAAACATGTAACCCTGGGCAGCTGGGTTGTTTTGCCTCTGCTTTTCCAGCCCCACAAAATTTTACAATCTAAGGCCAGTCGTCCACAGGTTTATTTTGACACACACATTTTTCTTTAGGCTGTTGATTAAGAAGTACAAGTGAAAAGTCTGCTTATCCCTAGTCTTGTATAATAGTCGCTGTAGCAAAGGAACATCATTAGGGAATAATTCCCTCTCCTTCTTGTAATGGCTATTGAAGTAGCCAAGGGCAAGAGCCTAACTTCAGTGTTTTACCCTAGTGCCTAAGTCAGGAGGGATTGGTCCTGACCTGACCTGATATACTGGTGGTGGGGTTTAACCCCAGATGTCAAGTAAGCACCACGCAGCTGCTCGCTCACTGCTCCCTGCCCCAGTGGGATGGGGAGAAGAACGGGGGGGCAAAAAAAAAATAAAGGTAAAACTCGTGGGTTGAGATAAGAACAGTTTAGCAATAGAAATAAAATAAAATGTAATAATAACAACAGTAATGAAAAGGGAGATAACAAAAAGAGAGAGAAATAAAACCCAAGAAAAGAGAAGTGACGCACAATACAATTGCTCACCACCCACTGACTGATGCCCAAGCAGACCCCGAGCAGTGACTGGCCCCCAGCCAGCCTTCTCCCCAGTTTATGTACTGGGCATGACACCATATAGTATTGGCCAGTTTGGGTCAGCTGTACTGACTGTGTCTCCTCCCAACTTTTTGTGCCCCTCTAGCCTTCTCACTGGCATGAGAAGCTGAAAAGTCCTTAACTTAGAATAAACATTACTTAGCAACAACTAAAACATCAGTGAGTTATCAACATTATTCTCATACTAAATCCAAAACACAACACTGTGCCAGCTACTAGGAAGAAAATTAACTCAAAACCAGGACAGGTAGCAGGATTTTTTTTTTTTTTTTTTTTGGAAACGTTTCATTCATTCATTCATGGCTTGGCTTCGCGGACGAAGATTTGGGAAGGGCTTTGCCCACGCTTATTGCGAGCGCGTTGATGGCTGAAAAGGCCAATGCGGGATAGGCAAGACCGGTTGCAAAGAGCACACCGGAGGGTCTCCTTGGGTGGTATAGTCGAGGCACGGTTCTTTCTGCGCTGTCTTTTCTCCTCGAGCTTGATTCTACGTGTGCTCTCAAAGGAGACAGCAGCGTTATGTAACGTGAAGCCTGCATATATACCAAAGTGTCGTGATTTGTTTTTTGAGTCAAGGGCAATGTTCTTAATTATAAATACTGATCTGAAGTACATTATAAACAGAAAATCAAAGGATGGCAGTCAGTATGACAGCCAAGCGCTGTGGAGAAGGCAACACTCACTTCCAGCTTGAAGCCCATTTAAGCATCCCCAAGCCTCACAATGAAGCCAGTGAGCTCTGATCCCGTGGGAGAACAGAGGAACAGGCCTCTAGTCTGTAGTTTTTAAAAGCTAAACTGATGAGTATTTTAGTTTCCAAAACATAGACATGACAGAGCAAAAGCAACGAAAGCATTAGCGTCCCTTTGCATTGACTGGCCTGTTTTAATCCCACAAGCCAATTTACAACATTTAACTGATAGCTTTGACTCTGTAAGAAAGAAAAGGACCTTGAAATGATCTGGTTTACAACTTTAAGCCGATGAGATATAGCAGCCAGGATCATCTTACATTATCGTGAAGTTATTTAGACAGCTAGAGCTGTTAGCCAGGCTGCAGTGAAGTCAGTAATGTAGAAAAGAACACAGGAAACAGGAGTTCTCCCCATTGAGAATATGGAGTTTGCACTGTCAGTATGCAGAGCTGGATTTAGTTCAAGAGTTGCTGCCATCATACCGACTTTATGATACTCACTTTGCTTCCAAACATCACAATGTTGGAAGTTTCTCTCCACAGTCTAGCAGATGTCAAGTCTAGCACATTTATGCGTCTTCTGATAAATGAAATCTCATGTAAGATGGGCTCTAGTGGGGTGCAAATACCTCTCAGATGGTCAGCTAGGTCCATCTGAGCTGAACACCATCCAAGGCGAACTCCGTCTGAGTTCCTCTAGAGACCCATGCTGGATAGACCTTTCCCACTGGTGAATTCTTTTCATGCAGGGTGTGAAGCAGCTGGGCAATGATCTAAAAGCAACAATTAATGACATGGATTGAAAAAAATCTGTGTGTGCAGACACAAATATTTCCCAGCAGGCAGAAGCACCCTGTGAGTTTTCTCTTTGCAAGTGTCCACTACTGAAACCAAGGCTGAAATGAATCTGTGAAGCTCTGAACATGGTTTCATCCCCTCTCTGACTCTGCATTAGGTAACCCTGCTGAAAACCAGTTCCACACCCAGTAGTACCACAAAGCAAATCTCAGTAATGAAGGAGGGAGGAAGGCACTGGGACAATGGGCTGTAGGAGCTGGCAGGGGTTGAGCCCTTCCCTATAAACAAGCTCTGACATTGCTAATGCAACTGTCTTCCTCCCTCCCAAAAACTCACCTGACTGTCAGTGCATCAGTAGTGGCTACAGACACACATGCAGCCAGGAAAAAAAAAAAAACAAACCAAAAACTTCCTTTGGCTCTTCTCTCTTCCCTGTTAAGGGATCAGAAAAATGAGCAGTTACTGAGCTTAATGAGTTACCACATATCAGCTGAGCCTGGGTGATGGCACCAAGGACACACATAGTCAACAGTAAACCCAAGATAAGACACATTAGCTCAAGCCTCAGAGATGGGGGTTTAAGGTAATCCATTTAACCTTGAATTTGCAGTAGGTGAAGAGCATATGTGCAAATAATTGTTGCGCCTCACCTTACACAGGTTAAGCTGTGGCAATACATCTGCTTAGTCTAAGCTCCTTGTTTCCATTTCTGGATGCATGACATTAGTGTAACAGGGCTGAGACTCCCTTCTGAACCCAAATTCAGCATCTCAGCATGAGAGGGAGGTCAAAACAGGGATTAAAAAGTCAGGCTGGACCAAAAGGACAGTGCAGCCTCCAGCAGTGCTCACTGGGGATAGAGTATCGCAAAAACTTTTCCCAGCAATGCATTTTTCAGTGCCATATGTAATTTGATGTTGAACTTAAGTCATAAGCATACTCCAGTGAAATGACATCTACATTAGCGCCTTCCTTCAGACACAGTAAGATGTTCAAAATCGAGCATAACAAACTGCAGGGAATTCAGATCAACAGCACTGCAGAAGACACTCCCAGATTTTGCAGCTGATGATCTCCAGAACTACTGTATAAGCAAGTAGAAGTCTCCACCTGTTCATGCGTAAATAAGATTAAAAAACCCAAACATATGGTGACTTAATCCACAACTCCATCCCCAACTGACATTACACAAAATGAGGAACATGCCTTGCTTTAAACCTTTGCTTATACTGGAAAAATCTTCAAAATCGGGTGTCTGTAAGGACAGAGTGTTGTCATTCCAAACAACTGTACTAATTTGGTGGTTTCACTCTGTAAAGGGAGACATCCAACTTCAAATACTGATTACAGGCCCAGAGTGTTCAAACGGGATTGAAGAACAACTGAATATTCAGAGGGAAAGTAGAAAACTCATGCCCAATGCCTCAAAGAATCTGACCTGAGGAACAGAGGAACTAACAGCTCTTCCATATCCCCCCACCTCATGATCGCTTTCAGGTGGCCTCCCCTGAAACTCATGGCTTATTTAACACACAGTTGGGGTATTCTGCCTTCAAGATGGTAACATTCACCACCAATCCATTGCTCACCCTGCCAAAGAGCTTTAAAATGTAGAAAAACAACCAAAACTGGTGCTGCTATTCAAGGAACTCTAAAAACGTGCCTTAAGCTATTAACACTTCTTGAAAGAAAAGAAAATCTTGTCTCTGTTGTCCTGGTTTCCCTTCCCTTGGCTCCTGCTGAAAGGCTGAAAGTGCCTCTCCATGTTACAAGTAGTCCTACACCAGCCAAGAAAACTCCCCTCAGTGGCTTTGCACAGCAACACATCCCTTTGGATCTGGGACCCGGGAGAAGAACCAGGCTCCCCTCTCAGGTTCACAGAGGCAGCTAAAAGGAGGATTTTCTCCTTTGTTGTTTATAGTGTAGTAGCAGTAAATGTTCACAGTGCTCTGGCTTTGCCAGAGCAAGCCTGCCTTGCTGCTCAAAATGGGCTTCCTGTTGTGCAGGAGCCCCCAAGAAGGTCCCAGAGCATGTAGAAGCGTGTCACTGTCTCAAATTTGGACCCTTCCACCTTCCTTCACAGGTTTTATAGTTAACCTATAGCAGCATGAAACATAACTCTCCTAAATCAGTTCACCCCATTTCTATTCTAAGGGACAATTTATCACCTGAATCTGCAGTAGGAAATGTTGAAAAGTGTCTTTCCTCTTCAGAAAAAATGCTCCACCATCTTATACTGCCTTTCTGCCTGACAGAAGGAAAAAAATCCCACACACATCTACCTCAAGGGTGTTTCAGACTGATTAAGATGTACCCAGTTCAGAATTTCATTTTCTTACCAATAAATAAAACTTGAAAAATCATATGGTATTTATTAAGACCCAAATATTTTGGTCAATTTTTAGGAAATCTAAAGCAGGGAGATGGATTTGCATCATCCTCATCATGTTCCTGTTAGCAAATACACAGTCCCCCTAGCTGCAGCAGGCAGGTCCAAATTCATCCTTTAAGGTCCCTAAGCAACTAGTTGGTAGCTGTGCCACAGGCACAGTCACATCCTTCTCCAGACACAGACACACTCAAAGATGATAACAGATCAAGGGGGAACAACACCTGAACCACTCATGCAACTGCTCACTAGCCTGCATTGGTCAAGAAAAAAGACCTGGAGTTCAAACAAGCACAGCTCACTTGGTCTGAACAGATTAGAGAGCAACTGCATGAGCAGCTCAGACAGGAGAGCCAAGCATAATGCCTGCAGCAGCCAGAGGAGAGCTCACATAATGACATCTCCAGTGCCTAATGCATATGGAAAGAATCAGGTTCCTTGTAAAAATACAAGTTCACCTTCCACTCTTTCAGCAAAACACTGATGGCCAGGAAGTCTTTTTAGAATGGTAGAGTGCTTTGGACCCAAGTGACATCCAGAAACATGCATTTTCTTGGTGCTACAGGATCTCCATGCCTTTAAAGCCATGGGCCTAAATGTCTGACCTCCCAACTAGTACTTCATGGAGAATAGTATGTGATTTTACAGCTACCTTTTACATAGGGCTTGTGATATGTGTTATTATTGAAATCTCTAAAGTCAGTGTTATTCCATTTGTATTAAAGCAAATCTGAAGTAAGTTTGACCAATTTTATTATTTTCCTGATTGTAAGAATTTTACATTGTATAAAATTCTTATTTAAGCAATTTGAAAAGAAAAATGAGAAGTTTCACACAAAGCTAGCATAACACATTTTGCCTAACACCCTTATCAATGTTTTAAAGCTTGATGTTTTCAGTAAGAGCTTAACTGGTACTTGTTTCAGAGTTCACATGTTCATATGAAGCTTTCAGACATCTGGATTCTAGTTCAGGGTTTATTTGCATACAAAAATATATTATAATGGAAAAAGGCATTAAAAGTTCTCACTATATAAAATTACAAATATATTTTCATTAAAGCAACTTTAAATTAAAATTCAAGCTATAAAGCTAAATACAGCTGTATCACTTAAGTTATCTTATTCCATTTGCTGCAAAAAAAAAAAAAAAAAAGATGTTGCCAGTTAAATACTTGTAGGAGTTGACAAAGGTTAAGTTCAGAAGGTGAGAATATTGGGTGGCAAAGTTATCAGACAAGGGCAGCAGTTCTCAGTGACTGATGTCACTTTATCCTTCAGATGCATCATGCTTGCCTGTGAATGTCAAGAGATTCATTTCACATACCTGGAAATACAAAACAAGCAAGATCATTAAAGTTCTATATGAAATAAAATTGCATGTTGTTGACATACCAGACACTCAATCTATGCCCAGCTTGCTAGACTGCCTGACAGGCCAAAAATATGCCTTTTTCTAATTAAGATGAGAGTGAAAATGTTAGGGTATAAAAATTCAAGGCAATTACTGTTCAAATGAGTGCATTAGTCTTGAAAAAGCAGCTGTACGAAGTTCTGTGTAATCTCAAGCATATAAATGCAACTCCTCAAAAATGTGATGATAAATATCAGATGGAAGTTGGACTTTTTGCTCACAGTTTTCATGTATGATAAAGATAGTGTATCGCTGTAAGGCAAGTAACATTGTAGAAATGAGAAATGTGCTGAAATCACTAAATTTGCTTAGTTGGGATAAAAATAAATCCAAAGAAAAACCCAACAAACCCCCAAAACCCACCATGGCAGGTGGCAATCCCTGCCCTCACCTTCACAGCGTGAATGAAACCTATATACTATAGGCAGTCCCGTAAGAGTTAGCTGCAACATGGCTGTGCAAGGTACAGCAATGCAAATATTTGCTGGTTTGGGGTTTCATTGTTCTACACAAGCCTTCAAAAACTCAGAAGTTTCAGAAAAGCAGTCAATTAGGTTTCAGTGGTAAAGATGGAGTTAGCTGAAGTATACAACCATGACAGAAGTCAGGAAACTAGAAATATATTTTAAGTAAGAGAAGTGAAACCAGGGTTAAGATACAAGTAAGACAACAGGGAAGCAGGAAGTCCATAAGGGCAGCTGTCTTAAGTCCAAGGCAGATGGCGAAGGCTTCAGGAATTACAGGGAAGGGAAAATACCTAATTAATACAAGAAACCATCAGTTCAGAGTTTATTGGGGGATTTTGTTCATGCTGCTATTTAGGTCTAGTCCTACAATCTGTTTTGGGCTCTAGTCTGGTTCCACAAAAAACCCCACACTATCATGTCTGTAAAGAAGCAGCAGAAAGAAAAGGCAGAGTATGTGGCTGGGAATAGGAGGATAGTTTGGGGGGAGTTGGGGTTTGGTTTTTTTTTTTAGAAATCATAATGAAGGATCTAGTACTGTAACTAAAAAAAAAAAAAATACAATTTCTAGATAGTGACAGAAAAAGTGATCTAAATTCCATTCCTCAAAGACAATCACAAACAGGACTGACATTTAATCTCAGTCCACAGATACAGATATTTGTTCCTTAATTCTTCCATAAAGCGAAGTCTAGAATAAAAAGGCTTCCCTCACCTACAGTAACTCCCCCAGGTACTTAGCTTTATAATGAAGAAACAAAGCACCACTTTAGCCAAGTTTTGAGTATTTAAAAAAGTGATGTTTACTTTATCTATACACTGTCAAGGAGGGGTGAATTGCAGCAGCCTCAGAGGTGGGGACAGGGGGTTCATTAGAGAATAGCCTTTGTGACACAAGCTGAACCACGTGCCTTGAACATTCAGGCAAAGACCAGAACTTGGCCTATTTTACCATCTTACCGACATAATGATCCATAGGACTAGCAAACTAAAAGGAAGCCACATTATATAAAATTACTGCGACCCTTCCCTGCCTCCCCTGCCCACCCCTCACCAACGCCCCCCCCACACACACACACACTGGCTTTCATCACTCTTTGACAGTAACAAGTGAGATGCATCCTACTAATAAAAATCTACTTACTTGCTAGTGTCCTGTCAAGATCAGCAATGAAGTCTTCCAGTTCTTTTGTGTCTCCAAGCTTTGCTGCAAAATACGAGTCAATACTAGTTAGAAATGACATATTTCTCTGGCCAAAAGGAACACTGGAACCACATAATCCCCCAGATAATTCAGTGATATCAAACATGCTGTGGATTATTTTCAAGTTCAACAGGGTTGCTGCAATGTCCAAATGCATTCTTAGAAAACAGGGGAGACAATTAAAATTCTACTTTTCATAGTTTTCCATTGGACAGAAGCAAAGCAAATCTTTGTTTAGTTTCCTTAAAAAGCAGAGGTTGAAATGGAGAAAAAAGCTACATGTCAAGTAATCCATGTCCTGGCTGCTGTGGGAGTCTCTCTTATTGCATCTATTCAGATATTGCATTCACGGCCCTAATCAAACCCCACCCAGTCAGCTCCCAGTCCTACCCAAATCTAAGCCTCTTAAATCATGTCAGTATCACTTGTTTGTTGTGATGTCAGATCCTTTGATCTTGGTTCATATACTATAAATTTGGATCCAAACATCCACCTAAGTTTCCACTCCTGAGGACACCACTGGTTCCATTCAGTATAGTTTTACTGCAAGTGGCTTCCTTATCTCATCTCTGTGGTCTATTCCAAGCCAGTTCTAACTTTATTTCTGTTCTTCTGCCTTCTCATCAGGAAGAGCATCTTGACCCCTAGTGTAATTCCTTGTCAAGCATTTCCTGTCAGTTTAACTGAACTCTTATTTGCTGCTTCTTATTAGCTATTACTCATTATTTCTCCCTAGTATCATGCTAATTAGAAAGAAAGCGTTTAACTTGGATTTTTGTGACAGGTCACTGCGGAAGAGGCACAAAAGCATGAAAAGCTCTTGAGCGTGCATCTGAGAAGTCTAGGTGTAATGAAAGCACCAAGCACATATGTATGACTGTTCATTTATTGATACGTCTACTGTGTTTATCTAAGTTATCCTGGATGAAATAAGCTCCTGGGGAGTTACATCAGCTGCAAGACAGAGGTCACTCTGAAACAGCACAGCTACAAAGGAGGAAGGAATTACTAGTACGTGGGTTGTATCAGCAGTTCAAGGTCTGTATGGATCCGAGTAATTGTGTTAACTTGAATACCCAGCATGGGGCTTTGGAGGAGTCACCTACCATAGCCCTGTATTCAGACTATTTCTGCATATAGATGGGGCATGTCAAGCTACTTAGTTGCTTCAGCAAGATGTAAAACAAGTTAATTCTTAAGTCCTATATTCTGTAAGTAGCTCCATGATTCCTCATCAACCAAAAAACTGAATTTTAACTTGGTGTTTCAAAACTGAAAGAGTTGAGGTCACCTGCAAAGACGTGTAGATGCAGTGTGTTATTGCTGTTGTTAATTAAGACAATAACCCTTGAATCTGTAGTGCACTCAACAGTAATACTTAGGTTTATTTAAAAAAAAGAGTCAATGCATGCATGTGAATCCTGGCTCACAGAAAGAAGCCTATATAGTTGAGAATTAGGCAGAAACACCAACAGTTAAAATTAAGTGTACCTTTACTTGGAGTTACTGATGGAGATGGCAAGCTTGGAGTAGATGGAGTTGGAGAGTTAAGCTTTTCATCACTGAGGCTGAAACTATTCCTGTAGAGTGAATCTGCACCTGTAAAAAAAGTTACATTATAACGTAAAATTAACACCTTCAGCAATTTCACAATAGAATTCAAACCAGGAATGGTGCCTTTCCTATATGGGCTTCAAAGTGTGTAGAACTCAAATTTACAGAACTCAAAACCAGAGGGATAAATAAATCATGTATTGTACGAAGGCTGTTGTTCCCACACCTACCATTAAAAAGGAAGCAGTCCTAGACCAAATCCTCACCTCCAGTAAGGAAAGTGTGAGCTTTCCCTGCAGTCAGCATAATTGGGAAAATATAGCAGGAATGGCAATTATCTCACATCCACTAAATTAGGCCTGACATGAATTGCCTAATTCATGCCTAATATTCTGGAAAATTCTGGTTATCTGAATTTTTCAATAGCTTTTTTTTTTTTTTTATGAAGAGCTCCAAGACAAGGACAATCCCCCAGATCAGAGAATATATCCGAAGTCCTCATCCCTGAATAAAACTCACCCATTTCTCCATATATTATTCTGCTGCTTTACATCCTGCGTTTTAGATAAATGGTACAGCATCTTCTAATTTTCTTTTATTCTATAACTCTGGAGTTCATGAAGCAGAACATCTGTATACAAGATGTCCAGCAATCTTATTTTAGGTTGTCTTTCAAATAAAGCTTTATATGCCCTGGAAAACAACAGGAAAGGTTCCAATACCATTCTGATGTTCTTGGATTTTAGACAAGGCCTTAAGTTTCAGAAGTATCAAAGTGATCTTTATCTTGTCTCTTTTCATAAAAAGAGTTCCATGGTGCACAGAGCACACAGTGTTAGTCATGGCTCCACTGGAAGGAGGAATTGTCATTGTGTTAGAGACACTAAAACTGCTAGTTCCTGAAGATTTGAGCCAGTGACCTGCAAACTGTAGTGTTACAAAAAGAAACCATTGTAATATGAACATGTCAATGGTCTCCATGTATTTAGCACATTTCCTCGGAAATAAATGTATGATTCATTATATGAGATGGTGACTACCACTGCTTGCCATTGAGGCCAGCAATTTTGCCTCTCTGCAGCACACATAGCATCTGTCCTTGGAGCCCCAGCCTAGGAGGTTGTTACAGAGAAGAATTAAGTCCATTCAAGTCAGAAATGTCACACTCCCTTGGACTCCTGTCCATTTGCTATGCCAGGAGATGACTGCCTTAGTTAAATTAAGGGTGTCTTGCTGAATTAGCAAAAGGGGGCAGGACCACAGCTTGCCTTGCCAAGATCTATACCTCCACTGAACACTGCCATGATGCTTGCAGATATCAGAGACCATCCTCCAGAAGATACTCCTCTACAATAAGTTCCCCCCATCTTTGGGAAGAAGAGTGTGTCCACACCTCATGGCCTCCAGCCTGCTGTCCTTACCAGCATAAAAACACCTTCCACAGGAATATACATGTACAGTGACAAATCAGACCAGATGACTGCATCTACTAAGCCTGCTGGATGTTTCCTCAGCCATAGGCTGATTGTCTGTTTCTTCTGTGCCTACAGAAGCCTACCTCTGTTGCTATACACAGTGAAGAGACTCGTGTGAGAAGCTTCAACCAGGAATATTTTCCTCTTTCAAATACATGTTGGCCCACCACAGTACTGCATCTTTCACAGTTCGCTCTTCAATCAGCTCGGATCCTGTCCCAGCAAACACACATGCTACCAACAGCACTGTGCAAACGTGAGCAGTGATGTGGCCAACACATGTTACCTGGGACTACTGCTTGCCCGAATAAGCCATCAGTTGGTATTTCCTGTTTAGAAAGAGAGGTATGCTTTTTCATGCTAGCTTTTTATTCTAATTTCTTTATCATCACTCTTAAGTGCCTGTTCTACTCTCTAAACCTGGGCAGATCAAAACCAATCACTTGAAACTTTAGGTATAAGAAAGATTTGATGAATTTAATGCAGAAATGAGATAAGTTTAGATAGAAAAATGGAAAAAGAAGCTGTTTTAAAAGTAGCTCCTAAAACATAAAAAACAGCCTAAGAGCTGACCAAAAATCCAACACTGCTATGCAATGTTGTATGTCACCAGTGTTGTACTAGACAATATGAACCCTGTACATTAACAGACTGAAAATAACACTTAAAGGTATGACAAATGTCCCCCTGAAAGCAACTTAAAGACCAGCTTTCTAGTAAAACCACATTTCTTTTCAGCCAAGATGCAAACTCTAGTGACCAAGAAACTTAGAATGGAAAATTCTAGCTGTTCAGGACAAGACCCCTAACATCACAAAAAAGCCAAAGCACTTGTAACGCATCACGCAAACAGTCCTGTAGCCAAGAGTACAACTCACTGAAACACTGACACAACAGACCAAAGATAAAACACTTTTCAGGCAACATATTCGATAAAAGCAGAACAAGAACTTCCAAATTATTTAATATTTTAAAAATATTTTAAAGGTTTTAGAGCTCATTGAATTAATAAAAATTAATCCAGAAAGCAATGGCCACAAAACTGAGTGTACTTCTAATGTGGAGTCTATGCAACTAGTCTCCATACACCAAATGTAGTGATGCTGGGAATTTATATTGCAAACCAAATCCAAAGCTCCAGTTGCTCTTAGATATACAGCTGGAATAAAACATTCTTTTTGTGAATTTGTGTGAGGAGACCTCAAACTACAAAAGCTTTCATAAGACATTTAAATTGGCTACAAACTATGCACACAATTCTTTATGTTCATGTACACATCTGAGCTAGCAGCCACCTCTGATTCTTTTTTGTGGTTTACTCTCCATGCTCCTTCTATAAGCAGTTGCAAGTACTGACTACTTACCTCTCAATATACTGAAACCAGAAGACATTATTTCATACTGGTTTCGACAAGCTGTATGCTGCGAAATATTTACAACTGGGCAACAAGAAAATAAGACAGCACTGTTTCTTTAAATATCTGAATGTTTTTCTTCCAGTTTTGAAAGGTGAAATGTTTTCACAAAGCAGTGTTATCCTCTGATGGGTTGTAATATTAATAGAAAAATATTGATGTTTTCCTGAAACTTTCTCAAAAAGCAAAAACATGCTTTAGCTGCAGCTTACACATGCCACCAAGCAGCAGAAGTTCTGGTGATGGAAGGAGGAATGCATTGACTCTGCCATCAAGGTCATTAAACAATGTACTGTTTAAAACAACCAACTTGTGATATCCATCACACGAAAATACCCACTTTGGCAAAGCATGGCTGTAGGGCAGAAATCTCCAGGAAAAGGACACTTCAGTTCTTGCTCTCCACCCATGCCCCAGCCAAGACTTGCTCATTCACATCCAATAATAGCCCTTGGAAGATTTCCACTGCCACACAAATACAACATCCCCTGCAACCCAATAACCAGAGGCTGATGCCAAGGATCTCTCATAGCTGCTGTCATCCAGCCCCTTCTCTCCCCACTGCAATGCAAGTTTATCTATCATTCATTACTTTTCTCTTTGTTGATTCTCCTGCCTGAGCACATATATAAACTATGCCCCTTTGGCTGTCTTAAAAAACACTCTATAATACTGGCTCCCTAAAAAAAAAAAAAAAAAAAAGACCTTAAAAATCTGAAATTTAAGCTACTGAGTTGACTTACATGAGATAAACTAAGCCAATAGCTGCAAAATTAGAGGGTCGGAATAAATGTGGGCATATTTTACCTTGGAAAAGTAATCTGTACTTAGTATTGACATTTGCTGTTCCAGTATACAGTTAAACCACAACAAAAAACCACAGCAATACCATGTAAATATAGAATGTTCCCATGAAATGAGCAATTGAAAGGGTCTGGGCAGTAATTAACTGAAGGAGGAAAACCTCAGGATTTTCATTTTAAAACAGACAACAGAAAAGTTCAGCTGTCTGACTTCTACAGTATTATGCTCCTTCTAGTACCACAGTTCAGAATTCATTTTTAAAGAGCACTGGAGTCAGTAAACTGTTTACTGCAGGTTTTAGTGGGGAAAGTTGTAGAGGAAAAAAAATAAATGACATCCTTAAAGTTTTCAGAAGAGCTTTAAAATTCCACTTAAGTCTCTACAAGCCATGAATTTACTACAAAATAATCGTTCAGCATTTAAAGAACAGATGGCACAATTCATTCCTTGTCAGAACACAGCCTACTTGGTAAAATAATAAAAAAGATAAAATCAGGAATTTCTAATGCAAACAGAAGAAGTGAGAAATATTCATGATGCAAAGTGCCTCTTTCACAATATGTACGTTGCAGCCCTGAAGGATAGTGTTTATTTTTATCATAATCACAGTTACACTTGGCTGCGTTGTTTATTTTTGTGGGTTTTGCCTAGCTAACAAACATCTGTTCCAACACTGACAAAAAAAATATCACACCTTTTTCCTATCTACATGTCCAGGCTTCATGATTTAAAAGATTTCAAATCACATAGTTACAAGGAAGTTATTGAGGAAGCTTGAAATTCAGATGTACAAGCGGACCTTCTCATTATACACTAAGCTTACCGACTGCCCTTACTGTCTGAGGCAGTGTTTCCAGCTCCAGCCTTCCCCTTGAGTAACGTTTCCTTTCTAAAGAGTAAGAGACAGGCGTGCTGGAGAGGCAAGACTAGGAAATCTTACAAAAAAGCACTTCTCTCAAAGAAGAGAGAAGCCTATGCACCTGAAACTGCTTGTTCTTCCTTTTGAATGTATCAGTAATTTCATAAAACATTATTTCTCAGATGATTTAATTATTTCTCCATGAGAGTGTTGCTTCATTTTCTCATCATAAATATTGTATTACCTTCTTGTTAGAGACAGGCCATTAGAAGTTAGCAGAAACAATCTCACTAAAATGTTTTCCTTTTCATCATAAGTCTGAGATTTGCTGCTGAGACCAAAGGCTCACCTACCTCACAGTGTCACAGCAACTCATAGCAGATGCGTATAGAAGAGTTTGAGTGGTGCAGCCATACACTGATAGTTTCAAGCTAAATTCTATCAAGTTCTAGCAATGCACAGATCAACATCTTTTCCAAGACAGCAGCAGTATCTTAGCCTACAGCCATCCACAATGGCCCCATCCGTTCCATTATGGCTTTGTCTAGTTCTTGAGTATGTAAACTTTCACCACTCACAATACCTTCAGGTAATTTATTTTACAGATTAACAATACGCCATGAAAAGAAACAGCTCCTCTTATTTCTTTGAAACATGCTGGTTTAATTTGATTTCCTAATACTGGGTGAGGTAGCAGTCACTTTCCTAATGTCATTTAACATTTGCTGGAAGACTAGCTTGTCCTCACCCAAGTCATCTCTCCTTTGGGCTGACAGTCCCAGCCTGCATAGTCATTTGGAAAATATTTTGTTTCTGCAATCATTTCTGTTGCCTTTTTCTATACCTTCTCTACAATAGATTGCAAACATAAGCAGGCTTTTCCAGATGAGTGCTGAAGTATTATCAGTGGCTTATGCTCCATCTCTAGATGGTGGAGGCATTAGCGCAACCACATGGAGACATCCATGGTACGTAGCCATGGATGCTTGCACTACACCAGGCCCTGGGTGCTAATGGATACTGTGCAACCCCTTAGTAAACCTGCACCTGCCTGATTTAGAAGTTATAAAATGAAGAGTTCTAGACACACTCGAGGTATTTCATAGTGTTTAAAAGCCAGGAGGTATTTGTCAGAAAGCATTTACACACTCCTAAAAAGAACTATGAAGATATACTGCAGGCTTTATGAGTGCAAGAATTACAGACACACAGAATGGTAGGGGTTGGAAGGGACCTCTGGAGTTCATCTAGTCCAACCCTGCCCACCCCCCGCCCCCCCCCCCCCCCCCCCCCCCCCCCCCCCCCCCCCACTAAAGCAGGTTCACATAGTGCGGGTTCATGTCCAGGCGAGTTTTGAATATCTCCAGAGGAGACTCCACAAGATCTCTGGGCAGCCTGTTCCAGTGCTCTATCACCCTCAAGGTAAAGAATTTTTTCCTTATGTTTCAGATGGAGCTTCCTGTGTTCCAGTTTGTGCCCACTGTCCCTTGTCCTGTCGCTGGGCACCACTGAAAAGAGGCCAGCCCCAAAACTGAATTGATGCCTTTATTTTGCAATGCTTTTAACAGAAAGGCTGGAAGCCAAACCTATCAAGAAAATCCATCTGGAGCTAGAAGTGTGAAACATCTGAGAGCACAACAATAGATTACGGTTTAGCTGTTTGGCGTTGTTATAGCTTTGGCACAAGAAATGTTAAGGCACTTTCCTTCACAACCTCTCATAAAGTCCAAATTTCTATTCATTATCCTAAGCCTAAACTTGGACAACTCTCCTGACATTGCCATATACTGTACTAGCACAATGCACTGAGCAGACATACAATTTGCACAAGCAAACCTGCACTTTTCTTTGCAAGCTTATCATTTGCTTCATGTGTGTTGGAATATCTGTAGGAGTTCATCAATATAGCTCCATCTACACTTGGGGCTTTTGTCAGAACAGCACTCTCTAACACAAATCCTATTTTATCACAACCAGCATATGTTGTAAATAGCAAAGAGCATCCCTCAACTTCGAGGTTTCAGCATTATTAACCTGAAGTAGGAAGCTGTTATACTTCAATTCAGTTGAATACATCAAGTTGAAACATAACTGGTACTCACTCACAGTCCAGCAACTCAAGAATGTTTGTTGGAGTAACTCACCAGTTACATCATGATTTCCAGCAGTGACCCCATCAGCTGTTGTGGTCAATGTAATACTTGTGGTCCAAGTACTAAGATCATCATGAACATCTGCATATGCAAGCCTTTCTATTACTGTAAGGTCTAGAGTCCACTGTGTCATGCGCAATACTTAACCACAGCCAAGACAGACCTCATCCAAAGATCACAGGACAAGATGTGGGAGAGCCAAGTACTATCATGCCCATTTTCCACAGCAGTGTCTTCAAATTCTTATTTTTCTTAAGAGCCTGAAACATGTAATATAAGAATTTCAACCAGTACTTTTGGAGCTAGCTCCCTCAAGAGGAGATTTTAAAGTGAAAAGTAATATTTGCAGGATTAACTATATTAATAAAAATCTTCTGTAAATATTTCTGTTAAATTAAATAGGCTTATCCTCATGGCAGAAACCCCAGGAGAGGAAAGGCTTTCCTTATCCTACTGAACAGTATTGTTTGAGTATGACTATTTGATATCTATCACAGCTTCTTGTAAAGTTGAATGTAGGACAGATTCAGGGGCCCTGAAACAAACCAACAGTTTAAAATGTTACCTCCCCTTACAGTCCCACCCTAGACTCAAAAGATACCGCTGCAGGATTGGCTGAAAGATGTGTACACCTACCCTTCAGCCACACCACATCAGTTAGGAGGATGAGATTAACCAATGCATGAGAAGAGATAGTACTACAATAGCATAGTCTGCACTGTTCTATACATACATGACAAGGCGTACTTGGAATAGTCTTGACACTGGAAAGACATAAAGAGTCTTCATGAACAGGGGAATAATTCAACATGTGCAGATAATATTGTTGGAACTCCTTTTGCATTGCTACAGATTGCTGTTGTCAGAACTTGTTCTTTCAGTCCAGTTTCTTCTTGAACCCGCAGCGGTGTTTAACCTAAGCATTACCACAGGAATAGCAAGGTGATGTATTCAGCACTGCACTTGCACTAACCAATACAGACCAAAGTAAAGTTGAACCTAGAGGGAAAAAAAAAATCTTGAGTTTGAACAGAAAGATCCTGGGTAAGTAAGAAACTCTCTGGAACTATTCTTAAAATAGATGTAGGGAGTGTAGCTAGATTACATCAGACACTGGAGCTTGTTTTACAAAAGAGGCTCTTCATAAATCTGCAATTCCTCTTCGATCCTATTTTAACTTCAAAACAAGAAGTTGCCTGCTCTGAACAATGCCTTTAGGAAGAAGTGTTTTACTGGGCCTTTACCAAGAAATGAGGAGAGGTGGCTTTTTTCTTTGTATAGAACCATCAAACCCTGTCTATCCTGCTATCCCATTAATGTCTTCAGCCTAAATCAGTGCAGATTTGTGACACAGATTTTTATTTTCCAGATCTTCCTGAAGATCTTGTCTGCCCATTTACATGAACACTGAACATGCTGGTTCTTACCAGGCCTCTGACCTCACCAAAGAACACCATCATCTTCTTCAAAAGGTGCTTCCTGTCAATCCTAACAGAGCAATTCTAAGCAGTGTTTGAGATTAAAGTTTTCTGAACCACAGCAGATATGCTAAGCAACTACAGATGGCTTTATCCATGCAAAAAGAATAAGTTTTTGATAACTTTTCTTTGGGGTTTTTTTTTTGGTTAGGGGGCAGGGGGAAAGATCAGGTTTTTTCATTATTTTCTCCACTGTAGATTATTTCACTCTCTTTAAAGTGCCTCACTTGAGGTAAGAGTATGTGAGAGGTTAATATGTTACAATCCTGAAGACTGCATAAGAAAGTTATACTAAGGGTGTATTGCTGTAGTTAATAATAGACTTGTGTAACGCAGTTCACACACTTCATCAGCTTGACTCAGTAAAGGCAGACCTCACCTTACACATCCTTGGCCATCCAAAAGGCTAGTGTCCAGCCTAAACTGGGCAGCATTTCCAAATCTTTCTCAGAGAGAGAGAGATACTCACACAGAGAGATTCACCCACTACATTATGAAACAGCAGAACAGCACCTTGATTCACGTAAAAAAACCCAAAAGCGCTACTAGACAAGGTATCCAAGTTCAGGCAGGTAAAACATGACCTGTCAATCAAATGAAATGAATCCTACTCATGATGATGAAATAAAGGGTTCCGATAATATGGAGATGGAATGCTGTCACAGCTTAAGGACTAGGACGATTATATTAATGTTTTAGCACTAAGTCAATAGAACTGTGCAGTAAGCCCTTGAACTGACAAAGATGCACAACACTAGTCAAAGGAGAAATTTTATTATAAACAGCTGGAAAACAGTTAAGTTTCCTAAAGCTCCCTGTATAGCTAAGACTGAAAAACTGGGTACAGTCTGGTTTTTAGCAGACTTCTGACAAAGTAGGCCTTGAGTCTACTGCTCCCAAGGAGAACAGCAGTTTCCAGCCTCCCTGTCCGGAAGAGGAAAGATGTTTTTTTTTCTCCCTGACTAGCAAAAAAATAAGAGGGGTAAAACTTTTTTCCAAGTTAATTAGAAAAAAGAACCTTAGTTCCAATTCTATGCTTTCTTACTCAAGGCAGGTCATGAGTCAATACCTGCTCCCCACCTTCCCTCTGCTGTGCTCTTCATGCACCGCCTGCACACACCTAGCACATCTGGGTGCCACTAGCTTAAAATTACCACCTCTGAAACACTAAACCAGATACCTAAAGGAGCGCCCATCTGTTCTGGAAGGCACACTTCAGTTCACTCCCTCACAACTGATATTTCAGCTACTGAGATTCAACAGACAGTCCCTGTGAATCTAAGAGACGTCTTTAAGTCGCCGGGATGCATCGGTGTTTCAGCCGCCGGCTGGCAGCTCGATCTTCTCCCGTAGCGAGTTTTTCAGCCTCACCTGCTCTGAGGCCAGCCTTGCTGCGACTTCCCTCCAGCAACTCCCACCCTCCGTCCCCCTTCTGCTGTACAACACCGGGAGAATAAATACAGCGGGACAAGACTCTGCGTCCTTGCGACTTCTAACCCAAAACGTAAATGAAAACGTGTTGGATATTTTTTTACAAAAAGGCGGGTTTCTCGCCCACGGTTCCCCGCCTCTCAAGGAGAGGGACGCACTGGTTTAACACCCGCTTTTGATTCCACCCCACGCTCCGGAGACGGTGCACGGCCGGGACAGACGAACTGACCGGCCGGCCGGACCGACGGGCACTCACTCTCCGAGTCGCTGAGGCCGCTGCCGTCGCTGACGCTGGCGCTGCTCCGCCGCTTCATGCGCTCCAGGTGCTCGCCGTAGTGGAAGCGGCGCCGGCCGGCGGGGCAGGAGAACTCCGCCAGCACCGCGTCGAACTCCCCAAGCGCCTCCGCCAGGTCCCCGCCGCCGTCCTCCCCCAGAGCTGTCGGGCGGCGGCAGCGTGAGGGCCCGCCGGGCGCTGTCCGCTCCCGGACCCCCACGCTGTGAGGGTAAACCCGCCATCCGCCTCCCCACGCCGACGGAGCCACCCCCAAGCCCCCACCCACCCCGGCCGAGGGAAGGGTGGGACAGAGTCCCCGCCGCGCCCCCTCAGCCCTCCGCTCCCACCTTGACCCGCCGGCCGCTGGGCCTGAGGCGACTTCATGGCGGCGGGCGAGATAGCCCGCTGCTGCCCCGGCCTCCCGCCGCCAGCACACGCAGCCCAGCTCCACCGCCACCGCCTCTTATAGCCCGCCCGGGCTGGGGGCTGAGGCGGAGGGGGCGGGAAGGGGAGGTGGCACCGCGGCCCGGCCCGGCCCAGCCCCGGCCTTACCCGCCGCGGGAGGCGGGCGGGAGGTGCAGGTGCACCGTGCCGGGGGGACAGCGCCGCGGTCTGCGAGCCGGCAAGCGTGCTTGGCCGGGGGCTGGGGTGTCCGGACTGCTTGGGTCCCTCTAACAGTTCACGGCTACCACAAGTGGGAAGTATCGCCCCTTGTCCTCCGACCTTCACCCCCGACAGCGAGATCGTGCCGTGTTTTGGCTGATTTCGGTTTGCCAATCCCAACTCTTTGTGGTTCCGGAGGGGCTGTCTGCACTGAGTTTGTGCCGGGCTGCTGCTGGAGGGTACAACGAGCATCAGAGCCAGCTGCGAGAAGGGAAGATCACAAAAACACGCGACTGGATCATCCTTACCCAGCCGTATGGCTGCTAGGCACCGCCATGGGTACAGAGCAGGACGAAGAAGCAGCAGCCTGCCTTGCATTGCCTGGTTTACGTGAGTCACAGGGAGCCTGTGGCTTTGCATGCAGTGAGGTGCTGCTTCACCCCGCACCGGCATCCCCATCACTGCCCTGCGTTGTGCTGGCATCTGTCTGTGGCAGCATCTGTCTGTCTGTAGTGGCATCTGTCTGTGGTTATTGCTCCGCTCGACCCATTAGCGAACTGTGAACACAGCCACGGGGACAGCTGGGACGGTTCGTTAGAAAGAGTGACCTGAGGAGAGGAGCAGGTGGTGGGGATGACATGGGAAGCAGCTCAGGCACACGGAGCCGCAGCCCCAGCTGCGTCAGCCAGGGCATTCTCCAGTGGAGAGGTTTTCTTATTCTTAGAAGAAAGATATCAGCACTTGTCCTGAAGTCAGGTGAACCTGATGTTTATACATGCCATAGCTACCAAATACTGCTCCTGCACTGTCTCTTGCTCATTTTAAGTGAAAGCTGTCTGAGCAGCTAAAATACCAGTTCTGTTAAATACCCATCAGGGAAGACCCTGTCACATTTAGTTACAGCCAGTAATACTGAAAACAGGCATCAGGTGCTATTCCAGGCATAGGCATTAGGAGCTATGATTATATTTGTGTGTTGATGAGTCTATCTAGAATTAAAATAGAGGAGTTGAGAACAGGGAAAGGGAAGGAAAAAAATCTCTCTGAAACTTCTTGACATTTTCAGACATGTTGTCATTGCTCCTGCAAGACATGAAATGAGAAAAACAGTATTCTAGACAATGAACCATCTGTATCTTAACAGACTTGTTCACCTCTCCTTACTGGCTGATATGGAGGCATTTATTTATTTTTGCAGTGGATCAAAAGAAGTTCTCATGGTGCAGTTCAATTGCTATTTATTCTGCAGCTTCCTCCTTTCTTGTGGTCTTCCTCTGTTTTTCTTTCTGCTAATAGAAGTGGCTACAAACAATCCCTTTTGAAGACAGTAGTGACACAGATGGAGAGCGAGGTTAAAAAGTAGGGAACAAGGAGATACAGGGGCATGACGTCAAGATCACAAGCAGGATGAACGTCAACAGGCACCAGGCAGAAGGAGAACTATCAAGTACGTGACTAGGTAGAAGTTGCAGCCCAAAAAGACAAGGACCTGGCCCTGCAGCTGATGTCAATTTTCTCTTGCCCAAGCATCTACACATATGACCAGCCCCACTGTCCACATACCCCCCCATCAAGCACCGATTATTTGGTTCCATGCTTGTTTGTATAGCAACGCATGACTTAGAGGCAAAAAATGTTTGAGATCAGGCTTGAATATATCCATTTTGTGAGGAATACAGGCAAAATAACCAAAGCCTAAAAGTCCTCCTGTACCCTTCCTATTATTTCTCCTAAAGATGGCCAAGCAACCTCACAGCTGTCTGGGACAGTGTCGTAGGTCATGTTGTGAAGAAAGAGCACGCATGTAGGGGGGTGAGGCTGTACAATAAGGCTTGAGCCATTCACAGGTTTTACTTCCACAAAACGGGGAATGACCTGCCCTGCTCTTCCTTCTTGTACTCCTGGCCTAGACCTTCTGCATGTCTTTTGTAGTGGGTTTGTCACATCTTCTGCTGAGCCAGCTCAACACATTAGAACAGCAGGAAACTAATCCAGTGAAAAAGTGAGCAATTTTCTGTTGGATTGAGTTGAATGGGGTCAGGTAGGTGAGCTCCAGAGCTGATAAAAGGAGAGAGTGGATGGGGACATGGGTAGGGGAAGAGAACAACTGCTTCCCTGTAGTGATAGGAGAGTTTATCCCTGACTTTCACTTTCAAATTTGCCATTTTCAGAATTATTTCCAGGCACGCTGAAGAAATGATTCCCTAAAATTCCCTTTTCTTTACAGCCATGTGTTTGGGAATCTTCTTAAGAAAACCTGGGCTTAAAAATCCTTGGTCATATTTACTGCTCCGCAGACAAGTCTCTTAACATTTCTTCCAGTAAATACTCGTGTTTGCTGCTAAGCACCCTGTGACTCCACTAAACACAACTGAGATTCAGCTGGTGAATGTTCATCTTCCTCATAAACCATTGCCTTATACATGAGGAAATGAAGATTGACTTTTATGCCTATCGGTTCTATGTTATAGACCATATAAGCCATGCATCTCTATAAATATTCTCAAAGGACCCCAACTAAATTAGATGCATTTCTGCCATTGATGTCAACAGGAGCAGCCTGCATCTGGCAAAGTGAAGAGGTCACTTTTAAGCGCGGTGCCCTGAAACGCTGCAGACTGATGCTCTTGTTTATTGGTGGAAACATCCAACGCAACTCGTAATGTAAACCTCAGCTACTGAATCCCTCCCATCTTCTAGGCAGTCATCCAAGGTGTATTTAAAGGGAATTTCTTCTTGACCATTCGACACAGTGTCTCCAGATCCTCCTCAGCTGGTGACGCGATGTTTACATACTTAATTTTTAACTTCACAAACTTGTGAGCCACATAGCTATTTAAATCAACAACTCCTGCCTGTAAATGTGCATCAGGGAAAGACTTTTAAAACATTAGGAGGTACTCTGATGTAGTCAAGTTCCAAAGCTCACAAGGTAATAGTTTTCTAGGTGAAAAATGGAGGAATTTGGGACATAAAACCTCGTGTTGCTCCACGAGAAGCCTAGGACTGGTTTACACAGATATTGGTGCTGCAGGTTGACTAATCTAGTGGTTTTCAAGCCATGATGCCTACAGATCCACAAAGAACTTCTAAGGCACTCATGTAAGACAGGAAAAAGAAGAAAGGCAAATTTACTGGAAGTAGGTTCAAATTCACAGTACATGTGCAGCCCCATATGCACATATGCAGGAACTAGAGCAGCAGAAGGGGGGAAATTGCAAGTCAGAAATGGCTGAAAATTTCTGGTCTAATCAATGATTTCACCACTTCAAAGATCAAGAGTACCCCAAAATAACAATCCTGTTAAGTAATGATTGTGTTCCCACAGTTAAAAGCAGATGTTTTGTGAAATCTAAGCCCATCTTCTCACTGGTATTGGTGCTAGACAAAAGCCAGAGTGACAGATCCCTGCCCGTGGAAGCAGCCTGGAGTTTTGAACATGTAATTTCCAATGAGTCTTCTACTATTTTTCAGTCTGTGAAAATAATAATTCTGTACAGAAGTAACAGTACCAATTGACTAAAGTAGATACTTCATTAAAAACCCAGGAACGAAAAACAGAAGCCCAGACAGCTGTGAAGGAGAAAAATTAAAACTGCCAGAGGATGAAAAAGCACAGGTGCCAGCCAGACTGACACAGGGAGAAACCCAACTCCTTGAGCCACAGAGCAGGAATAGACCAAACATCATTGGTACAACCTGTCTCTCTGTTCAGGGCATCACAACCCTGCCCTCCGGACGTTCCTTTGAAGGGTGAGACAGTGGTTAACACTCCAGTCCATTTTATCCTTCAGGCTGCAAGTGGAATTGCCTATGTGAGGGAATTGCTAAACTTGCTCTGTAATGAGGACAGCTGCCTAATTAAAGCTTGGCTGGGTTGAGCCATGCATTTTACATAGGCTACCTAACTACCATCAGAGGCGTAACAACGTGCATTTGCTGCCAGCTGGGCTGAATACAAGCCTGGGACCTGTGGCTCAATCCATGAAACCAGTGGGAAGAGTGAGTGACTTACAGCATATAATTAATCTTGAAAAACTTTAATAAATAAATAAATAAATCTTTTCCCAAAGGTCTTTCCCAGGACTTTCCTTCCTCTTCTCCCAAAGTTTTCCATAGACCTTAAACTTGAACCAGGACTTGCTACAAACTGATGCAATTCCTTTTGTTTTTCTATCTCCCTCTGATTGACACACAGTGGGTGGAAACTCAGGGACCAGCTCACTGTCACCCGTGACTGTGGCCTTGCGAGCAGAGCATACATCTTCCTGCTGAATTTTGCCAAACCAGAAACTCATCTTCCTGCTGAATACTACCAAAACCTAAACTCGCGTTCTCCAACCTGTTGCACTTCTAAATTTTCTGCTTGTCAAATTAACCTCCTAAACGCAAACACAATATAGGCTGTACAGTTTTCTCTTCTGTCTTTCAGTAACACAAGGCAGAAGCTCTGGGAGTTTTGAATAATGGATATATTTAAATAAGTTATTTATTTGGAAACATGTTTATGGCAGTTTAGGTGGAATACTTCTGTTGCAGCTGGCTTAAAAGTCATTGAAACTGATAGGTGTGATTGTAACCCATATTGACATTGTTGGAAGGGAGAGTTTAGTGTGAGCTTCTGTTCACAGCAAAGAGATGTGCAAAACAACTCAAGAATTTCAAAGTTCTGCGTCAAGGGGCTTTGGCTGAGCATTGCATGGGAAAGGGAGAGGGGTTCAGGTAAGGAAAGCGATGGTCGTGAGTAAATAAGAGATAAGGAAGTTTCAAATTAACTCGCTCAGATTCTGTTTCGTGCCTTTTTGAGAGAAGATGAAAGAAACGGTGTCACTTAATTAAAGATATGTTCATACTATCAATCTGACTTGGGGCAATAGTCATTTCGATGCAGATCTGCTGTTGCCTCCATCTGCCTTCTGGTGGTTTTGGTTTGTAAGTGTTTTTCTTGTGGGTAAGCTGACTTCTCTTTCAGAGGAAACTTGACTGGAAGATGAGCCCACAGGTACTATAACTCTACAGGAGACTTACAGCTCCCAACCAGAGGCTTGGGCCTGAAAATACAGAGCTGGTCTTTGCTTGTTTGATCTTTCTGTGCTCAGGAGTACTCTCTGCATGTTCTTTGTACAGAACTGCTGGAGGTACCTAGCACTACCTCCATTTTCTTCTTCACGTTGGTGTAACTGAAGCTAAATTTTAGCTGTTTGGGTCAAAAGAGGCAACTGCTGACAACCTAATTCCTGGTTACATTTGCAGAAACACTTCTAGTATCAAGCTGCATGACAAGCCTTTTTCTTCTTTTCTTCATTGGTTACCAGGTTTTTCCAATGATGCCTATGTTTGTTTTGCTAGTACAAAACACTGTTGGTATCTTGAGTACAGAATGTCAGGGAGCAAAGCAAACTAAATGGAGTGCATTGTAAAACCAAACACAAGAGATATCTGGCTGTAATATATATTACAGCCACGTTTTGGGGAACCTTCAATCCTGAGTTCACTAAAAGTCACAGCAAAAGTTCATGTCCATCAGAAAATCCTCAAAATCCAACTGCACAGAGCATGCACTGACCATACAGTATCATAGAATAGCAGCAGATCATAGAATCACAGAATATCTCAAGTTGGAAGGAACCCATAAGGATTATTGAGCACAGCTCCCTGCTCCTCACAGGACTGCCTAAAATTAAACCATATGACTAAGAGCATCATCCAGACACTCTTTGAACTCTGACAGGCTTGGTGCTGTGACTACTTCCCTGGGGATCCTGTTCCAGTGACCAACCACCCTCTCAGTGAAGAACCTTTTCATAATGTCCGATCTGAACTTCCCCTGGTGCAGCTTCATTCCATTTCCTCATGTTCTATCACTGGTCACCAGAGAAAGGAGATGAGCACCTCCACCTCTACTGCTCTCCTTGAGGAAGTTGTAGACTGTGACAAGGCAACCCCTCAGTCTTCTCCATGATAAACAAGCCAAGTGACCTCAGCTGCTCCTCATAAGTCTTCCCCTCAAGGCTTTTCACTGTCTTGGTCACTATCCATAGACAATGCTGCAGTAGCAGTGGAGGGAAATAAGAAGCTCCTTTTTAGAGTGAGATCACTTTAGATGTAGGAGAAACCAACCAAAACACTGTTTGAAAGCCGTACTAGCATTTCGGGATCTTAATGGAGATGGATGTTGTCTGGCAGTTTTTCCCTGCAGTGCAAAGGAGTAACCAGAGAACAAGCAGAGATAAGTGGTCAAAAACCCAAGGAGACCGACAGAGAAATGTAAGTTAAGGGACCATGGCAGTAAGCCAAGAGGGGGAGAGAGCCTGGCAGCTGGAGTGCTGTGTGGCAACTGGAAGTGAAGAAATTGCCTCATTTGGACTCTGTTTTCAAAAAGCAAGACTGTGCGCGTATCCTCTGCATGGGCACGTCAACTCGTGTTCCATGAGACTGCACAAGACTGAGTGAAAGAAAGAATTCGTTCTCCCCCAGCAGAAGTCATCCAAAAGAGTCCAGTAGCAGAAAATATCAGTTTAAAAGGGTAATGTGACAAAAAAATGGAAAAAGTATATGTATGAATGCAATGTAACAACTTTATTTTCTGTGTCAATAGGTTGTGGGCTTTAGCTCAGAGCAAACCACTGATTCTACCTCTACATGGTGCTACTGCCACCATAGCAGGGTTGGTGTAAATTAATGTGCGGGATCATGAGCTGGAGATGATGAGTTCTTTACTTTTCTGCCAGTGTTGTTTCAAAACCTTTCATGACTACCACTCCATCAAGCAACTTGTACCATTTCAAATGCAAATGAGAAACAGTTGTTGTTTTCCACATGCTTTTGCTCTGAATTGTTGAGAAATTGAGGCGTTAAGATGGCTGGATACTGTGCTGCTTCATAAAAATTGTGATTTTTGTCAAGAGGAGAAGGAATGTTGAAACAACACTGGGTGACTACATACAAGAAAGCAATGGGAATTTGAGGCTTAAGAGTCTTGTATTTCATGAAAAGTATCTGACACACAAACCACATTGGAAAGAAATTTTATGTCTTGTGAAATTAAACATACAATGGAGCTCTTATGTATTAAAATAGTAAGACATCTCTCCTATTTCACCTCCTCCGTAAGTAAAATAAAAGGCAGTGAAATTTTCAGACAGATGTATTTTACATCAATGCTGTTTGTTCTGACTAAAATTCACACATTTTGTACTGCTTCTATCATGATATTTCACACAGTCACATACATGTAGCCTGTTTGGCTCAGTCATCTTGTTCTTCATGTCCAACATCGTTTGGTGACTGCGTGTTTCCAGAGCCTTCATCCTGGCCAAGAAATATAGATTCTAAATGGATGTAGTTAGTAATTACAATGATAATAAAATATACTCGTGACTAAAATACCTGGCCAAAAAGATACTAACTACATCCAAAGAAAGAAAAACATTCCTTGCCCAAGAAGAATTCTTAGATTTTCCTGGGAATATTGAATATCCTCTGGGTTTTGTGGTGGATTTTTTTTCTTTCTAAAAATGTACATGGGTTTCCATTTTGTCTGTTTTACTTGCCTTTCGAGCTCCAAAGAGGAGATATAAGGACTCCCTGAAACAACACCTCAGCCTAGGCCATATTGACCACCATCAGTGGTCCACCCTGGCCTCCAATTGGGAGATTTGGAGACACACCATACATAACGCTGCTGTCTCCTTTGAGAGCACGCGTAGAATCAGGCTCGAGGAGAAAAGACAGCGCAGAAAGAACCGTGTCTCGACTATACCACCCAAGGAGACCCTCCGGTGTGCTCTTTGCAACCGGTCTTGCCTATCCCGCATTGGCCTTTTCAGCCATCAACGCGCTTGCAATAAGCGTGGGCAAAGCCCTTCCCAAATCTTCGTCCGCGAAGCCAAGCCATGATGATGATGATGATGATGTGACTAAACCAATGCTTTGGTTTTTCCATGGTCCAGAAAGCATCTTTTGTATTGCACCGATCTCAAGGTAACTCAGAGTAGTACAGCCCCAAGAACAGGGTAAGTCAGGAGTGACAAGGGGTGCAGGATGTTGTCCCCATCCTCCCAGCTGATGCAAGCTACCGAAGCAGGCTGAAAAAATCAAGTCTTACTCTCCCTCCCATGCTCTATTGGCTTTAAAGCCATAGGAGGCAAAAGGGGAGGCCAAGACCGCTTGTTTGCAGAAGGCATGCGGTTGCATATGTTAGAACAGAAGTGGAGCTCTTCATTTATTTGTGTTGCAGTAGTGCCAATCATGGCCTGGGACCCCACTGAGTCAGTCACCATACAAACTGGAACAAAAGTGGTAATCCTTGAGCTTTGGTTAGCCAGTAAATCACCCTCCTTTAAGGGCCAGGGATTTGCATATTTATGGTTGGGAAATAACCATGCTTTAGTCTATTGGTGCCCGCTCTTGTTACGAGTGCACAGGGGGTTGTGTAGATGGGAAGAAAAGAATCAGTGTTACAGTCCGTGACCACGTCCTGCATCCAGCTCTTTCCTCTGACTGAGACAACTGCATTTCAATTTAAAAATAATTAGTAAGAGCCTTGGGATTTTTTCCATTTTTCTCAGCCTCAAATAATTTTTGTGACAAGCCATAGCAGCATCCTGTCTTCCTCACAAATGAAAGTTAAGTAAACCATGCACTAATTCTCCCAGCCAGAGGGAGGATCTGTGACAGCAACTTCTTCCATATGCTCATTTTCTATTTCCAACTTTTATTTCATAAATAACAGGCTTTCATTTGCCTTCTCTGTACCGCCCAGCACTGACTTACTAGCTGTATTTCTACAGCAAAGGATTTGCAAATGAAACTGCAGTCAGAGCAGAGGACAGCAGTTAAAAAAAAGAATTGAACAAAAATACCACTGAAAAACAGGCTTTGCCACCTCTTTGCCACCCAGCTCTGCAAATGCAGGTTTATTCCGCCACGATACTGAAAAACGTGTGTATTCTGCTGTTGTATCCAGGTTACTTGGGCCATGAGTCTTCCTGAAAGCACACCTTAAAAACCACACACCAACTTAATTCTTACATGGCATTGTGCCGGACTTAGCGCTTGACTCACGCATGAATTTCTTGTTGCTAGAGCAAGATTACAAGCCCTCAGCAAGTAGGAGATGACAGAGGAAAAGACGTGGTCTGCAAGAGATAGAAACAGCTCATGTTTTTTGGAGAAAAAAAGGTAGTCAGGTGGTCTGCAGCCAATTTGTGTTGTGGTAAGTCCTGTACCTGGTTGGGCCAGCGTGGCCACCAGCCACTGTCGTCCTCATTTGTCAGAAAGGCCAGGGCTCTTGTCAAAATGGGCAATGCTGATGACAGGTTGCCTAAAAGTGAACAGCCAAATACAGAGGCAACTGTCCTTTGATCAGTTATTTGTTGCTGCCATTTCCTCAATGCTCCTCCTCCCCCCTTCTTGCTTCTCTGACACGGCCAGTATTGTGAGATGGTCCATGAAACATGTTAGGAAGAACCATGCACAGCCACAGCCGGGCTCTGTTTGAGCAAGCACAGAAGGAGCATGGTTTCTTCCAGAAAAAACATACTTCCCATGTTGGGAGGTAATTGAGAGGAATTTGTACCTTCCTTGAATAGAACACCATGAACAAAATATTCATAGCGTGATACAATGATATGTGGGCTGCTCCTCATATATTTGATTAGACATCACTGTCTTTTAACTGTTTATTTACATACAGTTGGTAGATAACCAACCTGCATTTGCTGGGTTAGGTTCCTGGTAAGCTGTTGATTTGAATCTGTTCACAGAAGCAAACGGCAAGTACCAGAACCTGAAGCAGGGAGAGAGGCTGGAGGAGAAGTACAGCAGGGAGAATACAAAAAGTTTTCAGCAACAAATTGTCAGTTAAGCTCCAGAAATCCTGTGGATCTACGTCTGTGAGCACAACATGTTCCAGTCTAGGTGGCATATCAGAAGTAAAAAGGGAATGAGGCATATAGAGCTCAGTATTGCAATAACTACCTTTAGATGTTTAGCATCTTGAGGTGCCCATGGCATTGAATTGGATATAGGGGTCTCCTGACAGCAGAGTTGTCCAACGTTTTGATTTTTTAAGAATTCCCTACTTACCAAAAAATAAAGTCTCCAGTGAAGCTGTACCCTTCCAAAGAGATCTTCTATGCCTATTGATGTCACTACAGGCCTTTTTATTTTTTCTTGCCTCTGTGTCCCAGAGAAGCACATTGTGGATGCTTCAGTGTTCACAAATCACGCGGCTGAGTGCCGTAGTCCTGAATGGTGCAGTAATAGCAAGGGACCTGCTGACATTTTTGTATTGGTTCATGCCTGGATGCTCTGCGCTGCCCGAGCTAACCACCAGCACATGTCCTCACTACCTTGATTAGCACTCTAACCTCTGAGCCAATAAAACATGATCTCTTCTGTGGATGCCAAAATAATAAATTTATCCATTGCAAATCTGTTTCAGTCCATTGGTTTGAATTTCCCTTGAAAGACATTTTAACATGCAGGGAATGTTATTAAGAGAAACAAAAATTCCTCCAACTTCAGGTACTCTCTGAACTAATTTCAAATATAATCCAGCACATAAATTAGCTAAAATTTGACTAAACATCTCCAGTGACAGTTTTGTGGATCCATACCTTTTGTGGATCCCTGGACATCTTCCTGCATGTGCAAGAGCATCCCTGCACTGCTATTTATGGAGCCAGGCCTCAAGCAGGTCTAGGTTGCTGACATCTATAGATAGGTTTTATGGCAGTTTATTACTTGTGGTATAAACCCTTGTCTTGAACTGCTCTGTGCTAGGCACTCTGCACAGGGAAGGAGAAGACATCTCCTGCTCTGGTCCCCACATCCTGGTTTGCTTTAAGTTTGACCATTTACCATATGAAACTAGCCCTGGAAATTCCATGTATTTCCTTCTCCTGCCTTCCTGCATACCTAAAATACCTCTAGGAACCTCTCAAAACCTGAACCTCCTCTCAGGAGTTAACAGCACATTCTCAAAGGCTTTGTCTAGACTTGAAATATGTTTAAGCAGCAAAGTCTGAGTGGTGAACAGAGAGCGTATTTAGTCCATGATAAATTAACTGGAGTGAAGGCTAATCTTCAAGGCCAATACATTCTGCCTCTCTTCAACAGCCTGGGAAGAGCAAAGCAGGAATGGGGCTGATCTACACTTTCCACATATGACACGGTATCTCTGAAAAGGCCAGTCTGTGGGCTCAAATATCCTTTCCCAGTGTCTCTGTTCTCAGCCGGTATGAAATAAGCCCAAGCAACTACACTTTCAACCTCAGATCCTCAAATCAATGCCTACAGACAGCTGGGTTATACAAACACATCCAATCCATCCATTTAAGCACATAGAAAACACCAATAACCTCTCTCCACTACCTGAAAAGAAAAAAAAAAAGAAAAAAAAAAAGAGAAACATTGAAAATAAACAAGGCTGCAGCCTTTCATTACCATGAAAATATTCTGGGTGCAAGGCTTCCCTCTAGTGGGAAATCCATGAACCGACCACTTCTCATTAACGCCTACCACAAAAGTACATATGATGCTCTTGGGAGCAATAAACAGCAAATGCATTCGCATATGAAGATTATGTTTGAATCTCTAGTCACACTTAAAGCTTAACCTCTTCCTAACTGAGGAACTCATTATTCAGGAAGTCTGGAGATGCTACAGCTGAAGAGATGTCAGAAACCGCTCCTTCCACCATAATTGCAAATCCTGCACTAAACTTTGGTTAACTGTACAAATACCAGGTACAGGATTTTCCATCAGGGCCTGAGCTTTTAGAACAGGTTTATTCCCTATGATGAGAAGTTTGTCAGCCTTGGGGTATGCCTGCGAGCCTGCCCACTTGTGGGAACGAGAGAAGGAAAGAGGGGGCACTTGTGTGACAGCAGTGGTACTGCAGGACCCTACGTGAGACTGGGTGCTGGGTCAGTCAGTTCTTGTGACATTTATGTTGTTAATGCAATTATTTGATTTGTGCGGGGATAAATGATAGGAATTTATAAAAGAAGCCCACACAGAACAGCTCAAATCAAAAGGTTTTCAAAGCTCTAAAAAACAAGGCAGGTAAGTAAACTTATTTCCTGTAATATAAAGCAATCAAAATTAGTGCGTCAATAGCTTCACATCCAGACTATGCGAGGCATTTTGAAGGTTTTGCTAAGACAGGTAACGAGCAAGTGACGCCTAACCAACCTATATATACACCATAGCAGAATACTTAATGTAATCATATAGGTGCTGTATGAGCCCATAGCTGTAGAACACGTTATTGATGGCAGTAAACACAGCTAACCCAAGTTAAAGCCAGAACTGTGCCCATGCCTCTCTGCTGTGTTCATACTCCAGAGGAGTTAAACACTTAGCAGAGGCAGCAGCACTGCTTTTTTCAGCTCCTCCTAAAACTGTTTGACAGGCCTTCAGGAAAGGCACAGCCCCAGCTGCAGCAGATCTGGATGGAGATGCCCAGCCATCAAAGAAGGTGCAGCACTGTGACACCCAGCTAGTCAGCACAGATAAATCACAAGCAACAATGGCTCGTGGTTTGATCCACTGGTGGTGAATCCCAAGAGATGTGTACGCTACCCAGCCACATGCTTGCACTGCTAGTGAAGATGAGCAGGCCTGTCTCAGATTGCTCCTTCAGCCACAGCTTCCCCTGCACTAGTTTTGGCAATTGGCCAATGAATTCATTAACCACCAAAAATTAGACTGGTCAAAATCGGAAGTTTCAAGCTAAACAGATGCCAGAGGACTGGATTAGCAGTTCTAGTGCTGCAGCCTTCTTTTGAAGGCCTGGATTAAATCTCCAGCCACATAAGCATCATCACTACAAAAGACCTCTGTACCATTTGACATCTTTACCTTATGTGGGCTGATAGAGTACCTCTAGGGTAGTGCTGAGCTAAAACAGCCCCATTATGGTCAACTTCCCCCTCCTGCTTGAGACAACTTTGAGCAAGTTGCTCCACAGCAGAAGGCACATCGTGAATACATCTTGCCGTATTTCTCGAGGTAGTATGTTATCAGAAAGAGATACATGTCTCAATGTACTAAACCTTTTTTTTTTCTCCCCTTTACTTAGAGTTCACATAAAACCAGTGAATGTTGCAACCAAATGGGAAAAAAAACTAGTGCATGTGATTGGCTGAAGTTTGATATCCATAAATAAGCAAAAATTCCAAACCAAAGGCAAGTGTGTACAAAATAATTTATTACAGCATAACATATGTTGGCAATATTTTACAGTGAGTTTTCCATTTAACAGCTTTGAATCTAAACAGATGACACACAAAGGAGAATTTTAATTAGAACAGTTTATTTGTCTTAATAAAATCCCCTCTTCATGAACTTACATTAGCCTTTGAGGGGCTAGTTAATATTACTGAAATTATTTACATTGCAGTGAAATAAAAACAAACCAAGATTGAATGATTCCGTTACAGTTTCCAGAAAACGGATTTTCTGTACAAGCCACAGTATAGTTATGTTTTGATAGCAGTTCTTATAGAATGTAAAGCTGTCATATATAGCCATTTTGTCCAGCAATACTAAGCTTTAAATAGGTATATTAGATTGAGACTTCCATTTTGATGTGTTGTATATTTAATAGTTAATGCACCAGAATATGAAGTAAGTAAAAGGTTCATTATGATTCATAGTCCGCCTCTTTGTGCTCCCTTAAATAGTTTTTAAAATGTAAAATGTACTCCTCACCTACTATTTGCTTTGCAGCACCTAAAGCAATAGTATTTAGGCATGAGAAGTACTGGGGTATTGGCTGTAAGTGGACAACTAAGACTTTTAACGGAGGCAATACAGTAAACTTACCAGTGAGCTTTTATGATGTAAAGAAGAACCATATTCCCTGTTACTGTACCTTCTGCATTTGCCCAAAATTGGAGCAGTTTTTTCAACTTAACTGTCAGTAGGTGAACAGATGGGGAGAAACCAGAAGGAAGAAGAGGAAGGAGAAGATGGAACAAAAGATGAGCAACAGTATCAAATTCATTGTGTTTTCACAAGGAATTGCCTCAGGATACTGAAAAATGTTAAACTGACCATAAACTTACGGAAATAATAGCTATGGAACACAAAGTAGATAGAATAGTTCTCAAAAAGCCTTGAGTTTTTGGTTTGTTCCCCCCCCACCCCCATCTTCATATCCATCAACACTGGTTCCATATAAACACACACCTGACAAAAACATGCAAACCCCCCATGTTTCCATCATCGCTGTGCTTCAAAAGAAACCAAACTGACCAAAGATTAAAAAAAAATTAAAAAAACCCAAACAAGAAACAAACTCAGAAAAAATCCTAAAGAACAGTAAAAGACAGAGGGCAATTCAAGCTGCACTTCAGTCAATCTGCTAAAAATGCTCAAATGATAATTTATTAACAAGATATGATCACATTTATCTGCATATGTAACGACACTTATGTGAAAGCAGTCTTTAACATCCATATTTTTTGTGAGGAAGGGCTGATGGATTATTAAAAGACTTAAAACTGTACAAGTATAAACATGAAAAAAGCTGATTAAAGATAACGTTTACATAAATATTGGCAGTTTTTGTTGGGAAAAAAATAACTGAAGCATACTCCATTTCATATAACTACCCAAATATTTTGTTTTATACCTGTTGAAGATATTAAAATACAACCTGGAAAAGTAACCCTGATCTGTATCCAGCCAGCACGTAATGAGTCAGAGTTGTGTGCGCACACGTGCATGTAGGTACACACACACACGGGCTCGAACACACTACTTCAAATTTCATTAGACAGCAAATCATGGTTAATGGCTGTGTGATTCACAGATGCAATACTGCTATCGTCCTCATTTGTGGCAGGCATGAAGGCAGACGTAAAAGGAAACAGTTTATGACACGCTGCTTGATATTCTTCACATTGAGCATGGCAGCTTCCAAAACTGCCATCAAGCAATGCCTCAAAAACCTTTGTTAACGTCTAAAGAAACAAAAGTAACAGTTAGTAAGTGTGATTTACAATTGGTTTATTACTAAGATGTACTGTCAAACAATACTGATATGAGTAAACACAGGTTCTCTGTTGGTATTCAGGTATCTTATAGTTGTGTAAGCAAAAAAATTTGAAACCTTGTTCATTCAAATAATATTGCTTTATATATCATAATTTATGTATTTATCCAGTATGTCCTGCAGTTAAATACATGTTAAGATCCCACAGATTTTTTTTTTCTTTAAATAGTGTTATCTTTTACCTTCACATTTCTGTCTCTCATGTTTTTATCCAATCTAGTAGCAACAGCAATTGCTTTTTCTTGTCTTGATTTGTCCAGGAAATACATCATCTTGGCACCTTACCACAAGAAAGAACACAAGGTTTAGGTAACAGCATTCCTAAATGCAATACTGCATATGCCAACACAGAATCCAAAATCTTAAAAAACAATGTGAATTAGGACTTCTTCCAAGTTTTATAAAAAACATTTTCCTCCTTTATAACTCGAAACTAATGAAACTAAAACTATTTTGAAATTTATTAGAAGCATAAGGATTGAGTAACACAAGAGATCTCCTCCTGCAATAGTGAAATGCCTCACACTTCAGTCAAGAAATACACATAAAGAGTACATTGATAACTGAGCCCTTCAAATCAGCAGACTAAATGAAATCCACCCTACAAATGTAGAAGAGATTAAAAGACATTTTCCCAGAGATACTCTGAATTCTTTTGAAAAGTCCTGCAGGTAAGTGAGCTATACAATTACTGAACAATTGTGGAACACAGCCCAGAAAAAGATTCAGACCACCATATATCTGTATGGCAGAAAGGACGGACACACTGGGCTATGCACCTGGAGCCCAGTGAAACAGCTTGGGTCCAAGGAAAGTGTAATGCAAGTTTGGTGCTTTGCCTGGACTAGACTACACTGGTGAGAAGTAAGATATTGCATGAACATAACTATGCGGATTCTTGGACTATGAACAGTTTAATCAAAAGTGGTCTGGGCATCTCTGCAAAATACTGTGTTCCTCCTCTCATATCACAGCTGCCTTAATTTAAAAATCTCATCTTCATGAACATGTAGGCATTTCATATACTTTCCTTTTCCCAAAGTCCAGACACACCTCACCACATAATCTACTACAAAAAACAAAAACAGTAAGAAATTGTGTTACTGAAAAAGTTTAAACCCCTCATTCTGAGTGTACTGTGTCCTCTTGGTCATTTCCCCAAATATTACATTCATTTTCCTAATTAAAGTTTCCTAGTTCTTACTACTTTCTGTAACCAGAAGGTGTCAGAAAAACTGCTAGACCATATATTTGGGGTTGAGTCATCATTGTTAAAGAACTTCCTAAACTTAACATACATTTGTTTAAAGTCAGGGAGGCTATGGTACAGAAATTGAAGAGAGATTAAAGGTTTGCAATTTTTTTTTTACTAGTAATTATTTTAAGCTAAGAGAACACTCACTTGCACTCTCAGACTTCATGTTTCGGTCTTTCAGACCTCTAACATTTTCAAACTTGAATTAAAGATTATAAGAAGTTCTACATTGTAATGTAGATAAGTCAAATTGCTTCAAACCTGTTTCAGCATAAAAGACAACTGACACAGAGGTGAAGATCTAAAGCTACCGAGGACACATCTACAGTCACTTCACTCCTGATTTCACTTTGAAATCCTAATCCCATGTTTGTCCCCACTGTAAATTGATATACTGTTGGATCACAGTGATCAATGGACCCTAAAGTCTAGTGCTTGATCCTAAGGGGCTTTTACATATTCATGCCTCCCACTTCCACTGAACACGAATAGACTCAGCTTCTTGAAAGGGGTCCCTGAGATCTCTCTAACATGGGTGCCACCACTGTGCAAATTGCCTGGTGAGATCTCTGTACCTGACTTTCCAAATCTTGACCCTGCTCACAGGAAAGGGGTGCAAGTATATCTCTCACGATGCTGTCCTGAAACAGGGATCTTTCAGTGGCTTTAAGTTTGGGATAAGTTATCTAACCTTCCTTTAAAAGGTGAAGCTGAAGCTAAGTTTCTCCAGCGATTCTGCACTGGGGTAACTGCTACAAACTAGGTGAGATTGGTACTGCTCTAAGTACCTGATAAATCTACTCTTATTTTTGCTTCCTAACTGCTGGAGAGGTGTTTTGTTTTCTCCTCCTCAGGTGACATCAATTTTTATTCCAAAACTTCCTATACTCAGCGGAGACATGACAAATTTAAATGCCAGCTTCCTTTGACTTAATTCCAGCAGTTACTTGTAGCTCTTCTACACAAATAGCGTTGAGTGTCATTATTTCAACATTTTTTGTTGACCACGAAGCAGAAAGGCAAAAGTAGCATAACAAGTTTGTCATGATATTTTTATTGATGCTTTTGCTGTGTGACAGAGCTATGAGTAGGAAGAGAGACATTCCAGCTGGTAAGAAAACAGGGAACAGCACTGCTCTAATATACAGGATTTTGTGTAATATTTTCTAATCATTTCAAAACTAGAAGCTGCAACAGGAGGGATGACAGTGCTTCCATACTTGAATATCTGTGGTGGTTTGATCGCCCTTTTTGGAGATAAGAAGCAGGTTCCTTATGCATCTAATAAAAAAGCGAATGAGGTTTAACATGGTAAAAGCAAGTAGAAAAAAAAGCAAGCATGTGAGTTTCTGGCTCACTGGAATTTATGTACGTATTACAGACTGCAGATAAAGAGTCTAGATTTAAATCACTTAGGTCATCTCCTTTTCAAGAGCATTAAAAAGTTAAACAAACCTGACAGCTGGTGCTGAATGGAGGTAGCATTGTGTTTGAGAAATTCTTCATTAAAACTTTCCAAGTTTTTATTAACAAAGATTTTCTGCATTTCTTGAGTTAGGACCTTGCTCACAATTTCTGGGAGGTTACTATGGTCAGATACTAGAAGAGGTAAGATGGAGAGAAGCAAAAAAAGCCATTTAAACAACAATAGAAAGCAGTGTGAAACTATGAACATCACTTATAAAACTCGCATTTTTAAAATATGGCCACAGAAACACAAATTTCAGTTCAGAACAGGTCAACACAAGCATTACCAATGCATTTCTAGACGAAACATCCATAAAGCGTGCTGGAAGTTCACAATGCATACTTTGAAATTCTTAAGTTTTAATAAATGGCAGATACAGGCGAAAGATTTTGATTGAAGCAATGATCTTTGAAACATCTACTCCTCTGAAACCTATCTAAAGTCAGTTATTTGGTCCACCTGGTGGATTAATGGAGGAAGGAGTATAATGTAATAAAAACACAGTACCCTGCATAGCACAGCCTGTGTTTTCTTGGGATTACCATGGAAAACAAACAGGTTTTTTCTTTCTAGCTGTGTGTTTCAAGAGTATAAGTTACACAAATATGTAGTTATGTCCTTGTACAATGTAACTTCCTGTATCTTTATACATATGTACTACACACATACCCGCTTTAGAGAATTTAATCAAGCACTCATGTAGCCATGGGTTATTACTGTTGATAGCAAAAGCTCTTTTGACAGACTGTAACATTAACAGAAACTTTCCTGTGGGAAGGAGAAAAAACAAAAACATACCAAGATTAAGAACACAGAACTATTTGTCTTTATACCAACTACTGTTTTCTTTAGTAAATCTAGTATAAACATTAGAAACAATGTCTACACAGAATTAGAAAGGAGATTTATTCTTCCCATCCAAATTGCTTAATAAAATAGAAATGCCTGCTGCTCAAACTCTGGCAATGCACAGATGATGTTACTATCTGCTTGGCTTTGTTTTCCTCTGGATAATTAAAGATCACACTGCAAATCTCTTTTCTACAGCATTTATTAGCATATGCTACAACTTTCTTTGCTCTTAGGTTTTTTTAAGGGTGGCTGGCTAAACAGAATTGCTATTTCCCCAATTATTACTGGATATGACATAAACACCAGCTTCAGTCAAGTAAACACCTATTCTAGACCATTTTAGGCCACGCTCAGATAACACAGGCTCCAGTGAAGGGTTAGAATTTTGTAGAGAAAAAATAGAATTATGCAGTACTTTACCTTTTCTAAAGTATATTTCAAATGCTAATAAATGTGTTTCTATGTCATCTCCAATAAGATTCTTAAGTGGTATAAGGAACTTAATGGCTTCTTCTAAAGGATTTTCTACCTGTTGTAATAAAAACAGTGAAATTTAAAGCTTAAATGCAGAAGAAAAACCACTAGGGATAGTTCGTTATCCAGAACATTTAAATAAGAGACCAAAGGTGAACTGTGGATAGCTTTCTGAATGAAACTGAACCACAACATTTTTATTTGAACAATATTTAGTACTTTACTCATGATTTCATGTTGACAAAGACAACATCATTGCTAACTCTGGCACTGCTTACATAATGTACTCAGTGTTGTAACTTAGCATTTACAAAACAATTAAATACAACCAGCTATATAAATACATGTAACTTCAGCTTGAACTTCAACTTAAAGCTTGCTGTCTGTGATAAAGGAGACAGTATTTCTCTAAGCTCAAAGAACTGTCTCATGTCTTTAAATTTTATGAATTGCAGTCATGTTTGTTAGTTTTCCTCTATTCACTGTATGAAAACCAGAGTTCTTCAGGCAAGAACCATCTTTTAGTTCAGTATCTATTTTAATGAAGGATGGCCTACTGTTCAAAAAACCAGAATTTAAAGAAAAACATTAATATAGAACTTTCATTTATTAGAGGAAAAATACTACTTTTCTTTATGTAAGTAAAGACAGACCTCAAAAAAGTATCTTTGCATGCAAAAATCATTTTATAAAGAACTCTGGATTCTTTTAGAACCTGATAGTAATCCTGTATTATAGGCTTATGATAATCACATGAATTTAACATGAAAGACCATGCTAACCCTTTCCAGTTTTTCAGGAACTAGCTCTTCCCTGGGTCCACTAGTTTCCTCCTCCTCTTCATCTCGTTTTTTCTTTTGATTCTTTTGTTGTCGCTCTCTTTCTGCATGTTTTCTTTCCTCTTCAAGCTTTGCTTTCTTCTGTGCTCTTCTTTGCTTGCTAAGCATTTTCTTCAATTCTTTGGCTGAGAGATTTTCTACAGATTAAGGTAACAAACAGGTAACTTACATTAAGCAAGTATTTAACTAAAAAGACCTTGTTTTTCCTTTAAAAACACTCAGACATGCTACTACGCTCCTCCCCCATATCAAAATGGCATACTTTTACAGTTATTTCCATGAAATACCAGCACTTCCAGACTATAATCAATATATAGCCCAACATTACTACTGGATTACTATTTATAGCATAATACAACACTTGATCTTGCCTATTTCCCCTTATGTAGTTACAGAAACTTCAACTACTTGAAAGGTTAACTACATGAATTTGTTGAATCTATGATAGGTTTTACCTTAAAATGGACAATGGTTTTCAAGGGTAATATTAAGCTCCCATATTGACTGTAGCTCAGCTTCCTTCTAATGCTAACTAAAAACATCCAGATGGATTTACACTCCATCTTAAAAATAGGGTTGTTCTTTCAATAAGCACATGAACAACATATAGTCATGATAATTGCATCGATTTTCTGCAAATGCCATGGGATAGCTAAGGGGATGCAAGCAAAAACTGATATTGTTTGGGGTGAGTAGAGGTAAAATATTCTCATATGTATTAGCAGGACCATTATATGAATCTTCAGGCTGCTTGAGGTGTCAGATTTTTAGACTGGACTAGCATTGCAATAAATCAAGAAGGTGTAACAGTTCTGAAAAGCAGAACACACAAAGCACTGCTTCCTACAGGTTCACATAGAAGCGAGGAGCCTTCAGCCTTTCCATTCATCCCTCTTTTTCCTTCCCTGCTGTCCCACTGACCTGACCAGTCTGGCCAGAATAATACTGTAGTTTCCACTCTGTTTACTGTGGTGTTTCACTGCTAATAATGTAGCAAAGAACACAAGAATGGGCTACTGACAGACTAGAAGATTTTTTTTTGTGGCTATGGCACCATGACCTCTATGCTGGAGCCAGCCATCACACTGAGATATGGAGCAAGGAGAAGGAAGTGTTCTTTTTATCCCATTCATACAGTGCTGTCTTCCCCTATGGATAGGCCTACTGAATCCCAGGGCACAGCAGGCAAATGAACTAACATGACGACTTAGATTCCTCCTCACCTTAGTTTCTATGACATAGTGCTATCAGGATCCTTTGCCACACACTGATCTTACATTATATACAGAAATAAATTAAAATTGAAGTAAAAAAATGCAAGTTGAACTGTGCTGTGAAATGTGCCTCTTTTTACATGCACTTCCTTATGCATAGACAGATATGGAAAAACTTATTATTCACCTCTGAATGAAAGGTAAGACTGTACTGGGAATATTAAGTGGCATTTTTGGTTTAGTTCAACTTTTTCCACCACATCAAATATTCTTCCTTTTGTAAAGAGCTAGACATGAACTTCACCCCTTTAGTCAACAGCTACAGCAGTGCTGGTAGTGGCTGCAATTCCACAAAAGGAGTCACAACTGTTTATTTTAAAGGAAAAATCCTCATAACTCATTAGTCATTGAATCCTCAGATTTCCAAAACATATCCCACTGGTCTCCTAAGAAAGTCTGCTTTCCATTTAACACTACTTTTAATTTGTTTCCTAAGTATATTAATATTGCTAACACACAGTTATCCATGTATTCTTTGGTCCTGAAGTTACATGGAAAATGATCAAATGTCATGCCATGTTACCTGGTATTACTATGTAATAAATTAAATACACTAGATAAAAATTAAATTCTTACAATTCAGACTGCTTTCCTACAACATCTATCCATTGTTTCATGTTAATGACTTATCTTTTGTTTACATGAATAAATGGCTGAACTGAACTAGATTTTTTTCTTTTTAATATTCTGAAACATCACTCGTCCAAGTACTCCATCTATAGCTAGGTTCATTCACGGACTAGCTTTGCAATATGATGAGAGGAGAACACAGAGGAAGAAAGCTGTAGCATATTATCTATGATCTTTGAGTTATCAAGTGGTGACAGAAAAGAGGAAAGACTTGTGTATGTTACAACTCTTATTTATTTTATAGCTCATAATTTACTTAGCTTAATAAGCTTTTACATGTGTCATACACATATGAGCCTCCATTATGGTCTAGATACCTGAATTCACTTCTTGTTCTTTGCTTTCATTGGTAAGAGGATTATCATGGAGCTTCAAGTAGATTTCAATTGCTGATCGAGCAGCCTTGAAGTAGAAGGCATGTTTTCTAAGCCCATCTTCTAATCTCAAAAGGTCTACATAGGCACGAAGAGTCATCTTTCTCATGCAGTATGTGTGGAAGTCAAATTGATCATCCGTTATCTCAAAAAAATGCTTCAAGAGAAAGAAAAAACCACACAACTCTTATGCACTTCCCTTGCTTAGTCTATTTTTTTAATTAGGTGGAGGTGAATAAAGTTACAACTGATATTATTTAACAGGCATAGAAGTATCCTTACAACACTGTCTAAGAGAACCTCAGTAGGGAAAAAACCCACTCAGAAAATTCTCATTTTGTTAACAAAAACTATAACGTGACTGTTCAAAGACTTAGGCACTCTAAGTCATTTGAAACATGATTGTTCTGATTAAAAAAACCACTTGGCAAAAGATAGCATAAAGTTAAGGTACAAACAGCTGTACAGTTAGGAGACATGGTATTTTATAAAGAATCCTTTTCACTTCATATAAGCATTTTTTTGTATAGTAGCTAGGGATGACATCTTACCTATTACAGTAAATAAACAAGTATAACCTGTTTTTAAAAACCATTATACTAGAAAGTGTATATGCAAAGAAAACCATGCTGATTACATCAGCCAAGTATCTCCACTAGTATGTGAGAAATACTGGGAAAGAAATTGATGGCATTTGCACCTACTTACCCTTTCTATTTCGTGGCATTTTTTCAAGGCATCACCATACTTCCCTAGCCTTTGATAAGCTGCAGCACATTCAGTCTGGAACCACATACACTGCATCTCATTTAGGTTTTCCATAGCAGAAGTTCCTTCCTGAAATAAGTGTCATTAGCACTTCTTACTATCATAATTTACCAGCTGCTTCTTTCACCTACAGCTGATTTCAGACCATTAGTAGGAAACAATCCTTTAACTACTTGGAATACAACAGAAAATGAATATAACCACACAGCAACTAAGATACCCTACGCTCCCCAAGATAAGAAGGGATAGATTTAAATAATAATAAAAAAATTATCTAAACAAGATTTAGTGTCACAACAGATTAACTCATGTTTGTATACACAGTCTTTTACAGTTTGGGGGCAGAAAACAACACTTTAAAAAAAAATCTTAAAAGTTTGGCAAACAATTTTTGTTGTTTATTACCTTGTCAGGTAAGTGGCATCTACTAGTTTAAAAATCCACCAATATATTTACTGCTTTATCATGTAGGATGAATAATTGTAAGTTTCTTAAATCTGACTTCATTTATTTAGACCAACAAGTTCTATATTTCATACTTTTTCAAGAAAAATCATCAGATTTGTTCTTTATCATTTCAGTGCTCTGGATTAACAATAAACAAACTGGAAGCATGTTCCACATATCACAAAAGCTAGACACCAAATTTTCAGAATGGTCTATATACTAGAAGGAAATCCAGTTCAACTCACAACATAACTATTTAGGATCAGATTTATCCTATCTTACCACAGGTATCTATGCTACAGTTCTGTATTTCTTGTTTTAACACTTCTGACAACCATATACAATGAGTTTTCAATCGTTTCCAGAAATAACTAGAAGGCTCAGATTCACTTTCAAGTGTTTTCACACCTAAAATTAAGTATAATTAAGGAGTCTAATTCATTTATGTGCTTCAGGAAATCCCACCAAGTAGCAGCCTTCATATTTAATTACATAAATAACATGGAAATCTAGTCTTTTTAAATCTAAACTTAAATTTCCTATGTTTGACACTGAACAGAAGTGCTTACTCCATCTTTTAAGGATAATTTCTATCAATTTTTGTCTGTAGTACTAGGTTAAAGGAATTAAATGTTTGAGTCCATATTAATTTATGTTACCGCTAAGTCATAATGAATACAGTGCACATTCCTGTGCAGGTAGTTACTTCTGGACCACTACCTTTGAACAATCAATTTTTCCAGTATTTACTGGGTCTGTACTGCTGGAGTACTGTGCCCAGCTCTTGGGGCCCCCAGCTAGAGAGGGACACAGGCCTGTTAGAGCAGGTCCAGAAAAGGGCCACAAGAAATCAGAGGGTTGGAACACTTCTCCTATGAAGAAAGGCTGACAGAGTTGGGGTTGTTCAGCCTGGAGAAGAGAAGGATCTGGGGAGACCTTACTGTAGTCTTTCAATAGACTTGAGAGACACTTCACCAGGGCCCATAGTGACAGGACAAGGGGAATCCGTTTTTAACTGAAAGAGGGTAGATTTACATTGGATGTAAGGAAGAAATCTTTTATGGTGAGAGTGGTGAGGCACTGGAACAGGTTGCCCAGAAAAGTTGTGGATGCTCCATCCCTGGAAGTGTTCAAGGTCAGATTGGATGGGGCTTTGAGCATCCTGATCTAGTGGAAGGTGTTCCTGTCCATGGCAGGGGAGTTGGACTAGATGATCTTTGAAGGTCCCTTCCAACCCAAACAACTCTGATTCTAAATAGTTATTTACCTCTAAGTGTAAAAGCATTATCTTAAAAACAGACACTAAAACTAATTTTTGTGTTCTGGTCAAAAGTTACATGAATGAAAAAACGAACTGCCAGAGGCAAACAAAACTTCTCTTCATTAAAGCAATATACATACCCTCGTGAATTTAGAGCACATCTCCTCCGCGTCCTTCACCATATTAGCTCGCAGCATGTATTTAGCACATTTAGAATTGATAAATCTGTCTGCAGTATCCAAAGACTGTGCTTCATCCATCCATTTGGCAGCTTCCTTGAGGTTACCTACATGCTGTTAGGGAGAAATAAAATAGTTAACTTTTAGTATAAGTCTGCTATTGACCAACTCTTGAAGTCTACAGGTATTGGTATTTCTCCCTCAAAAGTAACAAAAGACAGTATTATTGTTTGCTCCCCGCCCCCCTGATTTTTTTAGAATGACAATTTGCTTTAAGTTGTGACTTGCTTCACAAAACATAAACAAAAGGGTTTCCATTTTCCTTCTGACAGAACAGTGCCCAAGAAGAAACTCGCATGAAAACCAATGCCCATAGCCATTGCTAACCGAAACACTATTCACTCACTCACACCAGTCTGGTGGGTTGGTTTTTTTTATAAAGTAGGTACTCAACATGTCTGAAGTGAATTTTTACCTTGTAAATTTTTGCTTTTAAATAGAATAGTTCTATTAATGTTGGAGTGCTTGCAATTGCAGCATTAATGTAATCCAAGGCCAAAGAACATTGGCCAAGTTTGTCAAAGTGCTGTGCCAGGAAATATTGAACCCAAAGCAGTGTCGTTGGGGGCTCTTTCTCTCCGTTTTCTGCAAGAAAATAGAACAAGTTACAGTAACCAGTAAGGCTGAAGACTGCATTTGAAAAACAAACACAAAAAAACCCTCAAAAACCAAACCTCGGCAAATTCAGCAAGTATCTCCTGTAATGCATTCATTTCTTAGAAAGTATTACAGCTATTTTCTTGCTAAAAGTATCAGCAATTCAACAGTTCTTGGTAACTGCCATAAACAGTATTAATACCTACAGTATAATTAATGTAAGATCACAGAAACTTACCACATGTACTAAAAAGGTCACAAGTTTTTAAAGAGGCTTCATAACCAGTAACAAGTTCTTGGATTGTAGAAACCTGCATTAAAAAAAAAAAAAATCAAGTTATGCTTTACTATCATGTTTACCTAAATTGACACACTGAAAAAATACTTGGGCAAAATTAGAGAAACTATACTAAAATAACAACTTAATTGGGAAAAAATTGGATGTATCCTCCTAGTTCACCTTTCACAAGCTACCTTTGATCATCCCTTTTAAGTATCAATATGGCAGAGAAACAAGTGCAGTCTTTGGCAGCTTAGAGCAGAAAGTGATCAAGTGCATTTGATTAGTATCCTTTTTAAGTTGTACTTTGGAATATTTGATTTATGCTATTAGTTTTTAAGTGTCCAATCTAAGACAACTGAAGAAAGGTGCTTTGGAAAAGACTCTGTATGAACTTTCTGTAACAGAGACTTCTGTTGTTTTCTGGCAGGCTGATATGTGCTATTAAAGATTTTTTGTTGTTGTGAAGAAGGTATTGTGTCGCCTAGAATACAGGCTGCAACTTTTTACATAACAATCTACGTATTGGTTGATTTAAGGCTAATAATTTCTGAAATCAGACCTTGTCAACAATATTATCATTCGTTCTAAGGCTGAAGACTAAAAATTCACCCAGTTTTGAACGCATGCTATAGGAGTTTAACATTTACCATATGTACTAATGTTCGCATCTGTGCTTTTCGTGACAATGAACGATTCCAATACCAGGTCCACAACTTAAAAGTGCTGCACAGTATTTCTAAGTATTCTCTGAAATGCTCCACCTGTTTTGTAGCTGAATTCTAAACATGCCTGCCATAACCAGCAAGTAAACAGCCTCTTAAGGAAACAAGAACAATACTGAAGAAAGAAAAATGATTTATTTACATATAACCCAAAACACAGAAGGGACTTTGAGATCTGACTGTAAGCGTAGCAGGATAATGCCTACATTCACCAATTATGTGAAACCTATAGATGATAAAACCCTAAAACTTCAATGCTTAAAGGTAAGGCCATCCTACATTTTTTAAAAAACCCCACTGCAAGAGTAAAATAAAAAATACCATGAAGAGACAGCAAAACTTTTAAAAGTGAGATTTGACAAAGCACTTTTAAGATACACTTTGGGGGAGGAGGGGAAGGGAATACACCTTGTTCTAGAAGATAAAAGTAAACAATCTGAAGGTTACTACTTGAACCTAATTCAGCACAATAGGCAAGAAATACCAAATATTGTCTTTCAAAGACAGCAGAGAAGGTGACATATCCAAGTCATATGCAGCCAGTGTAAATGTCTCAAAAGTGTAATAAAACATGAACACACGCATATTCTGGAAAGTTCTGAGCAAATCTCGTAATAAATGGTTTCTGGTACCAAAAATCTCAAATACAATAAAATGTTACTAGACTTCAAATAACTACAAAGCGATAAAGAAATGTAAAGGTGTCACAACTAAATGGTCAAAGGCAAATAAATGCATTAATCTGCTCTCTGGTATCAGACATCTATTTACTAAAAGAAACCTTCAACGACCTTAGAAAATCTTTGATAAGTCTCTCCTCTAAAATTAGTTTAAATGCAGAAGTAAGCATCTGCTTCAGGTAAGTAAGCATACACTTCAGGCTTGCAGTGTATGTGTGCAGAGCAAGTGTTATTTCCCTGCTGCTTTCCACTGCAACTTCACAGTATTCCCAAGATTATTCTCATCCAGCTGTTAGTAAACTCAAATTCATTAGAGACCAGCCAGCTTTGCTAGACTGCTGTGAACTGTGTGTAAAGGGAGAAAGATCCCTTCTTTAATAAACACACACCCACACCACTAAACTACATATACTTTTTCCGCTGCTGCACACCTGGAGTATGGCTTCATGGCTGGACAAAGACCATGCTACCACCAAAAAGAACAGTGCCACCATCTCCGAGCCACATGTGCCTGGTCCCCGCTTTGGGTCAGTGATAGCGGCTGTATGCACTGTTACAAGTGATTTAATCCCTGCTCCACCTCAGTGTACAGATGCCTAATTACTAGTTCCATCATCAGAGGGAGCTGGCAGTGGGCAGCCCTGGGGCAGTGAGAAAGCCTCTCTTCCTAGCAGGAAGGTCAATCAATCAGCTTTACAGCTACAGTGTAATCAAATCCTCTGATCTTGAGGTGGCGAGAGAATACCAAACCATACCATGTTTTAAAAAATGCTAAGTCCTTCCAAATTCAAAACTCTGCAGTTGTTTTGGCTTCTACAGTCCAAGAAACTACGCTGGAGTGGTCATTCTGAAAACTACTTTGAACATTTGGAAACATATATTCAGTGAAAGCAATAGCTACGAAAATAATGCAAATCAGGTACTTAGGCTATCGCAGACATTCTTAATGAAAATGACAGTATCTTTGTTTCTCATGATTACTCAATCATTTTCCTCCCTTTCATGCTTACAGTTCAGTCTCTTGCTAATAATTTAGGAAAATAACTCCAGGTTCATGTGCTGCTTCAGGGAGCAAATGATCTGAAAATATGAACCCTAATTTCTGTGTCCATATTAAATGTAAATTTAGTAGTGAAATCTATGTCTTTGATTTACTAGCATCTATTATCTGTATTCTAGTCACCACTGCCATCGTAAAGGCAATAATATTTTACTATTTCTAAACACTACAGCATTCTTCATTAAGATCATTTTGCAATTTCTAAAAATCAAGCTGAGGTATCTGGAAATACTATGATACTGACTATGAGCTAATTTCAAATGGTATTATTCTAGGAAAAGAGTTTCATGAATCTGAAAAAGCTTAAGGTATTACAGAAGTGTAACTGAAGTAATCAATAAATCTCAGGCTTTGTTACCAATTCCAGAACTGGGGCCTGCAGTTTCAGAAGCCTCTTAAATAATCAAAATTCAAACCTCAAACCTTGTCATAGGTCACTACATACAACTTTAATTTCATTACAAAAGATCAATGAGCTAAGAAGCATGAATCCAAGGAGGGGGAAATGGGCATTATTCTTCCCCATTAGCACAGACAAGTTAAGTGCTCATTTTTCCTCCTATACCTTACATAAAGATTAAAATTGCATGTGCTCACAAACCAGAACAGATTCTTGTCAAGTATAATAATCTTGAAAGTTAAGAAAGCATCTTCCACACTCTGTACTACTTGAAGCAAAGACTCCACAAAGGCCAGAATGGTTTATTACCAATCCTGTGCAGTTTATTTCAATTGGAAAAGATAGTTTCATAAGTAAGCTTCTAGTAAGTGCCTTAAAATGAGTATTTGAGAAATACAAACTGCGAGTAAATATCATGTATACACATCTTAATTTTTTTTAAACTGTAAGCCACAGGAGCACAATTCACTTGAACCAATTCTGAATTATTTTTCCCCGTGAGCATTAGTTTTTCCTTATCTGATTATACTTAGAAGTATTGTGTCCTCTTTGAAAAAAGACAGCCTAAGGGAAAGTTACTGTTTTCCAGGTAAGCACCTGTTGGCTAGAATTCTTTTATCATCACTTGTAGCTATTATAGTGGCAATTGTGGGCCAGTAATTAAATGAAAATTTGTGCTGCATGCTATGCCATATACCAAATTACTCCTGCCACAGGAATTTGAGACAAAAAGAGGACTATCAAAAATAAAAAAAACCTATGGGGTTCCAAAATGGGACATTAGGGCTACAGTAGCCTAAATCCTAGTTTGGTTTTTATTTTCCTATATTCCATGTAGGAGGTAAAGTTGAATGGAATGACAAACAAATAAAAAGAAAAGCGATACAGAAAGCTTTTTCAGAAACATCCGTAACAAAGATGAGGTGAAATACATAACGGAAGATGAAATCAACAGCCCACTAGCACAAAGCAGGGATGTAAGTTCTTCAAATAAAAGGCTCAAACTCTCTGGTTCATTACCATGGAAGTAAAATTACTAAATTGGTTGTATATCCTATTTTTACAGCAATTGGACAAAATTTTATAATAGACTTTTTCAATGACAGCCTTCAAAACACAAATGCTGTTATTTCCTTCTTCAGTGACAACTGCAAGAAAAGGAACTGAATTATCAGTATCAATCATATCAATATACTGCAATGTACTATAAAGTCATCAGACTTGAATTGTCTCAATAGCCTTTTTCTTCCTCAAGGATTCAGCTCACAGTCTAAGTATTTTCTTCAGCTGCTGCCACTACAAATCAGTAAGAAGTGACCAGCACTTCCAGTGCACAAACAGATTAAAAGCTACTGTGGCAGTTCCAGAAGCAATCCGTATGTTTAACATTTGGCACAGGTTTGAGTCCCTGCCTTTTGAAGAACATATTTAGAATTATCTGCACTCTTCTCAAAGGCAAACAATGAAAAGGGAAAGTTTGAATACTGCTAATGAGATAAAATTTCAAGGTGGATCTACCAAGCTGCCCAAACAAGAAAATACACTACTGACCTGTAGATATGATGCAATGGTTGTCTTAAGAAAATTTAGTTACGCATTAGTGCATAAGAATCTCCACACAAATCCCAGAAGTGATGTGCTCTAGTATGTGCTTTCATAAAAAGATTTAACTGTTACAAAATTCATACCTATTTATACTACTGAGACACAGAGAAGGAGTACATTATCTTGCCTTGAACACCACCAGCAATGAAAAGGGTACAAGAGAAGCAAAGAGTAAAAACACAGCAGACAGGAACAAGATAACACATTACTTAGCACAAATACTTGCAGAGTGAATTTAAATCATTAAAATGGTTCATCATCATGATGCATCAAATGCATCGCTTCTGGGAATTACCACACAGTAGGAGACTGACACTTTAGAACACCACTTTGGCTGTTTCAATATGGAATGCCTAATGATCATGCATACCAGAAGGTAAATATTCGTATGTTGGTCATTGAAAAACTGAAACTTCTTAAAGACTAGCTATTCGCACTTCTGTACTGCATCCAGAATGATTTTAATTATTCAGTTACTTCAATAAATTTTTCTTATCCTTCAAGCAGCTGCATAGCCCTCTGCAACCCATTCCAAAACAGTAACTAGTACCTTTAAAATAAGGATGCTGCTGTCTCAGAAAATAGTCCAACTTCACCTCAGCATCAAATCTACAAGCTTCTGGTATTTCAGTGTCTCAGGTTGCATTCTGCTTGAAGAACAAAGTAAAATGGATGCTAGAAATCTGAGATTCCCCATGACAGAAATAGAGACTTTTTCCATCTCTGGATAATCCCTTCTGTAACCTTCCACAAAGGGCTAGAGGAGAAAAATCAGTCAACAGTTCTTCAGCTTCCAGTAAGCAACCCAATGAGGCTTCTCTTAAGCTTCTGGCTATTTACTTTTCAGTATACCAGCAGACAGGTATAAAAGAAAAATGTCATAAGAATCTCTTCTACTCCGATTCATCAATCTCAGCTCTTGAATTAAACTGTAAGAGAAGGATGATGAGAACATGTGTTCTTGCCCTTCAAAGAAATGTTTTGCTATCCATTGTTGAAACTTGGAATTGCACAACATTTCTTCTTAAATAGTGAAATCTCCACAGTAGTTTATTTCCTGAAGAAAACTTTTTTTCTGGCAGGTAAGGTGCATAGGAATGACAACAGTGGCCTTGCAGGTCACTGAAACTCATCCCGAAGGACCACATGATTTACCATACACAAATCAAATATCTCTGAATTAGATGTGGATTTATTTGAAAAGACGACTCCTAAAGATGCAAAAAAATTCGCTTTAATAACAAAGTATGTCTCAAAGCTGAATAAATCCCTTTGTTTTCATCTCAAAGCACAATTGAACTTTGACAGCATTTCCCATCACTAGTATTCTATGCAGTGGTACCTGAACAAAGCTTTCTGGTTCCCTGAGTAAGAATAGTATTCTTTATTCAGAAGAATGGGGTGTAACTGAGTTTGTGAAACTACTTTTCCAGCACAGCAGAAGAGGCATCCACTAGACTTGGTACAAATCCTTATGTCTGTGCAAGAAACTGAAATAGATGCCCTTTTCAAAATATCTGTAAAAAATTTGCAAATTGTTTTGCTAGAGAATACCCAAAGGAAATGCTGTTGTGCGACTTCAAAACAGTCCTCATTATCTAGAAAAGATGGGATAACTAAAGATTGAATGACAAACTAAGTCTTTCAACAGCAGCCCTAGCAAAGTATTTTCCTTGGGCCAGAAGAAAACCATGTTGACATTAACAGGTAAAGTCCTTGCGGCCAAATTATTAGGAGCATCTTTCACAAGACAGAAAGAAGTATCCAGTACATACCCTGAAGCAATACTCTAAATGCCTCATAGGAAATGGAGAAGCAACAATAAAAACAGTCCGTAACAGTACTACGTCAATACTTGAAGTCTTCGCTACGATGAGATGTTATCTAAGAGAGAGACAAGAAGGTGCTTACAACATGCAGAAGCGTATCAATGGACCCTGAAAAAATATTTGTGAACTTAGTACCAAACAAGTTAAGACAGGAAAAAATGAAAACAGTTGCTGATGAAGATGTCTGGAGAAGGCCTTTGATGACAATGTTTTGAACAGGGCTTGTGGCTGGTCTGTGGCACACAATACCAGTACTAAACCACCCCTTTCTTGAGCTGTGTCCATTATCAGTCCATTTCTGAGACACTGGTAATCATTCACACACATGCAACCAGCCAACACAGAGCTGAAGCCACAAAATAAAGAGGAATATTATAGAGTTGGTTCCTTGCTTTTCTTTTGCTGCTACGCTCTCCACACTATTCTAAACAGAACTTCTCTAGAAACAGCTTGGCACTGAAAAAAAACCTGCTCTGATAAAAGATGGCACAAACAAGAACACCTTCTAAAGTAATACTTCTTGAATAATTCCATTTCAAAACTCCCTCTGCTCACAGAGGCACCTTCACAGCCTTCCTGAAAAGGGTTACTTCATTACTTGTGATAGATGAGACAGACATACAGCGTGGCAAGAAACTTGTACTCCTCTAGGTCCTCAGAGAGACTGTACAGGAGGATTCTGGGTTCAGACCCAGTTAAGCTCTGCCCACATGGCAAACCTGCAACTTGAAGATCCCACCTCTACAAATTCAGAAGCTTACATGTGAACTTTCAGGCCTGAAAATTATTTATAAATAGTAGCAGAGGCACATTCCTGATGAGCTATTGTATCTAGCACTAACAGCATTTCAATATAGGGCACTCTGACCATAACCTTCTGGATGGAAATACTGATGGGGAGGAAGTTTCAAATAAAGCTGCTAATAGACTCAGAAAGAAAAAAGCTCATGAATTCAATTAACCACATCAGGGAAAAAAGGGCAGAGGAAGAAAGAGCAGCTACACATTAGAAAAAAGGTTTTACTACAGCCTAACGAAGACAAGAAGCATCTTCATCTATAGCCAAGAGGTGATTGGCATCAACTGAGATGTGCTTTTTATTGAGGCACCAAAGAACAGAGCATGCCAAACACATGAGCCAGCTGGCACATTTGCAGTGCACAAAAGGTCTGAGTTCAGGCTCTTCCAGTGTATCCACACAGGAAGGTGTATATGGACAGCCACTTGAAGAAGTTCCATTTCTTATGTCTGACAGTAAGTTTAACTAAAAGAATATCTAAGATCACAACATTTATGAGCTTACACAGTTCACAAAAGAACAAAACCAAACTCTTCAGCAAGGCTCAGGCCAGTCGATTTTTTTTTTTTTTTTACAGCAATGTTCCTCTGTTACTTAAAAAGTGTCCCATCTACCTACTCTGAAATGTAAGATATTGACATTCAGATTTATCAACGTAAAAAGAAAAATGTGTAAGGTATGCAAATGACTGAATATTTCCATTTTTAACCAAGGCAGCTATACACCAACTTACTTACAACAACTTCCTTAGTCTCACTTGAAAAGTTTCTGCTCCACAACTTTCTATCTGATAGAGATTCACCCCACTCAATGAGGTACAAACCACAGAACAAGGCCATAGGACTACTCAAACAAGTTAGTCCAATTGTAAAAGGCTATTTAGCCTCATAAGGAGAATTTCCATTGCTTACATTGTAGTACATGGCTAACATCTGAATGGAATTAAAAAAAGCACAATCAATTAAAAATGTATCACCTCATGCAATGAAAACAAACAGGAAAACATGACAGGCAGCCTTCTACTTAACAAAAGTGTACTTAGATTTCTTATATATTTGATAGATACGGATGCTGAGTTTGTTTCTAAAGAAGCTTTACTGTTTTCTGTAACACCCAATGAAAGTGTTGCTTTGAAATTAACAGCAGTTCATCTGTTAACAGTAGGTGCATCTCTACTTTTAAATTTGTTCAGCTGAGCCATCAATATTTACTCCTGCTTCCCTGAGAAAAAGCCTGTATAAACCTGTGCATATGCTTATTCATGCACAGGTCAAGACAAAAATCTGTCACTTGCAGTAAACCACACATCTAAAGGGCAGTTCCATAGTCATTTTAAGTTGACCTGAGAGTAAACTGCCAAAAAAAAAATAATGGTTTTCATTCACATCTGTTCCTTGATCTAGTTTTCTAAACAGCTGCACAGAATCTTGCACCTCCTTTCAGTGGAAACCTAGGTATTCTACAGCCAACCAAGTACCTGTAAAAACACTTTTTCAGTGACTTTGTGACTGGCCACCTTGATCCTGCTAGTAGGAATTGTTTATTTACTTCTCTATAAAGCTAATCCTACAGTATCATGGTTAGTCACCAACTTCAGCATTTCTCCATGTGCAGTGGCTAAGCAGACATAATTCTCAGGAACTTCACCAAAGAGCTACCAGCTTTTAAGGACTGGCTTGCCACAAAGCATTAACTCTTAAATACAGTATTGCAAACAAAACAGAATAAAAAGCAAAAAAAACAAGCCACCCCACAACCCTGTAAAGTTACACATTTTATTTGTTCCCTGACCACCTAAGTAATCAGTTAAATGTTCTATAAGCAGTAGACAAAGTGGCCTTCTATTAGATATGTTTCTTTAGAGCTGACCTACACTCTAAAGAAGTTCACCACATTGTGGTTTATTGTATATTTTCATAGAAAGAATGAGACACAAGAGCTTTATTAGCTTTTAGATTTTTCTTCATACTTCATTCCTTACAACAAAACACCTCCATTAATGACTTGGAATCCCTTTGAAAAATGAAATACATCAACTGCAGTGTCAGACACACTCAATTTAAAATGTGCTAAAAACCAAGCATAGCTACAGTTCCTTTGTGCCCTGGATTAGGTTTGGAGTGTGCCTTATGATACACATCATTGCTAGTAAACTGCACATCTTCCTGAACAGTACAGCTGTATTACAGTACATTTGTGTGTAATCTGTACACATATAACTATGTACGCCATCATATCCTATTCTGATTTAGCATCTCAATACTAACTCGCTGTGTAAGTGAAATTACTGTTGCTGTCCACTGCTGCTATCACCAATATCAGCTACTCCCGAAATAAACCAAGTGACACCTTTTTCTAGAGCCAGTATCACCAATGAATACAGCTATTTGAAATACTAAACTCCAGAAGAAAAGGCTTCCTCCATTTATCTAAACAAGTTTAGTTTGTACTTTTCATTCAAAAAGTAACTTGCTCTTGCTGAAACAGCATTATTTCTGTTAAGGGCATGCCACATACAAGCACAATGAATTGAAAAGTTTATATTGTAAGTAGCACTTGATAAACATCACTACTGTTATGCAATTGACTGAGCCAGGCAACACTTCTAGTCATGTGACTACATTAACTAGTTTTTGTCTTGAACATCTGCACTAGGAACATACTTTGTCCCATATGGGACAGGCTTTGCACTTCCGAGTTACTCTTAGAGAACTCTCAGCTAGGGGAAAAGCTACTCAGTACACCAGTTTTGCCAAGAGCAGAAAACTCAAGCAGAATGGCAATCGAGTTACAAGAAGAACATTCCTCATTAAGTAATTCACTGCTGCTTTGGAAAGGTCTAGCACATGTATGTTTATACTTTGAAAGTACAACTGCACAAGCTCCTTTGAGAAATGCAACAGTATTAGAAACACAGTCATGTTAAACAAAACAATTTTAAGCAGGATGACTGTAAATACAAGGACCAGCCATGAATTTTAAATCCTTTAAATGTAACAAATTGAAAATTAAAACAACTCCTTAGAAGTTATTTTAAAAGCAAAGCCAAAAGGATAAGCAGACTATAAATGGGATATTATTTTCCCCCAGACATACTGCTACAGGCATGACAGAGCCTTATGAAACGCTCTTGCAGTTACATAGTCAAAAATCTCAAAGTTGTGTTAGGAAAGCACTTCATATGGAGAACTGCGAATCTGAAGTTTTCCCTTTTTAATTCACTCCACCTCAGCCCAAATCACTTAATAGTGAACTGCAAGTTAAAACAACTTTTGGTATGTGTGGTACAGAAAAATAATAAAATTCAAAGACAATTGTCTAGCTCAGACTTGTTGTTCTAACAGCAGTCATGTGTCTGAATTACACCAAAGACAACAGGTTGCAAGGTACAAATCAAGGAGCCACTCTAAAGTGACAGAAATACAGGTAACAAGCAACATGACCAAGTATTTTTGATACATTTTCTCTGAAGAGCACTTGTCTCACTCAACATACAGAGTGAGTGAAATGGGAAAGAAATGGAGTAACATTCTATGAAAGCACCAACACCCACAAAACAGATTTTTGCTTTCATTTTCACATTGCCTTAAAACATCCAGGACCAGATTTAATAAAATGCTGAGCATTCCATATCAGCTGGGATCAGTGAATGCTTCTGAAGATAAACATTCCTGAAACTGTGACTCTTGGGCTATCTGACCAACGCTTGCAGAATTTGGCCATGACATCTTACAGCCTATTTTAAATGTGTTAAGTATGGATAATACTTCCCCTCTTTATTAGAACGATAACTTGAGGTGTAATGTAAGCCACAGCATGAGAAAACTGTCAAACAAAAAATTTGCACTATCCCACAGTATGTAAACACATTCAGAAAAAAGGCATTCTTCATTTTAGCGTACTTGACTACCTGGTCTTACTACTACTACTAATGATCCAGTCAAAAAACTGTTGACACAATGGAATAAGTTAACAACAGCAGTTCGAGTTTGTACTGAAAGTTTTAAGACACTCAGAAGAATACAAACTCAGATGCTCTAAGATGTCACTGTAGTTATCACACAACTAATTTCATGAGCAACTGGGGGTTTTTTTTGAAAGGTTTTGGACACGTTTGGGGACTACACCAAAGAACGCAAATAATTTCTTACAAGCAGAGCATCAGTAGGAGCAACTATCAGCAGATGTTGAGAGCATTTCTGGTGGGTCTTCAGATGGGCATTTGGAACAGTTATTCCAAATGTAGACCACTCAGACTAAAAAAAGCTGACTTGATAAAGTAGTTTGTAAGTCAGCTGCTACATGTGTTACCCCAGGGACCCAAACTGTCAGCCATCCACATGTTTTACACTACTCATTCTCATTACAGAGTGGAAGCATCCTATCCTGGCAGTACCTACAATGAAGTTTCTCATTCTTCTCCTTCCTCCCCTTATTTTAACATTTCCTTAAGATACAGTTATATAGCAGAAACGCTATCTTTTGCTATGAATGTATTTGTTGTTAAGCAGATCCTGAGCAAGTCTGCTTACCAGACTTCCACTCCTGGAATTGTAACTCAGACGCTACTTTCTAAAAGTTGAACCGACAGAGTCAGTATGAACAAAAGACTGTCCTGGGTCAATCTTACAGAGTTTTCTTAAGCTGTAGAGAGATTCCTGGTGGAACTCACGTTTTTCACTTCCTTACATAATCCATGAGTGGTTCAGAGGGATCTAACTACAAAAACACTTCCAGCTTGCTTTAAATTCCTTTAGCTGTCCACATCAAGGAGGGCAAATACCTTCTTTTCTGAAAGGGTTAAAGAAAGATCTTCACTGGAGACAGCCTACCTTCCTGTGTAGACAGTCTTACACCTTTTTTCTGAGGCTGTTGTTTCTTACGTTCCTTCCAGCCAGACATTTTCTCTCATCCAGTTATTTCCTCAGAGTCTCCATGTTTTTAGTTACTCAGAAAAAGGGCTCATGTGCACTAATGTCGAGCTTCAATGGAATGAACCAACGCACCTGCAACACAATCGACGCAAACCTTGATGTTGACCAATTGAAGACCTTCACTCTTTGGATTTTTATCTCATGGATGTAGAGACCAGCATGTATTGGGAACCAAGGAGTATTTCTCAATATTGCTTAAATACAAAAAGAATGTTTTGGGGGAAGGCAGGGGTAGCATTTCAAGAATCCTCTCTTGCAAGGAACAGTAACAAATAAGGCCGTTCACACTTATTTCTAGTACATCTGGACAGCAGCTTACAGAACACGAAAGTTACTATAACCTGAAGAATAAGCAATTGCATGGGATATCAGCTTCAAGCAGAAACATTCTGCCAAGAACCACAGCTCCATTCACCCTGAAAGTAAAACTTGTAACGCTGCAGTGTCTCTTCTAAACACAAGTTCTTGCTTCTTGAATATGCCAAAAAGACTACAGCCTCTTCCTGACAGAATATATATTGTGCCAACTGTGTGAATTTTATTCAAGTACAAAGATATCAACATGATAAATGTAGTTTAAATAGCCAAGTATACTTGCTATGTAGAAACTAAGAGAAGCTTGATAAAAATATTTAACAGGCCTCTGTGCTACTATAGCAAGGTTCTTAAATTAAAGGTTTAGCATTATAGAAAACTCAAGGAGAATGGCTACTTTACAAAAAAAATTCCTTTTTTTAATAACGAACTTCAGAAACTAAAGCACTAAGCAAAGAATAAAAAATATAAAACCACTTGTAGCATAAAAGAGAAGCAACCCACTAGCTAGGTAATCTTTTCCCTCTGGCATAGGAGACTGAGACATCCGTAAGTATTTCAGGTAAAACACAGACTGTACTGTGGTGAGGTATTTTCCTTGTAAATGCTCTATGTTTCTCAGCATGTAAATAAAACATATACAACCACATTTCAAAACATTTCACTCACACAGCAGTACTTTAAGTGGTTATTCCAAAAGGCCCCACAAATCATGAAAACAAAGCTTTTCATACTATTTTCTAAGGATCAGCCTTAAGTAAAAAAATTCCACTATATTCAAATTTTTGAAGTCATGCTTTGTTTAGATAACATTTAAGTTCTGCAGGAAAGCAAAATATCTTGTTAGTAAAAAACCCCAAAATACAACCCCACAGGTTTCCTTAAGTAGGATGAAGCTGCCTGTATCATAACCTTCTTTGCTATCCTCCCATATATCTCACTTGCTCAGAATTAACAGTCACCTACAATTCTTACTACTTAGTCCATGGTTAGAAGTGACAAAGATTCCCTTTAAAATGCAAGTTACCTGCGCAGTATATTTATGAATCGATAGATGCAGAAGTTTCGTATTTCGTGGCATGATCAAAAAAATCAAGTGAATAAATCTCTAGAGGCAGTATGAGAAGCATGTATTTTAAATAATGTTCTTAAGTAAAAGAAACTACATTTTCACACTGAACCTACCAGCATCTCAACAACAGCCCCTGCTGTACAGAGTTACAGACATCAGCAGGCAACTACAGGCTGATCGTGAACTATCTGACCTGAGAAATAATCCGGACATTATCATGGCTTTACTGAAATTTTATCAGTATCTCTTTCTACGCTTTTCCTTCACCAACCAGATGAGGGCAAATTCAACTTCAGTGAACAGCTACATCAACAGCTTGGCCAAGTGACTGCTGATTTCTAAACAAGCTAGAAGTATTCTTTACACAGCTCTATCCCCTTTTGAGGCTACAAGCAGATGATCACTGACAAAACAAAGTGCACAGCTATTACATTGTCTGTTAGAACATGCACTATGGAACACAGCAGAAATAAACAGGGATGCCATATATGCCACTTAGAGAGGTCCAAAAACCAAGAGTGATGGACAGAGCACAGTTCTGAAACCACTACTAGATCCCTTCATATCTACAGATAGAATCCTCAGCCTAACTCCATTCCAGTCTTGAAAAAACCTTTTGTCTTGGCAAGTGCCTATCCTGAAGCAGCAGTTAGAGGTGCTTCGCTTCACATGTGAACCATGCATGTACTCATTTAACCTAAGGCAAGTCTGCAGTTACTCACTTGTGCTTTTAAGTTAATCCAAAAACTACAGACCTGTCAGTCTGATCTCGGTGCCAGGGAAAGTCATGGAGCAGATCATCTTAAACGCCATCACACAGCACATACAGGACAGCCAGGTAATCAGGCCCAGTCAGCACAGGTTTATGAAAGGCCGGTCCTGTTTGACCAACTAGATCTCCTGTAACAAAGTGACCCACTTGGTGGATGAGGGAAGAGCTCTGGATGTTCTTTACCTGGACTTGTAAGGCCTTTGACACCATTTTCCACAGCATTCTCCTGGAAAAACTGGCTGCCTATGGCTTGGATAAGTGTACTCTCCGTTAGATAAAAATCTGGCTGGACAGACAGGCCCAAGAGTGGTGGTACATGGAGTTTACTCCAGTTGGCAGCCAGTCACAAGTGGTGTCCCCTAGAGCTCAGTATTAGGGCCAGTCCTCTTCAACATCTTTATCAGTGATCTGGATGAGGGAATTGAGTGCACTCTCAGTAATTTTGCAGATGACACCAAGTTGGGTGGGTGTATCAATCTGCTTGAAGGTCAGGAGGCTCTACAGAGGGATCTGCAGACGCTGGAGTGATGGACCAAGACCAACAGTATGAGGTTCAATAAGTGCCAGGTCCTGCACTTGAGCCACAACAACCCCCTGCAATGTTACAGGCTTGGGGAAGAGTGGCTGGAAAGCTGCCTGGCAGAAAAAGACCTTGGGGTGCTGGTTGACAGCCAACTGAATGTGAGCCAGCAGTGTGCTCAGGTGGTCAAGAAGGCCAATTGTATCCTGGCTTGTATCAGAAATAGTGTGGCCAGCAGGAGGAGGGAAGTGATTGTCCCCCTGTACTTGGCACTGGTGAGGCTACACCTTGAACACTGTCTCCAGTTTTGGGCCCCTCACTTGAAGAAAGACATAGAGGTGCTGGAGTATGTCCAGAGAAGGGCAAAGCTGGTGAAGGGTCTAGAGAACAAGTCTTACAAGGAACAGCTGAGGGAACAGGGGCTGTTTAGCAGCCAAGAAGAGCAGGCCAAGGGGAGACCTTATTGCTCTCTACAACTGCCTGAAAGGAGGTTGTAGTGAGGTGGGGGTTGGTATCTTCTCCCATGTGACAAGTGACAGGATGAGAGGAAATGGCCTCAAGTTGCACCAGGGAAGATCTAGGTTAGATTATCAGGAAAAGCTTTAGAGAGGATTGTGAAGCATGGGAACAGGCTGTCCAGGGAGGTGGTAGAGTCCCCACCCCTGGATGTGTTTAAAAGACGTGTAGCTGTGGCACTGAGAAACATGGTTTAGGGACCCTGGCAGTGCAGGGTGAACATTTGGACTTGATAATCTTAAAGGTCTCTTCCAACCAGATGATTCTGTGGTTTCTAAAAGGAAGATTCCGTGACAAGTGCCTGGTTTTCCACTTTGTGAATGGTTTGAGAAGGGATATGCAAGAAATTCCAGGAACTGATTAGGAGGGCTATGCTGGCAAATAAACAGAAAATAAACACAACTAAAGATTCCAAATCACAGTATCCAGATTGGGGATTTCAGTGCCCATGTATATATGCACTCACATATATAGGCATATATGTGACATAATCTTTATTGTGCCTTTCTGCACTGTTTCCTACAGGATCCTAGTGTTGCCATACTTGCATAAACTGCAATTGTCCCAGTACTGAAGTACCAGTTGCAGACTAGCAAGTCAACAACTACAAGCTGATCCTAGACTTGGAGGTGAAACCCAGTAAGAAGATATTATTACAGAATCATTAAGAATGCTTAGTGCACCATCACCACCGCTCTTTACAGAACAGGGTCAGCTGAAGCAGGTTACTCCCAACCATGTCCAGTCACATTTTTAGCATTTCCAAGGATGACAACTTCACTACCTCTCTGAACAACCTGTTCTCATGTTTGACAACCCTCATGACAAGTATCCTTTTGCTCAAATATTCTCGCGGTTTTAAAATTGTGCATGTAATACCTCATCTGAGCACTGGGCACCACTGAGAAGCATCTGGCTGTTTTTCTACTTTTGCCTTTAGATATTTACATATGTAAGATCCCACTTGAGCCTCTTCTTCTCCAGGCTAAACAATCCTAGCTCTTAGTCTGTCCTCATGCCAGGCACTCCAGTTTCAACAACTTCATGGCCTTTTGCCGAACTCCTTCCAGTATGTCCGTGTGGCTCTTGACCAGGGGAGCCCAGAACTAAACCCACCATTCCACGTGTCTCACCAGGGCTGAGAAAAGGAAAAGAATCATCTCCCTCAACCTCACAGTGGTGCTTTTACTAATGCAGCCCAAGATACTGTCAACCTTCTTTGCTGCAGGGTACACTGCTGGCTCATGTTCAGTTTGCTGTCTACAGAACCTCCAGGTTCTTTTCTGCAAAGCTGCTTCCCAGCTGGTCAGTTCCCACCCTACACTAGAACATGGGTTATTCCTCCTAAGGTGTGGGACCTCGTTATTATCCTTTGATAAACTTCCTTTTGGCTCATTTCTCCTGCCTATCAAGGCCTCTCTGAATGACAGTGCAACCCTCTTGTGCATCAGACTCCTCCCAGTTTGTATCATCTGCAAGGTTGTGGAGGGGTGCACTCTGCCCCATCCAACCAAGTCATTTATGAAGACATTTCATACCGCTAGACCCAGTGTCAACAGCCTGGGGACTCTAGTTGGACATCATGCTGCTGATCACAACACTGAGTCTGACAGTTCAGCTGGTTTCAGTCCACCTTACTAAGCTGTACTTCAGTTTCTGTGTTATAGGAGACAGTGTCAAAAGCCTTGCTAAAGCAAACAGTATCAACTGCTCTCCCCTTGTCCAGTGAGGTAGTCATTGTGTCATAGACAGCTATCAAATTAGTCAGGCATGACTTGCCCTTCATAAACCCATCCTACCTACTCCCATCCACACTTTGTCCTTTGTGTGTTTGGTAATGGTTTCCAGGATTTTTTGCTTCATCAGCTTCACAAAGCTTGAACTGAAACTGACTGGCCCATAGGTCCTCAGATCCTCCTTTATGCAGTTCTTCAAAACAGGAATGACATTTGCTTTCCTCTAGCCCTCAGGAAACTCCCTCCATAATGATGACCTTTCCAAAACTGAGTGACAAAGCAGTGACATTGTCCAGCTTCCTCAGCAGCTGTGGATGCATGCCATCAGGTCCAATGGGCATGTGTACATCCAATCCATTTAAAGGTTCTTATTTAGCACCTCCTGATCTAAAAAGTGTCCTATAAGGAGCAAATGACACCTAGAAGATTGGCATAAAAGTATCACCACATCCAATGTTTGTTTTGGTGCTAGTGGATTTGGGAAGATGCGGATTGAAAAGAAGGAAAGACCTACTAAGTACCTGCTTGGGATATGTCTTCCTCCCAGAAGACAGCTGCTATACCTGCCAATTAAAGGTATAGATTTAATGCATTAAGGGTACAGTTTAATCTGCAGATTTAGTGTGAACACCACCATGATGGTGTTTAGCACAGAATATCTTCCCTTTCCAGGTAACTCTTCCTCCAGAATTCTTGCATTTTCTGATAGAAATTATCCAAACAAAGTTATGGGGGCAAGTCCCAAGAAACAAACAAACATGGAATGAACTTAAGAGTTTTGCAGAACAGTAGGACATTTATAGGGTTTCCTCTTGGTGTCTTGAAAAACAGCCAGAATCAAGAGCACATTTCAAGAGGAGTTGTACAAACAGGCACAGGCTGCTATTTGAGAAGGTGACTGAACTCACAGTCAAGGCACCACGTGTTTACTGGCATGTCTGTAATAGTTCTGTATTCTAAAAGCTATTCTAAAAGCAGATATTCTTGGAGATCCAGGAGTTGCTGGCATTTGTTTTAATACATGAAACAACATTCAAATTATAGAAACACTTCCAGTCTATACTTATGTTTTCCCCATCTTAGTTTCTTCCTTCAATTTAACAACCATACATTAATGTAGATGACTAATTAAAATTTGATTGATGTAGATTAAAACATGTCCTTCTCAAGACTGAATTTTCTATTTTTTGACAGCAAACAGCAAACCCATCAAGTTTTACTTTGGTAAAATCATGCTTCATAATACACACTAATGAAATTATCAAGTCAATCCAACATTCATGGCTATAGTAACAATTTATGCAGGGAAGTGGGTGAACTTAGTTTTCTGAAGAGATATATGGTTTTTGCATTTTGCTTGTGACTGTTTTGCTAGATGTAAAAGTTATTTCCCCAGCACTTATTCCATAAGAGAAGAGTTCCTCCAAGTCATATTTAAGAGTCTGCTACCTGGTTTAGCAACCCAGAAGCTAGCTGACAGTCAACTGCACTGTCCTTATAAGACACTACAAGATCAGTTGAGAAAAATACTGAGCTCAGAATGCACAGGTCTCTTCCTTAACACTAGTAACCTGTAGAGGAAGGTCTCAGCTCTTGATCACAACAGCCATTTCTTTTTCTTTCCTCTCATTGGTACAGTACTTTATACATTTGTAGAAAGCTTTGTCTTATGTAAACACTCTCACTTCATCATGACCAAAACTTATCACATTTAAAAAGCCCCAGATTATATTCCTTAGGGAGGTTGATATACAATGAAGAGAAGGAAGATAGCAAATTTCTTCACTACATACAGTGGGTATTTCAAGAGTAATCTGAAACAGTAAATTTACAGCAAAGCAAGTTTAACACTTTCTCCCCCTCCCCATCAACTTCCAGAATTATTTTAAAGTTTTTTTTAACTACCTCTGAAACATAATTATCTCACATCTCAGTGGGTTAACTCCTAGAAGGCAACAAACACTACTGAGACATCCAGCTAACCTGCCTGTATCGGGTTTCACCATAGCAGCTCTGTTATGTCCTCAAGCAACCAAGTTTCAAATCATCAACAGCTTCCTTTCCAACCTGGTTGTGTAGTCAAATATAAACTTCTGCATATTGCAAACAGAAAAAGGCCAACACATATGATCTTTTTCTGCTCCAAAATTTTAGGGAAGACAGATTGCATGATACAAAGTATACTTTAACTCATTAGAGACTTATCTATCAGGGAAGATTTTACCTCAAAAGAAGTCTTTGAGAATAGTAAAAAAGCAACAAAGTTATACATCATCTTTCTTTACTGAAGAGATTTCAGATCCTCATGCCTTTGGTTCCATCAGTAACCTGAAGATTTTTTTCATTAAATAGCTTTACATTATTGTACTATGATGTCTTTCCCTGTTATGGCACCCTTCTGTGACTTCACCCAAACGATCTTAAACAATAGTTCTACTTTAAGCATGAAGGAAGATTAAAAACATCTGCCCTCCTTCACCGAAGTAATGCATATACTTTAGTGAAGTGATGAAGAAACAGTTGTACTCCATACCTCTCTCCACTTAATACTCACACAAGTACATAAAACAATTCCAATTAGGTAGCTGAAAAAGTGATCCCTCCACCCAGTTAGCACTTCAGCTGTTTCAGTTTTGATTTTTTGGTGGGACATTCATGAGTTTTCTAGAAGCAACTGGTAAAGCTTGCTCAATGCTAGTTTCACAGATATGAAGTACTTATATAATAGATTCTTTGGGAACAAGTATAAACAGTTCCCCACACACTCCAGTGAAACAGATGAGACACACAGTAGGCACCTTCAGGTTCAAACATCTGGTCTTAGATATAATATAGATGCCTGTGCTCCCTCTACAAAACTGATCTATCGGATGTGTCTAGCACAATCAAAGAGCCTTAATAGCTGTTCAACTGATCCTATGTAGGAAACCACACATGGTGGTGAGCTGAACAGTTCTGTCCACTGACCTAAATGCACATGCCTGAAATCTGGAACTTAAATCTCATTCATTTCTTGACTGTTAAAAACATATTCCAGAGAATTTGGGAGACAACCAACTGCAAGTTTCTGAAATCTGAACACCCACACACACCCACCTAAGATAATTCAGCTACCCCCAAAAAACCACAATAAAAAAAGAGCTAAACATAACTACTTCAGCCATCTTTTTATTGGATGACAGTCATACCACATTTATTTTGTGAAAAGCTATGCTTATCATACTAGAACTATACTTTGCTTTAATGGAATACACTGAAAATTATCTGAAAGCAGGAATGTACAGAGGCACAATATACCCTATGACAAGCTATGCAAAGATAATTCTATGGTTTTTTCCTATACCTCGAAATGTTAACAAAAATACTACTTTGTCTTCAGAATGCTGTATTTAGACACAGCTTATTGATCTCTAATCATGTCTCATAAGATTTCAAACAAAACAAGAAATTCAGTCATATCAGACACACTTCTAGTCTCCCTGAAGAGTGCAAAATTGTGTAAAAATAGTACCAGAGAAGGATTTTGTCACACAATTCTCAAAACAGAGGGTAGCTGAAAGAAAAAAGTTAAATGTAATGTTTTACCAACTTGTAAATTAAAAATTACTCCAGTGTTTGATTACTCATTTGTTGAGCAATTTACCTTTTAAACTCCTTAATTCCTTAAAGGATCTTTGATCAAGTCAATGCTAACATACTAAAACACTGTTAGTTGATCATCAGTTGGCCATCATGAAACACAGCTGAACTTTAACTCCTTAGACAAAAAAATGTGAATTTTTCCCACCTTATTTTCTGATGCTACTTCCACAAGTACAGCAAATCTGGTTTAGACCTTTATCACAGTGTCTATATTAGAATACATAGCACAACTTTCAACCTATAACCTTGGTATTTGGAATCTCTCTTAGCAGTGTAAGTTCTAAAGAGTTTCTAAAACCTCCTTGAGTCTTCACTTTGATCTGGAGCTTTGCAACTCTGCACCTGAAGGTAAATTTCACCCAAAACAATTAACTAGCATTAGGAGACTGGAATCTGTATAAATAAAAATATGCCAGCAATTTTTATTTAAAACATGTACTATGAAATACTAACTTAAAGCAATTAGATAACAAACAACATTTTCCTGAACATATTTGACAAACATTTGCCTTCTAAGCAACCACCTTTTTTCCCTTGCTCCTCTCAAAACAGAGGGAAGACAAATATTTTTCCTTGAGAATCAGCAATTCCTTACACTACCTTTTTGTCTCCCCATTCAGACATAAAAGGTATTCTTAACACCAAAATGTTAAGTGATACTGAGAAATACAATACTCATCTTTGTCAAGCAAGTAAAGCTCTATTTTTTCACCACTATTCCTCTGCATTCTTGCAGGTACTGCATCAGGTAATTCACATTTTCCTTTCCTACATAAAAAAGTAGTGCTGCAACATTTGATAACTGAGTTAAGCACATACAAATAGAAAACTTCTACAAATACAGTCATTGCTTATTTCACCTTTCTCTCAAAATTATATTTGATGAAAGATCCTGGACCTATTTGGAATTCTAGAGAGAAAGAACTTTCTAGGCTTAAATACCCACTCTTTCATAAAATCCTCGTATCTATACCACTTCAAAAGGCAACTGCGGTTGACTATACCAAATTACACCTGTTTCCAAATAAACAAAAGGCAAACTGTTCATTCCCAACTTGTACAGAATACAGTAATTAGCTAGGTATTTTCTAGTAGGTGTAACATGATCCTGACTACAATTCCTTCTCTTTTCAGTCAAAATATACCAATAATTTATGTTAGAAGCTAGTATTAAGAACCAACTTAGGTAAGTTAGATACCTAATTGCAGTATTTTCCCCCCAAAAGTGTAGCACACATTAGTTTGCCATGATGTTCTGCCCCTCAAGCTCTAAATTTCAGCAATCCTAAAATTAACTGTCAGAGACTAAAATTTCTCTTAGTTTCAAAGACCCTTCTCTTACACTATAGTTACATGAAAACCCAGCCAAGCAAAATGTGACAGAGACTCCATCTTGGTAAAAGGACAAAAAAGAAGTGGAAATTGCTTTTGCAGAAGTTAGCAGCACAAACAAGTCAAAGCATATTTGGAAACTGTGAGGCTCTTGATTTTAATTTTAATTACTTCTAAGGATTAAGCTGTTCTGAGCAGCACTGATTTTATACAATGAAGATAACTAGCAACAAGGCACCTTTCTGGATAAGTCTACCCCAAAGCATGGTATTCCTAACTTTTTTTTTTTACCTATCATACCCAAAACATTTAAGTGCTAAAAATCTTTACATGTGCCAAACGAATTTATCTTTAAACTTCTAGATTTCATACTTCAAATAGCAGGGGTAAAACTTTCACAGTGCTGACTGTACTTCTGTCTAGATAGTGTATCATAATTCTAAAAATTTCAATCCAGTTTCATAAGTTTACATTGAAAACTACGCATTAGCAACAGGCACTGTAGAAAAGCTTGTACTACACAATACTAGAATTTACTATAATTAAAGTCAATCATCAAGACAGTTCAGATAACATTTTCCAAACAGAAGACTATTGGAAATTTCATGTTTGGACAACTAGCAGAGAAACTCTTAAGAGAATAATTTTAGTCCAACTACAGAAATATCCACTGCTGGCTGAAAAGCTGCATCATGTATTAAGGGTTTTTCTAGTCACAAAAATCTCTTCTTACCTAGTCATGAATGGATTAGAACACACAGAATTTTATTGCTTGTAGCAAAGACAGTAATGTCTGAATACACTGACCTTTATTTTCTACACATTTTAGTAACATTAGTTTGACATTTTTAACTATACCTACTGACAAGATTGGAAGGAAGAACTACATTTGAAACAATAGTTCTAATGTGACACACTTTTGCTAAAACCATGAAAGTTTAGAGGCACAAAAATTAAACACTGAAGTTTCAGCTGAAGACTGAAACAGGAAACAAGCCTTTTTAATAAATACTAATATATTCATGCAATTCAGAAATGTATGTAGAATAGCCATCTGTGTCATATTTTAAAATCAGGACTTCTGGTGACATCATAAACCATAAGTTGAAAGAATCCTGACACTTGCAAAGTACACAAAGTTATTGTTTATCTTTGATTTTTCAAGGATTTCAGTGCATTCTGCACCAACGTAATTTCAAGCTTTTTGACATCAACTGTCTACAGAAGTTTCATACATATTAAGCATCAAGTGATCATTCACATATGACAAAACAGCATATTAAGAAAAAAGTTCAGCAACAATTACTAATAAGTTTTAGGAAAATCTTAAACAGTTAGACTATTAGAAATTCAATATAGAAGACTTCATTAAAACCAAATAAATGCTGAATTTTACCTTTTCTGGATTGTAATATAAAGATTTCAATGTGGTAAACAAGGGTGGGCAGCCTTTACTGAAGTTAACCCTCAGGAACTTATCCATTAGTTCTCTAAATTTTTCACCTAGAAACAAAAGTGTATTTGGTTATTATGTCAGTGATTGCAAGTGTTATATAGATACTAGCACTAATTGCTGTGCAACTTTGGATAATGGAGTAACCGAGAAACTGAACTTTCCTGTTAAGACACAAATATGCTTTGGAAAAAAGGTCAGAGTAAAACATCTAAGTTGCCAGTGTTTGGGAGATTGCTGACAAAGACATGGTAACAGTCCTCAAACCTGTAAAATCTATTAAAAAGAGACAGTATTAAATACTGGCTACAGAGGATGTAGCAAGAGCTATGTAAAGAAACATTGTAAAAAGTTATGATGGTAAGAATAACTCAGCACTGGAATGGATTACCTTGGAGATCTTGTAAAAGCTCCATCATTGCAAGTTTTTATGATTAAGTTAGACAAATATGTGTTAGGAATAGTGCAGATAAATTATCCTGCCTTGAGGAAGAAGGATGGATGAAATGAACCCTCTACCTCTCTTCTAGTCCCTTTTTTTATGAATAGGACATGACTTCCGATGATAATATGATTGTTTCTGGAATCAGAAACAGAATAGAAGACCGGGTTTCAGAAAGGTAAGTACCGTATCAGAATCATCTTTATGAAAATACACTGGCAGAAAGCTAAATCTGATTTAAAGTTTTCAGGTACTAATTACAGTATTTGCAGTATGCCTCCTTTTTGAGAAATGCTGTTAAAAAGAGAGAAAAAAGCAGGACTTCAAAAGAAGATATCCACTCAGGAAAACAGCTAGCTTTCATGCTTCCTGTGATGAAAAGTGGTTGTTTTCAGTTGTTTCAATTTTGGTTTTAGTTTTTGGTTGGTTTTGACTGTTTGGGGTTGGTTTTTTTCATTTTTTATTGGTTTTGTTTTCTTTGTGTAGGGATGAAGTTGCTACACTTCACTGCCTACTCTCTTGTGTACTTCTCTAAGTCTTCAAACAAGAAAGTAGTATACCTCACGTAATGCTAATGTACACATAAAACTGGTGAAATGAAACTTCATTAAGAATACATTACAAATTTGATTAACAGATTATTATATAGATATTCAGAAAATGAAGATAACTACTGCTTTATATATAACATTATGTTCTTCCACAAATTCTTAACTGTCCTATACTTACTGTTAACAGCACTGTTACTGAGGCTAGTAAAAGTAACTCATGTTCTCACTCCACTGCACTAAAACGAACTTCTACTACCTGTGGATGATGATCCATAACTGGACTATAAGCACATGCTTTATTATAGGTGGATTAATTAAAACATCTTCTTGCACTACAAGAAACCTGCCTATATGACAAAAAAAATCCATCTCAGTTTCTTGATGTCTTCTGTTGAATTACTCTAATTTACATTGTTGATGGAAGAACTGTAATTCAGAACTGAGGAAAGCAAGAGTCAAGTTTCCATTAAGCACATATTTATAGAAAGCAGAACAGCTTTAAAATGAAGTCTGAAAAAAAACCAGAACAGACAGCTAGGCACCCACCTATGACATGAAGCCAAGCTCAAAATTTAGTCTGAGGCACAGAACAGACCTGACTGCAAGAATGGTGATCCACAGCAGCATAAACAAATCTAAAACAGAATGGCCAGACTCCAACCCCCCACCCTTGATCAGTCCGAAAATTCACTGTAACAGTCTTCCTCCATAAAGGGAGTTTCCAGCAGGACCAAGGAGCTGATTTGTATCAAATACAAGGTATTTAGATGCAACGCAAAGCAATGTCTGGAAAAGACTGTCCTTCTATTACAAGCCTGCACTTCAGGAGTATTTTAAGCCAACTACTGAATCAACCAGTGCCGCTTGCAAGCAACCGGTCAGTGACTACACTGGAAGAGCGACCTCATTTAACCAAAAACTGTATTCTCTTGAAATTTGCAAATGTTTATGCAAAAGAGCTTGTTTCTACACCTTCACATTCTCACTTAAGAATTCCTGTTGGGAAGTTATCTGCTGTACTTATAAACACAAGAAACAATTAATTTCTTTGCTTAAATTTCTAGGGGATCAAAGCCAGTCTTATACATCCATGACTGATAAAATCTTAGATTAACAGAAACACAAGTTTCAATTCAGGAAAATTCTTATCTCTTATGAAACACTGCAGGAGGTAGCTTACTGAGAGATTTTTCTCAACTGATCTAACCATGAATCTTGCTTTCATTTAGACTATGGCTACAGCAGAAAAAACTAATCCTTACTACCAAACATGTTAATTTAAATGAACATTAGCTGTGAAACTACACTGTCAGATGTGATAAGGTAACCTAGTGCAAAACACAGTGAGATGAAGTCAACAGCAAAACACACTATTAATAAAGATATGGAAAAGCATTGTGCAGGTTATGTCCTTGTTAGCTATGCTTCACAGTAACTACTTTTACAGGAGAAAAACCTATTACTTATCACCCAGCTTTTCAAATCTAGTTGAACTGCCTTAAAATTTGCCCTTGTATCTTCAAAGAAACTAAAACATGTGGGATCAAGTAAGGCACAAGTGTTAACTTCAGGGCTAAAGCTCTTACGAAGCAGTTAATCTTAATTTAACTTGCATTCTGTATACAAATTCAGACTCCTAAGCAAGCTCAGTAAGTGAGCTGAACTTAAAAACTAACCTCATGAAATTAAAAGCATAAGCAGTTATGTTGGCAATTTGCAGCTGAACTCTAATTTCATGACACTTGATTTCTAACTTAGGTACTTCAGTAGAAAACTTCTGGAAGTTTTCTACTGAAGTTACAACAGATAGACAGCTACATAGGCCAAGTGTATATTTTTATGAGATTTACCATTCATTTAGCCTCCTTCTGTCTATTTTCATAGATCACAGCTTTGTTTTAAAAAGTATATATAACATTCCCTCCAGAACAGAGGGTATTTGTGCTCTGTACTGCTTCTGTACAGCTTCTGAAAGGACAGTCACTGACAGAACCTAACTAAAAATTAATTAAAAATAACACTGTAGACCTGCTTCTTGTTCCTATTCTTATTAAATTATCAGCACAAAGTTAGCTTATCTTGTAGAGTTAAGTTCTAATAGTTCCAAGAGAAAGGATTGTACAACCAGTAAGATATTCAGAGTAAAAAAAACATTTGGCATTTTCTGTTGAGCAGAAAAACTGTAGAGTACAAAAACTGTTAGGAAATTCATCAATCCTATGTTACTGTGATTGTTACATGCATCACTTACACCTGGTTTCAGTGTTTGTAAATTGTAAGTTAGCTTACATATATTAAAGATCTAGGAGGGGTGTGTGCATATACAAATATCCCATACCTTTAATTCAAGTGTACTATAGCCCCACTACCTTTTAACCTAAGATTCTCAACTTGCATGATGCAGAAAAATTATGTACAAAACCTCCTACAACCTATATACCTTTCTATACTGTAGTTTTATCAACACAAACATTACATAGTTCATAACACCATATTAGAGCACATGAATGTTTTCTATCAAGTCCTAAAACATAATGAGTAATTGTCTGATCCAAGAGAAACGGGCACATCTGATCTGCATACATGTATGAACAGGTATTAAAAGCACAAATAGGTATTAAATGTATGTTCAACAGCCTGATGAGAACTTAAAAACACAAACAAAAAACCATTATGGAACAGATATGCAACTTGTTACCTGAAACAAAGTTTAAAGGTAATCTTCTAGGTGAAACTGCTCTGGGATGTCTTTTACTAACTTCTTCATAAATCTGAAGCCTCTCTTCTAAAGTGCCTATTATCAGCAAATATAATAGATGTAAGTAACAGAGATAAAAATCTGTTCTTCTAAATGTCGAGCATTAACTTAGCTAGACTTCTTAGGATGGATTTGGAACAATATAAACAGTTCAAACTATTTTTTCCAGTTAATCAAACACTGTGTAAAACTTTGTATTGAAAGCACACTCTATGTACAATACACAACTACCAGCATCAACCACTGCAAGGACAAATTTCAAACAGGACAATTACCTTGCACATTCAACCATATACTATTAGAGTTTGGTTTCTCTTCAGTTACATGCCATGCAGACCCATTTGCACAGTACTTCATAGCTTCAATTCACTGTTTTTTCACTATGCATCCCTTTCAGACATACTTAAATCATTCAGAGAAATACACTGCATTTCTAAAGCATAGGTATACAAATAGCATACTACACAAGCATGTTTTTATTATAGGTCCCTGGTGGCAGCAAAAACAGGGCACAATACTGCCAGTATAAGTACTGAGCACCAGAACTCTTTATATCTTAATGTTTAATAAAACCAAAGCTACTTGAAGATTTTCTTCCCACTCCTCCCCTTTCCCCCATAATATGCTTTGGAGCTCCAATGTGGTTAGAACTTAAATAAAACTAATCTCTTGCTTTGAAATGTCATTTTCACATAAGATCAATTTTGCTTAAACATTATCGAATTCATTAAGCAATTGAAATAAAACTGAATATACAGATTGAGACTATGATACATCATATGTTTATATGTTTTCCTTTCATAAGAAAAACAATTTTATCTTGTCACTGAGCTCAGATGTTGGGGAAGGGGGGGGAATATGTTACCCAGTGGCTCCAAGAGACGTAGAGTTCTAAAAATTATACTAAAATAATGTTTGGATTGGAACTAAAGCATATAAAAGCCCTAATTGAAGTCACAAGTTGGAGCTCCAGAACTTACCATGGGGGAGGAAATAGTCCTAAGACCACCTAAAAAATAAAGTAGGATTATTAGTTTTACAAATTAGTACAGTTTTAATCTACATAGGATTTTAATATGTCAAATTGGTTCTTTAAGAACTACACATTTTCATCACCATATTTACAATATCAAACAGAACAATCAAGTTTTGGGGTAATTTGAGACAATCATGATGTTCAACTCTATGGATACAACTAGGAAAATCATTTAAAGGGCAACATTATTTTCTGCATGAATTTAATAAATGCAATAATTTTCATTTCCAATTCACAAGCCATATTGCCAGACCTTAAGAAACCCAACTGTAAAACTTTCTAGAAGAAACCTAGTTGAGAACTATAATGCAGCTATAGTATCTACACATAATATCCTTGTGGGTTTATGATTTATGATGTCATCAGAATAATTCCAATAAAACTTCCACTTATTAGTGAACAGTGAAATACAAGGAAATCATTCCTGTGTAAAGGTAAACACTTGGGAAAGTTACCACTGCAAAACATTTATACTATAAATTGTTGCAGTAATGCTATTTAAAAAACAAAACTATTAGCTATTTTCCTGGAAAGACAGAACAGAACTAGCACCGGAATAACAAAGACTTTATCACATTTATCACCTTTTCCTCCAAGAATAGTCAACTTAAAGTATCTCTTAAAGGCCATCTGCATTAGATATTTGAGTATTTCTCTATATGGCCATACAAAGATGTACCAGCTGAAGTATTTTCAGAATAACAGTTTTATGTTGTGGTGCATGACAGTAGTCTGATAATCAACTACTAGTCCAGAATAACTTGCAATTTGGTTTCCAAGTTCATGTGTGGCAATGAAACGTTCTTCATGTAAACACATTAGCAAATACCACCTTTAGCTCCATTATTTTCCTGTATGCAATTTCTTCAGTGAACATTTTGTTAATCTAGAATAGTAACATGCCAAACAGAAGTTTTAAGTATAAACTATATCACAGGTATTTTCAATGTATCTCAACTGTATCTAACTTACTAGGTTGTAGGGCCTTTTCTAAGCCTTCATAATAACACCAGTTTTCTGCATTGCGCTCAATTAACTCTTTGTATACTTCACCAGCTTCTTTCAGTCTTCCCAACTTCAGTAACATCTCTCCTAAAAACAACGCAGTGAAAAATTGTGAATTACATCAGAAAACACTGATGGCTTGGGAGTGAAGTTTACAAAACTAGATACCTAAAATTGAGCTTAAGTGTAGATACTCAGAGTTTATTTTTACAAAGGCAAGTACTGTGTATTATAAGTGCTACTTGAAGCTACCACACATACAGCTCAACAGTTTGGAGGATTCAGTACCTTTGAAAACAATTATTTGAATATCTGTATCCAAGTATTTAAAATAACTGCTGGGATAATCAACGAAACAACCCTTCCTTCCATGACTCTAACATACAACTATGTCACTACTTCTTAGCAGGCTGTTTAACTACACCTGTATTTTTCACACCAGCTAACCAGTTAAGTGACACTGGTTTGCTAGTAAGTAAACTGTTCTACCAGGTCCAGCTTGCATGAAATTAATTTTCTTCACAGAAATCCATACAGTGCTGTCTTTTGGGATTTGCGACTAAACACTGATAACACACCAATGTTTTTGCTACTCCTATGCAGTACTTGCAGAGCATTTATGTTTTCTCTTTCTAATCCCTCTCTGCCACCCAGCAAACAGGCCAGGGTGGAGAGTGAGTTGGGAGCAGACACAACCTGAACAGCTGACCCAAACTGGTCAAAGAAATATTTCATGCTATATAGTGTCATGTAATAAATGATACTAGTCATTTTTAGTAATAAAAACTGAGGGGAAAGAGTGTTTGGGCAGGTGGCCAGGGCTTGGAGACTAGCTGAGCATCAGTCTGCTTGTAAGAGACATGAGCAATTGTCTTGGCATCACTTGAAGATCTGGGTTGGTTTTTGACCTTCCCCTTTCCTTCACTTAAGCTATCTTTATCTCAACACATGAGTTTTCTTGCTTTCTTTCTCCCTATTCTCCCTATTGTCCTGACAAGCAAGGCTGGTACAGAGTGTGTCAACAACTGTGTAGGGCTTAACTGCTGGCCAGGGACAATCAACTACAATTGTGCAAGCAAGGAGCAGCTGACGAATATATGTTATTATACTATCATCATGGCTCGGCTTCGCAGACGAAGATTTGGGAAGGGCTTTAAACGTGAGTACACCCTTCAAGCCTGCGCGGTGGATTTTTTTTTTTAGGTGAGGCGCAGCGTGCGCGAGACTGGCCCGTTATTATACTATATATTTGCACATATTCAGAACTCAGTATTAGCATTTCAAAATTTACAAAACAACTGTGGGTTATTTTTAACCAAAAGAGTCAACTTCAGTATTCACTTACGTAGGGCAATACATGTAAGCAGATTAGAAAGATTAAGGAAACAAGAATTTGATGCTTCAGTCAAAAAAAAGTAGTGTTTGTACTACAACCAATACTTTTTATGAGAGTCTTCATGAGATTAGAACTGGGTTATACTACCTCTGATTTATGGAAAGCTACTCTAATATGCACCAATATAATTGTCTCTGGTATCTCCTCTGTTTCTGTATCAAATGAAGATAACTACCTGTATCCAACTATACACTTTGGTAGGGCAAGTTACATGAGCACAAAGTGTAAATCTGGTGTTAAGAGTTTCCCTATAGTAATTGTTGCAAATCAATTAACTTTTTTTTTACTGCTTTATCCTATCTGAACACCAGTAGCAAAAGTTTAGAACAGAATTGACTGAGGAAGAATGACTTACCTTTGATTTCTTCTACTATTAATTTATCACATATTTGCTTTTCATATGTCTCTATGTGTTCTAAAGACTCCTGAAATAGATCTGCCTCTCTCATCACTTGATTTTGATATAAAATCAGTTCACTATATTCATAGTCTATTTTATTAGGAGGAACCTGGGGGGAAGAAAAAGGCAATAGGTTAGTTAACATTTACCTGTACCTGAACTGTATGCAGTATCATAGAACATAAGATTCAGGCTACAGAATCTATCAGGTTTGTTTCTATATCTATCCAAATGCTCAAAATGTAAAACTTTCATTATTCACAATCAAATTAGATTCATCTGAGATATCCTTTGTTAGAGAACAGTTTAAAATAATTCCTGCATTTTTTCCTCTACCACTGTGGTGAGCTAATTAAAAACAGAATCCTTGCCTTCTGTCATACAATTCAATAAAATTTGCAAAGGTCTTGGTAATCTTTTTCTTCTGAAGGACTCACATACTCCACAACAATTTGACCTAAGTTCTGAAGCAGATTGCTGGAATATCACAATACTCACTTTTGGCATACCAAAAATTCTGGATCTATTTCCAAGAGCAATGAACCACCCAAATACTAGCCATAGCCTGACAACTAGAATTTTGCAGAGAGGAAAATTACACTATTTCTCTAACTAACTGTTCTCTTTATTACACTTCAGTCCTCCAGAAAGCACAGTGCCCAAGCATGGAGAGAGCTGTTTTCAAGCAACAGCTAATTGTTTTGAGGTCTGCTGCCAGTTGCATACCTAGGACATTGTCTACAGGTTATCGTAAAACTAGTGGGTCATCCATCTTCCAGTGAGTTACAATATATTATTTCATACTAAAAGCTCTTCACTAATACACGCAGCAGCTACTTTGGTTTCAAGTAAATTGGAAGAATTTCAGAGACCAACTGCAGAAGACTGCAAACAATGCCCAGCAATCTACATAGCAGTTTACCATGTGAAATATGCTGCCTGAATAGAAACTGCAGAAGAAGAGACAGTTCTAACATGATTTTAATAGAAACAGTAAGCAGCTGAGCTTGATAAATGTTATTAATTTTCCCCATGACACTTCATTTCTGCATTAGCAAGCAACACTCTGAAGTCATATGGGACACCAAATAGTTTACTATTACTTGTCTGTTCCCTGAGTAAAGCTTTTCCTCTGTCTTCCTTAAAGAACCAAGTAATTTAATAAACAAAAAACCACCAAAACATTAAACTGGTTGAAACTGACATTAATATTAAAAGAATCTTGTCCTAACCTACTACTTCCAGCCCTTCTACACACAGAAATGTTAAATCTCAAAATTAATCTGTTCACATGCCCTTTGAATTTTTAGAGGCAGCTTTTACAGTACTGTGAATTTTTAGAAGGAATATTTCCTTTTAGATAGAAATGGTCTGAAAGTCAGCACAACTAAAAATACTATAAAGAAGTGTAGATCTGCAACGAACAGTTGTGGAGCTGAAAAATAACAGCATTCAAGTATTTAGTAACTCCTAACAGATTATAGCAAATGACGGGTAATGGAACAAGACTAGACCTTGCACATACTAGAGTCAGCAGGCAGCATGAAATCCTACCTGTTTTTAAAGAGTTTTTCTAGCTGCATCTCCATTTTGTTTCCACATTTGCTCAATTTTTATCCATATTAAACTTTAGAAATCAGTAATAAAAACATTGTTATCTGGAAAGCATTAACTGTTTTGCAGAACTGACACATGTAACAGGGTTAAGCATTTAAACCTGTCTTCCTGCTTATCTTACTGCAATACGCAGAACTGAAGTGGCACAGCACCAATTTAGTTCTTTCTCCTTCACTTCCCCCTTAAAAATATCCTCCTCTCCAATACAATACACATCTGAATTCCACAAGTAGCATAGCTTTTTGGCACATCATGAATTGGTTTTAGGCCTTCAAAACATGGGTTACCCTCCAAACTCTTCATATATATAATCTCCACCAGAAAGATGCCGCAGTTACTGTCGCTCCATTTAAAAAGCCATTTTTAAATCTACTTTTGAGAAGTACATTTTTAAAAGAGATTTTGAAATCTCATGAGGCTAATGATGATTTAAACATCCAATTCATCAGAAGGCAAGCAATTTATAACCCCAGTATTTAATCTGCATAATCAGGTAATCTTACAAGGAGTAAAATATTGTATAAAAAGTTCTTTCCATGCCGTTGATATTGCTGCATAATACATCTTTACTCATCCCTCACCCCAGAAGAGTTATGATTCTTGCACATGAGGTGTCCAGCTTTCTCCTGAACTCAATTCTCCTGTTTCAGAACATATGTCTTCCTCTCCTGGACCAAAAAAAGAATCAACTTTACAACTCTAGATGCCCTAACATAACTGTCACTGGAAGAACGTGACAAGATGCAGCCAAAACATACCTACGAGCAGACCCCCACAAAACTCCAGAGGTTTTCTGTCCATATCTGTAATTGTGGGCCTGATGCAGAAGTTAGGAATAAAATAAAAATTAAGAATAAAAATTTTGTTCTGGAAAAGAAGAAAGGAAAAATGGGACATACAACAGTAAAACAAGTTGCACAGCTGTTTTACACCTTGGTTCCCAAAATCTAAATTCTGAAGTGACTCTTAAATAATTTGATTTAACTTGGACAGCAAGGCTGTTATACTTCCTGCAGTGACATCTGCATTCAACCTCATAACCTGTTTTTGACTGAAATACTGGCATCTGGCTAATTTATAGCTCTCAGATGACAGGCGATGTTGATCTGGATACACTAAGAGACAGAAAATTCACCATTTCCAATGATAACGTAGCCATTAGAATAAAACTCAGTGATAAAAAGTGATTTATCATTTGATTTTGTTGCCTAGCTTCGTGACAGTACTTGTTCCTTTATTCTTCCCCACTAAGCAGTCTTCCTAGCTATCTTTCCTCCCAAAACCAGTATCTAAACTGTACTAGGATCACCTAGTACAGTTTTTTCTGCTTACAGTAAACAAAGAAAATCTCTGCCCTTCACTAGACAGCATTTTCTCTAGCCCTCTTATCTTTCCATTACTTTCCATTTTGTATGTTTTTAAAAATGGGTTCTTCGGTAAATCTTGATCTCTCGGTAATCAGTGCTCTATAGAAAAAAATCCCTTGCTTCTCAGAAATAAGGGTGGTTTTTGCTTTTCACCCAAAAGTCTGGAGGGACAATTTTACAATAAGCTAAATCAATCTAACCGCAGCTTAGATCAACAAAGGCAGTTCACTTCCCTCTATTATTCCCTTTCCTCTGTCCCCTCTCACCTCACAGTTGTTCAGTTCAGCCAATCAATCCTCCAAAAGAGTGATTATTTTTCTCTCACTTTGGCTTCCTGAACAAGCACTCCAAGTCAACCAGTGCTGCACAAGGAAGCAGTGGAAGCACACAGGAAGAAGTGAGACCGCTGGTTTTGGCAACAGCTTGTAGCTAGATTAGCTCCACTATTTTGAAACACTGCATCTTCAGATACTCACCTACAAACACTAAAATGACAGTTCCTTGATCTTAGTTCTACTGCTTGGTGGCAGCTGTGTTAATTCACATCTGAATGGACAAAGCTGCCCGAGTAATTCATGAATGAATCCATGAATCCAATCATTAATATGACCACCCTACATCACCATTATTTATAATTATCATGACAGCACCATTTTACATAACATGTGACATTTACTACTTTATTTGGTAACATTAACAGTAAACAGTATCAGGCCTAATAAAGATTGCCACACGATTCCTCAAAAACATCAGTTTGTTGAAGATTCCCATTCATTAGTGATTTGGTAACCCTCCAGCCTTTCACCTCTCCTTTTAAACCTTGATCATCACCCTTCTATCACAGTCACATGCAAGATTCTATCAAGACAGTCACAGAAGTTCATGGATTGAGTTGGAGTGCATACAAAGTACAGGGCAAGAGGGGAAATTGGAAAGCTAAGTAAGCAAGAAGCATATCTCAAAAATTTATGAAGTATCCCGAACTTGTCAACTATTTTAAGTTCAGGACTGTGAAATATCCAGAGACTGCACAAACAGTGCATTTGGGGACTACTGTGGAAGAGCCAAAGTGTGGCAAAACTGATCTGTGAGCTTGCTTGAGCTCTCCTAACTTCTCTGGACCCTAACACATTGATTGTCTCTTTCAGTGGTTGGGTCTCTAGATGGGCCTGCACTCCTCAGGGAGCTAGTGCAGGAAAGCACAAGACACTATTTGCAAGAAAAATTAAACTAATGTGGTCATCCATAATTAGTGCTCTGGGGCAGAAAACACAATATATCACTTAACTGCCTCCACCAATGTCAAAAAAGAGGAATGGCTTGATAACTAGTTTTTTTTATAAACCCATTTTGTCCAACATCTGTAGCATATCTATCCTTTAATGCTCAGTCAGCTTCTTCACCCTTTGTCTGTGATTGATATTATGCTAATCAACAGTTAAACAGCTTATTGTTCAGGTACAAAACATTTTCCTGTTTATGAAAACTTCACAAATATTTTCAGTTTAACCAAAAAATGTCTAAGAGTGAGATCTCAGTATTTCTTTGTTTTAGGGTGAAATTTAAGATTGTGATAACTTGCATGGCAGTTTCAACTGGTTTACTATGTTCATCTGCAGCAGACAGTATTTAAATCTGGCTTAGTCATTAAACTGAAGAGCATCATGACTGCCCTCAAACAAGCATATTTACACACTTTTTTTAGAAAAGACAATAACATTAAGAGCATCACTTCCATTTTCTTCAAGGGGCCAATACCACTGATAAGCCCTCTTACTTCTTGAAAGAGCCTCCATTTCTTACACTTCATTTGCAATTTTTCCATCTATTATATACTCTTCTAATTTGAACACTCATTTTGACATTGAACTGAGACTGGGCTCTGCTGACTCATTTGAGAACCATGACTTTTTGGCTGTCAAACATTCATAAAAAATGACCCAATTTTCATTTAAACTTACTCTTTTCAGTTTTTATTCAACACCGAAGTTACAGCTCATTTGATATATCAAGCTGTATACACCTGGCTTGCAACACCCTTTGTTTGACCACAACACATGATCAAGACACAAACATTGGCTCCTTCCAGCAATTATTAAATTTCCTTTCTTACAGTTAGTCCTGTTCTTGCTGGATAAGATCTCAAGTGCAGTTCTCAGAAAGTATGCAAGATTTTTCCTTAAAAAAAATTTTCAATCTATAGGTCAGGTAATATCTTAGTTTCTGCACATGATGCATTCACCTTGGGAGGTGTGCTGGAAGTATCTATAAATGTGTTTTATCTTTCTGTGTTAAAGAATAATCAAAATATCCACTCTGTTCCATTAATTCAGATTTCATAGCTCTTCATTACCAATAACAGAACAAAGGAATGGTCTCCCTCTTTAAAAGTTCATACTCAGTTAATTTAGCATTGTACCATCTGATTCACTCTAGTAAGGTTCAGTACCACCAAATCTTAAAAGAATTTTCAGATATGTTTTCATGTTGCTTGGACATCAAGCACTGATTTTAAGTGCATAATATACAAATGCATTAAAAGCAATGACAAAGTTTCCTCTCACATTCTTTGTAGAGATGTAATGGCATCCAGGCTATGGCAGGAGAAAGGGCAAATGAGCACATGCAACACTGAATTTTCTAAAGTTTTACCTACTGTAAAGGGATGGGATCATCACAGGTTCTCTTTACCTACGAGCCTCAAACATTATATTACTCAGTTACTCCACATCAGTCTACCCTTATATCCTCAACCCTTAGAGCCTACTGTGAAGAGGAAAAAAGCATTCCTGTATAATTTGCATCAGCTACTCAACTCCTGGAAATCTTTCTGCTCAAAGCAGAAAACTCCACAAATAAGTTTTTTTCTAATTCTTAACCGGATCCTAATTAGTTCTTCCTAATTACAAAGAACTAACTCCTCAGATTCTGTCTCTTACACAGAAAGTGTTCTCTTTCCAGAACAGGAAGCCTTACCTGTTGTGTTTTCCTAAACTCTTCAAGTAGTTTTAAGGCCATATCATAATCTTTTAGTAAGTGGTATGCAATGGCGTATCCAATCCAGGAAGCCCGTTGTGTGGGTCGCAGCTGAAGTAGCTGGTATCTTGTCTCCTTCAGTAAAAGAAAGGCAATTTAAAAGTAACAGAAAAGTTAAAAAAGAGTTACTACGCCCTTATGATTTACCACCAGTGCAGCTAATATTTTAAAAGATCTTTTAAAAGCCCTAGGCAATTTTTGAAATTCTAACAGCATGGGAAAAAGCAGCATGTTTCCATCTCAAATCTAAGGGCTACATTCTAAATATAGCAGGGAGTCATGGCACAAAGCATAAAATCTATTTGTTGAGACACAAAAAGGTGTCGTTTTCAAGAGTACCTCTCAAGGTCCTAAATTATTTCAAAGATAGAAATTTGAAATCTCACGAAAGAGGTTTCCATTAGAAAGCACAAACACACTGCCACTGAAAAAGCAGTCCTACTCTCCTCATGCCCAGGCATAAGGCCCTCAGACTAATGCGGTTCTTCTCAGTCTCCCTTCCTGAATCCAACCATATCCTTATGTCAGTTATTCCCTTTTCTTGCATTAGCAAATTTAACACACTCAGTGATGGAGACCAACTAATGCCAAAGCCTACAATCCAGTCCTCTACTTCACGTGAAAGAGAGTATGGAAGAGGTCCTTTGACAACCAAATCAGTTCAGCCATTTTGAAATCACTGTTTTTAGACAAATAAGGTTTTATGACAAAATCAGTATTGGGATTCAAGAAATCAGTCATCATGGGGTAAGTTTCCCAAATACTCGAAAGAAACATAGTAGTATATTTCTTACAAAAAACACCTTCAGTATATACACCCAAAACACCATTTGCAGTACTTCACAAAAGCACAGTAAGTACTCCTACTTCCTAAGCTTTAAGTCTTATCCTTTATCTTCACTATTTTAATGAAAAAATGACTTGAGCACTAGAGTTTTACAAGGTGATCCACAAGTTGAATTGTATAGAATAACTGTATTTCTAGTTCTGTTCAACAATATATTGAGCTCTGCTGCACTATATTTCATGCTCTCCTAAACAAGAGCTTAAAACACTTCTGAAACAGCAAGAAACAACAGAACTACTACCAATAAAAAAACTTAATAATGGAATAGAATAACAAAAGAATGCTAACAGTAATAAATGGGAATTCAAAGAGAATACTTACTCTATATCCTTCCAAATCCCTCATCTGAATCTGCAACAGAGAGAGATCTCTCAAGATCTGTAGATTATCTTTATCTAGTTTGAGTGCATTCCGGTAACACTTGATGGCTTCATCATATTTCTTATCAGAACGTTGCAAAAGACCATACACGTGCCAACCTAATGCATGTTAAGGAAGATACAATCACAATTTTCACAAAGTAGCTGCAGTGCATTTGTGTTATGGACCATACAACTTGACATCTTCCTTGAAGATCAGCACCCTTACAAGTTTGATTACTGCAACTTTTCCAACATTTAAAATATTAAGTGCTTCCAAGCAAGCAATAAAGCCTCATTTAAAAACTGTCGGTTAAGTCACATTCATAATCCCCCCCAAAATGTCGTTATATAAACTAAATGATCCACAAGACCCGGAAAAGTTATTCCTAGAGATGCATTGTTTAAAAAGTACTACTGTAATTACAGTAGGGATTCTTACTTCTACAAGTGTCTCACTAACAAAACAACTGGTCTACAAGTTTTACTATGCCTCGCCTATGTGAAACTTCAACTAGTCTCCAAATGTTACAGTAAGGGATAAACACAGAGCTACAGTTTATTCATTGAAAAAAGGAAATCTTCACATTTCTGTGCATCTAAAGTCTGCCACATTCTCAGCATCTCGGATTTCACAGAACACCACAGAATCATCTAGTTGGAAAAGACCTTTAAGATCTTAAGTCCAACCGTTCACCCTGCACTGCCATGGTCCCTAAATCACATCACTCAGCACCACATCTACACATCTTTTAAATGCTTCCAGGGATGGGGACTCCACCACTTCCCTGGGTAGCCTGTTCCAATGCTTCACAACCCCTTCTGAAAATAAATTTTTCTTAATACCCAACCTAACCCCCACCCTAGAGCAACCTGAGACCATTTCCTCTCATCCTATTGCTTTTGTTACTTAGGAGAAGAGATCAACCCCAACCTCACTACAACCTCCTTTCAGGTAGTTGTAGAGAGTGATGAGGTCTCCTGAGTCTCCTTTTCTGCAAGCTCAATAACCCCAGTTTTTTCAGCTGCTCCTCATAAGACTTCCACTCTAGACTCTTGACCAGCTTCACTGCCCTTCTCTGAACATGCTCCAGCATCTCAACGTCCTTCTTGTAGTGAGGGGCCCAGAGCTGGAGACAGTGCTGAGTACTGAGGGACAATCACTTCCCTACTCCTGCTGGCCACACTATTGCTGATACAAGCCAGGATGCCATTGGTCTTCCTGGCCCCCTGGGCACACTCCTGGCTCACATTCAGCCAGCTGTCAATCAATGTCCCCAGCTCCCTTTCTGATGGGCAGCTTTCCAAACACTCTTCCCCAAGATTCCATCAATAGTGGGTTATTTCAATAGACTCTTCTCTCACAAGCATCCTTGAAAGATTCTGAATTCAAAGCATGAAACCAACATAGGTCATTGCAAAGTCTTACACTTGTGTATTCACTTGTGTTCTTATGCTACTTGAATTGAAATAAAAGCTACTGTTCCCCCCAAAGACACAATCATTTCTAAACTTTGCATCTCAAAAAGTCGAGAAAGCACATAAAAAATTCAATGTGTTAACTTGGTCAAATTAATCAGAGAAACAGAACTATAAGTTCCCTCTTAGAAAGAATCATGACCTGAAGTTAAGTTCTAGATATGAAGATATAAAGCAGTAATACTTGTCATTATCAAGAATAAAAGATGTAAGACGCCAGCCAAAAAGAAAAGACTTGTGCGAATTAGAAGTCTGAAGAAAACTTCTAATACACAAGCAGGAGACCCTGTTTTGCATTTTTACAGGAACATCAAATCAATTTCAGCCAGCTGAAGTGCAGAAAAACTCCATAAGCACCTTTGGGACTGCTTGGAGAGCTTCTATTGCTGCTCTGATAACTTAAGACAAAATGGGAAAGGAGGGCAAATCAATTTTGGTTACAGCTACACCAGCTGGTCTACTACTGCTACTTCTTTCTATAAATCCTGCCTCACCTGTTTGAGTTCCAGTATTCAGGACATAGATCAAAGTTAAATGTAACATCTTCATACACCTGCCTCAAAACTACTGATATTTTAGATTCTCACCTACAGCAAGGCAATACAGTCCAAAAGAATTTATGTGTACTGTAACAATGTACTTAGACTAAGATGGGTTCCACTAGTAATCTGGTTTAATCATATTCTTCAAACAATCAAGAAAAGCATAAATCCATTCAGAAATAGTGTGTCAAGACTAAGCATAAGAAATTGTACAGCTAATACAAGCCAATAAAGCACAGTAACACAAATTTATTATAGTAGACAGCTCTGCACAGCCTTGCATGTGCTACTACAGTATCTTGAGTACAACATGCCACTCTGTGGAGTGCCATGGAGCATTAAAATATTCTACTCCTCCTGAACATTGAAATGAGCAGTTCTATTTTAAACACCCTCTACCACGTGCTTTCTAAAAAGCACAGATTACAAAATACTCCAAAAGCACTTTCAAGAAAATACCACAACAAAGTAAGAACACATAGATGTAACTGAACCTCCTCAAAACCAGCTACCAGAACAAGGTGACTTTAGTGCCTATGCCCTGCCTCTCCCTTTGAAATAATGTTTTCATTTCCTGTTTTATTTGACCTTAATGCCTGACTTTTGGTTTAGAGAACCTCCCAAGCTCCGCTTAGGTAGCACTGAGGGTCAACAGATCTTCAAGCTTTCATCAGAACTTCATGGCTAGCTACAAGCCTTTGCAAAGGATGTAGAAGAAACCTTTACTAAAAATCTCAGCCTCAGATCTCAGTTCCTCATGAGCTATATATATTCTCCCAGTCTTGAGTCTCCCCATGTACTGGAGCCCCACCATCAGAAAGATTCAGATATTTGGGTAATGACATTACAATAACACATCAGGTGCTCTTAAAGTGTGGCAATAGTAAAAGAGGCTTGCTATTTCTTTAGAATTTACCAGGAGATGACAACCAGGAGATGAAAGTACTGTGACAAACCTGATGCTTACTCTGGAATTAATTTAGTATCAGCTAGCTTGAGCTCTCTAGAGAAGTAGTCCTGCACAGTCAGATTACTCTAAGGGATTCTCTGTAGAGCTGTAACAATACACTTGAACACAAAAATTTAGAACTTCTTACTTTGTCACACCTAGTTCTATGGATGCAGGTAAAAAAAAGAACATTTGTGCCTAACAGGATTCAGATCAGTGTACACTTTCTCTAAATTCAGAAAACAAAAATCTTTGTAGTCTTAAGGTGAGGTAGGTTTAATGAGTCAGTAAAACAGTGATGAAAATCCACTAAAACTCTAAACCAAAGAAAATTTTTTATACTTGTCCAGAAAGAGGGTCCCTTTGACGATCCCACCTCCCAAATTAGATCTGAAAAAGCACAGATCCTTCCAGCATTTGTAGGCAAGTCTTCTCCACAGTTTTAAGAGTCAGCATGAATTGCAGACAAGAATTAGTGATCCTGATAAATCCTACTCTGGAATTTTGTCTTGGAATTAGAATCCCCCAAAACTCTCCACTAACTTGTCCAGATTCTTTTGCTCCCTGATCTAATGTGCCAGCGTTCTTATTCACAGATTAAAGTTGCTTTGGTATTCCTTAGGTGTTCGGTCTTTATGACCGAGAAGGTACAAATGATATTTAGTTGTTCTATGACATATCTCTAGTAACTCTGATAATCTCTATACTCTTTGAGGCTTCTCCCAGCCTCAAGCTCCATGATGTTTTACACAGGAATGATGTAAACAGCCATCCCTTTGTCTTAACTAGATGGCCATCATAAAGTGTTTCCTGTGGTACTAAAGGAAAAATATTTTTAATGATAAAAATGTAACTATTTAATGGAAATCTGTGCCTTAACATGCAAATCAAATGCATACAGAACAAGTAAGGCCTTCTGTGGAGGTCTGAAGTAGCCTCCTACCTGTGGCTTAAACAGAAGACAGCTCTTGGGAAGCTGCTATTTATTGCACAGGTATAAACTTCTGGAAGACAAGCTTAGAACAGAGTAGCAGTCAAGGCTGTAAATTTAAACCATTATCCAAAATTTAGTGGCAAAATAGGTATTTTCAGAGCACCTCTAGACTAGATTTCTTGTAGCTTTAAGAGAGAGGAGAGCTTTAGGAAAGGCCAGATATTACAAGCCATACCCATTCTCTGCAGAAAGTAAACATCATAGATGGTCTTTTCCTAAGAGATAAACGTAGAAGATTCTGCAAAACTGTAGAAAGATAAATAAAACCTTATTTCAAGTATTTTATTACCAATTAACATTCACTGTGCACACCTTATTTTAGACTTTAAAATACAGACCACATTATGTACCTCAAAAGTACGTACTGATATTGCAATAAAAATCACGCATGCAGAAGTGAGAACTCATACCAGAAAAAAAAAATCAGGTTTTGTATTACAAAGGATACAGACATGACTCTTTACATCATTACGAAGTCCTTTACGAACAAATTCATATGCTTCTTCCTTCTTTCCTAAACAGTTCAAGGTCAGTCCTTTCATCGCAAGTGTCTCTGTAAGAAACATCATATCCTTATGTTTCTGACTTCCCATATGCCAGTTTCACAGTACAGATATCCTTTGAAGTTGTTACATTGTAAGTTCCCCATTAAATGATAAATTTAGATCAGGATAGCAGCCTAGCACAGCAGAAGATTGTTATACGGAAACACTTCCTTTCTTGAAATTGGTCTTAAAAAGACCTCTGCAGAGCATCATACAGATGTGATGAACAAAGACAACACAAACTTTATAAATTAAAAAAAGACATTTAACTGGCTTTAAGGGAGTTAGCAATAAGCTAAAGCAATTTTAGAGAGCTTCTCAATGTGTGCTAAAGTTCTAGGTAGGCAGAACAAGACAAAGAAATTCATTAGGTTGTGTCATACTGTAAGAAACCGTATTTTGGGGGTAAAAAGATCTTCTCAAAGTGGTAGCATTTTAATCAACATTAAGAGGTACAAGATTCCAAATAACACATTGGTATGACTACTGCTCCCTCTCTTTCCCCATTCTTCAAGTAACACTACGTAAAACAAGTTGCATGTAATGCATGCCCTACACCTGAAAGCTGTTCAGATTCGTATTTCAGGCTTTTTGCTAAGTAAGAAACCACTTAGTTTCAGCCCTTCCAGAAGATTAGTCACATTTTCACCATAGTGCTCTGGTTTTCCTCCAGCTGCAACCTCTTCCCCACTACTAACAGCAATAACTCATCATCTCAAGGTCAGCCCTAACAGCAGTTTGAAGTTTCATTGATAGACTTCTTTAACACTATTTTCTGTAAAAGAACACCTAAAGTGAATGATGACCCAAAGTGAGCCAAGGTTTTGGTCTGTTTTTAAATTGTCCTACATCCACACTGTAAGAACAGAGAAAACTAGAAAGATACCTTCCCAATAATATCAGGAAGCTTGAAAAAGAATATCCCCACTGTGGGAAGGAGGGCAAGCTACTCCTACCTTCCCACACCAGGAAGATAACTGTCCAGCCACAGCAATCCATCTGTTTGCCACCTTCTCACTAAATTTTTCAAATTCCTTGTCTCTGAAGCTAAGTGTGACAATAGTGCAGCTTTCCATCAGATCATTTCATTGGCTTAGTTCTGCTTCAGCTGTTCGTTCCAGGCTTTGCTCCCAAGCTTCAAAGCCATTACTGGCTCAGAGCCCAAGTAGTATGTGGACTGCCAAGTCAGCTAGTTGTCCTGGAAAAGTTTAAGAGGCAGCAAGAGCAGAAGAGAGAGAAATGTATACTGAGATGCTATAAAAACACAAGTGCTAGTAGAGACAAATGCATTATGTCACAGCTGGAGAAGCCACTCCAGCTTTGAAGCAACAGGAAAACTGTACTTTTATCTCTAGGGAAGTAATGAAGACAACAAAGAAATAGCAGATGTTAATGGAAGCATGAAAAGGATTAGTCCAATGTTTTGCCAAGATTTGACAATGTCAAATAGGAAAATAACTTTACAGACAGAACATGCACACTCAGTGTTAGGTTGCTTCAACAGCAGACAAACAGGAAAAATTCACTGTATTAGGAGAGATTGTCTGAATCACGCAACAGAAACCCTGTACTACAGTAAGACTGGAGTATATTACTGTGGATTAAGTTCTGACAGATGTAAATAGAAGCAACATTTTCCTGTCCTATTTCCTGCAATATTTATCTGAACAGGATTCTCCAGATTCTGTCTTTAGCTTCAAGACTTCGCAGCAACAGTATTACACTCAACTTTGCTCCTTTTAAGTACGAATTTGGTATACAGTACAAAAAATTTAAGAATATGAACTTGACAAAAGCAAGATTTAATTCACTGGAAGAATACCTTCCTGTAAAACTAAAAAAAAGCTGGGCTTGCTATTAAATAGAAATGTAAGAAAAACCATACTAGCATTCTGACCCAGAAACCTAGAAAGGCAACTTACTTGGAAGCTTCACTGAAGTGTGCTTCCACCATATATTTTGATCTTCATCATCCCATCGCACAGGAGTGTTTGACTGAGCTAGGGTGGAAACTTGGTCTGAATGCACAGACTGAAAATCCAGAGTAATTATTCAGTCATAAGGACAGAATCATACTCAGCAACAGGCTCCTTTCTTTCCCAACAGTATGGAATAGACTGATTATACATTTAAGCTCACAATAGGAAGAAAAAAAATCTTGAGTCTGCAGTTACCTCCATGTTCAGCAAATTTCGGGTTAGAGAGGATCATCTTGCAGAACTTGAGTCCATTTTTGTACTGTTTTTGCTCATAACATTTCTGGAAAAAAGGTGGAATACAATCACTGAAATGCATTTAAAAACAAAGCACCTTAACATACTATTACAAATGTAATGGTTCTTTCAGTAAAGTATGGTAATCAGATCACTAACGAGCTCTAGCCAAGTATGACTATTCATATTACATTGCCTTTTTTCAGCATTCAGAACAGTATCAGCCTTCATTTACATGCAGCCGATGTTCTACCTCATGGTCTCCTTCTTATAAAAAGTTAGTAATTCCTTTTCAACAGAAATAGGAAAGGCAAGTAAGAATGTCTGCTTTGATTCAGAAATTCTTAAAATAGAGAGCCAAATTAGTTAGAAATCTTGGCTGCACAGAATGTTTGAGAAGAATTAGTCTTAAAGAGTTTAGACACTCCTTTCAACATCCCATTTCCCTGGTCTAGTGACCTCCCAGAGTAAGAGCCTCAGACAGAAGTCTTCCCTTGTTTCCAGTGTAGAGTTTTAGAAGGAAGAGAGAAACCATGAAGTAGGATAGACCTGTTGTAACCTCAAAACTCCACATAGATATCTGGGGAGGGAAAATTTACCTGGCTATTAAGAAAAACCTAATGACTAGGTGGAATAGTTCAGCTCAGGACTACTTCTAGATTTACTTAGGGTAACATTTACCTAATCACTAGGAAAACTGGCAAATGAGGCAGTTCAGCTGTGGGAATAGAAAGGAAAAAGCCCCAGTGTATGAACCTTGGTCCCTTTTCTTCTTTCAAAAGGTATTATCTGATGTTAATAATGCAGTAAGGTCTTTGTAAGTTAAATTGATTACTGATCACTACAGTTGATCACTTTAAAACAGATTTACTTAAGCCAGTTAAAGGTACACTAGGATCTGTAAGCATGAAAATTATTTAAGGTCATTTAAGCCTCTTAAGTTGAAGAAAAAAAACCCCAAACAAACCAGGCTTAACTTGGTACCCTTTTCAGTTAATAAGGTGTATTACCCTGGTGTAATCTAGACAGTTATTCTCAGGAGAAACTATCTCATTTCAGTTATGTGCTTGAGTACTTGAACTGTCTCTCATAGATCACTCCTACTCCATCAATCTTCCAGGACAGAGGTAAAATTATGTTAAATTAATGCAGAGTGTAGTAACTCCTTTGCAGTCATCATACATCACATCACTTCCCAGAGTACAAGCAATACAGAAACACTCCTGTGCTCACTTGTAATTGGCTATGGTGCTAAATGCACTTAAGGGTTGCCCTCTTCCAGTCTGTGGGAAAGACCTTAACTGAAGACAGTTTTTAAGTCTTTGTAACCTGAAACTCAAGACACTTGCAGTTAACCATGATTAAGTGGAGATTAAATCATAGAATTTAGGTCAGCAAGAGCTTCGGATGTCACCTAAATCAACCCTCAAAACAAAGGGCAGCTAACCTTGATATTACATCAAGGTGCTCTGCCTGGCTGACTTCTGGCAGGATGGCCAGGGAGTTCCCATCACAGGCAAACAGTTATGTCGTGGCAATTAACATTTAAACAACTGCAAAAAAAAAAAAAACAACAACTTTGGGAATTTAAAACTGTGAACCAGTTTCCACATCTTTTGCTGCAACCTGGGTTATTTCAGATAAACTTGGGAGTCCCCTTTGGGGGCAGTTCAAATTCTCCTATTCATCTAATTTTTTTCTTAACATAAGATGCTTAGTATCATTTTTAAAGAATCATAAAATAATACCAACAATGCTCTAAGTATGTTTTTGTTGTGATTTAACCCCAGCTGGCAATTTAGCACCCCACAGCCATCTTCTCACTCCTCTCCCAGTGGGACGAAGTAGAGAATTGGGGAAAAAAGTAAAACTCATGGGTTGAAATAGTTTAATAGGACAGAAGGGAAAATACTACTCCTACTACCACCACCACCAAGTGATGCACAATACAATTGCTCAGCACCCACTGACCGATGCTCAGCCAATTCCTGAGCCATGGAATCCCTAGCCAACTCCCCCGTCTATATACTGGGCCTGACATCATACAGAATACCCCCTGTGGTTCATCAGGGTCAGCTGTCCTTGCTGTGTCCCCTCCCAGCTCCTTGTGCACTCCCAACCTCTGCTGGCAGGGCAGTATGAGAAGCTGAAAAGTCCTTGACTTAAGTATACTTAGCAACAACTAAAACATCAGTGTTTTATCAACATTGTTCTCACCCTAAATCCAAAACACAACACTACAGCAGCTACTAGGAAGAAAATTAACTTTAGCCCAGTCAAAATCAGCATAGCTTTCTAAACTTATTCAGGTATGCCTAAAAAAGTAACAGAACAGTGAGCATTCATCCACAATTCTACAACTCTTGCAATGTTGAGTGAAGCTCCAAATATACACCAATGCTTAACTATAGAACAGAAGCTATTTGACTTAAGCATGCACTTAAAATAGATTAACTACTTGAGGAAATTGTATCTATTATCCTTGTTCTGACATTTTTATCCTATAGAGTTCAGTCTAAAGCCTAGAAAAAACAAACTGAACTTAAATAATTACAGCCAAATTTGAGATTTTGGGGGAACAAACAAGATCCCATATTCCAAGGCCAACAGGTGGATGGAAGAGAGAAGCTAATGCTTTCCACAGAGAGAAGCATGAGTCCAACATTCACAGTTGTTTGGCTTCCTGATAGACAGACAGCATATTTGTACTTGTCAATAAACAGGTTACCTCAAAACCAGATGAAAACCACAGCATTTCTTGCCCAGATGCTAGTTACTAGACAAAAGAGAGGCTGACTACAGAAACATAATGAATCAGTATGAAATGCAACTTTACACAATTCCACTGCTTATGGGACAAGCCTTGCTGGTTGGTCAAATGGCGACTTCCTAGCCCCCATCCCTCCAAATCCATACACATACAAGAGAAAAGGACTTTGCTCAGCAATACAAGTTACGTGACTCATCATCAACATATATATACTGAAAGGCTTACTGATTCAGTTACACGGACAACTCTGGGACCTTAAAGCATCCAAACTTCATTAACAGACTGCTTTTAAACTTCTGTCTGTCCAAAAACTAAACAAGCACACCACACTCCACCTGTTTCTTGTTTACAGGAGACCAGAGTCTGATGCCATATGATACCATCTCATTTTGTAGTACAGATGGTGATTTCATAGTTGAGAAACCTGATGTCTCCATATGTATTCTCAAGTTCTGTACTAATCAGGACAAATATAGCTGATGTGTTCATTAGTATCTGTCCTATTGCATTAAGTGTTTGGTATATTAAAAGCTCAAGCTAATATGCTCAGTCGGTTTTGGGGTTTGGGTTTTTTTGTGGTTTGGGTTTGTTTTTTTTTTTAAAGCCTTATCTGTTGTGCTAATGTGAGGTTCCACTTTCACAGCAATAATTTTTCTGCTAAAACTAAAGCCAAATCATGAATGGTTACATGCTTGAAACCTCAAAGGGAGATTTTGGCAAGGCCAAAACATTATCCAGAACTTCTGCTACCATATGTTCCTGGAAGGATGTTACCTCCTCTAGCAAACATTTCATCCTGGCTTTATTTCTTTTTCAACACTAACTCAAAGATAATTCACTTGCAGACTTTGCCACATTTTTAAGCTAGACATCATTTTATACACTTTCAGGTAAGTATCAAGTGCCTCTACATAGAATTCAAACAGGCAGAACATCTAGGAAATAGCTCTAACTGTAAAGGATAAAACAATGAAGAGCAAGGGGAGACTTTAATCCTGTATTACAGTGCTTTGCTGCTTCTACTTAAGGAACTGCCATTCACAAATTCTAATTAATTTTTTGTATCATGCCATCTTCTTTTAAAGAGACAAAAACTTCCATTATTAAACATCAACACAATTGGGGATCTGAATGGTTCACAAACATTACTTCGGACTTCATGTTAACACTACTCAATCACATATGCTATTTACATATAAATTACATTTAACTATTCATAAGATCATGTTAGTAAAGGGATGCTTTCACAGACTACACCTCTCTGAACAAAGTATTTGCCACTTAGACTAAGGTCTTGTGAGAGAACAGCTGTTTTTCATCAACTAAGAATAGAGTTTAATACACAGGTCAACAATTTTATGGCTGAGGAACATCTCAATATGGCCCTCAGACATTAAACACTCACTTTTGAGAAGCCTAATACAAAATATCACAAATAATACAAAAAAATCTCAACTGGCTACTCAGAGGCACTGCAGTTCAGGCAATCAATTCCCTTCCTCACTCCCTGTCCCTAGTGCCTCTGAATGTACAAAGGTGTCATTATATTATTTCATAAACCATTTTCATGTCAAGGCTGAGTAAAATGTAGCATCACATTTGAAGAATGAGGACAGGTATCACATCAAACTAAACAGCACTGTTAAGCATAGCAACCAGGCTTCCTCAATCAACTTAAATGTTTTATAGTTCTATGTTGTTTAAGATGGTCTGTGACTGTAGCAGAACTGCACCGAAGAAGTTCTATCCAAATAAGACATTGAGCAGTCTCAGGGTGAGCATGTGTAAAGAGGGCTTAGAAGACACGTAGGGACAAACTTTTTCACAGGGTCTGTTGAGATAGGACAAGGTGGAATGGTTTTAAACTAAAAGAGGGGAGATTTAGACTAGCTATAAGGAAGACATTTTTTACAATGAGGATGGTGAAACTGGCACAAGTTGCCCAGAGAGGCAGTAGATGTCCCATCCCTGTAAACATTCAACATCAGTTTAGATGGCCTCTGGGCAACCTGATCTAGTTAAAGATGTCCCTGCTCACTGCAGTGCGGTTGGACTAGATGACCTTTGAGGACCCTTCCAACCCAAACTATTCTAAGATTCTATCTGCAATTTTCTTTAATAATGGAAGCTGGTTTTGCTGTCTCTTGACAAGACTTTGTCAAACACTAAATCCAAAGCACTGCCAGCAATTTAACACTATTCTCAGATCTTACCTGTGCAGCCCATGTTCTATTAATATAGGCCTGCACATCAATACGCTGCCTCATCAGAAACATGCTGGACCATCAGAGCCACCAGTAAGAAAAAAAGGCATTTCCACTTATTAAAGTACTTCTAAGTAGCTCAGTAAAAACAGCTAAAAAAAGCTTTATTAGAAGAACATCATTTAAGTTTATTAGTCATCCCTGCTACTATACTTCCATATAATCCTGCTTGCAGACCTCTCAGCACTCAGAGCTTCAACACTGCTCTTGCCAGGTAGTGTCTTCTCCTTGAGTATATACTATTCCTATGCTGACAAATAATAATTACTAAATTATTCATCAGTTTGATATCAAGGTCTGACACCATCTTTGTTGAATAATATACAATTAAGTTCAGAAAGGGTTCAGCATCTGTGTGGGAGATGCTACCTGTATAATGAAATATTTGAATACTTTAAATACTGATATAGGGAAAGGAAGCATCATGATACTAATAAGTTTCAGAGACAGACTAGGGACCTCTGCATGAAGTTCCCTAAACAGCACCCCTCTTTCCACATTGATTTCAGTTCACTGATGTTTGAGAGAATGGAAGAAAGTATCAGTTGGAAGGGGCTTCAGCTTGTGGAGGCCAAGGAAAAAGTTCATTACACTTTCACATACTCACAGTGTCTTAGATTTCTAGTCCCAGGACAAAGTACTAATGTCATGTTAATACTTAAGTTTTTACTATCATAATTCTCTGTATACAATAGCAATTTTTCCTTTAACCATCTTCTCCCAATTATTTCACTGCATTCTGTACAGTAACAGTTGTAATCACTGCTGTTCCTATTCTGTATTACTAGCAGAATAAAACTGATATTGTATTTATAATCAGAAAGAACAAGTGTGATAAGAGAAAGTTGTTTCAACACATGTTGACAGAGATATCTTTAACAGCCCTATAAACTAGGCCTCTTTTAAAGGGGAAAGCTCATTAATTTAAGCTTGCCTTACATTAAGACCTAATCTAATTCCATGCTGTGCACACACACTCAATACAACTCCAATTCCTAGAATATCCTTTGCTTCGAAGTGGCAGAAACAAGAGAACACACAGTAGAAAGAGCTCTTGCTTACAAGTACTTTGTGTCTGTAACTTGCTCGCTGCTTGAGTTAGTAGAGTTTTCCACCATTTATGAACATGTCTATGCCTTTGCGAAGCAGAAACCGTAATAGCAGCGCTAGAAATTAGAGGAGTCATAGCTTCATCATACATTTTCAACTAGTTTTTAAACTGCACTTCACACAGAAGTACTGAAGAGACCAATCTACCCCATCTCCTGGGATGCAACTGCCATTCACCTAGCAAGAACTCAGACTAAGCAGGTGTTCCACAAGCTAGTGGAACTGCATCTGTGAGCAGTTAAGCAAATGAAACTATCAACAGCAGCACTGTTTTGTGAGACTTGACACACATGCAAGTACAAATCTGAGGCTTTAAAATGCTCTTATTCAGACATCTTAAAGCAAGGTCAAGGCAATTGGTGATAGCAAACCTTAAACACTAACTTTGTCTCAAGATTCTGTAAAAAATTTCACAGTGATTCAGATTTAAAAAGCTCCATGAATCATAACAGATCAGGCCAGAGAGATCAGACCCACCAGGTACAGGCCAGGTGGTAAGAAACAAGTGTTAGATGCATAGGGAGAGGCTTTGAGACAAGCATTTATTGCAGTTCTCACCAGAATGTTCTCAGTCTCCAGTTATTTGTGCCTCACCAGTTCTCTGAGCCAAAGGCTGTATCTCCATACACAGATAAAAAGTAAAAGGCTTCCCCACACCCCCTCCCTGCAAAGTGGCTAAAACTTTTCATAGCTACTACATCTTGCAACAAAGGGTTCCACAGTGTAACTACTTTTAAGAGGTTTTTGTTTGGACCCTGCTGCTTTGCAGCCACCATTTCTACCAAATTGACAACTAGGCATGATAACCTGAAAATAGGCAAGTTCCTACTTAACTTCTCCAGATAATTTAATAGAAGATTCTGATATTATGAACCCTTTCTCCAAGAAGGTCATTTCACACTTGCATCCTTCTTCTGGAGAAGGCTCAGGGACAGGACCAGGGGAAACAGCAATGTGCACAGCATTGCAAACATAGACTTGCAGTGTATTTGAGCAATGGCATAAGAACATTTTTCTTTTCCCAGGATTCACCAGCCTTTAACTACTATACAAGGAATTGTTTTAATAGAACATCAAAAATACCTAAAAATCTTAGGGACAATCCAGCTCACAGCTCATTAGGTCTACATTACACGAGGATTTCCAAATCCAACATTCATCTACAAGCAATATTACTTGCTACTACTCAACTTACTGGAGCAACATTAAGTATTTCTGCATGATTTCTGGTGAATTCACTTCTTGTGCCGTAAGTAGTTTAGTATAACTGAAGTCTTCATCACCTGTTCTGTTCAGTATAACCACAGGCAATTAAGGAAAAGTTCCAGCACAAAACACAATGGGATTTAACTCCAAGAAGTTATCACTTATTCATACAGGAAATTTCCTTAAAAAAATAGTCCAGAATAAACAACCAGCACCATTCCATGGAGGCCTGGTTTACAAGCCTTTCTCAAAAGGAGTTTGTAAAAGTCATTGTAAAATTACACCAGGAATATTTATTTGGGATAAAGCCTTCTCCAAATCAGACTCCCTCAAATCACTGACAAATGTAAAGCATCATTTTCCCTTATGGAAGTCTTATTGACTCTTATCATTAGTTTATTATCTGTCATCCACAATTCTGTCACAGAATTTTAGTAGTCTGCAGCTGGCCAGGCATCCCCACCACCTTCTTCAAAAGTCAGTATCAAGGAAATAGCCTACACTCTTCCCATGCTGCCCCTCCTTAGCAGCACAAGTAACAAGCACACCACAAATTAGCCTTATTAGCTACACCAGAAGATTTTTACTGACAGCCCTGTACTCTAATCTTTAAAGGAAAGCATCTTTAACAGAGACTTCAGGCCTCTTCTACTCACTCCACTAGTGGATTACAATGGCTACCCTCAGCTATGTTATTCATCTCATTTGGGAAGGCGTTAATTAGCACAGCATCATACCTTGCCAACTAATGAGTTTAATATTTTGGTAACTCCCCCACATCATTACTAGGAGACTACTTGCATGCTCTACAATTCTTTATTATTTCATTAAATGAAAAAAAACTTTTAGAATGTTATGAATAAGGATTAATTTAATTAACTACTACAAACACTTGGGCATTTATCTTTTATCAAAGAAGAAATCTCTTAAGATTATTGCAGAAGTCAGGGAACAAAAAGGACACTACAGAGAAGTTGAATAACTCCTCACAGTCAGGGTATTTCAGATAATGTCTACTATTTCCTCACCCAAAAAAGCAGAAGATACATGCCTGAATGAACTAAGCAGCAACAAGTCCCTACTACAAAGGGATACACTTGCAGGCTTTTTGTGTTTTATTACTTGAAGCCAAACAAGAGTAAATGGCTAAACTGGTCTCAGTAAGAATAATGTCCTGTATCTGAAGAGGTACTAGGACTTAGCTCCCTCATAATGCAATGAAATAATCACAGGCTTGCCCTTCCTCAAGGGAAACACATTTGCAATTAAAGGAGCAAACCTTATTTTATGCAACAACAATATGTGGAATTCACTATGAAATCTAAGATTATATGCAGGTATGATACTATCCACAATTACACTAGGCACAAAACAAACAGCAGACAACACCTTACATTGCGTGATACTGGGAAGACAGCAACAATTATTGCAAGACACTAAGCATTTCTTAAAAACAATTTGGCAAGTAAGCCATGGAAGTACAACAACAACCCCATGACTTTCCTCTAAAGTGCACATAAGGACTTCTACTATGTTCTGTCCAGGCAGATTTGATTCTATAAAGCCAAAATTAAGATGAGACAGTTTGTAATCTGGGTTCTCAGGTGGAAGAAAAAAGTCAAAGCTGCTTAAATTGGAACATGCTCTGATGGCAAGCTTGCAGCTCTTAAATACATAAAAGATCTGTCTAAACTTACCAGAATTAAACACCAAATGCACATTACCAAACTTCAGTGCTAACAAGAAGCATTTTTAAGTAACCACATGTACATATTATTTTAGATTGCATCTGCCCCATTAACTTAAAAAGTCACATGAGCTGAAAACTGATTTTAAGCAGCAAGAAACACACCAGCATTCCTGTACTCAATCTTCTTTATGGATGCCTTTCTCTCTTTCCATAAAGGGGGAGCCAGGAAGCTTTCAAACACTCCCTCCATGCCCTTTGTGAGGCTGAGAAGTAAAAAAAGATAAGAGTTTAAAATTGCTCAGCTCCTCCCTCCCAAGCAACATCACACATGTAAGCACTATCAGAGCTACAAGAGGAAGAGCACTAGTCTGAGAAAAAGCCCCTGCAGAAGAGTGGAAGTAAGGCTTACAAAACAAAACAGACCTGGAAGTCAGGAGAGCAAGATAAGTGAGCTCTAGCACTACCTTACAGTAGTACTGAGAAACTAGAACTATTACTGCAATTGCTATTAGTTCCCTAGTCACATCCCAGCTAGTTTTAAGTCAGCTTGTTCAAGTACTGCCAAGCATGCAGGCACACAGATTGATGTGGCTTAAAGACTATTTACTCAGCATCTTGAGCAGACCTCACAGCTTACACTGAATTCCACGAGGCCACACTAGTTTGGGCAGCTCCGTAAGCTTGGTTTGCTGTTATGTGGGCATCCTGTTCAGACTGTTGATAACCTTCCTTACACAGCTGACTCCAAAGTAATTCTCATGCTCTCCAATGAGCTTCCCCTTTCCTAAGTGCTAATTCTCCACAGAGCGCTTGCAAAAATACTTAGTCTTAATATATCAGTACAATTTCCTCGCATCTGTTCCAAGTGATTAAATCACTACATGCTTGTAAGGTCTTATTATACAGTCTCCCACATAATCCCCCCACCCCCATTTTTAAAATGCTCATAGCATCCCTAGTAATTTCAAGTATTCTGGCAGCACCAAAGTAGGCCAAAGCTGCTTCAACTGAAGTGCCTTTAGCATTACAAGCTATACTACTACACTAAAATACTCTGAAAAATGTCAATCAACCAAATGGTTCAGTTTGTACTATACAGATATTAGTATTCCAGAAAAACTGTGCATCCAACAAAGTCAAAGCTAGCTAGAAAGTGTAATAAGAAATTAAATTTCAAGAGGTATCAATATATGAAGTGACAAGCCAACAACTTTGTGATTGACACTTTAGAAACTGTGACTAGCCACTACACAGTACCAGTTAAATCTTCTGAAGGCTTTAGAAAGCAAGTGTATTTCCCTTATCAGCTTCACTGAAGTTTTATGCATCTCTTTTTTCCTTGCCCAAGCACTTAGGTTTCGTCCACTGCTTAATTAAAAAAAAATTGCCTAAAATACAATCTCCAGAAAAGCTCTTTTATATCTCAGTCAAAAAAAAAATTCAGAAGTGACTGCTACTGTGAACTTGTTTGCTACCAGTAAGAATAATCAGTTAACTGTTCTAATATTAGTAATTTATTTTTAGCAGAGGAGTGCTAGAATGACTTACTAAGATGCATACCACAAGCATGTAGTAAGCAACAAATCACCATTAAGACCCACTAAGTCTTTTAAAAACTGCATACTACCCAAAGCAGGTAAAAGAAAACAGCTCTGAAGCACCTGCTGAAATGTACCAGCTACATACAGAGCACACAGGCATACACCCACTGTTTGTTTGGAACTCAGCTTCCTGAAGCCAAAAAGCTCACCTCTCGGCCACAAAGGTACTGAAACTAGCATAACAAATTCCAGTACAACTGAAGAAAGTCGTGCCTGCTAATAGGTCATCATTATGCTGCATAGACTTCCTCTATCTGCAGACTAGCAAACTGGCACAAAATGCCTCAGCTCTGTTGAGGCTGGAACTCCATTTACTATCATACTGAAAAGTGCATGAAAAGGGGAGTCTATTGTTCTGTTTTGGGTTGTGCTTTTTTCTTAGGGGGGAGGGGGGCTTTCCTCTTTCCATAAAGGCTTAGCATTGTAAAATACATAGTGACTGACCAGAAACTTCGTTGAAGCAAGCTCTTTCTTTAAAGTTACCTCACAAACACTAAAGGTGCTTTGCACCACTAAGTCTTGAAAAGCTGAAAGAGCCCAAGATAGTGAGTCAAAGTAGCTCAGCACATAAAAGTTGAGACAAGTCTTCTAGAGGATCTACAGAGTCAGGATACTATAATCCACCAGACTTCTTCAACTACACGTAAAATTGCCCAGTGAACTAGCTTTAACCTAGTTCCTATACTAAAATTGACGTTCTGACTGAAAATGAACTACTTACAGAGATCAACTTAGCAACACCAAATCCCTGCCACAGTGGCACCGTGCTTCGAAGTCTTCTTCCACCCTCCCGAGCACGGTGACACAGGCAGCAGGCGACTGCGGTAAGCAGCACACCGACTCCTGAGCCGGATCCCTCAAACTACGGCAGGCAGGGACGGGATGACAGCTCCCCCCCAGGCCGCCGTTTCCAGCCATCCGCAGGGCCACTCGGGTCGCGGGCAACAGCCCGCCTCCGCCGGCGGGGCTGCAGCCAGTTTGCGGCGGGAGGGACGGGGAGGAAGGAGCTCGCCCCAGAGTTACCGTGGCAGGCGGGTGGCTGGCTGGCTCGCTCCCTCCCTCCTTCCCACCCTCGCCCGGCCGGGGGCGACACCAACCCTTCGTGGCCCCCCACTCGAGCGAGGGGGGCTCGCCCGGCCTGTTCAGCGGGCCCCAGACAAAGGAAGGAAACGGGGACGAATCGGGACGAGGAGGCGGCGGCAGCTCTGGCTCCCCCCGGGGCGAGCGCGGCCGCCGCATCCTTTTTCGCTCAGCCAGAGCTAACTCCGGCAGCGTGCGAAGTAACCCGCGCCGCGGGTCGGAGGGCACTGAGCAAGGCCGGCGTGCGAGAGGAAAGAGAAGGGAGAAGCGGCGGCGGAAGGGAGAGAGGAATAGGGCCGGTGGCTCACCAGGATCCGCTTGAAGAGGTTGCTCTCCTTGGGCGGCAGCGGCACGGACGGCATGGTGCTAGTAAACCCAGGGCAGGCACGGCTGGAGGGAGGGAGGCTGGCGGGGATGGGGGCGGCCCGGGAGAGGCGGCCGGTCAGCTGTCGGTGCGAGGGAGGGGAGAAGAAGGACAAGAAGGGAAGGAAAACCCCGAACTCGGCGGGGCGGCGGCGGCGCGACTCCTGCCCGAGCGGCGGCGACGACTCTTTAACTCATTGGCCTGCACCGCCCTCCCCGCCGGCTCCCCTCAGCCGCTGCGCGCGAGCGCGGCCCCTCTGCGCAGCTGCCGGGGAGGCCTCGCCGCCCGGCTGACGCTGCAAAATGGCAGCCGGGGTCCCCGCCGCGCAGGCGCATCGCCGCCGGGCGGCCACCTCCCCGCCCCCGCTGCTTCCCCCTTCGTACACGCCGCGGTCCCCCCGCCCCCTTCCTCCGCGTCCAGTCGGGGCGTGAGGGGATCTTCTGTAGTGTTCTCCCGCCCATCCCGTCTACCCGCCATGCCCGAGGGGAGGCTTTCTCGTCTGTGAGCTGCAGCTCTCCCGGCTCGGCGGCCCTGAGGGGAGTTACTTGCCGTGACTGAAGCCGGTGGCGGGCGGCTCTGAGGCGGGGGAGCCCTGAGGAGGGAACCCTCGGCAACGCCCCGAGGGGAAGAGAGGGAAGGGGCCTCCCACCCGTGGAGGTTTTTAAACAAATAATAACTCTTACTCGCCCGAGGCCCGAGTCACGGCTGTTACAAGGCGAGGGCTGTGGAAACAGGGTGCGGGGGATTCTGCAGCGTTTGGCCTCTCCCGGCCGTCTCCTTTGTGTGCTTGCTGTCCTGCTTCTCTGCCCCTAGTAACCTAGTTTTAGTGGCTGCCATCCCAACAGCTCGCATAAATTGGTATTTTGGAGAGGCAGGCTGCCTGAAGGCCTGGGAGGTATTGTTGGAAGGGAACTAAGTCTCTCTAAAGTGCGGAGCTTTGACAGGCTGTGTGCTTCCTGTGCCCTGGCTGATATTTAAGGAAACAAGAGCAAACTTAGCAGTCAGACTTTTAACAAGCGGAGATGTCATCTATTGCATTAATGCATTTTTCAGCAGTTGGTTATGTAAAACTTCCCAGCACTATCATGCATGCTTAGAACAGTAGGCGTTTATTCATGTCTTGGCTCCTTTGCTAAAGGTTTAAGAGCTTTTGAAAATATCTTTTTTCTACTTGTTATTCCCAGAAATCATTCTTAAATGAATCTCTGCAAAAACAAAAAACAAAAAAAAACCACCACCCCCCCCCAAAAAAAAAAAAAAGTGAGGTGCGGTGTAGAATCAAAAAAAACACCCAACCCCAGAAACAGTAAAACAGATGGCCTGGGGCATTTACTTAGACAGAAAGCTGGTTAAACTGTCAAGGTTACAACCAATTAAAAAGACCATTTTACAGGGAAAAAAATTGGGCACCTTCAATTAGAATCTCTGTTTATGTAATTGTCCTTTAAAAATATTAATTATATTTTGGTATGTTTTAAAAGGATATTAATTTTATAGTAACGTGGTTGTCCACCTGCTGTCCCAGATGATGATCATGATAGACACCCATAGCAAAGCAAGTGTATGGAAAATAGAATATAAGAAGAGCCAATTAAAAAAGCTGTGTACTTCACATGCTTTATTTGGTTACACATTAAGTAGGTGACTGCATGGCTGAGGATCTCAAGCAGCATCTTTGACTTGTCACAAGCCTTGCTGAAGCTGATGGACGTGATAGGTGATTTCCTTTCAGGCTAAAGGAGGGAACAAGAGAGGAAGCAACTTCTTGAAAGAGAGTAACCTGGCTTAAATTGGGGAGTACTAATTTGGGGGGGGGGGGGGGGGGGGTTGGAATGGTAGGTTTACGAAGCCTCCTGAGATGAAAATAGCAAAGGTGAGGAGAATATTAAAGTACAGTGTATGCTTTCCTAGTTCTTCTTAGCTGAGCATCAGTTTATGGCCACTGTTTTTGTGGATTGTGGGGTTTTTCACTGTTGTTTTGTTAATCTGTTTAAATGTATGGTCTGCAATAAGTTTATTTGTAGAATGAATATCTTTATTGTGTTTGTTTCTCAATTTTTACTCTGGCATGCTTGTAATGATGTCAGTCACCTGGATCAGGACTGTTTCCACAGGCTGTACCCAACTCACTGTTCTTTCTGCTATACGGTGTAGTACTGCTGTGTCTGGTATCTGATTTTTTTCAAAGCAGGAGTGCTGTTGACAAGGTTAGTCAACTTGGCTTTGCCCTGCCGCGTCATTTTCAGAGCCTGTTTGTACCACAGTATCCATTCAGGACTTTTTGTAACTAGCTGAAGCCTTGACTTTATGAACTCTAGTTTTCTGTCTTAGCAAAAAGCATGTTATGCCTCCATTTGAGTTGAGCGATGAACAGATGCATCTCTGAGATGGTTGGGCAAATACTGTGCTGGGTGGACCTTTGGTCTGAAGCATTAATAACGCTCTTCTTGACAGCTGAAGGTCTCTGTTTCCTGCCAGTCCAAATGCTGGAAAGAACACTGTCTGAAAAATCAGCAAATCGCTAAGAAGAGGCAGGGGTTCAATTTGCATTTAGACATGTGCCTGTATTACAAATCTGTGTTAACAGCAGTAAGTAAAGGAAGGTAAGGAGGCAATAAAAGAAACATTTGTAGACTAGCTGGGAGAGAATAAACAAAGAAACGAGCTTTTGGGGGAGGCAGAGCTCTAGTTGAAAGTGAGGTTTGGGAGTGCAGTCAAGAAAACTTGTCATTTAATCCCACTGTGCTGGGCAAAACAAAGCTCTTTCTACAGGCTTTGTTAATAAACAGCACTGTATTCAAGACTCGTATGATTCTGTCACCAGTTTTTCCTTCAAACAGAAAGAATTCAGAAGTCTGTTGACAAAACTGAGTTGAAAGGGGGGAGCAATATTAAAGTGATATATACGTTATAGTGTGATTTTGTCATGTCTCTCACTTTACTCTGCGGCCTGTCAACGTCAGTCGGTATCCATACAAGTATGGCAGGGTGCTTGCAGATCGCTAAACCCGGTTAGGGCCCCCTGAGCCAGAAAAGGCCTCTATGTGGGCATGGACCTGCCTTCAAGCCAAATACATTGTAAGGCCTGGAGCATGTTTTGTGTGATGAGCCATTTCTTTGCCTCTGGTTTCTAAAGCAATGGGCAGTTTAGGATTGCCAGATTTTAAAGTACAGGACTGCCATGTCTGTCCTGAAGCCTTATTGTATTTCTGCTGTCATTCTTCCCTTCTGCACCCAATGTCCCTTTGGGCTGCCGTGGTGGTTGAGGAAGGCAGTGGCCCCCCTCCCCAAGCAGCCTGTGCCCCGTAACCCCTGGTCCTCATGGGCTCCCTAGGCAGCTGCTTCATCCATGCAGGTTTTAATGCATCAAAGCAAAACATGAGGGGGGTGGAAGCGCAGGCAGCACTTTTGCACTTTTGCAGGATTTTGCATTCCCTCACTTTCCATATTGCGTTATAAAAGAATACAGTAAATATGGGGAAAGAGTTGTGAGAAACGAGTGAAAAAAAAAACCTCGTGAAAAGAGGGTTAGGCCAGACTTCACAGTGAAGCCCTTAATTTTATTACGTTCTTGCAAGACCGGGTGTCTAACAAGTAGGCACACCTGGCCAGAGAAATACATGAATTTTTATACCCTATTCCCGGCCGCGAAATCCCTCCTCTGTTTCCCCATTGGCTGAGTACTCCAAAGTTTACAGACTAACCCAACACGCCTTCTACATGTTATAGTACATACCAGTTCATACGTCGCATGTCTCATTACTGCGAAATTATGCCTCCCCTGGGAGGAGAAGTTAATATTCAATACCCTATTAAGCAAGCACAGTACGGCTTCGAAAAGACCCCTCTCTATCTCAAGCAACCTGAGCTGACAGCAGGTTCTTATCATATAAGAACAACATCCTTTGTCTCACACTCCTACCCTACAAGACAACCTCCTGTTTATCTTATCAGGTTCTAATCATGCAAGAGCAACATCCTCTGTCTCACAGAGTGTATCTTAGAAGTTTTGAATACGAGATGCATGGACTAGGTCCTGTGATTGACAGTTTATCTGGCAACCCTTGCTGACAAGCCCTGTCTTGGCTGTCCCTCCGTGTGCTGTTGCCTGATAGGGCTATTGTTACAGTCTCTATTTTCTCACTTAAGTTAAAGAATTCGCACGTTAGGCATAATAAATACTGAATCATCATGGTGTTTAATCAGAGGATTTAATGTAAGAACCATTACTGCCTGGAGTAGAAGCTGATTTGATTTTCCTTGGCCTACCCTCTTCTTTTAAAATAAAGTTTTGAGTGCGTGGTCTGCGTGCTGTTTTCCTATTCTGATCAGCTTCTCAGTTGTTCTCCCATAGATTACCTTCCCAAGGTTTTTCAGTATCAGGTTGCATATTTAAGAGCCCAAATGCAAGGATAATTTTATTATTTCATTTCACTAAGGTCTAAGTCACAGTGGAAGAAGAGTGAGGAGTGGTGGGGACGGCATCTGGACGATGGCATCTCTCATGGCGCAGCACTGCAGGGTCAGGCCTGGGGAAGCACCTTTGAGGTTTTAGGGTGCTGTTTGCTGTGTCCCTCTTTAGATTGCATCAGCTCTGGGGTGGGTCCCATTCTCTGGGAGAGCCTTTTAATCTATCTGCCTTGTCTCCTGTCCCAGGGGATGGAGCTGAACCAGAATCCATCCTCAGATCTAAGCAAGCAGTTAGTTGTTGTTCATGTATTGAGGAGGTTTGATCCACATCCTCCTGATCGATCAGTCTCGTTTTCAGTCTTTTGGAATATTTACCTCACCAAACCCCAGTGATGTTTTATGTGCTAAATACCAAATTTTTAGGATTTTTTTTTTTTTAATCCTGTTGAAGGACAATAGCTGGGAAGAAGGCTTTTTGGGTGATGATAGGTATAAAAACCCCACGTTACTTAAGTCTTTTTAAAATGCAAATAAAATTAGGAAGGTAGTTGTATAACCCCTCTTAATCATCACGGCTTGGCTTCGCGGACGAAGATTTGGGAAGGGCTTTGCCCACGCTTATTGCAAGCGCGTTGATAACCCCTCTTAATATTATCTATTAAAATGTGCATATACATAGTATGTTTTAAAACATACCTTGTTAGGAAGCTGCAGCCTATGAACATAATGATAATCTGAATGGTTATGTTTATTGATATTCTTGTTTGTCTTCAGTAGCATAGTAATAATACATTTTAAATATAATTGAATAGTGGACTTTGACATAAAGTGGAGCTTAATGTTCTTTTATGCAAACTTCCCTGAAAGCAATCTTTTAATAACCAGATTTGAAACTACCTTTATTTTCAGCACGTTTTGGGAAAATACATGGAAAAGTGTATATAACGCAGCAGCTTAGAGGCCAGAACCAGACGCTGAGTGTTCCCGTTTGTTGATACTCTCGCCGATTCCCCCACAGCCTTGCTGAAGGCAGAGGGTGTGTTACTGTGCAGCCCTGAGCAAGGTCCCCACAAATGAAGACCTATCGTTAAGGTCGCATTCCCCATTGAATTTCACAACGTGAAGCGAACTCTGCTTTTACTGATAGCGTTGCTCCAGCGATGCTCGCAGCCCTCTGATGACGGTACTCGGTAGCCTGGTGCCCGCGGGCGCTGCCCGTCCGGCGGTGACCGGCGGCGTCCGGCGGCCACTCGGGCCCGAGCCGAAGCATGCCGGAAGTCGTGTTTTTAGCGGGCATGCTGGGACCGGGTTTTTCCTCTCTACTTCCCGTCTGCCGCGGCCTCGCGTTTTGAGGCGGGTTACGTTCGGCACCGATGTGGGCAGACGGTGAGTGTCAACCCGCCTTGAACGGTGCTGGGGAGCGGAGCCGCCCGCGGCCCTCACTGCGGCCCTCTGCCGCCGTGCGACCTCCGCCTGCCCCTGCCTGCCCCTGCCTGCCCCTGCCTGCCCCTGCCTGCCCCTGCCTGCCCCTGCCTGCCCCTGCCTGCCCCTGCCTGCCCCATCCACCCGTAACCCCTGCGGGGGCGGGGGGGGGGAGGCTGTCAGAGGGGCTGCGTGCCCGGCTGTCGGGGGGTTTTGCTCGGGGTAGCTCTGAAGGGAGGCCGAGGTGTATGAAAGGTGGCCTCGGAGGCAGGGCCTTGAGCTGTTCCTGTTAGAGCATGCACTGAAATACCTGCTGCTTCCCCTGTACCTGCGTGTTCTTATGTGTCTGAATTCAGTTGCATGGAGTTAACAGCACCTTTGATTGTTAGAAGTTATTTTTAAAACCTCTTGAAGTGTTCACAATGTTGATAACTCATTCCTGTCTGCAAATTATAATTTTTTGTTGTTATTTTAATAAGACAATTACAGTTGTCACTTTCTCATACTGGTTTTGATTTGTGATGTGCATGGGGTAATGTCACATTGAAAAGTTATTTAAATCTGGTTTGGAATGCAATTAATAGGTCACCTACTGCTCATAACTCTGTGAAAGTTTTCTGTCTGCTTATTTCTGCACAAATGTAACACGGCAACATCTCTCTGAAAAGGATATAGCTCTTTTATTTAACATAGCAAAGTTATTTTGAAATTTCTGACTTCCTTGGAGGTCTGTGCCATGCCAATACTTAGTTTTTTTGGCATTTAAACCCAAGAATTTTATTTCTGAGAACTCAGGCAGAACTGTACTCCAAACCTGTTATTATTTGAGTACACTGCTTCTTAACTACACCAGTAAAAAATGAGTTGGATGGTTATAATTAATCTATTTAATTAATTAATTAATTAAAAGATAACATGAATATTTTGAAAATTAGTTAGTGATGATTAGCACTTGACCAAACGACAATGGGCCATGCTGAGACTGGAATCACTCCAGATCATCAGCAGAATTAGGCCTTTTGTAATTGAGTCTACACAGGCCCCTGAGCAACTAAGTCCAGGATTGTAGAGGATGAGCTGGATGTGTGCCTTTTACTGTGTTCCTGGTGAAGGGAACAAGATCCCTCTGCTACAGCTGGGTTTAGTCACCAGAGCAATCCATGAGGGGCATCACTGACCTGTAAGTTAAAGCAGTCCTGAAATTGCTGCTCTGGGTTTGATATCACTTGCTGGCTGAGAAATCTGGGGAAGGTGCAGACGTAGAATAAAGGTCCTTTCCTCCTTCTGTAGGTGGTAGAACAGGCATCCAGGCAAGCAAGAGATGCAGTACCTCTGGTTTTACTGTATACAGATTTCTTCATTGTGGACAAAATGGTGGAAGTAAATAGGTGAGAATACTGGGTGAGTTGAGTAGTTAGAATGTAAGAGTAATTTGTTAATGAAATGCCTGAAGATGCACAGTAGGTCTTGTCACTGATGAGAAAAAAATAGTTGTGTCAGAAAACTGAAGTGTATGCTTAAAGGAGATCCTGTTGCAAAAGTTTCATGCTGTGATTTTCTCTGAATCCACTTTATTGGTAAAAATCAGTAGAAGATGGGATTATGGCACTGACAGAGATATTAAGGAGTGCTTCTTTATTTGTTAAACCTTTTCTGTGTGAGTAGTCCTAGAATACGAATTATTTCAATTTCGTCCTCTTAGTAGACCCTTGCACTCCAATAAAATGTTTAGAGCACAGTAAGAATTCATAACATATTTTGCAGTGTTAATGATATAAAATGAAGAAGAAAACGTCTTTCCTAGAATGACAGCGATGCTAAGGGGAGCCAGTGTCCTGCAAAACTGTAGGCCAGGTGTCTTGGAAAAATACAGGGGTTGTGTTTCAGAGTACCGGCTTCTTACTTTTTGGATGAAAAATATTTATGTCAATTATATGTAAATATATCACGACAAAGAGTACACAGGGGACATAAAGCACTGTTCCCATGTCTTACATAGTACACATATGGGTGAGTAATTTCTTGCAAGTGTATTGTAGTCCTATTGACTAATCTGTTGCAAGGTCAGCTCGATGTTGCTAATGTCCACCTGTCCACCTGTTATGGTAGTGAGTATAATTTTGCACATAATTCTGGACATTTCATACATTCTCGGAGAATTGTCTGTATAAAATTCTGTGCCTCTGGTGTATATTTGTCTTCTCCCAGCAACACTTTTCTTTTGCCAGTAAGGCATGAAATGGTTGGATTTTTCCAATGAGACGTATGGCAAAATGAAGCTGTTGCATGTAAAGCCACATCTACAGTAGCTTTTCCACAGCATAAAGAAACTGTTTGAGGAGGTGAGGGAAGAGACCTTTTCCAACCCGCAGTCAGTACAGTGGTGCTGATAAGAGTTTCTGGTTTACACCAGGACTAAAACAGAAATAGTTTTGTCCATGACAGTTGCATTTGTGTCGGTATAATCAAGAACAGGATTTGGGCTTGATATGGTTCTTGTGTTTGTTTGGTTTGATTTTTTTGTTTTTGTTTGTTTGTTTTTGATAGGATATTCTCTTTTTCTAAATAATAACACTGGTCCGTGTACTGTCTACATTTCATTTCAGGTGGTGGAAAAATAAGAAACAAAATGAAACCTTTCCAAAGTGTTTGCCTTTTCAAGCGCCTGCTTGCCAATTGCTACTGTCACAGTCAGCTTCACAGCTGTCTTATGCCTCCTGCTGCAAAGAAGATAGGTTATGTGGTGGGACTGCACAACTGTGGATTTTGGAGACCAAAATCTTTATTGGACACAGCTAGATTTACTCTGTCTTTTAACAGTTGGCATAGGAAAAGCCATTGGGATTCTCGAGCACTCTGGAAGCATGAGGCTGTGCAGAAGTATCTAGAGACTCTAAGCAAGGAATACCAGCAGGTTAGTCATCTGTTAAATGCTGACTCAGTAAATGACTTTGAGCAAAGAACGCTCAGGAGAAGATGTGCCGATCTGTCCCCCATTGCTGCTGCATTTCAAGAAATCAAAGAGGCTGAAAAAGAAGTTCAGGAGTTGGAAGCTATGTGCAAAGGTAAGGAGAACAAACACATCTACTTACTTGTTTCAAAACAGTAGCTTTGCTTAAAATAAGTTTTATTGCCCAGCCTTTGAGGAAGGCTTTTACATGTTACGTCAGCCCTGCAACACTCTCTGGTCTTGCCTGCTCCTGGGAGCTCGTGCGCTGCTAGAACTTTCTGCATCCGGCCACATTCCTTCATTTTTCATCTCATTCACTTCTGTTTGAGGTCTTAATACAGCCACCTTGGGAGAGTAGGGATCGTCTGGAATCTCATGGCTATCTGTCTAGCAGAAATAGTTTGGAAATTGTTTTAGGGTTGTTTTTTGGTAGAACTGAGAGCATTGTGAACTGAAGGAGAAAAATTTAGCAAGCCTAGTACATTTGATAGAGGCAGACTTCACCTGTGTTATTTAAAATGGGATTCCTTCGAGCCAGTTCACTGATACTTTTTGAGCTAATTACATGAGCTGTCATTAGGCCCTGAATTGTCATCTAAAAGCTAGTATTTCTCTGAAGATATTTGAGGAGTCCTTTAAGGAATAAAAATCGATGGTTGTCGAAGAAGCTGCTGCTTTTCAGTATTCTGCCACAGTAGAAGCTGAGGTAAAAAAGAATTAAAAATTGTTGCTGGTTTTGATACTTTTCAGGAATAAGAAAGTACATAGAGAGTAAAAGTATTTACAAAATAAATTATGGTGCAACATTTCAAGAAAAAAACATTGCTAGACATGTGAGGAGGTGCGCACAGTAGGAAAGAAAAAATGTCATCCATTCTGCTGCTTCGATAGGTATTGAGCCAAAAGAGGGAAACATTGGCCTGGAGAGAATGGGGCTTACATTAAAGAAGTGAAGCAAGGGAAAAGCAAAGGACAGGAGAAATGGGTAGCCAGTGGTGTAAATGGAGGAGGGTGAAAGTTCATGTTGCTTTTCAGAGAGAGAAGGAAGGGATATTGATAAAACAGTAAAAGCCATATTGAAATAAAGCTGGTAAAAACCTATCTTGTTTAGAAAGGTGGAAAACATTTCTGTTCTTTAGGTTTAGAAATAAATAGATGTGTATGCTTTTGGAAAAAATGATGGCTATTGAAAATGTTTTAATCCCCAGCCCTTTCAAGTTCTCTTCACTGGAGAGAGAGGAAAAGGAGTGAAGGTGAGGAGGGACAAAAATTTAATGCTGAAAAAGAAATGTTCTTGGAAGAATTAGAAACTATTAAGAAAACACTGTAAAATTCATACTTCAACTCAAAAAGGCAATTTTTGGATCAAGTAAATATAATGAAGAATTTTTGTAGTTCCATGAATTATGATAAATTATGATGTGGATGAATGGAGTGAGTTCTAGTTTAAAGAAGGGAAAAGAATGGAAGAAAATTACAGCCAAGAAGTTAGTGAAATGGAGCCGAATTATTCTATCTATACTGTTTATTTTGTGGCCAAGGTAAAAACCAGGTGTTCTCCTCATTTCACTGCTCTTTGTTTTCCATTTAGCTCCCTAACTGATCCTCTTCTCTGTAGTACGTGAATTCCTCACAATTGCTACAGGAATTTATATTTGCAACACTCAGTGAAGCATAAAAATATTATGTCCTAGTTTCCCACTGATGATGTGAGTCATGGGGTAGATTAACTGAATTCTTAAAGGTCAGGTTTGCAGGGAGGTAGGAATGGGACACCAATCATTTGATCCTTTGGCATGTTGGTGACCACCAGACCGTTCTTTCATCTCTGCTAACAGGAGTTAATGTGATACTCTTTATCTAGCTAATCAATAATGATGCTTTTTGGACCAGTAGAAGCCTTTGATTCAGTACCAGCTTTGGGTTGGAGTTGTGACATACTGGTAGGGAAATTTATACAGTTCTTGCCTTATGTATGGGGATTTCAGGTTCACGTGTTGATCTGACATCTTTTATTTAAGCAAAAAATCCCCAGAGCATAAATTAAGGACTGCAATATGGAGGAGCTGCTGCTGTCCTTGCCCAGTGTGCAAAGCTGATTGAACATCCAGCTCATTGGTTCTTAAGACTCGCTGCTGAGGCCACCAGTAAATGTGCACGTGTGTTAGCTGCTGGGAATGGGAACCAGGCTCCAGATGCCCAAAGATATGGAGCCCGCGGTCCTTGCACCTATCTTTGAGATACCTGATTCTTGATGCAGAAACCAGAGCTCAGGCACCTGGTTGTGCAAGGAGAGGAGATGCGTTCAACTGTTGAGCATCCTGTTCTGTGATGCATCTGAGGCAAACCTATGGTTTCTGTGCTGGCCACAAGGCATATGATTTTCTCTTCCTCTTTGTTGCTTTCTTCCCTCACTTTCACTCTCAGCTGTTCAAAGCTGTCTCCTCTCATTCCCCATTTGTAATTGTAATTGTCCAGTTGTAAATTAAATCTGGTTCAGCTTGGCATGGTAAAAGGCATGCATTCATTTAACCAGACCTGTTTTTTTCTTTCAATGAGTTGGATTGGTTTACTTTCTGTTAAGTGACAGAGCCACTCCTCAGCTGGTAGAAAAGTGAGAAGAAAGGTGAAAAGGAGAGGGTGCTCCGTATTTTCTCAGTGGCAGGTTTTCCACCTGACTTCAGCTGTCTTTCCAGTTTCTGCTTAGTGTGTAATCTAATGCTAACTGATCAGCATCTTTAATTACTGAAAGCTGGAGCCTCCATAGCAGAAAAGGTTTGGAGCTTCTGCTAGCTTTACCTGAGAATGTTTCCTAGTTTGGTAGTGAGCTCTAAAATGTAGGAAGGGGCAATCTCATCACAGAATCATTGAATAATTTAGTTTGAAGAGGACCTCTGAAGGTCATTTGGTCTGATGTCCTGATCAAAGCAAAGCAGGACCAGTTACAGCAGCTTGCCCAAGGCCTTGTCCAAGTGAGTTTGGAATATAACCAAGGATAGATATCCTACAACTTCTCTGAACCCCTGTTGCAGTGTCTGACCACCCTTAGGGTGAAAATAAGTTTTCTCATATCTAATCAGAATTTCCCATATTCCAGCTTATGTCTCCTTTTATCACGATATATAGAGTCTGTCTCCATCTTTTTGATGTCTTTCTGTTAGATAGTTGAACACAACAATAAAACCTCCCTTCTCCCTGCTTTTTTAAAGGCTGAAAACCACGATTTTCTCAGCCTCTTCTCATACGGCCTTTGCTCCAGCTCTTGACCATCTTGGTGGCACTCAGCTGGACTCACTCCTGAATTCCCATGCCTTTCTTCTACTCAGGAGTTCAAAACTGGACACAGTACTCCAGATTGTGGTCTTGTGCTGAAGGGAGGGAAAGGGAATCTCCTTAAGCAAAGCAGAGTCCAAGTGAGGTCTCACACATCCTGATGACTTGCATCCATCACTCTCGCATCTCAGTGATCTCTTGAATAGCAGGAGACAGAAGGTTAGAAACCTCATTATTATCATCATACCATGATTTGTAGTGTTCACCTTAATGAGTTGCCTACAAATTGTTGAATATATGGGTGTTTCTGGGCAAGTCTAGAAACAAATATGTTGCATGAAAAATTGTAATAAGGGAAACTGAGGCACAAAAACATGTGCAGGCATGGTTTTGACATATTTTGTCAAATCCATTTGTGGATTTACCCCTGAGCTGTCATGTCAATCTGTGTTACATAACCATCAATGTACTGAGAGTGAGTAACTGTCAGGTGGGATTGACATCTGTTTGATGCAGACTTTGAGCCATAAGGTGGAGATTGAGAGGTAAGAGATTCGCTGCTCTTCCCAACGCACCTGAAAAATATGATCATTTAGTTAGCAAAGTATGTCCTGGCTTGGGCTGCTCTTATTTGGTATTTCTCGCTGGCAAAATGCAACAGCAAGCTTTTCTGTGCTGCAATGCATGTCTTTGGACGTCTATATTACAATTTGCTCTAAGCTGGGTGAGATTGGCTAACATCTATTCCTGTTGTTGGAGTTCAGAGCTAGGCAGTCGAGATGAGAAACAACTTCTAGAGCTTGCCTTAGAAGACAAGGAGACCCTGGATAAAAAAATCAACATGTTGTACAGAAAGGTGAGCCTGAGGTTAAATTATACAGCTTTGTAAATAAAGATGTCAGAAAAATGTTCCTTTGTGATCTTACCAGTAGACTCTGACACTTGTGTTTAATGAAGTAGAGGTCCAGCTTCTGTACTTTCCCTGAAAAGAAGTGGCAACATTAATTACTCGTAAGCTTCTTACTGACAATCGTGTCTTAGAAGCTTATTATTTTAGTCATTTTTGCTTGCTTGCATGTCTGTCTGCAGATGCTAAAGGGGATTGAAAAAATGGTAAGTCTGTGCTATTGAGACCTGACATGACATCCTAGTAACTGTGGCAGTGGATCATGCATTCTTGAAAGATTTCTGATTGGAACTTGCAGTCTTTCATTTTCTCTTCATCTGACAGCACCCCACGAGTGGGGAAATTAATTATAAGCAGAGAAGCTGGAATGATTCCGTGAAGAGCTCTATGTCTGGGTCTCATTTTGACATTCAGATTGAAATAATATGAAATGGGACTTTCTGAAAAATAAGATTAATATAAAATTGGCTGGGTTATAGCTAGTAACTTTATGTTCATAGGTAGATGGGGCTGGAGTGGGTGACTTGGCACCTGACTTTACAGCATCTAATTTGTAGCTAGCTTTCCTGTGGATGCACTGGCATATCTCATTTCCACACTGACTGCACTCAGTTGCAATGTCCATTGGACAGTTTTTAGTTGCGCTTAATAATTTGCCAAAAGAAATCAGTAGTTTTGTGCGCTCAAGCTGTGGCAATTGTGAAGGCTGGGTGTAAATTTGATTAAGAGGAGATAGAGAGTCATGAAAGAGATAATGACATTCTTTTCTTTCTTTTTTTTTCCTTTTCAGCTTTTCCAGCTTCTAGTGCCAAAGGAAAAATATGATAGAAGCCATGTCATATTAGAAGTGACAGCTGGCAGAACAACTGGAGGTCAGCAAAGTCCCCCCAGTAAAGATTACTTCAAACCTCCATTCAACCTTATTAAGCCTCTTATGGGTTATTCTTAATGCCTTTTTATACTTTAATGGTATAAAGCAATACTTTCTAAAGAAGAGTATTAATCTAATGATTGTGGTTAGAGTTGCAGCTAAATGTAAAAACTGTTGGATGCCATTTTGTGAACTGCTATTTATATTGTAGCCCTTTATATTTTTAGGAGACATCTGCCAACAGTTCACTAAAGAAATGTTTGAGATGTACCAGAACTATGCGGATTATAAACGTTGGACCTTTGACATTGTTAACTATATGCCGGCCGAGATAGGTACAGTAGTTCTGCAGACATTCCACCAAGACAATGAAATTAAAGGCAGTGTTTCTGTGCTATATTTGTCACCCGTTGTTTGTCTCTCTAGGTGGATTGCATCATGCTACTGCTCATATTTCAGGAGATGATGTCTACAGGCATCTGAAATATGAAGGAGGTACTCATCGAGTCCAGCGAATCCCTGAGATGGGCCTATCATCGAGAATGCAGCGTATTCACACGGGGACAATGTCAGTTATTGTCCTTCCTCAGCCAGAGGAGGTAAACGAACTGTTATTCAGGGTGGTAAGGGGGTGTGTCCCTGCTCAACCATTTTGGCATTGGAGTAGATGTTATTTAAAACCATGCTGCTGTTACTGTTTGGGGATTTTATTGATATTGTGCAAGACTCAGCAAGTGAACCTCAAGTTCTCTGACTCGTGAAGGTGCCAGTCCTTGGCTCAGTACCTACACATTTAAATGGGTCATTAGAAGCAACTTTGCAGAGGTGTGCTGTTGCCCAAAATGGCATGTAAATCAGTGATTGTTTCAATGAGTCTTCCAGCCCCAACACTCACAAAAGTGACTGCTACAAGTAAACCAATTTTAAATTATGTAATGGATTAAGACAGGGAATATCTCAAAGAAAACATTCAGTGTTGCATAATAATGTGACTCTGGAGGTCCTTTTAATTTTTTTTTGTTTCATTTAAATGATTAGTGTCCTTCTCTGTTAAACCAAGGACAGTCTGCTTTGAATTTGAATGAGTGAGTGTGTTGGCTAATCTTTCTGAATTCTCACGGATACTGACAGTTCTCACTTAAACCAGCAATTCACACACAAAATAAACAAAACCAGGTCCTGTAGGCTTTCCCTGTGCTTTCTCCGGCTTCCTTTTAATGCTTTCCTTGCAACGCTGATCAGATCGGAATGTTCCTTTCCCATCCACTGAGCTCAAACTATGCTGCAGGTCATCATGGACTCATATTTCCTGCAATCCTTACTTGGATCTGGATACACACATTTTTTCCTCAGTTAGATGTTTTTAAGCACTATTGCAAGAATCTTTTAGGCTTGACTCATGAACAAGATCCTTGCACTGCTGTTTAGAAGTAGTTTTTGGTTATTTGCTTATTTCTTAGTCTCCCTGCCAAAGCCAGCGGTTTTACAAAAAGTTGTGGATTTGATTTTGTTTCACACACATCTTATTTTGTGAAGGACCTGGAATGAGAGTTTGAAAAAATAAGTGAAATACTCAAAGCATCACTTGCTTTGCAGAGATATTTGACTCTGCATTCTTTTAAAGTATAATAATTATAGCTGTTACTCGGGAACAGTTGTAAATGATTAATTTTTTGAGAAGTCATTCTTTTTTTACACCAAGTATCATTGACATTCAGGTGTGTTTATAATGAGTGGAAAGTAGTAATTTTCTTTGTTCCTAGGTTGATGTTAAAGTGGATCCCAAAGATTTGCGTATAGATACATTCAGAGCGAAAGGAGCAGGAGGGCAACACGTTAACAAAACTGATAGTGCTGTGAGGATTGTACACCTTCCCACAGGTAAGTCTGCCTCTATATCGTAATTCCAATCATCCTACGTCTGTATCCTGAAGAGAAAGACTGTGATCCCCCAAGTTGTCTCTTAGAGTGAGTTTGCAGCATCGGCCCTTCTATAAAAAAAAAAGACGTAGCCCCTTCTGGTTCTGCCCCTCTTCTAGCAGCGCAATGTGTGGGAAAAGGGATATAAGTACCAGTGGCACAATGGTCAGCAAGTTGCTGTTATGCCAATTTTGTCTTCAGAGGGAGTGTTCAAGGAATATACCGTCTTCGAAGGATGAAAGAAGAAATGGAGGGTGACATGGATGGGACGGAAACTGTAAATGATTTGTGCTCTCTGCTCTGTACCTTCAGGGATAATGGCCATTGGCAACCAAGGGTGGGTGCGCTTGGCCTGGCTGTAACCTGTGTGGTTACATGACTGAGAAAAAAGCAGGCCTGAAAATTCTCATTCAGTACTAGATACTCCTATCACATGTCAAATATATATAGTCATGGGGGAAGGTAGTGTATAGACCAGACCACTCTGTCTTTCTCAGCATTTGTTTTTATTGAAATTCAGTGGGCTTCTATCTGTCCAGATGCAGAATCTCTTTAGGCACAGGAAATTCCAATAGTGACCTGAAAACAGCTGTTTCCTATATGCCTTTTATTTCAGAAATCAAATGAGAAGTAAAAACAAGTACTAAGTGTCTTTTAAAGAGTTTAATTTCATTATTCATAATTAAGTCCAAAGCTCGCCGGTATTGTTTAGACACCCTTCTCTGCTAGAATAATGAATTTTCCAGTCTCCAAGAGCTTAACTAAGGACTTTAAAAACTTGTGTTATGCTGTTTTAAAGATGTTTCTGTAGACTGTGCAGATTACATTTTTAACATGTGATAACTTGTTTGCTCTTTGTTATAATGGGCTTTTGATCCGAGCTCTCTTGAATCCCTCTGTAAAGGACTAGCAGTTGAGTGCCAGCAGGAGCGATCTCAACAGATGAACAAAGAAATAGCTCTGCGGACACTGAGAGCTAAGCTGTACCGGCAGATCATTGAAAAACAACTAAGTCAAGAGCAGAGTGCCAGAAAACTGCAGGTGAGAACACGTGATTGCTGAAATTTGGAGAGGGTGCCATGTTGTAGATTTGTTTCTGATCTTGAGTGACAGTGACAGAGCAAGCGGGTTTGTGTGTCTCAGCATCACCGAATCCCCCTATTAAGGCCAGAGTTACACAAATAGAACACCCGTAAAAAGTTATTTTCCATGAAAATCAGGACCAGAAGTTCTCAAAGTTAACCGTTAAAACCTGTTTCTAAACCAGAGTATTTGATAAGACCATACAGAGCTTTTGAAAGAAACAACTATAGGAACAGTCCTGCCACTATGCAGCTATTTGATATGGTTTAGGTAACCTTTTAAGGAAGAGACAACTTGTGTAAGAGTTACTTCAGGTTATGCTGCAAACTCTTCTCTTGAAATGTGCTATGATCCTTTTCCCATTCTTTGACTATTTTCCCGTTTGTGATGCAAACTTCAACAGTGATGAACAGGAACAGAAATACTTCAGAACTGCAGAATTATTCAGTACTCCACAGTTTCCAGCTTAGCTATCGAATCACTGATTTCAGGTTGCATTTAAGTGTATTGTTCCTGCAGATTATTAACCCAGTCAAGCGGTGAGTGTTTATCTTTTGTTCCTAATTTAGCCTGAGAACCTTCAAAGCTGCATAAAGGACTTAGGTGTACACTTGTATGAATACTACAGAAAATCAGGCAAAAGTAAATTACCTTTTGTCATGTTTCAGAATTTATTAAATAAATTGCTTGTTTTGAAATATAAATGTTGGGCGCAGGTCAGATTTTTAAACAAGCCCATTTAAGCAAACACCAATTTCTCTAAGCAGTTTTTAACATTTAATTCTCCTATTTAATAAAGCATTTAACCACACTGCAGTGCTACTTTTGAATTTCTGCAAGAACTTTTCGAACTGCTTGCATTCTTGCACTTGACCACTAGAGGACTACTCTTCGTATTCTTAGCTTATTTCTCTTTCAGTGCTAATTTCCGACAGCCAAAGGTAAGTGAAACTGCTTTGCCACACGTTGACTGTGCTGCTTCTGTTATTTGTGGTGCCTACTTTTGATATTTTTGTGTAAGCTACAACCTTCCAAAAAAGAAAAACACTCTTACATTTTTGAACTAAGGACTCGTATGGACATACCTCTTACCTTAAATGACCTTTGAGAGTTACGTATTTCTTCCAGCTACAGAGCTGGAATAGAAATGTACTGGAGGATGTAAAAACTTTGCCCCTGATACAGAATCACAAATAATACAGTTTAGTAATGCCACAGTATTTTAAAAAACCCACATTCTAGGCCAGCGACCACTGGGTTTGTAGTTGGAACAGGCTGATCCATTAAAGTTTATTCTAGGTATGCTATGTGTTAGGGTAGTATTTGTTTTTTGAAAAAACACAACATAGTAGAATTTGGTTTTTTGCTGCTTCGCTACAGTTGGGAACAAGAGCCCAGGCAGAGAGAATTCGTACTTACAACTTCACCCAAGACAGAGTCACTGACCACAGGATCTCGTACGATGCACGCAATATCAAGGTAATGGTCACTTTATGAGAACATTTAAAGTTAGATACTTTCGGTGTACTGTAAGAAGAAAAAACTAACTTAGTGAAAACAATGTAATATATATGAGGAAATCAGATAGTTAGCTGTGCTGTGACAGAATGTTGTAGATTTAGAAAGCTTAAATTTTCTTTCCTGCCTTGTTGTAGTGTTAAAGATGACTGGCACAGGATATAACTCGCAGGCCGACTTCTCTGTGTGGTTTTCTCCTACGATAGGAGTGAAGAATGATCAAGCATGTAGTCCTTAGTGAACTCTGAGTCCCTTGGCCAAACTGGGCAAGTGACATTTGAGATACTTGAAGCTTAGTACATCCAAAAGAAAAACCTGACATGAAGGACTTTTTTCTTCTACGCTTGCCTCGCAGGCCACAGTTAAAAGAAACTGAAACCAAATGCTTTCATTTTAAGATTACCTGAGGTTTTATTTCCGAGTAAATCCTCTACATACAGCTCGAGTCTTATTTATTTACATTTTTACAGGTAAACAAATACCTGATAATACATTTTTGTGTATTAAATTTATGAAAATGTTTTGAGTTTTAGGGCAAAATTTAGGGTGACCCTTCGATATTTTGTCTTAGATCTCCAGTTTTCTGTAAGTGCTGTTAACTAAGGAGCAACACTTTTTGAACTGTACCTACAGGTGTCCTGGGTCAGAGAACACAGGGCATGCTGAGTGTGGAATGGCTCATGTTTAATGGAGTGGGGGATAGGTACACGCACACCGTGGTGGAGGATAATGGGAAGAAGTTCCACGACTGCATAAAAATGACTTTTGTCAGTTGAGCTTTTCAGTTACTTAGAGTTGGGAACTCGTTACTTTTCTTGAGTGAAACCGGAACCATGAACAGCCTAACAGAAGTTAGTTGAGCTTTCCTTGCAAAACAAAGGAGTTCTTGGCATGAACAACACTATTTGAATTAGGTTCTTCAGTCCGTGATTGTTCTGCTGGGGAGTTTTCATGTAGACTCATGGGTTACATAAAAGTGTGCAGGAAGGCACCAGTAGCTCCTTTTGTCGCTGCCAGAATCAATGTGCTTTTCACAGGCAGCCAGCTGAAGTCTCGCTGCTGTGCACCTCGCCATGTCGGTTTCACACGGGGGAGCTGCAAAGATGAGCAAGTGGGTGCACCAAGATAAGACTCCAGGCAAAGTGCATTCCAGGACCTCCTTGTTTGAGCAGTCAGCGTTTCAGAGTAATACGGATGTACAGTCAGTAATGCTTTTGTCTGTGTTTATTTTTTTCATAGGAAATTCTAAGTGGGAAAGAAGCACTGGATAAACTAATCAACAGACTCCTGGAGTTTGCAGAGATAGAGGCCGTCACCGAGTATCTAGAAAATTTGCAGGCTTTAGAAGGAGGAGACCGCTGAAGACCTTGTGTAGAGTTAAAGCAGAAATCTTGTGTTTGTAGCAAAATGAAACATGCATTTGTTAGATGATAAATTGATTAAAAATTGATGCTCTGTTGTTCATTGTGTGATACTACTTTATATTTTGGTGCAACTGGGTTTGAAAAAAGCAGAAAAGAACAAGCTTGGAGTACTTGTGTGCACATTCCTTCTGTCTTGGCAGTGTGGCTTTGTTAAGCCGGTCTTTCTTTTACCCGTATTGCAGCTGGAAAGACAGAATCGTGGTGATGGAGCAGAAGAAATATCACAAAGTGCACATCTTGTTTTAGGTGTGGGAAATGTTCCTCTCTAGGTGAAAGAACCTAAGCTCCCCTGACATTGTCTAGAATCTGGCCTCGTGAATACTACTCACCTTTATCCATTGATTGGGTGAACTTCCTAAATGCAGTCCCTTAAAAATAACTCTGTATTGTGATGCCTTTTTTTGGAGTGAACATACAAAAGCCAAGGAAGCAATCTCGGGCAATGGGCCAGGATCTTAAGAAGCCCGTCAGCTTTCTTCCAGCCATTCTTGGGTCAGCTTAGGGTGGGTCTGGACCACATGCTGCAGTGGCACGTGGAAGTATGTGTTCTAGTTTCAAGTTGATGAGATTCTGGAAGGAGTTCATCAGTGATGACAGGCAGCTCCTTGCTTCTTGGCAGAGGAAACCGTTTCAGTATAGATACATTTTAGCAAATCAGGTAGCTCTGGAATTCAGTTTCTGCCTTGATGTCTTTGGGAATGTGTGCCTGTCTCTGAGGGAGATCCAAATATCTTCAGAGCGCACTTGGCTTTAACAGGACTTGGGTTCATGCTTTCACCCAGGCGTGGGTTGTGGACTGTGCTGACAGGCACGTGTGCGTAGGCCAGCAGTAGTTGCATGCAGCGATTCAGGAATGAACACTCACGTGTTTAATGTTACACAAAAATATGTAAGTAGGTGCTCTGCTGAACTGGGTTAACTTGCTAGATCATGGTGTTCTCCTTTTGTCCTGCTCTTCCCAGGTTAGGCTACAAAGCTGTTCTGCACCATCTTTTGCATGTGAAGAATCAATTCCTGGTTACAGTTTAAATTACGCCCTGTAGTTGATTTATATTTGCACGTTTATTTTGTAATCGTGAATGATACAGGACTGAGAAAATGTCATTTTCAGAAAAATAATGATTTCAATTCTGAGTTGTTCTAAATGGTATCGTTTTTACTACTGTATGTAGAACAAACAACAATTTTAACTTTATTCAGCCATATTAAGAAAGACATAATTTGTACCAGGAAAAAAGCAGGAAAACTATACTCAAGTTTCTCAATTATGGAATTATTTTTCTTCTGTGTTTGCACATTCTTATCAGCAAGCTTTGTCTGGTAATTTTTGACTGGCTTGCAACACTTTAATTACAAAAGCTTTTGTTTTCATCTTTGTGGGGGTTTTTATGTTGGGGTTTTTTTTTTTTTATTAATTTACAGCTCTTTAAGTCAATCAGGAAACATATTATCATGCAATTTAAGAGTCATTTGCACTCTTGACCTTTGACTTCTTGCAGTAAGCAGTTCAGTAAAAAAAAACCTCCAGGAAGATATACACCTCAGCTTGTACTTTTTGCAGTGCTGACAGACCGGCAATAACTAATACGATCAGCTGTAGGAGGAGAGTATCCAATTTTCATGCTTACCCAATTACCATGCTCACTTTTGTGATGCAAAACAATTTATTTTACTAATTATGTATCTTGAACAATCCTAGCAGCTTCTGACAAAGTGCACATTTTAAATAATGAGATTCTACTTCTAGGATTAGTTAATGCCTATGAAGTTCTTTACTATGGAAAACTATTGGAACACTTTTTAAAAATGACCCTCATTTATTTTACATGAAGAAAGATGGTCATGTTTTGACTGCAGGACCTTGGGGATATTTGCAATTAAGTTAATTCATTTTCTGTAGCTCTTCTTCGTTGTTTTTTGTGTGGAGGGATGAGAAAGGGGAAAGCAGAAAGCAGCTCCCCTCTACTACTAAATTTTGGATGTCCCCAATGTAGGCATTGAAATTTAGCTAAATCCTGTCTCCCCGCCTGGTCCGGTGCTCTCTGAAGGATTTTTGTCGTATTAAGCTTATCCTGCAATTGCACATACCTGTATACGACAGCAAAACACGGCTACGGTCAGTTAATGACAGAGAACTTGATACCGAGCAGACCCACTCCTACACAAGCTCATTGCCCAAAGTGCTCTGCTCTACTACGTAGCCAGATATACTTGTTTCTCCTCATTGAGAAAGTGGCATTTGAAGCTATGTTTTCTCCCAACTTACAAAATGTTATTTGAAGCCATATTTTATACTATGTTCTTCCACCCTAGTCTTTTTGTGGGATGTAAGAGCTGAGAGATTGTGATGGGGCTTGGCTGTGGGCTGGCACTTGTCCTCGAGTGAGAAACATGGGGTATAATGATGCCATCTCTGAAGCATCAGGATGGAATACCCTCAAGTTGGGCTTTTCAGTTCCTGCAAGCACCCATGACTTCCAGCAGTGAAATCACTAGCAGGGAAAATTACATTCACAAAGCACAGGGAGGACAAGGAAAGGAAAAGTGGCTCCTTGGAAGGCAGCAAACAGCAGCTGGGACAGCACAACCGGTCATGGGAGAGCAGATCATGTTCCTCTGGTAGAAACTACCTTCTCCGGCAGCTTCCTATTTCACTGTCAAATAGCGTTAGAGCCAACAGAACACAATACCACCCGTCCGCCTGGCTTCCCTTGTGATCATCTGTGTGTGTAGCAACACAGACCTCACACCTGGCTGCGATGTTGCAGCTGGTACACAGCACTTCATCTCTCTTCAGCTCCTCCTGATTGACATGAAATGCAGTTCCTGGATCTCTTTCATTTCCCTGCTGAGATCTCAAGCGGCAGCATCTCATCCAGCAAAACAGAGAAAAGCTGCCCCTGGAAGTAGCCCTTTTTATGACAGTGGAAAGACAGGTGCTTGCCCTCTGCAAAAGAAGGGCCCTAGTACCTTACCTTGATTGCTTTCATTTAACCATCAGCAGCACGTACAATGCCTCAGAAATCCTGGAACTACAAATGAATTTATTCACTTGAAGTAGCAAGCTCCTTGTTCTCATTTAGCTAAAAGGAAGAAATGCTGTTAGCAACACAATTTACCTCACAGTCTGGCAGAACAGTTTGCCTGCATCATACCTTATTTTTTTCTAGCTGCTTAATACAGCTGATTAGTTTTTTCACTTTCTGTAAAAGAAGTTGTCAAAAGATCACATTCACAGATTTTTTTCAGTAAAGGCAATGTGATGAAATAATTTACATGCATTACCCACCTTTTAAAAGCATGTATCTTTAACTCCGAGGGCACTGCTCATCATTCCTAAGAGCGGCATGTATGAAGGCTACTGAATCACTTACCTAGTATCATCATCAGAAAGTTTCTATCTTCAGCTATATTCTGAATGTTACTAAACAGTAACTACAACAAACCTTACCTGAACTGTGTTAAGAATTTTAAAATTAACAATGTTAACCCAGGCCATTTGTTACCTGTAACTGATGCACAGAATAAAAACATTTCCAGTAACTGCTTAATGCGCTACTGGAAGGCACCCAGACACCGCATTGGTGACCGCAAAATAAAAGCACTTATTTTAAGAAGCATTTCTGTATTTACATGCCGGTTTTGGTTTATATTTACCCCAGGTCCCATTTTTAACAGAATACACACCCACAAACCTCTCAGGTTGTCCTAAACCCCTTGAACAGATGAACAGCGGTAACACAGATTGTTCAAATGAAAGCTTTATTCCGTATTTTCATATAAACTCCACTTCAAGAGCTTGCAATATTTTGTAATAGCAACTGAGAAGCTATTAAAGAGAACCAGCTGTTTAACTTTGCAGACAATACTTATAAACTAAACCACATGCTTTTCAATCACCCCGCTGTTCTTCACTGTTAAGCAAGCCATTAAAATCCGCTGTCTTCAGCCCATGGTTCCTGTAATGCTGTCTGCTGTTTTTAACGTGCGCTATTTCCACTTTCACAGGTAAAATCAAACCTGTATTTGCTGACACGCTGGGAATCCTGGGCAAATATAGCCTTTTTCAGATTATTATTTGCAACACTTTTTGCTTTGTACAGGAACATGATTCAAGCTATATCCCAAAACAATTCACAAAGCTAAATTTGTTAATCACACAAACAGTTAACATCATTTCTAAGTTAAATAATTTAGCAGGTAGAAGGTGAGGGGACTTAAGAGGTAGATACAAGAGAGACCTAAAAGATATGGCTGATAAAATAGAACCAAATGGTTCCTGCAGCAGATAGGAGAAGGTATACAGCCAGCTTTTGTACCAACCAGCGATAGGATTTAAGGGCTGCAAACCCCGCAGGAGGAATGGAATGAAATCTGTCTCAGAAAAATGAATTATCAAGGAAATAAAAAGAGCACATGTAGTTGGTTGTGAAATAGCTTGCGTGTTGTTTGAAAATAGGTAAGCTTGTACTTCTTCAGGGCATGTTGCCACAGGCAGCAGAAGTGTGGGGCATAAGCTGGGATCTGGAGACACGGGGGCCTACAGAAGACAAAGTGAAGCTTTCCAGAGATCTCAATAGAGCAGGGGATAAGGTGAAGGTAGACGTTAGAAACGCAGCACAGCAGTGATATGTAGATTTGCATATATAGGAATACTGGAGGAAGACGGTTTGAGGAAGACAGCAATAAGAAAAGTACTAAAAAGGGGAGGCGTGACTCAAAAAGCAAACCAAGAAGATCAAGCAGCATGAAATAGTTTTTTACTCCCTTTCTGAGATGCCAGAATTTGCACTGAAATAACATCTTTTCCGGGGTGTGTGTGTGTGTGTGTTAAGTTTTTATACATGCACAGTGAATTTAACTCAGATCCATGTCATGACCAGCCCACCCACCTTCTATATCTGAATACTGCAACTGGATGATGCTGCGGCACAGATTCTGCCTATGAGGGTGAAACAAAAAGCAAACTTTACTGTACTGGGAGAGTCTGAATTTCAATCTACAAATTCCCAGGTGAAGGGTTAAAAAATGTTTTAGCCTAAGTAGGAACAAGGATTATTCTATAACCTGGGTCAAACTGAGCAAGTCTCTGCACAGCTCCTGGCATAACAAATGCCTAGCAAAATAACTTTCTTTTATAGCACATGCAATATGTTTGCTTCTAAAAGCATCACCAATTTCAGGCAGGCCCTACTGTAAAAACATGCATGCTAAAGATAAGCATCCTGTACTGGGAAGCTGTCTTTCTAAACAGGCAAGACAGATGAAAGATGAGTCAAGGGTAGAGAAATACAGAGCAGTAAACTGACTTGCTCAAAACCACAGATAAAACATCATCATAAGTTACAATGACTCCCCCTTTCCATCCGACTCTCCTCCTCATATTGCTAACCACGTCTATGACAGCCTGTAAAACCAAGGACGTAGTCCTCACTCAAGGAGCTTGCAATAATAGCAGGCAAGCAGATAAAAACACACTGCTCAATAAAAAATGGCTTAGTTGGAAAACAATACACTCTTCTTCTGAAAACACTGTTCTTCTGAAACAGTAAAAGAAACATTCCTTTGTCAAAAGCCAGAGCAGCCCAAGGAAGGATTAGCAGGTAAGTAATACCTAGAGTATTCCTACAGCAAATTCCAAAGGCCGAAGATTTTGCAGGGAGATAGCAGAGAAGGGAGAGAGATCTGTGCGGAACAGATGTCCTAGAAAAGCAGCGTCTGCCTTAAATCTCAGGCAAGACATTATTTTTGTATAGAAGAGCAAATATTTGGTTTAGATACACAATAAGGAAATTGAATGACAGCACGGTGTAGAATTAAACAGTGGCTATTGATAAATCATATGTGATTCAAGTGGCCCTTATTATAATTTACACGTAAGGACAAAGAATAAACTGGTGTTAGGGGTTGAGCCTCCGAGCAAAACTCAAGGTCCCTAACATTCCTTAAATCCCTTATTAATATAGGGGAAAGGGAAAACAAAACTCAAATCTCGGAATATATGGATGGGAAACTGAAACAAACTTTTAATAAAAATTCTAAAATACTATCATATCACACAACTATATATTAAATGCAAAACAAGAAAAAATACAGTAAGAGTTAAAACACTGCAAAGGGAGGAAAAGTGAAAACTACAATTATGGCCGATTGGCCCTAGGCCAGGAGATGACGTCACGCCAGGATGGTAGCTCAGAAAATGGCGTCTATCCAAAATGGCGGCGGGCCAAGTGATTAAAAGTTTTTAACAGCTTAGAGAAGTATTTTAACGAGTTCGCGGGGAGATCTTTTCCAGTGTCTGTAAAAAACTTCAAGGACACTCCTGACCGAAGCGGCTTCAAATGCCGATAAGGAGAAGCCCTCGCGGCCAGAACGCGAAGAGGGGGGTGAGCTTCCTCCGCGTCCGAATCCAGCGGTAGATTCTCGCCGAGTGAAGAATATCTCTTCTCTTACCCAATATGAGAGAGAGAGATGCTGACTGAGTCCCACAACAATTCACAGCAGAGCTGGGCCGATAAACAGAAACAGTTCTGAGTTAGGCCCCGGGGGGGGGGGGCAGGCCGCAGGCTTTCGGCCTGGACGGTAGCCAGCCCTCTCGCTGTGGCTCTTTCTCCGAAGCTGTCCGGTGTCCAAAGAGGAGGAGACTCCTCCTGGCTGCAGGTTTTAAGGAGTATCTGCCGGAAGAAATCTTTTGACCTGCACTTTTAGCCAATGTGATGCCGGGTTTATGGAACTTGTATGAAATAATCCCGATACTCTATTGGGCACATTTCCAAAACAAGGAAGTCTTGGCTCAAACTGGAACAACTGGTCTCTCCTCAAACACACTTTCAGAGGTATGGGGAGTGAAGTGCTGTATTTCTTTGTGAAATGCAGGCTTTAGAAGTCACACCAGCAAAAGCCAAGTGTATGGTATTTAAACAAACTTTACTAGCAATGAACAAAGAAAACATTTAATCCTTTTTCCTAAGGCTTTGGTTTGTCTATATAACGCAGTACTTGCCAAAGACCATTGGTTCATACTACAGCAGCTCCTCAAGGAAACAAGTTTTGAACACTTTTATTTTCAGATGTTTCTTAACATCTGCTTGAGCAATTTAGTTGCAGGTATCTTAAATCACTACCTATGACCACTTCAATGTGACAAAACATTTATAAGGAAAGATGCTAATACTTTGAGAACCTCACTAAAAGAGGGAAGATGTTCTTGGAGGATATTAAAAGTGGAGCCTACAAAAAAACCTACACTACTGAATAAAACTGTACTAATACACAATAAAATAATTTTACAGACATCATAAAGAAATGTATATACTTTAGGCATAGAGTAACAGAAGCAGTACAAAACACATTTGCAAGAAAAAAAAAAGTCATGCTTGAAAGGAAAGCATGATCAGCTGTTAACAGTTGGCAGTGGTGAAGGAGCAGAAAGAGCTAGTTGTACTGGTAAATCACAGGGCACTCACGGCAGACAGCATGATGTAGTCATGTGAAAGGCAAATGTGGTTTAGGGACATATCAAGAGTTAATTCCAATATGCTACGGAAGTATTGGTGACATCATGGGTGGCCTTAATCTTCCTTGAACACAGAGTCTAGGCAAACTCAGGCTGGAACGGATGAAGAGAACTGCTGGTGGAGCACTGAAGGTCCTGTCACACAAGAATGCTTTATGTGATTCTGAAGAGAAAAGATGTGGTGGATTCAAGAGGAAGAAAAGCTACTTAGCTGAAGGGCAACAGTTGTGTAAATTGGAAGGAAAGGAGTGCAAACTGGTCACAAACACATGGCGGCTTCAAGTTAGAACAGGCTCCCAGGTGCTGGAGTAAGAGTAAGAACAAAACCTGATAAGTCTGGGTTTTAAGAAAACTGACAACCTTTCCTTGGCAGAAAGGACATTTCTGTTCTAGCTTTGCATGTAAGGCCTTTCATGTGGTGTACATGTTGTACATTCCTGCATCTATGGTTGTGAGAGCATCCAGCACACATCCTGCATCTCTACATGTCAGTCCAGGGCTAGATGTTACAGGAAACTAAGCTTTAGGAATAGAGACGTATTTTTCAACGGGTTCATAATTTGAACCTTTAGAGTCCTTTGTTTGATACCTAGAGAAGCAATGAGTGTAGCTGTATTCTTATGCAGCCAGTGAATCTTGATGATGCTAAATGCAGACCAATCACACTAAGTGAAGAAATAAAATCCTTAAGAAATTGTCCAAGTCACCTTGGACAGTACAGCCATCAGCTCTACTTATCCATCTTTTGTTTTCCTCTCCTATGTACTGGGAATGATGAAGCTTCAATGTACTTAAGTCCCTTTCAGCTTAAGGAACACAGCAACTATTCAATACACTCCTCTTACCAACAGACAAAACGCATCAGCCTCAAAAAGAGTTCTGTATGCTGTAGCAGGACCAGGTCATGGGAATATTTTTTCATGAAAATACCAGGCAATCCTTTTTTTTCTCAGGGAGAGAGACAAAAGAAAACAAGACCAAAAAAAATGAAAACTTCATCTGTAAAAAGAAGGAAAAATTCAAGCAGAGACAACAATAAAACAAAATAGAACAAGAAGATGCTACAGAAATATCTACTCCAACAGGGTGGTTCTGGTGCTGTTACTAAAAGTTAAGATTCATCAGGTTTAATTCTTCTGCAGAGGTTTAATACATTTATCATGCATGTACACAAATAATTTTTCAGAACGTCATTTGGAATGAGTGGCACTGATGTAACTAACTCCTCTAGAAACAACCTGCAAATGCTGTATTCAAAATGTTGTTGGTCTCACCACCTACTCTTTTGCAAGTGAGTAACCAAAGGTTAGTAGGCACAACATTTTTTACTCATTAGGTGGGAAACTACTCCACATAAACAATCTTGGGGGGTGATTTTACTCTCTAGTACATGCCATTGATCCAGTACCTCTGTAAAAATATAAGGTCTGCATCATTTTTGCCAGATTAAGGACTACTACATTCTCCCATACTTAGAAAAGGAGTAAAAAACCATATGCAATGTATTTAAAACAGCATACACAGAGCAAATTGAACTTAGATGGTACGGCTAAAATATAAGTATTTACAATATTGCATAAGTAATATAACACAAACGTCCATTCCAAAATCAATCACATCAAAATAAAATTAAAAATATTACAACTCACATATGTTTTAATACCTATAAATCCTTAATTTCTATCCAATATTTTCTTTATAAAAGCCTGTTTAAAATATTAAACTTTTGATTCACGCTAGCTTAAACAGAATCTAAAATTATTTGTTAAGTATTACTGATCACTTAGTCTTTGTCTTAAGTTTCTAGATTTTCCATTTTCAAATTTCCTCTTTTTAAATGTTGGCACCCCTTCTGCCATGTCTCCAAGGGAGGTGACAGTCTTCTCTTTAAATATCACTGTTTCATCTTCTGGATCCTCTAGCACTGGTGGTGGTAGACTGTCACTCTCTGTACTAGGAAGCTCCAGCTCATCTTTTTCACTGGGAGAAGACAGAAAGACATAAAAGGGTTAATCTACATGGAGGAAACAACATGGTGTACTGCAGACAGTAACACCCACATTTAACTGTCAAAGCAGCTTTGAGCTAGATGCAGTCTTCTAGCCAAGATCATCATCATGATAGGTATCAAGAAAAAAATGGTGTTCTTTGTTTCTTCCGTGGGGCTGCCATAGAAAGTAAAGAACTAAGACCACATTCTGTACAGAGCTTGTAGCATGGCCCAAGCACTCATCATGTAAATAGTCCTGCAAAACAGAACAGGGCTGCAGGTGTGTAAGTTCAAGAATGTCAAAAGACCGTAGTCAGTGAGTAACTGGCAATGGTGCACGGACAAAATGCCATTGAGTACTTCTCTGCTTCCCAAATCAGCCAGTGACCCCAAGTTTGGAGAAGCGGCTTTGGAAAACAGGATCACAGCTAATACTGATCTGAACAAATCAAAGACAGATCGGTTTTAAAGGGTCTACACTGTTTTCTACGAGAATAACCTGTGGCTCAAACATACAACAGAGAGCAACCAAACGGTTCACAGACAGTGATCTAAATCACAAGTGCGTCAGGAATCACACCAGCATAACACTGCTGCAAAAAGACAGACATTGTGTTCCTGGCCAATCCATACAAGAAATCATTGAGTACTACTGAGTGTTAGTCTGATGTTGGCTTGTGTGCTGTACGTAGCTTCAGGTCCTATGCTTCAAAGAAGATATGGATCAGCTCCAGCACCCAAACAAGAGCCATGAGAACGATTGCAAGTCAAGCAAGTCAAGAAAATATGACTGTTGCAGCATCCCGAAAACATAAACCTCCTAAAAGTGGTTGGCCTAGTCTCAATTTAAAGTAAATAATGAACAATGGCATTTTTCTCATTTACAGGTGAGTATATCTCAAGCCCACATGTTAATGTGCAGACTGATACATAAGGTTCAGTAGCTTAAAGCACTTTTTACTGGACAGTGCTTTCCAAAAATATGAAAGAATTTATCAGCTCTGGAGTGAAAGAGCAGTTAACTGCTCCAATACAGGTGTTAAGTGAACATTATCATCTCCAAGGAAGTATATCAGTGCTTAATTTAGTTCAAACAGTGTCAAAACTCTATCTGCTGAGTAATTTAGAACTAAAATGCTGGAGAATGGGGTGAATATGAGGGAAAAGACTGTTTTCATTCTCCAAAAGCTAATTTCTCCAGACTCCTAGAGGGCTCCACAACAGGAAACTGGCCATAAAAGACAGCATGCTTCACAACAAAAATGAGCCATCGCAGGCATTATGCAGTAAAACAAACCAAACGAACCCTCCCGATCAGATGCATGTCATGAAAACATCTGGAGCGCATTGGTTGGACATGGGAGAGAGAGAGACAGCTTCCAGATTTAAAATTGGCATAACTAGATTACAAAGCGTCTCCCACCACATTATAAGAGCCTCCAGGACTTACCCATCATGACAGGAGAAAAGATAGTGGTGGATTTTGTTTTAGTTTTGCTTAATTTTTTTTTGAAATGAGAAAAACTAGGGAACAAGAGAAATAGTTGAACCAGAAGCCTTTTACTGCACTACTGGGTGAAAGCAAGACAAAAAAATTTGAAGTGTCTTTTAGGCCGTGTCCTTCAAGTGAACAGTTAAGAGTTGGTACAACACCACAAAGTGAGAAATAATTCACTGCTTGTGGAAGTAACTCAGCCAAACATACCAGGCTTAGGTAGAAATTACTTGGAGTCTAAAAAAAGCATACTTATTATGTTGGCAACTATTGCTCCCACAGGGAAGAAATTCAAAGCAATGCTAACCCAGTATGATCAAAATAAGGTTCCTCGTGGTCCTAGAAGATCAAGATAGATCTTGAACTCCAGGCAGAGTTAGCCCAACTAATTACTCATCAGAAAGAAACAGAATTTAGCCTGGAAGCTGGAGGCCCTGAGAAAGCTGCAGGCCCTGAGAAAGCTGCCTATGCTGTTTCAAGGCTGGAAGAAGTTGAAAAAACAGTCACAAGAGCTACTGAGGCAGCTGAACCAGACTGTTGGAGGAGATGATGTTAAGGAACATAAGCTTAGAATAACTACATTTACATAGTTGATACTCAGCCTCTGAGAAAAATGACAGATGACAATGATCCTTTAAATGACTTTAATTTACTTTGTACTCATGGTGAACTTCTATACCAAAACCAAAACACCACCACTATCCGCCGTGGAGAGCTATTACTTAAAATAATCACTGCACAAAGCATTGCATTTGGGCTACATTTCCAACCACTGCTCTGCTGATTCTGCCAGAATTCAGAAGAAAAAGCTTCAACTCTTGAAAACAAGTATTTTGGAAGCAAATATTTTGAAAATAACTATGGTATAAAGATCCTCACCATGGTTCTTCCTTTTCTTCTTCTTCTGTTTTTTCTGGAATTGCTTTCCATTTCCCGTAAGTGTTGGTCTTGTTAGGAGCATCACTAGAGGTTTCTTGGGAAGCTGATGTACTCTCTTCTTTATCAACAGTTTCTATTGGCTTAACTTCTCGCCATTTCCCATAAGGACTTAACTTTTTAGCTCTGGGAGATTTTTTCCCTTCCTCTGATTCTTCACCATTATCTCCTTTCCTCTAAAGAGGAAAAAACCCACCTTAAGCAAAAATGCCTAAATAAAAACACAATGTAGCTTTATTTTACATGTTTTATTTACTGTTATCTACTATGCATACTTTTCAACCAAGAGAAACTTGAAACAATAAACTCATACTGTAATAAAATCTTTAAATTTTTCTCCTTGAGCTTTCATCACATAGAGTTAAAAAAAAAATCTTAAATGCTACAAAAAGTTAAAGTTGGAAAACCTCATCTATCAAGGCTGAAGTTAGCAAGGAATAGCCAATACGAACTTACTTAAGTACAAAGCCTGGCATGTCTTAAGAAAAGGGCAAAAATTCACAGCTTTCTGTGTGCAGATACACACACTTTAGAGCTAATACCTGGTAGTAGTTTATAATGACGCTCAGTGATACAAAAATATCTATTTTAGAATTAACACCTGTCTGTGAATAGATTTTATATTTTAACTGTCTCTGCCTGTTCTGAGCTACTAGTTTCAGAAAAAAAAATCTGACCCAACCAGAGTCATATAATCACAACCTTGATCTTAAGTTTGAAATCTGAAGACAAAAGTATATAATCGATATAGATTTTGTACTATGTGCTGCCAATGTTTTTCTCAATTAATAAGGAAACAAGAACCATGTAATTTTCAATCAAGAGCAATCCCTGAAGGTCTCTTGGCAGTCACATTTATCACTGAAGGTATCCTCACGTGGAAATCCAAACCATTCTGTGGATTATTTCAGAGAGATGCTAGTGACTGTTCTCAGAGAAAATCACATTTCTTGCAGAATTCAAGCTAGTTCTGGTGGACTGAGAAGAAGATCACGCTTCCTATTCTGGAACAGTACCACTAATGGGCCAAATAATTGAATAAAGACCCATTTTACTATTCAACAAGTGCAAACTTCTACTTTCAGTCATATGGTTTAACCTCATCACAATGAGTTAGCCTATCACAAGAGATGAAAGATAAACCATCTTATGCTAGAAAATCAATACTGCATGTAAAATAAATCTGAAGAGAAAACTTACCTTTAAATTTGTTTCTGAACTCTGTGCTTCATTTTCACTATCTTCTGAGTCTGATTTGGAATCTGTTTCTGCAAGCTCTTCAGAATGCTTGTCACGTTGTCTCTTCTCATTTGAAGATGAAACAAAACCATCTGGTTTCTCCCATGTGGATACTGTCCAAGATATTTGAACAACCACATTATTTATAATTCTGATCAGTGCTGCCTTACGCAAAAATACAGCAAATAATTTAGCACAAGGCTTTTGCCTTTATTTGGCATGTTTGTTTTAATAAACATCTTCAGAAAGACACTATTTCACTTCCTAGCTGACTTCACTGTTGATTAGGCTTGTTTTAATTAGTGCTTAAGAAAAATATCACGCATGTCAAACTGCAGTCCACAAGACTGTGGTCCATCTCATGCTCACGTGGGTCAGACAAATTGCCCTCTAGAGGTGCCTATTTGATTTGAGACGTCCCTTGATTAGAAAGACAGGATTAGGTAAAGAACAGTAACCGCCAGCCTCAGCTCTCCAGGCAGATAAACCCCTTCCCTGTGCTACTTGGCTTGGTAACATGAGGTCTCTTAATTAAAGACCTCTCAAGCAAACAAGGAAATGCAAACATCAATCTGAAAAGACATCAAAGTATGTACAGGATGTGACCTAATTTTCAATTAAAAGATAGTATTCCAGCAAATATACTGAGAGGAAATACCTAAATAAAAAGTTAACTCAATTGTCTTAAAACCGGTCTTAGTAACAAGGCAAAAGTACAACAATGTTCAATCTGTAATTTTATATTAGCTTTCAAATGTAATAAAACTACTGCTTTCCCAATTATTTTATCTATTTTCAAAGAAATCCTTAACTGAAAACAACACTTAAGAGGTACGTGCCTGGATGTATCTTGAAGAAGTAAACATGTAAGAAACTGGCATGAAGAAGTAAACACGTAAGAAACTCTGCATGAACAGAAGTCTCTTAAGGGTACTGCTGTCATCCAGCTTTAGACTAGTAACTGAGAAAGTTCACTTCCCTCGGTGCCACATGCAGCCAGTGGAGTAAGGTGCAGCCTCCCAAAGCATGATTCATAGCACTAAGCCTAGAGATAGCGACTATTTCCCTCAGTTAAAAATTTGTCTTCTCTTCAAAGGATGGGATTAGCATTAACAGCACCGGTAAGGAATTTTCAAGGATTTCCAAGACACTTACAGCTACACAAAAGTAAGGGATGACTTTAAAATCTCACAAGCCAAAATTTTAACAAATAGGATGATTACAAAGACATTCTTCATGAGTGTCGTGTATACATGAAGAACTTTAAAAAACAACACAAGCAAAGGCCCAAATTGCATCTGAAGTTAGAAGGCAATATTTAAAAATAGCCAGCATCTCCTTTCCCTTTCAAAAGAAGAAATCACAAATCATTTGGGCAGGGGAGTGGCACGTTGAGAAACTGAAAGGTTTTGGGTTTTTTTTCTATTCCTGGCATCGTTAGGAGTGCCGCTTCATATCCAACAGCAGAAGGAAAACTCGTAGCCAGCCTAAAATCACTTGCTCTCCAGAGAGGCATCACTGACCTTAAAATGATTCAATCAGATTTTGAAAACAGATGCCTGTTCTGAGGGAGTTACCACAAAGTTCCCCATGTAGGGAAAAAAACAGGGAAAGAAGTAGGATGTAAGATTCTGGACTTTCTTATCAACGCTATGTCAGCAAGAGGCAAAGTTTAGAGATTCTTAATCAGTCCTACATATCTGTCAAAACAAAACCCTACCCCTTTCTGCTTTTCAAACTATAATTTCACTATAGATGTAGAAAAGAAGAACCCATATTGTTTAGAGTTATAAGTTGAATATCTAAAAAAACCTATGAAGCCCAAATGTATACACACTGACAATATAGCTATGAAGACAGCACTTATTTAAGCAAAAAATTATTTTCAACTAAGGTAGCAGCTTAAAAAATACCAAAGTTACTAATGCCTTAAAATGCAGTTATTTGCAAAACAAAATGCTTCTCTCTTCTGAAACAGAGCTTAACTGGAAAACAAGCTCTCCTTACCTCCTGTTTGTGTGTTATAGTAATAGGTATGACCATCTTCTGTGACACCTTCTACCCACTCTGCTCCCTAAGAAAAAGATACAAGAGCTAATTAAAAAAGTTTTAAGGATCAGCCACAGCATCACATGTAAGTCTATTCAACTCTTGAGTACTTTTATGTTTGTGATAATTTTACTATTTTAAAGCTTGAACCCCTAAAGTTTTTAGAAAGTATTTCCTTTGACTCAAATGAGGTTGGATTGCTTAAGTTAAAATACTGCAAATGCACATTCACAAGTTTTTTACAAACAGTGGATAATTAGTATGAGGCAGTACAGTAAATGTTGTCATACAGTTCAAATTATTATGTTGGCCATTATTTTACATAGTTTTTATTGTCCAAAGTATTCACCTCTGAGGTTGTAATTTCCTATTTGTGTCATTGTCTTTATTACAGATTGATACAAAATTTCTCTGGAAGACTCAGGGTTTTGTGCGGGCTACAGGGCTACAACCGGTAACAATAAACACCATCGCAAATTAAAGACAAACAAACAAAAACACCCTTCTAAAATTTATCCTAAAATAGACCTTCACCAAAAGTAATTGAAGAACCAGACATTGCAGGAATGCATACTGATGAATTCACTTCTTTAGTAAAGCACCAATTTGACCAAAGCACTGTTTTCCCCTACTGATTAATAAATACATATGGAATGTGGCATAAGCTGCTGGTATGTCTTTGTGAATATTTAATTATAATAAAGATGTTTTGCAGAATCAGCCACAGCTAGATAATCAGTCATTACACATGACTTATCAGCTTCCTTAAGAACCCCATTTTTATCCACACTTACACATACAAGTACTTCACTGCTCCTGAAGTACTAGTACTGCCCAGTCCCCTGTATTAGGCAGAACATCTGTGCAGCTGCACCATACATTATTTTGCACTAATGTCTATCTGTGTGTGTATACAGACAGGCTTTTCCATACACATAATACCTATACATTTGCTTAATACTCTATTAAAACCTTTGTTTTTTTAAAAAAACCACAATAAAATCAGAAGTTAAAGTTCTCACACCTGCTCTGTAAACATGAAAAATTTTATCAGTAGGTTCAGAGCAGGCAAAGGCAAGAAAGCCTTCAGTGAGCAAGTTTCCTCAAGGTTTTGCTCTCAAAAGTTTCAGTGTGTTTAGTTTCCATGAAAGAAACAAAAGGAAAATTTATTTTATGTAAGTGGAAAGGACAAAAAAACTAGTCTTAAGTACAACCTATTTTTTTTGTTAGTTAGATCTGGAGCATTTTAGATCTGATTCTTAGAAGTTTTCAGTAGACTTGACACTGCGCACACTGAGTATCCTACTACATAAATGCTAACAAGCATGATGACAATCTAACAGGTTATAGGTGGTCTTCAACATGCCTTTTTATTACTCTGTTCTCTCTACCTCTTAACAAAGTCTGAGTAGCAAGGTAACGTGCTGTAAAACAAGGAGGGCCTGTGAATCTCACTTGTACTACATACTGCAAGCATGCCCTTTAATTTCTGGGCAGTGAGTCCTTGGTGAGTCCTTGTTAGAGACCTGGAATGTTCCAAATATCTTTAGCTCAGACTAAATACGGGAGTAATCAAATGCTTGTTTTTAGCAATAGCGAAAATAACTCAAGACACCACAAAGTCACCGAGCAGGGCAAGGGAGGAATGGCAAAACACAGCCATGTGGCATTAGGGAGATATCTGAGGCTGAAGGTGTGCGTTTATGATATAGCTGAGATGAGCTAACTTCAAATAGTTGCCAAGAAGTGATCTCCTTCTCTCCTCCATTTGCCCTCCCCGCACCAGCATTTCTCCAATTACCCAGAGAGCTGCTGATAGCAAGGAAATAAGCCTACAAACTCTAACCTAAACTCTGATGTCCTCACTCCCTGAACTAGCTCACTGTCAAGGCAAAGATGCACCAAGGACGATATAAGATTAGCCTCAGGACCATCTCTGTCAGTGGAAGGCTACAGTGCAACTGGCTTATAAATATTGCAAAGCTATGCCTTGACTGAAAAGATAAAGTGCTGGTTAACAAGTTGTGCAAAACCACAGGATGAAAGGAATCAGAAACGTGATGGGCAGTTCTGTCATGAAGTGTGCAGTCTCTTGAGTATTAATACTGGATGGAAAAAGCCTGCATTTTTGAAATAAAACACTGCCTTAACAAGAGATAGAATAAAGACAAGACTTCATGTACACTTTGTGAATTGATTCAATTGCCTGAAAATACATACAGTTATAACCATTTTCTCCGACTGTAAGTAAACCAGTACCAAGCATAGGCTACCTTCTGAGATGTAACAATATAGAGCTACAAAATGTCAAACACTCTGAAAAAGCTAGGCTTTTTTGATCCCTAACATAAAATCCAACATTAGCAAACAAAACTGACTTTAAATCACACTGAACATATGACTCCTATCTTCAAAATAGGAAACGTAACATCACTTCACAGGAGTGATTCACATTTTCAGTGCTGTGAAGCACAAAAACCCTGGAGTGGGATCAGAAGAAAGTCCATTAATAAGACAAAACCTTTCCATCTGTGGACTATTCTGCAATGCTTCCTGTACGGAAAATCAACTAATAAGCCAAAAGAATGCTTGTACATAGGTTCCATGACTATAAGAAACTCAGGAAAAACACAAATTATCACATAACTGTATCCTAAAGCAAAGACAAAACATAGGCACTTGGGGTTTTTTAAATTGACAACGCAATCTCAATGTTTCCTAAGATAAAGGCATCTTAACTATTTCAAATGTATAAGATTTAACTTTTTAATTACATTTCATTCAAAAAAGGTTGAATGGAATTTATTCAGAATTTCCAACAAGCTTTCAATTTCATTGGCTGAAGCATGAAAAAAGCATATTCTGTAAAAAACAGCCTCCTCTATCACTTCTCTTCCCTTGATGAACAAATGAGCCAAAAAAAGATTTTTATAGTAAAATTTCTGTCACAATCAAGTATATCATAAAATATTTTATATATTCAAATTTTGTTTTCCTAAGTTTACTAAGAGCAAATGAGTTATCTTCTGCAATCAGAAGACCTGCAAATTACTTAGCTTATGTCTGGTAAGGACAAATCAAAGTATGAATAACAGTATTTGATTACCGTTTGTGAGTTTTGAGAGTTGCCTTGGAATCCTTTAGGTTTTTCCCACTGTGATTCTTAAAAAACAAAATCATGTATTACCCATCATGCAATCCTGTTTAATAATCTTTAGAAAAAAACAGATCTAAAGGGTACAACACTGATGCGAGCACACACAGAAACAAGTAATACAGATACACCTCATTAGAATATAAATCATCCTTTATCAAGCTATGGTATGAACAATAATCCAAATATCATAATTACACTTAGTGGATTAACCACCTTCCAGACTCTATCAAACTATGGCTGATACACAGACACTGTGATTTTGGTACAAAAAAGGTAGGTTTGGTTGGGTTTTTTTTTTGGTTTTTTTTTTTTTTAACAGTAGCATAGTCCAGAAGAAACTAAACACAAAAGATTTTTACCTTTTGGAAATTATCTTGTATGAGGAAAGACTACAGTAAATACCAATGTCAATCCTTAAATGTATAAGAAACAGTTTGTAATATTCTCATTAAAGAGAATTGCTTTTATGCTCTAAAGTAAATCGTAACACATAGCCCCTCAACAGAAGTCAGTTAGATGAATCCTGTAAACATGGAAAGAAACAATCAGAGAGCAATCCTTAACTGCTCTCGTTTACTTGGGCACAATCAATTTCTTTCACATTCCTGATCAGAAAGCTATCTTTTATATACTTAACCTCTGAAAGGCCAAACTTTTCCAGAAACTGTGGAATTAATGCATTCTTCCATTATTAACAAAAAACAAAACCAGTCGGCGGTTCTGGATGCCTAACTCTTGAACTTTAAATATCAAAACTCCATCCGATTGTTCACATTTTAATAACCAGCTTACTACTGAGAGAGCGAAAGAGTAAAGAAATGCCAGTAGTCTTTTCTCATTTATATCCAATAACTGTATCTGCATTTCCTCCTCACTAGTTTTTACCTCCTGTTTTTGTGTTGTAGTAGTATGTATAGCCTTCGGGAGAAAGTCCTTGCACCCACTCCTTTGTTTCAAGTTTTGTGTCCTGAGGTGTCTTTTTTTTCTTTTCTTTCTTTTCCTTCTTCTCTTTCTTTTCTTTCTTTCCTTTAGTTTCCACTGTGTTACTCTGTGTTTTACTCTGTGTTGAACTGGGACCTACATCATCTTAAAGAAAGTAATACTCCCTTTTAAAAAAAGAGCAATAATCTGAGCTTAAATATTAGTCACTTTCAGGCAACAGCAAACAGAAAATTTTGTTCTTACGAGTATTTTCACTCATTAGTATTACAGTTATAGCAAGTAAACTTAAAAGGCGATATGTAAAGAATCTTGCATCATAGCACTACTATAGAACTGTCCAGACTACTAAGAAAGCCCAACTATCAAAAGATGAGTACATAAAGAGAAAAACCATAAGGACCAATGAGCTCTAACTTAAACAACAAAAGAGAAAGAGAATTATGAAAAAGATAGCTTCTACACGAGCTTGAAACTACAAACTTTTTTTAAAGGGTAATATGTCTTCACATGAACAGAATGAAGGTATTTCCTGAACTGCAAGCTGAGTAGAAGGTTCTTATCTCCACTGTTTGACATCATTGGGAACCCAGCCTCCCCTACTCAACAGCAACTTTCATCTCTAACTGGCAGAAGTGAAACATAAAATAAACTAAGGGAAGCTGCACTGCTCATTCAAAGCACCAACTACAGCCTATTTTTGGTTATTAATTTAATTTTTTCTACTCCAAATCGGACTGTTCCGTGGACTACAGGATACCATAGCTAAAAACATTCTGTACTACAACTTCTACTACCGGCAATTTGCAGGCTCTTTTTTTTTTTTCCATAAGGAAACACAGTCCTGGAGGCCTCCTCTTGTGTTCCTAAAACCTAATTTAAGAAAAAAACTTTCCTATTAAATATTCTTTCAATCCTGTCTTTACTCTTTTGGCAGCTGTATGAACTACCTGGCTTAATTCCAAGCCTTTTCAAATCCTCTTGATAGGCTTTCATTGCAGCCTCCTCCATTGCTGCAAACTCTTTTGACATGTTTTCTTCTTCTTTTGCTTTTTCCAAGCTTTTCTTTTTAATCTAAAACAAAAAAAAAAAAACCAAGAGAATAAATTAAATGTCTGATAATGAAAAATATCAAAAATAAGCATTTGTGCAAATAAGATTTTTGAGTTACCTCACTAATTCTTTTTGCCACATTTTCTTTATGATTCTTTCCTCTTTCATGAAACTCAATGCTCTTCAAAGTGAGAAAAAAATCAAGAAAAATAATACATATTATACAATTTTAATTTAGTTAATTTTACTTAGTTAAAATTTACTTAAACTTAACTTAGTTGAACAAGCCTAAATGTAACGTTTTCTGAAAACACAGGAATTCAGGAGCACTGAGAAACACTCAACATAGAAATGATGAAAAATCAGTAATGCTCCAAAATAGTATCATGAAGTTTCATAGTCTGTATTTATAGTACTGCTCAATATACATATTAGACTCAAGTAACAGGGAATCTGCGTTTCCAGATGTTGTCCTTCCAAGTATCATCCCTTGATTTTTTTTTTACCCTTTCCATTTTCATGCAAACTTTTAAAAACCGTATGGTGTATTTAGCATTCCAAATATTAGCTACAGTCCTTAATTAGATTATGCTACGCTCCACAAACATCCCATGAACTTAAACTAGTCTCCAGGTCCACAAATCTGAGAGAGAGAGGAAAAGGCGAGGTGGCAGAGTTGGGTAACTAAGGACAACAGCACAGTCTGCAAGCCAAAAAGCTGCCAGAAAGACTGAAGCCAGGAAGAACTGGAAAGAGTTCAGAAGCTCTATAGGTACAACAGTGGATGTGGTTCACACAAGAATCATCTGAACTCATTTAGGTGTTCAGATGTTAGGTGCCTAAGCCTGACCTAGTAACCCTAGAATTTCTTTGCACAAACTGATGTGCAGAGGATGCACATCCAGGGGTGATTCATCTCATTTAAAGACACTTTATAAGTTACCAATCCACACCTGCTTTAATGCGTATTTCTCTTTGCTGACTACAAGAAGAAACCTAAACCAATTAGCTCACACTTGTCATTCTGAACTGTAGATATCTAATTGTAAGCCAGATGAAGCTCAGCTTCAGAAGTACCCTGGGCATTGAATCAGGAATACAAAACTTCTAAGTAAGAAACCAATGGGTCTAGTATTCTGCAAAAGGCATCTGCAAGCCAGAAAAACCTTTCTGTAACCCAGTAACGTTTTTGGGGAATGTGTGAAGTGAAAGAAACCTGCTTTAAATGCTTAAGAGCATTGGCTCTTAATGCTTAGAGCGCTGGCTGTACTAGGCCTACTATACATAAACAGCACGTGCGCCAGGTTTTGCTTTCTACTTGCACATGAAGGCTTGGAACAGACACAGATGAAGTTTCAACACAGATCAAATGTTCAGTTACAGAACTTGAGGAAAAAGCAAGGTCAGGTATTTCAGCTGTTATCTGTACTGCACACACCATCTTGTATGCAGGTATCTGGCTCTCACATAATAGGTTTTAAATACCACAAGTATACAAAGGCATTTTTAAAAAACAAATTTCATGTGTCAGTAGATTAGTATCGAAAGTGATGTTAAAAGCCTGTAATTCAAATTCCTAGTGTTTCAGAATCATTGCCATAGTACGGTAGACCATCATACAGGTCTGTTGTCTGCTATCCAGCACTTGCAGTAATCGCAGAATTTTTTTGGCTGAGATTTCCAATAATCGGCCCTGGGAAGAGAAAAAAAAAGAAAATATGTATAATCTGAAACAGTAATCACAGCCACAGGATTTATATATTTATACCTTCAGAAATGAAAGTTAGTTGTCTTCAGGTGATCAAGTGCTGAGAGTTTGTGGGGTTTTGTTTGTTTTAGGTTTTTTTTTAAACAAAGTATGGGGAGCAAACAAAAGTAGCTATATTGACTCCTGTATCCCACAAAGCACAGTTCAGTATTGGAATTGTACCCATCTGACCCCTGAAGACTGCAAAATTTTTACAATGGAGGTGATGCTGTGAGAACCAGAAATGCAAGACTAAGCAATTCAGAGATAAACATGCAGCTCTTAGGTACACTAATTAAATACAAAACTGTCAGAAAAGTGCAACTTACACTATTTTCCATAAAAATGCATACAACAAACATTTCTAAGTGTAAAACTTCAGATTTAATGTCGAAGTCTACTTTGGATCCTGTACACAGTGAGCTTAGCAACACAACGGTGCAGCTCTGGACAACGTGAGCTGCTGCGAGGAATCTGAGAACAGATTCTGACCCACGGGTCACAGACCTAGCAGTAAATTGTTTGGATGGTTCAGTGTAAAAATGCATTTCTGAACCATGCAATTTAGATAAGTTGCATATATGTGAGGAAACTTGTGGAAAACTCTTCAGAGCTCACATTAGTATGTAAAAGTATTTAACAATAAAATAATTGATCCCTCCAATGGCCATTTCTTCATCAAAAACCACCTTCTGATGCCACATGAGGCTTGTGCAGAAATAATTCCATTTCTCATTGGCTTGCAGCAACAGATGCAATGCTTTGGTTCAAGAGAACACATTCCAGCAACAGGCCTCTATGTTTTTAAGTAAAATGAAGAAGAATGAGGGGTGAAAACAAAAACAATTCAAGATTACACCGAGAACATTAAAAAAAATCAATCCAAAAGACTGAATCTTTGCCTCCCATCTGAAGATCAACGTAGAGTTCGAGGAAAATACTTCCTGACATTTTTATTCAATAAAAACACATCTTCTTCCATGCACAACAACAGCACCCTCAATCCTTGTATGCGTGAGCAGATCTTTAATAACAGAAACAGGCCTGATCAACTTGACTCTTAACATTTAAGCAGATATCAAAATATGCTCTCCTACCAGTACTTAATGTAAAAATACAATTTCTAAGAGGTTATGATTATTTAAAAGTGTAAGTACGAAGGATATGCTCTTCAAAATTATATCAACCTATAAGCGGTACTGTGTTAGCAACACGCAGCTTTTCAAGCAGTTTTCTGGAAAGCTGGAAAGAAGCAGCTGGGCTTCCCCCAATTTAAACAGAAATCCACTCATCCCTAAACGCTGTCCTTTAAAACTGGGTGATTACTTAGTCACACATTTAATTAAAAGGCTTTTGAGATTTATGTACCAAATTGTGCTAGGGCCAAAGCCTGGGAAACCAAACTTTCTGGCTGGAAAACCAGCTGAGTGGGAGGGAGCTCATAAATATCTCAAGGTCCTTTTTTCTCTTCGAGCTACAGCTCCTAAATTTTCTTTAAATCCTTTATCTAAGATAAATATCCAGCTAAAAGCTGGGTTAACCTTCCTAAGGCAATGGCCCAACTCTGACAGCAAACACGTAAATTGAGGAAGAGCCTCACTGCATGTTTTGGATGTGCTAGAACATCTGCCTATTTCCAAGTTTAACCTAATGGAGCTGGCTCTTTCTCTTCAACAGAGCCAAGTGTAAGTGCTAAAATTAAGACTGTACAGCTGCACCCACCAAAAAAAAGTCAAGACCTGAGAGTGTGACGAGCTGTATTTTCACAGCTATATTTTCCACCAATTTCTTTTCTATATGCTGCTGGACATTACATCTGTCGCAAACCACTGTAGCTACAGATAGAATAAACATGCTGGAGAACCTGAGGCCACCCCTGGGGCTTAAGTACAAATCCAGGTCTTGACGACAGAAGCTTTCTGTCTTCATTTCCTGTTGGTTTTGATAAAGACCGGAGCTGACTTTCTGTTGGTACATATCAAATAAATGTCAATGATACTCTGTGCAGAAGACCTGATATCCTGAGAACCTTAAATCCTGCGTATCATGATTAATGAAGTTAATTGTCCAAATTAGGTCCCAATTTTGCAATTTATGAGCATGAGAGTGTTAGATGCTGAGTAATTCTCTTAAAGATTTTCCACTTGAGTTCATACCACTCAAAAAAAGAGCAAGCTCAGCTGAAATGTCCACTGCATAACATCTGCCACTGTAACAATGGTGGAGCCTGCAAAGCACCAAGCATGCTGCAATAAGGGCAAACCAAAGAGGAGTGTTTGGAAAGGAGCAGCAACTGAAGTGACACCTCACTTCAGAGAGATGCTACAAGTGCCTCACAGGCTCCGGTCACACACCTAAAAGTTAATCTTGGCATGTGACAATGTTTAAGTATGTGATTACTTTATTACTCTGCCAAATACAGCCTTGAGATTAGATGCTGTCAAAGTCGTACAGAGGTCTTTGATACATGAATAATTGTGTAGAAATGAAAGGAAAAGACTCCTTATCTTCTGCCTGCACTTGCATCAGTAAACTTAAGGTTGATTCTTGTTTTCAGCTTCACAGCTGGGCCAGCCTGCTAAGGACCTGAAAGCTGACCAGCTAGCCATCACCACCACAACTATCTTCCTTTCACTACATCGAAGAGACAGTCCAGAGTGCATCGTCTGGCTTGTCCAGGTTTGCGGGGTTGAGGTTCAGCACTGTACACATTTATCCACATCTAGCTCCCAGATGGGAGCTTGGTGACATGGACCTGGAGAGGTGTGCAAGTTTCACTGGGAAGCTCTACATCCTGGGACGTGTTCTGACAAAGTCTGCTTGGAGCTTGATTTTTCCAGCGCTGGCTGAGCAAGCCAGCTTGTCAACCTGCTACTGGGCACACAGGGGACAGAGCAGCACCGATACAGGTGGGTTCTGGACAACTCCTGGACAAACTGCTGTAAACTTATAGCCAGAGCTGGAAAATCTGTACTAAATTGCAAGAAATTTGTGTCTCCTAAAGAACAGTAATTTTCTTTCAACTTTTACTGGTCAAACCAATCAGGGGCAGAATATGCAACAGTTCAGAGGGCTAAAGGGGAAGGAGGGAAAAAGAGGGAGTGAACAGCAAACTGTTTTCTGGAAACTTTAATGAAATGACAAGCTCTTTGCTGCAAACAGGTGTAAAGTGCGAACAGCATCCATGTTAAAACCATTTTCAGATTTCTGAAATTCATTTAAAACTTCAGAGGGAGTGAGAAGATGGAGGAAGAACAAGCAGCAACTCTGTATTAACAGCACCTATCTTTCAAAAGATACCAAAATTCTGAAACTTGGAGAGAAAACTCCAAAACTCAGGTACTTTTCCTTTGCATAACTCATTTCTTGAGCCATGAGAATCACACAGCCTACGCTGCAATGACCAGGTTATGCACTCCAGCAGGTGAACCACGAGTTTACAAGCACCCAAAGAGGACAGGTTTTACCAGCAATGTTCAGAAAGTAACCTGTAGAGTAACTCCAGCAGTACTGGGGTCCAGGGCTCCAAACCGTCACCCTGTGAGCTGCTTCTCCTCACAACTTACAGTATTATCAATGTTTAAACAGGTGATGCAATCAGCTTCCCTTACATTAGGGAAGCTTAAGAAACCCTCATAAAGCAGCTATCTTCAGCTGAGAGTTTTGCCAGACTTTTGAGACTGGGCTGGAGGTATTTCCTCCTACAACACACTGGCTGAAATTAAAAGGGGCGGGGGGAGAAACAACTGTTTCAGGTGGTTTGAACACAAGAAAAAAGAAATTTGGCTATGCAAACAAAATCTGGAAGCATTTGCTTTGAATAGCTCTAAAACTTCAGACTTGAATTTTGGCAGGGATGCTGGGGGGTTTATATCAGGGACATATCTGTCCAAATTACAAGCCTTTGGAGGGTAAAAGCCATCATACACATGCTCAGCAGTCTGGTTCTCATATCTACAACCTCTGAAGACTTCAGACAACATTAATATTTTACAGCTTTCTGCAGGTTTGAGCACTAAGCAGCTTGTGCATGCATCACCTTCTTGAGTACTTGTGTGAAGTAAGTAATACACTGATGCAAGTTCTTGACTATGCAAGAAAATTAATTCAGAGCAGGTATTGTAGCTGCTCTAGAACAGCCACTCAACAGGATGCAGTATTCAGAAATAGTACTAAATTGTATTTGGGAATACTGTGTACTTCTAAAGAAAAGGAATGGTTCTGTAACGGAAAGAAGTAGAAAGAACAAAAGAAAAAATCACATATATTTTACAGTAGACCCTCATCCACATGGAAAGCAACAGCCAATTCTAATTCAAATTTCCCAGTATTGGTAAAGATTTAAAGTGCAACACTAACATCAGCAGGCAAGGAGGTCAAAAAGGAAGGGGTTTTCTTGTATCGTGAAGTAGGTCCCAGTGCCATGGCCCTAACGCCCCATGCTCCCAAATAATTCACAGCAACTCCATTCATTCACAGTGCACTAATCCCACTCTAAAACCTCTTCTTAGATACATACTCTTAATTTTTATTAAAAAAAATTTGTATTTAAAAATAAGCAACACTAACACACCGAATGCGTGAGGCTGTCCCCCCACCTAACCTTAGCTTGTTGGCCTTCTAATGTATCACAGAACATACGTCTATGTGTGGGCTCCTACAGAGTAGTACTGGCTGTGAGTTTCATCCACATAATACAGGGCAGTTCTCTGAAGCATTTTGTTCCTCTGGCCTTCAAGTCGATTATATTTTTGGCAATCCTTCTGTAAATTCTAATTTACAACTTGAGTGGCTGCTTTTTATTACTATATCAGCCCCCTCTGAACAACATGAAAATCATAATACACCACAAGGCAATCTGAGTACAGCCTGCACAGGCTGCTCAGTTTGTCCTGTATTGGTGCTGAAGAACATCTGCATGGATCTGCATTGCCAGATCTCTTTTCTAAATCATAAATTATGTAACTTGAAAGGTAATGCTACAGATATTTTTATCAATATACAAGAATGGACAAGAATATCAGAGCAAGTGGTCTTCTGCATGTATGGACCTCCAATGGACCACTTTTCCCCTAACTTCAGTCATCTAAAGAGTGAGATACTGAGTTGTCGAAGTTCTCTGTGTCAATAGATGGAGACTGTCATCTCCACAATGCCACTCCTTCCATCCTAAACAGGCATCTGAGAAGCAAATTGAACTCCATAGGTGCCTGTTTCTTCATTATACTGGAAACCTAAAGCAAACTGCCTGAGTCAGCTTTCAAAAGTTAAATATCTGAAGCCAGAGATATCTCCTGAGAGCATATGTCTCCTGCTGTAGATGCAGAAGGAGGATATGGGCTATGTCAGGAAGAATATGATAAGAATTAGAAGAGAGGAAAAAAACCAGCGACATTAATTGGGTCAGGAAACTGTTCAGGTATAATTTTAGCAGCAACTAAAATTAAGAACACTACTGTATGTAGTATCAGCCTGCAAGACAGGCTCACACAATCTGACCATCAATACTTCCCCACAGAAAGATCTCTAAAGAAATTTTTTAACAGGCTAAGATTTTTCTTTTTCAGCAGGGAAGTTAGTATATCTTGAAAAGTAACAGATACGAGCAAATGCCATTCATATGACATTCCCACTTAATAAAGATCAAAGCTTAGACTCTTAACCCCAAAAATGTGGTCAGGTATTAACACAAATTTTCTAATTACACACTTAAAAGAGGTAGCAAGGGCCAGCAAAACCGAGGCGTGGAGGCTTTCTAACATACACTTCACCCATTACCAGAGGCGCCGAGGGAGGCTGCGGTTTGAAGGGGCAGGGGGGGACGGAGGGCCTGATACCCTCCCCCACAGCGATCATCGCCCGGCGCTGTAGGACGTGAAGTCCCTCGCAGGCGAGAGGCGAGGCTGCCCGGAGTGTACAGGAGAGATAAGGGGCCGAAAACACAGCAGAAACAAACAACCGGGAGAGGGGGAGGAAGGACGGGAGCAGGAGAACGGGAGCGAAGAAATAACTCGGTCAGCGAGGCGGGGATCGCCGGCCACAGCTGGAGCACAGCCGCAGCCCAGAAACCCCAAGGCCTCCCCACGGCCTGCGGGCACCGGGGACGGGCCCAGCTGCCAGCGCCTCCACCCCGCGTTGCCAGCCCTGTCTTGCCGGACCCCGACTCCCAACGCGAGTGGCTGCGCGCGGAGCGCTGTTGGCGCTGCTCTCTCCCCCCCAGGCCCCAGAACTCACATCGCCGCTTCTCCGGCAGCGTTACCGCACCAGTCCCCTCCGCTCGCCGCCAGCCGCGCCGCGCCGCTGGGGCGGGCCGGGGCGGGGAGAAGGAGCGCAGCGACGGGAGCCGGGAGGGCTCAATCCGCGCTCTCCTCCCCCGCCCTTCCCCACCTCCTGCCTTCGCCCGCTCCTCCTCCCCCGCCCCCGGGAGAGGCGAGTGCTCTGCGGGGAGCCGCTCGGAGAGGAAGCCGCCGCCGCCGCCGCCGCTTGGTGAGTGCTGCCCGCCTGCTCGCCGCAGGTTGCAGCGAGCCCGCGCTCGGGGATACGGGGAGGCTCTCCTTCCTCCTCCCCCGCGGGGGACGAGCTGTCTGGAACTGGGGGTTCGAGCCCCGCCGCCGGCAGCACCCCGTGCTGGGCTGCTCCTGCCCCGCCGCGGCTGTGGGAGACGGGAGGTGCGTGGGGTGTGTGAGCAGGGTGCGAAGGGGCTGGGGAGGCGGCGGCGGGCCCCATGCGTGCGGGCGGCAGTGCGCGCCTTCGGGCCGCGGTCAGGGGCGCCCCGTCCCGCCGGGCGCCCCTGCCAACTTTCTGAGGAGTTCGGGCAGCGCGTATGTCGGGGGTAGCGGGGTGCTCTGTTTGCTGACTTCGCCTACTCCCCCCTCTTGCCGCCGCTCTGCTCTGCCCCCCTCTCCCCGCCGGCTGCCTCTCCCCGCCGTCGAGGGGCAGCGGCGGCCCCGGGAACGGGCGGCCGCGCGCCCCTGCGCGGCGAGGCCGCGGCGCGTGCGTGCGTGCGGGCGCGCCTGCCTGAGTCGGCGGGGGAGGGGGCCGGGGCCAAGGGCAGGCGCCGCCCCCGCCCCGGAGCGCCAGGGACAAACGACACGACACGGTCGTTCCCGACACGTCGGCTGCGGACGGGCCGTGTTGCCGCCTGGGGATGTTGGTTCCTGCGTGTCTCCGGGTGGCCGGGGATGGTGCAGCCGGAGAAGCCCCTTCTCAGCTGCTTCACCCCACAAACAAAACTCGCACTGTGTTTGTATTACACTGCGAAAAAAATGATGTTAATTCACCGACTACAGCTGGCAGCGTCTTTGCTATAGTCACGCACAAGGGTGGAGGAGAAGCCTGCGGAGTGAGTCATGGATTTAAGAGGCCCTCTGGTTGTTTATGGCAAAACCAGGGGTGGCTCATTCAACATGTGGGAAATCAGTGGAGTAAGAGTTGCTTAAATTCATAAGGAAAGGATAAGACAGAACTGCCTGTCCGTACCACACACCCCGTGCCCCAGCTTGCTATCAAGCCTCCTTAAAAAGGAGGGGGGGAAGTAGCGTTGCTTGTTCCTGAAGGAGGACTTGTGGTCAGACTGTCATAGCTAGCTGCAGTAGTTATGCGTTTGTCAGCATTTCCATTATAAGTGTAGTTTTTATGTAGTTTACAGCTTGGTTATAAAAATATGCACTGAGTTGAAATTCAGTCGACAGCGTCTTCTCCAGAAACATCTAAGTAAATTTTGAAATGATTCTGCTTAGATGCTAAGTGGAAATCCATGGAAAATACTGGCTTTTTATGTTTCTCTGGACTTTAAAACTTAGCTACTTATGCACATGGACACATTTACAGCTGTTGGTCCAAAAAAAATTGCCCTTTCCCAAGTCTGTTAAGTTGAGGAAGAGTTTAAAGACTTGGCCTCTGCAGGCATTGCCCTTCACGCATTAATTAGTGCCACAGAGACTCTGAAGACTCTTGCTGCCTCGCATTAGGGCACGTACCTATAGAAGTGACGCGTGGCACTGCATGTCCACACAGCTCTGACTGTCTAGTGCCAGAAGAGTGTGAACACCTCAGCGCTGCGGTCAAGAAGCCTGTGCTAAAATGAAGGCAGAATATGTTAACTTTGCTCTGTGGGATTTTTTTTTTTTTTTTCCCCTGCTTCTGAGGCAGGGAACAAGCCCAGTATTTAAGAGGTTTCATTTATATACCTCTGTATAGACACCTATGTGGATGCCGTGAAACATGCCTGCCACCCAGTGGATGTAGCTGATCTCTATATACTCTATTTTCTATACATCTGCTACCTCTGCGCCCCACCCAGCCTGACCCTGTTGGTAAGTTTGCAAAACAAAGTGCTTAGGAGTTGTAAAAATGCCAGGCTCATCTGGCCACCCTGGGCCTGTGCACGGTGTCCGTTGTGACGTGATCCCCCACCGTCCTTCCCAGCCGGCTCGGGTGATGAACCAGAGGTGCATCTGCCAAGGTATAGCAGCTCCCCGGCTGGGCAGCAGTGAGGAGAGGTAATGTGAATGAGGCAGACGATGATAAGCAGAGGGAGAGGCAGTTTCACACCTGAGATGTCTGGAGAATTGGATTTTGCCTTTGCCATGAGATTTCCACATGCACGTAGAAGTTTTCACATACGTGCTGCTGGGTTTTCTGAGTGCCTGGCCTGAGTCCCCGGGATCTGCTTTGCAGTTATGCTGAACTTGCCTGTTTGGAACAAAAGTCAATGCGTGTTCACTATCAAAGTACAGAAGACGTGTTGTAGGTCTAAGCATGTTAGAAATACAAGTCTTGAGTGACAGAATTGCTTGCTCAGTGTCCGTAGCTTTTTGCTGTAATCATTTTATATCTTTGTTTCTTATCTTTAAAAATATGTGGATAGCAGTATCTATTGTCTTATGGAATACTGCAGCGATGAGAACCATAAAAGAACCTGGGAGAAAAGAAATAATTCCCTCTGTGGTTTGCAGGTGCATAGTGATGCTCTAGAGAACAGGGGCAAAAAGAGGAATTTGTGTGTTAATTATAGCAAAGCTTCTATGGGAAAAAAATATGACCAGGTCAGTTGCAATTAGAGATTGACCTCCATGCATAGGAGACAGTTTTAATTACCATAGGCCACTTGGTTCTAATAATCCCTCAATTCTGCCATGTTAATCACATTTTTAGTACTGCTTTTTTGTGTGTAATTTCCTAGGTTTACTTTCCCTTAGGAAAAGAGCCAAAAGGCACATAGGCAGCTTGGGGTAGCATACGCGTGTCACCATCCTACCTCAGCTGGATTCCTAATGTAATGCCTGGGATTGTGCTGTCTGAGCTCTCTGTAGAGGATAACCGATGGTCGTAGGTCATGGCTGTGGTCTGTGTTGCTGCGGAGACCCATAGCACAGGGCAGGGAAAGAGCAAGGAGAAGCAGGACCCCTGCTAATGTGTGATGTATCTGGTGCTGTCGTGGCTTCCACCAGCCCTTATGTGGAAAGCTTGGAGCCTCCTGCTGTTCCCTGACTTGGAGCAGGGTTCTTTGAGCTGCAGCCCTGCTCTGCCTGAGCACTGTGGGAGAAGGTGCTTATTGCTGTGCGTATGGCCTGTGTCATCTGATCAGCATGAATAGTCGAGAGGAATGTGGACAAAGCCAAGCAAATATCTACTAAAAAATGCACAATGTGCAATTCATCTTTGGCCATTTGACCAAACCTCCAATATAGCGTCTCCAGCCCTCGTGTCAGATTTCAAATCTGTCCTGAAGAGCTGGAAGGGTGCTATAGCCTTCCACGTTTGACAGAGATTTCTATTAACATTGAAAGACAGCATTCCCTGGTCTTGTTCTGAAAACAGCTGAAGTATTTTGGCTGAGTTCTTCTAATCGCAGTCTGCCTCCTTTGCTTAAAGGCAACCTCTACAACAGATGGAACAGAATTTAGCATGAGACGGACATTCAGCTTGGAAAATTTCAACCCAAACAGTCAAAGTCTGGCCAAGTTACAAGCAGCTGGAAGCAGCATCTTGCATTGGAAGTGTTCAGCAACTGCCTAATAGGCAGTGCTACAAGCTTCATCATTACTGTATATATGTTTATGTACATGGAAATACACTGCTGAATTATAATATTAATTAATAGGTTACCTGGTCAACTGGCAGCCAGTTGATTCCTTTTTTTTTTTTTTTGAGAGTTGAACCTGTATCTCTCCGGTTGGTTGTATCAATGCTTTTCCTTAGTCACATTATTCTTTGCTGTCTTCCTGGCTGCAAAGCTGAAAACTTTAAAATGGAGCCTCTGAAATAAATGACAAGCCAGGGCTTACTTGTTCTGAATCTTTCAGAATGACTTAACAATTGTTAAAGACCAATTTACAGTAGGACTAGAGCAAATTGCTTCCTAGCGTTTTGAATTGTAGAAAACCGCATCTCCCAAATTCCTGAGCTATTCATCAACTTCTCAATTGTAGCAGACTCACCCTATATTGTCTCCCTGATATATCGATTAACTCTGCAGTGAAGTGTGAGTTTAAAACAATTGTGCCAAGGAGTCACTGTGGAATAAAGACCACAAACACTGGCAAAGTTGCTTCATAAATCTTTCTTAGTTTGGAGAGGAACTTAGGCGTGCCTTTCTTCTGTGGGAGTGCAGCTGTTTCTTGTGGGGTCCCCTGGGGGCTGGATCTTGGTGTGAGGCTGTTTAATATCATTATATTCACAGTTTTTGTGATGATACCTCATTGTTACCAATAGATTACTTGCAGGTTTGAGCATGTGTGGAACAAGTTACTAGTATGGCATACTCCAAATAATTTTTTTAAAATGGTCAGCATCCAGCTCAAGGCATTTTACATGCAGCCATGTACAAAGGAACCAGGAATGTGATTACACCAGCAGGACAGGAGACTCTTCGAACTGGTAATTTGAAAGAAAGCTGAAGAATTTGTGCAGGGAATCATCTCAACAGGAGTTTTCATTGTAATGCTGTGACTGAAGTGTAGTCTTTGGCTGTATAGCAATATAAATATTGCACAGAAATAGGAAAGTACGTGGCATTAGTAAGATCACAGGAATTCTGTGTCTGGTTTTGCTACTTACATGTGAGGAAGAATGTGAAATATTAGTAAGAGCACAGTGATAAAAGTGATCCAGGGTTTTGAAATCCAGGGTGTTACAGAGTTTGTTCTGCTCAGAAGAGATTGAGAGGGGAAATTATGCCTGTGTGTATATATATATATGCACATACAATATATATATATAAGTAAGGAAAATATATGATATTTACTTGACACTACTGAAACATCCAGTGTCTGGGAGATGAAGTTAGGTGTGTTGTACCTTGAAATTATAAGTAGCAACAAGGGCATTAAAGCACTGTAATGAATTCCCTGTTGCTAGAAGTGTTTAAAGTGAGATGGGGTTTCCTTCTCAAAGATGTGCTTTGCTTGTTTCAGTGGACATTTCCAGTCTGTGCAGAAGGACAAAGGGCTGTGCTCTGCTGACCTGCATTGTTCCCTGAACTGAGAGAACAAGATTATTTGCAGTGCTTTCCGTGTATTGTAGCACATGTTGCTACCTTGGACAAGATTATAATAGAATGTCATGCTTCAGAACTCGGCTGGTTTTCTCTTGGGTCAGGAGGACCATTTTTTCTTGGTGCCTAATTTGACTTCTGGGATTATGATAAATTATTGTGTACTTTCCTCCAGAGCATCAACATCTGGAGGCAGCTGGAGACAGGATATTAGGTACTTACTTACTGTTCTCTGTCAGTACACGGTGCCCTCATACTGCCAGGTTGGTGTACTGTCTTTCTTTGCTTAGGATACTGACAGTTGTGTTCAGGGATGAAGAAATTTCCCCTGCCATTAGATAGGCAAGGATGTTGCTCGCCATTTAGAAGTCAGCTGCTGAGGGTTTGTGGTACCTGCAAGCCCACTCTCTCCTTAACCACCTCTCTGTCCTTTGGATATGCCTCTCCTGCTGCCAGATCTCCTGCTGCCTCAGAGACAGATGAGGACATGGGCACGTGTATTTATGGTTTGGCAGTGTAGCACCCCGGCAGTCACTAAAACAACAGAAGTTGTTGTGGTGAAATCATTTTCTAACCTGCAACACGTGACTGATTGCTCAAATCAAATTGAAGCATTACCTGCAGAGCTCTTTTTCAGGCAACTTCACAATAACGCTGAGGGTTTAATTTGGGCTGGAAATTGCACTTGAGCCTGGATAGTTATGAGATGGTGTTTTATAATTCCATAGTTCATCTTTTTAATATAACAAACAGACACATTTTTTCCTCTGGTATCTGAACTAGGATAAATATACTTTAAGTGTTAAAGTATTTCTTTCGGTAGAAAATTTATTTTATTACACCTACTCTAGGGTACATGGTATGCAAAAGAATGCCAGGGTCTGATGTTCAATATTTCACACAGCGGTTTTGTTTTGGGCTTTTTCATTCACACTTTAAAATATGCTGTGAATGTTTTAAGGTAACAAATTGCATTACCTATACAAGACGACATTTCCTGTTGAGACAAACTGAAACTTGAGGAGCCCCAGTTCTTGTAAATCAGTATCTCTAGACTTCTTGAAAACATGCATATAAGTATTTCCGCTTACTTGGAAATACTTAAGCACTAAAGTACTCCTCTCAAACATGATTTCTGAAAACACTTTCCTCAGCTGCCTTATTGAGATGTGCATGTTTGAGTAAATAATGACAGTACAGCCTTCTAGGATTTGGCCCATATGCCTATCAGTACGTTCACTGGAGTTAATGCACTATTGATTTCTAGGAGATACAGGATCCAACTTGCTAATAAGAAACTAATCAAATTGGATGTTTTCAGTTTTTAAGAGCTCTAGTTAGGTTATTTAATAAATTTCTTCTCAGAAAATGGCAAAATCAAAGAATCAACAGTAAAATCTGAATCCTATCTTAATGTTCCAGTAGTTGGATAAAACTGGGGTTGATAAGGAGCCAATAGTGAGTATCGCCACATGATGTCTCTTGAAAGTGCAGTCATGGGTTGTAGTTTGCCACCTTGTGACATCTTACTGTGTTGGTAATATTTAGTGAGTTTTATTCCCTTGCCAGCTGTGAAGTGAAACAGTGGTTTAGGCTGAGATTAAAATTTACAGAATTGTTAAGTGACCTTTGTCTGTCTCAGGGGCGTATCAAATTTGAACACAATAGCATTAAATAGCTGCGCTATATAACTGATTGTTCGTACACCTAACAGCACAAATTGTGTGTGTGTAGGAAATTATGCACCCAGACAACTCAGTTAACAAAGGCTAGAAATAGTAGTAGGGCTGTGTTCTCTGCCAGGTTTGGCTTCCCCCTTCACCAGTGCCAAATGTACCTATAATGAGGATAGTCAAGAGATAGGTGTTCTTATTTAATGTATTATTCTGTACCTCCTGTGTGTGTGCAAACTTCCCACGTAGTCCCTAATCTAGCACATCTGTGGCTGTTGAAGATGTAGGTTTGCTTGCTCCCCAGATTTACTTTAATTTACTTCTTTTATTTCTGTGTGCATACAGAAATATATTTTTTCTTGTTAAAACCTACTATTTCGGATTCACCTGCATACTTTAGGCAGTGTGATATTCCGGTCTTTTTTCCTCCATTACTACAACAGTGATATTAAGCTGTTACAGTCTGAAGTGTGTTGTCATACAGGCATCAACGAATTTAATGAAGTCTTTGAGGTTGCTTGACTTTGTTCTGTGACTTGTTTATGTGTCACATATTCAGGTAGGAAACTGAGCACGCCCCAAGTCCTGGCAGAAGGTCGCCTACATGGTATCTGCTGCTGCAGCTTCTGTTTCAACATCTGCTGCTGCTCGGAGAGACACTGCTGCTGTGTCATTGCCAGCAGCTCACACGTTAAGCACGTATCAGATGCTTTGGGGGTGTGCTTGGGTGCTTCAGGGGAGAACATAAGCTGGTGGTTAAGAAGTGAAACTGCTGGTGGGAAAGTTGTAGGATTTTGCAGCTCGCTGCAGAGACCTTCAGGACATTTTTTGGACAAGGTGGGGATTGAACTGCATTCTGGCATCTGTTCCCTGATATTTAATTTTGTTATGAGGAGAAGTTCAGTGAGAAATTGCAAGCTCTCTTGTTGATCAAGGTCTGACACTGATTAAGAGATTTACAGCAGGTACTTTTGTTTTGAGGGAAACTGAAAGAGTGTGCTTTGTCATCGGTTTAAACCGTTGAAGAGGTGAGGAGGCTATGCTACCCTGTGGCATGGGATTTGCTATTTTTTTAAGGTAAATGACAGGGGAAGTGGTATTGTAGGTAAAAGGACAGCAAGACTAGTCAGAGAAAGGATGGGGACAGTACCTGGCGTTCATATACTGCTGTAGCAACACTGACTAATCCCAACATGTCATAATAATGGATAATGTGTTACCTAAGGAACAGTAAATCTCTAGGAAAAGAGCATAGTCCAATGCGGTTTCAGAAACTTAAGGATTTTGGGGGAGATCAACTGATTTAAGCATCAAAATTGTGCAAACTGAGTAACTGAGGACAGATGACTGAATTAATTAATGATTAAAATATGTTTCCCCTCGAGCCTAATGAAGACTGTTCCTTGTTTTCACCCAGCCATTTGCGCTGAGTGAAATGACAGTGAGAGACAGAGCTCCAACAACATCTCGGCCTGGACCCTGGGCCTCCTCCCTCACGTTTTGCTTCCTGGGTTGCAGATGAACGCAACAGAAATGAAGCTCCAAAAGAAAGTCCAGTGCTTGAATATTTCTCGCAGTATTTTCTCCAAACAGATGCACCTTCAGGCAGCTCTTGCATAGTGCTTTTTCTTGCTCTCCTGCATCTCCCCCCGTTGCACATGCCAGACAGCACCATCTAATAAAATGAGGGACATGGTTTAGGGACCCTGGCAGTGCAGTGTGAATGGTTGGGCTCGATGATCTTGAAGGTCTCTTCCAATTGGATGATTCTGTGGTTCTGTGAAATGGCTGATATTTAATTGATATGGATCCCAAATGCAGACAGTCATCTTCTAAGTGAAATGTTAAACCTGAGGGACAGCTGTGTAGGAAAAGGCATCGGCTTTTTCACACTGTCACTGGAAGTGTCGGTTTGCATGGGCATCCGGAGAAGGAACAGGGCTTTGGCATGTGTAAGAAGTACAGGTCACTTGGTCACCATGCCCACGGCTGCCGTGGCTGTGATGGCTACCTCCCTTCTGCATTGGTCACCCCCCTAGCAGCTTGTCACTCATCTTCTGCCAGCATTTACTGGCCCAACCTGACGTGCCAGCTGAACATGGGAGCCCTTCTGTTTCTGCCAAAATGATTTTGCTGAACTTGTGCAGTTTAAACAGAAGATTTATTTCAGTCAGAAGGGACCAGGGAGCTTTGGTGGCAAAGCTGATGCAGGTGCTGGTAACTACGGAGAAGCTGTTTGGAGGTGGGTTGAGGAAATTAGTGGTCCGTTAGTGGAGATGATGGAAATGAGATGTGTCTGCAGTCTATAGAACTGTAAACCTTTCTCCAGCCTGTGCTGGCAGACTTGTGCCAGCATTTTATTTTTATGTTTCCTTCTGGGAGAGAGGAATAATACCCACATGCAGCTGTGTGCAGAGAATAGGTCCCCCAGCACCTGCTCACCTCTGCTGAAGAAGTGCTCGACTGTTTTCTTACATATTTGGGTATCTATGTGCTGGATGCATTTTCAAGTGAAAGCTTCATCTTGAGCCATCCAAAACAAACCTTTAGGGTTTTTTTTAGGTTTTCCTAGCTGAACTATTTTTATGGGTTCACAGATTTAGTCTTTAGGGTTTGTAAAAATTCTACTAAGTCTTTTTTGAATTCAGTTTTCAATTGCTAATATTACAGTATAGTAAAACCTTTCAACCATTACAGGTGTAATATTTTAATGAATGAATGAACTGGCTTCTAAGCATAAATATACTGCAGCCAAGATGGTGAGAGCCAGAAATATACTTTTATATTCCTGGCAAATGACTGTGAAAATTTTCCAGGACACATCTATTGATGTTAAATAGTTTTCATGTCCTTGTTATCAAATTTACTGATATATTTTTATCATTATTGTACTCTTTTGGGAGGGGGTGATTGCATCATTATGTACCTCATCCGAGGTGAATTATCGCAAGTACATTACCTAAAGTCTGACCTAGCTACTTGCTTTGCTTTTGGATGTAGTTTCTGGGGCGGCCTAAAACGGAGGTCAGACTGCCAAATGGTCACAGCATGTTTTCAGGACGTTGTTTGCTTAAGAGGTCTCCATATGTTTTCTGTGAGAAAACCAGTATGTTGACTTTTGTAGATGTTTTGTTTTGTCCCTCTGAAAAAAAAGCTGCATGAGAAATGGGGGTTCGAGGTCCGTTTTATCATTGCTGTGTGACTAGCAGCTGGAAGGTCAACTGACTGTACATCAAGGTCATGACTATACATGAGGCTGTTACTGTATGAGCCCCCTCATTATCTTTACTAGTTAGGTGGGGTTTTTTTCCTCTTTCCCTAAATCTATGTGCATTAGTGAAAGAGAACGTCTCATTTTGTGTTTTCCTGAAGAAAAAAGCTAGTTATAGAGAGAACTGCCTTTATTGTGGAGAATTAGTGCTAAATACTGTGTACTTCTTCACATCCTTTAAAACTCAGGCTAGGTACCACATCTTATGTCTTTGCCTCAATACCTCCTAAGAATATGACTTTCTGAATTCTCTAATCCTCTAGGGCTCATGCATTCTCCCTTTTCTTGTTTCATATTGACATTGAGACATGTAGTGACATTAAATATAGTTAGAGACTGTGTGGTTCATTGGAGTTTCTGATTTATGACGTGGTGGATAACTGTAGCAATCCCCCGTTTTCTTTCTCTTTCTTTTTTTTGGAGGTGAGGAAGGATCTGTTACATACATGTTCCATTCTGTATATTTTATTATCATACTGAGCAGTAGTCTTATTATAGATGTTTCAAGAGGCACAAATATTTGGCAGGTGTGGTTTAAAGGAGAAAATGCATAATTGTGGTTCTTGTGTGAAGCTCTGCATTCATGTTTGCAAAATTACTGCCTTTTAGCATATTTTAAATGGGAATTACTAGGAAAACCACTGATTTTGGATACTGTGTTAAAGCAATTGGAGGACTGATATGAAAAGGTGGCTTTATGAACACTGTCACTGGTACTTTTTTGTATCTGTGCTCCCTTGTTCTTATCCAGTCAGGTTTCTAAATAACGTCCTTCAATTTATATTACAGAACTGAAGTAGAAATGAAAATCATAAAGGTGTTTTTTTGCCCTTCTGAGGAAAATCTTTCCTTGGGATTACTTGCTTTATCTGACAGAAAAATAAATTACTTACCAGTTCCAGATAAGCAGGGGAGGAGATGACAATTGTACGTGGATTCTGACTGGAACATGGTTGCAGCTTGGGCGGCTTAAAACCAGATGTCTCCATGCTTTTGCTCTGTGGAGCCACTGCAATCAAACTCTTCCATCTTTATTCAAAAAGGTATCATGAATATTTGTTCATGTACCCAAGCTGTGAATGAAAGAAAATAAGGTAAAACAAATTAGAAAGAGAAGGAAATAGAAGAAGGTAGATCCAAAGTATTTTTCTCCTTCTAACTCTGAGGATATGAGCCAGGGAAACAAGATGCAGAAGAAACTGTGAATAGTTCTGCTGACAAAATTGCAGTAATTTAAACTACTATAGAATAACTGGGAGCTAGATCAGCATTTACTGAAGAATGTTGAGTTGAATTCATTACCCATAGTGAGAAATTTACATTCCTCTCACCCAACTTAGTGTGTGGACATTTGTTTACTGAAGGATTTTTTTCTGTGTCCTTTTTAAGAACAAAGTGTTAGCTTTTACTAAAGGGACTGAAATTTTGAACGCTGCTACCAAATAACTTGACGAGCAATTAGCTGTAGCTACAGCTTAGAATTCTTTCCCCTCCTCTCCTGAACATTGTGTGAGTGTGGTGTAGTTTTGAGGAGATAAGAGCATGAAGTGGGGACAGGCAGTTTTTTCACTTAAGTAATGATCAGATTTTCTAAGTGAGCGGTAGCCATCAGTGAAGCACCAGAGCTTTCCCAGTTGGGTATGACCAAAAGCTCAAGCTGAAGGTCTCCCAATTCCTCTTAGACAGTCTGGGCTTACTATGCTGTGCTTTACAAAGAGGGAGGAAAGTACAGAAAGCCCAGAACAACTCTTTGGAGTCAGGTGCTGTTGTTAGCTTGTGATTGGTGCCAGCGATCAGACCCAAGGAAAAGATAATGAGGAAACTGAGGTAACAAGACCCCATTAGGGATGTCAGGGAAAAAAGTATATGAATGAGTAGCCTGTCACCAGCTCCATTAGATCTCATAGTGATGTTTGGGTTTTTTTCAGAGGATTTCAAGTCTTTATACCTTTGATGTTTGCTGAAAATGAAAATAAATGGATGATGAGGAGACATCTTTTTGGGTCTTGGACAAGCACAGCTAGCAGAAGCAAATTTCTGCTCTGCTCAGACTCAGAGAGATGGTGTAGATAAACAAGTGTTCAAAGTCAGGTTGAATGGGGTTTTGAGCAACCTAATCTAGTGCAAGATGACCCTGCCTATGACATGGGAGCGGACTAGATGATCTTTGATGGACCATTCCAACTGAAACCGTTCTATGATTCTGTGATGTTGGATGATGTGTCAGAGAGGATCTTTGTAACAAAACTGAACCTGAGTGCACCAAAATGTGTAGGAGATGGAATACAGAAGCAAAAAGTGTCCAGCAGTGGTGTGTGAGATTAATTCAGAGGTGTTGGTCAGATCTCCTCATAATTCTTTTGCAGTGTTTTTCTGAATATGGCTTCCTAGCATGCTGGAAGCTGTTTAGTGTATGTACAGCCATATACTATATAGTATATGCAGCCATATAGTATATGTATATATACACCATATATACGTATACTCCTTACAAATACGATTTTGGGAAAAGTCTTGATACTTAGGAGTCAAAATGTTAACCAATTTATAATGATATATTTGCATCTACCTTAACTGTGTTCTGCTCATTCCTCTGTTTGCTTTGTAATAGCATATTTAAATTATCTTGAGGGTATTGTTCTTCAGTTATGGTCTTGTTTTGGCTTTATTCTTTTGACTGTCTCTTGGACTAACATTTGACAATATTTGCATAAAACTGAACCTTTATGGGTCCAAGTAAGGAGAAAGAGGGAAGGATTTGATTGTGTATTTTCCCATAAAATGTATAGGAATTCCGTAACTTGACTTTGGGGATGTTTTGAATACAAAGTCAAATGAAGTAATGAGTGGGACCTTCTTATCCTCTCCCCTCCCACTCATAGATTAAACCTCACCTAATACAAGTATTCTCATCCAGAAATACTGGCATTCAAATCCCATTAGGAGAACTGACTTGGCAGCATTTTTTGACCATTCTGGCTACAGGGGTAAGGGGAGTGACCTTCTGTTAGTGTATGTCATTCCCTTTTTTCAAGGCTTGTGTGGTTATGCCAATAATGATAGTCTGCAAGGTAGAAGGCTGATGGGCAAAGGGCTGAGAGCCTGGTTATAATTTTCTTTAGTTAAAGTGGAACTAGGAAGGAGAAGGCCATATATTTACACCTTGTAACATACCACCATCCCGCAGCCTCCCATTTTGAGGAATACAGAAGTGCAGAAGAAATCAATCCTTAGGCCAACTCAACTATTCAAAGATTTTATGCTGTTTCTCCCATTCTTCTGTTTTGTTTTGTCTCTGTAGATGAAAAGGTCTTTGCTGTATTAACCTTGGCCTGCAGATCTTCAGCCTGCTCTCTTCTGCCTATAAACATGAATTGTTCTCTGGGCATTGTAAGTAAAGAGCCAGGTTTCCTGTGGATTTGTATTCAAAGCATGGTGCTCCCTCCCTGTAAGGTATCCAGCTGCCATTTCACTTCAAATACAAATGCGATGATATGCAGGTGGTATCTTTCCTGTTTGTTGTCTGGTGTTGCTAGTCAGTGTTTAATGGTACAAGTGAATTTTCCAACATGCTGTATAATTTTGTTGCATTATTCCTGCACCTCCAGATCTGACTTCAGCCACAGTGGTAGACAAATTGTATACTTCACTGGAAACGTTCACTGGATAATGTAATTCTCTGGAATAGGATGAAGGGAAATCAGTATATTTTCAGAAAATAAGTAGAAATAATATACCTAACCCTGTCAGAATCACCTGGAACCACACCTTTGGATAGGTTATTTGGGAATGTCTGAGGAAGTGGCAGCTTGCTGCATGCAATTAAGGATTAGCAATAAAGGAATTAAAGGGTTCTTGTTTAGGGTAGGGGAGTTTGTTTTCTCATAGAATAGAGAGTAGCAGAGAATAAGCTGCTTCTAGGTCATGCGAAGCAGCAAGGGTTCATATCCTAAAACCAACGGGCCTGAGGATGTGGGCAATTGATGAAAAAAAGAAAAAAGTGGTTTTCTTTTATTTTCTTTACTCTTTCTCCTTTCTGAGTGAGATCATTGACCATTGTCTTAAGAAAAGCTGTTTTAATTATTCTTATTCTGAATATTAAAATTAAATTAGTTTGATGTTACTCTTCAGTAGTGGTTGAAATAAAGACATATTTCTGTGACCACAGTCATAGTAGTATATTTTTGTCTGATACAAAAGCCGGAAAACATTTCTAATGCGTCTTTGCTGTAAAGGGGGAGCATTAAAAATCAAAGTTCAAGAAATAAACATGGTTACAGAGAAGCAGTGGATGAAGCACTTCGAATTTAGGCTACCATCTTAGAATGTGAGCAATCTACCCTCAAATTTAGGCCTCCCTTACTTTATGGTAGAGGGAGTTGAAATCATTCCACTCTGGCTAGTGGGATGTTTTCTAGAGCATAGGTATCTTTAAAGCTGATGGACCATCAGTAAATGCAGGACAAAAGGGTTATGTGTTTAAACATACATACTGCAATGCTCAATTGACAATATTAGACTAAAATAATAAACATAAATATATATAGTACTTTGAATGGAACCTTGAGAATACTAAGTCTTTACAACAGGTTCCTTGAGGAGAATATTGAGCTTCCTCCATTAAATGAATGACCTCTGTTAGTGGAAATCAGAGAAAAAATCACGTGTAAAACGATGCCTGCCATAATGTCCTCTCGTTCTCTTAGCCTCTGGTTCCCAATTTTGTCTTCAGAGCTCTCTAAACCACAGAGTCAAGAAAGATGATTCCTGGGAGGCTTTTGGGAAATACATTGTAATAGCAGCAATTCTCTTTGGAACCAAGCCTCTATGTATGAGTGCAATGGTATCTTCTGGGATACGTCTGCCTGCCGTACCTTGTTTTTATGGGCAAGTGACAACAGTAGAGGTGACGTTTTGGTTTTTGGATTTATCTACAGGATTGTAATCTTTCAGGATTTGCTGGTAGGACTGCTCACCTGGCGGAAGATCAGCGTAGAGATGCAAGGCTGCTGTTTGTGCAATTTGACATGTAGCCGAGAGATCAAAACATTGGCCTTCCAGCAGCCAGTTCACCTTCCCTGCATCACCAAGCTCCCTGACACCCTCCTTTTTGTCTCCTGCAGACTTTATTTTTTTTCTCTCTTCTCCATGATTTATGTATTCACTGATTGGTTAATGTAGCATGTATTTGCATAGGTAAGCTTGCTACTAAAAGTATTGACTTTCCTGAACAAGCAAGTAATTGGGTCATGTTTCTAGCTAACTGCTCGTTAATAGCCAGTTCTCTCTCTAAATGAGGTGCAATGGGAAATGGATTCATTCACATAAGCTTACTTTTTTGCACTACTCATTTCTTTTTCTCCTGTCTCTCCAAGTTAGCACTTTTATCTTTTTCCATTAATTAGAGCAGCTGGAAGAACAGTAATAAACGCACGTTTCTTTCCTTTGTATTCACATCCTGAGCAGTGCAGAAATACCCTGTTGCATTCTCATAAGCATCTGAAGTATTTGTGGAACTCTAGCTCAACATTTTTCTAAAAATTATGTTTATCTGATTTCCTTTAATTCCATAAATTTGGCTTGCATCCATACAGGGAGTTGGCACAAGTTTGTCAGGTAGCCTATATGGTCTGCCTAGGGTGACGGAGTTGAAAGGACAACAAAAATTAAAGTAGAAGCAAACAGTTTTTCATCTGACTGGTGCGGTGAAAAACCTTGCAGCAACCACCCTGACACGTACATATGCTACATATGCTCTTTGTTATTGTCTAAAATACAAATGTGAATAAATAATTCCCTCGTACTTCTTCAAGATATCAACAATAATTTCCTGTAGCATGGCTGACTTTCTGGGACTGCGCAGTCTCCGCAATCTAACTCTCTAGCCTTTAAAAGAATATTAATATAAAAAAAAAAAAAACAGCTGCAGAAGTACAGCTTTGGGTCCAGAATGGTCTAGCTAAGGGCGGTGCCTGGCTGCTCTCCCTCAGGAGAGGGTTGGATGGGGAAACATTATGATCCCTTCCCCTATCCTCTCACACTGTATAAAGGCCAAACAATAATAGTAATACTAACATTGCCGTGCTGTAACTTCTGTGCATATCTGTGCGCTTGTCTCTGGCTGTACCAAATACTTTGTCTGTGATTAATAGCATTCCTTGCATAGAAACTTCTACAAATCTCAGCTTCATTCTTGATTTGATTTTTATACTGATAAATATAGATATAAAAAAATCCAGTGTGAACACTGGGGTTTTTTTTTTTCTTCTTCCCAATATGTGTTTATTATTCATGAATGTGTTGCAACATCCAAAAATGTAATGAGTGACTCACAGTATGAGAAGAGGAAAAATACAGTTATAGCTTTTTAATGAGGATTCCTCAGCCAACTCAGTGTCTCAGTTAAGAAACCACTGTTGTGACTGCATAAAACCCACCCAGTCCTTGCTTTTATGTTCCTTCTGCGTGTATTTGCAGCACAGCTTTACTTGGTATATATTTCTATTCATTCATTTGCCCAATATTTTTTTTTCTATTTTATTTTAATCAGGGATTACAACATTCTGATATCAAAAACAAAACAAAACCCACAGAACAACATGTTTACAAATAGTTCTGGATTTATTTTATTTTTTTGTGTGTGTTAGAAAGGAAAAGAGCGCAGGCTAAGTTTACTGCTACTGGCGTAGTAACACCTCTAATAGTTTCAGATTGAGCTTGTCTTCTTAAAAATTTTCCTTGCAAGGACTCCAGAGCAAATATAACCACCCAGTGAAAGCAGCACAGCTCTGAAGCAGTATAGTAGTGGGGGATCTGAAGCTACTTTGTGAGATGATGTCCAGTACTGATCTGCTTCAAGTATCAACACTGACTTTCTTTCTGGAAAGATAGTTTCTTATTCTTGGGAAATCTAACCTTTTCTTTCATACATATGTTTTTGAACTTTACCAGCATTTATCAATTTCACTTTATGCCTAATATCCCCTCCCCTCTCTGTCTTTCTTGCGCAATAGCAGGAAACCCATATTTGCTTCAAAGCTTTATTTTGAGTGCAAATCCATAGAAATAGATAGGTGACGTAATACTTGCGTTTCTAACCAGCTGTACACCCAGGTGATCATTTCCTTTGGACTGCTAAGGCTCTAGTGTAATCTTACTGCAGTCAGGTTTGTATCGCCTCGAATGATGTTAAAGTATACTTTTAAAGAATGTTTAGGGCTGGTAAACGTACTGTGTGAGAATTTGGGATAAAAACATCATATTGCTATGCCATTGCTGATTCTCTTGAGATATCCAGTAATTATTACCATACAAAAATAATGGTCATTTTGGCTTTGTGTGTTGGAAATATGTTGTAGTAAGGTACATAAAATAGCATTACCTCTACAGTGCATAGCTATACTTGCTGTATAGTGCCTAGCATTAATTAGAATGATGCTATTTTCTTCTGCCTTGTTTTGGAAACTGTTTCTGTCTTTACAAGCAGTAAGCTGTTTTAGATGAAGAAAAAATCCAGATAGAGTAACCCATTTGTTGGTAAAAAATACATTTCTCTGCCCATTTACTTACCATCAGTTGCCTTACTTGTTGTAGGGCCTGTGTTAGAACAGGGTCTAGAGACAGTATTTAAAGATGTAAGGCATGTTGGCCTTTTTGGATCGGTTCAGTGACTCTGAATGAGGAACCATGAAGTGGCAAATTATAAGTCGGTTGGGTTTCAGGACGCAGGAGCCTTAACTGTCTGTCTGAATGTGGTTAGTGATAACATTAGGTGAGGCACGATGATTTCTCTGGTCTGACACCTCAGAAAACCAGGTAACACTGCATGTATTTTACAAATGTTTGCAGATAGTGGTTTAATTCTTTCTGTTTCGTGATTTTGGCGGAGGTCTAAAGCTCACTGAGAAAAGTAGTACTGGGTATAAATTTGCCCTGTAATTTGATTTCTTTGTGTGACTGCCTCAGAGCTGTGGGTTTACAAGTGTGACTTCTTCCACACCTACTGGCAGGTGTGTTTATAGGATGTTAAATGACTTTCAGTGCACTTTCCAAAACAAATGGGCAAGTAGTGTGTAGAAGGAGGGTGGAACAGAGCTACCGCAGGTCTGAAAGCCGTTGGTAGGCAGCACCTCTGTCCCTTCTCCCTGCTCAAGTGTCTAGAGCCTTTCTTTTTTCCCAGCTATTGTGCAATCATGTGTATCTTAGAGTGAAAATTTACCTTACTGCTGGCCTAGTCTAGTAGTTCATTACCACCCACAGAGGAAGGTCTTATGCCTTTTGCCAGCAGTACTCATCACAGCCTTTCCGAGCTGATTCAAGAGCAGCCAGTGCTCCCCACCCATCCTAGTCAGCTTTCTGCCACAGTAGTGTGTTTCATGGTATCAGTTGAAGGTTTAACAGGTAGTGCATGGACCAGAACTAGTACAGGGAGAGGATGGGGAGAGAAAAGTGCTGTAGAGAAGTGTAAGAGAGAAACTGGAGCCTGCAGCTTCTGGCTGAGAGTGGATCAAAGATTATACTGTGTCAGAGCTGTATTTACTCCCTGGATTTTTGCAATTCTTTCCCTCTGAAGCTTGCTTGTCAGTAGAAAGGAGGATATAACCACATTTTAAACCATTCTCAGAAATACTGAGGTGCATTACTTCTCAGTAGAGGCAAACCTATAACAAAAGGAGGAAGGAAGGAACTTAAAAGAGTGAGGAAAAGTGACTATATAAGTAGATTTTCTAGAGGCTTGTAATCTCTGGGATGTGACCTAGGAATACCTTAGAGGAGTTTGTGCAAGGCTGTACAAGGCCAGGGGTTTGTAGCTGTGTGGGATGTTGCTGTGCTGCTGGCATAAGCAGCCACCTTGCCAAATCTGCCCTCACTAGGAAACACTGGAGGCAAACTTGGAAGCGTAAAATGGATGAGGATAAAGCTGCCTGGTGCTTGGTTGCGAATTCATTTCATTCCAAGCACCTCTCTCGCCCCTGCTGCTACCAAGGCATAATTTCTGGAGGCTTGGGAGTTTCCTGACCGCAGACTTGCGAAAGACTCTCGTGTGTATTTTGAAAGAAGATGACATTTACTATCTCAAGGATTCCGATTAAACACAGGATGGACAGGATACCTTCCCTCCTAGCTTTTCAAAAGAAGAGTGGCCTGTTCACGCGCACTTTGTTTACTACCTTTCTTTTCCAACTAAAGTTCAAAAGACTGGCCCAGTGAAAATACAGTAGACTGTTTTCTCTCAAATTCATTGTGCTCTACTTCCAGCCTATACTCGGCATGCTCTAAACCATCACTGAACCATACCTTTAAATTGCAAATTAAGAACAGATAGCTGCATAGGCTGCATTCAAGATATCCAAAACGCTGGGTTCCACATTTCTTCTCTGAGATGCTTTTTTACTGAAAGCTCTGAAAATGCAAGAGGCTTGTAAATGGCAGACAATCATCTTAAAAATATTGGAGTTATACTGTCTGAATTTATGATTGAGTGATGAGAACTTTTCTATACCTAATGTCCTGTAGCAGAGACTTTCTCTGAAGATAGGAGTAAATTATAATCTCCTGCCGTAAATATTTAGGTCATTATACATCTGGCAGTATTAGAAACTCACAATAGTTTCGGTCTGTTTTATGTGGCACCTACCACAGTGAGAGGTGCCAGGTCACAGATCAAAAATACCGGGACAGTAACACTATGATAGATATATATTAATATTAAAATGTTATAGCAGTGCTACTGCTGTTTCTTGGTGTTGTATACAGGAGGGTGCAGGAGTTAGGGTGCTAATGTAAGACGTGGGTGAAGGCTTGTTCGAGAGTCCTCCTTCCATACTCATACGGTGTGATCTTGGGTATGTCCGTGACTCAGGTGTTCTCCCCTGCCGTGCTTCTGAATGGGACTGTTAGGATTTCCTTCCTACAGGGATGCCTGAGATTAAATATGTTGCAACGCTTGAGATGGTACAAAAACAAATAGGAAATACAAGTTTCTTAAATCAGATTTTTATGCAGTCTGGAGCCAGAGTCTGACAAGGCCCTGAGCCTGTGTGAATTGACAGTATGAGCCTAAGCTGAAAGCTGGTGGGATCTCCTCCTGCAATAGTGGAGAGGAGTTAGAGCATCTCAAGCTGCTTTAAGAATGGCACCATGGGGTTCCATGTAAATGGGGGCTTGATAGGCTTCTTGTGGTGAACTTGTGTGTAATAATACAGGAGGAAAATAAAAAACAAAGAGCTTTTAAACTATACTTTCTGCTCCCTTTCCTTTGTCAAAATAATATTTTCTTCTCCCCAACCCCCCTCCAAAAGCAAAAGCTGAGCAGAGTCACAAAACCTCCCTTTTGGCCTGTTTTTATGAGACTGAAATGTACCTATCTTTCAGGTGGGGCAGCATATCTCCGGAGCACATCTCTTGAGTCTGTCCTTGCATGGCTTCAGAGCCTCATGCTGTCCCTTGTGCACGCAGGCTGCCATGGTCCCCTTCTGCGCCTTCTGGGGAAGCATCCCATCCCATCCCATCCCATCCCATCCCATCCCATCCCATCCCATCCCATCCCATCCCATCCCATCCCATCCCATCCCATCCCATCCCATCCCATCCCATCCCATCCCATCCCACCCCACTCTTGTAGACCTGTAGCTTTCAAAGCCAGTTTAGGAAGGACAGCGATTAGCAAACCAGGATGTGAAAAGAGAAGTGGCTTCCTTGGGGTCATGTGTGAGGCCAGCAGAAGTGGGAGCCACATGCAGGTCTCTGCCACCTGAGCCAGTGTGCAGGCACTACTCCCCTCGGAGTATAATTTGGCATCTGTTTCTGTGGGAGCCAAGGCCAATGGCAATGTGAAAATTGCATTATGCATTATTTATTTATTTGTGCAGCCTTAACTTTTCCATTGGTGGGTTCCACCCTCTGCTGCGCTGTGCGGCTGCACAAATATTTGTGCTGGGAAACAGTGGTGGGAGTAGCTTGGTGCAGGGAATATGCAGCCAGGATGGAGTGGAGAGCTAAAGCTGTTTAAATTGGCTTAAGCTGTGCTGTTGGTCAGTGTCTAGCTATGTCTTTTGGGCTAACGATGATCTAAGTTTCATAGAGATACTCATCCCAGCAATGGGAAAGGTCACTTCTTTAAGCTGAAATTATAATTAGCAAGAAACCTGATACAGTTCCAGGGATGAACATCCACCTGCATTCTTTCTCGCTAAATATGTTTACATTTTACATATGCTTTTAAAAAACACTGCTTTCAGATTTAGCTTAGAACCAGTGAAATGTTTGCATAGTTGTGCTCATACATCACTATGAAATGATTTTTCACTTTAGTTGATTGCCTGGATAAGACTGTGTTGTTTTACAGGGGAAAAAAACCATAACTGTTAGACTTTCTTTAATAATTCAAATGGAGCTTTCCCTGTGCCAATATCACAGTTTCCTTGTAACCTCTGTGCACCTGGGTCAGATTTCCCCCTCAATGCCTCATGATTTCCAAAGGGGTTTTGCAGCACAAGAAACACTTTTAGATATGAAACTGGTTTAGAACTAAGTTGTTGGAGAGAGGGAAAATACATCTGTTGCAAGAGGTGGAAAATACTAAAATAAAAGAGTGACTAAAATAACATTGTGGTGTTTCCTCCACGTGGTTTTTTTCCAACCGAGAAATACAAATGAAGACATATTTTGATAGAAGAGCTGTAGCGAAGCTAGTTTAGTAGTGACTTAATTGACACCTTTACTCAGTAAGTCATAAAAAATGTGCTGCTGCTGCTTTTTTTAGATCTTCTGCTAAAACAGGCTGCAAAATAACATGATAAAATACATCTAATAAAATTGTACCTAGATTACTGCTCTTTAAACAATAAACTGGGAGCCAATTTTTGTTTTTGAGTGCCGTGAAGGTATCATACAGACTGAACTAATTGGAAGTAAACCCAAAATTTAATTCTTGGTTATTAAACCTAGCCAGTAGTTGGATATTTAATGACCATAAAACAACAAGTTTTGCTCAGCAAATCACTTGTGGGACTACTGTTTAATTATTACTAGAAGGGTTAATGACAGCTGCACTCAGTCATATCTGGAATTATTTCAATGTGTTTGCTAAAAGTAGCTTCAGGTTTTTACTCACATCTCCCCTGCTCATGGCAAGGTCACCTCTGCTGCTTTCTTTCCTGCTATGCCTCCCAGCTCCTTGCCCTGCAGGTAACACCCTCTCGTTGCCTGCACGCGTTTGGGTCTTTGTGCCGTGCCCTCCCTTAGGGCCATCGTGATGCTTCAGACACTGTCCTTATGGAAATCAGTGGAAAATGAATGCATGTGCCAGCCTCGAACAGAGCGTACGCTTACTCTTCCCGCTAGAACAAAGTGGAAGTAATTCTGTCCTCACCCTCTGTGCCATGTTTTTAAGATTAAATGTCTGTCAGGCCTTTCAGTGTGACCGATGAGTTCGTAGAGCCGATCCAAAGCACCTACGTTGCCTTCATCTGTGCGCTGGGTGGCTTTCAGCGTGTGGTTTATTGGGCACAACAGTTCGTTTAAAGAATATAAGGAGCGTATAGGAAATTTACCGGGGATCCTTGAGAGCCCTGGCTCTGGCGTTAGATGTGTGTCAGTGCTACATTGAACACCGCACATTAAATTTACCTGAGTTATTTGGGCCCTCCTAGATTTCACTTTTTTTCAGGGGTTAACCAGTTTAGCAGGAGCAAGACGGCGTTGGTACCAGATGTTCCACAGAATCGCGTTTGTTGACTGATTACTCATGAAGAGGAGTAGGGTGGGAGGTTACGTAAGGGCCCTCGGAGCGGCCGGGGCAATGGGGAGGGGAGACGGGCAGGAGCTGCCGCCATGAGCCCATCGCCGGTGTAAGCTGGCAGGACAAGCCACGCTTTGTTGACGCTCCGCACACGAGGGGAGGTGAAGCGGGGCGCGAAGCCGGCCAGACCCTCTCCGGCCGCCGAGCTGCCTGTTCCCCCAAGGCACGCTGTCAGCACAGCCCGGGGAGCGGAGCGGGGCCGCCGCCACCTGCGGGCCGGGCCCGGCGGAGCGCTGGCCGCCGCCCGGGGCGTGTCACGTCGTGTCGTGTCGAGCCGCCCGGCCCCGCGGTGACTCACCGGCCGGGACCCGGGCACCGCTTCCCCCCTCCTCGACAGGAGCCATTTTAGCTGCACGAAATTGCGGGGCGGCCGGGGAGGCGCCGCGGGCTCCGCGGCGAGGCGGTACGTGCTCCCCGGGGAGGGAAGGGCGGCCGGGCGGGCGTGGGGGACGCGTCTTACCCGGGGCTGCTGGCCTCTGCCGCCTCGACGTGCTGTCCGTGCCTGGAGCAGCTCTCCTCAGCCGTCTGGGGAGGATTGGGCGGAAAAAGGGAACTTCTGGCAAAGTGCAGCACCAGGGCGCACTTGGGAAAGCACAAAAAATAAACTGAACCGCGTCTAAAAGCGGCGTTTCGGGGCAGCAGCGCCGTGAGCTGCCTGTAGCTGAGCGTGTCGCTCAGGACGGAGGGCGAAGGGCACTGCGGCCGCCGCTGCGCTGCTCTGAACAGCACACTTCAGAAGTGTTACAGCTGGTTTGTAATGTTGCTGAGTTTTATAATTTTGTCACCTTTGAAGTGTGTGGAGATGTCAGACAGATGCTGATCTGATTCCTTAGCCACCACTCAGCTGACTGTATGATAAATGAATTTTATTTATTCTGAAGCTACGTTTACCTGGACCCGGTTAGCAGGTAGCAGAGCATGGTCCGAAGTGGTTGGGGTAAAGTGTTGGTAATCAGCGCTACGGCTTTGAGCACCTTTGCTCTGCCACCGCCGTTCGCCCAGTGTGGTCCTGAGCGACTTTAAAATGGCAGGTTTGTCGTTTCAAAGATGGATCGCTCTCTGCACCAGCAACCTTAAATTGTGGTTCTGTTTCTGCCTAAATAAACTCGTTCAGCGGGAGCCACCATAGGGTCCTTTTTAAATAGAGGGAGTTAAATTGTGTTGTGCAGAAAAAATGGGCAGGTACTCCCCTCTTCCTGAAAACGATTAAGAAATGATTGTGATGGGGATGGTGTACATGGCAGAGGAGCAGACCAATTATAAAATGGGCTTAGTGGTAGTTGTAATGGGAGAATAAAATCCTGGAGGTAATTGCAGTATGTTAGATTGCTTTTTAAACTTTCAGTGAATGAAAACCACCTTGATTCCCCTCAATATGTACCTCTGAACTCTAGCGCAATCTTTTGAAAAAAGAATGAGCATTTCCACCTTGTTTATAGTTGAACAGAAATGCAGGTTAATATCTTGATAAGTTTTGTCTGAGTATCTAACTTTGGAACCTACATTGCAGTCTTTCATTTGAGAAAGTTGAATAATGTCTTACCGAAAACGAAATAACAGGGAGCGCAAACTGTTGCAAGCAGGGGAGTGCTTTCCAGTTTCATTTACTGTGTGGAGCCGATAACTGAGAAGTTATAATGGAGTCCAGCTTAATACTGCGATCGGTTGCAGGAGGGAGAGAGGGAGGCAACCATTAAGTAAATGGTCGTGTTTTGGGTGAGGCTGTCTTCTGTCTTCAGCCTTTCTAGTGTTCACCTGTATCTTCCTTCTGCATCTTACGGTATGGTGTGTTTTTACTATATTTTGATTTTATATTTTGCCTTTTTTCTTTCTAAAAGCAACAGTTTTTTGCAAGGGTTTGGGACATCCCATTTGATGCAGTGTTTCATGTTGAAAAATCGGCAGAGGAAATTTTAATACAGAGGAGCCACTTGGAAAAAAATTGTTTTGGTTAGGGATGGAAGTTTTTTACTGAAAAATTCTTTACAGTATTTGCATCTTTCTTTTTTCATCATGGATTTTATTTTCAGATCTTAGGACTGAGGCAACAACTGTCTGCCATGCTTGGAACTGGCAGAGCATGAGCCTCCCTTTCTTTACCTCTTTCCTCCCCTTCTTTCTGCTATGCCAGACCCTCTTGAGACATCCAGCCTTAAAACTTGAGTTATCCTAAGTCGGCTCCCAAGCTGCAGCTGTTTATCTTGGGCAGAATGCATTTTGTGTGCTAAAGGGTGAGTAGCTGCTGCTTTCTCTCTAGCAGGGCTTTGCGGAGGAGCAGTTCCTCTTTGAATGCAAAGCTGCTGTGTTTGGGCTCTCTTGCTGCAGCACAAGAACTGCACCAGGGCTACAGTAGCATCTGGAGTGCAGTGGTGGAGCTAGGAAAAAGTGATTTGAAAGTCCTCTCAAGTCTCAAGATGACAGCTCGGACAGATCTTGTAGAAGGCAGAGAAGTGGATTGGAAGGGACAGAGAAATGACGTTGGTTTTTGTTGATTGTTATAGCGGTAGCCTGTGTTTGTCTCAAAAAAAAAAACCCTCCAAACTTTTCTTACCCCCACCCCCACCCCCCCCCGCCCCTAAGGCAGGGATCTTTCAGTTCGGATTGAGTTTGTGATTGTTGAGAGATGAGCTATGGGAGTGGCATCATTAGATGCCAGTTAGCGTAAACATTATTTCCAGATACATGCTTTTACAGAAGTGCCTGTTTCCTAATGCGCTCTTTTTTTTTTTGTCTGTTGAATCTTAGAATTGCCAAGTGCATGATCTTGGCACTCAAATGAGGGGGGGAAAAAAAAAAGTAAATGTCCAGATTTGAAGAATGTTGTTGGCCTGGTATAGCCTGATGTTTCAGTATTGCTGCAAACTCGTGCTTTGGTGGTGTGCGTTACTCTTTGGACACTTCTGTGTGGAAAAAAAAAGAAAAACCACGAGGTTTAAGTGTGCCCTTTTCTGTCTTCTCAGCACAGCTGTGTTCAAGGGAGGGGATTACAACAGGGCTGCTTTTGGTGAGCTGATAGAAAAAGACTTTGTAAGAAAAACACAGTATTTCCCTCTGTATTAGAGGAGAAGCTTTGATCTCCAAAACAGCTTTCACTTTTTGCACGTGCTAGCAAAAGTTTCTCAGCTTTTGCTGGCAGATTTTGGTGTTTTTACTGACAGTTTTGGTAACTCGTTGGAGTTTTGTTGGGCGTGTGAGGAACAACAAGGACTTTTCCCCCGCTGGAGTGATTCGGCGCAGGAGTGGCAGGAGGTGGAGTTCACGTTTCCAGCTTTGCTTACAATCCGCTCTGTAAGCATTGAAACTTTGCTACCATACGCCAGTAATTTACTGTGCTTATCCTTTTAATGCCACTGATGTGCTTTAGAGATAATTTGCTTCCTTAAATCTTACTTAAATGTTGCTTCAGAGATAAAGTAGTTGACAGAGACCATACATACTGAAATTTGAAGTCATTTGCTTATCAAAAGTCCGCAGCAGCCATGTGAAAGGCTGTAGACATTCTCACTCCCTGACCTGACTGGACTAATCTATGTAGAGGTAAAAACGATTTATTTTTCAATATGTGCCTGTCTTGTGGCAGAGCTTCCCACTGTGTCAGCCTTTGTGCTAAAAGGATCCCATTAGATAGGGACTAAAGTTTTTATGCATTCTTACCTTGATGTGTTTTAGGCCTTACCTACCTACCAGCTCTTTAGTGATTAATCGATGGCTAGAGCTCAGGTCATTTATTTGTCCTTAAAGAGATCAGTCATCTTGGGTCATGTGTGACTTTATGCTAGCTTCAGGTTTGTGAAAATGATAGCTGTTTTGTTAGACTGAAAAGAACCTCCAATTCTTAAACTTGCATATAAAAAATATTTCTTTCTGTATTGGGGAAAAAAAATATTATGGTTAAGATAATTTGCTAGGAGTAGGTATACTAAATACATAGGTTGGAAACTGTGGGAAAGGGTTTTTTTCAGATGGATTGAATGTCACTGTCTGCTTCTATAATTAGACACTTTAGTCTATTTCTAGAACACCCTATATTTAACTCATCATCAACATTTCTGTGAGAATATACGAAATATGTTTTTTATTATTTAGGGGACTATTTTGTGCTTTTTGAATGGTTACCGTTAGCATACCAACAGTCTCATCGCTTAATTTGTGAGCTCCTTCTGCATTTGCCTCACTTACCTTCTTGCCTGATAGTGGCTTGACTTCCTAAGTGGGCTCAGCATAAATGTTATCCCACATGAGACTGGGTTTCAGAACGGGAGTAAAGGGTTGGCCTTGGTTGATACAAATTGTTGTCTGCTGTTGAGGGAAAAAAACATGTTAATATATACCGTGGCTGCACATACTGTTTTGTCATGCCATATGTTCCTTTAGAGTTATTGTGTTTTTCGTGGGATCTTTTGACAGAGTTAATGAAGTTGATGGGTTAGGAGAAAGCTACTTTGCTTTTATGAGCTTTGTATCAAGTCACTTCTGCTGTGCTCCAGTTCTCGGCTATCTCAGTGTTTATTCAGCTTTACATTGCACTAGGGAAAGAAGCAGCAAAATGTGATTGTGAAACTACAGTTACAACTTGTGATACCCAGGGCTGACCGCTGTCAGAAAATTAATGTTTAACTAACTCTTAAAACCAGACTCAATTTCAAGTTAAAAGCAAGTTGACAAGGGTACTGTTAGTTTTCTCCTCTTTGTACATGCTACAAGAGACCCAGAACCACTGATCCATACCTGGTTAAAAAAAAAAAAAATCAGTAGGCAGTTCTGAGGGTACGTTTTTGCTGCATTAGACAATTCTGGAGCTAATAAGAACAGAAGTGATAGTATGGTTTGTTTTTAGTGGAGTCTCTCTTTTCAACCATAAGATGACTATCTTAGGAAGAGCTTTCATAAGAATCATTTCTTGAAGATACCAGGACTTGCACATTCTGAGGGCAGAATTTTGCTGACATTGTCCTTGGAGATGGTGATCCGCTCCTATACGTTTGCTGTTTTGTGCTATTATCCCCCTCCCACCCCCCCCAGAGGCTCTGTAAACTATTTACTCTCTGTAGATACTCAAGCTTTGTCACTGTGTCTGTAAAGTAAGCATGCAAACGAGGGTATTAGCTGTGGAGAAAGTAGTTACAAAGCTTAGGTGCTGTGGAGTGCAAACGGTGGCAAACCTGCCCAGATTGCAAGAACTTAGTTTCCTGTTTCTCAGTGCCTTCAAAACAGCTTGTCTAGAACTCTCTGAGCCCGGCAAGGGGCTCCAGGTGCCTGGTGGTGGTGGTGTGCTACTAAGAGGCTGCCATCCAGTGTTTTGGGTTGTTTTTTTTTTTTGTTTGTTCTGTTTGTTTGTTTGTTTTAAAAAAACAACCAACTTTTGTTTATTTCAAAAAGAGAAAAAAGGAACTGTAGAGAGGAAGTGTCTGTTTTGGGGCCTTTTTTTTTTTTTTTACAAAGGTGGGTGAGACATATGAATGAAAATGAAACTGTGTGTTGAGAAACAGTCTCAAGTTTGACTGCTAGGGATGGCTTGTGGCATTTTAAAAAATGCTGGCCCTTTTCTATTAAAAAAAAGAAAGTGTGTTTCTTTTAGTATTAGCTAAAAGCAATAATAAGTTTCTTTTGGAGCAACTAAATGAGATACCATTTTAGTTTGTCTGATGGGGCCATAATATAGAAAGCCATTAATTTAGACCATTTTAAAATGGGCTGTGGAGGGATTTCATGAGAAGAAAACCAAGAAGAAAGTTACTGTTGTTAGAATATTTTCCTAACGTGTGATTCTGAAAGACGTATGTCTAATTATGAATGCTTGATGTATACTACATTCTACCATTTGTTTTTATAAAAAGCTAATTGTCTTTTAATGTGGCCCTTCAAATGAGCTGTATTAAATGTTTTTTCAGTGGTAATGGACTAGAAGTACTTCTCAACAGTAAGAAATGTTAGAAAACTTTTGCCAAACTACAAAATAAGAGCTCGGTCTTATAAATGTTTTGTTCAAAAATAATAGAGATATTTGCAGAAAAGTTTTAATACTTTTGAAGCCATGTAGTTAGAAAGAGTGTATTTTATACCTAGGTTCTGACGTTTGTAATGTTCAAAGGTTCTCTTACAGGTGCCCTGCGTTCAGGTGGACTTAGGAAGCATTTTGTTAATTTGTACTGCCAGGCTTCGTAAACAAAAGAGCTTTGACGACATTTTATTGATATACTGTGATTTAAAATGTGTGCATTTGAGGGGAGAGATGGTAGCAGTTATTAGTTGCAAATAGCCAGCTGGGTAAAATAGCCACTGCCCTGAGAGAAGAGACCCAGAACCGCTGATCCATAGCGGATAAAAAAAAAAGAATCAATGGGCACATGGGTACATTTTTGCTGACTGACATGAGGATCTCTGGATGGGGTGAAGTCAGGAAAAAAAGACGACTGTGGTGAAAGCAGAGGCCTGCCTTGGAAGAACCTGCTAGGCTGACTGTCGTGAACAAGCCTGGTATTTACTAACTAGACGGGAGAATGATGCTAGTGCCTTGATGCTTTCTCTGGTATCTCCACACACCGTGTGCTTACCCAGCTTATGTGCGCACTGAAAATACTTCAGCCTCACCCCAGCTGCTCATTTTCACTCGTAACCGAAGGTTACGTACGTAAGCACCCTGGTCGCTTGGCCGCAAATCCTGTTAAACCCATAGGGCAATGGTTTACGTGCATATGCCCTGAAGCACAGAAAGGAGGTTTGGACCAAGCGAGTTCTACTCGGATAATGAACTGTCCTGGAGGTGGTGGGTTGTAAATCCTTAATTGTCTCATTTAGCCCAGGTCCTTAGCTTGCCCTTAGGTTCTTGACTCAACACTAAGCTGCACTAGTTTAGCTAAAGTTGCAATTTAAACTCTAGACATATGTTTTTGTGAGCGTACAGGCTTGCAACAGTGTAATTTAATTTAAAATGTTCCCTTAGTGAAACAGAGGTGGGCATGATTGTTCCTAGATGTTTCCATGGCAGGATTACTCATCCAGCTACCTCAGTGCTGCTTGAGGGGTGCCACTCTTGTTTTTCCTCCTGATCACATAGGATTTTTTGTGTGTTTTACTGCCCTCCCCTCCCATCCGCAGTTCAAACTGTTTATGTGAACAACTCCTTATCTGTTTCAGCCAAGATGAGTCAAGTTGGCAAGTCAGGTGTCCACGCCATGGGGAGTTGCTAGGCTGGTTGATTGAACCAGATTGGGGATTGATTTCAGAGTGGTGGAGCTGTGGAGTGTGTAAAACTGAGGCTGAGAAATAAGGGGGAGGATGAAGTAGCATACTTCCTCGGAACAGAACCATTTTCCATGGCCAAGGCTTCAATGAAGAGATAATTAGGACAGTTAACTCTCTTCCACACTTCACAGCTAAACTCTCTTAAAAACTTGTTTTCCAAACAAGTTGTCTGAACACCACAGCTAGATACTTCTGATTGAGAGGAAGAGCATATTAACTAATAAACGAGGTTTTGCCCAAAATCATGTAGAGGTGCATAAGTCTCAGTAACATAAAATGGGAGGAAAAGGTGTTTGCTTGTTAATTGGGGAACACATGCAAATAAAAGCTTCTGGTGGAGGGAGACGCTTGGGCTTTTTTCTGCTCTTTCCTTCTGGGCTAACAAGGGGAAGGAAACGCAAGGATGAGAACCGCACCACTGTGTCTTTTTGAAAGAATGTTAACTTGTTGCTTTGTGTAAAAACATTCTAGTTATTCCTGTCTGCTAAATCAGGTTATTGAAATGAAATGATGACCTTTGCTCTGAGCCTGAAAGAATAAAGGAGGAAAGCAGGTGTTTGGGAAGATTAAGCCTATTACCTCCGCAAGAAAATGTTCGGATAGATCTGGAGCTCTAAGAATGCCATATTCTTGCTGAGACTGAAAATGTAAGAATGAGGAAGAATTTTAAAAGTTTATTATGGTCAGTTGCCAACAGCAGAGCTGAGATAAATTATTAACTCATGGCTCTGTACTGCCTCATAGTGCAAACAGAATAGCTGGTTATTGTGCTGTGCTTGGTAAGTCAACACTGTAAAAAATTCCCTGGTTATCTGGAAAATGTCTTCTTTGGGGTGTTTATTAAAGGGACACTGTAGGATTAAAAGTCATGTTCCCCTCTGTGGAAACTGGTTAAAACAAACAAAAGTCCACGAAGGCCATTTCTTTCTTGCTGTCCAGGGAGCCTGGTCACTGGGTGTTGATCAGTTCAGTTTCACTTTTGCTCCTCTCTCTGTACGGCACTTCAGTGAGGTGCAAAAAGCACACCAGTAGCAAGGCAGTTGGGCTGCTGGTTGCAGAGGCATGAGACAAGTTGACTCATAGCTGTTCTGCAGGAAAAGCAGTTCTGTGGAGACCACTCCTCCCCTGTTAGCTGTAACCCAGCTGGAGGAAGAAATGTAGGGGACAGGCTGTTCGGAGCATTTGGATGCCTTGCTGATGCCACACAGCAGCAGCTTCGAGGAATAAATTTTCAATATTGTAAGAACTGAGACATCCTGATTTTTGTTTTGCTTTTATAAATACAAATACCACAACATTTACCTTTCCAATTTTGCTTAAAATATACAGACCTTGAAAAATTAGACAATCTTAAGGTACCTCAAAATGATTTATAGAAGAACACCCCCACACTTATTCCAGCCCTATACTGTGTTACATTAAATTTTTGGCTAATTTCATAGTGTATAATCAGTATAATAGAGATGATTATCCTTGTAAATCTAACTTTTTTGGTGTTATGCTTAGAGCTAGTACAATGGCAGTACACTATGAAAATAAATACATATGAGAATCTTAAAATGTTTGATGTAATAAAATCTGTAGTTCATTAGCAGGACAGAGATGAACTTTCAGGGTTAAAAAGAATATCCAGTTTGAGAGTAAATTGCTTCTGGATCAGTGTCAGCATCTGCCACTCTGATTTTCTTAGGAAAACATTGAATCCTGCCAGTACATGTTGCAAGATAGGACCAATGTCACTTACAAACTAAGAAGCAAGTCTAAAAAATGCTATGGGCTACATGGTGTTGTGGGAATCTCAGATGAAAATACTTTTTTTTCAGTTCCAAGTTTTTTTGCCAATCCAGCAAAATTTAGTAAAGTTAGACTCATGCTGCAGGGCTTTTTTTTTTCTTCAGAAAGGCTTTTGAGCAACCATTATTTTGTATCTTTTTTAAATTTGTTGACTGCTTGGGATTACTTAAGTATTTGTCAAGGGTAGTGGGACTTGTGTCCTAAGTGGATGTCAGAAATGCTGCAGAAGTGAGCTTCTGCTATGAGTTATTACACTGGCTTTCTGTTAGTGTCTGATGGGTCCTGGTTTAGAATTTTCATTCCTACTTTCAAGGCATGAAGGGGCTGAGTGCCCAGTGACATGGAGAGACGTAGTCTTGTCTTTTGAAGCTCTAGACAACTGTGGTTCTCTGGGATAATGCAGACGATCACAGAGCGTGGATGGGAGCACATGAAAGCTGGGGACAAAGTGTGCTTTGTCAGAACAATCTAGTTACAGAATTAGTTTCTAGTTAGAAATGAGGAGAATTTGGAGCCTGGTCATTTTCCGGAAGTTGCAGACCACTGACTTTGTGATGGCTTTTCTACTAACAGTGCCATTTTTATTCCAAACCATTCTGGGATGGGGATGGAGAGCACCTTAGGATAGAGAGCATGCTAGGATGGAAAGTCTCAGTTCCGCAGACGGTAAAATGTGCTAGAAACTCCATGGAATCCAGTGAAGACTTTTTTTACTGCTTTTAAGTTTATGCACGAAATGGTCATAGACTATAGCAGTAGATGATGGTGTTAAATCGACTGGCTATCTACTGGCTGTTATATTTAATTACATGAGTGATGTGTCTTCTGTTGCTTTAGTTGGCAACCCTGCAGATACAGCTCAAAATTGGTTTTCCTCAGTTTTAGACCACCACTTGGCCATTGGTGGAGAAAGGATATGAGGCCATCTTAAATTTTCTCATCCTACCTGGAAGCATAATTTTTAGGCTGGCTAAGGAGAAGGTGTTTTTGGACAGGTGACTTTATGGGGTAAGCTAAGACTGAGCAGAAGACTGCTTAGGGAGGGGCTGAGTATGGTGTATTGCTTCACATATAGATACCGTAGAAATTACAGCTGTGCTGGAGTTTCTGCTTTTCACTGAAGTTTTGCTTTGGTTCTTTGCAGTTAGTTCTTTGCTTGCTTAAGCTACTTTAATTCTTGTGCTTATCCTGTTGGTACTAAATGCTTCTTCAGCTTTTCAATTTTGTGGTAGACTAACAGGTGTTACTCTAGGTATTAGTGTTAGAAAAGCCCCATAGATCATCTAACCTGTCCCCTTTTCTAGGACAGGGTGGTCTCATTAATTAGATATGCTGGTGCCATATTTGGCAGTGTGGTTTCTGCTACTGGTTGGTTGTGGTTCATTTCTGAAGATATCTGCTTGTTTGCTTCTTCATCTGTTAAGTCAAGTAACTTGGTTGCTTTGTAGTGTACAAGCCCGTTTGAGGAAAGCCGAACTCTAAAACCTCCAGAGCTGGCTTTTGTTTTGTCCTGGGCCATGCTGGACAAGAACATGCCACCAGCTTTTATACTGTGCTTTGGTTGCCTTCTGGGGCCACACTTTAATACACTTGACCTGATTACTTTTTATCCATCCAGCTGGCTGGCTTTTCATGCGTGGGCTTAACTTAATTTTTTTTCTTTTTTTTAGAAGGTGTCGTGGTGTTTCTTCCCCTCATGGGAGGCCATGGCCCGTGCAGGAGGACAGGCATGCTTGGTGACAAGTACGTGGGGGGTAGACATGGCTGTGCAGGCAGGAAACATTCATCGCTGGGTCCTGGTATCTTCGGCTGTGTTTCCTGTCAGTTAAACCACGAGTAGGGGAGCAGATGCACCCAGCAATGATGTCTCTGCTGTCTGCCCCAGGCAGCCATTGTGTAACAAACTGTCTTCTCAAGAGCATACTTGTGCCCCCATGCTTTTGACTTGGTTATCCGAGACCCTTATTTAGATAGCTGAGAGTAAAGATCAGAATTTAATTAGTTCAACAGAAAGGAGTACTTGAACTCTTGAAGCGTGAACTGTAAAAGGGTAACTAACCATGGGAGTTACCCTAATGCAGTGACAGCTGATGTCCAGTGTTTCTTTTTCCACTGCTACCAGTGTGGGAGTCTTTAAATGCATATAAGAAACGGAACAGATTGGGTATGAAGTCATGCAATTTCATTAATATCTTTCTGAGGAAATACTTGCCACGTTACTTGACCTGGTGAGTTTTATTGTAAGATCCTGTGATCTTGGACTGATTGTTTTTAAAAAAAAATTATTAATTTTCTTCATTTTAATCCACTTGTGAATCTGTGTTCCTGAGGCAACTCTGGCTTTCAGTTAAACAACTTGTTACAGTGCACAGAAAAAGCACACAAAACTTTCTGTTCTAAAATAGGTAATGTTTTTTAAGTAGGTCTCATGATTTCTGAAGACGTGCATGTTATTACAACATAGTTAATTTATTGAACCTAGAAATCTAATAATATCTTCCACAGCATCAGCTGTTAGAGAACTGAGTACTCTACACATGAAAATTCTGTTAGAACTTAAACTGTGAGGATTGATTTCAACCTTTTTGCCCAATTCAATGCTCTTTTCTTCCTCATGTGACAACATAACTCCCAGAATATTATTTTTTCCCTTAACTTATTTATTTTTTTTTTCCTCCTGACTTCTCTTGGTGTATGAAGTACCATGCATCGCACCCTTTGTGAGAGGTGGGGAGGAGATGGGTCTGTGCTTGGCAGAAGAGCTGCTGTCACAGAGGCAGGGATTGCTCATAGCTGTTGGCGGTACCTTGACCCTGAAGGAGCAGCTTTTGGTCCCCGTGGGTTTCTGCCGGTCCAGGAGCTGGCACCACAGGAGTGAAACTCTGCATTTTGCCTCTGTGAAAGGCACCAGCTCTCACATTTCTAACATAGCTGTGCTGGAAGCCTTACACAGCAACGGGACGCTTCTGCTGACCTTTTTTGCTTTCAGTTTTGAGCACCATTTTTCTCAGTACTATATTGTTTGAGAGAAGAAAGGTTCAAATGAGGCACAACCCTCTGGGGGGAACACGTAGTTAAACCTCCACTACTTCTGCCTGGAGTCTATGGCATCTTGAAAAAATGCATAGTGTTGGGGTTTTTCTCCCCACCCACCCACAATTCTGATATTAATTTATTGTATCTGCGATCACAGCAAACCACATTTGGATGGAAGCGGAGACTTCATAGAAGTAGATAAAATATTAGGCAACAGAAAAGAAGAAAAAGGAAAGAGGCTGGAGGGTAAGTGAAGGGATGGATCCGAAACTGTGTGAAGCAAGCTCTTCCTGCATTAACTTATTTCTGGTGCTAATGTAGGTATCTTCCACTTTAACTGCTGCTTTCTCTTGCTTTTACTTTTTTTTTTTTCCTTCTGACTCTGGTCAGATTGATTGTCATGCAGGGACACGAAAGTATAGAAGTGTTCAATAACATGCTTTTCATCTCTAGCTTCTATGATAATGTGCAAATTTTCCTAACAGAGCTGATGCCAGCTGAGGAGCTCCTTGCACAGTGAGGCTGTTGCACTGGAGGAAAGGATGGAGTGCTCGCTTCAGCCACACCATGTTCTTGTTTTCCCAGAGACCTCAATGAAAAAGGTCAGAGAGCTGGAACACTTCTCCTATGAAGAAAGGCTAAGAGAGTTGGGGCTGGTCAGCCTAGAGAAGAGAAGGCTCTGGGGAGACCTTATTGTAGTCTCTTCAACAGAGGGCGCTTATAAGAATGAATGAGAGATTTTCACCAGGGCCTTTAGTGACGGGAGAAGGGGAAATGGTTTTAAACTGAAAGAGGGTAGGTTTAGATTGGACATAAGGAAGAAATTTTTGGTGATGAGGGTGGTAAGACACTGGCACAGGTTTCCCAGAGAAGTAGTGGATGCCCCATCATTGGAAGTATTCAAGGTTGGGTTGGACAGGGCATTGAGCAACTTGATCTAGTTGAAGACGTTCCTACCTGGTAGCAGGGGGTTTGTACTAATTGATCTTTAAAAGATCCTGTCCAACCCAACCCATTCTTATGATTCTATGAATTGAGGCCTGGATCAGCTCCTGATAATTCAGGCAAGTCAGACAAGTGACTTAAGAAAGGATCTTATTAGCCTATGTTTCTGTCCTATAACCACTCCGTCTCCAGCAGCCCACCTTTCCTCCTATTGACTATGCAGGAAACATAGAGCAACCAAAGTCCTTTCTTATGGAGGTGTTTAAGGTTCTTAGAATTAATGTGAATTTAGAGGACTTGATTATTAGGAAAATCCTACTTCTGTGGGTCAAAGGAGGAAAAGCTATCATAGCAGAAAATGGTTTCCTGATGGTGAAGCTGTGTAGGTGCATGTCTGCTTTACCCTTCTCCTGTGTATGACAACGTCAGGTTTTTTCCTTTGGGAGGCATGGGTGGACTTGTGCAATGGCCCTGTTCAGATGGCACCTGAGAGAGAGGACAACTACATGTATGTGTGGGCACATGTTTGCATGTGTATGTTTACCTGTGTGAGTAAGGATGTGGGATATGGTGATGCCTTTGCCATCTGCATAGCAAGAGCGGTCACCTCCTTAGCTGACAAGCTATAGGGAAACCTCTATGAGCCTGGGTGCTATAATACCTTCATTATTCATTCTGCAGAGCTGAGGGAAGGTAGAAAGAAGTCTCCAGGTTCGTGAGCCAGTGGCTGCTGTGAGGTTGCGCTGCTTTCTGTTGCAGGATCAGACCAAGCTGGGCACACAACTCAGCCCAAGGTAACCAGGCAATTTCATGTTTTCCCCACGTGATTTGGTTCCCCCCAGCCGTGCTGCCTTGCTTCCCCTTGCAGCTGGGAAGTCAGGTTGGCTCTCAGGGCCTTGCGGTAGGGGCTGTGGCTGGATGGCACAGGGACACACACAGCAGCCACCTCTGATGCCTGATTTAGTTCTGCAAAAGACACAGGAACTTAAATGATGAAATGAGGAAGAGGTGAGGCTTGAATTTCTCTACACCTGCTTTGTGGGGGCTCTGAAACTTCCCAGAATACCCTGATTCTGTAGGTCTTTTCATGTAACACTCATAAATTCTGTGTCTAGTTCATTAGCAGTGAATTCCTGCATCTCCCAGAAGGAGGTGTGTGCTCCTGTAAGAGTGACTTAGGCTTCAGTGCAAGCATTTCCCTAGATATTACGAAATGAGAAATACTGGCCTGTCCAGATGCTGCCTTCCCTGCAAGGACCTTTGCAGACCCTGCTCCTTTCCCACATCACTCCTAAGAGAAATATTTTTACTTTTTTATATTAATCTTGTTGGTCTTTTAACTTGGGTTTCATCACTGTTTGAAACCTCATTGTGGGAATTGCTAGCCTATCAACAGGTCAGGAGATAATTTATATTCTCTTAATAGCCAAGTTCACTAGTTTGAAATTCCCCAGGCAAATAGTCTCCCTTCTTAATCAATCCCACCTCATGTAAATACTTTAGAACATAAAATTTAAGTTATGCCGATCTGCAAGAATAAAAATGTACCAATGGCATGGGAGTATTAGTTTCTGTTTTATCCTACATAGCTGCAAGTTAATCTATTTATTATTGTAATTACTGAATCACAGAATCATTTTGGTTGGAAGAGATCTTTAAGATCATCAAGTCCAGCTGTTCACCCTGTGCTGCCAGGTCACTAAACCATGTCCCTCAGCACCACATCTATACAACTTTTAATACCTCGAGGGATGGGGACTCCACCGCTTCCCTGGGCAGCCTGTTCCAATGCTTCACAACCCTTGCTGTAAGGAATTTTTTCCTATTATCCAATCTAAATCTCCCCTGGTACAACTAGAGGGTGTTTCCTCTTGTCCTATCACTTGTTACTTGGGAAAAGAGACCAACCCCCTTCTCGCTACAACCTCCTTTCAGGTAGTTGTAGAGGATGATGAGGTCTCCCCTGAGTCTCCTTTTCTCCAGACTAAGCAACCCCAGCTCCCTCAGCTGCTCCTCATAAGACTTGTGCTCTAAACCCTTCACCAGCTTTACTGCCCTTCTCTGGACGCTCTCCAGCGCCTCAGTGTCCTTGTAGTGAGGGGCCCAAAACTGGACACAGTGTTTGGGGTGCGACCTCACCAGTGCAGAGTACAGGAGGACAATCACTTTTCTACTCCTGCTGGCCACACTATTGCTGATACAAGCCAGGATGCTGTTGGCCTTCTTGTCCACCTGGGCACACTGCTGGCTCATATTCAGCTGGCTGTCAACCAACACCTCCAGCTCCTGTTCTGCTGGGCAGCTTTCCAGCCACTCTTCCCCAAGCCTGTAGTGTTGCGGGGGATTGTCATGACCCAAGTGCAGTATCTGGTACTTGGCCATGTTGAACCTCATACCATTGGCTTCAGCCCATCAATCCAGCCTGTCCAGATCCCTCTGTAGAGCCTCCCTACCTTCAAGCAGATCGAGACATCTGCTGAACTGGTGTCATCTGTGAACTTGCTGAGGGTGCACTTGATCCCCTCATCCAGATCATTGATAAAGATGCTAAAGAGAACACACCCCAATTGCTAATCTTCATGAAGCACACACATTTCTGAGTGAATATGTTGCATTTTAGATTGCATTAAAATTAGCAGCTTAAAAAGTATTACTAACTTTTAGTTATGGCTTGAGTGAATGTTCTCTACTATAACCGTGTAAGCAGTCTCTTCCCTTGCAGAAGTTTTAAAGACATGATTCTAGATGCAGGGTTCTCTGTTTGGTTCTTTACCTAAGTTTTTTTTCTGCAGGCATTTAGGTGAATCAGATCTGTCATGCATTACATACTGGATAGATGTTCAGTACAGCACAAATGCCTGTACTCTTCATACTGTTAATGCGGCTTCTCTAATTAGGCAGCCTTCAGCACTTCATTGATTTAACCCAGCAGCAGATTTTGGAAAAGGATAATACTGAACAAGTAGGTGAAGGCAATCATTTTAAAAAAAAAGCAACTTGTCAGCTTGGGAGATGACCACTCTTGCTATGTAGACTTCAAAGGCAAAGGCACTGCCATACTCCACACCCTTGGACTTGGGGGTACTGGTGCATGTAAAGCTGGACAAGAGCTGGCAGTGTGCGCTCACAGCCCAGAAAGCCAACCATGTCCTGGGCCGCATGAAAAGCAGCGTGGCCAGCAGGTCAAGTGAGGTGATCCTTCCCCTCTACTCCTCTCTGTTGAGACCACGCCTGGAATACTGTGCCCAGCTCTGGAGTCTGCATCACAGGAAGGATGGAGACCTGCTCAAGTGGGTCCAAAGGGGGGGCCACAAGAATGATCAGAGGGCTGGAGAACCTCTGCTGTGAGGGCAGGTTGAGAGAGTTGGGGTTTTTCTGCCTGGAGAAGAGAAGGCTCCTGGGAGACCTTATTGTGGCCTTCCAGTACTTAAAAGGGGCCTATAACAAAGATGGGGAGAAACTTTTTAATAGGACCTGTTGTGACAGGACAAGGGCTAATGGTTTTAAACTAAAAGAGGGAAGATTTAGACTAGATACAAGGAAGAATTTTTTACACTGAGAGTGGTGAAACACTGGCACAGGTTGCCCAGAAGAGGTGGGCCTCATTCCTGGAAGTGTTCAAGGCCAGGTTGGATGGGGCTCTGTGCAACCTGATCTGGTGGAAGATGTCCCTGCTCACTGCAGGGGGGTTGGACTAGGTGATCTTTAAAGGTCCCTTCCAAGGCCAACCATTTTGTGATTCTGTGAAAACAACATGACTGTTCAGTGAATATCTGACTTGACAAACAGCCTGAACCTGGACATAGATGATTACCTTTTGAAAAGCTGGGTGATAGGAGACAAACGTATCCAAGAGGGAGAGAAGAGAAGCATGAAAGCGTCTGCCTCTCAGAACAATATTCTTAATGTCTATCAAGTGAGTTAATGCTGGAGATACTAATAGGGGAAAGAAGGAAAGATAATGACAAAAATGGCAAATGAAAAAACCCAAACCTACCATCTCTCTGCAGGGATGAAGAAATTGTCTTAGGAAGGTTTAGAGATGATACGATTCTGTTCTTTTTTTTCTGGGTACAGTGAAGGTGTATTCAGTGTGTCTATATCAGACAAGATTATTGGGATTACCTGCACATAGAGCTCTTTGTGCTATGCACTCCATGCCCATAAGTAGTTGGCTGTCGAGTAACAAGGTGGTTTGTGTACCAAACAAGTTAGAGCAAGAGACTAGGGTTAGGTGGTTTTCTTTTTGGTTTTGTTTTTTTTTTTCTTTTGAAGTCCCTCTGGCTGTGGAATACTCACATTTTCTAACCAAAGCCATGTCTCTCCCTCCTCTGTTTGTGTGTGTTGGTGCTTTCTTAAAGCTGTTTGCGTTGTGAAGTTCAGTTTTAAACTAATATTTTGAGAATATTCCTTGAGTTCAGAACAAACTGGTTGGTGAGTGACTTTGCTCCCTTTCCTGCATGCTGCAGGAGAGCTTACTGATCATATTTACTTAAGCATATCTTAAGTATTTTGCTACTTCTTGCCTTTCCCTGTGGTGAGCTGTGACCAGGAACATCGGTACAAATCACCCATGCCAAAAGCACGTACCAACTCAGAGCTGTGACTTGATGTGCTGAGGGAAAATACGGAGTTACAGCCTTCTCCCCCAGATGAGCCTTAGCCCTTCTTCTTGTAAGTTTAAAAGCTTAGTTCCCTCATTCTATAATTTAAAAAAAATGTTTTTTTTGTAGGGCCTGTAGATGACACGTGAGTTGCAGCTACAGTGATCTGTAAAATAGAAAATCTAGAAATCAGGCGGAAGAGTTCACCTCAGAAGGGAGTAACAAATCCCATGCCTTGGTTTGGGAGACTGTCTTGAAGGTGTAGAGTTTCTTTTGGTGTCTCATTCACAAGAACGAGTCTATCGTGGCCTACATGAATTCTGCTTACACGAACACTGTCTCAGCTCAGTAAAGAACCTGATGAAACCAAAAATAAAGTTGAATGCACTCATGCAAAAAAAAAAAAAAAAAACCCAGACAGTTACATTAGAAAAGACAAACAGTAAAAAAACCCACCAAAACCAGACTCATCAGTCCTGGAGCTTAGTGGAAGGGTCTTATTGAAGTCTGACTTCCCTGTCTGCAACTGTTCCTTATCAATCTGCCTGACTGTAGGTACTGTTTGGTACTTTGCACCTCTTATATTACCTTTCATTCCTGTTTCTACAGGCTTTTTTGAGTCAAGTACTTCTGCTTTTGAAATGTTAGGAGATGTTGTCACTCACTCTTGGGTTGGGCTTTTTTGTTGCCCTTTTTTTTTTAATCTGTATGAAAGCTAAGAGCAAACATCGGCTTTGTGATTTTGACAAAGTAGCTTTGTCTTATTTTTTCTGAGAGATTTGCTGCTGGAGATGTGTCTCTCCTGTCACAACCTCATAAATAACTCCGTGGCTGTGTTAGTAATAGCATTAAAACAAAAAAATTTACAGTACTACTTGTCTTAGATCACTCCTCAAACTATTTCAGAAGGAACTTAGAAGGACAGGTAATCTTGATGGCCGTGGCTGAATGGATGAAAAAATGGACCCTTGGGGATATATAAGGAAGGTGCGTGTTGGGGTACCATATGGGCACTGTACTGTGTCTGATTACAGACTGGAGAAAGCAGGTTGCCTCTTGCCTGGTGCAAAAAACTTCACCGATGAATTGGAAATTTGTGACTGAGTACGCTGGGTAAAGTTAAATGAGGATCTTTGTGACAAATAGATTAAAAAGCTTCAGGCGCAGTTTGCAAAAATGTGTTTTAACTGATAAGCTTTATAAATAAGAAAGACTGAAAATCTCTATTTTTTATCTATATTTTACCCACACATCATTGTTAACCACAGTGCTAACTTAAATAAAAATGTAAGTGCTCTTCTAAGTCTGGAGCTAGAACCTGAAATGCTTGTTTAAGGCTGTGTTAAGAAAGCAGCTCACTGGTAATTGTTAGTTGCAGTGCTTGTGATATGGGCTGTACTGTTTCTCAGCACAAGTCCTCTTAGCCATTTATTTTTTGCTTTGCTTTGATTGGGTCTGTGATTCTTGTCTGAAGGGTTAAAAAGTTACTTAAGTAAAGATTTAGGTTAAAGCAGCATGCAGATTTCTTGTGTGTTTCATCCCTGCTTTCTGAGTTAGCTCGCTGAGTGTAATGGTATGAGTATTACCTTATATTCTCAGGCTTAGCAAAATGGACCACTTGTCCCAAGAAGGAGGCTGCCTGAACAACCCTGGGCGAGTTGTAAGAATATACGTATATATTTGTTAAAACTCCTTTTAAGTCTAAGGTTTATGATGTGCATGTAGGAAAGCGAAGGTAGCTGTCTTACAAGTACGCATAAAATAGTTTGAGTAGTCCTCTGAAGCATCACCGTCACAGCTGATGTTGACAGGATGGCCATGCGTCTTGCGTAAGGAGAAAAATCGCTGCTACTTTTTTTCCAATATTTTACAGTTTAACTTGCTGCTGTCTAAACTGGAGACCCTAGACTGTGCAAATAGGATTAGCAGCACACCCTCCAGAAAGGGAAGGTCGGCTAAAAGCTGTCAGGGAGAAGATGGAAGAGCCAAGCCCAGGGCAGCACTGTGTCCTGGCCGGGCAGAGGGAAGCTGTCGGTGCTGGGAGACCTGTGGGTTGGAAGCACCATCTGCTCACACCACGCCAGTCACGTGCTGAAAATGTGCCTGCTTGCCTCCTGCTCTAGCAGCAGGGTCTGAGGGGAGATGATGAATTGGTGTAATTAGATTATCTTGAACCCAGAATGAGACATTTGGGGTTTCTGAAACTTGCTGAAATATGCAGCAAGTGCTTCCAGGCCACGGTTCTTGGTGCAGGTGGGAGAGGTGTCTCTGATGCTGGGTCTCCGGGTTTTTTCTCACGCCATCTCAGAGCTGCTGTTCTCGGCACAGCCTGCCTGTGTGCTCCAGTGCACAAAACCAAATCTCATGCTGACCTGTAGCTGCCAGATAAGAAGGAGAAATGACTCCTCTGCTGCAAACATTTTTTAGGTGATACATTCTACAATAAAAGTTTTTCTCGTTGGTAGCAAGGGTTAAACGTTGAGGGCAACAGGTATAGGCAGACTTAGGTATGTGCTATGTTGGACTGTTTTGCAAGGTGCTGTAAGTGTTGGCTCGGTGTAATCTGATACCAGGGCAGGACAGGCTAACTTAATGAAGGAAAATAGACAGCAATGTAAAAGAACTGGAAATTCAAGTCTAGCTGACTAATACCAGCCGGCTCCAGAGGCTTTTGACTGTTCACGTTGGTGACAGCTGACAGCAAATGAGAGGCAAACAACAGAAACATTGCCTAATTTGCACTATATTCATATACAGACTCTTTAAAGACACGGCACAGGTAAGACCCTTTACATTTCTCAACCCGGCAGAGCTGCTGAATGCAGCCTTGAGCATACACATTATCAGCAGGAGGAAAGTACCAAAATAAAGCTTGAAGTCTGTGCGTGTTTGGAAGAGGGAACACTTCAGCAAGTTCTGTGTGGATTAGTTTGTGCCCCTTTCTAGTTGGTGCACATTAATTAAATGAATTTAAGGTTTCTGATAATGTTCAAATACTCAAATGTGGAAATGCAAATCACAGAGTATTTCTATGGCCACAACAGAGAGTGATTTTAAACTTACATGTTTTGTTCGTTGTGTTTGACAGTCCAGTTGGAAAAGCTTAAACATAAATTAATTGCAAAAGGAAAGCCACAGAATGCTAAAAATCCATGTTACAGGCATTGTAACAGGGATTTTTACTGAACTTGGACCTGTAGCATCTTCTGCAGAATGCTGAAAATGTCCTCTGGGAGTTTAACTCCCTGATCTAGAATTACTGATGCTTGGCTGGAAAAGGTTGCCTGGAATAAGAAGCTTTTGACTTAAACCTGATCTTCACTGGCCTTTTTTTTTTTCTTCCCCCAGTTTTTTTTTTTTTTTTCAATTTCCCCCTTTAATGTGTATATTTCGTGTGCATTTATATTCCAGTTTAAAATAAATAAATAAATAAACTCTAAATCTTTAACCTGCAGATTTTTCTTTACTAAACTTAACTTTTACCTGCAGGTAATTTAAAAATAATGACTGCGTTACTAATTTATAGGCAAAGTAATTTTTGGAGAACAGTTGACAGTTTTATATCAGTATTGGGTGCAAAGTGGCAACTGGTAATTTGTAAGGTTTGGCACGTAGCCAAAGCAGTTATATCTAGTTTCCCCTGATCTTTCTTCCACCCATTGCCATCGCTTCACTCTCTTGTGTGTATGTGTTAATCAAAAGAGCAAAATCTCTTGGGGTCAAGCAGTTTGTCCCCACTCCACCCTCTTTTACAAATTTCCTCATATCCTGTTTTAGCTGTCTTTGAGCTCAGCCCTTCAGCTGTCTCTGTGCTCAGACCCTTTCCCTTTGAAATCGGTGAGATTTGACTTACCTGCAGCTCTGTTATTATAGTTGCTTATAGGATCGTGGTCTTAATGCTTCTTAAAAGGTGCTGTTAAATGCCAGAAACCACTTGAGGGTGCCTTTTTAAAACATTTATTCTGTGTTACTGGAATAATTTGTTTGGTTTACAGAAATTTCTGAACTGGATTTGGGTTTTTATCAATTTTACAGTTTTCTCGGTATCTTTTTTAACCAGCTTTTTGAGATTTTGTGCAATATAAAAAATAGTAAGATATCATTGTCATTGATACTAATGTTATTTATTAATGCTGGGTATTTGCTTGTCTTATGACAACACAAAAAACCAGTCCTGTCTCTGCAAATTTACTATTGGATAAAATAGCATATCCTGAGTGTTGTAGGAGACAAAGTAATGAGAGATCTTTTGTTTTCCTCTCTCCGTAATTAGTATCACTTCCCGCTTGACAAGCTAGACTATGTGGACACTTTCAGTGTCATATCAAACTTGTAGCTTATCTATTCTGGTTTTGGGATGTTTAATATATTATTATTTTTCTGGTGGAGTATGTGTGAGTCCGGAAGTGAGCAGTTAAAAAGAAATTACAGCAAAGTCCTGCCTGTAGAGATGTGTGGTTGCTCTGCATTACTGGAGGTTTGTCTTGTCTTGTGACTGGTCTTTTCCATTCTCTTTAAAAGAAACCCTTATGTAATGAGACTGATTTGGTCTAACTACATCAAGCTGTTTTTAAAACAGTTTATAATTTTCCTAAGCTTTTGAGTTCTGTCATGTCTGTAGCAAGGAGTTTGAGCAAATACATCTAGGCTGGTGCATTTTTAATTGCTTTCCCCTTTCATCCTTTCAAAACTAGTTGTTTCTCAACTTAATTGAATGTTTCCTTGTTGTCATTTTATCAACTGAGAAATATGAGCACCTGATTTTTTTTTCCTTCTTTTTACCAGCAGCAATGGATTAACTAAAAAAGGCAGAATCAAAGGACAGACCACGTTAGTGATTCCCAAGAGTTTTGGACCAGCAAACCACATTCCCCAGTCTCTGCATTTACTGGAGATAGGCACGCACACATACTACTATGCAGTAGCAAGAAGAGGAGCAGGTCTTTGCTGTGAATGTTACTGCTTTAAGTTGGTCCTTGGATCCATACTGTACTGCTAAATAAGGCCACACTTTCGGAAATGTTCTTCGTAACAAAACCTGATGGTTATTAGGATAAGAGAACTTTAGACAGCCCATCACAGAGAAGTTCTTAGAAAGACTCGCAGTCACGCTGTCGGTATCCAAGAAGCTCAGCATGACAGTGTGCTTGTGGTCATTGTTTTTCAGGTGGTGAAGGCCTGATTTGCGCCTATGCTTTTCCCCTTTATGGCAACGACTATGCACTGATGTTATCTTTGCAAGACCCAGATGTCAGTGCTGCTGTGTCCCTCAGGCTGGTAAACTGACTGCTGAGTTCTTGAAGGCTTCGCAGACTGCGAGCTCTCTATGCACTGCCTGGGGGGGGCGGTGTCCAGTTAATCTCATTTGTTTGGCCTTCATGGGATGAGGGGAAGATCAAGCTAAATATTCTCCCAGCAGTGCTTAGATGGTGGAGGTGACTGAACTGGAAGCAGAGAAGGAACACTTCTGCATACTGTCTTGCCATGTAGGGATGTGGGAGGTTGTGGGGCTTTTGCTTCTTTGGTAGTCAAAATAGCAACACCAAAAGTAAAGTCAGTAGAAGGGCACACGTTTCATGTATTTATTTTGGTGTATACATATGAGTAAGTGCACATACACACACAAAAATGGGGATAAAGTGTGTTTATGTAACTGCATCTGATATGTGTATGCACGCATCCGTGCAGGCATGTAGAGTAGGTGCTATGCTGTGAAGCAACATTATGTGGCTTTTATCTAACTGTAGTTGAAGTAATGAAGCTTATCTGTGAGCTGAGGCTTTAGTAACCTAAATTCAGTCTGAAAAATTTAAAAGCCCTACGGATAGCCAAGGCTGCCAAGTCACAAAACCACTTCTGAAAATGAACCCTCATCTTCTCTTATATGTTTCTAACATGCCAAAAGTGCAGTTTAGGCAGCTGCAATTTGATGCAGTTTTGATCAGGGAGGCGGGAGGAGGGGGTCCAATCTCTGACATGATTTCGGGAGGAAGGGAGGGCTGGTGGCGTGATGTCCCATCTCCCTAACTTCCTCTTCTTGTACTGTGCACTCAGCCTATGGAAATGCAATTATTTTCTTCTCAGGGGGATGGGGAAGCATGGGAGGGGATTTAGATCCTTGTTTCCCCCTGGAGTGCCCTTGCTCCCTTGCTTTAGGGCAAGTTACAGCTAACTTTTTGAGTTGAGTTGGCTCTACTTCACAAGAGCAAGTGCTTTGTGGAGAGGTGACTAAAACCCACTGCGGCCTTTCTCTTGCTTGACCAGATTAGGAAGGCTCACTCTTTATTGTAGCAGATGTTCAAATACTTTCTTCAGAGTTCAAGAGCTTCAGTAGTAGAGTTGGGGAGAGCATTCCTCACTTTAGTATCTTTTAGCTTGCTATTTAGAACTAGCATTTTGGTGGTAGTTGGATCTTTTGTTGCTGTAGCATAACTCAGTTATTTACAGTGCTCTATATCTACACACCTGCAGTGGTTTGAGGCTACCTTTACTCGTTGAGCATGTTGTTGGGAAAGGGTACAGAGGGAAAAAAAGCCTCAAACATGCTGTAATTTTCTTCAGATTTCCCAGCAGCGCTCTGCCGTTTGCTGGGTTTGTGTACAACAGCTGTATTATATAATGTGCTAAATAAAAGGGACTTAAAAAGTATCAGGGAACATGGGAGATAGGAAGAGGAAGGTTTATGGGGGTGGAAGGAGTCTGTAAACAATGCTGGAGCTGTTACTGTTAATAGTCTGAAAAGGAATCTTGCCTCATATTAAACCTTCAGGCTAAAAGGTAGTTGCAAAAAAAAGAAAAGATAAAAATGTGATTTTTGGTTTTAGTTGCTTGTGTTTGTGCTTTCTGCTCTCTTTGGAGTAAATGTGTGCTTTTATGTGAGATTTAGGGAAGGGCGGTTCGTTTCACTTCTTTTGTATTGACTGAGTTGTGTGGCAATTCCTTTTTTTTTTTTTTTTTGTTATGCTTTTTTATATTTAACAGATGAACCCTCTTACTCTCTGTCCTCCTTGGATATGAACTGAGAGCCTGTGGTGACGTAGGCTGGTTTACAGCCTGGCTGCAAAACAGGGATTTATTGATACCGATGATTTCTTTGTCCTTAACGAAAGCTCAGCAAAGGTCACTCTGTTGACTTTTATTATGTCAGCTGCTTTTTTCGCAGTTTCCCCCAGGCAGCGTGGATGCTTTCAGAAGATTTCAGGCTGTTCCTTACATTGTTTCTTTACTTCCTTGGTGATACCACCTTACCATGTTGTTTTCCTATCTCCTTTAATTTGTGTGAGCAGTTGAACTACTGAGCCTTTAGAAACTTCTTGTGCCAAGTAACATATATTAACAAATTCTTACTTGTCATTTTGCTGACTACAGATGACCTGAGTCTAAGGATGTGGTTCAAACCCCCTGTTCTATGCAATTTCTCAATATTACTGACTAGGAGTAGTCAATCTGTGAAGAATGCCTCAGTAGACTGTAGCATTAGCATTTATGTTGAGTGTGGACCATACACGAAGATCATCATGGGTTTGGGATTTCTGCATTACAAGAACTGCAATGTCATTCAGCTTTCCCCCCCCTTTTTAAGAAAACCAGACTTTATGATGTATTACTTGTACTGTATCTTAAAAAGATGCAACTCCATAACCTCCATTGGTAGAAAGGGGTTAGAAACTTGAGTGAAATGGTGCAGTTACCATCCATGTGTTTGTGTGACCTCACCCGGAATGGATTTCAGTCCTTCAGTCCAGAATTTCCAGGTAATGTCTTTATTCTTCCCTTTGCTCTCACTAACTCTCGTCTTCCTCCCACATCCAAGATAGTGTGGAGAAGGGCGTTCAGCTTTGCATTTCTGTTACGCCACAGCTTTGACACTTCTAGGCTAGAGCTAATGGTGCAGACTGTCGTAGAAAATCAATGGGAAAATTTCAATCACAAGCCATTTGTCCCCATGCTAAGTGAGTTGAACTGTTTCAGCAGTAACTCGGGATTCAGATCCACATTTAAATCTTAAAGCAGCTACGCTGGTTTTTAATATCAAATGTACGAATGATCTTACTAATTTAACAAAAAAGGCAGTGCAGGATGATTGCAGTCGTCTTTAGTAACCCTAAACGGGACTGGATCCAGTAGCTTGCTGGAGGCATCTTTCAGCTCAGCTGGGTTGCTTTCAGTACCAAGACTTGAGACTTCTAAGTTCATAGCTGAGCTTCTTCAGCAAATTTTTGGGTTTGTGCCTGGCACTTTGATGCCTGCTACACCTGCTCTGGTGTGGTGCCACTGTGTTATTTCAGTGTTCTTCAGGAAGTTGAAGTAAAAACTCTGAATTTGTTACTTCCAAGTTGGTGCCTAATTGCAGTATTGCAACTTCACTGTTGGGACTAGCATTGGTTCTGGAAGTATTTCTTATGAGCTTTGTTGAACTGCCTCAATTGGGCTAGGATTAAGTGGAGGGTATATACGGCAAAGAGTGGTGTGGAAAAAAGTTGTGATGTCTCACTTGAAGGAGTTCTACAAGCTATCTTCTGGAATACCAGAGTAGCAGTGTGCTAAGGGTTAAATTGGCTGAATGTGCTTTTTGACAGATTGAGGGGGTTGTTTCTAGAAGTTGAAATCAGCAGAGGAGGGGAATTTCCAGGGGAATTGAAATAATTTATTTGTATGTTCTGTTTCAAGGTTTAAGCAAAATTAAGATGTTTATTTATATTGCTGCCTCTTAATATTGCTTTTTATAATATGTTTCTACAACAATTGAACAAAAATGAAAGCAAACCCTTACTTTGTAGTTCTGAAAATTTGATGTAAATTTTATGGTAATATATACTGGGTGCCCTTTCTCTTAGGACTATTTGTATGTAGCCAAGCTTATTGTGCATGTGAATACAATTTACACATTTTATGCTGTTTGCAAATAACTTATTTTCTGCTCACAGATGTATGTAAAATCAGGCAGAGAGATCAGTGGCATTATATAGCAAAAACAATAGTCATGTTTGTCTTAGCCTATAGACAGCAGGATCCTGTGATACTTGGAATAATGAGAGCACAGTTTATAAAAATAGATGTGGAGGAAAATATTGCTTGTTTAGGATTGTGCTAGCTTCTGTGAAAAGCTGCTCTTGTTTTCTATATGCTGGAGAGAGTGATATGGGTTAAAGGAAAGTACTTTTGCATTATTTTGCCATGGTGTTCTTGCCCCATAGATCATTTGCATACTGCTAAAGAAGTAATGAAAAATTTCCTGTAAATAATAATAATTTGAGTGCCTAACCTTTATAAGGTTAAATAGAAAAGCTCACTAAAATCTGTACACTCGACTTTGATCGTGGTGTTGTGGTTAGACATTTCTTTTCTTGTAAGAAAAGGATATAATTTATCTATGGATCCCTTGATGGATTTGGGGAAGGTATGTAGAGGGAAAGGAACAGTTTGATATATAGTCTTACATCACTGCATCACTGTGGGGCAAAATTAATGGAACAGGTTTTGAATGTCCATTTCTGCAATGGTATCAGATGATTAGGAATTTCATGTTCCCATAAAGTGTGACTGTTCTATGTATGGATCTGTTGTATGGATCCCTTTGTGATCAAATGTGTTATGCTGCTGCAGCCTCTTAAATTATATCAAATCATGATGATTAGTTTTACATCGAGGGTTTTGTTGGGTTTTTTGAAAGAAAAGGAAAGAAAAGATTTCTTCATGGCTTTTAATAAGTTTAATGTCACAGCTGTTGGATCTTACGCATTTAGTGTGCATCTTACTACTGTAGTATCTATTGTAAAATATTAATATTTTACAGAATAATGAATGACCTGGCACTAATGGAAGAATATGCCAGTTCCCAGTGCATACAGGGAACTTTTAAAATCTTAACAGTGGCATACCTGCAGTTTTCCTTATACTTCATGAGCTTACTAGGTAGCCTGTGTTTCCAACACTTCATTTATCCTGATTTTACATTGGCTCTGTTGTTACTGACCTTAGAAGGTTACTGGACCTTAAGAACTTGTACTCTTTGTTCATACATGTGGCTTCAATTAGTGTAACGGAGATGATTATAAGCCCTTGCTGTATTCCAGCTCTGATTCTCTCTGGACAATTAGCTTAACCCCCATTTTAAAGAAAGTCTCCATTTGGAAGCTGAGGACTTTTTCATATTTGCCCAGTGAACCTTCGGAGTGAAGTTACTCTTCATTGATTAGAAGGAGTGACTTAAAATATTACTATTTCATCTTATTGGGGGGTTACAATTTATTTCTAGGCAGTAACCGAAGCAGAAGTTGTACTTAAATAAATTTTCATCCCTGTATTCTCTTCCGAAAGAGCTAGTCTGTCCCTACTGACATAGATTGACCCACTTCAATCACTGTCTGTAGGAAGTACTAAACTATGTATTATATGGCTGGCATACAGGATGGTAGGAGTCTGAGATGGGACAAGTTGGTCTTAGTCCCACTGTGCTAGCATGTGTGTGTAACAACTTAATGGCATTCTTACCTTCTGAACAGCAAGGCCAAGTAATTACATTCAGGGAAGTTACCCAGGATTATATGGTTGCATGGAATCCTTTTAGTGTCGTGGCCCTGCTGAAGTATGGAGAAAACGTTGTTAACTATTTAAGTCATCCCACAAAATGGCAAGGGCTGAGGTTGAACAGTCATAGTTCCTAAAGCACATGCTTCTCTTTCACGCATGTAGCTCTCATTAATACAAATATTCTCTAGTTAAGGTTGTGGCTACTCGTATGAACCCTTTAACAGCTAATTAAAGCATGCTTTGGATGTTGGGGACGTTCTCCTGTTTGCATAATCTTGGATTTCCTTATTTCTTAGAAGAGTAGGATCTAATGTCTTACATGCTCAAATGCTCTGCCATCACTACTTAGGAATTGGGGAATACTACAATCTATATGGAAAAACCAGCTGTTACATTTCCTAAAGTGAGGGAGTGTGAGCCTGTGACATGATCCTCCCTAATTAAATTGGCATTGGGGAGAGGAAGATGCCCTTTTATTTTTTTAGTTTCAGCCTACTGCAAAAACAAGGCAAAGTTAAACGTCCTGTACAGAGGCAGATGTTAATTCTCACCAATGGCACTGATGTTGCCCAGAGGCTTTCCTGGGGGTCTCAGTCTGTGTGGGTACGTGTTAGACCTCTGTCCCTTATTTTTCTGTCACAGCAGCCCTTAATCAAAGGCGCCTTAAAGAATTTTGATCAAAATGCTAGGCACCACACATTTAGCTTTCTTTAAAACGTATGGATTTAAATTCCTAGGCACCAACATACTCCCTTAGGATTCTAGTTTTAGACACCCTGTTTTTGTTACTCTTTTGAAACCATACATTTTTCTATTAATGTGTGGGCCACCTTAGTCATATAAAAAATTATGTTTTGTGCTCGCCTTTTTCCCCAGAATTGATACAGCACACCTCTTTGTAAGCTCATATTAACCATCTTTACCCTTGGTGCTGATGAGTAAATGAAAACTAGGGAGCTGTAGGCACGCATCTCTACAGTGAAGCTGTTTACATTCCATAGTTTGGGATTTTTTTTTTCTTTGCTATTGTACTGTGCAGTTTTTTTGCCTGTTCTAATTTGCCATGACGTGGTCAGTGCTGTTTCCTTCCGGCTGCTTGCAAGCCTGTGGTAGAGATAAGGATACGTTTACAGTGCATTTTTAACAAGATGCTGAAGATCTGCTCTGTGTAGGAACTTGGGGACTCTCTGGATTGTACAAAGAATTTATTTGCTGGTTTTATCTGCATGACACTGTGGGAATCAAGACCTAGGGCATTTTACTTGCAAAATAACAACTTTGCTAAATTCGAACTGTGTGTGAAGAAGAAAGGTGATATACTTGAGAGATCCTACAGCTGAGTAGGTCAGTCTGGGTTTTGTATTTTTATTTTGAAGATACCTTAATGTTGAGAGCTACTAATGAATGTGAAAGCAGTGTATATTAATCAAATGAAAATGTGGATTTTCTCTTTGTTAACTTTTGTAACTTTTTCTTAGTCTTGTGCTTTTAATATGAAACACTTTGAAACTGATGTCTAACTTCATGAAACAGTTTTTTTTTTTTTTTAAGGGAATGAAAATTCCTAAGTATTAGTCGGTAAAAGTAACACCTCTGAAGTTACTAAGGTGTCTGACTTTCTTGGAGTTAGAACAGTTATAGTTGGGAGCAAGCTTTATCAAGACTACTACTATTTCACATAGCTAAAGCAATTATTTCTTAATTATAACTTTTTAATTTTTTCCCTCCACAGTGATAAAGGCTGTCAAAGTGTAAAGAACAACTCAGGAAAGTACTTCACTTGGTTTGTTTCCCTTTGAGAAGAGAAGAACCTGGAAACACTGATGATCTAAGAAATACAAGCACTGATACTTGAATCATTTTGTGATCCTGCCTTTCTGCCCGTCTGGACTTTGGTGACGCTCTCTGTTCTTTCACATTCAAGAAAGTTTTTCTTCATATGTGGAGCTGAGACCTGGGAATGCATTATTATGGCAGCAGTTGTACAGCAGAATGAGCTTGTGTTTGAATTCGCCAGCAACGTCATGGAGGATGAGCAGCAGGTATGGATGGTGTAAGAAACCATATTTGTACAAGTTAGTGTTAGGAATGTTACGAAAACATGAGAAAAAATGTAGTGTAAAAAACAAAAAAGCAAACATTAAGGTCATTACTGTTGCAGCAGATCTTTGTGCTCTTTCAAAAGCTTCCTGTTGCTTCCTGTAACTTACAAGGGCAGAAAAGAAATTGGTTGAAGCATTATAACTTTTGCAAAGAAGCATTATAAGTATTGCAGAGACATCCTCCTCAGAAAATGTTTTTCCTGTGTTGCTGATTTGTGCCAGTAGAATCCATTCACTTGTGATGCAGAATTTCCAAAATTCATGTATTTGACAGCGGTTTTAACTTTGCTAGTGTGCTAGGATAAAATTCTGAATAAAAATAACGGTTGTACTACAGATGACTGGAGGAGCAGTAGGTACTTGCTCATTGCTTTTCACATTGATTTCTAAGTTGTGTTACTGTATACCAACTATTCAGAAATAAACTTCAAAGTAATTTAAATTGGTTTCTTTCACACTGCAGGGAAAATAAGTCTGTTTCTATCAGAGGAGGCTCTCAGTTAGGTGTTGATTATCTAAACCACATACTGTGAGTCCTGAGGCTTCAATGAAAGATTCCTATTGTAAAACTCTGGCAGCTCCTTCATAGGTGGTGGTTAATAGTAGGGTTTGCATTTATTAACAAGAAATTACGTGTCTGGGTGCTGTGAAGAGGCAGTTCTTAAAAGGCTGAGAAGTGCCACGACAAACTGTTCCTCTTTTCATGAATGTGAAAAGTGTTTATCCTCCTCTCTTCTAAAGATAATTCTGGCTTTATTTCCTTGTCTCTGGGTTTTCTGTATGGCCTAATATCTGGCTGCGTCAGTGGCCTGTTTCGGCTGTCAGAGTCAAGCGATCATTTCAATGAATTAAATGTTGTCTATGTCTAAAGTGCTAACTCAGTTTTGGGTGGAACTTGTAATGTAACTTCCTTCCCTGTATTTTTCCAGAGCCTGTGGTGGCCTGGGGATTTAGATATGGGAATTGCACAAACATAGCTGAAAATGAGCCTTATTTATTACCTCTGTTGTTCGTTGCTGGCTTTATGAGCCAGTGGGAGAGTAGAGAATTGAGATAGGGAAGGCTACTTCAGTATGCTTTCTAGAAGAGGTAGTGCAAGCAAATGTGGTTTCGTTCAGTTTAGCTATGCATTCTGCCTCTTGCGATTTCTTCAAATGCTCACCTGAAAAACTTTAAAAATAAGAAAAAGCACTCAACAGGGCAGTAAAACCTTCCTAAAGAGAGCTTCTTCCAGCTCCAGAACAGACTCAACCTTGGCATTTATCTCATAACCTCAATAAGCCCTACTCCAGATGAAGCCTAAGGAAAGAAAGTGTCCTGTAGCATACCCTAAAGGTGTGGAATTCAAAGATGAGAAAGGCCAAAGAGAGAGGGTGCACAGAAGAAAGTCCATTGCTGCAAAGAGTTGGATGCAAGCTCCTCTTAAATCACTGGGCTGACTTTGTTGAGATACCAAAGATGCAGGTAGCCAGCTAGCTGGCTGCTCAAAAGTAGATCTTAAATACTCGGGAGTCCTGCGTAAGAAAATATCTGAGAAGCTGGAACAAGGCTTAGCTCAGAAAAGGATTTATAGTGCAACATTAACCCAAAAAGATTGCTTATTGCTTGTACCTCATTGTTCTGCCTCTTATAACATAGGAGCTGTTGCTACTCCTGAAGATTTTAAATTCTGGACAGATTAGTTGTATTTAGGGATGGATAACACCGTTTGTGTACTTGCAAAAATTTTAGCTCTGGAAGTGCTCTGTGATGGTCAAAAGCGTTTTTTGAACTTTATTAATATACAAAAGGGGACATATTTATACACAGGTGTTATTTAACTGATCTCTGGAAAATTATTTTTGCAATGCCCCCAAGAGCTGGCACTACAAGAATGTTGGTACTTTTCTTCTTGTCAAAGCTTTGCCTGGAGCCCTGTTGTGCTAAGAGATGTCAGCACATGGAACAGTTGCAGGGAGAGTTTTGGGGTCTAGATGGCAGTGACAGTCAGTATTTCAGGGAAGTCATAATTCTTGGCTCTTTTTTTTCTTTTTTTTTTTTTTAAGTCTTGGTTAAACAGCTGTAATTTATGAACACTCCATTTGCAAATGTAAGCATTCAGCCAGTGGCAGATGCCAATGGGAGGGACTCAATCACGTGGTTTCACGTGAACAGGAAATGCTCTCTCTTATCAGCTTTATCCTTTTCAACTTAGAAAATAGGAATTTTAAATTCTTTTTTCTTGGAGTGTTCATTTAACGCATTGTACATGTATGTTGAGGAAGAAATGGGGTGAAAATATTGTCATAATTTTGAGAAGGGAACAAGTGGCTTGCACTAGTGCTACGGATAACCTGACAGCTGTGTGTCAGGGGTCCTGGTTAAATAGATGGTTTGGTTTTTTTCCTGTCGCCTTTCTTTTTGAAGTGTAAAACTGGGCAGGAGCTCCTACAGGCTTTGGCTGAGTCAGCGCCACTGCCTAAAACTGCTTTTCTTCATGTCTGCAGCTTCTTCTCTCAATGTCTTTTAATTTAGCCCTTCATTAACTTACAGTTAACGTGATATTTGGTCAGGACATTCCTGTTTTAAAAAGCTGAATAAAAGCAGTCACAGAGGCTGGATCCGTACTAGGAGGGTTTAAATGGTGCCTGGGACATGCTGAATCATCACAGCGTTAGCTAGCAGGGTCCCCAGCATGACTGCTCTGTGCCAACAGGCACTCTCTCAAGTGGCTCTGAAGCATGTAGTAACCTGTGCCTGAAGACACTTTCTGTTTCTCTGAGGGATGTTTCTCTCATCCCTTCTGACAAAGAGGTGTCCAAGCCCTTAGATTGGTCTGTGACTTCTGCGCCATCTTCTCATGGCCTTGGTTTGCTCTTCCATGTTCCCTTGTGTTGCCATGGGCTTTCTGAAACATTAAGTCACCCGGTCAAGGCCAAGGTCTAAATTTTTTGGCTATTTCTGGCTCCTGCAGAAAGTGCTCCCTTATCTACTTGCAGTTTTCTGAAGACTTTAAGAAAATTATTGTGAGATGGGCAATGAGTGAATTGAGAGCAGCCCTACAGAGAAGGACTTGGGGGTGTTAGTGGATGAAAAACTGAGTATGAGCCAGCAGTGTGCGCTTAGAGCCAGAAAGCTCTAAGCATCCTGGGCTGCATCAAGGGAAGAGTGGCCAGCAGGTCAAGAGAGGTGATTTTTTTCCCTCTCTGCTCTGGTGAGACCCAACCCAGAGTACTGTGTTCAGCTCTGGGGCCCCATAAGACAGACATGAACTTGTTAGAGCAGGTCCAGAGGAGGGCCATGAAGATCATCAAGGGGGCTGGAGCACCTCCCTTATGAGGACAAGCTGAGAGAGTTGAGGTTATTCAGCCTGGAAAAGAGAAGGCTCTGGGGGGACCTTATTGCAGCCTTCCAGTACTTAAAATGACCTACAGGAAAGATGGGGAGGGACTCTTTTATCAGGGAGTGTAGTGATAGGATGAGGGGTAACAGTTTTAAACTGAAAGAGGGTGGATTTAGATTAGATATTAGGAATAAATTCTTTACTCTGTGGGTGGTGAGGCACTGGCACAAGTTACCCAGAGAAGTGGTGGATGTCCTCTCCCTTGAAGTGTTCAAGGCCAGGTTAGATGGGGCTATGAGCAATCTGGTCTAGTGGAAGGTGTCCCTGCCCATGGCAGTTGGGTTGGAGCTAGAAGATCTTTAAGGTCCCTTCCCAAACCATTCAATGATTTATCTGCTTTCACTATTACTCTCCGAAACTTGGTAATTTATCAGATGCTGGGCACAGGAATGCCTTTACAGTCAAAAGGCTGCTTCTGCTGTTGGCACAGGCAAGAGAACACCAAGGCCTCTTTTCTAGTCACCAAGATCACTTTGCCTAGTTTTGTTTAATTGTATTTAAAAAAAGAAATACATGACCAACTGTATTGCAAGTCTGAATTCTCTTGCTCTGTTATAAAACCAGGGTTTTTTCACTGCGTTTTCTTTCTCTCTTTTTTTTTTCCTGACATGTAGCTTTTTCCTGCTCCTATCTATTGCATGCCTTTCTTTCCACCAATCGTTCACTTGCATAAAATTTATTCCGCTCATTAGAAGCTAGTCACCACATTCCTGGGACAAGTTATCTTCCTTAGAGGACTTGTAGTATGAGAAGACAGTACCTCCAGAGCAGGAGAAATCCCCTTCCTATTTTCCATTTCCACAACCAGGATGGTGTTTTGATCTTCTCGCAGTTGGTGACTGCTGAAAATTCTCAGAGCAAAAAGAAACATCTTGTCAGCGTGTCAAACACCCAAGAAGGATTTGAGAGCAGGAAGGAAGATGCTGCCTTCAGCCCCCAGAGGAGAGCAAGGTTCAGTTTTCAGGGGGTCACGGAGCATGACTGATGCTTTCAGGAACCTGTTCACGGGCCCTTCCATGGACTTCAGCATCTGTCTGAAGCTTTACACTCCTCTGAATTGTCGGTCTATAGGACAGGTTTGTCAATAAAATACAGTGAGGAATTTGGTGTCTTAAAACTTGACAAGATTTCAGCAGTAGCTTAACTCCTTTATGTGTCCAGCAGACATGGGAGGTGCGTTGAAGTCAAGCCAAAGCTTTGGCAAAGCTGGGGTGTCACATTTTCACTATGTTTTGCATGAGAAAGGTGATTTCTTGAAAATCACTGCTGACACCTTAATTTGGGACTGTGTTGTAAATTTTTGGATACTTTGCAGTCTTCCTTTTTGTTAGTGCATGTAGAACCACCTTTGTATTAGAAATAAATTATTTTATGATCTTGCTATTAGAGAAGTAATTTAGTTTGTCTTAATTGACTCACTACCTTCTAGTCCTTAATTTAATGTTTTCTCTGTGTGTAATTCTCTACACTAGCATCAAAGGGAGCCACAGTAAACACAGGTTCTCCTGCAGTTCTAAACATGTACAAAGTTATTCCTTTGTCTTAAAAGAGATCTACAGAGAGCTTTATCTTGGCTCTCAGTCGGGACTCAGATGCTTTCGATGAAATTGGGAACATTATGTTAGTATGGAGGTGAGATTTTACCTCTCAACAGTCATATATACATCTGCATACATTAGCGGTAGCTTTTAAAACTGAATGAAATGCTTGTTAATGAAATGATAACCGACTGCAAATGTTGTACAAAAAAGTGATGATGGTTTCTACAAAAATGCATTTCAAATTAGATTTGTTTGCAGTTGCATAAATGCTTGTCTCTCTGAAAGCGTATTATGTATTTGTTCCAGCCTCTCCTTTTCAGAACCGTGGCAGGAAAGAAAATCCATGCATTGTACCTCCGCACGATATGAGTTGGAAGCAGGTGTAGCAATGGTTTTAAAATAAAGGCCACAGAAGTGATGTGTACTCTGACTCTTCCAGTTCAAAGCTGTGATTAATTTAAAGAAAACCATATCCTAAGTGCCTTACCATGAGTGAATGCTTTTCTGATCATCTCTTGTCTTTTGGAAGCATAATGTGTCAGCAAACTCTACGGATGGTCCGGCACTGAGTCCAAGGGATGAGGCATTCCCCTGCCAGGAGTGACAGACACAGTGACCATGTTGCAGTATGTGTATGATGGTTGTTTCTAGATGTGATCAAAATACAGTTTAGCCTTGCAGAGCAAATAACATCTGATCATACGTATCAAACCAACTGCTGCTGAAATGTGTGACAGCAGTACTGTTCAGTACCAGGGGAAACCTTTCAGTCTGCAGTGAAGTAATTTCAGTAACACATGAGTGCTTGGGCTTTTGTAATCAGGTTTCACAGCAGAGTAGGGTGTAATATAAATAGGGCTCTGAGAAACTTCGCTGAAAATGTGTGACAATCCGTTGGTTTTATCTGTGTTTCATTTATTATTCTGAAACAGTTTTGCATTACTTGTTCCCGCTGAAGAATAACAGCAGTGCTGGGAATGGTTTTGCCTCTCAAGGCCAAGTCAGTGACATGAGCATCAGTCATTAGAGAAGGACAGGGCTGAGCCAGAGTAATTTTTTTACCTAGAAGAAGCTAATGTGAGGCTTATCCTAAGCACAGGCAAATTGAAATGTTGCTGCAGATGCTGCAGCTATTGAGCTGGTACAACGGCAGAAGGAGGAGGGAGCACCTCGCTTCGAAGACATAGCAGGAAAGGCAGCTGGCCGTTTGCCAATGAGCAGGTAGCACATGGATGCCTACATCAGAAATGGACACCCCAATGCCACCATCCTTTTATAGTTAATGGAGAGGCGTAGACTTTCTAGGGCATGTTTCATCCTATTGTAGCACAGAAGCCTAAAACTGAGCCAGGAAATTGTGCCCTAGAAACACCCATTTCTCTCTGTTGGCTCTGAAGAAATGGCTCTAGGTTCCTAGCTCCAGTCCAAGTGCCTGCACCACAGCTGTCTGAAGTTAGGTGAGATGAACTTCACCCTTAGTGTCTATGAACTAGAGCAGGATGAGAATTCTGAAGTCTTCTTACTTGTATCTTCCCGGCCTAAAATCCACAGTTTTTACCTGCTCAATAGAATACTGAACAGTTACTTGCAAAGCATGTCCTCTTCTTGCTTGCAGGTGACGGGAGCCTGAGTGGAGTGTTGTATGTAATCCTTTTTTTAATTTTTTTTTTTTTTGTTAGTGGGTGTACAATATATGTAAGTTACATCCCAAAAGTTTTATACTGTGGCATATTACTGAAATTGAGGTATTTAAACTATTTTTAGAGCATGAATGTGATGAGGCTGTAATGGACCATCTTCCTTCTAGTGTATGGAACATACTGTTGAAAATAAAACCTTTTTTAATGCATACAGTATTTTATTTTTCTTCTCTTCTTACAGTGCTTTATCTTTTTTATTGATGTGGCTTTTATTTAACCAAATCTATTTGTTTAGTCATGCCTGGAAGCAAGTATGATCAGGAATGTTGGGATCAGTAAATGAACAGCACGCATAATGTGAACATGATTCTTAGTGAGGAACAGCAAGGACATTTTGGCGACCAATGATTCTTGGTTTCTCAGCCCCAGCAAGATGCAGCCTTGGATAGAGGGGGTCACAAAGGTGTAGGGTAGGAGCTGTCCCATTGCTCGATTCTATATATGCCGATCATTTGGCAATGTGATTGCACAAGAAGGCTTTAACTGGTCTGACCTTTGTTCATTTTTATTGATCTCCTACCATGTTATTGTATTTTGAAGCTTATGTTTGGTAGAGTAGGTAGGCTATTAGTTGGTTTTTTTGCTTTTGGTTTTCTTGGGGTTTTTTGTTTATCAGACTGTCTGTGATAAAAGCCCACAGAAATACTAGTTTTGTTTCTTAATTCTACCTATTTTGCTGATTGCCCTTTACCACAGTTGTTGTTGAGACTTGTTTTACAAAACACAGAGCAATTTCAAGTGGTAATTACAGCCTTCTAAAATTTCAAATTGCACTTTCTACTTTCATTACCTGCTTTCCCAGCTCTTTCTTAGGAGAAACTTACTCTCATAGCCATTGTCTCTGTTGAGGCAGTAGCTCTGATACCATTTTCTGTTGGTAGCAGCGTACGCAGCTGCAAGACTGAGAGACATGAGCAATCCCTAAGCAAGCTCATAATCATATGGTTGCTTTCTTTTCTTGTGTGGTTAAATAAAAAACCTGCTTGATCTGTGCATATCTGTGCTTTTCTGAGGAGGGTGAGACCAAATGTACGTATATTGGTTTTCTCAGAAACATGTTTTAGGAACTTTTTGGTTTGTTTTTGTGTTTTTAAGTTTGCCGCATTCATAATATGATTTATTTGTATAGTGAGAGAACCTTAGATTTACACTAGACTTGCTTTGAGCCTGCTCTGCTATCATCAGCTATGACTTTCTTCCTCCAAATGACATTTAAAAAGACTCATTTTGGAAAATACTGTGTCTGTAGTAAATGGTATTTTCTGAAAACCTCTTCTCTTGAATGGTTGCCTTTTTAGAGAGCGTGCATCTTCTTGTTACTGGTTAGCTTGATTTCTATTTTTCCATCTGCCTCTTTTCTTCTGTAACTAATGCAAATTAACTGTGGAGACAGAAGGATGATGTCTGAAAGCAGACTTAGGAAGGAAAGCAGCAGGGGGAAGTAATGTCAAGTGACTAAAGCCATAAGACATAGAGAGGGAAAGTATTACGACATGTATACCAAGCACTCCCAGTTATACTCCTTGCTCTTGTAGCAAGTATCCCCTAAAATAGTGATCTTCAACTAGAGTCTCATGAGAAACTTGGTGCTTGTGAGAGTTTTGTCCAGTCCTACAGCCACAGGACTCCTCCAGCCCTAGCTTGATGGGAAGAGCAAAAGATTAAGGTGCTTGCAGCAAGTCGCTTGCCCAGTAGTATTTCTGGCAAAGTTCAAAATTTACTATTCTGTGCAATCCTGTATTGTCAGCTTTTATGCTGCAAAATAATGTTGTGGGAGTCTGGTATTACCTACTGGAGTAAAATATTGGATGCTACAGTGATATTCAGCCTCTGGCCCATAGTGAGACACTGCTTGGTTTTATGTGCTAAAAATCATGTCGTTCTTTGGTACTCCCCCCTGATGGTCTAATACTCAAGTGATGTAATGTAGTTCTGTTGAAGTATGAATCAGTAAGTGGTTAGATTGGAGGTAGTCCAACTACCGTTATTTTAATTTTCTTTTTTCCACTCCCCAGCTTGGTGATCCATCTATTTTCCCTGCAGTCATCGTGGAGCATGTTCCTAGCGCAGACCTCCTACATAACTACTCTGGCTTAACCTGCGTGGATGAACCTAGTGACATGATCACTGAGAACTCTCTGGATGTCGCAGAAGAGCAGATCATAGAAGATGATGATATCACCCTCACAGGTTGGCAATAAAAACATTTCTATGTTGTGTTTTTGCACCAAGATGGTTGTGGCTAATGGTGGAAAAAAGCTTAATGACAGAAAAATAACAGGAAGCAAAATTATAGTAGTATTGTTAATAATACTATTAGTATTGTAGTAATATTGCTGTTAATTCTGTACAAGACAGAGAAAATGGCATTAATACTGGTGGCAGGTGGCTTGCAATCCCAGCTGCATAGCTGGGATAATGGTGAAGAGTGTCATCCATCAACAGAGATTAAGTCTGCTCAGAGTACCAAGATTTTTCCTTGCTCTTCATAGGATTTGTTTGCTCTTAGCGATTGGTACGTACCTAAGTAAACGTACGTAGCAGCAAGCAGGAATATACAGGTTCAGTAGATACACTACTTTTAGCTTCCTGAGGGCATACAATTAGCCACAAAATGTGTACGTTAGCCTGACTTACTGGTGTGAGTGTGCTCAGCGTAGTATTAATGTTGGATCTCTAATAATGATTAATGCCTGAAATACAGACATTCTGTGTAAATTCTGTTAGAAAAGGTAGCTCAAAGAGAAAACAAATCTCAAGAGGAAAGCTCAAAGATGCATCACATTTATTTAAAAAACAGCCCCTCACTGAATGCTTGTATTTGAAGCATTTTTTCAGAACAGCTCTGAAAGGTGGAGTAGATGCTTCACAGAGAGAAGGGGATCTGGTTTTGTGTCTTCTTTCAGCCATTAGGCTCTGCACCTGGACTGTCTCCAGGACTGGAGACAGCTTGCTGTTTTCAATCATGCTTATGATATTATTTCCAAAGGCATACTCTGATACAATCTTTTACCACCAAAAGCAAAACAAAAACTCAACAGAACTTGACATGAGGAACAGTTTGCAGAGTAATTTGACATGAGCCATTGTCAGTAAATGGTTTTATCTGATAAAAATGGCTTTTTTATTTAGTAGTGAATTATCTGTGAACAGACTGACCGTACAAGTAAGTTAGCTGATTATTCAAGAAGTTTTTACATACTTAAACGTTATTTCAAGTTGAGACCTCCTGCCAACTATTCACTTGCTGTTCATATTAATTATTCACACTGCAACTGGCATTTCCTCAGTGTGTTACTTAAGCACCACATAATGCAGCTGTGTGAATTTTTTATATGGGATCGTTTTTATGACTCCACATTCACAGTAATATATTGTGTGTGAATTTTTACTTGCATGAGTAATTGCGAAACTCCACTTTTGTGAAAGGTCTTGTTAACGTTGGGGGTTTTTTTTGTCGCTGGTCACATGAGAAGGGTTTGCAAACTGCTGCCAGAGACTGAAAATATGTAATCCTTGTAGCCGATGTGTCCAAGGGTTTCTGGGATACTTTGGAGGCAGACAAGTACGGTATTGTTCCCATCATCCATTGTAGTTCAAGCAATCTGGTTTTCTTTAAAGGCAAAGTCCTTAGAAAACCAGAGCTGCCACTTTGCAGAGGTTATTGTTGTGAAGAAGATGTTAACTAATTATCTCTTTGACACTCCATCCCACTAGCTACTGTGCGTGGTGCGGGTTTCCTTGGAAAGGAAAGTGGATGAGCACAGGCTGGGTAGGGCCCAGCTCCACTGCTGAAAGCTGCTGCTCAGGATGCAGGGCAGGTAGCACTGGCAGCTCAGCCCTGGGTTTCTGGCAGCAAGCTCTCCAGCCTGACTCAAGTGGGGCAGAATTCGGTGGCCCAGGGGTGTGAAGACAGCCCAGAGGAGGTGAGGAGAGGAGCCCCCAGTCACCTCCCTGCCCACTGCAGGCAAGTATCAGCTGTGGCTGCAGCTGCCCACTTGAACTGCAAGGCTGCCGTGGAAGAGACGTGGTCCAAGCACGGCTTGCTGTAGGCTGCCTCTGAAACGGGGCTAATTGTAACTGAAATTTCCCACCTACTCTCTTTTGCAGCTGCTTTTCTGTTTTTCTCCCTTCTTTGAAGTTCCCTTCTTGATTTTTTTCATGGGCCATGTTTGGTCTCAACAGTGAAATGTGGTGTTTTGCTCTTTGAAGCTTGTACAAGTCTTTTCAGTCTCTTCCATGTTATGCCTTTGGGAGAGGAACAGACATTACAAAGACTGTAATAATTCCACATGAAAATATTCATAAGACTGAAGTTCACAGCAAAACGAAACTGAAACCACCATCATTTGTGACAAAACATTGCTGAGAAATGACTGCTTAATAATTTTAAATATTTTTCTTAATATTTTTCTTAATATTTTTCTTATTTTAAAAATTAAAGTTACCAGTTTTTCAATACTGTTTTATGACTCTTACATTAAGCTTCTCTCCTCTTCTAAACTAACAGAAATTAGTGGTAGGTCTCCTGAAACTGAAGCAATTAGTTTTTAGGGATCTGTCTGCAGAATGACGGACACTGGTAGGCTTTTCCGTCTATAGGATGTAGCTTCAGCCTTTCAAAGCCACAGCTATGGCACATCGGTGATTACCTGTAGTATAAATTATAACGTGCAGAAAACTGTGAGAACAGCATCTGTTTCATGTGAAACCCTGCTGAAAGATGGCTAACAACCAGCTTTGAGTTACGTTAACTCTCATGCTGTAATTTTTTTATAATGAATAGATAGACCTGCCTCTTTCAAAGCACTTTTCCCTGGAAAAGCTGCAATGGCAATACATATGGTCTGTTTGTTGCCAGTATGGGATTTTAAATGATTAACCATCATGTAGTAAAGGGTGATTAACAAAATAAATTTGAGCATTTGGCTCTGAATAAAGTTTTATCTCTAAAGGGAATATTGAATTGGGGGGGGGAGTGTTGTTTTTTTTTTCCCTGTGAAAAATACAGGTCATACTGTTTTGTGCAGAATAAATTTTAGGTCAACCTGTCAGATGGTACAATTTACTGCACTTTATGTACCTTATTAATGTGATTAATTATGGTTATAAGATGCATAGGAAGGAGGAACTAATTAGATTATGTAACTTCCTGAAAACATTAAACATTTTTTTATTATTGTTAGTAATTTTTTTTTTTAACTTTGCCATGTCTGGCCAGCTTAATTTAGAAAAACAGCAGTTAATCAAACTGCCATTTTGTGGTTCACCTGTTCTGGTGTTGTTTTCATGGGATCAGGAAAGCAGCTGCACTGAGCTTGGGCGGAATGAGAGAGGAAGGACAGAAAATCACCACTTAGATGACCTGTGCTCTAGTCTGAATAGGGAGCATGGAAGTGTGCATTTTCATGGATCGATAACGCTGCTTAATAACCAGTTCAGAATTATTTTACAGCATTTTGAAGTTCAGTAGTACTTGGCTTGTACATATGGTGAAGATGTAGCATTAGTGGCACAAGCCAAGCTGGTCAGGTAGGAGAATGAAGGCAAAGAGAGGTTAGGTGCTGCGGTCCTGCACAAACCCAGCATCTTCAGTGATGGTTTATGGTGCTACAAAGGAGTGGTTAGGTGGAAACTGAACTTCATAGTATTAATCTGTAAGAATTTTGAATTGAGGAGATGCCAGTCGTAAAAAAAAAAAAAAACCCTCAAAAACAACCAACCAAACAAAAAAACCCAACCAGTACGGTTTCATTTACTTTGTGAAGAAATTATTGGCTGCTGCACATAGCATCTGATTAAAAACAATGAAGGGTTTTTGCATAGCTCCCCAATGAGATAATTTTCTTTACAAATTGTAAAGCCTTATTTAAAAAAGAATATGAGTAGTGATGTGTAGGTCTCCTGAAATACCTGTGTTCTTAATCTCGTATTTCCAGCTCAGAGCAGATTCTAAAAAGCAACTGCTTAAATTTATCAACCAGCTATTCTGCAGAAGGAGGCTCTGTCCATGTTTAACGTATCTCTTTCTACTTTTAGCAACTTTAGGTTTCTTCTGACATTATTTTGAGGTTCTGCGGTCCCTGGTTTTGTCTATAGTAAAACTAGCAGTGAATTTGAACACAGCAGTGACTCTCCCAGCCCTTATCTTGCCTGGACAAGGGCCTCTGTTGTCTGCTCTCCAGAGCTGCTGGCCACCTGGGAAGCAGAAGGAGCGGTGTAAAGCCTTCAGAAAAGACCCTTGAGACAGCAGGACTTTGGACTGAGGCAGGGAGCTTCCAGTGTGAGGCATAGTTTCTTTTTCCACCAGATGAGAAGAGCAGAAAGCTGTGTTTGGGCAAGCCTTGTGCTAACGGCAAGCGCTGATTCACAGCGATCCTGCATTCACAGTAACTGAGCTGTAACTGGAGTGCAGATACATTGGTGGCTTGCTCAGATAAACAAGAACTTGTAGAGTACCCTGGGAAAAAAAGAAATGAAGTTACTTTTGGGTGTGGTTTTCCCTTCCTTTTCTCCACACCACCCACCTTTTTTCTCCCCCCACTTTTTTCTCCCTCCCTTTTTTCCTTTTTTCTTCCCCTTATATTTTCCTTTTTCTTTTCCCTCTCTTTTCCTTCCCTTTTTTCCTTCCCCCTCTTTTTTCCTTTTTCTTTGTTTTTTTTAAAGTTTCTACCTATTTAAAATAACATTTGAAATCTGATGCTTCTAAGAAATTACCTTCCCCACCACCATTCTTTCAGCTCTGACTTTGCCAAAGTGTAACAAATAAGCTATTTCATCCCAATTCTTCTTAAACTTGTGACTGTATCATAACTGCCAGTGACTGGAATATCTTTTCTGCAACATTAAAAGAAAAACTAAGATAACAGACACCAACTTTTCTGGGGTAGTTGAGTCATTTATCTCTGAGCACTTGAGACAAAGTTGAGTGATGCAAGTTAGCATCTTGCTACTAGTAGGACAGAGCGAGCGGTGGTGCTCTATCTCCTCTGTGTGGTGCCCCACACCTTGTTTGTTAGCTCTTGAGTTCTTGCAATTCAACTTGCTAACTCAGCAATACCCCAGAAACTTATTTTCAGCCATTTTATAAAACTGAATTGTCTCACTACATGATCAAAAAAGCATAAAGCCTGGCTTGTGTAAAGTGACAGGAGTTTGGATCTTAAACCAGGGGCAGAGACGGGAGGAAGAACCCCAGCCCTTGTTTTTTCAGCAACGGGGAAATACTAGATTGGCTCAAACCACCTTGTGAAGTCATCTTCTAAGAAGAGGCTTGAAGAGTGTTAACAAGGACATTAATGTGGTTAAGAAACTTATTTTTGCCATTCTATGTCTGTAGATAGATTGATAGTTGGCACTCCTCATGTTTTTAGAGAGGATCGAATGATATTAATTTCTATGTTTATGTTATTTATATGACTATTGTAAGTTCCTTTCATTAGTCTTGTATATGGATGGTGGACTTCTAGCCATACAATGAGAGAGCGATGTAAAGCTGGCGACATCTGCCTCGCCTGCTGTTACTCAGAGTGAAGAATTGACTCAGCTCCGTCACCTCAGTTCCTGAAAGCAAGTGGGCGGGTTTGCTTCCTCTTCCCTGCCTGCAGCGCTGCTAACTATGGGGTACCACTTCTGGCTTTTAAATTGTTTGTGGCAATGTAAACCAACTCTGCCCTATGGCTTTGGCTGAACTGCATCATGGCAAGTTGCCTTCCTGTCCATTCAGTGTCAGAACAGATGGCAGCTGCTTTGGCAGTGCTGTGTGCCTATATTTAGGGCGACATTCTTACTGTGGTCTTCTTTATGCTGGTAGATGGTATGGAAGGTTCCTATCCAGATAAAACTTAGAACCTGAAGTGGTCAGGTCAGCACTGCGGGGCCAAGTGTGAGCGTGCCTGCAGACAGCGTGGACTGTGCTTGGTTTCAGTCTCCTTCTTAGCTGGCCAGGCATTCCCTAGGGATGCCGTTTGGCTCTTGGGGCTGAGCCTCTGTGGCTGAGCTCCTGCACCTGCAAACTGCATGACAGAGTCAAGTGGTTTGCTGCTCCATCTTGCTTTATGGCTTCCCAAGCCAGGGCCTTAGTCCATACTTGCAACCTCCCCTTTTCTCTTCATGCTGTCCTCCTCCCCAGCTCTGTGTTTCTTATTTCTTAAGCCTGTTTGGAGATTTCAGCTAGAAGGTACAGATCCTTAACTGTCTGAATGTCTGTGCAAGACGTGGTGTGGATGAGGTCCTGTAGACAACGAGGTGAAATGCTGTGTGGGTCAGGGGTTCCCAACACCTGTCTGCTTTATTCTGTCTTAGCCTGAGCTTCTGATGCTTGGGGCATGGTGGGACTAAGGTAGAGAAAAAATCCGGAAGGTAAGGAGGCTTCTCCTGAGCTCCCTGTGCTGCCTGTAAATCACAGCTGGGAGCAGGAGGTAGGGCTCATGCATGAAAGTCTGCATTCATCTTCACCCTCTCCTAACGATATGATTGCTGAAGCTGTAAACATTTGGGGTGAAAGTGTTTGAGGTTTTTTTGTTGGTGGTGGTTGGTTTTTTAATTGTGTAATTGTTCAGTGCTAGTGAGCTGGGTCATTTGTTGTTACTGTGATATTTTGGGATTTATTTTTTTTAAGTATTGAAATTCTGGCATAAACCTGTTGCTTTTATGTGAAGAAGAAATGTTCCAAGGTCGTTGCATTGTGTTTTATGGTGCATTTTTGCCTTCTTTGTCAGTCAGTCTGTCTCCTTTCCTTTTTTCTTTTTCCGGTTTTTTTTTTTTCCTTTGTGACTGCCCCACCCAAAATTCTTCAGAGCTGAACAGGGAGTTGTGAAGCTGACTCATGTTCAGACTGAGAAAGTCACTGAGGTTGATTGGTGTCCTGGGGAGGGTAATACTAATGTGGCCTTTTGTATCGCTTTGATAGATGCAAGTGAATTCCCCAACGTAGCTTCAGATTTGTGTCAAAGGATAAGAAAGCCTGGCCTGTGCATTTCTATCCAAGAAAGAATAATTGCTAAAAGCATGTGTTATATAGTTCTAATGGTTTATGGTACCAGGTACTGCAACTAATATCTAACTTGTTTGTCATGCTACAATTATTTTGAAAAAAAAAAATTTCTGGCAAGGTACTCCTCCAGACAAAACAATGTTATCTTCTCGGACAGCTGTTATTTTCCTAAATGATATTTTACTGGATTTTTTTGGTGCATAGCTTCAGATTGCCTTAATTATAAATTAATGCTGAAGAGCTTTGGGTTTGTCTTAAGAGCTTTGGATTTTGATAAGGGACTGTCTAGTAGTCAAAATTTTTGAAAAATCTGCCAGCCCTCTGTATTGCATTTTGTGTCTTCTGTTTGCTTTCCCATAGCCTGACCTGTATCTCCACAGATTTGAATGGTTTAGGATTTAGGATCTACAGATTTAGGTTTAGGATCTACACCTTTAGATCATATGCTTTCCAATAGAAGTTGTGGAATATTTTATTGTCTGTTGTCCAGGCTAAATGACAGGATATTTTTGGTGAGCATCTCTTAATTATGGAATTCACTTCCTTTGGACCACCAAAAGAAGAAATTAGCAATTTGGAGTTAAAGAATACTGTCTGGAATATTGTTTGTGGTAGCAATATGTCTTAGCATTCATGAGTGTTGTGTTTTACTACATGTTCTTGATCAGCAAAGATAGGGGTTAGAAAGATGAGGCAGAAATAAAGGGTTTGTGTTGGTTTTGTTGGTTTTTTTCCTAATATGTACAATCTGAAAAACTGAGTGTATTAAATAAATTAAATGATTGCAGGGTGCATTTTCTCCTCAGCTAACCTGTTACTACTCATCTAGTAGAAGACCATGTTTAACACTTTTTTTTTCTCTAGAAATGACATAGGAATAAATATTATGTGAAGCTTTAAGTCCAGTTTATAAGCTGTTAAGAATTTTTCTCGCTTGCTTTTAGTTGAAGCATCTTGTCATACTGGAGATGAAACAATGGAAACAATCGAGGCTGCTGAAGCACTTCTCAATATGGACTCCCCTGGTCCTATGCTGGATGAAAAAAGAATAAGTGAGTTTTTTGTGAAAGCAAATCCGGTCTGTATTTGCCTTATTTGTGAAAGAAGGAAGGATTCAGTGTAGCGTAGTTGCATGGAATTGGTAAGACTATTTTGCTTCCAGGTTGCCTTTACATACATAGTTTGGATATCAGAAATCCAGTGCTGTGTGCAGTAAAGGGTTTGGTTGCCATGCCAGAGTTGAAAAGGTAAGGGAAGAATCAAAAATTGCAGAAGGAAGGTGTGAATGAAGTTGGATGGTTTAGATTGCAGTCGTCTTGTTTGGCTTATAGAGGATTAGTCTGTTTTATGTTGCCAAGATAAAAGAAGATATACTTACATCTGCAGATTGCCTTAAATATGAATACAAATGTGTGATCAACAAATAATTGTGCTTTTTGGGGGAGTGGGTTATATCATTAGGTTGTTCTATTTTAGTACTACTTCTGCTTCTGTCAAATGTTATCGGCCCATATATTCCACTATGAACTAGTCTTCTCTCCCATGAAGGCCTTAAGTGTCATAGTTTTATTCTATGTTTAAATTTTTGCTGTAAAAAAAACAAAACCAAAAACATTTAAAAGTCTTCATGGCTGTGTGAAAATATTCCTATTGTCCCCTTCCCTTAAGCAACTATGTTTGGTGCAACTGAAGATGATGATATAGTGGCGCCTATTACACACGTGTCCGTCACACTTGATGGGATCCCTGAGGTGGTGGAAGTTCACCAAGCCCCAGACCCTTATGCTGAATCACCTGAGACTCCAGAATTTGAACAACCAAAGAAGAAGAAAGGTAAGATGCTACTGGAGAACAGTGGCGTGGAGTAGAAGAGCAGTGTGTGGCATGCTTGCCTCCTCTCTGGGTGTCTGGAACCATTCAGGATGTCAGGTCAAAATGACTGGGTGGGCTCAGCTAGAAATAGAGACAAAGCATCGTCTTACTTGGTAGTGTGAGCACAGATACTGGTGCTTAGATATAAATAATGTTGGAGAGGTAGCAATGAGAGCTTATCCCACAGGAAACATGAATCTCTACTTGTTCCTATTTGCAGTTTCTTCTTCAGAGCAGGATTGCAATATAAGCTATAGAGTTACTGTGAATCCTGAAGTACTTTAATTAGCTCTTATTTAGCTTCAACTAAAGATACTTGATCTGTTCAGAAATTGGGATGAGAATGAGAGGGTGTTTTTTAGTTTTATTTAAATATGAATGGTTTATATTTTTTTAAATAGCTGCATTAGCGTTAGTCCCACTTACAGTAGATAACATTTACATGATGTCCACTGAGTGATGTTCCATTAAGGTCAGCGCTGTGCCATATAGTAATGAAATGGTGTTAGGCAGACCTTCCACTCCTGTTTTCCCACCCTGCATCAGTGTGGGCCCCATCAGAGGTCCTGAAGCTGATGTCTGTAGTGGAAGAGGGACATGCAGTGCAGGCAGATGTAAGGTGCTGTTGCAATAAATTTAAAAAAAAAAAAAAAAGGAAAACCAAGAGAGTTATGTTTCTGGAACTAATCCTAGGGCTGAATCAGAGCATTAAGTCTTTGATAGGTTCCCCTGTGAAATAAAAGCCTTCCAGAACAGGGCTCCTGCTACCCAGCTGTATTCCTGCTGAATGAGGCTGCATTTTTTTGCTGCTACTTTTGCTGCTACTTCCAAATGTTGGAAGTTGTTATCTGTGAGAGAGACAATATTGGCCTGTGGAGACCTTGGGGAAGCCTCCTGAGCCCCATGTGTGTCACAAGGTCTGGTAGGGATGGGTGTGGGTCGGGAAGTCTCTGATTCCCGTAAGAAAGCTGAACTGAAACTGCTGTGGAGGAGAGCTTTACCAGCAGCTGCCCTGAGGGTGCTGCTGGGGAAACTACCATCCTGTGCGCACTACTGTGAGATAACCGACTGTGAGAGGATTTTAAACTGTTTTGGTTTTGTTCTGTTCTTGTATTCTTCTTTTTAATGTTGGCTGCTATGTGGGTCAAAACAAGGAGCCACTATCTGCCAGACATTTAACCTCTTTGGCTTGATGCTTTCATACCCTCTTTCGTGTGTGCTTCTGCTTACTCCTACTCCTTCCTCCTGCCTAGCCGTAGGTTAGAAAACCATTTGCTTCACAGCAAATGTGTGTGCTTGTTCTTGACAGTTACATCTGATAGAAAAAAATACTAGAAAAAATGCTTAGTGTTGCACTAATCGGTGATTTTCCACAATGTTGAGACTTTATGAAGTAGATGGTACGGTCTGCGTGATATTGAAGTGTTACTCCAAAATGTCCAGGGATTTGCAAGGCGTTGGTATACAACACTTGCTGCAAAATGTTATTAATTTTGTAGTGGACTTTAGGATGATGTGCAGGGTGGGCGGGTTGGGGGGTTTTTAAAAGTGTTTCCCTTCATTTGGTCAGTTTTGTGTCATGACAAAGGACCATGGTCATTTTGCTCTATCCATACCACTCATGATTTATTAGACTTCTAGCATATACAGAGTTGCATTGTGTGGAGCATTGCCAGTTAACTGAGCCAGAATGGCACTGCCAAGTAGATCTCCTCCAAGAAAATGTTCTCCAGAAGTGATGGTGTGATTTCACTTTCTTTCCCTGTGGGCCTTATTGCTGCAGCCGGAGAGCTTCACCCACCCATCTGCTCAACTCCAAACCAGGGTTCAGCATGATGTTTGTACTCATGAACATCTGAGCACTGAGCTGCTGAACTACGGATCAGAAAGACAGGAAAAACAAAGGGATGTCAGAGAAGGAAACCTGGAAATTTGCTATACTGATACCTTCATTTTTGCTGTGGAAGGTATCGGCAGTAGGTGGTAACATAAGTTATATATACATTTGGATATATACTGTTTATTACAGTTTTATGTACATTGTATTTTTTAAACAAAAACCACTGAAATCAGTGCAAGAAAATGTATTGAACTTTTCCTGGTGCGCTATAAAGTATTTTCTCAGGATGATCATCTCACTGTCTAAATATCACATTAATTTGTAGTGTGAATTTCTAACCTGAAGTGTTTTTGCAACCATGGAAACAGGAAAGTGGAAATACCAATTACAAATTCAATTAGCTATACAAAATTATGGTAGCCTCACATAAAGCTTAGCTCTTGTACATTCTTCATCCTTCCTCTTTGTAAAATTCTCTCCTAAAAAGGAATTTAGAGATGTACTCTGAAAGGTAACAAATTCATGCTCTATTGAACCAAGGGAGGAAGCGTGCTAATGCTTAAGTGTGCTTTCAGAAAATACCTTGTTTTAAACCAAAGAAAACATATCTTGTGTGTCTCTGCTAACTGTGTTTTTGATGCTGTCAGTCAGTCCCTGGAGATTATACTTCACAGTGTGACAGTCTAAAACCATTGTCTTAAGTATCTCTAGCCCAGATACAGAACATTAACATAAATACCTTTCTGTAAACAAGTTTCATGTTGTGTTCATGGATGTGTTTCCGGTAGACTATTGTCAAATAGGATGTCCGGAAGAAGTCTAGGCTGAAGTAAGAGAGCCTGGAATTGCTGTAGCGGTAGTATACATATTTAGTAGCCTTGGTTACCCCTAATCAGAAGTGCATAAATTATATGTGATAGGTACTTAGGTTTCCTGAAGTTGACCAGCAGTTGGTCATTCATGACCTAATTGAGCCCTGATCCACTTAATTTTCTTTTAAGACCTGATCTCATTTGGACACAAGGTAATTAATGACGTCAAAATAACACTCCCCACTCCTTAATGGTGCACATTCATACCTGTACAAGAGGGGAAACAAGGTGAGCACCCAGCAGAATATTCCCATGACACAACTTTAAGGGAGAAAAGCACTTAGCCAAAGCTACCCTGAAGGGCTTCTTGTGCATTAGAAGGTGATCTGTTCAAGAGTGACTTCATCTAGACATCTTAGGGAAAACAGACATTTCTGCAACCAATAATGATGAGTGGAACAAAGATGCCGAAAATGTACTCCAGCAGTTCTTCATCCTTTCCTATGATGATAAATGAAAAAAGCAATATTGTAGCATTTCCTCTCTTTCATCTTCATTCAAATCAAGGAAGACATTACTGGCCAAGAACGATGGCTGAGCTTTGTGTCTTATCCTCAGTCTTGAATCCTGCCTGATGGAAGCAAGAAAATTAGAGAACTCCAGGCATTACTAGAGTTTCCTCACTGTAGCTCTCTCAACTAGCTATCCATCCTCCCCCATACTCTGACAAAAAAAAGAAAAAGAAAAAGGTGCAGACTGCTAATGTCAAGAGGTGAAGTGTTCAAGCCAGTGTTTCTTATGACTTTTTTATAGATGCCTGGAAGTCTAGAACAAAGCAGACAGAGCAGGCCGGCACTTGAGCATGTTTTTTCAGAGCTAGTGAAAAACTCTCTTACTTTGCAGCAGAGCCATTTCCTTACTAAAACAGCCTGTAAAAACAAAAGTGGAACATCATAGAGTTTGAGATTGCACAAGCCTGTTCATCTTGCCTCATTAGAACATAAAATCTTTAGAAATGCAATAAATAGAGAAAAAATATTCTTCTTTAGATCTTTAATTATGACAATATGCTATTTGGACTAGAAATATGTATCTCTGAGTCCTGTGTCTGCTTAGTCTCTTCTGCCTCTCAAAAGAGCAAAGGTAGTATGTGAATAATTTAAGTATTGTCAGTGTACTAAGGGGTACACTGTGATAAGAGAAATGTTTACTTCGTAAGTATGTTCTGAAGGTTTCCGATGAACTGCATTACCTGTAAAAGCCACCATTGCAAGGAATGAGAACGGGTTCAGAGTTTTATATTGAAGAATATTTCAGCATGACTTATATTTTTTATTCCACTTAGGCTTAGGCTGTTGGTTTTTAAAGTTGTCATCAGTTGTAACCATCTTATTCCTTTCAGTTTTCCTCATGAGATAGAGCCACCATGCTTACGACTTCAAAAACTGGTGTCTTTTTCAGAGCCGGTTACTGGTTCTGCTGGTCTTAACAAGCAAGTGACTTCCCTTTAGCTGTAGCCATGGTTGAGAAAAGTGTAAAAGACAAAAGAACTGAAAAATGTTTTCTTCACATGACAGTGTAGTTTTCTGATGTCAGTGGAGACTTCCAATCTACTAAACAAGCAGACAATCTTGTTTTATCACTAAATTCCATTTTCATGATGAGTGCACAAGATAGTGCTCTGTATTTTATCTATCTTTTCCTGTGTAAACTCTTCCTCACTTACAGCTTATTCTTCTCATCATGTCTGTTTTAAGTGCTCTTAAGAGTAACTAAAAGCCACAGAAATTTCCAAGGTACATGGGCTTTGAAAAAGTAAGCATAATCCTTACTAGAAGTACACTAGAAGCATAGGGAGTCCAATCCTGCTGTGAAAACTGAGAAAGTTCAGCATAGAATTGAGCTCCTAACGTAATAGAAATTGAATCCTCTCTGAATTGGGGAAACAAGTATCTTCCCTTTTTAAGGCCTTGTTCTTTTTTATTTTCTATTTTTTAAGCTGCAGTTGACTTATTGGTTTATTTCAGGGAAGAAGCCAAAACCATCTCGTCCTGAATCTCCTACTACAACTCCAAACATATCTGTGAAAAAGAAAAACAAAGATGGCAAGGGTAAGTTGAAGAGTTGTCACTGAAGTTTTTAAAAGAATGTTGTTTCTGAGCGACCTGTAAAAAGAAAAAGTTCACTAGTTCTCTTGTGATGTAAAACCAGTGATGTAAGACCTGTAAAAACAGGTCTTATGCTCAGGGGTGGTTAACATCTCATCTTAAGGCAAATAAAAACTTAGCATATGAGATTTCTTGGTGAGATACCCAAGAAAGAATACCCAAGGGAGAATAACATATTTGTCTCTTCATTCTTGGAAACCCTTCAACCCCCAGCAGAGGCTACTGCATTTTGAGTGAAGTCTTGGGCAGCGCTTTGCATTGTATTAGTGTTTCTTGTGCTGTGGTTATTTTGACAGATCATTTTTGAAAACGTTTTCCATCTGTGTGTGTCTAATTCTGCATGAGGAGCGAACCAAGGCTGCCAGTTGGCAGCAGGAAGTACCAGAGCCTGAATTTTGAGGAAAGTCCTAACACAGCTTGAGAACTTGGGCAGTAAACTTGGGGTTTTGAGACTTTCATTCCTCCTGTGTTTAAGAGGAAGAAAGAAAATAAATACCACATAACTGATACAATGAATAACTTCCTCTAGACTGAACTGTTCAGTAGTGCCTGTCAGTTTTGTCAACAACTCGATTGCTTTGCTGTTGCATCGAGCGCCTGCACCCGTGCCGGGCTGATGGTTGAATGGCAGCCTGATGCCCCAGCCCCCACCAAGCTCTGCTGCAGTGAGCCTCCCCTGTGTCACCACGAGTGCCTGCACACATGCGTAGAGACTGATGCGCTTGCATACCTACAACACATGTCAGGACAGAAGTCCAGCCAGACCTGGAAGGTGGTGGCATGACAATGTCAAGACTCTCTTGAATTGTTACACTGACAGATGAGTAGGTTTTTTTTTTTTTCTTTTGAAGAGGGATTTTCTGCAGTAACAGTACAAAAAAACTGTTGGCAAGTAATAAATATTTAATAGGTTAATGCTACCAATTTTAAGTATGCATTGTTGCTTTTTTTTAAATTAAAAATTAAAGTATCAGCAGAACCTCCAAGTAGTGCTCAAATGCAGTAATAGAAAGTATTAAAGTAGGTAGCCACAAAATTAAAATGCAGAAGAGTCTAATATTTCTATTGATGATAGCAAGGATACAACATATTTCACATTTGTCTATTGTTACAAAATTGCTAATTCAGAAGGAATTAAAAAGGAGTGTATTGCCTGAAACCATTGCCTCTTACGAAAAAAGCTTCAACAAAAGTATTTGTTTTGCGTTTTGAGGAACATAGAGCTGAAGTGAAAGGGATATTAATATCAACAGCCATGTCAGGGAAGGAGCTAGAAAGTCATGAGAGTTGCCTGTCTCTCAGTATTCACAGGGTTCACCTAAGAGGAACATGTATGCTAAATACTAAGCCCTCCATATAATTATTTGATGCAATAAGCCGAGAAAACAGCGTTTTCTACATATTTCTTCTGCTGCTGTGACTCAGAGGAGGTTAAAAATTCTGCTTGTGAGTAAAGCAGATGTGGTTTTCACAGGCAGTCCTCTTCACAGTGATTTTCAGTGCCTAAGCAGTGACAAATTTTCAGATTGCCTTGATGCAGCTGAGCTTTTTTAGTCTAGACTACAGCAAAAGCACCCTGGATTAGATGGTAAGTGGCTGGGAATGCTCTCACTCTTGGCTGACATTGTATCTTGCCTGAGCAGTTGTAACTTTTGCCTTTGGGCAAAGGCGAACCAGCTGACCATTTTATGTAAACTTGGAGACGTGTTGCAAAGGCAGTGTTTTTTTTCTTGGGATGCTCAGTTTTCAAGTTTCCACCTGCTGAAGTAGCTGGCAACATTTTGTACTGCCAGTGCTGATGACTTTGCTGAGTATTTGCAAAGTATAGATGATAATACAGTAGTACAGTAGTTTTAATTTGTAAGACGCTCTACTTGTTGAAAGAAGTTCAGACTTCAGACTAGTGGTTACTAAAGTTGAAAAAACTGCTGGGTTAAATTGAAGCTAACGAGATCCTGTCACATTCTGATGCACTGGGCATCATTTTTTGTGAAACATAAGAAATCTGCACACAGTGTCCTTGCTGTGTTTTTGTGCGGCTGCTTGTGCGAGGTGATACTTTCATACAAGTAGTTTTTTCTTCCTTTCTCAGACTAACATTATATCACTAGGTAGCTTATGCGCAGCTTCAAGTATCCAAAAGAACATCAGACACCAAAAGCCTTAAAAAAAGCAAGAAAAAGTGTCTTGTTAGTTATACGAGTTTAGACTCCTTAAATGTGCTTTCGGAAAAAAAGAATATGCAAATTTTGTAGTCATTTTAAGTACTCACAATCTGTGGATTCAGTACTGTTTCTTTATATGTGGTAAACACAGAATAGTAATGTATTTCTATATATGAGTGTTAGTGCCTGCTTGTTTATAAAACGAAATGTGAATGTTGTCTACCAGCAACTGTAAGCACTCACTGGATTAAAAAAAAGTACAGTTTTCTGAACTTTATTCTTGAAGATTTTTCTACTTCAGCATATGCCACTGATTGCGCCATATAAATCTAATTGTTAAAAGTAAGGATTTTGTTTAGCCTTTTAAAGAATTATAACACTCGCCTCAGTTCAGCAAAGTATTTAAGCAAGGGCTTAATTTCCAGCATTTTCAGAGAATGGACCTGAACATGTTCCAATTTGAGGAAAAGCAACTGCTTCCGTAATTGGATTAGACAGGAGGGAAGTGTACACAGGTGACTAATGCTGCCTGTTGTTGGTGGTTGGAACAGGGTTGACTGTAGGTTGTCTGGTGCCTGATTCCATACATTACAGACAGTACTAGGGTGTTTGGGCACCCAGATTGTAATAACTAACAAGAATCCCTTCCCATGCCCTTCCATCACTATTTCCTAGTCTTGATGACATATTACAGTGTATTCATGAAGGTACCAGCTTCTTAATTTCTAGATTATTTACATCACTAATAAAATATGGTCAACTAATATTTTCTTTTTTGTGTGTCCTGAAATTTTTTTTTTTTTTTTTTTTTAGGAAATACATTTTATCTCTGGGAGTTCTTACTAGCACTGCTCCAGGACAAAGCTACATGTCCTAAATATATCAAATGGACTCAAAAAGAGAAGGGCATTTTCAAACTAGTAGATTCCAAGGCTGTGTCCAGGTTGTGGGGAAAACACAAAAACAAACCAGACATGAATTATGAAACAATGGGTAGAGCTCTCAGGTATGTGCATTTTTAATAATAGACTGGTTTTGTTGCCTTAGCGTTTGCATGCATTAAATGCCTGATCTAATTTGTGTAACAACAGAAAAGAGTTACTATTTTATCAACTTAGGAAATTAAGAAGTGATTTCAGCAAAATAAGAAAGCTGAAAGTAACCTGTATTAACCTCAACCCCATATCAGTCACCTTCAGTCGTAGCTCAAACATTTTCAGTGCTGCTGCACTGCTTCACGGTCAGCCACAGACAAAGTAAGAGACTGAAGCTTCCAAGTGGGGCAAGCCTTTTACATAAAATTTGAATCTCATTTCTCCAAAAAACGCTAAATTCAATTGTGTTAATGAAATTATTGCTACTTGTTACAAATGATCCTGTTTTCACTGGAAGATACAGTTTTAGAATTCAGATCTGATTGCGCTTCTCTCAACATGCATGTACAGATGGTTTTAAAACATCTTACCTTGTACCTCTTCCTATTGGGCCCAGATTTTTCTCATACATAAAAGACTGTGCAAAATAAGCAGACATCCACAAAGCCTCAGTCTTACCTGCTGATTGATAATTGTCCAACTGAGCATCTTTGTATTTCTTTTCATTCCCCTTCACCCCTCACCTTAGTCTGTGTAATTTCAAGTTGTCCTATTAATTTGTAAATATAACAGAAGTAGTGTTTGCTTTGGTGTAGTTAAAATGTCTGCCTGTGCTTACTGGTGAATAAGCATGATTCAGGTAACTGAAAGAACTATGTGAGTCAAGGGGAGAATTACAGGTTTCATGCAACTTCTAATGAGTATGAGTTGATAGCAGAGCTACCAAGTCACAGAGTTCTTCTCTTTCTCCTCAGAGTTATCTGAGGCTGAAATTAAAAGGTGACAAGAAATATCAGTAAAAGAAAGTTGTTTGAGGGAAAAATATGCTATTGAATTGGCCGCTCCTTTATAATGAAGAAACTAGACACTTAAAATATTGTTTACTTGTAACTGGTGGTCTTATTTTCTGAGGTGTTTTTTGCCTTTTTTTGTTTGGTGGTTTTTTTCTTTGGTTGGTTGGTTGGTTTTTGGAAAAAAAAACCACAGCGTAACTCCATGTGTGTATGCTTTAAACAGATACTATTACCAAAGAGGAATACTGGCTAAAGTAGAAGGTCAGCGCCTAGTATATCAATTCAAAGAAATGCCAAAAGATCTCATCTATATAGACGATGAAGATGCAAGCCCTAGCACTGAATCATCAGATTCAACTCTGCTCTCAACTCCTGTGGCCAATAGAAACCAGTCGAGCCGATCTAGAGCATCTGCAAACGCGGGAACAAAGGGAGGATCAACCACAGTGCTAAAAACAGGAAACTCAAAGCCTGCTAAGCTGAAGGAGCACATAGAAGTTGTACAGCAGCAGACACCTGGCTTGACTTCAGAAGTTTTGAGGACAATGCAATCTCCGCAACCAGTACATCCCACTCAGCTTTTTCGGACAGTTCATGTAATGCAGCCATTGCAGTCCCTCACAGATGGACATGCAGCTGTAAGCAGTAATGTTCCGGATGAAACATTGAGTTCCTCAGTTCAGAATATAAGGTAAGAAAATATACAGAAAACAAACGTATAAAGAATAATAAATTCACGGGATGATGGCTAGGTAGACTAGATTCTTTGTTGTGCTTCAAAAAAGTGCTCATCTCCCAGCTTGGTGTCTGTGGCTGATCCTAGGAATTGGGAGTTATTACAGTGTGCTGTGATGTGTACACTCACAAATGCTCCACCTTTAGTAGAGGGCAGTGCATTTTCCCTGCTGTATTAGGCCCGATGCAGATCCTTTAAAGAGGAAAAACACACAACTTCTTTTTAAAACTGGTATCATCAGTTCTGTCCCCCAGCAGAGGCAGTGTTTTCATGGCTCTGCTTTTTCACTGACTGTCTTCACTTTTGAATTACACGTGGTGTGTCTGCATGATCCCTTCAAAAAGATTTATCTTCTTGCTTCTTCATTTTTCTTCGTAAGAATTTTTTGTCATCTTTTTCATTTTTTATATTGTCCCCAGTTACAACAAGGGAGAGCTCCGTGTTACCTGCTCTAGCATTTTGCTGCTGTTACAAGAGCATGTTCTTTCAATTTTGGAAAACAATTAGTAGAATAATCTCATGGGAGCTGTTTATCTGCAGACTATTTTGGGAGACAGTCATGCTTCCACGCATAATTTTTAAGTCAACTGGCTAACACAGTGCTTAAGCGTCATTACTCCTTTGCACCTACCCCTTAGCAGCAGCATCCCAATTGAAATGGCTTTTAAAAAAATCACGTAAGCCTGGTTTTACCCTAGCCTGAGGCGTCGCCTATGGTTTGTTCATCTCCACTGACTACAAAAGACCTAAACCAAATAAATGTTCATGTAATCTAGGCCCCTCACAGGAATGTCAAGAGTTGCATATGGTAATTCTGGACCTTAAAGCTGTTTCAGGAAAGTTTCAGTATATAATCAGGAGCTGCACGTTCTTAAATGAATTATGAACGCCACTTTTTTTTTGAGATTTGCTGTGCTAACGTCACCATTATAATGGCTATGATTTTGTGCTGCAAAATGGCAATAATGCTATTTCCTGATCCCTTCCTCTGTTCTTTCCTTTGAAAATTACATCCAGAGCCACCATTAGAATTTGGAGTGGTACTGACTATCTGGGGTTAACCAGGCAATTTTGTCAGAAAGAAAAAATTACACTAATGAGACCAAATAATTTCTTTGTTTGCAAAGAATAAGTTTTTCTCTCTCATCTCTACTGCTGGACGGATGCTGTAAAAGCTAGTCAGTTATTAAAACTCCACTTAGAAGGAAAATCCATAATAGCAATAACACCTAGGTTTTTCTGAAAGAAGAGCTGGAACTGTTTAGATAAGCCTTCACTCCAGTGACTGATATAATAGAATCAGTAAGAAGTGCTTTAGGAGATAAAGAAGTAGTTGTGGAAGCTGAAGATTTGTATATAGGAAATGTCAAACCAAGACTGCAGTTTCAATTAAAAAAGAAGTTATATTATCTCTTCTTTCCTTGGGGTAAAAAAACCTCCAAACTTTAAAAGTATCCCTGGACTTCCTAGTTTTTATCCTGGTTTGTTTTTTTTTTCTAATTTCATTTGAAATTATGAAATGTTTTCATTTATGCAGCAATATGAAAAATTCACACTGAAAAGAGAAATTCACTGGTTGTTAAAGGCGGCAAGGGAATAAATACATGGGGCCATGAAAGCCAGAATATTTTTCATAGTTACTGGAAGGCACTGTAAAACAAACTGGAAAGAGTTACCATTTTTAAGTAGACAACATCTGTTTTCATCTGTCCTTTAATTCTAAAATGTAATATTTGAAATCAAATCGTGTTTTGCTTATTGTTCTAAACAACTAGAATTAGTTCAAGATGCAGACAGGGGAAGGTAGGGTTATATTTGATCAGAAGTTTATGTGAAAGATAATTATGGGGAATTTGACAAAAAGAAAAAAGCCAGAGCCAGTTTTGGAATTCATTTAGAAAAGTAATAAAAATCTACATCAAGGTGATGTCCTGTAAGTTTTTAAACCTGAAGAATGAAGCTACTCTATACAGTGCAGCCCTGTGATTTCAGGGTTGATGAAGGATTTAATTACTTGTAAAAATTGACTAGGGCAATACTGTGAAAGGAAACAAGTCCAGACATAATTGAAGCTATACAGTACCATTTAAGTCAGTACAATAATGCTATTAAACATCAATTTGCAGAGTTAAATAGCTCTAGGCTAGACTTACACTAGATTATACATCAAAAACCATATCATATATGGTATAAAAATGGTAACAGCAAATAGAAGAATCTGTAAGACCTAAATAAGGGAGGGCAACAAGTGCAGCCTAACATTTGGAAAGCTGCTCAGTGACATTATGACATCCAGTTATTGCATTACAGTGTTTTGCAATCGGACCTTGGGCAATAAGCTAAGGGGGAAAAAAGTAATAGAGATGACACATGTGAATTTCAAATGATGCAAAAGCCTTAAAGCCTTAGAGTTCTGCATTGCGTTGGTTCTAAGCCATTGTTTGTAACTTAAAACATTATTTCACGAAGTCTTCAACTGCACTTTTCCTTAGCCAAGATGACAGAGTGTCTCAGATGAAGGAAAAAAAAGACCTATCGGATCTTTTCAGTACAGTACGTAATTATTGAATGAGATAGAAGTGTTGCTAATTCAGAAAGAATGTACTACGGTGTCTGAGCAGTTAGAGTGAAATTAAAAACCAAAACACAGACTTTTTCGGTGTGCTTTTAACGAGCATGGTCCAGGCTGCAAAGCAGGGTGGTGATGAATGCTGTGCCGTAGTCACTGCCCATTCCAGGCTGTAAAAATACTTTAGGACAGATACATTTCGGCTCAGTTTCAAAATGCAAACTTGAAATATTTGGTAAGGTAGAACCGAATTTTTTTTTTGAGAATGTGTTTTAGGACTTGTTTTATAATAAGGCTAAAACAAAAGAACTGGATTTTGGGTTTGTTTGTCCAAAGAGCTGTAAATCTCTAACAGTTGAATGTGTTTGTGTACATGTTCTGAATTGCTGCATAGGGGCTTCTGTAAGTGTTGAAATGAAGGGTCTACATGTACAGCAGGTACAATTGCCATTATAGAGTAAGAACTGACAAACCTTCTGATGTATGCACACTTTCTGCAGCGGTTGGAGTCACTTTAAAGTAGTTTTATAAGAAAGCATGAGGAAAAATAGCAACATTGGTTGCCAGTTGGTGTTCAGAGGTTGGGGCATGTAGATCATCAGTGTCATTTGGGCGATATGGCAGCCAGGGTTTGGGAATGCTCCTCAGAAGGTTTACTGATGCATACTGGTTAGTGGTGGGGCTCTGCTTTGAAGCATGAGCATCTTGGACCCATGTAATTTGTCTAACATAATGTAGCTTCTAAAGTTTTCTTCATATAAATGTTCTTCCCTTTTCTTCATGGAAATAAATGGTCTTCCGTCTGCGGCAATTTGCTTCTGTTATGTTGTGAGTAGAAAACAATGTAGAGAAAATATTGGGGATTTTTGAGGTCAAAACAATAGGCTTTTTCACACTTAACCATATCCTTCAGAGAAGAAGTCTTTATATGCATCTTCTCTGCTGAGGGGCTTGGAAAAAGAATCATATTTGAAGAACGTTGTGAAGGGCTTGTGTCACTGTCCCTCCCCTGTGCTAGGCAGCATTGCCTGGTAAAGGCTACTTCCAGAGCATTGCTGGGACAGTGTGGTAGCCATTCCCCAGGGCCTCTTTGTGTTTCTTAAAGGATTGGGCATGCCAGTGAAAATCAGGGGTTGGTTCTTCACAGTAGACAGGCAGTGGCTTCATTTATAGCTGACCAAGTCCATGCAGAGTTTTGTGTACTTTGAGGGGAGGGTAGTGTCTTACTCTGAAGTGGAAGGGTCTTGGCTTTTGGAAGGCTTTTGATGGGCTGCTGTATGCAGAGGAGTCAAGGAGGAGTGTTGCTCACGAGGGATAGATGCCTCTTCAGCTCCTGTGCTTAAACAGAAAAGCTGTGATGTGGTGCTAACCCAAGCTTGGGAAATGGGGCAGGAGCAAGGTCACGTCATGCAAACTGGGTTATACTGACCGGGGAAGACATCTAGTATCCCCAGTGGGAATATTTGGAATTGAGAACTCACTGCAGTTCTGCAGATCTAACCACTCTGGCTCGGTGGATGCAAGCACAGTTACTGCAGGCTCCAGTCGTGTAACTGGGAGCTGGATTTGGCACCACATTGTTTCTAGTAATAAAGACAAAAACAAAAGTGCCTCTCTGAAGGAGCATTTTATTGATGTTTTTCCAGTGAGACAGCTTTTTTAAGGAAGAAAAAAAAAATTATAGTCTCTTTGAGTTTAGCGCTTTTAAAATTGTTCAGTTTAAACCAGAATAACTGACACAGGCTAATCAGAATATCTGGTTTATTGGAGTAATTGTGTTTTAGCTTGGAATTCGGAGGCACTGAAGTAGGTGTGGGATTCGGCTCCATGCTCATTGGGTCATTCTGAGCGTAAAGGGCGTCCTTTTTGTTGCTCCAGAAAGTGTACATCTCCTGTAAAGCTAGGGACTTACTTTGTCTAGGACATGGCACAGGGCTCTAGGGTGCCTTCATTTGGGCAATTAAATTGCTCCCTTAAATGACTATGGCTGCAGATTAAGAGAGATGCATTTTCATTTATTAGGGTAGTAGTGATTTAAGATGGATTGTCTTCAGGGTGGAGTGAAAAGAAGTTCCCATGTTACTCACAGTTCAAAGAGGATCATACCATGAGTAATTTAAAATTGTATGTCTCTGTTGTGGACTGTATGTGACATAGCTGAACCTTCTAGCTGTCAGCTCTCTATACCAAGAAACCTGCAATTAGCTGACAGATCCTGTGCAATGCTTTAGCAAACTTCCGGTTTTAAACACGATGTTTTTATCAAAATTCAGTTTATTGTTTCTTTTCTGTATTTTCAAGTTGTCATTGTGATAGCTTGGACAGAGCATGTTAGAAGACCAGTTTCCTGACTCTGTTCTGTAGCTGGGGGAAAAAGCTAATACAGACCACAGAGGACCAGTGCGATATGCTTTGTGTGTTCACTTCTGAAGTGGAGAACTGCTACATGATGAATCAGCCACAGCTTTCATCTTGACCTTTTTGCAACCTTTGGGGTAGAAAACGTTGCAGTAATTCATCCTGAAGGTGACACAAGCGTGGACCACAGTGGCAAGATCCTCATTCAAGAGGAGAAGGAAGTAGCTGAAGGTGAATTGTGTTTTTTCTGGGCATGAGCATTCTGTGTAAGAACAGTGATGAAGCCAACAATATGCCAACACAGTGGATTGTCCCGATAAGCAAAGAGAATTACCTATGAAAGTCATGTCTGCTCCAAGCAAATACATATGCTTTCTGCTGTTGTTCCATAATCTGCTTTTGTGTCCAGGCTATAATGTATTGGTGTTCTAACTGGAGCTATGCTGGTGATGAAAAATAGACAGATGTGTCTAGCATAAGTTTATCTTCTCTGAAAATGTGATTACAGCTGCTGTTTCAAATGAATTGTCTTCATCTTGTGCTGTGTATAGACGTTAGCTTGTGTAAGTTGTGCAGCGTATATCACCGTTATGTTCTGCAATCGCACTTTACACCGTGTCTATATTGGTTTTGCTCAAGCTTGCATAACAGCACAGACACAGGGAGGCAGTCTGGCACTGTCCTACTGAGGTTTTGCATTGACCATCTGCTTTCAGTCCTTTTTCCACAAATAAGAATGAGAGTCAAATCTGCACATCAGCTAATGTTGTAGCCCATCACTCCTCTGTTGTTCCTGAAGGTGTGCTGAATAAAAACTGTCACAGGTCAGTCTCAGTAAAGAGCTCACTAAGGATCCCTGGGACTTGATGGAGACCATGAGCAAAGGAGTGAGATACCAGCTGAGGACTTCTAAATAACCGGAAACAACTCCTAGCTAGTATTTGGAAGGCCTTACTTTGACTAGCCAGCATCGGTGCACATGCTTTGCTTCTGTTTGCAATTGGATGGTAGTCTTCCATCAGTGCAACAAGTTGGGTCTTCATGCTCCAAAGGAAGGCCTGCAGTGGAAGCTCTCCAGCACACTGACTAGCAGATACTGCTGGATATGGCTCACCGCTGCTGTAGCCCTCCCCAAAGGAAGGGAAGCAGGTGATTGTTGCAAGGAGTTGATCTCTGTCATATCTTAAGGTGTGACTGTATTTCAGGTTTCGGGAAGGTGAGGAAAATGTGCTTCTTCAGGGAGGAGTTGGTCAGAAATAGGCTGATGTGATCTCAATGGACTTCTCCAAGGAACTAGGTTACACAGGGTGTGATTCTTAGAAGACATTTACAATAGGGACAACTTCTATTACAACAAAGACTTGGGTTATAACCAAACACTTCGATTAGATTTTCCCGCAGCTGAGAAGATCTTATCTTGGGCCCATTTCTGATTTAATTTCTGTGGCAGGTAGGAAGAAGGCTGCTTATGGCAGAAGGGACGTAAAAGTCATCTAGACAGATTAATTTTGTTTCTGCACGATGAGAAGCTATCTACGGTAGCTCTCTTTACATGTCTCTGGCATTGTTGAAAGAGGTAGGGGTTCTGCAGGTCTCTGTTAGTAGCAGAGTTTCTGAGTTTTAATTCAGGTGAGTGTGCAGTTTTGAAAAATTCTGGAAGGAAGATTGTAAGACTGAGTGGGTCAGTAAAAAGGACACTAGACTTGAGAGTTGAGTCCTCTGTCTCTGTTCTCATGATGTAAGAGATTATCTTATGCAGGCAAAGAACTAGACAAGTACAGGCAAGTTCCGCCCTCCCTTTGGAGGAGGTTATGTTCAGACTGGGCATGAAGGCATCAAGTGCCTTTCTACCTCTCATGGACATCTGCCCCTTAGACTGCTTAGCAGCTTCTGTCTGTGTGGCTTGTGCTGTAGACGGGCCTGTGGCTATAAGGCAATATGTTGGAGTGAGGTATTGACAAGAGTGGTGATGGCTCTGAGGATCATGCACACCAGCGCAGCTGTGGAGCAGTTTGCAGTGACTGTAGAGCTCCTGAGTTGCTTCACATCATCACTCAAAAGAGATTGCCTCTGGACTCGGGCATCTGAAGTGGTTCTAACAAGCACATCCTACCCCTTCACCTTCCTCACTCTTCCTAGCTTGACTAAGTTGTTTTCTACCAGTTAGTTGAACAAATGGGGAAAGTCCCTGGAAATTTGCCTGTTTATCTCAAGGCCATTGTTTCCCCTATAGCTGAATGTTGAACAATGTATATGTTGGAGAGGGAATTCCCCTCTGTTACCTCTCTCTATGTATTTCTTAATATTGCCTTGTTTTCTTATTGTGCTGTGAAATACTTTACTTACTTTGGCTTGTAGCTTCAATTTTTTTTTTTTGTATCTTCTCCCTTTCTCCATTTCATACATTTCACATAAATTACCATGAATAAACTTGTTTTTCCTGCCTGTCATTTCTTGTCTGCTTTATCACTACTTACCTCTTGATGAGCTAATATGATATTGCACAATTCTAGGCTGTTAACAGTACCAAATGGACCAAGAAATAGATGATCATTTTCTGCCAAGCTAAAGTGACTTCAGAATTTTTGTCATTCTTCTCTCAGATGTAGCCAGATTGTTCTATGGCAGCATTTCCTTTTCATCACTGTTGCTCAGTGTTCTTTTTATAACCTCAGCAGAAACTTTTAATCACCCAATAGATTAGTACTTTGGAGTAGGAAAGGCATTAGCAAGTTGACAGTGAAATTCAGAAGCATAGCAAAATACACAGTTCAAAGCACCTATAATAATGTAGCCACGTGTTAACAGATCACCTTAAGCAATGTGCACAGTTTTGTGGGGTTTTTTATAAAACAGGCAAAATGGTTAACCAAACCTGTGGTTTTTGCAATGATATTCAGAGCAAATAGTTTGAGCAGATAGATCTTTAGTTTGAAAACAGACACAGTTGTTTGTAGTCTTACCAATTAAGGCAAATGTCTTGCTGGCCACAGTTAACGTTGTGTGTTTATGGTGCTGTGTGCTACTTAATCCTGTGCTTGTACAGACATCTGCCGCATGCTTTCCCTGTAGCAAGCTCACACTTTTGTGTGTGTGTATACACGTGTTTATATATGTGTATATCATATATATGTATCTTGAATGATGGATAAGATAGTCTGGAGTAAACTATTAGTCACAGTATGATGTACAGGTATGGGACTTGCTTCCAGGAGAAGTAAAATGGCCTAACATCAATATGCAAATGCTAATTACAGTGTGCTGAGACAGCCAGTCTGGTTTGGTCCTCTCCTCTCAGAGCTGTTGCTCCTAGTGCTTTGCAGAATACCTTCTGCATCCATTAGATCCAGTTCACACTTTAGGGGTTGTCCTTTACAGCAGCTAGAAGCATTTATTTTTACTATTTTGTTTTAAAACAAAACCTCTAAAGAACAAGAAAGTAGCTACACAGTAATACTCGGATGGCAGACCAGCACAGGCTAGCAGCCTCAGCTGTGCTTTCAAAACTGCAGCTATTGAGTTGCTCTTAATCCCTCAGGCTCAAGTAAGTTTCTTCATGGATCAAAGAGCTGGTTTGGTATCTACTCTGATACTTTCAATGCTTTTCTGATGTCAAGTGTCAGTTTTTCCTTCTTAGCTGTTCCACTTGTGTTGGTCTCTGTAAACTTTCCTGTGTTGAGCTGTATCTATGTGACATTTTGATTTTACTGCAAGTTTGTTGACTGTAGGTAGTTTACTTTTTTAATTTGATTTTTTAAAAAAGCTAGTGGATGCATTCATCCTGTTACTACTTCTGACAAGATGTTTATGATTTTTCTATCAAGATCCCAGGGGAATTGTTAGGGGGGCTGGGGGGAAGAGTTAGCACTGATAACCCTTATAGCAGACCTGATGTGAGCCTTGGTGATGTCATTCTGAACCTTGCACTTTAAGCTCAGTTGTTGGTATTGGCTATGCAGCACCAAGTTCTCCAGAAGTTGGAAGGAAGGAAGCGGTCGCTCTAGCTGGTGCTTCACCTCCAGCCAGCCCCCACTGATTGACAAGATTGACTCTGGTGTCAGTCGCATCAAATTTTGTGTCTGGTTATTATGGCTTCTGTGATAAGACCTGAGTGGGAGTCTCCTGGGCAAGGATTTGGATTTGTTTTGCTATAGCAACATTCCTGGGTGCTGCAACCTTTTTTTTTTTTGTGAGGAAGAGAAAGCTACCAATGCAGAATTTGTTCCTTGTATTACCAACCCACATAGGAGGTGGGGAAAAGATTGCCTGAAGCAGGGACTGGCAGCTGGAAGATGCTCAGGGAGTACTGATGTACTCTGAGCCCGATACCAGCTGGGTTACTGGAGCTGCTCTTACTGGAGCAATCTTTGGAGCTCAGCTAGGGGTCTTTCCCAGAGGACTGAGCTGAGAGGAACCTGGGAAATCCTCTACAAATATTCCTTCACTAGTCTTTGCTGCTGCACTAAGAAAGGGGGAATGCAGCTCCTTGTGCGGTTGGACTACTGCCAGCACCAGCATCTGCATCCGCATTGCCCCATAGCTTCAGCATCACCTAAGTCTTGCTTTGGTAAGCTTTTTTGTTGTAACTGTGAAGCCAGAGCATGGTTTTAAATTGAAGTTTTGAATATGCTGAGTCTAATCTGATTAGTCAATGGCTAAAGGCTGGCAAGTAGGATTTCACAGACCTTTAAAAAATTCTACATGGTAATACATGGGTAGAAGGACTATAGAAAGGAGGACATTCCACAGCAGATGTGTAGTAGGCAACCCTTACAGCATATCTGAGAACCAATCTTCAGAAGGAAGAGCATGCAGTATTCTGTAAAAGTTGACAGTAAATTGCTTTCTATCTAAAGTGATTTCAGCAGGGATACAAATAAGCTAGGAGGAGGAGGAGATAGTTACTTTTGGTATCTGTCAGTGTCAGAATATGTCCAAGAAAACACAAGGGAGAGCTTAAGACCAAAAAATGGGAGGAAGGCAGGCAGAAGAAAACACTGAAGAGAAGCAGGACGGTTGGGGAGAACTGCGCAGGACAAGCAGAAGTAAAGAAAAAGATTGCTGGAGACAGCACGGCATGGTGGGCTGGAGCAAGCTGAGGGAACGTGTCAGAGCAGTTACCCTTCCCCTCTTTCCTTCCCCTGGAAATAATTTGTTTCACCAGGAGTATGTTGTGGTTTGGGTTGTTGTTTGTTTGTTTTTGTTCTTATTTGCATGACTGGAGCTGTATGCATTTCAGCCACATCTCTAGGTCACCATCATCCATTGTGTACTTCAGCAATACAGCTGTTGATCCTCTGACATTGCCCTCTCAGCTGTACATATACAGAAAGTAATGTGGTACCCAAGTCTGTCAGCCTAATGGAGCCATTCCTAATTTAAACTGATGTTTTGGGAGCAAATTCTTTCTGTAGCTTTACCAGAAGGAACGTACAAGGCTGGCAGACAGAATTGCATGTCCTGGAAGTCTGAGAATATCTTGATCAGACTCACTGTTACAGTGCAGATACTTTTGCATATAGGTAAATGTATGTACAAATGTCAGGAGAATTGAAGCCTGACTTAGGAATTATTGTGACTTACGAATTACTTAGGGTACCTTGTGAAATTGATGGCAGATGTAGTGGGTCGTGCTGGTGATGTTTGCTGATGCTTGAGAAGGAGATCTGAGATGCAATTCCCAGGTTTTCTGATGAACTACTGAACATCTCAAAGGCAGCCTGGTCAGTTGGGTAGTACTGTTCACACCAGGTACCTTTACCTTGGGAACTGTGATGCTGAATTCAGGGGTCAAGTCCAGTTCTTGTAATAGGAGAGCAGCTGCTACCTCTTTTGGAACCATGGGGTAAATGTTTGTGATGCCAAGTAATTTTTCAATAGTAAATCTATAATTATTTTCCAAAACTTCTTGTGGAAGTGTCCTGACCCTATAATATTTTCTAATCTTAATAGGACTTTACAGACTCCAGCCCAAGTTCCAGTGGTTGTTTCTCCTGGAAATCAGCAGCTGCATACTGTAACACTCCAGACAGTGCCTCTTACTACAGTGATAGCCAGCACAGATCCAGCCTCAGCAGCAACACCCCAAAAATTCATTTTACAAGCCATTCCTACTTCACAACCCATGACAGTTCTTAAAGAAAACGTCATGCTGCAGTCTCAGAAGCCAGTCTCGCCTCCTTCCTCAATTGTGCTGAGCCCAGCACAGGTTCAGCAGGTGCTCACCAGCAGCGTGCAGACAATTTGCAATGGGACAGTCAACATGGCTTCGTCTCCATCCTTCAGTGCCACTACCCCTGTGGTAACGTTTTCGCCTAGCAGCTCACAGGTGGTAGCTCATCCATCGGGCACGGTGATCACTTCAGTTATTAAAACACCAGAAACAAAACAGATTGGCGTACAAGGAGCAGTAAAAGAAGAATACAGTGACAAATTAGATGATACTGAGCAGTCGGAGCAGGGATTCCAGCAGCAACCGTTTGTGATGGTAGTGTCCAGTTCGAATGGTTTCCCATCTAACGTGCAAGTGAAGCAAGAAAATGAGCCATTGGAACCCAATTCATATTAATAAATTAAAAAAAAAAATAGACCCTGTGGATGATTATTTTCGTAAATGTGATGGGACCTTTTCAGTGATGTATATATGATTTGATTCTGAAGCAAGATGTTGCAAAGCTACTTAATTTCTGCAGTTAATTGTTAGAATTCATGCTTTAGAATGGATTTTGATTTTCTGTTAATTGCTAAATGTTATCATATAAATAAAATTATATATTACTCATGTTTCAGAATACAGGCATGAAGGAACATGCTTTTTACGCTATGAAGACTTTCTCTTGAGGTTGTTGGCCAAAGTTTCAAACTTCTTTCATAGTGTACCTTTTCAGTCTGTTGCCGATTTACATTGCAGTAACATTATAACTTTTCTGTTTAATCTGTAGGTGTATCACTTAACTTTTGAAGCAACAGTTACTTTTAGTGGGACATTTTCATTCCATGTACATGAATTTTTATGATCCATTATCTGTTTCGTACCGGTGAATTACACCAGTTTTAGGCTTTGATAACCAGGTATCCTCTTGCGTTTTTTGCAGCACAAGCTCTTGTGTGTGCGAAATTGAATATACACTCCTGTTGAGAGTACACGAAACATTTATTCTGGTAATGGACAATACCATGTCTGTATTTTATATGAAAACATCAGAAATATTTAATTACAGAAGCTAATGGCATCGCTACAGGTGCAAACGTTTCATGCCATTTTGCGACTCTGAAGCTTAACAATGTTGCTTTCTACTTCAGATTATTTTGTAAGGGGGGAGGGAAACAAAATACATACAATTTATGCAGGTATTTGGAGATTAATACTGCTAAGAGTCCTTTTTTTTTTGATTGTAAATAATGTACATTCAATGTCACAGGGAAGTTTTTTCAGCTAATTTCTTTCCATACAAATTTTTGATAGATGCAAATAAGATCATTATGTTTAGAAGTCTAATGTTATATGTATTCATATTATAGAGTGAATTTGTATTTAAAGACAAATTTTTAAATGATGGAGCCCTCTGAACCCTGGTTCCTTGTCTTTTGTATTTTTAATTGGTTTATTACAAAAATAAATCAAATGGAAAAACATTTTTCTCTCTTTACTCTGAAATGTTTTTGTATTATTATGTTTTGATGATCATCATAAATAACCAAAATACACCGAGAAACAGAACAACGTGATTAATCAGTGTGGGTCTGTGGTGACACTAATCACTTCTCAACAGACTTGAATGCAACCAACATGCTGTGGGTATCCTTTGAAATGGCAGCGCTGTACGTGTTTGTTGCTCAAAGGGAAGTTGAGATAAATCCAAGAACTGGCCTTAAACTTCTCCTTTCTCTTTGTTACAGACAACCAACCCAGACCTTTGAATGTCATTCTGAGGTGCCATTCACCACACACCTCTTTGTAGCTTGTATCGCACAACTGCTGGCCCAGGCTACTAGGGCTTCAAAACCTCCCATATTGCAGTGTTTCAACAGAAGGTGGATTAAACATAAATACGATGCCTGGTAAGATTAGTAGAATGTAAAATTAAAGGAAATGTGAGCCTGTGTGATTGAATTCATGTTGGAGTTTTATCGATTGGTTCATGAGGTTAAATTTAGAGATAAGCACATGAGAACGAGAAAAACTAATGGGTGCAAAACTGACAGACATAGTTTGATCTAGTCAAATAGAAGTAACTCTACAAACTGTAGCGAATCTAATGCTTAATTCAGTGTTTCTCCCTTCCAACTCCCATGCAGTCAGGCTTCCACCTGCAAATCCCTCTCAGGAAGGCTGGCTGTACCCAAACCAAAGCGACTGCTGCCAGCTGACCCATGGTTGTTCATCTGGCAGCGTACCCTGGAGCTGGGGAGTGCTGGCAATATTGCTAGGAGCATGGGTAAGCATTGTAAAGGCGTATCTGGTAACAGTTCTCATCCTGAAGGCTATTTCAGATTGACAAAAACACTGGAGAGGGAGACTACATTTTTTTATCGAATATAAAATCAGGACCTTTTCCTGTAGCGTATATATTTCATAATACTAGAAAACCTGAAGTGGTAACTCTTGAGTGACGTTACTGTTTTTAAACATGGGGAAGTTGTTTTACTGCTTTACTGGCAACGTGAAAAACACCAAATCACACTGTAAGGTTACAACTTTGCCAAAAAACTTTTTGCCATAGGTGCAACTATTACAAAGGGAGAATGGTTTGTCAGCTTAGTTTATGTCAGTTGGAGAAGCGGAGATCTCCAGCAGATGGTAGGGTGTCATCAACAGTAAATGAAATCACCCCCTTCCCACCTCCCTTAGGCTCCAGACTGCCAGCTAGGCGTATCCGAACTTATAGCTCTCCTTAGTATGACAAAAGAAGGGAGAAGCTGGAGTAGATCTTAAAACGAGAGCTCACATTTGGAGTTTGTGCCGCTTCTCCCCTCTCACAGCTGTCTCGTGCCTGTGACAGCAGCCAAACAAAACTCTGCCAAACTCAGATCCCAGCCGCTGCTGACTCAGAAAGAAAAAATTGAGGATGCAGTTCTTCCCTGCACGTGTGTGAAGCTGCGGAGGAGAAAAAGGCAATTCTTTTCGGAGGCGTTTCACGGGAGGGAGGCCTCAGGCTGCCAGCGCTGTCTCAGCACCGCGCCCGGCCTGGCCTGGGCCACCGGCCGGGACGCAGCTGCCAGGCCGACAGTGGTGCTCGCTGAGGCCCAGTGACAGCAGCGGGTGCCTCGCACTTCAGGCTGCGCCGGCAGGAGGCGTCTGAGCTTCAGAGAAGCCCGGTGCCACCCGGGCGGGCCCCGGGCGGCCACGAACGCCTCAGCCTTCACCCCAGTTCCCCTCAGGCTCGCACCCCAGGCGGCAGCTGCCGGGCCTCATCAGCTGCCTGCTCTTTCCCGTATTCTGCGTAGACCTCGTTTTAAGAAGCCCTGCCGCGATCAGGAGCAGACTTCGCGAGGGAACGATCCGCCAGCCCTCTCAGCGCCGTCACTCTCCCCGCCCAGCCCCGCTACCGGTAGAGGAAGAGGCGGGCAGAAAGGGTTTGCGAGTCCCTCTGCCACGCCCGGTCCTCCAGCTCTATGGCAGGGGGAGGAGGCAGGCCGCCCTCGGAAGCCATGGCCGCCCCGCCTCGCCCAGACAGGCGCGGGAGGAGCTTGCGGGCCCGCTTCGCCCCTTCGGCTCCCGTCAGGCCTTGCGCGGCTGCGGCCTTGGCGTTAGTTGCGCGGGTGCCTCAGTCGCTCCAGAAGTTTCCTGGGGGCGGCGGGTGGCGTGATGGCGGCTGCAGCGGCTCCTCCGCGGTGAGTGCCCTCCGCCCCTGCCTTTCCTCCCCTCCGCCCCTGCCTCTCCTTCCCTCCCCGCTCCCCCTCCGCCCGCCCCCGCCTCGCCCTCTTACGCCGTTGTGTTTCCTCGTCAGGTTCTTGGACGGGGACGTCGACCGGGACCCGGGGGCAGCGGCGCAGGTGAGGGCGGGCCGGGCCAGGCCGGGCCAGGCCGGCGGGGGGGCGGGGCGGTGGCAGGCTTTGCCCCTTCGGGTGTTTGAAGTTTGCCAGCCTCCTGAGCCGTCGGTATTGATGTGCTGGAGGGAGCAGGGGCTTACAACGTGCCCTGCCGCTCTTCAGGGTGAGGGGAACTGCCGAAGCGTCGTGCGGTCGCCCTTGCTGTGAGCGGGGAGCTTGCAGAGTTGCCCCTGGAAACCTCTCTTATGTGAGATGTGGCTCAGCGGAGTTCACCTCAGTTCTTTCAGAACACTTGTGCTACCTGTGTTGTAAAGAAGGAAAAAAGCCCAAAGCTTGAATCAACTTTTCTTTCCATGTAGGTAAATGGTAGTTCAAATAATTAAATCAATTGCGATTTGTGGCTAAAAAAAGTCCCAAGCATATTGGAGAAATGTATTCAGTCTTTATTAGTTTTGTGCTGATCTATTTTTTTTCCCCCCTTTTTCTATATTTTTGGGGACCAGAACTGATTTTGTGTCATCTGGACATAAAGATTTTTTACAGTGAGAGCTGTAAAATCCACTGGATCAACGTTCACATGGTTGTGGTAGAATCCTCATCTCTGGGGATTTTTAAGATGTGACTGGACAGGGTGCTAGATAATCTTGTCTGGGCTCCTTTTCCCACAAAATATTGGATGAGATGATCTTTGGAGGTTCCTTCCAACTGGTCTGTTCCATGATTTTACCCATTAATATGTATCACTGTGCTTTCAGATGTTATTTTTACTTAAAACAGAGGGTTAACAACAAAATAGAACTGGAGGGTGGATAAGTATTTCTATTTAATGTACGTGGAAGGGGAGAGGATGTAAATGGTTAGTACTGCTTGAACAGAGTAGGTCGCAGAAGCACAAGATAATACTGAATTATCTTTCCATAAAGAAAATGGTGAAGCTAAATCTTACAGTTCATTGGAGTTTAGGCTCTAGCTTGTAAAAGTTTTTCAGAAGATAAATAACATCTGAAAAATAGTTCAGAATAACTAAATATATTTGGTGTATTACAGGTAATTTAAGGTCTAAAAAAAAAAAAACCTTTCCCATTGTGGGGAAAAAACCCTACCAACAAACCAAAAAACCCCCAACACCAAAAGGGTCTTTGGATGTATTAAAGAATACTATCAGAATATTCATTTGTTGTTTTTTCCTGTATTTTCATAGTTATTTTGTTTTTCTAGTTTATGTTTCAGTTCTTTGTACATAAAGAACTTCAGAACAATATATAACACATTCTGTAGGCATTATTTAATGTCTGGTACAGTAATAGAGGTGTCATTTGTGTGGCCTTTTTTAAAAGTACTGAACTCAGTAGGCAGAATAAAAGTAGGAATTGAGTAGCTTTGGTCATCTCTGAGCTGGTAAATCCCATAGTTCAATGTAGTGTCTTGCTGACTTAGAAGCTTGGATGTACCGGTAGTATACCATGTTTGCATGGTCTTAGGTGTGGTCTTTTATCTCATGCTTAATATTTCTAATGTGGGATGTGATACTATATAAATGGTGCTGTGTAATGCTTCCACACCTGACCAGACTTCTGTCCAGATAGTATGGCATTTCTGCACTGTGTCCTCAGGACTTTTTGATTCCTTGAACTCCTGGAGATCATGTTTCAGCTTTCTGCATCTGGATCTGATACAACTGAAAGATTGTCATCCATCTTTAAATACTGTCTGAATGATAAAGCTGTGAACTCTTCTTTGACTTTTTGCCATTTTAAGTTGAAAAAGTAGGTTACTATGCGGAGACTGAAAGCACCTTTAATTGATACTCTTATCATTAGCGTGAAGGGACCTGAAAGTTCCCAGTGTGTTTAGAAATAGGTTTGCAGCTTGGTTGCATGGTAAGGGCCGTGAGAGTCAAAATATGTAGAAAGTACATACTTGAGTGTTTGTGAGGACAAGGTCTAAGCTTGTTCTACGTAACTGTTGCTGATGTCTATAATCTAGTCAAGTATTACTTGGCTGTCTTCTGAAATAGCTGTGTAATAGTAACTTCTTGTGTGTGTGTCTGAATGAGATGGGATGACTTACTGATTAAAAGCCAACAAAGAGATGAGTTTCACAGTGTTGAAAATGCTTGGGCTTGGTTTTCTCTGCTTTCCGGGGGTGAGCTAGTTGTCTTGGAGAATCCATTCATATGTTTTCTGCTGGTTCTAATTGGTACTTCTGTCATCAGCATAAATCACAGGAAATAATATTTGGAGTGAGAGGTGATCTGTCACAGAAGTGACTCTGCTTGTGAAGTGCCGCTAATGTTTGGTGTCAGACCCCACTTGGTTCTGAGGGTCAAAAACTGTACTTCACCTCTCAGCATAATAAGGACTAATGGTAATACGTGGGTTACCTTATGTCCCACCCATGTGGAATACCTAGAGCCATGAGTGTTCCACAATGATGACGGCTTTTGAAGGACTTTAAATCTTAGGAGGGCATCAGTACAATTAGATCAAGTGACAATTGTCTACTGCCTGCCACTTTCTTCAGAGACCCCCGAGGTTTCAGATATATGTGCTGTACTTGTATCTAGATTTGCTTACCCAACACTGGTAAGATCTTATGCAACTGCTAAAAGAAGCTGTTGTGGCCACTTAACTACTAGTTGGTGTAAATGTTTTATGTGACATCTGTGAAATACAAGACACTGATCTCAATTAAAACTAAGGCAAGTCCTTCTGCTCTTAATTTTTCTCTGGCTTGATGGGATAGAGTTTTGGCAGCTGTGCTATGCTAATATTTACGCAGGTTTAAAGCCTGTGTCTTAGCTACATTCATGCTTGATAGATTCTGAGTAGAAGTTTGCGTAGAAGTCAGCAAGCAGAGTTACTGTACTGTAGTGATGTACTGTAGTGGCTTTGGAAGACTTACTGTCTCCTAGCAAAGAGAAATTCTCTCATAAGGGGAGAATTGAAGATGCTTTTTTGGGATGTATGCATCAAATCATTGTGATTTTATTCTGTTGTGCGAAAGTCATAAACTTTTGTCATAGAGAGCTAAATATAATTATTTCAATCTATATACCCAGTGATTCCCCTAACAAGGGACTACTTTATGCTTATTTCCATTGTGCAACAACATTGCCTGTGAAATGTCTCTTGTTCTCCTGCTTTTGTGCTGAGCATAAATCAGAACAATCTCTTATGCTCAATAATATCATGTAATCTGGGATTTCATCATGTGTTATGAAGCTTTGAGCGTGTTAACCCCGCACAAGTGTTTTGACAGACGGCAAGTTGACTTCCAAATTACTAATACTGCAGTGCATCCTCAAATCCATCAGACCTGTGTACATTATGCTGAGAACTGTATCTTTGGAATATAGAGGAACATCTGTGTGTTAGGCTTTGTGTGTAAGGCATTTGAAAGTCCTGTTTCCTTCTCGGTGAGAAGCTGACTCCTTGAATTTGATATAATTGGCAGGTTTCTTGTACTTCAGGCTCTGATGTTTAAGCTTTGTGAATGAGAACTGAGCAACAAGTAAACAAATAGTCATGCCAGTTAGGATATTTTCTTCTGAAATATCTCTTAGTTGACAAGAGTTTGGTACTGTGTTTTTATGGTGACTTCTGAGGTGCCATTTAATATATATCTTTGGTTTTTTATGTGTCTTTATAGGAACTGACAACAGCTTTGGAAAAGAATCCAGATGATGCCGAGTATTATTGTCAACGAGCTTATGCTTATATTCTTCTACAGAAATATGCTGGTAACATCTTTAGACAACACTGAGAATTCTCATAGAAACGTATTATAGCACATTCTTTACAGAAGATGTCTTCAATCTGAAGCCAAATATAGTAATAAAAGAAAGGGTTATCTGTAACTTAATATGCTGCTTTTACAGTTACAATTCTACCGTGCAGAATTTTATAATTTTCCTTGCCTTTGTTTTGTTTCTGCAAACTTCCAGTGAATTGGGTACTCTGCAGTCCCAGCTCTCCATTTGATTAGCCTACTATTATCTTGGCAGCTTTTTTTTGAAGCAGACTTCTTAGGCAGATTTTAAGCTTTGTGTTTGTTGTAAGTACCTTCTGTTCTTATGTTTTTGGTAGAGATTGAATCCTGTCATGGTAGGAATGGGATAACTGACTAATGCCTGGGAAAAAGATAATTGAATAACCAAAGATGTGTTTAGTTTTCACTGGAAATTAAAACCAGACTAAACAGATTCAGACCTTAAGTAGAGTAATTGAACTAAACGAAAGTCATGCTACATCTTATGTAGAGCTGTGCAGCTTAATGAAGGGTTCATCCATAGCAGTTGTGGCTAGATTTAATTCAAATGGTGTGATTTGTGTGCAAGCTAAGAGAGCCAACATAGTGCACCTTGAAAAGAATTCACTACTAAAAAACTCATAGTTCACTGCTTTTTATAACATTTTATTACGTTCCTCCCCTTTAAACTGACTTCCAACAGATGCAGTTGCAGATGCAAAGAAGTCCCTAGAACTCAACCCCAATAATGCTGTTGCACTCCTTAGAAAAGGGTATGTATCATATATCATACTCCGTGAATATTGTGATAATCTATAGTGCAATACTAGTATTTGGATTATGGCTCTGGACAAGCTTTTTGCAACCCCATGAATGAATAAATTTAATGCCATACTGCTTGTAACTCCTCCGTAATAAAGCTGTGGTTATAAGCAGCAATTTCGTTTGGGGTGATTGCCTTAACGTTCTAGCCATTTCAAAAAACACACCTCTTTGGTGATTTAAATTCTTACATGTGTAACTTTAACCTATATTGGTGTGTGAACTAAGAATGTTGTGATCTTCAGAATGTGGACTAGACTGAAAAGTAATTACTGTTTCCTTGTGTTTCTCTTGGTTCATGTCAGGTTAGGTGAATATCATATCAAAAACTATGCATCTGCTTTAGAGTCTTTCAGAGAGGGACAGAGGTTGGACAGTAAGTATTAAAGTTTCTTGTGTGCACAGTACTCTTTTGCTAATGAGAAATAACTTCTTAATGTGTTAGTGAATACCAAGGATGCGTAAAACTGCTTAAAAACGTGTATCAAAGTTCTTAGCAAGTAGTATATGGGGGTTTTTTTCTTTATAAAATAGGGGAGTGTTTTCCTGCTTCCTGGAGGTCTTACAAATAAATGTTGGCAGTGGTGTGGCATTAAGCGTCATAGAAAAGATACTGAACAGAACAGACTCCTTATGCAAAGCTGGAATTTCTTGCTTCTTAAACCAGTTGATAGACCAGTCTTTAGAAGGAACATGCAACTTGATAGATGTTCACACTGACAAAAAGGATTTTCACCTCACATTACATATCACTTAATTACAGAAGCATATTTATTATATCTCTTTTTTTCTTAAAGTGTTGGCTTCCCGGCTGGTCTTGGGCAGTTTTTAGTTTGGAGAGAATTAGAGCTTTTTTAAAACCAGGAAAGGAGTAGTTTAATAAAAAGCTGTGTTAGAAGACAAGGGGAAGCATACAACAAAGCAGTTCCAAGATGGTTGTGACTCTTTCTCTTCCCTGCTATGCTCGCTGCCAAACGACCATGCTCTTTCCTACTCTTGTGCTTGCTTTGCCTCTTATTTCAAGCATTAAGTCTGCAGAAAGCTACTGTTTTTAAAGCATTTTCCCCCTGGATTAACATGTTGAAATGGCCCGATGAAGCATCCGAGTGCTGAAGCCAGCAGAAGTGAAGTGGCAGAGCAGTATTGGGGCAGTGGTGATGGTGGAGGAAAGCAGATGTGATGGAACCGCAGCAACTGTTAGTTGTCAGCTTAGGCTGCTCTGGAATAGGAGTTAAAATATAAGAAATGTCTTAAACTACTTTCAGTTTTGATAGTTTGGATAACTATGTAGTCTCCACTGGTCTCCACTGCACTAGAAAGACAAGTGTGCCTTTGCAATCTAGCCAAGTTCTCTATTTAGTATTTTCCCATGAAAGGAAGTGATTCCTTCCAGTGACTTCAGTAGCTTTCCTTACTTGATAGGTAATTTTTCATACATCTCCAAAATCATGACTTCTCAATTTAATTGAAGGATCAATCTATATTTTTTTATCATATTCTTGGCCCTCCCCAAGCAACCACTGTCAGGTTGAGGCTTTGCATTTGCATGGATTTTGTCACCTTCTAGTTCATCAGTTGGAGCTGCTCAAAATACAGATTATACAGAAAAATCTCCTCAGGCCAGAACATCACTTCTTTTCATTCTGTTTAATCTCTCATCCTACTTATGTTATAAGGTGCAACAGCACACAGAGCTGCAGATACGTTTTTAAGTAAATCGGTGAATACTGGGATCCTCTTAGCTCATGTAGAGTCCCTGAAATACAGCACAATGTTTTCCTGTGTTGAGTTGCTTGACTTCTACCGGTTTGAATTGAATTTGCCATTGTTTTGCTGCTTACCCAGCTCAAGTGTTTCTGAAGCTTCCCAGTCCTTCCTGATTACTCTCTCATGTGACGATAGCTTCCCCTGTGCTTCCCGTATCTCATTAGAAAATTCTGTGACCTGCCGTGAGATGAGGGGCCTCCTGAAGGCCTTTTTAAAAATAGAGATTTTTAGTTGATTATCTTCTATATATTGCTGGCAAGTTTATGTCAGTAATAAAGTTTGCCTTTGCAGTTCTGTGGAATGGTTGATGGATCCCAGGTGAAAACAGTTGTGAGCACAAGCATTTTGCCAAAACAATTAACTTCCAGTTAAATGCAGCTAGTGCAAAAAGCAGAAAGCACAGAGGGAAAAAGCACCACTGACCGCTAAGCAGGTGATAAAGAGAGAAGACTTCAGCTGTTGCTGCCTCAGAGAGAATTGCTGTGGTGGGGAATTCTTTGATGGCAAGGCTGGTTTCTTGCCACACAAGGGGGCAGAAGTACACTGGTGCACATTTCTGTTCCTTGCTCTTGGCTGTTTTAAAGCAGAATCTGGAATGCTAACAAGGGTGAGCTTCCTGCTTGTGCTCATTACTGGTAGGACTGAGGCTCAGGGTACTGCATCAAGCTTACCGTTACCCACCTGCTGGGATATCTAAATAGGACTTGGTGTGGTGCATGGTTGAATAAGCAATGCTTCTTTCTTTTATAAAACAACCTAAGGAAGCAAGATTCCTTTTGCTCAACCATGAGACTAGATGCATGTGGATTTTTGAAGTTCATTAATTTGCCTTTGATTGAAGAAGCTGAGATTGTTACTCTCCAGTATATGATGTGGATTTAGGACCACCCAATGAATTTAGTAAAGGAATGTGTCAACCTTTTAAAGAAATGTCTTAGGTATGTACTTTTATTCTGGGATTTAGTAGATTTTCAGTAAGCAAAGATCCAGTTAGTTTTTCTGATCTGGAAAGTTACTAATAGAAACTGTTGGTAAGTTCTTTGGGAGGATAATGCAATTACAGAGCATAAAAATAATTATTATGTCTCAAATTATAACGTGCTGGGATGCAGGGATGGAGGCAGTGGTTGGCCAGGGGGACCTGCGAGGAAAATAGGGAAGGTTACGCTGGACCTTTCTTTTAAAGTTTGTGTCCATGCCAGTCTTGCAATATGCCATAGTTAAAAAGAGAATTCCTCTCCTGCTGCTGAAAGTCAGAGTCTGGATCAGTGGAGACTTGACTCAGTTTCTCTTTGCTTAGACTCCTGAACTTGCTTCATCTAATTTTACTTTTGCTGAATAAACTTTGTTCCCAGCTGCAAGTCTTTTTAGGGTATGGGTGCTAAGTTTTAAAATTACCGTTACTTTAGGTTGCAGGGAAGCTGTGGAACTCATCTAATTCCATGCCCTGCCCAAAAGCAGTGTTGACTTTGAACTTGTATGTATTTGATCGGGTTCTTCTGCTGTTGATTCGAAGTATCTCCAAGACTGAAGATTCCACAGCCTCCTTGGGCAACCTGCTGCAGTGTTTGACCACTCTTTTAGTAAAGAATTTTGCTTATCTAATCAGAACTTGCTTTGCTACATTGTGGGTTCTTTGCCTCGCTTTCTTTCCCAGTGTACTTCTGAGGACAGTCTGCAGTCAGTCGTCTGAATACCTTAAGTATACATTCGGTAATTGAAGACAGCCCTTGGATCCTCCAACAGACCTCTCTGATAGTTAATTTTGGTTAATTCTGTCTGAAAACAGACATCTTTTTTCTAGGATTTGCTAGGAATATAGATAAGACTGCAGCAGTCAGTGATCGATTGTCAAGATAGCCATATTATTATTTGCACTTCTATCCTTTCCTAAAAACAACTGAGGGATTACATAAATGTTGTGTAGCTTAAAATTTAGGTAACTCTTAAGATGACTGGTGTGGATGGCTGAATAAAAGGGAAGAGAAAATGGCTCGAGGAGTGGGGTAGCAATTTTAAGACCTAAGGTGCACCTTAAAATTTATGTACATTTTATATTTGAAGGGGTTGGGGTGCGTACTTTGCATAACTGCAGTGGAGCTGCATTTGGTGTTCCATGCATGTCTGCTGGAAACCCTTTTTTTTGAGCCTTTTCAAGCCCTCTGTGGGATAGGTGGCTGCATGAACTGTGTCAGTTTGAATTCTCTTTAAAATTATAGAATTCTTTTTGTCTTTAAAAAGATAAAAAGTATAGCTCTTCTTAGCAGTTGGTCAGTAACGTTGCTACTTTTTTTTTTATTTTCCTGACTTTAAAAGACTTTTCTGGGAATTTTGTTGAAATAAGACAATAAGTCTCTCATTACACTGCTATCTTTTGAGCTATTTTCCAGTGAGTTCATTTCTGTCTGGGGAGCTTGCTTCCTAGAAAAAATTAATAAGACCATGATATTCTATGATTTTGATTCATAGGCCGTATGTACGCCGATGTATTTCTAACATCCCTGAAACTTTAGATGTGTTGGTTAAGTTTTTGTGAAACCACCAGGAGAGAACACTTGGTGTTCATGGAAACTTGTGCAACTTTGGCTTTTCCTCAGAACATGACAGTCTCCTCTGTTATTTCTCTAGAGAGGCAGTGTGTGACTGAAAAAATAGTCTTAAGATTAATGGAAAAATGTGTAAAATTATACTTTTTTTGCTTTACAGTTTTATACGGGTTGAGCAGGCTGGAAAGCAATAGTGTATTTGGGTCAGTTCAGACAAAATCTAGTGTCCTACAAATTAATTTGAAGTTAATTAAATATAACAGTGTTAAATAATAGAGTTGTGTAAAAATACTTAAAGCTGAACTGGAATGACAGAGGTATAAGAAGATAATAAGAAATATCCTTTTAAGTAAATTTATGCAAGTTTGGGATGGATTTGTTCCAATTGGCAGTTGCGAGGAATTGTTCTTTATGCAATACATGTAGTGCTTGAAGTTTTAATGTTACTGTGTTTGATCTCTTCTAGATGTAGATGATACCTTTACTATTTGGATTAAAAGATGTGAAGAAATACTTAACGGTAAGAAAAAACACATTTGCTTGATAAAGGATTTGATATACCCTGTACTTTGAAGCTGTGTCATGTTTTTCAAAGATTTACAGTTTACCTCTTACTTAGAAACAAAGGTATTTATATATTTTTTTAGGTCACTTTTTCCTGTCTCTTGTTTCTCCAGAGTATATATCCTGAACACTTCTATACTTCAGATTTAGAGGAATATTAGGTTTCCAATGTAACAATTAGCTGTGACATGAGAGTACCTATTTATAGTTCAAACAATCATAATTAATTAAAAGTTGTTCTCGTACACAACTGTTAACTAAACTTCACTGTGGGCTAAAAATCAAATAGAGGAGAGCCCTTTTGTATTGTATAGGGAAGAACAAATTTCTGCTTTATGATAGATTTTTGCCAAGTTTATTTTTATTTGGCTCTTTCACGGGCACCCCCTTGCCGTGGGGAAAGAGCTTGCGTGCCCTTGTGAAGTTGAGAGCTATGCTGGTGGTGGCATATGCCTCCGGTAGGGTCTCCCAAGCCTGACAGGTCTCAACTGAAGGGTCAAAGTGTGTCCACGGGCAGGATGGGCTCACTAGCCTTTGGGCAACCATCCTAGGAGAAGGACAACTCTAACTCCAAACCCGGGCAGATGGAGCTCATTCAGCCCTGTAAGGCCATCCATCTAAGAGAAGGATACTCTAACCAAACCTACGACCTGAGGACTTCGCTGTCACCGTCCAAGCTCGCTAGGCCCTGGCAGATGAACCTCAGGTGTAAAGGGTGGGGCCAGTCTCGCACACGCTGCGCCTCACCTAAAAAATCCACCGCGCAGGCTTGAAGGGTGTACTCACGTTTAAAGCCCTTCCCAAATCTTCGTCCGCGAAGCCAAGCCATCATTTTTATTTGGAGAAATCAGATAAGTGATTGGCATGCACGATCTTTTTTCAAAGAGTTGCCTATGGTGACAACTTTCTCTGCCCTCTCAAGAAAAGACGTTACAATACACATTTTCTCTAATGTTGTAATTACTTTTTGCAGTGTTTGTCTGGTTCCACTTAGTTCTCCTGTTTTATCCTGTATGTTCATCCTTTTCTTTTCTTTTTTGAGACATTTTCTTAATTCTCTGATACAGCAAGCAAAAAAAAAAAAACCAAACCAAGAAAACAGAAACTCTGAGTCCTTCGTTACAACTTTGTGGTTTTTTTTGTCAATCTTTATCTCTTTAGCAGTATGCATTATAAAGAAGTAAAGGGAAAGTTTGTTTCTTTTCAAACATTTAATCTGAAAAATTTTAGGAAAAAACATATTTAGAAGAGTAGATACTGAGCTATAAGTTTAGATCCAAGTATTCCTGTCTATTTAAGGTCATAGGAGTGAATTTCTCTGCCAGGTTTCCATCTCATTTGCCAGCTGGGTTTGCCTAGCATGAGATACAAATTTGATGAGAACTTCATGCCATTCCTATGGATGGATGATAAACCTAGTACAGATTCACAGCAAGTGATTGTTTTTTTTTTAAACTTTAGTTTGCTGTGATGTTGCTTTCATTAAAAAAAGGTCTGCATAGGTTTCTGATAAGCAAGGGAAAGTAATGGAAAGTTTGTTCCTTCTGTTAATCAGCACGTGGTTTTGATTACAATTGTTCCTTCACAGAAGTTGCTGATTAAAGTCTGATGAAAAAGTAGAGTGTCACGAAAGCAAAACACTAGAGGTTGAACTGGCATGTTCTTTACTTTTGTACAGTTGAGACTAGACTAAATGCAGAATGTCTGGTGTAACTGAAGAAGGCTAGAATAAGTATATGCCTTGTGAGTTCAAAATGCCTTTTTCTGAAAGTACAACTTCTTTCTTTCTGCAGCATCACAGACAGAAGTGGTAAGATATTTTCCTTAATATGTTTAATGTTTCAATTTCTGTGTTAGGCTGGAGCATACTTTGAGGCTTCAGTGGCTTGTTAACAACTTTCAGACCGTTAAAACAATCTTTTCTATTGCATGCAATTCTGAAGGATTTAACTTTGTCTAAATTTGTCTTCTTTTATTTGTCTTCTGGCAATTACTGTGCACTCATTGAAGTAAATTTTAACTTTCTGACTTGCAGACTGTGGTCTAATTTACAAATGAACCAGCTTATGTTGTTAACACTAACTTGCTTGTGACTTCTAGAAAGTAACTTTTTTTTCCAGTTTGTGCAGGCTTTTATTTGCTGTAACTTATTCAGCTTTCAGCTTCCTTTTTAAATTGGAACTCTTCAGAAGAAATGTTGCAATTGACACCTCCCTCTAATTTTTTTCCTGAGATTAAAAAAAATGGGAATTTGCACTGGATGTTCTGCTCCCTCTTTCATAGTTCATTCTTTTTTTTTAGTTTTTAAGAATAGGATAGAGGAGGAAAGTGTACAGAAGACATGGTGGGTGTATGTAAAGACTTCTTACAGTTAAAAGGCTTTTATGTTTAAAAGTTATACCTTGAGTTCTCAGATCTATTTCAGGTTTCTTTCATGACTTGTAGATTAGCAGCATAGTCACTGTATGTCTTTCAGGTGTACTTCTTATCCAGTATGAAAATAAGTTAAAGTTGAACTTACTGCTATTTATAAAATCTCTGTCCAATATTTCTAAGTTAAAGACTGATCATATTTAATGCAAGTTGAGACTTTTTAATTCTTAATCTGGCATAAATGGTAAGGAGAACAGTGAAGAGCTTCACTTGTAAGTTAATGCTCATATATAAATCAAGAAAAGGGGAGTGTGAAAATGATTTGTGTGTTTGAAAAGTACTTCGTGGTATATTTTCACTTACACTGATGTAACTTTCTTTCCAATGGAACATGCGTCAACTAGAACACACAGCAGCAACCTCTGCCACCAAAGATCAAGTGAGTTAACTTCATCTTTACTATGAGAATTAAAATAATTGACGTATAACAGTTGTTTGACTTGGGGATTGGAGAAGCAAGATAATGACTAGAAAAATTATTTTACTTTAAATTAAAATTTACTTTAAATTATTTTACTATAAAAATGTGTCAGTTTAAGTGAAGTGTTTCTTGGTGTCATTGCTTTTGTTCAGCCTGAGTGATGATACTTTCAGGAAGTTATGTCTCACTGGGAGAGTGGAGAATGGAGTAAGCGTTCCACCTTCTGTTTCTGATTCTCATGCTGAGCTTAATTCAAAGACTGCCCCATTGTGGGTATATAGGTAATGTGTTCAAGATACTTTTAAGATCCTGAACTAGAAAGTGCTATTTAATTTATGGAAGGCAAATAATATCATGAATTGGTTAAGGAAGTGACCAAATTTTGATATGCTTCTTGATTTAAAAGATTCTTTGTTCTTTAACTATTTATCACATCAATTCTGCAACTACTCTTTTGGAGGAAGGGGAATAAATGTAATTTTGTACGTCTTCTCTCACCTGTTAAACTACACAAGGTACTGTTCCAGCTTTTGGTATTTTGTTTATCTCTTGGCAGTCAGTTTTTGCTCTCTCTTTATTTGTTTATTTTAGATATGACTGGTACCAAACAGAATCTCAAGTAATTGTGACTATAATGATCAAGAATGCACAGAAGGATGACATTAGCGTGCAGTTCTCAGAGAAAGAGGTGATTTATATTGGTTATTGATATGTGTCCTTGGATTCCCTAAGATGTAGTAATTAAAACAGAGAACATTACCTGCTGCAATAGCATGAAAAGAATGGTACAGGTGGTCTTCTGTCTGAGCTTTCTGTATGGACAGTTATGCTGTGTATGAGTGTATGCCCAACCAAGTCAACCGGGTTCTGCTGACACAGCAGTGTCCGTAGGATTTATATACAGGCAGTAGTGTGGTGTGTACGCTGCAAAGTGAACATCTGATTTTCAGCTGCCTGTGAGATTGGAGTGGTGGGGGAAGAAGTGATCTGGACTTAATGTTTGAGTATGCATGCATCTGGAGTAGGAATGGCCAGAGACAAGGTGTTCTAAAAATAGGTATAAATGAGTAATACCATTCTTTAGGACAATTATAGAACAAGCTTGAAAGTTGGTGAGTGGGGTTTTCTTGCTTTTGGCATCACTAAAACTGTTAAACTGCAGCAAAGTATATCAAGGAAGGGCAGTAATCTCTATTGTAATATCATATGCGGTACCAATGATTTTCATGTTTAATTTAACTAAGAATATTGAAGAGTTTGGTTCTTTGTCTCAACTAAGTTGATACTTTACAAACTACCAGAAGTACTTTGTCGTTACTAAGTACTTGGTTGTTAATATTTGCTTTAGATTGTTAAAATTGTGAGCACTTGCCATGTAGTTTATGTGTATTAGAAGGGAAGTGGCAAGTTGTTTTCATGTGCCATTATTAATGTGTTGATACTTCATTTGCCATGTAATTCTTTCCCCCCAAAATGCAGATCAAGCTGACAAGATAAAAGGCTTTTTGAGTACTTGCTGGCTAAGAATTGAAATCTCCTGTTCATTTTCTAGTATACTTTAGAATCACCTTGTTCAATAATGCAGTAATGTAATGGTGTTTCTGAAATTCTGACACCTGATGCTTTAAGTGCTCTAGTGAAGGGTCATTAATTTAATCACTTGGTGCCAAATGACAATCCTTTACTTGAAAATGTAAAACTGCTCAAAGATGACCAGAGACGTGTTTTCAACTGTTAACAGATGAATGCCTCAGTGAGACTTCCATCAGGTGAAGACTACAACTTAAAGCTTGTTCTCCTTCATTCTATAGTGCCAGAGCAAAGTACATTTAAAGTGCTTTCAACAAAGGTAAGCTTCTTAAAATGTAAATTATTTCTTTGACTGTTCCTGATGTTGAAAACATTTCAGCTGTATTGTCTTGTCTCTCTGCAACAGTCATAATATCTTTTTTTTTTCATATAGAAATACTTTTTTTTTCTTCAAGGTGCCTTTCAGCCAGTGGAAGGCTTTCTAAACTTCTGCAAATAACAGAAATAGTAATATGATGGTGCTTATTGAAGTGCAAATGGCACTTATGTTGAGAATGCTTTTACTTATTGCTGTAGAAAGAAGACTGTGGTCTTCACTCTTAAAATTCAGGTATTAGGAAAGTATGAATACTTTTCTAATAAACTTTTAGGAGCCAGTATTGCCTTGTGAAGTGTTGTTATCTTTGTGTGCTCAAGAAGTAAAAGTCAGACTTTGAAGATTTCAGTGTTGAAATAATTCTTTACCCTTTGATGACTTCTTGCTGGTAAAGGTTAGCTGTGCAGTTAACTGTTCTTGGCTTTTCAAGAGAGTGTATTCCACACTGTTGCTGGAAATAGTACTTGCTTGGAGACACTTGAAAATTGCATGGCATGATGCTTCTATCATAACAGAATGCTTCTGTCTCAGTGTTTTCTATCTTCTATATTACAGGTATAGAAAAATAAGAAACTGACTGTTGTCTGGCATAGTATATATTGTTGGTATAACTCATAGACAGAGATAGGCTTTGTCTCTAGAGCCAAGCCTGAATCTCTGATGCAGGAATGTGTTGTTGATTCTTTCTTTGTATTTCAGCAGTGATTCTGTAGAGCTTTTGGAAATTCCGTTGTGTTCTCATGTTCCATTTTTACCTGTTCCCTTCTCAGAAAGGTACCTCTAATCTTGCGTCATTTCAGGGAAGAGGGACTTCAAGATGGCATGAGAGGTTTGCCATAGAATGTTGGTCTCGTTTTTCTGCTCGCACTAAGGAAGCTGGGCAGGTTATGTGACGGAATCACATTAGCTCTTACACTGTGGGAGATAAGCAGAGTGCCTGAAGTATGTAGAAAATCTGCTAGTCCATTAATATTTATATAAATCGAGTGGAATGGGCATGGACCTCATCAAGAGGAGTAACTGTGAGATCCTATCTGCTTAATGTTCCTGTCTAGCTAGTGTTAACACTTCCATTTGTTTTGAAGTTTACCATTACTTTTATGAAGCTCTGCTCGCTACCTAGCACTGTTGAAATTGACTTGGTCTTTCTATGCTTCCATCTCTAGCCTGGGTTAATCTCTGAGATAATGTCTAGTAGTCTAGAGCCTTGTTTAGATCGAGGTTCCTAAAGTGGTGTGAAAGCTTTAGTTATGTTCAGGCAGTGTCTGAATTGTAATGATTTTGCATTTGTTTTCAAATGTTACTGTTCCTATATCATTGTGAGAGAATATTTTTTGAGACAAAATGGGACAAGAGAGAACACAGGATGTATTCTAACAGCAGAAGTCAGTGCTTCAACATGTTCTCCCATTTGCGGAAAAGAATAATGTAAGGACATCTGTGAAGGCATAGTGAAGGAATATAAGGAATTTAAATGCTGCCCCAGCTAAATCCAGTTCCAACCAGCAGATGGAGTCTGGCTGAAGAAAAAAAAAAATTAAAAGTTGCTCTATGTTAAGCATGCAAAGACTTCTTTAAAGGCTTAAAATATTTTACTTTGAAAAACATTAAGCGCTTTAAGGGAATGGTGCAGCCTTAGTGTTTGAATGCTAGAAATAGAGATTTGTTTTCATAAGTTTCGTGTATGTACTTTTTTCTTCTGAGCAGTATAGAAAATATGCAGTTATTACTTGGAATAAGCTATTTTAGAACTTCTCAAGTCCTTTACAGATTATTTTATACCATTTACATGAAGTCCTTTTGTAAGGATTTGGAAAGAAAGACATAATCTCATTATCTTCCCAATTATATGAACTTCTTACTACACACTCCTGAAGAAATTGTGTTTTCGTGGGATAAGAACAGATCTGTTCCTGTGGATGAATAATTCCAGATAAGAATAACTGCATGTGTTCACACTGCTTTATTTTGTTTTGACGTTTTGACCATGTGAGCCACATTGCTATTAGCATTGTGTAGTCTAAACTGGGCAACGAAGAGTTGGGTCTTTCTTTTCCAATTATATGAGAAAAGAGTGGAATGTATGGGCGGGTTATGTGGTGGATAGTTTGAGTTTCCTATGAACTTCATAAAACTAGTAAACATAATGGATAGAGGATGAAACAACAGAACTGCCAGATAGTACAACAGTAACTAAGAGAAGCTGGAGAGGGATTTCTCAGTACTGCTTGAAATTCAGCATCACTTGACAAATGCAAAGGAATTAAGGCAAAGATGCAAATTCAGGAGGAGAAAATAGCCTTAAGTGCATTTGCAGGATTATAGGTTCTAAAATAACTGCAAAAAGAAGACAGAACTTACAGACTCTGGGATTGGTTCTTTCAGGGAACATTAACAGTGGCGAAAATTGCAATTGATACCTTAAGAATTCTTTCTTTCCTAGCAATTGAATAGAAATTATACCTTTCAATAAATCCATGCTGTGTCAAGCTCTCAGATACAAAGTCCCTGTTTGGAAGAGAGCAGAACTAGCAAATGGTTCAGAGGTAGCATAGTTAGGTGTTTGGAGGTGTTTGAATGGTTTCTGTATGAGCAGAAGTAAATTAGTGTTTGTTATCTGCAGGCTTTTGAATTCAAGCTGTGAGCTAGAAAGAGGTAAAACACTTGATGCTGACTCAAGAACAGCATAATGTGTGGTTGAAGTCCGGTTTTGAAATAAAATCTTCATCTCTGTATACATCCTAGTATTGTATATTCTCTAATTGTCAGCAGTTTTATGGATGAAACTGGCTGCCTTTAATAGTGGCTATATATCTTACTGCTGTGCTTGTAGCCTTTTTTTTCATAATTCAGAAGTTTATTTGCTATTTAATAGTTGTCACTACTTGAAAATTCAGCTTTGAGTTGATTATGGTTCCTGTTCACATTTAGTTGCAAGTTACTTAGAATTACCTGGTGTTGTATGATGATCTAAGGCCGCAACTTAACATTCATGTGAGAAAATGCTGAATACAGCAGTACTGAGCCCTTCTCTTGAACAAATTGCTATATATACATACCAGTTTTTCTTGTACATGAGTAGCGTAGTTGATAGATCATAACTAGCACAACTAGATCAATTGACGTTATTGATTATACTTCATCTGTCAAAGGTGTCTGACTGTAGTAATCTGATCAAGCAAGAAGTAACAGCAGCTCCAAAAAGCACTGTATAAATATAAGATTTGTGTGTATGTGGCATGACTTTGTATGCAATAGGTAGTATTTTGAGTATTTTGGGGGTCATCCTTAGTTGTGTTCAGGTGTCAGGTGAAGTGAGGGGAAAACTGTGCCACACTAGAAAACTGCAGGTCGCTTTCAGCATTTAAGAGGAGCAAGGTACCCTTTAGTGGTGCTACTTGGTTTTTTACTTATTTCCAGAAGAGGGAGCCAAAGTGTAAAGGCTGGGCCAAGTTTGCTTTTTGGAAGCAGCCCGAGTGCAGTTACGCTGTAGTTCAGTGTGCGCAATATCATCATGCTCCCTTCGTAGAAGGAAAAAAGGCATAAAAACTTAAAATGAGTGACTAGCTGGTGACAGACTAGCTGGTCTGTCTCTGTCCAGAAAGTACAGTAGGAAAGTAGAAATGCACAAATAGTGTAAGGGTTTCTGATGTTCTGAAACAGTTCTTTGTGTACAGTCAGCCTCGCTGTCTTTTCCCCCTTCTGTTCAGTTTATCAGTCAGTGTATTTGAGATTCCAGGGGCATGTTCTTCCATTTTCTGTTGGAAATTCGTGTAACATGAGCAGTTTCTTTAGGTCTTCTGTTGTGTTCTAGGTGATGTTCAGGATTTTCTTCTCCTTAGACCTAGAAGAGGAGAATGAGGATGTGCTTTTAGCACATCCTCTTATGAACTTGAAGGAAACTTGAGCTAGTGCTTTCTCTTCCCCTCTGCTCTTGCATCTACAAATAGTCTGGGGACAGTTACTGTGAGTTTTCAGTTTTTAGTGGTTTGGGGTTTTTGCAAGCAATGACTTGCAGCGATTTAGAGCCATTCAAAAAAGTGGTTCCTTTACCCCAAAACTGTCCTTTAATTAGAGATCAAAGTTGTGCTGCAAACAAGGAAGGTGTTAGAAATCCTCAGCCTCTTTTACAGTTGACATCTATTACTTATAGAGATGTGTGAGGTGGAATCACACTCTCAGCAACTTCATGCCAAGAATGTGGTAGTATGCATCAGTAGAATATTTCTTTTCCTCAAGCCAACATTTTTCCTTGCAGACTCTGAAATACTCTGTGTAGCTTACTGGAAGAGCACACTGATGCCTGTTGCTAACTGGAAAGGAAAAGGCAAAGAGTGAAACTGCTTCACACACTCTTGGACTGTCATCAGAGCCTCTATTCAGAGGCAAACGTACACAGATAGATACACAGAGGAACAGATTTATTTTAACTGAAGTTGGTTCTTACCATTGCAGTCTGATCCTTAAAAAGATACTTGTTGTTCGGGATGTTTTCATTAAATTGCTTTCAGACACTTGAATGCAGACTTCCCTGCTCTCATGTGCTAGTTTTCTCTGTGAGACTTTCATGCAGATTCATATCTCCCATATATAGTATTGAGTATATTCTGTAAATTATTGTCTGATACGTAAGATAGGAGTTGGATACGTTTCTGAAATTTCTTGCATCTCTTAGGCAGGGCTAGTTGGAGCAATTTCCTGGCTAGACCATAAAGAAACCTTCCCAGTGATTGGCTTGATATTTACTTGGCTCAAAATAAGTTTGGTTTCTTTTCTTTATGAAGCAGATGGGTGTGGGGCAGATTTAAACTTGTACGTGTGCTCTCAGAGTGTTAATAAGTTAGTGCCCATACTTTATATAAATAGATAAAGGAAAACGATGCATAAGGTTTTTCTTTTCTTTTTTAAGAACTATTGGAATAGCTATTGTTTGCGTTGAGGATGCAGTGACAAAAGAGCTTTAGGATACCTAAACGATCTGTATTGCTAGCTCCTTCTCTAAATCACACAATTTTAACAAGTAGTTGCTGTGTAATATCAGTGAGGTGGAAACTTTGACCTTTTTGCATTCAGTTCTCCGTAGTACATAGCTGGCAAAGAAACTGAAAGGTGCACGCTGTATCCGTTCTGTTGCAATATGTTTGCTACAGAATAAATCTCTTCGTTATCTTTTTTTTTGTGAATACTGTATTTTCATCTCAGTGTATTTTGTCTGAAGTTATGGACCAGAGATACTGGAATTCAGAATATAAGCAATGTGCAAAGGTTCTTTGAATAACTATGATACCAAAACTCTATGTGCATGTGTTCTTTGAGGTAGGTTTGAATAGGTCATACATTTTAGAAGGTAGTGCTATTTTGTCCTACCCTTAAATTTAAACATGAGATGACTGCAAAATGACATCTCTGAACACTTAAAATTTACAACTTGGACAAGGCAGTCAGTAGTTCAGTAAATAACTAAGTAGTTGATTGGAAATCCTGAAATCCCATTTTCATGGCTTTGATATAGCAAAACATCAGAATTTGAAAGGCTATTTTTTGATGCATCTTAAAATTAATGGCTGAACTACTGTGTAAGCTTTGCCAGTTCTGATTTCCGTCATCCATCTGATCAGAGCTTGACACAAATTTGCCAGTGATAAGTGAACTTTTCCTTAGCATGGACTGTAAAATATAAAACACACTAGAAATTTGAGAAAAATTCTTGTAACTTGTCAATGTACACCAGGATCTTCTTTTAGGGAGGAAGATAAAAATTCTTTCCCTTTTTCTCGGTTAAACTGGCAATGCCTGTCTCAGAATATAAGTTCAAGTGAAGCTTGGTTCATCAGAGGTTTGGGCTTTTTTACAGTAAGCTTCTACCTAGAAAATTAATATTGGCTAACTAGTGTTTTGTTTATCTGTAGCTAAGGGGAGAAACTATTTCTTAAAACTAGATTAAAAGCTCTTTTATGCCAGTCACCTTAAAATAAGGGGGGTTTATATTCTTATACTACCAGTGAAATAGTTTAGAATAGCTTTTGAGAGCAACTCTGTGATGGTTTTTCTGATAGCCAGCACTTGGATAAGCTGCAAACAAACTTGTCTAAAATCTCTGATAGGTTTTAAAAAATAGATTACTTTTATGACTAGAAAATTCTGTGAGTAGAAACTTCTCTGTCTCCTTTCACTGTGGATGGGGTTTCTTCTAGACTATGAATCTCCCATTTGATCCTCTTTTCAGAGGGGTGGGTGTTTCTCCAGATGGTATTTCAAAGAAGTATTGCATGAATTACCCTGTCAAAATTCCATTATTCTTTTCCTTTTTGCATTGTTCGCTTTGAGCCCAAAATACCGGGAACTTAAAAACTACAACAGAAAGTTGATTATTTCTGCATTGAAACTTTTTGTACATCTGGAGTACCGTGTCCAGTTTGGGCTTCCCAGTGTAAGAAAGGCACTAATGTAGTGGAGCGAGTCCTGGTGTGCAGGACTACTGAGATGGTCAAGTGGCTGCACAGCATGAGCTACAAGGAGAGGCTGAGGAATTAGGCTTGTCCTTAAGTGGCATGCAAAGTGTTTAATTTGCAGTGAAATTTTCCTTTCTTTTATTCTGAAGTTGGCACGAGGCACACAGGCATACGTTTTATGAAATATGAATGTTAAATCAAAGTAGTTGGCAAAGTGTTGATGTATTTCTCTTGCCTGAGTACTGAATGTTTTTCAAAGGAGAGGAAAAAGCTAACAGTACTTGTGTGATAGATACGACATAAATGTCCATACTGATGTGTTACTTTTCTGTGTGATGGCTATCAGTATCTGCTTTAAAATGTTCATTAAAATGCATTTATTGCCATTTGTGCACATAATTGGGACTTGTAAAGTTGCTTCTCCTTACATCAAATAAATCTCTGAAGTTGAAGAAATGTGTGCCTTCACAAGCAGAATTTTATAGCTTTGTATTTTTGGAAAATGTGGTTGTATAATGTTATGAAGCTAATGATTTCCCTTGTTTTGCTCCAGCTTGCCACTTTGCCTAATGAGTAACTTCAGTTGAAATGGATGGAGTAGATGGGGTAGAGGTTTAATCATGTCATAAATAGATTCAGTCTCAATTCTTCAGCTGTCTATAGCTTTAGCTTGGCAGGGTTGAAATGGTTCAGATGTCAGAAATCTGCATCTTACACTGGGAATTAGTTTGTAGCATTTCCTTGTCCTTAGGGATGTTTGTCATGTAGTACTGGCTTCAGGACAGTTGCAGAGAGGAAAATGTAAGAACGAGCAGATAAAAAAGCAGAGGGGGATTTCTGGAGCAGAAAAAGTAAAGGTCTTCCTCTTTTTCCTTCTTTTTATGTGTGGGCACAGCACTCTGATGAATAGCCAAAGGTCTTTATAAGGGTTATCTGAGGAGGAATTCTGAGGAGAAAAAAGTCTGTGTTTAGTAGCTCACATCAAGCATTAGATTGCTTTAGAGGTCATTCTTGGTGTGGATGAAATAGTCTATATTTGAGATACTGAAAGATACTGGTGGAAAGCCTGAAGCATAAGGATAAGAGGAGATAGTGAAGAAAGAACAAACAGAAGAGAAATTGAAGCGGTATAGGGTTGAGCAGTCTCAGTGTCAAGCATTTACTCTTTCTTTTTAAAATAGAACATATTGGGGGATGTACTAATAAGCAGAGTATAAAATCTTGAAATTAAGGCATCCTCACCTTAAATAGCCAACCAAATTTCTATTGTGGTTTCCTCAGGTTAAGAAGAGCTACAAGAAGCAGAGAGAGAAATTGTCTTAATATGTTCAGAAATGAACTTTAAGATTATAGTTTCCAAAGTGTTTTCTTCCAGAAGAGTCCAGTGGAGGAAGCTTTGCTGACTTCTTTTGTTTTACTAAAGACTAGTTATTTTCACAGTTTGAATGCTGCTTCTGCATAGTTCTTACAGAAATCTCTGTGTCCTTACAGATTGCAATATTAAATTCTGGAACACAGGCCTTCTTCAGGGACCATAGGTTGAGCAACTAGAGCATCACAATATTTTATTGGTTTTGGTTCTGTGATTGTGACTTTCACTGTTTTAAAAACATCAGAGTATCTGATGCTAAATTTGTGACTTGTAAAGTTGCTAAAAACATTGGAAATCCAACAGACACATGGAATGGGAAGTCAAACACATGTGGGTGTTGGATTTAGAGATTTACTGAAACTCTTCCCTGCCGTGAAGGGCATTCCATGTCTTAAACTTTTTGCTGTTCTCAGTATTTAAACTTGTCTACGGAAATGGTAGCTTCCTGGGATGGGGATAAAAAGAAAAAGAAGCAATCATACTTTAATATTTTGATTCTTAAAATGCAGTATGATTGCAAACATGGAAGCTTTGAAACTTAAATGAGCTAATTTCTTTATAAGGTATCTTGGTCTGTTGCTTACCAGTGACTGATTTGAAGAATGGATTAAATAAAGTTTAAATTTCAGATCAACTTCATGCTATGCAGGGAGCTTGCTGTCAGGATCTCTAGGGTTAGCTTTTACAGTGGTGCCTTTGTTCTTGGGTCTGCAGGGATCCCTAGGTTACAGTGGCTTTAGGTAGAACTAAGAACTCACTTCTGTTCACAACTAAGGAACTGCAGAAGTTTAGCAAGCAGTGATTTCGGTTAATTAATAGCATCATATTAACTTTGTGACATTGCCTTAAGTGAATTTCTCATTTGGGGTGACATTAGACAGTCCTTGTTTTGCAGTCATTGTTTTGTGACTTTGACTCTGTAACCAAACGATAAGGTTAATTACAAAAAAACATTTCAATATGGTTGTCTAAAGGGATTATGTGTAGTTGTGAATAGGGCATGACATACTTCACTTAATTTTGTTTCTCCTAGGATAATTGCTACCATATCCATTTTTTATTGCCACTTTTGTCAATGAATACTAGACAGTTTTTCTTCATAGCAGTGTTTGTTCATTGAACCAAATTAATACAGCTTCTGAATTTCTCCAGTGGGAAGATCTGCATAGTCCCAGGGTGTTTCTCTGGTTTGTGTACTACACATCAAATACGAATTTTTTTTTGGTGGATGAAATGTAAACCTAGATAAAGTTGGATTTTGTAGTCGTTCAAAAGTGCTTTTTAATTATTAGAGCTGACTGGCAAGAAAGGGATGCTTGAAAGATAATACCATGGTGCCTGGCAGAGTACTGACATTGGGACTGAGTGTTACTTTTGGGATGCCATAATTTACAAAAAAATAAGGGAGTAACAAGCAAAAAAGAGTTAAGTGGTACTAAACAAAAGGATAAAAGTCTGATACAAGAGCTGAGCAGCCACATAAGAGCTTTGTTGACATGTGACTTGAATTCACGTAACTTCTGTCTTGTAAGTTAGGTAAATTTTGCTACAATATCACCTTCTTATTAGAGACTGTGTTTCTGAAAACAAGTGTATGTATTTTCTTACTGCTACAGGATCCAACTACTTTGAAACTATTTGGCAGAATTTTTTGCCATCTGGATTAATTTGTTCTTTGTTTTGTGTTTTGTAGATTGAGATAAAAATGAAGAAACCAGAGGCTGTAAGATGGGAGAAGCTGGAGGGCCAGGGAGATTCTCCTAAGTTAAAGCAATTTACACCAGGTTTGTTCTCTGAACTATTAAGTATTAAATGGTTTATTTTGTATTAAGTTACTTGCAGTTATTTTTTGTGTTAAATATTGTTAATAAAATCACAGCTTCATATTTACAATGAAAAGCCTAATAGTCTTGTTTTAACTGCCAAGAATTGACAGAAAAAGTCTGCAGGGCATTACTAAAACTTAGGTATTAAATTTAGTCCTTACTTCCAGGTTATTGAAGATATGTGCTTGTCATTAATTCCTCTGGGCTTACCTGTTTGGCTATCTATTTTGGTCCCTGTTTTGCAGTTCTGTGCATTGTTATGCCTCTATTGTTGCTTAATTATTATTTACTAAGTATTCAATCTCTTTTGGAAAGTAATACTTAGCAGTTTTTCAAGACAAATTAAAAATCTGTCTTTGAGAGAATTTGAATTTCCTGATTTATTGATTTCAGATATTTTTTTAAATTTAGCTCAAATTTTCCTATGGCTCTAGGCTGCTGACTGGTTGGGTTTGTTTTTTCTTATTGTCAGCCAGTATCTCCTGCCTCATTTAGACTTTAATTATCTCTGTTGCTATTGTCCTGCATTTTTTTGTTGGATAGCTAAATTATGTAACTGTTGACTTAAAAGTAAACTTTTGCAGCTGTTGAATGTAGTCTCTAGTGTTTCTTAGTTTCCTGTATTTTTGTTACTGCAATGCTTGTATCAGTAAGGAGGAATCCATTTGCATTTTTAGATTCATGTTCCATTATGCTCTCTGATTCATCGGATACATATGTGTCTGTGTGTTCTCTGCTGCTCTAAAAGTTGTGAGAAAATGCTTAGTTAACTAACACTTCTGTTCTCAGATACCCAGCACTTATATCCGTCATCATCTCACTATACAAGAAACTGGGACAAATTGGTAGTTGAAATTAAAGAAGAGGAGAAGAATGAGAAGTTAGAAGGAGATGCTGCTTTAAATAAACTCTTCCAGCAAATTTATTCCGATGGTACAGATGAAGTGAAACGTGCCATGAACAAGTCATTTGTAAGTCTTCATTCTTTTACTATGAGGAAATATGTAACTTTTGCATGCTGACCCAATTTACTAAACTTTGCATGAGTTGGGAAGCCTGTAGCCACCAAAACCTGGGGCCTATAATGAATGGCAGTGATTCTGTTGGAGAGACTGGTATAACAAGTCTCACTGAAAACTATGATACTGTATACTAATGAATGTGACTTTGAGTCCAAGGTTATGCTTTGTCACTGGTCTCATTGTTTCAATCAGTGTTATCAAAGGAAATACAGGTTTTGGCTCATACAGAGCTTGAAGACTTGTCATGAGTGAAAGAATCAATTTCCTTTTAACTGTTTTTATCTAGTTTCTTTTATTTGTAGACCTTATAGGCAAGAACATGACTGACCCTTCAAAAGACTTCTTTTTCAATGAAGTAACCTCATTGTGTCCAGTACTGATAAAAGGACTGTTGGGCTGAACGTTATAGAATGATGGCTTTGTCAAATTTTGTTCTATACGTACACAGAATTCCTGTGTAGTTACTACTGCACGAAACTTTAAGTTCTTCACATTTCTTCAGAACTTGCTAATCTGCTGTAAGAAATTCAGCTTTTATATTACTGTAATTCCTCTAGCAAACTGAACATGCTTTCTCTCATATTGCAGATGGAGTCTGGAGGCACAGTTCTGAGCACCAACTGGTCTGATGTTGGTAAAAGGAAGGTAGAAGTAAATCCTCCTGATGACATGGAATGGAAAAAATTCTAATGCTGTTTTTAATCTTTTACCATCTATGTGTTGCCATAGTCATGTTCTGACCACTATGTATGGACATAGGATTCTTGGATTCAAAGCACTGAATGTTCCCTTGGAAACAGGAATTGTCTTTACATTTTGCGTGCTTTAGAAATTCCTTCATCTGCAGATGTTAAAAGATATACTCAAGAGTGGAACCCTGTTTTCATCATCTGTCTAATTTTTTGAAATTGTGTCAATCAATCTAAATTTTCTACCACCTTTATCAGCTCTGCTCTTTGGGGATGGGATGATCTCTAACGGCTGGTCAGGATTGTTGCCTTACGCCCGGTGTTTCTGTTGATAACTTAGTAGATTTTGGCAACTTCGGGTAAAAACACTTTTCAACAACAGTGTTAAAATTGTTTGCTCTTTAACTCTGCTAAATAAAACTGTAAATATAATTTTTTCTATACGGAAGCTGCTTCATTTCATTTTTAGTAATCTTGGGTTTTGATGGGGAATCATTTAAAGCATACAGGTAAGGATGTGAATACACTGATTAAAAGAAAAAAAGCTGGCACGTCTAGAAGCAAAATGTGCATTCAGTGAAGATGACTAGATTGCAATTCTTGATGCAGATGCAAAATTTCCACTTTTGGAGTCCTTCCACCTGGGTGATAGGTTGAGCTGCAATCATATGTGATGGAAGGGAGAAAGTTGCGGCTGGAAATTTCTACAGAAAAGTGGGTCTTCTGTCTGTGTTCTATATTCAAAAAGAAAAGTCTGTCACAATTGCCTGGAATCAAAGATAGCAAGCAGTGGCTTTAAGTACTGTTATTTCAGAATATTGGAAACAGTTTGTATTTTGGATAAGAGCCCATGTGTCCTTAATTGTTGCCATCAGTGCAGCTTCTCCATCATGATCAAATTGTAAATAATGGTATTTATAGAATAAGAACTGAGGAATGTAGGAGATACTGTCTGTGCTTGTACTACTTGGATACAAGTCTGCAAGGGTCTACAGATGCTCAAAAGCCACCTGTACATGGTCCTGGGCACCTGGCTATAGGCGGCCCTGCTTGAGCGGAGCGGGTATTGGACACAGTGACCTCCAGAGGCCCCTTCCATCCTCCACCATTCTGTGATTCTGTGAAAGAGGTAGGAACTTACAAAGTAGCAGTAAGCATGCCTAGTCCACATGCTGCTGTCTCTTGGGAATTCAGAGATACTAGAAAACACCGTGAATTGCAAATATTGGCAGCCCCTGGAAGCCCCTTCATTCCTTGCTAACCATTGGATGCTGCTTTAAGTTTGCTACTTTTCCTTGCATTCCTAATTATGTAGGTTTTTCTAGATTGTTTGATATCCTGCCTGTTTTCTTTGTATTTGGTATGTTGTTCTTCTACAGTGAGAATTGGATGAGCTTGATAAAATACAAAGACCATTAGAACAGGTGTTTTAGTAAGTCTGCAGCTGTTACAGTAATAAATGTGTGTAAAAGTTGATGGAAAACTAAGGAGAAGGAAGGAAGGACGTATTCTGTTCTTCCTGAGCACTAGGAATCTAGGTTTTGCGGTGGTGCTGGGAAGGTGCAGTGTTTTTTTTCCTACTGCTGTTACTTTGCCTATGCAGCAGATAAATACCAAGATTTTAAACTCTCAGAAATGTTAAGAAGAGCTTGGGTTTGGATGTATGCCATAGCTATGAACTTCAGATTGTCATACTGGGCAGCTGTAGACTACATAACTCTTGACATAACTGCAGTTTCTTGATGCGCTCAGATCATAATTATCCTAATAGTGCAAGCTGGGCAGTGATTTCTTTTTGAATCGCTTTTAGCTTCAGAATTGATTCATGTTTCCCAGAGCTCAGATTTGATGACCTTCAGAACTGAATGTTATCCTGGTCTTCGAATACAATGAAGGAAGATGAATTGAATTTAGGAAGGGGTTTGTGTGTGCCTTACGTGTTGACTCTTACTGAGCAATGTCTGCTTCTTAGTTGTGGAGTATTTCAGTGAAGATTTGCTAGCTCCAGTGGGGAATTTCTTGCCCTTCAGAGAATTCTGAGTAGCTAGTTGCTCAGTACCTAGAGCATTTGCTATCCATGTGGGTTGCTAACATTGAAGTTGACTTCATTTGGAACAGGGACTCAACTTGATTCTCCTGGGTAAGTGCTTTGTGGCTTCTAATTTATGCTCTGAAAGGCACTTCTTCCTTTATAATGTGGAAGAAAGACATTTGTCTGAGTGCTGCACTTTGTCACAAAGTTGGGTTCTTGTCTTCTGGCCAGCCTTGCTTTCTAAATGTCATTCAGAGCACTTAACAGCGCTTAGCAAAGACTTGCTGTGGGAAAAGCCTAGATAAAAATCTCTTAAATAGAAATGAAAAAGTAATTTGAAGATGTTTTCTGCCAATCAAGTTGTTCTTCCTTACTGAGGAGAACGCAGAAGGAGTTCCTCTGTCAACTTTCACTTACAGAGAGACCATGGGAATATTTCATCAGATAGGCACAATATATTCTTGTATTAAGTGGATATTGTTTCACTGCTTTGGGATTTGACTCATTTGGCTAAAGGCAAAAAGTAAAATAAAATGCACTGCTACTTATGTACTCTTGAGGCATATGTAATGCAAATATAATGCTTTAGCTTCAGGCTAAAACTTGTAGCAATCAAGTGGTAGACCTCCCTGTCCATCTCAATCCTGTAAGCCAAGTTTGCAGGTGTAAACATCATTCCAGCATGTTTCTGAGCACAGACAGATAGTCTGTGTGTGTGGCACTGTAGAACGTAAGTGAGCCAATAGTGGCAGTTCTTGTTGCCTTACGAGGGGGCAGGGGTTGGGGTTTCCTGGTAGGAGGGGTTAGGATTAAAGCGATAGGCAAAATTTCCTTATAAAGTTGGGGGGGAAGGTGCTTCGTGAACTTTGTGTACAGTATATGTTTTGTTCTTGACAAAAGACAGGCACAGAATGGTTCCAGAAGCCCTGGGTCAAGAGAAAGGTAGCAGGGAGCTTGGAGGTTAAAGAGAGCCTGAGAAGGGTGCCAGTGACAAAGGGAATTTCCTTCGAGACTAGAGAAGGTGAGTGGAATTTGTCACAGTGTTGGCAATGAGTTGGCTGGAGGCAGAGTGCCAGCAAGGATAAGAGTGGTTGATGTTTTAATTTATGTCCAAACTTCTCTCAAGGGTTTTTTTCCAAGCATTTTGGTCATCTGCAGATAGTACTGCCTAGAAGACTCCAGCAGTTTCACCTCAGTGCTCTGATTTGCAGTCCTGTAGCAAATAGGGGAACAGGACAGCAGGAGGTAACAGTAGCTTTCTCCTTGCTGCTGTTCTGGGGGTCATAGAAAATGCTTGTTCTCTGTCGCATAAGGCTGCCTCTGATATACGTGCAGAGCTTGTAAAAGATCACATGAGCCTCTCAGAAGGCAGAAGCAGATGATGGTGGTACTCCTGAATCGGTCTCAGGAATTGCTCTTTCAGAGCCTGAGCAGAGATTCTGTCCACCCTGATGTGCCTATCAACAATCTGTTCCTTGCCAACTGTAGGTTTATGCTTGCCTACATAGTTTTGTTTTTTTTTTTTTTTTTTTACACCAAACGGAACAAGTGATTAGTCTGTTCTTCACTGAAACTTTCTTGGAATTTATTCATGCTGCAGCAGGGCTGAAGTGTTATACGGGAGGCAGAAGACATATCCCCTATTTCCACGCCTCACAGCTGCTTCTTACTTTTTCAGTGTAGATACAAGTGGATAATGATTCCCATATCAAAAAGAGCAAAGGGAAAGACTCAGGTTCATTCCTTGTAACAGAGGAGAAAAGGGGCTGTAGATGCAGAAAAGAGACAACTCCTGCCTTCCCATCACTAGCTTTCAGTCTTTTTAACCCTATGACTTTGCCCATTTTCCTTCTCTTTTCCACCAGTCTAAATTTAAACCCGTTTTCTGCTCTAATCTGCCATCCTAATCTTCCTAGTACACAATCACATGGATAGTGAAGTTTTAAGGATAATAGAATTACGGTGCTCTCGCTAACATCCACCCATCTATGGTAGCAAACACTGTTGGTAACAAGTTCATCCCTCTTTCTGTCCTCCTCCCCTAAACTTTGGCCAAAGGAAGGTTTGAACTGGTTTCTGCTAATGCAGAATCAGATTCAAGGAACATCCTACCTCCCCAACCCCCCCAAATTCAGACATGTTGTAACCTTTTTAGTGTGCAAGGTATTATATTTGTGGTGGCAGTGGAAAACATGTCTTCAACATTGGTAGTAAATGCTGTACAATAGTGAATAGGATCACTGCGGATAGTCAGAGCTATAGTCTGAGCCACTGCTGCGGGGAGTATTGCTACGTCTCTTCATACTGTTGGATCGCTGGTTTTATTGTCATTCCTATGTCGCCTCTATGTTTCCTTCAAAGTTAGGTGTTGTGCTTAAATAAGATTTTTCAACCTTGCCACAGCAAGAGACTCTTTACTCCTCTTTCCTTTGAATAAGATATATAGGTAAATATGATAAATGTGCTTACTTGAAGTGTGAGTTGGGGAAGGCATTTTTTTGCGTATGTTTTGGAAACGGATAAATTGTGCTGTCTGTGTGGTACTTTGGCAATATAGTTCTGGCAATTGTGCTAGTCACAGATCGTGTAAGTAGCGTATCTGCTTCTCTTATGATCACCGGGGCTTTCTTGGCATGGCGCATGCTGAGGAGTTGTCAGAGTGTACATGCTGTATGTGACAGTTCAATGCATCCATGAGTACGATGGTTTTTACTTCAAACATGCTTTGTGACTGCCTATAGAAAATAACCGATACAAGTCTTTTGTTTAGGAAAAGTTAATTTTGTTAAGAATGTCTAGACTTGGCTATCACCTACACAATAGTTTTTTCTGTCTTCAGAAGGAGACTGGGGAGGGGATAGAGAGAATCAGGTCAAGGGTTGCCTCAAGTTGGCCTTAGATGCAAAAGACAGCAACGGTCTAGTTCATATATACAGTCATGTTTCCTTCTCTTTGCCTTCAGTGTGTCTCTTGCTGATCCCCTTGTTTTCCTCTCCAGACAGTTCTTGAACATGTGCATAAAGGTACTGTTACACTTTCTACATTGAAAAAAAGCACAGAAAGCAATTGCCATTTTTTAATGTATTTATTTAATCTGCAGTAAAAAAAAAGGAAAACTGACTTTTCTAAGCATATGAATGGCATACTTCTAAAACAACATAATGATCAAGGTCATTTTCATTTTAAAAAGCAGAAACTCAAATTTAACAGGCCTTGAAATCCCACTTTAAGAAGTTTTCAATTTAAATATTTCAAAGTGAGTCTGTTCTTCAGATTAAGGGAAGGTGAAGCTTATATTAAGAAAAAAGCTACAATAGAAGAAAATACTGAATTCTATTCTCATTCTCATTTAACACTTTGCTTTTTAGATATGCAGTTTAGCATTCCACATGAGGTTGTCTTTATTTTCTTTAAGCCACGATTAAGTCAAATTAATTCCTCTTTTCTGTGTGTCATGCAGTGTTAATAACATTACTAGGCTTGCAACATCTCAAGAGCTGTTTAGTCACAAAAATGACTGCTCCAGAAAGTGAACTTTAAGAAAAATTAGACCATTCTGTTTATAAAGCCCATGTAGATGGCTCCATAAATTCCATGTGGGGTTCAGGATTATAGTATGGATGAAGGCAGTATAATACCTCTATCTTTGTTTTTCAAGGCTAGAAACCCTAAGTCATTCCATCTTTGTGAGTGTTTCAGCTTAGTACCTTCCTTAGAGATTTAATATGCAATAGGATCAATCCCAATAATCTCAGAGTTTGCTTAAGGGTGAGGTTAACCCCTCCCCCCCCCTTTTTTTTTTTCCTTTTCTCCTTACTGGTAAGCATTTTCTTTTGCAGGGAACAGAGGTTAGCTGCAGTGAGGCTGAAGGAGCTAGCGTGAATGGCTGCTATCCATGTGGAATAAAGAGGGGTTGTAATCTTGTGTCAGAAGTGTCTAGTTCAAGGATTTATAAATACAGTGGCTGTTGTAGATTCTGAAGGGTCTGGAGAGTCTTTGGTCTGCAACTGCATGCAAATACTTTTGCCGTAGTAGCTGCATAGCAGATACTTGTTAGACACTACAGTGGTATCATGGATACAAGATTCTTGATGTTGGGGCTTCTTTGATGTTGGGATGTCTGAAGGGTTTTGATTCTGCGGCCATGCACATTCCCTTCCGCAGCCCCCTTTCCTGCCGTTTGTTTCCGATTTAGCACAATGTGTGCGTTCCCGTGTCCCCTGGAGCAGCTTTGTGGGAAAGGTATGCTGTAATTGGTTTATAACCATTCGCAATGACCTGGCAACACAGTCTGAATAGCAACGGGGAGCAACTTAACTTGTGATTTATTTAAGTAAGCTACATGGATGAAAGGTGCTCCCAAGTATACAAGTTAAGCTAGTTGCCTAATTGGACATAAATTTTCACATGTAGCTTGGAAAGAGAGGGTTTTGTTAGGAAGGGGTGAATTTGGATTGATGAGCAAGCTTCTGGACTGCTAAACCAGTTCATGAGCAAAGTTTGATGTCTTTTTTTGGGATGTCTTATGTTTTGAATTCAGTAAGTGCTAGCATGCCCTTGTCATTTGTAAAGCTTATGGAATATTAACTTAAGATGTTTATTTACAGTTAGAATATCTGACTTGGCTTTTGGTGCAGTAACACCACTTTGATTTTAAAAGCCAGGATAGGCACTGCTGCTTTGGTTGTAGCCTTTTACCAGTTTGTCATCATTACTTTCCTGCATATTTTGTCAAAGCTCTGATTGTTTTTCTCACACAACACCCATGATACGAGCAACCCACCAGCTGCAGGGCATGATGATTCGGCAGGCAGTACGACAGCCTTGGTAGTTGTAAGGCCATGGGTAGTAGCCCAAGAGAGGCTCACAAATTCTCTGGCATTGTGTGTAACTTCGTCTGCATTCGATGCAGCACACGCCTAGGTGATCCAGCATGGGGTCAAAAGCCATCCCTTCACCTTCCAGTTGCTGAAAAGTAAAATATTTAATGTCATCCTGGTGCTCTTATTCTCAGAGAAGGCAGAAAATACTGATGTTCCTGTTAACCCTACAAAGGGGAAAAACCGAAATCTTGGTCCTTTCAAAGTTAACTCCCACTAACTGACCCATGTGTCCTGCTTTATTTTTTTCTTTTGTCTTGGTCTCTTTGAAAGAAGTGTAGAACTGGTGCATTCACCCATGTAAAATGGGAAGAAACAACAGGGAGCTCTAATTTCATTCTTTTTCTTCTACAATCCTTGCAAAAGATCCAGCAGCAGTAAACTCCTAGATTTAAAATATTAGTGATAGAAAAGATTTCAAGACGGTTATCTGGGTCTTTTATGTAGATGACAATGTCTGACACACATGCTGTGTTTTAAATATTTTGTTTTTTGTATTTTAATGCTTCTTACAGCATTGCCAGGAAACTATTCAGTAAGCTATTACACATGGAACAAGGCATGCATAAAATATGTTCAAGTAGGCTCTTGCTACTGCCTTGACCCTTCCAAATTCCTTTCCTTCTTTCTGGGAGAAAAGTAGCCTTCCTCATTTGTTCTTCTCCCATTGGTGTTACTTCAAGAAGAGCAGCAGCAAAGAGCAAATGCTGGAGTAACACTTAGCTGTTTACTTGATCATTTTTCATTCAGAAAACTAGCAGCACCCCAAAAAGGTGAAGCAAAGAAAGGTGCCATCTCTTGTCTGGGCTTGTACAGGACACTAGTCACAGCTGAGTGTTGTTCAGGCCTCCAGTGACCCATTCCCAACCCTGAGAGCAGGGAGGGCATCGTTTTCTTGGGCAGAATTCATCATCCTTGAATTCAGATACCTGCAGTATGAATCTCTATACCTGAGCTGATCGTCCAGACTCCACTCATAGTGGGTGAAGAGAAATAGTTCTAGGGAGAATTCATTTCATCCTACAAGAAAGACCTACAGTATCATTAATGGTCCTTTTGAATCGAATTACTCAGTCTCTAAAGAGAGCTAGGATATAGGCAGTACGCAATCACCGTTGGTGAAGGTGAATCCCACCCTGCAGGCTGAGGGAGGTCTGGTGACTGTATCAGTCCAGATATTCTCCATTTGGCCCAGGGATCCTCTGGCTGGAAGAGCAGACCTGTGGCAGTTGTGCTGCTGCTGCCCTCCAGAGACAGGGCAGCTCAGACCCCATAGATGTGGTCACATTAGTAGCTGTGAGGAGAAGTCAGATTCCAGTGCTGCTGCTGTTCTACTGACCTTGTGAGAGAGTCAGTTTAGATCCACTTTATTTGGAGTGATTAATTTAAGTTTAATTAAGGGATGTCAACTCGGCAGAATGCTGTCACAGTATAATGATCTCCTGCTGTTGCATAAATGTCAAGTCAAAGCTGGGACTTACTTCCAAAGCAGGAGGCATTTATCTTATGACAGTGTTGCATTAAAGTGACTTACTCCTGCTGCACCAAATGGTGGGTGTAAATTGTCTGGCGCTGGTGCAGTAGACTGGAAGGTGCCTACTGTACAGTCAGCTTTCCTGCAGTGCGGCAAAGGTGTTGGGACACAGTGGGGTGGCTCCTGTGCTTTTTGGTGGGCAGCTTCGAAAGAGCAAGAACAAGTTTTGTGATAGTCATCCTCCACCCACTGCTGCTGTCTCTAAACAGGTTCTCCTCTGTGAATTGCTTGCTAGACTAGAGCTGTTTACCCTGGTAGAGAAGAGGCTGAGAAGACAGGTTTATTTGGCCTAGCTCTAATCTCTCTGCAACCTGACACTACTACTGCTTTCCTCTGCAGCAATCACTGCTAATACTAATTTCTGTTTGAGGGCAAAGTGTGTTTCTAGCTACTGGGCTCTCTCCTTACATAGTAAATGATGGAGTTGAGCTGTCTGATCAAGACCAGCTTTGGTTTGGTTTCAGAAGGTGCTAGCCTTGTCAGATCTCTCTAGTGCTGCTTCCGTATGGACCTGTAACTCCTGAAAGGCAATTTAGCATCAGCTTGCCTTAATCTTGCTACCTAAAGCACTTGTGCTTATTTCAGTCTGAAGTCTGATGAAAACTGGGATGAGGGAGGGAGGAGAGGACTGAGAGAACACTTTTTTGAGCTTCTTTGATGTTTTACAAGTCTGTCATTTCAGAGAAAAGCTGAACAGGCAGACTGCACAGATTTTAAAAAAAAATAAAAGACAAACAAACCCCACATCACCAGTATTACCTGTCTACAACAGTCTCGGGCTCTGAAAGAAGATTACAGTCCAAAAACTTACAAAATACTTACATTATATGGGTTGTCTGGATTAAGTGTTTGATCAGTTTCTTGTCCCATTGGCCTGGTTTCATTGGACTGGTGATAAAGCTCTTGAGTCAGGTGTGTGGTGAGCGACCTGGTGTTTTCTTCTTCAGTAACAGCTTCCAAGTCTTCCATATCAAAGTTTGATTCCGATTGGCGTTTGTTTCTCTTCATTTCTCTCCTTTGGTTATCTGAAGAAATAATCATGAGAGGATAGTCTTATCTTCAGCATGTCTTTGCATTTATCTGCGCATTATCTAAGGTTTCAGTGATTTCTTTAAATATTAAAAAAAAGGGAGAGGGTGAGGGGCAGAGGGAAAGGCAAAACTGTGTGGTGGCAAACTTCATGAGCATCCTCATGGGAGCTGCTTGACTTCTTGTGTTGTATCTGCAGCCGGTGTTAGTCCCCGCCACCCACTTCCTTCCCTTGAGGCAAAATGGGTGTGAGGAGATGGCAGCAATTGCCAGCACTAGCCAGACCAGTCATATGCATCTCTTTAAAAAAGTGATTTTGTGAACCTGGTAGAAACAGCTTCTGGACAGCTTTGGTACTGCTCTTTTGTTGCCCAGTAGGATATGCAAAGTCTTGAGAAAAGTGGAAAATATTGGCAGTTTGGATCCACAGATTCTCTAAAAAGTGGTGGGGTTGTTGATTTGGTTTTTTTGGGGGGGTTTGGTTTTTGGGGATTTTCTGTTCCATTTGGAGTGTTCTAATATTAACTGGACCAGGGAGGAGTAAATCTTTAAGCCTTTTCCTCTCCGCTCAGGCCTGTAAGCCACCTGGAGAAGTTGCTATCTCCATGGTGACTACTGAATACCTTTGCTAAGCTTGGGCTCTGCCCTAGGACCTAATAAACTTCATCCACGAGTTTTTTCAAGCTAAAGCATCTCATCCTTCCACTCCACTGAAATCTTCTGGAGAATCAGGGTAGGAAACAGGGCAGGCTACAGTCCCAGATCAGGAGCCAGTGCTTTGGCCAGATTGTGTTCCTGCCTCTTGGTGTCAGCTGCCTAAATATTTGGGGAGGGGGGCTAGTTTAAGCTGTTGTCTTGTTCTTCTGTGGGAGGCTGGCCTCTGTGGGAATGTTTCATCTCATAGTAAGTCAACCAAGAGAGCTGTACCAGTTGTCTGAGGAAATAAAAGTATGGAAGGCATCTAGTAAGTGTGGACAATCTCCAAACCCACAATCTCAGCACCAACCCACAAGAGCTTGGGAAGACAGGCTGGGCGAGGGAGAAAAGGATCCCGTTTTCCCCACACGTGCAAGTCTTGGTGGCAAACCTGATTTGGAGAAGGCATTTAGATGAAGGGAGGGATAACATAATTTTCAAATAAAAGAAGTGTTACCTTTGGGATATGTTGGTCGCAACCAGAAAATGGGAAGATCCCCACAAAGCTCTAAAATTTTGGAGCTAAGGAAACTGTTATGCTTGATAGGCTCATCTGCAGCCACCCAGATAAGGGAGTTTTCGTCAAACCTCACAGGCATGATTTCATCTTCCTGCAAATAGAAAAGCATAAATCCTTTGCTGCTCAGTGAACAGTCATGTGCCTGCTTGCTGTTAATTCTTGAGCATCAAACTGCAGCTAATACTGAGCATCCTTCTATTTCGTAAATATGAACAATTGTACTGAGCCAATGGCTGAGTGAAGGTTGCCACCACCAAAATGAAGGGAAGAACTACTGTCAGCTTTGCTGGGGCTAAGATTTCACCCGTCTCTCTCTTGGAAGACTTTCACCGCATATACAAGGACTAGGTGTCAGATCTTTCTGCCCAAAGCACGAGATTTTCAGGTGGTAGAAACTGTGAAGATTTACCACCGTCAGCAAAGCAGCAAGGAAATAACGCCAGATAAACACAAGACCCTAGTCTTTTATCGTGCCCTGTTCTCATTTGATGTTCTCCCAAGATACAACTATATTGACAGTGGGGGTGGGGTGGAAAAATCTTGTTCAGAAGTTTGAGAGGATTATGGCTGGAGAACTGCTCCAGCTTCCAGTTTATAAAGTCAATATGATCAGTCTGATTAAAGGTCTTGTTTGGTGAAAGCAATTCAATTGACCAAAAGCTTGAAGTACAAGTTAAGGGTGTCGGCCTTTTTGAAGTGTACCCTGCAGGTTTTTGGTTCCTATCTTCAAAGTAATGTAGGAAAATGCCAGTGATTGATTCTTTAAAGTTGTTAGTTCAAAGTATTATTTTACATAAAATGTGTAAGTATTTTATAGCAACAGTGAAATATTAAAAGAAAACCAACTTTTGAATCATGAAAACCAGTATGATTTCAAAGTTAAAATTCTAAATTGCTTCCATGAAAGTCGTCAGGACTTGGTACATAACTGACTAGATCAATTTATTCTGTTGTTGTTCCTTTAGTGTGTTTATTGATATCTTTTGTAGGTCTGAAGCTATTTAAATTCGCTATCCAATCTGTCTAGTGAGAAGTGCTCTTTATTTATATTCTCCCACTTAAGCTTTTATCAGCATCGGAAATATCCAAATCTAGTTTTCAGAAATAAAAATATCCTTTGTTTCTGTTTGAGACGATGCTGACTTGAGAGCAGGCAGAGTTTGGGTATCTACAAAAGCTTATTTTAATCAACCATCTTCATAGGCAGTGTTGGTTATGATACGTGTTGAAAGAAAATGGCATACACGTACTTTCTCCTAAATACGTGCATATCAGAGAGGACTTGCTCTAGAAAAATAAATACTACTTTGCTATTCCCGTCATGCATCTAACCTGGGAAGTCAAGCAGCGGGGGGAGGTTAATATCCCAACAGCAGCACGAAGTTGGCTGCTTGTTTTGGCCTCTGCATGCAATTTATTGCAGCAGTTGTGCAGGTGATGCATCTTTGGAGAAGATGCTCAGAAAACAGGACAAGGAAATAGATTTGCTGTAGCCTGGCAGAAGATTAGAAATAACTTTTTGATTATTTTAGGATAATGTCTTCAGGACTGTGACTTCGTTCTTACAAAAAGGTGAAAAATTGAATCCTTGACTTGAGGCAATAGTGTTAATGAAGTCAAGAAGTCTGCCTTTAAAATAAGGCAAGGCAGGAAAGATGTAGGTCTCTGACTGGAATTTGGGCAAGATCTCTTCCTCCTCATGGGGAAAATCCCACCTGGTGCCTTGCTGTTGGGTTTAGAGAGATGTTTTCCCCCTTCATTTTTAAGTAGATGTTCAGTAATCACAGCACCACTACAGGTAGGTGCAGCCTTAATGGTGCCTCTCTCCCATCCAATTGTATCTGCTTTTATTTCCTCTGGACGGGAGCAAATCCAGGGAAGGGGGTTGTAGCTCTCCTGTTCTCTCCTGCCAGTGGCTGAGCCCCCATCACCATCCAGGCTTAGCCGTACTGAAGTCACCAGAGCTACTCCTGTGTCAGCAGTGGGTTTGAGGGTCATAGCTCTGGGAAACTCAGGCTTTGCATGTGTAAAGTGATATGCTTTTTTCAAACGTGAGGTAAGGAGAGGTTTTGGCAGTGAGAGAACTGCAGCTTTTGTGGTGGTTGCAATGCAGGTTCCATGAAATTTAACATGATGTCCTAAAATGAAGTCTGATGATGTCTAAGAAGGAAAACTCGTAATTTTTTTGATCTATCGTTTCTTCTGAGTTAGCTGAATTTTTGCAATAATGTTTTCCACAATTCTGCTTTATTGACTATTTCAGAGGACTTGAGTGATGGCATCCCTGCTCCTGCTCAAGAGCGGTGATAGAAATCTCCTGGAACCTACTACGATCCCTCTTTGCATTGACTAAAGCAGCTGCTTCTTCCATGCTCTCCCTCCCAGTCTTATGCACAGCCTGATCTCAGACAGATGCTGTTGTCACTGAGGTCTTCTGTGGATCTGGTAGTAATTGGTTTGCCTTCCCCCACTCACTAATCTGCAGCCTCTCACAATGCCCCTGGACACAGTGACACCTCTGACACCAATCTTGTTTTTCTTAGCTCTCAGGGACCCCTTGCAATCAGTCAATGAACCCTCAACCATCCTACTCGACCCTCAACAACCCTACCACTATCCACAGTGTCTTTGAAATGTCATTTTTTAAAAAATACCTCTTTAAAACCCCTCTATACAAAGATTTATTTTTAAAAAAATAAACTACCCCTTACCAGCTCAGATGAGAGGCTCGCTTTAGTCATAGCATCAACTTCAGGGACACGAGCTTTTGGCTGAGCTTTGATGTAACACTTTTCTCCTTCGGCAAAACGGATTCCAGTTATGCCCTGCAAAAGCAGAAGGTAGGGGGTTGTGTGCAGCTCTCCAGCTTCCCACCTCCCCCAAGAAAGGGCTTGAGCTCTGCTAAAGTTGCCACTGAATTTTTAGTCTGAAGATTAAATCTTATTTAAAGCCAGATGCAATAAAACTCTCTTCCCTCGTCATTTTAGTGGTACAATTTTGGTTAAATGGGTCTAGAAGTTTTTGCTTGATTTCTGAAAGATGAGGGTGTTTTATGTAAGTGCTTCCATGCCCACTGTAGGCTACATGGAGTAGCTTTGTTAAGGAATTAGTTGGCACAATTTGAACTGTTACTTAGCACCTAATGTCAAGAGCCTTGAAATGGTGTTAGGGGGTGGTGCGGTACCCTTGTGACACAGATATACAAAAATACACAGGCAGCTTGGTCTGATTTATACACATAAATGGCTGTGACAGTGAGGGGAAGTTTGTGACGAGGGATTTGGTGGAGAAACCTGTGTGTGGGACTTCCTTTATGTGGCCTGCAAGGGTGAAATGCAGTTGCCTAAACCGTGGATGTCTAGTTTTTAAGCAAGAGAATGATATCCCAGTAGCTCCAGGGGGCCGCATGTCTCCTGTAAGTCCTGGGCTATATGGGTAAGCCCTGTTGCCAGCACCTTGGGCATCAACATTTTTCTGAGTTTCTGCTGTAGGTTTTTGGGTATCCATCAAAGAGCTCTCTTTTACATTATGAATTTAAATACCTCGTTGGAGATGGTCGCACAAGCTCCATTCAACCACCTAAATATAATTATCTAGTGCCATTCGAGTCATGCTGGTTTTCTGCCTAGCCTCTATCTGCCAGAACAGGGGGACATGGGTGTCATCATGACATCTCTGTCCTGCCTTGTATGGGCATCATGGGTGCCTTGGACATCTAGTGCAGCTTGAGATGGATGGTGCTGAGACACCTGAGTCTCATCCTGTGTGCCTGCAAGTTCTGTACCGTTGAACAGACACCCATCAAGACAAAATTACTAATTCTAAAGCAGTGAGAAAGGGGATGGCCATGCAGGGATGGGTGCACAATGGAATAAGACTTTGTGATGCACCGAGCATGCTAGGAGTATCCTAATATTGCCAAATCCAAGTCTTCACTGACTGTGTAATCATTCGAGCGGTGCCAGTCAATCCAAAGCTGCTAATGTAAATACTTGGCTGTTGGAAGTGCATCTCTTCAATTTCTCTCTCCTTTATGTGCATTCCTGTCTCAAAACCCAACTTGCAGCACCCCTTTGCTCTCGCTGAGCCTGGCCCGCTGTAGTTATGAGCAGGCACTATCCCTGGGAGCTCCCGTTAGCTGGGTGCTGCTGGGAGCTGATTTCTGACCTGGTTGTGACAGGTGGTACCTAACCAGCAGCACACTCAGAGGCAGTACGAATTCAGCATCTCTCCAGTGGGCTAGTGCTTTTGTGCAGACGTGGAACAGTAAAGGCAAATGAGAAGAACTCGTTGTGGGTGCTCTTATTCAGCTGCTAATAATGTTGCTATGGTGATGTTAATGAGAGTTTCATAAAGGCTGAACCGAAGCTGTTGGGAAACAGGCTCCTGGATCTCCTGGTGTGTGTTTGTACTTGCCGAGAAGCCAGGGAGCTGAATTTCTTCACCTTTCTAAATTCAGCAAGCGGAAGGTAGCTGCTCCGGAAGCCCTGGATTAGTCTTCCTAGCAGCAGCATCTTTGTTTTAGGTGTTGCTTTGACTTACAGAGGACTTAACTCTGAAGCAGAGTGTTTTACACCTGAGGACATTAATTGCATGCTATCTGTTACGTAGACATGCCTTTAGCAGCTCTGGTGCAGCTCAGTGAATGACTCTGAGCTGTTGAGCTTTGCTGAGCTTTGGCATCTCTCAGGCTCTGTGCTGAGCAGCCACAGTGGAGTTGCTGGGGTACCCAAATGTTTGCTGTCAGCACAAGTGGCCCAGCACTGTGTGTTTGGTGCACAGATACATAAGCTGTGCTAAATGCCTCCATCCTCTCCCTTGGGCAGGAACACAGGCCAAGCCATGGAGAGCAGCTCCCATCCTTGATCTCAGGCAGACTGAGCTGCCCGGGTCCATCACTGTTTAGTGGTCTGCCCTTGGTGACTACTTGGCTTACTGTGTTGACCCTATGCACCTAAACTGGTGATGGTTTGGGGAGGGGAAGGTGGTTTTTCCAGTTCAAATCATATGAAATCGTGTAAGGACTGTGCCACAGCCTGCCAGAACATTCTTCTAGCAAGACCCCAAGGGCATATGTTGTAGCTCTGTTCAATGGTTTGAAAACACAGAGTGTTTTGTGGAGCCAAACCTGATGCAGCCTAATCCACAATGCTTCCCAGAGTGAGACCTGGCGCGGCCTGTCTCCAAAAGGCACTTTGACTTTGTTTTGGAGGAAGCTGCCTGTCTCACTGTGAAAGCAAGCTGGGAGAGCAAGGTCATTTATGTGGGTAGTTGGCGGCTGGAACCTGAGACCAACTGGGGCAGAGAAGCCGGGTCAGGGCAGGGTATCCTTAGAGTCCAGAGCTGGAGTGTGCTACATGAAGGACAGTAGTGGAGGTACTTACAATCTGAAAATCATGAACTTCAACAGCTTCTTCACGCCCGCTTCCTGTTTTGAATGTCTCTAAGTTGTTTCCAGCATCTATTTCCATTGATCCATCTTGTACTTTTCCATTAATGCTCATAGTATAGTGAACGTTGTACACCTGGAATCGATAAAAGAGCAGCAGCTCACATTAGTAACTGCTTATTGCCTTCCTCCTACACCAGGCAAGGGTCAGTCTGACTGTCACATCCCTATTCAGCTTCTACCTGTTATTTCTGTGGGCATCTGATAACCCTCCAACAACCTATGCTTCACTGTCAGGGCAGGCTGGCAGTGGAGCAGGTTGCCCAGAGAGGTTGTGCAGTCTCCATCCTTGGAATTTTTCAAGGCCTAACTGGATAAAGCCCTGAGCAACCAGCTCTGACCCCACGGCTGTCCCTGCTCTGAGCAGCAGCTCGGACTAGAGACCTTCTGAGGTCACTCCTCCAGGGAGTACTCAGTGTTACTTCACAAACAATGTGGGGTGAGTCCACATCCAGACTCACTCTGACTTAAAAATCTTCTGGGTCATATTTTAGGAGTCGCTTCCTATGCTGGCATGATTCCCCAAGGAGAGCAGGAATGAACATTCTACTCTGAAGGAGGCCAAGCCCTATTTATCTCACAGGACGTTCTGCTGAGGTGCAGGAAAACAGGTTCCTCTTGAATATGAACATGCTTCCCAGCTTGTAATGGATGTGAACTTCGTTTAAATTGGATGTGAAGTTGTATAGACTCATATTTTCCTTGTCAGCGTATTTGCTCTTATCCTATTTTCAATGAGGAAAGCTGCAGTGTGGTTTGTATTTGCTGGAGGACCACAATCTGTGGAGGGATTTTGTGATTCTTGTGTGCAGCTCTGCTAGAAGTGCTGCACAAGCAGTTTACTTTTCATCTTAAAAAAGCCTTACAGCATTTTAATGAAAAATTTACACTGGCAGCTAGAGACAAATTTCTTCTTTTCTCACCTTCGTTCAGGAACGTCTAAGGTAATAAAGATTTATGGTTCCTCAGTTATTCTGATTCAGTCCTGTTTTCTCCGCTGTCTAGGACATGGTCCATAAAACAAGACCAAGGTACATGGTCTCCCCTGCTAAGGGCTGGGCTAGAGTTGCGACTTTGTTATCCCTGTCAGTTCTGGGAGAGTCTAAAGATTTAAAATAGTAATTTTTAAATTGTCTTAAATTATTTTATAGATGACCCTAAATATTTTTACAGTTGCTTCCTAAACATTTGCAAGTCAAGTGTAGCTTTCTGAGTTTGAAGGCATCTTGGAAAACTAGCTCTAAGCTTTCCCAGTGTCTTTACCTGGAGAGCAACTTGGGAGCTTAATGACAACTGTGAACGTGACACACCTTGCAAACCAGAATTTAGATGATGGGAGCAATCACAAAAAGGAAACTTTGTCCTGTACTCCTCAAACGCACTGCCCCGGTCAGAGCTCAGTGCACCGTACCTCCTCCTTGCCTACCTACCCATCCGGCTCCCTCTCCCTTTTCAAAAGCCTAGAGAAGCAGGTGCCTCTTCCAGCACATCCTGGAGGTCAGCAACATTTTTGGTGTAAAACCTTGTATTTCCTTTCTGATTATCTGAATTACTCCTACGTGCACGGGTGTATCTCACCAGGGAACCTCTGCTCTGGCTGCTGGGAGTTGCACAAGGCTCTCCTTGATGGGGAGAGGTAGTACAAGTCTTCTTCCAAAGTAAATTCAAAGATACTAACTGCACTTACAGAGCAAGTTACACTCACATGTGCACCGTCATGTTTCAAATATGGTTTAACCCAAAATCTGATGTAAACAGAAAAGTTAAACATGTTCTAATGCCCTGAAGTTTGGTTCTAACCTGATCAACAGCTTCTCCGTTTTGTTCTTTGCATACAGGGTTTTTCATGTAGCCCAGAAAATGTAAATAATAAAAATTACTGTGACTTTAAAAACTGTTCCACAGCTGCTAACCATAAACGTCCATGTATGCACACAGTCATACAACCCCCCAGAGTGAAATAATGGTGCCTGTTAATGGGTTAAATATAGCATTACGTATCTGAGGGTCCAGGTAGAATCTTGACCAAGAATGCAGAGGGAGGTGAAAAAGGAATTCACACATTTCAATGCTTTTTTTGTCCTGGTAGCTGGAGTTTGCCCAGGATGTGAATCCCTGGGGACTTGTTGGGGTTTGAGTTTGCTGAGGATTTGCAAGCAGAAATCAATGTAGTGTTTGTGCTCTCAAAGGTACGTTTCGTGTTCATTAAGAAATGTGCTTCCAGGAGGCTCCATCCAAACAGCCAGTAAAGACCATGATTGTTTTTCAGGTTTTTGTTTTTTTTTCTTAACACCTCTTTATCGACCTCGCAAGAAGGGTCTCCAGCCTGCGTGTCCCCCCGTCACCCCCCTCCTCCCCGCCCTTACATACAACCCCGTCAAAACCCCACCCCGTCTCGCTGTGAGGATGTTTCCAGGCTCGGCGGCCGCCCGCGCTCACCTGCCGGTCGGTGGCTTTCCAGAAGTAGAAGGCGCCGATGGCCCCGGCCAGCAGCAGGAGGGCTCCGGCGATCAGCACAGCAGCCCCCGCCTTCAGCAGCCGCCCTGGCCCGGGGGCCGCTGCCGCGTACGCCTGCGAGAGCGCGGTGCTGGGTGAGGGGCAGGGACCCCCCGGCCGGCGGAGCCCCCGCGCCCCGGCCCTGCAGGGATCCCCGGTCGGGCCCCGAACCGACTCGTCCCTGGCCCGGGTGTGCGGACCGCGGCGTCCCGTCCAGTCTCAGACCTGTCCCGTTCCTGACCCGTCCCGACCCATCCTGATCCGACCCCATTACGATCCACTTGGGCCTGATCCCACCCGACCCGACCCGTTTTGTCCCGATCCGATGCGTCCCGTCCCAACCCACCACGACCCGACCAGTCCCGACCTGTCCCCTTCCATTCCGTCCCGTCCCATCCCGTTTCGACATTGTTCGGTCCCGACCCGACCCACTCGGCCCCATTCCTTCCCGACCCCTCCCGACACGTTTCGTCCCGATCCGACCCGTTCCGAACTCTATTCCACACCCCTCCACCCTGTCCCGTCCCGCCCGGTGCCGCCCGGCAGCACTCACGGGGGGCAGGCACTGCTCCACGTCGTCGGGCCCCGCTCGGGCGATGGGCACCTTCTCGGAGCCCTCTGCCATGGCTGCCGCAGGAGGGAGAGCTGACACAGGCTCCGCAGCCGCCCCGCTCCCGGCCCCGGACCCTACGGGGGGCAGCACCGCCCCGGCCCGCCCCGGCCCCGGCCGGCGGGGAGGCAGGACCGCCCCCCGTCCGGGCACAATGAGCCCCTTGAGCTGCCCAGCAGCCGTCGGAGCTTCCTGGCGCTGTGACCCTCCTCTCCCAGCCTCGTCCCCCCCATCCCATTCCCGGGGCTCGGACTCCAGCTTTGGAGATGGGGGAGTCAGGGGGATGTAGCGGATACAGCCCACCCCCCCATAGTACTGCGGAGAGGAGAGGTGCCCCGGCCATCGTAAAAAGCAGCTTTTAAAATAGAAAAGCATTTTAACTGCTTTTTTACACTTGCCACAGGAATTCACAGGCGCTGGAGCTGACAAGCTGCTGTTCGGTGACAGCTCTACAAAACACCTCGATGCGTGGCACAAGCAAACGGCCCTGTCTCCAGCTGAGCCCCGGGTTGGCGCTGGGCACAGCCTGGGAAATGGAGCAGCAAGTCCAGACCTGGCACAGGCTCAGTGGGGACAAAGTGCGGTGTGTAATTTCATTTTTTCATAGAATCGTAGAATGGTTTGGGTTGGGAGGGACCTTAAAGATAATGTACTTCCAACCCCCCTGCCATGGGCAGGGACACCTTCCACTAGACCAGGTGGCTCAAAGCCCCATCCAACCTGGCCTTGAACATTTCCAGGTGTGGGGCATCCACAACCTTTTTGGGCAACCTGTTCCAGTGCTTCACCACCCTCAGAGTAAAGAATTTCTTTCTTATATTTAATATAAATCTACCCCCTTTCAGTTTAATGCCATTAACACTTTGTCCTATCACTACGTGCCCTTTTAAGAAGTCCCTCTCCAGCTTCAGTTTAAAAAGGTCATGGATTCCTTGCAGTTTGAAGTCTAAAGTGGATGTATCCCTGGGATTTCTTCCATTTCCTTGTCACTCGTGATGCTCAGTTGGTTTGTGTTGTTTTGTTTTGTTTTGTTTTTAGCATCTAAACAACAGTAGGATCATAGGGGAATGTGGGTTGGAAGGGACGTTCATCTGCATCTATTTGCTCATTCTAATATTGTACATGGGATGGTTAAACTCGGGGCTACAACTGCCTATGTGTGTCTGTCCAAGTGTCTGTCTCATCTGTGAGCCTTCTGTGTACTGTATGGATGTCCTGCTTGTACAGGAATGTGCATGTGTGTGACTTGTGTGCACTTTGTGATGCTGGAAAACAAACAGCGCTGGACCCCCTCTGGGGCTGACATTGTCAAACACAGAGCACAGGATCCTTTATAAGGCTGGAAGCAGAGAAAAAAAAAATCAAGTGCAAAAAGAGTGTGCAGGAGGGATGACTGCATTGTGCCCTGCCCTGCCCTGCCCTGCCCTGCCCTGCTTGCTCAGTGGCCCAGCTCCAGTTTCCAGGCAACAGCACTGGAGAGAGAGGCTGTTAAACTGAGGAGAACCTGGCACATGGGACTCCACCTCACTCCGGAGCTGTGCCTACATTAACTGACACTGCAATAGCAAATTTTTGTTAAAGTATGCATCTTTGTTTGTATTTCATTTCCCTTCTCTGTTTTGCTTATCTGGCAGGTCTGTGTCTCCTTGCTCAGTTGTTGCACACTACTGACATGTCGCCCTGTCTTAAAGCTTCTGGGATCTTGACAGCAGAGGCCAGGTGATGACCCTGTCCCACTGCAACTTATCCCAGCTCCGCCTGCCGTCAAGAGGCAGATTTGGCCCCGGCAGTTGATTTCCCACACTTGCCTCACCTCTGCGCCCCACTTCGTAACTGCAAAAATCTTCCTTGTTTTTCATGGATCTACCCCTCACTGATGTTACCAGTAGCTAAAAAACCATCATCAAGCAACGCAAAAGTGGAGAAAACGCAGGCCCCGCTGATCGCCTTGCCACTGCATGCACGCCTGGGGACCGAAGGACCAAAGCCCAGAGACACGATCCCCATTTTCCTTCCCTCCAACCCAAATTCATCCTTCCCCTCAATTACTGTTGTTAATGATCAGACCTTAAACAAAAATTTAACAGGCATCATTGCCGCTGAAAATAAACACAATCACAGCTCGTTAATTCAAAAGCAAAGCCTACTGTGCAACTTCCTAAACTAGGGCATATTCTCGCCTGCTCTTGAATGACATACTGTTGTAGGTTGGGGCTAATAATAAGATTATGATCCTCTTCATTAGCAAGTATTTTGTTACACCAAAAATCTCGTGAATGGATATGTCTATCTTGGCAAAATGTGCGAATCCCAGCCTTTGATCTCAAACCTCCATTTAGCATTGCTGCTTTAAAAAGACAGATTTATTTTAAGGCTCCTGTGCTCGTCTCCCATGGGAAAACGTGCCAGGAAGGGAGCACTTGCCTGGAAATAGCTGCTGCTCACTGGGGCTTAACTCGTTGGAGTTGCTTCTCTGCGACTAAGGTGGGGCAGCAGCTGTCCCCCCAATCCTGAGTGCCCAAGAGCTCCTTCCCCGGGATGCAAATGGAAGGACAGAGGAACACTGTGCCATTTTGGCTAGTGAAAGGGCAGCCAAGGGTGCGGTGTCGAGGAGGAGCAATAGCAGAGATGCTGTTGGTACAAGAATGAATAGGTGTAATTAATACATCTCTGCTGGATATTCATGAAGGTACCTTCACTCCAGGCGCTGTGTGGTGAAGTGCTGTATGACCCCCAGGAAAGGGGTTGGAGGGCCCACCCCCACTGATGGGGCAGCGGTGGACTTGGCAGGTTTCGGCTTGGGCACGCTCCTGCAACCCCAAGCAACAGTTCCAGTCACGAGCTGATCCGCAGGGATGGGTGCGAGGCAGCCAGTCCTCAGCTGGCTGGGGTGTGAGACAGGTCCTGCTCCCATGGGGAGGTGAGAGTGGGACGACTGGTCATTTGGGAGAGAGCTGCTCTGCCCAAACCCTGGCAGAGAAGCTGAGCAGCTCTTCCTCCTCAAGTCAAGGTGCAAATCCCCTGAGTAATCCTCCAAATATATTTTTCTTATGCAGGGAACAATCCCAAATTTTTTTTTTCCCTGGCTTAGAGCACTGCTGCCTCTCCTTTTGTTCCACAGAGGAAAAGCAGCATGAAATTTCAAGCAGACAGAAGAGAAAAAAAAATGTTCTTGTCATACGGTTTGCATCTTACTACCTCTAGTTAACCCTTATGCTCATGCTTTGCCTTTTGTGTGGGCACATATCTGTTTTCCTTGGAGGGTGCAGGGAGCGCATCTTTTGCCGTTTGATTGATTAGGTGACAAGAGGGAAAACAGGATTTTTTAGACAAATGCAAATCTGTACAAACAGCTCAGCATTCAGCAGCTCCAGACACTCACTGCGGAGTGCAAAGACGAGTGCAACAGACAGTGTTTGCAGAGCTTAGGACAAAAAAACCCCATGATTTGCCTTTCACAGGCTGAGTTCTTCATTTGCAATAAAGATGATGATGATACTAGTGTCTGAGCTCAGTCTCCTCTCTAAATAACATGTGTGTGCTCAGCTGGATTAAGCCAACTTCTGAAACTGGAAATCGTAATAACAGTTTTTACAGGACAGCTTTCTGGTTGTCTAATACTATTATCCTCTGGGCTGAAAAGCATTCCAGAGTACTTGGAGAGCTATGATGAATGTGAGGTTGCTTAGCTGATAGTACTGGCTTGTCTGAAGGAAGCACATATTCTCATTATTTTTCAGTTTAAAGAAAAAGTTTAGAAGGAGAAATGGAAATATTAAAAATGAGAAGGATTTGGTGATGCTGTGCGCCTTTCTCTAAGTCTCTTGTGGTGTCTTACGTGTTTTATCTTCATTTTCTAAGAGTCCCAAATAGTTATTTGAAATCCATGATGTCCTGAACAGAAATTCCTGCGGGCTACTGAGACCAAGCACCTGATGCACAGTGCTGCTTTTCCATGGGTTTACGCCACCACAACGCGGTGCCAATTCAGGTCCCACTGACTTGATGTCTCTTCCAAATAACCAAAGTCCTTTGGGGAAAAAAGTTGTACAGAAAAAGAAAACCTTGGCTTTGGTATTGTGGTGAGTTGACCCTGGCTGGATGCCGTGTGCCCACCAAAGCCGCCCTATCACTCCCCTCCACAGTTGGACAGGAGAGAGAAAATATAACGAATGCATCCCCAGCAGGAAAGCATGGCGCAGCTGAGCTGGCCCCACTTGAAAGGATGGCCCAAAAGGTGCAGGACCTTGCTCATCCTGAATCCTTCCTCTTCTCTCCTGTGGTCGGGTTAGGACATATGGCCCATCACAGTTTGCTCTTCCTCACCCCAGGACACTAAAGGCTGATTTGTTTTTCCCTAGGGCTGTAACCCATCTATCCATATGTCTTCATCTTATTCTTCTTAAATTAGCTAGTGGCTATGCCTTCTGTTTTCCTTGAATTAAAGAAATAAAATAACTAGCTGTCATTACATGCTTTCTTTCCTACCTTTAACAATGTGGTCTCTTTTGTAACCATTCTGTGTAAATTGCTCATAGGCTACTTTCTTTCTTAACCTCCAACCACAGCTTTGTGCTTTGGAGGTAGTTATTATCTTAAACAACTTGGTAGCATCAATCTGTTTCTTTCCTAGAGGCTTCTTTACACTTTGATGAGAAATCTGCTAAGTTTCTTTTTGCTTTGTAGCAAAGGCTGAGGCTGGATTCCGCACCCCCCCCCCCCCACCCGATCCAAAAGCACCCATGAATCAGCTACATTTCTCTTTTTCGATCTCTGCACTGTTCTAATAATTTCATGACCCAACTTTAAAGAATATTTCCAATAAGATTGTCCTGGAGGCGCCTGCAGTGCCAGAATGTTTTTCACAAATCCAATCTCTTGAAATGTATATTTTACTCACCCTTCTGACAACATGTTAAGCAGGGGTTTGTTTTGTTGGTTTTTTTTTTTGCTTTCATTACTTTTGTGAGACATTTGTGCAGGTTGATTCTAGCAAGTTTAATCCTTATTCACCTACACTCTGTTCTTTGATTTAGCCTCTTACATCAGGCTTTTTTTGATTCAACCTGTAATACTTCTTCCCCTTGATTCAGATCCCTACTTAAAAAAAAATTGCTTCCAAAAACCGCGTCCTTCACATCAGATTTAAGAAATTAAGCCTGAGGGAATGAAAGAACCAATAAGCAACCATGTCTTCTGCAAAATTTTAGTGCTGCAATCATTTTTTTTTGGTCGATTCTCATCCCTTTTCTTGAGACTGCTGGTCCCCAAAAAATGACCACAGGGGCTATGACATGTCCATCAAAGTGGTCTGGAATCTGTCTGTTCCCTGTTGAAGGCTGTGCGAGGTGCATTGCATCTCTGAGGACCTCTGTGCTTAGGGTGGGACACAGTGGAGAAAACGGTTGAGTTCTGGCTGGAAAATCCCACAGACAGTGCCATGGCTCAGCTGGAGCTATAGACTGCTTGGATAAATATTTCCCTGAGAGATAAAAAAAAGATAGGATAGAGAGACACTAAGAGCAATCATAATTTCCGGGCACTCCTTGTCCTCCCTTCACGGCTTTCCTTATGAAATCAAGCTCTAGCAACAACAATAATAATTTTGGCCTGGCTAGGTCTGAAACTCTTTTGCTGAAGACTTGGTAAGCTTGGAGCAGCAGGGTCCTCATGCGCGTCCAGTGTGGATTGCTGAGGGAAGAAAATACTTGAGAAATAGCATGAGAAAAGCTGGGAACCTTTCATCTTGGACAGCCTGGAAGAGCGAGGGATGGAGGTAGGAAAGGCACCTTGTGAACATGGAAGCCAAGTGAGGTGGGAGAAGGGATCATGAGCTCCTGCAAGAGCTGGCTGCCGTAGGGCTCACAGCTGTGGCTGCTGCTGGGACTGCCAGCAGAGCCCCATTTCTTAGGGCTTTCCCCATGGTGCCATGAGCAGCTATTTCCGTAGTGCTCCCTAATCCTCAAAGGGGGAACTGTCAAATAATTTAAGCTCTGGGCCACTACAGCATGGGGGAGAGCTGAGGAGCCACAAAACACCACTGCAGGAAACTAGACTAATTGGAGTGGAGATAGCAGTGGCCTCTGTCCACCAGTTTGTCCTCCATGAGGTCCTGTGAATGCAGGGACAAAGCCCAGCCCCACTGCCAGGCTGGGGGGACATGAGGGAGGGCTGAGGTTGGGCTTGGCCTTTTCCTGCTCCTTGCTGGCAAGGCTTTCTCCTTGGTGACAGACCTTTTGGTTACTGCCTCAAGGTCCTCTCCTGCCCTTGCACAGTCTGGTAGAAACAATAAGGAATTATCTCCAGGCAGTTTTGGGTTTGTTTTGGGGGAGAAGGAAGAGTTAGATAAATGTTCTGCAGTATTATGCTGGGTGGAGAGAACCACCTCACAGCTGCTCTGCCTTCCTCCCTTTGAAGTTTTCCACTATACATAGCCTCGGTGGCCCAGAGAAGATGCTCAAGGTAGCTGATTTCCTTGCCTCTGCCCACAGAAAGCCAAACTTGTTCCCAGTTGTGACCACACATGGCTCCTCAATCCTGCAAGGAGGTGGCTGCAGCTGCTCCAGAGCATCTTGCTGCCATAAGAGAAGCCTGCCTTTCCTTGCTGAGACCAGCAAGTGGTTCTGTGGGAGTGATGTCCTCTGTGCAACCTTGGCCTGATGAAAAGAGCTTTGTTTCACCCACTGCCTGTATTTGTTGGCGCTGAAGAAACCTGGTCCCCAGATGTGGCAATACTGATTTTAAAGACATAGGTGACTGGCATAGCTTTTTCTTTGTGGTTGAGATGCAGCTGGGTGGTCCCTCATGCGATGAATTAGTTAATGTGTGGAGAGGTCAGAGGAAGGTGTAGAGCACTGAGCATTTCTCTTGCCTTCTGAGGATAATGCATTTTAAAGATCAACTTGGGTTTGCCTGTAATGTGATTTGTTTAATTATTTAAAGCCTGTTAGCATATTTTCCTCCAGGGATGGAAAATCCTTACACCGAACAGAGATCCTTATACCGAACAGAGATCTCCATTGTATGCCGAAGGTCTGGGCTCACACCCAGCCACCCGCACCAACCCCAGCACATTGTACGGTGGCAACACCGTGAAAATCCTGACCTTCCCAACTCCAGGAGACACCTCATGCCGGCCCCTTCTCCACTCCTACAAATCACCAGTCACCAAAGGGCACTTGGTAGGGCAGCTGGAGTTATAAGTAGTAGGTACCTGGTATGGAGGAGGCTTTATAAGACAGTTCTCAATCTCAGCCATTTCAAGCCTGTGCTTTGTAGGGTATGTCTGCATGGTGGGATAATGTTGAGATACCCAGAGAAGTACAGGTGGGACTCTTGTTGATGCTAAAGGAAGAGCTTTCTGGTCTCCACAGGGCTGACTCATGGAGTCTCATCTCCACATGGCTGCACAGTGGAGGACTGTATGAGTAAGGTTCAGAGAAGGTGTGGGATTGAATGGCCCTGCCAGTGGACTAAGTTGACTGGATCTCAGGTGCTTTTGCTCTGCCTGAAAACAGTTTCTTGCTCCATTTTAGTAAGCCTGCCATGACAAACAGCACATGCAAGTCTGACTCCACGCTGCTGAAATCCTAAGGAATGGTGCCTCTCATTTCTTCACTACCCCCCATGAAGTGCCAGCTTGGCAGCTCTGGCTCCTCTATGCCACCTCTGAGTCTGACCTGCAACGTCCCATTTAAAAGGGAAAAAGCTCTCGATTGTTCTTAACTTTGAGACAAACCATCATGTTTCATGTGAGTAGACACTTGTGTTTTGGGCAGAATCAGATGGCTGAGGCGGGATTTCTTTTCAGCATCCCCATCGTGTCTAGAAGGTGTTACACAGCAAACAAGCTGTATCAGACATGAGCTCCTCCTTTCACCTCCTTCTGTTACCTTGAGCAATGAGTGCTAACAGAGGTGCCAGCAGCTGCAGCCATCCTGGCTGTGGGACAGGTTGGAAATGTTTTGAACGGTGCAAGACAGCACTCGGGCTTTCCTGTCCTTGGCACGGTTCACGCTGGTTTCTCCATAAGGAGCCTTCCAGGTGAAGGGATGGGCTGTGGGCTGCCTCGCAGCTCACAGATTTAGAGAGTAATGGGAACCCTTTTCACCCTGGCTGGGGGACCACATTCCCACCTGGAGGGGCCACCCAGGTTTTCCCAGCACTGCTTGGTGCAGCAGGTGCTGATATACCTGGGTACCGGAGCTGGCACCACGCTGCCTTGTTGGTTCTGGTGTCTGCAGCACCTTCTTTTTTCACTGTAGCACAAATCACAGGGACGCTACTTAGATTTGTTCTGACACTGTAATGGGGGTCCCCAGAGACTGATGCTGTTTACACTGGCAAGGCCTGACATCCTTGTGGTGTCTGAGCTGGGTGACCACAGATTCAAATTGTTAGTGATTTTTATTTTGTGTTTACTCATGAAACCTGGACTCAAGACTCAACCTGGGGCACAGTGGTTGATTTCCATGAGGTCCAACCTTCAGCCAGTTTTACAGCTGAGTTGGCTGAGGTGCAAAGAGGTCAAGAGCCTGGAGTGAAACACGCTGAATGGGTGGCTCATTAAGGGCTGAACTCCAGACCCGTGTTCCCAGCCCTCTGCTCTAATCACTAGGCGAGACATGGGAGAGCCTCATGAGGCTGATGCTGATGAAAGAAGAGTCAACATCTTTATTTTGCAGCTTTATTAGCAAAAAGAAGTAAAGCCAACGTTCCCGACTCTATTATTGCACCAGTAATCTCTGCGTGCTTATGCTTACATCCAGAGCTTCCCAGCCGTTTAACTAGGAGGCTGAACAATACAATATGTTAGGTCCGAAATGGATGAGCAGAGGCAAAGCAGGAGGTAAGCCGTCTAATTGGAGAAGTTGCAGCAGGAATCTCACTCCAGGGGTCTGTCCCTTGGGATTAACAGTTTGCTGACATCTGGGTTGCGTGGCACTGCTGCCTTGCCCTGGGTCCCACCAGGGCTGATGGCAGCAAGCCAGGGAACAAAAGGAAAAAAAAGTAAGTCCTCAACTTGTTCAACAGGGAAGATGAAGATTTTTCTGCTGTCAACGTGGAGGCCTTGGGGAGAAAGAAACTGGCAGCTTCTACCCAGAGACGTATGGTTGTGACTTCTCTTGGCTTGAAGAATCACAGAAGGAAAAAGCGGCGATGGGGAATTACAGTCTCTTCTCCTGATGCCAGGGGTTGTCCCAACAGAGATATTCCCCGTCTTGTCCCATCCAATTTTATGTCAGCTACTCAGGCTGGCTCCTTTGTGACGAACATACAAGTGCCTGCTGCACATTGCACCCCCTCCTTTTTGGCAAAGCTGTCCCAAGTCTGTCTCTGCCCAAGCATGCGCCTATGTTTGTGGCATGGCAGGGACAGGGCTCCTGCTTCTGCCTGTGTCCTTCCCCACCTGCAGGCAATGCTGAACCCTTGGCCAGTACCGAGAACAGATAGATTAATTTTCCCTAAATAAGGTGCCTGAACTAGTTAAGAGAAAGGCAGCAGCTAGAAGTTGGATGAATTGACATTTGAAGACATCTATTTCTTTCCCTCTTCCTGTGTACGAGACACTGTTGCTTATTAGTTCAGGTGAAGACCTGTGAGGGCCACCAGATAGGTGATATGTGTCCCGCTCTCAGACAGCTGTCATGAATTTGCTCTTTCTTCTCCCTCTGGTAGTCCATCAAGATAAAATCAAGTCACCATCCTGACTACTATTCCCCTGCTTCCTCTTCCCCCACTGTGATGCCATTAAAGCCAGTTCCTGATGCAGATGAAAAACGGAACATGGGGAATTAAAAAGAAAAAAGCATCCCAATGCGCTAGAGCCAAGGGACTGAATTGGACACACAGGCTGAGGATGCCCTGGGAGGGACACCATCTCAGGTCGGCTGCTCCACAGCAAAGTGCAGAGTCTCACACAGGCTCGGAGCCTGCCGTAAACCTAACTAAAGTACTCAGCTTGTTTTGAAATCCACCCACAGCCTGACTTTTTACAAACTCGAGAAGAAAATGGCAAATTAATCCTTTTTTTAAAAGGATGTGTCGGTTCCTTGTCATTCTCCGCACAGCTCAGTAAATGATGGTTCCTGCTGCATAAATACAGATTGTTTCTTTTCACAACTTCCCTTTCATCAGACTGCTAGGAAGGCCTGGAGGTTGTTAAAAAATGTGAAAGAAACTTGCTTCCCAATTAAGGTCAATCTCTTTTATCGGAGTCTTTACATATAAACCTCACTTTCAGAAGGGTTTCTATAAACTCCGTCCCTGGCTCTACAAATTGGGAGATACCCAAACCTCCGAAGGAGCCAGAGAGGCGGCTGACTTCTTTCCCGTCTTGCAGTGCAAAGCAGGGATCTGATCTGTCATGATGACTGAGAACATGTCACAACAATCTGTTTGTGTTCTTCAGGAAAGAAAAACATCTTTCTCTCCCCGAGCTGTAAGCTAATTTGGAGATTTTGCAAGCTGACATGCAACCTGATTAAAATGACCTCAGGCCAACAATTCTTCTTAGGCAGCTCCACAATTAAAGTCTAGACCTATCTGTAGCCCAGGGGTTTTTGCTTCAAATTCCTTTTAGGGAGGAAAGAGTTCTGTGTTTTTATTTTTAAATCTACATATTTGGAATTTTTCTTTTACACTTTGCTTCTGCTGTAGCAGAATGTGCTAAAGGGATCTGTATTTTTTCACATTTTGAGCAGATGAAACTCGTACACAGAAGCCCCAGTTTCTTGCCTGCTGGAAAAATATACTGAATATCCGAGGAAATAATACATGAATAAACTCGAGGACTCTATGAAATACCCAAGGCACTTTGTGGCCTACATAAAGCAGCCCTCTGAGGTAAAAATGTTGTGCCCTCAATTTTCCAAAGTCAGTGGATATTTTTGTAATGACCATCATACTACTACTCAAATAACTTTTTAGCTTTTTGCAATTAGTTAAGCAGTGGGATCAGTTTATTAATCCAGTGAGGTTTTGTGAACGCAGTAATTTATCAAGCAGCAAGCAATGAAAAATAAACGGGTGCATTCTGGCAGGACGTTTGTCAGACCATGAGCAACCCCTGAATTCAATTCAGTGGTTTGGGGAGACTTGGTAATCTGTCTGTGAATGTTTTAATGCTCATTTCCTTAAAAAAATCACTGTCACAGTCATTCGTCCGAGGTAAAGCCAAGAGAGATTTCTCTCCTTTGCTGATTTGGCTCAGCCTGGACCATTGCCTGGTTTCTAGCTTGTCAGCTGGCTAAACTGATTGATAACTTGTGTTTTGCTAATGCTCTTCACAGCGTAATGAGATCCCCTGAAGGGCTTTATTTATTAATTCATATTAGACACTTTTGAATTACATACTAAATTGGGGTGACTTGCAGACTAACTTTTCAGCATCACCAAAATATCCTGTACAGCTGTGGTTATTTGACATTGGTTCCAGGCCACTGAGTCAGGGTGGGAACTTTCCTGGGTGCAAGGGTGAGATGGTGGCAGGGGATGCCTGTGGCTTTAAGCTGGGGACCCACAGTGGGCCTTGCGTGCTTGTCCCCAGTCCAGGAGGCTCAGGGTCTAGCTGTTTGGGGGGTTTGAACATGTGGGCTTTTCTCAGAACATTGCACAACTCTGCCTTTGCTTTACCCTTTGCAAGATGTTTCCTCTCAGAGAGTAATTTTTCTCCTGGCCCATTTGTTTCCACAGACACTGCTCCAGCTCCAAGGTGGAAATTTCCCCTGAGGAGGTGCAGGAGATGTCTCCCAGAGACACAAACCGAGGGAAAGTCAGATGGAGACTGGCTCCCAGCTCCCAGCCAGGCTGAGCATCCCTTCCTGCTCTCCCTGCGCCCCTGTGAAGCCCCTGCCCTGCCCTTCCCAGCTGTCCTGGCCTCTCATGGTGCCTCATGGCCCAGGCCCAGTCCTGGGTGGGAGCTGATGGAGCCCACTCAGCTGGCTTCCCTTTAGGGAATAAAATTGTCTTTGGTGAATTCACCCCAAGTGGAGAAGGACACACTCCCTGCCTCAGCTTGCCCCCAGGACCCCGGCCATGCAAGGAGCTGAGCCAGAAATTAGCTGCTGAAGCTTGTTCTCGTGGAATGAAGCAGCTGACGGTTTCATGGCTGAGCATCCTACCCAGCACCAATGCCCGGGCTGGAAACCCCGTGGAAATAAGGAGCTACATTAACCAGAGAGCTCCCAAATCCCTCAAGACATCGCGATTTTAGCATCACCCCCTCCCGCTCCGCTTTCACGGCGGGGGATGCCGGAGTCTCCCGAATCCCTTTCCTCCACTGGTTACGGATGTTTCCTAACTGCCCCCCGGCCCAGGCCTGGTTTGGGGCCCTGCCCCGGCCGCCGCAGGCCGGGCAGGGACTGCCGGACCCGCACCCCCACCTAGCGGTGGCGCCGGCCGGCGCCGGCGGCAGCGACTGGGGGATGCCGGGTCCCGCCAGCAGCCCGGCTCCCCGAGGGGCTTTGACCTCCGGTCAGGAACCACATCCACGCCCGCTTCCCCCGCCGGCACACGTCGGAGCGTTGGTTTAGAAGAAAGCGAACTCCGGCTGGAAGGAGCGTTTCAGAGTGACCCCTAGGCCCGGGCGCGCCTGAGCGCAGCCGGTAGGGCCGGGGTAACCGCTCTCGGGGACCAAACGCGCTTTGGATTAGTCGCTTTGATTAAATTGTGTATGAGCTCCTAATGACAAGGCGGCCTGCAAGGGCGCAGCTTCCCTGCAGAGCTGGCACCAGCTGCAAGCTCCAGCTCAGCTACTGGTGAAGGCAGATTTCTTCACTATCTCATTTATCATCATTGCTTCCAGTCCAATTTTGTTCACGCCTTACATTTTTGATTGTCTTGGATTAAACATTACCAGAGGAAATAATACTAATAGCCTTTCACAGTGAAAAAATCAACCGCTAAGGCATTTGTTATGGAAAGGATTATAATAAATTAAATGCTTAAACTAGCACTGTGCAAGCATTTTTGTCTCGGATCAAAATGTTTGCACTGGCTGTTTAAACATTTAATTTATTATAATGAGAAATATCATTGTAAAAATAAGCATGTTAATTAAACCTGAGTTTTGCAAATGTGAGTCATCCCATGTGGACACAGTATAATGAATATAGACAGGTAGAGTCTGTATGCCCTTTTTTTTTCTCATTAAGAAAATTAACATTTACATCTTAAAACCCTGCAGCTATTAGTTATTTTTAATGAACTGTGTTGCCATTTCAAAGTTAAGCTTTTCTATGATGCAATCAGATACTGCTAGGTCAGGGTAGAACTTTGCTAATTAAGTTGCAGAGAAGTTCTTTGCCACAGATAATTGATTAAAGTTGTTACGTGGATAATCAGTTTACTCAGTTAAATAAATAAAAATAAATAACCGCTAAGAAAACCCAGGCTGTGTCAGGCTGGTAAAATGAAGCAGAACCTTAGCCATCCCAGAGGCTAAAGAAGCCACGAATTTGGAAGCAGCAGGCTGAACCTCTTTGTTATCATTCCACAGGGGATCAAGGGACCACAGGGACTTTGACAAAAATGGTTTGGACAGCAATGGTTTGCTGCTGGTGTGGGTAACAAAGGATGGAGGCAAGGTGCTCTTTCCCTTTGAAGTGAGATCATTGGAAGCAGTTTTTCTGACTCCTCATGCCACTGATCTCTGATGCATCCATCTGGTCTTGTCCTGGATTCATCTTATATGCCAGGCTGTATCCTGATATGAAAACAAAAAGCACTTGGACTTACTCTCAGCTTTCTCACAGATGTGTTGTGTGGCCTTGAACATGTTTCTTTGCCTCCTGGGCATTCACAAAGTGGTCTGAGCTATGGCCTTTCAAACAGTAGAGGTAGCGTTACTCTGTTTTAATTAACATCTTGCCAAGCTGTGTGTTTGGAGGTATCTATCTCAGATCTCTCATTATCATGCATTACTCAAACAGGCAAAGGTCACAGCAGGCTAGCTGCCAGCCCTGGCTGAATCCCATTTCTGAAGTGCTCTGTCCACCAAGTGATGGAGGAAGAATGTCTTTGGTACAGCAGTGAACTTAAACTTGGATGAGACAGGAGACCTTGGTGAATTATTTTGTCGGAGCAGCAACAAAGAGCTGGGGGTGGGATGACTCCACTCAGAGATCACTTGCCAAAGGCACCATTGTCCCACACACAAGAGGTTCAGGTGGTAGCAAATTTGTAGGCAAAAGCAGTTTTAAGATTTTGATCTGGGGAGGTGCCTCTTCACGCTATTCTCTAGCTATTAGTCCGCTGAACCTGCTCTTAGTGTCTGCCGTAGGATTTTTGGAAGGTCAAGATTCTTGAATTTCTTCCAAATGCAGTGGATGTGTTTTGAATGAAGAGAGAGGGTGAATTAAGCTGAGGATCCTCTGCACATATTGAAATTGGTTATTTTACTGTGGATTGTCCTCCAACACCTTTGTGCATTTACAGCCTATAGACATCTTAGTCCCATGTCATGTGGGTCCCTTTATCCTGTCTCCCCAAACTCTCTGCTTTTTTTGTCTTCCTCTCACTGTGAGTGGGAGGGAGAAGGGTTTTTCAGGTGAAGGGAGGAAACTGGTGCCCTTTCTTCTTCTTTTTGTGTCTCTCTGTCCCTTTGATGGAGTGTTACAGAGTCGACCATCATCATGGCCTTTGCTGACCTCCCACAAAACTCCCCTCTTCTTGCAGGAGCAAATTCAAGTTATTCCTGAGCCATTTGGCTTTAACCATAAAGAGTATTCCTACACAGAGCTTGAGTCTGTGTGGAAAGGGAGGTCTTGTCTGCAGGGCCTTTTGTGCTAGTCATTCTTTGGTGAACTGCCCCATCCTGAGAGGATCGAACATGTGGCTGGGGTTACAGCAACCATCTTCAGAGCAGCCAACCCAGGCAGAGCCTGGGCTCATCATCCTGGCAGAAGATTATGGCTAGCATGCTGGTGGGCAAAGCGTTCCAGGAGCTGGGCTTAGGCTGTGAAGATGAGCAGGGTCTGCCTGGCAGACAGGCAAGGACAAATATAATTTTTTGAACTCAGCATTAGGCCACCCACCCTGAGACTCTGGGAAGCTGCTAAAGTGTTGGTGCCCATCTATCTGTGATGGGTACAAAGGCTGTTCCCACTATGTGTCTGCTTCAGATCCAGAAGAAAGCCTAGAGAGAGGTGATTTTACCATGGTGGGAACTGGGAGCTCTTGCAGCCACCTGTGTGCTCATGGCAGGACAGAATTTCCCAAACCCCATAGCACTCAGATAACCCAGAGGATAAATGCAACCATAAAACCTGCTGAGGCCAAATACCTGCATTTAAGAAGCACCTGTAACCTGTGAGTCAACTGTTACATGGCTGGAGATAACTGGAAAGTGGAAGTTGTCTTGGGATCTGAAGTAGTCATCTGAAGGGAGAGAACGGGTGAGAGGCAGCCTCCATCTCTGGCATCCAGCACATTCGCTCTACGTAGGCACAACTGCGCTTGGAGCAGAGACTTGCCTTCAAATCTCAAAGATGGAGTTACCACAAAAACATCTTCATCCTTAAACAGCATTCACCTATAGCACCACACAGGGTGGCTTCCCTACCTCACGTGCAGTGCTGGTAGGTCCTCCTTACTCAAAAGGTACTGGCAGGGCACAGCAGCTGGCTGCCACCGCATAGGAAGCTGATGGACACTTGGGGTTTGCCTGCTGCAGGCTAAAATGGGTACCCATGCCATTGACCCTGAGGATGCTAATGCCCAATAATTACCAACTGAATGAAGGCACTGGCTTCTCACATCCAGGCTAAGTCACTGCTTTTCTCAGTTTGGTGGCCATCTGTTCCCTTTCCAATTCAGCTTCCAGGATTTTAACCCTTCTCAGGCACTGCAGTGCAAGAGGAATCCACCAAAGCCAGTCCCCCTCCTGCATCCCTCCCTATCTGCCTTGAGGTCGCTGGGTCCTGTGAACTCTCCCAGTATGATTAATGTTGGACAGGCAGCATGCCCCAGGAGCCCTGAGAGTGATGGTGATCCCACTGTCATGAACATCATGTGTGTAACTGTGAAACCAGCTTTGTGTGTCCATCAGGAAGGTTGGGCAAGCTGAAGGGATCCTTTCCACTTCTTAAGGAAGGGGAAATCCAATTCCAGGGAGCTTCTCCAAAACATCCTCTTAAATAAGGAAGTCTTGAAGACCTTGGCATATATATAAGTAACACTTCTCCCCAGTCATTTGTCCACACTCTTCCATCTAAATTTGGGCTTAAGTGACATTTGAGGAGTGAGTGGGCATTGTCACTAGCGTCGCCAAGCCTTCAAATTATCCAAAAGGCATTGTGTTCCTCCTTGGCCAACCTTGAAATTGCCTAGAAGCCTTCAGAGGTTTTTTTATTGCATACAGACTGATCTACTTGTTAGCTGCTGCCCAAAAGCATAGTCCTGCCTTCTTTCCCGGCCCTGGGGGCCTCCTTACTCTTTGCCCCCTCCCTGACAGCTTCTGACATTCACCTGATACCTGGTTGAGTCAAACCTGCAGAAATCTACCTGATATTGTTACTTTCATATATCTGCCCATAGGCAGATGACTTTCCTGGGTGCTGGTGGCAAAGGAGTGATGGGAAAATGAAGCTGGAGATGGAGAGAAGGGACCCCTTTGGTGACAGCACACCCAACTGAATTTCTATATCCACAATGTGTCTGTCTGTGTGTAAGGTGGGCATTTAATCTACTGTCTTATATAATGGTGAGGTTGTCCACACGGTTACTGGAGACTAGAGAGCAATTTTGCTAGGCAAATGCAGGTGCTCGCTATGAGATGAGCCAGACAGCCCTCTAGTCCCCCTGACCAGCCCTCATGTCTACCACAGGAGTGTAGATGCCTACTGCTCATGTAGACCCCTATGCATTGGCCACACAAGGCACATCTGTTTGAATCTTCAGCTAAATCCCACCCTAGTGTCTCTCTGCCTTCAGAGCCTGGTCCAGACAGCATTGTCTGAGCATCTCTTGCTTGTGTTGAGATCACAGTATTAAGCCCCCATTCCCGAGGTCTCAGCCATATCCAGTTACAAGAATGAGAGCTGCCACTCCATTTTACTAGGAGTCCTGCATCTAGAGCATGCACTGCAGAAACCAGAGTTAGGCATCTCACAGTGGCGTTTGACTCCATCATCCATCATTAAACATAAAACATCCCATGAAGGCATTCAAGAGGCACAGGAGAGAAAAGAAGGTCAGTGGAAATTTGACTTTATTTTTTTGACTAAGTTGTCACAGAAGGCACCTGTGGGACCTTGTCTCCTTGGTGTATGTGGTGGGTTGGCTTTGGTCAGCAACCAGACCCCCACCCAGATCACTCACTCTCCCTCCTCAACAGGACAAGGGGAGAAAAGCAGATGAGGAAGAGCATGGATTGAGATAGATACAGAGAGATAACTTATCAATTACAGTAACAGGCAAAACAGGCTCGACTTTGGGAAAATTAATTTAATTTATTGACAATGAAACCAGATTTGCATGTCTGCCCAAGGTCTCCAGGGTGACAGTTGCAAGCCCACAATCCCAGAACATCTCTGGAGCACTCAGGAGACAAGACATTTTGTGGCTGTGCTGTTGTAGCATTACTCCTGTGCGTCCTGGGTATTGCAGCTACATCTTAATGGCTGTGCAAGTACCTCTGGAAAAGTCCATGGGAATTACCTTCCTCTGTGTTTGTGCTGTTTTAGACTTCTAACTTGATACCAAAGAAATTGGACACTGGCATGTGGTTGTGAGTCTGCTGGTCTCCAACAGCCTGGCTTGATGCTACTGATGTTACTAGGTATCTTCATCTTAATCTTCATCTAACCTACTCTGGTTACAACTCCCTCATTTTGCCACACTGTCAGTATACTCAGATCAGATGGTCTCATGGCATTTGCTAACAGCAAACTATCTGACAGTTTTTGGAAGCACATGGGGTGAGATTCCTTTCACTAAATGTAGGATATCCACAGAGCAAACATCTACTGCATATAGGGAGGGATGGGGAACTTCTCAGTGCGATACAGCAGACCTGTTTGAGCTGGCTGGTTCAGGAGGAGGTGATTTGTGTCCTAAAAGTGCCTATTTCTCTTCACTGACTGTGAAGGGAGCCGAGGGTGCTTTGCTCCATCAGAGGTAACTACCAGAGACTTCTACAGGAACAGGCTCAAGCTCGGTGTTAGGGCTTTTGTGATCCCCAGCTGTTGTAGCCAGTTTGGGCCATGGAATTAATGCTGGCTCAGTGACAGCATGCTGTCTTCTGTCCTGTGCCCCTGAGCCTCTCCTCACCTTTGCCCCCTGAGCTGAGGAAAGGCAGGCAGGAGAGGGCATCTCTGATGGAGAGGTTGTATGGCCACAGAGTCTTGTTTGCCGCACATGACGGAAGGGCTGATGTTGCACCATGCTTGGTGAATAAATGGATTTTGATAGGTCTGCATTAATTTCTGAGGTATGTTAGCAAAAATCTCAGTTATGTTAATCAAAAAGTAAAAGAAAAAACTAGGACGTGCACAGGGAAATATCATCAATGGAGCAAACACTTGCTTCAAGGGGCTCTGCCCAGGAGCTAAACCTTGGGCTTCCTTCTCCAATCATCTGCACTTTGGGTGATGACTGCTTTTATCTGATGGAGCTTGGGGATTTTCCTCACGTAATTTTAGGCATCCAAAAGTTAAAGGAGACTGGGCTGCTGCCCTTTGCCCTTACAGGCACAGGGGAGATCAGGAACTTCAGTGTTGCGCTTGAGCTGTCGCCATTGCCTTGTCTCCAAGGCAAGATGAGAAGCTCTCAGAAGAGGTTCATTATCTTTCCACTAACCAGAGAGTCCCTGCAAAGTGATGGGCTCTTATTTAATTGCTGAGTGGATGAATCCCACATTTTACTGGCCTGGCAGCATGCAGGACCCCAGAACAGACAGATTCCTGACCCCAGTGAGACTGTAGCTTCTTGCTGCTGAAAGCTGCTTTGGGAACAGGAACAGGTTACTTTATTTCCTGTCCATTTCAAAACTACCTCACACTGGGGTATCCCAAACTCCTGGTGAGGCAGTGAGGAGCATCAACCTACCCACAACAGATCATAGGCTCCACTGCAGGCAAGAGAGGGAATTTGGCACCTCAACGCAACATGATGAACCAGCTGCAGTTACCACCTGCCAGCAACCCCTAGGAGATCCCCTATGAACTTCCTGTGGAGGTGTTGCAGTATGTGACCCAGGATCTTGCACTAGATGTGGAAGAACCAGCTTATCAGACTGCCCTGCTTTTTTGACAGAGAGCCTCTCTCTCCCTGCATTCAGAGTTATGACTAATTACTTCTCATGCAGGCTTGCTGCTCTGCATCACTGATGATTAGCCGGCAGGGAGACTTCCAGCCTTCCTTCTCAGCACCCACCCTTCAGCTACAGCTTCAGCTCCAAATTTAACCAAGACGACCCTCTTACTTCATTAGATGCATCATGATTTTTGCTACCAGGTTTAGATGAACCATTGGAAATGCTCACCTATTTCTCTGACTATAAAATCTGTATCACAGACGTTGCTTCCCAGTCGAGTCTTGCATCAGCCTGATTTCAACTCCCTTCAAGTATAGCCTCTGAAGCTCTCTGCCCACCACAAAGCTTCACACAGTGGCTTTTATGAAGCTCTTTTTAAAACTCAGAGCGTGTATGCGTAAAAACTTGGTCAGGCTCTGCTACTCTTGCTACGTGGGTTGGAGAAAGCTGGAAGTTAGGGCAGAAATGGAATTTCTGTTGGTTAAGGGAAATGCGGGTGGGATACTGTTTTCTACTTAGATCTTTGAGACACAAAGTCTAATAGGGCTTTGTTTAAGTAGGCTTTTTATTTTCTTTGCGAGTCATCTTCTCTATATATGTAACATAGGTATTAGACATGGAATTGAAGGATTCACGATAAAACCCAAAAGATTTGCTGTATACAAACTTCTGGATCATTGACTTGTACAAAATGAGAAATTATATACTCCAAGTGAGGAGCAGTTCTTCTTTTTGGAAAAGTTCAATCTAATACTAAAACACCAGTAGAAGTGTTATCTCTGGTATAAGCATTTTTTTGAACACTGGAAGAAATGCTCCTTCTTCAGTTTGTTTCAGTAAATGCTATCCTATACCAGATTTCAGCAGAAGGATTTGAGATCTTCTTTTAGCCTGAAACTTGAGGGGAGGGATTTCAAAGCCCTTTAAGACTTTTTTTCAGGACTGTCAACTTTGGGAGGAGACAAAATATGTACGACAGACATTCACAACATAATCAGCATCTATTCTTTCTGATCTGGCACAAATATCAGCTTATCCTTGATGTATAAATGTGTGCACAAATGCAAGCAACTGTCCTTTAGTAAGGCTGCCTTAACAAGGGTTAAACATGTAAGAACATACTTGACTCAATCAACATCTCAGCCAGATCAGAAAGCAAAGTGTTTGAGTGGCTGCTGATGCAAAGATATTTGCACAGTGTGAACACTTCAGTTGATGGACGTGCTTCATTTGCTTCACTGAAGTTACACCGCTTGCCATCAGCGAAGGATCAAACTCGAAGAGCTCAGACCATGCAGTGAAAAGCAAAGGCCAGCTCCATCACACAGCCTTCCCTCCCACCCTGCAACCTATCATTAAAATCTGTAGAGCTAAACCTCCAGTGAGGTAGTGCTGGTGATGAAGGGTGAGTGAGAATAGCCATAGCATCGTTCATGCTCCTCCCCACAGCATTTCTGTGGACCTGTAAAGACCTCTACACTCTGAAGCATGAAATCCATGAACAGATCCCTCTGACACATCACCAAACCTTTATTAGTGTTTATCAGTGACACAGATTACAGGAACCAAAGGCAATTAAATAACATTTAAGTTGACCACAGACTCAAGAAGTACAAGTCACATTTGGCAAGGCAGAATTCTCAGTACACTGGGTTGCTTAGGTTATTATTACACCGTGAAAGAGGAATTTCCCTTACAAGATTCTACATATTCTGGATATTACTATTAATTATTATTATTGTGTCTTTCAGACAGTTCCTTTGGCAAGAATTCCCATTTTTTAAGCTTTTATTATATAAAAATATAACCAATTTTCATTATGTACAAACATTACATTACACAATGTACAGGTTAAAAACACTACAAAAAATGGCAGGCCATGGGTGAACCGAAAGCGAAAAAACCAAAACCTGATGTAGAAAACATGAAAAAAATTTAAATACTGCACATTTCATAAAAACTACATTAAGTACAAACAAATTTTTTTTTTGTTTGCAAATATCAAACAGTACTGATGTGATTGGAAATCTTTCCCAATGACTTCATTTTTAAGGCACATCTTGCATATCTACATGTACGACACGGGATCTGGTCAATAACTTAAAGGCTCTTAGGAGCGACCTAGTTGTGTGCGCACAGGGACATACGTACTCGGGCGGGGAGCACCTTGGGCTACACTTTCTCAGCTGTGTCAGTCTGGGGGGCCAGGTATCTAGTTGAGGGGGCTGGGTAGAGGGGCACCCCAATCTCCTGAAGGTCAGGGAGCCGTGCGGGGCGAGGTGGGGAGAGGAGCGTGATTGTCCGGTCAAAGTCCCTGTGCAGCACTTTCTCATAGACGCTCTGAAGCCCCACAGTTTTGGGCAGCTGGGCTTGGTAAAAGTTGTCCCTGCGAAGTGGATCCCTGGGCAAGGATGTGCTCTTGCAGAAGGTGGTGAGGGGTGCCGAAGGATGGGGAGAAGGGTGAGGGTTGGCTCGACCACAGGAGGGGCTCCAGCAGCGGTCTGAGTGGCCCAGGATCTTGCACTCGGCTGTGCATGCCCAGAGACCTAGGGAGAGAAAGAGAGAGCGGGAGGAAGAGAAGAAACCCGTCGTTACTGCAGGAATAAATCCACATCATTTGTAATCCTCAGGATGATTCAATGCACTGATGGAGGGAGCTGGCAGGCACAATGAAAAAACCACGCTCGGGAAGGTTATGTCATTTTGCTAAGGACACTTCTCACAATCCTAACTTTAAGGGAAGTTTTTAGGCAAGGAAAAAACCCCCAATACTACAGTACTTCCAACATCTGCTGATCTGTGCTCAGTGCAGAGGGGAACCAGGATCTAGCAGCCTGCTGCAAAGAAATGAAGAGGTGGGCAGTTTGAGCCACACAGCATCAGGTTTCCCCTCCAGCTCTCCTGTCTATTCACTGCGCCCCAGAGATGGGTCACTCCATCCACCTCCCCATCCACCTGTCCATCTGTCCAGAGGGGCCTGTTGGGGACAGGGCCTGAGTCCTTACCATTCTGCATGTGTGTGATGAGATCTTTCTTCAGGGCATCTCCGCTGATATCCGAGTCGCTGTCATTAAAATCACTGTCGCCTTTGCCGCTGTCTTTGCCACTGAACTTCTCTGCCTCTCGGCCAGAGATAGTGTTGAACGAGTGCCCCTTCCAAATGGCCATGGGGGGAGCAGGCTCCTTGCTGTAGCTCGGAGCAGCAGTGAAACCCTGCTGGGGTGGGGGGTTCAAAGAAGAGGTGAGAGAGGGCAATAGTGAAGGGTACATCAACATCAGAACTGCATCTCTGCGATTCACACCCTCCAAGACCCCTTCCACCTGCTGACCCCCTTCCCCATGGCACAACCTTACCTCCCCGCTCGGTCCTCTCAGCCTCTTTTGACCCTCATATAGGCAAGTGCTGTCACTGCTGCTCTCGGTGGTGGAGATCTCTTCAGCAGCTGGAGAAGGGTCGGGGCTGGTGAAAGATGTTTTGCTGGGAAAGGTTCGTACCTCAAACACATTACCCCTCTGGCTGCCCTCCTCCTGCCGGACCTTCTCCAGGTGGGAGATGTCTATCTGGTCCTTCAAGGAAGCATTGTTTTTGATCTCATTCCCCTTCTTGCGTCTGTTGCAGGTGGTGGCTATGGTGATTATAGCCACCAGGAGGAGGGTGCAGCTGCCTGCCAGGACAATGATCACGATTAGAGGGATGTCCCATTGCAAAGCCTTTCCTTCCCAGGAGCTGGGCTTGACTATCTCCTGGATACTGGAAGGAGCAGTGGCCGTCACCAGGAAGTTGACTGTGGCAGTTGTGGCCAGGGGAGGTCTGCCATTGTCTGTCACAGTGAGGATGACCTTGAACAGCTGTCCCAGCTCTTCAGAGAGGTCGCCTCTCAGCACAATGTCCCCAGTACTCGGATTGATGGTGAAAAGGTCCTGCTGGGGTTCTTCCAGAAAGGCAAAGGTGAGCTCAGCATTGGCCCCATCATCTGCATCTCGAGCTTTGATCTGGGCCACCAGGGAGTCACGGGAGGTCTTGCTGGACACGCCAATTTCCACCGTCCCGTTGGTGAGCACCGGGTGTACGATAACAGGAGGGTTGTCATTCTGGTCCAACATCCTCACTTTGACAAGGGTGCTGCTGGACAGCTGTGGGGAGCCACCATCTGTGGCCTGGATCCTTAGGTCCAGCTGCTTGAGGATCTCATAGTTGAACGTCCTGAGGGCATAGATGGCCCCGGTGGCGGGGTCCACTGAGACGTAGGTGGAGATGGGGGCCCCCATGACCTGTGTTTCCAGGAGCCGGTAGGTGACCTTACCGTTGTGGCCAAGATCGGGGTCACGGGCCACCACGGTGGTGATGTAGGCACCCGGAGGGTTGTTTTCTGGTACAGCCACCTCATAGAGGGGCTTGGCGAAGAGTGGTGCATTGTCATTCTCATCACTCACCCGCACTGTGTACTGGCGGACAGTCTTGAAGGGCGGTGAGCCCAGGTCCTCGGCCACCACAGTGAGGTTGTACTCAGGGATCCGCTCACGGTCCAGCGCTGTTGTGGTGACGATCATGTAGCTGTCCTCGTAGGCACGCTGCAGGGCAAAGTGGTCATGGCCACGGAGGCTGCAGCGCACCTGCCCATTGGCACCTGAGTCACGGTCTGAGGCGCTGACGAGGGCCACAAAACTCTCGCTGGCTGCTGCCTCGCTGACGTAGGCCACGCCAGTGGCACTGGCAGCACCGCGGAGGGCACTGATGCTGATGCGTGGTGCATTGTCATTGACATCGGTGAGGCGCACAATGACGGTGCACGTGGCAGTGCGTGGGCTGGCACCGCGGTCCTGGGCGCGCACATCCAGCTCGTAGGTGCGGGTGCGCTCGTAGTCCACAGCAGCCTCCAGTGTGAGACGGCCTGAGCGTGGGTCAAGGCGGAAGAGCCGCCGTGCCTCAGGGGGCACCTGGCTGCCGAAGGTGTAGACCACCTCACCATTGGGGCCCTCATCGGGGTCATCAGCATCCAGGTCAAGCAGCAGGGAGCCGGGTGGTGCATCCTCGGGCAACTCCACTGTGACTGAGCCCTGGGCAAAGGCAGGGCTGTTGTCGTTTGCGTCGAGGACACGGACATGCACAGTGGCCGTGCCTGAGCGTGCCGGGCTGCCGCCGTCCTTGGCCACCAGCTCCAGCGTGTAGGATGGCTGGCGCTCACGGTCCAGCTCCTGGAGCAGCACCAGGTCAGCGCAGCGTGCCCCATCTGCCCGTGTCTGTGCCTCCACTCCAAAGTGGCTGTTGAGGGAGACCTGGAAGCTCTGGATGGAGTTGGAGCCCACATCCTCATCCATGGCCACCTCCAGCGGGAGGCGGGTGCCAGGTGCGGCACTCTCCGACACCTCCAGTGTCATCTGGGCACGGGGGAAGTGTGGCGCATTGTCATTGATGTCACGCACCTCCAACTCCACGTGCACCAGGCGGTAGCGCTCCCGCCAGCAACTCACCACGTCGAAGGCCAGGACGCACTGGGGGGCCTGCCCGCACAGCCGCTCCCGGTCCAGCCCCGCTTCACCGATGCTCAGCTGCCCGTCCTCCTCCCGCACCCGCACCAGCGAGCTGTTGCTGAACTGCCGCATCAGGCGGAAGCTCATCTCCCCCGGCGCCTTCACCGGCATCTCGTCGGCCAGCGTACCGATCACCGTGCCCGGCGCTCCCTCCTCGTCGGTGCGGTACCTCACCGTCTTGCAGCGGGACAGGGCCAGCAAGCAGGCGACGGCCAGCAGCCGCAGGGGGCTCATGGCACTAGCGCGGGGCTCAGCCCGACGGTGCGCTCCGGGATGAAGACGGGTGATGCGCGGTACCCGGGGGGTGATGCGCGGTACCCGGGGGGTGATGCGCGGTACTCGGTGCGCGGCTCCGCGCACCCTCCACCGCCGTCTGCGCCCCTCCGCGCCTCCGCACGTCCTTTCATAGACGGTGGTATGCAAATGAGGGAGCGGCGGAGCCAATGGGAGGCGGCGGGGCGCGGGCGGCCCCCCGGCGGTCCCCGAACCGGGGCGGCTCCGGCAGCCGGCGGGAGCGGGGGCGCGGGGCGCTCGCCTTTGTTTTCTTTAACTCTCCGGGGTTTGGGGGTTTTCCTTTTTTTCCAGCTTTATTCTCTCCCCCCCTTTTATTACTTTCCTTCCCCCACCCCCCCCTTTCCTCCCCCTCCCGTCTTTTCTCTCTCTCCGGAGGCGCGGCAGCGGAGCTGGCGCGGAGTAAACCGCGCGGTGGGGTTTGTTAATTGTGCGGCAGGTCGGACAGGTGCCGTATCGTGGCGTGCCGTGGCGTGGCATGTCGCGCCGTGCCGCGCGGGCGGGTGCGCGGGCGCGGGTCGGCGGCGGCGGCGGGCGCGGATTAGCGGGGAGCAGGGGGGGCTGGGGGGGGTGTGTGTGGGGGGAGCGGTTGTTGGCGGCATTCAGCTGCGCGCCCGGAGTGGTGTGTTGCTCGCGTGAGAGCCTGTGATCAGCGCCGTGAGTCGCCTTTCAGGAGGTGTCCCCGCATGCGTTAGTATGCATGTCACCGCCCGGGTTTCTTAAGCCTGGGGCACTAGCAGGCGAGGGGAAAAAAAAAAAAAAAAAGAAGGCAAAAAAAGTTCCAAATAGGATTTAGCATAAGCTTGAGGAGATTTGGAAAGGTTTCAAAGATCAGGCTGTATCAAAGGCTTATGAAGCCCTCGTTAGCTGTAGAAATATAATAGCATGGCAGGCTATCCCATTCGAGGAACCAATGTCTGTATTATTTCACTATGACAGGCTAAAGGGAGAGAAAGTTGAACAGTTTCCACAGAGGAGTTGGACTAAGTTGAATATAATGAGCAAACGCCACATGTATCCATTATGTCCCCCTATTCATTCCCAATCACTGCCATAACTCTTTGACTAAACGATGATGAGCGCTGAATTACACACAATGCTCTGCTCATATTAAAATACATTTAAGACCTATCCCTCCTGGTGCCCTGTTACGCCTATTCACAGGATTTTCTTTTTGTCCTAATAGGGCCTCTCTGGGAAGCAACACCAGTCTCGTTCCAGAAGAACAAAATAACAGCATGAGGCTGAAACCTGGCACGAACCGGGGGGAACGAAACCATCTGCCCCGCAAGGCACCAAGGCCCCGCATGGAGCCCAGTGCAGTCTCCCGGCCTTGCAGTGCCTGGGCAGCCATGGGGATGCTGGCTACCAGCCCTGGCAGGGAGGGAAGCTGGGGGTCCTGAGGGGCATCTGGCTCTCTGGAAAACTGCCTCTCCTTCCTTTCCTCCTTCCTTCTTCTTCCCCTTCCCTTCCCTTCCCTTCCCTTCCCTTCCCTTCCCTTCCCTTCCCTTCCCTTCCCTTCCCTTCCCTTCCCTTCCCTTCCTTCCCTTCCCTTCCCTTCCCTTCCCTTCCCTTCCCTTCCCTTCCCTTCCCTTCCCTTCCCTTCCCTTCCCTTCCCTTCCCTTCCCTTCCCTTCCCTTCCCTTCCCTTCCCTTCCCTTCCCTTCCCTTCCCTTCCCTTCCCTTCCCTTCCCTTCCCCCTTTCATCTTTCCTTTCCCTCTTTTCTTTCCTCCTTCCTTTCCTTCATTGCCTTCTGCTTTGCTTCCTTCCTTTCCTTCGCTCCTTCCCTTTCCTCCTCCCCTCTTTCCATGTGCCAGGGAACCTAAAAGATGCGTTTTAAAGGAAGAGGGGGGACCAACTGAGTGGTCCCTCGCCCCGGATTCCTTCGGAAACCTCTGACCAAAGCGCTCCGCTCTGCTACGCACACGGAGCGATGGAGCATCCCGGGGGGGTCCATCCCCGGCTCCGTGCGGGGCCGCCCCTCTCCGCAGGGGTACCCTGGCGCTGCGCGGGTCGTTGCGCGGGTCGCTGAGCGGGTCGTTGCGCGGAGCGCTGCGCGGGGCGGCACGCGAGCGGGGGGCGGCAGGCTGCCCGCAGCTCCGGCTTATGGAAATGGGATTTAAATCGCGCCTCAGCGCCGACTGCGGGGACGCGGGGAGGGGGGCCCGCTCAGCCGCCAACAAAAGGTCCCCAAACGCCTGGTTTCCATACGAAAAGCCGCCGCAGAGCTCTTTTCTCCCCGCCGCGGGAGATCCTCGGACGGCGGTCTGGCGCGGCGGGGAGCAGCCGGACCGGGGCGGACCGGGCCTCCTTGGGCCGGGCCGGCGGCCGGACCGGTCCAGGGTCCCGTCTCTGGGGTCCGGGTCCGGGCTGCGCGCCTGGGAACGGGGCCGCCGGCGGGGAGCGGGCAGGGGGCAGCAGGCAGCGGGGCGGCCCCTCGTGCGTAACAGGATTATCTTTGCCATTTCAAGTTCCATACAGCATGTAATTTATTTTTAATTAGGATTAGATCGAGCAGAGAAGGAGACCAGACCTTTCCCCTGCACGTCACCCTCCCCGCAAAGGCACAGCTATTCCACGAGGAGCTCTTATTCTTTTTAAAAACCCAATCAATCGATACACCAGGACCTGCGTTCACCTCCCACACTCTTTGCAGGAGGGAAGGGTGCAAAGGGCTGTATTTTCAATGTGCACTCAAGTATCTGCATCAGAAGAGGCTTTGAAATCCTTTCCCTTTCCCATCCACCCGGTCCCCATCTCACGCACTTTCGATCCAAACCCATTCTTAAGAGGGTCCCATGGGGGTCTTAGTCCTCTTGCTTTTTTTTTTTTTTTTTTTTTTTTAGATGGCAAACACACTTTCTGTCTGCCTGGGTTATTCTTTTTCCACAGTCGTGACTTTGATTAAAAAAAAAAAATACATATCAGTCGCTCCGCTGGAGCAAAGCCTTCTCTCTGATAGTTTGGATAGAGTCCATTACAGAAACGTTCTGAAAGGCTAGTGAAGAATCCCGTTTTACAGCTCAAAAGTAAACATACGGATCAGCTGCATTAAAAGCACTTCTTTGAAATATTGTGGTTAAACAGCCCAGATTGGTTGATTGCTCCACGCAGGGACATATGTTCTTGCAAACTGTGCGTATTGTTACTAATGGGGATTCTCACACCCCAGCCTTTCCTTTGAATCTGAGGCACTGGTGGTTTCTCCAGAGCTGTTGCAAGGTTGTTTTAATAATTCACCAGCTCTCCTGCACTTAGTGTTGTTGAGGAGACTCAGAGCCAGCTAAGAAGGGGGTGTTTCACAGTGTTCGGAGGTCTGAACTCTGCTTCCAAGCTCCCTCCCTTATCTCTTAGACTGAAGAAGAAGAAGCTCCAAGAGTGGATGTCAGGCAAAGGAAAAGCAAGACTCCCTCACCCACCCCTGCAAACCTGAATGCCTGGGTAGTGTGTTGCTCCCAAAGAGTGAAAACACTTCTAGACCATCAGCCTGATGCCAACAGCGATCAGGTCAGTGGTGGCCAGCAAATCACTCCAGGTTCTCCGTTTGAGCTTTAAATTTACTTTTCCCCCTGATTCTGATCATCTCTCTGAAATAAAATTTGTGAGTCCTTTTCCCCTCTCCTCAGATAGCTACAGCCTTACACGGGGTGATGAAATCCCAGGATCTCCTCCTTCTTTTCCCGTCATTCCTCCAGCTGAGCACAGGCACTTACTGCTCTGGCCCTTTTCACCATCATCTACAGCACGGTAAGTTTGCAGATGACCCAAGGTATTAGTGTCTCCATTGCAACAGGGTAAGACTTCCCGCCTCTTAGCAGGTGCCTGTGATTCTCCCCAGTGACCTCTGTCAATGGAAATAAGCTAGAAGATGTTACATTTTGGGGCTGTGAGAGAAGGTAAGACTTCCATAGAGATCCAGCCCCATATCTCAGGACCTTGAGGATACCTCAGGATACTTTGAGGAAGGATATGTAGCATACATTGGGTGGTGTAAGCAAGCCAGGCTTTAAGAAGAGGTGGCTGTGTTATCTATGTTTCCCCTTTCCCAGGAGATCTTAGGGGCACCAAGCGCTGGCTATTGAAAGAACCCCTCTCTCCTTGGTCGCAGTTCCTCTCAACATACGCTCCATGGGGACTATATGTCCTTGGGGCGGTGGGGTGGGATCCCCTTGTAGCACAAAGCCCTTGGCGGGGGCTTTGCTGAGTCTCACAGGAGAAGACGGGCTATCCAGTCATGGTCTCCTGCTGGACTTGCTCACTCTCATACCCAGAGGGTATGGCTGACTTCTCTCCTGATGTGAAGCTAAGATGCAACATGACCTCCTGGCCCTCATCTCTGAGCCTGCAGAGGGGTGGCATGACCTCCCTCCCTGGAAAACCATCTCTGTGCTCAGCCTCTGCCTCTTTCCTCTTGGGCATCCCGGTGGGCTCGGCTGCCTTGGAGTGATCTACAAAAACAAAGGAATTCCTTCTGCTTCCCGGCCTAAACAATCCCCCCTGTTTAATCATGTGTGCTGCAAACAAGGAAGTGTGGGTTAACCTGTCAAGCTCCACAAGCCCCGGCTGACCGAAAACCCTGGAAAACAAAAGAGTGGAACGAAGCGGCAAAGGGTTTTGTTGCTCTATGACTGTTTGTGTTGGAGGGTAGCACGCGACATTGTGCTTCTGTCTCCAGCCATGCAGGCGACAGAAGACAGAGGCTGCAATCCTTCCTGTGAGGTGAGGGTACCAGGGTTGTAAATCATCCCCATCATTTGTTTGTTATATTTGCTTCAAATGCTTTCTTGCCTGAATGTCCCCTCTGTGAAATGTGGGTTAGAAGAAAGTATTGCAGAAGAAATAGCATGCCCATACCCCCCACCCGGCAAGCAGTTTTGATTCCACAGGGAATTTATTTTTTAATTGGATTAATTTCTAGCCTCTCCCAGAGTAGCAGCTGGGGTCTTTGATTCAAGAGGTTAAAACAAAGGGGCATGAAACAAAAGACCAGTTCTTTGCATTCCCCACACAGCGTGGGCCTCGTGCATGCTGCCCGGAGATATCCCTGGAGCAGAGCATTCCTAAAGGTCCCTCCATGTGGCCCTCAGCTGGGATCTACTGCAGCCTTTTTTGGGGTGCTGCCTAGTCTGTCCTGCCTGCAAGGTGGCTAGATGTGTTTTTCCCTCCTATCCCACAATCCAGCTTGTGGTCCCATGTAACCTTAACGCTTGGTGTCCCTTCTCTCTTCTGCACCCCCTTTTCCAGCTCTCTTTACCCTCTACCTTTACCGCCCCATAAGAGATAGATGAGGCTTTTCAGCTGTTAAACTGCGAGGCAGGTGCCCAGATTCAGTTTTCAGCCCTCTCACCTGGAGCCAGCTAATGAGGCTCAGCCCCACCAAGGTTTGGGGTAATTAGGTACTCAACTGCCATTGAATGCCATAGGAGTTGGGCATATTTTAGCCTGGATGAGGGCTTGAGGCTCTGTCACACTCAGCCTTTCATGTCCACAGAGCACTTCTGTACCTCACAGCAGTGTTGTGAAGACAAATGCAGTGCAGGTGCATTGGACAGATGACAGCCCAGTCCAGCTGTTTGCCGACCATGAGGACAGTTAGGAGACCAGAGATGCCCATAGAAGAAACAACCTTTATTATGCAGATCCTTTCTGGCTGTTTTGCCTTGGTGCCTTTGGTTTTAGGGGGTGCAGGTAACAGAGTAGATATTCACATCAGACTCCGATGTAGACCTTTAGAAGAAATGCCTACCCTCTTCATAGCTTGGGGTCTGTTCAGATTGCTGGGATGTTAAAGACGGGAGCTGCCCGGTTTCTCTCCCTGGCTGTTGTGAATTGCTGCTTCCATTCCATGGCTGCTGCGGTACACCTGGCTGGGATGTCTTTCATACCACTTTGAAGGTGTCCTGGCTGGTATATTTGGCTTTCCTCCAGCAGCTCCTTGTTTCCTCCTGGGCCTCATTCACACTCTCCTCCTTGAAGGACTGTTTGGGATTTTAGACTCTTAGGAATGATGAATAGGCAGAAGAAATCCACCTCTCAGCTACCGGGAAGATATACAGTCCTCTGTGAATACTTACGTGTGGTGGTTGTGATGGGCTCCACTGATTTCTCTGCGAGGCAGCTCTCTCATTATTTGGTGTGCAAGGTCCCTTTCTGAATGTCCTTCTGCTGCTCCTGGCCAGCCAGTGTCACCCACCCAGTGCCACCCTAAACAAGCATGGCCACGTCACTCCTTGGGCTCTGTCTCCTTCCTATAGTTTCTGAACTCCTTCCCAGTAAGATCATACGCTTATATAAGCACAAGGAGAGTTACATATGTGCCAATATATTGTTACTATACCAATAAAAATATCCTCCCTATTCTTCTGCTGTCTCTGTATTTTCAGTCTTACCCCGCACACATGATTTCTTGACCCCCACCCCAAGACATCCACAGGACGGGAGGGAACACAGAAGTGATCCTTGTTGAGGTCCTGGAAACGGAGAAGGCGCATTAGCATGCTACCATGCTTCAGCTAATTAGCCCAGTGTCATAGCGGTGTTAATGAGCTTGGCCACAGTGCCACAGCTTCTGATTCTGGGGCTGGGGCACTTTGCAGGTGTGTGCCCCGGTCTGCTCCTGGTTGTTTCCTGGAGGTTTCCTGCAGGATTACGATGAAGGCCCGCATGGGGGAAAAATGCAATGGAAAGGCAGGGACTAGCCTTGTGCAGGGACCCTCTTTCTCCATCTCGCCTCTCCTTCTCCCCCTCCTTCCCCTCCTTGTCCTCCATCTTAATCGTGCCTCAGCTTGCAAAGTCAGAGCCCCCCAGCTGTGAAGGACTCAGTCTCTTCTCCCAACCTCCTGAGTGGCAGCAGGCTGCGAGCAAGAGTGTGCCTCGTGTCACTTGTGTTGAAGAGGCTGTGAGAGCAGGGGAAGAGCCCAGACACAGGCGGCTGCCGCACTTGGCCGCCTGCCAGGGCAGGAACACTATTCACTCCCAGGGAGCAGGCGAGCATCCTCCCTCAGCCGGCTGCCTCCAAGGTCCGGGAGTCTGCCCAGCCCGAAGTTTTATTTTGGCATGCGCAGGACCCCCACAGGACTGAATGGGGGTAGAGAGCGGTGGCGAGTTCAGTCAGGCCGCTCTCCTTCATCCCAACTTCGGGAACATCTCCCTTTCCTATCTGCAGGTGGGGCTCAGAGATAACCATCCCCCTCTCTCTCCACCTTCAACGTGCTGGGTTTCTTAGGAGGACCGATGTTAAGTCCGATGACTGCCAGCATGTTGCTGCCTGACATACAGCCAACTCTGGGCAGAGCAAGGCAGGGAAATGGCACACAACGGTAAAGAGGAGGATGGAGAGCAAGCGCATCCTGTTAAAAGAAATTTGGAAAGGCTTTAGGTATTCATGCTGAGTCAAAGAGAAGTAGACTTTTCAGAAGCTTGGGGACTGGTGGAAATCTGGTTCCTAAATCATTTAGGTGCTCTTGAGTATTTCACCCAGGATTTTGGCTTTAAGGTTTTCTACTACCACATTTTGCTGCCTTTCTTGAATTCGGAGTATTGCTCGGGATTAGATCAGACTGCTTTATGAGGCCACAAGAAGACTTTTCCCTTCAGATTTCTTTGTCTGAATCTGCCATTCTTTGACCTCTGCAGGATTTTGACCTCCAGAGCTACAAAATGTTCCTGTACTCACCACCCGTCTTTCATGCACAGCATTTGCTCATTCTCCACATACGCTTCTCTGAAGTGGTCTAGCTGAGGAGGCACAATGCTGGCTCTGGGTGACATGACCTGGAATTGGAGCTGGCGGTAGAGTGGAGAGGAGCACAGCTGTTTCCCATGACTGAGGGATGTGTCTGTGCTGTACTCCAGAGGTACATGTTTTCCTGTCTTTAGGAGATAGCCAGTCAGTCCCCAAACATCCCCTGTCCCTCCTGCACCTGTAAATGCGCACCACAGCAGGACGAGGAGGCAATCTGGAAACCACCCAAGTCTCTATGGCTACATCTATAACAACAAATAAAATACTCTATACTCTGGTTCTGCTTAGTTTACTTCTGCAGACGTGGCCCATGATTATAAGGCCCTTTTCTAGTTTGGGGGGAATTGCCCGTTTGCCTGTTCAAGTTTAACCGTCTGGTGCATTCACTTATTTAATTCACTTTAAAAGAGGTGCACAGTTCTACATATCAACCAGTGCCTGTGTTTTTTCAATCTGGAAGTAAAGATACTAGCACATATTTCACATGTGATCCTCGGGAAAAAAATAATCCATCTCCAAAGTCTGCAGAATTCTGTTCTGAAAAGTTAAATAAATTGTTGTCACTTTTTAAGCGCCATAATACATGTGTGGAATGATCTCAGAAAAAAGCTCGAGGCTTAGAGGATAGGTGTTAAAGAAATGCATCAAATTAGACCAAAAATGAGGCATAAAATCCATGTTATCCCAAAATACAAGGGTTGACGACTCAAGCAACTTTTCTGTTTGCTGCTGCACTAAACATCAAATTTGTGTTTCTGCCTAAAAGAATTTGCATCTCTGCAGTAAGCAGATCTGAAGGCTTTGTTTTGCAGGAGAGGTATGCGATGGTGGGTGAGAAGTAGAAAGTGATGTAATTGGGCACGGTTTATAAGCAAAGGGTCACAGATGGCTGAAGCCTTGCAGAAGGCTGAAGCCTCGCAGAGGTTAAAACTGACAAACAAACACTCGGAGATGCTCCGGGAGCATCCTCAACACTTAGATCTGGTAAGATTTGAGTTTGCTTCAGCAGCATTATATATGTATATGTATGTGATATATATTATAATGAATATGATAGTGATAGGAGATAATACATAGTGTATGTGTATTATACGAGTGCCTCTTCAGTAGGCTAAAACAATGCCATGACAGTCTAAAGAAATGTGAAATCTAATTGCTGTAGCTGTGTAAGTGAAGTAATGAGGAGCTTGAAAGCATGACTGATAAGCAATTAGATACTAGACTAATGAGCAAACTGTCCACAGTCCATCAAAAGAGTAAGTAAGGCTTGTGCAAGACACCCCTGGCATTGCAAAGAAGACTATAGATCGTATCCAAATGCAGCTTTCCAAGATTCATAACTCAACATGAACCCATGATGCTTGCTAATGACTGGAGACTGTGTGCTCAGCTCAGGGACAATGTCATTAACCAGTCAAAAAATGTGTGGCAGCTCCATGGGAGATAAGGACAGCAAAAAGTACAAGAACTGCAAGTATGCGTAGGAGAGCTGCAGCTAGGATTGAAGGTGCTGGATTAGTGACTCCCCAGTCCTGGGTTTGCTGTGATATTTTACCCCAGATTAAGCAGCTGGGGTGAGAAATTGGTGCCAGGTTGGGTCATGTGGGTGGCAATATGAGCCTGGTCCTGGCAGAGCTGGGCTGGGAAAGGGCGGCGGAGAGTGGAGGGCAAGGGGAGCAGGGGAAGAGGTAGAGGGCTTGCTGGGGAAAGGCACTCAGGGCTCTCTGTCCTGCAGGGAGTCCTGTAATAACAATACTTACATTGTATAGAAGACTGTCTCCAGGAGCTTATTCTTCAGCAAGTATTAACTGTTTAAGCTGAAATTTTCCATGCCGGGTGTCCGCTTCAGGCTGTTGGTTCTTTCTAAGAGAAAGTTTCAGCTGAAGCAGCTCAGCTATCTCCAGAAAGGAAGCCAGGGTAAACTTATCCTAGGCTTTTTTATGGTTGCATTGCCTGTGGGATAAATACCCAGGCTCTACTTTTTTCTTTTCTGGTTTGTTTATTCGGTGGATTTGGGTTTTTTTTTTTTTTTTAAATCATGGAGTTTTCATGGTTTCACTTGAGGACTTGAAATTTTGCAAGAAGATGCCCTGCTAAAGCAGGAAAGTAACTGTGCCATTTTGGTGAAGCATTCAGCCAAACTGGGCTATACATTTGAAACAGTGCAGACTGCAGGTGTTAAATAGAGCAGAGATTAAGCAGGTAAATCCCAGCCAGGTTCTATCTGCAGTGTGTACACCATGACCTTAGCTGGGACTGGCTTTTGTTTTAAGTACAGGCTGGACAGATCCAGAGGCCTGAAAGCAGTCTGCATCTCTGTGTGGTCTCAGGCAGGTAAAGAAGGAAACTGCTGAGTTTGAATAAAGCAGGGATGAAGGTTTGGGGGAGGAAAGTCAGAAGAGCACCTTTCTCCCCAGTCTGTCACAAATTTGGATTGCTATTTCAGGTATTTGTGAGACTGAGCCAGCTATTCCTCTGCTATCAGGAAACAGCCATCAGAACTCACTAGCAAAGCATCCCTTACCCTCTTGATTTCAAGAAAGGTTGGCCATGATAGCCCAGCACTGCTCTTGGCTCTGTGCTTCCTCAAACAGCACACGGTCTGTGCAATGGACCTAAGGCTTGCAACCCTGGGGACGACCGATGGAGAGCTGGTAGTTGGAAGTTATGCTTTTTCCAGTACCTTGAAGTCCAGTGGGATACACGTAGAGAGCATAATGGAGTTTGCAATGTCAGGCCCTCCAGAGTGAGGGGAAAGCAGGTCTTGAGTGTTTCAGCTTAGGTGTGCAAAATTAGTGGTTATTAATCTACTAACCTGCATCTCTTTGTGTCTCATCTCACCAGCTGTAATGCAGAGTTAATGATACACCCTCCTTCCATGGGTTCATTATGGAAATAAGATAATTAACATCCGTGCATCACTCTATTTTAAGAGTGGGGGAGGCCAAAGAAAAGTCTATGGGAAAATTATTGCTTCCATCCCAAGGAGGACTCAAGTGATGTGAGGAAACTGCAGCATGGAGCAAGGACCCAGAACATACCTCCGAAGGGAACAAGGGCTCTTGGGCCTGCGAAGCAGAGCAGGAGAATGGTGGAGAAATAACACTTCACTGCAAGTAAGTATTGTATCATAGCATGACTGGGGCTGCAAAGACCACCTTAGGCCCCATATTTCCTAGTTTAAGTGCCTGACTTTGCAGTCTTACTAATGTACTTCCACTGTGGTTCTCTTGGGTGTCATAGCCATGGAAATATATAGGTCTGTGGAGGGAAAACCCTCTCCTGTATGCCCTGTAATCACACAAGTTGCCTGTGGCATGATGGGGGTTTAGATCAGTGATTGCTCATTAAGCAACAAACTTTGGCTGCCCAGGTGGTGACTTCTTTTTTCACTGTCCTCCAGGTATGAAATGACCTTCTTGGCTTCCTTTTTCCTGCAGTTATAAACCTTCTCTGCTCCTTCCCTGGTGGGGAAGGAACCTCTGCGTGGGGCTTCCTCGCTTTGCTGCCTCAGGAATGTGGTATTTTAGAAGAAATAGCACCAAAGCATTATAGGGGGACTGCAGCCTTTTTGAGGAAGTAAACAGGCTTCTAAGGTGGCAAAGGTGTGAGAAGCTCATTTTGGGCAGCCAAAAATGATGCTCAGGCACAGTTTGGTTTGGTTAAGGTGTGCCTTGTGAGTTTGAAGGTCTAGGCTGTACTGCCACGCTATGGCCTCTCTGTGTGTTCTTGGGCAAGTCATCTCATCTTACAGTTGAAATAATACTTCACAGAGGGCAGTGGGTGCAGTCTGTTGTTAGGTCCCTTAGAAATGCTGCAACGAAAAAAATCAAAGCTACTGATTTTATTTTTCTAAAGCCCTTCCGGATACCTAAAATCTCAGTGAAGGTGGGAATTTCCTCCAGAACGACTTTTCTGGAGAAGGTGTGTGGCAAGGTCTGGGGTTTTATCCAGTGAGGGAAGCTAAAGGTCTGCTTCCATTGTGACATCAGAGCTGTCAGTGGCATGGCAGATATGAGTGGCAGGAATGGCGTCAGGTAGGACTTTCTGTATAGGGAGAACATAGCAGGGAGATGGTAGGGTGGAATACTTGGGGTGAGTGAGCAAAGGTGGGAGAGGGAGGACCAGGTGGGAGGACTGGATGGTGAAGGAAGTTGGTGGGAGGATTTGAGAGGGGGAAAATGTGGGTAGACCCTGGAGGGAGGAAAGGAGGCTGTGAGACAGCAAGGCTAGGGTGCATGTTTGGGGAGTTTTATGGGGTTTGAGGAGCTGAGGGCTTGGGGAGAGAGGTGATGGGAGACATGTGGTGGGAATGATGGTGTCCCAGAAGCTTTGGGGCCAGCAGCTGGAGTGGAGGAGGCTGGGAGCTGTGGTCTGGGAGTAGCTGGGGAATTTGATCTCTGAGATGGTTTAAGATGTCTGGGGCAACACTCTGTGGGAAGCTGGGGAATCTGGATTGGGAAGGGCTGAGGGAAAGGGGCTTTGCTTTTGGAGGACAGCAAGGGAATGTATAGGGCTAAATTTCTTGAAGAGGAGGGATTTTCGGTTTTATCTAGTGGGAGAAGCTGAAGGTCTGCTCTCATTGGGACCAACAGGCATTGTAGTGCCCTGGGGTGCATAGAAGGGCATGAGCTGGGGACCCCTCCCAGAAGGCTATTGCATGCCTTTCTGCTGTCATAAATATGGTAATCCTAAGCATGCTGGGAACTTCATCCATGCATGAAACAGGCATCTGGACTTTCATGTTTGCTATATCACCTGCACGAATCAGTTACCATTAAGTGGGGAACAGATCCATCTGGATGTGTCCGTGCCTTAAGCGAGTCACTGGGTGATCCTACTAATATAACAAACTCTCACCTTCTCTCTCTGCTCCCCCTTCTGTGGCTTATTATACTTTCTTTCCACCTCTAGTCGAGACAGTGCACTCTGTCTTTCCAGCCGCCCCACGGTGAGTCTAGCTTGCTCTCAGAGAGTATCCCTGGCAAAAGCAATAGATACCCTTACAAACAAACGTGTGCTGCAGTGCAGAGCATTTAAGGGAGAGCTCTCTCACACTGCACAATGTGTTGTTCAGGGGCATGGTGTCAGGACATGGGCAATAGTTGTAGGATGGCTCTCAAATGCATTTAGAGCTGCACATAGGCAATATCTAACTGTGCATAGCATTGGTTGGCCGCCATCCTGGGCTGAAGCACAGTGTCCGACCTAATGATCCTGGTAATATAAGCTGTCCTCCTAGCCTGTTCATTTCAATTTACAATATTTCACCTGAAATCCCTCTTTAATCATAAGCAGATAGAAAATTAGTTATTACAGAGTGCCATAGGTGTACTTGGTGCTTTACAAACATATGAGGAGACAGATCGCTGCCCTGCAGAACTTACAATTGGATTTAGACAAATACAATAAGAAAGAAAAAAACTATCAGGGTTGAAACTTTGAGCAGACAAATAAATGCCTGTATACAATTGCATCATTCGCAGCCCATGGAAATATTCTCTTTTTTTGATTCAAGTGTTCAGCTGTGTCACATCTACTGCTGAAGCTGACAGGCTGTTAGTTCCTTAGGTAGAAAATGCTTATATTTTAATGCTTGTTATGCCATGAATTATTAAACCAATTTAAATGTAAAAATCAACTGAAAGGACAAACTTACGTTTAAGGATGACCTGCAGCATCTAAAATGGAGACACTGACCAAACTAGTAGAAGCGGGGTCAGATTTTGTTTAGTTCAGATAATTTATGCCCAAGTTGTAATGCTCATGTAATTTATGTTGCATTTAGTGCTTTGTTCCCTATGAAATTTGACTGTGCAACAATGTGATATGAGTAATGTTTTAAGACAGGATTTTTATAGATAATGCTTGTAGCTAATATACACAGGGCTTTTACTGGTCTTTCTTGTGAAAGGAAGAAAAGGAGGAAGAAGGAAGGAACAGAAAAACACAAGGCAATAGCCATATAGGATTGCATCCTTTATATCAGGGATAACATTTTGCTCACTTTATTTTTTTTCTGGTGTGTTTTTTCCCCCTGAAAAAAAAATAAGCAAATAGGTTTTGGAAATTGTAGGCTGGCTAATGTAGCCTTAGTATCCAGAGCAGCCCTGAGGTAGCCCTCCCATCCTCTGCTCCATGCCTTATTTTCAGGCTTTTTGTTTATCCATCAGCAAAGAAGTCCAGCCCTTGCGCTACAAATCAGCTGGAAAAGATCCTGCTCGTGTGCTGTGAAAAAGTGCTGCCGAAGTATGCCCTGCATGGCAAAGGGAATGGTCCTTAAAGGCAGTACGTAGATTTATAAAGTATGACAGCAGAAATAAGACGCATTGACTATCTTTTACGGGCAGTCATTAAAAAAAGCCCTTATTTATCAAATCTGAGACAATGGCCATATAATGGGTTTCTCGGATTCAAGGTGAATCAAAGGAAAATTGTGTCCAGGAGGACAGGGATGCTCAGGCAGTGCCACTACGGCGTGGCCACATGACATACCCAGCGGCAGGCACAGGGCTGTGAGTACAGCTGCCCGCAGACTCTGCCAAGGAGCCAGATGATGCTGGAAGAATATCTTTCACAGCTCTGGATCTGGCTATTCTTGGCTTGTTCCCTGGCTGCGGGAGCTGGAGCTCATTGCTGGGCAGATAAACAGAGAGACTAATAAAGAATATGAGGAGCTGTTGATCGTTTGAGCAAATCAGAGAGGAGCTGTTAAGCAGAGGAGCATGGTGATCCTTGTGAAAAATCACCTGGTGGTTGACACTTGATCCAGGATGAAAGTGCATGTATAACTCTTGGAATAGAACTCTCCTCTCCCCCCAAGCAGTCCCTCTCCCTGAATGATTAAATCCTGTGCATAATTACAAAAGTGTAAAAAAACTCTACCTCTTTCAGACGCTGATTTTTTTTCTAATTCCCATAATTGGCAAGCGGGTGTACATGGGGGAAAAAAGGGGAGAAAGCTTTGATTTTTTTTTTTTTTTTTTTCCAAGCTGAAAACGTGCAAGCCCTGTGTGGGTTAGGTCCTTTAGATATTTAAAAAGATTGAAACAACTTCAAAGGAGATGTTCTGTTCTATCAGGTTCAGTATATTTTAATATTAGCAAGTCTTTTTTTTTTTTTTTTTTTTTTAAGAAAAGAAATACGTTCTCTTGAGAAAATAAAACATTTTGAAAGATTTTATCCAGAACAGTTTTTCATTGTTTTTAAAGACACAACACAGAATTTCAAGCATGTCGAAGCTGGTAAATGTCCTAATTTCTGCTTATCGGTGTTGACTGCCCTGTGTTATCAGTTTGATAGATGCTTGTTATGTAAATCAAAATTTTCCATCAACAGATTGCTGTTTTTTGGAAACAAGAAGGGAGAAGCATTTGGCAATAATGTTTTTATTTACCTGTTATGAATGCCAGCAAGTAGTGGATGAACAGGGCGTGGAGTGCCAGCCATTTGGTTCAGAGACACAAGGGACTTCTCCTAAGAAGGATTTGTTGAATTCCCTGCATGTGGCCCAGAATATGATGGATTACCAGAACCAGAGCTGTTCTCTGTCCAATGCAGGTGTCTATTTGAGCTACTTCTCTTGCCCTGGCTGGTGGACTAAGTGCATTTCTCATGAGAAGCGTACTTTAAATACAAATTAGAAATGTGTGCTGGGTGACAGGGAAGGAGAAGGTTTAAAAAAAGGAGAATAAAAAATCTCTGGGGGAGGGTCACTGTGACAGTTCAAAGCAGTAGCATGGGGAGTAAGAAGTTGTGAGATGCATACGGAGATGAGGGCGGGCAAGGCACTGAAGCAGTTTGGAGCAAAGGCAATGCAAGGTATGGGCCCCCTGGCCTCACAGCTTGTGGTCCTCATGTGACCGCCCCTCCAGGTTCACTAGCAAGGGCTGGTGCAGGTGACGATGTTCTTTTCCAAACCCTGAGGGACATGGTACCAATGACAAATTCAGACGGTGCTACAGATCATTACGCCTGTTTTGGCAGGAGAGGGAAAGGTAGAGGCCATGTCTTTATCTCCTGTTGTCAGCCCCAGCTTTGGCAGCAAAGTCCTTGTGCGGGGTTCATAGCCAGCTGGTTTAAAGTCTGGACAAGGAGTCTATAGGGAAGTATCTGCCTCTACCCGCTTTTCTCTCTTTTCACTGTAATCCAGATAACGAAAGCAATGAGTGGCTGATCTGTCCCTTGTGAACCCCGAGGAGATCCAGCCACCATCTCCTGAATATTTTAGTTATTTTAGATTAACTTCCTGGCCTGTGTGCCTTTTGAGGTCTCCAGATCGAAATGAGGCAGCGAGACAGTGCAATACTTGAGAAGGCTTGTTTTTTCCCCTCCAGCTGGTTCAGACTCAACATACTCCAGCTGGGATGCTTTAGTCTAGGAGAAAGCCTGGAGACAGGATCCTTGCCAGGTCCTCCCAGCTTGTGGAGCTGGGAACCAGTGGCATGGGGAAGGGGGCTGCTCCACAGGGTTTCCTCTGTCCCATCCACCATCGATAGAAGGATGGGGAGGAGGCTCTGCTTTTGGTGAAGGTGCTTCTGAGTACAGCTGTCCAGGGGACATGGGATGGTAGAATGGGTGACTGCTGACCCACTAGGTGTCCTCTCTCAGACTGGAAGAGGGCAAGCTGGTTCAGGGCATTTGCCTGCTGGTATCAACACAGCCAGAGGACAGAGCATCCTGTCTTGTTAGAGCCTGTCATTACTAACAGTGGTTAAACATGTGTTTTCATGTAGTACGTACTTAAACTGTCCTCAATTATCCAGATTCCTGTAGCTGAAATAAGCACGTCTATTAATCACTCTGAACATTCCTTCTGTATTTGATGTCCCCTTGTCCTTCAGATCATTGGCAGGGGGATTTTATTTTTTACCACTGGGGTGATCTTATGTCCTGAATGGTCTTAATGAGGCAAGGTAAAGAAGGAAAAATACAGCAGTCTCCTGGCTTCTGCAATGTTCATGTGCGCCTTAGGATTTCTGCATGAAAAGTCTTAATGGGGCACAGCAATGAGCAGTGCACATATGCTTGATAAAACAGATGCTAGACATGTTTCCTTAAATAGATCTTTTGCTAATTCAGCTCAGTGTTGGCTTTTTGCTCGCTCCGAGAGTCCGGTCTGTAATTCCTCTGCTAAAGAACTTGCTGGGGATGCTGCAACTTGGTCCAGATCCGTGACCAGGCAAGCCTCACAAACAGCTAAAAAGGAAGAACTACCACCTCCAAAAGTAGACTATCTTTAAGTGATGGCAGATAGCCTCAAGCCATAGTTTTCATTTAAAAGGATTTGAACGGCTTCATTTGCACACTGGATCAATGCAGCAACTGAAAGTTAACATTTTGCATGTAAAACTTTCTCTTTTTATGCTCACTTCTTAGCAAAGACATCCAGGTAGTACCAAATTGACCCCGTTCTTTCCTGAATACCAGGTTATCCCACAGAAAGGTCCGTTGGCAATTCTGATGATACAAACTCTGAGTTAGCCACACAAAAATTTATGGCTCATTCTCTCTGGAAGTGGTCTGATATATAAAATATGTAAAATGATTTAAAAAGTCAGATAAAAAACAGAGCGTGTGCTCTCATTATTTATCCTCATGTTTAATTTAATAACATCCTTCATTTTAGTAATAAATGTGACACTGCTACAGAACTTCCAGCCTGGGGCACTGCAGTGCACCAAAACCAGAGGCAAGATCTGGAAGTTCTCAAATCCATGTGGTCTGCTGCCCATCTGTCACTTGCCCAACCAGAGCTCTCAAACATGGCTATGGGCTTGGCTTCTCAGAGGGATGTCCACGGCATGGAGGGCTGACCAGACCTGTGAATGGGTGGTGGAGGACTGCACAGTGTCTGAAATCCTTCCAACATGCAGCCCTGAGGTGCTCACCTCCTGGCTGGAGTGAGGAGGTTCTTACCTCTCATTAGAGCCTTTTCAAACATTAATTTAAATTTTTCTTGAAAGACAAAACAAAGCTCATTCTTTTGCTGCGAGAGATATCTGGAGATAAAGAGTCTGTCTCTTGTGTGGTGGCCTTCTACTTATGGCAGTTATCCAAGCAGTTAAAGACCCAGGTTTGTTCTCCATTCTGATGGAGAGGGCTTGAATCTGCAGGTCACAAAAGACACAACTACCAGGTGATGGGCTTATGGGGTGGGGAGGGACACTGTGCAGGAAAAAAAATGTCTTATACAGTTTCCAGGAAGAAGGATAGAGGGGGGAATGGGAATGTGAGAGGCAAGGTAATTGTGTGAACATCTATAAAAGCCTCTTCAGGCTGCCATATAGAAGAAGGGTACCCTCAGCATCTTGTTTAAAAACCTTTTTAAAAGTAAGAGGCCTCAGGGTGCATTTTGTGAGGACTTGAACTTCATCAGTGCTAGGTGTACTCTGAGAATATGTCTTGGAGAGGGCTGTGCAGGCAACCTAGTTTTTCGTGTATTTTGTTTCTGCATCCTGACAGTCTATCAGGCTGAACTCCCTACCCAGAGCAGATCCAGCCTTGCCAGGAAGCAGAACTCTAATTTTTAGAATGTTTTCTAATATTTTCAACTAGAAAGAGAATGCCTGCTGAATTTAGGTGTTTCCAAGGCTAAGTAGATTTTGATTGGAGAAGGAGGGGGACTTCAGTTTCACCAAAAGCTCCTTTTAGATACCCAAAATGCTAAGAAAATTACCACTGCATTGACAGATTTCTCTGGTCCTTGTGTAAATACTGCCAGTACAAGCAGTGACACTCATTAAACACAATTCTCTTGCAATGTAAAGTGAGCTGTAACACCAGGCTTCAAAACATTTAAGCGATCTACAGCAGATTCTGTCAATCCCTGTTGTTGGCATCTCTTTTTAAAAAGTACAGCTGAGGCTAAGCAAGCTTATTGTATAAATAGAAACAACACAAGAGAATAAAATCATGGACAGTTGAGGCCAGCACCTTGAAATTCTCTGTTGTCCGTTGTCTCACCAAGCCCACATATGTCAAAGTATAGATGGATAAAGACACCAAGAGACTAAACTAGCAACTGCTTGTAGTGGGAAGTGAGCGGCCCCAGTAACCAAATAGCAGCGTGGTGAGCAGTTCATCTTCTTGCCAATATGTAACTACTTTTTTCAGCTTGAGTAGCAAGGCTGGAAATAGTGGTTTTCTGGTATGTCTGTATTCAGTTAAGGTTTTCTGTTAACACTGCTATGGACCACATGCCTCTGGGAGCATCAGTGCAGCATTACTATGAGCATCCCCTGTATTATTGGGCAACCTTTGTAGCACCACGTGAGAGAGAGTCAGCCCAGATTAGCTCTGGAACATTAATTGGTTTGTGATGGTTTTGTCTTGCTGTGATGTAAAACTGGTAAGCAAGCGGTTAAGAAGATCCTATATTGGAATATCACTCTCAGTTCTGATGGTGAGAATTTTAAGGGTGACCCAAATACCTTAAGATTTTTCTTTTTCAGTTACAGTGAAAGACTTCAGGAAACGAAGAATGGTGTTTTGGGGTTGGGTGGGAGGGTTTGGTCTGTTTTTGTCTCTTCTGGGCTATGAGAAGGCAATTTGGGGGCTGTTTGGAGAGAAGTGAACTCCTGTTTTCAAATGATCTACTAAGGATTTAGTGTTCCTGTTGGCCATTGCCAGTAAAATTGAAGGAAAGATTTGCAGAGAAAGAGAACAAGATCTTAATAGTGGGTAATGGAGCTGGAAGTCCTGATAGCAGGCGGTTGAGATGCACTAACCCCATTTATTATAGGAAGATTCATCAGAAGAGAAGCTTAAATGGGCAAACCTGGGAAAATATATTAAAATAAATCATTGAAAAGATAATTTTTGACTTACTGTATCCACAGACTTCGTCTTTCATGGAACAGAACAAAAACCCCCTTATTGTCCAAAAGTGTGCTCATAAAGCAGAGCTATGTGTGTATGTGCTATGATTCCAAATCTGGTTTGTTTTTTTTTCCAGCCTTTGAATTAATTAGCTACCATGTTGAATTCTAAGTGCAATAATTAAGCAAATTAATGCTGCAGTGAAGTTATTAATGAGGCAAAATATGCTAATACGCTTTCGATAAAGAACTCCCTTTTTCTCTTTTACCAAGAAAATGGAAAAGGTCTTTTATTTCAGGCCAGACACCTTATCTGGAGATTTTAGAGAGGAGGTTCTCAGTCATAGGCCAGTGAGTGAATGTTTAAAGCAGGGGCTAATATCTGCATTTTAGACAGATGCAAAACCTTGCAGAACTATTCCAGTGACAATGAAGTTATTAGCCTGGTTTCTAGCAGCATCAACAATGAGGAAAGGAAGGTGTTCTGTGACCTGTGCTTCCATTATGGGAGACGATAATAGCTATTAAAGGATTGCTATTTTTGTCAAGATATTTTATATATTCAATTCCTATAAAGCAGTGAAGGCAATTATTACCATGCCATAATCAAAAATAAATTTCTCTATTCAGATGTCTGGTGCCATTATGTTTTCAGATTGTAAAGAAATATTCTGCATTGAAACATGACAATAATTATTTAGTGGCTTGGAAATACGTGAATGTAACAATAATAATAACTAATAACTGATTTCTGTAAACTTTGCCCAAGCATTTGGAGTTGTGCATGTAGTCTGTAAAGCTACCTAAATCATGCTGGAAAAATGGCAATAACAGACTGTTCCTTGAAATGCCAAGAGTATCCATCTATGAAGGAAATCAGCCATGAGATCCCTTGTATGGCTCCTGCTCTCTCTGACTCTGCCTAAAAACCTCTTTTTAAAACCTGACAATCCAACAGTCATTGCACTTTCCCAAACTGTCTTTTTGTTTACAAGCAGTTTCTATGACTTCTAAGGTATTTCTCCTCTGCGTAGTCCTTTCAGCCTCCTCTCAGTCACTCCTTACCAATTGCTTGCTGTACTTTATGCTTCTTGCTATTTGCATCAGTTTGGTCAGATTTCCAAATGCTGAAGGGTTTCTAACTGGTTCAAAGAGGCCCTTGAGCCAAGCCAGACAGATGTGTTCATTAGTTTCTTGCTTTTGTGTTTTATCTTTTTTTTAAAAAAAATATTTTTATGTTCAGCAGTATACATGCCTTTGAGATTTTCTCATCAGTTCCGTGAATAGATGTTTTCTTGCTACCTCTCAGGATTTTATTTCCTTCCTTTAAACCTTAAGGATATTTTCCTGCTCATTTGCTGACATGTCCTTTGTTTTTCAAATGTAGTGTTAGCAGGTACCTTTTTGGTACCCAGCTAACCCCTTGGACATATTTTAGTCATTTTACAGTCAGTAGAAGTTATTCAGGTAACATTGTCTACTGTTTTTTAACTCTATGCCAAGAATAATCTCTCCTTTTTACATGCTTATTTCCTGGCAACGCTAATTTTAGAGCATTAAAGTGGTGAGAAATCATTTCTCTAAATTTTATCCCTGCAGGCAGTTTGACTGGTTTACTGGACAGTAGTCGAGGTTCTCTTTTAAAAAAGAATTTGTTAGGAGTTTGCTGCTGCTTTGATCTGTAACTGAGGCTGCTACTTCTTTCCTTTTTCTTGATCCAAGGCCGACAGTTCATCCATATATTTATATCCTTATGAGCTGGGATCAGATGGTTTCTGCTGTTTGGATCTCACCACTCAACATTTTTGCATCACTGGGGATGCTGGACTCCTTTAATCACAGCACTACTCACCCATGTCTTTAGCCTCACCTGCCTTTCTGGTGCATGCTGACTCGGCATTATGGGTCTCCAATCTTCCTTGCCATTTCTGCAGTGCCTTCTTCTGGAGGTCCTCCTCCAAAACAAAACTTCTTGCCTGTTTTTTGCTTTTGGATTGCTCTCATTCATGTTTTGGCATTTCCAGGGTTCATTCCTGATGAGGAGCTAGTTCCGGTGAAGGATCTGTGTGCTTATGTTAGGAGGCAGATTGCTGTTTGGCTCTCAGCAGTACACCCAAGAGGTCCCCATGCTAACTGGAGAGACTCCTTCTGCAGTCCGGAGTTATGGATTGACTAGCTCCGCTCATTGGGGTCACAAGAACCGATCAGCATTGAGGGCTGAAATCCAATCTCAGATAGATTGAACGCCCATTTATTCTGCCCTATATTTGGGTGTCTAAACATCAGTTGTTGGTCTAAACTGAGCTGTACAGTTCAGGGAAGATGCATCCTGCCCCATGGACTCATTTCAGCTGCTGGCATGCCTGTGTCCATCCTTATTGTGCTGCTCTAGGGCATCCCATCCAGTTGGCCTCAGAGAGTACAGGTTTCCAGTCCTGCCTGTGTCATGCTGAGCATCCATGTATGGGTAGTGAGGGCACCTCAGGTGGAGCTAGATGCCTATTTATGGGAACTGAATAAGCCCTGATGTCTCTTGTCTCAAGACCACCGTGAGACAGTACTCTGTCAGGCTGTAGGGTAGGTGTTGGGAGCACAACAAGTCTTTCAGTCTGCTGCCAAGGTGAGCAGCAAAAAGCATGCAATTCCTGGAGAAAGAAGGAGGATGAGGCATGACTTAGGAATATAGAGTGGGAAACAGGGAGTGCTGTCTACAGACTTCCTGGGAAAAGGGCTTTACATTCAACAGCCATCTCTTAAATATAGAAAAAGTCCTGGAAATCAGATTAGTTAGGAAGCTCTTCAGCAGTGGCCCCTGACCTTGGCATTATACACACCACAAACATGAAGAGCAGGGATGACTGATACATCTTCTGAAAAGGAGGACAGCATTGGTAATTTTAGTAAATTATCTCACAGTGGGGTTTTTAGGTTGTTGGAACTTACAGGTATGGGAGAGTGTGAAAAAAAAAAAACAGCGGTAATCTCTGGTGACATGTGGCAAGTAAATTGAACAGGGCCAGAGACTTCTCCCATATGGTCCCAGTTTGAAATTACTATTTGTGCCTTTATCTTGTCTTATGCATGTGGCTTGAGGGAGAAGACAGCAGAATAGGGAGTTGTGGAGGGTATCCACACGTACAGATTTTGCAATTGCAGGAAATGCTCTGGTTCCTAAAGCCATGTAGAAAAGAGGTCACTTTCCAAAGAGATTCACTTCCAGAAGAGCACCCAGCCACAGCATTTGATGCAGTTTTAGTATGGTCTTGACCTGGTTAAATTTAGACTGTTGCTATTTGCTTGTGTTCCTGAGTGCCTAGGAGTCTTTGGCATGGATCTGGACCTTGCTGTGCTGACACTGTACAACAGCAGAACGAAAAGGTCACCCCTGCATTAAAGAGTTCACACTGTATGGAGCAGAAGTTTGCACATATCACCCTCTTCCCCTGAAGACTGTCCTCTTGGTTAAACATGAGAGCTCTGATATCAATGACTGAAGGTCTTTCATTTCAAAGGCCAGGAGGTTTTGCCATGAAGTAAATAGTGCCAGTGCCTAAAGAGGGTCTAAATGACTTAGGAGGAAATATGACAAGAAAGACTGCAGCTCTTTGTATATTAGTTTGCTTTTCTGTATCATTTCCTTTGATCCAAAATGTGTTGCAGCTTCATTTATTGTGGAATTTCTCACATGATTTCCTTAGTCAACAGCAGAACTCCATCAGGAATTCATTAGACAGTGTTTGTACAGATGTAAAGCTCTGCCTAAGTGATCCTATTATTATTTATATTGGGCCTGATCCTGCAAACCCTTAGTCACATAAATATTTCCCAAGAAGGCAGTCAACTAATGTAACAGAGAGGACTGCAGCAGTGAATTTAAATTTGCAGTGCCAAGGCAGCAGTAAAATTTTTCCTTGGTACATATGGGTTCTGTAACTCATCTTAATTTTTGTTTTTCCCTGTTTTTTATTACTATAATGAACTACACCTTTATATTATGTGCTGTGCACACTTCTTTAAAAATACTTTAAGAAAAGTAACAAACACTTTACTTTTTGTGTTCCAGGAATTGACTATTGTAAACCTTAACCTCCATTTTATGTTGTCTGCAGTAATTCCCTTTTGTAGCCTCAAAAGATACAGTATCATGGTCATCTATACATACAGATGTAATCTGTCATCTCTTTGGACTTCTGTAAGGCCTTTGACATGGTTCCATACAACATCCTTCTCTCTAAATTGGTGAGATATGAATTTGATGGATGGACTGTTTGGTGTATGAGGAATCAGTTGGATGGTCGCATCCAGAGAGTAATGGTCAACGGCTTGATGCCCAGATGGAGATCAGTGACAAGTGGTGTCCCTCAGGGGTCCATACTGGGACCAGTGCTGTTTAATACCTTCATCAAGGACATAGACAGTGGGATTAAGTGCACCCTCAGCAAGTTTGCAGGTGACCAAGATGAGTGATGTGGTCGACACACCCAGTTCACACACCAGAGGGACAGGATGCTATCCAAAGGGACCTGGGCAAACTGGAGAAGTGAGCCTGTGTGAACCTCATTAGGTTCAACAAGGCCATGTGCAAGGTGCTGCTCCTGGGTTGGGGCAACCCCCAGTATCAATACACGCTGGGAGATTAAGGGATTGAGAACAGCCCTGCAGAGGAGGACTTGGCATACTGGTGGATAAAAAGCTGGACATGAGCCTAAGCCTACGATTCTGTGAGGATTTATTGCTAAAACAAGGTTAGAAATGACATTAGATGTTCCTTTGGCTTAAAACATTGCCACTGTTGTACGTGCGTGTGTGTGTGCACATGTAAAAATGGGAATACTCTTCCTACTCCAACTAGTGAATGTTTTAGCTCTGTACACGAGGCACCATGAGACTTGCAATGGATAAAACTTGCTCCAGAATATATACCAAATCTTTGCTGGATGCAAACGGATTTCCAGTGAGGAGTGGACCAATGAAGGCTATTTCTGTTCTTTAGAACGCACTGTTCACCTTCTTACAATATTCAGCTTGAAGCAGGTGGCAGAACAGATTCACAATGCTCCTGTCTCACTGCAGTGTTGAGCTGAAAGCTTTGTCAAGCACTGGAGAATTACCACTTTGGACGAGGAAAGCTAATGTGCAATAGTTATGATAGAAGAAGTCTCACTAGGGCTATAGAGGGACCTGGCTACCATATGTCTTCATAAAACCACTTGGAAATGGTTCTCTCAATTCTGAGTTCCCGTAAAATCACTTTTTTCCTCACATGAATGTAATGGAAAAAAAAAAAAAAATCATCTGTCAGTCTCCAGACACAGAGTAGCACAGAGAAGAAGTGAAGCATTAGGTCTTAGAAACGCACATCTTGCTGAGGAGCCCCTGGGAAGCTTGGTCCGTATATCAATGCTGAGTACAGTTGGCATATGAGGCCATACCAATGATTCCCCATCCTAAATACCACGTATCTTTTGCCCATGTGGTGTACAGTATGGTTAAACTTATGGTGACTGAAGGACCTGTGAATGAATCTAAGTACATGTACTGAAGGTTCCTCCTTAGACAGCTATTTGCCTCCCACTGTCAGGATCCTTCATGCTAGTGATTGATGTCATGCTGGCAATGATGAACTGTTGCACTGATGAAGCTGCACAGTGTCGTGGTTTAGACCCAGCTGGCAACCAAGAGCCACGCAGCCGCTCTCTCACTCCGGGAAGGAGAAAATACAACAAAAAGCTTAAGGGTCGAGACAAAGGGCAGGGAGGGCTCACTCACCAATTACGGTCGTGGACAAAAGGCAGACTCAACTTGAGGAAGGAAAACAAAGCAAATTTAATTTAAACAACAAAACAACTACTAAATCACCAATCCAATCAGAGTAGTACAGTGAGAAAAACGACAGGATCTTAACATACATCTCCCCGCCTCCCTTCTTTCCCAGGCCCAGCTTTGCTACCTCTTCCCAGTCCACTCCATGTTGCTTCTGCTGCTCCTTTCTCCTCAAGAGAAAAACTCCTCACAGTCCTCCCCTGTGGTAACGTGGCATCCCTCCCACAGGAGACAGTCCTCCATGAACTTCTCCATCTAGTGTGGGGGTCTCCCGCAGGCAGTGGTTCTCCCAGCGATGAACCACCCCAGCATGGGTGTCCCTCAGAGTCACGGCCTTTTTCAGGATCTGTCCCCTGCTCCTGCGTGGGCTCCTCCATGGGCTGCAAATGGAACTCTTCTCCAGCAGTGACCTCTGAGGACTGCAAGGACTCAGCCAGCCGTCTCGCCTTGGGCTGAAGGGAAATGGCTGCTCCAGCGTGTCTCCCTGCCTCCTTCCTCACTAACCTGGGTGTTCGCATGGCTGTCTCTCTCTCTCTTCCTACTCCACTCCAAAACAAAATATATCTCCCAAAACAAGAGACCCTCGCTCAACAGGTTTCCCCCCTTAAACATGTTTATTTGCAGAGGTGCTGATCGGCTCAGCCTTGGCCTGTGGTGGGGCCGACTTGGAGCTGGGGTAACTTCTTGAAGCTTCTTACAAGGGCCATGCCAGCAGCCCCCTCTCCTGCAATCAGAACCCCACCAGACACAAGCCAGAAGCCCCCTCTCCCACCACCAAACCCCTGCCAGACACAAACCCAACACACACAGTGCAGGTGGGCTGCGGCTGGCCGTGCCCTCTTTACTCTGACTGGTTTATGCAGCGTGAGTGCTTGCAGGCTGGTGCTTTTATTTTAGCACAGGCTGGTCCTCATTGGGCCCACCGCATTTGTCTCGTTGCCTGTCTCCAGCACAGTTCAGGGCACCTTAGGAGGAATATTTGTTTGTTTTCCAACTGGCTGAGACATAGACTTCAATTTTTTGTGCTCCTTTGCATCTAGGCAATAAATCTTGTAATAGCTTAACTTTTTATATGAATGCTGCCTCAGGCAAGGACTGTGTGGCCTAGAAAGCAGGAGGTTTAATATTTTATAAAATTTCCAAGTGCGGTTTTGCTGCTGCCTCTCCTTGAACAAATGGAAGCCACAGTGGTTGATAGACCTTCAGACTCTGAGCTGCATCAGGGAGCAGAAATAATCACGGACCATCTCAGTCAACTGAATTACACAGAATTCAAACACTGGGGAAAAATGGTTTGAGTGGAAGCATTTGAGGAAACCACGATCCACCTGGAGAATAAGAAAAATTAAAAAAAAACCCAAACCAAACAAAAAAAGTATGCCCTGCAGGTAAGTTATTTGAGGGAAACTGATTATTTGTCCTTAATAGACTGGAATATGTTTTGAGCTGGGCAAACAGTTCATGTCAAGGTAGACATGGGACAGAACAGTGAAGTCAACAGCCTGGCTCTGTACTTCAGTGGTGTTAGAACATTCATCTTTTCCTCCATTTTCTGGGAAATACCAGGGGGACATTCCTGTGGCCACTTTATTTAGACCTGTTAGGCACTACCTTGCAGCAAGCTGTAGGGAGCAGTTGGTTTTGTGATGCAGGAGTAGTACCTTGCATCCTCCAAAACAGAAATAATTCCCTTGTTGTGTGTGGGTTAAGGATTGAGCTGTGTGATAGTGGCACTTGTGGGATTCATCAGTGAGATTCACTGATGCTGACTTAGGGCTGCTATTGGACTTTGACACAGTTGGAACAACTTTGTCTTCCTCCACTGTCTCTCTGGTCTCAGGATAGAACTTTGATTAAGACAAGTGAAAAACAAACCACTTTGAAAAGAAGCCAAGAGGCTCTATGAAGAGGCTTGAGAACTTAGCAATTTGCATCTTTCCATGTATGCATAATATATACCTTCCTCAAGGTAAAAAGGGCTTGTGACTGCTGCTCTGGCTATCTTAATCTAGTCTCAGCAGCACAATACATAAACTGATGTCCCCTGATGTAGTTCAATGATTATGCCTTTGCTATGGCTGAAATTATCTGTTGGGTCAGCAGAGCTCTTACGTGTTCTCACCCCATGGAAGTCCATAGGGTTGAGTGAAAGGAAAGGAAGAAGTAGGGGGTTGTGCCTTTGTCCCTTTTTTGGTGTGGTGGGCTGTGTCATATCACATGATTTGGTTGCATTGTCCCCACAGTTTTCTCCCTCAAAATGACTGAATCCAGCCAGGAAAGCCAATAGGCTTCACTTAAATGCTTTAAATGAATCACAGGATTAAATGGTTAGCACAACTATGTTTGTACAGTCCCTCTGGAGACTGGAAAGAATTGGTTTGCTTTAGGAGCTCACATTGCCATTCATGAGCCTTGCTTGGGATCTCTTATTTTAGGTGTAAACCTGCATTCGAGTGGAACCCTAATGCATTTTATCTCTACAGGTTTGTTTTTTGTTTTTTGTTTTTTTTTTCGATTGAAACAATTGCTGTTCTCACCACATTATCAAACAGAACCATGTGATGGTGGGCTAAAATGAACAGAATTGTTCGTGGAATTTGGCATCTCTGGGTGGAATTACTTACCAGTTGAGAAAGATAGGAGATGTGACAATTTGTATAGATTTTTCTCACAAATTTGCCAGCTGGGGAAGAGATAAATGATAGCTCTTGAACATGCTTCACTTATTCAACCATAACAATTGAATGAGCCAAAACTTGGAAATATGTCGGGGCGGGGTGGGGGGTGGGGGGAGAGGGTGGAGGTGGGGTGGCTAGTGGGACTACAGTCTTTTACAAAGGTTGGTATAGGCCCCTTTGGAAAGACACGTTGCCCTTTGCATGGGTGCCAGATGAAGAGTCACTGCGAGGCTGAGTAGGCAGTTCAAAGTGCTAGAGCTTCAAGCTGCTTTTCCCCGTACTTCCTTCCAACGCGTTGTTCCCATTTTGTATTTTTGCCCTAGTGCAACTGCTCAGCTTCGTTCAGTGTTGCCTCTGCTTTCTGCACTCATTCCTGCCCTTCATTCCTGCACAGATCCCTCACTTCCAAGTGTTTCTCCTCCCCCTGATGTTTGCCTCTTGTAACAGAGACCTGGGGATATCAGTCCTGCAGAACATCCTCCACAGAGTTTGTTGCCATGTGCAGATAGCAGTGGAGGAGTGTTGCAAACAGTGCTGGGGAGAAATTCTGGACTATTAGCAATGTCAGAAATAATAGTCAACCTGGACTCTGTCTAGTGTCTCTCTCTTCCCTGCCCCCTCCTTCTCCCTCCCTGCTTCTTTCTTGGGGACTTTGTCTTCTTTCTAGAGCTGTGCTTGGCATGTTGATGCAGGTCCAGTGTGTGAAAAAACCGGCAACGGGCTGGGTCTGGATCTGCATTTAAGGAGGATTTCTTTAGAGCCATCTGCCATCTCGAAAATTAAAGCAGGGAAAGGTCATTGGGATAAACCGATTTGCTAAACAAAATGGTTAACAACTCATGAATAAAACTTAAAAAAAAAAAAAAGGAAAGAATATCTGGAGGGGAGGGGCAAACTTTATAACCAGAAACAAACCCACCTCAACAAACCCACAGCCTGCCCGTGCTGAGCTTCATCCACCCCTCTCCAGTTTGTTTCCACTCTTTTGGGGAAGGGACTGATTCCCCCTGTTTCCTTCCCAAGCCCCCTTCCCTCCCCCTCCTGAGCCCCCCATGCACTTGCGTATGACCTGGGAGAAGAGGACTTGCAATCTGTGCTGGGGATGTGGCCGTGAGCTTCCTAATGACTTCCCAGTGGTGATGTCCAGGGGGCTTTGTGCCTCCTCTTAGCAACCCCTGCAGCAGCAGCAGTAGCAACCAAGTCACTTTTGTCCCTTGCTTGCTTCAGCAATGCCTCCTCCTCCTCCTCCTCTTCCCTTTTGATGGGTTTCTTGCAGGTCACACACAGGAGCAGTGGGCCTGCCTCTGTGCAGACGAGAAAGAAAACACAGCCCTGCACAGGCACAAAAAGCAGCAAAATCCACCTCCTCCCCCTCCCCCATTTCAGCTCTAAAGAATAATCAGGATTACAGGGGAAGCTGGCTGTTGAAATACGGCATGCGGCTGTGCTGGCCATAGCCACCGCACTGGGCTAACCTTGACAAGGGAGCGAGATACCTGAGATGGAGAAGAGGAGGAGGGGGAAGCTTGCCACCGACCTATTGCCTGTTTTTGCTCCCCTCCCCAAGATCTCTGTGTTCCCTTAGCATACAAACAAACAGTAGATGGTTTTGGTGCTTGCTTACCACTCTATAGGGCCTGCCCTAAGCACCAGTTCTCAGGGGTCCCCTGTTGGAATAAATACTTTAAAAGGTTGCAGGCTGCCTGACCTGCTGGAGGCTACAGGGCTCCTCCTGCAGATGGCTGAAGAGAGGTCCTAAAGACCTTTATTCCGATAAAACTCTTGCAGAGAGCACTGCAAGACGGTTCAAAGGGAAGTGTGGTGGTCTTCAAGGGTGAGTGTCACATAGCCCATCTACCCACATAGCCTTACTCCGGCTCCTCATCTTTGTCCTGACCTCTGAACCATCAGGGCTGTGACACAGCTGACACAGTCTCACCCTTAGGACTACCAGAATGATGGGAACTGTCCCTAACCTTAAGAAAAGGGGCTTAAAACATCCCATGCCTCAGGGGTGCAAGACTGCATTTTTACCGAGGATGAGGGCGCAAAGGGGCTGTGTTTGGTTTTCTTCCGTTGTGTTGTTCTTCTCATACACAGGTTTCTGATGCCGGAAAATCTTCCTCATGCTCTGGTGCTTGCCAGGAAAACTGACACTATTTTGTCTGGTCATCTGTGTGTTGTCCATGTGAGGCCAAAAAAGCTAGAATGCAAAAAGGGTCTGAGAACACTAAGGTGTGGAAATGAGAAGCTAAGGTGTCGAGAGATGAAGACAATGGGGTTATGGTGTGTAATCAGACCCAGATCCCACCCAAATCATGCAGTTACATCACGGGTAAAAATGCCTGGCTCTGCTCCCATAGTCCAGCTGTCTGCTCGTAGCACGCCAAACAGCAGCTTGAGGTGGAGAGTGCTGCCTTGCCTTAGCTGCTGAAGTAAATCCACGTGGGCCTATTATGTAAGCTCTTTCAAAAGCTACTTTTTGTTGGTATGTTGGGAAAAGTAAGAGCACGTTAACGTAATTTCCCATTTATTTATCTGAAGTCCACTGACATCAATTGAAAGACAGTCATTCAGCCGGTTCTTTTATAATGGCTTTTAGTGTGTGCTCTTTTCTCTTTCCTTTCTCCATTTTATTTAGTTTTAGAATGGTTAAAAAGAACAATATTAGGGGAAAATGGAAGCACTTGGGTGAAAAGAATTAATTAATATTGTCATAGCTATTGCTATAGCAGAGTTCAACTATTCTGTTGGTCTTGCAAGTGAAAGCAACAAACTGCCAGAGCAACCGGGGACCATGCAGCTGGCTTTATCGTCAAACTCAAGAGGGCAGAAAGACATTTTCTGTGCTTATGTTTAATGTTCCAGTGTAAATGAAGTTGGCCTACATTGCTGATACGCACCTATATCAAACTCATACTTGACTTTATGAATTGTTTATAGAATTCACACTATGAATTTTGCATAAAATAGTTGCGGAAGAATTGTGCCTGGACTACATTAGCTTTTCCATGAGTGAGGTGGTGAGTACTTAATGTTTAATTGATTAACAAGCAAGACTGTCCAATGTATTTCTAAAATGCAGTGTGAAAACAAGCATCTGTAACAATTACAGTTAAAACACTGTCAGGTGAAAAATCTCAGGAAGCTTGAGCTATAGAAACACTTATAAGGAGAAAACTTTAAAACAGGTGATAGAATAAAAAAAATTATCTCCGGATTAATTATTACTCTTATTATGTCTCATTTTCCTTTAACTCTTCCTACAAAAAAGCATATGGCTGCTGACTGCTGTTTGCACGTCCAGGTGATCTTTCACTTGGTTTTGGGAAGTAGAATATGTGTTTAATATGTTGTTTACTTGCTTCGGTCTTTGACAGTAATTAATACAATTTTAATTTTTGGACTTCCTTGCTTATATTTGTAGTATTAACCCTGAAACATCATTCTTCTCCTGGGAGGTGATTGTTCCTGACTTGATCTATTTAGAGTTAGAAAGAATCAAAGGGCCCTACAGGGTTGTAGCAAAGCACTTGAGATAAGTGTTTTCCCCCCATGTATTACTTATTTATTAAAGCTGGTGGAGCATAACTAAAAGGGAGAAAAAAGACTAAAGAAATACAGAATACAATGGCCTTCAGATTTTAATGGGAGATATGGCTGGAAGCAATTTCTAAATTATTAAATAAATCGATTTTATTCTTGCAGTCACCCTCCAAGGTGTATTTGTCAGCCTTATTATATGCATCTTCAGTGCTATTCAAAACCACTTACAGAGAAACATGTTTTTCCTGGCCACAATTCTTCAGCTCTTCTAATTAAACATGAGATTTACATTATAGGTTCAGCATTCTTTCCTTTTCTTTCTTTTTTTCAGCTTCCTTTTTTTTTTTCTTTTCCTCAGTCAGTTCTCCCCATGTTTGGTTTGTAGGCCCAAAGCGAAGTAGGTGTCAGGCTGACAAACCTGGAGGTAGCCCTGTTCCCATTCAAAATGCAAGACCTGTTGTCTACAGAAGAGTTTTAAGATAATGTGTGCAGTGCAGTCCTGCTTTTTCTGTTCACAGATGACAACAGGGCACAAAGTGTTAAGTATTTGTAACAGCAGGGTTGTAGATAAAAGGTTATTGCACAAAGAAAAATACTTAAAAAAATAAAAAGATCTGATTTATCATTTAAGTGATTCTGTGCTCTCTCACTCTCTCTATGCAGACACACACTACACAAAATCCATTTGCTCAGCTTTTCCCATGAGTAATCCAACCACAGTGGTTTGGAGTGAAAATCCGAAGAAGCAATTGAAAAAATTCCGGTATTGAAAGTTATTATTAAATGCCCATCGATAAACCAAATGCGCTGGCATGCTGAGAGTGGGAGAGGAGAGTAAAGTATTTATTTCCTAAAGAACAGCTTTACCGTCTCCAGCAATTAAAAATGGATAAAGGCAGCGCATTCCTTCCCCTGCCTCTCCATAATTGTCAATAGCGCCTGTGCCTGTGCGCAGCACACTGAAGCATGGAAAGAAATTGGGAGCAATTTTTGCTGCTCCCTTTATAGAGGAGCAGGAAGATGCTCTGCTGAGGACGAACACTTCAGAGCAGTGGCATGGAGCGTGGTTTTTGTGGCCATTCCCTCCACCAGCATCTCTGCTGGAGTACAGATTGGGAGGGGTCTGTAAAAAGATGAGTGCATGGGGCTTGGAGGTGAGGACTTCATGGCGCATACCTAGAGGTTGTGCTTTTAAACAGGGTCTCTTTGTACGTGCAAAAACATCGCTAGAATTCTGCTGCTTTCTGTGTAGATTTACTACAGTGAAACAGAGCACAATGGTACTTAAAATAGATGATTACCTCTCTAGAAAAATATACGCCCGCTGTGTAGTGTTCTTCCAGCTGACTTTTTGCTCATTGTTTTTGCCAAGATATGTAATTTTTATTATTACATATTGTACCCATAAATAATATGCAACTTGAGAAAGAATGAAAACATTCCTCAGCTCAATTAAAAAGCAGGTTATCTCAAGGCTAGAGCTGTTGCCAAGTACATAATGGCTGTTTCACTTTACTGCCACAATCACTTTATTGCCAGAGCCAGACTCATTACTTTGGGCTAGCGTGCATCTCAAGGCTTCGCTCTCAGCAATGCAGAAGCCGGGTAGCTGCTTCATCTCGGGAACTGCTCTGGGAGACACCATGCCCACACGCACCTCCCCGCTTCGTCTTTGCTACAGGGGACAGTAATTTACTGTTAACCTATGGGCAGCAAATTACAGCAAGCCTTGATGTGCTGTGCAAGGTGTTTGGGAACAGAGCGCATTCCCCGCTTCTCTTTATTCCCTCCCTGCTGCTTCCCCCTCCCCATAGCCCCTCACTCTGCAAGCTGACAGATGGGCCTGTGCCCACTGGTTTTCATCTTGTTGGACATGTGGGCTTTTGAGCCTGGGCAGAGCACAGCCTGAGAGTTCCTCTTCTCTTGTACAGTTCCTTGGCTTAAGTCACAGTTGAAACCTCTGTTGTGAGGACACTGGGTGGGGTGGTTGCAGGAACAGACGCACACCACTCAGCAACATGCCATCTAAAACTTTTTTACTTAGCAAGGAGGGTTTAGTGGGTGGATAGTGATTTTTTTATTCTAAGAATTCCATCACACACAGATGTGCAACACACATGAATCAGAGCCCCAGCCCTGCTCCAGTCTAGACCAGCATCCTGGACCCTGGGGGGCAGATGCTCACTCTAGCAGAGGGACAGGTCGGGTCCTTGGTGGCAGCTTGGCCTCTACACATGGTGGTTCCACCTTGGGCAATAGCTGCTTCACTGTGTTAGCCATCCTCCTATGTACGTGCTCCTGTCCCCAGGAGACTGCTGTTTTAACTATTTATTACTTTCTAAATTAGACTGTTGGCATAAGCTGCCAATGACTTTGCTAATTACATTGCCCCAAGCCAATCTCTTTGACTTCCTCCTTACTAAGGACAATTAGCAGTTGCCAGAGTGGTTTCTGTCACCCGCTGGCCTGCCACCCCAGATGTGAGTTCAGTGACAGTTACATAACAAAGTTCTCCTAATGCTTTGTTTTCTGGCTCATACTGAATTAAAGCAATCAGTTAGAGCAAGGCACACGCAGTCGAGGTCTCATCTGGTGCTTTCGGGTAGGCTGTAGCCTACCTGATGTCCTACAGCCTTCTCAATAGAGAATTCAACCATGGTATGGAAAGAGATGTCCAGAGCCCAACCCTGTCCACTTCTATCTCAGCCTTCCTATGACTTCTTTGATGAATACTTTGAAACTAACTTGAAAGTAGACACTGGACAAGCTCCATCTGCCCTGTGCATGAGTGCATGGAGATGCAACCACTTGTCCATGACATGAGATCACATTACACACATTGTTCTTAGTGACTGTACAGAGAAACTTCTGGTTCTCCTGCTTGTTCTGCTGTCTCCATGTAAGTCTGTGCAGGCGTAAGGAGATACATGAAGAGGGAAAATGTGTGTTTTCACCCTTTTCTTGCAGTCCCTTAATAGAACTGTCTCCCTGTTCAGAGGTGAAACGACTGGTGATGTTGACAGTCAACAGATTCATCAGTCTCACTTTTCAGTGGGGCACTCCACCAGAAAGCTAGGGCAGCTCTGTGGGGTTGTTGCAGAGACAAGCAAGCCTTGAGCAACATAAACTCAGTGAACAGACTGTGTAGCCTGGCTGCTAGGCTGAATGGTGCTGTTTTTTTAACCTTGTTCTGTTTTTAAGCTTATTTAAATTACGCCAATGCAAAGGCCTTTGTGGGCCAATTAGTCAAACATTGCTGTTGATTTTAATCATGGAAATTATACAAGGCTGAAGCTTTTCTCCTTTGGTTTTCTCATCTGCACTCCACTGTGGAATGTGATTGCACTACTGATGTTTATGATATCAGTGCCAGAGCTAGTATAAGCTAGCCCATCTGGGTACTGCTAGCAGCAAAAACTTTCCCCAGTTTTTGTATGACCCTCACTGTAACACTATAGAAACAGGATTTTACTTCCATTCTCATTTTTCCAGCCAGCTGGGGTGAGAAAGGAGGCATGGTCAAGACTGGGGAAGGAGTCAGCTGGTAAGGGTGCCCCTTTTGAATTTAGGAAATAGGAATAAAGGTGGAACTAAGGAAGAGAGTTGATCTAGAGCAACATGGCTTTTGCCCAAGTGGGCAGCAATGGTGAAATGGAGATGGTTTATTGAGGTTTTCAGGTGGCTGGGAACTTATGATTTCAACAACTGGTTTGACAGAAACAGCCCAAACATCCCCATTGCACTCATTCCTCTGGGGTGTAGTCTATGCACATCAGCAGACAATTAGCGCTAAGGATATATATTCTAGCCTACCAGACTTCTTCCAACTGAAGCTACTTAGGATATATAATAGGGTATATATCGGCCACTTAGGAAATATAATAAATTTCATTCCTACAGGACTACAGTGCTGGCAACTAGTCCCTAGAGGTTTGCTTCATTGTACTGCTTCATGCAGTTGTTTGTGTAGGCACCATTAAAGTCTTTGCACGTGCCTTTGAAAGTAATTTACAGTGAGCACCGTAGTGTTCGCTAAATACTCCTGGTGCTAAATTCTTTACAGGGAATCATTTTAAGATGATGATATCCTTATCCACTTTCAAAGTCAAAACTGGAGAGGTTTTAATGATAGCCACTGTCTATGCATTTTATGCATTTTGGCTGAGTTTTTCAAAGCATGTAGGTAATGAGGACATCCAATTCCCATTAATTTTAGAGGCACCTTAAAAGGCTTTATAAATCTCAGCCTTTATGCTCTAGCCAAGAAGAAAGGAAGATTGATTTCCATACTGAGAAAAATTTTAGCAAAGTACTGATAACGTACTATAATAATTTCCATGATAGCTCATAGAAAAATTAACCTTATTATCTGTACCATGTATGAATTTCTTTTCTTACTGGCTTACCTTGCATATCAAGGTAGTTGAAGGTTATGATTGCTGGTGTGGCCAATGTTACATTAACACTGAGACTGCTAAGTGCTTATCCTTGCTTCTGCTATTTTCCTGGCCCCATGAAGATGCTTAGATTGCTTTACATAGCAATGTCATTTGGGTTGGGCTAAAATTTATCTAGGAAACAGCTTCCTATTCCCAGGGTTTCAAGACATCTTTTGTAGGAGCTGGGGTTTTTTTTTGGCAAGATTTTTCCAATTGAGATCTGTTCAGCTTTGATCACTTTTGAGCACTCTTTTTATGGTATCTTCTTCTAGATTTTTCTTTGCTCTCCATTTGATTGAGTGGAATTTGTGCTTTCTTCTGTAAATCTGTGATCCTTAAGCAGACTGGAGACTTTATATAAATTTCTGTGAATGACAAGCTTATATATAACTCAATATATTTCAGCCCTTGGATTGCTTACAAGCTGTTTGCCAAACAGATTTTCCTTTAGGTTCATAATTTTGGATTTGAACTGCTTTGGTTTTATGTAAGGGGTAAAATGATGTCTTTCCTAAAGCCAGTGTTGGCAGGGGGGGCGGGGGGGTGGGTGGGTGGTGCGGAGAGACAACACTCTAGTTCACATGCATATGTTTGTTTGTGTATAATGTGTGAATTTGTTCTTTATTCAGAAATTGCATGCTGTAAATTGCAATTGATGTACATATCTATATCTGTAGAAACATGCAGATATGGATATCTACCAGTGCAGCTCTCACCGTTGCTGTCTCTCAGTACCAGTGTCTTCACACCACAGACCTCCCAGTGCTTCTCACCTTACATCCCCATTCCCATGTGGGCAAACTGAAGCCCATGTGGTGCCACCTTCAGTGAGTGACACTTTTCTCATGCGCTGTATAATTTAGTAGGTGAGGGGCTTAAACACACATCTCTTGACATTCAATGGCAATGTCTAAGTGGTGGGACCTGATAGCTCCTCTTGACTTCTGGGTCTGGTTACACAGTGTGTCTGTGTTCTGCTTGCTCTCATGGCCTGGAAACTGAGTGTGGGGCAGCCCCTTCTGTGTCCTGATTTCTGTGTAATGGTAGCAAACCCCCCTGCCCTGCACCTACCTCTGCACTGACCAGCAGTCTTCTGAATGGGTCTTGACATAGAAAGAGTTACCGTGGACAGTATATATAATGTTCTTAACTCCTATACTTCTCAGTTGCGTGAGATAGGGGTGACCACCTTTAGTGCCAGGTTTGTGCTGAATGTCTGAACTCCTGTTATTGGCAGATGTAGGCAGAATTGCTATCCAGACTCCACTGACAAGATTGCGATGGGGATAATATCAGATGATAAGGGGAACCACAACATGTAGTCATGGCACATGCACTTAGCTCATGCCTATGCCACAGACACCTCCTACGGGGAAAAGTATACCCACCCCTGGAGACTATATTGTGCTCATTGTTGCGTAAATGTATTGAACGACTACTCTTACAGTTTAAGAGACAAGCTTGTGTAAACTCAGTAGCTTTATATGGAGAGGGTTTACTGGGATATGCGATGTTGTACTGCGAGCAAACATGCACCCAAAGCAGAGCCATGCATCCAGCTCCTTCCGTGGAAGTTTGCATGGGAATGAAAATGTGAATTATGTGTCTCGGGTCAGTCCCTTATTATGTGGCTTCCTGAAAAATGTATTGGTTTCTTATAGGCAAAGCTATTCCCATGAATGCAAAACACTGAATTCATCCTTGTTATAAGCGCAATGAGTCAGTGAGTTACACTTGGGCTGCATTTGGTTCAGAATTTTTATAGGTATCAGAATTATATAAAGCCATAATTATTAAATGCTTCCTTTTTTTAGAGCTGCAATATGTAATTGTCATGTAGGTTGCTGTGGTTTATGCCTTTAGTTACATTTCCAAGGTACTTAATGTTTAATAAAATCCTTTCATAACCTTTTGTCATTAATACATAACTTGAAAAGAGCTGGAACAACAGTCTTGGAATCCAAATGAACCAGTAAGCTAGGCACTTGTAGTCCCCCTCATTATCTATCTTTCCAAGTAGGCTAGAGTTAATACAAACAGACTTCCTGGAAAGTATTATTAAGACACATAAGACTAGTGCTATTGGAAAGGAGCCCTGTGAAACAATTGTATTTGGAGTAATTTTGTTAATACTGTTTGTTTTTCTGAAAACAAAACCAAAAAAACCCCCAACCAAAGAACCCACACCCTAAAAACACCCTGCAACCTGAAAACAGGTTCTCGATAGAACAAAATGTTCATTGAAGTATTTTTTTTTCTTTTTTATAAAGTTACTCCATATGCTTAATAAAGTTCCTTTATTGAGCAGTTATGGCATTTTGTTCATTATGCATTGCACCGTGTCACATCCGATGAAGGAAACAGCAAACTCTTTCTCTGTCCTTGAAAACCAAAAATGTAAATAGTGGCATTATTCCCAGGGGAAGAGCTGTGTTAATTGTGGAGCACTGCGTTAGAAATCCTGGATATTGTATGTCCTTATTGTTTAGTTAGCAAGGGGTGGTTACTGTGGGATTTAAACCATATGTTGCTTGAATTCCAAAATTGGTCCTTTCAGTCAGCTGTGCTCTATCGTTTGGTATTGATCACAGATAATATGATTTGCAAATTAGGGGTGGTTACAGTGCCTTTGTCTGTAATAGATGTTGTCATTCATGTGGAATAGCCTGAAAGTGAAGAACATTTTAAACAGGGTTAAAGCTTCTATAGTGATCATTAATGAATTTTCTAATGCTGTCTGGATTCCATAATTGTGTGAAGATCAATAGCTATTACAGTATAATGTAAACAAACAGAGAATCCATTAGGAATGTAGGGGTTGCACTGAAGCATTTTATTTCTTGCCTACAACGGCACATTCGTTATTATCAGGGCAAAACTGAATAATCAAGTGTATAAAGTATAGTCTGAATGAGATGGTGATTAGTGAAAGTGAGGCTATTGCTGAAAGAAGACAGTTTTAGTACCTTTTGTAGGTGAAATGAGTTTGAACAAATTTAGCTGCAATAACAGGATCCCATTTAGGATATTGCTGTAGTACACAGGAATACTTATGAGCTGGATGTTTGAAAACAGTGAAATAACAAGATGGTTTTTTTGTCTCACACCAACACTTACACTGTGAGAGTGCACAGATGCTCTGCTGGGGTGGGAACTGCTTTGCCACAGGCACAGGAGAAATATAGAGGAAAGGGCAGTTCTTGTCCCTGAAGGGCACGATCTGAAATATAAAGCGTAAGATTAAGAAACAAACGAGGTGACGGGATGACAGGAAGAAGGGTTAGCGCTGAGCTCCTCTCAGCATATTTTAGCGTAGTCTGGCTTGCTGTGAATATCTCATCCAGCTGGCGATAGCAGCTTCCCCCTAAGTCCATCACTGAGTTGTGGCATTGTAAGCATTCACTGTTGCAGAATGACTGAATATTGAACCCAGATGCCAACGCAACAAAATCTGCTACCGTGGACCCTGATAAAGTGTATTCGTTTTGTACAGTCTGTGGTGCTGGATTATATGTGCGACTTCTTTAATGTTTCATTAACTTGATTGCAATGACAGACTCAGAGGTACCTGTTGTCCTTATTTGCAAGGAGCTGTGTGTTTCTCATTATTGTTGCATGCCATTTAGTGCAGCTCTCCTTAGCAGATAATAGGAGAGCTCAGCCCTGGGAACTTCACAGTGCTTTGCAGGACTGAACCTGTGGAGGCCAGTTGGTGCTCCTGTATGGCACAGGTATAAGGCTGTGACAGTGTATGTGCATGGATGGAGTATACCTGCTCAAGTCTGAAATGTGTTTCACACTCTACCTGTCAGTCTGCAGTGGGGAATGTCACCTGGAATATCTGTCATGCTGCAGAACTGGTTCAGCAGATACCAGGAATCACCATTCAATGTCACTGTTTAAAGAACCCACTTCACTGGGAAAAAAAAAATCTCATTTGGTGAAAGATCATCTGTTTTTCTGTATCCCTGGTGCAATGGGCAAACTGTGTATTTCCCTGTCTGCTTTACGTATGCAACAAGAGAAATGAGAGTTACTTGAGCACAGGATGTAACACAGCCCTCTTATTGTTTCACGTTTGGTTGACTTTTTAATGGGGGCTGTGATGTGACATCAGAGGATCCACATGAAAAAGAAGCCTTAATTGTGATATGGTTCCTTAAGCATTCATTGTAGTGCAAACCCCAATGTGAATTTGTGATCTGGACATTCAGAAACCCACATAGCCCTTTTAGATTCTCTGGAGTCTCATAAGAGCTGACCTCACTCAGCAGACTCTCTTTCTGTGGTGTCATCAATGTCTCTATCAATCAGGCCACCTATTTTTATGAAATTTTCAGGAATCAAACTGCTGTTCCTCTGTAACCTATGAAACAGCTTTGAGAAAGGCCACACAGGACTAACAGAGTGATTGCATTTCCAAAAAAACCTGAGGAAAAGGGACACGCATCTTCCATCTCAAGACTCCTATCCATAACACACCACAACTGAAATACCACACAGCATGTCACTCACATGAATATGAGGATGCATTATCCAGGAAAAACAAAGGGCTACAGTTTCTCTTCAGTTTCTCCCCTTGGTGTTCCAGTAAGGAGGATTGCTCAGCCCAGATGGGCAGCTGACACTATGGCCACCTCTGTGCTCATTTGGACAGGGCAGTGCAGCACAAGGCATGCAAGTCCAGAGCTCCCCCTCTTGCTGCTGGCAGTGAACCTGTGTGGAATGTGTGGCTGGCAGCAAAAGCAAGGGGAATGACTTCAGGCAAAGCCTCAGCATTGAGAAGGTCATGGGGATTACTGGAGAGATTTCAAAGGCACATAAAGCAACCGGGAACTGACGGTGAGATTAAAAGAAAAGCACTTAGACCCCTTAGTACAGCTTAGGTGGATTTGAAGCAGGTAAGCCCTTGAAAACAACGTCAAACCCACCATGCATATCTGAATGACTTCGCGTCTAAGAAACCACAGGACACGCTTTCATAGCTACTTGGACTTGTGCTGTCACATGTGATCCCAGCATATTGTCATCTTGGCTGTACTGAGCCTTTATCCAGCCAGGTGCTTCTCATTTACTTGCACCTATATGTTCAGAGAAGCCCAGTTAGGATTACTGGGGAGCCTTCTCTATACTGTCTCTGAAGCTGAATCCCCTGCTCTGTAACAGTCATGTCGCTGCTTCCATTTCTGTGGCAAGGCACAGAAGAGCATTTGGCTTAATCTTTCCTGAGCTGACAGTTTGCTATTTGTGGCATTTTCTCAGATTACATACTCTGTGTAGCTGACAGTAGCTTGAGATTTTCAGCAAGTGGAATGCAAGGGAATGACATGCATCCCTGACAATCTGGTAACACACCCAACAGTGGGCTATTCGCAGACAAATGGCCTGGAGAGGCTGCCTCCACTGGTGCCTCCAGCCAGGTACAATTGTCCCTCTGTTTGCTATCCAGCTTCTCAAAAGATGACTTAATTTTTGTCTGAGTACAGATGTGCAAGACTGAACCCAAAGAGCTGAGCATATTTCAAGCTTGAATTTTCTTTTTCTGTGCATCAGAAACAGCCCTGCTGTAATTACCCTGGTATGACACTCAGCAGAGAGGAAAAAAGGGCCAATGCATTGTGCTATTTTCTGCTATTTTTGATTCTTGAGATCTTTCTGGAGCCTTCAAATTTTGTGCAACTATCTTGTCTCTTGAAAATTTTCCTGTCAGTCTAAATTGTCTTGCATTCACAGCAAGCTCTCGAGGCTAATTGCTGCATAGTTGAACACTTAGTTCTCAGCTATCCACGACTCCAGGCCGTGGACTGATCACATGTGAATGCAGATCCACCATGGCTGACTCTGAGCATCACCAGTTTGGCTTGGCTGGGCTTACTCTTTCAGCCACAGCACCTGGGGAGCAAGGCTATACAGTTTCCTGGCCCAGCAGGGCTAGGGAAGAATTCTAGCCATTTTTTGCACAGCCGAGGCTATGCCTGTACCCTGCAGGCAGCTCAGGCCCATGGGCACTGTGTGCCCATGCCACAAGAATGCCAGGAGTGTGGGATTGGCTCTGCATGGAGTTAAGTCCCATACAAAATTGGTCAGCCCAGCTCTGCTGTTAAATAAGACAGACTCTAGGGATGGAGCGCTGGCTCTGAGGTGAAGTGGCACAGCCTGGTGTATGTCCATGGACCTCTTCTCTCCAAAACAAAATAGCCTCATGCAAACTGCCTGTTTGGGAAATTTCAAGGTCTGTGCTAATCTCTTCAGGGTGCCTAGGCATTGTGTGGGAGACAGTAAGTTGCTACAGGGCAAAACCTTACCAGGGAGCATGCTAAGAATTAGCCAGTGCAGACCATTGTGGATCAGGGCTCAAGCCCTCACCCTGGCTTGGTTTATTTTCCTGGACAGTCTGCTGGAACCTCGGTGGCTCCTGCAAAGCCCCTGGAGTTGTTTGCACGCTGCAGATGTGAACTTACACTTGGCAGCGCTTCATGATGAGGTGAGCTTGCTCTGCCTGCATTTTGAGTGGACACAGTCTCATTCTGCCTTCGCTGAGAGTTGAAAGCAAGCCTTGTGACCGTTAGCACACTGCTTTGACTGAGTAAACTCTGCTGAGTTTGAGTTTATTACTTTTGGCTCAGGTCTGGGAAATGTTGTTATCAAAGCTTCATTTTGGCCATAAGTAAACTTGGTGCTACATCAAATACCTGGGGTCAAAGTGCCACAGGATGTACATACTGTGTCTCCCAGTGCACCAATTTGCTGGGATGCTGAGGCCCACCTGAGTTAACAAACTGTCCAGAAATCCTGCACCTTGGGGAAGGATGTGGGGACATACCCCAGGAACTTTACTTGAGTCAGACTGGAAGCCATGGAGCTCACTAGCTCTGGGTCTATGCTAGGTCCTGGTTTCTCAATGAATCACATGGAGTGTCTCCAAGATTTGTTCCCCTGTATCTATATTTTCTAGGCTTTCCTCATGGCCTCTGGTCTTTTAAATTCCCATTTTTCTGAAAACAGAGAATGAACTAGGCATGTTTGTCTGATAATATATAACAGCCAACAGGCTCTCATCCAGGGTCTGAAATTCCTCAGTGTCCTGCACAGCTGTGAACAGGACTGTACCTTTCAAGAGAGAAGTCCCTGAGGAAGTCTTGTTGGATACACTTATTTTCAGTAGCTTTTATATAGAACATGCTTCAGGCTGATGTCATTTGGGAGTCCAAAATACTATATGTTACTGTACAACATGACTTTACATTTCATGCATATTTTCTAGGATTTTTTTAAAACTGTTTTTTTCATTGCTTTTTGTTGCTGTCTTTAAAAACTAAAGAAGAGTAAGGTCTGAGAAGGGAAAGCTACTGGTTTCAAATTGTGTCTGCAACGTGGGTTCAGGTTTGCCTGGAATGGCAGCACATGGAACCGGGACTACATGAATATCTACTGAAGTGTGAACATGCACACTGCTCACATGCCACTCTGCCCACGGACTTGCTTGGGAATGCAAATCTCTTTTGTTTAGAATAGAACATTCTGCTTTAGGAAAACATATAATTGAAACAAGCTTCTGCATCACAGCTGATCTACAATAAACAAAGACAGAATTCTTCAAAAGAGATTTAAAAAAAAAAAAAAGGAAAGAAAAGGGCATCCTTTAATTTCTGGGATGTGAAGATATAACTTCTTTGAGAAGTAAGAGAGTGAATGAGGGAAGTTGTAGCTACTGCGCTCCTGGGTGTAATTAGTTTCCAGCTTATATCACTTTTGATAATTAGATCTACATGAAACCTCCAGTCAAAGACTTCACAGGCATTTCTTGTATGTCAGCCTGGATATGTAATAATTGGAGTGATAGATCTACTGGATAGATCTAGGCTAGTAGACGCTTTGGGAAACACCTTCATCTTTCTTTTAAGCTGGCAGATGGTTTAAGTCCAGGCTGGACCGCCTGCTGTTGTTTTCAATGAAGGAGTGTTACCTTTTTGGATTCATGAAAGGCTCTCAATCAAAGCTAAAATGGCAGGCCAGTGTGGTGAATCAATAAAATCTCTACTTTCAGCTGGAGTTTCAGATAGTAATTCTTCCCGTGTCACTGCCTGGTTAAACAGTCATACTCTTGCTAAAAGCCCTATAAGACATAATAGATTCATGCGGCGTTAGTCTATTGTACTGCATTTACCCAGAAAAAGGGAGAGAGGTTACTGTTTCTCTAAAACAAACCAGACACTGATGTATTGTGCATCAAAATGTATTCACTCATTTCCCTCTGCCTCATTAGAGCAGGGGGAGATTGTTTTCTATGCCACTTGTGGAGCAGTGTTAAGACATCTGACATATTCATTGCAAATCCTAGTTTAATGATGACTTAGACATCAAATCCCAAATGATTTTACATGCTGGCTTTCTGGTTTCCCATTACAGCACATATCCATGTGCTTTTCTGTTTATTAAACCACAGCAAAGAACTTTCCAAAAGACTTTAGAGTAAATCAGTTGGCCCTGCAGAGCAATTATCCAACTGTATCATTTCTAATTGCAGGAAATTAACTTGGTGTATCTGATTTGGTGTATTAAATTTCCTTGTATGTCATGTTTTAGTAGAAAATGCTTATGGGACAAAGAGCTTTCATTCCAACTGAATCTGAAAGTCCTTAAATGTTAAGAATCCAGGCTCAGAGCATACAAGAAGGAATGGCTGCTTTGTGCCCTGCAGCTGGAAGCTGATGGCCCTAAACCAGCCTTATTCAGATGCAGACAAGTTCCCTAGTCCTAGTCCTTGGAGATTCCCCAGTTGCATGTATCAGCCATGGATACCCTTCCCCTATTCATGCCTTATGAATTGACCTTGTATCAGAGAACTGGATTATCAAAATGCATGCAAGAAGTCCAAGTTAAAACTCTGTTTGGAGCCCTCTCATGAAACACATTTCACTTTTCTGGTACAGTCAGAAGTTAGATCCGAAGTTAGATCCAAAGTTAGACCCAAAGAGCCAAAGGCAAAACAGTCAGTGCCTTAGAGCGGGAACGTTCCTGTTCCAAACCAGATTTACCTTCCTTGTGGAAGTGTCCTGCTCAAGCAGTGGAAGTTTTACTTCCTAGTACTCACATGGTGCTCACACATCTGTCATATTTACCTACCTACCTACCTACCTACCTACCTACCTACCTACCTACCTATCTTCATGCATATTACTCATGGGAATCATTGATTACTTTAAAGAGCGAGTCTTTTCAATCCTTATTTTGGATAGAGTCAGATTACACTTGCTAGGACACTCAGCAGTGCAGCTTGCTAACATTGTAATTCAGCAGTGATGTGCAGAATTTTTATATTTAATGAGACACTGCATTATTTCACTATCTGCTTAGATCTGGGAATGGTTGTAAAAAGCTCCCATTAGTCATATTAACATCCATCATGCCTTCAGCTGAGGATACCGCCATGGAAATGGTTCTTTCACCGTGGAAGTTATTTTCTTTTGAAAATCCACTGAACTTTGCATCTCGGACAAATGTAAATAACCCCATCTGGTACTAGGCTGGGTATTACCCTGGGTACTAAACAAGGGCAGACTGCAAAATATCAAGGTTCCCCTCCTCCACCTCTCTGAAGCAAACCTCAGCAGATGTAGACAAGATTTTAATAGCTACAAAAAGAGAAATGCATGACAACCTCATTAAGGGAACTATAATAGGCTGTCAGAATATCTCCAAGAGGACAATATATCAATGTCTAGTTTGTTGCAGCATTGCTAACTATGGTAGTTTGCCCCTCTCATAATCTTCCATTCATCTTCTATTGGCCTGATTTCCAATAATACTTTACCACCACATGCATCCACTCTCCCTTTCAGCTGCCTCACAATTGCTGACATAACTCTTTACGTGCAGAAGAATCGGGGCTGGTAAGTGACAGTAATAAAAAAGCAGTTAGTGGTCCACCCCACTGCTAGCCCTGATACGGTACATTAGGAGGGTTTTCATTTTTGTCCCTTCTCTACCATCCTGAGGACCATTTTGTCCCATCCCAAATCTGCAGGAGGTCAAGGTCCAAAGAGCCCAGGGATTTTACACCATCTGTCACCAAAAAAAAAAAAAAAAAAAAAAAAAAAAAAGGAAAGGAAGGCCCTAAACATTGCTCTAAAGAGCTGTTTTAAGCTATTTATCACTGTAATGGCAACCACTCATTATTAATTGTACTCGCCCATTGTCTTTCATGTACACTGTGAGGCTGTGAGACATTATTAAAATAGACTCAAACCACTGCAGCTGGAGTTCTTCCCCCCTTCCCTTTCACCTTCCCGACCCTCTGGGAAGATGAAATGGAGCCAAGTGATTTTGTTCCTTTTCTTTCAGGGTGAAGCTGGCTCTCCTGCATTCCTTCAAACTAGGAGCAGTCCATAAGGGTCACAAGCCATCTCACACGAAGCTGCGACAGTTGCTGAAACCGCTTCTGGAGCTAGGCTGGAAACACAGGCAGAAACCCACACCAGAGAGCCTGTAAGATTGCTTCCTCCTGTAGATTTAAAGATTGTCTTTCCCCACCTGCCTAGGAAACGTCATTCCCAGTCAAAAGGCAATAAAACACCAGTGAACTTCCAGGCTTTTCTGTTCATGCCTCAGTAAACAGCACTTTCATTGAACCTGATTTTGTACATCTTAGGCAGCTGTGGTTACAATAATATGTCTTGAATGAAACGTGTCAATTGGAGGAAATTGTCAACTCATTATTGTGGCTAAGAACAGAGATATGAATGTTTCGGGGCAGGTGGCGATTTTGTAAACAAGAAGCATTCCTAGGGGGATTTTTATAGTTAAAATCAGTATGAAGTAGACCTGAAATAATTGTAGTGACAAAGGGTACAGCTCTGCTCCAGCGGGAGTGGATGACAACCCTCCATCTGATTTCCACAGGGCCAGGATCATGCCCTTTGGGGAAACACATCTAGTGCTGGTCTGGGCTCCGCAGTGTTACTCACATGTGCCCAGGTGTAGCTTGGAGTTCAGGTCAGCCAATTTAAACGAGCTGATTAGATGGTCCAACGCCCATGTGGATACTGCATTCCCTCCACTGGTCCAGACACAATTCCTACAACAATCTCTCACTGTTTGCTGGCAGTGACAGCTCTCGCCACAGACTTGAACTCTGCTGCCCAGTAATCCCAGTGACCAGACGCTGCCTGACCTACTTTTAAACTCTCCAGTGCGGTTTTAGAGATGCCTCTTCTCTTGGCTTTGCTGATATTTGTGAGCACATGTGCACAGCTTCCCAGAAAGCTACTCTAAAACTCGAGTCCTTGTGGAGGCAGAGGAGACTCGGCTGTGTTTGTCCAGGAGGGCAAGGAGGAGGACAGAATGGGGACAAAGGGTGGATGGGATTAGGGAGGGGCACAGTATCTTACACAGGGACTACACAGTCATTCTGGGAAGTGGCAGGTGCTTGGAAGAAGGACTTTTGGAAGCACAAACCAGCAAGGAGCTTGATGAGGCTATAGAGGGAGGGAACCGGAACCAAACTGAGGCCCAGCAGCTCTTTGCGATTCAGCTGGAGCAAAAACATCCTAAGAAAATCAAAAATCCTGTCTGTTCCCTCAGAGTGTTTTTCCCTCTGGCTTTTCTTGAGATAGTGGCTGTATGTGTAACGATGAGGTAAGGAAGATGAAAGATACATGTTTTATGATGAAACTATGTACTTTTATGTCTTTAACTAAAATAAAAAAGATTAAAATGAGCAACCTTAAGTCAATACAAAGAACATGCTTTCAAATAGGATAGGAAAAAATGAATTTTTAGTTGCAAATCTCCTTTAATAACAATCAAGAAGCGCCTTGCACTGAGACTGATGCTTCAGCATTCATCCATATCTGATGAAAATTTTAAAATAATCTTAGCCAACGACCCAGTAACTGGTCATTTGTATTCCATGAGTTGTGGAACAACCCAAAAAGTAAACAGGTAAATGCTGGATGCTTTGTTTTCTCTTATTCAAGCCCCAAACAGATTATTTGCACTTTGCAAAGTCTGCAGCTGCTGTTTATCACAAAATGAGTCCTATTTCAGTGTTTGAGCATACAGGTTCCTCTGCCCAGATGTGTGGCTCCAGCCTGTGCTGCTGCTCAGGGAACATGCTCAGCACCGATGGCTTTCAGGCTCCCCTGCTCTCTGGTCTGTTTTTCACTGCATCACAATTGGCTGCAGCAGGAGATGCTGAAGCTGCATCTAAGCCTCTGCTAAAAGAGAACTGGCAGCTGGACAAACAAGTTTTGGGATGTACCTGGGTGAAGGGACAGTGATTGTGGAATGGAAGAGAAGGAACTGTGGAAAATTGTCCCTGTGTCTCATGTTTCCTGGAGAGCAAGGCTGGTCTCCAACAAAGTAGACATTACTGTCCCAGGAAGTGACTTGACACATCCATTTCTGGCAGACTTAAACTGAGGACTCAAGCTCCAATGAAGACCACATGTGTCTTTTCTAGTGAAATGGCAATTTCAACCAGTCTGCATCAGCAGAAATACTTCGGCCCTTTGAGGTAGGAGTGAATGTACAATATTTCCAGTGGTATGCCTAAGGGGAGGCAGGTTTGAGATTACAGCCATCCTATTAGCAAAAAATTGGTGCTCTTTCCTGCACTGCTGCCTTCTTCCCTGTACAGATGACTTCGTCCTTCCCCTCACTTTCAGGCATGCACCCTCCCCTTTCAGTGATCCACTTGCCTCAGAAAATCCTGCCCATGCTATGGGTTATGTCCAGATTATTTACAAAGAAACAGGGGCTGTGCTGTCATGTAACATGCAATATACTCATGCAACAACTCGCTGTTGCCATGTGGTGAGGTTTCTTTTGCTCCTCTGGTCTCTTGCCTGGTTCTCTTGTGCCTACTCATGTTTGTCAGACCCTTCCCCTAGCCAGTTTAAACCACTGAAATTATCAAAATCTCCGCATTTATTTTGGGTTTGTTTTCTGCCATTTTCATGAGTTAGTTCAGCATCCACAAGGTCCCTTTAAGTGACAAGCCAGGTAAGTGAACTGGGACATTTTCTACAGGGCTGAGCAGTTACATTGACTGGCCTAGCCTTCTAAAAAATGATTTTGAAACAAAATGGCAGCAAAAATTCATTTGCCAAGATGCTGAGCAGCTGCCATTTTTTGCTGAAGCCACTTCTGTTCTGGTATCGGTGCTACAGGAGATGCTTAATGCAGTGAGCTCCCAGGCTTTGGCACTGAGGGCAGGCAGTTGCACTCACACCATTTACAGGGGATCACAAAATCAAAAGCATTAGCAGAGATGACTGGTCCTTTTATAAAGCTATGCACACACCTGGACACATGATGGCTTGGTGAATGGCTGATAAAAGTTGTTATGAAATAAAATGGAGATGAGTTTTTTCAGCTCAGGCACCTGGCAGATATAATGTGCGTGATGTGGGAAATAAACAGCAGCCCCTCAAATCATATGCAGTACAGGTGGCTGTGAGCTCATCGTTTGTTTTCATCCACAAAAGGACCAGCAGTTACATCTGAGCAGAGTAAAAGAAACTGGGATAAAAATTTGACATCTAGCCAAACAAAAAGTCTGGTCAACTATTTCAGAAAGGATCCATCTCTATAGTGTCCATGTACGCAGGCAAATACAGCGGTCCTCCTGCTGCAGTATGAACATGAAAAGATCTTAGATGTTTAAAAGACGGTTTGTTCCATACCAGTTTTTCCCAACCTAAATTACAATCTACCTTCTCTCCTTCTGGGTAGTTCAGTACCCGCAATTCCTTCACATGCACTTCTAGTTCAATCAAAGGTAGACAATAATGTCTTTGAGGTCACGAGCAGGGACGTATATCTGGGATGAGATTGCACCTTGTTTCTTCCCGGAGGGTCCAAGCAGGTGGTACCTTACAGGGCAGTCTGAGGAAGCTGCTCTGACTGAGGAAGGGCTCTTTGCATTATGCTGTGGGCTCTCTGAGGAACAAGAGCTTCAAAAAGCCACAAACATGGTTTGTAGCCCTATCCTGTCTCATGTTGTTTACCTCATTTATCCAAGACACAGCACAAACCTTTATTTTTTAGGTGTGTTAAAATGCTGTACTTTTAAAAATTATTTTGTTCTAATTGATCTGTCATTTTAAAGATGAAACGGAGTTTTTCCAGTTCAGGAACATTTTGCTCTGTTTTTAAGCTCAGTGTTTTACTAAATATGTTTGAGAAGGCACACCAAAGAGAGATCTGCAGACATTGAGAGGAGTTTCTTTGTGTGAAAATACTGATTTTACCTGACAAACCTGCAGTAAGTGAACAAAATTGTTCCGGTTGTATACAAGTAATCTCTATTGAAACCAGCCTTCTGGCCTGAACTGGACAACTACTAACCTAAAACAGAATAACTTCAATTTCTTTGGTGGTTTAGCTGGTCAGCTGCATTACTTTATTGCTGGTTTTGCAACTAAGACACTCCTATAGACAGAATCAGGCCTCCCTCATTTGATGTGGCATGAAGGGTGTTCAGTATTTTCAGCTTAAATACAACATTAGGCAAGTTTGTGAATAATACGACTATTTATTGCTCTTAGTGAAGACATAGTGTAATAAAGGAACCTATTTTCTTCATACACTAATTAGACAGGTACATAATTGAACATCTTAAATAATGAAATAGATGCTCTGGAAAAGGCTAAAAATATCTGTTCATAAATTAGTCATTCAGCCTATATTAATAAATAAGTTTTGGATGTCAGCTCACAAAGATTTCCTTTCTGTAATCTGACCACTGGTGTGCCCATTGCAAACACATCAGCCTCCCCACCTAGACACTGCTCAGTTGCATTTCTTTGTGCTCCTGGATCACTCCACCTTGCAGAACTGGAGGGTTCTGTGTACATATCGAGTCTGGTCTGATTCTTGTATGGACATCTTAGCACGTGGGCTTAAACAGAAATGGCATACCACCATAAAATACAGTGGAGACCATGAGTGAAATGGTAGAGTGAGACAGAGCATACTCTTTGGTAGGAAGGTTTGCAGAGAGGTAGATTCGCGATACTGTTGCGCACATCTGGGAATATACACGCAACATTTGTAAAATTTTCATTTCTCCCTACTGGAAAGAATGACAGACTGACTTCATGGCAAGAGCTTTGTGCAGAGAGTTAGGTAGGGTGACTGTGCCTGTAGAGGATGCGTATGGGGCTATGTGGCAAACCTTTCAGAGTGCTGACCTGACTTGGTGTCAGCGGAGCCATGATTTCATCCCCAAAGCCATCTGAGAAATCTTGGTGCTTGCCTGTCGTAGATGCATTTGCGTTCCAGGGAAGATAATCTCCTTTGCTGTCTCCTTCACCTTTGCACAGAGCAGACTGTGTATGTAAGCTATCCAAATGAACTGCTGTGAGGACTCCTAACTGGTATTCATAAATGACCAGAAAGGGTTTATGTTCCAAAGGAATGTTAGAGGTTACTCTCAGCCAGGTTTCCTAAGGAAATTAGACTCCCATGATCCCATTGTCTGTGTTTGCTTTACTGTTGTACTTCCTTTAACAGCTATAGAAATGATAATTTTAAGCAAATTTGATGCAGCACTAGGGGCTCTAGGACGTTATGGTCCTATAACTTCTGTGAAAACAGGCAGGTAAGTAGAGGAAAGGCAAGCAGGTTAGTGCTGCCACCAAAGGAAAACCTGCAATAAGTGCACAGCCAAGCAGCAGGCACTAGAGAATCCAATTAGGAAACAGCCACAGCCGCTGGAAAACCTGTGAACAAAGCTCACAGTTTATAAAACAAATTGGTCAGGTGAACTGTGTAAGCACCCTTGCACAAGAAGGTACTTGTTTAATTTGGTTAACTTAAATGATAGGGAAAGGGCAAATTGGTTTTGGAAGAAAAAACCCACCTCACTTCTCCACTGGCCTTTTGCCCTTTTCTAAATACTTGCTCAAACTAAATCTTTGTGAAGGTTCTGAAATATTTAGTTACTGCCTTTCCTTTTCTTCGTGTTTTTTTTCTTGCGTATTTCTGGCCCATGGCCAGAATGGGAAACAGATTGCTGAATACAGCAAAAAAAAGCTGTTCTCAAGGTTCTCCCATGCCATCTGAAAGCTAGAAATGCTGTAAATCTTGAGCTAACCTGCTCTTGAAACCTTGAAACTCGCTGACGCTGCACTTCCCTACTCTGTGCTACCAGGTGTAACTGCTGACTGTTCTTGCAGTAGCAGGTCTCACCTTACCAGGGCTGACCTGCAGGTACCAAGGTAATGCTGCTATTCTGTGATTTATCAGACAACCGTGACAACGTTCAGTGCTTCTACTTTGCAATGTGCAGTCCATTACATTAGCCAGGCTCTCTGCTGCATAGTTTGTGCTCTGCTGTTGTCTCCATCCATTTTATCCCCTGGTGTCTTTCTTAGAGCTGAAGTGGCGCTTGCCTGCATGCTTTCACAAATTCTGCTCTGGGGACAAGAGATGGACTTTTCCTCCTACTTCTCTGCATCCCATCTCAGAGCAAAGCGCTAGAGCAGAGCTGCTGCGTATGAGAAACCAGTCCAGGACTATGCCTGTGTTAGGGGCATGCTTGGAAGAGGGTTTTATAATCCCACAGAGAGGCATGGAAGCTCCTGCAATACTACTTGGTGTTGCAAACTCTGTTACCATGTCCTAGAGGCAGGTAGCATGGTTTTGCTGGGATAGAATCATAGGTCAGCTGTGGGATGCAGTCCATTAGTAGTTTGGAGACAGCCAGGAACTTAAGCTGGGAGGGGCAAAAGCCAGGGCAGCTGACCCGAGTTGCCTCACAGGTGTATCCCATACCATAAATGCCATGCTCAGCATAAAGGGGGAAGTTTGCTGAGGATAGGGCTTCCTCCTGCTTCTCTCCATCTCTGGAGAGGGCTTGCTTGCTCTTCTGCTCCTTAGGAATGCTTTTCCATTTATTGTGATTGTCATACATTCACTTGATTGAATATAGCTTTAAAGTATGCTTTATATTGGCATTTGCATGGTTGGCCGTTTCATTAAATCCATTTTCTTTTTGCCCATGGACCTTCTTTTCTTATCCTGATTCCCCGTCTTGGCTGGGGAGGGGTCATCAGGTGATAGAGCAATCGCTATAGTTTAGCCCCAGGTGCAGGCTGAATGTTGACATTGGTCTTTTCTTCCATTGAGCAGGCAGATCAGGTGAGCTGAGGTAGAAAGAATTGTTCGGCTTGTAATGCCTGTCCCCTCAAACTCTCCTAATCTTGCCATTTCTAGCAATGTGTCATGGTTTTATTACATTACAGTACTTGGTGATGTTGTATTGCTTTTTTATCAGTGTTATGACACTTCCAAATAATACTGCCTAAGGACTCCTGTTCACTTATTCCTTCTGGTTGTTGGTATGTCTTTGTCTTACTTTGATTTATATGTTCAAGATACAGGTTGTGCCTTTGCTAGGTTATTGCGATCCTCGGAATAACCTATCCCTGATGACAGGCAGGATCTGAAGGAACTGCTGTAACACTGGTAATGAACAATGTTTTTATTAAAACTCCTGCAGAGTTTCTAGCCAAGACCATGCCAATAAAGGTAGTTTAGATGAGTCTCAGAGTCACAGTTTCCTCATACCCCAAATGGACATATTTTCCATTATTAACATAAATTGGATTATTGATTTCTGTTTTTCAGAGAGTACAATCAAACCCAACAAAGGAAAAGGATGAGAGCTTTGTTATCTATTTAATGAAAAATAGTGAATTATTAGAGTGCAAATTGATTCTAGCCATGTTTGCTACGAAAAATTATAGTTCTTTTGTTCTGGCTTTTATTCTTCTGGACAGTCAGCCTTGTAAGAGAAAGGCTGTGTATACATTACTTGCACAGATAAGCTTGTATTCACATGAGAACTCCATGCATTTCTTGGACAACAGCCTAGGGAAGTAAGTCCTGCCACTGCTGCTGAGCACTTGGCAGATGTGTAAATTACACTAAACGTGGATAAGGTATATATCACTCTGGTCTGCACCGTGTATTCATTTGGAGTGCCACTTTTTGATGCGAGTGTGTCGGCTGATCTCAGAGCAGCATGTGCACAAGAACGACTGCTCAAAAACAGGAGAATAGCTCTGGAAGGAGGGGTAAAAAATGGCACAGAAAACTGTAAAGAGGTGTTTCCCCTCTTTGATTGTGGAAGAGGCACAAACCATTTATTACTTGTGGTAGTTGGCAGAGAGAGAGAAGAAAGGGCTGTTCAGACACCTTGAGAAGGCTACTTATGAGAAGCTGGGCTTTAGTTATTCCATCTTAGGTTGATATGTGTACCTTCACTGAGCCCAGTGTACCCTCTTTGTCCCCACAGCCCGTTCATAGGCTGACTAAACATTTGATGTTCTAGTATTTGATTAATTGTGTAACTATAGCTCTAAAGGTTGATGCCCTGCTGATGAGGCACCCTGCACAGGGACACTTTCTGCCCCAAGGCACTATCTTTCTAGAGAAGCAAAGGACAGGATGGGGAGCACTGTATTGTCCCCACTTTAGAGATGAGCAATAGGACATGAGAGATTAATTTGCTTTCCAAATGTTACTGAGAAAGCCTGTGTCAGAGTCAGGAACTGTTGTTGTGTTTCCTGACTCTCAAACTACAGATTTAACTATACCTTCCTCTCAAGTAAATGGAAACATATGAATAGAAACATGTACGCCAGTGAGGTCATACAGTGCTGGGACTTAGGCCAGTGCATGAATGGGGATTTGTAGGTAGGACATAAACCTAAACTATACATACAAGTGTATTCTCCCACCATAATTCAAAATTGGTTTCTTTCTGCAAAGGAAAGATGTATGCCTGCTTTTTTTTTTTTTTTTACAGTACTTCAGTAAATTTGTCTTGAAAGTTTACTTCTCACTTCTAAAGGATATGTTAATATCTACAATCCAATCCTGAAGCCCTTTGGGTTGAAATAATGCTCCATCAATTAGATGAATTCAGGTGAACTCGCAAGCTCATGACAGTAAGATCTACTACTTGCTGTTGCCCGTTCCCGAACTTTCAGAGGAGAAATATTCTAGGGGAGGTAGAAGACAGTGGAGATGTTATCATCACATAATTTTCAGAGGCTGAACAAAAAATAAAGAGCACTTGTGCCAAATGTACCACAATTTTTCATGTAATTTCTGTAAATGTGTTGCATTAGAAAACTCAACCATTTAAGTTATGCAAAATCAATACGCTGTCATCTATGGATATGAGCATGTCTCAAGGACAGTTTCCTTTCCACAGAGGGGGTGTGATGGTAGTTGGGAAACGTGCGTATGGGATTGGAATTAACCTGGAAGAGCCTGTTGTAAATATGAATAGAAGAGAAGCCCAAAAGCAAATCTAGGTGAACTAAAGATTTACCTTGATAGCCATGAAACTTCATATAGCTTTTTTTTTTCCAGTGGAATAGCATCGTGCTAGTCAGAGGACCACCACAAACAGAATTGCTTTTACCAAGTTTTGGTGAGAAATGGGGTTTTTGTCTATTTCTTCCTACAATTCTATTGCGCTTGATTTCATTGTCAATATATTTCATGGCAAATATGATTTCCAAGTGTTATACTGGATTCCATGTTGGTAGGGCTGTCCTGATCTGGTGGGTTTGTTTAAAAACCACAACATATTCAGAGGAACTGAATTCTCATAGGCATGGCATGACTAGCAATAAGGGCTAGCTCATCCTCTGTTGTAGATATATGTCACTGCTCCTTGTTGCTCACAGGGCAATACAAGTTCTTGCCAACCTTAGAGTTGGAATACATGGCACTTCCTCATCATTTGCATTTCCAGCCAGCGGATCAACAACTTTTTGAATCTCAAAATCAAACAAATCTGTACTTTTATGAACCACGTTCCTTTTATTGGTACGAAGCCTTTTTTGATTGCTCTTGGAAAAAAACCAAAACCAAACCTCCTCCACAACCCTTGCTTGAAATTATCTTCAATAATGTTGAATTTACTTACCGGAGTGTTATGTGTGAACATTGAGATTTGTTTCAACTTCATTCCTGACATTTCTTAAAAGAAAACAAGGGAAATGGGAAACATGACATTGGAGAGCATGAGGTTCCGGCAGCTTGGCATTTCTTTCATGCTGTCATGGAAAGCAACTATGATGCCAAGTATTTTCTGCTTTGTCTGGGACACATTCTTACAAAGTGGAGGCAAAAAATTATATTGGATGGAGATGGTAAGGCTGGTTTATGATGGAAAGGAATTTGGTGCATTCATAAGTTTGAGCATGTTTGGATACAGGAACCTGGAGTTTGTATGTCAGGAATTTAGTAGGAAGCAGCAAAGATAATGGCAATGTTCTTGATCTTTTTGCCTCATCTGGTCCGCTAAGAGTGTTTGAAGGAAAATAAGGACCCAACATAGGCTAACAAATCTTTGATCTCAGTGAATAACTGCCAGTTTTGTGAAAATGGGGGTGGCAGCATTTCATATAGTGATGATGTTGTTGGTCTGCAGGCCCTTACTGCTGTATACATTTTTATGTGTTCTTTACATACGTAAAGTCAGTGGGGGAATTCAGCTTTGACCCACAAAGATTGCCATGTTAAACTATGACTCAGATTTGCATGCCATGTGTGCAGGTTGAAGTCACCTTTTTGCTGCCTTTCCCCTCTTTCAGACCACAAAAGTTTTCCACCCAAGGCAGGGTGCAGCACCAGCAGTCCACTTTCATACCCACTGCCTGATTCATGAGTTAAAGCTCAGAGAACTTGCATCTGCCTCCACTTCACATTTCTGACTGTTGCATGATGCTTTGTCCTCTTTCCAGAAGCACCACACAGTTTTTTCAAGATGAGCAGAATCAAAGGCAGGAACTTCCAATCCAAGTCAGCAGTCCAGCTATACTCACGCTCCTTTTGGTCAGTGGCTAGTTACCACCACTGTTGGTTCTAGGTAATGTTGGGAGAGTCTCCTATATAAATGAAACTTGCTTGCAGGAGAAATTCCTTCCTATTTGTATCCCCATTAGTAGATTTCTAGCCTGTGTCCTGCATCAAGAGTGATTTTGTTTCCTCTTTCCTAATTATACCTATTGTAATTGAGAAGCTGGTACTATACAAGTTTTAGATCTAAAAATCAGTAAAGTACTGTCCTCTGAGGTGCCTTTGACAGTTGTCTTCTGATATGCAGTGCCTGTTTTTATTATGGTGAAGGATTAATGCACAATTTGTATTTCCCTATATCCTTTGCTTTTGTATATTTTATATGGTGTCATTTCTTATTCAGTTTGCCCCTGAATTAAACTTCCCTTGTATTTTCTACTTGCTTTATACAGCTTTTTTCTGCACTTTAAACAGTCTTACTGATGTAACAAAGCACTGACAGCATTGTACAATACCCCTGTGAGACCTCGTCTGGAGCACCTCATCTAACTTCTGATTGGGAAATGACAGACTCTTGCACAGGTGATCGTGGAAAGGGAAGATTATTATATGACAGAAAAATAGAAGACCCTGGCTTGTTTAGTTCCACAAACTGAAGGCTGAGAGAGGATATAACTTCTCTCTGTGCATCAGGGTGTTAAATACTAGCAAGGAAAAAGGAACTTCTATGTCAACGCTGGTATTGACATAAGAACCACATGGGTATAGTCTTGCTATGGATGTGTTAAGCCTTGGAGTTATAAGAATGGTCCCTAATGGTTATAGCAGTGGGGTTCTGCAACAGTCTTCTCATCGGAGTGGGAAAGGACTAACTGCTTCCAGGATGGAACTTGGTGGGTTTATGGAGGAAGAAAGCATGACGTGGTAGTATTTGAGGTAGTAAAGGACCAAAGTCAGTGAATTCAGAGGTTAATTCCAGATTTAAGTGTTTTGTCTCCACAGAGAATGGAAAACAATCCAGCTCAGCCAAAAGAGATACCATCGTTTGATCAGTCTCCACTAACTGTAATGAATAGTCACCTACTTTCAGACTCCTCAATTTAGATGTTAGCACTGAAATCTCATGCTCTGAGTTAGTTGCATAGGTTACAGGGTCTTGACTCAGCTGGCTAAGGAGAAAGTGTCTTGTTTCATCTCAGAGGCCAGTAAGAAATCTGCAGAGGCAAGCAGATTTGGCATAGGACCTACAGAATACCTGCTCTCTTCTGAAGAAGCAGCTGGGGGCTCAGCAGACATACAGGCATCTTAGAAAGCACAAGGTGCCTATATTTAGGCAAGTTAATGGGATCCCAGTCAGGGGGGAACAAAGATTTGTAAGTCACAACCTTGAAAGTATTTGCCCCTCTCTTCTCCTTGTCTCTTCTTTTTCTGATTTTCTCTTGTATTTGTCTTACTTGGCTACAGCAGTCACATACTTCAGAACAGACTCCAGAATTTTGAGAAGCAAACAGAATTATGTATATTTAAACTAAAAAGAAACCAACTAAGAGTGTAACTTTCCCAAGTAAAGGCTTCCATGTGCAATGGTCATGTGATTTCCCTCTATAAAGCCTTAATCCTTCTGCTGATTTTTCGCTATCGTTCTTAGCACCGTAAACTGAGCATTTTAAGATTTACCACCAGGCTTCTCAATGACACCAGTTAGTTTCTTCTTAGCCAGCAGAAGCCTTTTCCTAATGAAGGACAAGGAAGAACTTTAAGGAAGGGCAAACAACACCATAAGGTAAAGCACTGGTTCGCTGCAGGATCCCGGTTGCCAACCATTATTAATACGCTCATTTTTAGATTTGTCTTTGGGGCTTTCCTTGCATGGTGATGTTAAAAGTCTTGGCAGATGTTAAAGGCAAACACATTCTGCAGTGTTCCTTGCCTCTATGTAGGGAAGGAAGGTGTGACTGATCACTGCCTTGTAACGCCTTGATAAAAACATTTAGTGTTACTGAGGCATGCAGAAGGAAAGAAACCCAAGTCAGACTTGGGTACTGAGGGCTTCTTGAGGGAGCACGAAGGGAAGGAGAATAAGACAGAAGATTTAAGAAGAGGCAAGAGATTATGCAAATACGAGCTGTAAATAACATCCTGGCAACACAACCCCTCCACGGATAACTTGCCACCTGCATTTCTCTAACAGTCACCTCCAAGTCAGGGAGAAAAATGGAGCAGATTTTGAACAAAAGGGGAAGAAAGACTAAGCAGTCTTTAATTCTAGCCACGTTAAACTCTAAATGCTGCCAAAAAGCTGGTAATAAAATTTAATTCGTTCTGAGGATATGACAATCAGTCATCCGACCAAGAATCAAAGTCTCCTGGGATTGTTTCTTCCATCATGGGGCTTGAGTAGACTTGACCCTCTCAGCATTTCATATTTCATAATTGAACTTGATGTCCCTCACACTTTTAACATCTTCCTAGATTAAAAGAGAGCATTAATCACTCTCCCCTCAGAGCAGCGCTGAAGAGGGAAGCAGGACAGCAGGCGCGGTTTCAGAGAGGCCTGGGGGCATTAAGGTGATTGGCGCCTGGGTGCACGCGTTGGTACTGTTTGTGTCTGCATCACCAACACGCACAAAACTCTCTTCGGGCACGTTACAGACTCCAGTATATTGCTCTAATATATATGATCTACCACCACCTTAATAGTTTCACTTCAGACTCTGGCATAGGATCGAGCACCACGCTTACGTGGATAATCCCTGGAGAAGTAAAAAAAAAAAAAAAAAAAAAAAAAAAATCCTTTTTAACAGGGTGCTTTGTTATGATTTATACATTTCTTTTTTGAATAGCTGGGGTTTATCTTCTTCAGCTGCAGGAACTTAGAGCAAATGCTAAACGAAAACATCAACCCAGAGCCTGCACTAATTCCTGACACAAACATGTCACTCCACATTTAAGTATTTATTTATTCATTTATGTTTTTGTAGTCTCTTCTTAGGCACAGAATCCTTGTATTTATTGTAATAATGGTGACAAAATGTAGGAACGGGGTGTGTGTGTGGAAAGAACGAACATAAATGCAAACAAACAAAAAAAGCAGCGACAGCAGAGACGGAGGAAGGGTCCTCGCAGGGGTGGGGCACTCGCTCCTGCTCCTTGTTTCTGCTTTTACTGAGGAAAACCCAGCTGGGGGGCAGGCTGCCGCCAGGTCTGCGTCTAAGGAGGCCTACAGGGCGTTTTGGGGCCTGGCCAGGAGGAGAGGCTGAGGCAGAGCAGGGCCTGAGGGGCCCTGGGGCAGCCGGACTTGGCTGAGGGGAGCGAGGTTATGCCCTGCAGACCGTGGTGAGGCCGAGGCCCGGGTGGGGCCCAGGCAGCCGGGGCGTGCCCCAGGCCCGGCCGCAGGGTGGTCCCGCCACCAGCACGGCTACAAATTGCCGTGGCTGCGGGCCGGTGGAGAGCGAGGCGGTGTGGGGCGGGGCGTCCCTTTCCGCTTGGTCGGTCCGCGGGGAGAACGAGGGGCCGGGGGGAGCAAGAAGGGGACAAAAGCGGTGGCTGGGGCTGGCTGCTGGAGAGCGGTGCCCGGCTGAAATCCTTCACAGCGCCAGGACACAAAACCTCCTAAATCTTCATTGGAAAGTCATTAGAAGTCTGTCGGAGGGGCTGGGCGCAGATTGCCGGGGGAGGCCCTCTGGGCTCCACAATACCTGAAATGAACTGGAAGGGATGGGGTGGGGCTGGGAAGCAGATTTCCTGCCATAGCTAAAGCCCCCTTTCAGCCTGCTTTGCAACAGTTTTACGATGTGTTAGAATTTACATTCACGTGTTGTTAACCATTCTTCAGCCCAGTGCAACGTTTTATCTGTCTGACCTCAACCTTTGCCATATGCTGGTGCAAACTGTTCAACTTAAGCCCGGGTGAGTTGAAGAAAAGGAGGGAAAAAAAAAAAAGAGGGGGTGGGAAGGAGGGCCCGAAAAGCACATTGCTGGGTAGGCTCTGTTTTTGCTCTTGATAGCTGCCTTCCTCTCTGTTTTCCATGGAAACGTTTTGAAAGCCAACTCTGAAAGAAAAAAAAAAAGGAAAGAGAAAAGGAAAAAGAATAAGATCCATGCCGATAAATGAATAGTGGCTTTGAACATGCCAGCTCTTCACTAATTGTCCACTTTACATATGCTCCTTCATGTCTGGCGATTCCTTTTATATTGTGGAGAGACGGCCATGAAACTTCATTATACTGTGTTAAGGAGAGGCGTATGGAATGCATTTGAAATTGATCTGGATCAGTTTTATAAGTTTTTTATTTATTTTATCCTAATTTCCTGGTTGCTTTCTCAGACCAGTTGCTTTGAAAGAGTAAGAGGATGGGGTTTATGGAAGGAGAGTGATAGTTTTGTGAGACAGCCTGGTAATTCATAATGAAAGACCTCATTTTGTGCTCTTGAAGATGTGCCTGGTTAACTTGCAAATTTGACTCTATTTCTCTTAGGGACCTGTGCTGTGCCATTGCCCCAGTCTTGCTGTTTAATTCTTCTGAAATTGTACTTTTGGATCTGCCTCTGCATTTTGCCTCCAGTGTCTAGATGTGGTTAGGTGTTTCTCACCTTGTGTTTTGGGTGGACTAAGCAATCTAGAGCGTGCTTCCTAATATCTTGTATGATGGTTTTTCATGGAATCATGGTTATTTCTGTACTGAGAAAAATCAGGTTTTCTTCATCCCACAGGTGCTGATGGAGTCTAGTAAAAATGGAGGCACTGAGGAAACCTGGCTTCAACTCAGCCTCCTGAATGTTCTTGGACTAGTCCCCAAGAGGATGTCCACAAAGGTGCTGTAATGTTGTCAGGTTTAGCAGCAGAGGGACTTTGGGATCAAAAGAGCCTCAGAAGTCCCTGTTCATCTGTGAAGCCCATGCCTGAAGAAGGTGCTTTAAGATGCACAGAGCTGGTTATGAGAAGGCTTTGAATGCTCAAGGATATTGGATTATTTAGGGATTAGACAAGTCCTGGGTGAATCAGCTGGTAGCACTTAGGTTCCTGGAAGGCCCCCAACTACTTTTGTAAATCTTGCTGTTGCTTTATGAGCCCCCCTCTGTAAAGGCACAGTGGCCTTGGGGAACATTCAGGTAAGAGAACTCTCATGGCTAGATAAGGCTCATATACTCACAGTATAATGAATCCCCAAATGAAAAACCTAACTATGTGTGTCAGCGTTGTGAGCTGATACAGACAATAAATAATCCCTGTGCTGAACCAATCATTGCTGTAGCCTCTTGCAGTATATATTGCTGCATTTCATGGTATGTGGCATGTCTCTGGGGAAATAAAAATCATTGTTGCTTTCTGTGTAAACCTGCCAACCTATCTTGCATTTTCATAAGTAATTTCCATTCTGCTATGTTCTATTGTACATGATGTTTTGAAAGAGTGGGAAAGGGTTAAGTAAAATGAAGACCACTATCAATATTTTATTTGTCACAGCTGAAAAACTACATTTATAGGTCAGTCCATTGCAATCCATTTATTGATTTCAGTACTTAAAGCCCTTCAGGGAGTGTCTAAAATCCACTGTTTCAGAGTGCTAAGTTTTGTGCTTGGATTTCTGATAAAACTGGAAGATGTGTCAAAACCATGTAACAGACTCTGGATCTGATTTACTACTGTGAGCATCCAGTCTCTCTGCTGGTGTTAACTCCAGTGATTTCATTGGAGTGGAGCTGCACAGTATTGATTTAATTCTTATGTCGCTGTGACCCTCTAGAGACATACTTCCCTGCTCTTATTCCCACTGACTTCAGTTCAGGAACATAGTCAGGATCATAATTAGGAATGATGACCTGATTCAGTCAGGCATAGAAATACAAGCCAGTTTTTAAGTTTCTCAATAATGCTACTGATTGTAGCAGGGGTACTTTCTTCCTTAAAGCCAAGTATGTGCTTACATACCTTGCAGATGGTAACCTATGTATTCAGGATCACTCCTGAATTCTGTGAAAGTGGCTATAATGAGCTTTGGATCAGATCCATAAATAGAAGAAAATTAGTAAGAGATTTAAGGAGGCTCAGGAGCTAATCCATGGTTGCTCCTCGATCTCCATCTATGCAATTCCATTTGCTTAACTTTTATGTTTGTAACTGGAATGGGTGGAATCTGCTCAAAGTCCCTTTCAGAGTATGGCTGTGGTATTGTCTACAAACCTATTACTTTTGGAAAGCAAAGAAAGATAATGCACTTCTTTCAACAGATTATGTTGTCTATTCTAGCTGCCATTTAAATATCTGATGCCTCAAAAAGCATACCCAGCTGGGTTCAGATTATTTTGTTTTATGTAGTTTTCAGGCAAAAATTTGCCAAACGCCAATATTGGTTGCGGGCTTCTGAGAGAGAACTTGGCTTGGAATTAAATACCCTGGAAATGGACTGGATCCAAAACCTAGCAAAATCTGTAGCTGAGGTGCAATTATAGCCATTATCCAAAATTTCTGTGTAAAAATAATAAGGGAAAAATTACTCATCTCATTAAAAGGACACTTTTCCAATGGCATTAAGAGATTTTAAAATCAGCCAGAATATCAAAAGTTGAGTAATCAAAGTATTCATGATCAATATTTATATTCAGGTCAAAGTGAAGAGAACTGAGACAATGAAATTTAGAAATGCACGTATTATAATTTGGTTTGAACAGTCAACGCTGGCAAAAAGCCTGACTGTTTACTATAAGATTACTTTCTGATTCAGCATTACCACACAGAGCTACATCTGTTACTCTTCATTTGAATACAAAAATTACCTCTAATCTAATTAAAAATAGAATAAAAGCAGGAGTTTGATGTCCTTTAGAAGTCCTCAAACTTATTAAAGCTAAAAGTAATTCAACAAATTGAAAGAATTAATTGAATTAATTAATCAGGGTCTAGATTCTGGCTAGTGAGCTCCAGCTGCAAAGGTAACCGCAAGGAATGAGAATTCCAATGTCGCCAACTGAGTTCTTATTGCTTGGTGACATTTAATAAGTACCTGTGATACACCTAAGTTACCTTAAAAAAACCAGCTAATTTGACCTACGTTGTCTTTGAAACAGCTCATTTGAGTTGGGCAGTGTGATAGCGGCAGCAGCACTGGGCTCAGTGTGTATTGATTCATCGTTCTTGTACTGCAGGAGACTAACTTCTGTGGTTTGACTGCTAGCACTTCAGGCTAGCTTAGATCTACAGATACCCTCTCTAAGGAGTAAGGGGGTGGGTGACAGGGAGAGAATACAAATTCAGGTAGGCTGATTTGTGTCTTGCCTGGTCCCACCTTCCTTCCCTTGCAGATCTTTAAACTGTGACCTGAAAAGGGCTTGCATCAGAATTTCCCCTCCAATACAGTAAAAGCATTATTTCTCTTAAGTACAGTGGATTGCCTCTAAAAAATGAATCCAGCATCCTAGCAATAACCCGTTCTTTTTTTATTTGGTGTATTTCCTTTGCTTGGAAATGCCTCAACTCCACAAAAGTAGTCCCCAAGTATTTTTGTTCCTGAAAGCCCATGTAAACAAACACAGGCATATGCCAGGGAACAGAGGGAGAATTTTTAGCATTACATCTCATGATAAGTGACTTAACTAAAATAGATAGAAAATTAGTAGTCTTACATTTTCTATGTAACGTTTTATGTTCTTATAAAAAGTCTCCACTTTCTACAACTAAGAGAGGACATTGGTTTGTCTTTTTAGTGTGGAGATGACTGAACACAGAATAATAAATTTCCTATTTGTTTCCGGTCTTGTATTAAATCTTGCTGAATTGCTTTGCAAATTTTGTGTGGGATGCATCCATAGATATGGCTGCTCTGCAAACCTCTTCCACTTCAATAATGTTGAGCACCTTGACATAATTCCCCAGGTAAATTATTTAGCATTAATATTAGATTGTCCTTTTGGAAAGGATCAAGGCAGACAGGTTTGATATTACAGGGGCAGCTTTCAAAGAATTCAGGTCTGGTTGTTTAAATACATGGCATCGGATTTATCCTACCTGCCTCTAGAAATCTGCAGTTTAAATGATGTCTATTTCTGAGCCAGTCACCTCTCGCTCCTGTTATAGTGTCAAGGGTTAATGCAGTTAAATTCAGAAAGTGCAGTTAATTAGAAGAGACTTAACTGAAAAGTAAAATCTCTGAACAGAAGGAGTTCTGTTCCAACTCAAACCAGGACATATAGTTAGCAGAAAGAAACTAGCACTTGCCAAAGGACATGTCTTACACACCTGCTGTATGAGAGATGACTCACCCAACTGAAAGTGCTTAACTCTTCCCACAATGTAGGCTAGCCTGGAGCAATGAGCTCAGACTAGACACCTTGGTTTTAGACATTCAGCATTAAGTGGGAGGAATCCTGTTCTTAGCATTTAGGTACTTAGCATTTAGTTGGGGTTGTTCAGCCTGGAGAAGAGAAGGCTCCCGGAAGATCTTATTGTGGCCTTCCAGTACCTAAAGGGAGCCTACAGGAAAGATGAGGACAGTCTTTTTAGCAGGGCCTATTGTGACAGGACGAGGGGTAATGGTTTTAAACTAAAAAGGATTAGATTCAAATTAGATATAAGGAAGAAACTTTTTATGATGAGGATGGTGAAACACAGATTGCCCAGAGCGGTGGTAGATGCCCCCTCCCTGGAAACATTCAAGATTAGGTTGGATGGGGCTCTGAGCAACCTGATCTAGTTAAAGATGTCCCTGCTCACTGCAGGGAAGTTGGACTAGGTGACCTTTGAAGGTCCCTTCCAAGCCAAAACATTCTATGATTCAAATAATTATTCTATGATTACGAATAATATTAATGGAAAATTAATGGAAAAGTTGCTGCTGATTTGCATGGGACTACTCACACAAGGAAGAACCATTTGGATGTTTCACTGCTCACAGAATCATGTTTAGTTTTAATTAAAAATAAAAGACTCTATTGATTTTAACTAATATAATGTTAGGATCCCACTATAGATTCTTCTTCAGTATAACCCCTTATGTACCAGGAGGAGTTTTCTAGTTTGACAGTTACTTTCCACATCAGAGCATGTACAGCAATATCTAGAAGTCTACACAGCAGCCATGGAGAGCAGCTTTAGACAGAAGGTAGCTTTACAGTAGCTGTACAGCTGTGGCAGTATTGTAGCTGTATTGCGTGTGTGGCAGCTGTATGTGGCAGGTACTGTATGTGCACCTGGAGGCTACACTACTACAGGCTTCTGTGGCTGAAATGTGAGGTCTGCTTCAGTCTGCAGGATTTGGTTCCTCCCCTGCAGTTGTTGCAGCTTACAGCTGCCACTGTCCTATTGCTGCCTGCTTCTGTCTCCTCTCTAGCAACTCTGCTGGTTCCTGCTGCCATGCAGACAGTAGGCCAGGGTATCAGAGGTGACTTCAGATGCTGAGGGCTGTGATGTCTGTATGAAGAAGAAATGGTGAGAACTGTTTGTCCCAAACAACCTCTTCCTTGTCCCTGATGTTCCTTCTTGGACACCTGTTGCTTCTGCTGCTGCCTGAGGTAGAACTGCCACCAAAGGTTACTCTGAGTGGCCAGAGGAACATGCAGGAACCTGGAGCATGGAGAATACAGGAAGATTGCAGGAGAGAAGCCTAGAAGACTTGTTAACCTCCCCACAGCACACCTCCCACTCACACATTCAGAGTAAGTATCTATCTCTCGCTGTGCTTGCTGTGCCACAGAGTGCAGAAGTATGTTTGCACCAATGGTCGCCCTGTTCTCATCATCTCTTTCTTGAGGAGTGGCAGAACACAGTGCAGAAAGGAAATTGTTTTGCGATTTTGGAATTTCAGGGCATATGTTTTCCCCTTCTTTCATCTCCTCATGTCCTTCAGGGAGTATAGGGAAATTAACCCTGTTCACAATGTGACTGTAATTAGAATTCTCATTCACTCTTAATAGCCACTAGTATCCATCAAAGGCTTGATTTCCAGGTCTGTTGCATAGCGCAGTGAAGAGAAAAAGAGCTGAATGTGCTAAGCTTGTTGGCAGAAGGTAAGTGGAATGGGGGGAGCTGCTGTACTGACTCTGAAGAGTAGGCTTGAGAAGTTCCAGCTATGCTTGCCACGCCCCAGGTTGCTGTGTGGTCTTGAAAAGCTGGTCAGAGGAGTGAGAGACTGAGGCTTTTAAGAACATTTTATTGGACGCTAGAGGCAGGCCAGGAATGGGTTTATAATCTCTTGTCATGGTTCAGCTGACAGATGGCAGCAGGTGAGCAGTGGTATTTTGAATGCTTTCTGAGATTGAACCCTGTGCTAGCTACTATAACCTGGTGGTAAGCTGATTGAAAGTGTCCCTGTGCAGAGAAGCTGTGCTAGCTAAAGGCTGAGTCAACTTGAAAACCAATTTTAATTATACTAGCGTGAATTTTGTCAGCAAGCACACAATCTCCTTGGCAGTAGGGAGAGACATGCCATTAGTGATGTGTGAGATGGGTCCATGCTCTCCGGAATAGGCTAGCACATACCGAAAATAGTATCAGAGTCAAGGTAATTCCCATAATATAAAGGTAAAAAGCCCCTTTGTATTATGATGGTACATGTTAATCTGTCCCTTTTTAACAGGATCTGGCTGATGATCAAGCTGTAATTCAGAACTCAGAACCTGGAAAAACCCACACAATGGTAGTCTATAAGGTACAGGAACAGTGGATTAGTAGGGTATGAGAATGCCTGCCAGATTTGTGCAGTATCCTAAGCTCCACCATCCGGTTTGGCAACCTTCTCTTTAAAGCAGAACAAGTGTCACCGTCACGAGCTGGCCACACGCTGACACATCGGATCTGTGACCTCGTGTCTCAGCCCTGCGCTGGTGTAGTGGCTAAACTGACCCCTGCAGCCAACGATCACATGGAAAGCCATTAGGGGCGATTCCTCACCAGCTCAATCTCCAGACTGATGTCACTGCTGCTTCGAGTCATCCTGGGAGCAATCATCCATGAATTGATTTTGTGGCAGTGCTGACACTTGCCTTCATTCTTTTGGAGCTGGAGAGAATCTCTTCTAACCATGCCCCCTGCCACCTCGGGATATAATCTCAGGAGCATAGTTTAGGGGCACAGCCAGCTTCAAGGAACATTACTTTGCTTCAGTGCATTTTTGTGTGTTTTCTTTTCCCTGCAGGCCTTTTTCTGCTAAGGGGGATATTTGGACCAGTGAAAGCACATTTTTTCTTTTTCCCCTTTCTTCTTGTAAAGCAACAATGAAAAAGTCCATGTCTGTGTGCTGTTCTCAAAAATACAAATGTTTCCCCAGTTTGTTACTGGACTTATGTCTTAGCTTCCAGCTTGGCAATAATATCCTCCCTTAACAAAGGACTTTATGAACAAATGCACATATCAAATTCAGTTCATCAATACTACTGCAGTTGAAGCCTACATTTGCCAAATCCACAATCCTGGGAATACATTTTAAGGATAAAGCTTCAGTAAGATTATTTATGCAAAGAAATAGGGTTTTTTTTTTAGCATCAGAACCAAAATAAGATTTTTTTTCTCAGGTCAGAAATCCTTTGAAGTTCTTTTTTTTTTTTTTCTGTAATTCTCATTAGCTTAATTAATTGTTGCTCTCTTTTGAAATTAAGGCGAACAAATTGTTCTCCTGGTACTGAAGGGCTCAAGAAAATAATTGCAAAGTCTGTTTGTACCTCAGTTTTTATTATATTTCTCTTGAATGGAATTTCAGGAAAAAGGGAGACAAATTGTTCACAGAAAAAACCCAACAGTATATTAAAACAAGAAATATATTTGTGTGGTGAATTCTTGTGGCTGCTTATAACATTGCAATATTCCGATAATGGAAACAATTTGTTTTGGAAACAGTGTAAAGGTTGCTAATTTCCAAATAATAGCAAATGGTCTGTTTGACAGGTTTTTCTTTCTGGTATTTATGCTGCATATATAGTGGCAAAATAGCAGGAGCAGAGGCAGAGCTGGGCAGGCAGGGCAGGCTCTCCAACAGCTGCAGCAGACACCTGCCAAAGGTGGTGCAATGGGAGAGTGAGAAGGACGTGGGCTTCTGGGGGGGGTCCTGTTATGTGATTAGCTCTCTACCTTTGGGGTGGAAAGGGAGAGGAGTTTTGGTTTGTTTTTTTTTTTTTACAGGAAAATGAAGGCAACACCTACATGGGCTGAAGTGGGTTTGTTTTCCATATTATTCTGTTCAATGAACAAGTATCTCTGAAAAACAAGCACGATTTGGAAAGATAACCTGGCTGGGGAGCTTGCAGAGCTGCATTTCTGCCAAACGATTTTTCATTTTCCCATTACATTTCATGCATCTGAAACATGAGTAGGGAACTTGTGCTTGCTTTTTGCTGTTGCGTAAGGCAAAGGGGGTTGGAGCTTTGTGGATTAATATGATGGGAGGTGACTTCCTGCCTTCTGTTGGTGGGAGATAAAGGTGCCTTCTCACCTCACAGGTCTTTTTGAAACAGTTCATCAAGATAGTTATTAGAAAAAAGAGTTGGTGAAGTGGGTGGAGAGAAAAGAGTTCCTGGAGCAGGATGCACACGTTCTACTTACTATTGATCTTATGAGCATATTGGTCATATTGCTCTGGCAATACTTGGGTTGAGGAGTAATGATGAACTCTTTAGGCAGCTGGACCTGGTTTTTTGGGAAGAGTGGTTAACCTGGATCCTATTTAGCTGAAGAATAAAGTGGAATTGTGATGGGAAAGCACGAAGACAGCCTCCTATGTGTAACTTCTTGACAAGATATGAAGGTTGAAGAAAGGCTGTTACATCTGCTGTCTTTGCCAGCTCATTTCTCCCCCTGTCTACATGGGAAGGCAGTTAGGAGGCAAAGGACGGTTTCCCCGTTGATACAGGGAACATGTGATGCTCAATACACAGTAAGAATATGTGATGGCAGTGTAAGTCACAGAAAAACTTCACAGATTTTAACAGAAGATGAACCATCCTGTGACACTCTGTAGAGATAAGGTCATGCTTTCCGTCTTTTGAGTTTTCTACTGAATTCCTTAGCAGTGACACATTTTTCTAAAAACTTTTAGAAAGGTTAGCACAGTCCCTTAAGAATCCTGTAAACTTCTAGACTGATAACAATAGAAGATCTTCAAACATACTTTTTCGGGATTTTATACCCAGTAAACCCTATAAGGCTTTAAATGTGGCTAAAACTGCCAATATATAGAAAGTAAATGGTGGGACTCGTAAGCCCAAAGGATGTGGAAAGCAGAAACTTGCAAAATTTCCCTCAGTAAACTAGCTGAATACCATCTGCTCAAAGAAGACTAGAAAGCTACGTGGTCAAGGAGGGCTTAAAAGGATTGATGAACAATCAAAAAAAGTTAAAGGAGAGTTACAAAATGCTCGTGAGAAAAGGAGGAGACCTGAGACTCCTGTGAAGTCCTTCCTTTTTCATTTGGCTTCTGCGTCATGTCACATGTGGGCTTTTAGGCTCTGTGGAGCAAGGGCCAGCCATCTTACATGCCGTTCACAAGGAACCATATACCGCTCTGTACATGCACATACACACAGCAAATATTATTATTATTCCTGATATGATTATTTTGATTATTCAGAGTATTGTGGGTGAGAATAAGTAATTAAAATAAAATTTAAATGCAGATTTTATTTGCACAGATACTGAAAAATATCTCTTTTTAGCAAAGCCTTTTGCTATTTCTCTTTGTACCCTGGGGAGACTTCAGATGCCTGATCATTTCCCTCGGCCCCCGAGCTCTGGGGAAATTATAACTTTCTGTTGGCTCCCTTGGCTTCCCAGGCAATGCAGAGAGCTGGCTCAATGTGGGACCTAAATGACAATTCATTGCCAGGAGGGAAGTAATTTTCAGGCCTCTTCCCCTTCTTCTCACTATGAATATAATAATACACTTTGGAAACATTACTGGGGTAATCTGAAAACAGCAACGCTGTCAGAAATTAGAAAATGCCTGATAGAACTGGTTGTTCACATAGCTTAGCTATGATGTTCAGAATCACTGTACATCATATTTCACTCTTCACTGACATCCTGCTGGAATTTTCCCCAGTGAGAAGTCATCTTTGCACTAAACCATCATAAGAGCACTATAGGTTGGACATCGTTGTTATGTTTCTTCTCTTTTCTCCCTGCCTCCCCCCAACACCCCTCTGCCCCCTTTTTTTTTTAGAAAGCTGCTTCATGTTGCAAAGATCATCAGATGAAATGAATGCAGCCCAGCTGGGATTTGTTGGAAATGTGTTCGGCTTGGCAACACCTCTCACAGAGTAGCTGGGTCCCTAAAAGCTTTGTATGAAATGATGAAATGAAAACAAAGGAGACATAATTAGCTGGTGTGTAATAATAGAAAAAGCTTGTATCCAGCTACTATAAAAGTCATTTAATGAAGGGTAATCTGGACATAAGCCCTCACACTATAGCTGTAAAATATTTAAGCTTTTTAATGAGAGGGAAAATGGAGAGAATGGTTTGCTAACGTGATTAGGAAAAATGCATTTCATATCCATTTTTACAGGGGCTTTTGCAGTTCCTAAACTTGAGGTTTGTAGCTTTCTTGAAGCCAAAGCAGCAATAAAATTTTTATACGGCACCAACACTTAAAAGCTACATACATCACATTGGTCTTATATGTCTGAGTGGGAACATCATTGTACTGCTTTTTATGTCTGCAAAGGGCTATGCTGGCTATTGAGTAGCATCTCCATTTTTTTCCACTTACCTCAGATTGTAGAGTGCTGGTGGATGAGCAATCATTAATCTTAAGCCTCAGTAAAAGTTGCTTTCAGTGATGTTCTTTCTCATCTCCCCCTCCTTATTCTGTTTTTCCTCTCTATGTTCTCTCTCCTTTCTTTCTTTCTCCTTCCTGGAAAACTCCCTTTTCTCATACTCCCTGTACCTGCCACTATTGGAACCAAACCAGATGCTGCTGGTCTGAGGTGTACCAGCTGTTCCAGTGTGATGAATACATACCAATATTTTTACTCCATTCACAGGTTATTAGGCAAAATGAAGGTATCAGCTGGGGATTTTCCATGATAGGACAATCATAAAAAATGTCATAGAACACTCTTGTACCCCTGTGAAATATTTAGAGTTGGGATCCAGTATAATTATGGTATTTACCTAACCTGAGTGCAGATGTGTCTAAGGTTTTGTTACCTGTGCCTGGGAGGGAGGCATAATCCTGTCCTCCTCCAGGGAACACCTCTCTGATCAATGGAGGAAGGTGAACATCTGAGAAAGGTGGACACCTCTGAAAACCTCCTGGGTTATATGCAATCCTCTCTTAATTCAAGAAGATGAATTGTGTCCCACAGTGGTACACAAGATTTCCCAGTCTTTTCTAAGATAGATAAATGGCTGAGAAGGGCCACATCATGCTGAGAAAGTGTATATGTTATGCATAGCCTGTCTGAGGCCTAGGGGGAAGAATAGTTGAGACAACCTGTTTTCTGCCCTAAGCCTCTCTTTGGAAAGTCCAATGCCCATGAATAGCAGGATAACCACTGGTAGAGCCTTCCCTGCAGTCCTCTGGGCCAGTGACTGGGGGAAGGAGAGCTTGGTGATGGGGAAAAGCTGCTGGGTAGTGCTTGGGAGTTTTGCCACTGAAAGTTTTCAGGGTGAAAGGAAGAAAGTCTCAGGAGCTCATGTGTCCCCATAGTGCCAAAACTCGCCCAAGCGATGCTTGCCTGGCTGGCTCATGTGAGCTGCCATTGTTCAGCTGGTGTCAGCTGCGCTCTTCCCCTTATTTCCTAGCTGCCTGATTTCAAGGGCTCTGTGGATGGCACTCATTGTCAGTACAGTCAATTAGGGTAATCGTTGCCGTTATTTCAGTGATATCCCGCAGAAATAACATGCTCATAGACATGGCTTTCTCTCTCCTTCAAAGTCATCACTGTGCCATTAGAATTTTAGCTCAAAGGTTTTGCTTAAGCATATAAATAGTATTTGTAGGTCTGTGCCTCACATTCTTGCAAATTCTTCATTTAAGCTTCCATGTAGGAATGGAGATAATAAATATTCATGTATTTCTTCCTACCTTGATATGCTAATTCTGGTGTGAATGGTAATCAAGAAGCAGCTGAAAAAGTTGTCTCAATTCTGGTATTATTTATGAATCCTGCACTGAAGTATTGGGGTTGGGGGAGTGGGACAATGCTATTTAAGAGTGATTTAACATGAATTGCTCTCTGGAGATATCTTCTTTGCTTTATTCATAGTATAAAATCATTTAAGATTACTGAATCTCTTATTTATTACCTCAGTGACGTGTCTCAAAGTAGGTGAAATTGGTTCATTCTTTTCCACCTTTTCCTCAGCCTTCTAAACAAGGTGTTGAACTAAAGTGCTTCAAGTTGTGCACCTAATAGTCTGACTTCAGTGAGTTAGTTAAAGAAAACCTAAATGTTTACCTGATAATGGCAAAATGGGTTGAAATCTGGATTTAAATCTTGTATTGCGATTCTGAGAGATGGATTCACCTCTGCACAGAATATTAGTGTGAAAATATAGTCACAACTGGTTCTCAGCCAATTATTTGTGCAGGCTGAAGATCTCAGTAATCTGCTGTCGGCAGTGGCAGCAGGGTCATGCTTTCACCAGCACCAGAACCTGTCTGAGTTAGAAAAGTAGCAGTGGCTCAAACCAAACCAAACCAATCACACCAAACTAACCTCCGTGATAAATGCTTGAAGGAAAGACAAAAGACAGCTTGAGCTACTTTTAAATTGGTAACTCTCATCAACGTGTGTAAACTCCATCATACACCACACTCTGTATTTGTGAGGAGAGGTGTCATACAAATGACCAGAACTAATTTTTTTTTTAATTATTTTTAACATTTCAATGAAATCATAAATAACAGAAAGAATCAGAAAAACATATAACCCGGCTATAACCGATTTCCCATGTCATGAGCTGGTCTCCATTTTTAATAAGTATGAAATGATGTTTGTCATATTGACAAACCTTTACTGCTGCAAGATCAAATGACCTTTGAGTGTAAGGGGTTAAAAAGACCAGATGCTCAGAGTTGAGTTAGTTGTAGATTCAAAGTGCTTAAAGCTAAACGCTAAAAGACTGACTGTTGTCTTTTCTCATTTGATTTTGCAGGTCACCAAGGTTACATGCTCTAACTATGTGGAGGCCCTATGAATATGAAGACTTCTTCCTTTTCATCTAGTGACTTGGTAGCAGAATAACCCATTATGGTTATAAACTACAGTTTTCTTTTCAAATGGCTGCAAAGACAAGAAGGGCTAAATTTAAAACTCTGATTCAAACATGCTGGTTTCAAGTTCTTTAAATTGGAAACTGTGGGGATTGTATTTTACTGGTGGTAGGTGGCACTCAATTAAATAATATCAATGTGGCTCATGAGCTGCAGCATCACCAGATGTGCCCATAAACGGCAAACATCCTCTTTATTCTGTTTCCCCATCAACACTAAGTGTATTAAGGAATAATGTTTGCCTTTGTAAGTGGTCAAATGTTGTCCAGTCCATAAAATGAGAAAAGTTAGTAAAAAATGGTGTAAAACATATAATTAAATAAGACTTCTCTACACTGTCCCTTATAGGCTTATGGTAAACATAACATTGCAATTTTCAAACAGTGTTTTCTGCTTGTGAGATTGATCGTTTATCTGATTAATTTTATCATGAGGAGGGGGTGGTTTGCCAAATTTGACACATGATCTTTGTTCTGGGCCTAGATTAGCTGGACCCAAATCATGAGGATGATGGAGGCTGCAGGATGCAAACCCATTTTTGTGCTTGCTCTTGAGCAGTCCTAAGGAAAGTGATATTCACTGCATCAGAGATTTATTCAGTCTCATTATTGCTATTTCACCCTGCTACAAGGAGGGCATGAGTGGGAAGGACTTTGAGAATGTGAGAGTTTAATATTTCTCGTTAAGGATGTGCAGAGACAATAGAAGGAAGAGTGGGACTTCTGCCAGAGGTGTCAGGGGGAGAAAGCAGGTCATTGATGCCTTCTATCAAAATGACAACTCCCAGTAGGAGTTCCTCATCAGGGACTGCTTAGGAGAAGTGGAAAGGTAGTCAATTTTGTTGGTGACTGGGGCGATCACAAGCTGGCATTGTATCCATTGCACCCCCCAACTGTACTGCTGTATGACCTGCTGGTGGGAAACGCACTGTACAAAGACAGAGGCGCCACTGGCGTGGTAGGAGTCCTGCAGAAGTTTAGAGATGTCAGGAAAGCACTGACAGCCTGTGCTTTCAAAATTTGGTAAGCAGAGGGTGCATGGCTTATTTGGCTGTGCTATGAGGGTAGCAGGCCTTTACTCGCTGTTTTGTGGTGGTGAAGCTAGTTAAACGTATGCTTCACATACATTGTTTTGCCTTGCTACTGCTGAAGTTTGCATGTGTTTTTATTTTCTTCTTGTTTCAGGAAGCAGATTGTAAGAATTACTTCTGTTTCAGCAAAACACACGTCTCTTAAAGATGCTATTTTTGCTTCTGGCTGGCCCTCAGATCCAGGTGAAAATCATGAATGATCCTGGTTGACTAGTGTGTGGGGAACCTGCTCTGTTCTCATGGACTAAGGCTGAAGAGCTTACAGCCAGAGCAGGATCAAGAAGGGAACTCTGCAGATGGGGTAGCAAGGAGCTAATTGACCTCCACATGTGACATTTCATTTAAGGTTGCAGCAGATCTTATAGGCCTTGGTGCTTTAGGGCTATTCCCTGTTGTAGGCTATACCCTGCATTGGTCTTACCTAAATATAACTCTTTGAAATTTAGATGTCTAGCCTAAACTAGTTAGAAAAGTTGCCTTTAGACTCTACTGCCAGTGGAGGGAAAAAGAGAAGTGATCCATGGAGCCTGTTTTATATAGACAGACTTGACCCTCTCTGAACCATCTCATGCTTCTGTTCTTAATGAAAGGATTTTGTGGCTGCATCATTTATAGTTACCAGAGCCTGAGCCTCAGCTTTGCCATCTGTGTTGACCAAACTGAAAAGATGTACTTCCCAACATTGAAATAATCCACAAAAATTCAAGTGTCACTGCTGAAGATGGACTCAAAAGTGGTTTGCTATCATTCTCATGTCAGAGAGTGGTAGCACAGATAGAATTTCATCTGTAAACATTTTTTTTCTTAAATGTAATCCAGGCATGCACATTTAAAGTGCTTTCCAGATTCTGGTTTCATTGCTGTCTTCACGGGAAATTTTTACACTGCAACTGTTTTCTCCCTAGACACAAAAGGAATGGGTTCTCTGTAACATGTGATGGCACATTTCACTGGTGGGACAGAAATGAGTGTTTTACTGAGAAAAAAGACCCTGTTAAACAACATCCATCCTCCTCTTTGCAGAATGTGCAGTTATTATTAAGTTATTTCTGTGAATGTCCCTACTATAATGTAATTTCTTTTGCATTTGAACTTCATCAGTAGCCCTTCATTAGTGCTGTTAGGTGCTTAGGAAGAGTGATCCATTGCACTAACTGGCTGGGATGCCAGATACAGAAGCTGGCACAGGATGAAACTCAGATGGTCACTATCTGCTTACTACACAGCCTGCCAGGAGTAGGATTCACCAGGAACATAGGAGTTGTTTAACACATCTTTAAAAAGGAGCACATTCTCAGTGCTCATACCTGTTACTCTCTGCTCTAAAGAACATGTTCTTTTCACTTTGCCAAGAGTGTGACTGCTCCCTTTGCAAAAGTTTGTTGGTCCTCTTAAAGTCTCTGATAAAATACCTGATTCTTGGTCATGAGGGGTCATGCAGTTTTATACAAAGCCATGGAATTTTTGGGTGCTGAATATTCCTGGGTTTCACCATCTACCAATGCTGGAATATATGAGTGCTTCAATCCAAAAGAAATATGGAAACACAACTTTGATGTAGGCACCAAGAAAAGGATTTATTTCGCCTCTGGAAGTTAGATATCCTCTTGAAACTAGTCTTTCTTCCTCACTAATTAAAAGAGAAAGAGTCATATAACAAACCTTTCTAATACACTTACCTTAGTGTCATGTAAGTCACTCTTTAGAATTACCTTTCTCTCTTCTGATTTTAGAGATGAATTCTAACCCCTCTTCCCATTGTTTCCTCCTTGATGTCAGTGGGAATTTGGATGTTGACATAGAAATTAAGTGTCTGAATATCTTTACGGGTCTAGGTCTAAGCTGGAAAATTTTGTTTAATGATGTTTCTGTCTGCTTCTAAGTCCACAAATATCATCTTACCTTTTATTTTCACAAGGCAGAGGAGAAAAATCTCTACATATATTCTTTCCTCAGAAAAAATACTACAATCAGCTGAACACCAGTGATTGTGTTCTAAATCTTTATAGCCTCAGTTCTAGTCTTTATGTTTAGAATAGCATATTTAGCTGTATTTCTTCTCTCGCCTTCAGAATGCCAGACACACCAATAGAACTATATGAATAATAAATTATAATACTATTTATCATCTAAATTGTTATCGTTCAGATTTTTTCTCTCAAGTGTTTCTTCTAGAAACCTATTCAACCCTCCCTGATGACACATTTGGATGAACATTTTTCAACTATGAATGCCTAAAGTTAGTCATCTAGATCTATATTTAGGCACAAAAATGAATGACCTGATTTTCAGAGTTGCTGATTACTTATTTTGATGCTTTAATATGAATTTAATAGCTTAGCTGTAGGTGCCAAAGTCTTAAGAACGTTATTTTTTTTTCCTGTGCACAACTTGTCTATCAAACTGAACAACACATGCAGAATTAAATTGCTAATGAATGATGACAATATGCCACAAAAAACAATGCTACATTGATTCATTTATTTGTTTACATGGTTGGGCAGGCTAATTTTATGCACAAAGTCCACGATGAAAGCTGATTTACAGTGATTTGAATGGAAAAGCATATATTTCTTCCATTTGATATCAAGACAATGATGAATTCTCTGTGAAGAAAGCACATCCTCTGGTTGTTCTTTGTTGATGCCAAAGAGAAATATAATCTGAAGAAATTTTGTTCATTCTGTCAGAAAAGCAAACTTAGTTTTTCCTGATGACTTTCATTATGTTAAAAATTGAGAAAAACGGAATACTGCACAATAAATTGAAGCATATTGTAAACCAAAAGCCCTTTAGAAAACATTAAGACCCATATGTTCATTTCAGAGTTATACGATGGCACTTTGAAGTATGGCTCCCTTGTTGTTTAAAGACCCAATTCATCAAAGCGCTTGGCTACTTACATTAACTGTGCATAAGCATTTGCTTAAGGGCATTGCTGAATAGGGCCCTAATAGCATAGCCTGATTTGCTATATTTTGGCCTGCTGAGCTTGAGAAGGTCCCTAAACTACTTTGAGGATGCCCAGGACTACTTAGAGAACCAGGACTGTTGAACTGTAGTGTGAATTGTGGGATCTACACATTAAAGATAAGGCTAATAAATGCCCTTTGTTTAGTATGTTGTCCTATTCTCTGTTTTTACATTGAATTATTCTTGAGACACACAGGGGCTTTTTCCAAAGAGAGATGAACTGAGGATCAACTGCTGGGTTTCCTCCACTTTAAGTGTTGGTCTCTTGGCCCTAATCCACTGGTGACGAGATCCCTGTGAGCCATAGGGGCAGTGGGTGCAAGATCCCACCTACTGCACTTAATTTGCTTGCAAAAACCTTAAGGAGAAGAGCTTGAATAAAAGAAAGCTGAGTGAGAACTGCACAGCTCTGCCTGGTATTATACTGACAGCAGGTGGTAAATGTGGATGGAAGTGCCTGACTATCCCTGAATAAAGCACACAGTCCCTTCAGCATCAGCAGCTGTGTGATCACTGGGGAGTTGTTTGGTTACATGTGTTTTTTTCACATCTGTCATTTTAACTAAATTGGTGGTCTAAATGAATAGTGTCAGGCACAGGAACATTACATGGATTTATGACAGCTGAAATGTATAGCACCTAGAGGATTTGGGGTCCGTGAGCAGTGAATGGATTTCAGAAAGGCATGATTTTCATCTGTGGCAGATATAAGCTTGATCCATTATTCATCATGCCATGCAAAAGAGAATTGCACATTGGGTTCACAGGGCAGTCTTCTGGCATTTCAGAAAGAAGAAAGGAGTTTAAGGGAAAGATTTATATGTTTATGTTACCTCTGTTTATGATGTGAGCGAAAGAAGCCCAATTTCCTCCTAATTAGATTGTAACAGGTGCAAGCAAATTGAACAGAAGGGAAGCTGTTTGTATAATATCTATACAGCATTTGGTGTGAATGTAGCAGGGAAATGGGAAGCACCTCTCAGCCATGCTTATCGCCTCTTATGGTCTGACACCTGCCATGCGCTCTGCCATGGGATAGCAATGTTACTGGGCTCAGTGAGGTGGCTTCACCCTGGTGCAGGTAGAGCAGCTGAGTTCAGCTGGGGAAGCAAGTCCCTTTTTAAGACTCACTTCACACTGCATCTCATTCTGAGAGCTGTGTTGCCTCAGGTGCTTACGTTCCCTCTCTTGCTTATCCTGTTTCACACTGGCTTGGGTCAGTTGCTGTCTCCCATGTGGAAGGTGTTGCAGTTCTTGCTGCTTCTCCTCTCCTGGTCCTGTCTCATGTTCTGCTTCACAACCCCAACCAAAGAGGCAGCAAGCAAAAGGTAACACATCCTGCATGCAGACATCACCTCCTCCAGTCATTTAAGCTAGGATGAGAGCAGAGAAGCCTTGGGGAGTGTCACACGTTCTGCTGTGTTACCATGCGGTACTACCAGCAGAATGGTGCAGTGGACAGTTGGAAGTAGAAACCTCTGAAAATGTCATGACAAGAACTGCCAGAACTTGCCCATCAGAGATTTCAGATTATCTTGGTATGTACAGATGGTGAGGGCTATTCTCCTTTCTCCTCAGATTTGCACTGGTGAAGCTCTGTTGACATCCCTCTGATACACTTCTGATAATGAGAACAGAGTCCAGATGGGCAGATACTGAACAAGAGATATGAGAAGATGGATATTTCACCCCTGTTTTTAAGCAACACAGGGAGCAATATTACTTCAATTAAAATAAAAACTAATGAGTTGAGAAACTTTAATTGCATTTTAAAGCAGGGGCAGACTTTCTACTTTCGTTTTGAGTTTATAACCTAACACATAAGAAAGGTGAAGACCTACTTTTTAATTTAACAACTGAAGAGATCAGAACTGAGATCCTGTTTGACTAGGATATTAATACTGTTCTTTAAGAACTGCTACTGAAACAGAAAATTTAGAGGACTAATTTATGATTATCATAGAGAAATGCACAGAATTATTCATGATGGTGGACTTAATAATTTTCTTGTGGACAAAAAGGGCTATTCTGATGTCATAAGGAGAATTTGTGCGGAGACAAGGTCTATTTCTGTGTAAATACATTTTACCATTGCTTCAGACTCCTAGTGAGATTGTAATGATAAAGCAGCGCAAATACTGTCACAAACTGGCAGAAACCAGCCTGGCAGGAAATTCCAAACCCAACAGCAAACTTCCACAGGCTATTGGAAATTAGCTGCTGTTCCGCTAGAACACTGGTCGGGAGTATGTCTTACGGAAAGAGGACTGAGTTTTTAGTCAGTAGATGTGCAGATGCATCCTTGCCAAGTTTATGGCATGACATTTGCTTTCAGGGAGAAGCTGAAATCCAAACTGTAAAGAAAAAATAGGTTCCACAGGCAGGATCTGTGGGAAAAAAAAAATTTTTTTTTGCAGATATTGCTCTTGACTATTCAGAAGGGCACGTGAAGAAGTGCGTTTGCAGCAATTAATGGCTAGATAAGTGAACATTATAATTCTGGGGTTTTTTACAGTCTGGATTTTCTATCTGTGGCTCTTTCCTTGTTGCCATTATTTCCTCTGGTGCTACATTCTCAACTGTTTTTGATATGTGTTTTGAGAAATTGCTCCAGGCTTGTCTACACAGAGCTCTATTAACAGGCATTCATTCTCTAGGCAGGTGCTCCAATTCCATCGATAGCGTGTCTTTTTTTGCATTAGCTTAGCTCAAGTCAGAGTGGACTTAAATTAATTCAGACTCAGTCACTCTTCTTTTGAAACAATAGAGCCTATCCAAAAATTGGTTGAGGAAAGATTTATTTTTCTTTAAAGTTGACATTATCTTAGTCTAAATACACTTTCTCGTGTAAACAAGCCCTTGGGATCATGCCATGTGTTCTGAATTACATTTGCAAGATTTTGTTGGTGCTCCAACTCATGTTCATGTGCAATTCAACCTACAGCAATTCAAGATGTTATCATCACTTCCCCACCTTCTCTGCTATTTATCACAGCCGTTCTGTCAGAAGTTCCTGCCAGGCTGGCAGATCACAGACTGAGCACCGGCTCATTCAAGTCTTACCGCTCCAGTTCAAAGGGTACCGTTTTAACACAAACCTGGTTTTCTCAGAAGTTGCACTGAACTGTGAACTGGAGTGTAGTTGAGGATGCATGTTCTGTTCCTTTGACTCTGTTATGGCGGTGCTGAACTGTTGCAGGGGGACAGCTGGATGCAGCACCATCTTCTGCTGCTGCAGTGAGATTCACCAGGTGCAGAGATTTGTCAGAAGATGCCTGAGAGATGGTGTGGCTCAGTAACTTGCTCTGGGGTCTGGGCATTATAGACTCCTCTTCTTTCCCACAGCGTTGTATGAGTGACCTTGCATAGTGTCTTTGACATTTTTCTATAAAAGGTGAATTTATAACTCGGCCAAATCTGATTGGATTTTTCTTGAGATCAACAAGAGAGCTGTTTAGCCCTTGCACTAGGTTCATTTGAATGTCAGGTTCCTCTGAAAGCCAGTGAGACTGTTCAGAATTTTGCCAAAAAATAGCATTCAAGAGTACTGTCTGTTCTCCTTTAACCTTGTTCTCAAAGTAACAGCAACAAAGAATTGTTCTGGTCCTCCTGAGTCTTAAAAAAACATTGAGGCAAGTGCTGAGCTCAGATACTTGAAATTTGGCTGTATTACAAAGGACTGAAAAAGAGGTATTTGCCCTGGTAAATGCCTTAATAGAGGGGTCATTACCTGTGCTCTCTCTCTGACTGGATTAAGCCCACTGCAGCTGAGGTTGGATTGGACTAATAAACTCCAGAGCCTATGGAAAGCCTGCAGTAGTCAACAGTGGGGAAAGCAATCAGCGTGCATGTTATAGCGTGAGCATTATGGTAGGAAAGGTTTCCTTGCCCAAGGGTCCCCAGGGCAGGCAGAGGGTGGGCTGCTTGGGCTTCTCTGTTTTCTTCGGCCTCTCTTGCTTCGGTTATCTCAAAAGTTGAAAGCAGGGATGTTAATTTGTTCTGAGAACCAGGCTGAATTGCGTAATAGCAACTGCAGGTGATCAGAGCCTATCCCGTCCTGAGATTTGCAGAAATCTGGCTTGCCACTAGAGTTACAGTTCAGGTCAATCAGCTACAGAGAACATCTCTGAGCATGACTCTCCTTCGTGCTGCCCAATATGCACATTGTCCTCTGGTCCATCTATTTATTTCTAGGAGAATAGGGCTGCTTTGGCATTGCTTGCAGTTAACGTTATGCAAAGTGTGTATCTGGTCAGAATGGATTATTGTGTCTATTTGCAAAGCCTAAAGCACATATGTCCATGTCTACAGGTACAGCAAAATAGAACATTGAATAATTTATAAAACCAAATGATGACTTTCTTTTCCAGGGTTGAGTGTTATATGGGTGTGATCTTTCTTTTCACTGATCCCAGAGTGAAGAGAAAAGACTGCTCATCTAATCTGTCTGATCATAGTCAAGTCCCTGTATAGCCTATCTTACATATGGATGTGGCATGACTATGTCCCGCAGTGTCAGGCTGTTTGAAGATGCAATGGCCACATCTTGATCCTGGATATATTAATGCTCTGATGATGCATCGCTCCAAGGAGGCTGAGTAGGTGCAGGGTCAGTGTAACTCTGTGTGCATACCACAGGAAAGGCATGAGAATATTATTCTTGCCTGGGAGCACTGAGGCCTTTGAAATACATGTTACGAGCCTCCTTAGGTATATCCCATATTAAGATGAAAATATTCACAATGCTAATGGCTAAATAAAGCTGCAGCTGTAACCAGCTGAGAGTCTATACGTTTCCTCACCTCTTATTCCAGCTCAGATATTTTCCATATCTTCTTAATTGTGGTATCTGGCTGAAGATGAAGATCTAAAGGAGGACCTTTTTCTGACATGCAAAGCCCAAAAGATTTTGTCTTTCGAAAAGCAGGTGGTCATTAATTTTTTGGTGCGATTGAACATGTTGCACTTTACATATTGCTTTGCCCACATAGGGGAAAAAGATCCTCTTTGTATCTTTGAGAAGGAAAATATTAGTAGAACTGCCATGAAAACCCGTTTGTCTCATCTCCTTCTTAAGCTGGTCAACACATCCACGGGCTGAGATTCAAAACAGAAGCAGAAGACCACATCATTCAGTTGTGGGTTCATTGTGAGGGAGAAGACTTTTTCTTTCCCTTCCCTTAACTCTGGAGCGTTGTGTGTGCATGTTTAGTCAAGTGGTCACTAAATGCTTGCCACCTCCTGGCTCAGCTAGCCACATGTCTGTTCACTGAGGCACTGCGGCTGCATGAGTTGGTGCGTGAGGCTGGTGCTGCTCTGTGAGTTGACAGAGGCAGTAGTTTGCCTGGAACCTGCAGAGCAGCCGGGAGCCTTTTCCCTCTGGCCAAGTGGCTGTATTTATATTCACCAACCAGAGGCATGTGTGGGTGTTAGAGAAATAGGTTTTGGTTTTTTAATAAAGGTCTCATTGTTGGGACCTGTGATATGGTGGTATGTGGAGCAGATGTTTCACAGACCTTTCTGTATTAAGTCTTTATTATATAGGTGCCTGTAAGCATTGAGATTGGTAGTAATGACTCAGACCATGTCCAGGCCATGTTCCTCTGTTCCCTGGGACTGGGGACATATGTATGAAAGACAAGTCTTTCTGAAGGAGTAGGTATTCTCACATTGGTTACGCTTTTAGGGGAAGGGTCAGGAACTAAGTGCAAGATTCTGAGAGTTTCAGCTAAATAGTCACTCAGATGAGGAGACAACCCTTATTAGGTTGGGGTCTTTCCTAATTGTGTGTCAACTTTTACTTTTGAAAATTGATTTATCTGCAACATAATACCAAAGTAAGTAAGTCCTTTCATTGTCATGCTGGCTCTGTTTCTGAAATGCCTTTTGAAGGAGCAATTATCTGTTGTCAGCAATAACATGCCCCTTGCCTTGTCATTGCCCCAGGTTATTGTTAGGCAATTATTCTTTCTTCTTTAGAAGCACTTGTATGCAGGTTTCTCCTGCGTTTATACACATGGGTAGCCATCCATGCAAATCTGTCTGAATCCCAATGCAACAGTACACCTCTTTTCTAGCCTGACTGACCTCTGATCCTCCTTCCAGATGTTTTCTTCTGCCCTTCTGTGCCATGCTGTATGAATATACCCTACTTTCTGGTTTTGTTCTTGTTTCTTTTAATGAAGAAGTTATTGCTTTTCCTTAAGTGTCCTTGCAATAGGATTTCATTCTTACTCACCACTCCAGCATATTTTGATACTGCTCTCCATGTTTCATATATACTCACCTATGCCTCTTCTGGATATTACTATTCATGTCATGTTTTGTAACAAAATGTACCGGTTTTCATCTATGTTTTGTCCTTTTTGCCATCCTCTCTCCCTTCTGACTGTTGTCTTCCCTTTCTTACAGACCAGAACTATGCTTCCTTGATTTCTTTTGGCTTTGAACTCACAGGCAGATTATGGCTAGACACAATTAATTTATCCAAGAATCTCTAGGTTGCTTAGTTTCAGGGTAACAAGCTCTTCTGCCAAGCCACAGAATCAGTGGCCAATCATTTCTCATCCTTCTGTCTGGCATGTGCCTCACCTGCTGTCTTCCTCCTCTTATGTCTTTCATATTGAAGGTCTTTCTTTTTTGACATTATTGATAATTTTCTTACAATTTTGGCAGCTCAATCAGCTCAGTTTGTGTCAGTGCATTTTTAAAGCTGCAAAGGAAATTTTTCCCTCTGTGCAAACAGTACTCAGTTTCTCATTTTTCTGCAGGAATATGCTCCTTTACAGTATCGGAAAACTGAGTCTCGCCCTTGCTAACACCATTTTTTAAACTAGGTGTTAATATTTCTCACATGCTTTTGGACATGGCCCAGAGGGATGGTTTTTAAAACACTAACCTGACATTCTACTGATAAAGGGACTAAAAGAAAGTGTTTGCATAATATCTTCCAAAAAGATGGCCTTTATGATAGATGACACTAAAATATATTGCATAAGAATGTGAATTACTTGGAGGGGGGAAAAGTGCTCCTAATTTGTAAAGAGATTAGCAGAGCAGAACAGACCTATGTCTGACATTGGTATTGTGAAATAGTAGTATTTCATGATGTCAATTGTTACACAGCATCTTACCAAAGAGAGCTGCCCACCCTAACTTCCTTGTTTCACTACAGGATGATCCTGTAACCAAAGAAGCCCAGACTGGTCAGCTTCAGAAAAAAACATTTTGCAGCCACCTTTGGAAAAAATGGGAATATTAGCTGTTATGTTCTTGTATTGAAGGATGAATTTGTAGTAATATTTTCTCCATCTTTTTGGCTTTACTTCAGAAATACATAGTTTGGTGGGAGGAAGGATTTAACAAGCTTCAGGCAAGTTTTGCTAAATCCACAGCATACAGGATACTGGACGACATGCACTGGAATGCTGATTCCATGAGGCTTGGAGTCTTATCGTGTCTGCAGGCAAAAAGTAGAAACGCTTTTACATTAGACTTGCAAAATGTAACGTGCAGTGCAGTACTTTCTGTCTGAACCGTTCTGCCAAGTTAGCACGATTAGATACTACACCCCATTTTAATCTTCTTTTTATTTAAAGAAAGCGTAGGTCATACGCCTGTACTGGGAAATTCTTGAACAGTTCAGAGAGAATTTGAACTTGCCACATCAGCTAGAATAAATATATTAGTTGATGATTATTTGATAGATAGATAGAACCAAAATACATAACCTACATTCAATTCCTCATCCTGTCATTGGTCTAGTAAGCTGAGACAAGTTATATCCTTTCTTTTGCCTTTACTTTTGCATGTTTAATGTGGGCCCTCTTTCTGTAGTAGTTGAGTGCCTCTTATTCTTCTTAATGCATCTAACATCAAAAAATGACTCCGAGGCAGGGAAATACTGTCTTTTCCAAATGTAGATGGAAAATTGAGATGTAGAGGGTGATGTTCATACCACCAAGCATGATCATTTTACTCCAATGAGTAAAATGAGACAGCAGCTTTAGGGAGTTGGTGATCTGAATCACCTATCTCTCTGTTGAATAAAAATCACAATAATCTTTGCTGTAATAAATACAATGCTTAAGTTAGGCTGGGTTTGAGAACGGCTCTGCTGAACAGGCCTTTGAGAGACAAAGGGGTTTTTTCAGAGACAATTTAATGTATAAGCCCCTCTGAAATCAAAGAGAAGGTCTGTGCCCCAGGGACTTTGCCCTGGATTGCCCACTAGGTCTGTTGCACAACAGGAAAGTACTGGTGGGTGCAGCTCTACAAAGATAAAATACTTTTATTGTGCTGTTTTCCTAAGTGGAAATTCATAAATATGTGCAACCTTCCTCCATGCTTTGTAAATATTCTCTCATTTAACATGCAAAAAAATGAGTCTGACTTATTTTTCAGATTAAGGGCTCTACACAAATCCAAATAATATATTTTTATTTAGTAATAATTGTGCTTTGACTAGGCATAGAAATGTAGGTCTCTATTGTCTCTGTGAGGTCATGTGCAAACAGAAATACAGCAGAAGTTGCCAAACCAACCGATTAATTGTCGTTACTTAGCTAATATTTGCTTCCTATCTCAGAACTAGTTTTTAAACATAAAAGGAAAACTGGTGAGAAACTATTGTGCTTTGTGTGCTTTGTGATGACCAGCCTCTGGAAGGAACAGAGGCTCACTGTTATGCTCAGAAAGCAGGTTATTCTCCTGATTAGAGATCTAGGCTCCAGGCTCATAGGCTGTCAATGCTGACTGTACAGAGCTGCCTTCAAAACTGCAATTATGCCCTGGAGCCTGCGAGTGTGGTCATGTGTGCTGCCAGGTTGCCCCTCTGTAGCCGACAGGACTCCAGGTGCCCTAGGGAGGCCAGTGGGCTTGTAGGTGCCATAGCCAGCTGCTTTCAGGCAGTTTACAGGCTGCCAAAGCGCTGCAGTATGAGTGGGGCATGAAGCATGCTGCTCACCTGGGGTCTGCACAAATGCCTCTGTACTGTCAGGTTGGTTTGCCTATTTCTTTGTGTTAGGCTTTCCCTTGAGGCTGCATCTATCCTGCTGAATGCATCCACCCTCAGGAATAACTCCTGGTCCACAGGAAAAGTGGTCTGTTTGCACCCTGCTCAGAGGTGGTTCCTTTCCAGCAGGCTGGTGGTTCCCCCTGTACATACATGATGAAGTACTTGTCCTTTCTGGGCTCCTTTGGGCCCTTTGGCTCTAAGATGTGATCACTGCTTTCATCTGTGTTTTTTGTGGTTTATTTTTGGTTTTTTTTAATCTTGTTTGGAGCCTCAGAGGCACGGGGGTTTGCGGCCCACTAGAGTGCTATTTCCATAACAAGGGATGTCCCAGGAGGACTTGTGGCAGGAATATGTCAGTATGAGACCTGGTGGAATATTGTTGGATGGCTGGTTAGGACCAGGCTGGGTTGATAAGGAACAACCCTTCATCAGTGCTGCCTTTTGAGAACGATCTGTTGTAAGGAGTTCCCTCAGCTTTGTATGGAGAAGATCAGTTGGTTCACTCCAAAATAGCGACTGGGAAGGAAGTGGTAATTATACAATATCAGGATTTCAAAACCTGAGAGTAAACGGGGTTAACTTGGTGGGCTGCATAGGCTTACTGGTTATCTGCAACATGCATGTGCTGGTTTGCACCTGAACTCGGCTCTGCAGAGTGGCTAAAGTGTTTTTCTTGTGGTGCAGAGGACAGTTCATAGCCAATTGCTGCTCTGATGTGGGCCAGTTTGCTCCTCTTGGACTGGAGCTCAGGGCTTAAGACCTTACAAAGACATTGTAATTACAGCTTCAGCCTCTCCATTCCCTTGAAAGTACTGTGATTTACCCCAGGAAAGCAGACCACTATAACCTGGGGGAAAGAGTACTGGATTTGTTTTCTTGCTCTACCACCATGGCTCTGGTTCTTTAGGCTTAGACTTTATCACATGCCTTCCAGGTCTTGTCTATCTTATATGGAATTATTAGCCGTGAAATCCAGTGGAGATGCAGCTTTTGCTGTGAAAAAGTGGTTTTGCAAGAGCATATTATATCCATTCCCTACAAAATGAGCTACACCTCAAAAAAGATGCTGCTGCCAGCCTTGTGAATCTGTCAGGAGGCTTATGCTTACGCAAAGCTGTGGTAAAAATATGTTACCCAAATGGACTTGACCTCTCTGAAGAGTTTTCTAGCATGGATCTGCCTTAAGTCTCAGCTTTCCCATTTGCCACCTGGATCTGATAGTGCTATAGTAACACAAGAAAGTCTTCTGACTTCCTCACCTGGGACATGTGTTTCATATGAGGCAGCACTGCTGCTCAGAACTACCACTGCTCCTGCCCTTTACCTCTGCCCTGCAACGCTGGAAGGGAATAAGGGTCTCCTAACCACCTTCTCTACTTGCACACAATGGCAGCCTTTTGTTGCTGACCCAGTAGAAGAACTAAGTCTGGCACAATGAAGAAGGTAAGAGCAAATGCTGCATTGACGATACAGGCATAGGAAGGGACAAGAGATTACATGTTTTGATCTAGGGACTTCTTGACTTATTTTACAAGTACACAGACATGGCCATCCCTTTCATTAGTCCTGACTGGAACTTTCCTCCTAAACACCAAGCTCATTTTCCCAGTGATCCACAGAACTCTGGAGAGAAATTTTAATTTCTCTTGCACCAAGTGGAGTCTTACAGCTAACTCCACCAAAGTGGCAGATTGTTGGAAGCAGGGAGTTCCCATGGTGGTCTGGATGCCTTGAGAACTGCAGGTAGCTCACTGCCTGTCATACGGTAGTGTGGTACATCTGGGGAGTGTGGGGGCCCCACAATAGACGTTGTGGCCTTTTTTTATCACTCTGGATCAGTGCTGTAGAGACAGACAGGACAGTGAATCATCGTGTCCAGGTGTCATGCAGCTTCATGAAAAGAGAGCAAGTGAATAATAATGGATGGGTACACAGTGTTAGTGCACGAGCAAGCATTAATGGGTACATAGCGGAGAAGATGAAGAACGTGCAGGTGGCTGTGCCACTCCTCGTGATTGCTCTGCCTGGAACAGTGACAGCAAAAGAAGTGGTAAAATAGGAGTCACATAACCTGAGGTTTGGTGTCTTCTTCCCATGTACGAAACATAAACCCACTGGGAAGGAAATGGGAGTAGATAGTCTGTGTCCCACCTGTGCTCCGTGAGAGTTGAGGGAACTGAAAAGCTGTAGAGACCCCTGTGCATTTTACTTACTGTCAAAGGTCTGTTGGCCTTTGAAAATAGAGGGAAATATTTCTGGTGTGTGGACAGTCTAACCCAACCTGCTCTTCTCTGTACCTATAAGAAGTAATAAACACGACCCAGACCAGTATTGTCTACATAACTGAGGAGGAATCTATAAGAATTTTTGTTGTTGAGTCACAGTAAGAGGAAATGTCTATCCACCTGTCCTGGCAAATAAACACCCAATGTTCTGCATAACCAAGATTAAGATTAGATACTGCACCCTATGGGAAAGTTTTTCTGTGAGGAAATTTGCTGTAGTTAATTTCTGATGGTTAGTAATTTGTATGTTCTTTGTACGTTAGTAATTTGGCCTGTTATTACACAAGTACACGACATCAGTTATCCAAAACCTCAAAAAAATATCGTGCAAGTTCCTTAAGGTTTGCTTGGGGAAATCCCCAGACTCTACTATAAAAGAACTCCTTTGTCCCTTTGCTGTCACATCTGCTGGCTGAGAAGATGAAGCACACACAAGTGGCTGTGCTGCTCCTCATGCAAAGCATCGCTCTGGCTAGAGCAATGACAACAACAGAGGCGGTAAGATGGGGAGGGGGTGTCTCATAACCTAACCTTTGGTGCCTTCTTGACTTCTCATGTAATTTAGATTGCTTCTTTTAAGGTTACTGGAAAATTATTAGGCAAATGTTGAGATCTCTGCATGGAGAAAGTTTAAAGTATTCCTCCATTCTCCCCCAACTAATGTATAGGGACTGGGTAATAAATGTAAAAGTGAGGTACAGGTTTAAAATCAGAGTCAAATTCTGCCTGTGGTTAGATGAGTGCAACTCCCGGTGAGGATCTGAGTGGATAATAAACGCTCTGTGTAGCTTCTAATTAATTAGCAAGGGCTTAGAGCAGCAAAGGATCCACATCTTTGATGTGGAGGGAGTTGAGAGGTGGGAGCTTTCCCAGTTGCATGATTGCTGTCATACTCATTGACCAGGCATGTGAAAGCCATGCTGGGTGGTTTTGTGGGGTGCTCTCTCTCTTCCTCGTAAAACTGTATCTGGCTGGTCAAGAGAGAAGTTCAAATCAAAGCCATCAATCAGGAAAAAAAAAAAAAAACAACTAACCAAAACCAAACCCAAAAGCAACAACAAATCCAGGGAGGAAGGAAGAAGAGAAAACTTTGAAAAAAAATTTTAAAAGTAAAAAATTACATTAGCGAAAGATTTGTTTTGACTTGGTACTAACTTTTTTTTTTTTTTTAATTTAAAGCTGGGCTTAAATTATCAGAAGGGATGGTTTGCAAATAGCTTAAAAGCTCTTCCAAATGAAGCAAAACATTTTGGTTTTGTTTGACCTAAAATGACTGCCTTTTGGTATTTTTTAGTTAAAATCTGGAAAAAACTAATTCTGGCTCCCAATGACTCCTTCTGATTTGTCTGGTTTTGTCACCAACCAGAAAAATCCTGTGTGCCCCTACTTATATTTTTTGAAGTTTGGGAGTGTTGTGGATGCAGGCAATGAAGCCAGCGTCTCCTGGGAAGGTGCTTTTATCTGCTCAAGAAACAGAAAGGTACAAAAGTCAAGATGGAGGTGTAAATAGATGTTGATAAGCTGAGGGTAGAAAGCTTAATATTTCTCCCCAGTCTGCTTAGCTTTAAGCTAGTCCCCAGTTCAGGTAATTTACACCATTTGTGATGCTCTCTGTCCTACAACCGTTAATTGCTACTAGCCACACCCACCCCATGTTCAGTGTAATCATATGAGCACAAAAACGCTTGTTCAAATGGGTTTATTTGACAAACTGTCCCACAAAAACTTGTTTATGCTGAGCCCTTTAATAGACCTGCCCTTTGCTGGCCATTTGGATTTCCCTACCATTCCTTGATTCAGGGATGGGGCTCAGGTTGGGATTTGTGAAATGCAGAAAGACCCAGGGGTGAGTGACCACTTGCGGGGGTAGCCCATTTGACGCTCCATCTGTCACACCATTTGACATTGAGGATGTCTTGCTGCAGTTCCCAGTTTGCCACACATTTTGGTGAGACGCCCCTTATGAGTGGCAATGTGTTTCATCATAGCGATGCACCGTGCTCTGCACACTGCGTGGGGACACGGTGAACATTCGGGGACACACAGTAGAGTGCCAGGGTGACAGCCGCTCTCCTTGCAGTGGCAGGAAGGTAGGCACCAGCCACAAAAGAAAGTTAAAGGGGATGATTATAGCCTTACTACGTAAAAGACTCCCAAAGGGGACCTGGCTGTATCCTTGGCAGTGTGGCAGCTTCCCCCAGCGCTCCCTCCCCGCGGCAGGATGCTGTCCCCTCTGTGGTGCTAGTAGCAGAGCTGGACTCATGCCCCAGCCGTCACAGCTCACAGCCTGACAGCTTGGCATGAAAGGGACAGCAAATCCCGTGCTGAGAGGCTGGAGCATGAGCTGGATGGTGAGGAGTGGACACCTCTGCTGGGAGGATGGTAGTCTCCAGATTTAGGGCAGGGGGACACGGAACTGTTGTTCTAGACTGCCACGCAATCTGCCTGTCGGAGCCCCAGCCCAGACCTCCTGGGCAGGCTGAGCATCCCCTGTCTTGCCCTGGCACACAGAGCCTTTCCTCAAGAAGAGTTGTCCATGAAAGTGACCCAGTGCCAGGGGAAACGTGAGTCACCTCAGCGGCAGATTGGAAAAGCTTCATTTTAGAGTTGCTGGGGATAGCTGCTGTAATAAAATCAAAGTGCTTTGGAGCTGCAAGATGGGGATAGCTGGTGTGGAAGGGATGGTGCCATATGCAGCAATTCACACTGGAAAAGGCTTTCCTTTGGTTTTTAGATCCCTCATCTCAATACGACGCTTCCATATCTGACTCAGCCTAGCAAGACGACTGGCAACCTGCACACTCTCCCGAAGGTAATAACCATTACTCTTCTTCAACAAAGTCCAGAAAAGAGCAAAATTAGGAACTTGTGTCCCATTTTTTAAATGCTGCACAGTCACTCAGAGACTTAACCCTGATACAGACACATCAGTTAGGCTGCCCAGAAAAGCATTTACGTGTTTTGTATCCAGGATTTTAGGCAGTAGCGAACTCCCCAAATAATCAGTGCTGCTGCTGTGTCATTCAATGCCTTAAGTCACATCCAAAGCTCCAGCATTACCCTTTGTAGCTACTGAACTGGACCCTGGACATGAAACAGCTGGGGCCGTGGGGGTTTGATGGCAAGACACCAAACAGTTTGGTGGTTACAGCCTCCGTGAAGGAAGGGGAAGACTTCTTTCCAGTTCTATCTTATGTAAACCAGAACAGGCCCTTGAAACTATATTCTGAGAAGTGCCCACTTGTGGTTGCTGGGGGTGAGAAATTCTTGATTCTCCCTGTTCTACTTAGGTCTAATTTTATTCACTTATTTGCTGAATCTGATTTCCGTGCCTTCTGGTACAGTGCTCAAGTCCACGGTCTGTGGGTTTCAGGGTTTGGTTTCTTTCTCCCTCTGCAGTGACTGCTAAATAACCTGTTTGCTTTGTCCAAAGCACAGCTTCAGATCAGGTTGAAGATGGTAGACAGCTTGACAGCAGGTCTTCATTGTTCAGGCTAGCCCAGTGTGGCACCTGGGATGTGTGGAGGGACCTCTTCTGAGAGGGAATTAAGTCTCTGGCTCCAGTAGACGGTTTAGAAACTTAAACGGAGTCAGAAATCTCTCTTAGTCTCAGCAGCATGACCCAAACCTCATCCACCTCCATGTTCAGCTGAGGTGGTCTCTGCCCGTGCCATGGCCTCTGCCCCTGCTACGTGGTTTCTGTGGATCCCATTCTTTGTCTTAGGATGGGCGAGTAGCTAATTCAGAGCTGTGAATGCCACTGGGCTACAGTGTAGCTGGAAATAAAGCACTGAAATGGCTAGGCTGTTCTGAGGATGTAACCCAAAGTCCACATTTAAGCGGCTGAATAAATTTCCTGGCTTTCAGAAAATCAAGTAACTGCCGGCTCCTACTCCCTTTCTTAAATTGAAGGGCTGTGGAAAAGGAACATTTCTCATAGCTTCAAATATGTATATGTAACAGCTTAATTTTACAGAGTGAAATGTTGCTGTCAAGTCCTTGCTGTAGGCTAGGACACTTTCCTCTCTTTTCAGCATTCGGTGTAAATTATTAAACTTTGAAAACCATACAACTCCATCAAAAGTAACAGCCTATCTTACACATTTTTCCACAGGACGAGGGAAGACATTTTTGTTATATGGTTGTCATTTGACTGGTATTATATTTTGACTAAAGCACTTACTGACCCAAGGGGCTTTTAACTAAACAATGCTTCTTGGTCTTGTCAGCATCATGATCCCAATGTTTGTAATGTCAATGGAGGAATGGAAGCAGCTCTGTCTGCCCAGGCTGTCAGCTCCTTGGGGGGAACTCTCTTGGCTTAGACATAAGCTGCACTTACTGCAGTGGAGCTCTGCCTTTGTTTCAAGGCTCTCTTCTAACACAAATGTTAAAATATAATGATTGTTTTTCATAGGGAGTTTAAATGTACAAGCTGGAGTTTTTTTGGGACATCATCTGAATACATTTATGAATGGTTTGTTTAGCACATGAAATAAATATGATACCTCTGGATAAATGGATGGCTAGATATAGTCAAGACTGTAATTTATAGCAGAGTATATAGCAATGTACAGTTCACACTATGCTATGTATGGAAACATATACATATGTCTAGTATACACTATGCTATACTACGTGTAGTATACTCTCTCTTGGTATATATATACAAGTATATGTTATGTTTGTGTTATACACAGAAGGAATAGGATGCCTTCCACACAAAAATTAGCATGCCAATCCACAAGAGTCTTATAGAAGGTCCCATATCCTCACTAGCCATATTTATTTCTTTTGGTTTTTTCTCCCATAACTGTTTCTTTTGTTATTGCTGAGCAACTTGCCATCCCAGTCATGCCCATATGCAGAGGACTCAGAGAAGCAGAAACATCTAAGTGACTTAGGAACCTATTTTTCATAGTAATTTAGGCACTGATAGCCATATAGAATCACAGAATCATTTAGGTTGGAAAAGACCTTTAAGATCGAGTCCAACCACTAACCTCACACTTCCAACTCACCACTAAACCACATACTTAAGTACCACATCTATATGTCTTTTAAATACCTCCAGGGATGGTGTCTCTACCACTTCCCTGGGCAGCCTGTTCCAAAGCTTGACAACCCTTTTGGTGAAGAATTTTTTCCTAATGTCCAATCTAAACCTCCCCTGGTGCAAATTGAAGGGCATTTCCTCTCGTCCCATTACCTGGGAGAAGAGATCAACAGCCACCTCGCTACAACCTCCTTTCAGGTAGTTGTAGAGAGTGACGAGGTCTCCCCTGAGCCTCTTGGAAACTTAGAAATAGTTTGCAATATATTCTCAGTGGGATTTTCAGAAGTGCTTTGGTAACCTACCCTGGCAGGGAAATCAATAGAATTTACGTGCTGGGACATTCTGGAATGCCATGAGATAATTCTCTGCTTCCTTTCATGTTAAATGTCTTCAGTAGTCTGTCTATGAGTGAAGTTTTCAGGCCCATGGTGCTTGAATAACACAGATAAAACATGTTTTCAAGCTTTCTTTCAAAATGAGATGCATGCTGTTTGTTTGTTATGGTTGCGGTGAAGAAGTTGCCAGAAGTGTGAACTGGGATCATTCCTGCTTGCTGCTGTTCTCTTCTTGAGCTCACAGATCAAGACAGCTTTGCTGCTGGCCATGACTGTATGTTCTGGGCTCGTTTGGCGGTGAGGAAGTTAGTTGAAATCACTGTGTAAAAGCAAGGGAAGAAGTGCTGAAATGTCAGCTTTCAGTAGATAGTTTTGTTGTTTGCTTGTTTATTTTCAAGAGGGAGAGAGAAAGAGAAAACACATGAATTACACCAGGATTTCTGCAAGGCAGGAGGAGAGATTATAGAAAGAAGTGTATTTAAAGAGCAAGTCTGTAGCTTTAAAATATGCAGCAGCATTGAAGTGTGTGCCAGAATATTTTAAAGTAACATCAAATACTTTTATTAATAAATTCGTGATAGGTTTATGAACTGGGAAATGTTTTGTATACAAACAAAAAAATAACTGCTCCAAACACACTCAGTATTCAGCCCAGTTTTTATAGAAATGATGTGCTTTGGCTGTAAATTATGGCAAGCTCATGAATCGCAGGCCTTGACCTTTCCATACGCCATACCCATTGCTCCAGTGGTGATGCTTTGAGCATGCAGATAACCAGGACAAGGTGATTCATGTTAATGGCACGGGCAATAGCTTTGCAAACTATCCACAAATGTGGATGGGAGGCTGTGATCTGTGGGTGTTACATGCAATATTTTGCTGCAAAATAAGTATCTCTACCTTAGGCTGAGCCTGCATACTTAATTCATCAGCTTTCAGTGGTGTATGATTAAATGCACATGTCTGTTTGCTGGGGCTGGCTGAGAAACCTCAAATGAAGCATTTTTCTTTTCAAAACTTTCCCTGTTGCTAGTCCTATTTCGGTGCTTTCATCTCTATGGCTGGAAATGGCTAGATGATCTGATCAATTCCGATTAACAGAACAGTAACTATAAGAGCTAACTTACTAAGTTTTATTTTTTTCCTGCTGTTTTGTGCTTTTCTATCTGCTGGAAATATTTCATTATCTTACAAACACTGTCCACAAGATTGGGAAAGTAAGGACTGTTATATGCCTCAGTTTTTTCCAACAGTTAAATGTTTGCGGCAATATTTAACTATTTTCAGAAGGATTTGTAAGGCTGAGTCATGCAAATTGCTTGGTATTTTTAGTTCCTTGGAAGAAAAAGGTGAAAGATGTCTAGTAACAAAGTCGTTGATCTCATGATCATCATTATTGTGTCATAATATTATTGTCAGATATTAGCTATTGATACCAGAGAAGAATATTAACAATTTTTTCCCTAATGATTTGTTATTGCAGCTCTTTGCCAATGTATCTGGCACAGTGGATGACGAGGGAACTTGTCAGTGCTCTGTGTACTTGCCGGATACCACCTTTCCAGTGCAGAAGGCTGAGCAGTTGGAAATTATAGCCACTACACTCTCAGAGAAATTTGAGGCAGAACTTTCTCAAGTAAGGTGTTCTTTTCTCATAAATATAAAAGTTGTATCTTTGCTGAAAAATGTTTGCCTGTGAAAAAGCACAGTGATAAGTGCTTTTCTGTGACATGTCTTTCAACTAGCGGGAAAGAGGGCTCTGTAAGAACAAGGGGAAGGGTGATTAAATCTGAAATCTTTGCATTGTAGCATGTCATACATTTGAATATCCTTAGGTCTCTTTTCTAGGCCTTTGCAGCTAGAAGCATATGGTATTTTTGGAAGAATGGTTGTGTTTTTCCTCTTTTGGCTCAGTTTTATTGGTTTGTGATTGCTACACAGAGCTATAGGAAGCCAAGCCTCCTGCTCTTTCATGTGTTATTATTTGTATCAAGCCAGCCAGATTGTAAGAGGGAAATGAAGGGAAAGAGGATAAAGGTCACCATAGCCCAGAGTGAAGAAGCAGGTGAATATTTACCCCTTTGCTTCTTTTGCTTTCACAGATTAAGAAAGAAAAAAAAAAAAAAATCGATTATCTTCCTTGTCAACATCTGAACCTGCGGCAGTAGGACTGCTGAATTATGCATTCCTGTTGAAGACAAATACACCTTACACTTTGTCTGCTTGTTTCGTGAATTCAGATCCGTTTTTTCATTGCTCAGGCAAACATACACATGCTGCAGTGCACAGGGTAAAGCTGCCTGTGAAGACAGAAATCTGTCTTTGGCTTTTGATAGTGGATAAATATTCAGGATTCTGATTAGATGTCCAGCAGAAAGTGTTCTCTTCAGGAACCAAGCATCTTAAGAAATGAAGTGTCCTTGAATTAATCAGCAGAAAAGGAACAGCATTAAATTATAAATTCTATCCATAAATATTCATAACCCTCCTCTGGTATAATCAAGAACAGAGAAGAAGTTGTGCATAAAAACCACAACAACAGGTGGAAGATCCAGCGGTAAAATCTTTCAGTTCAAATCACTTGTGTTAAAAAAACTGGAGTTAACAATGAAACACGGTCAGCAGGGATATGAAGGACAAGCTGACAGAGGTCCCACTGCCTCCAAGTACAGGAGCTACCTCATCCCTTGCAGTATGGAAGCATAACTTAGAGTTAATGATCCATGAAAATCACTGAACTCTCAGGTCCCCATCCTGTTCCCACTGTGGTCAGTGCCAGCATTTTAATCTAACTGCACTGGGACAGGAACAGGGACATGATTCCGAGCCAGAAAGTTGGTGTGATTCTTCAGGGTGTTTGTGTACCACCTTTCCCAGTCACTTGCCCTGGTATAACCAGTCTCTTACCAGTATTTTCCTCAGAAAGGTTCATGATTCCTTTAGGATGTGTTACTTATCTGCTAGTGCCATGCAGATCTGCAGAGCATCTTAAGTGCTGCTTGACCTCTCTGTGTGGACAACCTCAGATCTTCGTTGGGTTCAGACATCTTGATCTTTTAAAGACACAGGTTACTATAGACACTTAAAATTAGGTGTCCAGATTCGTATCTGAAAGTCACCTCTAAGTTCAAGGCAAACTGAATCCCCATCATGGACTTTAATTTCCAGGTTGCTAGCTGGTGTTAACTGCTGTAACTGTGTCATCATCCTCGGGTGCCCAGCAGTGTTCTGCAGTGTAGATGCTGACCTTGGCTTTCAATTGTTGCTGCAGACAGTGAAAATTTTTGACCTAACACAGGCTTCACTGAATTTCATCCTGTCGAGACCAATCAGCCAAGCAGTGTTACAATGCATCCAGTTAGATAAAGTGTGACGTGTACTTTGATGTGATATAGGTACTTGGGGTCAGAAATGAAAATGAACAGATTGCATTTTGGTGTTACTCTATGTGCATAAGATTTCTCAGTTAAAATGTTTTTCTGTAGAAAGAAGAGAGCTGTTTAGCATTGCCCTATTGATACCTGAGATCTTGTGATGTGTGAGTCTCCATGCTTAAAAATTCTTTATCTTTCCAGTTGTGGAAGAAATCCTCCTTATACAACCCTGTATATTACTTTAGTCATGATAATACTCACAGAAAGAAGGAAATACTGAAATGGAGGAAAGCCAAGCTCTCATTATTGATCAAATAATGAGCAAATTCCTAGGGAATCATGCTCAAACATAACCTAGTCTCATCACAGGGGTGGGAATTTCTACTGACTGCTTTCTTTTTTGACTCTGAGAGTCCATGCTTTAGCTACTCTTCCAAAACATCTTTGAAGCTCATGCAAGATTTTCCTGGGTAAGAGCTGCAGGATTGGACCCTCTTACAATGCTTTCCATGTGCTAGAAGCTCCAGATAAGCAACCTGATTGAATCGTTAACCTTTTGCTTGATTGTAGGCTAATTCAAAAAGCAAGGGGGTCCTTTTATAGAATCAGCAGGCAAGGAAGCTCGCAGATAAAGAGATGCTCTCATGTGCCAAATGAGTACAAACTGTAGGCTGAAAATACCAGACTAATTTTTCCTCTGTCACATCAACCTTTGCCAGCGTAATTATGATTACAGAAAAATTAACCTTTCAAAGCAAAGCGGGAATTGGCTGCTCCTCTCAATAAGAATGGGGAGAGGACACCTCCATAACAGAGACGGATCAGCACGTGATCCCAAGGAAGGAAAGTGCCTTTCAGAACTTGGGTCACAATGGCCATAGCATCCTCATGTTACAAAAACAGGACAAAAAAGCATGCCTGCCTTCTGCCAGGAACAGCTGTTTTCAAAATGGGTTAACTGGCTGTGGAATTCTCCTTGGTGTCAGCTTGCAGACTTCTTGCCAACCTTGCTTCTCACGGGTCTGTAGAATTCAGGCCTCCCCGAAACCAGTGTCCTGGGCTGGGTGACTTTTTACAGAGTTGCTGGTTTTGCCACTTCTTTCTTATCTCTCCTCAATCCTACCACTTTTTTCTTTTACATCTTCATCTTGCACCTTTGTTCCCTTTTCTGTACTTCCCAAATGCACACTGGAGAAGTGTCTGTTCGCATGCTGCAAAACCTGTTTTGATAAATACCAGTTGCAGGTAAACGACACAGTAAATGAGGTTTGCAGATTTTTCCTGCCCTTTTCATGCCACGAGGGTGACAATGCTTGGAAAGGAGGCAAAACTGAAACTGAGGGTTTTTTTCCTACATATGCCTCACATGGCTCCATTCTCCTCCTATGAAGGGCTAATATAGTCTTTATGCTCTCATCATACTCTACTTTAGCCTTTTATGACAAATGTGGCAGCAATCAGCACTAGTTATTGGTCTGTATCTCTAAGTGTGGGATATAAACAGAGTTTTCGTGCCAGCTTGTCAAGAGACAGCAGCCAATCCCTAGCAGGTAGATGCAGTAGAAGTGCAAGGATTACAAGCTGCTTAAATCTATCTGCCAAGCAACAGAGCAACATCATGTTCCTTTTTTTCAACTGGTATTTCTCAACTACAGAAATTTCTAAGCTGGATCTGAGCAGGTGAGAATGTCCACAGAGGGCATTGCAGTCTGCAAGGGCAGTATAGACCTGTTAGAGCAGCACTGCTGCGAAAATTATATTTGTTCAATAATTAGCCAGGGGAGCTATTAGCTTAAGTTCATTGTGATGCTGGTGTGGCTGTACTGAGCACTGCAGGGTGCTGGGACTAGTTCAGACTCAACTTGTATGGATATCCCTCAGCTATAAGCCCATGGATGGTGTTGACGTGTCCTTAAATGACCTAGATGGTTGACTGAGTGAAAACCCTCTGAGGTGGGAGGAGAACTTAGGGTCTGTGTCCTCCAGCACTCTGCAATTAGGGCTGAAATAACAATGTAGGCCTTGTTCCAGCCCTCAGCATTTTGCCCAGGCTCGCAGGACCCTGGAGAAAACTCCAAATCCACGGGTTTCTCACTAATGAGTAGCCATCACTAATTCCAGTAGTATGTTTATTTCAGTGGTTTGTACTTCTTGGTCTGTATTGCATTGCTATTATATTAGTAGTATTACTACTAGTATTACTGTCAGAAATGTTATTAATACCTAGATAGATTTCCAAATACCTCTGTGATATACACAGCTTCACACAGCAGTGCAATTTTGTTCAGATGTGGGCTTGCTTTATATTTCTCAGACTGTGATCATATATTCTTTCTTTTTTTTGTTGTGCAAACTCTAGACCCACAGTTTAAACACTGACCTTGGAAGATTTTTTTCAGAAAACTTTTTTTGAGGATATCTACCAGCTCCAAACTGATTTGAAAAGTGGAAGTGTGAGGTCCAACTACCTCTGGCTGAACAGTGTCCAGTTCTTCCTGCTGTTCCCTCCTGAACAGGTGAAGGTGACAGCTAGGACAAGGGATCCCAGCTGTCTCTATTGCCAGTCAGTTACAAGGAACTAGGTCTCAGTCTTCATATTTTTGACTCTTAATTGTAATAAATAGATTAGCTCGCATTACCCTGGCTTGACCTGGGAGATCTAGAGCTTCCAGTGTTATGAGTCAGGGTGCTTCTGCCTGCAACTTATGGAGACTGCCAGTTTATATCAGAGCAGCTCGAAGTCTGGCTGCACACGTTAGAACAGAAGATCTGTTTCAAACTCTCATTTAAATGAGTAGGATTGAGCAGGTCTGGTTTTGGTATACGTTATGTACGTGCATGCAGAGGTTTGGTAGTGGATTCTTTCAGATTTATAGTGTAGTTGTGCCTCTATTGAAAATTACACTTTTTGAAAAGAGTGTCTTCTCTCTTACTGTCTTCTTTCTTAAGTCACCTCATGAATATCTTATGATCTTAAAGGATTCTTTCCACCCTTCATGGATTTCCATGCCTTGAGCTCCCTACCTCCTCTTTTGAGGGACTTAATCAAAACTGCAAGGAATTATTTGATAAGTGTGTTTTTTGAGGTCACTGTCCTAAGGGCTGCTTCCTGAACAGGAAAACAGGCGGTCCATGCCTTCACACCATGACAGGATTTTAGACAGCATTCCGGAGAAAAAGGGGAAAATAATACTGACTTTCATTTCATGTTACAGATAACGCAATAAGGGTTGAGAGGTGTGAGCTAAAACCTTCAGCTGAAGAAAGGAAAGAGTTATGAAAATCATAGTGCTGTAGAGAGAGGAGGGACTTGCGCTGCAATACCATCTGAGAGTATAAATATGGAGTTACTAGTGCAACGAAACTATTCTATTTATTCCTACTTCTTACCTTTTGTGATATAACTGTATTGATTTAAGAGAGAAAAGAGACATGACTTTATGAAGCATATGGGATACAAATTACATATCTTTCCAAAGTGTTAGATTTCAAGGAACTAACATTTTCCAAGGAATGTCCCAAATCCATATAATATTCTTAGCATTCTGCATCACAATGCTTGTGCTATGACCTTTACTTCAGCAAATACATATGTGAAAATATATTTAGTCTGGACAACTGTTTAACGGTTCAAAAGCTGAAAGGGCTGCTATGTCAAGTTACTTTGGCTAAAGCCTGCGATATATTTTACACTTTTATTTGAACAAGATTTGATTTTTAACACTGTGTTTAAACATTTTCCCCCCCTGCCCAAAGGCAAACCCCAAACCAGTTCTGCCAGCTTTTGACACAATTCAAATGTACAGAGGGTAAAATCCTATTCGGATTCAGAGTTAATAGGAAATGAAGCTGAAAAACTTGGGAATCCTTTCTTGCATTTTTCAGCCTCCTTGGGTTGCTTTGTGAGATAATACACTGCAGATTTCCTAATAAAATTTTCACCAATGTAAATTCTTGGCATACTGCTCCAGAGATGGTATTGGCAGAGAATTAAAAAAATAGAAGACTGCGAGTAAAATTCTGCCTTCAGTTGTCCCCAGGCATTTCTGAGGAGACTTTGTGGAACGGACAACAACAAACAAGGGTTAAATTTCACACTTTTTGTGTGTGTGATGAGAATTTCATTTATGTAGTTTATGTGAAGGATATGTATGTCAAGTATGTGGAAGCTGTGTATGAGGTATTCAGAAATATAATAAAGATGTCAAACAGGCTTATTTATTTGCTAACCTCGACTTGAATATGTACCTTTTTTTTTTCTTCTTTAAGGTTAGAGAGTACTCAAAAATGATTGAACTGTATCGCAACGAATCCTTAATCTAACCATCAGAGTGGAGCATATGGAGGTATAACAGTGTATCTTACACAGAACTGGACTTCCAGTTACTGAAGTGGAACTCAGTGACCTAGAGAAACTGGTCACACAGCTGAAATCCAGCCTTGTTGGAAGCAATGTCGTCGTTGAGCAAATATTTTTGGAGGTATTGCCAAAGTCTTAATTAGCCACAGAGGGTTCAAATATACAGATAGTCTATTCTCTGGTTAGTGTTTAGGTTGAGGAAGTGTAGCTTGACTCTACTGCAGTCACTGGAATTATTTTAGCTTTTCGTCAGCATAAATTAAAAGAAAACTGACCTTAAATGAATTATCATCTTTTCCTGATACAGAGCACAGAAAAGCAAAGAAACCCCAAAACAAATGGAGACCACTTTATTTTTGTGAAATAACTGCCTGAAAGTTAACAGTTTTGCGTAGTGTTAAACACATGAGCGATTAAATTATTATAAATATTAATTTATAGACCCCCATACTTGAAAAGCCTCTGTGCTTTAATTTAGATAATTAAAAATAGCTTCTGGTTGCTAAGGCAGTGACCCAATCAATATGAAATCAAGAAGTGGGAAAGACTATCACCTTCCCAGGCAGACTATAAATCACGCTTTCAAAATTGTACTTAATCACTGACCTAGAGAGAATTACTTCAGATGGAAAGTGAAATATCATTTTTCTCCATTGTCCTCTAGATCATTAAGTAGGTGATTTGGAACATTATTATCTTTTCAAATTAAAATTTCCAGATCCTTTTGTAAGGCTGGAATAAGTACTTTTAATATAGAACAGCTGTACTTGCCTAAGACTTACTAGATGTTTTATACTATGCATAAAATAGCACTATATTTTGCATTGTATTATTCATCTGAGTGTTACAGCATTTCCTTTTGGTCACATACTTCTGCTGAAGGTAAAATTCAGGCTAGCAGGATAAGGCCTGTTAGGAATATTCTTAAATCCCGTTCTGTAGCATCTTCTGTGGTATGAAGCAACCCTGCCTGCAAATATCTGTGAATACAGTTGAGGAAATTTAACCTTGCTCTCTTTCTTTTCGCTCTAGATCACAAATCTGACTATACTGGTAAATGAACATAGAATCACTGGACAAAAACAATATCCTAGCAATTCGACGACAAATTGTGTCTCTGCAGAATCGATTGAAAGAGTGTAAGAGAGCACAAACAAAACTACAGTACCCCCTTATTTCCCACCAGGTAAGCATTTCTGTTGTATATCAGATAAGAAACAACATAGACATGGTAGAACAGTAAATGCCGATATTTCTCTTTGTTAATATTAAATACAATTATAATGATACACTTAGCTCTTGAAAAATTGAGCAGACGCTCCTAGATGTTTCATCAACTGGTTCAAAAGGAAAATGAGGCAGAAAACAAACTCCACTTCCAGACACAGTAGCTGTTTTCCACTGGAAAAAGTTTTAATCTTCCTCTTACCTGCAGTGTGAAAAGCTAGTCTCTACCCCCCTCCTTCTCTTTTTTTCAAAATATTACCTTTTTTTTTTTTTTTTGTGGGAAACTGTGCTTTCTTTCTGACCAACTTTGATTTTCATTAGTTTCTGTGAAAGTGACAGTGTCATGGCTATTTTGCTATAAGGCTGCTTGGGGAAATATGAGCAACAGCTGATGTACTAAAGCCGTTGGTGTTGCAAGGTCCAGAGGTAGCTTTGCATGAAGATTAGTTTTGCTTCACAGGCAAAAGATTCTTCTAAATCGGAAGGTCAGAACCTTGGGGGAAATTCGGGTCTCAGGGGAAATAAGTGGGAGCTTTAGTTACTAATTCAGTGGAACTAGGATGTTATTAGTTTTCTTAACTAGGAAAGGTTATTATGTTCTGGGACTTAGACCCAGAGGTTCCCAGAGTGCAGTTCATACAAAGATATTACAGTCAACAGGGCAGGTGGTAATTAGTTTACAACTGGAAAAATTTTTGTCTTGACATTCCATTCAGTTTGAAAAATCACATGTGAGGAATCAGTCCAAGAAATTTTGAGAGTCAGCTATGATATACACTGGAGCAACTGTTTAGGAACACCAGTCTAGGTATACTAGGTCAAGCATCCCACTTGCTAACAGACAGGAGGTTTTATCAAACTGTTTTGATCATCTGATGTTTTATACACAGAGGGATTCCTTTTGACCGAGTATTGAGAGAGAGAAAGTGCTCTGTTGTATGCAATACCCAGGGGAAGGATCCTGCTTTTGCCCATAAGCCGGTAGGCAATCAGCTAGAGGAGCCCATAAAAAAGGAGCGTGTCCTGCTTGCAAGCAGCACAGATTTGCACCTACCAGCATTTACCTCTCGTCACCTTGGGGTCAGCTCGTTCAAACATCTCATTGGAAAGGTGAGAGGCAGAAATACAAGCTTCCCTTAGGGTCAGCAGCCTTTCCTATTGAGATCTCAGGGCTTCATGGCTGCGGGCAGCTGCTGCACTTCTCTGACAGGATGCGTGAGTAACACCTTGTCTAGGAATCAGGCAGGAGAGAAAGCTGAAACAAAAACATGCATTGCAAAATCTCTAGGCCTTCTCTGCTCCTTAAAGAAGGGCTTAAAATGTTTCAGGGCAAAAAAACCCAAAAGCAACACCCCCCGCCCCCCAACAAAAAACCAAAAAACCAACAAAAAAAAGCAGCGATGTTTTAAAATTATTTGAAGGCATCTCATTGATTTATTGAGAGTGATGGTGTGTGGAAAGAAACAGCCTCTTTCTCTTCAAGCCTACAGCAAGCCTTTGTTTCGGTGAGAAAGTACTGAGCTCTGGACCAAGAATACTGTGTCCTTCGATGAGTAATGGAGGAAGGGGATGCTTTTCCACCTGGGTGGTTGGCATGAGCATCTGTGGGTGGTAGGAGCTTTCAGAGTGGGAAAGTTCTGTGCTTCACAGTGCAGCTCCATGCAGGCAAAGGCAAGTCATGCCTAGAGCAGGGTGGTAGCTCTGGGATGGGTAAATGTGACTGCATAGGATCGTGACTCTAATAGAATTATTTAGCATTGCTTCTTAGGGCACGATGGGGAGATGGATAGATTTTATCTGGCACCAAAATGGTATTGCTTTAGCGTTGCCTTATTCCTGACTGGCGTGCCAGCTAGCTCAGGCACCTTTGCGTGTTGCTGTATTGTCTGGGAACCACAGAGCAGAAAATAACGTAGAAGGCCAAAACCCCAGGTGGTATGAACAATGACAGCTCCATTGACTTCCAGAGAATTACCACCACTGACATCAGCTGAGGATATCCTCAGCTGTGAGTTTATCTCCTGCCCCCAGCAATAGGAATGCCAGAGGTGTTGGAGCATGTGTGGGCATATGTCATGGCCACCTTTAGGGTGAGGGTGGTCTCTGAGGCTGGCACGAAGGAATGGAATAGCAAGTGTGGAGGGCTGGCAAGTTTCCTGCCCGTTGGGAGGTGCCAGCTGTACAGAAAACCCAGGTGTTACGTAGGCTCAGATCCCTGCTAATCCCTGCAGGACTGGCTCATCCTGACTTTGTGTGCCTGGCAGGGAGCAAATATTCCCTGGACAGAGAACTTTGTAGAGCAATTATATGTCCTGCAGACTATATTTGAAAACAAGTAGTAGAGGAAGAGGTTATTGCTTGGGGAGATGGAGTACGTGTGCGAGAGCTGCATTCTCTAGTTGGTCATTTTGGAGGCTTTGCATGGATGCTCACACCTAGGTCTCCGAAGCTCTCTAGCACTCATTTACGCATTTTAACACAATTTCCTTACGTTTTCTCTGCAAGCTTGAATGCCTTGAATTCCTGCCAAACCATTTGGCCTTGCCCTGCTTTTAGTTCATATATATTTATAATGTTTGTATTAAACTGAGTCTTTGTCCTGTTTTCAGATTGCGTTTTCTTTCCCCCTTCATCCTCTCTCCAGCATATTTGGGTAGGCAACATGAACTGGAGAGAGCTTGGCTAATCCCCAAGCTGTCTAAGACCATGAGTCTAAAGGCAAGTTTAATTAAAGCTTCTTGCTCTCAGTGCCGTAGCACACAGCCCCTCTGACTCTGTCCCCAAGGCTTTTGCTGCTGTATTTCTCAGAGTGAGTAGGCCTGCTCTCAAACAACACAGCAGAAAGAAATCGCTGGTCTCCATTTACCTTCCTCTCTGACTGGAGAGGTGGGTGTCTGAGTGTCTGAGATGGGGCTTAGTGAATAACTAATTAATCATCCTCATCATCATCACTGGCTTCCCTATCTGCAGCAGTTCCTGACATCTCTCTTGTCACCATCCCAGTGGAAGAAATATTTGTCCGTTAGTTTCTCATTTGTGCTGATCTCATTTGGCTGCATCAGGGTAGGTACAGAGAGAAAAGACGCCAGGATGATTCTCTGAGGACTCCACAGCAGCTCCTTTGTCACATCTCACTGAAATGATCTGAGAGAGGCAGCAGGGAGAAGTGAGTCAGATGAAGCTCCTAAAGGGAAAAAAGGAAAGAAAGGAAAAAAAGAGCAAAGCTATTTTTTTCTGATACATTTAAAAATTAAGGATTTCAAGTTACTGGTGAATAGGTCTCAGCAGGAGGAAGATCTGGTGTAGCCTAATGCTGAAACTCTGGCCATCCTATTGGAGCCTTACAGAGATTTCACTTTTACCTTATATTTTACCACCTATGGACCCAAGATGTCTGTGTTTTTAAGTGTTTTGGGTTGTGTTTTGAAATGAATATGTCCATATACAAAGAGACATACCTACAGGCACCTGAAAGAGCTGGCCAGTGCCTCCTCTCCAAGACTGCCTGACCAACTGCCTCTGGAGACACACGCATTTCTCCACTGGCAATGGAGGAAGCGTTGCTGAAGCACCTGAATTTTTAGCTGTCTGGAGGAAGGTCAGGTGAACTCCAGCCCTCCACCTCATCTCCTGTTAGATGCTGACAACAGAAGTCTTCACTGATGCAGGTGTCGGCCTGAGTCTGTGCCCTGTAATACTGGTGAAGACAGGTGTCTGTGTGGGTCTTCCTATGTCAGTGAGACAGTAGGAGCCAAGATGAGCCTTTCCCTGAGCAGCTCTGTCTCCTGTCTCTCAAGCCATAGTAGGGCTGGTAACAGCTCCCACATCTGGATGCATTGATTCATGTGACGGAGAGGAGGCTGCACATCTGGTGCTTGGAAGCATGTGTGAGTGCAGCATCACCCTGCTCCTGGCCTCTGTGCCCCTCATGGGAGCTGTTTTAAATGTGGCTCCCCCTTGTCTCTTGATCTTCAGCTGCATAGGTGAACTGTGGTCCCGTCTCTTCTGCAATCAGATGCAGCTGCTTGGTGGGGGGAGGCTGCTGGAGTTTCTTTGGTACCCATATTAGAGTGAGAAGCTGATGCGCTCTGCGAGTGCTTCAGAGCGAAGTGGGTGAAGCGAGACCCAGCGGGATGCGTTTCATGCTCAGTTCTGCAGCCTGTTAGCCGAGTAGGTTAGGCTCCCTTCAGTCCTGACAACTGTCAGCTCCTTTTCTGATGAATCAGGAGGACTAGCACACAACCGAGCTGAGCTACTGGTTCTTTATGTAGGGAGAAGGAGAAGTACCTGTGTACGTACCTATGTTAGTCCTCCTCTTGCCTGCTTGCTCCATAAGCATGAAACAAAGGAAGGCAAAAATACCGTGACATCATTTATCGGTGGCCCAAAACAGTGGAGAAAGGAGTTAAAAACTTGAAAGTTTGAATAATGCATATGGATTTATTTCAAGTACCTTCTAATATTTACAAAATTACATGACACTTGGTTTCCTTTGTGCATTTTTTTCCCCATGAGATCCAGACAGGGAGGCAAGTTTAGATTAAATAAATAACAGTGAATTCTTCTGAACCTGTGCAGAAGACAGATCACCCCCTGACTACCACAGAGCTTTTTTGGTAAAAAGTAACAATAATTCTGGGAGAGTTTTCAAGGAAATAAAAATCAAGCACACACTCTATAGAAACCTCAGACAATTTTTGATGTCATTAAAACGGAACACGCTTCTAACTTTATTTTAATAATTCATTGTTTCATAAATAAAAACCAAACAAGTGTTCAGCAGAGAGATCTCTTTAAGGGAAGAAATAATAAATTATTATTTCTTTTGCAAAAAAAGGTCTCTCTGCTGAACACACGTTTGTTTTTTATTTATGAAACAATGTATGAATTATTAAAATAAATCTGGAATTGTGTTCTGCTTAATGACATGAAAAATTATTTGAGGTCGCATATAGATGAGCTTAACAGTGCTTCACTACCTGCAAGCTTCGATGCTGTATTTTTCTAAACAAATCAAGAGTTTTAGAGCATTTAATAACCATTTAATTCTGAGATAAGTTTATTGTGATTTAAGCACAGTAATATATTCAATATGTCACCAGCTTGAAAGAAACCCTCATGCCAGAGGTAACAATACATAATAGAGATAAGAAAACGACAGTTCAAATTGATTTATGGAGTCGGCAGCCTGCAAGCCGTTCTGCACTAGTCTGCCTCAGCTTTCTTCCTTTGCATGAGCTGAGGTAGAAGCACCTCCAAACGCTGGTATCTGTGCCAAGTGCTGAGGCCATGTTACTAGCCATGCTACATGCCATTTCCAGAGATACAGCCTGGCTAGTCATACACCAGTGCCTTCTTGTGTGCTATATTTGGAAATGAGGTTTCTGCTCGAGGGCCTCTTCCTGTTGTAAAGCATTTAAGTGCATGCTTAAAATGCTCATCTGCTCAAGCAGGGGATGATTTGCATCTGCTCCAACATGCTGATTTGTTCTTGGTGGCAAGAAAGGAAGCAGCGTTCAACTAGGGTCATCCCACGTTTCAGCTGCAACATTCCCAGGACACAAAAGGGCTGGTGGAGGAGTCAATGTTGTTCACAACTCATGTCACCCTCTGCCATGACTTGGGCACTCCGTGATGCAATGCTGCTCCCATGGTGATACTGACTGCAAGGAAGTTGCCAATGGGGCCTGGGGACACAGGGATTTAGTTCAGCACAGTGATTTATATTTAGCTGCTCCCCACCTTCCTCATAGATGCTGAGAGAAGGCTGCAGGCGAATCACATGTTCCCTAAGTCACTAGTGTAAGACAGCACAAAACTGTGAGGGGTGAAGGTGTTATGTAGTGGAAGGAGAGAAATACTGCATTTTGAGAAAGGAGGAAACATGGAGAGCTTCACTGCCCAAATCGACACATTGGCGCAAACATTATTCTCCAACATTCAGGCCACAGGTTTCCTTGTCCCAGAGGCAGAACACCTTCCCCATGGGCAAAGCAGATTAGAAAAAGATGTCTCTGCTTTTGCAACAGTCCATTTTTCACCAAATTTCTTGAGTCACAGTCTTTTTTCTGAGTAGAGTACTTCAGATTGGTTCGTTTCCACATTTCCCTCTATCTGTGAGATAGACTAGGGTGCTTTTGAGAACAAGACTCCTCCTAGGCTTGTTCTGTCAGTGGCTTTAGGAGTTTTCAATTCAGCTCCAGTCACTTAACATCTCTGTCTCCATTACTTCAGGTGAACATATCCTTACAACGAAAAATCTGGGACACTTTTGTGGCAGTAATAAAAAGCTAACATTATGACTTGTTAAAAAGCACGCTGGTTTTTGCCAGTGGCAGCTTCTGACTCATCAGAGGCTCATGGACATTTCTGAGTGAAGGATTTTTTCCTACCAGTGACTTAGAATATTGAGAATTTATCAGGAAATATGAATGCCACTACCATTCACCATGAGTAAAGGAAGGGAGTTCTTGTATCTGAATTTTTTTTCCATGATCCTGAAAATGGCTTTGTAGTTGATATGTGGAAAACAGAGCTGTTCTGGCTCAGCTTGAAGTTATATTCTCTTTAGAGTTGTCTCACATGAAAACTCAGAATAATATCTGCCTACATTCCCCAGGTTGTGATTGCTACTGTCTGCAGATTTCTTTGAGGGTCTGAGGTGGAAGCAACCATGCAGCTGTGACACTGTAGTAAAGATGTGATTCTGACAGCAGAGTGCTAATCTGAAATGTGACTCTGGATTTAATACTGCTGCTGCTCCTTCCTTCCCCTCCACAGTGAAATACATGGAAATCAGATGTTCCTCTTTCTTTTTTCACCATCTCCCATGCTCTCAGTTCCACTGAGGTAGAAAATAACCTAAAATGCTTCTGAAATTGTATTTTCCAAGGGATTTCCTAGTCCATCAGGCCAGCGTGCATCAAATGGGTAGAAACAGAAATCTGTCCCTTGTCTAGAACAGCACAATGAGCACTTATTTTCTGCGAATTAATCCTGACTGAGGGTGGATGTCCCTATCTTTTCTCCACCCCACCCCCAAATAGCTGTAATAATATGTACTCTATTTATTTTTACTAACTTTCTGAATCAACTTGGAACACTTAGTGCCATCCAGTTGCTGGCCTTGGCCCAAAACAAGCCTTTTACACGTGAAGCGATGCATTTATGTCTGTGCTTTACCACAAAGCTAATCCCTATAAGCACACTCTGGAGGCTACAGTATACAAAATCTTCCTCCTAATGATGACATTTGGAAAACCTGGTTTTTTCCTTTGTAATTGCAGGTACCTGCATTCACCATGGACTGCTGAATGTTAGCCAGCCCTATATCGTAAAGCTGAACTGGAGAGGATTTTCCTACAGATCTGGTTCCTGGGGTAGAGATTACTCTCCCTCTAACCCAGGGAAGGAAGTCTATTGGGTTGCACCATTGAACACAGATGGGAGATACTTGGAATACTACAGAATTTATAATTCCTTTGATGATTTGCTGCTGTTTAAACCCATGTATGAAAGTAGAATAGTCTATGGGGAAGGAAGTGGTGCTGCCCTTTATAATAATTATTTGTACTATCATGCTTATGGTTCAAGATACATGGTGAAACACGATATAAAAAGAAACGCCATGGTTTTGAGGAATAACCTTCCAGATGCTGTTACCGGTAACCGTTTCTCTTATGCAGGTGTATCATGGCAAGACATAGATTTTGCTGTGGATGAAAGTGGTTTATGGGTAATATATGCCACAGAAAATAGCATGGGCAACATTGTGATTAGCAAACTCAATGACACCACACTTGATGTGCTGAATACTTGGCAGACAAGACAGTATAAGCCATCTGTTTCCAATGCTTTCATGTTATGTGGTGTTCTGTATGTCACAAGGACAATGAACACTAGGAAAGAGGAAATCTTCTACATGTATGACACAAGTACTGGCCAAGAAGGTAGAGTTAGCATCATTATGGATAAAAAGTTAGATAAAATCCAGAGTATTGATTATAGCCCCACAGACCAGAGACTATATGTTTATAACGATGGTTACCTTCTAAGATATGATGTGACCTTTCAGTCTTAGTATCTCAGTGACACAAGCATGTGATAAAACTGGCAGCTGCTAAAATGAGGTATCTGATACACCTTTGGACAATGCTGTTGCCAGTTTAGAGTTCAACTGGTCTGATGTATTGTATCTGTTGGTGTTATATATATCACTTACACTCTTTAAAGGAATTGCCCTCTCTGGTCAGTAGTATTGCTGGCAACAGTGTTTGGCAGGACTGGGTTCTTTAGGTTTTGATTGGTGTTTATTGGTGCTCGGTGCTTCACAATTGTCCTGTCTCTAAGGGTAGATTTAGTGCATAGATTTAGTGCATCTTGTTCACAGAAATTAATGAGCACAGCCTGTCTACTGACCAAGGAGCTCATTACCCCCTGATGTGCATTTGTTAGTGCAACACAGGCAAGTCACCCAGAAACTGAGAATGAATTTCCACTGATTTTCATCAGAGTGAATTGAGGCCTCAGAGAAATTAACTGAAGGATTAAAATAGTATAGGAAGTAGACTTGGTTGGAAGACAACAACCCATTTGTTAGATGGAAACAATAGAATCTGGCTCAAGGCTTCAGAAGTGAAGGTAGAAATGAACTTTGCTGTTCGAAGTCCTACCCCAGGGAGGGGAGAGAAGGCATCGGGAGTGGGATAGAGCTCTCTACTCTCTCCATCACTGATGCAGTGGGAGAGCTGCCACTGGGGCTCCACCTGTAGCTGTCTTCTAGCAGCTCAGCCCTCTCCCAAGCTGCCACAGCACCAGCTGGCTTCTCAGAGTGGCTATGGGGCAAAACTGGTAGCAGGGCTTTCACCAACTTTCCCTCTGTCCCACTCTGCTGCCCTTAGCAATTCTGTGTGTCTAAACCTGGTCTTACTGCAATCTAGCCATGTTTTGTGGTCACCATGATTCCAAATTCTTGGCAGTACAGTGCAAGAAATGCTGTTTTCCTTTCCGTTATGCTCTTGTAAGCTGATGAAAATCCTCCCGTTGACTTTATTTGCCACAAGTGGCTCTTGGTGTATATCATGCACTGCCATAGAATGACAGCTGTGTTATTTAAGGTGCCTCTGTTCAGCATTTTTCCATTCTGCAGTTAGATTCCCGAGATCTTTGTTAGTGTAGGGTCCATTTGTTCCCTGGGTAATTCTGTCTAACAGCAAGGTAAGAGGACTTGAGGAAAACAGAAGTCTGGTCAAACTAGTTAGATATATGATATGTTGGTTTTTGTTTTCTTTTTAAATGGGTGTTGTGTAATACTTTATGAGTGTCTGCACTGTAACAATGTCTTACCTTCATCACATCAGAAAGCAGGCTGAAATACTGAAGTTCAGAGCTCTACAATGATGAAGAAAGCAGTTCATGTGGTTAATTTTCTTCTGTTACCTATGCTGTTGTGTCTGTGTCCTCTGATATAATCAATATGTGTGCAAATGATTGCTTTTCTTTTAATAAAAAAAATTTCCAAAGAATCTCAGCTGTGCTATAGAGCCATGTAAAGGTGCTTGTGGCAAATAGATAACTTCTGGGGTACAACGATAAGCCAGTGTACCAAATGTCTGAAACAGTATCATTGCACTCACTTGGGCTCTGTGGGCTTAAACAGCTCTGGGAACTACGCAAAGGTGTGAATCGGTATGTCAACAAGTATGTAAGAGGAGCTTTATTTCCCCACACAGAAATATGTTAGCTGGTAGAGTAACATTTCTCCACCAAGCTGAGATGTTACTTGAGACATTGGAGGCTGATGAACCGATGACATGTTTTGAAGCCAGGTGCTGCCACATATCAGGTACCAGCATCTGTTTCTTGGAAACCTGTGAAATGAATTTGAAAGTCACAGAGGCATTGGTGCAGTAATCTGATCAGTCAGCACAGGCAGGGCTGCTGTGTGAATAATCTCTAACGGCCCAAGTAAGGATTTGACTGAGAAAGGAAGAATAAATTACTGCAAAAAATACTTTTCCCCTCTCTACATCTGTGCATATGTCACAGAAGGTGAGCGGCACTCCACTTATTATCAAGAAATGCCATCAGCATGGGGCTTGAGGACCCTCAGCTCACCACCATTTAGGGTGTATGTATGTCACTGATTCTGGTGAATTGACTGTGATTCTCAAGTCCTTCCTGGGGACAGGTCCTTGTGGTCTAGCCTCCTCCCCTTTGGAAACAGAGTTGGCCTGGACTGGAGGCTTCCATGGTGACAGTGAAGGTAGGGATGCCATGGCTGCCCACCATGCTTGGTTACAGTGTGATCCAGACCCTGTGTAACCTGGCACTAGGCTACAGCTGGACCTCACTGAGGTCACCCAGAGGTGGGAAGATAGAGGCAGTGGCCATATGTTCAGGGTACCACACAATGTCACTGCAGAGAAGTTAAAACACGATCAGGTTAGACCTTGGTAGCTCAGTATCAGAAGGAAAGCAGAAACATCCCTGCACTTATAAAACCTGAAAATATCTTGCGTGGAGAGGCTGGGTCAGGATGTTTTGGTCCTGGCAAGGCTTAGCTTGTCCTTTGATTTTTGTCCTGTGTAAGACTGGACCAGCTGGTACCAGGGTGCCACAGGGGCTCCCCTGGGCTCTGTCAGGGCAAGGTCTGGCAGCCAGGGCCCATCCCACTGCCCCAGCCAGGAGCAGGACAGCCAGGGGGCACCAGGGCAGCCCCAGCCCTGGGCATCGGTCACCTCCTGGGGATGGGCTGAGGCTGGGCTGGGACATGGGCGCACAGGTGGGCTTGACTCTTCAGTACCCACGGCCAGGCAGGGCAGGGCTGTGGGGAGGTGGAGACCAGCCCTGCTGCAGTGTCACTGGGACAGTGGCTAATGACCCTGGGGGGCTGACATGGGGTCCTGGACAGGGTGTTGAGGGGGAGCACTGAGGGGCACGCAGTGTGGGCAGGGGGTCTGTAAGTGCCCCTGGGGCCCTGGGCAGCTGGCAGTGCTTCTGTTAATAAGAGGCTTTACAGAGAAAGACGGTTGTGCTTTAAAAACAGAAAAATAAAGGCATGAAGTGACTATATTCCAGCTCTTGGCCTATTGATTTGGCATCTCCCTGTGGAGGTTTTGGGGTATATAAACAATATTGAACATAAATAGCACTTGCCACAGAGCCCGAAGGAGAAGACATCTGTCTGCGTGGTGACACAGGGAACTGCAGGTCAGGGACTTCAATGTAATTTCGTCGATGAGTGGTTTTCACACCACTTAAGTCGAGGCACCTAAGGTGGGAGACTCGTCTCTGATCAGTGCAACAACTGCACACAGGGAGAGAGGGACCTTCTGCAAAGCAGCACTTCAAGAAGAGGGAGTAATGCATCTTTTAACTTCTTCCGTTAGACTTGTCCATTCACGCCTTGGATAAAGGTGGTTCAGTAGTGCTGGCTGTTAAAATCAAAGTGTTTCTTGAGCTGGCCATTGCACACAACCTTGGGCGGGCTTCACTTGCTGTCCCTGTTGCCTCTGCTCCTGTAGCTGGTGCTAGCTCTGCTTTCTTTGGGGGTGTTTCCTCCTCTCCTTTTGCCTTGGACAAGGAGAAGTTCTCACGCCCATGCTTCCCAGCACAGTCTGTTACTGGTTTGGTGGGTCCACATCCTTTCTTAGACAGCCTGCAGTGACATAAGTTTCACTCTGGCCCTTTTCGCCCAGGCTTTCCTGACACCCCCTGGCCTAGCTCCCCCATCTGTTCAAAGTGCAGTGACAAAATTAATCCTCTTTTGCCTTTTGCAGTCCTTTGTCCCACCCTCTCTTTAACAAGTTAGGTACAGGCTTGTTATTCTTTGGTCCAGAACTTCCACATCCTTCCCTCTCAGCAACCCTGTTACCTGAACCTCCCTGCTTTGCTGCCTAAGCGATGCCAACTTCCTTCATCCTCCTGTTTCCTTCTCACACATCCTTCCTTTTAACTCACACTAAGACATTTCTTTGGGATGCCCTCTCCAAACAGATCTATCAGCTTCCCTGGGCTCCTCCGTATTTCTTGTGAATTTCTCTGTGAAGCTCCTGATGTATTGCCAACTCACTACAGCTAACTCGTTGCCTTCAGTAAGAGACGGGTATTTATTTGCCTCATGTATTCCATTAGCTGACACATGAGAGCATAAAGCTGGCACATATAAACTCTCTTATTATTCATTCCCGTATGTCACTCCCTCACTCTCTGTTGCATTCATTTGTTGTATCTTGCCTTAAATGAAGATTGTATGTTCCTCAAGGGAAATACCTGTCTTTTACTTGCAGTAGTACATTGCCTAGCACAATGGGCTGCTACCTTCCTCCTCTCTTAGGTACTTCTGAGCAACAAACAGTAAAGACCAGCAAGAGCTGGCCAAGGATTGTTGCATGCATCTGTGTTTTTGTCTGAATTTTCATGCATGCTGCTTCGTGTGCTGCATATAAATTGGCTTTGAGAAGTGGGCAAACAATATGCTTCCAGACAACTGTGTAAACATTCTGTTGGAAACTGTTTCAGTAGCTAGGTGCACATAATGTAGCTACAATGCATCTCTAAATTTGTACCATGTGGGGTAGGATCACTTTTTCTCCTGTAAATATTTGGTTTCTTCCCTTTCTTTTTTTACGTTTTTGTGACTGCACAACAGTTGCTCCCTGAAAGCCAGAGAGCAATGGCACAAGTGTGGACCATGCATAGAGCCTGCAGCCATCATCTTCTTCATACTGCCAAACAACCTGTGATTGTGCAGGACTAGGAGTTCTTCTAATAGGACAAAATGCGTGCTTTATAGCTGAGCTGGGTTTGGAGAGATGAGAATTAAGGAATCGCAACATCATGGTTTGTAAAAGTGATCACGCGTGAGGATGAGTGTGTGTGTCTAGCGGGAATCCTCTCTTCCCCTCTGCCTGCTGGGTTGCTGCCAGTTTGCAAGCTGTTAGCCATGTACAAATGAAATGAAGGAAGCTGGATGGACAACCATAATTTTGAGTCTTCAGGGAATAGATCCTGCCATTGGCCTGCATTCCTCAGGCCAGCTGGGCTGTGCTCCACTTTGGGCCGCAGGTGAGTGCAAATCTGGCTTTAAACCATTGCTCTTCCTCAGCAATGAGGCTGGAAAGTGGTGGCCTGGTCCCCAGCTCAGCAGTTCTCATGTGTCTTTATCTTCTGTTTGCTACATGTGATTCCTAGGCAGTAGTGGGACACAGCCATAGCCCACACTTGTCTCTCCCTTTGGTACGTGTGTTATGCTGGAGAGGAAATGAGGTGGACAATACTGCTGTACAGCTAGTGGATCCACTGATGGCAGAAGGCGTCACTGGAAGAAGACATCTGAGTGTGCTGATTTTGGCTGGAGCTAGGCAGAAGAGGGGCATAATCCTAGACAGAGATCCCAGGAGGTCTCCTTGTCCACCCCTCTGCTTGAAAGCAGGATCACGTATGTCTGAACTGCCCTTGACAGATGGTGTGTGTCTTTTTTTAAAACTTCTAAAGATGGATATTTCACAGTCTCTCTAGGTGGCCTCTCTGGGCACTTAACTACCTCACAACTAGGAAATTTTTCATAAACCTTCTCTCTGCAAATTAAGCAGATTTAAGAAGATAAGCATGACTGTATTGCTGAGACGACAGGCTCAGCTGTCCCAGCGTCCTCTATGTAAAGGTAGCAAAGGCTTCAAAGAAGTGTATAGGAGCAGGAAAAGGATGCAGTGATAATCCTGCCACTGGACCTTCTTAGCCTGAATTTTGAGAACGTTTTCTTGATCCGTCTGCAATGGATTCAAAATGCAGTTAACTGTCATCCATTTAAGAACCATTTATGAAATAAAAAAATGCTTTTCATATGTCTATGATATCTCCTCTTTTCTAGATAAAGAAAACCCAGATTCCCGCCCCTTCCTCCTAGGTCACGTTTTCTAAACCTTATAAAATTTGTGTTGATCTGTCTTTTCAGTTGACCTACAGCTCTTTTCACCATCATTGAGGTGAATGGCCTGTTACTTGTAAATCTCACGTATAGCACCTTGAACTGGCACCATCTTTTCTATTGTTGGTGGGTTTGTGCCCCATCTGGTTTGAAAGGAAAGTACTAGGAAGACAGGAAGAGAAGAAACAAGAAGAGGGCTAACACTCTAGCCCAAGCAACTTTCCTGAACGTGGAGAGGCCCACGGCCTGCCTTCTGCGTGTGATGTTCACGAATGGTGTGCACCAGATATATGGAAGCTGTATAAGGTGTAGAAGCCAGCCCTGGGAGTTCTTCATCAGAGAGGCATGGAAGAACTGGGCTGTCATTATCCTTCAGGCTCCAGGGGTATTGCATTCCTGCCTGCATGGAAATATGGTTTTCAGAGGAGGGATGGAGAATTTGCAGCCCTACTCCAGCTCCTGTATTATTCCCTGCTGGTGCTATAATGAGAGTTGAGGGCTATATGGATTTGTACAGGGTTTGGCTCCGACTCCTAGTGTTGCAGTGGCAACTAACTACTAGATTTCAGTCTTTGGCATTTTCTTCTGACTGGCTCAGTTTGTTGGTTGTTCTGCATCCTCCTTTTAGAAGCTCAGGTCTCTCACCGTATTGCACGGGGAACTGAGGATACATCTGTGCCCTTCGGTGCAACTCCTTACAGTGACATTAGAGTCACTAAGCTCAGATGATGTAAAGCTGCCAGTGCCTCTTGGACCAAGGACAGAAATCTCTTTGCAGTCTTTCATTTGACAGTATAGACAACTTAGGCTGAAAAACAGGATACCCATTTCAGCATGATGCTAACACAAGTACTTGGCTAGCAGGTTATGCTAATGTGACTACCTTGCTTCCAGAGTGCAAACACTGTGCCACGGAAATGACCCAGCTTGTTCAGAAATACCTGACAAACCTTTCTGTGCAGTGTGGTGGGGGTACATCAACAGGCAATTTCCTCAGTGCTGGACACTCTGCAACTGGACGTGGGAATGGCTCTTGTGCCTTTACCTAGTGAGCCACAGCTCTGTTAACCTACTGGATTCTTGGCTAATTTTATGTGCATCTGTGCGACTCAATTAATTAGCTCCTGAGCTGTGATCAGGATGGGCCAGAGAAGACTCTGGAAAGACTGAGCTGATGGAGGATTGCTGCCATTACCTGTGCGATGGAAGATCAGTGTTTGAAAGATGAGCATAAAAGAACTCAGGTTCTTGATGTTTGTGTGGGAAGCACATACACAAGCTGCACAAATCATTACCATCTGTATTATGAACAGACCCCAGAGCACTAACCTGTTCTATTAGTTGCCTATGCTGGAAATACTGTTTATTTTAGCAAAGCTGAGGTACAAATCCTTCTTATGCATAATGCAGGGCATTTTATACATTTGACAGGAAAGCAATTTGAAATGTTTTGAATGGAAACGTTCTCTGCTGAATCGTTTTATTGTGATAAAAAATATCCCCATGAAACAGTGATGTTAAAGGTGCTGGGTCTCTGGAACTCAGGAAAGTTTAGAGTGATCAAACGTACCTTGATTTAACATTTTCTGCATCTCCCTTTTTGGGGTCTGTTAAAGGGAGAAGAGATTACGTTTGGCCTTTTTAAATGGGAATAATATGGTTAGCTCTTGTATAGTGCCTTCTATCTGCGGGCCACAGAATCTTTCACTAACTGTAATTTAGCATGGAAACCTCAATATGAAGAAAGGGAAGATATAAAACTGCTCCTCATATTCATGCTAAATCTGATGCCTTTATAAATGAGGAAGGAGAGAAAGTCAGCTGGAAGTGTTAGAAGGTCTTTTTATCTGCAAAGCATTTCTTTATATCTTCCCTCCCCTTGAGGAATCTGCAGCTTTGAGGAACGGGGGACAGTCAGGTTTCTGTAGGTCAACAAAGTGAATACATCTGGGCTTTTTGTCTCTGTGTCTTTTCCCTTTGAGCAACCTGACTCTCTAAAACTTCGGGGTGCAGTCTGTGTGGCTTCACGCTACACCTTGCCATGCAGGACAGGTTACCAGTATGGGGATCAGTATCGCTTCTGGCATCGCCAGCTCCTGCAGGGATTTCTTAGTGCAAATCTTTGGGAACCAGATTATGTTTTGGAAGTGATTCTTTGATGTCTTCTTATGAGAGCCTGAGGGCTTTAACTGTGTGTTGTTCTCTGTGGAAGATGGGAAGTATTTTTTCTTTTCCCTAGCTCAGACTAATTTCTGCTTTTCCCTTTGTATTGGCAGTAAGAGAAGTGGCCCAGAGAGATCCAGAGGTGCATCTGCAGGCACAGAATCAGGCTCAAGGAGAATGGCAATTATTTTCTTATTCTGATCTTCTGGAGTGATGTTTGAAATCTGGAGTTGATGGTGACAGCATAAGAACTTCAAGACACAAGAATGATTTTCTGTTGATATTTAGTTTTATCTGGTGTTAATTCTTCAGATTTCCAACTAGAGAGTATGAGAAAGATATTTCTTTCTGTTGCAAAACAGCTTTCCTGAAAGTGTTTTAATATAGTTAGATTCAGAAATCAATGGCTTTTTTAGTGCATATACCCACCTCCTGGGAATGGAACTCTGAATTCATAAGCAGATCACAAAAATCCATTTTTGTGACCCTCAGAAAAATAACTGGCACTCTCCATATTGCAAGAGAATAGAGCTGAGCTCAAGTCGCATAGATTGACACTAGTCCATCCTGTCAAGACCTTCCTAGTTCTTTCATAGCTGAGTCTCGAAGAAATCTAGAGAGCTTCAGATCAGAGCCAGGAAGTGAGGGAACACCATGTGGATGGTCAACAGTCCAGCATCATTCTTCATCCTCTATTATTAGAAGTACAGATCTTAGTGGATAGTTTCAGCTTTCCAGCATGGGCATTTCTATGACTCACAGGCAGGACATGGATATCCTTTCATGCAGCTTGGGAAGCTGAGTTCCATGTGAAATATATCTGGAAAACATGAGCTAGAAGGTTTTCCACTGCCAGCCTATGGTGGGGTTTTGGACATGGTGTTCTGAGTGGTGTGTGTCCAAGGTAGTCTGAAGATGATATTAACAGGATAAAAGTGTGAAAGGAAAAATGAAAAGAAAACAAGGAAAAAGTAAGCTGTAAATACAGATCTTACCAAAATAGAAGGAAGGGTTTTGAATGGCTTGGCTTTGAAAGAATTTGGGGGTGAACACAAGGTTTCTGGACTTATACTCTTTAATAAATAATGCTTGACCAAAATTCCCTGGCACTTAAATACTTTATTAAGTAAGGCCTTAGCACATTTTTCCATTAAATAGATAGTGTGTCTTTACAGCTTGTAAAATACATTCCCAATGTACTCTTGGACAAGAATTATTTTGTACCCATAAATCACAGAAGTTTATTTCATACAGTGAAAAATGCTGTTAATTGAACAATGCACTGTACAGGGTTTAGTGGTAGCACCTGCGGAGCATTCCCAGGAGTTAATCTTTCTTGTGTCTTGGTGAGGAATTATTAGTAGTCTGCAATGAGGGTGAAAACATTGTAAAAAAACTTCGCTTTTGGGAACAAAACACAGGATAGGTGTTACCATAGGTACTAGTGGCTGTATGACAAGGTCTCAGTTTTACTGCTAAAACAAGGTTCTCCAAGGAAGCACCGCATGGTTTTAGACATGAGGAGATGATCAGCAGAAAAGTCATTAATGTGGCTGAGAGCTGAAAAAGGGATGTTGGATAAATGGAGCAAAAATTGCCATTTGTACCTGACTTTTCACAATCCTGCATTCATTTGCAGCTGTATTGTGTCATCAAACACCGTGCAATCCATGGGATTTCAGCTGCATGACTCCCATTAACTTTAATCAGAGTCAGGAGAAAAAACTGCTGAGCAAAGCGCTCTGAAAATGTACCCCTCCATTCTTAACAATTATATTACTCAGCTTTGTGTGGTGGGGAATCTTTAGGTGGCAGAGTTGAATGCCCCATCATTTCAATACCTACTCTTTGTGCATAGTGAGATCAGCACTGTTTGCAGCCTGCTCCTTGCTACAGCCGACAACTGATTTCACGACACAAATGACCAAATGGTGGACTTCAGCATATCTCTACATAAACCAGATACAAATCTTTCAGGGAAGTATCAGCTGTGTTCCGTGTATGTGTGTGAGGTTGTACAGGATGGAAAGGCTGTTTAGGAAAATTCAGTGTTGTCATCCTTTAATGAAAATGGTTGCCAGGATACTGTCAAGTTATACAGGATAACTGTGACTGGGGCAGTTCTAGTGTTAAAGAAAGAGATGAACAAGCAACAGCAGTCAGAACCAGTGACGCGTATTTAAGACTGGAGCAGAGACCCAGTTGCAAAGTGATATACCCCCACTGCCATATTTCCGTGAACTATGGCAAGCATGCAAACCCCAGGATGTCCAGCAACAGCCCTGCAGCAGCCAGAGCCTGTGAGATGCTGAAATCCTTGCCCCTCATTAGTGTCACCGACTGAGAGATACGGCTGCTCAGAAACCCAGATAGACAGCAAGCACGTAGAGCTGGCATCTAGCCCTCTCACTGTATATGTGCTTCCTGGCTTTTATGCCTGGGCTCAATTGTTCTGAGTAAATAATCGCTCTCGTTTACAAATCTGCATTCTGAATAATTTCTTCAGCGTTCAAACACGCCCCAACCTTTTACATGACCCTCAAAGTGCAGATAAAACCGCTGAGATTTCCTGTGGGAACTTCAAAAAAACAATAACTACAAACTCCTCTGAAGGACAGATAAAGATGTGGTGAAAGTTTCATTAGCAACAAACTCTAGCCCTTTTAGTTGCACTAGCAGCCATATTTTTTGTTCAGCAGGACAGTTTTTGCACAGATGTCAAGTTTTGCTACTGAGGAATGTGAAAATGAGAACAGAGTTTTCAATGCATTCGGATCAGTAGGCATAATCAGGTCTCAAGACTACCCTTACTTATCCAGATAAACAGTAATTCTTTACAATGATTTCTGACGTGTACCATGTTCCCATTTACTTAGACATGCAGTGCTTATAGGGGGAACCATTGAAAAGCGTTGTCCTGCATTATCTCAGGGATTTTGAAGGAAATGAAGCAAATCTGCTTTACAATATATTGTTCCTGCAAGGAAGGATCTCACAGAATCTAATCTTTCTTTTTTTTTTTTTTTTCCTTTCATTTTTAGTGTAGCCTGCACAATAGAGGCAGCTCTTCAGCATCATTTGTATGATAATAGCATTATTTTGTCCCAAATATGGTGCACATCTCAAGGACCTCCATAGTCACATCAGGGGGATTGTTCAGTCCAGACAAGGGGGAGACAATTGTGAGGGGAACAAGTCCAAACACAGTGAAGTGAATTTCAAATATTACCATTAAATCGTTACATTACCTTTTTCGGCTGCCACTAAAAAGCCTTTTCAGCAAGAGGGACATTTGGCTTCCCATGGAATTTCTGCCAGACCAGAATAAACTGATCTTTTCCAAGAGACTTAGTCTCCTGAACGTCACCTGTCTGCCTAATCCTGGATTGCAATAGACATTTAGGCAGTCAATAAATGCTTAGTCTAAAATCAGAGATTCTTTTCAGTGTGCATGGGTCATTAAAGACAAACTTCTGGGAATTTTGAGGTGAAACAGAAAGACCTTAATGTAGTTTAGGTCCAGAGATGTCTGAGGTGCTGTGCCTGGCTCCTACAGCCATTCCAGAGGTGTCTATGTTTCCCATCTGATAGCCATGACACCCAACGTATCTCGCATGGTCCTAAATACGCACATGAGAGTGAAAACTAGTATTAATGATTTCAAGCATCTATAGGGCTGGGAGGGCTCTAAAGTCTGCAGAATGGATTGCTGTTTTGAGATTTAGGCAGCATTTAGGGAGATTGGTTCCTTTTGGTCTTCCTCTGTGGATTACTCAGGGAACCCAGGGAAACTGGTCTCCTAATTTAGGCACTTCATTGGGATGCCTACAGCTGGCAATGTGAATCCCCAAATACCAGTTAGAACACTGCCTGGGCTTCCACAAGTGAAACTAGAGAGCTGTCTATGACACTGTAACAAGTAATTTTATTTTAACAGAGCAAATTATTTGGCATGGATGCTTTAATCATAGAACTGAACCCATTTTTCCTTTTTTGCAAGCTGTTAGCAAATTGCTCATGAAGTACTTGTGACTGGCTGTGCTTCATTCATGGTCGTCTCAGTGTGATGAGTTTGCTGTGAATATTTGAAGTTCACACCATCATACAGCAAAGCCTCATGAATCAGATGGAATGGAATTTATTTTACACATCTTTATCAATCTGCGAGATGTATATGCTCTAAGCTAGTTGTATAGGCACTAGCCATAGAATGAGTTGGGTGCTGTCCAACCCTAATTCACCTGCTCCTTAAGGAAAAACTTGAAGTAATAAAAATAGGTAGGCTAGGTAATGCTCCGGAGTACTGCTGCATGTTAAGTGGATTAGATTAAATGCATGCAGTTTAATTCTGTCACCCACCCTGGTGATTTTTAGGGCCATTTGGAGTGCCTTAGGGTATATTGCCTTGCCTCTGTATGGGCTAGTCAGACTCATTTCCTGTAGCTCCTGTGTCATAGGTACCTCTTCTAGGGCATCTCAAATGGCCTTAGGTGCTTACCATGTGCTGCAATTGAATCCCTGAACGCGTGCCCCTCATATGTCATGGTCAATGAAACTAGAGACTTCTTTATCTGATCAGCTCTACATGCTTACTCTATGCTGTGCTCAGCACCTTTCCAGACTCTGTTGGCTGTATTCACTTTGCTTCTTGGAGAAAGCCCACCTCATGTGAGAAGACCTGCATCCTGGACATCTACATGTAAGTATCTGAATTCCACTGTTGCATTTTGGGGGAATTAAGTTGTATGAGATGAATGTGACCCAAGGGTTTTGTTTGTAATGAGAAAATAACAAGTCATAAAGTTTACAATTTGAGGGCTGAGATAAAAAATTGTGAGGAAAAAAACCTGACTCACGACAAACTGCAGCATCCTTCTTTTTGGGGGGGAAGATGCAGAGACCCAAAAATAATATGATTTGCTCCATACTGGCATAACTATAATATGTAGTCAACTAAAACCACATGTTCCATACACGGTTGAATCCCCTTGTTTTTAAACGAGGTCAATTTTGATATGAAAAAGCCATTTCAAAATAAAAAATGCAAAAGATTCCTTTTGAAATTGTTGAAATGAAATGTTGTGCCATTTTGAAAGTTTCGTTCCTGGTTTTTTTTTTTTTTTCAAATGAAATGTCAAATAAATGCAAATCCAATTTTCATAGTTTCTATCATGTGAAAACAACATAGTTTAGCAAATCTATTATTCACCTGTATTTTCAGGATAGTTCTGTCTGATGTGTGAGCAGACAACTTGTAAAACTAGCACAGTGTGAATTCAGTTGTAAGAAGAAGATGACAATTCATTCTCTGGGACTCTCATCATTGTAAGGGAATAACTGAAAATTCAGGTCGCACAATATTTGTGATTAAAAAGTTGGCTATGTTAATGATTTTTAGTGAATAGACTATGAACGGAAACTAATTTTTACTTCTAAAGAAATAATTTTGGACTACGTTTTTGCTTGAATTGAAAACAAAAAGAAACGGAACTTCACATAGAAGATAAAGATAAGGTCTAGTCCTACTTTATGTATTTAACATTAGCTTAAAATTTAAGCTGCTTGTTAAATGATCCTTCTGTACCAATTACCTAAGTTTTTATATGGATGCCCTCTGTGTATTTGGGAATGATAAGTGCTTCTGAAAAAACTGTAAAAATTTATGTGGTCCGTCTATACTTGGTCAATTGAGTTGGACGTATTATCCCTGTTGAAGCCTTCACTTTTCCACATTTGCTTGTAGGGACTGAAACACTTAATTTAGGGCATTGGATTGAGGACTGCCTCATCATTAGCCTAATATTTAAAGCTTAAATTAGGGGCCAAGATCAACAAGTTGAATGCTATCCTAATAGCCTAATGACATTGTTTCCAGCCAGCTAGTGAGAGTTAGGGGTAGAAAAGCTACAGGTACCTACAGGAGGAAGAGAAACTGAAACAAAAAGTTTCTGTTGATGTGCACACTGCTTTCTTAACTGTGGCCTAAAATTTCCGCAGGCAGTGACCTGTGCAGGAATTGGGTTCGTATTTTGGCAGTGCTGTCTTAAATCATGACGCCATAAGGCTCAGCTTCTGGGCCTTTCCATCAAAAGCAGCCCTGCAGCCAAATAGATCAGACTTTCTGGGCAATGGCTCTGCAAGTCTGGAGAGTCAGATGGAGCGAATCCACACTTCCTGCTCGGGGAGCTGGTCTCACTGCATGTACAGAGTGTCTCTGCTGCACAGCCTCACAGTACCCATGGCCTCCAGCATCCTTAAGACACCAAGGATTTCTGGAGTGAGTTTCATATATGACTTTGGACAAGTCACGCTTTTGTTTCCTCATCTGTAGGCTGGGGATTATATCGCTGCGATGAATGGAGGCTAAAATCACTGATGTTTGTAATTTGTGTTGATATTCTCCGAGGGGAGGCAGGCACAATAGAAGTGCAAATAAATTGTTGTGACTGTTTAGTATTTCAGTAAATGGAAAAGCTCTTCAAAGTGGAGTTCAGAGCAAGTACAATAGAGTGGAAAATTACTTGTGCAGAGCTAAGAAAGACGACGGAAAGACGTGAGGAAGCAATTTCATTGCAGTCATTCTAGTAATCAATGAGATGTGTACATTTATTTGCCAGTGTGGATTATAATATTAGCAATGAGTCTCTCAAGAAGAACAATATTGGATTTGGGCAGGCAAGGCAGATTTGAAACGTCAGAAAAGCGTAGGCCCATGCTTCATCACAGAAGTACAAACTGGTTTCCGCTTCCCCCTTCATGTACATTTATAGTGGGAAAGAGGAGCTACACATTTCTCTGGGGAGGGAAAACTGAGCAGATTCATGGCTTTAAAATGGACCCACGCTTTCCTCACGAGTCGGCCTACAGCGGGACCAGGCATGTGACAGCTTGGAGCACCAGGTGGTGGTTGGAGCACCGGGTGGGCATGCTGAGCTGAGACCTCCTCTGTGAGTGTGGGTGGAGGGCACAGGGATCAGGGAGCTTGTCATGACTGTCTCAGGTCTGCTCATCTCAGGGGGGTAAACATGGGCTTTGTAGACACTGGAGGGGTGGGCAGAGCTCTTGAGTGGGAAGGAGGAGGCAGCTTTTGCTTGGGCCTTGACATTGGAAGTCATTGCCACTTGGTGAGGACAGGCTGGTCTAGTGACAATGCAGGAAGCAGGTCCTGAGAGTGAATTATGAGAACCAATTTCTTGTGGGCAGGTTATTTGCATTTGTTGTCATTGTTATTCCTCTCCTTAAAACAGGGTCAGTGTGTACAATTTCCTCTCAGGGATGAGCAGTGTATTTGTTTTTAAGTGCATTTTAAATATGAAGGCCTCCATGTACATGCAGTTTGTTGCAACTCTGGAAATGGCCATTTGGCAGCTTATGGGAAATCAATTATTTTTCAGTCTGGCTTTTAGACAAATGGTTATCCCCACATCAACATTGTCACCATAAGGCTCTGCACTGTTGATCACATCAGCAAACATGTCAGGACAGAATTAATGTCTGTCATTTCTATGGGCATGTTCCCTCAAACTCAGCACTGACACGTACAATGAATTGAAGTCCTTGTCATGTTCCTACTTATGCTATGTTATTTCTGTCCCTGAGGAAGTCTCCTAAATTCCCAGATTGTAATTCTCACACTTCTAATAAGCAGTTAATCTCCTTAGAGGGAGAGATGGCATTGAACCGGCCTCCAGACATAGACTATCCTCTGTTCTGGGATGTGGATAGGAGTGTATGTGAACATGAACTTAGAGCTTGCAGCTGGGTCTATATAACCAGAAACTTCCCTCCCTCAGTTCAAATGCTTCTGAACTTTGGTCTGCTAGGAGTATTGGTTAGAAGCAATGACTGAAAGCTCAATTCTTTCCTGTATAAACCACATTCATATAGGACAATATTCATAACTGGGGTAGGTTATATCAGTTCTAGTACAGTGGGATGATGATTGTACACAGCAGGTCACAATATACACTAATTTTTAATACCTATGTATTGGACAAATCATAGGAGAGAGAAACCTTGGGAAGAGAAATGATATGAAGAGGTAAAGAAGGGGAAGGAAAAAGTGAATCCTAAAAAAGGCTCATACCTGAAAGCTGTATGAAATGGGAGAGAAGGTTAGCTGTGCTGAAGAATGAGGACAGAAATAATCTGAGCTGTGATGATACAATATTACTTTATTTAAATAATCTGTTTAATTCCTTTTACTTTGTGGAACCTTTTTCTTGGAAACTGGGGTCCTTTTGACACTGAAGGAGTGTTAGCCCTCCTTAAAAAGCTAACCCTGCTACAAAAGGGAGTGCTAAGAAAAATTGAAAACAGCCTCTTAACAATGGATGCTTCAGTTATACTGCGCAAGTCTTGGAAAAGCATGTCTCAGGACTTCCAGAGGGCTGCTGCATAGAGCTGAAAAGCGATTAAGGCTGGCAAATCACTGTATAGATTTGCACTGCCAGTCTTGAGACTGCCTCAGTAATAGTGTGACTTACTCAATTCAATATAGCCTTGAAAAGGGACCTCTTGAGCTCAGAAATGCTGTTTTGTAGACCACTCATTTGCCTCGAGGGGATTGTCACAACATTTCCATGGCAATTGTTCTTGTAAGCTGAGAAACATTCAGGAGGCTGCCATAATATAGGCAATGGATAGTATGTACTGACTTGTGTGTATATATGTGTATGAGAGAGAAAGACTGTCTAATGGAAGATCTATGTGACCTACTAATGGATCTGAACAAGCTGAGGTGTTTCTCACAGTGCTGTAAAGGTCTGGTTTTAGACCAATTTCTGAGCTTCAAGTGGATACATTTGCAGAAATCAGGATTGTTTTGTGAATTACTTTGTCAGCAGAAAAAGAGGTCTAAATGCATGAGATAATGTATTCATAATGCATAATTTGACTATTTTAGAAGCAATTACGCTTTTGAAACCATCAGCATAAGCTTAATGCAGACAAAACGGAGCTCTTAGTACCACCCGCCCCCCCCCACCCCTGCCCCCGCCGCCCTGAAGCCCTCTTCCTTTCCTCTGCCACTAGGCATCACATAACCTTTTTTTTCTCACTTGAATCCTTTCTCCAAATACCAATATACAGGTCATGTCAAAAATCTTTCTGTTTCTTCCTATACCATATCAATGATGTGGTCCTTTCCCCTCCATATTTCTCATCTAGGCCCTTATTACCTCTCGTTTCACAAACTGTCACTGTGTTCAGCCACCTCAGGAAGATTTCTGAAAATTTAGTATAAAATAGGTGCTGGGTTGAAATTTGGGGCCAAATTTTTGGAAAAACCTTAGCCGCGGTTCCGGTCTGCAGCTGTGCGGATCAAATAGCACCCTTACTGCAATGTTGCAGGATTTGTCTTCTGCCCACCAACTGCTCTTAACTGGAATGACCAACACATTGTGGCTGCAGAGAGATGAGGCAACATGGACGTTGCTATGCCCTGAACGAGCTAACAAGGTGCTTGGGGCAGACTCTTGCAGCAGTACAAATGGAGTTTTGTCTAGTTTGTGGCTGTGGCTTAGCTAAAAAGGCAGGGAAAAGAATGAGGTCTTATCTGGTGATGTTATCTGTTTCTACATTGCCCTGTGTGCACAAATTACTCACCACCTGATTGATGCTATTGCCATGTGCAAAGGCTATTGACATCCCACTACGGTTTGTGGCAGATCACCTGCCTTTTCTTTTGATCCGATGACCCGTTGTATGTTTGGCAGGAAACAAATAGCTGGGGTGTTTGGTCATCTTTGAGAAACTTCTCTGCTGTTCTTTTCTTAGCTCTATGTTTGGTGCTTCTTTCTGCTTCACCACGCACAAATGTTACTTACAATGGGTCACCCGGCCAACTTCACCATGTCTTAACTGTGAAAGTGGATGAAAAACCTCCAATTCTATCAATATTTTTTCCTTTCTGGTGATAGATGGTGTTGAGAAGAGAACACTGAGGAGAGAAATAAGTAAGCAAAGGGCTGTGTCAGCTGGGCAAAGAATGAGCTGTTTTACATGTCTGTGTGACATAGGACAAGGAGTGACAAGCTTAAATTACAGCAAAAGGGTAGTGTGATCAAGATTTGGAAAGGTTTTCTAACTGGAAGCATAGAAGAGACTGACTGGGCATCTTAAATTGTCTTGAAGGTTTTTAAAGCTGGACAAACATACGAAGAATAACATAAACATGGTTGCTTCATGCTGTGGTGCTGGGATTAGCCTGAACAGCCTCTTGTGATGTCAGAGGTCCTGTTCAGGTCCTGTTTGTGAGACACCACCTGTCTGGAAGCACAGCAGTAAGTTTTTCCTATTCTGATTTACAGCCATGACTTCAAATTCTGGAATGAGACTTGATACTGATCTCCAGCTTCACTCCTGAATTTTGCTTGTGGCCACTTATTGTCTTGTTAGCTACGTTCATGAGGCATCTTGCTTTGTTTTTTTATCAGTTCATACCTCTTGAGCATCTAAACAGTAGCAGCCTGAGTAGTTACGATGCTTTTTGCAATGACCTACCTTGGTTTTCTGTATTTCTAACCTTGGATCTCTCCCAATTAGCTTTAGATATGGTTTCCCAAGGCTTTGGAGAATATTTCAGAATTGACCCAAGCAATCAGATGTGTAACCTAGAGCTCAGATTTTTAACAGCACATTGACAGTTGAAAGGTATTTCATTTCTCCTTGATGACTGCAAAGAAAATTCTTCAGAAAAGGAGTGCTGAGGTATTTGTAAAACTCTCTAGGGAAGCTGTGTGTTCCTGTTATTTAACCAGATGCTGGCAGATGACCTGTTGTCCTGGATCAGAGGGCAGTATAGTATTTCTGCTTCCTCTGCTGACATTTGCAGAAGCTCATCAAAGGCAGTTCATTTTCACATCTGCTTTCTCTGCTGAGAACAAAAACTTCTCATATCTAATCTCTCAGTTCAACCAGTCTGGATTTACATGGTGTTTCAGGGTGTATTGACTCTTCACTGTGACATCCAAATCACCTTCTGAGTCAACAGCTGATTTATTTTCTTTTAGTGGCTCAGACAAGAGTCCTCTTGGTTGAATGCTGAACCTTGCTGTAACATACGGAGTATTTTCCGTTAAAATGTCTTTTGATCTTTCTGACTGAAAGATGCAGCTGACAATCCTGATGTTTCTCAATAGTTTTCCTGAGATCTGTTGTCTTGTTCTTTTTATATTCTTTGTGGGGACTACAGTCACTGTGACCCCAGAAAGAGCAATTTCATATGCTTTCTGTATTCCTCTGCAGCTTTGAAACCTGTGTGCATCTTTTTTTGTGTATGTACATGTCTGTTTATGTATGCATATGTATATTTATTTCCAACTGGAATCAAGACAGTATAAGAAATGAAAATCTTGTATGACAAGCCCTCAATTGCCAGTAATGAACACAGAATACAATATCAAATTAAAAACCCGTGTGCTAGAAGATAGCATTAGGAACACTTTGACATTTATTGAACAACAGATGGTGATTAAAAGCATAAAACCTTGATTGTCTTGCTAAAAGCCAAACCTCATAGTTCTGTCTAAGGAATGTCTAACATGTCACATAAAACACTCAAGGCATCAATGAAATCATAGGAAGATCAATCTCAGAAGAGTTCTTATATATATTCTTACCAGAAGTGCAGTTAAAATCTCCCCTTTAAAAGTATCACATTTTTAGCTTGACAGTTTTCTGGAAATGAATCTTTTCCTCCAGAATAAAATTGCAGATAGTAAACACTTAACACAGAGAGCATGCGTGTAAAACTAGTTTTATTAAATCAGGGAGGAACTGAACACTTGTTTCCCTTCTACTTTGTTCTTTGAATGTTGCCCAGCTTTCAGTGAGTTGTATAAGGACACAGTGTACAGCCCTGTCCTTCAGAACAGGAGTGAATGTGGGGGCAAAGAGACACTCCAAAATTCCTTGGTAGTCTGTCCTGATCTCTTTCTTTTGCACCATGCAATTAGATGCTGCTCTCCATGGGGTGCCTGTGAGCCACCTAATAGAAATGTTCTCTCTGATTGGTAGCTTTGTGTCACAGATCCCTAAAAGTCTGTATCCTGCCTGTAAATGAATTTATGAAAGATGAGTAAGAGAAGCAGCCTATTGTCAGCAGATTTATTTTCACTTTCTTGTGGAAAGGGGGTGGATGGACATCGTACGAGTCAGTGGTCTCAGTCAGGTCATCCCATTTTTATCTCCAACCAGCGCATCTTGCCAGGCTGACTGCACTCAGAGATTGTCTGCTCTGAGTGCACCGTCTGGCTGAGTCTGTTGGTGGACACAGGTTGAGATATGCTGCATTTATATTTATAGGATCAGTTATGAACAGTTTCGCTTCATGTCTTTCCCTTTGTGCTAAACAATTTATCACATCTTTATGTGTAATCACAGTGGTGCCCTTAGGAGTGACGTACTGATAATTAGCAATAACTGATAGACATGTTCAGCTTAATTGTTTCATTTTTCTGACTACAGATCCTTCTGTCCATGCATAGTTGTTCTGTCATCCATTGCTGTATGAGTTTTGTTTTATTCTCTATCTAAAGCCACTATGCACGCCTCAGACTCATTTGCTGTCAGGTCTTTCTTTGCTCAGACCATTCTTCTCTCTGCACTGACCACGCTTCTTTTTCTCCTTCAGCATTTTCACCTTTCATTTCCCTCCTGTCTTGGCTTTGCTTCTGTCTTCTCTATGTTTCACTGACTGCGCATAATGAATTTTCAGTCTTCATTCATAGGTATTTGCTCTGCCAAGCCTGTTTCACAGATTAAATTTGCTGTGTCTAGGTACAATAGCCAACAGCATGGTCCTAGAGACTTGATGATACAAAATATTTCCTGCTAGAAATATCCTCTAAAGCTCTTTGAAAGTCAATGACTATAAAACTCAAAGTACAGAGGCAGGCAGTAGGGTTTTAGAGAGGATGGAGATTCCCATGTCTGGAGACAGGGAGGAAGAAGTATGTGCAGTAGGTAGTTCATCCTATCTTGGGATAGGCATCGTGGTAAGATGGTTGCATCTCGCTCCGAGGCAATTATACCTTTCTACTAACTATCAAGGTTGACTAAGTGACTGTCTTAAAGTAGACCTTTACCTAATGGGAAATTGAGAATTGACATGAACTGGAGCATGAGACATCTGATTTTTAACTTCTGTGTGCCAGCATCAATGTGTTTCATCAAAGTATTTACTTTTATGGTTAACATTATTCAGATTTTGATTTTTTGGCCGGAAGATTGGGGCTTTTTTTTTTTTCATATCATTGCAGGCATTTTAAGTCAAGACCTAATTGCAAATGAGAATGTAACTCTGAGAATAAGAAAGGTCAATATAAATATGTGGTAGTTTACCACCAGAAGAAAACTCTAATTAAAAATCTGAATGAGGAGTTAGAAAGTTAAATTACAGGTATTTGACCTTGATCTGAATGGTGTGAAAGATGTCAGAAAGCCATTACTTCTAGTTAAGGAAATTGCAATGAGTATCTACTTATTAGTGATACAGAAAGCAAGAGACAAACAGTGAAATTTAGAAGGGGAATATCAAGGACTATAATGAGAGAAAGAGGAGCTGGAACTGTTGGTGAAAGGAACAACTGAAGAGTCTGGACACTGAGTACTAGAGCTCTGGATCTGCTTCAGATGGCACAGGATGCCTAGTGAAAGCTATCAAAGGAAGACAGAGAAGAATACACAGAGAAAGATGAGGATGATGCTTGCAGTGCTCCATGGGAACCTCAGGACTCTGACTTTGGAGGTGTTCAAATCTCAAGCAGAAAAAGCCCTGAGCAACCTGAGCTAAGCTGACCCTGCTTTTAGCAGTGTGTCAGGTGAGATGATTACAGGAGTGCCTTCCAGCCTCAGCTGCTCTATCATTTTGTGCCTCTTTTTCAAACTTCAATCACTGAAACATGGAATTTCTCTTTAGTTTGTACATCATTAAATGGCATAATTTCTTTTCATTGCTATTAAGTGCACAAACGCCTTCAGCTGTTACCTTGTAAAATTTCAAACTGAAGACGTGGACTAAGGAATTCCTCTTCTTTACCACAGGGTTAACATTATTGCATCAGTAGAAAACAGTAAAAGAAAGAAGAGAGAAAAAAAAAAGGAAAACATTTTATTTTGCTGATGCTTGCAATTGGTAATGACAATATCAGCAGTAAGAACCTATTAAGCTACTTCAAATTAGTATCTGATCTGCTTTAAAAAGACACTCATTATCAGTTAATTCATTAAGGATATTTGTTGAGGTTTAAGACATATGAAACAAAAATACCTCATTTGCAAGTAATTAATACAGAATTACTTAAGCAATACAGCTTCACAAATGAAATACTTATATTTGAATTCCTTTTAATCCACTTGAAAGAACTACTTAGACCTTTAATCATCAGATAAATTAGATATGTTTTGTTAATTACCTATCAATCAATATTCCAGTTCATCATCTACATTGCTCAAGAGAAGGGCACACAGTTGAGACAGGAGGATTTTTCATTAAACATTCTTCCTTATTTATTTTCTTTGTGCAGCTGGCATTGAGGGTATTAACCAATTCAATTGTTCAATAATTCAAGGGAGAATTACTGTGTTTATTTATTTATTTTTTGCTGTGTTGTAAGTAAAGCTCCCAGGAGATTTGGTCATGTATTCATATGCCACCAAAACCTACTCTAAGTTAAATAGTTTCCTTTTTTTTTTTCTTTTTCCCCACCAAGAGTAAGTGTAGTTTTATTTAAAAATATGATCACAAAGACACCATTGCATTTAATCTCTGATTTCAAGCCTGAATTGACTGGACTGTGCTGGTAGTTATGTGAATCTATTGATTTTGTAGAGCCAGATAGCTCCTTGTCCAAGGAAACCAGACTCTTGTGTTTAAGCAGTCCCCAGGTTGTGTAAAATGGAAATGGTCAGCACCTGCAAAGGTAATTTTTTATCTTTCTTTAGTCTTCTGTCATATATTAGAGGAAGACTGGGAAGAAGAGATTCTGCAAGAAGAAGGTTACACCCCAAGGAGAAATTGCGTGGGCTGTGCTTTAAGATCCAGCACTCAGTAGAAATCCTGCTGTTTCCCTGCTGAGGATCAAAACTGGATATTCAGGTAAAAGGTGGGCTAGACTGTTTCTTTAAAAGTTATTCCAAATGATTCACACCTATGTTGAAAATTCTACTAGTCTAAAGCCAGGGACAAAAACTGTGTTAATGTCTGATTTGAAAAACTCTGACAAAACAGTGTTATTAATGAAATGCTGACACAACTTTATCTATAGCCCTTCTAGCGGAGTGGTTATAATATGAAAAAGCAAGGTTCAATAAAATGCAAGGCAGAAGTAGAAAATTATATTAGATGTGACATACTAGCCATAAGGCCTTTTCTAAACTACACTGGAAAAAATTAGGACAAGGGTATGGTAGTATATTTTTCCCCAAAGCGTGAGAAAGGCCTAGCCTCCAGAGCATTCCCTCTGAACTTGTATTCTATTTCTAGCATGCGTTTTATTAACTTTTATTTTTATTTTGCAGGCTAGACACACAACACCAACCTTAATGTCAAATTAGATAATGAAAAGCAATATTCATCTTAAGAAAAATCATTCAAATAACTGTCATGTTGCATTATACTTTTTGCTGCTAGCAAAAGCCTTAATTAAGTCTGCAGAATGGTTTCTTTTCTCATCTTCTGATTTCAGATGCTCTGAACTTCCTAAGCAATTTTTTCTGTTAGAGTTGCTTCTTTATGTTCTTATAGAAGTCATCATATGTATAGAATAGAGCAACATCTAAAAAAAAAAAAAATTATAAGAGGGGAGAATTTCACACAGAGTGGTGCCATTTATCAAGTTGTAGGAAAAATGTGAAAGCTAGAACTTTAACTGTTGTCAGATTTCATCTGGGATGATGAACACAAGTTCATCCAAGTTGCTGTTGATGTATAGTGATTAACAAATCAGAACAGCAAATGACATATTAATATGATAACCTGGAAATATGCTGCGGAACAGATCCTGTCCTCCTCATGCTGCAGTGAGGTTACCCAAACTGGGAGTCATCTCTGGCTGGTGCAGAACAAAGCCCACCCCAAAATTAATTTTCCTAAAGGAAAGAGCATTGGTGGATCATTGCTGCTTTGAGCAATCTCTGAATGAAACAGTAAATCGAAACAGGGAATTTAATTATGCCAGCGGCTGAAATTGTAAGAACAGGGACCAGAAAGTGCAAGGAAAATTGAGCTGCACTTGGGTGCTGAATCAAGCAGAGCACAGCCAGAACTGGAGGAATGGGCCTAATGAATGCATGCCTAATTAATTGCAATTAATACCACCAAAGGAATCATTGGTGTGATAGGCATTATCTACTATAAGTGTATTATTGGAATTAGTGAGTTGGATATATTTCTACTGTTTATGAGCCTCCAACAATTCTCTTTACCCTGAATAGCAGATTCTTCCCCAGTTGCTGTGCTTTGATTTGTATCATGAAGTGGTTTCAGCATTCATGAACCAGAGTCTTTTGGGTTGAAACTAGACTGGAGGCAAGGGCTGAGGAGGTCACCTACTGCGCTCAAGCTGCAGATGGACATTCAGTCCACTGAACCAGACTAAAACTATTATGAAGTGAAATACTCAGAAATCTCTGTATTGGGGTGCTAGAACCTCTGCACCAACTCCTGAGGTCTGTAGATCCACTTGTAGTGGTCCAAACTACTTGCTAAAGCAGTTGGAGAAATCCTCAGGCCCCAAACAAAACTCAGGCCCCAACACAAACTTTGGCCATGAGGGAACCACGGTCTCCTCTGTCTGGCATTTACATAATGTAGGTGCAAAATGTTTCCAGATCAGAATATTCCACTGTCACATGTCCCTATTTAGACAATGTCCCATAGAAATGAGAGTGATTACAAAAGGTGGCAAGTCATGGTAAGCCAAGTTCCAATTTTTTCACTGAGTCTCCAGGTTGAGTTTTCCCTGATTTTGTTAACTCCTGAATTCAGTCAGGTCTATTCCTCATTGCACCAGTGAAACCAAGAGAAGTATTGTCTGTTAAGGCTTGACTGTGAAGCCAAACATTGCATATATTTCCAGGCTATTTTGAGAGTATGATATTCTAAGATGGTCTTTAATATTGGCTTAAATTCCCCTTCCGCAAAATTGAAACAGTAGAATTACATTTCCCTCGTACTTTGCCCTCTCTACCTCAGCGGTAAAGTGCTCTGTAATGTAAGAACATAAAATTATCAGGCCAGTCTTTCCTTTTGTTATCATGTGCACCAGGGAAATAGTGTCCTCCTGGGACTACATCGAGACTTTGATGGGATGCCTGACTACCTTAGTACATCAAGAGGAAAACTTTCCATAGAAAATGAAAAGGTGGTCAAATGGAGAAGGAAAGAAGAAAAGTCAAACAAATAAACAAAATATTTTTAAGAATTCTTCACGATGTCTTTTGAATTTGGGTGCTATAAAAATTTGCCTACATTTTGACCAGCAGCAGAGCAGGCAGGAGGAAGAGAGGGTCAGGACGTGCCAAGCTGTAACAGAAGTATACATCCCGAATGTACTCATGCTTGCCGCATCCAATAAATGGTTTGGTCGTAAAGACCTGCAGCTAATGTTGTCTAGTTCTTCAGATTTATGACCTGTTTGCATGGCAAGAATAAGCCAGATTTAAACTGGTTTGAGACACAGAGGCATGTTTGCAAATTCCTCCCTCTTTCCTTCCTTCCTTCCCCTGCTAAATCAAAACCAAAATGATTCCCTTTACATGGATATGTTATAGCTTTCTCTGCCAACTTAAACAGCAATAAAAGGCTCAGTCACTTCCCACTACATACACGTAATAAGTGACTAGGACATGTCCACATTTTACAGTGCTGTTTAAAACATTGTTTCTGGAATGTAGGCACTGATTTCAAACTTGGAAATGAGTAAGTAAGGAAAAGCTTATGAGAAAGATTTATACAGCGAATTGAAAGAAAAAACTTGGTTAAGCAGGTTCTTGGGTTTTTTTTTTTTGCTTTGTTTTGTTTTCATTTTTAGTTTACTTTGTTTATATTGTCCTGGAAAATCCATCAGATTAAAATACCTCAGAAAATCCCCAGGAACCAGGCTGAAAGTGAACAAGAATTTAATCTTTCTTTATCACTGTCAACTGAAATTCTTTCCTCCTGATAAATATAAGTAGATGCTGTTTCTGCTCCTTTATTGATGCTGGTGATCTCAATCCAATAGTGCAGAAGAAAGCAGAAGATTAAGATGTATAGTAAAGCAGGATTGCAAGATTATTGCAATAAAATGGAAAAAACTGTCAGTCATGTATTGCCTTAAGATGAAATTTTACAATGTTTTTGTGGTTAGGAAAGGTTAAAACTCTTACAAGAATATCTTTCTTACTGAAAGACTTCCCCAGGAGAAGACCTTGTTGTAGTCATTGCATTCCTTAGTGACCTGACTATAAATGTGGTAGTATCAAATGCATGAAAATAAACTGACTTGCTTAAGGAGCTTCAACTGCTGAAATTATGCTTGCTGTCAGTTGCATAAAAGAGGAAACTAGAATCTAGCTAAAAATCAGAGTCCATAGTGTTTTCTGGGCTAATACTGGCATTTCAGTAATATTAAATTGACTAGATGGCAGGAGTTACTGAAGAAGTAGGTCCATGTGTTAGCCAAGGAAGCCAGCTGGGGGTGAGATGAAGAGTAATTTCAGCCAGTATTGCAAGGAGAAGCAACTTAAATGTGACCAAGGCTATTTGGACTAACCATAATTGCTCCTGAGATTTTAGCAAGGACCCAAAATTGTCTGGAACTTGGAAATTTCAGTTTTAAAATGGTAAAGATAAAAGCAGCATACAAAAAGTCTGGGGTCATGCTAGCATGCATGATCGTGGTCGCAGAGGATTTGGTGCAGGGGAAATCTGTTATCTGATGAAGGTGTGAAGTTGCCTTTACAGAGGCAGAGGGTGTGAGAAAGTGCTGCGTGCACAGGTAAATCTTATCACCACAGAAGAATATAAGTAGAGCCCTTTCCCACCACAGGATTCTAACACTGAAGCCTTACAACAGTATCAGGCATGTCCATGTTTTTTTCACACACCCTCTGCTTGGATGATTTGTATTGTGAAAAAGACGGGGCAGAGTATCACTCCCATTCTAGCATCCTTTGACCCTGAGCTGAACATATTTCAGCCTGAGGGGATATTGGTGAATGACCTTTTTGAATGTGTTTTAATCTAAATCATTAGGCACGTAGGTAGTGAGAGGAAGAAGTCCTGACAACATTGCGTGGCATATGTCTTAACGTTTCTTAACTACAGAGAAAGAAGTGACCAAAGAAACTGTTGGTCTAAGGGCCCAGTATGTCAAAGCATTTCCAAAATGCTTGCACTCCCTATTTACACCCCTCTATTTGCATGTGAAAGACCTGTATTTGCAGATGTCAAGATTTCACTAAGGGTCAGACTGAGCTGAAACCCTGAGATTCAAACATTTCAGAAGGCCTGAGAAGACTTGTTTTCACGGCTCTGGTTTATGTCATTGTTGGAGATAAGAAAGTGAGATGATTCAGTGCAGAAATAAATCCCTCCAGGGTTGGTGTGTGCTTTGGTTTTGGCCACTTCTGTCAGATGGCATTGTCTGGTTGTCTTACTTGGCTGGTAAAGCTTCGTACTTAAACATTTTGCTCTTATTTGAAACAGAGCTTGCTTTACTCTTGATCAAGATACTTCAGTTTGCTAGAGAGCTGTTCTACAGATCTGCTCTGGGGCAATTTTCAACATGAGCAGCCATGTCCAGGAATGGGATGGCAGCCAAAAAATCATGCTAGGAAAGCAAGGGGAAGCATGAGAAGGATGTTCTTGGTGTCACACTGGCTACTGCATTTCTGAACTTGGCTTATCCTGGCTCACCCAAGCAGGGCAAATTGCTCCTTAGCAACTGGGGATGCCATGACTGGTGAAACTCCATGTTCTCATCAGTGAGTAGCCATGATCCTACCGCCTGCACAGCCATCCCTACTACCAACCCTCCACCGTGCCTGCTCCTTTGCATCCTCAGCAACCGGCTGTGGCAAGGTGGAGTGTCAAAGCTACTGCGAAACTGCATTTCCTTATTCAATAGTGAGACTGCAAGAATTTGTCCTCATTCCTGGGACACTAAAATTTGATTTTGCCTATGCTGCTGATCTTCCCCCGAGGACCGTTCTTACAGAGCTCAGAATGAGACTGTTATTACATTACCATTCAGAGCGGGCTTGTCAATGTAATTATTTCCTATTAGAAATGCCTGCATCTTTGCAGTTTCAGCATATTGAATGTGAATTACACAAAACTATAGGTCAAGATCTTAGCTGATGTAACCCTCATAACTTAGCCAAAAGCATTTGTAGTAGATATGGATCTGACTATATGTAAGTACATATCGGTATAAGTAGAGCCAACACAAAAATGTTATGGAATACATGACATTAGTAGGAAAAATCCTGCTTTATATTCAGTTTGGTGGTTCTACGATAGAGATTACACACAGAGAACAAGTTTGATTTTTCACATAAAGAATGGAAATTGGTCAGTTTTACCTTTAGGTTGAATTAAATCTTGAATTACATACCAATAAGTCTTCAAATAAAACACTGCAACTACCTATCTATTCCATTTTCTGTTGAGAGACTTTGTGTCAGGGAGTACGTATGCGGAATGGGAAGGAAAATAATGACCAGATTTAAACAAAACTAAAAGGCATTTTCTCAGCTGCAGGTTAGACAAAAGTGATTCCATAAATGCAGAATTTTGTAAAAAGTCCTTGACAATGCCTGGAATGACATAACATACAGCATAACATAATAATGAAAAGAGAAAATGAAAAAAAACAACCCCTGCTTTAAACTTAGTTGATTCAATGCATGTACATTTATCATTTTGGTATTGTTTCTGTTCCACACAAAGTGTATTTTAAAAATGACTTAGATGTTTAACTGCATTGAGACCATGCATTATACTCTTTGTCCTTTACCAAAGAGAGCATACCTGCCAGGAGCACATAATTTAATAAAGAAAATATCATTATAACTAGATATCAGTGACACTATAATCAGGAAGCACAGGCAAGGGGTCAGCCAGCCAGATTGTTTCTACTGGGTATTTGAGAACTTTGGGCTGCTGTTATTTTCAGCTACACTGTAATTTTATTTTATTGTGGAGAATAAATCAAAGTTTTAAAGGGAGGCTATATTTTTTTTCCTGTATCTAAAAGCTGCAGATGTTGGCACGAGAATTGCTTGTGGCCAAAACTAGCTGTAAGTGTACTTAGTCTGAGAGAAAACAATCAGGTTAATAGCTCAGAGGTTGAAAAAACACCCTTGTGACAATTATGTTCCGTTTAGCATCAGCGCAGATTCTTCTATGCCGTCCTGTCCTCGCTCCTTCATTCTTCTTTATATTATTTTTCCTGTTATTGTGTCCTTCAGGGAATGGCCTTTATAGGCTGTTCAGTCTCTGAATGGGTTCAATCCTTCACTTCCGCGGAGACAGCTGAGAAGGGGTGTCACTTGTGAAGGCAGTTTTGTGAGAAGACAACTCCCTATTAAGACCCATGCTCAGACAACCAGTCTGCTCCGTGCAGGCCTCTGAGCAGCTATCAGAAGCTAATTGTAATGCTTATTAAAGACAGCTTAGCAGAGATGTGAAAAAGGCAGGCAGAGCTTTGCTATTATCTACACCAGCTCTCAGCCCTCTTGCTCAGCAGCTCTGCTCTCTGGGTCTATTCAGGGATAGAGATGTCGTTTTTCTAAAAGGAAGAAAGAACCCAAACCAATATAACCTGGTGTTTCTGAAAAACCATCCCTGCTTGGAAAGGCTGACGGAGGCTCTTTAGCTTGCCTTTGCATAATTTTCCAGTTTTTTGATGGAAAGCTGTTTGCAGGACCACTAAGCAGATTGTACCTTCTTCACAGTCAGCAAGTGAGCATGACATAGGGGTTTCTGAGGAAAACTGAGATGCACAGATGTGCCTAAGATCCTTTATTAGTGGTGGTAATATAGAAAACAGAAACCCAGAAAAGTAAAGCTTGACTCAAATATCCCAGTTTAAGCTTTTCAATGTCATCTCTTATCATTTGCAATGTCTCCTTCCCACCTCCTCCTACCTCCTTCAGTTTTTCCCATAAAAACTAAGACAGTATGGTATGGAAATCAGGGACACAACGCATGTCAACTCAGCATGCCATCTCCTTAAACTCCCTGTCAGAGTAAAAATACAGTTCGAGGCTTTGCATCCTGTTATTCCTCATGCAAACTGCCACTGCAGACAAGCACTTTGCCTGTGGTAAATGCTCTTGTTCAGAGCAGATGTTTCCCTCAATTAGCATTTATTCAACTATTTAGCAAGTACATTCTATTAAAATATTTTAATTTATGCAGAAATTATGTTATTAAATTTACAAATTCTTTTTATAAGACACATCCTATAGTTTCAAGCTAATAATTTTCTGTCAGTAACAGTTATCATGGGCCAGGGAGTATTCCTCTAAAAAGAAATCTTTGCATTATTCTTTCCAAGAGTGCAGCATTTGCTTCTTTCATCTATTCCTCATAGCATGATGATTGCATTTTTTATATCCTCCACATAAAGATCCTTAATGCTTAAGACACTTGACAGGTTTCTGAAAACACGGAGATACAGACTTTAGTTTTGAAAGTTCTGCACATATGTAGTAACTCTTTTGTTCTTATTCTATTAACTTTCCTTCTTCCAAAACCATGGATAGAAAAGACAGTCTTTTTCTACTTATTTTTCCATCTGTTCAGATCATTTTCACACACTTTGCCAATGCAATTCTGCCCTGATGTTACTTTGCCCCTGAATATTGACTTAAATGGACAGTGACTGGGGGGGAGTGAGTGAGAGGTTGTGTGGCGTTTAGTTACTGGCTGGGGTTAAACCACGACAAAAGGCTAATACAGTTTTGTCCTGGGAGGCTGAATAGCTCGTGCAGTTGATAATGAAACGCAGAGGTTTTTTCGCATCTAGGCTGTGGGCAGGAATCCAGCTCAGGTTACTAGTGACCGACAGTTGCTACCATCTACTGGCTGTTTGCAATTCTCTGTGAAACAACGGGGCACCTCGATTCCTTCTCAACGTGGAAAGGTGCGTTCTTGTCTTGTCAGCAACCTGACCAAAAGCTTATTGGGGTTGGCAGCTAACAAGGCTGGTAGCACTTTTCACAAGTCCTTTTAGCAAGGTTTTGTCTCCAGTATAATTTATTTAGCAGGACTTTGGCTTCAGTATAAGTTTTATTTTTTTTTCTCCTGCTATATAACATAATGCTAGCTGTTTACTTCAGATTACTGCTGTGTTTAGGAGTGTGCCAGCTAATTGCTGCTGAACCATGATTTTATGCAAAACAGTCTTTGCCTGCTTTGGATATTAACATTCGACGTCCCATTAGTTAACCTGTGTTTATCTCTATATTTGTAATGGCCTTTCTCAGTGCTGACAAAACCACAAGGCTGTGTGGGTAAAACAAATAGCATCTTTTATGAAGGTTAGACCTGAAAGACAGTAAGTCAGCTGTGAAGATCCTAATGTGCCTAGGTAGTAAGTCAGAAAACCTCCTCTTTTCATAAACTATAAACATATTCTGTTCATAATCACAGAATCATTTAAGTTAGAAAAGACCTTTAAGATTGTCAAAACCATTCACCCTGCGCTGCCAGGTCACCGCTAAACCATGTTCCTAAGCACCACATCAACACCTCATTTAAATACTTCCAGGGATGGTGATTCCCTGGGCAGCCTGTTCCAAGGCTTGACAACCCTCTTGAGGAAGATTTTCTTCCTAATATCCAATCTAAACCTCCCCTGGTGCAACTTGAGGCCATTTCCTCACATCCTATCACTTGTTACTTGGGAGAAGAGACCAACCCCCACCTCTCTACAACCTCCTTTCAGGTAGTTGTAGAGAGTTGATGAGGTCTCCCTTCAGCCTCCTTTTCTCCAGGCTAAACAACCCGAGTTCCCTCAGCTGCTCCTCATAAGACTTGTGCTCTAGACTCCTCATCAGCTTTGTTGCTCTTCTTTGGACACACTCCAGCACCTCAATGTCCTTCTTGTAGTGAGAGGCCCAAAACTGGACACAGTATTCAAGGTGCAGCCTCACCCTGCTGAGTATAAGGGGACAATCACTTCCCTGCTCCTGCTGGCCACAATAGTGCTGATACAAGCCAGGATGCTGTTGGCCTTCTTGCCACCTGGGCACACTGCTGGCTTGTATTCAGCGGCTGTTGACCTACGCCCCCAGGTCGTACTTGGCCTTATAGAACCTCATGCAATTGTCCTTGACCTATTGATCCAGCCTGTCCAGATCTCTCTGTAAACCCTCCCAACCCGCAAGCAGATTGACACACCCACCTAACTTGGTGTCATCTGCAAACTTCCTGAGGGTGCACACGATATCCTCATTCAGATCATTGATAAAGATGTTAAAGAGAACAGGCCCCAATATGGAGCCCTGGGGAACACCACTTGTGACTGGCTGCCAACTGGATTGAACTCCATTCACCACCACTTTTGGGCCCAGCCATCCAGCCAGTTTGGTTTCTTTTTCTTTTCCAGTGAAGATTACATTCCTCCAAGTTATGAGCAGGCAGTTTCTCCAGGAAAATGCTGTGGGAAACGGCGTCAAAGGCTTTACTAAAGTCTAGGTGGACAACATCTACAGCACAGCCCTTCCCTCATCCACTCAGCAGGTGAAGTTTTTGTAGAAGATCAGACTAGTCAAGCAGGACCTGCCTTTCATGAACCCATGCTGACTGGGCCTGATTACCCAATTGTTCTGTACATGCAACGCGATGGCACTCAAGATGATCTGCTCCATAACCTTCCCCAGCACTGAGGTCAAACTGACAGGCCTGTAGTTCCCCACATCCTCCTTCTAGCCCTTCTTGTAGGTGACCATCACATTTGCTAACCTTGGGTTAGCCAGGACTGCTGAGAGATGATAGAAAGTGGCTTGGTGAGCACTTCTACCAGCTCCCTCAGTACCCTTGGGTGGATTCCCTCCAGCCCCATAGACTTTTGTGTGCCCAAGCAGTGCAATAGGTTACCGACCATTTCCTCTTGGATTATGGGGCCTTTATTCTGCTCCCTGTCTCTGTCTTCTGGCTCAAGGGGCTGAGTACCTGGAGAGCAACTGGTCTTACTATTAAAGACTGAGGCAAAGAAGGCATTCAGCACCTCAGCCTTTTCTTCATCCTTGGTCACTGTGTTTCCCCTCACATCCAGTGGAGGATGGAGATTCTCCTGAGTCCTCCTTTTGCTGTTAATGTATTTATAGAAACATTTTTTATTGTCTTTTATGGCAGTGGCCAGATTAAGTTCTAGTTGGGCTTTGGCCCTTCTAAGTTTCTCTGTACATAGCCTGACAAAATTCTTGTAGTCTTCTTGAGTGGCCTGCTCCTTCTTCCATGGGCCGTAGACTTTCCTTTTCTTCTTGAGTTCCAGCCAAATCTCTCTGTTCAGCCAGGCTAGTCTTCTACCCTGCTGGCTCATCTTACAGCACACTGGCATGGCTTACTCTTGCATCTTAAAGATTGTCCTCTTAAGGAATGTCCAGCCTTCCTGGACTCCTTTGCCCTCCAGGACAAAAGAGACTCTTTGCTCTTCGGTCTCCCAAGGGAGTCTGCCAACCAGTCTCCTAAACAGACCAAAGTCTGCCCCCTGGAAGTCCAAGGTGGCAGTTCTACTAACTCCCCTCCTTACTTTCCCAAGAATTGAAAACGCTGCCATCTCATGATCACTATGTCCGTCACATCACCCACAAGCCCTTCTCTGTTCACAAACAACAGGACCAGCAGGGAGCCTTCCCTCATTGGCTCACTTACCAGCTGTGTCAGGAAGTTATCTTCCACACAACCCAGGAAGAACCCTCCTAGACTGTTTGCTGTATCGTATTTCTAGCAGACATCTGGTAAGTTGAAGTCCCTCACATGAACAAGTGGTAGTGATTTAGGGACTCCTCCCAGCTGCTCATAGAATATTTCATCTACCTCTTCATCCTTGTTGGGTGGTCTATAACAGACTCCCACCATGATATCTGCCTGGTTGACCTTCCCCCTGATTCTTACCCATATAACACTCAAGCCTAAAACCACCATCATTACAGTCAAGACAATCAAAACACTCCCTAACATACAGGGACACTCCACTCTCTCTCCTTCCAGGCCTATTCCTTCTGAAGAGTCTATAGCCATCCAACTCAACACTCCAGTTTTGCCAATCATCCCACTGTGTTTCCGTGATGGCAACTACATCATAGTTTTCCTGTTGTATGATGGCTTCCAGCTCCTCCTGTTGGTTGCCCATGCTGCGTGCATTGGTGTAGATGCACTTTAGTTGGGCTAGTGATCCTGCCACCTTTCTGGGGGGGAGAAGGCCTGATTCCTACCCGAACATTCCCAGGCATTACTGTGATTCCTAACTCATCAGTATCTCTTGTGTCTGTGCTATCACTTGGCACTCCATCCCCTACCTCCACTGGGATGGCAGACCTAAGGATCATGCTAGCACAGCATCCCCCAAATGTCATTGCACCACTCTCAGGCTTATCTCTAGTCTCTAGTCATCCTGATTTTATACCCTTCCTCCTTCAGATCTAGTTTAAAGCTCTTTCAATGAGCCCTGCCAACTCCTGCACAAAGATCCTTTTCCCCCTTTGAGACAAGGGTACCCCGTCTGTCACCAGCAGGCCTGGTGTCATGTAAACCAAGCCATGATCAAAAAACCTGAAGTCCTGCTGGTGGTACTAGACTTGGAGCAAGGTATTGTTCTGGTGGGTCTTCCTGTTTCTTCCCCCATTAATTCCTGCAACTAGAGGGATAGAGGAGAACACTACTTGTGCTCCTAATCTCTTGACCAGTTCTCCCAAGACCCTGAAGTCTCTCTTGATTGCCCTTGGACTTCTTGTGAGTTCACCGCTGCCTAGCTTAAAATAATAAGGATAATAACCTGAGGGCCGTACCAGGGTAGGAATCTTTCTTGCCACATCCCTAACCCAGGCCCCAGGGAGGCAGCAGACTTCCCTGAGAAGTGGGTCAGGTCTGGGTATCGGGCCTTCTGTTCCCATCAGAAGGGAGTCACCTGTAAGAATGACCCATCTCTTTTTCTTTGTGGAAGTGGTTTTGATGCAGTGTTTAGGCCAACTTAACCTTGGTGACACTTTTATGCTAGAAGAATTGTCATCCTCATTCCACTTGCAGCGCCTTGTACCTGTTATGCAAAGGCACCTGGGAAGGAAAGGTTGTTGCTGAGGGGACATGCCTGCTGCACCGGGCAGGAACTTGTTGCCATTACCCCCCGTCCTTCCAGTCACTATGTTCAATCTGATGGAGAGGGGAAAGGGAGTCCTCCATGTTATGTACTTTGTCTGACTGTGGGGCCTGTCTCAGGGAAGGGAGGATGTGGTTCCAGTGAGCAATCTCTTTGTTACACTCCCTGGTACTCCTCCAACTTCTCACCTCCTTCTGGAGCTCTGTCATTAAGCAGAGGAGTTCCTCTACCCAGGTGTGTCTCCCATAGGTGAGGTCACTGCTGCCCGTCCAGTGGCTGCATAGCTCCACCAGAGCTCCATCTGGGAAGGTGCCTCAGGCCTGGTGGGTGCAGTACTTAGAGACACCATGGTCTTCTGCTGGATGGAAACCATCACTCTCTGTTCAGAGAGGGCAGAACTTTCAATGCCCTTCCTGTGCAAATGACCACGTGAACTGCCACACCATGCTCTGGGTGATGCGCCATGTGCTGTTTGCCTGGTCTGGTTGCAGCACTCCTGGTCGTTGCCTTCCCCAAGGGCTTCTTTTATAGGCGTGGTTGCCATTGCCAGTGAGAGCTGCTGGCTCCTGGTGGGTCTTTTTGCTCTCCTGGTGTTTCTCTACCAAAGGAAAACCTCAGAAAACCCCCTCTACACTCCTCTGCGGGTGAGTTCGGCTCCAGAGCAGCTCCCCTCCGTGACTGGATGAAACCAGATGCCTTAGGATGCCCCATGAGATTGGCCTAGATACTGTAGGCTGCCTGAAATGGCACTGTGTGTTTTTGTTTATTTGATTAAATCCTGCTCCTAAATTTAGATGTCTTAGTCTCAGATTGAGTCTTACTCCAAGGAAGAGTTACAGGTGCCTGAAACACAGGTTTTCTTCCATATTATATACCCAAAGATACCACTGACATCTGCAGAGGTACAAGAGGTATACCACAGGATTTATAGACCTGAGTGGTGTTGGGTGGTAGCTGGTGAGATACCATCAATGTCTCATGGACAATAAGGACAGTGTTATGCTGCCGTGTATGGTCACGATAGCTTCCAAGCAGGCCAGGTTAGATGTGCATCCTGCTCATGTCCCAGGCAGACCCAGGGTGGCTGGACCACCATGAACCTCTTCCAATGCAGTCTATGTAGGTGCACATGTGTGTGAGTACAGGTGTTTTACCTGGGTCACCTGCTTCACTTCAAAGGGAAAATTCTCATGCTTAGACTCTGGGAGGTCAGATGTGTTTCATACCCTTCAGAGACTAAGCTGGTCCACCAGGCTAAGCAGTGAACCTTCAGGGATGCCTGCACTGCTAATGGAAATATTGCTTTGTTTTTTCTTTCTTTGATGAATTTAATTTTTCTTGAGCCTACCTGACTAGGATAAGCAAATTAAGTAAGAGAGAATGGTTATGGAAGAATCAGGAGAGCTGGGTAATGATGGTGCCTGAATCATCTGTTGGAGGCATTTTCTTCTTATTTACTGATTTACTGATATTCATCATTCATGGCTTGGCTTCACGGATGAAGATTTGGGAAGGGCTTTAAACGTGAGTACACCCTTCAAGCCTGCGCGGTGGATTTTTTAGGTGAGGCGCAGCGTGCGCGAGACTGGCCCCACCCTTTACACCTGAGGTTCATCTGCCAGGGCCTAGCGAGCTTGGACGGTGACAGCGAAGTCCTCAGGTCGTAGGTTTGGTTAGAGTATCCTTCTCTTAGATGGATGGCCTTACAGGGCTAAACGAGCTCCATCTGCCCGGGTTTGGAGTTAGAGTTGTCCTTCTCCTAGGATGGTTGCCCGAAGGCTAGTGAGCCCATCCTGCCCGTGGACACACTTTGTCTGACCCTTCAGTTGAGACCTGTCAGGCTTGGGAGACCCTACCGGAGGCATATGCCACCACCAGCATAGCTCTCAACTTCACAAGGGCACGCAAGCTCTTTCCCCACGGCAAGGGGGTGCCCGTGAAAGAGTCTGTCAATAATACAACGTGAAGACATAACATACTATGACTAGTGAATCAAACACATCCAGGACCATTTTCTTGTGCAGAAGTCATCTGGTACAGCATGGTGAATCTACATAGCATCATATACTTATGCTACCTGTAACAGAGAGGATTAAATTACTGATATGGTCATCAGTTAAAAGCCATACTTGACCTGTCATTGTCTCCATTTCCAGAAAAAATTGGTAGCTCAGTGTGTCTTTTGAAATCTATTTGGACAGAAGACTGAAACAATTTTTTTTTTATTTGATGAGAGGCTTGTCACACTTACTCATGTCTTTGTCATTCCAAGCAAGATTTCTGCAACATGTTCTGCTTTAAAGGAATTTATACATATCTGCTAGAAAGAGAAGTGAGCAGCTCATCTCCATTTTGGGGTGGTCAAATACCATTCCAACATCGCTCTCCTTGCATTTCACTCTCCCTTCCAGTTTGCTGCTTGGTGAAACTCAAGAGAGTTAGTTATGACCTTGCAAGACCCATGGATACAACTGTTTGAGAGAGAAGTCTTTCTTGTAAAAAGTCCTGATGGAGCAGAAAGTTGTAACTCAGAACATCTTTATTTGTAAAGAGGAAAACAAAAGGTTTTGGGTTTGTTTTCCTGATAAAAACTGTGGTTTTGGTTGGGAGTGTGTGTAAGACAGGATATGTTCCCATAGAAATAATTTTTGTGACAATGGAGGTTTCCTGCCTATGTACAAATTGTAGGTGAGCTTGATAATGGGAATTTGAATATGTGTTCAGCTACAAAATACATTTCAGGGTATGGTTTTGTTTTCTGATGTGCTTTGCTTCCACTGTTAGTATTAAATCCATAATTGGTGATAGGAAAAATTCTTGCACCTAGTGTATGAACAAGAACTCGGATATATCAAACTTGAATGACTGCCAGTAAAGGCAGGACATCACTGGACGATGCGATTTTTCAATTCTGCTCTTCAAGGAGAGGTAATCAAGTGATGGATTACTTGATAGAAAGTGATTGTCACCTGGTGAAATTTAGGGAGAAGTTTCCTAACAAAGTTGAAGTCAGAAGGACTGGCATACAAAAAGAAAGCTTGTGAAGGAGGTGGGGAGACATGCTTCATAGGAAAGGTGCAGGTGCCAAGGAAGAAGTTTGACTGTGGGAGTGGAGGTGTCATTCTGAGAAACTCTACCTCTGAGAGAGAAAAGTGCCGTTCTGAGCAAATGTGAAGCCGAACAGTCAAAGATCAGGACTGTTGAGGCAGCAAAAATACATAGAGATTATTTTTCTTTTGTCTGTAACTATCTGACACAGCCTTTTCCTTCAGAAAATCAAGCTGATGGGAAATTTTCAATTTAAGAGAGAGGAACATTGGCACCTTCTGTGCCTGTTATTATGCCCAGTCTTTTACCACTTTAGGTGATGATGCCAGATTTTTCTGCTCTGAATTGCTTTCCTCCATACATCTTGACTGTGAATGATGCATTTGGAATTACTTTTACTGGAACCTCTCTGGCAGAAATTACTCTCCCTATGATACACACACCATCTGCCCAGACCAGGTTACTATGCAAAAGATGCTTGTACATAGTATTAATTCCTTAAAGTACCTCTCTGGCAGTTGTCACTCTCCATAAACTATTTTGTATGGAGCGTTTTGTATTCTCCTCCACTGCAGCAATATTATGTTCAGATAGTATGGTGCTGAGTGTAAAGTTAAAACATAGAAATAAACAAATTAATTATTCTTGGTTATTATAAGATTCTGCCTTTAGTCCTTCACCAGGGGGAAAAAAAGTTCAGAGGGTTTTTTTACAAGGTAAAAAATACCCATATATTTTATGAGAAAATATTTCCCACTTTGAAAACATAAAAAAATAAACACCTGCATTAAACCTGGCTTAAGGTTTATAACATATGACAGTCTTTAAAAGAGGAATATATCTGGAGGTTTTAATGACTTCATAAAAATACCTAAGTTATGCATGCTGAAAATGCTGCACATTAGATACTCTTGTCTTGGAATGTAATTGCCTTAAAGGTATAAAGGAGGCTGAGTCTAATAATTCCCCCAGCATGTCTGTTCTCCATTTCTGTTCCACAGAGGAAGCTAGAAGGTTGTGGTATCATCAAAGAAGCATGTGTTGGGAGAGGGAAGAGCTAATCCTTAAATAGTTGTGCCCTGCATCTCAACTAAGTAATGAAAACCTTGCGAAAGGATTTCCTGAAATCTTACATACACTATATCCCTTAACGTATTAAATGCTGTAATTGTTGCACTAAGATAAGAGATGCTTCCAAAGTAATCCATGCTGGGTCGCCCTAGGTAACAAATTATTTATTAATATCCCGGAGTTGTGCCGTGCAGTGATAGTGACGGAAATTTGGCAAACCAACTCTATTTCTGTCAGATGAGTGAAACAGCCTCTTCACTCAAGACAGGATGACAGACAGATGTATAGATCATTGTACTGGGGAAATCTGAAGGGATGGCATATGACTAGGATGGTGACTGAGAGAGATATCAAGAGAAAGAGAAGAGGGCAGTGAGTACTTTCTCATCCAGACATTTCTGCAGACATAAGTCTGAAACCTCTTTCTCTTACAATCCATATTTCCAATATGGTTTGGCTACAAAATATTGTTAACTTAGATTATTAACATTTGGCGCTGGTTTTGAGTGGACTGGTTTCAAAGAATCTCTGCAGTCTGTTTTACATGGGCTGTTATGATTTTCCATACTGTATAAATAGGAAAAGTGTGAGGTGGAGCTGAAATAACTTGCTTAAGAGGAACGCGTAGAAAACCTAGGTGATAACTGGCATTTATTTTTGTGATTAGTTAAATTCTTTGGAAAATGTGATCTTAAATGTCCTAAAACTAGTCATAAATTCATGTTAACAGTGAAAATCTGGCAGAATAATGTGGGAGATTTAATTCAGGAAACAACTTTTACTCAACAGTATAGGATGTGCAGCATTTGCTCAGGTTCTGGGCAATTTGGACTGACTACTTCAGCTGTACTGAAAGAATTTTCCTTTCTCCTAATCCACCCAGGGAAGGTCCCTCCTGTTAAGCTACTCAGGGATAGATAGTTCTCATCTGCTGTGAGCAACGTCTCATTTTTGTATCATCACCTGAGCATTCAAGTGCTGCAACTGTTAGGACAGAGGATGATTACTATTCCAGCTTGGAGGAAAACCATGCAGGAGACTGACACTTGGTGTTTGGGTTGTTCACTGAAGACATAGAGTCTTGGATCGTTTGCCTGTGATAAATCAGTCAAGAGGTGGCCTTGAGCTTGGGTGTCCTCTGATTACATAGCCCTGAGCAGTAGGGTTTTGGGGAGGCACGTGCTGTTGAGTCTCCTTCCTAGAGATGTTCTACTTTATGAAGCAGACATTAAGATGGTGTCCTGCTAAAAACACATGGAGAAATCAAAGTTGCAAAGGGTGTTCTCAACCCACAGTCTGGCCCAGGCTGTGGGTCTGGGAAATGCAGGTTCAAGGACCACCAAGAAGAGCAGACTCTTAAATCCAGGTCTGCAAAATCCTGGGCCCTGTCCTGCTAACATGTAAGAGGGAAAATCATGTCATCAGTGAGTTTCGTGAATTTGTCTCTCTCACTTCAGGGAGAAGGGGTTGTTTGCTGTCCAAAACACTCTTATTTTCTCAAGTGCAATATTTTAACAGTGGAATAGAATAATATGCACTGAAAAAATAATTTTCATTTAGTTTTTTCTACTTCTAGAGATGAAGAGCTGAAAGACATTGCAAAGGGTCTGAAATGAGACTTGTTTTCTTTTATTTTGTTGGCTGATCTCTGATTGAGAAATCAATTACTCACATTGCCTGCTTGTGGGAGCTGCCCCAGCTCTGAGCAGTGCAGGGGCATAGATGAGAAGTTCCACTGAAGAAAAGTCACTGGCATCCTAGTACATTTTGACAGCTGTGAAAATCCCACCGTGCTTGAGGTCAGTGGCACTGATGCACTTCCTTCGTGGAGTATTTCTTCATATGCTTTTGGTGCTCTCTTGTTTCTTGGACCCACGCCAAATTTTACTAAGAGAAAATAGATCAGAGGATCTAAATATTACAGACAATAACATGCTAATGCACAAAGGCTTTATAAACTTCTTGGTGTCAGGACAGAGACAAGGCTGCTTGGCAAGGGAAGGAAGTGAAGGGTGGTGGCAAGGCAGATGGGGGCAGTATCATCCCCTTCAAGGGCACCATACCACGGTGTCCCAGAAAGGCCAGCAGAGCAGGGACTGAGGGTTGTCCAAGAGCCCAGTGACCACCAGACATGCCCTCAGTGACATGGCAGGTCTGAGGTCAATCCAGTCTGCTCAGGGAAGTTCGGGGCCACTGGTGCACTCTGTACTGTGGTAGGTTGACCTTGTTCTTGTGAACAAAACTTATGATGATCAATACATTGAGCTGGGTTCCTACAATGGCCAATTTATCAAAGATGAAAATAACTATAAATGAAGTTAGTTAGAGAAAACATAAAAATGTAAAGATGTATATGAATATTGCAATTTTGTAATGAATGTTTCTGTAGATGTTTCTCTCCACCTCCTAAAATCAAGAAGTCCTGCCAGATAGAAAAAGAAGACATCAATCTGTTTTAGATATTATCAAAATTAGTGAGAAATAGAGAATTTCAGAGATACACATAAATTAGCAAAGGAAACATTCAGACAAATGACAGACTAAATTAAGAGTGTTTGTGAAAGATCTAGATGTACAGCAGCAAAGAAATAAAAATAGTAACATTACTAATCATGATTCAAAATATATGATCACAGTTCTTTTTCATACTCAGACAGTCTGGATGATGTTTTAGTATCTGATGGAGAAAGATTATATCTTAAACAGGAGAAGCCAGATGTCATTAGATATTAAGTGTTTGGCCCTCAGTTTGTGCTCCACAATCCCCAGGTGGACATGTAATTCTTCCTGTCCTCCCTGTGTGTAAGGGAAGCAAAATGCCTTGTGCTGGAATTCAAACCCACCCCTGGACTGACTGAGTGGAGGAACACTGAGCAAAGAGAGATGGATGAACTCCTGCCCTTCCTGTGCTTGTGCAGCAGAGCCACAGGTTTCAGGGGGTTACCGTGTGCTCACTTTGCAGTGAACTGAGGTGGAGCCCCTGCAGCTGTAAAAACCTTGGGAGGTAAAAAAAACCCCAAATCCACAGTCAAAACATATACTATCTCTGCCAGTTTTCTACATAATAATGTAGTGGTTAGAGCACTCTGGAGAAAGGGATTTTTTCAGAGTTTTCCTCAGCAGGATGGAGTCCTACTCACACCTTTCATCATGTGGGAGAGTGTAACCTGAGCTGCTGATTATGATGAATTACCTCCAATAATGTTTGTGAATTTACAATCAGTGGATAAACACCATTTAAACATACACTGGGTGTAAATGAAGAAGGAAGTAGTCCTGAGAGCTGGCTACAGCCCAGACCTCCCTCTGAATGCAGGTGAGCTGCCTATCAGTTGGGTTATTAAATTCATGTCTCATTTTCTTCCCTCTTCCTCTGTTCCACCTTCCATAAAGGTTTCATTTCCATCTGAACTCTTCAGGATGAAGATATCCTGCTCCCTGGGACACCTACCCAGCATGCTGCCAAGTCCATATTCTGGATCTAGAACATTTTGAGGATGGCAGGAGATGTAGCCTTGACATTAATGAATAATCCTATGCTGAATCTTTGCCTGGGGGGTTCAGGTACCTAGGATTACACCAGAGCATGTTTGAGAATACAACCGAAACTTATTCCAGGAGTCAACCCTCTCCTTCATCTCCATACCAGTAACAATGTGGGTCTCACTAGAGATATAAGGAGTTTGGTGTGAGCAGGCAACCAGTCTCTGAGAAGGAGTGGAGACAAATCCTCATTTGCAGTTACCTCTGTTGTGGCTGCCCATGTAGCAAGTGAAGTTCTTTGTCTTTTCCCTCTCACCCCACAGACTCTCCTGTTCCTTGGTGCTGGTGAGTGCAGACCTGGCTGCTTCGTAGTGATGGCCAGAGGAGGTGGTGAGGACCTCTGTAGATGTCCAGGGAACAGCTGTGGCTGCTTAGTGAAAAAAAGAGTCTATGGGAAGAGTGATGGTCCACATGAGATGGCTGCAGTTGTTGTGTAACAGCAGCCACATTCACCTGCTCCAAACTTGGTGTTTCCTGTAGACACCATGAGGACTCTGTCACAGCTCAACTTAGCACTGGAAGGGTAATGGAGGTTCCTTTATTTAGGCCACAGGGCAACTAGAAGCATAGCACTGTCTACTTCTCGTGAAGCAGCACACAGTGGATCTCACAGCATGCATCCAAATAGTCAGAAGACTCACGTTCCTATACAAATAATTACTTCATTATACATTGTGTCATGTGTTCTTCTAACGATCTTCCCTCATGCCTCTGTTGTGTAATTGGTCCATTACTTTAGCTCTGTGCTCAGCATGCACTTGAATGCCAATCATTATCAGCACCATGTGTTCAGTTCAAACTATATATCTTAGTGTGCTATATTTGGTTGTTTTCTGGTCCCTATGCACTATTTATACAATACCACGTATGTTTTATGGAGCCCTCTGATGACATGCAGACATAAGGCTTGTTAGGCTATTGTCTAGCTGCTAATCAGTAGCAATTCTCAGATGCCCTTTGGTGGCAGAGTTACAATAATTGGGCTTCCTGTATAGTCTATGAGTTTACCCTTCAATGATGCTGGTCCTTGGCCGGCTGAGGGAACCCGAACCCGTGAATGAAAAACAGGGTGAGGTTGCAATAGATTGTTTAATGATTGTAATCTTCAACAAGGGATTTTGAATTGACTAGTGCTTCATGAGCAGACAGTAAGTGCTCTAATGACTTGAAACCAAATATTTATGGGAGACAAGTAATTAGATGTTAGCAAATAAAAGAGCCTATTAAACCATCCGGACAGTTCAAAGAATAGGTAGTTTTCAGATAAAACATTGAAGGGTTAAGGACACCAGTTTAAATCTAACCCTTGTTAATGGTGATTAGATATTACTACCACCTGATTGCTCCCTGGGAGACTGAGGTGAAATGAGTCAGAGATTGCTTTTGTGTTTATGGCTAATTTTAGAGAAGAGATTTTCAGATTCTTGTAATGTTTCCAATAGATCCTCAGCAGAAAGATGAAATTTTAGATTATTTTTGTCTCTTTCAGTGTTCATTTAAATTTAAATTGGGATGTTTTAGATGTGGGAAAGCTTGTGTTTCTATAAAAAATGATATATGTGTTTTAATGATTAAAAGAGAAGTCAAGATTCCAAAATGGATGATTTTAAGGAAAAGGGGAAAAATCTCATGAAAAAAAAATTTGAAATCCACAATCATGTTTTATGTGAAGCATAGACTGACATGGAAGGCTAAAAAAAAAAAAAACAGAGCACTGATTAAAACCTGCTTATAAGAAATCTTAGGCAGCAGAAGAAAATGACTTAAAATATTTGAACCCTCAGAAATTAAGAAAACAAACCCTCGAACAAGTAAGAATCTGTGAAGGAGGCAGGCATTACACAATCAAGTTTTATATGAGTTAGAAAGAAATTAAATTAAAGTGGGTGGAGGTTGACTCTCACTTTGCAAAAAGTGATGTTTACTGCTATCATATCTGAGAACAAATTTCAAAGTCAAAGACAGCTGCATTCAACTACAGCCAGTCGAACAAGCTGCTAATATATCTCCCAGCTAAAAAGCTGCCTATGTGACCCAGTACTATGTTTAGCAGGAAGGTACCTTAGTCAAGAGACACGAAATGTTTTGGAATGGTGTTATGTTCTCCTCCTTTAGAAACTGTAACTGATTCAGCAGGGTTATGATTAAGGAAAGGAGGAAGGTAGCATTGAGATGCTGGAGCCTATTTTGGTTCCTTGCCTTATGAAAAGAGCAGTGAGTTTCAACCTCCAGCTTCTGTCCACAGTATGAGGCTATTTAACGCATTGAACACTTGTTTATTAAATACATCATGGAGAAAGAGATGAGTGCTGAGATGCTTGGAACAGAGTGTTTGTGCCATATGTAGCAGTGTAACAACATCTACACTGAATACCGGAAAAGGTGGAGCTAAAGAAGAATTGGCCTATTTTAGGTACCTTATGGACCAGGATGTGCTTAGATCCTTCATTGGGTCTGACCTTGGATCTGGTTTTGGCTTACAGCCTTATATGCTGGGTACCGGTACAGGGCACAAAGAGAACTGGATGCCCAAGAAGAATCTGAATAAACCAGAAAGTTTGGTGAAGAAGTGCCTGAGTGAATCATGATGAGTGGCCTCCGGCTGGAAGAAAGCCAGTTTTTCACTCCATCACACACTGATAAGCCACCTTCTGTAGTTAAGTGCATTATCCATAGTAGCCTTTCATTGGAAAAAACAAGCAGCAGTCTGATATACAGCAGTCTGATCATTAACCGTCTATGCCAGTTTCTGACTTATTGGGAAGGTTTTCAATTCAAGTTTCTCACCCCTCTGATGAATGCTATAACCAGGAGTCTGCAGGTACCAGCGGGTTAGTGTCTCCTCTTGAAGCTGTTCTGTTTGATACAGTCTGCTTAGGTATTCCTTAGAGCAGAGACTGCATTGGAGCAGGTCTCCCAGGTGAGACTTCCAACCACCAAACTACAACATTTCTCTCCCTCTTGCCTAATGAATATTTAAGATATGATAGTGATGACAGCCATAGAAAAGCCCATGAGAAAATGAATTCTGTCTTCATAGCAGGGTTTGAATAGTGTGCCGTAAATAAAGCACTGGGGCCACACACTGAATGTGGAGGATAAAAGAAAATGTTGAATAGTTTACTCATTAAGTGAACACCATCCAGCATGAGTACGGAATGAGGCAAGAACTGTGTGGAAAAAATAGTATGTCATCAAGTAATTAAAGACTGTGGCACAATGCATATGTATAAGGGACTGAATTAATGTTTTCAGGAAATCTTAATTTTGGCATTTACTAGCACTGGAGTGCTTGACTTTGCAATCTGAGCAATATTCTTTTAGTGTATCTTTTTGTGTAGATATGCTTGACATAAAAAGGAACCGAGGGAGTCTCACAAAACCTTAAAAAGCCTATTCCTTTTTCCTCTACCACAATTGCCTCTGAATGAGAAATTATGGTAGCTGGCTGAGAATCATAATCAAACAGTGAAACATTAGTGTAGTTGATAATTATCAGAGTTGCATTTCCTCCGTAGGAATTATTTTCATTCCAAGCATTCTCTACTTCATAACTTTGCAGACTACCATGTAATGAATGCTACCAACAGGAGGTTTTTACAAAAACCCTCTACCTCTAAAGCTGAAGTTAAAGAGGGAGGAGGCAGGGGCATTTAAAGGGTGATGTTTCAAAGAGACGGTTAGAATAGATGGCTAAATAATAAAAAGCTATGAAGATGGCAAGTTTTGCCTGCTGTTCTGCTGATGGATTTGCCCATGAGCAGATTGGAATATTTTAAAAACATACTTGTTATTCAAAATCATTTGTCAAGGGTCAAATTCTTTCCCAGTTACTCATATTGAAGGAAGAAAAACCTGTCTGTGGAACAAGCTGCTGCTATGTCTGAATAGACTTGAGGAAATCTGTTCCCAATTAATTTATGGAAATAATTCTCCATTTCATAAACAGCTCTTTGTGTGTGTTTGTCATTCAGAATATGAATGGTTTTGACTGATCTTGTAAGTAATGTGGCATGTTACAACGTGTCACCACACACTGATCTGGGTTTTTAGTACAAATATTTGGCTATATTCTGCTATAATTTAATTTCTGTGATTGTGTTCTGATATTCATCGACAGCTGCCCTTCTCAACAGTTCTCCCTCTTCCTCCTGGAATCATTTTCCTTAAAATAATCAGAGGAAGTAAACACGATCAGAGCTGAAGTGAATTCATATTACCATCTATGAGAACATGTGTGATTTTTATTTGGGAGTGGGAGCACTATTTGCCTAGTACTAGTGATTAATGACCGAGGAAAGGATTACATTTGGTAAACCACAAGAGAATAGTCAGACAAGAAAACATACACATGATAGTGCTAAATTCTCTAATGGTTTTACAGTGAAAAGATAACGGACATATAAAAACTGTGTCTTGTAAGATAGCTAAAGCAAAATCTATGCTGCATAAAACACTTATTATATTGATTTTTTTGAAACCTTTTATATTTTGGTAGCTTGCCAAAGAGTCAATGTGGCACAATATTTCTCTTAGTCTGAAATACACATTTGTTCCCACTTTTTAAAAAGTACCTTCAAATGCGACATTTGAGTCAATTGAGACACGCAACCAAATATCATTAAGAATTTGTGCTGCCCTACAGGAGTTCTGAGAATCTGCAGGGCCTTTTCCGGAAGAACATCAGAGGCTAAAACTGGGTACTGGTTTTATCTCACTCACATTGGAATGCCTTAACTCTGGAGGAGCAGAGACATCCTCACAGCCTGTCCAAAGCACAGAGCCTACAAAGAACCTGTAGATAGATTTTGTTTATTAGCTGAGTTGAGTACCAACTTTCTCCTCATTTCTTTCTCGACTGACTTTGTGAATGAGGTTGCCACTCAGTCATAACTAGAAGGGAGTTGGTGAGACCCAGTTTGTGTAGCTACAGATCAGTTTGGGTTTAGCATTTGCATCGGCTACATGAGGACATTTTCCTCATTTAAGAGTAGAACGGATTTTTTGTAATTTTGGAATTTCAGGCCAAATGATGCTGCATGCTTGGGTTTATCACTAGCCTGGTAAAAAGCAGCGAAGCCCTTTGCTGCCAGACAGGGCAGACTCAGAGGTGTGGACTTTTGATGATTTTGAGCTGTATATCAGGATAGCAACAGAGACAATCCTGCTGACTGCATCTACAGGTGGTTATTGCAGGCTCTTCTGGGCAGTGTGCCCTGCACTTAGGAACCAATATGTGTTTCTAAAACACAATATATTCACATTTAGCCTCTGAAATGTCATATCCTAAGCATCTTTCAGGGATTTACCTACCATAATTGTGTCTTTGTAACGAAAAGCTATTTCTATATATTAGCTGACATGTGTCACGGTTTGAGCCAAGACTTCCTTGTTTTGGAAATGTGCCCAATAGAGTATCGGGATTATTTCATACAAGTTCCATAAACCCGGCATCACATTGGCTAAAAGTGTAGGTCAAAGGATTTCTTCCGGCAGATACTCCTTAAAACCTGCAGCCAGGAGGAGTCTCCTCCTCTTTGGACACCGGACAGCTTCGGAGGAAGAGCCACAGCGAGAGGGCTGGCTACCGTCCAGGCCGAAAGCCTGCGGCCTGCGCCCCCACCCGGGGCCTAATTCAGAACTTTTTCTGTCTATCGGCCCAGCTCTGCTGTGAATTGTTGTGGGACTCAGTCAGCATCTCTCTCTCTCATATCGGGTAAGAGAAGAGATATTTTTCACTCAGCGAGAATCTACCGCTGGATTCAGATGCGGGGGAAGCTCACCCCGCTTTGCGTTCCAGCCGCGAGGGCTTCTCCTTATCCGCATTTGAAGCCGCTTCGGTCAGGAGTGTCCTTGAAGTTTTTCTTTTACAGACACTGGAAAGAGGTCTCCCCGTGAACTTGTTAAAATACTTCTCTAAGCTGTTAAAAACTTTTAATCACTTGGCCCGCCGCCATTTTGGATAGACGCCATCTTCTGAGCTACCATCCTGGCATGACGTCATCTCCTGGCCTGTGGCCAATCGGCCATAATTGTAGTTTTCCTCCCTTTGCAGTGTTTTAACTCTTACTGTATTTTTTCCTGTTTTGCATTTGATATATAGTTGTGTGATAGGATAGTACTTTAGAATTTTTATTAAAGGTTTGTTTCAGTTTCCCATCCATATATTCTGAGATTTGAGTTTTGTTTCCCTTTTCCCTATACCAATAAGGGATTTAAGGAGCGTTAGGGACCTTGGGTTCTACTCGGAAGCTCAACCCCTAACAACATGTTAAGCTTGGCACAGCAGAAATGGAAGACTGGGCATCTGAAAGTGCCTTTTTTGTTTGGTTTTGGACCCAGATGTTTAATTTAGAGTATCCTCTGAGTCCAGCTGGTGGCTGTTGTGTTTTAACTGGGAATAAAGTTGCTGTTTTTTATCCAAGAGGGCAAGAGGGCCATTTGCGACTGTGTCCACCTTGCCACCTTTCTACAGAAAGACAGACAGAGGTCAGTCCATGGTGCAAGATTTGTGTGGCACAAACTGGCTTGTGTTCACGCAGGCTGAGGACTAGCCCCTCTCTAGCAGATTTGGTTTTGGAATAGCCCAAACTGAGCCAGGGCCAGGGGCCTCAACTCACTCTTGCTTCCTGATCCACCAGTGCCAGTGGTATGGATGTACCTGTATTAGGACCTAAGAAATAAAAGAGAATAGACACTGTACCTTAACTCCCATGGATTCTGCTTGCAAAGGCTGAGTCAGGCAGCAGGTTTTGAGTGATGTCTCTCACCTCCTTTACATCCCTGCCTCGCACAAACAGGGTTCAGAAATGGGCCCGCTGCTTTTTTGTTCACGAGGAGCATAGAGTAGCACTTCAGCATCGAGTCAAGAATATGCTGAATAAATTAATGAGTGAACTGCAGTGTGATATGCAGAATATTCTTCTTTATTGTAATGTCTGGTTATAGTAGAAACCAAAACTTATCTTTATTCAGAAAGCAGGTGGAGTAAAAGCAAAGGAAATTCAGTTTTCTCCCATAATAATGGCAGCCCTAATAAAGGAAGCATACCTTTGATGTGAGAAGATATTGCAGAATTACAGAGTGGCTGAGGTCAGAAAGTACCTCTAGAGGTCATCGGGTCCAACCTTTCTGCTCAAGCAGGATCACCCACAGCCAGTTGCCCAGAACCATGTTCAGATGGCTTTTGAATTCCTCCATGGAGGGAGACTGAACAACCTTTCTGGGCAGGCACCTTGTGCCAGTGCTCAGTCACCCTCACAGTAAAAAAGTGTTTTCTGATGTTTAGGAGGAGCCTCTTGTGTTTCAGATTGTGTCCATTGCCTCCTGTCTTGTCACTGGGCATCACTGAGAAGAAACTGTCTCCTTCCTCTTTGCACCCTCCCTTTAAGGATTTGTATTAATTGATAAAATCCCCCTGAGACTTCTCACCTCCAGGCTACCCAGTCCCAGCTTTCTCACCTCTTGAGGATTTTCTCACCTCTCTCAGTATACGTGAGGTGCTCCAGTCCCTCAATCATCCTTGTGGCCCTTCGCTGGACTCTCCTTACCACTATGTCTGTGTTTCTTTTGTACTAAGGAGCCCAGAGCTGGACACAGTACTCCCAGGTGTGGCCTCACCAGTGCTAAGTAGAGGGGAAGGATCACCTCCCTCCATCTGTTGGCAATACTTTGTGTAATGCAGCTCAGGGTCTTCTTTGTGTCAAAGGCACATTGCTGGCTCATGTTCAACTTGGTGTCTATCAGGAGACCAGGGCCTTTTATGCAAATCTTCCCAGCTAAGTGGCCACCAAGGAGTACTCAGTCTGGGTTTTGTTCCTCCTGAGATGCAGGACTTTGTACTTCTTAAGATTTCTGTCAGCCCATTTCTCCAGCCTGTTGAAGTCCATCTGGATGGCAGCACAACCCTCTGGCATATTAGCCATTCCCCCTGGTTTTGTGTCATCAGGAAACTTCTGAGGGTGCACTCTGCCCCATCATCCAGATCATAGATGAAGATGCTGAACAGGATTGGAGCCAGTATTGACTCCTGGGGTACACAGCTAGTTAATGGCTAGACTGACTAGACCCTCTACCACTGATCACCACCCCCTGGTTCTGGCCATTCAGCCAGTTTTCAGCCCATCTCACTGCCTGCTCATCCAGCCCGTACTTCATCAGCTTCTCTATGAGGATCTTATGGGAGACACTGATGAAAGTCTTACAGAAGTCCAGGCAGACATTATCTACTGCTCTCCTCTCATCTACCAAGCCAGTAATTTTATCATAGAAGGTTATTAGGTTGGTCAAACATGACTTCCCCTTTGTGAATCCCTGCTGAGTACTTCTGATGATTTTTTTGTCCTTAATGTGCTTGGAAATAGTTTCCAGGATTAGCTGCTCCATCACCTTCCCAGGGATCAAAGTGACTGGCCTGTAGATCCCTCATTCCCTGATTCCTCCTGCTTGCTGTTCTTGGAGACAGGAGTGATGTTTGCTTTCCTTCGTTCCTCGGGCACCTCTCACAATTGCCATGACTATTCAAAGGTAATCAAGACTGGCCTCGTATTGACATGGGCCAGGATCCCTCAGCACTTGTAGGTGCATCCCATCAGGGCCTGTGGACTACTGATGTTCATCCAGTTTGCTTAGGTGTTTTCTAACCTGATCCTCTTCCACCAAGGGTGCCTATTCCTTGTTCCAGCCTTTCCCCCTGCCCTCTGGGATTTCTGATGGCTGGTCTTGCTAGTAAAGACTGAAGCAAAGAAGGTGTTCAGTACCTCGGCCTTTTCCATGTCCTGTGTCACTAGGACCCTTACCCCATTCATCAGCAGACCCACATTTTCCCATGTCGTTTTGATACTTATGTGCTTAGAGAAGCCCTTCCTGTTGCCTTTGACATCCCTGGCCAGATTCAATTACAGTTGAGCTTTGGCTTTCCTAACTGCATCTCTGAGTGCTGAGAGAGCGTCTCTGTATTCCTCCTGGGTTACCTGTCCCTGCTTTGACCTAATATATCTACTTAATTTTTGTGTTTGAGTTTTGCCAGGAGTTTCCTGGTCATCCATGCAGGACTTGTTGGGATGGACTACTCTTGATATTCGAGGAGGCAAGCCTTCAATATCAATCAGCTTTCTTGGATATGTTTTCCCTCCAGGGCCTTATTCCATGGGAGTCTTTTAAGCAGACTCCTGAATATTGTTTGCTAGTATCCATGCAGGGACTAACCTTTCTTCTAAATCATGTCTATTATACCAGATGTGAGGATTTTCGGACATGCAAACCTGCTTCTAGTAGGACAAAAGCGGAATATTTTGCACTGTTTGCTTAACGGCCATTCACCACAGTGCTTCCCAGCTTCCCTTACTCTAAAAACGGATGGCCCAGAAGTAAATATTTCTTTAACACAGATTCATTTGCTACATCTGCATCTGTAAATAGGAAAGAGAGGTGATCATCCTTTGCCCCATGCACGATTCACATCCCTGCAGCTAAAATTATCTCCCAAACCAGGCTGGCTGTGCCCAGCCATTCTGTTGGGAATGGCCTCAGAGTGGTGCTAATTTCTTAATGGTCCTGCTGTGAAAGGAAAGCTGCTCTGAGCCAAAAGTGTGCCAGAGAAATTGCTTACAGTTTAATAAGCTTAGGCCCATTCCTCAGTCCTCTTTCTTTTACTGATATTGATGTATCCATGCAGTCTTAGTATTTGGTTTCCCAAGGGAAGAGTTTCACATAATTTGCTGCTATGTGAATTTGCCTGTTTGACTCTGGCTTTATAAAAGCACCTAGAACTTACAACATGGCAAAGGAGTTAGCCAGCCCAGACAGCCATCGCTTGAAACCTTGGTGTCCCATTGCCTCCAAGTCTGTAAAACCAGGAAGCTGGTCTGGGAATGCAGATTGATGATATTTTTAAATAGAACAGCTGTACTTAATTTTTAATTTATAAAAGAATTGACTGTTTGCTTAAGAAGGGGATTGAAGCCTTTTGTACATTTTTAAAAGATTTTTATTTTATTTTAGATAAAGGCAAGCCAAGCTGTTGTTCTTAAGCACAGTAGTTTTACAAGGAAGCCCTCACAGGAATGAAGAGCTACTCCCCAATGCTTAAGCATTAATCTGTATAATTATGGATATTTTTTCCTTCCAAAAATATTTTTTTTTGAGAAGCTGACATTTCAAAGGCTTTCAATTCTGTGTGTCACTATCAAATAATCTTTTTTGTACTTGGCTGTTTATTATTGGATTGCAACAACGATAAAGCTCTAGGGGTTTTGTCTCCTTTGGTATGTTAATTAGCTATTTTCCCTTTGATCTTTTTCTTACTGAAAAGAGTGAAAAGCTATCTCGGTAGGGAATCTTACTGATGTACATTCATCCCCTCATCTCCATAATCTGAGGATCAGAGGGAGACAACAAATTTCACTGCTGAGTGAGGTTGCTATAGGCCTTAGTTATAATGTACTTGGTTTCTAAATAATCCCAGCACCATTTATATTTGGAATCCTGAAGAGGAACCTCTGAGAAAAAGAAATGCAAAAATAATTAACTTTAAACTGTGAACTACCTTCATTAATTTAACTTTTTCTTGAAGTTTTAAGCTCATGCATATGCCACAAGCTCTTTCTTGTGTGCCTCTACACATTTTCCCTTTTTTTATTCCTCCTTTTTTCCTGCTGGCTTTTGATAAATTTTCAGTTCTTACAGAAATAAAATATAGGCTAGGCACAGAGCAACTACTGAGTGAACTTTTAAAGTGATAAATGTTAGAGGAGCTTTCCTTTGGAAATTATGAAAGTCCTGTAACTTGGGACAGTTGAGAATGATGGGGTGGCACTGTGGAGTGGTGGGGAATACACCCACAAAACTTAAACATATACACATACACATTATATGTGTGTATTTTTCTCTCTCAAAATCTTTCATCAAAAGCTTTCACCTTCATATAGCATTTCTTGAAAAACCTGAAATAAAAGGACTTCAGTGAGAGGCAGAGGCAGACAGATCTGCCTCATGGGGCAGTCCAGAAGTGGCAGAAGTGTAGGCAAGATTATCTACAGGAGACTTTCCACACACAGTTTCTTTAAGCCAGTTTATCCATTTCTACAGGAGATGAACAACACACTAGGCAACCTTGCTGTTGTGATTCTTGTGTCCTGCAGTGTGGGATGTGACGAGATCTTGGTGTTCACAGTGGCGACATCTACATTTGAACTGATAGTGTAGACTGCCTTGGCAGTCAGTGGAGGGAAGCTGGCACTTACAGAGCAAGAATGATGCCATTTTAAAGAAGATATATAATATAGGTCAGGTGAATTGTGCTCTAATATTATCCATTTGTCTCCAGTGGCCAGTTCATATTTGTATCAGATTGATACTGGTGGTTTCTGAAAGAGGATGGGGCAAATTCTTTCTCTCCCGTGTTACCTTGCATGTGGAAGGGTGAACAGGACCTAATGCAAAGGACCTAAGGTACTCTTGCCAATGTACAACCATTTCTGCTGTTGCAGCTCACCATAGTAATGGCTCACCTGTGTGCAAGTCCTGGAGGGGAATCATAGTCATAGAATGCTTTAGGTTGGAAGGGACCTTTAAAGGTCATCTAGTCCAACACCCCTGCAGTGAGCAGGGACATCTTCAACTAGATCAGGTTGCTCAGAGCCCCATCCTATCCAACCTTGAACACTTCCAGGGAGATGGGACATCTACCACCTCTCTGGGCAATCTGTGCCAGTGTTCCATGATCCTTGTTGCAAAAAAATTCTTCCTTATATCTAGTCTAAATCTCCCCTCTTTTAGTTTAAAAACATTACCCCTCATCCTACTGCAACTGGCCTTGCTAAAAACATTGTCCCTATCTTTCTTATAGGCATCCTTTAAGTACTGAAAGGCCACAGTAAGGTCTCCCTGGAGCCTTCTCCTCTTCAGGATGAACCCAAACTCTCTCAGTCTGTCCTCATAACAGAGGTGCTCCATCCCTCTGATCATTTTTGTGGCCCTCCTCTAGACCCTTTTCAACAGCTTCAGGTCCTTCTTGTGCTGAGAACTCCAGAGATGGTACAGTACTCCAGGTGAGATCCCATCAGAGTGGAGTAGAGGAGGAGGATCACCTCCCTCAACCTGCTGGCCACGCTGCTTTTGATAAGCCCAGGATACTGTTGGCTTTCTGGCCTGTGAGCGCACATTGCCATCTCACGTCCAGCCTTTCATCCACCACTACCCCTAAGTTCTTCTCCACAGAGCTGCTCTCAATCCCTTCATCCCCCAGCCTGTATTGATACCGAGGATTGCCCCAACCCACATGCAGGACCTTGCACTTGATCTTGTTGAACCTCATGATGTTCACACAGGCCCACTTCTCAAGCTTGTCCAAATCCCTCTGGATGGCATCCCATCCCTCTGGCAAGTCAACTGCACCACTCAGCCTAGTGTCATCTGCAAACTTGCTGAGGGTGCACTTAATCCCACTATGTCATTGATGACGATTTTAAACTGCACTGGTCCCAGTGTGGACCCCTGAAGGACACCACTTGCCACTGATCTCCATCTGGACATTCAGCCATTGACCACTGCCCTCTGGATGTGACCATCCAACCAATTTGTTATCCAATGAACAGTCCATCCATCAAATCCATATCTCTCCAATTTAGAGATAATGATGTTGTGGGGGACCATGTCATAGGCTTTACAGAACTCCAGATAGATGATATCCATTGCTCTTCCCGGGTTGACTGGTGTAGTCACTTCATCATAGAAGGCCACCAGGTTGGTCAGGTAAGACTTGCTCTTGGTGAAGCCATGCTGGCTGTCTCGAATCCCCTCCCTGTCCTCCATATGCCTTAGCATAGCTTCTAGAAGGATCTGTTCCATGATCTTCCCGGGCACAGAGGTGAGGCTGACAGGTGGGTAGTTCCCAGGGTCCTCCTTTCTACTGTTTTTAAAAATGGGTGCAATATTTCCATTTTCCAGTCACCAGGGACTTCACCTGACTCTCAGGACTTTTCAAATATCATGGAGAGTGGCTTGGGAACTCCATCAGCCAGTTCCCTCTGGATTCTGCAATGCATCTTGTCAGGTTCCATAGACTTACATATATCCAGGTTCCTCAAGTGGTCATGAACCAGATCCCCTCTTACAGTGGGAGGGGCTTTGCCCCCTGGTCCCCATCTTGTGGTCCATCAGATTGGGAGGTGTGAGAAGAGAGGTGTGAGTGAAGACTGAGGCAAGAAATTTGTTGAGTACCTCAGCCTTCTCCTTGTCTGCTGTTACCAGCTTGCCAGTTGTGTTCATGAGAGGGGAAGATGCTTTCTTTAACGTTTCTTTTCTGGCTGACATTCTTATTATTCTTTGCATCCCCTGCCAAGTTCAACTCCAGCCACACCTTGGCCTTCCTGACCCAATCCCTACACAACCGGGCGGTGTCCTATACTCCTCCCCGAATACCTCTCTCTGCTTCCACTGCTTGTGCAGTTCCTTCTTGCCCTTTAGTTTCACCAGCAGGTCTCAACTCAGCCATACTGGTCTCTTCCCTTCCTTGCCTGAGTTCTTACACCTGGGGACCAACAGCTCTTGCACTGTATGGAAAGTGTCCTTAAAGATCTGCCAGCTCTGTTCTGCTCTGTGGTCCCTGAGGGCCGTTTCCTAGCATGTCCTATTGACTAACTCCTTGAACAGCTGGAATTTTGTTTTCCTAAAATCAAGGCTCCTGACTTTACTCTGACCCATATCCCTCAGGACTGTGAACTCCACCAGTGCATGACCACTGCAGCCCAGGCTGCCTCCAATCTTGATATCACTGATGACCTCACTTGCATTGGTGATCATCAGGTCCAGTATTATATCTGCTTTGGTGGGTCTGTCTATTACCTGGCTTAAGGAGTTATCCTCCACGCACTCCAAGAGCCTTCTAGATTGCCTACAGCTCACTGCACTGAAGGCGCCAGGCCGTTCACGTAGTTTAGGTACATCACTTGCCGAGGGAGGTAAAACAGTATTGGTGTTCTCCTGGTGTAAACCCTGGGGTTGGAAACTATCCTATTAACTTGCAAAAAGTTCAACATTGTTGTTTAAATAGCAGTGACTAATGCAATCTGAAGTGCCAAAAGGAATCTCAGACAGCCATATGGGGCTGACTGGATGCATAATTTATGAAAGGCACATGTTCTTCTGGAGCAGCTGGAGGTCCTATGGTATCTTTTCTGGCATTTAGGCAGCTAAATGCCACTCTAAGAGGGATTTACTGTCACATTCACTGCAATTTATGTGTCTGCATGCAAGTGAGGTGTCTAAGCTTCCATTACAGTTGATGAAGATCTAGTCAATGCAGTAGAGTCTAATGGTCTTGTTCTAAAAGAAACACCTACATGCTACCAGCTGATTTCAAATGTCTAACAAACTGCACTCTGGACCTGAATTCCATACCTGCTGTATACATATCTCAGTATGTATACAGCAGAAGTCCAATTCCTGTGCCTGAGTGGTACCTACTGCAGTTTGAGATGATCTTGGTCTCCTGCTTGGCTACTAGCTCTTATTCCAGGAGGGCATAGGTCCTTTGTCATATCTGGCAACGCCATGTAGATACCACTGGTACCCTGGGACACTTGAAACAGCACTAGATACCTGTATGTGTGCAATTGACTAGAGCATTAAATGTCTGCTTTTTTGTGAGCTGAAAAGTTCCCCTGAAAATACCGCTTTCTCTTCACTGACTACAAAGAAATCTGAGTTCAGATGTTGAGACATCTGTGGTAGATCTCTAGATGTGGTCAAGTGAATCCCATTCCTGGTTTTCTGGGCACACGCACCTCAAATATTCCTGGGAATTCTGTTGTTCTGAAGGTGGAATTATATTGTCTGTTTCCCTAGAGCTTCTGCATGATATATTCTCCGTGCTGGTGGCTCTGACACAGAATAAAAAATGAGTGAAAATCATGTTGGAGCAGCTACGGAGTGGTTTCAATGCATATGCCTCCCTACATGCTCTATCACCACAGGATGCAACTTGTGACAGACGTAGGTTGGTGCTATGTTATGAAGAGCCAGAGATTTTTTTGACCATAGTGAGATCCGTGGTGTTAATTTTCTAAATATGCTGCTTGCACAACAACATCTCTCCTCAAGCTTTTCCCCACTATCTCTAAGACTTAATCTTTTAAAACAGTGTCTGTCAACCAAAGGCAACGAGAAAAAGAAGGCAGGAGGATTTAGATACTATTACAGACTTATGCAATAAAAATCTTTGCACAAGGATCAGTTGCTCTGAGCAAGATTCAGGTGGGATCCCCAATGGTCCGTGTAATTACAGGAGAAAGGGTTTCTGCTTCCTGCCCTGAGTTAGGCAACAAAGCCTGAGATAAACACAAGACCTTCCCTTCACTGAAATTGAAGAGAGAAATTGAAGTCTCCAGAGGAGATTCAGCATTTAAGAATGCCCTAATAAATCGCTCTCTGGATGTGCTCATTTCTTTCTACTGACTGTAAAAGGAGTCTCAAATGATGAGCTCACCCAAATTTAGACATTTATAAACTCAGTGAAATACAAATGGCTTATATGAACCCGGGACCAGTGGCGGATTTGCTTCTGCTCTTCAAGATGAAATGTTCTCTCATCCTCTGCATGAATACGTGTGTTGTATATAAGATCACTATTTTTATGGTTATAAATCTTTTACTGTTATACTACTTTTTCAGTAATCAAATGGTGACCTTCAAATGAAAGTCACCAGTGTTTTCAGGAAAACAAGAAATTCTGCTTGACAATCATACCTATAAGCCTTGGTAACAGTCAAATATGCACTGTGTTAATGTTATCTGAACATGCCCGGGACATGGTGGATGGGTTTTGATTTGTACTGGCTGACTGTCTCTTCAAGCACACAAATGCTTTATTCCTGACCTTCTCTTCACTCTTAGGTTTTTTTTTTCTTTTGCTGTCTTGCTTTTTCCCTGGGTTTTTTTTGCCTGTCATTTGGTTGTCAGTCAGTTCTTTAGTTCTCCAAGCTGAGAATCATCTACAGGAGATGCTCAGAGTTTCTTGACCCATGCTCTGTTCTGAGACCTGACCTGTATAACACCTTTATCAATGACCTAGAGGAGGTGATGGACTCATCAAGTCTGCAGATGACACCAGAGTAGGGGGCACCAGTCAATACACTCAAAGGCAGAGCTGCCAGACAGATAGACCTAGACAGGCTAACAGGAACCTTATGAGAGGAGGTCTTGGTAGACAGCCAATTGTACATAAGCCCTGCAGCACAGAAGGGCAAAAGTCTCTGAGGTTATATGACCAGGAACACAGCAAGCAAACTGAGGGAAGTGACCATTTCCCTCTACTCAGCACTCATTAGACCACATCTAGATACAGCAACCCATTTTTGGACCCCAGTACAAGAAAGTCATTGACAAACTGGAGCAAGTTCATCAGGGCAATCAGGCTGGTCAGGTGCTGAAGCACTTGCCCTGTGAGGAGAGGCTGAGGGAGCAGGCTTTATTCAGCCTGGAGATGAGATGGATGTGGGGGAACCACACAGCAGCCCCAGCACCTATGAGAAGCACTGAGAAGACAGAGCCAGGATCTTCATAGTTGGGGGGGAGGGGGAGGGGTGGCAGGATGAGAGACAACAGGATTATGGTGAAACAAGATAGATTTAGACTGGATATAAGGAGAAACATTTTTCCCCCTAAGGAGAGTCCAGCAGTGAAGGAGGTTTCCTGGGAGATTGTACAGTTTTCATCCCTTGCAGTTTTGACGATCTGACTGGATAAAGTCCCAAGCAACCTCCTCTGACACCATACCTGACCCTGCTGGGAGCAGGAGGTTGGACTAACAACATCCTAAGGTCCCTCCCAAATGGAATTATCCTGTGATCCTATGATTTGGGCTCAGATCTTGCCCTATATCCTTTCTTTAGCTAAACAGTAGTCCCTATATTTTGCTGATCCTGACCTTGCTTTGTTGACTTGACTTCCTGGCTTGACCTTGCCTTCAAAATTATGGACTTGATGTGCAGTCACCAAAATTGTGAAGGAACTGCTAACCCAGCTCTGCCTAACAATCCCAGCTGCTAGAAACCTCACTCTTCCTTAGTCTGCAAGGACTCACTGTCATCATAAAAGTTCTGAAATGTCAGATATCACTTTAAGGCTCTAAAAATATCCATGAAGTTTCCTTTTAAGGCCCAGATCTTGAAATCTGATTGGTCTATATCAGCATCTTTTAAGGCCTGGTTTTGCAGGGGAGGGAAGGATCCGATTTTCTTCCTGATGAGAAGGTATTCCACACCCCCTGTTTTTCATAGCTCCATTTCACAACTTCTTGTCTTTCATCTTCCTGGGAATAGTATCTAGATCAGCCTGTCACCACAATGGGCTGAAGCACAGGCAGGAGCCAATGGAGTAATAGTTGCAGTGGAAACTTGTATTTTTATTAATAATATGCTGGAAAGGGTAGAGAAGTTGCAGCACCACTTCTGGATATAGTAAAGCCATCATTATGTCTTTATGTGCTTTGAGGAAAAATAATTAGTGTACCTTGGGAATCTGTTGAAGAAATATGGGGAAAGAGGCATTCCTGAAGAATCACACAATGGGAGGAGACAGACAGAAGCTAGAGGGCACATAGGATTTGCAGGGAAGTTGTAAGTAGTAGGATAGCTGTGGGGAAGTAGTTTGGCTTTGAGATAAGAAGGAAAAAAGGTCTGGTTTATTTACTCCCATGGTTTACACAAGCAATGATGCACAGCTATTAAATTTTAAATCCATTGTACACCTTGAAGATGTGTAGGATTATCCAGCTTCTCATGTTACTACTGGAGACAGGAGACATAGTCTTAGTGTTCTTCTCACCTTAGCCAGTAAGTGTCTGTTATGTAAATATGAAAATTTTCCAATATGAAATTTTCTTTGCTGTTCAAGGTCAACATCCTAGCAAGAGTGCTCATCCTTGAATATGCTATGCCAAACAAGACCAAGCATATGTAGAGTCTGTTGATTGCAGTTGATTCTGTATCCCTCTAGAACCAGGTATTATGAGTTGTGTGGTAGTGGTGGTAAGAAACTTATGAGGGAGATGGAGGCTTTCTATATGACAAAATATTTTTGTATGGCTGTGCTGGATTTGTTCCTTGTGTTATTTGAGATGCTGGTGTAAAATTGTCTGGTGAAAGTTAACAGTGGATTTTGTAACCAGGAAAAGCTATCCCCAACTTTCCTGCATGCAATGATCAGCGCTCATCAGCTGCAATCAGGCTTCTGATTAACCTTCCTGTTCTCAGAGCATCGTGGAGAAGCTGTCCCCGTATGTTGTTCTACAGGCTCCTGACAGCACAGACTTCTCACAAAATCCATTGCCACAAGCTTATCTTGTTCCCTACTTCCTACCTTCTACTCTCTGCTTGTCCTTGTTAAACAGGTCTATCCATCTTCCCTGCAGAGCCATAGCATCTGAGTTTTATGTGGACATGGAAGAAAAGTGGGCTACTGTCATTTCTGACACCCCCTGAAGGTTTGGAGACCTTCATTCGGAATTTTTCCTCCTCACATTGATGTTGCGTAGGAGATAGATGCTTTATTTTATTGGTGACTTTGAACTGGGTTGCATTCTGTTCTCAAATGTACTGTGGAATAAGGGGTGGGTGGTGTCAGAGCTGAAACTTCATTCTAAATTAATCAGGATCAACTAGACAGACAAAGCTCACAGACAGGAAGATGAGAAAATGACAGATATATTTGGCTGGAAAGGTCCTCAAAAGCTTGCTTATTGACACTCTCTGCCATAAGGCAGGGTCATGTATACCTAAACCTCTGGTGAAAGAGTATTTTCTACTCAGCTGTTACAAACCCACTATTGCTCAGCCATTATAAACCCTAGATTTCACAACCGCCCCACGCAGCAAACTCCAATGTGCAGCAATTATTTCATTTGTAATGTCTTCTTAAATGCAAAATTAAATCATCTCTGCTACAGATTAAAAGTCTTCCTTTTTATTCTCTACTTGGTGAACAAGGAGGACTGTTGATCACTGTAGCAAGCAGCAGAAACACTGGGCTGTTGAAACAGGGCAGTCTGTGTCCAGAAGTTTTGATTGTATAGGGTTTACTGGTACCGTTCTCACTTCCCTTGCCTGAAGGACAACACTGTGTGGATCCCAGATCTCCGCTGTCCATCTATGATGGCTGACAGAAAGCGTCAGCAGAAGAGCGGGAGTTTCCTCAGGATTACAGTGACCTCAAACCAATCTTTTTTCAGGGTCAGAAGTGGAAAACTTGTAAAACCAAATGTCTGTATTGCAGACAACGTCCAGAGCATGGTAGTGTGGGAGACTGCATAATGCAGAGAGGAGCTGGTTATAGCTGTCGTATTCACACAGATGCCTAAGTCTGGTCCAGTGTCATCGTGTAAACTAAGCTGGTAGGGTGGAGAAAGGCAGCTTTGAGCCTCTGTGTGAAGGTGGTAATGCAAACACCTCTCCCAGATGCTCCCCGTCTGCTTCACTCACACCAAATGCCCTTCCGTTTGCTCTGAGGTAAACAGGCAGGAGGGAGCCAAATGCTGCATAAGCTTCATGAGGTTGCTAATGATGATGGCTCTGTGGAGTTGATCTCGAAAACAGAAATACCACAGCTGAGTGCAAACGGACGTGCTGGTGTTTGTTTGTACCTTGCAGAAGCAAACTGAACATGAAGGCTTGATAACATCTGATTCAAGGCCTTGGAGCATACCCCACCCTGAGTGATGAAAGGCATGTCAGATGGACCATTTGGGTAAAGAAAGTGACCCAAAGTCTTCCACAGACCACCTTTAGGAGATTTTGGATCTATACAGAGATAAATAACACAACTGAACAACTTTCTGTGTATCACATATCTCCCAGTGACCTTGTATTCCTAATCTATCCCAAAAGACACTTATCCTAGAAAAGTGGTAGGTACATTTCTGTAAATACAGAAAGTGATCCTGTTTATATTTAACATACACATTTAAAGAGCAATAAGATTGCAAGGTCAGTATTTAGCAATAACTAGAGTTATTATTAAGCTTATTCATGTAATATCACTTCTGCCCCTTTGCATATATCTGGTACTTACAGCTATATTTAGCCCCAGTTATAGTCTTTATTCACATCTGAGAAAATCTAGCAATTTCCACTGCAATGGAAGGCTGTATCCTAAGAGTGCTAGAAGGTCACAGAAGGAATTTTAGCACTGGCATTTTCTAAATTTACACACTCATTTCTTCTTACACAATCGTATTTTCTGCTCATTTGTTTGCGTGTGCCTGTGAGATATATATGCAGTTTATTCTGTATATATTCATGTCCACATCCTCTTATTTTTTATTTCTTTCCATAACAAAAAACATAATAAAAACTATATTTCATTTTTAGTATATCCATGATACAGTGCAGGAAAATCAATTAGCTTTAGCCATCTCTGTTCCTTTTCTGTAAGACTGGAATTTACAGTTCAGGTATTTGTGGTCCTTCTATGGAAAGAATGTGTTGACTAGCATCTGAATGTTATTATTATTGCTACATACTCTCCATTATCTGTTGAAAGGGTTAATAGTTTTATTGCCCAGACATTTTTAGACTGGGACATTTTAGACAGCTTCATTACAGAGGTCTATTTCCCCGTGTGCAGCACTGTGTCTGAGTGACTATATTGCATGCAGGACACTTGTGGCTCTGGTGTTTCACCTCCCCTGGTAAGCTCTCGTGGGAAACAAAAGCACTGGAGACACTTAAGCAGGGCACTAGCATCCCATATGCCACGCGGCACTATGAGGCACAGTATCATCTTTGGGATGGCAGTTAGCTGAAATGGGGACTTTAGGCATCAGCACAGAGCTCTAAGCCCTCTTACGGTGCTGCAGTATCCAGCTAATATCGCCCAGGGGTGTCTGTGCTGCGGCAGGTGTGTATTGCTATTCTAAACCGGTAAACAGCAAAGCTGTAGGGTGCATTTTGCACTGCTCTCTTAATGAAACAGAGCTGTCTGCGTGCTGGGCTCTGTCATTTGAGCCTGCTCGTTTTGCGGTCAGTGCATGGAAACCATTTATGTAGGTCACAATATGCTACAATGCAAATAAAGCAAAATGTGGAGTGACTGCACTCTAACATATGCATTCTTACGTGCTGTTTGAAGTCATGGCTTGGAGACTGTTTATTTGCAACAATTATTTCCTCTCTGAGCACTTGCAAGAAAAAAACCCCAGCTTCTGTGCTAGTTCAGTGCTGTAGGACGCACCAAAATGACATCCCTTCCCTTTCTGAATTCGTAGACTCCATTTTTACTGGAAACCCTACTGTGAAGTACATCCTACCTTTTTTTTTTTTAAAAAAAATCCCCTCCAGCAACCCCGCTCTGACTGACAAATAAAACACTTTTGTGAGTGTCTCGCTGCAGTCTAGGTGCAGTTTCTTTCCTCTTTATTCTTTCTTTTTGTGCCTGATGATGAGCATTTTGAAAAGAAACATGGAATATGAATGCATAAGCAAATCTATTTGGGCACCTGCTTCTTGAAAGAGAGGAAGACAGAGAAGAGGATAAATGGCAGAGGCACTACGTGATTGCTGGAAACAGCTCTTTTCACATCTATGTTTTTTTCAGAGCAATCTTTTCTAGTAGCAACAGTGGTTTTTTTTTTTTTCACTGCTGCTTTTCCAAGAGTTGCTTTTACAAACGGAAATCAGTTAAACCTTGTGGCACACTTTTGGCATAAGTAATACACTATGGTCCAGCTTGGTCCTGTACATCCGTGTGTATATAGAGCTACAAACATACTCACTAGTAAAATCCTTAAGGTTAGGTTCTATGCCAGAAAAAGAGATGTAGAGAAGTGTGTGTGGTCCATCTAGGAGACTGATTGTGTCAATTGCATGAGCTAACACTGGTTCCTGAGCTGAGATCCTTTCCATGCTGTGGAACTTGCACCTGAAGAGGTATCTTATGGCATTTCTATCTTTCTTGGTTTCTGGTTTGGTGGGTTTTTTTTCCTCCTCTGTCTGTGTTTGAACGGCAATGAAAGGTGAGGGAGATCAGGAAGCTGCAGAGGAATCTAAATCCACCTGTGGCATGACTCCAGCCCTTGGCAGATGTCCCGGGAACCAAATGGCCATTGAGTCTATGATGGTGGAGAGCTGACCATGCTAGCTCTTCAGGAATGGAGAGGACAGCTCTGATGTGTTCCCCCAAAGGAAGATTTTAAAGGAAACATCGTCTGTTCTCTCCCATCTATTCCATATTTTTAGTTTTCGTTAAACTTATTCATAACTATATGCTACCATGGCAGTAGTGGAACATGGCTCCTGCTTCATAATGTCCAAGTTTAGGTTGAGTCTTGGAGTCCAGGTAGAGCAAATATAGTCCTGACCGTACTGCTGACTTGATATTCAGTTCTAGCTCTGCACTGTCATGACAGCAGTGCTTCACTCCTTAACAAAGAAGTGAACTTACTTCTCTACACAATATATTCAGATTTCTGTGACAAACAGCCACACCTAAGTTCAGTGTTATTATAAAATCTTAGCACTAGTAATAAAGAAAAGCACTGCACCTGGCAGAAACTAAAGAGAATTTAAATCGTGTTGCGATTATCTCATTTGTAAATTAAGCAGGACACTGCTGGTAGCAAATTTTATGTAAAGTATTGTAGGGTTTTAAAATGACCATGAGTAGTCAGGGCATTTGCTCTGAGTATATTGTGCAAGATGGAATAAATGGCGGAATGATTTGGGCTGAATAAAATGCTACGAGATATCCTGCATGGGTGGGCTCTGACAGGCAGATGCTTTCAGGAACATAACGTGTCTTGTATGGCTCTGATTTATATGGCTCTGTGAAGGTGCCTCAGGGCCAGTTTACACACAAGCTTGCGCTGTTTTAATTAAACCTGTTTTCAATCTAGGATTTTCAGTTCAGAGTAAAAGTTACTGCCATCAAGAAAGCTAAAAAATGTCAAGCTCTACTTTATGCATCCCACGGTAGGTGTCTAAGCTCTGCAGGTATTGTACATATGGAAAAGAGAGAGCTAGGCACTTCCAGAGCAAATGTACTGAATTCCCTCAGGAAGGGGTTTAATTCTTTCCACATAAGGAGCTGAAGTCCATAGTTTAGACAACTGGAATGAGAGACCCATAGTAGATGGTGTAGTACCTTCTCTCATTTGTGCAATTTTCTTTCTGATTGTTCTTTCAGTGTTTATACCCAAATTGCCACTGTTGGGTGGGAATCAGAGCCACAAATGTGAATGTGGAATAAAAACTGCTTACTAAAATATTTGTAGAGAAATTAAAGAAAAAGTGGGGAAAAAAGAGAAAATAAATGAATTATGAAAAGGTGCAGAGGATGACTTCAGGAAGATGGATGTCCTGTGAGTGGAATGTAGGTGGGGTTTTGGCCACATTTGTTGGCTGAGCCTTGAGTTTTCAGAGAAGTCTTAATGGGCAACTCAATGGGATTTTGGCACATAATTTTATTTCAGAAAATCTTGCCTTAGATACCCAAGTGAGAAAGTGTGTTCTATTCATGTACATACCTACTAATGCCTATATGCACATAAACCACATGCATATATACATAAACATATATACACCACATGCACACAAATGTAAAATGTATATTCAGTAGGTTTGCATGCATAGTAATTTGATATGCATATGCATATGTAACTCCTCTCCCTTTACAACCCAAATTGACTAGAGTTTCTAGGAAAAAGAAATAAAGAGCAGTTAGGCACCAGCAATGCCACTTGGACTATTAGCACTGAACTCTTAACAGAGGGATTCAGCTGTCCCTCAATCTCCTCCTCTGAGGTTGTTTAGCTCTCTCAGAAGGTGGGAGCTCCCCTGTTTCCGTCAGTGGTCCAAATTCCGCTTGCGCAGATGCCCAAAAGCTCTGGGTGCCCGACTTCTGCCTCAGTCTATCTAGGATTTGTAAACAAAGTTGTATCTCTGTGTCTGGTCTGGCAGACATGATATGAGCCAGCCAGCAGTCAGGATGGGCTTCACACAAAATACAGAGCTCAGAGAGGTAGAAATAACCTTGAGATTGGAGCACTTGTCTCAAAATCATTAGACTTTGATTCAATCTTCTGTTTCAGAGATTCACATCTATGTTGCCTCATAGGAAAACTCAGTAGCCAGTTATCCTGGAGGGCTCTTTCTGCTTCTGAACTGAGGCCACAGCAGTGTTCCCATACAGGAGCGCTTGAGGTCAAAGCCAATATCCATGTCTTGCACTCATATTGCTGAAAGCAAAGCCCCTCTGTGCTGGCTTTCAGGCTCTTCTGGACTCACTGTAGCCCTAGTATTTGACGTGTCTACAATAAAGCCCTGCAGACAGCTGGAGCTATCTAAAACAGCACTGGAGGGCTGAACTAGATGCAGTCATACCCATGCTACTGATGAGGTCTTAACCAGCAAGATCAAGAGTAGGAGGAAACAAATTTAGTGGAAAATAAGTTGTTTCCCTCTAGAGGAGGATCTCAGGCAAAACTACCAGTCAGGGCACTGGAGAGAAATGGCATTTGTATCGTTTGAGTCTAAGAGCTACAGGACTAGAAAGAGAGCAGAAAAGGAGCCAAATTTGCAGCTTAATGGCTAGGGCTTTTGATTGTGAGATTCAGCTGCAGATCATTTACAGTTCTCCTTCCTCGTGAATAATGTTTATCATCTCCCCTTGACAAAAAAGGTAGAAAATATTCACAGGGGCCATCAACGGTATCAAAAAAATCTGGCCTAGCTATGAGAGGCCAGATGATTTAGAATGAGATACTGCAGTCTGGGAAGGGATTGACTGGGAAAAAGGTATAGAAAAAAATTAATGCTGTAGAAAAAGTTAATAGACAATAATTACTTAGTGTAACACTCAGTGAAGTTGTATGGGAAACGTAAAACAAACAAATTCAGTATTTTCACACCATTAAATCAGGGAACTTAGTGTCACGGAATACTGGGAGAGCCCAGGCTTAAATAGGATTGGAGCAGTGGACAGATTTCTGGGGGAAATACCTCTTGCAGCCTACTCAAGCTGTAATAGAATGCCTTAAACATGAGTATCTGATATAATCTGAGGCCGAGGAAGACCCTAAGCTGCTGACAGAGGGAACCAGGGAAGGTTTGCTATTGATGTGCTTTTTCTTTCTTTCCTAATATTTTCCTCAAAGCCTTTGCTACTGGTTGTTGTCAAAAACAAGAACTAGGTTAAACATGCCTTTGGACTAGCTCAGTGATGCTCTTCTTACGTTCTTGTAAAAGAAATCACAGATAATCCTGAGAACTGTTGTTTTTAATGATGGGAAGGGAATATTTCAAATATTTTTCTTATTGCCTGCATAGCGCAGCATACTGCCACGCATGAAGTGTGCCAATAATCCTATTTAACTCTCCTTATTCCACAGAGGATTCAAATTCAAGACAACAGCTCCAGGCACTTAAAATACCATGTAGGAAGCCCAAATAAAGGGCAGTGATCAGACAAAACCCCTTCTAAGCTGCTTGGGCTTGACTGAAAAGTTCCTGCTTATATCTCAGCATGTCACTGATAGTTTGGAGCAAACTCTCTTGGTGCCTACTCTTATGATGGAGGCCAGCAGTTATAATCGCTGTTTTATTGCTTGGGCCACAGGGAGTTTAAACCAGCCTGAGTGCCACAAGAGAAATCCTATTCTTACTAGTTCCCTCTCCAATCATGAGCATACGGACCCATGACTTCCCTGTGCAAACACAAGCATTTCTGTGGCTGTACAGTCAGCTCGATCAGCAAGATGATGACCATTAGGCTACCTGCTAATGGGCTGAAATGTGGGGCACAGGCTAAAGTAATTACTTTTGAGAGCAATGAGGCTATATATTTTCTTAAACCCCTTGTGAAAGCCTGTATTCTATCTCTCATAAGATCTAATTTCTAAGCTTGCTGAGTCCAAGATGAAGTCATTTGGATGACATTGATTTCAGTAAGAACTTAGGGAGTTTAAGATAATATATACAGGACATACTGTGTGGAGCATTTGGTCAGGAATTGGAAGACCAAGAATATTCAGATTAAGTTGGGGGATTGTACAGCTGAGAAGGATATCCTTGCCATAAGTCAGATATACTCTTAAGAAGATCCCCTACATCCTTCCTGTTTAAAGCAGGGGTGAAAAATTTACAGGGTCAGAAAAGGTGAGACAGAGTATATTTCCATCTTAGACATTAAGTGCCTCAAAAGGGGATGGAAAAGACTCTTTTTTTTCTCTGGATGGTTTTTTTTTTCCTCTCCAGTGCTGATGTAGTGTAGGATGTGTACACAGTATCCTGTAACCGTGGCCAGATACACAATTGTCCCTATTCCCAGGTACAGAATCAGGCCCTTTTACTGTTCTTCCTTTGGGTGTCATGAATTCTGCACACCTGGCTGCACAAAAATTCTGCTTGAACAGTTGAGGAGACATCTTTCTATCCAGATGAGCCTACAGATGACAGTTCATGCACCCCCCAGTACTTCTGGGAGGTATAAATTCAAACCCTGTTAGTCTGAGGAAGACACTGAACTCAGCTTTACCATTTCCTGGATAAGATGCTGTGCAAAAGAGAGCTGTTGTAGAGGCCTTCTCCTCAAGGGAAGTCCAAAACCTTAAGCCAGTATCAGGTTTCAGGCTGAATTGCGTGCTGACAGATGTGTCTGAGGTAAGTGCTCTAGTCTAAGCAAGGGGCAATGTTTCAAATGCATCCTTCCCTTTGGCTTTGTCTGTCAAAGCAGCCTCCAGCGTAGGAACTAAATCATCCCTTGCTTTACTTGAAGGGAACCTAAGCACCTGATGCCTCCATCTGGAGGGAGACACTCGGTCACACCCAATCTTGTGCTCAGGAATCTGCCTGAGCCGAATGCACACAGAGTGCACTCTGCCAACATGGGCTCATTGCTCACGCAGGAGGAGTGGAAGAATTTTAATTAACCAGATTCCAGCTACTGTAACACACAAATCCAGGTTTTGATTTGGTCTCGAGTGTGTCCCCTTGAGTGCTGAATGTTACAGCCTGCTCAGGAAAGCTCCTTGACCATCACTCATAGAAAGACGACCTCGGCTGTATTAGTAGATGTGGTAAGCCTTCCCAGAAATTGAATGGGCCGGTGAGAAAGCTTCCAAAGAAATTTAATCGCATGTAAGGCTACCTGTTTACCCAGAAAATTAACATAAAAGAAAAGAAATTTAAAAAGAGCTATGTATTTTTATGTTATGAAAAAAGACAATTTCAGCAGTGTAGTGAAGATATTCCTGTAACTCACGCACAGGCATTTTAAAAAAAAAAAGAAGGGAATGTCTATTGGGTGAATATTTATATTTTTTAAAATAATGGTAATTAACACAGTAAGAAAAGAGGTGGTGGGAGGACATCGTGTACCTCCTCCTATTCCTTGGGTGAAATTCACAAGCTTCAAATACTACCATCAAAGATAAAAGGCTTGTTGTGTTGGCAACTTTACAGTCTCTTTTCAAGCCTGTCAGATAGTCATGCTGTGGCATCAGCCATTGTTCTTCTGGAGGCCTTCTCCTTCTCTGACTTGATGGGAAAGAACCTGTCATCTTTTAAATGATATTCCCTTCCCAAATTAAAAGGAGGGCAAGAATTGGCAGATCCCTCTTTAGGTGAGAGAAAGCATTTATTATTAATGTACCTCTTTTAACCCTGCTGCTGTTACATCTGATTGAAGAAAAACCCAACAAGCTGCCACCCACCATAAAGAAATAAATAACATTGAAAACGCTGCTTTGTGATGATTTAAAATATCGGAAATGCAAAGCTCTACCTTGATGTTGGGATCAAGGGAGATGCATTCGTGTTGCTGCAGTCATGAGACAGAACCCATTCTTTTCAAATTAATTGGCTGGCTGCTGTCAGAAGTCCTGAGGAAAGTTTGGCATGTTTGTGCAGAGCTGCATTGTCTTGCTGTATTTATTTAGAATAGTATGCTGCCTATAGCTGGACCTCTTCAATCAGAAGTAAATATCTTCCCACAATCCAGCTACTGCATTTTGAGTATGTGTGCTTCATGTGTGCTTGCTTATACCGTGCAATGTATTCTTTCTGTTTTTGTGCCTTTAACATGTTTCAGTTGGAAAGATGACTAAAAACCTCCTCTGCGAACATGGAGCAAACTGAACTCTAAAAAAATTCCTCTTCAAAATTTCCAACAGAGACTTCTGAAACCCCTGTTTAGAAGAGTTTTGGAGTTTTTGGAGCTGTAGCTTCAAAGCAGCTCCAATGCCTTGTCTCTGTCTAGAAGCTCAGAAATAAATCTCACACACCATCTGGCAGGGAAAAGTAGCAGACGTAGACTGTGGAGAGGAAATGAGCCATTGACCAAATGTTTCCTACTTAAGTATCATTCAATGGATATTTGCCCCGTTCTCACCCTGAGAGCTCAGATTACCCAGTGAACCTCTTTGCCACATACAAAATGTACGTGTGTCCACGTTGCAAGGTTTCAAGCAAAGCTGTTGATAGCTGACAGTTAAAAAAAATAAAAGCCACAGGAAAAGAGTTGGATGGTTCTGGTAAAACTTTGTATGATGAACCATACAGATTAGAGCTGAAGTTTACATGAAATCACGAAGCAATTACGATCAAAAAGAGCCTGAAGAGATATGATATAAAATATTGGGATTCCCCTGGGATAAAATAGCCCTGCAGGGCTCTTCCTGATTCACGAGTCTGTGCTGAATTGAAGGGGGAAAATAGGACGTATCAGTTAAATGATCAGTTAAGAATGGAGTTTCTGAATTTTGAGCTCTAGAAAACCAGGAAAAATATATTTATCCAACTTTTGCACATAACAAAATTTTCCTCATCAGCCAGCGACTCTGTATCTTTCCCCAATTTCAGATTTCTAAAAATATATAGTCTAAGTCTGGGCTAGTAATCTAAATACTTTCTCTATTTAATGGAGAGAAATAGACATCTCCAAAATATGATGCATCTCAGACTATGCTAACTAACATGGCTGCGTGAGTCATTCCCTGTCATGCCATTCCCAGTACAAATACTTTCTAGGAATTGGATGGAGACCATGAGGCACTGAAGGCTGCACAGCAGACATAATAATTTTGGTTCCAAATTCAGGTCACTACTATGAACCTGGTCTAGATTCAATTAGTGACCTGCTATAGAGGTGAAAACCTGAATAGTCCATTGATAATTCCCTGAGCTATTTGGTCTCCCAAAGCAATTTTGTTTAGCTTGAAGCCTGTTCTTCCAATCTGCTGATTTATATTTTAGCTGAGTGCGAGCAGGATTTTAATCATTAAATGTAATAACAGCATTTGTTCTTATAGGGTAAAATCAGCTCGATCCATATCCAGTAAAGAAGCCCGAGTAATTGAAATAGAAGCACACTACTCCATCCCTTCAGGCATGTAACAATAATAGCTATAGTAAAAGGTGGTACAGCTCATCCCTTTAGAGACACTTGAGTAATTTGTAGGCTGACAAAAAGATCATCTATAGCAGCTATTCAAAGTGGACAAGATGGTTTATGTCTATTTGTGTCTCTTGATTACCAATCTCTGTCATGGGGGGTAGTTTTGCACAGGATACCCGTAACTGGACAGATTACACATACACGCTCACACACTTGCACTTGTGCCCACACTCACATATTTTTACTCTCATCAAGACCATACTGTAAAATCAATTTTTCGTGATAATTATTTGAACTCTATAGGACAGAACATGTTAGAGCAAGGATGTTTATTTAAATGCCTGAATTGCAAGTTGTCTCATCACTTTTTCACTTTTGTGATGGTAAATGTATCAAAGCAAATGTACTAGTGCTCCAAAAGAAAAAAGCTCACAAAGATGGTAACTGCTACTGGCAGAATCTAACTGCTGCTGCTTCCATGATGAAAAAACTGGAACCAATGTATTAGAGAAATCAATCACTAGCTACCTAGATGGCAACGGCCCCCTCTATATAAGATTAAGCTTTGTTGGACACAGCTGAATGGTGGGACACAGCTTGCCTGATTCAGGCACTGATTCACACAGGATCTTTAGGTGATTATTTCAGTTGTGCTGCAGTATGTTTCTAAAGAGTGCTGTATACTCCAAGGGCAGAGGTAAATAACCCTGAAGGTTTCAGGGGCAGTACAATTCCAGCAAACTAAGTTGTCTATTCCTAAGAAAGCAGGTTTCCTCCTTAAGAGGTCTTAACTGGCACCTATCTCCAGGGAACACAGAAACTTCCCATAGAAAAAACTGCTTCACCTGGCAATTTAAATGTGGGTACAAGCGAGGCATCCATGTTAGCTGGATTAGATCAATCTCTGTTATGAAATCTAAACACTCAGGTGAGTTTTTGACTTGCTGTAGACCTTTGGCTATTCTGTGGATCCACACAAGCAAAAGTATTTCCTTTCACCCAGTTAGATTGTGGAAGCTTTTGGAAGATTCCTTTTCTAATTTAGAGATGTGCACCATGCATCATCTGGTTCATCGTTGCCCATCTCTTATCTAATAGTTTAATTGGTTTTCTAACAGACTACAAAACCAGCTTGTTTCCACATTACCGTGTTAGGTCAGCATGGGAAAGGAAGTGTGCTCAGGCTGCATGTGGATAGAGGAAAAAAAATGACTCGGAGGGTTCAGGCATATAGTCAGGAAAAAGATAAAATGGAATAAAGAGTGATTTGTTTGGGGAAAAATAAAAAAAGCACGTAGTCAATTAATTTAGACGTCTAATTTAGGTGTGAATGAATGCAAAGAAATGGATAATTTTGAAAATACTTGAAAATACAAACATGGAATTTTTTTTTAGGTTGCCTGTAAAAAAATAAGACTATGGCATGGAGCAGTCCCTCTGGGTGAGTTTCAAGTCACCAAATTCTAGGGGTTGGGTACAGCTCCAGATTAAGGCACTTAAGGGTGCATTTATAAGTATGCCTTTCACATGCAGGTGAGATTGTCTGAGATTTATTACAGGCAATGAAGACCTCATCTTCTAATCAATTCCCCCATGCAGGTGTCTGCTACCACTTGAGAAGTCCTGAGGTATTATGCTTGGTCTTTAGCTCCTCTCCAAGAGGCAATGGGCTCTCCACAGGTTCTGTGTCTCATTTACCATCTCAATCTGAGAATCTCAGGTGTTTTGGGGCATCTCAAATTGCCATGGAAGATGGCTTAATATAGATAACTGAATCCTACTCAAACCAAATTTAATACTGGTGGAACCAAGTGTACTGAAGCAATAGGCAGGACAATGTGCACTAAGGAGGCCATCTACCACCCTATGACTAAGAGAGAAAGATTGAGTGGAGTAAGGAGCAATGAAATATCAAGAAAGAGAAAATGCTGACAAAATTTGTGAAGAGGGAATGTTATTAGGATTATGGAACAGTCTTGCTAGGGAAATTACATCAGCACCTGGCACTTTAAATTTTTGATAGCATAAAGCAATAGCAAAAGTGATTTTCAACTCATTTGCATTGTAGATATTCCTTTTACATGAAGGTCTTCTGCTTCCCCCTCTGATAACTGTATTTGTCCAAATTATTTATTGCAAATGAAATATGAGATGAATTCAACTATTTTTCCCTGTTTATAAATCATTTTCAAGATCATCTTAATTTGTATGGAAGTATTCAGTGCACATAAGTATTTGCCAACTAGTTTATGAGGACAAATTACAGATGACAAGTTGTTCGTGAACACTTATTTCAACTCTTTATTGCTCCTGAGTTGTGATTAGTCATCCATATCACATGGTATTGAACTGACTGTTACTTTTTAATCAAGAAAACAATGATTAATGATGGCAATTAACTGATAATGAGAAACAAGAATAATGTGAAGTTCAGGACTCGCAAACATTTTTAAATAAACCAGAAAGCATTCAAAGAATCACAGGAAACCAATACTATGTTGGTATGAGTATGACTGGCTTAATATGTTCATTGGTGAAACATGCATCTCCTCCAGGTATTTCTTAAAAATTCATTCTGCCATTGCTACACCCAAAAGTAATTCTGGGATAACACTTAAGTAGTTTGTTGTTACATGTTGTATTTGTTCAGTTTCCTGTTGAAGGATATTATCAACATTGAATTTCCCCCTGTGGCCTGCAGTTCTCTTTGATGCAGTCTTTTGGGGTCTTTCTGAAGTCTGGTCCTGCACAGTACGTGTTAATCCTCAGTTTTGATCCTGGCTGGAGCTATACCAAAAAAGAAAAAAAAATCATCATCAACAACAACAAAAGACAAGAAGCAGCTGTGTGGGTTGCAAACAAATACTTGTTATTTTGAATTTACTTGGTTGAAATAGCCACTGCGAACCCTGGAAGAAGCTTGTTCTGGGCTATAAGGAGCAGAAGGTGTCACTGCTCAAAGAGTGACTGCTGCTTCATGTTTGTGACAGAAGCAGCTCGAAGCACTGTCATTTGAGTGCCACTGCACTAGCAAATATGTGGCAGAAAAATGGACAAGAGCACTACGTGTATCTTTTAACATGCAATTTTGTAGTCAGATAGTACTGTGGGATTATAATTATAAAAAGACTTTGTTTAATTAGGGAAAAGAAAGAGGTACATAGACTTTCTTTCTGTAGGTATATCAACATTTCAGCTTAGCTGTGCAATTGCCATCACCCCAGGCAGACAGAATAGCCTTAAATACAACACCCGCCCCACCCGCCCACTCACCCCCCCCCCCCCCCAAATAGGCAGAATAGATTAAAAGTTGCAAACACGAAAACTGAAGCCCCATTGCAGAGTAGATATTTCTGAAGCATCTCTCCTTAAGACAAGTGAAGGAATCAAGTACAATGGACCGTGAGTCATGAGTCAGATGAACCAGCATTCATAGCCACCTCCAAGCTATGTAGTACTGCTCCAGAACATCTTCCCTGTCCCTGGCTTTCTGCCTTGCCTTCCCTCTCTCTCCCTAGATTCACACTGTGAACTCTGGTTTCCTTGCAGCTTTCTGGCCTTCTTCAGGAGATGTGTTGCTCCACACAGTAACTGGGGTACCATCTACTACAGCTAACGCCCTCTAAGGCCTTGCTACCGCTCTCTGAACTAGTCACAGATTACTACCAATAACTACAATATAGCAGAAGTCATGTACTCGGACATTTAGGATTTAATATAATGCAGTTCCTGCAGAGCAGTATCAGTTCAAATTATGTCCTGCTGCTGATTTTCAGAGGGAGAGTACACCCATTCCTAAAAAGGAGATAAAAAAGCCTTTACTTGAGATTTGAAACAATGGGAGTAAAAGGAAGAGTCAGATAGATTGAGGTGCAGACCTGCTTCACCAGTGTAAACCTGTCTGGTAGTCAGTGGGCTCTCGGGTGACCCTTGGTTCCCCAGACCTGCTCTGCTTGGGTATCAAGGGACTGTGTCTCTGTCAGTGAGGACACTGCTCCCCATTGTGGAGCAGCTCTGGCTGTGCCCTGGCAGTGTCCCTCTTGGTCTGTTTTGGACCTGTTGTATGCCAGTTCCCCTGGATGATCTTTAGTTGTCTTGGAAAGGACAGTGATCAGTCGATTCCTCTTCATCTTCACAGGATTAGACTTAGTTTCTCTTTGTACCTTAGTTACCCCATATATATTTTACAAAAAAAGTCCTTGTTTTCCTCTGTTAAAATCATTTAAAATCTAAAGATGATAAGTGTTATGTAGGAGCTGCCTAGGCCTGGACCTCTGGGCATCTCCCACTGAAACCAGTAGGAGCAGACACCTACGTACCTGTGTGGAACTGACTCCTACTACAGCTATGTTATCGTGATGGAGAATTAATTTTCCCTAGCTTCAGTAGTCTAAATAATAGGCATTTAATATAAATTAGCCAACTGAGATACATGAGTAGTTTCAGCCCACCTTATAATCCCCATGGTGTCCACAAAAAGAACCTAAATTAATCACTTAGATGGCCAGACCTAACTCATTGTTTTATGCTAGGTGTCAGAAAGTTAATGGCTAATTTACTTGCGTCCAGGCTGATGGATCCAGTATTAACCTTTGCTAATAAGTAAAGTATTTGGTTATAAATCATTAGAGTAGCAAACACTGTCCTGCTGCAGCCTCATAATGCTGCCAGCTTAGCATGTGTCTGAAAAGGTGCTTTGGGTAAAAAAGGCTTAAAAGATTAGAGATAAGATGAAGGTGATGTAATTCAAGAAATCATCTTCTGCATCTAGGCCAGATATAAATTAATTCTGATTCTTCCTTAATTTACAGCAGGTTAAAGAAAAGATGGTTTTGAATTGATAAAGATGATTCGTTCCTACTCTACTGCGCTTTAGTAATCGCAACTATTTTTTAACTTGCCACGAGGGTACTGAATATATGGCACATTTAGCTCAGTGTGAACCTGAATTATCATCTTGAAATATACCTTATTAAAGAGATGAGTATTTTTACTGGTATCTTCCTTTTTAGCAGGCTGAACCCTCTGGTCCTAATCACAAAAGAATGTAATATCAAAGATTAGAAGAAGAATATGAGATAATATGACATTGAGACATACCACATTTGTATGCTTTTGGTTTAGGTTATTAATCCTGGTTCTGTTTCAAGGAATGATTATAAAATTAAAACACCCACCACCACCACCCCACCCCAAACTCTGCCCTCCAGATTTATTTCTCAAATATATCAGTTCCTTCTTAATGGTTTCAGTTCCTGGTGTTTAAATCTTGAAGCTATTGCACAAGATAACACACTGCAATAAAATCTACAAAACGTGTAGACAGATGAGAAATGCAAATTGTTTTCAGATTTTACAGGAATCTGCACCAGGGATAAAAACAAACAGAAATTGTTTACCTCATAGGGAAAACAAAGGAGAAGAGCAGAAGTTTTCAAGGTCTTGCAGAAGTTTATGCTCCCATTAAAACCACCCTTCTCACTGCTCACTGCATTACATTCTGGGAGTTTGAAGCATCCTCCCTGCGGTTTCATTTGTTCGCAAAACATGCTAATGGCGGTTTCATGATTAGAGCGAGCGAATATGAAACGTGTAGAATGAGATTTGGAGAAGACTCCATGAGGCAACTAAACCTGCGGTGTATAAATGCATGTTCACAACCCTCCTCCTTTCGGCAGGAGCTGCCCGGGGGTCTTGTACTATTATTTTTTTCACAGAGAGGGGAGGAAAGCCGCCTTAGGTCACATCTAGGCTGCGTTTTTCACCGCTGGTGGCTGCAGGACAGGTGCCCCGGCGCTGCCCGCCGGCCGCAGGGACCGGTGCCGAGCCGAGCCCCCGCCGCGCCCGGGCGGCTGCGTCCCGCATCCGCCACCCGCCGCTCCGGTCTCTCCAAAACAGAGCCCCGGCTCCCTCTGTAGTTCAAGCGGGGAATTATAGACACCTCCAAGAGTCGCTTCGTCCTAAAAAAAAAGAGAGCGAGTCGCTTGTGCGTGCGGGAATGCGTGTTGTAAGCAGGGCAACAGCCTGTGGGGTGGGTCTTGGGGTTTCCCGGACCACTCGATGTGGAGAGGCAGCAGATCTGTTTTCTCCGGAACTCTGATGGGGAGATCCACACCGGAGACTAAAGCAGGCCTGGCAAGCTGAACAAGATGTGTGACCCACGTCAGGTCCGTGCCTGATGCCCCAGGGGACACATCTACAGAGTCTGCTTTAGCCTGCCTGTCGCTTCATGGGTCTAGCGTTGATCTTGCCTCAGAAAATGTCTTTCTTTAAACTCCAGATATCCTTCATTTAGCACACACTACTTTGTTTGGAGATGGGTGGTCACAGCACACGCAAGGATATAACGGCATGACCCTGCACCTATGGCAGTCAGCCTGCAGGGTCTTGATGCCCAGAGCAAGTGTGATCGTAGAGAGAATCAAAGAAAGTCCCAGAAGAGCTAACAGAAAAAAACATTGCTGCCTCAGGCTTGATTATGAAAAAGTAAGACCAAGAGATAAGTCATGCACCGTTGGCCCCTAATTGCTAAAACATCATTGTCAGAAGCATATCTTGAAATGCTACAGTACTTGTCAGCCCTGGTGGGCTAAAAGAACCTTCCTGACTTTATCAAGTAAAAAAGACATATTGGAAAATCAAATCATTCACAGATGGGAAATTTTCTGTATAGAGCTTATAAGATAAAGAAATATTCATGATTCCTATAAAAAGGCTTTATTCGGAGATAATTTTGCCACTGTTGCTACGACCAGAGACTGACAAGTGGAGCAGAGCAACTCCTTCCCAGTCACTGCACTAGTGCATAAAATGAGACTGGTTCAGAAAGAGCCAGACGAATACAGAGGGGCTACATGACTCCTTTTGGCATCACTTCACAAACCTAAGTTTCTGCCACTTTCTAGCTGTGACCGATCTCTTCAGTGTTTCAGTACAAGCAGAAGAGCCCTCTCTAAAACCAGAGTAGGCTAAATCTTCTCTGCAGTTTTCCTGCTTTTTCCATGGACCTTATTTTTTGCTGCTTTCTAAAGAAAAGGTTAAACAGTGAAATTGGTGATGATCTCAGCAACAGGCCACTGGCACATGCTGTTCGGGCTGTGAGAGAGCTGTTAGCTTTTAAAAACACCTTCATATTTCTCCTTTTCTGGAGTTTTAAACAGTGTTTGCATTATATTGTATGCTCAGAGCAAGTTAAAGGAAGGACCTCATAACATAGTTTAACCCCTTCTCTTTGGTATCTGCAAATCTCTTTCAACTCTATCCTTATCTGGCAAGTACTGTCACTCTACTGATGTCTTTCAACCTTGCAAGGTTTGCTCAAGAGATTCTTGCTGATCAGTCAAGCTGAGGGGGAAGAGAAGAACTGGTCATTTGTGCTCTCTTTGTTTTAAATACCCTGCTGACACCATCTGCCCTGGGTATGCCAGAAGTAGCTAAGAGCACCTCACAAGGGACTGCTGCTGCCTGATCCACCCTGGGCTGTGCTTCTCTCTCCCCTGCCCCATTGCTGTCCTGGGTGGCTCTCAGTAGCCCCTTCAGCATGAAGGTGCAGAGCCGCACTGTGGTGACCTGGTGCTGCTCCAGGAGCTGGATGCCCGCTTGCTGGTGCTGGTGGACGAGGGCTGTAGTATGCCCACTGTACACATTCCCATGTGATGACAACAGCGCTGCATTCATCCAGAGCTTGGTCATGGTGGAGCTGCCTGAGGATATGTCGCCCAGCTTCCTGTTGCTCAACCCCGACACTGCTGACCCTAAGGAGGGCCCCAAGGATGAGGCTGCTGAGTGCCCCGATGACTGATTCCTCTGTGCTTCAGCTTCGCTACCTGTAAACTGAGATAACCAGGTTTGTTCATCCTGTAAATATGCAGGTTATACTGCACCTAAGTATCATGCAGATGTTTGTGCTGTATTTATGTTTACTATTGAACTCTTCTTCAATTCTTGCACATCAGTGTTTTTAAATCTTCTGCCATGCTGATATTTAAATTTCTGCAAAGGAATAAGCAAAGATATTTTTCTCCTTTGGAGGAGACAAGTTCTTGTTTCTTTTTATCCTTCATCTTTTCAGCTGGAGGAAAAGTCTGCTTCCAATTTAAGGTAAATAGGTCTATTTCTCCATATTAACAGTGGGAAATATTGTACTTCATATACTTGTACTGCCTGGAAAAGAAAGTTTTAATGGTTTCCTTTTGTTTTAGGTACCCATTTAGCTCCAAATCAATTGAGTGTGAAGGACAGTGGGAGAGGGAACAGTGAATTTAATGACAGTGATTCTGATATCAGTGGAGAAAGGCTAAAGAAGCTACCTTCAGAGATGAATGAAAACAAGGTTGGAAAGTGTAAAACTTAACATCTCAGTTTTGGAGTGCAAGACGTAAATGGAGGCAGTGACCTGAAACAATCCTTATCATTATCCTTTCCAAAGCCCCTGGATGAAGAAAGGTAGGAACAGATTGAAAAGTAGAGATGTCTGACCCCTAGCCACCAGTGTCCCTGACTCACCAGTGAAACATCTCAGTGTTGTTACACAGACATGATGGAATCACTGAGGAGGCTCAGTCCAATGGTAAATGCTGTCAAACCCCAAGTGATGGTCTTCTTAGTGCTTCATTTTTGGAAGCTCAGTCTGGCACATCAGAGAGAGGCTTGAGAGTGAGCATTGCTTTGTTAAGGTTTCCTGAAGCTGGGCAGCAGCAAATGCAGGCATTAAAATCACCGGGTGCTTCTGAAATGTTTGGTCTATGTCTGTCCATGAGTGTTGGAAAGAGAATGGCATATGTATGTGTACTGTAAAAAAATAAATCAGATACATGAACTATTGAACTGCATCACATGTATTACATAGGTGTGTTTATTACAGCTCACTTCATAGAGGGGCTTGTATAGCTAGGATCCTAGATATATCGTATCTCCTGCAAAATCAGCACAAAGAGATGTAGATACACTTATTTGTAAACACAATAAATATCTTTCTTGGTAGAGTAAAACTACTTTAGATCTTCCTACTTTAAGTGTGATATTGATGCTCCAAGCATAGCGTTGCTAAAAATCAGCCATTGCTATGAGAACATATTATTTGTAAAACATACCAGATTGATGAATTCTAGAAAAATACCTCATATTCATTTGAAGGACTTCAAAGTATTGTTTCCTTCTAGGTACTGTGTCCTCTGCAGAGGAAGAGACATACAAGGATGCAGAGAGCTGTCACAGTTCTCATGCCCAACAGCTGAGAACAAGGAAAACACTTCCTCTGCATTATGAAAATGATTACACCATTGCATATTCTACAATGCCAATTTATCAGCACGTAGAACAGTTTGGAAAGTCTAATTTTCATCCCTGGCAGCCAAAGCTGAACGAATGTTCTTATCAAGTGAAATCTCCTAGACTTGAAAGACTGCAGAGTGCATCTGAAAGACTTCTAAATGACGGGCAGACCAACCCAGGAACTGGCCTGTCAAGACAGCACAGAGGATTAAATCACCCTTCACAGAACACTTTACCCCTAAATGCCTCTGAAATAGAAACATCGTTCTGGAAGGGTAATGAAAAGATATCACAGAGTATCATAAAAGTGTACTGGATACTTTTGTCCATGTTTGTTGGAAAGTGTAGCTGACTGAGATGTGTAAATAAAATCCCAGCAAGATCAAATGTTGTGGCATAACCAATCAGTGTCTAGACAAATCAACTTTTAAAAATTGTCCTCTGTACTTTGTTAATGAATCCAAGTGAAAACCATGTGAAAGCATGTAATTAGTGCTGCTAGGAATTAAAAAGTAAATGCACCCAAGCCATGTCTTTATACTGAAATGATTATGTAAGTAAATAAAAAGATCAAAGAGAACATCTACAATCAAACGTGTTGTGAAGTATTTATTGTCCGATATATCAGATGACCTATCTATATTTTCTTAAAGAAATAGCATCCAATTGGCCTCAGGTCTGCATCTGCAACAGTGCAGGTAGACCTTTATGCCCACATAGCTGGGTGAGTTTTGTGCTATGTATGAGTAAAGGTTTCTGCATTAGGACTCTAAGAAAGTCATAAAAACAGCTGTGCTGGAGGGATGAGGAATGTAGGTTATTTAGGAAACTTGTGTATGCAGACATATTTATGTACATGCCTCCCTGTAACCAAATAGATTAAACTTTTCAGTATTTCTTTTATTGGTTGTATAGGGTCTGGCTGGGATGGAGTTAACATTCTTCGCAGCAGCCCGTATGGTGCTGTGCTTTGGATGTGTGGCTAGAACAGTGATGATAATGCAGCAATGATTTGTCTGTTACTCAAAACTTTTTTTTTTTCCCCCCCTCCCCATTCTGCCCCCAAAGTGATTAAGACAGTGGCAAGCAAGAAGTTGGGAGGGGACACAGCCAGGACAGCTAACTTGAACTCCCCAAAGGAATATTCTGTACCATATAACATCATTCCTACCTCAAAATATTTGCTCTCAGAAAATGCTAAAAGACTAATTTAACACCTGTTTGTGTTAACCATTTCAGAGAAGGTTAACCTAATTTCCAATGAAAGCAAAATTCAAGTGCTGTTTTAATAGAGATTTTAGTTAAAGGAGATTAATTAAAATTGGGTACTGGGCAACAAACTGCTGTTATTAGGCCAACTGACCCACATGAAGACAGTTGAAGACAGGCTTGGAGATCTCTACATTTGAGCCAAATAAAGAAGGAATAGAGCAAAGATTTTCTGTTTGGAAATGTACATGTTGTCCTAGTAGTTTCCTGGATCGTTTTATAAGTAATTGCTTTTCACAACAGAAAGACATAATTCAAGCACTTAACAACATCAAAAAAGAGTAAAATATCCAAAGTATAATATAAATGATCGATGGTCTGGGACCAGTAATTTATTTTAGTGGATGAGTTAGGATGCTCTTTATGCACTACTTGTATAGCTTAAAACACTCCAGGAGGTTGCTACATTTTGGCTGCATATTATTCTAAATTTTATTCTTTTGTAGCTTTTGGTTACATTATGTGTACTTACTTAAATCAGCACTTTAGATTTGCTTTTCTTGAAAATTGAGACGATTTTTGAATTAAAACCACGGAGTTAAATGCTGGCTTTTATCCTGAGATGTGCTTAGTAGCATGATATAGTTTCAGAAATTCTGATATTCAGCTCCTAAGCAAAGCTTCCCCAAACAAACACCAAGGCAGTTTGAATTCTGCTTCTTAGGGAAAATATATACATACCTGAATCTTAGTCTTGAGTCAGAAGTTTGGTCCATGTCCCCCACTAAACATAGTTTTCTAAGCCACTGTGGAAATTAGATTGCTGTTAAATAGGCTATTATTTTTTAGTGTTTTCAGTCTTCTTCCAAATGTGTATGTATCAATCCTCTTTGATAGGTTATGAGAATGTGAGCAGCCTGTGTGGTACAACAGAGACAAGGACAAGGATAGTGTGGTTCGGTTGATATATGTGTTCTACCACAGTATCAATATTAAATAAGATTTGATTGTCACAGGTGCCAATCTAGTTTATTAAGGAAAGCCAGTTTACCTGAACAAGCCTGTGAAGTATGACAGTTTAGTTGCTGCCTCATTTGCCCAGCTGAGACATTCATAAGTTGTGAAGAAGGGTGGGATAAATAAACCAGGATTAAGAGCCACTAGAGTCATCCCAGGGGAACCAACTGTCACTCTGGAGCAGACCCCTTGGCTTGTTGGAAGCATGTATATAACATTTACTTTAGGCTGCTGTGGTGATTTATCTTAACTACAATTTAGAGACCAAAGGTAATAAGTAAGGCTGGCAATTTCCATGTACAGCAAATGACAAGAAGTAGGATCCTCCAGGGGCGATTCAGAGCGTGCAAGTTAGATGCTAAAGTAGCTGAAAATGGATGATGTGGTTACCTCCTTCTGTACCTCATTTTCTTTATCCATTAAGGGGGAATAATAGTATTTATTTACTTTCCTTTTCTCCTCTTCCCCCACTCTTCCCTTGCAAATGAATTGCTTTTCAGGTAGATCTTCCTCCAGTGGCACAAAGGCAATTTAAAATCCTGCATTTCCCATATGCACTTCATGTTCTAGGAGCCAACATATCCTGTGAGCAATGAATGCTGGGAAGGAATACTGCTCTGGTATGCACATCTTTGTATAACTTATTATTGCCCTCAGGGAACAGAAAACAGTTTTTTGCAGCCTATTCTATTGATAGGCTAGCTATTCTGTTCGACCTTTGATAGCTGAATGGAATTGAAATGATCTCTCTTGAGGAAGAGGTCATTTCTGAGATTTGTTGACCATGCATATAAGCTATAAAAACCTAAAAGGAAACTTTGTGGTTGAAATCCACTCCATAAAGCCCATATCATTGGGCTCAGCATGAAGGTGAAGGAATGCGCTCTTAACCAACATAACCACTGCATGCAGGCTCAGAGTTGGCATGCTAGAAACTATGGCAACAATATAAAAGCAGGCAATCAACTGCTGCCTGGCCTGTCAGCTGGTTTGAATAAAAGACACTAATTGCTAAGTGTCTGTGCCTTCACCAGATACTGAAGGGCTCATTAACCTCAATAGAACAGCAGACTCATTAGCAGGCTTGTCTATGAATTAACTATTCAAGGCTGATAGAGACCTGCATTTGCTGAGGGTAGGTTAAACGAATTCCATACCTTCATATGAGTTTTATGTTTTATAGAAGACAAAGGATCTTTGAAAATACAGTTCTGTAATTTTCTTCTATCACGGATCAACCAGGTTTTAGGAGGCCAGGAAGAGGTTGTGTTGAGGCTTAATTAGTATGTCCAAACTAGCATCAGAGTGAAATTTTCTCTAAAAAAAAAAAATCAGGGATGTAACTTATGGTTTGGTTGTTTTGCTTGTTTGTCTATCTGCCTTAAATATTGGTGGAAAATCCAACGAAGGTCTGGAAACTTGTCTAAGATTATTGCTCTTCTGCCTTTTCTCAGATATAGACCCGGGTTCTGGCAATTGCTTGAGCTATCCCTGAAATGTCCTTGTCTTTGAGACACTTACAAAAGAAGCTAAAATGGAGACAAGGTTGAAAAGAAACTCAAACCAATTAGTTTAAAAACATGGTGATAACTCTACTTCACCATTAATTAGACCTTCCCACCTGTCTTTTGCTCCTTTCCCTCCAAGGGATGCCAAGATGAACCAAAAATATCTTTCTTGAAGGTAAGGATAACTCTGCTGAGTTATGGGCTGAGAAAAGAAATACTGGTTTATTTGCAGATATAGGCCTGAAGCTGAAGCTTCCTTTAAATCACTGCAAGTCTGAGAACTGAGCAGTGGTCAATTCATTACACAAATGGGGTTTGTTTGTTTAATTAGAAAATAAATCAACCGATTCTTATTATTTGTTGCATTTAAAAAAAGATTAAAATAAAACTTGTATAAAGTATTTTTTTTCTCTTCAATATTTAGAAAGAACGCTTTGACTCAATGTCACTTTTCCTGCCTTTATTCTTGCTTTGTACAGAACTAGGTGGTGCAAGAGTCAAGACTGACAACAAGTGCAGGTGAAAATCCAGTGTCTCTTTTGGGCAGATTATTTGTGAATGATACCACTTTCAGTCACTAAGACAGGAAAACCTCATCTTAGGAAAAGGCTCTGAAGTATACTCAAAAGTGTAAACGATGACTGTGCTCTACCCATCTATGGAGATGGCTTCCGTCAAGACATTGATTATTCTCAGCCCTCTGAATGATGGCTTGAGAGTTTCTGCTGTGTTATAATTAGCCAGGGAAGGAGCAAATCACTTTAAAGTCAGCCCATATGCACATTCACTATTTCTGATATGTATGAAAATTAATTACAGTTTGACTTTACTCAACACAAAGAGAAGCTAGTGAATCACAATTTGCAGTTCATTGAATAAATGTCAGTTATCGATTTCTGTGGTTGAGTACTGCTGAGGTAATGCCATGTTTGCTACTCATTAGAGGTGGCACAGCACAATATATCATAAAATATAATTAGGGGAACATCAATCATTTAAAATATGCAGCTAAGATTAAATGTATTGCTATGCATGGAGAAATGAAAGGGCTCATTAACAACATAGTGTAATGTGACAGCAAAAGAAAGCATGATTTTCAAAAAAGGAATCTTCCACTGTATTGAAGATCATGACAAGCCTCTTCATATTTTAATTAAGATTTTAATCTGATTTTGCTTCTGCTGCTAGGACAGATGAACTTTCATGCATGCCATTATATCAAAAATATTTATGATAATGTTCGTTAAATGTTGCTTAACAGAACTTCTCATTAAGGCTCTTCTAAGACTGGGCAAATGTCTTTTTGAATGAGGCATTCAGTTCATCTTTGCCAAGATCTGAAACGTAGTTGTTTGATCACAACTTACTCCAACAAATCTTCATGATTTTTTCATATCTCACTTGTATGGAGAGACAGTGAGTCAGGACAATGAGGAGCAGAGAGGGAGGGACAAATCAAAGCTTTACCTTGCTGTGAGGGAACTCCTTCAAGGTGCTAGAGGGGAAAAAAAAAAAGCAGAGGAAAAGCTAGCATTCTAACACGCTCCTACTTTCATCCTTAGCAATGCAAGTAAAATTTCAGTAAGGGTGGTTCTTGGAGCTCTGTAAAGCATGATTCTAGTCTGTGAGCTGTTAGAAATGCTTGAAAAGTTGAAGGCCTGTAGAGAAGGCTAATTTTAGCTCCCTGTGCAGCAGAGAGATCCAATTCTTGTGAATGGTGTGAAAATGATCTTTTTACCCCTGCCTGCAGAGTCCCTCATCTGTTCTGTCCTAGGCTGTTCTTTCATCTGGGCTGCCAGGCTGAAGCAACAGCTGAGAAGAGAAGTCTCCTAGGAGGAGAAACACTACCAAATAGCTTTGCTAATTCCGCCACTTGAAAAGCTTTAAAATTTTCCTTACCTGAGGGAGCAATGGATTTTATAAGTAATCTAGTTTTAGGAAGCGTGGCTCTGCGAGCAAGGGCCTCATTATGCTACGTGCTGCATAGAAGGCAAGGTTCTTCCCTAGCAGAGAATTTCCTTGTTTTTAATGATTCTTAGGTATTTAGGCCCTGACCGTTATCCTAAAATGAAGCAAACTATACTAGCATTTCCATTCGCACTGAAGTTGTTTTCAAATATCCTTACTTGTCCTCTCCCTTTCTATTTTTGTTAAAAAAGAGAAGAAATCTGGCCACAGTAGAATGGCTAAAACATGAATTAGTTGCATATGTATTCCTTCTCTTTTTCTCTTCCCTTCTCTCAGGGCTACATCTGTATTGGCAGCTTAACTCATCACTGGACTCTAAGAAGTTCCTTAAAAAGCCTTAGTCAATGCCCCTGTACCCCAACTCCTACCCCCAGGGTCTTTTGCTAGTTAAAATTTAAAGCCAGAGCTAGGACTCATGGCACCAAGCCTGTCAGAATCCAAGGAGCATCTGGACAACGCTTTTAGTCATATGGTTTAGTTTTAGGTAGTCCTGTGAGGAACAGGGCATTGGACTTGATGATCATTATGGGTCCCTTCCAATGTGGGATATTTTCTATGATTCTGGCCTTCTGGGAACACTTGGGTTGGTGTCAAGCTTGGAATCCAGGCCCCTGCCAGAGGTTTTCCTGTGCATGCAAAACCATCCAGGACTTCAGTCCTAAACCAGCTCATCTGTAGGTCATCCTTTTTTCGTATGACATTCAATCCCAGTAGTCATGTCTGTGCAAAAATGCTGTTCTAATAGTACCACCATGTTCTTTCACCACACATTTGAATGAACTGTCCTCTCATCTTACTACACCAGGTTTTTCAGAACTCTGCTGGTTCCTGTTGATACATCCATGTCTCTAAAAAGGAGAAGATACCGAAGTCGGAAGGAAGCACGAATGTAAATTGCAGGACTGCAGACCTGCAGCCCTCCCAGGCCATTCCCATCCCAAGCAGCATCACTGAGAAATGGTCTCTAGGATACCTGGGCCTCTTGACTATATTGATCACAGGCATTTCACTCTATAGCTGTAGGTCTATTAACGAGATATTAAACAGAAGCTTATACACCTATCATGCTTGCAGATACCTAGGTAGAGGACTGAGTCACTTGCCTGCACGTGGGTGCGTAATGCTACTTCAGGTAGGTTAGATACCCTGTTTGGTTTCCAGCTGCCTCTTTAGCAGGGCATGAGTGCCTTGTACTTCCTGCATCGTGTCTGTGAGCTCCATGTAGGTACCTGTGATACTCTAGGATCTCTAAACCATCTTCGGATGCCAATATGTGGGGAATTGAATCAAGTTCCTAGAGTTAGGGTGAACTGAACCCTATGCAGCACTCTGCTGTGTTGATGTATGTTGAGATAGTCACCATAGACTCACTTTAGCGACACAAGAGGGTCATCTGACCGGTTTTAGATGCCTGCTTGAGACAAGACATGCTTTGGGAAAGATAAGTCACACCCTAGCAGTGCCTGTTTTCCTCCACTGATTACTTAGGGAGCCCAAATGACTGGTTTTAAAACACAGGGCTTACATAGCACACAGCTACATTCAGTCAGGGGAATCCCTGCTTGCAAAGTTATTTCCTCTTTTTCTTTCTCTTCCCCCCTCCCCCCCCCCTTTTTTTTTCTTTTTTTCCTTTTTTTTTTTTTTTTTGTCTACGTAGCCACCTTTAGAGACAAGGGCAAACAAAGAGAGTGAGTACCTGCACTGTTCACAACCTGTGTACTCAAATAGAGTAAATGGATTTACAAATAATCAAATGTCTTGGCATCTTCCTGATGTCTGTGGCCCTACTCCTTTCAGATGTTTTCTCAAACAGGTACAGAAATGTGAAAGATCAATATATATGTACGGCCCAGACACTGTGGATTTTTAGTTCAGTCCAAACATGGAACTAAACTTGAGTTCAAAATGTACTTTTACACCTACAGTAAGATGTTGGTTGAGTCAAGGTGTCTCACTTTAGAACTACCTTTTTTTAAAAGCCTTCTCAGGTACTTTCTGACTTAGAAGAGCCTAAGCTACAATGGCAGTGTTGGATATCCACAAATGAAGAGAACTGCTTGGAAGTATTGCAGTCTTGATAGAGCTGATGAGTTTTTCTTATCCCTTCTTCTGCTTCTGGCCAGAGCTTAATCCTGCAGTGTTCTTGGGTTGCCTAATAGACAGATCTTAGCTGAAAGCATAGGGTGCCAGTAAGTTCAGCAGCTACTCTGATAGGAAGAAAAGGAATCCACATATCCTACCACCCAGTAAGACGTTTCTAATTAAAATGAAAAAATAATTTAATAATCATTAAAAAAAAAGCATTTATTGTTCAATAAAAGGGAATAAGAGAGATATGGTTTAGTTTCAGAGTTAGGGGTCTTTGGAGCAGGTTGGTCAGATTTTTGTTTGGAATAAAAGGCATGTATGAAACATGACTTTTGTGTAGGATTAGTTGAGGGAAAACACATCCCAGTGTGTTCATGCAGCACAAAGCAGGAGTAAGAAATGCCTCTGTGTTAGATCACAGGGCAGAGAGTTGGGTTTTGCAATGCATTGAGGAACACTGGCTGTTACTGAGGTCGTTACGTACTTTGTCTTACCATTGAGATTGTGCACATTTGGAGGGTTATGGCTTGAGAAGGAAAGCTAGAGAAATCTCCGTATCTTGGTTATAAACTAGGATTAAAGTAACATCCTAGCTACTATATTTTTTTGGTGGTCAGATTTTCTGGAATATTTGATGCTAAGATAGCTGAGAAAATTTTAAGCAAAATTTTTCAAGTTAAGTAAGTTTTAATATTAGAAAATGTTGTGCAAGCAGAACAGGAAAAGCTGCAAGCTCTGCCTTTAATGTGTCTATAATACTATTTTGCATGCATGTATAATGTATAGCTATGGTGTATTGGTCAATAATGGTACAGAAAGAACTAAGTAAACTGATTGCCTATATAAAGTCAGACCTAAGACAGTAACTGCATAATTAATGTGTATTACAGAGCTTTAGCTGAAAACTTACAAACCTCATCTACTTGGAAATATACATTTAAACAATGTTTCAGAATTCCAGGGAGACACTATAGTTTATGAATAAAATAGCATTAATCCATGCCTAGTTGAGTTGAAAGCACAGCCAGAATACATGAATTTATTTTAAACAACGCACAAATGTGCTCTAGTTCTTCCTTATGAAGTTAGCTATGTAGAGAACCTTTGTTAGTTTCCTTTTTATCTCTATTTTCAAATGAAAGGAACAATTGAAGAAAGCATTGAGCTAAATAAAGAAGAAAAGGCAAGTTAAAAAAGAGATTGTGAGTCAGCCAGTCTTTCAGTATCATTCAACAGGCAGCAGACAGAAACTGGCAGCGGGCCATCTTTCTCCATAGGTGAAGGCAACAGTCTGAGCTCCACTGAACAATGACTTTCCTAATGCATCAAAATTACCATGACAACTGTGCTAAATAACTTTCTCTTGGAAATGTGTGGAAACGTCAAATGTGTTATTACTTCTCACAATTGTTCATTTGGTGAGGTAGTCTCCTGGTTGCATACTGAGCTGCATGCAGTATGGTGAACACGAATGCAGTTGGTCATGGACTTTAAAGAGAGTTTTAAGTACATAGTTTGACTTTTGGAAGGTTTAGTAATTCTTAATGACTCTGTATTGACAAGTAGATGAATTCTAAAGCATTCATTCCACTGATAGACTTAGAACCAAAAAAGGAGAGGTGTCAAAGACACAGGATTTTCCAAAGTGAGGTTTTGATTTGGTCTTAGAACAAGAGCTCAGAATTTACTCATGTCATGTCATGTCAGGATAATTCAGCTTTGGGGGGGACCCTGGGACATCTGTAGTTCAACATCCTGTGGCTGGTGAGGCTGGACTGCACTATCTTTAAAGTAAAAGCCACTCCTGGTTGTACTCAATTAAAACATTCATACCTGAAAAGCACCTTTTCGTGCTCTGCTCACTTTAACTGTTGCAGCTGTATTGCTCTTGTTTATACAGGCTACAGGGTTTTGGACTTCCTAAACATTTCAGACTTTCCAAAGGATGAAAGAAAAAAATTATATGCACAAAGGCACCCTAATGAACATCCTCATAGTAAATGTGTCTTCAGACAGGTGGCTGAATTCCACCTTCTACATCAGGGTGAGACATCAGTTTTCTAGTCTCCAACGGATACTGAGTACTTTCTGTTGCCTCTAATGAAAGCTTAGACACTTCTGACATTTACATACCTACATTTAAGTGTGATGATCTTGAATGAAAGCCAATTTCTGATGATCAATTCTATTGCTAAAATGTGGGTCCCTAGTGCCATTTAATATGTAATTATATGTCCTGCGTGTCATCTGTCTTCCTGTATTGATGACAGAGGGTCTCCTACAAGTCCTGTGTCATTCCTGCCAGCTCCGTCTAGATGCTGTGGATATGATGCTAAGGCATCTCAGATGACACCAATTCCTATGTTCAGGACACTAAATCAAGATCTTAATGTCTACAGACAAACCAACTGGCCAGCAATCTGTGTGTGTGTGTGGTGTGAGTAGAGAAAAACTTACCAGGGTAATTTTTCCAACTGTGTGGCAAGTATCAGGAAACATTCTGAAGAAGTATCAGATTTGGTTTGGGACTTACTTGTGCTTTATCAATACTAAGAGGTGTCCCACACTCATCAGCTGCCACTTACACCACAGCTCCAACCAGTGTGTGTCACTAGAACTGACTGAGAACAGAGGCTATCCTCACTGTAACTGCCATGAATAAGATAATTAAAGGATGTGAATGAAAGAGTGTGTTTACTTATGGCTAGAGACTTGCAATGAAGTCCAGGTTATTTAATTCCTTATTTACTAGTGAAGAATAACCAACTGCATAACCTCGACTTGCTTTAAAAATGCCCAGTGCTGCACTACTTTTGAAGGGAGAAACAGTATGAGAGAATTTGATAGTTGCTGGGCAAATTGTCTTAAGTATCATGGGATTGATCATGGGTAACTTTAGACACCTTATGATTAGTTTAATTTTAGCTAGTCACTTATATTTCCTCTCAAAAGAGTAGAGATACTTCAAGAGAACAGTACATAAATATTGGAGGCAGATTAGATGAATCTTCCAGATCCTCAGCTGATGAAATCTAGGTACCTATCTGAGACTAGTTGCCCAACTTTTAGACAGGTAAAATCAGGTGAAGTGAGTCCCATGTGTGATACTGACTTTCAGAGCGTAAGAGAACGGACATTTTCTGTGTCAGCCTACGGCTGGAAAGGAATCAGATTAAGTAACAAATAAAAAAGGATTATCAACATTAAGATCGATGGTGTTTGATTATTTAGGGTCTGATAACTAAACACCTTTTTCTTGTTCACAGTATGAAGGCTTTTTGGAGGCTGCTGTTCTACTGGGTATTAACTTGAAAATTACATTCACATGGTGACTAGGTACTAACCCATGGTATTCAGATTTAATTGCTGTTAGTCTCATGCAGGAGCAGGGCAGAGAGTAGTCAGGCAGCTTAGTTTTAAGAGGACAGAATGCAGGGCTGGATGGAAAAATATTTCCCTTGTCAGGTTTTAGAACAGCAGGAGGAGATGAGGGACCAATCAATAAGTCTCACAATTGCAGTCTGCAGTCTCCCTCCCAATCTATCCCTTAGAATGGATTTCGCACCAGATATACAAGCCTGAAGTGTTCTAAAAAAGGGCGTGGTGACTGGAAATGGTAATGTGTACTTTCTCCATTTTTAGGGCACCAGTGCAAGGAGACACTTCGTCTGAGCTGGAACTGAAGATACAAGCTTACAAGCTCACGTGATCATGTGTCGAATTTGCTGAGACCCTTGCTGAGATGAGGACAGCTTTCCCCGTTAAATGATGGAATGCAGAGGGCCAGGAGCTGAGAGAGTTTAGGCCTTTCCCATTGATGTTTTTCAGTCTGAGCTCAGTGACAGCCAAGCAATATTTTGCAGAGCTTCCTTCTCAGCATGTGGATTTTCTTTTCTTTTTCTTTTTTTTTGTTTAAATTTAGTTTTATTTTTCCTTCCTGTTTCTCAACAATTGCCGATAACGCATTGCTTTGTCTAAACTTAATGAGAGTTTGCTATTAGAGATGTCAGTATTACCATCCTCAAAAATTAGAAAGACTAATTTGCAAGTCAGACTTCAAAACTCACAAGAATTCATTAAGATTAATGTCTTCTATTGTATTCTTAGTGTATTTTGTTGCATTCTATTATATGCTTGTATTGACTTCTGAATTTATTTATTTTTTTTTTAATTTCTCACAGAGAGACTATCATCCAGCCCTTTAAATTTCTGGACTAAGTTGAATTTCCAGCTTCAAATTTGAGTTTCCTTACTCTCTCACACTCACATTCGCTTCTTCCAGTCATGCAAATTCTGACCTTACATCTTCTGCCCCACACTCTGACTGGGAATCGCATGCCCATGCATCCACTTTTTTAAGCGCCCCATTCTTGCCTGTCCCCCCACCTGTGAATTCATTGTGCTCCCAGAATTGTAATTCTATTTCAAGCCCCACATTTGACCCTGGTTATTCTGATCACCCGGTCTAGGATTTGTCTAACTAACTGTAGACTTCTACAGTGTACATGTTGGTTCTGCAGCTAGTCAGCCTCTGTGGCCTTAAAGACAATGGAGAGAAATACAAACTGCCTCTCATCGTAAAGCTGATAACAAAATGGGTCAGATGAATCTTGTCCTGTAAACAAAGTTTTTTTGTAATTGTCTACTAAGAAGGTTCAGAGTGACAGGCTCAGATGAGCAGGTCAGTACTGCAGAAGTTTTGAGGGCAGGTGATATGGACTCCACCTTTGTAACTTGCAGGGCTTCTTGGTCATTGCTTTTCTCTTTTGGCATTGGATGTAGAAGGAAGATATCAGGAATGATCAGACTAGTTCTTTTTTTTATGACGGAGGTGAGAGGAAGAATCAATAAAGATGATGCTTCTGAGAAAAAGTGTAAGAATTGGTTAAAGAGGGTTCTGAATTGATACAGAAATAAAAGACTGGATCCCCTGAAACCAGAAAGGCAGGCAGAAAATACACATAGGAGTCTGGAGGTTGGGCTTGCTGAGAACAGAGAGTTTCATGACTTGTCTGGAACTGCCACATCTCGAAGAATTGATAGAATCAGCTTAAAGGAAATAAGAAATGTTCTTGTCTTGGAGCATGATCGATCAAGGAGATAAGTGGTCATGTCATGCTGGATGATTGGTCCCTGCTGAGAACTTGTCCCTCCTGAAAACTGATCCATGGACATCAGGGGTCTGCAGATGAGAGGTAAACTACCACTGTTCTGGCTTGAGTGGATTGTTTACTGATCGGCCTCCAAGACGTGAAGTAATGAATTTGGGGTTTTAGGATGCATTTGTGTGAGATTGCAAAGTATCACAGTACTTTATTCTATGTTAATTAGGGCTCTTGTTCTATTCAGTTGGTCTAGCTGGCGCCTGAGCAAAACAACACGGAAAGCACTGAAGTGAGATGCTCTCACCAAAAATTAGTTCTAAAGGCTGCAGGAGGAGGAAGCTACACTGATTTTTTTTTTTTTTAATTTGTTTTTACACACTTTGTTTTCTTTCTGATTAGCCACTTAAATATAAGGAAATTTTATTTTTTCATGACCCTACATGTGCCCGTCATACAGAGACCCACAAACATACATACACTGGTGTGCAAGCCATGGTACTCTCATATTATACCTGGCATAACAGGTCATGACAAAGTCCAGTGATTAGCAGCATAAATCTTGGGAAACTCAAGAACAGGAGCCCTCGACTCTTATGTCCCTTTGTTAATAGCAGCAATTAGTTAGATAAATAGATGTGCTTATATCTGAAAGCCATTACAGAAATATTTAAAAGAATTAAAAGGTTTTACTGGACAGGCAAGGATGACAATATGCAACTGATGTGTCTCAGCCATGCTGAAAATGCCACAGCAGTCAAATGTTCTGGAAAACCTGTATCAGCTGCTTTGTGAAGCATGTCTTTCATGCATGCAATTATTTAGGTTTTTGTTTAAAATAACTGGAAAACTTACAAACATGTTTCCTAATTTGAACCTGGCAGGTACTCACAACTGCTGGGAGGGGGAAGGTAAAATAGCATCTACCCAAATCCCTAAATCATGTGAAATTCGAGTGCTGAAGAGAAAATCAGGAGCCTGGTGATTAAACTTAGAGAGTTGTCATTGCTGCATTATATTAAAATAACTCGCCTCTAGCAAGCGGCACGCTATTTCTTCCTTTACTTTTGTCACGTTTCAGGAGCCTGTTACTCCAGCTGGCTGCATCAGTAGCTTTGGAGCTTTCTAAGTTTCACTGCGAAGAAGACACTTATAGAAACACTTTTCATGAACGGCGGGGGACTCATTAACCTCTGAATATCCACTGCAATGTGCAAGTTATATTTTCCTGTGACTTAATGGGACTCGGCACAATCAGAAACTTAAAGCAGAAGTAGTCCTCAGATGCAATTTTAAGCCACAGCAAGACTCCAGGCATAATGGAACTTATTTGTTTATGGATTTCTATCATTAATAAACAGATCGGAGACTTATTGCTGCCTCAAGCCACAGCACTTTTAATAATGTCCAAAGCAGGTTGTTATTAAAGCTGTGAACAGCAGCACGATGGAGTTGGCCTGAATGAGCAGGAGAAGGAAGAGGAACCGCATGTTAATGGCAAAGACCCTGACATTCAGAGAATGAACAGAGGTTTCTCATTATACACTGTTCTTTCTTTATACCCTTTGTCTCTCTGAAGCAGAGTGTGGTGTTCTCCAGTAGATCACCATTAAGTTTGTGGGTGTTTTCTTGAAGCTAGAGGCATATTCTCTTCTACTTGACCTCTGAGGTTTTTCTTTACTCCACAAAGGGCAGCTTTAATACATCTTTGTGAGAAGTGATTTTCCCCTCCTAAGAAATTTTGTTCTTTAAAAACCAAACAGGACTCTTTTTTTCCACAATGATTTGTTTTTTTACATCCCAGCTGTGTGACTGGAAAATAAGGGTATTAGGTAATTTAGGGATAAATATCTGCACTTTTTTTTTTTTTATATAGGTGTGTGACATATGCATTTCTTTTTCTTGTTTCCCCAGGGAAAGTGCTCTTAAAAACTGTAAAAATAGCTTTTTTTTAGTAGACCAGAGAAGGTGATTCAGTTGCCAGGTTAATTCACGGATCAAGGGGATTCATGTTCAAGACTCATTCGTTGCATATTCAGTCTCCATTATGTGGTATGGAGAGCAAGACAATCACCTGTTGTGTAGACTCTCTTCTTTTCCAGAGATTTCTGGCATCTCATCCTCAGAAACAGTCTGTCCCCAGACATTAGTGTCCTACCCCTATCTATACTCTGCTCATGTTTCCTGTTGAATTGGTGGGTGTACAAGGAGTGTGTCCCTCCTTCCAAGCGTGCAGATTTTCACACAGCCTGGAGCTTGCTGAATGGCTCTGAAAACTGTGCAGGTAAAATTTAGTCAATGGAGAAATTATTTGCATCCATTTTGAGGGCATTTACATGTTTGGTATGTATTTGTGCTTGTGTGAATGTTTGTCGCATAGGTAGGCATGTCATATTCATTTAAATAGCACATACTTTGGAGGCAGCTGTGAAACTACGTGACCTTAGAGTTCACCGGTCTGGCTAGGGATGGCCTGGAGGAGGTATTTGCAGGAAAAGGGAACCTGAAATGGGAAAGAAGGAGAAAAGTAGAGGAATAAGCAGATCTCTGAAATGTGCCAGGATGTATGGCAATGAACAAAGCTTGTGCAACTTTGTGATGGGTAAAGGAGACAGGGCCAAGGGGTAGGGTGAGAGAATCTGTGAATTTATCTTCTCGTAACAGAAATGAGTTGAAGGCCCTAATGAAGATGCAGCTATGCCTTGTCTTTATGGCATCCCCGGGTGAGAGAGAGCACAGATAGAACATGGAGCCGCAGGAAGGACTGAGTCATAGGCCAGTCACTCTTTCTTTTTTTTTCCAGAAATCCTTGTGAGTGTACTCTCCCCTAATGGAAATGGTGGCCAACAAGTCCACAAGGGGTAAAGGGAGAAATGTAATTCCTGAGAGTATGGTGAAAAGGAGCAGGTTCTCCTGTGGCTAGTTTTTTCTGCCTTCAGCAAGAGTCCTGGCTCCTTACAAGACGCTGTTTCTTCCATTTCAGGAAGGGGCCATTTCGGGTCTCTTGTTCCTTCACACTAACATCAGGGGATTTTGCTTCAGGACTTTTCTAAAGCCTGTGAAGGATCATGAGTTGTCTCATAGGAAAAATGAAGCAAGAGTTAGAAGAAGAGATGTGATATACCAATTCACACCTCTTGTGAGCTCTAAATGGGGCTCATGGGACCTATTTAAAAATTCTGAATGCTTTTTTTTAATGCCAGTGTTTATAAAAATATTTATGTCAATGAAATTCCTTCTAAGATGTTGCCAATAAATTAAAATGAATTTGATTTTTTAAAACTCTTTTTTTTTTTTTTTTTTTTTTTTAAAATGAATATAGTCTGTGCATGGGAGCTTAGGATGCTTCCTGCATATCTTAAAGACCCCTCAAAACATGCAGGTAGAAATAGAGTTATCAAAAGTGCATCCTCTGGTACTGTGATTCTCTTGGAAAATACGATGAATAAGTAGTACCAGCCACACACGGTGTCTGAATAGGAGACTGTGCCTAAACCCTGGATAAATAGCCATCAGTCAAGGAGTTATGGATGGGTGCAAAACAGGAATGAATTGACAAGCTCCACCACTGCTGATGGATGAAAGGAAGCAGGGAAAGAAGGGGAGAAAAGGAAACATCCCAGAAAATGCTAAAGGATGGGTATGGTACTGCTTGTCTTTAAATCAAGAGTGTATGTGTAGTATATATGGTACTTCTCCTACATCTTGAAAAATAATAACATCTTGTGTCTTTTCTTGTTGTATTTGATCTTATTAAGTGTTAAAGAGTGTTTCAGCTATCTACCACAAACAAAACAAAATTATATCATTATACAGTACATGCCTTAGCCCGTGTCACATAGCTAGTTAGGAGATGGTAGTTTGTATCTAATTAATGTATCTGTGTTTTCAATAAAATCATATCCATCTGTGTAGATGATTTCAGTGAGTTTTAACAGGGTCTCTATAAGATGTTATTACTTCTGTCATGCAGAGACAACTATATAACAGTTTGCATAATTATAGAGGGAGGAAAATGTTAGCCTGCATATTTACAACGGTTATATACATTTCCACCTCATTAAAGAAAATCACTGGAGCTAGGTAACGTAGTCAGGTTGGAGATCAGGTGACAAAGTATATAGATTACACAATCTAATTTTCTAGTGCTAAGGAGTTCCAGCTGAACAAAACCAATAGAACTGACCTTGCTTGCTGAAAAAGTTCCAAAAGAAAACTCATTTAAAGAGTGCTTCTGTGAAAACACATGCGTCCCTTCCTGTCATTGTAACTCTAACCTTGGGGATCAGTCATTTTGGATGTGCTGAAGAGATACTTTCATGAATAAGTGATGATAGGCTTTAATATAATTAGGGATCTTAATAGGCAAGTGGGAAGAAAGTTACAGCACTTACAATGTGAAAGCATAGGGACAAATTGACAGAGGGGACGCTTGCACTCAAATATACAGTTTAGATCTTTTCTTCCTCTGCCCAAATCTGGTACTGTGTAATTTTTTTCAGGTGAGCGTCTGTGGGGTTGCTCAAGCCTTGACAACTCTGGATGTTTCAGCACATATTACATGTCATGAAACTGGCTGGACCTGCAAGGATGCAGATTCTACTAATCTCTCACTTGAGGTCTAGCCCTGATCTTGTGAGTATCTCAAAACACTTCTGAACATGGATTTACATATGAAAAAACACATATACTTCCAGTGTTCTTATTCAAATCGACCAAATGGGAATACAGCTTGACCCTGAAATTAATTTGCGTAAGATGCTTGTCCTTTCTCCATGATAAAAACACAAGAGCAACTTCTAGGAGTGGGTCTAAATCAGTGTAAAACCCAGTGCTTTAGAATAGATTAAGGAAGCAAATCTTGATTAACCACATTTATTACCTTAGTCCCTGGCTCTGCCTTGGGTTACTCCCGCTGGTTCTCTGCAGGACTGATCTGTAAGAGACTAATCCAAAGGAGTGTGAACTTCATCCTTGACTTTGGGGTCTGGAGTGCTTCCTGTTCCTTTTTACTTTGTTATTACAGATATAATTTAGAGTTCTTAGCAAATTCTGTCAGAGCAAAGATTCTCGCAGGCGCTGGGAGGAATGGCCTATTCATCCTTGTAAAGTGGCGCGCAGGGTTTCCCTGCAAAGGAGGAGAGTCTGAGCTGTGTGAGGTTCTGAAGGACATCTCTAGCAATGTTCTGATTTAGACAGAATTGTCCAAGTTCTGCAGGGAGCTTTTCCAGTTGTCTCCACAATTTTAGTACTGGATTATGAAGATGTAAAAGATGCTTAGAAATAGAGATCTCTAGGATAACTTCAAACATCCTGGTGTACCTGAAGGCTGTGAATCAGTGCTGGACAGAAATACATGCTCAAGACTCAAAAACTATGCATCTTAGGGTGATAGTTTGTCTGAGCTTTCAGTGCTCTGTACCTTATAAACTAGCAGAAGTTAATCTGTAGCAGCTGAAGGCACTGGCTTTCTGTTTGGGGCCTCCATCATCTGCTTGCTGGACCATAACTGCACTAAAGAGGTGTTAGAACGTAATCGCAGTTGTTCCTTACATCTTCTGAAGATGGCAGAGAAGCTGGCTGAATACGTCAAAGCATGTCCAAGCCCATCATCTTAACTTCTGATATAACAGATCCTTCAGTGGCTTTACTACCAATTTTGCACTGAGATGTAAAAATATGACAAGAATTCTATGTTTTTTGTTTATAAACTCTATATTATAATCAAAATTTAAAAGAAACACACTTTGACTATGCTATGATTTAAATGAGAATGTAAGAGACACTATTTTAATTAAGAAATATTTGAAAAAGACTTTAGGTTTGTTCTTTTTTTTTGGCAGGGAAAGCAGAAGAAATAAATTTTGTACTTTTCTCTTGGTGAAGAAGATGGCTGGAATTAAAATTTTTGAGGTAAGCTCAGCTGTATATTTTCACCTACTGTAAGATTTGGCAAAATTAAAATTCAGCACACCTTAAACTACTATTTTGTGATCACTAGTTCTTATAAATATTTCTATTAGGCTGTGATGGTCTTCATACGGTCCTACTTATATCAGATGAACTTGATAAAAAATGAGTGTAACAACAATTTTTTTTGAAATTTGCAGGTTTTGTTTCAGGGGTGGAACTGATATTCAAATAAGCAGTGGTATGCAAATGTGTGTTATATAAGATCAGTGAATCATGGAAAGTGATGAATTGTACAACACCTAACTCATTACACCAGATGAAAAAAAAATCAGTTAAAAATATTTGACATGCCAAGTCTCTTTTGAAACATCCAATTGCATTTACTATCCATTTAGAATGTTTTGTACACACATCATTCAAGTATTCCCTTATGTGCTAATACATCTTTCAGGTATGAAAGCTGGAAAAGGAGGGTTTTCCAGTAACCATTGGCAAAGTAGCACCGGTGTAACGTGTTGACACAGGAAGACAAAAGGTTGGGTCATGCTGAATTAGTCATAGTCCCTTTTATTTGTCAGTACTATTTTCCTTGGTGATTTTAGCAGAGGTGTGTGAAAAAATCCCAAGTCACTGCAAGGCAGTGGTAATTTTGTCACTGATTCAGTACCATTACATTTTCTCCCTGATACTTATAATTAGATAAAAGCACTGAGTAGTGGCAAACTGATTGATCAAGGTCACCACAGAAGTATTTTCTGAAATGCAGGCAGCGATGTCCTAAAATGGCAAGCAAGTTCTAGTTCTGTCATTTAGATGCATGAGCAAAGCTTCAATAAGCAGAAGGAACAGCGAACATTTATAAAACTCCTGCCCTGGGTCTGCTGGTGGTAGTCTCATTTGTCATTATGGGGCCCTGAAAACTCAATGCTAAGATGCTTCCAAATGAATTTTGATTCTGCAAAGAGCTACTTGCCACAGGAATGATTCGTCTTTACGCTCACTTTCTTGGCTTTGTAATGCTTCACCTTTTTATTTTGCAAGTTGACCTCAAGCAAAATTGCGTGGAGTCCCTTGCAGATCCTCCCCTTTTCATGCAAAACTACTAAGACAAGAGAGATGATACCGTGAATTTTTGAAAGAACACTATCTGCCTCTTTGGTTATGTGCCAACCCTGTTTTCATTTCAGAGTATTCCACAGATATGGATGTACTTGATATTTCCATAATGTCTAGAATGACAATTTTATATCTACCGATTCATCAAATGCTCCCCCCGTGGGAGCTCAGCTCAGGGACCTGGATTCACACACACTGCCTGCAATACAAGCACAGAGCAGAAAGACAGCCCTCCTCCAAACACTTTCTATCTGAAAAGGAGATAAAGTCAAGTGGGAAGTACAATAAGATAAGTGGGGCAATAAGATAAGCTTGAGGGGATCTTGAAGATGAACTGCAAAGAGGAGGTCTTGCTAAAGTTTATGGGGATGCCGTGGTTTAGGATTTGGAGTGGTTTTTGGCTGCAGGGGAAGGGGGATGCTGCCTTTGGTGTGATTTTGGTAGTGTGGGATGGTGCCACCAGCTGGTCCAAGTGAGAGGCTTCTTGTGGGGAGCCCCCCAGTCCCAATTTTGCTCCTGCCTCTGGTCCAGGCTGCATCAACCAGCGCCTCTGCGAATAAGACTATTTAAGGGGCAAAACATCTTTTACTCTCTGGCACACTCTTTTCTTTCAGGAGGCAGGGTAGGATGAAATAAGTGAGAGAACCAGCCACGTGGTCACTGAGTTAAACAGGAATCTTGCAGGAGATCAGTGATACCTCCCTTGGCCTGTGGCAAGTGCCAGTCCTAGATGGTCACTGAGGAAAGACTGCAAGTTAATTGCATTGCCTTAGCTACCTGAAGGGATCTATCAGAAAAATATCTTCTTATTACACCATTCACAGCAGCAGGCAAACATTTTGGAAGGACTGGATCTTCAGTCAGATCTCCCTTACGTCCTAGGACTATGCACCTGATATTGGGCACAACCATAACCCACTCAGGTGTCTAACTTAGTGGCAAACATTCTGGGCCACAACTCTCTGATGGAACACTTGAAACATGAAGACTATGAATGTTTTTATTCTTCACATTTTTGATATTACTTACTATTACACGTACAAACATCCCTCTTCCTCAAACTATGAACTACTGATACAGTTCATCTCTCCTATTTCTTGACCAGTACGCTCCACCAGTTCATTCTGAATAGTTTTGCCCATGGGCTGTGCCTTTGTGAGACCACATTTTAAATGGCTCTCACACTGTTGTCACTGGTGTCAACAAATGCATGACAAATTACCTGTTGCTCAGAATGAAAATATTTCCTAGGATGGGATGCGTGAGATGGATGGAAAGAGTCCTCACCCCACATACTGCAGCTCTGTTAGTCTGCCTGCCTGGTGTGAGCTCAGTGTAGAATTGTTTTCTACCAAGATCATGTTTAGATGTTTCCTGGCTGCCTTGAGACAGAGCAAATTAATTCCTTTGAATACGCAGCCTGGATTCTGCAAAGGCTGATGGGCTTTCCATGGGAGTGAAGGCACATGGCCACGTAAGTGCTTACCCCACATAACCCTCATCTGTGTCACTGAGGTGTTGCGCTTGTTTAAACAATGTACAGTTTTGTCAGGTTCTGTAAGTTTGCAATGCCTTTCTTTTTGATGATGAAATTAAAGATGCACTTTTGCTTTATGTTGCATGAAAGTTATTTTTAATGCTAAGATAAAAATTACTTTTTTTTTTTTTTTTTTTTTTTGGTAGGCTTCTTTGACTTTCCTAGTGAGTTACAAGGAACATTCAAACATTTTGGGTGACTCCTATTGAAGGACCTATCATGTTTTATACCCTCTGTATCCAGGTAAACTGATTTCTGAACAGAGACTCCAGATTTTATGTCTAGCATCTACCTGGAGTGTTTGTCTCAAAGGAATCATCCCCATGAACATCAGTTCCTCATGTACAACACTGAAAGGTTTTGCAAAGCAGTGGCACTAGCCCAGACTGATGCTAAAAACTTGTTAAGAGCAAAATTAAGATCATTATTCCCTGACAACCATTACGTTTATGCCCAACTCTATCCAGAAGCAGAGTTTCACCTCATTGGTTGTGACTGCCTAGAGATGTTTACTTCTGAACTACTGCCTCTACACTCTTGTGTAGCTGAGGGGAGGTAGTAAGCACCTTTGTGGCTCAATTCACTTCACCTTGAATCAGAAGGTATCTAAATTCTAAAAGAAAAATATCTTAAACCCACCTGTTTATTTTCTTAACTGTGAGAAGAACCCTCAGATGGTCGGATCAGATGTGAGCATCTGGCTCTTTGCAAGCCTCTAGCTAAGATGAAGAGTCCTTTCTTGTCTCAAATGTAAAATGGAGCTCACATCTTTTGTGAGCAGTGAGCCTCTCTTTCTGATCAGAGGCGCACTACAGGGTAATGCGAATTCTTCAGATGCCTCTAAATCAACACATATACAGAAGGCTGTCTTCAAATTTGATTCCATGAGGAAACATTACCAAAGTACTCTTAAAAGACCTGTATCATCAGATCTGAATGTGAATTTGTTTGCCCTTAAGCAAGATGGCCTAAATGTTAAATGTTAAAAGCAATTTTGAAGGTGAGTGTCTGAAAATCCCGGTGACTGACTGGCGGATCCTTCAGGTACTTAGGCACTGAGACCCAGAGGCAGTTCTTGTCTACGGCAATACCTCTTTTCCGTGTTTTTAACAATGCATCTGAAAGCATGGGACTTTTGTGTAAATAAAAATTACCCTTATGTTTACTGAGCTCAACAAGATGAATTTATGATTTGGAAGCAATACTCATCAAATCGTGAAAGAAATATGAAATCGAGCAAAACTGTAGACACTTTTTATGTCTTTTGTTTGTAACTGTGGCATACTACAAAGCACAGATCATTTGACTTCTCAAATCTTACTTGCTTTTGTAAAGAAGAGCTGGGTCTCCCTTCTTTTAAAGCAAGCTTAAAACAATCAATTTTTTTTAGCCTTTCAAAATCTCTGAAAGTTTAGATGATCCAATAAAGGACAGATAAAAGTAGAAACAAACCAAAAGTATAAAATAAGGAGGAACGAAGGGTGCATTTACCCTGAAAAGCAATTAGTGCAGTGTCTTGGTTTTTGTTGCTGTTAAAATAAGTTACAAATGAATGTACAGGTTTATATGTCACCTCAGAGGATAGCTGCAAAGATTTGTATGGAGTCACAGGACACTAAGCCTATTGAATCCATTCCAAAATGGCTAAGTACCTTGTTGTGCAGCCAGCAGCAATAGATATTTTGATAAATATTTGCCTTTTATTTTTTTTTCTTTGTAGTCTTGGAAATAGCCACTAGATGGCACTGGTTTTGCATAGCCAGAAAATCAGGAAGATTTTTCTAGAGGAAAATCGAAATGGCTGGTTTGATTAAATTCTACTTTATATCAGTAGGTGGCAGATTTGGGCTATTTATTGAAAAAACAAAGGCTTTAATGTTCCGTGTTGCTCCTTGCAAAACTATTTTCATTTTTTTTTTTTAAGATTTCTATATGTAAAATGCAACACAAAATTAAAAATTATTAGGTGAATAAAGAAGGACTTTTATTTAAAACCCGTGTTTCATCTTTTCAAATTTGTGAGCGGAAGTATATTCGAGAGTAAAAGCCTATTAAAGCCATTAATAAAAAGGGAATAAAAACATAGATTCGTAAGAACACATTTCTAAAAACAATTTCCAGTCAGAGTTTCAATGGTAATAGAAAATACTCTAACATATAAGAATACTTAGAAGGCAAAATAGGGAACTGTCTCTTGATTTAAAAACATACGACGGGGATACTTTTCTCTTCTGTGATGCTTTCAGTTTAAGATCACAAAACCATCAACCTTTTGGTCTCTATGAGCCTTTTTAAATACATTTACAGAGGTGAATAAAAAGGATTGCGAAGAAAATTATCACCTTGTAACAGTAATTACATTTTTGGATGCTTGTGCTCTCTCTACTGCAAGAAATCAGGAAAACAGTCTTGTCTGTTTTTCATGGAGCAACAGTTTTCAGCCTAGCTATCTTGAAGATCCTAACAATCACACTCAAAACTTGTTTGCCAGGAAGCAGTATGTCTATGTGTTGCAGGTATAGTTCCAGATAGAAAGACCTGGGCTAACTCCAAAGCAACAGCAGAGTGGCCACAGTTCATGTGATGCTTTGTCTGGGAAAATTATCTTTCAAAGTTTTGTGTGGTGATGGTGCTCCCAGGACCTGAGCTATTATCTCTGAAAGCAGTACCCTGTGAACCAGCCAACAGAGACGGTCTGAGGATAATACGCTGCCACGGTATCAGGGGCCTCCATCCACCTGGAACCCAGAACTCGGTATGTTACTCAGAGTGCTTTTCTCTTTTTCTCCTGAAGAGTTATACAGGTCTCACTCCAGATGTACTGCTGAAATCATGTCACCCTCTTATGTAACAGCCCAGTGCAGTCACCTAAGAAACAACAGCCCACGCTCAGCTCCCACCTTTCCCTGCAGGGACTGCAATCCACGTCTCACTGCTCCTCTGAGGTACTGTAAACACCTGACTGCGGTGTGCTTGGCTGCAGGAGCTCTCTTTTCCCTTGTTCTGTGAATGGTGCAGAGAAAAGACATCACTGGTGTTAGAGCAGAAACATATGAGTACATCCCCTGAGGTATGTGGGTTCTGGTGCTCTTCTAAGTGGGTGTCTGACAGGCTGCTTCTTGCTCTCTCTTTCTGCTCCCAGCACCTATGAAGTTAACTATTTCCTATGCAGTGGGACAGCTTTAGTAAGAGGTTGAGGACTATAAGCATCCAACCACCTGAGTATAAAACCCTATTTTTTCCAGAGCCTCCTTTGGGAGGCCGTTGCAGGCTTGAATCCCCTCAGGCAATGGTGCGGATTGAATGCAGGTCCCCTGTGAGATCTAGACCTGCTGTAAATACTGCGCAAAGGCAGAGAGAGAAAATTCCTTTTCTTGCTGCCTTTTCAAAGCAAGCTGTGAAAACCACGGTTGTTTGATAAAGGCCCTGATTGTGTAGGTGCGTTAGGTAAAAAACATAAAGCTGAAGGGGAATTAGAGTGGGTTTCTGAATGCTGATTGGGCTTGGGTGTGAGATGAAACTCATCGGTGCTGTCAGAACTGAAGGTTCATCTGTGTACGCCCAGAAGATCTTCAGGTGCTAAGGAAGGTTTGATGTAAGATGTAGGTGCGTACTCTTGGGAACCGGAGAATCTGAGCAAAGGTTTTGTCTTTGCACCCTACAGCCCAAGTTCATCTTCTTGCAGACGCCCAACAGCTCTCTTTTGGATCGGTCCTAAATGGTCAGCATAAGAACTCAGAAGAAATTGATTTATATGTTTAAACAGAATTGAGCAGACGTGATTCTTCCCTTCCTATACCTCTGGAAGCTCATGAATCTACTGGAGACTCCAGTGGGGCTTGAGCCGCACTGTCTGGCAGAAGGATGGCAGAGATTAGACCAGTGTATTCCACCTAGAGCAGTTTCCCTAAGGGATGTGTGTGTAGGACGGATCGGGGAAACCTGGATGAGAAACATAGAGTGCACAAAAACTCCGGGCACATTACACCGATGCCTGCTGCTTGGGCAGGATAATTGCAATTAGTTACACCTGCTGTGCTAATCTGGCAAATCCCATCCCAGCCGATTCACAGATACTGCGTTCTCTAGCTTCTCTTTCACTTGTTGTGTAAACGTTCCCATGCCTAAATCTGGGAGCTTAACCAGGGCTTGGCTCTGCACTCACTTGCTGGAGTCATGCTCTCACATGTACTTTTTAAATTTCTAGCAAACTCTGTCCCTGTCTCAGAGTGGCTCTAAGCTCCTGGCAATCCCTGCTAAAGCCAGTTTAGTACCCTGATTAAATGCAAGTATGAGTTTAGCCAGCATCTCTCTCAGTTTTAGGATAGAGCTAATTTTTTTCAGCTTTGACCGTGTAAAAGGTACATGCTCAAGCTATTAATCTGAGCATCCTCTCTCTAAACAAGAGACATCACCACCTCCAAAATGATGGTACCTGTCCATTCCCCCATTTCAGACCCTGTCTTATTATAGGATGAATATCCTATTCTTCCCCTTGACTATGGAGGGGGCTCACGGAGCTGGCTGAGACTGGAAGCCTAACTTTGAGGGTTTCACAGATAGTTGAGGTGAATCCCATGCCGTCTCTCTGAAGGAATCTGAAAGAAAATGCCTTAGCTGATAGTTTTACTCTGGGGCTATTAACACTTCTGTGGTGCTGCCCTCTGCTTCCTAAATCACCACAAGAACAAATCCTTCTGGAATTTCATGGATAGGTTATAAAAACTTTCAGACTGGGATGGACATCAAAAAGTGTCTAGTCCAACGTACTGCTGATGAAAGAAGGGCTAGCTGTAGGGTCAGGCTAGGTTGCACAGGACTTTATCCAGCTGGGGCTTGAAAACCTGCGATGGGCAAGCTGTTCCACTGCTTAATTTGCCTGAGAGTGAAAAGTGTTTTCCTTGTACTCACTCAGCAATTATTGCTCCCCTGCCATGCACTGCTGTAAGCAGCCTGTCTTCATCTTCTTGATGACTTCCTCAAAGGTTTTGGGGTCTGTTGTATGGTCCCTTTGATGTTATCTCTTCTCCAGGCTGAACAAGTCCCATTTTCTTGGCATATCCTTACAGGGCAAGTGCTCCAGCCCCAGCCATAGTAGCAGCCTTTGCTGAACTTGCTGTACCAGAGCAGGAGTTGATTAGTGTTTCCCATCCTCCACTTGCAAGATATCACTTACACCCCGCCAATAGGAGCTGCCTCAAGCCTGAACTTCTAGTAGCCCCACCTTAGGCTGCTGTAAGGACCACAGATCTCCCTCTCAGTTTAATGAAGGTGCCGTGCAAGAGCAGCAGCTAACAGACTAATTATAAAGGTAAGTATCTCCGTGTTTGTAAGACTTCTGTTTTTCCACCCTAACATTTTCAGGCAAGGAAAACAGGGCCAGGTGCTCTCTCTGTGCTGTGTGCTCCAGTTGTGAGGAATCACTACTTTGGCCCCAAGCAAGACCAGGCTTTGGTAGTGTTCTAGTATCAAGCCTCTAAAACAGTTAAGAAACTAAAAAAAGAGAAGGTAGAAATGTACCTTGTGAGCTTTTCAAGGGATATCAATGCCTAATCCATGTCCACTGTAACTCAGCTGACTCCTAACTCCATTCTTCGCCAACCTGTACACCTGTATACAAGCTGCCATATTCTTCTGTTGACTCCAGATAGCCTCACATACTCAGAATCTGTTATTTCTAGCAGGGTTCAACATATGTGGCATTTCTCCCATGTTTCAACAAGGCTGATGTTTCTTCTAGCAACTGGTCTCATTACAGTGAAGGGGAGTATTTTTTTCCCTCCTTTTGTATTCACTACAAAGCAGCATGGTTCTGACATGACTGTTTAAAATGAAGCAAGCTGCAGCATCTGCATTTATGAAAGAAGCTGCAGTTTGTTCTTGCCACTAGATCTGTACACAGCCCAAAGAGCTGACTGTAGCCTGACTGCAAACGAGATGCCTGCACTGGTATTGTTTCAGTTTAGAGGCTACCTGGATTTTTCTGAAGTGCCACACCTGCATTTGCAGCCTCTCTGGACAGAGTCGCTAGACGAAGGTCACAGTCATAATGTCCTCCTTTCTGTTCTGCTCTAGACAGTCCTATCTTCACCTTTGGTGACAGATTTGAATGGTTGCTCTAAGCTATGTGGGAAGCGTTTCTGTTTGCTGTAAATGTCTGTGTATGTCCCACCCTAGCCGGGGCAAAAAGGCAACAAGGAATCCAGCTCCTGTGCTTGTTTCCACAAGCCCCTTATCAGCAGGGGAAAAATTCTTCCCCTCCTCTCCTTCATTTCCTGTTAAAGTAGTACCAGTCTGGGATTTTAACAAGGACTGGCTTTCGTCTCCGTTTACTTCTTTGAAAAATGTGGGATTCCACTACTGTCTTGGCATTAAGTACTTTTTAAAATGTAAATTTCTCAGCTGCAAGGAATCACATTTAAAAAAAAAAATATTCAAAAAGCAACTGTCTAAATCAAAGACTAATTGGCTGCCAAATTATGGGTTTATGCAACTCCCTTGTCGCAGCTTGTTTTGCTTTTTTACCAGAGGTAAGTAAAAAAGCATCAGAAAATACACAAAAAATATTTTTGTTTTCCTTTCATAATAAAACCTATGATGTCAACCCATTTACTTTGAAAACTCTTGCTGCCTGCAGTGAAAATCCTGTCCACATGAGATTGCCTGTCCAGCCTAAGGTTGCTTCCACAGGGAAATGGAAACCACTCCTGTGATCAAAGCCTGGCTAATGGGAAACTGAGGCAAGGAACATGGTCAACAGCAAACTACTGGGTGACTCAGGAATAGCAGTAAGTTGCTCAAAGCCCTGTCCATCATGCCTTCCCACAGAGGGTTCGAAGAAGCAGCGCTGAGATTATCTTCATCTAACTGTGTGGCAAGGGGCATGAAGATTCACAGTCATCTTGTACCTAGGATTTCATTGTTGAACGCCCTCTGGGAGTGGGGCCATCTGGGGAATGAATATGCAACTGAAAACTCCTGAAATGAAAGTGCAGCTGTTGGTTAACTTTATTGCTCAGGTCTCCATGGTGGCCTCAATCTCATACCCAGGAAACTTAATAGGAGGAAGAAATTGCTTCATTGACAGATGTTCACAATCACACTGGTGAAATGCTCTGAACTATGACCCATGAGGCACTGGGGTTAATGCTAGACCTAAGGTATATTATTCTGGGTCAGTGTCTTTGTGGCTGACCCAGTCCTAGTGTGGAATATGGAGACAATCTCCCCAGGATGTAACAGGAATCGGATCACATTTTCCTTTCTTCTTTCTTTCTCTCTGTGACAGTTCCTCACCCTGCCTCAAGCTCTGTTCTTGCCAGCCTCTCAAAAACATCATATGCAGCAGACTACCTGGATGCAGTGATCATCTTCTCTATATGACCTTGCAACGATGTTATATTCTTCCCCGACTCAGTGCCAGTTTTATCTTAATCCTTTGTTGCAATCTCAGTATGTGAATTTACACTTGCAATGACGAACAAGGATTTCAGGCAAATTACAGCGAAGCAATGGGATTTTCTAGTAAAGCATTCGTCTTATTTCTTCAGTTTTAATGCTTACCTTTTCTTCTAAATTTTCACAGTGATTCGTGTTTAACAGGGTAACAAATCCACGGCCACCGGGGAGCTGTACACCTGACACTAAGCTGCAAACCGATTACTCGGGAGCTACCATAAATCTGATTCTCCTGCTTCAGCTACACAGTACCTTACTAGAGGATTGGGGCGGTGGGGACTAGAGTGTCTCTATTTCAACAATATATGGCCTTTGTGAAGCAATGAGGATTTTATCTAGTAAAAGGCGTGTGGTGTGTATGTACCTGCACTAACCAGGGTGGGAACTTACCTTCACCTTGGAAATATGCTCTGGTAAGCAACAACTTAGAAAGGGTACAAATAGCATTCCTAGAGCTTTTCCAACTGCACCTTTGCTATGTCAAAAATAAACTGCAAAATGAAAAGATGAAGAATGAGCACACCATTTTGCGTCCTCACCTCTTAAAATAAAAGAGTAGTTTTAAAACACATAAAAATGTTCTGCCATGACGAATTACACATTTATAACCCTATTTAGTGAAGTATTTTACCTATGTAATTTTAAAACTGTCATTTTGACAAAAAATATAGATGAGCAAGTTGGCCTTTCACATTTAATGTTTTCGTTCTTATTTGCAATTCACGAGGTTCAGCTTTGATTAAAGAAGTGGTATAAATGGAATGCATAATGGTCAGGACTTGAAGACATATTACTCTGACGCTGCAGGATAAGACTTTTTTTCTTTGTATAAGCAGATTTGGTTTCTTCACCTGAGAAACTTCTTGAGCCTGGGCCTGCTGGCTTTATTACATCTGAAATGCATCTTGCCTTCAACTGCAAATTTGCATAGAAAAATATCCTTGATTTAAAGAGGAGAAGACAACAGCCAGTGGATAGATATATTTATAAACCCACAACTTTCTTTTTAACAGACTTTCAGGAAATGAATCATCCTGTGCAACGCGACTTTAAGCCTGAGATGAGGTGTGGCTGCTGCAAAAGATTTTAGGACCAATGCTAACCGGTGATTAGAAAAAGTTCTACTCCAAATATGGCTCCTCCTCTTAATAGTGATTTTCTGCACAGCACCTGCTGTGGGTGCTTGGGATAATGTGACCCTGAATTAGATCTGAAGAAATATTTCCCTCTTTACTACTTGTCAGAGACTTTTTTATATCTTCAATTCATTTTCTCTGGGAGCCTCTGTTCTTCCAGGTTAAGTTAAAATTTGTGAAAAAAATCCCAAACCAATCAACAAAACAATCCACTATAAAGGCTTCCCTTTAAAATAGTTACTGAAATACATTAATATCTGCTGGTTTGGTAGACATGTTAAATACAGGTTCTCTCCCCTGTGACTTGCTGTAACTATTACGCATGGCATCCCTGCACCACACTCAAAATATTTTTTTGGTTTCCTAAAGGAAACTCTCCGTGTCAGTATTTAAAGACAGAGGACAGTAAACCCGGATGATCCATCAGGAAAGACCCTAGGTATGTAAATGAATTAGTGACCATTAAGACAGGTACATCAGCAGTGAAATAGGCTAATAACGACATCATGCAATTATCTATGGGTCTGTTACTACCTTGGCGAACTACTGATCTTATTCCAGAATTGGACTTTTTATTTAGTTCCCTTTGATTAAATGGACCCCCCGCTCAAGGGACAGCGGCAGCAGAGTTTGCTTTAGGATCCAAGCTTACCAGTTTGGATAAAAAGAATATAAATATATAACTAAAGAGGAAGACAGATGTGAGAAACAAAGGAGATAACAGAATTCAATTACGCTATTTGGAGATGATCCTGACAAGAAGGCGTGAAACATCTACAGGCCAATTTTAGCAACAGGAGTAGTGGTACACTGAAGCATTCATTCTTCTCTTTTAATTTCCTTCTCTGGATGTTGGTTTGCGGCAGACCACTCAGCAGCATCTTTGAGCCAGCAAAAGATCTGACACCTGGCTTCCAGCCCTGGCTCCAGGGAATTTCACAAGCAGTTTATGCAAAGTTGAACAGTATCAAGAAGGGATATTGAGCCCATAATTTTAGATAATTTACTCTGTGCTGTACAGGTACCTTTCTTTAGAGGTAGAAGCTAGGGTTTTGAGTCCATTTTAAGAAGAACTCCACATTTTTTGTATCTGGGTTGGTGACAACCGGAGAAAAGAAGCATCTCTTTCAGGTATTTTTTATGCCAGTTTAAGTTTGAGAAAGCCTTCCCAGCTGAAACTATTTGTCAAATTAATGTTGAATTCATAAATTGTTTTGGATTGGATTAAATTGCTTTTTGGGGATATGAATAGTTCATTTACAGGAAGAAAAATGTGCCTGGCTCCAGCAGATTATATTGGCAGAGATGCACCCAAATGTTGCTAGAAATGACTTCCAGGCTGAGGAAGGGTGACGAATCCCACAATTAACCTTAACATGCACTTAAAAGCTTTCCTGAATGCAGAGTAGACTCTTGTTACTGGAAGTGCTGGGCCAAATTCTGCACTGCTTTATGTGCTCATGTACATCTGGACAGGATGAGTGCCAAAAAAATGCAATATGCAACATGTTTGCAGAAGTGTTTGCCACATCCTCACCTGTTTCCAGTAGTGTTTATGCTTGTACAGGTTTCTTTGACAGCAGAGAAGCGGGTTTTCTAGCAGTTTTCTAGAAGAGCACATTTTTTATATCACTCTGTCTCATTCAGTTTGCCTGCAGAGATTGTTAAACAGAAAGTCTCCAGTGAAGTAAATGAAATCTTTTGCTAACTGTCCCTTTTCACATCAGGGCAGTAAAGGTATTTAAGTCAAATATGATTCTTCCAGGCTGAGTGTGACACATCTGCTGTACCTTTTCTTCCTTCATTGCCACTTATCCCACTTAACGGTAGCTCGATTATCTCTCTAAGTGGAAATGCTGAACTGTAGCTGAAATTCTCTCCTTTCCTATCAGTTCTTAAAAGGCCAAAATGATAAATGGGATTCAGATGTCAGAGCCTCACTTGCATCACAAAATGTCAAACCAACCACTTTGTCAGGGTTCGGAGTTTCTTAAAATCTACTCCCTCTCTGCTGTGTCTATCTTTCTATGTATCTGCATACATGTATGTGATAGCACATGGACCAGCCTCTGGTTGTCTTTAGTTGTAGGCACAGGTGTGAGAAACTGGCTGCAGTTGAATCCAGCTGACAGCCAGTGATCTGGAGGAGGGGATTGAGTGCACCCTCAGTAAGTTTATAGATGACAATAAGTTTGGTGGGAGTGTTGATCTATTTGAGGGTAGGGAGGCTCTACAGAGGGATCTGGAGAGGCTGGATCAATGGGCGAGGTCAGTGACATGAGGTTCAACAAGGCCAAGTGCCAGGTCCTGCATTTGGGTCAAAACAACCCCCTGCAATGCTACAGGCTTGGGGAGGAGTGGCTGGGAAGCTGCCTGGAGGAAAGGGACCTGGGGGTGTAGGTTGACAGCCAGCTGAATATGAGCCACCAGTGTGCCCAGGTGGCCAAGAAGTCCAAGAGCATCCTGGCTTGTATCAGAAATAGGTTGGCCAGCAGGAGTAGGGAAGTGATTGTCCCCCTGTACTTGGCACTGGTGAGACCACACCTTGAATACTGTGTCCAGTTTTGGGCCCCTCACTGCAAGAAGGACATTGAGGTGCTGGAGTGGGTTCAGAGAAGGGCAACAAAGCTGATGAAGGATTTAGAGAGCAAGCCTTACGAGGATCAACTGAGGGAACTGGGGTGGTTTAGCCTGGAGAAAAGGAGGCTGTGGGGAGACTTTGTCACTCTAGAACTACCTGAAAGGAGGTTGTAGTGAGGTGGAGGCCAGTCTTTTCTCCCAAGTAGCAAGTGATAGGACAAGAGGAAATGACCCCAAGTTGCACCAGGGAAATTTAGATTGGATATTAGGAAAAAATTATTTTCAGAAAGGGTTGTCAAGCCTTGGAACAGGCTGCCTAGGAAGGTGGTGGAGTTACCATCCCTGGAGGTATTTAAAAGTTGTGTAGGTGTGGTGCTGAGGGACATGGCTTAGTGATGACCTGCGGTGCAGTGTGAATGGTTGGACTTGATGATCTTAAAGGTCTCTTCCAACCAAAACTATTCTGTGACTCTGTGAGAAAAAGAAAAGGAAAATATTTTGAAACTCCAGAACTAACTATACAAGAGATATGCAGAAGGGCTGACAGCATGTCAGCTCCACTTGAACCTTCTGTTGACCACAGCCAAAAAGCCATTTCCTTAACAGAAAATGCACCACACCCACTTCCATAGCAAACTGTTAACCTATAATGAAAGAGAGAAAGATCATAAATAGTATGATATATCTCTGAAAAACCCAAAAGAGATCATGGTCAAACATCCCAAGGTCCTTTTTGATCCCAGAAAGCAAACCTTTTATCACCATAATGAGAAAGGCAAGGAGCCTTAAATAACTCCCATCTATCAGATTTGGATGGAAGTACTTACCTGCCCCTGAATCTGTGATTCTTTTCAGCCTGAATGTGCAAGCAAGACCTGGTTGCATGGCACATAAGACAAATTAGTATTACAAGGAGCACTAGTGTGCCCTCTGTCTTTAGCTGCTAAATCTACTGTCCTGGACATTACAATGCCATTGTATCTTACAATTACAATTTTATCACCTTGCGTGTTGTGCACCTGTGACTTTTTCAGGCTTCTAATTGTACAAAGCTCATTCTGGTGAAAGGATCATGAGCATTTTCAAGCAGTTTATAATGAGGATGTCATTGCCTTTCATAGTGTTAACAAGATTACCATCATGTGTTCATGAATACTTAAGCACATTCAATAAAAAGGATGGGATGTGAAGAGGATGAGCTATTGCAGCTCTGAGATTGTTAATCAAAGTTGTAAATTATCCATATCCTTTAAATTCATGGTGGCACTGCAACATTAAAGCACTGTTTCTCCAACTGACTGCAGTCAGAAAACAAACTTTTTTTTTTTTTTTGGAGGGGAACGTCAACATATTCTGCAAGATTTCAGGATAGAAAATTGGCTCAGAGTCCCAAAGTACATGTGGCCATGAATTGTTTCTGCATTTGTTTCTGTCAGCTGATTACTCAGTGATCAGAGCTAGACGGAACACTTTATTCAGTGTATTGGATCTGGGGGAGGGTGTGATACAGGTTTGATGCTTTACAATGTAGCCCATCAAATGTGCAGCTTTGTTTCCAGGCAGCTCCATTTATTTACTTACTGTTTTTTGTATTGAACCTCCCTTCTGCCACTTAATCCATTCTTGTTAGTTCTCTGGAGTCTGCTCATTCACACTCCCTCCCTCACCTTGAAAGTTTCTGCTGCTGCCCTACTCTGGGGACACAGGACCTTGCTCTCACAGTCGCTGATGGGTACTTCCTGGGTACATCAACAGGCACAAAAGAGGGTTACGGATTGACTTTTGGCCTAGAGGTCCTGTCAATACTACTTGGGACTAACCCTCTTAGTAGAAAATTCCTCTTGGAGTTAGTTGTTGCGGTGCAATGCCAAGGAGTGACTAATAGCTAAGTAGTGCAGACAATCAGGAGGACAGTCAGGCTCAGTCCTCTTTTTCCCAGCAGACTGGGAAAAGCCTCTGAGTAAGAGTGATGTTTGTATCTGCCTGCTTGGGTCCCTACCATGGAAGCAGATTGTCTATGAAAGTCTCTTTAGGACTGCAGTGGCTTCTACTGACCTCTTCAACTTTGAGGACTACTAAATTACCAAAATCCTCACTTGTTCCTTACCTTTTCTGTTCATAAAAACACTTCAAAAGACCATCTGTCATCCTTAAAACTGAAATGCATTGCCGTGTAATGAATTATTAGTGCTGTGAAATTTTGATAATTCCCAGAAGCCCAGTTTTTAACTGGGGTGCTGGGATCTTGCTAACGGACTACTTAAGTGTTCTGAATACAGAGGGGGAGTCCTGAGTTCTCGGCTCTGCTGAAATATCCAGCCTTTTATTTAGTATGGCACATTAGAGGCTGTGGACACAAGGAGTTCCTATCTATTGCATGTCTCTAGCCTCTGCACTAGACTTTCAATCTCTTATGTTTTACTCCGTTTGGATCTCTGTAATCCTTATTCTTAGCTATATGGCAGGTTGTTGCGGTCAAGGCGAAAGACAAGTGGTCCCAGCCCTTCTCAGCCTGCTGTGTCACTTGGTGGCTAGGTCACTTTTGTAGAAGGTAGAAGTGACTCAGCATCTCCTCTGGCAGAGCAATGAATTAAAACTAGGCTCCTATGCCACTGCTAAAATGACCAGATTATTGAATAAAAGGTTGCCACAGAACCGGTGATGTTTGTTCCGTGCTGGCAGAGTGTTAGGCATGTTATCTCTAAATATGCTTAATTTGCTATTGAACAGGGTGTTGGAAGGCACATTGACCTTGTTGTGCCCTGATGCAGTGTGTTGAATTTAAACCTATGTAAGACTCAATTAATATAAGCTTATTTGTAACCATCTGAGAGATGAGTCTTTTAGATGACACTCTGCTTGAAGTGGGAGAATAGAATCTCTAAACCACTTACCTGCTCTCTCAGTCAGGTTGGTGTCAATGTCAAGTGGCCACATGAGGAAGAGAGGCTTCCTCAGCTTCTGAATTTGATCCCTAAACTGATGCCTCTAATGTTTTGACTGACATTAACAATAATAAAAACATAGGACCCTAGCAAGCTCTGTTTAGACTATTTACCACCAAGTTGTGGTGGCCAGGTCTAAGGAAAACAATTTGTCACGCCTGGTGGTACTACAGGAGCTGGATTCTCCTTGTTTGCCTTTCAAGAGTAGAGTGAAACAACAGAGGAGGCGATCTTTGCAATTAATGTGATTGAGTTATGCAATGCAAACCTTTGACAAATTAAAACAGACTCTGTTACAAACAGGCTTTGTACATAATTTCTCCTAAAGTTGACATGAAAATACACTTTTAATCAGAGAGCTAGAGAACAAAATTCTTTCATGTTATTATTGCACGATTTTTTTTAATCCTTTGTATCTTTTTTTTTTGCACTGTGCTGAGCCTCTAGTATCATAATTGAATTGAACAGATATTTTTCATTAAACATCATGTATCTTTTCTGTGTCCCTCCTCAGATCCCTTTGAAATTCCCAGAAGTATCAATCTGATTTACTTCATGTTCAAAGCTTCCTTTTTGAGAGGACACTAAAAATATGTATGATTGCTTTAAACTTTAGTTGAGGTAAATGCAATGTTCAATAACTTCATCAAATAAAGCTTGAATTTTATGGTGCAAATGCCAGTCTTCATGGTTCAGTGAACTTTTTCAAATAGTACTGAGCCTGCCTATATCAAATTTGTAGAAAGGGATTGATTTTATTGTTGTTGTTGGAATAAAGCCATTTCAGCCTTGTTGCATGCTTTCCTGAAATAATAATGCTGTATTAAAAGATAAATGATAAACAGATTACTGTTTTTAAGGATTATTCAGAATGTTAACAACAAATATGACAGACTTTCTGCTGTAAACTTAAATGGCAAGTCTCAACCTGATTATTAAAGTTCTGTTTTCTACCGTCATGTAGGGCAAGCATTTTTGTCTGCTAGACAGAAACATTATGCTTTCAACTATAACCATAGACTGTTGTGATTATTTTTTTCCCCCATCTATTTCCTTAGTTTTGTGGTGGGATTGATAAGATAACTATGAGAGACTGCAAAATGCTTCCTGTGCATAGCTAATGTTACCACTGTGATAGTCAGAGAACATGCAATGAAAGCAGACACATTTAGAACATTATCTGTTTCCAGTTTGATAGTCAGTGACAGGACAAGTGGAAGCTGTTTAATGAACTATTTTGAAACCTGGCTAGTGCAATGAATTCCCCTTGGATTTTTCTATCCATGTTTTCTAAGGCCATTTGTATGTAGCTATTTTTTTCCTGTGTTTGATTGCTTTTATCTGTAGTCGGATGATGAAAGGAGTGCCTTTAGCACACGCAGGCAGCAACGCATTTAAAAGCATTTAAAATGCAAATATATCTAAAATTTGGGTTAGGAAGTACGGAGTAGCAGCTCCTTAGCTAGTGTCAATGAACATAACTCCACAAAAGCCACTGGCATAGTGTTAACGTGTCCAAGCTGAGCCCGTATCTGTTCTTAGGTCTGTATCAAAGCAATACATGATCAAAGCTTTCTTTGTTCCTTCCCCCAATAATTTGCAATCTAACGTTCAGTTCTAATTGGTTTATCCTAATTTCATTTTTGTCAGTGCCTTTTTATGGCACTGGCAATTTTAAATGACATGAATCTTGGGATTTCACAGGCAAAATTTATGCCAGTAATAATTAGATCCCACTGAGGCCCAGGACCTAAAGAGGAATAGGTTCACCTAGTGAAGACAGCAGTATTATCCGAACTTCTCGGTATTGTCTGAATGCCAATGACATAGTATCCGGTAGTCTTTGGTGTGCAGTTGTCCAAGTGATATGGTGAAAGTGAAAGCTTACTTGCATTAGCACAGAAAGAGCCCAAACCAGGCAAACCAAATTTATCTCTGTAAGAAAAGAGTAAGAATTACAATGGTGGTAATTTACTCATTCTGTATTTGGATAGAATGGAAAAAAAATCTGCAATTTGGGAAAGTCTGTACACAGGAGCTTTTATGACCTTTTATTTGGAGGAAGTGTCTTTGGGTTAAAACTGGCAGGTACAGAGAGGAATGGGTACTTACTTTGCAGAGACATAGACAGCAGGCATTTTTTCTCCTCCTTATTCTTATTTTGCCTTGAAGCCTCCAAAACACATGGCATTGTTAGGCAAATCCTATGAAATCATGGCCTATAATGATGATCAACACTCTCACGTGTTTTCCTTGCACTCTCGAGGCGCTTTGAATGCAACTGCCGTCTGCAATGTGATCTTTGGGTCAGTGATTCTTTTTTCTGTTTTCCCCCACGACCTGTAACAGTGAGGCTTCGGGTTCTCTTGAATTTTTACTCTGCTGGTACAAGGGATCAGTAAAGCAGGGTCAGATGAGAAAGAAGAATTGTGCAACAACCACTAGAGAAATCCAGGATGCTTCAAGATTGGGATATGCTTTTAAACCTTTATGATATGAAGAACCTAATGCCTTTAGACTACTTTGAAAAGCCTGGTTGTAGGGTATGCTTAGTGTAGTGAGAATGTGATTCGTTCAGCTAAGGTGTCCATTAAGTCCTTGTAATCTTGTTATCTTAGTCCTGACAGGTAATTGGTGCTGACCTGCTCAGAAAGTAACCTGAATGTGAAACCAAGTCAGCAGCAGATACGAGACTTCAAGAAATAGGTAGATAAATATTAGGGAGTTAGAGAAAGCACTTCATTAAAAACACAGTATTCAGGCAAGGTTAGAAGTAAATTATAGATTCAACCTGCTTCTAGGTTTGTTGGGACCAAGGGCCTGTGTGCTAAAATCTCTTGGGTATGGCTATCATAAACTATAAAATAAAATGTACAACCAAAGGCTTATGTGAATAGGTTTTTTTGGCTGAACATGAAGGGTAGGGAGAAAAAAAAAATGGGAAAACTTATATAAAAAAAAATATAACAGGGGAGAAAGACTGCTAAATACTGGTTAAAACAGTAAGAATCTGATCTTTGACCCATGGTGGAAGGTTGATGAGGTTAAGCTGGCATTGCACATTAGAGTGTTTAACATATTGTTCTGAACATATGTTCAACATTTTGATTTCATATTCATTTGATAAATAATGCAGTGAGAACAGGAAAAGGTACATATGAACCTCCTCTGACATTGCTTCTAACAGCGGAAAGGAATAGATTCGCAGTGCCTGGAACATCAGTTGCCACACATACTAACAATTATACAGAGAAAACACTCAGACAGCAAAATGCAAAATTATCCTTTTACAAGTTACCCTGTTGCTGTCTTGGAAAGACTTAAATAAACTTGCATTCCATTTGCACATGCTGCGAAGTGAGAACTGTATCTCTGGTCTATTTATTTTATGTGGCATTGGAATTGGGCATTTTCAAACCGAATGCAAATTAAGGATGACCCTCAAACTGAGGCAGAATTTGGATTCCTTATGTCTATACACACACACACGCGTATATTTATATAGAGAGACATATATATATACATTGCAGATAGCAGCCGAATCTCTGTAGCTCATCCAGGTCCCTTGGGGGGAATCTTGCTGGAGACATGCAGTTTCATCTACCAGAACAAATTAAGAGCACCTTCCCTGACCCCAAGTGACACTCTTCTCTCCCAGTGCCTTTACTCCTTCCTTTTGAGTGCATCTGGTTTTCTGAGTGAAAACAGTCAGTATTGTGAGAGACCAAAGAATTACATGCACAATCAATGTAGTGATGAAACCTTCTTTAAATTATGAAAAAAACCACCCTTAAGAATAAGAAAGGAATAAGGTTAAGGTTAGGTCCTGTTTAATCAAAAACAGATTTACTGTGTTGTTTTCATAATGTGTGTTGATAACAGGAGCTAGAAATAGTTAATGGCATTTCCTCTTTTGTGAAGTAATGAGGCTTTTATTATGACTGACAATCTGATTCAATGAATAATCACATACAGTATGTGTAATTTTATTATTTATTGCTTTGTTCACTATTCACTTTACAATTTGGCTTTAGATAGCTATCATTTCAAATTATTTGGTTCAGTGCTGCAATTAGACATTTGATAGTCAGTCCCAAGTAATGCTTTCTTCTGGCACATGGTAATACTTGAAGAATAATTCCATCCTCCCCATTGAGACAAAGCTGCCAGGAATTGTGCATTCAATTTTCTCCTACTCCAGATTGGCTCTTTGAGTTACTGCAGCTCCTGAACTTAGCGGTTTCGGCTGCTTACTTACCTGCAATAAAACCATTAGAACTAAGGAGATCCTGAAAGCTCTTCTGATTAACAGGCTAGATGCCTCTACAAGAGTGCATTACTACTATGGCAAGAACTAAATGGGAATAAGCAAGCCTAATAGCCTTGGTGCCCCAGCAATATGAAGGAGATTAAAAAAATAAAAAAAGTAGTTAATTGGGTTCATTTGCACTTGAATGGGGTTTGGGACAGCAAGTTGCATTTTTTTCCTTGTATTGGCTTTATGAGATAGACCTGCCATAGAACAAAGAGTAAGTTCCACTGGAAACTGTCCTGGTTTTGGACAGAATAGTTAATTTTCTTCCTGGTAGCTGGTATAGTGAGGTGTTTTGGATTTAGGGTGAGAATAATGTTGATAACACACAACATTTTAGTTTTAGTTGCTGTTAAGCAGCGTTTATACTAAGTCAAGGACTTTTCAGCTTCTCATACTGCCCTGCCGGCAGAGGCTGGGAATGCACAAGGAACTGCGAGGGGACACAGCAAGGACAGCTGACCCCGATGAACCACAGAGGTACTCCATACTATATATAAACTGTGGGGAGCTGGCTGAGGGTGCCATGGTTTGGGGATTGGCTGGACGTTGGTCAGCAGGTGATGAGCAATTGTATTGTGCATCACTTCTTTTGTATATTCTTTTATTATTATTATTATTACTATTAATTATTTTCTTTGCCTTTTCTGTCCTATTAAACTATCTTTATCTCAACCCATGATAATTTTTTTCAATTACTTTTTTTCCGATTCTCTCCCCCACCCCACTGGGCATCGGGGAGAGACCAAGTGGCTGTGTGGTGTTCAATTGCCTGCTGGAGTTAAACTACAACAAAATAACGAAAGATTCAGGTTGTTTAAAGGATTTTACGCAAGACAAAATGACTATAAAACAAAAAACAATATTCAGATGATGTTAGCTGGCTGCCTGTTTCCATTTTTGCTACAGCCTTTGTCCCAAATCTGAAAAAAAAGTTGTCAGATTCTGTTTTTGTTGCAATTTTTTTCCTCAATAATGAAATATCAACATTTTCATGGTTTGTACACTACATGAAATATAATATTTCGCTGGAATCCTTTGACCTTTTCAAAAACCTGTATTTTGATTGTCTGGCAATTCTGCTCTTTCCCTGCAGGTTAGAGAGGAAAACTATGTTTTGTGGAGGAGGTCAATTTACAATGGCATTGCACTGGGCTCTGTGGTATTCAAAAGAAGACTGGACAGTCTGTTCATTATAGGGGTGGTGGTGATTTGTAATGATTAGTCTTGCAAAACACAGTGACCTGGACAGATTTTTTTTTTTTCAAGTGTCATTCTAATAGGATCTGCTCTGATGAAAAGAAAAAAAAAAAAGCTACTCAGAAAATGTCCAATTACCCAAGATGAAACTTCAAGATGAAATTCCTCCAGGAGTGATACCCAGTTCTGTCTTGCACCTGAAGCCATCTTCTTTTCTCCCTGGCAACACTCACAAACACCACTTCTCTATCCAACACAGAGTCTTCAGGCTGACAAAAATTCCCTGTATACTGTTGTATGAAAAATGTCAGGGTTTTGAAAACGGTTTTCTTTTTGCATCAGAATAAAAACCAGACTTTTCAAAATATATTATGAGAAAGAAAACAACTGAGCCCTTATCCTCTGCATTGGTATGAAACAAACAGGTAAAAGACATATATGTAATGCAGAGAGAAGCAGAAGTAAACCTGAGTCAAGTTTTTTCTTGGACCAAGTGAGGGTGCTGAACAAGAGCTTAATGCTTCTGGTAGGGTCTCACCTGACAAGGACTCTCCTTGGATGTTAGGAGATGCTTTTGACGGGCTGATACAATAACTGGAAAGGTAAAGGTGGGTCACTTAAAAAATTTCTGCCCAATCCTATCCACAGCTGGAGCGATTCTTGAAGCACCACCTCTACCAGGTTGAAGCACTGCTACCTCCTTCTGTCCCCAAAGCTCTGTAGCTGCTGCTCTGGTTTACAGCAAAGCCCCTCATCACGGTGGACAGTCCAATATTTTCATTCAACAGTCCAATATTTCATCTTCTTTTTCAGCTTCTTGCTTCCACCTATTTCAGTCCAGCCTAACACAACATAATCAGTTTTTCCTATCAGGTATTATAGGCCCCTTATGCACATGCCTGGGTCTTCTCATCGGTTTCCCATGCACCTTTTCCCTTTTCATCCTTCCTCACTCTAATTTGTTTTATGTCTTTTTCTAATCTGAAGCTCTCTCTTTTTGTGTGACCAGTGTCCTCTTACGAATTTCTCCATTAAAGAAAGGTAATTTATTTCCCTTTTCAGGTTTCAGCATATCAGACACTTGTTTCAAGTGGCTTAAAGTCCTGCTGCAAGTCCATGGGCAAACTTCCTTTGTGTGTGTGCCTTTGTCTGAAGTCCCCTGTGATGAAAACAGTGGCAGAATTGATATAATCAACGTGTTGTAGAAGTACAAATAACAGGGCTGTTTTTCAAATGTCTGTAAGTTACAGGAGACAGGAAAATACCTTTATATGTCTCAGCTCCAAATGTAACACAGCTTTCAGACGTTTAATGTTAGCGGTGGCAACCTGGACACAACTTTCTGAGGATGAATTTCTTCTTAACTATGGCATGTGATTTAATCTGCCATCAGACAATTTTCGAATAATAATTTTCCTGCCTAGTTATTTTCATGTTTGACATTTACTTAAACTTTTCATATATTATAAAGAAAATAGCTTTGATTTAGGCAGTTATAGTGTAATTTAACACTTGTGTCTTCATTACCTGGGGATTTCAGTTGTATAACATGTCTTGCTTATCTATCTGATCCCTCCTTCCCATCCATCAGATCAGAGCAAATGTATTGCTATAAGTGAAAGTTTCACTTTTTCTACTTTTGGAAAGATAGAAAATTTACAGTATAACATGCTGTCTAACAAAAAATCTCTTTTGATGACTGCATTAGATACAAGAAAGTGACTGATCTTAGAGACTTTGTGACAAAAATTTCCCCAGTTACATCAGACCTTTTGTTAGATTTGATAATATCATATTGAAAGGACAAGAGACAATTTTTCGCATAGATACTTTTTTTCTAGAAATGAGTGTATATATGTAAACTTCAGTTCTAGACTCACTTGACTTTCTTCAAGGCAAAGTCCATTATTCTGGATTAGATCCGCCAAGAGATATTTATATAAATTATAATTTCTTAAACAAAATATTCAAGATGCATCTTGAATTTTGTACAAAGGTGGAATTGCACTAAGCCAGTCCTTCACAGAACAAGGGCTTTACAGTAGACACCCACTAAGATTTCATCGTACATTGTTTTTACCTAAAATGTTATGAACGTCTCCTTGTATCAAACCACATTATTGAAAGTTGATCATGTAATGAACATTCTGGGTTTTCTTTCAAGGATTAATTGTGAGGTCTGATTACAGGGGGGTCTGAAATGAGAATAATTGTTTTCCTTTTTCCTTCTGTGAAAAACAGAGAATGCAGATTTCTCTTGCTCAGTTGCGCTGCATCAGAACCCAGTATTCACATGAAAAATGTTCCTCTAAGCTCTGCTATTACTGCCTGTCTTCTTTCTAACATTTGTGGAAGTGCTGTAAAAAGAAGAAATGCAGTAGGTGTAGTCAATAAAAAAGAAATAAAGTCTGCCATGAGAAATCACGTAGCAAGAGCATGCTTCCAGGGCTTGGGCTTAGATGCTGCTGCATGGAGGAAGGGCTAACAGGCTCCATTGCTCTAGGAGCTTTCTAAAGCTCATCTGTACAAGTCTGTATACTAGTTTTAAAGGGAATGGAATAAACCCTTCCTTTTGTACCTTCACTGAAGTCTTTTGCAACTACCAGGTATGTACGATCTAACATCTACAAGGCTTAAAAAACCACAAAACATAGTGTTCTGTACACAACTGTATGAATTTTAAATTCTAATTTTGATGGGAATGGATTCATAAGCAAGTTTAAGCCTTGATTCTGTTATGGTGTTTCTGCAGATATAAGGATTTTTTTACAAGATCAGATTTCTTGAACATATACCTTGGCACAAATGAGTCTTTGGTTTACAGACGATTTCACACATTTGTTTTCTTAATTTTTCCAGAGACTAATTTTCTGGTCTTTATACTCTTAAAACTCCTGTTAATCTTAATAGAGATTTTCCCAGTGCTACAGCTGACTGCACCTTTAAGATTTTACCCACAGTGTGTTTGATTGTTAGAGTCAAATTCCTTCAAGACTTGAAATGGACCCATAGTTAAAAGTCTCCCCTGTGCCCCTTTTATTTTTTATTTTTAAACCTTATTTTCTGAGAAACACTTGGGCAGTGCAGGTCTGATCACATGTGAGGGACGGCTCAGGCTGGAGGAACAAGATAATAGAGAACAGCAGCAACAGAAAATTCCCCTCCAGAACCTGCTCTGCCTGTTCAATTTCTATTCTGTCCAGAGAAGCTATAAAACTGGAGAAAGGTGGGTAATAGACCTGAGAGTCATCAGAAATATAAATTATAGCTAGACATTTCCTATCAGAATCCCATGCAGTTAATGATAAACAGTCAATGAGATGTGTGCACTTTTATCATCGTTATAATGAATCTATTGCTTCCATGACAGCTTGCTGTCAAACATTATGCCTTGGAATGTATAACTTTTGATACCATTTTAATAGATGATCTAGATATGCTAAAATCTATTCTTTTTCTTTTCAGGAGCAGGACACTTTCACCTAATGATCCTAATGAATGTACATAATGAAGTCAAAATAGCTCTGCAGACACATGCACATACACACACGAGGAGGATTTTCTTTCTTTCTTCTTTCTTTCTCTCTGTCTGTTCCTTTCTTTCTGTCTCTCTTGTTCTTTCCTTTACTTCCTTTTAAATAACTGCCAATCAAGAGAGAACAAGCAATATTCTTAGAGACTAACGATTCAGTGGCTCAGAGGAAATGAAAAAAAATACAAATGGGGTTATTTAAAATCTGTAATTGCATAAAAAAGGATCACTTCTGTACTTACTGCTCAATTTAATATTGATCTTCCTACTAGTTCTTTGTGTGTTTACAGTATTATATGCTAGATGTCTTCACAAACATTGAAATGGTGACTAGTCTGCAAGCCTCGTTCCTCTTTGCACCGTTCCAGTGTTGTCTGCCCAGGAATCAGTAATCAGACCAGATTCAAGAGGCAGAAAAATGCAGTCTTGGATCCCTGTTACCAGGAAAGTAGGTTTCACCTTTGAAATTATTCTCAAACATCAACCTTTTCACTCATGGGTGTTATGTTCTGATTGTTTGTAGAGGAAATATTTACATTAAAACTTTCCTACCCTTTGCACCCAGCCTAAGCCCTAAGGAGGTCGTGATTTTAGATGACAAGAAATGTACCAGCTTTCATCAGGTTGAACACAATTTTATTTCTGCTACAAAGGTCTGGTTCTCTCCATGCTACTTTTATGCCAGTTTAACTCTACTGATTTTATTAGCTGCCAAGGTAGGTAAGCTGTTCATGAAACACTTTCCTTTCCCCATGCTGCCTGCCAGGGAGTCACAGTCCTTGCCCTCAGACTTCTCCACAGTGATGGCTTTCAAAGGTGGGTCAGGATGATTTTCCTGGCTTTATTGCTGGCCTGTTTCTTCCTCACAAGCTCTTCTTTTTTTTGTTACCATGGGAGGGAAAAGGCAAAGAACAGATGACATAGTCAAGTCATATCTGGAGGTGAATTGCTTATTGCAAGATAAATAGCGCTGAGTATCAAAATGTATGAAAATGGCAGGCTAGGCCTTCTCTTTATCTTTGTACCTTATCATTTGAATGTTAATCCCATCATTCAGACCAGTATCACCATCCAATTTTATAAATACAGGGAGGGTATTTTTACATACTGTCTTACAACAGAAGTCTACAGAGTTCATGGTAAGCCTGGGGTTTTTTAAACCAATCCATGCTGGAGTTGTAAAACCCAAACTTTAATTTGTCTTCTAATTGATGACCCACCAATTTGATAATATCTCATCACATGTGCAGGATTCATGTATGTTCATTACCTAGAGTCTAGGAACTGCTGCTAATTGCATAATCAGACTAGCAGTTATAGAGGAACAGGTAGCTCATGTAGCTAATATCTAGGCTCTCAGCTGCGTATGAAGGTTCCATATAAATGTGACAGCGCTACGTCTGGCTATCCTACTTACTGAAGTCAGGATGGGGACAAACGGAAAGGTGAAGGGTGAGCTTCACAGAAATGGGTACAAAGAAGTATAATGGACAGGCTAAATGGCAGAGGTGGTGATGTGGCAGCTTAAAGGTAGGAGAAAGGGATGAGAAGGAAAATTTATAACGAGCGCTATGGACTCTATAATGAGATTTTCTAATGTTATAGAGCACTTGGAACAGGGATGTGAACAACTAATGAGGGCTGTGAGCGAACTAGGATACAGAGCCCACTGGGATAAGAAGATTGTGAAAAAGGCTAATTTTCTGGAGGATAAAGCTGTTGCTGGCTATCTTAGAGACTAGTATAGGCAAGATTGTCGTGAATGGATATATTGAAGGGGTAGATGGTAATGGAGCCACAAGTATGACTAAGAGAAAGCACAAGAGAGAGAGAAGATAAAACAGAGAAGGCTCTCGTAGCTGTTCTGGAGAGGGATGGGGAAGTGAATGGAAGACAAGAGGATGTGCTACATAACTTCACATTACAGGAAGACAATGGTCATCAGTACAGTCCCATGGAAAGGTTTGTTTCCCCTCAGTGCACTCACAGGGACAACTACAGGTTGAATATTGTAATTTTGCCTTCTGCTACATTCTCTTGAAACAAATTATTTTAAAGTCATCTTTCTTGTGAGTATCTGAGCAGTTCATAACAAATCATCCCTTCCAGGAGATCATTCATTATTAGACATATTGATGGCACGTTTGAATCTCTAAAGTGGTAATTTATGCTATTAGCTGAGTTGTCTTGGTGACCTTCACTACACTAGTATTTTACTCATTCTTTCATATTCTTGTACTTCATACATACCAGAGAATAATTCATATCCTTGGTAACCTTTGCAAATGATTTCCCCAGAGGTTTTTCTTCATCAATACCAGAGAAAACTAACCCATTGTCATCATCCTCTAAAAAGTAATTAGCCATGAATAATTGCTCCTTCCTGACATCTTTCTAACTTTGCACTGAATTGATTTTTTTTTTTTTTAAAGTAGATCTATTAATTGTGGAAGTATTAGGCTGCCTTCACACTTTTATTCTCCCATTCCTTATTCTATGCTTTTGTTACAAGTGCTCTGGATTACATTTTGCTTGTCGTGTTTAATGTTGCTTGCACAATTCCCTAGCTTTATGATACTTTTAATTCCAGACTGGTAAAATAGATTTTTCTATGCAGTGTTATTAGATTCGATTTTGGAATACTTTTACTCAGTGAGTTATTTTTGTGGAAGTCTTATGCCACTTTCATGGGACATTTTCTCTCTTACTTGCCCAGCAGGATTCCCATTTTATTTCTGCTAAGCAAGACCCCAGGAAGAAATATTCATCGGAGCTGTGATCCCCTATCTTTTTGTAACTGAGCCTTGCTTGATATATCTGGCACAGTTTGTGCTCCATGGGGTCTTCTGGAGTTAGCTAAGCTACTACCGAGGACTTGGTGACATGGCCTAACTGTAATACACTTATGTCTCGCTACAGAAAACCTTAAGATGCCTCAAAAATAGAAGAAAGGAAGAGAATCATGCATTCACATGCATTCTTTAGATATTCCCCTGAAGGGAGAACCTCTTTCCATCAGTTATGACTAAGTTAATCCACTTTCCATGAACGTTTTTTTTATAGAGACTGCTTATGCTGGAAATGTTTCCTCAATGGGCTATGAGGGAGAAATGTGTTTTCCTTCAACACAAGGGAACCCTTCAACCATACAGCTACACAGGGAGAAAAAACCTGTTTTTATAAACTGCTGCAGCTCCATTGACTTTAATAGAGCCATGGTTTTTTTTAATAACAAACGGTGATGCAGGCAATATGTTTTGTTTTCCATATGTCTACTCCTGTGCTTCTGTATATGAATAGGAAATCACCCTATTTTTCCCTACTGTTCTGTCTGAATCCTTCCTGATATTGTCTGAGACCTGCTGACCCCCATCCCTCTTTCATATAATGCAGTGGTGCTCAAAATATGCTTCAGAAAGCTTTGCATCCATTTAAATAATTAAATAGCTTTTTATTTTAATTTCTAAAGAAATTTCTTCTTGAATATTTCTACACATTTATAGTTTGGCCTTCTGTATTCATAGGCCTCTTTCTCTGCAGTACATCTTCCACCTCACCCAATGTATTTATAAAGGTCTTTTTTTATTTTTCAGATCAATTCTGCTATTTAACCTCTCTGGTTTGTTTGTTCTACACACTTATCTGACTAAATGACTATATTTTTCCTGGTTTACTTTCCCATCACTCATATAATAGATTTTTTTAAAACGTCCTATAATTTTTTAGTCCATCTGACAATTTACTGTCCATATTCCTCCTTCTTTTCCTGTGAGTCTAGAGGACCTTAATCACAGTGGAGTTGGAAAATGTGGTGGATTTTAATACGCTCTTCTATTTTTTCCTGGTAGTTTCCTGGTTTTGTAACCCTTCTACATGCCACATCCTCCTTGATTTCCATTGAATTTCTGCCTTAAAGGCTGAACTCTTGTTTACTTAAATCCTTCAAGTGCACCTTTTCAGAACTGAAAACATTTCACTGCGTTATTATATGAACTCACTCTTTACTCAGTTGGATATAAGCAGCCAGTAGTCACTATTTTCAGGTTTCTCTCCTTTTTTTTTTCAATTTTTTCTCTGTAAACATTACTGTAGACCAAGGACATCTTAGCTGCTGACTTTGGTAGTTGCTTCGTGAATCCTGAAGTTAACTTCAAAAGGAATTAGATATGTGTTTCTGTACATGTATCGGTAGAAATTCCCCCAGAATTACAGCAACCTAGCACGTTAGCACAGGAATATTTTATACTTTTCCTTTTGCATGTTTTCAGTATTCTTTTCTTTTCTGTCTTTGCAACTCAACTTGTATCTTCAATGTAGAACTATAGCTTGCTGCGTTAGTGAGTATTTTCATGGACCATAACGCTACATGGCTTATCCCTGTTTTTTTGTCCAGCCTTGGAATGAAGTACTCAGACTGAAACGATGACTACTTAAAAGGGAGTTTAAAGTGTTACCAGGGAGATACCCAGGGACAGGGAATCTATGTTCCTATATAGGGAAATGCTAGTTAGAGTTATAGTTGCCATCCTAACAGGATTTATTCACATTCACTAACTAAAATTTATCATGTTTATTTACATATCTATGCATGAGTCGGACCAGTTGAAAATGGAGAACATCAGACTATGTGAACTATATGTATGTGTACAGTAGGTAACGGAACTTGTTTCAAAGAATTAAAAAAATTAAATATGTTTTCACTTTTTAAAAACTTAGAAAAATAAACTGGACTGTATTAATAATGGAGTCAAACACTACAGCAGCATCTTCATTGATTTATATCCCTCTGGCATAGCTCAATCTACAAGATGTCAACAAACAGAATGTAAATTTTCTCTTGAACACATGATTCTTTCATGCCACCACAGACTCTGAGGGACTCCTTATTACTACTTTTGCTCTCTGTAGGTCTTGATATTATGAAATCCTCCTGTAAATTCAGCTGCATGCACATTTCATCTGTTCAGAAAATACTTAGGTTGACTTTACAGTTTTTTCCACCTTCAAAATTCTGTGTATCTGTCCATACGAAGTTAAATTTCTCCGGGGAAGAGGGATTGAAGCCTCATTAGAATAGGAAATTGGGAGAAAAACCTGCTATTGACCACTGAGTATTAAAAAGATTCATAGGCATCTCACTGGGAGTGTTATTTAACCTCAAATGCTTCTGTGCTGCCTTATATGTAATCTGATATTTTTCATTTGGAATCCAACTACATCTAATTATTTTAACAGAAATGTAAAATAAATGTGCATATAAATTGTAGATTAGGAATGAGGATACCTGGTAAGTAATTCCATATAGTTCAGCTACTTTTTTTCCAATTTTATTATTAGTTTAAGTTTGAAGCGATATAATCCTTTTTTTACCTTCTTCTAGAATTGCTAGTATTATTCCTTGTTTGCTCCTTCTGAAGCCTCCATATATGAAAGGTTATTTATTGTGGCACTAGCACTTGCTAAAGCTTAATAGGAAAAATTCTTCTAAGCGTCACCATGGTATCTGTCATATTTGCAAGTAATAATTTTGTTTCCATAATCTGTTGGCTCCTTTTTTTTTCTTTTCTTTCTGAAAAGATTCCCTGTTGATATGAAAATTGTCTGTGCTCCACTGAAATGGTCAGGGAAAAAACATCCAGGGCCAAAGTTTTCCATAGATGAGCCTGGTGACATTCCTTATCCACGTGAATTTCCACCTATTCAGGTGAAATTACATATGTCAGCTATTAATTTTGTCCCAGACTGTTCTAGAAGGCATTTCAAAAGTTAACAAAGTTAGTCTCACCTTACCTAGAAATAATGCTGACTCTTCCATGTCACTTCTGGGTCACAGTGTTTTCAGCTCCTGCTTTTAATGGAGTCTCATGATATTTGCTGTTTTTTTCTTGAAGTCCCAGATTCTGGAGGCATATCTCATATTTAATTTTTAAAAGCACAGGTTATAGTTCTCATAGTACCTCAGAAACCCTTGATAACTTGACCTGAGTGCACCCTACAGTCTCAGAAACTCGGAGTTAAATAAAAGAAACAACCATTCCTGAGACTGTTAAAAATTTCAGGGTGCGTTTTTTTAGTGAGTATTATTCCTCGGAAAATGAATAGAGATAATTTGTGAATTTCGAATGCTGCAGTCACCAGAGCAGAGTGATTAATAGCAAAGAATAATTTCCCTGCATTTGCAATAAAGCAAGCATCTAACTGGTTGTGCTCAAAGCTCAGTAAAGCCCATTACATATTCCGACTAGTAGCTTTTCTACCGAGAGGGTACTTTCGCCATCTAGGCATGGGCAAAAAATGGACTGAGGGTCAAACCACAGATAACCTCCAGATTGTCTTGGTAACTACGGAAAACCCATGTGTGACTTCATGACTGCCATGACAAGATGAGGCTGATATTATTTTGCCCTTTGCTAGGCTGTTTTGAGCATTGACCCATTAATGTTTGAAGCATGTTCAGTTCATGTTATTGGGGGGGAGGTAGAGGTAGGTTGAAATTGGTGGGTAAAGTATGTGTTGAGACAGAATGAAATATTGTTACTTATCTTTTGTAAAGTCGTGGGGAAAATTATCATTTTTTGATACTTCCAGCCACAGAGGAATGTATTTATACAGTATATGTATTTTATGTATTTATATATACCCATATATATTTACAAATAAATATGAAATTAAAAAATTAGCCAAATATCTCATCCCTTTTCCTCTGAAGCATGCTCTACATGGCAGGTTGATGCAAACTCTGCTCATGGCCTGAGGTCACCAAAATCTGGATGATCAGAGGAGCGTGCTGCAGCATGCCAATAACAAGGACCTGCTGGAGGCTCCTCTGGAGACTCCTCTGGAAGCCTGAATCCCACTTGCAACTCCTGTGCAGCTCCCACAATGCTGCAAAGGTGTGTGATGAGCAGCAGGGCCATAGCTGGAGTAAAGACTGATGGCTAACCCAGTCCTCAGCTGCAGGAGTAGGCAAGTCTGTGAAGGCAGTAGGTGACATAGAGGAAAGAGGATTTTAACAGAACAAAGGCCAATTTGCATGTCTATCTTGCTTGGATCACTGCCAAACACCGACAGAGCTACTAAATAGGCTTCCTGTTCTCTGTCAGCCCTAATGGCTGTGGTTAGAGCTATAACTTCCGTCTGTCTGTCTCCCTTACCTGCCTGTGAAAAGCCTACCCCCTTCTGCAGGAAGAGTTGTATTTTATTGCAAAAATCTTTTGTCGTCTTTTCTTCCTGCATTTGTACATCCCCCAGGTCTTTGTTGAAAGGTGTCTTGTCTGAGGTTGTTTCTTGGCTTTTTTCGTGGTTTCCTAATTTCCGTGTGGATTTTATAAATCTTTTTCCAGTAAATCATGGAGTAACTGGGTCAACACTTGGTATTTGGGAATTAACCCGGACCCACCCCATTTCTGCCACAGCCTCTTTCAGTGTTACAAATATGTTTTGGGTTTTTGGTGAATTCTCACTCCATTTTTTATGGTATCTGGTAAAAAAAAGAGTCCCTTTAACAATCAAGGCATGATTCTATGGTAAGCAAAATAACACTTCACAAAAACAAAGGCAAAGTTGCCGAAAGCTTTGAAAAAGAATTATTGCACCTCTCCAGAATGTGTGATTTATTTTCTTATACCGTGAAATATTTGGACAAGGGTTTTACCACAGTGATTCCCACTCCGTAGTTTTGTGAGGCTGTGCTAGTGCAGGAATCAGAATCAGGTATGACAGGGGAAATCCTAGTCTGGTTAGATTGTTACTGAGGACTTAAATTAAGCCAGGGCTTTGCCTGGTGTTTCTGCACAGCGGAAAGCCTGCTATAGGCAGAGAGGAGAGGATTCTGTTGCAGTCGCCTTTCAACCAGGGCTGGAAGTCAGCTCATCTAACTTAAGCTGCCTGGAAGTCCAGTATCCAGTCTAAACCAGTTTTCCAGGCTACCCTTATAATTAACAGGAAGAGATAAGCTCCAGAGGGCAATTCATGCTGCTTTTTTGAGACACCTGCTTTAGCACTGGATCAGTCAGTGTTGCAGACCAGATGTTTCCAGGTAGAGAGGTGGGTAGAATGCTTGTTATCTGCATGGTGTGGTGCCTGTGGAGTGTGAGTACAAATTCCTGGAGGATCCCCGCTTTCTTGCTCCTTGTGATTAAAAAGGGAATCAATGTTTGGAAGTGAATTTGTCCCTTACTGTTTGCAAAATACTGTCCTTAACTGTGTAGCAGTAATGGCAGGCTTGCTGTGGACTAGGACACAAATTAAAGTAGACTGCAGACATCAAATGCAGATGCAAGAGCCTGTAACCTCTTGTGCTGGGTACCACACTCCTCTCAGGCTCTATGACTACAACAATGCCGAAGTTCAACCCGCAGATCAGACTGCTGCCTGCTACCTGCTGATAGTCAAGGAGGACACATAGACATAACATCCATATAAAGTTCAATCTATTCACAGCTCTGCTGAAACTGGAGGCAAGCAGCAGTGGCTGGGGTGTGACTTGCCCACTGGACGCACAGACACATAGTAATGATGAATTTGTAAGATGACTGTCTCTTTTTTTTTCTGTAAGCCGTGCCGTCCTCCTGCATTACTGCATTGTGTTATAGTGGCATTTGCAGACATTCATTGCTCCACGAGTTGCTATTTATAGCAAAGGAACTAAAGGAGAAGACGACTCTCAATAGCTGTCTAAACTCTTGTAAATGGCAAAGGGACAGAAGCAGAATCTGCAAATGGCAGAGAGAGAGTCAGTTCTCAAGTCTGACAGGCTAAACCAGTTAAAAAAGAACCAAACAACCAAGCCTCTAAGTAATGTTTGTCTAACTATTTTCAAAGACGGCATTTTGAGCTTTGTTGCTTTAGTCAGTGATGTGTTTTAGCAGACAAACAACAGGAATCGCATTGAGCTCATCTCAAACACACATAAAATATTTTAGTATCTTTTCTTTTATCTCCCCTTCCAGATACAGCTCAGGAGAAATATGTTCCCAGTGACAGCATCTTTGACAACCTATACTTTTTGTTCTACCTTTTGTTCTTCTTCCTGTGAAAAGCCATGCGATGAAGATTGCTGGAGAACACTGATACCATTCTTACATATGTAAAAAAAGAAGTAACTGTATACTTCCCAGAGGGTCAGACCAAGGGTGCAACATCAAGTAAAGGGCTCTGTATCTCTGAAGCTGCCTGGAGCAGGTTGCATCCTTGCCAGTATGTATCAAAACCATGCAGTAGAGCACTGAACAGAATCCTCACTCTAGTGTTAACAAAATCCGTCACAATAAGGTAATAAATCTACGAATGGAAATGCTGCAGACTGAGTTTTCTGAATGCGCTTTCTCTCTTTGTGCCAGCAAATGCTGCTATGATGCACTGAGAGGCAGATTCTGAAAATGTAGGCAATGTTTCTTATCCTCCAAGTTATTGATTTCTTGAATTGAAACATCACCTTTTCATTTTAAGAATTTCAGACTTTGGATGTTTTCCTTAATTGCACCTGTCTTGACCTAGGTCCAGAGCCAGCAAGCACTTATGAATGTATTTAACTTCACTCATGTGACCAATGATAAGCCCAAACACAACGAGTTTTTGTGAGGCTTTTCCATGACCCTTATCTCTGGTAGAGGAGGCTCTCACAAGAATAATGAATTTTCTTCACCGAATCGTAGTGAGATAAAGCAATGTTATTATCCCATTGTACAGCTGGGAGAAATGATGACACAGAAATTAAGTGCTTTTCTAAAAATCCTATTTTCAGTTAAAAAAGAGGTTACAACTAAAAAAAATGTCATTGTACTACTTTGAGTTAATTGATCTTGCTGTCCCAAAGACTTTTTCTGTGTATCCATACACAAAGTAAGTGGTGTTCTTAAGTGCTAGTGATCATTTATGATGACAGAAGTCTGCTGGAAAATGAATAAAATCTCTTTTGTAATGTAAGCCCTTGTTTTTGTCTGTACGCTTGTGCCTGAACGCAGTAGAAATCAGCAGAGATCGTAGAGAAGCAGTGAAGAAACACACAGTGTATATTTTCAAAGCAAGGTCATTGCTCACTAATATTGTTGTGGAGAGCTCAGCTACACACTGGGTTCTTCACAAGCTCTACTTATCAAACCACTTGAAACTCCAAATCATTGCCTGCTTGTAGAGCAGCACAACTAGTCATGGCCTTACAGAGACGGGAGAGCTGACTGAAATTGTGAGGACCTGCCCGCAGGTTGATGTTTTTCTTTCTGGAATTAACATGACATTCTTTGAGAGTTGTATCCCACTGACTGCAAAAGCTCAGGAATGAGCTGTCTGGAGCAGCTGGAGCAGAATTCAACAGATTTTGATGACAGACAATGGAAAACAGAATGAGGGACACACCATCCCCCTGGTATCTGCTGTGTAAATTCACCTGCTATCATCAAACTGGAAGTTCTCTCCAGATTACGAAGCAAGTCTGTGCAGAAGTATCTTATGTAAAAGAAAGGTCAGTCCCAATCAAATTTCAAAACCCTGCTGTCATCATAGACAGGAAGGAAATAATGAAAGATGGACACAGGTGGAAATTAGAGACACATGAACCCCGTACAGAATACAGAATACACAATGGTCTCTGATGTACTGGAAGTGAAGTGGTGAAGAGATACATAAAGACACTGGAATTGGGGAACGTGGAGGAGGTGAATGAGGGCGCGGGAGGAGATTGTGGAAAGTTGGTGTAGAAAAGTGGTTATGAGAGCATAAAGAAGTCATTACTCACCAGAAGGAAAGAATTAGAGAGTCTTGGTATACAGGAAGGAGGACTGCAACAAGCCCTTAAATCAAAGCGTACAGGGGAAATAGCACACAAAAGCTTTCTGGAGAGGTAAAGGAACCAAAGACTGCTAGTGCCTACAGTAAATCCAGACTGCAGAAGCAACAGAGTATTTACCAGCTTATGAAGCAGCATATTCTTGGATGTGCCTGTTCAATTTCTGTTCTGACCAAATTCCTATACTGCCTTCAGGAGGATGGGATAAGGACGTCCTCCGTTGAGCCTCCTCTCTTAGATGGCTATGAACACTGAATTGGTCCAAATCTTGATGTTTTCACTGGAAGGAGCCTCTAAGGTAGCTCTGCAAGGCAAATTTGTTGTTAATTGTTGGGAGCAGCTCTTACAGACAGGAAACTACAGAATTTCTATTTCAGTGCCCAGGAGCGATCACAATGTAGTAACATAGTTAAATGGAGGAACATGACAGTTAAAAGTGGATTGACAGTCAAGATCTGAAGACAGTAAAATTTTGTTCTGAATGAAAACTAGGATCAAATGCTATGATACCAGTGTTGCAAGATATTTGTTTATTCATACAATAGCCCAGCTGAATGAATTGCACAAGTCCTCTCTCCTGTTCAGTTAGTTATATTTGATATCTGAGGTTTCGCAGCTATAGGAATTTCATTTCACTATCATCTTCCAGATGCAAAACGTCTGCAGAACAGGTAAGAATCCATGGTAGGTCACTAGTTTGCAAGAACTGTTCAAGTATACATTTCCCCTTGAGCTGTAACCTCACACATTAAAACTGTGTGAAGGTAGGAAAGCAGATAAAGGCAGCATGGATAACTCAGGAAGGCCAAGGAAGAGGTGTTGTTTTTTTTTTTTTTCCTCAGTGGTTTCAACTTAATTTAAAATACCTCTCCCAGCTGCAAGAGGAAAAAAAAGATACAGGGCATTAAGCTGTAATGGAGATACACCTTCAGATCTCTTTGAAGTATAAGAGAAGATATGTGTAAAAGCAATAGTTAGAGTGGTTTAGTGCTTTGTATCAGAGATCGTCAAAGGGCTTTGAAGAAATAGACCTCCCAGACACCCTGCAACATGGGTACAAGCTGTTGTTTCCATTTTACAGAAGATTAAAATGAGTGCTAGAAAGATTCATAGGACTGAGGTAAAATAAATGGGAAGCCTGTGACAGATTTTAGTATACCACTTCATTCCCAGACCTACGCTTCAGCTACATGGCTGTCTTTGCCTGCGGGAAAGCAGAGGTTTAAAATAATGAACAAGTTGCTTTAAAATTTAATATTTAATTTTTAAACCACACAATATTTAATTGTATGTTAATGAGAAAATTCTACTTTGAATGCTTTCATCTAGTTCATAGACATAGAAAAACCGAGGCTGATATTTAGAGACTTGGTCTTAACAGAAAATATTGTGTAGCAGTAAAGTTTGGTTTGTGTGTGTTAGAATTGCTGTAATTTTCAAAACACCCACTACAGCAGTCTGCTTTTGTAGCCCCCAAATTCCCATTTCTCTCTGATTTCTTGCTGCTCATCTCATGGATCCTATGATTTGCCTAGCTTTTAATAAAACTAGATGGCATGTGGATTAGGACACTCTGGGCCAAAAGATTTTTATGTGCTTACAGCTGGACTGATTTTTGGCCTGAACAACACTTTGACCACTTTTCAACAGAAGAAATAATCAGAAGGACATGCAGCAGCTGCATAAAGGCCAGGGGAAATTAAAATGTTTCCCAAAAGGAAACAAATGAACAAAATACATATGTGGCTTGATTAGAATTTGCATTGTAACATCATTAATTACTAAAAAGCCACAGGTGGGAATGACATGAGGCATGAAAATGTGATTATGAAGGGAGAAATGATGATTCTGTGTCAATAGCAGTCCTTTCAAAGGGTCATCAAACTGGTGAATGGCTCAGGCTGTCAGAGCAATATTTTAGCCGACAAAATATTTCATAAGAAATAAGTAAGAAACAATAGAATGTAAGGCATAGTATTTTTTCAGTTCTTCAGAAATATAATTTAATTCCTTTTTTTTTTCCCAACCGAAAAGTGTGTAAACACTTAGCAAGCTTCTGGCCTTCTGTAGACAATAACAAATACTGACAATTTATAATATTATAGTTAGGGAAATGAAGGAGAGAGATGCTTAGGGTAAGACAATGAGTTCCTCCCGGAACTGAGATTAGCAAACCTTGCATTTGATTGACAGCACTGGGATGTTCTGGGCTCTCTTTGGCTGTGATTTGTCTTGTTTTACCTTACACTGCTAGTAATTCTGAGTAGATGCTTCTGCCTGGGAGCTTTACTCTAGGACTCCATCACTGACTTTGAATAATTTTTGCGAAATTTACAGGAGCATCTGCAGCTTTCATGTTTTGGTTGGTTTGTTTGTTTGTTTGTTTGTTTTTTTTAATTGAACTAGTATATTGAAGTAATAAGGAAGAACACCAGGAACACGTCCAACTCATTATGTTTAAAATTATTTAACTGCACAAAATTTTGAGCTAATTTTACTGGACATGAGGCTACGTAGGTAAAGCTAGTTTAGCTAACCATTATAAATGCTAGAGAAGCTGCCAACCAGCAACTAATTTGTTCTTTTGTGCTAATCTTTTCTTGCCACAAATTAACAAAGTAATGGAGCAGTATTTGGGAAGGTTTTTCTAGGCTTCTGAACACAAAGATCTGTCCCCTTACAAAGAATTCAATAGAGGAATTGATAAATGAATTAAATCCTCCTTCAAATGCTGAGAAACAGGTATTGATGCCTGTAATGCCACCAAAATGAGTGATATTCAGAAAAAGGAGCCTTGTCCACCTTAAGGGTATGTTGAAAATCTCCTCAAAGAACAGGTTTGACAGAGAGGATAATTTTAGATCGATGACAAAAAGCACCACCAATTCTTAAGATTGGGCTGTGGCCGCCAGACCAGTGGCTGTGATTATACAGTTTCCTCTAACTCCCATCCCTTATCTGCTTCAGACCTATGAAGTGCAAAACCAGGAATTTGTGCATAGGGCAATTTGGGCCGCTGACTGCAGTGAACACACCACTGTGCTTTCGGTTCCTGCTGGAGGGCTTATATTAATTTTGTGACGGAAAGCAGCTTAGTCTGTAACAGCTATAAATACATCTATGCGATTGATTTGGAACACAAATTCTTATATGGGATGAATCAAGAGCAGGAACAGAAAGCAATATAAAACTCATCATCAGCAGCATATGACTGTGCAGTAATACAAGTCCTTACATGTTAACAGCAGCATGGATGAGAACGCAGCCTCTGAAGGCTGAATAAACAGCCAGTGTGAGCCCCAGACTACCTGCAGTGCACCGAAGTCTTTTCCTTTCTTTCCCTTCGACGTAGAGTACAAAGTTTTTTCACCCTTTTTCATATTTTCTCCAGGAAAAGGCATCCCCACTGAGCTGAAAACAAAACAATAGAAAGTAAAACAAACAATCCAAACCAAAACCCAACAACTTTTGTTGTTATATGATTGTTTTCTATCTCAAGCAAAGCAATAAAAATATTGATTGGTAGAGGAAAGCCTAAAAATCAAAATGATTTGTCTCAGTAGCAGTCCCTAGAAGAATGAACTCCTCAGCTGCTGTAAATTGGCCTACTTCTATGGACTTAGATTTTAGTGCAATCATCGCATGTGTCTGAAATGTCATAAGAGCTATGAAGCATTAGATATTAGATGGTAAAAATAAATAGAAACTAACAAGGTTTGCCTTCCTATTCAAGCCCTTCAGTCGTTCTTTGGCTTGCTTGTTCTAACCTAAACAAAACCAAAGAAGTTCACTTTATTCCAGCTACCACAACTCAGCGATCACTTGTAGCCACGGAATGATTTTGTCCATGAAGCTCCCCTCCACCACCACTTGAATTCAGATCAATCAACCCTGCACAGCACGAGCCTCACCATGTTATTATTAACAGCAGTCGGTTTTCTCCGCCTGCTGTGACTGCGCTTTAGAAATCCCCAGATTCCTCGTAAGTGAGACCAGAGGGTGGTCTGGAAGCCTATCGGTGACATGCATGCTGCACACAAATTGTCATCCTTTCTGAAAAAAATACAGAGGCACAGAAATTCATTTTGCTGGGCGGTTTGAGGAACCATGGCACTGCTGCCATGCTTATGCTTCGGGAACTTGGTTCAGCAGAGGCCACTTGGGAGGGCCGAGTGGGATCCTGCCTTAGAAAGAACCGCATGGTACTGCAAAAGCACAGCTCCTCATTTCAATTCCTCATCCTCAGGAAAACTTGTCCTTCCTGCACTTTCTGTCTCACAACATTTTTCACTTGTACCATTTCCCCTTCTATCTTCATATATATCCTCCAGTTATTTTTTGTGCACATTCTGTGCTGCGAGTCCTCTGTTTTCCACTGTTGCTGCTTTAGCATTCTGAATCCAAACTCAGTAAGCTTCGCCTGTGGTCTAATCGTTGTGCCAGCTATATCTTGCTATTAGAATTTGCCCTCTGTCTTCTCATCTGTTTCAGTAATTGACCTCTTTATTTGTTAGTTTAACATTTTCATTCCTTGCTCTGGTTATTGTCATTATTCTACTTATATAGACTCACTAATGTTTAACTCCACAATCATTATATGGAGAAAAAAGCTGCTAGCAATTTGGAACAGTAAGTCCCTCTAAAAACAGAAAATGCTTTAGAACAATTTCCCCCCCCCTCTCTTTTTCAAAGCTAATCAACTAGTACACCAGAATAAACTACTGTCTAGGGAGTCAACACATGACCCTCTGTCCAGTAAACAGGGATGAAACAGTGGCCCATAAATGCCTCAAGGAGAATTGAGGTTTTCCGCATCTTCCACATTCAGAAGAGACACAGTGGCCAAAATCTTTACTGTTGGTAGTCATTAAAATGCCCCTTGAAGGATGCACTAGAGAAGTTGTTTTAACATAGGCCAAATCTCCAAATATGTTCCCTTTTCATGCTACTCCTGCTGTTTTAATTAGAGAAGTTAAGTTTTTCTTCTTAATCTTTGCAGTGTAGTTTTAAAATTAGTATGTCCTATTTCATTTCAGAGGCAGCAGCTTGGCTCATAAATCTAGGCTCAAATGACCTAGACAGACCATTCCAGCTATCCTTAGCCTCAAGGCAGAATCAGCTATGAGTAAACATTTCTCTTTTTCGTGTGTTTCTTTTAAAAAGCCTGGTGGTGAGACTCCCCCAGTATCATACAATCCTTAACATTAGGAAGGTTTTCCTTTTGTCTGGTCTAAACCTTCCTTGAACCAGTTAAAACTTATGACCTCATCCTACCTATAACGAACACGGAGATCAGTTTATCCCTTTCCTTTTCTGCAGCAAAATTTTATATGTTCAGAAATGGTGGCCCTTTAGTTCTTATGAGTAAGTGGACTCAATCCTTTCCATCTTTCCTGCTGGACTGCGTTTTTTACACCTCCAGTCATTTTTATTTTCTTCTCAAATCTTTCATGTTGGTCAACTCTTGTCTTGAACTATGAATGTTCAGTGATTAACATGACAGTACACTGAGGCTTTCTTTACCAGGTACTAAGCAGACTATGAGATTTACCTCATATGCTTTACATATAACTCAGCTATTCTTAGGTTCCAGTGCAATGCTTGTTTTTTTTTAAAAAAAATGGTTGAGCACTATTATTCCTTTATAGCAGCACTAGCAAAAATGTGGGTTGCTAGCTCAGCCACAGAAGAAACTGCAAAATATTAGAAAACATGTATTTTAATGCTTGTCCTTCATTCATCTCCTTTACAGGTGCTGCAAAGTCTCTGACTAGCAAAACACTTTGAGAGGTAATCTACTGTTTAATACAACTGAGGTTTTTGAAGCAGAGTTTCTCTTTTGAGAAGCAAGCAGCAGTGCTGATCCCTCTAAAGCTTGCTTTCCACATACAGGACCATTGCTTCCATTTCTCTGCCTCTTGCAGAGGACTGGTCTGATGTTTCCCTAGCAATCCCAAAACCCTTTCATGAAGATGTGGCTGCTTTTAGGAGATGGTGAAGGCTTACAAAATACTCAAGCTTCATTATAAATGTGCTTTAGCTTCTAAGTTTGTGAGCTAATACGCTGTAAAGAAGGACAGTGCAGGATAATAGTGATCAACTGCATTTTTCTCTGCATATGCCTTTCTTGTCCTCAATCCACTTGCTGAGTTATCCTGACCCTAATCTTTATGGCACTCCACACACTGAACGCCAGCTGAAGTTAACAGGAGAGCTGCATGCAAACTTGCAGGTTCAAGCCCTCTCTCAGAAGCAATCTCTCCCACACTTGCAGATTGTGTGATACCATGAAAGCTTTACTGTGCGGTTGCTTTCCTCTTGTAAACACGATCAAAGACAGCATGTCATTTATTTTATTTTATTTTATTTTGCTCTGCTGTCTGGTTGCTGTCATCTCTTTCTATTCTGGCTCGTCGTATATTGCACCTTGAACATTATATCTCACAGAGCTTCACAGTTTGGTTCCACCTTTTCCGTGTGGTACATGACACATTTGAGTACTTTCTCCTATCAGTGTGGCATTTTGTATGATATATGCTACTCTGCTAAGCTAATTGTGATAACTCACGCTGCTAGATCCAGTACAAATGTCCCTTTTTCAAGGTTTCTCTTGTGCTTACCTATCCTTCACTTTCTAAGCATGCAAGTTCTGTTTTCCTAATTGATCTATTTGTATGACAATTTGATAATGTAAATGCTGTTGCCATTTTCCTAGAATGCAAAAATACAGGCTTTTCTGAATGATACCTGAGAAGGGTCTTGAATATCTATTACATGGATGATGTGAAGTGCCTAGGTTGTAAGTGCCCTAAATGTCTCACCATTTCAACTCCAAGTATTCCGCGATATTTTTTCCCTTAGCCTTTATTCTTGACCCTTTGGCAACGCTAAGTAACTGAAAGTAATTGCAATCTTTCAGTCAGAAAGGAATCCTCAAAGCTGTTTTTCCTTTGCTTCTTTCACACCTGGATTTAAACTCTTGCCTTTCAGAAAGCAGGCAATACCTATCAAAAGAAACACAGGCTCCTGAAAAATAAATTGCACTAGGGGTACATGAGCCTAAGTTGTCAGAGTTGGGTGTAAGGGGTTACTCTTAATAATTACAGAATACTATGCAATACTGTGGGGGAAAAAAAAAAAAGATGATTTTATATATGTAAAAAGGGATAACTGAACAGAACTACTGAAGTGATCTTCCCTCTGTATATAACACTGCTAAGTTTACTATGAAAAGATGTCCTCAGCTGAAGGAGAATGTAGAAAATCTAACAAAGACAACAGCAGAACTTACCTGCTATTTACTGAAAAAGTGGTTGAGAGGCAATCACTGGATTTATTTACTTTTCACTGAATGTAGTTACTTCTCTACAGGAAGGAGTCCTAATAGCTGGTAGCTGGGTGGGAGTGATAGAGAAGGCTCAGTCTTGTTGACCCACACCAAATGAAGCATTGCATCTAAATGCCAAAGTTAGAAGAGCTCATACATTAATAACAAAACATAACTTTGTAGCAATTAGTTTTAAATAAGATTAAGGCAATTTCTAACTACCACAGGGAATCAAGACTACTGGACTAGTTCCTCAGATTACTAGGCACCTGGGGAGAACATCAAGCTAGACAAATACCACAAAGCATGGATGAATTCCCTAGTCATTCCATCTCTGCTGAGGCCATAAGGGAGAAGAAAATGCACGTTTCTACTAACACCTGCAGCCCTGTGTTAGGACAGATGTCAAGCAAACAGATTGTCTTTAAGGTCAGGAAACTTTCCCTCAGGGCAGAATTAGACACTGCTCCTATGTGGTACAGACGACCCTCATGGTTTGGTCCTTGCCCACTATGCCAGGTTCACACACTCAGAGGCAAAAGTGGCTTCTCCCTAATTCAGAGCATTAGAGACTGGGTTTTTACTGCTATACAGGAGTACTGCACGTATTTTCTAGATAGCATTGCAAAGGCCTTGGACGTTTGCAGTAGCTCTGTTTCAGCTGATTTCTCTCTGAAGCACTTAACAATTAGGTCTCAAGGGGGCTGAAATCTTCTAATTTGAGCAAAGTTACTGGATTTACTTACAGGGAGAAATGTAATGGCCTCTGATACAAAAGAGGTGACCTTCAGCTCTAGTTTTAAATCCTGTTATAAATTCCTATGCATAGATATTGCTGAGGGAAGATTTTGGCACAATATGCATTTAATTTAAGAGTCTTGTTTATTCCAGTTGTACAGAGTGTTCCAGCATGTACGAAGAGTTAAATCCAGAGAAAGTAATTTTAAGAAAAGATCACGATGAAAAGCCAAGTTACATTATAAAGATACTTAAGCAAATGTACCATATTTAATCTACACTCATCTTAAAGCAACTTCCAATTTTCACTTTCACTTACATTTCTAATGCAGTGGTATTTATTACCTATTGCCTACCTTACCAAATGAGCAAGAATCTCTAGAGATATCTTCACTCTGATTAGAAATCTCTAGCTGCAAAATAATAGATTTATGAAATATACATGAAGAAACTTTTATTAAAATTACATTAATAGCCAAATTCTGCACACAATTACACTTGGCCATTGTGAAATCAGTGAATTGCACCAGGACAATAGAGAGCAGATTTTGTCCTGACCGAATAATTTTAGCCGATTAGAAACAATGAAATGAGATATTAATATTGACACTCTCTGTTTGAAATACCCTAGTTCTGTGGACCCAGGATTGATGATTTAGGGCTCTTCACGGAAGAAAAAAGCCACTCTGCCAGCTAGCCCTAACAGCAAGACCATATATACTCAGACAAATGGTCTCACATATAACTCCACTTCTGGGAGGTAAAAAGGAGAGTTTTACTCTGTCCTGCTTTGCACCAGGTCACAATTAATATTCCGCCCCAGTAGGTGATAATACATACCTGAGTAAGTTTCAAACTCACTAGCTCAGGTATTGAGAGCAATGGAACTCTGGCACCGCAGAGTTCAGTAGAGACTAAGCACCCAAAATATTTACTCAATCTGTTCTGTCACGAACTAGCTTTGGTACCTCTTTTAGGTTAGCTACAATAGGAGACTGGCTGCAGTCAGCCAGTAGGTTTATTACCTCCAATGCAGAACCGGGTTTATTAGCCTGGGTAGATCATTGTGCTAATGTAATATATATGATACTGTATAGACAGGGAAGTAAAGTGGCTTTAATTCTTCTTGGTCTGCAAGCTAGGTCATGGCTCTGCATTGTGTTTTACACTCCAAGAGAATTATACTCCTCATCTGAGGGAACACCTGGACCTGGGGGGGTGGGTGGGTGGGGTGGGAAATCTGGAGCTGATGACTATGCTCAAGTCTTTGGATGCTTAGTTAGGGCTTTGTTGCCAGTGTTAAGGCTGTTAAGTAAAGGAGCAAAATGATGCCCAGGAGAGATACAAACTTAGACAAGGACTCAGAAAGCAAGGGCCATTTGGGAACCCATTGTTACTAAACAAACTGTAGGGACTTACAAGTACTGTGCCCCCTCCCTGTGCCAGGTGGAATGAAGGTGGGCTCAACATTGTTCCCCTTCTGTTTTGTACTGTAGTGTTATGTTGCAGAAGGGTTTCTGAACTATGATGTGAGCACTTCTTCTCTCTAATAGCTGTGAGACCCCAACGTCTTTAGAGATGCTTAGGGATTCGGCACAGCTGCTCTGGATAGACTACCTACCTCTGCAAACAAACAGACCTCAGCAGGATCTTCTCTGCCTGACTTGTACCACAGCCTCCCTGTATATGCCTGTACCAGCACTGGTGACTAGGTGCAGTACAGAAACCACTATAATTACAAGGAGATATAAAGACAATGTTTAAACAGCTGTGTTGCTCACAGTTTCAAAGGCGTTAAATATCTGCTTCCAAATCATACGATCATAGAATCATAAAATCATAGAATAGTTTGGGTTGGAAGGGACCTTTAATGGTCATCTAGTCCAATCCCCCTGCAATAAGCAGGGACATCTTCAACTAGGTCAGGTTGCTCAGAGCTCCATTCAACCCGCCCTTGAATGTTTCCAGGAATTAGGCATCTACCACCCTTCTGGACAACATGGTCTAGTGTTTCACCATCCTTATTGTAAAAAATTTCTTCCTTATCTAGTCTAAATTTACCCTTTTTTAGTTTAAAGCCATTATTCCTCATCCTATCCTACTCAAGCATACACACAACAATAAAGGAGAGTTAAACCTGGAAAACTGCTAAGAGAAAAGGTTTTGAGTACACTGACAGACTGGGAAGAGAACACAGAGATAAATTAATTACACTTCAAACAATGCAGGCTGTTCTTCCTGACTAAGGTGTTGGGCACCTAGAGAAAGGAAGGAGCTGTAATGAGATATGTTCCTACTCTCTTTCTCTTCTGTTTTATGCCCTGTTCCCTGGCACTTTTTTTGTTAGGGTGGAGGAATAAGTTGTATCTTTACTGCAGGAATCTGATTGTCCAGCCGCTTAATTTGGTTCTGGTTACAGGCCCCAGGAAAGAACATTTGTACAGTTAAAATGTGACTTGGGGGATACAGGCTTGGGAGCAAATGAGCCAAGGAGTTCAGTCCCTCTGAGCGAGACCCCTACCAGCAATGCCACTGAGATACCCACAAACTGAACATTTGCTTCTGTGGTACCCTGGCAGAGAGGTATATTTTGACAAGGAGTGGTAGGAAGGAGCTGGGGAATAGGACCCCCACATCCCTTTCATTGTCTATGCTGAAAGGAGCAGCTGGGTTAAGATGCTTTCTTTCCTCTGCAACTCTTCTTATCCACACTGAAATCACCAAGGCAATAATATGTTGGATGTCTGAGGACTTCAGAATGGATGCCCTTTTATTTGTCTCTTTTGTTTTGCTATAATATGTGTGACCTTCAACTGCTTTCACACACTTCTCACTCTGTAGAGAAAATACCATGCTGAATGGTTTAACTGTTATTTCAATACAAAACCCACCAACAAAAAGAGCGCTTGGGACAAAAGCAACAATGCGGGTAACGACATTCAGAAGTGTTAGAAATAAATCCAACTGCACACAAAGCAGAGTTCAGCTAAGTGTCACTGCCAAAAACCATCTTCTGTTCTCTATGAAATTAAGTTGGAAAAGGACTGAATTGAGTACTGAAACTCACTGGATACGTAAGAAAACACTGGGAGAAAGGGGATGTACCTGCTCTGGAGGACTGCTAGCACCTTTTTTGCATCTATGCACATGTGACAGGTGGGGTGGGGAAGGATCAGTCTTTCAGATAGTGTAAAAACATACAGTCATTTGCCTGCGTAGAGAATCTGCTCCATGGCCTGTGCTTAATTCTCCTAGGCAACACTTTAGGAAGTAGTCAGTCCTTCTTCATATCTGGTCTTGAGTGTACACCTGGAGGGAAATGCTGTAATTCCTCCTTTTTGAAACACGTACTGATAAAATAACCATCTATTCTCATTTACTTCCTTATGTTCACCTGCTCTTCTTTCTCAGTTTTACTGCTGTTTGGATTAGGTTTAGCCCTACATGTCAGGGATGGAAAACGTTGCCTGGCTGTGCTGAAGGAATAGGGGAAGACCCCCATTTTTCCAAACAAGGTTATGTTGTGACACACAAATTGCTTTCAGATGCAAGGCGTAATGCATAAGCTGATGCTTCATTTGCATGCTAAGGAAGGTCTGGAAGCCTGCTCGTTCTCTGCTTGAATCAAAATAATACACATGAGTGAAAAAGGAGGATAATAACCAGTAAAAGGAGTTGCTTTTATTAACATGTAAATGCTTGTGCATTTTTCCTTTTAGATGAAGAATTTGGATGCAAATATTTGCTTCCTTTGCTTACGTGTAAGAAAACATGGTTTTTATCTGTTTCAAATACTAACAATAGGAGGTAAAAGGTTTTGATTTTGATTTTGTAATTAGATAAAACCCAAAAATGTCCACACGGATTTGATAGGAGACATAAAATGCTCCTACAGAAAATATCATTTTCCTGTCAGCTGCGGTGAACAAGAACCTTGATATTTACCTCAAATTGATGCAGTGGCTTGAGCTTAGAGCTCAGCCTTATAGCTGGTTGTATGGCCTTTGCTCAGTCTCGCCTTTGAGTACATCAACCTCATTGACCTCTGCTGTGTATGCTATCAAGCATCACTACTGCATTGCCATGTGCAACACTTCAGGTGAGATGTTTGGCCGTCAGCCAGTCACACCACCCTGCCCACCTTGCACAAACAAACACTTAAAGGAGCTGGTCCTTGTCTGATGATGGGGTTTGTTTGTTTGTTGGGATTTATAAACTAAAGGAATTCAGGAAGGATTTCAGGCTGGTGGGGAGAGGAACCATTAAAATGTTGCATTCTCAGCAACTTTCATATATGGGGCACAAGAGAACAGTGGTCACTACTCTGGTCAGCTTCACCATTGCATATTTTTCTTCCTGAAATCCAGGAAACTTACAGTGAAGGAGGTGTTTTGCTTTATACAGAAAACATAGGATCAAGGAGCAACAGACAGAAGAAGTAGCAAGCATTCCGAAAATAAGTGCTCAAGAATCAGAAGGAATTAGAATACCTTGTTCATCTATAGTTTGCAGCAGGAAATGAATATTTATGTCCCAAATGTTATGTTAAAACATTCTTCCTTAATATGTATTTATATACAACCTTCCACAAAAAGTCTGCCTTCAAAAGCAGCAGGCTCTGACATCCTGTCTTGCCAAAAACACAACATCTCATCAGATCCTCAGAAAGAATTTATATGAGACCTTGTGAAGTGCCTAACAAATAGCAAGCATTCTACTGAAGAAAGCATCAGCATTTCAAGATGAAGAAGTAAATCTGTTCAGTGCTGTAGGAGATTGAAGCAACTTTAGGAGTTTAAAAAATGTAGACTCTCAGCCTAATGTTTCCTCTGGACCCCTCTGGCTAACAAATGACTTGTTTATAACATTTCTAAGTATAGATCTAGGTAACTCAGATTAAATCTCATTTAAACCCCACTGTATTTCTAAGCAAAAATAATAAAGATCTTATTGTTCCCTATTATAATTCTTTTTATGTAAAGAAAGCCTCTGAGAAATTCCTTATTAAAGTGAATGTACTCATCATTTTCATGTAGGCTGAATATATTATCCTTTTTCCAAATAAATAACAGAATTTTTTAAACTTTTTTATGTTCTGCATTATTATTGACAGCTCTACCTTATTCATTTAGGGAAAAACATGTCTGGCAGGATTCCTTACATTTGGAGTTTTTATTACCTACAACTGTAACATCCCTTGCTTTTTACTTGATTTTTTTTTGTTTTCTTTATCAGTTTCCCAAACTTTCTAGCTTCTAAACTTACATCCATTTCTGTCATGTTGCCTTCTTTTGTTCATTACCCTCCCCCAAGTGTCACAGGCACACACAGATCACAAATATAATTTAGCTTTTGTAGGTGCTTTTGTTCTCTCTGATAAAGTCAAGTTGTTTTATAACTAGCATCACCTAATTTTTTCAGCTATGGGATAGTAGGTTTTTGGCCATCAAATAAAATATTTAATCAGTTCTCCCAAATTATTCATAGCTTTTCCCAGTTCTATCAGCATATAGTTTTTTCAGCTTTATGAACCTGTCTCTTTTAAATCACCAATCATATTTATTACTGATTTCAGCTTTTTTTCAGTCAGTACATAATGAATGTAATTAAGTTATGATGACTTGCTCCTAAAAAATCTTTGTTTTTAGTTCTTAGATCAGTGCCCTTTTATCTGCCAAGATGAAATCAAATTTATCTTTCCATGACACTATTTTATGAGTTAGGAAATTGTCAGGTTTTTTTTTTTTAATATAAATTCCAAGGTAGTTTTTGTACTGACAGATCTGTGATATATATCACTTACACCGAGATGTCAGCTTTTCAGCTTTTTCCCCCTTATATAGGACAGGCAAGTTTTTAAGGAGCTATTGATGCTGTTCTGAAATGTGATATGATAGTGGGAACTGCTGGTGAGTTGTGCCCCATCTTGCACTATATTGGCTAGAAAATTGATCCATAAACCTTCAAGATCACTTGCACAGGGCTTTTGTCGGTGGCTCAGACATGAGTATTTTGTGGAATTCAAACAGGTGTATGAAATGGTACCCTTGTACCTTGTGCTACAAACCCTGATCTGTTGTATAACTTGCTCCTTAGTGATGGATCCCCACCGCCTTGAATCTGCAACAGTGATGATTTCCAAATCTGGTTTTTTCCAAACATCCCTCCGGTATGTTATGTGAAGTCACTGTCTTTCTGTTCTTCCTTCATCTGCCTGGTTCCAAAGCACGCCAGGCAAATGATTTATATATAAATTCTTGCTGCAGAGTCTCATTCTCTCAGTAATCTGGAAGGGATTAACTACTTGATGATTTCAAGCACTGATTCTGATCAAAGACCTGCTAGTCACGACCAGATGGGTCTCACAGAAACATCGGCAAGCTGATCAGTAGGCCTGATAGGAGATGGAGAGACTGTCCCCACAGCCTTCCCAAAGGACAAAACTTGACTAGATAATGCAGACATGCACATGCATGCAAATGCTCTCACAACTCACCTCCTGCAACTGCACTGTCTCTGAGCACAGGGCCTGCGGCTAACCCTTCAGAAACTCCCCTGCTCTGTTTGCTGGGCTCAGCTGTTTCATTCAGCTTTGTGATTCTGAGTAAAGTTATTTCAACGGCTAAACAGAAGGAACGAGCTGTGCAATGCCCTTCTGCGTTATCCAAAGTTATGAACTGTGAGTGATGGTGCAAACAGTAATATACATGTATCGTGCTGAAGTGAGGGATGGTCCCAGTGATCACAACAGAGAGGCAGAGGATAAAAAATTGCCAGAAGTAACCTTGCTTGCTCAAAGAAATGTCTGGTTTCTACTAAAGCCAAAAGTACAAAAGAACGTTTTCGAGTTTTCTGAAAGACAGATGGAAATGTCTTAGGGAACTTGACGCAAAGCAATTATGGATGCTCAAACACAACAAAGATTTTGAACATGAAAAGAGAATACTAAAAGGATTTTTATGCTTGACAGTTCATTTCATTGTATTCTCTTTTTATATTAAATTATTAAAGAGAGGTATACCAATGTGTGTATTTCCAGTCCCTTTTTGCTAGTTTAGCTTATTGGAAAAGTTTAACATTTCCCAACAAAATATCTTCATAACATTTCACAAATGTTACAGTTCGCCAAGTTTTTGCTCAGTAAATTATTATTGGTCATAGCCTCTGATGGGCCACTCTTCCTATCTCAAATGAAACTTCCTTTCTAATTTAATAGAGTACTGACAGTGGGATACAGATAAGAGAAGTCATTAATCATCTGTGAAATATCTTTGAACCCTCATCTGTATTATAACACTGAGTTCAACAGTACCATGATTTTCAGAAGGCTTACGCCTCCAAGGCCTTTAATTGTATATTAGAATATAATAGACATCTAATTCCAGTACTGATAATTTTTTCCTGTTGCTGAAGGTAGTTAGAAATGTGCTGGAGCTTTGGGGGTTAAAAGTCAATTTTTACACTGCTTAGTGATTGCCATGTTTTTAAGTTCTTATGGATTACTTCATGTAGTATAATATGTAAATCGTAGGCATCTGTTCTGAGCTATTCACATGGGCCACTGCTATAACAGTATTGTCAGGGATCCCTTGAGAGAAAGCAAGTCATCCCACCTCAAGTTAAGTGTCTAAGTTAAGAAAACTAACACTTACCTGGAAATACCTGTCTCTCTCCATTGAATGTACAAGCAGCTTGGAGACTAGCTCAGCCAAGAGCTAAAAATATGGATCGCTAAAATTAGGTGAGATAAATCCCACTGCAGGAGCTCAGGTTTGCTGCACAGTCAATGAAGAGGCAGGAGACAAGTGCTTGAGTTAGGAATCAATGTCTCTCTGTCAGCTCTGTAGAGACCTAACAAGTCTCACTTAAGCATATGCATGAGACGGTGTAATTTAAATGCCCAGAGAGGGATACCTATGTGATCAAAGCACTTACACTCTCTACCAGGACTCACAAAGAGGCTTGTAATGGCACAATGTAGCAGAGTTATCCAATTCTCCAGGAATTTGTGTTTGCAAGACAGGTTTGCTATATATATGTGTATATATATATACACACACACAGGGCTACCACAGAGTTAAAATCAACTTGTCATGTGATACTGTTGGGGGAACTAATTTCTGCTCTTCCCCACTATATGACTTATTATCTTCTGCCTAAATGCAGATTATGTGCAGGAACCAGAACTTTTATTCGACTCAGAGGTGCCGTGTACTTTCCTGGCATTATAATATGCAAGCCAAAATATGTTGATATTGTTAACCAATATTTCAAATTCTCTGTAGAAAGTCTGCATGTAGCTTCTTCTCACAGGTACTCCCATCCCTGTCACACGGATCTTCACTGTTAACATGGCTCTAAGCAAGAACAAAAAAAGACCTTGTTTCAAATTTATGTTTTCTTCTCCCAGCATCCTGGCCAGCTGCAACTTCTGTTTACTGCTTGAAAAAACCTTTGAGTACTGGAGGAACTGTTGAGCTATCAGCAAGAGCTGGAAAAGCTGGACGTTACTGTAACTCACAACTTGATGTGTGCTCCCTGTGGGTGGCTGCTCACAAAAGAAATTTTGGGTGGGATGTGTACTCTTTGCAGAAACCATATCATGAGGGAAAAAAGGAATTTTACAAGATGTGTGTTAAAATCTCTGTGACTGCCTTTGCAAAGATGTTTTTCTAACTTCATTAGGAATTATTGCCATGACTGATCTCAGAATCATAGAATCACAGAATTGTTTTGGTTGGAAGAGACCGAGTTCATCAAGCCCAACCGTTTGTTTAGTACCTCCAAGTCACCACTAAACCCTGTCCCTAAACACCACATCTGTGCATCTTTTAAATACCTCCAGGGATGGTGACTCAAACACTTCCCTGGGCAGCCTGTTCCAGTGTTTTACAACATTTTCAGTGAAGAAATTTTTCCTAATATCCAACCTAAACCTCCTCTGGCACTATGTGAAGTCACATCCTCTTGTCCTATTGCTTGTTACTTGGGACTGACCCCTGCCTTATTACATCCTCCTTTCAGGTAGTCGTAGAGAGACATAAGGTTTCCCTGACTCTCCTTTTTTCTGGACTAAATAACCCCAGTTCCCTCAGCTGCTCCTCATAAGACTTATTCTCTAAACCCTTCACCAGCTTTGTTGCCCTTCTTTGGATATGTGCCAGCATCTCAATGTCTTTAGTGTACTGAGGGGTCCAAAACTGCTGGACCGTGGTTTGCAAACTGAGGAGGGTTGGTGATGTGAAGGTTGGAGGTAGTCTTGGACATAATTTTTGGGAAAGTAAGGAGTTGGCGGGGGCGGGGGTGGGGGGCAGGGTGTTAGTAGAACTGCCACCTTGGACTTCCAGAGGGCAGACTTTGGCCTGTTTAGGAGACTGGTTGATAGAGTCCCTTGGGAGACAGCTCTGAAGGGCAAAGGAGTCCAGGAAGGCTGGACATTATTTAAAAGGGAAATCTCTAAGGCGCAGGAACAGGCAGTCCCAGTGTGCCATAAGACAAACTGACACTGAAGGAGACCAGTCTGGCTGAACAGAGAAATTTGGCTGGAACTCAGAAAGAAAAGGAAAGCTTATGGCTCATGAAAGAAGGGTCAGGACACTCAGGAAGACTACAAGAATTTTGCAAGGCTGTGCAGGGAGAAAATTAGACAGGCTCAGCTAGAACTTAACCTGGCTACTGCCATAAAAAACAATAAAAAATGTTTCTATAATTACATATACAACAAAAGGAGGACTAAGGAGAATCTCCATCCTTTGTTAGAATAAGGGGGGAAACACAGCGACCAAGGGTGAAGAAAAGGCTGAGGTACTGAATGCCCCCTTTGCCTCAGTCTTTAATATTTAAGACCAGTTGTTCTCCAGGTACTCAGCCCTTTGAGCTGAAAGACAGAGACGGGGAGTGGAATGAAGCCCCCATAATCCAAGAGGAAATGGACAGTGATCTACTGCACCACTTAGATGCACACGAGTCTATGAGGCCAGAAGGAATCCACCCAAAGGGCACTGAGGGAGCTGTCAGAAGTGATCACCAAGCCAATTCCCATCATTTCTCAGCAGTCCTGGCTAAGCCCGGAGGTCCCAGTTGACTGGAGGTTAGCAAATGTGACACCCATCTACAAGACGGACTGAAAGGAGGATCTGGGTAACTATAGGCCCAAGAGTCTGACCTCTGCACCCTGGAAGGTTATGGAGCAGATCATTTTGAGCGTCATTACACGACACAAACAGGACAACCAGGCAATCAGGCCCAGTCAGCACGGGTTTAGGAAAGGCAGGTGCTACTTGACTAACCTGATCTCCTTCCATGACAAGGTGACCTGCTTAGTGGATGAGGGAAGGGCTGTGGATGGTGCCTACCTTCAGACTTAAGTGAGCAGGGTCTGGTCTTCTTTTTTTTTTTTTAAGTAAACTGATTTTCAAATGACTACCAGTTATGGGTGCTACTCTTGCAGTGAAGAGAAATAGTGAAGCAACATAAATAAACCCATTTTACCTATGAATGAACTTTCTTCAGCTTTGAATTAGAGCGTTGGAGATGCATTATGTGATGTACATTATTGTTGATCCTGGATTCTGTCACCAGTCTTTGCCCAGAATAATCTGAAGCACTGATGATAATAAGGAGGCATAAGAGAATAGAGGGAGTATTAGTAAACTACTACTCTTGGAGAGTAAGGTGCAGGTAGAATCACACCTTCTGTGGTTGGTGGTTGGTAATCTTTAACAAAGCATTTTACTTCTCTAAAACTAAATGTGTGAATTCTTGCACAGTATCACAGTTAACTGCAAGGGGCAGCCTGTTCCTACTGGCTCCACCCTGTGCCAGTATTTGACCATCTGCAAAACAAAAATGTTTTCTTGGGTTCAGATGGACTTCCCTGTATTTCAGTTTGTCCCCATTGCCTCTTGTCCTATCACTGGGCACCACTGACAAGAGCCTGGCTCTGTCTTTACACCTTCCCTTCAGGTACGTATATGCATTGATAAGATCTCCCCAGAGCCTTCCTTTCCTCGGGCTGAACAGTCCCAGCTCTCATCATCTCCTTGTATCAGAGATGCTCCAGGCCCTTAGTCGTCTTTGAGACCTTTTGCTGGACTTTCTCCAGTATGTCCATGTCTGTCTTGTACTGAGTAGCCCAGGACTGGACCCAGCATTTCAGATATGTCTCACCAATGCTAAGCAGAGGGGAAGGATCGCTCCCCTTGACCTGCTGACAATGTTCCTTTTTTGTTGCAAGGGTACAGTGCTGGCTCATGATCTACTTGTTGTACACCTAGGTCCTTCTCTGTAGAGCTCTTTCCAGACAGTTATGTCCCAGTCTGTACTGGTGCATGGGGTTATTCCATTCCAGGTGCAGAATTTGGCAATTGTCTCTGCTGAATTTTGTAAGCTTCTTGCTGGCCCATTTCTCCAGCTGGTTAAGGTTCCTCTGAACGGAAGCACAGCCATCTGGTGCATCAATCACTCCTCTCAGTTTTGTACCCTCTGCAATCTTGCTGAGGGTGTGCTCTGTCCCTTTGTCCAGGCCATTAATGGAGATGTTGCAGTTTTAGAACTAGTATTGACCCCTGGGAGACACTGCTCTTGACTGGCTTCCAGATGGGCTTTGTGCCAGTCATCACAGTGCTTTGAAGCAGGTAGTTCAGCCAGTTTTCAGTCTACCTCACTGTCCATTTATCTGGCCTGTAGTTCAACAGTTTGTCAGTGATGATATTGTGAAAGACAGTGTTGAATGCCTTGCTAAAGTCAAGATGAACAACTACTTCTCCTCTCACCAAATTAGTAGTTTCTTTGTAGAAGGCTAACAGGTTGGTCAGATATGAATTACCCTTCACAAATCCATGCTGATTACTCCAAATCACTTTAATATTTTTGGAAATTGTTTCTGAGATTATTTGCTCCACCACCTACCCAAGACTTGAGGTGAGGCTGACCAGCCTGTAGCTCCTTGAATACTGTTTTTGCTATTCTTGAAGTGACATTTGCTTTCTTCCAGGCCTCAGGAACCTCACCCAGTCATGATGATCTTTCAAAGATAATTTAGAGTGACCTTACAGTAAGATATCCAGGCTAGTTCCCTCAACACTTGGAGGTGCATCTCATTAGATCTCACGGACTTGTGCACATCCACTTTGTTTAAGTATTCCCTAATCTGAGCCTCCTACATCAAGAATAAGTCTACTTGCCCCAGACGAAGCCCCAGGGGCTTTGTATTGCTGAAGGTGAATCTTACCAGTAAAGGCTGAGCCAAAAAAGACACTGAATACTTTGGCTTTTTCTAGTTTTTTTTTGTCACCAGATTATCTGTCCCATTCAGCAGTGGGCCCACATGTCCTCTGTTCTTCCTTTTGCTGCTGAAGTAGCTGCAGAAGCCTTTCTTGCTGCCCTTCTCAGCTCTTGCCAGATTCAAATCCAGATGGGCTTTGGCTTTCACTGCCTCATCTTTGCATGATTGGACAGTGTCTCTAAATTCCTCTTGGATTACCTGCCCCTGATTCCACTTCTCTATGTCTGAATTTTGTCAGGAGCTCCTTGTTATTTCATGCAGGCCTCCTACTGGTTTTACTTGATTTTATGCTCATTAGTTTTGACCATTCTTGCACTTGGAGGAAGAAATACCTGAAAATCAGGCAGCTCTCCTGGATCGCTCTTTTCTCCAGGATTGTCTCCCATGGGATTCTTCCAAGCAGATCCCTGAACAGGCTAAGGTGTTATTTCCTGAATTCCAGGTTTATGATACTGTTATTTTTCTTGCTCCCTCCTCTCAGGATCCTCATCCCACACTTATTGCAGACAAAACTACTCCTGACCTTTACATCACCAACCAGTCCTTTCTTTTTTGTAATACCAGGTTCAGCAGAGCTCTTCCTCCTCTCGGCCCCTTCCCTTCCCTTCCCTTCCCTTCCCTTCCCTTCCCTTCCCTTCCCTTCCCTTCCCTTCCCTTCCCTTCCCTTCCCTTCCCTTCCCTTCCCTTCCCTTCCCTTCCCTTCCCTTCCCTTCCCTTCCCTTCCCTTCCCTTCCCTTCCCTTCCCTTCCCTTCCCTTCCCTTCCCTTCCCTTCCCTTCCCTTCCCTTCCCTTCCCTTCCCTTCCCTTCCCTTCCCTTCCCTTCCCTTCCCTTCCCTTCCCTTCCCTTCCCTTCCCTTCCCTTCCCTTCCCTTCCCTTCCCTTCCCTTCCCTTCCCTGATGCAGAGCTGCTATATTTAATCCAATGTAGAACACTGCTTTATTGTTTTGCTTATATTATTCATTTTTGAAAATTAAATGAACAATGGAGCTATTTGGTCCAGGAATTTTCCAAGTGAGTCTTTCCTAAGCAGACTTAAGTGCCAGAGGCTATAAGCACAGACATTTTACATACTGATTGGTGTATTAATATGTATTTACTCCTATTATTTTAAGAATTTTTACATCCGTAGTCGTATCTCATTTGGATAAATCTTCAACTGAAGTGAATGGAAGTTTAGGCTGTGTAACAAATGGGTAATAAATGAATAAGACCTTCAGGATCTGGCATGCTAATGATTATAATTTAACACTACTATAGCTCTTTCCATCTTCAAAGTGTTTCATGAACATTAACCATTCTAATTAATTTCATTTAGAGATGTTCTACTGTATCTTTTCCTCTGCAGAACACTGTAGTACACTTACTGCTGTGTCGTAATTCAAAGGTTGTTATGGTAAAGATTTTGACAAGAACAGAGAATCCCTTGTGAAAACTTGCAATTGTGCTAATTAAATCAGAGCTCAGACGTCAACATTATCCTTGGAAAGGATCCTTGTACACACCATAGGTGTACCAAGTAGAAGCTCTTCTCAGTAGAAGAGCTAGGTTTGGTCAATCCACTGCTTCTCTGGCATGAGCCTGTTGTAGGGTGTAGACAGATTTAATAACTCGCACAATTGATTGAAGCCCATGTTAATGTTCAATCTCAGGATGAGAAAACACAGATGAGGAAACAAAGAACCCATGTAACTATCCTATCACTACCAGTCAACTTGTCAAAGGCAGATAAAGTAGGACAGAAGAATGACATATGATTGTGAGACAGTGAGGCATCTGTTTTTCATAATTTTACTACCCTGAGATGCATTATTCAAAGTGTTATCTTGTTAGTCTATCTTACCAGGAGTTACAAAAGACAGTTTAATAGATGCATATCAGTCATTTGACAGATTGGTTCAACTTCCTCACTGTGGGGAACTGGTTGTCAGTTTTGGGACGTCTCTTTGCAGGCCTCTTGCATGTGATGAGGGTAGACTGCAAGCATAACTGCCAGGCCACGCAAGGGTAAAATAGACACCCTTCTGCTGAGCCTTGCTGGCTGTCTGAACAGCTTTTCTTGCTGCTTTCTCAGGCAAAGCTGTAAGGAATCAGCTCTTGGAAGCTGGGCAGCCAGCATGCTGACACTAAAAACTCCTGCACTAGAACTACAGAAGTGTCCATGGGGAGGTACCCATCAGCCTTGGAGTAACCATGTGAGCTTCTTGTGTGTGGAAAATGTCCTTTGAGTGTCTAACTAGAGCATTTAAAGAGATGAGCACAGTTTTGCAGGTACAGCTAGTGAAAGTGAGCTCAAAAGTCACTGTTTCTTGTAGGTATTGAGAAGAATAAGACAAGTAGGTAAATATCACCAGCCTGTGTGAGATATCTAGAAAATTCACCAACAAGTAAGGACTTCTGGGCTATGGTGACATTACTAGTTGAAGGAAGTCCAGACCCCCAACACCAACGGACACCTACTGATTCCCAGGCACACTGCTTAGTATTAACCCCCTACGTAGGGTCATTGAAAAGTCCTAGTTGGAGGGCTACAAAATGAAGCAAAGGGACAAGCTAAGAACTTGAGGTGGTCACGGAGCCAGCACTCAGTCTCCATCCCAGATCTCTCATCTGTAACAGTTTCAGCTGAACCCTACTGAATATCCCCAATTCTTTCTAGCAAGTCCAAATATTTCCTTGGAAACTGAGAATAATGCCATAAGCTGGAGGATGACTTGAACCTTTGAGAGAAATTAATCCTCTGCAGAAATCACAGCTCTTGTCTGCACTGATTTATTTCAATACTGCCTCATGCAGACGTCAGTTTCTATGGTAGTGGCATATATCTGGAATGACCAAATGCAGACTCATCTGATTAAGTATTTTTCTATGTACCAGTGGATCTCTGCGGTTTAGTAGCATACAGCTGTAGTTCACAGGGGCTCCTACAACTGCTTTTCTGGTTTCTCTTTGTAAGATGGGTAGAAAATCACGCAGCTGTTCCTGTAGGAAAAAAATTCTGAATTTAACATTGTTTTCTATATCATATAGGATCATTCGACAAAATGAATTCAAAACAATGAATAATTCATTTAATTATTGATTGTCATTGTTAAATCATAGATGTTTCCTGAAAAGCTCCTATAGAATCTTACTACCTTTCTAGATAATCCTATTATTTTAATTGCTGTTCCTTTTCTTTTTTTTCCATCACTGTTAAACTCCATAACTAATGGTGGCCACTGTGGTTAAGGATCTTAGGCTCCTACATTTGGGATTGTCGCCGGTCGGCTGAGGCAAGCCGATGCACGGGAACGAGTCCTTCCCTATCCCCGAACCCCTCTCCTCCGGGAGAGAAAAGGGTTCAAAAGCAGAGATATGAAAAGGAAAAATAAAAGATTTTTGTGAGACCTCTGAACGTTTGGAAAACCGAAACAAACTTTATTAAAACTAGAACAATATATATAACATGCAAGGAAAAACCAATGCAAAATCTGAGAGTCTGTGCAGGATGGAAAGGTGAGGGTTTTAAACACAAGAACAAAGACAAAGGGGGACGGTACCACGTGCAGTCTAGAAAAATGGCACCGGCCACGTGTGCGCTTTCGTGGAGCGAACAAAGAAACCGCGGCTGTTATGAACGCCGGGCTGTAATATGCAGGAAACGCTGTCCCTACCGCTTTCTCGTTGTGCAGAGAAGAATATCAAAGCAGCAGAAAAACCTCCAGGCGAACAGTCTGTCCCAGGCGGCGTGGCGGGGGCTTCCCCGGTGCACGGTCCACTCCGGCAGCCTGCAAGGTCCCCGGAGCTGAGCTGTGGGGTTTTGGAGGAGCCTCTTTCCCGGAACGAAGCTGAAGTCCCGCAGTGACTCCCGCAGAGCGGAGAGTGTCCGGAGCGCCGAGGAGCCGCGAACGAGCTGCGAATGCCCCCCGAAGCAGTCCGGAGAAGCAGCCCCGCAAGTCCCGAACTAGCCCCGGAAGTCTCGAGTAGCCGAATGGCCCCGAAGCCCTCTGGAAGGCAGCCAGGAAGTCCCCGAGCCCGCAGCTTCTTAAAGGGGCAGTGCCCTCTCGAGAAAACTTTCTCATCCCATAAGATGGGCAAACCGTAACATGGAAGGGAATAATTCAATTAATCAGTTTACACCAAAAGCCTTCGGGCAGGTTTTTTTTTTCTTCAACCTGTCACAGGATCTGAATAATATTTTGTCTATACATGATTTAACATCACAGTGCATTTCTTCTTTTTCATTTATTGATGCTTATCAGTTTGCAGAATATGACTACATCCCAGTTGCTGATGTAATATAAATTTCTTAATATATCTGCTTTTTCTCCTGAGATCCTGAATGCTTCTTAAGTGTGATTTTATAGGAGTGTGTTTTAAACCAGAAGCCCTTCTGCACTGTTACAAGCATTTTTCCAGTGAGCCCTGTTGTAGATAGAGTTCAAATGACAGTATGGAGGCTGATTTTTAATCACAGATATATGCATTGTTACGAATTGCATGACTTCCCTGTTTCATAGGAGCAATGAAGTGGGCTGGGACAAACGCCAAGTGGGTCAGTGCAATGGTCCCAGCTATGTGGTGCATGGTCCTGGGACCAGGCTGTAGCATCCTCAGGGTTCCCCAGAAGTCTCTCAGGTTCTGCTTTTTCCTGGGTTCCCGCTGGGGCTTGTGATCCTGGAGTCTCTCTGTAAATAGCCACTTCTGAAATAGTCAGTTAGAGTTCCTAGGCTTGTGCTAACAGCTCTGCTACCTAGCCCCAACTCATGGTAACTGCTGCAAGTCCTCACAACAAGACCTGCTCTTACCACGGAGCTGCTGACAAGTTGCATGTCCTGATGCCACAGGATAGAAAGGCAATAGAAAACTGTAACTCAGGATTGATGTTCAGCAGTTGGGAAAGCACAGCACAGATAAAGAAAAAGGTTCAAAAGGCTAAAATCCACTTGCATGCCCTGGGGATTCCATGGTACTGGGGGAATTGGTGCTGTGGTATAAAATAGAGAGAGAGATAAAATTCCATACTGTTGTGTAGAGAGACTTTAAAGCAATGAATTTGATCTGTGTTAGTATTTTCCACACCCTGCTCAATTTGCTTGCACCAAAAATTTATCCTCAGCTCCTTAAGGATTGTTCTCAAGACCTACAGAGCATCTTGAGTGAAGAAAGTACCATCCCCAGAGATCAATCAGTCCAGCTTTACTAGCAGTAAGTACACTCCCCACCATTGCCCCTTCACGATCCTGAGATGATTGGCATTTTAATGTTTCACCCTGATTCCTCTGAAGATGTGATTTATCATGTAGAAAATTCAGTGCAAAATTATGTTAAAACTGTAATAAAAACTGTTTACTGTACTTAATTGTCATAAGTCATTCTATTAAACTGTTGAGGAATATTAACGAGGGATATGATAACATCACCATATAAAATTCATATACATTTTTTAGCAGTTGTAAAATGTGTTATAATTATTTAATGGCTTTGCAACTGATTGTGCTTGATAATTAACTGCTGTGGGTAAGGAACTGTGCTGGTATTTCGACTATCTGGAAAAGACAGAACAGCCCCAGTTTAACCTGACAATTAGCCACGAAAATGATCAGGTGGCAAAAAAGTCTTCTTATTTTTTTCCCCACAAAAGCAAACAGAAGGAAAGGAGGCCTACATCTTGCAAATGTGCTTGTTTATTTTGTCTCCACAAACATATGGATTAGATTACCAAAATGCTCTTTACTGCGCAACTGCATCTGAAAACCCCTTCAAAACTGGCAGAAACAGGTTTTATAATCCTCATTACCTGCCAGTTAATTGCAAGCTTTGTGTAGGAGAGAAGTGGGTGGAATAGTATTGATCATGACCTATGAATCACATCTTCTGAAGTATTTAGGTGGGTGCTTAGGTGTGAAGTTCCACCATGGGCAGTGAAGCTCCCTGCTTTTACATCCTGCAAATCAAAAAGACAAGGATACCTCCAAGGAGAACTGGGAAGAATTCAGACATCAAAATGCGTAACCTGAAAATCCCTGCTCAGCTCTCATTTTCAAACCTTGAAAAGCCTCACAAGCTGCCTCTAGAGGTGCCACAGTTTTTAACCTTTAAACTCCCTGAGAACTATCTGTTCTACTTCTGTGCCTGTCCAGAAGTGCTTAGTCTGGAGAGGATGGATGAAAAGTGCTTAGTTCTCATTTAAGTCCACACAGACAGTGCCTCCGCCAAGGGGCTCTGCTTGATCACGTGCTCTTAGAAACTGCTCGTGGCATGCCTAAGAGATATCGATGACAAAAGTAGAGCAGCGGCTGCTGCTTTCTTTGAAAATGTGCACAGAGCGGCCTCGCGTCTGAGCATTCATCCAGTTATGGTAGACAGAGATCCAACTCACTTCACTGCTGAAGCAGTTCAAGCACCACCTTCTTCCCTCCACCCGTGAAAGAATGACAGCTCTTTTTCCTTGCACTTGCTACCTGCCCAAAGCCAGTGATGAATCTCAGGACAGAATCTGATGAAAGAAATAAAAGATTAATCAAAGAAAGACAGGAAGCTAAAGTAATCTTTCAGCCACCACCATCAGGGACATTCCTTTGCATGATAGTTTTCTAGGCAACCATTCCTGTAGCTGATCCTAGCACTGTGTCCTTCTCTGCTTTCTTGCCAGCTCAGCTGTGTTTCATGTCTCTAAACCAAAACCGAGACTTTAAAGCAGCTGACAGGGCCCTTTGTAACAGGAGAGGGAGCTCTCACGACACCAATGGAAAATTTTTGAGGGTGCTGTTTACCCAGGAAAAGCAGAGGATAGAAACCTGTCTTTGTTTTTATCAAGGAGGAAGGAGGTGCCTGCACATACCTCTGTATTAGCTCATGGGAGGCACTTATAGTTTAGGTTGCCTACACCACAAAAAATACTTGGGATCTGAACATATTTAAGAACTACAGGTATCCACATAAACAAAACGTGCAAGTGGTTTGGCCCTGTCTATGTTGTAACCCGTGGGAAAGTGTCCACATACGAAAGGAGAAATTCCGTGACTTTCCTCCTGGGATCAGTTGAGCTGCTCCAGTGTGGCTGGTCAGCACAGCACAATGTGACACCCAGCACATGAGTGTCCCAGGCGAAGTCCAAAGAATCACAAGGAACCCCAAGGCTCATCGGCCTTGTTTTGGGAAAACTTACTCCAGGGATACTAGCAGAACTGTCACTTGCTTTCCCCCATCCCCTCCTTTCTCCAAAGCACGCCCCAAAAGGATCATTTTACCTTTCTGGAATTATGTCCTGTGTGCTTACATAGGTGGAGAGTTAACGTAAATAGTTAATTAATGTTTCCAACAAACTAATACATTCAAATCCCCCCTTTTTAAGAAAAAATAAGAGAGAAGTTTATTTATTTAGTAAAAAGATCTTAGGAGAAATTATGTTAATCTTCTCATAGATATTATTTCTAGAAATTTCCAAGAAAGCAACAAACTCATAGTACTTCCTGGTCCATGTCATTCTTTCAGCCACTGACAGAACTTTTTCTGCAATCAGAAGTTTCTGTGCATTTAAAACACGTGTCAGTTGTGAGGTAGCTTTGATTTGCAATTATTGCAGTACCTTTGCTTTATTGAGGAACAGCATTTTTATTACAGTTTAATATTTTTGAGAATATACCCTAGTTGGAATAAACATCTAGTTCTCAGAAATTGTCAATCATTCTGTAAATTATTTATTTTTTCTAGACATATATTAAAGCCCCTAGGTGCTTTGCTAACCTACAAGAAAACAGATGTGCACCTCTTCCCTGTTCTTAGTCTACATCTGTTCTACAGAAATTTTTTTTAAACTATATAGACATCATTCTTTTTTGCTTTTTATTTCTGTGCTCAAATGAAAAAGCGACAGAACAGCTACAGGGAAATGAAAATATAAAAATCTGTAAGAACCAATCCCACTTTTATTCGTGACGATGTAAATACTGAGCTTCTCCATTTAGTACCGTGAGCAGACTACTGACTTAGGCCATAAGCTTTCACCAAAATCAGTGCAAGTTGAAGACTCTGCCAAAGGGCATCATTATTAGTGTCAATGAGGCTCTCCTTAGATACCAGGAATTTCTCATGGGGAATCTCAGCGTAATTTCCACAGACCAAGGAATGTGTCAACAAAAGAAGAATGAAGCTGAAAGACTCCAAATGCCAACACTTGTCATTTGTCTTCCTAGATGACAGGAAGAGCATTGAGTCGTAAATCTGAGGAATGTCAAGTGAAGTCAGAGGCATTCTTCAAATGAAGATCAAGAGCAGAAACTTTTTGTAGATTTACAGAGAAGTGTAATGAAAACAGTATATGACCCGATGAGGCACAGAACCAGATAAACAAGAACCTGAGGCAATAGACCATTGCTGTCATAGTACTAATTCTCAGGTAGTTTTGATTAGGTCATCACTTTTCCAGCAGACAGAATATTCACTAAGGGATTTGGTTCTCATTGTCGTAATGATGCAGCAAACTTGGGAAACTGTTTTGGCTTAAGAAAATGTTGCAAAATTAGAGTTATTCTTATTTGCCGTCACTGCAGGAGTTGGAGCAGTTGGTTGAAATGTGGAAGGAAGTGTTATCAGTTCCTTCTTTTATCCAAAAGATTTGAATCCTTATCAGAAGTTCCTAAATGCCACTCCATCAGGGGTTTTCTGATGATATTTCATCCTGTAAAAATAATTAAATACAGGGTGGAGAAGAGATTGAAATCTGTCTCCTGTGCTGGTGAGCTGTTCTCAGGCTGGAGATCCAGACTCATTGCTTTGCTCTTTCTCTTAGTGATTGTTTAGATGTGGTACATGAAGTAGAACACCAGTAAGAGCCAAACAGGAAATGCTGTTTCAATGAATGCTTCATCCTAGCAGACAAGAACTTCTCTGTGGAAAAGTGTGATTCAGATCTTCTCCCTTTCGGATGAGGTTCTGAGTCAAGGAGAAATCTTCACTGCTGGACACTGCAGATGTAACTCAACCCTCTATAAAAATACATCATCAGTTATTTGGAATAACTGTCTGGCCAGGAGAGGAAGACTCCCCCGAGGGAAGTGACACTACAGTACCTACTCCAGTGTATGCTTACTTGGCTCCTCAAGGACAACAAGGCAGCCCAGTATTTTTCCAGTTTCATGGATGGTAGATTACAGTGTTTCTAATCCACTCAGAAGGGAGCTGAGTCACCCACATTCTTGACCTATGCTCACAGAACTTAAGTTTTGGGTAAAACAGATGATGATATTTTCTGACCATTTTCTAAATGGAGATCATCATAACTTTTGTTTCTTTACAAGCTCTGGGAATGACACGCTTGGTGTCAGAAAAAAACATTTTAAGTCCGTTTCTTCTCGAATATTCTTTCCAGTTCTTCAATTTGCCAGGCAAATATAAAAACCAGTGATTTCTATGGTTTTAGTTTTAATTACGTGTTACAATTCTTCCATGCAGACTCTTTTAGAAAAGGGAGTTTAGCCTGTTACCTTGTCATAAAATTGGATCTTAAAGTAGAGAACAGAGCAACAAAACTGATTGAGGAACTGAGAAAGTAAAACGTAGAGCCGGTGAAAGATTAGAATTTATGTAGACTTAAAACTGATTGTTAAGAGGGAATTTATTGAACCTTACAAAATCTTCAACTGAATGCATAATGTCCCTGTAGTTTACTGTTTCCTTTAATATAAACTAAAGAATTATAAATATGGAACAGATGGTAAGAAACACGTTTTCCATACCAAGAATCATAAGTGCATCTTCCTGCAGAAAGGTTGTTGGAACAGTTTCTAGGGGCAATAAAATATTCTAACCTGTATATTATCCATGTGGAAAATGCACGTGGGAAGTTTTGTCCACTGAAGTTTGTATTCATTTCTGAACTGCAAAAGCCACTTCTGCCTACTTGATCACTTAGTGGGATACAGATGTTCAGTTCTGAAAGAAACAAGCAATTGTTCAAGAATTACTGCAGAACTGGACTGTGGTGAATGCTGAGGCATGCCTGAAAAGCCAAGAGAGGGAAAAGATGCTTAACAAGATCCAGTGTGCAATATTCTGAAATATAGTCTTTTAGGTTTCTCTTTTGTGGCAGTGCAAACACCCTGACTGCTTGCACGGAACTTGCACAAACGACAGAGCCCTGCAGAAGCCCCTACCCCCAGGGCTATCTGGCACCTCGGAGTCTAGACTCCATTAACCGCCTCCTGTCTGTGTTGACTGAAAATGACCACAGCTCACACTCGATCAGGGTATGCTGGAGAACTATTTTGAGTTGGTTCTCCTCGAGGCAGTGTGTAGTGCAGTCGGAGATGTTCCCCTCAGATTGGGAAGATGGTCACGGATACTTCCCAGGACGCCCCTTGGATTAGGACACTGTCCGAGCGTATCTCCCTGGGATTGAGTGACTCTCACCCTGGAGTTGGTGAGTGACCCTCTTGGTGTCTCTAAGTGGGAGATTCTTCCTTTATATCACTAAGGTGTGCACACTTTGGTCCATCTTCCTTAGAGTCTGTTCTTTAGTGCTGAGGACTCTGCTGTGCAGTAATACGTTCCCATCTGACATCTGAACCTGTAATTAATTTGGTCAGTTGGAGTGCCGGGCAAATTTGATTGTACTAAATCCACAGTTTTTGGATAGCTGCTGCTGTCTGTTTTGTGGGTGCCTCCGCAACATCTTTGTGTATTTGGTTTTACCTTCATAATTTCTCTTCCAGTGAGTCTGAAGTGCCTTTCTAGCTATCCGTTAGAACCTGTGTATCTGCAGATCTTATTAGTGGTCCTAAAATGGCATTTTCTACACAGAGAAAGTAATCTCTGAACTGCCTGTCTGTACATCTCATTCAAAAACCTTGTTTGGACCTATAGCTGGGTAAGTGCACTGAAGAATTCTGCTGACTGATGACCTCTACCATGGGGTCAGAGTGTATGAAAAGAGGAAGAACTTTTGGGGAAGAACCTAAAGATGAGTTGGAAATGAAGTTACTCCCAAACAACTGTGTAGCCTGTGAAGTAGGTAAATAACTCTTAAGGTTAACCTAGTCCACTTTGGAGGTAAATTCTTCCCCAGAGGTATCCTTCTCTCTCCCTTTACTATGTATGTAGCCCTGTGGCACAAAACTTGCCAAGAAGCCAAATCCTCAGGTAATTTACAGTGAAATTGTATCAGATTCATGTTACTGAAACCAAAAAGTGAAACGGTGGTAATTAATACAATATTTCCAAATGAAATTAAAATCTAATTCTGCTTCCTGTTATGGCAGGGTAAATCATGAGAGTTTTGATAGTGATTTTGGTGGCATTACTAACAGATTTCTAATGGTTTAGTTGAGAATCATTTGAGCCTGTATCTCAGAAACTGGTGTTGTATGTGTATTTTAAATAAAGAAAGATGAAGAAGTATATCTCAAAGTCATATCCATGTTGGGGATTGAATGACCATGTAATTAGACTTAGATATCACATTTCCCTTTATTTAAACCATTCTTTACTGACTAATTTCTTTTTTATTGTTACTAGCATTGGCTTATTTCCCAGAAGCTTGCTTTATAGACCAGTATGCCCAGTACTAGACACTTTACAAGCACAAAACAGATCTGCTGCTGAGAAAAATACATGGCTTCAGACAAAAAATTGGTGCGATCTATATGTCTGCAGATGTTTGTCATAGGTAGACATGAATATCTCTTTTCATCCTTTCATCTGGTTTAATGTAACACCGTCTCAGTTGTGAAATATATAACAATGCTAAAATGACACTGTGCCTGTGGATGTATTGATGGAACATAGTCCTTTGGACACAGTGCTGTTCTAACATGCTTCTATCTCTTATGGCATCATGCCAGTTTGGAGCATGGACAAAAGACACTGGATCTATGTACCCTACCCATCAATATGAGGCAGACACAATAAGGCAAAGACACTCAGCATGGAAGCCAAGACATTCTCTCCACCTCTGTGGGATTATGGGAGAAAAGGTTCGTGCTTACAGAGAAGGAAGTCTTAGTGTCATCATTATGAACTGTCTCAGACACAATGATCCATTAAGAAACATTGAAAAGCAAAATTCCTTACTTCTATCTGCTTCCATCTACAGTGATTCCCTACTGTTCTCCTTTAATGCAAATGTCATTTGCTTCCATGATAAATTCCTGGGTTTAGTCCCACTCCCTTTATTTATTAACCAGATAATCCATCTTTACCAAACAGCCAGTGCCATGATTGCAAATCTTACATATTCTCAAAACGACTATAAAGTAAAACCCTTTTAAGAGCCTCAGGATGATGTTGCATAAACCAGATTATTCCTGTCTGGGGTTTCCAGGAAATTTTTGTATTCCACCAATTACCTGACTTTGAAATGAAAACATCAAGATAGTTTATCTCTGAAATGCTACATCCACAGTATAAGAGACCAAAGCCTTAATAGCATGATGAATTTCATATAAAATAACAATACATTTTTCCAAGATAGCTTTCTCCATATTCCAAATCATGAAATCACAGTCAATAAACTTACACACCATTGCACCATATAAATGTGTTAAAATCCTTGATTGACTGAACTAATCTTTTTTCAAAACAGGCTGTAAATAAATAAGCATGGGCAGGATAAAAAATTGGCTATATGCCTCTCATGAAGAGGCAAGTCCAGTCAGGTTCTAACATTTAAGAACAGTATAAATGGAATGTTAATGGGCAGGAAGCACTGTTCAAGAGCCCTGCAAAGCGCACGCAATCCAAGCAGTCCTTAATGGTCGTTCTATCTATTGACTATCTTTTGCTGTCACTTAGGTCTCAATAATTACTTGGTCTGCAGCAGAGCTACCAGGAGGTGTAGATTTAAATTGCGCATAAGCATAGAGGCGTGGGTTCATTCCACTCAATTTAGGTACCTTGCTGAGATGCTGGAGTTTGGAATCTGGTCACCCTAAACTCCACAGGCAATGGAGAAACACAGAAACCTCCAGAGAGTGATTCAGCTCTTAAGAGAATTATTCTCTGGACCGAATTATTCTCTGGAGGTCATTGTCCCTCTATATTTACTGCAAAGGGAGCCTTGGGCAAAGCTGCTCTTAGGAGCCTCAGTGAGGTTGGATTAATCCCGAGACAGCATTTTTCTCATGTAGTGAAATAAGTAAGTTCACAGAAGTCATTGAGTTTGCACTGAGTTAAAATACATCATCATCATGGCTTGGCTTCGCGGACGAAGATTTGGGAAGGGCTTTGCCCACGCTTATTGCAAGCGCGCTGATGGCTGAAAAGGCCAACGCGGGATAGGCAAGACCGGTTGCAAAGAGCACACCGGAGGGTCTCCTTGGGTGGTATCGGCTTCCAGTGACATCTTTCCACCTGCCGTTTCGTCCCTTGCCTGTCGCTACAGGGCTTTGCAAATGCGAGTACACCCTTCAAGCCTGCGCGGTGGATTTTTTAGGTGAGGCGCAGCGTGCGCGAGACTGGCCCCACCCTTTACACCTGAGGTTCATCTGCCAGGGCCTAGCGAGCTTGGACGGTGACAGCGAAGTCCTCAGGGCGTAGGTTTGGTTAGAGTACCCTTCTCTTAGATGGATGGCCTTACAGGGCTAAACGAGGTCCATCTGCCCGGGTTTGGAGTTAGAGTTGTCCTTCTCCTAGGATGGTTGCCCGAAGGCTAGTGAGCCCATCCTGCCCGTGGACACACTTTGTCTGACCCTTCAGTTGAGACCTGTCTGGCTTGGGAGACCCTACCGGAGGCATATGCCCCCACCAGCATAGCTCTCAACTTCGCAAGGGCACGCAAGCTCTTTCCCCACGGCAAGGGGGTGCCCGTGAAAGAGTAAAATACATACAAGTGAGAGAAAAACAACTTTGTCTATTTTAAGAAGTGGTCATTACCATGAATAAGCTGTTCCTTTCAGCTACTGAGGTCTGCACAGAGAGGAAAAACAACATGTTCACCAGACATAATAATTCGGGTATTCCACTGATTTACTCCCAACTACCTCTTCATGCTCATCTTCACGTCCTTCCAAAAGTTCATGTCTGCCAAACTTTATGCCTGGTACCCAGATGACTTGATATTACATCTCATTTCATTGTCCTGTAACTAAACTGATGCTGCAATATATCTGAAGATAAACTTCAACCCCTATTTCTTCCCCCCAAACAGCAAGAAGAGAGCTCTCTGTGAAGCAACACTAAGCAGCCAGCTCCTGAGCCTGTGAGCTCAACAGCAAAGTTCCTGTGGACTCTCCTGAGCCCAGGGTTTTGCTCAGTGACCCTGCAACAAATATAATTACTGCTGTCAGTTTGTCTCTCTCCCACACTTGTTTGTCTGTAATGCTGTTTGTAATTTTCATGTTTTAGATTTTAAACATTTCATGTAGGGACCCTGCCTGAATATGTCTGTAAATCACCTATCACACAGTTGGTGCAGTAATACAATAATAATAATTAATTAATAATGGGCCTATTCCTTAGAAGTGTCGAGAACTGGCAACTGACATTGACGTCTACCCCTCTCAGAGGAATGAAGTCATTAATAATAGATAATAGCAGGAAAATAATAATATCACATTCTGTTTTTTCTCTCTGCTGTGATGATCAAATCTTTCTTTCCATTTGCTAACTATGCGCCTATAGATCAAGTTACATATAGAACATATACCTCCAGTCATACTAGCTAACTGCCCTACACAAGCTCTGGGCTGTCTTCAGATTATCTGGCAACTTAGTGAAATTTGCAAAATCTCCACAGACTGAAAGCAATGTGTCTGAAGGACCAGAACTCCAAGTGTCCTGCAAAACGATGTGAAGGTTAATGAAGTACGTAGCTAGTTATATAGGGTAATTTTAAACTTGTTTCATTTAAACCCCAAATAAGCTAAAATCCCTACCACCACTATCTTCTCACACTTGTTAGAATTTGCCTGCTTTCACATGCCATTGAACTTTCCCCGGTAAACCTGTGCATCTAGCCCACCAACAGATAACCTTACAACCTAATGTAAGCCTCTAGTGATGCAGGGAGAGTACTCGTTCCAGTGCTATCTGCAATGAACTTTCTCTGCTGCTACACAGAGGACTTTATTTGAGGCTGTCAATCAATCATCTTTCAAGTGTAAAAATCACTGTTGTAATGAAGGGGTTATTATCCACATAATTCTCTGCTTTTCTTAACTTGCTGTTTTCCTGAGTCCCTTAAGTTATAACATCAAAGTTGATTGAAAGAAGTTAAATCGTAATCACTTGATTTTTAACGTTGCTGGAATCTCAAAGAGCTGTGTTACTTGTAATTACAGCACTTTTCTTTACTTCACTTTGAGTTTTAGGAGACAATACTTTCACCAGTATTCCTGGTTAATCTGCCTTTAGAATAGCTTTGTTTCTTCAGCTCATCAATTTTTGTAATGCTAGCCAATAAAACATAAAACGGGGAAACTGCACAATAGTTCCTCTGCTATGAAGGAATATAATAAAAAAAAAAAAGGCCAAGATTGACTAAAGGCTTGGGGGATTTCTGCATTTTTGTTTACAAACACATGTGTAAATGAGGTCTCCGTTGCCTGAATTTTTAGATGAATATGCATTCTTACACCATGAAGTTAACATGCACAATTATGAGGAAAAAGAAAGGGAGAACAAGAGAATGCCATATATAGTAGAAAGAACAGATTACAGTTATGAATATTGCATTAAATTTTAGTTTAGCATGTGTTTAACGCTGCTTTTGTTGCATTCTATTTTGTTGCAAAGCCACTGAATTAATAACCTGGCATTCAGAGAAGCAAGGCAGCGTCAGCAGCACCAAGTCACCCAAAGAACAAAGAATATGATGGGATCTGGGCTTATTCTTGGTACCAATACAGAATTCAATCCAAATACATTTACTTCAGAGTTGTGTTGCCGCATCTTTGAAAGAGAAAGAAAAAAAAACCTATAATTTTTTAGGTAGCATGTTTTTTCTTTGGTAGCTAGACATGCAGGGTAAATTTGAATGCCTAAACACAGACACTTAGTGCCACTTTAGTTCCTTCCTGGCCACTTGCTGCACTCCCTGTGGGCATGGACCTCTGGTAGGTCTCACATTACCTCTGCTCACTCCTTGTCACCTTCATTACAGCAAGCATTTCAAGAGGCATGCCAGCTGATGTCCAGGCACCTGAGGCCTATCTAAGGTACCTTTTTATGTAGAACACAGTCTCAAGCTTTTTACATGTCATTTCAATCAAGAAATAATTAATTTTCATAACAATTTTTCACATCTCAGAACAGGGGTATAACTTGTCATTTTTTGGGATGTGTGTAGATCCTAGATAGAGGAGTCACTCTCTATTAGTGCTATCAGAATTTTTAGGAAGGTTAATGAATTTTGTGTCCATTTTTAATATTAGGAAATTACATCCTTACGTTTGCAGATGAAGCATGTGCTAAACTGAAAACTCCATTGCAGAACTGGAGCTGAGAGATCCCATTTAAAAGAGAGGTCATATTTTTTGGTTTTGATGTTCCTTAGCATAAGGATGCTGAAACATCAAGTAATTCTGTTAGTACCTGAAATAATAGTTTGCTTATAGCACAGAAATGTTGGTTTAAAGCTTTTAATTATTTTCTAAAGGCATGAAAGTCCACAGTTATTGGCAGCAGTTGTGGACTAAAATTGATTAATTTAAGACATATTTGAGAAGACTCATGAACCTTATGTGGATCCCACACTAACAAAATTTTTCACCCATCAGGAAAATTAAATTCTCACATAAATTTAAGACTCTGCTAGCTCAATCTTTCATAATTATGGGTTGCTCTTCTTTGTTTCCCACTTTATCAAGGTCATGCAGGAGACTTCCAAAAAGATGCCAGCCTATTACAGTTCTCAGACCATGTTTTCACATAACAAGAGTTTGAATTTGTGCATTTTATGTTAAGCAGTTATTCGATAGGAGGGGTAGGCATCTCTTAGAGTGGGAGTTAGAACTCCATCTACCCATCCCCCAAATAATGTCCTTTATGAAGGGATACAGAAGTGGCAGTCAATTTCTATACCAGTGAAGCTCGGATTTTCCTTAGGTCACCTACTCTTCATAGGGCTCAGATAGGGCTAATTTCTGAAAAAGAATTTTTAATTCTTGCCTTTGGAGTACTCTTTAAACAACTGAGAAAAAAATGTGCTTTGAATGTCTTCAGAAGAATTTCAGTATCATAGAATACATTCAAAATTGTATGTTCCAACATCTTAAGCTACACTAATAAACAGAAAACAAATTTGTTTTGAAATGATATCTTTATATTTAGAATCATAGAATTGTAGAATGCTTTAGGATCGAAAGGACCTGCAGAGGTCATATAGTCCAACCCCTACTGCAGTGAGCAGGGACATCTTCAATTACATCAGGTTGCCCAGAGCCCCATCCAACCTGACCTTGAATGGTTTCAGGGATAGGGCATCTACCGCCTCTCTGGGCAAGCTGTTCTAGTGTTTCACCACCCTCACTGTAAAACATTTCTCCCTTATATCTAGTATAAATCTCCCCTCTTTTAGTTTAAAACCATTACCCCTTGTCTTATCGCAACAGGTCCTGCTAAGAAGACTGTCCCCATCTTTCTTATAGGCCCTCCTTAAGTACTGGAAGGCCACAATAAGGTCTCTCCGGAGCTGTCTCTTCTCCAGGCAGAAAAACCCCAACTCTCTCAGCCTGTCCTCACAGCAGAGGTGCTCCAGCCCTCTGATCATTTTTGTGGCCCTCCTCTGGACCCGCCCCAACTGATTCACGTCCTTCTTGTGCTGAGGACTCCAGAGCTGGACACAGTACTAACCAACTGGACACAGTTCATCTTATTAGACATATTTCAGTAGGTTTTTAAGGAGCTGTGGTACTTGCTGTGGGAGAAGAGCTATTTCTTACCCTCTGGTAGATACTTTCAGTAGATATTAGATGGAACCGCATAATCAATGTCACTGTAATGTCCCTGACAGTAACACTTCCAGGGATCTCTATCCAGACATGATTTATCAGTATGAGTCTATTTTAGGGTGCTTGTGAACATTGTATCTTTGAACTCCACAAACAGGTTCATTTTCAAAAGTCAGCTGTTTGTGTACACTATTGGTTGTCTAGAGTTTTAGAGGAGGGAGAGGATTGAAATTACTTAGTATAAAAATGAGAGAAAGTATGAATATAATTCCCATTTTTTCAGTGAATGTTTTGTAATAATTTGGGTAGTATGATATTCTGTGTTGTCATTTTCCTCAGCTGTAAATCTGTTTCCCTGAATAAGGATGTACCTGGCTCACTCCTACCAATGGAAACAGACAGAAAAAGCTTCATGCCTCTCAGTCAGACAAACCCAGCTAACTGTGTAGGTAATGACAACAGTTGTGTCAATCCACCCAAAGCAACAGAAGAAAGAGGTATATGGTGTTTGCTGCAGAAAGAGTCTCTGTTGTGCTATAGGTGGTACCAGTGTTGGAAGAGGAAGAGACTTGTCACTGGTGATAAGCTGGGCTTTGAGTATCTTGTAGGCACATCGAAGATGAGCTGTGAAACCTGCATTGCCTGCCTGATTGGATATAGGATAAAAGTGCAGGCCAGTTGTAATAAGGGCATCGCAGAATTCATGACTTTTTTTAGGAACTTTGCTATAGAATCCTTTCCCTTGGCAAAGGTTGTTCTCTAAACCCCGGGCTCTGAAACTGAATATGAAGTATTTGCCCATGAAATATTGCTGAATTATATTTTTGTGTTTCTGAACTGTTTTATTCTCCCCCCAAATACAGTTCTCCTTGAAAAAAAGGAGCTCTGATTGTGGGATCTCTTGTGCTTCATACATTTATACACATAATGCTATTTAATTTTTCTTATCCAGTACTTCAGTGAGACTTCTGGTGTGACTAAGGACAACTTGCATGAGTAAGAGCTCTTAGGATCAAAGGCTTTAAAATATTCTGCTCTTGTTAAGTCGCTGATGACAGTCAGTGAGTAGCACAAAAAAAAAAAAGACACAAAGAACAGCTTCTGAGCAAGCCTCATTTGAAAGCAGGTGCTGTTCTGGTTATACAGCAGAAGACTCGGTTCACAAGTTGTCTGTAGACTACAGAAGACAGAAGGCTTAATACAAAACCATTGTGTCATTGACCCAGCTTGATCTGTGTTTCAAAGGCAAAGCCAGAAGTGTACTACAATGAGCTTCACATATTGTTCAGTACAAGGAAAGAATGACACAGCTCAGCCCATGCTATTGTCCTTTTTTTACCTTTTATCTCCTGCCCCTACTTCTTTTCAAGGTAAAAAAAGAGTTGCAATTAGTTCATCTTAAAGAGATTATACTTCCTACTCAAAATCTGGAAAAGATGCTGAGAAATCACAGGTATCCTGGAGAGGTTTATTTTTGCTTTATGCATTTTTGACATCAAACAACAAATAAATATTTCTAAACAAAAAAGATGCAAGAAAGAGAAGAAGTGGAAATACATTTTTCTTTCCTTTTCTCCCTCTCTCTCTCTCATACACACATATATGCATGCACACGTGCACACACACAGAGACACACGTTGGTTTTGCAAACCGAAATGAATATGGACATCATTGTGAATAATCTCTCAGCTCCTCGTTTTCCATTTTTGTGGGGATAATGAAATCAATTTTTAAAGACTAACAACAGACTGTTTTCCCATGAGTCAGAACTAATTTTCTGATATGAATGAAGGAATTCTATACAGCAAGTATTTTGGAGTATTGGAAAAATTTTAATGACCTAGATTTGGGTGGTTGTACTACTCACAAGTGGAATGTATGAATTATATAGGTCAGCCTCAGCAAAACAAGAGTCTTAGCTACCAAAAGACCCATTTGCAGGAATCAGAAAGAGGAATTATATGTTATAGATGGTTTGTAAAAAATATCCAATGGAGCTGTTGCCTTGATACTAAAATGGCTGGATGTTGACTCAACTAACCTGTAGGTATTCAGCCACCCAGTGGAACTTGCATCACCTACATTTGGTCCCTTAGACAATACAAAGGAATAAACAATTCTACAGGGGTGGCACCAAAGCCATCATGCTGACTGCTTACTGTCAAAAATAGTTACAAGAAAACTCAGATAGTTAGTACAATTACATAGGCTGCATCCAGCAAAAAAAAAGAAGTTTTAAGTCTTGTTTTCATTCAACAAACTGCTCTGGGCCTCCCAGAGCTGCTTCTTACAATGGAGGGTGCCTAAGTCTTTTTCCTCCCTGTGAGTTTGACAGAGTATCTTTGAAGGACTAAGAGTAGTTGAGGCCTTTACAACTGCAGTGCAGAAGAAGAAAGAACTGGCATGACACTATTATGTTCCCAAAGCCTAGTATGAAGTCATCGTCCTAATCAGTTTTTGGAATAGGTTAATGTTTTCTTAGATAGGGGCAGGAATTTAATTAAAAACTCCTAAGTCTGCAGGAGTGCTGCTGGTAGAGCTGGTAGATCCTTATAAAGCTGAGAAGGGAGGTAAGCAGAACACTCTTTAGCATGGTCAAGGCTAAGTTGTGCTGGACATATTAAAAACCAGAAGTCTGAGTGCCAAAGGAAATTTGTGTGTGAAACCATGGATGGTTCAAAAGCCTAAGGACTACGGGTACTTCCTGGTCTATGCAGCAACTAAGGAGAAGGCTGGGATAGAGGACTTACATTTGGAAAGGAGTCATGCCAGTGGCCTGTTTATTATATATTTTCTAAATCTCTTTGTGAAGCTATTGCCTGTTTGAAAGTGACCTTAGAAAGACACCTGCATTAGATGAAAATACTGCCCTTTCCATCTGTATTTTCATGTGGGGTAAACATACCCACCTGTGCCAAAAATCTCTCTTCTATATATCAAAAACTCTTTTCTTTGGAACACAGGACTTGAATTAAATGTTTTTTCGTTTGGGAGCTTGCGACTCCCTTTTTTTTTAAACTATGGCATATAGCTTGGTTGCTAGGTCTGCAGGTCCACCAGGCTTTGGACGTGAAAGCTGTCATATTTCCATTCCATTCATAATAATTTTATTTGGCTTATTGCTTGCAAGAAAAACAAAGCTATGCAAGTCAGTCATTATAAAAGGCCATTATTAATTTATTCCTGTTGTGCTAGAACTTGATAGTCTGTCTGTGTGCTTAAAATGCCTTTGTATCTTGTTCTTTGTTATCTCCTAGGCATGTAATTTAATTAACGCATGTGCACTGCTTTGAAGATGTAAAGTGATATAGGAATGCTTAAAGTGCCAAATTAAGGCTTTCACGGGTGAAACCGTGGGGCAGCAGGCAGGAAGTACAACATACAAACTGCGGTGTTTGAAGGTAATTTCCCTTGCAAAGGGCAGGAGCAAATATAATGCCCCAGAACTGCTGTAGGGAGCAAAAAAACAGTGTCAACCATTGAGAAAGAACCTGGCTTTTGCTACCATCCAGTGAGGAAGAATCAGGGGCCTGCTGCTATCAAATTTTCTAGTTCCCCTTAAATATGATAGATTATTTTTCATGGTGACTTCACCATACAATCCTGGAATCGAGGGAGGAACCACAAGGGAGCATAAGACCTGGCAGTTTAGGCTCATAATCTTCCAACTGCTAAAACAGGAAGCAAATGGAGTCATTAAGTTCACGTGAATAAAGTTAAACATTCATGCCTGTCAGTAACAGATAGTACTGAGTAATGAATAGGCTACGTTATACCATCTTGCTTAGTCAGGGGAACATCTTGTCAGAGTTATTTCACAATGCTATGTATGCATAGCAAAACTACTGTAGGACTTCAGCTGGGTCAGTAGCATTAGTCCCACAATACCACAGTAAAACAACACAATATCTTATATATGGGCATGCAAAGAGCTCAGATGAGAGGGACGAACTGGCTGTTAAAAGAAATTTGTAGACTTGGGACCTAGTAGCTTTCTGATAGTTTACAGTTGTTAGGAGCCAATTTCAGGCAGCAAGGATGGAGTCAGTTGCCTAAACACAGACTTCTCATGCCATTTGAAATGCTGTATCTGAGTGTGGGCTAGCTGATATGGTGCAAGCCCTATGAGGGACACATGCCTCTCCAGAGCAGCAGCTGAAGCTCGGGAGAGCGTTGATTTGTCAGTCCTACTTGCCAGCCCTGCATGGATAGTAGAAGATGTTAGGATGTTTCAGATGGCATTGGCTGCCTATGTTTATGCAACTGAATCCCATCCCTTCAGACAAGCACCACCGTTTGGCATCAGAAAGAGTGATGAGTGTAATGGCTTTTATTCGATTTCCATGCCATTAATCTCTCTTCTTCTGGAACCTTCGCATGCAGGATACATAAACCCTGTACCACAATTGTTAGTTACAGTTTAATTTTAAAATAGATTTTAACTGAAAGAAAATAAAATTGCTTTAATGCATTTTTCAAGTGGAATTCTCTACCAATGACTACTTCATCTCATTTAGGATTTGTCAAGCACTTTGCAGGTGTCATGACTTCTTATGGCACCCCACCCCAAAGACCAGCCAATCAACACTGATATCATGTTGTAGATTAATATAGGAGAAGCACTTATTTTGTCTCAGCTGGAAACTGTTCTTTGCGTGTTTTATTGTGATCTTAAAATTTGTCTCCTGGTGTGGGAACATTTTCTTTTTTTTTGTATGTGCTTTATCTTGTTTTGGGTGGAGGTGGGGAGGAATCAGCAAATCAACATATTTTTCACACTGACTGACATGTTCACTTCTGATGGGTTTTATCTTCCACATGTTTATTGTATTATTCACAATAGGATCCCTATTATGAAGTGGATGAATGTTACTATTCATTCAAAACAGATGCACATTAAGTGACAGTCACTGAGTCATTGCCTTTTATATGTCAAGGAAATCAGTACAAAGTTGGCTGTTGCTTGACACAATTACATCAGTCAGTTTGCAAAGGACAGCTATCCTTCAGTACCAACAACACCATCTTAATTTCTACTGTATAGCTTGCTGTTGCCATGCTGTCCTACCTTGGTTTTGTTGTTGCTGCTGTTATTTTTGCAAGAGCCACCAGATATTGTGAAGCAAAACTCATTATCAGTTTTCTTCAGTTGCAGTGATGTAACTCTATCTATCTCCTTTTCTGATAAACAGTGAACAGGCAGAAGGCTTCATCTTTTATATAAATATATAAAGCTCTGTTGCCAGTAGTCTTCCAGTTTTGATTTTCCTTCTAATTGCCCTGGGAAAACTATTTACAGATTTTAGCTTTTTTCCTCTAGAGATGTGTAAATTTTCAAATTCAATCATTATAATGATGAACACGTGTTGAAGAAACATACTGCAAGTAGCATATACCTGTCAGGGAGGTTTTTTTTTTCAGTACATCCAAGTAAAATCTATCCTAATCACTGTATCAATTTTTCAAAGGCAACAGAACAACAAGACATTTCTAGAATTGCATTTAATGATGACAGCTGAAAGATATAATAATGTGTGAAAAAGCCTATATGTAGAGTCACATTTTTCTTTTCATTGCTAGTTCAGTGTATCTTGCATATTCTCTTGATGAGCCTGTGTAGTCTTGGTTTCTGTAGAGACTTGAATGAAATTAAGGAGGTGCTGTCATGTTATTATCAGCAGAAAGTTTAGATTTTTCTAAAAGTGCCCTCATGCCAACATCTCAGCTTTGTAAAAGCTCTGCTTTGCTGTCCTGTATATGTCTGAAATTTGACTCTAGTAGTTCATAGAATTTAGTTTCTTTTTTTGTTTCTGTAGAAATAAAAAGAGCGAATTCATGTACATGATCTAAAAGAAATCCATCTATATTGCCTACTGCCTGAATAGGTTGACTAATGATAACTGATGATTATCTGCTTGGAAAATAATGGGCAAATTTCCCTTGCTGTAACTTCACTGACTTCAGGCTGTGCTGTGTTTTAATTATAGCATGTTCAACACAGACTCAACAAAGAACTAGTAGATGTGCTAAAGGGAAAAATCCTCCTTCGGTTGGGTGTCAGACTATTACTATTATTTATTTAAGTGCTTCTAACGTGACAGTCTTGACCTATTTGGTCTTTTCTTCTGCTAATGGTTGTGAAATTGAAACAATTCACTTGGCATTTTAGACTGTCATTAAAAAAAAATGCCCAAGAATGCCAGAATGGAGACATTTCTTGCCCATTTATGTCACTACAAGCTGCTTAAAAGAGTTGCTTTGCTGCACTGTTCACAGAGAGGAGGACATAAAACCCTCTTGTGACAAATTATTGTACTTGGAGTACAAAACCAAGGTAAATTTATTTCAGCTACTCCATGATTAGTTGTTTTTGAAGGTATCAGACAAAATCTTGAACCTTAACATCAGTGGAGGGCTTCTTGTTCCATAGGGTTATACTTGAACTCATAGTGCCCCCATCACATTCCCTGAAAAAAATCAAGAATTGTTCCTGCAGTGAGAAATTCAGATGACGCAATGGGAACATTGAATAGCTCTGGGGTGTATTGCCATTGTGAAAGTGTGTTTGGGGAGCTGTACAGAGTGGTAGATAACAGGACTGCAGATCCTGACTCTGACACGGATTTCGTTTGGGAGCTTTTGTAGACCATTTCTCCTGCCTCTCTTTTCCATTTTTTTTTTTTTTTTTCAATTAGTTTACACTTTTAACCTTTTTCTTTTCAATGAAAATAATGTTATTTTGGAGTTTAGTCAAGCATTTGTCAAGAATTTATTGATGCAGACACCATATAAATGTTATCTGAAGCATATGTAGATCTACAGAAGTAAACATTTAAGCGGCAAACAGTCTTCAAGGTTACTGATTTAAGATGAGGGCAGAAGTATAGGAGCTACAATCTGCTCAGAAGTGCAAGGAGCCATATGTGAGGTCTCTGTACACAGAGAAAACAAGGACAGGCCCCTTATGCAGCTACCCCAGCTTCCCCCTTTGTTCTCAGCATCTCCTCAGATCTCCCCATCTTCCTCCCACCCCTTTCCTCATGCCTCTCCATTCACAGGGGTCTCACTAACCGATACAGCTGCAGGCTTTCGCAGGCTGCAGGCGTACAGCTGTCATTGGCTCCTCCATATCTTCCTGTCTCCTTTCCCAGCCTGGTTGGAACGGCAGTCTGAAAAAGGTTTATACTCCTGGCAAAAGAACATAGGGAACTGTGGGAACATGGGGAACATGGGGAAAAAGGACCAAGATGTCTCTCCTCAGCGACAACCCTTCTTCTCTAGTCCCTTCAGCAGTGGTGACAACTTACCCTCCCTCCCTCATGCTGTAGATACCAATTTCTTGCTCCCCAGCTCTCCAGAGCCCACCTCACTTTCTGTTGCAGCCCATGAGTGGGTGGAGGAGGATGAGTCCAGCTTGATGCTCACATAGTTGCTCCCTGTTTGCTTCCTGGGACTGTGGGTTACCAGATGGACTATAGCGGTTCACTTCCTCACATAATCACATGTCCAGCAGGGTTGAAGAATTTAACACGTGGTGCAGAGGACAGAGCATTACTTCTTTTAACAACCTGGAATAATTTTTCAATTTATTCAAACTGTCCTCTCTGCAAGTAAACTGAACAATTAAAGGGCATTCACTTATTTTTCATGCACTGAAAGTATGAATTTTTCATTACGTTCCAATTCACATTTTTTTCCCCAGCTTCATTAGCTGTCTAGTGTGAACTTTATTGTCTACACATTCATAAGATTTAACTAGATACTGTGTTTGGGGGAATATTTTGCAGACTGTATCTTGCATTCCTCTCTGCATAAGTGTTGTTATTCTCTGAAAGTGAAAGGAGAAAGAAAAGGAAGAATATATAATAACCAAAACCCATGTTTCTTTTCAGGCAGCAGCACTCAGAAGTCTGCTGCAAATCATGCTGCGTAGGATCTTGTAAAGCTTGATTGGAAACATATTATCATATTAAAAAAGTGTATATATCTTCCTTCCCCCCTTCCTCTCTGCCCTTAGAATTAAGCAAAACATGGGTTTCAAGGGGATTTTGCTCTGGCAAACAGCTGTGTTCTCTGCTAAGGTTACTCTTGTCATAAAGTCTAAAGACATGAGTTTTTAAGACCTTGTTAAAAACAAAGTTGAAGCAAACAGACTGGCAGCATTACAGCTATTTCAGGTAAAAAAGACAGGACTTTACAGAGACCCTTCCAAGGGTGTGTAGTGAAAACTATTTGGGAGGTATTCCCATTGAGAATGCCCAGCTGCCTAGCTCAGATCTGTTGCAGCAGATCAGGGATGAAACAGAGAGTGACCTGACCCAATTAAACCTTGGCAGCACCTCGCTACCAACAATATGTGCGCCCTAAGTGCTGTCCCCATTCACAAGCGTGAGTGCGCGCTGCTAATGTCTTGGGCTGTGTTTACAAAGTCATTGAAGTCAGCATGATGTTGGACAGTAGCAGGAACAGTCTAGTCCAATCTAATGCACAAAAAGGCTGTCACACAGGAGGAGAAAGATTACATTCAGTTGCTGTGTAGCTGTGAAAGTGGACTATTAACTTCTAATACATCCCTTTTTTTTTCCTTCTGGGTAGCTATAGAGACATGGCATTAAACCTGTGACTGCCAGAGAAAGCGAGAGCAAGCAGGTCTCACGTCAGGGTGCTGTGTCATGAGTGCAAGCCTTCCCTCTGGAGCTGGTGACCACTGCGCTCCATCCTTCTCCAACTTTTAGTGTTAATACTATGGGGGCTTGTTTCATTCAGAAACACATGTACCCTGTGGAAAGCCCAGTCCTGCATGCTGGCAAGAGGGGAAAGAGGAAAAAGGAGGTTTCTGAAATAAATCCAAGTGACAGTGCTGAGATTTTGGCATCAAATGTTTTCCTTTTGGCTGTTTAGGATGATGGCATCTGGCTAATTAAGCAGCACCAATGTGACAAGGATTTGGACCGTACCAGTTTAGCACGCTCTGTCTGGGGCTGCTTGAATCTTGATCTGGGGGCGGCTTGATCTTCTAATATGTACCTGTCACTGACTGCTTTTTAATGTTTATGGCTTTGTATTTCACTTAGATAACAACTTCTGAAGTTTGACAAAAACTTGAAGAATTGATAGTATTCGTTCCTCAAATTGTCCCTTTTCCATTTCTTGGATGTTTCATAGTACTGATTCAAGCTTTACTGTCTCTCAGCAGGAAGACGGAGGGAACATCTAATGACCATAGCAAACACATTCTAAAAACACTGGATTTGTTTTGGACCACCTAATTCCAACAAGTGCAAACTTCATCATACTTTAAACAACTGTCTCCGGTGGCACTTTAGAACAGAAACCTTCAACCACACAATCAAACCCTGAACTCAGCTCAGATCATTTGGGACATGTATTTTGAAACGCAAAGCATCCTGGCATCTGAAACAGATAGTCTTAATCAATTTGTTCTAAATGCTATTTAAAAGAGTAAAACGGTTTGAAGAAAAAAAAATTGTGATTCATTATCCTGTCATAGCAATGTCTTAATAAGTTTCTGACAAAAGCCCTTCTCTTAATCTAGTGTCCAAGAAAGAGGTGGCAGAAGGTGACAGTTACATAGCAAAGTTGCTGTCTTTTAATTTATTTACATTGGCAGTAGCTGTTCTTTCTTGCTTAAACATCACTTGCAGTTTCATATGGGGTCTCTTGTTTGCCAGGATTTAAACACATTTTATGAGGATCATGGTTCGAACGGAAAGAAATTGTGCATTTTGGAGTAATTCAATGAAGCTTTGGAGACAGGTTTATAACAAAATACTCACTTGTTACCTTTAATATTTATATTACCCCCTAGAGACATCAGCTGAGATGAGGATCTGAAGTGACAGCACATCTTATCTGTTGGAAGAGACAAGTTCTAAACATTTTTGATTAAAATGAAGTGTTATTGTTGCTATTTTGTAGCAAAATACTAAGCCCATGGAAGTTAGAGTTTCACTAGACACTGAATCTAGATTTTCTGAGTAGTGCACGTGGCAGAAATATTATTCCTGTTCAGATATATAAATAGACCCTTTCTACTCAATGTGTAAATTCCCTGAGAACCTTAAACAAGTTGGTATTTCAAAGTCTGATTCCGCCTTTCAGAGTGAATGTGTGATAAAGAGGGGGAGAGAATGCGAAAAAAACCGTGTAATATTAACTGGAAGAGTTTACCTCTGACATTTGTGGAACGTGTGTCTGACTCAAACACTGTCATGAATGAATATTTATGATTTAGGCAAATGTTGGGAAGCCTATTTGTGTCACGGCGTATGGCAAAATGAGCAGTTTCCTATGTGTGCTCAGGATGGGGCAAGAAGAGGTTTGTGAGAGCTTCATTCCAGCCAATGTCACTCAGCCAAAGCCCCTACCTGCTGCAGGGCTCACTATCCCTTGAGACTGGTCTGTGCAACCATCACAGGGCAATTTGTTTTGGTTTTTTTTGTTTTCAGTTGGGTGGCTCAGATGTAACTAAGGGCAAAATTTGGGCCGTGGTATATTTATTACTGGAAATGATGTGTGTTGTAGAAAGAAGACAAGGTTGGTTTTTTCCTAGCTCAGGTGAATCTGCAGGCTGGCAGCTGGAACAAAATCATCTTTGTGTGCAACGTTAGTGAATTTCCCTTGGGTGTCTTTAGGGGAAAATAAACACGGAGCCCCCTGAATCGTGAAGCTGCTTTACAAAGTCAGTTTTAGAGAAGAAGCATACTTTAACCCCAAACTGGTACAAAAGACCATGCCAAATTACACGTACATCTGAACAGGGAAGTTGTACTCTAATTGTTGGATATAAGCTTGACTGCCTCTGAATTAACAGTTAAAGCTGTATTCATTAATCTGAACAGGGAAGAGCAGGCAGACTGTCACAACATACCTTAGTTCAGTAGTCATGCAGAGCAGGTGAGAGAATGCGAACCATTTACAAAGTGAAGGAGCTGATCTCCATCAGCCCCATCACTTAATGATGAAGAGAAAAAGGCAACAAACTGCAATATCCAGAGAGAGGTTTATGATAGATCTGAAAGTCCAAAGTCCCAACAGGCAATGTACAACCTACAATTACCCAGAATGATTAGACTTAATGTTTTAAAATGCTTTACCAACTCAAGAACTACTAAGGACAAAATTCATAAATGTACTATGGTCCATTTGCTGTACATGCAGCTTCTGGGGGAAAAAAAACTCCTTTGGGAAATAAGCATGAAATTCACTATCTTTGAAGAAAGCACTGGAAGCAACAACGCTGTTTCAGAAAGAAAAGGACCTGACCTCAAACTGGGAGTGAGGTGAGATGCAAATTTTCTTCAAACTTGAACTGATTAAGCAAAAAAACCTGGATTCATAAAACTCTGTTGAACCCAATTTCAGTGCCTACTGAAATTTTCACTTCCTCTTTATCTTTCCTGTTTAAGAGGCAGGGTAAGGGTTAACACATTTGCCACTGAGAAATCTGGATATTTAACTTCCAGATAGCAGTGTTGTTGAATAGAAACTGCTGTTGTGTATGAGATGTAACGTAAAAGTTTTGGCAGGTCTTTCTGGGATAACTTAAGATGTTACGGTCCTCAGTCGTTTGTCTTACGTCTCTGTCAGAGGATATCACCACACTCATGGAAGATGGTATAAAGGAATTGCCAACATTCTAACTGCTTTGCTTTACCTTCTGACATTTTAGTTAAATCCACCTTCAGCAGCAACGTGAGCGAAAACCAGTCAGGCCAAGATACTTAAGCTGTGCCTTCTATTTTTTGCGGACTTCATTACAGAGGTGATATCTATCAGAAGAGAGGTAGGGGTTGGAGTTATTTGAGTCAACAGTGTTTTAAACACAACCAGACTTATAAAAGCTACCATATAAAAACCCTAAGGTTTTTTTTAGTTTTGGTTTTGTTTGACTTAGTCTTGCCTACTGACAAAATTATGGAGCGGGACACAGCAGAGGCAGCGATTCCATAGATAATAGTTGTGAGAAGGAGCGTTCATCTGAAAGAAATTAAGTTGTTTCTGCAAGTGTATCTCAACTGGAAGTGTAGTCACAATTGGAAACAGCTTGGAAATTGCTGATCATAACAGTCTTGCAAACATTACTTTTGAGAGGTCTGTGCTGATGCGAGTTGCTTGTCCAAATCACCCAGGACAAGTCTTCAAGTGACCATTTCATCATGCTCTCACTGATTCTCTGAGCTGAAGCAACACCTTTCAGGAGTGGTATATATAGTCAGCCCTAATAAAACACATAATTGTTTGCAGATTTCCTACCTGCATGTTCCCAGTTACCTAATGAGGGACTCTGAGCAGTACCAGCTGCACCATGCCTCTCATATTTTTGTGCGACACTCACCTGGGAAGAATCCAGAATATTGTTGGAAATTACATGTGCTGAAAGACACATCTTGGCGATGAGATGAAGAATGAGAGATTTCACACAGGGCAAAGTCAGTGGGATCAGCCATGTGGAATCACCATTTCTTCAGTACAAATTAAATATTTTCTGTCTTCATTTTCTTTTACAAGAGAGGCTTTGTAAAAATTTGCTCTCACTGATAGAACTTAGTTTATAGTTTTTCACTGTAGCTAGATCTGGATAGCCTGGAGATAGACATTATGTGAGAGAAAGGAGGTTTTCCAATCTATCTGAATAAAGCACTGGTGAAACACTGTGCTCCTTCGTAAGAAATTTGGATATATCTCAGAAAGACTGCCTGCTTCTGAATGTGGAAATGACACAAGTAATATATACTCTGCTATTTTCTGTTTTGAGATTAATAGCCTGTAGTCAACACGTAACCCAGGATCTATTTTTGCGCACAGAAAAAGACACTCTCTTGCATGAAGCATGAGGCATGAATAATCTTGCAGCTTCTTGAGTGTGTTTTTTTTTTTTTTTTTCTTTCTCCCCAGTGGCATAGAATTCCCTTTCCTAGCCGTAAAAAAAAAAAAAAAAAATATTGAGCTGTGAGGAAGATTTGTTATTGATGCTGTGCCATAGTCTGGAATACCAAACCTTCAATGTCAGATTTTGTGGACATTGGATCCACCTAATCAATGACATGTTGGTGTTTTTTCTACGACTTTTCACAAATATCCACTAAAACCAGACTTATTTACGCTTGTCATGGAGTGCAATTCTGAGGTGTGCAAAAGACTGTGTTGCCTGAGACATATTTCATTACGGTAGCCCCTGACTCCCTACATACTGCTGCCAAAACTTAATGCTTAGTCTGATACTCAGCAAAGCTGTGTGTTTGTTGTATACCTTGAGAAGCCTTGTGACAAAGGTAAGTTCATCCTTTAAATATTGATTAGGTAGTTCAGGATCTCAGTACTTAGGCAATACAAATTCCTTAAATTAAAATCAGTAATTTAACCTGTAAACATTCATACTGGAATCAAAACAAAGCAAAGGATGAACAAATTGATGTCTACCTGTTAAATTTGTAGATGGTGTTTATATATTTTTCATACTTGTTTATATTTCTTGTTTAATTTTTTGTTCCAGAGCCAACATGGGATTTATAATTCTTGCTGCATTTTCTGAATTTTTCTCAACCAGTGATAACCACTTTTAATTCAGGCCTGTGAGGTGCCATTATGTCCAAAGTCTGCTGACTGACCAATGTTTACCCTATGAAGGCAAGAATGATGAGCATGTCAGGATCTAGTTAAAAATAGACTGATGCATTTTCTAGTCTTGTGAAGTACACTTACTTCTGTGCCTGTGTGCCTTGGTCTCCATTACACTTCTGGTCTAAGGGTACTCATATAGCTCATCAACGAATTGACAACTTGAAGCAAAAAAGAGAAAGCAGCACATGTGCTTATTCACTCTGAAAGTAAAAGAGATGAGTTAATTTCTTAAGTCAAAGCCTAGGTGCTCAGCTGTACATCATATATTAGTTTCATTAATCTACTGTAACAGAAGAGAAGCAGTGTGGTGAAGCATACTTATTCAAACCTCAGTTACACTTCTTGAGCGTAATGAGTGAACACAGCATTTAGCGCTCCCATTTGAATTCCTACCTCCTAGTGGAAAGTAGGAAAAAGGGCTGGGTATGCTTACATGAAGACAGATGTGTAAGCATCTGCACTGGGCATTGCAAGATTTAGAAAAATGGCAAATGATGCCAGTGGTATTAGTCTAGTCTTTACATGTACTCCCATGTAATTTTTAGAGACCTAGAAGCAACACGTTGATATAGACTTTGATTAGCAAACTGAATGGCGAGTGGATGATGGATTCCATGCTGAGCTTGGACAGAGTTTCCAGATCCCTCCTACTTTGTGAGAAATGACTGCAATCATAAACCCCCCACATAATGAAGACTTCAGTAGGAGCAGGAAACACTACCACACCAGGAATTTGCAGGACATCTGGTAAATCAACAACATTATCACAAACATCATGGCCAACAGTCTGAGCTGTAGCAACAGTAGATTCATTTTCCAAATGTTCCAACTGAGAAAGCTACTCAGACCATTCCCACTATACACCAGATGGTTGATTGGTAAGCCAATATTTTCTCTATGCACAGAAGCTTACTCTTCAATCATTAGGAAGCATTTTGCACAGGGACCAGATACTTTATTAGAGGCAGGATTTTCTCTGGCCCTTGTTCTGCTGAAGAAATATATATATTGTACAACATACACATCACAGTATGGGTGATGGCAAGATACTGGAAGAAATGAATACTTGATTTTTTCTGCTGAAGTCCACAGACATATGAGAAACCTCTGTGACAAACTGCCTCTCTTTCATTTTGAATGATGGTAAACATATTTTAAGTGATCTACAGTGCACTAAATTGTATTAAATACGACGCAATATCAAACCCATATGAAAATGACTCCACAGTGTCAGAGTGCCACAAAACTAGCCTAGTGATACAGTAGCTTAGGCTAGTGCTTAGTTGTATGATAATTTAGGCTCCAAATAACTAGCATAGCACGATTCCTGGTACCTTAGTCAAGATAAACTATCTGCAAAATCGGTGGAAGTTTTGCCTTATTGAATAGGTATTTCAGATAAAAGTTGAGAATAGAAAGCTGAATTGACTTTGTATGTTGACTTTGCAAAATGCTCTCTAAATTGTAACCGTGACTTTGCTTACAGACAGAGAAAAATCCTTGTACTACTACAGTTTCCAGTTTTGCTATTAGCCTGATAATAAAGGCTTTGATGTAAATGTTCATCTTTCTTCTGTTTGTCTGTGTTATAGCTGTAGTTGTAAATCACTGGATAGGTGCCTAGCTCCATGAATCCAAGTTTGTCTAAAGTCCTGTAGAAGGCAGGAATTTTCTTAAATGTGTTCCAGTCTGATACTTGTTTCTTCTATGGAACCAAAGAGAAATATAATATTTATATATGATGTGGGTGGTATGACCTATAATCATGGTTACCTGGAATACTTTTTAAAACATGAGGTTATTTTTTCATTTCAACTTCGCCAAACTCTTTCTGCTTGACATCAATATTTCCTTGACTAGTGCATATGTCAGGCTGATGTTTTCGAGGAAATATCAGCAGCAATAGTAAGACTTCTGCAAAGGGCTAGGAAAACATGTTGTCCTGATATTTTTAAATTTTCCTGGAGTTTATCAGGTGTATTTTAGTACTATTTGAGCAAAGATTTGAAATAAAGCAGCAGGATTAGCTATATGTTGGGAATGTGCCATCTGCTTAGTTCTACATTCATAAGAATACTCAAGAGAGGCTTGGTAGAGGTTGAAAGTTACATTCTCTCAAGTGTCCACATCTTGCAAGCATTATTGAACAAAATATGCAGAGGATGAGTTGGATTTTTCCTGAAACTGCTCTTCCTAGCTGGTAGAAGTGGCAGACTGGTCACTGGGGCTGGTAACATAGTGACATATTTCAGTCAGCGCTCACACACTTGTGCATGCTCACTCAATAAAATATCTGAATGGTCACCTATGTACTTACACATTTTACTCAGAACCTATGCCTCCTTTTGGCTTCTCAAATTTTCCCACTTCATCTCTTTCAACCCTTCTTGCACAAAGCCATATTCGTATGCTTAACTTAAGAACAGAAATACCACTGAAGGCAACAGACTCATGTATGTAAAATTTTAAATGTGTTTGGAGGATTTAATATTAAACTTCAAATGTGAGATCTCTGAATTTGGAAGTCTAAGAGCTTCATGACCTTTCAAGCATGGATTATCCTTATTTTCTATGGAAATTGTTCTGAACATACTGCTTGTGCAGTATTGTGGAATAATAGAAGCTCTTTAGGGAAGTTCTGGCTTCCTTTGGATGAGAGTGTGGTATTACTTTGATTGCAAAAGGGGTATAACAGAGACAATACAGAAGACTCTCCAGGCTGGATCAGTCCAGACAAAGTAGTTCAAATCCTGGTCTCAATAAAGTTAATGGCAGCTATGCCCTGTGACTTTAACTGTCAGTGAAGAGAAACGACTGTGTAATTGCTAAAATCTGATACTGAGCTGGTAGCAAAAAGACCGCATTTCACGGTTACAGAAATATCTGTGTGTTTTTTTTTTTTTTTTAAAAAAAAACAAACAAAATGACAGAAAAATACAGACCAATGCATTAAAACAGGACTTAACAGAAAGAGTTAATTCTGGTCATAGTTTGCTTAAAAAAAGGAGATTTAATATACTTTTCAATCACGTCAACTGAAATGCAACTTTCCCCAGTGATAGACTTGCCTACATCTATCACAAGGTAAACAATCTGTGCTAAAAGCATAAAGATTTATTTTTTCTTTATTCTTATCTCAGTGAAACAGTCCACTGACAGAAGCGCCTTTTGTCTGGAAAAGATTTGGTCGTGTTTCACCCTAAACTAATGCAGAAATAGAGGCATATTAGAGAAGTTTCAACTGCCGGTGGCAGTGGAATTCATTGGCCGTTATTTCACTCTCTAACAAATAAACACAACTTATTGTTGCCAAATAGCTACATGCAGATTTGGAGTTCCTTAAAAGTAACTTACTTATCAGCTTTGTCAAGAGTATAAAAAGTCATTAATGACAGGTGCTTGCAGGAAGAAAAGGAAAAAGGATAAAGAGGCATTAACCTAGGAGACTTCATTTTGACAAAACTAAGTGATACGAAGCAGTACTCCCGGAGGGATGATCATCCAGCCATTGAAACGAAGACAAGAAGTATGTAGGAGTTGTTAAGGTGTAACATCAGGCTGAAATTAGGTGGGTGGTATTTTAAGTTGGGAGGTGGAGTTGTTTTGTTTTGCTTTACTCTCTTTCAGAATTGAGTCTCTTTATACCAAGCTCCTAAGAGTTTGGGCAGGTGATGGTTAAAGAATGTCCAAGGCAAAGCTGTCACATCTTGATGTCTGACAGTTAGAATCTGTTTCCAGTGACTGAGGTCTGGAAGAATTGGGATTTTGCTGAACAAAGTTCCTTTTGCAATCCCTTGTGTGAATGTGAATTTCTGGTAATAGCATGTCTAGGGGCGTCCTTTAATGTAATGAACAAATTTTTTTGCCTTATGTCAATCATCTGCAGAATGAAAATACATTATTCTTCAGGCCTTTTCCATCCTCTTAAACAACATAGCTCATCTGTCTTTAGGTATCTCATTTAAGTACAAATGGCACGAGTTCCTTCTGTATTTCCCATTGTCTAGTAACTTTGAATTGTACAAGGACACTTAGTGAAGTAAACAGAGCAAAAATTCCAGCTTGGTAGTTTTTATACTCTATTTTATCAGGTATTAAATGATCAATCAGCTGTAGGCATGTAAGCTAGAGCATCACAATGATAAAAATTTTTAAAGACTGAAGTACTAACATATTATCTGTATGACAAATTTGGCTAAATCATCTGAATATATTTGTGTAAATATGATGTGCTCTGCATTGGGAAGAGCAGAATAAATTTAATGAAGCACTTCTTATATTTTAAAAAGTAAATCTGTGTTGGTGGAAAAAAATTGATGGCCTTGCCACCCCCTGTAACTAAAATATGAGGAAATGAAGTTGCATGCCTACCTTTGTCCTTAGCTTAATTACAGTATTTGACACCTTCTCAAAACACTCCTTATTTCTAGACTTCCACCTTCTCTGTGCAATATCTTAATCACTCTTTCAAAATAAGATTAAGTATGTCTGCCTTGACCCCACTCTTTTCTCCCCATTCCTCTCACTCTTCCTAAAGCTTCACTACATTTCTGAGCACATTTTCCTTTTCAGAATTTTGATTGTTTGCTATTGGTTTTCCAGTTACTTCTCTGGTTGCTCTTCCACTACCTTCCACTACTCACCCTTCTCCTTTCCTTTGTTAGAAGCAGGATTTTCTTAATGACTAATATCTCATTAAGAGATCAGATGAAGACAAAATTTCATTTACTACTTTTACACCAGTCACTCTCACATATCAATGGCTTCATTGTGATCTCTCCCTTCATCAAACTTGCCTACCTTGTGTCCCTAAGATTATCCATGTGTTCTGCCTCCCTTGAAGCGTAGCGGAAATACAAGCAAATTCCTTACCCTTCTTCTGAAACCCTGTCAGCTGCCAGTGCCACTAACAAAACTCATTGACTTATTCTGTAACTGTGGAGGTCATTTAGACCCTACTTTTCTCTTGCTTTGCATATAAGAAAGCATCACTCGCTGTGTATCAGTACCGCTGTTGCTGCTGCTCCTTCGGTAAAATGTCTAAGATCCTTCTCTTTGTGAACAGACATTTAAACACTCCTCCATTCACACAATTTAAGCAGTTTTGGTTCTTGTTATCTCTTCATTGCTGGATTCCTTAGGAAGCATATAATTTTTTTCTGCAAAACATGCGATCACATCATTTTCCTTCACAACTGTTTTCTGTGTTTGGGTCATAGTGACTCACATCATTGGTTCTCTGCTTCTCTGTCTTCTTCAGACTTTTGTTCTCCTAATCCTTTCTGAATCTAATCTTTTAGATTAGATTCCCTTTTAGGTGAATGATGGAGTATGAATAAACACATTGCTTGGTTATAGGAGTGTTAGGTTTGTACATGTAGCTGTAGGTCTCACAGTTTAAGGGTGGGTGCTGTAAGCACCTGATGAAAGCAAGCAAACACTGAGAGAGTAAGATACACTTTGAACACTATTTTTGCGGAGGTGTTATTTTTCAATTAAGATAGCTAAAGGAAGGAGCAAATCTAATGCAAACAACAGTTTGCTAGCAGTTGTAATTCCCAACTGGATAGGTGAATTTCCTCCATTTTATGAATTTGATCCCTGGCGTCTAATTCGGCTTAATAAGTTACACTGCCAGAACAAGATGTCTAAACCATTCTGCTTAAAAGTTTAAGTTAATCACACTAGATCTGCACTCTTAACCTTAAGATCTTAGAAATAAACATCTAAGCAGTAAAAGCCCTTTCTTGAAAACGAGCCTAACAGCCTGACTTTTGGAGTTGTGCTACCAGACTGGCTTCATTGTCCCCTTTTAATCTTTTCAGAACCATTTCTTTTTCCATGTCTCTTCCCATTTCAGCTACTTTTAATTGTCTGCAAGTGGGCTTCTACGCAATGCCCAGAGGTGGGCACAGACACCCAGAGATGCTTTCCAGACTAATAGGGTTTAGTTAAGAAGGAAGAATCAAAAGAGAGACAAAGTAAACTCAACAGTTAGTTTGCAATAGACCCCTATCTTCCAGACAGCAAAGTCACATGAGTTAGATGATCATCTCTTTGAGGCATTACAATTATTTCAACAGGTTGTTGTCTAAAGGAATTAATCCAAAACCAAGAAGAAATATAACTCCATTACTACGGTAATGGTACTAGGGTAATGTTACAAACTCTACTAATGCGCTTTTTTTCTCAGCGGGGCTAGTGAGCTTAGGGGTAACTCTGGTATGCCTTGCGTGATACATATACTAACTTTCTGGCTATGACCCTGCCAGAAGACTAGATTAGAGCAACGCAGAAGACACAAACACTGATAGATGATTTTCTATACTGTTTGACAGGTAGCATTTTGGCTTGGGCCAGTTAATACTTCCTAGAAAACACCCAAAGAGGGTCTGTTCCTAACAGGCAGTATCTTGTCTTCAGGTGCAGAGAATGGGGCTGGACCTGATGTCTTTAATGATATAGCTCGGACTCTGCTGCTAGCCTAGCTAGCCCTTCACAATACAACATTTGATAGACTCACCATTAGCGATGTTGTAAAATTTCGCCACTGGTCACTCCTGAACACGTTGCTGTCTTTGACAATAGACAGGACCCTTTACCATGGGGAGCCACAGCCAAAACAAGGTCTTGGTATTCCCGCACTGGTCTCAAGAATCATGTACTATAATTGATGGGAATGAAATATTAACTGTTTAACAACAAACACTAGTAGCTCATAGGTTTAAGATGGAGATCCTGGAAATGGTATAAGTAATTTCCCTGTGACTCTGAGGTTCCTGTAGAAAACTTTAATGGCAACTGAAGCTAACTTAATCTTCACAGGCCAAGACATAAACCCTTTGATGGCTAACTAGGAAACTATATTCAGCAGCATGACCAAATCACCATTATGTGGTCTTCTCACATCTCAGCTCTAGCAGTCATTAGCAGACAGGGAATTTTGCATCTGTCACATTTTTTTTCCCTTTTTTTTTTTTTTTTTTTTTTTGAGGGAATGTGTTTGTGGAAGATGATTTTGTTATGAGACTGCATAGCAGAGGAGGGAGGAGTGATAAAAAGAAATTATATTCCTTGGAAACCAAGGGAGAACTATGAATTTCTCTTATTTAGGACTGAGGCAAAAAGGCAAAATTGATCCCAATCTTTCTCTAAGTGTCACAGTCTAACCTGATAAGGAGTTTTAGGAAGTCTCATTAACTCAGTGCTCCTTCGACTAATAACTTTTCTTGCAAATAGCTTAGCTTATTTTGCTAAACCAAATGTGAATAACCTCCAATAGAGTAATTTGGAAGGTAATTCTAACTGTCTTTATTTATATTTGTATAGATTGGCTTCATGGCAGGATCTCTTACAATAAAATGCAGCGTAATAACTATCTACTAATGATACTTTGACTTGAAATATCGCCAGGAAGTTTAAATTGGTATCCACCTATTTTTAGCAGAAATAGCTGCAAACAGTTTGCAAAATAAGCCCCAGCTGTAATAACAAGAAAAAATGACATAAACCAAATGCTCACCATGGGTGAATTTCCACCTACTCTTCACAAATAGAATGAGATCATAAACAGTGGGAGGTTGTCCTGTCTCTAATTTTAATTGTTTTATTTTTCAGTTCACAGCCTGATTAGATTGAGAATGGTAGGCAGGTATAAATTAATTTTAGCACTGACTCCCTACAGGATGGATTACAAAAGTGATGAGCCCTAGTAAGAAGGGACTGTTTAGTAGTTCATGTGCATGCAAAGAACTTGTTACACAATTTATCTTCTGCAACTTCTTTTTGTGGTGAAACTTCAGTTTGAAGTTCACCAAGTACCATAACATAAACCAACCGCTGATACCAGCATACAGATATCCTTCCCAGATTTCACAAAGAGATCCAGTGAAGTTTTCCCTTAGATACTGCATGATACATTTATATAATTGGCAACATCTTATGAGCAGATTGTTGACACATTTTATGGATTGGTAGGGGAAATAAAATATGGAGAACAATAATAATTCCATAGTTGAAATTGAGATGTGACTTCCATTGTAAATCTGATTTAGATCTTTCATTCAATTTTGTAAACAAAGGCCCACCTGCCTGAAGATGAAGCTCAATAGGGATTTTTTTCCTACTAAATTTTAAAATTATTTACTTATGTATTCCTAAATCTGATAAAATAAAAACAGTTGCTTGTCTTAACTTAAAAGTAGGAAGGAAAGTAAGCTGCTTCTGAGCAAGATGCAGTGCTTACTACAGTTACAACAGTCTTCTGATAGTTTTTTTCTTTGACTGTTCAACAGTGTTGACATTAAACAGTTTTCAACAGTTCAATATTTTTACTGGATTCTCATAAATGATGATGCGATATTAGCTGTTCTATTCCACCATGTGCTTGACTCAGTACCTTCACCATGTGGTATCTTTCAAAGGACATATGCTTCTTCTGGACCTTAGTAAATCTATCGAAGGGCAAGAGACAAGTGAAGAATGGGAACTCTACAGAGGAAATAAAAAAATAAAAATAAAAAATAAAAAAAGAAAACTTTTGACCTGCTGAGATCTAGTCTGGCACTCAGACCTAGCACAAGAATGATCTCACACCTGCCATCTTAATCTGTCTGCAGAGAATGACTTACATAGTGCTTAGAATTCCTTTAGAATTAGAATTATTTGAATTGGAATTAATTACAGATCCTCAAGACACCTTGGCAAACTACAAAAAGGTAACTGAGAATTTAATTTTTTCATAACAGTACAACTTATCTCGGTATGTTCAAGAGTGGAAATGATTGAAGGAAGTGAAGACCCCAGAATATGCCCATACCCTCTATGTTTGTGCAGCACCGCATGACATATTGTGAATATGAACTGGAAATAATTTCAGATGGTGCCAGGGTTCTGCAGAACTAAAGCACTCTACAGTTTGACTAATCTGCCAATGTCTCAAATAAAAGCTTCAACAGAGCTGTTGCAACAGTGCACAGAAACAAAAAGTGTTCTGGAATAAGCATAAGCTGTTTTATTTTCTACATTTACAAGTCACTAAAAAGTTTTCTTTCTTTTAGATCATGAATTTTATTAATTCACTTCCTTACTGTTATGCTACTTCTACCACTGGTCAGGTCTGAATTTTCTTCCACTATTCTTTCTTCTTATACTCCTTGGTTTTGCATTTGTACAGTCAACAACACCACTCACCTCACAGATTATTTGGCAGAGAGAAATGAAAGTGATTTTCTGCAGTAGCATAGTGAACTTCTTTAAACATTTGGTTTCATCTAAGATATTTCCATATCCCAAATACACAGCTATCAGAGCTGTATTAGAGGCTGAACACATTGCAGAAGAGCTGAAATGTAAAGATGAGGTTGGCAGTATGCTTGAACTCATACCTTTGGGGAAATAAGGTCTAATATCATAAATTAAAGATAGATTCAGGCTACATTTTGAATGTCCTTGGAGACAGACTTTCAGCAAAGAAATGGAGAAAGGCCTGCATGAAAGCCTTGGAGGGAATAGGGCTGTTAAGAACTAATAGTTATACAAAAAAGTGAAGACTAAAACATGCATATAAGGTAAAGCAGTTTAGACTCCTTTACACCCAACTTCTTTAAAACATTCTTACAATTCCTCTACTGATATGTAGATGTGTCCCTAATGGTTTTACTGAGGTGCTGAAGAACGGGTGGCTGCATCAGGCTCATAACTTCTGGTTATATGTCACCAAAAAAAATATATATATATATATTATATTTGGCTTTGGTTTGCATTCTTAGTGTTTTCAACTCATCCTTCTTCTCAATGTTAGCCCTAAGGTCTTGGTCTCCTGATCATCCAGAAAGCCTTTGAAGTACATGGACATCCCCATTCAGGATGCATGCCTGGCTTTCCTCTGGGTGGACAGAGAAAGGCTGGACATGGTGGTGTTTCTGTGAACCCCACGGGATCCTTTATCCGCAGCCTGGGCTCAGCTGCTGCCCAGTCCTGGCCACAGGGAGAAGTTCTCAGGAGAGAGGCACAGCCTGTAAGAGGAGAACAGCAGCAGACAAATGTAGTGACTTTAGCAGAAAAAGAAAAGTACTTAAATGAGAATCTCAGAAGCTGTGAGAGCTCTTGAGGGGGTGCCCTGTGGTATTGTCTGAAAGCCACTACAAGATTGCTATGCTCGCATATGGCATTGGTCATGCACAGCCCTACTGGGGCAATGCTACACTGCAGTCTCATGGGTAAATCTTACAAACATGTCAAGCCAGGGCTGGTCCTGGGGTTTAAGGAGGAGGTGGTGCACTGGGCAGCAGGCTTTCTGGGGCTCAGCTGAACTATAAGAGTAGCTGGCAGACCACCATCAGTAGTTCCAGTGTTCAGAGAGGCTTACATCTTGCTGCAAAGATGATCCTTCCCCTCTCTGAAAGATAACTGCTGCCACAAGGCACTGTAGCAACCTCTGCTCCAGATGTCAGCCTTCACACAGCTTTTGTTTTTGAGAGTGTTATAAAGATGCAAAAAATAACCTTTGAACATGAGGTAACAGGGCTGGTAGCATACTGCCTGTTTTGTGGGGCAAAATTTTAATCAAATTCTTGATTATCTCAGGTAGTGAAGAATGCTTTGTGCTCTTGTTGCCTAAATGCAAGATCTTAACTTCCTGCCTGCCGTTTTGCTGCTAAAGGATACCTCCGTTAGGATTTTATTTATCCTGTGCTTGAGGGACTTTTTCTAATGAGCTTTACAAAGGCAGGTTTAAAAAAATATTTGAAAACACAGGTTTCCTCTTATTTAGGGACTGTTACTAGAAATCTTCTTTCTCTGCCATAACAAAGCTGCCAGTGAATCCACCAGATCATTCCCTTGCTTCTCCATCTGAAGACTTGCTTTGTTCAAGCTGAATTGCATGACTGACAACCTCAGCACATCTGTGTTCTTTTAAATGCTGCAATATGGTATTAAAGAGATGTTCTTTCTGCTGCCACAGCCACATTTAATAAGGCCATGGGAGACAGTCAGAAATAGGCAGCAATGTTGATTCCTAAGGGTTTTTTTGAGGACGAAGCAGAGCGCACCTAAAGCATAATTACAACAGATGCCATTTTCCATGGAGGTACCCTATGCCCAGTGGGCATCCTAATAATAGCAGCAAGAGATCAAGCCAAAGAACAAGGGAAATATCCGTTCCATACAGCTGTTGGACAGGTTTCCACATTTGGTTTTACACATATCCTTTGTAATTGTTCAGAAATAAAACCTTGCAGAGTATGGCAGCTCATGCTCTGCGTGTGGCATTACATCAGTCTTTGACTGTAAGTAGCCTATGCTTGTTTCATCCCAGATGAAAAGCATTAGATTTTTAAAAGGAGTTGGTTTTAAGTGTGTTCATTCTGCTGGGGGAGCTTTTTATAAAACCAGGCTGAACAACCTGCAGATGTGAACTAAGTTGCCTGTCTTTGGAACTCAGCAGGACAAGTCTGAATCGTATTTTTCTGTAAGTGATAGCTTTGAAAGAAAAGTATCTGGGCTTTCTGTTTTGCTGTCCCTTTGTCCTATTGTTAAAGAGGTCTCCTTCCACCTCTGTGACACAGCAGTATGAGGGAGGTGAGGTACAGTGGTGTCAGTGTGAGGCAGGGGGCCTTGAACTCCAGCTTTCTAATCCTGTTTCTGAGAGAAATCAAACCAAATTAAACACATCTCCAGGCTAGATAGTGCATAACGTCACTGCTTTGGCTTAGAAGTAGTGCTGAGGTGTGCAGCCCAGCAGGAGCTCCTGGAGGCAATGTGCTGTCATTCAAACCATCACAGATGCTGTTTAACTCCAGTGAGCAGCCTGATGGGGGGCTCTGAGGATGGTATGTGTCCCCTGTGTCTCTGGCAGCAATGCTGCAGCTGCTTTCTCAGCACCTTTGGAGAGGGAGCAGCATGTGTTTGCCACAAAACATTGCATTAAGCACAGTCCTCCCCGTATTTTTTCTGTTCCTTTTGCCATTTCTCATCCCCTGCCTTTGTTTCCCACTGACCCAGCCCAGGCACAGGCTTACAACAGTGCTTACATTGCCCTGGAATTTCGGCTTCTGGCTCAGAGTTTCTGCCATGGTTGAAAAGCACAAAGTGTATCTGAGGATTTGGACTGAAAAGGAGGAATCAAGCTAGTCTTGCACTCGCTTCATCTGTGGTTGTTTGAGTGCCTGGCTGGCACCCTTGGGTGTATGAGAGTGGTCTGCAGGCAAACAGCCTTAACTACCTTTCAGCAGATGCCAACGGCAGTAGGGGCAGCTGGATATTGCCAGGGCATGAGGAGACCTTGGATACTGCCCAACAAGAACTTCTCTCCCACTTGTATGCCACTGGAGGATCCCCGTCAGCTTGGGTCATTCCGCATAACCGCTGCAGCGCAGCCAGAGTCTGAAACAATGTGTTAGCTCTCCTTTTCATGGTTATAATACATTAGACTGAACAGCTCTAGGACACAACTCCAAGATGCAAGAACATTATGCTTAGGTGCTATGTTTAATTCATGTATGTGCTTGCAAGTGTGACAGGCAGGTTTCATTGTCAAAAGGACAATGATTGTTGTGCTCTGAGTTCTAATTTGTGAGTAGTAACCTGAAATGCTCGTATATGTTGCATATCTTCCTGCAAATTTCAAAGGCTACGGGTGCCTACTGCTACTTACAAAGGTTTAATTGGCCACTACTTAAATGGAAAGCAGAGTATGTAAACAGATATTTGCAAGAGTAGGTTCAGCTCTGTACTTATTTGAGTTTAGTTGCTGTACAAGGTAAATAAATGTAATCACTTCTAAATACAGGAAGTGTGATGTGGTAGCGTGCAGGAGGGAATAGAAAATGTTTGGGAATCTGTTTCCCAGAGCAGCTTAGAGAGGAATGGGCACATGTCCTAATTTGAGGCACTGCTCTAAACGAACAACAACAAAAAATCTAACCCCACTCCAAACTATTAAATATGGGATAAAACTTAACTACCTGCATTTTCATATTTCTGATGGTGGCTGGAAGAAAAATTAGAAGGGTCAAAGAACATAGTTTGCATTTTGATACCTTTATTTTCTTTGTATTTGAATGCAAGTTGCAGCAGGATTAATTGCTGAGCACTGCTAGTAGTGAGAAGAATTATCAGAATTTGGCCTATTGAAAATATTTCTAATCTAAGTGGAGTCAGAAGGTCTTCATGATATTTCAAGAACAAATTTGCAAAACCTGAGAGACCTGATTCATTCACAAGACAGAGATGAGCCTCTCGCACTGAGTATTTGATTGCCATTCTGAAAATTGCCTGTTAATCACGAATGTTGATACAGTATCAGTGGGTGGGAAAGGGTCCGTACTCCTTTTTCTTTACTTCTGTACTTTCTGCATACAGTTATTTAGATGAATCTGTCCTAGAAAGTGGTTGTGTTTCCTTGGCTCTTACTTTCCTTGAGAGCTTGCACTGGCTTGGTATATATTTTCTTTACATTTAGAGTCTGAAGTGTAAGTGGAAATTGACTTAAAAACAACGTGACAGAGCAGAGGTTAACCAAAGTGATTTAAAACAAAAAATGAGTACAACTTAAAAATCTACAGCCCCAGGCCATTTTGTCTCAGCAGCTATTTCGTTATTCCAAGGTTTGTCCTCAGGGGCTTTCCCTATCAGCTGCTGTGGCTGAAGCTGGATGTTGAACACTGACAACACTCTGAGAATTTCCTGGTACAGGCGAGTGTAAAACAGCTTCCCTTTCACCTGCTGGATATAGCAGCCACCCCGAATGGAAAGAAATTAGGAGCTTGCTTTCTGCTGCTGTATTTATATCCAGAGATACAAAATGTTCTTTTTTTTTTTTTTTTTTTTTTTTAATGCTCAGAGAGTTCTGTTTATAACTCAGATGTCTCTAATGAATCAGTCTGATGCTTCTGTGGTCAGAACTAATTTAGTATCATTTATACTGGGGTAGGAGAGAAATCTGTGCTTGATTCAGGGGGACGTGAGGCACTGTTTCTGTGCTTACTAAAATGATACCCATTATGTGAAGGGAATATTTGTCCCTTTCCTCTGCCTTGTTATCATAAAGACTTTAAGTCGTTCACTTAACAGCCTCAAGCTCCTTCCATTCCTACTGCAGATCTAAGAAACATTGGTTTTCCAAGAAGACTCTGTGAAAAGAAACACACATTTCATCATGCATCTCTCACTCTATTTTCAAAGCAGATTTTCAGAGAGAATTTGGTATTTCAAACTCTGCTTTGTTAAAAAGACTTGCTAATAAGGCAAGGGTATATTCTGCCTGACTGAAAAGCAAGGCTCTTCATTTTTAATAATGGACAAACTGCAGCATAAGTCCATGAAGATAAATGTAACCATTAGAATAACAGTATGGAGGCTTTAGAAGCAAACAGCATCTTAAAAATTCAAACTTAGTCAAATTGTTTGGCTATTCTATACCCAACTGAAGGCTCCCACTCTAGGGAGACAATTTACTATGTCTTCTAATAATTTACTATGTCTTCTGTGGCACTACCCAAACATTTAGAATGAGGCCAGTACTCAAGGAGCTTGCCGAATCAGGGTAAGAATAGAAAGTGGGTTGCCACGTGTTGCATTAAGTGTCTGCAGAGTCTGTGGCACCACTGAGAATGTTTCCTAATAAGATTGAAGCCCCTTCTCCCCCTCATTCATCCATTTAATACAGAGGAAATGTTATTATGCTGCAGTCTAATTTTCCAATACACTTCACAAAGCATTTATGTGATGTGCTTCTTACCATTTTGACCTTTCTGAGCACAATGGGTACCACAGTTACTTCCCTTTAAACAAAGTCTCGCTAGCATTAAATGCAGAGAAGACAAATTTGTATCCTTTCTCAAGAAATAAACATGGGAGCCCATGAAATACATTAATACGCTCTCAATTAGCACTCTCATTAAGAAGCATTTTAAGCAAACTAACGAACTTTTTGCTTCCTGCGAAAGATAAAATTTACAATAGAAAATGAGTAAGTAGAGATTGTGAATGTCACTGAATTATAGAGCTGTGTGAATGGCTCTAATAAAAACCACTTTCCCCCTGCTCAGAAATGATGGATTTTATTCTGCTGAACTTGAATAATAGTGTTCGCTGTAATGCACTCCTTAGCCCTCTAAGTGGCTAGTAAAAATTAATCTTCAACAGCAATGAGCAGTACTGGGGTAATTCTGCTCTAAGGTTGAATTACTCAGACTTTAAGTCCTTGTAAAAGGGAAAAGAATATGCTACATCCTGTTTACCAGGTATTTCAGGAGGAATCAGCATGAAAGCATGGAAGTTCAGTCATCAAAAAATATGAAGACATGCTGTGAAAAACCAGCGGGACTTTTAATTCATAACGTTAATTTACAAAAGGATTTTAAAATTATTACCCTTTTGTTTTATTTTAATAATAAAATAACACTGAATATGAAGCAATCACTCTCAGGCATTTCCCTACTACAGCTGGTAATATAGTCTAATATTTGGGGGGCTTTCACATGTTCTCCTAAAGAAGTTCAGGGTGACCTTAGTCTCTTGGACCTGTATTACAATGGCAGTTTAGAAGTGCTTGTCTTCTCAGTACATGGAACTTAAAACATCTCTGTTCCTGTTCTGAGCACCTCTTGTTGAGGTTAGGTGGTATAAATCTGACTTCACGCACAGAGGAGAGGACAAACCATAATTTTGTGTGGCATCTTCCCATGGCACACTAAAATAATGGTGACTAGACACTATACAGTAAATACCAAGGGAAACTGAGACCAATTCATCCTGGAGTTAATGAGATAATGAAATTATTTGCATGAGTTTTTTACTGTTAAGATCAGGGATTACACAGTGTTCACATGTCAAAAAGGAAAAGGGACCAGCTATGTGAGGTTTTTTTTTAATTTAAAACCCTGTCTTCAGAGCTGGATGACCAGGTTCATTACCTGGTTGCACTACGGCTGTTTGCACAGAGATTTCCTGCCTCACACTATACCGCTGAATCTGAATGAGCAAATCTTAGCTGATTGGTATGGGAAGGCAGAAAGGGCGGGAGGGAGGGAAGGGAGGAAAAAAGCTGCAATGGAATTATGTAACTGATAACGTGTTTTTTTAACATCTGCTCGTATACAAGGGTGCAGGACATAAGTAGCCATTAGTTGAATAAGTCCTTCTGTGAATGTGTATGTGAGAGAGAAAGAATTAATCTAGGAATTGTCATTACTGGTTTGGGCTGGTTTATTTTTTTATCTCCATTCTGTTTAAATATCCTTTACGATGTCAAGCTGGAAGAAAGGTGAGACATTGCATCTTATTGATGCAATGACTTTTAAGAACAAAGAAAATGGATCAAATTTAAAAGCACATAGAATGATACCAATGCTGCCAAAATATCCTGCCCCAGTTGCTATATTGTGACCTCTGGGTATTTAGCTGTGCTCTGTATCTTATGTATAAAGATAAATACCAATCAGTCTGATGTCTCATTAGTAGTGTCTGACTCCGAATTTCCAGTTATTCTATTTCCAACAATAATTTTTTCAGTTCTGTAAAACCTTTCTCCATCTCACTTCTTTTGGAAAAACTAGGGGGAGGGGGGAGAAAGTCTGTACGAGTTTTTTCAATTTTGCACATAAAGCCTGTCTCTCCTGCGATCACTGATACGGTTATTGTGAAATGTTCTGTAGTTATAATGGACTTGTTCCAGAAGTTTCACTGAGCTGGTCCAATCCCTAATCCCTGCTCTAAATTGTTTCTTTTGGTACCACATCACAAAATTAATCTTTCCATTTGCTTTGCACGGAATCATTTAACAGTGTGTGAATCCGTATAAAGAGCCATGAGGCAAAGCTTTTGATAAAAGTTAGCTGGAACTAAACCAGTCTGCATATCTTATTTGGGAAGAAGAAAATAAAAGTTTCAGGAATGACAGGTTTGGCTGCAACTTTTAGTTGTTCTCCTTCCCTGCTGCCAGAATACACAGTCCATTTAATAGTTTCCTTTGGTTTTAATATATCTTCTGTGTAATTGGGTGGCTCTGAGAGATGAGCAAACACTGGTCATTCTGGGCACTTGCTTATTCCAGCGATTTGAAACAACACTATGGTAGCAATGGCCCTCATGGAGAAAAGCAATGCCAGCAGCATGATATCTACTGAGGATCTAATGGTAGGTTTAAATGACATGTTGTGTCAGTGTTCATAAAGTACTCTGGATACAGGACTGGTCTTTTAGCTTGTACTGTAAGTAAAGATCAACTCTTTGAGTCAACTCCCACTGTAAGGGTAATAGTGATAAAACCTGTTACATTCACATAGCCACTCAATGGACTACGTGAAATGTGTAGTGATAGTCTTTGTTGAATTCTTGCTCTATGGGAGCCTGTCTTAGAACCACTGCTGCGGTCAGCCAGAGGGTCTTGAAAGCCCTGTTGGTATTGTCTGTAGGAGAATCTGGGGGGTTGCTGAAAGTGCAGCTCCTGGTCTGGAAAAGTCAATCTAAAGAAGGTGGGCTAGTCTGCAGTTTGAATAAGATGCAGTTAAAAGTGTTAAATGCCGGAAACGTTCTGACCAGATTGTCCCAGCAGTTGCTTTATATTAAGTAGTTTGTATTAGCAAGCTTGGCATTAAATAAAGAAAAAAAAGAGAAAATAAATCGTAGTTAAGCTTAATACTTGAAGTGGGAATTATCTTGTCAAACAACTTTCAGGGTGTGATTCACTCCAGAGCAGAACACCTAAGTCACCTATTTTGCTGGGGTTTTGTTTTGTTTTGTTTTGTTTGTTTGTTTGTTTTTAATGTCAGTGAGGTGTTTAAACTCCTACCCCTGTCAATACAGGATGTAGACCACTAGCAGAACTTCACAGCTTCTCCGAAGACAAAAACTCTCCACACTCTCATGCTTAGGTCTGACCCTGAACTTTCTTTTCCTCCCTAGGAATTTTAGATGGAAAACATTGTTGGTTTTAGATCCAGAGCTTTTGAAATGTTGAATTCTGTTTACCTCTGGCAAAGTGCAAGTGTAAGATTATTGCAATCAAGATTTTTTGTTTTTCCTCAACTAGCTCAGTTCAGGAAGATTTTATTTAACTCCCTGTGGAAGCAATGACAATGTAATGTGCAGAATTAAATATTTATTGAAAATATTTTATAATTATGTTGGTTTTTGGCAATATTGAGTGTTTCTGTGACAAAACCTAAGAAAATAGTATTTTGTAATTTGCAGAATCCTAACCACAGTTTCAACACTTCCCTGCATGCAATTGAACCATGCTGAGGGAAATCATATAGACATGGAGTGAATTCATGCTTAAGCTAACACTCTTGGTTACCTGCAGCCAGTTATCTTCATGGTTGGGTTATTTCAAGTTTGGGCCCCAGCACATAAGTTTACAAGACTCTCACTGCACTGAAGGGAGCTAGAAAGTAATCATAAGATGCAATTGTCCTCCTATGAGAGAATAACTCAGGATGAATTTTATTATCATTGTGGTCAGAGGAGAGCACCTTGTTCTAACACCAAAAAAATAGTTAAACATCTGCATTATGTAAAGCAACAGAGTTAATCTCATTGGCTGTGTCTATTCTTTTCTCCGGCAGCAGTCCCAGGAACATGGGAATGCAGGGTGAATCTGACCTTTCCTTCTGTTTTTCCCTTTCTCTTCCATTCTGTCTTTATTAACGTGCAGATGCTCACAGATTGATTTTTGTTTGTTTGTTTTCCAATGAACCTCACAATATACTCACCTAATTTGGTACTAACAGCATATGAGGTAAGCAGAAATCCTGAGAGAACCTGGACCAGCTGTCCTTCTGGGGCTGCTCTTACTAGTTCAGTTTCTGGAAGAAAAGGAAATCTCGTCTTAAGAGCGTGTTTTGGAGGAGATGGGGTGGAGAGTGTTTATGAAAACGTATCTGAGTTATTTTTAATTAATTGATTTTATAATATTGTTGAGTTATATCTCTACATGGGTCTATATGTATTTTAAAATTCTGAAATTCTCTTATTAAGTTCTAGAAGCTGGGACCCCCAGATCTTATGATGAAACCAAATATTATGAGAATAACTAGAATTTGAAGCAATACTGCAACTCTGAGATTGGTAAGATTTGAAGTAAGTTTGAAAAGGACTTTATGTGAATATCTTGATTCATGTCAAAACTTGTTGGATCTAATTTAGTATTAAGCATCTTTCATTAGTAGAAATCTTATGTCAGTGGGGGAAATTTCATCCCTATAGATGCTCTGTGTGGAAAAGAAGGTATCAATTCTTAGATCCTTTTTAAGTCTATCCCTTATGGATGCTAAAGCACCTGTGAGAGATTGTCTGCAAAGTGCTGTATTATATTATTTTCTATTTAGAGATGAATTTACGTAGTTAAAGCCTTGTCTGTTGAGCTGAAAATGAACTCCTTGGGGCATACATCTGATGCCAGCAGGAATGACTAATTTAGAACTTGAAGCCTGTACTTCCTCCCCAGAGGATGAGGAAGAAAAATAAAAATGTTTTAAAAAATTATCCTTCACATTTGCGTCTAGAGGAAAATACAGCAGCTCCAATTTATTTGATTTGTTCATTAATTGCTCATCTAATGCTTGGAGAAAAACACAATAGGGACAAAGTGTAACCATGTAACTCACCAGGTGGTATTGTAAAAAATTTTGAGCTAGCAGGAGAGTGGATATAACACACAAAAGATATTGCATATTAATTCGAAAATAAACAAGAAATAGAAGTCTGTAATCTTTACCAATATTACGCCAAGAAGAAACATGAAAAAGAATTTTATTAATGCATCCCCTATGTCATAAAATGAATTTGAGCCATCAGCAATTTATAGCTAACAAATTTCAGACAATTTTTTGTATAGTCTTGCTGCTCAGACCCAAGTATGAGTTCAAAGTTGTGGCGATGGTATCCAGACATGCAGGGTGGAGTTACTAGTTGGAAATCATCATACAATCTACCTTATTTAAAACAATACTTCCAAAGTTCCCTTCCAGAAACCCTAGATCTAAGTTTTCAAGCCCTGCTCTCTGTTTCTTGCCTTGTTTCTGCAATAACATTTCCATTTAGTCTCCTTCTGCATGTGTGAACGTAACAGCCTGATTAGGGATCATAGCTAGCTCGTTCACAGACCCTTTACATAAAGGCTATGTCACTTAAGTTTGTGTAGTTGTTACCTAAATGAAAAAAAAAAAAAGAAGAGAAAAAGAAACCTTTTCTACTTACTTTTTTTTTTTTTTTTGGTCATTGAAGAAAAGATCTCTGATTGCTTATGTTGTCATAATCCATTGGCATCCCTGGCTCCACTGGCATTGATTTACATTTACTTGGATCCACCTACTTCTGTAATACTAAACAGGGATATCTTCAACTCTAAACAACATTGAAAATAGTAAGAATGGCACATATAAAAATTCTCATTCAGAAAACCTCTACACACTGGTAGATTTGTCAAAGTTCTGACTCCATGCACTTGTCATATGCAACAAGGTGACTTTGTCTCATCTTTCTAGGCATTGGGCATGGCATCTGGGCTTATACCTGACCAACTAGCAGCAGGTCTCTGTATTTTTATATCTTTAAAGTTTTTTGCCTTACTCAGTTCAGATCCCAGTCTGCACTGTCTTAGACATGGAAAAAAGTAGAAAATCTTGTTTTATAATTAAAGGTTGTTTGCTAGTGGCTTCAGGCTCCAGGGACTGACTGAAAATAAAGAAAAGCTAGCATCCTCATGCATATGGAGCTGTATACCAATAGAGAGGAAAAATGAGTTTCAGTACTAGAAATATGTTGTACTTGCTTTGTATGCTGGTGAAATAACCCAAATATATCAGGGCTTCAAGCTGTCTGTCTACAAGGGTCAGGAAGATTTTATTATTTCCTTGTGATGAATAACTTCTCTCTCACTCTCTTTCTCAGGAACACCAGAAACTGAACATTTCTACAGACAGATGTTGGTCATCGCTATATCAACCAAGAAGGAGAGTATTTCCAGCATATTTCAGGCCCTGGTTGCTAAATTTGTGGTTTAAATATTTTGATCACCAGCTTCACATCAAGTATTCTGCCAAAGCTGAAGAAAATTTATCCTTGTTTCGGGCAGAACTTAGGAGGTTTTTCCTCCTCTAGGATGGAATGTGGTCTACACCCTAGAATCATCTGGATATTGCCATCTATCTATTGACATCTATATGTCATCTATCACTTTCTCTGTTACAGGAAGGGCCTATGATATTAGAGACGCTTAGAATGTTTGTTCTTTCTTCCTCTGGCATACTCGAGATTCAAGGCTTGTGATCCCTTGTGCTCAAAGTCCCTAGCTGTGGTGTTACGGGGTGTTTTGTGTGTTACGTTATGAACACAGACTGAAGCTGTGATGTTTGCCATCCCATGTTTCTTTCTTCTGAAAAGGCAGAAGAGTTGATAGGTTAGATTGAGGGTGAGTTGTCTGACTAAATGACTGTACCTACAGTGCAGATATCTAAAAGAGAAACCCTGGACCTCTTTTATAGTCAGGAAATCTATATAGTGAGGAAAAACTGTAGTGAGGAAAACAAGCAACTCGTAGTTGCTCACTCTGTGGAGCAACTCGTCTCCTTCTACACTAGACACCTGAAACTGCTCAAATGAATTATCCTCTATGAGTGTCTCATAACTGTAAAGGAAGCACAGAATGGCTAGCTGAGATGTAGATGTAAAGGGTGGGGTTCTGTTGCTCAAATGTAGGCTTCTAGTACCACTGACAGTTTTTATTACCCAAAACATCAACATAGGTTACAAATTTGTGGCACATGGCAGACCCAGGTCTTTTTGCTGGAAGCTGAAGTACAAACGGGATACTTTTTGGAACATAAAGCAACAAAAAATGGCCATTTTTAGATGATGAAATTGTACACTTACTGTGCTCCTTTTGAATTTTGCTTTTACTCTCTCCTTTCTTTTATGCTGCAGCTGCCTGGCCAAAAAAAAAAAACCCAAAAAAACCCAAAACTTTTGCGTCCCTTCTTCTGGAGTGTCAGTGCTACTATTTTCTAGGAAAGAACTCCTATTACTACCTGGAATCCAACTTTCTGTTTCATTTATGTTATTGTTTTGTTAGAAACCACGGAAGTGTTTGATATTGGTCATGTAAGAACTAGGCCTTCTCCCCCCAGAAGGGTGGCAGGATTCACACCCAACTGAAGTGCATCTATGCCAATGCACGCAGCATGAGCAACAAAAAGGAGGAGCTGGAAGACATTGTGCAGCTGCAAAATTATGACATAGCTGCCATCACAGAAACGTGATGATTCACAGAACTAGGGTGCTGCAACAGATGACTATAAACTCTTCAGAAGGGATGGGACAGGAAGGAGTGGTGAGGGAGTGACCCTGTATGTTAGGGAGTGTTTTGACTGTCTTGAGTGTAATGATAGTGAAAATAGGGTTGAGAATTTATGGGTAAGAATCAGGGGAAATGCCAATGAGGCAGATATCATAGTGGGAGTCAAACCAGGATGAAGAGGCAGATAAAATATTCTATAAGTACCTGGGAGAAGTTTTACAAACACTTGCCCTCGTTCTCATTGCAGATTTCAACTTAGCAGGTGTCTGCAGGAAATACAATACAGCAGGAGAGGAATCTAGGAGGTTTCTGAAGTGTGTGGAAGTCAACTTCCTGACACAGCTGGTGAGTGAGCCATCTAGGGTAGGCTTCCTGATGGACCTGCTGTTTGGAACAGAGAAAGACTTGTGGGTGACGTGAAGGTTGGAAGTTGTCTTGGACATAGCAATCATGAGATGGTAGAATTTTCAATTCTTCAGGAAGAAAGGAGGGGGAATTAGCAGAACTGCCATCTTGAACTTCCAGAAGGCAGACTTCGACCTGTTTAGGAGACTGGTTGCCTGAGTCCTTTGGGAGGCAGTCCTGAAGGACAAAGGAGTGCAGGGAGGCTGGACATTCTTCAAGAAGGAAATTTTTAAGACACAGGAGCAGGCTGTCCCCACGTGCTGAAAGATGAGCTAACAGGGAATAAGACCGGCCTGGCTGAACAGAGACCTTTGGCTGGAACTTAGGAGAAAAAAGAGAGTTTATGACCTTTGGAAGAAGGAGCAGGCAACTCAGAAGGACTACAAGGATTTTGTGAGGCTGTGCAGGGAGAAATTAGAAGGGCCAAAGCCCAGCTAGAACATAATCTGGCCACTGTCATAGAAGACAATAAAAACTGTTTCTATAAATACACTAGTGCCGTGGTTTAGGCCCACCCAGCTGCAATAAAGCACCACGCAGCTGCTCACTCACTCCTACCCGCCGCCTCGGAAGGATGGGAGGAGAAAATATAACAAAAGACTCCTAGGATGAGACAAAAGACTTGGAGGGCTCACTCACCAATTATGTAGTTGAAGTGTAAGGAAACACCTATGCTAACCTAAGTACTTTATCCGATACCCACACAGGGTTTAGCCAGTGTTATCCAGCCCATTCGTTTAAATAAAGTTGTGTTATATTGTTCCTCTGAGTCATTGTCGTGACTCTGCCGACTTTGTGGTTCTGCCGAGCAGAGATTGGCTGCTTAGTTGGTACACCTTTCAGGGGATCACAAAGATTCACCTCCCTCGTCATCCACCATGTGGGGCAAGACAGGAATATATACGCCTAAAGGGCAATTAACTTTACCATAAATAGGTGTATAAGATAAATCAGAATAGTCACCTTCTAGAAACTATTTCTATTAGCTAAGAAGGGAGCTTAAAGGCACTACTAGAACTTTAATACATGACTGTTAGAAGCCTGAGATTGGTTGGGATGAATCCCACTCTAAAATACATTGGTTGAGTTATCCTTAGGGGTATTTTTTTTTTTTCCATTGTCTCTACAAAGGGTTTAGACAATTAGCTTTACACAGATACTTAGGTTTTGGATGACTAAATTTAGATGAACTGAATCAAATTCAAAATGAAGCTTATATTTTAAATGCATGATGATCCTTACTACATGTAGAAAAAGAAATGAGAGAAGGTCCTAAATTAAGTATGTTCCATAGTGTTCCATACTGTCCAATTGGAATTCATTTCATTATATGTTTCTGTAATAAAATATAGATCCCAATACATGATAATACAATCAAAGTACATGTTGTCTGAAGTGGGAAGTTTCCTCAGCCCTGTATCCCGTACAAGGTATTGTTAAAAAAAAATTCTCAGTGGAAAATACTGAAATAATACATCCATTGTAGCAGGGTTTACATGCCTGTGACATCATTAATAGTAGGTGCTTGGCACCAGGACAAAGGAGATCAGCATGATTTATGTCTGACAGGAACTGTGTAACATATATTAAGTCGAGTACCTCAGCAAAAGAAGTATGAACGTTATTTTTTTTTCCATTAAAAAGGAATTAAATCCTCATTCATGAATTATAGCTTTTCATGATGCATCTAATGTATCTTAACTGGTGCTCAGTGAGCAACCTGAAAAGATTTCTAACAGCTTTCGATCAGGTCGTTAGAGCCTCCGTTTTTAAATGACAACCCGGTGCTGTGTCTGCTGTCTTCCCAGCTTCCACCAGGGTTTCAAGACAGTGACGCTGGCATTCTGTTTTTCTTTCTTTTATTCCTTCTTTTTCCCCCCCCTTCTTTTCCTCCTGTTGGAGATTGGAGGAGGGGAATCTGCCACAATAAACTAGAAAAATCCATTCTGTCAAATTGCATGCCCTGCTGCTTCATCACCATTATTATACTGAGGTTTTACATTAAAGTACCCTGGATTTTAAATTGAAAGTCAAATATAATTTGCCACTAGAAGCATGAAGTGAGTGACTAGAAAAGCTGATAACTAAGCGCAGCATGACAAATTGGTATCTATCTAATAATGAGCCTTACAAGGTCATGGATCGCTACAAACCTCTCAGTTTTATGTAAGTAGAACTGGACTACATTGTATCAATTGTTGTTTCGGGGAAAAGGGCAATATATTTTAGATTGGCCCATACATTTTCAGAGCTAAAGCTAGACAGGTACAATAAGTCCCTTTTTGATAGAAAAAACCAGGGAAAGCTACAGAAAAATGGAGGGGGAGAAATTCTGTAGCTCCACACACCTGCTTTCAGGATAAATTGTGGACAAACAAACGGTTCCAGTGTGTAGGTTTGAACTCTAGAGAGAAAGAAACCCACAGAATTATATATATAATTTTTAATGTCTCTAAGCAAGTTGTCATTTAATAGGATTTTTACAGTAAATTATGAAATCGATTTTGTGTCTACAACTGCATCAACAAAAAGAGGAGAGGAACAGTCATGTTCCTGCACCGTAAGTAATGTTATTAATAGAAAACTATTACAACATTTGAAACATTCAAATCACTTCTTAACAAATATGAATCAATAGGGTCCCAGCGGAATTGATAGAGGTATGACTATTTATACCATGAGGTAGATGGCCTGATAACATCATCCCTTAATGACATATCCACAGAATTTGTGCAGCTGGCAAATGTTGTCATTTGAGACTTATACTCAGCTGAGATCATTTACTAGGAATTGCTCTTCTGGGACACAAAGACCTTTATCAGTTTGTCTTACGACATTATTTTTACGTGCCTTTATGAGGCACTGTGTAGGATTCATGTACCATAACTTTGGCTTCTAAAATATAGTTCATTGTTCTAAGTTCCTTTGCATCGCTGTAGTGAAATAGATGGATATAATATTTTGGAGATGTTGTACTCTAGACAGAGATTATTTTATTGCAAAATATCCCTCTGGGAAAGATCAGATTGTCTGCTAGAAGCTAGAAGGGTTTCTGGCAACAAGGGGAGCCTAGAGTGGAAATTTGGGCTTCATCACCTATCCTTTAGATGTCTGAAGCTGGATAAGACAGTTCCCAGGATATCTGTCTCTCTTCTCATCTGTCTCACCTAAGAGGAGAATTGAAAAACAGCAAGAACTGGAAATTCTTTGTAGAAAGGAATATCTATCTGTGAAGGGCAATGACTGGAAGGTGCTTGGTGCGGGCAGAAGTGTGACACTGGGGAGAAATATATTTTAGGAAACTGCGGAACCGACAGGTAGTGGACGGCCCTGTCAAGTGGCTGCTGCTCTGATCCAAAGTGGAGAATGAAATTCAGCAGAACTAACTCAAGCTGCCTCGTACCTCCTTCAGCCAGAGCAGTGGCCATACTACTTTTTTACACAGGAATTTCAATTTTACTAGGAGATTAGTTATTATTTGCTGTTCCTCTGTTGTCTTTGAAATAAAACAGTAGTAGTATTGCCAAAGCAACAGACGGTGAAGAAGTTTCCCTGTAAAGATGCTGTCTACTGAAAACCAAAATGCAGTAGTTGTGATAGTGTTAACCATTCTATCTATGGAGTCTGGCTTTATAAAGTTATCTTGTTTAATCTATTTCCATGTTGGAGGTCCCTTGTTTAATCTCTGCTATGTCAAGTAAGAGGCAAGCAACTGCAACAGCAGTGGCCATGAACAACCTGCAGCATATGCAATGGTTATGATTTTATTACCTGTGCAATGAACAATTTCAAAATGGTAGGTAGGAGTCTGTTAGCTGGAAATGGCTGATGGTTTTCTGCAATTCTTAAAAGGGACACATTATGGTTTCCCTGTTTTGCTGGTTTTCTTTAACGCACAATAAAAAACACAGTGTGATATGTAATGCATGGGAAAAGTAACCAAACCTTTGGCACAATTATTTGACCTAAAATTCGCTGAAATAAATAGAAAAGACTGTTGCTGATTAGTGCCAAAACAGATCTCTGACCTAGTACTGGGCCCCAAGAATAACGTACTGCTCAATGACTTTTCTCATTTTGGCAAGTAGTCAAATCAGAGTCAGGGTGTGGAAGAACCGTCCCTTACAAGCACAGCATGATCCCCAGAGGATAAGAGATCCGTGAGTAATAAGCAGCATGATTTATAAGTATAAATCTTATCAGACAAATTTGATTGCTTCTTCTGGTAGCATTACCAAATAAGAAAATGAAAGGAAAATGGCAGATCTAATATAGCTTGACTTCAGTAAAACATTTGATATAGCATCCATGAAATCTCATACAATGAATTCAAATTGACAAATACGCAGACTGTTGCGTGGATTGAAGATTAGCTCAAAGGCCATAAACAAAGAATATTGATGGATCAAGTTGAAGGGAGATATATAGTCATCCGCTGCAACACTGGTACTAAACCAAGACTTGTTTAACATCTTCATTCCTAATAGGGACAGGAGAACGAGTCAGCTCATGAACAAAATTTACCCATGACATAAACGGGGAGGAGCTTTGAATGCCCTTATGGGGAAAAAATAATGCAATACAATGCATCAGAGATTGATGTGATGAAGTAATAAATAAATGATAAAAGTGCAAGGCACCACTGCTGGTATAATTTGAAGCAAATATTGAATGATCATTTAACAATACGGAAAAGATGAAGGAATAAAATTTAATTGTGGCAGATAATGGGCACAACTTGAAAAGCAAGTGAAGTTATAGGTGCATATGTATTATTGCCTCATGGAATAAGGTGGTATAGTAATATCTCAGGATAGTAGTTCAATTTTGAGCACAGAGACAGACGTAGTCTATACAGCTCTGGCGCTCAAAGCATAAAATTGGGTTCTTGAAGTGATTAATGAAAGGAACTACAGGAAACTGAAATGAGGGGCAAATTGTCAGATGCAGTGAAGAAAGACTAAAATGGATTGAAAACACAGAATTTGTACCTGTATTGAAATACCTTTCTGTCATGAATGTAGTAATCAATAGGAAGAAGCTTAGACTACCTGATAATAAGCTTTCTATGCATGCTTAACTAACAAATAGTAGGGTATCTGGTAGTCTCCAGACATCAAAGGAGTGCATATCTCAATGATGGAGAAGAATTTTTTGTGATGCAGAGAAGTATAAACAAGAACAATGGAAGGAAGCTGAGAAAAATGCTATTAAGGTGATTACATTTACTTGCCATTTTAGAAGTATATTGTAAAGAAGCAATATTGCATGAATAGGTATATACACTATATATATTTTTTTGCCTTTCACCTTTGTTGCAGCATACCACATTTGTAATGAATTTTGCTGCTTTAAGTGTGCTTCCTTTAGCGGGAAGAATGGTAGAGAGAAAATATTTGGGACCACACCATCTCCCATATGCAGAGTCTGTATCACCCCAGATGGCACACCAACTGCCAAGCCCTAGAAATACTGCTGAATTATTACCTTCCAAACATGAAGCAGGCTAAACCAACACAGTATACAATAGATCCTCCCACAAATGCTTCCAAAATTAAGACTAGGTGACTCTTTTTATGTACAAAGCCCAGATGGTACATACAAACCAACTGTGAACTACATTGCTGGTGTGATGTTTAAACCTTACAAAAATGTATGCTGTTATAACAAATGTCCTCTATTTATAAATGGAGGACTGAATAAATGAAAGAGATGCAAAGATTTGCAGCTTGTAGTGAAGGTGTTTGGTTAGTAGACTTTGGCTATCACTCTGTGTGGCCATTCTAGTGTTAAAAGTAGGTACAGAACAAGTTTTGCCCAAGTAGGAATGTTTAAAATGAAATTATAGAATCTAATGTCTAAACTTGTGGAAGTCTAACTTAAATTTTTGCAGCGAGAACCCAACAATGGAGTAACCACCCAATACACTTGAGATCAATGCCTCTGTTGACTAAGTAGAGGAAAAAAGTAGAAACAAGGAAATTATTTTCAGTTTAAAATTTGAAGAAAATGAGAGCTTTGTATTTGCACTAGTTTGTCAGACTCTCTACTCTTCAATATCTGTTAAATCCATTAGCTAGTTTCAAGCAAGAGGTGAGTGCCAAAAAAAAGAGGAATCAGGCAGATCCATGGTTTCACCATGAGTGGCACCAGCTGGTTCCATGGAAACAGGGGACCGGAAGGAGGAGGAAACACTACTTTTGCAGAAAGAAATTCTGCATCATGGAAGTCCTTATAGACCTCCCTCACTAAAAATCCAAGAAGGCAGTATTAATGGCATTAAAATTTTTGTGAACTAACAGGGAATTTAGCCGGATACCAGCATACCTTAGCCAGTCATGTTTTTCTTGTGCAGATTCTTTGTAGCTGTCAATGTGCAAACTAGAAATGAAGCTTTTCCCATGGCTTTCATAAGCTGTTTCTCAGCCTCTCTTTGCCTCTCTCTCTTTACACTTTTCTTTCATTTCCCTTCTCCCAGGTGTTCTTGTGGATATTCTGATGCCTATTAGTGGGTGAAGTCAGGCTGCATCCATAAAGCAATTAATTTAAAAAGTCAGTTAGGGATAAGGCAGCAATTCAAAGACAGCACGACAGTCAGGCGGCTGGATTGAGTAATTCTATTCTGGCCTTGAGAGAAAGCCATGAAGAAAAAAGGTGTTATCTGAGCTATGGTAGAATTCAGTGGAAAGTCATCATTCACCATCACGTCACTCTCTGAAATTAGATACAGAAATAGTCATGGTTTGAGCCCACCCAGCTGGCAACAAAGCACCAGCCAGCTGCTCTCTCACTTCTACCCAGCTCTGGTGGGATGGGGAGGAGAAAGTACAGCAAAAGCCTGAAGGGTCAAGACAAAGAACAGGGTAGGCTCACTCACCAATTATGGTCATGGACACAAGACAGACTCAACTTGGGAAAACAAAATCAATTTAATTTGAACAAAACCACCACCAATTCACCAATCAAATCAGAACAGAACAGTGATAAATACAAACAGATCTTCAATAAATATGCCTTCTCCCCACTCCTAGCTTCTTCCCAGGCCCAGGTCTGCTACCTCCTCCTCTGCGGCAGCTCAGGGAACGGGCAGGAAATGGGGGTTGCGGCTAGTCCTAGTCCATTCCTTGTTGTCCCTGCTGGTCTTTCTTCCTCAAGGGAAAAACTCCTCACCGTCCTTCCCCGGGCAACATGGCATCCCTCCCATGGGATACTGTCCTCCATGAACTTCAACTAGCATGGATTCCTTTTGCAGGCCGAGGTTCTTCCAGTGATGAACAGCTCCAGCATGGGCCCCCTTCAAAGTCACAGCCTCCTTCAGGATTGGTCCTGCTCCAGCATGGGGTCCTCCATTGGCTGCAGATTCTTCTCCACCATTGATCTCCATGGCCTGCAAGAGCTCAGACTGCCATCTCACCATGGAGTGAAAGGAAATGGCTTCTCCGGCATGCCTCCTCTCCTCCTTCCTCACTGACCTGGGTGTCCTCATGCCTATCTTTCTCCTGTCCCACTCCTCGTTCCAACAAAAGAATCTGAAAAGAGAGATCGTTGCTCAACAGGTTTGCCCTCTTAAATATATTCATCGCAGAGGCACTGGTTGGCTTGGCATTGGCCAGAGACAGGCCCAGCTTGGAGCTGGGGGAGCTTCTTGAAGCTTTTTACAGTGGCCATGCCAATAGCGCCCTCTTCCTCTACCAAACCCCCCAGACACAAACCTAGCACAGGAACATTTCAAAGTTAGCACAGCCTCCAGGAAAGTGAGTGGTGAATCCGTAGCATTTGCTCTTTGGTAGCAACCTGATAGTAACAAAGACATGCATATTGCTGATATTGTATCAATAAAACATGACAGGTTCAGACTTTCAAACTAGTATTTTTTTGACTCATTTAGGCATATTTTCAAAAGAAGAAAGGTGTAACAACATGTGGTCACTATGTGGGAGGCTGCTAAGGTGGATGTAGAAAAGAAGGCTAGCTTTGTCCTCTGAGTCAACATTTTTTTAATTACATATATTTAGACATGTGGCAGCATATTGTTGGCTTGTACTTCTGCAACAGGTCTAAATAGGTAGGAAAGCTACTCCATACGTGATATACATTTAGTTCACACTTTTCTGTACTTTTAAGTATATCAGCTTAAATAACTTCAGTTTCTTCGAATAAATTTAAGCCATGTGTCATAACATCTGATATTACTGGAGCACTATCTGCTTACGTAATTGATGACCATTTGGGGTTCTTTGAGCATAAAGGTCATATCTTCATGCAGTGACTTCAGTGGAGGTACACCAATTTACAACAGTTGAAGAAATGGTCTTAAAATTTTTTGTGGCAAGGATTTCTCATAATAAAAGACTTGGCAAATCTGGAAGCCATTATTTTAACGGTGCCGCAGACAGCTATTGTTAAATACGGGGCACAATTCTAGGGTAATTGTGGTATTATATCATTACTTTATAATTCAACTTTTCTCAGCTTAAATTACCGTCATTGAAACGTAGGTGTCTGCCTTGCTCGCATCTGGCCAAGTATCCTGCACAGAGAGTGCAGAATGGGAAGAGAAGCTCTGCTAGTCCAGACACTCAGAGACAGTGTTTTTTCTGTTTTTAAAGTGTCACCTAGGAATAGCATAGTGGACAATTCTGTGAGTATTCATGGTGATAGGATTCTGCAGCATTCTGCAACCTGTTGTCCTGGGCAGCAGCTGGCTTTATCTACATGTAAAACTGTTCACTGACTGTAGCTAAGGTTGAAATTGATGGATAGAGTGAGGGAAAACTTGGAAAACTGGGATCCCTAAATTAATTTCTGGTACCTATTCCAATAGGAGTTTAAAGTGGAAGCTGCAGGGAGTGATGTAGCACATATATTGAACTCTTAAGACTCATGTTTTGAACATGAGTCATGTGTCAACTGGCAGGGTGTCTCGTTGGCTTGCAGATGGCATTTTAGGACACATGACTACCCAGTTCACAGAAGCGTCATGTCTAGCACTGATGTCCAGGCATGTATTTTCCCATCTACATGCTCAGGCTACATGTCCTCTCCTGACAGGTGACATAATCAGGAGAGAGGACATTTCAGGACAGGGTCTACCGAAGGAAGTCTGGGGTGCTGAACAATGAAAAACTTCAAAGTATCCATGGTTTTAAGAGGTTTATAGGAGAGCAGAGCTCCTCTCTGGACTCTGTAATATCTGTATGTGGAGTAGAAAGGTAAAATCATGGCTGGTCATGTAATCCCTTGTGATGGGACTGGCTAGAATTGCATCTGTCTTTTTGTCACTGGTTTAGGTTTGATGCTTAAGGATTATCTGAAACAGCAACTAAAGTCATAACCACCGCAATGAAAAAAAGGCTCAGAAGGAGCAATGTATTACTTGGAAAATGTGAGATGAGAGATGTTGAGTTTTACAGGAAAGCTTTCAGGTTTGTTTATCTGAATTTATGGGCTCAAAATGGGTCAGCCTTTTTTTTCAGCTCAACTTCTGTAGCTTTATGGAAAGATTTATTTGTCTCAGCACAGATCTAAGAGAGTAAACTGAATTGTTTCTTGTTCATGCATCCTGATTAAGGGTCTTACCATCAGTTCTGTTTCTTTCTGCTGAGGCTTGAAGTATCAGTAATAAGTACTTGCTATATCATCATGGTACTGTTTGTCTGAAATTGAGCTTGGAAAATGTGCAAGAAACTGACAGGCATTCTGGCAAGTCCTGAATTGCTTTTCAATCCAGCTGTGTTCACTGCCAAAAGCAATAGTCCTTGAGGGGACTTATGATTAGCAGCAAAATATCCTGGCTTGTCTTAAACATAGGAATGAGGGCTGTAGGTCCATGACAACGTGGGATTGAGGTGCCTCACTGGGCTAAAGCGACCCTCACTGAGCAATTGGCCAGTTGTCCTGTTAGCAGAACAATTTGGGAATGGTTCTTCTTCATTCATTTGCCTATAAATGCCCAAACCTACCTGCTTATGAATGCAGATATCTGCTATTTGCCCCAGCTATCCTCTCATTCCATTTATACACATTTAGAGCTTTGGGTAAATAGTGAGACTGCCATGAAACTGAGATGGCCAAACACATTCTTTGAATAACCAGTAATGCATGCTCAATAGTCAAAGCCACACTGAAACAGAAAGTTTGCAATAGGCAAGCTGATTGGAAAATGTTTGTACAAAGCGCTTCAATGATTTAAAGAATCTTACATTTATGGGGATCATAACCAAAAAAACAGGGTCTAATTTGTTAGCTAAAATGTTTCCCAAGAATAGCTTGGCAAGATCTAGCATGAAATGACATATTGAATTCAATTCCATGCTGCATCATTCCTTTGAAAGAAAATGGTTTGCAGCTAGTAAAATATCTGTGGATAATTATGGAGGTCAGAAGCTGTGACCTTGTTGTGTTACACGCCTATTTGCAGTTGGCTTCCACTGCAGGTTGTCAGGGCTTCAAGTACCTGCTCTACTTGAAGTACAAATAAAGAAAACTCTAGATTTGACACTGTGAAAAAGCTAGCCATCTCCTTTTCCCCCTAATTTAGTCAAATTTTCTTCTTAACATATGAAAAGATCCTAGCCCATTCAATGATTCATGCACCTCCTACAGTGCTGAACTCTTAATGATACCGACTGTGTCACTTGCCACATTGTTTCACCAAACTTTTCTCATTTTCTCTATACTTGATCCTATTTGCAGAATTTGACAAAGTTCCAGTACAGAAGTACTGAATCTAAGTATAAAAATGCTTAAGTTACTTGGGGAGAATGCATTCTGGTCATTTCTCTGTTCTAGTCCTCCCAAATCTCCTCAGGGTTGGTAACTCTTTTCTTTTTTTATTGAACGTGTTTTTCTTTCCTGCTTCTCCATTTAATTTGAGCAAATTTGATAGCCATGGGCATTTTATTTTATTTTTACCATCTGTTTTCCATTTTTATTAAATAGTTATAGTTTATTGTTAATTGAAATTGCAAATTGGCCATATTATGTTTATGCTATAATAATAGCATCTGGATTTAAAACTGTGGGAAAGATTGCTTCCCAACTGTTCTTGCTATGTACGGGCCTAAAGCCTTAAAATTACACCTGTCCTATGGGGGATTTCCTGCCCTTCGGGTTGATATCTGCAATAGCTGAGGTTTTGCTTGAAAAATAAAAGCCCTCCCTTTCTGTTTGAGAAAAGAAAGGTTAAGGTTCCAGGACAGTGGCCTCAAACATTTTGCAATAATAAAAGTCTTTTGCAGTGAGATGAGATCTTTCAGGGCCTGATCCAAAAACTGTTCCTTATTTCTGAAAAAAGCCTTCTATACTGAAAACATAGGAAACATATGGTAAATTGCAAATGTCTTCAACCAGGCTTGAGAGAGGCTTTATTCTCTACCCTTTGACAGTCCATCATACTATTTCTAGAGACATTAGAGAGGTATTAGTATGTCTTGCGGGGTTATTGAACACTGTAAACTTCCCCAATGTATCACAATTACAGGAACACCTGTTCTAAGTAACATTTTGCTGAGCCACCATGAGAATTCAGTGCTCAATAGCCCTCAAAATTTCTCATTTCTTTCCTGTGGTGAGATGCTTTAGAGACTTCTCTCTGGACCATAATAGACAACTCTTAAGGTCAATGGTTCAATACCTCTTAAAGGACACCCCACCCTTCCTCCCCCCATTTCTTACTAGTCGTTCCTTCTCGACACACTTGTGATTCTTTGCTTACCACGGTATGTTTTCTCATTTCTTTCTTTTAGTTGTGCAGAGCTGAGGAAGAAAGGAAATAAGCAGCAAATTAGTGACTAGTATAGTCTAAATTAAAGTACACAGGTGTCATATGAAGGAAGAAGAATTTATAGGAGACAACAAATGTATGAAGGTAATTGTGAAAAACAGAATTACTATGAAATAGGAGCTCAGAACCTGACAAACCTGGAGCAGTCCTGTCATGTGGGCGAGAGCCCTGATTCTGTATGGGGTTGGTGGGAGACACGAGTTCCCTGCACATTCATGGCCAAAATTAAACCCTAATTCTAGATATATTCTGTGATGCTCCATGTCTTATTTGGGTCTCAAAACAAAGGGCCAAGTTTTCAGAAAGCAAGATGCTAATTGCTGAGTGTGATTGAAAATTTCACTCTCTCTTTTGTATGTTGCAAATTCAGCTACTGCACTGAAGTAGTCTGGCTCATGTCTAGAGCATTAATTTAAGGGTTGACCACATGCCTATTTTTTGGATATGGGGTAAAAAGAGAAAATTTGTAACAAATACATCAATCAAAGGCACCAGGAAAAAAGTCACTGTAAAACTGTCTATAAAGATTATATGGGATGAAGGAGATTGTCTCTGTTTTCCTGTTATCTTGCACAAGATGTCTTTTTTTTTTCCCCCCCCATCCTTTGTCTTGAGCTTGTCTTTTCATGCTAAAAGATTTGGGGATAAAATCTGAATTTTTTGGTGTACTATCACACATAAATCTTACTAGGCCTCACGATGCACTTTTGCAGTTAATATCTTATATTACTAGAGGAAAGGCATGAGAATGGATAATGGAAGAAAAATGAACCAAACATTGAAAGATGCATAAAGTGCAATAACAGGCACCCTTGATGGGCACAAGCACCTGCTTCTTCTACAGTGCATGACAAAAATCACTTATTCTGCCAGCTGAAACTCTAAACATAAAGTAAATGGGCCCTAAACCGGAGCTGGGTGAGGCAAAATTATCAGTTTATCTAACAGATGTTACCCTTTTTCTCTTCCCAGATGATCTGTAGGCAGGTCTGGATTCAAGTTAAAGTATTCAGCATTTCTAATTGTATGAGGAAGGTTTTTGGTATGTGAGACCCTTTGAACCTACCAGGGTGTGAAGGGTTGTGTAAATCACCTTGCCTTGCTCTTTTAAGGAGGAGGGAGCATATCAGGTGAGAATACTGATGTGTAAACATCTACTAAGATTATGTTCAAAAGGAAAATAGAGATTTTCTTGGACATTCCTGGCCGTAAAAGCTCAAGGGTGAAGACTATGAAGATATGTCCTTCCTAGACTGGAACAGGGATAAAGCCAAAAAGTGTGAAGCCTTGATTCATTCTCTTGATAACAATGATCCCCAAAACATAACAGTAAAGAACATAATATGAGAAGAGGATGTTTTCTCTAATTTTCTATGAAAAGCTACCAAACAGATTTATTTTATAAAGCAATTTGTACTTTATAATGTTAAGTAAAAGATTTCCCTTTGTGACCATGAGGGAAACAATAGGTATTACTAAGTTACTGTGATTTTTTTCAGTGCTTCAGTTATGCAACATGCCACTTGAGTCATCTTGAGTTACAAAACTATAGTCATTAAAGCGCAGCATGTTTAAGACTACTATCTCCTGGAATCCACTCATCCGTGCAATTTCTGTCACACTGGAGAAGGCAATCTTTGACTTGACATTAGTTTCTTGTCTTTCCATATTGTGTTTGACATACCATCTTTCCCTTTGCTTTTTACTTGCAGGATCATGACATTTTTAAAGAAACAGAAAAAATCTTGTTGGGCTGTCAGTCATTGACCAGCCTTGGAAGACTTTTCTTCTCTTCAGGGAATCATAACAGCCACCATTTCAGGCACATTGGCTATTCAAGCACTTCAGCATAAGTATTATATGAAGTTTTGTTTGACTTCTCGACGTGGAGCTATACAGGAGTGCAATGGAAGTCCTGCATGTGTAACTCCTTGCAGGGAGCAGTTGAGCTAGTGGTTAAGATCTCAGGTTTTTTAATTCTGGGCTGCTATTTCTACCTCGTACACACATTTTCTGTGATGCTATCAACTCCTGCCAATTTCTGGGAGAGATTAAAAATCCTACAATTCACACTGGAAAAAAACACTCTCACAACTCCTCTCCATGAGGAATAAAGCTGTTATCTGATGTGTATTAGCCTTTATGGGATGAATAAGGGATCCACGATGAAGTAGCTCTTATTTCCTAGACTCCGTAACCTGGGAGCAATAGTTCCCTATGTTAGAAAACGCTATGATGATAAAAGCTGAGATCTTTATAGAGCCTATGTTGCATTCCTTGTTAGTTTCCAGACCCTCTTAGGGTTCTGTAAAAATCCCAGCCAAATTCATTAGTGTTCAGGTCTGCTCAGAAACAATAGTGATGGGAAGTATTATGGTTATAATTCAACATGTCTGGGGTGGGGTAGGGAACACTTTTAATTTCCCTTTACTGCTGGTGATGGATTTTTGCGGCTTCACCTTTCTGTGCTACTGATCCCAGCAGTCCCAGGCTCCAAACAACAAACAGCTTGACTTGCAGAAACTTTCCACTCCCTCTGGGGAGGACCACAAACTTGCAGCATATTTTAAGCTGTTGTTCGATTTTCTGAGGGGAGAGAATTGTCTCTAGGCACAAATTAGTGCTACCAGTGGAAGATGAAGTTCAGCTGTTTATATACTAATATGCAGCAATTATGATAAAACAAAAGTAATTCTGAAATTCTGCTGTAACTATAGTAACCTACATTCAATGTATTCCATTAAAAGTATAAAAAAGGCTCCCCAGCAGGAGATTATTTATTATCTATTATTGATTGATGAAGGTTCCAGACTGTGAAAAGTGGTTAATATATTATTTGCAATGAAATGCATTTATTAAACCTTCCTTTTTATTGATGGCTGTTGTCTGTTTAAATAGCATCAGATAGCTATCATTAATTTTTACATCTATTTTGAATCATTTGCTTCCTTCATTAGAAGGTCTCCATTTTACAAAGGGTCTTAGAAATTCCTTTATTAACTTTCTTTTATCTGATTTCTAGTCTGGTACATTTCCATTAGTATTTGACTGAAACTTAACATAGTCTTTACAATCCCAAATGCAGATCATATACTTGGATCATTTTGGTTTTAATAATAATAAATCCTCAGGGATTTGGCTGTTTAATGAGGAACAAACAAGCTGTTGCTTTACTTGCTAGTTGTTATGGCTTCCAAGTTACTTAAGTTAAATGTTGCAAATTGCCCATGAAATAAAAACTTTGGAAATTCAGATAGCGACAATAACGTCAAAGCATAATGAGATGTGTGTGTCCTGGAATGAGAGAGAAAAAAATGGTAGCACTGAGAGGTATATTAGTAAAACTTTCCCTATGCCCAGAGAGGCTGCCCTGCTCCTTGCAGCTCTCCGCAGAGATCCGTGGGTGGAGCTGCTGGAGGTGGAAGCAGAATGGGCATGCTGCAGGACAGGCCTCCAGGCTGACTAGACCCAGGACTTGAGCTTGATCTTCTCTTATCAAAACAGTTTCCTATACAGAGATAGTTCAGCTATCTCTACAGGACTCTTCTTCACTAGTTTAGAGAAACTGAAAACGATTCACTTGGAGATTTGAAATACTAAATGTGAGCTTCGCGTCTTAGCCCACATTGCAGTCAATATAAATTTAATCCATACAGTTAATGGAGCCTAGAAAATGGTTCAGCTGACTGTCAACCTAGGTTGCAATTTAGCTGCTTGAACATGGCCAGTTAGAGCTGTCTGAGAAGCCTTCAGATATCTTGCCCTCCAGCTGCTGGTCTAGCAATGCATTTCTCTCGTGTGTATGTTCTGACATATTTGCGGAGGCTTTGAAGCTATGACAGGTACCCCAAACCATTTAAAAAGGAATTGAATAGCTGCAGAGCTGTGGCACTAACTGGAGCCCTTGATCTCTGCTCAGCATAATGGGAGCTAAAAGATATGGGTGACAGATAACATCCAGCTAAAGACACCTTCGTTTCAAACAAAATCCCACTCATGCTACATATTCCATAGCTTTGTAGGCATCACACAGGACAACAAGGGAGATATGATCTATACCTTTGCGATTTCCTGATAGAAACAATATTCTGGCTTCTTCTGTCTGCATTTAAAACAGACTTTTCCTTCTACGTCTGCAGGAACAAAATTTAGTCAGGTGCATCAGAATCAGAGCATTACACGAGTGATAACATGTCACCATATTAGCTGATACATCCTGTAGGAGAGATACCAAAGAAGATCAAAAGCAATATTGAAAAAGTGTCATGGAGAATTATTTTCTTATTTTTAGATCAAGTCTGAAATCACTGGTAGGAGTCTGCAAAAAACACATATTGATATTACTTCTCGGGTAGAAAAACTCCTAGGTCTTCAGCAATGTATCCCACAACTAATCACTGATGACAGAAAGGGGTTTTCTCTGAGCTGTGCCTACAGTAACGCAACACGGTGATTCTTATTCAGATCCACTTAGCTTTATCTGTACCATTTTGCTTTCTCATAAGGAGAGAAAAAATGGAAAATAATCATGATAGAATGTAAAAAAAAAAAAAAAAAAAAAGGTATTTTTATTTTATTTGCAGCCCAAACTGTCTATCTGCTTGTTTGGTTTTGTTGTATGAACCCACTTTAAAATGATGATACGGATTACCAGGCTGTTATCCTGAATAAAATGTGCTGTCGTTAATTCTCTTTTGCTGCAGCTATGGGCTATTATTTCCAATAGCTGTAGCTGTCACTTCCAGTACTGCAACACATCAGGAAATCTCTCAGGAAACTGAAAGAGTTTACACAATGGCCTGGCAAGAATATAATTTACAGGGCAGCAGAAGGTGCAACTGCCTACTAGTCTCAGATTTATTCCTCATTCCTATCGCAGAGCTTAAATAAGTACAAGGACATGTTCTTTTCCTGCTGTTGAGCTGTTCTTCTGCCACTCCACGGTGAGTGTGAGCACCCCTAGACAGTATATCCTCCATCTGTTAACTGCCTGCCGGTGTTAGAGCTAGAGTCAAGATTGCAGCCCTCTGCAGGGCACTGGCAGCAGGAAATGTCCATCGCCCCAGGGGATCCGGGGGTGAAAATAAAGCTGGAAAGCGCAAAGATGAAGGAGGAAATTGTATCTGCTTAGTAGCAGGTATGAAGGAGAAGGAGAAAAGAGAGAAATGAAGCAGCATCTGGTGAATGTCTCAGACTAGATATTCCATAAATTGACTGAAGTTTTTATTCATTTTCTTTTTCCTTGTGTGCTTTCATTTAAAACAAAATCTATTTGGTCTCTGGCTTTTTGTATGCACAATAATAATTTCAAATGAGACACAGATCTTTCAGAGCTATTAATTTGTTTAGACCACTGGGAAATATTTATCTACTGTATAAGAACTTGTGCTGCTCATACTCAGATAACACAAGGTGATGGAAGATTACTTCTTGTACCTGTCCTTCAAACCCTGGGAAGTGATCCTCTGAAGCTGAAAGCCAAGCTTCTTGCTGTTGAGATTCCTGGAGCCGGACAAACCGTTTGTGATTAATATATTTCCTGGGAAGTTTGGTTTTCTTTCTGTTTGAAAATAGTATTTTAAAAGGCTATGCATTTTTTTGTCTTTCTTTTCCCCCCCTCCATGTGTATTCATTATTATGGCATTTTTTGAGTATTTAGTGGTGTGTGAAGAGTTTGTTGTGAATATGTGGTAATCAAAACAGCACCTCCTAACTGGTCCATTCATCACCCTCTATGTTTTTGTTCTTTAAATCTAGATTCAGCAGTTAGAATAAGACATCCAGTGCAAAACAAAAAGAAACTCTCTGTACATAATTCACAAATAATTCCTCTAAATAGTCCTTTGTGTTTCTTATTTGCGCATTAGCTACTTGCTGAAGGTATGCAGAAAACAATTCCAAAAGGAGGAGTAATTAAGGACCAAGTTAATTTACTCTATAATACTATTTGTAGCCCAAATTTTTAAAGCTTCTTTTTTTCACCTATGCATATATATTATGTCGTCATGTAATGGTTGGATCTGTATGGATGGTTTCTAATATTCTCATGGATTTGATTGAAAGAATGGAACCTAAGATTGCCAGCCTCTTTATTTTTATAGAACTTTCATTGATTTGGAAAACGGCTCCATATGGCTCCTCAAATATAAGTAGTAGCTCCTAGTGTCTAGGCCTATATCTATGTTTACCCTTACTTTCTTCAAAACATATTGGATTTCTTTAATAGATCTCTTTGGTTCAAAAATCAAAATGTATCACTACTGGAATTAATTACTGAGTGTTAATCTAATTCTACCATCCTCATTCGTTTCCCCCTTTCCACATTACCCAGTACATTTTATTCTGTCTCTACAGCTGAAGTACAGTCAGCAGCTATGATAAGTCATTGTACTATTTCTTACTACACAAAATTTAGAAATTATGAATTATTAAGAATACTATGACATATTAAGAAAGCAAAGAAGAACTAATAGAATTAAAATCATAATGAAATTTTACAGTGAATTTCCAGAGCTTTCTAATAAACACAACACACTGGGTTTGTTCGGCTACAGAATAGATCATTAATGAGACGGTACATAGGGAAAATAATTATTAACATAGCTATTTGTTACAATATTTTACAGAAATTGCAAATTCCTTGAATCAGGGGCTGTCTTTATTCTTTTCAAATAACGTCTGGCACCTCATGATACTTACAACTCTTAAAAAATAGTGTATAAAATCAGAGAATGAAAATAATATGACCAAAACTATAGGAGAAACAGATTATTCATTTTCACTTATAAAAAGCATAAACTGGTAGAAAGCTGATTGTTTGTGCCTATCTAAACACCTACAAGGACTGCAGAGGAAGTGAGATTAATATTTTTTTAGGGTATGTCAAAATTTTAACTATTTAAAGACACATATAATACAACCTCAAATGTGTTTGGCTTTGCAGCTCAGTTTAGTTTTGAAGTTTTACACAGCATCTAAAAATAACATTGTATGAGAGCCATTTTTGAAACAGAAATAAATATTATGTTTGAAATGGTAAAGAATTTCTATTTTGCTCTTATTTGAAGGCTTTCCATCTGTCCATTTACAAGGAAAAGTAATCAAAATACCTCTGTGTTTTGCCTTTTTCCAACAGGCATTTTCTGATGAAAAAGAATTATACCAGTAGATTGCCAGAAATCTTTTCCTGCACCCTTCACCCATCTAGAGGTTTAAGGAATGAGGGAAGGAGCACAAATCCCCAGATAAACTTCTGTGTTATTCCTACTGACTTGAAAATAAGATAGTATTAGCTATTGTGTTTCTATTACTTGAAATATAAAAGTCAAAATTCATCTGTACCAGGCCATGTTTCACAAACAAACAAAATTTACCCTGGAGAAACCACACTGTCAGTGAGGAATAACACAGGCAGGAATAAAATTTCAGGAAGGAAAGTCAAGCTATGAGAGGATCCTTCTATTTTTTTTGCATTGTATGTTTTTCCAGGTACATCTTGCCACTGAAAATATTACCCCTGAAGAACTGCTATTATGTTTTTGTCATGAAAGTGAAAGAAGCATAACTCAGAGAGCCTCAGGCAACAGTGAATTACCAAGGACTTTCCTATAAGTGAGTGAAATGTAATTACACTCTTCAATAGGTGAGACAAAATATATTTTAGGTAAAGAAAGGAAGGTAAAAAAGTATATGAGACAAATTGGCTGTGCTGTATATTTATCATTAAGAAGGAAGGTAAATGAATGCATATGACCATAGGAACCCAGCTAAGCCTTTACTGTGCAGCTGGGGACAAGCCTAGTTTGACATTTAAAAAGAAGCAAAAAAAGAGAAAAAAAGAAAGTGTTTAACTTCTGCTGGTGTTGTTATATCAGTGATTTCTAAGCCACTACTAAGCAGATTGCTGGTGAGAGACAGTCTAAACTTGTAGGGATGTGGGTGAGCCCACATGCATACACAACCCTGAAGATGCACACCCAAACCTAATTTTTATATGCAGGAACCATTCTCTAAGGCTGAGGTATAAGCCAGCTATTCAGCTGAATGTGCTTCATTTAAGACACAGTACCTGACTCTTTTCTTACTCTTTCCATGTCTCTGACTGGGGTAAAACACAGAAAAATAAGTTTCCACTAGAGCATCCATTTACTTCTCGTGGTTAACTCACTGTGGTATTCCATGGTCACTTAACCACATCTGTGCTACCTTACCAAGACTCTTGGTGCTAAAACACTTTCATCCTGGAACTTAGACTGATACCTTCCTCTTGTTTAAACTACCATTGAAGTCAGTGGACCTTTCACACCTTAGTGTTTAGCCCACACAATCTCATTTCTCTGTTTCCAGAGAGAGTGTGGAAAAGTAGCTCCCTTAGACATTGACTGAGTTACTGGACCGAAGTCAGACCAATCTGAATACCCTGCAGTAGGAGAAATAATCTACAGGTTAGTAACATGCTGGCATTGCATTCTGCTATGGACGTGATTAACTTTGAGGGTTTTGTCTTTGCAAAGATAAACGCTACAGTGCAGTTAATGTAATTACAATATGGTTAAGGACAACTATGATAAGAAAGAAAAACACTTAGAGATGACTGCATTTCGAAGAGATGTCATTTTAAAGCAAAATTTAAAACAGAAAGTAGTATGTAAATATGAAGTCTTAAAATAAAAATTAAAAAAATAACTTAAAAGCGCTTAGGAAAATGAATAAAATTTAAGAACTGGGGTTTGATGAAGACATCATCTTCTCAAATGCTATTTCAATGAAGGCTTCCTACCGAATGTAATTTGAATCCTAGAATCCCAGCTGAGGGGAAGAAAATCTTTCTGACACCCAGACCGTATAATTATACAGATCATATTCTTCAAACAGATCTTTTTTTTCTCCTTGACCTCCTCCCCAAATAATGTTATGAGTAAAAGCTGTGGTGAGTGTGTGCATATACTCCTGAGGATTTTTTTCTTCAGTCATGTGTGGGAACCTTTCCTAAACAATTTGCTCAAACAAGTACTTCCAAAATCAAAATCTTTGAAGACATTACAGGTATTGCTTGTATCAGTAGGGAAAAAAATAGGTCAGTAGGTCATCTGGTCCAACCTCCCTGCTCCAGCAAGATCACCTAGAGACAGTTCCCCAGGACAACACCCAGATGGCTTTTGAATATCTCCAAGGATGGAAACTCCACAACCTCCCTGGGCAACCTGTGCCAGTGCTCGGTCACCCTCACAGTAAAAAATATGTTTCCTGATATTTAGGAGGAATCTCCTGCATTTCACTTTGTGCCTGTTGCCTCTGGCCCTGTCACTGGGCACCACTGAGAAAAGACTGGCTCTGTCTTCTTTATTTCCTCCCATCAGGTATTTGTACACATGGATAAGATCCCCCTGAGCCTTCTCATCTCCAAGCTAAACAGTCCCAGCTGTCTCAGCTTTTCCTCATAGGGGACATGCTCCAGTCTCTTAATCATCTTTGTGGCCCCTTGTTGGGCTCTCTTGGCTAATATGTCCGTGTCTCTCTTGTACTGAAGAGTCCAGAGCTGGAGACGGTACTCCAGGTGTGGCCTCACCAGTACTAAGTAGAAGGGAAGGATCACGTTCCTCAACCTGATGGCAACACTCCTCCTAACACAGCCTAGGGTATCATTCAACTTCTTTACCACAAGGGCACATTGCTGGCTTATTTTCAACCTGGGCTCTACCAGGACACCCGCATTCTATTTTGTCATACTGCTTTCCAACTGGGTGGCTCCCAGCATGTACTGGTGCCTGGGGTTGTTCCTTCCCAGGCAGAGACTAGGCATGTCTCCTCACTGAACTGCATAAGGTTTCGGTCAGCCCATTTCTTCAGCCTGTTGAGGTCCCTCTGGATGGCAGTACAATCCTCTGGTGTATTAGCCACTCCTCTCAGTTTGAATCCCTCCTGAAGGCACACTCTGCCCTATCATCCAGATCATTAATGTAGATATTGTACTGGATCTCAGTACTTACCTCTGGGATACACTGCTACTCACTGACCTCCAATCAGACTTTCTGTCACTGATCACCACACTCTGGGCCTGGCCATGCGGCCAGTTTTCAACCCACCTCACTGTCTGCTTATCCAGCCCATACTTCATCAGCTTCTCTATGAGGATCTTATGGGAGACAGTGTCAAAGGCCTGGTAGACAGTGAAGATGCTGGACTGGTGAAGTCCTGGTAGACAATATCAAGTGCTCTCTCTCCTCATCTACCAGGCTAGTCATTTCATCATAGAAGCTTATCATGTTGGGAAAACATGACTTCCCTGTGGTCAGTCTGTGCTGACTAATCCTGATGATTTTCTTGTCCTTGATGTGTCTGGAAATGGTTTCCAGGATTAGATGCTCCATCACTTTCCCAGGGATCCAGGTGAGATTGGCTGGCCTGTAGTTTCCTGGGTATTTCTTCTTGACCTTCCTGAAGATTAAGGTGACATTTGATTTCCTTCAGTCTTTGGGCACTTCTCCCAGACTCCATGATCAATCAAAGACTGTTGAGAATGGACTTGCAATGTATCAGCCAGATCCCTCAGTACTTGTAAGTGAATCCCATCAGGATCCATGGACTTGTATCTATTCAGTTTGCTTAAGTAAACTGACCTGATCCTCTTTCACCAAGTTCCCTCTCCCTTGTTCCAGCCATTCTCCCTGGTCTCCTAAAGGCTGGTCTTGTTAGAAAATACTGAAGCAAAGGCTGCCATTCAGTACCTTGTCCTTTTCCATGTTCTGCATAACCAGGTTTCCCCTTCTTGTGGAACAAAGAGCCTACACTTTCCCTAGTCTTTCTTTGCACTTAGAGAAGCCCTTCTTGTTCCCTTTGACATCCCTGGCCAGATCCAGGTCTTCTTGGACTTCAGCTTCCCTAACTTTGTCCCTGGATACTCAGACAACGTTTCTGTGATCCTCACAGGTTACTCATCCTTGCTTCCATGCTCTGTATGCTTACTTTTTGCTTTTGAAGAGTCAAAAGTCTGCTCTCCTGAAGGCCAGAGGTGTGATCTGGCTCTTCACGGTTCTTACTGCCCTCAGGATCCTGAACTCCATCATCTCATGGTCACCGCAGTCAAGGCTGCCTTTGACCTTTGCATTCTCAACGAGCCCCTCACTGTTTGAGAGCATGAGGTCCAGCAGAGCACCTCTTCTCATTGACTCCCCTGTCACTTGGAGGAGGAAGATGCTCCCCAAGGAACTTCCTGGATTGCTTATGTCCAGCTGTGTTGTCCCTCCAGCAAATACCAGGGTGACTGAGGCCCTGAGGACCAGGGCTTGTGAATGTGTTCCTTGTGAAAGGCTGTTCCTTTCTGACTGTGAAGGACCTGATCAAGTAAAACTGATTAAGTCCTCTGGGTAGTCAGCAGAACAGTTCAGTGCTCCCCATTAATGATATATATGAGTTTGGAGAAAGGGCACAGTGGCAGAAAGTTGCTGACCAGCAGTGAGACAGGAAACATTCTCTGAAAAACACTGTTCTCTATAAGGCAATTCAGTAATTTCATTTTATAAGTTTCAATGTCATTAAGACACATGCCCTACACATACTACAAATAGGTTTCACACTTTGATGAAGAAAACATTACTTTTGTGATTTAAAAGCCCCCTAAACCCCATATCGTTCATGTAATTTATTCATTCTGGCAAGTCGAATAAGAAAACAGTCTTTAAACCTCAGTGTAATAAGAGTGGAATCCAGTGTAAAAATAAATTGGAGACAGAATTTAATTATTGCTTTTCTCTGCACGATTTGCTCCCTAGCCCCTTTGCAAACTTTCTAACACTTATTTAAAATTCTTCTTTTATCCTTCATCTGTTGACATTATTTACATACAGAACTCTGATGTGTTTACCATACAATTAGAATAGATCTTCATTTTAATTAAATATCAATTCAGGATCACAGCTTCAAGCTATTTGTCAGCACTGATAGTGATCAATAGAAAGAGATGCTGAACAAAGAAGACAAATAGATTTTCTGAGTAGTCAAATATTTTTCATTTCTTCACGTACTCCATTTTTTAATAGAGGATGAAGAGATTAAATTTCTTGCATCCTTTTAGTTATTCTGCGGCACATATTTAGAAAGTTGAAATCAGAAGCTAATTGCCACATCATTATGCTTAATTGACATGCTACCTTTTTCTCTGTAACTCATCATGACAGCTTTGTTTAACTGCGATGTGGTGACTGCCTATCCCAGGAGTGAAACTTTCAGTAGCTGTGGGAGAATTCCTAAAAATAAAACTCAGTTAAGAACCTATAGCATTCACACCAGACCCCTTGGGACCATGCATTCAACGTCTTGCTTTTGCAAATTCCACATCACACAACTTTGTAATTTACAGCTTAAGTATATACCATACTCCGTTCCACTTGTTTTTGTTTTTACACTGATGTAATTTTTGAGCTTCTGCTGCTCTTTCACTCATTGGCATCTGTCCCTTCATGATATGTTTATGGTCAGATCATCCCTTAGCCTTCTTTTAACACACTGAATGAGGAAAGCTGCTTTATTCTTCTGTCTTGAGGTAGTGTCTGGTTTCTGCTCACCATCCTAGCAGTTCTCTGCATCTCTTAAATTTACCTACATTGAACATGGGTTAACAAGGTTCAATGGAGGTGAGCCCATTTAAACATATGGCTCATCAACAGTGAATGTGCTTTAGCTGACACAAGTTTACTGGACAGTTGCCTTTTCAGATTTGCATCGAGTTGGCGTGTCCTGGTTTGAGTTAGAACAGAACTAATTCTGCTCAGGAATTCTACTTCTCAGCTCAATCTCTTCTAAGTGATGGCACTTTCTGAAGTTAACAGCATATTTTTGCCGTCTGTGTCTGCTTCTAGAAGTGGTAATACTACAGTTACTATTAAGGATTGGTATGCAGAAAGGCTCTTGCTTATACTTGCTCGTATGAAGACCAAAGTCACTGCCGAATCTTGACATTGGGAGTCCAGTAAGTAAGAGGCCACACCTACAGGGAGAAGCGGATGGGACAGGTGATCCTAAACTAGCTAAAGGGTGGAAGTTTGTGGTCAGTGGTGCAGAGCCTAATTGGAGGCCTATAGCTAGCAGTGTTTCCCAAAGGTCAGTACGGGTCCACCAGTACTGGTCCAGCCTTGTTCAATGTGTGCATCAATGACCTGAAAGAAGGGACAGAGTGTACCCTCATCAAGTTCGCTGTATGCCACACTCAGTATAAAGCTGAGGGATCACAAGGGTCTAGCCCTCTTCTTCAATGGCTGCCGTCCAAGGAGGACTCTGTCTGCTCTGTCTTTGATCCTAATCTGTGCATTCCTGAATCCAGTTCCATAATCCAGGTTCTGAATCCGTTTCCTGTCTGCTGCTGAGTCCAGCCTGGGACTTCCCCAGTGCCTGCGCACAGCATCAGTGGTGATGTTGAGGTGGGGATGTGGGTTGGGTTTGATATTCTTTTTGTATATATTGTTATATATTTAATTCTGTTGTTATAATTTTCATCAAAGCAGCGTTAATTTTCTTTTCTTTTCAATGTCATTTCTTTTCTTAAGTCTCTCTCTCTTATTCCCTTTCTCTTCCCCTTTGGGAAGGAAGAGGTGTTAATAGAGAGCTTCTGTCGTTCATCTAGTAACCAGCCCAGCCCTAACCCTTGACATGGAGTCATTGTGTGGCTGCATATTGTATCCTATACCTTCTTTTAGGTAATTTATTATTATTTGGCTTTATACGATGGAAATTCTCACTGTTGGTCCCAGAATATATCACCTTCCTCTTATATGGTTAGATGTTATCCATCTCTTTGGTTGTCTTTCCCACACTCTCTCCCTTCTCCTCTCCCTCCCACCTTCTTCAGTATCCCCTTTCCCCTCCTTCCTGCTATCCCTCCCTTCCCTCCTTTCTTTTTCCCCTTTGTTAGGACTTCATTTGCCTGTCCATACCTAACATCAAAATCCATATGAAAAACAGCAGTAAAAAACTTACTGTGCAATGAAAATTTTGTCCAAAGGGAGTTCAAGTGAGGAGGACCTTAGTGTTGAACAGCTGTTTCATGGGTTTTTTGCATTGAAAGTATTGCAAATAGTGATTACAGACATTTGTATGCATGAAAGACAATTCTTTCACACTTTGTATTACATTGTTTCTCAGCAATTAAATTACATATAAGTACTAAATTTTAAGTCTCAACACTTCTTCAGTTTGGAATCTTAAATTTTGAGACATGAAATTTAATTATTGAGTTTCAATTTTAAAATGCCTTTATTTTGGAAGAGAAATGGGTGGAGGAAAAGAAGAAAGGGAAACACAGCAGAGGTACTTTTAATAGAACCCTGTTGGCCTGTCACACTGGGATAACTGTTGGAAGTAGACTATATTTTTGTAGAGAGCTCAGGAGACAAACAAAAATGAAATTCACTGATAGAAAGGTTTCTTTTCCTTGTACTAAATTCAAAATTGTATTAAATTTCTGGACTGAGACTTTTAAATACTGTTATTGCACTTAACAGGTCCAAACTCTCACAGAACATTTCTAATAAATTATTTATATTTTAACTCTGTGTCTACTGAGTGTCAATTTCTGTTTCATGTATGTCATTCTAGTAATGATACCTATATACAGGTGCTATGTACCTATATACAAATGTGTGTATAACTTGTGTGTGTATACATGCATGCATATACATGAATGTGCTCAGCACATATATTAAGGGCTTCACATAGTGAAAAATGAAATGAATGTGAAAGAGGAATTGAAAAGACAAGTGGATGAAGGGGCAGAAACGGAGTGTCAGTAACTAACCAGCCAAATTTTCATTTAGGAAAACCCTGGCTGAGGAGCTCAAGATCTTGTCCTGCCATGTCAAAGAGTATTTATTCCTTAAAAAGGTATATTTTATGTAGCATATGCACTGATGCTGTGAGTGGGACTCAGTAATATGAATACGGATCACTCTAGCTGCAAAGAGTATGATTGAAATTCTTTTATGGCTCATTAAATAGCTTCTATGAACCAGCTCTTTTATCTGTGTCAAATGGTATTCCCCTTCACATATAAATACCATATTCTTATGTGAACGTTTGCATATCCTTGTTTATCATTCACGTTTCCATGAGTATCCAAGCATGAGAACTAATAATTTCCCAGTAGTTTCTTACAGAAAGCAGATGTCAGAATTTGAAAGTCTGAAAGAATCCAGATAATCTATAAGAAATTAATTTTTAATTTGCCCTGCTTCAGAAACAATAACACTTAATCAGATCCCACTCTGATTCCTACAAAGTAATTATTTCTTAAGATGTGCTAAATGGACCTGTTAAAAATAAGGTTGAATCAAAATACATTGCTTCGTAGCAAAGACATACCTCATCATTACACTGTTTATAAAGATCAAAGACGTTCTGTTGTTACTGAGTACTGTTAAATGTGTTTTTAAGTATGACATGATAGGACATGAGTGATTAGGAATGTTCAGTGTTTAAAAGTTATGGATGAAAATCAAAATTATAATCAAGTTGTCTTTATAGATCCATATGAATTAATTCAATCAGAATTTTATCTAGTTACAAATACTCTGGAGACTTAATTATTAATTAAATGGTCACAGTAGAATTTTAATTTATGTTAACTTCGTAATTTTGAAATGTGCTGGACCGATACAAATATCCATAGAGATTTTTAAATAGATAAACTTATTTAAATAAACAGAATCATTTTCCCATTGCTAGCCAACTGGAAAATACCAGCAAGTAAACACAAAGTGGGACTTAAACACCATGGAATTTCTTCAATAAAGGCATTTACTCTAGATTTTTAGATTTTGCTGTTTTGAAAACCCTCTGCCTTCCATCTTGGCAAGTTTGCCTGTTTTTTTGTATTGTTTTTGGTTTGGGGTGTTTTGTTTTGTTTTTTTTTCCCTTCTCCTCCTTTAGTTTAATGCGTTTTGGTAATTTCCAACCTGTTTTGAGAAGAATTTTCAGGGCTGCCTAATCTGAGAGTCATCAGTATCTCTTACCCCACCAACACATCCCTCAGCTTTTCTACCTTTACCTCGTTGCCTGTTGTTCAAGTAACATACACAAATAACATTATAAACATGAATTGAAAAATCACTTGTCGATCTATCTAATATCATTCAAGGACATGGGCACTGGTCCAACAAAGTATTTAGACTCCTTACTGTTATTTAGGCTTTGAATGTTCTTCTGAAATCTCTTTCACTGACATTTATTACCTCACAATTGGGGTGGACTAAAAGCATGCCCACAGGCAATTAAGGAAATTCAGCTAATGGCTGATAATTTATTAGGACACTGTAATTCAATTCCATCCCGTTATATGCCTTAGCAAGCGCTTTCAAATGAAGTTAATTCAAAGGCTTTACTTAGTATGCTTATGGTGGCATAGACAAGCCTTATCAAATTTCTTAAGGATATGTTATTACATAATGTTTTAAACAAAATTACAGCCTTCCTGCCTATTCACATAGACCAGAAGTATTACCTAAACCAATCAGCTTTTGCGTTGGGTAACAGCTGAAGCTGAATATCTGTCTCCGAGTGGCTTCCTTTTGCAAAAGATGAACTTGACAAAACATTCAAAATGCCAACTTCAGCAAGAGAAAAGATACCTCTGTGGGTGAGTGTGTCTCAAGTCCTAAATTACTCATGGTGGAACAGGTTGGCAGTGTCATTTACAGAAAAGTGGGTGTGGTGTTACAATTGAAACACTTCACTTCCCAGTCCCACCCACCATCGCTCTGCGAGAAACCCACCACCTCCAGCTCCCAGTAGGTGAGGGAATCAAAAACCAGCTTTGTATTAGACCTATTTCTCAGGAACATCAGGAAAAGGTTGATGCAGGAAAGCACCCCAGGTGTTTAGTACAACTGGTGCTTTTTAGAGTCATCCAAAGGATGGGACTCTGATGTGCCCAGAGTTATTGGGCAGGTGGTGCATAAGACTGAACTTTGTTATCAGAGTAAAGAAAAATGAAAAGTGTCTACTAGCACTCAAAGTTTTAAACAGTTCGAAAGTACAGAAAAAAATCAATAGAAAGGAGAGTCAAAGCATCCATATGTATCAGAAATAAACTAACACATTAAATTTTGTGCAGTTTGCCCTCCTTTCTTATTTGTGTGAAAAGACATGTTGCTACAAATATTGTTTGCTTCTTTTTGTGAAAGTCAGGAAATACAGCCTGTGTCATGAAAAATAACACCCTGAACAGAGGTCTGAATATTCTGTGTACACTTTCCTCCTAGGAAATCATGACATTAAATAATCATGGAGTGAGGAATAGGATGGATTAGTGAAGAGGGCTAGCTATGTACGCATGACAGAGATTGTATTTCAGAAATTGTAAGCCAGACCAAACAGTTCTCATTAAAAGAAGTGATAGCTAAGACCATTGTAGTTGTATGAAGGCCATAATGAAAGCTGTATTTCCATTGTCTGTGTGGCTGTGTTTTAGAGATTAATTTTTTGTGCTGGGCTGTTATGTGCCTCTACTTGTGTGTGAGGTGAGAAAGAAAAATTTAAATGGATAAAAAAAAAGTATGACAGTGAATCAGTCATCTAACATTTGTAAACAGAGTTTTTTCAACAATTTGTTTCCAAACAATGTATTATTCCAAATATATTTTCATTATTTGCCCAGATCAAATTGAGAGCCAAATGATATATTGATCTCTTGAAAAAGCTCAGGATTGGAAACATAAATAAGACTGTGGTGACAAAAAGGACTCTAAAAACATATCCATTGTACAGCAAGGGGCAATAAAGAGGTAATGAACTTAATGTTGAAACTGTTTTAGAATGGAAAACCAGATTTTCAAGAAAACCTGTCCCCTCAAAGGTGATTTAAATGGAGATGGACTCTTGAAAAAAGAAGTTTTAATGAAGTCAGGATTTTTTATTAGCTTAGGTATGTGGCTGAAGTGCCTCAGAGAAATACAGTTACCTGGGACAGGACGTAGCCCTTACATACACATGCAGATACCAACATGTTGAGGAGGCTTGATTAGGAAAATGCCTAAACATAAGCATCTCATGCTGCACCCTGCCCTCCATCTGCCAGTCCAGATGCACGTAGAGCATCTCAAACACAGATGTGTATTTATGCAAGTGTTGCCTACCCCAGGTGACTAAAGCTTCATTATGGGTCTGTGAGATGTAGTCAATAAGGTCAGTGGAGCCTGCAGACTTGGCTCAGGAGATGTCGCTAACCCTGTCAATTAAGATTTCCATTCATTTTCCTGAATGCAGGTGTCTTGTGCCACTACCAGAGGCCATAAATTATCCAGAATATCCACATACAATACAGCACTTTACAGGACAGGAGAGGGGATTTGGAGGTCAGACTTGGTTGACACAAGTGCTTCGAATACCACTAGTTGTTTCTGCTAAAGTAACTAAATAGATACCTGGAGCTCTTCTGATTAATATAGGAGCTTAGAAACCTAGCAGTTGTGTCAATAACTACATGTAGGTGTCTACTATTCAGAGTTGAATCCTGCCCTTGTGTTTTCAGGGGGTGTTTTTTTGTTGTTTTTTAGCTCTGCTTCCAAAGTAGAGCATATCTTCCATGATTTATTACCCTCCTCAACGTGAAATGAAAAAAGAATATTTTAAAAGATGAGCATTTGGGGCCTGAGTTCGAAAGGATACCTCTAGCACAGCAGTCTGCACAAGGATGCTATTTACATAGAAATCAAAAATGCTCTTTATTTGAGTACTGAGTATAGATTTTTCTGCTTATAGCTAGCTTTTAATTAATGGACTTCTTGCAATGTTAACAGCAGTGTCAACAGGTAGAATTGAACCCTGGTCATTGTACATTTTCACTGTACTACTCACGCCTGTTGAGTTATTTCTGTGTATTACCTATTAGCCTGCCCTAAAATGATGATAAGGTCCTCTGGCTTAAAGTTTACTGGAAAATAAAAATAGAACAAAACAAAAGGCTTCATCTTAAATAGTAATAGAGGTGGGGCTTCCAGAAGATCTGTGAAATGAAAAAAAAAAACAAAACAACCAACCCCTTTTTTTTTGGCCTTTGTCAACAGGATTCCTGAGGAACCTCTGGAAGAAATAAGAACTGTCTATGCCTACTGAAGACCCTGAGGCAAGGTATTTGGACTTTCTATGGCATGCCTTCTGCCAGAATTAATCTTCTCAGGAGGATTAGATGGTGCAGAGAGATATAAATTATATATAACTGTACCACTTTGTGGAAATTTGGTCTCTGCTGTCAACTCAGACCACTCTGGAAATTTCCTGCCCATTTTTATTACCTACTAAACTGCTTTACTGTAAGGCTGGAAGCGATAAGTTTTTTGATGTCAGAACTCACAGGATAATACCTTCTTGAATGGCTCACAGCTGTGTGAATGATGATATTGTCTGCTACTAAAGAAAAATCAGAGATATGGTCAGTGTTTGTTATCATGTCATTTTATACATCATTTCATCACTTGCACTATCTTCAGCACCTAGAATTGTCTGCTCAAAGCTTTTAGCCCTTTACTGTAAGTTGCTGAGTTATTGCTAGCAAAAATTGTATTTGCTCTTGAAAATGTGTAGTGATGTAGTTAATCCAAGTAAACAGTAGAAGGATGCTGAACTCCACATAAGCTCAGGGTCTGATTCTGCCACCCATACTTCCATTGAACAGCTCTTACTGAAGTGAGTACCCTTACAAAGGATAATTGAACTTTTCAGATGAAAAAATGTTACCTGCTGTGTACAGGCATTGGAGAGTTCGATTCTGTGTGCTAGATGCCGGGAAAGAACTCCCAGAGAATTATGAATTACAGTAAAGAGAAGTGATAAGTGAGGTTATTTTTAATTTCAAAGAACAACAGTAAAAGTTTTCATCTGTTAGTTTTCTTAGACTTCTTATGTCTGTCATATAATGGTTGGCAAGCAGCCACTGTACTTGACATGGGATGCTGAACTGTCCATCCAGCTCGTCTCTTTAGTAGAAGTGAGGTACTTTTAATAACCAGTAATAGCTGTTACTGAGCTTTGCCTGTCCTGTAGAGCGGGAAGAGAGATGATTTTATGAGAGGCAGTGACACTTCTCAGAGTCTGTTTTTGTGATAGCTTCTTCTAGTGAGTACTGACAAATGACTTTGCTGCCTGCATATATTTGCTAGGCAAACCAGATTTGCAGCACATATAAGTATACATTTCAATATTTGAAATCTAGCAGATGAGGTCCCTTGATTGTTAAAAGAAAATTTGGATTTCAGGCAGCATATGTTATAGCTTCCAGAAACCAGCTCTTAAATTAATGAGTCACCGAGTTCTTCAAAACTTTTTCAAGTGCTGATTAACAAGGCAATGCAAACCCTTTACAACTTTTTGCCCTTTTCCTTTATTAAATGCCTGACATTTAGCAAAATTAGTTGATGGAATATGATGAGTCTTACTACGTGTGCTGTGTGATGGAACACGATGCAAAACCTAATACAAAATTTGAACTGAAATATTGCCATTAGTTTGGACACCCACTGTTTAATGTGGGGTGTTTTTTTTTTTTTTTTCTGAAGAAAATTACTCACAGGAGCAAAGCGTTCCAAGAAGATGTGGTATTGCAGGAGGGTGGCACAGCCCCACATTAATCTTTTTCCAATTAGAACTTGGGAACAGTTCTGATGCCTGGAAGGCCTCAAGATTTCCTCAAATGTTACCTCTCCATTAACAGTTTCAAGTATTTACTCACAAAAAACCCAAACACCACCAGCACCACCCCGCAAACAAACAAAAAAACCCCAAACAATTTCTCCAGAGGAAAGTGAAGGTGGAAACAAGAATCAATTCAAATGTTTGAACTGTAATGCAAAGAGCCAAGGCAGCAAAACAGAGTAAGTAGAATTACTGGCATGCTGGGTAGGTAATAAACAATAACCGTTGTTAGAAATACAGTGCAATAATTACCCTGAGTAAAATGAAGGTATGTGTTTTAAGGGGAAAAAACAGAGGTAAGAAGGGAAGTCATATAATAATTCCTGTAAGGATACAAATTTGAGTTTCAATCATAATCATGTTTGGAAAGAGTTAGCTATAGAAAATAAATTTGTATCTAGAGCAAACTCAGTTCACATCAAATGGACAGAAAGCAAAATTGGACTGTTTCTGTTCCAAAGAACCAGCTTTGACAAATTGAGGAAAATGTTAAGTTGGATTGAAGCACACCTGACCTCAACAAAGAGCTTGATGTTTTGTTTAAATACCAGTTGTCCAAAAATGATCTGAAATTGCAGTGGCTCTTCATCTGTTCCTTTAATACAGATATTGGACATGATTTCCAGACGTAAGTAGATAAACAAGCACTGCAAACAGGATTCTGGTGATTGACTAAGAGTTAAGAAAGAATAGAAAGAGAATACAATCAGTGAAGAAAGCTACATCTTCGAAGTCCTGAAATGTAAGCTTTGCCAAAATTCAAGTTTATTTAGCACTTGTGAAGGAAATTAAAAGAAACATTGACAAGTTGTTTAAAAAAAAGGAGGGAGAGGTGGCAAGAACTGCAATATTTATATTGGGTGGACACCATATATCTCATGTTAAAACTACCTGTGATCTAAATTGCCTGATTATTAACACAGATGATAAAACATTATGGTCAACCCAGGATGGCCTGTGAGAATGAGGTATGGAAATAGAAATGGCAACATTTAATTCAAATAAATTAATACAGTCATTTGGATGATCTTAGTAACAGATTAACTGTGAAAACTAGCACATAAAATTAGATAATGAGGATTCAGATAATGAATCTATTCAGTGAGGAATGATACTGTTCTCCACAATAAGTCAAAACAAGTTATGAAGGATAAGAAAACTTGAGCAAATGAGAATACCAAGCAAACATAAACCACTTTTTGATAAGGTAGTATATGTTCCCAGTAGAGGAAAAAACCAGAAGAATCTCTTTGATCTTCTAAAAGAAACAGATATGCCACATGGGAAACTATTAATTCATACGGAGAAGATGGCTGTAATTACGTGAAAATTAACAAATTTGCCAAAAGTTAAACAACATGGGATTATACTAGGAAATGAAATGCCTGTTTTGAAAGGAAATTGTCAATAGAGAACCTCGAAGGGATTTGAGAACTGATGCAAATGTTAATTTTTAATAAAAAATGTGGGGAGGAATGTGAAGATGCAAAGCTGGGAGTGACTGTAATTCAAAAGGCTGATCTATTTACACGGAAAGAACTAGATATCTTTGAAGATGGAATTATAAATTGGGATGAAATTTAATTGTACATCATGCAAGGTCATGCACGTAGATACTATCAGGTGCAAATTCACCACCTGGAAATGGCAAATTAGTTGATTTATTACTATAAGGATACCTCAGAGCCATGAATAAGATGTAGTTGTGAAAAGGGTAAATATGATAATAGAATATTAAAGATGAAGGAGAAAGCAGAAAAACATTAATTATACAATATAATAGCAAAAATCATGTTTCCAAATTGTGGGAAGGTTATTCGGAACAGGATCATCTGTAAAGAAGGCTACCAAAATAACGAAGTTAACTTTACGAGGTAATTTCTTGCATCTGGTTTGCAAAAGGAGAGGCCAGATGACTTGCCAAACAGGATCAATTAATAACATACTGCCAGCCACCACCCCGTCATCTCAAAAGTGTAAAGACAGTGGGAATACACAAGTGTGTTCAGCTGATGTTACCTCTCTGGAAGACCTAAGTCTCACATATGATCTGACAGTATGACAGATCTAGTAGGAGCAGCTGAGAAAATTTGAGATTCCTCTGTCTTTGCTGGCAGAGTTATTTCATTGCCACAGAGATCCACACCCAGCCGAGATGTTGACCAAGATGTATGTACACCAACTGGCAGAGTTTGTGTTTTAATTATGAAGCAAGGACTTCTTTAGTTGAAATCTCAGTGGTTACAATAGCTGTAAGAAGGAAACTGTCCTCAATTATTCTATTTCTTAGAAATTTTTTCAAGAATGATCCATATCACTTGAATTAGACAACTGCAGACTTTTTCATATGTAAGGCTTCCACAGGATTAAGTGTAACTACAGCCAGATTTGGAGATTTCAAAGTCTAGAGACAGCACAAGTTTTATGGGATCTGTGATGTCTTTAACACTAGGAATTCTTTATTCCAAGTAAGCATTTGTGTATAATACAAGCGCTGGGAATAGCATTAATCCTTTGAAACTCCTTCCAGCAACTCCTTCTTTGTAAAACCAAGGAAGAATTAACATGCTGAAGTGCTTTTCTCTCTGGCACCAACATAGGTCTTTAAGTTAAAAAGACTTAATCTCTTCTGACTTTCTGCTAAATCTGGTCTACAGGACATCAATTGTTTTGTTCAAACAAAAGCACAATGAATCACTTCTGGATAGCATGATTGAATATGACCTGTCTGATCTAGGAGCTGTCAGATGAATGAAGGCAAGGTCACTAAGGTAGACCTTGCACCAACACTTCGCCAGGTCCTGAAAGTATTAGACAGACTGCAGATGAGCACTTCTTAGTTTTCTAAACCTTGAAGAGAAGATCTTCATACAGAGCATCTTTGTTAGGTGCTGTTCTCCTGGATATGCTCATACACAGAAACACTTGTATGTTCAGCCAAGTATTTTTGTCTCTGATCTAGACAGTAGGGAGGTCACCTATTGTGAACTGCTGCGCCCAGATAGATTGATTGCGTGGTTTGAGAAGAGCAGAGAACCAATTATAAATTGTAAAGCTTGTAGGATTTCATGGCTGAATTGTTTGCTTGATTTGTTTTTTATTGAAGATCAAGAATTTTAACAGTAACATAACAGGATTGGAATATTAGACAATTCGCAGAGGACATTTTCCCAATTAAATGATGCACAAGAGGTGTGCTTGGTTTAATCTGCTTTTGGTTGTTGGGAATGCATTCTTCTATCTTAGTTCTGTTTGTCTTAGGCTTTTTCTATAGGTGGTAGAAAAATGCAGTCACTGTTAGGGGTGTAATTGAACTGGAAGGCTTGAGAAGAAACACTCCAATTTTTGGTTTTGAGTTAGATTTATTTATTCTGTTGCATTTTCATTTAATTTGCTTGACATTCTGTTCCGTACTCAGCAGAACAGTTATTTGCTTGAGATGAATTTCAATTGCCTTCTCATCTGTTGTTTCTTAAATATTATATTTCCACTCCTCTTCAGGAGATTTCTCATACATTATAGAATTCCAATCAACATTCCTTGGAGCATCCAGCTTTCTTTCACTGTCCTCTTTCTCAAAGTCAAAACACTTAGTACACAGCATTCTCTCAAACTCAGTGATAAGCTGTAAGTAGATCCAGGATGCTCTGTATCTTAAATGTGCTTTCTTACACTTACCTCATTTCTTAGGATCCAGCATGGAATAACCTTGGAATATAAAACCTGTTCAAGGAATTACTGGGAAAAAAACCTAGGCTGCAGTAAGAATATGTAACTTTTAGGAATGTGGTGCTCTTTATAATTGCATTCCTTTTATCGTAATCACTATCAGAGTAATTAATGATCAATGTTTCTGTCTTGTTCAGGAGGTGTCTCTTATCTCTAAGAGGTTGCCATGATCTACTTTTTCTAACCTCACTAAAGGTTCCTTGCCAAAAATCATTTGACTCCCTATCTGACTATAAATTACACTTTAAGTGCCTCTATTGTCAGATAAAATTATGAAGTTTTTCCTTTCATGCTACATATAATCGCTATGTAACTTAATTTTTCTACAAACTGCATGGTATTTTCACTGCAAGATTATTTTAAGTTTTTATCAGGTATTTTTATTACCCTGAATTTAATATCATTCCTCCAACCTCAGGGAGACTTTTATTATTTGCATGTGGTTTTAACCACCCACTCTGTACTTACTGTCCCGACCAGCAAGCATTTGGCTTGTTGCATGCTATGAGTTCTGCCAGGAGATAAAGCACAGACTTTCAGCCACTCTAAAAACTGAGTAATCTGGCCTTGATTTGAGTGTCTTTTCCAAGTTGTATTCTTGGGCAAAAGCCCTGCATGGATCTCATCTGACTTACCTTGGGAATCTAGAAGTTAGACACCTGAAGCTCCCTTTCTAATCAATGCAGGGACATACCCACTTTCAGGGAGCTACAGACCTCATCCTTATAGCAGGGCATGGAACAGTCAGATGAATCATCCTCTGCAAATGCCTGACAGAGAGATGGGAGATGGATCCCACCCATGGACTCTGCAGCTTCACGGAATCAGCTGGATGACATGCTGTCAAACTAATGTCTTTGAGGTCTTGGTCTTTTTTTCATCTGCTTGCTCATGTTAATCTCCCTCTGCATCCTGGAAACTACAATGAATAACAAATGACATCTGGAGTCCAGCCACCAAATCATTTCAGTGCTCTAACCACAGTTGCAAACATTACAGTGTTCTTTAGTCACATCACACCAAGTAAAAGCCACACCAATATTTCTATTTCTAGGTAACATTTCTAATCTCTCTTGGTTGTGGTACCTTTTTTCTTTATATCACCAGCAGAACATGCAGAATAGACGTATCAGATGACTCCCAACTGTTGTGTTTTAACCCCAGCCGGCAACTAAGCACCACATAGCTGCTCGATTGCTCCCCCGCAGTGGGATGGGGGAAGAGTAAAAATTGAGAAAACTCGTGAATTGAGATAAAGACAGTTTAATAGGTAAGTAAAAGCAGAGCAAACCAAGTAATTAATTCACAACTTCCCATCGTCAGGCAGATGTTCAGCCATCTCCAAGAAAGCAGGGCTTCATCGCGTTTAATGGTTGCTTGGGAAGACGAATGCCATCACTCTGAATGTCCTCCCCCTTCATTCTTCTTGCCCTAGCTTTATATGCTGAGCATGACATCATATGGTATGGAATATCCCTTTGGTCATTTGGGGTCAACTGTCCCAACTGTGTCTCCTCCTTGTGCACCTCCAGCCTACTCGCTGGTGGGGTGGGGTGAGAAGCAGAAAAGACCTCATTTCTGTGTAAGCACTGCTCAACGATAACTGAAACATCCCTGTATTACCAGTACTGTTTCCAGCACAAATCCAAAACAGCCTCATACAAGCTACTATGAAGAAAAGTAACTCTATCCCAGCCGAAACCAGCACACCAATTTTCTAACCTATTACAAAAATTTTAGTAGAATCTTCATCGTTTGTACACTGAATCTTCACCAGTATCTCAGCTCATCTGACAAAAATGGCTCCATTGACCCTTATATTATCAATACACCTTTATTTTTATATTCAATAGCTTCCTCACGTTTAGTCACCCGAGGCTTTCTCAAGCATGCTGATGTAAGGTGCCTCTGTTCTCAGAGACTATTTTTCCACTCTCCTCTTCTGAGTACTACCCTTGCTTCTTTTCCAGGCATTTACTTAGTGCCATTTATATATATATATATATATATATAATACATATATATATTTATATCCTGAACTTCACAGATCTTCCAAATGAAATAATTCACAAATAATCTTGGCTTGACCTCTGAAGGGATAAAATAAAGGCAACCAAATAATAAGGATAAAGATACTTTCCAGGCAGGCTTCATCCCTTTTATGTAAATATAGCATCTTCACATTAGAAGAAAGCATAGAAGAGCATTCTTTATTTCTTTAAATTTGAAATGACTGAGCATAAACTGTTTTTCTAAGTAGGTAGCAGAGGTACTCGCCTGCTTCATCAAGTGAGCCAAAGCTGGGTGCCCAGGCTTCGAAACCCATGCAAAAGCTCTGATACATTGCTAGGCCCAAGCTAAAACCCTTGTCTTAACATTATTGTGACTACTGCTTCTAGTTGCAGGACTACAACATTCTGCTCTCCCCATACTGTGCTATGCTGTTTTGACAGGCCCTTCAACATTTATGCAAACGTTTCATTTTTGTCGGGCAAGTTTAGAGCAGGATAACAACCCCCCCTCCCCCCCACCTCTCTGCTTCTGCAGAAAAGGGGATAACAGATCAATTCTAAAGAACAGAACTAGGTGAAACAAAGAACTGGAAGCTGGAGTCGTTGCACATTAGAACTATTGATGCTGGAGTGCCTTGCCTGTCTACTCCTCATCTTAAAATAACAGATGGAATTTTACAGTTTCGTAAATTTATTGGTATAAGTTTTAAAACCTTTAAAAAAAAATTCCAAAACTTACTTTCCCATTTTTGAAACTACAAATAGACAAATAATATTCAAATAATAATATTCATTCATTTTAATTTGAATGCCTTTGTTAAAGTGACCTTCAGCAATCTGTGGACTAAACCTAAAAGGTAAACAAAAGCATATATCAATGCACTGTATTTTGCATAGACAACCCATCAGAGCCTAAGTCACTGACAGATACAAGGCACTTAGACAGGTAGGCATAATTCTTCAGTCCAGATCTAAACCATCTTCTTTGCTGTCCCTTTCTAGCTAACTTCATTTCTGAATGCCTTTTCAACTTGCTGACAGATTAAACAGTGACAAGTTTTTTTCATCATGCACAAAACATGTCCTCCTCATGCTGCTCTGCAAACACCTTCAGACTTCCTTGATGTGCAAATGAAATTTCCATAACAGTTAGTTTAATGCTGAATCTTTATTATTATTATTAATAATAATATTAATATTAGTTAATTAAAATAGAGATATTTAGATGGTTCTTGCATGATGCGTCATAAAAATACACTTTTTGGGGGCAGATTTGTAGATTTTAAAGGTAAAGTTTGTAGATTTGGGGACTTGTCTGTGACAAAGTTGAGAAGTAGAAAGTGTGTGGAGATTGTCTAAATAAAATAAATTATTGTAACTATTATAACATCTGGAGATGTACCTTAGCAAACAGCGCTTCTGTGAATGAACTCCTTTAGCCACAAACCACTGGTTTAAGGTAGTGTGGGATACCTCAGTTGTGATAAGATCCCTGGTGACCTTGCCAGGACCAGAAAGGGTAAAATCTTTGCAGCAATACAAAAAGCAGACACAATATTTAGTTTTATAAGCATTCTGTAGTTACATTGTATCATGTTGCATTTATAATATAATTTATCATATTTATTTTTTCCTTCCTAAAAGATTTCCTCTATTGTAATGATCACTGCCTCTCAGTTAAGTTTGCTTCAAAGAAAAGTAAGGAACATCCAAGTTAGGTGTTAAGAATAATTTATGAGGTCTAATTCTGGAAAAACATTGCCTGTGGAAAGTCCATTGCTGGAAGTCTAAAGAGAGATTAGATAAATATCTTCCTGATATAGACTTAATTGATCCAGCCTTGGGTAACAGAGATGAACTGGATGACCTCCAGAGGTCCCATTCAACCTTAATTTCCTGTGATTCTACGCTAAGAAGCATTTCAGAAAGGGGTTAGAAATTTAGTCTTTGGAACTTGCAAAACATCTAAAAACACTGTGAAGTAGATTCACACCTGATTCCTTTTAGACATACCATATCCTCTTGAGTGCTTTTCTGAGGCTGTTAGGTCCTACAGACCTCCTTTGTTTTAGGTAGTACTGAAATACAACCAACTCTTAGAGAAGCACAAGTTTTCTGATACTAGGTTTTCACTTGTTGAACTTTATTGGCAAGTTTATTTTATGCAACGATGTATGGTGTCAAAAATATTCTTCCTGACCTATATGGCAGTCAGCCTGCACTCTGAAGCATGACATTTGATTACCTTGTCTTAGCATGCAGAACTGCAAATGTTACTAATGGTCATAAAATTATCCAACCCTTTTAAAAATCAGACACGGTATTTGACTTGATGACCTTCTGCAGTCATGAAATTCATGTTCTGATTGAAATGATATCAGTCTGGAGGATCTGATAGAGCTCTGGTGCAAGTGTCACAGCTCTGCCACTGAGGTGGAAAAGAATCTTAATGAGCTTTTATGTAGGAAATGTAAGTATCTTTGAGTTTCATTGTTTTCTGATTTAGTCACACAATATAGACCATAAAATGTAAGTTTGGGATATCTTGCATTTTCACTGGTGGTAAACAGGTACAGGGTAATAGTTCACCAGCTTGCTTGCCCTTTAGCAGCACGTTGCATCAACTGGAGAAGACATCACTTGAAAACCAGTGCAGTGAGCAGTACAGATGTAGCAAAGGGAAGCATTTTTGTGCATGTCTTGTAATCATGATCATCTCAGACATGAGGAGTTTCTTTTAGCTTCATGTGTGAAGAGCAGAAGGGCACTTCCTTTTGTATTAAATGTTCCAAAACACTAGTTGCCAGAGTACTGCTTGAGTAGAAAAAAGGACTCCTCTTAATTTGGAAACCTGATGGCAATATGTCAACATTATGAATTATTTAATTGCCAATTATCTGAAACATCTGCCTATCTCTCAGATTTAAACCACTTTTCATATCGCCAACCCCAAATCTTTCCTGGATCCTAGCAAAACTCAAAGCCATCCATAATGTAATAAAATTATTTGCTTGTAGCATGAGAGTCAGCAGCAATGTATCAACTTAAGTGTCTGTGACGGAAATAGTTTCCAGCGTGGTTATCATGCAGAGGGGTGGTCAGGGTGTTTAGGCTGAAGCAGCCAAACAATTGGCTCACTTGGTAAGTGTTCAAAGTGCTGCATAGGTGGAGTTTCGCTTTCTGCAATGCAACCCTGTTCAGAGCAGGCTCAGCTTTATGGATCTAGTGAACACAGGGTGATGGAAGAAACCAGACACTTAGTATTTTCTGCTCGTTGTTTCTAGGTTAGTCTTGCACTTGGCACTGGGGAATAATCTGCAGAGACAACATGGTGACAGTGGAGAGTGACAAACCTCCATTACCTATGCAGGAGCACGCGAGCACGCATTAAACCCACAAAATTGTTCAGTTCTGTAGCACATTAACTTTTCCAGCCCCAGCTGTAGAGGGGCTCCATATCCAGGGCTGCTGATCTGTGCCTGCAGGTATTTGAGGTGGACAGCTGCTATGAGGCCTCAGATGAACAACAGCAAGTGTTACAGTTTCTCCTTCTCATTTCCATTTTCTAACTTATTTGACATAGTTACAACTTGCTGCTCCTCAAGTCAAACAATTTCTGTGGAATTTGAATCCAGCTTAAGGTAGAGTTCACAAAAAAGCATGAGTTGCACAAACTTTCCCTTCATAAGAGTAATAGAATCGTTTTGGTTAGAAGAGACCATTAAGATCATCAAGTCCAATGACCGACCTAGCACCACTAAGTCACCACTAACCATGTCCCTCAGCACCACATCTACATGTCTTTTAAATACCTCCAGAGATGGGGACTCCACCACTTCCCTGGGCAGCCTGTTCCAATGCTTGGCAACCCTTTCTGAAAAGAAATTTTTCATAATATCCAATCTAAACCTCTCCTTGTTCAACTGGAGGTAGCTTCCTCTTGTTCTATCACTTGTTACCTGGGACAAGAGACTGACCCACGCCTCACTACAACCTCCTTTCAGGTAGTTCTAGAGAGGGATAAGGTCTCCCCTCAGCCTCCTTTCCTGCAAGCTAAACAACCCCAGTTCCCTCAGCTGCTGTTCATAAGACTTGTGCTCTAGACCCTTCACCAGCTTTGTTGCCCTTCTTTGGAAATTCTTCAGTGTCGGGGACGATAATGACGGACTGCACACACTTTATGAAAGTGATAACACAGACGTTTATTGCAGCTTCTATCAGTGGTTTTATAGTTTACAAGGCTGTTCACGCGCTTCAAGGTTACATCTAATTGGCTTGTTAGTGAAGTTCACGCGCCTATTCTAACAAAACAATTGGCTAGTTAGCTTTTCCTCGTGTACATGTTATTCTTCATTTTACTTCCTCATTCTTGTCTCTTCAGCCACCGTTCATGTCCGTTCATGTCCATTCATGTTAAAGATCTGACAGCAACAAGGCCTGTTGCTCCTGAAAGTCACCCACACTTCAGCACCTCAACATCCTCCTTATAGTGAGGGGCCCAAAACTGAACACAGTACTCAAGGTCTGGCCTCACCAGTGCCGAGTATGACGGGACAATCACTTCCCTACTCCTGCTGGCCACACTATTGGTAATACAAGCCAGGATGCTTTTGGCCTTCTTGTCCACCTGGGCACACTGCTGGATCATATTCAATCGTCTGTTGACCAACAACCCACGTCCTTTTCTGCTGGGCATTCTTTCCAGCCACTCTTCCCCAAGCCTGTACCATTGCAGGGGGTTGTTGTGACCCCAGTGCAGGACCCGGCACTTGCTCTTATGCAACCTCGTACCATTGGTCTCAGACCATTGATCCAGCTTGTCCAGATCCCTCTGTAGATACTCCCTACCCTCAAGCAGATCAACAGTCCCGCCCAACTTCGTGTCATCTGCAGCTTACTGAGGATGCACTCGATCTCCTTGCCCAGATAATTTATGAATATATTAAAGAGAACAGGCCCCAGTACTGAGCCCTGGGGAACACCACTTGTGACCAGTCACCAGCTGGATTGAACTCCATCCACCACCGCTCTTTGGGCCCAGCCATCCAGCCAGTTTTTTACCCAGTGAAGAGAACACCCATGCAGGTCATGAGCAGCCAGTTTCTCCAGGAGAATGATGTGGGAAATAGTGTCAAAGGCTTTACTAAAGTCTAGGTAGACAACATCCACAGCTTTTCCCTCATCCGCTAAGCAGGTCACCTTGACATAGAAGGAAATCCTGTTAGTCAAGCAGCACCTGCCTTTCATAAAGCCATGCCAACTGATCACGTGGTTGTCCTATATATGCTGCATGATGGCACTCAGGACAATTTACTTCCTTGCATCCTTTTTCCTTCTTACAAGGGCTGAGAAACTCTGGTCTAACTATTCCTTTTTATCTCTAGGTAACTTCAGCTCACAGGAAAGAGTGGATACTTCAGGTCAGTTTGACATTTTAATCTCAGCAGTTTGCTTTTTATATTGAATCACTATGGAATATCAAATTTAAGTGGCAAGAGGGTTATTCTGGCCAGGCTATTGTTCATGGTAGTGTGTAATGGTAAACACTTCTAGGCATTTGAGAAATGAATAAATGATACGGAGAACCGAAGCTGAAGAAGAAGGATTATGTTTTTGCCAAACACGGTTGTTAGGTCCCTGCCTCAGAGAAAAAGAAACCCACAACAGCAACAACGTTATGGCAGCCCTGGGTACACAGATCCCTCTCTGCAGGATATTGGTGACTCTGATTACGCATTATGTCTGAAATAGCTGCATGTCTTTTGAAACTCCTATCTGCTAAAAATTCCTAATTTGGTGAGGATTAAACATTGTAGGCTTTTTCATTGTGAGCTGAATTTCTCAGACACCAATTAACATTTCATTGCTAAGACAAATCGATCTGTTATTTGTAGCTATATCCAAATTTCTGCATTTGAACTTTAAAGACTTTATTTTGTATGGTCTGTAGCACAGCAGAAAATGACGAAACCAGCTAAATCCTCTGAAACTATAAAGGGCCAGCCTGTTGCTGAAATAATATGATCCCCTTTCTATATTATTGCAAGCTTTACTCATTTGCTCTTGTTTATAAATACCGGCAAAGTACAGTCCTGCTGAAAGCCATTTAGACACATTGGAAAAGCCTCGAGACACTAGTGGGCTTAATTCGCTTAGCAACATGTAGGTGTTAAGGGTTATTTGGGATGCCTAAGTGTTCCAGAGGGCACATAAGGGCTGCTCCAGGAGGGCACAGATCTCTCTCAAGTCCAGTGTTATGTCAGCCAGTACTGTGTCTCTGATATCCTGAGACCTCCCAAATGCCACATAATGGCAGGTGTGTGCAACTGAATCTAACTCCTACATGTAGAATTCATGTTGAGATTGTGCTTACCTAAGTTCAGATGTCCAGTTGTGGGATGGAGGAGCAGAATGGGATTTTGCTGCCTAACATGGGCACTTAGGGTCAGTGTGTACGTATGAAGATATTACATGCTAGAGTATCTAACATGTCAGCCTGGGGCAATAAGTTGTGGCACAGGACTTACAGAGATTCATGTGCTTCTGTAGGGGATGATGGAAGTGAAGTGGGATACCTTAGGATGTCACTAGCACCTTAGTTTAGGCAGTTATATAAAGTCAAAACTATCTAATGGCAAGTTTATTCAAGAAACAGTGGAATAACTAAATTATGAAACATACTATGGATTAAAGTTTTCATAGTGGAAAAAAATCTATAGTTCTATTTCTATTTCTGTCCTATCTGTGAATTTGCTCATCTCTTCATTTTAATTGTTTATTTGACCTGTGCATTTATCCTTCCCTACTAAAATATAAATGAGATCATGCTTTTTATTTGAAACAGATATTCTCTTTAAGCACGAAGTTTCTTCAGGCATATTGCTATATTTTTTGGCACATCAAATGTTGATATGATGCAGGAGAAGATTTATTGCAACTGCTTATTTATTTGTGGAGTAGTACAGCATGTCAAGGCACATGAAAATATCCTATTTACATTTGTATCAGTGAAAAGCACTTGTGATCCTTGGAAATGGAAAAAATAACATGTAGATGTCCGTGCTGGATAGCAAAAGGTGCTATTGGGGAGGTTCTCATGCAAGAAATGAATAATCAGCTTTTTGATGCACTATTTCAAAATGCCTAAATAGCTGTATTCCAGGAGGAATACATTCCCTGTTGGCAATTCATTCCCTGTGGAGATGATCTTAGTTGGCAACAATATCCACAAGAGCCTTATATCAAATATGGCCAGTGTCTCCCACTTCAAACATCTGATGCTGTGCATCTTTGTGGAAAAGTTTTTTTAGTTTTGTTTGTATAACTGCTGAACATGTATGAATAACCTGGCAGCTGTATATCAACCGTGCAGTGTCTTCTTGATAGTTCATCAGTCAGCCAAGAAAGCTCTGCCATCAACAGAAAAAACCTGAATTTTCAACAGTGAAATGTATTTTTAATCCCTTTGACCCAATATATTATCTGTCAACTTGTCCCTAGATATGGACAGCTCTTCCATGCTGAGGATACTCCAACAACAATTAGAAGGTATACAAAATGTTAGAACACATAATAAGTAAAAAGAAGATAGAAAAAAAACCCCATTAAAATATATTGTTAGTCTTTCGAAAACTAGCCCTCAGTACTTTTAAGGGAAAACACATACTTAAATCTCAAGGAATTCCTAGACAATACCTTGACAGTAGCTCATTCATAGGCAGTGCTGCTAGTTTGAATATTTCTTGTGATAAATCACAAGTACGATAGTTTGAGCCTGGGACATATTTAGTCTCTGTGGTACAATGTTCTAACAGTTTCCAGGGATGAAGTCATTGAATAGATCCTTTCCAGAACATGAACATTTGCTAAAAAAAATAAAAAAGCAAACAACAAAAAACCCCCAGATTTTTACTTCATTATGCTAAGACAACCTAGAAATGTGGCAAGAGCAGTCAAAAACTGTACTACATGACTCGGATATTTAAATCTGTGCATATGAAGTCCCACATCAGTGACTGTCAGTCACAACATATGCCCACAAAGGCTGCAATACTAAATGTATTCTACTATTAAAGCATAATTGCTTTCTGAACCGTATGGTTGACAGGAATAGACAAAGGGAGGAGGAACAGAAGATCGATTTTCCACATCTTAGTGTACTCCATCTCTCTTCAGAAACATTTTGACACAGCAGGTGCTTTTAAAACACTGTGACTAAGGGCTGTAAATACCTTTTAGCATGTCCGTGACATACTTTAATAAAAAAGCAGCGTGTTTTGCCTTCAGGGTGATGGACTCTCCTGCTGTCAGCCTCCCAGTTCTCTTGGTTCATTGTCTGCTCTCTTTTAAACTAGGACACCTATTGTATAGCTGGGTATAAAGAGGAGGATATGTTTCATCTTTTATAAGGAAGTCCAAGAGGTAGAGTCAGAGACAAGAATAACTAAAGGGTGTTTTGTCTTATGATGAATAAGAATTAGATGCCACGATCATACCGTCAAACTGCACCACAACTACCCCTTTTTTTAGGTTTTGTTCTATAGCACAAGGACTTCAAATCCTATTCATCCTTAACTTCAAGGGTAAGTGCTTTCTTTATCATCAGAAAGAACAAACTTAAACCAAATGTCACATGCATTTGGAATTCACAACAAATTTCAGAATGAGTATAAACCCTCAAGAGGGACTCATAGCAATAAAAGAAAGAGACAATTTACATTTTGACACCCAGCTGGAAACGTCTTCCCCTTCTCCCCCCATCCTTCCTTTACTTGCACTATCCAAAATATAAGCAAATTGTATGTCACAGAATAAGCAAGAACAGTTTCTGAATGCATTAGGTGGGTTAATTCCCTGGAGCAGTCAATATTCTCTAGTGAGAAAAGGTATTGAAAAGGCTATTTTTTGCTTCAATGCATGGGTAGGACAAAAAGATTCAAAGGTTCAACTTTTATAGCATTGTAAACATATTTTTTTTGTGCTGAAACTGAAGTGAAACAGAAGAATATTGTGTGCCTTACACTTGTAGTAATATGCTAGTGCAAGGTTAAGTTGTGCTCATGCACTGAAACTTAGAATTTCAGCCACATAGGAGTCATTAAGAGCCTGGATAATTTTTCGTTGGTGTGCTTTTTCTTACAGAGAGGCATGTATGCTGTAGTTCAGTACATAACAACACTAGCTGTAAAGAAAGTAGAACATTTGAATTATTGTGGAAGAGCGGGTGTCACATAAAGTTACAGTTTGCTAACAAAATTTAATGATAATTCCAATTGGGAGGCATTTTCAGTACATCAGAGGAATGGGATTTTATGCAATGAAAAAATTGCAATGTCTTGAGAATAGGAACAGTAGAAATGAGATTAAATTTAATAGAACAAAATGTGAACTCGTGATTTTAGTGAATAATAGTAATGGGGAGGTGTCATAAGTTAGAATTAGAAGCAGATGAGAAAAATCTTTGTGTACTAGCTGATCAGTATATACATGGGTTGCTGGTCTGATGCATTTGTTAAAAAAGTTAAATCAGTTCTGGAATATGTTAAGAGTGACCTAATGCCATGATGCTCTGCACTTCCAGGACCTCCTTTGGAAAGCAATGTTCAGTTCTGGCCACCTGCCTACATGAGAGGTGCATTTAGAGTGGCACAGGGGCATAGGTGTCCTGGGAATATATTTTAAAAAGTGGATGTTTTGTTTTAAGAGAATTGATTGGTAAAGCTAGATTTATTTAGCCTGCTGACTGTACTAAACTGAAAGAGAAAGGACATGTTACTGTCCGTAAATATATCACAAGGTAAAACTCCAGACTGTAAGCATTATTTAACCCAGGAGGTGGTGTCAGCAGAAGAACGGATGGGTATAAACTAACCATAAATACATTTAGCCTGGCAGATAGAGAAACGTTAGAGAAAATTGACACATGATATTCAAGAATGGGTTTTCAATAACAGTTACAGAGATAAAACAAATAAAACAGAAGTATTTTAATTCGGAATTTGATAGTATTATAAGCACGAGATGCAACGCCTTGTTTTCAGTAGTAGAAAACTAGACATACAGACTCAGCTTGTCCTTCTCAGTCTTATGTGTTTGCAACATGGTGGCTATCTATGCCCAAGATTAGAAGACATGTAAAGAGGTTTTTACCACAGAGAAGGGGAAGCAGATGAGAAATATGGAGAGACAATATGCTGATTTATTGATTGATTGATTGATTGATTGATTTATTTATTTGTGGGAGAGACAGACTTGTGAAAATAGTTGACTGAGTTCTCTGTAATTTGATGTGCTCTAGTGCATCAGTAATAATAGAAAGTTACTGGGAATAATAAAAGGATTCATAGTGCTATACACTGAGGTGGTTCTGAGGACGGTTCCATTAATGATCCCCAAACTACCTGCATTTCTTGTGCATGGCGACATAATGAAATGTAAATACACTCACACTGAAGAATCAAGTTAGCTTGATGACAGAAGGAACATTCTGACATGTTAAACCTCCAGGTTTAGACATGCTAGAGAACAGCAAAACCCCAGATGATAAATTTACCTTTTGTTAATCCACCTGACAGTGTAGTACAATGTATCTCCTTTCTCTGGGTCAGTTCTTCCTCATGTAACTCTCCTTCTTGAGCCGAACAAAATGGAAAGTTAAACAGGAACAAAGCAGTACGGATGCATAATGACTGGAGGTGTAGAAAATCAATATTTAAATATTTGTAATAATTATGCAGTGAATAATAAATAATCCAATTATGCAAACTTGAAATAAATATGGGACAAATTCACTTCACTGCAGATGAAGGTCTTAGTCACTGTGTCACAGGCTGTGCTGGAAAAGCTGTGTTTAATGCACAACTGCACATCAGCCTCCCGTTCCCCTGTCTCTCTCCTGCTTCCTGCACCCTTTCCCTCCCTGACCTTTGTTGAGTTTCCATAGGAAGGACATTTATACTCAAAAAATACAGAGGGAATCCAGTGTACATTCTAATTTGTGCCCAGCTAGAAGATGGTGGGCCAAGAATAGTCCAACTCCAGCAGCTTCCTTTCCATACAAGACGTAAATACACTTTTAGCCATTGCTGTACAGATATTCCAAAGTCAGCTGACCTCAAATGCAGTTTCATGTGCAACAACTGCTTTCAGAATTAGTCTCATATGCCTTCAGTAGAGTCTGACTTGTTCATTGCCAGATGAAAATATTGTTGCCAAATTTACCAAGCTGTTCAGAATGGATTTACTTTTATTATTTATTAGTTCCTCAGCATTTTTCATGTGCGCAAATCATCAGTTTTGACTTAATTTTTTTTCTTGGTTGTTGTCAAAAAATAATAGTTAACATGGAATCTTGAACTTAACACTGGAAAATCAGCAAATAAAATACACATGCCCTTACTGGTTCCCAGTTTAAAATTACATTCGATACTTGTCTGTTAGTTAATTTTTAATTCATTTAATGTCTGGCATCCTCTTTTGTGATGTATAATTTCTTAATCCCAAGGGTATGTAAAACCAAATCAAATTCTCTACTGAAATCTATCAATTTATGACTAACCTCATATGTCTGTTATAAAAAATTGATATCTCGTTAATTTGACAAATTCTTTTGTCCATAAACTATGTTAGATGACATTAAATATGCTACACTCTATTCTTTATTAATCAATTTCCTATCTGATGTTCCATTATTTTTCCCAAGATTGATGACAGGCGGACAGGCTTATATTTACCTGGACTACCCCATTTAATTTGAAAGGAAAGTACTGACAACTCTTACTTCCATCTAATGCTCAGGGTCTATCTCAGCAATCTAAGATTTATTGCAAATAATAATAAATGGCCTAATAGAGCTTATTAGGCTTTTTTCCCAACATTCCTAGGTGCATTTTTTAGTAAAAGATACTTAGCCTTAATAGCCACTATTTGACTTATCCTGTCTTTGTTGTTTTAAGTGTAACATTTCATCACTGTCTTCGTGTGATCTGACTACATCTGGTTTTTTCCCAGTCCCAGAGCTGAAATAGGTGTTCAACATCTCAGTTTCATCTGCATTGTTTTTACCAACTGCATCCTTTCCATTTAACAACCGACAAACACTACTGTAAGGTTGCTTTTGCTCAAGATACATTTCATGTTGTTTGCAGTGTACAAAACTTAGATAGTCATAGAATTCCTCATATATCCTTCTGTCTTCAGTAGCAATTTTCTGTATTTCCATTTTTACCTGAAATTCACGTGATCTAGTCTGTTCAGTTTCTCCCTTGTCCCCCTACACAACCTGTTTATATCTGAAATTTCACATTAACTTTATTTCTCTTTTAAGTTAAACTGGTGTGGAATAGACTTTGTCTTGATTGCAGTTCTTAGATAATCTCCTAAAAAAGCTTTTAAATATCTTTATTATTGTTTACTTATTGTTCCCTTTCAAATTCTTCCTATTATTGATTAGGTGCAAAATTGTATTTATCTGTTTGAAAGTGGCCATTTCAAAGTAGCAAGTGTAAGAATTACTGGTTGTGTTACATTCTATTTGCATGTAACAAATGTAACTAAGTTCTCATTTTCATTTAAGGAACTACTAACTCTTAGTCCTGGAATCAATTTTGATTTAGCTGTCAGGATGACATCTAGTACAAAATTCTCTAAGGAGAGACACAAAACTTTATGATTTAGGAAATTTTTATCAATCATTGTTCAGACTTTCTAAGGTATTAGAATATTTATTACTGTAAAGGACAAACCTGTAGAGCTACGTCTTCCAACCTGATATTCACCAGTGAAAAAGTTTATTTTAAAGCTTGTAAGTACAGAAGCTGTTTTCTCTTTTTCCTTTCCATAGGCATTATAAGTAGGGGTTTAAGGGACCGGCCATCCTGCTCCATAGGGTAGTCTGATGGTACGTAGCTGCCTGCATCTGATTGCCCTTGTCAAACTCTCAGTATTGGGAGATTGATCTGTAAACACTGAAAGCATTTGCTGCATAGTTGTCAGTGGTTTGAAATAGGTTATTGCCACATACCACCTCTTCTCCTCTTCTCTTGCCATGTGTTTTTCCTAAATTGCTTAAAGTGAGTTTAACGTTCCTATCACAGAAATCTTCCTTCAAGTCCCAGTAACATCAAGGAGGTCAAACTTGGTCTCATAGTACGAGTAGTTCCTAGTCTTCCTGTTTACCTCAGAAGCTCCTGCCATTCATGAATAGGCAATTAAAGAATTTATTTTGTGTCATTCAGTGTCTTGATTAATTTTGTTCTTGACAACTTGACTGTGCTAAATGAGTGTTTATTTGCTGCCCCTTTTTAATCTCCCCTTTTGTTGTAAGTTTAATGCCGTTATTACTAGTCTAGTCAGCTTGTCCCTCGCAAAATTGATTTTCCCTTTAATGAGCTGGAGGCAGTGCAAACCACATAACTCCTTAGTTAGAAAATGGCTCTGTAGTCCACCAAACTAAATTCCCTTCTCCTTCTTACACCTCTCTAATTGGCAGTTTATTCTTAAAAACTCCCGATTCATGTGTTCATTTCTGGGACAGAAGCAATCTCCAAAAACCTCGTTTGGGTATTTTCATGCTTCATCAACTTTCTGAACTTTTTGAAATCATTCGTAACTGGTGAGGAGACACAGGAAGCATTGCTAGTACAAATACCTAACACTACTAAATGAAATATCCCCAACTCAGTTGGGTAAGTTTTCTTTTCCTTCACTGAAGAAGAATTGAGAATCTATAAGAAATATCCTAAAAGCCCTATCCTATAAAGAAAACTGGTAGTTTTGATGGTAATTAGCCCATGCAATACTTTCTATTATATAAGATTATTGAAAAATTCCTAGAGAAGTTTCCCTAGTTTGCAACAAACTTTTGATATTTTGCAGGAGGAATGCTTTAGGGCAACAGAAATATCTTTTATCTGTTGCATGAAACTCCTTTCAGCTTTTTCTCCTGGCAGGTACCCTTTGGTCCAAGCACATGAACTTAGAAGAGTACTTCTGTTGCTGAGGAAAGTTAAAGCACACTGTTCCCATAATAGCCAAGCTCTCTAGGTCTGTGGAATATAAAAGAAGGGAGAAAGAGCTGGACTAGTGTCTTCCCCATGACTACTGCTTTCATTCACTGTGTGAACCACCTCTCCACCAACCCTTTGGGATAACAGAGTTCTGTGGCTGCCATCTAGTAGGTTAACATGAAAAAGGTCTGTGCTGCTGTGCGACAAGCCCAGAGGTAAATCCATGCTGTAGATATATGTGGGTTGTTGAAGCTGTACGTTATCAAGTTTACGTTTTATCTTTAAAGAACACCATAAAAGCATATTCATTGATTGGTTGATATTTTAATGTAGATTTTGCATGCAATGTTAAATACTTGGAAGTTAGAAAATAGTCTTAGGCTGCCCATGAAAGTACAGTCATGAACTCCTGCTACAAAATACTAGCAAAGGGGTTGTATACTACATTTGCAAATGCTGTATCCTAATAACAACACAGAAAAGAATCTCATTAAAGCTTAATGCCAGCTTCATTTCGTTTTATGTAATACCACCTCAGCAACCGTATTCGTCATAGTATTCATATGACATTTGTTTGTCTTTGAATATAGATAAAGCATTGGTGCCCTGGTAGTAAAATCACTTGCTAGAGCTATGCGATCTGTTGAGACTCGTTGTTTCCTCTGTTAGACTAGGGCAAAGGATGGGAAGTCATTGCACAGGTTAAAGTGGAGGAGTGATGCCCAGAAAATTTGAACTCTGTACCAAGAAATTCTGTGTTACTTCATGCAAGTCTCAGTGCTAGATTTTAGCACTGCAACTTCCCCAAAATGAACCCAGCCTAGATGCCCTATCTAACCCATAAATGACCTTCTGAACAAATCATATTTTGATACTACCAGCCACCGTCTGCACTGCTCAGCTTGGCAGTGATGCTAGAGTGCCCCAAAGGTGACACTTGCATCATTTTGTATCCTTTCCCTTTATGCATTTTTAGGACATCAGTCTCTCTCTAGACTGTCATCAGCAATGTATATAGGCAGTAGAGGAAAGAAAAGCTGGAGGGAAACCTTCTATTTTTTACTCAGTGGAGAACAGGGAAAGTGCACAAGTAACAGTTTTACCTTTAGGAAGCAATTTACCCACCACAATTTTGTGTGATTGTACGCACTTTAGCACTGAAAGGTTCTTTTCAAAAAATTATTCCAGTTTCACTATGCCTCAGTTTCCCTACGTCTAAACTAGGGATGACTCCCACTTCAACAAAATATTGTCAGTAATGTTTGTGAAGTTGTGAAGTGTTCTGTAATCTTCACATGCCAGCTGCTCCATCATCATTACAGTTTATTTGTTATGAATTGCCTTGTTTTGTTTTCCATAGGCTAGGAGGCTTAGAAGTTATTCTCAAAAAAAATGCCAGTGAGGTTTCAAGCTATACTTATTTGTTTCAAGATAGGTTTGTGGCTAAACCTCATCAAATCCCCTCTATTGCCTTTCCTGCTACTGCTGATTATTTAAGAAGCAGAAGGGAACATTGCACTGTAAAACATCCATTTATCTGCCAGTGTCAGGTTCTCCTGACATGATGTGCTAACGCAAAGCACATTAAGCGTTAGCAGTAGGTGCTCCAGACCTAGCAGTAAGTAGACAGGCATTAAGAGACCTCGAATGAGTCAGTGTCACTCTATGGTTTAACCTAATATCAACCCTTTAGGCCACCCCTATGAAATGCAGAGAAATGAAAGGTTTTAAAGGCTATTAATCCCAATGACTCTACATTAGAAGAGCACAAAATTATTTGTCACAGGTCTTTTTATCATCATGATATTGTCATAAAACGTGAAGTATTCAGTATTCCTGAAATTCCTCTGCCACCTACTTAAGCACAGAGGTCTTTGATGGTGCACTTATAATGCTGAGCTGTGATACCTACCAGCTACTGCCTGTTAATGGCACTGCCTGAAATCCCCTTTTTTTTTTTCAGTGAGTTCTTCTCAGATCTTCAATGCATGAGAAGTAGCAAAAACATCTTTAGAAAACAAGCTTTGAATTGAAAGGTGTCCTAAGTAAACAAACAAGTGAACCCTCTGCCCCCAGACAGACACCATTACAGCACAGAGAAGGGGCACTAAATCAGAGCTGAATCTAATGCAAGGTGTCAGTTTATTTTACCATACTTGTTATCTGGGGCTGCTTTATTTTTAATGTGATAGGTGTTTTGTCCTGTGTTTCTTACCTTGAAGTTGCTGAGACTCAGGAGTAATATTGTTGTTTTTTAAATCTCTGATCCAGTGTTCATGTGGAAAGGTGTCTTAGATAGCTAGTTGTCTGGCAGTGGCTGCTTCAAAGGGTCTGGCAGCTGAATGTGAACAGCTCAGGTTTTACTGGAAGTGGTGACAGTTACATGACTTCAAACTCTTGCCAGGGTCTGAATTTGTACATTTCAAATTCACTTCACACATATTCAGTTGACAAAAATTGTCCAACCATCAGATTGACACACTGGCAGATGCTCTGGCTTCAAGCCCTACCTCTGATAAAAATGCGATTCCTTTAGTTAAACATCCCTGCTTTGATATTTGTAAAAAGGTTCATGGAATACTTAAACTGGTAAAGTGTTTTGCAACCTATTGATGAAAAGTCTGTGCAAGTATTTGGGTTTTTTTATTAGGTGATCTGCATAGTAGCAAAGATACACAGCTTACAGTGTGTTCATTTGTGCATGCACATGTTTATCTGTGTGTATAAAGTAAGCGTGTACAGTTTCTTGGCTCCAAGGAGTTAGTCAATATTTTAAGCTTTGTCAGGATGCTCTGAAATCAATTGTAAACACCAGTCTTTGGAGTTTATACAAACACAAACCTATTTATTTGAAAAGAGTCTGGGGAAAATCCTGTACCGCTGAGCCCAGTGGGAAAAACCAAACAGAGTACAAGAACATAGTGATGGTTGTTCCAAGCTGGACCAGTGGTCCAACTGCCACAGTCTCTGATGGTGGCCAAAACCGGTGGCCTGCAAAAGAGATTAAGAATGGAACAAGTGTATTTGCTACTTCCCTGTATAATCTCCCGATCTGTAATTTGTGTCTCGGAGCCAAGATTTACTTTAGAGATTTTTATTCTGTGAAGTCGCCCAGCTGCTTCCTGAACCCATCTATAGTGAGGACTGTGGGGCAAGGGTTTTGGCAGTTTAAAACCACAGTGTGTGTGTGGAATGATTTTGTTTCAATCGTTTTGAAGTTACTAACTGTTAGTTTCTTTTAATGAGCTGTAGATTTGGTACTAGAAGAGCTAGCTGTACCTATCCTATATATCCTCCTGTACCACTTGTAGTTTTACAGACTTAATGTCGTATCATATTCTCTTTTCCAGCCCTGTACAGAAGCTGTTCCATAACTTTGAATGTGCTTTACCTGCTCCTATGAGCCTTTCTACTAATTCTTAATTTTCACTCTTTTTTTTCTTCTCCCCAACTACTAATGAACACTAAGGTGGGTTTGTCCTAGGTCTATAAGACTAGGTTCTCATACCTCTGTAATTATTAGTCAGTTCAGAGCTCATTCTTCAGTACATAAAGTTAGGACCTTTTCTCTCTCCCATGATCCTTCCTTTAAATTTGCCTATATTGAATTTCATTATTTCCTTGCCTAGTCATTTAGTCTTTCTGGATTTATCCTAGTAAATGAATCAGGGCCACGAAATGCTTTCAAACACCATGCCACCAGGATTAGCACGTATGCTGGAAAATATAATAGATCAAATATGATCAAATATGATTGTGTCTGAAGGCAAGTGACATTGCTTGTGAAAATAGGACTAAGCTATTTTACTATCAAAAAAATATTTGTTTTTTACTACCAAAAATATGTTTGTTGGTTTCTACTAGAAAGCATCCCTGGTCTATTACTTTCCCTCCCAAACAGTTCACCGGCATCATCTGGGAGAGTGTCAGGGAACACAACGCTGACAAGTGACAAAATAGGCAATCATATGCCAGAGCCTCAGACCATAAGAACCCTGAGTTAAGCCACTGCTTCATTGCTAGCATGTCTTCTGATACGCATTTGGTCCTTCCCAACTAGAGCAACTAATAATCTCTAAACCAATGCCCATTCATGTTTTGGAGACAAGCATGTGCTGGGTGAGAATGCTCTAGCTTTGGCTCCCTCCATCCCATGTAGTTTTCCATCAGTATATGATGCAGACTTTTTTGCTCTGCAGCATCCATATACAGTTTGTTGCTAGAGAAATGCCACTCTGACTGAGAGTAACATTGTCCTCCCATTTTACATTCATTTTGAACATAAATTTAAAAAAAGAAGCAAAACCAGTTCATATTTTTTAGAGTAAATATGTGAAGATAAGATCCAATGCAAAGCACTGCATAATGTGAATACTACCAGTCTGTACCACCTGGGTCAAGGCTGGCAAACAGTGCCTGATTCTGGGTTTTTTAGTAGTATGAATATACCCACACGGACCTATTCTCCATTGCCAATCTAGAATACCCAATATTGTGAGTGATCTTGGTTCTTTCATCCCCTTTTCTACATTGCTTATGAATATTTTAAACAGTTCAACACCTGTGCAAATTCCTGTGGGACACAATTCATGGCTTGTCCTTACTGGGAAAGATGACTATTTACTCCCCCACTGTTTCCTATGTTTTTTCCAATTGTTTATACATATGAGGACCTTCCCTGCTGTGCTATGAAAGACTGAGCTCCTTAACCTTTGGTGAAAGACCTTGTTAAATGCCTTTTGGGAATCACAGCTGGTTCTTGTCTGCTTGCTTTAGGACTCCCCTCAGAGAATTCCTGTAGATTTTATGGTCATGACAAGGGCTTTCTCTTTATAATAGAGACTCTTCTGGTTTTTGGCATGTCATATTTATCCATAAGCCATCTTTTTTGTAGTTACTCATTCACTCAGTGCATATACTACCTCTGTTATTGGTCTGTAGTTTTCCGTTTTCTCTGTAGCTTCTTAAGAATAATTCCACATTAACCACCTTCCAAGGCTTCTGATAAAAAGGCAGCTTTAAATGAGGATTGACACACAGTGGTGAGTTATTCATCTATTTCAGCCTTGGATTCCTTTAGAACTGGTGTTACATGACTATTCAATTGATCTGTTTGCTTTATAAGCTCTTTTGCTATTACAATCAGCAAATTGCTCGATTTGAGATAGATTGTCTGATAAACAAGAAGTGTGAAATAGGAACTTCCTCAGATTCCTTCACGCTGCAGCACATATACCAAAAACTCCTTAACTGTTTTCTGCTCTGGACTTTTCTTCATTGTGCACCCCTTGGTTTTGTTGATGCTCTGGACTCTCCCTTCTTTTGTTAAGTAAAGGAAGCTTAGTGGGTGAATCTTTGTTCCATAGCTAAGTGGTACCCACGGCCTTATCTCCACATTGCTTAGGGCCTTAGGGCAAACTGGTTCCAGAGATGGGAGTTTGGGGCAAATCAAAATACAGTCAAAGAATGGGCCTGGAATTAAACAGCAGAGACTACAGTGGTCCCATGTTTGAGCTTGTTCCCTGTTCTCTCTCATTTATCAAAATAGATGTATAAACAGACTCTCAAACAATCTTCCTTTTCTGATGTGGTTAGAGAAGGGATTTATTGGAATACTTAATGCCTTTTTTTCAAGTTCAAACTCCAGCTCTTTTCAAGGTGATGGAAGATGCAGGTTTTTTCCCACACATTTCATGGAGAGTCCTCCCAGAAGTTCGTCTTCTGCCTCTTTCCATGGCTGTACTTCCAGATGTTTATCTCATCGTCTCCTGACATTCTCTTCATGGCTCTGCTGTCCAGAGCTTGAGGGAAGAAACTGCCCAGCCTTTGGATTTACAATCAAGGGGAAAAAGAAGCCATCTCATTTTCCCTGAGTTGGTTCAGTCCCAGGTTTCCGTCTGGCCCTGGACAGTTACCTCTACTGTTTCAGGGCTCTCAGTACGTGAAGAGCTTCAGTGATTTATTCCATTTAGACTAAATGGCTAGCACTCTCAACAGCTTTAATAATGTCTATGATTGTCTGCAGTTCAAAGACAGGCTTGTTTACAGCCATTAACACCTTGCCGCTCCAAGGATACTTCAGTAATGTTTATAAAAACCTTGAAAATATAAAATGCTACAGAAGCAGTTGTACTTATTTGTCAGCTGTACCTGTTTACTCTTCTTTCTGCTGGCACGGTGGGCTTTCTTCTCTGTCTCTACAGGCCTGGTGGCTTGACATGCGTTTATGTGTGCCCTGGTTTCAGGTTCATCTAGCTTTAAACTTATTTATTACAAAATAATTGCAAACTGGTTTAGAGAGAGAAAGAAATCTTATTATTCTCACTCCCCAAATATCCTAAGGTTTCTTCCCAGTGATAAGATTGTCACAAGGGTGTTCATGATATCCAGATCTGGGCAGCATGATCTTGTCAGCCTTATCATAAAGCAGAGAGCAGTGTAGGATCTTTTATATTTGCACATGTCAGGATGAAGTGAGATTCAAGTGGTAGTTAATTGGCAGCCATCACAATTCTCTGCTGGGCTCCAGGGCACCAAAATTTAATATAGACATGATCATGACTTGTATCATTGATCACAACATCTACATTTAACTTCGTCTTAATCTGCATTGGTTGAAAGGAGGTAGGGGACAAAGTACACATTTGTCTTACATGCAAATTAAGCATCTCCATAAAAAAACATCTCCTCTATCAAAGTGGTCACTAGCTGCATCTTATATTGAACTTAGTGGAGGCAACTGAGACCATAGGGGTGTTTAGATACGTATTTAACTGACTAACTTTTGGCACCTGCAGTTGAACATACATAGAGTGTAAGGCTTTGAATTACAAAGACTACCTAACTACTAAAAATATTCATAAGTCACAGCTGCTGGAATTTGGGTTTGAATTTTTTTTAAGACACCTAATTCAAAGCCCACTGAAATCAACAGAAAGAAGTTTTCCCATTGGCGTAATTGATTGGGCCATAGTACAGTGGAGCACATACATCACCTTTAGACACCATTAAATCTCTTCATACTGAGCTGAGAAATACACAACACAGGTTTCAATCCTGATTGATTGAAAAATTGCAAGAAAGTTATCGTAACATTTCCCATGGTAACTTTACAAACCACAAATGAAGCATAATATTAACAGTTTCCTAATATATACCTAGATAGGTATGTATGCATTTAAACGTATTTATGTCATTAACACTTTGCATGCACAGGAATAGAGAAAAAGCCAGTATAAGAATTAAATAAATAACAAGAGAAAATCTCAGAGAATTATCTACCTGAGAATTAGGCATTTTCTTTAAGAGGAAAATCTGACTCAAAGCTGATTTCCTGAGTGGTGAAGTGTTTCTACATAATTATCTTGCTAAAGAATAAAGAGTCATTTATAGTAATGTGTTCAAAGCACTTCTTCACCGAATGCTACATATACTCATGCAGAATTCCTTAAAGCAACTAGTTTACCATAGCATGAATATGCTTTTGGTGACTAAAATGAAATAAATAGTAGCCGAAAAACAAGCAGTAAAACAAATGTTCATCTATCCCAGCTGAAACTATTTAAGTGAAAACCATTCCAGGAGACTTCTGTTACACATTAGACACATGAAAATATTTAGCATCCTTTACTTACGGATATAGGAAGAGGAAATTCTTCCCTCAGGATTCTGCCATTGTCTGCTTTTTTTCCCTGCTGTATATATTATTGGCATCATGTTTTCTAGCCTTCCCTAGTCACAGCTGACTTCTTCCTCATTCCAGATCCTGCCACTAACTCACACTGAGTTGTACATATTCTCAGGCAAATGTTTGCATTCATTAGCCCCATGAAGTCAATGGAATAAACTACTCCTCTACTCACTAGGAATAAGGGAGGTACGCTAGGATTTCATATAAATGAGCTTGTCACATGAAGCAGCAGCAAACAATAAGAGAATGTGCATCTGGCACATCATCATAACGAGTATTTCATCCGTTTTTTGGTGATCTGGCTGTTAAAAGTCTGTACAGATGGATAATAAAACTGACTGGAGTACTATGCACTGCAACAGAATTTAGGTACCCATGTGAGACAACATGGAAAATCATAGAAACTTTTGTAGCTTTATTCACAGGAAGCTGGTAAGAAATGTACTCAGAGCAGCTATCAGAGGTAAATGAAATAATGTGAAGATTGTCGTGAGCTATATGTTTCACTCAAAGACTCAGAGACTGCTCCTTTCCCACTTTGATTCTTAGAACTTCCTGTTGCAATTTAAGCTTGCAAGTTATTGTTTTACAGTGAAAAGCAATTTTAGGAAAACATGTTTTTTGTTGAGTGCTGGAAGGTTTATTTTTAGCCGTCCCTTAAAGCACTTGAGGGGCTGGGAAAATAAGACAGAAGGGGCAAAGCCACGTGACCAATTGTACACAGATCACAGTTTAAGAACCTCTGATAGTGTAAATGACAGGCTGCTGCACCGATTTACCCTATCCTTTACTACAATACCAAGGGTAAGTTCTTTAGGGTAAGGATCGTGTCATCTGGGAACAAAATCAGCAATATGCATTATGTTGGTTTGTTAACATTCTTTCAGCTTTAGGTCTCTGCTGGATGCAGGATATTTGACTAGATGGAGTATTGACAGTTAGTCCAGTATGAAATGCTCTAAGCAAATTGTCAACAAGATGCCAATTCCTGTCCTGCAAAATGATGCCGCAATACATTTGAGAAGCATGCATTTCCAACCTGGCATTTACTTTAGACTGCCAAAGATGAAAGATTTCAGACAACAGAAGACTTGAGCAGTGTCAGGAATAATTCATTACCCAGTGCTATGACATTCTCTAATGAATATGAGGAACAGAACATCACGTCTTGCTAACATCTCTGTTGCAGACAGTGTTTTGGACTTTTGAAAACATTGTTCACATGCGTAAAGCAATTACTCAGTCATACCATTGATTGTGTATCTGTCTTTATTTTTATGAGCCTTCCAGTATATCTCTGTGATGCCTATTAGGCTAAATTTACTGAATGGTGCCCTTTTTTCCTTGTTTAGTTTTGTTGATTTGCTTGGTTTTTTTTCTTTTATAATCAGCTCTTGGTCTGTGTGGAGGCTATGTTGATGTCTGTATGGAACAAATCATCTATCTCCAGCTTGCTCTAGCTACGCATTTGGTTCAGTAAGCAGGAAAGAAAAAGTATGAGCCTGTAGCCCTGTGGTGTAACCCACAGCCCACAGGTTCACTGTTTGTGCTCCAGGGCTCGGGTTTGTGAAGCACAGCTGTGTGACCTTGTCTCAGATTTACAGAGAAAAATTGTTGTTGAGCTGTGAAAAAGTATATAAGCTAAAGATAGGAAAAATAAAAACAGAGAGAAGTGGAATTGTTCTGCTCATAATTGTAACTCAAGGACTCAGCAGAAGAATACTGAAATGAAAAGGTCTAAAACCCTGAGAGGAAATGTAGATTGGTGGAAGATGACAGCAGCAGGGTTGAGGATCTGCCTGTTCTGCCGGGCAATGGGAGATGATGCTTCCCCATGCTACTGGCTGGCTTGCAGAGACTCACCTGCTACATGTGGAAAGGGTGGCAAATGTATTACCAATCTGTCCTGGCTGGATCCTGTTAGGGAATAATTGTTGTGCACTCATTAAATTGCATATATTTCTGTTTCTAAGTCTAGTTATGGTAGAAGATACCCAAAGAAAAGCAATGCAGCAAAGAGAAGGTTACAGTGGACAGTCTGTGAGGTAGAAAAGGGGCATGCTGAGGTATGACAAGATGAAATAAGGCATAATGAGAACAGAAAAGGTATGATAAGGCATTCTGAAGTGTCTACACCAGTGGGTATTCCTGGTTTTAACTGAATATTGTTGAATGTAAAATATATGGCCAGTCTAAGAAGCGAAAATTTGAATTTATATTACTTTGCCTTCATTTTCAGTCCTGTGTTTTTATTAAAATTGCTCTAATGCTCACTGCAAAGATAAATACGTACACAGTGTTGATATAGAGACTATACAATGCAGTTACTTTGTGTAGAGAACTCCACCTGGAGCTGTACAACCAAAGTATTGTACAACCAAGGAGACAAATAGGGTCTATATTCAGGTGGAAACATAATATTCAGGTATCCTGACTCTTTGAGCATAGGCTGTGTCAAGATCCAAGGTCTAGCAGCCATGGATGGCATCCAGTCTGAATCACTCATTGCTTGTTTGAATCTTCATGCCAGAGCAGCCTCTCAAACAACTTTTACACCTATCTGTGTCATTCAGATAAACCCTCTCCTGTTCTGGTAGGATAAAAGAAACACAGAAGAATCCAAGAAAAATCACAGTTAAATAGTATCTTTAAAGCACATTTATTTTTCATTTTTGTTGAGGACTTCCCATTGGAAAAGGTATTATGAAGCCTGCCTTTTTCTGAATATGGATATACTGTTTTGATGAGAAAAGAATTAATTTGTTCTGTTTCTTTTCCAAAATGATTCCTGACCTACGTTATGGTGACTTTTTTCAAAATAAGGCGAATTCCTTAAATCAATAAATGTAAATGTGGTGTTAAGAAAGTATATGCTTCTCATTGATGGCAGATATTTGTGGCTTCCCATTGGAGAATAGCTGTGGTTTTTGTTTGAGTTCACTCAGCTAAAGAGTATGAGGAGAAAAGGCTTTTGAAAGAAAGGAATGATCTTCAGAGAGGCTTTTTTCTGGGATACTTACTTACTATTACAGAAAAGGGTTCTGAAAAGGTATTTGTGCCAGCTAAGAGGAAAAAAGGCAGCACGTTTGTGATAATTTAAAGCGTGTATCACTAACCAAGATAAAGAGAGCCAAGTATTTAAAGCTTAATGATACAGCAGTAGCAATTGCCCTGCGATAATGAACAGTGTAGATTATCAGGCAAAGCTTAATGAATGCCTTGCTTACAACAAGCTTTTTATAAACAAATACTGGTTGAGTCCTCTTTCAGAATTAGTACTGACATGAAAGTGAAATGATTTAATTAAAATATGCAAGATAAATAAGGACCTGGGCAAGGATGCTCCTTAGAATAGTCTGGCAAGTGTTTGCTGACAATAGGCCTTCCAAAATTACTAGGCAGAGTACAGAATGTATATCTGATTTGACCCACAAAGTAACATTAGCATTCTGAGGACAGATTGTGTCTCCATCCTTGGCTCAGACAAAGTGGAAGAAGACACTTTTATTTCCTTCTACTGGATTATCACAGTTTGGAGGTACACACCTCCAGCAAAAAGCCTTGACTCTTTTCCCACTCAGTTGCTGAGGGGTGAGGTGGGAAATCATGGCAGACATTTGGCTCACAGTGTGGAGGCTTGGTGTAGGCAAGGTATGGAGTGAGAGTTTTGCTGGTAAGATTGTCTTCAGTCTCTGAATTCAGAGACTGGCAGGAAGGAGAGGAAACCTCAGTGCAAGGCTTGTCTGTCATTCACAGGGACTCCTTGGGCTACTCATCAGCTTCAAATACTGATCAAGACCAATATTTGAAGTTAAAATATGGCTCTGGGATTTCCTTTATTAATGCCTTAATATTATGTTATCAAAAGCACTTGCAGGTGTCACAAAGCTGTGTGGAACGTTAAGAAAATGTGCACAAAGAGCTGCAACTTTTCTGTAATGGCTCTTTCCTTTGATAACTAACATTACTGAATCATAGAATCACACAACAGGTGAAGTTGGCAGGTACCTCTGGATCTAGTCCAACCCTCCTGCTCAAGAAGCATGAGCTACAGAAGGTTGCCCAGCACGGGTCAGGTTTTGACTGTCCACAGATGGATACTCTACAACCTTCCTGAGTAATCTGTTTCAGTACTTGGTCGTGCTCACAGCAGAACAGGTGCCTAACAAATTCGATGATCTTCTACAATGAGGTTACACCTTCGGTGGATAAGAGAAGAGCACATACAAAGCATTGACCATCCCACAAAACATCCTTCTCTCTAAATTCAAGAGACATATATTTGGTGGATGGACCACTTGGTGGGTAAGGAATTGGCTGGATGGTCACACTCAGTGTTGCAGTCAACAGCTTGATATCCAAGTGGAGACCAGTTACAAATGGCATTCCACAGGGGTCTGTATTGGTCTGTATTGGCCCTGCTTAACATCTTTGTCAGCAACATGGGCAGTGGGATCGAACGTACTCTCAGCAAGTTTGCTGACAACACCGAGCTGTGCGGTACAGTCAACATGCTAGAGGGAAGGGATGACATCCAGAGGGACCTTGACAGGCTTGAGAGGTGGGCACATACAAACCTCAAGAAGTCCAACACAGCCAAGAGTGAGGTCCTGCACATGGGTCAGGGCAATCCCAAGCACAAATATAGGCTGGGCAATGAGTGGATTGAGAGTAGCCCTGAGGAGAAGCACTTGGGGGTGTTGGTTGATGAGAAACTCAACATGAACCAGCAATGTGCACTTGCAAACCAGAATGACAACTGTACCCTGGGCTGCATCACAAAAAGCATGGCCAGCAGGTCAAGGGAGGTGATCCTCCACCTCTACTCCACTCTCGTGAGACCCCACCTGGGATTCTGCGTTCAGTTCTGGGGACCCCACCATAAGAAGGACATAGACCTGTTGGAACGAATGGAAAGGATGCATACAAAGATGATCAGAGGGCTGGGGGATATCTCTTATGAAGATAGGCTGAGAGATTAAGGTCATTCAGCTTGGAGAAAAGAAGGTTCTGGGGAGACCTTACTGGAGCTTTCCAGTACCTAAAGGGGGCCTATAAGAAAGATAGAGAGGGACTTTTCACAAGGACATGTAGTGATAAAACAAGGTGTAATGGGTTTAAACTGAAAGAGGCTGGATTTAGATTAGATGTGAAGAAGTTCTTCACTATGAGTGTGGTGAGGCACTGGAATCTGTTGCCCAGAGAAGCTGTGGATGCTCCCTCCCTGAAAGTGTGCAAGGCCAGGTTGGATGGGGCTTTGAGCAACCTGGTCTAGTGGAAGATGTCCCTGTGAATGGCAGCGAAGTTGGAACTAGATGATCTTTAAGATCCCTGCCAACACAAACCGTTCTATTATTCTATGATTTATGAATGGGTCCAGCCTGAAAGTCTTCCGCGATGAGGTGACTAGCTTGATGGGTTAGAGAAGAGGAATGGAACTTCTTTCACTTGACTACAGTAAGGCTTATGATGTGTCTCCCATAACATCCTTGTAGACAAGCTGACGAAATATAGCTTAGGTAAGTAGAAAGTGAGGTGGACTAAAAATTGACCGTATAGCCAGGTTCAGCAGCTTGTGAGTGGTGACGCAAGGTCCAGTTGGAGGCTAGTCACTAATGGTGTACCCAACAGGTCAGTCTGGGTCTGATACTTCATTAACTTTTTCATTAATGATGTCAGTGACAGGATCAAGTGTGCACTCAGTAAGTCTGGAGACATTGAAAAACTGAGAAGAGTGGCCGATACATCAGACTTGGTTGTGCTGCCTCCCCAGACTGGAGAAATGGGCAAACAGGAACCTCATAGAGTTCAACAAAGGAAAATTCCAAAGCCTTGAGGAATAAACCCAGGCACTGGCATATGCTGGTGGCCAGCCTGCTGGAAAGCGGCTCTGCAGAGAAGGACTGGGTGTCCTGGTGGTCAACAAGTTGAACATAAGTCAATAATGTCTGCTTGCAGCAAAAGCAGACAATAGCATACTGAGCTGCATGAGGAAAAGCATTGCCAACAGGTCGAGAGAGGGGATCCCCTCTATTCAGTTCTATTGAAGATACACTCAAACTACTGGGTTTATATCTGGGCTCCCCAGTACAAGAGACACATGGGCATTCTGGAGCTTCCAGCAAAGGGCCAGAAGGTGACTAAGGGACTGGAGCACCTGTCATAAAAGGTGAGGCTGACAGAGCTTGTACTGTTCAGCCAAGAGAAGAAAAAGCTCTGAGGGATGTTGTCAATGTATATTGATACCTGACAGAGGACCAAAGAGGACAAAGTCAGGCCTTCTTGGTGCTGCCCAGTGACAGGACAAGAGGCAACGGAGACAAAATGAAGCACAGGAGGCTCCATCTGAACATCAGGAAACACTTTTCTACTCAGACATCAATCACCTCCTAATTTTCCATGTGCCTTAGCGTAGTTTCCAGGAAGATCTGATTCATGATCTCACTGGGCACAGAAGTGAGCCTGGCTGGCCTGTAGTTTCCCAGGTCTTTCTTTTTTCCCTTTTTATAAAATAGGGGTTATGTTTCCCCTTTTCCAGTCAGTGGGAACTTCACCGGACTGCCACGGCTTCTTCAAATATGATGGATAGTGGCTTAGCCACTTCATCTGCCAGTTCCTTCAGGATTTGAGGATGCATCTCATTAGGTTCCATGGACTTGTGCTCTTTCAGGTTCCTTAGATGGTCTTGAACCTCTTCTCCTACAGAGGGTGGTTCTTCATTTTCCCAATACCTGCTTTTTCCTTCTGCAACTCGGGCAGTGTGGCTGGAGCACTTGCCGGTGAAGACTGAGTCCATGCTGACTGCTCCTGATCACCTTCTCATCCTTCACGTGTCTGGAAATGGCTCCTAGAATTAGTAGCTGCATCACCTGTTCATGTGTTAATATGCATCGACATCTGCTGCTATGTTCAGACTTTGGTTGGAGCTGCAAGCAGAACTTTGTTTTGAAGGCTGATGTCAGTTGGGTGAATATAAGATAATTAATTTAACGATTAGTTAGAACTCAAATTACTTTATGCAATGCTAATGGCTAGTTGGGGCCATTAGAGCAAGGCTACAGGAAAGGTTCCCATGAGATACCTTCTTGCACGTGTGAGAAATATGCTTCTAAAAATCCATTGATATCCTATAGCCTAAAAATATTTAAGACTTCATTAATGCAAAAACCCACTAATTAGAAACAGTTCAGCACTTGGAATTTATGGTCAGATATAAAAACCAGTCTTATATGTCTCTGGGCTTATTAGATAGATACAAAAATAAAGTCATAGGTTTTGAGAAAAAGACAATCCTGTCTTCAGTGACAAATTCTGTTTATGTTAAAATTGGTGCCAGATTCTGGTACATTGGGGTCAGAGCCTGGTATATATAGTGAGACTGTACAGAAGGTAAAGCCTGTGGACTGTGCCCATGGTGAAATGCATGTGCTGTCTTTTTCATTATGAGAAGAGACATGAAATGTCATATTAGTTCCACAGAATTTTGGGGGAGTGGATGTTAGTTAGCAGGTGATTTAATGAAATGGAAAGGACTGGAGCACTGCTGGAGAACACAGTTAAAATGCAGTAGGAGTAAAATATCTGTTCAGCCTCCTATTTGCTCCCTTCCCTGTAGTCCCAGAGGGCTGGCTGTATTTTTTTTTTGTGTGTGTTTTATATTGTTAAGCCACAAAACAATTTAATTTCTTTTGACGTCTGTCTTAAACAAAGGATGGTTAGCGTGTCCGCTGATCTCAGGATGACCTGCGATAGCCTAGAGATCTACGTCTAGCCCGGCTGCTCGCCACTGGCAGCCTCTAACATAAGAACACATGAAAAAAAGTTCTTCAGTGAAAAAATGAACAGAAGTGAAAGGGAGAGACTTCTAGGAAGGAAAGGCTTCCAAACTGTAGGGGCAATGGCTCAAGGAAGAAGGAGGAAAAGTTTACTTTTATCTCAAAAACTGTTGCGTAGTTCTCTAGTACTCTGAGGGACATATGCACACATGTAGGAAGTCCAAGGTATATAAAACATTCTGAGTAGAAGTGGGAAGAGAAGAGAAAACCTTTTTTTAAAATAAGCCCAAGCCAAGCATACTCACACACATACATGTATATGCCAAATCATAAAATATTTACTAAGCTATGAGCTTATCAGGTTAGACTCTACCAATTGTGCTACAATTGCAATGATATGTTAGAAGATACAGGAGGGAAAGAAAAAGCCAACAGTGTTATGTAGCACTGAGGGAATGCTTTCTAACTCCTTACAAAAGCCATCACTGCTAGCTGCCTGTGGATAAGAGAAGCTTGGGTTTTTTACGTTTGAAAAATTTTTACCTCTGAAAAAAATTTTTACCTCTGAAAAATGTCAGTCCCTTACAGTGACTCCGTCCCCTCCCACAGGGCACTGCACTGAGATCTTCAAAGCCAAAAAATGTGGTTACTCTTTTCTATTTCTGAAATGGATTCATACTCCATATATGATTCTTCCACTCTGGAAGCCCTCTGACAACCATTTCAGTATCATTGGAGGAGAGTTTGCACAGAGCAGATATTCTTAGAACCCATGCGTGGGTTTTTGGGGAGTTTTTTGATTGTTTTTCTCTTTGGGTTTGGTAGATTTTTTTGATGTTTGGCTTGAGAGTATATCTTCTTTATACAGAAGCAGAACAGTTTTCTAAGATAATTTGACAATAATAAAGAAAGGAATATTAGCCTCAGCTGTCACATATTCTGCAAGTGGCATTTGTTGTGCACGAACTCTTTCTTGTCATGCGCACTCTGAAACTGGGCTTAGATTTAAGCTATTCTCGTGCCAGAAAAGGAATTGTTGTGCTGGGAAGTCAAGGCAGACATGGGCCACAGTGGTAGTTTCCCAAAGAGTTTGCATTTACTTTAAGCTCTTTTGAAAGTCACGGAGCCCATTCAGAATTATAAATTGAGTCAAGCAAATGCATACTGTGCACGTCACCCATTTTTAAAAAAGGTATTGTGTGCTGCTCTTTTGTTTATTTCTTATACAGGCACATTGCAGAACTCCTAGCATAACTGTATTGGTGAGAAAATCAGTTTGATACTAGTGAAAGTAGGAAGCTTTCTCTATGGAGAGACTGCTGAGAGTTTAAGGACATGTAGAAAAATCATGACAGAAGTGAATTCTCCCGTTTATTAGTCCCAGCATTTGCCCTCAATCCCATGCACTCCGTCCTAAATGTAACATAAGAAACAAGAAGGAACGGAACATTTGAAAGGTTTGCTGATCAAACAGCTCAAATTTGGAAAATCAAGGGTATAGTGACTTGTTTGCAATTCAATTGTTGATCCAAATTTCTTTTCCTGAATTTATTTGGTTAAATTCAAATCATGGTTAAATTCTAATGATGGTTAAATTCAAGATCTGTTTCTGGACAGTAAATGAAAAGGAGTGGAAAAAAGAAATTAAATTTGTAAAATAAATTGCTTGTTACAAGTTTCTTGTTTAGCTCCAATTATAGTAAACACAAAGGAAAAATGAGGTCTATAAGTCATCTGTGTATGCATAACCTCAAGGCTGGGAATGACGAGATAACTTAACAAGCAAAATTCTGTCCGGTGGGGTTAACAACTGTTGACAGCGTGGTGAATGCTAAGACAGGTGATACTCATCAGATATGGCAACAGCAAAAAGTACTGAGAATTTAAGTTCACTATTTCTCACTATGTGGCAGTTTCCAATTTCAGAGTGCAAAAAAAGACCAATGGAACCTCCCTTTTGTTTATGTACGTCCAGCCATATGGTTCAAAGGAAAATCATAGCAGTGAGCTTTTGAAAGGCTTAAGTAGCTCTTTAAGGGTTGCTATTTCATGGCAAAAGCAGTACAAACAGTACAAAGAATCAAACTACTTCCAGAGATTCTCTGTGGCTAGACCTGCTATGTTCTCCCATCATGTTTCAGCATGTAGAAGGCACCGTGGCTTGCTGGCTTAAGGCAGTGGAATTCTAGTCTCAAGTTCTGGATTTCAGCTTCCCTGTGGTGCCGCAGTATCAGTGATACTGATTTCAGTTGAAAATTCCCAACATCTCCAAAGACACCTCCAAGTCACCACCTCCTCACTGGTGATCAGTCCCTTCTTTCTAGGCAAAGAAGATTGGACTGCTCTGACACCACAAAGCTCACCACTGAGTGCTACAGTTATTTAAAAAAAAAAAAAAGGGGGTTTAGAGAGTAAAATAATGAAGATAGCAGATGAAGATTTTTTTTTTTCCTCAGAGTGTTAATTTAGGGAAGCCACTTCATTTTTCCATGCCTGTCTTTTTTTTTTTTTTCTTTTTGCATGCTGTTCAAATGACTCAAACAAAAGAATCCTTCCTGGTACATATGTATGCCGTAGATTCTTGCTGGTTACAAGCTCCTTGTACTATTGTCATACAAATAATTAAATAGAAAAAAGTTGGTGACATTAAAAAAAAATAGTATAGTCTTCTTGAGTTGCAGAGCAAAATATAACTTGATTCACAGCTACTTTGTATCAGAGTATCCTCTAATTTTACTATTTTGCTTGAGTGTCTGAGATTTGTGTTAAGAAAGGAAATGGTTTTAGGTGCTACACATGGACTTTTTGATGTTTCATTTTCATCAAATACCAAAAATGACAGAAAAGGACAGAAAAAGACAGAAGTAATAATGAAAAGGGAGAATTAATCCACTTTGAGGTCACTGATAAAACAGATTACAACTGTGAAACCTGGAAACAGTATTCTCTGATCTGTCAGAATGGGAATACACCCCAAAGGGATAAAAAATCTTCAGCTATCATAAGTACTTCCTCCCCCCCAAAAAAAAAACCCAACCAGCGAGTACACTAGATCTTGCAAAACTGCTGAGTCATACAGTCACAGCTTAAGAAACTTCTAAGGGGGGAAATGTCTAATTGAATGAGTGATCTATCTTCCCTATGGGGGAAATAATCATTTTGCACTGAGATTGCTCTAAAGGTTACACATGCATTGCCAACATCGATGCAGAAAGTACAGAGACTTTATCTATTTAAAGATGTGTTTGAAGAGTTGGGCTGTACAAAAGGCATCAAATTAAGGTTCTTCAGCTTGTGAAGTGCTCACCTCTCAGAGCACCATTAGTATTAAGGGAACAGATTAAACACAATTTAGATCACATTGAAAGACTAAAGTCAATTTAGCAGGTATATAACCATGCATGATAATGGTCTCTAAATCTACAGCAACAAGGTGAGGATATGCTTGGATATGCAGGATAAAGATGTGAAACTAAAATAATTTCCTTTGAGGGCTATAAAAGAAGCAATGACGAGGAGGCAAACTTTAGATACTAGTTTGTTTAAGTATGTAAATTCAATGGACTGATCTGGAAGGGAAATAAATCTGATAGTAGTTTTATATATGGTCCGCAGGGTATTGTGAACTTGACCTTTGCTGGAGTAAACAGGCTCTTCACTGAATGGCAGAGTATTTATTATTTGCACGTTGATAGCAGCTTGCAGATGCAATATGGGGGAGACATGGAAATCTTTTCCAAAAAAGCATATGAATTTCTAGCCTCTCTCTGCTTAAAACTTTAGGTGTAAGGTAATTGACATTTCTTTTTTTTCTGGTGCTAGATTCTTATCTGTTGCCCATTATATGTTAGAGTGTACAGGAGGGTCACAGTGGACAGAAAACTTTAAACAGCAGCAAAATCACATTGTAGATTAGAAGGTCAATTTATCTTGGCAACACATGGTTTCAAAGAACATGAAAAACACGAGAAATCATACTCATAAAGAATTTAAATTTATATAGTGCTGGGATAGCAAGTGGGCTTAGAAAAACAAGAGAGCAGTGCAGTTGTCCATGGAAGTCTTATTCAAGTTGAAAAGTATCCAAATTCATCTGTATGGCAGAGCTTAGCAGTTTGCTCTTATATGCATAAGTGAAACATATGCTTAGGCACTTCATGTTCAGTCTGATCTGCCTAATGAAAATGCTTAACTTCTACCTGAACTTTAGGTAGGGAGTCAAGGCAGAGCCCTAAGAAGAGAAGAGAAGAATATGTTCAAGGAAAAACTAATATATGACTGCACAGCTTTCTTTTTCAGATGATTTAATACAGTTAAAGAGATGTAAAGATGTGGCAAATAAGCTGTTCTTGCACGTAGATATTGACAATACCGACCTGACAATACAGCTTTTGCCTGTGGATTGGATCGACTTTGTTGTCGTGCTTTTTGGAACCTCCTGTCATGAAATGACTGGGGCTCCACTACCACCTTCTATAGGCCTTTTATCATCCCTAATGGATCAGCCATCAATGATTATTTCCAAGCCAACTCCACAGTCAAGACTGCCTGCTTTCTCCTTAGTCCATGCTGCTGCCTGCCTGGTCCCACCTCCACAAGAAGTCTGGACCAGCAAGTCCTTAGGCTCTGGTGAGACCCATAATGTCATGTCTTGCAATCCTGTTGCGCTCCCTTCACCAAGTATTTCATGTTTATCAGGACTTGTAGCAGCCAGCTCTGGGAGTTGCAAGAGCTTCCTGAGTGTCGGCTTTTCGAGCACACGAAAATACGTTACGTTTCAGACACTCCTCACAGACAGAGTAAGATGGGTCAACACTATCTGCTAGTGAAGAGTTATTGGAAGTCTTTTTTTGTTCATTTCTGAGAGACCGTACTTTGAAAATTGCAACGTAAAAACTGAAGAGTTACCTTTTATAAGATAAAAAATAAAGCCGTGGTCAGTAAAACTAATTATGGTCCTTTTTTGGGAGGGCCTGTAAAACTACAATGCTGGGCTAGTACTCCCCCAGCATAACCCTCCTGTTTCTAGCTTCACCAAAACCGTTAAAAACCAGCTTTAAGTCCAAGCAAGCATTCCAGTACAGCTATACTGCTCCTGTTCTTATGCTGTGCCTGTAGTATGTGCTTTAATATGTGTTTTGTGTGTGCTGTGCTTTAATATGTGTTTTGTCCTCCTGTGGTGTTTATATCGTTCTAAATTCTTTTACAAAGAGGACGTGAAAAGCTCCAATACTATGCAATAACATCCTGATTCAGTTAGGTAGTAAACTGTGTTAATTGGAAGCCGTAGTTATGTTGTAGCAAATAGGATTTCTTGCAAGCACTAAATTAGAAATATACTTAAATACCTTGCTGAATTTCAGCCTGAGTTTCATATTGCTGTCTTCCTAATAAATAGTGCTGTATTGTATGTCAGGGTGTCACACGCCATAAGTAACTCAGCATTACATGAAGTAAACTGAGCAGAATTGCAAATGAGAAGAAAAAAAACCACCTTTCTGTGCAGAAGGCAGGGGGTTAATTAAGGGCCCCATCAGGTTTTTTATTTTGATCAGAACACAAAATTAAATATAGGTGGCATGGTACATTAGTGTATCTGTCAAAGACTCAGGATTTGGCCAGGCAATTAAAGAGGACAAAATATTCTAAATGAATTTTTAAATAGCTTCTTCCAGTCATTAAGCACAGTTATCACATCCATATTTTGTAAATGTAAAACAGTGAAGTTCTCAAAAGTCTGCTCTCCACAGTAGTTTTTATTGATGATCTATCTGAGCTTCATTTCCTAACTGAAAACCCTTGTCGGTCAATTTATTCCAACATAACACTATTTGGTTAGGTAGTTATAAATCCTGTAATTGTTCATGGCATGCCAGGAATAATTCAGCTAATTATTACAATATGTCTTACTTTGCCATGCTTCTATATGTCAAAATGACTCCTGCACATATTAGAAAAAATCGGTTTCCTAATTTAACTGAAGATATAAAAATTGATTATTAATTCACCGAAAAATGGAAAATTACTTTTTTTTCCCACTGCCCTACACATAATTTCTACTGGTCTGGATACATTTTTGACAAATATTCTGCTGCTAACTTTAATTGATCCATGAACAGCACTATGCAGCAAAACCTAGGAGTGCTGCCCTCACTGAACATTAGTTTCAATTATAGGACAACTATAACAGAGTACGCTGGATCATAATAGAAAAGTACTTCATTTTTTCCAGTTCATCCTAGATGAAAAAAAATACTACTGAAAAGGTGAGATTAAGAGGTCAGTTTTCCTGGCAAAAAGAAAAAGTGATCCATACATATGACTCTATTAATTGCAGTTTACATGCACATTTATACATAAAATGCACTATAATTAATTCTGTGCTGGTGAATTCCCATCAATAAAGTGCAAGTTGTTGATCTTTGTATTTTTCACTGAAGTCAATCTCTAATCTTTCTTTGGCCTAATAAGAGTAAAATCAGGCTCTTACGGACTAAAATACCTTTTAAGTTCACAATAGATACACGCAGTTAGGATCGGAGTATTTGCTGCTTTATAGTTCTCATTAGCACATTTGCATAGTACACACCAATGTTCCTAAACTGTATTCTGCTGGGGCAAAGAAGATCCCTAGCTCCTAATTAATGAATGACTGTGTGTACACTGACTAGAACAATATTTTACACAGTGGAGTCCCATGCTGTGATATATCAAAGCAAGACAGGATATTCAAAAATGGTAAGACATAAAAAGTCAGTAACTTTTATGCTTGTGAGAATTGTCCCAGAACATTGTTCTCACCATGAATTTCCTCTAGAGAAGAAAGCTCACTCAAGGCTTCATATGTTGCTTATGTTCTACCCAGGGACTTATCCAGAGATGTACAAAATGATTTTGAGAAGCTCTGAAAGGGGATGGATTTTTTGGGTTTTTTTGAAGATATAACTTTGAAGGCAAAGGAAAAGGCAAAGAAAAGTGTTCTGAAAGAACAAATCAGCTCAGAATTAGCGATTGAAACCAGTGGAAATAATCCTGTTATTGTGACAGCTGCTACCTTGACTGATAACAGAGGTTTAATTGGGGAACTCCAGAAGTATGGAGATAAATCTGAATGAGCCAGACTCAATAGCAGTGATAGCAGCAAACTATTCTGCTCTAAAGAAGATACATAACCTGTAGCAACAAGTTGGCTTCAGTAACCAGATACAGTTAACACTTTTTTTGGAGAAATCTGCCAAGTCATCAAAGCATTTGAACCTCCTGGTTGAGTAAGTTTTTTAAAAGCTTTGTAATTCACATTTATTTTTGACACACACAGTCAGAGACTTGAGATGTCTGTGTGGTTTCTCTGAACTGTACAGATCCTCTGAGTTTCAAAAATTTAATGGGAACAGAATTTCTTCTAAGATTTTGTTACCTTTTTAATTGATGGCTCCAAGTGTTGTCTCACTGGGAACTACTATCAGGATATTTTGGTATTTATGGTTGTGAACAGGAATATACACAACAAAAAGACATCAACTCTCAGACAAAACAAAACAGAAAAGCCAAAAGCTACAAAAACAATTAGGAACAAAGCTCAAGAAATAGAACGCCACGAGAGCAGTCTGCCTCTTACTGAGCACAACTCTAAATTAGGCATTTTAAATGCTGTAGTGTCTAGACGCTGTGAGTGGTGTGGTTAAATTACTTGTGTCTGTTTTCCCTTTCCTACTTGTAATGGGACTACCATTCAGTGCTTATATTTCCATTTATATAATTCCATTTTTATCATTTTTCTAAAGAAGGATACTGTGTACTAGCATAACGTTCAGGGATGAGGACATGCAGATCGACCAATGTGTATCATCTCCAGTGTCACCTAGCACAGATGCTCTTTCTCAGTTAAAGCTGTATAGTGAGAAAACACTCTTAGGAGCACTTCAAAGGGGAAAAAACAATAGAAAGCAATTCCATTCTTCTAGACATTTTGATACTTTCATCTAGTTTTCAGCTCTAAACAAACAAACAAAAAAAGCTTAAATTTGTAAATTTCTCATAAAATTTCGACAAAAGCAGGTATTCTGAATTTCTGAACCTTAAATCATTTCATGTTGGATATGACAATATGTAGCTTAAAATGTTAGAAAGTAATACTCTTAGTAGTAACCATAGAGCAATATAATGCAGCCAATATGTCCAATCATATAAATAATAAAACTTATGACTTGCCATAGCAGCAATTTAATACTCAGTATTTCAAATAATATAAAATAAAATTAATGCAAGGTTAATATCTAAATGAAATGGTTAATGAAGCTATCAGGTTTTTTAGATACAATAGAAATGAAAAGAGAAACTCAGAAAAAGGACTGTAAGTTTTCCTATTCATTTCTTTGTGAATTATGTTCCTATAAAATAATTCAGTTTAAACAAAACCACATTTTCCTTTTAGAAAATATTGCTAAAAATGTTCCCATTTCTTTCTTCTTGCAGAGCTCATGATGTTTGCAAGTTCAAAGAAAACAGCAGTCAGGTCAAATAAGATCCTTGCTAGAAGTACTTAGTCTTATCTCTGCTTCAAATCGATCATGTTTCTTCCATGAAAAATGCTTTATTGTGAAAGCAAATTGAAAAGTAAGAGACCGCCCATCTCATACTTATGCTGTGTTTGACTGGGATTCAGCACCCATTGTCTTAATAATGCTAAACCAGGGTCTTACGCCTGGGGCAGAGTGGACATGGGAAATGTTCATGGCTATAATTTCCATTGCCAACTCCATGCTGCTACCTATTGCAGCCAGTTCAAATCACTGCTTATGTGGTTACAGAAAAATAAGTGTATAACTATTTGCATATAGATTGTCTAGCTGCCAAAATGAAAAACTTAAAAGAATAAGACTAGCAATTTCTAATGCACATATTGTGGGAGAGCCTTTCATTTAAAATACAGGCTTAAAAATTAGGTGGAGCGCTGCTCTGTTCTTTGTTTTGCCTTAAACTTTCTCTGTGACCTTGAATAAACTATTTAGGACAATTTTTTTCATAGAGAAAGTATGCGTGTGCAATCGTAAATATGTTGCTGCTCTAATTGTACAGAGTTTAAAATATAAGGTCCTTCCTTTTCTGTTATTCATATGTAAAATAAGGTTAACAACACTCCACCTAATTTGCTTTGTAATAACTAGGATGGTGTTGTGTTGATTCATTAATTTATCTTTTTGTGCAGTGCTTTGAAAACTGCATTTTTTTTTTGACAGTTATATATAATTATCATCAAAGGCAGGTAATTTTTCTTCCTTGATCTATTTTGCTACATATTTATGCCATTGTTTTTATCACGATATCAGGAAAGCAAATGGAAATATTTATGTGCATATGGAGTTGATATGGAACTTTTGGAGTGTTCAGGGGGAGGGAGCACTAACCTGTTCCTGGATCAGGGTGCATGCCATGGCCTGATTACACGTCTCAAAAAGTCCTGTGCAGGTACTGTCTTCCATCTAATCCCTACCAGGTTTCTGTCCTATCCTGGGAAGAAATATGATCACATGGCACAAAGTAAGCCATGGCAAACTCCATGTGTTTATTTCAATAATCAGGGAGCCAACACTGTGAAACACATCATGGAGTGCATCAGCCCCATGGTTTAGGTAGAGTTTCTGGATAAAACACTCATAGCTACTTGTAGAGGACCCTAGAGGATGGTGGTGGACTGAGACTTTGGAGACCTGGATTCTGGCTGGCTGAAGTATTCTTAGCAACTCTTTTGCTATCCCTGGGTTTTGACATCTGTAAAATGAACAAATACTAATGCACTTGCAGAACTGAGTAATGAAAACCTCTATAAATTACCATTACTGTTACTGTTATTGCTGTTGTTATTAGTTGAATTCTGGGAGAACTAGAAATTCTCAGAGCTGGTGGATCTGCTGAAATGCCTATGCTGATCTTGGAGCCATTAGGGGCTCTGTACTGCAAAAGATAAGTAAAATGCATCAAAATCATAGCCTGTCCCATAAACCCTGGGAGATGTGGGATAGATTCTCCTATTCTTTTTCAGACTGGAAAGACTGCACTGGAGACAGTAATATTGCTTGGAAAGGAAGTTCAGTGTTAATATGAATAAGTGTGAAAGATTCTGGCCTTTCAGGCTTAGTGCAGTTATTAAAACGTATTTTTCTAATATGAAAGAAAAATGCAGGTTCTCTGCTAGTGTGCTAGAAATACCTAAACTGCAGTTATCTCTAGCACTTGTACTGACTTTATCTAACCTACATTATAAACATTCCCATATTTTTTGTCCCTGAAAAGCTTCAGGCATCAACTGTGTTTGTGACCTAAGTGTAATCTCAAACTTCCTTTCAATTATTTCTAGCCCAAGAGGCCCTGGACTATACAAACCTAGTGTGAAAATGTGAAAAAAACCCCATGTTTTTATTTTTCCTGTTTGATACAAGTTATACATAAGAGCCATTTCAGGGCAAAACATTTGTTTCTGATATTTGGCATTCTAGTATTTCAGTTTTTATGTACTAGCCCAGAAGCTTTGCTGAACTTAGAGATTATTGTTGTAATTATTATTTATAGCTTGTTTTGCCCCAATACCTTGGACAGTCAAGCTCCATTTCTTCTAGGTGCTGTAAAGGAAAAGCACAAAACCACACCCAACAAAGGTCCCAGACCCTAGTGTGTGTGACCACTTCAGGATATCCAGGTATCTTAATTTTATTTCCTATTCTATGTGTAACACAGTTATTGAAGATCCTTTGGAACAGAGGGAAGATGCACAGTGATGATAAGAGTGCAAGCTTTTAAATAGGTTTAAACTGGTATTTTTATCTGTACAGAGTCTGTCTGTGAAACTTCACTTAATTTTAATTTGATTGGCCTCCTTTTTCAAATGAAATGTTGATGTTTTCTGTGGTATTTTTACTGACTGATGTATAAAATAGTATATATTGTATTTCATAAGAGGTTTTTATGCTTGCCAAAATAGACTGTACAAAACCTAATGGTAAATAGAGATAGTTTAGTCTTGTCTTGAAGATAGAGTACTAAGAAATTGGTCCATTGCTGTCATTTTTCTCAGAGATTCCTCTCATCTGTCACAACACAGTAGTTATGAAAAATGAAACCATAAATTCAATTTAGAGGGCAATTTGCAGCTAATCTTTGGAGTAATTCCAGTGTGAATAATGCAGCAATTTGGATGCATGGTCAGTCAATTCTGTCTCTGATTTATTAGGATTTAAGAAATTTTTTTTCTTTCATTAATGATAATCACCCAAGAAGAGAAAATAATTTCTCAAATATTATCTATCTTCGCATCTGTGGTCTCAGTTTTGAGAAAGGCTGCGATGTTGTTTAAACTTATTGTTATAGGAGGAGGGGAAGGCTTTTTACAAAAGATATATGAGGTATTTAAATTCTGAACTGTATCTCCTTACAGCACATGTGTGAACTGATCAGCACTGGTTTATGGCTGCTTTTATATGACTCCCATTAGAGCTAACATTTTGAATATCTCAGCGTAAGGACACTGGGATTTGCTATTGATTTTCCACACTTCTTACACCTTGAAGATTGCATTAAAATCCAGCTCAAGCAAGAGTGACATTTTTTGTTCCTATTTAAAAGTCAAATTTATTATCTGAGACTTTTTCTACTTATTAAATTCCCACTTTCTGTGATACATTATTTATGTATATTTTTTCTATATATTTCCTTCAGTTCTCAAGGTCTTCGCTTGATTTTAACAGACAGCATCTACAACAGATACATACAACAGATACTATCCATATGTTTTTGACTGTGTGTTGCTAACGGTGGTGGTGGGTGAAGGCCAGAGGGAAAACCAGCTCATTTAACATTGGCTTTGAGCTTCTATCAAAATTTTTAGGCATCTAGAGAAGTACTTTTCACCAAGTTCCTTTGAAAACTTCTAGAAGAAGATCCCAAGATAACTGCCTTGATTTACTATGCCTTCAAAGCCTCCTGCCTCTCTTCAGTGCTGGTGAAGGAATGAGGTACTTCAGGGGTGCTGGCTCTCAAGGTACCTAGAGAGTAGCTGCAAGTCAAAGAGATTGAAGTCTTTCCTTGCTCCTCATACCTGACACATGGCCTTCTTCATTATCTTTATGTCGGGTATCTCTACTGTCACACCACTGGTCTTTGTAGGGAAAGTATTTCATGATTAGGACCAAGGAGAGTGAAGAGGGACTGAGGTCAGTCTTCAGTCAGACCAGAATGCTACAGAAGACTTAGTCAGGGACAAAGTTTTGAGTTATACATCCTTGCTCCTTCTAACCATGGATTGCTATTTCTACTGAAGTAATTTTTTTTTTTTTTTTTTTGTGAGTTTGTTAAAACGATGCCAAGTTATTTTCCCTGCTGTGGTGTTCAGAGCAGCAGGTTTTGAGCTACAATGCCAATGAAAGCCTGAGGTGCAATCCACAAATCTGTGCAGCTAGTTTTCCAAAGTTAAGGGTGACACTTCTTTCCCAAAAGATGAAGAAATACTTTCTTCCCTGGCAGTATTATACTTAGGTGTCTAAACAAGAGATCAGGTATGCTCGGCAAGTTTGTTCTGTTGAAGCATTATGTCGCATATGAATCGGCAGAATCTGTCAACAGAAACATATTATAATTTTCCCCATGTTATTTAGTATTTTGAGTATTTAAAATGTGTTATTAAAGTTCCTCAGTTTTGCTTTTCTTTACAATTGTATTTAGCTAATTTTATTTGAATGTTTCACCTGACAGAATAGATATCTTATAAATATGAAAAAAAGGAAAAAAGACAATTACCTATTTTCGCACATTTCCTTACACTAGGCTGTGAGCCTTTTAAAACAGTTCTGTAAAACTGTGAATCTGGAAACTGGTTTTGATTGCTGAAGAAAGTGTGTATTTGCCTTTTCTGAGCACAGCATCTTTTTATACCTGTAAGAAGAGTTTAAACTGGCTTCACAGGAAATTCACACACTGATAACAATTCTCAAATCATCATACCACAAGACTAGTGTTATTTAAAAATTAAAGTATCTATTTAATGTTTTGTTTGAATGAATTCCATTATTTAGTTTTTATTCACTGAATAGTTTTCCAAGAATGTTGTATTATATTTTCTTTTTTAAAGATTTCTTCACACATGCATTTTAGTCTTATAATCTACTGGTCTTTTTCACTTCTCCTCAGCTAAAGGTCAGCCCTATTAACAATTCTCTGTGTGACGATGTTAAAGAACAGTATTTTGCTCAAGTGGCACAACACTATAGCTTTAAACTTTCACAACCGAAAGATTTTGTATAGCCTTCTTAATGTGGCAATTATGTTTGATAATAACTTCAGACTGTATCACAACTTCTACCATAATTACAAAAAACATGTTGGTGAAGCAGTATGCAATTTATTATTAGTCTATCTAAGTAGTTTCCCTAAGCATGTCTAATGAAGATATGGGGAAAAAAAATTATTTAGTTCCAGTTCTCTGAATATTTCAAATCTTTTCCCAGCTGCAGTGAAGTTGATGATCAGGCTGTGAAATGGGGCCATTTCTGAGGTGGAATCATGTCACCTGTTAACTTCCAGAAACTGCCTCTAGCTCCTGTGTCAAGGACTTCCGATGACTTGTTTTGTCTGCAACGCAGTTCCTCACACCTTGACAAACACGTGGTGACTGCAAGGCAACCATGCATGTGCAATAAGTGACATATGGCCTGGGTACAACAGGCTTGTTGGGAGCGTGCAGTGAACGTTCGTCTAGCAGCTTGGATGGACTTCCCTATAAAGCCCAAAGCTTACCAGTAATAGTGAAATTCTGCAAATTATAAGGTGGGGATATGGGCAGCTGCGATGTTTGTGTAAGAATCCAGTCCTACCCAAAGTGGCCTTGATTGATCTGCTGGGCCACTCCGATGGACATCAATTTACACAGATTGACCAGCCTTTCCCTTCCACAATACCTCTAGACTACACCTAAGCAGAGAGTGGGAGCTGGAATCAGAGTAACCCTTGCATTGGAGTCTCAAGGCAATATAATATAATATATTATACATCCAGCATAAAAATCTGGGCCTTGTGTTAACACTGTAAGAGAAAGGGAGATGCTGCACAATGGTTTTCAGTTTACTTTCTCTCTCCAATATATGTCATCTGCTAGATTAACTTTTTTCTAGTCAAAAACCTTTTAAAAAAACATCCAGCAGGCTTTATGGCAAACCACCTCATAAGAAATCCCTGAGGCGGGGGGTGAACTTCTTTTTCCAGTTCCCTGCCAGTTCTGTAAGATCTGAACCAAGAACAGCATGCAAACCTGGATTTACTGTTACTCTGTGCATTGTGCCAGTTGCTGAATAACCCTAGGCAAATGCTTCTGGGAACATTACTCCTTCATTCACTTATCAAGGGATTTAAAGTCTTCATTAGTCAAGGAGTAAGTACATCTGTGGAATTAATTTATCAAATTAATACTTGTGTTGTTGGGCTGCATTCTTTTCAATTGGTTATCTTAACAATGACTTGAGGTGTGCAGCCTGAAATGTGCTTACAAAAATACAAGATTTCTGTACACACACAGTAGGTTTGAGGTGGATTCATAGTGTGCATGAAATTACATGCAAAATTAAATTATGGATGGTAATGTGTGCATGTCATTCTCAGCTGAATGTTCTTAAGTGTAAAATATAAAATTACATGGGGTATTTTATTCCAAAACACACATAAAGACTGCGTTTTGTACCTAGACATCGTCAACTGATTGATTTTAAGGAACTGGATTTTAAGGAACTGGATTCACTCCCTAGTACAAACTGTGTAAATACTTCTATGTTAACTGAAAACAGTTGTTCAAAACTAAGCATTTCTGCTTCACATGAGATGTCGAGATTTTCAATTTTCCCTGAGTCTCAATTTTTCTTAAATCAAAGTTTCCCCAAAGCCTTTTGTAAATAAATTTTAATATTTTACAATATTACAGCTAAAAATTAAAATTTTCTTCAGAAGCATGCTTTTGATTTTGTATATTTTATTATTTCATAACACACAAACAGAAATGCATGAGATTATGCTATAGTATACAAAATGGAATTGGGAAGAGATTCATGTCTCCTACATTTGAGTTGCAAACATTCAAATCAGCGTTAGCCATTTAGCATTCTTTTGGGACTGGCAGAGGTGATTGGCACTTCTAGTGTGCAACACCTCTCAACTGAAGCGAGACAACTTCAGTAAGTCAGATGAATTACAAAGCACCTACCTCATTCTATTGACTCTAAGGAAAATCTAGATACAATAGAAGTATTGTAACTTCAGTAGTGTCAAAGTGAGGTGAGATAAATTGCCCCTTATATGTCACACAGAATCACAGAATCATTTTGGTTGGAAGAGGTCTACACTACCAGGGTCCCTAAACCAAGTCCCTCAGCACCACATCTACACATTTTTTAAACACTCCAGGGATGGGGACTCCACCACCTCCCTGGGCAGCCTGTTCCAATGCTTTACAACCCTTTCTGTAAAGAATTTTTTCCTAATGTCCAACCTAAATTTCCCCTGGTGCAACTTGAGGCCATTTCTTCTCATCCTGTCACTTGTTACATGGGAGAAGAGACCAAACCCAACCTCTCTACAACCTCCTTTCAGGTAGTTGTCCTACTGTGACATCATATAATGACCAAAGTACACATGTATAGTTACTACTCTCTGTGTATAGTGGAACTTGCTATAAAAGTGGTCTCCCACATAAGAAGGGCATGGACCTGCTTGAGTGGATCCAGAGGAGGGCCATGAAGATAATCAGGGGGCTGAAGCACCTCCCCTGTGAGGACAGGCTGTGAGAGTTGGGGTTGTTCATCCTGGAGAAGAGAATGTACTGGGCAGACCTTACTGAAGCTTTCCACTACTTTAAAGCAGCCTACAGGAAAGGTGGGGAGGGACTCTTTGTCAAGGAGTGTAGTGATAGGATGGGGAATAATGGCTTTAAACTAAAAGAGGGAAGATTTAGATTAGATATTTGGAAGAAATTCTTTACTGTGAGGGTGATAAAACACTGCAACATGTTGCCAGAGAAGTTGTGAATGCCCCCTCTCTGGATGTGTGCAAGGCCAGGTTGGATGGGGCTTTGCACAACCTGGTCTAGTGGAAGCTGTCCGTGTGAATGGCAGTGAAGTTGAAACTAGATGATCTTTAAGGTCCCTTCCAACCCAAACCATTGATTCAATGATTCTGTGATGATTCTATGATTCTATGACATGTCTGTTCAGATACTGGATTCTGGAAATCATCTCACCGAAGGTAGATGTTTGCATATAACCTAGAGTGACTGGTTCAGATGAGGATGTCTACAGCAGAGGTACCTAGGATGTGATTCAGCTGCCTAGACATAAACTTCTGGTGTCATGTAATGTGTTGTATGGCACCTGTGGTAACAGCTGGGGTGGGTTGACCTTGGCTGGACGACAGATGCTGATCAAAGCAGCTCTAACACTCCCCTCCTCAGCTGAACAGGGGAGAGAAAATACAATGAAAGACTCGTGGGTCAAGATAAAGACAGAGAGAGATCATTCACTAGTAACCGTCATTGGCAAAACAAACTTGACTTGGGGAAATTATTTTAGTTTATTATGAATCAAATCACAGTAGGATAATGAGAAATGAAACCAAATCTTAAAACATCTTCCCCCACACCCTTACCTTCTTCCCGAGCTCAGCTTGACTCCTGATTTTCTCTACCTCCTCTCATCACCAGCAGCACAAGGAAGCAGGGAAAGGGGGGTTGCAGTCAGTTCATTGCTTGTCTCTGCCACTCTTTCCTCCTCAAGGTGCAGACTCCTCACACTCTTCCCCTGCTCCAGCATGGGTCCCTCCCACAGGACAGTCCTCCCCAAACTTCTCCAGCATGAGTCCTTTATCCTTTGGTTAAGTAGCTCTTCTTTTTTTCCTGCTGTTTACTCCGCTCTGATGCATTTGTCTTTCTCCTTTGTCTTGGAAACAGCTAGTTGGAACATCCCAAAGAAGTGGATGAGGAAGATAACAGCAAAGCAATGTGGGCGATTACCGGTGTAGTGCTTGATCTTGTTCCCACCTCTCTTTTGTACAGCTGTGGTAGTATAATCTGCTGGGTGGGATTCCTCATGCTTAATAGAGGTCCGCTTGAGAAATTCAGAAAAACATTTAAAGAATACAGTAACAGAACTGGTAACCATGGCAAGTCTAAGGTGGTACAGAAAGCATTTCTAAAAATAAAATACTGTCAGTAGAAAAATTCATCTTCTTAGACTTAAAATTATTGTCCTTATTTAGCCACTACCAGACCTGCTGGTAGATACTAAGTCTAAGGAGTTCTATGGATGTAGTAGTGAGACTGAGAGTACTCCTTGTGAAACATATGAACTTCTCAACCATAGGTTTGGATTTTCATTGGATTTCAGCAGGGGTTTTGACAAGAGAAATGGCTATGAACTCTGCTTTGAAAGTAAACTGACTTTGTTGTTTACATGTGGTTCCTTCTGTGTAGGGGAGCAGCATTTTGGTCCTTTTGCTCAGACAGCCTAATGCTGTGGGGATGATACGTGTCAGAAACCCACTGGTGCCTTCGCAGGCTGGCACTTCCTTTCATCATTTCTGTTCACACAGGTGGCATGTAACCTACCATAAATAACAACAAGGAACAGTGCTAAACCCTGTTAATAGGGTTTCCCTCTTTACCTTCTCTTTCAGTTTATTTATTTTAACCAATATCAATTATATACGTATATATGTTATATTTGTATATCCTTAGTATATATATCCCTCAAGAGCAATCAGAAAATTAAAAGAATTAGTTACGCTTGCAGCAACCGACGTCCTATATGTAAGTATAAAGGGCAGTAGAGGTTGGAAGAATTACTTTCTGACAAGAGGTTGTATGCAGTGTTGTGCATCTAAAACAAGATGTAAAAACAGTATCTGAATAGAGTTTTTAAAAAATGTGTCAGGACCAGAGATGGAAGTGAGCCAGACTATATCACTTTTTGCTGGAGGAAATATCTCAAATATTTTTCAGGGGAGGGAAAAGGTGAGAAAAGGAGGAAAGGAAAGAAAAACATCCCATTTTTGTGTGAATGGATTTGATGAATGCTTGAGAATGAAAAACAGAAGAAACTTACACTTTAGTGATGAGAGTACCAAATTATTGCAGTAAAGAGTACAAAATTATTGTGTTAATAAGAGTGACTCACAGTCCTGAATGAATGGCTGCAAAGATTTGTGCAGTTGCCTCGCTTATGTGTACTGCGACATACAAACTCAACATACTGAGGTGCATTGAAACTGTTGGTAAGGTTCATGGTGAAACATTAAACTTGCCTTAAAACTCAGACATTTATCAAAAGGTTTGCTAAGGTTCATGGGCTTTTTGAATGAACTTGAACAGAATTATGGTTTTGCAATGACATCATGAAAAATTTGTGGTGCAGTATGAAACACAGTAACACTCCGCACTTACAGAGGCGATCTTCAGCCAGGCAGTACCTAACAGCTCCTGCATGTTAGTGAGACAAGCATATCACAGCCTTTGTGCCTTTGAGAATCTCTCTTCTTCAAATAAAATAAGTGTTGCAACATACAGCTTCTTTCCATCTTAGATTTAAGTGGCAGATTGTAATTAGTGTTTAGAGCATGCAAAATGTGACTTGGAGAATCTGCTGTGTATGGCTTACAAATTCTGATTAATTTTATAAAAACCTGTTTCATTTGGTGCCTCCATACTGTGATGAGTCACCTAGAGCTGGCGAGAGTCCTGACATATATTGCCTATCCTGTCTGAAAGATGTCACAGATCTTCCACAGGAAGGCTGCTAGCATTACGGACTGAGAAGTGGTAAAATAATGCACATGCTAAGGAAAAGAGTTAGAAAAATCTGTTTTGATGATGCTATCTGAGGGAATGGGAGTGGGGAAATATGCATTGAATCTCTACACAGGAACAAAGAACAAAGGTGTAAAAGGACAAAGGCAAAAGAGTCACAGGATTTTTGGCAACCCTCTTCAAACTCATTGCACAGAGACTCCCAGCTACCTTGCAGAGAATGTCCTACAACACATATGATGGAGCTCATTGCTATATGATTTATTCAAGGGAAAAAACCAAACAGGATGATATCAATGATTTATACCAAAGTAAAACCTGAGACTTTTTTCTTGCCCTCAGCAGCAGTTACATCCAAACTTTGTTTCAGTGCTTCACACTTGGAGACAGGTCTGATCACATAGAGAGAAGGTCAGATTCAATATAATGGGAAGTGGACTAGAATGGGAGATGCGTGTGAACCAGTTAGCACTCCAGAGAAGTTATGAGGAGAAAGAATCAGGAAAGGAGACTTGAACTTGAAATTTTGTATCTGAAATTTAAGCAGGATTTGTCAGGAGGCTGATGTATGGAAGGAGGCATAGGAATTTTACTGCTTTGTCTGGAAGTAAATATATATATATATATATGTATGTATGTATTTCCTAAACCGTCTATGGTTTAAAGTGATTCGTTTTACAGACTTTGGCAAAGATCATGTAGTATGTGTTCAACTGTCTCATCTGCTGGAGAATACCAGCCCTACACATCTACAGAGAACGTAACCACTCCTGTGAAGTAAAAATATAGATGAGGAATTTCATTGCTGTATTTTAAAATACGAAAGAACAGCTGAGGAATAAATATTTATCTTTAAAACAGAATCATCTCTTTTTTGTATGTGGGCTGTGAGGCGGGGAACCCCAGATGTTTTCTTCATGGCAGAAGCATTTTGTACATTTGCAAGGCAAAAAAAAAAAAAAAAAAAAAAAAAAATTTTATAAGAATAATCTTTTCCTGGTCATGCTGCCTTCTTTCATTTGCATTAGTAAAGTGTTTCCTCACTCCAGGACTTAGGTTGTTTCATCTGACTGAGTAGTCTTCAAAGTATTATCAAGTAAATTCTCTCTTTCCTGGAAATATTTTTCTTTTCCTTATCTCAACATTACATATCTTTACATCACTCAGTCTATGGGGGTTACTAAGAGCTCTCTCCAGAAAACAGCATCTTATATGTTTATTTCCATATTCTGTTCTTCGTATGGTATCAGATAGTGCTTGGTGTGCCATGGCTACCTTTAAAAGAATTGAACCTTGTTTAAAGTTTTCAATGTGCATTTTCACCAAAGAAACAGTCAGGATTATTAGGGTACAAGCAACATTTATATTAATCTAAGATATTTCTTTTTGGTCTGATTCTGACCACTGGATTGTCTTAAATTGCAAATCTGAATCATGTTCCTGAACCTGGTATATAGTGTTGGCTCCTAGCAGATTAACCCACTGGGAGCAACCTAAAACATGTGAAACACAATTTAAACAGGCAGCATTGTGGTTTTGTTATTACTGAGCATGGCTGTATTCATTATGAGAAGTTTTCCTAACCTTACATGAAGCAAGACAGGAAATTATGGCAAAACAGTGGCAGAATCTGGGACTTCCAAGCGTCTTGTAGCACCTCAAAAATCAGCTCCTAAAGATGCTCACTGGACCTGCACTAACTTCAGGTGGATGTGACAGCTTCCACACTGTCCTCCAGAGGAAACCATTCTCCTGAACAAAAATAAACATTAAGCAGTGCAAGGAGGATCTTGGTTCATATCCTGTAGTTGAGCAGAAGAGTTAGAATCATAGAATCATTTAGGTTGGAAAAGACCCTTAAGATCACTGAGTCCAACCATAAACCTAACACTACTGAGTCTACCAATAAACCATGTCTCTAAGTGCCATGAATTAAAGTGGAATGAAAGTTCTATTATGTGATGGATTATGAAATTTTTAAATTTGGTTACATTCTGTATGAGGATTGAAGGAAAATGCTTTAAAATTCTCTGAAGGAAATTTTTTTTGAAGCTGTATCAGGTCATTAGAAACATTTTCTTTCAGGAAAGTAGAGGAAATTAATTTTGATGTCAATAATCTTTTTCATTGCAAAATATCATAGTCCACAATTCAAATATGCAAATGATGATGGATTTTTAAAAAGGAGATTTAAAAAATAAAACACTGCATACACTGTCAAAGAAAATTCAACCTTCTTGACAATTTCCTTCCTTTTGTACTTTAATCAGGAAAACTGACCTGATTTTTCAAGGGTTTTGATGGTACTTCATATTTTGATGGAAAATGGCTCTTTGGGAGTGTCCCTGAGCTGCTCTGGTAATGAGATTATCCATGAAACATTTGCTGAACAGGTAATGTCTACTGAATTGAATTACTGCGCTTCCTTTATAACGCACTGATCTTTAGATTCATGATTTTATTTGTTTACTTTCCTGTTTTATGGCTAAAGCGAAACTAATCAAGGAATAAAAAACCAGGACAGAGCACTATATTTGCATGCAGTTTTCGTTTTCTTATTTGCAGATCTGCACGCTTTTCAAAACTAAGGTAATAGAAAATTAACTGTTCTTTTGAAGGATTCTGGGAATTGCTCTCACTCCCACCAGGGAAAAGTTTTATCTTTTGAAACATGGCTTGACTTTAGTTTTTATTATAATTAACTCAGCTAATAGAAGGAGGGGAAAAAAAACCCTGTCAAGGAATTAGCTGTAAGACCAGTCAGTTCATTAAAAATAAATAAATAAATAAATAAATGATCACCCATTCTGTCTCTGTAATATATCACAAAGGGGAGAAGAGATTATAAAGAGGAAAAATTAAGTGATTACTTTGATTCATTGTAATTTGGTGTAGTAAATTTTAGAAATGCTGTGCTTCAAGTCATTCTAACAAAATAAAAGCCACAAGTTGCTCATTCACCTAGGTATGTTCTGAATATTTCAAATATATCTTTTTAGAAAATGTATGGCTTTGCTGTATAACTTCTTATCTCTTACATTGCCTTGAAAAAGTAGAGCACTGAACTGGTAGGAATGGATGTATCAAAAATAATTTAAGAAGTAATCCTCACTCATAAATGTCTTTGCAATACCACCATGGATATCATCCGTTGTTAACAGGGAATTCTTCTCATCATTGATTAACTGTGATTTTTTTTTTTTTCCCAGCCTTGCATCCTAAGCTACCATCCCCTCAAATAACTCATTGTTGTTTGTGCTTCTCCAGCTCCAGGCAGGTAATTGTTTGCTGCGTGTTGCACAAGCACAATGCAAGTACAACCTCTCTCTCTGAGACCTTCCAATAAGACAGGGAACATGAGGACAAAACTTCACCTTGTTATTAGCGGCAGGGTTGGCTTCTGTGTAGCTTAATCACCAATTGTTTTCTGCCAGGAAAAGAAGAATTTTAAAGAAGGGCTTACAGTAGATCATGGTTTTGGTGTTTCTATGGTCCTGTGTAATCTGCAGAGAAGCTGTATCCTGGGAATGTTATGCAAAAAAGTCTCAGTGAGATTAAGGTGTATTCTGCATAGGTGATCTTGGAAAGATATCTTAACTGAAATTATACAAAGCTGCTGCAAAGAGGAAAGCAATAATCCAGTGTCCATGTCCAGGACTGCACAAGAGGAAACATTCTCTATCTTTACACTAATGGTAGAGAAACACTGGAACAGAGTGTCTAGGGCAGCTTTGGAGATCCCATCCTGTGAATAATAAAAAAAAAAAATATAGAAAAATGCCAGTCGGAAAAAAACAGTATAATGATGAAATCAAAAAGTGGAAAGATGATCTTTCAGGCCCGTTTCAAGCCCATCTTCTATAATTTTGAGATGGCCATTTTATGAGCTTGTGGATGAGGGCAGAGGGAAGTCAGTTCTTCCAATGAAACTGCAGCTTCTCAGCAGCTGCTGCTGCTCCCCAGGTCCGTTTGAAGGAAGCGCGCACTGCAGTGTGTAGTTGCTTCCCAGTGTTGTTCTCTGTAGATAACTCGAGTTTGTTCAAGTTTGGGTATATTACAGGTTTTCCAAAGTGGGTCCATCCATGGCATGTAACACTTGGCCCTGTGTCTTTTCTGCACTCTTCATGGTGTCTCTCTAGCCCTAGGACACAGTCCCTAAGTTTTCTTTGCTGGTGTGATCTGACAGCAAGAATGACCTGGAGAAGCCAGACTTTTAGATAGCTTCAGAGAGTCTCAGGCATAAGTGATTGCTAAGCTTGAGAAAGATGTTGAGTTCCATATCCTCCTGGCTGCTGAGCTTTGTAAAACCACTGCCTCACACTGAAAGGCAGATTGCCTTTGACTGGCACAGGTTCATGCAATAGCAGACTCACTGATCCCTCCAGAGACCTCTCAGTTTCATTCCTCTGAATGGGACTCCCCCAACACAAAGGGATAAGGGACATTGAATGAGGCCACCGTGGTAACTTACACTGAGCTCCCACTGCAGCCCATTCTCCTAATCTGCTCCTTGCCTCCCAAGTGTGTAACGTATTAGCATTGCCATTTTCTGGACAATTTTAATGAAGCCAGGGGCTGTAACAGAGACAGTCAGGCCTCCTTATCTGTATGGACCTTTAGCAGCAACTTCAGTAATTTGGAATTATATGAGTCTTCTGAGACATATGTTAAATATTTTCCCTCAGGGTTTTTCAGAGCTGCGTTATGCCTGTAAATTTTGCTGGGGAGAGGGCAGGATAGCTTGTCTTTCTCTGCAATGCTCCAGTCTGCATGTTGGATTTCCATATGGTGTAAATACTGTTGCTCCATTGACTTCACAGTCATCTCCTACTAAGACAGCTGCATCTCCTGGCTGCCTACAGCAAAAATTATGACTTGAATGAGAAGAGTATGAGGGAAACTCAGCTTCTGTAGAAAGCTATATCAGTGGGCCAGGGCAAACAAATTGCAAGAATGGAGTGAAAGGGGATATTTATCCTCCCAAACCAGACACTTTTGTCAGCAAAATTACTAAAGTTAGCAAATTGAATGCCTTGTTGGATCTCAGCTGCTTGTTTTTGAAATCAGCTTATTGGGCTGCAATTGTTCTGGCAATAAAGACTAAGGGCTGGTACTTTATTTCCCCCCGCTTCGGCTATGAAGCTGCAATCAATTCTCCATACACTTACCATTCTTCTCTTGTCTCTTCCACTTCCAGGTAGAATCATGGAGGTGAACTTAGTTTAGGGCTAACAGAGACCAGTTAAGAACATAAGCATCATATAGCTTTTCCTAATGAAGGCAGTTTAATGAGAACTCCAGATTTGCCCTGTCTTTGAGATTAGTTGTGGAAGAAGTGCATGGTGCTACTGTTTCTATATCACAGTTTTAACCATTTAGACTAAAAGTATCCTACAGGTCACCTTTTTTACATTTCTTTGACTTTTTAGTTTGAGAATAAATTATTTGCTCAGGTTTATAATTCCCATACATATTTTCCTGGAATTGAAGCACATGATATCTGTAAAAAGATCCTTTACTTCTAGAAGCGCTCTTTTTTATTTTCTAGCAGCCCATTCATTTGTTGACCTTCAGAACAGAGCTGTATGTATCACTGATTGGTTTTGGTTCAGTGGTTCGAACAACCAAAAAAAGTCATTTTGGGTCAACCTGAAATAAAAAATCGTTTGGTTGCTTCTCTCCCAGCTCCTGAGAATCAAAACTGAAAATCATTTTGGATCAAAGGAAATAGCTTGTTTGACCCCAAATAACATTGGATAATTTTTTTGCCACTTTTGTAATGCAGAGGAAATTTGGGAGAAAAGTACTGAATTCACAAGGGAAATTCATTCAAAAACACCTGAATGTATCATGCTATGTTCTTCTGTTAAGCTCCTTTTTCTTGCCCCTTGAATCCCCTTGTTTGCAGCAGCTTTTGGGGAAGTGGGAGATGCAGGTTCAAATTCCCCCTCTCTCTGATTTGAAATATAGATTTTCTATCTCTGTATCATGCCTATTGGTGCATTTCAGTCTCGCTTGCTGCAGCTGTTCCACTTTTTGTAAATAATTGAGTATTCATTTTGACAGACAGGGAAATAAATGTGAAAGCCTAGTTCTTTAGCTTGCTAGTTATGACATTTTAGTTTGAGGTATGAAAGTCAGTTGAAGACCTTGCTTCAGCGATAGTTTAACCACTTCTGCTGGCTACAGGGGCTTCGAAAAGAGAGCTCTTTCCTAGAGATACTGGAGTGCCTAATGGTAAGAGTACTTTTTGCTAAGAAGGGAGATTCTAAGTTCAAGTTCTGATAAACACAGCGTAGAAGAGAAGTAGAAAAGAGCCTCCTGCCCTCCAGCTACAAGTCCCTTCATAAGGGACAATACCACTGCAGTACGTAGTTCTTGTGAGGCTGCTCTAGTGTTTTTGCAAAGTTTATGAGATGTCATGTTACTTCATCTGACCAACAGTGGTTGTCTAACTGCTGAAAGCACTGGTAGCTTCATCTGCTCCAAAATTCTACTTTTGGTGAAAAGAGACATCAAAGCAATGTCTACCAGTGCTGTTTCAGAGCTCTTCTTAGATTTAACTTGATAGTCTGGATTTTTTTTTTTTTTTTTTTTTGAGGTACTAGTGGATTGAAGTAGAGGCTATATAAGGAAATTATCAGTGTGTGGAGCTTGAGAAGACTTTCTGTATAAGTGAATAACTTACATTCCAATTTCAGTCTTGTTAGTCTTTGAGACAGTTGCATTTTATAAATAGAATGAATAAATGTGATCAGAAAATGCTTATAAGCACTTTGAAGATGTAAAGTGCTAAAAAACAAAGAAAAAGTAGAAGTTTTAAGTTCATGTCAAAGGAAAAGACTCCAAAATTTTGACAGTTTGACAGGCATTTTCCATTCTGGGTGCTTCTGAAACTGATATCCCAGACTCTTTTTTAAAGGCACACCAAACAAACACTGAGTATGTATACCAATGAATTTATTTAAAATAAGGAAGAGATTTTAAAGATGACAAATAACAACCTCCTAAACAACTATTTTACAATAACTAAGTGAATGAAAAATAATTTTAGGAGAACAACATTCAGAGGAACGGAAAAGACTATATGGGTCACTGAATCCACTCACTAGCAGTCATACTGAATAATGAAATTATGCTATTGAGGCCAGGTCCAGAGAACAGCTGCTTCACACATCCTTATACTCGTTATCTAAAAATACCTCCCAACACCCTTACACTAATTGAAGACCCAGGTTATAGGTATAATATTCTACAGGCTCTTCTCAGTGTTTTGCTTTTTAAGGACAGTTATGTCCTGGCATTATACCCATGCTTCAGAGGAAGGCATAAACACCAGTGATTCCTGTCAATTGAACCTCAGGAGAAAAAGGTCCTGTAAAATTTGATGGTTAATTTATATCTGAGAATGTGAATGGGACTAGAGATCTAGAAAGCACTACGAACCACTTAACTACCCGGACCTTGTTTTGTCACACCTTATTTTAGACGTCTACCATGTAGAATCTTACATTTGAGTTAGTTGGAGACTACCTTAATAGAAAATGTACAAAAATAAGCATTTCAGGAAGATGTCTGGTGTTTTAGTATCTAATGTATGTTGACATGGATTGTGCACTGGAAGTGACTGTAAAGGAAAAATTTGCTCTCAGCTCAAAGGTAGACATCAATACCACAGGTGTCCAGGTTTGGACTGATGTACTCCACCATTTTAATTAAGCTTAGTTTATTACATAAGAATGGTATGATGCCCACCTAGGATGTTTTCCTGTCACAACTGAGCCATCGTACTTCAAGGTTTTTTTGTACCATAAGTGCCATCTCTTCATCAATTTTACCTCCTTTATTTTTGCCATGTTAGGGCATAGCAGGCTAGCGAGGCAGTGGAAGGAATTGCTTTACAGGACAGTGATTCTGAAAAACTCTAAGTTAATGCAAAAAGAAAAAAATCAAGAGAAAGAGAAGAAAATAGAAAGGGCAATATACAGCTGTGTAAAATGTCCTGTTATGTGATTTAAGATAATAGAGAAATAATAATCTTGAAGCACAGAATGTACCATTTTGCTTTATTGCTGAGAACCCCCAAATTTGTCTGCTCTAGAGTTTAAAAAGTCAATTCTTTAATGAACAAGAAGCCCTGCTGGTGTTATATTCTCTCCCTTGTTTCTGCAGAGTTATATGCCAAGCTATTTTATTAAACTGAGAATGTAATACAACGCTATTTAAAATTTTGGAACCATACTTTATTAAAGCTAATATTCAGAGGTTATTGGGAGAATGAGAAGGCAATTGTTTCAATTGCATTAAAGCAATGTTAATGTTAATTTCAACTTCCTTTTTAATTCTTGCCTTACCAGAACCTTTTGTCGATCAAGGAAAACTCATTAATCTAGTGAACAAGCATAAAAACAGTTTTTCTTGTGGAATCAAGTAGGCAGAACTCTGTAACACATTGTCCATTAGCTCAAAGCCTTCTGCATTTTCTTGTGCAGAGCTTGTAGCTCTGATTGGTATAACATTTTCTTGAATTAATTTCATAAGAATCTGATCCTGCCCCATTGTGCAACAGTGAAGAAAAGGGTCTTTGGGGTATTTCACGTGGTGTTTCTGCATTCTGTGGGCACAGATAGTATTTCTTCAATGTGTCTTTCAAGAAGAGAAAAAAAGTCCAAAACATGTCAAAGGAGCAAAGGATACGGAGAAGACTATTCTGTCAATTATTCTGCAATTATTCTGTCTCCTCAAATATCTGTAAGCTATTCTGGAGAGCAGCGTATGTCTGAGGATTGTGCATTTGTTGGAGGGGTGATATTTTTTGCATACCCTACGGGTATGTGAGAGATGGGCCTGCACTGCTGTGAAGATTCCTCATCATCCAGGTAAGGATTTTCGCTTTGAAACTGTAACTGAAAAATAAGAATGAAGATTTTAGAGTAAAATACCTAAAGGACTTAAAATCTCACTGGCTTTCAGTCAGGTACAAATTGCTTTATGTAGAAGACATCTCTTACAGTTGTTCCTGTGTACTTATTTCTGGTAAATTTGTATCCAGTTCCTCCATTTTATGCAGAAAATCTTCAGAGACATACTAGCCATCAACTGCAAAATTTCTTTTATTGTGACAAGCTAGGAATTCTCAGACGCATAAAGTAAGAGTTCTCTAATATCCACCATGACATGAAAACACTTACAAGTGAGGTCAGAAAATACTGCTGTAAATGTTGAAAGTGGTGATTTCTTCCTTCAATAATGTAGAAGTTGCTAAAAACTGAGTGCAAGCTGTAAGTAAATTGTTGAAAATACTGGTTCAGCATTTGAGAGATTCACATATTCACATTTCCCTTAGTGGGGTTTCCCCCCAAAGATATTGGAATAATTGAATCCTTCTGGCAGGAAAACAAATTCTGAAGTTCCCCCCAAAGTACTGAAATTCACATACAGAGGTACTCATGCCCAGAGTATATAGACACTGACCAAAATGGGAAAAATACATAAAGTCACAGGCTTTATGTAGTCACACACCAATTACTATGTACCGAGGCAGTTCAGGCTCGATCCATAGTTGAAAATATTCACCCGAAGTGGTCAGTTTTTTGATTAACAAATAAACTAGAAAGCAGATTTGCTAGCAGATATTCAGCAAGCAGAAAATGAGGTTACATTCAGCAGATTAATTATTCATTGTGAATTATTTGCTCAGCTCTAATAATTACAGCAGGGAAAAATTAATTAATGTTACAGCAAATACTTTAATTTTTATAATAAAAAGATTTATCATTTAAATGAGTCTCAAAAAGAGATTTCTAAATGGAAGAAAGAACGAGACATGATCAAGAATAATATGAAGCTTCAACCTGAATAAATTTTACACCTGTGAGTAATTTTACAGGTACATAATTTCATACAGATGTAGTTTCAGTAAAGCACTTGGACATTTGTACGATTTCTTACTTGCTTTCCTTTGTGTTATGTTTATGAGAACCGACCTTTTCTTAACCATGTTTTACAGTTGTATTCATAGCATAATATCCTAATTGTATTAAGTACAGGTTTAGTTCTGATCATTTTACTGATAACTTTATTGCCGTTTCTTTGCTTCTTGCAGTAACAGCCCTAGAAGCTTTTACTGAATGGAGGGATTCTTAGCAATGAAGCAACCATGAAATCAGGGTTGAAAGCACAAAACTGACAGTATGGATCTCCATGGAGACTATCAAGAGCCTGATGATGGGAAATCTTTGTACTGACGTGGAAGGAACACGCTTATTCAGTCTTAAAGGGAAATAAAAGAAAGCAATGACAGAAAAAACCACTTTATCTCGGCCCCTCTCCTTACTTTTAAATCTTTTAAAACAATAAATAGATTGCACTGGGGGAATGAATGTCCAAGCGAGAACAGTTTATAATAGGAGAAACAATATTTAAGGGAACGACATTTCAATTATTATATCAACAGCCTTACAGAAGGGTTATTCAGTTAGAGATTAATTTATCAGAAAACTACGATGTTGAGGCATTTGTAACATTTATCGAACCAAAAACTGCCTTTCTATCAAAGTGAAAATTTCCACAGAAAAATGTGGCAATGATATTTTTTTATTTTTTCATGAAAATAAAAGATTTTTTTTTTCTAATTTTGGTGTCAAAGGGAATTAAAAAACATGCTATAGAAGAAGAACTGTAATAATAATAAAATCTGTTTATTTTGGTTTTGCTGCCTTTTTTAACAAGTGCAAAAGCTTTTCCTGACCAAGTCTAATAGAATCCCCTGATAAGTTCGGTAGGTCGTTTAAAGCTTGGATGTAAAATGCTTTCTGCTTCTGTAGGGCTGATTGAAAGGGATAAATTTAATTCCTCTGCTGTGTTGTTTCAGCAAGAGAAGTTCTGTGCTGTAATACATTAATAAACTCATAATTTAAACCTGTGTTCCAAAAACACTTTGTGGAAACATGGGTTACCACCAGCATCCAGCTACTTTAGAGCTGAGTAACTATTTTGTGGTTTTGACTCTACATGGTATGAGAGGCATGAACAGCACCTGTCAACCTGCGTATGTGTTACAGTGGTAACAATGGGATTAGAGATCCACTGTGCTGAGAAGCCCAGAAATATATAGCAAGGATGTCCCAAAGATTTTTCCACCATAATATAACCCGAAACCTCAGCGTTATCACAAAATGGAGAGACTCTGCAGTGGAAGGCAGGGATAATAAGACCTTACAGGTGTAATCACACAAAATACTTATACAGCTAGTTTCATAGGCTTATGTTTAAAAAGTGAAAAATACATAAGAAACAAGAGACGTTAAATATGTCAGTATCCCTACTGGCTATCTGCCTAAATGTTAGTCAAAGTGCTTATTAATGCAGGCTGAATTCAAAGAAAGGCAAAAAGCTTCTTGAAATCAAACAAATGGAAGGCAAAAGGGCTTTCCTTTTTCCCAGAGAAGCTCTGGCTCTTGGGTCTGTCCAAATTTAGAATATGAGAAAGTCATGCATTTTTTTTTTAAATTTTTTTTTTTTTTTTTTAATGTGTGTGTATTTCCTGATTTCTGTCCCTTGTGGAGCAATTAGCCTCATCTGAGCCCCAGCACAGTTTCCCATGGCAGATCTCCACAGCAATCTCTGCAGTACGTCAGACATCTGCTGAAGTCTCTTGCTTCTATGGTTTTTGTTTAACCCTTTTCTTTGCTACTAGGCAGTCATACAGCAGGGCACCAAGAGGAAAAGGAAGCACAGGCATTAATTCCACCCATCACAGTTCTTTACAGAGCCTTAGATGTGATGTTTTAATCCTCCGAGCCTCATCTACTGAGTATGCCACATGGCAATTCATGTTTTCAGTTTGAAGGTAGCATTTGGGCTTGGCAGTTCTTTCAGCCCTTTACCTTCCTCTCTGCCAGCCTCCTCTGTCAGCAGTGTGTGACCTGCTGGATCCCCTCCAAGCTCTTGTGAATCATGTTGAAAGTATCTCTGCCTACTACATTTTTCTTTTTCGCATCTTTTTTTTTTCCTTAGTGTAATTTTGCCTAGCCAGTGGTAGGTGTTGGATCTCTAATTGGCAGTGGAATACCTCTGAAATTACAAGACTGTACCACCTATAAAATATCAGTGTTTCTGCAATATTGTGGCATGGCAACCAATACATTAACTTGGGAGGCTTTAAGACATCAGGTGCTACAATTTATCTTTTTAAATTTCCTTGAAAAATACAGCTTCGGAGGGGAGAATTTTCAATCACAAAGCTACACGTTTCATTAGTATTTTCATTACAGTTCATACTATTTATTTATGGAGTGCTCAGAAGTGTGATAGATGCTACATGGCTCTGCAGACCTTGTGAACAAGCTTTAGATATGACATGGCAAGCGAGACCTGAACAATAAGTGAATCAGTCAATTTCTCTTTGTATTAATTGGATCTGGGAGGAAAACTGAAGTGGGGAAAAAAACCTCTCTGTTCAAGTATCTCTAAAAGTTCCACCGACCTTAATGACATTAGTATTGAGGCCTTAACTACAGCCTCATTCTCTTCGAAGAGTGACAACAATAATTTCTCACCAAGACTCTGTAAAACCTTCTGCTTATTTCTCTTTTCTACACGTTTTCTGATAAGATTTCTGGGTCAGCTTCCCAAGTGTGCCCAGTAGGGAAAGCCTGATTTTCACTTTTGGTGGATTGCTGATACCTAACTAACAAAAAAAGGAGTTTGTGTCCCTGAACCCTCCCAGGAACATTGCAGCCTGAATTGGGTGTTATGTATTGCAGCTTTGCCTTTCGGAAGCGCCTATGGAAAAAGAACCACAGAATCACAGGATGGTAGGGATTGGAAGGGACATCTGGGGATCATCTGGTCCAATCCCCCTGCTGAAGCAGGTTCACCTGGAGCAGGTTGCACAGGATCCCATCCAGGTGGGTTTTGAAAGTCTCCAGAGAAGGAAAATCCACAACCTCTCTGGGCAGCCTGTTCCAGTGCTCTGTCACCCCAAAAGAAATGAAGTTTTTCCTTATGTTTAGGTAGAACTTTCTTTGTTCCCAATTGTGCCCTTTGCCCCTTGTCTTGTCACTGGGCACCACTGAGAAGAGTCTGGTCCCATCCTCTTGACACCCATCCTTTGGATATTGATAAGCATTGATTAGATCCCTTCTCAGTCTTCTCCAGGCTAAACACACCCAGTTGTCTCAGCCTTTCCTTGTAACAGAGATGCTCTAGTTCCCTCATCATCTTCCTAGCCCTCTTCTGGACTCTCTCCAGTAGTTCCCTGTCTCTTTTGAACTGGGGAGCCGAGAACTGGACACAGCAAGTGTGGTCTCACTAGGGGCAGAGTAGAAGCAGAGGAGAATCAGAGAAACAGAGGGCACCGACTTGTCAGCCACTGCGCAGTTCTTCAATTAAAATGTGAGCTGTCTCCTTTATAGTTCTGTATTTTGTCTGCATTTCTTATTGCAGCACTTCTACCTGATGCAGGTTATTTTAACGCTTGCTTTCTGGCAGTCAGTTATATATTGAGGATTTTTTGTCCTCTGGGAGGTGCGCTCTGTTGTTTTGATTGATTTTCACTCTTTTTATTACCTGCACAATACTAGATTCTGAAAGTAATAGCAACCATCGTTAAATAGTACAGGAAATAAAAGATACTTCAGTTGTCTTAAGGCTGTTTCAATCTCCTTTTCCCTTTCTATGGAGGCACATAAGTTTGTCTATGGTTTAGCAAAAAAAAGCCTTTTTTCAACGTAGAGATTTTTTTTTGTCCTTTAAAAGCAAGCTTGAAAGGCTATACTTTGTTTGAAGAGAATAAGAAAAATAAGTTAAGCTCCAAGAGTCTGCTTTATTCTGCCCACTACATTTATTCCTGCTGTTAGCAGGATTAAAATTTACTACTAGAGAGAGTCATAAATAAAGACATGTTCTTGGAAAATATATGCAAATGCGAACATACCTTTCAAAACCTCATTTGGCAGTTCAGATGCCTAAGTGCCTGAGCTAGGAGCTACTGTATCATTGAGTGCAGGGCAGAGAAAATGCATACAAGGCAAGCCAGAGGCAGAACAAGGCTTCAGCCCAAGTCTACGGAGTACCAATCCAGGGCAGCATCCTCTAGGCTACCTTGCCATTTATTTGCCTCAGTTATATTTGAGAGTGCACTTGTCTTTTCAGGCTGGGAGCTGGATCTGGATTTTAGGACATAGCCCCCCTCTTAGGATTTGCTCCAAGCTGTTCCTCCAACAGTGGTAAATAACCTTGCAGGATGTGCTAGGGAAAAGTCAGATTGCAGCTGGGAGAGAAGAGAGACAAAGGACTAAAGCTGCTTCTAGGAGGGGTGGGCAGCGTGTTGACAGCATCATTTTCCATGTCTAGTCCCAGGGGAGGACGCTAACTGAGGGCGGGATATAGAGCTTGATTTTAGAGTCCTTCAAAATCAATAACATACGTCTGTATTCAGCAGCAGGATTTTCAGGGCAGGTAGTTTAATACGGCTCTGAAATCTTCCTGTACAAATATCCCAGCTGTGATCATTTGAAAATTGCCTGACCTCTCAGGCCTTGACAAGCAGCATTGTCGGGAGCAGATTCTCCGGAGATCACTTGAAATCACACCCAGATAATTTTCCTCCAGAGGGCTGGGCATGCCTTTATCACACAGAAATGATCCAGGCACTCTATGCCACTCCTGAGCCTTGCTGCTAGCCTCACTGGTAAACAGAGATATGACCAAGGAAATGGTGTGGTGGCTGATGGGACCTGTTAATAGGTGCTTGATCTCTTTTTTAGGCAACTTGTGATATTAAAGGCTGTTGTAATTTAAAACAGCCTGTGGACTCCTCAAACACAGGCCAAAGGAAGCCTTTCACAGAGCAACAGACCTTTTGCACAACAGCCTCGATCTATGCAATTTGATTGCACCTGAGGAAACAACTCTTTGAATGACAAGGGCAATGACCTGAACCTAGCTTAAAATAGGCTGAAAGCTGGTTTTAATCCTCCCATTATTTCCTCCCAGAATGACTTCTAATCAGAAGGGCCAACCTGTGAACTGTGCAGCTCGTTAGCATATATTTCATTCTTCCTTATGTGTTTATTTGCATTGTTTTCCAGGCATGTGAATGAATGATGTGAATAATGTGGTTTGAATGCTTCAGTGACTGGGTCTTTTAAATAAAACCAAGAGGGGATTGATCAGTGTCGCGAAAGAGCTAAAGAATCCCTTCAGCAGCAGCTCACGTAACTGCGGATTGCATAATTCAAAGCTGTCCTGGGGCATCTTTAAATGATGCATAGATTTTGTTTTCTTACTTTACATTTTTGAGAGGAGAAAGTTAGATGAAAGTTTTGCATTGGCCACTGTGTCATTGAGAGATGTGATGTGTTTTCCTTAAAAGAGAAGATGCCTTGTCTGCCTCCTTGCTTAGAGCGAGGGGGGGAAATTAGCTCAGCTGCATTCGATAAGAAACACTGAGCAATGATTTCTCCCCGGTTAATTAAGATACGTGTTGAAAAGCTAATACAGGGAGGCAAGTTCAAGCCTTTTACAGTCACTATTAGACATTGTTAGTGAGGATTGTGTAAGCATTGCTGGTTTGTCGGGGTGGGGATTTGCAAAGCAAATCGTGGTCTGGTACAGGAGGGCTGCTAGAGCCTTGCTGAACTCACTGGATGCTGCTCCGTGCAACAAAACCCACAGAGCTGGGTGTCAATCAGATGGTGCAAGGGAGAAGGTACGGCGAAGAAAGCCAAGATAATGATTTTGTTTGTTCAGGACGTTTAAGATTTTTAAATCAGCAAATTAAGACAATGTAATTAGTTAACAACAAGCTGTATTTGCTTAGCCTGTGAGTCTGAAGAACTGGCATCATTAAAATAGCACCTGTGGATTAGGTTTAATTACCGCGGCTTTGAGACAGAGGTATACGTTTTAATTTTCTGCCTTTTAAAACTGAAGTCAAAGTTTAACAAGTTGGTATTTATGAGAGAGGAGATTTGAATTTCCAGCAGGAGCCCTCCTCTCCAGCAGCGGTGGTTTTTGTCCCCAAAGCCACTAGGTGGCACAGCCCGCTCACGGTTCGCCCCCGAGCAGCGCCGGGGCTGTGGCTGCTGCAGTCGCAGCTGAGGATCATGGAAAAACAGGCAGGAGAAATGGCCAGCGTGAAAAATGATGATGGAGGCAAGAACACCCTTCGGGTATGGATCTGCAGTCTTGACCCCGCTGGCAAACCGAGGTGGAGAACTTGATGTAGGAGAGAAATAAATGGCTCTTGTAAGGGGCGGTGTTTGGTGAAGGGACGGAGGGAGAAGGTGTCTGTGTGCTCTTGCACCACTGTCCTGAGACATTATGTATTTTGTCTGTGTCTGTGACTGGTAATGCAGTATTCAGTCACTGATTTTCTTTCAGTCTGTATCTCTCTTTGCAGTTGGCTTAGAGATGTTGTAGGGGTTGATAAATCTCGTAATAAGAAAGGTGGGGCAAACACCACCACCCCCACCCCCCCCAAGATATTGTGCATAACACACTGTTTTTTTGGCATGCTACAGTATTGCAGCAAAGTGGTATGAGTCATATAGTGATTGGTTCTTGAATGCCCTTTCTGTAATCACTTTGGGGCAGAGATTGGCTTCGTTTATGTTCAGGGCAGTGGTAAGTGTGCTGGCAGTGCTTAAACTGCACATGACATTTCATAGCAGAGCCTAATTTTAAGTACACTTCAGTGATACGCTGCCAATAGATTAACATGAGGGATCATATAAAATTATACCCTGTAGCTTGTAATAAAATCCATTTTCTAAAGCAACATGCATCTGAAGAGAGGAGGAGATGGCAAATACACTTGTTTATTTACCCATTAAAACAAAAAATATCCTTTCAAAGCATGGAAAGCAACTTGACAAGCGAGCTGATGTGAAAGGCCAGATTCCCTGATGCGTAAGGGGTTTGTTGCCCTGTGAGTGTGGCTACAGGTCCCCTGTGAAGCGCCTCTTGGACACAAGGTATCTCCTGTGTCTCCTCAGATACAGAGGATTTCTAGATACCTCTGCCTTTGTGTGCTGTCTTATGACAGTACCAAGGATAGTCTGGGAGAGGGGAAGGATCTAGGCAAACCTCTGGACTCTTGTAACCATTGTTGCATCCCTGGTGGGAGCTCACAACAGAAGCATGGTGAAGGGGCTGTCAGGCAGCGGCTCTGAGAGAGTTTCTGCATAGCAAATTGTGCGGGTGATTGAGGCACTGATAAGCCAGTTGTCTTCCCAGGGATCTGGGGCTTACTGCCAGATTGAACAGCCTGGGGTGTGCATATCTGTCTTTCCCAGAACAAGTAGTAGGGTATCACTCTTTCACTGTTGCTTAGTTCCTGTCACTATAGGATTTCGTCCTGTATTTTCTGATCCTGAAGGCTGTGTTGCAGGTGGATTAGGTTATTTAGGTACAGACTGTAAGACAGATTCATGAAACCAAGCCTTTTCCTCTTGTTCTTCAAAGACTCAGGGAAATTATTTGCTCAGAGCTTTTGTGTATCTCAAATGCAGCTGCTGGCACAAAACCAATGTCCCCACAGCTGTCAAATTTTGGAGTGAGTGGAGCACAAGGATTGAGCCTGGCATATGTGCATCTACACTCTATACAAACCTCCCATTTCCAGGGTATGAGGTACTGTGAAGTGAGTTCAGTCTTCACTCCTGCAGTTGTGTTAGTGGACAGCTGAAGATGGCAAGATCCCGTGGGCCAGTGGACATGAAAAAGATCATTGTGGTATGGCCCAGGGGTTAGTGTACACATGTGGGAGAGGTTGGTTTTGGATTGCAGACCTCCTTCAGTTTGGTGGCTTTCTTTTGTATGCTGTTTCACATAGAGTATGTGTTAAATTTTTTATACTGTATAATGGAGATTTATGGCAACATTCCAGGAGCTCATCAGGCCCCAGTAATATTCTGACAGGGAATGAATGACATGAGAAGCTAAAAACTACCCCAAACCTTCCATTGGTGTGGGAGCAGGACTGTAGACCAGAGCTGCTGGCTGAGCAAAGACCTCAATCATAAAATACCATTTGTAGCCTATTGTACTTAGTTTGCACTCTTTCCTGAATGCTGAAACACTAAACAGTAAGACCTACTTAATCAAAATGCATGAAACCATAACCTGGGTCCTAAACAACTCCTGGAATTTGCACAGTAAAATCAAAATCACATAAAGATTTTTTAACAGGAAGACTGGTGGTTAAAAATTGACTGAGACAAAGCAGAAGCGGAAAGAAAACCAAACATCAGACTGTATAACAATCAATCATTTCAGTGTAATTGGACTCAGAAAATACCCATTCTCTCAATTGTACATTAGAATTTTGTTTATACGGATATCACATTAATTAAAAAGTAACTGCATTTTACTGTGTATAGCTCCATGGCTTCACAGCACAACTTACTGCGTTGTGATTAGGGCTTTTTGTTGTTGTTGTTTTGACAACTACACTAGTATTTCGTTCCTGTGAGCATAGGATTTAAGCCTGTATTTCTTGATCCCGAAGACAAACTATCCTGGGATGTGTAAAGGGGTTAGGCATAGATCAGTCAGGAATTAACAGGTCAGTTAATTTCAAGTGATTGAGCTTTAAACAGCATTTGGGTTATCCCATGCAAAAGCACCTCAAGCTGCAATTCACAGTGGTAAAACACAATGATTCCTGAGGGTACATCAATTGCAAACCTTCCCTAATGATTTTAAAATCTCCCAAATGAATTGGTGTATTGACACAACTCTGTCCACAGTGGGGAATATTTGTAGTTCAACAGCTATAAATCCTAGACCAGTTGAATAATCTTACACTAAACCCAACTCTGTAAATGTTATACATATCCACTGTATGTTCTCCAACCGTATTTAATAGCTCTAACAGAGAAATGCTCTCTGTTATTGCTGTCTCCACTGGCAGGCTCACAATAAGAGGATGTACATCTCAAGAAGCTGCAGCCATCCCATCCCATTCATGGACATGGTACCAACCTGTCATGTAGGCACCTGGCTGCGAACGCTTGGTGAAGATGCTGGAAGGTTTCTGTTCCAGCGCCGATGAGGAGAAAAGGCATCAGTTTTATATAAACATATTGTTCATTCTCTGCCTCCTGATAATTCACCTTTTCTGTCCATGATCTTTTGTTTTTAACCCAGAGTCCTTGCTCTAAACATAATTTTTAGAGGAAAATAAAAGAAATGCGCCACATATATACAGCTGTTATTTTATCCTATGTACAATAACCTGAGTGGAAATGCATGCATCAGAAGTATATGGAAACAGGAAAGATTTATTCTGGAGATAGATGTACTTACAGTGCGGTATTCAGCTATGGTAGTGACAAGTGTTAATAGATTTAAATGTAACGGGCTGCACATGGCTGTTAAGAGAACAATTCTTCTAATGAAATTACATACATAATTAATGCTATGGACCTCATTATGCATGAACAGTTGAATAGTTCTGAACTATTCAAGACATCTATCTAAACAAATCAATGTAAACTCTTGGTGATCTTTGCTACAGAAACCTCTTACAATCTGAATATAAGTTTTTCCTGTTAGAAACAATGATCCTGTTGCTGCTTTTAACTTTAACTTTTACAGAGAGTGAATTAGTGCAATAATGGCATCATCAAACTTCCCTGCCTTGTAATTACAGAGATCTGGTAGGGGTATATCCTTTCTCTAAACAATGTCACATCATTTTATGCTCATCCCTGATCCCACTTTCAATATATCTAGGATTACCGTACTGAACAGTACATAAAGCAAATATTCCCTGCAATCAATACTGTAAAGGCCTGTCTGAGTCAGCTGAAAGTGCACTTTAGAAACTGCCTCTTCTTAAATCATGCCATGGCACTGGAGTTCACACAAAGCACTGAAGAAGCTAATCCCTGAATTTACATCTTATGGTTTCACAAAAGGGCATTTGCAGTGGAAGACCTAGCAAAAAACTCACAGAGCCTGCACTGTAAGAGTGTAAGAGAAACGAGAAAGTCTGTTTATTCATCCTTGTGCTCAGATGGCCTGATCTAAATGTCACTGAAGTTCATGAAGAGACTGACTCAGATTATTATGGGTTTCAGATTAGATATTTATTAAAATAAGTGTTAATATTTCTATTTTGCTAATGTAAAATTTCTCTCTAAGCAATTACACCTACCAAGTCTTCAAGATGTTAAAAGTTAAGGGAATAATAGAAGTTTATGAATTGTTTTATATTCTGAGAACGTAGTGGCATTTTTGTTTAGACTATCCATGATTTTTTTACCACCTATCTGTGGTCCATGTAAATAAAAATAGTCTCCTTCTCCAGATTCATTCTTCAATATCTTTCTTTACTACATATGTAATAGCAAGAAGTAAAATAAAATCTTATGATTGTCTTCTGGAATTAAAAGACAGAAATCTCAAAAATGCTGCTAAACAGAAAGTAGAAACTGGGTAAACATATTAAAAACATGTGAAGAATCTCAAATGAAGTGTGCGTGTCTTCAGTGAGGACATATGCCCTATAACAGGAGATGATTGCTTACACTAACTCGTTGAGGCATGCATAAAGTTCTCACATTATCTAGCCCTGGTCAAAACATGGAGATTTCATCTCATGGGAAACTCTTTAATTTCAAATTACGCATTGCAAAAATGACAACGCAACATTATTTTTAGTGATGGGAGTACCAGGAAACATTTGGTAGAGCTCTATAAGCCAGTCTCCCTGGACTTCCCCCTGAGAAGGGTTAATCTGCATGCCTAATATTCAGAGTGTAATTCCCTCCCCTGGGCTAGACTTCCCAATGTACTGACAGACCTTACTCTGTTGCTCGGAGTGGTGTCTTCTCCACTTCATCTGCTCCTGCGGGGATAAAGCTTAGTGGAGGATCCCAGACAATAAAAGAAACAAGACATTGACACTAAAACTCTCATGAGGGACAGCAGGACCTCAGAAAAATGCAGCTTTGTATGTATCACTCAGAGAGAAATACCTTATTTAGGGGTGATAAGTTGAAATATTTTTAATCTTTCTTGAGAAAACACGATTTTTCTGACTGTGCTCATTGTCTGTCTACCCATTCATCTTTCAGTCATTTCCCTCAGAACAATAACTTCTGAACTTATTTTATCAATGTTGATCATAACACTAAAAAGAGAAAAAAAAGTTAAGCAGCTATGCAGAGAAAGGGGGCCTGTGCCAGTGACCCACAGAAGGAGCATGTTGCTGCAAAGCTAACAGTTATATCTGTTCTGTTTCACCATGAGAATACCTACTACCAAACTCATCACTCAGAACATATCGTAACTAGGGACAAAACTCTGCAGACAGTTGAAGATACTGTGAAGAGAAAGTGCATAAAACTCAGAGAAAGGTAGGACTACTATGGGGGTATGGGACACAGTTAAGGATTTTAAAAGAACAAGTGGATATGATATAAAGATGACTGGGAATGTAAGAAATGTAGGGAAATATATTTCAGTAGTCTGTTCGCTCACTTCTCAGCGAATATTGGGCTCTTCTGTCATATCTAAAGCAGTGAAGCAAGGTATTTAAATCTGAATACAGTTACATATGCATTTCTTGTTTTGGATCAGATTAACCTCAAACATGTTTTTACTGTCCCAAAGTGAAACATGTCACTACAGATGCGCCTTGTCTGACCAAGAATACACACGTGCCTTGCAGAATTCACTATCTGCCTCAGCTCTCTGCACTCCTTTTTTAATCAGTGGAAGCTGTAGACCCTGCTAAGGAGTGATTCATGTCTCAGACATTCTTTTTCCTAATAGAAAATTGGAAAGCTTCAGCACTCTTGAAACTCTCTGTCAGGCATTTAGAAAACTCTCAATAAACTCCAGTTATTTCTATGTCCAAGGTAATGGTTCTCGATATACTTCATTCTGAACGTGGGGTTTGTTAGGAAACGCTGAATTTGTAATGGCAACCACTTTATGTTTTGAATGACATCCTTTAAAGTTCAGAGGAGGAAGATCTCCATTTTGCATAGCAAAGGAATAGTCATAATTGATTGGTGTCGGCAGAAACAGGCAGCACAAAAGTGGAAAATAACTGAATAATAGGAACAACGTCCAGAATTCCAGGAGAGACAATATCTCATAAAACTTGATGTAAGATGTATGAGGAGAAGCACTCACTGAGCTCAGACATGAATCTACACAGACACTGCTGCTGCGTACCTCTTTTACAAGAGCTGCAGTACGTTATCACTTCTGACCTATACCTGAAGAAGAAATAACACGTACCCCATAAATGATAGTTCCATATGAGAAGAATGTAAGTTACCTTGGCATTTATTTCGATGTTTTTGTTGCTGGACCAGCTCAATTTGTTACCAGTTACAGATCCAGACAGCCTGGGTTTTAACACCAGTCCAGGCACTGCAAAAGCACTCTTACCTCCCTAAAACAGCCTTGCAGAAATCCTCTTTTCAGAGCAAATGTGTTTATATAAGCCAATACAGAAGTAAAACGGAAGAACAGCATACTCACCTACAACTTTCTTATGAATTCCCTTCTTATGTTTTCTTTAAAAGGGAGTACTGAGAGCAAAAGATATGTTTGCTCAAAACATACATATTAATCTTAAGTTTACATAAATACCAGACTCTAATGACATATTTGGTTTTCTCTACTTTTTTTTTTTAGCTGAAAGTAATTGAACATTAACAAAAGTGGGAAACACAGTAACTGCAACCAGAGTGAAGGTTTTCTTTTTCTTTAAAAGAGAAATTATTTTCCATGGATTTCAAATATTATGGTATTGAGAACAAGTGTCCTTTGTATTCCATGTATTCCTTCAGCAATTACACTAAATTCTATTAATGTATTATGAGGTGCTTTTCTGATTTGATTCAACATATTTGCATAATTTGGTAGCATTTTCAGATTTCAGTCTCTAATTCCCACTGAAATGGCTAAGATTTCAGTGCCTAGCCGCTCATTGTCTTAGGTTTTCTTATATGGGAGTCACCTCTCGGTTATCTGCAGAGAAATATTCCCTTGCTCTGTGAGCATAGAAGATGTGGCTGGCATATGCTTTTGTGCATCAGATGAAATAAATCTCCCCATGTGGCTAACTGAAGATGCTGGCCACATTTTTGTTGCCTATCAGAACTTATGCCAGCACCAAAGTCTTTTACTGTCACCAACCACAGGGGACAGTCTTAATAAATAATGGAATCAAAGGTCTCAATTGCTTGCTCTGGATCTAAGTGTATACACACTCAGTCTTCATTTCTGTTTGCAGGGCCTTAATGCAGGTATAAGATATACTCAGTCCAAAACACCTGCTATTGTCAGAGGACATGGAGAAAAACACTTCCCATGCACACTTTAGCAGTGTTTCTGGGGACCTAACGCCCATTTAGCCTTCCTGCTGTCCCCTGGTGTAACCACCTCAGAGAGGCACTGCACTCTTCACAGTCTTCACAGTTTTTCCTGTAGAGGACTTAAGCTTTATACAGAAGTTTCATCTACCCTCTCTTCTGACCTTAAACTTACATCTGATCTGGGTAGGTTAGGGCTGCAGAACAAAAACATTCTGAAGGTTAACATTTTTATGTGGACTTAGAAATAAGGATTGCAAAAGATATTGAGACTGTCATGTCTCCCATTCAGAACAAAGAATCATAGAATCGTTTTGGTTGGAAAAAGACCTTCAAGATCATCAAGTCCAACCATTATGCAGCACTGCCAGGTCACCACTAAGCCGTGTGCCTAAGCACCACATCTACATGTCTTTTGAATACCTCCAGGGATGGGGACTCCACCACTTTCCTGGGCAGCCTCTTTCAATGATTCACAACCCTCTCTCTAAACAAGTTTTTCCTAATATCCAACCTAAACCTCCCCTGGCACAACTTGAGACCATTTCCTCTCGCCCTGTCTCTTGTTACTTGGGAGAAGAGACCAACACCCATCTCTCTACAACCTCCTTGCAGGTAGTTATAGGAAGTGATATGGTCTCTTCTCAGTCTCCTTTTCTCCAGACTAAACAACCCAAGTTCCCTCAGCCACTCCTCACAGGACTTGTTCTCTAGATCCTTCACCAGCTTTTTGCCTTTTTTTGGTTACGTTCCAGCACCTCCATGTCCTTCTTGTAGTGAGAGGCCCAAAACTGAGCACAGTATTCAAGATGTGGCCTCATCAGAGACAAATACAGAGGTATAATCACTTCCCTACTCCTGCTGGCCACAATGTTTCTGATACAAGCCAGGACGTTGTTGGCCTTCTTGGCCTTCTGGGCACGCTGCTGGCTCATATTCAGCCAACTATCCACCAACGCTCTCAGGTATTTTTTGTTGCGAGTTCATTGTTGCCTACCTGGAAAATCAATAATGGATAATAATCTGAGGGCTGTACCAGGAACGTTTGTTGCCACATTCTCAACATGTCAATGGTTTCCAGCATTACCATGATTTCACTGCTGGTGTAGGGCTGGAAGATCAGAGTCCTATCTTCCTATCAATCACTTGGTGCTTCTGTTGATGATACACTCATAGTGCAGAAGTAACTAAGTCCAAATATGTGAGGTAGCTACCAGATCTGAATGTGTCCATATTGTCACAAAGTCCAAGACACCAGATTTAGTCCCTGCTTTGCTGCATCCTGCGAGTATCAGACCAGACCAGCTCTGCTCTATGTCACCTCACCATGCATTTTTCCCCTCACCGTAGTACCTTTCATCACCCCTCTAAGGAAAGAGATAGACTAGTGCTGGACACTGCTCTTCCTCCACCTCCTGATTCACAAAATTTGCCCTGTTCCAGTGAAATGTTGCAACAGACCTGCTGTGTATGTTAGGTCAGTGGATTCCAGGAGGAGAATATGTGGGGAAGGGAAGAATCTGTGCAAGGGTAGAAGAAAAACATGGATTGGAACGTAGTCCTTGTACATTTCCTTCAGGACAGGTCTTGACCCCCTGATCCATACAGATTTACTGTGGGGCAGTAGACCCTCACCCTATCGTCCTATTCAGAGACTTTCTCCAGACCCCTTTGCTTAAAGTTCACTGTGATCCCTGACATGGTCATGAGTCTTCTCAGGTATCGCTGCATTCAAAGACTTGAGTAATAGTGCCCATCACTTTCAATTCTTTCCTAATTATCAGACTGTGCCATTGGTATTACCTTGGCCCCCTGACTACTATGCTTATCATGGCCAGATGGCTCCTTTTTGACAACTTTGCTGTGGCATTCCGCTGCACTATCTATCATGGTCTGAAAGAATCTGGACTGTGTTACTTGTCATCAGAAATGTATCCAGGATTTTCTAGGATTTGAGAGAGTTCGAATTTTAAGAATCAGGTTTTGCCCGTTAGAGTGATCCCTGGGTGCCAAAGGGAAAGTCTGAGTTTAGAGCTCCTGCTCTTCAAAGTTTGGCAGTGTTTAAAGTGGATGTTTCAGGCCTAACTCTGCTTGTTATATTTCCCAGAGCTTTCTGGCCATTGTACATTCTGTGCTATAATAACCAATGCTCTAGCACTCAACTGCACTACTTGTAATGCTCCCAGTGCTACTTGACTGCTACTAAAAATGCACCTGATGATAATGCCACTTGCCCACTACTTCCTAATGCACCACTGGTTGGCTCATTACTGGATGCCTGGAGGCAAAGTGAACTGTCCGTCTTTCCCTCCACATTGCAAAGATAAGGATAGCATAATAAATACCACTCAGCCATTCAATTTCCCAGTTCCACTGAGTTCACACATTTGGAATAGGTTGCAAATTCTCTCGAACACAATCACCCATGGATTATCATGGATGCACATACACTGAACTTTGTGCTCTTTGTTTCAAAACAAGCACTGTCTTCAGCAAAGCAGCTCAGTTCAGCTGCTTTCCAGTCTTCATGTGCAATAGATCGTATCTTTAACAAATTATTAATGTGCCTATTACAAACTGATTTGATTTATATTTTTGCTGCTAGCAATGGTCTAATTATTTTCATATTACTGTGTGGTCATAATGATAATTGTCCTCAATTTACACACTGACTAAGCATTTACTTTCACAGATTTGGAGATTGTGAGATTACTGATGAGAAAAAGCAGAGAACGTAGACATTTAATATAATTAGTTGTAAGGAGAGTCTCTAATAAGGAACCATAAAAACTCAATTTTCATTGAAAGGATCATTTTACATTGTATGGTTTTTGTGTTGGTTTGTCATTTTTGTTTTGTTTTGTTTTGTTTTTCCCCAGGAGAAAAACAAGCTGATCTGACTGTCACAGATATTTTATTTGATCAGCCTATTTGTATGGCCTTTGCAGGTTTTGGTTTTTTAACTTCTTAGTGGGGACTATGACATGAGAGACAATATGTAGAGGTTAGTATTATGAACTAGGACCTAACTGTTCTGTACATTTTATGATATTTAAGGGATGACAAGAAATACTGGCGCTGCCATCTCTAACAGAGCCAGGATTTTGCCTTTGGATTGGCAAGCTACACGTATGTGTACAAAGCATCCAGCAGGGAGAAAGCGGGGCGGGGCGGGGGGGGATAAGATATCAACAAAATAAACAAATTATCGCACAAGAAGTCTGAGCTTGCTAACAGCTTGTCCATTGTCTGTAAGCCCTGTAGGTTTCACAGGGGAAGCACGTTGTAAATACTGATTTGACAGTAATTACGTGGATTTGTGAAGGAATGTTTGCCATGCATATTGAAGGTGGCAAGTTAAAGCCTGAGCTCATCACCCTAAGGTCTTTTTACAGTTAATAGACAGACACAAACATCCGCAAAGAGGAATTCATCTGGTCTTTGCTAGATTTCTGTCTGAGGCTGAGTACCAGCCAGGAGGTGTCTACTGCTCTCCATTAACTCCAAGGGAAGCACAAGATAGTTAGACTGTGCTTAGACAACTAAATTTTATATGCCGAATTTAGGAAAAATCAATCTCACCCATGGAGGGATTATATTGCCTGCCTTTACACATAAAACAGGGGAAAAGACAATGACAGGAAGTACTTTTTTGAGTAGTTTCCAAGCAAAACGCTATCATACTACTGGAGCTTTGAATGTTTCAGCTCACTGTTCTGCACCCATAAGATGAACTTACAAAGGAAAAAAAATTGCTTTTATGGAAAGGATTGTTCATTCTGCACAAGAAGAATGTTATTTCTACTACATTATACCTACGAAAGAACCTGAAAGCATGCAAGATTATGAACATCATGCAGAAAAATATTCAAAATACTTGTGTAGTAAACCCTACATTTTGTGCTTATTCTAACAAGTTTTGAACATTTTTAATAGATTGTCCTATGTTCACCTGCAAGTCCATAATGGTAGGTAATAAAAACTTCAGATTTTTGTTTATGTGACATCTGAACCACAATATTTAGGAAACCAGCACAGTCTATGAAGAAACACGTAGATGTAACATAAGTAAGTCCATTAATTAGAAACCTAGTTTGACAAGTTGTAGTCCTTCTTCCTAATTTTAATTCTAACTGGTGGATCTGTAGGAATGAGTTATTAATGCTGATATTCTGAAATGCCACTTAGGTCTTGTGTAATCAAAGAACTGTATTCTCTCAGAACACAAAGGAACCCCTAGTGTGAATTTGTAATTAACATGCTGAAGGGGATGTTTCCACCCATGTACTGAACAGAGCTGCTGGGGCTAATAAACAAGAACAATGGATTCATCCTTTCAACATGATCAAAGAATACATAACAATACAGGCACATGTAATTTTGGGAAGTGTGGAGACATTGCTTAGCATAAGCTTATATCAGAAGACATATGTTAGATCTGTGTTTTCAGATATGAATAATTTCCAGAAGAAACATCTTTTCTAGACCAGTAGCAAGATGCACTGTATGGCATTAGACAAAAGATGAGGCCACACTTTTGGTACAAGAGAAACCCAGCACCACCCTGTAGCCATGCCTGTATTGGTAAGACTGGGAAGACTCCTGAACTAATAGGACTATTTATAGCTAACACAAAGCTTTTTAGGCAGAGAGAATATCTTTTATCAGACCAACAAGACAGACAGCCTTCCAGGTGCAATTGCCTTTCTTCAGGTCACTTCAGGCTCGTGAGTCAGTCTGGTGGTTTGTTTTTTTTAAAATGTATCAGTTGTTAAGAAAAGATATTTCCTCCATACAAAAATTGCTTTGCTTGTGCCCTTAGGATGTCATGGTTACTATATGTGCCACCCTAATGGCTGCCTTAAACAAACCAACCGAAGGCATAACTTGGCCTGTCTTAGTTATGTTCCTGTAAAATTGAAGTCGAGCACACAAATCACTGAAGTCTTTATCAGGAGGTGAACCATGGCCAGGGGGTGGCCTCATTTAGCTATCTCACAGTACGAATACTGTGAAGATGCAAGAGGCTCATCATGCCTGTTAGATTTGAGTAGGGTAGCTACTCTAGTTAGCAGACACCCTGCTGACAGAAATACCCACCATTTTTCAATGAAGATACACTTCAAAACTGCTGGCATGAAGCAACATCAATTCATAACAGCCTGTTGCAGTGCTATAATCTCTACAAGAGGAAAAAGTCTTGCATTTATAACATATTCACTATAGGTTAGATTACTGCTTAATAATCAATATTTAAGATTCAGCCTAGGAATAAAACCCTATTTAGGCATATTTAGACATGTATGAGTAACCGTATCATTGAGCTCGCTGGTTATTTTTAACCTTTCTCCTACGGATACTTGGCTATTGCCAACACTTGTAGAAAAAGAATTCCCAGACTGGGGAAAAAAAAAAAAAAGCAGTTTTGCCTCTTACAATAGCCAGCCAAAAACATTCTAAAAGTCATATTCAGTACTTTAACTCTTGACCCTTGTGCCAGGGTCTAAGAGTATGACCTCTCTTTAAAATATCTACTATTTATCAAAATAAGAAATCTGTAACATAAGACATACTGGTAATAGGGAAGGCTGATAAATTCTGCTCTTAGCTGAACAGTCAGCAAGGGCCTGAAAAGTAAAAAAGTATTTGAAAACCTAAATAAACCAAAGCCTTGTCTATCTATCTCCCAGCACGATAGCTAGATAGTCTTAGGTATTTTATTTTCAATGTAGATCTTATTATCACAGAATCTAAACACCCAACACTCTAAACAACATGAAGACTGAAGAAGCTGACAAAATACTTGCCTGGAACATTGCAAATCTTGCTATTTTGTGCTATGTTTGCACAGCTCATGCATGAATGCTCTCCCCATATTACTGAGATTTTGTTTGTTAAGATAGTGAGGATAAATGAGGAAATATATATTTTGTGACTTGAACTGAAAGTGCAGAAATATTTCCAGCGTCGCATATTGCAATTCATTTTTTATTTTTTAACATAAAGGCTTATGGTAATGAAGAGGAGTTCATGGACATTGCTTTCTCTGTTCTCCAAATCTTATTTTATTTATTAATAATTTTAAAATGTCACGAAGCTTCAGTTTGCTACATGTGATGTTACTTCTTCTGAAAAGAAAATCATGCGGATTGTTAAATTATCAATTCAATTTGTTTATCTTTGAAACTAAAGAGACCAGAAAGCAAAGAGGAGCCTTGGGGAATTCATAGTAAATCTAATCAGATACAAAAGCATTAGTAAACCTCTGTGCATCTGCATGTTATTTTTCTTTGTGGTAACTGTATTTTCAGGAAAATTGTTGTGGTACACTGTTGGAAAACTACAAACAGTCATTCCTTATTTTCTATCAGGGAATATTATATACGTATCTATACTCTGTCTCTCTATATATATTGTTCCCAATTTCTGAACAATATTCATTTCTTGTTTTGGTGGATTCCATAATGGCCTTTCCGAAGCAGAACTCACTCTGGAAATCATATTCAGCTTCTGATATTAAATGCAAAAAATGGAACACAATACTGTAAAGGCCACTAACTCTGAACGCCTCCAGGTTCTAGATGGTTTCGGATAGGAGTCTATACCTAATGTGTAAACTCTGGCTGGTGGGTTCTCTGTGCTCAGCTTCTCCTCACTCAGGCTGTGAGGCTCAAATGCCCACCATTTTTTTTTTTTTTTTAAACTGCTCTCTGTCTTTCTCTCAAGCTCCAGCAGTTACGTACCTCAGAGTCAACTTCACACCAGTGGAGAAGAGGAATCTTCTTTCAACAGTTTTGCCATCTGTGAGATCCATTTATAAGTCATTTGCCTCTGCTGTTCTAAACCCATCAGCAGTTATGCACATGGATAATTTTATGGACTGGGCTAGATCCTTGAATGGTTAGAGACACTCTGAGAGGCTACATAAGTGCCAAGCTGTTTGCATCAAGAAGGCTTTAGCCTTTAAGATTTTCTGGCAGGGATTGTGTATTACGGATGCTTTTTACAGCTCCTAGCACATGTCCTCCGATTTATTGAACACCCTTCTTGCCCCAATTCATATGTGCTCACCTGGAACAGGGATGGATACACCTCAGTCAGAAGCCAAGTGAGTTTGGCACCAGGACTGTTTGGATTATGCATCACCTAATGAGCAGAGATGCAATGAGAACAAATTCAGAAACTGTGGGTGAACACATGGAAAGTGAAAGAGCTGGAGAATTCTTATTTGGCCCTGTTGTTATTCATGGGCAGAGAGTAAAGATCTGTGCCTGTGACAATTGCAATGGTGTTTATCAGCAAGGCAAGTGTTTTTAAAATGAAGATTAAAAAATGGCATTGCCTGTTCATAATATCATATCAATTCTATCTAGCTTTTTATGGTATATGTAAATTATGTTTTGGATTTGATGTAATCTACAAAAATATGATTAAAATGCTTTTTTCTGTTTATTTCATTCTATCACTCATGATAAGATGACATCCCTGAATTGAAAAGCAATATTCATTAATAAATAGTCCCATATTTTCAATAACTGCTTTGGAAAAATGAGTTGTATCCAAACAGTGAAGTAAAAGCTTCAGCAGAGTTTCATTTCTCTGCAAATGGGAAAGAAATCTTTGGAGTCTGCAGTCTCCGCTTAGTGCAGACTATTTCTACACAGCTGGGTTACCTCCTACAGAGCTTCACTCTCAGGACCTGCCTCTTGTCAGTTATTCTCCACTCCGCATTTATCTTCTCTGCCTGTGCTGACTGAACAGGGCTAGATCACCCCCTCCGGAGGCAAACCCCACATCTGTAGGATGAATCTCTAGCTGGGGTCACCCTACTCAGTGCTCCAGCATCTCTTCAGGCAGCACAGTGCATGCAAGGGTCTGTAATATTGTGGCTGTCTCTTTGTGCCTGCTTGTAGGACTGGAGGTAGGGCAGGCTCCAGGGAAAAGATAATGCAGCTTCAGTTTGCTGTTTCCTAGGAGATTCAGTCGAGAGCAATAAGGGTGGCTGAGCCTGTTTGGAAATCCTGGTCCCTTGCTGAACCCACAAGACCTGCTCACACAACTCACCCTTCAAAAGCACAGCACTTCTGGGCGTACTTTTTGTAGGAAATCTTGCTGCTCATTGTGGCCTGCTGAGACAACTGAGCTTCATGGACTTGGACCAGAGGACCACACAGAATAGAGGATGGCACAAAATTTCTGGAAGAAACTGGAAGCAGTGACTCTAGCTTTTGGTAGAGCTACAATGCACAGCTAGAGCTCTTCTTACTGTGTCTAAGAAAGGGATTAGAAATGGCCCAATAAAACCCAGAAATCTCACATTAGTTGTATATGAAGCTTAAGTACAACTCTTGAATGATATTATACATATGGAGATGAATGAAAAAAGGGGTACAATGGTTCGTGAATTAGCAAGTGGATTGCATCTGACTGAACTTTGGTAACTGAGCTTGTCTGAAGCACTTGGATTCAATGTACATGGAAAATTATTACATACTTGGAATGAAAGGTGGATTAGCGCAAGATCATGGTATGGGAACTACAAAAATTTGTGCTAAAATAAAAACGGATTGTTTGTAATTACCCAAGAATCAGTATCAGACCCAATGCTACGGAAAATACCAGCAATATCTTGAGTACAAAAAAAAAAAAAAAATCATTAATACATTTTTTCAAGAAATCCGAACGTAGCAGACATTAACAATATGGAAGATGATTGGAATATCACACGGGAAGAAAAGGATAGGCCTGCGAACTGGGACATCGGATGTGATTTAATTAGTTTGAAATGCGAGGTAATGAACATAGGGAGCGATGAGACTTTCTTCAATCATAACTTCTGCAATCATCCTAAGGCCCACTGGTTGAAACAGGAAGACTTAGGGGTATTAGTCAGTCAAAGAATTATTATGCACCACCTAAGCGCATATAGCAGTAAAAAATGGAAAGACAATTCTCAGATCTATCCAGTGAGGCTTTTACAAAACGAAAGCATTAAGTATTAATTATAAGTTGCACTGGTGAGACATTATCTGATACAGAGTTTAGAATTCCAGTCATAAAAACTCAACAAGTTAAACCCCTAATGGAGCAGATGGAGAGAGGAAGAGTTAGTAGTACTGCTACAGGAACAGAAAGTCTGTTTTGTGGCCAAAGCTTATAAATTTGTTTAATGTATAAAGATGCAATAAAAGTAGATGGAAAAAGGAAAAGAAGGTCCATTAAAGCTAAGGGACAATTTTGATATAAATAGGACATAATCCATGTGGCATAGAAATTGGAAAAAAAAATATGTTCTACGAAAAAATTCTTGTAATATAAGTAGTGGTGGCAAGAAACTGAATTGATTTAAATATGTAACATTTTCAGTGAAAGGGATTTGGTAATGTGATTGATTATGATGAAGGACAGATGGAGCCAGTGATGCAGAAGTGTCCCAAAGCAAGGGATCTCGTGTTGGAGCTGGGAAAACGGGACAAAAAGGATGAAGACCCTGATTTTAAAAAGATCTACATTGTATTACGCATATAGACCTAAACTGCTGAAATCAAAGTAACATTTACCTGAATGAACCAGCAAACAATCTGCAACAATGAAACTGAAACTAGCAAAAAACTAAATGATAGAAAGGAAAAAATGCTAAATAAATTATTCACTGGAAAATAGTCACTCTAGTTTGCTATGTGCATATCAATGACATATGAATGTATACCTAAATATAGATTTATATCTGTATTGATCTATCTACGGATGCTAATTATCAAGTCCCAATGGTCATCGCTCCCCATCCTGGGGGCTGGCTGCCTGAGCTGAAGGCCAGCTCACAGTGTGACTATCTGTCCATGTCCCTGCTTTGCTCGCCTGGCTGGGGCACTGCAGGACTGTGTGCTTGCTGGGAAAGACACTGCCCCTTCTTACCTTGCCACCATCCAAACTCTTGTATCCCCCTCTCCTGTGGAGCAGCCCTGTCTTTAGCAACCCTGACATGAAACTATTTTCGTGATCTGGCGCTACTTCTTTGAAAGGAAAGATCTTTTTTGCCCTGGTGACCTGGGAAGAGTTTGCCGTTGTTCCTTTCTAATCTGTAAATCCAGTTTTGCTCACGGTGTTGAGAAGCAGCAGGAGGATAGTTGAGCAAGGAGTCTGGTTCTGGTTGGGATATGCAGAGAAGCCTGGCAGCTGGGACACACTCTGGAGCTCTCTTTGGCAGCTGCCTGCAAGCCTGGTGTTTGATTTCTCCTGTCAATACCAACCTGGAAAATACCTAAGCAAGTGAAATCCATATGGTTTCTTCTGAGCACGCAACTGAACCAGTTAGGAGCACTGAAGACACAAGCGCTTCACAACACTATGCTGAAGCTGTCTCTGACATCCAGAAGTGCTGAAAAACTAGTCCTAATGCTGATGAAGAGCTGGTGGATATAGCAGGGCTAGCAGAGAACATTTCAATTCCTCTGCAGTCCCAGGAGCTTCAATGGCATGTGCCCTGGGTGTTACAAATTTTGGTTTGGGTATTCCACATAGCGCTTTTTGGTACTGACCCCCCTGCAGCAGCACTCTCATTTCAGCAACAGCAGTACAGAAATGATTCGCATTCCTAAGTAATTTCCCTCAGTGCTGCTGCACAGAGGAAGGAAAGGGAATTCATTTTCCTTTGCAGTTGCCAACACTTGAGACCAACCAACTTAAAACAAAGAATTTTTTTTTCTTCTTCTTCTCTTTCTCTCTTTTCCCTCCTGGAGTGTAAAAAAGAAATTGTATTTGTGAAAATAAACAGCATGTTGCTATAACACTTCCCCCGTCCCAATCATTTTCTCAGACTGCTTTTTTTCCCCCTGAAGATCTACAGCACTGTTTTGCTGTATTAGAGGGCCCCCCAGGATTCCTGTATGTGGACTACATTAATGACTTCCATGTAAACCACAGAATATTCTAAGCGTGCAGGAAACATTTTCAAGTGTTCTCCAAAAGCAAAGTTTCTTCTAAATAGAAAGTGACTGAGTTCTCAGCAAAGTAACTTTTACAGCTCAACATATTTCATTTTTCTGAATTCACAGTTGTTAATATCTGTGTGTATTTAGCTGTTTTTACTTGAATGCACTGATCATATGTTAGTATTTGATTTATGTTAATGAAGATGGTAATTGGATGGATTACAAAAGAGGGAAAGAGAAACCAACACAAAAAGAAAAATGCTGCAGGGGAAGCAAAAGACCAAGAGGGTTGGATCCATTTCCTGTTAAAGTCTTCAGGAGTGTTTCCACTGATTTCACCGAGATTTATCTCTTGTCCTTAGTGAAAAAAAGAGTGAGGTTCATTAACATCAGTTATTAAATAAAACTTACTACCAAGAATAATACAAATCCCACCTTCTAGGGAGCTATTTGGAAAAAGCAAACAGGAATTACTTGAAAGCTCTTGGGTTTTTTTAAATGCAAATACTTAGAAACCGAAGCTCTTTTTCCTCAGATTTGCAGGAATGCCTGTGTTGGAGAGGGTTTCTCAGTTTCTGTACGTGGATCAGAATAAGAGAGGAACTCATGAACTGATGGAAGGACACGAAGTCCTTTCTCTGCCTCCTGCACCTAATTTCATAGTTAGCATGTCCCCTGACACGTTCCTCGGTTAAGAACGTGGGCCTTGGCGTGGTCTGGCGTGGACCCAAATGTGCAGCACAGACGAGGCATTGTGTTTGGAAAGAGGTTAGCTGTGTGGAATGTCAGATTTGCCTTGCCACTTTCCCTTATGGACAGAGAATGGGCACTTTGACTCATTTTATACACACTATAAACATGCCCTGTGATGACTTTTCTGTATTCTTACTATCAAAACTGCTGCCTGTTTTTAAATTGGCATAACACTAATAACGCCAACACAGCAAACGCTTTGCCAGGACTCCTCAGAGTAGTCTCCCCTGACATAGCACTGATTATTTACTTTGAAACATTTTCAACATCTCTTGTCCCGTCTTCTGTTTTGTCAGCACTTACAGAGCGTTGTTTTTCTCATAAATTGTTATTTTGAATTCACAGAAGTAAAATATGAATGGGGTAGCATGAAGCAGACAAACAAACAAAGAAGGATAGAAAATGTGGAGGAATGTTTGGGAATACATACTGAAGTCAATGGATTTTAAAATATTCTCTTGCTTGTAGTGTTACCTGAAAAACAACGACAACCCTAGCCTCTCAACAAATAGAGAGCAATTCATGCTATAAAAATAACTGGATTTTTGGCATCTTCTAGATCTGTGAGTGGAGAGGGGCACCTGCATTGTGTTGAGTTTCAGGAGTGTGGAGAGACGGACTCTGATCTGAGACCCCTCTCATATTGCATGATGATACTTCCTAATATAGAGAGGGAATAACTTGGCTTTTGTTTTGAGACTTACAACATGAAGACCTCGGAGCTGAGGATTCCTCCTGGCTTTACAGTAAATTTCCTTCTGTCTTGCTATACAGCATTGTTGTGGTTTAACCCCATCCAAACACACCTTTCGCTAAATGAGAAGTCGACATCAGGTGCAGGGCAGAAAAAAGTATGCATTATCACAGAGCTTTGGGAGTCAAGTTGAAATTCACCATGCAAAAGCCTCTGTGATTCTTAACTGCAGCAGCTGTTCTATTTTGAGAATGCGTGTACACACTGATCCAATGCCGGTCATTACTCCTAACTTAGATTGCAGATTTCAAGACAACATGTTTGTAGGTGGAGCAAGAATGTCAGAAAAAGAGGTGTGGGTAGGCTACCAGGTAGGTAATACCTGATTTATCTATTAAATGCAGAAATAATGAATGCTGTTGCTTTTATGTTAAGGTTGTAGCAGAAGCCTAGATTTTTTCAGGGTCTCCCAGCAATAGTCGGACTAATTCCAGTGTCCCATTGCTTTGTTGTCACTCTGTATTTTAGAATTAAGCTGTAAATATCAGCTACCCTAATATCATAGCCAACCAGGTGGCAAATATTCTAGGACTTCTGAATGATGCTCACCAAGTCCACATTTCAGCAGTCCACTCACATTCAACAGAGCTATTAAGAAGGTGAAAGGTGCCAAGCAGCTACTTTGGTCTCATTGACTTCACTCGTACTCCTCAAAGTCTCGGCCTTCAGTAGATATGTACGCTCTGCAGTTTTGTAAGACAATGATCCAGTGCACTGCTGAATGACTTTGTCTCCCACTGGAGTCAAGGCACTACTGCCCATGAGTAGTCTGATTAAGAGAAGTACATGAACTACATGTTTAGCTGGATCAAGCCCCTTGACTCCACAGGGGTAAAGAGTACCCAGTCCCTTGGAGTACTCAGTCCTGAAGGCTTTGAGTTGTTGATGTTCATGCTGATTTACACTGGTTGTGCTAGGGAAGGAAGGAAGGCAGGCTAAGGCCTTCAGCACATCATGGTTCACTAAAAAAGTTGTGAAGCAAACTTAACTGAAAGGGTTGTGAAGCATTGGAACAGGCTGCCCAGAGAGGTGGTGGAGTCCCCATCCCTGGAGGTGTTTAAAGGCCATGTAGATGTGGTGCTGAGGGACATGGTTTAGGGACCCTGGCAGTGCAGGGTGAATGGTTGGGCAAGATGATCTCGAAGGTCTCTTCCAACCAGATGATTCTGTGATACTATAGTGGTAGAGGAAAGAACTGTCTATTGCCTGTTCCCAGGAAAGGGAATGATAATGCAGAAAGGCTATAAATCTGCCCTCCTTTTGCAGAAGTTAAAGTGACAGCCATTCAATCCAGCTCAGCTGTGTTCTCAGGTCCCATTTCAATGGAAGCAGACAATGATAAATTGAACAAAGCAGGTGGGCTGGTGAGAGAACAACAGAAGAAATAACATAATGGGGCAGAAAGGTCCTGCAGCTGTCTCTGCTTTGTCTCCTTTTTCCAGTGGTCCCACTTGAGAAGAACGTGACTTAGCCCTCAGGAGGTGTGGTAAAGACAGCATTATTTTGCAGAAATGTTTTGAAACATCTTTCTGTCTTTTTTTCCCCCCTCTTTTATTGACCACAGCCTCAATTTCTCAATGATCTTTTAATGTATGAGGAAAATAATCAAAACATTTGCACTCATGTCAAACGAAATGAAAGCCATTTCGTTGGATTTTTGTTTTTTTAGCTTTTTGTGAGTATTACTTTATTGTTTCGTTTCTCTTTTAATCTCCCTTTGTTTCATTTGGCAGTTGCAACTATAGTTTCTAGCCTCTGGCAAGGAAAACAGATGAGCAAATATTCTCTGTCTTGGAAGTTAAATGCATCACCCCAGCGACATGCGTCTCCCGTTTTCCCTCTACCATGAATCCTGACCCTACTCTTAAACTGGTATGTCAGCAACCATGCCAGCACAACATGTTGCCAGAATTGTTCAGTCAGGCCAGTCTATATTGATTTATTTTTAAATGTATTCAGCATCAGTTCCCCTGTTTTCTGTCAGTTGGCTATACTGTCACAGGCTTTGATTCACCATCCCTTCCACTGCAAATCCTATGAACACATTATCAAGCAGCCAGTGCACCTCGGATTTGAAGCTGACAATACAGGATCAATGTCCCAGGGGTTCAACTCTGAATTTCAATAATTCAATTAAATCCCTTGAATACTGGATTCAGCCAGAACATTGATTCCACATTACTTGCACGTTCATGTATGAGACATCCTCCACAGAGAACCTGCGTATAGTCCCCTTGTCGGTGTATAACGAAGGGAAAAGAGAAGATATTGAACTAGAGGAAAGATAATCAAGCGTTGAACCTGCTGAGCCTATTATATGAAAAACTGTTCAGGAGAATGCTGCAGCAACTGAAGCCACTGGAGGATATTGTATGTAAAATCGAGGTTCTATTAAAAATGTATAAACATATCCAGGATTAGGTTTTAAAGCTATTGCTACAGGTATGAAATGAGCTTAAGTGAGAACTCCTAGGTTCCCTCCAGACTCATTTACAGCTAACTGAGGGAAAAAATAAACTCTTTTATTGCTTGAATAATTCTATGCTACCTATAACAGTAGTTAATAGTTAATAAGGATTTATGCCTCTCATAACTGAAAGGTGTATCTAATTTCGGCAAGCAGGAAGGCTTATATTACAGATACTAGTAATTCACTGCCCATTACTGTGTTCACAAACAATATAGGGAGAAAGAAGGAGAAAGAAAGAGTCTTTGTAAGTAAGTGTACGTGAAACTGCAGTTTATTACCACAAGGAAAGATTCTTTAAAGAATGCCCCAACTTCCAGGCCCAACCCCAACCCTCTCTGGAGCTGTTTCTTTGGATGCAGAAGTCTACAGTTGCATGGTGTCCTCAGTGAATAGTTATTCATGACAGGTGTAAATGTAACAGCCTCCCTGCAAAACAACAGCAGCTGCAATTCTATAAATGCAGAATGCGCCGAGGAGTGATAAACACTGCTCCTTAGTCTGCAGCTGGAAGCTCCTTGGGACTCTCATTACCTCTTGGTGTGTGTTTTCACAATGCACAGAATAAGGCGGCATGGTTTTATTTTAAAAAATAGCTTCAGCCCTTGATGTAATGGAAGAAGGTAAAATAGCAGTAATTGATAGTAATAACCATTGTGAAATCCACTGCCCAAACAACAGAAAGATTTCCATGGCTAGAAGCCTGTGTGTTTAGAAGAGGACATTTGTCCTTATGGTCTAAGCCACAGGTCATTTTTCATTGGTCACTAAGAGGCGAGTCATTACACTTTTAACAATTTTACTGGGACTTCAATTAAGAAAAATTCAATTTTTTTTCGAATTAAGCATTGTGATTATTCAACATTTAAGCAAAACATCAAATAAGGTTCTGTGGCAAATGGTCTATATAGGACATAGCATAATAATACCCTGCAAAGTAAGCGCTTATAGGCCTTCCAGTAATAAAATTTGCCCCAGTATAGCCAGTAACAGTGAAACATAAGAGTACCGTGGTTTTAAAAAGACACAATGGTTTTTTTTTTTTAATAAACTACAGCAATTTAAATTCCATCAGTTAGATTCCTACATGATTGTTCTGGTTCTGATTCATTTGTTTGTTATAGTAGCAGCCAGGGACCCATTCTGAATGGAGCTATTGTAAAAACTCTCAGAAGAAAACAAAAATTATTTTTACAAAACATGAGTTAGGATCAATGAACATTGAAAAGGATGGTGCTTGGAGTAAATACCATTACAAGATGGGTAAAGCCATTTACATATGCAACAAATTAACATGTTGGGTAAGAACTGACTGGGCAATAGTCTCAGATTAAAATCTTGCAATTAATGTGGTGAAGGGGAGGCTGATAAATAGATGGCTATTATGTTCTTTTCAAAAGAAAACAATTTTGTATTTATTTTTTGAAAACACAGTCTGCTTTGTACCTAGAAAAAGAAGTCACATTTCTTTTTAAATAGATTATTTACTTTTGTTGACATCTCAAACCACAGTGAGATTTGCATTGACACTATCTCCAGGGACAACATTTTAATATCTTTTGACAGTGAGGACCTGCCCTCTGACCAGCTGAGTCATTGAGGGTAAGTCTCCCTTCTATACCATCATTCACCATACATGTCTTTTTTTATTTCAATTATTAGTTCACCAGTGCAGGGGCTTTTTAAAATTTCTGTAGGCAAAGTTAGAACATGCATCTCTTTTCTTATTTATGTCCCACAAACTGAATTGTAATGTTAAATCTGATAATAACACTTGCTTGAATAAGATTTCAGGATCAGTCCCCTAGCATACAAGTGCAGTGATGGTTCATTATACAAATATGCTTGTGACACAGACTTTCTGTTGTCCTTTGTGGCTGAAGCAGAGCTAATCCAATTAATTTGCTCATGAAAGACAAGCTGGTTTTAAAACAGGGTCTAGCACAAAAAGGAAAGGACAATTTTTTATTAACTTTCTCCCTTGTCTCAAGACATATTTATTGCTTTCTGCTCAAGCAGAAATAATAAAAGTCTGAGTACCACCACTTGCATGAAAAATCTTTCAGCTCTTGTGCATGTAGATAGATTGGACTTTTGATTGAAAATACTCTACGCATTTTTTAAGGCTGAAACTCGAAGGACTTATAATATGCCTAATTTGGAAAGATAACAGTATGTGCAAAAGAGTGACTTTCATAATACATGACAGCAACATTATTAATTAAAGAGTAGGACACTGCAAGGATATGTCAAAGCAAAACAACCTTCAACCAGCAGAAACAGACTGGGCTATAGGTCAATTTTGCTGCGTTATAGAGGCAGACACTGTTCTTCACACTGTGTTACCGGAGATACTAGTGAGATACTGAAGACAAGTTTCTGCTTAAAAGAGAGACCACATAGAAAGCCTCAGTAGTGACATACAGAAATTATGTGATGGAACAGGGCTATTCTCTCTTCCTCCATCTATAAAGACTGGCTGGTGGTGGGGTTTATATATCTCTGAAGTAAAAGTTGAACACAGCAAAATGGAGTAACGTGCATTTACTCAGGCACTAAGGGACAACCACATATCGGCAATTGTTGAGCTGGGAGACCTGCAAATTGAGTTGCAGGCTCACAGTCATGGTAGCCACTCCCCTTCTGGCTGCTGAGCACATATTCCTACAGAATACTTCCAGGAGGATGCTGTTAATGAAAGAGACTTTTCTCGATCCTGAAAATAAAGGCAGATTTATCTGAGCGCCTGGCAGAAAGTTCTTGCCCTCCAGGTTATGACACTAACAGTCATTAGCAGGTTTAAAAAGCTTTACACACGCTAGCAAGGTAGGATGTACCAATCACCCCAGGATATACCAAGGCAGAATTTGGGGCAGTATTCTCAAACATATTATTGCATTGAAAGATGGGATCATTCTCAGAGAGTTTTATTGTCTGTCTAAAATAGCTGCCTTGAGAAATATTTGTCCAGTTATGAGCAAACTGGTTTATCTGAGTCCCCTGGTCCTCCCTGACCTTTACATATTGCAGCTATGAGCAATACAGACCTTCACCTGGCTTTGTTTGTCATGGGTATGCTGATGTTCAAACACCTTGGAAATTTTCACCGGACAGCATCTGCGCTTCTCTTTAGAACACATTTCCTTCACACACACAAGCTGTACTGAACTGTACTGCAGTCCCAGCTAATAATGCGGTCCAGTCTGGAATAGTGCTAATTAGCAGCTGCTGAAAACATGGATTGGTCGATACATGGCTTTCAGGGAAAGTTTATGCAAACCCACAATACAGCCTGAATTATGCAATGTTCTGCTGCCCGAAATATGATTTGAAGTCAGGTCACTTTCTCATTATGAGCTTTTGACCTGTATTGAGTATGTTAAGCAAATATAATCAAAAGTAATCCATACTGGAATAATCTTGTAGACTGTTATGTGGAATTCCACATTTTCAGTTGAGACTAGTAAGCTTTCAGAAAATGGTCACCCTGAGGTGGAAGAAATAATGGAAAAACAAAACACTAGAGCTCGTTAGATTGCCTATATCTGGGCATGATACTCTGATTTAAAAAACCAACAAAACAACAAAACAAACAAAAAAAACCACCAAAGAAAAGGAAATAAAATAACTTTCTCAGAACTAAATAATGGTTTAATCTGTCTGCAACATATGAAAGTATTTACATGTTTTCACAAGTTGGAATCAGAACCACAGCAACAATATAGAAATTGAGAAAAGCATCAGATACACAAGCCTCTCACTTGCCTTTTTGTGATGGCGCTGCATTTGCTTGATGATGGTCCGCTGGTTGAGAAGACCCAGTCATCAGAAGCAGCTGGTCTGTTATAAGTGAGTATTTCTACATCTGTTGTGGGGTCACTGCAGCACCCATGCACATGTTCTCTTGCTTGGCTGAGGTCAGTGGGTTTCGGATTAAGTGTGCGAAAGAGTAAGTGCTGTACTTGCTGTGCAAAATGTTTATCCAACCCCACTGTTAGTGTGCTGTGAGGAATAAATCCTGCACATGCTTAATTTCTCTTGTGCTCTGATCAGTGCCACTGTTGCTTTTCACTTGCACTGCTGGCTGAGGATCATCAGCCTCTGGTGGCTGGTGGACATTCATTTTCTCTGTGCCTTCCATAACAGCAAAGATTGTCCAAAGATTTATAGCAATGAGTTTTCCAGCAAATAAGTCCCCTTTTCTCCTTCTATGGCCAAGATGCCCTTAAAAATAATCCTCCTGCTGTTAGCTTTGCTTAGCACCGCAGAGATGAATAAAAAGGATTTAAAAGTTTAGAAATATTTAAGCGGTTATCCTGGATGTACCTTATCAGTAATAATATAGCAATCTTTCTTTATTTTATTTCAGGAAATATGTTTTCCTTTTTACCTTCTTGCTGGCTTTCTTAGTTAATTTTGTTCATCTTTTTTCTCTCTCTTTTTTCATAGGTAACATCATATCAGATCCTTCTTGTACAGATTTTTGTGAGCATCTGTTCTGACATCCTTCATGACATACAACAAAGAATGTAAGTACGCATTCCTGCATCTACAAGCTTTGGAGGATAGAAAAGTATCTTTTACAAAATGTAGGACCTTCATGCAGCAGAGGTTGCACCATGTCGCAAAATAAATTTTTCTCCTGATTAATTGCTTTCATTGTTAAAAATCACTTATTACTAGTCTAAATTTGTCTAGTTTCAGTTTTCCTAGCCAGTAGAAGATGTTCTGTTGTTGTTTGCTAGTCAGAAATCTTTCCCTGACATACACAGTGATCAAACTAACTCATAACCTTTGCCACGTGCATTAACAGGGCTGAGCACAAGTCCCCTAGAAAAAGTCAGATTTCTCAGGTATCAGGTAGCTCTTCTGGGACTTCACTGAACATTTCCAAACATCCTCTTTCGTAGACCACAGATTTTTGTTACTGTTTTATTAACATTATTGATGGGTATATACAGTGGAATAAACAGTTTGTGCTTACTCTCAGTATTATTTTTATTTCTGTATATGACTGCTTCTTGGCTTTTTACATATTCCACCATACTGGGAGTTCATGCTTGGAACATCTATTTATCACTTCCGAAATGGAACTTTTTCAAATACCACTCCCCCTTCCTGCAACTCTGACCTAAATTCCATTTTCACAGATGCTTGTCCTTAAATTTGGTCGTTTTAAAAGGCATGATGCTCAGATGTTCTCATCTTGCAAAGTCAACTTGATTGCTCTGTAGAACTGACCTGTCCTTATCCTAATTAACCACTTCACTGATTTTGTGTAATCTACAGACCTTACCAGCAATGCAATTTTCTTCCAGATCATTGATAACAATATTGACTAGTATAGAGCCAAGAATAGATCATGGTGGGATCTGACTAAAACTAATCCTATTAGATGATGATTACCAGTTAACAATTAGCTCTGCTATCAGCCAGTTTTAATTCATAGAATATAAGCCACATTGATTTATTCTTTTTAATGGAGCAAATTTATTAATCAGAATGTGTTGAACTACTAGGTCAAAGTACATACTCATAGATAACTTTGTCAGACATTTTTGTAATCTCAACCGAGCGTAGTTCCTATTGGTAAGAGCTGTGTCTCCTTAAGCCCTGCTGATTAGCGTTGTGACTTCTTTTTTTCATCCTGTGTATACAATGAACCTGAAACTCCACCCCTCTATTAATGTTCCCAAGTACTCCTTGGTGGGTACTTCTAAAAGAAGCTGATTCTAGGCTGAGATCACATCCCACCTTGGGTGAGTTTGCAGTGATTGAGTTCTAACATGGAATACAACTTCAGGGGGGAAATAAGGTGTGAGAGAAAGTATGAACTGGTGAAAGGGGTTACGTGACAGTGTAGCCAGCACTCTGTCTTGTGATTTTTTTGTTCATTTTACTCTTTGGTGAGTTTTGGGTTGGTTTTTGTTGTTGTTGTTGTGGGTTTGGTTGGGATTTTTTCCCTGTTAAATGCTTTGTGGTTATCAGTGTCCTAAAACTGGGGCATCCATGACTTTTCAGGATTTTTTTCATTGCTTTTTCTAATTCTCAATAGCCCATAAGATTAGGTACATCAGTACATGTCAATAATACCTAACTTGTATGGGATTATCTTTTTCTTGAGCTATTGTCAGCTATGTAGTAGAGGTTTCATAGATACTGTGCAGACTTTAATGAAGACGTAAAATGTTTCTGCATTTTTTTAACACCTCCCCACACCCACACCCCCAATTAGCACAGGACATTACAGACTCAAACAGCTTTTTCTGAGTAAACAATTGACAAGAAAACTGAATTACAGCAGTGTCTTAGAAATTCAGTATAGAAGCTTTACAGTGGGCTCCATACAAACATTCCACTTTAAAGACTTTTGGCTTCCCCCACACTCTTAATAGTCTGGCCCCAAATACCATCTCAAAATGACATTTCTGGCTCAGGAAATCTGAGAGCCACAGATTGCTGGAGGCTGAGAAATTGTCATGGTATGCTTGACCTATTTTACTCCTTTCTACTGGCATCTGTTGCTGGCCATTGTTGGAGATGAACTGTTGGGTATTTGGTTTAACCCAGTTTGGCATTCTTGTGGTCTCCATTTCTCTGATAATTCATAGATGTTCTTTAGGGTTACCAGCATATTAACTTTCTCCAGTTTTGCTGTGTTCATTTTCAAACCCTGATCATTCAGGCTAAACATAGCACCTATATCACTATGGCAAATGGTAACATGATGCATATTTTCCCTTTTTCTGGTGCTACAAGTCCAGTGTTCATTAAATACAGGAATATTCTGTTTATATTTTATGCTTGGGAAATCAGTCTAGTCTCAAATATACTAAAGTTCTCTTCATGTTTCTCCCACAGAAAATAACTATCATTTGTTCCATACGTATATTTCCAGTGAACAGCAAAGGGGTTTTTTTTTTTCTTTTTTTTTTGGGAGGGGGATGGGAAGAACAACATTAAAGCTAGAAGAAAGTGGTAGATAATATTTCTTTATATTAATGGAAGGTATCGTTAATCATCAGGTTTGTCGGAGTGCACCCTGAATAAAACACAAGTAGTACTTACTATATTGTTTTTACTGTCCTTCAATGTCTATGATTTTGTCCAACTCAAATTACTTGCTGATGGATGCATAAAGGAGTGCAGTGATGCCCCTAGATGCAACGCTTGAGGGCACTGCTACATGTTGCCTATTGAGACAATTTTCATGAAATTCAAGTCACCAAATGACAGATATTGATAAAGATTCAGATGAAGAGCTTCAGTGGTTTTTTTTTTTTCAGTAGTAGTAGACCCATCTGCTCCCTTTCACTGTTCTTGTGCTATAGCCAGCTGAAAACTGGAGCAAATTTAGTAGAAGTTAAATGGATTTATAATTGAATAAAACAAACACTCTATCTTCTGGTTTCTATGTATCTTAATTGGAGATATCCAAGACATCAAGATATAAACACACTTAGCAATATAAACCACCAAATCAGAAAAGTGCACTTTAAAGGAAATGTAGCACAGCTAATATCTTGTGAGTCCTTTGCAGTCCATATTACTGGCCTGAAATCATACCTTTAGTACTCAGACATAATGAAGTAAGAGTGTAACATTACAATTGGTGTGTAGCTACTGAGGTGTAGACTGTGACAACAAAGACGTGCTCTAAAACAGCGACAGAATCAAGTCATGAATTGAAACTGTTTTCTCAGAAAGTTTGATCGCTCCCTTTAGAGGAAGGATTAGGTTATACCGGTTCTTTGCACATTTTCTCGAAATATGTGTGAGCATACTGCTTAAGAGTCAAAACTTTTCTGCTTGCTACACTTTGCATTCAAAAGCCAGAGTGGAGAACACAGCTGAACGTTCAAACCTGCCTCTCATGTATGCTGAAGGCAGCGGCAGAGTGATTTCTCCACAATATAAGGATGTGATTTATGTTTCTGTTCTGCTTCATCACGCTGGTGTCCAGGCTTTGCTCTCATGCGAACTGCAATCTATATAAAATTCTCTGTTCTCACGTTGTTAACTGATCTACCAGTCTACTTCTAGCTTGGATGGAAGCAAATTAAACAATAGAAGAAACCCATGAATGTGAAATATTGCACACAGGTTTATTTTCCTTCCTGAGTTAAAAGTGTGGCAGCTTGGAAGGAGGACAAGAATATTTAGCACTGCTTAATGAAATTAAAGCAGGTCAGATACAAACATCAGTGTCTGTCCTGCAAATTGTTATGCACATCGATAATTATGTAATTGTATATGAATATAAGTCTGAGTGTATCAAACATAATAAGCTGCTCCACTGAAGCCAATGTGGATCTACTTGTGTGGGTAAAGTTTGGCTCTGCAGGTCCAGGGAGAAAGAATTATGCTGTACCTTTTATTGATGAGAACTGAGACATCTTTGTAATCTCAGAGTAGCTTTTGGAAGAAAAACAGCATGACTCACTAGCCAACATTGGATTTCTTTTTTCTTTTTTTTTTTCCTTCCTTCTCATCTCCAGAGCAGTAGGTGCATGACAAGAAAGAACATTTATAACTTGGTCATGGAGGTCCTTGCCTGCTAGTGGCAAGACAGATGCTATAAGGAGTTTCTATGCATGGTTCTGAAAAGCGTGAAACAGTTTTATTGAAAAAAGTTAGTTCTAAGTCCAATATAAAAAAATCAAGAGATTCTGGTTATGCTGCAAAAGGAAACTTGACTCCCTCTTACTACTAGTGTGGTGTGTGCTGCTACCAAAAGTATGATTTCTTTTACACTAAGCAATAATTTTGTCACAAACCTACAATAAATCTAAAAAATTAATCTTCCTCACAGTTAAGCACCCTGGCTATTAAACTTGAGTCAGAGTCCTCCTTAACATCTCACTTCTCTTTTGCTTTCAGAGCATTGCTTCCTTGCTTTCATAGTAGCTCAAGTTTGTCTACAAAAGAGGCAGAAATGAGTTATTTATGCAAAATACTCTATAGCCTTGGACATACACCTCACACAGGGATTCAGCACTCTCAGATCAAAATCTTAAATAAACCTGTCTCAGTTTTAGGGCAAGTTTTGTAATGAAAACCACCGCTTTCCTGAGGAGGTGCCTAAGTAGTTATACTTTCCTTTTGGTTCTCAGTGTTTACTTTCTTCTCAAAAATATAATGATATTACATTTGTTTTGTAATGAGATATAGAAGTATACTATGACTCAATAGAAAGAACAATTCCTGAAATGAGAATTTTAAACTGTAAGTGGTAATATTTGTTCTGAATCACAGTAATTCACCCGTGGAAAAAATTAACATCTGAGCTATATGCCAAATTCTGACATTCCCATTTCATAAACTAAATATTTGCCAAAACCAGCTGTAAAAACACATAAAAGCCACAGGTTAATTCTTATAAATAATAATTCTTTGTTTACTAATCCAAAGATTGTTTTACCATGCCTATAATGTGGATCTAATACTCATTTAGGGGGCTGGTCACTGACGTGTAATGGTAATGAACATTTAATAACAGGACTATAATCAAATCCACCAATTTAACTCTGTCTTTCAGATAAGAACTCATGTTTCTTAATGGTCAAATGCAACCTTTTAAGTTTTGTCAGTTCAAATACTTCTTGCTGAAAGAGTGGAACTAATATGTGACTAGAATAAAGGTTAGACCGATATTGCTCTCAGGTTTTCAGACAGAGAAAGAAAATAACAGAAGAAAATAGAGCATTGAGAATGCTTAACTGAGAAATCCAAACAAACGTTCAAAACATCTGGGCTTAGGTTGTTTTCAGAGGTAATTGTATTTTCATGTGTTCACTTTGTTATTCTCCTGCTCTTGAAGAGTGGTATCACTAGTAAATGGTAACACCTTTTACACAAAAGGCTTCTTGGGGAGTCAAGATTTGTGCTTTTCCCAGTAAGGATTCGAAAAAAGGAATAATACTAAAATTTTCAGCGTTACTATAGAGCTGCAGTCACAAATAAGTTTAACTGAAAAACACCTCTGAAAATGTGGTCTCACAATCTGAATTCGGAAGCAAATCCTGAGGTATCAAAATTTCTTGGCCTTTTCTGGCAGTTTTAGCCCATTATTTGAACACTGAAAATGCCATATCAAAGAAAGAGGGACTCCGGTGTTGGTTTGTTTTGGGGTTTTGTTTTGGTTTGGTTTACATGTCCATTTATCAGATATACTGAAAGATTTAGAAACAACAAAGTAAACAAGTAAAGTGCCTGAAGACAGATTCCAAAGTAGTTTCCATTAACTTCAATGGGATTTAGTGGAGTTCAGCTATTCTGAAAGTCAGACTATTTCCTTAGTACCATACAATGCTTTTGTGAACCTAACTTCAGGCTTGTACTTATGAACTTGTCCCAGATATTAAGCTTGCATTTTAAGTTATTTCTGTGAGTTGAGAAAAATTAGGAAACAAAGCTCTCTTATCAGGCAGTGAGGTTAAGCAATCTTTTAAGGCAAAGATGTCTCAGAGGCAATGTTTTGCCTACACGAAAAATGCCATTTTTCCTTAACAAAGGGTCAAATATGAGAATTTAGCAAACTAAAAATAAACCAACAATTTTAGGCCATTTCGTCTTTCCATCTTCTTAGTGCTACACATTTTAGTTAACTCAAAAGGAGAATTAGGAGGCAGTGATGTTGCAAGCTCGAGATGCAGTCTAATTTCCACCATATGGTGTTTTTGATTTTTATCATCATCTTTGGAACAAAGGGTAGAACTTCCTAACTTGTTTGTTTTTATGTTAATTTTGGCTTTTTTTTTTCCCCCAGAACATCTAAATGTTTGACTTAAATGCCATAAGTTTCATTACTTTTTTCCCCTTAATTTTTCCTTTTTCTTTGCACAGCTTTCACACACTCAACATTGCATAAAATACCCATTTGTAATTATGTTTAACCTTTGTAAAGCCTCTGGGTAAAGTCTACTCATTAATCTTTAACCTGACAAGCCTTGGGGATGGTGGAATTGGCACAGCCATGTATAAGAGGCTCAGAGACCACAGAATAGAGGTACAAAAGGGGTAATTAAGAGGTAGCATGAAAGGAAATTGAACAAAGCTAAAGGGATAGGATCATATTATGGTACATGTCAGACAGTAGTAAGGACAATGGAATGCAAATTCCTATAGACACTAATCAAAAAATAAATGAGGCAGTGCATTTTTCAAAACAAAACCAATTTAATGATCTGCTTTCCTAGTCAAGCACAGATAACCTTCACTAAATTAGATCTCAAACATTATAATAATCACATAGCATGGAAACATGGGCAGTTTTTAATGGTGTGCCCCAATTTATCTTTGGTTTATTTGTTCTAAACAAACATGCTGCCTGGCAGTAACTGTAAAAGGCACAAGTTAGTGTATCTCAGTATGTCTCAGCAGAAAACAACATCACCTGGACAAGTGTCATCTTGTAACTAAAGGACAAATCCTGCTCCTGGCCACCAGAGTGTGAGGAATGCCTGACTGCTGGGCAGCTGCTCTGTGCTGATCCCAGCTCTCTACTGGCTCACAGCACAGATGATCATCAAGGTGGCTTGGAGGGTCTGAGATGTGTGGCATCTGTGGGAAAGGTGTCGGGGCCAGGATTCAAAACACTGCCTCTGATGAGGCTTTATGGCTTTTCCAACAACTCAGTAGGGAGTACTTTGAAAGCGTGGAAGCTACTCTTTTTGCGGTTCCTAAAGGACAAGGTCCTGTCAGTTTCTTGTCTGCACACGGAGACAGATGTCTAATTTTAGGTTCATTAATCATTCCATTGACCACAGTTAGACTCTTCATTTGATTAGACACTTGCTTTAGCACCTTTCTCAGTATAATCTCCTCTGACCAATCTCTAGAGTGGCGGCATTAAGTGGTGATTTCCCCCCAATACTCTGCAAAAATCCTCATCATTTGGTTGTGATATTTAGACTTGGCTCCAGGGCTTGGGTTTTCCTTAAAGAAAATTTTGTTTTATGACTCTGTAAGCCTTTAGTGTATTACTGAATAAAACAAGATCATGCATTGATAAGCTGATAACATTATAGCAAGTAAGTCCCACACTGGGGATGGATGGTGTAGGGTACAAAATCCAGCTTCGCAGAGGCACCCACAGAACAGACAGCAGCAGCTATCCAAAAAGAAAGTGGATTTATTGCAAACAAATGTGCCTGGCACTCCGACTGTACAGGTTCGGGGGTCAGTCGGGAATTATGACTGCACAACGGATCCCTGAACACTAAAGAACACACTCTAAGGAGGGATGACCCAAAATGTGCACAGCTCACTGATAGAAAAGGAGAATCTCTCAACTAGTGATACCGAGAGGGTCACTTACCAACGCCGGGGTGAGGATCACTCAATCCCAGGGAGGTACACTCGGATGGCGTCCCGATCCGAGGGGAGAGTCTCCAACCACACCACCTCCTGCTCCGAGAAGAACCAACTCAAACTGGTTCTCTGGCAGGGCCCAGTTTAGACCCTGGTCGAGTGTGAGCTGTGGTCACTTTCAGTCCACACAGGCAGGATGCAGCTAAGGGAATCCAGACTCGGAGGCACCAATATCCCTGGGGGGCAGCTCCTGATGCTTATCAGGTGCTGCTGCAAGGCCTGTCTTTTGTGCAAGCTCTGTGCTAGCAGTCAGGGGGGTTGCACTGCCACAATCCACCCTTTGACCACAGTCACAACTCGACTGGTTTCCTTGGAGTGGTGGTACAGTCACCTCTTGCCTCCAAAGTTAAAAGGGAGCGCAGTCTCAGTGAGGTTTATTGCTCACTGTGGACCATCATTCCCCAGTTAATTCTAAACTTACAACAGAACATGAGGTGTTTCAAAGTGCTATAAAACGTGGCACCAAATGTAAACGCAGAACTATACAGAGTCTAGTTCTGTATATCAAACATTAATGCTTTACAAAAGTTTGAGCAAAATTAACAATATACAAAACATACTCCTCAAACATTGAGGTATTACAATTTTACAACCACTCTGACCAAGAGAACACAACGTAATGAGGATTTTTTCACCCAAACAGTCCCCAGTGCTGCAACAATTGCTTCTGGGTCTTCTGCAAAGCATCATGTTTGGTAGTTTTCCCTAGAGCTTGTCATAGTGCTGTTCCATCCCCACCCCGTGATGTCATCAGTGGGTAGAAGGATGCCAGTCTGTTGCTCAGGTGAATCCTACTATCTTCATCACAACATTATGGTCCAGGTCTTGGTCATCACCATTGCTATTAGAAGCATTGCAGGGAAATCCGCTTCTCCGTTACCCTGTAGAAAAAAGAAACAAAGCTGGCCTCGGTCTAGAGACCAGGCTCCACAGTTAGAAGTTGGGGATTATCCACCGAGCACTAATACAGGGGGTTTTCCCGTCCCCGTCCAGGGCTTCCCAGGCATATAAGCCTCTGGGGTTTGCCAGGATCATGGGCACAATGCCAATGGAGGGTAGTTTCACCATTACAGGCTGGCCCACAAGCATCTGTGAAGCACACTCCGCTGGTGTTTGAGCCTGCTGTCAGTTCAGGCGCCTCTTTAATAGGGGAAGGTCTATAGGCCTGACCCAACAAAACCGGATCTGGATTCACAGGTTGTTGTAACTGAGAGACCTTGACTGGGCCCTCTTTTCGTTGCAGTGACTGACCAACCCCTTCCAGGTAGGAGTACCACTTCTGCACAGTGGCCTTCTGGGCTACCCCTCAGGAGGGGGCGATCCCGTGAGGGTTGAATTTAGCAGAGGGAAAGGACCTTGCGCTATGATATGTTGCGAAGTACGTGACGTCTGTGCTTCCTTGACTGCCCTGGTAAGAGAGAGAAGTCCCTTCTCCCACTCTGAGTACCGCTGGTCAGTCTCCTTGAATGAGGCAGATGAAAATACTAAGGGCCTCGCTGGTCCCTGTGGCCCCTTTGGAAAATGCCGCAGTAAGAGGCATGTCCTGCAAATCCCCATTCTACCCTCAGTGGGTCTCGTGGATGTAGTGGGCCTGGCCTCGGACAAGCCTTAAGCTCATCCTTCAGGACATTAAGGGCTTCTGTATGTTGTGGAATCCAAAGCCGTGCCCTATTTTTCTGGAGCAGATCATACAAAGGGTGGGCGATCACTGAGAACCCAGGGATGTGCTTCCTCCAACAGCCCCGTGTACCCAACAGCTGCTGTAACTCTGTCTTGTTCCCCGGGGTTTGCCCCTTCCCAACAGCTGACAGTGTATCCTCAGGTACCGCAACTGCACCAGCCACCCACCAAGCTCCTAGGAACTTCAGGTCTTGCCCAGGACCTTGACATTTAGAAGCTGGGACATCTAACCCAGCTTTAGTCAGTGAATTCCAGGCAGCCCCTGCTGCCAGCCCGACCTGTTCCCTGTTGTCTCCACCCACCAGAAGGTCACCTCTGTACTGGTGGATGCGGATGCCTGGTGGGACTGTCACCGTGTCAAGCAGTGCAGCCAAGGCCCTGTGGGCAATAGTGGGGGAGTGTTTGGACCCTGGTGGAAGGCGGTTAAAGGTGTATCGTGTTCCCGCCCAGGCAAAGGCAAATTGGGGCTTGTCCTCCTCCCGTAGGGGAATCAGAAAAAGCCTGTCCTTGACATCTCCAGTGGCCATCCACGGGTGGGCGGCTGCCTGTATCGCTGTCACTGCTGAAGTTTTGCTGGGGACAGCAGCTGTCGGCGATGGGGTGTTCCTGTTCAATTTTCTACAGGCAATGGTTAAACGCCTCCGCCCGTCGGCTTTACGGACTGGCCGCACCGGAGAGTTGTCCGGGCGGGGGTGCGTCTGTTCTGCCTTTCCCCAGGTCGTTAATCACCGCGCTGATGGCTCGTTTGGCTGCCGCAGAAACGCCCGTAGCTTTGGGCTGCGGCGGAGCGGGGGCGACCTGCAGGGTCCTGACTCCCACCCCGTGATTGCCAAAACCGCCCAAGCGGCCGCTGGGCAGGTTCTGCTCCTCCCGCAGGGGCGCGAAAGGGTTAACTGCGCTGTCCTGCAGAGGTGGGGGGGTTGGGGGGCAGCCGGCTTTCCCCCGGCTCTCCCGACCTCCCCTCTAACAATACGGCGATGGGATGTGGTCGGTGGGCGATCTGTGTAACACTGCCCGGGAGATGCCCAGCGCCACCGCTTTTCGCCACAGATCATTCCTTCCCGGGTCGTAGGATCGACCAGGCTTACCTCGGGAGGGTTCAGACTCCCGGTGGGGGGGCAGGTCATTGGGGGTTTGTCACTGAGCTGTCGGACCCTTCTGTTCCCGTCGGCGCCGCCGCCCGTGCCGGTCCATCCCATTTCACGCCCGTAAGTGACTGTATTGCCTTGTACTTCTGCCCAAGTCACCACGTGTGCAGGGGGGTTCTGGGGGTTTTGCCGATTACGTTCTATCGCCTTCTGAACCTTTCCTCCGAGAGCCTGGACGTGGATCTTTAACACGTCCGGCAGCCCTTTCAGGAGCGGCCGGAGGTGCTCCGGGTCCACCGGCGCGGTGACCGGCACCGCGTACCGTCCTCTCTCGTACACGGCCCGGACACAGGCAGCCCTGTGGCCTCCCACCGCCAGCTCCGACAACCCTTTAACGCGGATGGTGACCGGCTCCCCCCGCTCTGGGGGTTGCGCACCCCCAGCCCAACACGCCACTCGGGACGTGACCGACTGGTCGCCTGGCGGCCCATCGCTCAGAAACACCCCGGGACCCCAAAACCCTGACGCTTCATCATCACCGAACAGTATCCGATCCCCTCCGGTTAACGACACTCTCCACAGACACTCGGTCTCAGTTTCGTTGGGTCTCCGCGAAAACCTGTCCTGCAGCTCGTCCAGCTCGAACCCCGACCCGGGGGCGGTGCGGACAGAGCTCTGGGGGTACCGCCACGGGCCCGGTGCGTTTCTCCGTTTTAATAACGGGTCGCACCGCCTCTTCCTCTGACTTCTCCGTTTGGTCAGAACTGTTTCCACTGCTGTCTCCCCAGGTGTCCTCCTCCGAACCCTCGGGGTCTGCGCCCCTGGGTAACTGGTCGGTTCGGGCGGCACTGGGGGCTGGTTTTATCTGTGCGAGCAAGAGCTTAAACAGCGCACGGGTCTGCTCCTCCTCACTGCTCCATCCTCTCCTCGAACAATACACTTCTGGTTCCAGCACTTCTGTGCGCTCCTGGGCCTGCACCAAACAAGCACCCAGGACGGCACACACGGCCCCTTTGTCTGTGCCACCCCAAAACCTCACCGGGCTTTGTTCCAGCCTTTCCACGACCCCCACGGGGTCGGACCACTTCTCCCTCGCCCATGCTGTGTCCAGGGGAGAAGGTGCACAGCTGTGCCTCCGTAATCATTCCTCTATCGACACCCTGCTCGACTATGCCAATAATGTCGCGGAGGCACCCACACAACAGCAGCAGCTATCCAAAAAAACGTGGGTTCAGTGCAAACAAATGTGCCTGGCACTCCGACTGTACAGGTTCGGGGGTCAGTCGGGAATTATGACTGCACAACAGATCCCTGAACACTAAAGAACACACTCTAAGGAGGGATGACCCTAAATGTGCACAGCTCACTGACAGAAAGGGAGAATCTCTCACCTAGTGATACCGAGAGGGTCACTTACCAACGCCGGGGTGAGGATCACTCAATCCCAGGGAGGTACACTCGGATGGCGTCCCGATCTGAGGGGAGAGTCTCCAACCACACCACCTCCTGCTCCGAGAAGAACCAACTCAAACTGGTTCTCTGGCAGGGCTGAGTTTAGACCCTGGTCGAGTGTGAGCTGTGGTCACTTTCAGTCCACACAGGCAGGATGCAGCTAAGGGAATCCAGACTCGGAGGCACCAATATCCCTGGGGGGCAGCTCCTGATGCTAATCAGGTGCTGCTGCAAGGCCTGCCTTTGTGCAAGCTCTGTGCTAGCAGTCAGGGGGGATTGCACTGCCACACCCAGCATCACCAATGTCTGGATTTTTATATCCACTTTAACAAAAAGTGATAATTTTTTCCTTGGTGGGTAAAGCTGCTTTTATCAATAGGTTGTATAAGGAAGCTTAGATTTCATTAAAAATAAAAATAAATTTTAAAAAGTGTTATCTATGGCATTTCTGTTTTCATAGAAGTGCAGCAGCTTCTCAGAAGATGTAGCATGGTCTTCTTTACCTCTGCCCCTGAGCATGGAAGGGAAAGTCCCTTTGATCTCCAGCGTACTGGAGTTGTGGTTTTGACAGCCCTTGTTTGAAGAAGTTCCTCACCTATGTCAAGTGAGCTAGGAGCCTGTTAGAAACTTATCCTATGTCTGAATATGTATCTAAGTGACTTATAAAAATTTCAAAGTGAATGTATGGTAGAAATTTTATTTTAAATCCCCAAGGAAGACAAAATACTTGTACTCTAAAGAGGAAAAATTCTTAAAGGAAATGTACACGTCTCTATGTGTTTATTTGGCTCGTCATGTGGGTATGGGAAAGTAGAAAAACCTTGGGGAAAAGAAAAAAAAAGAAGGAAATCATTGTAAAGGTGAAAAGACTGCATCTTAGTTTGTCTTTCTAAAGGACAAATACCAGACCTGCAAATATAATTAAAGCTCCTTTTAAAAAATACAACAATCTGTCAGAAGGAGACCACCAATTTTGGAAGGGCTGGCATGACACACAACATGAAAGTGGTCAAGTTTGTACATGGAGTGCATAGAAAATCTAATAAATTAGGCACTCCAGTCTGAAAATGGTAACAGTAAATAAAGAATATTTTGGATTAATTTCTTTCTGCTCTAATGCTTGCAAGTAGCATGGCTAACTACGGTAAGCGGTCAGAGGGCCAAATACTCCTTTTTTGTTAATGGTCAAAATAATCTCTCAGTTCCTTAAATTAAGGTATAAGTTTACATAAGGCCAGATCTTAATATTTTGAAGATCCAGATCTGAAATGCCCATTAGTGAGGCTTCTTATTATGGCCATTAATGTGAAAAAATAGAACTGTAGAATAAAAATGAAGAGATTGTGTACAGTCATTATTTTAAATTTCATTAAGGGTGCAAAGCTTATATACTTAGAAATACCCATTTCTTTTGGTTTGTATGAACTCCCAAGTTGAGTTACACTTAAAGAGTTAAACCAGAATTAAACTGATTTAACATTGTAGAGAATCATACCCTGGTTTTCGAAAGTTCGGTGTAAATAGGTATAACTCTTCTTCTTCTTTCTTCCCTTAACCCAGCACTATTCATTCCTTAATGAGAGAACATGTGTAGCTCCTGCTTGTAGGATTTGCTTATCTTTCTCAGTCCTTCAGGGCTCCCAAGAGGAACTAAATCAAATCTAATCAAACAAATTCTTACTAAATTTAACAAATAACTAGAAGATGGTGAAGCCAGAATAATGGATGCAACCAATATGTGAACTCAGGATATAACTGTAAGACAATTATGGGAAAGAAAAATAGGTCAGGAAAAATAAGGCAGAAAATGCTGTGTTTTTAATGCTGTATTTATTAGCTGTCTGGGTCAGCTACTTTATCTCTTTCTAATCATCTGTGTAAATAAGACTAGCAATGTCATATCCTTTCATTCCTGTGCTACACTGACAATTTTCATTGCTTAATGAGATCGAATGTTTCTAGGTTCTACATATGTATACTCATTCTCTTCAACCCTTCAGGGCATCTTCCTTCCCACAATGAAAAAAATGCTCAAAGAATAATAAACAGTTTGTAGTGAATTCAGCAAATAAGTAGGATATGCATGCCTTGCTTTAAGTTTTCAGTTGTAATAAAATTACACTCAAAACCCACAACATAAATCTCTGCTTGAGGTGCAGTATGGTACCAATCAGTGCACTGGTCATTTCCTTTGGAGTCTAAAGTATTGGCTATTGTTAGATACAGAATATTTGATTTAATAAACATGTCTTGATTAAACAGTGATAAATACTGTGTTGTCTTAAACATGAGTACTCTTATTAGACAATCCCATTGTTTATATTGATAAATGCTTATAGTGATAACTTTTTAAATGGATAATGCGACACAAAATATATCAATATTCTTTCCACTCTTGCCTTTTTTCCACATTCATATAAAGCAGTTTACACAAAACTTCCTTATATTTGATTCTCTTGCCCTCCTTAAAGTAGTGGTCCCACTGACAGAGCAGCTCCTCTGAATCCCAACCCAAAGAACTGCCTAAAACAAGAATCTTTTCAAGGCTCTAGAGTAACATCCCCAGACTAATCTTAATGTTGAACTAACACATTATGTGTCTGGGGAGGAAGAGAAACAGAACAGGAAAAACCAAGACCCAAAAGCAGACTAAAATAACAGAAAACAGTCGTAAATCCAGAGCAGCAAGACTGGGACCATTCAAAGTTGAACATTCCTTCGTGGATAGACATAATCCTTAGGAGAAAGGAGGTTTGAGCAAATTCTTAAGAAATCCACTGTCCATAAGACATTAATATCAGCATCATAGGAATGCTGATATTGGGAGCAGGGGGAGAAGTAAATGATGCTTGTGTTGGTCTTAGTCTAGCAGAATGAACAAAATCTCATGCGAATCACAGAAAACATGAATAATCTTTTCAATTCTAAATAAAAATTCTTGGAAAGTCTCTGTACACTGTTAAATGCATTTGGGGCATTTTTGCCAGGAACAAACACTTCCTATGTTTGTGTTGCCCATCGTAACCTCTACATCGTTAAATTTTTAGGTTTCTTAAACACTGTCATCAAAGGCTGACTGGGCAATTTGAAATCTGTCTTAATCATGAATGCTTTTTTGCTGTTCTTAGTCTATCTTTTTAATTTTCCTTTTCAATCATTTTTTTATTCACATGGATCAGTTAAATACATGAAAAGGGAATGATTTGTCTCTGATCCTGATTAAGTTAATGCATATTTCATTATCACATTTTATATGTACCTTTTAAAGTGGTTTTACCCACTCACATGCTTAATGACTCTGACTCCTAGATCTTGACCTAACTCCTTATTCTGTTTGCCTCCCTTTGCCCAGTTTAGCAAGGTGACGTGATGTTCTGACATCTCCTCATTATATTGCCTCCAGCTTCAGCTTTACATGGCCATGAGTGATCTACTTTTGTACCCTGTCACTGCTTTCACCCCTCCTCTTTTTCTTCTGTCAATGTCAACTCCATCATCACACTCCTGATCACTCAGCTCCACAAATAATCCATTCATTTCCTTTAACCCTTCCTTCTCTGTGGATTTGTACAGGCACACTTCTTCCAAGTCCTCTGTCTTCCTCATTCATAGCATTTCTAGAATGTGGATGCCATTATTACTACCTTTAGGAATTTAAGAGTAGGGCATCCAAGCCTGGCCTAGACACTCTAAGATCTTTATACAATCACTGAGAGAAAATGACATTCAGAAGTTGATTCACCTCCTCTATCTTAACCAGCTATTTTAAGTTGAGACTAATTAATCCCAGAGAGTATCTATTCCTCTCCATGTACTTACAGGGAATGTTAGGTGATCTGTTCAAACATGGAAATCTCAAAAGTCCAAATTTAGAGCATGTAACTCCTAATCCTGTTGAATTTATTGTTCAGTAAATTGCTGGTCAACTTTGTCTGCTACCATGTTAAGTCAGAGATTCCCTTGCTACAATAGAGAATATATTTGTGCTGGGTTATCAATATGGTTACTGTCCCACTCAGCACAACAGCCCCCTTTCTGTAAACATAGGATGATCTTTCTTGCTGTCAGACTTCTTTCTACGATGCACCCTCTGAGTTTTGGCTCCTTGATTGTAATTAAGCCAGAATTCTGGGTTGCCACGGTCATGGGTGATAACATCAGTTAAGGTATGTGGAGACCATAGCCAGTCAATAGTACCTTTCAACCCCTGGACTTTGACATCTGGGGAGTTGTGCTTTTTCAGAGCAGGCTCTATAGGGTTGCCATGAGGCAAATAGTTTTGCTGTTTAGTAATCATAAATTAGAGCAAGTTATAATGCATACTAATATTATCATAACCTAATAAAACTATAGAGAGTTCTGGACAGTGGGTGACCAGCGATGTGGACTGAAAACTGGCTGAAATACCTGTTGCAGTGATCACTGGCATGAAGTCCAGATGGAGGCCAGTCACCAGCATTCTGTCTCAGGGGTCAATACAGATTCTGATCCTGTTTAACATCTTCATTAATGACTTGGATGATGGGACCAAGCACATGGTCAGTAAGTTTGCAGAGGATAAAAGCTCGGAGGAGTGTTTGATAGACAGTATGGTTTTGCTGCTATTCAGACAGTCACAACAGACTGGAGAAAAGGGCAAATGGGAACCCTATGAAGTTCAACAAAGGGAAGTGAAAAGTCCTGCATCTGGGAAGGAAAAGCTCCATGTACCAATATATGCTGTGGATACACAGAGTAGAGAGCAGTTTTGCAGAAAAGGTCTTGGGGGTCCTCATAGACAACAAGTTGATCATGAGCCAACAACATGTTTTTGCAGATAAGGTGGCCAACAGTCAGAAGGCCAACAGCTGCATTAGGAGTATCACCAGCAGACTGAGGGTGGTGAGTCCTCCCCTCTACTCAGGCCTGGTGAGACACATCTGAAGTGATGAGTCCAATTTAGGGCCCCCCAGTACAGGATAGATAAGGACATACTGTGAAGAGTCTAGGGAAGGGCTACTGAGGTGATGAAGGGAGTGGAGCATCTGCTGTATGAGAGACTGAGAGACCTGGGACTGAGCAGGCTGGAGATGAGGATGCTCATGGGGATCTTACCCATGTATATAAATAGCTGATAGAAGGGAATGAAGAAGACACAGCCAATCACACAGCTGGTACAGTGGTACACAGTGACAGCACAAGAGGCAATGAGCATAAATCAAAACTCATTAAATTCCTTCTGAACACAAGAAAACACTTGTTTTTACTGTGACAGTGCTCAAGGACTTCCCAAAGGGGAAGAGAAAAGGAATAAGGGAGAAAGACTTATGGATTGGAAAAGAAAACTGAAACTGCTTTAATGAAAATAATAAACTGAAATATGTACAAATATATACAAAACCAATAATGAACCCAATCCCCTGATGGCAATTATGTCACCATCATCATTGATGTTGTGGGCAGGTGCTGGGGAAGTCCCAGACTGGACTCAGTGTCAGACAGGAACTGGACTCAGGTTTGGGATTCTGGAACTGGATTCAAAAATGCATGGATTGGGGTCAAAGGCACAATGGACAGCGTCCTCCTCGAATACCGGCCATTGAAGAAGAGGGCTTGACCCTTGAGATCCCTCAGCTTTATACTGAGTGTGGCATATATGGAATGGAATACCTTGTTGGTCGGTTTAGGGTCACCTGTCCTGTCTGCAGGTGTGGCCTCTTTACTACTGCACCCCCAATGTGGTACACAAGATTAGCAGTGACCTTGGTCTTCATAGAAGCAAGTTTAAGTAAGAGCCTTTCTGCATACAGATCCCTGGTAGTAACTGTAAACATCAAGCGTTACCTCTTCTAGAAGCAGACACTGTCTGCAAAAATATGCCATTAACTTCAGACAGTGCCGTCACTTAGAAGAGACTGAGCTGAAAAGTAAAATCACTGAACAAAATTAATTCTGTTCTAACTCAAATCAGGACAAAAACCTAATTAGACATCGTCCTGGGCAACCTGCTCTAGCTGACCCTTCTTTGAATGTGGTGGGGATTTGACTAGCTGATCTGCAGAGGTCCCTGCCAAACTCAACCATCCCATCATGCTGCAAAAATCACAATTGGATTTATTAACCTTAAGTATAATGAGTGTAATATCTCAGTTACCATGGGGGAATAGGTCATAAAGATTTCATATATCAGTTCTGTTTGGACATTTGATTTTTGTCAGATAAATTCAGATAATTACAAAATGCCTGAAGTGGTGGTGTTAGAGCAAGTGTCACAGATAACAGGATGGTTTGTGCAATACCAATTAGAATACTTACATTATTTTAATTCTTTTATACTTAAGATATTAACAGTGTTATTGGTCAACATACTATTTTGAAATGGGGCTCATATCTTGTCTGCTGGCACAAGAGAAATGGGCGTATGGGATCTATTCTTTAAGGGTCTGTTTCTTTAAGGTGTGCATGTCTTATTCAGAACATGCTACAGTGGGAAGGCATAGGCAAGACTCTGGACAAAACTGTCAACTTTGTGTCTAGTAAAGCAGAACTACACTCTTCACTGTGCTTGTTATTTATCACAAAAAAGTTGGCATTGTCGCATATGCAGGTGTTTGACTGGTAAAGCTAACAAACACCTGCCTCACTTGTGGCACAGGAGTTTTTCACTGGCATGCTGATGTGCACGTAAACTCCTAGGGTCACGCCTAGGCTTTTGATCATACTCTTTAATTTATTACTCTGCTCAAACCCCCCTCCTCCACCACCACCCCCCCCCCCCCCCCCCCGGCCCTTTTATTTATAATACAGATATAGTTACAATCATGAAGCAAGGATTGCTCTTTCTAGACTAATCCACAGAGGCTGTTGCAAAATCATTCAAACTCTTCATGACAAGCTTGGTGTTTATGATTAACATGACTAGAGAAAATATATGCTTAAGTACAAGGTCATGTTGAAATCGGATCTATACATACTGCTAGTCTGTGACAATGCTCCTGACCTTATGATCCTCACCTTCCTTCTCTTTGTTTTTAGACTACTTGATCGTTTCACAAATTAGATCCAACTCCTTGACTGACTATCCCCCTGTCCTTGGACAAGGTCACTATTTGGCACTACTGAGTACTGTAATTCTGCAATTGAATAGAAATGAGAATATCAGATGTATATGGCTATGACATGCAGCTGAAAACTTCAGATTCTGTCTGGGAGAGAGTTCATGAGCTTTCTCTTTCTTTATGCACTTTTGGCCTGGTCTATAAATCTTTATTCATGTCTGAAGTAGCCTTACCTATGCCAGCACACAATATTATGAATCAAACGATTTAAGAAGATCTGTTGCTAATCAACAGTTTTATGTTATTTAAATGTGAAATGCAATTAAACTAAAGATATACTTCTGAATTTTCACTTCTCATTTTTTCCAATGGTGGGTGGTGAGACCTAATAGGATTTCTCCTTCTCATCCATCAAATTGACCTCTTTGCTAATTAATGGGAGTGTGAGAACCTACAGAACCTGTGGCTAATGAGGATGTTTCATTTATTGGTGTATGTGAAAGCACTCACAGCATTAAAACGTTTTTCCAGATGAACTTAGGTGAATGTTTGGCATAAAAATTCCTCCTAGATGAACAGTCCAGAACAGTACCATTAAATCACATCCCCACTTCAACGGTCATCCGCAGCCTCATACCTCATTGCATTTTAAAAACTTTGTGTTGCTGCACTCCTGGACTTGATTGAGGACAGTAAATAGGCCAGGTTCATCCTATGTACTTCATCAGGTACGTAACTAAGGCAACTAAGTCAGAATAGTGTTTTATGCTCTGTTCTGTGGACAACAGACAAAGGCAGGCACTTCTAGAAGTCAATCCAGACCTTAGGTGTACTGATTCACTCTCTGGCATGTCCTGTTCTCGTTATATAATAGAAATCAAGGTTAGGGTGATGACGAAGGGCTGAGGTTTTGATACTACATACAGTAGTCCTGTATTTTCCATATGCTAGCACAATTTATCAAATTGCTATGGAAGGAAGGGAGGGAGGGAGGGAGGGAGGGAGGGAGGGAGGGAGGAAAGGAGGAAAGGAGGAAGGAAGGAAGGAAAAGACATTTAGAGGAATATTAGTAAAGGTTATTTAAAAGTCACGTGTGTGAAGGGTTGTACATGCCCTGTATTTTAATCACATAAAACACTGATTTTTGTGAGCTAGAAATAACTCCAAGAAAAACTATCCCATAAACCTCTGGAAAGTTTCTAGCACTTAACCTCTGAAACAGTCGCTGCTGAAGTCTATTGGTTTAAATAAATTGTCAGTTTGGTCTTCATATGGAAACGTTGAAGAACAACTCCTTAAGAACAGATACTTTACTTAGTTTTCAGCTGTTGAGACAAAAATGACAAATGAGGTAAAACAAGGATGTAGTTCCCAGAGAACGTTTTAACATTGGTAGCTTTCTGCTTGACAGTCAAACCTGAGTGGGAAAAGCCCCCATCAGCTAGCAGGTGCTCACAGAAGGATGTGGGTGCACAAAGGAGTACATGGTGCTTATACTCCTTTCAGTTAATTGGAGGGAATGCAAACTGTTGAAATTTCATAACAAGCTCCATTGACTTGGCATTTTCCCCTCTTTCAATCACGCCTGAGTATGGGGGAAAAAAAAGGTGGAAAAAATAAAAAGGAAGTAAAACATGCTAAATTATAAGACTTAATAAGATGGGGCACGCAGCTGTTTACAATGCTGCCACTGCATAATTTACAGCATAAATAATATTTTTTAAATGGAATTACACACAAATCATCTATTTCTTGTGCACACTTCAGTGGCAGTTGCTGTTTTAATTTTGGCTATGTGCAGTTAGTAGTGTGGCCAGCATATTTGTTAGGAAAAAAAAAAGTTTAGCTTACACATTCCTATAATTTCAGAGAGTGGTATTCTTTGAAGAAAGGTAAGTGAATGCTTCAGCGGAGAAAGAAAAAGTTTAAGATATTGGATAGCAGTAAATACTTCTAACAAAAAGTACTGCCAGAGTAGAGATAGGCATCAGATGTGTCTTGTCTTAGACCTCTTTCTGTGTGACTTAGCACTTAAGTCTGCCCCCTTTTTCTACTCTCGTTACCTTTAAAGGAGTGCAGGAAGTAGATTTAAAAAGTAGCACACACTGTCATGGATCTTGACCAAATGTTGAAAAGTTATGGTATACTTCAGGAGAGGCTAATCAAAGGTCATAAAGTCCTAAACTTGACTTCTCACTTCCCCAGGCCTTAGGAATTAGGTGATTAAATGCATAGTGAGATTCAAACTGACTTCAGGTTATACCACCTAGAGTCCATGTAAACTAACAAAATAACCACAGATGTGAAGCTCAGATTTATTACAGGTATTTGTAAATGATTTAGCAGAAGTACCTAAGTTAGAACAATTTTCTTCATTGCATATCATCTCATACTACCAAAAAATGACTGTGGTCTTAGATATCCGAAGGTCTCCAGTAACTGCAGGCAACCTGCACACTTATACTAACTTAAATGTCTGATCTGAAGGTCTAAAACCGCGTGGTTTGAATGTCCTCCATTGTCACTGGAAATATGCTTTTCATTAAAATTTACATCCAAATTAGACATACAGAAAATATATGTTAATCTGAACTACCCACACGCTTTATTTTCAGTGCTTCTTTTGTTGTGTTGACAATATATTTCAAAGACATATAACCAAATATGCTAAACTAAAATTTGGTAAGAAGATTGAAAACTCTAATAAGACAGGTGAAACCCCATTGCAGGATTTCCTTAAAAATTTGGTATTGTTTACTAATAAAAAGAATAATTTATCTTTTGAATGATTTAAATAAATAATAAGCTAGAAGGTGCCGTTAGAGAGTTATTAATCTAGCAGATTATAAAAACTTACACTGAAAGAAAATGAAAATCACATTTAATTATTCCCAAATATTCCTATTAATTTCAGTACACCTGTGAAGTTTGCAGACAGAGCTGTGAGATTTTTGTTGTTTTCCATGTCTTGTGATGAATTTGAATTTTGGTTTGAATTTTCACTTCACACAGCTCTTAAAAAGCAGGAAGGAATTGCTGGAATTCAGTAGTACACAAGACTGGAATATGTAGACCAGTCAAGGTGAAGACCCTGACTCAGGGAATAACCTTAAGCAATATTCAGATGCCTTCTAGTCACATTATATGCTCCCATTCAGCACGAACATCTGAACTCTAGTGGCTAAATAAATTGTGAACATGCTTATCAATATAGTCTATCATGTCAGAAAATTAAAGACATAAGACTGATGTTAAGAGAGAGATTCACTATATCATGTACTCACAACTGGGACTTTAGCTTTCAACTGTTGGTTTGTTTTCATTAAGGACATCAATTTTTCAAACAATCCTTGGTATTGGGTGATAAAACAAGTATGAGAATACATACCAAGTGAGTTTTTTTATATTAGTCCTTAGTCCACATATTTTGCATATGTAAGAATGTGATTTCAAGACTGCTGATAACCCACCAATTTACACCTACTTATCATGTCAAGGAACTCTAAAGAAAAATAGACTGAGGAAGAGAAAAGAAAAAATAGATTATGAAGAAAGAGTAAAAAGTAACAGAGTGCGTACCACTGGCCAGACAATGGCTACTCAAAGATGCAATATCTGTTTACAAGCATTTGAATTGTGTAAACAGATAGGAGGCATAGAATTTGTTTAGAGAGATCCAAGGGAGCATAACTGGGAATAGCGGAATGAAAATGAGCTAAGAAAAATGCAGACTTTACATCAGAAAAACTTCCTGTGAGGTCTGTTAGTCCGTAGTAATCTCCCCAAGGACATACTGGAAGCCCATCACTTGAATAATTTAATACTAGACTGGATAAAACACTTGAGAGTATACTGTAGGTAACAATCCAGTGCTGACTTATTACAGCTTGTAGATGGATAAACTACATAACTACACTGCACAGCGTTCCCATGGATTAGAGGGTCAGGCTGTTCAGTGTATGACAGGACTATGGTCTAGAAGGCTATGCCAACTTTTCACCCCACAACAAGACCCTCTGGGTCTCAGCATGCATCGACCTGGTGCTTTTCCCTTCAGTATGTCCATGGCAGGAGAAATGTTATCATTTTCAGATAAATCTGCTTCTTTTTTTTCCCCACCTTGATGCCTACACTGTTAGATGGGTAAAATTTAGTGTGGTGTCAGGCTATTCGTATTGTTGACACGTTAACTGTTCTACATCAGTTATGAACTACTGATCCTCCCGAGTTCAGGAAGAGCCAGAAAAGCTGTTTTTAAAAGGTTTTATAAAACTTTATCAAAGTCCCAAGCTGTGTCCTGAATCTGCCAGGGCAAAATTAACTATGTTTCTAATATTGCCATCTATGTGCTCATTGCAAAAATTTCCATTTTGCATGTTCTTATCATGTGGTATTTACTTTTATCTTTGTACTAAAAAGATGTAGAACAAGTGTAGTTTGCAGTCATTGTTTTTTATAGTCAGTACATATCTATAAAGTTGTTTTAATTTTACTGTCCATTAGCAATGATGTGTTTGGACATCAGTCATTTGACTTAAACTGTAAACACACTTATGGAATCTCAGTCCCAGTCTGACTTTTACCAGAATTAAGAATTGCAACATATTTGACTTTGGAATATAGAGTTCCAATAAAGCAATATTGCAGCATTAGAGAGTAACAGGATTAAAAACCATGTTCTTGTCCTCCTTTTGGCCTGCCACGGGGACCTGCATTTAATAGACTAACATGATCATTGGGGATGACATCAAGGATGTGTTCAGTGTCTTCTGCTCCAGCAGTCCCAGGCTGGTGGAAGGACCTTGAAAGGGAAAGGATGATGCAGCTGATGTGACTTTATGCAGACTCAGAGAACAGTGACTGCTGTGATAGGGAGGTCAAACCTTGAAGGATTTGTCAAGAGGGCAAAGAAAACAAGCAAACTGAAGCACTACAAAAGGATATTTATAATTCTAGTTTTGAAGTACTTCTGGGAAGCAGTTTCATTGCAGTAAGATGTATGTCTTCCACTCTAAAAAATAAATAGCTAAATACTGATTGCAGAAGGTACATCCAGAAACCCAGATGCAATTTGTCTCTTTGGTATTGTGCTATCTGTGAGGAGACTGACTTACATCCTTCTTGGTTCTCAAGAAAAATTCTATCTGTTTTGTCTGGGTGCATTTTGCAAATGAAAGTAGTGGAGATTACAGGAAGAATGGATGAATTGTTGCTTTCTAGCCTATGGCAAGAGAGATCCTATGTTCCCTATAGGGTCGTAGACTTGCCTGGTGATGTTCAACAGCTCTTCTTGCTCTGTTTGCTCTAGTTCCCCGCCCATTAAATAAAGCTGATAATTCACAGAGTTGTGTTGTGGTTTAACCCTGGTGTGCAGCTCAGCCCACACAGCCACTTGCTCACGCCCCACTAGTGGAATGGGAGGAGAATCAGAAGGGCAGAAGCATGAAAAATTGTGGGTTGACATAAAGACAGCTTAATAGGTAAAAAAAAATTGTGCATGCAAGCAAAGCAAAATAAGAAATTCATTCAGTACTTCCCATCGTCAGGCAGGTGTTTATCCACCTCCAGGAAAGAAGGGCTCTAACATGAATAGCAGTTACTTGGGAAGACAGAATGCTATCCCTCTGAATGTCCCCCACTTCCTTCTTCTTCCCCAGCTTTATATGCTGAGCATAACATCATATGGTATGGAATATCCATTTGGTCAGTTAGAGTCATCTGTCCCGGCTGTGTCCCCTTCCAAATTTTTGTGCATCCCCAGCCTACGTGCTGTCAGGGAAGGTTGAGAAACCAAAAAGACCTCGATGCTGTGTAAGCACTGCTCAGCATAGTGAAAACATCCCTGTGTTATCAACACTGCTTTCAAGACAAATTACAAAAAATAGCACAATAAAAGCTTCTGTGAAGAAAATTAACTCTATCCCAGCTAAAATAATACATTATTACGTTAAATACCTTAACACTTGTGAAGTACTCGGTCATTACAGTAATGGTAGCTGTAAGCAAAGATGAACTCTCACAGTCTAGGAGAATTACAGAAAGTACTTTACAAAGATTGTGATTCTTTTCTCAAGCTTTATCTTGTCCTGCGAACCTGTGGTATCTTTGATTAGATTTTTATCATTACCTGCAGGTGAGTTTGTATCATGTTCAGAATATTCAGTAAACCATGAAAAAGTTCCCCAAGCAGGGTGAGTTCTTTGTTTTTATCAGAGCTTGGCAAAACCAGTAAATTTCAATAAGCAGTACATTTCTCCAACTGCTGACAAATTTGGAACTTCTATGATATTCTTGCTCACATTGTTTAGTTTTCTTTTATACAGGAAAACAGAACACAAAGTTGAATGAGAAGAACAAAACTGAAACTGCTTATGTTTTAGAAAACTTTCTTGTTTTTACAGAAACATTTCTTGGATTTATTTTCTTGGAAGATTAAAAAAGTTTCAGAAACCGAGATAGGCATTTCTTTGCCCTAGTTTCTTAAGTGTTCTCTAATGGTTACAGATCTACTTTTAAAACTCCTTTCTCATATGACATGAAAAGTCTATTTCTATGAGCAAGAGTTTACAGGGTCAAGTCTTATAGCTGTAATAGAATACTCAGGCAGAACTAAATAACAAAGAATAAAGTGAAAAACACTAGTAAATTAAAATAAAGCTGGAATACACTCAATTAGCTAAATTACTATTGATATCTGTCATTATAAAGTACCCAGGGCTGTATAATTTTGTTCTAATCCCCTGAATGTGCAACTAGGCAAGTGAGAGAACATATATTCCTACAACCCCCGGTGGAGACATTGAGATTATGCATGCTTTCACTAATTTAAAGAGGGACTTTCACACTGGGATACATTTTAAAAAGAGAACATTTAAATAAAAAGCAATTTGGTCTGCCTGTAATTGTATTCCCCTTGCTGTTATTGCTAATTATTGAAGATATTTGTGCTTGAAAGGGTGAAGTTCTTTTTTTCTTTATAATTTTAAACAGCTCAGTTTCTACTTCTCAATCCTGCTGAAATTACAGGGGTGGGGTCTTTTTTCATATTCTGGTACACCAGTGTCAGTGTGGTGGGCTGACCTTGGCTGGATGCCAGATGTCCACCAAGGTGCTCTATCACTCCCCCTCTTCAGCTGGACAGGGCAGAGAAAATATAACTAAAGATTTGTGGGTCGAGGTAAGGACAGGGAGATCACTCATTCATTACCATCACAGGCAAAACAGACTAGACTTGGGGAAATTAGTTTAATTTATTACCAATCAAATCAGAGTAGGATAATGAGAAATAAAACCTAAATCTTAACATCCATCCTCCCACCCCTCCTTCTTCCTTGACTTAACTTTACTCCTTCCACCCAGCAGCGCAAGGGAATGGGGAATAGGGATTGCGATCAGTTCATCACATGTCTCTGCTGCTCCTTCCTTTTTTAAAGGGAGGACTCCTCACACTCTTTTCCTGCTCCAGCATGGGGTACCTCCCATGGGAGATGGTCCTCCAGGAACTCCTCCAATGTGAATCCTTCCCATGGCTTGTAGTCTCCACAAACTGCTCCAGCATGCTCACTTTCTATCGGGTGTACCTGTGGAAGCAGTCCTTCAGAAACAGACTACTCCAGCATGGATCTCTACAAGGTCCAAGTCCTGCCAGAAAACCTGCTCCAGAGTGGGCTCCTTTCTCCACAGGTTCACAGGTCCTGTCAGTAGCCAGCTCCAGCGTGGGCTTCCCCTGTGCTCACAGCCTCCTTCGAGCACCCACTTACTCTGGGATGGGTTCCTCCACAGGCTGGAGGGTAATCTGCTCCACCGATAATCTCCATGGGCTGCAGAGGTACAGCCTGCCTCACCACGGTCTTCTCCATGGGCTGCAGGGAAATCTGCTCTGACTCCTGGAGCACACCCTTCCCCTCCTTCTTCACCAACCTTGGTGTCTGCAGAGTTGTCTCTCTCACATATTCTCACTCTTTGGACTGATGCCACGCAGGTTTTTTTCCCCCTTCTTAAATATGTTATCACAGAGGCACTACCACTGTTGCCGATGTGCTCGGCCTTGGCCAGCAGTGGGTCCATCTTGGAGCCAGCTGGAACTGGCACTATTGCACATGGGGGCAGCTTCTGGCATCTTCTCACAGAAGTCATCCCTGTAGCACCCTCTGCTACAAAAACCTTGCCACAAAAATCCAATACAGTCAGTCAAGAGGCAAAATCAGCACGCTCAAATGGAGGGAGTCATAGAAAGACTTTGCTAAAAAGTAAAGCCAGTTTAGAGCCAGCCATATTCAAACTAGAAATAATACTTAAAACCCCCCAAAAGGTCTGAACAATAAGGGTGATGAATTCCCTGAACAAATTCCTTGGAGAATTAGCAGATCCTTTCTCTCTCTGTATGCCCCCATATAGGGATTGGATGCTTTTTGGATCTCAGTCTTTTAAATCAAGCCACCTATCAGCCACATACATGCTATTGGTCTCAATAGAGAAGTGCTGTGATTATTTTGAATGTACAGGAAGTTAATTATCTATTGGCCCGTTCTGGTCTTATAACAGGCTAGCATAAAGTTTTACTTGACCCTAGTGGAATTGAGAGATGGTAAGTACAGTAGAGATGGTTATACTTATAAACATTCATCCTTATTTCATTCTATGATTCATGTATAAGAAAAAATACCACCCCTTCTTTCCATACAGAGCAGAAGAACAAAAGGAAAGCCCTGTCAGGAGTGTAGCTCTGTGATAAGAATGTGAGTTTGTTAACATTCTCATCCAAACGATGGACAGGGTTTTTGTAGTCATTTTATATAATGTGGAGGTGTGAATTTTGAGCATGGTGGGCAACTGATTACTCCTCAGCAGTTCAAACAAAATTCCCATGTGTGGGGTACATCGCATAACTATCAAAAGAGAGGTCTTGGCTCAAAGCTTCTCAAGTGAATCAAAGTCCCAGCTATGGGAGAGTGTGGTTACCCCTGTCCCCTGACACGTGCTGGTCCAGTGATAGAAGACATCATAATTCTTTGATGGTGAATTACTCACCAAGTTCCCTTTTTATTATTCTGAAACACGGTATGGATCTTATATTTTTCCAGCAGTATGAGGGTTTTCAAATGTGGTTAATAGGATCAGAGAGCCTGGCTGTTCTCCAAATTAATGTATCTGAAGAATGAATTTCAGAAAGATTATTTTGAATAAAATGTTCCAAATATTTCCTATGAATAACCAGAACTAGCAATGTCCTAGCATGCTTTTAAAGACACACTCTGCTTGGCAGGCTATTACATTTGCAATAAATTTAATTGTTTATCCTGATGTTATAGATATACTTACATGCTACACATCCGACCACTCTCTCAATACATTTTTGTTAACAATATGAATTTAGTAAATCACCTTGTTTAAGTAAAGATACCTCACCTGGCTTTAGTTTTCTGCTACATTAACCTCAGATCTGGCCATTAGATTATTTCTTAATATTGCAGCTATTTTATACTTGTGGTTATGTAGCTTAACAATTATATGAACAAGGTAAATAAATAAGAATTAGGGAAAGTGAAATGAAAAAAAATTTCCTGGTGGTAGATTTTAAACTGTCTGAAAAATATGCTTTTAGTACAAGTCAAGAGTAAACTGTAGAATTTCATTCTGTGTTAGGATGCTCAGACTGAATGCATTAGCTATTGTTACACTTAGACCATCATTTTCTGGCACTGAGGCTGACTCGTAAGGAACAGCCAGTATTTCCACTAAAATCCTGTAGCTTCCCAGACAGAGTAACTGCATCCGAACTACCTATTGGGAAAGGCTGTGCCTAACTCCCAAATTATTTGAAAGAGCTTTAATTGGTACAAGCCAAAACTTTGCTAGCGACTGTTACAACAGCTTAATGGATGATCTAGTTCAAGTTTTGGGAATATTTCCTAGCTCTGTTTAATTTCATACCACTGACATAGCCTAGAGATGCTAAAAACATAAATAGTTCAAAAAATGATTCAAGAAATATAAAAAAAAAAATCTATTAAATACAAAGATACATACAAAGTAAGGACTACTAACTATCTACAAAATCAAGAAGGAAGACTCTCTAAGCCACAAACAACTGAAGTCTAGAAGAGTATCACTGAATGCTTACTTTATTCTTACACGTGTCCCTGGGGACCTATTCTTGGCTATTGTCAAGGACAGAATATTAGGGTGCACAAGGAAAAGTAAATCTTTGGTTTTATGATCAACAAATACAGGGGCAGATGCAAAAAGTGGTTGGACCCATGGAAGGGGACTTCTCTCAGTATCAGAGAATATGTAGGCTAAGAGGACAATGTGGAGTCTAATTCTGAGAAAAGCATTCAATCCTAGACTCTTGGGAAGAAATGCTGCTTGTTGCTGATTTATTGCATCCAGCACTTAAGATTGTGGAGCCAGGAAGACGTTGCTACATAGTGCTGGAAAAATTAATTGTACCTATGCCATAGTAACAGAGCAGGAGAAAGGGCGTAGTAGGTGTGTATGAAAGGGGATTAAAAGTTCATGGCAAATCTACGCCTGGAGCTCTTGAAAAGCAATTATAAAGGTGAGCTGATCACTTCCCATTACAGATGAACTGCTACAGCACATAACCCTGCCACTCTAATACTTTAAGAAGCAGCTGTATGGAATATAGGAGATAACAAGAATATCTGGTGACTAAAGACATACAAAAACCACCTAGTTTTTCAAAGTACTGACATTTACCATTCAGTCTTTTCAAAACGTAACAACTTTGGCAAGTGCACTCTCCCTCTGTCCGTATACACACACATACATGTATGTGTGCATACATATGTATACACATATCAATGTATATATCTACCTATCTGTCTCTCTATATATAAAATGTGCAGCCAAAAGCAAAAAAGCCGGTTGATGTCATATAACATTGTGTGATGGAAGGATGGGATATCCTTCAGAATTGCAGACAACTCCAGGTTGCATTCTTAAACAGAAGTTAACCTCCATATCTTTTTGGCAAATGTTAACATTTTTTTCATGTTAGAGATGTATTTGCTTTCAAAGTACTCTTTATTTTCCTATTGTTGTTCTCTTGTTTGATTAGCCATTTAGTTTTCTGATGAAATAAAGTATCCTTGTTTTTCACAGCACAGGCTTGTTGTGCTAAAAAGACATTACATGTAACAAAAACATCCCAGTGTGCAACTGAAACTGCAGACTAGTCCATGCCATAGGCCTGATTCCCCTCTGCAACTGGTGTAACACTCTCAAAACTCATTACAGCTGCACTAACCTAAAATACACGTGCTTGTGATCAGAACTCGTCTCTCGTACAAAAACTGTGTCACTTTATGAATTACTGTAATTTCAAAGGTATCTTTATTAGTTTCCTCGGTAAACAGTCGATGTATGTTCTGCTGATGCAATGGAGAGGAGAAGTAACACTTCTCAGAAGCAGACTTAGAACTGCAGACGTTCTGCAAATTCCACAGTTATATCCTGTGCTATATCCTACATATCCAGTTATATCCTGTATGTTCTGTACCACATGGAATTTAACTTTGTTGTTCCAGTTCTATCTCCCTTTTAAACAATGACTGAAAATTGTGCCTATGTTTGCCTTTACTTGTTAAACTGACAGGTATGAACAGGTAATATGTTTTTGCTCCGGGAATGACAGGTGTGACTAACCAACCGGAGGAAAAAAATAATTTATTACTTTTAGACTGATCAATACTAGTCTTCATCCCAATTGCATGATCTTGGATGTTGCAAAAATGCATCTGTAACCACGTTCGAAGGGACACTGCACATTTATTAAATCTGAGACAGCACCATTACAATCAACTAAAACTCGAGATCTGCTGAACACTTGAAACTGTAATTTCCAAATATCTTTCTTTTCTTTAATTGAGGTTTCTTCTGCTGACAGATGAATGCACCCTCAGCTGAATTTGAATAGAACTACTGCAATAATCAGTGACTCTACTTGAATGAAAAAACACATAGTCTGGCTCTCTGCACGGCTATGTCTAGGAATGTTTCTCAGACAGACCTGACTCCTACTTTTTCTAACTAATAGTGGTAATAACAGGTTTATTGGATCTAAATTACACTTCTATTTGACAAACTTAATCTAAAGTGTGACCTGTCAGCTTAATGACATTTTGAGGCTGGGCACAACTATACATAAATTAGAAGAGAGTGAGATGTTTTGCAATAAAGAGGTAAAGTGAAGAGAGAAAAAAAACCCAAACAAAATACAAATGAAGGATAAAACCACATCAAAAGATTGCAGTTAACGAGGTTTGCAGTTTGGAATGGAATCAGAGCTAACTGCAGGATGCTGTTTACCAGGCTAATGGCTAAAATCAAATATATAGAACTTTGAAGTTTCTGATAGCTCTGATTTGATTTCTGTAATATAAATGGAGGAATTTTTAGAATTGAATTTGCAAATAAAGAATGAAAAGCTTGCCTTAGTTGTTTAACTCTAGCAAGAAGGGTATCTCCCTTTTTCATGTACTTTTCATTCATCATTCTTTAAGAACATTAAACAGCCATTTGAGCACACTCATCCACATTGTTCAGATGAGGGAACTACTGAGATTGTACTACAGAACTTGGTCAATATTTGAAGTCACACATAAGAACCTGATAATATTACATCACATGAGGGCTAGAGTTACTTTGTAAGGAGTGGTATCCATCACAGTTTCTTAGGAGCAGATGACAAGGCCATTGTCTGCCCTTAAGAGTTAAATCTCTGATAGGAATTCTGCTTACTAGAGTAAGCACAAAGCCCCTCTGCAGATGAAATGAAGACATGAAATAGTAACAAATGTTTGGAGAAATTGTTGCTAAAATTTATGTTGCAGTTATGTCAAAATCCTAGGCTGACTTTTTTCAGGAACTGGAATCATTGGAAGTAGTCATGGAAACATCTCAACACATTTTCTATTTCAAGCCAGTTTTGGGGAAAAAATGTTGAAAATGATCCTACTGTGACATTTCAATGTATTTTTTAAGTTTGAAGGAAAAATGATATATTTTTCATTTTCCTCTGCAAAATATAGCCTCATGTAAGAAAAAAATACAAGAAATTAGAAATTATCTAAATTAAATTTTTCAAATACTTCAGTTGAAGTATTTGATGCGGTTGGATTCAGTGTGTTACAAGTTTTTAGATTTTTATTTACTACTCTGAAATGGGAAGAGAGAAATGCTTAATTTCTAAATCACTGAGATGTGACAGCCATTGTCAAACTGTAAGGCTAGGTTGAGGTGATAGTAAGCAATCAAACTGCTGTGTTTCAGCAAGTAAACTTTTGTTGGAAGAGCTGAGGCCTCTGGCTGTGCAAGGTACTGTCGCTCCTCTTACTTGAAGTGATTCCAATAAGCATATCGTGCATTGACTTTGCCATAAACAACGGGACTTTGATTATCCAAAAGGTGCATTTGGAAGTATGGAGACCCATTTTGAGGAGCATTGGAAGGGAGCAACAAGTTTTTATTTCTCCAGAAGAAGTAATTTTTCCAGCTGCTCACTGATACAGTGACATGGTTAGTGAATCTACAAAGGTTTATACAGAATCACAGAACAGCTGAGGTTTGAAGGCACCTCTGCAAATAACCTGGTCCAATCCTCCAGCTCAGGCAGGGCTGCCTAGAGCAGGCTGTTCAGGAACATTTCCAGGAGGGTTTGACATATCTCCAAGGAGACTCCACAACCTCTCTGTGCCAGTGCTCAGTCACTCTCTCAGTAAAAAGATGTTTCCTTTTGTTCAGATGGAATTTAATGTGTTTCAGTATGTGCTCATTGCCTCTTGTCCTGAAGCAATGGTCTTTTAGTGTCCTTTTAACAGTACAGTGATAATAGATAGATGCAACGCGTATAGGAACTTTCTATGGTTTCTGTCAATGGCTAAGTTTACCACACTTTTCTGGTGGGTTGAAACTGGACAGTCACCAATAGTAGCTGGGGGAAAGTATTCCTGAATGTCAACAGAAAACAGAAAATTTCATATCACCTAATTGTTATCTTAAACTTTGAGCTTATGTGGGAAGTATTTGTAAGTTCAGACAAGGGTAGTAATTAAGTTATTTAGAAAACAAAATGGGAACTAATCACATGGAGCTTTGCAAAAGTTGTCATGGCTTGAGGTGTTTTTTCTCCTTTAGTAAGAACACGTGTTCTCAGACAATTGCATAAACACAGTAATGAAAAAAATAAAGGGAAAATACATAGTGTATTTATGGTATATGCTGTATGACTTGTCTATTTAACCTGTAATATCTTTTTCTGAAACTTGGAAAATATTTTTGGTACTCTCTGTAGCCTGGGATATGCACAAAAACACACATTTCCATACAGGAGGAATAATCTCCCAGAAGAAAACATATTTCTTTCCTCTTAGTATTACCACACACTGAACTTCTGATGACCAGCTGGGCTTATCTGGAGGCTACAGCTGTAAACTCTGGGATCAGTGATTACTTATATGAATGAAACCCTAAAATCTACAAGGCATCATGACTGAGGCATCCTCACATCTCAGTCTACATGTGTTGCCTGAACTATCTCACCCATGAGCTCTGGTTTTGCCTCACTTAAACAAGTTCCTCATGAAAACATCATCCAGTTGAATTTTCTAGGCTTGTTTCCAAAGCTCTGTCATCTAAATCTTCTTTTAATAACAACTGTGTGTATTAGCCATCTTGGGTTGACTTAGGGGAAAACATAGTGAGCCATTTAAGAAGTTATTACTATTATTGCAATTGATCAAATTCAACATGAGAAGAATGCCATTAGAAGCATTCAAATGGCATATGGGGTGTGGGAAGTAAAAGAAGGGTGACTTCACAAGAGAAAAAGAATAGGTAATAGGAGGAGAGGGACTATAATGGATTTAATTTGTAGTTAGTAATGTGTTGCCACTTCCTATTTCAGCTGCCTTAATGCAAGGTCTAGTTGTCTCACAATCTTAAATCTGTATTCTCAAGCTTCCCCTATGAAGAAAATACATATTCTTCCCTTCATTTTATAGTGGACAACTAAAGCACAAAAGCTGTATATAGACCGTTGAGGAACATCTAATGTGGACTTGAAGGCAAATGTGCTGGTTGCTGGAGTTCTCAGCAGGGAAATTTTATGGAGAGAAGGCTGCAAGCCATTATGGAGGGAAAAAAATCCCAAGTGTGTTTTCTGGTTTAAAGCACACCCTCTTTACCTAGATTCCTGAATTCCTTTCAAAGAAATACAGGATGCTTTACTTATGAAAAGCAATTTAAAAAGCTAAATCCACAAAGGAAAGCCTAGACTTCATGATTTAGGACTTCTAAACTAGGAGGGCAGTGCCTACAGCACTAATGTGGATTGATTCAAAGGTCTTCCAGATCAATGACAAACATTTTCCTTACACCGGAAGGAATACAGTAGTTGCAATAACATTAACTTTTTTATGCTTCTGCAGTTACTGTTATATAAATATTTGTTTATTACATATATTTCAGTGGTTATCTGCTTTGGTTTATTACTGTTGTTTCATTTCAAAAAGAAAAAAACCCAAAACGACAAAACAACAGAAACTCACATTATTGCATGAAGAAGATAAACATTTTAACCACATTCACCAGCTTGCAAAAGTAAAAAATTATGACTAATCTGTATTGTGTGGATTAGTGGGGTTTCACCACTATTGCCCATGATATTTGAAGATTTCTTAGGGAAATTACAAGTTCATTTTATTTATATTTTTACTGGTTGCAGTAGTCTTTTGACCATCTTTTATATAAGTATAGAAAAGTAGGTAAATCCTTGCATATTAAAATTAATTTATCCATGGCTCTAATAAACGAACATCACCACTTTTTACAGTGCTAACAAATGAGAGAGCATTTCCTCCTGTGCACAATAAGACAGCCCTAACAGTAGGATATTTGAACACACCAGTAAATCAGGAAACAGGGAAGTTTTACCATAGGAAGTGTATCAGTATGAAGTGGGATTTATATTACTGTTCATTACACTAGCAGCAATGCCAGCTACCCAACTGAGGAAAAGATTGAAAATAAAATGAAATGTAATAGAGATATTTTTTTTTCCAGGAAAGCTTTACAGACAAGAAAATGGAAACTAAATATGTATTTCTGTCTCTTTCTTTATATACTTCTTGTTGATATGTTTACATGTGTAGATAGAGATAGAAAGAAAAAAAATGAGGTAGTGTTGGTAATATCACACTTTCATTAGTATATTTTCAGAAGGGCAAAATCAGGTTTTGGTAGAAGCAGATACTTAGGCTCCCTCTTCCCATACGCAGTCTTTGGAAATTGTTGCAATATCTTTGAAACACAGCTTGTACTTCTGTGTGTCTGGAATCAGACCAAAATGAACCAAAGGAACAGCTATGGTGACAGATTGAAATAATAGGTCTTTACAGGGGAGCTATTCTATTTCAGTGCACTTAGTTAAGTGAGTGGAATCCCTTGCAGACTGCCTATAACCTGCAGGTTTCCAGTAACAGTACAGCAGATTAGCCTTTCCTAGTTTATTGGTATATTCGATTTTTAAGCACCTTCTGCTGTTGAGGCTGCTCTAGTCAAAAGAGGAAACTCCATTCCCGGCTTATCAAGGAATCAAATCATATTTCTTTAAGCATGTATGTGTGTATATATTTCTATTAATCACACACATGATTGTGTTTGTATTCTGGGAAGTATTTGTGACATTTTTAATTTTGTTTCTTTTTTAAGTTCACAATCCATCCCAATCTCTATAATTACTATATACGTGTGTGCGTGTGTGTGTGTGTGCATGTGTGGTTACATATACATTTTAGGTGTTTAATGGTGCTAATAGGTACGTTATAGGATGGGTTAGCTCAATGAGCGTTAGTTTCCCGTAGAAACCATGTTTCCTATTTACCTCCTTAAGTACTTTGCAATATCTGTCCTGCAGAGCCTTGCAGTAATTTGTTCAGTCGTGTTCTTTGTTCCTTCCCTCACCATAGCAGCAATATGAACATTTCTACCATGGTGCAATATTTACCTTCAAAATGCAAATAGAATTTTGCTACCATAGACAGATTTGGTCAGTGACAATTTCTTCACACTTTTCCATTGTTAAGTATGGCCTTGCCATTGTTGTTCTTCTGCAAGCTGGGAAGGATGCTCTGGTGTTTCTTCTCAGCTTCTAGTTTAAGAGCGCTAAGCCAAGACCAGATATCATGCTGTTAGTAGGGAAGTATGTGACTTCGTATTTGCTTAAACCTTACTTAAAGCTTTTTGTGATTCAGGGCTTAATGTCTCGGTATCTCCCTAAATGACAAAATGCATGTTTTGCATTTCTTTATCAAGAATTTTCTTCAGCACATTTTTTGAGGGTCTTTTCTTAACCTTCTTACACTTCTTTGCTCATTTCTCCTGCAAATCCAAGCTGTCTAGGCGTCTCATATCTTTTTTTAGATGTAGACCTCAAGGAAAGAAAAATTGCAACTACCATACTTTAAATCTGATTTTAAATCGTAGGAGAGATGATCCAGACCCTTCGTAATCTTCATAGTCCTTTGCATTGAACTATCTCTAACATGTCTACGTTTCTATTGCACTGAGGAGCCCAGAACTGGACACGGCACAGCAGGTGTACTCTGATCAGTGCTGAGTAGAGAGGAAGGATCACCTCCTTCGGCCTGCCAGCAATACTGTGCCTAATGCAACCCAGGAGAACGGCTACTCGGTGCTTGGATGGGGATACATCTCGCCAGATAAAAAACTGGCTGGCTGGCCAGACCCAAAGAGTGATGGTGAATGGAGTTCAATCCAGTTTTTGGCCAGTCACAAGTGGTGTTCCTCAGGGCTCAGTATTGGGGCCTGTTCTCATTAACAACTTCATCAATGATCCGGGCGAAGGGATCCTGAGTGCACCCTCAGTCAGTTTGCAGAGGATACCAATTTGGCTGGGAGTCTTGATCTGCTTGAGGGTAGGAAGACTCTACAGAGGGAGAGCTGGATCCATGGGCTGAGGCCAGTGGTCTGAGGTTCCATAAGGCCAAGTGCCGGGTCCTGCACTTGGGCCACAACAAACCTTTGCAATGCTACAGGCTTGGGGAAGAGTGGCTGGAAAGCTGCCTGGCAGAAAAGGACCTGGGGGTGTTAGTCAGTAGGCAGCTGAATGTGAGCCAGCAGTGTGCCCAGGTGGTCAGGAAGGCCAACAGCATCCCGGCTTGTATCAGAAATAGTTTGGCCAGCAGGAGTAGTGATTGTTCCCCTGAACTCAGCACTTGTGAGGCCACACCTTGAGCACTGTGTTCAGTTTTGGGCCTGTCACTCCAAGAATGACATTGAGGTGATGGAGCATGTCCAAAGAAGAGCAACAAAGCTGGTGATCTAGAGCACAAGCCTTATGAGATACAGCTGAGGGAACTGGGGTTGTTTAGCCTGGAGGAAAGGAGGCTGAGGGGAGACCTTATTGCTCTCTACAACTACCTGAAAGGAGGTTGTAGAGAGGTGGGTGTTGGGCTCTTCTCCCAAGTAACAAGTGACCATCTGAGAGGAAACAGCCTCAAGCTGCGCCAGGTGAGGTTTAAGTTGGACATTAGGAAAAATCTTTTTACAGAAACTGTTGTCAAGCATTGGAACAGGTTGCCCAGGGAAGTGGTTGAGTCACCATCCCTGGAGGTATTTAAAAGATGTGTAGCTGTAGTGCCTGGGGACATGATTTAGTGGTGTTTTGGCAGTACTAGATTAATGACTGGACTTGATCTTAATGGTGTCTTCCATCCAAGACTATACTATGATATTAAATGCAGCCCAGGATATCAAATGCAGCTCAGGATACCATAACCTGTCCTTTATCCTTCAGTAGTTCTAACATCTGCTTACCTTACAATTTCCTTCTTCTCCTTAATATCTGGGATCTCCCAGAAAACCTCGGAAAACTGTTGGATCAACAGTCACTTCAGTAGCAGAAAAGCCTGAGTTAACTGAATTTATTGATTATCAAGAAATAGTATTTACAGTGAGATGGAGAGATAAGTCCATGAAAGTACTGTCATCCTTTCCCATGACTTGTTGTGAATAGTGGTGCTATGAGTGGAGATGTAAGAAAAACACAGATTTTTAGGTAATTTTTGAGGTTTTTACTGAGTCTCGTACTAGGGAGAAAGTTGTCAGAGTCATAAAAGTGAAGGCAACTGGTTATACAGAGACATATAAGTAATTCCAATGACAGGTTATGAAAGATCTTAATGCCTGTCTAAAGTAGACTTATGTAAGTTATTGTCAGCTGCAGAATTTTTTAGTAGGAAGGTGTTCACAAGACCTTGCTTAGGGCAGAATACATACCTAATGCATGACTGTCACTCACAAAAGGGTTACAACTTTTCTATGTAGCACTATTTCAGGACTTGGAGGAAGTCATATCTGAGGAGTCACACCTGAAAGGTGAGCTGGAAATCTGCCTTTTCCTTGGGCTAAATATTTTTGCAGGATTTCAGAGGAATTAATTTTTAAAATAGGATTTTTTTCCTATACAGAAAAGGTTATTAGACTGAGTAGGATTTATGATTTATAGAATCATAGAATTACAGAATAATATAGGTTGAAAAGGATCTCCAGAGTTTGTCTAGACTGATCCCTGGTTCAAAGCAGGTTCAACTAGACTTGGTTGTTCGGGTCCTTTTCCAGCCGAGTTTATATGTGTCTGAAGAACGAGCTCCTACAACCAGCATCTTTGGACAGCTTGTTCCAGTGTTTAAACATCCTTACAGTGATATTTTTTTCCGCACTTATATCTACTCCTTGAGAGTCAAATGATCAGAATGTATAGACTGCTGTGTGTGTTTGTGTAGTGTCTGTGTGTGTACTCAAGGGATTAGTAAATTATAGACAATATTTAATTCTTCTTTTGTCTACTCTCAACAGCTTAATGATAGTCACCAAAGCAAAACAGTAAAGTTTCATACCTGCCTTGCAAAAGGTAACTGCTTTTATAAAATGCCAGTTTCAGTTCCACAAAAAGCTGTTTCTACATTAAGATTGAGGGTCAATATTCAGGTGGTGCATTCGACCTTCATTGTGTGAGATGTGTGTGAGATTTAAGGGTTTGTTTTAAAAACTTAGAAGTTATCTTCCCCTGAAGTTGAATTCATTTAGAATTGGTGGAAATGGGGTGAAACTTCACACAAATTGAGATCACTGTGAGTGTTCATGTTGTCTTGTTTGGTGGTATCCTTCTTTTTAAATAGCTGACACATACAGACTGACTGCAGCTAAAGATGAACCAGTTATATGACGATACTAAAAACACACAAGTAAATACCCGCTGAAAGCTGAAGGTGGCCTCTAAGGTTCTCTTCAATCCCCTAGGGTAAAAAAACCCCCCACATATATGAATCTAAATTATTGTAACATGATAGAGGAAGTGTTTTTTAATTGCACTGTGGCATTCGAAATGCTCTGTGATAAGCATGTAGTGAAACTAAGTTGACAGACTTGCTGCTTATATTGCAGATCTATTTTTCAGGTTAAACTGTTTGACTATTGTATGACGATAGAGTCAGTATAACTGTATGTGAGATTCTGTGTTTTTTTTAACTTCGGAAGTCCCTTCCAACCCAAACCATTTTATGATGCTATGAAACCCAAACCTACCCACATCAATTTATGTAAACCAATATTCTTTAAAATAGATTTTGAGAAGTACTAGAGAAGACTTTTGCAACATGATGAAATTACCTTGTGTGTATAGTGTCTCTAAACAGCTTGCTTACCACCTCCACTGAGCCTCCACCTCAGTTAGAAATGCCTGCCAGTCCCTTTTGAGATTCACGAGCATTTATTAAAGCTTGCTACAAGTTACTTCTAGTGAAAATGTCATTGGTTAGTATATAACTATGTTAGGATAACTTACAGCAAGCTTAAAGCAATTTATGGCTTCTGCGTGAGGGGGTGATATAGAATCTTATTATGTAAATTTGTTAAACCATATTTCACTTGAAAGTTTTTCCTCCTCCCATGACCAGCAGACTGAGCTAGAGAAAGGAGTACACCCCTTCCTGACACACTTGAACGTGACGATCATACTGAACATTCAGTTAATTCAATGTGCTCTTTTAATTTCCACAAAGATGTGAAGTATTAAATCCAAGAAGTGCAAAGTGTGGATAAAGAAAACATTGCAAGGTGCAAAGCACAAAAAAAGACCTTTAGTGTATCTCATTTTCTTCGTTCTTTTTTACTTTATTTTTCTGCCTGTGCTTGATTATTTAAGAGTTTTATGCTTACCGTAACTCATCTGTAATATTGAATCGATTCCTCCAGTTGTCTCACTGCTGCGGGCATTCTAATCAATTAAGGATCTTCACTGAACTGTGGCCTCCTGTTTTTGCTCCACCTTTCTTCCATTAAGTCTCTTCAGCGTGACTGCATGCCTACTTGTGTTTACGTATGAATGTGCTTGTTTGTTCTTTGAACTTAAATCAGGTTCTTCTTCTCCATTTTCTTTATCTCAATGTTACTTATCTCCACCTGAATTTCCTCAAGATCTTGTATTCTGCAGGACTCACTTTAATTTCCAGCTAACCAGAAAGCTGCTTGCACAGCATCCAACAGCATAAACAGTATTTCTGCAGTGATTATCAGGCAATATTGTGATATTTTTATATCGATAAATCTATAATGATTCAGTGTCATAACCAATGTTATCATCAGGCAGCAAGCACCTAAATAATCCTGTAAGATCCTGTAAAGCCTTTCAGTTTATTTGATTCTTTCTACATCTCCAAAATGCAACTAGATAGCTAAACTTCACAGGATTTCTTCCTTCCTTGCAGACTGCTGTTTCTTTTTCTCATCCCATGTATTGGAGATATTATCTTTTGATTTAATCTCTGTGCACTCAAGAGCTGTAAAATTTTAATTGTTAATGCCTTTACTGCAGGATTATTGTTGTCCTTGACGTCTGGTGTGCTGAATATTTAAATCTGAGGAGTCAAATTTCCAGACATGCCTAACCTCTGTATCCCACATATGAAAAATGTTGCACTTAAATAATTATGAATGAGAATATGTTGCTTTAATATAGTGGTTTTTCTATAATCAAAGAAGAGAAATAGTCTTTGAGGACTAAGTAATTTGATGTTTTGCTGTGAGGTAATACACTTGTTTGTCTCCCATAAAAATCTCTCTGGCAATAATCTTAGCATTTTTGCTTGCATGAAGGAAATAGGCGTGGTGGTGTTCCTCAGTATTTTTGTAATATACTTAACCGTATATTAAGTGGCACTTTGCATGTGTCTCCTTTGGCCTTCATAGTTGCATATTTTTATTTCAAAGGGAGCAACCAGTGTTAGCCAGCACACACCAGAAAGTGTGTTGTAATCTCCTAAAAAATGGCTCATACTGGTTCCTTCCTTCTTTATTACCTGGAGTCATATGAGAGGCTCAGCTTCTGTAGACACAGGGGCTTCCGAAGTGCCTGATGGGGCAACATTTTTCTGTGTCATGTATTGTTCTACATTTTGATCTTGCACACCTAGATTCAGGAATTTTCCAGGCTGAAAGTATCTGAGGGGTTTAACTAGTTAACTTGGACTGGAATTTGCAATGGATCAAAGTCTGAGCATTCCTCACCACCACCACCACCATTATAACTATTTTCTCTTCTTTAGTTTCCCCAGGGAAACCTTAAAAAGTATTGTAATAACAACCTGCTGGCTCAGGCTTTTTTCCTCTTGGAGGGATGGCATTAAACTCCTTTCCCCAGAGATTTCTGCAACTGTTAGCAACATGAAAATTTATCTAGATACTCTCTTTTTTCATCCTTTGCTTTATAATAGCTAAGCTGGTAAGCAATGATTCTTTTCTTCTTTTCGTCTGAGTTATTTTTTTCCTTCTCTTCTTTCTTTTGATAAAGTTACAGAGAACTCATGGGAGACAAAAAAAGACCTAAAAGACTTAAATTATTTGACTGCAAAATGTGCTGCCTTTTTATTACTTCAGCTTCACAAGGAAAAAGTATTTGTTTTACTTTCATGGAAGATAGCGCAGCCCTTACTGGATTAGGATACTTTTTAGTTAAGTGCACTTGTGTCATTAATTGAATGAAAATCAAATTTATTTTGCAAGAGTAGATAAAATGCTCATTAAAATTTAGGAGTGTATACAGTCATTGTTTTCTTTAAAATTTAACTGACTGCAGAATCCAAGTTCTCTGCACATATGGGGCAACAGAATAGACTTTGGTTACGCACGGCTTCAGTTACAATGACTGTAAACACTGTGCTTACGGACAGTTTCAGAGCTTCTCTGCTTCTGTTTTGTCGAGACTAGGGCTGATGAAAGAGACTTTGTGACAGCTAGATATGGCCTGAAATTCTTCCTGTATGAAGATACTGCCTCAGTGTTTGGTGTGAACTAGTTGTTAGAGTGCTTTGGTGCCAGCTCAGCCCTGATACGGCCCAATTTCTAGCCTCATCTTTCTTTAATTTGTCAGTGTTTGCTTTGCCCTTCAGATGGCTTCAGAAGCATTAGAACAAAGCAGTCGCTCACATATAAAGCTCATGCGTATACCCATACAGGTAGGATTTAGGTGTACTCTCCTGCTGATTTTAAACCACGATCAAAAAAAGAAAAGCAAACCCCCAAAAAGTCACCTAGGGCACTTGGAAATTTTAATACTTTCTGCCTGGAAACAAGGCAGAGAATATACATCCCCTTTTTAGATATGTATTACGTATTTTAAAAGAACAGAACAGTTCCCTGTTTATGCTAAGTTAGGCAGCCTCTGGTAAGCTATCCATCCAGAATCATTCCATAGGCAATGCACAAAGACAGCCATTTCCACGAGTGCTGCATACCCAATCTAAATGATGGCATGACTGACTAATTGTTCCATGAACGAACCTCTCTATTCCATTAACATTAGAGGAAGTCTTGAAAATTAGCTTGGTCTTGATGCCCAACTTTTAAGCAGACAAGTTTAGATGAGATGAATCCTAGTAAGTTATTATTTCAAGTTGAAGACAACTCCAGGTATGGCATAGCTAATCCCAGATTCTATACTGTTGACAAAAAAATAATATAATCTCTGGACCATAGCAGTTCTTTTAAGACAGTTAAGTCACCTCAGAGTATTTCACTCTACACTGGCAAATTAAGTGCACCTGTTCCTCACCGCCTCTGGGCAAATAGCAAACTCAGGAAATCTTAGACCTAAATCCGAAAAGAGGAGACTATGAAAAATCTGCTTAAACCAAACATAGCAACTATGGCAAATTAGAAAATGATAGATTTATTGCATCATGTATCACACCTAATGTGCACATCCAACAGGGCTAAGCCATTAGTCTTACTGCATATGTGATGTGCCATTGGTCTGTGCAGTCATTCCAGCAAAAAAATCTCAGAGTGACAGAATGGTATATACCAAAACCCAGAGGTGAGAGATTTGTTATTTGACCAGACATCAACAATCCTCGAGTTACAGAATTAAATGCACTGAAAGGTTTTATGTTTAAATGTAGGGTTCTCTCCAATAAGGAATACAGTTGTTCATACTTTACCTTAGCTTGACAGAAACCTCAAGTGTGCCTTTGTAAAGCGGCTAGAGTGTGAGATATTGAAGACAGGAAAGCAATAGAATATGTTTTCAGTGTTCAGGATTAAATGCTGAAAAGCAAACAAATTGCTTAAATTATAAAAATAAAATAAATATATAACTCAACTCAAATAATTTTTTGAATTTTTTTTAATAGCATGAGTAAGACTGGTGTTTAAATACCGGCCCTTTACACAGAAATTCATATATAAGCATAAGTGAAAATACATGATGGGGAGGATTAATATATTTTCACTGAACAAGTAAGTTTTTTACAAATAAACAAGGTTCAAAGTACACAAACATTTTGATGCCTTCTACATGCAAAAAAACCCTCTTATTTTTCTCTTTATTAAGATACGTTGTGAAAAGAATGATTTTTCCAACACATGCCCAAAGAGCCCAATTGCCGTTGAGAATATTTTACCTACATAGAGATTTTAAAGCATTGTGATTAATCTAAATGAAAGTACAAATAACATTATTTTAACAGAAGCTTGAAATTTAGAGTGGCTTCTGAGAACAGAATTGTATTTTCATTTTGGTTGTTTATCAAATAATCCTGAGGAAGAGAAGAGTGAAATACCATGATTGCTTTAACTTAAAATAAAAATGATGGGCTGGGATATTAAATAGTCCCCAAAACCAAAGATTAAGGGGCTGTCCTCAAACAAAACAGGAAATGAAATCTAGAGCTTAGGTGTTTGGACTGTTGTCCTCAGGACAGGAGAGTGAGAGCCTATGCATGACTTCTTCTCCTTCTCCTTCATTTTTGCCTTCTCCTTAACCTTCTCGTTCGCCTTCGCTTTCGACTTCACCTTCTCCTTTGCCTTCTCCTTCACCTTTGGCTTGGCCTTCGCCTCATTTGCCTCCTTCGCCTTCTCCTCCTTTACCTTCACCTTTGCCTTCTCCTGTGTTTTCACCTTTGCCTTTGCCTCCTCTCCTCTCCTCTCCTCTCCTCTCCTCTCCTCTCCTCTCCTCTCCTCTCCTCTCCTCTCCTCTCCTCTCCTCTCCTCTCCTCTCCTCTCCTCTCCTCTCCTCTCCTCTCCTCTCCTCTCCTCTCCTCTCCTCTCCTCTCCTCTCCTCTCCTCTCCTCTCCTCTCCTCTCCTCTCCTCTCCTCTCCTCTCCTCTCCTCTCCTCTCCTCTCCTCTCCTCTCCTCTCCTCTCCTCTCCTCTCCTCTCCTCTCCTCTCCTCTCCTCTCCTCTCCTCTCCTCTCCTCTCCTCTCCTCTCCTCTCCTCTCCTCTCCTCTCCTCCTATATTGGTATATAGTTTCACTTCATAGATGTGGAGAGCAAATGGTTGGTGAGATCAAGGAGTTATGCTGCTGTTTCTTTTAAGCTGGAAATGTCAACAACCATTACAGTTTACTGTTTGATAGATAACTTTTTTATTGTAATAAAGGAGCATGCCACAGTTCCCTTTATGATTTGTCAGACTACAGACAGTTGTCTTTCTCCATTTATGTAAATACATGGGTTAGCTGGAAATCTAGTTAGTTATGTGGAGCTGCTGTGTGAGGAATTGATGCTGCTGTAAAAGAAGAGCCTCAGCTGTAATATGTAAGCTTAGAAATAACATTGCTGCAACTTGCAGAAATCAACAGACCTGGAGATTTTGTTGAAGTGCAGAAATACAGCAAATCTGGGACATTCATACAGAAAGGAAATTCCTTTGATATATTGAAGAAAAAAAAAAGGATTTCTGAACTTTTTAATTAACAACCTATAAAAAATATATACCTGAGGCTCAACCATGTAATAAGATGCCAACTTTGTTCTATAAAAACACTTTGCTACTTGGAAAATGATATTAAAAGGAGTAGTCTGCATTTGAACCAAACTATCTGCTGAAGACTTACACTTCTGATCTTCTGACCTTAATAGCTGGAAAGGGCAAAACTTACCCACCTTACATCCATCAAAAGTATAGTGGGTTTTATTTGTTATCGATTCTTAAGGTAGAGTGAAGTGCTGCCTCTGGAGTGTGCTTGCTGACGTGGCAGATGGTCTTTACTACTCCTAAAGGCCTGTTTGGTTAATGGCGCTCTAATTCTTTAGTATCTCCATCTATCCACCCTTCCCTTCCAATTAAACGTTAGTGACACATTTTTATGGCCTCTAAAGCAGCATAAATTAGCATCACCTATGGACACTATAGAGTCATCCACTAATTGCAGTCTGATGACTGACTTGAATATACATAGAAGATATACTGAGGTTTTAAGATTGGAGATCTCCCATGACTGTTATTTCAATGCGAAGAATATTTTACGTCTAAACATTTTACATATTTTAAATCCTTCCATATAGGTAGTTGAAAGAAATACTGGAACACTGTAGTTTAACATGCATCTGTTGTTCAAATTTTACGAGAATTCCCTGTGTTGGTGGGGATACTGCAGAGGTCCATTATAAAGAGGCATGTGCAGAAAACACTTTCTTCATAGGCTACAGAAGTTAAAATACACTTCATGGTCATCCAAGCAGGGCCCTAAGTATATTCGAGTTATTGCAGAAATCCACTGCCTTCAGAGGGGTTATATCTTAGCTGAAATGATCATTTTAAGTCACTACACAGAGTCCCATAAAGTTCCATACCCAAGCATTTCTTCTCAGAACAGGCTACATTTGATTTAAATTAATTAACTCAAACTGTAATGACCTATATCCATTGTATTGTATTGATAACTCTTTAACTGTATTTAAATGTTATTTTTTCCCAAACTTTAAAGATGTCTTCCCACTTTTCATAAAAAAATTTTGAATTAAAGAATGCCATCTCCCTTTCTTCAGATGAGAAAACTGTGAGGAAGTGGACTTTTTTTTTAATGTTGGCTAATGTGGAGTGCTTCTATTCTGGCAGCCTTTGAAGTGAGCATTTAAAACCAGAGGGCACTTTTAAAAGACTTAAGCCAAAATTACTGGATGCTAAGCCAAATCTAGGACTCACTTGCACTATTGTCTCTCTTGTGCCTCATCCATCAGATGACACTTTTAATGGTACATGAGCATGATGTATCTCTGTATCACAACATACTGAGAGTATAGATCACTGAGAGAGAGCGTATACTTGCCCTATAGTTTGCCCTGTTTTATGCTTTTGCCCAAACTTTCAAGATTGCTCGTTACTGAGGACAGAATACCTGTCTAGAAAGAATTTTGATCTGACTAACGACATTATGTTCTCAGCTGTGCTGCTCACAGTCAGGTGAACTGATGTCTGGAGGATGATTTTCTTTTTAAATACTTGTTTTAAATACTTGTTTGGTCTTTGGCCACAATTTTCTTGTGACAATTAATATTCTTTGTGGACTGTCTGGAAAATACATATGCAAACAAATAACAATACAAATACATCAATAGGTGCATAATTCAGTTACTGACAGTGTTCAACTAAATTGTTAAAAGCTCTATCAGATACATAAACAAGGACAGTTCTCTGCTTTTGCTTTTGAGTAAGTTATCCTCTGATGTTCTAAACGAAAATGTGCCCTGTATTCATACCTTGCAGGGGTGGTAGCACAACTTTAGCTGTAAAACACAAAAGGTTTTTCTGGACAAGGAAAATAATCCACTTGTTAATGTGTGCATTCTTGACCATTCCTCTAAATTACTGAGGAAAAAACAACGACAACAAAAAAAACCAAACCCACACCAATTTCTGCTAACATAATAAAAAAGGAAACACTAATTTCAAAGACATCAGTTTCTATGTATGCTTATGTATCAGTTGTTTATATTCATAAAGGAAAGGGTGTTCATGATTTTCATTACTTTGTACTGTTCAAGTTTTGTTAGCCTAGTTTCATGTGTCACTTTAAAAATGGATATCTTTTTGCTTACAGCTTCTGACAATTTTTCTGTTCTTAAGTTTTTGAATAAAATACTCATAGTCCCATCCTTGTCAGCAACAGCAGCAAGATTTATCTGTTTCTTATGATTTTCTGATTCTTTCTTCAGATATTGCATATTAAAAGTCACCACGGTTAGAATTTGTGGGGTAAAAAAGTTGGCCTGTCTGGATGCTATATGAGCTAGCTGTGGATGTCACTTATTATAATAGCATTTCTAACAAACGACAGGTCAAAGTCTTGGGTTTCAAAGTAGTTATACAGAGTGTCAATCATTTACTCTTTGCCAGTTCAAATGCATAGTCATCTAGGCCTACCTTTAAGGAATGCCCCTGACTTTTCAGTAAAAATTCCTTCTTTCCCTATCTCATCTAGCAAGTCTTAATGATTGGAACTCAAAAAGAGGGAAATAACAACATATTTGAAAGGGAGACCTGGACGACTATAGTATTATTCTTACTATTACTCACCACTATCTAAATTTATAGTGTAATTTGACTCTTTTACCACCTCTACTTTTTAAATAAACAGAATTTCCTTGATTTTTCAACAGAGAGTCACCTTAGCCTTTTAAGATCAAAATAAAGAACATCATTAAAGAGCTAACAGAAGCTGCAGCATAAGGGAGGGTCATGGCAAGACATTAATTTAATAGCATCCTACAGAAAATCTGTAATCAGCAGGAAGGATGAAACCAACCGTACGGGTAGTATTTAAGATGATATTTAGAAAGTAACTTGGAATGAAAAATTACTTTCTTACTTTGTTTCAGCAATATATATGTCTAGTTCAAACAGTCAAATGATGCTTATCTTTCCAAGTGCTGTCTCTCCTGATGGCATTCTCATGTCTGTTTGTACTGTGAAATGCGTAACGAAGGTCCCAGTATATCATGCATTTTATGTTTCATTGCAGAAACTTAGCACTGAATATTCCTGAATATCTGTGTCTTTGAAAGAGTTTTTCCCAGGAAAATTTAATTCCTTGGTTTTCATTTGCAAGTAGCACAAAAGGCAAAGAAACGTGCTTGTTTTTAATTTATCACCATGTTCAAATGAGTATTTTTAGTACAACTTGTGATGATTGAACCATCTGTATTAGTTAAGGACTGAAGAGCAAGGTTTGCAAATGTCTGTATATAGTCAAAAACTAATTCAGAAGTCCTCATCACATTACGTAAGCACCTAAATGAACTTATACCTTTTTGTACAATATTTTTTCAGCATGCTCACAACTTATTTACATTGATATATTTTGTTCATCTTTAGCAGGTGAGCTTTACAAGCAAAGAGCTGACAGTAATTCTGGGTAACAGTTTTCTGAAGTATTTAGTGTTTACTCTACTTTGCTTCCACTGAAAGCACTGGAACTTCCAGAACAGTGAATTTACTGGAACTGGTGTTGTATGCTCCAGAAAATCTCTTTACAGTGAAGACTCCGATCAATTTTGATGCACTTTAAGGAAGTTTACATTATAATTTCAGTTGACATGAGACTGAGCAAACATAGTATTTCAAGATTAAACAGAGGTTCCAGAGGTCAAAAAAAAAAAAAAGACAAAAAAAGTATTTCTCCATTAGTTATGTATGTCTTTAAATTACTTGTATTAAAATCTGCATGATTCACATTTTATGATATTTCTCCATCATGCCCTTATGCATCTACCCTTGTGAAAGTCTCAATTCTGGACAAGAATTTAGAATTAACTTTCACATTGAGTGTCACAAATTGTAGTTGAACTTTAATATTACAAACTAACATTGCATACCATTAAATATTAATTTAAATCTACTTGGAGAAAGGCAAGTCTCTTCCTCCATGGCATTCACACACTTAATTTAGTGACTTTATGGAAATTAAGGCGTTCCTAGAATCATTCTAGTGTGCTGCTCTTATTGTACAGACACTGATGCTCACAAGGAATGTTATTTACTTACTTCTGCCGAAGTCTGTGGGACAGCTCCCTGCTGTAAAGTTGCAAACAACAGGGAAGATGGAGTTGGGTCTACAAGACTGTAACGATTACCAAGCACCCTAACTTAGAAAGCAGGTAACTTAATTATGTAAATCAACAAGAGATTGACCCTGCAGTGAATTTTTAATAGTACACTGATGGAGAAATCAAATTAGACATTAGAGGCAAATCTTCATCTCAGCATGCGGAGAGTTAGATCTCCAGATTTTGTTACTAATAGAAGAACTGCACATAATTCTTGAGGCAGTATGAGAACAATCTAGGCTGTTTTTTCCTCTCTTTTCCCTCTATAAAAAGAGTTAATATTGAGCTTAAGTCTGTCTGGGCTCTTCTATATTGATCTTGAGAGTGATTCTTATCTGCCCTTAAGTATTAACTACTGTAGTCTCCTACAGCTTGTAAATTGGTTGTGGGACAAAATAGTCAAGACCTTTTTCACAAGATAGTTTTCCAGTGGAAGAAAAAGCTGTTTTCACAGAGGAGAAATTTTGGGAAACCAATGGAGAAAACTCATCCTGAGATTAAATAACTATTCTAAAATTCCATAAAAATTCTCCTGAAAGTTACAAAATTACATTTTACATTCTCATTTTACAATTTGTCTTTAGTTATAACAGACATCTAAAATACTTCTGCTACTGCTATGTCACAATAATGAAATGTGCTATTTGTATAATCATTTTTTTGTAGCTACTACTGATAGAAGCATCATGCGGAGATCAAAGTGTCTTTTGTTCTGTTCTGAAAAAAGCTTCAAACTGCTGCTTGAAACTTTTCACAAATAACTTTTTGAAGATATTGGCTTTCATATACAATCTCAAAAGTATCTGTCTCTTTATCTGAAACCCTGAAATTTCTAATGGCATAGATATTCTGATTTTCAGCCCGCTAGTTGCTAATATCAGTACCTGATAATTTATTATTGAAATAATAATATTACCAAGCATAAGATACTTAAAATCATGAAACAGATGCAAAAAGATCTTAATATAAGTTTATCATCACAAAGTGTTTAAAGAATAATTTTGGAAATCAATTGTCCTGCAGACCTCTAGGGGTTTTTTTTGGTTTTGTTTTATTTTCAGTATCTTCTTCTCAAATGCAAAGATTAGAAATGTCTTTTCTTATTATCTGAAAGCTGAATTTTTATGTGGCTCCAGAAGGTGGAGCTTTAATAAAATTAAAAAAATCAAATACCTTGACAACTATACTAAGATTATTGATGGTAGTTACACTAAGTTGGGAAAAATACGTTACTCTAAGTAACTTAAATTACTAACTCTAAGATACTCCTCTAAGAGGAGACAATGATAAGAGTTTGGTATCAATATACTTGTAAAACTTCTATTATACACCATGATAATTACCTCCTTGATTCACTATATGGGGATTTATAAATAAGGTTCACACAGACTCATCACACTGTCTTTAAATGTGGACTAAAATGTAGTATTTGATTTCAAAAACTTTATTTTTATTCTGGTTTGGCTTGATTTTACAAAAAAATTTGGTAAGAACTATCACTATCAGTGTTAATTTAGCTATGCCCTCAATTCTCAAAAGAAACTTGCAATTACTATGCAGCAGAAACACCAGTTTTTAATGTTTTTTCCTTATAGAAAGATTTAAATTACACCTTCTTTCTTACCATGGGATTAAAATATTTTGTTTACAACCAGTGTCCGGAAGCAGTTTTATGATTTAAACAATTAATTAGTAAATTGTCTCCCTGACACAGAATTTGATTTAACCATACCAGATTTGTATGAAATGGTGGCTGCAGTATTTAGCTGTATTGAACTGTAAACATTAATATCCATTCCAAAATTAAATCCACTTGATAATTCCTCTCTTTTCACCGAGCAAGCATACTGTCAGTCAGAGTCCATACAAATTAAAAAATGTGGACTTCCAGCAGTTTCTGCTGCCTTTAATACAAGAATTGGAACAAGATTCTTCTCCCAGAAGCATCAGCAATAAGGACTTGGTGGCTCTTTCACTCCTCTCCCTTGCATTTGTTGCATGATCTGGAGCTTTAGGCTGTCTCCAAGAAGCATAGGAATGGTGACTTACAAATTAAACAATTATTTTGACTTGCAAAGTCTTTCGAGAAATGTTCAGATGGCAGTTGTGGATCAGCTGGCAAATGAAGTCTTAGATATGTTTTAAGTGCACAAGATAATAGACCTGAACTATGCTTGTCTCCATTGGTTTCTCATGCCTCAGTATCACAAAATATCTCTCCCCAGGCTCTGAGTGGTAGCTGGCAGCATTACTGAAAGGCTCTCTTAAAGCAGCTGTCAATGGGCTCCAGTATTGCCCTGCTTTATCTTGTTGTCTCTTCTCATTCTCACAATTTTGGGGCTTTTGGCATTCTTGGGTGATACTTGTCAATATGCCTCTGTCCTCATTTCTTGTTCACAGAGCGCCTCTAGGAGTTACGTCTAATTGATTGCCTTGTTCTATCCTGATCTCAATTTCCTTTCCTGTTCTGTAAAGTTTGGAACATTTCTTTTAAAACACCTAAATGGTTTGAGAGCTGAGTTCTCCAGTTGTGGTGGGTTTTGTTTGGTTGGTTGGTTGGTTTTGCTTTTTGTTGTCGTCTTTTTTATTTGGAACTTTTGTCAGATTCTTTTCTTGCAGTAGAACTGAAATATCCTGTGGTTCAGCTTTGTATTGGAATTTGAATGACAGCGTGCAACATTCTACATCACTATTCATTTTGTTTACATTTTTGACATCTTTTATTCTCAGTTAATCTCCTGTGTTAGCTTAGAACTTTCCAGCATGACTTTATTGCTGTAACATATATATTGTTTGCTTCACTGTAGTTTTTTCCTCTTCTTTTCACAACAATGGTTCTTACTGAAAGCCAACAGGGTTTTATTTATTTATTTAAAAAGAGATTGGATCATTGCTGCTCAAAATCTTAGAACAAATTATATTCTTGTGTATAATTGGGAAAACCTCTGCATTTCTCCCATACTTTATTTAGTCAGAGCCAAGATGCTTTCCTGCTGCTCTTCTGTTTGAAATGGAACACGTTGAAAGCACCTTCATGAAAGCATGCATTAGTCACTGAGGAATACTTCTCAGATCTGCAAAGGGCCTGCCTCACAGGATGCTAAAAATTTCCCAAACCTTTCTCAGGACTTCCTCATGAGTTAAATTTAGTCCTGGGTTCATATCCACAAAATCTTAGGAGCTCTGCTAGTACACCTAACTGTGAAGTGTTCTTGACCAAAGGGGGTTTAACCTAATCTGACTTTGAATTTGGTCCTATTTTCATAAGTCTGCTGCTTCTGCACATACCCTCTGGAGGTCCCTTCGAGCTCTAAATTATTCTGTAATTCTATGACTGGTGCTCAAGCACATAGGTAACTAGGGTAACACACAAGGATAACATTTTCAGCATTTCCCCTCTGACATTTGCCTTGGCAGTTTACTCTTACTAAAATGAAAACTGGGGCTTTCGTGATATTAGTTGCATTCAAAGACTGGCCTCTAAGAAGGAAAGGAGAGGTTTTTAAAGAGAAAACAACATAAATTTCCCCAGAAATCACAAGGTCACCACTCAGCAACCAAAGGAATAAAACTTGATGACCTACTTTTACATCTCAAGATAATGTTTTGTACTCATTTGAGTCTTAGGAGAGAATGTCTTCTGATGGCATATATACACTTGGACTTGTATCTTCCTAGCTTAGGGGAGACAGACCAGAAGATCTGGTAACTTGCAACAAGTTTGAAGTTTCCTGACATGCAGCAAGTTGTGTTTAGACATACTGTGCTGCCTCCACAAGGCTTGGGTTTTCGGTTTGGGTTTTTTTGGGGGTTTTTGGGTTTGTTTTTTTTTTTTTGTGGTTTATTTTTAGTGAGAAACACTTATTTTCTAATACGCATATTATGTACCACAAATAAGGGGGCCAAAGCTGGCAGTGAATATCTATTTCCTCATCAATCAGAGGAGTAAAACTGAAGCTATAAATATATACACATAGGTATGTATGTAGGTGTCCATGTACATAGACATGCACAAATATGTAGACATACTAGCATAGATATATCTAAATAAAGGCCACATATATGGCTTAAAGCTGAAGTAAAGAGATGAACATTTATCTTAATTCTGCTCTTAGCTATGTATTTGTGTCTCATCAGAATAATGCAACAAATTAATATAACATATTCTAAAAAAAGGTGTAGACTACAGGTATGTGGATCTGAAAGTTGTGTACCCTTTTTATTATATTTTAATATTTATTATATTACAATATTAATATTAATAATATTAAAATACTTAATATATTTTATTTTATTTTATGTATCTGAACTTGGCATAGTTCTGCAAAATTTTGCAATTTTTACCTTTTGAAAATACAGCATTCCTGCTGTACAATAACTAAACCACTGGTTTAAGATTTCATTTCTCTAATACGTATCCACAGTCATGTCAAGTCAGAAGAAACAAGAGAGAATAGACTCTTCTGTGTTTTCTCTGTAACTTGCAGGCAGAACATGTACCTCAAAAAACCTGAACAAAACAACCTGAAGCTTCAAAATTACAGTAAGAGACATGTAAGAATAGGCACATAAGAATTCGTGGGCAATACTAACAAATGCTTGTTTACGTTAGAACATTCGTATTTTTCAGAGAGTGCTGACTCACCACACAACTCATCTGACAAAAAAAAAAAAGTACATTCTACCCATTATACAACCGAGTTATTTCTGGACAGATATATATCAGACAGCAATAATTAACCCCCACCATTGCCTTCAACAACATCATCAGCAAGAATGAAGAATATTCATGTTATTTAGTGCAGTTTGAGATATATTGAATATTTCTGAATTAATTAGTGTCACTTTGCTGTACAGGTGTTGGATGTGCACTGGCAAGATGAGCAGTAACAACTTGTGTCTTGTTGCTGTTCACAAGTATTCATTTTGCAGCTTTGCCATATGCATAAGTTATGTGCAAAGGTTCTGAAAACTCCCTTTTGCAGATCTTAATGATATTGTGCCTCATGTAAACTGAACTGAAAGAGGAAAGAAAAAGACATAATTAATCAGTTAAACTTCTTTGCTATTCTCAAATCCCTCCTTTAAATCTCCTTCTACAAAATACCAGCTGAAGTACTGAAATTCCATCTATCATGCTGCCAAAAGTACTCCTTGTAATCCTTCTGTGTCTCGCTATCTGTATACCTGATACAGATTATCTGACTGTAAACCATATAAAAAGAGGATGACCATTCAGTTCTGTGCTTGAACCCTGTTTGCTTGATGGTCTTGATCCACAATTAAGGATTATGGTCAAAGAAATAGCTAGTAATAAAAGATGTGATATAACATCAAATTGGATTTTGCAAAGCACACAAGGTATTTACAGACATATAATAACATGATTTCTTCAACATGGTCATATAAAGCAAGGACAGTTTGGGTGGAAGAAACTATACAGATAATCAAACAGATGAAAATATGCCTTCTCATGGACTACTGCTCAGGGAAGTCATTGGCTTTTGGTCAAAATTCTTGTTAAATAAATATTCATTGTCTGAACCATCAAAATTTTTTATACCTGTTGTCAAAGATATAATGAAATGTATTTTTTATTCAAAATACAAGGGATCATCATGGACAGTATTGTCTCAGTGCAGAAAGTTTGGTCCTATGTTGTTTATATCACTGAGCAGTAATCCAGTTGCCTCTGTTGTAGCATGGAAAATTTTATCACTCAGGCATCATGTTAAGAATGTGAGAGAAAGCTCAAACTTCTGAGCTGTTTCCGCATGGAGCCAGAAGTCTCAGGATTTTGCAGTTTCTGCCAAGGAAACAGAGATATTTTGTTTCCCACAGTTAATGACTGAACATTTTTAACTAGTGCATAACAGACATTATTTGTATCCAGATGCATATGTTTGCATGTCTAGCTGTACTGCCATGACATTGCTCGAAGCCAATAAGTTAAACCTCTTCTGAACGGTAATGTAAAAAATGAATTTGGATTTCCAAATGGAGCCACTACTACTATCATTTATTTCCAGTACTTTTCTACCTTCTTTTCCAATCTACTTTTTCCGTGTTTTGCTACTCTATATGGCATACAGAATACTTTGTTATTTTTTTAAAAAGAACTTCAGAATATTCATCTCCTTTTCAGTGATTCTTTCTCCTTAGTTCTTGTGTTTGCTAAATGCTCCAAATCATTACAAATTAATGTGGCCAAGATGTGGGTTCCTTAAAATATTGTTACTGGGCTCCTTAAATCTATGACATCTGCCTACACCTCTTTATTTCAGCACAGCCTCTCTATACATGATTTGCCTTCACTGCTATATCCCATAGGACTTTGTTTAACCTTTAACTCAGTTCTTGCAGATTTCCATTTGATAATACTTCTTTTTCTGTGTTATCTTTTTCCTCTATAAACATCCCAGTTCACAAATCTAGGGCCTGTTTCTTTGTCTTTTACTCAAGTGTGTACTGTTTGCTACAAGTATAGTTGTGAAAATTATTTGCATAAACATCTCCAATAAAAGAACCTGATTAAGAGATGGTGTGGGGTGGGGTGGGGAAAAGGACTGCACTGAATGTAGGAGATATCAGTAATTGCTAATGATAAAACTTATGACCCCCTTGTCCCTACTCTTCCAGATAATGCACTGAAATAATCTCCATAAAAGCAAGATTTATTTTTGCGGTAATTTTTGTATTGATCATGGCTACTAGTAACTGATCCACATGCGGAAAAAATATTAGAAACCCAGTTAACTCAAAGAGGTGTTCTGTGTTTTGAAGTGCTTGTAGGATTGCATTAGAGAAACCTTTGGCTATTCCTCCAGCTTGCCTATTTCAAAATCAATACCTTTTCTGATTATAAAGTAAATGCCTTCTTTTTTTTTTTTTTCTTAATATAGTACTTCAGACAGTTGAATAACAACCTTCTTTTAAAAAATATTTGTCTCAAGGACATTTATAGATCCTCAACCTGAATTACTATACCAGCACAAAGATTTGTTTAAGAAGAAATTACTTGCATTCACACATTTAAAATGTGTGACTTTATGGAAAGACTTCACAGAATTTACTCTATGTTTCCCCAGAAACATTCTGTCCACTGCCTGCATGCATGTCTGGCATGAGAATTACTCTACTGGCCAGCGCACATATTTTCTGTCTGACAGGAGTGGAGAACGTAGAGCACAAAGCTGGACACGCACAGGCTGTGGACTGCAGGCTTGATCTTAGCCAGCAAACACTAAACATCTCATGGATACCAATGACTAAGGTAGCAGCAGGCAAATTATATATAAACCCTCTGGGTTATGGACAGTGAATCTAAAGCAGCACATGGCAGCAGCCAGCTACAAATCCTACTGTTAGGGACTTGGAACCTGAGTGTGGCATCTGGGCCCTGCCATTGCCAGCTCTACTCTCAAATAGCCTCAGAGGTTGACTCATCTGCAAAAATAGGCAGAGGAAAATGAAGGCCAGGCTGTCTGCGTACAGTCTGGTCATGCCAGCTACATAAGCAAGGAGCGCCAAATACATTTTTGGAGCGTTTTAGTCACAATCATGTTGATGAGGTCCAAGGATTTAAAATCACATCAGTGTCAGATGAAACCTGGGTTGCATGTATCGTTTCTATTAAGACAGTATTAGGAATTACATTCTCAAAACACAGTGTGTTTGAAATAATTTTCAAGGCTACCTTTTCTATCTATCCTCAGCCAACTTTGTGATCAATCATTTCACTGCTTAGAATAGATGTCAAGGAAGTCAGGAGAGATTCATGTCAAAAGATCAATAAAGGACTGAAGATAGAGTCAAAGCAGTTGTGAATATAACAAGGAAATTCACATACATTCTGATCCCAGCTCTACTATCCTTTTCAAAAGCATATACATCGTGCTGACATGAAAGATTTAAAAAATAGGAAAAAACCCAAACCAGACCCAAACCAACCCACTCTCACTGCCAAACCACCCATGAAAATAACTAAAAGCAGTATTCTAGAGTCACGCTCCTTGAATTACATCATATCACATAGGATCTTCTCTCTACTCTCATACAACAGAGAGCACACCTGCTCCCTTTATATGTACACATTAATAAAATAAAATACATGAGGAAATAAAAAAGACTTTCTGTGGGTTGCTGGAACAGACAATCCCAAGCCTTCCTCAGACAAATGCAGACATAGTCACTTGTAATAAGGAGTTTAGTCAATGATTAAAGAGTGGATTAGGATTCAAAGTATTTGGGTTAAATTCCTCTATTTAACCTGGAGAAAAGCAGTTAATCTTTTTTCTACCTCTTTCTAAAAATAGAGTCAGAACTCTTGCCTTCTTGTCTTTACACACTAAAAATTATCTTCAGGTAAATGATTCCCTTTATATGGACAAGTCCATTGTCCAGAAAATAAAGCCATGACTTTATTTGTTCCTCTAGCTGTCATTGGTATTTAGATAGCTCATAAATTTATCTGGATAGACACTCAGATTTTAGTTGACTAAAGCAGGAACGCTCTTACTCAGGCTTGAGATTTAGGCTAGTCATCTGATCAGTGCAGAGGTGGGCTGCTCTGGAGGAAACTTGACTGTTTTATACAGATGTCCCAGGCAGAATAAAACATTCAGGGTAATTTTGCACTGAATATATAAGCCTAGACGCTTGGCTTAGTGCAAAGGTCTTCCTTCCAGAGAGCCAGCAAGAGATGAGATTCATTTTGGTTGTATAATCTCATAATGTACAAGGATGGTCTGGAAAGTACTGAAATACTTAAAATTCCCAGCTAGAAATAGTAACAGTGGAACAAGGCCTCTGCCCAAAAGCGTATCTGAATTCAGAGTTCTGCACTGAGCTGTGCGTCTCATATCCTCAGTAGTATTCATTCAATCAATGTGAAAAATCTGAGCTTTTTCCAGAAGGAAATCATTCATAAAACAGGGCTGTTACCTCTAGCTATGCATCAATCTCTTTATATAGTATGTAGTCACCAAAGAGTTTGACCTAAAAAATTTCAGTTTACCAACTGCTGATGAACTACCTAACTTAACATTAAATATTAAGTAAAGCTAGTCAACAAAATTATTAGAAATTCTGATGAAAAATGGCCCCTTTGTGAAGCAACATTTCCCTAGAAATTTCTGCCAGTTGAAAAAGCATCTAGTCCTCAACTCTTATTATTCTCTTTTCTTTCTCTGTCACATTTTGTTAATGTCCAGTAGAGAAACGGCTGTGGAAGAAGAGTAACACAAAATATTAATATTATGTGTTTAGTTTAAAAATGCAAAAATTACAACCACAAGTATTTCTCAGTGCTCATGGACAAAGTTATAAATTGCTGCAAAAGTATATTGCTATGGCAAAGTGTATGGCAAGTCTAGATGTCTTAATAGTCTTAATAGGTCTTCTGTGCTGCTCTGGTATAGGATCACAGCTGATGACAGAGAAAGACATAAATCCAGTGTCAGAGAGACCTCAGGCTCCTGAAGATGTCACTAAAACCCTTCTAGACCCTATGGCAAATCCATGCTATTATTTGGGTTCACTTTTCGTTTTATTCCCAAATAATATGTGCCCAAGGTGCGAGTAAGTGTACTATCAGCTGATAGTTTTTGTCATTGTGATATTCTGATCATTCTGGGGAACTGAGTGAAGTTAGTAGATCTGTTATCCAAAGTCACCAGCATTTTGTGCTCAGTATAAACAGCAGTGTTCGTTCCCAGTGATTTTCAGATTGTTTGTATCTGGGCTTAAAAATCTTTCTACCAACCCCTTTTGTATACCACTGTATGATCAAGTACATACTGTGGTCAAAGATTTTATTATCTCCTGAAGTATTAAGCATCAGGTACTACTGCATACAGGAAGGATGTAGAACTTACATTTTGATCTGAGATGCCAGTGCCTGAACTTCTAGCTGCAAAGCTACAGCATCAGCATTCAGCCTTAAATTTTGTGTTTGCTAGAAAGTGCTTAAGATTCTCATTGTAAAACTCCATTTTGTCATGCACCAGCACAGCATATCAGTCTTACTTTGAATCTGACTATCCTTTAAAAGTAATGTCAAAGGAAGGAAATGCAGTTAGAGATAGAGGAAATAGAAGCACAGGGAAAACCCAGCAAAGCTCAGTATATTCCAAAGGGACTTTATAGTGATGAACAGTTGCTTGTTATTAAAAAGTCAACAACTTCTGTTTCGAAAGTATTTTTGCTTAGGTAATGGTGATGCCTAGAATGATGACTATCCCCTTTGTCTGAGTCTGCTTTCTAAATCCTCCCTTTCAGGTAATGTCTAGTTTTCACAGATTCTTTTTACAGACCATATCTAAGATGTGGCTTTTGCTGTCTATCTGCACAGCTGAAATATCTCACGTTTCAGCTACTGCATCACCCGTTTTTCTTTGACTTTGACAAATGCAATCTTGCTCAGCTGCTGCAAAGATAATTTTCCTGGTCTGTCATTTTGACCATTTCACCTCTCTCTACACCTCCCTCCACTACCTAGAGCTTTTCTGCCACTTCAAACGCAACCTACTTGGCTTCACCTTCAAAGTCCTTTCACAACCCATCCCCACCCCACAAATGATCTTTACTTCAGTAAAGAGTAACTGACACGTGATACCAATTGGCTCACAGAAACAGTCTCTTAACAGATTTTTAATCAAATGACCTTCTGATTTCTCCTACTGTCTTTAAGATTGGGATGCACTTCCTGAAAACATGCCCCATAGTTCCTCATTACTCTTTTTTGAATCCTGTCATTAAAGTTTGCCTTGCCATAATGTCCAGAGAGAGCTAAGGACAGAGCAATGTCAGAAGGGCAGTCTTTTATTCCCCAGTATCACATTGTTATCTCTTCATTTCCATCTATCTCTTTGAGTGCAAATTGTTTGCAAAAGGGATTGTGTGAGGTTTATATGTTTCTCCTATATTGGCATCCTAGTCAATTATTCAGATTCTTATATTTGAAAGCATAAAAAATGAGATCTTCTGCAAGCTTCTTAAATGCTTTTCCAGTGTTTTTGAATTCAGAGTGATTTGAAAAATACATTTTCTGGACCTTCTGATATTTGGATGTTGCTGTTGCTAGCTTTGGTCTTCACCTTCTAGACTAAATATTCATCAGCTTCATTTGGGCCGTCCTAAGACTTCAGTCTCATCTCTTTATGAAGATGACTGCCAGAGCTGAGCCTATCATCAACATTTACACAGAATGGCTAGGTGCTTCTTAAATGTAGAATCTTAAGGATAATGACGGTACTTGAAATGGAGGTTTCCTCAGAAGTGACACCATATGCTTACACTGGCCTGTTCCTTCCATCTTGCATAATTGCTCAGATAAAAATGAAGTCGTTTAAACATTTTATGGAAAGGACATAATGCCTATAAAATTTATTTCTCTCTTCACATGGGGAGAAAACACTGCAAGGTGTTGAGGACAAACTTGCCCAGATCATAAGGAACATAGCACATTGGATGCAGGCCATTAAATCAGTGCTTTCTGAGCTGTCTAATCTGATGCATCAGGCAGCTTTGATTGTTGCGAGTATTAACACATGCTTCCCTCTCTTTCCCCCTTAGCCTTACTTGTGTTTTTTAATCATAACCATAAAGTAATTTCTAAGCACAAGTACTGTCACATTGATGGGCCCTTTTCTATGAGTATGAGTAGAGCATACAGTAATGTACTGCAGAAAAAGAACAAAGTGCTATGGTTGACTTGACTGCCAACCAGGATGTTCAGATCCATAAAGTTGTAACTATTTTAAGGACCACTGCTGAGGAAAATTAAGTATTTCTTTAGCTATTATGAAATAGAAGACTGAACTGAAAAAAAAAACCACCCTACCAAGAACTAACAAACACCAAATCAAAACCAAAAAATCCCACGCAAACCACCAAAACATCTAGTTTTCAAGTAATGATCTGAAGCTACTAGATGGATACACATGAATTTAACATGAATTCAACATGAATTTAATCTTAGATCTGACTCTAACTCACATAATATTTTTATGTGAAATATTGATAGTGGTGTTTGAAAACCGGTGTGTACCGGTAAGTATTCATATTCATAAACTTCTATCAGTGGTTTGATATTTTTTTTCCCCTAGAGCTACTGAGATGAGTAAGAAGGAGAATGTTGACCTTTCAGCAAACATAAGTGAAAATTTTGCGTTGATATGAAGTTCGTTATAAGGAATGGAAGTTTTTCAAACTGCATTATCATTTTTTTTTAATTCCTCATGCAGCACATCTTGGTGTTCTGGGCTTCTGATCTTGCGGATAAATGACCTCTTATTGTGTGCCTCAGAGTGTGTCTTTCAGTGCGAAAAGGAGCAAGGTGCAAGAAGGATGTTGCGTGTATGTATTTATATTGATATAAAGTGAGGGCATAGCCTAGGAAGAGAGCAGACTCAGGAATTAGGAAGCCTGTCCGACATCTTTAACATATGCGTAAATTCAGTTCATTAATGATGCCTGGCCCATTAATCTCAAGTATATTGTTGCAGAAGGTGAAGCAAGCATTACTCATCACAAACTTTTTAAAAATCAGTGTCATATTGCAGTTTTATGACTCTGGGAACAAGAAAACTTGTTACTCAAAAAAAGCTTGCTTTATACTTAAAAGCTCTAGTCCTTTCTCTTTACTACATAAAAAAAAAAGAAAATATTTATTTTTAAACAAGTCAGTTCTGGTAGTATTGTAGAGTCAAGATGGATGTGAGGAAGTGAGTTCAATTATATTTCTGTTTGTTGTGTTGGTTTTGTGTCTGGTAGGGTTTTGGTAGTGGGGGAGGGGTCTACTAGCACAGGTCCCTGGTAAGAATCTTCAAGAAGCTCCTCCAGCTCCAAGTCAGACCCGCCTCTGGTCAAGACTGAGCCAATCAGTTCCCTTGCAATAACATATTTAAGAATGGAAAAACCTGCTGGGCAATTTCTTTGGTTTTGGGCGTTCTTTTTTTTTTTTTTTATTGGAAGAGGAATGGGACAGGAGAGCGATAACCATCCAGATACCTGGGCCAGTGAGGACGGAGGTGGGGAGGCACACCGGAGCAGCCATTCCCCTTTTGGCCCATGGTGAGATGGAAGGCTGAGCCCTTGCAGCCTTAGATATCAATGGCGGGGCTGAAACCCGCCTGTGGCCTGTCGCTGGAGCAGGCAACTGCGTCTGAAGAAGGCCGTGACTCTGAGGGAAGCCTGTACTGGAGCAGTCTGTTGCTGGGTGGATTGCAGCCCATGGAAAATACCCGTTCTAGGTGAAGAAGTTTGAGGAGGATCGTCTCCCAAGGAAGGGATGCCATATTGCTGCAGGGCAAGTCTGTGAGTTTTCCCCCTGAGGAGTAAGGACCATCAGAAAAAATATTGTATGGACTGGGACTGATGGCAACCACCATTGTCTGCCCCCCTGCACTGCTGGGGTGGAGGAGGTAGAGAACTGGGAGCACAGCTGAGCCCAGAAAGAGGGGAGGGGTAGGGGGAAGGTGTTTTTTTAAGATCCAATTGTATTTATCACTGCTGATTGGGAAATTCGAGGTGCTTTTATTGTTTAAATTGAGTTGCTTTTGTTTCCCCAAGTCGAGTCTGTTTCTTGCATGTGACAATAATTGCTGACTGAGCCCTTTCTGTCCTTTGTCTTGACTCGTCAGCCTTTCGTTGTGTTTTCTCCTCCCCAACCCACCAGGCGAGGGGTGGTAGGAGAAGGTGAGCGGCTGCGTGGTACTTTGTTGCTGGCTGGTTGGGCTCAAACCACATTTGTGCATCTGTTGTATTCCTGTTGGTGAAATGCACTCGAGAGTACAGACCAACAGTCACATCTTGAGTAAATTATGCCTGGAAGCCATCTTAAATATAAGTTTATTGAGTGACTGAAAGATAGGAAAGATGAGACTTCAGGATGAATCTGTCAATATTGTCTAGAGAACGTTTACAAGGGAAAAAAAAAACAAGTGGGAATGAGGTGTTCAGTTGCTGAAACCACGCTTTAAAGCTGCATAGATTTTCATTCAACTCCTCTTTCAGAAGGACAGTGAAATTATATTTTAACACACAAAATTATAAGTAAATATAGGAGGTAAGATGTAGTATTCCCATTTAAGATTAGTTTAGGACTGAAGCAAAATTGAATTGCAGGGAAAATCAAAGACACATGAAAAGTGCTAAGAAATATATGAATTCACTATATATGGTACAACTATACTTTTCTGTATAAAAAAACCTAATGAAATGTAAACAAAAAGGTAAGTAGGAAGAGGATGCTTTTTCATCATCTCAGTGATATAATGTTCTCTAACACATGTAGATCATGCTTCAGCTACTCCTATAATCCACTCCTTGTTTGAAGTTAGCACAGACACTAGCAAAATAAGGAGTGTATCAGTAAGTGAGTGAAATTCACATTATCCAGCTAAAGCCTAAGTAAAAGCCTGCATGAAAAAGGTCATCTTTCTGCTGGAAATGCAGCTGAAGTTTTGATGAGGTGAAATCCAGCCTTCAATTTAGATCCAGTGTCTGGGTTGCAGCTCCACTTGCTGCTTCTCTGTAGTCTCAACGATATACCACACACCATAGTTTGTGCCCATGCTTAGCATAATTAGCAATGACCAGAGATGACCAGACTGATTTTTGTACATATATGACTTGAAGAATGTTACTGTAGTTTGTTAATTTGTTCTTCACTGATCAGTTACAAACAGATTCTGGTTTTTGCTAGGGCATTTGTCCTTTAGTGCATGTGTGAAATGCTTAAAGAAGTTAGCAAACTTATCACTTGAACTGCCCCTTGTTTGTTCTCAGTGACTGGCTTCCTATACTAAAGAGTTCTGCCTTTGATCCTTGATCTGGAGACTGAAGGTTCAGCACAGAGACATTGACTCAGACCAAAATGCAAGCAGCTCCATGCACAAATATGCTGCAAACATGGTAGAATTTCTGTTCAAGACAGACAAATAGCTGTTAGCTGGCTTTTCTGTGTGTTCCTAGCTGTAGTAATTATCTACACATACTTCCACAGAAATACGTTTCACGATTAGAATATAAATAGTTTTCCTGATTTTTTTATTCAGGAGAGAAAAATATCTATATATATACGGTATAAGAATTAGTATGTTAGAGATGGGAATGTGGCTGGAGCCCTAGAAAGTAAGGTAGGGTTTTTTGACATTCAGAGACAGCACAAAGTGATCTTTTGACCACCTAATTAAGCATACTTGGGGGTTTTTATTTTATTTTGCTTCCTGTGCAATTTGTGAATTTGACTTTACAGCTGGCCGAGGTGGATGGCATGACACAGCTTGACAATCTGTGACAGAACTGTAAGCATATTTCTGAGTCATTCATGGCACAAAAATGCGGACTGCTGTGGAGATAGCAGCAGTATTTGTAAAAATATTGGCATGTCAATATGTACAGGTCATAGATAATAACAACTACAGAATAAATAAAAACTCATCTTTAGGTTTCCACTAGGATCAAAAGTATTATCTTTGTTAAGATAAAAGACACAGATACAGGTCACGAGAAATATCACACCTATTCTCTGGTACTCTTATTCCTTCGACATACCAAAGCATATTGTGATCAGATGCTAAATGTACCGACAAGTGTTGACATTCTCCTACTCAAGGTGATTATTATTCTTTTTCTGTAAACTGCTATACAGAAAGGAAAAAACCTCCCACCTTTCTGCAGCTACGCTTGAATTGAAAACCACCAATATCTGCAGCACAAACACCAAAATTAATAAATGGACTTATTTAATTTTAGAGTGCTTTTATGTAAGTAAAAGACACTGCACACACAAATGTATTATCTAGAGATGGTGTAGTTTTCTTGGAAAAATGTAAAACCCAGAGTATGTAACTGTTGCTGAGGGACAGAGTTACAACAAAGGGTGTTTGAAGTCTTTTTATGGAAAATTTGGAGGACATTTCTTTCAACTCTTTGTGATTTCCATCCATGACTGGAAAAAAAAAAAAATTAAAAAGATCTAAAATGCAAACCATGTTATTTGGAGAAATGCCACTGCAGTATTTCACATGAGCTATAATAGAGGCATCTCAATTTCCTTCCCCTTCTCTACAGCAGACTTCATGATTAGCAGAAATATGACACGGTTCAAAGTAGCTTTTGTACCTTTGTGATTTTTTTATATCAACACAGAGCAGTAGGAGTCTAAAAGAGCCCTACTTGGACGCACACTTAGAATGGGTATATCCAAAATATGTCAGAAGTCACTCTGGTGGCATTTCTGAATTATGAAAGCCTTTTGCTACTCAAAAAGTGGATTTTTTATTTCCATGGGAGCAAAGTAAAATGTATCCAAGTATCTCTTGTTCCATTCATTTGTGTAGTCATGCCCACAGAATTTTTAACATTACCCTATTTAAAAAAGGTTTTCTCCATGAAAAAGGAAAATGAGGTTTAAAGGGAAAAGCATGGACAAAACTACGAACTTCAGTCCAGTCCATACTCAAACATCTTTTAGAGACTCTATCAAAGATCAGCAGTACAACCAATTTCATTGTAGAAATGAAGACTGTTGAGCATTAACACTATGTACATCCCAAAGGATTTAGTTTGTATTTAACATTTCTATTGCTATTTTTTGGCTGGGAGGAAAAGAATTGGAAGGATGGGTTTTGTCTTGAGCTTGTTGCAGCAATTCTCTTTCTTTTACTAACTAGAGTTCCAAATTAATTGTAAAAGACTAGCGTAACAACACCCATTTTCTAAAAATTCATTAGCTGGTGTTAATTATGCCTTCTGTTAGTTATGACCTGAGTCATGCAATAGCTGTTCCACTATTTCACCTACAAACAGGCACACCCATATTTACTTGCGTTAACTTTACAAGGTCATGACATTAACTTTGCTCAGTTGATGAACGTGCTGAAAGATGATGTCTCTTCAATCCATTTTTTAAAAGATTATATAAGTCAGGTTTTGTGGTTGTGGAGAAGAAAGTTATATGACCAACGAACACTACAATTATTACTCTTTGAATATTCTTTTGGTGAATTTTCTTTGTTGATACATATCTTACTTTATAAATGGGAAAGTTTCAGAATGTATTCTGATGAATTCTTGAGTATCAAAACTAATCTGGTGATGAAAAATGCTGTCCTATATCCGTTTTGCACCCATTGACTTGAAGAAGTATTGACTTAATTTAAAGTGCATAAGGAAAACATGAATGAGTCCTCAGAAATAATTTGATAAGCTGAAAGTAAGTTGCTAGTGAAACACTGGAGAAAAGAACTAAGTGTAGAGAAACCCTATATTTGAGGCTGCTTAGAATGGATACAAATTATCCTTACACTCTGTTTTCCAGGCTTGATTATCTAGAGGCAAATATCACTGCTTTAGCATTCTTCTCAAATTCATCTCCAGGGCTAACCATCCATGTTTAATCATTGCTGATAATGAGATTTGTAAACTTTCAAAAATCCCTTAACTAGAACTCTATGAATAGGTTTGTGCATAAAGCAGACTGGGAGGAATTTGCCTCCTTTTTTTTTTCTTTTTTTTTAATCTAAAGAGTTAGAAAGAGTTGATTGACTTTTTTTAAAAACATCTTGTACTTCTGGAAATTTCACTATGCAAAGAGCAAGCTTGATATGCCACAGTGAAAGCAATAGAAAAGAAACTCAAAGCAGCTATTCTGTTTCCTTCAGTAGGTGAATATACTTCATGTAACACTGGTTTCTGCTGTGCAGGGTAGTCAGGGCACACACTGAGGGTTTCTCAGAATGGGGGTCCATGTAATCATAAAGTAAATTAAATCCCCAAACCTGCAAAATGGCATTTCCAGATACTCCCTGCTCATCTTACCAAGACGATCCCAACTTACTACATTTCTAAGCCTTAAAAGAGGACTCCAAAGCAAGCAAACTGGAACAATAGAGGGTGTGATCCAAAACAGAATTCAAAAAGTAACTGGCAGGAAAAATTACAGTACCAAAATAAAAAAGTTATGAGAGTGGCTGGAGCTGCATAGGAAAAGATTGAAATGGATGCGGAAAATAAACCAAAGCAGTGCATACACCAAATGGAGGAAATGTCAAGAAATGAGCAGCTGGAAGGAGATATGAATTAATGGAGCCATCAGTTAATAGCATTGCTTTCCTGGTGCTCTAAGAATAATACAATCAAAATGAATATCCTGCACCATGTTTGAGGTTGTATGCACATGACTCCCAGAAGAAAGCAACAAGGAGGACCTTCCCCCAAGTCCTCCCCAAAACCCAGCCACAAATTTGAAAAGATTACCTGGGGCAACAAAGGGAACATTTGAACTCTAACAGAAAAAACCAGTGCTTGGAGACTCTCCTCTTCAGGTTTGTTTTTTTTTTTTTTTATGTAGTCAGCTAAACCTGGTTATTTTGAGTAATTTCAGAATTTTTTTCAGTAGCACTCATCATCATCATCATGGCTTGGCTTCGCGGACGAAGATTTGGGAAGGGCTTTGCCCACGCTTATTGCAAGCGCGTTGATGGCTGAAAAGGCCAATGCGGGATAGGCAAGACCGGTTGCAAAGAGCACACCAGAGGGTCTCCTTGGGTGGTATTGCCGTTTTGTCCCTTGCCTGTCGCTACAGGGCTTTGCAAATGTGAGTACACCCTTCAAGCCTGCGCGGTGGATTTTTTAGGTGAGGCGCAGCGTGCGCGAGACTGGCCCCACCCTTTACACCTGAGGTTCATCTGCCAGGGCCTAGCGAGCTTGGACAGTGACAGCGAAGTCCTCAGGTCGTAGGTTTGGTTAGAGTACCCTTCTCTTAGATGGATGGCCTTACAGGGCTAAACGAGCTCCATCTGCCCGCGTTTGGAGTTAGAGTTGTCCTTCTCCTAGGATGGTTGCCCGAAGGCTAGTGAGCCCATCCTGCCCGTGGACACACTTTGTCTGACCCTTCAGTTGAGACCTGTCTGGCTTGGGAGACCCTACCGGAGGCATATGCCACCACCAGCATAGCTCTCAACTTCACAAGGGCACGCAAGCTCTTTCCCCACGGCAAGGGGGTGCCCATGAAAGAGTCAGTAGCACTAGATCTAGATCAAATAACAACAGTTACCAGAAATAGCCCTATGCTTCTGCAGATCTTTTGTAGCAAGTTATTCTATGGTCATGTACATGGAATAAAACCATGTGTGGAAGAATACAGCCAAATCAGTCAAACATGCTCCATTTTGATCATTGTTTCACTTCTTTCCTTTGAGTTTTCAAGCTATAGAAAAAAAAACCTTCTGAGTTTGAATTCAGCTGGACCTCGTCATTTTGTAGTGTAAGGGTACGTGGAAGGAGAGTGTCTGCTCTTTTAAGGGTAGCTAGACAAAAGAGCCATAAACAAGAACAGATGGTAAGGGAGGTTGTGATAAGAACAAATCTGGTCATTCACACTAATTGCTACGAATACTTGGAGTGTGAAGAGGTTTTATTTTTTGGGGGAGCATAGGGAAGGGAAAGGGAGGAAGACGAACACAAGGAGACATAGAACCTAACCAACTAGTTGTTAAACCTGGTCGGTCAAGGTAAGGGTTGATCAAGAAACTTCAGGCAAACTGGAACTTTTCAACTGATAAGGATGCAAACCTAAGGGTCCTGGGTGTTGGAGGGGATTGGTGGGACTATGCCAAGTGCTGAGGAAATGTGCAGAGGAGGGGGGAGCAGGGAGGAACAGAGAGGGGTAGACAGAAAGGGGTATAAAAGTCATGTGTAAAACAGGGCCAGTCAGTACACTTGTCTGGCCAAGCCCTGTGCCTGATCAACTCACTCTGTCCTGTCTTCTTATGCCTTCTCATTGAATGTTTTAGCAACTCTCTATATAATCTTACTCTCTTTTCAATGTGTATATGTGCTGCAAGGACTAATTGCCAGCTACGGGTGACACCCACAGGTGTGCGAGTGAAATTTTGTGCTTGCTACTGGAGTCAGACTTGGGGGGTGTTGAGCATCTGTATCTTTTCAAAACTGCTTGTGTGTGGCAAGGGGAGAGGATGTGCCCATGTGTATGTGCGTCTTGGTTGTGTGCTCAGACCTGTTACTGGCTGAACCGGCAAACAGGAAAGCGGCAGCCTGGGCAGGAGGGAATCCTGGACTGGGGCAGCTGGAGAAGGCAGAAACTTTTAGCATCCCTTAATACTAAGGTGCACATGTATATATATATATGTATAAAATATTGTAGGCGCACACCTAATCTTGTGATATATAAGTGGTTGATTGGTTGAAAGTATGGAGGCACACAGTTAATTCTGTGCTCACTTTCTAAAGAATAGAAGTATCATTGTTAATCTGAATGCATTGCTCAGCTGGGGACCCAGAAAGCACAGTCTAGCTCAAGCACTACATACCTAAAGGAGATACTAACATCAAGTCAATGAAATTTTGAATCAAGTTTTAAACAATTAATTTTTTTTACCTTTATTAATCATTTGTTGTGAAGGAAGAGTGACACAATGCATACTTGCAAAAGGATGATCATAGAAAGAAGCAAATTTATACACTCTTCTGATAAATCAAAATGGCCAATGTAGTAAGCACATACACCTGTTTCCCTCATTATTCAGAAAGTCTATTCTGACAAAGAAATTAGCTTTGTTTTGTCACCTCATTTATCACAGAGAATTAAAAAAAAAAAAAAAAAGAGAAATACCGTACCTTGCCCTAAGCCTTTTTCAACTAACTTCAAATTATCGTTAGAATTCTACTTCAGTGTCGCTCAGTTTAGTGATCTGTTTCTCCTTTGCAGTTTCTAAACTTAATTACTAGAGCTATATCTAAGAGACAGGATTCTGTTGGAACAGAAGCCTTCCCTGGTACGTTTGTTGGGTAGAATCACACTGCTGGTGCAGTAAAACGCTGGTTGCTAGCAGCTAGTGACGTGTGTGTTTTCTCAAGTCAAATTGTTTTCTTTTCTTGAGCTAATGTTTTAGAATATAAAGGACATTATTGCAGAATATCAAGTCTCTGTTCTTAAGTTCTTCAAGCAAAGTCCTTTATTAAAATAGTTGTGAAACTCTATTACTGGTATCTCATGCTTTAGCCTGAGTTGTTAGATCTGATGCCAGTTGTATAATATGACAAGACAGGCAAGGCTACCTTTTCTTTTACTTTGTAAAAGATCTTGGTTTATCCCTAACTTCCCATGACAATTGTCATTGCGAGACACAGCTGCGTTCTCCCACTTATGTCCTTATCAATGACAAAAAGAATATTTCTGACTCCACAGAGATCTTAGATTCTCCTGCCAAGGCACTCCATTATCCCTCTCCTCGCGGGGGACCTGAACGAGGCAGTCAGCCCTCCTGTCATGGGAGATACTGTTCACGCCCAGCTGTGGGCCCGGCACTTGAAGCTGTGTGTCACGGCCACGTTTCAAAGCAAATTGGTTTCTGTTTTCCAGCAGGGATACACAGTCAGGATGCATTCTAGGGGATGTGGAGGAGGTGAGGTCTATATGTAATCCTTTGGGATTGGTATTCATTCACTCAGGGAAGACAAAGAGGCCCTCTGTGGTCAGCGGTGTTGCCTCCGGCCCCACTACCTTCCCTGGCCACCGAGTCCTCGACCGATGCCATGTCCTGGTTCCTGCTCATGAGCAATCCCCTGCTGCAGGGTGGCGCCCTGTGCTGCAGCACAGCCGGGCTCCTGGCCGAGCAGTGCGGGCTCTGCTGTGTGCCCACAGGTTGCAAAGCTGTCAGCAGGCAGAGAGAAAATAATTCTTTTTTATTATTATTTTTTTCGCTGATCTGGGCTGTTCTGGTTTCTCATTTGTCCCTCTTGATACAGGCTCAGCATCTGTGCTGCCACCTCTGTCAGCAGCCGGTCAGGAGAGGAGGCGTTGCAGCACAGGCTGGGCAGAGGGCATATAAATGCCGGAAGCTCTGTCTTCTCATGCTTTGGGATGCTCCTCAGAGCCCCGGTCTATTTCTCTGTGCTCTTCTTGCAAGGTGTTTTACCTCCTCCCACTCTGTAATCCATCATTCCGCATGCGTAGCCTGTGGCTGATTCATTTGAAATGTCACTGGATAGCACTGTGGCTTGTATAACAATGTGGGTGATAAATGGGAAGTTTATCCCAGAACCTTTTATTCTTGATTTATAGGCACTTTACATCTGGAAGGTAGGTGACAACTCCCACCCCTCCATGGTGATTCCTCCTCCACTTTCCACACAAGATCTTCTAGCTCTGGGAGCGGCGGGTGGTGGAGAACAGGTGGGAAGGAAGGGTCTGCATGGTAGCATGGCTGCTGCCACCATAGGAGCAGGTATAACTGGCCCTCTTCCCTTCAGCCAGTCTGCTCATGGACCTAGGGAGGGACAAGGCCCTCGTGATGGAGAGGATGGCTGGCCAGTTCTGGTAGAGTGATGAGGTACAGGAACGCTTGGATGCAGAGCCTCAGGTCTATCAATTGTAAGAGGTAAGGCATGGCCTCTTTAAGGGACAGGCTATACCTATGAAAATACAGGTGCTGGATCTGCTTTAGTGTAATACATGCTTTGAAATACGGTTCCAAAGTGATTTCTGGTTGCAATCTAACTGCTTCTACCTCTTGAATTAATCCAATTCATTTGATCTTTCGCTGTTGCCTTTTCGATCTGTTCTCGTTATCTCCACTGATTGTTCTCATCTCTCTGTGCTTCTATAAACCTTTCCCCAATCCCAAACTGGGTCTTAAGTATACTTTTTTCCTAACTCATCATGTTCCTTTTTCTCTTAATCTCATCCTTCCATTACTTCTTTCATTTTCTTCCATTTCTCTCTCACCTTTTTAGCTTTCCCTTTTTTTTCTGCCACTACTGACTTTACTCTCTCTCATTTCTCTCCCTTACTTGCTTTTTGGATGCATAGAAACCTTCCTCTGCTTTTCTGGCTGTGGGTGATACTTATTTGTCTTGATGTGTTCCTGTTCTTTCCCAAACTTTTCTCATCTGCCAGTTGCTACCCTTTGTTTCAGAATTAAGTAACCCCTGCAACTTCTTCCTGCTCTCTTGCACTTCAGGAACGTCTGCTCACTCTTGAAATGTCATAAACTTACGACATTTAGCATAGTGTCTTCCTCTCTTCTTTTTGCAGCCTCTCCTTTGCGCAGATCCTGCTCTTCCCCTGCTCTTCTTCTCCTGGACTTTATTTTCAAATTGTAGCTGCTGAAAACTTGTATGTTTTTTCCCCCCCCCATGTATAATTAACCAGGAGAACGTCATATTTTCTGCTAGCCATGCAATTGCATTCAGAATCAGTAGATAGAGCAGAATTGCTTAGAATTAGGACCTCTACAGGTTCCTAACAGAAATGTCATGGTCTCTGTGCTGGCTTTCTAATTCAAATTTAATTGTTACTTTATAGAGCCCTGAATAGAATGAGTCCAGGCTTCCTTTCCTTTACAATTGTTTATCGTCACAGCAACTAAGCTTACCTAAAGCAGGATTGCAGCAACTTCGATACTGATATACAGGGTGATATTTGGGGGTCAAAAGTAATGCTTTTCTTCACCTGCCAGAGGTAGACAGCCTACACAGGGTGGAAGGCCCATCTGTTTATCCAGAGCTTTACCTTACTAAGTATTTAGATAGAGTATTCTGAGTCTTTTTTTAAAAAGCTTTTGCAGCTAACACTGACTTTCTAAAATATTGTGCCATTATACCAGTATAAAATTATGTAAACTATGTCCCCCTGCATCCACATGACAGCATAAAGTGGGTATTTTTGTAAAAAGGTGAGGATTGGAAGGAAATTACTGGCATGACAATTGGTTTGGTTATTTTATTTTATTCCTTATGGATGACATCAAATAAATTAAAATTCAATTATAAATTATGTGCATAAACACTTTAATGTTAGTAAAATGCTTTATTAAAATATATGCATTAAAACAAGTTTCTCACTATTTTTATGTTTTATAATGTTATGTAATACAGATTTTTGTACATGACTTTTGTATTCTTGTAGATATATATTTGTGTACATGCATATAAATAGCTTAGATTTCATTACATGGGCGTTATGCATGTATATTTACATACGTAGTCCTATACTTTTGTGTAGAATTTCTCTCACGGAGAGGGCAGAAAATAAGTCCTGTGTTCCTTATTTCTCTTTGATATTATTAGAATTTTGTCTTTCATTCATTCCCTCCATTCTCTCCTAGCACTATCAAATAATGACATCCATTGATCCTATGGGTGATTCAAAGTTCCGTTTCTGTGTTTGGGCGCTGGAAAACTGGAAAATAATATTTCCTAGAATAACAGCTTTTGTTTCGCAGTTACCTCTTCAATATTTTAAATTTATAAGGATGAAATATTGATATTTTCCACAATTTTTTTTTTTTCAGGAGACATTCATAACTACATGGTCAAATCTAGTTCTTGCTCTATAGTTTTAGAATCTCTGTAAGAGAAATAACTTCTGTAAACCTGAGTAAGTTGGTTTAAGATTCACCATCCTGAGATTAATCCAGCAAGTCATCGATTGTCTCTGCCAAAGCTCATTAGGTGGACAGCACCTTAACCCTTATTACTGGGGTATTAGTAAATTCTTATAACAACTCAAAAGTTTTGGTTGTTTTTGGTTTTTTAAATGTCAATTAACTGCAAGTTTCACAGAAGTCTTGAAGAAAAAAAAGGTGCTTAGCAGACTAAATGCTATTCAGTTTGTCAAAGAACAGTTTAAAAGTATGGTTTTATTACCTCATGTATTGGAGTGAGTTTCCTGCTGACAGATTTTTCTTCATTCTATGCAAAAAACATACTGAGATCCAACAGTTGAATGAGGGAGATAACCAAATGAAGACTAGAAATAAGGGATGGGTTTTTTTAAAAAAACTGTGTTAATTATGCATCAGAAGAATCCAGCTACATGTGGGGTAACTTTTCTGTCAACTGTTTAAATCAAAAATAGTGCGTCACCTCTGAAGTTTCCTCTTTTTCTTTCTCTTAACTGAAGAGACAGCAAGGCTCCTAAAAGTCTCTAAGTGTCCTAAGTGTAGGTAAAATAAATCACAAATTAGGAATATCAACTTAAGGGATAAGATATCCTTGAAGTGCTTTACTCAAGACCAAATTTAGTGCCTTAAAAGCATCACCCAACAGATGTAAAAAGGAAAGTAATCTATGGTTTGGATTTTAGAGTTATTTGTCATGTTGAAGAACACCTATACAAATTTTCATACATAATTCCGTGGGTCTATTCTAGGGGCTAGTACTTCACCAAAATGACCAAGAACTTTGTGGTCTACCCTAAAGTTATTTAAAACATCTTAAAACTCCACTTCTTACCTTTTCAGTGTAATCTATAAGTAATTTTTCTTGCTGCCTCATGGTGCTCTTTTTAACCAAGATCATAATTCAAATCCTCATTGGCTAAATAGATAGCAATCAGAAGAAAGGTTTAGCAATTCTGTCTAAATTCCAAACCATTGTGCAGAGGATTTGCAGAGGCTCTAAAGAGAGACTCTTATCTTTCTCCACTATTGTTAAACTTCAAATTTGCATGATAAAAAGTATTAGTAAAGAAAAAAATTAAAACCCCTTTGGTCTCAATGTAAAAGCAACACTGATGGAAAAACAGCTCAAAAAAAAAAAAAAAAGCAAATTCACACAAACAAAAGAAGGAAAAAAGAGTACTGAACAAAGAGATTACATATACATAAATTCATAAATCTAAGAAGCTGATGGAATATACCAACAAACAGAAACTTGTTTACAATGGCACCATATCCCATAATATAAATAAATCATTAACTGTTTTCATTTGGTGTTCAATGAGGAAACATTTCACTTGTGGAACTCTTTCTAATCAGACAACCTCTAACAAAACCGTTCCTCTTCTTTCATCTATTTGGAATACAAAGATTGATCTGTTCTGCATTCTGAAACTGACACTGGACAAAAATGGTTTTCAACACTGGATGGCACTGGGACAAGTTGAAAATTATTTGGGAGCTAACCTGGATTAATGAAAGGAAAATGATTTAGAAGTCATCACGATAATCCGTAAGTGACTTAAAAGAAGTGGAAACAAGTTATAAACCAGAAGCAATAAAGAAAACAGGACAAACAATGGAGAAAGAACTAATCTGTGTCATAAGTAAGTGTGCTGTATCTCTTGCTCTGCTCTTTGTTCTTTTCTTCCCTTTCAAATTTCAGCATATCAAATAGTTTTATATCAGTTAAAATTTTTAAGTGCTATAATAAGAGATTGGGTAAATATATTTCTTGTTTCCCCGCACCACCCTGACCTCAATCTGTTCCATGTATGGTATCAGAAGTTCATGCAAGGATCAGAAAAAGTTTCTCAAAATTTTTATTGTCTGTTGTTTTTATTTACTCAGTGGTAATATGTAAAACACAGGGACAAGTAGATACTTATTTCTGGATGGAATTTCGTGCAAGAAGAGGGCTCATGGCCCTTGCCCCTGAGGTTTTACGACACACACATCACAATACAGCTAGAAGCAAATGTTGAGGAGGGAAAGATGTAGAAACACCGATAGCATAGAAAGCTAAGAATTCTCAGAGTTATCTCTCTTCAGACATCCAAATGTACCATGTCTTTGAAGTGGATTGAAATTCCTATTTGGACAACTTATCTGGGCCAAATACAAAGGAAGCGTAGAAGGAGAATCAGTCAAAGGAGGTGTTCGTATCTGGGATGCATATCTGTATCTGACACTGAACTGGGATGCAGCAGAAGTGTATAACCAGATTTAGGAATCTGGAAGCTCTATTGTGATGTATACCTAGCCATATATAATATAATATACAACTCTACCTGAAGGCAGCGCAGCAGAAGTGAATCCTGTGGATGTTTTGAGGAAATAAACAGGTGGTTTTGCAGAGTATCAAGTCCATAGCAGGTTGTGTGAAAGAAAACGAGAAGGCATAATTGAGCAGAGTAAAAAACAAAAGCTGCGGCTGCTGGTGTTGACAGAATGCATGTGGAGCAGAAGTGGTGGGAAAGACATGCTGAAAGACAAGAGCTAATTAAGAGGAACTACAGAGGTAATATTTTTGTCTTATCCCTGTTGTCTTTGTTGTTTCAACTGAGAAGAATGAGACCTAAACCACCTACATTTGGATTTAGGCTTCTCTTCACAGGACTTTCCAGCACATTAGACATCATCAGAATATGCTCAATCCATGCCAAAAACTTTTGGCCTTGGTCACTTTCATTCACAAATGTATCTGGAGATTCTGGTGCTCTTTTTTGCATGATACTTTACAGTATACATTAGTCACACTGGAGTTGTGCCATCTTAGGGGACAATGAGTCGAATTTGTGACATTCACCTGTTGTTTAGCATCCTCTATGAGTAGGTAAGAGCAGAGAGCACAAAACCACTCAGGCTAAGAAGGGCTTAGAGTTGGGGCTGACCCTTTTTTTGATGAGCGGTCTAACTACTGGGAAATTGCATAAATGAAATGGGTTGCTGTTGTACTCAAGACAAAACAGAAAACCAAGATCCTCCCACTGGAGTATCATACCTATTTAAATTTTCATGCTAATTTCAGTAAGGCTTTCATTGTGTTGCTCTGTATTGTTAAAAAACAACTGTATCCCGCTGAAGAGATGGCTGCAGTTCAGTAATGCATGGAGGCGTTTCTGGGTATTGTATGCTGTTTAAATGATCCATATAGCGTGCTAAGAAAGTGATTCAAAATCCATTTCCATGACAGGTGTTACACAAAAGAACAACCTCTGTAATGCAATTAGAGTTTCTTCCAGATTAAATGTGCTGTGTGAAACTAAACCCTGATTTTGGTGGTTTTTATTCAGATTATTAGTGCTTGGCGTAGTACTTAATGATGCTTCTGATTGAATAGCAAAGGTATTCATGCATAATTTTAGTGAAAGGTAAATTTGATATTTACCAGATTGCTTCATGAGACAGTGAGGAAGGAAAACCGATTACTTTTTAACAGTATTTACCTCTAAAAATGTTACATTCATAGGTGAAGAACTCCTGTGGCCAAATAATTTAAATGCTACACATCCCGTTTTTAGGACTGGCCCCTACCATTTCAGTGTCATTGCAAATAAAACTGTGACAGGTGGCCATGTAAATCAAATAAACAGTGGTAGTTCTGAGCCCTGGTATCACAGAGTTCACGTTACTTTTCCTCACAAATCTTCCCTTGACACAGATGGTATAATTTTACCCCTCAAAGTTTTACCTCTGGAAACTATTTTTATTTATTTTCTACAAGTGCACCTTCAGTCAACAACAGCAGGGGCGCAAATCCTTTATTTTACATTGTCAAAACTGTGAGCTATTCACATCGCTTTCTGAAGTGCCAGTCAACGGCTTCATGTTCGGAGCAGTGCGGACCACTCACAGACTCAGAAAAAGCAGTCTCTAAACAGATAGCACCAGAGTGGGCGTTAGTATGGAAAGGGAAAAAAAAAAAAATTTTTTTTTTTTTTGCCATTGTTGAAAGTTTTCTAATGAAAGGAGATGAATCAGGAACTTTGTAATAACTTGTGCCTAGCCACCTAGCTGTAGCAGCAGATCTGGAATGAGGCTTACTCAGCACAAGCTTTGGACCTTTCAGACCTTATGTATCATTTCTCATCTACTGAGCTTCTCACATTTGTACAAGATAAAAGTGAGAATAAAAAAAAATCAATTTTTTTTAACAGTTTGAGTCCAAAAAGAATACACATATTCACCCGTTGTTAGACTTTTAGAAAAAAGTTGGCACATAGTCTGACCTTTTGCCCACAGAGTATTTGCTTTCAGAACCATCAGTTTTAGAGACTGATACTCCTTCGTCATTCTTTTTTTTTATAGGAGTTCAGCTCAAAGCAGCAAACAAGAGAAAGTGAAAGAGCAACATTAAATAATAAGCCTGTAAAGGGAATATCTGCCAAATTCTTCCACTGGATGCTGGAAGGCTGCTGAAACCTGAATCTGCCCTTACATTCCACGCAGAGAAGCAGCTCCTCAGGTCTCCTGACAATGCAGAGGCCTCAAGACAACATTTCTGGAACTGTTACAGAAAAGACTTGTAACCATAATAAATGTGTTCAATTTTTATTTTTCTTTAAGGGTTGAAAAAAACCAACTTGGTTTACTAGAAGAGAGTACTGTGAGGTGCTGAAAAACCTCTTCAACTGCCTGTTTGCTGAGAAATGTAACCTTTCTAAATCCTACCTTCAGGTTGACACTGACAGGAAAATCTGTGGAAAATTTACCATTTTATCTAGGGAGCTGCAGCAGTTCAGTGGAATATAATAGTTTTCTATATGAATTCACAGCACACCAGCCATCATAGATACCTTGGTAGAAGTCCAGCAAGCTCGATTATTCAGCATTTGAAGTACAAGAGGACGACAAGAAAGACAAGCACACATGTTGTTCTTTAAGTGACTTATGCAGACATGGTTTGCTTTCTTACTTTGAATGTTGAATCAGTGAGACAACCTCAGGTCCTGCTTTAGGAATTTTAGAAGGTGGGTTAACAGAAGCGTTCACATGTCTCACAGTTACAGGCTATTAGCCTGAGGTTGACCATTTTCCTTGGTTAAGCCAGCAATAAATGGATACCTATTTGCAAATGCAGGGAAAATAGCAACTGCATGAGGTGAAAAGTATAATTTTTTTTTCCTATTCTGTGTTACAGGAATTGGTGTGGCCGCTGTGATACTGTCTAGATAAAGTACTTGGGACGAGGTGAAATGCCGATCCCTTAAAAGTTTTTTTTGCAGTTTAACCCATGTTGTGTCTGAGATCTCCTTGCCTTAGTTATAAGCCGTAAAAGTCTGCTTTTATGAAGCAATATGTAGGGTGTGGTCCTTCCTCTGCTATTGGGAGAGGCAAAACAATTCAGATTTAATATTTTTCACACTAATCTTGGCTATGAAGATGCATAATGATGGATTTTTTTTCCTAAATTAGTTACACAAAGGAAGATTAGAAGGAACTATAGAAATACAACAGAAGCTACTCTTGTATGGAATAGCAGAAGCTTTACTGCACAAATATTAAACTGTTTTTATTTCTTTATGTTTCTAGACTGATATACACTTGGTAAAAAAACCCTAAAAATCTTCTCTAGTTATAATTTTCTGGGGACAGAAGTGCTGGGATGCTCTAACCTGACACTTCGTTTGGCAGTGAGATCAGAATTGATATTTTGATAATGATTTACAAATGGCTGATCAAAACAGTCGTTCTAGACATCTATCGAGTCAGCCCTTCTCTTGTAGTTCATTTGGTATAGGATAACATTTAAAATATATTTTGAGTTTACATGTTTGTACTAACAGAAACAGACCTTTACATGACCTATAAAGGTATAAAAGAGACATCCAGGATGAAAACATTCTAAATCCCCAAATAACTTGAATTTGAGTTGCTCAGAAAATTCCAGGTTAGTTATTTTGTTTTTAAGAAAGAATTCATATTATAGAAAAATAATCAGCTCTTTATAGACAGCGTTCTTACTCATTAAAAGTTCCTGCTGAAATCAGGTTATACCACATACAGGAAAAGTGATAATGGTGTACCCATTACTGTGACTTTAATAAAAATCAGACACGCTGGCATCAACTGAATCAATCACTGTTATTCAGGAAAACACTTAGTACATTTTAAACCTACTGGAGACAATGGTGCTTAAGCACATGGTTATCTTCTTTCCCACTAGAGATCCATGTCATATCCCCATTTATTCTTTGTTTACAATTTTATCATACCCTCAGGAAAAAATAGTAGTTAAAATAAGATTTCCTGTTAATGTGAGTATAGCTCTCACTCAATATACGTTATTGCTTTGTCAGTAATTTTAATGGGTAAGGATGAATCAGGTTCAAGAAATGGAATCACAGAAGATGAGAGTACCAGGTTAGAGAGGAATCATTTGAAATTATCATACTTGAAGGTGCTGTGATTAACGATAAGAAGGAAGATTTGTTTGGATAAAAATTCTGGTGTCATCTGTAAATTGTGATGCCTTAACATTTGGTACTTTTATAATTGGCCTGGAGAGGGAATGTGAATATCAGAAGAAAATCCACATTGCCTGCAGGTTGAAGTTCTTATTTTACTCCTAATTCTTATTTAGCTTGTTAGAGTTAAGAATGATCCTTCAAGAAGTCCTCAAGAACAATTTATTAGAAGAACTAATAAATGTGCATAAATATCTTTACATTAACTAAGGGAGATGTGGAAATAGTTTACTACACCCATTTTACAGTTGTATAACAGAACAACAGAGGCCACTCGCTTATCGCTTGTTCTGAAGTAAGTGGCATTCTTAATTTTCAATGTTTCTGAGCTTTTTGGTTCAGAAAACCACAAAGTGTTTTCTAGCTTAAAAATTAAAACTTTTAGGGACTTGCTTGTGCCATGATTAATTGCAGGGTATATAGGGGTGTGTATGTTGCCTACAGATACGATGTTTGTTCCTAAATATCTCAAAAATGCAAAAATCCATAGTTTCAATAAGGTCATGCAGTGATTCAGTGCCATAGTGTCCCGTCCTGTATTTGAACATTTGATTGCATTGCTCTTTCTAAATTAGAGTCCTTGATTATAATAATTGAGTGTGATAATACAGATACTAAGTGAACCAACACTAGTCACTGTTTTATTTAACCATCTTGTTTGAATGTCAGGTGTGAAAGGTAAGTCATCTAGTTAAGTGGAAGTTTGATAACCTAACGTAACATCTTTGACATCAGAGATGAGATAAAATCTTTTATGTGTCACTGGCTTACAAGATCTTTCCTGGGCAGGTGGTGGTGGTTTTATAAGACAGACATACTTTGCCTGGAGAGTATCAGAGAAATATGGGCATTATTTTCAAACACCAGTAAAGGAGAAAGGTGTCATTTCACTGGCAGCCCCAGAGAATATTTCCCTGTTACTGCATGCTTGACAGATGCCAGGAACAGATTGATGTGTAGAGAAAGGCAAGGTACAAGGAATCCGTACATTAAAACTCATTAACTTTAGATAAGAAAACTCTGTTGGGAGCAACACTAGAGCATTTTTTTGATGTACAGTGAATGTTTAACATTCTAAATATATGTGCTTTTTAATGTGTTGGGACTGCATTTACATATTTGGTGTAAATCTGAATGAAAATGAAAACAGTGACAAGATAATCACAAGAGAAAATGCAGCAGTAAAATGAATCACAAAGTATCTGAAGGAAAATATAGGAGATATTTTTCTTCCTCATAATTCTTGATCTACCACAAGCTATAGGTGTGGTATTTGGAGTGGATCACTTGAATTTCCGGTATCAATTTTCTCAAAAGGAAACATTTACTCTTGTTTACAACTTTTGTTTATGCAAAATCAGATCTTCTTCTCAGTCCAGCCAAACTCTTATGTGTAGCCTTAAACTTTAGCACTAAACAAAAGGATACAGAACCTTATTATCTGACTTACCACAGAAACTAGCTCTCTGGCAAACCAGCCCATACCTGTTGTCTCTCATCCCATTGACTCCTTCTCACAGATACAGAAAATATCTGTATTAAAGCTTATGTTTTTTTTTTTTAATTAGCTGTCAGAATGCTATAAGACAAACAGAGCACTGGAGGATGAACACAGAAGCATTTCTTTTTTAATATGGAATTAAAATTGCAATATTACATGTACATAACTATAATTAATATCAGAATCACTATTCCCAACCATTGAACGGGATATGGATTTGAGAAGGTGTTTTTAGAGGATCTTGCATTTAGCAACACCAGAGATCCACAAGGGAAGGAAGAAGTAAGTGCATGTGTATTACACAGGCATCCTTAATTTGAACACCTGTCTTTTCAACCTTAATATTCTTCTACGCTAGATCTTGTCAGGAATTTAATTTATATAATTCCTCTTTTGATGTAAACAAATTTTATAGTAATTCTGTAGATGAAATAAAATTTTAAAAACTAAACAGTATAGCTGAAAGAAATGTTTGTAAGAAACTCAGTTTTCAAAGCAAATGGGACAGTATTTAGTGAACTGAAAGTGGAAAATACAAATAAAACAATGGCATGTTCTTAGCGTCTTGAATATCTACTTATTCTATATCTTCATGTTAAGTTTGAAAAGGCTTCTTTTAGACACGTAGAACTTAATTGTTCTATTAGTGATGTGTAGGTACTAAATAATTGAAATAGTCATGCATAATTCAAACAATTGCTTCCAGTAGATACCTAGTCTGATAAATATCTGATGGAAATGCAGATTGGATAATTTTTCCTGATATGAGGATTTTTTTATTTTAAATTCATGGACCGTTGTGATAATTTACATAATGGCATAACTGTAACAGCAGGTTACAGGTGATGACTTGGACTCTGATGCTATCTGATGCAAAATGACCTATCTATTACTTCAGCTTGCAGGCTGCAGCTAATGGAATTCAAACCTATAAATATGGTACAATTATAAAGATCAAAATAATCTATCTTGAAATGCAGTAGCCAATTAATACTCATTTTTCATTGTAATAAATGCAAATGCCTGGGTTAGATACTGTGAAGGTCTGTGATAAAAAACTTTACCAAGAACTACTTTCTGTTTCTGAGCAAGTTCATGTATGGCCATCAAAAAAATAGTGTTTGAATAACTTCTCAGAGTACATTGAACAACATGGGCAATACTTGCTACACGTGGTTTATTTTCTTTCTCCCTCTCACACGTCCTTTCCCCAGGAGGAGGAAATGACGAGGCATGATAAAAATGCATTTGGTAAGATATACTGTTCTGTCTTAAATGCATTCACTATATTCATGATAGAAAAGGTAAGATACCTATTTGAAATAGTGTATTATTGGATTTAAGAAGGTCCCAGTTCCTGAGGTAGTTCACAGTCTCAGACTTCTTCCACTCTTCCAGAAAGATCCTTCTCCCATGTGGTAAATCTTTACCCTATGGTGAAAGTTTTTTTCATGGTTAGGGTTATAACTCTTATTAGGTTTATAAGTCTTTCAGCTACACAGGACTGACAGCATTAGAGTATCTTGGATAAGAAGATTCCAGGATATTTATGGCTGAAAAATGCTTAAAAAGAAACACCTCTATCTTCCAGTAGTTCTGCATCTCTACCACCTAATGCTAGATGTTCTCCAGTTTCATTAGTCTGCAAGGCCCTCTTTTCTACTGACATACATTTAAAACACCACCCTTACTGTCTTGCTCACCTTGCTTTTCAATATCTCAGACTAAGAGATACCTTTTCCTTCTTCTTAACATACAGAGACACAGCTAGAAAAAGTTTCATTGTTTCTGAATTCTTATTTTTAGTCCTGAATGAGGAGGGGGAGGCAAAGGAGAGAAAGAAGAGAAAGCTGAGGAAGGGGTAGAAAACAGGAGATTTTTCAGAATTGAAAGCCCTAATAGAATTTTGTGAAATTCCCTGTGGGATTATTTCAAGATATAGAAAACAATTGAAGAGTGACATAAATAGAGAGCTAGTTATCCAGTAGAAGAGTTTATGAAATGTAAAGATTTGCAATTCCTTGGTGCATTATTGATAAGGATGTCTATTTATTTTGTATATGAGCATGAGTGGAAAAAACCCACAAATCCCAAAAGTTCACAGCCCATGTGAAAGTTCAACCATGGCTTTGCAGATCTAAGTGTCGCGGAGGCACCCACAGAACAGACAGCAGCAGCTATCCAAAAAAACGTGGGTTCAGTGCAAACAAATGTGCCTGGCACTCCGACTGTACAGGTTCGGGTGTCAGGTGGGAATTATGACTGCACAACAGATCCCTGAACACTAAAGAACACACTCGAAGGAGGGATGACCCAAAATGTGCACAGCTCACTGATAGAAAAGGAGAATCTCTCACCTAGTGATACCGAGAGGGTCACTTACCAACGCCGGGGTGAGGATCACTCAATCCCAGGGAGGTACACTCGGATGGTGTCCCGACTCGAGGGGAGAGTCTCCAACCGCACTACCTGCTGCTCCGAGAAGAACCAACTCAAACTGGTTCTCTGGCAGGGCCCAGTTTAGACCCTGGTCGAGTGTGAGCTGTGGTCACTTTCAGTCCACACAGGCAGGATGCAGCTAAGGGAATCCAGACTCGGAGGCACCAATATCCCTGGGGGGCAGCTCCTGATGCTAATCAGGTGCTGCTGCAAGGCCTGTCTTTGTGCAAGCTCTGTGCTAGCAGTCAGGGGGGTTGCACTGCCACAATCCACCCTTTGACCACAGTCACAACTCGACTGGTTTCCTTGGAGTGGTGGTACAGTCACCTCTTGCCTCCAAAGTTAAAAGGGAGCGCAGTCTCAGTGAGGTTTAATGCTCACTGTGGACCATCATTCCCCAGTTAATTCTAAACTTACAACAGAACATGAGGTATCTCAAAGTACTATAAAACGTGGCACCAAATGTAAACGCAGAACTATACAGAGTCTAGTTCTGTATATCAAACATTAATGCTTTACAAAAGTTTGAGCAAAATTAACAATATACAAAACATACTCCTCAGACATTGAGGTATTACAATTTTACAACCACTCTGACCAAGAGAACACAACGTAATGAGGATTTTTTCACCCAAACAGTCTCCAGTGCTGCAACAATTGCTTCTGGGTCTTCTGCAAAGCATCATGTTTAATAATTGTCCCTAGAGCTTGTCATAGTGCTGTTCCATCCCCACCCCGTGATGTCATCAGTGGGTAGAAGGATGCCAGTCTGTTGCTCAGGTGAATCCTACTGTCTTCATCACAACATTACGGTCCAGGTCTTGGTCATCACCATTGCTATTAGAAGCATTGCAGGGAAATCCGCTTCTCCATTATCCTGTAGAAAAACACAAAGCTGGCCTCGGTCTAGAGACCAGGCTCCACAGTTAGAAGTTGGGGATTATCCACCGAGCACTAGTACGGTGGGTTTTTGCCGTCCCCGTCCAGGGCTTCCCAGGCATATAAGCCTCTGGGGTTTGCCAGGATCATGGGCACAATGCCAATGGAGGGTAGTTTCACCATTACAGGCTGGCCCACAAGCATCTGTGAAGCACACTCCGCCGGTGTTTGAGCCTGCTGTCAGTTCAGGCGCCTCTTTAATAGGGGAAGGTCTATAGGCCTGACCCAACAAAACCGGATCTGGATTCAGAGGTTGTTGTAACTGAGAGACCTTGACTGGGCCCTCTTTTCGTTGCAGTGACTGACCAACCCCTTCCAGGTAGGAGTACCACTTCTGCACAGTGGCCTTCTGGGCTACCCCTCAGGAGGGGGCGATCCCGTGAGGGTTGAATTTAGCAGAGGGAAAGGACCTTGCGCTATGATATGTTGCGAAGTACGTAACGTCTCTGCTTCCGTGACTGCCCTGGTAAGGGAGAGAAGTCCCTTCTCCCACCCTGAGTACCGTTGTTCAGTCTCCTTGAATGAGGTAGGTGAAAATACTAAGGGCCTCGCTGGTCCCTGTGGCCCCTTTGGAAAATGCCACAGTAAGAGGCATGTCCTGCAAATCCCCATTCTACCCTCAGTGGGTCTCGTGGATGTAGAGGGCCTGGCCTCTGACAAGCCTTAAGCTCATCCTTCAGGACATTAAGGGCTTCTGTATGTTGTGGAGTCCAATGCCGTGCCCTATTTTTCTGGAGCAGATCATACAAAGGGTGGGCGATCACTGAGAACCCAGGGATGTGCTTCCTCCAACAGCCCCGTGTACCCAACAGCTGCTGTAATTCTGTCTTGTTCCTCAGGGTTTGCCCCTTCCCAACAGCTGACAGTGTATCCTCAGGTACCGCAACTGCACCAGCCACCCACCAAGCTCCTAGGAACTTCAGCTCTTGCCCAGGACCTTGACATTTAGAAGCCGGGACATCTAACCCAGCTTTAGTCAGTGAATTCCAGGCAGCCCCTGCTGCCAGCCCGACCTGTTCCCTGTTGTCTCCACCCACCAGAAGGTCACCTCTGTACTGGTGGATGCGGATGCCTGGTGGGACTGTCACCGTGTCAAGCAGTGCAGCCAAGGCCCTGTGGGCAATAGTGGGGGAGTGTTTGGACCCTGGTGGAAGGCGGTTAAAGGTGTATCGTGTTCCCGCCCAGGCAAAGGCAAATTGGGGCTTGTCCTCCTCCCGTAGGGGAATCAGAAAAAGCCTGTCCTTGACATCTCCAGTGGCCATCCACGGGTGGGCGGCTGCCTGCATTGCTGTCACTGCTGTCGGCGATGGGGTGTTCCTGTTCAATTTTCTACAGGCAATGGTTAAACGCCTCCACTCGTCGTCTTTACGGACTGGCCGCACCGGAGAGTTGTCCGGGCGGGGGATGCGTCTGCTCTGCCTTTCCCCAGGTCGTTAATCCCTGCGCTGATGGCTCGTTTGGCTGCCGCAGAAACGCCCGTAGCTTTGGGCTGCGGCAGAGCGGGGGCGACCTGCAGGGTCCTGACTCCCACCCCGTGATTGCCAAAACTGCCCAAGCGGCCGCTGGGCAGGTTCTGTTCCTCACGCAGGGGCGCGAAAGGGTTAACTGCGCTGTCCTGCAGAGGCGGGGGGGGGTGGGGGGCAGCCGGCTTTCCCCCGGCTCTCCCGACCTCCCCTCTAACAATACGACCAGCGATGGGATGTGGTCGGTGGGCGATCAGTGTAACACTGCCCGGGAGATGCCCAGCGCCACCGCTTTTCGCCACAGATCATTCCTTCCCGGGTCGTAGGATCGACCAGGCTTACCTCGGGAGGGTTCAGACTCCCGGTGGGGGGGCAGGTCATTGGGGGTTTGTCACTGAGCTGTCGGACCCTTCTGTTCCCGTCGGCGCCGCCGCCCGTGTCGGTCCATCCCATTTCACGCCCGTAAGTGACTGTATCGCCTCATATTTCTGCCCAAGTCACCACGTGTGCAGGGGGGTTCTGGGGGTTTTGCCGATTACGTTCTATCGCCTTCTGAACCTTTCCTCCGAGAGCCTGGACGTGGATCTTTAACGCGTCCGGCAGCCCTTTCAGGAGCGGCCGGAGGTGCTCCGGGTCCACCGGCGCGGTGACCGGCACCGCGTACCGTCCTCTCTCGTACACGGTCCGGACACAGGCAGCCCTGTGGCCTCCCACCGCCAGCTCCGACAACCCTTTAACGCGGATGGTGACCGACTCCCCCCGCTCTGGGGGGTGCGCACCCCCAGCCCAACACGCCACTCGGGACGTGACCGACTGGTCGCCTGGCGGCCCATCGCTCAGAAACACCCCGGGACCCCAAAACCCTGACGCTTCATCATCACCGAACAGTATCCGATCCCCTCCGGTTAACGACACTCTCCACAGACACTCGGTCTCAGTTTCGTTGAGTCTCCGCGAAAACCTGTCCTGCAGCTCGTCCAGCTCGAACCCCGACCCGGGGGCGGTGCGGACAGAGCTCCGGGGGTCCCGCCACCGGCCCGGTGCGTTTCTCCGTTTTAATAACGGGTCACACCGCCTTTTCCTCTGACTTCTCCGTTTGGTCAGAACTGTTTCCACTGCTGTCTCCCCAGGTGTCCTCCTCCGAACCCTCGGGGTCTGCGCCCCTGGGTAACTGGTCGGTTCGGGCGGCTCTGGGGGCTGGTTTTATCTGTGCGAGCAAGAGCTTCAACAGCGCACGGGTCTGCTCCTCCTCACTGCTCCATCCTCTCCTCGAACAATACACTTCTGACTCCAGCACTTCTGTGCGCTCCTGGGCCTGCACCAAACAAGCACCCAGGACGGCACACACGGCCCCTTTGTCTGTGCCACCCCAAAACCTCACCGGGCTTTGTTCCAGCCTTTCCACGACTGCTGCGGGGTCGGACCACTTCTCCCTCGCCCATGCTGTGTCCAGGGGAGAAGGTGCACAGCTGTGCCTCCGTAATCATTCCTCTATCGACACCCTGCTCGACTATGTCAATAATGTCGCGGAGGCACCCACAGAACAGACAGCAGCAGCTATCCAAAAAGAAAGTGGATTTATTGCACGTGCCTGGCACTCCGACTGTACAGGTTCGGGGGTCAGTCGGGAATTATGACTGCACAACAGATGCCTGAACACTAAAGAACACACTCTAAGGAGGGATGACCCAAAATGTGCACAGCTCACTGACAGAAAGGGAGAATCTCTCACCTAGTGATACCGAGAGGGTCACTTACCAACGCCGGGGTGAGGATCACTCAATCCCAGGGAGGTACACTCGGCCGGCGTCCCGAAGTGAGGGGAGAGTCTCCAACCACACCACCTGCTGCTCCGAGTGAGTTGCGAAAGTAGAAAATACTTTCTGAAATTCAAGATATTTTCTAGCTTTGCTCAAACTGCCTGTCCCATCCTCCTCAAAGCTCTGTATAACTAAAAGAAACAAAGTGTTAAGACCCTCCCTTGCTCACCAGCCCCGTTATCACTTAAAGAATGCAAGGCCTAGGGAGGGGGGTCTTATCACCTGAGGCTTCATCGTCCCAGACAAGATAAAGAGGAGAGGCATTGTCTCTACAGGAAGGTATCCCTGGGGCAATGGATACCAAGATAACGACCAACCGTCCTCCGACCTGTGCCTGCTTAATAGACTGATGAATATTATTTTCTCCTCCCAGGGTCGGCTTAAATTCAAGTTAATGAGACATGTGACGCATGAAGTTACATGACTCGTTACATGTAAGAAGACTGCGCATGTGCACAGGGGAGGAGACCTAATTTACATCAAGAGCGGGATGATCTAATACATATGAATTAGACTGTTGAGCAATCCGTGAATATGTATGTTTCACTGCTTTAAATAAAAGGCTAAAACTACGGCGGGTGTGCATGCATCTTTAGGGGTACCTGGACCTCTGCTGCACCCATCTCTATAGAGCTGAAATCACAATAAACATACCTGCTTCACAATCAATTTTGATTGCGGAGTTCTTCCACGCGTCACGAGGAGAACCAACTCAAACTGGTTCTCCGGCAGGGCCCCGTTTAAACCCCGGTCGAGTGTGAGCTGTGGTCACTTTCAGTTCACACAGGCAGGATGCAGCTAAGGGAATCCAGACTGGGAGGCACCAATATCCCTGGGGGGCAGCTCCTGATGCTTATCAGGTGCTGCTGCAAGGCCTGTCTTTGTGCAAGCTCTGTGCTAGCAGTCAGGGGGGTTGCACTGCCACACTAAGTATTCTAGATAGAATTGGAATCGTTAGCTACATTTGGATTGCTTAAATGATTGAGCTCTTTCACGGGCACCTGCTTGCCGTGGGGAAAGAGCTTGCGTGCCCTTGCGAAGTTGAGAGCTATGCTGGTGGTGGCATATGCCTCCGGTAGGGTCTCCCAAGCCAGACAGGTCTCTACTGAAGGGTCAGACAAAGTGTGTCCACGGGCAGGATGGGCTCACTAGCCTTTGGGCAACCATCCTAGGAGAAGGACAACTCTAACTCCAAACCTGGGCAGATGGAGCTCGTTTAGCCCTGTAAGGCCATCCATCTAAGAGAAGGGTACTCTAAATGATTGAGGCAAGGTTTCGGGACTCCTGAAACCTGTTTGTCCCTCCGTTTTTGAAACTGAAGAAGTAAACATGAACAGAGGTGCTGAAGAAGTTTCTTCTATATTCTGTTCAGTTTACACTTCATTATCCATATCTCTTGCCTAGGCATGTAGATATTATTATTTTCTAAGAAATCCTGAGAACTATATTAGTCTTTGGATACAGTTGTCAGGAAACTCAGAGAAGATAACTAATTTCTAGCAACCCAGTCTCCTGTAATACTGCTGGACAGAGTGGGAAGTAGCTGTGCAGCAAATGAAATTCAGAAGGTTATTAAGGTTTCTGTATGAAGTATTTATTTTTCTTAAACATAATTACAGTTGTACTTAATGAAGAAGCAGAACTGTAAAGCTGTCAGGAAGTGCTGTGGCAACAACATTTCTTGAAGGAGCATATTAAATAGTAATGGTGTCAAACATCTGAAAGAGTGAGCAGACCTTGCATGCCTACTTTTCTAGTCATAGGAAATTAAAAACGAGTTGGAATGTTGCCAGTCGACTGACTATAGGGAAAAAAAAGAGACCCATAATAAGCAACAGTTGTAGTTACAATATTTGCTGAAACCGACACACATTAAATAATAATGAAAGCAACCATCTAAAAATGCTGGCAGAATACATAGAACAGCTGAGCTGAAGAATCTTCAAAAAGGATTTAAAAAAAAAAAAAAGGAACTGGTATATAGCCAATGTGCTGCCAAAGAATGAAAAACTCCATTGGAGATTAAATGATGAGATCAATTTCAGACAAGTATTTATAAAACAAAAAGAGTGAAAAGAAGAGGGTTAATTCTTAGGTTATGTAAATGACAAAATCTTCACAGGTAAAGTGATTTCTTCAAAGAATAACTTAAGTAGAGTTCGAAATCTTTTTATTTTCTGGCATTTAATTAGGAAAAGATGTGGGCAAGGAAGACATTTGTTAACACATTGAAATACAGCATGGTTTGGTACAAAAATCTTACATGAGATTATTGTTTAAAATTATGGAAGACTTTAAGTTTCCTTCTTTCCAAGAGAATCTTACTATCTTTACACTAAAGAACTTAAACCTAATAACCAGTGACACTGGGATCTTCAGCTTGCTTGTAAGAATTAAAAGGTAAATTCTTACAGTAAGTGAGTAAGAGCTGAGGAATGTTTCTGATCCTGGGAGAAACCTGGCTTCCACTAGGACATCTGTCAATGATAACACTTGCATGTCCCTGTTTGCAGATAATATTTAAATATTTTTGGACTAGAGAAAGGAGAAAGCAAAAAGGGGCCACTCACATCAGCTATGAAGATATTTAGCTTCTAAGCTCAGGCCTTGGCAAAAAGCTAAACCAAATGTTCTCTGGGTATGTACAGGAAGTAGTTCCTAATCTTGTCCCCCTGGACTTTGACCAGTCCAGTCTTATTCAGCTCTCTTTATTCTAGGTATTGCAGAATGAGCCTTAGGGTTTGGCGTGCTGTGGTGTTCAGACCTGTGATACGTAAGTTTTCCCTTGCAGTCTGATCTTAGCTATTAATACTTACGCTTGTATTGCTTGACCTGAGAGTACCGTAAAACACGTAGGTCTCTGCCTTTCTTGTGTACTAGTTGTAAACAAACATAGACCAAGCTCCCCTATGATCTGAATTCCTTAGAAGGACCCAAGGAGAAGTAATACAGGCAATCTGAATAGGCAGGGGACCTGATTTGAGAGACTCTGGATTACATGGCCCAGAAAATCAGCCTGACATCACTGAACGTGACTAACAGGAGGTCCCCAGTGTTCCTTGAATGATCTAGTCTCTGTGTTTGCAGGCAGTCATACACGATATCCCTTAAATGCTTTTTTATTTTATGAAAAGTTGTTCTGTACACCTTTTCCCTCCATTTATAAGGTTATATGATGCATAAAGCAAAGAACATGAAAAAGATTTCCATGTTTGAATCCTCTGCTAGAAGTCAAACTGCATCTGGAAACCTTAAAATTACTCACAAAACCTTCTGAAGGTTATGATAGACCTCCTGCTTCTTTGTTCTTCTTGGTGGTGGTAAAAGCTGGACCCATGCCCAGTGCAGGGAACACGGTGTAAATAGCATTGCTGCAGATTGCTACTGGATTGTTCAAAACATCAGATGGCTAGAATATGTTATTATCAACAAGCTGTTTAGTGGCCAATCAATTATAAACTCTGATGGAGCACTAGGCATTTTATTGTAGGCTAGCCAAATGGATGGAGAAAACATATGTCAAACTCTCTGTTACTTTAAGGGGCAAATTCTGCTCTTCTTCTGCTTCAGTATGTTGCAAAACCTCCCACAATGGAACCACACTGATGTTACTATGGAAGTGCAGGATTTATGGCAGTGCTGTGGGAATCACTAGGACAATGCAGTTCTCAGATATTTCAGCAACTTTATATCCACATACATTTGCATAATAAGAGTACAGCTGAGGGATCTGTGAGTAGTCCTCCCCTCAAAGGGGTTTTGAATGCCTGAGTTTCTCAGTCTGTGTGCAGTATAGGAACAGTTAGGAATTGTTGATTGGCTTTTACGTTTGTGTTAGTTCTTAAATGAAGACAAGTTTTAAGTCTTTTGTTCTCCTTCCTCTTAAGTTTGTTTTCCCCAAGTCTATAAAATGAAATAAGTCCATTATCTGCAATCCCAAATTGGAAAATACTATCCAGAATCAGATGCTTCAAGAGGAAGTTTTCCAGTTTAGATAAGGACAAACATTTTTTTTGCTCACAGTACTTTAATCAATAATGTAACATTGGAAGGAGATCTTTTGCACTCCTGCAATTTTGAATTTCCTTCTATTTTTTTTTCTGGAGAGGGTTTTGTTGCAACGGGGAGCAAGACTTAGAGAAGAACAGAGTCATTACGGTAACAAGAATAATAAAAAAACCAACTTCATTTGGAAAAATCTATGGTTATGTTGGTGGCAAGCAGTTATATGACCTATCCAAAGGACTCTTGGACAATGACTAGAAAGAACAGGTCTCATAAGTGTGCTGTCATTCGATGTGGCTGCTTATGTCACAGTATGTCTGTGACTTGCAGGTAGTACTGGCAGTCACTGGAGTTTCTCACCCCCTAAAATTCAGTCAGAGGTGATCTAAACTGATGTTCTGTGTTTGAAAGGAGGAGAGAAAACTCTTCCTTTGAAATCCTATTAGATATTACATAAGATCTCTTGGGATAAAAACAAAAAATACTTGATTTTTCTTTCTACCGCCTCTTGGCTCCAAAACCGGTAATGTGCTAATGCTGATAAGAAGTATTAAGGGGAAAGAATAAAAACAATTGAGAAGTGTATGATATCTATATTTCAAAACTATCTGATTTAAAGCGTTAGAAAACTTGATTCTCACTGATTGTTCCCTTTGGGTATTTTCTGCCACCATCTGTGAAGGTGAGCGATAAGTCACTCTGTAAGTCATTCTTGAAAATACCTGCGAGAGTGAGAGGGATCTGGTCTGCAGTGAATATATCACCACAAGAAACTGGGAACCAAGGATTGTCTATATTCAAAAGAAAGAAAGGTTACCTTCTGTGGAGATTATGAGCTCTGGAAGGGAAAAAAAAAAATTAAAGCATACCTACTCTACACTGAAAAATGTTCATGGATGTGTCCTGCAATGAAAAATGCAAATCCTTGCCCAAAACTCACTACTTAGATTTCTTTTTTTTTTTTAATTTTTTTTTTTTTTTAGTTTTTTTTTTAATTTGAGCAAGAAGCAACTCTGAATTCCTTTTTTGTTTGTTTGCTTTTTGTTTTATAATTTTCCGGTTCTCAAGTTGTTTGTAAATCATCACAGTTCTGTTGGCTCTAAAAAACCAATGACAGCAAGAGCAGAAGGGCTGGGCCCAGGCAATTGAAAAATCACTGCTACTTAAATTATGCATCAGCAATGCATAATTTTAAAATATGCACTTAGTCTCAATGAAACATTCTTCCTCAGAACAAAGATGGAGAAATTTACTTACATTCATCTTGAGGAGGTGGGAGGTTATGAAAATTGTTGAGCTTCAAAATGCATTTTTCTCAAAAAGTTGAAGCAGAAATACATTCTAGCCACAGTTGTTTTAAACAAATAAAATAAAATACGTAAGTATTTTATACATAAGAAAGGAAGTGATTGTGCCCCTGTACTTGGCGCTGGTGAGGCCACACCTTGAGTACTGTGTTCAGTTTTGGCCCCCTCACTTCAAGAAGGACATTGAGGTGCTGGAGAGGGTTCAGAGAAGGGCAACGAAACTGGTGAAGGGTCTGAAGAGCAAGTCTAGAGGAGTGGCTGAGGGAACTGAGGTTGTTTAGCCTGGAGAAAACGAGGCTGACGGGAGACCTTATTGCTCTCTACAACTACCTGAAAGGAGGTTGTAGAGAGGTGGGGGTTGGTCTCTTCTCCCATATAACAAGTGACAGGACAAGAGGAAATGGCCTTAAGTTACACCAGGGAAGATCTAGGTTAGATATCAGGAAAATTTTCTTTACACAGAGGGTTGTGAAGCATTGGAACAGGCTGCCCAGGGAAGTGGTGGATTCCGCATTGTTGGAAGTATTTAATAGACGTATAGATGCAGCACGGATGGACATGGTTTAGGGACCCTGGCAGTGCAGGGTGCAAGGTTGGACTCGATCTTAAGGGTCTCTTCCAACCAGATTATTCTGTGATTCTGTGATAATGCAAGCAGCTCTAGTTAAGCTTATAAAGAAATGTGTATTAACATACAGAAGCTATACTCTGATCTGTCAAAGATGTGTTCCTTTCAAAGCATTTTTTTCCCAGGGAATGATTATAGGGATTAATGTATGCTGAGATTTCAGAAATATACACAGTTTAAATGCATGGAATAGTGTATAAGATGGGAAGGATGGAGAAGCAGGACTGGATTTTGGAGGCCAGCTCTATGGAGCTGTTCACTATTCTGAAAGATCTTGGACAGTTCATCTATAAGATTGAATGCCTGATGAAAAATTTTTAGTGTGATTGTTCAGGCTGCCTCTTTCTGAATGGTTACATTTTCACCAACATCATCATCTTCAGATGAATTGGAACTCGTAAAGTCATTCAAGGGTGAAGGATGGAAAAGCAGGGAAAGGTTAGTGGAGCAGGTTATTAAACAAATTGTAACAGGACTTGGAAACAATGAGAAGAGAAGCAATGGATAGCGGCCATATGCGCTGCTGACATTCCCAGAGCCACAGAGGTGTTTAGGGGTGGGAGGAGAGCAGTTACTTGTGTAGCTGATGGAAGCTGAGGAAGTGGTAGCAGCATTCCTAGCCTATCAGGCACCTCAGAAATATGCACAGAACAGCTCTGTTTCTTGATGTATCTCTGAAGTAGCCAGTTTTCAATCTTTTTATTCTGTGAGACTTTTCATCAAACAGAAGATGGACTGGACTAGCATCTCTTCTCCCTCTGCTTCAAATTTTTAAATGATATTTGGTAACTACTACAGGCCATGAAAGATTTCGAAGGTGGGATACTTTTTCTAAATTTCCTTTTATGCTTTGTTCTGACTCAGACAAAATTTGAGGCGCTATGCAAAAGAGATGCCAAAATGACCACAAGCAGGAGATATCTCATGTTAAGCAGCAACTTCTACCATCTAGTCAAAATGCAGGGCAGATCCAGGAGCAAAACTTCTGCTGATAACACTATGCAGCTCTGATTTCCTTTCTTCAACTGTTAGATGTTAATTAATGCTATCAAGAGGCTTTCAAATTGAAATCAATGGGAGTTTCATTATTCACTCCAATAGAAGTGGGATGAAGTTCTAAATGGTAAATGGAGCAATGAAACTCTAAGAAAACAAGAGGCAAGCTAATATGTGTTTTGTTTAAGAATTCTCCATTTCCTTGGGTCTGTTTAACAAGCAATTGAAGGCAGCGTGCTTGGGAGTGGGTGTGACAGTATGTGTTTCTCATGGGAATGGAAGACTATACACCTTTCCACTAATGTTGGGTGGAGACAAAACTAGAGGCAAATAATCTAGCCTGCATGCAGAAGGTGTTGGAACAAGTGCTTTCTAAAATTATAAAAAAAAAAAAAAAAAAAGGTGCATTAAGTGTTGTGTGTGTTCTACCAGCTTGAGATTTTTGGAACCATTAAATACAAATAGAATGAATAATTTAATATTTTACACAGTATGTTCATCTTGCACCACTGCGTTTTTGGAACAGCTTCACATAGAGAAAATGAGTGGGTGCTTGCCTTGCTGTTCTGTAATTTTACTTTGTCCTTATTTCAGTTACATTTCAAAGCAAATATTCTTCCTAGTTGTGAGGTGAATTTCATTCTGGTGAGCTAGTGGATTGTTTTTTGTTTTGTTTTCTCTGTTATAGAAATTCAAGATATGAGATGTGGAGAATGGAATAAATATTTCTAACGATCTTAAGCTAAATGAAGGCGATTTCTCTGTTTATTCTTCCATCCAGATTCACTGGCGCACAGACGTGTTTTACTTCACTCTGGGACAGTGAAGGAGTGAAGGTGTTTTTACAACAAAGCTTCTGCTTTGTCTGGCAATAGCCACCCCAGATCTGTCATTTCTCACATCCTGCAGACTATTTCTGCTCCTCCTCTTCACATTTGCACAATATCCACCTTCACAGTCTCATTTTCCCTTCCTTTTGTCCTTGATGTTGTTTCAATTTACCCAAACCAATGTTCTTCTGCAGATTTTTATTTTTACAGAAGTTTCTGAACGTCTCTTTCATCACAATATCAGATTAAAAATTCTCTCCGTGTCTTAAAAATCTCTGTGGACAGGAATAACTATTTTCATCTCAGTTCTGCCATCAGTCCTCTAAAAGCTTGTATTTTACATGTATATGAGCATGCCTTTCAGTGGCAAGGTTAAGTCTATTAACCTATTGTTGAGATTATTTGAGACAAGGAAAAAACAGGAAACTCTGCAGTGGGTATTAATCCTTTAAAGGACTCTAAAATGTTTTATCTCAAAATGCATCTGTTTATCTGCACATTTTTATTGAGAATAAACTACTATGCTTAAAAAATACTGTAATTGGGTAATCTGTATTATTTTCTTCCTACCTGCAAAATGGTTGAGTCCTTGCACTGAATACAAGTTCAAGTTGGATTTTACTGTGAAGCTGAGAGAAAATGGTGACATTAATAATGCTTTCATTGCTGTTCTGGGACCTCTGAATACTATTGTTTTAATCATTGAAAATTCCAAATGAGTATCATGACTGACACCAAGAAAACACTTTCTTACACTTTGTTCTGTCCAATTTGGCACTGAAACTCTCTTCTATTCAGCAACTCTTGTTTTTCAGAGCTTGCTTTTCAGTACCTGTAAGGAATCAGTGTAAAAATCTATTAGCTGTAAGCACTGAGGTAGAGTAGTTCTGAATGTCAGCCCTCTGGATCTGAATGACAGAGCCATCAGGTTTATGATTACATGTTTTATTAAGTGCATGCTTTTTGCCTGGCCAAGTCTCTCACCTGCTTCTTATGCATCTGCAGTTGGGCATTTTTCTCTAACCTGAAAGATGGTAACTACATGTTATCCAGCTCAGACTAATTTTGCCTTTTTTTTTTTTTTTTTTGCGTGAGTGTAGGCTCAGCAAATCAGCAGTGCTGTAAACTGCTGTTATTCTGATACCAACACCTCATCACCTCACATCAATGGCAGTTTCGGTGGACAGCATACCTGGTAGCTCTTGTCTTCCAGCTGGGATCTGTGCTTCGCTGTGGATTGAATAAGTATGCTTGCCAAGTGAAAGGCCAGGAATAAAGTGGCTTTGATGAGTAACTAATGAATAGGCAGGGACTGGTCCAGACTGACTTTTGAAATGTCTTGATCCAGCCAAAGTGAATGCAGGAGTAAAAAGATATAAAAGCACCCAGGGATGAAAAACAGCTACTCTTAATATGTGTTTGGAGAAAGCCATTGGGCAGGAAAGTCCAGTACAGAGACTGAATTCACATGTAATTGCACTGGCAAAGATGACAGAGGAGTGAGCCCGTGGCTGCTGCTCATCTCAAGTCATTCACTGCTCTGAGGCCCTGGTGTAATTGCTGCTGGCAGGAAGGAGAGAGGGGCTGCAGCAGCAGAAACAATCAACTTAAAATACACGTGGCAGGATGTGTATTAATCATGCTGTTTTCACTGAAGGCAGTAGCGTAGTTTACTTTTCAGCTGGTTTCAGTGACAAGTGCCAATCCACTGTTAACAGAGGTACCAAGATTAATTACTTTTGGACCCAAAGTATCTAAAATAATAAAAGCCGTAAATAGTCTGACAGTCAGTGTCCTGCTACTTAATACAAATTCTATCTTCTAAAGTGAGTTTAGCATTTATTGTTCAGCAGGTTATGATAAAGGTCTGCATGGGATGTTTTGTAAGAATTCAATTAGCTTGTGTTGTGAGTTAACGCCATTTGCATGGTAATGAAACATTCTTTCAATAAAGTGTTGAAGGAAAACACACTAATTAGTTTTTTGAACAGCACCTGACATTCATAGGGCCCAATGGTGATGTTGGCTAAATGCCTGCATAATTGATGCCCCTTTTTTAGAGCTGGCCAGCATTTTTCTTCTATGAGTTTATGCGAAACAACAAGCAAACAAAAATCTCCTCAGTCCCACAAGAACTTCTTAAAATGATACAAAGCCAATTCGATGAAATTTGCCAGTCATCCCTGTCCTTCGTCTCTCTGGATCCCTTCTGCTACGTCCTCTTTCTTTGTTATATCAGATGTTGTTTCTTTTTGCTGTTACAGACCTATATTACTCTTCCTCTATTAGTTCTTGTTCCGTATAAAAAGATGACTTCTACCTTCTAGAATCCCCCTATGATCCTCCATGCACTATTCACCTGTTCTGTAGGAATCACCATGGCAGCACAACAGCTGCCAATAAGCTGCTCTCTCCTTTTTCCATGCAAGTGGCCTCCAAATTTCTGACCAGCGAGAGAAAATAAGTTACAACAAAAAAATGAGCTGGCACAGGTTACTTCCCCACTGGGGTTCCTGAGAGCAGCGCAATTATATTTAGCCCTTCCTCAGGGGAGGTGGGCAGGTGCCAACCTCCTCCACAATCGATAGCTCAGCAGAATAAATAAAGACAAATTATTATTTCAACCACCATCACTTACTTGCATAAAAATAAATAAATAAATAAAAGAGATTTCATCTTCTGATCAAATTTTGACAAGATTTTATCCCACAGTGCTTCTAACAGGTTTGTCCGTTCTTTTCTTTCCCCTCTCACCATGTGTTTGTTCAAAAGCTTTTTCTTCACAAAAGCCCTCACAAACTCAGGTGCATTTATTCAGAAGGAAATTGTCATGCTGGAATTGGCTGCCCTGTAATTTTTTTACTATCTTTCCTCTGTAAATTATTCTATCTTACAATTAGGAAATAGCTGTGAACAAGGTCACTAACGAAGAAATTGCAATAGCTGTATTAAGTTACATATAGTGGGAAGTTTGTGGCCTCATTTAAACAGGAATCTTTTGCACATGTGACATTTGTGTTACCTCACCATGATTCAGTGTTTCATAGATGGCATCTGAGCATGAAAGAAAGGCACTAAAAGGCATCATGTAAAGACATAGCTGTTCACTGACAGATCTGACTTAAGGCAGACCCGTGACCACCACCTGACTCCGTGTAACCAAAGATGCAGCTGCCTTGGAGCCCTTCGCTGAAGGTTTTCCCACTACTACAGTGATCGCTTGAACACAGTGGTGTGTACACAACTGCAAAGGAAAAGGAAGTTTGCTATAATCATGTATTATTTGAGGATCCACAGTGATTTGATTTAAATAAAATCTTGAATTTTCAGCTCTTAGCTGAGCTATTGAGTGCTCTCACAAGGCACTGCCCACAGCCAGTTCAGCTACTGCTGTTTAGCTGATCGCAGGTAACTGGATGTCTTTATGTCCTGTGCTTACCCTTATGCCATATAACAATTATCTATACCAGCTGTCCTGGCTGGGAGGAAGGAAATGATTCTTCCATTTGTTTAGTAGACTAAGATAAAGTAAGAATCCATTTATTTTTACACAGTAGGGAACATTGTTGTTTTTATAGTTCCACAATACATTGGTGTTATAATAGTACTTCTGAACTGGTTACCATTTTAGCCTTCATTAAGAATGCTATAAACACCCTTCCAGTATAAAGAGAATGGTTGTAGTATGGCTGAATTAAACACCAAGCTTAGGAAGGAAGATTCAGCCCTTTGTTGAAGTGCGTCCTCTTGCAGCAAACGCTGTGAGATATGCCCCAAAGCCTGGCTTCTGCCAGGCAGGTAGGCACAGACGTCTGTGGGTGAGTTATTCTAGTGAGTGTGCAGCAGCTTAGCCAGCTGCCAAATAAGCTACCCACAAGCTGCCTGACTTTGGGTGGTGGTGTTAGAAGATTGGTTGGGGAAGAGAGATCATAGCACAATGGAGAAGGTTCCTTTCTTATTATTACCTTCGCTCTCTTTTATAGTGCTTATTTTATCTCATCTCTTAGTGTGTGCATTGTCTATTTTGTAATTTCCATAACACTAGCAGCAACACAATAATATGTGCTGCATTATCTGAGGTGGAAATCCATGCAGTCCTTAAATCCACCTAAGTCAGCTTATTTTGCATGGTAGTTGGGGGAAAAATAAGCATCTGAAAGGCATAGCATATCCTTTCACATCTGTAATTTCCAGGCACGGTCTAGGGCAGCTGTGCTATTCTGGAAAAGCAGGCAAAACCTCTCCTGATTCTTTCTCTTGGTGAGCCCTACCATCAAATCCCAGATCTTCTAGCCCTCTTTCAGAGTTAGCATGTCGTTGTAATATTACAAATAAAACTGGAATAGGGGAGCGAGGTGCTTTGTATTAAGAGGAATTTCAATATTTTAAATTCATTAGTATGTAACTGATACCGTAATTTCCATGTACTCCCAAATTGACATTTTTCTTAATTCTTCAACCATAAAACTTGATTTTTTATTAATTTCTTTTTTTTTTTTAGTTTAAAGTCTTAATCCTGCAAGTTATTTTACAAATACATAAATTTAGCCCTGATAAAGGACTAAGAATTTTACAACTGATCACAGCTTCTCACTGTCACTTGAATTTTATCAATATAATAAGTGGAAAACTCTCACTGTCCTGACAAGCTCATTCAGGCACAGGTTTCTGGCTGTAATTTACCATTATTAGCGGCAGCTTTCTGTTCTAACATAGGAAAGAGCTGAAACAGGACTTAAGTATTCTCAGCATCATGAAATTAAGTCAGGTGAAAAAAAAATATGCCTAACCCATATGTTCTGTTTATTTAGCAAGCTGGTGACTCAGTCAGTGCTGATGAAGACTACGAAGGACTGTGAATAACAGAAAATTTGTGTTCATCCATCCCAAGCATGATATGTCATTTTTATTCAGGATTTATAAAATCACCAAGACTACAGCTAGAAAATGAAAGAAAAATCAGAGGCTCAAATAATTTTGATTTTAAAAAGAATAAGAAATTATAAAGCTTTTTTGACTGCACTTTAGAAGATGGCATATTTCACAGCAGGGATTTTGATGCATTCTGTAGAGTCAAATTTCTTACTGAAAGCCAAGCTAATGAAAGTGGTTGTAGTATACTTGCAGGAAGGTTTTATTATGTTGCTGTTTAAAATCCCACAGCAGAAAATTTTGGGAGGGTGAGCAGGGGCCTGTTAAATGTTTTATAAGGTGGCTTAGGGAGCAGAACTCCTGCAGGAATACAAAGGAACTCCCTACTCTGGGCTGAGACTAGTGAAGAACTAGCCAGAAAAGACTTGGCTACCTGTATTTGATTTACCTTTTGTGTACCACAAGTACTCATGAAAACAAAGAACAGGGAATAATATTACAAAAATCTCTATAATCAACTGACTTTCACTCTACCTTAACTGGAAGATTTGTATGATTTCTCATGAGCTGTTGACATACCACAAACAACAGTTCATGGTAACATGAGCTGTTGAGGCACCAGATATTTAAATATTCCTTCAGAATGATTTTCAAAAGGCATTAGTGTTGTATAGGTAGTATATACTATATACTGCAATTCTTGACTTGGGCACATGCAGATGGAGAACATCTCTTGTAAGGACATCTCTGTGTTCTGAAAGGCGTTTAGAAACCTTCATGAAGTGTTCTGTAATTACATATGTACTTATACAGCAGCAGGGTCTGAGGTCTACTGATTCTGGAGATAGAAATTACATTAATTAAATGCCTTCTTGTTGCAGCCAAAGAAATGGTATAATACAGCACTACACTTAACTAATGTGTCTGTATATCTGATATCAGATAAGAATTGAACATTTTTTAAAAAAACACAAGCCACAACAAGCATTTGGAGACACTGAGTACTGTCATTACTAATTTTAGGTTGGAGGTCTTCTTAGCGAAGAGTATGACCATGTTTGTGAAAATGTGGAGCAGAATCAGTTCGTCTATTCACAGAAATGTCATGTATAGGGCTTCAAAATCAAAAGCCAGTGCAAGAAACTCACAAAATTTATCTTACAAAATTTGATATTTAAACTGTGTTTGGTTGATCATGTATATTTTGATATAAAGTAGCATTTCTGGCTAAGGACTTTTTGGTAGTAGAAAACTCCTTAGGGTGCCTAATCACTGAACAAAGTTATGTCATAGTACTGAAGTGACTTACTTTTTGTAAAGCATTCAAAGATTCAAGGATGGAATGCTGTGTGAAAGAGTTATACATTATCCTCATTAGTTTACGGTATGAACACAGCTCTGAAAATTTCCCTCTGCTTACTAAGCTGCTTTTAATTGCCAGGGCAATAGCTTTCTTTCACACTGAGACGGGCACTGCTGTCTTTTTAAAATCTATTTCAGGACTGAAAAAAGATAACTTAGTTAAAAATGAATGAATACAGAGGACAGTATAAAGGTGAAATGGGTAAGAAAGTTAATATAAAGTGACAGTGTGACTTAGGCATAAAATATAATTTTTTTCAAACAGCATTTTTTATCAAAATCTACTGCTACCAAATACACTCAGATTATTTCAAGTAAAATAATATTAGGTCACTGAAAAGGGAAAATTGAAACACTTTCAAAAAATTCTGCCCTTAGAAGTACCTACACAGTTTATAAGGGCAGAATTCAGAAGAAGGTGTTCCATGGAGCTACAGCAAAACTTTCCCGTAAGTCAGGAAGGGAAATCAATGTGTCTAAGTTCAAGAATGAGTTACAGCAGTGGTGAAGAGTCTTTCTAACCTTGTGGTAAAGTAAAGAAGATGTGTTAGCTAGGAGTCATTCTGGAGGAGGTTTCATTCAGAATGAAAACAATATCAAACTGTAATTCCCTGCAGACTTTCTCCCTGAAGTATTATGTACACCAGGATCTGTTTGGTAACCTGATGCAGTTTGTCCTAAATGGCACTTTCTAAAATCTGTCATAATGTGGACCTTTATGAAACTGAGTGAACACAGTCTAACAGCACAGCTGGAAGTCTTTTCCTGATACACCCTGAATTTATTTGATATGAAAGTTCCTACCTGAATATTTCTCACTTGACTCTCTGGATCAATGGTCCCCACTTAAAGGTGTCTCTTCTTAGGCAAAGGATTTACAGGAGTGGCTGAGGAGGGGAGAGGACAGCAGTAGCTGGGAACCAGGGATTCCCCTCAGCAGCCTCGCACATGTTGCCTCCTTGCATTACTGCCTGAGTGCTCCAGCCACCCCCTTCTGCCTTGTGGTTGCAATGCTACTGTGATGGGTCTGAGACGCCGAGAGTGGCTGGGCGGCAATGGTGAGAGGCACATCAAGGGGAAGAAGAGGAAAAAGATAACTTCAGAAATTACTGGAAGCTAATGTCCTAAATTTTCTCCTCTCTCAGAACTGTTCTGATATATCCAGGCAGTGTAAAGAGAACTCTGCCTCAGCCAGTCTCTTCAGAGTCATCCATTGAGAGCAGGAAGAAAGTATCAGCCAAAACCAACTAACCTGCTATGTCAAATTTCTTCTAAGGAAAATATCCAAGATTCATTATTTGTTAAAGAATGTCATGAGATCTTGGCTGGAGTAGTACAAATACCACAAATGGTTTTGGATCCTGGCTGCAGTGAAATCAGTTGTCATTGTGCCATGGAGCTGAAGGATAATAAAGTTTAGCCCTGGTTGCTGAAAAACACTTAGCTTTAATTAATTTTGTTCCACCTACAGTACTGATTTTGAATTTTGAGATGTGTGAAATTGAAGATTTAATGAAACTATTTCTACTAGGGAAAATAAAGTGGTAAAAATTTTGAAGGAAAGTTGTTTATCAGTATTTAACATCTGTGAGAAATCTATTATTAACTTAGCTTAGGAAGAACAGAGGGTTACTTGAGCCTAATTAATATCTTGTAAATCCCAAAGCGTCTTGAAGACAAAAACTATACTACTGCATGTATTCCTCTTGGAATAGATACTGTACACCTGAGCCCTAATCCTGTCTGTCTGTCATATATATCGTCCATGTATATGGTCATAGCAAAAAGCTTTATAACTCACACAAAAATAAGAATAATAAAATAAGATGCTGTAAAGTTTGGTCAAAGTTCTGAGAGAAGGCTGGGAATAAAATAAGTTTTTTAAAAAGGGACTAAGTGTATAGATAGATTTTTTTTTTCCAAGTGATATTGTTTTAACTCAAATATCTACAGAGCAGAAAACTTTCCTGACAACTACAGTTACAAACGCACATAAAATATTGTCTGAATTCAGCCAAAGCTTCCTTATGTATTTTTCCTAGTAGTGGAAGCACAGTGCAATATTAAATATGTTCCGCCATGCACACTCGCTTTGGATTACACGGTGAAAAATAATTTATTCATATGTCATTTTTTATGGCAGCTTCAGCCCTAAATTCACATTTAAGTAGCTAAAACAAGATCTTGGTTTTGAGAAATCAAATAAGGCATTGCTTAAGCACGTGTTCAGTAGTCCCATTGACTGCTGAAACTTCAGCACAAGCCTGAAAGCTCAACAAGAATTTGAGTGCTGTTTTGAATAGAGAACCTCAAATTGTTTCAAAGCCTAGGAGGGATATTTATAATTTGCTAGAGCCAGTGTTTATCAGTTATGAATATCAGCTTGGTGACTGCATCTGGATACTGGAGTTCATGCAGCAAAAGTGGATAACCTCATGTTTCTCAATTTGTGTACAGGTGTTTTGAAGGTAAAATACAAAGCAAAAGAAAACTGAAAGGACTCAATAAAAAAATAAATTGACTAATTCAGCATTTTAATTTTACTGATAAGACTTTGAAGTTCACAACTTACTTAGATTAACGCTGTTTTGGAGAACTGTCAGAGTACACGTGATGAGATGAATGGGGACACGTGTGTTTACACATTTGTTGATTCTACTTGGTTGGCAACATTTGTTTTCCGAAGTTGGATTGATATCACAAAAATGTCATTGAGGAAAAAGTATGAAATAATACCCTGTTCTCAGGCCTTCTTCCTTCACACCTCTTTTACAGTGTGAAGAGGCGTGAGAGTTAGTGAAAATAACAGAGAATATTCAGGCTTGTTAATTACTACTGAGCATATTACTTGCTCTCATGGGTAAATCCACTGGAATCAGGGTGTAAATCACTGTGCTTGGTTGTAAAGGTTTTCAAGACTGAGAAGTCTTCTGAGTCTTCTGGGATATTTTGCTCTGTGTATGTGCCAATTATACTTTTAAAACTCATCTCTCTTGTGAGCGTTTTCCCAGCAGCATCTCCCTTTCCTACTAAGTTATGCTGGCCCTGCAGGCCACGGGATGTGCCTATTAAGCAAGATGCCAATGGGTTACACTCAGAAAGGTCTGTAAAAAAAAAAAGCATAACTGGTTTTGGAAGAAGTGGAGGGTTATGAAACAAAACCTCAGTTCTCCAGCTCTGTCATAAGAAGTTTATTGTCTGACCTTGCCACTTTATCATATGTGGAAACCTCTTTGAAGCACATGCATGTAAAATAATGCAATGCCTGTTCATTACAGTTTTATGCAAAGACAAAGCTACAGGTTTAGGAATAGCGTGCTGAAAATACCTGACACTTGTCTTTTTTGTTTCCAGTTTTATGTAATAGTAAAATGCTTTAGATTTACTCGCATTGTTTAAAAAGAAAGAAAGAAACAATCTAAGTTAATAAATAAAAGTTTAAGTTTTGAGAAGAAGATATTACACATTTTAGGAAAAGTGTGTCAGGGTCTATAACCTAGTTTTCTTAAACATTTTCTTTCAGTGCATATTTTTAAGTATACAAATGAGAAAACACATGTGAGTATACCAATGTTTTGTTAGTACTCTCCTTCACCAATTGTATCTTCTAGCTGGCCTAGAAGATAACTTTTCACTAAACAAACAACTTTTTACTAAACAAACATATGCTTGTATGATACTGATTTTTTTGTCTTATCACCCATCTCCTTTCTTAGCCTATATCCAGGATATGTGCATTGCACTGCTAGAGAGGGCTGTAACATTACCTGTTGGCAGATGCTACTTAGCAGTTACTTATGTTTCAGATGCATTTAAAATAAGCTCTTCAGATCAAAATTAAACTGTTGCTCCCTCTCTAGAGGGGAAAATAAAAAAAAAAAGAAAATTTTCACAGCTACATCTGGCACTCAACAATCTCATCAGAAGACTGGAAAAAATCTATTCATTATTAGAAAAATTGTCTGTTGTTAATAGAGTAAGCAATGGATTCCTGTTCTCATCTCAGCTGGGAATGAAGCTGGCTTGCCTGTTTGAACAGAGGTGACAAAAAACATTCCTTGATTGAATTCACAGAGCATCTGCTTGCACAATCAATCCAGAATATCCTTATGCATAACACTAACTTGCTCTGGATTGAATTACTTTTCCTCATCCAATGCCAACGTAATTTATAATCTATACATTGACAGCCAATCACTGCATATAATTTGAACTTGGGACATATTTTTGTCTCTCTGAGTATCTTCATAGAGGACAGATGATTTTTTACTTGTTTTTAACCTTCTTTCTCTTTTTATCAACTGAAACAAGATTCAAAAGTCAGCGTTTCCGTTGATATTGAATTGACATGAGTCTGGTTTGACTACAAAATCAAATCCACATTTGGGGGAAAGGGGGTTTTCTTAATCATTCCTTTTTCTTCCTTTCGTCCTTTTCCAAAATATTTATTATTTTCGCTTTTGCACTGTTTTTGGCTGGGGTAGAGTTAATTTTCTTCCTAGTAGCCAGTATAGGGCTGTATTTTGGATTTGCGCTGGACAATACACGGATATTTTTTGTTACTGCTGAGCAGTGCTTACAAAGGCCTTTTCTGCTTCTCATACCACCCCACCAGCAAGCAGGCTGGGGGTGCACCACCAGTTGGGAGGAGACACAGTCAGGACAGCTGACCCCAACTGACCAAAGGGACATCCCATAGATACTCCATGGCATATGACATCATGCTCAGCATATAAACTGGGAGAGGAAGAAGGAAGGGAGAGACATTCCGAATGATGGCATTTTGTCTTCCCAAGTAACCATTACACGTGATGAAGCCCTGCTTACCTGGAGATGGCTGAACACCTGCCGGCTGATGGGAAGTGGTGAACAACTTCCTTGTTTTGCTTTGCTTGTGTGTGCAACTTTTGCTTTACTTATTGAACTGTCTTTGTCTTAACCCACAAGTTTTCTCACTTTTACTCCTCTGATTCTCTTCTAAGTGGAGTGGTTGAGCAGCTGCGTGGTGCTTAGTTACCAGCTGGTGTTAAACCACAACAACTTTATTAGAAAACCTACAAGTGATTCCAAAATTTACAATCAAAACAAATACGATTCTAAAGGTATTTTGACCAGCCCAACATTTCCTTGCCACAAACTGTGATCTCTTATGTCCTGCTTATTATATCAAAGCCTTTGTTAATTTCAAAGTGAAATTTAACAAGTAATTACCATTATTTGTATATAAGCTAAATGCTTTAAAAAAATCAAGTATAGTGGGACAGACCTTCATGTACTCTCAACCAGCAATGATTTACTGACATTTGAAGACACAGGTCAAACAGGGGAAGGTACTAGTGAATCCTCTTAACTGCAGTACAAAACTAGCTGGTGACTGTAAGATATAGAACCCCTCTCCACTAGCTACAATATGAATGCATGGTACTTCAAATTTTTACCTCTTAATTAAAGAAAGCAAGACCCAGTAGAAGGGGAGCAGTCACAGACAGGTAAAAGTATGTGTCTAAAGCCATACAGAAGATCATTGCCTGACCTGTGACCAAAACCTCTATTTCCCGAGTTTCTGCCTAATACTGTCTCCACTCTCTGATGCTGCCTGTAAGGTAATGAAATGCACACCCACCTTTTCTTTCATATTCTTTACTCTGTGACGTGAAGGTTGAAACATTCTCAGTGCGGTTCACTCTCAGTTGCGCGTGGTCTAATATTTAGGAACACCTGCACATTCGTACAGGCAGCAGAGTGCTTGATTTGCAATGAGGTATCAGAGCACAGAAATAGCTGTTAGATGCAAGGCACTGTCAGAGCCTGTAAATACTGGGGAAGCGTGCAATCAAGGTGACTACATGAATTACACAGATGCACTGTTTTGCAGGTGCAGTTTTGCAAAGCCAGGTGAGGGAAGAAGTCACAACACATGAATCATTTTATCTCATGAGTATAACTCCTTGTTGTCAATTCCAGTTCTGTTTGTCATCAGACAAAGACACTCAAGACAGTAAACCATTACAGCTCTGCATTCTTCTATCCCCAAGGGGGCCTTTTTAAAGAGGCAAATTGATTTTTGCCACCAGACAGTGAGTCATGCATACAAACTAGGAAAGTGCTTATGAATCCCTATATTCATTTCCCCATGGTGCTTGGTAAGGTGAGGGGTTTGCATGATTTGTTTAAGAAAAGATCTGGGGAAAGAAACAAAACAAAGCAAAACACAAAACCCTAAAGTTTTTAACCTCTGTCTCAAGAATATATTTATATATATATAAAATATATATAAAAATATAAATATATCTATAAATATAATATATATATCAGCATTTAAAATAAATGTTTTCAATCCCTATTGAAGGCTTAAATTTCTAATTTACACAGAATTGATATGATCAAAGGATTTACCATGTGCTGTGTATAGAACTTTATAAACAAACTTTTACTTGACTATTTTCAGGAAGAAAAAGGAGAAAGAACAAAGCCCAAATAAGGGATTGTTTCTGTTCCCTGCACAGAGGCATTTCATGACCCTAAGGTCCAAGGTGTTCACTGGAGCTGCATAAGACCTGTGTCCTTTTAGAGCGTTAATTGGAGCCCAGGTGGGACACCCTAACTCCTACAGAACCATGCAGATGTGGGGAGATTTGGACCCAGTCAAAGACATTGAAAGCAGAGTAGTTAAACTAAGTGTTTTTCTACTCAAAGACTAAAACTGAATTTGTCCTACTCTTCAAATACCTGAAGAATACCAGATTTAAATAATTTGCACTTCCTCCAAAAATAGTATTCTTGCTGCAAGAGCCATCAGTTTTGTTTCTTTTATTGTTTAGGATTATTTTTCAGTCATTTAATATAAATTTGTGACATTTTAAAAAGATGGAATGGCAGAGATAATTAAATGTTACTGAGATAGCTTTAGCTTTCGAATTTGGTTTGTAAGCTATCAGTAGTGCAAAAAGAGTAAACAAAAAAAAAGCATCACCTAAACTGACAGACCTGCAACACACACTGAAAGTTGCACCTATTGATAGCAGATGGAGCGAAAGTGGACTTGTAAGAGAAAGCAGGTGGAGGCTAGAGAGAATGAGGCTTAGTTTCTGAAGGCTGCAACGGCTTTTGTGTTAGTAGTTCATGCCAAAAAACTCTGCATGCCCTTCTTGTATTCCTCCTTTCCCCTTTATTTCTATCAATAATTCTTTTTACTTTCTTTTAGGTCTTTTATATTTATACTCTTTCCTAAATTCACAATGATCTTAAATATTTTGAAATGTTCACAGACCTTAAATCTCAACTAAATGCAAGACATAAACCAGTTACAGAAGTCAAAGGCAGTTTTGTAACCTGAAGAAGGCAGACAGACTTCTATATTTACTTTTAAAATATTGACCCTTGAGTTTAAGCAAACATAGGAATACTTCAGAGGATGACTGACTGATGGAAAACACTGATATGAGAAAGAAAGAAAAGAAAATAAATCTATAGACATCTATCAGTGAGTTGTTTAAAAATACAGAGGAGCAAATGGGATGGAAAAGATATAGTGAGATGAAAATGAGATAGAGAGGGTGAAAAAAAATCTGCTGCTGAGACGCAGAAAGGAGTCAGAGGATGAAATGATACAGAGTACAGAGCAGTCAAAAAGTTAGAAAATAATTAATGAAGAGGGAAAATATAGAGGTTGCATGCTTCATTCTTAGAAAGACGCAACAATGAGATCAGAACAAAATAGAAACCAAATAAAATCTTCAGCTCAATTTATGCCATACCTTTGAGAGCAGGTTGTATTTTTTGTTTTCAGAAGGAGGATGCATTTTATGTTTTTTATTAGGATTGGAATATGAAGCAAAGTAGTAACAATACTCCAAAGAAAGCTGGTTTGGGGTTTTTTTCCTCCTTCTGGTATTTCTGATAGATTTAGGAACTATGAGAGCTTTCAAAAGAAAATTAGCCATGGTATTGGAAGTAGATAATGGAAGATTAAATTGTTGTAAAAAATATACTACTTTGTATGAAATCCTTTTTTTTTTTTTCAGTTCAGTTTCAAGTAGGAAATTGTCCACATTAAAGCCATAGTAGCACATAGATCAAGAACCATATGATGAATTTGTCCCCCATGAGAGTACATCCCAGGTTTATGAGACATTCCTTGCCAGCCTGGGGATAGCTGGAAGAGGTTGCTTTGCTGATGCATACACTGTTCTAATTCTACCTTTTTGTTGTATTTCAGCCTGTAGTCTGTCCAAAAGCAATCTGGCTTCTAGTACGGTGCTCAGTGAAACTCACCACTAGAATATCTCTTATTTACTTCTTTCTTTCAGAAGAAAACTCATATACTCTTAACTCTCTCTGAATTCCTGCCATCTGGTTATGGTGGCAGCAACATCTTCAAGTCAACATTAGGATGATGTATTAGAAAAGTCCTGTTTTTCACTGGACCAGCCTAGGGAACACGTATTTTCTTTTCCCCAAGGAACAATGATTCTGATGATGTGAGTTCTTGTGGTGGGTTTGCCCTGGCAAGCAGCGAAGCACCCATCAAGTCACTTGCTCATTTCCTGCCCTACAGAGGGATGGGGAGAGAGAGAACAAAAGCTGAAAACTCATGGGTTGACATAAAGACAGTTTAATAAGCGAAGCAAAGCTGTGTGCACAAGGAAAGCAAAATAAGCAATTAATTCACTATTTTCCATTGACAGGCAGGTATTTGGCACTTTTAGGGCAACAGCATACATAACAGTTACTTGGGAAGACAGATGCCATAACTCCAAATGTCCCTCCTTTCCTCTTCCTGTCCCTTAGCGTTTATTGCTGAGCTTGATGTCTTCTGATATGGTCAATTTTGTCCAATTTGAGTCAGCTGTGCTGACTGCGTCCTCTCCCAACATCTTGCCCACCCCCAGCCTTCTTGCTGGATGTACAGCTTGCAAAATAGAGGAAACCTTGATGCTTCACTGTTCAGCAATAGCCAAAACATTGATGTATTGTCATCACTATTTTAGTGACATATCCAAAATACAGCACCATATGGGCTACTATGAAGAAAGTTAACTCCATCCCAGCTAGAACAGTTCTTCTGTAAAGTACAACTGGATAAATTCTGCTGTCACTTGTGCCAATGTTTCGCAAATTATTCCTATTCAAATCTGTATGCAATTCATTTGGATTTATTTAGATATAAATAGCAAGAGCAATACCCACTGGTTTTGACTGATTAATTCTAGCTGAGACAGGTAAAAATAAGAGGAGAATTAGGTATAATTTTATTTTTTTATTAAATAGCAACTTGCTTAAATAAAAGTACACAAAACTGTAAAAGTACAAATGCACAGAAAGTGTATTTGAGAAACAGACTTAAAATATTTCCTATTGATTTTCTCATGTAGCTGGGAAACATTTCAACTTCTATTTAAGCTTTAGGGGAAAAAAGGACAAGATAGATTTATTATTACTATAGGTTAACAGTGTATTTAATTTTAATATTTTGCATGTTTATGATAGGTTTTTGCAGCATTATTTAATCTGGAGAACTGCATCATCTGCTTGAATAGTGACAGATTACTGAATTTCAGTAACTAACAAAGAAGATAAATTTCAGGTCTTTGCTAAGAATAGAAGAGGCTGCTGATAAATAAAGTTTCCAAATGATATTGCTATTGTTGTAAATCCTTGCAGCATGTCAGTATTCCTAAATGGTATGAGTTCTAACATTTGAACAGAGTCTACAACATTAATCTGATAATACTTCTATTTTTACGTCAAACATACCTACAGAAGATAGGGAAAAATGAATAAAGTCTGAGAGGCTGATTTGATCCTTTGAAAAGAATGGTTATAGAAAATGTCTGTGACAATGTTCAACAAGTGAATAAAATAAGTCAGTAGAAGGTAGTATTTCGCCTTACTGAAGCCTAACTTATACCTTGTCTGTATAATGAATATTCTAGAAGACATCTGGCCAGCATACATTAATTCTGACACGTACACACCTGAAGGCAGTAACTACACAAGCAGGGTTTGTACCCTTGACTTCAGTAAGAGAATAGAGGGTTCTTTTCTGTAAATTATATTCCATATTTATCGACTCATAAGCTTATTGGCATGACTTTGGTTTGATGTACAAAAGTTTCTATTTCTTTTTAATAATAAAGAAATATTACCTGAAGATACAAGTTCAACTCATTGTCCACCAGAACTCCATGGCCTATTCTGCAAAGACGCTTTACAGTCAGTTAGTCAGTCCTCAGCCTGTGCTGGTGCATGTATTTAGTCCTTTCCGTGTGCAGGACTTGGTGTTTCCCATTGTTGAGCTCCAAGAGGTTCCTCTCTGCCCACTCCTCTGGTCTCTCAGGGTCCCTCTGAATTAAGCACAACCACCTGGTGCATCAACTGCACTGATTGGCCCAGATCACATTCAAGCACGTACACAGCCACTCGCTCACTGCCCTCTTGCCCCATGGCAGCAGGATGAGGGAGAAAATAGAATCATATTCTTATTACCTTTTCTGCCTCATCAGAGTCATAGAGTATCTCAAGTTGAAAGGGACCCATGAAGATCATGGAGTTCAACTCTCTGTTCCTCACAGGACTGCCTAAAACTAAACCCTATGACAAAGAGCATTGTCCAGATGCTCCTTGAACTCTGACAGACAAATAGAAAGAATGAGAGTGAGAAAGTTCATGGGACGAGGAGATCACTTACCAGTTTACTGATGTGGGCATTAGATACTTGACTTTGGGGAATTTGAGTAAGTAAATTTCAATTTAATATAGATATTTGAGTATTGATTAGGATATTGGGAAGCAAAACCAAAAAAGGAAACAAGAGCACACTTAGAAAGAAGTCTCCCCCTCCTTTCCCAGGCTTAACTTTAATCCAGACTCTTCTCATCCCTCCTTGCTATTGATGCAGTTTATACTCAGTCCCTTCAACAAGACAACTGGCATTGTAAGGGGTGGTAGTCATTTCTCTCAGCTGCTGCTTCCGCCTAGCATTTTTCCTATGCTCTGGTGTGGTTCCTGTGCAGGCTGCAGTCATTTAGAGGGTATAACCGCTCTGGCATGGGAGCATCCATGTGCCATTTTCCCTTTAGGAAAAATTTGCTTCTGCATGGGTCCTCCACACACTGTAGTCCCTGCTGGAGAGTGCCTGCTCTGAAGTGGAGCAACTCCTGCTGCTCTGACCTTGGTGTTCCCCTACTGTTTCCCTCTAACTCCCTCCTCTTGTCTCTCTCCAGTGTTTCCTGTTCTTTCTTAAATATGTTTACAAAGCCTCCACCAACTTTGCTGATGGGTTCAGCTGATTCCTGTGGTGGGTCCATTGTGGAGCTGGCTGAAACTGTGTCCAGCACAGGACAGCCCCTGGCCTATTGTCATACAGGACAATACTGTAGCTCTCCTGGTACCAAACCCTTGCAATCTTCACTTAACATCATCAACTACTCCTCCCATTTTTTGTATCATCTTCAAACTTCCTCAGGGTGCTCCCTGTCCTATCATCCAGGTCATACTGTGATGTTACACACTATTGACCCCAATATTGCCTCCTCTCCAAGTGGGGACATTACTAGTGACTGGCATCCAGCTGGACTTTGTGCCACTGTTCTCAACTTTTTAAGCCTGGCGGTTCAGCTATTCCACCCTGTTGTGCATTTATCTAGTCTGTACTTCATCTGTTCAATAAGAAGTTATGGGAGACCATGCCAAAAGACTTATGCAGGTGCATTGTAGGAAAAAAACTTTTTACATCTAAATTGAAAAGAAAGGGGGGGAAAAAATAAAAGAAAGGGCATGTACTATCTTTATGTCATGGCTCAGAAGAGATTAAGTGATTTTCCTAAAGTCTCTGAGGCAGTCTATGACAGAGGAAGTCATTAAGTCCTTGTCCTCTGAACCAGTTCTCACATTATAGAGGAACTTTTTCATTTTGTAGTCATTTTTCTAGTCATTTTTCTATTTATTAACTACTCTGCCTTGAAGCTGGTCTCATTCAACTGTGCTTTGAAACTATCCTTATAACTGGTCACTCATATCTTGCATTTTTCACAGTACTGGAAGAGCCTGGGTATCATTCTTCCTGCTCTCTTCCCTATCACACACAAAGTGAACTGCAGTAGTTGTAAAGTACTGCTGAACTGACAGGTTGGAGTTGCTGCTGACACTGTAGAAAAAGACTTCCCAAAAGGTTAAAACCTACATTTTTATCAAAGAAAAAAGCAATGAATTATTTGAACTGTTCTGTCTTGAACTACAGGTCTTTGAGATAACGTATGGAATCACTTAATCCGTTTAAACCCATCTTATTTTAACTTTTATATAATCATCTGCGCATGCAAGTCTGCATTACACTTCAGGAGCTGTTAGGGCTGGTATTAAGACTGATGGGCTGGATGTGAGCACAGGATAAGAAGATTCAAGGCATAAGCAGAAACCTTAAGTCCAGGAAGAATATGTACTTAGATTTTTATACCTTTTGTTGGACCCAAAGCATATTTTACCAGGTTATTTGCAATATGCATGAGTCAAGTGGTGAAAAAAGAAAAAAGTAATCAGCCCACTGAATATTTTTTTAAAAAAAGTCTTAAACATATTGACTGAGCCCATCTTAGGGAAAATACTGTAATGGTAGTCATACCACATAAATTTGGAATCAATTAGACTTCACTGCTTTTCTCATGTGACACATTTAGTGAAGCAGATTGATCTGTTTTGTGCAAGGTAAATACTTACAATTAAGTTTTGATTTTGTTATGTTACCAGCAGTAAAATAAAGGGATAAGAGATGAGAAGTAACATCCTCCCTTAAAGTTTCAAAACCTTGTTAAAAGGATAAGACTCATCATTTTATAAGTATAAATAGAAACTTCAATCATCATCCAAGAAAACCCTATAAAAAAGATGCTCTTTTTATTGGTGCATATGCTTTAAAAAAAATTGCTGTGTCAACTTGATGTAGGAAGCTAAAATGCTGCTGGTCAAGAAGGCATGCAATACATAAAAAGCAGCAGAGTCAAATAAACTGTAATCTGACAGTCAGAAAATACACTTCTTTCTTCCTACCCTAAGGATTTGTCTGCACTTTATCAGATTCGCAGCCATTTAGTGACATGGCTTCTTCACAAATCGCTGCTATACAGTTGGCCATGGGTGGGGCCACAGTCCCAGCTAATGTATGAGAAGTAGGGGGGAAAAAAAAAATAAAAAGGTGCTGCATGGACAAAACTATATGCACAAGATGTTGGCCAAGAAAGACACTGATATGTACGGTGGTGTACTTCTTGCTTGAGACACATTCTATTCATTGACAAATGCTCAGTCTCTTTGCAACTCCTGAAAGAATTTATTTCTCTGTACATTTAGGAGCTTTTCCAAAAAGGAAAATCTGATGATTTTCAAACTAAGATGTTGAATAGAAGTGACCTGACTGTGTAAAGTAAACTTTGGAGAGTCTGGATCAATGCATGCACCTCATACTGAATATTGAATCTTACTGTATGAAAAAGCATTGCTTCCCAAACACAACATACACCTTTCTCTTGTACACTTCAGTACAACCCACCATTAGGAACCTATGAAGCAGGAGACGTAAAATTGACAGAAAGGATTAATTTTAAAATACCACTAGACATCATGTTCTTTCACTTGAAACAGAATGAAACCACAATAATTGCAATGTGAGCAGAACCTGCAGAACAGTAACCAGCTAACCCTAATTGAATGTTGGCTTTCTATTATTAAAATGGGTGGGTTTAGCATTTACCACTTCTTTTACCTGAATCAGCACACAAAATTGTCTTCCTCTGAGTCAATTATCAAGCACTTTTGTTATAAATGAGAAAATGCCCAGAACTCTTGCTCTAACAAAGGTTTATTTTGAAGACACAAGCTATTTAAGTACAGATCTGATCTCCAAGAACTTTCTTGTTTCGTATTTGTATATGTATATAAATACACAGTGGTTAAACTGATTACCCACAATACATGATAATACTGTATTAGAATAAATAAGGAAGGAAAAAAACATTTTCCTAAAAGTTTTTGTCAAAATCAAGCAAGCTATTCCTAAAGGACTGAACCCTTTGGCCTCATGGATTAGTGTCACACACAGAAGGATCCACTTCTGCATGCTGTACATGCAAATGCAGATGAGACAATAAAGACGAAGTTTTCACACATTTCATTGGACTTCAGGTTGGTTCCTGAGTCACTGAATTACATTGCATAAGAATATATTTGCATCCAGGTTGCATGCCAGTTGCCTTGCATTGCATGGATCCAGGTTTTAAACTTCTCTAAATATAATTCAGGGATGCAACAGATCTGTTATATGATAAAAGCTCAACCACATACCCTCAAAGTACACAGCACAGAGAGACAGTGGCGGGTGGGGAAGCCCAAACATGTTTTTGCTCTGTGTGTGCTTATTGAAAGTACATCTTCAGTCTTGCCACTGGTGCCATGGAGCTGCAGCAGCCTCCCCGCTCTCATTGTTGGATCTGACATAGTATATTTTTCTCTAACAAAACACAATAAAAATGGCAGTGAGTAATGATGAAGGAAAGAGGTTCATTATGTATTTTGCTAAAGATCATCTCAACATTATCTAAAATGGGCTTTCTTCATTATTGAAAAATTATAAGATAGCTTAGACTTTTTCCAAATTTCTAACAGAAACATTTGTAAACAACAGCTTTACTCAGTTCTGTATTCTGGAGATGCATTATCAGCAAAGGTGAGTGAAAACGAATCTGAAGAAAATGTTGACTTTTTACCTTGAAATCTTGTTTGCTTTCTTTACTTGTCTAGTACTAATAAATACGGTTACATTTATTAGTACCAGAATAGGAAAGATACAGATGTATAAGCAGAGGGATGAAGTGTATGACTTCTGCGTTCAATGCAACCCCATTTTTTTCTAATAATGATCTGTAATTTTACAGTATAACTACAATTTATTTTCATTTTCAATTCAGATGTTCATCGTTGTTCATAATTTTGTTTAGAAAATAAATAAATTCTAAAAAAAAAAACACCTAGAAGAAAACACAACTGGACATCTTGGAAATGAAATCCAGGTGATACAGCTAAGGTCTCTATGGTCTCTGGAAAGAGCTTCAGAATGAAATCTGGATTGTCATGAATTTAATGGTATCTCTTCTACTGATTTAAATGGGAACTGGCCTGAATCCCAAGTAATTCAAATTATTCTCCAGTTTGCAACATATGCTGAGCGTTCAGAGCAGAATATAACTTCAAATTTGGTGTCTAACAGTGGCAATTGTCAGAGTAAGGTAGAAATGTTTACAAATGGCTGCAAAGAAAAGCCAGTTTTCGAGTTAAAACAAAATGGAACAAAGCAAAACCTTGACGAATATATTTTTAGGCTGAACTTACTTAGCTTTTGTCTTGTTCTTAACAGCAATACCACAGCATGGTAAAAAAACCATGGTGATAGTCACTTGTGCGTTTTACTGCAGTCCTTCAATAGCAGTATAATTTCTGTTCAGTTAATAACTTAGGTGCCAGTGATAAGTGCAATTTTATGGATAGCATATTGATGATAATAGTTGGGAAAAAATGCCTAGTCAAATGAGACAACCAAAGAGAAATATTACAGCCCAAATTGTGCATAACTATGTTTTTCTTTCTGTGCAATCAGAAATCAAATACTGTGTAGTTATTTTCATCTCTGTACTTACTGTAAAATGAAAATAATAACTCTATATGATTCATAGCATGCTGGTGACACCAAGCTACACACCTGTGGAGAGTAGGATGTTATAATCCCACTGTGATTAAGAAGATGTATGCTTTCTGCTCTGCAACGAGGATGGATTGTTTACTTTTCCTATTAGGTCTGTAATTAATCACCCAGCTTTGATCTGTGTGATACCAAATGGATTTAGCATCCCACATTGCTTAAGTAGCATGTTGGTTTGTACAATACCTATTGTTTTGTATTAAGAGATGCCTCTGTAGAGCACACTATTTTTTTTTCTCTCTCTCACATTATCTTTATTTATTTGGACAGAAAATGGCACTGCTGTGAATAGAAAGAGATAATCAGAGAAAATATGCCGGGGGATAAAAAATACTTTTTATTTACCATTCCTGCACTGAAGAAATAATTTCCATTTACATAATGCATTTATGTACTGTATTTTAAAGTGCTTTAAATAAGAACTAAAGAATTCTTGAAGGAACAAATAAGTTAAATTTTACTTTCTGTTGCACGTTTGTTTTGATGGAAAAATAAATTAGTAGGTCAAGTTACCTACTCCTCCATTTACTGTATCTGCATTTTGGAACAGTACATCGCTGGTAGAGCAGTGAACAGAACTCATGTCCAACTGGGCCTAAAGTAAGGTCATGACTTGTTGCCAGAGTTCAATACTGTCTGACCAGGTTCCCGTAGGTGTTCCAAACTTGTGGGTTGTAATGTTTAATATCAAATTTACTTACTTGAAGATGTTTAATTCTACGAAGGATTTTTGATTTAGCAGAGTAATACAAATATACTGAAATCACAATACAAATGACAAAGTTATACTTAGCAAAATATAGTAAATTGCAGTACATAATTTAAAAAAAAAAGTAGAGCCATTTTTTCTTAAGGAAAAATGTAAAAGAAAATTATTTGCTGAGCCTTTATTCCTTGTCTGTTTGCTGCCTTTCTGGAGTCATTAAATGCGAAGGCAGGACATTAGTCAAATGAAACTATGATACCAGCAGTACAATCAAATAAGACTGTGTTTAGCCTCCCAGTTTCTCAGTCCAAACACTTACCTTGCATGTATCTTCCCCGCTCCCTGTCAATAAATCTGGGAGACCAGCCTTCACCAGCTACTTTTCCTCCCATGCCTTGTTTTACACAAAAAAGGTATATGAGAAATTTGTTCTTGGCAGGGTTGGACCAGGGAAAGCAGAACCCTGTGCTCTCTGTGGAGTTCATGAGATGTCAGTAGAGATACAAAGTTGGGTGCTGGATTGAAAGAGCCAGATCATTCAATTCCAAGCCTCAGTGTTTGGATTCAGGGATCAATGTTCAAACAAAAGACTACCTGAGTGTGGAGGTATGTCCTGAAAGGAATTGTCTCAGTGAACTGTTATCTCTGATGCTTAATTTTAATTTTAAGATCAGCTTAAATGACATTTCAGTGCCCTATGTTGGAAAAGAGAGCAATGAACATTAATATTCATATTCTCCTCTGACATATATTTGTAGCTTGATTTCAGAAGTGACAGGTCTTTGGGTTATCACTAATGTATATATTTTTTCCTTAATTGAAAATGTGGCAAACATCAGAATTAGCTATGGATGTAAAACATGGAAACAGGACAGATGTGTACATAGAATTCTATGTTGAATCGCTAAATGATGTATTTTGAATAGCATCACATTCCTGGAAACTTGTGGGCCAAACTGCAGGTGCGCAAAGGAGGAGAGACACCATCCCTTTAGACTCACCCATCTTTCAATTCTGACTTTGTGTAGTGTCAAAATGTTTGAAATAGAACCCCTGGGCTGCGCAGGAAGTGAAGGCGAAATGGTAACTATGGTGCTATTATATTGACATTTGCAAGTATAGAACAAGAACCTTGTACTGTCAGTATTTTTCATCATCCACTGATAAGGAAAAATCCATAAAATAAATGGCTAAATGAAAGGAGAATTTCAAGTAGACTTTCAAACATGGAGTTTCAGGGGAAGAGGGGGAATTCACTGCAGAAAAATGAAGGCAGTGTAATGTTAAAATACACAACTCTTAGGAAAATCCTGAGGCTACTGCCAAACAACACCTTTAGAGTCAGTCATGGTGTTAAGAAACCTGCTACATTTTCTCAGAAGGTTGTAAATTTGAAGAACTGGTCATACAGTTACACTTGCCTACATGATATGAACTGGTACATTCACTATGCAGGAGAAATCGAAGATGTATTTTAAATATGTATTTTAAGAAACACACATTTCTTAAAGCCAGGAGTAAGTTTTAAAACTGGTCTTCAAAATAAACACATCAATGGGATGAGTTGATGACTTACATTTTTATGAATTCTTTGAGGACAACTGGCGCATTTTTGCCATCCTGTTAATTGTCATGCTCTCCTTCCTTGTACTTTCTTCATTTCCTTGGCCCTTCAGGAAAGAGTGGAAAATTCTTTTCTTTTCTATTGAGTCCAGAGAGATGCCTAATTCTTATCTCATTGCAATTTCGATGCTGGTAGGCTTGCTGACAGGTGTTTTCAGAAATTCCTTGTGTGAATCATGCTCTTGTTGGCCTACAGCTGCTTTAGAGGACAGATGAGCTGCTTCATGGAAATGTTAACAAGCATTCAGTTTGGATCAGTGAGGATTCTCCTTGAAGTTTTTGATGCTTCAAGGCCCTTTCATACTTGTCCCTCTCCTGGCCATTGCTTTGACTAGAGAAGACAGCCCAGGGCCATATCATATTTTTGCTATGTCCTTCTGCCCTATTAAAGAGATTAAAGAGATGTGTCAGATCAGCTCTGAGCTGCTAGAAGGCTGGATGCTGAGGCTCAACACAGAGGGGTGAGGAGAGAGCTCATTCATGGATGTGTACAGCCCATTTGTCACTCTACTGTCAACAGCGCTGCAGTTGAAACTGAGAAGAAATTTGCAGAGCAAAACTGAATGGCAGCATTTGGTTGTTTTTTTTAAATCACTCATAATGAAAGCACATATTTGACCACCTATTTTAGATTCACCAGCTTAAGTCTTGTCTCTTTCCTACAGCTCTGGGATAGGGAAAGAGGCTGTAAAAAGGATTGAGGAAGATAGAGGATCATGCATGCCAAAATTATCGCTGTATCATAAACAGCAAGAAGGCGCATTTCAAGAGGTGGCTCCGATGAATATGTGCATGTGTGCAACTTTGTGCTTGTGTGGCAGAGAGGTAAAGTTGTTGAATGGACAGGGGACTCTTTTGAAGCAACTCAGTAACTATGTACATTTTCCAATTGTAGCCACTGCAGAGAACAGGATCAGAATAGGACTTTAAATTGGATTCTCTGAAGTGCACCCTAGAGATTTATTTTCGTCTACTTGAACCAGGAAACCCAAACTTCCAATTTCAGTCCCTAAAATTAGGCTATCTAAATCCCAGTGTCAGACACTGAAATCTCAGTTTTTAGAAGCATGATCTTTGGCAAAACATTAGACCTGAAATACTAGCTACTCTCAGCATATTCACAAATGAAACTAACTTATCTGTACGAATCCCTGGGAGCTAGTAGAGCCAGAAATAAAGAGATTTTCCCTTTTAAAATCCTTCTTTTTTTTGCACATACCTTTAATGGGTGGCTTTGTCCGTATATATACACAAGAACTCACAGATTGAACGCTTGTGTAGAATTTCATAACTAAAAATATTTCTTCCACAGAGCTATGAATATTTGCAAATGTATCTCTATCACAGTAGTGAACTTTTATTCTGTGCATTGCCCTGATGATCAGCAATCACTGCATTGCAATGGAAATAGCATTTTCCCCCTGCAATGCTACCAACCAGAAATATTTTAACATGTTATAAAATGACTGGGGTATCACAGATACTTGCAAGTGTTTTCCAGGAATCGCTTAAATTTTACAGCAATTATGATGTCATTTCCAGAAACAATTTTTCCTACGAGCACAAGGACTCAAGTACAGATGATGACCAAGTAAGATTAGCAGCTGATAAATACTTAGATGCACGTATATATATGTTCCTCTAGTCCACTGTGAATCCAGAGGTACCCACTGAAGACCTCAAATTGATCCACTATTAATATCACTTTTCCAGCACTGAATATATCTGTTTTCTTAGAAGTGAAGGTGTTACAGAACCAAAACACTCATTAAGTCAAGCAGTCCATCTTCTGCCAATAGAGGAGTGTTCACCAGACCTGTGTAGATTTTGAATTTTCCACAGAAATAACATTGCGACTTTATTTTGGAAGACTGTCAGCTTCATAACAGATCTTGCTACCCAAAAAGCATATACGATTAGTATTTTATTTAAATGTTCATATGCATATATAATATCACAATTTTCATGTATAGGCATAAAGATAGGAGTAGAGAAAATAGTACTTTCCAAATTGCAATAAATAGGAAATACTTTAATTACTTTCAGTATGTTTAAATAGGAGATACTTTAGAATCTCTTAACGTCTTTAAGCTTTTGTACTGCAATATAAGTATATTATTGTTGACATCTGTGGGTATGAATCCTTCACTGCATTTGAAATGCTTTTGAATAGCCAACAAAGTCCACTACATCTACTTATACCTATCTTTTCCCACATTTACAGAAATATATTTAGATATATACAGAATAGAGGGGGGAAAGGAAGGAAATTAAAATTAAAACAAGAATTCTTAGCTCTTTTTTAAAAAATAGTTATCTTTACTTCTTTATATGAGACCAATTACATTAAGTTTATGTTTACAATTTTAATTCCACTTTTGCACTGTCCTTGTTATGTTTCTTTTGTTTCAGAGGAGACTTTGCTGAATTAGGGCATATGACTGGATTCCTCTATCTTTTTTTGTAATGATATTCATAATTTCACACAGAATCACAGAATCAGAGAATGTTAGAGGTTGGAAGGGGCCTCTGGAGATCATCTAGTCCAACCCCACTGCTAAAGCAGGTTCACCTAGAGCAGGTTGCACAGAATTGTGTCCAAGGGGGTTTTCCAGAGTAGAAGATTCCGCAACCTTTCTGAGCAGCCTGTTCCAGTGCTCTGTCAATCTCAAACTCAAGAATTTTCTCCTCATGTTTGGATAGAACTTCTCATGTTCCAGTTTGTGCCCGTTGCCCCTTGTTCTGTCACTGGGCACCACTGAAAAGAGTCTGGCCCCGTCTTCTTGACACCCACCCTTTAGATATTGATAAGCATTGATGAGATACCCTGTCAGTCTTCTCTTCTCCAAGCTAAACAGACCCAGGTCTCTCAGCCTTTCTTCATGAGATGCTCCAGTCCCCATAGTTTCAAAACCTTGCATCAAAACAAAAGTTGTAAGGTGCTGATCATTTTCTGTTTTACAGACAATTCCGCATGCTTCAGGTCTCCTTCGGAAATAGTTGAACAAATTCCTTGCAGGAAATTTAGTAGAGCAGTTCACCTCAACCAAAGTAAGTGAAGTAGCTTCAATTAGTACTAAAGCTAAGGCAAAACAGAATTAGAAGAGTTTCAGATGTGGAATTTGGCAGGTTCGTTAAACTGGTAATTGAGCTTAAAGGTGAACTCTGAGGGGAAAATACCCAACATTCCACAACAAAAGCATGGTGCCTTTCACTGTTTATTTTTTATGTTTAAACACCAGTCTGTCCCACCCCCCCCCTCCAAACACTCAAACTTTCATAATGCCTCCATTTTCTCCTCTCTCAGGTAACAGAATTACTTCTCAGTACTTCTTTGGCATAGCAGAAAACACCCTTGGAAGATTTATGCAGTGCTAGCTTATGAAGCTGAAATGTGAGCATTGAAATTCTGGTCAGTGGAAATATTAAACCTTTATTCTACAAATGTATTGCTATAGGTAGGAAGTCAGTCCTACTGTGTTACTGTCTGACCCATGCTGAGCTGAGCAAGTGTGTTGTAATTCAGGTGGCTTAACAAGTTATTATCCCCACCCAAAAGTTACCACCCTGAGCGAAGGGCTCTGAGTGCTCTTACTCTGTTTCAGTACCAGGTGTAAAAGATGATTGTAAACTACCTTTCCCTTAGAAATTTTTTCCCTAGATATGATTTAGCTGTAATGATAATGTCTGACATGTTATTTGAGTTACAGCCAAGGCACAGTATAATTCTGGTGTGACTGTTCACTCTGATACACAAGCAGATACAATATAAAAACTCTGAAAATACTTTGCAGGGTTATGTTCTTTTAGCATTGACTGCTTAAAATCATTTGAATAATCCATGTTCACAGCCATGGATACTCATGGAAAGAATATTTTAAGTCAGTGTGCCTGAGAGTACTTATGGGTATTTTATACACTTTTTTTGTAACAAGGGAAATATATTCATATCCATGCACTTACTTTGAATGTAATGTCAAAAAATTAAGTATCCAATCAACTCCTTGAACCAAAGTCACAGCGGTAGGAAATATAGTAGGATCCATACTTCAGAAATAGTCTTTTTAACACAGAAGAGGACAAGCTACAATTTTCTAAGGTTTCGTAAAGGGTCCCTAATCCTCCTTGTCTAACAGCTCTGCCTAAATGCCTGCTTGTCTCCCCTTGTGTTTATGAGAATAGAAGTGCCACCGACTATACAAGCCATCACCTTCCTGGTTGTAAGAGTGACATTTATTTAAATGAAGGGAAGAAATTGTATCGAGACGCCAATCCTAATTTGATTAGAATAGCTTACATTTCAAATGCAGCTCATCAAATGTTGATACAATCTAAAGAAGAAACAGTCAAACAAGTTACAGTCATTTCAGAAACAGTCCATCAAAAGAAGTGCAGTAGAAAAGGAGAGTTCACAAATGTTGCCTGCTGAATTTTCTGCTGCTTGGTTTTGAATGGAGGTGCTTCATAAGACCCCAAATACCTGCAATGCTCGTGGTAGCCCATGATTAATAGTTTTCAATGCTGCCTTTGGCACAGACTATTGATTCAGTAGGACAATCAAAAGCTATGGCATGTGCATAAAGAAAGGTCAGTTTTACGCTAATTTTGCTATCGTTCACTGTCATTCTGGAAACCATGCAGGATGGAGGCCTTCAGGTGCTAATAGAAGAGAGAAGAGGCAATTTTAGTATCTTGTGGGTCACCTCCTTTATGCTGATCCTCGCTTGAACTCATGTTCAAAATAAATAGCTTTTTTTATACAAGGCTGCACAACCATGCAGAAATGTCAGAAGTCTTGCTGTGGCTTTTCCTATACATTTCAGTTCCATACATTATGAGGAAGCAAACCTTTTGAATTTCTTATGAAAGTAAATATTTGCAGGAATCAAGCTCTAATAGTGCTATCCTGCTGCTTGTGCCAGGGCCATGGAAGACAGTCAACATGTCTGTCCCTGCTCACTCCCTGAGGACTCCCCTGCTTCTGCCACAGCCCAGGACCCCTTGTCTGCCCCTTGGGGCCATCAGCCCCTGCCCCAGTGATGTGACAGCACGACAAATCTCCAGCTTCCTACAGCCCTGTACTGCCTGGCCATGGGCCCCACAGCGTCAGGTCCACCTGCAGGCCCATGTCCCAGTTTGGCCTTGGCCTGTCCCCGTTCTCAGGGAGGTGCCTGACACCCGGGCCTGGGGCTGCCCTGCTCCTGGGCTGGGGTGTTGGGACAGGCCCTGGCTGCCAGGCCCTACTCTGATGGGGAGCACTCATGGGGAATCCCCACAGCACTTGGCCCCAGGGAGACCCTGGCCCGTGCTTTTCTCTGACAGTCGGATGTTTCCATCATCACACCTACCCATCACTAAGAACCTTATGAGCTCACAGGGTATATTGTGCTGACAAATCAAGCACTCTGGGGGCTGTTTGCTGACTTTGGGGGCAAGCATTGTGGCCCTGCTGAAGTCTGAGTGATTCAGCTGCCTCATGTACTGAAATGTGGCCGCTGTACCCAAACGGCCTGTTTAGGAATATTCCAGCTTTTTTCTACTACCACCAAACCATGTGTTGGTGCTATCTGGGAGAATGTTAACTATCCTGGACCACAGCTGCTTGAGAAGACCTGCTGCACAGCAACAACAGAGTTAAACACATTTTTCAGGCATTAATATCAATGTCATAGTCTAGTTCTTGCTGGATATTAGAGCTGGATGCTCCTGAAAAAGACAACTAAAACAGAAATAAAGGCCACTAGCAAGGAATGCCTAATGCAGTGATGTAACTTTCAGAGGTAATCAGCTGGATGAGTTCCCTAGTGATGGTGTTGAAAGGGAATTACGAGCTGAAGCTTGTAACTATCTTCTTTGTGCAGTAAAACTAACAAACAGGGTAGAAGAAAGATTTGTATCTCATGCAAGCTTCACCAATCAATTAATGCAATCATCTACTAGTCTCCTAGCATGCTGTATTCAGATGTATCTTTGAATGGGCTAACTAATCTTTAGCTAAAAGCCTTTCTTCTTTTCCAGTCCTCGGAGCATTTCAAAGGCTTTCCTATATATACCATTACTCCTATTATGATCTTCTTGGAGAATGAAAGACTTTAGAAGGAACCAGAGAAAAGGTGATTGACAGAAGGAAACACATGTCTGGACAGAGCTATAGGTAACTCTTTTATGTCTCTGCGTTAGAAGTACTACTGCCTCCATTTCTGTAAGAAATCTATCCTGCATGCTGAAAGGAAAACAGCTGAGAAGTACTGGATAGGGAAATCCTGCTTTCCAGAGACTTCAAAAAATTAAAAAAAATTTCTAACCTTTCCGAAGCAAACATTTATCTTAAAAAAACAACTTCCTTTTCCTTTTGCCTAAAAGGGACCCCAATAAAAGCCACTTGTAACTCCATCCCCCTCTTCCCATGATAACCCAGGAAAGCCCATTGGGCAGGCTCTTGACAATTCTGTGGCTGAAATTCAATTAGTACTTGGGAATTAGAGAGAGTCTGTCATCTGATATGTCAGCATTCATTTGTAAGCAAGCATTTTGATGCATAACTTGCTGATCATTTTGACTCAATTTGATATTTTGACTCAACAGTTGAAGATTAAAGACAGACTTCTGTTCAGGTGGGCAGACTATTTCTGTTAAAATTTTTTAGAGAGGTTTAAAACTCCATTATGGGTCGTCAAGGTTTAGTTTAGCAGGTTATGGACATTGTTGACCTCCAACCTGTTCTCAAAGAATGAGGATAGGTGATTCTTTCTGTCTTTCAAAGAAGACAAAAGCTGCAAAATTTATTTTCACTGTAACATGAAATTATCAAATGGAACCACAAGGCTGTATGGCATCAATATGCAACATCTGTTATGATTCTTGGCAATTTATCAATGTCCAAAAGACGAAGTAGGAAAGAAGCATTAGGCATCACATAGACATATTTGAAAATAACAACAGTCTTTGTGGGAGTAGAATTTTCTTTCTCTTAATGCAAAATCAAAGAGATCGAAGTTGAGAGCCTACCAAAGTCAGGCATTTGACAAGTGATATATTCTGCCAATATGTCAGAGTCTAAAATTGTAGCTACTATGAGTAGCATCCATACAGCTTTTCTGGAAGCATGTAGGTATTTTCAGGTTTTCACCTAAGCTTCTGATCATATTCAATTATGTTGATTAGTAGAATATGCTAAGTGTTCACTAAAGCATTATTAAACCTAAAAAGCCCCAGAAAGTTATCCTTGGAATGATGTAGGTGTTCAGGCACTTTCTGCTCAGCTTTGAAATCTCATCTTTTTTCAGTTTTTAATTTAATATCAAGGAAGAAAATGGAAGCTGTTTTTAATGGGGACATGCTTAGTGTGAGGAAATACTTTTCATATATATGCATGAATGAGGTAGGTTACAAATGGAAATATGATGAGCCACCTCTGGGTGGAGACTCTCCTATCCTGATCTTGCTTGACCTGTTAAGCAGACTGGTTTATACATTACCAGCCTTTACACTGTGTAGGGTTGGAAACTTATTTTCCAAAGCTGACTGCTTCTGATACAGCTGATATTTTATGTCACAATTTTACAGCTTTCTGCCAGGGAAAATTGAACAGCTAAAGTTGTAGTAAGTCTTCAGGTGCCATCTTCAGGTTTGCATCCTTGCAACTGAAAAAAACCCAAAAAAATTGGTTCATTCATCTGGACCAGAAAAAAAGGAGCCGGAAAGAAGTCTGCTTGAGCTGGAAAGTAAGAAAGGCAATGGGTTTGCTTGCCCCAAGACTGTTTTCAAAAAGCTAGGGAGAAGACCAAAACCGTTACCTTACATAACATTTGACTACAGAGAGGCACAGATTTGAAATGCCTGGAAAAATTAGTTCTTTTTCTGAGCTAATACACAACCTTTCACCTCTTTAAGAACTGCAGTGATTCCACAATAACATTTTTCTACTGTGGTAGTATTTTAGGATTATGATTGACACTTTTTATACACACAGCCAGTATAAGAATGGATGATTATTATAACTTCTAAAATTCCACAACTATCTAAAACTTTGTCTTTGTGAGGCTCCTAATGTAAATTGTAAAAGCTACAATAATCATGGAGCTATGATCATTTGTATTAGCCAAGGGCTACTGCTTGGATAAAACTTAAAAAGAGGGGAAAAAATCACTTCTAGTAAATTGCTTTAATATTCCTGTCACAGATGGGCAAACCATTTATTAAGGTATGAAATAAAAAATATATAACAGCTCCAAATTCTACAAAGATTCATGTTTCCACTTCTTTATACATTTGATTAATTTCTTAAAATCAGGAAACTAGTCCTATAAACAATGTTAATTGTGTATGTGTAAATCACTCCTGACTTGTCATTTATGCTATATGGTTGACAATGACACTGTAAACTTTGGGAGCTAGACTGCAAAAGTAATATTTCTAATAGTGTCTTTAATTTCTTTGTGTTGAACAGAAGAATGGCTATATGAGTAGCATTCCTCATGGGGCAATTGAAGGACTAATCTTGTTTAACATCTTCATCAGTTAGATGGCCAATGGGATGAAGCTCACTAACATCAAGTTCACACATGACACAAAATTAGTGCAAGTAGTGAGTACACAACAAGGCAGGGCTGTCATTCTGAGGGACTCTGAGAAGCTGGAGGAATGGGCTGACAGACTTTTTGATATGACTCTTTATGGCCTACTTCTAGTCTGAGATGCATTTCTCCATTTCATTTCATTGAAAATTCAGTGGATATGTGTACAAATCCTACTGGTTTCAGACATTTATAAGGACAAATTTAGACCTGTGTAAAAGCTTCACCTTTTACATTTCTAAAACTTTACATTTTTAAAGATCTATAAATATGAACTTCCCCCCCCCCGCCCCTTATCTATCCCACAGTGTTCATCAGCAACTTTAAGGCAAACATTGTGACTCTAGTGCCTAAAATGACAACTCCAAAGATTTCTTTATAATTAGAAATATACAAAGCAACTTTCAGGTAGGCTAAATCGTCACTTCTCTGTCCATGTGAACTGAGTTACAGTGAATTTTACTCTGTAGATATTTCAAGGTCAGGAATTTGGATTTTTTTAGGTTCAGAAACTTTAAGGTCGCATACCACTACATCTACAGTGATATTATTATTTGAACCTTCTTCAAACCTTTCAGTTTGAAAGGCATATCCCTTCTGTTCTTTAAATTTGAGAGTGTCTGCATTCTTAATTGGCGATGCAATTCACAGGAACAGCTGTCCTCAGGAGACTTATACCATTTTGACTCTTGGCAATAGCTGCCCTGTTAGTCTAATTAATTTTTCTAAAAGATAACCATGAGCAATATGCAGCTTGATTTGTAAAGAATAGATCTTACCAGGCTCATTTTATTTGCTTTGTATTGCACAGAATTTTTAACTTTGTGAATGAAGGGGAAATGACAGATGCTCTGTAGTTTGATTTTAGCAAAGCTTTCAAATCCCTTGCAAAATCTCTCGCAAAATCTCTCCCTCAGATTAATTTGGAGAGGCTTGGGTATGAATACTGACACATAGATTGAAAAGGGGCCGAGAACATTAAGTGGGTTTTTTTTTTGATAAGCGGCAAATAATGGAACACCAAGGTGGATTCTAAGGGGCTACCCAGAAGACCTCCTGGGTCTGCACATCTTCAGTAGTTCAGAGGTGGAAATCAACTGCAGACAGTGCAATGCCCGGGTGACGTTTAGGCAAGACAGGCTGTGAAAGGTAAGGAGTTATGTTGATTTGGCAGTCTAGGGACAGAAGAATATAACTCGGTAACACAATTGAGCAGCAAATAAATAAATCAAGCTAAATAAATTTCAAGTTGCGTGTTCATTTTACAGCTTAGGAAGGTAGGAAGAGTCTGTGTGTAGATAGTCTAATGCTATTCATGTGGAACATTGCCTAGAGGTCTGGACATTGCATTAACAAATGCATTAATGAGTTGAAGGACATTCAAAGAGAGAAAACAACAATTAGGACAAGGTGACAGGAACAGATTTATAATTAAACATTAATGGAATTAAATATTTTAGTCTTCATCAGTATCAGCCACAGAAGGAGACTAATAAACTACAAATATTTGAACCGGAATCATAATCCCAAAATAAGAGCATCCTCAAAAATATAGAATTTCATAGCTAATTTCTTGTCTGAAACTTGTGGCTTATCCTGTCTCTAGTCCAGAGGAGGAAGAGAAGATTGAGAATTATTATTTATGGGAGATTTCTAGTTATCTTTTTTTCCTTTTTTTGCAAACCTACTCTTTTTAATTTTTATTTCTGAACACGGGACTATGTGCATGCAAACAAAAAAATACTAATATGAGGTGAATTAGAGGGAAGTACAAATTGAATTATATAGATTCAAAAATATAATTTTTGTTAGTTACAGTTGTGAGAACAAATAAATTGCTTAGAAATGTAGCAGGTGAAATCTTATTTTTAATTTACATAAGCAAACACTTTAGAAGATTGCCTTCACCAGATGTGTGAAGTTTAGTCTTCCCTAAGATTAAATAAAATGCAAATACAGCCAGCTTTCATCACATTCTGTAAACATTAAAATTAAGATAGCAGGAGTAGAAAAAATAGAATATTTATATTTTTGAGCACCTTAATTTTCAGCCTGAGCCTAGGATGAGTGGTATCATGCCATCATGTGTCCTGCTTAAAGGGCTTTTAAATATAAAGAAGTATGGTAACTCAAGTTTAACTGTAATACATTCTCTCTTGAGGATTCAATCACCAGTTGATTTAACATTGCCTATTTAATCATATCATAAACTACTTCAACAAGATGCTTGTGTAATTGCCTTCTTAGCAGAAAAGGATAAAAAGCATACCTTGCAATTTTTGTTGCATTAAACAGGATATTATAATCCTATGAACACCAAAAGGTTTGTCAGCAATTCCATTATCAACCCCTATTTTCAGGAATAAAAACATGGTCATAAAAGTATTCTACTGACTGAAAAATCCCATCCAAGTCTTATCCTGGGAACAAACTTCCTATCCTCTTCCTCTCTCCCCTCCCCCCCCGCCCCCCCCCCCCCCCCCCCCCCCCCCCCCCCCTTTCTTTTAATTTATAATGCAGCAATTTTTTTGTGGGTCAAATCCAAACTTTCCTGTTCATCCGTATCTACTATTTATTACACAGCAGCTATGAGACATAACATTTTGTAGATACTGCTAAGTGTACGTGTATAGCCTAATGCTATTCATCTTTTCTTACAAAGAAGCTGAAAAATTCAAGGACATTTAGAAAAAGGTAAAATAATTATAAGTAGGGATGAATTGATTTAGAGTGTTGTTCATTAAGTTTAGCTTCCTTAATAGTAAGGACAAACCAAGTTATTCCTATTTGAAAAAGGAAAATTATGGGAGGCAAAAATTTCATTTACTTCATTCTTTATTGGTTTATTGGTCCCAAATTCTCTTTAGCCTGGTAGCACATTGTAATGAATGCCTGTTCCTGCTTCAGGTATATGAAATGGTTTATATGAAATGATTAAGATGATGATTACTGATACTTTTTTTTATTAGAACACAATGTTTTGTGTTGCTGTATTTATTTACTTAATTTAATTTGTCCTTTATTTTGATTATGTTCTTTTGGGGAAGTAGGAAGGGAAGTGAAGTAGCAGTGAAGTGAGGAGAGAAAGAAAGACAGAAATGGCAGCAATGACTCTTCAGAGAACCTGGAGAGAATCTTCATTGAAGAAGACACCTCACATGCCTTGAGACATTGCCGGGCCTGGAAGGAAGGAATCCATTACTCTTTGATGGGGAAGATCTGTTTTTCATTGGCAAAATAAGGGTAGGAACTTCCGTCTCTTTTATTTGGCTTCAGAAGCAAATCTTCTAGTTAGGTTCTTTTTGTCAAATCTGCATTGTTATTAAAATACTTGTGCTCCCCTTTCCTGCCTTCTGGAAAGACCTCAGAACTATACTACACCTGGAAAGGCATCCATTTGCCGTGGATGAGAGGATCACATAAATTGATTGGATCCCATTGCCTTTTCCTTTCCTTACATTCAGCAAATGCATTTAACAAAACTTTTCCTCCTAAATAGTTATATAAAATGTAGCTGATTACAGATTTTTCTTTCAGTGCTGTGTTGCTTTCTTCTTTACTTCCTTTAAGATCTTCCCGAATATACATTCCCTGGCTTATAGCTAGCTATGACATATCCTAAAAGAGTCTGTAATGCGACATGACCCTTGAAATCAATTGTATACAAAGGTCTTGAAGAAGGCAGTGAAACCTCTTGGTTCCTCTTGTTTAATTCCCAACAGTCCATATAGGGTTCACAAAACTCTTGAACATCTTCTCACTCTGTAAAGATGCCTTCAATACTTGTAACATCATCTGTGAATTAGTGTGTAAATAGTAATTTAGTGTAAAGTATCCTCAGTGAAAAATTAATTTACTATGTTCTCCAAGTTCCTCTAAGACCATACAGGGGTTGAAGAATATCTTCTGTTCTCCCACTCTGCTCTCTCTAAAGTTGGAAAATGTTTCGCTTTGTTACAGGCTCATGATGGAGTGCATATTCCAAGTTAATATTCCTGTAAGCATCTGAACAACAGCGCAGGTCTCCACGGTTCTGCAGTCCCCACCCCACTGATTTCCTTGTCATTTTTTCTGAACCCTTATTCCTTTCTTGCTTTTTCTTTTTAACTGTTATATTATTTTTCAACTGACGAGCCTTCTATATGCACAGATCCCAAACCTAATTTGGTCTTTTCTTCTTGAAATTGTTCAAGGCTATTGACTTTTGTTGTTCTCCATTCCAAAATTAAGTTTGCTTTTAATTTAAGTGGAGGCACCCATCTCCCTTTTATCCCTCTCCCAAGGCAAAATCTGACAGATTAAATCTGTTATCCACTCATCTGGGTGGTGCAGACAGCTGTAATCTTGTTTAAAATAGCCTCTGCATTCCTTTTTATGACAGCAAGAAACTGCCCAGCTCACGAAACAAGAAAATATTACATGTAATCCTCATTCTGACAGTCTGGATACCTACAGCCTGCCCATTCATACCTCGTATAAGGTAAGGGATCTGGCTTTTGTTTGCTTCAGTGTTGAGTGTGGGTTTTGGTTTTTTGTTTTTTTTTTTAATTCAAATTGATTTTCCCGAATTTCCTGTTCTGTAATATTTTACAGTACAGAGGTTTCATGATCTGGACAGTCCTGCCACCACTGCTCAAACCTGTGCTGTTTTTTCTTCTTGAGATTCATGGAGATGCAGGTGGGAGCAAAGTATTTCTTCAGCCTACTGACCTTTTTTTTTCTCTGTTTCATGCAAGTTCCATCTTACCTTTCTGTGCCAACCTGTGCAGTCAGTAAGAAGATTCCTTCATACACAAATGAGGGCATCCATCCACTGATTATCCAGTGGAAAATCCAATTACTTCTGTTCTTAATTGGTATGAGGCCATGGTAGGATTTTTTTTTTTACACTGTGTTTTATTTCCGTATCAAAGACAGGCTAAGGTGGCTTAGACATTTTTCAACATCTGCTTCTAGACGGCAATTATAAATATGAAGACAATGTTACGAGGAAGAACTTTTTCTCAACAGAAACAGATAGGTCTGATCAATACATTTTATCATACTTTTCAGTACTCCACGGTACTCCTTGGTCCACCAGAGGGGAGAATAATACCTTTGTCAGCATAGTCCCCATCCCTGGGAGTGTTTAAAAGACATGTAGATGTGGCACTGATGGACATGGTTTAGGGACCCTGGCAGTGCAGGGTGAATGGTTGGACTTGATGATCTTAAAGGTCTCTTCCAACCAGATGATTCTGTGATTCTGTGATTCTATGACTGCAATATTCAATGAACACTAGACACATATTATGTGGTTAGAAAAAAATAATTAAAAAGAAAGAAAAAGAAAAGGTTTGGCTTGGATCTTAGTCCTGAAAGAGCCTGATCCCTATCCCCATTTTCTACCTGCAGATATGGTAGTGTTCAAAGATTTATGAAACGACACTGATGATACTATTACTTTAATCAAGCAACAATAATGTCATTACACATTTGTATATACTATTTCACAAGATTTTAGATACAATGCCTCTGACATTTGTAGTCTGTCTACTTGGACACTACCATGTTGTTGTGGCTTCTATTGTTGTAGCTGTGCTGTTTCATTCTCACGTGCTGCTGTAAGGACAGAAGGCTGTGAGGTAAAGGCATTAGAAATGTTGTGTTCATTGAAGACATAACGTAAGATGAGGCAAGGATGCACATTAGCTGGGGACTTTACTCGAGTTTCCTGAATCCAAAATCAGTGCCTTTCCTCGAAAGATGGAGCTGTTGAAGCAATTTTTGCAATAAGTTACGTCTTGAAACTAACCTCTGCCGCCTGCAAGCCAGTAGAACATATGGCCTATTGAATTTAATGTGAGTCTTGCTGCTGAATATCCTACAAAAAGCTTTGAAAATTTACTACTATATGCCTGACTTATATTCATAAAAGGAAAGGTTAGAATTAACGGTAATTCTTTAGTATACCTTTGTCCATAAGAATCCTCAATAATGTGTGATTTACAGACTAAAGACTTGTAAGTCGAAAGTCTGCAAGCCAGCAAAGAAAACAACTGCCTACAAACCTCATCTCAGAAATCTACACAGTAGCCAAGAACACCTGCTTTATATGCTGTGAGCTCTCCTTGCTTGAGACATAAATCCGGTCCCACACTGAAGAGCCATAAACTCCAAAAATAAAACAAAATGGTTGTAGTCTGAGGAAGTCTGTGAAAAGTCAACATACACACATACTACCCTGGAAAAGCCACTTCTGGCAATGGAAAAACTAATAGAGGAAAGTTAAATCGGTTGTCAGTAGTTCTAAGTAATTATTGCAGGAAATCCATAGTTCGGAATGGCAAAATGTAAATTCTGCAGCAGGTGATTAAGCAGGCAGAGGCCATCTACAAACACCATAAGGACTCAGGCCGTGAAGGGTTCAGAAAAACTCTGTTTCTACAGACCAAGCCCTTTTTCTCTCACCTTTCCCAACACAAAGGATGCCCTGCATTTAACCCTACAGGTTTCAAATGTCTTACCAGAGGCATCACAGCTGTCAGGTAGTGCATTAATAAAGAGATTTTAAACACTCATGCCTTAGGATATGTAGAGCATGGGTGAAATACTTGTTTTATCAGAGGATTACACAGGACTTGATATTATTTCATGGTATTAATAGTGATTTCTCCATTTTAGTCCCTTGTTTTTGGTTTTTTTTTTCCCCTGGTAGAAGCCCCTTTCAGTCCTCAGTTGAATGGAGACAGCAAATAAAATAAACGGCCTAATGAAATTTGTGAATTCTTTCTTCAGAAGTCAGCGTATGTAAACTGGTGGAAAAGCTGTGTCAGGAACTGCATTTAAGGATGAGCTGAGTATGGCTCAATTCGTTAGCCAAGGCAAGCTCTTTTGCTTTCTGTCTGTTCACTTAAGTTTTCATTTATTTCACTTTTAAAACTACAAAATGCGTAGGTTTACTCATCTATCTCTGCTGGGTGACATGGTGTGTAGAGACAGTGGGAAGAATGAGTGTGTTTTGGAATCTGTGGGAGGTTAGTAGTCAAAGTTGCTGTTTATATTATCTCTAATGGGAATCGGGAATATAAATTTCTGCATGTTGAGATAATACGAGCCTAGTGAAAGAGAGAATATAGCATGTTGCCTGAGCTCTCCATGTATTCTCCCACAAATCACCCACCTTAAAAGAACTTTCTTCCATTTTGTAATTTTTTTTTTTTTTAATTAAAGTAAATGTTTCAAGATATTTCAGTTTTGAAGTGCTAACTCTTTTCTCATTTGCCTGCCACTTAGACACTAGGAATATAATTTTCAAATACTGAATTTTCTTTCAGAGTGACAAATCTTTCCTATCCTCCACATTCTAACATCTCAAAAAAAATTAGGCTTATAAAGCTTTCTTTTCCCCATAAAACAAACAAACAAACAAACAAACCAACCAAATAAAAAAATCAAGCATTTTTGAACAATGTATATTCAAATCTAATTATCTTCTTTTTTTTGTTACTATAAAAGGTATTTCACTTGTGGCTACTTTAATATCTAATTACACTGCTTGACTGCAAAAAACTTAGAAGTTTACATAAATACATATTCTTTCTCCTCCATGAAATATATTAGTTTTCCAGATATGTAAAAATTGAGTATACTGTCAATGTATTTTTTTTTTTCCAGAATTCTTCCTAAGCCTAATTGGAAAAGGACAGAAATAATCCACTAATTTATTTTTAATGTGGAAAATTAAAATTTGTAAGCTTTTTAGAGCAGGAAGCAAATCTTTGCATTTGCAACACCTTCGTTATTAGAGCCTTTGGGTATTACAGCAAGATAAATACAAAAAGACAATGCAAGGGATGACACCATTTTTCTGGAAGCAACTACATATTATTGCTGTGGAAACAGGGTTTATCAGAAATGTGAATGCATGTATACATGCTGATTTTAAAATAAAGTTTTTGTAGTGAATTTTGAAGAGCATATTCATTAAAACCTAGCAAGTGCTGGAGATAAGTGTATAGATTTTGCAAAATTAATTGATTTATTCCTTTTTTTTTTTTTTTTATGTTCCCCCTCTGTCTTTGCCTGTTGTCTGCTTGAAAAAAACAGTCACAAGTTTGTAAATACAAAGCAAATATAAAACATTGCCTCTGGAGGTCTCATCAAAGACTAGCTCACAACAAATATTCTAATGAGAGGTAAATGATCAATGAACTAAAACATGATAACAAATATGCGATGAACTAATGACAGCATAAATCAATAATTGCTCTCTAGCTCTGTGGAAATTATACTGTCCTAGGTTCTATCAGGAGACAATTTGCTGCAGTATTTTGTGAACAGAGCTACCCTGTGGGATCAGGCTGCAGAGGACATTTCAGTGGGAGGAAGAGAGCAGTAGGAAGAGCAGTATGATTCATGTTCAGCATCTCAAGTGGAGGATAGAGCACAAGGATTGAATAATGAAACAAAGACAAGATATTCAGCATGCCAGGAAGGTTTCTGTTAGAGAGCTGTTAGAATTATTTAAAAAGGTTAGTCTATGAATAAACATGCTTCATCAAGGTCTCTTACACATGCAAAGGGAGATGCTAATGAATAATAAAAGAGTAATGGGGACTGGCAAAGAAATTAATGTTAATCTTATCCAAAGCAGATACAAATTAATATTGGAGAAACATTTTTGTAATCACTTCTCAAGGCAAAAATTCAATTAATGTGACTGAATCAATATTTCAAATCTCAGTCCCTTGAAAGTATACTTGTCTCTCTTCATATCAGCATGCTCTCCCGTGTGATCAGTCTGTGCTATTCAAGTCAATACTTGGGGAGACTTCTTAATGGTCTATTTTTGAAAAATTTTGTCCACTTCTATAAACTACAACCCTGTATTTTAAACTCGCCTCAGGGTATCTTTCAGTTAGGATGGCTCAGCTTACATAGGGTAATTACTGTCTAGAAAATAGATATTTAAGCCAAGCATAGTTTTGTCTTGACCTTCAGGGTTTTTATTCTTAATTATTTCGCCCAAAAATTACCTAATACCCTCTGTTCACACAGGATGACATGTCAGTATATATGACATTGCAAATCAGAGTGTGTACTGAGAACAACATCTTTTATGAGAGCTAAAAAGACCCAGGACAGAAAAGAAAACAAAACTCTTCACTCTTCCGAAAATAAAAATTGACTTTTCAGAAGATAAAACTGTATTTGACTCGACTGTATTGCAGCATGGGTCACTTTCTATGTCTTTGATAGGCAACCTCCCTCCTTGCATGTAATTGAACTTGGAAAACAAACATATCTTCACAAAGATGCCAGGAGTTACAACCTTACTAGTGCACTTCAAAAAATAGTATGAAGTATTGCAAAGTGGTTCCTGGTTTCCATTACTTTGTCTTTTCTCTCCTCATTGGTAAAGCCACTAGATAAGGGGCGTTTTTTCACTCAGTAAGTGATCTTTCTTGTATACTATACAACATAAACGCCTGTCATATCTTGTTCAAGGTGTCAGGGAATTGGAAAAAGTTTATAAAACTAAATGGACTACTGAATAACACTTTGGCAGCTCTGTTAGACTGTGGTCTTTATGTTGTGGTGCCTTGATGGGTTTGTACAATCAGAGATTCTAAGGCCACAATCCGGTGATAGATTGGAATTGTTTGAAGTGTGGTGCAGCTCAAAACCAGGCTTGCATACTGTTGTTCTCAAAACAAAATGGCGACCCACTCAGAGTCATCCTATTAAAATAACTGCATGGACAATCTCATTTCTGTACTTTTAATAGCTAGAATATCATTCCCATAATGAAAGAAACATGAAATGGTTTCCATGCTGAATGAGCTCCCTAGAGATTCTGGGATTTGTCTCATTATATAAAGCTTTTCCATCACCATTGCAATGCCTCTTCTCATCTTTGCTTCTCATCTGAGTGGAGAAATTTCTGTCAACAGCTTTAGTCTGACTAAACCAGCATAACACTGAAAGGGGGATATGCAGTAGATAAGATTACTTTTTTTCCATTTATGTAGAAAATTATACACAGTGTCCCTGCTTTAAAAAGGATTACTGTACGATGTGGACAGCATTTTGCTCTCTCATTAGAAGAGACAGACTACAATTTTTTTCTCTAAATAAGTCTGGGTTAGGCAAGGAGATCAGTAATTTCAATGCTGCTGCATTCACAATGAAAAAGAAATCATCGCTTGGTATTCTTATCAGAAGCCTTAGGTAACTTCAGCATTCAGTACTGATCAAAATAACTCCTTGCATTCCGCAACCTACCACATGCCTCAATAATTTTATATGCAGGAAGGAAGGAATAGTAAAATAATGATGTAAACTGTTATTAAAATAATACTACTGAGTGGAAAACTTTAAAAAAAAAAACCAAAAACAACAAACCAAACAAAACACACAAAAAAATTAGGGAATCTGGGGACAAAGCTTCCCCAAATATGTCCTGAATTTCCCTCTTTCTTCCTCCCTTTCTCTCACAGTTTTAAAATAGCTTACAGGCCATGTATGATGAAGATTTTATTCCAGCATATTCCAGAGACTAGGACCTGATGTTGGAAACAGCTCCTGGATATATGTGTCCAGCCCTAGGTGAGCCAAGAGGGGTGAATCCCCAGGCCATGAACCGCAAACTTTCTTGGAAAAAGGACCAAAAGGGGAGCTACCGCACATATCTGCCCTTTCTGTACCTCTGTGAACCTAAAGGCAATTATGAGATTGTGGATTTGTGTCTATAACAGTCTATAGCTGCAGGGCTGTGTATAGAAGAAGCCAAGAGGTATGTTATCAGGCTCATTTTCTACAAACGACAATGTAAATCAGGTGACTAAAATCAGGTGTTAAATCACGTAACTCAGAAAAGCTTCCATTTTCTGTTGGATCTAGCCCTAAAGTCCCTGATTTATGGATTTGACCTTAAACCCTAGGTCATTTTCCTTGCCATGTAGTGAATGAGATGGAATGAAGTGTTGTTCCTTTCTATCTCTGGGAACAGTATCAAGTGGATTGGACTTTCCTGGCATCAAAGACCCTTTGAAGTGTTATGTATCCACATTTCTGATGACACTTCCTGCTCAGGGTTAATGTCGTGCTGTGACAGTGCAGAGCAATAACAAAAGAGTTATACAGGTGGAAGTGGATTGAGAAGAGGGAAAAAAAAATCATAATGCAAATATTTTTTCATCTAAAACAGGTTCACGATTGGCCTTTAACAATTGCTGTTAAATTTAAAAGGGGTTCAGACTCTTAACACATAAGAATCCAACAGCCAAAATTTAGTTCAGAATTAAGTTACGCTACTCAGAAACCCATTCTGTATTTTAGTATGTTGTTGCCTTTTTCTTTGCTGAGAGTAATGCTATGTCATCATTGTTCTTCAGCCATTGTTACATATCATGCCATTGCATACTAAATTCCCATTTGGCTACTAAGGACAGTTTTCCCTAAGACATTTCAACAGCAGTTATTATCAAGTCACAGAAACCATGAGAACTAGCAGAGTTTTCATAGAAACATAGCAATTAATTCTATTTGGAACAATGACAAAATCATTTGGACATGTCTGAAAGAGGTTAATATAGAAATAGCTTATTTGCAATAATATCCCATTTTAGAGGCCTCTCTGCTATACTGTGTAACCACTTTGCTCTGGTAATTTCACAGAAACAAAACTATTAAATATTACTCAGTGAGTCTAGGCACTGACTGCAGTTAACCAGATTAAGCAATATGATGCCCTGGAGATAGAAGCTTTTTCCTAGCACAGTGAATTTGTAACTCAGGGAGGAAAAAAAAACCCAAACAAATCCCAAACCAACAAGCCAACAAAAAGCCCCAAACCAAAACTCTAAATAAAGTAACAAAGCAAACCCAAAAAAGAGAAAAGAAAAATGACTCTTCATAGAAAATATTATAATGTCACTTAAAATGTAATTTGGAGTTATATTGACCCTATTTCGAACATCAAAAAGGGAAATCCAACTGGATAACTTAGCTATATTAAATGTTTGGAGATTTCTTCCTAGAAGAAGTAAATAAGGACCACTCTAAAGCAGTGTTTTTTCCAGTTCTTTGAGAATTTGTCTTGATTGACCTGTATCCATCTACTCTTCTGGGCTGGCTGCGCAATGTTGATAATCCTGTGGAAAGAGCAAGAGATGCATGTTTTCAGAAATTGCAACCAATTTTCACCCTGCTATACTGGATGAACTGGACTATGGCAAGCTATTTATAATAACTGTCAGGCCTTATTGACTCTTCTTCAACCCCCCAAGAGACTGCTATTCATAGACTGAAAAACAATAACTTAAGTACCCTCTTTCCATATATGGCCAATGTAAGTAGCTTCAATTGCTTGCAAAGGGTGTTGTAGTTCACTAGGAGAGGGTGTTACAGACTCATTTCACTTATTTTTGAGCAATGGTGCAGAATTCATTCATCATTTGTAGACAGAACCGGACATTTACAACATGTGATTCTTCACAATCGACGTTTCTAAAGTAGAATAACTTCAAAAAACTTGTGAGGATACATTTCTCCTAATAATCGTAGAGAGAATCTAGACAGCTAGCCCAGCAGAGATCTTTTTGTATGCATTTGGAGTTAGGCTAGAAACCACAAACATGTGACAGTTTTTCCTGCAAATTATGGGCAATGTGGCTTCCTTCTTAAGCAGTGTGAGTACTAAATGCAGGTCACCAGAAGCAACTTCTTCTTTTTATAAACTATTTAGCTAACTAAAGCGTCTTTATGAGATTGGTTTAACCTTTCACAGCTCTATACTTAAACTGTTAATATGCTTGCACCTTGAATTACATGTCTTTACTAATATCTTTGTCTGCAAATGGCAGACAGACCAAATAAACTTAAGGAGGATATCACAAAATAACAATGGCCAACTTTTTTAATGTTATTTGTCCAAGTTGCACAAAGATGCCAATTGGGGTTTTCAAATACAGCAGATCAGATGGCTAACCCCATTAGATTTAGTGGGAATTAGATATTAAGGGACTATGGAGAAATCCCACTTGACAAATTGTAATGATATGATATATAATTTCAATGCTAGAAAAAAACACTAATAGAAATATATGCCAAAAAAAAAAAAATTCTAAACCAAGGAAAATAAATGGTTAAAAACCAGAACATAACAGCCATATTTTGATTCAGATCCAAAGGTCTTAGACAATTTTCTTGTCTCCTACTATAGCAAGAGCAGGGGTAAGCTTCTTAAATATATTCCCCAGCTCCCATCAATTACTACTGCGGGATTTTTTGAGCCAGAGAAGGTATCTTAATATTTGATAGCTCTTGATGCTGGGTTTTCTTCTCTCCTCCTTCCCCCAGCATGGATTTGTCTGCTCTCTTATTGAACTCCTGTGAATGTTTAGCATACACAATGTCTGGTGGAATACAGTTCTGAAGTTTAATTAGCCATACTATGAAGAACTCTTTTGCTTCAGCCTCCTGAGCTAGTTTTGTTTAAGGTTTGTCAGATCTTACATTGCAAGAGACAACGAAAAATCATTCCGAGTTTATCTTCTTCATGCTGTGCATGATTTTACAGACCTTTATTGTATTTTCCTTCAGTAACCTGTTTTCCAGGCTGAAGAATCCCACATTTTTATCATCCTCGTTCCTTTTCTCCATTTGCTAGTTGTGTTATATTCTTTTTAAGATAGGGGACTCACATAGCACACAGTATTCAAGATAAAAGCACTCAATGGTTTTATACAGTGGCATAATAATGTTCTCTGTTTTATTCTGTATTTATTTCCCAATAATTCCTACAATTTGATTTGCTTTTTTGACTGTTACTGAACATTGAGTTGGTATTTTCATAGAACCATTTTTAATAACTCAGGATGTATTTCCTGAGTAGTAATAGCTATCTCAGAGGCCATCATTCTGTATGTAAGGCTAAGACTGTTTTCTTCCATGTGCCTCACTTTATATTTATCTACATAGAATTTATTAGATTATATTACACTGATTAGAAATGTGAAGCAAATGTTCAATGAGAGATGAAAAAAGATGAAAACATAGCTTAGCCAAATTATAGTGGGTTGTATGGATATTGAAAACAGTGAGAGCCAGATGTGGACTTAGGCAATCTGATATGTGGTTTACATGAGACTCTTCCTTTATGTATAAATATGTGCTCAAAAGTATTTACTAGAATAGTCTGTAATTAAAAGCAATTACAAATTAAGACAGAATAATACCTTACATATTAGTGCAGAGCTGTGTGTTGTTACAGATGTTTGTGTATGTAAAATTCCCATAAGTATTAGAGCATTAGGCTATTGATTGACTTAAGTTAACTCTGTCATCCTTTAAACGTGATCAAATGTGCTTTTGATGAGTTTACTTTATGTGAAAGGCTCAAGCCAATAGGAGGCAGGAAAGAACAACTGAGCCAAAAGAAAGTTCCAGATTCATCACTCCCTGGGCCATTTCAAACTGGATTGGAAATTAGATGGAAATAAAAATGGATTATACTGAATTGTTTTCACCGGCTCTGTGATGAACTAGGTGGCCTAACTGACAGTTCTGTGTCTAGTTTATGCCCTTCTATGAATCATCAGACAGATACATCCAAGATGGCTGATCCTTCCTGTATGTCTGAGACAAGTTGTATTTATTAAGATTCCATGCAAAGATGGGTAGAAAATCTGCATTATAACATCAGGTCAAGCAAAATCTGCATTTTTGACTTTAGAAGAGATGAAATTCACCTTACAATAACATTATAAATTGAATTTATACAAAGTATCTCAAAGCACTTTAGATTAAAAATACCTCAAACAAAACCTTAGAACAGTTCTGAGCTTGAAATTAAGAAGTGAGTCTTAATATTAAACTTAAAAGCTCATTTTGGTTTGGTTTATTTTTTTTCCCCAAAGAGCTGTGCTGACTTTACAGTTCTGATGTCTGATAGAAGTGAATCCCACAATCAAGGAGTGTAAAAAGCAAAAGACAAAACCATCATTGAAAGGATTTAGGCTAAACAAAGGGTCACTTGGCAACTCCTGAGCAGAAAGCCTCAGTAAAATACAGAGGAGAATACAGATTCTTATAATTGAAAATGGATGAAAAACCAAGGCAATCAATTGCTTTAAAGAGTAATAGGGTAGTTTGATGAAAGGAAGAGGGCAAAAAGCAGATGGGAAGGGATCAAGGAAAAAGTTATCTAGCATGAAGTTAAACTGGGGGAAGTCAAGAATATGTACATATTACTTATTCTTTCCACTCCTTTCGCCCATCTTCAGGATGGAAAAGTTAAGAGTAAAGGAATTTACTCATTTCTTCTTAAAACAATCTCCCAGCTGGAACCACAAACAGACGAGTGTTTCCCAGTTAGATGAGTGACATGAAAGTATGAACATTAGCTGGTAAAAAGGGGGAGTAAAAGGAAAAATAAGAGGGATGGATGAGATAGGTACTGAGAAAGCAAAGCTGCCGAAGTCTTAAAGAAAGCTTTCATATGGACCAGTAAAATAATTTGGCTTCTACAGCTACAACTCTTTTAAATTACCAGAGTATTTCTCTCTAGCAGTTGATACTGACAAGGCAGCAGCACCCATGAAAACTGACATATTTTGACTATGTAAATCACTGGAATCATCTATTAAGAAAGTAGTGCAGAGAAGAGTATATGTATATTCATCATCTGTTGTGTGTTTTCATGTCCTGTCTAAAGCTTGTGAGCAAACTGATGTGATAGTGAGTTTAGAGAAACTCATGTTATTTTTCATAACTTAGCTTGAGCCAAACAGTTTATTTTTAGGGTAAGAATTGACTTTGTGTCAACTGACATCTAGATTTATGTCCTGAATCTGACTTTTTCAGGATGTAGCTTTTCAGCACACTCTCTGTGTGTATCTTGCCTTGGACTTGAAATAAACTTGCCAACGCTTTTTCAAATGAAGCATGAGGAGCTTATGCAAGGGGCAATAACCTAAGCACTTCCTGCTCGTGTCAGGGCTTGAAGTTAAGGAAATGAGGGAGAAAGAGAGAGAGAGGCAATTTTTAAGCCAAATATTTCAAAAGTTGTGAAGGTATCTGTAAAAACCCTCTAAGCTGCTGCTGCTTAGCATCACTAAAATCAGATTACTTTTTATGTAATTGCCTAGATATGGATTTAGGTAATGATTTTGGTTTTTTTACACATTCCTGGTACACAGTGTGTTTAAGCAGGAGGCAGCTTAGGTATAACGTATACATGCACAGATAGTTTTCTATGAGAAATCCATCTGGAGAACAGCATAAGCCATACATAATGGATAGGATAGGCAGGAGATGTTCAGTTCAGCCCAGGTCTGCAAACTATAGTGAACTGAGCATGTTAATTATCAGTCTGCTTCTCTATACTGTCATGAAAGAGTTGGGAAGGCAAATGTACTTTAGTGACAGGACACTCTTTACTTTTATTCTTTAAATATGACCCTATCTTTAACTTGCTTGATTTGTACATTTGCCTCTCTGAAAACAATAGTGCATATTTCTATTTCTTTTAAAACTTTCCTCTGTAGGGAAGCTAAGAAATAGCATCTTGCCAGGTAAAATGTAGAAGAAATAGTAATCCTATAAGAAAAGGAAATGAGGGTTTGAGTCTTACTGGACTCAAACTCTCAGATGTCACTAGAATGGGACACAAATACCCAGATGGTTAATCAATAAGGCATAAAAGTAGATGCTAACCTCACTTCTAGACATGCATGACAGGAAAATTGTAGGCTGCTAGGGGTACATATATTTTTTTGGTGGGAAACCGCACAAGAAAACCCAACAAAAATTTTTTTCATATTCATGAACTCTCTAATAGCAGTGTAGATATCACTGAGTTGTCTCTGGGAGTGGAAACAAACAGCTTCAGCAGCACAGTAGCTCTGTGCACTTCTGCAGTGTTGTGTGCTCACCTTCATTCCTGTGGAGCAGGTTTAGATATCTAACACAGCTCTGAGAGGAAATTACATATACAAATTTTGTCCATTCAAGCAATTTTTTATTTTCCTTCAAACAGGATGGACTCTTCTGCTTTATCTGTTAGGAACATTCCCTGTATTACGCTATACCTTAAAACGAGTCCTGATGTTTTCTGGAAGGATGTTAGTTGGCATATGCCAAATCTTTGGCAGGTTGTTGGATTGCAATTGAAAAGTATGGATAATCATGTCCCGTGCTGAGCCTTGAACTCATGAACTGCCCAATCTGAACCTATTATAATAGACATAGTAACAGTGTGCATGTCCCTTTAGGGCACAGCAGCAGTTTTTAGTGCTCTCTCTGACTTAGCCTCATATGTGCCATCTGTATAGCACCATAAGTGCCCACAGGAGTCTTCAAATTATCAACCTAAACACCTCCACCTTAAGCTAAACACTATCTAGAGAAATGAATACCATCACATGATGTGGTCTGGCTCCCTACTGTAAGAAATAATATGTAATTTTTAAGGGATTTGAGGAAAACAGGAAGAAAATTGGGTATGAGTTAGGTATAGTCTGAGGCCAAGTATAGCATAAAGATGCCCGACAAGCTGAGGACTACACTCAACTATAATAATGTATGGAAGAACACTCACATTCATGCACAGGCACTATATGGTTTAGAAGAGAAAATTAAATAGTATGTGCTATCACATAGCTGTGAAATGGAAGCTGAAAGGTAGGAGCTGGCCAGCATTTGTCTGTTTAGATAAGATACACTATACTGGAACCCTACAGACTAATCAGATATTGATGTATTATTTCTCCACACAATATACATTCTGAATATATATAACTGCTTTAGATTCCAGTTATACCATCAGTTTATCACTCAAAAATCTATACCAACCCTTTTTATTGTTAGTTTTCTGGACAATGTAGACATATCCTTCATATTTTCTTCAAATGGGGCATTACTTCATAGGACCTTGCAGTGTTGTTCAGGAAAAAATGCATTAAACGTTTAAAATAATTAAATAGATTTCCTTGATCTATTAGTTCAGATATATTGATCTTATCTAAGATGGCAAAAGGCACAGATCAGAGAACCTAAAAATATTTTAAAGTCACCTTTAGTGATACTCCCACAATTAAAAGCAAAAAAATAGAATTGTGACTTATGCAATAATAATAATAAAAAAAAATAGTACTGTGCTTTAAAATACCATTATCCAGACAATTTCCTTCAGCTAAAGAAGGAAAAAAAGTGTTTTGTATTAAATAAAAGAATGCAAGCTAGCAGCTTTCATTGAAATTGTACCCTGCTATGTAAATAAAGTGTACAGTACCGATAACGGCCACAGCCAATTACAGTATGCTCTGAAACTGGCAAAGTGTTCAATCATAAAGTCAATATGAGTGAAAGGAAGGCTGGAAAGATAAAAGTTTTCTGCTGAGACTAGTAATTGGCTGGATGCTGGGGTTTGGGGAAGCTGCTTTGCTTTCTGTAAATGGGAAAAAGAACTTCAGGTTCAATGATTTACACACTTAGATGAAAGTCAGCCCTGTTAACGTTGTGTTTGTTACGTCTTGAGGCATGACAGCCACTCAGGTCTCAGTGAAGCTATTGCCTGGCACACTGCAGGTGCATTTAGACTGCATTTCCTTTTTCTGTTGCCCAAAAATGCAGCTGGCAGTACAAGTGAAGCACATTCCTACCCCTCCACTAGAATCAGAGAATAATTTAGGTTGAAAAAGACCTTTAAGATCATCAAGTCCAACCATTAACCCACCTCTGACAAGTCTACCACTAAACTATGTCACTAAGAGCCACATTACACATCTTTTAAAAACTTCCAGGGATAGTGGCTCAACCACTTCCCTTAGCAGCCTGTTCCAATGCTTAACAACCCTCTCTTGTAAAGATATTTTTCTTAGTATCTAACTGACACCTCCCTTGGCAACTTGAGGACATTTCCTCTTGTCCTATTGCTTGTTATAAAAAAGATTGTCTTCCACCTTGCTACAACCTCCTTTCAGGTAGTTGTAGAGAATGATGAGGTGTCCTCTCTGTCTCCTTTTCTCCAGACTAAACCACCCCAGTTCCCTCAGCCACTCCTCACAGGACTTGAGCTCTAGAACAGTCACCAGCTTAATCACTGGAGTACACGCTCCAGCACCTCAATGCCTTTCTTGGAGCGAGGGGCCCAAAATGAACACAGGATTCAAGGTGTGGCCTCACCAGTGCTGCGTATAGAGGGACAACCACTTCCTTACTCCTGCTGGCCACACTACTGCTGATACAAGCCAGGATGCCATTGGTCTTCTTGTCCACCTGGACTCACTACTGGCTCATATTCAATCTGGTGTTGAGCAACACCCCCATGTCCTTTTCCGCTGGGCAGCTTTCCAGACACTCTTCCCCAAAGTTACAGGGGTTGTTGTGGCCCAAGTGAAGGACTCAGCACTTGACCTTTCTGAAGCTCATGCAATCAGCCTCAGCCTACTTATCCAGCCTGTCCAGATCCCTCTGTAGAGCCTTACTACCCTCAAGGAGATCAACACTCCCACATAACTTGGCATCTTCTGCAGACTTACTGAGGGTGCACTCAGGATCCCCTCATCCAGATCACTGAAAAAGATATAGAACAGAAATGGCCTCAATACTGAGCTGTGGGCAACATCACTTGTGACTGGCTGCCAACTGGATTGAACTCCATTCACCATTGATCTTTGGTCCCAGCCATCCAGCCAGATTTTTATCCAGTGAAGCGTATGCCCATCCAAGCCATGAGCAGCCAGTTTCTTCGGGAGAATGTTGTGGGAAACAGTGTTAAAGGCTTTACTAAAATCTAGGTAGACAACATCCACAACCATTCCCTCATCCACTAAGTGGATCACCTGTTCATAGAAAGAGATTAAGTTAGTCAAGCAGGACCTGCCTTTCATAAACCCATGCTGATTGGGCCTGATTGCGAGGTTGATCTGTACATGCGGCATGATGGCACTCAAGATTATCTGCTCCATACCGTTCCTTGGCACTGAGGTCAGATTCACAGCCCTGTAGTTCTCCAGATCCTCCTTCTGGTGCTTCTTGTGGATGGATACAAAAATTTGCTAACCTCCAGTCAACTGGGACCTCCCTGGTTAGAAAGAGCAGCTGAAAAATGATGGAAAGTGGTTTAGTGAGCCCTTCCACCAGCTCCCTCAGTGCCCTTGGGTGGATCCCATCCAACTCCATAGAGTTGTGCACGTCTAAGTAGTGTAGCAGGTCATTAACCATTTGCCTGTGGATTATGGGAGCTTCATTCTTCTCCCCATCCCTGTCATCCAGCTCAGGAGGCTGGGCACTCAGAGAACAACTGGTTTTACTATTAAAGACTGAAGCAAAGAAGGTATTCAGCACCTTAGCTTTCTCATCCTCTTTTGTCACCATGTTTCCCCCCATATCCAAGAAAGGATGGAGATTCTCTTTAGCCCTCCTTTTGTTATTAATGTATTTATAGAAACATTTTTTATTTTCTTTTATGGCAGTAGCCAGATTAAGTTCTAGCTGGGCTTTGGTCCTTTTAATTTTCTTCCTACATAATGTCATGACATCCCTGTACTCACCCTGAGTTGCCTACCCCTTCTTTGAAAGACCATAAACTTTTTTTTTTTTTGAGTTCCAGACAAAGCTCTCACTTCAGGGTGTCTTATTCCCCACCAGCTCGTCTTTTGGCACACGGAGACAGCCTGCTCCCTCACACTTAAGATTTCCTTCTTGAAGATTACCTTCAATCAACTTGTGCTCAAGCAGGACATGTCTGGGTTATTTCCTGACAATGACAGCAATGTAGCTCGAAGGACTGCATATATTTAGGGGGTGAGTATATCACGAGATAAAAAATTCTCAAGAGGAGGTTAGTAAATCTCCAATTGGACAACCAATGTTTCTCTTACTGTAAGGAATTGTTCCACAGAGTTTTTCAAGAAACACTATTCTGGAACTACAAACCACCTCCTGAAAGATGCTGCCTAGCCAGCATGCTCTAAGAGACCTATCTCCAGAGTGACAGGGTACATGAGTGATTAGCTGGAAGTCTCAGGCAGGGAGTAATGGAAATTTGTGTGAATGTATGACAAATATGCAATTGGGGAGAAATAATGCATGCTTGAAAGAATTTTTGTCAGTATTTTAATACAAAAAACCCTCTCACTTCTACTTTGTAAATTTAAGAGGAATAATTACTCTGGTCTGATTTTTCTCTTCCTTGATTTTGGGTATGATGTAACTATCACATTCAGAGATCAAGAGTGGAGCTGAAAGTCTACTGAAAAAAGCTGAAAGTTTGCTGACAAATTTATTTTATCCAGGGTAGTAAGAATGAAAGGAAACTGTGACGAACAAAGGAAGGGCTTATGGCTGGGAGACTGGTCAATAAAATAGCAGGTGCAGAGAAGGACAACAGGATGTGCAATAACATCTGCAAGAGGGAGATGTAAGTAGATTGGGTCTACTTAACATGAAAAGGAGAGGAGTTAGAGATTTGAGAGGCACAAAAAGAACTTGTAGATCTTAACTGCTTCTTGTCTCTTCCAACATAAAAGGCCGAAGTCATTAAGTGCAACTATGAGGATTAAGTTTCTGAAACAAAACAAAACAAAACAAAACAAAGCAAAACAAAACAAAACAAAACAAAACAAATTTACCAAAGTTCAAAGAGAAACTGAGCAAGTACTTAGAAGAGAGATCTGTTCGGATTTACTAGAAAGACAAACATCAACAGCCTAAGGTAGAAGAACATCATAAGGAAATACTCACATACTCAGTCTTACCTAGGCATGCATCTGTGATCTACCTGGAGACAGGAGATTGGGATAGATAAACCCTTGGTCTAAGATAGTATAAACATTTTTCTGAATATCATTCAGCTTGCTCTCCTCAGAATGATACTATGAAAATGTACCTATTCAATCACATTGAGCACAAATTATTTCCATGTCTTTATTTCCCCTGTTCCTCCAGATTTAGAGCGGCAGAATGTAACTGCAGTAAAGCAGGATTCGAAACTGAAGCCACCCATCCACCTGTGATATGTATCTTTGGGCCTTTTTCTGACCCTTTCTACTTAATTACTTGTCTGTGTTCATCTGGATTCACAGTAGGGATCTTTCTCTTTTTCTGTCTTTTTAGGATGGGAAGAGGGGAAGGAAATTCGTGGTCTTTTTTTACCTCTGAAGGATTCATTTTTATGAGGAAAGCCTCAGCTAGTTCTAATCTTCTTTCCTTAATATGCTGATTATCTTTATTGATTTCCCTTTGCTTATGTTTTACTAAATCTTCTTATGACCAGAATCTTACCCTATTTATTCTGCATCATCCCAGGGAAATTTGGGGAATAAGTGGAAAGACTTCACAAAACATCACTGGAGCAATTTGGTGAATAATATTGTTCTGTTAGATCTTGATCTCAATTCAACAATATCACACCTTATCTGAGAACTTCTTGCCCACCCAAATTTTTATTCCCTCAGTCCCTCTGTGTTCTGGTGACTGAAGTGAAGCTGAGTATTTCTATATAGAAAGCAAATCTGAGATAGCTCTTTTCTCAAAGTCATGAGATCATTCCACTCTAATAGCCATGCAGAAGCTGTATAGGCTCGGTAGTCTTGTGCAGAACCTGATAAAATATCTTACAACAAAGCTTAATATAAGGAAATTTCATTCCATTTTGAACTTCAAGGCTTCTGGCTGGCTTAGAGTTGGACTGAGTTTGCTCTATCTGACCATAAAAGATTGCAGACAGACAATTCCAACTGGAATACCGAGGTACCAGATTGTTATACGGCCCCAAATAAATCTGCTGTCTTTAGTCAACAGCCTACTCTGTTACACAGAAGGATGCATTCAACTTCAAAGGGTGAGGAGGGGTTGAGTTATGATGGAAGAAAATCCTTTCCCGCAAATAAACATCTCTATTTGGAAGATTTTTTAAAGAGACATTCTCTTCCAAATCTCTTTTTAAATATTGATGCTAATGTCCAGTCTTATATTTAGAAAAGAGAAGGAGCTTACATCTAAAAGCATATCATCTTGCATGCAGGCCAGTTACAAATATTGGTAATTATTTCTGTGCATATTCTAATTAAATATGTATGTATCACTTTAAATTCAAATAGCCTTCACAGAGATTTAAAAGCTCAGCCCTTCCCACCCCAGAGTTTACATCAAACAATATATGAGGAGCAGGGATGAAAGAATGTTCATGTGTGAAAGAAGGTGCAAGATGGGGTAAGTGCTACCACAAAGATAATGACAGTCTCATTCTGCTGTAAACATGGCAGTGCTGATGGTTTAATTTAAGAACATGTAAAGCATGAGGGAGAAAAGCAGATAATGATGGAAAGCTTAAAAGGAGGGATTTGAAAGTAAAAGGGAGAGCATGCACCCCTCTGCAAAATATATCTCATATCAAGGCAACTCCTTTGAAGTTGCTCAAGTCGTTAAATCAGGGGTAAGCTTGGGCTACAAGACCTAAAATATAGCTGTGACACAGAGCCACAGCCTAAGGCAAGGTTCTGTGCATAAGTAGGTACAGCCATCAGGAAATTCCAGAATGCATTGGATATGCCTGTATTGTCTTCTGAGAGCCTGAACATGCAGGTTAAGTCATGGCCAGAGGGTGTAGCAGTCTCAGCACTTGCTCATGCCAGAGAGTTTCTAGACAGACAAACAGGCAGACAGATGGACAGTAGGCGGTGGGGTCGGAGTAGCACGCACTATGCTAATTGCTGTTCTTGTGCTCATTCTTTCTGTTAGACCTCTCTTGATGAGAACGATGGTTGAATAGGTGAAAAGGGAGGATTGTTTATGAATGTCACAGACCAAATGCTGTGGTGGCTGTTTTGCTTTTTAAAACACACACAGTCCTGCTGCCCTTTGCTGTAGGGCTGGGAACCCTGCGCCTTGCCAAAATTCTTGTTTTCTCTTGGGGCTCTTGTACTTTTTGATTACAAAATATCTTTTTGATGAGATTGTGATTCTCTTTATAAAAGACTCATAAGGGGACTCAGTAAGATTCTTTGTGGTTTCTAATATTTCCCTTGCTCACATAATTGACCCTAAAATAGAGAAAACTCTGTAGCAGAGATTGTTGAATGATACTACCTTTACAGAGGACTTTAGGAAAGTTTTTTTCTCTCATCTTTATTTTGGGAGAGACATAGGTAGACATAAAAATGTTCAGTCACTTACTGCAAAGAAAATAGTTTTCTTTGAGAAAAGTAAAACTTTGTTTTTTGTATTAGCTATGGAGCACACTGATACATAATTCTGTTGCTTTGAAGCATGCAACCAGTATCATAATTCTAATAAATTATGGTTTCTTTAATATTCCATTGTTTTGTATTTATTGACCTGAATAATATAATACAGTATTTATTGTGCTGAATTTTGTTTTGACACACTGCATGAGCAGCTTCACAATGCAGTTATAAGGCTGGGTGATTTCTTACAAATGCTGGATACATTTGCCAGGTATTTATGAACCCCACTTTCTTTATTTGTAACAGGCATGTAATAGTACTGGGAGACAGTGCACATAGACGAGCATGCAGACAAATATAAGAAATGTTTCAAATATGCATTTTCCACTCTTTCTCTGCCTACCTTCTCCTATAGCCTGGAAGCACTTGGAAGAACATAACTAGGGCTTACAAAAAGTGTTCAACTCAGCTGGAAGTACTTGAATTCTTGCTCAGTTGAAGTTCAGCTCAATTTCATCAGTTTATGGAAGGCGGGTCCTCCTTGAATAACCTTATCTCTTTCTAATATAACATCACCCACTTGGTGTGTGAGGGAAAGGCTGTAGAATCTGTCTACCTAGACTTTTCTAAAGTCTTTAACACTGTTTCTCACAACATTCTCCCAGAGAAACTGGCTGCTCATGGCTTGGATGGCAATACTCTTCTGTAGGTAAAAAACTGGCTGGATGGCTGGGACCGAAGATTGATGGTGAATGGAGTTAAATCCAGTTGGTAGCTGATCACAAGTGGTGTTCCCCAGGGCTCAGTACTGGGGCCTGTTGTCTCTAATATCTTTATCAATGATCTGGGTGAGGAGATCGAGTGCCCTCTCAGTAAACTGCAGATGACACCAAGTTAGGTGGGTGTGTTGATCTGTTTGAAGGTAGGAAGGCTCCACAGAGGGATCTGGACAGGCTGGATCAATGGGTCGAGGCCAATTGCATGAGGTTCCATAAGCCCAAATGCTGGGTCCTGCACTTGGGTCACAACAACCCCTGTGATGTTACAGGCTTGGGGAAGAGTGTCTGGAAAGCTGCCCAGCGGAAAAGGACCTGGGGGTGTTGGTCAACAGCCAGATGAACATGAGCCAGAAGTGCGCCCTGCGTCACCAGTTGGCTAAGGCCAGCCAATGATGGGATGAACTCTCTCTCTTATTAGCCCACCTGTCCCGTTCCAGGAGAAAGGGTTAAGAAAAGAGATAAGAAGAAAAGGAAAAGATTATGAGGCCTCTGTTAAGTTTAGGAAACTAAAACAGATTTTAATAACAATACAAAGATATTGTATGCAGAACAACAAGGTATTAACAAGTTTATATAGGATTAAAACTGGTGCAGTAAGGGTTAAAACACAGTTAAGGAAAAAGCTACCAGGCTGTTCAGTGGTGGCAGAAACTGCTGCAGAGCCAACAGAGCACATGAGAGCAGCGAGAGCACATGGTGTGGCAAGAAGTGCGGAGCCAAGCAGTGGCAACGGTCCAGTCGTGGCCGCAGTCATGGCGGTCCATGCACAGGCAGGGCCGGTGAAAAGATCTGTCATGTGTCTAGCAGCTGGTCCAGCTCTCTCACAGAGACACACAGAAAACAGACAGCAGTAGCTACCCAAAAAATGCAGATTCATTGCAATCTAAGCTGCTCATCACTCTGACAGACCAAAGTTAATTACAAGTTCAGATGCCAGGCAGGAATACGTTACTACACAACAAACTCCTAAGCTTTAAGGAATACTCTTTAAGAAAGATGAACCAAAATGTTTGCCCACACACTCATAGAAGGGAAATCCTCCCACTCAAGTGTACCCAAAAACAAGAGAGTTCACTCAAGGATATCCAGAAGAAATAATTGACTCACCAAAAGGGGAGGTGAGGGTTCACTTATTCGCAGGAAGCTTCCTTGAATGGCCACTTGATCCAAGGGGAGAGTCTCTGACTGCAAACGTGCTGCTTTGAGGAGGACCCACTCCAATTTGGTTCTCTAGCACATCTCCATTTATACCTCAGTTAAGTATGAACTGTGGTCATTCTGATTAGTTGGGGGCAAATGCAGGACAAAGGCAGGCTGAGGGCTTAGACTGTGAGGCATTGAGCTTATCTTTATCAGGTGCTTGTGAAAGCCCTGGTCTTTGTCAAGTCCTTGTCAGGTGGCCGGACTTGCCACAAGCCCTAATTTGACAGTATCCAAAAAAGGGCAATAAAGCTGGTGAAGGGACTAGAGAACAAGTCCTGTGAGGAGCAGCTGAGGGAATTGGAGTTTAGTCTGGAAGAAAGGAGGCTGAGGGGAGACCTTATTGCTCTCTAAAACTACATGAAAGGAGGTTGTAGCAAGGTGGGGATAGGTCTCTTCCAAGTAACAAGTGATAGAACAAGAGGAAATGGCCTCAAATTGCACCAGGGGAGGTTTAGGTTGGATATTAGGAAAAAATCCTTCACTGGAAGGGTTGTCAAGCATTGGAAGAAGCTGCCCAGGCAAGTGGTGGAGTCCCCATCCCTGTAAGTATTTTAAAGACGTGTAGTTGTGGCGCTGAGAGACACGATTTAGTGTTGAACTTTGCAGTGCTGGGTTAACAGTTGGACTTGATCTTAAAGGTCTTTTCTGACCAAAATGATTCTCTGATTCATGAACTATTAGTCATGCATGAACCAGATCCACATAAGTGTTTAGTCTCCTAAAGCCGGTGAAATATCTATTTCCCCTTGATTCGTGTAAAATCTGGACACCTAAAGCACAACTTAGATGAAAATTCAGCATCCATGTTCAGGAAAATCTGTCAAAACTATGCAAGTTCCTGAGAAGGCAAAACGGAAGGAGGTTCTGGCAAAATGTTCTGTATTAATGATTCATTTGCACTTGCTCAGTGATGACAGTACGTTTAGCGAGCAGTCTCATGCTCTAGGTCCCCATTTAAGTGCTGAAAGGCTTAGTGTTGCAACATCTAAAACGGAGTTTGCAGTGATTGCTGATTTAAGATTTTAAATTTGAACACCTTAACAACTGACAGATGCTAGGATGTCAGTGGGGCACACCAAAAAGCAGGAAAATGGTGCAACCTTCCTGGGCTTTAAACCTATCTTAAAATTCTACGTAGGAACCTCAGCTGTGATTTAAAAACTGCATTCTGTTTTTAGGTGTTGATATCAACAATTTTCCTTATGATTATGGCAACAGCACCTGACTCAGTATATAATAGCTTAGAGCACTCAGTGAAGAAACAGGAGTACTAAAAGTTAGCCTAAACTCAACTCTCAGCTCAAGGAGGTTTAAACCTCTAAATCTCACATTCTTATCAGTCAAAGCTGTGGAGCATTGAAGATGAATGGATATTCCACCTGTTGAAGCTGTCTTTGAGAATGCAAAATTTATGACGCAAAGGAGAATAAATAAGTCAGATCCTTTCTCTGTTCTTCCTGTTCAGCTACCTGCCTAGAAGGTGCTAAGCAAAAGGAAAACGGCATGACTTTTGCTCCTGTAAAGGTTTATGTATTTTACATGAGACAAATTTAATTGAATTTTAATATTTCAATTAAAAGTAATTTTAAAAATTTTTATTAGGGAATAACTTAGGATGTTAGGGAATAATTAGGAATAACTTTTCATCCCATCTTTAATAAGTACACACAGCCAGTACCTTGAAGATAATACTGAAAAAGACAGAGAAGTTGGATACTCCTTTATGCTTTCTAACTGATGTGAATATTGTAGAGCATGTCCTGAATCTTGGTGCCACCATTTTCCACATCACTGGGAAATCCTAATGGCATCTGGGATGCGTACCTAGGATATATGATTTTGAAATCAAGATACAGGAGAGTGGTATATATCCAGGTCTCTCCCCAATGCAATGTCAGACTGCAGTGAGGAAGTTGGCTGCCGCATGCCTGCATTCTTTACTAGAAATGTAAGATATATGTGTTTCTTGTTCATCAGTTATGGAGTTACAGGAATTTCAGATCCTCAGCTTGGTGTCTACCCTATGTTTAGGGCAAAAGCCAGAAAATATGAGAGTGGTGGAATTGTCTTGGGCTATAATGATTTCATTGACCTTTCAGAAGTGTCAATTGACTGTGAGGTTTGAGGTATTTTGGCCATCTTTGTCTTGCCCAACTCCTGTTGGTCCTGCCGAAGTACTGTGTTTCAGGATTGAAGACGTTCCATGCTGTAACACAGTGAAGGTGCTATTGTTCCATCCTGCTGGTCAGTATTCCTGTCAAATTCATGTAACAAACATAATTCTCATTATTAAATTTAACTATGGATCTGTGTCTAAAAAAAGTAAGAAATTAGAGTGTCCTCAACCTCAAGTTTATACATTTCGACAAAGATGCACCAAAGGCAGTAAAAAAAAAAAAAAGAAAAAAACCAAAACTACCACCCCACAGAGAACTGGGCCTCTGGATTAGGGAACAAATCAACATACAATTTAAAGGTAAGAATGTATGTGCAGGTCTTCATAATTCCATTCATCCATGGAAGAAAATACTGTGTCACGGTGTCTTTAAGACAATACTAAGATTCTAAGAATTTACCACAGAAAAAATTTAGACACCGAAATATTTTCATCAACTGATTATATTTATAAAATCCATATGAAAAGCACAAACAATCAGGGAAATCACTTGGGTTGCCTGAGTGTGCAGGGAAAATTAATTAAGAACTCCATCTTAACTGTTGATTTAAGATTTGGTAGAATAATTTTATCTTCTACGATATATTGTTTGCTCCTGGGACCAACTTGTCAACTTTGTGTCAATTTCTAAATGTATTAAATACAAGTACTAATACGGCTGAGAGTTTTAATTGAGTAATGATGGAAAATACTGAAAAAGTTAAAAACTGGCAGGTACTGGCAGGCCAGACGTGCAGTAAGAGGTCAGGAAAATGTAGTGCCCTATAGGGAAACTGAGCCAGGGATCTGCACTTCATTCCAGTCTTGTCCCTTACTCTAGGAATTAAGCTCTCCTTAGATGCTCTAGTGCACTTAACCAATAACATAGTACTGCTCTCACTTTACTAAGCAGTAGGCTTGACACTTCCATACCTGTCTACATAAAGCAAACATAGAAATACCTGGTCCTTAGTGAATGTTCACAGAGGTTTTGAGGAATATTTCAAAAAAAGTAAACATTGAAAGAGGACATTTAAATTGAAATGGGAGATAATATTTTTTCTTGAAAGTTCTTTAATGTCTAGGAGGTGCTTGGATGTTTTAATAACGAACTTTATTAAAAACACTCTCTATATAAATAAACAAACTCTGAAAGTACTTAAGAAAACTAGACAATTAGACAACCCAATGGCTGAAGAAGATTATTGTAGATAAGTGGAAGGTATGGTGCATTAAAATGAATACTGCAAGCTACCCCTACACATTGATGGATTTGTAATTAGCTGCAGCCATTTAAGGAACACACCTGGGTTAAATGAAAACTTCCACTCCGTGCTCTATTCCACCAGAGATACCTGAAAGACATACAATTGTTTGAAGTGTAAGATACAGAACAATGCTGATGACATATTTCAGTATTCATTGCTGCAGTGCTCCTTTTGATTTGAAAAGATACAGCAGAAGAGAAACATTCCAAAGAAGGGAAATGAGAATTCTTATGGGTTTAGAAAACTTCTATTGGAAGAGAGATCAAAAAGATCAAGTCAATTTAGTTTATAGAAGAGAAGAATAAAAGGTGGCAGGCTAGAGTTATATATAATATAATGGTATAGTGAGTGACATCCTATTTGCTCTTATGCCTGTCTCCCTTTCACGTAAGTTAAGAACAAGGAAATACATACTAAAATTAACATCACTGGAATAGTTTTGCTGCAGCTTTTTAAATATTCTTAATTCATCCTAAACTATGTATTTCACATGTTTTTCTGATTTAAGTGAAAATCTATCTTAATATAAATTAAGATTTATATGACCAGTAAGCATCAGCAATGAGAGTTTAAACTTTGTATTTTGCAAATAACAAATGTTCAAAGCTTTTATATGTGAAGGAAAACAAAAGTTAATGTCATCATAATCCTAAACAGAGGGAGCAGTGGCAAAGAAAACTGCAAAGGAAATATGAAATTTAATAATGGCCCTCCGACAGCTTGCTCTCAGATTGTTAGGAATTCATTAAACAATGGTTGAGCAGAACAGACAATTAAATTATTCTCATATGAAGTATCTATCCATATTATGAATATTGCATATGACAGTACACACTTCTGAAGGGAGGTAGAAAAAAAAATTCATTTCAGAGAATCAGCAAGAGTTGGCTCCAGATATACCCTTCTTTGTTTTCCAGACAAAATAATAATAATAATAACAACAATAATTGGAATGCTGGTGTATACGCAGAGTTAATATAGGGAATCCTAAGAACATAATGTAACCTTTTGATGACTGTAGGCAGAAGCTTATGGCAGTCACTTGGCAGATATTTCAGATAGATACATGTTTTCTGTATGCTTACCAAAAAAAAATACAGGAGGGTCTGGAAAAATGTTCTTGGCAGCATTAAAAAAAGTCAATGAGAATAAAAGTCAACCAAAACAAAGACAAACACAAACAGAATTTACAGTGCTGTATATCATGATGTGAAATGAACACCAGTGTGAAAAATTTATCTCATACTAGCATTCAATCTTATTGTCATGTTTAGCTATATTTAAACTTAACTTACAACTGATAAGTACTAATCGAAAAAGAATCTGAGAAAATAAAACTCCTGCTTTACTGGACACCTAAATGTATGCAGACCAGGTATTTATTAGGAATCTACTAAGTCACTGAAAATCACTGGTAAATATTAAACAGCATATCTAAAATAGGTTTTAAGAGAACTTTGGATTCCTTTAACATGGGAAACTGGAATACAAAAGACACTTTATGCAGTGTTTAAAACTAAAAATAAAACCTGTTACATCAGTTGGTGATGAGAAATTTGCAGTCATTAGATTAATGATCTACAGCCAAGATCAAGATGACCAAAAGTAATATAAATAACATAATAAGTAATGCATTCAAACCAGCTTTGAGATAATATGATCCTAAATCAATGTTTTCAGAGGAAAAGCTATGTGCAAAATGAAAATGTGTCTATTGTGCAGATTTGCTCCTGTTGTGTCCAGATACAGGGAGTTAAAGAACATAGGGACCAGACTGTTACGTAAACTCGGAAGTTTGCCTTTTCAGGTCATAATTCAAAACACAAGTGATGTGACCATCTGGCAACGTGGTGGGGTATTATTTGTAAAAATATATTGATATCTTAAAAGGCCAGAGGTTGGAGCCAGCCTATGGAATACATGCCCTCAGGTTTATTCCAGATTAAGCAAGAGAAATAATCAGGGCGGTGACTGAAGACCCACAGTCAAATGGTTTCTACTCTGATGCACAGTTCAAGAACCGCCTCAGCACCTTTACTTGACACCTACTTCTGCTCCTCTGCCACTCTTCTCCGCTCTTATCTCTACCAGAACTATGGATATTCAGCTGTGTGTAACCACAGCAAAAAGTCTTCGGATGGTCTCCCAGCAGCCCCTACAGCACAACAGTCTCACTGAAATGCTAAGAAGTGACAGATTGGCCACTTCCAATTTAGATGCTGAGATCCAGACTAGATTCAAAACTTGCAAGGCTTTTCCATTTGTTTAATAAATCTAAAACTCATTAGGTTGTCTCTTGCTTCAGTATGAATAACATTATTTTCCTTAGCCTTGACAAATGCAATATTGCCTCATTTATATCCATTTATAATGATTATTTTCCTAGCTTGTCATTTAACCATGCCATGACCCTAACCTACCTTTGTTGATACCTCCTTGCTCTGCTGAGTTAAACTACTTGCCCCGCCACCCTTATTTCATGATTATTTTTTGCATTTTTCTACTCTGTGTATTGCCTTTTATTCAATGTCAGGCATTGATACACAGTGTGTCTATCGGTGCATTCTGCCCACTTCCATTATATCCTTATTATATTTTCAGAAAAGTGCTTTAGCTTGTACTTTTGCCTTCAGAATGCAAGGGTATGCCAGTGTACGACTAAAAGTGAACCAGTAACACCAGAGAACCTTTTGACTGTTCTAAACTGTGCTTTTAAGGAGTTCAGCTGTTCTAAAACACTTTAACTGGGCTGACTTTGTTTTAAGCAGGATGGTGATGTGCTTGTTCTGCTAATGGAGGTAAGTTAGCATCAGGTACAGAAATAAGCATTTCAGCTGTGCAAATGTCTGTACTGGTGTTACATTCTCGTTAAAGAAAATATAGGCACCTGTGCTCATCAGAGCTAGAATGCACTATGTAGATGTAAGGCAGGCTGATGTTTTTAACCTGGTTCAAATATCCAAGAAATTCTCTCATTACTGTGGCTGGATGCAGGCCTAGTAATGGAAATAAAGTATGCCTTGTGCTCTCATATCCTTGTTCTGTAGAGTGGAAGAGAGGAAGGAATGTGATTCTGTGTTTTGTTCATGCATGGATTTGCTGAGGGTAGGGAAGGAGGGGTGGTGAGAAAGCATCTTTAGCCTGTGGGTTATTTAACTCCTGTTAAATAATGTAGGCTAGTTAACTCCTATTTGGAGTGAAGCGCATGCTCACGCACCGTGTGAAACAGTTGTCAGTGCGTGCCTAGCCCTGTGGTGGGACTCAGAGGAAACTTTCATTCTTTTCAGTTACAGCTTCTGGTCTTAAATCTTGAGTTATAAACTCTTTGTTTATCTATCAGGAGAGGGAAAAAAATGAGAGTAAAACCCCTTCTTCATTCAGGACAATGAATCAGGAGGCAAGGTGCTCAAATTATTCATGACAGAAATCAAAGAGAGAAACATCTTAAATTGTACAACTCTTGGATAAAGAACAGGCCTTCACAACCAGCCTACACGCTCAATTTGGACACACAGAATCACAAAGTGGTGGGGGTTGGAAGGGACCTTCTGCCATGGATTTTCACCAGAGCTCAAGGCAGTCTGGATAGCTAAGGCAATTGGTCTTGCCGGTATAGGAAGTTCTGAAAAATAATCATTAGATCTGCACACACTTCTGAAAGTGCTGTAGAGGGTCCTTGGGAAGTATCTCAGGGAAAAGCATCTCAAGAATTTTGACACAAAGGATTTTCTCAAAAACAATTTAGAGACGTCATTACTGAAAAAATTAGAGCAATAAAACAGTGAAGGTGGTACCGATAACCAAATCTTGAGTGACGTTATTAGTGTTTTATCATCAAAAGAGAAGGACTGAGTGGGTTTCTCAGTTGCATAATAATGTGGTTAAAAAATAGCGTATATTCTACTGTAAGGTGTGAATGAAAGTATATTCTGTGAGATGTGTGAAGTAGTCCTTCTGCTTTCCTCAGGATAATTTCTGCTTGAATACTATATCTAGCAGCTTTTGGGCACTACTCTACAAAAAGGGAGTTGTTTTCCCTGGATTCTTTCGACATGAATACTCACAGCTCTAGAAATCAGCTCCTTTGTAAAGGACTATGATATTTCAGGTCATTTATCTTAGAGACACAAAAGCTTGAAGGTAGGACAGAGGTAGGACATGATAGAAACATTAATTTTTATCCAGTTAGAAGAGGAGAAGATGGAAGGGGTGAAATTATCAGGTGAATGCAGAACTGTTACCCTCCAAATCTCACAATACTGGAACTGGGATGCTCAGTGGAAGTAACAGGAGACCAGTTAAAAACATAAAAGAAGGAACATTTTTGCAGGAAGAGCAGTGAATTCCTGTGACTTTCTCCTACAGGAGATTTTGGTGGCAGGCAGGATCGGTAAGTTCAAGAATGGACTGAACAAATTCCCAGATAGCAGATCCATAAAATGAGCCTACAAGGACTAGGGAAGGATTTTACCTCTAGCATCCCTAATACAATATTTGTAGATATGTAGAAGTACAATAGGAATAGGCTGCAGAAAATGAGCAGCTTACACACTCTCTTTAAATAGCCTTTCTCATTGCTATTGTCTGAGACAGATGGATTAGAAGCACTGTTTGTATGACCCAATAGAAAATTCCTTGCATTTTTAAGATAGATCTGTATTTTATCCATAAGAGGACAAAAAGAAAATTAAACCTTCCTCTCTCTCCCCTGAAAACATAATATTTTCATGACAGCAGGAAACCTTAGAACAGTATGGATTATGGAATGTTCAGATACTCCTTCTGGATATATAAACAAACCCCATGATATTAATACTTCAAATTTAATTTGTTCAGACATTTATATTTTGAGGGGTTTTATTGTTGTGGGTTAGGGCAAATCAGACCAAGGAACCCGCTATTCTTATTCTCTCAGTGTTATTTAAGGCTAGGCAAGCCTTGGAGGGCATTAATCTTTTGTGAGTCCCAGAGGGAAGAGAACACATTTTCCAGGCTACTGGTGGAATCCATCTATCTCTGCAGAGGAGATTTTTCATTGCCTGCTCACTGAACAGCCTAACAAGGAATGGAGTGGGCTGCAAAGCTATCAGCGGATTCTGGAAGCGTGCCTTGCCCAGAAATCACATTGAGTGTCTTATGATCCTTCTGCCTAAAAAAATAGAAAATCCTAAACTAGAGATTTTGATCAAAAGCAAAGTGGTTTTAGACAAAGATATACAGGTCTGCAAACTGATCCCTCTCTTCGGTGTCCATACTGGACTAGCTGTCATAGCTGAAATCTGTGAGAAACTTACTGCAGCCATTGCTACAGAAAGTCTGTAGTGATTTGTCCAACATTTTAATGTTAATCAAAATGCAGTGCATTCAACAAATGTAAAAAAACTGCGAAAGAAAAGGTATATACTGCCGTTGCTCGTGAAAAATACTACTGGATTCCTGCTTGAATACATAGAGAGCATTTATTTAATCTCTTTCTGACTGCAGTTTCTGGGATTGCTCTTGCCATTCTTAGGTTCATAGCATGCTGCCTTCTGCTATGCCTGTGCTCAGATGCAGAACAGAAGTAGTAAAGCCAAGAAAGGTTAATTAGTGTGCATACTTCTTGGAGAGGGCAACTGTGAGCAAATACTTAGCCTGTGAATAGATTTCCTCTTCTTAGAAAGTCATTTGGCTTATTCCAGACTGGAACTGGTGTTTAAACAAATACCAGTGTATTTGTGATCATGTATGCTTAAGGAGTTTGTGTCAATGGGAAGCTAAAGCTTGAACCTAATTTATGAATAGCATTGTCCATCTCTGTGTTGTATGGCAATTAATTACGCTCCTTTCTCCTCTTCTAATCATCCTGATACTAATGCAGATAATGGAGTATTTCCATAAAAATGTAATCCCAGTGGAAGAAATCTTGAGTTTTACCCCCAGTTAAGTAATAACAGCCAAGTGTTATCTGTCTTTCAGTGCTGTTTTGCATTCCCGGAATCTAGGGCTGCAGAAACTAGAATAGATCCCATGGAATCAAAGATACAAATGCCAAAAGGGTGTTCACAGTCTGACATAACTTCTGCTAAAGGCAAGGTGGTTGACCTTGGGACCTACATGTTTTGGAGCCTGTATGTTTTGATGGAGGTGACTTGTGCTGAAAAGGCCCCACTCTATACTAAATTACCAGACAATGAGAAGCAATATGCCCTGTATACAGCTGGGTCCTGTTGTATTGTGGCAAAACACTGGAGGTAGAAATCTGCCTTGTGGAGTCCTACAGGGCAAATAGCACAAAATGCTCAAGGAAAAGGTGAATCAAGTCATTTTGCAGAAGTGAAAGCCATCCAGCTGGCTTTATATACTGCTGAATGAGAAAAAGGGCCACTACTTCATCTCTCCACTGACTCACGAAGGCCACTAATGTTCTGAGGGTGGCTAAAGAAATGGAAGCAGTCAACAGCAAGCACAGTGGTAAACCCATTTGGGTTGCTGCATTGTGGCAAGGCATCCCTGCACAAGTGGAGAATCTGGTTGTAAAAGCAGGTCAGGTAGATGATATGTACCCAGGAGTCATGCCACTGAAGAATATTGAAACAAAAACCAGATGGTCCAGGCTGCTAGAATTGAAAGGGCTTAGGTGGTTTTGGACTGGAAACATAAGGATGATCTACTTTATAGGTTGATGGGTCCATGACACTTCAAGACATCTAGGAAGAGATGCAAAATACAGATGGGCTTGTGATCAAAGGGTGGACTTGACCATTGACAGAACTGCACAGGTTATTAATGAATGGAAATATGTGCTAAAAATGTGTGCCTGAGGATATTCATTGTGCCTTATCAGAAAGCTACTGGACAGAATATCGCTTTATTGGAAATATATTATTTTATACAAAATGTTCATATTATGAGAGCAAAGTCTGAATATTGATATGGAACACTTACAGATAAGTAAAAATTCACAAGGAAAGAACAAAATCCTGTGACATTGAGCAAATCTGAGCAGTTTATTTCTTCAGAACCCGCAGCCACACAAACAATAACATTATGTAGGGTTCATCTCTAATAACTCTGACTTCTACAGCATTGATGTCTACATTTGAATGTTTTGCTTGCAGCTCTTCAGTTCTAGTCAATGTAAAGTAAAGCACTTTTGGAGAATACTTTACTTCATCCTAAACCAGAAGTTTAATAGAGTGTGACTCTTTCTCACCACATGTAAGGCTTTATTGGAATGTACTACTTCAGGTTTTTGTTAGCCATAGGAAGCTTGTCCAGCAGATAGTATTACACTGGGCCAGCCTGCCTCATAGACGTCTACCACAGCTCAGGCATTGATCAGTCTATCTGATGAGTTTGACATGTGACAGGATTTTACATTTCTGTTCCCTCTGCAAGGCAGACCTAAATGTTATCCCAAAGTCTAGGTTCTGAGATCTAAAGCCTACAGACCATGGAAGACTAAACATGATAAAAATAGTAGCAGCATATGGAGAGGTTGAGCCACCCCAGAAGCAGTTGATACTGAAGCACAGCTCCTCTTTGCACTTTATTGTCCTTGCTGGGTTGAACGTTCAAAGGGAGGGCCCCCTCTATGCATCACACAACTTATGCTACGTGCAGTTGCGCTGATCATGTATGGGCTTGAATGGGCAGCCCAACTGTCCAGGAATCCTGGAATTGATCATGGGCTGGCCAGAAGGGAGAAACTTCAGAGTGCTGTCGAAGAAGGTCGAAAAACAGGCTGCAAAAATTGTAGAATGTTGCTGAGAGATTATATCTGAATATGAACATAGGTACATACTAACACCTTGGTATGCCATACAGCAGTATGAACTCTTCACTTCATACACTAAGAAATACTAGATTCAGCAGGAACATATCCATTTGTTTAGGGTATTTTTTTTCTTTTCTGTGGATGTGAGATGGTGTAAACAGTTTGAAAGTTCAGGCTAGACATATTTTTAGCATTTATAGGACAGAAATAGTGTGAAAAATTGAGAGTTTGGGGTATTTAATTCAACTACTGTAGAGAAAAAGGAAGAGGATTCAGTATTAATTTGGATTCAGCGAATTTACACCTCTGCATAGGTCTTTAAATGGGAGATAGGTTTATAAAATTTCATTAGAGCCAAAGGAATGAGATTTGGTGAGATTCTGTGATGTTTCCTGGTTAGTCTCTAGACTCTGAACTATGGAGAGCTTTTGTAGGTCCTGTATAATATCTATCAGGTCTCTGCAGATGTTTTGAATATCCTAAGATATTTCATATGACACTGGATGCCTTTGTTTATATAAGTGAATCTCACTTGGGGAGCTACTAAAAATATTCTGAATCTAGTCTTCTGCCATAAGGCTGATTTCAGTGGCCTAAACATAAGTTTCTACTGCAGTTTCAGAAATCCTGGAGTATCCAAGACATCTGCACAGGGTTGGCAGATATGACACAGGACCTATGGGAGATTCATGGCCTTCTGAAGTACCTGTTGGTGGGTAGGCAGGAAATGCCGTAGGCGTCTGTGTTTAGGCAATAGAATCAACCACCTAAATGTAGATGTTTTAATCTCAGATTGAATTCCACTCAAATAGCCTATGTTTAGAAATTTAATTGAGTAAACTGATTTGAAAAAGTTACTGAGAAACCCACATCTCCTACTGAAGTCAGAATTATATTCAGGGGGGAAAAAAAGGATTTCATTAGTGAATAGGCATATGAAGATTAAAAAAAAAAAAAGAAGTCTTTCCAGCTTTCTCTCCCTCTGTCTCTAAAAATACATAGAAAATACAAACATCTTGAAATGCAAGAAACTTTTTTTTTTGAAATTGTAATTGCTGGGAGAGATTTCTCAGATTGCATGAATATTCACATTTTTAGATGATTCTGCTTTACCTGTGTTTGCATCTCTTAACTAACTCAAATATCTTCAGGCAATCAAATTTAGCAGGCAGGATCACGCACACAAGCAAATTTCAAAGTCACAAGTATTTTCACAAACTGATTGGCACACAGAGGGATTTCTTACAGAATTGCTTCCATGCTCATCCAAACATGAACAATGATGTGCAATTTTATTTGACCTAAGCTAGGGAATGAATTTTAAACATGAATACTGATCCATGCAGTAAAATAATCCATCTAAAAATAATAATCTTAACAACAGAAATCAAATTCCATTTAAATATTGCCAGTCTGCTTACACATATTGCATGCAGAAAACAGCCTAAATTGATTTTGTGGATATGTTTCAAAATAGACACTAGTCTATGTTAGTATTACACAGAGCTAATGACTAATGTGCAACGAATGATGTTCAAACTAGTTTTGGTGTACGTGAGGAGTCAGCTGGCAGAGTGGAGATATAAGGAGTACATGCTTCTAAAATATACATCAGTAAATGAATAGTAACAGTATATGTTGCATGTCACATGACAACAGTACCACCCCCAGGATTCTACAGACACTCATGCCATCCCTTGTGAAATCCATACAGCTTCTTTTAACTCTGGTTGCTGAGGTCACTTGGTGGACTGCCCTGGCTTGCTTCCCATGATGGTGCTGCCTTGTGGCTCAAGGTTATGGTCATCCATGCTGCACCATTTTCCTCTTTTATGCTAGCAATCTCCAGCTCTGTGTGGCATTTTGGTGGCTTTATCACCTAGGTGTGTAGTGGGAATAGCTGGCACGGTTGAGGGGTGGCGGTGGGATGTGTCTAAAAAGCTTCATACAGAAGCCACCACTGTAGCCCCTCCCCTGCTATTAAAAACCCCACCAGACACAAACACAATACAAGTCCCAGCAAGCCGCAGATGCTGGGCTTTCTTATGTTTGACCATCATGCCAAAACTGCATAAGAGTGTTGAAACAAACTCCTTAAGCCTCCTTTGACAGTTCACTCTTCATATACACCAAACTGGTTTGAACTGCATTCACTTCACAGTAGACATAAGTCCAATTCTAGTTCTTTATAGCCTATGACTAGGTGGAAGACAGCTGGACAAATTCACAGTACAAATATCCAGCAAATTGCAATTCTGTTATTCTGGATTGAAATGGTCAGTGATAGATGGCTGTAAACTATGCTGAGGTAGTAGAGATAAAAGGTGCAAGCAGTATTGTGAATGCTGAGCTCTCTACCATGTACTAAAGCAATATGAAGGAAGACATTAATAGAAGAATACATTACTTTGCTTATCAATGTATTTGGTTGCAATATCACAGAATAAAGTGATTATTTTGTCCTTCACTGTTGCATTCTAATTCACATACTGCAAAGGAGTGCATCAATTTTTTCAAAAACTTTAATACTGAGCTAAAATCACTATCTCTGCTGTACAGTCTAGTATAGTATAAAACTTTAAACTCACATAAACTCATTGACATCAGTGTTCACTAATAACTATAGAACCTGAATAATAATTTCTTTTGAGTACTTAGAAAGCATGACCTGGCAGTTATTATTATTATATATTTGCCAGGGCCCAAAGAGTGATGGTGAATGGAGTTAAATCCAGGTGGCGGCTGGTCACAAGTGGTGTTCCCCAGGGCTCAGTACTGGGGCCTGTTATTGCTAATATCTTTATCAACGATCTGAATGAGGGAATCAAGTGTACCCTCAGTAAGTTTGCAGAGGACAATAAGTTATGTGGGAGTATTGATCTGCTTGAAGGTAGGGAGGCTTTACAGAGCGACCTGGACAGACTGGATCGATGGACCGAGGCCAGTGGTATGAAGTTCCATAAGGCCAAGTACTGGGTCCTGCACTTGGGTCACAACAACCTCATGCAATGCACAGACTTGGGGAAGAGTGTCTGGAAAGCTGCCCAGCGGAAAAGGACCCGGGGGTGTTGGTTGACAGCCAGATGAATATGAGCCAGCAGTGTGCCCACCTGGCCAAGAAGGCCAACAGCATCCTGGCTTGTGTCAGAAATAGTGTGGCCAGCAGAAGTAAGGAAGTGATTGTCCCCCTGTACTCAGCACTGATGAGGCTGCACCTTGAATCCTGTGTTCATTTTTTGGCCCCTCACTCCAAGAATGACATTGAGATGCTGGACTCTGTCCGAAGAAGGGCAACAAAGCTTATAAAGGGTCTAGAGCAAAAGTCCTATGAGGAGCGTCTGGGGGAACTGGGTTTGTTTAGCCCAAAGAAAAGGAAAGTGAGGTGAAACCTTACCACTGAAAGGATGTTGTATCAAGGTGGCAGTCAGTCTTTTTTCCCAAGTAACAAGTGATAGGATGAGAGGAAAGTTGTGCCAGGAAGGTTTAGGCTGGATATTAGGAAAAAATACTTCACTGAAAGGGTTGTCAAGCATTGGAACAGACTCCCCAGGGAGATGGTGGAGTCCCCATCCCTGAAGGTATTTAAAAGACGTGTAGATGTGGCGCTGAGGGACATGGTTTAGTGGTGACTTGACAGTGTTTGGTTAACGGTTGGACTTGGTGATCTTAAGGGTCTCTTTCAACGAAATTGATTCTGTGATTCTGTGATCCTAACTGAATTACTTAGGTACTGTTAAACTATAGTTTTTATTTGCTTCCTAAGGTTTTATTATTACATACTACGTATTTCAGGACCTGTCACACTTAACCTTGTTTAATCACACCTCACGGTTACATTGTTAAAGAGGTAGATTATATGGTTTTTTTGGTTGTACGTGGTCTTTTAAGTAAAAAGCTGTCAGAGACGACCTCAGGTTTTCACATGGCTTTTATCATGTTGTCCTACTGCTCCAGTTCTCATCATTAGTGCTTATTGTCTTTAACCTTCAGATTGTAATTGACTTTGTTTCCATCATCATAAATCTACTTCCCCCCCCAACCCGCATGTGTTGCTGACCTCATCCTTTTTTAAACTAATCGTTATTCTTTTTCAGCATCTCAAAAAAATAAGAAAGACTTTTCTTTCTTTGCATTTATATACATCTGTTTTTAGAGGTAATGTGGAAGATGATTTCTTCACCACAGAAGAACTAGATAACTATTGCATTTTCAACATCATGTGCAAACCTGTTTCAAACATAACAAATGAGTTCTTTACCTTGTCATTAGGTTAAGTTAGTGAAATTGAATGTCACTTCTATTTTTTCGTTTTCCTACTGTTGATTTTTTAAGTGTAAGCTAACTACTTTATATAGCAGCATTTAATTTCTTCATTCATTAAGTTCATTGGCAGGAGTAACAATAGTGGAAAGATGTGGATTTAGCTGGGTTGCTCTTTGACTCTACATATGCAGAAAGCTTTGCAAAGCAAGTAGATAATAAGTTCAATAAAAATATGTGCCATATTTACAACTGTATTGTGAAATTACTTCTAAAGGATGATGTTTGAGATTAAGTGCCTAAGGCACTAATTTAATGATCTATATATATATTTATTATCTATCTTATTCTATGGGGTACTCCTAAAGAAAATATATGTATTTACTTATATTTCTGGAGACCTTCAGATGGCTGTAAGGTCCATCAAACTTTGGTGATATAAGGAAAAAGCAGCAGTGCTGGGAGTATATATCCACTTGTGTTCCAGTCTGCCATGGCATGAAAAGGAGTAGGATGAATATTTAAAACAGAAAGAAGGCTTCATTCCAGGTTCCACATTTTGCAGAATACCCTAGCAGTTAAAGGTTTTTCCCTATAGGTATGGACACATGCTTCTAGACCTTGTTCAGACTGAGGGTCCTGGAATTCACACTTTCTGTAGTGGAATTTTTGAGAGTGGGTATTCTTGTCTTTTTCTGTTGAAATATTATGCAACAAGGAGGACAGCAATGGCATGGTGCCATTTGGAGTGCACAGGTCACGGAGACAGCATAAGAGCAAGAAGAAGATGATGACTTTTGCCTCATCAGATGGTCAGCTAGCTGATCTTCCGTAGGGTAGACCTATAAAATCTATTTGCTCATTAGGATAAGCTGCACCTTTGTCCAGTGGAGTTTCAGTAAGGATGGAGACCATCAAGATTGTACACAGATGCTGAATGTGGTGCAAAAAAAGAAAAGACAACAGAAGGATAGGTAAGCAACACTTTCAAAATAAAACAAGTTTCCTGACATAATTATAAAGAGCGAATTACCACTATTATGCACGACGCATAAGTTATGCACAGACACAACCTTAAATCATTACAGCTTCCATCACTGGGTTAATTAAGAGCTTAGAGATATATCTTAATTCGCAATTTGGAGCTTTAATTATAAGACTGCAATGACACTAAAATCAGTCATTGACCACCGTGGTAATTTCATGTCCATTAGGACATGCCTTTGCTCTTGATGAAATGATGATAATTCAGAGTATTTCCACCCATCATTATTTGATTAATGAAGTAATGCTAGTTTTCTTTTAACTAGCGATGTCAATCTGTCTTAGAGTGGTTTAACTTATGAGGAGTAAAATCAGTCCTTATCAAATAGCAGAAAACCTTAAAACCATAACCATAGTGCTGAAAAAAATCAGCTCACAAGGGAAGTTGCTGAACAGATTCAGCCTAAGAATAGGTATCAAGAACATCATATATTTCTAATTAGAGTAACATATATTTTAATTTAAGAGAACTGAAATGGGGTTTATATGTATAATTCAGTACGGGTTCTGACAAAACTGTTATTACTATTACAAATTTACTAGCTAATTGCTTCAGGATGAAGTCATTGACAGTTAATAATATCTATGACATAGTTTCATAACTTCTGTAACTGCTGATCCAAAGGACCTTGTTACCATTATAAATCTTAAAAACAAGACTCACTTTTCAACTCTTGTTTCCCCTTTACAGCTAAACAGTATACAAAGAAGTGGACGTAGCTCAGCAGGGTCATTTAGTTTTACAGAGCTTCTTGAAGAGAAGGAGTACTTTTCAGTTAGAGTATGATATATCGTTATGCTGTTCCACATAGTAAAGTGGCATGAAAGTGGAACTAAAGCAGGGATAGGATGGGCAATAAAATTGGGAAATCCTGTTTCATCCAATAGATTTTGTCTGTCTGAGTATCTGGAACTCAAACCCTCTCTTTATGTCTGCGCACCCTTGGTTTCATGAAGTAGCCAGGTGTCTCTGAAGGCCTTTGAAACAAAATAGGACATAATTGTCTGCATCTCCCGTTTCTCATGATCTGCTCAGAAACAATTGTCTAAGGCATATAACTTGTCACAATTTATGTATTTTCCATTATGTTTGTTCTATAGACATCTACATGCAGGTAAAAGAAGTAAATATAAAAGGACATATTTGAGAAAATGTTTAAGCAGTGACAGAAGTATGTTATCTAATCAGTTATTTACTTGGAAAACGGCTGTGTGTTTCTTTGACAGTCTTCCTGAAGAAAGGCTACTGACTTCTGGTAACACCTGTTCAGCAGAGTTGCAGAATACTACTAAAGGTAACAAACACTGTAATTGGCGGCTTAAGTAAAGAACCAATAAAAGCAATTAAACTACCTTTTAGCTGCAGGTATAAAATAATGTTTTAATATTTTGTCACCTATCTTTCGCTTCTGGATGATGAGTAGTCATGATTTAATAACACCTGATTTAGTTGTTCTCATTCTGTAAATCACATGAACAATAGAAAAGTAATTTGAAACTGAGTAGCTTATCAAAATAACCTGAAAAGCCATAGCTCCCTAAACTGTCTAATGATGATGAAATCACCTTCACAGAATCACAGAATCATACAATGGTCAAGGCTGGAAAAGACCTCTGGAGATTATCTATTCCACCCTGCTCCCCCCCCCCCCCCCCCCCCCCATTTCAATAAAATATGCAATAGTTTCAATAAAATGCAATAACTTCCAGTACAATATGTAGTAGACTAAATCCTCAAAGCAAACTTAAACCACTTAAGTCCCATTTCTTTGATTCCACCTTCTCCACCTGTAACTAGGCTGTTAATTTTCTCTCAAATGCATCTTTTCACCTCCTGATTTTTTCTGGGACCAAGAGCTGGACTGTTAAAAGACTACAGAAGTCCAGAAATATTGCAGAATCTTTTCAGATTAATCTGCAAGGCTGAATCTAGGAAGATACAATGGAACTAAGATACAATACATAGAATGGAACTATTTAACTTCCCTTGATTGTTGCTTTCTGATTTTCATTAATACACATTTTGCTTTTGAACTGGTAGACCAGGTGGTCAAGTGGGAAAATGACATAGTTTCAGCTTTCCTATCAGATTGTCAATACTCTGAATTTTGGACTGGTTTGAGGTTTTGGGCGTTTGTTCTTTTTTTTGTCATGTACTTTTTGAAAGACAATTACATTACCACTGACTAAACATTTCTGTCTCATTCACACACCTAGCTGACTCAGTAGAACAACTCCTACTGACTTCAGCAACACAGGGTCAGAACTTCAGAACCAAAGTTCATTCCATCTAAATTTAGTTGCTGAAACTTACATACATTAGGAGTGTCAATCCAGGTGTTTAAAAGGTCATTGCCAAAGCCCAAACTAGTCCAAATCAGCTTCCTTTCTAGTTAGTGGAGTGAAAAACGCATTCCCAGAGCGTGATTCACTTCATCCCAAGACACTTGTCTGATGCTGATGAGGAAAACTAATTCTCCCACTTGATATGATGTTGGGTAGGGTGGGATGAGTAACAGAGTGAAGACTCTCCAGAGGACAGGATGGTTCTCGGATCAGCTGCATCATTCTTTAGGCATTTTTTTTTTCTCTTTCTGTCCTTATTGACTACAGAGGGAGCCCCAAACATTTATTCTCCTAGCATAGGCGCTTCAGCTAGAAGTCTGCTGTGAAGCAGTGTTAATTTAAACTAGGCAGCCTTCCACTGGGATGTTATGTGAATTTCCCCTTTGTACCTTCTTTCAAGTTGTTTACATGCATTTGGCTGAATCTTTCTATGTGGTTCCTTTAATTTTTCTTCTTCTTCTTCTCCTTCTTCTTCTTCTCCTTCTTCTTCTTCTTCTTCTTCTTCTTCTTCTTCTTCTTCTTCTTCTTCTTCCCTTCTTCTTTTTCTTTTTGCTTCCTGGCTTCTACCATTTCTGGTATGTGGTGAATGAACACCATTTTTCTCACAGTAAGCTCAGCATAGGCTGTGCTTGTCTCCACTCATTTTATGAAAATACTTATATGCTAATTAAATAAACAAACAAAAACCCCCAAATACTAAGATAACTAAGGCAAAATTTTCACACGTGTCTAGTGATTTGTGTCCAACTTAGGCATCAGAAGCTTGACCTACTGTTTCTTAAAGAGTTATAATTTTCAGAGTGGATCACTGAAAATTATGCTGGTTTTCTCTAATCACCAACCCAGACACATTCAACTGTTGATTCTCCACTTCTGCAAATACCTGCAAGCTGAGTTACAACGACTTTCTCACTCTCATTCTGTCTTCAGTCCTCTCTCTCAGCTCCGAGAATCTCTTGTGTACAATAATGGGCACATACCCAATAGCCTGGGAAACTAACTTAATTCACTTAAAGCTGTCTTCCATGTTGATTTTGAATGTGTTATCAGGCTATGTTCATTGTAGCCCCTACGCTTATCTTTAAAGATGTCTCATTTTTCCTCTCTTTTGTTACAATACAGAGGGCTTCATTCATTGTCTGAAAAGAAATTAAAACTGTTTGTTGGTTGGGATTTTTTTGCTACTGGTCGAAGTACAGCTTCTTCCACATAGCCTAGCACATTTGGAATAATCTTTCTGTCTTGCTTCTCCTTCCATCATTTGTTTCTTCTTGTCTTTGTTTGTTTGTTGGGCTTTTATTTGTTTGTTATCTCCTATCATTTGTTTACATAAAGTTCTCTTTCACCCAAAGGTACTGTGGTATCTTGGGGTGTCTTAAGATGTCAACTAAGTGTGCTAATAGTTTTTGACATTCTATGACCCCTGAGGAAAAATGTGGAAATGTATTCTGGTTTTACACTAACTAAGACCAGTTTATGCAAAACTGACAGACAAATGGAGTGGAAGTGATACATAAGACAAACATAACTAGACACCCTATTTAATGAAATGACATTTAATTTGCTATCTCTTTGGAAGATGGAGGTTCCAAGAGTAGAAGCCTTGAAATATGAAATCTTGCTTTTTTTCTAGATAGAAGGCGGTGTTGGGGTTTAAAAGAATGCTTTGCAAACAAGGACATAAATTTGTATAACACAACAACCCATTCACAAACACCTGTCATTCTGGTGATGACAGGACTGACAGGGGGATGTGTTGAGTTGGGTATGGACTTATAGATCCTTGGCTTTCTTCTCTTCTGCACCATATCTTATGTAAATATTCATACTTTTGAAGAAAGGGTGTAAAATCTTACCGTTGAGAAAGACATAGATGATTCACAGAGGAAAAGGATGACTCATATTATCATAAAATAAGAAGTACCCAATATAACAGTTCTGGAGGAACCTGTCTGTCTGCATTGGCTGTGGAAGGAAGTTAAATTACTCATGTAGTCTAGGCTGCAGCTTTCAATTGGCTAACTTAGTTAAGGAGATTACGAACTCTAAATTCTACCTAGAATGAGATTTAAGTCAAAGTTAGGTGAAGCAAATCCACCCTTAGGCCTTTAAGTCCCTTAGTTCCTTTTGAAAAACATAGAATTAATCAGATGCTTTTCAATAAGTTAAAAAGGGACTCAACTTTTGACGGAACTCAGCATCTTTTATCTATAACTCCGAAGTTTATGATGTGCTCGCAAAGCATAAAATGGGATACCTTTCCAGCATTTCGTATCACATTCCTAATTTTCATCTCAGGTAGGTGGATGTTTAAATACCTTTTTAAAATTTATTTCATTATATGAGATTTTCTGGTTTGTGGTTCACCCTAGCCTTGATCACAAGTTTGCTAGCCTCTGTTCACTTACAATTTTGTACTTGCCTGCCTTCATTATCTCTGTGCTTGTGTAAAGCTTTTTGAACTTCAGTCACTCTTCCCATTAATAACTGTGATAGGACACATTCCCTAAAATGAAACTTTGTATATAAACATTTCAAAACCTTGAGAAATGACTCAAAGTTTGAGTAACTGAATATACTGTATAATACCACTAATCTGTCTCTTCCTTTAATGCTAGCTGCAGCTCCACAGGACAACTTCTTCAGCCTGGAAAATCATGTTCCGAAGAAACTAGACATTTCAGTGAGTCTAAATTTAAAGTTAGAAGATTATCACTAAAGCTGATCTATTGGAATGACTTATCTGAGCCAAAGTAATTCAGGTGCAGTGAAACACTTGTAATTTTAAATTTAGGAGCACTGAACAGTGAGTGGGATTCTTTGGCATAGCATTTAGTTGCTACCACTCTTTCCCTCTCATTCTCTTTGCTTTCCAACTTCATCCTTTTAAAATCCATGTTTCTAAAACCCAAATGCTGATGGTGTTAGATAAAAATTGTATCACTACATAGTAATGAAAACAAAGATATTTCCAATTTAATAGTATACAGATATTAAAAATGGATAAAGTATATATTATTTTTAAAATGCTGTGATGAGTTACTCAATGTAACATTATGTGTGATGCAAAGATTACTCTTGGGAAAACGGTATAGGAGGTTGATAAACCCATCAAATGGCTGGTAAAGTGAGACTTGTAGGGGTTTTCATCAAAGGTGAATTTAGAAAGATTGAAGTAAATAGATTCTATTGGAATATTCAGGCAACAGAGGCAGGAGAAATGTAGGCAGGTTGTTTTAATATGGCTAGACTGAGGAGTCATGAGTATATTTGTTTCTCAAATACATTGGAAGAAGATAGGAGCCATTAATGGTGCTGTAATGGTGTTTGATGATTAAATTCTTCTCAAGCTCACAAAGACCAATACTCCCAGTAAGATGCGCTTAAAAATGTTTAAGTTCCCTCACCATTGTCAGCAAGATGCACAATAGAGTTATCACCATTCATTTAAGGGTTATTTGTAATTCTGTATTTAAAAACATTAAAATCCTTCATTAATGTATTAATTACAATTCTAAGATTAAGGTAAGACAGGGTAAGTTATAAACAGTTTTTGAGAGTGACAGTTCTGTGTTCCTGATGAAACACCACAGAGTGGAGTTATATCGTAATTTTACTCTGCTACATCTTCTCCAGCTCCAGTTTCTGAAGAACAGAAGCTGAATGCTGAAAGATGGGGTTTTTTATCTAAAAAAAAAAAAAAAAAAGGCAGAGAAACACAATCTCATAGGGTTGTGATCAATGGCAGAGTCTAATTGGAGGCCTGTAGCTAGCAGTGTGCCCCAGGCGTCAGTATGGGGTCCAGTCTTGTTCATCATATTCATCAATGACCTGGATGAAGGGATTGAGTGTAACCTCAACGAGTTTGCTGATGATACAAAACTGGAAGGAGTGGCGGACACACCAGAAGGCTGTGCTGCCATTCAGCAGGATCCGGACAGGCTAGAGAATAAGGAAGAGGGGAATATAATGAAGTTCAACAAGGGCAAGTGTAGGGTCCTGCACCTGGGGAGGAGTAACCCTATGCACCAGTACAGGTTAGGGGTTGACTTGCTGAAGAGCAGCTCTGCGAAGAAGGACCTGGGAGTCCTGGCAGACAGCAAGTTAACCATAAGCCAGCAGTGTGCCCTTGTGGCCAAGAAGGCCATTAAGAGACTGATCAGGAGGTCAGGGGAGATTCTCCTCCCCCTCTACTCTGCCCTAGTGAGGTCACATCTGGAGTATTTGTCTGGGTCTGGGCTCCCCAGGTCAGGATAGACAAGGAACTCCTGGAGAAAGTCCAGGGGAGGGTTACGAAGATGATGAGGGGATTGCAGCATCTCTCTTACAAGGAAAGGCTGAGAAACCTGGGTGTGTTTAGCCTGGAGAAGAGAAGACTGAGAGCAGATCTTATCAATGCTTATCAGTATCTAAAGGGTGGGTGTCAAGAGGATGGGGCCAGTCTCTTTTCAGTGGTGCCCAGTGACAGGACAAGGGGCAATGGGCACAAACTGGAACACAAGAAGTTCCATCTGAACATGAGTAAAAATTTCTTTCCTTTGAGGGTGACAAAGCACTGGAATGGGCTGTCCAGAGAGGTTGTGGAGTATCTTTTTCTGGAGATATTAAAAACCTGCCTATTCACAATCCTGTGCAACCTGCTCTAGGTGGACCTGCCTTAGCAGTGGGGTTGGACTAGATGATCCCCAGATGTCCCTTCCAACCCCTAACATTCTGTCATTCTGTGGTTCTCTAATCTGGAACAACACCTCTTCTAATGCAGCGATGACAATTCAGTAGCAAATCTAGGCAGGGTGCCTTTCCACCTTTCCATTTTTCTGAAAAGAATAACTTCATTCCAAAATTCCAGACAGAAATGTGTTCAAGTCTTAACCTCAGTGCTGGACTTACTGGTTAACACAGCTGCAGGCAACAAGAAACTGCATTTCTCAAGGTAAGTTAATAATATTGATAAATTTACTACAGCTCTACTGAAGGGACAGAATGTTATAAAGGGTAATTGAGAATAATATTCTATGTGCTAGTTGTTATTTTATGCTAGTATTCTTGTTGTAGAGGGCATGGCTAACCTCTCTCAACATCCATTCTCTCAGACTTTGTTTCATAATCAATAAATAAAATTAGTAAGCATCTCTCAAGTTGCTTTTTAAAATGAAATATGACAGAGTTTTGTAACAAGGGCTGACATTCCATGATTCATTTTAATCCTTTCCGAAATGGGCACAGGTCCACATGACATGGGTAAATATGTTTGAAGATGCCTTGAATTGCAAAAATATTTGAGGCCATCAAGGTATTCCACAATTAATGTGGAATCTACCCATTTTTTTCATGAATAAAAAAGTGAATTGCTACATTAAGTACATGTTACCTGTCACGAAATGACTTATGTGTTCCCCCTGGTAACTCCTGCTTATGTACTCTGCTCATTCAATTCTATAATACATTTTTAAATAATAAATAACAAATTCAATAATAAATTTGGATGTCAGGTACCAAACTTAGAAACTTGTCTTTTTCATTCCTCAATGATAATATCTTTTACATCTAGCAGGTAAAATCAGAGAGGAAACAGACAGAGGATGAGAAATATAAGGACTGTAACAGATAGAATGAAATAAAAAGAAATTTTAAACACAGAATCAAATTAGAAGAAAGACTGAGACAAAAATGTTTGAATGTTGGAAATTTTCCAAGACTATTTAATAAAGGAAATAAATTAACAAAAAAACCCCCAAAAACAAAAAAACAACAACAAACCCCAAACGGGTTGGGGGGGGGGTGGGGTGGGTGGGTGGGAAGAGAGTGAGAATATGTGGTCTATTGGCCAGAATATTCTATTTAAAAGCACTTTGGCCCCCTAAATAAAGACCTAATAACTGATAGGAAAACTCAGGAAAAAGAGTAATGAGGTTCAAAAATTATCAAAGGGATTGTGGTATTGTCACAGTTTGAGTCCGCTCAGCTGGCAACAAAGCACCATGCACCTGCTCGCTCATTCATACTTTTCTCTGGTAGGATGGGGAGGAGAAAATATAAGAAAAGGCTCAAGGGTTGAGACAAAGGACAGGGAGGGCTCACTTTGCCAGTTATGGACATGGGCAAAAGACAGACTCAACTTGGGGAAACAAAATCAATTTAAACAACAAAACCACCCCAAATTTACCAATGGAATCAGAGCAGGACAGTGATAAATACTAATGGATCTTAAATACACCTTCCCCCCACCCCTCCTTTCTTCCCAGACTCTGCTCTGCTACCTCCTGCACCCCGGCAGTGCAGGGGGACAGGGAATGGAGGTCGTGGTCAGTTCCAGTCTGTTCTATGTTATTTCTGCCGCTCCTTACTCCTCAAGTGGAAAACTCCTCATAGTCCTCCCCTGCTGCAACATGGCGTTCCTCCCAGGGGAGACAGACTCCGCAAACTGCTCCAACTAGCACGGGTATCTTCCACGGGCTGCTGTCCTCCCAGCAATGGACTGCAACAGTGTGGGCTTCCCTCAGAGTCATGAACTTTGGGAGCTGGCCCCTGCTCCAGCATGGGATCCTCCATGGGCCATAGATGGGATTCTGCCCCACCATTGCTCTCTAAGGCCTATAAGGGCTCAGCCTTCCATCTCTTTACAGGCTGAAGAGGAATGGCTGCTCTGCTGTCCCTCCCCTGTTCCTTCCTCACTGACCTGGGTATTCACATGGTTGTCTCTCTCCTGTCCTATTCCTCTCCCAAAGAGAAGAACTCCCGGAACAAAAGACCTTGCCCAATGGGTTTTCCTTTCTTGAGTATGTTATTTCAGAGGCATTGATTGGCTCATCCTCGGCCAGAGGCAGGTCTGACTTGCAGCTGGGGGAGTTTCTGAAGATTCCTGCTGAAGTCACACCTGTAGCCCCCTCCCCTGCTACCAAAGCCCTGCCAGACAAAAACCCAACACAGGTATATATTCTCCTTAAAAACAAATGAAAATTAGTTACCTAAGTCTTTTCAGTGGTTTCAAAAATCTAAGCTGGCAAATTTTGTAAAAATTCCTTTTGGCATACCAATTATCAAAAAGCAGATTAACGAGTGGTGGAGCTGCTGTGGAACAAGAATGTCATCAGGATTAAAGTTAATGCACCAAAACTTCAACAAATGCTTCATCTTATTTTTCTGTAAAACAGATGAAGTTGAGAATGGGGCACAGACAACCTATCTAACAGGTTGGAGGATATGGAAAATAGAAATGTAACGTCCAAGGTGGATGCCAAACTTGAAGACCTTTGTGTTCAAACTGCTGGTCATCCAAGCATTCTGATGGAATACAAGGAGTTGTAAATACAGTAATAAACATCTCAAAATAGAGGATGGCACTCTATGACAGAAAAATAAAAATTCACTATGTCTATTTTAAATTTATATCTGTAAAATATTATCTGGACAGCTAACGACTGTTACAGTGACCAGCAGCTCCTTTAAAACAGTGAAACATATGGTATTGTAACATGGGATGAACTTAACCTGGAGTTTATAAGGGTCTGGAGAAGAATTGTAAGGTGGGTTGACAATTTAAATGGAGATGGTAAGGCATTATGGTGAAGAATGAACTACTAAGACGGAGGGAACATGTTTGCTGTTTCCTTATGACACGTCTCATAACTGGTATTTTTTAACTTTTTTTTAAATAACCCTGGCTCTAACTAAAGTATAGTATTGGTATGGGTTAGAAATGCCCATCTGGAAGGTACTGTTGGTACAGATACTTTATACTGAGAATTAGGCAACTCTGAGACCTCAGCAGCAGTAATAGGATGACGTGCAATAGTGCAACGTTTAAGCTTAGAAAAAGACTGACATGATAATTATGGAGAAGGAAAACTTCTCATGTTGTTAGAGAAGAACTGGAAAAGCCATCTAACCAAATAGAAATGTTCATAAATACATCTAGGAGAGGCATAAACATAGAGGATGAATAACTTTTGAAGCTCAGGTGCTACACTGGCACAATGGCCAACAGACTTGTCCAGGTGTTAATTGTATTTAACCTGGAAATTATCATTCCTGTCTTTCCAGCAAATATTGCATGGGAAGAAATTCTAGCTAGTTTAAGATAGACCTTGGCCCACTAATGCATTTAATGATGTGATTTGGTGGTTTATAGAGTCAGAAATCTTCAGCCAGTGACTCGAACAACCCCTTCTAGTCTGTCTTTGACAGAATCACGCTTAAAGTTTGCCCTTGGTTCTTCTTTTGCAAAACCAATCTCCTCTCTCTTACTAGCTTTGAAAGAATAGCCCAGGGCCGATGTACTGAAACACTTAGAATTTTAAAGAAAGTGAATTCCTCTCATCTTTTCTCATTTCACCTTATTCTTAAATAATTTACATCGGCGAGCCTTCAGACTCTCTTACGTTCTACTTCTTTCAAGCAGTGTCATTACAATATTGTCATCTATTCATGCATTGGGCACTCTATGGCACTCTTCAAAAAGAATATGAAAACTGAACAGTAATTAGTCAAAAGATATGAGGTGGAGCCTTGGTCTGAGGTTTATTTTTCAAAGTATGTTCTATGAACTTCCTTACTTGTGAATAGTCCAAACATTGAAGGATATTAACAGCTAGAGATTATTCCAGGACAGTTCTTTGTTTTCCTAGGGGAAAAAAAAAAAAAATTATCATTGATTGACAACCACCAGCCTAAATAGGCAGAGAGTCAACTTAAATAATCATAATGACCTCTTGTGACAAAAAAACCCCACCCTATAAACACATGGGAAAAAAACCCCACACATGTAATTTTCAGTTGATTTGCCTTCCTACAATTCCAGTGCTTCTGTTAATGGTTTATTAACACTTTCACTTTCATGTCAAAATAGAATGTTAACAATGAAAATAAGCATAATATAGGGGAAAAAAAAGAATTTCTCTATTAAGAAGGAAAAAGAGAAAATGATAGAATGAAAAAGATAATATAATGTGTAGCAAATTTAAATTCCTCAACTGATCAGCAACTGCAATAAACTGTGTATGTTGCTGTGTACTTCTATTTATGAAGAGAGATATGATAAATTTTCAGTCAAGCAACACGGGATTCACTGGAAGGGAGGGACTGGGTCTCAGTTTCAGTCTCCTTTGAAGTGAATGCTTTACATTAAATTCAGACTGCCAAATTTAATTTCAGAGGACATTTGTTCTGGCATCAACAAGATTCTCTTTTAAAACACACCTAGCACTCAATACTAAAAAAGTTTGCCTTCACCATCTGAGCTCAGAGACTCATATTAAACAGTTCTTATTTTTCTCTGTAAAGAATATTTACTGACTCTTAGAACAGCCTAAAACAGCCTAAAAAAGAGAGACATATTTAATTTTCTTCCTCCCATCCCGAATACTTCACAGTGAAGGGATGGGAAAGTCTTCTGGAACATGAGAGCCGTGTGGTCAAACCCTCTTGGGCAGACATGGGATGGGAAGCTGTTGTTCCCATGCCCAGGATTAATGGAATGCTTTAGTTGCTGAGATGTTGAACAGAGGAAAGGAGGCAGCATCTCATTCTACTGCCATTTTGAAGAAATGTTTTGCTCAGTCATTTTCTTTCTAAGGAAAGGACTAAGGAGATGAACCAGAGAGGGAGAAAATTATTGATAATGCCAATCCCACAAGAAAAGAAGTTTTTTCTATAGTACCAGACTAAAATATTTATAACCTGGAGGGTCAGAACCATATATATGGTTTTGTTCTCCATGTTTTTATTAATTAACTTAGGTTTCCCTGTCAGTATGTCAGCTGTTGTGAATCACTTTCTTAGGTCTTACTTCTCTCTGCCCATTGCATTTGCTGGCATCCTACCAGGCTGTTATGGATCCCATTGGGTAGGTAATACTGTAAAATGCACACAACTATTGCAGCAGTCAGTGCTACGAGGCCAGTGTCCTCCGTACATCTGTTCTTACACATCTTTGCTCAATCCTTCCAGCCAAGTGCTCATGTCAATAGATGGATCTTGCACACATTTGTGCTATTGTGTTTGTTGAACAGTCACCACCACTGCTTAGTCCTTTCTATTTTGCGATGAACCTGGACTGTGATTTCTAATTAGAAAATTGTTATAAAATTCTCCTTTCTGTTATCAAAAGACCTACATAGGAAATGATAAGGATAAAGTCATTATAGAATTCTAAATGGATTTGAGAGGTGTTGATAGAAATGACTTGTAGAGAACTATCAAATTGAATTGATAATGACACATTTTCGTAGGTTATTAGAGCCTTCTTGTAGTATTCTACAGAGAAAATGTTCCGTGCCAAATCCTATAAACTCCTGCACACATTTTATTTGGTGGAGAGATAATATGATTTAGTAAGTGGAACAGAAGAGGAAAGAAAAACTCTGATGATTAAGTTTTAGTGCATATCACAACAGTGATATTTCACTATAGCTGACAAAAATATAGAATAAAAACCTGGTTTTTTACTCATTAAGTTTTTTTTTTTTAAAAAACTTTGGACAAATGTTTTTGACTTTGTGATCTTGAATTGACCTCTTATCCACAAATTTCACACATTTTCACTGTAGACAAGATGTACTTACATATATAATAGAAAACAACTTATGCTGTTTGTTCAAAAAATTATATCTTAACTTTCTGAAATAAATTTTTATGTCTATGAAATCTGCTTCTATACTCATACCAGGCCCACTATCACATCCTGAATAATTTTCTATTGAGATGTGTTGTATTTCATATGTTTGTGAAGATGCCAAAGTTGAAGTATTATGTGAAGCTTTAGACAGCATGCAAAATTTGTCAGATCGTCATGATAGGAACATATCAGCATTTAGCTACACTGGTTCAGACTCTCTGGAATAAAAAAAAATATTGTTATGCTTATGATTACTATATAGTGGGAAGAAAATATATACAAGTATTTTATAAATTAGAAAGTTTTTTATCACAGCTGCTAGGCTATTAGAAGCATACAAAAGAATTATCTGAGGCACTCTGCATTTGAAATTCACACTTAACTGATTCAACCATTAGATTGCTGAGATAAATGACTAAGAAATCACAAGAAAAGATACAGAAACAATTTCATTTTTAATTGAGAGAAAATCAGAGCTCAAAACTGATTGAAATTAACCATATGAGCAATTTCCATTTAGCAAATGGAAATGAAAAAAACAAACAAACAAAAATGTAAATCATATTCTATCTTCTTTAGGAAATTTACCTGTATCTGTCTTGTGTTTGAGCTTGGCAGCTATCAAAATGCATTACCTCAGCTTGAGATGCATGATCTGCAGTGGACAGAATAATAGAAATAAAAAAATATCCTTAACTTTTGCAAATACAGACAGCTCTGTGAAATATTAACATTTCATAATGACTTAGAACGGGGTAATTTTATGTGCAAGGAATTATGCTACTCAAACTCTGATTAATAAAACAGACCTCTCCATGATCTTCTCAGCAACCTTACGCATTGATCTTCTCAAGTGAGAATACAGCTAGACCCATGCTGAGGGACTGTGGTTTAAAATTCTGATGAAAAATATTCGGATAGAACAGTTAGTCTCTTGTGTTATGATTGCCATGTGCTGGTTTCCTACAAAGATAGCTGATGTCAGGTATTAGAAGATTTTTCTTCCCTTTTTCCTGTTTGAGAAACAAATAGTGTGCATGTTCCTGGAATAATTTGGTGCTGTTTATGGCAATGATGAAGTTGAGAGGCCTGGATTTATTCTGTGATTTGTTATACTGGGAACATTTAGTTTAAAATACAGACTTTAGAAACTGTATGAAAGCGCTCTTATTGAGCAATGAATATGATAAATATCTGAATATATGACAATTCACCTCAATGTATGATTTATTACATTATCAAAGAACATTTGAAATAATAACTTCTGTAAAAGAAGATATTGAAAAACATGCATTGTAATACTGTTTTAAAATTCTTGAATTCATTGGATTTTACAAGAAGAAAATAACCTACGAAAAGACAGAAATTTTAACATGGAATGCAGTAACTACAGGGCTACATCTGAACTATTGTGTCCTGATGAAATCTTAGGAAACTACTGCAATCCAAAATTAAGCTTACTGCTCACAATAAAGCTCTGCAGTGAAATGGTAATGGGGCATGACATAATGTCCAAGAGCATGGAGAATGAGATCCTCGCCAATGAAGATTTGCATCCTCAGAAACTTGAACATATTTGAATTTACTGCCCATAAAGAGAGATTTATTGGGATAGTTCATTCTTTCCATAGCAACCCAAACATGTAGAAAAGTACAGGAATATACAAGGTAACACTGCTTGAAGACTGATGTCAAAACAATTCAAATGTTTCAGTGTGACAGGACAGCCTTTCATAGCTGCCAAATAAGTACGTAGCAGAAGCAATGCATGTTGGCTATTTGGAAGGCAGCTGGGGACCACAGGAAAGTCTGTTACCACAGGCAAAGTATTAGTGGCAAAGCTGGGAAGACACTGCTGTTTTGATTTCATTCTCTATATGACAATAATGCCTCGATACTAAAATCCTCTAAAAATTACTTCTGTTATTTTATAGTTACTGTCATTTCACCAGAAATGTAAAGCTTTTCCTGAAAAAAAATATTATGGAAAAAAAAACAAACCCCAAGCAACCAAAACTAAAGAGATAAAGAAAGGAGAAAAGAAACAACATTTCCAGATGTGTTGTAAAATCCCTACATCATGCTGGTGTAGGCATACTCTTGATCTTTTCTTTAGACTCTGAGAATAAACTTCACCAATCATGCTCAGAAAATAACTACTGGGATTACAATTATGCTTCCCTGTTGGGACTTGCCTGAAGACATGAACAGTTGGAAGGGCTCTCTCTACGAGACATAGACAGTTACTGTGTGGCTTGTTTAAAATTATTTTCATAAAGGTGGCATCATGAAAGAACTGGTTATCTTGGCTTATAAGAGGAAAAATTAAGATAACAATGATAAAATCTCCTATCACTATTAGAAGTCAGAAATGGTATCTTAATGAAGCAAGCAATTTGTTCAAACAGACAATATTTTTTCTTTTTGTTAAATGTGCTTTATGACAGATTTAGATACTCATGAGACCTCAGAGGCACAGCATAGCCTAAAGACAATCAGATTTGTTATCAGTCTTCATCTATACAATGAAGGCTTATGGCCCTTTAATACCTGTACAAAAGTAAGTGATTCTTTACATCTCTTCTTGTACCAAGTCTGTCTAAATGAATAAAGTTATGACAAGGATTGCTGAAAGCGTAAATGTCTGATATTTTGTATGACTGTCATTATCAAAGTCGACGAACCCTCAACTTTTCTTTAGGGCAGGAGCTTGACTTTCTCTCATGTGAGATGAGCAGGATTTGTTCACATCTGTGGAAATCCAGTATACGAATGAGAGATATTTCTTGCTGATGGTTAAATCTGCTGAGGATAACAGAAAAATCAATGGGAAATGCACATCAGGTTTGCTTAGGGAAGGATGCTGTGTTGCACCCATGGTATAGAAAATAAATAGCTCTTTAGCCTGGAGATGTTGATCTTGAAATTTTTAGAGCAATTTCTCCCTCAGCATGTATTCATTCCAAATCCCACTCAAGGGCTGGCACCTGGAGCTGTTGCTAAGTGGTGTATCTGCCACATGGTGGAAACATAATATTGATTTTTAGGAAAATCAATTCCCAGTTTTACAAGATCAAAACCAGAAGATAGCAAAAGAGAGACTGGACTTTATTTTATAATGATAATCATTATACTATACAGATTGTTGAAAGAGATGCATGGCTATGAGACATCATATTGATTTACTAGTAATAAACTCTGCCTGTTACGGTTCTAACTGAGCTGCTTGAATCTCTAGATATAACAATATTGATCACAAGCAGTGAGTATCTTCTTATCTGTAAATAAAGAATTCCATTCTATTTTTCAGGCCTTTCAAATTGGTGAAAATGTGGAAAAGCACAAAAGGATGGCAGATGTCACTGCAACAGTTATTTTTAGGAGAAAAATAAAAAGACTTTGAGTTTTCTCAAAACCAGGAGTATCAAAACAGGAAATGGATCCTTTGGGCAACACTATTAAAAAAGCTAGCCTGGCCATTTCTAGTGATCTCCAATCTTTAATCAGAAAATAAATTATTAATTTATATTATCTTTTTTAACTGGTGAATGCAGCTCATTTCATTTAATAATGACTTGGTGATGGGTGAAGTAAGAAAGGCTTTTACATTCGAAATAACATACTGTCAGTAAAAACAACTTAAATGGGGAACACTAACAATGCATATGTCAATCCAGCATTACTATATATACACAGGACAACATTTACAATAATAGTTTTAACAAAGTATTATTATGCCATTGAAAATACTGTTTACCATGTGATGAATACATACAAGAGAAGTTGCAACTAGAGTAGCAATACAATCTTTAAAAAATTTAGTCAAGCCAGGCAGACTTTCCTCTGCAAATACCTTTACATAGCAGTCTAATATTTTATTACCATAGCTTAATGCAATTTTGTGACTTATAAAAACAAGCCAAACTATTTAGGCAAGCAATAGACATGCTTATGTACACCTATCTAAGTGCATTAAAGCAAAATAATTTGTATTAAAATGGTTTTGACTCTGAAATAAACTAACCTAATTCAGACTTCTCTATTAAGTTCCTGATTTAAAACTTACTGAATTATTTGAACTATTCTTGTACATTTTAATAGGTTGTGCATCAGTTCCAGATCAGGGAATGCTTGTAAGTGTATTTTGAGCTCCCTGGATGAAAGGAGCCATCTAATCGCAATGTACAATCATTTTATTAGAATACAGAATTATTCCTGCTTTTTTTCACCCACCTTACTGTGAAAGTATTACACTGTGCCATCATTGTTGTCTTTTTTTTTTTTTTTCAGATATGGATCAACAAAAATAACTAAAAGGGAAAAAGGAAGTATACAAAACAATTCACCTTGTCAGTGTTTACGCCTTTGGTACAATATGGAGATTGACAGCAGCAATATTTTAAAAGTACTTTTTTTCTTTGTCTTGTATACCAGCAATACGGTACCCGACACTAATTTAGAGGTAGAGAATTCTAAACAGCAGTTGAAAACTTATTGAGACTGAGTAAAAGTTCCTATCATTACTCAAATACTGCACAGCAAAAGATGTCAAGATTACTGGTATATTTTACTTTTGCTACTCCATTCCAATAAGTCTATCCCCAAGCTGACTTCATTTTCCCTTTGAGGAACTTGTAGCTATCTCTGAGAGAATGATAATATGGGTCAGAGTATCTGTACGGTGTGTGAAAAATTTCACTGGTCTTAGGTCAGATCCATCATGCATTGCTAAATAACTTCTAGCAATATCCAGTGTTACATTCTATTACTCACAAGTTTCACAATGTTTTTGTGAAGACACAGTTAAAATTCGTAAAGGCAGATCAGCTAGCACATTCCGAATTGGTTTACTTGGTTGGAAAAAGACCTTTAAGATCACAGAGTCCAACCATTAACCTAGCACTGCCAAGTCATGACTAAACCATGTGCACATATTACTGTTGTAGTGTATGTGTGCCTTTGAAAAAGTTAACAGTCCATGACAAACTATTGAGGAACTAAGCAAACAGGTAAATGCTGCTGAAAGCTCTCAATATCTTCGATACTTCATGAGACAGACCTTCAGACAAACAATCATTGCCCTATGACATCAGCAGAAATATGACAATTCATTTATTTTTCATTCATCTCTTGCAGAGGGCAACGTGACAGATTCCTGTTCTATGTCTTGTGAAAATGGTTCCTGTAGCCCCTATTTCCAAGTCACAGAGTTAATCAGCTTTCGGCATCAAACAGGTATTTGCTGTTCAGATTTTCCTGTAGAGGAAAAAAACTTAAGTGACAGCCCAAAATTCATGTTTTGGACTCTCACAGTAAAAAATTTTCTTGTATATTTGCATCTCTAGAGCACCATTCCTGGAGGTAAGCAATTAATGATTCCCAGGCAAGAAGGGCTTAACACAACCTCTAGTGAACCTGAGAGATGCATTCCTTTGGCTCAGAAGACAGAGTTTTTCTTCACAGACTATTAACTAAATCCATTCTTGGCATAGGGAGATACGATTCCATCAAGTGGTACTCAATTTAGCTGGCAGCAAAGGAACTTTTCTAAAGGATACCCTGTTACAATTGTATCTGCAGGGTCAGGCCCTTCCTTGATAACCCATGTAGATAGCTTATATATTAGGTTATTAATTAAGAATGGTTTGACTGCCCCAAATGAAATGCAGCAGAAGAATAAGGAATGTTTGGTAATTACAGCAACTTGAGGGCTTGATCCAACTTAAAGGTAAAGGAACTTGAAAGCTGTGGTTTAGATGCCTGATCCTTACAGAATGCATATGCGGTGATGAAGTAAACACGGCCTGGGAATTTTCCTGAGTGTTGGAAGCTCTGCATCTGTATTGCTAAATCTTTACAACTGTCCCTGACACAGTTATAGTCTGTGCCAAGTACCATCCTCCCAAACCATTTCTAGGACTAGGTGATGACTTAATGCGGAGGTGGGACCATTCCTTATTTGAAGCACAGTTGCTATGATCTGGAGAAAATAGTACGGCTGCAGGCTGTCCCTGGCCAGCTGGCCTCAGGGTCAGAGAGGATCTCTCAGGCAAGTTTAATGATGGAGTATAGATGTAGCTGCAGAAACCATACTCCAGAAACCTGGATGTGGTTCCCAAGTAATAAAGAGAACAGGACCCAAGCCAGCCGTGCAGATCTGGCCAAGGTGGAAAACTGAGAGGGCAGAGGTTCGAAACACCTTCCCTCCATAGCTTTGATGTTGTATGACTCTTAAGTGTGTATGTGTTTTGGTGCCAGAGCCCAAAACCACCGACTGAATATCTGAACATACTGAACCAAAATTTCTGCTTGAACATTTCAATTTTTTCTTTCAAGTAACTGAGAAAGGTGTGCGGTTTTCTGTTAAAACAACCACCACGGGAGAAATAACAAGAGTATGCTGGAAGGAAATCTATTTTCTACATACTCATCAGAAATCTCCCTTTGTCTCTCTTAGCACAGGATCTACTCTGGGTTATAGTGGAAGGAGGGACTGCTGCACAGTGTGGTTGGAGAGCTGAGCATGCAGAACTAAAAAGAAAGATTACGAAAGGGTATGTGACTAAGTGATAAATGTAAAACTGATCCTGGAAACGTGTGTTAAAACTTCAGCTACTCTTTTTTTCCCCAGTTATTACCACACGATAATGTTAAAGTGATCTTACTTCCTTAATAAGCCTTAAAAGAAAGAAATAAACCCAAATGTATTTATTAGGGTTTGTCGGGCTGACACAAATGTCTTCCTCACTAATCTGTAATGTCTCAGTGTATTCTTAAATTCTTCTACCTCATGTCCTCTTGCTTGCTTATACCTTGCTTATATACTCCTTGGGTTTGTACAGTGCCTAAGCACAAAACTACCCTGAAAAAAACTAGGGCTATTAAATGCTGGATGATGATGATAATGCTAGTAATAAAAGTATAATTTGATTAATTATATCATTCTTTATTTGCATGAAACAGGCTTACATTTCCTTCTGCATTTTAATAACACAGTAATGGTTATTGTAATGAACTCATTAAATCTGAGAGTCAATATTAATGGACTATGAGAAGGATCTTTATGAACTTCATTGGCAGGCTACTAATAGTGAATTAATATAAACAACAGAATGAGTCAATTGGTTGTACAATTATGAGTAATCAATTTATATTACTAAAAGTGCCTTAAATTAGAAGCAAACATTTTAAAATACTGGGCTGGATCCTTGATAGATGTAAATCGATAAAAGGAGGTCAATCTAAACCAGCTACAGTTTTGAAATGGCATTTTAGCAAAGGAAATGTTGTTTGTATTGATAAAAATATTGCCAATTCTAAATCATCAGGCAGTCCCTAGAATATAATGATTCTGTGTTGATATAATGTGATTTTAATGAATTTCTGTATATTTTTCTGTATATATGACATAACTGTGTATCTATATAAAAATTTAATGCAATTTTAATTATTTTGTTTCTGTCTGTGTATCTGCATACACTTTAAAAATTTCTTCAATTCAGGTACCATTTTCAAACTTTAACTCAGGCTACAAAAGCTAAACGCTTACTTTATTATTTTAAATGACAGCTGAATTAGTTTTGTTGTCCAATTGCTTGTGTTTTATAGCTGTTGCAACAGCATTCACAAGAACTAAAATTGGAAAATCTGACAATGTGGCAGCAATTCATTTATAAAAATCCAAACAAGAAAGAACTGGTAATGCTCCTGGAAATTTTATCCTCCAAAACAAAGGTTTTATTTAAAGAAAGAGTGTCATATGTTGCCATAAAGTGGTTTTAACCCCTTGTTGTTATGCCCTTATCTGGGATGTCCACCTAATTGCACAGTGAGACTCCCTCTACAGCAGAGGTGGACAACAGGACATTGAATTTGAATATTCTTAGTGCTGCCAGAGGTTTCTATTTCCTGGTTTATGTCTTCATTAGTACTGAGATTTTTTCAATATTGTTGTGCCCAGGGACATGACAAGGCACCCGGGAGGCTGGCACAATGACCAGATCCTAGTACATGAGGCAGTGAGCTGATAAGTAGGGGACCAGTGTTTCTGTTTCTCCTGGGTTTGATGGCACCTGCTAACACACGTTCTCCATCTGAAGCTTTATCAACAACTGGGGTCGTTGCTGACTTTCTCCTCTTTGAAGCTTTTCGTATCTGATGAGTACTGCACTTACTGCAGGACCTTTGCCTTAGACTATTCTTTCCAGCTGCCTGTTTTTGTATAAACTATAGGAATTTAACAACTACCCCTGAGACTTAAATCCCTCTGTTGAATTTGGCTGGCTGTTAGCTGTTAAGTTAAAAGGTGGAGAGACAGACTCAAAACCCCCACGCACAAATATGAAAAAATAAATCTCATTTCTCAGTTGAGTGAGAGAAAAAGACGAAACCAAATAGTATGCAAAAAGAAGTTTAGCCAGCTAATCCTTTCTCTCTTTTCCAGTTTTTATTATTGTGTGTTGTTACGCAACATATTCTCTTTAAAAACTCTGAAAAACAGTTCTTTGTTTTACTTTTCTCAATCCGATCTGAATTAGAGTAATTTCCCCCCCACCTTGACCCTAAAGTCAATACATGTAAGAGTTTCTGAACATCAGTCTGAGTTAGAGGTTCAAAGTGTTTGAATACAGAATTGTTATGTGAGCAACAAAAAAACCCCCACTTAAATTATCTTGGGATGTGCCGTAATGAGTGAATCGTCTCATATTTCATGATAGTCTCTTTCTGTATCCTTGTCTTACTCAGCAGGTTTCATCTTGTTGAATGCATTTTTTACAGGCAAGTATTGGTTCAAAATGCACACACACATCGTACCAGCCACAGCAAGTCCCTGCTTGGAGGCAAGAAACAAGTAAATACCAGAAAGAATGGATACCTCAACCCACACACAGAGATCTGTCTCTGGAGCATTGCATGTTTTTGTAATGAACCTCAAATAGAAAAAGAGAGAGAAGAAAATAAAAAAAACAGCCCAGCTTCATCCCACAGTATTTTCTGACCTTAGGTATAGTCTTTTATCTTGGCAGTGTTCTGACCTTCCACATTTCTCCTGGACATTTGACCAATTGACCAGGCCTATGAATCTCATTATTAAGAGCCATTTCCTGTCTCGTATGCAAAGGAAACTTTGTTAACTAATCTTTCATGTGTTTTTTCACAGTCATTCCAAAATCTTTACAAATGTATAAAACATCTATAAACATAAAAGTGATAATTTATTTCCTTTTTGGAAGTTTGAGGGCTTTTTGTGGGTTTTTAGTTGTTTGGATTTGGATTTGTTTTTTTGGTTTTTTGGTTTTTTTTTTCACTTGTGAATATATGACAAGTCACTGTGTTTACTAGTTTAGAAAGATTTTAAAGAATGTAGAATCATAGTATCTTTTTGGTTGGAAGACACCTTTAAGATCATCAAGTCCAACTGCTAACCCAGCACTGCCAAGTCACGATTAGTCATATCCCTCAGCACCACATCTATACGTCCTTTAAATATCTCCAGTGACTCCACCACTTCGTTGGGCAGCCTGTTCAAATGCTTCACAACCCTCTCTGTAAAGAAATTTTTCCTAATATCCAACCTAAATCTTCCCTAGCACAAGTTGAGGCCATTTCCTCTCATCCTATCACTTGTTGCTTGGGAAAACAGACTGACACCAATCTCTCTACAACCTCCTTTCAAGTAGTTGTAGAGAGCAATCAGGTCTCCCCTCAGCCTCCTTTCCTCCAGGCTAAACAACTCCAGTTCCCTCAGCTGCTCCTCATAAGTCTTGTGCTCTAGACCCTTCACCAGCTTTGTTGCCCTTCTCTGGACATGCTCCAGCACCTCAATGTCCTTCTTGAAGTGAGAGGCCCAAAACTGAACATAGTGTTCAAAGTGCAGCCTCACCGGTGCCGAGTACAGGGGAACAATCACTTCCCTACTCCTGCTGAACGCATTATTTCTGACACAAGCCAGGCCGCCTGGGCACACTGCTGGCTCATGTTCAGCTGGCTGTCGACCAACACCCCCAGGTCCCTTTCCGCTGGGCAGCTTTCCAGCCACTCTTCCCCAAACCTGTAGTATTGCAGGGGGTTGTTCTGACCCAAGTTGAGGACCCAGCGCTTGGCCTTTTTGAATGTTATGCCACGGGCCTTGGCCCATCGATCCAGCCTGTCCGGGTCCCTCTGTAGATCCTTCCTACCTCAAGCAAATCAACAATCCCACCTAACTTTGTGTCATCTGTGAACTTACTGAGGGTGCACTCGATCATCTCCTCCAGTTCATTGATAAAGATATTAGAGAGAACAGGCCCCAACATTGAGCCCCGGGGAGCACCACTTCTGACTGGCCACAACTGAACTGAACTCCATTCACCACCGGTCTTTGGTCCCAGCCATCCTGCCAGTTTTTTATCCAGTGATGCGTATGCCCATCCAAGCCATGAGCAGCCAGTTTCTCCAGCAGAATGCCATGGGAAATGGTGTTAAAGGCTTTACTAAAGTAGACAATGTCTGCAGCCTTTACCTCATCCACTAAGCAGGTCACCTTGTCATAATAGGAGATCAAGTTAGTCAAGCAGGACCTGCCTTTCATAAGCCCGTTCTGACTGATCCTGATTGCCTGGTTGTCCTGTATGTGATGTGTGATGGCATACTCAAGATGATCTGCTCCATAACCTTCCTCAGCACCGAGGTCAGACTGACAGGCCTGTAGAACCCCATATCTTCCTTCTGGTGCTTCTTGTGGAAGGGTGTCACATTTCACAGAATCATAGAATCATTTGGTTGGAAGAGACCGTTAAGATCATTGAGTCCAACCGTTAACCCTGCACTGCCAGGTTCTCTAAACCATGTCCCTCAGCACCACATCTACATGTCTTTTGAACACTTCCAGGGATGGGGACTCCACCACTTCCCTGGGCAGCCTGTTCCAATGCTTCAAAACCCTCTCTGTAAAGAAGTTCTTCCTGATATCTAAACTAGATCTCCCCTGGCACAATCTTAGGCCATTTCCTCTCGTCCTAGCACTTGTTAATTGGAAGAAGAGTCTTTCCCTGTTCACAAACAGCAGGTCTAGCAGGGACCCTTCCCTCGCTGGCTTGCTCACTGGCTGTGTCAGAAAGTTGTCTTCCACACAGTCCAGTAATCTCCTAGACTGTTTCCTTTCTGCTCTATTGTATTTCCAGAAGATAGCTGGTAAATTGAACTCTTCCACAAGAGCAAGTGGTAGTGATTGTGAGACTTCTCCCAGATGCTTATAGAATATTTCACCTACCTCTTGATCCTGGTTGAGTGGTCCATAACAGACCTCCACCATGATACCTGCCTGGTTGGCCTTCTCCCTGATTCTAATCCATAAACATGCAACTCTATCACCAGCAAGCTCAAGACAATCAAAACACTCCCAAACATACAGGGCCACTCCACTGCCTCTGCTTCCTGGCCTGTCCTTTCTGAAGAGTCTATGGCCATCCATTGCAGCACTCCACTTGTGTGAATCATCCCACCATGTTTCTATGGTGGCCACTGTATCATAATTTTCCTGCTGTACAATGGTTTTCAGCTCCTCCTGTTTGTTGCTCTTGCTGTGTGCATCGGTGTACATGCACTTTAGTTGGGCTACAGATCCCATCACATTTCTGGGGAGGGAAAGCCTGATTCCTACCTGACCATTCCTGGGTCCTACCGTCATTCCTAACTCATCAGTATAACTTGTGTCTGTGCTATCTCTCGCCACTCCATCCCCTTCCTCCTCTGGGATTTCAGACCAAAGGGCCTCGGTAGCATGATGTCCCACTAACACCGATGTGCTGCTCCCAGGCTTATTTCCAGCGAGCATGGTTTTATCCCTTTCCTCCTCAAATCTAGTTTAAAGCTGTTTCAATGAGCCCTGACATCTCCTGTGCGAAGATCATTTTCCCCCTTTGAGACAGATGTACCCCATCTGCCACCAGTAGGCCTGGTGTCATGTAAACTGACCCATGATCAAAAAAGTCATAGTCCTGCCAGTGGCACCAGGCTCGGTGCCAGGTATTCTTCCTATTTCTTCCCACATTAACCACAGCAAGAAGAGGGGTAGAGGAGAACATTGCTTGTGTTCCTGGTCCCTTGACCAATTGTCCCAAGGCCCTGAAGTCTTTCTAGATTGCCTTTGGATTTCTTGTTATGACTTCATAGTTGCCTACCTGGAAAGTCAATAATGAATAATAATATGGGCTTAGGCTGATTTCTCTTTCATGGGCACCCCCTTGCCGTGGGGAAAGAGCTTGCGTGCCCTTGCGAAGTTGAGAGCTATGCTGGTGGTGGCATATGCCTCCGGTAGGGTCTCCCAAGCCTGACAGGTCTCAACTGAAGGGTCAGACAAAGTGTGTCCACGGGCAGGATGGGCTCACTAGCCTTCGGGCAACCATCCTAGGAGAAGGACAACTCTAACTCCAAACCCAGGCAGATGGAGCTCGTTTAGCCCTGTAAGGCCATCCATCTAAGAGAAGGATACTCTAACCAAACCTATGACCTGAGGACTTCGCTGTCACCGTCCAAGCTCGCTAGGCCCTGGCAGATGAACCTCAGGTGTAAAGGGTGGGGCCAGTCTCGCGCACGCTGCGCCTCACCTAAAAAATCCACCGCGCAGGCTTGAAGGGTGTACTCACGTTTGCAAAGCCCTGTAGCGACAGGCAAGGGACGAAACGGCAGGTGGAAAGATGTCACTGGAAGCCGCAGACCCAACCCTTCATGCAGGCGGTTCAGGACATTGGTCGCTTGAGACTGACCCGGGAGATGACAGTCTCGTTCGGCAGCATCCTGAATGACCAAGCAGCCTTTTTCAAGGAGAGCACTGCTTGCTCCACATGGAGAGGGGCCTAGAAAAGGTGGCCTAACCAAAGCTCATCTCCCTTCCAATCCGGTTGGCTAGCCGCGGCCAACGGACATCTTCTTCTGCGGTCAACCAAAGACAAAGAGACAAAGGCATACACCTGCCTCCAAAGGTGTGTCCAGATTGACACTCGCATGTTGGAACATCAGAACCATGCTCGATACAGCAGACAGTGGGCGTCCTGAACGCCGTTCTGCTATAATTGCTCACGAACTGTCACGACTCAACATCGACATTGCTGCTCTCAGTGAAGTTCGCCTTCATGAGGAAGGCAGCCTTAAAGAACATGGTGCCGGCTACACACTGTATTGGTCAGGCAAACCCAAGACCGAAAGTCATCATTCCGGAGTTGGCTTCATGATTAAAAACTCCATCGCCTCTAAACTTGAAAATTTGCCAACAGGTCATTCCGATCGCATTATCTCCTTACGCCTCCCGCTACACAACAAGCAACATGTTGTTCTCTTCAGCGTATATGCCCCAACTCTCCAAGCTGACCCTACAGAAAAAGACAAATTCTACACCGATCTGCGCCGCCTTACTCAAAAGGTTCCTGCGGATGATAAGATCATAATCCTTGGTGACTTCAACGCCCGAGTAGGTAAGAACTCTGAAGCCTGGAAAGGAGTACTAGGCAAGCATGGAGTTGGAAACTGCAATGACAACGGTCGCCTCTTGCTAGAGTTTTGTGCTGAGCAGCAGCTTACCGTCACCAACACCATCTTCCAGCAGAAAGACAGCCTGAAGACAACCTGGATGCATCCTCGATCTAAACACTGGCACCTCATTGACTATATCTTAGTGCGCCAGAGAAATGTTCGTGATGTCTGTCACACCCGAGTGATGCCTAGTGCAGAATGTCAAACAGACCACCGCCTTGTGCGCTGCAAACTTAACCTCCATTTTAAGCCCAAACCTAAGAGGGGCGGCATTCTGAGGAGGAGGCTCCAAGTTAACAATCTTCAAACAGCTGCAGTGAGAGACAGCTTCCAGGCAAACCTTCAAACTAGGCTTGAAGACTGTCCCATAGACTCTTCTCCTGAAGTGCTTTGGCAACATATTAAAAATAGCATCCTGCAGTCCTCCGAAGAATTCTTAGGGTTCTCCACAAAGAAGAACAAAGACTGGTTTGATGAAAACAATCCAGAGATCCAGGAATTGCTGGCAAAGAAGAGATCTGCTCACCAAGCACACCTCGCTCAACCATCTTGCCATGTAAGAAAAGCAGCCTTTCGTCTTGCATGCAGTAAACTCCAACAGAAACTTCGAGACATCCAGAACAAGTGGTGGCTCAACCTAGCAAAAAAGACTCAACTATGCGCAGATTTGGGTGACCACAGAGGATTCTATGAGGCTCTGAAAGCAGCGTACGGACCCACACACCAAGTTCAAAGCCCCCTACTTAGCGCAGATGGCCAAACGCTTCTCACAGATAAAACCTCCATCCTGAATCGATGGTCTGAACACTTTCAAACTCTCTTCAGTGCCAACCGTGTAGTCCAAGGCTCAGGAATCCAGCTCATCCCAAAACAAACGGTGAGAAATGAATTGGATATAGCCCCTACTATGGGAGAGACCCTTAAGGCCATAGAGCAGATGAAAACCGGCAAGGCAGCTGGGGTCGATGGAATCCCGCCTGAAATCTGGAAACATGGAGGCCAAACGCTCCATGCTAAATTTCACGAGCTAGTTGTGCGCTGTTGGGAACAAAGCGAACTACCACCAGATCTCCGTGATGCAATCATCATCACCCTGTACAAGAAAAAAGGAGTAAAGTCAGACTGCTCAAACTACCGAGGCATAACTCTGCTCTCCATTGCTGGAAAAATCCTCGCAAGAATACTATTGAACAGATTGGTACCCGCTATCGCAGAAGAACTTCTACCTGAAAGTCAGTGTGGTTTCAGAGCCAACAGAAGTACCACAGACATGGTATTCGTTCTCAGACAACTGCAAGAGAAGTGTAGGGAACAGAACAAGGGTCTCTATGTAACTTTCGTTGATCTCACCAAAGCCTTTGACACTGTGAGCAGAAAAGGTCTGTGGCAGATCTTGGAACGATTAGGATGTCCCCCCAAGTTCCTCAAAATGATTATCCTGTTACATGAGGGGCAGCGCGGCCAAGTCAGATATGGCGATGCACTCTCTGAGCCCTTCCCAATAGCCAATGGTGTGAAACAAGGTTGCGTTCTCGCACCCACTTTATTCACAGTTTTCTTCAGCATGATGCTCCAAAGGGCCACGGCAGACCTCGACGAACAAGACGGCATTTATATCCGATATCGTACCGATGGGAGCCTTTTCAACCTAAGGCGACTGAAGGCCCACACCAAGACCCTGAATCACCTTGTCCGCGAGCTGCTTTTTGCTGACGATGCCGCCCTTGTTGCCCACACACAAGCAGCTCTGCAGCGCTTAACATCCTGCTTTGCAGAGGCGGCTGAGCTTTTTGGGCTGGAAGTCAGCTTAAAGAAGACAGTAGTTCTCTACCAACCAGCACCACAAGATGATTACCATCATCCCCACATCACCATTGGCGAGTCAGAGCTTCAGTCAGTCCAGCAGTTCAGCTATCTGGGTAGCATCATCTCCTCAGATGCCACGATTGACAAAGAGATAGACAACAGAATAGCAAAGGCAAACAGAGCTTTTGGAAAACTCCATAAAAGAGTCTGGTGCAATAAACACCTGAAGAAAAGTACAAAGATCAGTGTCTACAGAGCCGTGGTACTGTCTACTCTTCTGTACGGGTCTGAATCATGGGTCATCTACCGCCACCATCTGCGACTCCTCGAACGCTTCCATCAGCGCTGCCTCCGCACAATCCTAAACATCGACTGGACTGACTACGTGACTAATGTTGCTGTCCTTGAACAGGCAGACGTCACCAGTATTGAGGCCATGTTGCTGAAAACGCAGCTGCGTTGGGCAGGGCACGTCTCCAGGATGGCGGACCACCGCCTCCCAAAGATCGTGTTCTATGGTGAACTTGCCACCGGCTGCCGCAAGAGAAGAGCTCCAAAGAGGAGATATAAGGACTCCCTGAAACAACACCTCAGCCTAGGCCATATTGACCACCATCAGTGGTCCACCCTGGCCTCCAATCGGGAGATTTGGAGACACACCATACATAACACTGCTGTCTCCTTTGAGAGCACGCGTAGAATCAGTCTCGAGGAGAAAAGACAGCGCAGAAAGAACCGTGCCTCGACTATACCACCCAAGGAGACCCTCCGGTGTGCTCTTTGCAACCGGTCTTGCCTATCCCGCATTGGCCTTTTCAGCCATCAACGCGCTTGCAATAAGCGTGGGCAAAGCCCTTCCCAAATCTTCGTCCGCGAAGCCAAGCCATGATGATGATGATGGAGGCTGATTTATGCTTAGTGACACTTCTGAGCTAGAGGAATCATCTTCCTCATTACTGCTTGGTTCCATTTTCAGGGCTTTGTACCTGTTTTGCAAGGGTGCCTGGGAAGGTGAGGGTGTTCATGGGGTGACATACCTCCTGCACCAGGCAGGAACTTGTCACCAATGGCCTGCCTTCTTCAGGTCACTATGCTTAGTCAGATGGAGGGGGGAAAGGGAGTTCTCTATATTATGTGCCTTGTCTGACCATTGGGCCTGTCTCAGGGAAGGCAGGATGTGGTTCCAGTGATCAATCTCTTTCTCACACTCTCTGATACTCCTCAACTTATTTACTTCCTCCTGGAGCTCTGTCACTAAGTGGAGGAGTTCCTTTACCTAGGTGCACCTCCCACAGGGATGCTCATGTCTGCTGTCCTCTACTGGTGTAACAGCAGGGCACACCCTGCAGTCTGATCCCCGTGGGGCTGCATGTGTCCACTGGAGCTCTGTCTGGGAAGCTGCGTCAGTCACAGTGGGTACAGAGCTTAGAGAGGTCATGGCCTTCTGATGGGTGAAAACCATCTCTCCCTGGGCAGAGAAAGCAAAGCTTTCAGCACCCTTCCACATGAATTGCCACGCCATGCTCTGTTTGCCCACTCTAGTCACTGTGCTCCTGGTCACTCAGGCTGCTAAAGGGCTTCTTTTATAGGTGTGTGCGTGCGGTCACCATTACCCTGGCAATACCCAGCCCTGGTCAGCCTCTCCCACAAGACCTGCAGGCTCCTGATGGGTCTCTCCACTTCCCTGGTGTTTCCCTGCTTCATGAAATATTCTGTATGCCAAGATTGGTAGATACCAACCCTCTGTGGGACAGGCTGGCTCTGGAGCAGCTCCTCTTGGGAATTCAACTTTTACCATCTACTAGCCACTGTGAAAAACTATGTTGATGCCACCTAATAAAGCTGTTTCTGTGTACTGGGAGTAAAGGGTTTTATTCTTCATATTAGCTCCAAAGATACACTTGCAACAGGGAAAAGTTGAAGAGTCAAGTTGAAGGACCCACAATATCTCATGCCATCTCTTGAACAACCAAGAGTAACTCTTGTGAATCCTCAGAAGGTCTCTAGTTTCTAATTCAACATAAGCTGTGCTAAACTTATAAAAATAATTTATATTTTTGTTAACTATAATATGAACATTATGAGTGACATATGGAAATATGGGCACTGTAGAACAAACTGTGACTGAAGATCAGGATGGGAGCGATTTCTTCCAGAGTCAGGATGCAACTCTGGGGTGATTTGTGTACGTCCTAGCTCAAGCTGGAAAGCTGGATTCCCAGGGCTTACATATTCGGGTACGTTGTAACTCGCCCATGTAGGAGTGTCCATGTTTGGTATGAAACATGGCACTGTGAGGGGGCTGGTGCATGCCTAGATCTTAATATGATATGCCATTCAAACTTTGCTGAATGCACACCCACGCTAGCAGTCCATGCACGATGAACCTGTTCTCTACAGCTGTAAAATTTAACATCTAGAAATGTTGATTTCCACTTGCAAATAAACTTTTCTCTAGCACAGATTAATGTGGTGCTGCCACATTCTATGGCCATGCAGAGGCTCTGACTGGTCCATTGTACTTTTGTTTCTGTACATTGTAGTTTTGTTTCTAGTTATTCTCTCTTCCCTCAGTGCTGGTTTGGGTATTGGTGTGGACAGGGTAGAATACAGAAACTGCCTGGCACTGAAAACTGTGATTCTGAACCTCTGTGAAAGGATAAATAATCTCCTAAAGGACTGCACATCTTAGCTGCTGGAACCCATGAGCACTGCCTTATGGGCATTGTCAGGGCCTGGAGCACTTCTCCCTTCTGAGGAGATTAGTCGGCTGAGTCAAGGAGTTTGGTAGGTTGAGTCCAAGGTCAGCCTCATTGCTGGAAAGAATTGTTGCAAAGAAGCTAAAAGTGAAGTCCTACGCCACCTTTACCATGGAAGCCACACTTTTAAGTTGTGGCCGTACTGCCAGTCCCCACCTGGCCTACATCACAGGTGTGTTGCAGCTACGTCTTCATTTGGGCTTGAACCTCCTTAATCTGGACCTGTTGCTGGGTGATCATTGGGCCGTTTCTGACCCTGGCCGCCATCTCTGGCTCTGATACTCACCTGTACTTGTCATTTCTCCTGGTCAGGTCACTGTTCCTGCCTGCCTTGTTATCCTCCCTGATCCCAGTTCACCTTCCTGGAGGACCAACTGGCCCTTGCTTCTCCCTGAAATGTAAGGTTTAAAGCTGATAGAGAGAGAAGAACCAATATTTTTATTAGCTGTACAAGAACTTCGCATTCTGACTGGCTGCAAAGGTCTGCAGAAGCCTCCAATGTGACAGCTCTGAACAGGACACATTACTATGATTTTATTTTTCAATGGACAACTTTCATCTGGCTAATCAAGTAGGATACTTTTCTGTAGGATGTGTTTTCTTTTTGTAAACATAAAATGCCAGCTATTTTAATGTTATATTCCTCTATTATTCTCTAAACAGTGTGGAGCTATATTATTCCCTGCTATTAAAAATCAAAAAACAACGTGAGTTTGTCTTTCCCCAAATTTATCTTCCTTTTTTGATTTTGTTTTTTTTCCTTTTGTCCTATATTTCAAGCTATCTTGGTTCTACAGCTAATCCCTCATTCATATTTACAATTCCTCCTCTCAACAGGTATGGGGCAGAAGACAATGGAGTTTTGCTAACTTAAATGAGCTGAGGAACTAGTCTCAGTTGCTGGTACCGTGGTTTGTCTTCAGAATTTTTTTTTTTCCTCATCCCAGTCCTCAGAATATGTGTACACATATGTGAAAAATCATTACTGCATTTTGCTGGGAAATAATCAAACCTTTTAAAACATAATTACAGGTGGTTATGTGATATAGCCTTTTCCAGTATGCTTTAGTTAGGGTGCTCTGAAAAAGGAATCTGATATACGATAACTAAAGAAATTCAACAATCTTTCCTCAACTTCAGAACTCTTCCTTTGTATACCATCTTCATGTTTCTGTTTTCTTTACTGTGTATCTTCCCAGAACACTGTTGGTGAACACTAACGATGAAATGTTTGGTTCCACTCTAGCCAATCATTCCCAGAAAATTAAGCCCTACACAGAGTATACTTGAAGCATGATTGTATGTTACCATAAATAAATAATAATGATATACATAGAAGTTTAAGTTCTGTTTAGTGAACATTTCACCAACTGATCAATAAAGAATAACAATTAATAGAAAAAGGCTTGTGGAAGGGACAACATTTCCTTTTTTTTAAGTCTTTACTGTTGCTAAGAAAAACATGTTAGAAAAATCCAAACAGAGAACACCCCAGAAAAAATAAGTTAACACCTCCATGACTTTGCCATTTTCAAATTATGTTTTCCTAAGCAGTTCAGCATGAAGAAATTATAGTAGTTGATATCCCTGTTTAGTCAGAAGTGACAGAGCCATTTGATTTCATGAGCGGTAAACAGGACATACGACCTCAGTAATATAACAGCAACAAACTAGCAGATTCAGCAATAAAACTAGATTAACATAATGGGGAAAGAACATTGGAACAAGGTGTGAAGATAACAGCTGACATAAGTAAAAAAATACACACACTTTGATGCATATGAGATGAGAATTTGGGGTCAAAGTTTTAATTACTGTGATCAAAAGTGTAGAGATGATTTAGAAATTATGTCTCAGTTTACAATGATAAAATAGGTTATTTTCCTGCCTAAAATTTTGCAACTCTCTTCTCTGGTAAAAATGTTGTGTTGCTTTCCAGACTAATAAATCTTTATTCACTCCAAGACCTATTGTCTTGCAGAGTGTTTCTTTTTAGGAACTTCCTTATTTTTTATGCTGTTCATTAATTATACTTTACATGTAAATTTTCGAAAATATTTGCTGCCTCAGATGGATGAAACACCCCACCAGCTCCTCTACTGTTGCAGTTACCAGACTGTAAATTTTGCTAGCTTTATCACCTAGTCCCTCCAGGATCACAGAGAGGGCTCATGTCCACTGTTGACACAACTACCTGGGGTGCCTAAACATGATACTGTATTTTAAATATATGACATTACTCAGAGATTAAAACAGTGAGGGGAAAAAAGTATTTCTCAACTTCTTTCTGTCATCTCAGTAAAAAGAAAGAACCATCAAGGCCTATATTTTGCATTATTAAGTCAACCTAAAATTCAGAGTACAAATAATCATGGGAATTCTGTCTAGCTTCTGTAGCTCCACTCTGATTCAGGCACATTGACACCGAATGTCAAAAGAAGCATAGAAAACTGCAGAAAGAATGCAATAAATGGGTGGAACAGATGGAGCAAGATGACTTTGTTGGTGCATAAATACGGTTGTCACAGACAAGGAAGATCAGAATCTAATTCAGATTTTACTTATTTTTTCAATCAGTAATGTAGAAGCGGGAACAGTAACAGAGGGTTTCTTCTTAAACTCATCTTTCTTATCCAACACTAAGACAATAAGAAAATGTGATCTGTTTTAATAGGAAAAAAAATCACTAACAATTGAGTATTTTTCTGATGACCTAAGATCTCAGTGGATGGTATCTGTATATGTTGGAAAACAGACTATAAACAGACTTGAATCTGGTAACTTTAAAGTCCCTCTTTTGCTGTTTATTGTAGAAAACAAAATCCAAAATTAAACTCAAATTCTGGGGAACAAAAAAAAAAGGGGGGTGTGGGAGGGGGAGTATTAGAGATATTTGCAATTCACTATATGATAGCCAGTATACTTGAAAGTCTCTTGCCTTGGGGTACATCACCATCCCTTTTAAATGAAAGTGTCTCCCACTAAACATGAAGAATAAAAGGAAAATATTAAGTTCTTCTCCCTACTTTCTTTCAGTTCAAATCGTAATCAAAAAGAAGTATGTTTGAATCATAGAAGTCTCCTGCACACTTGTGAAATGAAGGATTGTTCCTCTGTGTGGAGAGAGAACAATTCTTCATTGCACGAGATGAACAGCCTTTTCATCTTAGAGGTTTACGATTCTATCATATGATTTTTTAAGTGCATGCTGTATTCTTGAGAACAAAACCAAGACTGCTGACCGACAAAAATCAGTGAGTGAAAAGCTTGTTGGTGATGAGGAAGTTTGGTACTGAGAGATGGCCAGCAATTTCAGTTTCCTCTGCTCATCTGCGTATGAGCAGGTGAATATCCCAACAAGGTCTAATGAGCACATGAACACTTTAGATGGAAAGTTAGGATTCTGAAAGTCTTCATGGTTTACTTTCCAGCTAAATTTTTCACATAATTTTGACTGTGCTTTCCCAGTGAACTATCTTTGCTATTGTATTTCACTATTCATTAAGAAATCAACTCATATTCCTGAGAAACTGTATGTTGCATGGTGCAGTCCCACTTCCTTGGCTTCATGTTTACCTAAGGCACCTGGACTGAAAGGCAATGACAGAATATTTTATTTTTTTTACTGGAGCATGCAAAAAGAAAGCAGTCTTGAGGAAATAGCAGTGGGTAGAAAGTAGATCATACAGGGCAAGGAAGAGAAGACAGGAAGGGTAGAGATGATATGGTGACCTAAATTTAAGCCTTAGCAGTTTTTAAAAAAAGCTCTTTCTCTGAGGAATAAGTGATATTACTAACTCCCATGGGAGATCCCCAACTCACAAAGTGTTCTGGAATTTCTTATCATGAACTTTCAGATTAAAAAAAACCAAACAATGCATTTGCTCATATGCTCTTAGACCATGATAACATTTCACTAAGGCCACTATAAAGCCAAAAAACAAGCTGCTCACTGACACCCTGAAATGGATCCCTACTAGTGAACTAAGTTAACATTTTCATAAGCATGTAAATGACCTGGCTTCTTATCAAGGTTTTCAAATAGAAAGGTGAGGTGCTTACATATGCAGATACCTGGCTATAATTTCCTCCCCTCAGAGATATAAATGAACTTAACTTTTATTGATTTCAATGACATTAACTTCAATGAGAGTGGACTAGCAAGACACTTTCAGAAAATCCTACCAAGCATCTACATGAAATGTAAAGCCCCTAAATGCCTTTGTAAATCTGACCCTTTCGTACTTAGAAATACTTAGAATTCCAGTGAAGGGCAATAGGATTTGGACTCTGAATTACCCGTGACTTAGACAAGTAGGTGCTTTTGGAAATCCTCAGACAAAGGAATTAATTTGTAACTTTATACTCTCCTGTGATATTTTCTTCCTTCAGTACATTGCCATGAAGAAATAAAATATGCAGGCATAAAGCTTACAGTAAGATAGCAGTGAGGTAGGACATATGCACTGTGGTAAAATAGTAAGTAAGAAAAAATGAAGATTGTGACTGATATTCATTCTGGCTAAATCTGAATAGTGAACAGGACAATAGAGGAAAATGTACTTGAGAAGACATATAAACATTGAAATAATAGCAGACTAAATTTTTTTTTAACCAAAAACACGTTTTTGAGAGTCTTATACAATATGAAATCCCCAGTAGTGTTGAGAAATGGCTGGCTGTTATTCCTGCTGGTACTCAGGAACTAACACCATAAGATCCTTAGAAGGAAAAGAGGGAAAAAAGTGCTTTTCCAACTGCCACAATTCACTGAAACAACTAATGACCGATTTCATGAGTCTCAAACCTCCTAATACACAGAAGATCCTTGGGAGGAAGAACAACTCTACTTAGCACCGCCTCAACAAAGTGACAAGGGATCACAATCCTCAAGGTCCACAAAGGTCCATGAAAACAAATACTCTGCTGCCATACATCTATGTATGTATGAGCTTATTTTTATAGTTTCCAGGGAGTAAATGAAATAATTTTGTTCCTTCTCCTGAGCAGTTCTGAATCAGGACTATACAGATTGAGAATGTCCTGCCATGAAATCCAAAGCAAAGGAACATTTAGAGAATATTGTTATTGCTTCATTGTCTCTTACAGAGGCTGTTTTCTCATAGCTATTTCTTACTCTTTTGCCACTTGAATGGCAAATAAATTTTGTTGCCAACAGACTGAAATGGACATAGCATGTATAAACTTCTTACTGTTAGTTTTACTGAGATTACCAAGGACTTTTTTTTTTTTTTGTCATATTGAGAATAACTTTAACATTTAAATGAAAATTTCTGCAAAAGATCAATAAATTTTTCAAAAATTATACCTAAAACCCAAGCATTAATTTTGGTAATTGAAAGCTGTTGTTGCAAAGATATGGTTACTAGTTTTAGTCAGTTCTCAACAATCAATCCATCCCCCCCAAAATCAAAGAAAATTATAATAAAAATCTAAAAAAATCATGTTCATATTAAAATATTTCCTGTAAGTTAACTTAGGTTTACTGTGGAGTGATCACAACCCATCTCTATTTTTGGACTTGGATGGCTTCTGTGCAGCTACCTTGGCATTCATACTGTCAACTGTAAACCATCATGTCTTCATCTGTCACTTTCAGGATACTATAAATGTCTATAAATCTCACATTCTTTGGTTACATCAATGTTGTTTCAAGAAGGACACCATGGGTGCAAAAGATTTCCAGGGTGGATGGGACAGGCTGTGGCACCAGGAGTACTAACAACCAATCCAAACTGTTGACCTTGTAATGTAGCTAGGTCTGTGCTGTGTCATCTCAGTTAACCTCCCTCCATATGTAAATGCCTTAAAACTTTCCTTAAATCTGAACTTCACCATGAGTTGGCCTGTAACTAGTGCAGATAGAGAGGAAGTTTGGTTATCATCCAAAGCTGATCTGATCTAATTGACCTGAATTTACATTTGATAAATAGGATAATTGTACTCTTACAGGACCAGAACTTCCTTGTTTGGATCAGGTTAGAGCTTATTCAGCAAGCAATCTGCAGGACGTAATTGGGGTAACTCTTATGGCATGGATGCTAAGCTTGCGCTCTTTTCTGCTACTAATAGCAGAATTTCTGATGATCAGGACATACTCCTAGGAACTATCAGTAGAAATGCTCATGAAAGGAAATAATCATATGGGTGAGCGGCAACTGCAGAAATCTGCCTCTAAACCAGTGCTGAACTCCAGCTTGAGTTCTTTAACATCTTCTCTTTCCAGTGTCTCAGGGGAGATGATTTTCTCCACAGCAAAACTCCACAAGGTATATTTGACACTTTTGAGTCCAAATTAACCTACTCAGAGTTGACACATCTGAGTTTAAATTAAACTCTCTTTCAAATTAAATTGTAAGTTTGGAACAATATATAAGGGGTATAGAACAAGAAGTCAGTGGCATGATCATAAGATCAAGGGGTTTTTCAGTTCAGAATAATAGCCTGAAAAGTTAAACTTTGGCATTTGTCAAAACAAAGTACAAGGTGGTTGTAAATCACAATGTATGGAAAATTTTGTGAAACATACATGTATTTAGCTTTGGAGTTTTAATAGCACAGTTGCTGGAAAGTGAGTGGCTTTACTTTAGCTTTGTTGTTTACTGTTTAGCCTAGCTGAAACTTTACCTCAGTGTGTGTTTCTTGCCTAACAAGATGGTGGCTACGGTACAGCGTTGTGCCTGTAGAATATTCATATACCTTATTTTAGAGAAAATGTAAAATGTTCCCTAGAAAGAAACATTTGAACCAGTTAAGCCTGCTTTCTACAGATCTTCTGCTATTATTGAACTATAATGCTAAATGTAAATCACTCAATGGCGTGAGTCCTAAGTGGACTAATATTCCCTGCATTTTCAATGAAGAGATAAACAGATAATTTATGTAAGCAGAATTTCTCCTCTTCAGGCCCTTAAGAGCACTTACAGCTCTCCACACACTGTATAAAAAAATGGTGGTTTTACTTCCCTAAATATCAACAGAGATGATGGCACAAATTTCAGAGCAGGAGGCACAGGCTAGGTCGGACCCCAGGGTATTGGCTTGGGGCAATACGCAAATCTGTGATGCCATGAGTACTAGAAATATTCCTATTGCTCATCTCATTTAATACTTATGGCACTAGAGCTGTTATGCCAAGTATGTGGAGACTATTTACATTTTGACTTGTTACAATAAAGAAAAGTTTTTTAATATATTTGATTACGAAGAAAAACTGCTCAATTTTTATAAGTGAATTCTGGATATCAATGTGGAAAGCAATCTGAGGAGTTTTTTTTATTTCTGTTTGAACAACAATGATTTCTTTTAATGTCTTAGACTGTTCGTACTACAGCTTTATATGTTCATTTTATTTCAATGCCAAGGATCTCTAAATTACTCTAGTTAAATAAATAGTAGCCAAAATATGTCCATTATATTTTCTATATGTAACCAACTGTGATGCTTATTTTGGTTATCTAGTTGAATTTAATGAGCTCTTTCTAAAAGCCAATATTCTTCTATATGATGTTTTAATTATTATTGAATTTATCTTTTGAAGTTATAGCAATAATTGGTTTTGGAACTAAATAAAAATAAAATTGGACCAAGGAATCCAAGACATTACCTTATAAGGTCAGTGTGCCTTATTCCAGACAGTAGGAAATTCCCAAGTGTAAATTGCTACATTTCCCACTCTAGCAAATTGTTCTCTGCAATATTGGCACATATAATGACATATTCAATCTACTGGATGGCTTTGAGTAAGTAGCGCTATGACATTTATACTAAACATCACCCAACTTACCCAGCCACCTTACTCTCAAATGTCTTTATCGATATGTGGAGCCACTGAATTCTCTTTCGTGTCATACCTTCACCATGTCCTGCATCTGCCTAGAACTTCCTCTGGCAATGTGAGCTGGAGTTTGCCTCACACAGACAACCCATAATGAAGTTACACCACAGCTATACAACTCCACGGGCAGCTAAAGGAAAGAATTGGGGCTCATTATTTTTCTTTTGCCTGGTTACTGCAGTGACTGGGGAGCAAGAGGATGGTAATTTGCATAACATGGCAGACATAAGCAGCAGCTTTCTGCCACTTACACCTCCTCCCCTGTCACCCAGAGGGCTGGAGCTCCATTCCTGAGCCAGCACCAGTGAAAAAACATACAAGCATATAGTAATTTTTTTTCTTATTTACTTGTAAGATATAGGGGAAAATATAGGATACTCTTACTCCCTTATGTCCAAGACACTTTATGTCTAAGAAAAAGCCATGGCACATAACAAAATAAGAAATAGAAAAATACAAACTTTTTTCTTTCTTACAACAGTGCTATTTTGTTGGCGCTTGTCCCTTGTTTTTAAGTACAATTCATCAACAGAACCAATAATTTGACATCCAAAACGATAAAAGGAGATTAAGATTAAAAAGTGGAGGACAGCAACAGATAGATATAGAACAGAATGTATAAGCATAGTCTATTGACCACAAAATTTTCCTACATGTTCTTTCGTATTTATTGAAGTGCTCCATTTTTGTTTCACAGCCAGAGTAAAAGGAGAGTCATTAATACATATCACTATAGAGTTATAAGGAGGCTCTAAGAGATGTTATATTGTTATGCAGATGGTCCTTGGTCTAGGAGGCTTGAATAAAGTATCATTGTGCTTCTAATTAACTCTAAAATGGCTATTCCAATTGTTTTGCTATGTTTGAAACCTTCTGTTCTCATATATTTTGATGAGTCGTTTATTCACAAAAAATCCTTGGATGTTTTGTTGGCCTCAAAGCAGCGCTCAGGAAGGTACTGAAGTTGGCAGAATTAGCTTACACCCACTTGTCAGGCTAGCAGAATGCATTAACAAGCTTCAGGAAGTGTTCCCTTAGACCGTCATTGATTGAAGGGTAAAGTCTATGACTGTAGCCTGTAAATATTTCCTGGCAGTAATTCAATACAGCTGGAGCTCACTGTTCTGTAATGAACTGCAACTCTAACTTCCTGTTAAACTAAGCTAGGACCCAAGTTCGTTTCAGAAGTCTTTACGAAATTAGGCTACCGTGATCCTTACTCAACTCTTTAAAAGATTAGTAGTAAATTAAATGCTGGCACACAAAGTAAATTAGAACATCAAACGATACTGGAATAATGAACTTTAAACAGTGTACCAAATTATGTTCAGCTTGCAAAAGGCAAGATATGTAAATTAAGCCCAACGCACCAGGCAACAACTGTGCATATAACTGTGTAAAATGTAGTGGGAGGTGCATGTATTTATAGCCGTTTTGAAGTTATTTGACTGATTCCTGCATAGGTAGCCTCCAGGAATACATTAAGGCTAATGTTGACATATGGTTTAGTCCTGCATTTGAAAACATACACTGCACAACCACATTAAAACAACAACAACAGCTCACATATGGTTATTTACTGATCAGGTGCTTGGGAGAAAACAGTTTGTTTTCTTGGATATTACTTCACCTAATTTAAAGGATGCTCAGTTGCATGCATGGATACCTTTGCTTTCCCCAGGGCTTCCACAGGTTCTTGTGCACCCTCCACATGGAAAACCTGGGCTTTTTGGAAAGGAAGAGATCTTATGTATAACTTATATGCACGTAGAGAAAAGAGGGTAGTGGGTGCGAAGGGGAATCTTCCCATATTTGCATGATAGAAGCATCAAATCCCATTCCTTTCCCAGGTAACTGTGCACTGCAGAGCTAGGAGGTGTATATGAAGTATGTGGTTGAGTTTTAATCTAAACAAACTGCTTAGGCATAGTGGGGGTTCAAAGAAGAAATATACTCTGCAGACAGAGAGCAATGAAACACAGTTCTTCAGAAATATATAAAGGAATATCCAGAACTGTTTATTTTGGCAGACATTTGGCATAGCGATGCCTAAGAACGAAGACCAGTCTGAGCTGTCAGAAGGTATGTCTGCAAATGAGGTTTGACCTGAGGTCCTCTGTCCAGTTGGATCAGCAAGTGCTGTGCGTGAGTCTATCTGCTTTGATCCTTACATGTTTTGGCCTGAATGTCCCACACTGTATATCTGAAAAATTATTTATATTCACTTTTAAATAGGCATATTAAAAAGAGCAGGAAAGCACACACAGTTCTTTTCTACCCCATTCAAAGTTAATGCTTTCACCCTTGGGCAGCAGAGCAGTGCTACCTCTTGCATACCTTTTCCTCTGGCCTCCTGATGGGCATTCCTGCCAAACAGTAGGAAAGGCTTGCAGCTCAGTGATCTTGGTGAGGTGTGGTTCAAACCCTTAGAGTCTAAGGATATTTTAAACTCCACATTCCTTATTTAAATTCCTTTATTACTAAGCTAACACAAGCAGTATTATTCTGTTCTCCGTACATGTTTTTGAATAAATTCAGTAGTACTGATATACATTAGACAAAGCCTTGCAGATGCCTATATAATTATCTGCTCACAATTAGGCAGCATGTTCCTAAACCCATTCAAAACTGAAGTGCGACAGGACATGTTAAAAAGTATTCTTAAGCTCCTGAAGAATGTTAATTTGAAAAGTCTATAGAGGGCTTATGTGCAGAAGTTTAGGATCCCTAAAGCCCAGCTTATGCACCTATGTCCTTGTTCGTATCTGATCATATCTATTTCCATTTGTGTTTTAATTCTGAACACTATGCTGAGTACAACATAGAATTATCAGGAGGGAGACTTACCGGTTAGCTTTTTTTTTTTGGGGGGGGGGTAGGGGGTGGGAATTGAAAAATATGTTCCACTGAATAGCAAAAAAAAAACCTCTATAAACAACCAGAAAGCCATTCTCAGCTTAGAAATGTTCAAGAACAAATATGCATTACAAAAACAAAACATGAAGTATGAAATATAAAACTTCCGTTAAACACAGATTTAGCTGCCTCTGAATTTGTATTCAAGTTTATGTATTATGAACAATATCATTAGATTTTTTTACTTAAGTTGCCTGCAAAGAGTAAGGTAGCCACTGCTATTAAAAAAGGAAAAAAAAAAAAAAAAAGAAACATCTTAAATCCTTACTTGTTAGTAATATTTTATTACACTGCATATAGAATTTATATAAAAGTTAAAAAAATATATTAAAACAGAAATGTCTTCTTAATAGCTATTGCTTTGTGAGTGCTGCCCTGCATTAGTACGATTAATTTTCACGTAATTTTCATGCTCCTGCAGTATGTCTGCCCTATTTTAAATGCACAGATTTGCTGGTAAGGATAGAATATTGTTGCCATCCATAAGACAGCAGACAGATTTATGGGAACTCTGAAATCAGCTGAGAAACTTCTCAAGTGTCTCCCTAGTGTGATCATTTTCCTCCTGGGTCCAAGATCTCTTTAGCTGATCTAGGGCTCTGACTTGAAACTGAAAGAAAAGTTCACTGTGATGTTGCTAAGCAGAAACTCATCCATCATTCATGGTATGTTCTGTAAGTAGTGATTGCACAATATAATTTTCTCCGTGTATTGAGGATGCTTCACTTGTCAGAGGCCTTTGAAAGTAGCCAGCTTTCATCAATGGATCTTGACAACATGAAATGTATGAGTCACCTGAAGGAAGCATAGGGCATAGCATTTCAAAAGTGATATTTGAAAACGGATTACTCTTTGTCCTTGACACCTTGCCAAGGGCTAGATACACTGAGCATTTGGGAAGTAATGGAGCCTACAAATCACTGGTTACCTACCATCCCACTCAAGCCACAAGAGGATAGCATGTGTGACTTCAGTTCAGTGTTTATTACATGTTGTAAACTTCTGACTGTTCTGATACGTGTTGTCATTGATGTGTCAAGATTGGGCTCTGACAGCGTGTCTGACCTGATAGAGACCAACAATGCTCTGTTACAGCACTGGAAAAATGAAAAAATGTAAAATAACAACACTATTGTGGGACAGTCAATAGCTATGCCATATGGAATCAAAACCTGGGGGTCATGTTAGCATGTAGCAATGCTCCTAGGTGAGATGAGTGAGTGTAGAACGTACCGCCAATGTGCACCGTAATATATGAGTCATACACGGTGATGTTCCCTTTCTTGTCAGAGAAGCCTTTGTCCTGATGTACCTCCTGCTAGTCACTGCTTCAGTATTTTAGACCCAAAAAAGAAATAACCAAAAGCCTTGGCTGAGTATTGAGGATGTTCCCTTGGTACTGTTTTAAAATCTTTTATAGGAAGATCAGTATGCTACCGTTGAGAACTAATCTTCTCTAACATTATCAATGCTAGTGATCAGCTTGTCCTGTCAGCTGAGAATCTGGTATCAAGTAGTTGGTTGGGTTTTTTTCCCTCCACTTTAAGAAAAGCTTTTTGTCCTGTAAAAGCTAGAGGAGATAAAAATAACAGTATTTTCACAGCAATTAGTAATTCTGAACAAAGAAAAAGAGGACCAATGAGGCCATATTTCCCCAAAGCGTGCTTGAGAATTAAATTACAGATTTTTAGGTATAGGGTGCCCACTCGTAAATGGGAAGATGAGACCCCTCAGAAAAACACACTGTGTCCTTTGAACAACATCTGCAGACATTATTGTTCCTTAGTCATGTGTCAAAATTCTGCCAAGTCAAATGAAATATTACAGTGCAGCTAACTTCTGAAACAAACGAACACATCTAGAAGATGCTTGTGCATGGAGAGTCTCAGAGTCATTTTAATGTATACAGCTGAATCTGCAGGATATAAACCAGCATGAATTTAAGAACTCATTTTCTTCTAGATATTTAAAATCAAAGCATATATTTTCTGGAACTACCAAAGTATTCCAAAAGTTATGGTGCATTTTTTTTTTTCCATAAGCTAGCACCGATATAAAATAATTTTAAAAGGTTCTATAATCTCTGCACTATCACTACCATTACCCTGCAGTACCATTTAAAAGGAAACCTTCAGATATTATTCATCTTACTGGGATCTATAAATCTTTGTAAATACTTCACAATTGAATCAGTGTTTATAGCTCTTTTGTTGAATACAGACAAATAGCTCATTCTAATACATAGGAAGGAAGCAATAATTCACAGATTAAATAAAACCCTTTAAAGTTGAAGATGCTTTTGATCCTGACATAGCATAATGCCCTCTGAAACAGCAGAAGTGCCATGTGAGCCAGTTATTTATATTTCTATAGACTGGAGAAGATATAAAGTTTTAAGATGGAAATTATTTCCTTACACTAGGTCTATCTTTTTATAAACAAAGTGTGACAAACTCAAGTATATTATAGCACTGTGGCAGTATAGGCACAGATTTCAGTGGCAAAAATTTAAAGTAATGGCCATTTAATAGACTGCCAAAAATTTTCTGACCTTGTCTAGGCACCTCCCAAAACCTGCTTTGGTAATTGCACCCCTTCAATACTCATACATAGGTGAAGTAACACATCTTTGACACAGGTAATTAAGGACAACAGATCAAATTAAAGTAAAAAATTGTGAAAGAAGAAAAAACTACATTGAAGAGAAAAGAACCATGCTATAATTTTGCAATTGATTTGCTATGACCTCCTAATTTGTTCAAGCAATTAGAAAGTCAAAATGAAAAAAGTTCCAGGACTAGAACCAAAGTAACAGAATAAATCAGCATGTAAACTTTCCTCCAAATTAGGTAACAACAATAAAATCAAGCAGCTATCTAAATAATACAAAATTAATATTAACAAGCAAAATCCTGGCATGTCTGTGAAAAGATGTAGAATTTTTTACTTGAGAGGAAATAGAACGGTGCATAGTGTAAGGTAAAATGTAACATAAGCCACATGATTTGTACTGCAGCATTCGAATTTGTTCACAATCACAGAATCACAGAATGGTAGATGCCAGAGTGAGTTAGATAGAGCAGGTTGCTCAGGGCCACATCCAGTTGGGGTTTGATTATCTTTGAGGTTGGAGACTCCACAGACTCTCTGGGCAACCTCCTTCTGTTCTTGGCCACCCTCACAGTTAAAAGGAGTGTTGTTTCCTTAAATCTGAGTTGAATATTTCATACTTTAGTTTGTTTCTTCTTTTCCTGTCAGTGGGGACTGAGAAGAGTCTGGCTCTGACTTTTTTACTCTCTCTAGTAAGATATTTATGCACATAGATAAGATCCCACTTGAGCCTTCTTTTCCCCAGGACAAACAATCCCAACTGTCTTAGCCCCTCTTTGTATGCCAGATTCCCCAATTCCTTAACTATCTTTGCTGCTACACTTGTTCCAATACATCCATGTCTCTCTTGTACTGCAGAGCCCAGAATTGAACCCAGCTCTTCAGATATGTCTCATGAGGGCTGAGTAGAGAGGAGGGAGCACCTCCCGTGATCTGCCAGCAGTGCATAGCACAGAACTTCATGAAATTCCTTTCTGTCCATTTCTCCAGCTCACCAAGTTTTCTCTCAAAGGTGTCCCTACCTGGTGTATCAACCAATCATCCTGGCTTTGTATCTTCTGCAAATTTGTTTGGGTTGCACTTGGTCCTATCATCCATTTCATTAATGAAGTGGTGTTGACCTCTTCTTGACCCAGGTATTGACCCCTGGGTTACAGCATTAATGACTGGATTGGATTTTGTGCTGCTGGTCACATCCCTTCAATCTTGAAAGTTCAGCCTGTTTTCAGTCCTCATTGTCCACTTATCTAATCCATTCCTCAGTTTGACAGTAAGAATTATATGGAAGACAGTGTCAAACCTTTACTGAAGTCAAGATAAACAGTATCAGCTGTTCTCACGTTATCCATTTAGCTAGTAATTTTGTCGTAAAAAGCTGTCAGGTTGACAAGGCATGATTTCCTCCTCATAAATTTATGTTGACTACTCAAGTGTAGTCCCAAGTCTTGAAAATGTTTTTAAATGCTTTCCAGGACAATTTACTTCACCACCTTTCCAGGCATTGAGGTGAGGTCAACCAACCGGTAGTTTCCCAGGTCCTCCTTCATGTCAGTCTTGGAGATTAGAGTGACAATTTTTTGCCCCTAGTACTACAAGAACCTTCCGCAATTACCATGATCTTTCAAAAATGATTGAGGGTGGTCCCACAATGATAGAGCCAGCTCCCTCGGCACTTGTAGGTACATCCCATCAGGGCCTGTGGAATTGTGTATGTGTAAATTTGCTTAAATGTTCCATAATAGAATCCTCCTCAAGCGGGCAAGTCTTCCTTGCTCCAGACTTTCCCAGTGGTCACAGGGACCTGGAATCGCTGAGGGCAAATCTTAATAGTAAAGACCAGGATGACGGTGGCATTGAGTACCTGGGATTTTCCCACATTGTTTGTCACCAGGTCCTTTGTCCACTTCAGCAGCCCACTTATTCCCCAGTCTTTCTTTTGCTTCTTATGTACCTGTTGAAGCCTTTCTCGTTGCCATTCAAAGCATGCATCAGATTCAGTATCAGGTAGGCTTTGGCTTTCCTAATCATATTCCTGCAGTCTCGAATAGTGTATCTATACACCTTTGTGGTCACCTCTTCTGCTTCCATTACTAGGACACTTACTTTCTATCTGTGACTTTTGTCTGAGCTTCTTGTTCATGTACAGAGTTCTACTACCTTTATTGACAAAACTCCAGCATCTCACCTGCTATCAGGGCACTGACCTTCTTCGGTTTTCCACTTGTGCTTAAATGTAATTTCCAAATCCCTTTTCCTAGAAAAAACATTGTGTTGTCCATCCTGTATTAGCCTTGTCTTTGTATGTGTCCCTGTTCAGCTTTTTCTCACTGTTTCTCTCATTTGTCAAGATAATTCTATATCCTTGAATCCTGCCCTTCAACATCATTCCAGATCCTCTTGGCTTTGGGCTGTCATCCATCAACTAAGTCATTGATTAAATATTTGAGTGGATCTGGGAACAGGATGAAATATCAACCTTTTTCCATTTTGACAGGGAACCACCGATAACTAAAAAAGTACTGTGGCTTTTGATGGTTTTACATATCTTAGGGAAATGTGTTTGCAAAAATGCATTAATGTGGAACACTGTAAAAACTAAGCCAAAGCCTCACATATAAATGTAAATATCTAGCAGCAAAAAAAGGGAGGATTTTCTGTGAAAACAACAGTTTTACTGAGTAGTGGCTTTTTTATTTCTTAATAGTATCCTAATCATTATTTAAAATGTTTTATACTATTTACCTTATTTTATGCCTATTTGAGATATTAGATTTAAATTAAATGATAGAACAGGGTTTTATTAACATATTGCTATCTTCTAGTAATAAAAAACCCCAGTATTTGCTGCTAAGAAAGCCTAATGTCTAAATCTGTATAATCTTTTGTAAAAGTCTAGAAAACAGAATTCTGTTTTGGTTTTTGTAATGATCTTAAGGAGAAATGTCACAGAAAAGGAAATGTAATAGAGTTTCAGATCAGGTTGTCTCTGTATCCTTCTCCTCATTATGCAAAGAATATAATGAGGGAGCAGAATTTAATAGAAAAAGAGTTTTCCTGTGAGAGGATATGGCTCAAAAGGCAACTTGCACAATGTGATGAAATGGTACATTTTTCTTTTTAAGGAGTATTCTAATCCAGTTTAGTCCTTAGCTTCTAACTTGGAAAAAGATTCAGTTGAAACAACAGACACAGGAAGTTTAACATTAGGATTCATTTCATCTAACTTTAGCCATCTAGAAGTCAGTTGTCTAATATGAGCAAAATATTTAGGTGCTCTCGGTCATTAATGGAAAAGGAGAAGCATCTTTTCTCCTTCCTAAAATAAGTAGTATTAATCTAGTTTTATTAGAGTTGCTTATCTCTCAATTGACTAGTGAGAGAATCTCTATACTCTGTTTGAGACAGTACAGTAGACTAAATTTTAGCTTATGCAAAGGGAAGATAGATTTTAAGAATTAGAATGAGCCATTCTCACTTTACAAAACAAGAATCCACCATGAGTAATACAGGAAAAGTCAAACTTTGGATTTCTAGTAAGACCTGTAAATTTGATACACTTACCTGTGTGAAAAGAATCGGCATTTCTTTTAATACTTCTTGCCTTTTTGTTCCCCTTTATAATGAAATGAAACTTCAAGATGTGTATTCAGCATTGTACCTTTCACTGAGATACCACAAAGGCCATATTTATTCTAAAGAAGTTACCATCTCATCTACAATGAAACAATAAAATATTTCTGCCCATACCCCTAAATCAGTAACATTTAGCTAAATTCCTAGAGACGTAGAGGACTATGTTACCTCAATGCACGAACATTCTGTTACATTGGCTCTTCAGGACTTTTCTTTCTGCATCAGTTATGTTGTTTAAAAATAACAAGAATCATGCCACCTACAAATGTAGTTTTATTGCAAAACAATCCTTATATAGACCAGCTTAAGCTAACAGGAGAGAAAAAAATGTGAGAGGAAAATGTATAAGAATAGATATACCTGAATTCACACACCCTTCTTGATAAATACCAATACACTTGCAGAACTCAACCATTATGTAGTATGGCATAATAAATATAACTAGGTAATAGTTCTTGTAATGTCCTTGAAATCTTCCCTGGTCCTTTCTGGAAACTTGGAAGGTAGCTTGACATTTACTTCAAGTATTTACTTGTGGCACCTTAGAAAGTCTTGAGGAAAAATTATACTTAATAGGTACCTCACTGTAAAAGTGACTGAATTGCAGTGCATGCTGTTGATAATATGGATCTACTTGCTCAGTACTTGGCTAGAAGGAGAAAGAGGGAGCAGGGGAGGGGGATGGTGTGACTGGGAGGATTGTCTTCCTAAAATGAAGCTGCAGAAACAGAGAATTCAAAAGGTCAGGGAGGCATCAAGGGAAGTATTTGTAAGAGAGAAAAACAAAACAAACAAACAAAGAAAAAATAGCTACTGCAAGTGAGCCCAGAACTGTCAGACATTTACTTAAAAACAAGGAAAAAGAAATATGTCTCTAGCTACGGAAAAATTCTTGACTCATTAACACTAGGACAGCAGCATATACTGCACACATTACTGACATGGGTTGAAGACTTCTGTCATATTTCTTTTATTGAACTGAAGTATTATTAAGAAAGTTTTGCATGTGTCTTGGGTTGACTAGTAACTGTGCAAAGTTGTTACATTGCATGTGGATTGGCCACAAGAATAGAATGAGATACGGATTTTACCACTGAACAGAATTACACAGCTGTTTCCTAGATAGTGTTGTTTAGGCCAAAATGTAAGGGATATAATTCCACACTGAAGTGGGGAATTCATCCTAGTGCTTTTAGACTCTCCTGACATTACTCCCTTAGTCTCCTTTCTAGTCCCTCTCTGCACAAATTCCTAATTTACATTGCTATAAAACAAAACATTTTTCTCTTCCTCGGCGTTTAGTCCAGCTTCAGCCCTTTGTCCTGCCCTTCTCCTTTATTTCTGCCACAGGCTGCCTCCCTAGACATGTCAGGTTTTTTCTCTCCCTGTTGCCAGCCCCTGCAAACCCTGGTTTGTTTTATCTCTGTCCTATTCTTTCAGTGTGCTCTGTTCCTGGATGTGTCGGGTGTGTGTCTCCTGGGTTTTGGGTAGCGGGAGAAGGGGCTGCTGGTGTGGGCTCCTTTTAAGAAGCTTCAAGAACCTCCCCCAACTCCAAGTCAGACCCCTCTCTGGCCAAGGCCAAGCCAAATAGCAACTCTGTAACAACATATTTAAGAGGGGAAAAAAGCTGTTCCGTGGGTTCTTTTGTTTTGGGATTCTCGAGTTTGGGAGAGGAGTAGGACAGGAGAGAGACAACCACTTGGACACTGAGACCTGTGAGGAAGGAGTGGGGGAGGCATGCCAGAGCAGACATTCCCATTTGGCCCGTCTTGAAATGGAAGGCTGAGCCCTTGTAGGCCTTAGAGAGCAATGGTGGGGCAGAATCCCATCTATGGCCCATGGAGGATCCCATGCTGGAGCAGGGGCCAGCTCCCAAAGTCCATGACTCTGAGGGAAGCCCACACTGTTGGTGTCCATTGCTGGGAGGACAGCAGCCCGTGGAAGATACCCGTGCTAGTTGGAGCAGTTTGCGGAGTCTGTCTCCCCTGGGAGGAACGCCATGTTGCAGCAGGGGAGGACTATGAGGAGTTTTCCACTTGAGGAGGAGGGAGTGGATGAAACAATGTGGAATGGACTGGGGCTGACCACAACTCCCATTCTCTGCCCCCCCCCCCCCCCACTGCTGAGTGGGAGGAATTAGAGAATCAGGAGCAGAGCTGTGCACAGAAAGAAGTAAGGGGTCGGAGGAAGATGTATTTAAGATCCATTAGTATTTATCACTGTCCTGCTCTGATTCCATTGGTAAATTTGTGGTGGTTTTCTTTAAATTAAATTAATTTTTTTTCCCCAAGTTGAGTCTGTCTTTTGCCCATGACTATAATTGATGAGTGAGCCCTCCCTGTCCTTTGTCTCGACCCTTGAGCTTTTTCTTATATTTTCTCCTCCCCATCCTACCGGAGGGAGGTAGGAGTAAGTGAGCAGCTGTCTGGTCTTTTGTTGCTGGCTGGCTGGGCTTAAACCACAACACTGGATCCTGCTCTGGTTACCTACCCCTGCTCTCCTCACACCTTCTCCCCTTCCTCTGCCTCCACCGGATTTCTTCTCCCCTGCCACAATATTTGTTTCTTGCTAAACTCCAAAAGAGGGAGCAGTGAAACCACAGAGACAGTTTCCCTGCTCACAGTTGCTGCATGGGCTGTGGGGTTGCAGGGAGATCATGCTCTGTTGCTGCAGGGATTCAACATCTGCAACTCAGTCAGGTGCAGCAGCTGATGGAGAGCACAGCCCTCATGGAGCATGCAGAAGGCTGCCAGTCTGACTTCTGCTGCCAGCAGCCAAACTGCATAAACATCCAAAGCTTATAGCTTGGCTGCATTAAGGGGCATCTGTGCCCACAATTAAGAGCATGTTCTTCAAACCAGAACCATTGTATTGTCCACTCTAGATGGCCAAGACTTCCTCTAAAACACAGAGGTAAATAAAGCTGTAAAGGTATGTGGAGTGAGAGAGCATCTTATTCTCTGAATAACCTATTTAAGGACTCTTCAGTATAAAAGAAACACCATATATCTACGAAAGTGGCAATGAAGACATCAACAAAGACCAGAACTCTTGAGCCTCTGGTTGATTAAATGCGCCACTCAGAGACAGTCTTGAAGAGGATCAACCTGAACTTGTAACTGATAAAAAGGGAAAAACAAGACTAACATCAGTATTATTAGACATTAAAGATGGCTGGTGATATTTTGTAAAACTTTTTATAGGGTGTTCAGGAGGAAGGCTAACAGTGGGCAAAGGGAAGAATCAGGGTGGATTAGAAGAAATGAGTACAGGAAAATAGAGAGGAGGATAAAGGGACCAGCTGCCTATCTCCTTATTAAATCCTTTTACCCACCATTTTTTCATTGTAAACTCACTCCCTATTCCTTATGTATTAATGCTGCAAGGTCGACATGACAGCAGCTGAAAAAGGGCTGAACTGAAAGGACTTACAGATCTATGTGTCAGGAACTGGAGAGGCAAGGATATATGTATATGTGAGAGGTCTAAAACCAAACAACTGTAAAGACCTGGATATGTTCATTTTCCCTCCACAAATACAGTCCTGTGTGCATGTGTGTGCACATGTCATTTGATAGCAAACTTTAAGCTGGACTAGCTGGCACATAGGAGGAGACCTGCATTGGGAAAGACTCGGGGCCTGAGCCAGTGGCTGGGAAAGGGGCCTAGGGTCCAGGCGTGGATATTAGGCAGACTTAGAGGCTATCCTAGCACTTGAGGAGTCTGTCATTGTGGGTATAAATGTGAGAACACAGCTAACAGGCAGCCAATGAATGCAGCAGTTGTGCAGCAGTATCTAGATTCTGCTTTGGGAGCTTCTGGACCTTCTGGGGACAAGCTCTAAGATCATTGGGAAATTCTTGGGCACACTCTGAGAAATTTGAGGGTGCCTGCTGCTATCAGGCAAGGATGAGATAAGGGGAACTACAAGTCTGTGAGCACAAAGAAGCTCTAGTAACTTTTATCAAGCGTGATCAGCTGCCTTTGACCCAGGATGCCCAGAGCCTCTGTTGCAGCTGCCCCCTGATTAGGGAAAGTCAAGCACCCTTCAGCTAGTGCTCAGGAGAGGTCTGTATAAGAGCTGGGCCCAAAACAACTCTTAGAGGCAGCAGTTTGTGCATAAGGGCGTGAAGAAGGGGGCCTCTGTTGAACTTGTGCCATTCTAACAGTTTGAGACTTGGTGTTAGAGTGCCACAGAGCAGTTTCTCCAGCAAATGTCGGAGCATCTGTCCCTGCTAGGACAAAGGCTTTGATGTAGAATGAGCCTCAGGTGGTGGATGGAGCCCTCCAACTCCCAGGCTGGAAAGAGTGCCTGGGGCCTCTTTTGGAAGCCAGGAAAGAAGCACCTCTGTCCTCTCGGAAGTGAAATGTCTTGGAGGAGCTGTGCTGGCAAGAGGAGAACTTATGGGAAGAAGTGAGCAGGATGCTCAGCACTGGCAAATGTGAAAAGGAGATATACAGGATCATCTCTGAGACCCAACTCTGAAGAGTCTAATCCCCCATCTGCACTAGAGAAGCAAACAGTGTCTAACCCCATTATCAAGATAAGAGGAGAAACCTCTGGAGAAGGATGGACTTCGATAACTCCTGGCACCAAAAGTAAGGCTTCTGCCCCACCCACAGCTGTAAAATAGGTTCACTACCCTGGAAGTTGAAGGGGAACCAGATGTACCTACAAGCACAGAACCTGGTTCACTTAACCCTAAACCATGCAAGACCACCAGGAAGAAATGATGAGTCATTGTAAAGGGTGACTCCCTGCTGCTGCTCCCTGATGAAAGAGGCATCCAACTGCCAACCTGACCAGTCATCTAGAAAGATTTGATGCTTGATGGGGGCCATGATCCAGTATGCTGTGGAGAGATATCTATGTGAATTTTGGTAGTGTTATATGTGGATCTTGCTAAGGAAGTGCTTGTCTGTAGCAGTCTGTGTACCCGGCCATAGTGCCTCTGTATGTGAAGTGCATGTGTGTGTCTGTGAGGTACACACTCAGCTTTGGTGCTGGCTGAACTTGCAAACAGGAACAGCAGCAGCCACCTGAATTGGAGTGGGATGTGGAGACCAACTTTAATAATATTTATTCTTTGTCAAATCTCCAGAATGATATAATTCACATTAAATAATTAAAATTGAACAAAGTTACAAGCATTGAAAATAAGACAGTATGAGACAGTCTTATTTTTCCTGCTTATAATATTATTCATTGTCTCAGAAGGCAAAATGTAGTAATTGTCCTTCTGATTCAACAGAAAACTACCAAAAAAGCTAGATTATTTCTATTTCTGGAGGCAATAATGAATTAATATGTAGTGGCTTCTGTCTGGTGTTCATTGTCTTTTTTATTTAGTAGGTGGCACATAGACTGATAATTTGGTCCCATCAAGGAGCAGAAAAACAAGAAACATCACCCCATCCAGTGAATGAAACAAGCAGATAGGGAGATGATGCAGGTGAGAGAGGAAGCAAAAGCAGGCTTTACAGGAGCAGAATCATAGAATCATTTTGTTTGGAAGACACCTGTAAGATCGTCAAGTCTAACCATTAACCCAGCACTGCCAGGTCATCACTAATCACTTATATCAGCACCACCTTTACACATCTTTTAATTACCCGCAGGGATGGTGGCTCCACCACTTCTCTGGGCAGCCTGTTCCAGTGCTTGACAATCCTTTTGGTGAGGATTGTGGCTGTAAAAATTTTAAAACATTTTTGTACAAAAAGCCTAAAGCTGACTTTTGGGTCATGAAGCGGCACTACATGTACTGTGCTGAGAAGCACATTGCTTCCACGCAGCTTTTATTACAGGCACTAATTTCATGATGACCGAATAATTCCCGCTCACCCTTAGTTTCTGAGGACGCATTGCACTTATCAGATTTGATTCATTTCTTCCAAACGAGAGGTGTTATCTTCTAATCTTCTCTGCTAGCAGAGAAATACCAAGAAATCTGACCCTCTTTTGGATTCCTTGCTTTGCCTGCCTGCTGGGCCCTACTGTTGACAAGCTTGCTTAAATTACATTTTCTTTGCTTAGGAAAGTAACATGTTGCTTATATCAGGGCTGTGATTGAAGCCCAGCACATCAGAGAAGCACAGCAGCGCTGTGAACCAATCATAGATAAAAAGAGGACATATTTGTAAACAGGTTGTGTGAGCCTCTTGGTTTTCATTCACCTGTGGAGAGAGAATGAGTGCGTTATAAATAAAGCCAAAGGGGAAGATGCTAAACATCCCGTACTTACTTCATAAATATATGCATCCAAAAAAGAATTTGCTTGCATTTTTTATACTTAACTCTCTACTATTAAAACAAAATTGCTTTCTACTGTTGCCTGCAAGGTAAATGAAGTGATATCACCAAAAATAAGGGCAGTCTTTAAAGCAAAATACTTTTTTCCAGGAGTAAGGTCAATGGTGAGTTTTCAGCATGTGTATATCTGTGCCATAGAAATTTTGTTGGTTTATTTCAGGTGAAGTAGAAGGCACTATGTCCCCCTGTCCATATCTCCCATTCTCAGTTTGCACATCTTCAACTCTAAGGAAAAGAAGGCTGGCATAGCTGAGAGAGATCTTTCTAAACTGCTTTCTGCCCCTTCATGCATAGTGTTTAAGAACCCTGCTCCAAAATACCCAGCAGAAAACCTGAAACTCAGTCCTGAGTATGTTCCCTGCATAGCTCATGAACTGATGTGATGTGGTAAATACAGATCGTATCGTTCTGTCCCTTGGTGCAGCTCCGACAAGAGGATATAAGTGAAATACTTGTAAAGTTCCTTCATTTGCTTGGAATTTGTCACCTTCAGCTTGGACATATGTTGGTCTGAGATTACAGGGATTTCCAGGGCCATTGGGCCTTTCTCTGCCCCAATGCCCCACCAATCTCCTCCTTGGCAGTATGGGCGGGATCACTTTCCTCCCCAACTTCCATATCACAGCCAGGTGTCCTATTCAGTTAGTTCAGCTCCCACTAACAGGCACCAGTACAGAGTAATTGAGTTGTCTCAGAAGGAGATGAACTGACATAGGAGGTGCGTATCAAAGAAGCCCAGGTGACTAACTCAAATGAAACACAGCTTGCAGATGGCTGCAGTTAGGTGAGATGACTCCCACCACAGGCAAGGTGATCCTGCAGAGTCCTGTCTTGCCACAGGAGCCATCTGAGAAAAGCAAACCTCTGGAGAAGGAGAATAAAAAATAAGCAACAAAAGCATTTTTCAGTAGGCTGTTGAAAGCCAAACCTGTAACAAGATGAATGCTTTTTGTCATTACTCTGCTATTGCTGCTAGGTTACATCCTTCTTCTGTCCTGTCCCATTCCACCCTGTTCCCACAAACCTCATGTGTCTGCCTTGGGATATGGAGGCAAATTCACTGCTGCATGATTCTTCTTGCAGGGCTGGTGTTCTCTCTAGTTGGGAGAGGAAAAGGAGATGATCTTACTTTAGTGATCCTTTACACTGACTTTTGTAGAGGTTTTGTTAGGCCCTAATGACACTGGCTACAGCAGCCCCATTTTCCATTACCTCCCACTTGATCAGTTTTGGGAGAATTTCTCTCTGGTCAGATCAAAAAATCTTGATCTTCCCTTATGCACATGTTCCTCACACTATTATCTGATACGTGAAGTTCTTGCTGCTGTAATCTAGTGATAAGGAAGAAACACAAATGTTACCTTAAAATAATTTAAAATGTAACTCTGTAATAAACTTCACATAATCATTTTGAATCCTAAAGGAAGATTGATTTTGTCTATTCATTTAGATGTATAAAAAATGTGATTGTAGCAGAGGGGTCATCATCTGTTCACAAATAAATGATCATAGTGGCCTCAATAAATGCATATTGCATTGTACTAGAGTAGAACTTAGAATCATGTAATCAAAGAATCATTTTGGTTGGAAGAGACCTTTAAGATCATCAAGTCCAACCATTAACCCAGCACTGCCACGTCATCATTAAATCATGTCCCTCAGCACCACATCTATACGTCCTTTAAATACTTTCAGGGATGGGGACTCCACCACTTCCCTGGGAAACATGTTCCAATGCTTCACAACCCTCTCTGTAAAGAAATTTTTCCTAATATCCACCTGAAACCTCCCCTGGTGCAACTTGAGGCCATTTCCTCTCATCCTATGATTTGTTACTGTTCCAGTTTGAGCCAAGACTTCCTTGTTTTGGAAATGTGCCCAATAGAGTATCGGGATTATTTCATACAAGTTCCATAAACCCGGCATCACATTGGCTAAAAGTGCAGGTTAAAAGATTTCTTCCGACAGATGCTCCTTAAAACCTGCAGCCAGCAGGAATGTCTTTCTCTTTGGACACCGGACAGCTTCGGAGAAAGAGCCACAGCGAGAGGGCTGGCTACCGTCCAGGCCGAAAGCCTGGGGCCTGCCCCCCCCACCCGGGGCCTAACTCAGAACTGTTTCTGTTTATCAGTGCCCAGCTCTGTGTGAATTGTTGTGGGACTCAGTCAGCATCTCTCTTGTATCGGGTAAGAGAAGAGCTACTTTTCACTCAGCGAGAATCTACCGCTGGATTCGGACGCGGGGGAAGCTCACCCCGCTTCGTGTTCCGGCCGCGAGGGCTTCTCCTTTCTCCGCATCTGAAGCCACCGCCACTTCTGTCAGGAAGACACTAAAAATGGTCTCCCTGCGAACTTGTTAAAATACTTCTCTAAGCTGTTAAAAACTTTTAATCACTTGGCCCGCCGCCATCTTGGATAGACGCCATCTTCTGAGCTACCATCCTGCGTGACGTCATCTCCTGGCCTACGGCCAATCGGCCATAATTGTAGTTTTTTTTCCTTTTCCTCCCTTTGCAGAGTTTTAACTCTTACTGTATTGTTTCCTGTTTTGCATTTAATATATACTTGTGTGATATGATAGTATTTTAGAATTTTTATTAAAAGTTTGTTTCAGTTTCCCATCCATATATTCCGAGATTTGAGTTTTGTTTCCCTTTCCCCTATATCAATAAGGGATTTAAGGAGCGTTAGGGACCTTGGGTTCTACTCGGAAACTCAACCCCTAACAGTTACCTGGGAGAAGAGACCAACCTCCAGCTCGCTACAACCTCCTTTCAGGCAGTTGTAGAGAGCAATAAGGTCTCCCCTCAGCCTCCTTTCCTCCAGGCTAAACAACTCCAGTTCCCTCAGACACTCCTCATAAGACTTGCTCTCTAGTCCCTTCACCAGCTTTGTTGCCCTTCTCTGGACATGCTCCAGCACCTCAATGTCCTTCTTGAAGTGAGAGGCCCAAAACTGGACACAGTACTCAAGGTGTGGCCTCACCAGCACCGAGTACAGGGGGACAATCACTTCCCTACTCCTGCTGGCCACACGATTGCTGATACAAGCCAGGATGCCACTGGCCTTCTTGGCCACCTGGGCACACTACTGGCTTATATTCAGCCGGCTGTCGACCAACACCCCCAGGTCCTTTTCCACTGGGCACCTTTCCAGCCACTCTTCCCCAAGCCTGTAACGTTGCAGGGGGTTGCTGTGATCCAAGCACAGGACCCAGCATTTGGCCTTATGGAACCTCATGCCACTGGCTTCAGACCATTGAGCCAGCCTGTCCAGATCCCTCTGTAGATCCTTCCTACCCCAAGCAAATCAACAGTCCCACCTAACTTTGTGTCACCTGTGAACTTACTGAGGGTGCACTCGATCCCCTCATCCAGTTCATTGATAAAGATATTAGAGAGAACAGGCCCCAACATTGAGCCCTGGGAAGCACCACTTCTGACTGGCCACAACTGAACTGAACTCCATTCACCACCAGTCTTTGGGTCCAGCCATCCAGACAGTTTTTTATCCAGTGATGCGTATGCCCATCCAAGCCATGAGCAGGAGAATGCTGTGGGAAATGGTGTCAAAGGCTTTACTAAAGTCTCGGTAGACAATGTCTGCAGCCTTTACCTCATCCGCTAAGCAGGTCACCTTGTCATAAAAGGAGATCAAGTTAGTCAAGCAGGACCTGCCTTTCATAAGCCCGTTCTGACTGATCCTGATCGCCTGTGTGTCCTGTATGTGCTGTGTGATGACACTCAAGATGAACTGCTCCATAACTTTCCCTGCCATAACTTCTGAGATAATATGTTATGTGGAAAGGAATTGATTGTATTTTAAAATTTGGTGTTTTTTAAGTTATCAAATAAAATTATATATTTCTTTCTATTGCACAGGCTCATAGCTTGTTTGTAATTTTCAGTTTTATCTGCATACTTATGATGTGGAAGGCAAATATTTCTCTCCTAGAACTACTAGTTTGATACAAGTAGCTTTCCAGTACAGCTGAATAGGTTAGTGAGGATTATAAGACATTGGCTGTACTCAGATATATGAAATTAGACCAGGATAAACATTTACAGTGCCCTCTGATCCACAGGTAAAATATAACTCTATTAAAAATATTGTGTCCCTGGTTAATGCTTATCTCTTGGTCCTTTGAGGGTAGTAAAGGGGCCTATTTTCATGCTGAAAAATAGAGCTTGAATTGAGATTGGGATTGCCTCTCAGGAGACATGCTTCCTTTCAGCGGTGAATAGACAAGCAACAACCACTTGGTCACTGGCTATTTATATTATCTAAGGCCATCTTTGTCAGGCTTGTCCCTTCCTATTAGTGTGTCACATATAAGAGGAAAGGAATTAAAGTAATAAATATGCAAGTCCACCTGCATGCAACACAGCACTTTGTACAGTTTATCAGTGTTAAAGATCATGTTTGAAAATGAACTATAAGCTTCATATATGGAAACCTCTCAACACTCACATACACATTTGTTATGATAACCTCTGATGGAAGGTGAGAGGCTCAGACACCTTTTCCAGTGTTCCTATCTGCCTGACAGCAAGTCTGGTACAGCACAGGAGCCACTGAAAGCAGAAAGCTGAGGGGATGCCACATGAATTCCCTATTACCAGAACTCAATTTGGAGCTTCAGGCATGAGTCTAGGTAAACTCAGAAAGTGAAAACATTGGGATGGTTAAGGCATGAATTTACCAAAGAGGAAACAAATGTTCAAGATCCCTGTTTAAAGCAAGTGTTCTCCAGTGATGGCAGAAATTTGCTTTTGTAGGACAGCCTCTCTCTCCTTTCTTCAAAATCATGAGTAAATTTTTGCAATCCCAGCAATTTTCCAAGCAGAACAGTTCCTAGTTCAGTTCTGTGTAGGGTATTGTGTCATAAAATGCAACATGCATATTTATTTGTATGTTTTGGAGTTAACAGGCTGTTTGTTCCTGATGAATATCTATATACAACACAAAGCATAATTGTGATCTCTGTGTCTTACAGTCACAGGGAATGCTCCTTCCTGAAGGTGTAGATATATTTATCTCCTCTCACACCACTAGAAAATGATACGTGGTATTTCAGATCCAATTTTGTAACTCTATTTTGTTGGATAGTTTTATTGATTGAAGATGTAAAATTAGCAAGATCAATAAAGATATAAGTAGAAGTTGAAAGAGATTGTGCGCGATGCATTTTTTCTCTCTTGGGAGATCCATGATAAACAGCAAATCTGACACCTCGATCCCTCTCGTAATAATATGTCTGTTTCTGTAGCATTATTAACTGTAGATAGAAGTCCTGAGATCTAGTGACTGTCAGCTTTGAATGTGAACAGTGTAGGCAAGTGGTTTTGTGAATACTTCTCAACAGTCAATGGAAACTAAAAACATCTCAGTAGAATATTCAACTGACCTGTTATATACAACTATTTCAGGGTGTGATGAATCTCTATACGTCTATGCTCAACTCTTCACTGCCATTTGTGGGAGCTTAGATAACCTAGACTAGAAGTTTAACTTTTCAATGGTTGCAGTTAAGTGACTTGAATCCCATCCAAAGCGAATATGAGTCCTATGGAATTCAAGGAGAATGCTCACATCAGCATTTGCCTGCTAAATCTTCTACCAGATGCACAATTAGACCTTGCTTTACGATACAGCGTGCTGTAGTGTGTTTGAGAGTACTTACAATTAGATGCCCCATATGAAGCTGACAAAGCCTTTGCTTTAACAATATGTCTCTATCTGCATTTTATGACAGTTTTTCATAATTTTGCCTGCCTATAGCAGTTTATGGTCATAATAAGATATTGACACATTTAACAGCAGCTGTTTAAAAGTTCCTTAACACCATAAATGCCAACCACTCCATTAAAACAAAAACAGAAGGAAAAGGTATAAAAATTTGGTGAAAGGCAGATTCCTGATGTTTTTAAACAGAAAAATAGTGTTTTAATCACTGTATTGTGACTGGCAGGACCAGTAGCATATTGCTATAGCAATGTCCTGCAAATGTAATAGTTAAGTAAGAAAAATCCATACAGGAAAAAAATTCCAAGTGAAATAAAAAGAGATCCACAAATCGTAACATTACATTTATGAGAAATACTAAGATAAAAGGTTTCCAGGATTAAAAAGAAATTGACCAATTCTTATTTTTTCTATAGAACTTCTGAGTCCAATTCAGTAATGAAAAAACCCTAGTTTTGTAAAAATATTTCTTCCCATTCAAAAGTAATCAGTCATGTGACCAAAACATACCAGCCTTGTACAGTGATTACTGTTTAGTAAGACTAAGCTAGGATCTTATGATTATGTACAGAAATAGCTCGTTAATATCATCTCTGTATGTACATGATCAGAGCTATTAAAGCAGTGAATTACAAAGCTACAGGAAAGGTTTTTTCTTTCCTTTTTTTTTCCCCTAGAAATCTAGATGGATGATGGCTTCCTCTGTGAAATCATTTTATCCTGCGCTCCAGGATAAGTTCTGTCTTTCTTTACCTCATAACCTAGAAGATGAAGAGATCTGCAACAGAATTTGTAACTATACTATTGATGTATCCATGCAGAGGCCGATCATAATGACAGCAGGGTACCTTCAAGAACCTGTATGGATCATTTACTCTTACAGTTCTTTCACTTATTAGAAGCTTACAGTTGTCATTACAGATGTGCTTGTGAGCAGATGCTTTCCCATTTAACACATTAGCTTCCATGGAAGTACTGACAGTTTAAAGCAAATACATTTGGGTTGCCTTCCAAACACACAGAAGAGTCCTACTGATTTAAATAGGAACAAATATGTGCTAACTTTTAAATCCGTTTTTATAGAGATCAGATCTCCAAGGAGATTGGTTACAGAAACAATTAATTACTTGGGAAGTAGTAAGGCTTAGAAGCCTGTTTCTTCACTGTTTGGAACGTGGGGTTCAAAATTTTTTAAAAGGCTTATCTTATATAGGGAAGATATTCTGATAGATAAAATTAGGCAATACATTGTCACACTTTTTGTCTTTCATGCAGTAACTCCTATATGTCTTAGCATTTATTGAGGAAACGGTTTCAGCCTATTTATCTGTAGCAGACTGAAGCCCTCTACACTCATAGTCCAAGAAAATGTCGCAACCACCAGCTTATTGATTTAGCCAACAGTGTTGCCCTATCTATCCATTTCACTGTGCATATGGGGATGCAGGGTATGGGGACCAGGAGGAGAGAGAGAAAAGCTACAGCTTAAGGTACTTGGAAACACAGTCGAAACTACAACTTTTTTAAAGAAATGTAGACATCTAATTCTATCTTCTAGACTCCAGTTGAGCAGCAGGAACATTAATTGTAGGCATGTAAAATGACATATTGCATGTAGTCTTGTGGTATCTCATGTTACAGAGCCAAGAGCAATAAGTTAAAACAGGAAATTCTCAATGTACTAATCTGCAAACAAAATGACTTATCAAAATAAAGAAGTAAATTAAATGGAGGCTTCAACTCTTTTAATCTTTTAATCAAAGGCTTAGTGGCAGAATGTTATAATGAAGACCTCACATTATCAAGTCTTCATTACTGGAACGCTAAATTCATTAGTGTTACTATGAATTTTCATAAATTATTAAACTAGTCTTGTCAAAATAAATGAACAAAGTACATTCTGTGATACTCTAGCACTTTTTTTTTTTTTAATTTTTCTCTTTTTTTACTGCCTTCTTCACATTGTGCTTGCTTATGTGCTTGATAGTTCACAGAACTGGTTGATTTCACAGTGGAGACCTGCTTCAAAGCCTATTAATGTTAGTGGGAGTCTTACAACTAATCTTGGTGGGAGTCTGGCTAGGCACTGAGTGTTCCAGTATCAATGAAAATAAGTCATGTTCTATTGTTATTGCTAATTAGCCTGCAAGCATTACAGCGCAGGGCCTGTCTTTGACCCTGTGATTGTACAGCACTTAGCACAATGAGGCCTCCATTCTGGTTGGAATATCTCCATTAAGGTAATAGTTCTCTTGTGACTGCAAGTATTTTAAATTTCTGCCATGTACTCAGGGTATTTTTTATTAATTACCTGCTTTTTGAAAGTTCTAATCTGTGCTAGACAGTAGATAAATAAAATATGTGTTATAAAATCTGGCAAGTAGCTGTTATCAAAAATTATGGCAACATTTTAAGAACATTTTTAATAGTAGTAAAATGGTGAGAACAGGAAAAATTATAATGTTTGAGAGGGAATGTAATGTGTTTGTTTAATATATACACAAATAAATACATAAATATATACATATATATGTATTTCTCTCTATGCATACTTACATAAAAAAATTGGGCCAGGTTGTAATCTGCAACTGCAACAAATAACCACCTGGCTGTGACTTCCATCAGAAGACACACCAAAGGGAACAAGAAGGACATGGGAAAACGTTGCATGGCTGAAAGGATGCAGCAATGATTATCTGATGCTGGCTAAAAAAAGAGAATTACTTTAACAGCTTTTCTTTTAAGGTTGTGTAGTTTTACTCTCCTCAACATAGGATTCTACTCAACACTGGGTGGAAACAGTATGAGAATTCTATTACATGAGGCATAAATGGAAAATCTCAACTCCAATCATCCCACAGAACACTTCGTACTGCAGATCCCTCACTTTCTATGGCATTCTCACATAAGGTAAAGTGAAAACTTAGTATTCAAACTTGATCTATAAGAAGGCAAAATCAGACTTTATCCTAAATACTAAAAAAGAAAGGAAAAAAAAATGAGAAAGATAATATAACTTTCTAAATAAAAATAGTCTCAGAAAACATTTTAGTGCAGAAAATTAAATGTTCCAGGTCTATGTGCATCATTTGCATTTCAGTGATGTGCAGTGCTCTTTTACTAAATTTATTCAGCTTTGTAATTCCACTGGATAATCATGCTCTGAGTGTGAGTACAGGGAAAAGGGCATTATCCCTAAATTATAATGGCTAATGGGGTTTTTGTTGGATAAATTTCCATTAGTGTGTGTGTGCATGTGTAGAGAGAAGCTGCTGATACTTACTTCTCTCAGTTCTTCAGTAATCCAGTTTCAGTCTCAGAAAAGCCTAGTGGTTTTTGTTTGGTTGTTTGGTTTTTTGTTGTTTTGTTTTTTTTTTTTGTCATTGGTTATATTCCATAGAATCACCGAATCATCTGGTTGGAAGAGACCTTTAAGATCATCAAGTCCAACCATTCACCCTGCACTGCCAGGTTCCCTAAACCATGTCTCTCAGCACCATGTCTATATGTCTCTTAAACACCTCCAGGGATGGGGACTCCACCACTTCCCTGGAAAACATGTTCCAATGCTTCACAACCCTCTCTGTAAAGAAGTTCTTCTTGATATCTAACCTAGATCTCCCCTGGTACAACTTAAGGCTGTTTCATTTCATCCTGTCACTTGTCATATGGGAGAAGAGACCAACCTCCAGCTCGCTACAACCTCCTTTCAGGCAGTTGTAGAGAGCAATAAGGTCTCCCCTCAGCCTCCTTTCCTCCAGGCTAAACAACTCCAGTTCCCTCAGACACTCCTCATAAGACTTGCTCTCTAGTCCCTTCACCAGCTTTGTTGCCCTTCTCTGGACATGCTCCAGCACCTCAATGTCCTTCTTGAAGTGAGAGGCCCAAAACTGGACACAGTACTCGGGGTGTGGCCTCACCAGTGCCGAGTACAGGGGGACAATCACTTCCCTACTCCTGCTGGCCACACGATTGCTGATACAAGCCAGGATGCCACTGGCCTTCTTGGCCACCTGGGCACACTGCTGGCTCATGTTCAGCTGGCTGTCGACCAACACCCCCAGGTCCTTTTCCACTGGGCACCTTTCCAGCCACTCTTCCCCAAGCCCATAACGTTGCAGGAGGTTGCTGTGATCCAAGCACAGGACCCAGCATTTGGCCTTATTGAACTTCATACTATTGGCCTCAGCCTATCGAGCCAGCCTGTCCAGATTCCTCTGTGGAGACTTCCTACCCTCAAACAGATCAACACTCCCACATATCTTGGTGTCATCTGCAAACTGACTGAGGGTGCACTCGATCCCCTCATCAAGATCATTGATAAAGATGTTGAAGAGGATAGGCCCTAATACTGAGCTCTGGGGGACACCACTGGTGACTGGCCATCAACTGGATTTGACTCCATTCACCACCACTCTCTTGGCCTGGCCATTCAGCCAGTTTTTATCCAGCTGAGAGTACACTTATCCAAGCCATAGGCAGCCAGTTTCTGCAGGAGAATACCGTGGGAAATGTTGTCAAAGGTCTTGCTGAAGTCCAAGTAGACAAATTCCACAGCTCTTCCCTCATCCATTAAGTGGGTCACCTTCTCATAGAAGGAGATCAAGTTGGTCAAACAGGACCTGCCCTTCATAAATCCATGCTGACTGGGCCTGATCACCTGGTTGTCTTGTACATGACGAGTGATGGCACTCAGGATGATCTGCTCCATGACTTTCCCCAGCACCGAGGTCAGACTGACAGGCCTGTAATTCCCTGTGTCCTCCTTCCAACCCTTCTTGTAGATGGGCGTTACATTGGCTAACCTCCAGCCGATTGGTACCTCCCCCGTTAGCCCTGTTCAAGTACTGCTGGCCTAAAACATCACTGTTCTTCATAGTCAACATCCTGTTGATGTGAAAGGAAATAATTTCCCCTTCTTTAGAGTCATCTCACTGTCACCCTGACACTTTCATAGTGCATATGCATAACCTCTAACCTGACCATGCACTTCAGCAGCAGTTTAAATCAAAATCCTGTTTTGTGGGGGCAGTAGGACTATGCAGTTACAGAGCTGTAGATCCAAAATCAATTTTCTCTGTATCGCAAAATTAATTTGTGGTGAGTCCCTTCAAGTGTCCGAGCCCTTGGATAATAGAATTGCAGCAATGTGTTTCATGCTTCTAATTTGTGTGGCATGGTGAAGGGACAGTTGCTTCCCAAAAGCACTGTTTCCATCTGTTTATTTTGAGCCTCAGCCCTGCTTTGCTACCTGCTGGAAGCACTCTCTTCCCAAACAGTAAGATCAGATTTCTTTGTGGTGAAAGTTTGTATTCTGCAGAAATTGATAAGTATACCAGAGAAGACTGGCATGGTGTAATGCTATATTCTGGCTCAGTTTGAACTCTTATAGCAGATAAATATGAAATGTCATACCAGATGTCTACTTAAAATGCAAGGGCTCTGCTTGTGAATCTTATGTAAGGTTCAGCATCACTTGTTCTCACAGTTGACTGTGAAGTGGGTCTGGATCCCAGCCCAGGTCTCTCACACAGTGATTAACCTGAGACTACATGGCACCATCTGGTACTGTCTCAGGTAGGAAACATATATAAATGACTGAACAGTTATGTTTTTCCCTGTGTAAGCAGAGTAGTATTTGAGGAATGGCACCTTTTTCCTTTTCCTCGGAAGAACTGCCTGGATGTATTTCATGTACAGATAAAACTTATGCTCAGTACTAAACCTGCCCCTTAAAACCTGTCTGGAAGACTTCGTTTTCTGCCTTCTTTTTTTACAATCTTTCTTTCTGTCTCTATTCTGCCCTCCCACCCTTCCTCCCTCTCACCCTTCCTCTTTCTTTCCTTCCTTCTTTTCTTTTTTTTCCTTCTTTCTTTTGCACACTTGATCAGTCTTTCCTGAACATTGATCATGAGTCCGGGTTCTTGATTCAACTGAAGACCTAGATCTGGCACATTTTCTGGTTTTGGCTGGAGAAGTACTTCTGTAGGAGCTTTTTGTAAGTCACTAAGTGAAGTAAATAATGAGGTCATAAAGAGTGATGACCCTCAGGGCTGACATGATGGCACCACCCCCAATTTTGTACGGTTCACAGACCTTATGCCTACAGTTCTAACCCGTCATGAGAATCAAAATCCATGGAAATGGAAAAGGAAAAAAATTAGTGAGGACACAGGATACTATAACGGAGAAGTTGTGGCAGAAATTAATATGCCCAGAATGTGTTTAAGGCACAAAACTGGCTCAGGCGTAGTCTGGGCACTTGATGCTATTAAATATTTGGGAATGATCGATTCTTTCTCTGCATATTTTGCTAAAAGTACCATCTTTTTCATAGCTATTACATATATTCTCTTTTTATCTTTTTTTTTTTTTAAGACAATATTTTAAAAGCACATACATTATTACAAAGTAGCTCTGTGTAGGGTTATTCTGGGTGTTGGAAATTATTAACATTTGGGCAGGTATGGTTAAAACTCCATTATTTTCTCCTCCAGCAGACAGACTCAACTGGTAAGAGTTACTTTGTACTTTGACTTCTGCTCCTAGAGGTCCCTAAACACAGGAGACAGATAACTTTCAGAGATCTGTTGAACCTTTAAGGTAGCTGAAGATAGCTAAGCCAGCAAGGAAACATATCAAGGTGGATTGCGATGCTGGAACTTAAAAAGGCATCCCCAACAGACAGGGAAGAGTCTCATACTGCAACAGTATAGATGGAAGAGTTCCCAACTTCTTAATCAAAAGCATATGTTTGTTCATATCTAGGAATTAAGGGGGTTTTAATTATTTTATTAGAAGTTTAAATTCCTCAGAAAGACATGGTAATAAGTTTGACATTAGGGACCACAAAATAACCATTGTACCTGTCCCTGATGTTCACATTAAGATAAAGAGAAAATGTTTACAGAGGTGTAAGGGGTTATGACTACATTTAATGGGATGGAATTAAGAACAGACAGATGCAGGCTGAAAAGCATCAAAACATCCCTCATGATGATATGTCTGATTACATAGAAGAGACTCCAAAAGGAAGTTGTAAAAGAACAATTAATGTTACAAAATAGACTATAATGATCAATTATTAGTTGTCAGCGACATGAACTAGGCAGCCCAACAGGGGTTTTCTATCCTTGGTTTCCACTACTCTATGGTAAAATTAGGAGACAAATAAGCAGAACTGTTCATGACAACCTTATCTTTTATTACTAGTAGGAGAATGCTCACTGTTACCCAAGCTAATCATGCTGCAACATAACTTCAACATTTTATATTGGATATTATTATAGGTACATATCACTATAACATAATGCTTTCATTTTGAGCCCATCATGGTGCTGCAACAGTTCTTTAGCAAAACACGTTAAATTTAAAGGGGAAAAATGAGTGGGAAGTATAGTACTCAATTATAGTTACCGTGGCTTCTGTTTTAGGGGTTTTATCATTAGACTTGGTTTTCAGTACTAGTTCAAAATAGCAGCTGGGATTTAATCTGTGTGTGTGTCATTTTAGTCTGAGGGTCTCCAGGGCTTTTAAATGTATTCAACCTTTCCTATACTGTGGTATTTATTTTGCTTGCCTGCTTTTCTATATTTTTTAATTTCATTGAAATTAGTTGTTGTTTAGATCAATAATTTGCCAATGTCAATATACTGATGGGATGCTGGGGAAGAAAAAAGTTTTCACTGAGCTTTCATGAGTTGTGGGAACACTTACTACCTACAAAATGTGTCATTAACAAAACTCAAGCAGCTCCTTCATTTGAGGTGGTAGAAAGAAAACTTTTAACCTTCACATGTAACACTAGAAATAAGATCCAGATTGCAAGGAAGGAATAACTCTCCTTTAATTGTTTATCATGTTCCTGGGAGCAAATGGATGCCTTTAAGGAGTCATCATGTTTTCTTGACTGCTGCTGATTTTGAGGAAAAAATTTCTTTGAAATACCAGAAATGATTTACGTAAAATGGCAGCTCTTATTCTTCAAGGAATTCATCCACCACTCTGAATACAGATCCAACTATCAATGACACATGTGTCTAGGGATTTAAAATAATTTAGAGCCTAGATATCTCCCCCTAAAAAACCCCAAACAAACAAAAAAAAACAAAAAAAGAAGATATATTAATACATATATAATGTTGGCCAAAATCCAAGGTTGGCAGATTGAGGGGCAGAGCACTGAGGTGCTCAAAAATATGAGCTCAGAACTGTAGTTATAACTCTTCTTCCAGATGTACACACATATACGCCCACTTCAGATTTGTCAAGAAGTAAGGACTTTGCCAAAGAAAAGTCTGTGTATTTCTGTGGGTCTCAGAGGATATGATTTCAATCTGAGAAGAATTATTTTAATCTCATAGTGTATCATCAGGAAAGTTTACCATGAAAAACCAGTAGAATTATCTTTCCTGTCCTAAAGGATGCAGTAGATATGCGTAGATAAAATTAGGTAAGACCTGGGTTTGATTTTTTTTTTTTTTCCGGTAGATTTCTATCTTCTACAAAATTTCTGTCACATTGTGCATGTCAATTGGCCTTGTTAATCCAGAATCAAAGGGCTAATCTGAAATTAAACTGAAATGCAGAGCCAAGAGATCGTAATTTCACTTAGTTAAATACTAGGTTAAAGAGAGGTCCAGAACGTGCATCGGTTTCTATGACACTTGGCAATCACGAATGGATAATGTGAACGTGACTGGAGGAAGCTGCAGCTACCTGTAAACAAGCTAGAACTTCTGTTTACTAATTGTTAGATGGTAACCCAAGGACTTTGACTTTCCTTCAGTACCTGAGGAAATCTCCTTCGATGGGTAACTTCAATGACTAGTGCGTATGGTTCCTCTGAGCCACTATATGGGTATGCCACTGCTAGTACTAGTACAAAACGAGATTTTACAACAGCTTGAATTATATAAAAACTATACACAGCTCTTATCACTGTTGCCAGTATCTGGTACTTTCAACCAAAAATTTCAACTGAGAAGATCACAATGTTGTATTGTTCTTGTAAACTTTCTATCTTTATCCAACACAGAAGAAGAGGATACAAATTTGTATTAGCAGTCTTAATTAGATGAGAAAGATGGAAACAAAAATTAACCTGCGGTTCTATTTATTTCTACTGACATACATCACCTGTATCTTATTGGGTACTAGTGATGGCCACTGCTATCTGAAGTCTGTATTTGTTGTTATTACCAGGAAAGGAATTAGGCTATCAGAAATTATTGAGGTACATAATTAAACTGTGATAATTTGTTGGGATGATAATCAGGAATGAGTCGGCATTTGAGAGTCTGCATCACCATTATAACATCTCCTCTTACCACCATCCTGCTCCCTGCAAGCACCTGCAAATGTCTGAACCTTTGGTGGAGCAAGGGAGAGGCATGAGTGTGTGGGGACACAGAGAGGTGTCAAAGCCTGGCTTCATCTTCTCTTTACCCAAATATCTGCCTAGAGAACTCTTGGGAATATGAAGGAGAGGTATGGAGGTGGTAGGGAGGAAAAAGTCATTACAGATGTGTCATGGATCTGGCTACTAGTATTGGGCACAAAACTAGTCTGGGCAGAACTGCAGTTCCATGTTATTGACATAATAGCAAGCTTAATAACATTAGCGTTATTTACCCTTGGATACAGTTAGAAGTGTAATATTACTGAAGGTAAAATTGATGTGTATATATACATAGACATCTTTGTCTTTGTAGTTGTTTGTGTGTAGATATACTCCTATCTACATATACACATACAACATATGCACATATCATACATATAAACATACAAACCCGTATTCCTTTATGTGCAGAAATAGACCTGACCTCTACATCAAAAACAAGAGTATTTCTCAATATTCACAACCTTAACTAGTACTTTTGATAAGATATTAAATCCAGTGGGATGGGAAGAGAAGGGCTGTATAGCTGTGATCCATTGCCCTGTATCATCTCTGTAGTGACAGAATAGCAGCATATCACAGCTTGTAAAAAAATCTTACAATGCACAGAGAGTATTTGAAGAAAACATCAGCTAAGTCTTTCTTTTCAAATGTTACTACTTACGGAAAGTCACCAGTATGATAAGAATTTAAAATCCTATTAGGCAATTGAGATTTTTTTTTCTGTAATTTGACATGAAAGTCTTTTTGTTAGTGACTTTCATATTGTATTAGCTATAAAGAGGGAATGAAGAAGTAGGCTCTGGCTGCTAGCCAAGTCTGAGACGTGGTCCGACCACAATAAATTCCAGAGTGAATGGCAGAAGCATGCAAATGAGCTAAGAACTCCAATGAGCAGACATGGCACAGACAAGCTGATAGGAAAGTGCATCTTTAAGCTCCCATTTCTGCTATGACAAAATTGCTCGAAATTTGGGGGGGCAGATCATTGGCTCAGGGATGGATTTTATCCTTTAGCCTTGTACGTGGACACAAATGCTTCTTTAGCAGGTTGGGCAAAGTCTGTTCCACCTTATTAGGAATCATTCCTACATAAATCCTCTTCCCAATTCACGGGTATAATTCCATCTTTCCATTGTAATTTGCTTCAGGCAGCTTACTGTCTAATATTTCTATTTTCTTAGAAACCTCAAATATTTAGCAGAATAATGTATCATCTCAACACCTTGCAATCCCTCTTTGTGTGTGCAGAAAGAGATTAAAATTTGTGCATTGTGTAAATTAGGTTTCTGAATGAGGTAACTTCTCTTTAAGGAGTAAATGGAAGGAGAGAATCGAAAGATTACGACTCTAGTTAGTACAGCTATCTAGAGAAAGACCTAACTAGAAAAGAAAATCCATAACTTAAAAAATTGCATGGCAAATTATACGTGAAGAAAAAAGAAATTACGATGTGCATATTTACACATCCAATGCTTAATGAAACATCTGGTCTTGGGTGGGCGTGGGTGTGTCTGTTTTTCTGGGTTTTTTTTTTTTTTTTTTGTGTATGCATTGCAGCATTTATAAAGGCTCTTCCCCCTACAGCCTACAACAGAAATTCAACATTTAAATGGCATACTGAACAGATTTATGCAATTCAGTTGTGGTGTCACTAAACCTTAACATAAAATTATACTGCTGAAAGTGAAAAGAGCTCTGAGGAGACAGCAGCCAGCATTTATCTGATAATCAAGGTGGCGTACTGACAGTGCTATGAATGCATGATATAGGCCAAGTATTGCAAAACCATTTCTCCTTTGTCCTTTTTTAAAAATAACAGATTTTAAATAGCACTTCACATAGTGAAGGAATCAAAGAAATATGCACACATATAATCAAATTTTCTAAATCCTGTTTTTTAAAGGATTAGAAGTTATTTTATAGTTTACTATAAAATGGACTTGGGATAGGAAGTTAGCATCCTGTCTAAATCAAATTTTAGCACTGCATTTGAGTATTTGTGCCAATGACTGAAAGTAGTGACCCAGAAGAAGTTGACTTGAATCCTGTTCGTGTCTTTCCCAGTAATTAACCTGGTGAACTGCAAACTATTTTCAAGTGTCTCAGTGTCTCCATTTCTAAAATTAGGATAATGATTCTCTTGAAGATATATACCTGAAAAGCATATCTGGATATGCGTACTATATATAGTAATACGTGCTTTTGAGTGAAAGAGACTACTAGAAATGAAAAAAAAGAAAAAAAACCTTTGTAATTTTGTTGCCAGGGTAAATCACTAATAGATTTGGGTTAAATTCTGGTTAGTCACTCAGCTTTCTAATTTAACATCTGCAAGACCAGAACATTTATCTTAAATAATGTTAATTGAGAGCTACCCGGTCTAAAATGCTGATAATAGTATTTCTTTAACAATGCATATATATTTATAAATATATATATGCTAGGGGGTAGCAAAAATTAGCTATGAAAGATAACACTAAATATAGATATGGGGAATGAGGGAAAACACATGCAAGAGAGGGTTCATGCCTCAAAGTAAAACTGAACTTTTTTCAAAGCACTTTAATATATATATTATTTTCCGAGATACAGAACTTCAAAGCCTTTGGTAAAAATGTAGATAAATAGATTATTTTTATGCTGCTGAAATGACTCATCATCATTTCAATAATATTTGCGACGCTTTTAAGGATTTCCACCTCAAATTATTTCAGTTCTGTCTTATAAAAGATATATTCCTTTTATCTACATTATTTTTATCTTCTCACTGAACAGAAAAAAACCCCTACTTTATAGTCACCTACAATACATTGTTTGATGTCATCACTAGACAACTCAACGAATGTAGAAAGGTATGATTACTACAGTATATGAAAGACTGATGATAGTCACTACAGTGATTTTTACTTATCCGTAAGGAAATAAAACATAAAAAGTAGAATAAAGTCTTTTAGAAAAGAATTTATTACAAACTTGGGAAAAAATTGGAGTCTCCAGATTTTGTTAGTTGTTTTGTTATTGCTACATGGCAGCCACAAAGATGGATTTTACAACCTTTTCTATTTGGAAGCTGCCTGTCAACCACTTTGTTTTTCTCTGTTCTAGAACTCACTGTTTGGTGCTGTGAGTAGCACACAACCCTTACTACATCTTGAGATGCCCTTTGCGTTATCTAGAAAAGTTAACTGGCAGTTAATGTAAAAGGTAATAGAGATCTGAGGTTTGGAACTGACAGACCCACAGATTCAAATGGAAATTAGGCACCTGGCTCCTCTTGACATCAGTGGGGTAGAGGTACTTGAATACTTTTGAGGACCTGGCTTTGGCACTTTGGGGGATCAATTTCTTATTTAGAACATGTGTTCCCATATGCCATTAGGTTTTAGGAAGCAATAAAGTGGGAGAACAGTCACAGCTTTAGTTTTCCTTATCGTTCTGGATATTTTGGTGTGTCTGTTTAGATGGTGTGGCCATTGATTGCATGCTATGATTTCCTCCATAAACTCTGTTTTAATAACCCAGAATGCTTTTTATAAAAGTATTTAAAATATATCTCCAGATTTATAGTATCTTTCCAATACATTATAATCTTCCTAGGAGATAGCAAGCATGAGTGCTTGCAGAAGATTTTAAATACATTATAAAATATCCAAGTAATGTCAGTTCTTTCAAAACATACTTCTTCATTAAAATCCTCTGTATAGTTTGTGGAGAATATTACATTCAGAACCACACTCCCCACCTCAAAAATCAGGCATCATCATGGCACTGGAGTATACCACAAAAAGGATATTTCCATAGAAATCAAACCAAACAAATAATCCCCCCCAACACCCTGATAAAAAATTCTCCTTTGCCTCCCAACCTTTATAAAGGGAAGATATTCCCATAGTTATTATCATTTGCTTCTAGAAATATGGCTAAAATCTCTTCAGAAATGCTATTCGCATTGCTATTTGTCCAAGCACAATAGGGGAAAAAAAACCTTCAATTACTTACTATTCACAACATTAGCAAAATTGATATTTATAGCAAATGCATGGGCACAATCTAGATCTAAATGTGACATCCTGTCACAGCATACCAGTTGCATCAAAACCTCTTTTATTGACAGTTTCACTTGCTTTCTGGATTCATCTTTTCTTTTTATAATCTCAGAAAATCCCCACTGAAAAAAGAACGATATAAAACCTTCTGAAAAATTAGTAAAATGCTCTGAGATGATCCACCTGCTTTAAAGCTGAAGATATAATAACGTTTATATAATCAGCTTTCTGAAGGAAAACTTCAAAGCTTCTGAGCTACCTGCAAAACATCACTGCCTGTAGCAGTGGGGTGAGGAGAAGGGGAGGGGATTGACAGGAAGAGGGACAGGTGGTAGGTGGAAAAAGGAATTACAGTCTTTCACTGCCTCATGGTTAAACTTAGCAGTATTTTCTATTTAAAAAAAATAAAGAAGAAGAAATGGCTGCTGCTGTTTTTTAATCACTGGTCATAACTGTTTAATAAGAAAATTATGCTCTGAGCTGTTTGTGGATCTTATTGAAAATGGTGAAAGAAAGTATCTTCCACCGCCTGCTCAGATTGCAGTCCCTGTTTCAGTACAGCTGCAATGCCCCTGCCCTACGTAAAGGAAGAGTTTACCCCAGAGAGTACTCTCTCTTACCTTCTGAGACAAAGTCACAATTTGTCTCCCTTCTGTATAGCACCTGCTGCACCTTGGGGTAATGACTGCGTGGTGTTAGGTGGTGGAGAAGTGAAAGAAAGCTTTGCACCTGCCCCGCAGAGCTCCCTGGGAGGAAGGATGCTCTGCTTTGCGTCTGGCTGGGGTCTCTGCCTTAGGCATACATTTTCCCTTTGTAAGTGAGTTGAGTTCGTGGTGAGGCAGACTTTGTGTCAGAGATTTACCGCTAAAATCACAATCATCAAATGAGAGCACAGCTTTGAACATGTGCACAAAAGAATCTTTTTATACTGCATATTTTTGCAGCTGGTGCTTACACAAAGAAACACACAGAGAATAAATGGAACACCCTTTGGTGACTTCCGTACTGGGGTATGTATTCCTGGGGTGAGCTTCATAGAGCACTGCTCATTAACACACCCGAAGTAATTAAAAATATGGCAGTATACCCGCTTGTTAATTTATAAATATTTTTAATCTAGATGTCTTTTGCTTCCTCTCCTGGTGAAACAACGTCTATGTTTTGGGTGGGCTGAAGATTTCTGAGCCAATCTCTCAGCTGGCCTAGTTAAAGCCCATTTACATGAAGTCAACAGGGCTAAGCCAATTTGCACCAGCTGTGAAGCCAGGCCCCCGTGTATTTGTATTCATAGGAATGAATGCCTGGTGCAGTTTTGATTGTTGACTGAATACTGCCAGGTTCTAAAACACTGGGTTATCATTAATCACAGCAGAGAGAATTATTACTCTAGGCTTGATTCAGGCTCCCTTAAATAACTTCTTATTTGTAATTGGGTTGGATCTAGGCAGGTAAAGGTGTGTTTGTGTAGATAAGTACAGTCAAATACATATAATTTGCCCAGCTCTCTGAACTGACTGGAAATGGCCAGCTATGGTCATACATGCTGTGTCCCGTATCATGTTTGGGCAGCATGGTGTCCTACCTTGCAATAAGATTGTGCAAACTTACAACATATCTTTCGAACCACAGCTATTTCGTGCAGGTTAAGCATACAGTGAGGGCAGGATAAAGAAGCATCTATTTTCATTTTTCCCTAAGTATTTCAGACAAGGTTTCAAGAAGCTGTTTACAAACATCTCTGACTCCATGGATGCACTTAGAACTCTCACACTGTTGGTGATGAATCACAAGTACCTACCTTATCCTTCAGATCTCTTCTGATTTAGGGCATGTAACCTCTCCCCAGAGAGCACCATCAGCAGGATGCTCCCACACAATGATTAGGTCCCTCCGGAAAAACCATGATCTCTGAGAGGGTCCCTAAGTCATGTTCCTTAGAAAATGCAGAGCAAACTCAGGAGCTTGTTGATTTGGGCATTCCTGCAGTACACTGCAGTCCCCTGACTTTCAGTGCTCCTGTCTGTCTGTCAAGCCTCACAACTGCTCTGCTAATGAGGTTACAAACAAGATCATATAAGCTTGTGCTCAACCTATCCTATTTAAACTGTGTTAAAAAACAACCAGCAGTGCAAGAGAACACGTGGTAGACAGAGATTAAAAAATAGACAGGCTGTCTGTTTTGATTTTCTTTTGTTGTTGTTAATGCAGATATTATTGCAATCACAAGATCTGCCTTGAAGAACTGATCAAATGTGCAACAGTCCGTTCAATGAAATTGAATACAACATCCTTGCATCCAAGAGAAGACTGCTTCCTGCCTCAGCAGCCTCCTTCTTTGTCTTTCTTAATGACACTGAGAGCATTTACAATATTTCGTTTATAAGCCTCTTCATTCTGGCATGAAGCAGAGCATGCTATTTTCATGCTCCATAGGCTGCCTCATGTCGATGGTGTTGAATTCAATCTCTGAATTTAACAAAATTATTGATGCACTGGATGTTAGAAACTCTGTGCTGATCCACGTAACGTTCAACTACCATCACTATTTTTCACTAATAACTTACGGTGGTGTTGCCTAGTAGTTGCATGTTAAGCTTGGGGGGGTGGGGGGAAGATGTGTAAGCACTGAATAAAGAATTCTGAAGTTGTAATTGATGCTTCCAAGATAGGAGATATGCATTTCTCTGTGAGAATATTTGTTTTATCCTTTCAATTTAGACCACAAGGAAGAAGGAGGTAATCTTTAAAAATTCTGCAATTTTATTTGACTTTTAAGAAGAATACAGAAAGAAATGTAAGGATTAAGGCAAAAATATAAATGAGAATGAATATATAAAGCCAGTTCTGAAACTGCGAGGCTCTACCAAAATCATCAGGTATGCTTGCAAAAGTAGTATTAGCATATGCATTACAAAGCAGTGGAAGCGTAATTGCAATGACAGTTATAAGCCCATAAGAAATATACTGAGAAAGATAGGACTTTGGGGGGAAATTCAATTTTAGCACAGAACAGCCTGGTTCCAACTCTAATACTGAGTATTTTTGTAACCAGTGCATTTGGATTATGGCTTTCCTGATTTTTCTGTCTGCTTCCAGACTCTGCAAAAATTATGATGGCTGTGGGGCTGATATCGTTTGCACCAGCTGGCAATGGGCTGCTGAAGAATCTGTCAGAGAAGCACAGCCAGCGTGCATTGTGTCCTGACCGCTCCTGCCCTGCCTCTGACGTGCTTCTGAGATGCCTTCAAGGCAGGCAGGCAGGGAAAAGTGTTGCTGGGAAAGTGATGTGATGTGCTGCTGCCACTGTGCCTTGTGTAGAGGGAGATTACCTAAGTAGGAATCTCTATATTCTTGCTTATACCTGTTAAAGGAGATAGGACTAGAGTGCTGAAGGGATTTGGTCACTGGAATTGCAAAACCTGAAGGCAGACATGAATACATTCCATACAGAAAGGCAGGTTTTTGTGTGAGAACAGTCAGAAAGCTAAACCCAAGACATACTGATAGAGAAGAAAGGCAAGGACACAGAAGAGGGACTGGTATTCACTGTAATCTCCTGAGATACCTAAGTTTAGCCCCACAAGGCTGAAGAATGTGTTTTACTTCCTTACCCCAGCTGTTTTAGCACTAGGCCTCTCTGCAAAATTTGTCTACAAGAGCCTCGTCCTACCTGAACATCATCTCAGGCATTCTGCAAGAGTGGAGGGCCCAGGCAGAAAGACAGAATAGACTGCGAGCTAGCAGCTGTGGGGTGCAGGTATTCCACAAGATGCTTATCTCTTCCATGGTGGAAAACTGAAGAGCAAAACTTGAGGTGCCTAAACCACCTGAACAACTCAATGGCATTTTGTGGATTGTTTGGTCAGTGGTGAGACTTCAAATCCTAATTCTCTTTGTATATCTAGACTAGACATTACCTTAGGATATGGGCTTTGAAAAATTGGCATTAAGGTGGAAGGATGAAATCAGATATGGCAATCTCTCTCTCCACCCCCTACCTTTATCTCCTTGTATTTCTTCTCTATATGTATTTTGACCTGGTGGTTGCTCTTGTTCCCTCCTGGTCCTCCCCCTCCTGCTAGATGCACTTTTTCTTACCCTGGTTGCTCTGCTCCCTGTGCACAACTTGGCTGGAAGCAAAACTAATAAGATTTTCAATCTATAAAGCACAGATGGCGCTTTCCGTGCTTCAGAGACTGTCAATCTTGTTCGTCTCACTTCCTGGTCATTAGCAAAGGGAAGGGAGGAATGGAAGGTACGGCAAGTCTCCTGCAAGGGTAAGAGAGGAAAATACCCCCTATCAGCATTGTTGGGGAGTAAAGGTATATGAGGAATAGGGAGAAGAATATAGAAGCAAGACTCAGTACAGTGCAGGAGTCTGGTCTGCTAATGATGTAAAAAAGAAAATACAAAACAGTATAGAAAGGAAATGTGCTAAAAAGAGAGTAAAGTATATTTTAAGGAAATAATTAAGGTAAATACAGAGGGTATGAAGAATGTTTGGAGAAGCAAGAGCCATGTGTTGGGAGACAGAATAGATGCAGAGCCTTATGGCAAGAACAAAACTGTACAGTAATATCAGCTAGTTGTGAGGGTGGATGTGACATTCATAGGACTGGGGTCCTAGGACTGGAGCTGTGAACGGGAAGACAGAAAGCCTTATGTGAGAGGAGTGAAGACATGTCCAAAAAGAACTATTTCTGTATTGAAAATGACCTATATTATTGGTCGGGAAGGAAATTTATTGTACCTTTTCTTCTAGCCTAGTTGTTTTTTTAAAATGTTGTTTGCCTCTCTAAAGTGTGTATCCGACTGTTAGATTTTTCCTAATACCTTTAGGTCTCCTAACCAATTACAAACAACTTTAAAAGATAGGTAAAAGCCTTAAATAATATTTTTCTACAGATTTGATCAAAAAGGAAAAAGTAGAAACAGGCATAGCCTTATGTTCTGGGCTAAAGTGAAGCCCAACATAGGGTTGCAATGTAGATGAGACTGAGAGCTACCCCTATTTCAGAGCTGACCTGTTGATAAGATGTTCGGGGCTCATACTGGGGAAGGAAATGCCTGCAATCCCACTGGAACTACTAAGAAACATTGCTGAACCAGTCACTGAATTCTTCTTTTATTCTCCTCACACAAGTCTCCTTATCATGCAAAAAGTCCAGAAAACCAACCTAAAATCACAGCTAAATTATCTCTGTCTTTGTTTCTTGTACCTTTTGATTTGTGTTTGGTTATTTGCATAAAATACAAAAACAGCTGTTGTGAAACAGAAAAAGATGGATATTTACATGTTATAATTTTTCAGACGTATCTATAGGAAATTAAGCTGAGGTGGGTTGACCCTGACTAGCTGCCATGTACCCACTAAGCATTCTCTCACTCCCTCTCCTTAGTAGGACAGGAGGAGAAAATAAGATGAAAAACTTGTGGGTCAAGATAAAGGCAGTTTAATGAAATAAAGCAAAGGTCACATGTCGAAGCAAAGCAAAAAAAAAACCCCAGATTTATTCTCTATATCCCATCAACAGACGATGTCCCAAAACTTCCTGGGAAGCAGGGCCTCGGTACATGTAGGGGTTGTTTCAGAAGAAAAATGCCATAATAACAAATGTCCCGTCCCCTCCCTTTCTCTTAGCTTTTATTGCTGAGCATGATGTCCTATGTTATGGAATATCTCTTTGGTTAGATTGGGTCAACTGTCCCAGCGGTGACCCCTCCCAACCACTTGCCCACCCTTAGCGTACTGGCCTTTGATGGGGTGCTTGGAGAGAGAGCCTTGTTGCTGTGTGAGCATTGGTCAGCAACAGCCAACACATTGGTGTGTTATCAACACCTTTCTAGCTGCAAATATAAAGCATGGCACTGTACGGGTTACTATGAGGAAAGATAGCTCCACTCCACCCAGACCAAATACACAGGCCAAACTCAATAATGATCACACACCCCTAGAAATGTTAGTTGGAATGGGTCTCTAAAGTCACCTTTGCCAGGCTCCCACACAAAGCAAGACTAGATGAGGTAAGCTGTGGCTTTGTCTAACCAAGTCTTGAAACCTTCCAAGGCAGGAGGTTCCACAATCCTCCGGACAGCCCAGCCCAGTGCTGTGCTATTTTCCTAGTGAACACTTTTTTCCTAGTGTCTGATTGGAACCTCCTAAGCCACAGCTTGTGGTCATTGCCTTTTTTTATATCATCTGTGGTCACTAAGAAGAGTTTGGCATGTACCCATATCTCAAAATGAGAATTGCTTTAATAAATGAACACAATGATTTTGAGTCCACAGTGCTCAATTCTCACTGCATTAGTGCTCTGTATCTACTGATAAAGGACCGCTTCATGATGAGTGGGTGATGGAGGCTTATGTATTTTCATCTCCTCCTTATGTAGTATGAGAAACTTCTTAGCTAACTGTAGCCTTCTACAAGCTAGCTGTCAAACCTAAGATCTAGTCTTCCTTTCTAACTGCTGAAGAGAAAAGTCCTTCCACAATGTTATTAACTACACCTATCTTTTTTGCACCTAAAATTAGGTGGTGTATCACCTATTGTTAGATACGTACATAGAATTTGTTACTTCAGCTGAATTAGAACAGGTCTTTGCTGTAAATTTTCTCAAAACTAGTTGAGACTAAACCAGCAGATAGACAGGCAGACATATAAAATGACTACCTTATTACTTTAGAAAATGGAATTAAATATCTCTGTTCTTTCTGCTCAGTACAGTGTCTTATACCACTTGGCTTTTCAAGGGTTAAATTCTGAAGGCAACTGGGATACAGTAAAGTCTTTTTCAAAAATAAACATACTAAATATGACTACGGCTTTCTTGCTGTGTAACTTCCACTGACAATGGTGTCTTGTATATGAACAGGGAACATGCTACAGTTTATGTGCATGTCCCTGTTCTATCTATACAAATCTATACCACGACATTAAAAAGAATTATATTCCTCCCCTTCTGTGGGTGATTGGTACTAAATCTGTACACTTGAAAGTTTTAAAAGAAATATGTTATTTGTTAATTCAATGTGCATTTAAAAAGTACAACTAAATCTTCACTTGTTTCCTTCGCCATTAAATTAGCCTGTCATCGTTTCAAACTTCTCATTGTAATTCAAGATGTGATCACTAAGGAATATCTTCATCTCTTTCTGCAAAAAAAAAGTCTACTTAAAATAGACAACATCCTTTAGTCTACAGATTTTGTCATTATTATTTTGCTCATTTTTGCAGTTATGCATAAATATTGATGTTTGCTGTTCTAAAATCTTCAAAGAAGTATTTGATATTTTCCCCCCAAATATCACAGAATACAAAAGAAATTTCAGAATTGAGATATGAGAAGAAATGTCTGTAAAATTAACTGTATCTTTTTTGCAATTGTATATATATAAGATGAAATAGATTCAAGAAATCTAAGAGCTTTATTGGAACCAGTACATTGCAAAACATTGTCAAGAAGAAGAAAAAAGAAAATATTTATGCGGTTCAGCAAAGTTTTCTTGAGTTTAAGTTAGAATATCTTACGAGTGAGAGGTTCCCTATTTTAGGGACTGAATATTAGGCACAATTCAGAGCATCAATATAAACATGAATTATTCTATCCCAAATTTCTCATCTATCTATAAGCCTCTTCTGGTCTAATAATTATTTAATTTAAAAAGTTGATTAGCTCCCAAAATAAAGACAGGAATTGTCAGGTTCATCTCACCTAATGTTGGGTGACTATACTGTAGAGTTTTGTATTTGAGCTGTGTTGCAGTCTCCAGTCAGTGAATAACAATAGATGCTAAGAGGTCATGGCCTTATACATTTAATCTACCATAGAAAAGGAGGGAGATTTTTATTTTGTTCTAACACAGAATAACAGCTAATACTGAAAACACAAAAAGGTTTTGTGAAATAGATGATCTTTTTTTTCCAAGCGAATCCAAACTTTAAAACAACTATATTAGCCAAAGAAATAAAGTAAAAAATATTGGATGAATACCTAGAATCATAAATGTGAGAATATGAAAGGTGTTTGGGTGGAACACCATTTGTCCATTTAACAATTTTCCATCACACATTTACCAGCTTCTTTCAGTGGTGTACTCTTTCTTTCGGTTACATGGCATCTTACTTGATGATTGGAGATGAGGTTTTGGCACGTAGCTAGAGAACTTCAATGTTCTGTCTGCTAGACCCAACACTCAAATGAGTTGGGTTTTTTTTCTTGTGGTTTTTGTTTCTTCTGTTTTCCTTATCTGTTTCATGTTGTGCCATGTTCCTGTTGGCTTAGTCAAGTAAGCCAGATGGAGCAACTTGAGAAGTTATCATCCTCAGTAGTAAAAGTGTCCCAGTGCAGATAAAGGCACCAAATGGAAATTGTTGTTGATGTGGCCTGGTATGTGTATCCGTTCCCTCCCAATACATCCTCATTCATTACATCTCTAGAAATCTCTTCATTCTCCTACTCACAACCAAGGATCAACAAGAGTCTGAAAGCTATCTGTAAGCAAAGGAGAGAGACTTCCACCTGTTTAAATGTTACATTTTCCTTTTACAAACTGGGCAGTAGTAGTGAGTAGATTCTGGGCAGAAGGGGATAATGTACTTAATAAAACTAGCTAGGAATTTTTCTAGTTAACTGTTCCATTTGAAGAATGCTGCTTTACTGATGTGAAACAGACTAGACTGCCTGCTTTACAAATCTTCTTTCAAATCCATTTTGAAAAATACTTTAAAATGATCAAACTATTCCACCCCCACAAATTTTAAAGTGATCAAAAATCTATTTGGTTTTGATTTTTATTTTTAAAGCAAAATAGAATAAAGTGTTGATGATGGTCAAAATAAAAAATATTTAGAAATAAAGAAGGATACTTATAATGTACATGTGTATATGTTAGATATACATTTCCAAAAGTAAGTAGAAATAAAGTGTTACCTTCTAATTAAAAATTTATTATCTCAGATAATTTTATAAACCAGGAAAAGAGAATTACTGCACAAACCCAAGTCCTAAATCTACTTATTTCTTTTATTTAGCTCACCTATATAATTTTTTTAAACCCGAAAGAAAATTCACATAGTCTGTTAAGGTCAATGTTTAGTTTACAATAACGTAGTCTTCAGATCACCTGCTTCTGAGGAAGGGAAATTGCTCATTTAAAATTGTTCTGTATTATTGAACTGACTTGCTCTGCAATGCAGTTATTTTCTTCAAGGACATTGAATTTTAAGTCTCTATGATTATTTATAGAAGTAGATTCTCAGCTGGTTTTTTGCCTTGATTGTCATTTACATTGATGCAGAGTCATTGCTACATGGGTTTACAGAGCAGGTTGGTATTTATCTACTTTGCACATATATACATCACTAGACGTAGAGCAAAACACTCCAGAATTAGGCCAGCAGTATTACAGGTACTGCTAGGGGAACACTAAGGTTATTTTTCACAGTTCTTTCATACTGATAAAATACATACTACCTTTTCCAAAAGAGGTAACTTGTCTTTTTTCACTGTGTGAAAAAAATATCCAAAGCCCCTAAGACCCCCAGTGACAGAAACCAAAACAGCACTCTTTAAAATTCTTACACAGTTTACAGACATCACACTAAATACCTTCCCGTATCCCTCACCATCAACTCCACTCTGTAGGTGTCAGGCATTCCCTCGCTTCATTGGTGCAGCATGGGAAGGAATAAACCCTAGTAAAGGAAGACAACATTAACTTTGCTTGTAGCCTTTTTCACATTTTTGCTAGTTTCAGCCATTGAAGGCTCAACTCAGTTACCTAGTCAGGAATCTATCAGTGTTTGAAATACCATAGACCATATGAGATATCACACAAGGCTGTAAGGTAAAATAGAAAACTATACCTTACTGAAAGGGCAGCTGAAGGACAGATGGGACAGCTTTAGGTTATCTCAGATGGACCTATGTATTGATGTTTATATAGCTCAAAACCACCCTAAGAGTTTCAGAAACAGAACTAAAATGTAGTAGTATACGCTGTCATTTAAAGGGAAATGTTGCCTTAGAATACTCCTGGAGCTCTGAAGCCAGATCAAAGAGTTCCTTCACTAGAGATCTGATCTCAGTCTGTCAGAAGAAGTAAAAACATTTACTTCTAGCACCTTTGTGTGTTTTATTTCATAACTGGAGCAGACTTTAAGGATGCACGCAGTCATAGAGTCGGTTAATACAACTTAGCTGACAACCAGTCTTGACAACTCCATAAGGTGACCAGATCCTGGTATAACTACTCTCCCATTTTGAAGCATGCGTAACATGAATCACACGGGGATTTCAGTAGCTATGCTGAGTAACATCTCATATAAAGTTTTCATAGATCAGTTTTTTGACTGGGGAATGAAACAGGATTAATAGAAAAGTCTCAGGGCAGTGTATGACCAGATCTAAATCAACTTTGTTTTGTCCTGCAGCTAGTACTGTATTTTGCAATGAAGAGAGCTGCCGTTCCCTGATATGCCCAAAGTATTTATCCATATTACTAGTACTTTCTAAATAAATCTGAGGCTGACTCCAAATCTGGACTGTAGACCCAGCTGTCATTTCTCTTCCTCAAGCTTAACACTGTACTATTTGGGAGAGGGGTGACTGGAGAGCAGCCCTGCAGAAGGGATCTGGGGGTGCGGTTGACAGCAGGCTCACTAGGAGTCATCAGTGTGATGTGGCAGCCAAGAGGGCAAACCGCATCCTGGGCTGCATCAGACACAGTATAACCAGCTGGTTGAAAGAGGTGACTGTCCCCCCGTATTCAGCATTGGTGCGGCCTCACCTTGTGCAGTTCTGGGCCCCACAATTTAAGAAAGATATGGATGTCCTTGAATGTGTCCAGAGGAAGGCAACAAAGCTGGTGAAAGGCCTGGAAGGAATATCCTATGAGGAACAGCTCAGGACTTCGATCTTTTCTACTTTTGAGAAAAGGAGGCTGAGGGGTGATCTCATTGTTCTCTACAGCTTCTTGAGTAGGGCAAGTGCAGAGGGAGGTGTGAACTCTTCTCCTTTGGATCCAGTGATATGATCTGTGGGAATGGCTCAAAGCTGTGCCAGGGGTGGTTTAGAACATTGAGAAGCATTTCTTTAGTGAGAGGGTGGTCAACCACTGGAACTGGTTTCCTAGAGCAGTGGTCAATGACCCAAGCCAGTCAGTGTTTAGGAGGCATTGGACAATGTCCTTAATAACATGCTTTAACTTTTGGTCAGCCCTAAACTAGGCAGTTGGACTAGATGATCATTGTAGGTCCTTTTGAACTTAATCACTGTATTGTATCGTATCGTATCCTATTCTATTCTATTCTAATCACTAAGACTGAAACTAACACATCATGGCAATTTTCTGTATACATCTTCTACAGTCTGCAGTATCCTTTTTTGCATGTGGCCCCCTGGAAAATTCACAGTCCACAGGGTCATTTTAACATCGAAAGCAAATGTAATTAATATTATGAATTCTCACAAGATTTTGCAGACCAGAGAAAGTTTGACTAACCATCTAAATATCACAAGATTCTCTAACTACTGATATTAATGCTTTTAAATTTAAAAGATAGAACTCTGTTTTATGGAGGAACTTCTATCTTCAAACAAAGTTAAACTATTTGCTTGAGGCTTTGAGTGCTGTTCTACTTTCAAAAAATCAGCAAGCCAGCAAAGTATCTTTGATGATCTTGTCACTCCAAACCATACTGACAGTATTTTCAGTCATCTTAAGGTTTTTTTAATCTGTCTAACACTGTTATATTTTTGTCATTGTTTCTTTTCCCTTCCCTTCCCTTCCCTTCCCTTCCCTTCCCTTCCCTTCCCTTCCCTTCCCTTCCCTTCCCTTCCCTTCCCTTCCCTTCCCTTCCCTTCCCTTCCCTTCCCTTCCCTTCCCTTCCCTTCCCTTCCCTTCCCTTCCCTTCCCTTCCCTTCCCTTCCCTTCCCTTCCCTTCCCTTCCCTTCCCTTCCCTTCCCTTCCCTTCCCTTCCCTTCCCTTCCCTTCCCTTCCCTTCCCTTCCCTTCCCTTCCCTTCCCTTCCCTTCCCTTCCCTTCCCTTCCCTCCCCTCCCCTCCCCTCCCCTCCCCTCCCCTCCCCTCCCCTCCCCTCCCCTCCCCTCCCCTCCCCTCCCCTCCCCTCCCCTCCCCTCCCCTCATGACATTAGTATGACTGTATGACATTATTATCAATTTAGAGGATGAGGTGATGTTGGTTTTTCAGTTCCAGTTGTCCAAAATAATGTGAAAGCTGTGCTGCAGTGACCAGACTTGTACTTGTACACCATGACATGAGGCTATGTGTTGCATGCCTGGAAGACGCTCAAGAAGGTATGTGTATACATTCAAAGGCATGCTCCTACAACCTGTGTGGACAGCTATATAGGATACAGAAAGACAAACATGATGTGGAGTTGTTCATTCTGCCTGTAGAGAATAAAGCATCCCCTAAACCTCATCTAGGTTTCATCTGAGCTATTCACTTCGGAAAGAGCTTGTGGTCAGGCAGAGAAGTCTGAGATAAGGAGTGGGATAACCCAGACTGAGACTAGGCTCAAGTCTAATCTATCCCAGCTAGCTGGTGTTCAAGCAATATTGCTTCTCTCCTGCTGTCTCCAAGGAGTGGCTACACCTCAGTTTACATCTTACTAATTAGTAGTCTGCCTTTACTCCAACAGCCGAGTTGGAGTAAATTTAATCAAAGAGCTATAAGTAAATAGTGCTATAAGCAAAGAGCTATAAGTAAATTTAATCAAAGAGCTTTTATAGCTCTTTGATTAAATTAGAGAAATATCTCACATGCCAAGGTAAATAAATAAAGTCCAAGGAAAAAAAAAATAACCCTTTCCCACTGCCTTCTGTGTCCTCTTCTCTACTCTACTCCATTTTTTCACCTGAAAATATTGATTTTGCTAAAATTGCATGTTTTTTTCCATTGGGGAAATTGAAATTAAATGTTCTATGCCGCCTTGACATTCATCTGTACTGGCTGAGCTCCCCTGAAGCCTCCTGGGAGATATAGCTTGTGCTTTATGCCTCCTTCCTCCCTGTGGGCTGGGCTTCCCATCTGAACTACATCTTCTGTAAGGACAAAACAAACACCATTCCCTTCAATCCATGTGTGCTTCTGTACCTCCTTGTCTTGCTGTTTCTTTCTAGAGAGATCACATTTCTTCTTTTCCCTGGAATTTCTTTTTTTATATACATTGGGAAAATGGATTTTTTTTCTGCTTCTGCCTCATGTCTCTCAGCTTCACTGCTGTCCAGTCCACAAGAGCTTTACCTTATGCTGAATGTATTCTTCTGAAGGTTACTTTATTCTGGGCTGATAATAAGGACAAGCTTTGCTCAATAGATCACTTTATATGTCAAATATACCTTTTGAATTACCAAAAAAGGATTTGGTGTACCAAAGAAAGTTTGAAAGGGGATTGGATCACGCTTTGTATTGCACTTACCTTGAAATTCAGAACTTCTGTTGTAGCTGGGGAAAAAAAAAAAAAATTCTCACTTTGGATAATTTGGGATTTTGTATATGTGACATTTTTGTTTGTTTTCCTTTGAAATTTTTTTTATGAAACCCTATAGATTGGTCACATCTGGGACTGGCATCTCTGGTGGGAGAACTTAAACACACACAAACCCATAGATAAACCATAGAATCATTTTGGCTGGAAGAGACCTTCAAAATCATCAAGTCCAGCCATTAACCCATCTAAGATGGGTGTGCATCTAAGTGGTGTAGATCAGCTGCAAGATGTCATGTTAAAAAAAAAAAAATTTCCCAGATTACACTCACAAGTGTTGCTTTTTCCCTCCTTCTGCCAAGCATGGCAGAGTTTTCTTTGTAGCCTCATCTGTGAGCTTCCTTTATGAATAAATGTGTTTTCAGATGCTGCTATAGTATCTGAAGAGTTGTGGATGCTTTTCTCCTTCTCTTAATTATTTTTTCTTTTTTCCTTTTATTTTTTCCCCTTTAATTCCACACCCCCCCCCCCCCCGCCCCACCCATTAGTACCTCCTTTAGTACTTTTCACTGAATTAAGTCCTTCCTTTGCCACCTCCTGCAATTCCACGTCTGTCTCCAGAAACATCCTCTCATTACTTCCTAGTGCAAATAGCTATACTGGGATGAGTGCAAGTTACATTGTTTTCCAAAGAACCCCATTTAGTTCCGTATATTTTGGATAAGGGTATACTTTAAGGTTATTTAGTTTAGATGTTGCAAGTTCCTCTTTTTTGTTATGCAATCTTTACTATTTTTGTCAGATGAACTTGACTTTACATGTTTGGAGGTTTTTATTTGGCTTTTTTTGGGGTAGTGTTTTTTTGTCTGTTTTAGTTTTGCTTTTTGTGGTAGTTTTTTTTCTTTCGTTAAACTGAATTGAGTCTAGTGCCCACAATAAATGTTAATCATTACTTGGGAAACCTTTATAGAAGGAAGTCTATTCTCTGATCTCAATGGCACAGGAATAACTGTGAAGTGGCACTCTGAGCCTTGGTTCAAATCTAACTATAATAAAGTCTATCTGTTGTTTATGACCACTATTTGCTTGAGTATGTCTCCAGTAAAGACACCAGGATTTGGCTCTTAATTGCATAGCATGATTGTGGATAGGGAATCTGTTGCATTAAAAAACCCCAATTATTTTGCCATATATAAATAATATAAATATACAAGACATTGTAGCAGTTGAAATAAAAATTATATGTATTTGGGATGAGTTTTTTTGTCCTCTGGTACCTTGACAAACAGTCATTTTTTGGTCTCTGGCTCACAATATTGACAACACAGTACAAAAAATCTCATATCCCAGGATTAACTACAGTACATTTTTTAACATGTATCTTTCCATGTTCTGTTGAAAAGGTTGCCTTTAAAAATTTTTGAGAGTACCTCAAAAGTTCAAGAATTTATTATAGAATGTAGATTTTAGGGGGAAAGAAGTAAATATTTTGTTGTTTCTTTAGTGAGGGAATAAAATTGCATTTCTGAAAAAATACTGTTTTACACTGAGGCAAATATTTATGCTCAGCCTCTAAGTATGTGACATATGTACCTGGATGTTTTTGGAAGTTGAAGAGAATAAGACTACAGTGAGTGCTTACCTGGATGTCTGCTCCAAACATTGAGGAGATCCAATTTGATCTCACAAATCACAGATTCATGAGGTCATCAGCTTTAACCTAATGACATTTAAGGATAAATAAATAAATGTGAAAGAGATGTGTGTGCATGTGTCTTTAGTGAAGGCAGCGCATGTTGTCCTTTTTTTTCTTCTGTGCAGGTGGGTTAGAGACTTCAGGAAATGAAGGAGGGAGGAAGAAAAAAAGATTTGTGTATAATGATATGACTTTAAGCCCTTTAATAATAGCAATGTAATGTAGTGGATTTTCCTTGGCTGGATGCCAGGTGCCTACCAAAGCCACTCTATAATTCCCCCTCCTCCACAGGACAAGGGAGAGAAAATATAATGAAGCGTTTGTGGATCAAGATAAGGACAGGGAGATCACTAACCATCATGGGCAAAACAGACTCAACTGGGGAAATTGGTTTAATTTATTACCAATGAAATTAGAGTAGGATAAGGAGAAAATAAAACCAAATCTTAAAACACCTTTCCTTCACCCCTCCCCTCTTCCCAGGCTTAACTCTACTGATTATATTCTCTACCTCCTCTTCAACAGCAGTGCAGGGGGATGAGAAATGGGTGTTGCCGTCAGTTCATCTCACATCTCTGCTATTCCTTCCTTCTCATAGGAACAACTCCTCAACACTCTTCTCCTGCTCCAGTGTGGGGTCCCTCGCACAGGAGACAGTTCTCCATGAACTTCTCCAATGTGAGTCTTTCCCATGAAAAGGACTGCTTCAGTGTATGTCATTTTTCACGGGAACAGGTCTTTTAGGAACAGACGGCTCCAGTATGTGTCCCCCATGGGGTCACAAGTCCTGCCAGCAAACATGCTTCAGCATGGGCTCCTCTCTCTCCATAGGTCCTGTCAGCAGCCTGCTCCAGTGCAGGCTCTTTATGGGGTCACAGCCTCTTTGGGCACCAACCTCCTCCAGTGTGGGATCCTCCACAGGCTGCAGGTGGCTATCTACTCCACCATTAACCTCTCTAGGCTGCAAGGGAACAGCCTGCCTCACCATGGTCTTTACCATGTGCTGCAGGGGAAACTCTGCTCCAGTGCCTGGAACATTTTCTCCGCCTCCTTCTTCAGTGACTCTGCAGAGTTTTTTCTCTCACATATCCTCAGTCCTCTCTCTGGCTGTAATTGCTCTTGCACAGTGACATTTTCCCCCTTCTTAAATATGTTATCACAGAGGCTCTACCACTGTCATTGATGCGCTTGGCCTTGGCAAGCAGGAGGTCTATCTTGGCGTTGGCTCTATTGAACACAGGGGAAACTTCTAGTAGCCACACCCGTAGACCCCTCGCTACCAAAACCTTGCCGTGAAAACCCAATACAAGCAAAAAACATCACACTGTGATAATAATTTTTTAAAAAGTGCATGATTTTTTTCAGTGCTATGCTTTATCCTGCAATAGTGTAGTATGATTACACACAACATTGTGTGATACTTAAAAGTTATTTTTATTCAGAGAGGTACTTTCTCCTTTTAGTCAACAAGATTTTAAAAGAAGCTTCCCAGGAAAATATCCAGGTAGAATTTCAGTGTTTTTTGTATTATTCCCAGCTTAGGAAGTATGCAAACAAGATGTCCTTCAGGTGTTTGACTCAGGGTCACTAATTCTAATCAAGGAGGAAGAAAAAGAGGTAGCAGCACAAAAACATAGATAAATACACAAACTTTATAATTCAACAAATATACTTACATATAAAGAAGCCTTTTTTTTTTTTCCTATGATGTCCATATGTTTATGCATATGAGAATGACACAACTGTGCTGTGAGTTAAAAATTTATCCACATTCTCAGGGACATTCACATAAGCATGTTGCCTCTATCAGTGGAAAAGGGTATGTGAGGGAAACAGGCTATATGGGGCTATTTCTTTCATCCCTGCACACGGGGACTTTGAGAGAACAAAAAAAGGTAAGGAGAGTGAAACAACAAAGCTCAGAGGATGTCAGCATACAGGAGGAATTGATGTACACCAGAGAATGCTGAGAATATTTGGTTGAAAAGATGTTTCTATCAGCAACAGGCAAATTCTTAACTACCATTCAAGGCTGAGAGAATATGGACAAAAAACTGCAGGTCTGGACAGATAAATCAGTACATGCTAAATGTTCATCCTCTATTAAAATTACACTTATTCATCCAGAAGAAATAATAAAAGATATAATAATAATAAAGATTGTGACATCGTGGAAAAGAGGGATGTTTGAAAAAGTAAAGAAAAAGTGCTCTGAAAGTGTAAGGACAAAGAACAATATTTAAGTAAAGCCAGGAAATATGCATATATATTGTCTGAGTGAAGCTTATGAAGAAGTCTTAGCTGAGTTTACCAAGGAAAAATGTCAGATATAGTTTGGAAAGGAGTGCTGGGTAAATCCAAGTTGGAAGTCACTATTTGGACATTATTCATTTCAGTGAATACTCTTCAGGGGAAGTTCTACTCCCAAGATGTTTCTGAGATTAATTGGGTAGATCTAAGAGAGCTAAAAAGTTTTCAGAGTTCGTAATGGATTATGTTTTAATTTGGCTAAGAGAGTTTAAATTATGCAATGAGAGATTTTGGCAAGGTTTTCAGAAAGTAAGAAGAAAGACGTGCATGAAGGACTTAGATTAATCTAACAAATGTTCTATGCATTAGACAGAGAGCTACTAATTCTTCAATGTTTTGTGCCCTCTGTAATTTTGTGTAAATGCAAGGAGAACACTGCTTTAACAGCATTCATATTACACAGTTTCAAGTACCTCTTGTAAATATGAGACAGCAGAAAACTATACAGAATGTGAATTCACTACCCACGGATCCAGCTGAAACTGGGCTCTGGCTTTTTCTCTCACTATAATCACTTTGCAATGCCTTGATAGCACAAAGGCCTTTACGTGCATTTTAAGTATAACGCAAGTTTCAGAGTTATAAAATAAAGTTCTTTAAATTTTATAATTTTTTTTTTTAAAAAAATCTATCTCTCTCTGTTTGAAATACATTTTATTTGTGTGGTAAATTGGAATGGAAAGGTCTGGAATCCATCATTACAATCCATTTAAAGCTGCATGAATTCTAGATATCAAACTAACAAAACGGTCTTTCCACATTGGGATACAGAGAAATTATTTAAATAACTGCATGAGACAAGGCAGTTCTATCTGCAAGAAAACAATTTTCTTTAAGTAAAGTATCAGAACAAATCTGATATTGCCATTTCAGCACCAAACTGCCTCTCTCCAGCTATTTACAGTGTAATTGCCATCCCAATTTCAGTGAAGTTCTGAAATATTTTTCTTACCTGCTGTTTCAAGGAGTTGTAAGGGTTTTATGAAACTTGAAACGCAGTGGCATTTGGGGGAGTAGGGGATAGGAGGAAAGCAACCAGCACCATTGGCCAAGGTTGTAGGCCGTAGGAGGCTATGTTGGACAGAAGTACAATCGCTCCACCCTTAGATGGAAAGAGAAAGACATCCTTCCTGTTGTGTCTTCTCAGGTCTCACTGAGTCATCTCTGTCTCCAAATCTCCCTTGGCTCTAGAAATCTGGGGAGAAAATTCTAATAAAAACCTTAACATCTGAAAAGTGCTTTAAAAGGCAATATCCTTATTTTCTTATCTTACGAAATATAATTTAAATAAGAAATAAGTTAAATAATTGGTATGTGTGGAAAACAAATAGTTATTCACAATTCAGTACCATAAATATTTCCAATTAACATTTTAGCATGAAGCATATGGTTAAGAACTTAGGTTCAATTCAAGCAGAACACCATTTGGGATTTAACTGATAGGTATTCAGTAAAACTACAGCATGTTTAGCAAACAGCAGCAAAAAATGTGTGACCAATTTAATCAGCGTGTGCACTGGGAGTGGCTATAAATATGTTTCTAATGAATACCCAACTACCCTTGTGAAATCAACATTTATGTGCTGTTTTTTCTCTCCTCCCTCCACCTGCCTTCTGAACCTTGCAGTCTGTGAGTATTCACTGGTGAAAACAAAGCCAAAGAAACAAAAGCAAAACCTACATGCAAGGGCAAGAAAGGACCTCTTGCAGCTGAGCAGTCTGACAGAAAGGGAGGCAGGTTACCTGCTCTCTACCTTTGGCTAGATTAACATACACACACACAAGCACGCAAACATTTACATTTGTAACCAGATGCATGTGGAGTAGTGCCAAAGCTTCTCTTGCCTCTGGAGTTTTGCAAAATCTTATTCTAACCAGCAGGTTAGACTCATGATGGGACAGGTATCACAGAAGTGGTCCACAGGCTTTGTTCCTCAGAGAAATACAGAGTCAGAACATAGCCATGATCCTTTTGGGAGTGGAGAAAGGATTGATGTCATCACTCTTTGCTAGATCTTTACAGAGAGGACAGCTTTCTGTAGACTGATTTCCTATGCTGACCATTGTGAAAGATTTGTCCTGGATCTATTGCCAAAATGCCAACAGCCGTTTCATGTACTGCAGTGTACTTCTACAGTCTTGTTAATAGAGCACTATTCCATTTAATTTGAATAGCAGAGTACTGTTTTGAAGGTCTTCTGTCTTAGTGATGCCATGGCAAAAGCAGGCAGTGCTGGAGTCATTTCTGGTACTTGGAAAACACAGTGTAAGTCACTGTGTAGCTGCATGCTAGAGTAGGGAAAGGACTAAGTAGCTGTTGAGGAATGAGCCTTGCTTTTCATATTCACTGACATTAAGCAAAATGTTCTTGCTTGGGAGAGGAACTTAATCAATCAAGAAATGATTTTAAGTACCTCTAAAATCACTTGTTGTCTCAATTCTGTATGCTAATGCAATGATTCATGTGGCTTCAGTACTGCAGGTTGCAATCAGTCTTTCCAGTAACTAAACACAATCCTTTTAACTAGCATCCTGTAAAATCCACATTAAGAGGCTGCAAGACTACTTCATTAATCTTTTCATTAATCTACCATTCATCCATCAGACAAGAGGGGTCCTAGGCATCTGTGGACCATTTTATACAGATTTTACCCCTTAAATTTCTAGTAATCATAGTAATGGCTTGGTGTGCATTGTTGCAAACATGTCTGACAGCATTTCTATCTTCATCTGATCAAAAAACCCCATATAAGCCAACAAAAGTTCTATTCTGGGGATTGGTTCGTATCTAAAAATTTTCTGAAGTATTTAAACCATTTTCTTTTAGGAAAAAATATGAGATATGAGTTGACAGCTTGTATGACAAGTTTTAACCCAATGGGATTTTAAAAAGCTGATAAATTAATCCTGAAAATCCAGGTTTATTACAGAAAGCCTTATAAGCTTTTACCTGTATTGCTAGAGAGAGCTGTTAGAATACTAACACTTTCTTTAGAAAGCCTTTCAAAATGTTTTATTTTCAAAACTCAAACTTTATAATAGTTTAGTTCTAACCAACTGCCAAATCTGTAGCATTTGGAAAGACAAAATTGACTCTGCTAGATATTTTATAAAATTTGTTTTATTGATCAGAAACATATTTTAAACAAAATTTTGCATTAAAAAATAACCTTTTTGTTTTTATGCAGCATTCCAACTAAATATCTTGGGAGTCTTTGCAAACATTCATGAACTTAGACTCTCAACCATTATGTGTAACATATAAATTCTTTCATTTTACAAACAGGTAAACTGAGTCACTCAGTGAAGGTGGCTAAGGTACTGCAGTTCTCATTCTTCCCCATTCAATTTCCACTATGCATTTCAGTAGTTAATTCAGTAATTGCCCCAGAATTCACATGAAAATTATTTATAATCCTGTTCGTATAGGAGATTAATTTATCTACTACATTTATCTGGAAGATTTGTTTTCCATTCCGTGTTTCAGAAGAGATGCAGGAAGGTACCTTCCATAATAGATACTAGGGAGCATTAAGTGTCTTGACTAAACAGAGATTTCCACCAACAGATATTCAAAGGTTGAGGTTCATTCTACCTTGCCTGTGAGCTGTCCAAACTAGGAACCTAATTGCCCTGCACTTCTATAGGTAGCAGAGGTGATTGAAGTCACATGTGAAGAAGGTCTTCAGCCACAAAGTGAATGTCTAAAAGGAAAACAGTTTTGTTTTTATTTTTGCCTTGTTGGTTACCTTAGTTAGTACCTCAGTGTGCCAAAGTGCAGTGTCTTTCCGTTTAGAATATTATTTTCATGGATAGAATACTAGGATGCTTATTCTCCCTATAAACTTACGCAAAAAAGCCCAAGCATCTCGTTGAGGGCTCCTGGGTCTTTCCAGAGTTCTGATATTTCTCGATGGTATGATACCTTTGTTCAGAGCTCAAACTAAAATCGTTCACAGTGAAGTGGCAACATGAAGGATAGGACAGGATAGGATAGGACAGAATAGGACAGGACAGGACAGGACAGGATAGGATAGGATAGGATAGGATAGGATAGGATAGGATAGGATAGGATAGGATAGGATAGGATAGGGCAGGATAGGATAGAAAAGATAACTCATTCCTAGTTTTGTTTTACTTCTAAAAGACAGGAAAATGCTTTGACTGTGATAGCTGTCATTTTGACTCACATGGGAATGTTTAGTCTCGAGAAGAGCAGGCTGAGGGGAGACCTTATCGCTCTCTACAACTACCTGAAAGGAAGCTGTAGGGAGGTGGGGGTCGATCTCTTCTCCCATATTATGGATGATAGGACGAGAGGGAATGGCCTTAAGTTGCATCAGGGGAAATTTAGGTTAGATATCAGGAAAAATTTCTTTACACAGAGGGTCCTTAAGCATTGGAACAGGCTGCCCAGGGAGGTGGTGGAATCCCCATCCCTGGAGGTGTTTAAAGGCCGTGTAGATGTGATGCTGAGGGACATGGTTTAGGGACCCTGGCAATGTAGGGTTAACAGTTGGACTCAATGATCTTAAAGGTCTCTTCCAACCAGATGATTCTGTGATTCTGTGATTTACTCCCTACTCTTACCAGTGATACAGTGTAAGAGTCTGCTGTCTACTCTCCATGTCAGCCCTTTCGTCACATTACGTAAGTCCCAAACAGTCCCAAAGACTCTATCTTTACTACTAAATCAAAGTAAAATTACTTACTCAAGCTTTGTTCCCTGACTCAAAAGACCTTTTTAAGTAGCTGCAAAGGCTTGAACTTTCTTAAGTAACTAGAATTAAGCAGAAAAAAGACATCTCACCTCACTACACACCTCTGTGGGTACAAATATAGTTAACAGCATAAACTTGGTGCATTGTCAGTGTCCAGAAAGCAGCACTGCTAGATTTATTCCTTCTATATGCTGCAGAGTTATGCCCATGTTAAGCGGGTATTTGATTGTATTCAGTAATTGCTGCCTGATCATCAATGTCTGTGAATCCATTTGTGGTACCACATAAAATTCTCCCTCAGTACCAGCATTTTCAGCTATTGTAATTTCCCCAAAGATAGGAGATTTATTTTACCTAGCTACAGTACTTGAGAGATTTATCACTGCTGGACATTGTACAACTGCTAAATGACCCTCCTGGAATACAGGACAAACCAAATATTTTCTCCCTCCCTCCCTCCCCCCCCTTCTTTCTTCCTTTTTCTTTCTTCCTTTTTCTTTCTCTGTTTCTCTCTTTCTCTTTCTTTCTTTCTTCCTTCCTTTCTTTCTTTTTTTCTTTCTTTCTTTCTCTTTCTTTCTTTCTCTTTCTTTCTTTTCTTTCTTTTTCTTTCTTTCTTTCTTTCTCCTCTTTCCTATTTCTCCCTCTCTCCTTCTCTCTCTCATTTTCTGTTTTCAGTTTTTCCTTTCCTGTTGAGGATGACTTAAGAAAAATGGAAATGTATGAGCCTAAATAAATGTTCAAAGCATCACACTTGGCCATTATGTTCCTTCAGTGCTCCACCGTGTTGACATTCAGGTGCATATTGTCATTTACAATGCACTCAGGCATTCGGTGGATCATGCATAATGTGAATCTCATGACTTACAGTCCATGTGTCAGTTGCTCCAGTTGACAGGGATTTTTTTGAAGCAGAATGTCAGCCAGTGAGGGTTGTCAGAGTGTTAGAAAGACTATGTCATTGTTCCAGCCACATTAAACAAAAATGTTGTCAGAGTTTCTGTGGCTCTTCTGCTGTCACCAGTCAGCATCTACCTGTCGAGTGCCTGAGAACTTGAGGAAAGGCAAGATGAAAGCACAAAAAAAGGCATTTCTAAAGACTGTGGGATGAGTATAATTGCTCATCGCTGCTTAAAGGAGACAATTTTCATTTTCAGGTCATGTTTAACTGTTGTATGAGGGTTTCTCCTTTCCTAAAATATTGCAGAGAAATAAAATATTTTCAGAAATTTAAATACGTGCATTGGATATTCACTTTCCAAACCACCCAAAAAAAGGTCTTATATCTGCAGTTTTCTCTTAATGCAGCTCTAAATATTGAGAAACTTGTATTTGTGACTTTTCCACAAGAAGTATCATTATTTTATTCAGCACCTCTTCCAAAATACCACTCTTGATCCCCCTTTTTCCAATGATTGTTTCATGCTGTCCAGTAAGTTCTTAAGCTGGCTTAAATTGATTCGCAAGTGCAACTGATTGCTCATGGTAGCTCTATATACTACTTTATGCTCAAATTCCTGTTTATGGTCAAAGATGAAGCATACTGTATAAGTATATATATCAAGTCATTAATTTATTGCTAGTATAACTGGTGTTTTAACACTTTAATTCAAGAATCATTTTTAGTCTAGGTCTAATTTTAGAGAAAAAGAAAGAAGGAATAATAATGCAGCTGTAATACCAAGAAAAAAGTCTGAATAATACTAATAATACAACTAAAATTGCAACATGTACTTCTTAATTTGTATCCTTTTTTCTGGGGATATTATATTATGCCTACACTTTCACTGCTTTTTATTTTTTTTTTAAATCTTAAACTACTGACTCCTTAAAGTAGCTATGTAAAATTGTCTTGGATTGCTAAAGAGGGTAACACTACAAGTTGTCATCTTGCCTTCCTCTCTCTTGAGGAATATCTTGTTGATATTGGAGGCTTCTTCCTCATTCTAGGATCCACTTGGGATCATTTTTATATGTACACTGTCATGCCTTAACACCTTTGTTCTGTCTTTAGTGCTCAGCAGCATCATGTTACATCCAAACTTTCTGTATATGGTGGCTTTTATGTATTAGATACTACAAGGGCTGCTCCGAAAATAATGCCTCCTATTTTATTATGTTGGCCCACGACATCAGAGGCAGATGTTGGTGGTGTGGCAGCAGAGGCTGAACCTTCTGGCCAATATTCCGTTAAACTTTGTTGCCATGTGACAGACAGTAGCAGAAGGGTTGTCTGACAAAATGGCATCTGACATGGAAGAGCGTATGAAGCAAAGGGGTGTAACTGAATTCCTCCATGCAGAAAAAAATTGCACCCATTGACATTCATCAATGCTTGCTGAACCTTTACGGTGACCAAACAGTGGATGTCAGCACAGTGAGGTGATGGGTGGCGCATTTACAGTGACAATGATTTCCCTCCATTGGTGCAGATTTTCATGAGTGCAGCACGCAGGAGCTTCTTCATCGGTGGTGAAAATGCACAGCCAGTGGTGGTGACTGTGTTGCAAAACAGTGTTTTGTAGCTAATTTGCTCTATCAAACAGTGATATTGTGCTCTTGGTATCTGTTGTAGTTTCCATGGAAATACAAAGCAAATAGGAAGCATTGCTTTCGGAGCAACCTATGTATTTTTGTTCTCTTTGTTACTCCTAAACCAGTTCTGCCTAGATCTAGATCTGCATTGCTGTACTTGACCATGGTTGAGTTGTGAATAGCTGTGAGACGTTTATAGCTGTGGAGCTGTCAGTGCCAGCCCTTGCCCCATCCCTTATCCCATGCCAGTGCATCTTTGCAATGGTCCTCCAAGGCCTTTCCTGTCATACCAGGGCTGTATTTCTCTACAACATCATGTTAGAGTCAAAAATATCTCTTTCTGCCTAGAGTAACTGCTCATTACTATTATCTATATACACCTAAGGTTGTACCACAGAAAGGTTGGACTTGATGATCTTAAAGGTCTCTTCCAACCAAATGATTCTATGATTCTATGATAAAATAAAACAAATTAGCCTTAGACATGGACAGTTAAAGAAACTGCAGTTACAGTTAACCAAGAGAAACAATGCTGCGGATGGTGAAGAGAAGCTCAAGCAGAGTAGGTCTGGCAAGCCTCACTCATGCAAACCATACAAACTCAGTGCAGAATATATTGCCTGTTACTATCAATGACAATACCATATTACACAGCATACATATTACATGTGACTTATTTCACAGGGTAGCAAGAGGAAGTCAGGCATTGTTTCAGGCAGACGAACATGCTGAGCAGCACCATGAAACAGGGTTGACTTTTCACTTGTGTCAGTAACCTCAGCGTGATGTTACTGAGGAGACTGATGGGGAATTTGCAGCCGATTCTGGTTAGCACAAGGATGAAAATTCCAAGTGCAAACCCTTTACAATTTTGCATGCACTTAAAACCTTCCTAAGAAATTTTATAATGAAATCTTTCGTGAAACAAACTCAGAGGCATTGATGTAAATGATTCTAAAACATTTTTATTTCTGTTTTGAATGAAAAGAGCTGCTTCAAAATCTGTTGCTTTGTACCAGGACTGTGATCTTATTGAAGAAGCCTCAGTTCTGGTCATTTTCTACAGTACAATGATACCATTATTTCAGAGGAATACAGACCATCTGGTGGCATTTCAACTATGGAGGACCTGTCTTTTCCAAAACAAAATAGAAAAGACTTCTTTTTGCATTATGAGAATGATGTGGGCTCTTCCCAGATTTCTTTCTTTCTTTCTTTCTTTCTCTTTTTGTTCCTGAGTGCAGCAACTGATATAATAAATAATAAATTAACCTGTGAATTGGAAGATGGCCCTGTGTATCCACGGTTCCTGATGAAACATTTGTGGCATTTCTTATTTCTGCGCAACACATGAATTCATCCTGATCCCTGATGAGATTCTACATAACATAAAAACATCCATCTTAAATAAAGTTTTTATGGAAACACCTCATATCTCCTATCTAGTTGTTTTTAGGTTTTATCAGTCATGACTGAGCTCCCTAAGGATGTAAACGTATGACTTGAGCTAATTTAATGCACTAAAAATGAATATTCCTTACTTATACACCCTCGTCACCTCTGAATAAACCTGCTATTACTGGTAGAGGTGACATGTGTTGATATTACCTCTTTATCAACATTAAACGAAACCTGCTATATAACCTTTAAATGTTTTTGTCACAGTCTCATTCTGTGGGGGTTTTTTATTATTTTTTATTTTTATTTTCATACTAGTTAAAATTACAAAATAGTAGGAAACAGTAAGAAGAATACTATTCTTAAGCCTGGCAGAGGTGAACCAGGAAAATATGAGTCTGAAATGACAAGCCCATCAGTCACTGACACAAACCAGCTGCCAGGCCTCTTTATATGCAAGTCATTCAGTGAGATATCAAAACGTGGAAAATATAATGCTCCTACCAACATTTCTTGTTGAATTAATGCCCAAGTGAGTTCTTCTGAAATGCTGCAGTTGTATCTTAGGAAAAAAAAAAAACAAGAAGCAGTAAAGCATCGTACTTATTAGGACCCAATTTGCCACAGCAGCAGTCAAGTGCTTCAGTCTCTCCCAGTGGCAATGGGGAGGGAGGACTGGGGATACGGAAACTTAGATTAAATTCATAGTGCAGTGCACATTTAGAATTCAATATTGACAGCTCTAATTACACACACCTTTCCATCACAAGTTCATTAACTAAGAGGAAAACGCTAGAAACAGGAGTATCAACTGCCTGCAGAAATAAATAAATATGTGCGGAGCCAAACACTTCAGAGTTCCTGACCTTTCCCCTTTCTTTCTGACAAAGCCCCACATGTTAATCCCTGTGCTTTTGTATATTCTTCAGATTGGAAGAAAAGAAAAAGCTAGCTGGATATTAATCCTTCAAAATATAACCTTAAAATTTTACAGTCAGAGTGTAGGGTACTCTTAGGGTATTTGCCTTCCAGCAACTTTTTTTAAAACAAAGAATCTCAGCTACTCTTCAAGCTTCCTCTAAAATAGACTAAGAGAAATAAGAACCCTAAGGAAAATATTTTAGAATAGGCCAAACTGTTTTATGGCAATAATTAACTCTCTCCATCAGTAAAGGAGAGAGTTTGGATGGCCAAATGCTGGTTGAGGTGAATCCTGCTGCTTCAGAAGATACCACTAAGAACGCAAGAAGTCCATTACTCAGCACAAGATCAAAGGAAGACCTGCCTGTAGGACATTAGACATACTCACGGCCTCTGGAATTGCATGCATCAGCCACAGTCCAAGTGTAGCATTTTATAACATTGGAACAGGATGCTATATTCAGTTAATTTTAAATAGGATTTCCACCAGCACAGAAGCTGATAGAAGTAATTCACGAGCATATCCAAAGTCAAGTAAGTGAGACAACTCAGTCTAGTTACAATTCACAAGTTACAGATAGAGAGGGATAGGATTTTGCTGTACGAGGTACTGTTCCACCATACTCACCATAAATTCTCAGTACGACCAGCTTATGCATTCTATCAACAAATAGTTTTTCTAAGTGATTGCATGTATATAATTCTAAATGTCACCAGTGCAGGCACAGCCCACCGCCTTTATTCCCTGGGGCTAGTGCTGTTTGTTTATTTTGACAAAATTTGTTGGATTTTGAGCCCTTACGAAGTATGGATATCTCTTTTCTTTGAGCATCATGTCTTCAGAGAAATAAAAGCTATATTTTGAGTTAGTCTATGAATTAACTACTGCAAAATCTAGTTTAGTTCTAGCACCAATTCAAGGGTGTGTAACTCACAAGAACTGTATGGTGACAGCTGTCTTTATGTAATAAATCACAGGTGATAAGGAATTGTGCCAGGAAGTTGGAGGAATGGCTTGCTGGTGCATCCTTCTCATGATCATGTAAGACTATTGGTGGGGAGCCCAAATAGAACTGACGCGTGCCTAAGGACAAGTTAGGGCAAGGTGATCACAGTCGGTAAAGAATTCTTTATTTGATATTCCATTTGATAACCATTCATTCAAAATTTTATAAAATACTGAGGTATTCTAAAACTGCCATGGGTGAACTCTTCAGTCATTCAAATTTTAAATAATTTGGCCACATGAATGATAGTGGAACTCAAGCTTCTTGTGTGCATTCATGGAAACCATGATTCATTTTCCTTGTTCATTTTACAATATTACTTCTCCAATGCATGAGTCAGTTCGAAAGATTTGTTTAGTAACACTAGTAACATGAATAATGTCTTAAAAGGAGAAATATGAATCAATCCTTATTGAGATGCAAATCAGTATTTTATCTACGGATGCGGCATGAAATGTATATGACATTTTTCTCATTATACAAACAGTAGACTGTAGAACTTCACATGCTAGAAGAAGTTTCTACCTTCAAAAATGTGCAAGACGTTGCTATATCTTAAGAAAAAATAATACTTTTATAGGCATTATGAATATTTTAATATGCATATGGTTCATCTCCTCACAGCTAGTTGCAGGATTGAGCAGTTACCATACAGACTGTTGTAAAGATTACTACAGTCTTTGCTGTATCTCTTACTGAAAATTTCTTTTTGTCCTTGTTCTTGATATTATTCATTACAAAGCACATTTTCTTAATAGATGTGTTAATGTTATGACATGACAAAGACTATTCTGTTAAGACAGTCTAATACTTGGAGAAAGGATGCTATTTTTTATTAAAAAGATTGAGTATCATCCATCTAGCAGATGTGTCTTCCAGACATTTTGTTGTCGAACTGGCACAAAGTACTTGACAAGGAGGATTCAAACAGTTTTTGTCCATTACTTTCCAAGTTAGGTGTTTTTTGTTCTCTCTCTTCCTCTTTTTTTTTCTTTTTTTTTCTAATAATGGTATCCATGACCAAATGTCTGGCAGATGAGAATCTCTCATATGTTCTGGCCATTTACAAGTGCTGGGGAAATGCTGCACTCTTTCTAGGACAGGTAGTTAACAGAACTATGTCCTCAGTCTTCTATGTAAGTGCATGTGTAGCTAGTTTCAGTGTTGCTTGTTTCCAGAAAGAAAGATCTTCCTTAAACGGTAAATTTTCTCATAGCACTGAAGTACCAGTTAGTATTTTTCAGATTAAAGCACTAGACATAATTTTTTTTTTTCTAAAAGTGATTAGCTACAGCATGTCTAAAAATTCATCTGATTCCTTTAGCTCTTAATGTATTAATAAAAGTCCCCAAATGTTATTCAGGCAGCCTAACTGGGTTCCTCATTCTATGCCCATCTGGGGCTATAAGGAATATGATTTCTTGCCAGTTCTGTTTTATGAGTATGACATGGAGCTGTTCTCTGGCAGAATGTCTCTGTCTCCAAAGTAAATAACATGATTGTAGCTCAGAATTTCTTTTAAGGAAGTATCATTTGAAATATCTGCTTTTGAGTGCTTTTTTTTTTTTAAATTAAGTATCCATTTACTAGAAAAAAATTGTAAAACAGAACTGCAAGTTTGGACAATGCATTCAAAGAATGTTTTTTTCTAATATTTACAGTATTGTTTATTTAGATGTAATTTGACTTTTAAAGAAGTTAGCGGAAGTCCCAGATTCAAAGCTGCAGCAGCTTTGTATTTATCTCCAGGTTAGATTTAGTTTCAGCAAATCTTCATATGGTTTCTATGTGCTCTTATAATTACATCAGTAGTGCCTCTAAAAGCCATTTCCCCTTTTAAATATGCAAAATTTACCAGTGATTAGTAAACATCTGTTACCAGGTCTGTTGTAGAATATTGTCTCTTCATCAAGCTAGGAGGATTGAATTCAATCTGCTCCAATAATTCAAAAGATTAAAGGTAAAAGAACTTTAAGAAAATATTTTTAGTTTTCTTGTTTACAGGTTTTATCATCATGTAAAATAGTTCCTCAGTAGACCAAATCTTCAAATGTTTAAACTGCTATATGATTATGTTTATAAGTGCTAGCTGATGATTCCTATTATCTTTCATTAGTAGTGGAGTGATGCTTTTACTCTCTGTACAAGAAATTAGTTGAGAAAGTGAAAGAGTGCTACTGATCCTGTATTAGCAATACCTGACGGAGAGTGTTTTCAATGTCCCAGGATGCCCCTACCACCATGACACCACTACCCAGACTGTCACCATTTTGTTAGAACTCTGTGTATGGTATGAATACACAGACAGGTCTAAAAAATATATTTCCAAAAGCTCTCTGTGAAGGAATAGAAGACCTTGAGAACAATGAAGACTAGATAAATCAATTCACATTGGTTACTCTAGCAAACAGCAGTAAACGCTGTTCAAACAAATGACTGAAGTAGGTTTATAGTTATTTAACTGTGAACCCGTTCCCCACGATCACAGGATTTGAAGTTTTGAAGTGAACTGTATGTTGATAAATGCTCAGATACTTAAACTCTTCACAGTGTAGCAGACACACTGGCTGTATCTGGTTTCATTTTGCTCCAGTGAGGAACTTAAGTGTCCCAGTTTAGCTAAGCACTTAAGTGCGGTCTTATGTCTTCTTTAAGCACTTTACTACATTTAAGTAATGAATTCAAAACTGAAATTCCCATGTGCCATGTACACTCCCCTAGAGGTCCTATGAAGTTAAAGGATTACTGTTGAGCTCTAGATTTCACAGGAGTGGACTGTAACACCCCCGTCTCCATCTTTCTGCAGCACCTGTTGTTACAAACCCTTGTGGCATGGGATGTCCCACTGCTAGCTGTTGTATCTAGCACATCTAGCAAATGTTTGATCCCTGCATTGAAGTCAATATCACTCTGTTTGGATGAAGGTGATTGCTCCTGAAAACTCCTGTAAAATATGAGTGTTTTGAGTTCAATTTCTATGGTTTACTAAATGTGTGAGCAATTTCTTTTTCATTCTTTCAAATACTGTGAATTTACTTCCTTCAACTTCATATATAATTCCCTTACAGTTTAAGAGTATGTGTGCATTGGTCTATAAATGTAACTCAGTTATCTATGCTTTCTTTACCCTTCATTTTAAAGTCAAATTTCTTTCAGTCATTCCAATAGCACCCACATTTTCCTTGAGGCTAAATACATATCTGTATTTCCATGGAATATACTTACCCTCATTAATCTCTATAATGCCGTGTGAAGTAGAAATTAATTCTTTTTTTCTAGGTGTGGCAATGATGAAGAGAGGTTCATTCAGTTTGACTTCATCCATAAAGTCTTTCTACTGCATGACAGCTAACTTGATCTCTGCGCTGAGAGGTATTGACTGGATTATGTCTTAACATATTGATGGCTGCGGGCCTTTAGAAATCTTCCAGTTTTACTTTCTAAGGGAACTACATGATTCACTTATACTTGAAAATGAAGAAAATAATATCTAATGTGGAGGACAAATTGACCCGGACTTTGGGTAAGAAAGGGGGACAGTATACTTGTCAGTGAGGTTGTGCCTTTTGAATACTTCAGAAGCCAGATTCCAAGAATTATGTGTTATTTGGTATCTAAGTAGCTTACAATGTAAGCTGAGTGATCTTAGGTTGCATGTCTCTCTATCTACCCTCTCTGGAGTGTCAAAACACCTAGATATTCCCAGAGAATGTCCACTAGAAAAGGTGTTACATTAAAGACAGCCAGAGTATAACAAAGCACGTGTATTCATTTCTGAGCTGAGTAATGTAGATAGAAATCATTTGGCATTTGGAGAACCGAATCAAATCTTAATTATATTTGATATGTAATTATTTAAGCAAACCAGAGTAAAAGTTAATCATAAAAGAGATTGAAAGCCACTTGTCTCAGAGTATCTAATAAATTGGGATCTGATGAGACTAAAATTTTAGTCTTTGGTCCACATAAGGTGTTTACAGATGTTTTTTAAGTCTCCTAGATTCCAATTTTCAGATCAGTTCTCTAGTCAGCAAATTGAGATGTACTAGAGGAGAAAAGGGTATCAGTATCTGTCTTGCCTTTGGAATAAACAACTCCAGTTCCCTCAGCCGCTCCTTATAGGACTTGTGCTCTAGACCCTTCATCAGCTTCATTGCCTTTCTCTGGACACACTCCAGCACCTCAATGTCATTCTTGGAGTAAGAGGCCCAAAACCGAACACAGTATTCCAGGTGCGGCATCACCCATGCCAAGTACAGGGGGGACAATCTCTTTCCTACTCCTGCTGGCCATGCTATTTCTGATACAAGCCAGGATGCTGTTGGCTCTCTTGGCCACCTGGGCACACTACTGGCTCATATTCAGCCGGCTGTTGACCAACACCCTCAGGTCCCTTTCCACTGGACAGATTTACAGCCACACTTCCCCAAGTCTGTAGAAGTGCATGGGGTTGTTGTGACCCAGGTGCAGGACTCGGTACTTGACCTTGTTGAACCTCATATCATTGGGCTTGGCCCATGGATTCAGCCCCTTCAGATCCCTCTGCAGAGCCTTCCTACCTCAAGCAGATCTGCCCAACTTAGTGTCATTAGCAAACTTACTGAAGGTGGCCTAAATCCCCTCATCCAGATCATTGATTAAGATGTTAAAGAGAACAGGCCCCAGTACTGAGCCCTGGGGACCACCACTGGTGACTGGCCACCAACTGGATTGAACTCCATTCACCACCACTCTTTGGCCCGGCCATCCAGCAAAATTTTTATCCAGTGAACAGCATACTCATTGAAGCCATGAGAAGCCAGTTTCTCCAGGAGAATGCTGAAGGAAGTGTCAAAGGCTTTACTAAACTCTAGGTAAACAACATCCACAGCTTTTCCCTCATCCAATAAGCAGGTCACCTTGTCATAGAAGGGCATCAAGTTGGTCAAGCAGGACCTGACTTTCATAAACCCATGCTGACAGGGCCTGATTGCCTGGCTGTCCAGTACATGCTATGTGATGGCACTGAGGATGATTTGCTCTATAACCTTCCCCATCACCAAAGTCAGACTGAGAGACCTGTAGTTCCCTATATTCTCCTTCTGGCCCTTCTTGTGGATGAACATCACACTGGATAACCTCCAGTCAACTGGGAGCTCCCCAGTGAGTCAGCACTGCTGATAATTATTGAAAGTGGCTTGGTGATCACTTCTGCCAGCTCCCTCAGTACCCTTGGGTGGATCCCATCCAGCCCCATATAAGTGCACATGTCTAAGGGGGGCAGTAAGTCACTGACTATAAGCCTGTGGATTATGGGGGCTTCATTCCACTCCACATCTCTGTCTTCCAGCTTAAGGGGCTGGGCATTCAGAGAACAACTTGTCTTACTGTTAAAGACAGGAAAAAAAAAAAAGCATTCAGCACCTTAGCCTTTTCCTCATCTTGGGTCACTGTGTTTCCCCCAACATCCAGCAAATGATGGTGATTCTCCTTAGCCATCCTTTTTTTCTTAAGGTATTTATAGAAACAACATTTTTCATATTGTCTTTTAGGTCTGTAGCCAGATTAAGTTCTAGTTGGGCTTTGACCCTTCTAAGTTTCTCCCTGCACAGCCTCGTGAAATCCTTGTACTCTTCCTGAGTGGCCTGACCCTTCTTCCATAGGCCATAGACCTCCCTTTTCTTCCTGAGTTCCAGCCAAAGTTCTCTGTTTAGCCAGACCAGTCTTATTCCCTGTTGGCTTGTCTCATGGTAAATTGGGACAGCCTGCTGCTGTGCCTTAAAGATTTCCTTCTTGAAGAATGTCCAGCCTTCCTGGACTCCTTTGCTCTTCAGGGCTGCCTCCCAAGGGACTCTGTCAACCAGTCTCCTGAATAGGCCAAACTCTGCCCTCTGGAATTCCAAGGTAGCAGTTCTACTAACCCCCCTTCTTACTTTCTCAAAAATTGAAAAGTCTACCATCTCATGATCACTATGCCCAAGAGAACCTCCAGCCTTCTCATCACTCACAAGTCCTTCTCTGTTCACAAACAGCCAGTCTAGTTTGCTCCCTCACAGCTCTGTCAGGGAGTTATCTTACACACAACTCAGGAACCTCCTAGACTGATTCCTCTCTGCTCTATTTTATTTCCAGAAGACATCTGCGAAGTTGAAGTCCTCCACAAAAACAGCTTGTAGTGATTGTGAGACTTCTCCCAGGTGCTTACAGAATATATCATCTCCCTCCTCATAGTGGTTGGGTGGTCCATAACAGACTCCCACTATGATATCTGCCTGGTTGGCCCTCCCCCTGATTCTTACCTGTAAACACTCAACCCTAAAGTCACCATCATTATGCTCAAGGCAATCAAAACATTCCCTAACACATAGGGCCACTCTACTACTTCTCCTTCCTGGCCTAACCTTTCTTAAAAGTCTATAGCCATCCAACTCAGCACTCCAGTTGTGCGAGTTTTCCCACCATGTTTCCACGACCATGACTACATTATAGTTCTCCTGCTGTACAATGGCTTCCTCCTATTTGTTGCCCATGCTATTTGTATTGGTGTAGATGCACTTTTGTTAGGCTATAGATCTCACCACCTTTTTAGGGGGAGAAGGCCTAATTTCTACCTGACTATTCCTAGGTGCTACCATGATTCCTAGCTCATCAGTATTCCTTGTGTCTTTGCTATTGCTTGGCACTCCATACCTTACCTCCACTGGTATAGCAGATCAAAGGGCCTCACTAGCACGGCATCCCACAAGTGTTGATGTTTCGCTCTCAGGCTTATCTCCAGCGAGCCTGGTTTCATCCCTTTCCCACTTCAAATCTAGTTTAAAGCTCTTTCAATGAGCCCTGACAACTTCTCTGCTAAAACCATTTTCCCCATCTGTCATCAACAGGCCTGGTGACCAACCCATGATCAAAAGACTCGAAGTCCTGCAGGTGACACCACGCTTGGAGCCAGTTATTGATCTCGTGGGTTTTCCTGTTTCTTCCCACATTAATCCCTGCAACTAGAGGGATAGAGGAGAACACTACTTGTGCTCCTGATCTCTTGACCAGTCGTCCCAAGGCCCTAAAGTCTCTCTTGATTGTCCTTGGACTTCTTGTTATGAGCTCACCACTGCCTACCTGAAAAGTCAATATAGGATAATAACCTGAGAGCTGTACTAGGGTAGGAATCTTTCTCGCCATATGCTTAACCCAGGCCCCAGGGAGGCAGCAGACTTCCCTAAGAAGTGGATCGGGTCTACGTTCCCATCAGAAAGGAGTCACCTATGACAACAATCCATCTCTTTTTCTTTGTGGAGGTAGTTTTGATGCAGGGCTTAGGGCAACTTAACCTCAGTGACACTTCTGACCTAGATGAATAGTCATCCTTGTTACTGATCAGTTCCACTTGCAGGGCCTCTTACCTGTTGTGCAAGGGCCTCTGGGAAGCTGGGGGTGTTGCTAGGGTGACACGCCTGCTGTGCTGGGCAGAAACTTGTCACTGTTGACCACTGTCCTTCTGGTCAATATGTTCAAACTGTTGGAGAGGAGACAGACAGTATGTTATGTACTTTGTCTGATCATTGGACCTGTCTCAGGGAAGGCAGGAGTTGGTCCCCAGTGATCAATCTCTTTCTCACACTCCCTGATGCTTCTCAACCTACTCACCTTGTCCTGAAGCTCTGTCTCTAAGTGGGGGAGTTCCTCCATCAGGGCACACTTTCCACAGGGGTACTCACTGCTGCCATCTGGTACTGGAGTAACAGCAGGGCACACCCTGACACCTGAGTGGCTGCATGGCTCCACTGGAGCTCTATCTGTGAAGCTGCATCAGTCATGATGGGTGCAGAGCTTAGAGAGGCCATGGCCTTCTGCTGGGTGGAAACCATTGCTCCCTGGTCAGAGGGGGCAGAACTTTCAGTGTCCTCCTCTCGCAAACTGCTGTATAAATTATCATACTATGCTCTGGCAGACGTGCCACAAGCCATTTGGCCACTCTGTCCGCTATGCTCCCTAAGGGCTTCTTTCATAGGTGCGGGGGGGTTGCCGTTGCCCTGGCAACAGCCAGACCTCGTCGTCAGAGCTGCCAGCTCCTGGAGGGTCTCTTGCTCCCCTGGCATTTCACTACCAGAGGAAAGCCTCATGTTGAATTGTGCTATTTGTCTATAACAGGTGCAAATGAAAATAAAGGTAGCTAGGTATGTTTAAGTGTATTTTCATTGAGGCAATTAAGTATTAGTGAGGTGATCTTTTTTCCTTCTTCATTTAATAATTACAGATTTCAGGTTGCATTCTTTTGGAGATTTGTCCCACTAAATAGGATTTCATTATGAGTTCTTTCCAAAATTGAAATTGTAGTATAGAATAGCCTTGCAACAAATTTTGTCTTTGTTTAAAATATGTTCTTTACAATGTCCATGCAATCTATCTGGATTGGTCAGACTTTGAGAAAGCTAGAAGAAAAAACAGATTGAATAATAAATTTTATGCATAATTAATTAGGTGCTTTAGAGTAAAAAAAAAAAAAACCAACACCTTTGGTAGAAATACATTATTCTAAATCGGATCTAAAAATAATGTCTCATAAAATTTTTATCCTCTTAAGAATTGATGCAGAATTTTCCAAATAGTTTACAAGCTGTTCTTTCTACTTTTACATATTTCAATGAAAGTACATTCTACCTACTAGAGTCTCTCTGCTTTAGTCTTTGGAAGTATTTCTATTCTCTGTTTAGCAATTATATTCCTCTTCTGGAGGGAAAAAATATAAGACTCTACTCTGTACAAGAGTAGCACTCCTGTTGGTGTGTTGGTTTCAAAAAGCTGCCATAGTCTATACCTGAAGTGTTTGCATTTCAAGGCTGAGTGAAATGAAGAAGATAATGAATACACCCACTTCCATTTGTGCACTTGTGTGCCCGGGTGTGGTTAGTGAAAACTGGTGAGGGCTTATTGAAATTCCTAGAGAATTTTGTTTGTTCTCTAAGAGGGGAACATACTGAAAACTGAGGAAAGTCATCAGAATGGGGTGAAAAGTAGAGGAAGGGGAGGTTTAGATAGAACACTGGTGTGTAGCCCACTGGTGGTGAAGATGAAGAGTCTGACCAGCCCAGGTGCTTGTCTGAAAATTAAAACAGTTTCTTGGCTTTTTCTGTTACACAGAAACTTGTGTTTCTTGTAGATATGTTAATAGCACAAAAAAGGGAAAAATGCCTATCTTCAGTATGCCTTAGGAGAACAACTTCCAGAGATCAAGTTCTAGGTAAAATTTCAGTCACTTTTGGACGGCAAATGGATCTTCCTCATGTTTTTCTATTCTTCCCTTCTGCTTACTGAGCTCTGAGTTCTAAATTACTGTGAACAGAACGTTGGGTTTGAGTTGGGAATATGTGCATATACTCCACAGTGAGCATAGCCTCTTTCTCTGATTATTTCTATAGTATACATGATCTGGGATTCAATCTGTAGTCTTTTACAGTATAACACTCTCCTATGGCAGCCTGGCCAAGTCAGTGTCATTTTATTGTACTGTGTTCCAACAAAAACATCCAGAAATTTTGACTCCAGAGGAAATCACAACTTTTATCATGACTTTTTGACTGATTAGAATTGGTAATTCATGTTCTTTTAGCTCTTCCTCAACTGTGAAGGCTCTGAATTTGCTTAATAAGAAATTAAAATTAACATCTGCTATAATGACTTGATTCCAGGAACTGAGGCTATAAGAAAAAAACAAAAAATGTACACCCTCATGCCCCACCCCTCACCCTCTATTCCCTAAACAACCTGTGAAAAAAAGGTAGAGTTTTATCACAGGATATTACGATTGCTGTGAATGCCAGTCATAGAGTTTCATGGGTTTTTTAGTTTTTCTCTGCAGCACCCCTCAAAATGTTACACTATCAAACCATCCTCACAGCCATAGGGAAACTTAAGGATTCTCTGTTTCCTGTACCCTTATTTCTAACATGACGAATAAGAAAACCTGTTTCTGACAAAAAGTAGGCTTTATGCCTTGTATGATTTTTAGGTCTTCTCATATATTAATATTAATACGTTATTGAAACATAAACCACTAACATAAATAAATCATTTTCCTCTACAGGAGGAGAAAACTGAAAAACACTTGGAATGAAAACAGAGAACAAGATAATTTGACGTCTTTTTATTTCATGAGGAAACACTAGATTGGCCTCATTTAAAAAAAAAAAAAAGATTTATGAAGAATACCCTAGTTTTCAAGATGGTTGGTGCGAGAAGCGTTGTTTCACTTTTTCATGCTGGACAAATAAATCAATACTCAATTTCCATTTTAAAAGAACTTACTTACTTCAGTAAAAGAGATGTCTATACAGCAGAACCTAACAACAAATGGCAATTGTCATGTCTCTGTGTCTGTGCTGGGCATGTCCTGAATCCACACTTGGGTGGCACATGCATATGAATAAGTCCTCTGTGGCATGGTTTCAACATAAAGAACAAGTATGCACAAGGATTAGGCTGAAACAGTCATATACAGTGGCCATGCCTATATTGCTGATTAAGAAAGGATTAGAAACCACACTATGTGGCTGAGGATTTTTTGGTATCCATGCTGCTTAAACCTTCCCCCTTTTGTTAGCAGATGTGTCTTGGAGAGACATTCAAAACAATGAGCAATCCAACAATTCGGTGGTGTGGATGAGTAAAAATCTGTGGCTCAGGTTCACCCCATGGTCTGTTTTTATTTAACAATGCAAGTGTACCCCTCTGCTTATTCTGGATGACCAGTGAACCTGAGATGGGTCACAGCAGACATGAGCAAATACAACCAAAGCTGAAGATGTGGCCATAAAGAGGAAGGAAATGCAGTCTGGTTCAAAGCTCTGAGTAAACAACAGAAATATAATTGGTTACAACCTCAGTGTGTGTAGAGAGAACACAGTTTCTATATTTTGTATTGCGCTCACATATGAATGTACTGGCTTAGAGTTAGCCTGAAGGAGGAACCAGTGGCCTGCACCCCTAAATGCTGTGGTTTGGGGCAGCACGACAGATATTCGAGGAGAAATGGAGATGTGAGACGAGAGCTTGGACTCGTAAAGTATTTTCATTCTCACTTATCTTTAGGCACACTTGAGACCTGGTCTGTGAAGAAACCCAAATCTTGGCCTCTGAAGAAATCAGACTGAAGTCAAACAACTTCTGCATCTGCTTAAAATACACGTTTTAATTGTTCCAAAAACTTCAATTGAAACTGTTCTCCTCCTGTGGGTAGCTACATAGCCTGTTGAATTAATTTTTTAAATAGTTTTAATGAGTCTGAACATTTGGATTACAAACCTGATCTATCAAATCTTTCTGTCTGACCTGATTCCACGCGGGTGTGAGAGATGGATGTTCTGGGAAATTGCAGCTTTCCTGAGCTTGCAGGCAGATCCCTGTCAGAATTTTTCCAACATGCCTGAGTTTTACATAGCTCTTGTCCAACTTGCCTCTGTGCTTAGAAAACAAAAATCGTAAGAAGATCTCTCTGGAAAAGGGAGCCAAGGCATCCATTCCTGGGCAAGTAATGATGTACAATGTAAAGATGGCACCAGCATAGTCCCTGCTGTTGCTCCTTTGCCCTGAGCAAAATGAGAGCATCTTGTGAATGTAGGGAAAAGCTGCTTCAAATTATGTGTTAAATTATGCTCTAAAATTACACACATTTATTAGATGTTGCTGGAGGCCTGTTCTTCCAAGATATGATCTGAGAACAGGTCAGTCAGACCTAAAGTTCCCATAAACTGAGCTCATCTCAGTATAATCCCCTAGTGTTGAGTTAGCTAAATAGTTATTTTCTTTATAATGCCAGTGATTCTCTTGCCAATTTTTATTTTGGTTTAGTTTGGGTTTTTTTGCAGTTGTGTTTTTGGGGGTCTTTTTTGGGGTTTTGTTTTTTTTTTTTAAATAAAGATAGCTAGCAATATTTACTTCTTTTGTGGTTGGAGATCATGTACATTTTCCTTGTTTGATCCATTTAATATTATTCTGAGCAACCAAGCAGCACTATGGAATCTGAATTTGGTGTAAATCAACATAGTTTTATGAGACACTTAAAGGAAGTAGTTACATTGCATGTAATCTCTATGCCTATGTGTCAGTGGCGTTTTTCAGTGCTTCTGTGCAAAACATTTCTGGGATTAAAGTTAGTCATTACTTCCCGTATTTTGAATTTACAGATGAGGTAAAGTCTGAATTCTTAGAACATAGGTTTTACAATGGTACTGACTTATTTAAGAGTCTCTCCCTTAGCAATCAGTGGGATTTCTTCAGTCTAGGATGTCTGTTACCAAACTGAGTCATTGGTGCAGTGAGACCTTGCAGCCATTCAGTGAGTAGCTTTGCACTTTCTAAAGAAGCCAATGCTATCTTTGTGCTTGCTACCTGCAAAACAAGGATTATTGTAACTCTAAGCAGTTAGAGCATTAAAATGCACAGAAACGTCAGTATCATAATGAAGAATAATTTTTTCTTATACTACAGTTCCGAAAGCCAATGTACTATTTTTAACTATCTGTAAAGATCACTAGATGTGATTTGAACAATATTTTTTTGCTGAGCTTTGAAAGCAAAATGTTTTCTATGAAAGACAAATAGAACCTCCTTTGTAATTTAAAGCCCTAGATGATATCATTACGCCCAATAACAGCTGTGATTTCTTCAGGGAGAGTTTAATCAGATTGTTGTGACATGGTACCAAGAACTCAATTTTGATTGATCACTACTGCTCAAGAACTGGCCAAAAGGGAGCCTGAGAAAATAATTTCAACAGTGCCTTGGAGCTGCAGAACCTTTGACAATGAGTGGCCTCTTGAAGCGGCCAGAAATAGCAGGCTGCAGGAATGTAACTCCGTAAACAGTGCCTTCGGCATGGCCAGGGGTACTTCTGTTATCCCTTTACTCAGTGTATTATTTCTCAAGAGTGAGTGAAGGGTAAAATAGATCGCTCTCTGAGGCCGCCTTACTACTAGTAGTAAAATGTCAGTGAATTTTCAGGAAATTTTAAGGACATTCTTTCTATGAAAAATAAATTTTCTGTGGTTCTGCCACTCTGTACAAGGTTTTCATTTTCCTTTTCGTAGACTCAGATAACCAACAAGGCCCTTATGCACATCTCTACATAACTAACATGTATCCTGGCCATAATATGTCATGGTTGATCAAGAAACAGTCTTTAAAACAACATTGAATCCAAGGTATCGAGTCATCGAGCAAGTCAATAATACATCAAATCCCAATGGAAATTAACTTAGTGGCTATTTGCCTGTTTATTGATTACACAGTGGCTCTCACTCTTGGTCAGTAAATCTTGTTATACCTTTTGCCTTCTGCATTATGCCTTTACTATAAGAAATCTTTGTTGATGTAACTACTCATAACAACCAAGACACCAGAAGTGGTTTTGTGTGCTTGCTAGCACTTACTAATATCTGTGCCATCATACTTTAACCAGTATAGTTTCCAGTGTTGTAAAATGGTTTGCTGCAGGCTCCTTTGTTTGAGATGACCCGAAATCATTATACTGTATAATATCCTAATATGGGGAGAATCGTAACCTCAACATTTGCTTCACGCCCCTCAGAATCTGTGTCCCAATCGGTTGCCTGCACATCTGACAGTCATGTCACAGTTTTGCTGACAGTGATCAAATCTGCCTTTTTCAGGTAATTTAACTGATTTGAATTCCTTTAATAACTGCCTGAAAACATGTTTTTCTGATCTCAAATGTTTTTTTCTAAGCCTAATTTTCACTTCCTACTTTTTTTTTTTTTTAATATGGACACTGGAATCACATATAATATTCTAGTAATAGATTTTCTAGCTCTGTAGAATGGTTTTCTACTTCTATTCAGTGTTCTTTTGCTTATGTATCCAAGGATCACAGTGGGTTATCCAGATGTCATATGAAAGTAAAGGCTCATCACCATCAGCTGTTCAGTTTTCCCAATTACCCATTTCCCAAGTCCTTTATTTCGAAAATAGTATCCTTTGTTCTGTATATTCTTTGTCTTAAAATGGTAAAACATATAAAGAGTGAGAAAAAAAATCACTAAAAAGAATAGATATTGAAAGATTTTAAAGGCTAGTTTAAAAAAAAAAAAAGAAGTTTGAGGAAACCAAAAATTACTTTCATATGAAGAGAGATATCTGTTTAGTGGTCACCTTTCCAAAAAGACAGAGACGAGAGGTAATATGCTTTCACTTCTTCCCAAATTTCTTTAGTATAAGTGTTTGGAAGACTGAAAAATTCAGGAGTAAGATGCCTTCAATCTTTTATTCTGTTTTCTGTAGAACAAATGTTTAGGACCCTCTACCAATTTTATCTTCTCCTGGTTGTTTATTTTACAAAATAGATTTTGAGGTTTATATATTTAAAATAGATAATTTAGTAGGTATTATAAAAACTTACACATATTGGCAAACATTTTTACTGACTTGAAATGAAATGCTCTCTCTGAGCAGCTTTCTAGTTTCCCACTGGAAGCACTTACCCAAGCAGCTAACCGAGGACAAAAGGAAGCTGTAAGTTAGGAGAACTTCTGACAGCAGATGTAGAACTGAAAACAGGATCAAGATGAAAGAAGATTATGATAACTCATCAGCACATCTGTTGATGTACATTTAGCTCTGAGATGACTGTTCAAAATCATATAAAGAAAAGCAACAGGCATCAATGAGAACATGCCAGAGATGTGCTCAAAATGATGTTACTAAAGTAACAATATGGCACACTGAATTGTGAAGCTATGCTAATGAATGCTCCGGACAACCCTGTGTCTAGAAATATAGAGAACAGCAGGGAAAAGCAGGGAACAGATATTTGCCAAAATTTTCATTATAGTTAAATTGAGATGAGGGTAAAAATGCTGAAAAATTTGATTGGGTTAAAACTACTGAAAAATATCAATATCACAGACAGTTATTTTTCCTTACATAAGTCAAATCCTTTCATTTCCCTTGTTAAAAATGGATGCCACTTTATTCACAGATAGATACTTTGGTAGCTTTCTGCCCATTTATTTCCATGATATTCAAATTACATTTCTTGGAAGCTATTGATTAGATGACTCTTTATGTTTCCTGACTGAAGTAATACTTCCGGTGTGTGTTATCTTAAAGAAATGTAGAATTTTCTCCTTTGCAGTTTGGCAGAAAAATCTCTCTTTTGAGAATGCTTATTTGAAAGTACTCTACCACTCCTAAAAACTTTGGGGTAGCCTTTTCCAGGTCATAAAGTGGTGATTGTGAAGATGGAGAAAAATAATAGGGATGGGCACATAGGTAAATTTATGTCGTGTTTGACAGCTAACAAAAGTACTGGCAACAGGAGTCTGTTGCCCACTGAAGATCATTTAGCAGTTTTCTTGTGACTTCACAGAGATAAGAAAACACCTTGTATGTTTATTTTATTAAAAATAAAGGTAATAGTTTTCCTGTGCAGTTAGGTGTGATAGGACACACATGGTTTCAACACAATTTGGATCTCCTTCAGATGAAAGGAGATAAGTAAACTTCATTATTGTCATCACTATTAAGTTACTTGAACAGAGATAGGCAGCTTTTCAATAATTTGATTCTTAAAATAGGCATTCCCTATAGAAAACAAAATAGATGAACAAGCGGTTTGCGTGGAAGAGACATATAAGACACCATAAATAAAGTCTGATAAGGAACCAGAGAAAATAAAGTAATTTTATTTATTCCTACTGGAAGATACTTGAATGAGGTGGACCAAAACGCCAAAAAGCCTCAAGGAACAGATAAAAAAAAACCAAGCAAACAAACTATTGCTAATTGCATGAGCAGATTAAAAAGTGATGACCTTCAGACAGATAAAGAGAAAGAGAGAGAGAGAAGGGAAAAGTTATCATGTTTCTGAGGGAATTATTATATGTTTGGCAACTAACAAAAATATTTGCAATAGTAAGTAGAACTCTGAAGTTAAGGCTAGCAAAGAGGAAGAAAAACAGATCATCTCTCAGTGGAGAAAAGGAAACTGAGCCTGTCATCTGAGAATGGACTGGTAGAGAAAGGCAAATCCATTCAGTCAATGAGCAAGGCTTGATGCCTGAAGGAACAGGTATGGGTTTGAGAGAATGAAAGACATGGATAGATGTACCTGATTAAGAAGGATATGAAGCCTACAGTAAAGTATGGAGATTAGAGCAAAATAAGACAGTTTGTCATTTAAAAGTAGCTAGATAGGAAGTCATTTGACGTGAAGCAGAAAGAGAATATAGCTCTTTAAAAAGGAAAAAAGCAACTAAATAGGAGACGAACACAAGTGCGGTGAGAAGAAAACAGTGAACCCATGACAGAAGACTAAAGACTGCCAAACAGGAGAGGAGAGACCTGAAAACTAGAAACCAGGAAAAGTAATGAGTGCTAGGGGAAAACCTGAAAACATGAAAAAACCCCCAAATTTTGTTACCTGGTACTAGGCCACAAAATAGTCGAAATGCTCAAAAATAGAAGAAACCGCCCCCCCCCCCCCCCCCCCCCCCTCCAAACACAAAATGGGTAAAGAAGCTGTAAAAATATAGACTCTTAAACAGTTTGGTTAAAAAAAGTGTCCTGGTTTGAATGGTTATGGTTGTTGTTGAAGAAGGAGAAAAATAGGGATTATCACAGTGAAATAGTTGATATATCTTCTACAATCTGTTTCATAGTCTTTTAGAGAAGTTACAAACTGCTAGTCATGTGATACCAAGAAGACAGCATGTCAGGTATTCTTCTGAGCTCCTCCAAATCTGTTACGTAATATCTAGTCTCTGTAAGAAAGTAGCCCTGTACTACTCAAAGGTTAACTTTCTGAAGTTATCTAAGTGTTATTGTTTTAATCTAGGAGCCAGAGTGTGTTATTTATATCTCCCATGAGCACTGGGGAAAAAAAAATGGACTTACACATGCGTATTGTGGCTTGGAATACCTCCAAAATTAACTGGACAAAGGGCATGAAAGTACCAACAAGAGTGATAAATCATGTGAGGCTGAGCTTTTGTGTGTGTTATTCTTGCAGGAAGCATTGCAGCATTTTCCTGCTGTATAAGAATTGTAACTTTGCAGTCAGGATGAAGTGATTTCTAAGGAGCTTAGTGCTCAAGTGCTGCCTTTTCAGACTTGAGAAGATACTTGGAGTTTTAAAGTGACTTAAACAAACATTTCTTAAAGAAATCAGTTTAATGACATTTTCTGTCTCTCTCCTGCTCTGCAATCATTCAAACGCTTCCATCCGTGTCAGGAGGGATGCAGTATATGTAACATATGCACCTAATCAACCATCAGGATCCACATGTTCTTCTAGAGCAGATGTTTAAGGCTACACAGTCAAAATAGTATCAGAGACCTTTATCTGCATAGGTGAAGTGAGGCACTTTTCAATAGCCAGTAACATCTGGAGAGCTGAAGATCTGACAAAATCTATGTGACTATATCAGGGTGGACTGAGTAGGTCAGCATGCAATACTGTTAAAACAGTAATCACTAGACCTCCACTGTTTATAGTAGAAGTTTAAATGCTGTAGCTGACAAGTAGACATCTATATTGAGATACCTAGTGTCTAATATCTGCAGATGAATCTGACTGATCAACCACAGCATCCAGTGTCCTTTGAGATGTCCCAGTGTATCCCAGCTGTGATTCAGCCACCATTTCAGAAAGTGGCCTATGGGCATCTTCTGTAGGTCCTATTTTCCATTTCTGTTCATTTTAGGGTGATTCTACATTGAAGTCAGCTTGGATGAGCAATACACCTTTGGAACGTGTCTCCTGGTTGTGCCCACCTGATGTATTTGGATTTGTGTTATGAAGCTATCCCGGAGTCCATGAACCTGTGTCCTTTTGGATTAAATTTACCAGAATAAGCCTTTAGTAAGTGTATTTAATGCTTTCTAGCCACAGATGTAATTTTTGTCACCAGAACATTCTAAAACTCTGAAATGTGTGCTCACCAACAACTGTTTCACTCCACAGATCTTCCCCTATAAGTTGGGACTGTATCTTGGTCTACATAAAATGGAACATAGCTAGCAGGTTGAGTGAGGTTATTCTCCCCCTCTACTCTGCTCTCACGAGACCCCACCTGGAGTACTGTGTCCAGTTCTGGGTCGCCAGCGAAAGAAAGACATTAACCTCTTAAGGTGGGTCAAGATGAGGGCCACAAACATGATCAGAGGGCTGTAACACCTCTCCTATGAAGAAAGGCTAAAAGAATTGGGGTTGTTTATCCTGGAGAAGAGAACACTCCCAGGAGAACTTATTGTGGCCTTGAAGCGTATAAAGGGAGCTTATAAGAATGACAATGAGAGACTTTTTACCAAGGCCTGTAGTGACAGGACATGGGGCAAAAGTTTTAAACCAAAAGGGTGTAGGTTTAGATTGGACTAAATGAAGATATATTTTATGATTAGAGTGGTGAGACACAGGCACAGGTTGCCCAGGGAAGTTGTTGATGCCCCATCATTGGAACTGTTCAAGGTCAAGTTGGATGGGGCTCTGAGCAACCTCATCTAGTGAAAGATGATCCTGCCCATGGAAAGAGAATTGGATCTTTAAAGGTCCCTTCCACCCTTAACCAACCTGTGATTCTATGATTCTATGATACTTGCTAGCATACCTTGGGTAGTCTATGTTTGTTCAAATACCACTAGGTGTCCATAGTTCATTAGGTTGCATCCCAGATTCCATTCATTGTGTTCATCAGGGGTTTAATTTAGTTGCCTAAACATAGCTATTTGTTGATGTTTGAACTGCCTAAAACATTGGCATAGAGATGACAGACACTACAGAAGACCATCAAGGATATCTGTTCCTTGGAGAGGAGGAACTAGAGGCTGTAATTTACTCTGGGAAATCTAAAGAGGCACTAGATTCCTCTTTTTTAGATGAGAGAGTTTAGGGTGCCTCTGACATCTTTGTTGCTTGTACTACTTTTGGAGTCTATATAGGTTGCTCAGACTTGAGCATGGTAGTGCCTCTGTATGTAACTTCGTGAAAAATTCCACTGAATGCAAGTAGTATCTGGAAAATGATTAATGAACAGCATCAGGCATTAACTGTTCAGGTCCTTTGATTCTCCTGTAGTCATTTGCCAATGACTTAAGTATCCATTCATTCGCCTCAGTTCACTGTACCCTGTTGATGGAGACATCCAATAATGCATATTTCTGTACATTTGCTTCTAGTGCTTCTTGTTATTCCTCCTGCCATTTCTAACTCATCCATTTCTTCTGCAGGAACAAAGATTACAAAATAAATGTATAATAATTAGTGTAAGGAGACCTTCAGCAAAGATCCATGCTTATCATTTTCTTAACAAAAATTGCTCATGTTACAACAATTAAAAACTCAAGTGCAATTTTCCCTTACTTATCAAAAGCACATTTTCTTTGCTGGAGGAAATTTCTGTTGCCTGCTGCTTTCTACCAGTATCTTGATTTACTGAGCAATGAGAACCCTCTACTAGAGAAAAGCAAAAGAAGTTTTCATATTGTATCTTTTCCTTCTTGTGTGTATCTAACTTCTGAAGGAACAGTGTGCTGGTATCCTTGCTGAGAAGTGTATTAGAAATCAAGACCCAGATAAATGCTAGTGCTCATGTAACACACTCTGTTGACACTAACTGATGGCGTTTACACTACCTGAGGGTTTTCGCACTTCAGAGACGTACCGTGTCTTCAAGGCATTTAGTTCCCGATTCAGCAAAATAATTATTCAAACATAAGAGTGTAGCATGTAATTAAGGGTATTGACTTTACCAAAACTAATGAATAGTAAAGGAAAAACGAACTAGTCAGGACTCTTGATTCAACAGGCTATCCATATATGTTGTCATACAGTTGTATGACCTTATGCAATTTACTTAGTTCCAAATGTATGTGTCTGTAAGAGATAAAACCAGCCTTACCTAAAACTGCTTGTAAAGCAGATGTGAAGATTTTAATGACCTAACTGCACTTTTTCAGTTTAAGGAACAGATTGTTTTGGTACTGATGAAAACAACATGGTAGAGTTCTCAGCTTCTGTTACTCACACTAATAGAGTGGTGGCAGGTGGGCACCTAAGCTGTAGGCTCTCTTCGACTTGACATTTTTCTACTTCACATCTCCAGGGACAGCACTTTCATTAGAAGTTTATGGAAAAGGCTGAGATTCTTTCTTAAACCTGCTAGGAAAAAATCAGAGTTGTAATGCCAATGCCTAAATCTTACTCAGAAATGCAGCTGGGTTATGGCTAGGCACTCACCAGGAATCACGAATTGGGAAGTGTAACCAAGTCTCCTGTCACAGACCCATTCCTGTGGGTCCACTAAAAAACTGAGTGATAATCATTTCAAAACCTAAAGGAGCATTGTGAGGAAAACAACTATGTTAAACGGATTATTCGTAGATACTAGCATAGTTGAAGGGGTGTAAATGCCTAAGAAAGATGTATTTTTGAGTGCTAATCTAAATGTAAACTTAAACGTTTATGTAAAGTGACTGCAAATATATCAAACCAGAAGATACTCCCTTACCTCCCATTTATGTTTAGACTGTTCAAGACTGCAAAAGATATAAAGCAAATGAGGTATGAGTTCCATAGGGACATGATGTTACAGCACTTATGTCACGGATTTGCACAGGCAGAAGAGCAGATGAAAGAAAAATATCATTCAGTATCTGGAGAAAAAAAATCGTTCATTCATTTGGTTTCTTAAAATTCCATTATTTCTCACTGAAGGTTTGCTTTGGAACCTAAGAGGATGATTGACCACGGAATATCGTAATTTTTTCTGCTATCACTGCTTGTTGATATCACTAGGCAAAGGCAAAGACTTTGATCTTGACTTTTCAAAATCTGGCTTATATATTAATTGTTTGTGTGAATTTAGGGACTTCATTGGTTAAAGTGCTATAGGTTTGCTTTTTGGGCTGTATTCTAAGGTGGGGGAAAAGCTACTCGAAGAATAAATAGCAGTAACTAGGTTTGCGGACTGTCCTGAATATATATACTGGAGAAATATACTGGTCATCCTGGAATTGGTCCTGTTCTCAGCTAGGGCTAGTATCTGCCCTTGGAAGTTTTTCCCCCTGCAAAACAAAGCAAATTGCTCCTACGTTGCCGCGCAAAGCACCTTTCAGTGAATTGGAAAAAAGAAAAAAAATCTGTAAAATCTTGACATATCAAGTACATACATTTGGAAGGTTTTCTAGTATATCCAGTTTCCTTTATCCTAATCCACATGATGGTCATGGATTTAGAAAATTTTCCAATGAGCAGCTGTGTAGTCCGAATTGTACTTTGCTTGTTAACATGCATGTCCTCCACCAAACTTCTCTCATTGCATTATGTAAACAGTTCCTCACAGATTATTTCCCCTTATTCAAACAAACAATGACCTTTGTAACAATGAAATATATAAGCAGGCGGAAAGATGGTTTATGATAAAAACAACCAATTTTTTAACAGGTCTATGACCAGTGATTTTTCTCCTCTAATTCCTCACGAATAAGTTACTGGGTTTTTTTGTTCTCTCAACAATATTTTCTGCTCATTCAAAATATAACAAAATCAGGTCTTTGCCAGTGTATTTCAGACTTTCAGGATGTATAGTAACATATGAAACACTGGATTTTGAATAGACAGGTTTAGCAAGATTTCCATACTGATTTGAACTTCGAAAAAGAAATGCATTTGTTTGTGTATCTCTCAAAACATTTTTTTGGGGAATAACAGTTCATGATATATTTACAGGAGGGGTATTGATCCTTTGCAAAGTGAGTATAAAAAAATTCTTTCTCATTTGCTTTTATAGCCATGGTAAGAAATGAGAAATTCTGACCCAAGTATTTTAAAAATATTTTTTAAGTTTGTGATTTTTATCTTTGCTGGGTTTTTTGTTTGTTTGTTTGTTTGATGGAGATGATCTGGTCTGAAGTTTAACTGATGAAATTGGTGGATTTCCCCTCAATTCCTTTCCAGTAGATATTTGACCATTCACTACTAGAAATGAATTCAAGTTCTGTGTTAAAAGAAATAATCACTTTCAAAGTAAGGAATATTTCATATTTATTAATAAATATCAGTGTTTATTAATATTTAACCATTTATTTATTAATATTTATCAATTGATAAAATATGCTATTATTGGTACATTCTGTAAGTACATCTTCTGTTTTCTTGATACTTTCACGAGTAGAAAACCTATCCCTGGAAAAAACCCAAACCAACACACAAAATAAAAAAACTCAATTTAAGTACAGTGTTTTAGTGCAAAGAACTGAAGAGCATCCAGCTTTTCAGAACGCTCAGAGCTGAATTATCCCCTCCGAGGTTAAGATTTTGATTATAGCAACTGCATTTAAATATACACATTAATGCAATTGCATGACTGTTTTCATGGACTCTTAGAGTGTGTGACTGACATTATTGGTTGATGTTTATCATAATGCTATTATGCATCATACAGATCCACACTTACAAATCACCTGTCACTGATGACCTGAATTCTTTCTAAAGGATGATGTGAGTAAGGTGAAACCTATTTGTCATAAGCTGTGAATTTTGCTCTAGTTAAGCTTTCCTGAGAGTTAAAGCAGAAGTGAGCCATTTGGAATATGCCCGTGGATAATTTGTTAGGCAGCAATTCTAAAGCATTCATAGCTTTAATATAAACTTGAAATGAACTTCGGCAAACATATTGAGGTTATGTGAAAATTAATGAATTTTTAGCAGATAATTCTGCCTTCCTGAACAGAGCATCGCTTGTTGAAAAGTGAAGGAGAAATTGGTTTTGCAGATTTCTTTCTGTTTTTCTTGAGTATGATGTATTGTAAACAAACAAACAAACAAAAATTAGTCTGAAACAAAATGACAGAGGATATTGTGGGTACTTGTTCGGTCATATGGAGGAAAACAAAAAATAAGACAGGAGAAAATGCTTTCAAGCATCTCAGTAGTTCTTCTCTTGAAAATTTGCTATTTGCAGATTTATAATTTTCCCACAGTAAGCATCAGTGAAAATCAGTGTAAATGCATGCTCATTAAATGGTCAAGTAAAGTTCCAGCTCCAAATCATCAAGTAGCGTCATAATGTATTACCATCTAAATCTAAACTGGATCTAAATTGGAGATTGTCCCTGTTTTGAGCCAGGATTAGGCTATTTGACTTCCAGAATTCCCTTCTAACCTGAATTATTCTGCAGAAAAAAAGCTGAATATATACCCTAAAGTATAGCACTTTGAAAAGGTTATTTTTTCAATTATTTTTTTTTTTTTAATGTCCCACTAATAGTTAACTATGGTATCTAAATGAGGCTTGGAATGAGGTAAGACTATTGTCCCTTTCGAAGAAGCAGGAGGCACAATAGATTTCTTTAATGCTACAGCAATTTAAGAAAATAGGTCTCCTGTAAACAGAGAACTATTTTCACTAGTGACAGGTGTTTTTTTTTTAACTGAAGTAGTTACCACTATATGAAATCCTGTAGGAAAAAAGGCAATATACTTTGTAAGTTAGATATAGCTATTGTTGTACTTTTTACTCAATATTTAGGGTATTTTTACTGAGGTAAGTCATACGTGTTCCAGCCTGGTATTTACAGGCAGATATCTTGCAAACTGGAAAATGAGCATATTTTCTAGCTGGGGCGAATTATCTGATGACTCTGACATAAAAGCACCCTAAAAGGAGATACATCTATTTAACTGAATCTGTTTCAAAACCACTTCAAGTTGTGTATGCATAAAAATGGCAAGATTATTTAACTGGCATGAATTTTTTAAATTAAACTAGGATATCTCCCATTATAGATGGGATTCCAAAGACATTTTTAAGAATATATTAACTGATATGTAATCAGTTTAGGCTACACTGAAACGAACTTGATTTCTGTGAAAATTGTTCACTTTCTTATTATTCAAAAAATTTAAAAAAATAAAGAGGGGAAAATATCATGGTGTACTTTATAGCTTATAAAGAGCTAGCAAGGAAATGAAAAATTTCCTTATAATTACCTGTAAACAGGGCAGGTCTTTGCAAAGCCTACGATAAAAATACAATGTAAAGAAAGTCAACTGTATTTTTTTCATTGTTCTGAAGCTACAAAAATATTAAAATAAACCCAGGACACAACATTCAACTGAGAACACATGAATGCTATATACATGTGGGCTTCTCTACTTCAGAAATGAATTATTAGATTCAGAGAATTCAGATTCATGAGGGGTCGAGGGCACCCTCAGTAAGTTTGCAGATGACACCAAGCTGGGCAGGAGAGTTGATCTGCTTGAGGACAGGAAGTCTCCACAGAGGAATCTGGAGAGGCTGGATCCATGGGCTGAGGTCAATGGTATGAGGTTCAACAAGGTCAAGTGCCAGGTCCTGCACTTGGGTCTCAACAACCCCATGCAATGCTACAGGCTTGGGGAAGCGTGGCTGGGAAGCGTGGCTGGAAAGCTGCCCAGCAGAAAGGGACCAGGGGGTGTTGGTCAACAGCCGGCTGAACATGAGCCAGTAAAGTGCCCAGGTGGCCAAGAAGGCCAACAGCATCCTGGCTTGTATCAGCAATAGTGTGGCCAGCAGGAGCAGGGAAGTGATTATTCCCCTGTACTCGGCGCTGGTGAGGCCACGCATTGAATACTGTGTTCAGTTTTGGGCCTCTCACTATAAAAAGGATATTGAGGTGCTGAAGCATGTCCAGAGAAAGGCAATGAAGCTGAAGAAGGGTCTAGAGCAAAAGTTCTGTGAGGAGCGTCTGGGGGAACTGGGGATGCTGAGGGGTGACCATACCACCATCTCCAACTCTCTGAAAGGAGGTCGTAGCGAGGTGGGGTTCAGTCGTTTCTCCCAAGTAACAAGTGATAAGACAAAAAGAAAAAACAGCCTCAAGTTGTGCCAAGGGAAGTTTAGGTTAGATATTCGGAAAAATTTCTTTACAGAGAGGGATGTAAAGCTTTGGAAGAGACTGCCCAAGGAAGCGGTGAAGTCACCATACCTGAAGGTATTTAAAAGATGTGTAGCTGTGGTGCTGAGGGACATGATTTATTGGTGACTTAGTAGTATTATGTTTACAGTTGGACTCAATCATCTTAAAGGTCTTTTCCAACCTGAATGATTTTATGATTCTATGATTCTATTGAGAGCAGCCCTGTAAAGACAGACTTGGGTGTACTGGTGGATGAAAAGCTGCACATGATCCAACAATGTGCACTCACAGCCCAGGAAGCCACCCATATCCTGTGCTGCATCAACAGAAGTGTGGCCAACAGGTCAAGAGAGGTGATTCTGCTGCTCCATTCCACTCTGGTGAGACCTCATCTGAAGAACTGTGTCCAGCTCTGGAGTACTCAGTGCAAGAATGACACAGACCTGTTGGAGTAAGGCCAGAGGACGGCCACAAAAATGATCAGACAGCTGGAATATCTCTGCTATGAGGACAGGCTGAGAGTGTTGGCGTTGTTCAGCCTGGAGAAAAGAAGACTCTGGGAAGACCTTACTGTGGCCTTTCAGTACTTAAGATGAGCATATAAGAAAGATAAGTCCGGACAGTCTTTTAGCAAAGCCTGTCACGACAGTACAAGGGGTAATGGTTTTAAACTAAAAGAGAGGAGGTTTAGACTAGATATATATGGTGAGGTTGGTGAAACACTGGCACAGGTTGCACAGAGAGGTGGTAGATTCCCCATACCTGGAAACATTCAAGGTCGGGTTGGATGGGGCTCTGGGCAACCTCATCTAGTTGAAGATGTCCCTGCTCACTGCAGTGGGGTTGACCTTTGAAGGACCCTTCCAACCCAAAGTACTCTATTATTGTGTGATTCTATTATTCTATGGTGTGGCTTCAAAAACAATAGTAATGACATCAGGGACCTAGAGCAATGGATGGCCCACTCCTTTCCTCATTCGCTTAATTAATTGAATATTATTCTGAAAATTGCAGATGATGTGATGCCCTGTAGATTAAGGAACATCAACCTAAATCCCATCATCCTGTGCAAGAGCTGCAGTCATAGAAGTATCATTGAAGGTAGATGTCTTGTTCTTTCTCTATTCTTCTGAATAAAAGCTGACTGCCTCTTCCAAGTGTAGCACAGACCCTAATATAGGCTCCTTGGATGTTTTAAACACAACGGTGTCATTATTTTAGTCCTTAATGAAGTTAGGACAAACTTGTCAGCCAAGTAGCTCTTTGGGACAAGCATATTAGCAGGAATTTACTGGAAAGAAGTTTGTTTTGGTAAAAATCTTCAACACCAAGAACATCTAATAAGGTTTGAGGTAAACCTAAACTTACAGGACTAATTGCATAAAGAATAATAAGTTGGAATGGTGTCCCAGAAAGAAACTAATTAACCTTCCAGATTTAAAACCTTGTGTGATAAGTACAGCCTCAAGATTAGTTTTCTCAAGACATTACTCTTCCCACTACATTGTCCCTACTACTCAGTGTCTTTGAGGAAGACAAAATTGCTTATCTCCTTCCTGACATGATCCATAGGTGAATCAAAGGCACATTTTGTGAATGAAAGGTTCCAATCCTCTGTGCTAACTTCAAATTCACAGCAATGAGTTTTAGAAATATTACTTTTTCCTTTTTTTTTTTTTTCCTGATTGCCATTTTCCTGTTTATCTAGTCATGATCAGTCTCCTCAGGACCATTTACTGGATTAGCCTTGTTCCTCTAATCTCTGCAAAATTCCAAACACCTTACAAGTGTGTGTGATTATTAAATCATGGGGAGGAAGTAGGGTTTTTTGTGGGGGTCTTTTTGATGAAGCTGATGAAAGCAGTGAAATGTTCCAGTGTTTCAACTTGATTTTCATTAATATTCCTGCTGCATTTTAGTATAAAACAATCACACCATTTCATATGGATAATACATTTTGAATGAGCCTAAAGATTTGACATTTTTGACCAGAGTTTAACACACATCCTTCTTATCTGAAAATATTCTTAAAAAACGTTATTTGGATTATAAGCAAAGCTTTCATTTGTACAGCCCATGACTTTCTGTGTTATAAATACGCACGTATCTCTGTCTCAGCAAGACTTTTCTAAGCACATTTCATGGTACTTTTCACTGGATTTGATTTGTTTTAGGGCATAATATAAATTCTTGCTGTGATACAGGATAAGAAAAAAATCCTTTAAAAAAGGTGTCTTAGTTACAAGGCTGCACTCATCCTACAGAACCCTAAGTTTTATTAACTGTCCAAATAGCCTGTTATCATTGTTTATGTGCAGAGCCCTCATTTGCTTCTGAGTATTGTATCTACCTTTTCTTGAAATATCTTCAAGTCTATGCATTTGCCCTCAGTTACTAGTGTGAATTCCTTCAGCACATAATGATAGCGTTTCACATTCCAAACCATGAGCCCATGCTACATGCCACAGAATACAAATGCGCACAAGGTGGTAGTTTCATTATCTTAGGGTCAGTAGAATTTCAAGAGCTCTGAAATTACCTCTATCAGCGATGCAAGTGTCAACTTAGTTTTAATAAATCTTTGGAAACAGCCATGAGTTACTTCTAGGACATCTTCCCATTTCCGGAAATACATCATTCAGCTGCCAAATCTGCTATCAGTTTGTAGCAAATAGAATTTCATCCATTAAATGAAAAGTCTCACTTAAGCTTCTGCCTGCCATCACTCTATGATAGCTAAAAGCATGATTAACCTGAAGTTTAGCTGATATCAAGCCAAATGTATGCTATTCCACTTAAACTGGAACAAGGTCTTGAAAAATTGTGTTTTCTCCAGCATATGCATGGGGAATGTTATATTTACCATATTTCTGATTATTCCACAGTACCAGCTCCAGATGCTTTTAACATTATGTAAAGGTATTTTGACAGTTTCTCAGTTTTCATTTATTCATTTTTTTTAGCTTTTAAAAAAGCCACGCAAAAACATCAAATCAAACTGAAAAGGAAATCCAGCATCCTGTTAATAGGCAATTCAACATATAGCAGAACATCTTGTCTGATGATAATAAAATAATATTGCATTATGCATTCAGGCAAAAATCCAACTGAATTTAATGGTACAACTACAGTATTTTATTCAATGCTGACTTAGAAATAGCAAAGAGTTTTTAGACCTGGTAGCTACACTAATTAATTCTGACAACAGCTCATCGAGTAAAAAAAATATTACTGTAGTTCTTTTGTAAATGTGAAAACTGATCTGTATGGATATTAAGTGTTTTTCACAAAATGGTACAGACAATCTGAAAAAAAAAAAAAAATCAAGATGGAGAATAACAAAATGAAAAACTATTCTAACCCTGAGTGCGATATGCCAACCACCAGAGTATTTTACAAGCCTGATATGTCACATTGATGTAAATCAGGAGATTTTTCTGTTAACTTCAGTGAATCCTTTTTATGTGAAGTTTCTTTACTTTGCAAAAGACTGTCTCTTGGCCTGTTTATAAATTCCTGAAAAAGGGGGCAAGCCTTAAGCAGTACTGCTTTCTAGACATAGCAGGTCTAAAATATACTTATAAATGACAAATGTTTCTAGAGATCCCTATGGTAAATTAAGTACTGTTCATGTTTGCTTTTCTGTTTTGCAAAGATTGCAGTGAATGTTGCCTTATTATATGTGGCATTCATTTCCCAAACATTTTTCTTACTTTGTTTGAGTAATTAATGACAATAAAAACCTAAGTCATGCAGTTCCACCTCCCTTTAAGCGGGACTATTGCTAGCAATAGATCACATCAGCTGTGGCTTTGTTCAGTCCGATCTTGAAAACCCCTTTGGAGGGAAATTCTACGGTTGTCTCAGGTAATATCTCACAAGAATTCATGTTAAACTGAGACAATAAATTTCTTTACAGAAAACCAAAATGTTTCACAGAATACACTATTTTCAATGATCTTTGCAAAGTGCTTTGTAATTAGAGAGAGATATAGAAAAAAAATCAAATTCTGTTTACAATGTTTTTCAATGGAATGTTGTATATAATCAGTGGACAGATTTTAACCTTGATACATGATATTAAATACTATTACAGGGATATAATTATTCATTAATATTTAAATTACTAAGGTATCTTATTTTATTTACTGTGTATTTTCTAATAACTGGTTTAAAGTTTTTGTGATATGCATTAGCTGCTGTGCTGGTTTTGACTGGGATCTTCATAGTAGCTAGTATGTGGCTATGTTTCGGATTTGTGTTGGAAACAGGGTTAATAATACAGAGGTGTTTCCATTAATGCTGAGCAGTGCTTACTCAAAGTCAAGGCCTTTTCTGTTTCTTGCACCACCCCAGCAGTGAGTAGACTCAGGCTGCACACAAAGTTGGGAGGGGACACAGCTGGGACAGCTGGGTCCAGTTGCCCAAAGGGATATTTGCCCTATGATGTCATGCGCAACATGTAAAGCTGGGTGAAGAAGAAGGAAGTGGGGGTACGTTTGGAGTGATGGCATTTTGTCTTGCCAATTAGCCATTACGTGTGATGGAGCCCTGTTTTCCTGGAGGTGGTGGAACACCTGCCTGCTGTTGAGAAGTGGTGCATGAATTCTTTGTTTTGCTTTGCTTGTGTGCATGGCTTTTTCTTTTCCTATTAAACTGTCTCTATCTCAACCCATGATTTTTCTCTGCTTTTACTCTTCTGACTCTTTCTCCCATCCCATTGAGGGGGAAGTGATAGGCTGCATGGTGATCGAATGCCGGCTGGAGTTAAACCATGACAGCTGCACGTACACCTTACCATAAATATTATATGTGTGGATTTTTTTCAGGGAAAAATCTCGATTTGGGATGGACAGAAGGGCAAATATGCAAACTGTCAGACAGGCATTCCGCATTACCTTTTAAAGCTCTGCATACCTTTGTCTTACCTTCTTCATCCTTACTGCAGCCTCACCAATCATTACCTTGGTTGCCACTATTTCAAACTGTACAGGAATATGATTAAAGTTTTATTTTCCTTCCTCGCCCCCCTCCAAAGATTGCAATGTGTTAAACGCCTCTGAACAATCGTTACCATCCTGGTTCAAAATAGCACTTAAGCCAACGTACAACGTCAAGAATTAGGCTAATCTGTCTCTGGTATTTTAGTGTTTTCTTATATAAAAGTGCTCTTTGTTTCATAACGAACAGCCTTAATAAACTTTTTACTGTATTTCTCTAGCATAATTTAATTACTTTGCAGTTATACCACTTTTTATGGCTACTAGACTGTCTAATGTCACAAAGGGCAGACTGCAGACTGCATGCGGTCTATGAAAAATTTAAGTAGCTTACAAAGACACTTCTCAGTTGTGGTCCCTTCTGGCCAGAACCAGTTGATTGTTAATGTTGCAATAATTAGAGGACCTTTTCAGCTCAGCTGCAATGGGCAGCTGTTCAGGTCCAAAAACTGCAGGAGCTGCCAATCACTCCGAGCCTGGGACTGTCTGTTCTCAGGGGATTTGTCAGTTGATGAAAGACCTCACTTCATACTCCACAACATGCTCTTTTGCCCTACCAGTTCAACCTACACAGCAGCCAAAAGCTCCTGAAATTACTGTTTCAGCAGTGTCAAATTACTGGTGTCATAAATGAATATATTTTGGACTCTAGGGACATAAAAAAAGTGTCCTCACAGTATTAAGGATTTGAAGAATTACTACTCTGAGGTATTCAAAGTCTAAACAGATATGTTGTGAAAAAGAAAACTATAAAAATACAATTACAAGGACTGAAGGACATGAACTACTGAGGTACTGTGAAGTCAGTTTTTTATGTATATCTTTGGTGACAGCTGATATTAGCTTGTGCTGATCAATTACAAAAAGAAAAAGAAAACAAGTTTCTGCATGTTCGAAGTAATTAGTATGTGGTTATATCTTAGTGGGTTTTTCAATTATTTTTAAGGCAAATTACTAGTTTTCTCAAGACGTTATAAAATAATTTAAAATATCACCTAGTGAAAGGTAAAGATATTGCCAAATTCTGTTGAATTCTTCTTTCCTATTTGTTTTAACTAACGGAAGAATTATACACAGTGTAATAAATTAGCTGCAATTTTAATTAGAGCTTGAATGTGTGTGAGTCCCTGACATGAACTACTATAACATATACAGTTTTATATTTCTGACCTTTACATTAAATTACTGCCTATCAGAAACTGTAATAACAAAATAATAATATCTTTCATTAACTAGAAAAATAAAGGAGACTTATGCTGAGAGTAAAATAAGGTATCTATAAATTGTAAAAAATGACAAGCAAAGACTAGGAGGACTTATGCATAAATGTCAATATCATAGTTGAAAGAAAGAGGATTGTTCAAATCCTGTTAAGATTGTAGTTATTAAAATTTGAGTGTCTCCATGAAGGCAATTACAGATTAATCCCTTCTACTTCTGCAGAGAAAAGAAGTATCAGATTACATTTCATATGGAAAGAAGCTAAGCAAGAATATGATCTCTGAGACAATTTAAATAGGCTGTATCTGTACTACGTTCAAAGAATGGACTGGCTGTTTAACCAATATAACCTGCCTGAAATTTCAGACCAACTTCCGTTTTGAACTCCCCAAGAAGTTGAAGAAACTGATTCCTCTAGAGTCTATATGGAACTGAAGGCAACATTATCCTGTTAGGTGAACCAGGCTGAGATTGTAGCCGTGTGGCAGATTATGCTTCACCGTGTCTGGAGCTAATGTAAAAGTAATACCCTACAGGATGAGATATGAATCATCAGGGAGTGTGAGAGGTAGAATGGCCACTGGAACCACATCCTACCTTCCCTGAGACATGCCCAACAGGCAGACAAGGAAAATAACATAGAGGATTCCCTATCCTCTCTCCACCTGACTGAAGGTAGTGACCTGAAGGAGAGTGGTCAATGGCAACAAGTTCCTGCCCAGCACAGCAGGCATGTCACCCCAGCAACTTCATCACCTTCTCAGGTGCCCTTGCACAACAGGTATGAGGCTCTACATGTGGAACCTAACCTGAGAACAACAGTTCTTTTAGCTTGGAAGCATTGCCAAGGTTAGGTTGGCCTACAGCCTGTAACAGAACTGCTTCCATAAAGAAAAAGATGGGTTGTTGTCCCAGGCAACTCCTTCCTGAAGGGAATAGAAGGCCTGATATGCAGTCCTGACCCATTTCTTAGGGAGGTCTGCTGCCTCCCTGGGGCCCGGGTTAAGCATGTGGTGAGAAAAATTCCTACCCTAGTACAGCTCTCAGGTTATCTTTTATTGACTTTTCAGGTAGGCAGTGGTGAGCTCACAACAAGAAGTCCAAGGACAATCAAGAGAGACTTTAGGGCTTGGGACGACTGGTCAAGAGATCAGGAGCACAAGTAGCGTTGTCCTCTGTCCCTCTAGTTGCAGGGATTAATGTGGGAAGAAGCAGGAAATCCCACCAGATCAATACCTGGCTCCAAATCTGGTGCTACCGGTAGGACTTGGGGTTTTTTGATCAGGATTGGTTTACATGACACCAGGCCTGCTGGTGACAGACAGGGTACACCTGTCTCAAAGGGGAAAAAGGATCTTTGTGCAGGAGTTGTCAGAGCTCATCAAAAGAGCTTTAAACTAGATTTGAAGAAGGAAAGGGATAAAACTAGGCTCACTGGAGATAAGCCTGAAAGCGGAACATCAGTGTTTGTGGTACAGCATGCTAGTAAAGTCCTTCAGTCTACCATGGCAGTGGAGATAGGGGATGGAGTGTCATATGATAGAAAAGACACAATGGATATAGGTGGGCTATAAAAGACGGATGAACCTGGAAAGGATCAGGTAGGAGTGAGGACTTCTCTCTCCAGAAATGTGATGGGATCTGTGGCCCAACTAAAGTGCATCTACACCTATGACCACAGCAAGAGCAACAAACAGGAGGAGCTGGAAGCCATTGTACAGCAGGAAAACTGTGATATAGTCGCCATCACAGAAACATGATGGGATGATTCACACAACTGGAGTGCTGCTTTGGATGGCTATAGGCACTTCAGAAGATATAGGCCCAGAATGAGAGATGGTGGAGTGGCACTGTGTGGCACTATCCTGGATAGGTTAGGAGGCTGTGTGACCAGGATATACAGTCTACTTCATTTACTATACCTTACTTTTTAATTCATCATTTTTGTAATCTTTATGATCAAGTGAAATGATACCCAGTTATGATTGCCTAATATGAAAAGTGCTGAGATAATTAGATCAGATTCTCTGCTTTTTTTTTCTTTTAATTTATTTTAATTAAGAGCACTTGCACAGCTTACACACTTTCTTTTGAGAGAAGGAAATACAATACTATAAGAGAATTTATAATTTGTTATTAATTTGTCTGCCCAATAGTTCAGGTTTTTCATATCAAAATAAATTAACTACGATAATCTCATACTTCCATTGCAATTGAAGGAGAAATTTCAGACTCTGTAGGGGATAATGGACTTATTTTTTCCTTTGGAAGAGGTAGCACACAGCCATTGCAGCACAGACTTCAATGCACAGTGTAATTTGAAGCCTGTGTTTAAGCCAGTGGCAAGACAGTTTCATCACTGAGGATCCCTGAACTAGTTAATGTAAAGGTAACCCTGTTTTCTTATTCATGTGTCTGACTGTTACGGAGATGTGCCCATAGAGAATTACAGACCTAGTCTGTATCGTCCTTACCTTCTGCAATCATTTTCAAATACAGCTAAGCAAATGACTTTCTGTATTTACAAATATTTATTCTTCCCTGCTCATTGTCTCTGTGTCTCTGTATCTCTGTCCTTTGATGTGTTGGAAATCCATCTCAGAGTTTTGACAGTTCAGTTCCATAGAAAGTACATGAAAAAAATATGGCTGTTTTGTTGCCTAGTAAGAAGAAAAAGTCAAAAGTTTAAAAGTTGCCATAGCATGATCATCTGCTTATTTTATATATCTGTTTATTATTGTAATAAAATTACTTTTATTCAGATGAAGGATATTGAGGTTATTTTTTTTTTCTCTGCCATTTAGTAGACAGACATTCAAGTTAACGCAACTCAGGTACGACACCTATTGCAGATAGTCAAATAGTTTTTAAACATGAAGGATTTGATTCTGAGAGAAGTTAATGCATATTAAGAAATCACCTCCTTTAGGGTTGTTCAAATCCTATATAATGCGTTTGACAGATCTCTAATCAAGTACCAACTGAGAGACCTACTGCAGTAGCAGAACAAAGTTCTTTGGAGTTTGTAATGTCTGCAAGTTCCAGCAGATTCTCTCTGTCAGACAAATGAAACAAATACATTTGTTATACCTGACAAGCCTAAATCTTCAAGTAAAGCATACTTTTAATTTGCTGCTGAGCAACAACAGAATGCTGCAGCAGGAAATTTCATGATTGATAGCTTAAATTTCAAATTGATACTAAGGTTGGAAAGATTTTAGGGTCTCAAAGATATTACTTTAGGGGTGAATTTCTGTTCTGGAATGCAGATACTTTACTGTATGAATTAACATTGATTGTCTAACCTTGTGATGTGACTGGCAGAGCGGGGCAGGAGTGCTGTAATTCTCATGCACTACAGAAGGCATGGTGTTATCCAAATCCCAGTGGTACTGCACTGAATTGATGAAATGACTGGGAAGGCCTAATTAAAGTTGTTCAGCTCAAATGTATTGATGTATTACATCTATTATGCTTTGGTTCAATAGGTCTACCCTATGAATGCTGCCATGCCTGTAAAGCAAACTAAACAGACTGCATAAATAAGTCTGGAAGGAAAAAAGACACCCCATGGAATCAAAGCTGAATCACGCGAAGTGCAACAGGCTGCCCTCTGAGCTTATTTTAATGCAATCTTCTATAAATAAGAATCTTGCTTATATTTTATTAAGTGAGAAAAGAGACAAGCCCTGAGATGGAAGCTGCTATGTATTTGGCAACATGATATTTTTGACTGTCATTCAAAATGTAATTCCTGAAAATAAAAAGGTTCTCCTCGAGATAGCTTCTCTTTCTATGATTAAACTATCTCTGAATAATAAATCCATTATAATCAACAGGAATTCTAGTTGTACAGTGCTTCATTAACATCTCATTTCTTTGGGTAAAAAGTGGTTAAAATTTTATATTGTGTTAACAATTTCCATAGGAGTATGTAACTTTAAACTTATTTATAGTTTAGTTGCATTTTAACCAGAAAAATGATATATAAAATAAGTTGACATATTCTGCTGATGAGTAGCATATTCACCAAAATATGAGAGGGGCCAGTACTATTCACAAAATAAGAGTCAATTAATTTGCTTGTCTTTGTCTACAAGAAGTTGGATAAGGCTCATCAAAAAAATCAGACTTTGATTTGATATTTAGATTTCTAGAAATGTCAAAACAGTTCTGCTTACTGTTTAAAATAAGTGTGAGATTTTTTTTCTTCTTTATAATTTGGCATGTGTCTAAAAAAGAAAAATAGTATACAATTAGTAAGCCTGAAATAAGAAAAAACCCCAACATCAACTTTGAAATAGACTAGACCAGCTGTGACACTTTTAAGCTTAATTTTTGTATTTGCTAATTTAAAAGCTTATATATGAAATTTTTGCTTCAACCTAAATTATGCTTTTCTTGTTTTCTTTTAATTTTTTTTTTTTTTTTGGCCTGTCAAGCTGAAAAAAATCATGGCTTACCTAGCTCTTATGTATGGTTATAGAATTGTAAGTATGTGTAACTAATTTGGGTGAATTTATAAGTCTGTTTTTGGGGTAGAATGCATACGTGTACCTGAGAGGAAATAAAAAAAAATAAAATAATTAAAATAGCTAATTTTATTTTTTTTTTCCTCACCTGAGGTATGGCTTTTTTACATAACAAAGAGTGACGTCCCAGATATCCAAGTTCTTGAGTCTTTTGGAGTTTGTACTTGGGCTAAAAAGGAAGTTATAGTAAAATCATAACTCTATAGTACACCAGGAGTACTGATTTTCCAAAATTCATTCTAATATGTCATACAAAGAAGTTATAGCCCTATATACTGACAGTTTAGGATCAAATTATAGATAATAGAACATCACAAGTTAGGGGTCTATAAAAAACCAGAGGACATAGCAACATGGCTTTTTTTAATTGCCTAATGTTGTATCATAATGTTTTCTTGACCTCAGATGTAAAATATGGCCCCCTGTGAACACAGTGGTATTCTTCCTTTTGTTTCCTGAGAAGTTCAGCTTTCTGAGAAGCTGTGTTCCCTCTCATTTAACAACAATGGCGTTAGCAATTATCTTTTTTGGTCTCTCATTTGAAAAATTCCTGTGACTGATGAAAGGTGGATTTTCAAAGATCAATCCACTGAATCAGTGGATCACAGGATTGCTGACATTAGAAGATAACTGAAGAAATCATCTAGTCCAACCTCCCTGCTCAAAGAGAGTTCAACAACAGCAGGTTGCTCAGGGCCATGTCCAGTCAGAATTTGAATATCTCTGAGGATGGACACTCCACAACTTCTCTGGGTGACCCAGAATTTGTCATAGAAGCCCTGAGTTACACATCTTCCTCATTAGTTGATTTCAGTAATAAAGGAGTGCATGGAGGATGAGTTTGCTTCTGGTTGGAGTCTGCTGTCAGGATGAAAAAGGATAGGGATGAATCATCAAAGAATATTCAGACTAATTCACATCTTGCAATATGACAAGTGTATTATTATTGACCAAATGGTGACTTTGAGGCATAACAGCTGTGGCAGAAGTTCACTGCTGATGTGCTTAGGGAGCAATCAGGCTATTTTTCTTGTGTTTATTTTATACTGCAGCCTGGCCTTGTCATCCTTCTGCCATAAGTTTATGGTGGGACTGGTGTCGTGGTTAAATGGACTTAAATGGACTAGAAACAGAATGGAGAAACATCCTTTGCAACCCTATCCTTACATATTCCTGTATAGCAACAACTTCCTGGACCTTAAATTTCAGACTTTGATGTCAGTTGACAGGTAGAACTAGGTTTAGAATAGGTGTCCCGTTAATATATGCAGAGAAAAGTTTACATCCTTGGTTAAATAACTGAGAAACATATGTCTTTTAAAAACTGAGGGGAAGGCTTTAAGAAACCCTTGAAGTCTTAAGCCTTTAAGAAAGGCATAAATAGGATCATACACAAATAGATGCTAACACAGGTGCCACAAGGAAAAATTTACTCAAATTATTTTTGGCTATTGTGTGCAGATTTGGAGCTTGGAGAGTTTCTCTAAGACTGAAGAAAGCCTCTGTAAATACAGTCTAATCACTCTGCGTTTTCAGTAAAAAAAAGGATGGCTACTTGGAAAACCATATGGAGTAGGTCAATTACAGCAGTTCTCACTTCATGGAGAGGTAAAAGAGGACATTATTTCTAAGTAAAATGATCAAATGAGAGGATGCTAAAAAAGAATAAATTAATTTTGATCTGAACTAAACCAAACCAAAAAAATACCACACAAATGGAGTAAGACATCAGTTTATTTTAAAACTTCAAATCATTACAGAAAAACTTGGTTGCTTTATATTAGCAATATGACATGATTTTTTATTATTAAGTGAATGAATATAATTCAATACATCTAACACACAAGTCTCTTTTGAATCAGTTTCATAGTCTTAGCTGAAATTATATCAGCCTGCTTTGGAAAGGTGCACTTGTGTAGACAGTACCGGAAGTCCATAACAGCACAGCAAAGACAAATATCAGTGGCGTATTATAGAGTACTTTAAGTGTTACCTTTGGATTTCTTCACCAAATTTATTGTCTATAAGAAGCAGTAAATAGGAGGTTTATGAGATGACACACCCATTTGCAGATACTACAATGTATGCTCAGTATATGTTTGAGTTGTATATTTTTGTAAGACAGAACACTTCTTCTCCATGTCCTCAGTTTTAAGCAGAAGAGCTGATACGAACCTACGTGTAGAAACATCCTGTCAGTCAAGTGGAAGGTAATTCTTTCTTTGTAGAATACCAGATCCACCTCTTTAAAAGCCAGTAGGAGTCTTTTATACTTTTACTAATTTTTTTTTTTTTTTTTTTTAGAATGATTGACTCAAGATTACATTTCTTGTACATAAAATGTCAATTTGATTTTTAGTGGGCTCTGGTAATTTATAAAGATTTCAGTACTGAAGTATGTCTTTGTAGTCATGACAAAGAGTTTTAAAAGGGGCTAGCCTCAACACAAGTAAGTACACAAGCAAACATATTTTAAGGAACTTATTTTCAAATGAGCTGTCTTGGAATATTTCTGGATAAACGGCTCCTTAAAATCACCTAAACTGGGACCAAGTGTATACACTACTTGCCTTCTAAAAAGCTTACAATTTCAGCTGGCTCCCATCCTCCTCCCTTCTCCCCTCACTTCTTTCCTATTCCGTTACCATGGCAGTGATGGTGACGAACACTATTCCACTATTGCAGTATCCAGCGGGACTTTCCATCTTCTTTCCATCTTCCAAGTTCTGTCTCTGTTATGAATGGAAATAATACTTGACTTTGTTTCAACATTCTTCTAAAAAACATCCACTCTATAACACAACTTGATGGATCCATTCTTCATTCAGCTGTTCATGTGGAAATTTGCTTATAGCACATTTCGTTTTGAAAAGTTTCCTAAATGTCTCAGTCGGGGTCAGGACTTTTAGAATTACACACATAATTATTAATAAAACTGATTGCTCATTTTTCAGTTCTGTTAGCTGGATGTTATAATTGTATTTGTATCAATATTCAAGCTGTGCCATTTCTGAACATTCCTACCTCCAGCTGAGATCACAGAAAATGATACACAACCTCAAGTTAACATATTCTTCATCTCCATATCAAGCACAATGACACTACAGTACATGCTAATGTAAAATTACTCAATGACAGTTTGAAAAGTACCATCTGCCTTTTTTAAAACCTTTCAAGATGTACTGGTACAGAAGAGTGGCAAGAGAGCAAGAGAAGAGAGAAGGCAGAGCTAGAATTTCATTTTCACAGAATCGCAAAACGGTTTGGGTTGGAAGGGACCATGAAGATCATCTAGTTCCAACCCCCCTGCCATAGGCAGGGATGCCTTCCACTAGATCATGTTTCTCAAAGCCCTGTCCAACCTGGCCTTGCACACTTCCAGGGAGGCAGCATCCACAACCTCTCAGGGCAACATGTTCCAGTGCCTCACAGTAAAATATTTCTTCCTTACATCTAGTCTAAATCTACCCTCTTTCAGTTTAAAAATATTACCCCTCATCCTACCATTACTCTCCCTGAAAGAATCAATCCCAGTCTTTCCTGCAGGCCCCCTTTAAGTACTGAAAGGCAGCTATGAGGTCTCACTACACAACCCCAAGTCTCTCAGCCTGTCCTCATCGCAAAGGTGCTCCAGCCCTGTGATCAACTTTGTGGCTTTCCTCTGGACCCGCTCGAGCAGGTCCATGTCTTTCTTATGTTGGAGCCCCAGAGTTGAACACAGTACTCCAGGCGGGGTCTCATGAGAGCAGATTAGAGAGAGAGAGTCACCTCTCTTGACCTGCTGGCTACAATTCTCCTGATGCAGCCCAAGATGAGATTTGCTTTCTGGGTTGTGAGCGCACATTGCCAGTTCACATTATTTTTCATCTACCAGTACCCCCAAGTCCTTCTTTGCAGGGCTACTTTCAATTCACTCATTGCTCAGCCTGTATTTGTGCTTGGGATTGCCCTGATCCGTGTGCGGGACCTTGCACTTGGCCTTGTTGAACTTCATGGGGTTTGTACAGGCCCATCTTTCAAGCCTGTCAAGGTCCCTCTGGAATGCATCCTTTCCCTCCAGTGTACTGAAAATACCACACAGCTTGATGTTGTTGATAAACTTGCTAAGGGTACACTCAATCCCACTGTCCATGCAAACAACAAAGATGTTAAACAGCACCACTCCCAATACCAAACCCTAAGGAATGCCATTCATCAGTGGTCTTGACTTGGACATTGAGCTGTTGACCATAACTCCTAGAGTGTGACCATCCACCCAATTCCTTATCTACTGAGTGGTCCATTCATCAAATCCATGTCTCTAAATTGTAGAGACAAGGATGTTGAGTGGGACAGTGTCAAACGCTTTGTATAAATCCAGAGAGATGATGTTGCTTGCTCTTCCCTTATGCACCAACACTCTAACACATAGGCCACCATATTTATTAAACATGATTCACCTTTAGTGAAGACATGTTGGCTGTCACAAATCATCTCCTTATTTTTCACGTACATTAGTGTAGTTTCCAGGACGATCTACTCCATGATGTTGCTGGGCACAGAGATTACACTGACTGGCCTGTAGTTTCCTGTGTATTCCTTTTTTTCCTTTTTAAAAATGGGAGTTATGTTTCCCCTCTTCCAGTCAGCAGGGACTTCACTGAACTGTCACAACTTCTCAAATACATGGGGACTTAGCAACTTCTTCTGCCAGTTCCCTCAAGACCTGCAAATGCATCTCATCAAGTCCCATGGACTTTACACTCAGGTTCCTTAGATGGTCTCAGACCTGATCTTCTCCTACAGAGAACAGTTCTTCATTCTCCCAGTCCTTCTCTTTGACTTCTGTGACTTGGGTGGTGTGGTTGGAGCACGTGTCAGTGAAGACTGAGGCAAAAAAGTAGTTGAGTACCTCATCCTTCTCCATATCCCAGGTAACCAGGTCTTCTGTTTCCTTCAGGAGAAAGCCCACATTTTCCATAGTCTTCCTTTTAACATCGATATACCTAATAGAGGTTTTTCTTTGTGCCTTTGACATCTCTGGACAGATTTAACTCTATCAGGGCTTTAGCTTTCCTAACCCGATCCCTGGGGGTTCGGACAATTCCTCTGTATTCCTCCCAGGCTACCTGGTCTTGTTTCCACTGTCTGGAGGCTTCCTTTTTGTGTTTGAGCTTGTCCAGGAGCATCTTGTTCATCCATGCAGGTGTTTTTGCCTGACTTCCTCTTTGCGGGGATAAATTGCTTCTGAGCTTGAAGGAGATGAGCCTTGAATATTAACCAGTTTTCTTGAGCTTCTCTCTACCAAGCAGATCCCTGAAGAGGCCAGTGCCTGCTTTCCTGAAGTCCAGGGCACTGAACTTGCTGTGCGCCCTTCTCGCTGCCCTAAGAATCTTGAACTCCTCCATTTCATGGTCACTGCAGCCAAGGCTGCCGTTGAACTTCACATCACCCACCAGCCCCTCCTCACTGGTGAGAACAAGGTCCAGCATAGCACCTCTCCTTGTTGACTCCTCTATCACTGGGAGAAGGAAGTTATCATCAACATATTCCAGGAACATAAATTAGATTAATAAATATTAATCTAATTGTCTCTTCAACAGATATTGGGGTGGTTGAAGTCCCCCATGAGGACCAGGGCTTGTGAATGTGAACCTGCTCCTAACTGTCTAAAGAGGGCTTCATCCAGTCGGTGTTCCTGCATGGGTGGTCTGTAGGAGACTTCCAGTATAATGTCACCTGTCCCTGTTCTCCCTTTAATCCTGATCCGTTAGCTCTCATCCACCCCCAGGTGGAGCTCCTTGTACTCCAGTTGGTCATTGACATAGAGGACAACACTCTTTCCTTATCTCTCCTGCCTGTATCCTTCCATTCCAACACTGCAGTTATGTGAACCATTCTACCACATCTCTGCGATGCCAACGAGATCATAACTCTGCAGGGATGCACATGTCACTAACTCCTCTTGTTTATTTCCCACGCTACATGCTTTTGCATAGAGGCATTTAAGTTTGGCCCATGATTAAGTTGACTTAATGGATGTAATTTCTTTGTGCTTCTCTTCAGTTGCTCTTCTGCTGGCCTGTAATCCCTCTCCAGACTCTAGGTATTTATGGCTGGTACTGGCATCAAACCGGTAGGAGTGGGATGGATTAAAGTTACCCTCCCCAGCAACTTTAGTATCAAAAGGGTCTTTTACAAATTCAGTTAGAGAGCTTTCATGATTCTAGCCTTGTCTAAAAAGCCACTCACCACATGACCCAAATTTAATTCAAGCCATTCATTTAAGCTCTAATCAATATGTCACTTGGGGGTGTTATGCTGTGGTGTTGTTTATATATTCAGTTTGTACTGTTTTTCACTTCTGTGTAATAATGCTTGGAAAAGAGGGCTGTTTATGAACATCATAGCTGCCACCTGTCACGGACAAATAACTTTCAAAGTGTGGCCAATTAGATTAATATTTATGTTTATTCACACTTCTTAGGGTCTCATAAAACTAACTAGAAAGTTGTTTCCTTGAGTGTTTCTCCTTCACAAAACACGAGTCAGGAAGTCACTCTCATTGCCCAGCTGCTCAGCACATTCCCTAAGGTTTCTCTTCAAAAAGGGGAAATAAAACACCACTCTATCATGCGGAATAAACCACCAACGCACCATGCAAAAGTCTGATAAGAATGTCTTTCAAATAACCACAGTTGCACAGAGACCATCCATTTTATATTGACAGTGGTTTGGTAATGATCACAGAACAAGAATTAAGCTTGTTTTGGCAATGGATTTTTCTTATTTGCATTACAGGTCAGCAACTGAATGATATCTGTCAAAATGTATACAATCACATCTGAGTAAATAATGATTTCTGCATGTCAGGCTTTGCTTAACAGTATTTTTGTCTGAGAAATGCCAGCAGCAAAATGCCCATTAACTTCTTCCACCCACTGTTCTTAGATAATTATCCATATCTTTGCTTTCTGGGGTGATGGGGAACAGCAGGGCCACAAGCCATTTGTTCTGTTTTTGTTACAGGCTTCATATTGCTGAGGGTTAGAGTCTGCTCGCTTACATCACGTGGCACAATGCAACCTAGGACATTAGAGCATGCTGTGGATTCATCTTGCTTAAGAAATGTAAGGTGACATCATGGAATTTTTTATTTATTGAAATAGGCAGCCACTTCTGCATGATGCAAAACAGAACTACAAAAGTAAATTAGAAAACAAAATCAACAGCTGTGCTATGGATTTATCTTACATTATAAAGATGCTTAGTGTTAGAATAACTATGAGAAACTACTGGCTGCCTAGTCATGAATGCTTTTCTAAGTCTCACTTTCATTAACAGGCAATGTGTGACTCTGGCTTACAGTAAATCCATGTGGGGAACAATTACATCCCTGTCACATTGGTATCCAAAAGAACTTAGAGAATATGTGTGAATTGCCAACAATCTCTCAAGAGATTCAGGTAACTTACTGAAATACTTCACACTAGCTCTTACAGTGCGTATTTATTTCTTCCTTTAAAATCTCGTTCCCTACAGCAAATACATTTAGGCATATTAGCAAGTGGCCAAAACCAGAGCTGTTTATTCTCCCAACTAATCCTATGGATTTTACTGCAGTGGGATTCAGCCTTGTACCATCCATGATTAACATTTGGCTCTGCAAAATAAAACGCCCAGCTGCCAAAGCTAATCAAAGTATAATCTATTGCAGTTTTTTCTTCAGTCCCAAGTCATCTAAAGTAAATATTAAAATAGATAAAGTTATTACAGCTATATTAGAACAAGGTAGGTGGACTTGCATTGCATGTAATTTTATATAAACAAAGTAGTGGTCTATTTATTTATCTTCACAAAACTTGTCATTACATTGACCAATACTTGAATCCGAAGTTAATATTATTGAAACCAATGGCATAGATTGCTTTTTGAACTTTGATCTTTTTCAGATACAGATTCATTTGATACTGACCTACCAGACTGTGTGTACAGAAGTGGACTTTGTGAACTAGATGCTTTCTGCTCACTGAGGTTCATGAGTGAGAATGGCGTAATAGACTCCAGAGGTTTATTTGGTTGTCCAAATACAAAGACATCTACTGCCCTTTGAAAGGCCCTTAGCTATCCCTCCTGGAATTGCTCCAGGAATTCACAAATCTCCATGCCAGCCTCTTATATGTCTCTCATACCTATAAACGATTATTCTGCACATCCTGTGTCATAATTGCCAGTTCTTCATATCTCTCGGATACCATAGGACATCTCACATAATGCACACTCTGTGTTTTAGCAGATTACTCAAGTCATTGATCTCCATTACTTATGCTGGGAATTCACATACAGGGCCCACCTCGATACAGAAAATGCACACGGATGTCTGAATTTGGCACTAAACCCCCATATTCCTCTGTAAAGTAAAGAGTATCCTTGCAAAGGTGATTGTAAAGACTTGATTGAGAATTGACCAAGAAATGAATTATTGCTGTAACACCCCAGCAGTAACTGTGGGGTTGAGGTGGTGTAGGGTATTCTTACTATGAACAAGAACAACCATTTGAGAATACTGGCAACTTTTCCATCTCACGTTGAAATTAATAGTCTAGAGGTAATTCTGGCAAATGCTTGCCAGCATCAAAGCATGGAAGAAAAAGATATATATATGCTAGCTGCCTGCTCCTTCAGGAATATCAAGAAAACACCGATTTGCATATTCAGGCCAAAACTCAATCAAGCTTGTGCAGTTTGATTTGGACAGCACTAATTCTTACTTCAAAAATTATTTGGGCCTTTATTTAGCAGAACACATGATTTCTCGCTTAATATTTTATATACCGTTCAATTAATTGCATAATTTAGGACTTTTAGATCAGATTAATCTCACCTTACTGGCTACAGATTCAGACATCTGAAGGCCATTTGAGTTTTTCTAAGTTACCTTGCTAGGCTGTTGACTGCCTCTTGAGAAGGTCAGGAGTCTTCTGTATATTCTGAGTCTCATGAGCAGGTAATTTATGGGTATCTCAGCTATACCTGGTTATTTTGAATGGCTCTAACTACTTATGCCTGGGTAACAGAATAAGCAATCTGTTGAACGAAGAAGAAATCTTCAGAGAGTAACTAAGCCCTCCTGTTTTACAATGAGATTAATCATCCTTTGGAAATGTCTCTCGTTCTGCGTGTATGAGGAGCATGAACAGCTAACATAGTTTTTAGATGGGAAAGCTTATGTGACCTGAATCCCTTCCTTAGATAGCAAAACTTAATAAATTTTTCTTTGCATCAGCTTTTTTTTTTTTTTTTTCTCAGTGGAAAGGACTCTTGTTTTAAGGGGCCAAATTGCTATCGCAATTCATGAATAAGCGTTAGTGCCATCTTGACAAGTTTTCAAGATGACTTGTTTTACTACACAATGCTTACACTGGTTTTGATACAGTGACCTGCACAGTGTTATTTTTGACCTAGCTTAAGTGAGCAGAAGCAATACCAAAAATTACATTATGCATTTCCCTGAGAAAGCATTTTTATAAGGTGAGACAAGATAATAACATTATATCATGATCTGAGGTTTGGTGCATTAGATGTAATAATAAAAAAAATGTTCTCTGACTAATTTAAACTCTTACATGGTATGAATTCCTTTATTTAACTGCAAAGGCAACTTATAGCATAAAATATCAAAATTGTACTTGAGTAGATATGGGATTTTCTGTAAATATTTGTGCTCTAAATTTCGAATCAACAATATTTCTGTGATAAATATTATTGTAGAAGGAAGGAACTGGACCCTAATATGATGAGCCTAAGTAAAAATTATTATTTTTTTTTTTTAACTAAAAACATGACATTATTTTGGCAATACGGTATATAGTAATGAGCATATGATGCTTCCAGTGTTAAACTCACAGGTACATCTCTGTGAATTGTTTGGACATGATCCAGGAGTTTAAGAGAAAAAGCATTTTTTATCACTGCCTTGAGGAAGGTCTCAAGCATGGCTGCTTTGGTTACACTGAACAGAAGAAAGATCTCTGGAGTCTTTTGATCCATACTCTGGACTCTTATAGGATGACTGACCTGTGATTCATCTTATTTACTATGGTGTTAATGTGCTCGTTCCACTTCAGGGATGAGATATTACAAAAAGTTCCACTGTGTTCTGTGGGAGGTTTTGGTACAACTACAGGCAAATACTGCATGAGAGTAAAACTTAATGTATACCCATTGCAACTGTTACAACAAATCAAAGTTAATTGTCCTCATTTATTTTTAAATAAAATCATGCAACAAAAGTACTTCAGTCGATGATGTAGAAAGTCACCATAGTAAGGGTATAGAGACTTTCTGTAGAGTACATTAGTAATAAAATGACCTGTCTGGATCAAATAAAGCCCTCAGCTATGCTTCATGCTTAATTATGCTCAAAGTGATTTGAAGCTATTTGCTAGATGTGTCTACTCTAATTTCTAAACTGATGCTCACAAAGCTGATGGAATGCTAAAAACCAGCTCACACTGCTGAGTGGGATGATGAGCAGCAGCACCAGAATTAGAGGAGTTTGCTGTTTTGTATTTCACTTTCACCGATGGCAGTTAGCTGGTGTATGGCTTAGCTATCAAACAACGTAAGTCCTTTTGGTGCGCTTGCAGCAGAATGGGTGCGATGTGACTTGGAAGAAATCAGCTGACATAAGGTGGAATCGTCTGTGAAAGGGAAGAGGTCGTTATTGGCTGGTTTTGTTAGATGTCTCAGGAAAAGAAAGAAAAGCGTCAGCCTCTGTATGGATCCTTACAGCTCTCTGGGATGGCAGGCCATTGACAATGACAAGGTGCCATCTGTTGAGAGGCTATTCTGGAAGAAAACCGGAGCTGCTGGAGGATTTTGCTGCACTGCAGTACAGCAAGCGGCGTGTTTGTCATATCAGGGGCCCATGAATGTCTGCAGGCAAGCGTGCCCTTACACACACCAGCTTCCTGACTCAACCAGATAGCAAGAGTGGTGAATCTATTATAATTATCTCAGGAATTCTGGCAGTTACTCCAAATATAAATAGCTGTGTTAAATTAGTGATCTCCACTTCTAATATCTTCCAGAAACAACACATTATTTCAGCTGAGAGCATTATAAAAATCACAGACCTCTCTGCTGGGGGTGGTTGATTTAATACATCTTGCATGTAGGTGGGAAAAAAAAAAAAAAATCACACTATCCAGCCAATCAATACCTTATGTATTACTTCTGAATGCATTTGTGTCAAATTTTCTTACAAACATGGCAAAGTTTCGATATTAAATCCCAAGCAAATCTATTTTATGTAGGTGAAACTTGGAAAATGTCAGATACATGAAATATGCTTGCCTAAACAAGTTGATATTTTGCAGATATATCTGCATATTTCTTATATTATCTTACAAATGAACCAGTTATGTTTTATGTCTTTGTTTAGTTAAATTTAAGGAAAATAAAATTCAGTAAAATTTAAATACTGCCACTCCTTGTATTATAAATATGAATTAAAGAAACCTGTGTTTCCTACAGAAAAAAAAAAAAAAAAGTCATACATAGAGTATGCTAATGAGCTTTTTATTACGGCAGGTTTTGCATTCAAAATATTCTGTAGACAGCAAGAATAATGATATTACAACAATGAGGACCATGATGCAATGAATATGACTGTGATAAGATGCTCTCTGCAAGTGATGTTTTAAAGTCCTCTCAAGCCTGAATTGCACAGTACTAATAGATAATAATGTGACTAATAATTTTAAATTATGTGTTGCTTCAGGAAAGCTGGAATTGTTCTAAGCTGGAATTGTGTTTGTACTTTAACAGATCTGTGTAAACTTTCCACTGCTTCTTTTGTTTGAGGATACTCTTTGCATGTTTGAGTTTGCTAGTTTGTTTAGAGATCACAGATTCAAGAAATCCAGCAATTACATTATCAAATCTCAGACCTGTCAGCATCAGCCAAGCAGACTGCGGTAAATCATGATCTACATGGTAGTTTTCTCTCTGTTGGGTTAAGATCCTCAGGTAGGGCTCAGACCTGCTCCATATTGAACTCAAATGAATTATTGTTCATAGCTACAGTGAGAGCAGGCCTGCACCCTCAGGCAACGGTTGGAGGGGAGATCCCCATTAACAGACTGATGGAAATTCTCAGAGGTTAGCTGGGCCATGTGAAAATTATTCATTGTACATGGAGATAAATAGACAGATTTTTCAACTGGATTTAATCAGTACAGCTCCAGTCTCCCGTGGAAATATACCGATTTTCTGAAACTGAGGCTATGGCCACAGACACCTGTTCACTAAAGGGTTATAGGGAACTATTAAATTACACTGTATCCTGACATCACCGATGCTTTCTTGTATTTTATTTCTTTCATAAAGCTGGAAGACTCATTCCACTGGCCAACACTTTCTTGCTTTCATATTGATTCTGTTGAATGGTCTGGGCACAGGTTACAGGCATTATATCCCAGGGTCTGATGATCTTTGCCTTTAAGCACAATTTTCACCTAGCTAAGAAATGTGGCTGATGACATGCCGTTTTGTTCACTTGCTGACAACTACTTAATTTGTGGCAAGAAAAAAAGTCTCGTAAATATTTTTGCATGTTTCTGGTTTGTGAAGAGCATTTAATACCTTTCTAAATTTAACTATTTTGATGTTGTATTTATCCTTCACTAAAGTTCCAGAGAACTAACTCTGCTTCTTTCCTAAAGCTGGAAGAAGGTTACTTAGATACTTATTCTTTATTGTTTTTTGGTTTTGGAAATAATTATTGTAATAACAATAATAACAAAAACTTCAACAAAATAAACAGAAAAAAATCCCCATTACTTAGTATTATACCTTGGGGGGTATAGCAATCTATATAACACTCTTTTTGAAACAGCCAGATGGTGATGACAGAGAAGGGAACAGAAAGGGAAGATGAAAGGCAGGGACAATAAGAGACAGGAATGCAGAGATGAAGGGAGGGAGAGTGGAAAAGAAGATAATAGGGTCAAAGTCTACACACAGACATTAAATCAATAAAGCTATGCTATTTTATATGACAACTGTGATGGGATCTTCTATGCATGAGTTGTGGATTTTTAGAATTGAATATAAATGTAAAAAACAAGAAATAATTCAACTGAAAAAGAAATCCATGGCTTGCTATTTAGCTCACATTTGAAAGTATTTGCCCTATGTACTCTATGGGTTAAAAACCAGACTTCACAAAAGTTTTGGAAAAGAGTCATCCACACTGAATATAATAAAGAATGGTGGTTTCAACTCTACCAAATTCAGGTATTTACAGTATAGATGTCTGCAAATAAGCAAGGTAGCTCAATTCATTTACCTCTATCAACATGTCTAGCACCACTTGAGTGCATCCAGCTTGGGCTCTAGCTGCCATTACAGAGCAATAGATGTTTCCAAGAGGTCTTAAGCCATCTCCTTGTGCATGTCATCTCAAATGATGACTGCATGGGTACTGCATGGCATCTCAAATGGCACCCGGTATTTAAGCTTGGGAAAGTGAGTAGAGATTTTAGATACTCCTTGACTAAAATGTGGTTTAAGGAATCCATTCAGCTTGTAGACAGGTACATTGCAATAGCCTACATTAAGCAAAGTGAATCTGTAACATTCAAAAAGATGCTTCAGTTCTATCACAGTTAAGGCATACCATTAGTCCACCCTTGCCCTTAAAGCCAATGAGGGGTTAAAAAAAATTACTCTAAATAAAGAAAATTGGAAAACTGGGAGTAAAGAAGAGGAAAAAAGGACAAATAGTATTTAAGAAGTGTAGACTAAAAAGAAACACAATAGAAGAGACTATGAAAGAAATATAAGATTTTTACCTTACATATATTTAATTAAAAAGGCCTGACATTCAGTGCAAGTTAAGCTGTAATTCAAGAAGGTATGAGTATATAAAGATATGCTTCAGTTTCACTGAGACTTTTGCTGAATCTTACACAATAACACCTTTTCCACTTTGGCTAAGGAGGTTCATGGGCTGTTGACCAATAACTGTGCTTTGAAGTACAATAACTGAAACAATGTTTTGACTTCTATGGTAAAGCTACAAGAAGAGATTCTGCTTACTAACGTATGAAAAGTCTTTGCACTTCTTTAGCACAACAGCTTTCAAGGAGCTCTGAAAAAACCCAAAGGTTACTTAACATGAATATTATACCTCAGTCATTGCGCTTTTCACAACCATTTTAAGTACAACACTGAGAAGTTCAACCATACTTAAATCAGTAAGTGTTCAGCTGTAGAACTTGTTAGAATTTACTGATGATCTCTCAAGCACAGAAATTATCCTACTGAGCTGCTACTTAATTACTTTTACCTTATTCATATTTTCATTAGACATTTCAGTAGACTGTCTTTTCTGTAGTGTTCCATATCTTTTCTCTCTGGAGTTGGCGTTGTATTAAATTACTGTACTTTACCTCATCCACAATGTTTTACAGTTTCACTCTAATCACTTTAAGTTGTTTCATTTTTGCATAACCTTTTAATGATACTGACATATTTTGTATTATATTACATACACATATTAAACATGCACTTTTGGGATAAGCTATTTGGGGCTTGGTTCTGCTGCATGTGCTCAATCAGCGGGACTAATAACAGAATACTCTTCAGGGGAATTACATCAGGTCTTTAACTTGACACCCTGAATTTCATAGAATGGGTAAACAGCTGATCAGATTTTGCTGTTTATGGAACAAACAGAGGAATCCCAGTATAGAAGGATCCCAAACAAATGTGCTTCACAACATATGGCTAGGTAAATCCAACTGCACGTGTATGTTCTGATGATTTCAGAGCTTGTTAGTTTCCCAAAGTATAGTTAGGTAGACCCTACCCTAGTATTTCAAAATTCTTTACAGAGAAAAGATTAATTCCTCTATACTAAGTAAGCAATGAAATGTCCTTCTTTACAGTCCCTGTCCAACACAAGTCCAATCTTAGGAACAGAACTGTTGTTACTGGAGACATTATTTAGCTGAATTATGCACTGTTAGTGTATTTATGCCAGACAAAATAACTTTTAAAGTTTCAGGTAGTTCTTTTAACAAGAAACACTACTGAAGTAGCTATAAGCAAAACAAAGCATATATGGATTCTTTGTCATTTGTTCCAGTTGCCCAATGAATGTTCACTGAACATTCATAGAATCACATAATCACAGAATGGTTGAGGTTGGAAGGGTCACCTGGAGGTCCTCTGGTCCAAACCCTCTGCAGAAGCACAGCCATCCAGCTCCAGTTGCCCAGGACTATGTCCAGATAACTTTTGAATATCTCCTAGGATGGAGATTCTACAACCTCCTAGGAAACTTATACCAGTGCTTGGTCACCCTCACAGTAAAAAAAGTGTTTCCTGATGTTCAGGAAGAACCTCCTGTATTTTAGTTTCTGCCCATTGCTCATCCTGTCAATTGCTTCTTGTCCTGTCATTGGGCACCACTGAAAAAAGCCTGGCTCTGTCTTCTTTAGAACCTCTCTTCAGGTATTTATATACACTGATAAAATCCACCCAAGCCTTCACTTCTCTAGGTTAAGCTAAGCTGTACCAACTATCTCAGCGTTTCCACATAGCAGAAATGTTCCAGTCTCTTTATCATCTTCATGGTCATTTTTTGTACTCTCTCCAGTATTTCCCTGTCTCTCTTTACTGAGGACTCTACGGCTGGACACAGTAGACCTCAGCCACACTACAGGTGTGGCCTCACCAGTACTGAGTAGAGGAGAAGGATCAGCTCCCTCAACCTGATGGAAACGTTCCTCCTAATGCAGGCCAGGATACCATTTGCCTTCTTTGTGTCAGGGGCACATTGCTGGCTCCTGTTCAATTTGTTGTCTACCAGGACTGTCAGAGCCTTTTCTACCAAGCTGTTTTCCAGCTGAGCGGACAAACCATGTACTGGTGCATGAGTTTTTTCCTCCCCAGGTGCAGGACTTTGCACTTCTTGCTGAACTTCATGAGGTTCCTGTCGGTCCATTTCTCCAACCTGTTAAGGTCCTTCAAGATGGCAGCATGACCCTCTGTCATTGTCGCCGGTCGGCTGAGGCAAGCCGAGCACGGGGACGAGTCCTTTCCTATCCCTGAACCCCTCTCCTCCGGGAGAGAAAAGGGTTCAAAAGCAGAGATACGAAAAGGAAAAGAAAGATTTTGTGAGACCTCTGAACGTTTGGAAAACTGAAACAAACTTTATTAAAACTAGAGCAAAATATATATAATATGCAGGGAAAACCCAATGCAAAATCTGAGAGTCTGTGCAGGATGGAAAGGCGAGGGTTAAACGCGAGAAAAGAGAGAAAGGGGGACGGTACCACGTGCAGTCCAAAAATGGCACCGGCCACGTGTGCGCTTTCGTGGAGTGAACAAAGGGAAACCGCGGCTGTTACGAACGCGGGGCTCCAATGTGCAAAGCGCTGTTCCTACCGGATTCTCGTTGTGCAGTTTGTAGAAGCGAAGCAGGAAAAAGTGGCAGCGCTGGCAGGCAAAGAGAGGGTAAAGCCTTACGGCAGCAGTCTGTCCCAGGCGGCGTGGCGGGGGCTGCCCCGGCGCAAAGTCTCGCTCCACTCCGGCAGCCTGTAAGGTCCCCAGAGCCAAGCCGCAGTGTCTGGAGAACCCTCTTTCCCGGAGCGAAGCTGAGGTCCTGCAGTGCCTCCCGCAGCGCGGAGCCGGGAGTGTCCGGAGAGCAGAAAGACGCGAAAAGCCGAGAAGAAGCCGGGAAGCCGGGAAAGCCGTGAAAGCCGCCGAGAAGCCAGAAACCCAGGAAAAGCCCCGAAAGCCGCGAATGCCCAGAAAGCCGCCCGAGCCCGCAGCTTCTTAAAGGTGCAGTACCCTCGCGAGAAACTTTCTCATCCAATGAGATGGGCGATTGTAACATGGAAGGGAATAATTCAATTGGTCAGTGTAGCAGGTTGAGGGAAAAAAACCTGCCCGAAGGCTTTTGGTGTAAACTGATCAATTGAATTATTCCCTTCCATGTTACAATTGGCAGCATCTCATTGGATGAGAAAGTTTTCTCGGGAGGGTACTGCCCCTTTAAGAAGCTGCGGGCTCGGGACTTCCTGGGCTGCTTCTCCGGACGGCTTCGGGGGCATTCGCGGCTCATTCGCGGCTCCTCGGCTCTCCGGACACTCTCGGCTCCGCAGAGCACTGCAGGACCTCAGCTTCGCTCTGGGGAAGAGGCTTTTCTCCAGACACCGCGTCTTAGCTCCGGAGACCGTGCGCCGGGGCAGCCCCCGCCACGCCGCCTGGGACAGACTGCTCGCCTGGAGGCTGTTCTTTGCCTGCCGTAAGGCTTTACCCTCTCTGCCTGCCAGCGCCGCGGTTTCTTGCTTCTCTGCTCCTACAAACAACGAGAATCCGGTAGGGACAGCAATTTCCACATTGCAGCCCGGCGTTCATAACAGCCGCGGGTTTCCTTTGTTCACGAAAGCGCACACGTGGCCGGTGCCATTTTCTGGACTGCATGTGGCACCGTCCCCCTTTGTCTCTTTGCTCGCGTTTAACTCTCACCTTTCCATCCTGCACAGACTCTCAGATTTTGCATTGGGTTTTCCCTGCATATTGTATATATTTTGTTCTAGTTTTAATAAAGTTTGTTTCAGTTTTCCAAACGTTCAGAGGTCTCACAAAATCTTTTCTTTTCCTTTTCGTATCTCTGCTTTTGAACCCTTTTCTCTCCCGGAGGAGAGGGGTTCGGGGATAGGGAAGGACTCGTCCCCGTGCATCGGCTTGCCTCAGCCGACCGGCGACAGTCAGTTTAAAACAAAAGCCTTCGAGCAGTTTTTTTCCTTCAAACTGCCACAGTCATGTTAAGTCACATCTCCCACTTTTGTGTCACTGGCAAACTTGCGGAGGGTACCCTCTGCCCCATCATCTACATCATTAATGGAGATGTTGAACAGGACTGGATCTGGTACTGACCTCTGGGGTACAGCACTAGTTGCTGGACTCCAACTAGACTTCATGCCACTAATCACCACCCTCTGGGCCCAGTTTTTCCCAAAAGTCACTCCTTCCATTGGGAGTCACTCATCTACAGAGACGTGCTATGTATTTGACTTATGTTTGTAAATATCTTGACAAGTGGAGTACAGTCCCCTAGCATCCTTTAAGTTTCTGTTATAAACTGATAGAATGTCAATAAATGTATTTCTGTGCTCATAGGCACTCAACATTTTTAGGACATGGTCTGAAGGGGTTTGTCTACAGACACAGACTTATACAGAAATATAAAACTGAGATATTAATGACAAGGTCATCTGTAAATATTATTAACTATCTCACCTGAGCTTTTTTATATATAATTAACAATACAGAACTAGATATGCAACACTTTTTCAAATAGATAGATGCTAAATGTCTAGTAAAGATTAAAGAAACATGGCACTTATAGCTCTAATAAAGCACTTTGTATTAGACCCATGTAGCAATTACATCCAGTACAGCAAATATGGAAGAAAATCTAGTTAATACGCAGACATACTACACAGAAAACTGTGTGGGTGTTCAGATTAAGAGTATAAAAGACCTTATCATGTAGTCTGCACTGGAACATATCATACATATCGCTAAAAAGTTTGAAATAAAAACAAACAAACAAACAGAAAGTCTTTTCTTCAGAAGTTTGCATCAACAAACTTGTTTATACTGTCTCTCCTATATGCAGACATGGAGAGTGGAAATGGATTTGCAAGTGTACCTTAAATGCTGCCTCAATTGCCTTTAGTTTTGGCACAAAGTTTATTTGAGAAATTCCTGGTTGTGGTTTCTAAATGAATTACTTTTTCTCTGTGCACCTGTATTTTGTGCTAATATTCCATTCCATTTCTGTGATTCTGGTTTGCAAGATCATCTTGTTCTACCTTTTTTTCCTCAGTACTCATAATTCTGTGGAATTTGCCTACACTGGGAGCCTACACTGAAGTCTTTCACAAAAGGCATCAATATATCTATTACACTGAAGTGACCCAGGATTCATCCCTGAAGACCACCACATGGTCTTCCTCCCCTCCTGACAGATCTCTCTTCAGCACAAAACACCAGAGTAACTTATTTATCCTTCTTCTGGAAGAGTCTGCAGTTCTTGCATGAATACCTATCAAATTTGTCCTTAATAATAATTTATTCGGGGGAACTTTTCCCAGGTTTTGTTTAAATCCAGATAAGTTTACTCCATTGCCAAATATTCATGGAGAACCTAGACTAACTGATATAGTCATGGGGAAAAAAGAAAACAAGTTGTAAGACACTCAAGTTTTTCCTTATGGAGTGAAGTAGCAGTAGTTTTCAATACCACATAAGAGTGTTTGCTCTGATTTTAGATCGTGTCAATGATTTTAATCTTGCAAGAGCAAAAGATGTTGCTATCTGGAGTGCAGAAGGCGGTATTAACGAAAGAGACATGATAAAGTCTTTCCATTGTTCAAAAAATGAACAGGTAATTGTCACACACAGAGCACAGGGAAAGGGTGTGGAAATTTTTGAGATTACACAATATCAAGTTCAAAAGAATTATTTCTAGTTTTGTGTAGTCACATGACTTTTAGTTCCCATGCTTGTCTTTTGAAGATGTTTTTTTCTTTGAAAACCAGAGCTGAGAAGTCAAACTTCAGCAGATTTTTTTTTGAAAAAATATTCTTCCCTTAGTTTTGGGGATGCAATTCAACTAACATTTTAAAAAGCCTATGGTGCAAATGTCTAGATTTCAATAGATCGGTTAAAAAAATTAGAGCCATTGGAGAATGGTAAGCACTACAAACAGTTTCACCTGACCTGTGTCCTATGACCACTTCAGGATGAAATGGAATATCTGAATGTATTCCAAAGAAGCCTATTTCTGCATATTAGCTCTAAGGGTACTCTGGACAGCTGGCTGGGGTATAATGCATACAGCATTGATACATGAATTGAAACAAACACATTTCAGATACGTGCATTCTTTTTTATTTGCTCGTGAGTTAGTTCTGTTTTATAGGGGTGCTTGTTTTCCCCTATATTGTTTTCCTGGAGATGGTCAGTGTATGTAGAGCATGGATGCATAAAATTAACACAGGAATTGATGGATTTTGTTTATTGCACTTGAGAGGGAAAGTCCCCTGCTGAAGCTGTGAAAATATGTTAGAAAATATACATTTGTTGCTGGGGTATAGATTCCATCCAGTAGGAAGAGTTATTCAGGAGATTCTCTTGATTTTTCAACATCAATTATTTTAACAATAGGTAAAACTGACCTGCCTTCACCATGTCTCTAGACCTATATGACCACAGCAGCAGCCCTGCTGCTACAAGGCTAAAGGTAGATTTGGTCAGTTATTGCCTGCAGAGGTATGTGGAAGGAGAAAACATCACGTCCTTTAAAGGTGTCCAGTCAAAGGCCTTGTCAATGCAAAAGGGGATAATAGGAAAAGGAGGAAGCCATGGACAAGAACATTCAGACACACAAACCCAATTGACAAATGATAAGGAAGGGAGTCAGACCTAGTCTGTCACATTAATTGATGAGGATTTGTGGGAGAGTGGCTTCTTCCAGCAAGGTTATCTGATTTGAGACCTTGCCAAATGCGAACTAAGGAAAAGGGGGAAATGAAACACAAAATATACAGAGATACAGACCTGACAGGTGAACACATTGGAGACAAAGTCAAGAAACAAACTTGGCCAGTCATGGTAACAGATGGGCTATTGAGAAGCTGCAGGCAAACCTTTGCAGAACTTTGCAACAGACCACAATGCAAACCGGAGAGTCCCCATATGCTGGAGGGTCTTGCTGGGACTAAGACAGCTGAGAGAGGAATGCGCAGGGGAAGCAGATCAGGGAGGAACAAAGAAGGGGTAGACAGGAAGGGGCATAAAAGAGGCCAGTCAAATGTACAGTGGAGCCAATCTGTCTGAGTCCTGTGCCTGGTCACCCCGGTCTGACCAGCTGGCCACTGTGATGTCTCTGGTCTGGGCAGGAGTAACAACTAGGAGAAGGGTATCTGTGACGGTATTCAGGAGGACCTGTGAGTGTGGAGTGCCTGTGGAATAAATGTGAGTGCTTCATGATTACAGTGAGCACCCAGCTGGACCAGCAGGTGAATTGGAGAACTGCAGGGTGGATGAGGGGGTCCTGGATCCAGACAGGGGTGTTGGGCAGGCAGAGGGGTTGTGCCAATGCTCGAGGGATCTGCAAATGTCCATGTGCTTATGAACCTGGAGACTGTGATGTGTGTGCTGCACCAGTGACCTTGTGTCTCTGTGAGCCCAAAAGATGGAAGGGATGTGGCTGGCTGAGCCAGTATCTGGTGAGTTGGTGAGACTGGGGGTGCTGCTGGAGGCAGCACCTTTTTTGTGGCTGTCTGTTGACTGACCATGTCCACGTCCTCTGTGTGTATGTGTCCATGTCTGTGTCTCTGGGATATATGCTCAGCTTTGCTACTGGTTCAACTTGCAAAGATAAAAAGGGAAAAGGAGCAGCTGCATCCCTCAGCCTGAGCAGAGGTCCCAAGTCCCTGGGACTAGAGGCGGCAGCTACTCCTAGCACTAGTTAACATTGCCACACTTGAAGTATATATAATTCATTCATCTAGAGGATGTCCTAATTTCCAAAACAAAAACCAGCAACAACAACAAAAAAGCTAATTTAAAAGAGAGTGTGGGATAATTTTGGTTATGACAGCTTTTTTTCCCTTATTGACAAAATAGCCTTATAGAATTACATTAAGAATGACAAACCTATAGAAAACCAATCTATAGAATTCCTATGTAGGACTACAGCTCTTTATTATATTGTATGGACTAAAAGATTAATGTATTTGTACCTTCAGTTAGTTGATAAGCTTGAGCAATTCCTGTATAAATATCCTGGCTCCATCTATTTAATCCTATTAATTATTAGAGACCACTATTGTTAAGAGAATTTTTTGGAACTTACTCACTTCGCTCTCACTGTAAAATAGTTGTGGAAAGGCAAGGGTACAAAGGAATTTATTTTCCAGATTAACATATGAATAAAGAAAAACTGAAGTGCTCCATTTATCAGAAACCAACTGACAAAGATAATCTCATCCCTGCTGCAAGTTTTCATGCATCAGCAATGAAGAAAGGTCTCCCTTTTATTCAAATTTTAAAGGTAAAAATAATTTGTAGTAACTCCGATGAAAGTAAACAGAAGATAAATGAAGTTCCTTTGACATATTTTGAAAGTGAAGCTTTGAAAGGAGGGGATACAGCATAACTCAGGCAAAGGAGATGACGACAGTAATGGATGGATCTGCATGGTGAATGGGAAAAACATACCTGCATATGTAACACTCTAACATAATAACTCTTATATATGCGTATATGTGTATTTTATACCCTAAGGGCAATGGGTGGATTTTCAACCATTATATGAACATGTATATGCTAAAAATATTTTGTGGTACATCTGAGTCATTTTCATAGCTGGAAAACTGTATGCAGTAATTCAGGGTGGCTTTTTCAAGGTGTCTGAACTAAGCACAACTCCTTGAAAAAGTCTTGTGTGTCAAGAGGTCTAGGGCTACCATTTTCTGCAGCCAGCACAACCCATGGGAAGATTTTTTCAGGTGAACCTCTTCCGTAGATGCCAACAGACATCCTCTAAGACAAAGGCCAAGTAGCAGGTCCTGTCTATTTGCAATATGGACAAACTTTTGCAGACACCAGACACCAATCCATTACCCTTCACTCTATGCTGTGAAGAAAGAAAAGTTGAGCTGTGTCCTTCTGGATTTGGTCACATCCAGCAAGTAGGTGCCTTTTAGCTATAGAGTCTAGGCACCCGAGTAAACTGAGCACTTCAGCTAGCTGTTGATAAAACCTGTTTTACATGCCCTCTGATTAATTAGTGCTTTAGCATTCCAGCATGCTGGATCAGTACATTCAGTCTTCTTGTGTCTGATCAAATGAAAACACTGGTGAAAAGTAATATCTGACACAAAATCAAAGGCTGCTTCCACTCAGTAGCTGACTGGACAAGGAGGAATAAAAGAATAACATTGCATATACAGGACACAATAGGGTGTCATAAACATTGAGAAACATTGCCAGGGCAGAACTCACCACTGCAGTGACAACCAGCAACAACTTCCCTGCCAAATCTAACACAGCATTCTGAGTACGAATGAGCATATGGGTATTTTGTCAGCAGTGCAGAATGAGTCAGTGTGAGCCAGGCAAACACCTGTTGTGTACTAGCAGGAACAAGTTTCTAGGGTTTGAAGATACTTTAGTATGTTGGTATGAGAAAGAAACAGAAATTTATAAAAATTGTTCTTGCTCCTGACTCTCCTGTCCTAGCATACAACATTTGCTCAGAAGTTACCTCCTGTGGTGTGGTCTGACATCATGATTTACATCATCTATTATGAGTAACACATTATGTTTAATTGCTGATAAAGTGTATTTACACTACCTGCCCCTATGGTTGTCCTGAGTTACTTATATGAGTTGCTTCTACTGGCAATATTGCACATTTTGTCTTATCTCCAAAAATCTTCTCAAGTCAATATAATATATTCCTTTGAATGAAGTGGTTTCTGAACCAAGGTTGTTTTTCCTTGATGCTTAAAGTCTATTTGCCTTACATATATTCATGTAGGTCTCCCCTCTTCCATTTGTTGCTTTTGTCACCTCTAGGGTGTCTAGTGCTGCTCTCTCCACTTACATTTTCTGGTTCTTTGCATATAGTAAATACAGCTAGTTAGTGTACTCTGGGCAGAACAAATGAGTTGGTAAAGGAATATGAGAGTAATACAAGTTTCCATATCTTCACCTGTTAGTTTGCAATGTTCCCTTCAGCTGCTTCCAGAGTCACAGGTTAATTCTGGCTGCCTGTAAAGCAAAATTTGTTTAATTGCTTCAGGTTATTCCAAACAGCAAAAACATCCTTTTTAAAGGTGCATATGTCTGATGGGGGTGGGGGCGGTGGGGGGTAGGGGTGGGGGCGGGCAGTAGTAGAGACTAATTAAAATGATGAGTTACTTCCATGGTTGGCATTTTAAGAAAAAGTCCTGGGTATATTTCATCTTACCCAACTTTAATATTAACATCTACATCATTTAGTCATATTATCTCTTTCATAATGAATGGATATAAATAAGGAGGTCTAAGATATATTTTGAAGTAGTATATGAAATAGGCAGAAATGAGATCTATTTTTAAAAATCTAGTATAGAGTGAGATTAATTACTTCCCAGTAGTGATCTCCACACTGTCTATAAAGGAGGTAGGGGGCTCAAAGTGGTTATCTCAGATGGAGATGCTCTGATTTGTAGGTACCTAGCAGTAAGCATCTAATGTCACATAGGTGGCTGGTGTCTCATTAGATTTAACAGAAATGTAGGCAATAGTACGATAGAGTCCTAGAACGGGTTGGTCTGGAAGACCAACCTCTGAAGTTTGTGTAATTCAAGCCGCTCCTCAAAGCAAGGCTAACACTAAAGTTAGATCAGGCTGCTCAGTTAAATCTGGGAGATTCCTTAACATCTATGTTCTACTGCCAAAGAAAACCAAACCAGAAAAACTTTTTCACCTGCACTTCCTTACACAAAAACTTGTGTACCTTCTGTTTCTTGACTACTAATATTTTCAAGCTTTTTTGCTTATATATATATATATTTGTAATTACTCTTACTGAATCTTATGATCTTATCTTTTTGTTGTGCGTTGCCAAGAATATGAAGACTGAATCAAATCTCCCTCTCAGTTTTTTCTTCTTGAGGTTAATTAAACCGAATTCACTCAGCCTCTTCTAATATGTTCTGTGCTTTAGTCCCCATTTTGCTGATGTCTTGTAATGGGGGTCCAAACTTGGTGCAGTACGCCGGATGCAGTTTAATAAGTACTGAATAGAGGCAAATAGTCACTTTCCTTGAAATTTTGGCTATGCCTGTACTAATGCAGATCAAAATACAGCAAGCTTTTACAGCTCCAAAAGTGCTCTGATGACTCATGTTTAACACGTTGTCCTCTAGAATTCTCCAACCCCTTTCCGAAGACCTAATCTCTACCCAGTCCCACACCTTTATAGTCATATGCAGTTATTCTAGTTCAGCTGCAAGACTGTCTTGGTTGACCTTCATCAATGTTTTCACTCCATTCCTCCAGCTTGTTGAGGTTGCCATGAAAGGCATCCATCTCTCTAGCATATCATCTACTTCTCCGGTTTGATGTGATCCGTGAGCTATTTGAGGTTCCATTCAGTGCCACCATCAAGGCCATTGACGAGGCCTTGTATCAACTCCCAAGGAACATTAATTTTAACTGATTGATTGCCAGATTGATCCATTGACCACTATCCTCTGAGTTCAGCTTTCTGTTATATTTTTTCACCCACTTTGTAGACTAACCATCTACAAGGGTGGATAAGGGCCAGTAAGATATGAAGGGCCTGAGAACTCTAATGCACGTTCTCAATAGGGAAAGAACAGACTTGTTTAAGGGTTCCCCTACACCTAGGAAACAATCTCCAGTGAGTAATTTAAAAACTAGGAGGAAAGGGTTCTGGCATTGAAGATAGGAAGATCAAGGTAGCTTTAAGCCTGACACTTAGCAGCAGCCAGGAATAATAATGGAAGTATTTTTACAATGCTAAGAAGTGCCAGAGTCACTTAGCAGTGTGTTAAATACAAAATGGCTTAAACCCTAAAAGAAAACATGAGTGAAATTAAACACAAACAATTGAACCTTTATTTTGAAAAGTATTAGTTTGCTGGAACAGAGTGACAAATTCTAATGAATGTCCTTAATGATTTTACAGTAGGACAAATCATCTGTGAAAGTAAGGTGCTTATAAAAGACACTTACTGTGCAGTATGAATGCTAAATGAAATCAGACATCCCTATAATCAACATCAATAAAAGTACCATAACTAATTTTACTGCTTCAAAGAGCAGCATAATAAAATGTACCAAAATCTATGGCCTAAAAATATTGCTCACACATAGATGTGCGCATAAATATATATACATTCTCAATGTTGAATAAAATGCTTGCAAGGGTAAAATGAAGCTATCTACCAAGATAGTTTTATCCTGTTAATGGTTATTTCTTTTGACTTTGTGGGGGTAAAAAAAACAACACTTAAATAAACATAGAATATCTTTCAGTGGATGTGGGATGTTATTCAGAAGTTAAGTAAATCTTACTCTTCATCCAAAAATAATCTCTTCAGATTGCATATCCAAGATCCCACCAAATATTTTACAGGTTTATTAGAGATACACAGCATAGAGGAACTATGCTTAATAATGGAATAAAAAGAAAATGGTGAACAATAGATACATAGGAGCAAGAACTGACTTTTTTTGTTCCGAGTTTGAGCGAAGTGATTTGAGTGAGTGGTGCAGTGGGAATTTTAGGAGGTACTATGGTACAAAACAAGAAAACAGTATATAAAGAATAGGATAAGTGGGTGGCTAAAGAATACCTTAGATAAATTCAGTATTCAATGTCTCAACAGTTAAGCACTTTTTGAGGAAAAAAAAGATATTTTGGGGGGAACTGTGTTTTGATTTTATCCAATAGACAAAGAAGATATTCTAGCTCCTGTTAGGATGGAAAAAACTAGCTTCTGATTTTTCAAAGTTACTACTTTTTTCTATTATGTTATCTCAAGCCTGTTGATTGTCCACCCTGGCCTCCGATCGGGAGATTTGGAGACACACCATACATAACGCTGCTGTCTCCTTTGAGAGCACGCGTAGAATCAGTCTCGAGGAGAAAAGACAGCGCAGAAAGAATCGTGCCTCAACTATACCACCCAAGGAGACCCTCCGGTGTGCTCTTTGCAACCGGTCTTGCCTATCCCGCATTGGCCTTTTCAGCCATCAACGCGCTTGCAATAAGCGTGGGCAAAGCCCTTCCCAAATCTTCATCCGTGAAGCCAAGCCATGAATGAATCTCAAGCCTGCATAAAAAGGATTCTTTTTTCTTTCTTTCCACCAAAATGCAGTTATAAATGTATTTTCCTTTCAAATTATGTATCATGTCAAATTTAAAATTTTCAATGTTGTCTTTTCTCACCAAAATTTATTTGATTCAGAAACAATAAGTATTTTCTGATTTAACAAGGTACCATTTTATCAAGTCATGAAATGCTTAAATGGGCATTTCTTCAGGAAATTCCAGAATTACTTTGCATCACTGGAACGACAAGACTTGAGTCACAAAACTACGACTGTTTCTTGCCTTTATAAGAATATGTACATAACCCGTGTTGGATGTTCTGGAGGATCATGAGAGCTGACTGAATTGTCACTGCAAACATTTTTCTGTGAAGAAAGTGAAAGAAGAGTAAGCTTAGGGAGGGAGACAAGGATAGATAAAGCCTTGGCTTTATTCCTGATGGGCTAAGGATGAGAAAAATTGCTATAATTTGCTGCAGACATATGTTAGCACAACCTAAGTTATTTGCATCTACTGGGAAAAAGGTAGGGTAAGTGGTTCTATCTTGAGCCATAATGGCGATTAGACATATCCCTGCAGAGATGCATAACAGGCACATCCTTTAATCAAGACTGTATCTAGGCCACAATATAGCTGTAGCATTACAATGGTATCTTTAACATTAAAATTAAACCTTTGTTGAGGAAGAAGTGAATTTTTTACTCCTTTTTTCCTCAATTACAGGTTTTTTTTTCTCCATAATCCCTTAACACCATTTGTTGCTAGTTGAACAAATATAGGAAATACAAACAAAAATACAAACAGTGAATGCTTCATGTTTTCATATCTTTTGCTTTAAGAAACTTGTAACTTCTGAACCATTTGAGCATCCACCAGACTCACAGAATAGTGCAGAACAGGCTTTCTGAGGGAAGTATCTTGCCATTGGCATCTCTCCAGGCCTCTTCAATGAAATATTATTTTCAAATACATTTAATTACCCCCTTTAGAGTTTTTGCTTTTGCATAATTTGTATAACTTATTTGGGCATCTAATTAGCTCTCACTTTGTATCACATAAAATAATTGGGACTGCTTTGTCAGGCAAAATCCTCCTTTCAAGATGGATTACTCAAATGCAAGTGCCTGCTCTTAGTTCAGGAATTGTGTCACTTCCAGCTTCATCATCGCTTTTTCTAAAGCTGTCTAATGTTGATCTGCTGCTGGATACAGACATCATTGACTTACTAATACCTCACCAATATTGTTATCCAGCTTCAGCTATCCTTTGTTTTCTCTTCACCACTGCAGCATCTCAGCACCTCTCAATCTATAATGCTTGTTTTATGAAGCTGCATGTTCTGCAAAGGAGAAAAGGGAGAAAGTAAAAACAAACGTGTTTGACATGTTAATTTTAGATTTGAATATTTTGTTAATTGAAGAAGACTAGATCAGGTGAAACCACTGGAGAGTTGTTCCTTTGCATGTAATTCAACTTCTTCAGACAGAGAAGCTTGCAGAGGGAACATGTGGACCTATCCTAGGAAGAGCTAAGAATTCAGAGCTCATGCAGAGGTTGAGATACTGCTGAGGTCAGGCAGCCAGGTCTCAAACTGGTGCAGAGAGCCTTCCTGGAGTCTGGTCAGGGCACTGCAGAGTTTATTGTGTCTAGGAAAGCTGATGAGATGACTGACACCTGTACTGGAGAAAAGACTTGTTTGAAAAGAATGTGGCTGGCAGGATAAAATTCATTATAAACCCTACATCATTTGTACTGAACCCGATACAGTTAGTTCAGGCTTAATTCAGTTGTCATCAATATTTAGTTGCATTTGAGATTCCATATTTGAGATGCCGCAATACCTCCAGGATACCATAAACATCTAGAGAGGCAGGTGAGACTAGGTAGCATGCCCCAGAACATCTGAAATTAGCCAAGACATCTTGAGTATGCTCAGTTGTTTAGGTGTCTTTGTTGCTTAGGGAACTGAAACAACGCCTGGAGGTTTCTTTGTTTAAAAAAGTTAATTCTCTTAGTTTATCTTAGTCTAGTGAAACCTCACTTTCTGAAGCTTAAAAGACTTTTGTTTTCCTTTTTTTTTTTTAATAACACTGACTCCTTTTATGGTTAAAGCCAGAATTTTAGGCATCTATTTAGGTATTTTACATGATGATTTATAATATCATATTTATAATATTATAATAATCATAATAGGTACAAAAGAATGTAAGCGTTTATAGTGGTCTCAGAGGAACTTGAAGGGTTTGATTCAATTTCTCCAACATAGACATCTACTGCCATTTGATATGCTCTATGTTTTATCTATCATGGTTTCTAGTTCCTTTTTCACAGGAGTACTTTTGAGAGACTATATGTTGTGTCGTATCTGCCTGATCTATTAATACCAAATGACAATAGGTATTTGTTTCTATCAAGAAAATCCAAAAGAGTGGGATTCTTGCAAATAAATGGAAGGGATCCAGGCACTGCAGGTTGATGGTGCTTAAACTTCTGAAACATCTTCACTTCATTTTATGTTCTGTAGGACTGTTCAAGTACTTTACGTTATGCAGTGACTAGATTTAAACACAGAAATGAAAAATCTAATATCCCAAAAGCAGAATTATCAGGAGAGAAGCTTTACTATTACCACCTTCTTATTAGATGAGCTTCTTATATCTGTGTAACATCTGATGCATCACTGGTTACCATAAAGAAATTACAAATAATTGTGACTGATTATTTAATATCCAACAACTTCTTCACTGTCAAACTACCTCAATTTTGAAGGCACTGCCCTCATGGAATGAGTATTTTGTTGAAGTAAACTAGTGACAATGCTAGCAGTGAAAACTATGAACATACTGGAAGCAGGCACATATGTCCTAACAAACCACCTTTCTCATATAACCATGAAGGAGTCATCATTTTTCTGTAAATTTGAAGGTAATCGTTACTATTGCCAGATCTTTGAGTAAGATTTGCTGACAGAAGACAGGCATAAATAGCAATAAAAATTTAGTAGGGCTAGTATGACACTGTGCTGCAACATATCATCTGGTACCATCCCATGGAAAAATAAATCTAAATAAGAATGCAGGAACACAGGAAATGCACAGGAATCAAACAAGTATTTCTGACAGTGGTTAGAGCCAGATACTGCACTGCGGGTTGCCTATAGTTGGCAATTAAGCAATAAAATGCCTATGGTGAAAATCTCTCTAATCCTAAACCATTAACAGCTGTCTTATGCCTCAAAGTCGAAGTTTATATCTCCTAGATATTTTTATACTAGGCAGTGTAAGCCTAGTGTAAGAGAATTTAGATAAATGTAAACTGTCACATACTATATTCTATATATCCCCACCCAGTCTCACCCTAGTGATTACTGTCCTTCTTCTTTCAATTACCACATCTTCTCAATATTGCTACACTGATAGTTTATCACAGAACTTTCTGCAGGTCAGCTTCCACGGTATATTTTCCAGAGACTGTTCTCTCAAAAGGAATAATCTTTCGGATTCCTTTTTTGTGCAATGTACTAAACGAAGCTTTGAAGTTACTACTCATCTCCTGGTTCTGTGATACTTAAGACTCTCAAGTTTACAGTCATGCCTACGTACCATTATTTAGTCTACTGTGTATGTCATAAAGGAACTATCTCTTCCTGTACAATGTTGTAGGTCTTCCTGTCTCCTGAAATACCTATTCTTCTTAACCAACTTTGTTGTGGCAAGTTTTCCTTTTCTTTCCTATAGCTATTTTTTTCTTCATAGATTAAATGAAGTGGTCTTAGAGACTTCTTGTCATGATATTTATGAAATTACTAACTCCACAAAAGTGATGACTTGTTGATTTTTTGTAATTGAACAACTTTTTGTGCAACAATAAACACCCTGTAATTTTAACTTCATGTGAAGTTACAAATGTTACAGTAAAATGGATAGATTCTCAATGGGAGGATTCAGGAAAAAAAAAAAGAAAATTGTGCTTAATTAGATAGATCTATGGAAGACTTTGTGCATCATGCTGGCTTTGAAGCCACTTAAATGGCTTTTTTTCACCCATGAGGCCTCTCTTGGCTGTATAACCTTGTGATTTTGGTGAAAATTTTTTTGCTAGATAAGCCTAGAATAATTTTCAGTCCTTTTAAAATAATAAGACTATGTTTAAATCTTCACCTTTCCAGATCTTGATCTGAAAAAAAAAAAAAAAAAAAAAAAAAAAGAAATTAAGACTATGGACTCTCTAAGCATCTATAATCTAAACCTCCTAATTTTTTTTTACAACCTTCAAAAAATTTAGGTATAGGGGCAAATGTGGAAAGCATAGACGACCCTTAAAATGCTCCCAAGAACAGGCATCTCTGTAGAAAGATTTCCAGTCCTTAATGTTCAAATATTAAATTCGAAATGCAAAATCCTCAGCATTAGTTCTCCCAAACTACATAAATTTCAGAATTCACAGGCCTCTCAGAAAAAAGTCAATTTTAGAATTTTTTCTGCCTTAAAAAATAACATTGACATGTTAGGGATGTCTTTTATTTGCATCTGAGGTTAGATGTGTTGATTATGTTAGAAGATATATCCCACAGAAATAAGATGTATTATTCTCACTAAAAATCCAATACTTTCCTTTTAAGAATGGTATAAAGGCAACGTGACCTACAGGGCATTACTAAGGCATTGCAAAGTGTCACAGATATTTTGGGAACCATTGTCTGTTTTACAAGGTATTATATACTTGCCACTTACTTTCAAGATTTCTGTTCTAATTATACTGTAAACTCCTCAATATTTCACTGTTAAGAGCTAGCCCAGTATAAGTAAAATATCTTTATAAAACTGAATTCTTTGTTAAGAATTTCAGGCTACAACATCCATTCCTGTATGGTTTGATTATAACTAGATAATTAAACAGAGATATTAAAGACAGAAAACATTATTTGTTTCTTATATAAAAAATTAATTTCATGCATCAGAAGTTGTTTCTTCCACTTTTTATCAACTTCTCCATGTGTCACTAAAGTAATAATTTGTGTGGAGATTTTTTTTTATGTGACAGCAGTTATTAAAGGCCCATACAGGTTGTTATTATTATACTTAATATATTCCTCTTAGATTATCTGTTGGCATTAACCTGCTTGGCTTCCAACAGTTAAGCCAAAAGACTCTGTTTATGGAGGAAAAAAACCAAAGGAACAAACAAAATTCTCCAATGGATGGAAAGCTGTTTATAGGAGAAGGTCTCAGATTTGTGTCCATTTAGGCTAGAATGACTTAAATTTTTCATTTCAGTCCAGGATCTCATATCATAGTTATTACACTTCAGTGTACAACAAAAAAAGTAACATGTAAGAAAGTAATCCTACTGCCAAGTGAGATAGTCAGTAGTCCCTGGAAAGGATGGGTTGTCCTTTGTCTTCTTATTGCAATACCTTAGCTGCTTGAAACTAACAGTAGTTTGAAGTCTGTAAGGACTGTAGGATCAGGACTGTAATGAGAAGTTAGTTAAATTTGTTTTGTTGTATTTAAATATGTATAAAGTTCAGCTTTGCAGGGAACAGATGGAATCAAATACATAGAACTAATTATATTTCTCCTATAAAACACATAGATATATTTTACCTTTTTTTTCTCTCAGTGTGTAGTATACACTGTAATTGCTACAGAATGACCTGGAGTCACAGTGTACAACACAGCAAACAATGAAGAGTAATGTTGTGTCTGGAGATAATAAACATAAAATTTACCTCATCTAACTTTAGCCATGTAATAATTCAGCATCTTGTCCAAACAAGCCCAGGTAGTCAGTGAAGAGTAGGGAAACTGCTACAGGGATTATCATGTCATCTAAATTGCCCTCAAGATATGTTGGTCTCTTTTCATCAACTAGGAAGGGGTCCAGGATAGATAGCTTAGGTTCAGTGCACAGCTTTGGGGAACTATAGTTAAATGAAACTAAACCTTTGAGACAACCAATGATATTTTTGAGTGAGGGATAAACCATCGCTGTAGGCGAAAGCACAGAAAAGCTATAATTTGCTTTGTAATTTCTGTGCATCGATCTGCCCTTGTGCATAGCTTAACACTTTAAGTTCAAAGTACTTACTTGAATTAGCTAAATTTTAACCCACACAATCTGGATTTCTTTTACAATGAGGAAAGAAAGAAAGGACTGAAGGGGGATAGGGTAGGTAAAAAGAAAGGTCATTGTGGAACAGGAAGCAGAGAGAGAAAGTCTTCATAAGGTGAAAATATAAGTCCAAAGTTATTGGTGCACATCCAAAACAAAGCAAACAAAAACTATTGTTCTCTTTCCTTCCCTAGCCTCTGCATCTGGATAACACCATCCCTCCCCCCACAAGTATTTTTCTCTAATAAGTCCTAGGATAGAATACCTAGGAGAGAAGCAGAATATTTAGAAACTTTGTTAAGGAGCAGAGCTCAGCTACATTTCTTCTACTACCACTCTTCTGCAGCATTCTGCAGAATTTCTGCATAGTTCCCCTGGAGGTGCTGCAGAGTTCAGACCCTCTGCACTATCTTAAACGGGAGGGTTAGCATGAAGCATTTGATGTATCTGTAAGAAATAGATTTCCTCACTGTGCTTTTACATTTGATGTGCAATGAAAATGGTGAGAAGATAATACAATCAATTGAAGCACTATGATAAGGGGAAATTTTACATTAACTTTCCATTCAAATATGCTTAAAGCTGAAAAAAGTTAGGAAAAAAAGATCAAGGAGATGTGATAATAGACTATGAATGGAATAAATAGGAAAAGCTCAGTTTGCGTGAGCTAAAACTTAAGGTATAGGATACAGCGGTGACAGAGGAATGACAGCAAGAGATATCATTCTGACATGTACATATCCACACAGCTTAGGAAAACGTGAAGCAAATCCTTTTTCTAAAATGCTTTCAAAATGCCTATCATGACAATGACAATTGAAAGACAGAGAGCTGTTCAGCAAAGAAGGAGAGCGATAAAGTACAATGAGGAGTGATAATGAGGAATAGGAGTGAGGACAGAAAAGGATGCAGAGAAACAAGAAATCTTGCGGAGGCGTAGGGAAGTAAATGGACTAAAATATATTACTAAAATATATTATGTAAGAAAAAAGGAAGGTAAAAATTATAAAAAAATGACCCTTCCACTTCACAGTTATGTTTTGTTTTACTCAGAAGATTCTGTGATTACAAATTGACATTAGTTGTGATTCAACGGGATAGAATATAACCCAAAAACTTTACATAGCATAAGCCCCCTTTAGGGGCTTTGAGTTGGATTACTCTTCAATTTATATGCTATGGATTAGGATGCACTGAATGCTGTATTGGGTGAAGGTGATTAAACACTGGACAGGTTGCCCAGATGGTTGATTAAAGTCTCCATCCTTGGAGATGTGGAAAACCTGACTGGACACAGTCCTGAACAACCTCCTCAAGTTAACCCTGCTTCAGCAGGCGAGTTGAACTAGGCAATCTCCCTGCCAACATCAACCATTCTGTAATTCTCTGAAAATCCCACCATATCAAGGTGAAAGAAGCAGGAACTGCTAAAATCTGCCTTAGGATATTCATTCTTGTTCCTAGAAAATAATTATGGCACTTGGTATTATAATTAAGAATATCATGTTTTTCAATTCATAAAAATAGGGAAATTGTTCTTATAACATGAATATATAGTTATTGTTTCCTTCTGAGTTGATGTGTCAGATCATAGTTTTTATTGTTTGCAAGCTATTAATTTTCCTTCTCTATTTTAGTTTTGATTTTGTTTTTAATTTTGAAAGGAAACCCCTGAGATATATGAATAAATAAAGCAAATATTACTATTTTATCATTTTGAGGCTAGTATTTATTTTCATACTGATTTTATTCATTTAATGCTTAGCTTTATTCTGTTCACCTTTGCTTTCTTTGAAAGAAGAATGTATATAAAGGTAATTTATTTTCCTAAACATGTGTCCCATGTTTCTAGACTCACAATCTCCTTCTTAAGCTGCAGCCAAATACTATTCATATATGGATACTCTTATCCAAAGAGATTGCTTTATCTCAGATGAACTTGTGACTAGGTGTTTGTTTAAGTAGCAGGTGGCAGCACGTTCATTAAAATGGGCCATTTTTTGTATTAATAAGACAAACAGAGATATCTATTCATTATGTGAAAGGCAATTCCAGTTCACGGCTACTGTTCATATCCTGCCAGCCTTTGTTTTGGAATCAAACATGTCACATGCGCAATATGACTTGAAATATAAAGAGAACAGTAATGGAAGATGGACCATTTTGGTGTTGTTAAACAGACATAATCCACTGGAACAATAGTTTTCATACTTCACCTTTTCCCATCATTGTTCTATTTATCTTCGATGTGTTTTTTGGTTAGTCATTAAAGGAAAAAAACTCCTCCAAAGGATTGGAAAATACAGTAAAATGTTCATAAAAATGCATTTTTAATTGGGGTATCCAGACAGAGGTGTAGCATAGCTACACTGTCATTATTCGAATTACAGTACTCTGATACATTGAAAGATGTTAGTAGTGAAACAGGGCACGGAGCTTGCGCAATCGAGTTAGGAAACTGCAGTTCCTTTTTTGTAACCTTGTGAAGTCCCAAAACTTTTGTCTTCCTTGTTATTTTGGTCCATTCTTATATAAAATATATGCACATGATATAATAAACCTAGACAGTGTTACTTAAAAAGCCATAACAAATATTAATCCTCAAAAATGCCTATTTTACCACCACCAGCCTTATGAATCAAGCACAATTTTAATTTTTAAATTATCTTATTTCTGATCACCCAGATTAGTTTCACCTGGCTAAAGATTGCTGGTAAAATAGGAATTTCAATCTCCTTTTTACGTACTAAGTACTTGTTTACAGACATTGACAAAAATGCTCTTGTCCAGGAAAAAAGAGTTAGTTTTCACATAGTAATTTAGTTCTCATCAGATCTTGGCAGTTTGTCCTTAGAAAAACTGTGGGCTGGTCACAACAGGGCACAGACTTGCACAAACAGTAGCTGGCATGATTTATCATTACTGCTAAATCTGCTCAAATGCGCATTTGTTTAGTCTAGAGAAGAGCATAGGTATAAAGAATCATATTAAGAGAAGCAGTTTTATTGGCAATCAATACAGACAGGAATGCCATGTACTTCCTAGCCTATGTGTTTGTTAGTACACCCTCTCAGAATCATCTTTTACTATAATTTATTTTTTTTGTAGCCTCCCCAAATGGCTTTCTAATCTATACAGTTTAGTATTTGTTTTGCATTGTAGGGAACAGGGAGCAGAAGGGAAAGAAAAAGGGTCCAAAAAATGTCTGGAATTAGGAAGGAGCATTATTATTAGGAATTGTTTAATTTTATCACATGGTACTAATCCAGGGGAATAAAAAACCCACATCCCACTAACCACTCTGGAAACTTTTGAGCCTACGCAACATGGAGAGGTTATATATTTTGTTAAATCAATGCAAGCTTTAAAAAAAAAATCATTATAATTGTATGCTGGATTAGGACAAAAATGGTACTTCCTTTTCAAGCAATTATTATAGAAAAAGAAATTCAACAAGAAACAAAACCCTCAGTAAGTTACCCTTGGAAAGTTTGCAGATGACATGTTAGGTTGTTGATCTGCTTGAGAGTAAGGAGGCTCTGCAGAGGGATCTGGAGAGGCTGGATCGATGGGCTGAGGCCAACTGCATGAGGTTGAACAAGACCAGGAGTCAGGTCCCGCACTTGGGTCACAACCACTTCATTCAATGCTACAGGCTTGGGGAGGAGTGGCTGGAAAGCTGCCCAGCAGAAAAGGACCTGGAGGTGTTGGGCAACAACCAACTGAATCTGAGCCAGCAGTATGCCCAGGTTGCCTAGAAGGCCAACAGCATCCTGACTTGTACCAGAAATAGTGTGGCCATAGCAGTAGGGAGGTGATTGTCCCCCTGTACTCAGCACTGGTGAGGGCACACGTTGAATACTGTGTTTGGTTTTGGGCCTCTTACTCCAAGAATGACATTGAGGTGCTGGAGCATGTCCAGAGAAGGGCAATGAAGCCGGTGAAGGGTCTAGAACACAAGTCTTATGAGGAGCAGCTGAGGGAACTGGAGTTGTTTAGCCTGGAGAAAAGGAGACAGAGGGGAGACCTTTTTTGCCCTCTACAACTATCTGAAATGAGGTTGTAGTGCAGTGGGTGTTGGAAAATAGATCTGTGCCTAATCAGCACACAAAATGCACAACCAAATCATTCAGCTTATGAAGTTTCCAGAAGAAACTTTTGTTCTCTTTTCCTTCCCTGACACTGTGAATACGTTTTTCCAGTTTTAAAGACAATTAAAATTAAAATCATCCACTCAAGATGATATTTTCTTAGTGAAGTTTTATTTATGAAACCTTTTAAAATAGATGAAGTCAAATGCCATCAGAATTATGACCTTCACTCAAACTTATTTATTCATCAACTGCATATTATTTGCAAAGATCTGATGTCAGTTGTGGCACAGAAGAGATCCATTATTTTCAAATACTCACTAGTATATGTAAAGGCTTACATGCTGATGGTTATGATAGGAACACAAAAATGTTTTTGTAAAACCTGTAATTAAATTCCACTGCTGCTTTCCTCTCTCCTCCTCTTGTTCCTTTTCCCTGTCTTTGGAATGAAGGGTAGAAGATTAACCAGGATGGAATTAATGATATGGAAAATCATGCAAAGTTGTAGCAGAACTGAAAAACATAACGTTCTAATCAAGGGGCTTCTGTTACTTCATATCAGGTGATGGATGGGACACATTAGGTCAAAGAAAACAGAAGAGCAGAGAAACCAACAGAAAAACAGGTTTGTCTTTCTCAGGCCCAAACCAGAGCTCCATTAGCAGCTGATCAGTCCACCTTGTGTGAGGAAGCAGAAAAGTCTATGAGAGAGAGTGGCTCTGAATTAACAGATACCCAAGGGGAAAATGGCGCTTCCTGCTGTCTTGATGACCATCTGGATATGTGAAGTTATCCTCAAGCTCTTTCTTTATATATAAAAAAAACCAAATAAATAAATAGACTGAGTAATTAGTTTCTTCAGGTAACTTGGTTTTTTATGTATTTTGTGGAAATAACCATTCCCAAGAAACCAATCATTATATGGAAAATAATAATGTATTTCAGGGCCTTATAAATGTCAGGGCATGTCTATGATGCTGAACAAGAGAGCTGGGGACTGTCAGTTCACTCCCTCAGGCTGCTCCAATGAACTCTCTCGAAGACCAATCTTGAGCATGCTTCCAGTCATTGTTCACTTCAAGGACTGCTCCTGAAAGTGGTATGAGTTGTCCTGCACTGGATTTGCTTCCCTTTTCCCAATGCTACCTCATTAGGCTTTGGACAACATTATGTCCTAGGATACTTAACACATACCTTCAGCTTCATGCAACAAAAATATCAGTCCTGTATAATGCAACATGACCCTCTCAGTATTTTTGACAATCTGAGCTGGACAAAATAGACAAAAAATCCTACTACTTTAGTTCTTCAGGAGCATGTCTTGAGTTAGAAGAGACATGGAGACCATTACCGACTCGCGGAGGCTGACAGTTTTCTCTATAGGGAGCAGGCATGAGAAGGCTGTGAATATGAGGCAATCTGCATCACAGGTTCTGAGGAGCAGGGAACAGACTGTCCCTGTTCTATCTAGCAGAAGACAGTGCTGGGTGATATTTTTTTCTCTTTTCACTGGTGAACACAAGATTATATGTCAGAGACATCAGTGAATTCCTCAAATTACAGTATGGTATGCTTTTGCTATGTTGCATTTGTTGGGCTGTGTCATGAGAGCTTCTCTGATCTCAGTTAACCAGCCAATATAATTCAACAGGATTTTTTCGAAATATTAACAAATGAAAGCTCAGACAAATTTACAGGTTCTGTCGCTTGAGGAAACAAATTACTACACTACATCCTCCACACTTCTAAGCTTAGAATAGTAATCTAGAATGTGCAAACCCTCACCTACATAAAGGTGAAGACTCAACCTCGAGAAATTTACTTAGGCAGTGTCCCAACCTAAGGGGAGAGACCCCCTGACTGCAGACCTGCTGCTCCAAAGAGAACTGACTCCAACTCGCCCCCCACAAGACTCTATACCGTTAGTCAAATCTGAGCTGTGGTCTTATACGGTCATATTAGCTTCCCTTCATTCGCTGCAGACCTGCTTTCTAGGCGTGTACATGCACCAGTGGGCTTGGCCACAGCTAGTGAGAAGTTTCCAGAGGTTTCTAGCAGTTTCTGTGAAATCTACTGAGCAACTGCTGCAGTTTAGTGCTTGGAAGTTTCTCAAGCCAAGGGAATGGGTACAGCTTGCCACAGCCTGCTATACCATTTAAGCTGTTCTGCTACAAGGTAAGTGTAATACAATAATGTTTGAATTTTACAGATACTTTCTCAAAAATGCAATGCTCTGTGAAGAAATAATTCTATATTTTTTCTACTTGTTTTTCATTTATATTTGCATTGGTTTTCTCTTTCAATGGATTGTTTAACTCCTTAGATTCTCCCCTCACGCACAGTGAAGAAAAAGTACACCAAGGTGCTCACCTCTGTCTCCATGTTCCCATCCTCTGCCAGACTCTGGGAGCTGGTATTACTTTGTTTTAAAAGATACCAGCAGTCAGTTATTTCTCACTTCTTTGAAACCACATCTGGGCTTGCCTTTGAAGTTTTCCGAAGTAGAGTGATCCTTGAGAATCTGTGTCCTTCAGGTTACATAGTCCAGCCACACATCTTGCAATATGGGCACAATAAAACAAATTTAATAGTGGTTTTGATGGATAATCTTCTGCTGTTCAGAGAATGTCCTTTGGCTAGCATATGCTGCATTTCCCTTTACAGTCTGGAGCCAAAACAACCTTCACAACAACCTTCACCGTATTCATCCTTTGAAGATACTAAGATCTTCCTTCTCTACAGGACCTCTTCCTTGGTGACACCTGCAAATTTTTGGAGGACACACTCAATCACATGAAACACACTATTCAAATACATTCTGGAATTATATGAAGATTGATTTTTTACATTATGTTTCCATCATAGTTTTCAACAGTGTGAAGACCTTGTTGTATGCTCACTGCAAGTGCATGGAAATTGTAGTGCAAAGTCCCTGATGAAGCTCGTGATACAGGTGGAACAGTTTTAGCATATGTGGCATCAAGCCACCCCAAAAGTTGTCAAGATTGAGAGAGGATGCACCATGGTATGACACAGTTTGGAAATCCTTACCATCTACAAGTGGGATTTACTCCTTACAGTAAATATTAGAGTGGCCAAGAGATTTCTTTAACTTGCCAGAATGATTTATTCCCAGAAAGCAGAATTCAGTAAAAATGCTGTTCCCTTCTTCCAGCTCTACAGAGCAGAGCAAGTCACCAAACCAGGTGTCATTGATTTACACAGATCTCACTACAAAGAGTAATTCCTTCCTAAAGGAAGGAACTCAAAGCACATGAATGTTTGGGTGAGATTGCTTCTATTCTCCAACCATCATTTACTCATTCAGTCAGTCCAGACTTGACCTGGAAATCTCTGAGTTCCTCCCTGTTACTTCTGCAGTCAGTTTTCAATCTGCATTTTTGTAGGTTTTTTTTTTTTTATCCCAAAGATGACTATCATTTTAACAAGTCATTTCAGACTTTCACCAATAACTTGTCTATTTCAAACACGCTTTTGATTTAGGGGTTGATAATTTCAGCTTTGTTAGAGAGCTGGTTATTTCAACTAATTAAGAATATTTTTCCTCTTGGTTTCCAATTACCTTTTCTTTTGTATTGTTAGAGACTGTGATATAGCGCTCATTAACATGTGAATTACAAATCCATGCTAAGGGCTCATTTGAGCTATGAAGGTCACAATGCTCAGTTTAAAACCAGTAGTGAATATGAAATAATAATAAAAAACAGTTAAATATAAAAGGAATGAGATTAGATGAGTACACTTTTTTAACACCTGGAACATCCTCAACCTAAATCCTTTATGATTTTTACTTTTCTGAATGGTTGTAGGTCCTCTACTACATTCGTCTGCATCGGGCACTTTGCAAAACTTTCCAATTATCTCTGACATGAAGTAATACTTCAAAGTCCAAAATTTGCATTGTATTAAGAACAGACAGGAGTGCAAGTTGATTGATTTAGTTTTAATTCATGGACGTTAGACTACCTCTGAGTAGTCGTACACCACAATTATTTATCAGCAAATGTAGAGCTGGTTGTCCTGGTTTAAGATAAACATGGTTCGTCTAACCAATTAGAGTATTCCTCCCCTGCACATCAGCACATCTCACTGGCTGGGGAGTTTTTGGCGGGGACGGTGTTTCTTTAAGAACGGCGTGCAGACAGAAAATCGCTCACCTTTTTCCTCCCTGCCCTTGGCGTGGCTGCAACCCCTCTTTTTCACCCTCTGCTCGAACCGTCGTGACGGGATCACTGCTACGGCTTGGCTCAGCTCCTTGCTGCGAGCGGCGAGCACCTGCCACGATCCTCACTGCAGCCGCTGTCCGGACCGCTGCTGCTGACAACACTTTACTCCACAGCCCAGCTGCTGCCTCAGAAGAGGGTTCCTGCCGTCGCTTCCTGGCCTGGAAGGAAGGACACATGGACCGTTGCTGCTGGCCCGTCGGTCCCAGCCTTGACCGTGCCACGTATCGCTGTCATTGAACTGACTGGTAGCTTTATTAGCTGGTTTTTTCTTTCTTTCACTGCAGTTCAACTCTCACTGCACCAGATCTCTAATCCTATATAAACTTGTTAATCTTTTGTTTGTTTTTTTCTGTATATAATATATTTCTATTGTTATTAAAACCATTGTGGTTTCCCAAACTTAACAGAGGCCTCACCAACTTTTTCTTTCCTTCTCATCTCTCTTCTTAACCCTTTCTCCTGAAATGGGGCTGATTAGAGAGAGAGTTGTCTGTGATTGTCTTCTCTCAGCCAACCGGTGACACCGGTTCAGACTAGGTTGCCTAGTACTAATTACAGTTTTGTTCTGAGAAAAGTCTGTGATTTTGAAATCAATGTGGTAGTCATTGCAGCTCAACAAAAAGAAATTTCTTTTTTCTTTCATTAATTTAGAGCATCTGGTGAGAATAAGACCATGGATATTACTTTTGAATTTATTTCTGCAGTCAAAGGCAGATTTTTGCCTGTGAAAAGAAGTTGATGGTGTTCTGCTTCTCATTGAAAGCAATTCTATTGGTCAATTTCAAACATCAGCAGCGAACTGAATTACTCCTTGATACAGTCCATGTAAAACAATATTCTTAGAGCATCCTTCCTCTTTTTTTTTTTTTAACTCATTTGAAAACTATGAAAAGGAGGGCCCTGGCAATGGAGAACCAGGCATCACAACTCTTGTTCCTAGAAGAGGAACTCCTGCATGAAAAAAGAAAATATACCACTAGAGATAATTTTAAGTGTGTTTAGTGAACTTATTTTCTGCTGGAAAGAAATAAAGGAGAAAGGAGAAAAACATAGTATGTAGAGATATAATGGCGAGATTAGAATTTGACTTTTACTGATGATGCTTGTGTGTGCTATGAACTTTCTAGAGGAGAGAGTGTTGCTTCTTATTAAAGTAAGATAGAGTAGATAAGGAAAGAAGAGATATTTTTTTATATACAGGTTTTCTTGTCTAGTTAAGGCTGTTTAACCCAGATAGGAGAATGTCTTGGGATGAAACCAAGAATGTTCTTTTACTCATATGTCTATAGATACCAATTATTCAGCAGATAGAAATTCTTGGAGTCAAATACCCTTAAGTCTAGAGCCCAAATAATGAAAGGTTTATAGATGTAAGACTGAATTAAAATTACTAGTTTAGTATTTACTTGTAAAATTTTTGAACAGCAAAGGGCCAGGAGATTGCGGATGCTGTATGTTATTATTCTATCCTTTAATTCCTTACAGCTCAATTCATATAATGATTAGATCACAACTGAACATGAGACTCATAATTTTAGGCTGGGCAAGCCTGAAATTTTTCTCTGTTTTTTCATACCAGTCAATGTGAGAGGATTAGCAGCCTGTCTTCAAAAGAAGTTCAAGACTAGAGGAATGCGTGCCAAGCCAGGTATGAAGTGAATTGCCAGCAGTCCTCTGGAGATACGTGCACACCTGCTCTAGTTACCTCAGGATCAAGGCAGGATTATAAGCATCTCAATTTCCTGAGCACTCTACTCACTCATAAATTACTAAGAAGAGAAGATGCACATGTGTAGAGGGGCTTGAATCTCTCCACGCTTCTTGAGAAAATATGGACACACATAAATTTTCAAAAAGCTGTCAGGACGGAGAAGACAAAGTGTGCTTGTAAGACACAGGAGTAGAGGACCAGAGCATGTACCAAGATTGGAGATGTGACAAGTTACATTTAGTTGCAAAATAGGTCCATTTGGTCAAGGCTAAGGTTTGCCGAAATATTTCTGAAATAAAATACTTTGGCATAAAGATTTGCTGCTAAATTCTGATGTTCTTTATTTTTGTTCCTTTTCCCCCCCATTTTTATTCTTTCCTTCTAATGTTGAACTTAGTTGTGGAAATATCTGGAATTTAATGAAAAGGAAGTTTAGAAAGGAAATGTACCTTCAATGAACCTGTTTAAAATGCATGTCTTGAAAAAGAGAAGTATTTTATCTCAAAGGCTGTAATCTAAAAGTTTAAACATATCAGGAATAGTATGCCATTCACTTTATCTAGTAAAAGAGGCAAGAAGTACTAATGATTCTACATAAATTGGATGATGCCAGTTTTCACTGATAGTGCTCCATATCACATAAAAGAAAATCTATTTATTTCTTTAAAAAGAAGATGAAAAAAGATTTCAGGATGATTAATCCTCTAATTTTTTCTCTTCAGGCTGAACAAATAATGCTACCTGTAGATAAAGCCCATTCTCTTTATTATTTATTTATTTGTATGACTGTGTTTTACAGGAGCATTCGATAATCTGGGATCTGATTAAGTGCTAAGTGAACACAAAATTGAAATATAGCCCAAGCACCACCAAGATCAATAGACTGATGCAAAGAGAGAAGGACAAGGGAAGAAAGAGGGAGTGTTCAGGTTACAGTCAAGCAGTATCCAAGGTGCTTATAATATTCTGAAGCTGGTTAAAATGTTAAAATTTATAGCTTCATGTAACTACTTGGTTATCAAAATGGAACGGGTCAGAGATGGCATAGGCAATGTACACTCTACAAACTACAATTATTCGTTCTTTCCTGTTGAGGTAGGTTTTCTGGTCCATGTTTTTTCAGGAAACCTTCCTACTCGTGTCCTACTATTGGACTTGTTCATTTGACAATTGTGAGATGATTCTATAATAAAATTTTAGGATACTTCTCTCTTAATAATCCTAAAGTGTAGAGGACACTAAGAGGTTTGTTTTGTCATGTTTGTGGGCATAATAAAAACAGAACAATAGAACAAAAGGAACAATAGCTGTCTGGACAATACAGTTACAGGCACCTGGCTAACAGCAGAATAGAGATTCTGGAAATATGTCTTAGCTGTATTTTAACAGAATTTGGCTGTTCATGTTGATAACACCCACTTATGAGTAAATAAAGAGGAAACATTTCTTGTAAACCAGTAGACAAATTGTTTTGGACTTCCTACGTTGAATTTCTTGTTTGTTACTAGTGAAAGGAAGCATTTATTCTCATAAGATGTATTGGTGGATATTGAGGGCAAGAACTGTAGGGAACTTTGCAAACAGAAGCAAACAAGTACCAAAGAGGAGAGCAGAATGGTAAAAAAAAAAAAAAACCAACCTCCCAAAAAACATAGAGTCACATTTTTATATGTTAAACTGAAAGTCTGGGTGATTTTTCATGCATTCTTACTTTATTTTTAAGTGCATTTTGAAACCCTGATAAATCACCATAAAAATAACTTAATAGTTTGGGACAAAGTAATTTTCCTAGAAACATAGGAACCTGAACAGCTCATTTGTTCTTTTTTCTAGAGGTATCAAAAACAGATTTTTTAAAAAAAAAGACTTACAAATAAAAGTATTTGTATTCCAAAAAATGATTTAAATATTAAATATTTCAGTAACATAAAATCTTCCTTACTCTCAAATGACCTGTGAAATACTTCACATTTAACTTTTCATTATGTCAAAATGTTAAGCCTCATTTTTCTCAGATAAATCAATTTTAATCATTCAGAATAAACAATTTTTTTTATTTCTGCAGCTTTTTTTTTTTTTAATTATTATTTTCCACTGGAGAGTTCTTTGCACAATCTTTCTAAGACATGAGACTTCAAATATATAATCAAATGCCATTTCTGTAAAGTTATCTTTGCATTTGAGAGTTGAAGATACTCAAGCTATTGTCTACATCCCCCCATTTCAGGAAAAGTTCATGGATGGGGCTTTTACTGTTTATGTAACCCCTGAAGCTTGCATGTTCAGCTATTCAAAACAAATGTAATTTTGTTCAGTGAACTCACAATAAAACATAAAATGGGGCAATTTATCTTGAGTATTTGAAAAAAAAAATTTAGACCACAGATTTTCAGTTTTCTGTGTCCCAAAGAAACGACTTCAGTCTGGAAAAAGCTGCCCTGTGAACAACTGCATGGGAAATGAGGGCTGAGAAAAGACTAACCTGTTAAGAGACAGGTTGGAGGAGACAACAGAGGAAAGTGAGAACTAAAAGCATGTAGGCCTACAAAACCCAAATATTACATCTACAGAAATGGGTGCAACAAGGACGTTAAAAAAAAAAAAATGCCCAAACAACTAGTAGAATGAGAATTCATATAACTGTACTGAAGTTTTCTTATGAGAGTTAATAAGAGACTGACAAGCAAGGGATGTAGAATAGAGTAACAGAAAAATAGCTCAAGACATAAGCTGTGTAAAGTGATCGAGATAGAGAAAATTGGCACTGTTGTAGGTGGGATTTTTTCTTCCTTAAAAAAAAAAAGCAGGCGGGGGTGGGGGGCGATGGGGAGGAGCAATAATTACTTTTGGTAAAGTTTTAGATCCTAAGCTATAAACTGTCTTTCCTTTTTTTCCTATGGGCACATTACTGGATATCCTGAGGGAGCTACTACTTTATACTAATATATGTGAGGAAGCAGACTTCCTAGCAGATCATTCTGCTGCTATTGTAGTAAAGTCTCTACAGTCTCAATGCTAGTGATTCCAAATGTATGGGATGAGAAGACACTAATGAGAAACTGTAGAAATTAATTTAAAATCCCATAAAGTTCTATATATGCACATAAGAATATGGATTTTTTTAATGAAGTACTCAGGAAGTAACAGAACTAGTGATAAGTTTTATGTTCTATCATCAAAATGGAAATCTCAGACTTTCACCAAAATAAAATTTTCATTTCTGTTTCTGATGGATCATGTGATATTACAGCCCTGAACTTGTAAGGGGATTCCTGATACATTGTGCAACAGAATAATTTTCATTTACTGCTTTTGAATAAAACAAATGAAGTACTTTCAATGAAGGATATATTTAATACCGCCCTGAGATTTTAATGTCAGTAATAGTTTCATAGCGTATAGGTAGAGTATGGGTCAGAAGCATGAAACATCATGCTAACATCACCTACACAGCTGAGATACAGATATGTTTATAAAAATATGTTTAAAATCTTTAAAGTTATCATAATAAATTGAATCAATATCTCATCCCTGCTTCCCTGAAATACTTACCTCATCACTCAAAACTGTTTTGATTGCCTAACCCATAGACACATACACAGATAGGTTCCAAACAAATACTAACGAATGGGTTCCCAACAGACTCTGAATTTGATCTAAGGAGATGAACTGCTATTGCCATAGCTGAACAAAGCAGATTTCTCCAAAGTATCCTTTCATGTGTTGTCAGAAGCTCTTGTTGAGCTTGCCTTTCCAAGAGATGTAACGTTTGTATGAACAGGTAACAGAAAAACCAGGCAGTCTTTCAGACACAGAAGCCATCTGAAACAAAGGCGGTAGAAAACAGGAGATAACTTCAAGCTAAATGCAGGTTGGGAACAAATATTCTAACTGCTTTGTACTAATTAGCAAGAGTGTAGAGAGAAAAGAGCAGTTAGCACTGTGGCGCGGGGGGGACATTAACAAGGGGGGCAGTGATAAGGTCATTAGCTCTTGTGCAATAGGGAGTAGCTTGTTGCTTGTGAAACAACACCACATCAGCAGGAGCTGAGATGTGGAGTAACTTTCAGGGGACCATAAAACTAATGTTCTTAGAGTCCAATTTTTGTGTGGATAAGTGTATAACACAAGTTTGTTTTCCCATCATTGTCTAGTTACTTGCGTGCATGAGCAAATACCTTAACATTGACTATGGAATAGAAAAAAGACTTTTAAGCACAGTTTTTATGCAGTAAGTGTATCAGTGCATTACCACGTAATGAGATTCCATACAGCAGATGGTTCTATATTTCACAGGGAATATATTGCCTCCACCAAATTACTACAAGTTACTTTCAAAACAAGTTTAACTCTCATTAATGAAACTGATTTAGTATATTTTGTATTCACACACTTTTTGGAAGACTCTACAGATTTAAATGCCTGAGTCATATATAAGTCTAAGTGTTAAAACATTATGATCTGCCCTGTGTGATAAAGTGAAACAGTTTACCAAGTAAATGGCATCTTCAGCCTCTCTGGCAGTCAGCTAATACTATGAACATATTTGAGGTCATGGCATCATTTCCCAGAATATGACAGAGAAGCACAAAGTTCTCTTGGAGACCAAAATCAGCTGTTTATTAGTGTCAGAACAGTGTATAACAATGTGACTTTGTTTATTCCAGAAATGCCTTTGTACTGTACAAGTATTACATAGCCTTATTTGACAATGAAGAACCTAATATTTTGCCTGACTACAGCTACAGAACTTTCAAATCAAAGTACTTCGCTCTTGAAAAATGAAAGAAAAGCAATGTGAATGATTCTGTTCTAATGAAGTGCAGGGCTTCCCTTGGGGATAAAAATATGATAATTCATATAACTGAACCATTCCATGTAAATTGTCAGCTATTCAAATTAAAGAAGTAACTAATGAATAACTACATTAAAGATTGCATGGTGATTAGCAGTATAATATTTAATATCAACTGATGTTATCAATCATTTCCCACTGTAATTACCCAAGGTGTTGAATAGAAAATTGCTTTTAAAGTACATTTCAATAAATGAAGTATTAATTATTACAGGCAACTTGTAAACCAGACTGTTGCCACATAGTCAGAAGCGGGCAAAAAAGTTTTCCAACATATGTATATCTTAAACATTTTCTTTTTCTATACTAAAATGAAGCAAATGTTTCTCATGTGCAAAGTGAGTGAGAAATACAAAGAAAAAAAGCCCTTAAAACTACCAGGCACCTGATAGTTAGTCAACTTCTCAGCATTGCACAAAAATGATGTCCATGGCCAGCCACAGGCCTGAACAACACAATATTCACTGTCAGAGATAAAAATGCATGCACCAGTTGAGAGATTACAGGTACACCGGCCCTTACTTTCGGCACTGCAATGTTCAAACACATTAGAAAAAAGCGTTATATTCTCACCTACAATACATCTATCTATCTATCTATCTATCTATCTATCTATTTATTTGTTTTAATTTATTTATACAATCTGTGGTAATATTCTCTGATTATATTTTGCAGTTACTCAGTGCATGCTAATACACTTTTAAAGAAGATGTAAGATAATATCCACAGTAACAAGAGCGGGTCTACTTTTCATCACATATTAGTAAAATTAAGAAGTACTTTTCTTGGAGTCTGTGAAATAATAGTGATATAAGACTATTTGTACGATCTCTCTTAATTTCACCTTTTGCAGGTGTTCCATTTGATTGAGTTAATAATTAATTAGAGCTGGGACTTGAATCTGAGTTTCCTTTATCTCATCTGTATGTAAGTGACCACCAGATTAAAAGATATTCTGAACTGGCAAAGTGGTGATGGGTAAGTTTCTCTGTCTTTGAATAGAAATTTCATCCTAGAGCTAGATATTTTTCACAATATACTTTTAAACACTACAGAAAATTTTGCTTTAACTTTTAGATTTGACAACGATCTCAAGATAAATAATTTTCTATAGATTTTATATTAGGAGTAGGTACGGGTGAGGTAGGTAGGAAACCCATAAAACAGTAGAAAACCACTCTGCTGATTAATTTGCATTTCATGACATTTTTACAGAGTATGAAAATTAATTTGCCTCCATGTACTTGTAATGTGCTATTTGTCTTTCAAACTATTTTTTAATTGCTGACATGGAATCATGGAATAGTTGAGATTGGAAGGGACCTCTGGAGATCATCTTGTCCAACACCCCTGTCCAAACAGGGCCACCTAGAGCCAGTTGCCCAGAACTGTGTCCATGTGGTACATTTTTCCCCACATATTTCTTCATATGTTTTTAATTGTCTACTTCTTTGAAATAAATCCAGGTGGTTTTAGGCATTTGGTTTTATTTATTATTAGGTTTTTTTCTTATTCTTTAATTCCAAGGCCATAGAAACTATTATGAATTAAAGGTATTAAAGTGGAAGAAAATTCATGCTTTATTACGTCTTGTTTCATTCCATTTAAAGATCTGGAACTGTAGTCATGGGAATAGGAGGGACACTAATGCTGTCTTTAAATCACTCCTAAGTGAAGAGGTAAGTGTTCTTGTATTTCTTACATGATCCCTGGAGAGAACAGCTAGAAGGAGTTTCAGAACAGAAGCCTAACTCTCAAATTATTATTGGAGAAGCTTTTTTCTTTCTCTGTGGACTACAGAGATAGCTTAAGAATACTACTTTTCTAATATTCAGATTTTAATTTGGCCTTTAAATTTTGTGAGATTAATGTCCTTTGTTGTGTTTGAGAAACAAAATCTTGGTTAGAACTATGTGAAAGGAACAATTTTTGCCTAGCTCATTAATTGCAATGACTGAAGTTTTTTAAAAAAACAAAAGAGAATACATTGAGCATCCCTGAAAGCCTGATGCCGTACAACGGAGATACCTAGTTCTGAAGTCTGCAGGAGAGAAGCTACAGTTTACTCAGACTTGTAGTAAGGGATTTTTAGGGTTTTTTTCTGGCTTACTGTTTTGCTACACTTTCCCTAAGCAATCCGTTGCCAGAGGATCTTTTCCAATTAAAGTGCAGAGGTTCTCTTGCAGTGATCAGCAATATATTTTCAGAAGACTTCAGCTGAGCAGCAAGCCAGCTAAGCTAGCCATGACCAGTTCAGGACATGAAAAAACAAGGAGACTACAAAGACTTAAGCTAGTGTATTCAGACACAAGACTATACAACATTCTTACTTACAAGTCTCAGCTGGGAATCCTTTCCTGCAGTTAGGCTTATAAACTGCATTGCTCACTACAGAAAACCATACCCTAGTAGCTGAACAGCAGTCTTTATCCTCATGCAAGGACTGGCAGTAAACAGAAGTCTGACAGGCTCTGCCCATGCTGATTCATTAAAAAAAAAAGAAAACAAAAAATCCCAACAACAACAAGAAAAACAAAAACCAAAAAAAAAACCAACCAAAACCAAACCAAAGGAAAAAAACCCCAAAACCGTAACAAAAAATGAGCAGTATTGCTTGGCTCATGTGTATACTCCTTTGTGCTAGCCTCTTCTATAGTATATTTGTCTTGGAGAGGGCTAAATGGAGTAATCCGAAAGAACTGAGTGAACATTAGATCAGGGTGGACAATCAGTGATCCAGTGCCCCAGCCCCATCTTAACTCATGGTCTTCTTTTAGTAAAGAAACAGGCATAATCAAAATGAACATGGCTACAAGGACCTAGGCATGACAACAATGAAGGCCACCTTTCATAGGATTTGAAAATCTACGCCATGATTCAGAATAGGACTCCTGGAAGGTCTGCTGTCTGTGTAATAGCTGTAGTATGTACAAGTTACTCAATTGATCCATTGCAAAGAAAGCTTAATAACTCCAGCTTTGAAATGCACTCATCAGTTTTAAAAAATGTCAGATGTGAATTAAGATGCCTACAAGAGGTAGGGAGATACTGGAGTACTTTTAAGGCTCCAGACCTCCTGTTTCCTGTGGGTTGACCGCAGAGAGACAAATAGCTCTCTACGGATGAGAGATTCCTGGTTTTGATTCTGCTGATGACCTCCTTGAAAGCTAATGCAAAAGCTAAAAGAGCTTTTCTCCATCAAAATTTACTTTTAATCAAATTAGAAAGAATGCCCAGACTAGTTCTGAAACTGATAAATGATCTTTCTATGAACGTGGTATGACTCTCTTGGCAAGTCTTGTGCTACTGTTTCCTTGAGTTATGTTTCTCATAACAAATGGGAAATTGCATTATTCATTTTTCTAAAAAGATGTTCTATTTCAATGCCTGCCAAGCTGTCCTACAGCCTTCCTCCTCCCTTGCCACAAGCAGATACTTGGTTTGTCAGTTGAAAAATGTTTAAGTTTCTTCCTACCCTTCCACCTTCAGGCCTTCTTCCCTCCTCCCCAAAGTAACTCAGTGTCCCTAGAATTGTTGAAATCCTTAGCAGACCTTTATTTTAAAATCCCCAAATTATTGGAGTTTTAAAATAAAATCTTTCAGAGTTTTTCTGGTCTTTGGTGGGTTTTTTGGGTTTTGGTTTTTTGGAGTTTTTCCCCTTTTAACCCAAATAATTCCAGTGAGCTGATTTATGGCACAGCTCTGCTAACAGTCCAGTCAACACAACTAAGGCAGCAGCAAACTGCGATATTTGAGTCAAAGTGTCCAGCCAGGAGGAGGTGAAACTGGGACTCTGAGGTTCACCCTTACTGCATTAGAGACCTGGGCTGAGGTAACACAGTGGTGCTGAATGAATGGTTCTGAGAGAGCATATGCAAACACTCCGGTCTGGTACGTGAGGGAGTGCTTTATGTTTGCAGTATAATGTATACGAACTCAGATCTAGTCAGTTTTCTGTTTGTAAAGGAGAAAACAAAACAAAACAAAACAAACCCCACACCCATAGCCTTTAGCAGCAATTCCTGAAAAGAAAGAAAAAAAATTCCTCAGTGTAAACTGTCAGTTTGTATTGCAATCTTAATAAAAAGCGCAGCTGAGAGGAATTAGACCTCAAAGTAATAACCACATCAGACATTGTAAACCCATACTACAGAATTGTTTTGATTTATGTTTGTAGTATAGACAGAAATACCAAAGAGAGTATACAATGAAATTTTAGCAGAATGAACTCTTGGAATTTGGTCTCTGTACAGTTCGCTACTCAGAAGTCTTGCTCAAGAGGGCCATAAACCTACTTTAAACGGAAGTTAGTAATTTGCCTACTGCGTGTTGAGCCACCTAATTGTAGTTTATGTTGAAGTAATTGCTATGATAAAAGTAGTAAAATGGACTAAACTATGTTTTCAGAGCTATAGAATGATATCCTCATTAAATTAAGAGTTGATCACTGAATTCAATCTGATTGGCTATTAAGACATTTTCCAATGTTAATTCTGCGTAATAAACCATGTTTTACACCATGTAAGAGACAACACAGATAGAATGATGCCTAAAATGAATAGAGCTGTTTGAAGTCTGATTACCCTGATGCATCCCTTCTTTACCATTTTCTGATTTCTCTGTTCATAATTTTGGCTCTTTATAGGCCATTTCAGAATTGAACAGCTTGTAAGAAAAAGTCTGATGTTTCCAGCAAAATGCTGTGGAGAAGGAATACAAAATTCGATTAAGCATTTGAATAACTCACAGTGTGAATTTTTGTAACTAAACGGGCCTCTCTGTGCCTCAGTTTCCACATTTGTAAAATCATAGTTCCTCTGCTTGCACGGCATGTTCCAAATTTAAAACATTACATTTCTTCAGCGACTGTTGTGTGAGGATCCTGAAATGTCATTTAAATATTAAATAAAACAGCTTTGTTCCCCTAAGGAGAGAGAAATGATGTAGTGGTTGTGGACATTCACGGTGATTCCTTCAAAGCAGACTCTGAATCAAATGCTGCAATAAGGGAGTGATGAGAGGTAGAAGAAACTTAAGAAAAACTGAAGAAAAGTTCAGAATGCTACAAAAAATATTAGACCTGATAAGGGGAAGATCTCCTGGTTCAAAGTAAAGAAAGAAGAAAATGGTCTGGAAGAATAGCCAGAGAATACAAACAGGAAGAGTACACCAAGAAAATCCTTTTATAAGGCATGAGCAGAAAATGGTTAGAAAAAAACCAAGGTGTTCAGATTTGGATACCTGAACATTGAGGGGGAGCTTTAAGTTTTGTCTGTAAGATTAAAGAACTAGAATAATAATTCCAGCCGACAAAATTGTCTTAAAAACCAAATTACTTTAAAAGCAAATTTTTGTAACAACATTCTGTCAAGTTCCAAAATGACACACAAAAGAGCAAATTACAATAGAGATTATAACATCTGCATACTCTAGCTACAGGACTGTGGTAGTCCACCCGATGTCTCAGTATCTTTTATAGCTTTCGTAGTCTGTTATCATTACTAATGATTCTCTTTCTTTTGAGTGAAGAAAGTGAAAAATATTCTCTTTTGAGAGAAGAAAGGAGCTTCCTGCATTTTGGTTGTAAAATAGGGATTAATATTGAATTTTCTTCACTTCTCTTGCTGTGTAGGAGAGAATGTTCAAATTAGTGTGTGTTTTACAGGAACTGGTGAATTTTTACAAAATACCTCAGGGTATTCCTTGTTGCCTCTGCACTTTACTTCCAATATTACAGAGTCCTATGAGAGAAAAGTTTTACGAAAGGAATGCTGCATGGATTCCTCTTTTAATTACTAAGAGAAGTGAAACTTGTTCATCTGGGATTCAATAAGTAGGTGCTTGCAGGAGGGCCTGCTGAGTCAATGCTGTATTTACACTGCTCTTTTCCTCTGAGATTTGTTCCCTTAACCCATCTCACTGAAGTGTTCATTGAACACTACTTGCAATCATATAGAAGTTCTGTATATAATTACAGTTACCATTTTCTGTATCAGTTGTCAAATTCTTCCTCTTGTAACACCTGTGCTGTTACTTTAAATGCAATGGAATGCCTCAAATGCCTCGGATGTCATTATGGCAGTCATTGACCACATATATTAATTTTCACATGAATGACTCTGTGACCTTAATATTTTGTGAGTGAAATGCATTTCTTCCTGACAGTTTAGACTGAAATCAGACTTATCCATTTGTAATAATATCTTTCTTTTACTAGACAATAACAAATTAAATTTGCATACTAAATAGCACACGTTTTGCTGCTTATGTTGTATATTCTTTCAAGCATTAATTAGACACTCAACACTCTAGTATCTAGATTATTGCATATGATTTGGGGGGGAAATGTGTTTTACACAAGTTTTATTAAAACCATAGTAACAATATTTCATTCAGTGTTCTCTTGCACTATTGAGATTTTCAGTATTGATAGCCAGGGAAAGAAGGTAGGTGGACAGACAGCAAAAAGAAAATCATCCTTTCAGCACCAGTCACAGGAACATCTCAGGCTCTAAATTATAAAGATGCCTGCCACTTGATCAAAGATAACCAGAAACCAAATATAATCAACCAAATATGATAAGAAGAAAACAAAACAAAAACATCAAAAGGAAAACTGAATTTAATGATAATGTCTGTAGGTGCAAAGCCTCCACTGTATGATTACTGCAGGTCCATCTAACTACAGCAATAACTAACAGCCATTAGAAAAAGAAGTCAAGTGTTTACTGTGCAATTATCTAGCAAAAAAAGTGCTTAATATAGATAAATTATAAAGTAAATGCATGTTTATCATCTTTTGGTCCATTTCCTTTGAAATCTGCACTTAAATGTTAATATTAGATTTCATAAACAAGTGTAACGAAAAGGGCACCCACAACAAAGATGAAAGAACATGAAAGGCCTGAAGTTGACAGTATAAGTACCAAATCTGGTAGAGCATAGCTGTTAGAGAAACATAAAACATGTTGAAAACATCATAATTATAGCTGGTTAGAGATCAAAGAGATATGTGCAATAAAAGCAAACATAAGCAATCAGAAAAGACACATTATTCTGCTGTAAACATGAATGATAGCTATGAGATAATATTTAGGTGGCATTATTAAATTTAAAATGTTTCTATGACATTGATCTTTTTTTATTTGCTCATTTCAGTCACTTAAATTTAAGATATTATGCTTTGAGTATAAATGTATGTATTTTAGACGTAGATAAGTTTTATACTTTGAGCATATATGTGCACACACATACATGCACGCACATATACATATATATGCACACACACGAACACACACATATATACTCATATTTGTTTGTGCACATGTACATAATTCCTAAGATTATTTAAGGGGAGAGTTCATATGACATGCTATGAACACCTAATAACACCTGAGGGAAAATACTTAATGATCTGTAGAAGAATAGTCTTTACTATTCTAACATTGTCCTTAAAATGATGGTATGGAAATATGATACTTGAAATCTCAATGAAACAGTGCACCTCCAAGGTGATGTATTTTTATTACACAGCAAGTTTCATCAATTTAATGTTTTACTTTTTTTTTTCCTTGAGGAGATATCCTGCATGAGAGAATTTGCCAGATATTCCACAATAAGAGATATCTTCACCACGCGACCTACATCAGAAGGTGTGGAACATCAAGCAGATCTCTTTCAACTTCAGAAATCATTACAAAGACAAAATGGACTACACCAAAGAAATGTCTGTTTATATCCACTAAAGCCTAGATCCATCCCTTTGCATCCAAGCTGTACGTAAACTAAGATTATCTATTGAGAATGATGACATCCCATTGCTTCTCTCACACAGAGCCACTAACATAAACGTGATACAGATGTGATCCTGGAGATCTGCCACCATGCGCTTGCATATGGAGTGTGGATGAGTCCTCATCTATCTTGGAGGCAGAAAGAGAATATAGGGCCATATACATTCAACAGAAAGGCTTTCTGTGAAAGGTGTCCTTAGAAAATCCAGATGTTGCTGAGAGAAAAGGATGTTTCTTGGAAGATCTGGCTAGTAAGCCAATTACAAGATTAGGTTTTTGAATTACAGAAAATTTAAGTAACATTTGAAAATGTTCTCATGAGGACCTGGAATAAAAATTAAAGTAAAAAGTATAATACAGACTTACCTTGTGTTAACTTTAAGTTTCTGACCAAAAAGAAAAAAGCTCAATTTTCCAAACTCAGAGATATGGAGAAGTTAAAAATCAGAATCAGCAGCAACTTGTCTTACATCCTCAAAGCTAAAGTTTCCTAATATTTCATTTGTTCAATTCTTTGTATAGTTCTTTTCAATTTCAGTTATTCAGATTGTTTTAATGTCACAAAATAAAATAAAAAAAAAAATCTCCAGCAAATTTCAGTAATTATTGACAACAAAATAATTTTAGGATTATATATTTCTTTGGAAAGCCTTTCCTATTACCTCCAGCTTACAAAGTCTATTCTGCTGTCCTGCGGTTGAGACCCCTCTATTTTTCTCTGATCCTGAAGCCTGAAGTTGTGTTTATAGTCAGCTGATACAGTGAATGTTACAGTTCCCAGTGACTGCCAGGTCACCAGGATGTTCTGCCCTTGCTATCCCAAGTCAATAGTATGAGATAGAAACCAAGTTTAAAGATTGTCATTTGGCAGGAAAACTGCACAGCATAGCGATGTCAAGAAAGAACGGTGGAGGACTGAGCAGTTACAAAGTTTCCTAACCATTCCTAACCTGAAATGGTTTAGGATTTCCAATGCTAGATATTACTTTATTTTTCTTTTTATGTTGAATATTTCAGAGTGCTACACCGTGGCATGTAAACAAGTTAGCATCAATAGCAAAGCATCATAACTTAGAAAGTGCATTTTTTTTTCTTTTTCCCTCACTTTTACTACCTTGGGAGATATTTCTTATATTTACAATAGATAATTCTGCTTGATCTGAAAACATGATTCCAAACACATGTATACTTTGAAGTACTACTGCTTTATTTACAGAAGATTATTTGTTTGTTTATTGCCCCTACTGACTATTTTTATATCTTCTTTTTTTTTTCCTGCAAAGCCCAAAGTCAGTGAAAAAGAGGAGATTGCATCTCTCATTTTCTCTTCCTCCCTTTTAATATAAATGATACATTCTGGAAATGGATTGTGGAGGCATTTTTTGTTTATGATGTAAAGTGCTAAAGTTGCAGTCAGAGTCCCTGAAATACACAGCTATGTTGAATTTGACAAAGAGTTTATGAGAGCCACAAGCTGCAATGTAAATCCTGCAGGAATTGGAAGCTATTACAAAACCAAACCTAATTAACAGCATACGAGCAGCCTTCAGAGTATGCAGCCACCTCCTATCATCGACACAGACACACATATAGTTGCTAATCCCAGAACTGTATTGGCTGCCAGGTGTATACGGCCTCATCAAATTCAAAGAGACAAAGGGAGACTAAAGTAACGTTGTGTGTTTCATGTATTGATACTGACTTGCGTTGTGATAAAGGCACCGAGCACGTTCCTTTGATAACGAGCCAAGGAAAAGGCTAGTAATAGGGAGCTGAAATGGAGATGAGCATGATACAAAGCTGGGGGCAGTGGCTGATACACCAGGGCATCGTGCTGTTGTCCAGAGAGTCATCGACATTCAGCAAGGAGCAGTGCAAAGTCCTGACGCGGGGAGAAATAATCGCAGCTGGTGGCAACCCAGTTGGAAAGCAGCTTGGCAGAAAAGGTCTTGCTGGTCCTGGTGGACACCAAGTTGAAATATTTGCCTAGCAAATTCTATCAAGAATAAGGAGATACAAAAGTCCTCAAAATTAAAAGATGAAAGATAGAAATCTGAAACACGTTTCAGAGTAGCTGCCAAAAATTGATTTAAATATTCTTCCTCATGAAATGTGTTCAAGTGAAGACTGTAACTCCATTCTTCTTAAAGATCTGCCCTTACAGTAGTGTAAATAACAAGGAAATAGGAAAAAAAAAATTACTAGTTCTCTAGGAATTACGACTCTTTAATGAATTAATGAATCATTGATTAACTAATTAGGCTAGAAATGGGCAGGCTGAATTGGGTGTGGCTTTTAGCAAGAATAATAAATTTTGTTCCCAGTAGTACACATGGAAAATATACTGAAATTTAAAATGTGTCACATTTGGCCCAGAATACCTCTTAGTATCAAATTTCTTTCCAACCTCTGTTTAGGCCGTAACCCAAAATTGTCAGAAAAGTTTAGAATGTGCTGTAAATAACAACCACGAAGTACTGAGACTGGTGTCACATTTGCCTATTATGTGCTATGTTTTTCTGATAATAGAAGAGGAGTTGATAGGATCTCATGTATTTCTCAGTTGCTGGATGGCATTAATTTATAAATTTTTTTTCTAGTCAGTCTGCGTATAAACAGACAAAGAATTATTTAAGGACTATAGATTGTGAAACTGGCACAGAAGTCAAATTATTTCTTTAAACTTCTGCTCTTGAGGACCTAGTTCCTCATAAAGTCAGTAAAAAGGAAGACCAAGACCATTATTTCATCAAAATTTGAATCCAAATCAGATTAAATTTAATGCATTTTCTTGTATTTCAGTTTTGCAGGAATAACACATGTGTGTCTCGAAGTGTGAGTTAGGAGAGTTTTTGTCTGAAAAAGCTATAATCTTATCGGCATCATGGGATGGCTTCTATGACTGGAGTGTTGGAATGGAAGGATACAGGCTTTCAAGAAGGACAGGCAGGGGAGACAAGGAAAGGGTGTCACCCGCTATGTCAATGTCCAACTGGAGTACAAGGACCTCTGTCTGGGGTTGGATGAGGAGTCAACTGAGAGCTTATGGATCAGGATTGAAGAGAGGGAGAGAGGGCAGGGTGATATTATATTCGGGGTTTGCTACAGACCACCCATCCAGGAAGACCGACTGGATGAAACCCTCTTTAGACAGTAGCAGGCTCACATTCACAAGCCCTGGTCCTCATGGGGGACTTCAACCACCCCAATATCTGTTGAAAAGACAATACAGCAGAGCATAAGCAATCCAGGAGGTTCCTGGAATGTGTTGATGATAACTTCCTTCTCCCAGTGATAGAGAAGCCAACAAGGAGAGGTGCTATGCTGGACCTTGTTCTCACCAGTGAGGAGGGGCTGGTGGGCAATATGAAGTTCAAGGGCAGCCTTGGCTGCAGTGACCATGAAATGGTGGAGTTGAAGATCCTTGGGGCAGTGAGGAGGGTGCACAGCAAGCTCAGTGCCCTGGACTTCAGGAAAGCAGGCACTGGCCTCTTCAGGGATCTGCTTGGTAGAGAGGTGCCCAAGAAAGCTGGTTAATATTCATGGATCATATCCTCCAAGCTCAGGAGCAATGCATCCCCACACAGAGGAAGTCAGGCAAAACCGCCAGGAGACCTGCATGGATGAACAAGGAGCTCCTGGACAAGCTCAAACACAAAAAAAGGAAGCCTACAGAGAGTGGAGCAAGGCCAGGTAGATTAGAAGGAACACAGAGAAATTGTCCGAGCTCCCAGGGATCGGGTTAGGAAAGCTAAAGCCCTGATAGAGTTAAATCTGTGAGGGTAGTGAGGCACTGCAGCAAGCTCCCCAGAAAGGTTGTGAAAGCCCCATCAGTGGAAGTGTTCAAAGCCAGGTTGGATGGGTTTTGACCAACCTGGATTAGTGGAAGGTGTCCCTGCCCACGGCAGGGGTTTGGAACTAGATGATTTTTTTGCTGACTTTTGCAAAGTAAATTCTTCTTCCACAAGAAAGTACTGCTTCTATTGAAAAATGTGTTAGAAAATCAAGCAGAAAAAAAAAATTTCAAAATAGAGAAAATACTAATCAACCTTAGAAAAGCAAACAGAGTGAATAGGGCACTGAACACTTTGTACAAAACATTACACTAATTCAAATTTCTGCTCTGTCTAGTTGTGATCTGGGACTTGAATCTTTGCCTTCTATATTGCGGGTGAGTGCCATAACTAGTATTAAAAACATCATGGAATTGTGCCTCTGTCTCATATTGGGAAAAAAAAGAGACAAAAAGACTGAAAATAGTCCATAATTCTTTAGTGAAGTCCAGCAGTCAAGGTGCAGAATGTTCTTTGGATGTATATTACTGTGAAATAACTTTGCTCTCTGATTCATATTGGCCCTATCCTCTGAGCAGCCATGCACTGTATCTCAGTTTATTCTTGGGATCTCCTTCAGAGGAAACTAAGTGGCCTCTTCCAAGAAAATCAGGGTGCAGCTCTGAGAATCTGTTCTCTACAGGCAGTGTGGATTAGGTTAAGCCAACTCTTTAAAGTCGTCTTGTTGACTACATCATCACCTACTCCTATTCCAGAAGTTTTTCAGATACCCACCATCTATTCCTGAGCACAATGTCTGATGATATGCAACATGCTTTTGGAAGAATGGTGTAAAATACCATTCTATTTACTCTCTGTATTATGCTCATATTCCTTGAATAGTAATAACAACAATAATAACACTAGTAGCAACACTAACAATAAAATATATATGCTTTAGGGGCATGGAGGAACCACATATCACTCATAAAGAGATCAAGGGCTAAGTGCTATGTGATATTGACTGAACAAGTCGCACGGTATGGTGGACTGGCCTTGAGCAATGGGGATGTGAACTGTTCCGTGTCAGCTGAACAGGACAATAATCACTCTTAGCAGAGTTTGAATGCAACCTTTTCTTTGTCTGAGTCAAAACAGGGGCTCAAAATTAGTTCTCTTTCATCTCACTTGAATGCTCTAACACTGTAACACCAAAGGGGCACCATTAGCCCCTCATGAAAGAAGGCATATGGCTTTGGATCCCATGCACGTGAGTTCTGAGAGAGTCAAGACTTAAGACAAACCTCTCTTCACTGTTTCATACTGGTTGCCTCAGAATGTATTCTCCACCACAAGTCTTAAGTATCTAGCTCTCTCCATGTGTCAAATAACTGTAAAACCCAAGTACCACTGGGAACTAAATAATAAAGGATTTAAAAAAAAAAAAAAAATTGCATCAAAAGGTTGAGTCAAAGTACCCACTGTAGAAGTTTGCTCTACAGAACTTCACTTTCATCCCTAGCTGTTGGTGGTTAGCCCCCCAAAGCCAAAGTATTTAAACGCACTTCTTGCTAACACTGTTTCATTGCCATCATAGGCGGCAGAGACAACACCCTGAAACAGAACTCCCAGCTGAGGCTACAAGAATATTTTTCAGCCACATTAATCACTCTGCTGAAGTTTGGCTTGTGATACCTTGCATACAGCAAAATAAATAAACTCCCACATCAATAACTCATTCAACCAGAAGGAATTCTACTTACTGCATGACTGAGCATACTATTGATTTTAAACTAACAGCTATCCAGCTTTTTATCAATCCAACAATACCAGTTGCTTCTACTCTTTTTTCTGTTGTTCTGATTGTACTTCTTTTTTTCTTTTTCTCCAGCTCCCAAACTTTTCCTTTTCCTCAGAACTTTCTCTCCAGATTTCACTGGTAAAGTCAGAAGTGGTTGCTTTCCAGAGATATGTTGTTTTATCCAGCATATGATTTACAAATCAGAAATCCTCCATATGAGGCAATAGGGCTTTCTTATGGCATCCATGGACACTTAGCTGCAGTACAACACACAACATTTTCTCCAATTCATATTTTTATCACCAGTAATATTAAGCTGGAAATGAAGAATCACTGGAAGACGTGATCCAAAGTAATCATAGAATCATCTTGTTGGAAGAGAATGTTTCTTAACAGCAAAATTTTGGAGTTTCAGGAACTGAGTCCAGAAAACCCCGAGTTTCCACTCGCTTAAACTAGACTGACCAGCACACTGCACAGAGTACACTAAAGCATAGATTTGTGGTGGTGGAGAAATAGGGCAGACGACTGGAAGACTTTCTTATTTCAAATTTTTTTTTTGTGTGTATGTTTGCAGACAATGTGCAATTCGTAAAAAGCCAAATGAGTGACTGGCCAATTGTGTTAAAAAAAGGACAAGGAGAGAAGCTTTTTGTTTCAAGAGGCCTTGTAGAAAAGAGATTAGAAAATAAATGCAGACCTTGAGGCTAAAATCTTATTTTGCAAAGAAAAGCCCTGTAAGTATTTCTTTTTCAGGTTGCTATCAAAGAAGCTTTATACAGTAAATATCATTGTATTTGAAGAGCTCAGTGTCTGTTATTCTTTCACATTGATTAAAATACTTTAAATATCAGGACACATGTGACCAAGACAGTATTAGTTTGAAATAAACTGTTGCTCTCTTGCTATTAGCTGAAAGCTTTGCATTATTTAAAAAATAAGAGGCATTATTCCTGCAGGGTGAGCAAACGCCAAATGGCAATATGCAAATGCATTTTCTCAGGAGTATAAAATACGCAGTTCTCTAAGTTCTTTTCTAATATAATCTGCAAAGATTTAGTGTTAAAATCATTATATTTTTAAGACATAGGAAGAATTTTTACAGTTTTTTAGTTGTCATCTTTTAGCATTAGTGCATTTCCTTTTAGTTGCTTCTATATTTAACTTTTCCCCATCTAACAGTTTAAAACTGAAATCTGGTTTGTACAGTAAATCTATTCCAATCCTATGATATTTTCAGACTTTATGCTTTTTTCAGTAGGGGATACTTTTACCCTTTAATGGGTAGATTTAGGAAAGCAGTAAAGTATCTGAGATTAAATGAAAGCAGCCAAGTTGATCTGCCACAGAGGTTAAATAGAGTGATGCCTGTAAATCCTAGAATGGGCATCTCATATTCTAATAGCTGTACTTCCTCGATGAAGTATTATCCCTTAGTGTTCTTCAAGCAGCAGCTGTGTGAAGGTGTTTCATTGTGAAATCCCTTGGATTGCTTTAGAACATATTGGTGAGTTGGTGGTCGGTTGCACCTGGTGCATCTCCATGGGAGAAAAAAAAAACCTGTTGTACCCCTCCTGTGCCTCAGGACCAGAGCTAAACTCAAACTGTAGAAACAGCCAGCAGCCACAGGCTGGGGTTGCTAAGAGAATACTCTGAATAGACACATTGCTTCAGTAATCTTCTCTGTCTCCTTCCTCACGGGTACCCATTGCTGGATGGCTGTCGTCTGTTGGGTGAAACGGGATTGTGGCTGTACTGAAACACTGCAGGTGTTTCTGTCAGTCATCCGTTGCAAAAGGCCTGTTCTCATGGTCTAAATCGTTCTTTTAGAAGACTAAGGGAATACTCAGTAGAGGAACATTGGACATGATTTAAAATTTGGAAAAGAAAAGGAGACGTAATTTAGAAGACTGCCAGATGTTGATTTAAGGGTGTATTTCCACAGCATTTCCCTACCATGAAGGGGAGAGAAGCCTAGAACATTGTTTATGAAAAAGAGAGCAAGGGAGACTGACATGCTAATCCCTCTTGCAAGCAAAAGGGTAGAAAAGTGTCTAGAGGAGCGCAGGGAATGATTGAATCTTTGACCACGAACAAAAGGGAATAAATTACGCTGTGAAAGTAAATAAAATGGATCAAAAAGGGGAGCGAGTGGTCATGGCCGAGTTATTTTCTGTTTACTAGTTTAGTTCTGGGTTTTTCCAACTCTGAGTCAGAATTCCTAAAGAAATATAAGAAACAAGGTTTTAAATAACTTCTCCTTCCTCTTGATTTGCTTCTATGAACTACTGAATGCAGTAACGACAATCTAGTTCTGAAAATTCTGATTTTGCCAAAAAATAAACACAAAACTGAAAGAAATTGTTGAGGCAAGTTTCCTTTTGCTGTAAACAGATTCCAAAGAAGCCTATTTAGGTTCATAGGGAGACTCTACAAACAGAAATTGAGATTTTTTATTTTTAAAATTGCTGTGTGACACTTGGTGCTAGACACAGTTAAGCTACATCTGATTCAGTGAGCTGAAACCTGGGAACAGGACAGTTTAGAAGTATAACAAATATCTATTTAGGTTTTAGAAATCACTGATCAAACAGCCCAGTTGTATCTCATTATTTATCTTCTTTTTTTAACTGTTACATCTTTCAGCATGTTTTAAATAAAAATGTTGAAATAAAGTGTTTCACCAAAGGGTGGTTTGAGTACCCAAATACAGTACTAGATGCCCTAAGATATCTGAGACATGCATGATCTTGGCAGATGCAACACAGGAACTACAGGAAACCCATACCCTTCTAGAGATGCAACTGGAAGCCTGGAAGGATGACTGAAGGTGCCTAGTCTGCTTCTAGCCACATGCTTTTAGGCAACTGATTCCTCTGTCAGCTCTAGCTTATCATCATGGCAAAGGTTCCTGGGTTAGAATTTTTCCCGGGGCCCAAAGTTTATCTGCTGTGGTGCTTGTGAAATGGCAAAGTCTATATTTTTAAAGATTTAGGTCTTAGGGAACTTGAACTTCAATAGGTTTATATGGTTTAATTAAGCTAGAATTTGGCAGTGGTGTTTTCAGTTGTTTGTTAAAGTGTTTCTGTGAATAGAGGAGATGGAGCAAAACTGTGGCAAAAAAGCAGGTAAACAAGCTTCTTCTATTGTGTCTTACTTTTCATGGTTGATTGTTTCCTGTTGCCATCAAACACCTTCAGTGCTGTCATGGTTTAACTCTTGTAGGCATCTACACACTACAAAACTACTTGCTCATACCCTTCTCCCGATGGTTCCCACCCCCCCACCCCACCCACCACAAAAAAAAAACCCAACACAACAAAACCCAAAACAAAACAAACAAAAAAACCCCCAAAACAAAACCAAAAAAACCCAAGAAAAACAAGTGAAAAAAAAAAAAAAGTGACTGTTGTTCACCACCACTGGACTGATGCCCAGCCAGTTCCCAAGAAATGGCAGACCCTGCAAACCTCCCCCCATATCTCAATTTTTATTGATAAGCATGATGCTATATGCTATGGGATATCCCTTTGGTCAGTTGGGGTCAGCTGTCCCAGCTGTGTCTCCTCCCAACTTCTTGTGCACCCCCAGACTACTCACTGGAGTGGGGTTAGAAGCAGAACAGGCCTTGACTCTGTGTAAGCACTGCTCAACAATAACTAAAACATGGTGTCACACAAACACTGTTTTCATCACAAATAGGAAACATAGCCCCGTACTAGATACTATGAATAAAATAAACTCTATCCTAGACAAATCCAATATAAGTATGTATGGCACATGCATTGCAAACCTACATGTACTTACTATTGCTAGTATTATTTATGTTGCCTTGAATTTGAGAAGTAAACTGGTTTCCATGCAAAAATAAGTTATTCTCTATCTTCTCCTTATTTTCACTACTCCAATTTTTCCTCACTTTCTAGAATTTTTAGATTTCTTTAAAAGTCTTTTATTTTCCCTTCTTATTTCAAATATCAAGATTACTCATATTCTCTGTGCACTTACTTCAGTCTCTGTTTCCCTGGCTGGATTATACCACAGTGAATTTCAATTACCATTTCTTCCATTGTTTCATTTTCAATAGTACATTTCCTAAGTATTATAAAATCTCAGTGAAAATTCCACTGAGCACTGCACATTCCCTCGAAGTCAGACTTTCTGACATCAAACCTAGAGTGTTTCTTTGCTAAGAAGCCTCATAAGGACACCGAATCTAAAGATATTTTGTTTGCTGGATATTGCATGTTATCAATATCAACCCTATTTATACCTGTCTTGATTCACTGCATTATACACAGAACTGCCTCTAACCATGTAGGCTATTTAGCAAAAAAAACCAAAACCCAAAGATCCAAAACAAAAAACCCCACCTCTTTTACCCCACCACCCCTCTCCCAACAAGTTCCAAGCTCCTTGGGAAAAAAGAAAAAAAAAAAATCATCCTAGGTTTTTGCTTAGTTTCTATCAAAATCAGTATCAAGGTAATTACTTTTCCCTTAATAAAGATTAAAGCCAAGCTCTAAAAGGCCATGCTGAGTGTACTGCCATATCTGCTCTAACTGCCCAAGAGATTTGTAGCTACATCAGTGAATTACCTGACTGCCTCTATTATCCAAATTTCTATCAAAACTTTCTTTACTGTCATTCCAAGTCTTTATGCCATTTTTCTCAGCAGATCCTATTTCATTTCTCAGCAATGCTGCTATTCTTGCCTCCTGTTTTTTCCATATCTTTGCCTTATATCCTGACACTTTAAATCATCATGCTCTGTATTGATTCAGTAAAGTGCACTGTTCCACTCATTTCATATTGTACATATAAGTGAAAATCAACAAAAACGTTTGTGGGAAGTGAGGAGGTCTGACAAATATGTCATTCTAGATTCACTAGTTTCACACTGATTAATTGGTGAGCACTCAACAATATGAGTGGTGATTGCTGGTTTTGCAACTGTCTGCAGATGCCTTACGGAACACAATTTTGGTGCCTGAGTCTCCAGTGAGTTCAACGGAAATTAGGATTGTGGTCCCTAAATAGCTTCGTATTCCCGTCACCTGTAATAACTACCAGTATAGAGCTTGCTCAGTGATGTTTAAATATGTGTGAGGAAAAAAACCATAACAGCTTATAAATTTACAATGAGTTATGAAATTAGAAAGATTCTTAAGAGCCTGATCTTTCAAATTCTTATACTTGTTCTGGTCTGTAATATTATGTAAGTCAATAATTCAACTGATTTTGATCCTTTCTTATTGTGTTTTGGACTCTTCCTGTAGAGGACATCATCCTAGGAAGATTTTTTCCAGTGGCTGCACAATAGTGACGAAAAAGAAGTCCCATTATCACAAGATCCATAAGTCCTGCAATCTACAGTTCCTGTGAGGAAATGCAGAACTTCAGTGGGTGCTAGGATTAGCATGATGCTGACCTGAAAGAAAATGTTCTGTGTACATTCCCTAAAGGAAAAGAGAAAAAAATAAAAGGGTGGCAATCTGACATTTACCCATGAAAAATGTCAATATCAAGGAAAACACACATTCCACATACAGCAGATTTTGAAGGAAACTTATCAACAAGCTCTACTCAAAATCACAAAATACTCTAATGACTTTAAAATGGAAGAATAAAAATTCCACCTGGATAGTTCTTTCAAAAGAAAATAAAGCCAGTAAATATATATGTATAGAACCAGAACAATAATTTACTATGTCAAGTGATATAGTGAATTGTTATCCAATTAGTTTTGGTTTCTCATCCAACTTCAACTTCATGTCTATTTTTAATCAGTCAAATTAATGTGCAAAGATTCCCTCCTCCCCCCCTCCCCAATTTTTCCCTAAGTATTGGTGACAGACTGCCAGTTTGGGGTTTTATCTTCCCCCAGGATAAGAAGTAATTGTATTTTGTAGGGTATTGTGATGCTTTTTTAATTATTATTTTTAAGTATCTATTACAGTTTCATTTGGTTTTGCTCAGTATAGTGCTACGTATCATTTCATGTCTTGAACATCTGCGACATATTTGGCCTGGGAGAGTAAACCAAAAACCGTAAGATGTACGTTCCTGATGCAGCAACAGTGATATATTACTGACTATTAAATGTAAACATTTATTCCCCATAGTTACTGCTGCACGGCATCTTACTTTCTACAGCTATTTATAATTCTATGTAAAAGGCCTCTTAGAAAAAAGAAAAAACAAAATAGTACCTGTTTGTAACTATTGGCATTTAAGCGGACATCACAGTATTACCCTATTCTGAGGTATGACAGACATTTTCTTAGCAGAAAATATTTTCTAATCCTTACTTACCCAGCTTCATCAAGAGAAAATATATTTTAGGCTTGATATTCAATTCGTTCGTGTTATGCACAGTCATTGATAGCTATGAAAAGTGAGCTAAAAAAGGAAGTAATAGGATAATAGGTTGCCCAGAAAGGTTGTAGATGCCCCATCCATGGAAACATTCCAGGTCAGGCTGGACGGTGCTCTGAGCAACGTGATCTAGTTGAAGATGTCCATGCTCATTGCAGGGGGGTTGGACTAGAAGACCTTTAAAGGTCCTTTCCAAACCAAACCATTCTACGATTCTATGAATATTCTACACCTAGACAGACAAGATGTTAGCAGCTATACCCACTGCAAGGCAATAGGAAGCCCAAAGGATTACTTCTCTGTTGTGCTCAGTTCCTACAGAATCTCATGATTATATAGTAAGACAGCTCAAACTCCAGTAAATGATCCAAGTGTTGTTTAGTTAGTAGGGCAATAACAGGACAGCAAATAGTCTTTCAGAAACAGCTTTCTGCCTGGGCCAGAGCTAGGGCTAAAGTATTTTCTCACTCAGGACCTCCTAGCAGCTGTTTCAACCTCTGCAGAATTTAAAACAAGTACTACCTCGGCTACATTACGTATTACTTCAAGGAGTTTGTAGCAATGGAGCATTTTTGTGCTCTGACTTCCTGCCTCCAAAAAAACAACGGCCCACTTTCTAAGTGGTCCTCAGTCTGATATTCTCTTCTGAAGTATGATAGATACTTCCTTAGCAGAAAGTATTTTACATTGGTCTAATAATTCTGCAGTAGTTCCCAAAAGTTTTATTTCCATTAACTCATATTTATTTGAGAATTGTGGCTGAAATATATAGGCTATACCAACTTAATAAGTTAGATTCCCTGGCTGATCCTCAGCTAACGTATGTGCACTCTTAATGCAGCCCACTATGAGACAACATAATTTCTTGTAATCTTCAAAGGAAAAAGTTGCAGGTAATCTGCCTTACTCCACAGCTGATCCAGGACAGGAACAAGTAAGTGGTTCGGCTGTACTTTAGCTTATTATGTCTTCTTTACTCAATCACATGTGTCTGAGCCTTTTGTCAGTCCCTGGAAATGCCAAATACCCATCTGAAGTTCATGATCATGATAATGAAAAACATATCGAATATATGTTAGCTCTTCTAAGAAAATGATCTCCTCAAAATATACAGTTAATTCTTCTGTATTTCTTTCTCCCTTCTATTTATTCCACATTTCTCCACTTATTTCCTGAAACAATGCTGTTTTCTTCACTGACTTAAGAGTTATTTAAGATTCAGAAGATAAACAGTTAACTAATTTCCTTAATATATTCCCCTTCTCTTTTTTATCACCTCTCCTTACGGTCACTGGTCTTTATGTCAGCTCATTTCTCTTATGCTATGCTTTTAATACACTTACCCTGCCACTTACATGACTGCTCGTCTTCCTCTGTCACTTCTTTTAAGTCTAAAAACAGTCATGTGTGCCATCAGAGAAGCTCACATATTCATTTATCATTTGGAGGCAGGCTGTTATTTTTTTCTAAAATCCGATCCCTTAGCCCTACAGCCAACCAGCGCTTGCAGTAATCATTTCTCACATTCTCCCCCTTAAAGAGGATTAATCCTATCTTTAATACTGCTTTTCCCTTCCTCTGATAAATATGAGGGGTGGCGGAGGGTGGGGTGAAGGCTGTTTGTGGTCAGCCCTCCTCAGGCTGGCAAATCTGCAATCTGGTTCAATTCCTTTTTCCTTTTAAATGCACAGGTGTTGTATTGTGGTTAGGCTCTACAAGTAAATCAATCCATTTTCAGCCAAATTGGTGGGGAAGGATATTTTTTGTTGGGACATTTAACTGGGAATAAAGGAGCAGGTGTTAAGTTGCTCCATTCGTTGCAGGTTTTTCTGACTATGGGTACCGCATGATTTCTCTGTATGTCAGTTCCAAGACAGTAACACTGAAGAAAAATATTTTCTGCTTTTCATCTTTTGTCAGGATGTTCAGAGAGAGAAACACTTTAATACTTCTAATAAAATTAAACCTTATTATTGGTTAGGATTTAAGCACCTGTATTAAATATTAATTTTCTGCTTGTTTTCAGGGAGAACAGCAGCTGTGGCCTTTTCTGCATAGTATTCTTACAGCATCTTTAGAGTAACGAGTGGTATTCTTTCCTGTTTTTTGACACAGAAGTTACATGAAGATACTTCTTTCACACAACAAGCCTTACCACTTTCCAAAAAAAGAAAGAAAAATGTTTAAATAACCTTTTAAATGAAATATTGCAGTAGTCCAGCATTTTCAGGATGAAAGTGCAGTTTTCTGAAAGGTCAGTTCAGTCCCTGAAAATGTTTTTGGTTTAGACAATGCATTATGAACTCTGTGGAAACTAGTAGCAATTTTCAGCACCACTAACAATAGGAAGTAAATTTCAGTCATTCACAGTAAGATGGCAATGTGGTGACATTTGATGCTTGACTATGTGTGCTTTGAGTTACTGCAAGAAACTGCCTGCTGAGCGGAGACAACCTTTCCCTAGTTAACTGGATTAATTTTAGATATAGATGAAATATAAAACCAGAACAGTTTATAAAGTGATTGCAAGTCATCAACTGTGTGGCGGTTTTCCCCACCCTCATTTAGCAGGTAAGAATTTAAATATATCAAATTAATAAATCCCAGTGAAACCAACAATATTGCATTTTCTGTACAATTGTATTTGACAGCTGTTTTTATCTTTTACTTCCAGTGAGCCACTACCGTTATCTTTTATTTTCCAGATGTATGTCCTTGCTCTCTTAAAACTACAGTAGTTCCACTACGCAGTAAAGCAATAAATTTATAGAACATTCTTCTGAAGTGCCTACTTGTTTCATAATTCCACTTCCACATCTTTAGTTGTTCTAAAATATATTGAACTGTCAATGTAGGGGTCAGGAGATTAGAACACTTTGTAGTTTCTCTGCCAATGCCTTTGTTTAACTTGGAAAATAAGCTACACTACCAAGGGAGTGATGAAATCAAGGATACATAGAGTCACAAAGGCATAAAAATGTTAAACCCTGTATACCGCAGATATTTCTTAAGAGGGAAAGTGGTATCTCCACATGTATTTACTTTGGGTACTCACCAGCAAACTGTCTTTATTAAAACTTGTAAAGAATACAGAACACACAAGGGTTTTGCAATTTTTTTTTTTTTAAAGGAATAATTTGCTCTCTGCTCTCAGAGCTACTGTCTTACAAAATCATCTGCCTTTTGACCTTGAAAAGTTACACACTTTGTCTGACCCTGGTTTGCTGTCAGTTAGTTTAAATTTCATTTAATCGTTTGCTTTTACCTGGAAATCAGCAAACCTCATGGGGCTTTCTTGGAATTTTGTGAGCCCTTTCTGGGTTTTCATAATATTGAAGGCAAACATTGCATGTTTCCTTATAATTTCCTAGGAAACAGACAGATGAAAACGAAATGTCTTTCAGAACTCCTGAAAAGACTAAAGATCATAGGAAAATATTTATTAATATCAAACTTCAGTTTATATTAAATAGATGTATATAGTGATAGATAGAAAACCTGACCCATTAGAAGTAGAATAATTTTATGAACAGGGATAATGAATTAGGAAGCCATAACAGAGTTTGAAGATGAATATTTTTGTGCTTGTGGGAATGCCAATAATAACATATGTCAGAGAGAGAAGGAGAGCATGCATCATGGGACTTTGTCAGGCCTGAGAGACGAAGGTGTTATAAGAGTCAAAAAGAAAGTGAGAATGTGAACATTTTAGCTTATGCTCAAGTGTATATCACTGTGTGATAACAAGCCAAGGCTTGTTATCTATGAAGCTCCACTCCAAAGCCACTGCTTTAAGGTCCTGGATCTCCTTCTGGTTCACAGTTTAAGTCTAAAAAATCTGGAACTCTCAGGCTGAGTACATCGGCAGAGCTTAAGGTCAACCAGCAAAATTGAAAATAAAAATATAATCATGGATTTACTCACCAGACATCTGCCTCAACTACTCCATACAAGGCACAGCTTACAGCCCATCTCAAACCTCATCAGAACCTTCTGAAAATAATACTCCACTCTGAAGATAACATCCAAGTCAGGACACAGAGAACAAATAATTAATGCCTTCCTCCACTTTTAACTAGGCTTGTGGACAGCCTATTTACGAGTGCTTATTCTGTAACAGACTTAAAAAATGTTCCACTTTCCCTTACTTTAATTGTTATCTCCTCTTGTTGAAACATTTATGAAAGTAAAACATTGAAAACTAAGGACAAGAATTAGGATCACACACGGAACAAAGGCCACCGTGTCACCAGATTAGTGGTTAGAATCCTGTTCTCTTAGGGAGGGAGGAGGGTTAAGCCAGGTACTTACCTAAACCGGTCTCCCATTGATACCTCTGGAATGCTTAAATAAAGCATATCTATTGTTTGGTCGCAACTTTTCCATGATAAAGCTTGACTTTGTTGTTGTTTCTGTTGTTGTTTTTGTTTTGTTTTACATATTCCCCAGGTGATGATCACCTTGTGTATAGATTATGATATCATCCTTTTCACTGTACTTGACAATTCAGTATTGCTCTGAACACATCCATTAAGAACGATTCTACAAAAGTACTATTTCTAACCCATTGCTTTGATGAAGTCACCTTTCTCAGAATTGTATGCATAGCTCCTGCCTCAGATCTGTCAGTGGCACAATTTATTCCATTTCAGAAAATTACTTCCAGGCTTATTCCTGGCCTATTCCTCATACCTAGCAGGAGGTCCTTGTAAAAATCACTGTGGTTGATACTTTCACTCTGTTCAGCATAGATTCTCAAACCCTTCTCGTCTCTAGTATCTGAACATGGATGAATCATGAATTAAGAAACACAGGTGAAATTTGTCACTTAAACTTTAGCTTTGTACATTTTCCCACTTGCAAATACATATGTGCTGGGGATTACTGTATATATTTTCAGACTCAGACGTCAAGGAAACTGAAGGTAAGGAGAGAAAGCCTTTAAACTTGCCTGGTTAGTCCATGGGAAGTCAGCATAGAGAGAGGAGTCAGCCTTGTATTGCCATAATTTAATACTGTGCTTTACTCAGAAAGTTACACAATTTACATATAGACTGCTGCAGGCACAATGAGTGTGCCTTGCAAAACCAATCATTGCTCTCCAGGGTAGGTAATTCTGTATATTTGAAGATCAGAAAGCTATTCTTAATCACATTTGGATTTTAAGATGGCTTTTTAAATTGTCAGTTTTCTTATGATTAGGAAATAATTTGTTCCTTCCATTCTTTTTTCACCAGTTATAGACTGGACATCATAAACCAAACAAATAACCAAAACCACAAATAAAAAAAAGCCTTAGAAAAGCCTGTGATATTATTTTCCTTTAATATCCCCAATAGGAAATAATAACTGCAGCACAGTGTAAGGTAGATAGCAGTTGTTACCAAATAAGTGCACATAAAAAGGTTTTGAGTATCCTACTAGACACCTATCTAATATAATACCAGAGAATACTTCTCTTCTGAGCCCATTTAAATATTGAGACAAACAAGTTATACCAAAGAAAATCCTCAGTTTAAACCTCAGGTTTAGATTCAGATGGACAGGACAGTGAATAAGATTTTTCAAAGCCTAAGAAGTTACACAACTAATAGTGCCCCAAAGGAAGGGAAATTCTCTCCAAGAGTTCAGGTAGAGAGAAAAAAAAGAAAGTACTCAAAAGAGAATTCTGATGCCTTTGCAGAAGAAAGGATCTAAAGGTATTGCTCTTAACTTTTGACCTGGCACTACAGTCCTTTGAGACCTCTGCCTGCTGGATGAAAGGGAAAGAAGAAAAAAATGGGTCTTAATTTCATCTGGACAAATAAGAATACTATATTCTTCAACTGTATGACCTTGGTTATGTGATTTACTTTATTTGGAAGAATAAGCAGCTGCAATTCGTGCATATAAAGATGTCAAAATTTAGGCAATGCTGAAATACTTTGGGATTTTTCTATATGTAGGCTTATAAATATGCAGATATCTAGATACCAAGAATTTTTTAAAGCATCATGATTCTCAAACCACACTCCCAGGATGGCAAAAGTCTTCAAATATCCTCTGAAGCACTTCTTTTTGGACCTAAGATAGTTTTATAAATCTGTTTCACTGAACATTATTTCAAAGACTGCAGTTCAGCTTTCATCTGGGTATTCATTTATAAGTAATTTGGGTATTTGTTTGTAAGTAATCTGGATATTTGTTTATAAGTAATTGTGCAAGACAAGGACAACATACCATTTATCTACACATCTAATCTTACTTGCATAATGCAATGCCATCCCTTAACGTGATCTTGTATTTTTCTACTCCAATTGAAGAGATGTTAAAGTGGGAAAGATAGCTGGTCTGATTTCTGATTCTGTTGTAGTTGCTTTATTTCAGTGGAATGCAATTGATTTCCATGTGCATGTGTAAAACTTTGAAAATGATTGAGACTTATGTCCTATGTTTTTTAAATGTCCTTAAATAAACCTGTTTTCTTTATCTGGAATTCAAATCTTTCCTTTCTTAATAAAACAGAAAAATAGTACTATTTTCCACGTATGAAGTTTGCCTTTATTTGACTAAGATACTATGTCAAGTCATAACATGTATTGGTCTTTTAGGTATCAATAAGGGACTTTCTACACCTCTACAGTTAGGAAAGAAAAGGAGGAAGAAGAGAGAGTCCTGAACTGACCTGTTGCCTGATAAATATTTCACCATAGAACAAAGTTCAGTGTGAGTTTTATGCTTTAGAGTTGTTAGTTATGCAGCTGATGCAAAGATGTGTAAAATGTCCTGCTCAAACTGGAATTATGATGTAAATCAAGGTGGGAGATTTTGGTTGTGCAGTCTCTGAAAATAATTCTCAAGCAAGACTCAAGCTTGTAATATGAATTGATTCCATCTGAGATGATGGTGCTTTTTGATCATGGAGTTTGTTGAACACAGGAGAAATGTTTTTATGATATTGCAAACTTAGATACATCAGCACAATTATCTGGTACTGAAGCAATTTGAAACCATGCCTTTGGTCCAGCATATGAGTACAAATGAAGTAATTTAAAATTTTCATCTTCATTTAGGAGTTGCTGGGAAAGGTCACATGGTGTATGAAATGAGTGAAATTCTGGTCTGACGGTAAGACCACATCTACACTAAGAAACTGTCTAGGAACATTTTTTAACTCAGCATGGTATAGATCACAGATAAAAGCTAGATGCTCTTGCACACAAATAATGCAACTGCAAACAAAATGATTATTTGGAATGGTCTCTGACCTGAGATGGATCCCAGACTGCACTTGGATATCGTCTGAGATAGTTCAAGCTTGCAGAGGGCAGAGATGTACCAAGGAGTACAGAAAGGGCAACTGCAATGCTAGCACCTGGGAACATGCTCTGGCCCTGTTGATTTTACTGGAATCCGGCATAGTGTAAAAGTCACAAGTGTCCAACAAAAGAAAAGAAAAATGTTCAAGTTTTTGAAAGTCCAGCTAACAACTTTGTGTTTAGCAATGCCTACTCCAAACCTCTGCAGCTGACCTTATTTATATCTTGGAGATTTTTTTGCCTGTGTTTTAAACAAAAAGATAATTTATCCAGCAGGCAAGATGACATTTCGGTTTCTTTAGAAAATAATAGATAACTAGAAAAAAGAGGGAAAATATCATTGGTTTTTGTTGTGTTTTTTTTTAAGCAGGATGTTTTAGAAACCTTATCTTAGTAAAACAAATAACCTTCTCCTTCAGCTGTGAACAATAGCAGCAAAAAACTCCTACCACAGTCTTAAAACCCGAAGAATATAAAACTCCTTTATAGTCATAGAGAAATATTGTAGAGCTTTAGAAGATGCAATAACTGAAGCCCCAGATGTTAGTGAATTATGTCAAAAAAGAAAATGTCCCCATGGCCAGCTTTAATTGTTCTTTATGCACTTGAAAATGCCAAGTAAATGTGAAAGAACCAGTTAGAGGATTTACTAGGTGTATTTGATAAAAGATGCATCAATCATTACTAGATATGAGATGTTTCTGTAAAAGTGCTTAAAAGGGAAATACAGCTCGGTTTTCATGCTGCAGATGCATCCAACAAAGATTCTCTGGTTTTGAGTCAGCTGCAGAACTGTCAGCCTTGCCTTTTGCTCTACCTTTCTGAAAGGCCATTTGTTTCCTTTGTGACAGATAAGGATGGGGGTCATTATTGTTAACAGCCAGAAAGGAAGAATGAGGTACAAATTTTGCTTATGCTCTTTGGTTTCTATTCCATCTTTCTCCCTTTGCCTTTAAATTAAATTTTTCTTTAGGTGCCCTTATCAGGTTTACACCCTCACTGTCCTCCATTCTTGTTTCCCTGTGCAAAACGGATAACAAGTTATACTATAAGAAATTCTTCACTAATTCCCTTGAAGGTCAAAAAGGTAGAGGTAGTGTTGTCACTGAGGTCTAGTATTGAAGAGCAGTATCTTAGCCATCAACTTAGAAAAAACACAGAGGCAGTCATCCCTTCATTTCTCACATTTCATGGAGGTCAAGGAGTGAGTGAAAATTAAAGCCAAAGAGTGAAAATTAAAGCTAAATTAATAGTTAAAAATTTTATTTTGATTCCAAGCCCAGATCCAACAAAATTTCCAATTAAAGCTCCAATGAATATTTACATGGTTGATTTAAAGACAAGAAGTACTGAAAATGTCCCAGGTCAGCTTATGTCATAAAACTATTCAGGAAGGACTATACATGAAGTCCTTCTCTTGAATGATGTAGACTCAAAACACCTCAGAGGAAGGGCAGATTTAACTTGGGGCTATGACATCCTGGATAAGTTCCTGATCTGCTAGATAAAACCTCTTTCAATGATTTCAGAAATTTTTCTTCACTTTTTTTTTTTTTTAATTTGATACATCCTTTGGGGAAACAATAAAATTTCCCCTGTTTTTCCAAGATGGTGTATTCAACCTGGAATAGCTAATAGATACCTACCATATTTTACATTTAACTGTATTTTGCATTTAATTCTTTCTTTTTTTTTTTTCCCCAGAAGAAACATGTCTGGGTCGTCCTACGACATCTGTGCCTAAATGACCTTCATGTGCAGAGAGACATTCGCGTATGTAGCAACATTATAATTGCTGTATCTTTCATTGGAACTCCATCAATCACTGACAGTTCCGCTTTTAAAGGTACATGCTCTGGATGAGCATAACAGGGTTTTTTTATCCATTTTGACAGCTTCTGTAACAGATAGCAAGACATTATCTCTCAAAACCTGATTCTCCTCTTATTTACACCAGAGTGACTCTGATTAACTCTCCTTGCTTTTAAGGAATTAAATAAATATTAATTTGTACTATTATGGGAAAGAATGACATTAAGATCACAGTGCATTTGACAACCATTTCTGCATAGTTGAGGAAAAGGAACACTTGTATGTTAGAACTAGTTTGTTTGGTTGGTTTTTTCGGAAGAACAAATTTCTGCTAGACTTAAGTTCAGCTCCACAACAAGAAAAGAAATAGAGAAACAGAGAAATAAATAGAGAAAAAGAGAAATAGAGAAAAAGAGAAATAGAGAAATAGAGAAAGAGAAGGAGAGAAAGAGAGGAAATGAAGAAAGAGAAAGAAAGAAAGAAAGACCAACCAAGCCCCCTGAAAACAAGAACAACAACAACAAAAAATCCCTTACTCTCTTCCCATTTTACACTTAGCGCTGCATTGGGTCTAAACAGTAATTCTGGCTTACAATAGAACGACAGAAGAATCAAGTTGAATGAACCTCTAACTGTAAATAATATTTGACTTCTGTGTGCACATGTGATAGATGTTTATGTAAGCACTGAAAAGTCTGCAGACCATTTCTGTGCAATATTAATAATAATCTTGATATGTAGGGAGGTATGTGCTCCAGACCGTTTTTAAAGACAGTAATGAGAGATTTGTGGTCTGACTCTTCAGCTACGTGTAGACCCACAAATATAATAACGGAAAACCTCACATCCATAAATATTTTCAGTTCCTGTCATCCCTTTCCAATCCATGCATAACTGCATACTACTGGCTCCTTTGCCCTAGGTACACATGAAATGTTTCTCCAGTCTTCACTTTGCCACAACATAAAAAGAATTCCAGAGTTGTCCTGAAGTTCATTTGCTGAGGTAATCAGAGGTACCATGACATCAACGCGATGAATATTAGGTGCTGCAGGAATTCTTGAGGTGGAAGACAGAGAAAAGAATGAAGACCCCATAATCCATGACAGAATGGTCCGTGACCTACTGCACTGCTTAGACATGCACGAGTCTTTGGGGCCAGATGGAATTCACCCAAGGGTACTGAGGGAGCTGGCAGAAATGCTCACGAAGCCACTTTCCATCATTTATCAACAGCTCTGGCTAACTGGGGAGGTACCAGCCAACTGAATGTTATGAAATGTGACACCCTTCTACAAGGAGGACCAGAAGGAGGATCAGAGATCTACAGACCTGTCAGCCTGACCTTAGTGCCAGGGAAGGTTAAGGAGCAGATCATCCTGAGTGCCATCACTCAGCACATACAGGACAAGCAGGTGATCAGGCCAAGTCAGCACGGGTTATGAAAGGCAGGTCCTGATTGACAAACATAATCTCATTCTATAATAAGGTGACACGCTTAGTGGATGAGGGAAAGACTGTGGATATTTTCTACCTACGATTCAGTAAAGCTTTTGACACTGTTTCCCTCAGCATTCTCCTGGAGAAACTGGCTTCTCATGGCTTCACTGGATAAAAAACTGGCTGGATGGCTGGGCCCAAAGAGTGGTGGTGAATGGAGTTAAATCCACTTGGCAGCTGGTCACAAGTGGTGTTCCCCGGGGCTCAGTATTGGGCCCTGTTCTCTTTAATATCTTTATCAATGATCTGGATGAGGGGATCAAATGCACTCTCAGTAGCTTTGCAGACGACACAAAGTTGGGTGGGAGTGTTGATCTGCTTGAAGGTAGGGAGGGTCTATAGAAGCATCTGGACAGGCTGGCTTGATGGGTCGAGGCCAATGGTATGAGGTTCAACAAGCCAAGTGCCAGGTCCTGCAGTTGGGTTGCAGCAACCCCATGCAACACTACAGGCTTGGGAAGTGTAGCTAGAAAGCTGCCCATCGGAAAGGGACCTGGGGGTGCTGGTCAACAGCCAGCTGAACATGAGCCAGCAGTGTGCCCAGGTGGCCAAGAGGACCAACAGCATCTTGGCTTGTAGAAGAAGTAGCGTGGCCAGTAGGAGTAGGGAAGTGATTGTCCTATGCTTGGCAGTGGTGAGGCCACACGTTGAATACTGTGTTCAGTTTTGGGCCTGTCACTCCAAGAAAGGCATTGAGTTGCTGGAGTGTGTCCATATAAGGGCAATGAAGCTGGTGAAATAGTCTAGCGCACAAGACATATAAGGAGCGTTGGAGTGAACTAGGCTTGTTTAGCGTGGAGAAAAGGAGAGAGAGGAGAGATTTTATCACTCTCTACAGCTACCTGAAAGGAGTTTGTAGTGAGGTGGGCATCAGTCTGTTCTCCCAAGAAACAAGTGATTGGACAAGAGGAATGGCCTCAAGTTGCACCAGGGGAGGTTTTGGCTGAATATTAGGAAAGATTTCTTTACAGAAAGGGTTGTCAAGTACTGAAACAGGCTGCCCAGTGAACTGATTGAGTCACCATCCCTGGAGGTATTTAAAACACATATAGATGTGGTGCTGAGGGACGTGGTTTAGGGACCCTGGCAGTGCAGGGTGAATGGTTGGATTTGACGGTCTCAAAGCTCTCTTCCAACCAAAAATAATTCTGTCATTCTGTGATTCTCTAATTTTAAGATTTAAAGTTTTCTCATGGAATTCTATCCATTAACTTTCTTTCAATTTATGTAAAACTTTCATTATGTTTTTTTATTCCTGAAATAACTTGTTGATTCACTTACAGAAGTCTTTCAAGATTTTTAAAGTATTCCTCTGATTATAAGGTTTACTGTAGCTTTCCAGTGTTGCAAATTTTCTGATTTCACACCATTGGGTGTCAGTATGACTCACAAATACAAATCTTTTCATTTTGAAATAAACATGGCTATATCTTTTACAGTTAAACCTGCTACCCAAGCAATTTCTAAAACTTTCCTTACTGTCTGAGAGAACTGACTTCACCAGGAAGTGATAGTACTCAGGTCCTCTGGAAATTTCACCAATTTTATTTGAGGCCTAAATAGGGAGGTAAGTGTCTGAGAGTAGCCCTTTAAACTAAAAGGCTGCTGCTCTGAAATCAGGCTGCCTCTGTCTGCGTATTTTACCTGTAGCCTTGACCCCATCTCACTGCACTGAGGTATAAAGAAAGGACTTTCAAGGTAAGGGATTTTGTGTCCATATGCAGGTGCGTTGTTGAGGACTAGGACAAAGATGTAGTTTCTGAAATCAGTGAGATCATCCTGTGGACCTCTAGTGCTTTTGGGAGGAGGCTGTAGATCAGGACGGTCAGTGGAGTCTGGAGGGCAATTCAGCTCACTCTTAGGTAGACTTTTAAAGGCTGGTCCTTTTGCTCTCCAGTCTTCAGTGGCTGTATTGACTAAATCTTTAAGTACATAGGATATATATATCTCTCATTTCTTTCAACACCTACATTCAGGTAGATAAAATCTGGATCTAAATACCATTCCACCAGGCTATTCTTACTAAGTTTATATCAATATAAGTATTGAATATTATGATATGGAAATCTGCTGCCAAATCACTGTTACAATCAGGGCTGACTTGGGTTTTGTAATGTGAAGACATAAATAGCTTCTATCACTGTGTGAACCTCAAAACACATGGATAGTCTCCTAGCTCTCTAGCAAAGAGATGATGACTTTTCCTTAGCTGTCCTTTTTTTTTTGTTTTCAGAAGACACTCAAATCAGATGCGATGGGATGAACTTTTAAAAGCTGCTTTCTTTTGAAATAAACTTCCAACTTTGAACACAAAGTAGCTCCAGATGTTTGATTCCCATGCATGCTGACTGGCGGAGCAAGGCAAAAGCATTTGTTAAAGGAGTTATTTTTTTAAAATACAAATGACACCTGAGCCCTCCTATCCCCTCAAAATATCCATCTAACTCCATTTCTGCTCATCTTCACTGCCAGATTCATACGTTCTGTTGTTCTGTTGCTCCATGTGTTTATCCTGCCCGCTGTACAAATCTGCATCAGAGCAGAGAACAGAAGCTCAGAAATCTCTTGAGCTGTAAAGCTGCCAGAGGAGCTAAAAGCAGATTTTGGAGACTGGTTTACCCAGAGAGTCTGTATGTCACATAAGACTTTCAGCAGGTCTACTGAAATGCACCTTTGTGGGAGAAAAAAAGTTGCTTTGGGAACAATCAAAATCCCAGGTGAAAGCTCTTCCTGTTCAGACCAGCTGCTTGGTAAGTCCTCAGAATACCCTGACGAGATTTATGCACATTTGCCTAAGGCATTGGATGGGCACTTATTTAAATAGAAAAATGAATAACCAAATCACAAATGATTAAGAGACAAATACAATGGTGATCTTTTGTGGGACCTCATCCCACCTGCACTAGATATGCAGATGTATTTTTAATTCACTAACAGCTGTCCTGGCAAGGGAAGTCATCAAAAACTTGTAAAGGCAGGTGATAGAATTAGGACACACAAAGCCCTCTTTCCATTGAGGGCTGGGAATGTCAGCAGCTCCCATAATATTTTTTTTACATTTCAGACCTGGGACTGACACTTTTATTGACTATTTTTTTACTTTTTCTAAAATCTTTCAGTATAAGCCAGTATTTTCTTTCTAGATCTTGGTTTCCCAGTACAGGAAGGCGAGAAACAGCCTTCTTCCTTTCTCCTTTTCTTTTTTTGAAGTTGTAGCATCTTCAAGGCAGTGAGTTGTTCATTCCTGACTGAGCAGCCACCTAGCCATCTCTGCATGGCCCCTGCATGGTGATGTGAAAGGAAGAGCACACCAAAAGTGTTCACACCACAGAAAACGAATAAAAACTATTCTATGCAAGACTTAACTGAAAAATAAAGACCATAACCCATGGAATACACTCAGTTGAATTCTCTCTTTGAATCTATGCAAGAATTATTTATGCAGCTAAATTTTGAAGTCTTTTTGAAAAGCAAAAGCAGAATACCTCTTTGGTGTTCCTCCCATTAGCTTTTTAGGAAGTTTATATACAATAGAGTTTAATTTTGAAAGGTTCTGTCAAGTATGGGCAAACACCTAATATTTTCTGTTGGGAAAAGGGGGAGGAAAATTGTTTATAAAAGAGTATATAGTAAACATATTTTAAAAAACTGACATTTCAGAAATCTGACTGGCTTTATCTCAGAAGAGGACAAATAATTTAAATGAAAACAATTATATTTTGTTTTTAGTTTCAGTTATTCAACTCTGTATCAGACATAGGCTGACACTTGGAGCAATCTATGTCTTTACTCCAATAGTTGTCTAGTTGAGGCATATCAGTGAAGGGTTTCTTTATTAAAAAAAAAAACCAAAACCAAAAAAACCCAAAACCAAACCCCCTCCACCCAAAAAACCCAAACCAACAAAAACCCCCCACAACCTTGCAAAAAAACCCGTAAACCGGTATGCAGCTAAATCAAAGAGGATATTCTTCCCTGTGGTTTTGGCAGCACATGTCTTGAGAAACTCTATGGGTTTGCAGTGTCTGTATTCACTAGATGCTTCCATGTGTCTTCTTTGAAATGGACTGGTGGGATTGGAAATGCTCTGATGCTAGACTGTCACTTTGATAAAATGGGTCATCAGTGGCATCTTTGCTAAAAGCTTGGAGCTGTCTGTAGTGCTGCATGTCTTTCTCCAGAGAAAGAAGCAGCTGCATGCTCCACCAGCACACGTCTGCAGCTATCTAACTATATGATAGTTTTTGCTTTCATATACCTTCAACTTTTCAAGGAGTTTGCCTGTTTAAGGTGATTTTACAAAGACATAATTGAGGAAGCCTGGTATAGCATAAACACCATCTACAAACTTTCATGGAAATTTTTTATTGCTTTCTATCTTTCTTGTTCTTTGTCCTGTAATATCGAAGAGAATTCATTCTTCCTTTGATATTGCATACATACAGCATGGTCACAAAGATGAGAGGAAAAACAAAAGGAAGCCAGAATCCCCTTCTAGCCTTGACTAATTTATACCATTCCTGGGACTCAAATCAGTTATTAGGTCAATATATCAAACCAGCTTATATAGTTTTCTGGTAATTTGTATTTGCAGAGCAGTTCCAGTCCTCCCAGTAAATCTAAACCTTCCTCCTATTCTTCTGAGGTTGCTTTTGGATCAGTAACATAGCTGTGTATCTGTTTTGCAACAAAGCATAACTTCTGGATGTAACAGAGACAATTCAAACATTTTCTGTTCTACTGGATATGTTTTGGTGCTTTTTGTTTTGAAATGATCAAGAACTTAAGAGCAGGAAGTTGTTGCAGGATATGTCTCTTGTTGCATTTTTCTCTTTTTCTCACTCATGGTAAATGCACCCCTCATGGGAATATTCAACGAATACTAGAACAAAGAGAAAAAGAAAGAGAAAATGAAGGATGTCATAGAACAAAACTGCTCTATGATTGCGGATACTGTACCTGAGTCACAGCTCAAATATCCGCACAAAGAAGAAAGGAAGAGGAAAAGTTATTAATTTGTTCTAAATTGGAATGGGGAAAGATGATCTATTAATCTTATAGTACATACAAATTTCCTCTGGCTTCAATAAAAAATGCTGCTATACTGAACTGATAGAACCAGTGAAAGAAGTAAAAATAAAATTCTCTGGATAGCTGGAGTAAGCACTAGTTGCTGCTAACTGAGGAAAACCATGCCCCTGTTAGTCATTCAGGTGGTGATAGATGGTCTGTGGAAACAATTTGACCTGTAAGAAAGAGCGCCTTAGGCTCTAATGCAAATGGAGACTTGGCCATTGATAGAAGGAAGGGGAGCTAATAAGGACAGAGAGTCAGTCAGGTCAGTTAGTCTGTGGTGGTTAACTGTATATTCATTTTGACAGTTTTCTGTCATGAACACAAATCACACAGTCAAGTCTTGAGATGCCAGCAATATCACAGGAAGGTGAAACAACTTAGTGAGTCATGGACTTCCTAGGCAGGCTAATGCATCTGAGACTTGCTGCCTTGTGGCCTTTTAGCTCTGAATCATGACATATATGTGATACAGACTACATGAAATAGGGACAGCCATGCACCTGTGCACCAATCCTGTTCAGACTGTGGATGCAGTTTTCTGAGATGGTAATATGAAAGACCAAAGGCAGTGTGGTCAATCTATTTAAAAGAAATATTGGCCTAAATATTCTTGCAGTATTGGAATATAGTCTAGGGGAGCACCAAGCTTTTTTGGAGGATGTGTAACACAAGATATCCTGGGTCAGTTAGAGAAAACCAATTGTATACAGAGTATGCTGAGTAACCAGAATGATAGTTCACCTAACTTATAGTGAAATGCATGAAACAGATCAGAAAATACATCTCATTTAGTGAAGACATTAATATGAGAGAACACCATCTGAATGGTCCTTGTTTCTACTATATCTATTTTATGTCTATGGTATAATATTCAGTTCAGCCACAGCAAAATCCGATAGACATCAGTGTCCCATTCCTGCCATACCTAACCACTTGAGAAAATATCCTGTGTCAAGTCATTCATTGCTTAGTATTAGCACTTGGACATTTTTTGGAATAACAGTAGCTGAAGTCATAAACATACTTACCCCTTGCTCACTACTGTCTTCTGAGCGCTTGCAAAACTGCATAAATTGTGCAGTTGCTCAGGTTTGTGCAGCACTCCATGGAGTCAGTGCAACTCAGAGGGACTGCAGTGTGTCCTATTTCTTCATTTTGCACAGGTGAGACAAAACGTGCTGTGGAGGTTGAAGAGGCACAACCTTCTTATTGCATTTATTCATCTGAAAACTGAACTGAACTAAACAACTAGGATGCAACCACACAGGGCTTTAACATTTAACACTGAACACATTGAACCGAGTCCACACCAGCTGGCAACCAGCAAAGAGAGCAAAACAGCAGTTAAGCAGAAATCAAAATTATTCCCATGTAATTATAAGCAACCAGGAGTTCTGTATTTTGTAAACTGGGCTGGCGCTTTTTCCTGGGTTCATTCTGTGTGATAATTCTATACGTTGTTTTACCTACCATTCTGCTGATGAGTTGGGTAGTCTGGATTGCATATCTGAAGTACATACTAACAGAATTTACATTGAAATAAATCAGCCTATTCATTTTCAGAGAGCTGTGAGAGGGAAAGGTTTAAATATTCACAGCAGGTGGCACTACCTATATCACTTCAAAATATTGCTAGGAAAAAGAAGAGTCTAATAGCTATCACATGCCAGAAAGCGTTTATAAAGAATATTACATCCGGTGCCGGCTTTGGACTTTCAAAGAAAGAAGAAAGACCCCGGTGTCTGTATTTCATTTACATTCAGAGCTTACTGGTGACCTATTCCCTTTTGTCCCCTGTGTCATCTTTCCATACCTTCCGCACCTGATGTCAAATATCCTTTCCAGGGTAAATGTCAGAGGAAAAAGGGAAATTTTTCTTACATGGAGAGTTCATTGCTTACTCATTCCTAACGCTGTGAAATATCAGCAGTTGTTCTTTCTGGTTAAAATAAAAAGAAATGCTGTTATGTGTGTGCCAATTAAACACATATTAGAAAGAATCATTGGGGTGAAATTACACCCTAGAGGGTGTTTATGGGAACATTCATAGATGTATTTTGTCCTTAGAGAGGAAGCACACTAGCCTCTGAGAAATATTTTTACTTTTAAATGTCTGTGCATGGGATATAGACAGGACGTGCTGTTACCCTGTAACCTTGTAATAGAGCACTTGTATTGTAAGTAACAGGCCATAAGCTGAGATTGCAAAAACCTCAGGTCTGAGCCTCGTCAGGCCTGCTCTACCTGAACTTGTCTTGACCCACCTGCAGCGTTTTTTCACTCAGTTTGGCAGTAACAGACTCTAATGCAATTCTGTAGTGTAGAGAAACGGCTCTGGTACCATAGCAGAGTCCTTGAGAGATGGGGATGCAGGTTGCAGAGTGGAGGAGCACAGAAGCAGGATGATAAGGCATGGAGTGCAGGCCGGCACTGGAGACTCCAGAGTGACAAACAATTCATCCATGGTCAGTTACAGAAACGCAGACCTGGAGCTGAGTAAAGGTGCATTTTGGGGTGACAAAGATAGTAAATCCAGCAGTATAGCAATGAAGAAAGAGCAGAGGTGTAAAAGCGTATTAGCAAACACAGAAAAATGGCCCCGAGTGACCTTAGAGTGGGGAGGAAGAAACCAAGAGCAAGAGCACCACATTCCTGCTGGAATAGGACTCCAGCTGCTGACAACTCGTTGTTATAACCCCCCGCCACACACAGAATGAAACTACAAACTTTAGAACCTCAAGGATGTAGGGTGAGCACACCACTGGGAACAGTACACATATAACAATAATATTAGTATTTTTTCTTTTTCTTTAAAAATTAGATGTGGACTAATAATGACTAGATTGTTAAGATTTCATTATGCTAACAAGGAATTATCATCTTTATATGTGTGCTTCCTCTTCGCTCAAAATAAGATTTCGAGCATTACAATGTATATGCATTGCATGGCTTTTACATTTTCACCAAGAGCACGTACAAGTGGCCATATGTGAATTTAGCACTTTCAAAGAACATCTAAGAGCCCTGCCAATGACAGTCCTCTCTCTTAACTCCAGAGAGAAAAATCAACCACCTTCCAAAAAGCTAGTACAGCTACAACATCAATCCTACAGCAGGCTTATCTATGCTCCCTTTCCAGTGTGCCTCAGTTCTGATTGACAAGAACCATCTCAAAAGTGAGAGGTTGTTTTAGCTTCCACAACCCGTTCAGCACTCGAACTGTCAGCACGACAGCCAACAAGTGTGCCAATTAGTGTGATATATTTCTATTAATTTCAGCATTAACTGCTAAAATAACTAGTCTGGACATTCTGGAATTACTGTGACTTGAGCATGTAATAAAACTGAACATTAGATTAATCTAAATGGATCTTAATGATGCATAAGAAAAAGTGTATAACTTTGAATATAAACATCTGGCTGATGACTGGTGAGGGACTGGCTAGTGTTCATTTGTACCACTTTCCACCAGTAGATGATGTCCGAATAACCCATTTCATCATGAACTTATGCCACTGACAGACACTCTTCCACAGCTCTGTTCAGAGCAGTTTGACCTTCTAGATGGAATTTGATCTCTGAAACTAATGCCACTATTGTACTGCTCGTGACCATGATGGGTAACGCAGAGTCATCCACAAACTTATTCAGGCGAAGATTTGCCCATTTTGTTTGCCCATTACTTCTCTGAGGAAACCTTACATTATTTTTGCATCTGATGCAGTTTTCCTCATTTCATTTTAAATAATAAAACAGGTTTGTGCTGCAAGGAGATGATTTCCATAGTGTTATCCTAAGTGAAAATATGCATGGAACAAAGACAGAAATTAATCCTGCAAAATACCTCTTGAGCCTTAGCCCATGATATTTTTAATTCACAGTTGCTCATATTTGTTAAGGGTTATTTTCTTATTATTTTTCTTTCTTATTTTGGTCTCATCTCGTTATATCAGTTTGATGTTACCACTAGTTCTTCTCACATGATATTTTCCATTTGCAAAATCTTATTCCCACTGAAGATATTTGCAGTCCCATTGTTTTTAATGTAAGCAAGTTTTGATCCATTGAATGTATAAGGCTTTAAACTGTGCATTTTATAAGACATTTTTTCTTAGGCTGTGAACCCCTGAGCTACTATGCCCAGGTTAGGAAACCGTGCATAGTTATTTTTGTGCTTTATAAAATGTTTAACGTTCTTGGTGCATAAATCATTTTTAGCTTTACCTAATTTCAGAGCATAAAGGGCATGTCAAACTTTACCAAACTGAAGCCCCAGGAAACAGTCTATAACAATGATGGATTTTTATAATGATATAACCCTTAATGAATTATTGTAGTTCCTTAACAAGGTTTTAATAAGAAATTTCTTTAGCCAGCATGGTTATTAGTTCTCTCATCTGAATAGCCCTGGGCCTGTCTGCCGTGGGATCGTACAACATAATATTTCTTTCTGTGTCAATCATAAAATACTGCAAAACTCCAAGCCATGAATAAAACAAACTTACTTTTTCTTTCTTTGCTTTTTTATTTTTCATTATTTTCTTTTTGCTTTAAAGGTCAGGACTTTTGATTATGCAACCTGAAATGAAGATGTGCTGACTACAAGACAACTGTTACTCATGTATAATGGAAGAATGCCCACTGCCATTCAGAGATTTTCCTTTATGCTCAGGTGTCTTGGAGGAATTGACTGCAGTACACAAGTCTCTTTACATTGAGTGGGTGCTTGTCTGTGTCCTTATGTGCATTTTTATGGATAAGCTGTACTCTTTTATTTTTCTTTAAGGCATTTCTATGTGTCTGAATAGTGTTTTGAAAATTCTGATAGCAGTCAGTCTTCTTTATTTTAGTGACCATGTGTGCATGTGTGTTCACACATCTACTGATGCTCACTTAAGACAATATAACTACATTTTTAAGCCATAGATTTAAAATGCTAAACTAAAATTAAACCTGCAAACTTGAGTAGTGAAAAGTTAAGAAATGTCTGCCCAATATTTGTTCAGTCCTCTCATGTAAATGTTGTGCTACAGTTATTAATTACTTGTTTAATTGTTCAGGACACACTAAACTAAAGCTAACTGCAAAGAGCTGCAGAAAAAAGTTACAAGTCTCACTGACTGCGTGATATAACGTCGTACAGCATTTCATGTCAACAAGTACAAAACAATCAGCATGGTTAAAACAGCAGTAAGTGCTCATATGTTGTGATGGGCTCTAAATTCGTTACTCCAATCCAAGAAAAGGATTTTGGAGTCATTGGATATTTCTCAGAAAACATCAGATCAATACTCTGCAGTGGTTACAGTGGCAAGCAAAATGTTAGCAATTATTAAGGAAGGATTAGAGAAGAAAATATGAAATACTGTATGGCCATAGAAATCCATAGAAATTCATTTTATGATGGTGCTTACATCCTGAATACAATATACAGTTCTAATCCCTCATTTCAAAAGGATATATGAGAACTAAGAAAGGTATAGAGGATCGTGGCAAGTATGATTAGAGGTAGAGAATAGCTTATGTCCAAGGACAAGTTAAATGCACTAAGTGTTTTAGAAGGGAGAAAAAAAGGAAAAGAAGAAGGAAGCAAAATAAAAGAATCACTAAGGAAGGCTGTAATCAAAAACTATAAATTCAGGAGCATCATGGAAAAGTCGAATATTTCTCATGCCATCAATTTGAATTACATGCAGCCAATTAAGTCATTAGGTAGTGAGCCTGCAAGTGACAGAAGGAAGTGTTTTTTCACAGGTCACACAATTTCATGTGGAACTGGTTGCCACAGAATATTGTGGTGGCCACATGCATGAATACATTTAAAAAAGTGATTATACTAAATGAAAGTCTTTTGAGAGCTGTTAAACATGATGAAGTGATTCCCCAGCTCAGGAAATCCTTGCAGGATATATGACTGGAAGTAGAAAGGACATAACAAAGAAAGAGTTTATTCCAATTTAGCACTGTGGGTTTTTGTTTTGCTTTGGTTTAGCTTGTTACATTTAAATTCTTTTCTTCAACATCCCTTGCTGGCCAGAGACAGAATATCGGGTTAGATAGACTTTGGTCTTAAACATTAAAGACATTTTTATCTTTATATATTCTTTTTACAGATTAAAATCTTCAGAGAATGTGATATAATTACCTCTGTGCCTTGAAACTGTAAGCATAAAGTAGTGCTAGGCAGTGTTGACACAAAGAACAAAAATATGTTTGTACAAGGTATCTTACAGTGTATCTGCTTAAATCCTGAAAAAGTATCTTCTGATCATATGGGTGGGTTGTTTACTTTTTCTTTTCCTAGCCAAATTTGAAAGGATTTTAATTTAATGGCAAAAAGGAAATCTGTAGTAATTTCTACCCTACATTATAAGCATTGGCTCAAACCTTCAGTTGAGTCTAAACTTGCCTTTTGTCCATGTTTTCTGTATTCAGCTTGAATGTGAGACTGGCCTTATTTAGGAAATGTCAAAGGAAAACTCAAACTTCTTAGAACAACACCCAGTCCATATCCAAAACCAACATGGACAGACGTTCCTCCATATACCCCAACTTTTACAGAAAGACAGTGTGTTTGCAGGGTCTTCCGTAGGAAGTACTTTAGCAACATGGCTCAGTAGAACCAAGTCTGGATGCAGGCTGCTGCTGTTAACAAAGTAAAGTATTTTCCCCTATAATTGTTCTCAGAAATGCCATGTTTGTTTTAATTACATTATTTCAAAATTCTACTTGAGCCAAGTATCAAGAAACTGGAGATCTTTAAACAAATAATGGCTGGCAAAATTGTAAGCACAGAGGGTCTTAGAGAAGTAGAGGGAGGTGTGATGGAGGTTCTCTGTTACCAAGTCGGTATGTAATTTACTCAGGAAATAGGTAAGTATTTCCAAAGGTTTAATTGAATAAGACATCAATATGAGGTGCATATTATTGCATTAATTGTTAAATGAGTACATGTGCACTGATAGCCCTAACGATGCTACTAGTAATGACTGCATTAAAAGTCTGAAACAAAGTCTGAATATTTCTTGTAATACTTTAACCAGTGCTGGTAATTCATGGGCAGATCTTTGCAGGCAGCAGGACTCCCCAGGTTTCTGTACAATTTTTAGGTTAATTTTCCAAATATTAGACTTTACTGTGTTGGGCATCCCTTGTGATCCAGACTTTTCTTTGGTATTCTTTTTGCCAGAAAGAAGCTTGTTTTTCCTATGTACTGTTGTGCTGAAATGTATGGCTGCTGCTGCAGCCATATTCTATCACTGCAATCTCTTCTTTGATTGGGTAAAAAGCATCTCAGACTTAACACACACTTTTCATTGGGTGTGTTACAAAGATAAACTGTCCTGATATATAGGACATTGTAGTCCTGAGTAGTTCTGAACGTTTCAAAGAGGAAATAGGTTCACCCCTAGCATGAGCACCTTCCTATGGGATATGAATTAATCTTTGAATACAGAGGATGGACATAAATGTTTCACTCACACAACTCAGGTAAGTACTCTGACAACTTCAGTACTTTTCTGTTAGTGTAGGCTACACTATCTTGGACATCCTTAGAGCATGTTGATGTAGAATGTCACTATGAAAATGGCAGTTTAAAACAGGTGAAATTTTTATGAGTATCAGACTTCAGTAAGGTCTTACTCTATTCATAAGCAAGTTGTTAGTTGTAAAGCAACATGGGTTATTGGTGGGTTCTTGCGGTGAGTTAACCTCAGCTGGCTGCCAGATGTCCACCCAGCAGCATTCTCGCTTTCACTTCCCTACAAGATAGGGGTAGAAAATAAGATGAAAATGGACTAAGATAAGGACAGGAAAATCACTCACCAATTATGATCACAGGCAAAACAGACTCAACCTGGGGAAAAGTAACTTACTGGCAATTAAAACTGGATTTATATAGTGAGAAACAAAACCTAAAATTCCTTCCCCCCACCTTGCCCTTTTCCCTCCTTCTCTCACCTTGGTGTCCACAGGCTCTTTCTCACATCTCTGCCCTCATTCCTCACTGCCATGCAGTGTTTTGTCCTTTCTTAAACCTGTTTTCCCAGAGGTGTCACCATCTTCACTGAGGGGCTCAGCTGTGTCCTGTGGTGGATCTACTGGAGATGGCTGGAACCAGCTGAGGGTAGCCCTGGCCGCTCCTTACAGAGGCCACCCCTGCAGTCCCTGCCTGCTGACGTTTGGGCACCTGTGTCTGCTTCAGTTTTATGGTGTTACAGGTGCCCCTGGCAGATGCAGCATGCCAAATTCACCGGCTTATGTACTACTTCAGCTGAAATACAGTGACTTTCTGTTTTCATTCTTCTATACAGTCATGATCCATGAAACGTAGGGTTAAATGACAATTAAGGGATGCCATTATGAATATTTCTTTTGTACTGAGTTTAGCTGGGATGGAGTTAATTTCCTTCATAGGTATGGTGCTGTGGTTTGGATTTGTGGTCAAAACAGTGTTGAAACACACCTATGTTTTAGCTATTGCTGAAAAGTGCTTAAAGAGCATCAAGGGTTTTTTTGTCTCTTACTTTTCTGTCCCAGAGAGTAGGCTGGGGTTGGGCAAGAGACTGGGAGGAGACACAGTCAGGAAATCCAATGACAACTGACCCAAGGTATATTCCATGTCATAAAACGTTGTGCTCAGCAATAAAACTGAGGGAGAGTTTTTCCAAGGTAATAGTTGCTCATTGCTCTACCGCTAGGAGTTAGTGAGTGACTGCCTTTGTATCAGCTGTATCTTTTATTTTTCTTCCTCTGTTTACAAAACTGTCTTTGTCTCAATGAACAAGTCTATTTTCTTACATCTTCCCTTCCAATTCTCTCCCTCATCCTGCTGGGGCGGGAATGACTGACTGAGTCGGGGGACAGCTGCCAGCCAGGGTCAACCCAGAACATTTCTGCTGATCTTAAGTATCAGAAATCAAGCTCCTTTGAAAATGTGGGCAGAAAACTGGTCAGATGTTTGTGGAAGCAAAAAGCTGATGACATCTGAGATAGTTGTCTGTGCTCTGGATGCTTTATTCTTCCTTTACAGGGAATGGAAAGAAACAGACTGATAGAGCATAATTCATATGATTCATAAGATCAGTGCAGGTCAGAGTGATCCAACAGCTGTCTTATGCATATATTTATTTTCTTACTTTCAGGTTTTCTTTACTTTCAGGGTCTGACAAGTAAAAATAGAAGACGAGCCACAGTTTGTTGCATCATGCAAGATACAGCATAAATATAAATAAGTATGTTAAAAATAATTTTACCGCTCAAAAAAAGTTCTGTTCCTTCTCCATGTTGGCTCTTTTATGGTTTAGCAATCCTAGTAGGATGAATTTGTGTTTGTATAATCAATTATATACAACAACCAGGACTGAGCAACTAGATGATATTTTACTTCAACAAACTATTGTTATAAGGCATTGTATCAGAAAAGTGACTCAAACATTTCAATACTAATGCCTGTTCAACTATAAACTTTTCAAAAGAGAAACTTTAAGGGGTAAATGCAATTAACACAGAGCACTTTAAGGAATTACTAATACACACACACACAAAGATCAAGTATGTGTCACCATCATGAGACAATGTTCTATGGTTTAAGTCTTTTTTTGTGTCTTATTCTGATCAAATTTATGTGAGAAATTTGCATAAGTCAAGAGTGATCTTTATTATATGATTCATTGTAACTCATTAGGGCTTTTGTTTCCATATACATAAAAGAACTCTACTAATGTAAAACACAAATGATTGCACTTGATTGACCCTGAAGTTATACATTCTTGACAAAAAAAGGATGGAGCATCTTGAAAGCCATATGCCAGCAGATGTAAAGGAGAAGGATTCCAATATAAATATGGTTATTATTACTGGTTAGCACTATGAGCAGCAAGTTTTAAAAGCATGCAAGCCGAGAAGGTGAAGAGACAAGATTAAAAGGCAAAAATATTGATCTTATCCTGCAGCTTTTTGTTTCAGCACATTATTCACTTTCAGCTCTATGTCTCAGTGGCAAACAGATTGAACAGCTTGAACTTTTTTCTATATGTTACTGCTACTTCTCAGTATACAGAGTTTTTTGCAAAGGATAATGGGGAAGACATCCATCATCCTTTAAGGCAGAAAAGAAACATGGTATTATTTTAAAACATACTCGTGTAGCGTCCTGATTAAATAAGTTAAGTTTGGTTGTACACAGATGTATTTTAATATTCATGGTTATTGTAATTTCCTATACCAATGTTTCTTCTGGACTTTTTTCAGCAATATTGATATAAATTTTTATAAATTTATATTTTTATAATAAGATCTCTTTAAAATATAAAATATATTATTCATATATAAATATATAAACCTATAAATACATAAATATATAAATATAATGGATAATGAGGATTAGAAACAATAAAAGCTGAGCAAAAGAGAAAGTGGAAAGAAAATTAATCATTTAGGATCTTTACCAACACATTATTAAGCATATTAGGCAAGATGTGATAATCCAATTTGGATTAACTACTTGGAGCAGGACCAGACTATGTGACTTCATTTTCTGAGTATAATTCACTAACAAAGTACTTGAGATCCGACCTGAACCTCTTGTATTTTGTCAGTACCTTCTTCCCCAGTTGAGTTAAAGGGATGTTTCCCACTGGCTGGGTCAGTAGGAGCTGTCATAAGAATTTCTCAGTCAGCAGGAGTCATTCTTGAGCCAGTGGGAGCTGTCATGAACCGTTCTGACATAACATGTATCATGCTGGAAGTGAGACTAACCTCTCCAACTCCTCTTGCTATTATATACAGGTGATCAGGTCACTTCACTCATCTGGAGGCTCAGACTGAGCTCAGCTCAACCATTCAACCCCTGATGCTACTGGCCTGACTATCTTTTCAGCTGCAACAACCACATGCCTGTGAAACTTCATCCAAATCAATGGGATTATACTAGTGCGAAATTACTGTGGTCTGCAGAATACGGTCCTTTATCTCACTCCGTCTTACTCTGCAAGCCATCAAAGAAGGAGTTTGAGTAGCATTTGAAAAGACTGCGGGGTAACAGCAGATGCTCTCTTACGTGCAAACCAACTGACACACTAAAAGTCTGGTCCTAAAAGTGCCCTAAGTTTGGCAAGTAGGGACTTTTGACAGAGTTTTCTGTGCAAACATCCTTTACGCTGTGGGAGGGTTAAGTGTTGCAGAAAAGACTACTCAATGGATGTTTTATTCACTGCAGTAGGTGATAGGTGAGTCTAGAGAAATTGATGTATTTTACCTCTGCTTAAGTTTGCACCCATGAACTCTTTTGTGAAGGAAGTGACTGAGCTTTCTCTTTAAAAAACAAAACAAAACAAAACAAAACAAAAAAAAGGTGATCACTACTTTTAAATTATTCATGTTTCTGTGCTTTATCCAGTAGCTCCTGGCGACACTAAAGCTGTATGCTGAACAGTCACATGGCATGTGATACACTGTTGCCTTAAATTTCCTTTTTGATTTGTGAGGCATCAAACTCCACAAAGCCTACCTCGCAGAACTGCTTCTACCTTAAAGTACTACCTGGGAACAACATGAGTGTGAGTGAGGGAAAGCTCTTCACTGCTCCTCTAAAAGGCGCTGCCCTGTGTCATATTTGTTTAACAATTAATTAGGTACGCAAGTAGAGAGTGCACTACTGAGAGGACCTGAGCAGGGTTCACAACTTTGAACTGTATTTTGGATTGTGATACTTATATATGCCTCATCCAACAAAAGATAGGCTGCGGAAAGAGAGAGTTCTGTACCTTTTATCTAGTGGTAGGTGGCTAGAGCATCTCCATGTGTAACATCTATATCTCCTGCAGCAGAGCTCTGAATATCGGTGTCTGGGACGTCTGCAGTAGGTCAGTCTCAACTTCTATTGTTTAAGTAGTTCCACTTCGTATGTAGTGATTACAGAGTAAATGGATCCCGAGACAGCATAAGAGCGCGTGTCACTCTGTGACCTAACGACAAACCACAATGTATGCGATGAAGGAATACCCTCCTTTCATATACCTTTATCAGTATATCTGCTTAGGATGAGCTTTCTCTGGATCATGAATGAGGATTCTGCTCTTCTTAGTCACATAGAAAGTTCAGATCTGGAAAGGCAAAAGGATAAATCACCTCTGGTTTTCCACTTCCAACATCACTGTTCTTACTGTTATTGTTAACAGCTAAAAAGAAAGAGAATAGGAAGCTTTAGGAGCTCTCTTTTGTGCGATACTTTTCAACATCAGCTATGTATATGACTGAAGACTATGACATCCTCAGGAAAGTACTGTTTGGCAGGTAAGAAAAGGGGAAAAAATAGGAGAAAGTGCTTTTTTTACGGCAAGAGACTGGATTTGATGACACATAGCTACTCCTAGTTCTGCAGAGAGCGAGACCAGTGCTACTTCCAATTGGTATAGCCAGAATAAGGAGGCCAGAACATAATGGTGAGATGAGATCATGAACTGAGTTAACATAGGGATTCTGTGCATAACCTTCCTTCTTCTAGTACTTGGTCATAAAATGGTTTGTATTTTCTTGTTTTACTTGGCTACAATTAGTAGCATATTCCAACAAGTTCCACCACTGTCTTCTGAACCAGTTTCTTCACTCTAAACTGAGTATTTTATCTTATAATCTCATTTGATGTTCAGGTTTCTCTCATATTTTCTTTTCACTATGTCCGTGTTTCTATTTGATATAATTCATCCCCATATTAAGTTCCTCTCTGGATTGCAGGTTTTATGTGGTTTTCTACACTCTCTCTTGTCTTCCTCCTCCCATTCCAAGAATATTCTATGCATTCCACGCATTCCACATTCTCTCACAATCCTGTGGTTGTGATTTCAAAGCAAAATTAGCCGGGTTATCAGATTTTAATGGAAAGCAAACTCTGCCATTCAGATTGCTACAAATATCTGAAAGGCTGGAGAGCAACCCCTGTTTTTTTTGGGGGTTTTTTTTTTTTGGTACAAATTTGAGATATTCTTCATGTTACTGAATGACAGAATAAAACAGAACTGCAACATGGAAGATCACACCTCTTTCCATTCACCCAGCCCACAGTGAGACAACATGTGCTAATTATCTCTATCCTAAAAAATCAATCCTCTTTCACGGGCACCCCCTTGCCATGGGGAAAGAGCTTGCGTGCCCTTGCGAAGTTGAGAGCTATGCTGGTGGTGGCATATGCCTCCGGTAGGGTCTCCCAAGCCTGACAGGTCTCAACTGAAGGGTCAGACAAAGTGTGTCCACGGGCAGGATGGGCTCACTAGCCTTTGGGCAACCATCCTAGGAGAAGGACAACTCTAACTCCAAACGCGGGCAGATGGAGCTCGTTTAGCCCTGTAAGGCCATCCATCTAAGAGAAGGATACTCTAACCAAACCTACGACCTGAGGACTTCGCTGTCACCGTCCAAGCTCGCTAGGCCCTGGCAGATGAACCTCAGGTGTAAAGGGTGGGGCCAGTCTCGCGCACGCTGCGCCTCACCTAAAAAAGCCACCGCGCAGGCTTGAAGGGTGTACTCACGTTTAAAGCCCTTCCCAAATCTTTGTCAGCGAAGCCAAGCCATGAAAAAATCAATCAAATGAGAAAACAAAAACAAACTCCAAAACCCTAGAACAAAGCTAGAAGAGAACAGATCATATAAGCATAGAAATAAACCAAATAAAATCTCATCATCCTTTCCCTGCCTGCCTCCCCCCCCACCCCACAACCTTCAAGCGCATATACTTTGTAGAGACTAGGTTCCTTCTATTTTTTTATATTAATTACTCAACATACGTTATATAGATGGAAATGTGTGTTCAAGGACCACTGAACAACTGAATTTTCTAAGTGTGTCACAATTACAGAAGCATCTGTGCTAAATGACTGCCTTGAATTACTATGGAAATCTGCTAAGTTCAGCAGCTCTGTACAAATCTTGATTCTTGCACATGCCTAAATGGTAACGAACGTTGTGTTTCTGGTTCACTCATTGTGACTGCACGTGACCAACAGGAATCTTGTGTCTCACAATCATTTGAAAATGCATTCTCCTTCTGTTTAACAGTCAAAACCTGTCACTATTATAGATTTACTCTGATGACATATAGCAACAAGAAATTCATTTTTGAAAACCACAGGAGAATGTATACATTACCTCGTAGCTGACAGGCTGCAGAGAGGCCCAATACGAATACAAGGAATGCTTTATTTACTTTCTTTGTCTTACTTTCTGTTACCTTCTTTTGTTTTCATTTCTTAAACTCCAGTTATACCTTCAGCACATTTAAAAGGTCACATAGGTGGTTCATTCAGCACTATAGACCAATAATTCAATCACAATTAGCATTAGGCTTCCTAATAATTTAGGCTACGAGGAATATTTGGAGTTTATTTAGTCCAAACTCACAGGTCATGGGTCAGCTTTGAAATGAGATCGGGTTACTTCAGCTACTGCGTCCAGACTTTGCCTGAGCAACTTGTTCCAGAATTAACCATTCTTTGGGCCTAACATAGTGCCTGTACCTAGCTGGAATTTCCTTTGCTGTGACTGGTGGTCGTTTCCTCCTGTTCCTTCTCCATGTCTGTGGCCCTCTAAGAAGAACCTAACTCCATCTTATTTTTAATCTTGTTTGTTTTTTATTCTAGACAAACCCAATTCCCTCAGCCTGTCCAAGTGTGTCCTATGCTCTGCCTACCTATTTTAGTGACTCACCCTGTTCAGATGGTCATAATTTGAAGTGTCAAAACTAGACTCATTATTGTACATGCAGCATCTCAAAAGCCAAGGGCATTATAGTCTGTACTGATGTTCTCTTGCTCTTTCTAGCAGTGTATTGACTGAATAGATCTCAGCTCCACTTCACACTGTGTTACACAAACAAACAACATAATAATAACAATCCTTATTAAACAGCTGAAAAATTATAAGTAAATGTTTCCATTGCACTGATGTACAGAACAAAGGATGATTTGGGGGCAATCAAAAAAGGACTACTTTGTCAAAATGTAACTTCACAGTTTTGAAGAAAGTACGCGTTTACAAGGAGTAGATTTTGTAGAAATTCTACAGGTTGAGATACCTGGAAGAAGGATGATATAAGGAATGATGGGAGGAAAAATATGAAGATAGTAGATGTTATTCTAGATTTCAGTCATGTTTCCAGCCAGTTACTGTGTGACTGGAAGAGCAATATCATCTTGCTCTTCCTGGTTTGTTCAAGACGTAACAATCAGTTCCTTTAGGATTAGTGACCCTCTCTTCAAGTATCAGTACATGGTTAGCATAGTAGGAGTCTCACTGTAAAAATTATTTCTGTATAGGATAAATATCTGAAAAATGTAGTTGATTGTGTGTTTAATATATGTATATATGAATACAGTATGGGAGTATGAATATTTTTGTATGTGCATATTTCTAGCCAGTTCCCTGAAAAAGCTACTTTAAGAAAAGACTAGAAGTTCTGATAGTTGATGATGATTGTTTAGGAAATTTAGGTGAAATAATGATTAGCACAAGAGTTAAAGTCAGGAAATTATCCTATTGTAGAAAACAACCTGGCATATATTTTAACTACCGAAACAGTTTTACAAGAATGTGTTCCCATTAAACACGCAGCTTACATATAACAGTGTTAATGTCTAATCACCGAAGACTTGATGAAGGCCGTTGGTCAAATGCGATCTGATAGATAACCGGTAGCCACATGAAGAAAGAAGCTGATGTGTAGACACTTTTTCTGAGGTGACTAATGTAATGCTTACATGTCTGCAGACATTTGCCCATCCATACAGACTACAAGATGTCTGTAGCTGAGAAATATCATCTAGGACTCAAACCTCTTCCTTTCTCTGTTCAGCAAAATTCTTTTACTACTAGGTACAGAAGAATCTCATTCTTGCCTATTCAATACATTCTTGTTACTGGACCAGAAAAGCTCTCTTATCCACTATCTACTATGCCTCTGAATATCTCTTAAATTTGGAATCCTACTTGAACGGAACCAAGATTTTCTGAGCTGTCGCACACCTGAAAGCTACTCACATCAGAAACTCTCTAAATTATAGAATCTTGATAATTGTATTAATGAGTCAATTTTGTAGCTCAGATCCATCTAATAATTTTCTGCATAACTGAATTCCTACATGGGTGAATGAATTGTCTCAGAAAAGCACTATACTTCAGGGATAAAAAAAGGTGTTTGTTATACCTATTGCATATTTTCAAGATTTCTGAATAATCTAATGCTTTTTAATTGTTTTCTAACACTATCCGTTCTGATATCCATCATATGTGATTAGATGAACTTGCTTTGTTGACCAGCATCTCACTGTTCTAAAACCATCTCATTACTTAAAGAAAGAAGAGAATTAAGTAAAAATAGTCATAGCATTGCAGATTGATCCAAAAAGGAAATAAGTGGATGAAAATTAATCATATGATATGCAAAGATCTGGAAGACAAGTGCACAGGAGGAGGTAAAAGGAATAATGTTCTTCCTAGCATATGGAGGTACACAGTTTTTTCAAGCAATACTTTCAAAATAATAAATTTTAAAGTTATTAACTGAGTGTTTTACAGCTTTATGCCTTCTTTTGTTTACAAGATTTAACAATAATTCCTTTTCATCCTTTCAGGATGCTCTGAATTATATACAAAACTGTCTTTCTAAGCATAATCACATATTCAGAGCATAATGGCCTTAGGTTGATCCTTACAAACCATACCAGAAAAATTTCCCTGGTGGTGATCAGCATGTAAAAGTTTAGTATAATGTGCCCTGAATTCTGGCCCTGTTGATGTAGGCAATAAGCACTTGGGCTTATTGCTACACTTGGGCTAAACAAATGGAGTGTGGTAAATTGTGTTTCAGGACACTGTCATTTTGAATGCACCAGCGTTCCTCAGCACTTTCTTCAGCTAGCACACTTGTGTCAATCATCCACCTTCTGGTACATCAGGGTTTTCATTAGTTCTGTAACTGCCTGACCTTGTGCCAGACTTGAACAGACAGGTAGTTCATAACCCTTTACTGTCAGAATTAGCATTCATGATACTACTTAAACTGCAGAGCAAATTTAGAGTTCATTATTAAATGAGGCATATGTTACTACACTTATAACTGATTCAGTCTAGTTATTTTTAGCTTGACCTTTTCTGTATTCATCAAATCATCTTTGAAACAGACATTGAGGTATCCTTTACTGTTAGTTATAAAAATTCTTAGAGGTGATTTTTTTTATGGAGTTTTCTGAAAAATTCTCATATATCAGTAGTTTAGTGATATATCAAGCACCTTGCTGTTACCTTAAGTACAAACATGGTAAGATGGAATCATGTGGATGTTAATGATCATATTCTTCAGCTATATCATCCCTCTCTGCCTTTGCTGTTATGAGAAGAACTGAAAGGCTAGTGTTGTCAGTCAGAATGGGATAGAAACTTCCACTAATGATAGCAAAAAATGGGTGAAGGTAAAAGTACAGACATTATTGAAGTGCATTTATTCTTAGTGTAGCTCAACGGATAAAATTTCCCCATTATTATTCGGATTTTCTGGCTATTCCATGCTCCTCCTCCCAAGGTAAGGCACTGAGAACAGAGACACTAAAAATTCAAACCCACTGGAACATGACAGCCTTAAGAATTTGTCATTTTCCTTTCACTGTCTTAGATTTCTAAATTCTAACACAGAAAGGACACCCAGCTGAAAATATTTTAAATTCTAGAACTTATTAGGGCACCACAAAGCTTTCATCCTTAAAAATCTCTTTTTGGTCGCAGAAAATCTCACATTTATCAATGAAGCCCTCACTGACTGTTTTTCACTAATGCAAAAGGATAAATAATCTGATAATATATTAGAATATATACTTGTGAAAACACTATTATATTGATAAATCATGGCATTATCAAGTGTCTTCAGAACTGATCTATCTGCATATGTAGGAGTAGAAAAGAAAGTCTGATATAGTAAGGTGTTAAATATATGTTACTTTATGTTAGAGTCCTAAAAAGAGCATGTGACTCTTTACATGTTTAGAGACATGCAATTACTTAGAAACTTAGTGAAGTAGGGTCTTCAATCTTGTAATTAAAAAATGTGCAAGTATATTTGACAAAAGTTTTAGAAGTATTTAAATATCCAACTCCCACTCAAATCAATGGGAACTGATAAATAGCTTTTGAAAGTCTAACCTGTGTTATCATGACTCTTATGGACCATTAAGAGGTGGAAACTACTGCCTACTGTGTTGAATAGAGAGTTCAAAAATTGCATCCTCCTTTATTTGTTCTTTGGCAGGAGCAGGGCTCACTTATTTTCACCTAATAGTTTTGTACCCTACAAGCACAGTTATGCTCTACAACTGCATACAAAACCAATTAACCCTTTGGGGATCATACAAAACAACAATCAACTGGGGACCATAACAAATGACAATAATCATAAGAAGTCTTAACACGTAAATGTCCTGTTTGAACTTCAGGTAACTGTATAAGTTAAGAAAAATACATTTGCTTAAAAAACTAATATTGCTGTATGTCATATTTTGTTTTCTGTATGGTACAGGTAAAGACTTCATATCCAGCATCATGAGTTCAGGAACCTAATTAAGACAGATTGACTCATCCTCTGGGAGAGTTCAGAGGCGCTGGTCTTTCCTGAGAGAGCTGAGGAAGAAGTCAGCTTCTGTGAGTGAGGGGGAATTAGTTGAGTAAGCAGGATGTATTTTAGGATAGCTAGTTTGCAGCCCAGCACTATACCCTGGAACTGTAGATGCACCCTCAGCTAGATCAGGAGCCCAGCACAGTCACAGTGAACCTGGCAAATAACCTTTGTAAAGGTAGGCTGTGGTATAACCAGGAAGGAAACACACAGGCAGAACTTACTGCCTAAGTTTCATACCTGGGGAACCAGCCTTGGTTATAGACATAACTATTCTTTCACATGAATCAATTTGCAGAAAAAAATTATAAACATGATGAATCACTACTGCTATTTCATTTACCTAAATGTACCTATTAGTTGCCTTTCCTCTGCCACCTTTTTTGTGGCTATTCAAGTACCCAATAAAGATGCTTTTGCCATGCTAACTAGAGGGAAGCAGGCTGAATTCTGCACAAATTATTCTTCTGATATCTTCTTTAGCTCTGTGTATTTATCACATTCTAGATCCAGAAGAGTATTTTTCACCTTTTCATGTATGTAGGAAGCTCCCACAACACTGAGTGCCATAGTAAATAACTAAGTAATACACAACATTCCGCATAAAACATACCACAGAGCTTTGTTTAATTTTTTGACTAGATTTGTATGTGTTACTAACAGCATTACTTCTCAGTCTTCTGGAAGTTCCAACTTATTAACATATATTAAGCTTCATACCACTTGAAGACATGCAAGAATTTTTAGTTGAGCACTGTTTATGGAGCTTTGCTAACATCTTTATTTCATTTAATTTCCACAGAAAGATTCAGAAAATCAAAGATGGAAGAGTGCCCTTGTAGCTTAGGTACCTACTTACACTTTACTTATATTTAAGAAACCACCTCTACCACCAGCACAGCCCAGAGGGTGCTTATCTTAAGGTTCATGTCACTAATTCCAGAGAGAACCAGGGGGAAAAGTTTGGAGTGTACACACCATACTCAACCACTGCAAGTTTCATTAGAGGACAGACACCTTTTACATGGAATCTGGGCGAGTAGGTCCTCAGATCTAGAGAGAGAAGAAGTCTGGAGAGAAGTACAGAACAGACAGTCTGAAGATACATAAATTTAGGAATGCTGGGAAATCTCAAACCAAGCTAAGGGGAACTTAAAATTAGGTGCTGTTTGAAAGCAGGTGAATTCAATTGCTGATTGGGTATTAGAAAGTCTTGAAAATGTCTCAGCTATAGAACTTATGGTCATTCCCAGAAATATTTTGGATTTTTATGTGACACTTAACATGTTCAGCCAGGAAAAATCAGAAAGATTCAAAGCCACAATATTTTTTTAAAAAAATTATTTGTAGAAAACATTAACAAACTATGTGAGTTCTTCCATACTTTAGTTTTGGAGGATATTTTCCCTTCATTTTAAATTAAAACTAGGATGCAAATTTCTAAAAAATACAAACACAGGTATGAATCCCGTAGTAGAGAGGGTAAAAGAAACATTTATGCATGCTGTGTTCTGCAACAGTCAAAGGAGGATTTTCTTTCAAAGCAATGAGAATCAAGTGTTTGCTGGTCTAAAGTGATTATTCAAAATTATCCTCATAATACTAAAAAAATCATAAACAATAAAGAATATTTGTTGATAATTTTGGGGACCAGCAAAAATATATGGCCACTTGAACAAAAGATTCCTGACTACTGGTTATCTTTTTATAAATTACCTATCTCATAAGTAATATTCATTTTATTTCAGAGAATTTGAATATTTAGTTAATATTAGCTAAAGAATATTCAATTATACCTGCTTTTAACTTCGTAGAGGCTCCTTGAAAATTGCAAGGAGCTTCAGAAAGCTCTTTTGCCAGTAGGCTAATAATTTTATTTGATTAATTCTTACTTTCCCTAAATATAGTCTTAACTTGCAAACATCAAAAAATTAAAATCCATTACCTGCATAGCAAAGAGCATTTGCACCATGTTCTGCTTGAACTCCACTCCAAACTTCTATCTATTATTTTAATTACACTTCATAGCTTTGACAAGGTCTTATATCTAGTAAGTCAGCTCTCTGTCATGAAGACAAGGTACAAAATAGAGATGTTTAAGGGTTTTTTACTGTGAGATTTTATATACAGACCTTAAATAGTGTTGCTTTTATTTTCAATTTTTTATTTTGGTGGAGAATGCAGTTTCTGAAAAAGAAGTTTTGTCTTAGAAACTTGCTGGAATTATTTCCATTTTCTTCAGAAAAAGGAGAAGAGACAAAAAGAAAAATTTTGTATCACCTTTGTTTTTACCCAACACCACAGCATTTTGATTTACCACACTGAAGAGAAAGAGCTTTTCTCTGTTCATTTCAATGTTGATGTATCCTCCCAAGCTGCCCTGGTACCCTGGAAGAGTCCTACACCTCCTCCGTCATGCCTCCATTCTACTCTGAGCCTGGGTGCATTGCATCCTCCCTCATACGCTGCAGCATTCCTTCTCCCTGAACTGATACCATATCACAGGTAATCCTTGAAGAAAGTCTGGTTTACCAAAAAGAATTAAAGCAGAAGGCAATTGAACTTCAATTCATAGGAAGAATAATAGCTATGCAGTGTGGCAGCTGAACCAGTGTAAAATAAAATGTTTTGCTATTTCTTAAAGCTTATACTTAAAGCTTACTATGTTAACAACAACAAAAAAACCATTTAGTTTTACTTTCCTCCTGTGACCAAAAGCCATCTGAAATATTTATGGGACAGGCATACTGTACTATAGCTTTTTTTCATAGGTGCAGTAATATGAGCTTTCCAATCTCCCATCACAGGTTTTAGCTGTAGCTCTTTTGGTGAATATCCTTATATGCTTAGAGTAGAGCTCCAGGAGCTGGGAATCAGTCAGCAGTGGGAGGTAATGCAGTGAGTGCGGAGCTATCACAAAGTGCTTGTTACAAAGCTGTCTTGAAGATGAGCTCCCTGGTCAGATTTCAAAGGTCTCTCTTTTATTTTAACCCCTCTCTTTTAAGGTGGATGAAGGAGAGTGAAGTGAGAGTAGGCTGAAAGAACACCAAAAGTCTCTACTACAAAATCATAAATTTTAGATCTATTCTTTCCTTTTTTTCATCATCTTATGCAGTGGATTCCCCAAGATTCCTGAGGAAAAGGAACAGTAATGATCACATCTGTTTAGGGGACACATCCAAGTAAATCTTTATGGGTTGAGCTGAGGACAGAGTAGTCTGCAGAAATCAAGCCTCCATCTCAAACTTTACTGACTTTGTTGACAGTTTCTTTACAATCGGATTGAAGCCAGACTTCAAAGAGGAAGCTAAGCTAAAAAATAAAGCTTTTATTTTTTTTTCATTTAGAGAAGAGTTTAAAAGTTTACCTGATCTGAAGCAATGAGGATTTTTATGACACTAGCTTCACTTTGAAGTCTAGATTCTAGACAAGGTACATCAATTTCAAAGTGTCTATAGGCTTAGGCAGAATCTACTGGGCTTGAAATACCAGGATGTAGATGCGGTGAATGCTACACATGCCTATGAGGGGTTTTTGTTTGTTATTATTAGCATTGGAGAAAAACTTGTGAACTTGAAGACAAGGAAGTGTCAGCATCAGAAGATTTAGAATAATCAGAATGAACAGAAGATGAGGACAAAATTATGTTTGTCCTCCCTAAATGTGGTAGTCACTCTTCATCTATTTCTGGCAATTAGTAAATGAGGCATTAATACAGAAGATCTAAAAAAGTATGCATATTCACTTGTGTAAGATTCTTGCCTCAATTGACTGAATGTATTCCTAAAGTATTTTCTTCTCTAATAGCTATTATTTCAAGTCTGGAAGTGGGAAACTAAAGTAAACTTACCTGGGTCTTCATAAGAAGGTGAAACCAAGTCTCAGTGATATCAGTGGCAACTATCATGCTGCCAATGGCATGCATTCTTAGGTGACTGTATCAGTATATGAAAAAAGTGGAATGGAAAAAATCTAACTTCTATTTTATGTATCAATACATGAAAGTCAAAGGCAGGAAGGGGGGACAGCATATCTATTTTCTAATTATGCTTATGTTTATATATGCATACATACCTGTGCATATCTATACATAGAGAATACTTTATTGAACACACAACCAGCACTGATTTTAAACTGTTTTCACTAAGCAGGTGAAATAGTTAAGAGAAGGACTGTATAGAAGGAATTGTTTAAGATTGCAGATACACAACTGAGATATTTACATTTTAGGGAGATAAATTCCTGCTTGTATAGTTACCAGGAATATGACAAAATATCCAGCAGTACTGGAAACAGACAACTGAAAGATATACATTGGTTATGAAGGACGGAAATAAAATGAAAGATGATAAGTACTGCTGTATGGTAACCATTTTCAAAACTAAAATAAAAAAAAAAAGTCATAATATTTTTCAGCTACTTGAGTAAACAATGAAAAAAATCGTAAAAGAAAAATGTTCCATTAGAGAAGAACTAAGTCTGCTATTGATCCCCAGATCTGCTTTGGCTACTACAGTGGTCTTTGTCATATTTGTCAAACAAATAAGAATGATTCCAAGCTGCATCCAATCCTGTTCAGCATCTCCATTAATGATGCGGGTGATGGGGCAGAGTGTACCTTCAGCAAGTTTCCTGATGACCCAAAAATGGGAGTGGCTGGTACACCAGAGGGTTGTGCTGCTCCCAGAGGACCTTTGACAGGCTGGGGAAATGGACTGACAGGAACCTCATGAAGTTCCACAGAGGGAAGTTCAAAGTCCTACACCCGGGGAGGAACAACCCCAGGCACCAGTTCATGCTGTGGGCCACCTAGCTGGAAAGCAGATTTGTATAAAAGACCCTCGTGGTCCTGATGGACACCAAGTTGAAAATGTGCAATTTTTCATCACCCAGAGAGAAGAAAAATTTTCTGCTGTTGAAAACCTAAGAAGTTCCCATGGAGGAGCTTTAAATTACAAGAAATTTAGGAAAAGACTCCAGGTTTACATTGAATAACTCAAAGAAAATGGCAAGTAAGGAATAAATAAATAATCTAGAATCAATGTGAATAAGGATTTACTAGCAAAGAAAACTAACTCACAATTGTTAGTTAATAACTGTAGAGTGAGAACTGCATAAATTGTCTAATTGTACCTTTTAAAGAAAGAGAAATTTTGTTTGTTTCCATAAGCAAGAAAATAAAAAGCATGAGGTAACAATGAAAGTAAAGGGTGAAAAGAAGTTAAATACAGTTATCAGCTGTTTTAAGAACAGAAATCATGAAGTAGAATAGTGGGGATAACTAGTACCCCTATTTGGTGTTGAAGGTCTCTTACAGAATTGTCACTGTTTATCTATCCTGTCTCAATGGAAGATTGTAAAATCAGAATATTTTATATCTGCAGAGACCACTGCAGGTCTTCTGATCTTTCTTTGACCCTCTGGTCAAAGAAAATCCAGCCTAAAAAATTAAATTTATTTAAATTAAATTTATTTAAATTTATGATCTCCAATGATGGATATTCCTCAGCCTCCCTGGGCAACCTGTGCCAGTTGTTTGACCATCGTTATGGTGCAGAAATTTTTGTTAATGCCTGATTGGAATATGCCATATTGTAACATGTGCTGCTATCTCCTGTCATTCCACCCTGCACCTCTGAGAAGAGTCTGGCTCCATCTTTATAGTCACTCACTAAGTAGTTACAGTCAGCTTTATCTTCCCTCATCTCTCACAAAGTTCTGTCAGACCTCTCTCATTCCTGACCATCCTGCTTGTCCTCAAGTGGACTTGGAAATGTCTCTTTTGGTCCAGTCAGCCCAAAACTGGGCATATTTCCAGAAGTGCCGAATGGAGGGTAATGATTACTTCCCTTCATCCACTGGCTCTACTCTTGTTTACATGTCTTTTCAAAAGTCTTCATGACAGTTACATACAATGCAGAATATTACTGCCCAATGACCATAGCAATAATTTCTTATACTAAAACCAGAGGTTATCTGTGTCTCAATCTTATTAAATCCATAAAGTTTAAAGAGGTAGGAAAGGTTACTGGTTTGTCTCACCTCTGCTCACAGCATATTCAGAACAGAACTAGTTCTCTGATCTTGTAGCCTAATTGTCTGCTGTGTTGTATCTAAACTGAATGTGCTGGCGATACTTTACGTTTACCACAGTACAGAGGATGCTGGAGTGGCTGCCCTATCCAGACCAACTTGAACTGGCTTTTCAGGGAAGGTTTTGACAGATGATGCAGAATATTTTCATTATTTGTTCTTTTTAAGATCAGAGACATATCATTCATGATTTCATTGTCTCAATTTCATTTGTAAAATTTCTTCCTTTTATTTTTCTCTGTCATACTTACACTCTGAAAAAGAAACTGTCTTTTTTTCTGGCTATTGTTCCCAATTCATGATAGCCTTACAATAAGTCTGTGAGTCTCAGTTTCCACAAGTTTAGTTCATAGAGAACAAGATACATGACACAATCAGCATCCAGGATGACTAGGGTTTCGTTCTGAGTTTCTCTCTTACTGAGACAGAGAATCAGTCTAAACTAGAGATGTGCTTGAGCCACAAATTTCAGCTCAAGGTGCAAATGCAGTTCTTGAACATACTTGTAGGAAAGAGTCAAGATTTTTCAGGTACAGGCTCTTGTTCAAGCTAGTAAGCAAGAAAAAACAATTTGGTTTCATATTTTGTTAATGTTTCAATGTTTTTTTCACAATACTTTAACCTCAATATCAAGTATGATCCTTCAGAAAAGTTAAAACTAAATCCTCTGAAGAAAAAAAAAATGTTACTGTTTTTCAAATGTGTTATTTCTATGCACCAACAACGTAGCACAAAAAAGGAATGCTGTGTGTTTAAATTGTGCTCTCAACAAGACTGGGCAACGTCTCAAAATAATCTGTTAAGAAATCTCATTAGACAAAGCAGTGAAGATCTGATTGCCTGACCACAGCCATTTCAAATAATTTCAGACTCTGTGGGACATTACACCTAATTTCATGTGTGACTCTCTGGGAAGTAAGTCATATCATCTGGCCCTGTGGAGGTATCCTAGATACCACGTAGTGTCACAATGGGAACTAGGCACCGACGTTTAGGTAAATGAGTGCCCTTGCTAAAGCTTTTGCCGTCTGGAGTATTTAGCCTGTTTCTAGCTTGATTTTGATGTGTGGGAAATAGGGGAAATGGAACTTAACTTTCTAAACCTCTGTAGACATCTGGAACTGGAAAGTTCTGTTTATAAGGCAGGAGTTTTAAGTATTTTCTACTCCACTTAAGATCAATGAGAGAGGTATTTTCTCCCATCCACAACTATCATATAAACCCGTTTGCTTAACTGGCTCTGTCGAAAGAGAACCTCCTCATCACACTTGTATATTTAATAGTTCTGGAATTTCCCCTCATAGTTCTCTATGATTATTTGAAAACACAAGAAAGAAATTCCCACATATTCCCACAAAACTGAATTGATTTCCAATAAGGTTTCTGGGCAATGGGTCCAGAATTTAAATTGTACAAACTTGAAAAAGTTAAAAAGAAAGATTAAAAAAAAAATCTTAAGGATACCTAAAAAAATTAACTTATTAACTAGTAAAAAAAAGAATTTGAAGTTGGACGTATCAGATCAATCCAACTTCCTGGGCAATAACCTTCACTTTTCTTTCCAGCAATGAAAAACTATAGATAAAATTGAACTTTTTAACGGAACTTGGATAATTGTAAATCAAACTGCATGTTAAGTTCCCTAGTGTTTCACAGGTTTGATTTTTTTAAAGGGAGCAGGAGCATTGTTTACTGTCTTTTTTCACTGCTTCCACTTCTAAATGATGATAGGAAATATACAGTAAGCACACACCAAAACCCCAAGAAATTCCTATAGGGAAAATGAATTCCTCACTATGAAAACTGTATGACCATAATCACTTCTACAACAATGATCAGATATTTTGTGATTTTTTTTTTTGCCTTTTTGTTTTACTGAGAGATTAATTTTTTTATTTGAGAAAAGTTTTACATATGTTCTCATTTAAAACAATTCCACTTGCTTTGCATTGGAAATGTTCACTTCTACATTGGATTAGAACACTAAAAGGTACATGCTTATAAAGAAAACTACTGGGTCTGTTACATTGGTTGAGATAGAACCACTACTCAGGTTCTGAATGCTTAAGCATAATTTATACATGTATGATGTGTAGCCACACATCAGTCATATAAATGGAAAAGCCTTCTCACAAACCAACATTTCTAAGTTAAAAGTAAGGAATTCATATGATTGATTCTGAATAAAGTGCAGGGTTTGGGTTAGGTGACTGTGTTCTTTGGGTAAAATGCACAGAAATAACAGAAGGTGCCAGTACGCTTCTTTCTACTTGAAAATGCAACAAAGTCCAGTTTCTGTCTGTTGATGCTTGCCACCATGCTGATGACTCTCCTACTGGACAGATAAACTGTTTAGTAGGAAAGTTTTATCTTCCTCCTTCTAGCACTGCCCTCTGCACAGTTTGGTCACCTCATTCCTTTTCTATCTACAGTGTTTATCCCATTATCCTCCTCATCGTTAGTTTTTGAACTTTTTACCTTGTGAACCTTTTACTTTGTGAACCTTTTATTTTTTGAACATTCCCTCTCTTCATTTTATTGTCAGTTCTACAGTGTTTATTCTCCAAGCTACCTCTTTTTTTAGCATTTTTCCACCTACTCTTCTTCCCCTGATTAACAATACTTGAATAGCACTGTAAGTCTGAGTCTCTCTCTTCAGGTGTGAAAACGCCTGTCATTCCTCTTTCTGTGTACAAATTTCTGCACCTCATTCCCCTGAAACCTTCTTCAGTTACCCTTCCCCGCCCAGCTCCTTCTCTCTGCACAAATGTTTCTGATATTAGCTGTTCACTGCAGGCTCTGTCTGAACAGTTACCTTTACTCTAAATAGAAAACCACCCCAGTGTATTCTGGGGCATTTGTTTGGAGATAGGTATTTTCTTGAAGTACTGCACTTGGTGTAATTTTATAAAACAGCATAAGACTGTGCCATTATCATATACAAACCTCTGCCTATAAACACAAAATCTAGTCCTAATTTAAAATGCTTAATTGTTAAGTGTATTTGTGACTTGCAATTTAACCAGTCTCTCTTTAAGAAGAGCATCAGTGTGACAGGATCTGACCATAAGTGAGCTTGACAAAATGTTCTGTTATAATTACTAATCAACCATAAGTTGTGTTTTATTAGAAGAGATTTCTGTCCTTTCTAGAAAATTACAATTTCTGGGCAGAATAAAAGTGTATTTTTTGCAGTCGTAATTTAATTCTATCAGATGAACACAGGTATCATAAAGATAAGTTGTTGCCTTTCGCTGTCTGATTGAAATACTCATATTTCCATTTCCATTTTATCTAGTGGATACCTGCCTATATTCCCAGTGTTACAATTCCCTGTACCCAAAAGGTATCCTCTAAAAAAAATTAAAAAATAAAAAAGAAAGAAAGAACCCATAACATATTTTAGGAAATAGCTGATGTCAACAACAGTGCCCAGAGGTAAACGAATCATGAAGCAACAGTACTACCATGCCTATAAAATAGACAACAACACAAAAGTATTTCTAGTAACATCATCCAAAAGATTTTTGGTGATTTTTTTTTCATTGGGAAGTCCAAAGTTTGTAAGGGATGAAAAGGAAAAATGTTCTGGCTAAGTCTTCCTATGATACTTTATTTATCAAGGTAAAAATACACTTTATTTTGTCCAATCTTGTTGGATCTGTGGGGAACAATTGCCTGTGAAAAAATAAGTAACAACAAATAAAATAAAGGTTAAGCATTTATTTCATGAAAGTCACTACAAAGAAAGTTGAAAAATAGTGAGATATGTTGTTAATTTCATGGAATCATAGAACAGCCCAGCTGGAAGGGACCTCAAAAGATCATCTGATCTAAGCTTTCATGGGAAAGGGATATTATCTAGCACCTTATACATTCACATCTTGAAAACTTCCAATGATGAGGATCCTACCACATCTCTGTGAAAGTTGTTCCGGCGAATGATCATACTCACTGTATAAAATTTCTTATGTTGAGATGAAACCTCTCCCACTGCAGTCTTTGTCCCTTATATTCTCCATCTGCTTCTTGTGAAGAAAGAGCCTCCATCCTCTGTAGCCACCCTTTAAGTACTGGAATACTGTGATGAGGTTCCCCTTGAGCTTTCTCGAGGGAGAAAAGACCTGATTCCTTCAGTCTTTTCTCAAACGTCAGGTTCTTCAGCCTTTTGATCATCGTTGCGGCCCTCCTTAGGACACTCTCCAGTCTGTCCACATCTTTGCTGAATTATGGGGACCAGAACTGGACACAATATTCCAGGTGCAGCCTAACAAGTGCTGAATAGATAGTTGTTATAAATTATATGTCAGCATTTATCAGGGAACAGAGGATGACACTGTAGCCAGAAAAGATTCTGAAAGACCTAGATAAACAGAATAAAATTTCTGTATTTTATCTTGCTTTTTCTTACATCCTTCAGGTTATTGCATCAATGCATCTCTGCCCTTATATTCTCAAAAATATTACGATTATTCTGTGTGGATATTTTACAACTTTATATGAACCTTCATGTTTCATTCTTTGAATTCAAATACATGTCTGATTGTTACTTCATAAATATAATAAAAAAAGTAATAGTGGATATCTATAAAGAAAAGATCTACCTTGTGCTTACAAAGATATAAATCTAAGTGTTGTGATGGATATGTGGGGGGCAAATTAAGAAAGGATTTGAGTATTGCTAGTGTTCTATAACTATATAAACTATAAAAATAATAAACATTTTTTTAAAAATTACAGAAAAAATAACGGGTGCATAATGGTATCCTGGAGAAGATACATTAGGAAAGCTAGAACAGCAGGGGCATTAAAGCACAGTAGTTTAGATAATGAAGTCAAATAAATTGTCTGAATTGTTGTGCCTTCATTGTCACCAAAATACACTGTGATAAATGAAACAGACTTGTCTGATGGAAATCATAAACATTCATATTTAATAAACAGTTATTAACACTTTTATAACATTGCTTGCTTATGTTCATTACATGATCATTGCACTACAGCAAGTTTATTTCCTGTTTCATTTCTCCGCTGTCATTGTGTATTGTAAACCTGTGCAAGACAGGTTTATTTTTTATGTTCTACTGTACAGCATGTGAGTAACGTTCAGATCTTAATGGAAGTGTCACATCATTTCCAGATCAAATTACCTAGTATTAACAGCTAAAGGGAATAAAATTAGTCAGGAAAAGCAGAATACAAACCAATACAATGTTGTTGTTCCCAAGGAGTTGACTGAAATACATGGAGGTCATGTCTGCCAGTTATCACATTAAATGGAACTCACAGGTTTACAGGGGTGCTTGATTAGTTATCATTAGTAGTCCTGTATTAGGACTATACATAAAGGTTTAACCTGTTAGGAAAGTGCATGGTTCAAGTGAATTTAATTACACAAATAGTAACATAGATTTTTTGGGGGGTTTTTTGTTTTGTTTTGTTTTTTCTCCTTAGTTCATTATATACTAAGATGCAGGAACACAGGGAAGCCCAGGATATTTACTCTGATTTATAGGCAATTTTTGAATTTTTTTGAAAAATTTTTTTGCAATTTTGAAAAAATTTGAAAAATTTATTGTTTTTTGAAAAAAGCAAAGCCTTCAGGCCAGAGAATTAAGGCTGGAATCTCCTGTAAAATGGCATTCCAACTATTTTGAAGAGTTGGGACAATCATCAGGCTGTTTGGCCCTATATCTTTATAGATCCCTTTTCTAATTTTCCCTCTGTATGACTAAGCTTTCTTGCTCTTCTAGCACACTTCATAAGCACAAGCTGCCAGAAATAGGACATTGAGTCCAATTGTATGAGAATCCTAGAATATCTGTTAATCTTTAGTCTCTTCTTTCTGCACTCCAAATACCTCCAAAAGCTGCTCATTAGCTCAAAAGCACCCATTTCCAGTCTGCCATGGGTTTTATGATTACTGATTCAGGAACACAGCAACAATGACAAAAAGATATGCAGACTTGGTAAAGTTTCTGAAAGACTGTGAGACTTTAAGGGACTCATCAGGAATGCCATAAGATCATACTGTAAGCATGATAATAACTTCATGCTATAAACTATAACTGTGACATCAATGGCATATTTTTATATATATATATACACACATATATATACACATTTCTTATATTTATATTCATATTTGTATTCATACTAAAAATCATACTGATATTTTCGAGTTTTAAATGCTGTGCCTCTTCATATTCAAGCTTCCATGAGGAATCCTATAGCTGGAAATTTAACAGATTCAAAGTCACACAAGGATGCCTCTCTGGCGTTATCTTTAATGCTTCTTGTTCTACAAGAAAAACTTAAAAGTTTAAGCTGTGGCATGGTCCATTTACATAATTTATTGATCCTGGAACAGAATTAAGCATCTACTATTTATTTGTCCTTGCTTTACTACTGGCCATGCACTTTTACAAATATATGCAGGTGAAGAAGATTTTGTGTCATTTTGATGGAACAAGGTAGATTCTCAAGTAAATCTTTGACAATAATTACTCTGATGTGGGTAGAAATGAATTTTACTAAGGCAGATTAAAGTTTTTTTTTTCTCCGAGGGAAAAAAAAAAAGAAATATATACAGCAATTTTATAAATAGAGAAGAAGCATAATGCCTCTTTTCATGCTAGCATAAAACTGGGGAGGAAACAGTTTCCCAACTCTGATCAAAAAACCCATCCATATTAAATAAGAATGGAAACATAATATATCTTATGTTTGTACATAAAAACCCAATGTGAACTGTTTAGAATATTAACAATCAAATTTCTGCTATGTCAGAATGCTTACTAACTGGTTTCAGATTAATTTCCTTAATTGAAACTAATTCCAGTGGTACTTTAATTTTGAACAGCACATGTTCAGGACATAACTTCTTATGCAGGATTTCCCCATGAATCTAAAACACCTCTATATTAAAGTAGTTAAGAGATTAATACTCATTAAGGATTAGTGGATTTTCAAGCCTCATCTTTTATAATAATTTCTTTAGTTAGTTGAGTGTCAAGACTGCTGTATATTAAGTTGTCTTTCAAAAAACGATACTGTTCTTCAGAAAAGATTATTTTTGACTCTTCTAACCTCCCTCAGAGGAGTAAACCAGTACACAATCATACTAATACATCTATTTGCAGTGGACAACAATGACAAGTATTCGAAAATCTATATAACAGTAGTATGGTTTTTTTACTGTCGTTACTGTAACAGATGTAAAGTTTATTGTCTAAGAAAGACAATTTCAATCTAGCATTGCTATGCAAGTGGTGAGCTGCGATAAACACTTCATATGCAAAATGATCCTACCTCGATTTACTGCCCTGATTTATTTTCCCCGCTTTGTTCCCTGTTGTAACCTGTTATAAATCTCAACTAAAATTTCTGTTAGATTATAAAATTACTGGTTTGTATGGGAACTAAAAAAAAAAAGGTTCTTCATGTCTTTATGTAGCTCCAGAACAAGTATTCTTTGCCATCCAGGATAATTTGCTGTATTGACAATTGCATTCTACCTAGATACAATTGTTTTAACCTATACTTTGGTGTATCAAAGTGCAATTCTTACTTCACAAAGCTTCAATTCTTTATTTAAAGTCTTCAAGGTTCAGAGGATCATCACTTCCATTTCTGTTTTGATCTCAGGGTTAATTGCTTTAAAAATTTCTTTTGTCCCCTGTGAAGTTGCCTATCTTTAGCTTTCAACCACTAGTCTCCGCCATGTCTTGTTTTCCTCTACTAAAAGTGCTTTCTGTCCAGAATTGTCTAACCATGGAGGAAATCAACCGAACATTTTAAAAGTTATCCTTTCCCCCAAGCATATACGGTGTGGGCAGGAAGTCCTCAACCCTGATGCTTTCAATATACAAATGCACTCAGATAGGACTGCATTGCTCTCTAACATAGGTTTTTCCATCCAGGTTCCTCTGCAGCTGAGGAGAGAGGAAGGAACCTCTAAGACTAACTCAGAACTTGGTTTGGCTGAATCATCCTTGGATTTTGTTGAAAGTGCCTAGCTGAGGTATATGAAGATAAACTGGGACATATCCAGGACTTAAACAACTTTTAATCTATTTAGCATGTACAAGAGAGAATTAATGTATGACTCATGTTGCTGTCCTTGAACAGGCAGACGTCACCAGTATTGAGGCCATGTTGCTGAAAACGCAGCTGCGTTGGGCAGGGCACGTCTCCAGGATGGCGGATCACCGCCTCCCTAAGATCGTGTTCTATGGTGAACTTGCCACCGGCTGCCGCAAGAGAAGAACTCCAAAGAGGAGAAAGAAGGACTCCCTGAAACAACACCTCAGCCTAGGCCATATTGACCACCATCAGTGGTCCACCCTGGCCTCCAATCGGGAGATTTGGAGACACACCATACATAACGCTGCTGTCTCCTTTGAGAGCACACGTAGAATCAGTCTCGAGGAGAAAAGACAGCGCAGAAAGAACCGTGCCTCGACTATACCACCCAAGGAGACCCTCCGGTGTGCTCTTTGCAACCGGTCTTGCCTATCCCGCATTGGCCTTTTCAGCCATCAGCGCGCTTGCAATAAGCATGGGCAAAGCCCTTCCCAAATCTTCGTCCGCGAAGACAAGCCATGAAAAAAATGATATGACACTTTTATCATACAGTAGCATGAGAAATTCCTTATAAAAATCTTAATATTTGAATCAGAGCAATTATATTTTCCCATAAAAATGACATTGATTGTCAGATTCATTATCTTTTTAATCTCTAACAAAAATATAAATACAAACACTATCTCAGATTGCTTTTTCTGTAAATTGCTTAAATTCTTTTTTTCATGCTGAGCATCTTACTCTTGTTGATCATTCAGCTTATTCCTTCTAAACACTAGAACAGCACTAACATTCTGCTAGAATTTCTCCATATTCAGATATTAAAATTAATACCTTATGATCTCCGTAGCTCACTCCTGAATTGAGGATAAGGTGAAAATTATTGGGTGTTTGCTGATTTATCCAAAGATGCATTTTAATGATTCCCTCAGAACAGGAAATATTTAATTATCACCATGTGAGATATATATATATATCTAGATCTCTATAACTCTTTTCTCATATGCAAAATAAGAATTCTTAACATTTCTTCATTTTCAGCATTGTTATTAACAGATTGCCTTCTCTAACTAGAAATGGGCATACAGATTTGTCAGAATTTTATTACTGGAACATTTATTTTAAATGCGTTACAACATATTAATACATAGCAGTTGTCTTCATCGCTTATTCTGTTAGTCACAGACTTGACATTTTAAAATAATTCAGTTGGACATTTTTAATCTAGTTATTTTCAGTCTTCTTGTTTCAGTTGAAACAATCACACTAACTTTTCAGATTTTTAATTTTTCCTCTGTAGGCATCATAACAGTTATTTGCTAATGATTGCAAAACATACGGTGTAACCAATACTGATGTCTTTAAATAGAGTAACTCCATCAAGTACCATCAATAAAGCAGGTACAAAAACTGCATTCTCACTCACTGCAGTTTGTTTAGAGCTTCACAAAGGACCTGTACTATATATATAGCATCAAATGTCAGTTCAGCAGTACAGACTTTCAGCTGACACAAGAAACTCACACAAGGCCTAGGCCATCCAGCAACTGTTAGTATGTTGTTTTCAAAAAAAAAAAAAAAAAAATCCAAACCAGAAAATTAAAAAATGAAAATAATGCATAGAGAAAACACCAGCAAGCTCAAGCAAATGTACAAATACATATAAACACACATTTTCATACGTGCCTGTCTGTGCACTTGTGTGCATGTATGTACACGTATACGAAGATCTTTGCAGTCAAGTAGACAAAATATAGTCAAGTAGTTTGATAGCTCTATACTATGTTGATGGTGAGCCACTCAATATTTCATGCTGAATGGATGAGTGATCTATGTCAATTGTCCTGGTTTTGTATTGAAACTGTGTCTGATACAGAAGTTATCGATTGTGCTCTTTAGGGAAAAAAAACCCAAACAAACAAAATGTAGAAGAAAACAATGTAAGAGGAAATGCATTGAAAATATGAAGATTAGGTTATTTCCTAGTAGAAGAACAGCATGGAAATAAAGGTGTAAATATTCTGAGAGCCTTTAGAAATGTCGTCTATATGTTGAGAATTTTTTATGTTTTCCAAATTAAATTTTGACGCCAATCTTTTCTCTGTCAAAATCGTCTCATGTCTAAATTGACTGTCCCATCTGAATACGTACTCTAACTTCCACAGGCTGTATTTTTGCCATGTTTTTTAGCAATTAATGGTATTTTAGTCTTCATAGCCTGGCATTACTCATTTGAACTTTAAAGAAACTATAACTAGCATCTATGGATGTTTCCAGCCATTTGCTTTGAAATTTTGGCAGAGGGGCATATAGCTGAATACTAGCGCGGAGGTGAGGAATTTATCTGTCCAAGGCTGTGCATACAGTATCTGCTGTATAAAAATCATTTAAAAAATTTCTTCAGGATTTTCAGGTCTCAAGTGTCTCAAAGGCCTCAAATTTCAGGTCTTCTCCTTCTTAAGATATGTTAGATAACTCTCCTTGTCAGACATCAGTCTCTAGAACATTCTTTCTCTATTTTCCAATAATGATACTAGCTTTCAAGCCAGCCCTTGCAAATGGAAGTTGTAACCTGTTATCTTTTAGATACTATAAATAATATGTTGGAGCTTTTTGGCACTTATTAAGGTGTCCTAACACTGTAGTGCTTGACTTGGGGTAAAGCCATCTGGTTAACTGGTTGTTTCAAAGGAATCTTTATCTTTAGGCAGACAAAGAGGTAAAAAGCAAATGAAAATATTAATTTACAGCATCCAAAATTGAGAAAGCAGCTACTTTTTTTTTTTTTTTTAAGAAAGAAAAAAGGAACAGGAAAGGAAAAAACATTCTTGATCTATTTATACTGTAATTAATTTAATCTGAAAAGTTCACTTCCTGCAGCGAGATGACTTGCAGAAGTCACTTTCCTTCCAGATATTTTTCCAGAATCTTTTCCTTTTTGAGGATTCTGTGCTTCAGATTACATTAAAAAGAGAACTATTTTTGCTGCTATGTATTATGTTTAGAGCTAACTTTTTTTTTCCCCCAGGATAATCCATATTCTCTCCTCAAACTTTACTTCTCCCCCTCCACATCCATCCTCTCATCCTTCCATTTCTTTAACATCAATATATTAATTAATTTGTCTTTCAAAGTATAAATTAATAATTTCATTTCTTTGGAGATGCATATACTGCTTTTGAAACCATCTGTACTTGACTGGTCAATTAGCTCCATGGCTAAAGGATAAATTAGATAGGCAGTCTGTAATTTTCAGTATGAATTGTTTCTGTCTAGTGAATCATAGAACAATTTTTGTTGGGAACGACCTTTAGAAGTGATGTTATCCAATTGCTTGCCCAAAGCAGTACTAGCCTCATAGGTCACACTGCTCAGGGCCTTGTCAAAGCATGTTTTAAAAATCTCTAAGTTTAAAGATTGGACAGCATCTCTGGGCAGCTTGTTCCCACGTTTAATCACTCTCACTGGGAAATATTTTTTCCCTTATACTTAGTTGGAGTTGCCCTTGCTGCAACTTTTGTTTGTTGTATCTAGTCCTTTCACCATGCACCTTTGGGAAGAGTCTTTCTCTGTCTTCTCTGAAACTGCCACCTCACGCAGGCTGAAGACAGAAATTAAACTTTCCTCTCCCCTGAGCCTTCTGATCTCTATGCTAATCAAACCTGGAGCTCTCAGCCTTCCCTTGAGCATAGCCTGCTCCAGCCCATTCATTACCCGTCTTGGTCACCCTCCATGAGACTCATTGCAGGGTGATGGTGCCTTTCCTGTACAGAGGAAAGTACTCCAGATGCAGGCTTACAGGTGCCAAGTATAGGAGCAGCAGCAGCACCACCACCACCACTTCACCTTTTGTTTAGGAGTACTACGCCCGTCCTAACTTGGAATTTGACTGCATTGAAAACTAAATGATCATCATAATTCCATAAGAAGTCCCTCCTCCACAATAATATTAATGGCAAATAAACAAAAAGCTTACTTATGTCCACTTGTAATTGTGAATTTTTAAACGTTGTGGGGGTAGACAACACCATTTCTTTTGTCTTTCTTCCTTTCTGTTCTTATTAAGGGGAAACAAACTAAGTAGTCCTACGAACTGCTACACATAACTCAGGGTTATCACCCTGAATCAAGTAGCTCAGATGATTGATTGTCATCCTAGTCTCAGGACAAAAAGTTTTTATATCTCACTGTTCATATTAATCAGCTAAAGACAATAAATTATTTAAAGAGGAAACCCAGAGCCATTCAGGAGAAAGAGGAGGACCAGAAACTTTTTGTGTGTGTCAAAGTCTAAGTGTGTGGGTAGGAAGTGTGAGACAATCTTTTGGCAGAAAAAAAGGATCAAAAACAGAGATGGTAGGAAGCTGAAATGAGAGTTACATGTGGTAAAACTAAGAAGCAGGGCTTTTGAGAAACATTTGAGGAAAGAGCGTGGAAGTGGGGAGAGGAATACAGATTATCTGGGATAAAATGAGGACAGATATGGTCAGGATGGGCAAAACCTATAAGACAGGTAATCAAAGCTAATGACAGCTTCTAGCAAACCTCACATATATCCCCATGGGATTTTTTTCTGCTTGTTTATATCTACAAAATCTCACAGATCTTGACACAATCCATCTGAAGGACACGAGAATTATCACCGGCATCCTGATATTAAGCAATGTTTTTGTAGTGATAACTCTGCAAGACAAGCCTGTTCTCAAACTACTTTTTCGATGAGCCTGAAGATTGCAAAGTGTTTCCAGACCTGACGTTTGAGGTTATTGTGCAGATACTGATGACAGAATGTTCGTTGAAAGGGGGAAGAAAAACCCACACCAATGTATTAGGATTTTGGCATAGGGCAATGCTCATGAAGGGAATAAAAGTCTCTTAAACAAGGTGGTCACTTACTAGCTGGTAGCAGTCGGGGTCACTGTTGCAAGGGTTCTTGCAGTAGTGTCTTTAGCTGAATCAGGAGAAAGTCTCCCAAACCACGGTTTTACTCAGTTCCTACAATCAAATTGTCCACAATCCCAGGTGACCATCTCAACACATTCAGCGCCTACTGCTATTTTTCTGCTGGTTTCATATCTTATTTACATATGAAACACTTTTTTAATATCTTACTGATGTCCTAAGTGGCCTTTTCTACAGTTTCTATTGACAATTTTAAGGAGTTTTATCTACACAGTTCGATCAAGTCTGCAACAGGAATCAGCGAGGTCAGCTTTTGGGATGCTTTGCCCAGGATGTTAATTCACAAATATAAGCATACAAATGTGCAACAGGGAGTTAAGAAAACTGTTCTGAATTCCCACCCAGAAGATTCCTGTAATAGTCAAATGAAGATTCAGTGAAAGACCTTGTTTCAAGCGCTGTATCTAAAGCTGTTATCTCAAGATTGTTATGTCTCCTGTGTGAGTGGCTGGGGAGTGGCTGGACTATGTAGTGTTAATAACAGAAGTGGACTGCATGTGCACATGTGCGCATAGGTCCAGCCCTGAGACCATGTAATTCTGACTAAAGAGCAACCTGATTTTTGTACTTAAAACTCACCTATTACTTAAGTCCCATGGCACTTTCCATAAGATCAAGTGGGGTCAGGATATGTTTAGGTTAGACTGAAGCGTTGGGGTGGGATTGGTTGATTTGTTTGGTTTTAATCATATTAGTAATATTTTGTTTTGTCAGGTATAATAACTTTGGGGTTTTGTTTTGTTTTGTTTTTTTAAAAGACAGCTATACCTCTATGAAATACTATTTCTACAAAGCCCAGCAACTGCACTTCAGAACAAAAATTTTTTTGGATATGAGTTCTTTGTTTCCTCATAATTTTGAGATTTTTGTGGGGGAAATAATTCTGGCTAGTTTTAGTTATAATGCACAACACGAGACCTAATACGTATTTGTAAATAGGCAAATTTGCTCTTTATATTTGAATAAAACCTACCCCGGCAGGTATACTGGCTACTAATCTTATGCAGCTTCTGAAAAGAATGTTATAGAATTCCTTTTAACTTAAGTACCTAAAATAGAGATCTGTGCACTTTAAGAAATGTCTGAAGTCTGCAGGTAGTAAGTGCATTTCTTTCATAAAATTTATTTTGTAATGTAATTTCACTCTCTTCTTTAGATTCTTCTCTAATATGCCCTGTGCTTGAGGCGATTATTAGATCTAGTTAAAAAAATTCTGCCCAAATAATTTTTGCTTCCTAGAAAGAATTATTTACAACAAAAGATTTTTATTAAAAATACCTATATTCTGTAGAGTAATTCCCATTTATATAGAAGAAAAACCCACCTAAAAGTGAAAATACTGTTATTTGGGAAAACATAAGTGGAGATCATGCCTCCAGTCTCTTGCACAAACTAGGATCCTCAACCAAACTCTTTTTTATCTTACCTGGATATCTAAATATCCCATGATACGTTGTTCCTGTCACAAAGATATGACACTGTGATATTAGTTTACAGATGCAGTTCAAACTATATGAGAAAAGGCTGTCTGAGGCATATGAATACAGAGCATAATTTCTGAATTCTACTATTCTGTCTTTAGATTTCTTTTCTCTCTTGACAAATTTCAAAATCTTCCTTTAGGAAATGTTCATGTTTTCAGATCGAAGATAACCCTGATGTACAACGCAAGTTCAGCTGAGCACTCAATTACCTTTTGAACAGTCACACCTTCTTTAAAAGGAACTATAAATTCCACTTTATGATAATGTGATTATCCCCAGCCTATCACTAATATATTCAAGATCACAGCTCTTTAGAAATGATTTTATGTCTGGCTTACTCATCAGCTTCCAACTCATTCTTGCCAAAAAACCACACCATTTTTGAAATATTTATCTAAGATTAAACCCTGTGTGCAACAAATGTGCAGGCAATTGTTTCAGATGTAAATATGTAAATGCGAAGGGAATTGTTTAATATCTTATTAAAGTGATGGTATTTGGCAGAAATCTTTTGGTTTTTTTTTTTTAATATAAAGCTTTGATACCTTCCTTGAGGTCTTTACTAACAAAAGACCTTTAAATAAAAATGCGTCTCTTTTTTTTTCTGAGAAAGAAACAGATTTACAGATCATTTAAAATGGCAGTCTAAAAAAGTATAAAAGTGAAATGAATTTTGCACATCAATAAACTGTAGTCTGTATTAACCACTGTATGTGCATGAAACAGGTACTTTTGCAAGCAAGTTGCTTTGTGCAAGTATCCATGCGCTATCTTTGCTTTATGGCAGCCATTTACTTCAGGGGAGGTTGAAATGAGCTCTTCCAATCATGTGCTTATCAAGAAATTTGAAACTCTGTGTAATCACTGCTTTTAAGAAACTGTGGCATTGCTGTTCTGCAGATGACCTCATGAAGGCTTACCAGCTCATTTAATATGCAGGCTTAGGAAAATGGGCCATAACTGGCTGCCTTTTTTGGAGTGTGATAGTGTTTTACTTCAGCTTGTGATGTGTTTAAAGCAAAAGATGAGACACAAAGGAAAAGAATATCAATGACAAATGCTCAATAGTCTTGGAAAGGCAAATTATTCAGAGCTACACATGGCTACTAGCAATTTTTGGCATGTATTAGTAAGGAGGCAGGTTCCATTTAGGAATTCAGAGTTCCATTTAGGTACAGAATTGATCCTAAAAAATTAGAATGGTTAGAATGTGCTGAACATCAGCATCCAAAATGACAAGCTTTTATTAAACCTTGAGAATAATTTTTTTTCATAAAATAAATGTAAAATCAACCATGCAAATAGTGGCAGAATACAAATACACGTATGAACATAAATATTTACAGCAGAGTACAAAGTATCTATTTTTGATCAGACTAGAATAAGTTAAATAGCCTCTCACTTCTTCTGATAGCAATCACAAATATATTTCATATGTACGGTTTTTATATGAATATTTTGTGTGCCTAAAATAGGTTACATACAGGTAGAATTCACACTGTACTTTATGTATTATATCATTCATACACTTCATGAATTGGAAAAGTATTTTTTTTAATGGAAAAATTTAAGAATTACATTTTTGAAAAGGGTAAACTAACTTACATTCTGAAGACAGGGGTTTTTTTGTACAAAACAAATGAAATGAAACCAAATAAAAATACACCTTAAAATAATAAAAGGTAGAGTTGCATAGATCTTCATGAGATGATTGTGCATTCATTTGCTCATAGCTTTGCAAAAAACCTATGTTTCTGGAACCTGTAATTTTGGAGGACCTTTTCATCCATGCTTTTCCTATTCTTTTTGAGGGGGGAGGGGCAGGGAAAGGGGGGTTAAAATCTAGGAAAGCAGCATACTAGAATGGTAACTACGCAGGAGAAGAGGGAAAATTTTAGAAGAAGGTTTCAGGGTCTCATTTGTTCCCCAGAACAGAAGAACCAGAAAATAAACAGGATACGGAACCTGTGGGTACATACTACTCTCAATTGTGTTTTTGAAAGAAGCTGATTTCATATGAATTGCTGCTTTTTGGAATTTATGAGGTGACTACAAATACAACTAGAAGTGTCAATACAGTTCAGGTGGAAACATGGAGGTAATAGAAAGGATTTAAAAATTTTAGCCAGATACTAAATAACTGGACAAGTATGCAAAATTCACATCTGGAAGGTTATAAGCACCAAATGCACTCAGGAAGAAACTTGCATAATAGGCTTGTTGAGGTGGACAAATGTAATACACTGGAGACTTGAGAAGGTAGAATACCAAGCTAGAGCAGAACAGCTACCAGTGACAGACCAAGGACTCAATTCAGCTGCATATGGCCCTAAACATAGGCCATATTTTCATTGACTGTCATTGCTGCTTAGGGAGAGATTAAATTGCTGAAACATATGGCCATTTCAGGTGCAGGTCTCTCATGTAGAGATGTGGCATGGTTATTAAATTCTGGGAAGATATTATTAAAAATGGAAGAAGCCAAATATAACAGCTTATGTCCTGGATGTGATAGCTGCACTGGCTATCCACCAGATACTCACCTAACCAATGAGGCATTATTTTATTTCAGTCTTGGTTTCTCAAAGTTGTGAAGGCACAGTGTGGCGCATAAAAAAAAGATGCTAGTAATCAAGGTTCACCAGTTTTAATTAAAGTGAGGAATAAACAAATATCCAGCTGACAAAGGGCACATTTTGGAAAGCAAAGGAAGTAATTTGTCAAAGCAGTAGGACTGAGAACAATTAAAGGATTAATAGAAAAAACCTGGAATGTTTTATAACTAAAAGGTGTCAAAAATTATCTAGCATTTTTTAACCCTGACAAAGAAGTGTTTAAAAAGGCAAGACTTCGATCAGTTTTCTGAATAAACACTTCAAACAGGAGGTTGGACAATAGAAGAGAACCACAGAAGCAGAAATAACACTAAGGAATCTTTGTTTTGTGGTTTTGACTTAAAAGCAATTATCTGCGGGTATTCCTTAGCAGGTAGTTAGAACTGGAATAAATTGTGAATTTATGCTGCAACCTTACCTGATGTGAGGACATGAATAATTCCTTTCCTCATCTATGTAGCTTTCTCCTTCTTGAAACTTGTGGGAATTTCATAGTTTTTAATATCTCTGTCAAATTTATAATGAATAATCCAAGAGATGGAAAGATTTTTAGAAAGTTAAATCAGCAAATAGGTAACCAAAGATGGAAAATGCTTGCTCCTACTTAGGAAGCTATACTTCATGAAGGTCAAATCAGATCAAAAAGTAGAGGAAAGAAGTGAGAAAGGCCAAAATTCCAGTATTAAACATTGTTAATTAAATTAAAAGAAACAGCTAATTTTCTTCAACCATAAAATAAAAATTCAGGAAAGAAAGCAGAATTGGATACAATCTCTTGTGAAAACTGTAATGAGATTAAATATAAATTTTTTGTGTCCCAAATACTAAACCTATAATTTGCTTTATTTTCTGCTAAGGATTATGATAAATAGACCAAAAGAGGGGGGGAAAAATAAATGAGGGCACGTATACACAATTCTAGCTGTCAAGAAAGATGTAAATGGAGAAAACAGCTTACTGAAATACAGAATTGGATAAATGCTTTCCCACACCTCTGAAGTAACGGAGCATCATATTTCAGGTGTGATGCAAAATTTAATAAATTTGCCAAGCCCGAAGTGATAAAATGCAAGTAAATGGGCACAAACATTGTACCTAAATTTGAGAAACGTGACCACAGAGTGATCCCAAAATGGATAAAACTGTTAGTCTGAGTGCAGTAATGTGAAAAACATTTCTGTCAGGCCTTGACTGGCATCAGCTAGACTAGGTTGAATTATTAAACATCCAGCTCAAGTCCTCAAAGAGAAACCTGAGGAAATGAAATCAAACTGACTGGATACTCAATGGACTACACTTTTCCGTTTGCAAACAGAGTATCAAATGGCTTACAAAACAGGTGTTTTGCCTCTTCTCATTGAAGAAAGTGACGGAAAAGAGAGAGTAACAGAGAACAGGATAGTACATACTAAAATAATCAATGAACTACTCAGGTTGCCTAGTATTCAGAGCAGGTGTTGGCTCATAAACAACAAATGAGGAGAAACAGACATGACACAAATGTAAAGCACTCATATATTTCCATATCCTTTATTCAACCTATAAGGATTATTTTTAGGGGGTGTCTTCAGATAGCAAAACTAAATTAAGAAGTTTTAATTCAGTTCAGATAAATATTTGATGCGCAGTATTTTTCAGCTTTGCTTCATAAGCACAGAAGTGTGTCGTCCTGTACATTGTTTTCTTTGTTCTTTTCTCTGCAGACCCTTTTGTGAGTACTTGCCATGGTTTGAAGTCAGACCTTCATTAAGAAATTAAAACATATATTTGTATATAAGTGAATAATTTTACATCATACATAAACTGTTCTGTAAAACTGGGAATGTCAAACCAATATTCACTATCTTAACCATAAGCTTTTGTTAAAAATCTTAGAAATAGAACTACTATTTGGAAATTCCTTGCCTCAGATCTTGCCTATCTTCCAACATTTCCAATCCATGGAAGCAGCCTTAATTTTGGCATTTCCAAACTCTTCAATGCTTTGATTTTTTATTTGTTGATAACAAAGTAAGAACACAGAAATTGTATCATGTGGTATCATATCAACAACATAATTTTTAATCAACAGGAGTAACTGAGCATAACAAATATGAGGGCCACTCTGAAAGAAATGCCTCCTATTTTATTTTGTTGACCCACAATGTCAGAGGCGGATGTTGGTGGTGTGGCAGTAGAGATTGAACCTTTCCACCAATATTCTGTTAAATTTTGTTGTCATGCGACAGATGGCAGCAGAGGAGCTGTCTGACAAAATGGCATCTGACATGGAAGAGCGTATGAAGCAAAGGGGTGTGATTGAATTCCTCCATGCATTAAAAATTGCACCCCTTGACATTCACCGACATTTGCTGAGCATTTAGGGAGACCAAACAGTGGATGTCTGCACAGCGAGGTGATGGGTGGCGCATTTACAGTGACAGTGAGTTCCCTCTACTGGTGCAGATTTTCATGAGTACAGCACGCAGGCGCTTCTTCATTGCTGGTGAAAATGCACAGCCAGTGGTGGTGACTGTGTTGAAAAATAGTGTTTTGTGCCTGAGAATTTGCTCTATCAAATAGTGTCATTGTGGTCTTGGTATCTGTTGTAGTTTCCATGGAAATACTATGTAAATAGGAGTCATTACTTTTGGAGAGACCTACGTAGTGTCGGTGTATCTTAGGTCATACCAATGCTGTAAATAACTGTTAGCTATACCTACATTGCTAATAGAGATGCAGGGACAATACCTTCCTTCCAAACCAAGCAGCACAGAATAATTCAAATACTTGCTTAGATCACATTCTCTTTAGTGGATTTAGCTTAGACAGGGCTCACTGGACCCTCATCAAAACCTGAGGTGAGTAGTAAACTTACAGTGAGACACTGAACGATCAGGGAGCCAGTTCTTGAACTCACACTGGTCCTCTTTTATTTAGCTGTATAGATGGAACAATGGAACAGGAACCTGTCCTGGTGTGGGCTCTGCTTGAGGTCAAAGCTTCCTTCAGGGAGCATCCACCTGTTTCAGTGTGGGGTATTCTGCAGACTGCAGGGTGGATATCTACTCAGCCATGGACCTCCATGGGGTGCAGGGAGACAATCTGCCGCACCATGGTCTTCACCACGGGCTGCAGGGGAATATCGACTTCAGCACCTGGAGTATCTATTCCCCCTCCTTAACTGACCTTTGTGTCTGCAGAGTTTTTCTTCTCATATATTCTCACTCCTCTCTCACAGATGTTGTTGCACAGCAGTTTTCCCCCTTTTTAAAATACGTTATCCCAGAAGCCCTACCACTGTTGCTGATTGGCTCCGTCTTGGCCAGAGGCAGGTCCAACTTGGAGACAGCTGACATTGTCTCTGTCTGACATAGTGGCATCTTCTGTTCTTTTATTCTGAGAAAAAATAGTCTGTTAATTTAACATTAAATGTTTTTTTAAATTAATTTTTCCTGTCTTTTAAGGTTATAGTGTCAACTCATTGATCTCGGTGAGTGTATGATCTCTCCTGAAAATTTTAAGAGTTGTGTGTTTTTTTCAAGGCTGCTGCTTCTTTTTTTTTTTTTTTTTTCCCCCAGATTAGTAGCAATTAAGAACGAAGTGTTTGTTCTTTAGGAAAATGTATCTATTTCAATGATAGACAGATAGATAGGCAGATAGATTGATCACACAGTATCATTTTAAACAAACCATTTCATATAAATGATATACAATATAATTTTATACCAAATCCAATGCATATGCTCAATGAATCAGATAAAAATTAAAAGAAATCCACAGGTTAATCTAATGTATTACTGCCTATCCACTAGAAGCATACCCTTTGTAATACTACAGGTATGTTTCAACCGCCTCTGTTTCTGGGATTGGTTTATGTTCCATGACCCAAGGAAAGACGAAACTAGCACACTGTAACCCTCCATAGTATATTGAGTTTTGGTCTTATTAAGGAATAGGATAAGGAGAGTTAGAAGAAGCAAATATTCATAAAGTCAAAACCAGAAAGTTTGGTTATTGACTGATGTTATATCAAGACACCACTGATTATTTTGAAGGTGCTTTGAAATACAATAACTGTTGTCAAGATCCACGTGCAAAGGTCAGTGTTTAAGTTCAGCAAGAAGTTACAGCTGATGCTATTTTTTTCCCCAGATGTTTTCACATTTCGTAATATTGGTACAAGAGGTTTCACAATAGGACCAGAGCAGAAAAATCAGTCATTTTATGCAATTCTCGAAATCTTCAGACATTTCTTGTAATGACCAAATGGAAAAATTAGATAGTGAAATGAAATGTTTATAATGTCAATCATTTCAATGAATGACTGACATTTTTACCTTTTCCACAAAATGACTGTGAAGCAGACATTTCAAGAAGTGACTAGAAAAGTAATAATTTTATGGAAGAACTATATTTCTGTATATGCAGACTAAGAATGACATATTTGGCCATATTCCCTCATGAGAAAAAAAGTTTCAGAATATGTCTGAGAGGTGAAAAAGTTAACTTTGTAGTAATTCATGGTTGGATCATATGTTGCTGATGAGAAGGAAATTGAAATTTTTAGAATGCGTTCCTGCATATAATGTGGATAAGTAATTTTGTTAGAATTATTAGCAAAGAAGCATTTCTGTTATTAGAATGTAGGCAAAACAAATGGAAATAGACCTGAGAAAATTGTGGAAAATTTTGTAGCAGTTTATTGTAAAAAAAATTAGTATGAATCTTGAGCAGCAGCTTTATTGAGTAGTGAGCTGATCTGTACTCAAAGTTCACAAAGATTACAAGATTTCTAAATGTCTGCCATGATGCAACCAACACATATATTCAGAAGTGAGGCTAAAGTTACATCTGTTACTTACTTTTTTCTATCTTGCTATGCATGAAAAAAAAAAAAAAACACCAAACAAAAAACCTCCACCTGATTCTCAACTTTCAATGTAAAGAAAAAATATTTTCCAGATTTTAATCATGCTATAGAGAAATTTATTTCTCTTTACAGCAGATCACATTTCCTTTTCATTTAATTAAACCATAAAACTTGATTCCTGTGCCAAATCTTATGCCCCTGAATAAATGTGAGAATCAGCTTTGGCACCTCTACGGCACCCTGTATGAAAGTTTGTAACATCAGCAGCAGCAGTAAAGGTTTTCTGTCTGCTGCTGTTTTGAATATTTTCTGTTTTAACCTGCACTTTTGAGATGTTGGTAAAATTAATATAGAGCAGAGCCATTCTATATTGATCTCCATTAATCCTGACATACTCAGACAGGCAAATATACTTTCATAATATTGAAATACAGATGGAAAAAACCCATCTGGTCTCAAGTTTTGTCCTTCATATTGTATAGAAAAGTGGGACTACAGTTTATGAAATCACTTTCTAAATTTCAAAAATAAACACCTGATATCAAGTTTGCTGTTCAAAACATAAAAGTTAAGTTTTCCCAGAAATATTAAAGATTTACCAATTTGGATGACTTCAGTTAATTTATCTTTTTGGTTTTTTCTTTTGTTTTGTTGAAGTATGGGTATTTGAAATATTAAGAGAAAAAGGAAAGGGTACCTTGAAGTTATGAAAAAAAAAAAAAAGCCATTCTTTGAAACACAAAGCATGTTTCAAAAGCTACATATTCTTACTTAGGTAGAATTTTCCACAATAACATGTAGAAGTTATGGAGAAGTAATGGTGTTTGGATGTAAATTTTGATGGGTAACACACACAAAATAACATACCTACATGTATCTTCTGTATCTACCCTATCAATGTAATTTTAGTACAGCCTTATTATGGTCTCTGGAACAGTCTTAAGCCACCTGAGTACCCTTTTTTTAACTTTCCCTGGCTAACAGACCTACCCAAATTTGGACCTAGAATAATTTCCCTATTAACCACTCCTTAGTGGGCCACTTAAACCACTGGTGACACTCTCACCAGCTAGTTCAGATCATGTAGATTGGTCTTGAGGACATCACCACAATGAATCTGGTGAGTAGTGCCCTCCATTATATGATGGAACAGGATTTTGATAGGAAAATTAGACTCTGGAATGACAGGGGTGGCACAGTTAGGTTTTCTTTACTCTCCAAATTTAATTACTTCTATAATCAGACCTTATTTTCATTTATTTTGAATTTTAATGGAAACAAAATAGTTAGGAACAAGAAAGAAGTGTGCATATATATATGTATATATGAATAAATACAATTTACATAAATTTTTATTTTTCATTCTCACTTTGTTGCCACTTGCAAGGATGGTGTGGGAGGCAAAGGTAAATGCTATTTTATTTCCTTTTCTAGTTGTAATCATACAGTGCATGTAGTCAACGGTGTCATACAGTGCTTCATTCCAGGTGACATAATTTCTACCTGAAAGACCACATTTTCCTTTTCACAAATTCCAGCAACAGTTTGATTGGTGGATGAGTTAGTTAAGGTAAAGGAAAGAGACAAAAGGCACTGTGCTAGGATACAGTCTAGAAAGTTCAGCCAGGCCAAATAGTAAATAGAATAGAACCACAGGCAGGTACGTAAACACGTAACAGCTATTTAATAGCTTCTCATCTGTCCTTACTCCCTGTGCTGGTTTTGGCTGGGGTAGAGTTAATTTTCTTCACAATAGTCAGTATGGGGCTAGGTTTTGGATTTGTGCCTCAAATAGGGCTGATAACACAGAGATGTTTTAGTTATTGTTGAGCAGTGCTTACACAGAAACAAGGCCTTTTCTGCTTCTCACCCCACCCCACCAGGGAGTAGGCTGGGGGTGCACAAGATGGTGGGAGGGAAACAGCTGGGACAGCTGATCTCAACTGATCAAAGGGATATCACATACTGTATGATGTCAAGCTCAGCCTATAAAGCTGGGGAAAGACGAAGGAGGGGAAGGACATTTGAAGTGATGGCAATTGTCTTCCCAAGTAACTGCTACATGTGACGGAGCCCTGCTTTCCTGGCGATGGCTGAACACCTGCCTGCAGATGGGAAGTGGTGAATGAATTCCTTATTTTGTTTTGCTTGCTCATGTGGCTTTTGTGTTCCCTATTAAACTGTCTTTACCTCAATCCATGAGTTTTCTCACTTTTAATCTTTCAACTCTCTCCCCCATGCTGGTGAGGGGGAAGTGGCTGAGCAACTGTGTGGTGCTTAGTTGCAGTCTGGGGTTAAACCACAACGCTCCCTTAGAGCTAGCCATATTTCATTCACCTCCCTTATCTAGCCTGTACTTTATCAGTCCGTCTATGGTAAGACAGTGTCAAAAACCTTACAAAAGTCAAGATAAAAGGGAAAACAAAAGAAAAAATCCACTGCCCTTGTGACACCCACCAAGCTAGTAATTTCATCATGAATGGCTTTTAGACTACTTAGGCATGATTTCCCCTTTGTAAACGCATGTTGGCCCTTTCCAATCACCATTGTGCCCTTTGTGCGTCTAGAAATGTTTTCCAGGATTATTTGCTCTATCACTTGCCCAAGGATTTAGGTGATGCTGCCTGGCTTGTATTTCCCCAGATCCTCCTTCTTGCCCTTCATGAAAATAGAAGCGACATTTGCTTTCCTCCAGTCCTTAGGAACCTCACCCAATCACCATGGCCTTTCAAAGATAACTGATAGTGGCCTTGCAATTACGTCAGTCAGCTCCCTCAACACTTACGGGCACATCCACAGTTAGGTTCATTTCCTCACAAACATAGCTAAATAAATAAATAAATAAATAAATATGACCAGTGCATCACACAATGAAGCTAAACATTTAATACTATATACATGGGACTAAAATCTTTTCTTGTATCTTATAGTATCTTATATTCAATTTCAACAGTTTAAATCCAATTGTGAATTTGCACTGCAGAACAAGCCAGACCTCAAAGCTTCTGTGCTTTCTTACCAAAGGAGAAATTATTGAAATTATATGGGCTTTAGAGGACTTGTGATTTGACAAGGTTTTTGTTTATTTGTTTGTTGACTGAATGACCCGCTTCTTTCCTACACCACCCAAAGGATTTCAGGTGCCTGTGCTCAGCGTGCTGTGGAAGCTAACTCTGAGACAGGCTGTTTTGACAGCCCCTCCTCAGACCTCTGCTTGGGTCCAAGGAGCTCAGCCCCTGACACTTCAGTTTTACATGTGATCCGTTTGATTTCTGTCTGCTTACAGCATCCAACAGAAAAAGGTGTTGTTTATTCAGCTGCTGCAGCTGGGAAATTTATGGTTGAGACCCAGCATACTGGGATCTGTCTGGCTGCTCTCGCAATATGGTACATGCTTATTGATGCTGAAGCAGTGTTGTTGCCGTTGGCAACCACAGCCCACTATTAACATGCAGCCATTATGTTGCAGAAGTATTGAACACCAGATGAAAGTGCTATTCAGTGGTAATTTGTAAACAATACATAGCGTGAGCATCACCAAGGAAGATTTTCAAGGAGAAAAGAAGGATTTAGATGGCAAAACCATTCTAGAATTTGTCAGGCTTAAATTATCAGACCTAGAAACACACACATAGGAAAAAAATATTGTAATTAACATTATAGATTAAGTATAACTTTAAGAAATTCCAAAAGAGACTTAAATGTCCAAACTTAATTTTATCATTTAACTTTGGACTAATTACACAACAACAAAATTATAGCAAGCAACTGTTATGAAATGTTCTTTAATAATCCTCCTGGTATAGGTAGTCACATCATAACTGAATGCTAACCCATCATTAGAGACTGGAAAAAAAGTAATTTCCTTAATAAAGAAATTAACTGAAATGCCACAGAGTGTTGTTGGAATTTTTTAACTGATCATGTTGAAGTCACTGATTCTACAAAACCAGCCTCAGTGAGGCAGAGAAAAGCTGATAAACTTTGCAGTACCGATGTCTCATAAACCACCTTTTGGTTTGGGGAAACTAACTTTTAATCAACGGTAACAGGCAGAAGTCAAACGCACTAACAAAACACGTGTTTGGAAGTTTTTTGAATAATTGTGAGATAGAATGGCAAAATGGCAATGAGTTGAGCATTTTGAACTACTCCAAATCTAGGCCAACAACTAAACATATCAGAACATTTCACTGTATTTCAAAAATTCAAAAAATATTTTGGCCTGACTAATTACATGTTTCCCCCTACTGATCAAGTTTCTTCTGCTTCTTGAATATTTTTATCTTTTCGAATATAAAGACCAACCTTATGAGCTCCACTAGATGCATTTATAAAATATTAAACATCTGGAGTTAGAATACTCGACTGTTACAAAATGTTGTTTTATTTACTTCAGTGGAATTATATTTATTTTCATCTGTTGTAGTAAAAAATGAATAAAATTCATCTGTCCTTAGGTGGGCAGCCAGGGCTTTTAGGGAGCTCAGTCATTATTTTCAGTTCTCCATATTTAGCAGACTTCTGCTGATACTCCCTCAGGGCTTGCAATTGCATCATATTAGAAAATACAGGATTAGGGTTAAAAGGACATAGCCAAGATATTACATAACTGAGCTTCTTATTTGTGTTTAACTTCCAAAGTTTTATCAGTGGGGTACAAACTGAGAGTCTCAGAGTAGGTGACATACCATCTTTGTGATCTCCTCTGTACTGGACTCACTCTTCAGCATATCTCTGGAGGTGCATGTGATCCCCTAAGTCAGTTTCTTGACCACTGACTCCATCCAATATATGGGGATGTTTCTTCATTACTATCAGATACTCCTTAGCCTTGAGGATTTCAATGGAATTCATCAACATTTTTAGCAAATACGGTTAGTTCATCATTTTCACCACATACCAGATCACCAGAAGTTGGAGTTTGCACATATTCTTCCAGCGAGTTGATGTTCCCAGAAGAGTGTAGGTCATATAAGCATAGCCTTCAGAATCTCCCAAATATACCACAGTGTATGTCTCACAGGTGTGGACATATGCCATGAAAATGTTGGCCATCTGGAGTGATTGTTTTACTTCACAGACCAAATCTGGGGAGAAGCTCCTAGCATCTGTGCACAGGATCTCTAGTTGTCCCAATATGGCTTTAGCACCCAACTGTTCCCTGGTGACTGTTTTCCTCAGTAAGAAGAAAAACCTCTGTCAAACTCTCTGCATATGACATCCTCCTCACCATCCGGTTAACGGCATGCCAGCCATAACTACTACGACTGGTTGGCTGAGACAAAGGCAATGTGGTCTAAGGAATGCAGAGCATCCCACAGCATCACAGAATAGTTTTGGTTAGAAAAGACCTTTAAGATCAAGTCCAGCCAATAACCCAGCACTGCCAGGTCACCACTAAATCATGTCCATAAGCACCATATCTACAGTTCTTTTAAATACCTCCAGGGGTGGTGACTCCACCACCTCCCTGGGCGGTCTGTTCCAATGCTTAATGACCCTCTCTGTAAAGAAATGTTTCCAAACATCCAGCCTAAACCTCCCCTGGTGCATTTCCTCTCGTCTTATTTCTTGTTACTTGGGAGAACAGACTGACCCCCACCTCGCTACCACCTCCTTTCAGGAAATGGTAGAGAGTGGCAAGGTCTCCTGAGCCTCCTTTTCTCCAGGCTAAACCATCCCAGTTGCCTCAGCCACTCCACATAGGACTTGTTCTCTAGACCCTTCACTAGCTTCATTGCCCTTCTTTGGAGACACTCCAGCACAGCATTCTCCTACAGAAGTAAGCAAAATTATAAGAATTTTTTCTTTTTTTACTTGTTAGTTCCCAAAAGAGGAGTCCAAAAGTGTTTTCCTGTCAATTTATCCATGTCAATGCGTGTGTCACTTCAGGATGACTCCGTTACACAGCTTTTGGATAGATCTGGGGTTTTCTGGGGCCTAGCTGAGTGAAGCTTAGTTAAATTAAGATTTCTGATGCTTAAGATCAACTATTTGAAGAATTTGAAGAATATCAATTGAATCATATAATCATAGAACAGCTCAGATTGGAAGGATCCTTGAAAGATCATTGTTGTGGTTTAGGATTTGGCGCGGTTTTGGCAGCAGAGGTAGGAGGCTTCTGCCTTTGTTTGGCACAGTTTCAGTAGTGGAGGCTGGGGCTGGTAGCATGGCTCCTGTGAGAAAAGAAGCCCCCCAGGATCAAATTTCACCCCGCCTCTGGCCCAAGCTGTGTCAATCAGTGCCTCTGAGAATAAGCTTATTTAATAGGGAAAACGTTTTTCATTTGGGGCATGCACTCTTTTGTTGTGGAGGTGGTAGGATGGAAGAAGGACTATGACCATGCTGTTACCGAGGTAACCAGGAGAAGTTTGCAGTTTGTACACTCTGGTACAGCAAGTCTGAGGCAAGCTGGCTGAGAGCAATCCTCATAGTAGCACTGGCGGGAAAAGCAGGTGGGCTGCAGAGAGCCTAGCAGAGTAGAGACACAGGACTCCTGAAAAATAAGGTGCAGCACCAGGTCAGCTCAGTGCTGGGAGACTCGACCCTGGCAGCAGCCCCCCATGTAGACTGGAGTCATTCATGCCAGACTGTCTTCTGTGGGGAGGACGCCATGTGGCCAGAGGGACCTCTGAGACATGTTTTCCATGAAGAGCAAGCAGCTGCAACAACCTGGAAAAAGTCAAGATTGACTGGACCTTCATTCTGTGTTCCCCACTCCTCTGGTGCTAAGTGTGTGGGGGGAGGGAGTAAAGCTGGGTCCGGGAAAAAGCGTGGGGTGGGATGATGCTTTTAAGATCTTGTTCTCTTTCTATCCTACTCTAATGTAATTGATGATTTTGTTGTGGTTTTGTTGTTTTAAAATAAATTGATTTTGTTTCCCCTAGTCATGTCTGGGTTTTGCCCTTGACTGTAAGTACTGCGTGAGCCCCTCCCTGTCCCCTGCCTTGTCCCTTAGGTAGTTGTTATATTTTCTCCTCCTAGAGAAAAATAGAATAACTGTGTGGCTTTAGTTGCCAGCTGGGTCTAAACCACAACAGTCATCTGGTCCAACCTTTTGCGGAAGGGAGCCTAGACGAGTTTATCTACCACCCTGTCCAACTGCATGTTGAAAACCTCCAGTGACAGGAACTCTATGACAGACCTGTTGAGACTGAGGCAAGGCTCCAGAGTCCAATGGTGCAAGGATATCTCTCTTCAGAGTTGGCCCCAAAACTGTGATAGTAGCCATGGGATGGTGCAGAGATTAACCATATCTGGGTTGTGCATGAAGGAGAACATCTTGCAGTGTCTCCTAGGACTATTTAATACAAGCTAGTTTCTCACTATGCATACTAATCAAAGTGTGTGTTCCTCAGGAAAAGGTTCTTGCAATCTACAGTCAAGATATATAAAAGAATCATGCATCTGGTACTGGACTATTGAACTGTGACTAAATGCGCGTGTCTCGTCTACAGTGGTGTCTAGACATGTGGATTCCTAATACAGGGTAGATGAATGACACCCAATGAGACTGTGTTCTTACAACACTCAGCCAAGTAGGACCTTGATACATTTATTAAAAAGTTTTTCTGGTATAGAAATCTTAATATAGTTAAGAATGGGTCTGCAATGTCTAAACCACTAATTTTTATCACTTGTAATCTGCTGAAAGGGAAAAAAGGTGGATGAGTACGGAGACTATAGGAAATAATTTCAAATCTGACTGAAAGTAATTGTCTGAAAATATGAGTTAAAAACTGTCAGATCAAAGGAGTCTTTGGCAGCCATCACAGTGGCAGCTGAGAGTGAATGAGATGTGGATTGCTCTGATCTGAACCTAGACTTCAGACTTTAACTTAACTTGTCGTTAAAATCCTGGGTGGTGGAAAAAGTTACAACTATTGTTTGCTGGTCAAAGTCAGAACCACATTTGACTGTGTAATACCTTTAGTTCAAGATTAAGATATTTTAAGCAATAAAATAAGGCTAGAATTAATCCATAGTATTAAAGATGTGAAGAAGTCCTGAAGAACACACGAGGGAGCATGTGACACTGAATAAGCTTCTCTTAGGGCTTACATATACACAACTAAAAAGAGGAAACATTTCAGTTGATTTTGAAACAAATGGACAACCAAGAGAGTTTACCCTAATGCTCGTATAAGAAGCTATACATTCTGAAGTCTAGATGTTGTGAAATTACAGAAAGCTATAGAGAAAGCAGCTGCAACTTTAAAAAGGATTATAGATAAAGGTATTGTTTAAGTTTTCAGCAGGTGCATAGCATGAAAACCAGATAGCGATGACAGAGATAAATTCGCGAACTAATGCAGGGTCAAAAGAGATACAAAGGTTAGAAAAATATCAAAGCTAATAGAAGAATATCACCAAGAAGAAAAATAAAAAAGATTGAAATATGATTTGCTTGGTGGTTTAATATCAAAAAATAATGATATCATATTTCTAGCTGATACTGGAAATATCAAGTAAGGGCAGAATTGTAAGCTCCAAATGGAATAACTTTACCTATTTCGAAAATTAAAGAAAAAATATGTATCTCTGATTATAAAATTCTCATTATATTGCCTAGTTTCACTTTAGCCTGTTAGGGATCTTGCCAAAACTATGCTTTTTCTGTAGTTTTTGAAATAAAAATAAACTCATACTGGGTTTGAATGCAGCACAGATTTGAGAAATTTTGTTGAAAAATGTAAAAGCAATAGAAAAAGATAACTCACTCTCTTTGACAAATTATTTTCTAGACAAGAGAAATAGGATTCATCTATCTGGAGTTCTATAAATAAAACCAGTAGCAGATGGAAATTATCAGCCAATGTGAAGAAAATGAGGATTTGTACTAGGATAATAGGTTAAGTAAAGAACTATTTGAAATGTTGTTGTCAATGTGTAATGACAAAAAGGAAACTATCAGAAAGGAATGAGACTAACTTTAGAAATCTTGAAGATGATGATGGACAACTATTATTTAATGTTTTTATATTTGTTTTGTTTCAATTTTACTGAATTACTTCTGTTGACAACTCCAAGTTGGGAGATCATAGTGAAAACTGAAGACTAATGAAATACACCAGAAAAATCTGAATAATCTTGAGGAGTAAATCAGATTAAATTTAAGAGTATGAACTCAAAATGGTCTGAAAATTGGAGTTCACACATAAATTACGAGATTTTCAATTGGAAATGAAGAAGAGAAGAAAACACTCAAGCTACCCATCTCTTAGTACAGAGTGGAATTTAGCTCAACTAATGTTAGATGGCTACATTTTAGATGTTTATATCAGAATTGATCATCTCAAACTCTTTTTGCAGTAATCAAAGAGAAACAGGCACTTTTAGGCACTGAGTACTGCATACAGTTTTAGGCATCTCCAATAGATTGAGATTAATTGTGCCCTGAGACGTGTTTACCTTTATGAGGAAGAATAAACTTCTACATAAACTGTAAAAAAAAAAAAAAAAAAAAAAAGGTAATGTTCTTCCAGTTAGGATAATACTACCTTGGTTGACTACGACATACCATAGGATGTGACAATGAAAATGGCAAATGAAATCTTAGGATGTATTGCATGAGGCAGTAGAAACAGTGTAATAGACTGAACTTCTTAAATACATAGATGAGATTTTTATCTAAAGTACTCTGAACTGGGTTTCCATGATAAGAAAAATGAATTCTAACTGAAAAATGTGTCACAAAGTATAAATCTACAGGTACACACAAAAAAAGAAAAAGCTATTTAAGACAAAAAACAATACTGACATGTAAAACTATAAATTGATGATGTTTATTTTTAGGGTGGAGATAAGAAGAGCATGTCTAACCACCAGAAGATTGAAGTATACTAGTTCTTTAAAAAAATAGTTGGATTAGAACAATCTCTAATATGAAACTTCATCAGTATAAACTGATATCAGTATAAATGGATTATAGTATCTGGCTGTAGGCACAATAGGCACTTGACTTGATAGTCCAAGAAATCAAATCCTGTTAAAGTCTCTGATACTGTATTAAGGAAACTATTGTTTTGTGAAATATTTTGTCAAGGACAAATCTGTGCCTGCAAAGGCAAAGTGAAAAAAATACTTTGCAAATCTTTATGCCTCAAAAAGAAAGGACTTAACTATGGAAAACAATACAAAATAGGCTACAAACTAGAAAAACCCCCACAATGTTATAAAATTTTGGGAGCATTCATATCTGAAAGAAAAGTGAAAGTGAAGTTTTATGACTCAGTCCCATGTCTAATTAAAAACCATGTTTACTGTCTTTTATAATGGAAAGCTAATTTCACATAGATTGTTTAAATTTTTTTACCCTAAGTTAAGATGCTAGTTAGTAAATATTGAACATATTTGTTAATAAGCGGGATTTTCAATTTACATTTTAATACCTTCTCATTTCATACTGTAATTTAATTACAAACATAAATGATGTGTAATAATTTGTTATATTGAGAGATAGTATAGCAGGTTGAAATTTCTTTTACTGAAATCTGCCATTTAAAAATAAGATTATAATGAGGGATTTTGTGCCACGCTTTGCAGACCTAAATTTAGTCAGTAAATGAACCTAGCAGGATAGTGTTCAAGTTCAGAACACCTATATTCAGGTGTTTATATGAAAAATTATGTATATAAGCCAGTTCTCTAAGTTGCCATGGAGATCTATGGAGATTTAATCAGTACAGTGAATAGACCCTAGAGAGCTATGAAGTCCAAAGCCTTTAGGAGTGCCACTGCTAACCCATACATAAGAGTAGAGCCATTTAAGAAATCCTAGGACATACGACTCAAGGTACAGAGCAGCAGCTATGTGGAATAAGCTGAGGCATTTCAAATGACTTTAGGTGCCTACAAAAACTGAGCCTTTAGATCAGTTAGTTAGTAAGAGAGCGTTAGTTTCTGGAGGTGCTTGTCTTCCTCTGTCCCAGTTGAGGGGAACATAGGTGATTCCCTATATGGTGGAAGGAGATGGACGGGATGGGATGGGATGGGATGGGATGGGATGGGATGGGATGGGATGGGATGGGAAAGGAAAAGGAGGCAGAGCAAAACAAGGAGAAAAAACTTCAGACAGTAGTTCGGGAGACTTCCCAGAATGTGGTGAAGAAATGTGAAATAGAAGAATTAGGAAGGATTTCTCACTTTTTCAGGGTCAAATACTGGACTCACTGAACTTACCATATCAGCAATGTTTAAAAACAAATAATCTTTCTTTTTTTTTTTTTTTTTTTTTTTTACAAAACAGATATAAGGTATGAATTTATTGTCACAGGAGGAAAGAAGCCAACATTGACCGAAGAAATTAATGAAGAATTTAGCTTGAAATTTATTAAGTATAACAGGGTAGATACAATGTCCAGCTGGATAAGTCCTACTGTCCTACAGTATACTAAGAGCACATTGAAGTTCCACAAAAAGAAGAAAGAATTTTAAGTAAAATGTTAGGAATTCTGGTGTTCCCTCACTGCTATTCTTTAGAGGAACTGTTATGAGCACGTTATACCAGCCCTTAAACCACTGAAGCCTGTTATGCCAGCCTTTCATCTTATCCCAAAGCCTGTTTTCCAGATCTGAGGCAGGACTCTATCATGATATTCTGTTGAATTAATTTGTCCATGTGACATGGTCACTCATTGGAGATAGTCTGAGAAGACAACAAACTCCATCCCATTATTTCTTCACCTTTTTAATTTCAGTTTTCATTCTCACAACTTACCTCACCTGTTTTCCTTCTCACTTTGTAGCTGCTGGTGGTGTAATCTTTAATCTACATTTCTGCTTTACCATACCCCTCACCCTCTACACACACACACACAGGTACAAGTCCTTGGTTTTCTTTTCTATTTTATTTTCTCACTGTTCTTACACCTGTATCCTCCTTCCTGCTCAAAAACGCAGAAACAAATCAAGCAAACAGCAGTACCATCAAGTTGTGTATAAAACGAACCTAAGTAACCATGTAATTATTCTCACTCTATTGCCGCTGCTCTTTATTGCTCACTTATTGTGTCATATTTCATATTGTAAGACTGTAGGCTCCTTGGGGAAGGGACTACATCATTTATTTTCTCTTTGAAGTACCTTCACCACCTCAGGCACTTTGCAAGTAACAAATAATAATAATAACTATTAATCAGGTAATGAGATCAGTAGAAAGAACCAGTCATTGGCAATTAAAATCTTAGCAACAGTAGGCAGGTTCCTACTTCAGAATTTAGAAAGTCTTTTCTTTCTGCTGCTTTCTAATTAAGAAGCTTACTTGCTTTTTTATTTTTAATATAAAATATAGGACCTCTTAAATAGCCTGTATTTGTTATTCTTTTTTCCTTCTGACTGAAAGGATGAGTAAAGTCTACAATCCCTACATTTAAGTAGCCCATGGCTTAAAAATATATATCTGTTTTCTGATCACTCCAAATATCAAAGGTGATTAAAACTGAGGTTATTGGTTCAGTTGAGAGCACACTGATTTACTAGAGCTGAAGGTCTACATTATAAGAACACGCGAAGAAATTTTATTTCATTAGTTGCTATTGAAATCCAATGAGTTTTCAGCACCTAACTAGCATAATCGAGGATGACTGAATCCAAGATGACACAGCATTTCCATGCAGCTGGTAGCAAGAGGTATTTTTATGCTGTGGCTTGTCTGCACTGTTGGAACCAGACAAATGAAGGCACTTTTGCTCCTTTTTCTTTTTGAACCCTTTGATCACAAAGGCAAAAAAAAGAAAAAATTGTTTTCAACAGTCTTTCTGAACGTAATGACTAGGCATAGAGTGTGTTTCTGCTTATTGTCCATTAACATCTTACTTTATTAGTATCTATATCCAAAGCTTTCATATAATTATTCTTTACAGCTTTAATTATAGCAAGACACCACATAATGTTGATAAAAGACCTTTAATTTCAATTGTAAGACTTAGAAGAATTTCTAGAATAAATGGTGGAAATACTTTCTCTTTATTACAACAAATAAAGTGTCTTAATTGAAAATATTGATAGAGACACACTCTGGGCACAGATCGTTATGTAATTCTAGTGAATACATCAGTTTAATCTCCAAACACTTCCCATTTTCCCCAAGACCCATTTTTTTTCCTTCCCAGTTCTGTAATTCTTTCCTGCATAATCTAAAGGCTTGTTCTACTTAGATTTAGCTGACTTTTTTTTCCCCCTGACCTTCCTATTTGTATTTTTAACACTAAATATTCATACATATTAATATTCGTATTTCTGCCACCAAATAAATCAGATAGATACCGAAATACTTGCTCCTACCTTTTCTATATACCTTCATATCTACTAACTGCCCCTACTGAGGTCATCCCCCTTTTCTACCTGCTTTTATATGTAACTTGCTAAAAGACACATGCTTATAGATTCTATATATTTATATATCAATAGATAAAACTTATATGGCAAATAGAAATAATTTCTGAAAGTTTAGGGAGATAAATAAAAAAATCAAAATGTTAAGGAAGTGGGGAGGATTATGATGATAAGTAAAATTAATTTTTACACATATATTTATACACACATACAACAATTCCCATAGAGCTATAAATATCTCATATATTCAACCCTTGGGTTTGGTTTTGTTTTTTGTTTGGGGTTTTTATTTGTTGTTGGGGTTTTTTTTATTATTATTATTCTTGTCCAGCAACTCAATTATAAATCGGATTATAACTTCTTTGGGACAGAAGCTATGTTTTATTTCTACTGTGAGACACATGGCATACCTTCGGGGATTTGACACTAAACCCCAATGTGGATGCCTTCATTTCTGTGCTTCAAATTTTGCATGCTGCCCTGGCTATTTCTTCCCACAGCATGTAACTTGGACCAAGTTGTTCTTTTCCATGTCTTTAAAAATTGGCCAACACAGCTGCCAGGAGGTGTGGTTAGAGCATGTGGTAGTGCACTTGTGATATTTTAATTAATACAGCATGGATAAGTGTAGCAACAAAGTCCTTTCTCAGGGAATTTGTAAAAAACTTAGAATCATAGTTTGTACATGGGGATCCTGGGGTTATCCATTTTGCAACCATGTGATAGTGACTGTGCCATTCAACTTTATTGGTGTTACCCATGAAGCTAGCTGGATTAGCACGCTTTCATTCTGCCCCATTGTCATGCTTTGTGCTGAGAGAAATGACTGAATACTCCTACATTAAACTTCATAATCATTACAAAAACTTCTCGCATGTATTCACCACAAAATATGTGCCAAGCATGGGGAAGAAGTGGTGGTGGTGCACTTTTTGGTTGGTTTCCCCAAAGGTGGCATGTGTATCATGCATGAGAAGATATTCCTAAACTAACTGGTGCAGCAGGACTGGCTGTACTTATGGGAAGAAGCAGATGGGGAAGGGTTATACAGCAGCATAGCTATTCCATAGCTATTTGAGAGGGATCATGCTTTTGGCAATTGATGCTTATGGAAAAAAATCTGGAAAGAAGTAAAAGCTCTGTTAATCCATTGTCTGCACTGTAACCCTGAATTACTACGTATCTCATCCTGTTGTGTTTGATTTTTGCTGTTTTCCTTTTTTACCCAGGGACTCCAAATAATTGTTATGACACATCCTGTGGTGTATGTTGGCACTCAGCTGCTAAAGACTCCGTATCCACCACGTTACCACTATGGTGCTGGGAGTGTGCTGTAACTCTTCTGTGATTAAGGCTGATAACTGATAACGTTCTCGCCTACTGGTTGTGGTATACACTTGCCCCTTTCTCCATTAACCCATACACCAAGTAGCTAAACCGTGACATTATTTGAAAACAAGGAAAGCCTTTCTCTAAGTGGAACAAATGCTGGGTTTTTTTTTTTTATTTTGTCATGCTGCTTGAACTTGATATATTGCAGGGCTTCAACAGCATTTGATTTACAACATTACAGCCAGGACTCGTTAACATTAAGTGATGCTGGTCCAGGCACTGGTTTCACATGCATTGCACCGCAGCATTGCACCTTTTGGTTGTGACAGATTTTTGTGCTATGCTACTCAATGATTGGGCATATATTGAGCAATATCACTGAGCCGAGTTTTATAAATACATAGCTGATGATTACATTTCCCTTCACAGGCTCATCTGCGGAGACTCATGCTTTGCAGTTCACTGTCTTTAACCAGCGTGTGTCTCTGATAATTGGCTTTCTTCTGGCATGATTTCTGGAGCTAGCGTTGAGTGGGAGTGTGGTGCAGGCTGTTCTTGTCTGTTCTGTGGGAGGAGATACTCTGATTTCAACCACAACCCCAGCAGTTAGCTTCTGAACTGCCCAAATTCTTGCTTCTTCCTGTAGTCTTTAAACAAGGATTATGCTCTGAGTTTATGACTGGCAGTTACTTCACTGCCTGTTGCGTTGTGTTGGCCAGTGCTACCAGAGATCTTGCACTCAGCCCTGTCTGCAGAGGGTAAGGTCACTTCTTGTGAGGCTTTCTTTGATCATATATGTGCATCAAGGGGAGAAGCAGTAACTGTGGGGAGGAAAAGGGGGTGAGAAAATGCCCATTGGCTCATAAGCTATTAGAAGAGGAGCTTCACTATTTGTCTCCTCTCCTGGTTAGCAAGCTAATGGCTATAGGAAACTTACTCTTGCCAATCCTTTGAAGAAGCTGATTTCCCCTGGCTCTGTACTGGAGTGGTATCCACAAAGATGTTGCCTACCTCTTTACTTAAAAAGGGACTTTGCAATTATCTTTATGGATCCTGACTCTGGACAGTGGCCTTGTAATTTCTTATTCATTAGAGGAATATTTGTCCTGTCAACCCTGCAACTTCTCATTCCTTCAAGATTTCACTTGAGTATTTTCTTCCCCATGGTTGCCCATGAGTGCTTGATCCTAACATACATTTATTAGGTGATTTCAGCAAAATGCCAGGGAATGAGGTGCCTTTCAGCATCTTTGGTACATCCTTCACTGCAAGACTGCAACATATATCAGGAAAAGTGTCAGAAAATGGAGGAATTTTCCTTTCCTCCTGCTTCTTGTGTCCAGCTACTGTCTTAAGATGCACCAAGATCCCTGATGCCCTGAAGATCTATCACCTAGCTATAGCTAGAAAATTAGCTAGTGTAAGGTAACCTTAAAAATAACTTGACATCAATACAGATAGCAGCTTAGCAAGGCATAATAAAAATGATAGAAAATATAAGAACAGATTGACTTTAGCTACGGTTAAGTAACTGGGACATGTTAGAAGAGTCGCAAATGAGAAATGAGCCAGCCAGAGGTCAACAGACCAGCTCAGTTACACATCAGATAGCTTATTTTTTTTTAATAGAATAACATGAATGAACAATAGATGCTTGCTATATACAAATTAGAATAACTTCATATTAATAATATCCAATTATTTTATATAGACTAATGCAATGTTATATTAGCAATAATATAATAATTGAGAGGTTTATACCCAGGTGCTTTTCTCCTGTTGCAGAACTTGTATTTATGCCAGAATTCCCATCTGTAGATTTCCTGAGAACATCATTGGAATACAGTCTGTAAAGTTAGCGAAATTAAACAAGATTTCATCCTTAATATGTTGGTCACATTTTAATGGTTTTCACAATAAAATATGAAGATTTACATACGAACATCCAGGGTTTGGGGTTTTTTTCCTTATAAACTACTGCTGTAATCACAGATTTCATAAGCTGTTCCATATATCTATAATAATAAATATAAAACCCACTACATTTTCTCTAGATTATGTTATTTATTTATTTATTCATTCTGCACTTCAGATTTTAAATTAAAGACTTATTGGGAAGAGGATATTTATTGTTTTGTCAGTCTGGTTTGCCAAGGTAGGTTCCTTAAATTCCCTGGACTTCCGGCTTGTGTCTAAGCATCAGTAGTATTCTTGGGCACCAACAATGTTTGGTCACTTTGCTTGTTTAGCAAGTCCCTTTTCAGTGATAAACTCAGTGACTACTCATCAGTTACTGACAGATTTGTCAACAGCAGGCAGAGCCTTGCCTGGGTGTCGTCTTCACGTTGCCAGTAGATGTCTCCAAGAAAGAGCCATTTTGAGCAAGTATCTTCATTTCCTGATTGCCTCGAGGGTTCAGTCACAGAGGTGTGACATCTAGGCTTTGTGTGGCATTCAGTTTCAGTTTGCACTCACTTGTTCCTGTGTCAGACCTGCAGTATATTCTTTTCTGGTTTTACTACCTTTTAAAAAGCGTGCAGCTGCTGCTTATACGCATGTTGCCACATAACGACACTGTTCTGCAGATAACAAGGGTTCTTTTATTTTCCTCCTCTAAAGCATCCCATGTATTTTTACTCCATACACAGTTGAGAACTTTTCCCATTGATTTCCATATACCTGTGACCAAGTTCTAAGTAGCTTTCCTATAGGATTTTTAGTCAGCGCAACACTTTTTCTTTCATCTGAGACATTTGCATGTATGGGTTAGTTAGTATGTGTAGAGTGAGTTCAGGCAACAATTCATATTGCAGTGCATAGGCTGTGGGTCCAGCCATGCTTCTAACATTAACTGCCTCTACCGCTAAGTAAGAGAGAAAAAGAAATGGATCCCTGGCCCTGGAGGAAAATGGCACTGACTGTTTTATGTCCTTGGTGCTTAAGACTAGACCCTTTAATGCAGACTTGGTCTTAGAGGCGCCCACGTGGAGTACTCTGAAACAGAGCCAGGGAATAAGCTATCCACTTGCTCCCTTGACTCATTCATATAGCAACATAAACATGCCCTTTAAGGCTCCCTTTGCTACTGTAACCAAGAGAGAAGCATACTTATGAGGAGGACTTCTTTCTTACTGTGCTTGCTGGTCCTCTCTGAAGGCTGTCAGCCCATCCTGGACATATTTCCAACAACTGTATTTGAGAATAGAGCTGTGGAAGACATTTGCAAGAGCTGAGAGGTGGTTCTGGACCTAGGTTTTTCAGATACCTTTAGACAGCTCTGGCCCTTTGAGCTGGTTTAGCAGGGACAGCATCTAGTAGAGAACCTTATCCTACCACTGAAACACTCAACCCAATAACAGGCTTGCTCAGTTCTTTATATATCAGAGGGGTCACACTACACTTGCTACGCAGAACTCCACTCCTGAAGGCCCAATTTTCTCACAAATACAGGTGGATGAGTTCTGAAGGGTCATAGCCTTAATTATCCAGCTTTTGAGACTCAGTATTTCCTTGTATTTCTTTTCTTCCGAATTTCTATTTACTTTGAAGGCTATACTACCCTCTTTTGTTTTTTCTTGATCTGCTTTAAACAGCCCCAGTTTTACTTTCCACTGTGCCTCATTTTAGTTCAAAGTACCTCCTACATGTTTTAAATTTGTTTACATTCTTGTATACACATAAGAGAGGCATGAAGATAGCTTGTGAATTTCTTTTAATTTATTCATAGAAATGAATTTCTAAAATGACCAGTATATTTACCCTGGATATTTTACAGTACGTTTACATTATTCTGTGTATTTGTACATTCCTTTATGGTCTTAGGTTTATAATTTTTTTAAGACTAGAAGTATTTTTAAGATTTCGTTTCAAACTGTGCTCTGTAAGGCAGAAAATTGTCTTGAAAATAACGTGATCATTCTTCTTGAAGCCGAATTTTGTCATATATGTTGGAACAATCCTTACCTTTGCAAAAGATTTGAATATACCTGAAAGAAGTTATACATAAATGATTATGTTGAATTGAATGATATCTGGTAATTATAAGAGTTAGATGTGCATAAAATGTTGTCGCTCAGTTGAAAAGCTCATACTAAAGCCTCATGGGAAGTCATCCTTCAATGTAAAATAGTCTATACTAGCAAATATAATTTTTTTTTTTTTAACATCATGTGTACACTGTGAAAATAGCTTAATATGCCTTGTGATAGATGTGTGTTCTGCTGTATGAACAAGCTGGCTGCTACATTTTGTTTTGCAAATGGTTCTACTAAGACTTTTATTGTAAAGGGACAAAGTCAGAGGCTCAATTTTTATTAAGTTTTAAAATAATTGGATGGTGTAATGGAAAACATTGTTAAGTATCCTCTTAAATTAACGGTTTCAATAGTCATAGTTACATAGATAGGGAAAATAAAAAACATGTATATAGTATGTTTCTGAAATAAGATTTTAGCCAGTGTAAACAGTAGCAGTGGTAATCAAAAAAAGCTGGATTTGTTTTACCAGCATCTAATAGATTTCCAATTTAAGCATTATTTTACTCTCATATCAATTGCTCAACACATTAAGTACTTTTTTATCATAAAATCAATATGATATTCTAAAAAGTGCATTTTATTAGTCTACAGACAATGTTACTGGAATGTTTTAGCACTATTTAACAATCATCCATTTAGTACTTTAATTGGAAATCAATCATTAAAGATTCATTTTTTCTCACTACAACTATTTGTAGACATTAGCCTCACTTTTCTTGTGTCTTCATTTGTACCTTGTCATCTTCACATTAGTTCATTACATATTAGAGTCACTCTAAGGCATGAGCTACAGACCTTTCATTAGACTCCCACTGATAAAGTGAACCATCAGGTAACAACTGAGGTAAATGATTACACTAAAATGAATGATTGATTAAAAATTATGTGGAATGAAGAGGCATAAGCACTGTGAACTATTTCTCTCCCCTCCCTACAACCAGGGGTAAGTGGTCAATGTTTAACCACACAATTGAGACAAATTATCAGTTGAGATAATCACTGGTAAATCTATCAATAACATTTGCTGGTAAACAGATGTAGGCAAATTTTGCAAATAATTTTCTGTTGCTGTTCCATTTCAGGTGATTCAACATGTGCAGTCTGGTTAAAGAAAAAGTATCTTTTTCATTTGACTTGTACAGTATCTACTATATGCAAGCTCTGACAGCTACCATTGTTCAAACAAGTTGTCCCAAGAGCATAGGGCCAATGAAGTTTGGTTCCTTGAGGATCTGCATCCTGTTTCCCTAAAGATTTTTACTTTGCTACTGACAGGTCCTTTGTTAGTTCCTTTGAAAGAAAATTTACTGCAGTCTCCTCAGTATTCCTTAGCTGCACCAAACCCACAATGCTTTCCGCTCCATTTCATGTTTCTGGTATGCACTACAGTAACCCCAGCTCTTTTCATATGAGGGCTCATAAGCCCTCAAACAATATCTTTAGTTTCTTTTTGTGTCTGCTGTTAGCTAGGCAGATGAAAGCACACCCTACATCTGGTTAAGGGCTACAGCTGTTTTGGCTGCCTAGCAAATAGCACAGCTGGTCATTTTCCAGCTGTCATTAGGGACATCCGCTATCCTTCACTCACCTCCTGATTTTTCTCAAAATTTATAGAAATGTAACCTCTTTCAGATCTTCACTCCTTTGTGAAACGTATTTGGAATTGCCTAACTACATCAAAGGTTTTTACAAGTAAGAGAGGACTAAAAGAGAAATGGTACTAATTTCCTTAGGAAAATGGCTTATATTTCTATTATATCTGTTTACTAACATGGCAGTTCCTATAAGCAATTTGTTTGCTGCGTAACAAAATAGAAAGGGCTATGCCTTTGTCCACAGGTGATTAAATCTAGACCCTTACCAAAACATATTCTTTTTATGGTTAAAATAGAGCATGTCTGAGCCATGGGATGACACTGTATGGTGGTGACATTGGCACCACTTAAGCACAAACCAACCATGTTTTCTAATGTCTTGATTTTAATAGTAAGAAAACCTAACTAGTATATCCCATAGATCACAGGTTGCAAATGAGGTATCACAGTCTCATGGGTCAGGTTCCAAGTCAGAACTATCTGGAGACCAGGACATCTGATCACAATATCAGTGAAAAGGGAAAGGTGAATAATTATTTCCAGGTAAGAGAGGACAGAAACAGGTTGTTTTTTTTTTCTCTTAAATATATAATAATGGTTAACACATGAATCTTCTCTTCAGCTCATGTTAATTTTCTTTGTCCTCATATTATATGTTTCTTTAAAAAAAAACCAGCAAAAAACCCACATCACTTACTGCATTTTTTCCTACTCAGTTTACACTTAATTCAAAATCAAATCCATTAAATTCTACAGATCCAACCATTCAGAGTTAGTATAGCCTGGAAAACGCCTATTCTGAAAATTATTACATCTACGCCATGATGACTACAAAACACTTTGTAATGGTTAAATAGCTGGAAGGAAATCCTGAGTCTGCAGAATTTAATGAGAGCTTTTCCACAGACTTCAATAAGGTTAAAACTTTATCCCCAGCATGCTGTTATCTTTGCTTATCACACTCTCTATAACTACCCCATTGTGACCTGGTTCGCTTTCTCTTTTTGTTCTCTCCCATTTCATATATTTTGTTCTGATTAAAGGACTGTTACAGAGAAGCGTGGTGTTCAGAACACTTTGCCTTGATCTCTGATTTCAAGGGTTGTATACAGCTGCAATACCTATATTTATGAAGATTTATTTAATAATTATCTATTACATATATCTTTCTTCAATATGATTGTCTGTTTAATATTTTTAAATAATCAGTTTTTAAGAGACCTGGAGGTTGTATTTAGTCTGGGCAAAATGAAAGACAATGATCTCCTGAACACAGAGACATTGCCTTTGCTAGGATGAGACCGTAGCTGATGTAAGTGAAGGAAGAAAAAAGTGTGGTTGCTGATGGCGTTATGGTTTATACCCTTCTCACATATTTCTTACATTGTTCTCTTTTGTGTGGAATCTCCCATGGATTTATAGCTCACCGTTATCATTTAATCATCTAAACAAACAAAGACTGGACTGAATCGCATGCTATGAACCAATGCTATGAACCACAGCATTGCATGGACAGTGTAATAGCTAAGCCTCCCCACATACAACACAGGCTGATTTAGTCTTCTAATTTTTTTTATTTTTTTTTTTTTTTTTGCATCAGGGGTGATAATACCTGTAACAATGGAGATTACTTTCAAATAGGCAACTCTCTAATAACGTCCTCTGATGCATGCACAATTCTGCCTCACACTGAGATAAAGGCTATGTAGAGGACAGACTGCTGTCCCCAGTTGCCTCCATTTCTCTGTGATGCAAAATGCCAAATGGAGCTGGGTTAGTGAACTGCAAAACAAGCTGGTTAGATGGTACCGGGACATAAACGTACAGCAATAATGAGCCACTAACATTGGTAACTGGTATATGCTACAGAGTCCTTCTACATTCTAGTGGGGGTGGGAGGGGAAGAGGAGTGAAAACCTCATCTTTTCTCCATAAAATATTATTATTATTGTCCTTCACTGGCTTCATAAATAAGGGAGAAAATCTTCTTGTTCTATTTTACATATAAAGAAGTGGCCTACACACAGTATAATACCTGGTACAAGTGTTTAAAATTTACATTGCAATTTGGGTTTCAAAATAATCTAAAAGTATAGTTTGACACAGATACTGAAAAAAATTCTGCAACCTTTCTGAACAGCTGCAGGTGTGAGAATAAATCATGTCGGTGGTTGAAAATTTTTCTTCTTGCCCCCTTATTGCTGTAAAACTAGCAAGATGTTCTTGCTGTTTTCCCCCTCTAATAAATTTGTCTCTTGCTTTTCTTTGTCACCTGTTAACTAGTAAAGAAATGTGCTGAGATGGTGTCTGATTTGTTTGCCTACATGTCTGCAGTGCCATCTTCCTAAATGTTGCTATGTTCCAATTCTCACTTTTGACATCCATATTGCTGAACCATCATGAGTGAGGCCATTAGCACTCACCTCCTGTTCTCACTTTAGAAGAGAGAAAGCTGACTTGCTATTCCACTGAATTCTTTCAGGTGAGGCTGCAGTTTGGTTTGGGATTGGGTTTTTTGTTTGTTCTTCAAAGAATTGCATGATGGTTTTATTAAGTGACATTTAAACACTAACAACAATAATACAATCTGAACAAGACAACCATGTTCTGATACTATCAGGTTAATGAAGAGCTGTGACTGAGAGAGACCTTTAAAAAACCAAACCAAACCAAACCAAACCAAACCAAACCAAACCAAACCAAACCAAACCAAACCAAACCAAACCAAACCAAACCAAACCAAACCAAACCAAACATTTTTGAAAGAAGGAAAGAAACTGGAAACTAAGTATTAGGGGGGTGTCAGGAGAGAAGCAACAATCATTCAAAGCTTCCACTGTTGTTAATATAGACTACACTTGCAACACTGCAATGACCGCCTACAACTGAATTACCCTTATCACAGGACCTCCACTTCCTTTTCAATTCTTTGTTGCTCCAGTCATAGTGAATGTTGTGTTTGATATTTCTTTTTGTGACAATTCCTCTGCAAGTAACTTTTTAAGATCAAGTTTTGAGTTATGTTTATTTCCCTATCTCACCCAATTTTTATCCAAAGTAAATTTGGTCGTGTGTAACCTGACTACAAGAGAGACAGGGAACTTTAACTGAAACTCCACATCAATCACCATGTATAATCAGAGCATTGATAGCCTGATCCATCTGCACTTAAACAAACTAAAAATAGAAGATATATAATACTATTAGAATATTTTGATGAATAACTTCTGCACAATGTTTTATTCAATAGATTTCAGATGGGCATAACCTTCCTACACCTACATAATACAATACTGTTAGCATATTCATTACTGTGTTCAGCTCCCTTCATTCACTCTGTGATGCAAATTTTCAAATTGTTCTGCACAGTGGGATAAGAAAAGTTTGAACACAATTATCCTACAAACCCTCGCATTTTCTCATGTCTCTTAAATTGTTTGACTTCTTTTCTGACTTCTGCTTCTTCTATATTCCTACCTCAGATATCTAGTATACTTATCATTGAAGGCCAATATTCTACATATTTATATTTCACTGCCCTAGACTTTCTTTTTGTCTTACTCAGACAAGTGTAAGTCAGTAACAGAGCATTTAACAGCTAGCCGGTATTTGGGGGTTTATTCTTGTGTTATGCCCATTAAAACCTTCAGAATGAGACTTTATTGTTCTTATGTGCTCATAGCTTTCCCATTATAGCGAAACAGAGTAAGGTCTTCCCAGTCTATTTGTTCCACTGTAGTAGATAGCATGAAATTTCTTAGGACAAACTTAGTCATTCCACGGATTTGAATATTTTACCAAAGAGGATGTATTTTTAATATCTATCAAAGTAAAGTTACCAAAAGTAAAACACACCTGAAATCCAAACTGCTGTCCATTATCATAAATAATATATCACTGGTTTCCTTTGTGGTTAATAATGGAAGCCGAGTATGTAATAATAAGATTAATACTAAATCATGATATGAAGCAAAATTACCTTTTCCAGTAATAATCAGCTCCCATGATGACCTAACAACAAACTAAAAAGTATTTGAACAGGATTATTAGCAAGATCATGTTAATATTAATCAACCAGTTTTATTGATTGAAGAAAAGCAGTATAATCCTTGACAGTTTTGTTATTCAGTTGTCCACTTTATATAGTAAACTCCGTCAAGGTGATCATTTTTAGGTCATCCATGTGGAGGAGACTACAGTGGTTCTGTAGACTACTACGATAATTTTTGAATGCCAATTTACTTACACATAGGAATCCTGTATGATGTCCTATTCCTAAAGCAAATACATAACCCAAATATCTATATTTATATTTCAGAAATTTCAGGCCTATGTTATTAGAAATGGTTAGGACATATTGTTCTCCAGACTGAAACATGAATTTTAGAGTAGACAGAATTCCCGTGAGCTTATTGTCACCATGTGAACAGAACATAATAGTTCCATAGAGCGAGTATGTTGCAGCACAAGAAACAGTCAGGAAGGCATCAATGATCAAGAGTAGGGGAATGTCCTAGAGGATGATTAAAATTAAGCAGCTCTCAGAAGAGGATCAAATAGGTATCACACTTAGTTCTCTGCTCCAAATCTTAATTGCTTAAGTAATGGTAATGTCCTAAGTCCCTGACCCATAAACAGCCTTTTGTATTTGGTGGCATGTTACCATACAGTCTTACTTCTACCCTGCAGAGATGCAGGCTTTTTCTATATTTTGTGCATGTATTGACTCTAATTTAAAAAATGCTGTCATATTTTAAGCATACAACAGCATGCTATGAGTTCTTGGGACAAGCACATAAAATAAGAAGATGGGAAGTAGAACCATTTTAAATCAGAACATTTGGAATGATACTCAGTTATCCTTCTTCTGCCATTTATTTAATGTTGCTTGGCCAACACAGTACTGAGAACAATACACATGAGCTAAGTTCCAAGGAGAGGAAGGCAGGAGCTGTGTAGGTTTGATTCACAGTAATGTTTCTTTTACTTAGAAAAAGATAGAACAAAAGAACAATGTCAGTGAAGTGGGAAAACAGGTGAGAGTCTGTCTCTCAGTTAGTTGCAATTCCTCCGATTCCTTTATGAAAGTTCGTTGAAAGAGTTGGGTAGCAGTTACCACACAGGATAAAAACTCTGTGTTAGGCAAAATGTGAGCTGAGAAAAATGTCAGTCTGGTTCGTAGCAGCTAATCACTGGCAAATAAAATGCATTAGGCTACAGACCTACAAACCAAAAGGCATCATAGGCCCCCCGTACTGGATGTCCACAGCAAGGTGTTGGTGACAGGATGGGGATGCTGGAGGAGAGCCTCTGTGAGGAGAGGTCAGGGCTGCCCCCTGGCAGACACAGCTGTTTCCAGATGCTTCTGATGGACCCATCACAGGGCACAACTGAGCCACTTGGCCAAAATGGTGACACCTCTGGGAATGTATATTCAAGAAAGGGCAGAAAATGCTGGATGGAGAGAGGAGGATGGAACATGAAAGAGTGAGAAACAGCAGAGGGAACACCAAGGTGAGAGGAGAAAAAGAAGGTGCTTCAAGCAACAGAGCAGAGAATCTCCTATAGCCCATGGAGCAGACTTTTCCTGACAGGAACTACATGGAAAACCTTTACCAGAGAAGATTTTTTTCCTGAAGAAAACTGCAGATTCTGGGAATAGCCCATGCCAGAGCAGTGGAAAAGTGGAAGAAGCAGCAGAGAAACCTCTGTGTATTGACCATAACGTCTCACCATCCCTCTTGCGCTGCTTGGGGGCGAGAGAGATAGAGGAGGTGGAAGTGAAGGAGTTGAGTCTGGGACAGGGGTGATGAATGGTGTTGCTTTAAATTTTGACTTCTTGTATCACACTATCTAAATCTATTTTAAGTGGCAATATATTAAATTTCACCAAGTCAAGTCCATGTTGCCTGTGACAGTAACTGGTAAGTGATATGTCGTTATCTTGACCCACAAGTTTTCATCATATTTTCTTTCCATGTCCAATTGAGGAGGGGAGCGAGAGAGTGGGTAGGTGAGAGATTGTCCCTTCACCAAAGCTGGCCCACTACAAAACCCCTCCTATAACATATTAAGAGAGGTCTGCAAAAGAAGCAGAACTTCTTTCTCTTTTTGCAAAATATTAGTTCTTTCTAAGTACAGCATTGCAAACTAAAATCTCTTATGGTTTTCTTATAATTTTCTTCTCATCTATTTTTAAGCTGGTGTGTGTGTATATGTACGCCTGAGCATAGGCACACACAGAAAAATGTAAGTGGGAACATGGAGAATGTATTTGCAATTTCAGAAGCTGCTTATTCTTCCTACAGAATAACAGATGAAATACCAGGGAAAGTAGAACCGGCAAAACCTAAAAATACGCAAGTTTTTCTTTGAGTGCAAATGTTTTCCTAAAGATTTCTCGTGTGAACATATAAGCAAAGTGTTTTCCATGCTTTGAATAGAAGCATTAATAGATTCTATTATTTTCATATTCCAGAGAAACTGAAATCTGTGACAGAAGGGCAAGCATCAGACTCATACTCAGTAAAGAGCTGTTGACTTTAATAATAAAGAAATGAAATGCAGAATTGTGCCGTCATGCAGTATGGACCTTGATTCAGCCTAACACAAACAAATCCTCTTTGGAAAAGGTTATGTGGTACCTCAGGTAATGTCAAATGAAAATCACTTTCTACTTCTGGTTAGGAAGCTTTGGTAATAAAAGCATTGAGGAGCCTCTGCTCACCACAGAGCCAAGAGCATGACTTGCAGTGTTACAAAGTGGCATGTGACAGCACAGTCTGGAATTTCTTTTGTATGTCGAATTTTGAATACGGGATTGCTGTGTAAAAGTAATGTCATGAACCTGTAGTGCAGATAAACACGCAACTCCAAAATATTGGTCTTATGGTAGTTACAAGACTGCCTTCAACTCTCTTTTCTATAAAAATGCACATGAAAGAAGTTGAGCTCCTCCTTAACAGAGCAAAATTTTCCACTAATCTGCATTACGTATTTAATACTAGTGACAATGTTGTAGTTACATTTTTGCCAGCAAGCCTCAGCTTTTCTACACCATGAATGGACCAGCTCCTAAAAAAAAGAATGCTTAATGGACAAATTTTCTGAGAAATTAAGAGGAAACACAACACGAAAAATTGGTAGACCTCATCCTTCCCTTCCTCCAAAGCCGCTTCAGACCTGCATTCCATTTTCAAAATAAAAGAAGCACATTGAGGAAAGCACGTACCCACATTGCACTGCACACGTAATTGCTTGGATGCTTGGGGTTTGTTTCTTCGTTTACCTTGTAATTCAATCATATTACTAACAAGATTTTTCTCTCACGCTCTGAGAACAATATTCTTCTGTGGGTCTGGTTTTTTTAGAAAGATAAGTAGACAAGTGAAAGATATTGCAACTCATATTAGAACTATTTACTGCTTGCCATACTGCAACTTCACTGTTGTATAAACCTGTTTCAACTTTCTTCATCTTGTATAACAAGTTTAATATAAATATTTTTTATAACAAGTTATTTTGTGCTTTTGGAATCACATAAACATAGCCGTATATTAAAAATTCCATTTTGTGTTGAAGTGCTGGGAAATCGTTACCACACTAGTGCAATCCAGTAGATGTCTAATGTGCCCAGAGATTTTTTGTTTTCCTTTGGCTTAACCTGATGAAACAGAGATGTTAACAGTATAATTGACTTCTCAGGTAAAACACACACATGACCATGTGTGCTTCATATGATTAAATGATCAAAGTACCAGTAAAGAACTTGTGAATTTTAGTTTCTGATTTTGGAGTCTGTTTTATGAGAGTCATTTCAACGGGCAGTGTCCTCAGAGAGCAGGCCTGTGTAAATAGCTGACACACTGACATGTATTTGAGTAATATCTTTTTGCAATAAAAATTAAGTTCAAGTAACAATCTTACATGAATTTGTATAGTATAATGTCTTCTACTAATTAACATCCTAAGTAGTTCATCTGCATTACCACTAAGTCCTGCACAAAGTGAGAAATGGAAAACCATAATATATTGGCCTGTAATTTCACCATAAATTTGCGTATGCTATAGAGTCAATGGCATTCAGAAATTGTGTTAACCTTTGGAATAAAATGAATTGTTGAGGCAGTAGCAACTGAAGCAGAAGTATCCCCTATACCCGGCAAGGTACAGAAAATTGTCACTCCTTCTGAGCCCAAGTAATATAATAAAACATTTCAGTTATGAGTAACAGGGTGTGTTTGGCCTGCAACATCAATAATATGCAGGTAAATCTTAAGCATTTACACCTACATTCAAAACAAAAATTCTGGATCCTTTGAACAAGGAAGCTAACAAATGCTGGAACAGCCACAGAAAGAAACAGCCACACAGAACGAAACCACCAGCTACTTCTGTGCATTCTATGTAATAAGACAGATGGCAATAGATTTACTATGGCAATTATCAAAGGGCCACTGCTGCTGTCTTCTTGGCTGCTGAAGTTTTTTTAAAAGTATGCATTTTTTTTTTGTCAGGAAAAAAGATTTTTTTGGTCAATACTGATTAAGGAGAGAGTTTTTAATTAATAAAGAAGTGAGATAGTAATGGGGAAGAGTTAAGTAAACTAGTTGCTGCCAGCTTCTTATGGTAGTTGACCTATACAGAAACTGGAATCGAAGAGGGAGGAAATACCCCAAAAACACTAACATTCTAAGTGAGGAGAAAGTATTTAAGGAAACCAGGAGATAGTGATTGAATCTTCCAGTGCCTGATTCAGCAGGGTGGTTACCTTTCCTCCATAGCAATCTCACTATCTGAAAGAGTAACAATTATCTAACTTAGCTGGGAGGTGGATGTCTGGTATCTATCTTCCAGAAAGGTGAGGAAATCAGGAAAGAAATACAACTGAAATCTATTGTTGAGTAGCCTGCCCAGGTGAGAGAAAATAGTTGATGCCTAAATAAGCCATATTGTTTTCTTCTTCAAGAAAGTGATAGCTATTTCTTCCTTTGCAGGGGCAAAGATTATGGCACACCATAACCACTCTTTGTCTTTTGCAAAAAGAAAAAATCTCTAATATTTTGAATTACATTTTTAGTGCAGAAAAAGTAAATTCTCACAGACTCTCCAGGTTCTAAACACCTACATGTATGATGTCAAATCACTGGGTCAAGTTCAGCATGCGTGTGCCTGCATTGTAAAGGTAAATGTCTTTTCAACTTTTTCAGACATACATAACTCTATGGCTTTCTCACCTGAGGTCACTGGATCCTGTTGAACAATAAATCCTTTTAAAAATCTGACTCACCAATATTTGAGTGGCTTAGCACAGAAGACTTAGTCAAAGACTCTTGAAATCCAATATCTATTAAGAAAAGTGAAAGTGAACTAATGTTCACATTATCACAGAGCTATACCTTTTCTAAATAAACCCTATGTCATGATGCTTAGCTGATTCCAGTTATAAGAAAAAAGTTAATGAAAATTTATCTCCATCTCCTTTTCCTCCATTTGGAATATCACTTGAACGTTTAATAAACTAGTGAATTATTTACTGAATATTTTCATCAGTTAATTGGCTGAAGATACTAGACAAGTATATTAAAATTCTTTAAATAGGGACACATCCTACAGATGGTAATCTCCAGCACTGAGTAACAAAAGTTACGGAAAGGTATGTCAACTGATTGACTGGAAGACTGATTACTCATCTAACTCTAAAATATGGATAATGAAACCACATACTCATCAAATAATTAAAATATTGCAAAGCTGTTCCAATGCATTATTCAATGGCAAAATGAATCAGGTCTGTGCAATCACTCTAAATGGCTTTGGATATTGTTATTACATTAGATAAGTTTGCCTTTTGCCATTTAAACATGGCCTTTTGCCTGGTGCGGAGATGCAAATTTTTGCCCAAGTGAGCGAATACATTAGCAGCTACTTGAGTAGACAGCAAAGAGGAAGTTGAGATGGTCTTTTCCCATTTACCCCAAACAACTTTCAGACCTTGAACACTCAGTGAGACACAAATGCAATTCTGTTTGATGATTTGCAAGAAGCGAAGCTGATCATGCATCAAGAACACACAAAACACTGAAGAGAAAACACTTATTTGATAGAATTTTAATCTTTGCTGTATACATGCTATTGAGAAGTGAGATGTGACACAGATAATGTTCATTTAGTGCCTCACATATATACATCACGTACAGAAGGCCTGGGAAAGAGGAGAAGAACTGAAAGTTAAAGGGGAAGGAGGAACTGGAGGGCTGGTGGTAGAAGAGGGTAAATGAAATGTCTCTCAGGACACTCTGCAACATGTTATTGTCTTTTACTATTCTGGACAGCAATTTTTCCATAAAACTTATGAACATTTAGCAACCATAATGATCATAGTCCCAATGAACAACTTTTCTTTGAGAAAGAAGTAAGACAATTGGATAAAAGAAGTTCCCAGCCAACTCCAAGATCAAGGATCCAAAGACAAAATCAACTCCAACCCATCATTTCTTTGCAATTTTTAGAATGTTAGTTGACCCAACTATCTTACCTTCTGGTTTCAGACAGGACTTTTGCTTTAACTTTCAACAGTACTTATCCAATGACGGTGAAGATAAGATGAATTTTTTGAGAACTGTTAAACAGAACTAGAGTCATCAACATCTTTCATCTGTAGCTGAGTCATTCTACATAAGGACATTGCCTTACACTTTTCTGTTCCATTGTTTATGTCTCACTTTTACTTACCCTAATTCACCCTTCTGAGCCTAGAATATTCTAAAGTGAGAAATAATGGCTCATATACAGAACTTTAACACTGATTAGTGAAAATTGTATTTGTTTTTACATTAAATGTAGTATAGTCTTAGGGAGAGTACATTATTTTCTTTTTAATAAATAACTTGTAATACAAAAGTTCACACTCATAAGTTAACTTTCACAGTTTTTCTAAAAAGTTTTGTAGCACTTAAAATTCATCTTTCTAATACCAGCTGCAATTTTAAAGGCTCATAAAAAAAAAAGGAGCAACACTATATGGTAAAACAATTATTTTTGCGTTCGATCCTGGACAGAAGCTTGAATGCATCTACTGTTAGTAGAAAAGGTACACCAGCAAAGTGAAAAGCCATAACTGCTAGGAATCACAAGTTTCAAAATTCTGAGGAAGAACAAAACTAAAAACCAACATTCCTCCCCTAAAAGCATTTTGCGGGGCATCTGAAGTGTCTCGTTTCTCTTTGCAGAAATCCTCAGCAACTAGTTGTGGAAAATAAGACAATAGAAAGAAGAGGTAAATCAGAAATTGATTCAGAATCTCTTGTCTCAACACATGTTCCTAGAACAGTAAAACAGAACGGTTCCTAGAACAGTAAAAACTGCTCGGAAGATATCCGCCCTTTTCATTCCAAGGTTACCTTGTAGTTCGTGATTTTATAAACTTCTGAAAAACCAAATGTTTCAAATTTACTTCACACAAACTGTGGGTGATACCAGTATATGCTTATACATAGTTATTCATCTTTTTCTCTGGATGAATATGTAAAGATGTATCAAGAAGAATAAAACAAATACAGCCAAGCTCCCTTCATCAGTATCTTGCAACTGTAAAATGAATAATTTAATTGGAAAATGAGCAAAAATGGTTAGTTTTAATTATTAAATGTGTTGTAGTTTTATTTAAAGGAACATTTTATAGTTGTTACACAATCTTAATCCTTCTCATTCAGGAAACTGACCAAAGGCTACTAAATCTTAATATAAAAATGAATGTTCTTGCTTGCATGCAACAGGCATCCTGAATTGATAGATGAATCCTGCTTGTTATCTAAATTCTTCATCAGATCTTTTAGTCCCCCAAATGAAGTCAGTTACAGTCCAGTGAAGTGAAGCCTAAAATATACATAAAACACAGCTACCCAACCAGTATCAAAAAGCATATACAGTCATGTGACTTCTTATCATCAAAACACTAAATAAAATTAATAAAATGGGTGAGAAGTATTAAATGTCTTCTTCCCATCACGGATTCCATGAATATTTTTGAGGAGATTTTTCCTTGTCCATGTTTTAATAAGTTTGCCTTTTTTTAACATCCTTATTTTTATCTACTTAGCTGAACTATTTGAATTGGAGAGGGGTGTAGTGTAGATTCTGTTAGTGAAGAATTTAAAATTACAAGTAGTATACAGCAGGTACAGTTTAATTCCCTGTAAGTAAGTTTAAAGTGCACCAATTTATTCTTTTCAGCCTCTGTTTGCTGCTCCAGATGACTTGGTGTCACATTCATCACCTCTATGCAGGTGCATCAGACACCTTAAAAATTAGAAACACAAAGTCCTTCACTCACTGTTGTTTATGCAAATAATTCAAGCCCTTAGTGTCTGAACCTGAAACTGAACCCAGTTTTGTTGGAGATATACACATATACTCAGTTTTTCTATTCCTAACCCTGAAGACATGGTCCTGAATTAAACAATTTTCCTATCAAGATGAACTAAAATTCCCTTGAAAAATTAAAATTAAAAAAAATTCCTTTGACTTAAGCAATTCTCTTCATCAAATGCCCAGGGAGCCAATGACTTTTAGGGATGTTCTGACCCTACATATTTTTAAATGCAGGACTGCTTCTGTTCCAGCCCCTCTTTTGTGACTTTTCTAACTCCACTCTGTCTTTCTTGAAATGTGGAGAAAACGCGGCTGCACAGTAGTTAAGATGTGTACGCTACAAGGTTTTCTACAGGAGTAAAATAACAATCTCTGTATTGTTTTTAATTCCTTTGTGATGGTGCCCAGAGTTTTATTGGCTTTTCTTGATTGCATACTGTCAGTTGACCTCAAGATTTCTGCTCTAGCCATGACCTCTACTTCAGAGTTCAGCAGAAGTGATTTAGAATTCTTTTCCCTAGACACATGATCTTACATTTATTTATATTGAAACTCCAGAATTTGGAATAGCTTGAAAACTTGGAAATTTCACTGCAAGTCATTGATTAAAATGCTGAATGAAACCACTCCTCACATTGATTTCTGGGAAACCTACTGGTGTTTCTTTTCCATCCAGAAATCCCTCCTTTAACCTCATTTCAAACTAGTAAAAGAGCCTTTCATGTTGCAACTTACTTTCTTTACTTGAATTTGACTTGCCAAGGTCTTTTTTCAAACTCTAAACATATTATGTACATCTTATATCTCTTAACCACTTGCTCTTCAAAACTCCTTAAATACCAGCAGGTTTTGGGTGGTGATTTCCTTTTACAGAAGCCTTTCTGATTCTTTCCTAAAAGACTATGTTTATCCAAGTTTTCATTATTTCAGTGATTTCATCTTTTATTACTGACTCTGCCAGATGGATACCTGGGAAAGAAGCCAGACTCACTAGTCTGTGGTTCTTAGGATTCCCCTCAGAGCCCTTCCCATACCTGTGAGTTACATCAGTGACCTGCCAGTCCTCTGGCACAGCTGTAGTTTGTGATGACAGATTAAACTCTTTGGCCTCTGCTTCTACAACTTGACATTTCAGATCCTTCAGAACTCTGTGGTGAATGTCAGGCAGTGACACATAAACATTGAATTTACTTACTTGATCTAACACAATAAAATTTGTTTAGAGCTTCTGATTTACTTGTTAGAATGAAAATATCAGGTGTGGGACTCACCCAACACTGTCTGCCTGGTTTTTATTTTAAAAACTCTTCTATTGCTTTTTAATTTATAATCATATCAATCTTCTATCATTTAGATTAATCTGCAACTTGTTCTTCCTGCTCAAATACTTCTGTTCCCCTTCCTAATATCCTAAATGCCTCATCTCTCCAGCACAATCTCATTCGTGCATTAAGATGTTTGATTCCTGGCTGACTCTGGGCCTTACACATGGGACTAGAAATATTTCACAGAACCCTATGGTGGAGCTCCAGGGTGTTGGTCTGCTGGTTTGCAGCCAGAATTTAGCCTCTGGAATGTTTTTCCTACACCCCCCTATATCATTAGTGATACAGACCATAGACCATGACCACCAGCTGCTTTTCTGAAGCTCTCGTGAAGTTCACTCCATTTGCACTCAGCAGGCCAGTTACCATCCAGTTTTCTCAGACATCACAAAACCATCTGTCTATATCTAATAGTCAAATCTCCCACATCCATCACCCACTTGAAGCACTATTCTGACGTTAGAGCATCAGCGGTGTGATTACCAAAAAAAAAAAAAAGAGCAGAGACTGGAATATTTATGCTGTAATCAGTCAGAACAAACTCAGGAATTTTTCACCACTAGTTTTCTGATCAGTGATGTTTTCATGTGAAATGGCATAGCATCCAAATTTAAAAATGGGTACATAAGGTTGAATAGTGCACTAAGGAAGCACATTCTGAACACATATATTTATGAGGAAGAAACTGTATGTCAAATACCCTCAGCCTTAAAAGGTTCAAAACCCCAGGTCTCTTCCTTGGTTTAAACTGCAATTACTAAGAATTTATGTAAAAGGTGATCTCTGTTTTGGAGTCTTGGTGGAGGTGTGGGTCTGTTTTATTTTTTTTTTTTCTTGGGTAGCTGTCCACATACTGTAGGAACTAGTGTCTAGTTATATAAAGTACATAAATACCCATGAGTTACATACTTCTTATGAGACTGGGGTTAAGGGTGTTAAACCACCTTCAGGGGATTTTAAACCTCCAAAACCAGGATTTTGGCAATTATTGTTATGTTTTATCATTTGTATAGAGAGAGAAAAAATTTTACCTGCTTAGCATTTCTTTAGACTAAAGTCTTCATGTTAGATACTAACACAGCTGAATGCAAAGACAGAAAAGATCATAATTACAATCAAAAAATAAGTAGAAATTACTTATTTGGAAAAATATTTCTTAAAAACAAAACAAAAAAAAAAAAACCCCATACTAGCTACTATGTTTTCCCCATTCTAAAAGTACTGAAGTTCTTGAAGAGTTATCTCAGCTGTAGATGGCTATACTGCTACAAGTTACACATGCAGAAGAGCTCTTGGAACCCACAGGGCTATAGGAAGTCAGTGTGAGCTAACATTAGGTGATTACAAGATTCAGATACCAGATTCATTAATGTTACAAGCACAGTAAGACATTTGTTTTTTTCTCTACCAAAGTCATATATACTTTTGCAAATAATAATGAAAAAACAACTTTTTAAGGCATTATTTGAAAATGTTGAATAATCAGATGTGGCAAGCGTTTTAAAAAAAAAATCCTTACCAAAAATAAACAACTCATGTTAATGGTATGAATTCTAGGCTAATATGTTTTTGGGGGTTAACCCCAGTAGGCAGTTAAAACATGTTATCGGCATTGTCTTGGTCACAAATCTAAAATCCAGCACCATAAGATCTACTATTAAGAAAACTAACTTCATCCCAGCTAGGCCCAGTACAGACAGAGATATATAAAGATATGTTCATGTATATTCAGAACCATATACTTTAAAAACATGTTCAAATATAGAGAAATGAACAAATATTGCAATATATGTGGGAAACCATACAAGTTTGTTTGGACTGGAGTTCAGAAAATGTTATGAGGATTATATAAGGAATGTCTTATGCTTATAATCATTTATAAGCTTACAAGAATACTTATTAGAGGTGGAAATTTCACAACAACGTGTCTGTGCAAGAGTAAGCACTTACCTCAATAAATTAAGTTTCTCTTCCTTCTTCTATCTCCATGGCTGTGAAAGTGGCATCAGGCAAGTCTAGAATATGTGCTACATTGTCATGGATGTAACTAAACTTCAGGATTACTCTCATACTAAGATATACGCACATTACATTTTTATAACAGTATAAATTGTTCATATAACTCAAAAGGAGAACTATTCACAGGTAATTCTTTAGTAAAATGAAAGCTAAATTTATCAAATATGTTCCTGTCTCTGTGAACAATCCCCTGAGTTTTACAAAGATTCAGCCACCGTTTCTTTGCACCAGATTTCTCTCTTTTGGTGTACCTAACTAAAAAAAAAGTTGCAATAACGTCTATGACCTGCTTTTTAAGTTTCTTTATATAAAAGTAGCGGTGACTAAGCCTCATTCCTTTGTCTGGGCCATTTACAGATGTTAATGAAGTCTCATCTAGCACAAATGTCATTAGAAATGCACTAGGTAAAGGAGATTGATCTCTGCAATAGTTGATGAAACTGAGCTGAAAAATAGGAAAAAAAAAACCAAACAAAAAACCCAAAACAAAACGGTGCGGATCCAGTTTTTGCTGCCCAGAGTGTTGTTCACCCTTGGCAGAACACCTCATTTACCACGTGTATGACTGATGTAGTTTTATGAACCACCTTTATTTGGGAATAAAGGTTATGAAGATCAGGATGAAATGAGACTTTGGGATGATTTCAGAAATCTTCAACATGCTCTTATTACTAAATCTAATGCAACAATCTACCTTTTATGAATATTAACAGAGTAATTATATTTCCAAAAATTTTAACTGTTATTTTACTGTCAAAGCAAATTATATTTAGTCAAGCTTGGCTAATAACACAACTAAAAGCAGTATTAAAAATCAAATTGCAATACATGGAAAAAACACCAGGAAAAGAAAATATCAAAAAGCAAGATCATATGTAGCAATATTATTCATCTCTAATAATGCAAACCTCTTGTACCTATTCCAGAGGCAGAGGCAGAAAACAAGGAAAGAAGAAAAAGTTATGTACTAGAGGGGAAAAATAATGTCCCACAACAATTTATTTGGCAATCATTAGAGAGTACAGACCTTACCCTATTTTAAAAACTAATGAAATACTATTTTAAAGTGCCCAGAGACAAAGAAATTTCAAATGCTGCCACAGGTTGCCAAGAAGTAAAGGTTTCTGCATTTGTAAGGTTGTTTCTTCAATTAGAGAGGTGGTTTTAAGGCAGTAATTAATTCAAGGGATTCAATGGACACCGTAACTCATGAAAATTTAAAAATATCAGGTATTTTTGAGATGAATTGCTACCTTACAGCAATCTCTAATTATACGTTATAGATATCCCAAATGAAAGAAAACCACAATTATTGTTTTTTTAAAAAAAGTTATTAGTGTGGATCCTGTTCTGTCTATAATCCTGAAGACTGTACCAATTTTGTACGCACACATATCAAAGAGCACAGAGAAAAATGTTTCCTTTAACTGGTCTAAAATTGCTAACTCATAAATTTCTTGTTAAAGTCCGTATTACAGTATAGTTCCTCTGTCTACAGATTTGATGAAGTATTTCAGTTACGGATTTAATTTTCATGTATATTTTGCAACTCCTTGGGAGTACAGAAGGGCACCCAAGTGAGGGTTAATTATATTAATTTCCCTTAAAGAGTTTTTAAAGTAGCAAGACTGCTGTAAAGTGGCCTTTGTGTTAATGAGAGTCTGACCTAATTCCCTGACCTTTGCAACTTACTGAAAGCTATCTGCACTGAGACCAACAGATCCTTCTGAGACTCTATAACACTAAGACCATAGGGACTACAAACAGTCACATGCAGAAGGAGTCTGGTTTTCAGAAGAGGGTTATGAAATCATATAAGAAAACAATCACACATTTCAGAATAAATAATTTGCCTATTTGCTTTTATCCGTTCCTTACCAGAGTTTAGAGGTTTAAGGCTGATGTTATGTGCTTACATGCCTCTGATGCACTCTGCAGGGTTGGCTCTGTACCATATAAATTTTTCACTGACTGTGTATTAGGTTTTGACTGAAAGGCTTTTCAAGGAGGCTATACATTCCCTGACACCAGAGAGGATATCTGGGAATCAGATGAAAGCCTGGTCTGTCCATCTGGAGGTGGTGTTCTCTGCTGGCCCTCATCCAGCAACTCTGCCTTTCCTGGCAGTTTAACTTCAAGAACTACGCTACCATAACAAGTTATTATCTTTATATTGTGTAGAACAGGGGCTGCTGACAGATTAATACATTTGAATCCTTTCTTTTTTATTACTTTAAAATTTGAGTACAAGGCAGATTGTGAACAATGTATGTTCTCTATTAAAAATACCACTTTTGCTCTTTCAACATTCTCTGTACAGTGCCAAGAAACAAAAGAAATAATGCTAGAGGTCAGTATATAACCTTCACTCTCATAAGATTCTCCCCTCTTCTGTTCATGTAGATGAAATTATACCTTCCTAAAGCAGGAGGATTATTTCAAATGATATATAGAACACAAGAGGGGAGGAATTCTGTATGTGCTCTGAAAAAAATATAGCATTTTTCATTGATGTTTTTTTGATGGCTGAAATGTACTTATATGTGTCTTTTCCAGTTGGTTATTTGGTCCCATTACTTGATCCACACTATCTTTTCATTATAGGCTTATTAACTAAATTTTGTTTATCCATCTCATTTTCAAACAAACAACCAAAAAAAAACCCTCTTGAAAATTAGATCTATTGACAGAGTTTGGGCTAAACAAGAAAGATACTTTGTAATCAGGAAATTCTGCATTTTCCTGTTAAAATCTGCTCATCACAGCAGGTTTTTTTGTAATGTCAAAGAGAGGAAAGAAGTATTCAGGGATGCTTTAGAGTTTTCTCATGTTACAAGTGATGTGATGAAACATAAAGGCTATTTAGGTTAAAAAAAAATTATTTTTGGGTGCATTTTACAATGATGTCAGAAATGCCATGGTAACTTGCATAAACCACGTTTAGATTTCAGTGTGATGCAGTGCTTTCTATATTTATAAAAAAAAAATTATGACTGTCACCGGTTGGCTGAGGCAAGCCAATCACGGAGATGTGTCCTCTCCTATCCCTAAAAGCCCTCTCCCCTGCACCGGGAGAGAAAGGGTTAAAAAGCGGAGCTAGGAAAAGGAAGAAAGAGTTTGTGAGACCTCTGAACATTTGGAAAACTGAAACAAAGTTTAATAACACCAGAACAAAATATATTATATGCAGGGAAAAACCAATGCAATATTGGAGGGTTTGTACGGGATGGAGCAGCGAGGGTTAAACGCGGGTGAGGGAAGGAGCGGTACCGCGGCAGTGTCCAAGATGGTGCCGGACACGTGGGCGCTCTCGTGGAGTGGAACAAAGGAACCGCGGCTGTTACAAAACACCGGGATCCCGCGTGCAAACTGCAGGCTACGCTGTTCCTACTGGTCTGGTCGTGCAGGTTGAAGGAAGAAAAGCAGCAAAAAACGGCAGCTTTAGCAGCAGGGAGAAGGCAGCCCCGAGGCTCGAGTCTCCAGCGACGAGGGGTCTGTCTCAGGCAGCGCGGGGGGTTTCCCGTGGCGACCGCTTCGCTCCAGCAGCGCGGGGTGCCATAGCCACAGGCAGGCAGGCAGGCGGGCAGGGTCCGAGCCGAGGGGACACAGCCTGTAAGATCCCCGGAGCCAAACCTCGAGTCTGGAAAGCCTTTTCCCGGAGCGAAGCTGCAAGCCCGTGGCGCCCCTTGGAGTGCAAAGCAGGAAGTGTACGGGACGCCGTCCAAGCGCAAAAAGCCCACAGCAAACGCGATAGGCGCCTCTTAAAGAGACAGATACGCTTGCGAGAAACTTTTACAACCAATGAGAGGTGCTAAACTAAACATGGGAGGGAATAGTCCAATTGGTCAGTTTAAAACAAACCTTCCAAACTGTTTTTTTTTCCCTCAAACTGGGACAATGACGGTGAACTGAACAGCATCAGTGAACCGTCTATACTCCTGCTCACAGAAATAAGGTGTGGAGAAGCTTTTGTAGTAATAGATAATAACATTAGTCAGAGTAGCTACTGTAAATGTTCTAGAAACAGTCATTTGTATTTGTATGCATGTATTCCATTCAGAAGTTCATCAAACACATCACAGAATCAAATCGAATTATGGGTACTCCCCTGAAGAAGTTTTCAAAGCAAAGCCTGAATTTGTTTAATTTCAATTTTTGCTTTTGATTTAGGAACTGTGAGGCTGTTGTCTCTCCCCATAATCGATGGGGATCTCAGTTGTCAGTTCTTCTCTAGAGGATCATTGTAGCCTAAGGGCACTTTACTCCTAGATTTAATGCCTCAGATCTCTAAAGTTTGGTGGGATGAATCTGGACCTTGGATTGGGATTATCAGTACTGTGACAGCACCATGCAGGATGAGGCTCTCAGCTTTACTCTCTGTGAAGTCGGTGGAGCTCCATATGGTTACAACAGTTTGCCCACAGGCTGCCTATTTAAAACTGGGGCTGAATGTTATCCTATCTCAAATCAGTGGGGCTCTGTGTTGGTTCATTAGCTCACAATGTGCTGCCAATTTGAGGACTGGGGTTTTAATTGGAACTTATTTACAAGCTAAATTGCTGATTAAACTATTATTGTTATTTTTTGTACTAGTTGGGGGACTTTAGGAAGAATTATGATGAAGAACATAGGACATCTAAAGACAAGTCTGTGATGAAAAAAGGACAAGTGGAGAGTAGGAAAGCCAGTCTTTTCTTCTCCTATAACATTCCTTCTCAAATATCTACCCTGTCTTCTTTAGCTACCTCCTCATTTGTGTTATGGAAGAAGGTGGAGCAAAAGCATTACCAGAACAGTCAGAAACAATAAAAGCAGATGATGCAATTCAAGCTATAGCATCTGATTTCAGTTTAATTTCTCCAACTCAGTTTAATTTTTCCTGATTCAAGAGGTTCAATACCTCACATTTAAGCAGTCTACCAGCATCAGGTATATTCAAATCACTCATTAAAGTAATTTCCATCAAGGATCTTCTGTGTACGTAGCTGTGTATCATTAATCAAGTGGTGTCAGTCTGAATCTGCTTCAACTTTTGTGCTAACTCATGCTACTAATACTAGATGGAGTGAAGATGCCACAATGCATGGGGGACATCAAGGAAAAGAGTTGTAGAATGAAAGTATTTTCACCCTGACATTGAAAAGAAAGGAAGTTGAGTGGATTTGATAATCTGGTAACAACCTGTTGCGTGAAACAGAAGACTGCTCATGATTCTAATTTAAGCAAAGACTGTGGAAGCTATAAGGAGGTAAAAAGGCACAAAATCTTGAATTCGTTGTTCTGTTTTACTTTGTTACCCCTAAGCAACCAAGAATGCAACAGTTATGGATCCAAAAGGAATATGAATAGAGGAACATGTTTCTAGCATGACTAGAAAGAAAATTAAGCTGAAATATATTGGATTTCCCCTTTCTTCATTTTGTGTATCATGTTCATGGAATTAAAAAAAAAAAAGTTTTAAAAAAAAAAAGGTGAAAATGAAGACGTATTCCCACCTACAGAGTTGCAGTGTTATATATGCACATGCTTGTTTGGCCTCTCATCACATGACTCATTTTTTACTTCAGTGATATGGTTGCAAGGGAGATGAAGAGCTTTTTACTCCCCTCCTCCCCAGGCCATAGATAACCTAATGGACACAGTACTTACCAGAAAGAATTGGGATTGGATGTCCTCAAGATGAGAAGGGTATCGAAGTTTGGCATTTACATTGTTTATAAGAACTTCATACAATGTCTGGTTATAAGGCAGACAAGTTTCACAAAAAGATTGTACACTTCAGATTTCTTGTGTTCCAGATAAGCAACCTAACTTCTTCAAGTATAATTTATTCAGTAAGAAACACATTCTAACCATCTCCTGGTTAAAAATGGAAAGCCAATATTATTTTAATATTAAAAATATTTTATGTTATAATTAATAACTATTGTAAATTTATTTGAAAAATATTTAATATAATGATGCTATTTAATTATCTGAACAAATACTGCAAACAGTAAGAAACAAAACCCGAAACAACATTGAGATAAACTATGAGGAATATGTAGAGGGGCACCAAAAGTCATAATAAATTAATGTTCTGTTCATTCTCTCATCTGTGCTGCCTTTAGTTGGTATACTTTTTTAGTTAGGCCTGAATTTCCTCTTGTGCTCAGGCTCAGTTCTGGCTTTGTGATTTTGTAACAAGATTGGTGTAGGCTACAATGAACTCTAATCAATACCAGGCAGTTGCACTCCCCAAAGAACTGTTTATCAGGTAGGAATAACAAGAAAAAAAAAAAAAGTGGGAAAATCAATCTTTCAATCCTATTGTTGTCCTTCTTCCTACTATTTTATCTTTCTGGATAAATCCTCATAAAAGAGGAAAAGGCTTATTTAATCTCTTTTCCATTGTCACAATAGTGCCTAGGAGAAAATTTAGGAATCTGTCCCCATATTTAGGTACTGTATTTATGATTTTGTAGAGATGGTTAATAAGCTCAAAAATCACAAATAGGGGCCAAATAAATTAAGTGTTCTAAGGCAACAAGCCAAGCGTGGCACGTTCTGCTGAACGTAATAAGAGGAATTGGATTAGGAGTGTTGGCAAATCTACTAACATCGTTCTCTCCTATCCACCTAGTGAAATATAGAACACTCGAGGACCCATTTCCAAACAAGTCCAGTGAATGAAGCTGGGCACACAGGCCCATTTTTATAAACTTCATCCAACACCTGTATGCTCCTATATTGATGTCTGGGTATTAATGTCAAGTCCCTCTCTTTTGAAATTGAGCTGTGTCTGGTGTTTGACAATGTTTAACAGATGTATCACATTCTGCTAAGTTAGTTGATTACTTTGATTATTTTATTGGACCAAATATATAGCTGTTATTTTACAACTGTCACAATTCTTTCCAAGTTGGTTACTTACGAAATTTCCTTTTGAAGTATGAAGCTGAATTTCTAATTATTATTTACAGAGGTTTTTTTAAAGACTTTTTATTTTTTTGAATTATTTATAATTTTCATGTTAAATGTTTTTCCAACTAACAACAAAGCAGCAATTATTAGTTTCCATAGTTTACATCTTTGCAGTTATTTCTGACAGCAGTGATACCATATACACACAGCAGGCAATTAACAAGACACTTAAAATACCTGCCAAGTGAAGATATTTTTCAGTAGATATTGCAGGTTAACATAAATATATGAAATATGTCTCCTGATTATGTAGCAGCTGAGAAATAATCAAGAACATGGAATTAATCAGAGGTGGGAAATCCTGCTGGAATTTAGATATAGGAGCTGTACTACATCACTGTCCCTTTTATCAAGTGACATAGGCATTTGACGAGGGTATGCGGTCACAAAAATTTACTGTTTGATATACCACAGAGGTATAAAAACTTTGTTTCTCAGAGTAGGTTAGTTTGACTCCTCTTTGCCTCCAGCCAGACACTGCAACTCTCCTTTCAGCAGGGGAGAACTAGACTCCTTTCTCCCTCTGATTAATATATTTATGTTATGAGATTCCCTGTGAAAACTGTGTCAATAAGAATCAAGGATTTTTTTAAAAAATCTCTAATACAAACTTAGAACTTCCATTCTAGGGTTTCATCATTGTAACAAAGAGCAACTTCACTGATTTTCATGGTTTTGATTCCCCTTTCACTGACAATTTATATGACTGTCACAGTCAGATCATAATCATGGCCTTAGTCTAAGAGACTGTAAATTTAACTAAAATGTGTCCCTGTGACTGCCTAATCTGTCTGGTCTGTCTCTGTGCTTCTAATGTTACATCCTGACATCCATCTCTTTTCCAATGATGTGCTGTCTCTTGTTTAGCTTTTGCACTTCTCTCCACAAAGTTGTTAGTTGAATGAAACTATTAAAACCTGTGGGAAAACAACAAGGATATCTCAGAACGTTATACTTTCTTTCTCAACTACCTAATAGTGCTTCCTCTGTTACTAGCATGTGGGTTTATGCCAAAAAAAGGCATTGGTTAGCCAAAGCTAAAAATGCTCCTTCTTCTGGCTAGCATACAAATTATGTATGCCATTACTTACACAGCATCACAATCATCATCATGGCTTGGCTTCGCGGACGAAGATTTGGGAAGGTCTTTGCCCACGCTTATTGCAAGCGCGTTGATGGCTGAAAAGGCCAATGCGGGATAGGCAAGACTGGTTGCAAAGAGCACACCGGAGGGTCTCCTTGGGTGGTATAGTCGAGGCACGGTTCTTTCTGCGCTGTCTTTTCTCCTCGAGCCTGATTCTACGCGTGCTCTCAAAGGAGACAGCAGCGTTATGTATGGCGTGTCTCCAAATCTCCCGATTGGAGGCCAGGGTGGACCACTGATGGTGGTCAGTATGGCCTAGGCTGAGGTGCTGTTTCAGGGAGTCCTTATATCTCCTCTTTGGAGCTCTTCTCTTGCGGCAGCCGGTGGCAAGTTCACCATAGAACACGATCTTAGGGAGGCGGTGATCCGCCATCCTGGAGACGTGCCCTGCCCAACGCAGCTGCGTTTTCAGCAACATGGCCTCAATACTGGTGACGTCTGCCTGTTCAAGGACAGCAACGTTAGTCACGTAGTCAGTCCAGTGGATGTTTAGGATTGTGCGGAGGCAGAGCTGATGGAAGCGTTCGAGGAGTCGCAGATGGTGGCGGTAGATGACCCATGATTCAGACCCGTACAGAAGAGTAGGTAGTACCACGGCTCTATAGACACTGATCTTTGTACTTTTCTTCAGGTGTTTATTGCACCAGACTCTTTTATGGAGTTTTCCAAAAGCTCTGTTTGCCTTTGCTATTCTGTTGTCTATCTCTTTGTCGATCGTGGCATCTGAGGAGATGATGCTACCCAGATAGCTGAACTGCTGGACTGACTGAAGCTCTGACTCGCCAATGGTGATGTGGGGATGATGGTAATCATCTTGTGGTGCTGGTTGGTAGAGAACTACTGTCTTCTTCATGCTGACTTCCATCACAATATATGCAAAGCATTTTGTGTTTGCAAAGCATTATCTCCTCCCTGAGGCAGTCAAGACAATAAACTGAAGGGGCAATTGACAAAATATGATAGTACATGTTGGCAGGAGCAGATTTGGGCTAGCTAGTGTATGATGAAAGCTTTGCACATGTCTACTTATGCATGAGCAAAAACACTGTATGTAAAAGAAATGTATATATCACGTAAAACATTCATCAAACCATGAAAACTTGTTCCTACACAGTAATAGTCACCAGTAATGCCACCATTAAAGCTACGTCTATTCTGCATTTAAAACTTACGGGTAATAAAAGGAAGTAATGATCTGTTGAAAAATGTTTTTTTTTCTTTTCTCAGCCTCTAAAGTTAATCAGAAGTATATAAACCCCAAGAACTTAACTTCAAAGCTTGTTTCTATACATTTTTCTAGTAAGTCTTGACTGACAAGTATTATGCATGTATTGTTTTATGCGCCTGACTGACTAAGTGTAAACATAGCATTTGCAGAATGGTTCAGGGGGCAAGATCACCAGAAGCTTCTTAAATGTTACATATTGTGAAATACAAGTAGTAATACTAGTAAAAATATAAGCAGCATTACTGTTGATAAACACATTTTCATTGAATTAAAACTTTATATATATATAAATTACCCAAAATATAGTAAAAATTATAGATATTGAAGATATATGTTGGTCATTAGTCAGGTTTTAGTATTTCTTGAATCCATTCTTGCCTTATATATATTTGACTTGATGGGATAGGAAACACAGGACTGGAGGGGAAATTAAACTTCTGACAATTTTCAGTAGAAATCTTTTGCTTAATCAGGTTTCTCAAAGCTCCATCCAACCTGAATTTGAATACTTCCAGGGATAAGGCATCCACAATTTCTACAGGCAACCTGTTCCAGTGGCTGATCATCCTCATCGTAAAAATTTTCTTCCTTACATCTAATCAAATCTATCCTCCTTCAGTTTAAAATCATTGTGCCTTTTCCTGCCACTACAGGCCCTGATAAAAAGTCTGGCTCCATCTTTCTTATAAGCTGCCTACATATATTGAAAAGGTGTAATAAGGTCTCCTTGGAGCCTTCTTTTCTCCGGGCTGAACATCCCCAACGCTCTTAGCCTGTCCTCGTAACAGAAGTGCTCCAGCCTTCTGACCATTTCCATGGACCTCCTCTGGACCTGCTCTAAAGGGTCCATGTCCTCCCTGTGCTTTAAGCCCCAAAGCTGGATGCAGTCCAAGAAGAAAATAAAGGGGGAGAGTCACCTCCCTTGACCTGCAGGCCACACTACTTTTGATGCAGCCGAGGATATGACTGGCTTTCTGGGCTGCAAGGACACATGGCCAGCTCACAACTAATTTTTCATGCACAAGTATCCCCAAGCCCTTCTCTGCAGGGCTACTTTCAATCCATTCAACTCCCAGTCTCTACTGATACTGGTGATTGTCCTGTCCCAGGTGCAGGATTTTGGCCTTGTTGAACTTCATGAGATTTCCACAGGCCCATTTCTCAAGCCTGTCAAGATCTGCTCTGGATGTTATCCCTTCCCTCTAACACATCAGCTGCACCACTCAGCTTGGTGTCATCTGCAAACTTGCTGAGAGTGCATTCAATCCCATCTATGTCATTAGTAAAGACATTAAACAGTATTGGTCCCAGTATGGGTCCTTGAGGGACACCACTCATTACTAGTTTCCACTTGGATATTGAGCCATTGATTGACACATCCTGGTTAAATTGAAACTTAGGTGCAACATACATTTCTTTAAGCCATTTCAGTTCCTATTAAATTTCACTTTCCCTGGCATTGTCAGTTAAGCAGTTCACTTTATTTCACCTAAGGAAGGAACTGAATTAACTTGTAAATGTCTCAAAGGTACAGAAAAGAGTTGTAACTACTTCAAGTGTTTTTAAAGATACAGAGGAAATGTCACAGAATTGCAAAGCCTGACTGTTATTTGTGCAGTCATCCAGCCCAGTGTTTCGAAACACCTGGGAACATTTGAATAGTTTAGTCAATGCTTTCCAGTGATATGCACAGATGAGTGAGTCTACTTTGGCAGAATAACTGATCGTTCAGCATATTTTTTTGGCATTAGGCCAAAATGCTTTATTGTCCAATGACTATTCTGACATTCCTTTGCACAAATCTAGATGAAACAATTTTTGACCTAACTTTGGAAAATGATATTAAATTATATTCAGGAAAATGCTTTTACATTTCTTGTTTGTGTGCTTCAATAAAGGTGTCAAACAGTCTACTAGAGAATATTTCTTTGAGGAGTACTGTGTGCTATCTGTCTACTCACAGTAAGATCTTACGAGAATGATATCTAATTTTGCAGTTGTGCTTCTAGACTTAAAGATGTGGATTATGTATAAAACAAGGTCAGTAACCCCACCTCTCTGCCAAAGCAACTAACCAAAATAAATTACATGCAGCACTTAAAAACAATGGTCTTCAAAGAGGAGGATTATAACTTGTAGCCAAAAAAATCTAAAAGCAAGTTTAAGCTTCTCTCCAATCTGTGTGAATGCAAGTTTCTTTTTGCTTGTCAGTATAGAGCATAAAACTGTTTTGTGTATTCCACTGTACAACACAGTAGAATTAGACTTTTTATCGATGTTAATGAACCTCAAACATTTAGAGCACACAAATATCTCTGGACACTCTCATGGATGTGAAATAACCCACCCCACTTACTTGGAAACAGTCAGGTATTTCTGAAACGGGCATAGCTGTTGAATACAGAGCCCAAAAGAAATGGCCTTGTTTCAATACCAGGTGAGAACAACCCCAGTACAGTCTATTTTAGAGAATCAGTCAATGGAAGTTAATATTCATATAAATCACCTCTCTCATCATTAAGCAGAGTGTAATTCATTTGACCTGACTCTATTAATCAAAAGTCTGGATGTCTGCTCTAAGATCTGCTCTGCTCTTAAGTCACCTATTAAGAATACGCTTCTTTCAGTGTGCCACTTCTTTCCCCTTTGACTGAATAGAAATTTGTAGTGGGTTAAGATGGTGGCGGCGGGGCTAAGCCCCCCCTGCCACCTTCTTTCCCTTTTCCCTAAGCAAGCGACAACTTTCTCGTGACTTTTGTGGGGGAAGGGATGCCACAACCCTCTCAGCTTCTCATTGGATCCGAGGCATGTCAATCAAGCGCGTCTGTGACTAAGCGTGTAAAAAGCCGGAATCTGTGACATTCTGTCGGCGCTCGCACATTTGATTTTCGGCCCGGAACCAAGAGAGAGAAGAAAACATTGACCGAAGAGAGACTGCAGTTACCTCAATTCCCAGAGCAGTAAAAGATTTCTTCTGCACCGCAGGTAGACCTTCTCGCTCTGCCGATCACTGGCAGGGGTGGTTTTTGACTGAGTTCTTAGCAGAAGGAAGGGGCAACCTGGCTGTAGACCCCAACACCCTGCACTGAGGGAAGAGCTGCTGGCAAGAGGAAAACCTACAGTATTCCCCGGAGATCCAGTTTTTGTCCTGCTCCGCGGATGGAGAGAGCCAGAAGCCGTAGTGCAGCCCCTGGCAGACTGGTAAACTCAAGTCTCTTCCAGCCACCCTGGAGGAAGAAGGACTAAGTTACTGTGAGGCAGTTTGCTCCAAAGGAGTTTCTTGGACTGAAACTTGTGAGGTTAAGAGACTGCGACTCTCCCTTCCACACCCCACCCCCCACACTCTTCTCCCCTGCTTTGGGTAGTGGCCACATGGCAGGGGCTTTGTTAACCAGGGATGTGGGACAAATGGGAGAGAATGTATATTTACTTGTATATATTTATTTATGTATTTATTGACATCTCTCGTCTCTCTCTCTTTTATCAATCTGTCCTGTTTGAATTTAAATGATTGATTTATGGTTTTAATTGCTTTGAGCATTAAATCAATTTTGTTCAAGCCCTTAATTTAAACCCTGCTTTCACTTGTTTTCTGTTCTTAAAAGCCCAGAGAAGTCCAGACAAGCCCAACCGAATCACTTTAAAACTCTTTCATGTAGCTCTTGAGTGGGTTCATGTTCTCCCTGAGGCTACAGAAAGTCTCAGACCTTTCTGGAATTCCAGCCTTTCTAATTTTAAACTGCGTCAAAACCTAAATAGTTTAAGTAGGTACATACTTTTAATGTTGATGAATTTAACCAAAATTTATCTGTTTCATTTTTTCTTTTTAATATGGAAGTTTGAGAGACTCAATATCCAGTTTGAGAGACAACTCTAGCCTGAAAGAGAGAGCAAATTGGTGACCTAGTCAATGGTTGTTCACATCAGATACTTAACTATGCTTTGAAATTTAATATATTGAATTTATAAAAGGAAAAGATAATCAGTACTCCTGTCTGGCTCAAGAGCCAGTCACATTATCTCTGACGTCTTTCTTTACTGCCATTTCAATGTGTTTCTCACTTTGATGCAGAAAACACTATGCACACTACCCAACAGATAAAAGTAAGTGAAATCTACAAAACTATAAAACCTAAAAATTTTAATATTTATAAAGCTTTAAGAAATTTTCTTCAAGGGTGAAAGATTTCTTAAATTTACATTAAAAAACAAAACTTAAAATGGAAAGGAAAGGAAAGGAAAGGAAAGGAAAGGAAAGGAAAGGAAAGGAAAGGAAAGGAAAGGAAAGGAAAGGAAAGGAAAGGAAAGGAAAGGAAAGGAAAGGAAAGGAAAGGAAAGGAAAGGAAAGGAAAGGAAAGGAAAGGAAAGGAAAGGAAAGGAAAGGAAAGGAAAGGAAAGGAAAGGGGAAAGGAAAAAGGAAAAAGGAAAAGAAAAAAGAAAGGAAAAAAGAAAGGAAAGGAAAAAAGACAAACTAAAAAACTTAAAGGAGGCTGATTCTCAGTTTTCTTGGAATAGTGTGAACTACTCGGTCTGATATATTAATAATAATAGCAGAATTTTTAAAAAGTTCAGGTTATTTTCCAGGCTATTTCGGTAAAGTTTATCCAAAGTATGTGAGTATAGCACCTAACAGGATCCAGGACTATCAGCAAGATCTGAGAAGTAGATTTAAGTATCTCTGCGCAAAGAAGTGAGTGTTTGGTTTCTTGGTTTAAGAAACACACACACACGCACACAAGAAGTGTAAACCAAATAAAAGAAACTTTCATAATACCCTACCACAAAGGAGAAAGGGCAGAGGTAACAATAGGGAAATAATTTAATTATTTTAAACTTATCTCATTTACATATATGTCTTTTAGACAGAAATTACAAAGTCTGGATTCAACTAACATTCACAACGCAAGTAACTGGAGCAAGGAGGCATTTTCATCTTCTCTTTTTTCCAATAAGGACTAATTGTTAAAACACCTCTCTAGGACATAGAATAACCAAGTTCAAGTTCTTCCTTAGTTTCCAATCTTAAAAAGTTTAAGAAATGTAAAACAATAAATAAACCACCACCAACAAAAAACAAAACCAAAGAAGCACTATCTCTAAAAACGTTCTGTTTCAGATGTGAGAGAAGATGTTTCTCTTTCTCCTTTGGTTATAGCTGTAATTTTATAACAATTATTTTTATTAGTGTATTAAACAGCTGGGGTTTTTCATTCAGTTGTTACAACTGGAATGGTGATTTGATAGGGATCTGTTTCTTTAAGGTTTTTTTATATTATAAAATTCTGAACAGGAATTCCTTAAGACACCAGTAACTAACCTTTAAAGGCAACATTTTACTAACATATGTATATAAGTTTTCCTCAGATAGTCAAGGGACTTCGGTTCAGTCTTGAATTCTTATAATCTTGTGCAAACAGGAGAATGGTGTTGGAAAGGTAGTCTGTCATTACTGGTTTTATGTATCAATCCTGAGAAAGATTCCCAGCAAAATTTGTTTAACAAATTTAGCCTGGATTTGAAAGTATTTTCTGGTAGGAGATCATATACATATCTGTATCGAACAAATGGACAAGTTTTTTCACTGGAAAAAAAAAAATCACAACCACGATTAAAGGAAATAAAATGTTTTTGAAGATTAAGAAAATAAATCCATCTGTCTGGGAGACAGAGGAATTTCTACCAAATGTTTACAGGAGCCACATGAGCACAGGGCCAAAGAGAGAACTAACCACGCATTGATAGTTACATTTCTTAAAGCCCTTATGAAAGGTTCTCAGAAATTATGTAGTTGAATCTGATTTGAGAAAATATGTAGAACTGACTATGTTAGATCATTAAAACTAGGCAATTAGAGAGTAGTAGACAATTTCACTACTTTAAGGGATACAAAGAGATGCTGTCACAGGGTTTATAATTTTAATTGATTCTTATTAAACAAGTTTTATTAATGTTATATTAATTATTTTTAACTGAATTTGCGGGAAAAAGGATGAGAGTCTAGTCCAAGATGACAAATTAAAAGAAAAGGAAAACTAGAAAGGAAGAAATAAGAAATAAGAGTAAAGAGAGAGATACTGAGGGAATTTGAAACCCGAGAGGAAAATAGAAAGTTAATGAGAAATGTTGAATGCTTTTTCTCTTTTGTCTAATTCAAAGGACATATTCTCCTGCTGCCAGTAACCTCCAGCTTAATGTCACACTTTTTGATGTCTGGTAATTTTATAAGAATTCAACCAATATTCTCTCTCTTTAAAGTTTGCCCACACTTGTGTCAAGGCTTGACATAAGTTGCCTCTTTAGTTGATGGTTATTACTATGAAGAAAGTGTTATTAAAAAAAAAAAAATACAGTAATTATGGAAATAATTTTTCAGAAGTTCCTTTTCCAAAGCTTGTTACAGGCTGGAAAATGTGTAAAAAGTTTGATATTGATAACTATTCAGTTAACAGTCCACAAGGAAATTCTCTTGATATCTATATGTTAATATGAGGCTTGAATCTTGAAGTGGTTAGAATCTTTATTGTGCCAAAACTTTTAGCAACTAACTTGGACTGAGCATCAAAATTGTTACAAACAACCCCTCCACCCCCAAAAAAAAAAAAAAAAACCCACACACAAAAAAAAACCCAAACAAAAAAAACCCTCAGAATACACAGTTGTCTGCAGCACTCAGTGCTTTCCAAAGATATTTTGTCAAATAAAAATTACTTTCCTATATATGAACAGAAATATAACATTCTACACCCAGAAGGTGTCCTGAAACAGCCTGCAATTTCATTTTGCTTTGGAAAGTATTCGAACTCCATCTTATATTGCACCAAAAATCTTGCAGAGATCAAAACCCCCTCATATTAACTGTAAACAAATGCCTCTCTTAAACTGTTCCATCACGTGAAAAATATCATTGAGGTTTCCATCGAACGGACTAGGCTTCTTGATTTTACAGTTTTGGGAAGATAAGATTTGTCTGATTAATGTTTAAGTCATTGCATCTGTGACCCAGGTCAGGATTATTCTTAATAATCACAATTAATTTCTACAGAGCAGCTTGTCTACAGGAACAACAGCTGTTCCTTTAACTAACTAACTACATTTTGGCAAGAAAACGCATAGAGAACTGACTAATTTTTGCATTACTTTTCATTTGAGTTACAGTATAAAAACTAGGAGCAAAGTCAGTGCTAATGAGCAGCTTTTGTGCTATTTTCCTCTATAGACAGATCTTTTGCTTGGATTTATGCCTTACTCTTTTCCTGTTGAAGACCTTTCAATCTGTGAATAATAACTTGGGCCAAATAATCCTCCCAAAGTCATGAGAGTTTTCTCCTCATCTTCAATGGGAACACATTCAAACTATTAAAGGCAAGTGGAGATTGTGTGGCAGGTGTTCTGTTGTTTTGGGTTTTTTTTTAATAAGATTAGTTGCTTCATGTTTGGCCAAACCTTGCAAAATGGCTTCAGTAATTAATTAGCAAATAACACCCCTTTGGAACTGAGATTGGAATTCTTAAAACATATTTAGATGCCTGCAGATTACACATCTCTATCTGAGCCAATCACTACAAGCCCTCTTCATAGTCCATAGAGAGTGACAGGAATTTTCAGATACAATGCACCTCGTCAACAATGAATGTATGTGTATTTATATGAACTGTGCCATACTATTTCTATCCATTGACTACAGTGGATACTGTACAGGGGCCTAGCATGGCTAGCTCAGATATAGTTAGTAAGTTAGGTGAGATGAATCCCAACCTGAATGTTAAGGACATTCTTCATTAGAAAATTATGTCAAATTGATCATCACTGTATCTGAAATGGACAAGGAAATGGACTTATTTTCATTCTACCTTCTGTGCAATTCTGTAAAATTATTGTATTTTATCAACTTGTACCAGATTTGCTAAATGCAATTGTGTCATATACTTGCTTCCCATATGTGGGTGGAACGAACTGTAGACATCTCAAAATTTAATGTCTAATTCTCATCTAATAACTCTAGGCTTTATTTATAGTTAAGAAACACAAATAGTATCCTTCACAGAATGATGCAATAGAACTGTTTCAACGACTAAAAAGAAATGCAGAGTGACTATCTTTTAGAAGCCCAATTTAGGAAAAAAGAATCCCAGCACAGTCATTTCAATGGGATAAGAAATGCGTTATCAGATATTACTGAGTATATTACATACTCTCTGTACTGAAGAATGGAGCTTTTTCCAGCTTGAAAATGCATTTTTTGGCTATTGCTGAATATCCATGGTGAGCATTCTCTATTATCGAGTTTCACCGAGGCTGGATCCCCCTTTGTTACAGACTTTAGCTGCAGCATCCCTGTAATCACTGCTCTTCAAGACAAGGAGTCCAGAGAGCCAAAGCTCTTTCTTGGGCTTTGTGTAGTGTGACTGTATGCATATTTGGGTAGACAAAATAATGTCTACTAAAATAAATAGATATATAGATAAGTAGGTATATAAGTAGATAGATCAATTGATTGACAGATTGACCTTAAAGGGGCTTCATTCAGTCAACTTATAGTTTCAAGTTCTTAAATTATAATAAAAAAGCAGAAGTTGGCAGGATAACCTGTATCTCTAGATTTTCCTTTCCTATCCTTTTACTCAGCAGTTTACTTGTGATTCCTTTGTCTAAGTATCGCAGATCTTTATTTCAGCTCTGCACATATTTCCATAGTTTGTTTCTGGGTTTCCTTCTGTTGTATTCATTAATACCTGTAGATTATGGCAGTTGTATTACTAATCTTCCAATGCATTTTTCATGGTACATCTGTGAATTGGTTAGATAAGAAGCCAACAACCAAAACAAAGACAGTCCTCTAAGAAAAAAGCTTTACAGGTTATATTTATAATTTATGGAAAACTAAGCAGGGATACATAAACAAGATACCTAGCCTACTGACCAAACATCCGGGGAGTGTTATGAGCTTGGAGACAGTATACTGCAGCACTCCTTGTAGTTTCAGCATCTTCAAGTACAAAGTACACATTGTTCACACATCCGAAGTTTTAGTCTGTTCTTTGTTCTTGTCAGATTTTACCATTTTCCCATTCTTTCTTTGAATCTTTATTGTCTCTACCTGTTGCTTTTGAGATGCTGCCCACAGGTTAGATTTCATTTTTATACCTAAGGACACTTTCGTCAGGTTTCCTCACGTCCCTCCATTGTAAATAGGGAGTTTCATACAAAAGAATGGCTGGTTTTCTTTTGACTTTGTTAGCAAGGTTCAGTAATGGATTAATTAATTAATTCAGTGTTAATGGTGACATATACCGTATAGGCTGTGTGGCCTACAGTATCACTCAGATATGTCCTCATGTATGTAATTCATTTATGAAGCATATAAAACTCTTTATTGACATTCTATATCCTAAAAACACTGCTTCAGTTTTGCTCTATTTACTAGGATTAACACTTAGGAACTTGTTATGAAGTGACCAATACCAACCTTTTTCCCTGCAAATAAATTAATCTTGTTAGTCTCTGTAGGTTACTGTTTAAAACAAAAAAGGCAATTGGAGATTTACACACATATCACTAAAAATACTACACAATTATTCTCTTCTACATAGTCAATTTCTAACATTCTCACATTGAAAAAGATGCTTCTCTTTTGCTTCTTAAAATCTTATTAAAGCTCTCACGTGCATATGTTGATCACACTACCATGCCTAATAGTGACAGATCAGACGATATTTTTGCAACGATCATAGAAGCATGTGTATGATTGCTAACTATCTTTGTCTTCAGTTTATTTATGAGGAGCATGCAGAATTTCCAACGTTGAAGTCATCAAGAATCATGTCCTACTCTTTGGCTTTTGATGTGTAAATAATTATTTCTTCTTACTGAAATGATTTCCATAACTTTATACTCACATCGCTACAAAGAACTTCCATTTTGGCTCCCTTTAGAGACAAAAACTGGTCTGGTTTATTTTTCTTCCATGAGTATTAATCTGATGAACAATTTTAATGTTATGAATGAAGCCCTGTTGCCCAATAAATACAGGATTCCCATTGCTGGTAATGACACAGATTTTTTACTAAGCTACAATACAGATCTCAGGTCAGGTATTGTCTGGCTTTATCTAGATTTGTCTTGGCCATGTTGGAGCTTTATCTTAGCTTGCTTAGTTATAACAAGAATTGTTTAATGAGCAGGTAAATATTACCTAGTTTGGTTTACTTTTGCTGAGTTTTGTGTACATGTGTGGGGTAACATGTACTGCTAAAAAAAAAAAAACATAAATACAAAACTACCATATTTTTATTCCTGTAAGAACAAATTATTTCTGCATTGGCACTGAGATTTAATATAAAGGAGGACTGAGCTGGGATAAAAGCATAGTCCTTGAAGCTGTTGCTTCAGGGTGTTGATTTGGGATGATCCTAAAAGTCCCAGGGTTATCAGCAACTTACCAGCAGTCAGTTGATAGTAGTAATGCAAAATTAAAAGCTGGGAAAACCTGTGTTTGGGTTGAAATTAAGGAAAAAGGACTAATGTCTACCATATACAATACACCATATGCCATATGCATTAAAATCAGTTTCAGATCAGTGAAGAAAGATCAAGCTGTAAAGCATGTTAGAAAGAAAAAAAAAGAAAAAACCCCAACCCATAAAAATGGTCTCAAGCAAACCTTGGAGAAAAGAGGAAGAAACTATCAACATCAACATGAGGCACCTTGTCATTATCGTCATACGCCTCCAACTGAAGCCTTCAAAATGCTGATAACTTCCATAATGTTTCTCACTCTCAACTAAAACTATTAACCTCAGGACCCAGAGAAGCCTGAAAACAACAGATACTAGAAGTTTTCTTGCATAGCGGCTTTTGCCTATTGCATTGTTAATGAGATTTGTTTTGCATTTAAACTGAGAGAGTGATAGTGTCATTGTAACTAATAATAATAGTTCTATGGTATTTTTATTACTGTAGAAAAGTTCCCAATTAGACTAAAAATAAATATTTTGTTTCCCACCTACTGTGTGTTCTCCTATTTGCCCATAAAAGGATTTTAAGACTAATAGGAAAAACTACAAATATATGATAAATTTAGGGAGATAAATTTTTAGGGAGATTTATGTAATGTATTAGAATCCTTGCCAAAACTGAGAGTGAAAGTATCTGATTGAATGTCAGTTTATTAGACACTGACTTTACATGAACTTACACTCACTGCTGTTGGACAGTTGACATCCCATCCATTTGTCAATGCCATCTGAGGAAAGGAAGGGTGAGGGAAGATCACAGAATGAAGAGAGAATGCTAGTATAAAGGTCTGTACCATATTTTTCTGATGGCTTGATGTCCAGGTGGAGAGCAGAGAGGAGTGGTGTCCCTCAGGGGTCTGTACTGGGACAAGTGCTGCTTACTATCTTCATCAATGGCAGAGACAGTGGGATTGAGTGCCCTCTTAGCAAGTTTGCCAATAACACCAAGCTGAGTGGTGCAGTTGACACGCCAGAGGGATGGGATGCCATCCAGAGGGACCAGGACAAGCTGGAGAAGTGGGCCCATGTGAACCCTGTGACGTTCAACAAAGGCAAGTGCAAGCTCCTGCACCTGGGTCAGGGCAATACAGGATGGGGGATGATGTGATTCAAAGCAGCCTTGTAGAAAAGGACTTGGGAGTACTGGGGGATGAAAAGCTGGTCATGGGCCAACCACGTGTGCTCGCAGCCCGGAAGGCCAACTGTATCCTGAACTGCATCAAAAGAAGCGTGGCCAGCAGGTCAAGGAAGGCAAACCTGCTGCTCTACTCCACTCTGGTGAGATCTCACCTGGAGTACTGTGTCTAGCTCTGGAGTCCTCAGTAAAAGAAGAACATCCACCTGTTGGAGCAGGTCCAGAGAAGGGCCACAAAAATGATCAGAGGAGTGGAGCACCTCTGCTATAATTAAAGGCTGAGAGAGTTGGAGTTATTCAGCTTGGAGAAGAGAAGACTCTGGGGAGACTTTATTGCAGCCTTTCAGTACTTAAAGGGGGGCTTACAAGAAAGATAGGGACATTCTTTTTCACAAGGCCTGTTGCGACAGGACAAGGGGTAATGGGTTTAAAATAAAGAGGGGAGATTTAGACTAGGTCTAAGGAAGAAAATTTTTTCAATGTGGGTGGTGAAACGCTAGCACAGGTTGCCCGGAGAGGTGGTAGATGCATCATCCCTAGAAACATTCAAGATCAACTTGGACAGGATTCTAAGCAACCTGATCTATTTGAAGATGTCTCTGCTCACTGCAGGGGTTGTTGGATTAGACGACCTTTGAAGGTCTCTTCCATCTCAAAGCATTCTATGATTCTATGATCACAATATATGTGATCTGCAGATACCTGCTGAGAGTCATTCCATTCCTGTCTTTCCCTCTCCTTTAATTTACCAGGAGTGTATTCCAAGGTTTGGAGAATGTGGGTGTAACTTATTTGCCTGACTTGAACAGATTGAACCTTACTTTAAATACGTAGGTACTTACATACAATCATTAATAAAAAACCTTTTAAATAATATTTTGGGTAATTACGACTTACATATGTTTAAATTATTAATCTCCAAATATATCTATGTGCATATTAAAGCTAACACAACCTTTTTCAAAGACTATGAAGGGTGAAAGGAGCAGGGGAAAAAAAGACAAATTCATTGTGTAGACATAAAAAGTAAAATGTCTGTAATGACTAGTCGACTGAGACAATGCTGACATTTTATGTGTCCAGCTTCCGAAGCCTTGAGCCAGATATTCAGAGGAATGAAACTTCCACAATTCCAAAAGATGTCATTAGGAAATGAAGGTATGTCACTCTGCAAAAGCCCTGCGTAAGGAATCAGGACTCTTCCAGTCCTTGAGATGAACAACCAAAGTGTGCTGGATTTGCTATGACCTGTCTCTGATCTGCATGATGTAAGAAAGCTTCTAGTCTTCACTAAAATGTCAAAATTTGCCAACAGAGTACTTGTTATACTGAAGCTATATTTTCTTCAGAAGCAAACAAACCCCACATTTGGCTTATATAAAGGATAGCATGAAGTATAATATAGCAATTATACAAACTCAGAATGACCACTGTACTGATGATTTATAGGTGGATGCCAAGGCATTATAATTTTGAAGGAAGGATGATACCAGCTGAAAGTCAAGGTGAGTGTAAATAAATGCGAAAGCAGGTACTAGAGACAACCAAGCATGTGTTAAGTTTGGTTTGTTAAAGCAAACAAGAACAACATCAACAAAAAGAAGCAAAAGAAAAAATAATAAACAAGGGTTTAAAAGCATCCTGTGGGAAGAAATAAGGACATGCATTTCTGTTGTATAATAACAGTAGTGACCTGCAAACTAGGTCTAACAAATATTACATTAGTGGAGAACAACTGAGGGAAAATAACATTTGGATGTTCCAGAACAGCAAAGGGCTGATGAAACAATTCAAGCAACCTCATCATCAGCTCTCTGTAGACTTGACCTTGGAAACAGATCCACTGGCCCCATATGACCGCATCTGCTTGTTTATCTTCTGTGACAGTTTGGAAATCAAAAATGAGCCTTCACCTTGAATCATTTTACTAAATGCTTTTTTATCCAGCTTGTGTCAAAACACTTTATTGCATTCTATTTTTTTCAGTTCCTTGTCATGGGTTCTTCTCCACCCAGTCGATGGTTATCAAATGGAAGTTTTTTACAGAGATTGGTTCTCAGCATGGAGCCAAAGTTCTGAAGGAGACAAGGTTGTGTGTAGCTGTATTTCTTCAAAAGGTGAGATACAGACAAAATACTCTGAAACAGCATATTTTGTTCTGAAACAAAATATTCTGGTCAGGCAATAAGAGTTTCTATTGGTGCTAGTACAGCTCTATGAAAGGAATCAGTAATGAATACGCATCTTAAAAAATTAAATCATTTCTATTCATCCCAGTTCACTTTTAGATGCTCACATTTTAGATATCTAGTATACGCAAATTGTCTAGATGCTCTTTATAGGGAAATAAGTATGTCTAGAATGTAAATCATCAGTCTTCATCAACTGTACAATGTCCCTTTCTCAGCACCAGTTCATTTGCATGTTGAAGTAGCCAACCCAAATAGTTGGGTGTAGCTCTGTGCTCAATATTGCACACACAATTGCTCATCTTTCTGCTAAGTGACAAAGAACAAAGAATAATCTTCACTTATGTTTTCCTACAAATAGAATTAACTGACCCAATGGTATTTAATATCATGGATAATGCTTGCCTGTTTTTGTTCCTCTGTAAATCAGCAGCACTTTGTTGAAATGCAAGAGCTTTCAGGGTTTTAAATAAAAAAAAACCCAAAAAAAACGACAAACCAAACCAAGCAACCAAAACCTCACCTTTAAATTCTATGGCTCAGTGATACCTTTTGGACTTGCTAACAGAAAAGGTATCACAGCTGGGAAACATTAATTTTCCAAACTTTACAAAAAAGAAAGAGTTAAGTGAGTTTTTTAAAAGGCCATAAGAGATATCAGCTCTTCTGTTTTAGACAGAAACTTTTCATGTCACATTCTGCTTACTGCTCTTTGATAAACTTCTTTCTTTGGCTTTGGCAGTTCACAATCCTTTGCAAGAGAAGAACAATATCCCTTCTATAAAGCACCCAGCGGCCTTCACAACAGCTCTGGTGCTATCAGATTCAAGATAAACACTGGTGCATGTTCTTTAAAGCAAGCAAAATGTCTCAAAGTATTTCACACCCGAGGTTCAGTCCTGCAAATTTGCTTTTATGTGACTAACACCACTCAAACAACTGAAGGCATATTTCCATAGTAAGAGCCCGAAGATGAAAGTGGAATCACCTTGCACCAATCAGATTCATGTACCAGTAAACTGTCATGAAGTCACTGGATATGTCAATGGCTCCAGATTATCACAAACAGAATAAAAAATATAAAGGAAGAGATTAAAAAAGGGAGAAAACCTTTTTTTCCCTGGCCTTCTCCTTTCGTTATTTCTTTTAGTTTTCCTTCCCTCTATTGTTCTCCTGTTAGTTTTTTACAGACAGTGGATCCACAGTCACATTTCTTTGGTTTATGAAGTTACCAGTTGCCAGTTGCTGTGTAGGAACTGCCTGTGTATATACTGTAAGCCTGTAAAAGATGAAATGTAATACAGCTCTCTGCAACACGTAATTGAAGGAGTATAAATAACAAGAAAACACATTACATTACATTTTAGTCCATTTTCAAGGACTAAAAGTTTTCACATACAAAGAACTGTCATGGATTGTGTGATGTGTGGTAACTTATTTACCTGTAGTAGTTTGAGAGGGTGCAGCACTGCTGCCTTCTCCATTTTTTGAGTTAAGTTTCCTAATATTTACTTCCTCACAAAAATTCCACTTAGACTGTAGACTATAATCATCAATACCGGATTTAGTGAGCTTCCCTTCAGAAGCTGTAGTTTGTTTCTGTATGTCCCTGCTGGAAGTGGACCTGTGTGTTGCTTCCCACCTTTCAGCTTCCTTTGATGTTCCTTTGATGTTGAGGTGTGTCCATTGTTCGCTAATGCAGAACGTGCATGTTGTTTCATACCTCCCACTTTCATCTATCCTTGCCAACCACAAAATTACTCTCCTTTCTTTCCACACTTAGGCTATAATTTCAAGTAATTCAATAGCGCTCTTTTCATTATGGAACAGAAAAATCACCAGAAATCTAATTATTTTCAGGGGCGAAAAAAAAAGGCTTTTCATTTTTGTAACATTATGGCACATGGAACATATCTTACGTGTCACATCATCTGTGCTATATGTCTTTTTTATTTTTCTTTTTTCCGTGTGCAAATTTGCTATTTTCCCTCCCCCTAAACATGCTCTAAGCCCTTATGTCGAACAGATGAATAAAAACATTAGATGAGATCTTCCATTCAAATTTGAATGGTTTGTGAAATTAATATCTCATTCACAAGTCACCACTTTCCCAGTGGAGCCTGAGTGCTTCTACAGTTCTCTAGTGTAAAGCAGGTTAGATCCTATAAATTATTTTAAATTGTTCTAAAATGGCTCACAGAGCTCATTTATACAAATATCACAATTCATTGGGAGAATGGAGACTTCCAGTCAGTGTAAGTAGAACTCAACTTTCTAAGTGACTCAAACTGAATCAGAAGAGCATCTCAAGCTACACTTAGCTAGTCAATATGAAATGGTGACATTAATACTGCTGGAGATGTCATTTTGTGAAATTTTATGACAGACACACAAGAGGAAGACCTCTAGGTTGTGTTAGAGTCACAAAGTACACTAAAACAGGCCTCCCATGTATCACCATTCATGAGTGTTCACAGCTAAGGAGGAATTGTCAATCCCATTGATAATACTACTCAGCCTGACTTCTTTCTGGAGATTACTACAAAAGTATTTCAGAAAGAAACATAAAGCAGCAGCTTTGACACGGTAGAGTGAGGCCTCACTGAAAGATACTGAAAAGCATTTTTTAAACTTTTTTCATTTGTAGAGCTGAAGAAAACATAAGACCTGTCTGTTACCTTGAGGTAGGAAAGGGTAGCAAGAAAAACGCTATTCCATTGAAACATATTGTGTTAGTACAAGTAATAGATTGTTTTCTCCTTAGTTGTCTGGCTCCCGTAGCTAAGAAAAAGAACCAGGATTTTCCACTGCTGAGGTCCCAAATTAAATCCATATTTGACCAAAAATCTTTTCCAGCATTTTTTTCTACCATCTGAGTTCAAGCTGTTCAAGTGTCTGTTTCTTCTAGTTTGTAAGATACTGCATGTGGTGGGAAACTGATATTTTGTAGTGTACCTAGAAAGGCATAATACTGTCACTGTAGTATAAATCATGCTGATGACTCAGAATAGGACAAAGCTGCTCAGCATTATCAATCACTGACAAACAAACAATGAAGTTTATCTGACAAACATTGGTACTTAATGTTTTTTTCCCTACTTCAGAAACATGAGCTGGGTATGTGTTTTGGGGGAGCTTTCCAAAATCCTGTCACTGATTTTTAGCTCCAGATTGCCACTGAAAATAAAAAGGTGGGTGTTTGATTTCCCCCGTACCACTGAAAATTTCCTCTAATGTGCTTCATGTACTTCTTTGTGCTTCATTCCTAATCCAAAGAAAAATGTATAACTCAGCCTGAAATAGTCCCTTTTGTTTGTGCCAAAATAGAGGTGGGAGAACATTGTAAAGGATTTACATGAATATTAATTCCTGTTCTTAAGTGGGTTCACTTCAACAGTTTTCATGCCTACTTTGTGCTTGCTTCCTGTCAATATTGCAGTGATCAAGTTTTACTAGTGATGAAATTCATGAAAGGTACCTTCAGCTTGAATGCTCATTTGCCAAAAGCAAAATCTGAGCTGCATAACCAATCAGTGGTGTGAATTTCAAATATCTAAGTCAATATTGCATCTCAAAAATGTACTTCAGCATGAGATTTAACATTCTTACAAAATGAAATTTAATTCTTTAGTGTGGAGCAAGACAAAGCCTTTTCATTGGCTGTAAATAAAACATAAATGGAGACCAAGAAAAGACAAAACTCTGAAAGTTATAACAGAGATGTTAGAAGATATTCGGGTATTTAAAGACAAAGGTGAGGTTTACAGTTTACATTATAAGATTTTATTACTTCTATTGCTTTCACAAGGTTTACTGCCAAATCACTTTGCAAATTTGAAAAGTTCTACTCAACATCTATCTCCATCTTTATACACTCAGGATGGGTTTAATCTCAGACTAATTTCTCGTCAATGGAGGTCTGGGCATCATCAAAGGGAAATTTACCCTGTTGCTTTAAGGCATCTGCGTTAGATGACATGAATCCTCTTGCTGTATTGACTGTATGTCATGACTGGCCTAGACTGGACGTCTCAAGGCAAAAGTCGTGTTTTACAAACCCTCTCTTATATATTTTGGTAGGAACGTAAGACAAAGTAGGCTGAAATACCACAAAACTTCATGGTTTTACTGATTACAGGATGAAAATGCAAACATATCTTTTCATAGTGAAAATTATTGATGTTTTCTAGAGATAAACTCAAACAGTATTTTAAGCAGAGGAAATTATAAAGAGTGGTTTTCTATTGATTTGCGAAGACTGAGATGGTGTGAACATTGATATCTGAGTATAGACTTATGCTGTGTCAGTTTTTTCCAGCCAGATCATTATTCAAGATCTTCACTGTCCTGTATTTGCTTGCTGATTTCCATTTCTTTTAAACCCTTATCATTGCATTTTTTTGGTTGAAATTAGAAATTACTGAAAAGATTCTGGGTTGGAACAAATCGGGTGATGATACAAGACTGCCTTACTTAGGAAACTAAACATCAAGATGACCCTTGATGTTATTTCTGTGTATCTTGCATTGTTTCTCATGAAGAATATAGAAGAAAATCAGATTAAAATTTAATCCTTCTGTGTAGTCAACATCTGGGTCCTGCAAACACTGGCAAAAGTCCCAAGCAAAACGTCATAACCTAGAATGCTCAGGGTGAAAACCTGGCTGCATTGAAGCCAATGGTAAAGTTTTTATTAATTTCCATGTACCAAGGAACTGATTGCAATTATAAGCACAAATCAATTAACAATATTGCAATAAAATTATTTAATGTATAAAATGAGTAAAGAATATAGACTGATTTTCTTTATATACCACCTTTAGCTATTTTATGTCCTCCTATGACCTCAAACTTGAGCTCCTGAGCAGTTCTAAGTATTCACAACAGACTTACTGTAGAAATGGCTTACACATCTGTCATACTCCCCTAAAAGGCAGATTTAAAGCCTATACTGTATTTATTATGCTAATTCACTTTGAAATCTATGGTGAAGGTGCCTCATGCCTTTCAAACTGAGTTTGCATAGTAAATTTAGCATGGGTCATGGTGGCCCACAAACATTATCTCTGAAGAAGCTTTAACCATTAGTACCCTAAGAAAGTGTGTAATACAAACACTGTGAAATACACATGCAGTGAGAAAATGGGGGGGGGGGGGGGGGGGGGGGGAAGTAAAATACTTTTTTTTTCACTCTACACTTTAGTAGTTCTGGGTTTGTGTTTCTTGAATATGTTTGGTTGTTGTAATCATGCTTTCATCAGAAAAAGCACTTAGCAATTGTCCTGCTAATGTGGTCTTTCCACAAAATGGATAGCTTTTATCAGAATTAACCTTTTCCAGACCTGAGTGTTAAAAGTGGTTTTTGTTGTTGCCAAACAGTCTATTTTCTTCTGAAAAAAATAAATACCTACCATCGCTCACCATCAGTAACACAAAAAAAGCAAAATCGATGTGTAATTCAGTATTCTTGTGTTTTTAACACCACTACAGATAGCAAGACATCCTCAGATGAAACAGGTCCTAAAAATTTAGAGGTTTTTTAATACCTGTTAGTGTAAAGTGTTATAGTCAGCTTGAAAAATGAATATGCTTCCCCAATGTATGCACAGTGCTATTACAGTTATTATTCTGTCTAAAAAAAAATACAATAAAAATGAAGTTCAGGTTTTCTGTACGTTCAATATCTGAGTGAAAATAAGAGTTGAATTCAGCAATTATTCCTCCCTGTCAATCATTACAAGCCGTATAATTTTAAAGTTAAATTTAAGAGAAATATAAATGTGTTTGAGTATACAAATGAACAATTAGGGAAGACAAACAACACTAAAGCTGCTCTGTTGTGGCAGTTCTGGCTATAGCATAGTAGTTTGTTGTCCCTGCTTACAGTAATGTGATTTTGAAAATTTGCATTTCTTTCACTTTTTTTTCCTAAATGAGTCATTAAAAGGTGGTTTGAAGTTATTTTGTTGCCTTAAATGCATTTCAGTATCAATATTATGGACATTTTGCATAACTAAGAATTCACAAAAACAGCTCTGCTGGTCTGTTTTGTGATCTTCAGTGAGTCATTTCCTTGCTTTACTCCAGATGTCTTTTTTAGACTTCTAGGGCATGCACTGTGTTAATGAACACTAATACAGATTTTATAGTCCCTGGGTTCCACTATTTGCACAGTGTCTCTTAAGTAGTAAGAAGACCATCAGATATTATGAGACAATTAATGAATAATTTTTTTTTTTAAAAAAAGATATATCCTTTAGACATTCATTTATTTATGTTTTTTACAAAACACCCGTGAACATTCACATAGCTGTAGAAATCTATATCCTTTATGAGTCATGAAAACATTTGAATAAAAAAGAAAAAATAGTAAATAAAAAAATATAAAGATCAGAAAAGTCAGGCAGGAGCTGCAAACAAAAAAAAATTTTTGGAAAGCTAAAAAGCAAATACGAAAATTCTCCTATAATCTTCATACAGGTTTTGCATCTGAGCTAGGGGTAAGATACTTAGCACATGTGTATTTTCAGGTCAGTTTTTCTCTTGTTCTTTATCATCTAAGTGAAAACTGAGGTTAAATTATGCCCTTTATATTGGATTCCTAACAGCTTTCTTATTTGTCGTATATAGAAAATATGAATCAGATACTTCTTAACTACCATGGAAACTATCACACTTAAAACACAGGTGAAGGCATCAAGTCTGAGTTGAGGCTTACTATTTAAATTTAATTTATCTACAATTTTACATTAGGGGAAGTGAAAAGAATATGGGCTGTGTTTAGTTTAGGTCTTAATCTCTCACTATACAGAAAATAAAGTGTATTCTGGAAAACGTTCTTTCAATCATCAAGAAAGCTCATTGTAATGACAAATTCTATGGTGTTTATACATTAAGGTATAAAAAGGATAATATGTAGGAAAAAATATTTCATCTGGTACACTGAAAGTACATAGAGAAAAGATCTGACATATTTTATACATTACTTTTGCCAGTTTTCATTTTTGTAAGTCTATATATATGTGTACAGATCTGTATGTGGTTGTACATATGTATGTGAGCGTGTTTGTGGGCAAGTGTAGATAAATAAATTAATAAAATTCCTCATTTTAAAATGAACATAAAATAATAATTTCATTATCGAAAGTGCCTTGTCTGAAATTACAATCAGTCCTGCAAAAATTCATTAGTTTGCCATGTGTTATTTAAGTTGTAACTGAAAATACATGTAATGGATACCATTAAAATACAATAAAAGGAGTCACAAGGAGTCTTAATGACATAGTCAACATATTATTTTACTGTATATTACAACATTTACATCCTCAGAAAATGGAATGTTTTAAAATGTAAATTTGCTAAAAGAAAAATGAAAGGCTTACTCATCAGGAATACAAAGGGTCCAGGGACTCTGCCTTGAAAAGCCACAGAATAAATGCAAGCAAAGGTGATGGGCTTCATGAGCTGTATGAGAGCAGGGAAGCCATTTAAGGACATGGCTTCTATAGGGCTGTACTGCTGATCACAGTGCCTTCTTGCCATCACATCAGTGAGGCAACTGCAGATCACGTCTCTGAAGAACAAAACCAGCAGACCAATTTTCACCATGAGTTACTTTCATTATCTACAAGCTTTCTTATTGTCTTGGGTTTGCGTGGCAAGGGTTTGGTAGAACTGGGTCTACAGGAGTGGATTCTGTGAGAAGCTCCTAGAAGCTTCCCCTATGTACAGTAGAGCTGATGACAACTGGCTCCAAGACGGACCTGCTGCTGGTCAAGGCCAAGCACATCAGCAACAGTGGTAGTGCCTCTGTGATAACATATTTAAAAAGGGGGAAAAAAACCCTGAGCAATTGCAACTGCAGCCAAAGAGAGCAGTGAGAATATGTGAAAGAAATAACTCTGCTGACATCAAGATCAGTGAAGGAGGGGGAGGAGGTGCTCCAGGGGCCAGAGCAGATATTCCCCTGCAGCCCACGGTGAAGACCATTGTGAGGCAGTCCCCCCGCAGCCCATGGAGCATAATGGTGGAGCAAATATCCGCCTGCAAGCCTGTGGAAGAACCCATGCTGGAGCTGGTAGATGTGCCTAAAGGAGGCTGTCACCCCATGAGAAGCCGATGCTGAAGCAGGCCCCTGGCAGGATCTGTGGACCTGTGGAGAGTGGAGTCCACTTTGGAGCAGGTTTGCTGGCAGTACTTGTGACCCTGTGGGGGACCCATTCTGGAATTGTCTGCTCCTGAAGTACTGCACCCTGTGGGAGGAACCCACGCTGGAGCAGTTTGTGATGAACTGCAGCCCATGGGAAGGACTTTCATTGGAGAAGTTCATGGAAGACTGTCTCTTGTGAAAGGGACTCCACCCTGGAGCGGGGAAGAGTGTGAAAAATCCTTCCGCTGCACTGCTGGAGGTGAGGAGGTAGAGAAAATCAGGAGTAAAGTTAAACCCAGGAAAAAGGGAGGAGTGGGGGCAAGGGTTTAAGGTTTGGTTGTATTTCTCATTATCTTATTCTGATTTGATTGGTTATAAATTAATTTTTTCCTTAGTCGAGTCTGTTTTGTCCATGACAGTAATTGATGAGTGATATCCTGTCCATATCTTGACCCACGAGCCTTTCATTATATTTTCTGTCCCCTCTCCAGCTGAGGAGGGGTGTGATAGAGCATCTTCTTGGTAGGCATCTGGCATCCAGAGAGGATTAACCCACCACACTGGTTTAAAGGCAGAAAGGCCTGATTTTCAAAGGGCGATTTATAAAAGAATTACAAAAGATTCTTCTGCTCTTTACATGAACTCTGCCCTATGCTGGGAAATGCTATTGAGACCCTTTATATCTCAGATATTGGAGTAAATTTGTTTCTGTACACAGCAGAGAGAAGTGATGTTCAGAGACCTGCCTCTGAGGCCATCTGAGAAAAAATCACATCGATTACGGTTTTTACAGTTATTTCGTCTAGTCACGTGAAATGTCCTCCACAGTGTCCACAAATAAAAGAGTGTCCACAAATAATGAGATATTTTATCTTAGGACCCCTCTAAATATGAAATTTTAAGAAGTTCATTTTAGGCAGTGTATTTTGGAAAAGTTAGCCTGTCTTTAAATTTGTTCTCTATTCATGTAAGTGCAAACCCTCTATATGATGGTGTAATTTCTAAATGAATCTGAAAGGTACAGACATGTAAAAATTCCCTCAAACTTCAGTATCACCTTGCAGAGGACACAAATGAAAACAGTGCTTCTGCTAGTATCGTATTCTTCAGAATTTTCTTACAATGAGGTGGATTATTTCATATTTAAAAACCATGTCTGCTTAGATTACATCTCTTAAACAAAGAAAAATAAATTCATGCGAGCCCAAAATCTGTCTTTAAATTTTCTGGGAAGCTAAAAGATATCTTTTTAGACCTTATGTAATACATAACATGTAATTATATATGTATCATTATTGCAACATAGTTACAAATATAATTATGCATACATGCACTTATAATTATTGTAATACCAGATTGATTTTATATAATTAATGAAAACTAATAATATTCACAGCTGGAAATTTTGAAATTTATAAATAAACTTAGAGAAAAGAAGAATCTTTAGCTGGAAGGCAGTGCCATAAAAGAACACTTTTTGACATAGTTTTGTAAACCTGAGAAATAATCTTTCAGAAAATACTGATCTAATACATTAATGTAGGATTTCTGCCAAAGATAAACGGAATGTTCCATTTTTTTTCTTACAGGGGAGTGTTTATATTAATTATTAAAATGGTACAAAAATATCCGGACCTAAATTAAACATAAAAATGCTGTATTACTTTAAGGAATTAGCTTTTTGAAATTTTCCTTCTTGTCAAGGATAATTTTAAACTACCAATTCAAAATGACACAATGGTGCAATTCAAAATAAAAATTCTGTAAACACTACAGCTCCATAAAACCTACCACTTGCGTAAGTCCCAAATATATATATATATATATATAAACCAAATTTTATAGAAAATATATGACAGCAGGAGTTTTCTTAATATAAACAAAAAGTATGAAAACATAACCAAAGTGGCTCTCTCTAAGGCTCAGATGAATTTGTGCTTACAATCTTATCTACTTATTTTACCTATAAATCATGGATTTTAAAGCATATTTTTTGTGAGGAACTCACATTTATTTTTGCAAGCAGAGGGACAAATACAGAACAGTTTATATAGTGTAGTTTTGCAGTGATTTCCTTGCTAGAAAAATGAAAGACAAGGCAACGTTCTTTTAGACGTTCTATTACAGTAGGATATAAAAACGACTCTACTAAATTAGTTGGCAGTTCCATTTTTATCCTAAACTAAAATCGAGATAAGGTATAATCTTTCTCTGGCATACCTTCTGAGCTTCAACAATCATCTGTTGAAGGCTGCCTACTATGGATTTGTATCCAGATTATTGTGTTTAAAAGACACTGATTGTCCTATGCCTCATTAATTTGTCTAATCCCTTTTAAAATTCATTTATACTTTCAGTCTCCACAACCTCTGCTGATGAGACATAAGTATATACTAAGGGATACAATATTTATATCCTGTTTTCCTGACATCGTAAGAGTTTCCTCTCCAGTCTCCGACTTTCAAAATACTTCTTAATTCTCCTTTTATCTTTCTGTATCTTAGTTTCTCATGCTTTATCGTCACATTCCCTTGTACCATATCATTTCTGCCTGCTCCAGGGAAGCATCATTATCATATCCCAAAATGTCTGCATCACATTCTCAAATAGCACTGACCAAACTGTATCGTTATTTTTGAGAATTTAGGATTTCCAGTGGCAAACAAGTAGCATTAAAGTTATATGAACTTGCTCTGCTTTTCATAACTATTGCATTGCCTTTACAGGTATGGAATTTATTCTGTCTTCTAACAACCTAGTCAGTAAGCGTTGTCATGTCCAGATGTAACTTTTCAACCAGAAATATTTTTTTCTCATGCAAATTTCATATCATCATCAAAATTTGTTACCTCACTATTTCTACTTTTTAGAATATTTTGAACAGCACAAATAACAGCACCTGAGACTGGCTGTCACCCTTCATTGATGAAATAACAGTTTATTCTTATAATTTATTTTTTCTCTTAACCATTACTTAATGCATGAGAGGATTTTTTTCCTTCTATTTTGAGACAACTTAATTTCTTTAAAAGCCTATTATAGAAGATCTCTTGAAAGCTTTTGAAAACCCAAGTACACGAAACCCACATGAATAACCTCATCAGGTTTCTTGAGTACTTGAAAATAATTCTAATAAATTTGTGAAACATAATTTCCTTCTGAAATACAGCTCTTGTTCACTTGTCATGTTCATACTTCCTTATTTTCTATTTCTCTACCAATTCTACTACTACATTTTCTATATATTGACATATATTGAGGTTAAATGGACTGATCCAAAATTTAACATATTATCTTCTGATTATTTATTTTTAAAGATTTCTTTTTTTTCTTTTTTTAACCAAGTTGCATAACAGACATTGGGGAGTTTTATGCAATGACAGGTCCTGCTATCACAGAGGAGGTTCTCTGTGATCTCCAGAAATTGTAGAAACCTTTTTCCTCATTGAAGTGTTTGTTTGTGTCTGTTTGAGAAATGTCACAATAAAGCTGGTTTTATTCATGAATCTATTACTCTCATTAATTTAAAGTGAAAGGCCCTTGGGATAAATCCAATCATAACAGACTGGACCTCAGTCTGCCACCACTCCTCCTGATAGTACAGACATGTATATGAGGAGGGGTGTGAGAAGGTAGTATCCTCCACCCTTAAGAAGAAGAAAGACTTTGCAACTATATAATCATGAAGTCTTTGATTAATTGCAAAGGGAGAAGTCCAGTTTTGCCAAAATGTACCAGTTTGAGAAACTCAGAACATTAGACAATGATCAAACAATTAAAACCAGAGAGCCAACTAGTGTACATGTAGAAGCAGTTCCTGCCAATTAAATGTCCGGTGTTTCTCACCAGCTTACCAACTCCAGCAGAACTCAGGCTTCCAAGTCATCTAGTCAGACAGGCTATTCCCATGAAGCCCATAGAAATTGTAGTGAGTATTATCCTGTCGTTGGTGTTTCCAGGGCTTGTACTCCTGGACACTGGAACCGTTACGTTCCAAATGTCCCAGATTCACGTTTCCAAGGCTAACAACCAAGCAGCCTGACACTGTCACCACCCTGTAATAGTAAATTTCAACATTTTCCTTTTTGCTTCAACTTCTCATGAGGGAAAAAGTAAATATCAAACTACTGAATTGTCTTACTAACCAAAACTTCTTTCCGGTAAGAGCCTCATAACTTTTAAATAAAACAAGGTTAGAATTAGATTCATAATCTATGGGATAATAATGGGATTTTTTTTTTTTCCTTCTTGTAGAAGCAAATTTCTATTTTTCTGTGAGGAAAGCAGAGGTATGCAAAACAGAAGGAAGATGCAGATATGAAGCAATAATAAAAAATAAGAGGCATACATTACCGGAATAATTCCTAACTTCAGAAGATTTTAAACACATCTGCTTGATTTCACTGTAATCTCTACAGACTTCATAGATATCCACAGGCATGTCTCCGTTTTTTCCTCCCAGACCTCCTTAGAGAGTTTATGTGAGCCTTAAAAATAAATGTTCATAAGGGAGATTTGGTAATACAGCACTTCATTCTTGTCAGTATCCTAGTACCTCAAAGGAAAACTAAATTAATCTCTGTTGCCTATCTGCAGCAATATTTTGAGAATATCTTGCCAGTACTCCACCACTGTCCTGTTGCATAAATAAATTACCATAATATCAGAAGGTAGGAAAGGAAAAAACAGATGGTAAGGTTGAGAAATACTAAACCACAATAAAATACTATACAGGCTTATAAAGATTTTGCCAAATCTGTCTCTCTTTTTTTTTTTGGGGGGGGGGGTGGGTGTTGTTTACAGATTTCTGTATTGCAGCAGAATATCTACATGTTTACAAAACCAAGCATTTAAATTAAAAAAAACCCCAGTCTTTATCTCACAGCAGCTATGCCATGCTAGCATAAGTGTAACGTAGCTGTTGCTCAGTAATGTTGCTACCTTCACTCCTTAAGGAATTCCTCCATCTCACTTGGACCTTCCTACCCCCTTAACTAACTGCTAACTGGTATTTAAGATGGAAGGTAACAGAGAGGTGTCAAAGAAGAGAAAGAACCCTTAGGAAAAAAATCATGAGATGGGACTTCTCAATAATCAAGTATGTTTTCCTATCTCTTACAGGTAACCACATGTTATGACAGTTTTCAGGTTAAAGGGCAAACACTTAGTTCTCTGTCTGCCACCACATCGTTCTCCATCTTCCTCTGTATTGAAGAAAATTAGAAAGGCATATCTGGGAGTTGTGTGCTGTTTAAGACGGATGACTATCCTTCGCCTCTCGCAGACCACCTGGTCAACCTCTTTTGAGGCCTCTACCTAATTTCCACTAAAAAAGGATGCAGGGGATCTTTTTCCATCTTTCTGAATCACTTAAAAAGCTGACAATTTAAAATAATTTTGTTATGATATGAACAAAGTGAAACAATCACTTATGAAAACGAAACAAAATTCACTTATGAAAGCGAACAATCAGGGCAGATAAACACAAACTGATTGTCCAGTTCTTGAGTAAATCAGAAGGAGAAACAGATTAAGTTACTGTATTTTCTATGTAAGATTAAGTAAATATCTAGGAAAGTCAATATGAGTCATCAGCCACGGGGCCCTGGTAAAACAGAATCACATAACATTTTGCGTAGACTAGACTGATCAAGCTCTGCCTTCAGAAAAATTAGTCTGTGCTGCCTTCTTCCCCTGTTTCTGTTTCAAAAGCTTGCTGCTCTGATCAGTAAAGCCCTTCAAATTTACATCCTGAATCATGGACTCTTTATAGCCAGTTGTTGTGCCAGACAGCCTATATCTTTTGCCCAGTCATAGATAAATGTTAGATAAGATCAGATCTGGGACTGCCCTGAAGTGTTCTGCATGTAACTTCCCTGGAGCTTTTAATACAGACATTTTCAAGAGAATTGTCTTTTACTTCTCACTAACCTCATCTTTAGCAGTTTTATAATTCCAACACCAATTCAGTCTTCCCCAGCTTCACGTGCAATTTCATGTCTGAAATCACATTGTTTTCCTGATTGAGTAGATATAGACCTACTGCATTCCTATTGCTCCAAAAATTTTATGGAGGAAAATTAAGAGTTTAAACTGGCACCTTTAAACTTTGTGAATTTAATTCTAATTTTCACTTTTGAATTAATTCAAAACATATAAAAACTTTGGACAGTGTGGAGTTCAGATACTGGTCATTGCAGATGAAAAAAATCACATAAAAATGTCTTATTGAAATCTCATTGCCCAGGACTTTTGATATTGTACACTCTGTTTTTTAGGGAAGTGGGGAGTCATTTAAATGATTATTTCAACAGTCTAGTCAGCTTTATTTTTTGAGGCTGGGATATGGAGAGGATGATGTATACATACATAAATATGCAGAAAATATCTCTAGTTTCTCTACTCTACTATCTTTCACTGTATCATAGGAGTTGACTATTTTTTCAGACATTAATGTATTCAGTCTGTTACTAAAAAATTCTTTAATTACAGTATTATGCATAATTAGTGGACTCGTTTGAACAGGTAACAAAACATATCAAACCAGAACAACGCATTTCACTTTCATTCTTTCCTTTTAAATGGTGTTCTCAAAACAATGTCTATTAACTTTTCACATTTTTGGTCCCAGTAGAATTCCTTTCTTTTTGTCTTAGATAAAAACAATGATATAAGATGATGCATGACCAGAAATATGATGCTGTCAATAAGAAACATTAATTAACAAATTAATTAGACACAATTTCTTTCTTTCCCTCATGAGAGAAGAAGAGTTTTTCTATCTTGCTGGAAAGCATACTAAATAAGGAGAAACTTGCATATATCGGTCCCCTAAATACTGCAGACTTAATAAACTTCCTCTAGGGTTTCTTTCTCCAGGGTAGATACAAATTGTTTTCTTAAACTGGCTCACCCATCCCTAATCCACAGTTTGCCAACATAATTTGCTTCTGGCTTTCGTGATGTCTTAGCAACTGCGGCAATAATGTAGCCCCTCATGACTCTTACTCACATCTAAACCAAAACCACTTCGATGCAATGGAATAATATGTGTTTAGTTACGTTTCCTCAGGCCAGATGTATAGTAGAGTATATTAGGTGCTTTGTCCTTTGTACTGAAAGTTTTTTCCATTTTTAAATGAACATTAGAAATGCCTAATTCTTTCCTGTTTTGACCTGGGCCTCTGCATAATGTTAAGTGTGTATGTTTCATAAGGAAAAACAAATATATAAGCAAATAAAAGAACACAGTTAAGACTGCAGCTCATTTCTCCACATGCTTTGTGGTTTGTGTTTGCAGAAAGAATTTCTGTTGCAGAAACAGGAACGGCATGAAGAAATCTTGCAAAATCTCTTTCTTAAAATATTACTTAAGTGTCATTATTCTTTGAACTTTTCTTCCACACTAATCATCAGAAAATTACAGTGCATTGTAAAATCAACAGAAGACTTCCTCCCTCTTAAAGAATGCATTTCCTTTTCTCTCTCTTTTATTTTTTTTCTCTTTCACATAGCTTGTCCTTTTTTTTTTTTTTTTTTTTTTTTGAAGGAGTCTTGTCTTGAGTAATATTGCTGAATGGCACTGTTAGTAGTGTTTGTCTTTCAGGAGCTTCTTTAGTTGTTGGAAAAAGTCTCTGCCACACCGCAATTAATCCCATCACAAAATAGACATTGTAAGATGTTTAAAGTAATGGGATGAATCGCCCTCTAGAGACACCTGTTTATCACCAACTATGGAGAAGCCCTTGATAGCTAACCTAGCCTAGACACCAGCTTATTCTCAGTTAAAGTATGATGGCATGAATCTCAGCTGAAAAGTTATTTTCTGGAACTTCCTCTGCCCTAAAATAAGAATTACACCTCTGATTCTGAATATAAGGTATTTATTTATTTTTTGTTAAATAGGTAATGAATAACAAATTTTGTTTGATCTCACAGTTGAAAGAATATGACAAAATATTAAGGAGAAATAGATAGAGGATTTAAAACTAAAACAATAATGTGAAGGGAGTAGGATGCAAGCAGCTGCTTATAAAATGCCAGGGCTTTGACACCTTCTCTTTGCAATAGCTACATACTCATTAAAAATGACAATAGAAAAGAATACGGCTGTTTGATGACAGTGGAATTGTCAGTATCAGAACTGATCATGCTGCCGATTATTTTATAACTATCACTTAATAAATTGATAAATTTCTACAGATTAGTCCTATGCTTTGTGTCTCTGTGTTTCCCTGTTTAGCTCTGATTTTCTCCTGAGTCTCACTGTAAGAACCATGAACAATGCCAGAATATTTTAAACTAATAGCTTTGAAGCAGATAATGTAGCAAAGATAAATTAAAGAAAGAAAGAAAAACTAATAATGTGATAGTTAAAGTGAGCTAATAAATACATTAATTTATACCTTAAAGATCGAAAGGATCTCTACCTTCCTCCCAATATAATTAGCCTCACCAAGGGAAGACCAAATAATTTCTCCCTACCTGGAAGATGATGAGCCTTTTTAATTCCTGTATGTGGTAACTGGATAGTCGCTAATGAAAATATGAAAAAACATGAAGCCAGAATTAGAAAATAGCTTAAACAAAATACATCTTCTTGAAAATTTCTGTATGGAGCCAGGTTTTTTTCTTTTCTTTCTTCTTTTTTCTTTTTTTTTTCAGTCCAAAATGTTTCTTCTAGTTTTTCCATAAGCGCATGTGATGTTATGATACAATATAGATCATGACAAGTTTTCACACTATAGTGGTAAATAATCATTGTCAACTTCAAAGAGAAGAATTGGATTTTTCACTTTAGAACATAGTGTATTTTGTGTCTAAAATAACAACTTGACTCAGTATAGTTTGACCATAGAAGTAAAACAGTGTCCACTTAAGTAGCTTTGATGGTTGTCAGGTGATAAGCCAAGATGAAAAGTTTGTTCTCTAGCAGCTCTCCTATGTACTGTAGTCTTGCCAGCTATGAAAGCAGAATGCCACTGCTGTGTTTAGTATAATCAGATTTCTCTAGAACAGCAAGTTGTTAGGGCTATTAAATGTCTCAACTGGAAACCTCCCATATGGCTAAACTGAAGGGTGGCAACTAAACAGTCTGAATGAACATGTGCTCATTTAAGCAGCATGCCCCAAATGCTTCCATTATCAAAGATACATTTTTCAAGATCACTTGTTTACTGAAATTTATTTTGAGCAACCACCAGATTTCTCTTAAGGTTTCTGCCATTAGCTGGTTTCTCCTTATGCTGAATGCTGCAGAAATGTCACTGCAGCAGCAGTCAGGATGTTCAAGTGATCTTCAGCTAGGCCACAGACCCAATTATGCCCTTAAGTCCAAAATTCATGGTTTCCTTTTCATGGGCAACATTGCCTCCCTAAATAACACTGTACTGAATCTGCTCTCATCTGATACAACTTAACAGGAAGAACAGATGCCCTAAGCATCCATTCCTTAAAAATTAAATAGAAGGAGTATTTTATTTGTTTAATGTTGCAGAGACACTCACAAAGCAGGAGCAGTAGCTATCCAAAAATTGTGGATTCACTGCAATCAGAGATGCCTGGCACTGGGACAGACCAAAGTTAATGAGAAATTCGGATGTCAAGCAGAAATATGTTACTACACAACAAACTCCTAAGCTTTAAGGAATACTCTTTAAGAAAGTTGAACCAAAATGTTCACACACTCACACATAGAAGGGAAAATCTCCCACTCACAGGTACCCAAAACCAAGGGGTCACTCACCCAAAAGGGGCCAAGAATTCACTCAAGGATATCCAGAAGAAATAATTCACTCACCAAAAGGAGGCAGGTGAAGGGCTCACTCAATCCCAGGAAGTTTGCTTGGATGGCATCTAGATCCAAGGGAAGAGTCCCTGACTGCAAAACTGTTGCTTTGAGGAGGACCCACTCAAATTTGGTTCTCCAGTTGAGCTCCGTTTATACCCTAGTCAATTCTGAACTGTAGTCATTCTAATTAGCTGGGGGCAAGTGCAGGACAAAGGCAGGCTGAGGTCCTAGACTGTGACATGCAAAATAATAGATGGGGAGGTTTAGAGCTGGTCTTTAGCAAGCCCTGGTCTTTGTCGGGTCCTTGTCAGGGCAGCTGCACCTGCCACACTTAAATATCTTCATTCAGGGAAAAAAAAAAGATATGCATGTTCTCCATGGTTTCCTTAGTTTTGAACTCTCCTTTGGTAAGTTCTTATCTGGTCTTTAACCTCACAGAGAGAATTTTATACAAGAAAATTATTTTTGTGAATTTGTATCTATCTTTATAAAGAATATTACTAGCTGCAATTGGATTTGGTTTTGTGGCTTTTTTTTTTTAATACTCTTCAAATCAACTGCAAAATAGTACTTAAAAAAATTAAAACAGCTATAAATTTTTAGAATCTTTTCAGGATTAGAAAAAATAGTCTAATTACAAATATGCCTCACCATAAACAGACAAGTTGTCCCACTTGCGTTAATTCAGAACCTGTATTTTTACTGCAGCATGAAATGAAACACAAAACCTCAAAAGCTTAGGTTGTTTTATAGATAATAAATTGGTGAAATAAAACTTGAGTTGGCTCATAGGACTGTTGCTGACGTATAATGTCCTAGAGAAAACAGATAGCGAGCTTTTAAAAAACAAAAATTTCCTTCTTACCACTGAAGAACACACTAACTGAAATTTTGAATACTTACTTAAGTATTAATTAAGTTGTTTCAGGGGTTTCTTTGGCTTTTTGGTTTGTTTGGAGTTTGTTTTTGTTTTGTTTTTGTTTTTTGGAATCGGTTTGAATAGTTTTCGTTCATAACTTCATGGTCTAGTTAAGGAGAAAAACTACTGTTGTCCTTCTCTGACATCCTGAGATGACCTCTTGCCTTCTTTTCTCTCTGCCTTTTCTTGTCCTCGTATGTGAGGTCACAAACTGGGTCTCATGCACAGGCTAGCTTGCATCATGTTCTCTAATGTGCTGCTAATCCCCTCAGTTTTGGGCTATGATGTTTCTTTCTTTCTAATGATTGAGTGGTTTTTCTTTTAGTTCTTTCCATTCTAGATAATGGTGCATTAAAATCACTACCTCTTGTTTACTGTTAATGATCATACTCCTTTCACTGATGATCTTTGCTTTTAAATTTGACCTTTTCTTGCTGTCTGCTTAAATTTAGAGAATTGTGATAAATTCACAACATCTATTTAAGCATCAGCACTGGACTCTGAAGACTCTAACCTGCACAAAGCTTTTACCTCTTTATCTCTAGTATTTTAACTGCTTCTGCTTGAACATATTTGTGTGATGGTGGACTGAAGACTTGTCTGGTCAACTCATTCACTGATCTTTATCATTACTTTAGAGTAATAAAACTAATATGATTTAGAGGTTATTTTAAAAAAGAATAAACACATTAAAAAACCTAATAAAGGGTAAGACTGAAACTCTGTACCGTCTCAAAGTCTCATAGGCATCAACAGGATATTTAAGTTTGAACAGATTGTAGATCCAAAAGGTGAAGATTGGCCTTTTTGAAATAAATAGCAAAACTCTCACTGACTTCATTGAGGCCAAGATTTCATTTCCAGATCCGTTTGCAGAAAGTCTGTAAATAGAGGTCTAAACTGACAACGAATATTACTCAGAATGAATAATTTAACCAAGCCTGTTTAAAAGGATTGCCAGTAAAGATTTACACCATTCATTTTAAAAGAAAGAAATAGAAAATTGTAATAAACAAGGTGGTGACTTTTCTGAGCTATAGCTGTATAAAAGTATTTCCCTCTGGATAAAGGTGTTACTTTTATTGTGCAATAATAGTCTTCAATCTTGGGCTTCAGGCATTTTATCAAGATCTCAGTAAATGGTCTACCTTTAGGGCAATATTTTATCATGATTGCCCTTAAAACTAGTTACTATTTATATGACAGAGCATTTATAGTTTTGATGGTTTGGGTCATTGGACATACTGATGCTACTGAACAACGCCAGTGGTGATCAAGACAGTTTCTTACATCAAACTGTTAAAGGACAAAGCTGTTTTAAAATGTAAGAATTTGAGTGTTAGCCATGAATGCTAAACCAGCTCAGCATGATGTTCCCTGAAACTCTAGAATATCCTATTTTCCTAACTCCAATTTGAAGAATGGACAATGGAAAAAACAGGCAATGGAGAAAATTCTCCACCTCTATTCTTTTGATTCCTCAAAAAGAAAGTAGGTAGGAAATATAAGTCCTAAGTAAATGAAACCAAAGAAACAAATTGTGATATTCACTCTTCTACAGAACAACTCGCCACTCTTAACAAGCTAGAGATCATCCACTCTAAAGTGTTCTGAAGATGTATATTTACATGAAAAAGGAATGTGATGTTGTGGCAAACTGTAATGTATTCTACTCATATGTCAGAGCCTGTTTAGTGTGTAGAGAAAAATACTGGCAACAAGCATGTAGCTGTGCCATTGTAGTGCTACTTCTGTGATATGTAAAGAGTTTTAGAACTGTAGTGAATCAACCATGTTCACTAATTTCTGGAGGTTTTTTATCATTAACTCTTGACTGCAGAATTCTGGTAGTGACAGAGAATATGCTGATTAGTCCTTTGTGAATACTACATTTAAAATTACTAGATTAATAGAATTTTAATTATTTTCCCGTTTTTACCCAGTGAATCTCTCTCTCTCTTTTTTTTTTTTTTTTTTAATCACAATATTATTTGGAATGAAAAAGAAGAATAAACAAAGAACCAATAAGGACAAATTTTTTTTGGGTTTCATTTAATTAAATTGGATTAATTTGAAGGGAGGGATTTGAAAGGATTCCTTCAGAGAAGTTTTATCCACAACAAAGGTTTTAAAGCCAGTCTGAATACTGTATGCCATATATGACATCATCAGAAAAAGCTTATATCTCTTAATATATGTAGAAGAAACAGTTTCTGGATAGAGAATATGTGCTAGGTAGATTTAAGCAGAAGGACTCATCTAACCTAGCTTTAGATCTCTACTATGCAGCTGTCAACATCTGAACCAGTCATCCTATACCCACATTGTTAGTGAAAAGAAACAGGGTCATTTAGAGCACTTTTGGCTTAATTTAGCAGACTGAGGATGCGATGAGGGTTTCGTAGAGGTGCCCACATCAACTATACAGAGTCGAGAATGATTGGCTCAAGCAAGTGCTCAGCTGTCTCTTGCTCAAGCTTCAAGCTGACCAGATACTAGTGAAAACAGTGTACGAAAATCCTGAGCTAACAACTGAGAGCAGTGGTCTCTCAAATTTTTTGATTGCACACCCTTATCAGTAAAAAATTTTTGATCATGCACCCCCAGTATATGTACATTTGTTTATTTATAAATTACGTACATGTGTCCTGTGTTTACATGCTAAAGTTTTGGTAGCAGGGAGGTGGGCTACCGAGGTGGCCTCTTTGAGGTGAGACAAGTGCCTGCCCCCTGTCGGACAGAGCTGGTTCCAGAAGGCTCAAAAAGACACCTGTGATTGGCCGTGTATTAATATGTTATGTACATTATAAAAATATAAGAAAAGATAAAAATTAAAAAATGGATAAGATAAAGACACAAAGAATGAAATAAATATTATTTTTAAAATTTTATTTCTTTTGACTTATTAATATATGAATATCAATAGTGAAGAATATTTCCACTTGGTTTTAGCCACTGATTTAACAGGTTTATCTGTGGATTTTCTGACTGGATGAGGATTTGGCCCTTCCAAAATCTCTCAGGTTCTCAGAATGAAATCAAATCCTTTTAAATTCTGGTTTGATCATACACCTACAATAATCCTTCTGCAGCTTTGAAAAGCTTTTTCTGACTTATGAGGAAAACCAAGAATATAAAAATTAACTCACATATTATTTTTGCATAGTATATTTAGTTAAATATAGAGTATAATACTATATATAGTACTATATACAGTATATAGTACTATACATATATATAGAGTACTACGGTACTATATATAGTATATAGTATATTTTCAATTTGTATAGGAAGTGCTATTTCTCTTTCCACATGTTTAAAAAGAATCTAGTTGTGTGTTTAATTAATCATTATACTGACATTCATTTCTTTCTTTTCTGTTAAAGAAATTATGCTGAATGAAGAAAGGCCGTTGGTCTTTCAAGCAATTTGGAAGATTTTGTCATTAGAACAGGAATGGAAAGAGTGTGGACTCGATGCAGTGGGATCAGAATATTTTTTCAGCTTCAGGATCTATTGTGGAAAAGGGTCAAGAAAGGAAAAGAGTAGGAATATTTGAGAAATCTTGAGACCACTCTTCCCACCATGAAAATCTTGAGAGAAGCGGTGAGAGATGTAAATCATAGTAATGCTATGGAGACTACCGAGGATGAAAAGATGTGGATCTTGAGAGCATTTCAACTTCCTCTGAAGAGGTAACCATATTCTATTGACTCTGGAGGAAATCTTGGGGACTGACATCCTTAATCGGTCGCAGGTGACAGGAATTCCCTGTAAATGTTTAATGGTGTGGTCAAAAGGGAAGCAATGAAAGTTCTTTCTTTACTCTGTTTCGTTAAAAGCAACATCACTCATTTTCAAACTTGAAATGTCTCTGTCACATAAACCCCTGTTTCTCTAGTGCTTATTGCTGTGAATTATTGATACTATTTGTCACACATTGCAGAGGCCAACATCACACAGCTGGTCCTTGGCAAGATGAAGATTGTGCTTGCAAAAATAACAACAATGCATAATGTACATTTAAATTCAGGATCAGACAAGCTCATCACTTTATAGAAAGCTTTTACTCTTGATGCTTATTTGTTTTATTGAAGTAGATATTTGTAAGATCAAAGAACAAACTGTATAAAATATCCCACTTTTTTTTTTTATAACGTACACATGAAAATTCTGTTGAAGGAAATAGAAAAATTAAGACTTAAAAGGCAGTTTAAAATGCACTTTAAAAGAAAATACAAGTTTTTTTCACTAAGGTAGTATAGAAGCCCACCTCTACTGTCCAGAACTAGTGTGTGCTATCCCTTTTTTTTTTTAGGTGTAGACTACAACTTCAGCAGTATTTCTGATTTCATTTGTGCTTTTTTGCCCTAGTCTTAAAACAGTGTTACCCATATTGCTGTGTCCCATTGATTTGCCAAGCCTGCAATTTTTTCTTAAATACATAATCGTTTATATCATCTGTTGAGGAAGAAAATTTCCCTGCTGAGCTATGACATTTATCACCATATTTGTCATTTCATGTCATCAGTGATGCTCTCCTACATACTTATTCACACAATTCAACAGATCACTGACATGATAGTTACTCTCTCTTTTGGTATTTAGTAGCATTTGAAAGAGCATTTACCGTTGGCATATCCTATGCGATGTAGTATAAACAGAACATTAAATAAGGCTTATTTTAATGAAGAGACATTTTAAGACAGCTTAAGAGAGAAAAAGTGGATCTAGTTCCATTTATGAACTATACAAATAAAAACAGCTGCTAGTATCATTGCAATTCTATCTTTCCACTAGCAAATTAAAGGTCAGACTAGAACAGGAATATATTTATGTGCTGTTATGGTAATAGCCCTGTAGTTTGTTAATCGAAGTTTCCAGCACACATTTCTGTGTCAGTAAGATGGTAACAATACACCGGTGAATGCAATATAGTTACAGGAAAAAAGCCTTTCTGATACTGTGTCCATCTGCATATCAGATGTGATCAGGATCTCAGTCTTGCTTATATTAATTTAATTTCCAGCAGTACTGTGGTATCCAAGGAAGAACAAAAATGCAAGGAGACATTTTTCCTAACCTGTTTTGTTACTTTGCCTTTCCACCTCCATTCAGTTAATTTTTTTTATTTCTTGTCAGCTTTTGACGTATCACATGAAATTTTCAGAAGTGCCTAAGGGCCATATTAAAAAAAGACTGAGTTATCTGAAGTGGGACTTACTCTGCAGATACCTACAATGAACAGTGTGTTCCTGAAAAGCCCTGTACAGCCTCTGTAGGCATCTTATGATTCAAATGTAAAGTTTTCTGGGCACTAGAAATATATACCCAGAAGTTCCTAAATCCTCACATGGTTAAGTTCAGCATCTGAGTTTTTTTGGTTTATGGGAATTAGCTCTTCCTCTGCACAAATCCCTCTGGAGTTGGCTCTGGGAGGTGGTCTTAGAGTATGCATAATACAAGAGACACAGAACTGACGTCTTTCAAACTGCCTTAGTATTTGCCACTCTCCTTTGAAGCGCTGGTGGAAGAGAAAGAACACTTTAGTTTTTATATCCTGTACAGAAATTTCAACAGGCTGCTTTGTTCCCTGTTGTCCCTGAAAGACTTTGTATTTCCATTTCTTAGCTTAGTGAAGCAGACTTATACCAGTAGATAACACACCAGGTGGGGACATCAGCTTATCTTCTTCTTTGTACAAGCCGTGTCACAATTCAAACTTAGATTCATTTGGCTGGAGAGAGGGAATAAAAGAATCTATAGGCTAGAAGTTAACTATGAGTGTGAATCCTTGCTTCTAAGGACTTTGGCATTTTAGATTACACTTTCCTGGCATCCCAGTTGACTTCTTTGAAGAAACAAACTTCTTTCATCTCTCTCTTGAGCACTGAAGTGACATCTGGTTTTTAGATTTTAATAACTTATGGGGGAATTAGTTTCAGAAATCACTTAGAGACTTATGAGTGCTTATTTCTACACTGTGAACTATGGGATAGGCACTTCTTTCACCATAATATCCTTTACCAAAAGAGATGATGTTATATTGAATGTAATAATGATCATTATTTATAAGTTAAAGTGTATAATAAAGTGTATAATAAAGTATTGGATTTTTTTTTAATCTTAATGACCATTTATTTCAGATCATTTAGACTTTCCTCTCTCATTTTGCAGTATTGTTCTGTTAATGGCACAAGCCCATCACAAAGCGAAACCCAGACTGTTTGATGCCACAGAGGGAGCAGCAGAATCTCCTAACCATTCCTTTTCAAGATGAACAACAGCCAAATTATTCATCTAGATCATAGAACTGGCAATGTCTGCTGCCTAATGTGTCTGCTCCAGGAGGAAAGGAAGAACAGACTGGTATATTGTGTGTGTGCAGGGTGGTGTAGGGGGAAAGGGACACCATGGGAACCGCTTACTTCTAGCAGTATACGAAGCATGTGAATGAAGATTGTGCTAGCACTAAGATTTTGAGCAAAACTCACCTGAATTGTGGTGATAGGAACTGTCTTGTCCTGACAGAACTGCTCCTACAGCTGAGTCACTACCAAGACTTTTACAATAATGAAGAGATTATTCACAGAGGTATGTTTTTTTACCCCAGTAAAGCCCAGAGAACCATGTTTGACAGCTAAAAGCAGTGACTCAATGGTTTGTATCATTTCTTAGTGGCCTGAAAAAAGGAATGGGACCTCCTTTGCCAAAACAGGTATAAAGCTTTTCCCATAAATTTTCTTTCTTTCTTTCTTTCTTCTCTCTTTCTCTTTCTTTCTTTCTTTCTCTTTCTTTCATTCTTTCTCTCTTTAGTTCTTTCTCTCTTTCGTTCTCTCTTTCGTTCTTTCTTTCTTCCCTTCCTTCCTTATTTCTTTCCTTCCTTCCTTCTTTCTTTCTTTTTAATATTCAAGGCTGTATTTTTTCTCTAATAATGAAGGAGAGTTAGAATGTTTTCCACAGCAGCAAGTGATGCACAGTGGAAACCTCTGCTAGAGAGAAGCTTTGAATTCAAAGAAAATGTCTATTCTTTAATACTGTCCATGTAAGTTGGGGGTATCCATTACTGATACTGAAGTATAGCAAGAAGCTTCTATCCTGTGTGCAATTATTGCAAATAAAAAATAACTACTTTGAAATAAAAGATGTGTTGCATTTGTACATTCTGATAGCAAATTTTAGTATGAGCCCCTCAGGATTCACATGAGCAAGACTATTACGAGATTACTGCTGAGATTTGACTGCCCAATGGCTTCAATACAGCGAGGAACCAATATGAGGGGAAAAATTATTAAAAAAACCCCAAAACAATGAAGTCAGGGAATTTGAGAACAAAATTTGCAAAATGATTACTTCTACAGTTCAACCCTCTGTCACTTCCTCCCTTGAGTGTCAAGCAATGTTATAAAAGGTGTTGCTATAACAACACTAATTAATTATAGAGGTATTTCATGTGTGGCAGTAAGAAGCAAAGCCACAGTAGTCCTATTTTATGTCATAGCCAGTGGTGTAAGACAAGAGGTATATGATATTGAGATCAAACACAGTGCAGTAATTACTGAGAAAGGTCAGCTTGTGTTAAGGCAATGCAAACCTCTCTACCATTATGTTTTGGATACATGAATGACCCTCAAAAATACTGACACTTTTCACACTGTATATCAGAAAGTAAATTGAAACAGTGTGAAATTTGTGCAAAATAAACATTTGTCCCGGGTTTGGCTAAGATAGGGTTAGTTTTCATAGCCAGGATAGCTGGACCGAATCAGCCAATGGGATATTCGATAACAATACTGACATCATGCCCAGTTTATATAAGGGGCTAGCAAGGGGGTTGGAGCAATTTTCAAGTGACTGTGGGACGTGACACGATGAGGCTTGGCATGGTTTGGTTCAGCATGACAGGGCAGGGTGCGTCACAGCTCACTGTGGCAGTGACGGTGAGCAGTGCGTTGTGTATCACTCTTATTGTTTCCTCTATCTTTGTGGTGTTCAAGTAAACTCTCCTTATCTCAACCCACTCAAGTTTACCTTACCTTTCACTCTCCTTTCTGTACCCCACCTTCTCCAGGGTAGGAGGAAGGATTGAATGAGTGGGTGCATGGAGCTCAGTTGCCAGCGGGGTTTAAACCACAACAACACTGAAGAACTATCTCACTTTAAAAACCATGTTTGTCATACACCCTGACTTGTGTTGAATTTAAGTCAGAGATTTTGGGGCACCTGGAATTCTGCAGTGACTCTGAAATTTACCTTGTGATCTCTATAAGCTTGAAACATCTATTATGAATTATTATATATCAGTGAAAAATACCTGAGAATGACATTAGCAGGGGCTTTTATAAGACTTGGCTATGCTAATAGCCATAGATATTACTGTAACCATGAAGAGGAATGATTCTTCAGGGAAAGTTGCTATTCCCTTTCCTTGATTGTAAACTATGTATGTTTTTATTTTCCTTTTTTCCCTTTTTCTGAAAAACTTGTGATAGGAGAGCTTCAAGTATTACTCATTACAAAGGTTAATGTTTATTGAAGAAATGGTAAATATTAGAGTTACTGAGAAAGACTCCATATTTTTAGAAGTGATGACTGACATCAAGGTGTTCACTTTAAAATGTCCAGAATTGTCCACAAAACATTTACATGCCTGTGACATGAGCCCTGAAAGGAGGAGAAGAAGGATTATATGCAAACTGCTATGAGAAATTGATAAAATATATTTGATAAAGTGTAAATACCTCCCTCTTAGGGATACTTTAAAGATACTATGCATTAGATGAATGTCTATATTGATCTTCCCAAACTTAAGAACCTACATTTTCACTTGTTCAAAGTAAGGAAAGTTTTATCCTATTCTGTCTTTTTTCATGATAGCATGAGTCATAGTTGCTCTGGAACATAAATAGAAAAAACACCCATATGCTTGTTTGTCTGTTTCCTGCAATCTCATTAGACAGCCTAGGCACATTTTTAGATGCAACCCTTGCACCATTACAGCCTAAGTTTTCATTCACACTAGTGTAAGAGGAAGATGTTAATTAAAACTGATAAAGTGAAATTAAGGCAGAAGCCTGTAGAACATCATTCTCAGTTTTACTACTTTTTTGGTTCTGTGTTGGGCATTATTATGGGCTTGAATAATTTTCAGAAGTGAGGTATACCTCACCATTTTGATCATTGCTAGCTTTGAATAATTTTGTAAGTTTTTACCATTAAAGAGTTTAAAAAAAAAAAGGCTAATGGGTATAGAAAGACACTGGCTAAATGGAAATAAAACATCTGAGGCTCACTGAGGAAATCTAGAGTAGATATCACATAAGTTACAAAACCTGCAATTTTTGATTGTCATTGACATTTCCTGTAATGAACTGTATTGAAGTGGCATCTTCCAGCATTTGTAAAGTCATACAGATCTGAGGTTTTCTGACTGTAAATCTGCATAAGCTTTTGTGTATCAATTGGAAAGAGCAAATGCTGCCAATTCTGGTCCAATCATAACTTTCTGTGAGTGATTATAATAGCTACAGTGCTTCTCCAAGATATTCAGAACCATCAAAGAGTAATCACTGGATTTTACATCTAGAACTGTTGCCCTTATTATTAATGACAAGTTATGATGCTTCATCTCACCAGGTGGTAAATTTCACCGATGTTTAGACACTTTCTCCTGCTGACAACAACGTACAGTTTATTATATGTTTGCATCAGACTTCATATCCTGATCATCAGAACCACTGACAGATCTAGGAAAAAAAAAATATATCCTGGATGATCAAAAAGGAAGTTTCCAAAGGCCTTCTAGATATCTAAGATTTGTAATTTTGCTAGGTGAAAAACCTCTGTAATTCATTAACCTATTGGCCAATACCAATGTTGTGTGGATACTTTAAGGTACAGGAATGCATCATTCTCTAGTGAATATGGTTAGAAACACTGACCAGCCCGAAAAGTACACCAGTTTTCAGTAAAGATTTACTTTCTGAGACCAAGTTATGGAGCAAACTCCCATTGATGAAAATTACTTTCAACAAAACTTAATAGATTAATCAAATTCCTGGGCTTCACAGATGCTTATGACATGACAAGAGACTTTAGTCTTTTGATCAAAACACCTGGTCGTTTTTTTTTTTTTTTTTTTTCCCCAGTGAAGAGGATATGAAACAAACTCATGGATATGACAAATGAATGGTCTTGGTGTTGTCGTATGTTACCCAGCCTGTGCATCACAGACTTTGTTCATTTATTCAAATGACATCTGTCTCAGTATCCTGCTTGGCCATTCTCAGAATTAAACATGTGTTGAATACCAATGTTTGAGGTGATTGCATCTTCAGCCAAGGACAAGGTAAACGATAAAATTGTGTTCCTTTTGCCTAATGTTTCCACTGTCATCCAGTTTTAAATGCATTTGAATTGTAAGATACCTTGGTATTAGATATTCTGAGCTTTTACAAATGCTTAGAAAAACTTGCTGTCAGTGTTAAAATAGACAGTGAACTTCTGAATAAACTAGCTGACTAAGCATGAAATAAATACGCTTGCATGCTCCAGATGTTCTTATTTGCCACTGATCTTTCATCTTCAGAATATCATGATCTGGTGTGGTACCTTTGAAGCAAATATATCCTACCACATCAAAACAACAGGGAGTAACACTGCCATGAGGAAAGGTGTTGGGTGTATTTTTTCTTGTTGCCAACACTTTCCTGTGTTTGACCTTTCTCGCTATTAGTGATCCATGATGAACAGCTCATGGATTAGAACCTGTTTTCATAAAAAGGGGAAATATGACAACCTGCCCTGCAGCTTGGACAAGAGAAAGCCATGAAGAAGTGCTTTGTAGGGAAGTGCCCTCTACAGAGTTTCAGTAGCATCCAGTTGACATTGAACACCTCCAGTGAAACACCTGCCACTTGGCTCGGTAAGTCCTGCTTTCACTAAGTACACAGATAAGCCTAGATGCAATCTTACAGTGTAGATGGTATTTTTCAATCTGCAATATATCAAATGCCAAGCTCCAAATTGTTCTGTTTATTTCTGTTTACATTATCAGCATTTTAATTTCTTTCCATTCTTCTGCATAAGGAATTGCTTTATTTTCTGAAAAATGCATATTCTAACATGGATTGATGACTCTGCTACAGACAAGCAAGAAGCCCTAGGTGACCCGTTTATCCTTACCCAGTAGGGTACCAGCTGCCAATTGCCCCCACTCTGTGATGGCTTGTCCTTCTTCTCACCTTGTCATCAAGCCAAGACTGTACACTGTAGGAGCACAGGTAAGCATCTGCCTCTCTAATCACTGCCAACAGCTCTCCATTATCATCTGCCAGGGGTGCCTTGAAGAATTGTACAGAACTTCCTCCAGATGCGTATACCAAGTGCTTTTATGTCTGCAACAAATTCTACCTTTGTAACACAGGGAAATCTCAAATGTCAAATCTGTTTCCAAAGATGCATTTCAGCTCACCATGAAACATCATACATGTTACTGCGCTTTTTTTGCCTTAACTGGCAGACATTCCCAGCCGGACTAAGCACACAAACTTCATCTAAATAACAGAAATATCTTTTCTGATGAGATGATCATCCACAACAAAATTAAAGGCATTAGGTCAACATTCATTGGTCATCCTTAAGAACTTAGCACTTTTGCCTTTGATAAATGAAGGCTACTTCTCTGTCTGCCACATCTCCTCATGGACACCCCACAGTCCACCTCAGATATTGAGAAAAATACTTAATTATGTGAGATGCTTTATTAGCCTGCGATCATGTAAAAATAGGGGCTCATATTTCTTTCTGCCTTCAGACAGTGGCATTGACTTCATGAAATTTTAAGTGCCTGGGGACTGCTGTGCAAAATAAAGGCCTTTGTTGTATGAAAAAATATTAAAATACATTTCAAGCAGCCTCTATATTTAGGAACAAAACCAAAACAGCATATCCCCCTAACAAAAACAATAACAAAATCCTCGACTCACCCAAGAGTCAAAACTCAGAAAACCCAAGCGATCAGAAAATTTTGGTTGTTTTCTGCTGGAGCTCCTGGCTTCAACCTGATAAGGATTGAGGAATACATAATTTTAAATTACATTTAAATGAGATCTTTCAAATGAAGAAGAACCTCAGAAACAACCTTAGCAATATTTCCCCTGATTTCAGTGTTTGTTTTCTAGGGAAAAGTCTAACTGAAAGAATACTTTAATTATCCTAACTTAACTGTTGTGCCATTTTAGTCATTCTTCAAAAGTAAAATGAAAATTTTGGGGTGGAGTTGTTAAAAGTACTTGTGCAAGCATATGAGCAATGTCTTTATTTCCAGCACACAGGACACTATTACCTAGCAGTCTTCCATAATAGATGATGTAAAACAGTTTGCTTATCATCGTCACCAATATTTTCTTACAACAAATTATACATCACCAAGACTGACTGTAAAAAGTCAAGAGAAAATCTTTTTACCTTTTGAATAAGCTAATGGAAGCTTACAGAGAAAGGTTGATTTTTGCAGAATTCTGATGTAAAAATTTTCTTTGATTTTATTTTTTTGTACATAGTCATCTCTTTATCTGCTTGGTCAGTTCCAGTATCTCATTAGACATAGAGTTGTTAAGTCTTCCAGTCCTGTTTCTTACCAAAGGACAGATCACATTATTGGTACCGTCTGAATCATCTTGTTGTTTTGCGCTTCTAGCCAGGAAATTTTCAAATACTCATATTGATATAGTCAAGATGATGCATAGCATTTGATGAGAAGTTTCAGTACTGAAATCGTCAACATTAAAACAGTTTTAGCTTCCTAAATTTAACAGAGACCTCGTCAGCTTTTTCTTTTCCTCTTATCTCTCTCTTTAACCCTTTCTCCTGGAATGGGAGAAGGGCTGATTGGAGACAGAACTTGTCCTGTGATTGGCCTGCCTCAGCCAACCGGTGACATTGATCAAGTACTTAGCTCTGTCGGGTGATACCAGTAGTGAACACGCAAGCAGTTTTACAGTGTGCCAGGCTATAGTGCAATGAAAATATTGGGTATTCATAATACCATTGGAGGAAGAAAGATATTCCTCGTGATGTTTGGAAGTGTTTGAAATATGCTTTATGGACTACATTGGATTGTTAAACATTGCCTCATGTCTTCTTGCTTTCTGCAAAAGGGACAAAAGGATAAATAATTTTCCAAATTTAGTCTCTGTGGGAATTCTACACAAAAAGTCAAGATGCTTGCAAGAACAAGATGCCTATGTTATTTCTAGGGATGAAGATTCCTTGAACTGGCATAAATAAATGGCTGAAGGAGGGAGTCTTGGGAAGATAAGATGGCCCTGTTTTGGCTAAGGTAAGCAAGCATGCAAATTTTTAAGATGCCAATATCCAAACAAAGACATTTGTCTAATTAACCACAAAATTAATATTAAAATTCACACCTCTCAGTATGTTAATGAGCCTAAGGCAGTACATGGTAAACATATATGATTATGTTGCTAAACTCTCTATCTAAATTACTTTAAATGTCAAATAAGAGGCAGAGACAAATGGAGTTAGGGTGTAAAAAGCCAAGAGTGGAAATACCTCTAGAAAAGACTGAAGACCTATCAGGAAAAGTTCACCATATGGAGAAAACACCTGGGATAGCTTTCTTTTTGCTGGCATTATTATTATCTATGAATTATTAGCACTATTGCAGTGAGTGCATCTATTAATGTCAATTTCAAATCTGTTATGACACTTTAATAAACATTTACTATTCTTTTTGCCTTTACAAAATTGTTTCAGCGAAAGTCCTTTGGACGCTGGCAGACAAACACCAAACTCCTACCTTTAACATGACAAGTCTCCTTTAAAAAAAATCTTTGCCTGTAATTGTGAATATATATTTATATTGGTAGCAAATTTAGAGAAATCCTGCAATTTTTTTACTACTTATTTGTTTACTACACTTATTTTTTTATTTCCTGTTTTGTTAGAAAATGAAAATTATTTTCATTTAAAAAAGCAACCCTTTCTAAACTCTTACAGATGCTCCATAATAGTCGTCTTCTTAGAAATTCTCTAAGCTCTTACCTCTAAAGTGAGTTTATTTCCTGTTTGAATACATTAGTGTGGATAGGTAATCAGGTGTAATGTCTCTCTTAGAGATATTGATAGATGACACGTGTTTCTCAACTTTCAGCTTTTCTAATGGGAGGCAAGTGGAGCTTGGGAACGGCTAGTGTCTCTTATTATTTCTGTACTCCCTAGAACAACAGATTTTTTCCCCTCATCTCTGTATTTCTAAGCAGAAAGATTAAGTTGTCGTAGTATCTGCCTTCAGAACTTTTAATATTGTGTTAATCTTTTTAGTTAAAAACAGCTAATAACAGAGTAACTCAGTATCACTGCTTTGGATTCTCCACTCGGGTGTGTTTGCTGTGTTTGTGCCTGGCAGGGTTTTGGCAGTGGCAGAAGGAGACGGCTGGCTTGCGCCTGGTGGGGTTTTGGCAATGGGGGAAGGGCCGCTGGTGTGGCCCTTGTAAGAAGTTTCAGAAGCTCCCCCGGCTAGAAGCTGGCCCCACCTCTGGCCAAGGCTGAGCCAGTCAGCCCCTCTGCAAATAACAGTGTTTAAGAGGGGAAACCGGTTTGGTAAGAGCCTTTGTTTTGGGAGCTCTCTTTTGTTATGGAAGCTATCTTTTGTTTTGGAGGGAGGTAGGACAAAGGGAGACACAACTATGGGGTCACCCAGGTTCGTGAGGAAGGGGTTGGGGAGGCACTCCGGAGCAGCCATTACGCTTTGGCCTATGGCAAAAGGGCAGGCTGAGTCCTTGCAGTCCTCAGAGGTCACCAGTGGAGAGGTCTGTCTGCAGCCCACGGAGAAGCCCATGCTGGAGCAGGGGACTGCTCCCAGAGAAGGCCGTGACTCTAAAGGAGGCCCACACAGTTTGTCACTGGGAGAACCGCTGCCTGGAGAAAACCCCCGCGCTAGCTGGAGGAGTTCACGGAGCACTGTCTCCACGTATTGCCATGGGGGAGAGCTGTGAGGAGAGTTTCTGTGGAACAGGAAAGAGTGGCAGATTGGGACTGAGCACAAGCCCCCACACTCTGTCCTCACTGCACCGCGTGGCAGGTAGGAGGCAGCAAAGCTGGGCCCGGGAAAGAAGGGAGGGGCAGGGGGAAGATGTATGTAAGATCGATCGTGTTGTTTTTTGTCACTGCACTACTCTGATTGGATTGGTGATTTAAGAGTGATTTTGTCATTTAAATTAAATTGATTTTACTTCCCCAAGTCCAGTCTGTCTTTTGCCCACGACCATAACTGGTGAGTGAGCCCTCCCTGTCCTTTGTCTCAACCCTTAAGCCTTTTGTTGTATTTTCTCCTGCTAGAGTGAGAGAGCGGCTGCGTGGCACTAGGTTGCCAGCTGGATCTAAACCATGACTTTTGGAAGCACAGGTAAAGTATGGGCAGCCAGACAGTTTTCTTTGCTTACCAGACATGAGGGTAAAGACCATTAAATATTAACATGAATTACAGCAGCTCAGTGAAAAAAAAAAAAAAAGTGAAATGATGATGTCATAGCCCACTATTCATGTATTTTTAATTTGTGCAGAAACAATAGGTCATAGGAATGTATATATGAGACATGCCTTCTCCTGATGGACATGGTGGTGTTCATTGTTGTTTGACTCATAAGAATTATCCCATGGGTTGATAAATTATTCTTTTGTTTTAGAAGTCTCAGAAAACAAAAAGAAGAATACATCTAGTTCTCTTATACAGTTTGGCTTGGTTTGTTTTTTTTTTTTTTAAATTATCATTTTTATAAGATGATCATGAAATGAAACAAAAGGCGTTAAGCAAAGTCATGTAAGAGTGCAATTGTTGGTAGCCTGCTTCAAAAGAAACAAAGGGCCATTACATGAGGGAGTATATCCAAGCAACATTACATCATATAGGCAAAGGTGGAGACTTTGGTCAGCAGCACTTGGCAGGATGAAGACCAGAGACAACGGACAAAAAAAATGTGTGTCAAAAGAGCAAAAAGGCAGAAGGGCAGCGCTCCGGCAAAGTCTGAGAAAGAAGATGTCTCAGTGGGTAGGCAATGAATTACTTGAGCAAGGCTCAGGACAATGCAGGATTTCTTGGCTTACATATACATTTCAGAATCCATGTGCTTTAACACGGCTGTTTAAAAAAATTAATTCAAAAGAGTAAACCATGTAGAAACTTAAAGGTACATCAAAAGTTAGGTGGAGTGTTTTTCCTTTCCAGTATCTTCTCTGGTCTTTGTTTTAGTAAGAAAATACTCAAGGTAGGATTCATTTATTTGCTTCCTTGACAGTCCCTCTTGTTTGCTTGAATGTCTCTTCATTCATTATTTATATGCATCAACACCCAGTGGTTCCCACATGGTTGAAGGGGATGAGGACTGATAGCAGGAACTTTTTAGGTGGTATAGGTGAGTTTATTCCTCCACATGTACAGCCAGGCAAAGCTATGGGTAATGATTATGTGACACATTTTAGCTCTTCAAACAAGACATAGCTTCGGCTTTGCAACCCCTCTGCCAGCTCTATAATAATCAAGTACTTGAAAAGAAATGATTAGTTTTCTTTTTTTTTTTTTTCTTGGAAAATAGCTCACCATTTCTCAAGCATGAATTATCAGTGGCCCTGCTGTTTTCCTGCATTCATCTCAGAGATATCTTAATGATAACTCCTACACAGTATATTTTCTTATGCTACACTCTGATTCTACTCATATTTTTATTCTGCGGATGTGGTTATTAAAGTATTTATGCATTGTCAATTTAAATTTTGTAAAGGCAATAAATGCTTGCTATCACTTCTTTAAGCAATAGCTATGTCATTACACAGATCATTGAAACACAAATCACACTCTCAAATAAAAATTTACTCTCTCAAAAACTATTATCATTGCTGTTGTTCTTCTTTTACCTAACTTGATTGATATTTTGAATTCATATTTCCAAATAATAGTGTGGAAGACAAACAAAAATACTGATAATATCAGGTCGGAGCTGAAGGTCTTTTACTCACTGTTTACATAATTAAATGTTCAACTTAACAAAAGTGTAGGTATGTTTTAAGGGTTCCCTTACCAAAACTATGGGGATGCAGCCTCTGCAAAATATGGGAATGTATCTCATGGAAGAGGATTAGCTGTCACCAGTTTCAAGAGAATATCAAGGGTAAATAATAGTCAGCCTTTGCTATGTGTTTACTTATGTAAGGTTGGTTTGGGTTTTTTTTTTCTTTTCATATATTACTTTCTAGCTTATATTGCATCCTATCCCTTTGATCTGCTCACTGGTGCAATAAGACCCAAATACAGTAATATGCCTTTTGTCCGAGGAATCACAATGCATCTAAATAAAGACATTCACAAGACTTGGGCAATAGCAGATTTTTTGATGCTTTTTTTGTAATTTTTTTCAAGCAGTGCCTAAAATAATTATAACTCAACACTTTGGTCAGTGATTTGGGCCAAATAGTATCAATAATATTAAATACATAAATAATAATGACAGTAATTACAACAACAATAATAATTACTGTGAGTGATGAAAACAATAATATTAACAATAATAGTAATAATAAATGAGTACATATCTCATACAGGTTAAAAGGTTTGCAAAAGGAATCATGAAATCAGCACACAGTTCCTTTATCATTTTAGCAAACATCAACACAGTAACTTCCACGTAAACAACATTAGGTTGTGTAATTTATATAGATTCTTTTTAGTTCTGTTGCAGCATTTGAAATCCACAATCCTATACCATGTCCCTAATGAGCAAGACCACTGAATATACAAGAATGGAAAAAGACAGTCTATATCCATAAGAACTAAAGTTTACTAGAGGAAATAAGCAAAACAAAACAACAACAACAACAACAACAAAAATTCTGGGTAAGCAGAACAAGACAAAGGAATTTATGATGATAAACAAGTGGCATTGGTCAATATGATACATTCCCTGCACAAGCAGTCTGTGATTCTGCCTAGTGATTTTTGTCAGGCCAACCTTCATTCTTCCCTTGTTAAACCGTCTTTCGAAATGGCAGCTCTTGCTTTTGTTATTGAGGCAGCAAATATCTCATTTGGAGACTTCAGAGACCTTGAAAACACAATCTGTGTTTTCTATCCTTTCTCCTTTTCATTAAAATTGTTACCGTCACATTTATTTCCAGAGCAGTTTATTCTAAATTGCTGCTCTGAACATTTCTGATTTTGTCTTCCTGCAATCTGGTCAAAGACATCTGAAATCTGATTTTCATGAGGTGCTGCAGCAGGTCACTTTGAGGTATCAGTCTTTTCAGCTTCTGAAACAAAAAAGAATTTTCTGTATCCGTAAGTTTTTTAATCTTTGCTCATCATGAATCACAAAAAGCAACTTGAAGGAAAATATGTATTGAATTTAAGTGTAAGGCACAGTCCAATTATTTCTGCAAGCTCATGTCCTCAAGACATTGTGTCAATGAATGACCGAAAGACTGATGATACAAGGGATTGGTAATGGCATCTAAAATCTTCTCCTCAGGTTAACAGTTCCAGCCCGCTAGAGTTTAGGAGAAGTTGTTAATTACTACAAGTACTTTCATTTCCAGAAAGCAGTTCTCTGAATCTGCCCTTGAAGATAAATGGCCTCGTCACAAAAAAAAATATCCCTATATTTAAAGGCAGTGTTAGTAGAAGGCATGGGGTGGACAGATGTCCATAGTGTGGGACTCCAGAGCAGTCCCAGCTCTCATGTTCAGCTGCCTGTACCAGTGATGTTATGACTGAAAATCTCGGGTATGTCTTGGGGCCACTCTACCTCCTGGGCCTTTCATTCTGCTGCATCGCGTGGGCAGAGGACAGCAGTATTCCTGTATTCTCCAGTCTTTCTCAAGGTGACTGAGGAAGCATGCTGCAGCAGACACATAATGCAGAGCTGCAGAGAAAACTGAGCTTTAATCACTCAAAGTCAGATTGTGGGAGTGAGGCTTGTCTTCATATGGCCCTGGAAAGTAAGCTTCAGTAAGAATGTGGTGGCTGACGGTTCATATGGGGATATTCACTTCTGGATAGACTTGGGCTGTTCGAAAGATAGAAATTCTGTGAACTTCAGCACTTTGCGGTTTAGACTGCACAATCCCTTCCTGTGTTATTCCTGCATTTTGGACAGAGCTGTATCTGCACCCCACAAGGCAACATATTTGCCCTTCTGCACTACTGGGGTTTTATAAGTGAAGCTGAGCAATATTTATGTGCTTATTTAAAACCTTTTTTCCATTTAGAATGGCCTTTGACTTTCAGGGTCAACGTTTCTATGAGGAAGGCTTTTAAGATTTGTTTGTCTATGTGCGTGTTTCTCCAAGGTTTTGCTGAAAAAATAAAACAGTGCACAGTGCTTTTCAGCAAGGCTTAAATTCCTTTCCAAAGGAAGGCAGCATTAGGTGGGATAAACAAAAATTTTGAATGTCTGCATTTTTTTTCCCACAAATGATTATCTGAGGTTTGGAAAGAATATAGTAGAACAGATATAGAGATATGACATTTCTAGATTTTTCTTTTTCACAAATCACCCTTCTCCTTCCCCCATATATTTGGAGTAGCTGTGTTTCTATCTCTTAAAATGCTGAAAGAAATTTGTGTATGTACTTAACTGATAATAAAAAGATAAATATGTAGAAAACCTAGATAATATATTCAGTGCAAAATTATAACCACCACAAATTTGCTTATCTTCACACTCACAGCTCTTCCAAAGCTTCAGTTTGAAATCATGGTCTTCCGGAAGTCCATGGGAGCTTTGCTGTTGAATTCCACAAAACCAAGATTTTTATCTTCAATATCTTGTATAGAATATTGGTTTTCAGCAGAACTTTCATCAGTGGTTGGTACTACATCATCACTGTCCAGATGCCCATGGAGATTTTGGGCAAGTTTTTTATGAGGCATGTGAATTTTAAATTAGATTTTTTTATGGGCTGGAATTTCAAAAACTGCGGTTCAATTATCTGGGCCTCCTCCTAGTTCTCACAGACTTTGAATAAGAAATTCAAATTATTTTTTCTTTCTGTAGAGGAACTACTTTCAGTAATGTGCCTTCTTCATACCTATTAAAAAATCTCACATTTTCTGTTTTATCTCTTTCTTCCCATGTTACCGTAATGCTGGAGATGCCTTTATTGCCTTATGAAAAAATGTGTGACTTTGCTGCAGTGAGTGGTTTTGTGGTTTTGTTTTGGTTTTTTTTTTTTCCTGCTCTAGCAGGACAGAAATCTCTCATCCAGACTAAAGACCACCTGACCAGATCTGGAAGTTAGGGAAAGTTGGAGATCCCATGGAGACGATGAACAGGTCATTGGGCACATTTCATTTTCTCTTTAGGAAACAACTTTAGAAAGCACTGATGTAGGAGGAATGATGCATCATTAAGCTTGCATGAGAGGAAGGCTTATATGCTCGCAAAGAATAGTGTGCTTCATTCTCCTAGTCTTCTCCATCACTATTTTTGTGTGGTTTGCTATGTTGAAGTTGATACACTGCCAGGAGATGTATTCAATTTTGTTACAGTAAAGCCAGTTACTATGTATTTTTGTTTGTAGTTTAGTTATAGCAATGTTGAGGATTGTATGCTTTTTTTTTTTAATTTTGTATGTTCTCTACAGAGTCTCAGAAGCTGAAATATTATAGGGGAGGAGAGGATGTTATTTCAGCACAGATTTCACAGCTGAACCAAAGAAATTCATGCCTCTGAGTTCAAAGAATATAAGATACACAAAAGCATCAAAATGGGAGATAGATGAGAAAGAAATAGGCAGCAATAGATCCTTGTAGACAAGAATAATAATTTACAGAGTGATTGTGGAAGGAAGCCACAAGCCAGTGTGGGACTTGGGTAATAGAGTGACATAATGGGGAGAAGCCATGAAGAAACAGCTTCTAGCTATGAAGTGTTAGGACTTAAGGGAGGGGAAGATGTGAGAATTGAGAAACAATAAGTCTGCAGGGGGAGAAAGGACTTAGATATTGACCAAAGATTAACATTAGGGCAGGTGAGCTAAAGATGAACTTTGATTGTAATTGAGAAAAAGAATTGACACTAATCCTTTTGCCTTAGCTTGCTCTCTCATGTTCTTTTCTCATGCCAAGCAGAGTTTTGTCTTGAAAGGATATGAGAGATTTCACCTAGCCTGCGAGCTTCCATTACTGATATTATTCTGAAAACACTCAAACAGTAGAGTGAGGATCTTCAGTACAAGGAGGAGTACTAAATACCAGCATTGTCTCAACAAAGTAATGAACTTAAGAAGCAGGCTGAAATAGGGAGCAAATTGGAAAGGAGAGTGCTTCCATAAACTAGACGAACTTAGACAACTCTAGCAGATTTAATATATTTCAGACCTGAAAGAGCACTATGTAAGGCTCCTTGATTTAAAACTATCTGGGTATCTCCCTGACTCAGGCAGGTGGAAAAAGGCAGAGTCCAAATCCATCTGCTAATCAACAGATTTTATGTGCTGTTTTTTCAGGTAATTTCATTTATGTAGACATGCGCAGACTCATTTGCAAAGGCAGTGGTCAGATGCTTGTCAGGCTCTTTTAATTGCCTGAGTGTCAAATCTTCAGCCAGGGAGTCATATACAACCGCGCACACTATTTCATATCTCTGACAAGAGCATGGATTGAATTCTACCAGTTTCCATTAATCATGTTGTAATTCACAAACTGTTCACCACAGTCATCAATCAGATCTACACATGCAGTGCAGTTTGCAAAGGGTAAATTCATGTACCTTATCCCTTTAGTCATGTTAAGTCATGTTAACATCAGATCTCCACTTTTTCCTCTTTGTAGACGATTTTCACCAGTGCAAACCTGTCTGTGGGATCACAGTGGTCACCAGAGTTTTAGAGAAAGTTGCATATTGCTTTTTCTGCTGGGTAAAGGGAAAAGTGATGATACAGAACCCTACTTCTTTATGGGCTGTCTACTCTTTATATTCTAATGTATCTGGTGCTGTGAAATTTGTGTATCTATGTCAGTTTTCAGTTTAGGGGTCACTGGTCATGGAAAGATGTTCAGTTCCAGGTAACCAGATTTGATTAAAGATGCTAAAACTTTTAGTTGTTTTTGGTTTTAATTCCTCATTAGTTTTTGCTGTCATAGAAAATAGAGCTCCATTAAATCGTAATGTAACCCAGTAACCCAGGTAGTTTATGGTGAATGGTTCCTTCAAACTGGAGATTGAGCTGTGCAGAGGTACTCACCGTTCTGTAACTTGTTAATACAAACCTTCAATGGACTTTTATGGATGAGTGTAGAGAGGAAAATTTCATTAGGATTACATTTGTCATAATATGGGATTTAACTGGACTACAAATGAACTTGCTTTAAAAGACACTATGGAAAATAATAGTTTATTTTAGTAGTTAAAAATCACCAGCCTGATATACTGAAACTTGCTTGGAAGCAAGGCCTTTCACAGTGCTCTGGAAAAGATTTCTTAAGAAATTATTTTTATTTATATTGCCTCTCATTCTGTGGTTTCTTTATTTCAAAAATTGGTGGTGTTAGTTAATTTCATTTTTTTTATCTGGCATTTTTAATTCTAAACTTTGTCAGTGGTTCTGACATGCTCACCTCAGAAGAAAAGTTCAGACAGATCCCCTTAGATGCTGCCTGGTTTGGGGTCTTTTTCACACTCACTTACCATTTGAGAGTCTGGGCAACTGGAGTTGTCAAGCTTTCAGAAAGACAAACTCAAAGCAGGGCTTTATTTACCTTCTTGGCAAGCCAGATATAAGAGGTACAGCATATTTAACTTTATTTACAATGACATTTATCTAATACTTCTGAAAAATGAAAACTGGTAACCTCTCTCCCCCATCCAATTTACCCCTTCAACAAGTTTGTAGACATAGGTTTCCAGTGAGCAGAATCTTTTATGTGTGAAATTTCCTCAATCATCAGAAAAGTACCTCAAAAGAAAGTTATATTGTAACATTTGAATCAAACTGGATTAGACTTAATCACTCTAAGTGGCAATCACATCCTTACTTCTTAAAACAAATTTACTTGGATCACATCAAAGTAACAATCCCAAATGAAGATTGATCTGTGAAACTGTGATCCCTGTACTTTTCTGCTTGTCATGCATTAATCCCATAAGCTATGAAGATGCAGCAAACAGATCAGCTGCCTGGTAACATTTTACCTGGTTATACTTACTCATATGATCTTTATTTTTGCTTGACAGCAAGTAGTCTATAGTTTTATCAAGGATGAGAATATATAAAGTTAAACCAGGAGATGGGGCCTAAATTCTTAAAAATAGAACATCTCTTTATTTATCATCATTCATTTCTCTCCTTCTGTTTAAATAGCTTACTACCCTTCAAGTTAGAAAATTAAGTGGTCGACAGATGATTCATGCCACTTGCAGGTACTAGGAATATATACACTTGAGAGAAGAGGTTATTAAAATGTCTGCATGCTACTTATTCTTCTGAAAAGAGTGAAAAAATTCTGCTCAAATACATTGGTGGTTTTAGGAAAGTGCAGATTAATTAATAAAGACTCATCATTTACTGTATATGCCAAATAGTAAAATCTGTGTTTGAATTTTTATATACTGCTTTTATTTCCTCAGTAAAACACCAGTTCCATCAACGTTCACAGATGGACTGTCTTGCAGGTACTGAAAGATGATGGATATACTCTCTGGAGATGTCAGGTTATTAAAACCACAGCAAAGCGATGAGCCTGAAACCATGGCCCTTGCTAGTGCCTGGTGTGGCTTCATGGGCCTTTGGACTCTGCTTCTCTCAGTTGTACCTCTGCCGTTCCTCCCATTTGTATGTCTTTGCAAGGAGTTGCCTTGGAACTTTTAATTTTCTCCTGTCTTACAATCTTTTCCCCCTATGCTTCTTTGTTCTTTTTTTTTTTTTTCCCCTTTCTCTCTGCTTGTTAACCTTTAGCACACTTTAATGTTGAAAAAGCAAAACCTTGATATGATATTCTCCTACACACCTACATTCATCACTAATGAAATAAAAGGAGAAAATAATGTTTTTTCTCTCATTTGCTACATTTCTATGAACACTGAAGGTGAAGTGTAAATTAAACCTAAGTTGGTTTGGTTTTGTTTTTTTTTTTTCCCCCTGAGTTCTCTTCTTTATTCTTTCATCTCTGGCTAAGTAAATTTCAAAAACTTTAGAGAATTTTGACAAAGGCCAAAACAAGCAGTCCTGTATAGACAAGGAAATGGAGCAGCTAAAATAGAGTTAGTCCTGTATAAAATTCATTACTTCTTTTTTAACTGTCCTTCATTACTGAGTTCTGCTAACATCATCAGGTAGAAGAATGGCAGAAGAACACAATTTGTATGTCTTACCTAAGTAAGATATTCCTAGGCTGTGAGTAGGTCTCTATCAAATGGGTGAATTCTTCTTGTCACACAGTTTTTTTACAGCCCTCTTTTCCACCGTATGGTGTCCCAAATCAAGTGTTTTATTCATAGCTGTACTGCTTAACCATCATGTGAAAAGTTTCCAGTGATGCTTATGCAGTGCTCGCAGATGTTACAAAGAGCCCAGAACCAGATGCAGCAGAGGTATGATGCTGAGGCTCGGGTAAGATCTTGGATCAAGCAAAATAGTAATTCTGTTCTACCTGCAGGACTATGACAATATCTTTGAACAGCATGACACCATCATATGAGCAGCAGTGGCTTAGATCAGCATAAAGATGAGCATTTTTACAATAAGGCAGCTACAGAGGCCCGTGACTATAATATTAATGTAAAATCACTGAGGACACTTTCTCTTCAGTAACTGCTGACAATCACTTTTTTTTCTGCTCTTTTTCACTGAGGTTAAGGTCTAGAGTTGTCCCATTTAAGAACCACTCTCTCATGCTGTCTTTTTCTCTCCATTTACTACAGAGGGAGTTAACTGCTTTTCTTACTTAGAAACCTCAAGTGAATCCTTATCAGTGGCAGTCTTATTGCTTGTTAGCAAATTTCAACTTTTTAGGGAAAGCTTTAGTAGAATTGTGCCTATGCGCACGTGTCTGCGTGTGCATGCATGCATGTAAGACAATGGAGTTCAAAATTACAGTATCATGCAAAACAATACAGGATAATCATCAACCAGAAGACATTAGCAAGATGAAAGTATTTACATCCTACATGTTGAAGAAATGGCCATCCTTGTATAGCATCCTTTAACCCTACTCAGTGTGTCCCTGTCTGTGCTCAGCCCAAATTACCACTTGCCCAGTGCTGGGAGCTTGGTGGTATTCAGGGAAATCCTGCCACTGTGCAGGTGCTATATGCTTCCTCTTCATTCCTGCTGGGGCTGTTGCTGTGCTGGGACTGGTGTTAGTTTTAAAAAGGAAGGAAATAAGACTCAGAAAGATTTTAGAGAGGGTTATAAACTTCTGGAGGGAATGGATCCCACTCACCCCTAAGTGAGAAACCCACAGACACCCTTACTCTCTTATCCCTTTTGGGTTATTACAGTCCATGTAAAACACAGAGATAAAAGGGAGTGGAAACTTAGTTCATAGGGCATAAAGTCAGTTCTAGGCAAATTTAGTCTCCCTCTAGCTACAGTGACAGATAAAACACACTTCCCAAATTTCCATGCATGTCTAGTATAAAGAAAACAAAAGACTATTTAACCGCTTCCCAGACTGCAGAGCTGTCCAATCTGCCGTTAAGAAACATAACTGCATTTAAAACAATTAATATTTTTGTTTCCAGCATGAAAAATATTTGTTCTGGGTGTTAAGATATTGTCAACAATAACAAGCATTTTTGCAGTTCAGCCAGAAAGCATACATCTTCTCAAAACTGATGGCTGGTGCAGTTAACTGTGCTACAGTTACGACAATGAGTGAAAAAAGGCCTTGTCATTCTGGAAGGCAGACAAAAGAATCTGAAAAATTTCCCAAAAGACCTAATCTCAGAACAAAAATATCTGAGTCAGGCAAGTCTGTCCTTAGACTTTTGTGATTCTGGACTATATTGATGTTGAGTCTTGGATCACTTAGGCTTCCAAAACTTCAGTTGGAAAAGTATAACAACAATAGCTCTCAAAATCTCAGCTGCTTTTAGAATTCCTCTGAGCTGAAGTCATAGTTCCCTATATGAGAGCAGATGCTTTAGCCTCTGTAAAGTTCCCTGACCTCAGCTGGATCTGCTATGTTGCACAGATTCATGTCCTTAGGGCCATTTGTAGAGGTTTTCAGAGGAGTATCACAACCAAAACAAGGCTTTTGCCCTCCCTCCCTCCCTCTCAACCTCCCATTCTTTTCTTTTCTCTTTTTTCTTTCTTCTTTTTTCTTTTCTTCTACTTTTTTCCATTCGCCTTTTTAATTTTTTTCTTTATTCTTTTTCTTTCTTTTTTTTTTATTTCTGCCTTCCTCCCATGCCCCTAAGAAAAAAAAATATGTGCTCAGAGAAGTGACAGTAACATCACTTAGGTTCATGTTTACTTTGTCAACTAAATCAACTCACATCAAATCTCAGAAATACATTTTAAAATCCTTAAAATTTTCACCTGTAAAGCAGTATAAGGACTATGTTTACATGATACATCTGTGGTCATCTAACGGTTCTGTTCTATTAATGCCTAAAAACCAGTGTAATGGTACCTTGGAGCTATTCAGCTGCCAGGGATCCCTCAATGTGCAGCTGTTGTAGTGTGAGTCTGCAAAACCTTCTCTGTTTATTCTGAGTTTACTAGTAGTTGTATGCTCCTAAGTGGAGAAATACATTGCCCACATTAATATCCCTGAGATACTTACAAGTAACGCTCCTTTTTGCTACACCTACTAGCTCATCTCTAGCTTGCTTTAAATACAGCTCATTATTGCATTCCCCTGCAATTCATATGAAGATAAAAATTGTCTTAAAGGCCTCGTAGCATTTGACAGTTGTAACTAAAGCAGTAAATTTGAGCAGAGCCAGGTTTCACTGGCAAAAATGTACTTTTCCTTTCTTTTTTAATGCAGTTGATCTGTGACTCTTATTAGCTGAAGGCACAGAGCTTTTTCAGCGCACAGAGGAAGGCTCTGAGCTGTACACCAAATAAGACTGTTGGCCCGTGAGAAGTACTTTTGCACTTCTCCCATCTTACCCTCGTGAGAGACACACACGAAATCAAATGGAGGCATACAACACTTTTAATAGCTTGTAATACACTTGCTTTTTATTTTTGGTAGGACTATTTTGTTTGTTTTTTCCACATGACATTTTTCATTTGAAATATATAGCGGATTTTAGTTCATGAAAGCTCATTAAAAATTTAGTGCACTGTGGTATTTTGGTACCTCCATTCTCAACAGTTCTCCAATATTCTCAAACTGTCAGCAGGATGTCTGGCTGTCTGCAATATGAATGGCTGAGCATTTCTTCTGAAGAATGGAATTCACTACGTTGCTGGAATTGAATAAAAAAAGTCTTTAGTGATATGGAAAAAGGCTCTGGGACCTTGGATGTCAGTTCTAGGAGAGATGAATTTATAGGTAGAGCAATCTCTCTCCTACAACTGACATCCGAGGTCCCAGAGGCTTTTTCTGTAACATTGAGGATTTTGGTTTTTTCATGCATTTCCAACAATATAATGTATGATGCACGTAGTATTTTGAACAATTTCACACTCATAGCAATAATGACAAACTTGGGCTTAGAAACTGCCCACCCCTCACTACCATGAAATGACTTCTGGTTTTAGCAGTAATTTGCTTAAGGAAGTGAGAAGAAGGTCTTTACAATGAAGGTCAAAGGAGATCAGAATTTGCTTCTTATTGAAACTTCTTCTATGTGTTCAGAATGGCTAAACGAGCCAGTCTTGAAAACTAAGCTATACATCTAAATTAGACCTTCACCCCCACTCCCCCAGCACACACTGTTTTTATGTCTCCTTTCCATTTCACTTATTACAGTAACTCTCATATAATTACCTACACTTCTTGAAGAAATTGCTCAAGCTTGCATCTTTTTCCTTAGAAAATACTGTGAATTTGCTGAGTCCTCTTTTTTAAACACAACAGTTAATATGAATCTACAGGAGTTTACCATCTATTTGAATGGAAGCATGGCTTTGTCTCACTGATTTGCATTAACCTTACTATCTCCAATCAACCAATGCTGATTGTTTCACTTATAGAAAGAGGAAAGTTATACAACAATCTTTTCTCTTTCCTCCACAGATACTATGGAACTCTAATATGTAGGACCTTATACATTTTTCATTGCAGAAGTACATCCTGTTAATTTTATGTGGAAATTCTCAGAATTTGCATTTCTTATAAAATCCTTAACTATTAAAAAGCACTGATGTTAAAATGTCCTTCTTCAAGTGCATAACTCTAGAAGGTACATCTTTTAGTATTATAGCAGAATAATAAAACAGGTGACTCCACAGACTATTTAGAGAAGTAACCCTGAGTGACTTCTATGATAATTAAATTAGCTATCAAAAACCAGAATTTAAATTTTATTTGAACTTCAATTAGTTGCTCAAAAAGAGAAACACATAGGCATCCTACATTTTTCAGATTAATTAAAAAAATCTGTTGGCACTGATTTGCCATATATACATAAACTTGTGGTTTTAAAGTGGCTTGGTGGTCGAATAAATAACATTAAAAAACTTTGCTTCCCATTTGAGGGAAATAATTAGCTAGTAAGAAGCTGAGAACAGTAAGATAAGAAGAGACCACCTTCCACAGTTTAATCAGCCTGTTTCTTTCTTTTCTTTTGGGTTCTCCTGCCAAGCTGGAATATTGTGTTTAGAACGTGTAAATGTATTGTATCACATGTGGATACATAACAATGTACTATTAAAATATATTAAGATATTCTATTCACCATCATCACTCTGTGCAAACAACTACGTGAATCAGTTATTTCACGTTAGTTGTCAGATGAGTGCAAAGTATAATTTCAGGTCATCACAAAACCATGCTGCAAGCATTAGTCGAAATGATGTTTTTCTCAGGGAAATAACTAAAAGTTTGTTCCAGGTACAGTGGCATATTTTGCTAAGCTGAAAATAAAAGATTTTATTTATTTTTTTATTATTTTTAAAGCTTTTTGATGCTGTTCATATGGTTGTTGTTTTATACTTACTTCATTAAAAACAATGAAATTGTTAAAGCACCCAGGCTTTCATAACACACAATTTTTTTTTTATTTAAATTATTCAGAGAATTTTATATGATTTCCGAAGTATTTAGAATCCTACTTTCTCCCCACCCCAATATACATTTATTTTGGGGAAAAAAAGTATTCTGTGAAAAAAATGCTAATAAAGACTTTCTTTCGAGTAGTTGAAAGATGATCATGTCTGTCCCTAACAGGATGGTAGGCAGCAGTAAAACCTCCTTTATAGACATAATGTTTCTGGAGTATCACTGTAGCTTTAAGTTCAAATGCTGAAGTCATCCTTCACATAATGCTTTTGAAGTCACTTAAAACATGATCAGGATTTAGCCATGGTGGTTACGGAGGCAGTTGCACTTTGATCTCGCAGCTTTTCATTACTTGGAAGTTCACAGTGTTTAGTGTGCCTGTAGCGTGGTACAAGATAGAAGGTAGTACTATTCTCACACCCAGCACACTCAGAAATTTTGTCTCTTGTGCTGCGGCAAATCTGTTAACTTCAACAAGACCAGTGCAACTGAAACAAGAAACTGAACTAGGAGCTACTCTGTTGCTTGCACTTATCCTAGTTGTGAATATTTATCTGTGTCTGTAAAACGCATCGCATAAAAATATACAGCCTGCCAAACTGTGATACCTAGTGTCGGTTTAACACAGTGCTTTGCACTTTGTAGTCCTCCCCACCCCTATTCCTATTTAGGTGGCAATCACCAGACTTGGATTCAAGATAAGAAAGATTTTACTGGCAGCGATGCCGGCTTTTCAGCAGACTCCATGAGTAATTGTGTGGGCAGCTTTTGAGTTGCCTGTGGGTCAGTCTCATGATTAGACTGCTGATGAGAAATCTGGGCTACATTCTCCCCTTGCATGTCATTTCCTTTTAATTCACTTTGATTCAGGGAAAGTGTATTTTTTTTATATATCTACCTATGAATAAAAATAAGCTCCTGTAAATCCAGTTACTGAAAGTGAACAGAAACAGGCCTGTTATAAGACAGTACAGGAATATGGATAACACTATAGACATACAGGTTTTATGAGGCTTAAGGTATCCCCTACTTTTGATGTCTCTCCCTACACTTTTATTTTGATGTGTATATCAGCAGCAAAATGCACAGAGTTTTTCCTTTGATCTCATGAAGGGACCTATTTAGTTTAGATGAACAGAATTAAAATTATTTTATTTTTGAAAAGTCCTTGAATTATGGTGTAAAAGCTGTAATTTGGAAAGGTAAAAATCCTATATCAGAATCACTGAAATAATAGTGGATAAAGCTCATTTTTCATTCCAGAAGTTTTAATTTTTTGCTTTCAATAATAATATTTGCATTTCCATTCTGGTGGAAGAAAAAAACTTGTCTCTTTCAGTAAAACAGACCGAGACAGGAAGTTAGATAATTGCTATCTACCTGTACCTAACAAAGAGGGGACAATAAAAAAATGTAATTTTTTGAGCCAAAACTAAAACTATTTGCAAAAAAAGCTGTCAGGAGGAGGATGTGGGATGCTTTCTGTGTTTGCTTTTGATAAATAAGTTTTCAGGGCATAACACGATGTTATTTGTAAAAAGGAGAGGTCTCTGCCTGTAGCTCACAGTTTTCAAGTGAGCTTAGTAGCCCCTGATGTATGGTTTATATGGCATGTGTGAAGGCAGGGTATGGGTGGTCTAGTTCCTGGTTAATTATGAAGAAAATTAAAAGGAAAGTGTACATACTCACATTCTACTATAGAATGCACATACCTAGAGAGGAAGGCACAAATTGTATAAGCTTGAGTCAAATGCAGCACCTGTGAGGTGTGTGACAGTTTTGTCACTGGCTCCTGTTTGCAGAATTTCACCCCTAATTACATCCAAGTTACAGAAGCACCTAGGAGTGTAGAGTTCAGTGTTTCAGATTTTATTCTTGAGATTTAAGGTCGTTGCCCCCCACCTCTTTAGTGAGCAGTGTCTAGTGCTTCCAAATGTCTTATTTCCTGCATCAACAAGGAAGCCTGACAAAGCAGTTGTTCCAGCTCTTTGCCATCAGTTCAGGCTCCCCTCACAGTTTCAAACCTGTTCTAGTAATTTGAATTCTAATTTATATCTAACTTCCATTAACCTTTAAGCTGAAAATATCATCAGACTCTGGGATTTTTCTTCAGAGATCCCTTAAAGATATTTCCTCAAACATTTTTATCTTTGAGGACAGTCCTACACTCCTTTCTCACTACAGTAACACTCCCAGTGATTCCTGCTTTTCAACTGATCCTACTTTGGGAAAGTATTTCTGCTCTATACAGGTCCTCTTTTTATATGTACCATTCTGAAGGATGGATTAGCTTCCTTCTGCAGGTGATACTTTTTTATATCTTGTTATATGATTCTTGAACTCTCATCCTGAAGCCTATACTGATACCCAACCACTGAATAATTAGACATAGTTGAGATTTGAACCCTTAAAGATCCAGTTGTGCAATTCCTTCTGGGACAAATGTATTCACATAGCAAGAAAATAGAATATCTACAGTGTTCTTGGTTTCAGTTCTTCAAGAATAGCAATTGGATGAAATCAGTAAGCAACACTAGAATTGTGATCAGTTTAGGTGACTCTTCTGTAATAACCTCAACTGAGTGAACTACATTTGGTATCTGTCTGGTGTGTGAATCTTCAGTAGTGAAGCTGGTTTTGTATTGTTTCAGTACTTAAAAATGTAATATTTCATTCACAGGAAATCTGCAATCTGGGAATTGCTCAGGACAGGAGGAACTATTGTTTTATAAGCTTTACAATGTTGCTCAACATATGTTCGAAACTCAAGAAGCGAAAACATATGTTGAGGGATTCTAGATTGCAAAAATTCTTATGAAAGGAAAAAGATTACAAGGAGATAGAATGAGAGAGTGTATTAAAATAAAAGGAATCCCATGAATGGTCAGTCAATAACATTTGTAGCTACTGATGTGCACTGAGAGCTTCTGAGTAATGAGCAGTATGGGTTAGGTGAGACAAAGGTAGGCCATACATCTCTACACTCTTAGGATGCCTGGACACAAAAAGAATACATTAAAACTTAAGAGGACATTGTCAAACATGTAATACATTGGGATCCATGCTTGCCTTCAACCTGTATTGCATAGGATGGGTATAATGTTACTACAAATCTGAAAATATAATCAAATAGCATTTAATTTTTTTTTTTAAGTGAGCTTTAATACCTGCTTTGAAACTCTTCATCAGCTTCTGACAAGAAAGGGAACTGTTCTTCAAATATATGTCTCATGTCAGAAATAAAAGGTCAAAAATATATGGCAATGTCCACTGAATGGAGTGAAGATTAAATTGTAGCAGACCTGGCTATCTGAGACTTAGTGCCTTTGCTAAGATACTGCATTTAAAGATAAACAGATTTTAATAGGATATCTTATCATCCTATTTAAAAACAAACAAACAAACAAACAAAACCACAACATTTCAGTTACCTTCAGGAATATTGTTATGTCTTGAGACTTGTCTGTAAAATCATATGTTACAGCTATTATACTGAGTAAATTTTTTCTACCCTAGACAATTAAGTTATTTTAAAAACATTGTTCTTCATACATAAAAATAGGGTGTAGCTATTTAATGAACCGTGTGAGGATGTGAAATTTCTGCTTCTCTAACAATAATGACTTCCAATTGCCTATCTGAAAGACAGGGAAAAAGAGAACCAAGAGAAAATGTTAGTGCCTTTGACTGAAATATTACTAAGAGTAGATACTTCTATATTTACCTAAGAAGGAAAATAAAATAGAAAACAAACAAAAAACAAACAAACAACTGGAGGAGAGACAAAGCACATGCAAGAAACGACTGTGAAATGACAAGTCTTACAGATGTCTCTGAATACTGGGGAATACAAGCGCCTGCAGTACACTCCAGTACCACAATGTTTATTAAATACTAATTTAAGAAGATTGCAAGTTGACACTGCAGAATAATTTTATCTGTTGAAAGGCATCTATAGTAAACATTCAATGAACTTTAGTCTTGGGCCTAACGTTTTTGCCCTCACCAATACTTCAACTGATGGTGTTCCACCTTGTTTCAACATACCAGTTTGGTGGGAGGCAGTAGGTACACACACATACACATTTCATGTAACTTTTTTATCTGAAGCAACATGCAAGTGTGCTATACAATAAACATACACCATTAGATGTCTCATAATAAAAGAGTAAAATAAGCATCTAAGTGTAAATTCAAACAATTTTTTTTCTCTTTGTAATAAATACTGAAAAAGGGAATGACTCATTATATATTTTGAAAAATGTCAGCGTAATTTTGGATTTATGCAATGTATCTAAACATTTAATATGGTGCTAAAGCCTTTGTAAAAGCTTTAGATAGAATCTGTTCATCCTGTGTAGCAACAGGGTATAAATTTGTAGTAAAATACCCCTTTTTTTTTTTTTTTTTTTCCAGAACAAGGTAAATATCCGAGGTGGTACAATTTATTATGTAAACACAAACGCACATATTAAACCCTTCTTGATCTGAAATAAACAAATAATATACCACAATACTTGTTTCTACTCTCCATTATTTGCAGTAGCTAAGGCTAAGAAAAATCTTTAATGTAGTATGCCTAGAAATAAATAAAAGCATGTGTTCTGTAACTCAAAGTTATCAAACATGTAAAGTCACAAAGCAAATAAGAAAAAAGAACCCTATAACTCCGTAAGGAAAAAACCCTCACACCGATTATATGTCCATTTTTAACAATTTTGTATTTTCTGTAGACATTTAAAAGTGTAGTTAACATTTAATTTATAATATCTGCCAGGATATCAGTACTAGGTTAGAAGCTGATACTGAAGAGATGATGATTATAAATGTATGAAATTCAATACTAAATACAATACCAAAAAACATGGTTAATTCCTGATTTTGCTGTCACTTTCTATGCACTGTATAGCCTCTGGCTTTCTAAACCCATGTTTTGCTGGTCTAGTGCTGTTAAAAGAAGGAGCTCGGGATAGCTTCCCATTCTGTCCCCAGAGCTGTTTTCTTTTTCACTTTCAAAGCATCAGACCAGAACATAATTGTGCTTAAATTACTAGTATCGTCTGTGCTGGGGTATTTCTTTTGTATCCCAAAAAGTTGGCAGGAAACAGAAAGGGAATTTCAGCACCGATAGTGCTGATGTATGAGCCAGCCTCCATTACAGGCTGGAGGCTTCCAGCAAGAACTCCAGCTTCCCTATGAGATCAGATAACCTGCAGAGAAGGAGGCAGTCAGGAAATACAGGCCTCCAATCACAGTCCTTTCTCATCCAAAAATCTTAATAGCACCACAATTTTTACTAGTATTGATAGTTATTCTGATTTCAAGATTGTGCAAGATTCAAACAGTTGTTGCCTGTCACTTATATGTATATTTTTGCATTGTCAACTAAAAAGTGTACTTACTAATGGACAGATAAGGTATACTTATGTTTGTTAATTAGTATGTGTTTATGATTTTATCTTTTGTTCCACTCTTGTAGTTGCAACAATAGCTGCAGACTCAATGGGTACAAACTATTGGAACCAATGAAGATATTACCTATAAAATTTACCAGTAATTTCTCAAATACATTCTTGTCCGACTCACCTGTATGACATCACATAGCAGGACATCAGTAATACCTCTGGCCTGAATCCTTAGATTTGCAGAGTTACTGTACTAGTCAAATCATCACTCAAAACTTTAGCCAGCTGTTGAAGAGGTGCCACCAGTTAAGCAGGTTCCACACAGAGCATGTTCTGCACAGACTACCTGAATCAGGAATGAAAGATGGATTAAAAGGATTGTACTTATAAATACATATAAAAAGCATATAAAAAGCCAACAAGAAAAGCATAGACCTGATTACATCTATGTCTCTTCCACATGAAGGATTCTTCAGTATGAACTCTGTCCTAGAGCTACCACATAAGCCCAGCCAATTGCAGTTACAACATCTTGTAGAACAGTAGACAAAGAAGACAAAGTAGACAACAGTAGACAGTTGACAACAGTTGTAGTAGACAAAGAATGAAGCCATAACATTTAAACAGGCTTCATATTTGTTTCTGTTGCTTCTCGCTGCAACATCAGCAATTATATAGTGCTGATCAATTCCAATCACTTATCACAGCACAGAATCATAGAATCGTAGAATGCTTTTAGGTGGAAGGGACCTTCAAAGGTCATCAAGTCCAACCCCCACTGCAGTGAGCAGGAACATCTTTAACTAGATCAAGTTGTCCAGACCTGCATTCAACCTGACTTTGAGTGTTTCCAGGGATGGGGCATCTACCACTTCTCTGGGCAACCTGTGCCAGTGTTTCACCACCCTTATTGTAGAAAATGTCTTCCTTAGATCTAGTCTAAATCTCCCCTCTTTTAGTTTAAACCCATTACCCCTTGTCCTGTTGCAACAGGCCTTGCAAAAAAGAATGTTCCCATCTTTCTTGCAAACCCCACTTTAAGTACTGAAAGACCGTTAATAATATCTCCTCAGAGCTTTTTCTTCTCCAGGCTGAACAACCCTAACTTTCTCAGCCTGTCCTCATAGCAGAGGTGCTCCATCCCTCTGATCATTTTTGTGATTCTACTCTGGACTTGCTCCAACAGGTTCATGTTCTTCTTGTGCTAAGGACTCCAGAGCTGGACAGTGTACTCCAGGTGAGGTCTCACCAGAGCAGAATAGAGCGGCAGAATCACCTCCTTCAACCTGCTGGCCACGCTTCTCCTGATACAGCCCAGGATATGGTTGGCTTTCTGGCCTGCAAGTGCACATTGTTGGCTCATGTCCAGGTTTTCATCCCTCAGTACCCCCAAGTCCTTCTCCAGAGGGCTGTTCTCAATCCTTTCATCCCCCAGCCTGTACTGATATCAAGGATTGCCCTGACCCAGGTGCAGGAACTTGCACTTGGCTTTGTTGAACCTCATGAAGTTCATATGGGCCCACTTCTTCAGCTTGTCCAGGTCCCTCTGGGTGGCATTCCATCTCTCTGGAGTATCAACTGCACTACTCAGCTTGGTGTCATTGACAAACTTGCTGAGGGGGCACTCAATTCTGCTGTCTATGTCATTGATGAAGATATTAAATAGGATTTGTCCCAGTATGGACCCCTGAAAGACATGACTAGTCACTGATCTCCATCTGGACATCAAAGTCATTGACCACTACCTTCTGAATGTGACCATCCGATCAATTCCTTATCCACCGAACAGTTCATCCATCAAATCCATATCCCTCCAATTTAGAGAGAAGAATGTTTGTGAGGGAGCATGTCAAAGGCTCTGCAGAAGTTCAGGTAGAAGACATCCATAGCTCTTCCCCTGTCCACTGATTCAGTCACTTCATTCTAGAAGGCCACTATGGTGGTCAGGCAGAACTTGCCCTTGGTGAAGCCATGCTGGCTGTCTCGAATCACATCCCTGTCCTCCATGTGCTTAAGCATAGCTTCTAGGAGAATCTGTTCCATGATCTTCCCAGGCACTGACATGGAGGCTGACAAGTCAGTAGTTCCCAGGGTCCTCCTTCTATCCTTTCTAAAAATGGATGCAATGTTTCCCTTCTTCCAGTCACCAGGGACTTCACCTGACTGCCAGGGCTTTTCAAATATCATGGAGAGTGGCTTAGCAACTACATCAGCCAATTCTCTCAGGACTCTGTGATGCGTTTCAGCAGGTCCCATAGACTTATATATGTTCATGTTCCTCAGGTGGTCACAAACCTTTTACAGTGGGAGGGACTTTGACCCCTTCATCCCTGTCTTGTGGTCCATCCACTTGGGACATGTGAGAAGAGTGGTTATCAGAGAAGACTGAGGCAAAAAATTTGTTGAGTACCTCAGCCTTCTCCTCATCTGTTGTTATCAGCTTGCCAGTCTTGCTTATCAGGGAGGGTACACTTTCTTTGACCTTCCTATTCCAGCTGACATACCTGTAGAAGCCCTTTTTACTATTCTTTGTATCCCTTGCCATGTTCAGCTCAAGCCATGCCTTGGCCTTACTGACTTCTCTCAGCAAACCTCTCTCAGTCTTCTCAGCTCTGAATGATTACCAAACACAGGAAAGCAATTCATACATGTGAATAGGGAAACAGTTATTTAGAGCCCAAGCAAAGAAATATGGAGGACAAAGAGAGAAGGCTTAAACACACCTTCACTCTGAACTTACAGTTAATGGTGTAAGTCAAAAGAAATCTACCTCAGAAAATGTTCTCGCCTAAGGAACCTATTTCAAAAGCTTGGTTTTTTAAGCAGTTTTCCTTTAACTCAAATTGTTTACTCAGACTCCTGTGAATCCTCTAACTATGCTGCAGAAATTTTAGAAATGTGCTACTTCAGACTAAAATGAAACCTGTAAATCACATATTTCTTTTAAAAAGAATACAGAAATAGTTGAAAACAGAGTTTCACACATGCTCCTCAAATGTATAGCACAAATACTAGAGAACCGATGCTTTATGAAAAAAGTATATCTTGCTCTGGACATTAGTGTTAGGTCTGATACTTCCCTGAAGCATCATTACCCTGTGAACGTGAACTGTGGTCACCCAAGGAATGCCCAAATGACAAGTGGTTGTCCTGGAATTGGCTACCCTGGTTAATATCAAGCTGGTTACAGGTGAACAAGAAATGGTGCTATCAGTGAGTCCAAAGACAAAAAAAAAAAAGTCACAAGTTATGAAGAATATAACTCAATATACTAAGCTGTATTCTCAGAATAATAGGATAAATTAGATGTATGATGCATCTGAAATGAGCAAGAGGGAAAAAAATTCATGATAGAGTTAAAACTGTTGCAAGTCCTTGGTCTTATCAAGAAGGTGTGCAACTCATTGGAGTGGAACAGGACTTGAGGAAGCATGTGATGATGTCTCCAAGGGAAACAGAGGCTCTTGATAGAATACAGCAAAGAAATGAAAGTACCCAACAGACCTATGTTTCATGCTTCTGGGAAAGGTTTTCTCACCTTTGAGAAGAGGATAAAATAAAACATAGTTTTGCAAGTCACAGAATGAGCAGAATGACAAATAGAGTACTTAAACCTACTAATCACTGTAAGCAAAAGTCAACAAAGTATTTTGTGCAGCACCCCAAAGAATTTGTAAACATACATAAATATATATATACACACATACATATAAAAAGCAATATTTCTACTACCTTCAAGGATGGGAAACGGAAAAGATGTAGAGGCCAACTACTCTCCTAAACTTCCTCCAGCAAAGGGACAACATGAGCACAACCAGAACTTACAGTGAATGCCTTAATGAGCAAAACCTGAAATTCTCCAGGTCCTAGGAACTGTGCTGCCCTTCCACTTAATGATGGCCTTATCTATCTTAGACAATCATGCAGGACCACTCCTGCAGCCCCCTTCACAAAAACCTTGCCACGTAAACTCGATGCAGATATTTTTGTGTGTATTGATGGGTGGGGGCAATTTATATGCATGCAGCAGCATGCTAATGCATACAGAAATGGCTTATTGCATGATGAGTAGGTTACATCCTTGAGAACTTGATCTTTCATATATATTACACAGTTCTAAAAAGTTTTAGTTTCTAAAAGTCCATTTCCAGGAGGTCATACATGGTACTGTAGAGATAACAATAATATAGAAATAGAAAACAAATCATCCATGTCTCATCTCAACTTGAGGAAAAAATTACGTGGTTAAAGTTAACCATTTTTTTTTTTATGGGGCCTTATCTCCCATTAGTGTATTTTATGAATGTAAATTTGAACACTAATTCCCAAAGCAGAAAATTCCCAAAGTAACATAAAAATTCATTAGAATCCTCAGATACAAAGCAGAAGGTATAATATCCTGATAAATAAACATTATAAATAAAGTGAAACGAAAACGATAAAACTGAGTCAAGGGAGCTTCAGATGATTTATGCCAGCTGAAGGTCTTGTTCATATAATTGAAGTATTCACAGTTAGACCTAAGTATATTTTTCTCAGGTGGTATTCTTGATATTTTTCCTCAAAATCTCTCAAGTGCAACATGTCACCTCCAGCCACAACTCTACAGACATTTTCACCTGAGGATGGCCTTTGCAAAGATATATATTCATACCTGGCAAGCAACCCCAGCTCCTTTCATAATGATTCTTAGCTTCTGTTTAAATGTCAAAAGAAGCCTACAAAACCAAACCATTGCCAAGCCCAGGCTGTCTGTGTGAATGTCACAGGGATGCAGGTAACATACATACTGTTTGTGTACTTTTTGTGTGTGTCAAATTCTGTCAGATTCACCTTAAGGAAATGCTATATTTTAGAAGCCGCTACCTGTGTCCTAAAGTAAAATAATATTTATGCTCTCTATGGGTCAGTAGTTACCAGAGTTTGCCACCATGAGGATGAATAAAGGCATTTTGCACATCTCTGTTCTCCAGGTTTTATCACATTCCAGTGTCTGTTACCACAAAATGGGTTTATCAACCATATTTCAGCCACATTTATGAAATTTGCTATTTGCCTTACATCTACATATGGTTAATGTGGGGCTTTGTTTCTTGATTTTTGTAATGCCTTTGGTATAGAAGTAATTTTTTTTTTTTTTTTTTTTTTTGGTCATGGAAAGATCTCTTGGCTAGTTAACCTCAGATTTCTAAAGATCAAATTATTATATACAGTGGTATTGGAGGACATGCTAGGCCATTGATTATCACATATGAGGGTATAAAAGTTGATAAATTTCTTTCTGTGTCAGTAAATTTTCAGACTGAAATCTGTGAATATAATGTATAATTCTAAATCTAATAATCCTATGTCTATTTGGAACCCAATGGAACCACAGCTACTCAGGGTCAAAAATAGTGTGGGTTGGTGCCCATTTATAATCATATCACTCTCATGATAATATAACACAGTGAAATACAAAAATTATCATGGCTTTGTCCTCTACTCAAGAGATATTTTTTGAATGTGTGTGTGTGGCAGGTTGAAGAAAAAAACCTGCTTGAAGGCTTATCAATTGAATTATTCCCTTCCATGTTATGATTTGCAGCATCTCATCGGATGAGAAAGTTTCTCGAGAGGGTACTGCCCCTTTAAGAAGCTGCGGGCTCAGGCGGCTCGGGGACTTCCGGGGCTAGTCGGGACTTGCGGGGCTGCTTCCTGGACGGCTTCGGGGGTTTTTCTCGGGTTGTTCGCGGTTCTCGGCTCTCCGGACATTACCGGCTCCGCTCTGCGGGAGTCACTGCAGCACCTCAGCTTCGCTCCGGGGAAAAGGCTTTCCTCCAAACCCTGCGGCTCGGCTCTGGGGACCTTACAGGCTGCCGGAGTGGACCATGCACCGGGGCAGCCCCCGCCACGCCGCCTGGGACAGACTGCTCGCCTGGAGGCTGTTCCTTGCCTGCCGTAAGGTTTTACCCTTTCTGCCTGCCAGCGCCGCGGTTTCTTGCTTCTCTGCTTTCTACAAACAACGAGAAAGCGGTAGGGACAGTTTTCTGCATATTTCAGCCCGGCGTTCATAATAGCCGCGGGTTTCCTTTGTTCACTCCACGAAAGCGCACACGTGGCCGGTGCCATTTTTGGACTACACGTGGTACCGTCCCCCTTTGTCTCTTTTTCTCGTGTTTAAACCCTCACCTTTCCATCCTGCACAGACTCTCAGATTTTGCATTGGTTTTTCCCTGTTATATATATATTGTTCTAGTTTTAATAAAGTTCGTTTCAGTTTTCCAAACGTTCAGAGGTCTCACAAAATCTTTTATTTTTCCTTTTCGTATCTCTGCTTTTGAACCCTTTTCTCTCCCAGAGGAGAGGGGTTCGGGGATAGGGAAGGGCTCGTCCCCGTGATCGGCTTGCCTCAGCCGACCGGCGACAGTGTGTCTTTGGCTTTTTTTTTTTTCTCTATCAGTGTTTATAAATTTTTCTTTTAATTTATAACTCAACTGGCATCAATAGAAAGACATATCTTTAATCAGGGACATTTTAACTGATTTTTTCCAACCATTCAGGTCTGCCAAATTCAGAAAAACATACTGACTTCAGGGTCAATGTTAGACATACTTCATTTCCAGTTGTACTTTCTCCTTTATTCTGCATATACCACTTCTGGAAATGCTCATTCATTGGCTTTCAACTAACTACTGAAAGAACTAAGATATTCTCTTTACGAGAAGAGCTTTTTCATATCTACAACCACTGAAATAACTGCTCATTTACTGCATTTAGGTTAGACCTGAAACCTGGGGACCATTAATACTCCATAGACAGCTATAATTAAAAGGATTTTTATCTTTTGTATAAAATATATGTTCATGTTATTCACTGCCAGCATTATGGAAAGATGCATTTAACACATAAAGAAAAATTTATTAATTTACAATCATTTTATTTTAAGACATAAATGCTATTGCCCATTGACTTCTAACTAGTTGTACTTACCTTTATGAGGTGCCAGTTAGCTCTTAAATTTGTAGAAAAGGAGCATTTTGTTTCCTCATGGTCAAAAGTTGCTAAATAGTGTAGTAGAATGTCAAGATATGCTTTCTATGAACCTTTCCAAGCTTACAAAATTGACTTCTTTTTTTCCTTTCAATGACTACCTTTGAGTCCTAGGAATTAATCTACAAACACATTATTGGCAAGTTTGAGTTAAATGAAAGGCCTAAAATCACCAGCCATGGCAGTTGTTTTTTTCATATAGATGAGCATTAGGTAACCTGCCCGCGAAATCCACAGGAGACATCATGAAGAAAGTATGTTGTCACCAACAGAGCAGCATTTTCTGTTTTGTTCCAAATCTTGATTACGTGCAAAAAGGAAGCACATGCTATATATAAATAAGACCAATAATTTATTCTTAATATAGTGGAAAATTACAGTCTAAGCCAGAAATGATCTTTAGTCGAGATCTAATAATTACAAAAACAAAACCAACAGGTAGAATATAGGAGAAGGTACAGAACCAGCATCAATATAATTAAAATAACAACACACGTGCATTTTAGTTTCTACCCTTTTCCTGGTGTTGTGCTCTCCTTACTTCTTCTGCCCTGGGTCCTAGGGTCAGTGGTTTCATCATGGTGTTCCTGGTAGTGAGGGAAGTGTTACAACAAATTGTCAATGTCTGGAGTCCCTTTTTTGGGGAGGAATATGGTGCTCTTCTTGCTGATATCCTCTTCTGCATTTTTTTTTTTTCCCCTGTAGTGTCTTTTACAACATTTTCTTTCTTCGTTGATCTGCAGCTCCAGGTTACATCTGAGTTTACTATGTATGATGTCTTTTACATATGTCAGATACTGTTTCTGTTTTCTTTGTTACCCCTAAAACCAGTTTTATCCACATCTAGGTCTGAATTATTTTTTAACTGACCATTACTGAGCTGTTTATAGTTGTGGGGTCTCCAGTGCTGGGGGAATTTTAGCTGGATCTGGCAGCTCAAAAGAGGTAAAGCTGCCACAGCTCCATGCAATCAGCTTCACATCCCTAGCTTTGTCAGTAGTGAGACTGAGTGGAATGAGCCTGAACTTCGTGTTTGCTGCTCGGGAGTCTGTAATTTGGGTTCCTGTCTCCATTGTGCCCGTGTGCTCATCTGAGTTTGTGGAGAGGGGCTTCTGTTGGGCTGATGACTCCCGTGCTGAGCCTGGGAGGAGCTAGGGCAGAATTTGAGCTCTCCCATCTGCTGTTGTCTCTGTCCTCCTTTGTGGGGTGCAGATGAGCTTTTGTTACACAACCTAACACCAGCTTGTGCCCCATTACTTATCATTACACACCAGTGATCTATGTTGCATCCTGTATCTCTGACTCTGAAAGCTTCTGCTGCCCTTCCAGGCATGTATCTCTCTACATTCTTATGTTAGAGTCATAAATAGATCTTTCTACCTAGAAAAAACTATAGTACCACACAAAGATAAACAAAAGTAAAACAAATTAGATAAGACACCTGGTCAGTTAGAGGAACTGCTTCTATAGTGAAATCAAGTAAGACCTGGAGGCAGGTGAAGAAAAACTTAGTCAGAGCAGACCTGACAAGTGTCTGTGCTGAGGCCTCACAAACTCAGTACAAAGCTTATGGCCTGTTACTAGCATTGGCAATACCGTATTACAGGGCTACACGGTTACACTTCTTCACAATCAGGAGACCAAGACATGGAGTCCAGACAGCCAGACCACATATTTCAGTGCACATCGCACAATAACAGCCCTTTGAACATGCGCTCCGGAAAGATTTCTATCATCTGTGTAATCAACTATTCATGACTTTTTACAACCCAGGGATTCTCAGAGCATTGTTTTGTGATACGCAAAGAATTCTTGAAATTCCCTGGATGTTGTCTTTGTCCTCTATACCGTCATGCCTTATAAACATCTCCATGCACTGTAAATGCCATATTCCCTGCTGCACTGTGGCCTTTGGAAAACAGATCTGCATGGACAGGTGCAAACAAACACGAATTCCTCTGCTTGTACTAAAGTAGAGGAATTTGAATCAGCGCCTGCTGATTCAAAGCTCTATGTCTTCATCAGTGTAGTGTTTTACTTACGGTAAGAAAATCAGAATATATTAATACCAAAGAATTCCAAAGAGTCTCACTAAAGAGGTGTCTCTCGTACTAGAGCTGAATGACATGCCTTTATCAGAGAGCTCATCTGAGCCTATCCACGTAGACAGATGTGAGTCTGTAGACACATAGGACCAGGATGTGTCTTTCTGTCAAATTACCTCTTAAAGTGAGCTGCTGAAGGTCCGTGATCATATCTGGGCAGTAGCCAAAATAATTCAGGAGTTTTAAATCATTATTTCATTACAGTGGATCTTGCAAAATGTTTTCATCAGGCTGCCTGCGGAAATACAAACAACTGCAGTCCTGGTCTTTGGACAATCACAAAGATAACAACTTCTATTTTTGAGATTCTTGATGGCCAAAATATTAAAATACCAGGGCGTAATTCTGCTAATTGCCAGTAAGGAGTCAGCTACTAATTCCCTTCCACATTTTTTCACTATTTTTCTTCTCAAACAGTGCTGCTGGGTGATGAAATATGTTAGACAGGAAAGTACATGGCTTGTAGGAATTTGCAAAACATCTTCCTACTTGCTAAGAATGTCTACAAGAAAAGAAGTTTTTACAACGGAATCATATCACAGTCATGCAGAGCTGGAAGAAGGATTGCAATCCCAACTCTGCACTTTTATAATATGGCAGAAAATGTAATAATAGGGGTTGATACTGCCACTTGAAGTCCAATTGGGAATTTGTATTTGCAAAATTTCTTAAGTCAATAAGCCTTTGCAAAATAAGCTCTGATTATTAGCTCAGAAAATATTTGCACAAGTAGAAATAATGCAATATCCTATAAAATGTCTAAGAACTAAGTATAAAATCAGTGTTATATACAAAGTGATTTTTTTTAAAATGTCTAGATCTGAACCAATTAGTAGACCATTGTTACTTTGTCACAGGACTGTAAGAAATTGACACATGTAAGAGGACCTTTTTAACTTTGATAAGTAATTTTTGAATAGATTAAAAAGTAAATTAAAGTATAGCCACTTTTTTCTCTTTAAATAAGTCATACAACATGACATTTTCATCTGGTTTGGTCAGGTCACATCAAATTATGTCAGATCACAGGATAAGTTTAACCTAATACAATGCAATATAAGTACAATGTCTGCGTAAAAAATTTAAAGGAATATTTTAAAACAAAATTTAAAAGAAGTGGAAGAAAGTAAGAAATATTATACTTGGATCTACTTAATCCAAACATGTCTCTGCTTTCTTGCAACAGACAGATGCCCCTATGTTCTCAGTCAGTAGCAGGTACTTCATCCCCAGCTAGCTGCAAATCATATGAGAGGGAAAAAAAAAAAAAAAAAAAAAGGATGATTTCATTGAAATGCCACTTACTTTTTTCTTGTAATGGGTCTTGACAAGAAAATGTTCATGCTGTGTGACTTTGAAAATGCCCTTTTCTGGCAGGCAGCCTTCCTGACAGTACTACCGTTTGCTGGCTTTAAACAACAGGAACAGGGGCCAATTTAAAGTCCAGAAATCAACCAATTTGAGATGCACAGGCTCCCTGAGAAGCAATTATTCCCTTGGATGGACATACGGTCTTCATTATTCCATAAATTTTGCAGAACTTAAATATTCAACCACTGACGTACATTCTTTGCACAGTTGGTAACATATGTGGTGTGATTGTCCAAAAAAGAAAGCACATTTCTGTCTCGGAATGCATAGTGTGATATTCCAGCCCACAGGATGGGAATGAAAAAAACATATATATACACTAGGATTAAATTATGTCCTGTGGAGATGAGCTGGACTGGTTTAAAAGAAAGAAAGAGAAGTTTTCAATAGTCTTTCAACAGGACATTCTAAAGATGCGAGTATATGCTTTATTCATCTCTTGTTCAAAATATGGAGAAAAATTCTCTGCCTCCTTTGAAATGTTTCCGTATTTCTTACCCTCCCAACTAGTTGGTAGCTTATTTCTGCTCTAATTATTGAGTAACCTCAATACTTCTTTCCCAAGCAGTTTGCTTAAGTGTGCTAACAATTCTTGTTTTCTTTCAAATAGATTACAGGGGGTTTTATTATTATTATTTTAATAATGGGGAAGCAATAGAAAAAATATCTTTAGTGTTAACTAGGTTTCTGCTAGTAATAAATATTCATCCTACACAGTAGGGATGTAGCAACTGGTACCTCAAAATTCTGAAACCGGAACTCTTCCCCAAATAAAGGCCAGTACTAAAACCAAAAGCCTTAATCAAGATCATGCTGTTCTGTCTTTAATATTTATTTAGAATCATAAGCTAAAACTGTAGCAATGGGAGTGTTTAAATAGGAACAAGATCAGCCACCTAAAACTTAAGCCTTATAGTTGTTAACTAAATTTCTGTCTGAACAGGTTTTGTAATTTAGCCTTGTCCGCCATCCGCTAAGCTTCCTCATGGGCATGGGCATGGATTTAAACTGACCTACAGAGGTCCCTAAGTTGGAAGAGTTCTTACCAGCTTAACATCTCTAATTTGTGCTGTCTACTGAGCACAGGTAGAAACATGGAAAGTATGCCATCCGCCAGCATGTCCTAAGTCTAGCTTTTCCAAAAGACTGCAAGAAAGTTTTGAATTTCATCTTCATCTCTTCAAGAAAATATATGGAAACTTTCAGGAACCTGCAGACAATCTCTTCTTCTTACAACATAGAAATTTCTCAAATTTTAATATACTCTGGGATTATACTTTAATCTATTTTTTCAGGTATAGAAATAGGATGGACACTTGAGGCTAAGTCAAACAGGGAATGCAAATGTGTACTGTAAAATATTTTGGTTGGACAAAAGGCACAATTTCCAGTGACTATTCTGCTAGACTCTACAGACACTTCAGTTAAACAGGAGAGAAGGAGAAACAGACATGCAGACAGACGATCTCACAAGTCTGCCAACTGCTTCCTCACTTCTTTTAATAACACCTAAAAGTAACAATCTGCTGTCTAGTTAACAGTATCCAATTTCATTCTGTCATTTTCTCTATGGATGTGTTGTATCATGTTAAAGTAACTAGATGTAAATCTGTGGTCTTGATGATCTGTGTTTGATTTAAAAAAAAAAAAAAAAATTGTGGTGCTGACATGCTCAGGGTAGCTCCTAGGAAATAATTTATGGAATCAGAGACCACAGAGCTGTATTACAGAAGCAGTAGAAATAAACTAATTTTATAGAGAAGGTTTAAGTCATATTGCTTCAGCACATTGTTACATTATATTGGTTCTGATATCACAGGATCACAGAATTGTTGAGGTCGAAATGGACCTCTGGAGGTCTGCTAGTCTACCCATCCTGCTTAAGCAGGGCCATCTAGAGCAGGCTGCCCAGGGATCTGTCCAGGCAGCTTTTGAATATATCCAAGGAGGGAGTTTCCAGAACCTCCCCAGGCAACCTGTGCCAGTACTCAGTCACCCTTATCGCAGTTACTTTTTCACAGTGAGCAGGTGTTTCCTGATGGTCAGATGGAGCCTCCTGTATTTCAGTGCATGCTCATTGTTTCTGGTCCTCTCACTGGACATCAATGAAAAAAGCCTGACTCTATCCTTTTCACACTATCTCTTCACGTATTTATGTACATTGATAAGATCCTCCATCCAAGCCTTCTCTTCTCCAGGCTGAAAAGCTCCAGCTTTCTCAGCCTTTCTTCACGTGTCAGGTACTGCAGCCCTTAAACACCTTTGTGGCCCTTTGCTGTACTTTCTCCTTATGTCATGCTTCTCGTGGACTGGGGAACCCAGAACTGAACACATAACTCCGGATGTGGCCTCAGCAATGCTGACTAGAGGAGAATAGGCACAAACAACGTTATTTTAAAATGTTTTGGACAGAGCAATGGACTTGAAGCTCATGTGGCAACTCCAGCAGTTCAATACCTTCTGTCACATAGCATAAATGCGCTCAGATTTCCTTGGCAGTTTTTTTCAATCCCAGTGTTTTTAATTCCTAGTAAGTATATCTAGACTGTCAAACAACATAGTTCTCTACTTTATTCCCACATGCTAAAACTTGGACTTGTTATGGTATAACCATTTTTCCTCTTTTGGAGTGAACCATCCAGTTGCCTCTTCAGACAAGAACCACATGAATTTCTGGGGTTCAAACAACTCATTTTCACATTCAGAACAGATTCTAAAACATGAAAAACAGGTTGCTCCATATTTGCCTCTCTCTGTTCTACAGAATCCTTCAGCAGTATCTTGGAGGGCTGTGAAATCTCAAAGATGCTTACATCTTACGCCTTCAGGTATTAATTGCATGCCCTAACTTCATTAAAACAGCAGTCTGGTGGGAGAGAATACATCCTTGCATTATTTCAAGCACTTGAAATTAAGATAAAACTTCTGTGTGGGTGCAACTATGCATTTGTGTGTTCCTGTATGCATATTCATGCATTTACATGGTTGTATGTCTGTCTCCAGTAAACTACTTAATGGCCTCCTGGATAATTTTAGATGAGCTAAATAGTGAAGGGAAAAATTATCTATATGTAGAAAGACAGAACTGGGAGAGGTCTCAAAGACTACAGTGTCCCTTCCATTTTTCAAACCACCATATCCTAGAATTTGTTTTCTTAGCAAACTCCGAGCGACTTGAGGTAATTCAATGTATTTCATTACTTTAGATCTGATCAAAAGCCCAAAGAAGGCAATGGAAGGCATCCTATCAATTCAATGGGCTTTAAATTCTATTAATGTTGCTTCTATAATCCTCATTGCTTATTCTCTTGTTTGGGATACCAAACACTGGAAGCATTTGTTATCTAAAATTACTATTTCAGTTCCTCTCTAGCAAATAACTTGAAAAAATGATTAAATTTATGGGTTGGGTTCTTTTTTTTTTTTTTAGATTTTCTTTTTAAGGTGACCATCATATACCACATTGACAGTGATAAAATAGAATGGAATACTTTTTTGCTGTGATAAATAGTTTGGGACTCAAAAATAACCTTTTAGAGCAGAAATTTTTCACTGATGCTAGAAAATTTACTGATTTACTGATTAGAGGCATCATAAATTATCCATATGTACTCTAAGTGTATAAGCATGTTGTTGGCATGCTGCAGTTAAGATATTGTTATTTCTGTTTAAAAATATTTTTTATTTAAAATCTTCTTACATTATCTACTGCTTTGTTTCCACATTTCAGCCAACCATTTCTTAAATAAGCTAGTATTTTAGGTATTGAAACAGAGTCATAGTTACAGAGGAAAAAAATGTTTGGACTCCATTGTTTCTTTGCATAAATTCAGAAGAGAAAATCAAATGCATTTTGGCTTGATTTGAAACACGTGTGTTCAGCTGATAAAATGTTCATAACACTCCTGCTGAAACCGAGTTATACTAGTGAGCCTAATGGCAGATCTGTCTTTACTGTTATATTTCCCAAATCTATTGGTAGTACAGCACTTTTTTAATAGATGAAAGGGTGAATTCCTTTGCTTTGCTAAGTTTTTATTCATAAAAGTTTTTACGGTTGGGGAAGGCTTCCATCTTTCTTAAAGAAAGAGGATAAGAATCATGAATTATAAGATTGAAATACAGTGATAAATAGTTGATGGTTGATAGCAAAAAGAAAATTCACTATGAAATAACATAAAATTTTCCAAAACTACTAAATTGCTTAGAACCCTAAAGTCAGCGTCTAAATGTGTATAATCGTCTTGGATTCTATATATCTGGAAAACAAGGATTCTCACTTTTTGTTGTTGGTCTCTTAATAGTTATTCTGGATTCCCTGAATGGGATTCATCTCATCTTCCTTAACCATCTACATTGAATCTGAATTAATCAGCCAGGTCTCCCTTTATAGTTGGTAGAGAATAATAGGTACTCTCAGGGTGCAGTTCATCTGACCTACTTCAGATGCTTATTTTAGGATAAGAGGAATTGTGACCTAGAAGTGCCTGTTTCTCTCCTTTGACTACTGGGGAGCCTAGAGTGATTAGCTCTGGTGCAGGCATTCACACACTCAATGCGTAAGTTTAGCCATATGAATTCCTCTTTTTATCTCTGTGATTTATATTTTAGGGAATTTTACATACCAGAACACACGCCCATACTTTTTGTGTGAATGAAAAATATGTATCTATGCAAAAACATGTCCTATGTTAGCACTTGTGTTACTGTTTTCACGTTATTACCAGAAATATACTTAATTTGAAAAGGGATAAAATATAGCTACATACTTCCACATTTCTTTCAGTGAACAAAAACTCTGGAAATAAAATGTAAGATATGGAAGCTCAAAGAGAACATGTCATTAGAAGTTAACATTAATATAAATAGACTAAACACCCAGCTGCAGGCTTTCCTCAAGGGGATAATGAAGGATTAGCTCTCTTTCACCCAACTCCCCATTATCTTTCTCAGCTCTGGTTCCCAAATGTCACATGCCAAAGGCTATATTAGGAGTAAATCCCATAAAAATAACAGCAGGGGAGAATGTACCTATCTTGTGGGAAGCTCGACTTGCATATTTTACACTCATCAAGTGATGTGATGGAATTGTGGTCTCCTCTCACTCTGACTGACACAGCAGGAAGGAGCACCTGTGGTGCCCTTTCACTTCAGGCTGCAGCTGTTCCTAGGAAGATCTGGACAAAAAAGCCAGAGCAGGGAGGTGAGTACTGTTTTAATGAAGCATTAAAGTAACTAGGTACTTTTTCTTGTGTCTTTCCTCAAACACATACCAACATTTATCTCCTACTTTTCACTGTTCCACTTGGTGTTTTGAAACTGTTTGCATGTAACATGAGAGGAGTAACCCACCCAAGCAAACACAGCAATAAACTTCTGAGGCAGGATGCACTACCTATGTCAAGCAGCATGTTTTATCAATGAATTTGTTAACTTTTACAACTGACTAACTATGCTGAGGAAGAAGATCTTTGCGTATGGGGTTTAAAAGTTATTAAAAACCACTACTTAGTCAACATCTACGTTGAAATTAAGCTATTAATTAAAAAAGGCAAGCAGACGTAGAAGACTTGCATAAGTCAGAAATGTTGTGTCAAAGATTTCAAACAATGTTAGCCTGCTTTTCTGAGCCTTTCTCTTTCAAATTATTTTATCCCCTCTTTTTTTAAAAAATATTTTCTATCTTATTTTCATGTGTCTTTTTCCCTTTTCTCATTTTCAGTTTCTTTTCCTGTCCTAAGTTCCACCTGCTTGCTGGAATGACATGCTTACACTTATCTATGTAACTCTCATGGCTTACTGAGTCTTGATTATATGTTGAATGAGATCTGGGCACAGATGAGTGTTTTCCACCCTACCCTGGTTTCCATGGAATAGAAGGCACGGTGTGTGAGCTAAGTGGGAGACACTGTTCAATCTGCAACTCAGAATTTCCCATTCCAGCAATATATGTGACAGAACAAGCAGAGAACAAACTGTACCTTCCTCGTCTCCTTTGAAGAATATTTTCTTTCTTTTTTTTTTCTTTTTTTCACAGCTTCCACTTTATTCACTGCTTGTCGGTAATGCTCAGACCCTTCAGGCCATGTAGCTGTGACACAAATCTGTACTAAATTTTTATTTTGAAAGAACTTGTTATACCAAATCTTTATGTGTTTTGGAAAGGTAAATACTGTAGCTTTTTTGAAGACAACCAGGTAATAGTTTTGCTTTGTTATCTGGCCCTGGAATGAAATAGAATAAGTGTTTATGTGATTTATTCCCGATACAAATATATTTGTTGAAAAATGTTATACTATTTTAATAATTAATAAAATAATTAAAAATTTTTGTTATTCATTATAGAATGCATGTGCATGCATTTGTTATGCAAATTTTTCTGAGATCAGAGGTTTATGTATACAAAGGCTTGAAGAGTCTATCTGTTAAAAGCAAATGTCCTAAATCTGAGGTGAAAGATTTATTTTTCCCTGAAATAATGAATAATAACCTGTAAATATAGTAAAGGTTCTTATATGTACTTATAAAAAAGTTTCTTGGAGATGAGTTGGCAACCAAAATCTTTGTTAAAAAGGCTTATCAAACCTAGCTGTTCAACTACATCAATCATTACAAAATTCTTTTAATGAGGTAATAATTGCTAATATAAACTGGGGGAAAAACAAATCTATGTGCAAAGTTGGAGACAATGTAATCAATAATGAAACCTGCATTCTGCCTCCTATTTTAATCAGTGTTGAAACTCAAGGGAAAGAATACAGCCGTATCAGTAACCATATACCAAACGCACTGCTAAATATCATTATTCCTGGCCAAACACATGGTGCTGTTTTTCTATTTAGATATTTATTCTATGATTAATTGGACAGCCAATTTAATGTCTTTAACATGAGATAATTTAGGAGGTCTTCCTACTGCTTAGAACCAATAAAAAATAAAAACACTTTTAATTGAACTAATTAAATGCCTCACCATTTTATCTCAAATGCTAAATTAACAAGATGTTTTAGGAGACAACTTCCTATATTTTCCATTCTTTTTACAAATAACTAATTACTAATTTGTACATTACTTCTTAGATTTTTCCTTTGTATTTCTATTTTTTGTTTCTTAACAGCGTCTTTGGAACTTCATCAATCTTGCAAAAAAGATATTGCATTTGACCTCATTGAAATGATGACATCCAGTTTCTGCGCTATTACATACAGTTATTCCATTCCAAACGTGTTATTTTGTGTCTGCCATTATTAAATTTCATGAGGTTCCTGTCAGTTCATTTTTCTAGCCTGTCTAGGTCCCTCTCAGTAGCAGTCTTTCATTCCTGTGTTGACTGCTCCCCCAAAGTTGGTGTTATCTCCTTGGAGTACACTCAACCCATCTACACAGCATAAATAAAACCAGTTTGTCTCTATTATCAATCCCTGAGGGAAACACTGTTAACTGGCCACCAGTTGGACTTTGAATCTGCTGATTACTGCCCCTTAAGTCTGATTGACAGTCAACTTTTATCCATGCCACCAGAAATCTCATCACAGAAGGCTACGAGGTTTCTGAAGCACAAATTGTTCTTGCTAAAATTATTATGACTATTCCCAGTCACCTTCTTGTCCTTCGTGTGCCTGAAAATGTCTTTTAAAAAGATCTGCTTCCTAACCTTCCCAGGAACTGAGGTGAGTCTTACTGGCTGGTAGATAGGTGGCTATGATGTTTACTTATGTGCTGTGTTTATGTGGCAGGGTTTTGGTGGTGGTCTGCAGTGGTGGCTTATGTGAGAAGACACCAGAAGCTGCCCCCATGTTTGAGAGAGCCAGTTCCACCTAGCTCTGAGACAGATCTGCCACTGGCCAAAGCTGAGCCTGTCAGTGACGTTGGTAGTGCCTTCGTGATAAAATACCTAAGAAAGGGTAAAAAAAAATCCTGCAACAGCTGAGAGAGAGGAGTGAGAGTATGTGAGTAAAACAGCCCTTCAGACACCATTATCAGTGAAGAGAGCAGGAAAGGAGGTGCTCCAGGCACTGGAGCAGACATTCTCCTGCAGCCTGTCATGAAGGCCATGGTGATGCAGATTGTCTCCCTGTAGCCCATGGAGGTCCGTGGTGCAGGAGATATCTACTCAGCGGCTCGTGGAGGACCCCACTCTGGAGCAAGTGAATATGTCTTGAAGGAAGCTGCAGCCTATGGAGAGCCCATGATGGGCAGGCTCCTGTCAGGACCTGTGGCCAATGGAGAGGCGCCCATGCTGGAGCAGATTTTCTGTCAGGACCTGTGGATACCCCATGGGGGATCCACACTGGAACAGTCCATTTCTGAAGGACTGTGTCCTGTGGGAGGGACCACCCAGTGGAGTAAGGGAAAAGTGTGAGGAGGAAGGAGCAGCAGAGACAAAGTGTTATGAACTGACTGCAAACCCCATTCTCCATCCCCCTATGCTGCTCAGCAGGGGAGAAGGTAGAAGAGTCAGGAGTGAAGCTGAGCCTGGGACGAAGGAAGAGGTGGTGAAAGGTGTTTTTAAATTGGTTCTTATTTCGCATTATCCTACTCTGATTAACTGTCAATAAACTGAATTAATTTCCCCAAGCCAAGTCTGTTTTGCTCGTGATGGTAACTGGTAAGTTATCTCGTTGTCCTTATCAACACCCATGAATTTTTTTGTCATATTTTGTCCCCCAGTCATGTTGAGGATGACACCCAGTGACCAGCCAAGGCTAACTCAGCACAATGTTTTTTGAATCAACAGAAAATTCCCCTAACGACATCGACCTTTCAGAGATCATAATCTCTGAAAAGCAGTTGCAATGACAATGGCTACCTCCCTCATCAGCTTTGGATGTATCCCTTCTGGTCTCACGGACATCTATATGTTCAACTGTTTTAAGTGCTCTATGATTGCTTCTTGCTCTAAGACAAGGAATGCTGTATTCCCACAGACTCTGTTTGCAGTCTTGGGAAACTGGAAGGCCAGACAGCTTCATTTACCAGTGAAAAACAAGGCAGGGAAAGGGAGAAATGCATTAGTTACCTCACCTTTTTCCGTGTCCTTGGTCACAAAGTCCCATGCCTTCATATTCAATGGTAATTTCAGCTCCACTTGAGCACTGGCTTTCCTAACTCTAAATATACACCTTCAAGCAATGTCTCCAGCTTCCACATTTGTATATTTCCTTTCTCTGCTAAAGATCAGTTTAGTGGTCTCTGTTCATCCAGGCTGTCTTTCTGCCATGCTTGCTTGATTTTATGTTCACTGAAAGAGTGTGCTTTTCTGCTCTGAGGTGACTGCCCTTGATGATCAACGAGCTCTTTTGGGTCTTTTGCCCTCCAGGGAGTTTTCCTATGGAACCCTGTCAAGCAGACCCTTAACTCAGCTCTAATATGCTCTCCTGAAGTCCAGCCTTATGATTCTACTATTTGTCTGTGCCACTTATCTCAAGATCTTAAACTCTTATCTCACAGTCACTGCAGTCAAGACTTTCCTTGACTTTCACGTCTCCAGTCAGTTTTTCCTGCCCAGCGTTGGTGCCCAGCCTGCATATATCAGAGTGGTTGAAGTCTATTATTGAGTACCAGGGCTGGCAATCGTGGGGCTTCTTTGAGGTGTCTAAAGAAGGCTTCATCTACTTCTTCTTGATGAAGCAGCCTGTAACAGACATTTACCAAATCAGCAAGCAGTGTTGGTCTGTCCTTAAATCTTTACCATTAGCTCTTGACCAGCTTATCACCTATTCCACGCACTCTAGATGCTCCTTTGTATAGCATACTAGCCCTCTTTCTCACTTTCCCTGTCTTTCCTGAAAGCCTGTGTAGGGAGATCTCTCCATCTGAGATATCAAATTTGGCCTCCAGCTGCCAGTCCAAACAAATATTTTCAGTGTGACCTGTATGCCAGGTACAGAAGAACAATTCAAATGACAATATCTGAGGTCTCTCTGAGGATAACCAAAATAAGCATTACATGTATACTGTATTATTTTCTGTGCTTTATCATTTATATTAAATTTTTCATTTGCTGTTATGGGATCATGGTAGCCTAGACATCATCTCATACATAGACTTCTACAAATAAAGACCTAAAAGAAGGTATCATGCTATGGAAATGAATCCTATCTGAGATTCTGCAGTGGATCCTAACCTCAGCTAAGAGGGAAATAGGCACTTTTTCATCTGCCTGTTTTAATTATCTACATCAGGATGAGATGAAACTCATCAAGATGAGAAATGCAGCTCTCTCTTTTGATTAAAAAGTGATCTAGCCAATTATGTTTAGCTAGCGAAGCTATGTATGGCCATATTGTAGATGTTTAACTACAGATTATTTTAATTAAACACTAATGTGTTCAACAACACTTGATTTTGTAACAGATTTATAACCTGTCTTGAACATTTGACTCTGCCAGTGGCTGGACTTGTTGGGATGATTTGCCCGCTTGAGATTTCTGACCCCTTAATCTGGCAGTTTTCAGACTAAATCTCCATCAATAGTGGCATTTTGTCTGAGTAAAGAATGAAGCAATAAACACAGTTCTGTCCTTAAACCTGAAGTTTCAGTGACAAGTAAATCGTCGAAGACAGACTGAGTCAGTATACAATATGAAATGACAGACACCTAAACATTTGGAGTTGATGACAATATCAGCAGAGAAAAGTAACTAAACTACCAAAGTCTTTGGACAGAGAATAGATTAAGATGAAGTACAAAACCTTCAGAGCTAGCTTGTAACAAAGCAGCCTCCTGAAAAATGAAAAATTAAGCTGGAAAACTTATTTCCAGTAGACAAAGAGTTCCTGTCTTGATCTGAAATACGCGGATTCTTGCCATTACTGAGATGGGATCTTCAGAAGATTCAAACGGGTATGACGGTATCTGTAAAGTGTCAGTAACTGCTTTGTGAATTAGAATTTAAAAAGAAACAAAACCAAAACCAATACAGAACACCTCACCCCCCAATTTATTGTTATAAACATGTGGATATTACTAATAATAATTTTAAATTGCATCAAGAATAAAAGAGATAATACATGTGATGGATACATTTAAATATAGATTTAAATGTTCTGCAGAAGCAGCTTAAGGCCTTATATATCCAAGTGTCGCAGTTTGAAATTAGAAAGGCTGAAATTCCAAAAGGTCTGCAACTTCTGTAATGACGGGGAGAATGTAAACTCACCCAAAAGCTACACAAAAGAGTTTTAAGGTGATTCGATTGGGCATAGCTGGACTTATTTGGGCTTTTTAAGAAACAGAGACCAAGTGAAAGAAGATTGTAAATTACAAGGGTGGAAAAAAAGCCATTTCATGGACAGAGCAATTAAAACCATAAATCAATCACTTAAATCTTAACAGGGCAGATGATAAGAGAGAGAGAGAGAGAGGAGAGCGATAGATGTCAATAAGTACATAAACAAGTATATACAAGTAAATAGATATTCTCTCCCATTTGTCCCACATCCCCAGTTGACAAACAAAACTCCTGGGGCCGGGGGGTGGGGTGGGGGGATTGGGAAGGGAGGAAGGAAAAAAGAGTCATAGTCCATTAAACCTCAGAAGTTTCAGTCCAAGAAACTCCTTTGGAGCAAACTTCCTCAGTAACTTAGTCCTTCTTCCTCTGGGGTGACTAAAAGAGTCTATCAGTATGCTAGGGACTACATTACAGCTTCTAGTTCTTCCCATCTGCAAGGTGGGACACAAACCAGATCTCCGGGGAACACCACAGGTCTTCTTTCCCCTCACCAGCGGCTGTTCCCTTAGTGCAGGATGTTGGGGGCTTAAAGCCAAGTTGCCCTTTCCTTCAGGTTAAAACTCAGTCAGAAACCCACCCCCACCGGTGATTGGCAAAGTGAGAAGATCTACCTGCATGCAGAAGAAATCTTTTACTGCTCCAGGAATTGAGGCAGCTGCAAAGTCTCCCGGGTCAGATGTTTTTCTTCTCTCCCTCGGTCCTGAGCAGAAATCAAATATGCGCGTACCGAGGAAGTGTTACAGATTCCAACTTTTTATACGCTTAGTTGCAGAGGCGCTTAATTGACATGCCTCAGCTCCAATAAGAAGTCGAGAATGTTATGACGTCTCTCTCCCACAATAATCGTGAGAAAGTTTTCGTGGGCTTAGGAAGAAGGGAGAATAGGCAGTGGGGGGAGGAGGTTAGCTGCACCAGCACCATCTTAACCCACTACACCAAGTTAACTCTATCTAGAGGAATATTATGAGACCATATATGACAGTAGTGAATTGTTAGAGAGGAGATGTCACCTGAACGTCGCAGATCTATAACAGTGAAGCAGTAGCAAATCTGGTGACTATTGCCTAAAACATTTGATGCACAGTAATTTATAGTTGCATGAGGACAAGCACAGAAACAAACTGCAAATTTATGTCCATGATAAAATTATTTGTACTCACATGAAAAACACATAGCAGAAGACCTCTCTTTCAATGGTTTTAAACTGAAAGAGTGTAGATTTAGATTGGACATGAGGATGACATTTTTTATGATGAGGTGGTGAGACACTGGCACAGATTTCCCAATGAAGTTGTGGATTGCCCCTCCCTGGAATTGTTCAAGGCCAAGTTGGTGGGGCTTTGAGCAACTTGATCTAGTGAAAGATGTTTCTGCCTGTGGCAGGGGTGTTGGATTAGAAGGTCTTTAAAGGTTCCTTCCCATTCAAACCATTCTATGATTCTATAAAAACAGTTCAGGGTTTGTGGATTTTTTTTTTTTTTTAATCAAGTCTCTAAAATAAAGTTCCAAATATTTGAAATCTTCATGATAAAACTGAGGCATCTTTTCTATCAAAGCTGTCTGGTTATAAGTACACACCTCTGACAAAGAGAGGTTAACTAGGTGTTTTTATATGTACCAGCAGCAGTATACTACGTGGGAAATATGAGAAATAATAATAAATGATGCAATTATCTGTAAAATCAGCTAGCAAAACAAAAATGCAGTTCTAACTGGTGGATCAAAGGCCTCTTTTGTGACAGATAACATTCTGGAAAGAAATGTATTAAGAATAGAAGAATGAGATTTTTCTACAACTGGAAACATTCCAAACTGATATATTAGGTCATTTTCAATATGCAATTTGGACTAGTGTTTGCTATAATCCTCAGAAGAAAAAGATACTTCAGAGATATGGTAAAAGAAGAATTACAATGGAACTTTGAGAAACAAAAGAACAAAGCAAATCAAAATTACTAATATGAAGCAGATATTTAACAGCTCTTTTGTCTGAATACTGAAGTTTATCAAAACACAAGTCTAAGGAGATGAGAGAAGATTTACAGATGGGGGCTCAAACTCTTCCTATGCCTGTTTTCTCTGCTGGCTATATCACTAGTTACGGATTTAGCCTATAAAGTTTAGGACTACACATGAACAAAGAAAATGAATTTGGAACAGCTTGTAGATGCAGACAGAAAGTTTTTCTGGCATCTGAAATTTTAGTGAAAGAAGAACTTTATCAGTGAATGATTTGCAACAAACAGTAAAATACTTGGAAAAAATATTTGGAGGCAAGGGCAGCAGAAAGAATAGCACTGGAAGTCGGAATTTAGAATCTGCAGCTGGTTTTTTGACAAGTGATTTTTCATGAACTTATATTCTGATATATCAGCCCAGATGAGTAACCTGATTAACTGACATTCTACTTCTCACCATGACTAATAGCAGTAGAAAAAAAATACAAATGAACCCTATAATTTAAAATACAATTATGAATAACAGAAAAACCATTATTTTCTATCCCCTTTTGAATTCCAGACTTACTCCAAAGTCAGTTGACTTAGCTAATATGTTATTCAAACTCAGAGCTAAATCTAATGAAAATAGAAAAAGTAACTATGCATTATGGGGCTGAGAACTGCCAATAACTTTAAAAGCCTACTAGCTGTTCCAGGAGGAAGAATAAGGAAGACAAGCTTCTTAGTTTTGCTGTGGCATATAATTTTTTTATTTGTTATGTCTTGCTTGATTTAGAATTCATGTATTTTAGCCTTTGAATTTTATTCTGGGCTTACAATGGAGTTCAGCTAAACCAAGTTTACATGGTTTGCAGCTTCAAACTTAAATCCTCTAAGAATATAACATGGAAGGGAATTTTCTCAAATGTCATCTGAAGTTACTTGAAATTCAATAAAAATCTCATAAAATTTTTGCATGAAATAGTTGACTTTTTTAATGCAACTGTCTATAAGTTATTTTTGAAGTTTCAGCATTATTGCTTTGTAAATATCTGTTCATCAATATTTTTGATAGTGTGGTTGAATTCAAATGACTAGAGCATGAAACCATTTGAGCATAATGAGCTTTTAAAAAAAAAAAAACATTCATGGATACAACCCGTGTGTCTAAGAGTATTAGAGAGAACTAAAGAATGTGTCATTCTCCACAGATCAGAAGGAGAAAGAAACGTATTTAGAGACCTGGAGAAAACATTGTAATAAGTAAGAATTTACCCTTGAAAGAGGTGAAAGGGATAAGGAGTTAATACAGTCAGGACAAGACCTGTGGACGCACAGGAATGTGGTAGAAGCTCTATAAGTATAGGCAACGCCTAAGTTTCTTGTCCTACAGTCCATCAAAAGAAACAAGTATTCTGAAAACTGCCCCCATCTTATTAAAAAAGGAAACATGCATTTTTATATCACTGCCCTAGAGATAGACTTAACAAATAATTCCAACTTCATAAGCATATAAGGAAAATACTGTTTTAAAAATACCCCAAGTTTCAGTTGGTTTGTTCTGAGTTATTGTGTTGGGCTGTTTTTTTATGAAAGATTGTAGGTAAATCCACCAAACTGATGTAGTACATTAACAAAACTCCAGGACACTGCAACAGGAGTATTGAGCAGCAAAGAAAATACATGGCTACTGAACACTGGCCTGGCTGTGTAGTGATTCTATCTGTGTGAAATTTATATGATTTTTGTTTATATGACAGAAAAATTTTATTTATGGTAATTTTTTTTAAAAATCAAGCCTGTGATGAAAGGCAATGTATATTCAACAAATATATATACATAAAATATGATGATAAATACCAGCTCAGAAAAGCTTACTTGATTTACAAATAAACTCAGGCATTGGTTACATTCAACCTGAAGTTCTGTAGGAAACAGAAGCCATATCATCACTGAAAACCGTTGGGTTTATGTTAGTTGAATTTCTAGATGATCAATTGCCAGATTTAACATTACTGTCATCCACCATTAGTTCAATAAAATAGGTCTGTTCCCTCTCTCATCAGAGCGTTATATTTCAAAAATATTGTGGTTGATACCTCTTTTCTACCTAGCAAAAAAGTGTTTGTTATTTGAATTTAAATATTACCACTTTCATGGGTTTCAGGCACACACTATTCCTCCATAATCCAGTAGATACAAGGAATAGAACTCTATTTCAAATGTCAGAGTAGTACTTTTGGCATATGCAAGGCATAAACTGCAGCATCAGCAACAATGAATTGTCTTTTCTGTGTGGTTTGCTCTTCAGTAGAAAAGTTCTCCTTTGGATATAGGTTGTTTTGCAAGATGGAACTGAAAAAAACCTAAGGTATCTTTCAATACTATTTTAAAAATGAAAGTTGATACAGGTTTGGTTTTGTTGTTGTTGTTGGGTTTTTTACATCACATGAAACTTACACATACAATTTTAATAAAGAGTGACATTATTCTCAGAGTTAAAAATCTGTAGGTTCAAAGTCTACTCTTGAACTCTGATATTCAGAGGGTTTCAAGCGAAGTCCCAGATATAGACACCATTTAAATTACTGTAAACTCAAACTTTACTTAAGACTGCAGCACCACTTAGCTGTTCAAAGGTTTCAAATGCAATGGAGTAGGTGCTTCTCCTTGTCATGTCCCACTGAAGAGTTTGTTTCAGACAGTGCCTGAAGCTGCTACCTCTGATAATACACATGGTAAAGAACTGTTCTGTAAACCTACCTGTGTTGCTCTCCTGTTGAGTCTTATGACTGGGAAACATAGATTAAGTGAAAAGAAGAAAAGAGACACCCTGAGAAAAGGTGGGGGGAAAAAAAAAAGACATTTGATGTAGACAGAAGACATGTAGACTCGCAGGGAGGTGATGGAAGTTGCAGAAGGATGAAGAGAACTTAGAGTGGCCTGTAGAATTTCAACAAAGTGATGGTTAAAGACGAAGGAAGAGTAGGGAAAGATACTAGTTCTCAGGAGTTAACTAACTAAAGAAATTATCTACTATTGGGTAGAAACGAGGGTAATAATAAAAGGTAAAACTTACAACTGGTTACACAGTCGTGATGCTACAGAGAAGTTTCATATGTTATTGCAACATGGGCTGTGATTTGATTGATAACTAACATGTCTAGTATGCATTCATTGTGAAATCTTACCTAGTTTCAGATATCTAAAAGTTAGACAGTAAAGTATCTCTATGTCATCCAATGTCCACTTACAGTCAATGCAGAAAAACAATCGTGACTGAAGTGTGATTCATGTGGTCTATTTTGGATACCTGTCTTAGGATGATACAAGTTACCTTTTGGAAGTCTTAAGCATTTTTAAGTCTAAAGTTAGGCCAGAGGAATTTTACCCAAGGAAACAAGCTGTTTATATAGGCAAATAACATGGATAATTTAGTAGCTAACTAAAATTGGGTCAAATCAACAACCTTAAACCTGTAAGTAAGGATCACTGTACCCCTTTGCTGATCACACTTTACTATTTAATCAGAGTTGTTGACAAAGTTTTTTTTCCGCAGAAAGTCAGTTTGTATCTCATACTGTGGTTTCATTTTACTGTATACAAAGCTTTAAATATGAAGCAGTAACTAACCCCAGATGATCAGCTTTAAAGTGTTTAGAGACAAGCGTAGGACTATGTGACATGGGCAGACTTGATTTTCATGTCTCCAAGGAATACCAGCTAAAGAGTTTTAAAGTAATTTTTCCACTCTTTGACCTGAACATGTTGAAACCCAGCTTGTAAAAGTAATACGACTACCAGTTTTGTAGACCAAAGTCAGAAGAATGATTACACTTCTAGAAAAGACTCAACAAAGGCTTTATTTTGTTTGCATATTTCAGCCTTACAGACTGATGCGAACAAAAAATTGACTTCTTTTATCAGTTATCAAATGGTCGACCCAAGCCAGTTGGAGTCCAAGGTAGGGTTTCTTCAGCTATTTGTCATTTACTATTCTTCTCCTTGAGCCTCAGAGCATGGCTACAAGACCGATGGCCGCAAATCTGCACTCCCTGTATTTGTAGGCTCCTTAGAGAGTTTACATGAGGAGCCATGCTCTGACTGTCTTGGCTGGAAATACATTTTCTTGAAATGTAAACATTTGAAAAGAATTGTGGGGAAGAAACAAACACAGGAAGAACAACGGGATTGCAAAAGAACAGTCCTTCCTATCTTGTTCTAGATCAACCTTACTTGCAAGGAGATTGCCTATCCTTTCTCAGGGTGCCGTGCAGCAGTAACGCTTGGCTTTGCAGTCAATGTTTCACTCTTACTGCAGCGATAGTTCTGTCACAGTACTGCAAGTTTATAGTGAAGATTTTTGAAGATTCCGGGGGGGTCTGTTGGGGTTCTTTTTGTTTGTTTGTTATTGTCATTTTTGTTGTTTTTTCTGTTTCTTCGATTTTAAAATTCTTCCATGACTGTAGTGCAACAATAAGAAAAAGCAAAAATTTTGGTCCTTACAAGACATGAAAACTCAAACAGTTAAAAATAAGTGTAGGAGGTTACAAACCGCTGACAATTGTTGTCTAATCCTCTGCTTATACTAGAAGAGCCTTGAAAAAACATGATATAACTGTATTCATTCATTCTCTACTCCTGTAAAAGAAGCATGGAACTAAAGCAGGTGAAAAATGGAAATTCCTTTTGTTTCTCGTACCTGGTTTGTGTAGAAAAGAAAAGAAATTTACGATAGGTGGAAGGACACCATGTGTCTTGACTCTATTAAAATCCTTATTTCAAGAAAATGTTTCCCTTGTGAAAACATTGCTGCTGCAATCCTGGCAAGGCCAATGTCACGTTGGATTTTCTGCTATACAAATATCACTCATATATATATGTTCTGCCATAGGGGCTAGTGTAACCTGGACACCATTTTCTGAAACCTTCTCCTTCCTGAATCAGCACTTCTTTTGTTCACGTGGCACAACCTATCTGTTTCTGTCCTTTCCTTGCTAATCCCATTATTTAACCCCATGTCTTCATCTGATTGACATGAAGAAAGATATCTGGATTTTTAAATTTTTTATTTAAGATACTTACTTGACTCTTGTTGCCCCCATTTAATTTTCCCTTTTAATGCAGTTGCCGTCACAACACATCTGTGAAATACAGGGCATCGCAATCACAAATTTGCAAATGGGAAATTTATGTGATTACATGCATATTAACTGATCCCTGGGAATACAGCAGAGACTAGGTACTTTCTGATCATCTTTTGAGTCAACATCACTCAGTGAAAGAGATTAAAATAAACCAGTTTTTCCCCTTTCCTCATCTAGATGAGCACAAGGTTTCCATTAAATCCTTAAAATAATTGAAAAATCACATTCCTAATCAATCAGAAATACACATTAAATAGGGGAAAGTTGTATGTGTGTTGACTCTTCCAGTCAAAGTTGGCCACAGCATAATAAATAGATGGAATAGTGTTAAAAAGAGAGGATAAATAGCATGGCAGTTGTACAACAGTACGTATAACAATATTGGGGGAATTCATCTAAGGGAGGGCACCTAAGTTCCTCTTTGCACTTCCATTACAATTTTGGTTTTGTCAGATAATTTTACTGAAGTTTTCAAGAAACAAAATCTGAAGGAGACTTCTTTAGGTTCAGTTGGCCTGTATTTAGCAAAATAGACCAGTGAGCTTTCCATTCAGTGATAAGAAGAGCTCCTATGATGAGTAGTAGCTCCTACTGTACTTCATGAATGACTCCTTGACCATAACATTTGTTACCGTTTTTTGCTCTAAGCTTGATACCATTACACATGATATGGTTCCAGTCCCTGTGTGCATCTTTGACACAAAGTACACCTAGTCCACTGCATCATCCTTGTGGTGTGCTCCTGGGGAGAAAAGAGAGAAAACCAGAGAACCTGCAGGAAGAGATGTGGTCGAAGGACTGTTCATTACTGGGTTTTCCAAGCATCTAGACTTACTGGGTAGTACTATCATCATACTGTGAATAATAATGTGCTCTGAAATTAAGTTTCTGGTTCTTTCTTAAGATATGCATAACCTAGCTGTAGATGTTGATATGTTTAGTAATCTGTTCACAGTGTCTTGATTCACAAATCTTTCCTCTTGTGTTGTATCTTTTTTCCACCAAAATCCATTCAGTTTGCTATAGGCATGTCTCATTCACTTTAAAATTTTGTCTTTTTAGCAGAATAAAGTGGAAAAAACTTTTAAAGCAGTTTTTAATCTCACAGTGTTTCTAAAAGACTGGGGAAGACTTGCTACATTTCTTCTTCCAATTTGCAATTAACTTTTTCTATGTATTACAGCTCTGTGGATAAAGTTGAGTAGATTTAGTACATATTTCTTATTGGTTTATTTATAGACCTCCTTTCAACCTTCCTTTCACCATTCCTCTCCACCCTTTAATAGAGTATATAATTCCTTATGCTTATTGTTCGTTCTTGAATATCTTGGATAGATTTAGCTTTGTCTTAACTGTAACCTAAGCTATCACTACCAGTGTACTGCCCAGCAGTCACTTCCTTTGAAATAGACTTTGTTGTTCTTCTGTGTCTGCTGAGAATGAATGTCAACAACGTGGTGGCAGTCAGCACACTAAAATTGTTATGGTGCCTGCACAGATAATATTTTTCTCATCTGCAAACATAGCCCCCTTTTATTTTCCTTCAGCCTGTGAATACGGATACACTTACCCTCCTTTCTCTTTTAAAGAGAACTTGAATTTGTGCACTATTGGGAAGATGTCATTATAGGAAGGGCAGGCTGCAGGCAGGAAACTACGGTGCCAGTCCTATTGGAGGTAGGACAGTCAAGTCCATCCCAGTCAGGAGCAGGGCAGCCAGGAGGGGACTTGCAGGGACAGCCCTAGCTGTGGTCACTGAGGCAGGAGCTGATTGCCCCAGGGGGTTGACATAGGGTCATGGGGCCATGCGTAGGGTGAGTGGACACCGTAGGAGACTGGGTAAGGGAAGTTGGACCTGTCAGAGTCCTCAGAGCAATGGCGACTGATTCGTTACCAAAAAAAATATATTCAGCACACCTCTTGAAAATGATGCTCCTGTCTTGTCTGACAGGGCTCTAGGTGGCCCTGCCTTGAGCAGAGGGGTTGAATCAGAGGATCTCCAAAGATCTCTTCCAATCTCAGCCACTCTGTGATTCTGCAATGCTGATGTTGCTGTTGTCATAATGAAAACCCTGTTACAGAACCACAGAATCATTTTAGTTGGAAAAGACCTTTAAGATCATTGAGTTCAACCATTCACCCCGCACTGCCAAGTCACTACTAAACTATCGCTAAGTACCACATTTACATGTCTTTTAAATACCTCCAGAGATGGGGGCTTTTAGACTTTTAGGGATTTTAGACTTTTAATAGTCTAAAAAATTGTAACTGTAAATTGTATCTGGTTATTCTGAAGATCTAAGGAAAAGACATCCTATACTTTATGATAAAAAAAAAAAATTCACTCCCCCCATATTAATTAATTAATAATTATCTATTAGTTATAAATTAATTCCAATCTTCAGGCCCAACAGCTACCAGTTACAGTGCTATTTATGGAAAAAGCAATATATGTCATCGCTCATCTTTGTTGTTTGGTGACTTTGGCTAATTAGACTTTTTGCTCGGACACCAGTTACTGATGTCATAAATTTCAAAGTTGTCGGAGGTAAGGGAGGAAAGTGGACTCAGAGAAATTTCTAAACTAGGAAAGTCCTGGTGTATACAAATTTTGCACAGAATAGCTGGTCAGAGCCTAGCAGAGTGAAAGGACAGATTTGTGATGCCTAAAATGAAGTATCACTGGGCCTGAAAGACCATTCAGGATGTATAATTTACTTAGTGACATTGTCCTCTTTTTGTGCGTAAGAAGTTATGCAGCCTTTATCTGTTGGTTAAAGACACCGGTACAGTTTTTTCAGCTAATAACTTCTCCTTGACTACCATTAACAAGCTTCTAATTCTACATATTTGAGGTGCAGGTTAGAAACGCCCAAAATGGAAGTTAAAAATGACAGAGTCTTTGTTCTTGACGTCTGGAAAATTAATTGCAATTTTTTCAGTTTATCACAAAAAACATAACACTGAAAATGTGATTTCTGCATGTAAAATTCAGATTTTATATTCAAATTTGATTTGTTAACTTTGTAATTTAGTATGTGGTTTTAGTAGCAAGCCAATTACTCGCTTTCTATTTTTTATTGCAACATGCATTTTTGAACTAAAAAGATTCCTTCAGTAAAGGAATATAAAATATTTTAACGGGACAATATGTAATTAAAAAGTGGAAAAATATCTGCAGAAGCATACTTCCAGAGTGCAGGTCATTGAGGGGTAACGATTAAAGATTTGGTTGAAAACCAAAATTGTTGCATATGTCAGTAACCTTTCTCGTTGAATTCAATGACACAAAATTAGAGAGCACATTCTCACAGAGAGCAATATCTGAGTCATTAACAAAATATTGTTGACTACTACTAAGTCATGTTTTTTCTCTGGAGATGAGAGCGAAAAGGCATAGTTAGGCTACCTGTTTGAGTAAGGGAACCTGACTAAGAAAAGTCTGAAGTAAAAGGTCAGGGGACAGAGAAAGGAAAGTAGAACCTGGAGGAATCATCCAAAAATAGAAGTTGTTTGGCAAGATAGTAGAAAATAATGGGAGTGGGAGAAAAATCAAAGCATGTAAATACTGAGAGAAAATGCAAAGTTAAAAACAGTGTGTTTGGGGATTTTTTTTTACTTTGATAAAATATGATATTAAATTACATTTAAGAATGCCTTCTTCCTGCAGAAGACAGGCCTTGGATAACTGTATCTGCTGATCACCCACAGGGAATGTTGTATTTTTTTCCCCGGATCAACTTGACTTGTCACATATGTGCAGTCATTTTATGCAAATTCAGCTGAAAACTTTTCTAGGCTGTAAAATGCAGTGCTTAATGAAGAGAATTTAAGTATGAGAGCCCTCGGTTATGAGTTTGTGGATTTTATTGAATAAATAATTTCAGTAGGGAAACCATGCAAATGTATCCAGCTTTCACCATGACAGATAAGGATAATTTGCTATATTTGCAAGAAAGATTTTTTTAATCTTTGATAGCAGGTTTCACTTTGAAATCTATGGAAACTGAAAAATGCTGAGATCTAGAGATGAGTTTAATGTTTCTGCCTGATGAAATACATTAACCACAATCATAAATGTCACCATTTATGTAGCTTAAATTTTACAATCTGTCTGCTTTTCATGTTGTCTGAGGGTCATATCTAGCTTCTGTAAAGCAAAAGGATTCTTGATAATATAGAAAATTAATGCAGTAGCACTTTCTGCAGATGGTTCCCCTGTGGAATTAGGGAAGTTACTGACCACAAGGATTAGGGGAAATACTGGAACCCAAAAGACAGAGTGTTTCTATGAGAAGGAATCTTCTTCCTAGACCTCATGATTCTTTTGTTGGGGTGACTCCTATAAGATCTGTTACATAATGGATGAAAAAATTTAGTTTGAGTGTCAGGTTTTGGTTCAGTATTGGTTTTGTATATATTTCATTTTATTGTTATTAGTTTCATTAAAGCAGTTTTCATTTTTTTCCAATCCATAAATCTCTTTCCCTTATTCCCTTTCTCTTACCCTTTGGGAAGGGTTAATAGAGAGCATCTGTCATTCATCTAGTGACCAGACCAGCCCTAACTCTTGAAAAACTACCGTCTCTTTTAGTCATTAGAAAATGGGGGGGGTGGGGGGGGGGGTGGGGGTGGGGGTAATTTTTTTTTTTTAATGATTCCTAAATACTCTTATGCATGATATAACAATATAAAATGAATCAGATGAGTATAAACATATCAAAATTCCTGTCTGATAAACCTAAGACTGTAAGCCTTAACTTTCAGATTACATTGCACATGTTATGTACAGAAGATGACTGTTAAGGGCAGATAAAATAAATAATCAAGTCTGATAGTGAGAAACAATTCATGACTACTCTAGAACATCTAGGACTTTATACCTTTGATTAGTGTTGTGCCCATGGGCTATGGCCAATCCTTGATGATGACTTTTGTTTTCAGAAAATATAACTTCAGATGGTAATGTACACCACATATGTTAGAGCATAACAGAGAATCTAAATTCACTTTTATGATTCTCTCTCTGCCTCACCATGTTCAAAACTCAGTGTAACAGCAATATGTAAGTGCCTGTTCAGTGGGCACCTAACAGGGCATGAGCTAAAGGAGACATAGCAGTCTGGTCTCCACCCTAGAAATTGACTGACTTCCCAAATGATGTTCATGACATCTGAGACAAAATTCTATAGCATAGGTGTGGGAAGGAGAATACTTTGTGAGCCAAGTTGCTTTTGTTAAAAAATTACCTTATGACTTGTATGGTACACTGCTAAATACATGTGTCTGTCCTAAGATTAATGCCTCTTCTGAAGGCAGAAAAGTGTTTATTTCCAGAGAAAATAAATCAAGCATGATTAGAATAAAACACCAGTAACAACAAAGTAAGTTTATAGTTGCTTTGAGAAGAGGACATTTACCAATTATTTGACAAACTGCCTTAATGAAACATTTCAAAAATAAATATGTAGAAACCCGGAAATTAAGAAGTCATGTCAGTCATGTAAGAATAAAGCATGGTTGCATATATTAACAGGGAAAAAAGTTGCTTAATTATTACAATTTCAAAAAAACTATACTTGTCAGTTGTATTAGACTTAAAATGTATAATGGTGTAGCTTTGAAAGAATAAACTTCTTTAGTAGAAAACTTAGATCTTAAACCCTCAAAAAAATTGTTTCCTGGACTTACACAATAATATATACTTATATGTTTTTATTGGAATGATTTTTATTTTCCTCATCTAACTTTCCAGTTCTTGTCAACCAGAAAAGGTCCAAGTTACATTTTAAAAGTAGATAATTTTATTCATTAATTAAATATCCTTCAATAAAATTAATAAACGATATGGCTATTCTGTATAAGCTATGGACATATCATTCTTAACATAAAAAAAAAAGTAAAAAAATGAAGTAGAAGTCTATGTTTTCTGGAATTAAAGTTTTCAAATTTATTTTCCTTTCAAAATAAGAGATTCTGTAGACAACAGTAAGCAATTCCTTATTGCCCTGTTTTCTTGTTTTCTTACTTTGTCTTCTTTGCCTGTTTTTGCCCATTTCCTTTCTTCCTTTCTTGCTTTCTCCTCTGTATAGCTTTGTTAGGAAGGGAGTTCTTTAGGAAACACAGAAAAATTTTGGGTTTACATTCCGTTTTAATAAATATTGATTTTAAAAAGTGTAATTTTCGTCATATTTCTTTCCAACATATACAATCTAGCTTTCAATGGCATATTTCAGATATCTAATTTACTTATTTCTGCAGTAGTGACACTATTCCTTCTTCTTAAACCTTTTTAGAGTGATTGTGAATGTTAATTTTCAGATATTGGTGCATTAATCCATTTTCTGTCTTATATTAGATGCCTACATTTGTATTTGTATCTAAGTATCCTTGCTGGAAGCATCAGAAGACTTTTAAAAAGTGGGTGGGACAAGATCTGGTCAATACTACTATCTTCAGTCAGTTAAATGCGGAACATTTTAGAATTGAGAATATTTAACATAATGCATTTAGAATGTATTTTTTATTTTTAAACCACCTTTTAAATATATATTTGATATGTGTATATGTCTAATTTTCTATTTAATATACATATATATAATATGTATGTATTTTTAGTGGTATATAAATTTAAATATAAAATCAATCTTTTGAGAACCTTGAATTCTAAGGGAGGTGGAATAGTGCTGATCTATACATCCTTCTAAATCACACAGTAGTAGTATTGGTTCTGCTTATAATCATAGTACTTTTAAAAGAATATATAGGACTTTCAGATTTTTTTTAAAATTCAGAACAAACACAAATATTAAGATATTTAAAATATGCCTCCAAATATTGCTTTACAGGTGAGCTAAGGACACAAAGGACAAATTTGCAAGGACTATTTGATTTTAAAGATGAAAGTGATATTTTAATCAATAATATAATAATGAGCAACTGTATTGAACGGTTCCACTCTGCTTCTATGCAAGGAAGTATAGGTTCTCATTAACTCTTGAATGAACTGCAGCCCAACTACATTCACTATTTTTATGTGAGCACTTACAGAACCTTCATCACCACAGCATCTTGACTTTAACACCTTTACCTTTACAATACCATCTGCAAGGTAGACCTGTTTCATTCAAAGGAAGAGCTGATGAAACAGAGTAAATTATCTAACAACACAGTGGAAGCTTGTGGCAAAAATCCCATGTTTACTAATGTTCTGAGTCACAGAGTCATGTTTTCACCTGCTTCAGAAAACATCCCTTCACACACTGCAGAGGTATAGACTGGCAGTGCTTTTGGAAATTAGGTTGGAAGATTTGTAATATTTTTGAAAGAATCTTTCCATCCTGCCTCTTCCTATATATATTCAGTTATTGAAATTGAAACTATTTATGAGGAGAAGACTGTTTAAAAGAAAGAATTTACATTTCAAAAGCCTTTTAAAAGGAAGTTTCAAAATTGTTGAAACATCCCATTTTAATCTCTTACAAATGGGAAAAAAGAAAGTCACCTTTTAAAACATTCATTATACTTAACAAGTAAAAACAAAAAAGAAAGAAGTAAAATATTTTCAAAACATTAGACGAAACAATTTGATTCATTCTGTCTTTTTTAGAGAGAGACGGACCACTTTAAATTCTCAAGGTTCTCCTAACGGGAAACCTGAATGTTTACATCTCCATTTTTCTTGTGAAATAGGAGAACTATATCCGAGTAACCTCTAATTAAAAATTGACCTAACCCCCCACCCCCCCATTCCCCATCCTCCCCCTCCTCCTTCCTGTAAAAAAACCATGCATTTGGAACAAAATAGCTTCTAATGCCTACACTTCCCTTGTCCAAGATTATTCGAATCTCTTGACTGGTTATTGACTGCAAATAAGCCAAGAAAGATGTGTGCTAAGGGGCATGATATATGCTGCAAACAAGTAACTTACTGCTTGATATATGTCTCTCTACTGAAGTACATTTGAATTGTATATGCTTTTATGTGTAACTGAAATGGCTTATTTCCTTTTACACTAGTCTGTCACATTTTCTCTACAGATGTAAGATATGCCCTGACCTATGTAATTGCTACTACATCACTGAATAGTTAGAGACATTAGGATTAGGATTTAAGGTGCTTCTCCAGAGATGCCAACATGTCCTGAAGACCTATTAGCTGTGATAGGGCTGCTCACACAGAGTTTTAAATTGCTGAAGTTCCACTTGCTAAAGGAAATTAAAAAGAGAAGACGGTAATTGCAGAGTTGTCAGCATGGGTTCCTACAAAGCTCCTGGATCAATATTGATTTAAAAACTACAGGGAAGAAAACTATGATAGCACAGCCACTTGGAAATGAAGGGTCATTGCAGAAAAAGGCTTCCCAAACTTATTTTCTCTAGTCTATATATTTCTTATAGTACTAGTTACAGAAAAAACACTTTTTTCTTAAATTAGCCATATTAGATAACATACCAGCTCTTATATTTATGTTCCTTACCTTAGAGAAATCATCATAAGACTGAAATAAAAGTCTGACAAGAGAATATAGCAATTGGGTCTGCCTCTTAGAAAAGAGGAAATATCTTATTAATTAAAGATTAAAGTGCAGTAGATTATAGCTTCTTTTCTATTATTTTTCTAGATTGTGGAGGAGACAAGAAATGATGATCAGAAAACAAACAAAATCAAAACTTAAACATATTTTACAAAATCTTTAAAGTAAGCATTTTAATCAAGTAATAATTTTCTTACTTCAGTGAGAATTTAAAGACATGACACTCTTTGTATCAATCCTTGTGATGGACCTAATTTGAAAGACCACTGTTCTTATTACTGTATAAACAGATGGTATATTTGGTACCATGTGTGGGCAAAGTTGCTTATCAAGATATTCAGGCACAGAGTCAGTTCTGGACTAACTGGATGAACAGGTTTCTGAGAACAAAGGCAAAATGCATGTGGTCGTTAATACGATTCAGCTTTGTCTTGCACTTCGCCTTATCTGTGCAGAGATGACTTGGGGGGCGCTGTGGAAGCAGCTTAGCCCAACGTTGTCTGAATCATACTAAGAATGGAAATGAAGTGAAGCCTTACAATCCATTAGCAAATAAAATGTCCTGAGCCCCATTCAACCACTATTCAGTATTAGACATCACCAAATTACCAAAAGAACAAGTACAGGCTAAATCTTGCTCACGGAAGGATAAGGGCCATCACACCACCAAAGATAAACTTTCCAGGTAGTATAATCTACTCAGGCACAGCCATGCTAAATGTCACATACAGTAGGTGGTAAAAACCATGAGTTTTGGGTAGGAAAATTGGAAGTGCATGGAGACCCATCCCCCTTGGTCAGGACCAGCCAAGGCTGCTCTTTTGGGATTCGGAACACTTACCTGGAGGGGTGAGTGAATATTTAGCATGTTGTTAGTGTGTGAACGTGAGTTATTAACTTATATGTAATCTCTTGTGCATTTTGGGCCATTATAGTGTATTCTTGCTTTCTTTTGTTTAAGTACTAATAGTGTATTCTTCCATTGTATCTGTGAAAACCCGCAATTGTGGTGTAATAAACCTGTAAGTGAAATTCGAATGAGTAATTTTCTTGAACCTTGCAGGCATTTTTCATCACAGAGTCATAGAACTTGGTGCATACATAAAGTGTATTCTATCTTATTTGTAATAAGCAAGTATTGGTATTTAGTCAGAATTGGACAAAATTTCTCATTGAACTTCTAAGTAATGCAGGCTACTATAACAAAATAGCTGGAAAAGTGTGAAACAAAGTTGTAGATGGCTCCACCATGCAAAGGATCTGGATCCTTTTTGTCACTCGGGTAGCATATACCTTGTATATGTCCTATTTTTCTTTAATTGACACCATATATTATACTTACTATTGCAGTGGTACTCATATAGAACTATATTTTTTTTAGAATATGTAAGAAGTCCAAAGTAAAAAACCTTACTATATATTATTTCCTTTCATTAGACATAAAAGTTTCTGATGTATTTTCAATATTAGTAAACAATGGGGCAACTTCAAACCCGAGGTAAGCGTAAGCTCTGCATTGTATTTGCCAGTATTTTGTCTTAACGATACTTGCTTTCCTGCCCTACATGATCTTTTGAAGGTGTACATGCAGTATACCTACTGATACATTTATAGCACAGAAATACAGTCAGAATTTAATAGCTTAAAGGATCAACAACACACAAAATCAACATGCCATGGAAATGAGAACATTCAAAATATAAGGTGTGTTCCGAGCAGGTGAGATCTCCATTAAATGATTCTTTGGTTTTTGTTGTCTGCACAAATGTTTCCTTACTAACAAGAGCAGGGCTAATTTTATAATTAAGACATGCACACAAAATCACTAAGTCTGTACAAGCACATTGCTGTTTAAATGTGCTACTACAGCTTATGTAGGCAAATAAAAGGTCTCTTGAAAGCAGTCATCTTAGACACTAATAGCAGTATTCAAGAATAGCTGCCTTCTTAATCTCCTTGAACAAGTGTAACTTCTGCACTTTAGGACTAGAAGACATCAGACATTATCCTCTGAATACTTACCCAGTATTTCATAGTGCAGTCACTTGGGCATCTGTGTTGTCATGGCTAGACTGCCAGAAGCATCAGGGTTAGCTGGTTTGACTTTTTTCACACATGTTTACATGAACCTCAGTTGCATGTTTGCAGTGCAATATAGACACACCTTCAGAAATTAAGTCTATAAGTCTAGCCTGGAATAGTACTAACCTTTTTTTGAAGTACTGTTGGAACCATCTTAATCTCTGCGGCTGTAAAATTCTGTTGCTATATAATTAGTTTTTGAAAATGTAATTATTTTTCATAACAGTATTGGATTTAACACTAAATGCTGCATTAATATAACAAATGCCATTGTGTTTTGCATAGTAAATCAGGATATTTGAGTATTCCTACATGCAGTACCACGTAAGGAATGTCCAGACAACCTAGCATGTGTATAAAGAACGGTGCAGCATTATATAGAGACACACAATTGAGTCTTGGCATCAGAGCAGCCTCCTAACAGGAATAATTGGCTCTGGCATAGCACAATGCTGGCACGACAATCATGCTTCTAGTTCCAGATCCAGCTTGTGCTGGGGTGGCTTGAATATATCTCTGTGGGGCTGAGTGATGAAGTGTAGTTCTTTACAGGTCCTGAACCCACTCTTGATTTCTGATATGAAGGTACAGTTTTTTAAGTGATGTAACAGCCATGCTATTATACTGTGCCTGATTACACCATACTTAAGTATACATACTGAAATTATTTATCATGTGGTGACTGATAATGAGTTTCCAGCAGAAACCTCTGGGGAAGGATGTTTCACCTAAACATTAACTTCCTTAGAAAGATTCAGCAGAATGAATCAGCATGTCTCTTTCTAGGAGTAGTTTAAATGAAGATGAGTTGATTTCTCATTTACTTAAAAATTTAAGAACAAAATAAAAAAGGCATTTTGTGCAATCTGGTGCTGTATTCGTAATTATGATATCCTGCTTTGTCTATTATTTGAGGTGGGAGCTAATTAAATTTTTCACTCTTTTTTTCCCACTGGAATGGCTAGAATAATAGCATTTTATGAAAAAATAATATAAAAAACAATGAAAAAAATCTAACAAAACCACATGCAGACAAATTTGCTGCAGTGGTAAAGAAAGCACCAACAAAGGCCATATATTGTGAATGAAAGTAAGGGCATATAAACAAGATATCTTAAAGCTATCTGTGCAGTCAGTCAGAACAGAGAAGATAACATGTTAGATAACTAACTACTCTTTAACAACCACCATATGAATTTTTTATCCTCTTCAAATATGAGGTAGCTGATATGTGAGCATAGATGATTAAGCTATATCACATTTACTATATAGTTGGAAGCCTGTAGCTTCCTATAGTTGTAATTAGATGTAACAGAGAGCTAATATCCTATTGATTCAGACTTTTGCTTGCCTCATGTTATCATAGTAGCTACATGCTAAAAGTCAGACCTTGACTAGATCTTCATGTAAGAACTTACAAGCCATTTCTGGTTATCATATTGACCGACCATTATATTTGGATCAATCATCATGAACCTGGCTAAATAACATCATACCCAATTTACAAAGCTGAATGTAAAAGATTCAAAACTTTCCCTAGTTCACAGTGTCGGACAGAGGAACAGAACTGGGGTACATTCCCCTGTTTTTGATTATTGAGTTCCACTAAGTACTAATAGCTAGACCACTCCTCAGAGGATTTGCAGCTGATGAAATTAAGTCTTCTTGTACTTAAGATTTCTGGCAATTCTTGACAATAATGAGACACAAGTCTTGCTTTAATCAAGAGCCTCTAAAGTAACTTTTTTTGTAGTTGCAAATGTTCATCACTTAATGAATACTAATGCGACTGAGGCTTTAGCATGTATGTGTGGTACAGTTGAATTTGGAAGTGTATGTTTTACACGTGCAGCTGAACCTACCTGAACGGATAAATCTGCTTGTTGTTTTCCGTTTTTGGAGAGAGTGGGTTGAATTTAGAAATGCAATGTGTAAGTAGTGCTGTTAACATTTAAGACCTGCCTGACCATCGGTAATAAACTGCTTAATTCTTGTCTCAAAGAAAGGCAGATCAAACAATACATTTTTATTAAAGAAATGCTCTTGACTGAGTTATTCATTTTATTTTCTTCTGAATATGAAGAGGAACAATAACTTCATTATTATATCTTCAACTGATCACTCTCAATAAAGTCATCTTCTCTCCTGGTGCCATTCTCACAATACTTCAGTAGCAATTTTAGCAACAGAAAACACCAGGCATGTCCTGGAGGGAGGATTTATACTTGTGCAAAAGGATTTGGAAAATACAGGTCTTAATACATCTAAATTGAATACATGTTTTTAAACACCATTTAAATACACCACAGGAGGCATATAATCAATCTTTATTTCTTTGCTTTTCTGGCTGATTTTTGACTCCTTATCATTTGTGATTTGTAGCAGACAATAAAGGCTGTAGAAACAAACCAAAACAAAACAATCCCCCCAAAACACAATGTGATGGAATAATAAAAGGAGGGAATAGCAAAGCAAGTCAATAACAAGGGACCAGTATGAAGGCCCTGCAATTTTTAGGCTTCTACTCTTTTTCATATCCTTCTTTCTTTTTATTGTTATTGAGAGTCAAAACCCTCAGGGCAGAGGAAATCTAACAACAAGCTTGTAAATGTGGTTACAGTATTTTGGATTTTATATTGTTTAGAATATTACTGGCATTTAGTATCCAGCTTCTTTCTATATATATATTTTTTTTTTTTTTACATTTTTCATATCAAAACAATAAATTTCACGTCTATTCAACAAGAAGATAGGATTTTTTTCCTGTTTTGATCATGTAGTATGTATTATGAATTTACATGAGCAGCAAATATTTCGTAATAGGACTACAACAGGAGACAGCACCTGTTCTACTGTGGAATGACACAGTGATCATTTAATACAAATAATCCTCCTAGTCTTAAGAAGTCAAACACGTCAAAATAGTGTTGCTATCTTGAAGGCCTCTCAACAAGCACTCTTTAACCTTTGTTAAATGTCTCTTGTTTACTATACATCAGATTTAAAGATCTAGATAAATGAATTAATTCACCTTTATCCCCTTGAGAAAGACTATTGATTTTTATGAAAATGAACTAAACATTCACTACAATTAAGTTCCGTGTTTGCTTTTCTAGAAGAGCTATCTTCTCACTGAACGAGAAATTTACCTGCCAGCAAACACAATAGACTGTTGCACTGTCCACATATTGGCATACATATTGGATCAACAAAACTCAATTACACTCCTGCTTATACTGCATCACATTATGTTCAGACCTCTTTTCAAGGAGCAATGCCCAGCTATATTATATCATTTATCCCAGGCTTCTTTATTGCTTAAATATGTAGAAAATTAAGTTATTGAGAAGCTTGTCTTGAGAAAAAGTAATAAAACAAGAAAAAAACAACTCCAAACTTTTTAGCCATATGTGGTTTATGTTTTACTTTTGCGTTTCACATTTTACTTTTGCTCACCGACCACGTCAGTTTCACTTTTTTATTTTCTGTAATGAGAAGTTTACTTGGATTTGCATTATGAATTTTTTTTTCCTAGAGCTGCCTTGACAGCAGTTCTGAAGAACTCTTTGGGACAATCTTGAGTACTTCTTGCTACTCTTTCTCTCCTTTGACTTACACTATTAAATTTGATCCTAGATATCTCTTTTGCTCATTATTGTGTTTGAAATAATACTGTGTAGAAGTCTGGATTTCCATTAATGCAGAAAATAGTAGCATTAGTAGGTTTCATATCTTATTTATTAACTTTTCAATATTCAGAAGCATATCTGGTTAGAGAAAATTTACTTGTATTCTTGGTTTGGCTTTTTTTCACTAGTTTTAAAATGTCTGATATTTCTCAAAGTAAAGGTGAAGAGATACTATGCAAAAACAGCATAAGTAGGGAGGTTAATAACAGCCATTATTTCCCTTCCATATTGCCTTCCAATTACTGAAAAACAAAATTTCCTTCACAAAACCAGTCTTCACCTCATTTGTGTACAAGTCCGTTGCACCATAATCATTGACATAACTCTGCTTTCTTTTATAGTTAGCATCCAAGATATTCAGGATTTGAGATTAAGAAGAAAAGCTAACAAATTTTTGGCTTCTGAAAGATTTCTCTGCATGAATTATGGATTTCATTGAGTTTCCTCACTTACTTGTTTCAAATTAGTACTTGACTTGTGTGAAATCTAATCGAGGCCATCCTAATCTTAGAAATAGTTTTTTCAGCCTTAGGGATGTGCTCCATTCCTGATTTAGTCTATGGGTTCTAGCTGTAGTCATGAATCAGAAACAATTAATCCTTAGCTCTGCTCAGAATACAAGAACATGAGCTCAAAAAAAACCAAAAAAAAACCCCCAAAAACCCCATAGCAAAAATTCCTGCATGTTCCTGTGTGCTCTTGGCATTACATTCAGTTGAGTGTGTATCTCCTGGGGACAACTCTGCATGAACTTAAATATAATTAAAAAAAAAAAATGATTTGCTAATTTTTCCTTTTCTGAAGCAATGCATAGAGAAAATACTTTCATAAATACTCATCATAAAGTAAGTAAGCTTTACTTAGAAGGTATTCTTTGGCCAGGCAAAGGTTACAAAAAATGTTTAAGTACTCAAAATGTCAGTTTTGAGGAGATATTTACAAATAAAATTACTAGTTTATAGCTGTGTAAATTGAGATATAATGCTATTGCATGGGAAGGCAAGGTCCACAGTTATGAGAGAGTTAATAAAGCACTTTATTTCATAGGATATCAACTTAAGGAAGATAAACCATTGTAAAGAACTTTTCAGAGATGAGCTCCTTTCCTGTGCGCATACCACCCTTCCCTCTGGAATTGGTTCAAATACTTAGCTTCAGATTCTCTTATTCTTTGTGCTTATATATGACTAAAGAATGGGGGGGGAAAAGCCAAACAAATCAAAGATAGTTCTCATGTGTGATTGTCTCCATGATCCATAGTGGAAATCTTTCTAAAAGACATTATTAAAAAAAAAAAAAAAAAAAAAAGGAAAAAAAAGAGAAAAAAGAAAGAAAAAATCTGGTTATGGAGAGTTAGAAGATTAGTCATGTACTTCGGCACTACTCTTTTCCTCACTTCATAGAATCACTTAATAATCGAAGGCGAGTCTCCTATTTAGTCCTTCTCTATTGGAATCGTGCATCACCTCTTAATCTTTGAAAGATGATTCTACAGAATAAAGACTGTACCTTCTTTTCTATAGCATTATCCAAAGAACAGATCAGTTTGGTGAAAAGTGAGAGGACACAGAAATAAGAAGACCATTCGCTGCTCCAGAAATAAGTTTCTATAGAAGAGAATTTTCAACATTTTGCTACATCTATATAAAGTTCATTTTACCAAGCTATAGGATTCAGATCTTCTGGATGGATGTGGTTGGAAGTGGTAAGGCAGGAAACAAAGAAAAATAACTGACAGACCATACAGAGAATATTTATTTTTCTTTTAGCTCTTGGAATATCTTTTAAGTATTGAAGAATTTCAAACTAGTGAATTTTTCCAAAAGTCAGACCACATATTTTCCTTATCCCCCAACCCATTGCAAGTGCAAAAATAATTTCTTAACTGCGTACATTTTCCATATTCACCAGAATAGGACATTAATCTGTTTACTGTTCATACGTTTTGTCACTTATCCACACAATCTTATTATTTCTGTTTTCTAGTGACTTATTAAAAATGATACTTCTGTCAAAAGAAAGATAAGTATTACTTTCCAGTCATTCACTTATTTCAAATTCCATGTAAATTGTTAAGCAAATCAAGTCACTTATATCTCTAACAAAAGAATACAATGTATTTGGCTAAAATTGTTGACATCACAAACTTCAATATATTTGATTAAAATATTATCTGAACACATGGTGAGTTACATTCAAAAAGTTTTATAGGAAAAAACCCCACATAGTATTATTAATTGCATATATGATGTTAACGATTGTAATGCAAGATCAAGAAGGCATGAAGTGATATGCATAATTTAATCCCTATTTAAACTGACCAGGGTATATATCTCAGTGTGAATAAGAATGTTTTTCTGAATCATGAACGCAAGCAGAGCATGCAAAAGTGAACAAGTCTGATGATGAGCTTTGGAAATTGGGAAAAAAATAGGTAGAATAATTCCTTGTTATTTTACCAGTTGGTAAAACTGTGCTCATAATATTTAGTCATGAGGTTTACTCTAAATTCATACAGTTTTATGAACATGTCCCAGATTCTTGCAATTTTCTTAGTATTTAAACTCTAAAGCAGTCTTGTCCATATTATACACCATTTTAACACAACAGTATTTAAACAAACAAACAAAAAAATCCATCAACTTCATAAAGATAACATGCTCTTTGGGTCTAAAATAGAGTCATTATATTATTATTTTCATAGTTTTCTGTGTTGGGTGTGTTAGGGAATTTAAGAGAATTACCTTGCTTCAGGAGGAGCTCCTGGCTGAAGCAATCCATTCTTGTAGACAGTGGAAAATGTTGGCTTTCCCATCCAGTCAATGACTCCTGTCTCTGAATAGTTCTGCAGATTAGTACAGGAGGAATAACCCTGTCTCCTCACCCTTCTCCAGTTACCATGTATGAGATGATAGGGAAGAATTAGAGTATGAAATAGTGAGGTCAGATTAATAACTCATGGTAGTTTGCTTATTTTTAGTTTTTCACCCCATAGATAGAAAACTTAAACTATGTTGTAGCTTTGTGTGAGCAAATCTCTGCAAATCTGTATCCTGGTAAAGAATGACATAAATGGCAGGTGGTAGCAAATATGCATCACCGTGTTTCAGGCTGAGAACAACTGGATCTTGATCATTATGCTCAACTATTTATGTTAATAATCTTATTACAGGATATTCTAGATAGAATACTAGGCCTGATCCTCCACTCTGTTTGAACAGTGTATGGTGGCATGGCTTATTAAGGTTGAATCCTTCTGAGGTCCCTTCAGACTGAAATTATCCTATGATTTATAATCTGTGCTTAACTGGAGGAGAAAAAAAAACAATAGTTTTCAATTCTAATTCATATAAACTTTCCAAATCATGCTGTTGATTACCTGAACACAAAAAGGTACAACTAAGGAAAGAGTTGAGTCTATTTTGGCTTTTATGCTGAATGCATGTGTAGCCAAGTCTTTAAAGAAGCTGCAAACTACCTTCAACTGGATGTTGATCAATTTGCCACTGTATCTCAAAGTAGCTTTTCTAATAACATCTTGAAAACAGTGTGAAGGTGTAATTTATTCCTCACAGAATGCAACACTGTATTTTTTCTCAAATTTATTTTAGTGAAAAATTCATCCCCACAGTTCGTTATTTTTCTCAGATTTTTGGGAGGACATAAATATAAGCTCATCAGGAACTAGTCATTTTACAGCAGTAATTATGATGGGAGCTGATAGCTCAATCCTACAAAAAATACAAAACAGCCTGTTCTTCTCTGTTTCTGTAAAGCTGAAGAAAAAACCCCTTGCAATCTAATAACATATTTTAATACTCTGCTGTGAAATTGAGGTAGTTCCTCTTCATAGCAAATACGTTGAGGAAGAAAGAAAAACTTTTAATTTTGAATCATAGCACATAAACTATAATTAGTGACCCAAGAGAACAAGCCAAGCTGAATAAAACAATCTAAGAATAAAACAATCTAAAATTAGTAACAGGCTAACAGCTTGACCATCTCCTTGGGCAACATGTGGCTGACAGATTATGTGATGTTTAGTGACAGACGAATTCTGATCCTCTTTCCCACTTTTAAATTCTATCCACTGAGAAAAATTAACAATTTAATCAATAACTTCAGCAGCAGAATCACTCAAATATAGAAACTATTCCTAATTTTAAAGGCAGTAAGAATAAGAAATATTTGTCATTCAATATTCCTCATCTGATATCAATGATATACTGGTGGTAGAAGAGGTAATAGTCAATGCTGATTTCATGACTTAATTGCTCATTATCACATATCCTGATTTGCATTCTGGATCAGAAACCCCTCCTTTATGATATATCCTACATGGAAAATAAATCAAATGTTCTTCAAGTATTACCTCATTAAAAAAATCCATAATTTCATTCATTTTCTTCAGTAAAAATTAGACAATATCTTTCTTTCTCTATATATATTTGTCACAAGAACATCTGAATTTGGAGATCAGAGAACTAGTACCAAATAAGCAACTGCAACTTCATCCAATTGTTCAGTTAGTTCCTGTCTGATATTTCTCTGCTTATGCCTGATTGCTTTCTACCTGCTGAGGTCTCTGCATACTGAAGAAATTTCTTATTATAAAGATGGTATTTCAAGTGAACACAGCTAATATGATGTTCTTAGACTTTATGTGTCCTGCACTTCAACACACAGCTGTCTTTTTCATCACAGGAAAACAGAAGTCGAAAAGAATTTTTTATTATTATTATTTTATGCAATAAGTATTCTCTCTTATTCCTATTTATATCATGGGAGTGGTTCAAGGGCAGGGTCTGTTTTGCAAAGAATTTCTGTGCACAATAGAAGTAATGGACCCCGGCTTTCTACACATCTGTGTCCTTCACTTCCATCTTCCACTGTAAATATCTCTCAGCCTTGCTCCTACTAACATTTCACATATGTCACTTTCAACAATACTATATGGCATGTTTGTGGAATGTCTAAAATGGTAAGCACGCCTGCTGGTTACCTGGTCACTGCCAAATGGACTACATGATAGCTTAGCTCTGCTAGTCTCTCCTTCAGTATAGACGTATAAGGAAAGAGATTCACTAATTTGAATCGTTCTCTACTCAACCAAACATGCCTAGAGCAACTGTTACTGACGTCACATTTGGTAGTTACTGATCAATAGTTAAAAATACATATATATATATATATATATGTAATTTTGGTTTTGCATGTCTATATATGAAGGCAGGAAGAAGGTCAAATAGATGGTCAAAAAATGATTGGAGGAACACACAGAGAGCATTATAAGGGATGTTTATTTTCTCTGGAAATTAAGATGAAGAAATTTTCATATCTCTAGACATATAGCCCTGACTCTGCAAATTCGTACATCTGTGTTTAATGTACTTATTGTGAACAGTCCTATTTACGTCAGTTTCATAAGGGCCTTAGGGTCTTAACTGACTCCTAATTTCTTCTTACTTTTAGAATGTTGATAGGTGTTACACAGCCAACACATTTGTAAAATCCTACTGGCTCCTTAGCTTAATCTTTTGCTCCCAGAAGAGCAGAGATTTGTTGAAAGGAGACAAGGATCTAGATACCCAGCTTTTCTTGAAGAATGTTAGATAATAAACCATCTGTTTTCATCAGAAAATGTCTCTGAGGTGCCCAGATTATTCAAATACTTGACACTCTAACCAATGACGTCAATGTAATTTTAAAAGCTAAGCTCATGGGTATGAAAGAATTAAGAATAACTTTTCTCTCTAATCTTAGGCTCTGTGACTACTGGTTTTAGGTAAAAACAGACAATGAAAAAGCAGTGTGGCTCCATCTAGAAAAAATACCTTATTTTTAATACTCAGATTAATGACTGACTTACAAAATGTAAATGAAAGCTTTAACTATCTATGGTTATAGTGAATATTATATCAGTAGCAATTTCTCAACTAACATTAGATGTCTCTTTAAAAATATATATTTTAGCTTAAGGAGGAACTGACTAAGAGTACGCTTACACTTTTTATTACATAAAAGAATAAAATTAATTACTGTGGTAGATCCTTCTTTCTTCATAAAGAATAAACATAAACAAGACTATGCCAAGACTTTACTATGAGTCTGTGGCAGAGCAAGACTAATAGACTAAATATCATAAGTCATAAAGCACGTGGTACAGTGCTTTAACCTCCACTTATATTGTAAATATATTTATAAATTTGAGCTTCATCTTTCAAATAGGTTATAAAGTTATTCTGGTTTCCTGAGAGGTAGGGCTTAAAGTTGTTTTCTTCTAAACACTGTTCAGTGGAAGCCCATCCCTCCACCTTCAGGCAATCCAATTGTCATGCTCTTTTGCATCTTTAAGGAAATAAATTTCCTTTTATTTTTCTTCTTGTAATTGAATTCCTAATAGTTCTTGAACATGCCGTTGAATGTAGGTTTAACTGCAAATCAGGTATTTGCTATTCAGATCTTTCAGTAATTAATGACAGTTACAATCATTCAATGCTAAAGTTACTGGAAGATTGACAAGTAATCCCAGTAGGTTTTTATCCCCCCCAAGTCTCCAACTAAATTTTGTGAATCTCAACACATTTTAATTGCTTACAAAATTCTGGTTTTAATGACATTCATGCAAGATAACTTTATGAAGAAGAAGAATGTTCAAACTCAATTGTAGATACTTGATTTATCCAAAAGACAACAGCAGCTGTTCACATAAAGGTCTCTAGTCCATAGTGAAGGAGAGGCATGCCCTTCAGAAGAAGCCTTAAATAATGTAGTTTGGAATTCTACCCTGAGTGATTCTGTGGAGGTTGAGTGTAAAGCAAACACATTGAGAGTAAAAGTCTGATTTAGATGGAGATTATACATTTTGAATGTTGTCCATTCTTCCACTAGCATCCCATCTGTCTCAAGTGTATGCAAATGTTTGCTCATTGTTATCCATCCTCATAAGTGACAACTTTGTCCCTTTTTTTTTTTTTTAAATGAACAGAAGATTCTAAACCTCTGTATTACGTGCAAGAAATTCCTCAGTAAATACAAAACTTGTGTGGAAAGAGAACTTGAAAAGTACTTTATGTTCATTCAAGATATTTCTATATTTTACATAATATTTTGTTATGACCTAGTGGCACTGCATGTAGAATTCTTGAAGAATCTACCAATGACCCCCTTAGCAAATGCTATGCATACAGCTATATTTTTTTTAATGTTATCCTTCTTGAGAAATAATCAGGCCTGCAGAATATATTCTATATTTTGTAGGCAGAATAGACAGCCTAATAAAATTATTGATTACAATAAATTTTGAAACAGATCAAGAATTTATCTTTGAGACCAAATCTAAAACCTGACGACAATGTAGAAATCAGAATATATTCGGCTGCACTTATTTTATTATTACAGGCTTACTGTATCTTATTGAGATATAAGAGCAAAACCAATATATTTTAAACAGAATGGAGACTAGAACAATGTCCATGATCAAGAAATATTTTTTAAATGAACAAACTACTGAATTGCATTAATTACATTAACTACTTAACTAATTTTAATTTCTAAAAAACTGATAGCTCTTTCTTTGAAAAGGGGTGGGTGGAAGTAAACTTCACATAATTTTATAACTATGCCTAGAGATGTGTACTTAACAAGTAAGTGGCAATTTTCAGAAGCATCTAAGTCACTTAAAGGCTCAAAATATCTTTCCAAAACTGACTTAGAATTATAGTCCGAAGAGTAGTAATTAAGTAGTAATTAAGTGCCTTAATGACAGAAACCTAATCTTGTTTCTCATAGTATGGTTAGATTTGTACTGAAGAAAGACATCCACAGAAGCTAGGAATGTGGATCTACCTAAACAAGCCAAGAATATGAGAACAAGCAAGTTTAAGTTTGGTGGTGGGAGAGTGACCTCAGAAGTTAACAGCTTCCATTAAGGCTGGCCAATGTTGTGTGCACCTAACACCATGTGAGGTAGTGACTGATGTCTGTGCACAAGCAATTTAATCCTCTCTGTTACAGGTAGCATAAGTATATGATGCTATGTAGATTCACCATGCTGTACCAGATGACTTCTGCACCAGAAAATGGTCCTGGATGTGTTTGATTCACTAGTCATAGTATGTTATGTCTTCATGTTGTATTATTGACAGACTCTTTCATGGGCACCCCCTTGCCGTGGGGAAAGAGCTTGCGTGCCCTTGTGAAGTTGAGAGCTATGCTGGTGGTGGCATATGCCTCCGGTAGGGTCTCCCAAGCCAGACAGGTCTCAACTGAAGGGTCAGACAAAGTGTGTCCACGGGCAGGATGGGCTCACTAGCCTTCGGGCAACCATCCTAGGAGAAGGACAACTCTAACTCCAAACCCGGGCAGATGGAGCTCGATTAGCCCTGTAAGGCCATCCATCTAAGAGAAGGATACTCTAACCAAACCTACGACCTGAGGACTTCGCTGTCACCGTCCAAGCTCGCTAGGCCCTGGCAGATGAACCTCAGGTGTAAATGGTGGGGCCAGTCTCGCGCACGCTGCGCCTCACCTAAAAAATCCACCGCGCAGGCTTGAAGGGTGTACTCACGTTTGCAAAACCCTGTAGCAACAGGCAAGGGACGAAACGGCAATACCACCCAAGGAGACCCTCCAGTGTGCTCTTTGCAACCGGTCTTGCCTATCCCGCATTGGCCTTTTCAGCCATCAGTGCGCTTGCAATAAGCGTGGGCAAAGCCCTTCCCAAATCTTCGTCGGCAAAGCCAAGCCATGATGATGATGATTATTGACAGAGTATGTGTCATACTGTGTACCTCATATGGTAAAAAGTTAATCACAGTAAACATGAAGATGAGAGAAGATCAGAGGAACAGTGATGGGTAGAGGAACAATAGTAACCTAATCAGCTCAAAGGAAGGACTCTGACTCAACTATTTCCTATAGACATCAAAGAAGGAAAATTAAATTTTCTTTTTTTTTTCAGTGAAACCCTCCAGGATTAACTAGACAAATGAACAAAGGAAGACCAAAGTGAGCTGAGGACAAACAAGCACAGGAAATTAGAGATAAAAAGGTGTAAAGGGAGGTGGGTCAAGTGTAAACAGGTCGCTATTGACTGGTTTGTCTGAGCTCTGTGCTTGATCACTACACTCAGTCCTATATTCTCCTGAAATCCTATTTCTCTGGCTGGATGTCCTCTATATCCTGAGAGAGAGAGAGAGAGAGAGAGAGGGAGAGAGAGAATATATTGCATTAGCCACCTTCGGTTCTTATCGGAGTGGAAGAACAGCTCAGACCACCCATGGTTGTTCTTTATGTGAGTACTGTGGGTATTTGTGTGAATTTTGGGAAAGGTTTTGTTTTCTGTATGTGTTGGTCTGTGTGGCCATCTGTGTTAGCAGTGCGTGACTGTGTGTGTGTGTGTGCCCCTACGGGAAATGTGCTCATCTTCACTGCTGGCTAGAATGGGGACACAGAGCCGCAGCAGCCTCACCTTTCTGAGGATGGAACAGGAAGAATTCCCATGGATCCTGAAGCCCACCATCATTTGTCCACCTCTAACATACATCGCATTTGCAGAACCAAAGAATCCACTCAGCATTTGAAAGACATGAACCAATTTTCCTCCCCTGCCTGCAAGCAGTCTGAGACAACAGCGTTTAGAGGAAGGTCCCAACCAAACCATTCTCCAAGGATTACTTTTTTCTCTCACGATCCTGGCCCAACACTGAAGCTGTTCTGCTTTACATAAAATATTTTTCTCTTCACTAGCTGAGAGAAGAGGGTCTTTGTGATAGAGTAGGCTGAGAAGCCTCAGGCTATAAGGGGTAAGAGAGAGAAAATGGTGTTTTCTTTTAAAACATTATTTGGTGGGAGACATTTTGTCCTTCTGATACTGTGATGATGACATATAAAAGTATCTGGATAACAATGTCTCTCTGCCTTCCTGCATTCCTTTTAGGGTTTGAATCATCACACCTTATTCATGTTAATGAACATTTAACCCTCCCAGGACACACTGGGGGCAGAGGGTTCTAACCCTGGGTCTTTGTTTTTCTGTAGCTATATATTTATTTAAATATAAAACATTTTAACTTCTTTCTCTGTTTATTGCATTCATCCACATTATTGTTTCCTCCAGGAATCCAAACTGCTATGATTACTTTTTGCCTATATGAACAGATGATCTGACCTTGTATTTTTAATTCTGGATTGGACAGAACTGCAGTGGAGCAGTAGGACATAGTATTTTCCTCAGTACCACAACTCTGCATTCACTGGGCTTTCAATGACTTTGACAAGGTGTTATATTGCATTTAGACCACTCTGAAATGTGCTGAATGTACTAGTAAAAATGGGACAGTGTTGCACACTCAGGGAATAAATGAATATGTTATTCTAGAATAATACCTTTTTAGAAAGAAAAAGAGATAAATCATAAGTAAATCACAGAGTAAGAGATGGTGAAAGCCTTCAGGGGAAAGTAACTGAGGCATTAGAACCTGTATGGACCACAGCGGAAGTGTGAAGTAATAGTTAAAGATGGGTAATTGGGAATGTGGAGTCACCCCTTTCAAGGTAGATGAGACATCCTTAAATTTGGGGGAATAAATGCAAGTACAATTTGTTTCTACATTGTATAATGTGGTAAGTATCTTACAGTTCCTTTTTTTTTTTTTTTTTTTTTGGTCTGCTATATTGGTTTATATTGCTTAAGTAGCATCTTGTATACTAATGTGACACAATATATGATTTAATTTGACAGTTACAGCTTAGAAGAAAATCTACTTTGAATCAGATACTTACCATCAATTTCAGCCATGAGTATTTGAAATGATTTGCTGAGTATGACAGGACTGGATGTTTGTGGAGTGCAGGTCCTTGTGGGTAGCCATGACAATCCACAAACAGTAATGCATTCCTGTCTTCCCATCCTTTGAGGCCACTTATGGTGCACTCAATTATATTTATACCATACCTATTAGCTTGGATAACTGTGGTGTTTATGAGACAGAGATAATAAACTCAGACTCGTCATGAGCATCGGATCTGAGATGAAATGAAGCTCTCCCTGTGCTGTCAGAAGAGACAAGAACAAATATAATGGTGTTGAGACTAATTGTTCTGCAGTTCTTTAGATATAAGTGTAAAGTCCTAGTATGTAGACCTTTTACAACATCTATAAGGGACCTTCGAAGTAGGATTAACATTAAAGAAATTACAGTTTTTCTCGTGTTAAAACATGAAGGTGAAAGGAATATAAATATCCCATAATGTTTTTTTTTCTGAAAGGGAAGGAGAAAGACGGAGGACTAGTTTCCCCTTTTTCTGCAAAGACCTTGAAACAGCACTACATCCTTTAACATCATTTTCTGCAGAAGCTAAATATTCTCCAAGGACAGCTGGTACTGATCTAAGCCAAATGTGCTTAATGGGCAAAGTGTTAGTGTTTTGGGGTTAGTTTTCTTTGAATTCTGTTGGCTGAACAGTACCATTGACTTGTATACTACACAAATATGATGTTTGCTGGGCATCACGACCTTCTCCCACTGTTGTGAATCCCCATTTTAAAGTTTTTTGGGGGGCAAACCACTTATATTTTAGAATATGACAGTAAATGTTGTTACATCCAGATTGAATATAATCTATGGAAAATAATCCAGAATATACAACACTGTTTCTGGGTTTGTCTACAAGGAGCTTTTCTTCCTCTGTTCTTTGTTCCCCAGCTGACATAACTGATTTCTAGTAATCATCACCTCAGTTCTGGTGATACCTGAATTCTTATTGCTACTCTTTAATGCATTTCTTTGTTGTATAATTTTGTTCAAAACTTAATGCTAACTTTGAAAACATCCAATTTAAAGGTAAAAGATAATCCAAGTTATGGATAATCCAAATCTAGAAGCTTCACCAAGGAAAAAATAGGGGATGATATTTTACTTTGTCAAATAGCCCATCCTGTAAAATAAAAAATAAATATAAGCTTTATAAAATAATATTTTTTAATAAAATCCAACATCATTAAATATTATGTTTCTTAGTTTAGTTATTTAATACAGTTATATTTTTCTGCCCAGAAATATTCACTACATGCAAGGAATACTTGTCTAATGGACAATTTTGCAGATCAGGCACCTGTGGTCTCCACAGGTGTCCCATGTGAACATACACTAGCATCTTAATAACTCTACCAGGGAAAAAGAGAGACCAAATCAAGTGAACTAATAAGTTCACATAGTAAGGATGAAGCAGTAAGGACTTCCTTTGATAAGAATCCTGTAAATTATAAAAGACATCTCTCACAAGCTGCTTTTAGAGAAACAGAATAGAAGTAAAGTTTCTACAGATGGTAGCGGGTGAGGAGGAAAATTGTATTCTGTGATGTGAATCATGGACAGAAAGAGAAGAAAATATAAAGCATCTAGAAATACCTAGATGACTTGCTATTATCCGTAAGAGTTGTTCAACAGTAGTCAGAAATTTATTTTTGTGACTTGCAAAGCTGTTGTATATTTAATACACATAACAGTATTTTTATTCTGCATAAAATAAGATGCAAGATTTTTTAAGACGGTCTTTCAAAATCTTTGTCCCTTTACTTTTGTTGTTATGTTCCCCAAAAGAACAAATAATCTAGAACTTAGTTGGCACAATTTATTAATCTAGACTGCAGAAAAAATAGGAGCTCTAGAAAAAGATAGGATAAGGGTTGCTAGGAAAAGGCAGTGGAACTTCCACAATTATAAAGAAGTTATAGTCTGTAGCGTCTGCATCCAGAAACCTTGGATGAATTCTCTCAGATCTACACAAGTGCTCAGCCAAGTTATGCAACAAACAGGTTAGCAGACCAGATGCATGAGATGAAGAAAAAAAAGGTTCATATAAGGAGTTATGCTACAATACATCTTTAGTATTATTTTTCCTGGGGCTGTTGTGTTCCAGAAGAACACAGCCAGTGGAGTGGCCCCTTTTATCAGGTGCTGACAATATCCCAAGCTGACACAGACCACAGGTAAGTGCAGGCTGCATTATTCCTAAAATATCTTTCCTCACTGCATGGAGAGAGAGTTCCTACACAAATGCCACAGATTCAGATTTCATGGTCCAGGTGCAAATTGACTTGGCAGTGCTGGGTTTATCGTTGGACTCAATGATTTTAAAGGTCTCTTCCAACCAAAATGATTCTTTGATTGTTCATCTCTTTTTTTTAATCTTTTCTGAAGAAATCTGGAGAAATGAGGCAGGAAACTCTTCAGGGTTAGTTACAAAGTCAATGACAAAATTGCCAGGGAGAAGAGCAAAACTCGATTGTACTGTCATTGCTCTGGAATCACAATTTTTCCCCTCCTAATTAGTTTCACTCTGATAATAAAACTATTCGATCTCCACATACAAAAGTAAAATTATTGGCACATTTCAGGCTTACTCTCTAGCAGTGAGATCCCACACTTTGCTATGCAATCCTCTTTTACATCTTTATTTACATCTATTCCTTCTTTGCCTTCAATACGCTTCTCCTGAGTATGGTGCTGCCTATGTATGTTTGTTTACATAGGAACTGCTTTTGTTTAGGTGGTTCATTGCACCTATCTCTGAGGCTCATAAACTGGAGAGGATTTTTCCCCACTTTGAATACAGGTCTTTAATAGGTGAACAGGAGTCTGGGAGGCACACTGGCTTGAGCTGTTCCTCAACCCCATTTTCATCCTCATCCTCTCCAATATTTGAAGGAGGCTGGTTGCTGCATTTCACCCAGAACTTCAGTTCCCTACAAACTTTGTTGAATGATAATAGCAATAAAATCAAGGTAATGGTGAAAGAAAAGAAATCACTAGAGGTTTAAAATTGCTATGGTGTTTTATGGTTTATTGGAACTACATTTTGCTTTCATATTCTAATAGGAACAAAGACATGGTAATATGTTATCAGTTGTCCCATATTACATTAGTCTCAAAACCAGAAAACCTGATCTACAGAGCCAAAAGCTTTTAAAAATCAGTATATCCTAGTAAATTTGCTTTGTCTATCTTATTAAATATATAATTTGTTGTGATGGACAAATCCCTTTTGATTTAATCTTATAAGAATCAGGAGCTCAGAAGAAAATGTATTTGAACTCAATAATGTGAGTCAAAAGACTGTCCACATTAACATAAGGAATATAAATAAATATGCTGTGGAAATTGTATTAAACATTAAAAACTTCCACTCATCTGCAAAGAGTAGATGTACTGTACATGCCAGACATTTGGCATTGATGAAAGCTGCATCTCAAGTCATGTCACAGGGTAATGTTTGGACAGCAGTAGGGGGCGAGGGATCTCCAGACCCACTGGAGATTACAGATATGTCAACTTTGTTCTGTCCAACCTCACAGCAACCTTATAAACAGGATAAAAGCAAGGTTCATGTTTTTTAATGGTCAGTAAGGCACACATTAATTTATAAATCTCCAAGAGTTGTTTTCTTGGTTAATGACCTTAATGCACTGACTTTTATGACCTGAATCAATTATCTCTGTGTTTTCTAAAAGTAGAATGTGCAGGAAGTGTTGTATTTCCTTGGACGATGGTTTTAGACTAAATAAAAAATAACATAGAAACAAGAAATTTACTTTTCTAGTGTATCATTTGTGCCACAATCTTAAATTAATATTTTATTCCTGTTAAATAGAAACTACATCTTCTATGCTATGACTACCTAATGGGCTGATTGTAGAAACAGATATACCTTTGTAGGGGGAACAGAAAGCAGAAACTATCTTTAAGAGCCCTTAAGCCATAAAAGGGATGCACACAATGAAGTAGGTCTCAGTTAAGGTAGATACTGATTCAATATGTAAAATTCAAAATTTATTTATCTGCTCTGTGGCTTTCTGGAAACTCGGTGAAAATTTTCATATCCTGTGTTTTCCACATACAATTATAGAAAAGATTTAGAAAAATACAAGGTAATATTTTCAGTCCAATTTTATTCTGAATTTTGAATAAAGTCAATACGTCATGCAACACACTTTTTTGGAATTTTTTATTTGCATCTTGTATTTGGTTAGTGATGTTTACAGATTTCCTTCTAGAGTATAAATCTGTTATTGGTGTGTTACTCTGTGTCACTGGGGCAAGAACATTTCCAAAGAGAATTTTACTGTCTGGAAATTGTCTTTTATTTAGACATTTGTCAGTAAAAAAAAGTATAATTGGACTACCTAAGGGCTTTTAATTCAATTCATTTCTGTGCTTTCTGTTGAATGCTCCCCTGCGTCTCTTGGGGATACAGTATCTTGAATTTCTGGGTCATGTCCCTACAAGAAGGCAAGACAATCTTAGGTTTCCTAACATCTCTTGAAAGCCAAAGTAAACTTCCTTCATCCTAATATGATGAGGACTGAGTATAAGTACCACTGATACACTGTCAGAGAAGATGAGCCAGGCATCAAGGGGGAAATCCTAGGACCAGCAGGCCCTCTCCAACAGGACGCAGTGAGGTGAGCAGCGCAGACTCAGAGAAGGTGACTAGGGTCAAACAAGAGTCCAGATCATAAGGACATATCATAGTGATGAGTCAGGTCTGAGGTCAATTTGGAAAGCCAATCTGTAGGTCAGAGCTAGGACAGGTCTGGTGGTGGCCGGACAGGCATATAATAACCGTGGGGGCTGAGATCAGTCCAGGAACTCTGCCTACAGGTTGGAGTTTAGGTCAAGGGATTCCATGATCAGGCAGGGCAAGGCTGCTGCAGAGCTGGAGATCTGCACTCCTGTGGCATTGCTGATGCAGGGATGATGGCCCTGGGCTGAACTGAAATGGGCTTCCTGGGTCCATGGGCAGGGTGAAGGGAGGTCCTTGGGGAGGCTGAGAAAAGTCAGAATAAGTCTGAATAAGAGCTGCAGTGCTTATAATGAAAGAACTAGTTTAGAAATGCATGTAAGACATTCCACAAGACTATTACATTTGAAGTTTCTAAATTTTCAGGAATCAGTTACAATTTTCAGGGTTTGGGTAAGGAAGATCATGATGGAGAGGGGAAACCTTCGTAGTTAAATTTGTCACTAGCCTTCCATAAACTGGATGAATATCCAAACGTCTGTAAAAACTCAGAAAAACTCTTGCTTGTGTTTTCTAGGGAATGGTATTATCATACATTTTTAATCTACATCCATACAAGGAAAATATTCAGTATGCTTTCTGTTCATGCAGCAGGTGCATGAGCAATCCTCTCACATACTGTATGCAACGTGGTGACCTCTAGTATGGTCGACAAATCGAAGTCTTGCATTTTAAAAAGGAATTATTCCTGCTTCTTGTAGAAGCCTTTCTAGCAGTGATCTCAGACTGTTAGTAACATAAAATATGCTTTACCTATTGAGATGCCTTAAATATTAAAGAATTTCCTCTAATCAGACTGAGATATAAAATACAAAATAAATGCAAGGGAAAGAAAAGCCTCTTGGCATCTTATTCACCAGGCATCCTATTTGAATGGTATATATTAAACTGTTATTTAAATTTGCAGCAAGTCATTAAAACAAAGTTGCAGGTTTACCAGTACTCTATCCATTCTGAATTTATTAACTTCCCTCTTTTATTTTAAAATTATTTCTGTATTTCCTTCCTATAGTCCCCTTATGAAAATTCTTAGATCAAGAGGAGCAACTCTCTAACTAAGGCGAGTTAAACAAAGTGAAGGCTGGACATTTCTTTTGCCAGCACAGGTCAGAGCTGCAACTCATCAATTTTGTGCCTTTGTTGTTAAGGCAATTCTAATATATGGTGCACTTTGGAGAGGTATAGGGATAAATGTTTCTGGTTTGCTACCGTGATTCTTTTCTTCTTCAATAATTTTAATCACTTTCACTTAATAAATAGCATTGACATCATCAGAAAATCAGATCAGCGTCAGAAAAAGCATAGATTATAGTCACCATGTTGAGGCCATGTTTTTGTCTCCTGCTTTAGAATGACATGAGAAGCATACAAAGAATTAGGTACTAAGGGTAGGATTAATCTTACTTAGCTTTAGCCTTCTAGCCATCCAATCTAAGACACCATTTCAGCTTCCCTTTATAGCCACAGGACAGTACAACAGAGCAATCCCATGAATTCTTAAAGGTGATCCATCTGACCTACTATAGTTTCCTGCCTCAAAATGAGATGAACTGTTCTCTAAAAGTGACTACTTTCCACTGACTATGAAGGAAGCCAGTAGAGACCAACTCAAGACTTAGAAATCATATTTTTCATTTTAAGAAGGAAGTGATTTTAATCGTAAGTTTTTAAAAAGGTGGCATAACTTTTGCTGAGTTTAAGGTTAGAATTTTCCTTTTATCTGCTTTTCATCTCCATCCCACTTCCACTTTCGTGGAAGGAAGGAAAGTGCTTGCCTTCCGGCTCTGGTGTAGGTTATCACAGCTTGAAGGATCAGATGACTTACTCAGATTTTACTTTGCTTCTGTGCAGTAAATGAGCTGGACAGCAGTTAGAAGGGAACATTCGTTGTCATTTTTGATTAAGTAATGAATAGAGTAGTTATCTTGAAGTTAACATTATGAGATGCAAATGATAATCTTTTGTGAAGGGAGATGCAAGCTACCTGATTGTAGTATGCTTCTTACATTTTCAAATACTCAGTGTAATTGCTGTCTTGAAGTCAATCAAGAGGGCAAATTATTATTTCCCACTTAAATACACAATATCAAATACATATCATAAGCATTTTAATATTTTCAAGGTTTGAGGCACTATCAACTATGTCTTTTAAACAAAGTCTTCAGCTGAAAGAGGAAATAATTTTTTGTTGACAATAAGCAAAGTCATACCAAAATGCAGAAATCAGCTATGCATGAATGTAAGAACACATCTCTCTCTAATTTACTTTTTAATTTAAATACTCTACATGAATGAACATGGGCAGCATTATGATACATTCTAGTCACTTCTTCTACAGCTACATTCCAGGGGCTATTTTTACTAACCCATATGAAATAATTTCTCATTCCAGACACTGAAAAGACTATCCTGAGATTTAATGGAGACATCTTCATTTGGTGATGGAGTATTATGAAAGTAGTCCCTGTCACACTCATGATCAATTTGTAGATTGTAATTTAAGAAATTAGAAAAGCTCAAATGACTCCAACTTGACTTTCTATTAGTGTGCCTCTGTACATACTTCACCAGCTAGTTTATAGTAATTATACAGAAGCTCTGCTTATTACAAGGATATGTGTATGTAAGGTGATTCTACCTGTACCAAATAAGTAAACTAAAGCTATTTACAAATTATTTTTCAAATTTGCCTTTTTTTTTTTAACATTTTCCTAGAAGCTGATGGCATTTCTACACATAGCTTTCCAAAATATTAACACTCTTTTGCTTCTAAAGCTTTGCATATATTGTAAAACTTGTTCAAAAGTACACAGGTTTCTTCCTAGTGTTTTCCTGAAGAGTGATTAGATTTTTTTACTCAGGCTTTGTTGGAGTGTGATCACTCATATTACTTAGAGTCATTCCCAGATCTTTCTTTCATCCTAGTATCTTCACAGTAGTGTCATAGCTAGATATGAGAAAAACTTTAAGCCCATTTATGTATTTTTTTTTATTTATATGAAAAGTGCAAATTCTGTTCCCAAAGCCATTTTTAAGTTCAGAAGGTAACTATTTCTCTTTCAAGTTTCACCGAAAACTCATAGAACAATTTCTAAAGGATTATGTTGTTCATTTTTGCAGGGGTCTGGTAAAGATAAAAGTGCTCAGATCATGCCTGACAGTGCTGCCTTGCCTGAGGTAAAATGGTGTGAAATTCTATGTTGTGCACTTTATTCATGAAACTTCAGTTACAACGCACAATGATGTGGGGTTCACGTGCCCATTCAGTTGCCTGAAATACGGATAAACTGGGTGTCCAAGTTTGCATTGCAGTTAGTGCAGTTTACAGAGAGAGTCATCTGAGCAAAGCTGGGATGTATTGCCTAAATACAGGTGTCTTGGACTCCAGCTGTGACAGTTGAAAATGCCACAGGTTTTTATTTACATTTTCTTCTTAGGCACTCTACCTGCCATTTCTGTGCAGATAAGCTAAGATATGTTCCATTATACATCAATGTAATTCAATTAGATGCTTTGAGTACTGAGTATCAATCTATCTTCTCACCACAAATATACATGCACAAAGGCTTTAAGAAACACAGAATTTCTTTTTAGAAGTCTCCAAAACTAAGTGATCTTTCAGCATCAAAAATATCCTAACCCATGATTGAAAACAAAAAAAGCACAAACTTTTACACTGAAAGTAAGCTGATGGTGCACATGACTGGGCTATAGTTTGCTGTATAACTGACGCAGTTACAGGTTTAAGGATTGAATTCTGGTAATGATGATGGACTTCATATGTATGGAGAAAGAAGGGAAAATTATTTTTCTAGTATTTTCTCTTAAATTTGAGCTGATTAGATCTGTTCAAAGGTTTGCAATATGAGCTGTGCAAGTGGACGTGAATATACGTTATGGAGGGGTTGATAGCACTTCTAAAGTGAATCCTCATAATTGCACTCAAGAACGTGCAATCAAACACAAGAACAGTCATTTGCACATCAGTCTCTGTACTTCTATTAATTAAAGCTCTTTCTGAAATGTTTGTACACAGAAAAATCTGTCTTCCTAATGTTTGCAAGCAAGTGAACAAACAAGCAAACAGCACAAGAGGTACTGAATTGGACAAGCAGTTTTACAAGCAAGATTTGCCAAATAACAGGGTGATAGAATCACAAAGTTGCTGAGGCTGAAAGGAATGTCTGCAGACTGTCTAGTCCAAGCCTCTTGTGAAAGCAGGACCACTTCCAGTTTGGTTTTGAATATCTACAAGTCTGGAGACCCCAGAGCCTCTCTGAAAAACCTCTTCCTGACAATTCTTACAGTAAAAAAAAAAAAAACAAAAAACAAAAAAACAAAACCAAAATGTCCTCTTACATTTAAACAGAATTTCATGAGCTGCCTCTTGTCCCATCAAAAGGCAGTGAGAAGAGCCTGGCTCCATCTTTTTTATTGCCCCCATCAGGTATTTATACACAGTGATACAATCCTCCTGGGCCTTCCCTTCTCCAGGCTAAACAGTTCCTGCTATCAGCTCCTCCTTGTATGTCAGATGCTCCAGTCCCTTACTCATTTGTGAGACGCTTAGCTCAACAGTTTCGTCAATTTTTTTTGACAGAGAGATGGGTGATAGAGATGGGAGGGAAAATAGCTATCAGGGTGTGAAATGGCTTGCAGGAGAAAGGTCACTTGATGTTTATGTGCTTTGTAAGATTTAAACAGTCCTTCAAAATATGTGTTTGACAAAAAATGGCTTGCATTTTTCCAATTCTGTTGTGTGTTTTTTAAAAATAAGTCCATAAATTTTTTGACTGCAAGACATGAAAATTGTACTTTGTAGAGATAACCCTCTCTCATCTTCATTTCATCCTAAGCTTTGGGATAAATATTAGTTTATTAGGGTTTGGTTTTGTTTTATTTTCTATTGGTTGCTGTGTGTTAGTGTTTGCAAAAGGTAAGAGCAGTATAACAATTTGAAGATATCAGTGATGGAACAATCAGTAAAAGAACCAGGGTTTTTTGATATCTGAAAGATGGGAAGGACAGCCTATGGTTATTCTTAATTTAAGAGCGTATGATTTCTACATTCCAGAGTAAACTCTAAGAAAATTTTCAATTTTTACCAAAATTTTGTGTCTTGTATCAAAATGAAGTGTCTATTCCAGGGTAGTTGTTCAAACAAAAGCTGAAAAAAGGGACATATATAGGAAAAAATTGTAGGTCAAAAGTTGTATGTTCTCTTACCAAGTATCAACGTAGATTACTTATTATAAAATTACAAGAGTATATTAATTATTTTTTTAAAAGTTCGGCATTGTAAACATTTTACTTACTTCAGATGGCAATGCTACTGGGAAAGGGTTTATTCGTCATTATGATTAAGAAACCCATAAATAAATTTCAATGCTATGCAGACAAAACCTTAAAGTACGCATATATGCTATCTTATACAATTCTTTGTTTATATGGTGTATATAGTTTTTATAATCTCTTTGATTTCACTTAAAGTTATGAAAATCTGTCTCAGTTTGAACATATATGGTCAATATTTTCTAAAAAACATCATAAAAGTCAATATTTTCTAAGAAATACACAACTGAATTAATTTTAAAAAGCAATAAGCTTGTTTAGCATTTGGAAAAAGAAATTAACTTTTATGCTTGCAGTAAAGTTTCTACTTAGTTCTTTCCTTTTTTCCTCATGAAAAAAATATATGACCACTCATTTAAATGTTTAAATTTAATTCCAGATTTTAGCAAGGATCTGTGACTGAATTATTTTATTTCTTTATATTGCCTGCTGAATCAAACTTGCTGACCTTTATACATTACATATCACATTTTTGTTCATGGGAAGAATCTGATGGTTGTCTCAGTCTAGAGAATAAAAGCAATGCAACACATTGTCTAAAATCCCAGGCAGTATACATCACATTTTTAGCTGTATATCTGCTTCAGGAACTATTGTCATACTGCTTAGTTTTTCACTCCATGTTGTAAGCTGCTGAGATATGAGGATTAAGGTTTCCAAATTACAAAGCCAGGGAAAAAAAAGGAAGGGAAGGTGCAGGAAGGGAAGGTGCGGGAAGGGAAGGTGCGGGAAGGTGTGGGAAGGTGTGGGAAGGGAAGGGAAGGTGCGGGAAGGGAAGGTGCGGGAAGGTGCGGGAAGGGAAGGTGCGGGAAGGGAAGGGAAGGTGCGGGAAGGGAAGGGAAGGGAAGGGAAGGGAAGGGAAGGGAAGGGAAGGGAAGGGAAGGGAAGGGAAGGGAAGGGAAGGGAAGGGAAGGGAAGGGAAGGGAAGGGAAGGGAAGGGAAGGGAAGGGAAGGGAAGGGAAGGGAAGGTGCGGGAAGGGAAGGGAAGGGAAGGGAAGGTGCGGGAAGGGAAGGGAAGGGAAGGGAAGGGAAGGGAAGGGAAGGGAAGGGAAGGGAAGGGAAGGGAAGGGAAGGGAAGGGAAGGGAAGGGAAGGGAAGGGAAGGGAAGGGAAGGGAAGGGAAGGGAAGGGAAGGGAAGGGAAGGGAAGGGAAGGTGCGGGAAGGGAAGGGAAGGTGCGGGAAGGGAAGGGAAGGGAAGGGAAGGGAAGGGAAGGGAAGGGAAGGGAAGGGAAGGGAAGGGAAGGGAAGGTGCGGGAAGGGAAGGGAAGGGAAGGTGCGGGAAGGGAAGGTGCGGGAAGGGAAGGGAAGGGAAGGGAAGGGAAGGGAAGGGAAGGGAAGGGAAGGGAAGGGAAGGGAAGGGAAGGGAAGGGAAGGGAAGGGAAGGGAAGGGAAGGGAAGGGAAGGGAAGGGAAGGGAAGGGAAGGGAAGGGAAGGGAAGGGAAGGGAAGGGAAGGGAAGGGAAGGGAAGGGAAGGGAAGGGAAGGGAAGGGAAGGGAAGGGAAGGGAAGGGAAGGGAAGGGAAGGGAAGGGAAGGGAAGGGAAGGGAAGGGAAGGGAAGGGAAGGGAAGGGAAGGGAAGGGAAGGGAAGGGAAGGGAAGGGAAGGAAAAGAGACACAATCCGCAATTACGGGTGTCTTAAACTAAACTTACCATATAGCTGTTAGTTTAGGAAAAGGTAAACATTAGCTTTTCCATTGATCTCTAACATCTACCTTTTCCTAGTGGAAAACTCACTGCTGTAGGCTTCCTCTGCTAAACCTCTTCTGATGCCAGGCAAGTGGGAATGTCATCTCTTTATCGCCTCCTTCGTGGTTTTATGTGTATAAGCTTCATTGATTATTAGTTTTGTGGCAAACCTTTGTGCAATCCAGGATTCTCCTTGAGAAAACTTCTGATTTTGAAGGTGAAGCATTTGTATAAGCAAAAAGTTCTGTTTCATCGAATAATTGATGTTAAGTAATTCTGGGTAAATGGTCAATGGTTTTTCAGTGAACAGATATTACTGTAACATTTGGAGATGACAGTTTGCACTGGGAGAATTATCATGAGAAATTCCTCTGCAATGACGTATGTCATCAATTCTCACTTAATCAATGCAGTTTATCATTTAAGACAGTGATTCAGCATAGTTATGCTTTAGGGCATATAAACAGTCCCATTATCTTCAGTAGCTGTAATGACAAAGTTGTTCAAAACAAGGCAGCTAACAATAATGCCAGCATGGAAACACCATGCCCACAGAGGAAAGACCAAGGAAACGACTCAGCAGGTATCATACAATAAGAGGGTTTTATCCCAGTTCTGGGTGGTGCAGGAGGTTGCTCAAGGTACTCCCGGTTGTATATTAGTGCTTAAACCGGTCCCTTTCCTTCCATACATGACTATGCAGCAAGGGTCCTGCTTCCAATTTCCATTCTGGACTTGGATCCTGTCTTTGTTCTGTGCCTAGTTTCTGCTCCTCATGCAGCACTGGATTTGATTTTGGTTCTTATTCTTCTTTTTCAGCACCAACTTAATAACCAATGGGAACTAGTGAACAAATTCCTTTTTGCTTTGCTTCTGCACACAGCTTCTGCTTTTTTTATTAAACCTCCTTTGTCTAAATCCGTGAGCTTTTTGTTCTTATTTTCTTCTCGTGTCCTGTTGTCTAGGGGGAGTGAGGTAGTGGCTGGGTGGGGAATTGGCACAAAACAGCCCATCACGTCAACCTACAACAGTCTTCAGATCTTTAGAATGTCTTTTGAACTATGAAACGGGATGAAATTCCTCAGCGTTCATCAATAAAACATTTTTAATTTTTAACATTGGACATGAAAACTGCCTGGATCCAAGTGTTTAGTTATCCTATGTCTAAATCTTTCAGGCGACTACAAGTTTTCCAATGCCTTCCCTACAGGAGCCTGATATAGTGGGAGCTTCTGTGGAATGACTGCCAGACCTACCCTTGGTAGGTCTGGTACCTTGAAAGTTAAGGATAAATGCTGGCTGCAGCACTTTTTTCCAGTAACCTTATAGCTAAAAAGCAATAAACCTTATTTTATATGCTCTAAGGTGCCTGATTAATAGCAGGGAGTTCTACCCAAATCTTTTCTATTCTGGACTGCTTGGGGGGAAATAGAGGAAAGTCTCCCTGTCTCAAGTGGATGCTAATCTACTTCCTTTAAATGATACAAATTTTACTGGACTGGAGACATAGGATTTGTGATTGTTTCTGAAAGATAATATTATTTTTCAATATTAGAACCATTTGGTTAAAGTTTTTGTCCCAGGAATAAGTCATTGTTCTAAAGGGTGAAATTCATCAGCATGATTCGTGACTGTGAATCCAAAGAAGAAACACTAACCAAAATGCTCACATGTGGAACATCCTCTCCATTGACTTGACAGAGAGGTTATGCACTTATTTTATGAATATTGATTCACCAGACATCTCAAAAGGCATAAGACTGCAGCATCAAAAACATAGGCAAACAATATCTCTATAATCACAAGTGATTACATTAGGACAGGTTTTCCTAGTTAGATTATCAATTATAATGTAGAGAACTGTATGACTCCATAGATTTTAATGACATTGTGAACTCCAGAGGTACAATCTTCTCTCCATACTTCTGGCATATGTTGTTGGATGTGAAACTGTTCTTATGTGAAACCGCTCCTATGCGAAACTGCTTGTATAAAATGCAATGAAGTGCAAGGAAAGGTATGGCAATATGAAATCCATGTTATTCTTTCTTATGGTTATCATACTGTGAAATCTCTATCTAAAGGATTTCTGGTGGGTTTTTTTGTTTGTTTGTTTTCTCTGTTCTAATCTGAAATGCTTCACTTCCTTTCTATCCTGTAGAGATACAGGTGAAGAATGAAGTGAGAAATGTAGGAGGAGGCATAAAAGGAAAGAACACCTATATTCCTTAGCTTGTTAAAACCAAAGAAAAATATCCTTTTAGGTCACAGACTGTGAGATTAAGAATAATAAAGCTCATTTTCCTCATTCTAAGTCTGAATGGTGCTGGTAAGTGTCGAGATTTACAGTCCTTTCTGTAAGTTTGTGGATGCTAGCCTGTCACTAACAAACCACTTAGAGTGCTAACAGTTTCCTCACATTTAACATGATCAAAATACACTGTTCATCACATTGGTAGAAACTTTTGTCCTATTGGACAGATTCAACAAATATTGAAATATAGTTTGGAAAATACAATCACATGAAAGTACTCCATAAGTTGGTTGTATGTTTATCCAGATATTTTACTGTGCTTTCACAAAGTATCTATTTATCTGCGTTTTCCAGACGTAATAGTGTAAAAAAATAATTTTTTATTTATATGATGTTTTTGCCAATATGGATGTCAATGATTAAGAGATTAGGTCTTACGTCTTCACCCCTTCCTCTCCTGCAATGAAGATATACATCACCTCTGCCAGGATTAGATACCTATAAACAGATTTTCTGATAAAAAACCTGCTGTCATTATTGTCATTATTCCATTTTCTCTGTCTTGATACATACAAACAATCATTCAAAATGCACCAGGTGATATTTCAAGATAAATTTTTGATATGTGCATGGGCCATAGGCTACTATTGAGGGAAGCTCCATATCTGACATAAAAAAAGTAATAGCAGGGCACCTAAGTGGTTCAGGATAGGAGCAGGGGGCAAGAAGGGTGCGAATATGGGGCAACACAGACAGGGTTTTATGGAGTCTCCAGTTTTATGCTTAAAGGGAATAGGGGTTGTGAGGTTTTAGCTAACATATGTAATTTTTCATACACCACCAAATAAGTCTTCTTGATAGGTTTAAATCTACCTGGCCTTTCAGTCAAACCTAGATGTCCACACTACCACTACCATGCATAGAACCTAATTGTGTAGTCTTGGGTTAAATCTGCTCTGAATTGCTTAACGTATGCATCTTAAATGTATATAAGTGTTTATAGAAGTATGTTTATAGAATTAAAAATAGTAGTATCAAACTCCAATTAAATCCTGCTTCAGAAGTTTATGTACTTTTTTAAAACAATCCTTATGTTCCAGAAGCATGGACTTCCTCTGAGATCTTTCCTCCTGTAGACACCAATTAATAAGTTGGTATTATCTACCTCTTTGATGTTTATCTCTCTCTTTCTACCCTAAGATGACCCCATTGGCAAGATGATATGGCTTGTACTGTACGTTCTGTAGCACTATCAGTTACCGTCTTGCCCCATCTGGCAATCAGAGATTTGCTCAGTAACCATGTCTAGATAGTAGTAGTAGTCGTGATACAATCTGCTGGTATTTCATATGTGATAAGTGTCTGACTGGTTATAAAAGGTAGGTTAACAGAGTTTACATGGCAGGATAAAAACTTTACCTTTACCAGTAATTTAACCTGCTGTAATTAAGCAATAAGCAACTATTTTGTAGAAAAGTAATAATACTGCCAAACATGAATTTTCAAAAGAGTCAAGAGACTGGATTAAAATTTCACCCTCTTGGGAAAAAAGAACCTCACAACTAATAACAGTACTGTCTATATTAGGAATTTTCATGAATGGCATTTTTGTCAGAAAATCTGACTTTCAAATTTGTTCTAAAAATAAAGCTAAGAGTTTCAATATAAAGCTGTTGTCCAGGACTTGTGTTTCAAAGTGGGGAAAGAAAAAAAAAAAAGTGTTACGTGACTGTGTAATTTGACTAAATGTAATCTTTATCACATGTAAGATGTGATAAAGCTATTAGACACAGGGTAAAATAAATTTTACCTCATTTTGTATACCTAGAAGTTAGACATCTGTAGAGTACTCAAGTCTTCTTTCATGTCCTGACAGAAAAAATAGGCACCTCCAGAGGTCAATTAATGTAATTTTTATTGCCCATCTTTACAGGACATGAATTACCTTCTGGAGGTGGCTTATGACACCTTACTGAGTGCAAGAACAACACATTACATGAATCTGTTAGACATTGAACTGTTAGATACCCAAGTCAAGATAAGTCAGAATATGAATTTTGATTTTTCAGGATAAGATTTATTTGTCTTCTGTGTAATTTTTAGAAATTTAAGGGGACCTGATAACTCCGCACTCTTTATCGGCATTACAGATTGATGTATATGGGAAAACACCCCACATTTGTATCACTTTTACCTTAAGACTGGAGGGGAATGGAAAAAGAGGTAAATAATAAAAAGAGAATTGATACTGTCCATCCAATGAGCCAGGTAATGCAACTACATGGACTAATAAAGAATTTTCATACTAGCCATAAGATATAACAGCTATAGAGAGTAAAAAACAGCTTGAGTGTTGAGTAGAGATGAGAAGCAAAATAAGAGGCGTACTGGTTTAAGTAGGTACAATTTCACACTAAAGTTTTGTGGCCATACATCTTGGAACAGAGAAGCTAATTTCCCTCACTTGTGAAGACCTGCCTAGTACCCACTTCAACAGGTTTCTGATTAAAATAAAAGCATAATGCACCAGTCCTGTTATTTTTTAATTCATTTCAGTCATGTTAACTGCCAGTCTAACTTAAAACATTTTCAATTTAAGGAAAGGATAGATCATGAATATATTAAATTTATAAAGTGTGGCAGCCTGTACAGTTTCATAAATGGAATGGAAACATTTAAATTGACAAAAAGAAAATATGTAATGACTTGGATGAAAGATGTGATCTGAATAGCTGAAGAGTATCCTAAATCCAGTTAATCATCTTTCAATGAGAGCTAACATCAGGGCAATAAAACCTCTCCACCACAGAAATCAGTCCTCTACATCATAAGACATGTAATTTTAAAAAGCAGTTTTATAAAATAGTTGCAATTAATTCTCAAAGTTACAGTTCCAAGCTGACTAAAGATAAGATGTTCTTAAGCCAAGGCTAAGAGAAGAAGTCTTGTAAATCGATGTGACAGAAAAGTACTGAGGACAATTAATTCATCTGCAGTGCCACCATGTATTATTTGTATTTATGGTGCGTTTCCCTACTTACGAGTAACTCCCTTCACGCGGTTATTAACTGAATTCCTATATTGTATTTATAAAATATCCAATATTTAGAATTTTCACTATACATTATAAACATTTATTAAAATGAGGACTCCAAATGAGTGATAAGTAATAACAAAATGTTGGCTGTATATATGTATATTAGGAAAGTAAATGTGTACATGGACAATATCTGACCCTGAAGCCAACTGGCACAGACCAGACTGTGTGGATATTTAACCTCTTTTACTCTCTAAAACATGTTGATCACATCCAAACTGTCGATTGAGCGTGGTACCCTAGCCATGTTGACTGCTGATTCACACCAGTAAGTGCTTTGGAAAGCACAGGTTAGTTGCATCAAAACCACGAAGAGATCGTTGTAACAATTAACAGTGTTGATAATCCAATTCTAGTCAAGAAATAGACATTTTCTCAAAGGGGCTTCAGTTCATATTTTTCACTCATTTTGTGTGTGTATATGTATGTGTTTTCACACTAATATTCTCCCTAGATAATAAACAGAAAATTAATTTATGTGCATGAAGTCATACAGTTACAGCTAATTGCTCACTTTATACACAAATACAAACTTAAAATGAGCAAATATTTTTTAACAGTAGATGAAATGTAAACAAACACAAGAATTTAGGAAACCTCATGGATTTTGCTGATAACTTGTAGCAAAAAGGCAGTTTTGTTTTGTCCCGCACTGTATTGTTAAGGCAGATTTGTCTCGTGATGTGCACATATGAATTGACCAAAAAAGAACCCCAAACCTGAACAAATTATAGAAATTATATGCTTATTCTCAGGGAAGTACATTATAAAGCTGTATTGGATTCAGCTACAGTGATAAAAACTGACTTCTTATCCCCAGAAAATGGAGAATTCTGAGAAGTGTAATTGAATAGAGAACTGGAGAGTAAAAGAGGCAAAGAGAATTTGTGGGAGATGGATAATTTAGGAACAAAGCTAGTTCTAATGTTATTACAAATATTGCTAAATTTACAGTCATGTAGTGGAATATGTCGCATGTTGTGATGAGTTCATGCTAGAAAAAGGGATATGGAAGAAAACAAAGGGATGCTGTGCTTTATGTCAAGTTAAATCTATGGAGCTTTGGTATGGAACATATGACAGACGGATCAAATTCTCTCCTTAAATTCAGTCTCAAGAGATGTCCAGGCAGAATGTCGGCAGACATTGGATACTGACCTCCTGATCAAACAGCTGATGAAATGCTTCAAAACATGAGAATAAATCTCATAGTTGCAATATGAGTTACCATGGAGATCTTCAACTACCCCAACATCTGCTGGAAGGGCACATGGTTGGATGCAAGCAAACCAGGAGACTTCTGGAGTGCGTCAAGGACAATACTTTGATGCAGATGCTGTATGGACAGAAGATTGTAAGTCAGATCTGCCAGATCTACTACTTGTGAATAAAAACGAGTGTGTCAACAGCAGCCTTCACTCCAGGGTCCATGAGATGATGTAATTACATATTACATGAAAATGAGAAGGAGAGCAAGTGTGATAAAGACAAGAGATTCAGAAGATCAGAATTTTGCTTGTTCAGGTATTTGGTAGAAAGAATCGCTTGGATGTTGCCTTGAAGGGAAAAAGAAAAAAAAACAAACCAAAATCCAAGACAGGTGGTCATCCTCAAGGACAAACTCCTCAAAGCACAAGGATGGTCCATCCTGTTGTACTGAAGTCAAACTGGCTTAGTATAAGGTCAGCAAGGATAAAAACTCCTGACTGAACTCAAATGCAAATAAGAAACGTATGAAAGGAGGAAATAGAGACCACCTGCCTGGAGGAAAATAGAAATATTATATGAGACACATGTTGGAAGTAGGCATTTAAGAGAACTAAAACTCAGCTGTAGTTGAAACTCGAGATGTGACAGGCAACAGGAAGGGCTTCCATAATACATTGACAACAATAAGAACAGAACTGAAAGTGAGGTAGGCTTGCTGTTAGTGAGGCAACTGACTTGATAATGATGGAGAGTTGAAAGGCAGAGATACTAATTTTCTCAGTTGTGTCAGTTTGTACTTGCAATGTCTGACTAAATGAAACACAACTTAGCAGAAAAATAATCAAGTTAGGGACCATGTTAACAAACTATAAACATACAATGGGGACAGACTGAAAACATTCAAAAGTGTTGAGAGACCCAGCAGATAATATTTCAAGGTCCCTCTCTGTCACCTGCAAAGGCTTGTACCTGTCAAGGGAGTTCCCTGTAGCCTAGAAAAAGTCAATTATTATGTCCATCTTCTAAAATGGAACAACAATCCAAGGTAATACAGACTGTCTGTGAAGAAAATGCAGCAAATCCTTTTGGAAGACATTTCCAAGCAAAAAGGTAGCTGGAAACAGACAGATTGGACTCACGACGAGCAAATCATGCCTGCTCAATACGATTGTGTTCTACACTAAGTTAACTGAGTGGGCAAGTGTAGCAGGGTCACCTGTAGTATCCCTGTACTATAACTGCAGAGAAACGGCTTAGAAAGGTGGATGACAAGGTAGGTGAGACTCACTGGACTGGTGAAAAACTTGCTCATAAGTAGTGCAGTGTTCAAAGATATCTTTTTGTGGTTCCTTTGGGATTAACACAAAAGCTGATGCTGTTTGAGATTTTCATCAATGACCTAGACAGTGGGAAAGAATACATTTAATGAGTTTGCAGAAGAAAGCCAATTTGGGGAGTAATTAGTACACTGTCACTCACAGAGACTTCTACGAGCTGGGGGCATGCATTGACAGAAACTTCATGAAGTTCAACCAATACAAACACAAAGTCCTGTGCTTGGGATGTAATAACAACATGCCACAACGTAGCTGGACTCTGACTGGATGGGGAGCTATTTTGTATGAAAGATCCAGTGGTCCTGGTGGTCACCAAGTTGAACATGAGTCAGCAGTGAGCCTTTGTTTCAGTGACATCTAACCGCTTACTGGACTGCATTAGGAAGAGCACAGCCAGCAGGGAAAGGGAAGCAATTGCTCTCCTCTATGTGGCACTTCTGAGGCTGCACCTGAAGTATTGTTTCAGCTTGAGGATTTCCAATACAGAAGACTGGCAAAGTGGAGAGAATCTTAACAGAAGGTTACTAAGATGATGAAGAGACAGGAGGAATGCATAAAATAAAGAAAGACTGAGGAAGCTGGGTGTCTTCAACATGAAGAAGGCTAAGAGACAACCTGTTTGCTGCATTCGGCTATGTTTTGCCAGTTGTGCAGAGAAGAGTGCCAGTCTTCTCAGAAGTGCAAAGTGAGATACTGATAGTCAATGGTCAAAAGCTGTCATAATGGAAATTCCAATTGTATATATACCTTCACAGGGAGGGCAGTCAAACACTAGAACAGGTTCTCCAGAGTGGCTGGATAGTCTTAATCTTTAGAGATATTAAAAACTCAGCTGTACAAGGTCCTAAGCAACCTGATCTAATGTCCTTGTTTGGTTTTAATGTCCTGTTCAGTGATTTTACTTTTCATCGAAGAGGCCACATCTGCAGGGAGAGGCAGACAGGGCAGGTGACCCTAAACTGACCAGCAAGGTATTCCATCCCATATACATTATATTCAGTATAAAGCTGAGGGATCATGAGGTTGTCACTCTCTGGCCCTCCTCTTCAATGGAGGGTGTCTCAGGAAGACTCCGTCCATTCTGTCTTCACTCCCAGTCCATTTCATTCCCAGTCCATTTCCGTTTCTTCAATCTAGTTCCAGAATCCAACTACTGCATCTGGTTCCTATCTGCTGCTGTGCCCCACCTGGGCCTTCCCCAGTGCCTGCCCTGCAGCATCAGTGGTGACAGTGACGTGTTTGTCATCAGGGTGGTTGGGTTTGGTAGTGGTATTGTATATATTTGTATATATTTAATTTTATTGTTATTATTCTCATTAAAGTAGTTTCAGTTTTCTTTTCCAATCCATAAGTCTCTCTCCCTTGCTCTTTTTCTCTTTCCCCTCTTTGGGAGGGAGGGAAGGCAGGGGGCTAATAGAGACTGTCTCATTCGTCTAGTGGTCAGTGCAGCTCTAAGCATTGACACCTAACTTATAGCTGAAGAAGAGACCAGATGACCTTCCAACCTAAACTATCATATGTTTATTGTAAAATATTTTGCTTAAAGTCTTTTAATACTTTAGAGAGGAAAAAAAAAAAGAATTTCAGCAAAAACAAATTCTGAACATTAGTTAATTTCTTTAATGCTTTGTTTTGTGCCATACTTCTAATGAAAACATAATGTAACATCTTATCCTGTCATAAAGCCTGCTATCCATTATGTGATGTATGCTGAAATTTTAAGGGTTTGGGTTTTTGGAGGATTTTTTAGGAATTTTTGAAGTATACTGTTGCTGCACTGTTGTTTAAATTTCCTCTGAAAGAGAAATTGTGAGTTTTTCTAGTTTCAAGACACTATACATGCCTAATGAATAACATGGTCTTTTGTTAGGAGCAGCTCAAGGATTTGGAATCAATGTACTATACAACATTTAAAACAAAATTAATGGCTTATAGATTAGACAGTTATTCTGTAAGAGATGGAAATAACAGCTGACAAGCACATTTTATGATTCCTTATTATAGACCTGCATCCCATCTCTTGCTCATTGTTGCCACTTAACATTAGTATTCATAGCATGTTATCTTGAAAGCAGAGATAATAAAACAATACCACTGTGGTCTTCCCATTGCAGAGCCCTGAAAGAGATCTGGCTCTCTGAGAGTCCTCAGTGATTTACAGTCAATCTTATTCTATTGCTTTTTTTCTCTACCTCCTCAGGGTAACAACACTAAATAAAAATAAAATAAAATAAAATAAAAAGATGTTTTCGAATCATACAAAGAAGTTAAAAACATGTCAATAACAGGTTCACTTGGAGATTCTAGAAATCATAACACAAGACCTTTTTTATAAATAAATAAGGTACAAGAGAACTATCTGTCTGTATAGTGCACGTAGGAGTACTCGCTATTAAACACTTTAATATTTCCATAATACCTAATTAGTGGCTGTTGCTTCTTTTTCAGCCAGGGAACAAAAAAACTCTTTGCCAAGGAAGAACTGGAACTCATTCCAATTTACTGATGATGAAATTAAACTTCAGAGACCAGATATAACTTCCCAAGGTCCTTCATGGCAAAAAGGAGGGCAAACAAACGATTCAACTTTGCTTTTTCCTCCCACTGCTTTACATGTCATAGTAAAAAGGCTGAGGAAAACAACATGGGGTAATCCTAGTACAAGTTCAGATATAAAAGAGGTGTCTCTAGGGCAGCCCACAAAGCAAACACTGTTTAAATTTTCAATAATAATTGAAAAGAAAGGCTAGCTCTTCTGATAGAGAGGCCTTCAGTATCATTTGTACTGTTCCAGCTAGCTTTCAAGCTCTAGCTTCAGAGGCCGGATAAGTTTGCCTGCTGTTGATCTGAGCTGGATGTGCAGTGCTGTGGGAAGCCCATGTTCTCCAAGCTTTAAGAAAATTCAGGACTTCCCAATACAACTGGCAGAGCAATGGCCCTAGCAATGCATACATAAAAAATTATAAATTTACCTTATACCTAAAAACATTTTAAATATTTGTACAAGAACTTGAACATAGAGAGATTTAAATATGATCAAATAACTTTAATACCAATTTTGTATAAAAGGAGTAGGAAGCTCAATAGAGATTGTACATATTGTGGTGTTTCCACACTGAAAAATCCACACCGAGACTCCAAATTCTACTTCACTTTTTGTATTCACCCCTAAATAACTACAGTACTTATCTCTGAATGACTGTGAATAGAACAGGTCACTCTGTACATTTGCATGAGGATGTCAGGTACATGACAGTGGGATAATGAAAAATGCAGAAATAGCACAGAAAATGTAACAGGCTTCAGCTCATGAATCCTGAAACGAAATTAAAGATAAAAAAACAACCTTGTGCCGAAAGAGCTAGTGGTAAAATCATGAGCAAACTGTAAGAAAGATTTGTTTTGTGAATACCAATTATGCCAACTACGGGAATCACTCTAACTCTTATTTCAAAACTCGGTTATGAATGGCAGTTCTTTTTCACCCTCTTCTACTAAAGAAAGAAGTCATGCATATACATTTCAGTAGCATTAACCCATTTGCCAGCTTAGGACATTAGCAAAAGCAAATACACAGTACTTGTACCCTCCTAAATTGGTATGAAAAATATTGCATCAAAACATAGCTTAAAAAAATGTATTTAGAAAATTAATCAGGAACATTATTGTTTTGATAAAAGAAACAGGAAGTGATTTTACACACAAAGCTTCTTAGAAGTAAATAAAATACTTAGAAAATATTTTACTTGATTATTTTAATATTAAATGATAAATTATTTGAATAAAATATCTTATCTTTAATTTATTTGTAAAATGCCTTTTATTTTTATTTGTAAATATCTTTTGTTTATTTGTAAAATAAATAAAAATAGCCCAGTATTTTTGTGGATACTATTTTAATACTTTAAGCTAAGACAATTATAAATATATTTACAAATTTAACAGATCTACTCAGGTATAGCTATCTGTAAATGCCAAAGGGTGAATCTTGTGTGCTGTCATTTAAAGCCAAATTAGGTTTTCATGCTCAAAAATTACACGGCCATTTGGACCTTGTATTATTTATTGATTACGTGAGCATTTCCATGTTCATTATTTTCAGGTGTGACACAGCATTTTTTTTTTTCTAAGAAACACATCTTTGTGCATATGTGTTTACCCACGTTATTAGTAAATGGATAAATATCCTCTATAACAGTGTTCCCATAGTTTTGTCTAATACAAAAGGGCAAAATAATAATATACCAATAATTTAAATCCTTCTAAATTTTTTTTTTTTTGGCTGTTGTGATTTAAAACAAGTTTTCCTGCTTTAGCTTTATTTTCTCTGCTAGTTAATATATTAATCTTATGCAGTATAATTCTTGTAATCTGATTTCTTTACACGAATGTTATTGGTCTCGAGAAAATGAGTTGCTTTTATTGGCTGTAGTCAAGATTGCATGCTTTCATCAAGCAAGCTACTTCATTGCCAAATATGTGCAAGTATTTATAAAAAGATGACTAAAGGAAAGCTAAATCACCTACACAGAATACAGATATGATTAACAGCTTCCAGACTTTCAGTTAAGGAAGATATATTAAGGAGCCTTATTAAAGAGATTGAAGCCATTATGTCTAGATTTAATCAGCTAGACTTGGAAGATCTGCAGTTTAGAACAACTTTATCACTAATTACGTCCTGGATGATCAAGCCTAACAACAAAAGAAAAGATACTCATCAACCCATTGCCTCTAAATGGCACGCAGAGACCTGAGAAACACAAGAAAAATGTTTTTTTTCCTGAAGTTTTTCCAGCAAGCTGGTCTCTCCTTTTGCTTCCAGGCTTTAGATCAATGATATGTTTGAAACAGAAAATAAGATACTAGAACAGAACAATTCTTTAAACAGAGAAAAATGCAGGAGTCATTATGAGTCAAATTAAATAAAAACAAACTTACCCCTCCGCAATTTCACAAGGCAGATCTTTCCTTCCACTCCTTTTTAGTCTGTCAATTTGTGAGTATCAGAAAGAGCCACTTGGTCATCTTTGGGTAGTTTAGATAATTTACTTCTTTTCATCATTTCTAAGTCTTGGATCTTCCACGGTGCAAGAAAGTATGCTCTTCTCAGGAGTTTCTAGCTTCATCATGTACCAAACAGTGACAGTTTGCTGTATGTCTTTTACTACTTCTGTCACTCTACTTTGCAGAAAGTTATTCCAACAGGACACAGACAGCTGTCCATAGTCAATTTTCTCTTGATCTAAAAATCAGAAACTGGGAGAATGAAAATTTCTAGCCTTCTTCACTGCTGTCTATCCAGAAATAATGCAATATTTTGTCCTCGTATATGGAATGGAATACTATGTTCGTCAGTTTGCAGTCACCTGTTTTGTCCACTTATCCCTGCAGGTGCGACTTCTTACCCCAGTGTGATACACAAGATTTAGCAGTGACCTTGGTCTCTACAGGAGCAACTAATTATATGATAGCTCCGAAAGAACCACCCTGCTTAATGTATATTTAAAAATATGTCAACAGAATCTTCAGTAAATTTCTATTTAAATGATGAAAGTAGGACACGCTTTCTTAGAATATATTCTTATCTGCTGTGGCTACTCAGGGGCCAATGCATTTACACTAAAATGATCTGGAGTTGATTGGGACATGTTTTCTTTTCCTTCTCTGCACCGTTTTTTGGTAGTATGATAAATAATGGAGTATTGCTCTGGCATCTCATAGCACCAAAAATAGCATGAAAACAAATGGTCTGAAATAGAAGCATAAACCCATGAAAACTAAAGAACAAAATGATACTGAAGACTTTTTTTTTTCTGAATTGGAGGCATTAATTAGTAGGATGAAGAATAAAACTCAGATTTCCACATGTCTAACAAGTGCAGCAACTATATGATCTTCCTTTATTCAGGAAAAAACATAGTCCTGCAAAATGTAGGGCATCATACTAACTGGCTCACACGACCTGATTTTCTCTTCCCTTTGTCAATCTCAGAGAAGGGACAAGCTGCATAGCATGTTTAATTATTTCCATAGTAAGAATTTTCAGTATCCATACAAAAAAAAACTTGTCTAGAGTATGCATCTAGATACTGACAGATTTGCTGTGCGGTCTCTCAGCAAAATTTTTGTATGGGTCAATCTGTATGAACTTGGCTAGACAAAGCACACATATGTCACCCTCTACTTAGCATTCCTCCACATGTCATATTCTTCAAAATAATTAAATTTATTTTAGAAACTAAGAACAAGTGAAGTTATATCAGGACTGAATAATAATGCTTGAAAAGAACAGAGAGTGTGTAGGGAGTTCTAACATTAAAAAGAAAATCAAGGCTTTATTTAAAATTGATTTTGAATGAAAAGCATAAGGATGTCATATAAAAGCCAATGACTATTTTTACTTAAAAAATAAAGATGGGGAAAAAGACATTAACTCCGGAGTGCCATTTGCCTAGTGATTACACTTGTGAGATTACTCTGAAAAATACTGTTATGGCTCCTGGGAGGAGACATTGCTTATTAACAAAAATATAAATATAAATGCAAATGGAAGGCTTCTATTGATCTGCATAGAGATGCTTTGTGAATTTAATTTAAACATGTATGTTTTTAATGTTTTGCTTTTCTTTTTGCTAGAGACTATAGGAAGATATTTTGGCTTGCAGCATCATACTTCCAGCAAGAAATTTTGTTTAGAAGCTTCAATTAAATAATTCAGAAATAATTAATTCAGAAGACAACCCATTAAATTATAACCCTCCCTACTGGTTAACTTGGTGCCAAAATGTATTGTTTAATTTATCATTCTTAGTATTTTTAGAAGGCCTCAAGGCAGGGAATGAAGCAATAATAAATAGGGAATAGTGGATAATTAGAGAAGGAAATGTGGAACAAAATTACTAAGGGCTTTAGGTGAAGTTCATTATTACTATTTAATAGTGCCCAAGAGCATTTGATCAAATTATGGATCATGTTTAAAAGTGGGCTGAGAGAAATCCTGGTGGAGGAGAGTTTTCTCACTACTACTTTCAGAATTTTAGAGTAAGTTTTACGGAATTTTAACAGCATTGAAAAAGCAAAAGGATATTGACCAAAACATCTGCTTTACCACATTGTTGTCTAGTGAAATTTGAAGAAGACAGTTTCTTCAATCTCTGAGATACTGTTTAAGCCAAGACTATTACATGATTAAGCAGTAGAGCACTTCAAGCATGAGTGATAAGGTGACATATTCTAAGTCCAGCCCTTAGGCCTTCTAAGCACAAGGTGAAGGTATTTTATTTTTTAACTCTTCAGGGTTTTTGCTTTTTAACCTCATCTTGAAAGAAACCCATTTTTAACACAAATCTTTTAAGTTAACCAGAACTTTCAACATGTTTTTTTTAATTAAATTTATTCATTTTCTTTATGCATCTATGTTATTTATTTTAATTATAGCATAAAAAAAAAAAATCCTGAAAGTATTTTTGAATGCAAACACATGGAAAAATACAAAACTCACTTTTTCATCATGTTAAAAACTGAGATCCTCTCTGTCTTGTTTTCAGCTGCAAGACTTAAAAAAAAGAGAAAGCATAAGATCCATGGCACACAGCATGTAAGAGCCTTTAATGTACAAGGTTATAGAGTGTTAAATTTCTGGAGTGTTATTTTCTATTTAAATATGTTTTCTGAAAGTCTGAAATATTAATTTTTAAAAACTATGTTTTATGTAATTCTTTTCTGTTTTTCTATGCTTTAAAAAAAAAAAAGACAGAAAAAAATTTCTGATTCATGCTCCACAGTAACAGAATGGGTGAGTAAGAAAGTGAATTATTTCTGAGAAGTTCCCTTCCAGGTGAACAGCTACATTTTCAGATATATATTCTGACTCAAAGTAAAATGATATCTATTAAGTATGAGGAAATTTGTGGGATGGAAATTCCTATTACTTAACAGTGATCATGAGAAAACTGAGATCTCCCTCTTTAGATATTTGATTCCACAGACAAAGAAAGAGGACTTTGGGCATTATGTTACTTCTTCTTTTCTCATAGACTTTGTTAAACTGCAAAAGAGTCAAGTTGGTTTACCTTTGAACTGAGTTTGTATGACTGGCCAGATTGTTTGATGTGTTTCATTTGATGTTCTTGAAGTTCATAAAACTACTGGCACAACTTAATAAATAATTCTAGTGGTAACAGTACTAGCAATAAGAATAAATCACTATTCCCAAAGTACAAACTGCCCTAATTATTACTTTAAGCAGAGAAGCAGGGTGTTTACTAGTTCTGACAATATGGGAACTGTTGAAAATGTATCCTCATCTGTCCAAAAATACGATTTAGGTACAGAGTTTGAGGTAGCATGAAAAGGTAGTAGAAAGCACCAGCAGATTTTCACCCAGATTCACATGATGGGCGTCAGAAAAACTTTAGAACTGGGAGAGTCAGAATGTCAAAAAAAAGAGATGTCTAGGTGCCTGCCAGGGGAAAGTAGTCAGCTGATTGGATAAATTTTGCACCTAGGTTTTGCTGTGATTACCGAGCACTCTTTGAACTAATCCATAGTATGCAGAAAGAGGATGGAGGAGTTTTCCTTGAGACGGTGTCCACAGTGCAGAGAGTATCTCATTCACAGATCCCAGACGGACAGGCTACATCTCAGTCAGCTATCATAGTCTGCCTTCTGTGGCTTGTACCTCCTCTGTCTGACGTATTCTCTGGTTTCAGAGGCAGTTTCTGAGTTGTATTCTGTAATGATATTCATGCCCATAACCTTGAAAATACATTATTTACTTGGAAGCTTGCTATGTTATCGTGTGTCTAAACCTCTCTACTACTCTTCCTACCGCATGTGTGCAGGTACACAGTACGACATTACATCACGCATGGAAACTGAATCGTTAGACACTTTTATTTCAAAATCATACTTTTTCTAAATGGAAAGTTGAAGAAAATAGCTAAGCAGATATCTCTGAGTATTACAAGGAAAAGATCAAATGAGTCCAAAAAAGTCCATAGAAAATACCAATACAATCAATTATATCAAATTATATCACATTATATCAATTTGAGCTCCAAATGTGCGCAAAGAAAGAAATTGTTATCTTGGGAGGAGCATCAGGTTGCCATGTGAAGTGTAACTGGGTTCATCACTGCAATTTGAATAATGTTTTATGGATAATGTTGAAGTTGATTTTAACAATCTTTTTCTATTTCTTATTATTTTTTCTTTGCTGATCTTTATTCTGAAAATTTGAGCAGAAAAAATATTTTTACCTCACTGTGATAGTGGTGGAGATTACATTTCTTAAGAGATTGATTATTGCTTTTTGATGATAATTTATTTTTGCTGAAAGTTTCTCAAATCACGATTTTTTCTGAACTAATTTTGTTTATATTCTCTGATCTGTCTTTAGTTTTACTACACAGATCATATTTTACTTGTCTTTTTTTTTAACCTTCTTTATTTTTAGTACTTAATTTGTTATTAAATCTTATTACTCTTCCTCTATCAAATTCACCTGTGTATTCTTCTGTAGTCACTGACAATGTTCAGCTAGAAATCTAAGCCATCAGGTCAAAGGCTCATTTTTTAAGAGTTTCGTGAACTCCAGAAAAGATTTCAGAAATACTACCACTACTATTTTGCATTTAGAACATCTTTTAAACAAGGATTACAAAGGTGTTTATGATCATAAATTGAGCTTCACAATGACCTTGAAAACCTGAAATATAAATGCCTGTTCTTTTATGTTTTGCAGCATAAAATCATTAAATTTAGCAAGTAAAAAAAAAAAAAAAGAACTAAGATTTGCAATGGTTAAGTGAATATTCTAATAATTTTCTGAAGGAAAAGTCACCGCTACTTTTAAAAATCAAGATGACTTTAAATATGAATTATTAATCAAAAGCTACAGACAGTCACTTTTAGATATAATTTACATTGCACTTATCTTAGGATGTGTAACTGTTACAGTCTGCTTAATAATTAGGTCAATAGAAAGACAGTGCCTTCCAGACAGGTATAGGTTTGGGTCAGCCTGTAAGGCAATTCATCAAACTTGGTATAGTGCCTCCCAGGCAAGTAACTATTCACTTTGGTCTAGAAGAGAAGGCAGAACACTGAGACGTCTCCCAGGCAGAAAATTAAATGGGTCAGCCTTGGAGGCAGCCCAGATAGCTGACTGTTCAGCTTTCCTTGAAAATGGATTAACATACTAAGGTCATTCCTGAGTACATAACTATTGGCTCCTGCTAGATGACAAGCCATTATTCCTGAAATCCCTTACACTTGAAGGGCTGCTTATTGCTGTTTATCTTAAAAATAGATTTTGAGCCAATTAGTTTTTTATTCTAGTAATAAAGTGCTATTTGTGAACAAGACTTTATGTTTTACCAGAACATTAAAAATCATTGACTACATTGTCTCTTGGCTAGGGATAACAAAAGAAGTTCACTCGTAATTGGTATTGTAGAAACTGAGACCACATGTTAATACACAAAGTTTCAAACAGGGAGACTTATATACACATCTGCTTGTACATAAGACTTTGGCAGGTTTGAAAGTCTAGTGAGCACATGCTCACCTGGAGTACACGTTTGTTCCTGACTTGTAAGAGAATGTCAAGAGCTTTGGGTGTTTAAACTGGCCTTTTATTCATGCCCATCTGAAAACTGAAAATACTGTATTATTTGAAGAAAATACACTGAAAAAATTAAAGTAGTAGAGTAACTCAGACCCTACAAAATAGAAAACATAGATGTGAGAATCTTGACCAAACACAATAGGAAGTCTGGGAGGAGAGACCAAGAGTAGCAAACTAGTACACAACAAGGTTCTTTATCCTCTTTCATCTCAGCTGTTTCCTTTCTTTTCTCATAAGCTCTTGTCAGTTTGTACTGCATTGTGGCTGTAAGATTATAAATGGAAGCAGGGTGTTATTGGGGGAATGGGAGCCAAGTGGAGAATAGAGGGCATCCAATAAATTGGAAATTCTGATAGATCTTGCTGAGTGCCAAATGGCATGTGAGTAAGTTAGCAACCCTGAAGCAGTTCTGGCAGTAAAGAAATTTGGCAGAGTTGATTTAGAAAAAGGGCAGTTTTGTATGGGAAAGCCAAGAGAGACCAGGTAGACAATGGGGCACTTAATGATGAGCTGCAGGATATAGAAGGTTGTTAGAGAAAATGGACACTTTGGTTTAGGATTAACTAAGAAGATGCCTATACCTACTTCTTGTGTAACCCATGGCAAAACAAACTATTTTATACTGAAAGTCAAAGCTATGAGACCTATGCCAATACTTCATATTGTTACAATCCAGATTTTAAAAGGAATGATAGGAAAACACAGATTATCAAGAAAACCTACTACAATGACAAAAATAAAAATGGACATTAAAGGCTATGGTGGGTGAACATCTTCGGGCAGACAGCTTACTGTAATGTCTGTTTAGATTTTATACAGTGAATGTTTGATGTAAATGCTTGAGCTCAACCTGGAGCAGAAAACAGCTTCCAAGTGGATGCTTTCATTAGTGGTTAATATGATGTATTTTCTTCTTTGTGTGGCCCTGTAAATCTCAAAAACAATCCACAGGAGGAATACACAGCAATATTGTTACTCCAATTTAGCCCTAGTTTTTCCTGTTGTTAGTGTTATATTACCTATAATGTGTAAAATGGAGATTTCGATACCTGATTACTGTTCTCATTTCATGCCTCAGCATTTTAAGTCTAGGTTGTTTCACCAAAAAAGATTAATGTGGCACATCCACGACTGAGTGTCTTATTGGCAAAAGAGTAAATTTCCTTGGGTGAATTAAACTCACTGTAGAACTCCAAAGTTTACTGTCAAAGTCACCATCAACTACCCTTTTATAGTCAAAAAGGAGAAATAAGTACCACCAGAGTCTCATTCATTAGCCACATTACAGATTCTATTTCAGAGTGAGAGAAACCATACCTTGGAAGAGCCTTGAATTTCCTAAATGTCTGAAGATTTACTGGCTGGTTGAACGTCAAATGCCAGAGGCTCTTTTAGTGAGTGAAGAGTTTTCTGTTTGTTTGGAGTTTTTTTCCAAGAACATTCTTGAAAGTCTTAAAATCTTCTGAAAATACACTAATCTATAGTAACCATTATTAAAAAAATTCTCAAAGAGTCTGAAGCTGCAACTTTTCAACACCATATGACATAGTTCAGAGTTCACATGTTCTTACCTATTCATCCTACAGATGAGAAACCTATGCACTGAGTATTATTGTGATAGCAATGGGACGGGGAAAGTCTGGTATTCAGTTACACTGTGGATTAACTTGTACAAATTTTAACCTGAACAGGTAAACAAATTAATCAAAAATAACAGCAAGACTGTTGCCATGGCTATAGAATATAATGATAACTAGGTTTTGGGGAGGGGGAGTGGGGGCAAAATTTTGAATATGGATTGAGCTGTGTGCTGCTCACAGCAAAATCCATTCTGTATTTTATTTTGATGTGCTTTCAATTGAACTAATTTCTGTCATTCACTTAGCTTCAAACAGAAGTTAAAAGACTTCATTATAAAGAAGTCAAAATTATGGAACACCTGATGTGTCATTTACTGACAGACATTATGTAGTTTTATGTTTCCCTTAAAGCTTTTAGGTAAAACTGTCCTTTCTTTGACTCTGAGACAGAAAAGGGTTTTTCTAAACACCTTGTTTCATCAAATGAAGATCAGGCAAAACGTGAATGTTTGATTTTTCTTGCACAAGAGATTTCTAGAGAAATTCCAAGTATCTCCTGAAATTGTCACTGGTTTCTGAAGTGCTAGCTTTATAAACCCACCCTGCCTCTGTCAGCTTTCAAACCTTGTTGGGTAAAGACTAAAATGATAAGTTTCAGCAACTGGGGCATGATATCCACATTTCTTCTCTACTCTTCAAAGTCACAAAAAGAAATATTCTTGTTTCAAGCACAATCACTCCCAGAGATTTGCTTCCTGTATTGATTTTAACACATGGTCTTCCTTGAAGATACAATAAGGAGCACAATACATGGATGGGACTACAGTCTCCTACTCTGTTCTGATTTTCAAATTCACATTATCTAATGCCTCCAGGTAATAAAGAGGTAGATAAAACTATTAATCAATACAATTAAATTGGAAAGTAGAGGTTCTGTGGGCACAAATACCCTTACCTCTACAAACAGACTTCCTTGATAAGTAGACGCTCAGCACAAATCTCTGAACCATTTATACTTTATATTAGCATGCCATTATGATCAGTGTTTAACTCTTTCAATGTTGTGAAACTCGTCTCTATGTTGTCCATTTTTCTGCTGTGTTTCCACTGAAGTGCTAACCTTCACTTGACAGCTTTGGCGCTACGAAGAATGCTTCGGAATTATGCTGAAGCATTAACAGGAACATGAATGTCAACAAATAAAGAGCTATGGAAAAAAATAATAAAAGCTACAACAACAGAAAAAACAACTCTTCTGATACTAACTGTGTTGCCATTCTCAGAGAAAAAAAAAGCCTGCTACAAATGAAGCTGTTAAGTATTCTGCCCCCACCATGAAGCTTTGAGTTGGAAGCAGTTTAAAAAGCCTTTTGGGAAGCTGTATCAAGAGACAAAATGTCACACGTGTTAGGATATTTTATTGACCTATTCAAGTCTGAGATGAAGAAATACATTTGGGAAAACACAAGCATAAGACAAAATCAGTACAATGAAGATCACACCCTGAAATTTTGTTTAAGTTTCCTCTCCATGCCTAATATCCCATATTTGCTTTGCAAGTACAATCTTCATTAATGAAAATTGCCAGGGCCCTGTCTGAACATTCTAATAGGCCTTATGGTGCTGAGCAGTCCTGCCTCCCCTCAGGCCTGCTCCCAACTTCTGCCCGTTGACCCAGAAGCACCATTTCAGGTCAGCCCAGGTCCATGAGTCCCTTCCTCAGCAATGCCATAGGTGTGCCAGTCTCCAGCTCTGACACAGCTCTTCCCTGCCCAGACATGGGCTCCACTGACTTGGGCCCAACCCCTGGTCTGATCTCAACTCTACATTCTGAAGAGCTCCTTGGGATTTCTTGTTGGAGTTCTATGGTTGCCTTTGTTCTAAATTCACAGTAGAGACATACGAAGAGGAAAGGTCTGTGATGAGAGAATAATCTTTTGATATCACTGGTTATTGAAAACAATTCTTGTTTGAAATAAAGAGGTTCATTAATATCTAGTTTCAGGTTCTTTCCACATGCTTTAGGCAATCAACTGAGGCATCTGAGTAAGGAATGCTGAGATAGATTCACCTTATCTGACTTTAGGCAAATGCTAGGTGCGTAGTTCACGCTGTCTTGTTTGAGATTATAGATCTGTTTTCATAGTGCTTTGAGAGTTTTATTTCTGACATTTGCTTTTGGAGAGATCCCAATTCAAGCTAGTGCTTATTTGCAAAAGTTCAGCGCACTGGAATAAATTTTGACCAAAGGGTGGAAGCGACTAAAATGGCCATTCAGCTTCACCGTCATTTCAGAGAAGGCAGCCATGTCATTAACATAATGATTTGTTTTTAATCTGTAACTAGAGCTAAAAATGTTAATAATGTGTGAAAGTGGAAAATGGTAAGAGCTTTATAGTTATGCTCTGCTGCAGCATCACCAAGCACTGCTGACAGGAGGAGTAACACACCCCTACTACCTCTGTCACAGTTCAAGACCAAATGAGTGTGGAGGCTAAATAGACTTGGATATCAGAGCATTTAATCACAAATGTATGCAGTTTTACAAATCATATGACTTCCCTGCCCTGACGCAACCATGTGATCACTCCTCCCCCAGCTATCACAATCCTGCTAGGGTGCAGGGATGGGTGGTGACACTCCACTGAGGCCACTCAGGCTGCACTGCAGCAGCCTGAGCACCTTGTCCTCTCCCCCTGGTCATGCACCTCGGCCGGCTCCCGGTGCAAACACATCTAAGCTACTCCTGCCTTTGTTGTTTAATGATTGTGGTTGGGACTGTCCCCTTCTGTAGAGCCCACAAACACCCTTGCCCTTGGAGGATGGGGAGAAAAAGGAAGACCAGATGGATCTGTCTCAATATTGCAGGTCCCAGTCAGGAGCACATGTCTGCAGTGACCTTAAAGATCAAGAATGCAGCCCTTTTCACTTGGCATCCACTTTTGGGCAAGCCAGCTCCACCACTGCTCTCTGCATTTTCCTGGTTTATATCAGTCTTGGTGGGCAGTTCTCAGAGTTTCTCTTCAACAAGTCATTATAACTTTAAAATACACTTGCTTCATTTTCTGGATCGTCCTTTTGTTCCTCCAGTTTCTACACTTTTTCCACTAAAATCATGTTTGGAAAGGTACAGCCTCACATTACGGTTGCACAGTTTTCCCTGCTCCCCTTAAAAATTTTGAACCCTTCCTGAAGTTAGTTTCCCAATAGACCAGGATTCTCTGTCCTTCCCTTCCAACAGGGGCGTGCTCTTGGGTCAAACATCATGTTAAGAGGGCCCTTATATCCTCCTGTACAATGACCAGCTGTTCTTTTTTCTTGCTCCTCATCCCACATCTATGTGTGATTTATGTAATGATTATATCTCATTTCTGACACCAATTGGCAGTGCAGACACTTGAATACCAAGACATTATAACCGTAGATCCTTTATCCTTTTAGAAGTTCCCTGTCCTGTGGGAGATATGGCACAGACCAGAAGGAAGGCTGGGCGGTTGGCATTGAGGTCCCTGTGATGCAATGTGTGGTTCTGGAGCTGGGCCATGGGGTCCCCAGGTCTATTGCTCCATTTTCTGTCTGGATACCATTACTGGTAGGATCAGGTAGAGAAAACATGATTTTTGATCAACCTGTTCAAGTTCCTGTGGTGCTTACACCTGTCTGTTGACATCACTGGTGTTCAAAATGTGCCCTCCTGGAAGGTTCTGCATGTGTTTGCGGCTTTCTCGGTGATTGACCAGTTGTGCACATTGGAGGTGCTCTTCCATTCTTAAAACTAGGCTACTTCCTAAAGTTTTAATTACAGTTCATTCAGTAATACTATAGTCAACCAGACCCAATCCACGCCAGATGTTACAACATCATTCAGAGAAACTGAGGTTACAAAATAAACTTTTGAAAGTACCTTTTCAACAAAAAGTGTTTTCCTATATTCCTTTGCAAGTTATTACAATGTTCTATTTATCTTACTATTAAAAAACTGGCACTGCAACTCTCGTGTGAATTTCTTAACTTCTGTTTTCAATCTTTGAATTTATTCTAGCTTTTGTTTCTGCTGAATTCATCATCCCTCACTGTCATAGATATCTTCATCAACTTCTAAAACCTGCTTCTGAGTAAGCTGAATATTTTCTTGCATTTATCACTATTAAAAAAAAAAATTTAGAAGACTAAAATTTCATTTATTCTTTTCAAGACACCATCTAGGAAAACTAGACTGAAACAGAACAGGTGTCCTTATTAGTGTCAAAGTTCCACCTTGATTATTTTCAAGAAATGAGAAGAATTTCTGAATTTTATGGAAAGATTTAATGGAGTGGAAAATACACAGAGGTAAATGCAAGGTAATCTATGTAATTATATCCTTTTTTTATTTTATTTTACATTATTTATGAATAGAAAATCTAAAGCAGGACTATGAACCATTTCACAGATCCATCAAAAAAAGTGTGGACAGCAGGTCGAGGGAGGTGTTTCTTCACTTCTGTTCTGTTTTCATGTGACCCCACCTGGAGTACTATGTTCAGCTCTGGGACTCCCAGCATAAGAAGGGCATGAAACTGCTTGAGTGGGTCCAGTGGAGGACCAAGAAAATTATCAGAAGACTGAAGTACCTCCCCTGTGAAGATAGGCTGAGAGAGTTGATGTTGTTCAGCCTGGAGAGGGCTCTGGGGACAACTTGCAGTGGCTTTCCAGTACTTAAAGGGTAAATGGAAAGACAGGGACAAACTCTTTCTCAGGGAGTGTAAGGATAGGATGAGGGGGTAATGGTTTTAAACTGAAAGAAGTTTGATTTATATTAGGTATTAGGAAGAAATTCTTCATTGTGATGGAGGTGAGGCACTGGAACAGGTTGCCCAGAGAAGTTGTTATGCCTCCTCCCTGGAAGTGTTCAAGGCCAGGCTGGATGGGGTTTTGAGCAACCTGATTCTAGTGGAAAGTGTCCCTGCCCATGGCAGGTGGGTTGAAACTAGATGATCTTTAAGGTCCTTTCCAATCCAAAGCATTCTATGTTTCTATGATCCTGTAAGATTCAGGACAAAAAAACCACTGTCAGGGACCAGATTTAGCCTATTTACTTTAGTCTGTTTGAGGCACAACAATTAAAGAAAGAGCTGGTTTAGTTTTTAAAAAAGCTTAGACTTTAAAACATGATTTAGCCCAGGTATGCGTACACTGCCCTCAGAAAAAAAAAAAAAAAAAAAAAAGTTTGGGTTTTTTTTAAATCTGCCTAAAGAAATTGGATAAATGCACTCTTAGCTTTAATTTTAATATAGATAAAAAAGATTTCCATTTAAGTGCCCTAGAAGACTTCCCAACTCTGTCAGGATCCAAACTTACATAGGTCTAGCCCTCACTATTGAGCTGTGTAGGTATCACTGTGGGTTATAAACCAATCCAAGTATTGTTAGCCAAGCAGTTTGAGATTTTGGGATACATTTGTAACTGTTAATCTAATAGGACTTGACATGGGCCTGAGCACTTGCATGCAGTCACCTAAACTGCAAAATTGCTATCATAATCCCTAGTATGCAATTGTTAAGACCAGTAAACTTTCTCCCAGAGAAATCCTGAGCCAGGGATCATTCTCAATAGCAGTTTGAACACAGCTGGTCTGTTTAGAAGGGTAAGAGTTTAGCTATAAAGAAAACTGCTATAACATGCCAGTTAGCCTGAGGTCCAAAAAGTCCCTTGACTCTCTTATTTATCAACATATGCAGAGTCTTCACGGCGGAGTTTATAGTTGTATTTTTCTCCAGACTCTTTTCAGTGACAGAACTTTCTCTCTTTTTCTCTTCTGAAGTAATTACAATTATTTACAACTTTTATTAAAACTATCATGAGACAAATCTTACACTTCGCACTGAGCCTTTCCTGCTATTTGATTTCAGCAGTATATATGGCTATGCTCGTCTTCTGAGAATTATGTCCTTATTAAGAAATTAGAAACCTAACTTCCCTGTCCTTGATCAGCACAAACAGAACTGTTTTCTACATGAATAATTACACTAAAGAAACACAAAAACACGTGATCAGATAGGAAAAAAAAGACTGATATAATCAAACTGAAAAAAACCCGATCACCCCTCAAAACTTCCTTGAACTCTCACAATTACAATTCTGTTGTATTGAATTTCATTACACAATCATGACAATCTTTTACAATTCAGTGTAGAATATATGCTCAGTTAGTTGACAAAGTTTACTTCTAATGGACTTCATTAGTAGAAATAAATGAGAAAAACATTCGCTTGTTTGAAACTGAATAATGTAATTAAATAATACAATATTTAAATTCTTCTTTTATAAGTATGTGCAAAAACAATTCAACCTCTAATCTAAACTACAAGACATAGTATAATCTGCTTTTCTTTATCTATCTTCCTCTTCCTCAAACTCTTCCTAGAACCCTCTTTTAATTTTCTTTTTCTCTTTCTTTTTTCTTTTTCTCTTCCTTTCTTTCTTTCTTCCTTTCTTTCTTCCTTTCTTTCTCTCCTTCTTTACCTATCTCTCATTTTCTCTTTCTCTCTTTAATTTTCACCCTCTCTTCCTCTCTCTCTCTTTATCTCTGCTCTTCTGTAACTTTGTGGTTCTTTGCACTAGTTCAAAGCAAAATAACATGCAGTATTTCTCCCAGGAGTTTCTCCAATATAGTAATTTTCATTTTTAACCTGTACAAAAGACAGATCTGTGCTCTGTGACCAGATGAAAATGGTTTTAGGAATCAACCTTATGTATGCAAATAGAGAGGTGGAGGTTATTGCAAGGATGCATGTATTTTCACTTAAGGCTTTCATAAAATGTGGGTATTGTTTTACAGTGGCTGTCTCCTGACCTGCAGATACCGAGGTAGGTTGTTGGTGAGATATACAGTAATGAAGTTCAGCATGCCAATTACTGACTTGTTAATTTCTCCTTGAATGATGAGAAAATGTGTCCCAGGTGAGGATTTTGCACTGTAATAATACACTACAAATCTAGTCATGTATTTGGTTTCTAAACATTGTTTCCAGTAAAGTACTTACTGTCAAAATATGCTATTAAATTTTAAATTACCCTCAAACTGGAGTTTCTTATTTTATTTGCAGGATTTTTTTAATTAAAAATATAAAAATATTTCTCTAGGGAAATGTGAATCAATTTCCTAAATGAACTTTAATTAATTTACTTATATTTCATATCAATCTTTTACTCTGGGAGCCCTTGACATAACTTAAAATGCAAATATTAAAAATTACCTTTATTGTGGTGGAATACAGACATTTCAAAGTGTGTTACATTTCTATACCCTCAAAAGACAAACCATACAAATCAAGATGGAAACAGTTCTCATTCTAAATAGATTAAAATCCACTCTTCAAACACTGCAAAGGTACACAGAGTTTTAGGATTTCACCCTAAAGACAATTACAACTATTATGAAGAAGAAAAAGACAAACGATATATGAGGGCCACTCTGAAAGTAATGCCTCCTATTTTACTATGTTGTCGCACAATGTCAGAGGTAGATGTTGGTGGTGTGGCAGTAGAGGTTGAACCTTCCACCCAATATTCCATTAAATTTGTTTGCCATCTGACAGATGGCAGCAGAGGGGCAGTCTGACAAAAAGGTGTCTGACATGAAAGAGCGTATGAAGCAAAGGAGTGTGATTGAATTCCTCCATGCAGAAAAAATTGCACACACTGACAATCATCAACACTTGCTGAACGTTTACAGAGACCAAATGGTGGATGTCAGCACAGTGACGTGGTGGGTGTCACACTTCAGCAGTGGTGACAGTGACACTGGGTCATCTCTGCTGGTGCAGATTTTTACGAGCGTGGCACGCAGGCTCTTGTTCATGGCTGGTGAAAACGCACAGCCAGTGGAGCTGACTGTGTTGAAAAATAGTGTTTTATAGATGAGAATTTGCTCTATCAAAGAGTGTTATTGTGCTCTTTGTATCTGTTGTAGTTTCCAAATAAATAGAAGGCAATACTTTTTGAACAACCTACATAGGGAGAAATAATGCCTGAATTTTATATGAAAGGATCACATGCAGAGATGGGATGCTGCATTTGTTTTCAACAGTGTCCCACCGATGGAAACTCAAATGTTCTTAGTCTTATGTATCCTTGACACTGGCCTGATGAACATGGAGAACAGCAACAAGAATATGGTAAAAGAAGAGTTTAATTTTGGCACACAAGAATAAGTCGGTTAGGTTTTTGGAATTACAAATCTTGAATTTCTTTCCTTTGAGTAGAATTTATTTGAACTGACTTACCGTATCTGAAAATCAGGCTTCTAAGTCTGAGACAATTGCTTCTCTTTGTTATCAATAACAAGAGTCATCTACTTTATCTCAACAATACAGTTAAAAGCACCTACAGAAATGATGCCCCAATGTATATAGTCATGAATTCTGTATGAAAGGTACAAATGTTTCTTACCTTCACTTATCAGTTTAAAAATAGTTTCCCTAAACTATCAAGTAAATTCCCTGGATATAAAAATAAATTCCTACCTACTAATCTCAAAATTTCAGATTAAAGTCTTTTGTTCTCCAGTTCAAAAATATTATATTTCAAGTGAAAATAAATTGCTTTATTTGGCATCTGAATTACTGGATAACTAAATTATTTGTGCATAGAAAGAGTACATTTCTGCATAAAAAGGGTAGACTATTATGAAAGCAGGCACTACCTTCATGTCTTTTTAAATTCCACATCTTTTTACCAATTTCAGTTGACTGACCAACAGTCTTCAAGGATGACTGGCAGATGTAACACCAGTGATTATCCTGTTAAGCTTCAGTTTAACAAGTGTTTGGAGTAGACTGTGAAGATGTGTTGCTAGAACCTTACTTAAAGATTTCTAGAAGAGCTGATAGACACAGAAGAGGAATATGCAGCTGTTTCAAAAAAAAAAAATCAGTAGTACGGAAAGATGAATATGTGTATGGCAATACCTGTGTTCACAATAAGTATAAAGCTAGACACCTTTAGAAGGCTTGAAGATATAAGGATTTTGCACTCCTACACTTTGCATGATTTAACACTTTGCATAGTCATTCATGCCATAGCAAAAAGGATTTAAAATAACACCCGGTATTGTAGCATTCATAGTGTCACCTGACACAAGCTGAAATTATTGGATCAGGTCTCATGTGTAAGGAATCAGACAGATGGCTAATAACCCATACAGCATACCTCCAAAATCAGGGGAAAAACAATGGAGTCAATGCAGTGTCTGTCACTGTGCAGTCACTGTGAATCTAAAAGACAACAGTTTAACTTGTGTTTGGGGCAGCAGTTTGAGTTCTCATTTGATTTTATGAAGTTTATTAGAGTTAGTCAGCAAAAAACTTTTAAGAATAAATAATTCAATTAATTCAATATTTTCCCTTTTCATGGATTATATAGTATTACCTCAATTGTTTTCGATTTACATATAAAAAATGTAATCTTCTACATCCACTGTCTTGCTACATCTGCTTTTCCTCTTCTTTTTTCCTTTTTTTTTTAGAACAATAAACAAACACTAATAGAAAAGCAAACTATACTTACTACAGAAATACAGAGGCATTCTAGATTCTCGTTGATGTGTGATTGTACTTTTTCTGCTCAGTCCATTGGCTCTTTTATAATCACGAGGATTACTGTTACCAATCAGAACATATTATCTGTTGCAGCAGTTATCTTTGCAAATTCCATGTATACAAAGCTGTCTCAACGTCGTCAGTCTGGACGTGGCTCAGAATAACAACCAGACTGTTTCATATGATTTTGTCCCACAGAAGTAACCCTCTAACTGGGGTAACTGGAACACCAGAGACGCAAATACAGTAGGTTTCTACACAGTGTTCAGCTCTACCAAAGGAGGATTTCCTAAAGCTGGAGAAATAATGATTAATCCACTATCTTTTCATACCCTTAACTTATTGTAAAGAAGACTGTAGTGGGAGAGGTCAAAAATGCCCATTAAACTACAATGTTTTAGAAGTAGTCTACATACACTGCAGACACAAATAGTCAAAGGGACAACAAACTGTTTTTGATAGACCATTTCTAATGGTTTTCTGCTCAATATTTTACTGGGTTTTTTTTTTTTTTGTTGGTCAGCTTTGGTTTTTATGAGGGGAGCATTATAAGTTTATGTTTTGTAGAAGATAGTAAAAATCTGAGATTTAGAGTCTTACAGTTGCATTGTGACTAATCAATCTAGTAACATAGATTTGCCTGATCTAAGAATCATAAAAGTGAATACTAGTAGAAAGGATTGTGCTAGTAGCACAAGAATACAGTACCACTTTTTAGAGAAAGAATGCAGAAGGAAAGAGATATAGCTGATTCTTTAATCTTGTCCTTCTTTGTTTAAGCTGATATGATCTTTGTCTTATCAGAACTGGCAAAAATAGTATAACCAAAGAACAATGTGCTATCAAACCCATAAGAAGACTACATCCTTAAAAGAAGGAGCAGCCAATTTTTACATGGTTCAAACTCATGAAATCATATCATCACTATTTCATCATTAGACATGTTTATAAACTGGAAAATATTTCATGACCATATGTGTTTCTTTAATATGAGGGCTTTTTTTGGCAACCAGTCACTTTTCAAGGAGATGGTAACTATGCATCATTTAGAACTCCCCCCTACAAAACTGTGACTCTGATTACTGAACTGTGAAAGCTCCATGTGTTGCCATGGCTTGGCACCCATGAAACCTAATGCCGATTCAAAAGCAACAGCAATATTTATACAGTGCTACTCATATAGGATGTCTCATGGTACTTTACAATGGGAAATAAAGTTACAGAAGTAAGGAGCTAAATAAACACTCTGCCAAAAGCCCATCTGAAAGTATTGGATTTCAATTTATCCATAGCAAGAGGCAGAGCGCAGGGTTTTTCCATGATGAAAGACTTTGATTCCGGAAGTGTGGAAGTGCATAATGGGGAAGAAAAATTTCTTCACCTCAATTGACTTTAAAAATGAGAGGTTGAACATGCCAGAGATTGTGCTGTGCAGGAGCCAAGACGTACAATGGAGAATTATGAATTCATGGATATTGAAACAATATAAGACCCTTAGACAATGCAAGGGAAAAGACAAAATACTGAAAATGCTTCAGGCAACTGTTGTGGAAATTCCAGTTCTGGAGCAATATGCAGAACAGCTTCAGTCTTAGTAAAAAGCTTTGTGATAGCAATTTGTATTCAGGGAGAATAATACATTGATTTTCTTAAAAGTCTAGAAAAAGAGAGATAGACAAAGTTGCTCAATATCACCGAGACTAATGTTTGAAACCTGTGAACAGAGAGGAGAAAATAGGCGAGTGCAGGAGTGGGAAGGGAAGCCTGTATTTTGAAGGTACTTAAAAGAGCATTTGTTGTGCAGCTCTGGATTCTTTGAAAATGCCAGAAAAATTTCAGCTAGAATCAGATGGAATGAAAATTAAGGAGAAAACATATATTTACAGTGATTTAAGAATTGTGCCATACTAAAAGAAGGAAAAAAAAAATCCTACAAACTCACTCTGAAATGTAAGACATGAGTAGTTGAAATCGTGTAGTTAAGGCACAAATGACGTATTTATGGCATAAGTGACTGAGTGTTTCAATCAAACTGAGAATTTTCAATGGGGTTGAATTCTTTGTGCCAAATTTTCCTAAAGATAAGATTGGTTTAGTACATTAGATTAAATAAGGACCTGTTCCTAATAGCTTTTCTTTTTCTTCAGGATAGCATACATATAGTTTCCTACTGTATGATGTGATCAGATTGTTTGTAGGCTGGAAATGAGTGAGCTTTGTTTTGGTAATTCCCAACTCAGAGTTACCCGATGGATCCCTTGGGAATCACAATCAACAACAATAACTTAGAGCAATACCTAAATTGTTCAAATTCATGAAAGTACAAGAACGTTTAGAGTTTTAAATACAGAAGTTGTTATCGACCATTTGGTAACTATGTTTCCAACACACGCTCATACAGAGCCATGAAGAACCTTCTCCCAATTATTTTAATTTTGTAAAACATAATAATCAGTACGATATTTTTCTTCACAGAAAATAAATCCTAGAGTTCTTAGCTTGAAAGAAGAGCATTTATTTCATGTATTATGATGTAGATTACCTGCATTGTTCTCAGATCCGTACAAAATGTGCCTAATAAGAAAAATTCTAATTGATGAATGTGTTACTAGCTGAAATTTAGTAAGCAAAACCAAAATCACCTTTGAAAGGTAGCAAAAATAACATGACAATATAAAGCAATGTTCCCTTTCTTATTATTATTGAGTCTTCTCACTATGTTAAATCGATGCATCTGTTAGAGGGGTATCTGCTAATTCCTAGTGTGTCCACCTCTCAGTAACCTCCTGCAATTCCTGTTCCTCATTCCATTCTGCTGGAATTCTCTCATGCATCATTGTCCCAATAAAACCCTCAAAAAGCTAGGTCAAGAACAGTCTTAAATTATTTTAATTTCTAATGAAGTGGAGAATAAACAACGCTCTAGGGACTGAAAAACACTCTAACAAAAAATTGAGGTCAATGAATTCCTAAATTTCTCTGGACCTGAACATCATCACTAAGTGACAGAGCACTTGTGCTGTACAGACTTTGCATAGACCAAATTTTTCCTCTTTTTTCATAAGATGTTTCATAAGGGCAGTAGGAGCTAACTGTGGGCAGTGAGTAACATTAGGAGAAATAATTTATGTCCTTGAATCAATTTCTAGAGACCACAGATCTGTGTGGGTGAATATTTTGTGTGCCTAAATGAAGCATGAAACTGAGAAAGCATATTTCTAGATTGATGTGTACAGAAACGGCAGTGTAGTTCAATCTATTTTAAAAACTTGAGCAACACAGTAAAGGTTAGGCTCCTTCGGGTGATACTGATTTTTGGTGAAGTTTCTTTCTGATGCTGTTTATGGATAACATACAGCTGTGATCAAAACTCCAGCTTTGTCACTACCTCTTGACTGACAATTTTATGTCTAAATAAGTTACACAGTCAGGTGAATAAGTTATGGAACAAGTGAACTCTCTGGTTCTGATTCAAAATAGACAGAGAAATATAGTGAGACTATCTGCTCACATCATGTTCATTGAATATTATTTTAGAAAACTGCCGTATCTACTTTTTAAACATGAGGATTCTGCTGGCTGGGACCACAGGTTGATAAGATCTTTCCTCTTCTTATGCAAGGTGCTGTCAGGCAGTGCTCTTCTGGCTCTGCATGTCCAGTAGAAGCCATCATGTAATCCATTAGGTATCAGCCTACTGAGATGTCAATAGTGATATATTCTCTTTGATAACTTCAGACCATGGCAGTTCTTTTATACTGCAGAACTGTCTACAAATTTTTATGCAACAAGACTTCATCAAGTATTTTATCAAGTACACAGTAGTGGTAAGTTTACCCTGGTCAGCAGCTAAGCACCCATATGGCCGTTCACTCTTTCCCTGCCCTTTTTCCCCCAATGGGATGAGAGAGAATAAGAGCAAGAGCAATAGAACTCATGGGTCAAGATAGGTATAGTTTAATAAGTGAAAGAAAGAGGGGAAAAAAAAAAAAAGCAAAAGGAATCATTCACCACCTCCCACAAGCAGACCAATGCCCAGCCACTGTCTGACCCACAGTAATGATGGAAGACAAAATCCCCACCATCTTTGTCTACTCCAGTTATTATTGCTGAACATGACATTATATGGTATGGAATATCACTTTGACCAATGTGGGTCTGCTGTCCTTGGTATGGCCCCACCCAGTTTCTTGACCACCTCAGACCACTTACTGTGGGAAGAGAGTGAGAAAAAGAAAAAACCCTGTGTATTGGGTTTTTGTGGCAAGTTTTTTGGGGAGTGGGGGTCTGTGTGCTGCAGGGGTGAGAAGATGATCTTCTGTGAGAAGATGACAGAAGTTGCCCTCCATGTTGGATGGAGCTACTTCCTGTTAATTCCAAGAGGGACCTGCCACTGGTGAAAGCTGATCAAATCAACAATGCTCGTGGCACCACCAAGAATCATATTTAAGAAGCGATAAAAATGGTTGCACAACAACAGCTGGAGGAAAGGAGTCAGAATGTGTGAGAGAAAGAACCCTGCAGACATCAAGGTCTGTGAAGAAGGAGGGGGAAGAGGGTGCTCCAGGCACCTGAGCAGAGATTTCCCTGCAGCCCATGGTGAAGACCATAGTGATTCAAGTTGTGCCCCGGCAGTCCATGGAGGACTCTGCACCAGAGCGGGTGGATAAGGAAGCTGTGATCCTGCGGAGAGTCCACAGTGGAGTAAGTTCCTGTCAGAAACTGCAGCCCATGGAGAGAAACTCATACTGTAGCAGATTTTCTGGTAGGACTTGTGACCCCGCAGGGGTCCCACACTGGAGCAGTTCATTCCTGAAGGATTGCACCCCACAATGGAGCAATTCATGAAGAACTGCAGCCCATGGGAAGAACCAACATTGAATAAGTTTCTGAAGTAGTCTTCTGTGGGTGGGATCCTACACTGGGGCAGGGGAAGAGCATGGGCAGTGTCTTGGTTTGAGATAGAACAGAATACAGGAAGGAGCAGCAGAGATTGCATAACGAACTGCCAACCACCCCCATTCCCCATCTGCCCTGAGCCACTTAGTGGGGGGCAGGTAGAGAAAATTAGGGGTGAAGATGAGCCTGGGAAGAAAGGAGCAGAGCGGAAGGTATTTGGATTTATGTCTCACTATCCTACTTTGATTTTAGTGTTAATAAATTAAATTAATTTCCCAAGTCAAGTCCATTTTGCCCATGATGGTAACTGGTAAGTGATCCCCCTGTCCTTATCTCAACTCAAGAGCATTTTTTTTGTATTTTTCTCACTTGTGTTTTCAATGAAGGGGGAGCGATAGAGTGGCTTGGTGGGCACCTGGCAGCCACCCAAGGTCAATTCAACACACCCTGGCACCCTGCAAGAACTACCCAGCAACAGTCAAAACACTAGTGTGTTACCAACATTATTGTAGTCAAAAATCCAAGACATGGCATCAGATGTGCTGATATGAAGAAAGCTGACTCCACCCTAGCCAGATCCAGTACAATAGTCCAGTTGAAAAGTGATTGCTTACATTATGAAGATGTTATTATTTCTAAGGAAATCATATCCATAGTAAGAGAAAGTTGGCATTTCAAACAGAGATGTTCTAAAGTAAAAATTCCTACATTCTTTCCAAAGGGAATAGGACATGTTTTCCTCCACTTTACTGCTTAGTAGAGGAGACAAACTTCAATATTTTCAAGTTAAAATAAACAGACTTATTCCATATCTTCTGCTCTTTCTGTGTCCAAAAAAAGAACATAAATATCAAGTAGTATTACCATGTTATACATAGGATGAAGCACTGGGTCAGACCACTTTTTAACTCAGTGGATGATTTAATGTTTCCAAAAATACACTGATTCTGAGGCAGTATCAGTGACTCCTGAATTTCTTCACAATGACATTGTAACCTTTATGAATTGTTGGCTTTTTATGCCAATAATATAGCAAGTGAACAGATGCAGTTCTCTGGTGATGAGAGGTGCTACTTTGGATGGTTGTTCTTTTTATGGTTTAATCCAAAATCCATTAGTGTCAGTGGAACTTCTTTCATACTCAAAGGTCAGCATGCTCCAAAGGGTTTGCAAGACTGAATTACTATGCTAAAAGTACATTTCTGGTTATTCTGAAGAATTTTATGAGTTCCTAGTAAAAATTTCTATGAAGTTTTATCAAAAACCTTAGCTGACATTGACAACCATAATCTACAAAAAGATTTCTGAATTTTTTACTTTAAAATAATAGAATGTTGTTAAAGAATGCTTAGGGAAAAGTGACTTTTAAAAGAATATACTTAAATAAGTAAAACAATAGGAAAATATTTTTAGAAGTTAATAAAAATGCAGTAATTTCCCTGTCAAAGTTTATGAAGATTTGCAATAAAGTTGTTAACAGCCTGAACACACACCATGTTAAAAGTCTTTTTTCTAATTTGTCATTTATCAATTTTACTTGCTTTAATTTATGCAGTAGATCTGTCCCTATGAACAACAAAACCAAAGCCAGGTTAATGAAGGCAAATATAACAAATGCCAGCAACTGAAAGGCATATTTTTTCAAGATTTCCCACACACACACCCTAAAACCCACATAGGGTTTTTTGCTTTATTTAGTTATTTATGTATGCTCTCAGTTAGTTGAAATTTTGAGGCTCTGAGATCCAAATATGCAAAGTAGTCTATACAATTTTCCATTGGAATGGCAAGGAGCAGAGGCAGTATCTGTGTTTGAAAATGACAGTAGAGGAATAGGGATACACCAACCTGTTTAGCTAAATTGCTGATTGTAGTAACTAGCACTGTCTTTTTTAAACGGCTTTGATTAGGTTTGATTGGACACACAAGTCACATGTTATATGATTTGATGTTTTATTTCATGACTGGCTGACTGCAGCTCTTTATAATTAGGTTTCCAGTGTACACAATTTTTAAAATGAGCTTGTCATCACTATGCTTAATACTCAATTAAATATGAATGTTTCCAGGAAAGCTCCCACTGATACTCTTATTCATTAGAATAAGCATCAGAAGAATGAGAATTGAGGGTTTTAATCAAGGGAATAGAATTCTGGGGGTTTTATTGTTTTCCATTGAATATTCACACTCAGTATTTTTAAGATAGTTATTTGTTACCACCAAAAATTCTTGTTTGTTTGAGCTAGACAAGCAAGAGAACAGAGCATGATACTGAACAACCATGAAAGTACAGCACATATACAAAATTCATCAGAATCTGTGTAGGACTAACAAGCTTCTCAGACTGTACCAAAAAAGCAAAACTTGTCAAAAGAATACAGAAATTAATCTGAAGTCCCTTTTGTCTTTAACAGACTAAATGTGCTTATTTAATTCATTTCAGTGTTCAAAAGGATCACAGTTTAAGGAAAAGTGTATTCTTTCTTAAAGATCCTTTAAGATCTTTTCATTGCACTTTCTGGCTTAATAAAAATGTCTGGAAACTAAATGTGTTAATGATCTTCCTTAAGTTGATATAAATACATAAATCAAAGTAAAACTGTTGTTGTTGCTTTATGCTGAAATAGTATTAAGCTAAAGCCAATTATATTTGCAGTGGCTTATCACAGCAATTATGTGAAGCAGCAGGCCAGTCAGTAATGACTTTTTTGTTAGGGGAGTGCTAAGAACACTTCCAGCAGAGCTCCATTACCTGGATTACAATCACAGTTTTAAATTAGGTACCAATGCAAGTAATTTAGTTTTGTTTTTGTACTTAATTGGTCATTAACTTGTTCATGCCAATAATTTTATTTCTATGCCACTTACTCATTAAATACTCCCTGAAACATCTATCCAGAAGCATTCCTTGCTGCAAAAGAAGCAGAAGTTCCTTATAAAGCATTTATATGTCTGTGTGCCACCTTTCCCTCCTCATGGACAAATTTGAATGGCAAAACATTTCTTTTTTCACCATAGTAACTGTGCAGACATTAACATAAGTCAATAGGAGCCTTCTAATTGCTATTCTTGATCGAGCATTATTTGTGTGTATTTCAGCATCTTGCTGTTGTCAGTGACTAGAATCACATGCACATAACGAAGCTGAAATGAACATTTATGCAATAACTTTCCTGAGGGAAAATTTCTTCCTATCCCTGATGGGTAACTGTTGCTTTATGTCCTGAACTAAGATAGTTTGTAACTGGTATTTTTTTTTTCTAAGAAATAAATATAATTCCAGGCAAATGTGAATGCTCTTATTATCCGTATCAATGTTTAATCTTTTTCAAAATTCTGCTAATCTTTAAGGCCTCAGTGATACTGTTCTGATGATGAGCTCTCTAGGTTAATTATGCGCATGCAACAAAGAATATCTTTTTATCAATTTTTAAATTTAAATCCTGCCTATTTACTGCTACACACAGCAACTTTATAAATCTATATTGTGCAATTTTCTGCTCCAGGCGTTTTCCTCAAGTGAGTGCATGTGTGAATGTAATGACTGGAGGATGACCTAATAGACTCTTCCCATCTCTGACTCCTCTCAGTGTGATTCTCATAAAAATACTTTTTGGACTAGTGGATTCTGTTTGGAGCTGCATCTAAGGTAGAAAGCTAAGCGCAGACTACTCCAAACAGTTTAGGAAAAAGGTAAAAATTAATGATCTCTCTGGAGTAAAAACTAAAATTCTTTAAGCCGTACTCAGACCAGCCTGCTTAGACCTGGCACTAACCCTCGATAAATAATAACGGAAAACATTTTGTGCATGTGCAAGGAGCCCACAATCCATGTGGTTTCCAGTCCCTCCATAGCGACTGGACTACAAATAATTTTTTAATTTAATCTAGCCTTTGAGCTAGAAAAGCTAGGTCATTTAGTTCAGGCAATAAGGACTTAGAGTTTTTACATCCAGAGGTCCAGATGCTCCTCCCAGAAGAGACATCTTTCACATCTGTAAAATCTTAAATACAAGTTCAGTTGTATTCAGATATATGCTGTGTCCAAACACCAAGGGTGTTTGTGCAAACAGGTTTTATATTAGAGGCAATGTTTTGAAGAAATATTAAACAACTGATTAAAATTAATGTTGTGAGCTCCTCCTGCTGACTTTTTAACATCATCCAAATAACATTTGGATGATCAAGTAATTTTCTATTCCTGCGGACTTTTTATTGATTTGAGAGTTTCTTACACAGAGACTTTGTAAGGTTATTTTCAGTCACGCTAGTTCAAAGGAAAACATGAGGGGGAAGAAAAAGATGAAGGGAGATTATTAATAAGACTAGAGCAGCCAGCTCTTGATATAACGGGAAGATTAAAGTGAGATGTTCAGGTACTAGAGTCTGAGAAGGGAGAAGAATGATAGAGTAACAGGTAACGGGCCAAATCCATTGACAGGCCATGCAAAAGACATTGAGGTGCTGGAGCATGTCTAAAAAAGAGCACCAAAGCTAGTGAAGAATCTAGAGCAGAAGTCTTATGACAAGCTGGGGTTGTTAATCTGGAAAAAAAAAGAGAATTAAAGGAGATCTTATCGTTCTTTACCACTACCTGAAAGGAGGTTGTAGTGAGGTAGGCGTCAGTCTCTTTTCCCAAGTTACAAGCGATAGAACAAGAGGAAATGGCCTCAAGTTGCACCAGGGGAGGTTTAAGTTGGATGTAAGGAAAAATTTCTTTCCAGAAAGGATTGTCAAGCACTGGAACAGGCTGCCCAAGGAAGTGGTTGAGTTGCAATCCCTGGAAGTATTTAAAGGGTGTGTAGATGTGAAGAAACAGTCCAGGAGGTTCCTAGAGTGCATGGAAGTCAACTTCCTCACACAGCTGGTGAGGGAACCAACAAGGGATAACTTCCTGCTGGACCTATTGTTCACCAACAGAGAAGGACTTTGGGTGATGTGAAGGTTGGAGGCCATCTTGGCCACATCTTGAGTACTGCGTCCAGTTTTAGGCCTCTCTACTTCAAGAAGGACATTGAAGTACTGGAACGTGTTCAGAGAAGGGCAACAAAGCTGGTGAAGGGTCTGGAGAGCAAGTCTTACGAGGAGCGGCTGAAGGAACTGGGGTTGTTCAGCCTGGAGAAAAGGAGGCTGCGGGGAGACCTTATTACTCTCTACAACCACCTGAAAGGAGGTTGTAGAGAGGTGGGGGTTGGTCTCGTCTCCCACATAGTACGTGACAAGACAAGAGGAAATGACCTAAGTTGCACCAGTGGAGATCTAGGTTAGGTATCAGGAAAATTTTCTTTACAGAAAGGGTTGTGAAGCATTGGAACAGGCTGCCCAGGAAAGCGGTGAAGTCCCCATGCCTCAAAGTGTTTAAGAGACATGTAGATGTGGCGCTGAGGGACATGGTTTAGGGACCCTGCCAGTGCAGGCTGAACGGTTGGACTTGATCACCTTAAAGGTCTCTTCCAACCAGATGATTCTGTGATTCTGTATTTAAAGGATGTATAGATGTGGTGCTGTGGGACATGGTTTAGTGGTGAACTGGCAGTGTCAGGTTAAGAGTTGGACTTGATGATCTTAAGGGTCTTTTCCAACCTCTAATTATTCCATGATTCTATGATTTTATAAAATGTTTCACCAGGAAGAAAACAAACATTACCACTGCTGATATCCTCAGGAATAAGATAGAGAAGTTGGTCAGCAAGAAATTATCAGCTCTGTATTAATATAAGAAGCTCAGAAAACTGAAAGGAAAAACTTGCAATATTAGTACCCACTCTCTAAAGAGGTAGTGGGGTAACAGCAGAAACCTGTAAGAACAGTCAGGACTGGAACACGTCTGAAATGTATCACCTCATCAGAGAGACAGAAATAAAAGAAAAATAGTGAGAAGTATCACCCTATTAATAAGATCACCAAAAGTTTATACAAACAAAGCAAAGATATCAGCAAAACCAAAGAAGTCAAAGATTATTTTGGAGAAGTTTTACAATGCTATTCTACTGAGGGGAGACAAATTCCATTAAAAGGCAGTGATATGACCCAGGCCATAATACTGTGCATTTTTCCAGCAAGGAAGAAGTCATTTAAAACTGAGTATTTATAAATAAACACAATTAAGATATTGGAATAATGAACAGTATGTCATATCTGGAAAAGATAGAAAACTTGAGTTTTAGTCAAGGAAAATTTGATGGGGAAACACAACAGTTGTCTGTAAGTATATGGGGATGAAAATGAGGAAAATAACAACCAGTTAGAATAAGAATGAAATGCGATGGACTGTCAATTGATATAGTTAGCATGAAAATCAAAGTATGCCATACAGTCTTCTCAACAGTGACATCCTAGAATAAATATTATTGTTATTATAATAGCTATTATTATGTGAAAGAAACCACTCTGATTCCATTTGTTTTAAAGACTTGGGAGCTGGATTATGTGAAATTGTTTCTCCCTAAAAAAGGTGTAGGGTTATTGACTTGGGAGGTCTTCAGAAATCTTATTTCTTCAGAATCCAAATGGGTGAGAAAATACGAAATAGCCAAGTTGACTGCGAACAAAGTCAGTAGATAAAAAAACTTATTGTCAATCATCTGAAAGGGTATTCACAGTAACAGAAGAAAGGTCAAGAGTAAAGAAGTAACTGTGCTTTTAAGCAGATAACATGTAAAATAGTTTTACAAAGTAATTTAAATGATAATTGTGTGCAGGCAATTGACTCCAGTCAATGGCTCCATTCTAATTCACCAACTGCACTTGGCTTACTTAATGCCTAGAGGTACTTCAGAGAAGAGTCAATCACAATAAAGGAGGGGAAATGGACAAGTAATAAAGAAAAAAGGAAGCTTTTTAAATGATCAATCCAAATATTGCAAGATAGTTCAAAATTTATGTGTTGGAGTAGGAGTGCATTTTTTTCTGAAAAACTGCAGGTATCTGAAGAGAAACAACCAAGATTCATTTCTATGAGTTTTAGTTCTTCTTACTTGAGTTAACATTTTGATATTCTTAATTCATGGTGCACAGTATAACTTGAAAAGAAATGAATTTAAGGACAGAGGTTTCAGTTGGAGAGAAAAAGTCAAGGAATAAAACAAGCAACGTTGTCCCGCCCTTGGGATTAGCTGTAAGTAAGACTTTGTGATGGGACATACATATTAATTTTGTTGAATGGGTGTTGCTTGCTATTCCAAATCAATGGTAGTACTTTTGTCCTGCCAAAAGAAGATGCTCCAAGTAAGGAGAGAGCAGATTACTAGTAGAGAGATGCTGAATTGTCTCAGAGGCACAGTTCAGGGTACCAGGAACATGCCAGCTATTTCAGGACAGAGATCATTATGGAATAGCTAGTTTCCCTTACCCAAATGCAAAGGACACATGAGGCTGCACAGGTAGTCAAAAGAGTCCAACTTTAGTGTTAAAGTGTGGAGATGACAGACAATGGGCTTACCGCGGAACATCTGAGAAAAATGAGGTTAGATAAACTAATATCCTAATTTCCAGTAGTTACTGAGGAAAGAGAAGGTGAGGACACGGAGAAAGAGGAAGTTTAGAAGCTAAACTGCAATACGATGATTGATCACTATATTTCCATAACTATTAAGAGTTGCAGCTCATTAGGCTATCGTATTTTTGGGGGTGCAGGTTCATCTTAGATGATGCAATAACCAATATTTTCCTATTTTAAAATAAAGATTTTTATATTATTATTTATTTAACAAGATCATCAAAGGTAACCAAGGCATACCATAATTTTGTTGAATGCAGTCAAATCAAAAGAAACCAATTGCAGCAACCACCGCACTTATGTTCGTAGTTTTTATGACTTTACCAAGAAAGCATTGAAGAGCTATGTCAGATAACTGATGTCTATTAATTTTTTTTCTTTTTTTAATTGAAAAACTGAGTAATAGATGCTGTTCTGGGGTCCATTTTTCATAACTAGCAGCAGGCTTATAAGAACAGGCATGATTTTCAAGCAATTCTCAATGCAAAGCCGAACTCTTTGGATATACTTGCATATTTCAGGAATAATACAGTTCATCTATTGCTTTTGGAAACTTTCTTAAGCTTTGTGCATTCCTATGGATACTAAATAGTATTAGTGCCTAATATCAAAGAATAGTTTCTAACTCTGTCAGAGAAACACATGAAGAGTAGTTATAAGGTAAAAGACTCAGAAAAACCTGCAATGGCTCAAGAGGTAAATTTTGCCATTCTTTTCAGTATGCGCTTGTCACTTATAGCCTAGCGTTTGATACTGCTTTCTGGAATTCCTGTTCTGACACTCAGAGCTGTCTCCAGGAGGGTGGCAGGACTTAGGAATTAGGTGTCTAAATATGTTTGTGTGTATATGTGTAGGCTTAGAGGAGAAAATCAGTCTCCTAAACACATTGAACGTATTTGCAAATGTATAAACCTGAAGAAATTAGTGATGCTGTCCAAGAGTGCCTAGGGGTTTTTTTTATTTCATTGTAATTTTTTCCCTAAAAACCTTAAGATAATCTTGAAATGTATGGTTTTGCTTTTGTTAGTAGCTATCACTATATTAATTGTTTGGGAACACAGCATCACAGTTTCAGCTGGCCTGGCTCCACTGAAGCCAGCCGTGCTTTTGTTATTGTTTATCATTGTCAGTGCAGAACAGCTGAGGCTATGTAAGACATAGACTAATTGCCACTTAGGGGTATGTCAGGAGAGAACTGGGACCATGCAGCCAATCCATCTGTCACAGAGCACTTGAGTAAAGATTAAAGTCATGGTTCTACAACCTCTAGTTTATAGTAGCAGAAATCTGTACCAGAATAAATGTTAAAATATATTTACATGTGTGTGTAACCAGTAATCCAGAATCAAAGTATACCTCAGACTGATTGCACAGTCTTTGTGTGGGGTCTCAAAAAGAAGCAGATATCTTTATATTTAAATCAATGGAAAATCAAAGATCGAGCTCTTGAAACTAAGGTATACACCTAATAGCACTTTGGTGTCATTTGCACACCCTAGTAATGAAAAATGTGTGTCTGCAGTGGTAAAGAAAACAGTGACTGATTGTCTTGATTCCAATGTTTTTCCTTTTTCTTTATTTTCCATCACTATATGCTATTTTAACTTGCTGTCTCTCTCCCAGGTTTGATCACAACTGGATTAAGTTTCTAGATAAAATATTCCATTCTTTACAAAAAAATTGCTTGAGAATATTCATCTTTAGGTTTCCTCACTATGTATATTGCATCTTCCATATGCTCTCTACCCGTAATTAGAGTTTTAAAAGCTACTCTTTTTTAATAATAAATACAGTATGTCAAGGAAATGACATAAAATTCAACTTAAAGATAATGAATAATTATGAGTGATACTAACGGTCCCTTAATGTTAATGTCATTCTGTTAATTTAATATGGCAATTAATTTTGCACATGAAACACATGCAGGTGCTTTGAATAATTTTTAAAAAATCTTCATTTCCTAACTCTCCTGATAGTTTTGCAAATTTAGAATTAATATTGAGTAGCAATTTTCATAGCAATTTTTAGTTTAATATGTTATCACCATAACAACCACTTAACACTTGGAGAACATCTTCACATTAATACTATTTATGGTTATATCCACTAATTATATTTAGGATGATTTCTGTGGGTAAACTTACTCCACTGATGGTCTTAAATTAACAAAATAATAACTCTGCTCATTTCCTACATAAATTATATGTCATGATCTGATGTGTTTGCGAGAATGCTGACTTTGAGGATCTGGCAAACATCTTGAGGACCCATCATCAGTGTTGTTTTCAAATTGAAGGGGAACTGATAGAACTGCTTTATGTGGGAATATACCCCATGCTGAGATTTCATGAACAATGTGATGTTCTTGTTTAAAATGAGGTCAAATAGGCTATTCTCTGTAGTTGAGATACACATCTGTTTCTTACAATAGTATCACCCTTTAGGTCACCTAAAGGAAAAGAAGTATACAAGTCCAATTTTAATTGAGCTTAGAAAAAGTAGTTGTTGCAGGCACTAGTCAGATAGTGTCTTCTTTTTAAAACAAAGGATGGACTAAACTCTGTGTGCACTTATGTGTTCAATGCAGTTACTAAGCATTTAGTATTTAGCCAAATAAAGTGTGCTGAATGCTCAACTGCATAATGGAAGCTAGATATACCCCACCTCTGCATATCCATAGTCTTTTGGTGTAATACTATTGTTAACAAGGAGCAAAATTGTCTTCAGAGATGGGATTCTTTTTCAAGACGACCTGGCAGCTTACTCTTTCTACATTCCATCCTAGTTACCCACTATACCTCTAGGAACATTAGATAGTTTAAATTAGATAGATAGTTATCTAGATTAAGATAGATCAAAAACTTTATCCACCTATGGATATTAAACAGTCTGTTTCCCATTCGTTGTTCATGTTTCATAGTTGTTCAAGAGTCATCAAGTTGCTCACCTGGCCTTGTGGGTACACTTCATCCAAAACCTGTTGTGAGTTATTTCATTTGGGTCAGTCTTCTGAATCTTTTCTATGTCACCACAAAAAAAAAAAAACCCAACACAAAACCCCCCCAAAAAACAAACAACAAAACAACAACCCTTTTAGTATAGTTGAACTGAGACCAATAACATTTGTACAGTGATATACTAAGTCTCTTAAAACGGGAATGGATTTCTCATTCCATTATAAAATACCACCTCCTCTCAGCCCCTGCTTAATAGCTCATCTTGGCCTTCTTTTTAGGTAAGAGAGAAAGACTAGGTTTATTTTGTCTTGTTTTCCCAGAAATCATTGAGATTGGATTGTAAAAGTGTTAGGACGAATTATACAGAAATAAGAAAATAGCTGAAGGCTTTTTGTTTGCAAAGGCTTTAAGGGAAAACACAGTTCCAAATGGGGAAAAACAGGGAGGGAGGGGGGGAGGAAGGCAGGAAGGCAGGAAGGCAGGAAGGCAGGAAGGCAGGAAGGAAGGAAGGAAGGAAGGAAGGAAGGAGCACTGTTTGCAATGAAAGTTTAACTGTCAAAGATATAGCCTACTAAATATAAAGAGGAATTTTTTTTCAATCCAGTGCAGCGTAATGACTACTGAAAGGCAGCTAACTTAGTTAATGAGACATCTAACTATTGTTAGATTGTTCTGTAGCCTTATATATATAACAATTGTTCAGACTTTATTTATTCCAGCAATCAGAAAGACTGTTTTTCTTTTTCTTGTTTTGTTTTGTTTTGGAGTTTTTTTTGGGGAGGGGTTTGTTCTTGTGTTTGTTTTTTTTTTTAATGCTGTTCTCACAGTTATTCAGGACTACCTGATCAAATTACTGTCCTCTCTGTACTAACATACCTTCTTAGGATACATTTGGGCATCACTGTACTACTCAGTGGAGCACCTGACCTGAGCACTATTGACCTGAGCAAATATATTCACACAGTATAGCAAGAGTTTAGCTGCATAGAGCAGAGCTTGACAGTAGCAGTGGGTACTACTCATGCACCACAGCCTATGCAGTCCTGCAGTCAGAGGGTGCCAGCTCCTCTGTCCAAATTGCAACCATCAAAAATATTGCTATAGAGTTTAAGATGGCTATCTGGAATTTCTACAGTTAACAGTCAAAAATAGTATACAGAAACAGGTGATTCAAGTGCCTATAATACGTGGTATCAATTTTCCTCTCAACTACATATCCTTTATCTTCACTGATCAAGGGGATCTATATGATTTGCCTAGATTAGTTTTTGAGATCTAAAGTTAGATAAGAAAATTTCAGTTGTGTTATTGATCTGTCCACTATGCTGCTTCTAGCTGAGAATTTGTAAGATATAGTGCATGAATATATTTATTGATTTTAATATATTAATGTTATTTATTATAACATTTAGTAAATGTCATGACATTGATAACAACTTAATATTGTAAAGGATCTGGTTATATTTTAGAATCTTTAATAGATAAACTGATTCTAAAATGCAATGGTTTTAGTCATCCTTGTACCTTGAATATCTTTAAAAATATTCCTTAACTGTCAGAAGGAAACAGAGGAATTTAATTCTGTTCTACCTTATTTATGATCAACAACTTGATTATAGGTTTAAAATAAAAGGGAGACTTGAATGTGTTTTTCATATTTATGTTTGTACTTGACTTTGAAATCTGTTATAGAAGTCACTGTGAAAGCGGGAATAGGGAGTATCACAAAGAAAGGTTAAAGTCACTCTTGTGACTCTAAAATATTGAAATGTCCTAAGGCTATAAAACTTTTTTTTCTTAAATTCGAAGAATAATTTTGTAATACTATAATTACATAGGCTTTGACAAACATGCATTCAAAATTAAATATCTGAATGGTGTTCCCAGGTGCTAAAGACTGCTTAAAGTTTATGCAGGTTTGAGACTGTTAGACAATTTAATTATTTTTTTAGGTTGCTGGACAGTGTGTTTGCAAAAGTTTTTCATTGCTGAGCTTGCATTTTCATGGTAATATTTTCATTTAGCATAGACATGAAAAATCTCGTACACATGGAGGCATGACATAATTTCCTGTAGTATGGAGACTATCATTTAACTTAATGAACTACAGGTAATTGGCTTAAAAAAAAAAAAATTCTGACAGGGTTGACACAGTTTTGTCTTTAGAGCCATTAGTGACTTGTAATGTACTAAGAACAACCTAAGTATGAGTGGCAGCTCATGTGCTCATATCACAGTCTCTAACATTGGGACAGTATCTGGATTACATGTGATCTCACCTTTTTACTTTGTACTATAAAAACTAAAGGAGAAGAAAAACAGAAAAAGAAAAGGAAGCCCACATCTCCGGGTTTACAGCAGTACTCTTTCATCACATCATGTGCAACCAATCAAGGGTTCAGTACAGCAGATGAACAGAAAATTGGTAGAAGACCCCACCCCCCCATCAGAGTTTGATTTTAATATGGATTTACTGTTCTTTTCATGAAAATAAGAAAAAAAAACCCAACAACAACAAGGGATTTGTTGTTTATTTGCATAAAAGATTCCAGGCATATCTGTAAGGAAAAGAAAGGAGAGGAAGAGGAGTGGTGGAACATGTTACAAAACTTGATTGAGAGGGAGGCATTCGTCATTTACTTAAAGGTGGGATTTTAATGCTGACAAGGATATTAGTCTTATCTGGGGAGTGTCTCAAACCACATGTCCCACTACATGGTGGAATATCCCCCTGGCAGACATATTCAGGAATGAGAAATCCTCAAAACGACACTTTGATTTGCTGTTAATAAAGAGAGCTTACATCGGAGATGCGTATCTTTAGGTAAGTTTCGTTCCAATTAGATCATATCTGAAGCTAATGTCTGAATTGTAGTTATCAAAACTCCCTTAATATTAGTGGAAAGAAACTGACACTTTGGAGATTACAACATCCCATTTTAAGAGAGGTGTTTAAGATAACATGAGTCATCTTCAGATAGTGGCTATGCTGGTAGTTTAACCAAAAGTGAGTATTGTAGGTCAGATAATTATCTTTTGGTTCTCTATGATTAGACTTCTAGCCATCTGAACAAGTGTCCTAATGTTTATCTTACTATTATCTTAATGTTATCTCTGCATCAATAACTAACTACTAAATTATTTTTGATGGTGCTGAACATATTCAGAGAAATCTGTTCAGAAGTAATGAGCGATTCAGAACAAATACCCTTGCACTGTCTTCCTGCATGTGAGTTAGAGCTCTCTGGTGAAAAAAAGTGACTTGGGGTCTCCTGCAGATGGTACCTACCTGTCATCTCAACACAAAACCTGAATTTGGAAAAGTATGTAACATAGCAAACAAGTGATTCTTTTTTGTATCTGCAGATTCTAGGTGAATAGAATGTAAACTGTTATGGACAGAGGCTGCAGAACCTTAGTATGGTTTAGCTAAGTATGAGGGATGTAAGTACTGCCAGAGAGCAATAAATAATTATAACGTTGCACAACCCTTATTTGTGTCAAATATTTATTCTATTTTCCTTTCTGATTTGACAGTTGATGAGGGAAAAGAAGAAAGAAACCTATGATGTCACATTCACCATAGAATTTCAGATGCAGCAAATGACAGCAGATAGTGCTATTGTCTCAGTTCAGAACATGTTTTTGGACTAAATTTTTGCTAATTGTTCCTGCTGTTATTTTTCCATAATTTTTATAGTAACGTTTCAGCCAAGATTAATACAATACACCAGCAGAATATTTTTTTAAAATGTTATTTCTTGCAATAATGCAAAATATTGCCTGAAATAAATCACTATTTGGCACTGGGGCTTGTTTTGGCAAAGTAGACAAAACTAGTCTTGGAAATGGTAGACAACTCACTCTGAAATGAAAGGCTGGTATCAGAGTGACATGATAATTTGCTTAGGTTTTTTTGCCCAGAAAGTCATTCCTGCCTTATGTTTTACTTACGTATTAATTCTTACTTCATAATAAAATAATAAAAATGAACATTTTTAATCAGAAACTATTAAATATTTAATGATGTAATCAAAGCATCAACTTCAGGGGGAAAATTCAAGCCAGTAGAACAACAGTGGACTTTTTAGTGTGTTTTGAATCTTTAGTTTTGTCTAGTGTTTCCGAATCACGTGATTTTTAGAAAAAATATAGTTCCTTCATTTGGTTGTTTTCAGCTGAACATGAAATATTTTTCTAACACAGACAGAAGCAAGAGGCTTTATTTGGTTATGAATTTACATGCCCTGATTTCCCAGTATCACACTTTCAAGGAGTATTATTTGAAGATTTACAACTTTTCTCCCCATCAGCTTTACTTATCTTATGCTGAGAAATCCATAAATTGTAAGGTTTTAACACACGTTTTTATACTGAAATACATTCAGCAGATAATTAGATACTATTTGGCAAGAATTTCTGCTCTGGAGTTATGCTATTAGGACTGCAAGCTTTCATTTGGTTTAACCGCGTCATTGGTACCATAAAAGGTCAGAGTGGAGCAAAACATCTCTTTTATTGCTGCACATTCCTGACACATCATTCCATTAAAAAGCTGGCATGCAGGAGAATGCTGTTTTTCCATTACAGAGCAGACCTGTTAAATGACAGAGATTACAGCTAGCCAAAACATAGTAGTTCATCCAGCACGTCTTGCTGTCTGTAGACCACTTCTCCTTAGAGTATAAATTAATGAAGGAAAGTAGTGAAGAAGTTAAGGGTCTTAATGAGGGGTATTTTTTTTTTCTTCTCTTTTGTGATATAGTAGCAGCTATAGTCTAGACATTTGTTGTTTGGATTGTGTTTTCAAAGCCCTTTAAAATTACAAAACTCAATTTTCATGGTTTAGTCATACCAAATATATATATAATAGACATCTAACCATCAATAGCTGTTGTGAAAACCACAGCAAAATGAGAAAGTACTATAAAGTCATAAAAGTACCAAAGCCCACCATGAAAGCTTGAAGAGCTTCTCCTTCAAGACAATAGTTCATCTAGCATTTTGGTACTGATTGTATTCTTCTGTCCACGAGAATGCTTTGCATTTACAGTTCAGCAGTACATATAGAGAGATAGTAATTCTGCAAGATGTTTGTATGATATCTCTTTCTTTCCCAGCATCTGTCTTAGCATAACTTAATGAAAAACTTACAGGTAATAGAGCATCAGCCAATTTATCAAATTACATTCTGAATCAGGTCAAGTTGTCCTGGAATAGAAAAAAACCATTGCATTTCAAAGGTAATATATATACCTGCCTGTTATCTAGCATATGGTATGATTTTCATATGCTTGATGACATCAGCAACTTTTGCATGGTGATGGCTGATACATCAGGGTGTAAATGAGTTACACCCTTCTGGAGCCATAGCTGGAGGCCAGTCAGGAGAACCTGTGGCACTGGAAATCTACTTTTTCACCCGCCTCACCCCTTGTGCCTCCTCCAGCACTCTGAGTTGGGCCTCCACCTAGTCTAAGTGAATATTCAATGGCATGAATATTCAAGATGTTAATGAAACGTCTTTATTTCAGGTGAGATATCGATGGTATTGGAGAAAAGTTCTATTTCACCTACTAGATGATATGTATATCGCTAACCTTTTTCTCAAAACCCAGAGAGAAATAATTTACATACACATTCTGGAAGTATAACAGGAAGAAGAAACTAGGACTGTAGGTGAGCAAGGTTGCCCTACAAAAAAGGTTTCCATTTCAGGCGTTGGTTTGCATAAGAAGGGCTTGAATTCTTTTGGAAATCCCTGTAACTTTGGATAATATGGCTAAGGATATATGGTTGAAGCTTCTCAGGAATTTATAATATTCTTTTATTAGGTTTTGCTTTTACTTGGAGTATGGTGAATGTTTATGCCTGGTTTGATTGTATTTTGACTCTGGGCTTACTGGATTCTTTGCATATTTTTAACTTTATTTTCTGGTTAATATAAAACCATCAGAGAAGACGTTTGATATTTTGTTTACATAAAGCTGCTTTCACTATTTGAGTAGCTAGAATTCACAGATGAACTTGAAATACAATTTTAATAAAAAACTTTATTGCTTTTTCCTTTGCCCAATGGCTGTAGCTGAGTGAAAAATACATATCATATGAAATACACGTTAAAGAAGTTTCTTCACCTTAGGTTTCCTGTAGGAGAGTCTCAGGCATTGAATCTTATAAAAATTATTCAGACGGTATAGTGGAAAAACAGCTCCAGCTGTATACCTTCAGAGAGGCACCCTGAACAAAGAAATCTTTGGGTAATTATACCCTTACAACCTGTTTCCCTTCCCTCATGCGACAGTTTGGTCCAATAGTAATAACTGGGTCTGGGGTCTTGTTCCTCATCGGATGCATCTTCTGCCTCCAGGCAGACTGTTCATTTTCTTATCTCGAGGATGCAGCTTTAGCTTATTTTTCTGGTTTGCACTGGTTTTGAGGACTTCTTCATGTAAGTGTCCTGGTTTTGCTGGGATAGAATCATAGGCCTGCCATGGTCTGCAGGCCATTAGCCATTTCGAGTCAGCCAGGGCAGGTGACCTGAATTGTCCCACAGGTGTATCCCATACCATAAACATGATGCTCAGTATAAAGGTGGAAGTTTGCTGAAGAAGTGTGGAGTTCCTGCTGAGGCTTCTCTTTGGATTTTTCCTGCTGTTTTTCTTTCTCCTGGTTTCCTGTTTGTTGTGACTACTGTATGCTTTCAGGGCTGAGTACAGCTTTATAGACTTTATATTGGTATTAGTTTGGCTGTTTCGTTAAACCTGTTTTTTGTTTCAGCCCATAGAACTCATCTCCTTTTCCTGATTCCCCTTCCTGGATGGGGAGGATTCTTTTCTAGGAGGAAAAAAAAAAAAAAGATAATTTTTTTTTGTCATTTCTCTCTGTGGTTTTTCTTCGTGATAAAATCAGAGCACAATGGGTCTGTTAATATGTAGTACTACTTTGATTCCTCATATATGTAGGCTGACTCTCTAGCACATCAGAACACCTTTTGGATTAGGGAATGAACATAAATTTCTGAGACAGTCACACCAGTATCAAACCATATGAAATCCCACCCTTCCTCCATTTCACTTGGATTATCAGTGCCAAACAGCATCAAGCCAAGATCAATGGGTTGACTAGTTCTTAATCTATTTAACATGTCACAGGGTGATAAGATCATACTTGCTTGGCAATGAGTGAGATTCCTTATAGAATCCAAAACCTGTGACATTTCCTATACTATGTTTGTAGCATTATCAAAGAAAGACTGCATAGCAGTTGACCATATTCAATGGAATAAATTACATGGCTTTAATTCTTTACTAATTAAATAGTATATAATGTAGTGTATTGTTTTGCCGAGGGCTGGTATCTTATTGGCAGACGCAAGTTATCCTGGTTTTGCTTTTTTCAAGAGTTAATCCAACATTAGCTTTCTTCTCACTCTATGATTTCCCTGGTATTTTAACACTAACTGAAAATCAGTGAGTCAGTGTGCTCCTCAGCCAGCATTTTTGAAATCCTTTTAGGTGGGTTACAGAAATTGCTGTGTTTGGAAATACTGTTAGGAGATGCTGTTAAAATGACTCATAGATACTGTTAGGATATAAATGATTTCAGCATTGTCATTGGCATAAGTCTACTTTATATCAATAGTTTTCCTATTTACAGAAGGGTGTAGTTTATGAAAAAAATCAGCTCTTATCCCTTAATTTTGACATTTCATTCATATTATTCATGTAACAGACTATTTTTATTCCTTTTAGAGTAAGAAAACACAAATGGAAAACCAGCATGCTTATAAATTTATGTGCATTTAAATATGTGTCTATATACACATATGTTGATAAATATATGTATTAAACATACGTATAATCTACACAAAAACATGTAAGTATGAAAATAAATTAAGTTAATGTATTACATACAAATATATAGTTGACTTACTATCCTTAAATGTTCATAGTGTCTCTTTCTACTCTTATTACTCTTTAGTAAACTTCTGACCTTGATTTTTGTTCACTACAGAATCACAGAATTGTTTTGGTTGGAAGAGACTTTTAAGATCATCAAGTCCAGCTCTTCACCCTGCACTGCCAGTCATCACTAAACCAGGTCCCTAAGCACCACCTCTATGAATCTTTCTTCATTTATGGAATATTATTAAATCAAAAGTTGCTGTATGAATTTCTTATAAAGCAAAATTTACAAAATGCTTTTGTATTTAAGATATAAAATGAACACATCAATAATCATAGCATTTGAGATACCAAACGAACACCTTAAAAATTATAGCAACAGTGGTGCAGGTTGTCTTCTTCAGTTTTAAAATAGTATATGAAAATTGCACGTCAGTATTTCTATTCTTATTTCAACTGGATTGTTTTCAAAACTATTTTGAAAAAAAGTTTTCTTGACTTCATATTGTTATAAACCAAATGCATATGTACTATAAAAATATAAAGCTTCAAGTGTGACAGTCTTTGAGGTTAAGTTAAAGCAATGTAGTTTTAGAAAATATGTAGGACAAGGTTTCAAAACTCATCTAGCCATGACTAGACACAGAAAGCAGCTTGGATCTCCAAAACAATCTCTCCCTAAAGTGAGATGTGAAAACTCTATGAAGTTATACAACTATTAATACTGTTTAGAGTACATTCTTGATAGATCCGAAACACAAAAATGTTCATTTTGTGCACAAAAGCAGAATTTGAGCTCATTCTTATTTAAATAAAAGGTTTCCTTGTTATTCCTTAAGACTTAGTTCAGTTCTACACCCTTTATTAAGAAGAATGGGTTAGCATTAATATATCCTTCAAGTAGGCGTCTTGCTCTGGAATATCTTTTCCTCTTTTAAAATGTTCTTACTTTTTAATCCTTGGAAAATCCCAGGGATGCTATTTTACTAGGAAAATCCTTCCTTCTTTTGCTGTTATTTTCTTGGTAGGAATTAGTATCCTTGTTTTCCATAAAAGAGTTATCAGCTATAGCCTGATATTCTAAACATCTAAAGCATTTTGGCAAAGTTTTTACATTCAGCAAATGATTGAAGAAGTAGTAAGCTATGTCACCCCCTTCACACTAGTAAGATCAATGATGCTGTATAATGCTAGCCAAGCATTTTCACTGAGTGACAGGTGACAACACCTGAATAACAACGAATATCTTGGCAAATACAGAGCAAATGAAATACGTGGCAAAACTCTTAATTACTGCCTTTGTATGCAATGTGATTAGTTAAGTATGTGTTGTGAATACTTTGTCAGGATAGTGTGCCTAAGTGATAATTAAAAGATTAAATTGTGGCTCAATTGACATTGCTGAGTGATAAGCAATTAAGCTGGTTATCAATATATATCCTGTCCCTATTTGGCATATGATATGGTAAGTAATGTGAATGAGTTCGGTGCAACATGTCAGATGCTACAGATTGTACATATGGCACTTCTTTTCCTCTCTACACAAACCCTCTGGTATAATGAAATAGAAAGTATTAATTTCCAAGCATTTATTAATCCTTTCCTTTTCAAGTAAGTAAAGAGAGATTGGGGGGAGGGGGGGGGGGTGGGGGGAGGGGAGAGAGAGAGAAAAATATTATTTCCTCCTTCCAAACCTGAGGTAGCATGCTCTGTAACAATGAGATAGCATGCTCTGTAACAATGCTAAGGATTAAAGAAGTGGCAAGTGGAATCTGATTTGAAAAATAAAACGACAGCTAATACAGTGTAAATATAATCACTAAGAGAGTTAAAGTGTCTCAGTATTTCACAAAATAGCATCTAGAGAACTAGTCCTAAAAGGAACTCCAGTGCAGTCATTTTAATTAGGACAGGAATAGTTAGTTATCTCTGATATTATTTTAACAGATAATTTGTTTGATGAAAGGCTCCCAAATTATGAATCAGTTTGGGTAAAGCTAGATTAACTGACAAACCTACAATGAATTTGACTAATTGCTTCATCTTAATGAAAAGGAAAACATCCCACTTTAACTAGTTAGGCAAGTACTTTAAAATGGTTTGTGGGAATTAGGAACGTAGATTCAGATCTTTGCTCCAGTCTGCTTCAGTAAGTGGATTTGATTTGAGGTTTTGTTGCGAAAAGGGGGGAAATAAAACTGCTCTTAAGGCCGACACCAAATATGTGAGACAAGCAAAATCGGGGTGGAGGGGCACGAATAATGACGGTTTATTTACAGAGCAACATTTACAAGTTCTTCTGGTATTGCCATTGATAAACGCACTGCAGAGTTAGCTATGGCTTATTTACCAGAGAGACCGTATAGGTCCAATACCAAAAGCTTACAACCTGTCTGCTGTAGCCCGGCTACGTGGTACAACAAGCCCGCTAATGCACAAACAGCGTGTTAGGAGTGAGTAAAATTGTGATTACTACCATACAAAATACACCTGGGGAGAAGAGTATCACTCAGCGTAGGCTGAGGCAGAGAATCTTACCCACAGGGCGTCCCCAGTGAGACGGTGGAGAAAGGGAGCTAATTGGTCAATGCGTCCGTCGGTATGGTGCCGAGTCTTCTCCTTTCCCAATTTGGGGACAATATTGGGGCAAAATTTATACTTAGTTTTTTACATTACATCATTGGCGTAGATGTGCTTGTGCGGACGACTGTAGACAATCTTATCGCTCATGTTAATTGCACAAAGTCCGTCAATTTACACCATCATGAGTGGAGGTACCAGCTTGCTTTGTCCAGGGCGGAAAAATGGAAGAATGAGACCACTGGACCTCTGCTCATGCTTCACACTCCTCCAAGACATCCAGATAACACCTAACCCCAGATATGAAACTAGTGATAGTTGTAGTTCTGATTGTCACCTTGCCTGGCGATGAATTTTATGGTCAAAGAGCTCACAGGCATCCAGCACTCTGTGCTGGGACTGTTTTCCCACTTTAACTAGTTAGGCAAGTACTTTTAAAAAATGGTTTCTAGGAATTAGGAATGTAGATTCAGACCTTTGCTCCAGTTTGCTTCAGTAAGTGGATTTGATTTGAGGTTTCCTGTATCTTAAGAGATTTTATTGGGTTTTTTTTAAGCACGAACCCACTCTAAAGTAGATTATGTACACTTTTATTAATTTTTTTGTAATGATGGGATTCAATTGTAGATTAACTTGTTGAAATCTTCCTGTAGGTAGCTCCTGCCATAGTCCATGGAGATAAGACTCAATCTGCATGCTTTCTGAGACACTACAGGGTATCCAAGAGGTTTACATTAGGTTAGCAGGTAACAGCTTAGGATTTGTGATGACCTATGCCTCTTTGCAATGGATGATGAAATTGACTCTCCATTTAGGTGTCTACAATGCCTAAAGTGATTTTCTGGGCATTACATTGTTGCCTGAACACAACATTCTCATATTACTTGAAATGGTCAATGCTAATCAAGGCACGTACACACCCAGAACGTGATACCAGGACTTGCAGAAAACCTGTGCCCTCCTGAATGAGTACTTGAAGGCAGGGAAAGAGAGATCCAGAAAAAGGGGTAGAAACTAAGCAGTGCGGTGTAACAGTTTTAACTACATTATTATTCATATTGTAAATTTTTCTGCATATATGTCTTAGACAAGTTAAGACAGAGCAGGCTTGACAAGCCATAGTCCTGAGGCCTTACAAACTTGGTGAAGAGCTTGTGTCCTGTTACCAGACCAGCAATATCATATTACATGGCTACAGAATTATAGGTCAGGATTTTACTCATGGCCTGCATGTTTCTAATTTCTTGTGCAGAGACTAAAAGTTGAACATAATTCACCAATATGTTTTTAATGCTCTGATAATGCAGAATAACAAATAACTGATCATCTACCCCTCCATGAAGGACCTGTAGCTGCACTGCAAGTTGAAGAGGTTGAAGCCACCAGTGTGCTGCTAGTTCTGACTTGTACACACCAGGCAGAAAATAAATTACCTTTAGCAAACCAATGAACATTGTGAAAAAAAACCCCTAGTGCACATAGCTAACCATGTTTCAGGTGCTGACTCAACATCAGATTTGTCACTGAAAAGTCAACCCTCGTCAAAAACAGCTATCTAAAGAATATATTTTACTTCAGTTTGGCAAACCACAAACTTGAGGGGTTTAGTCAGCATTTTCCCAGATATGGTTGTTGAGTAATGTTTGGAAGGTTGTTTTTCTTGCTAGTCCCAGCTCACTTTACTGAGGCAGACAAAGCACGATCATGTTTGTACAACATTATATGACAGAAGGCACCAGGTATATTGCAATGAGACTCCCACTAAAAAATACATGGGAAAAACTGCCTCGTTCTATTTTTTTTGCGTGAAGAAATGAGAACACTTATAAACATCTTGAATTACCAAATTAAGAAAAATAGATTGCTTTATAAAACATTCATGTGGTCCTTTCATGGGAAGACAAGTCAGTGGTTTACAGAAATTAAAAGGAATTCATACTTCTGAATAAAAAAGGTAAACATATACATCAAGTCTTACAATGTATCAATAGAGCAAACTGCATCACTTTCCTTTCAAAAGAGTTTGAGAAATATGTGAAATAACTACATAAGAAAGAGAAACAGCCAGATCAAAAAATTTACTGCAAACAACGTGGTGATTAACTAAAATCTGAAGGCCAAAAGTAATAGTTCTTAATTCAGGGTGTCATAGGAAACTAGGAGAATTTAAGCTACACTTGTGCAGCTGTGTCTTTCATGTTGGAAATCCACTAGCTTACCACACTAATACTTGAATCTGACACTGGAAAACCTGCTAAAATTATATGTGAGAAAAAGGGAAACTTTTGAAATTAAATGGTACCAAGCTTCTAAACAAAAATTTAAGTACTCATAAAAAGAATAGCAAACAAATGAAAATGGGCACTGTTTTCAGGAATGACAATTTCTAGTAAATTTAGTTAGAATAGTGATAAATAGAGAGACATGAAGATCTTTTAAGTCTTTATTATTATTAGTAGTAGTAGTATCAATAAGAGGTGATCTAACCAAATTTTTATTATTTTTTCATAGTCAGGAGTTCATAGTCACTTCTAATACTTCAGGCAGAAAAGAGTTGAGTGCAAGAAAGGCACCTAATTGTAATAAAAGAAAGGCCAGATGGTTTACTCCTAAAATCTTTCTGAAAATAATCTGTAAATTCTTTATATTTTAGTTCTGTCTGCTTGAACATTAAAGAAAATAGGGTTACAATAAAGTCTTTCTAAGGATCACATGCTGTATCTGCTTCAATTTTGTCAGTTCTAGGATGAAGCGAGCAGTTCTTTGAGATCTGTAAGAGGTCAGTCCTGGCTGGATGAAAATGTTATTTGCGCCTTATTGGCAGAGCTAAAACATTTTTAAAGTATCAAAGCTGTTTAGATTTTCCATTAGATATTTGCTTGGTTCTCTAGATCGCTGTGGGTGAAATGGTCAATAGAAAAGCCCAAGGAGCCCAAATTGTTGACATACTCCGCCCTTTTTTTTTTTTTTTTTTTTTGAAAAGGGGAGATGAAATTCAGAAAGTTGTGGTTATTGCTCAAATATTGGATGTTTCCTTGGGTTTAGTAAAGAAAATGTCACAAGATTAACTGTACCACTCCATCATAAAAAATAATTTTATTTGTACTTTTGCACATTTATTTATGTCTTGGATGAATTCTAAATGATGCCTGAGCATCTTTTTGAGGAATGACCATTTTTATTCTATCACAGTTTCTCTACTGTGTGGATAAGTTGTTACACGAATTTCCCTCCTAATGAAAGAAAAAGAAATTTGAATGTGAGAGGGAAGCACAGAAAATGTCTTTCTACAGTCTTATCAACTGAAACATGGTCAAGAACACTGGCTATCATCTTAAACTGAGATTATTTCATTTTATGTGATGACATGTTCAAGTAAAGCAATGCATAGTGGAAAACAAGTTTTAAAGCCTTTTTTTTATAACAACCTGCTGTGTAAGACAGAACATCCTGGTATTGCTGTGGATTTCAGAATTTCTTTCCTGCCTTAGAGTCAAGAAAATTTGTAGGAAAGATCTGTAGTATAATATTAGGTCATTTTGTTAATGTCATTAAAACTGTACTACATTAAATAAAAGACCTGTCTGGTGTCCAACATGCAGAAACCACCAGTGGAGACTCCAAGAGAAACGAGTACAAAAATATAATAATAATTTTCTTAGAGCTTAAAATGATTTATGGTCAGGAAACTTCCTGGGCCAGAGAAGGTGTCCTTGCACATATATTTCAGCAGATTTTTCTTTAAGGAAAATATTTAAATTATAAGCATTTCTTATCTCACCTTTTAATAAATAAAAGTCAAAAGAATATCATGTAGTATATCTGTATGGTGTGGGTAGACTTTTTTCTACCTCTGAAAGAGATAAATTTTGTATTTTGAGGCACCATGGAAGGACAAAACAATAAAAAGATAAAATCAACACCCATTTGACCAAACCTTTTTTCAGCAACACATGATAACGGTTTAGTATCCAGCACATTCACAACTAAGTTTAAGTTTAAAGAACAGTGTTTCAGGGAAGTACGGAATAAAAGGTGTTTCTGTAAGTAATTAGAAGCAGTCAATAAGGCAAAAACAAAAGAGTACTCCAAAAATAACTTCACAAAACCTGAGAATTCTGTATTCATCTCATTCTTCAGTGTTACAGAAGCTATTGAGATGAAAGGCTGTTCTCTTGTACAATATGTATGATTTACCTATATGCTAAATTTCTGTGTTTTTGTTGGTTTTTTAATTCATTTTTCTAAACAATTACTTTAATGGAAATATTTACAATTCAAATTTCTCTTTTCATCATTTTTTTCACTTCAGGGTGAATTTTATCAACAAGCAAATAAATAATTCAGAACTTGCTAGGGACTGAAATAAGGATTTGGTAAACAAGCTACTGGATACAGGCAGCTTTTTTTCAGCTTCTGGCTCCCATAAATATCACAGTAACTCAAAATAGCACTTTTACAGATTCATTGCGTTTGCTACCGCTTTTACAACTTACGCTTTTTCCTATGAGCCTAGATTTGTTTTTGAGATCTTCTTTCTGCTTAGGACAGTGTATTCATCCTGAATAAGACTATTAAAAATAGAAGCGAACAGCTAATTACCAAATGTTTCAAAGTGAATGGATGATTGCAGAAGCAAATGAATGTGTCATGAACTTTCCAAAAGGGTCTGTCCACTTAGCCATCAGTGGAATGGATGAAAGGTGCACAGAAATCAGCCTGTAGCTGGACTAATCACATCTAACTCTGACCTCCTAAAGGGAGGTTTTCTGTACTCACTGATGAAACACAAGTGTCTAGCATCAGTGGGAAGATTTACCATTATGAAAGGGCTCTTATTATGGAATGAGTCACTCAAAAGTCTCTCTTTTCTGTACTCCTTATTCTCTTTACTCTTGACTGTCTTAACTGTGGTGGACTTCAGTTGCCTAAACATAAGTGTCAGGTGCCAAATCAAATCTGCTGGACTATCTTAAATGTTCACAGAGGGACATAAGGAGACCAGCTGAAAGATGTTACATCAAGTCAAATGTCTCTAGGCACTTAAGGTGTCGATATCCCTTTTAAAGAGGGATTCAGCCCCATGTTACAGGCAGATTTGGGTGCTATTTCTGAATTCCAACTGTAGTCAATAGATGTACAACCAATATATAGGACTTGGTTCAGTTGCTTTCACATGGGAAACTATTGTCATTTGACATGCCTAGGGGTATCCTGACTGTTCTCTAGTTGCATGGATGTTTCCTGTGTCCTTTCGAGCCCTCTCTCAATATCTTGGATATACTAGCACTTTTGAAATTACACCAGAAGTCTAAGTTCAGTCAGTTGAGTAGAGCATCTATCTCATAAGAAACAGCAGTCTAAGATATCTTGAAATATGACCTTAGATTTAAAATCTATGTTTAGGTCTGTTAATACATGGTTATATTTCAAAAGGTGTTGACCATTGAAATATTCCCATAGCTTCAAATGAAGCCCCTTATTGTTCAGTATTCTTGAAAACTGGAAAAACCTAATACATTGCACAATAATGAGGATAAAATCTGTTAATAATTAGCTTGTAAAACACTCAGCCATATTTATAAAGAGTAGTATTTTCATTTCCTAAGGGCAAATCAGCAAAACTCGTCTCTAATACCTTCTTGATTAACCCTTGAAAAGTCTTCCTTTTCTCTATATTCTGGTAATTCTTTCTGAGTGTTGGCATTTCTTTAGGAAAATCTACATGTCATTTTGCAGGCAGACGCAAGCTTTTCTTTTTGACCTTCAAGGCAGACAGGTTGTAGCCTCTTTGAAGACTGGGTAACTGCAGTTAGCAGGTCTATAGAATGATATAGAAAGCCACTCTGTCTGCAGTAGAAGGCTCAAAACATTTCATTTAGAGGTGGCAGAGACCTCAATGATTATGATGGCTTGGTCCAGTAATAAAGACTATTTGACGCTGTATCTTCTATAGTTTTAATCTTACCCAAACTTCCACCCCCACATAACAGCTTGTCTTTCTACATACATGCAATCAAAATTCTGACATAACCACTCCCAGCCACAAAAAATGAATAAGATCCTGCATTCTTTTTTTTTTTTCTATCAGCAAAATAGTTTTTCAGCAGATCCCTGCATTGCAGTGATTGGATTTTTAAATATTTCTGGTTTTGTTACCAAGCAAAATGAATTATTTGAAAAATGGCACACGTTTGTAGCTGTTCTGTCAAAAAAAAAAAAAAAAAAGAAAAAGAAAAAATAAAACCCAGACAAACCAAAACTACATTCATAAATCCTTTTTCCTGAGCAGTTAATCTACAGGACAGCATGGAAAAAAAATGCAGACAGATACGGTATTCTTTATCATCTTCGTGTAATACATTGGGTGAAGAAGAGGTTTTTTCTATATTAACGTCACGTGCCTGAGTGGTGGGCCCCAGGACTTTTCCCTGTGGCATTAGCTGAGTAGCTGAGGGGAACAAACTTGTTCAAGAGGAAAGGGGAAAAAACATTAAGACTTATCCTTTGTTTTCTCACTATTTCACGATGTTCTGACTGAAGACAAAGTGTGAAGAACAGAGACAAGGAGCATCTGAAGGAGGAGCAATACCAAAAGAAAGAATTACAAAGGATTTTTGAGTCATATTTCATTTCAGTGTAACTTTGTTCTCTCTGCGTTCCACCTTTTCATCTGTATCAAAAATGAGAAGTGCTCAGCCACTCCAAAGGGAAAACAAAACAAATCTAAACCAAAAACCTTCTCAAAAGCTGCCTGTAGAAATAACTGCTGTAATCCAAACTTTTGTTTTGTGCTCAAGTAAGTACATTATGCAGCATATATGAAGCATGCACAGCTATATAAGAGACCCCATCAACTTTAAAGTTTCCTTTTATGTCTCACACAGATTTTAAAAGAATGCCTATCAGATTAGGTACCTTCCTGGAAACATATGTATCCCACAATATTCCCATTTCATTTTCTTATAAGGAGACACTCCACAAGCGCGGAAGATTGTGCTTATTCAATTATTTCACATAATGTGAAAAGACAAAGGACAGGATCACACCGTTATCCAAATAGTCATGTACAGTAAAACACTGAACAGCAGTGGAGCACATATATTGAAGAATATAGCTTTCACCACAGTGAAATTCTAGTCACACTTAAAAACTAAAAAAGTGTAATTCATAAATGTACAAATTATTTAGCACCTGTCAAATGTTAACTTCATTAGCATAGAATCCAAACTACTTCATTATGCATTCTAAATTTTCTCTCCAAACAAATCATAGAATCACAGAATGCTTTGGTTTGAAAAGGAACTTCAAAGGTCATCTAGTCCAACCTCCCTGCAATGAGCAGGGACATCTTCAACTAGATCATGTTGCTCCAAGTCCTGTCCAAGCTGACCTTGAATGTTTCCAGGGATGGGGCATCTACAGCCTCTCTGGGCGACCTGTTCCAGTATTTCACTACCCTCATTGTAAAAATTTCTTCTTTATCTCTAGTCTAAATCTCCCCTCTTTTAGTTTAAAACCATTATCCCTTGTCCTGTCTCAACAGGCCTTGCTGTGGTGGCGTAGATGTATATCAAAGTGGGTAAATTGACACATTTGATGTTATGAATCCAGTGTTAAAAAATGGTAAGACTGTTCTGTGTAAGCTAAAAATGAGTAAATTTTGTTTTCTTGTTTTTATTCTCATCTACTATATGGCGTCTTTACCTTATTTTAAAGAGTTAACACTATTTATAACAACTCCTAAATTGACATAGGAATAATTCCAGTCCTGAACATCTCGTGCAGACATAAAGTGGATATAAAACATTTCCAAGAATCAAAATTTGTTAAATGCTTACACTCCTTTCAAAGAATGAAAAACTAGAGGGTACCTTCTGAAATTGTTGTCTGCATGAAGGGGGATAAATTTAGCTTTAAGCTGATGAGACTTATGAAATAGAGAAACTAAAATTAATTCTAACAATGTTATGCATAACAGTGGAATTAAAAACTGAACCCTTGATGCACCAAACATTTGTGCCACAGAAGAGTTCGTTGACTGAGAAACATCTATTTTAACCAAAAATAGAACTTAAAATATCTGTAAATGACAAAGGTCCTGTTCTCAATTTTGGAATTCAGTTTACACTGAAGAGTAATTTACTATTCTATTGCTTGTGTCTAGAGGTGGAGGGAATTAACCCAGATTTGACAGAGATTTTGGAAAGAGCGAGAGCATGTTTCCCACAGCAATGAAAAGAACTGCCAACATTTGGCTGATGTGATTACTGGAGATTTTATTGTACATATATACTAAGCATAATATTTTAGTGCACCTACAGGTATCAACTATAGTCATCCTAAGTGTCATTTTATTATTGAAAATGGAAATAAAAAAATAAATAAAAGAATCTATCCTTTAAAGTTATAAATGCATTGTTTTCTAAAAGTAAGGGACTAATCAAATTTAAAAATGCCATGGAAGATGAAAGCTGGTTAAAGGACGCTAGATACAGCCCCTTGTTGGAGGAAGTTCTGTTGCTAAGCAACAAAACCCACGAAGTGTTAGGTTCATGAAATGGTGGTTAATTAATATACTTAGTAGATAGCAAACAAAGCCATAGATTGTACTTGAAAGGTCATATTAAAAAAGCAGGTGAAACATTTCAGGCAGCAGCTTCAATATTCCCTCAAAAGTGGAGCCAATGATCAAACTTCCGTTTCTTCCAGTAAGGAGCTAAAAGGTGGATGCTGCTGCAAATTTCAGTTTAAATGTATCTATGATGAATATCCAATACTATGAAATCTTATTATCTTACTATGAAGGATAAATGTGGCTGATGTGTTATGAGAAATGAATGGTCACAATAATTGCTAAGAACCTTATGAGAAATCCTGTGTGGAAGTGTGATTCTGCTAAAGCTTTGTAACATTGCAAGGCCCACAATGTCAGAAGGAACATAGAAGGAAAAAAAAACCCATCACAAACCTAATTGTTAGTAAGCAGAGTAATTAAAAAAAATCAAAATGTGAGTAACCCAGAATGTTATGAACATGAAAATAACAGGGGACACCAAGAAAACTTTCCTTGATATGACTGCCTCAGGAAGCTGTATCTGAAAAAACCCCAACAAAACCATAAAAAAACCTATGTACAGAACATTGTTCTTCCTGCAGGTAGATACAATATGAGTTTTCGGAAAGGAGTCAGACCACCAACACTGAAAAACAACCCCAAACTGGTAACTTTTACACAGGCATTTTCTGTAGAAGACGTAAGCATCCACTCTGGATGAGTTCTAGAACTAGCTTTTGTGACTGATCACCAAAACCAAACATGATTAACTACATTAGTGGTCTTTATAGTCTGTGCTGTTCAGGTTTAGAAAACTCGGGCAGTTCATAATCTCTTGCAGAATTTCAGAACCTGAACCAAACACCTGTTGATGGTGTGAATTATGGCATATCGGGGCAAAGAATTAGACTGAATGGTATTAGACAGTCATCCTCTGATCTGTCCTCAAAGAAGGAAGCATGAAATATGCCTAAACATTTTCAGAGAGCTAGATAATAATTCAGGGAGATAAGAATAACAATAATTAGTATACCTTATATATGCCATGTATAATGTGTCTTCGCCACAGTCATTGCATCTTACCATTGATTTCAGTAGGCATTAGTTTACACATTTTTTACTCATGCTGTCTTCTTCAAACAATGCAGAATTAAAATGAGCTTGTGACTGTATAAGCCCATGAACAGAATATTTATTTTACTATTTTATGTAATATTGCAATGCTGTGTGCTAAACTCTGTCAGATTAATTATTTTGGTTTGCCAACTGTACTTTTAATGTAAGTGCAAAGTCTCTTCTGATGAAGGGAAAAAATGTTTGTCGTATTTTTAGGATTTTATTTTAGCTAAGCATTCCAGAACTCACCTGAAAATCACGACCTGTATGTGAAATATGGTTTGGGTTAATTAGTAATTTAATAAAACAGTGATACTATAATTCAGGTTTTTTCTTGACATTGAGATGTTCTTGATGTTGTAATTTGGGGAACAATTTTGGACATCAGGACATGGATTTATGAATCTCTGAGGGTGTGAAGCTGACAGAGTGCAGTGCTCTGTGAATGTAAGTGAGCTTGTGATGAAAGGCGAAGCCATACAGGTCTGCTAGGGAAGTATTCTTTCTACTCTGAAATACCTTTTTTTCCTATTACCAGAAAAACAATTCATTAATTCTGCTGTGTTGCACCTGGTGTTTGAGTATGGGCCTGTAACATGCTGCTTTCTCATCTTTGTCTGTTTCTATTACAGATTATGTTTCCTACTAGAGGTATTTATTTATTGAGGAACCATACTCAGCAATTTTCCGGTTTGTATAATGCTCTTTAACGTTCATGGGAGATGACCAGTTTTACCATTGTGTCAAATGCATATGAATTATATTCCTTTAGGTGCTTGGTGCTATTAGAATTAGATACCTAATTCTACTAAACTTTGATGGGATGCTGGAAGACTGACTTAAAACCTCCTGAAAATCAAGTAGTATCTATAAAGTAACATGATAATGTTATTTTCATTTTTTATAAATTATTTTCTCTTGATTGTCTAAATTAACAACTTTAATGGAGACTGCCTTAACAAAATTGACTTCAGAGAGCAAACAAGAACTTCTCTGGCCACTTGAAGTTGTAATTTTTCGACTCTATAGAAATATCCTGACTATTGTGCATTGTTTAAAAAACAAACTACAGCTACAGCATCAGCTGAATTGTCTGTTTCCAACTTGCTAGAACTCTGTTTATTATACGCTTGAGATACTTGGGAGCTGAAGGGCGGTGGGGGCGGGTAGGGGGGATAGCTGTGCATAGAAGGCAAACGTGAGATAAGCAAAGCTTGTATTCCCTTTCACAGGAATCTGTGCGTAGTTGCTTTGCCCTTTTGAAATAACCTTGCACTGTTCAGTTCTACAATTCTTAACTCCTGCTGAGTCGCATTTAATTGTGAGAGAAGTCTCCTGGGTATCAATGAGACTACTCAGAAGAATAGCAATACTCAGGCTGAGTAAGGGCTGCAGAATCAAACCCACAAAACAAGTGCTGTAAGATGTGTTTTTAAAGCAATTAGAGCTGTAAGCAGGATAGATTCCTTCCGGGATTTCAGTGTGAAAATGAAGGCCTAATAACATTAATTTTTATCATGTTGACTTGATGAGCCAGTCACAAGTAAGGTAGGTAGGACAGGATCGAAAAAAAAGGAAGACTAATGATAAGGCTAGGAGAACACAATGGCATATATTGCCCTGAAGCTTCTTGAAGGAAGGACACTGAATCAAGCATTGTGCTCTCACTACAGTTTTAATAAATAGTACTGTCTTGTAAACATGTAAGATGAAAAATAAACTGAGGGTAGGGTGATGCTTCCTTTCCGAGGTATATCTCCTTACTGGTTATATTTTATTACGAATGTATCTGATATGCCACAATGTGTATTAATGAACATAATATAGCAATTAAATACTTATTAAATAATTACTTATTTCTCTGTTTTTAAAAAATGTTAACCTCACTTTTCATAAGAAACTTTAGTATACTGTGCTGTGTTGCATATTAATTAATATGCCATAAACCAAAAAAGTTGAAAAAACCACAAGGTCCATAGGGCATGAAGCCAGGGATGTCACTAGCTCTGACAGTGAGTTTTATGTGAGATTGTCTTTTATATTGACATTGACTTTTTTATACTGACATTACTGCATATATATAATATTGTATATTATATATTATTGTTATTATATATTTCATTATAATATATCATATAACATATTATATAAATATATATATTTGCAGAACTTAAAATATATTCAGAGGCTGGTCCTCATCTTACTAAGCTGTGTAGAAGTAGGTGACAAAAACTACCTGTTTCAAAGTTAATGAGCAGAAGGTTTAAAGTTCTAATTCTGCTATGGGAGTAACAGAAATAGACCACAATGTCAGTTCATGGTAGCAAAGTCCAGAAAAGGGTTGATAATGATTTTTGGATCATATGTTACCAATATATCAGCTCTTGCTTTCTGATTAAATGTATGAGAATCTATATCTCAGCAGCATTTTTTAGCAAATGTAACTTCTTTCAATAAATCAATGAGTGTTTGGTGGAGATTTTGTTATGTGAACCTAGCAGAATCTTAAAAAGGGAGAACAATATGTTAAGAGAAATTTGTTCTGAAAAAGGAATGCTTTGATACTAGAGACAAGCAGCACAGCAGGGGCTTAAACAAATGAAAACAACCTTGGTGTTTGCTATTCTTCTCTGGTGACAGCTTTGTGGAGGGCATCTAGCTGTTAGAGAGCAATTTAAGAGAAGGATCTGGCAGCATGTAGCATTGTGGTATCACAAAAAAGTAAGAAAATGAGATCTTGTTCTTTTTTTTTTCCATTAAATTAATACTGATGGTCTGTTTTCTGTGTTGAATGTGTTTATATGGAGCATGTGTGTGATGGTGTAGGGGGATGTTTTTGCAGTAGTATGCATTAAACATAAACTGAAGAGATGCTCCTGCCCTTCTGGAATTTTTGGTTTTTCCAGAGTCACTCAATAAAGAATCTGTGGTTGGAAAGATTGAAAAGGAGAGATGTTCCCCAGTGAGGGAAAGTATCTTCAAAGACAGAGACACAATGTTCCTGCTTTTTTCCCCTCAGGCAAGAAACAGTGGATGACTCAGGGGGAATGGTGAAAATGTGGATATACTTCTTACTGGAACACTAATAACATTCTCCCATTTTGCATCACTCATTTGCTTGATGACAGTTGTTGTTTCCCCTCGTGTTGCCAATCCTTCCTCTTCACAGGGGACATAATGTAATTCCCTACAAGAAGTAGCTCTGTTTATGAAATAGTAAGGATGAAATTTCTTCTCACCTCTCAGTTTTTCATATGGTACCTTTTCAAGGTCTTTGCCACCAGGGACCTCTGACATAATGCAATGTAGCAGTGACTTTCTTCCTTCTGTTTCTGTCTCCAATAATGTTATATGTGTGCTGCTTTCGTGCCTGAACTTTCACTTTTTCATTCCTTCCTCGATTTCTTTCCTAGACTGTTAGCAGCTGGGGTTACACTTCCTAAAGAATCATTATTTTTAATCTTTCATTTAATAACGGATAGCCCTTTCCCACTTTTACGTTATGGTTAGAAAAAGAAACATCATTTGCAATGAGCAAGATGATACTTTTCTGAAAAGAAAAAATAAATAAATAAAAGCTTTTAAACTGTGCTTTGTAAGAATCCTAGACATAAAGACTATTATCTTCAGTGATGTTGATGCTAACAGACCCAGTGTTGCTGCAACAAGTTTGAGTTTATTACAGGTATTTGTTACATAACTGAGGTGGTTGGTTTTTTTTTTTCATGTGCTCTGTTATCAAGAGTTTTTATGCATTGCTGTTTCTTTGCTTTAATTGTGTGAATCCTGAAACAATTATAATTAGAAAAATTCAAAAGAGTAATATGGGCCATCTCCAAAATTAATGGAAGACATTAAAACTTCCCTTCCTTTCAGTGAGGCTGGGATGAGGCTTTTACAGTTATTCGTAAAAATTAGGAGATTTTAAAAATGAAGAAAGCAACAAGTCACATGTAACTTAAACTTCAAACACTTCTCTCAAACTAAAAATATTTTTTTCTTTTTCATCAGATTTTGCTGGACCCAAAAATAGTAGAAAGAAAGTGAGAAAGAAAGAAAGAAAGAAAGAAAGAAAGAAAGAAAGGTAAAGTGCAAACTGGGATGTGACTGTAAATGTAATTGAAAGGAATGTTGCATCTTAGGCATTGTCACAGTCTTATTCCCTGCCCTCCAAGCATTTTAACATTAGCGAAGCTTTCATTGGAATTTCTTCTGGTCTACTGAGAACAGTGATATTGTTTCTTTTACTACAGAATGCCCCAGAACAAAGAATGATATAGTTTTGGTTGCATCATGATATTTCTCAAATCTCTGTATGACATAGAACCCGAAATAAAAAATGAAATAATTTTTTTCTCCCCCCTTTTTATTCTTATATATTCATGCAGCACTTTGCAACATACATAGTAGCAAACCCTTTTTTTTTTTTTTAAATACATTCTCTTATAGAGCTCCCAGTGTTGAGTGTTAGAACTGATGAACAAGTCTGTACTTTATTTAGGTACATTTAACTACATTTAAATATTTAGATCAAGTTCCTTTAGTCACAAGGCTTAAGTTTAAACACAATATGTAGTTTCATTAAATAACAAGACTGCTAGAAACATTTAAAATCAAGTATTGCTATTAGATATAGTGAGTTTAAAGCTTAGAATTTCAAGTATCAGGTTTTTCCCCTGATACGTGTCTGTGTAAAAGAATAATAGTGATAAATATAAAACAATGATTTCATTGCTCTGTAAACCAGCTGTCAGTGTTGTACTGAAATCTTAGCAAGGAAGAAAAAGCAGGAGAGTCAGAGACAAGAAAACCTGTCCACCTGCATTTGCTCTTTTTTTGGTCAGATCCAATGGTTTTATTCAGTGAAACAGGAACAAGATAAAGATGCCCATGGGATCCATTGACTGCTGGGGACAACAACAACAAAAAACCCAACAATTTAAAGATTGCTACCTGTCTCTATTACTATGCTTTACACTCCAGATTAATCAAAAAACCATGTCAGGTCTGAAGCATAAAACCACAAACGTGCCAGTTCATGCCTTGCAAAAGCACCTTTAAAGCATTTAATTTTAATTTTTTTTATTAACATATTAATTAGCATCATCAGATTGAGGGATAAAGGAGATATTTAGGTCATATTTGTACATGCTTAAGTAATAACTCAAATAAAATATTTAGAAATAGAACTTGAGTGGCATGTTGTAAAACGTTGTTAGAAAATGAATAAAATGATGCTCTCATTCCTCTCTGGAATAGAGTATGGCTCTTGGAAATCTGTTCTTTTATCTATTTGTCCCTGTCCTGCTGCTATTTTTGCTAGTCAGGAAAAGGTTTCTAGCCCATATCGCCTTCCATTTAGAAGCCTTTCTGTTGTGGGTTATAGTCAATGATTTAGCTAGTTTGTTGTAATGCTTGGCAGAGCATCCTCAGGCTTATTCTCACAGCTAAGCAAGATTTTGCTAGATGGTCTCTGAATTCAGAGTCCTTTTTCAGACAACTCAAGAGGGAAAATTGCTGATTCTTTGGAAAATGCTGCATTGTATTTTTTGAGTTTAAAAAGCAATCTTCACTTAGGATGATGTGGATAATTCACGTAACTCAACAGAGCTAAAATTTTTAAAGCAAACTGTACCTATTTTTTTAACCCTTGCAGTATGACTGCAAAAAGCTATAAATAAGTTTCTATCTCCTCTGACATGGCATTAGCAGTTTTAAACCAATGTTAATGTTTAAGCATTAATCACTTCTGATGCAGCTTTCAAAGCAAATTCAATAAAGCTGAGACTCCTAACAGATTTGCAAACCAGACAGACTCCAAGCAGCATACTTGATTCCAAATCACATTTTTTTGTTAGTTCTGTTCCTGAGAAGGTTTCTGAAAGACATTCTTTCTTTAGGTAATGATAACCTTATTTTGTTCTAATTTTTGTTGAATCTTACACAGGAACCAGTCTTAAGCTAAACAAAAATCATCTCTGGTAAGCTTCATTCAAATAAATTATCATGTTGTTAAGCCACATGCTATATATTGTTCTTTACCTGCTCTCCCACATCCTGAGTGGTCCAACCATTGTGCTACAGCAAAAAAGAAAGGCATCATGTGGAACAATAACTGTGGAAAAAATAAAACTGAGATACAGTGTCAAAAAAAAAAAAAAAAAAAAGAAGAGAAACAAATGGAGCAAAAGATCCCTTATGAAGCAACAGGAAAGCTATAGCAAGAAACCTCTGTACATTAAACCAGTCTTACTCCTTATGAGTTAGATTAACACTCCTTTCTATGTAAAAAATCATTCATGAGGAATAAATTTTATTCACACACCTTCAGAAATAAATTTGGGGGAAATTAAAGGAAAAGTCTGACAAGTTTTGTTCTCTTCTTTTTTTCAAATCCACCCTTTAGACTATTTCTGCAACCTGTGGTGGCCTAGTCCAATATTTCTTCTGAATAATAATGAAGAAGAGGATGGTTTTTGCAGGAGGAAAAAAAAAAAGAAAATCAAGTTAAGGTTTTTTTATGAAGGCTCATGTTGATTCTTACACCATCTTCATGATTCTTCTTAAAGCTACATTTGACCCAGTTTATATTGGTTTAGAAAAGTTCTAAAAATATCCCCTTGTGCAGGAACCGTTACTTCTATGTAAGACAGTCTTCAGCTCTTTCATTCACCAGATGTATGTGAGGCAGTAAATGCATCTTCATGATTGTTTGTCAGCATTGCAGATACATTAGGACTCTGTAACCTGTCCATGGGGCGGGCTCATTTCAAGCATCTCAATGTTTGTGTGTTTGATTCCAGTGAAAATCAAGGACCTTTCAGGCCAACTACTGCAGCAGCCATTGAATAGCGGGTGTTAAAAGTCTGAGAAGGCAGCTAAAAACAAACAAACAAACAAACAAACAAACAAGAAAACAAGAAAACAGATTTCCATGCTGAACTCCAGACAAAGCAGAAGAGGAGTGTATAGGCCATTTCCTTCCTAGTGTTTACACTCCTACCCCAGGACTGTTTGAAAGCTTCTGCTCCTAGAAAGGATCTGCAGCCAAGAATCTGTCTAAAAAACAAAAAAGTCATCTTAGGATGTTTTTACAGTTAGTGCAGAGAAATTGGCACTGTTAAAGCATAAAACATCTAACAATTATATGGTTTATGCCTCAAAAAAATTCTGTGGACTATATAGTTCAGAATGTCTAAATAGACTCATACGTTATGTCTAAATAGACCACAAGGGCTTGGGGCTTTTTTTTCTTTAATAAACTCAGGTTCAACTGAGTATATGTTTCTCAAAAGTCTGAGTTTTTATGAATTCATTCACGGTGACTAATCTTAAGATAATAGTAGTGCTTGTATTCTTTATCAACAGTGAGATTTCATTTCAGACAGGATTTTATTACTCTGATTTACTTAGACAGTTTTCCTGTTTAGCTACAATGGTCTAAATTCCTCTTCAAGCCTTCAAAGTCAATTATGACATGTTAGGTCTAATCTTTGACCAGTTTCTCCGTTATCTAAGGTATGTGTTTTATTCACAGTCAAGGAATCTAGAGAATGTGAGTCTTTTGAATTCCTCTGGTGTTGGCAAAAAAAATGAGACCAAGTTTTAGGTCATCAATTAATAGTATTTTTTCTCACATCCCTGTTACTTCCTCTTTCACTGTCTTGTTTTTGTCTTGCAGAGAGTGAATTCCTTTATGGGAATTTAGGAGTTTGCTTCATTTTGTACTAATCTGTCTTCTTTCACATTACAAAGTTGAGGTTAAACAGCATTGTTTCAAGGTTGTTACCAAACTTCCTTCCTATATCTCATAGTTTAAATGAAACCAGAACACCATATCAGAAATAATTCCAAAGATCGTTATCAGTGTCAAGGTGAAAGTGACATTTACCAGGATTTTTGTGTTTGTGTATATATATATACACATACAAATATTTTTAAGACAATTTACCTTTGACATGCTGTGTATCCTGTTCCTCTTCCTTTCTTTTGGAGTCTAAAGCCTCAGAAGTTATCCCAAAATTCTTAATTTATAAAATTTATTTTATTAATATCTTTAAACAGTCTCTCTTTTTTGTTTAATTTAGTTTATTTTTTTAATAATGTGCTATTCATTTCATTGCAAAAGGCACATTTTCATACATTATCACCTCTATTTAATCAAATTAATTTTTTTAGAGGAAAATTAGGTCTTCGGTAAAGATCACCATGAGGAGAAGAAAATGGAAAATTATATTGATCTTACATATTAATGTTGTACAGTGGTTAACACTGGATGGCAAATATAACTAAGATATAATGTTTCTATACTAAATTATAGGCAGTACATCTTTTAGGGAACTGCCTCCATTGATTTAGAAGAGAAAATGCTTTCTAAATGCATTTGTGGCTCTAGACTTCAATTTTTAAATGAGAATAAATTGTGTTATTATTTTATTAGGCAAAGCTGAAAATATCACTGAATACATTGTGCAGTCTATGCAACCTGCCCTACTTCTGTGATGCAGAAAGTTGCATGTAGTTGTAAATATTTTAAAAGAAATATTTATTGTTCTATTATTTTTTAATGAGTTGCAGGGTTTTTTTTTTTATTCCTAGACTATAACAGCATGGTGAGATATTTATTACAATGGGATAAATATTTCATTTTTAACATATGCCTCTTAACTCTACAGATTTAACTGTGATGATGGGAATTCACCAGTCAGACAGGAAAAGTAAATTGTCATGGATAGCTCATGGAGATACAGCGGAGGTATAATGTTATAAGGCATATGATTAGGGTAAGGAATAAGATTATAATGATATACAGTTAAGAGGGGGAAGTCCCAAGATCAGAGAAGGTTTCATAATTATTTAGCATTTCACTGCTGTGATTATTTGAAATTAATATCTGAATTCTTTGAGAATTATTCATTTCCTACAAGCATCCAAACTTAATTTTTCTGCGTCTATTTTCTGCCAAAATTCAGGGGGTTTTTGTGAATGTCAGACTATCCCAATGTTCTGTCAATATTAAAAACCGAACTTCTGAACTCCATGTTATAGACTTTTTCCTGACTAGTATGAGTTGTGGTTGTTGTTGGCTTATGTAAAATTGAAGCCCATTTGTTTGTTCCATGGGTGGAACTGGAAAATTGATAGTTCATGACACTGTTGCCCTGTTTGGCTCCAGAATCTTGTTCTCTACAGTCTACTGAAAATTACATAAAACCGAAGTTGCTTGTTATGGGATAGATTTTCTACCTACTGTTTAAAACTTTCAACATTTCTTCATATATAGCTTCTTCAAATTTCATTTCAATATATTAATGTCACTGTTTTTCAATAAAGTCTTAAAGCTTTCTACATTTGAAATGCTGGGCACCCTAGTGCAGATGACCGCAGCTGATTATAGCATCATGAGATGTCCAGATTTAAGAGATTAGGAGTGTTCTTTACACATGCTTAACCGTACTTGCACTTCTAAGGTTAATGACAGAGTAATGTTATGAAGCCAACCTTTCCTTTCTTTGTGATCATGGGTTTATGAGCAATAAAAAGAGTATATCTAAAGTATTAAAAATGGACAAAGTCAGCTGCCTCAAACAGCAATTGTAAGTCGGAATTAGCACATTACCTGCAAGTCATTAATAGGTTTCTCTTTTAACAGTACTGGAGTAACCCAATTTCTTTGAAGTCCAGAGGAAAATAATTTGGATTTAAAATTAATTTTCTGAATTATTGATAGCCTTGAAAATGTGGTAAAAAAATAATCGAAGTTATTCATACCTGAGTCAAACAAATACATCATTGCAATGCAGAAAACACTTAAGAATTGGTACATCGAGGTGACAGAATTATATCACTCTCTTTCATCATTCCTACAAAACCAGGATTATCTCCTCAAGAATAATTAACACTCATCTGAAGAGCTACGTCCATAGTAGTAGTGCAGATCAAGCTAAAATAACCATGGGCGATCAGCAGGTAACTTGAGATTAAATGGCCATTGCCGACAGTTTGAGGATTAAGGGTGTATGCCAAGGAACAATCTAAAAATAAGTATAGGCATAAAAGATACTTCAAGGTAACAGTATTAACAATGGGATCCAGGCAGGGTTGCCAGGTGGGCAGAGAGGCCATGATGGTGCTTGGGGGACCTACGTGTGGGTGTGCTTGTAAACGTGGAGAGAGTGGTGTGCGGGTTGCACTAATGATCTTCTGCCTCTGCCAGCCCAAGAGGAGATGGGGACTTGGGGGGCTGTGCCTGTGTCTGCTGTGAGTCCTGAATGTGGGTGCTGCTGGAGGCAGCACCTTGCTTCTGGCCGTCTTTGTGACTGACCGTATCTGCATGTGTGTGTCTGTGTGTCTGGGACATGTGCTCAGCTTTGCTATTGGTTGACCTTGAAAACGGGAAAGTGGCAGTTACAACCCTCAGCCTGAGCAGAGATCACAGAAGGATTCCTGGCTGGACCTGCTGCAGGAGGTGGCTGTTCTTAAATTCCTTCTCATCCTGTTCTTAATCTGTGTGGTCGGTTGACCTTGGTTGGCTGCCAGATACTGACCCAGCTGTTCTCTCGTTGCCCCTCCTATACAGGACACAGGGGAGTAAATAAGATGAAAAATCTCATGGGCCAAGATAAAGACAGGGAGATCACTCACCGGTTACCATAGGAGGCAAAACAGACTTGGCTGAAAAACTGAATATGAGCTGGCAACATGCACTCGCAGCCTAGAAAGCTACTCGCATACTGGGCTGCATCAAAAGAAGCGTGGACAGCAGATTGAGGGAGGTGATTCTGCTCCTCTACTCTGCTCTCATGAGACCCCACCTGGAGTGCTGTGTTCAGCTCTGGGGCCCCAACTTAAGAAAAACATGGACCTGCCTGAGTGGGTCCAGAGGAGGGCAAAAACGATCCGAGGGCTGGAGCGCCTCCCCTGTGAGTACAGGGGTTGTTCAGTCTGGAGAAAAGAAGGCTCTGAGAAGACCTTATAGTGGCCTGCCAGTACTTAAGGGGGCCTACAAGAAAGATGGGGAGGGACTTTTTATCAGGGAGTCTAAGACTAGGATGATGGGTAACAGTTTTAAACTGGAAGAGGGTGAATTTAGGTTAGATATTAGGAAGAAATTCTTTACTGCGGTGGTGGTGAGACATAGAAGATGTTGCCCAGAGAGGTTGTGGAGGCGCCCCCCCCCCCCCCCCCCCCCCCGCCCCGGAAGCGTTCAAGGCCAGGTTGGATGGGGCTTTGAGCAGCCTGATCTAGTGGAAGATGTCCCTGCCCATGGCAGGTGGATTGGAACTATGTGATCTTTAAGGTTCCTTCAAACCCAGACCATTCAATGATTCTATGATTTTTTGATTATATGACTTGGGGAAAATTAATTTTTTGCCAACAAAAAAAGTAGGATGGTGAGAAACAAAGACAAAATTCAAACAAAACCACCATTCCCCACTCCTATCCCTTTTCCCGAAGCTCAGCATCACTCCCACCCCCACTCCAAGTAGTGCAGGAAGATGGGAAATGGGGGCTGTAGTCCATAACAGCTCCTCTTTGCGACTCTTTCCTCCTCACACTTTCCCCTGTTACACTGTTTGCTCTCTGTGGGCTTCAGCTTCCTTCAGGATCTATCTACCACCTCCACTGTGTGGGGTCCTGCACAGGTTGCAATGTGAATATCTGCTCCATCATGGTCCTTCATAGGCTGCACAGGCTGGTGAAAAGGATTATGCATAGACGTTATGTAACACTTGAAAAACAATATTAGAAAATTATCTCATGTTTATGGACTCTGTGTATCATTGTAGAGGTTAAGGATACATTACTGTATTATTTTTATGTCAGTAGCCCACAGTGAAAATGAAATCAGTGCCCAGCCTCTACAAGTTAAGGAGACTTCTGAATGCTTCTTAGGTAGAATACCTCTTCTATCCACTAACATACTTTAAATGTAAGGACAAAGGACGTATTTATACATTTATTATAATGGAAATCGAATAAAAATCCTAGACAATGCAGAATTTAAATACTAGGAAAAACACCCTTATGTTTTTTCTCCCATTATCCAGTATATTTCATCAGATTATTTGAGGTTTGCTCTTGTGCAGAGAAGATGATAAGTGTCACATAAGAGGACATGAACTTTTAAGCAACAGTGAAAGGAACTCTGGGTCCTAAATAAATTTTGCCTAACTCCAGCAACTTACCTGTCTTAGTCTCCTTTCAGTGAAGAGAGGTCAGCATCTGTTGTGAGGCTATTACAGGCCTCAGGTGGGTTGATTCAGGTCTCTGGGTTTCATCTTCTTATAATTTTCTTTATATTAAAAGTACATTATTTCATTAATATAGGAATTTTTGCGATAGAAGCGTGGTCAGCTAGCACAGAGAAAGCACAGAAAGCTAGATGAAATATACCGGGGGAATTTCATGCCATGCTGAAACATGTAATTGGTAATGTTGCGTAAAAGAGGAAATAATGCACTAGAACACTGCTACCTTCAATTCTGGAAAAGGAGATTAGCAAACTTTAAAAATAACCCCACAAACAAACAAGGTAAATTCCCTGACAATACGAAGTATTTAAGTCTGTAGGTTTCCATGATATTCACCCACTCCGCTACCCATCAAGGGTGGAAAATTTGATATAGTGCAAAAAAATTCATTCTCCTCCACCAACTCACTTCTAACCAACAGAAAGTCATATTGTCAATCAAAGAATGACTGTGAAAGACAGTAAGAGCTGATCCACTTGTCCAAATGCAAGCATCTAGTACTGTATGAGGCACCCTAGGATATCAGAAGAATTGACATAGAGCTGGTAGATGTGACATGAGACCTTTGGCACGGCTTGTCCTTCTGAAGTCGCAGTGAGAACCATGAGACATATTCTAGGGCATACCAGATAGTACTACATATTCACATTCAGGGAAATGAGTAATGCTCTGGGCTGAATGAAACTTAAACAGCTCACAAGTTGAGGGTGAAAGTATCAAATCAGAATTTTGCAAGACTGGAGAGAAGTTTATTTTATAATAGTTATTCTCAAGGTCTAGTACAGGAGTATGGGTTCATCACAGTGTAAATTTTCAAGACCAGAAATAAGTATCAAACCTGGTTTCTATACCTTTGCCTATTGTATGCAGAAAAATATTGCTTGTCTAATCATAGTGCAAATTTTTGTTTGACCATTTGTTTTCTGCTCTTTCAGGTTTCATACCTTTTTTCTGCTTCTATATTCCTATTTTTGGCCACAGTGCAGTTTATTGTCTTCCAGAACCAGCATAGACCTACTCACTGATCACCAGCATAAAAGTTTTAGGTTATCAGATTTTTTTCATGAAATAGTATCTTGAAATAGGAAAGGAATCTTGGATTATTGCAGTATGTTTTGAAGAATTAAAAGGTATCGTTAGAACTCCCTAGCCTATGATAAAACTATAAAGCTAAACAGAAAAACCCGCTTAAAGCCTTTATACTCTAAGACTACTTATTTCTTTTACTAATTGCTTTTATTTTATTCTGAAACTGGAATTATTCATCATTTTCCTCCTACTGTGACTTCATTGGTATTTATACTGTACTTTTAAAATGAATGCTTCACAAAACATTTTGGATTAGCAACGAATTATAGAGACACCATATGTCTAATGTTGATTTTATTGGACAGTCAGCAACAACATCCTGCGTACATTTATGAATATTTGCTTTAGTGGTTGGTCTCTATTAACAGTTGGTTGCTGATGATAACAGAAAGACTCATCACAAAAAAATCTTAAGATCAGGTCCTGTAAGAAAATATTGTCACACACAAACAGATCAGCATGCATTTTGCAATTATTCCTTTTGCCTTCACATAGAAAACATTTGTAAGGACCACTTATAATTGTTTTGAAAATGTGATGCTCATGCAAACTGTGCACCACATCTAATTTTATCTTGTAAATAAGTTGTCTGAAAATCAATTGTGAAATGTATTGTAGTTAGGCATCTTCAAAAATCTTTTTTTATTTCATAATCTGCTAGCACTAAGAAAGGAAGCATATCTAGTAGACATCATACAGGGTGTCAAGACACCTCAAAGGTAGTTGCTATAGGTTACCTTGGAAAAAAGTTAAAAATTAGTTGCCTTAGTTTCACAGCTGCAGATTGAAGAAAAATATGCATTTTGTGTTTATTTTGAGAGCTACTGATTACTACTTCTAGCACAAGCCTTTCTTAAGCCAAAGAAACTATGAGCTTGAAAATACTTTCTAACTTATTTGAAGGACAGCTTTGGGATGAGAGTAACTCATAAATTTCACAGGTAATTATGATCCATGAATCAAAGATGCCATAATCATAGGGGGGTCACTGGTAGTTAGAGATAAATATTTCCTCATGTGAATAGAGACCCATTTCACTTCTCACTTCAGTTTAATATTTTTGGTAGTTCAGTTATGAATAGATAACAAGGTAAAATGGAACTACAATAGCAACAAATTGTTTGGGGAAAAATTAGCAATCATCGTTAGCTCGCTACTGCATGCTTGTTTAATGCTGCACAGTATTATTTAAATGATCCACTTACAATGAGAACATCCTTATAGTTTTGAGATGTCACAGGGAAAACGTTTGCTATGCAGAGAGTTGTATCAGAATAATTTTCAAGTTTTGGTCAAGAGAATTAAGTTTTCAGGAGTACAGACTTGCATTTAAACAGATTTAAAAAAAAGGAGTGATAGAGATTAATGAAAATTACTGTGGTGGGTTGATCCTGGTTGGTCACCAGATGCCCACCATTCTGCTCTATCGCTTCCCTTTCTTAGCTGGACAGAGAGAGAAAAAGAAACAACAAAGCACTCATGGGTCGAGACAAGGACAGGGAGAGATCACTCACCATTTACTGTCATGGGCAAAAGAGAATTTATTTGGGGTAATTAATTTGATTTATTACTGATCAAATAAGAGAGCGGTAATGAGAAATAAAACCAAATCTTAAAATGTCTTCCCCCTCCATTCCTCCCTTCTTCCCAGGCTCAACTTCACTCCTGATTTTCTCTAACTCCTCCCACCCTGAGCAGCATAGAGGTCAGGGAATGGGAGTTGCAGTTGGTTCATCACACAAGTGTATGATGTGTGGACTCTCCTGCTTCTTCCTCCTCATGCTCTTCCCCCGTTCCTCCATGGACTTCACAGGAGACAGTCCTTCATGAAATTCTCCAGCATGGGTCCTTCCCATGGTCTGTAGTTCTTCATGAACTGCACCAGCATGGGTCTTTTACACTTGTCTTTTCCACAGGGTGCAGTCCTTCAGGAATGGACTTCTCCAGTTTGGATCCCCCACAGGGCCACAGGTCCTGCCTGCAAATAGGCTCCAGTGTGGACTCCTTTCTCTCCCTGAGTTCACAGGTCCTGTCAAGAGCCTGCTCCATCATGGGCTTTCCATTAGATCACAATGTCCTTCGGGGGCATCCACTTGCTCCACCATGGGGTCCTCCAAGGTGGATATCTGGTCCACCACTAACCTACATGTGCTTCAGGGGAACAGTCTACCTCACCATGGTCTTCACCACAGGCTGCAGCAGATCCTTTGCTCTGGTGCCTGCAGCACCTCCTCCCCTCCTTCTTCACTGACCTTAGTGTCTACAGAGTTGTTTCTCTCGCATATTCTCACTTGTCCTCTCTTCCAGCTGTTGTTGCATATCAGATTTCCTCTTCTTAAATATGTTGTCACTGTCACTGTCACTGATTGGCTAGGCCTTGGCTATGGGCAGATCCATCTTGTGGCCAGTTGGCATTGGCTTTATTGGATACGAGGGAAGCTTCTAGCAGCCTCCCATGGAAGCCATCCCTGTAAGCTCTCTTGCTACCAAACCTTGTCACACAAACCCGGTACAACGATGCTTAAATAACTGGAATTTAAAAAAAAAAAAAAAAACCCAAACCAAAACCATAAGAATCTTTAACCAGCCAATTAATTGACAGTATAGCTCCTAAATTAATCTTCAACATGTTTACCTATCAATGGTTCATAAGTGATCCTGGTTTATAAACTGTACACATATAAACCCCTTACATGGAAGGAACTTCAACCACTGGAATTTTTATGAGTGAAGTTTTGAATTTAAATGGCTAGGGTGAAAAAAAAGGGAGTGTAGAAGGTGGGGCTCATGAGTCCCATCATGGTGTTTATAACCCTGTTGCAATTCTTGTTTTTTGACCAAAACTCTCTATGACATGAATACTGGAGAAAAAGGTTTGAATATTTCTGTGAGACTCCTTTTTCCTGAAATTTTCTTTTATATTATAACTTTCTGCAACTATCTTCTTACTTAAATGTTTGACACTATAAAAAGACTTGATGATTTTCTGGTTTTCAAACCTGATATAAACCATGCATTCATTATGCAAAGCTCATTTTTGTTCGTGTTTCAGTTCATAGCTTTCATTCAAATAGAAGTACAAAGCCATAAAAAATTCTAATATTTATTATGTTTTCTTTTTTAAGTAAAATTAAAATTGTTTTCAAAGCTACACTCTGTGACTCTCAGCAATCAGTGGGGAAAACAACAACAAACAAAAAAGAAGAAAAAAAGAAAAAGGAAAAGAAAAAAGCAACAGGTGAAATGGATGACATTTGATTTCCACTCTAGATCATTCCAAATCAGACCCACGGAGATAGGACTCAGGGCTAACTAGATAGCCCTGAGAGCAAAAATGTTTCTTGCAAAATGTTGGTAATATTGATACTTCTTATTTTAAACAAAGCATCATGTTCTGAAGAAGCAAAAAAGTTGTGTTCTTTTTTTTTAATTCCATCTAGTTAGTAAATGAAAAAGGATCGAAACATTGTGATTGTACATGAGAGAAACGCCCACAAGACAACAACTTTATTTAAATATTTTCTTCCTTGTAAAAGGTGGGAGAAGGATCACAAAACAAAACTAAATGCCCTTTTCCTGTGTTCAAAACAAATGGGCCATATTATAACGTTTATTTTTCTCCTTCAGGAACACAGATGGCATGAGAAGATAGACAGATCACTAGGCAGCAAGAAGAAGAGATTAAATCATCCAAACACCAGGAATAAACAACCAGGTTTCATCAGAGGTATGCTGACCCCTTGAATCTATTTTTTTTTTCTTTCTCTACTGATATGACACTGCCATACCTTGTCTGATATCCATAAATGACAGTAGATATTCTGTCATATCCTCCAATGACAACATGTGTAAATCACAATGTCACTTAACATTGCTGTGAGATCAACTTAGAAGATGCTGTTTATGAAGTCTGCAATATCACTTCCTGCAGGACATGAAGTCTCCTCGGGGGTCTGCTACCTGAGCATTGACCAGACCCAAACTTGCTTTCCTAATGAAATTTGACAAGGCCACAGCTATAAGTAGTGTATCTGCACTTGAGCATCTCCCTGCTTAGTAAAAATTAAATGCCCTGAAAACACGTGAAAGGTTGTTAACTATGTAAGTTTTGCTGCTGTTGTTCTTTCCTATTAAATTTCTGCTATTCTTTTTATACATATTTGGAAGAAAATGTTATAAAGAAGTAAATAGGAGATGTTAAAAAAGGTAAAGTGGTTTTTTGAGTTGTTTCAAAGGCAAAGTTTTTATGTAGCTTTAATTATATGATTGCAATTTAATTATACTATAATTATGGCTGCAATTACTGTTTTGTATGTTTCATTAAAGCTGCATACATTAATTGCACTAAACTTCTGTTGATGAGCTTAACTAATATAAGCAGATGTTTACAGCAGAAGAGCCTGGTTAGCTTTCTATTGTAACGTTCCTCTTCCAAGGTGACTATCTCCAGAAAGCAGGTAGCAACTGAGTATAATACTGGCAATTTTCAGTTCCTCATTTATTCTGTTTGCAATTTTACACTATATACTCATACATATGTATCTATATAAACAAGCACACACATACACACACACATACATACATACATATAAAAATATCAATTCTCAATCTGTGGAATTACAATAAATTAATTTGGCTCAATACTTTACATCTATATTTTAAATGGGGACAACAATTCCAACATTTGTTTGAAGTAGAAAAGGTAAACAAAATACCAAGTAATCCAATGGGGAAAATTTCAAGGCGGGGCTCACTTTGCCTGAGTACTTATATTTTCAATAAACCAAATTCATAGAAACTGTACTTCTTAACCTGTAGCTGTAATTCAGCCCAGCGTTTTGCTAATTGATTATGTACCATTTATATTCCTCTATGGAAAAATATTGTATAAACTTTTCACAAGACTAAAGTATTCTAAGCCTGGATAAGGGATAGGTAAATCTTAATAGAAGGGCATTATCAGTAGTAAATATATCACTGGTGCATATTCTCAGAGTCAAACTCTTGAATCCATGGAGTAGTTCTGTCCTAAAAGCACTGAATTTAGTGTGGTTTTTAATGAATGATAAAAATAAGTAAACAATTCAAACTGTTAAACTTTATAATCTTGGTATATGTCCTTGTTCATGCTTTAGTTTGATGACACAGCACATTTTAATAAATATATTTTCTTTTGGCTTCAGAAATGTTGTTGACCTAATCTGACCACAATTCAGGATGTGCAACCCCTACTTATCATGGTATGCATTTGTTTATCATATTGACTCAGAGAATTTGAACAAGCAAAGATGAACATGCTGCTTTGTGGGGGTTTTTTTATTATTAAAAGATTTTAGAGTGACGGTCATGATTTTGTCTGTGTATCGATGGAATGCAAAAGGAAGATGTCTCACAGGACTTACTTACCCTGTTTGCTCATGAGTTGTTACCATTCGGGAGGATCAGGTATTCCTGATTACAGTATCTGCTCATTTCAGAATTTTGTGTCTGAACTGCAACACCCTGTTTTGAACAGAATTTGGAAATGTTCATCTTAGATACAACATCTAGAAAGTTCTGGCAATATCTGTGAGGGAAACAATGTTTTGATGCTATTTGTAGTCAGGAACCCTACCAACCATGAAAGAAACTCACAGCTAATACCCAAAAAAAAATGTCTCTGGGTCCTCAAACCTGTGAACCAGAGAGCTCACTCCATCTCTCCTCCTTTCTCTCTCAGGTTTCCCTGTCCACCCACTCCTCCTTCCCTGGGGACCACAGTCTCTGATCCTTTCTGCAGATGAAAAGTAGGTTGAGGTGGTGCTAAATCAAGCCACAAAACCTGGGGTGAACCCAGGGGAGTTGCTGTGGCAAGAGCTTTGAAGAATCTCAGGCAACTGTAAAATCTCTTAGTTGTGTGTTTCTCTGTGTGTTAGGTGAGAGGGGAGACAAGGCATTGGAGTGAAGCTGAGAGACTGTGTTTAAGTGTATAAAAGAAGGAGAAATCATAAACAGTCACAAGAGAAACTAAAAGAGGGATTTTAAATTTCAGTAATGCAGGCTGATGCTGGTATAATTCACTGTAGCGAGCAGAGATTTAAACCCATTATATATAACAGCCTGAATGTAGGAGGAGAAGAGAACTGCCAAATACACTAGTGTGCATTCATCGTGCTGAAACCCCCATATGTTTGTTTAAATATGTTTGTATAGATACTGTATATTTATACGTATTAAACAAGCAACAATAAATCAACACAAGGGATTTTGGAGATAGCAAAACTGACAGAAAAACCAAAAATATTGTAAAATTGAAATCCTGCAATAGCAAGGTGTGAAGTGTGTGACGTAAAATGTTATTTTCCATTTTTCATTCCTTCTGTCATAAACTTGTAGCACATTCAAAGAGGGATCAGATGGTCTAGGAGATTTTATCTCAAAGTTAAAAAAAATAAAAATAATAAATACACATTTTTCAGCTTTAGCATGGCTAATCCTGATATTATGCATCGACTTACAAATACTTTTAGCAAAATATTTTCTTTACTGTACATTTCAGTAGCGTGTGATGAAAATCTGGAAGATGACCATTTATGCTGTAGTCTAGCACGCTCTTTTTACTCCATCTCTGGGCTGAAGAAAGGAACGTTATTTACCTTGTATTTTGAGGAGATGATTAGCTTAGAAAAAACACATAATCAAATTTCCCTAGCATAGTGTAGCTTTAAATAGCATCATGATGTAATGATAGGAATTGAAAGGTTTGGAAAGAATTGCTCCAGTTTGGGTCAAATTTCAATTGTAATTAATTAAGGGCTAGGGCTGGGATTTATCTCATTTGCCTTTAGACCACCTAGAAAATAAGCAAACTTAATGTAGTCATCTAGGCTTATTTAATTGGCAATGAAGAATAAGAGTTATCTCCATTTCAGTACCTCTGTTTTGAAAAGAGATGTCTAAGTCAGATAGGATAAATTGCTTTCTATTTGTTTCTGCAGGTAACCACGTGTCTCTGTTGACTAGTTTTCTCAACAAGCAAGATGCAAGGCTTAAATTACATGCCTAGCTTTTAAATCATGTGAAATGACTACATAATGTTCAGGTTCCAATAACATAAGATTAATTTTCTATGTCATATAATTTTGTGTCTCAGTTTGTTTCCAGACCTGTTTTCCCATTGCATGCTGAGGATGGAGTGCCCAGGCTCTGTTTTGAGGGATCCATCTAGTGTTTTCTGAGATGAAAACAAGGTCTAGTTCCAGAGCTTTTAGGAACTGTTCCTTCTAAGTTGTATGGAAGGAACTGAAATCCCAGGTTTCCCAGGGTAGCCCTCTACATACCCTACATACCCCTTTGGCACCATGCTGTAAACAAGTCAGTTGGGTTTCAAAAATTATGTACTATATGAATAATTTTAGGCATTTTCAGCAAATACAATAGTAATTGTTATGTATTAGGGTTACATAGCAAGACAGGGAATACAAAGGAGATATGGGACAATCGTTGAATTTCATTTAGTTCATAGGCTATTTGGTTAGGTACCCAGTAAAGATGTTAAGAGCAATGGAGTTACCATAGATCTACACGAATGAAGTTGAGCTCCAGGTATAACTACTTGCTGGAGATGTTGCTGTAACAATGATTTTAATGTTTGACCTTACCCAGGAGAAGGAGAAGAGGGAATTAGGAATTAAATATCTATCTCAAAATAAGGCCCCAAAACACAACGAAGCACTGCAAACTTCATAATCCAGTTACATCCCAAACCCCAGGGGCCTGGCAGGTGATCTACAAATGGCTGGAAGATGTTTTTGAAGACAGCTTGGCTGGTAATATACCTGAGCTATTAATGCTGTATAAAACCTGGCTACACCATTCAACAAGCCAACTTGGGCACTTAGCCTCTGGAGTACATCTCGTGGTGGCTGCTTAGACTTTATTTCTAGCTTCACTGGCTGAATATGTGGTCTTGGGAAGGGCCTCTGAACTCAAAGCTTAGTTTAGGCATAATTTTTACCTTTAAATTTATTCTCTCAACTAATAACATCTGTAATTATATTGTTTACCCAGACAGTTAACTGATATTAATTCTGAATAATTGATTTGTAATGTAAACAGAACGCATTTAATGTAGAATTAGACAATGTAAATGTTTAGTCCTTAGCTACTTACATCAGGCTGCTTTTATAATCAATGGAAAGCAATAGGCACTTGCAGCAAGTGAATTGTGTTTTCCCAATGTAGAGATCTATAATAAATCAGATTAACCTAACTAAAAGTGTTTCCACAGATTAGCAATATTTGTGGTTTTGTTAGGTGTGATAAAATTTGTAAGAAGCCGTTTTTTCATGACATCATATATTGCATGGAGACAACAACTTGGATAACGTGGTGAAAGCCATAATTTTGACTTATTTCTGAATGAAACTGCAAACACTTTTAAAGATGAACTCCTCACCAAAGAAGTTAATTTCCATCACACAGTATACATCAAACATAAATATAAATGCCAATCATCTTTCTTTTCCTTTGACCATACTTACATATTACATGCTACCTATACACATCTGTCTGATTCCAGAGAGAGAGCCTTGGAAACCAAGCCAGTGTTGGGCATGGATGAAATATTTCCACAGCTGGGTCTCAGAACAGAGCTGTGTATTTCAGGCAGGTTTACTATCCTGAGTCAAAGTATCACATATATATAGTCATAATTTTGTGTATGCTTTCTCCTGCTGTCCCATATATCTGTTGTTGCAATGAGCTTACATATTTCAATATTTTACCTGAAGTATGCTTTGAGTATTTACAGAGGCTAAGTGAAAATATGTATAAATTTAGTCTTTTGATATCCCTCCAAAAACTTGTATAATTCACTCAACAGACAATAAGATCTTAACACTATCTCCATACATGCATTGCAGTCATCATCAAGTGAAAGTCAGAAAAGAATTTATTACTTTGAAAAAGAGATATTTTTGTGAATTATTTTTGCTAAAGCACCTGCCTTTTCTTGTGATGAATATTTCAGGACTCTAGGAATTCATACTGATAAGGTTGCACTTAAACAGAACTTTATGTATAAGCAATTTGTTCCCGTTTGGCATCACAAAGTTCTGTGAAAGTTCAGCAAAAGGAGATACAGAGTGGCAATGCAATGGAACAATCCAGATCACAGTGGTGTTGATTGTGCACTGATGATTCCCTAATGTCCTCAGTTAAGAATGAACAATATTAAGAAAATAAATTTGCTTGTCTTTATTATATAGCATGACGAATATGAATCAGCTTATTGCACAGCAGCTTTAATCAAGCTATTTGTATAAAATAGCTGTGAAGACAATGAAGCATGAATGCAGCAGGTCAGCAGCCAGAGGGTGTTCCTCTAGTTGCTAGTCCATGTTTTAGACCAGGTTATTCTTCACAAATATTGTTTCCTTGCTTTCCTTCTCACTCAGGTAAAGATGGCTCCGTGGATGTCATCTTGTGCTGCAATGAAAAATTAATTTGTCTGGGTGGAGATCTATTTGAAAATATAAGACAACCATTCAAATAGAAAATGTGAATTCGAGGCCACAAGTGTCCCCAAGGTTTTGTGTTGACAGCAATAATAAAGCCAGTTATAAGTAGATTCCTTTTCATTCAATGTCTGCCCTACCTCCCCTGACAAAAAGTTATACTTTTTTTTATTTTTTTTTTTTTTTTTTTTTAAAGCTCTGGTTCAAACGGAGATGATGAAATCACATTTTCTTCCCTGTACTACTCTCCGACAGAACATCCCTGTTCTCCAGTAACAGTTGTATCTTTTGGTCAGTTGGAAAACGTGCAAAATCAGTTTTCACAGTAGGAAAGCATGAATTTTACTGAAAACATGCACAGAATGGTGACAGATTCGTACCCTCATTGAAGTAAGGTTGCAATCTGAGTTCAACTGTATTATTAGATGCCTAAGAATCCTAGAGGTGAGAGACTTACAAAATTAATAGGAAAAAATCCTACGACAACAAAGCTTTTTCTTTGTTGTTTCCCACTCATGGCAAATAGTTGTGCTTGGCTTCAGGGAGACACTTTCCATTTGCATGTAATAGTCGTTGAATGGATACTGTATTTGGTCACTCTTCCTCCACTGGGAAGCTCCTATCCTTTCAAGCTAACTGATAGATTCTCATCTGCACTGTCTATTTTGAGTTCCATTTCACTGCTCTTACCACAATAGCTATTTAGGACTGTTATTGTGATTCATATTACATTATGAGCATCATATTCGTTTAATTCTGTGTGGCAGTAGCCTTTCTTTAAAAATATATTTGAAATAAGCCATATGGTTATCTGATAATGACTTCATTTTCCAGGTCAAGTATATGTTGCACTTTATGGTAGGTATTTCAGAATTGAATAAGAAGACCTTCAACTGTTATTTTATTTTAATGAAGTTACAATTCAGGTTTTTGGGTTTTTTTCCTTTCCTCTCAGTTTCTGTGTCCTGGTCAATATAGACAAAGTATAAATCCAACTGCGGCAGAAGTACAGATATCAGCTATGTACAGTTTTCATATGTCATCAGAAAATGATTTCATGAGCTTTCCTTTATTTTCTAGTTATCTTTGGAGAGAGAGGATAAAACTAACTTATAAAAGGAACAAATGAAGGCTCTCTGGTTTAGCACAAATAATTAATTAACAAATGGTGACAAACCCATTAAGCATTAGACCTTTGTGCACAAGTATTCAGTAGTGAGGTAAAAATTTAAATGGTAATTTGTATGCAAAAAAGAATATTTAACAACTGCACACATTAATTTAATGTTAAAGGAACATAGACTAAGAAAGATCTGTTGGCCCTTAAGTCAATGTCCCTGGATAATTATGACTAAGTACATAATAGGTAGGCTGTTCTAAACATTTACTTCACATATTTCTGCATAACCCCAAAACCAAGATTATCTTTAGTTCCTTAGAAATAAATTAAGACCAATAACAATTATAATAAGAAATATAACAATTATATAACAAATAATAGCAACTGTGTCACAGCAAGAAAGCAGGAGGGATCCAGAGTATGTCCTTCAATAGTAGGGGATTTGTTGGGTGAAAATGTCTGCATGATTGTGGGATAGGTCAAAGCCCATAAAAGGGAAAAAACTAAAATACTTTCAACTGCCTTTGTAGGTTTCCCTTGGAGAAAACTCCTGACTCTCATATATTAGATTAAACAAACCTTGAACATGCAAATTTATTAGAACAATAATTAAGAATTTAGAGAACATATATTCTGTGAGAAGTAAGTCTAAAGAAGAAGAAATTTGGCAGTTTAATCAAGAAGATATATTAAAAGAATAATCACAGAAATATGCAAATACTAGAAGGGTAGAAAGTGTAGGAAAAGAACCAGCTTTGGTAAAGTATTGACTCTTCAGTGATTTCAATTTTAAGAATGGACTATACAGAACACACAAATAAAGAGGTCAAACTATTAAGGACAAACGTGTGGTAAAAAAATCATAAAAGACCAATATGCAAAATAAGATGCAACTGGCAGGAGTCATAAAGAGCAACAAAAAGACATTCAGTAAGCATATTGGTATCGAGATGAAGAAAAAGGGAAAAGCTGATCAGAGGGAGGAAGAACTGATGATGATACCAAAAATGCTGAAGTGTTTACTGTTCTTTTTAGCTTCATATTTTGCTAAAAAGTTTGTCTGAGATTGGACAGTGACACGTAATCAACAATAAAGTGATAAAGATTCAGTCTGGAAGAAGGAAAAGTACACTAAAGAGCTCTAATGTAAGGTCGAAGTTTTATGTTGGATAGTCCAACTGAATTTTACTCAGAAAACTTTAAAGACTTGCTGAAGACTTATAGAATTCATGAAAGATTATGAAGTTTTGGAGAGCTGGAAAAAGCAAAATCACAGTTCTCATCTTCAAAAGGTGGAAAAGTAGGAATAGAGAATTATATGCAAGTCAGCTTTAGTTCCTCATAAAAAGCTGGAACAAATAATCAAACAATTTATAAGCACTTGGAGATAACGTAAGACTAGAGTAACTGCCAGCACAGATTTCTTGGGAACAAAGCTTGTCAGAATAATCTAATTTCCTTTCTGTGATAGGATAACAGCCTTACAGATAAAGGAGAAGAAATGTATATGCTGTGTTCGATATTTTGAATTTACACAACCTTTTGAAGCTGCTTTACATGACACTTATAAGCAAAAGATAAGATTAAGGTAATTAGTATAACAGATGTGTCCAGAAAGTCATTAAGAGTGATTGGCTATCAAATTGAAAGGTAGTATGTAGACAGGTTCTGAGGAGGTCTTTCATGTCTTGTACAGTTCTTTTTTTTCATGAAATGACTTAAATGTTGAAATACAGAAGAGGCTTATTTAATTTCACAAATTATCAGAAGAAAGTGATCAGAAAATGGACAAACAGATAAGCCAATGAAATTCAATGAAGAAAGTTTTGAAGTTCTGCCATTAGACAGGAATAATAAATGAACTGTGCTGGAGAGAGACAGCCTGAAGTCCAGTGCAGTGTAATGAGAGCGGGCTTTAAAGGTATAAGAAAGTGTTGTGTATGTTGTTTTTTCTGTCGTACACAGAGCAACAAACAGAAAAACTCTTTTAGGAGAGGTAACCATGAACCACACCTTTATTTGCTTTCATTGAAGAATCATATTCCCATCACCAGCAAAACAAAAGTATACCAGTAGACAACAAAATCTACCTTTTGTACACACAAGTCTTAGTTTGCTATTAAATGGAGGAAAAAAAAAATCATGATTACTTACTTCTCAAAAACATTGTGTTCAGAAAATGCTATTCCATAAATTTTATGTTGATACCAGATTTTTTTTCTTGATGGATATTTTGTCTAGAATTCTGACAGTTGGCAAGCAGTAGTTTTCATTTCTTGCAGAGTTCCTATCAAGCAAGAGCAAATGAACCGGAGGATATTGTTCAGAATAATCTAAGTGCATTGGTGCTGCAGACAACCTGTTCTTATAATATGCTGTCCTTATTTTCCCCTCTTCTTTCGAATTTGAACTGCACTCTGTCTTTAACCTTTAGTTTGCTGTATCAAAGAAAACTCTCTACAGACACACAAAAAAATCTTTACTTCTTTTACTTTGTAATATAATCTTGACACAAGCTGAGAATTGTTGGGAATTTTATAGGAGTGTCTTTATTGTGAGCTTGGTCTGTTTGTGCAAGTCTCTCTTCTCTTGGAGGCTGACAACCTGCCCTCTAATCAACATCATCACACAGGTCGAATGACACCCACATCATCTGAGACGACATCTAGGGTGTGCTACTACCATGTAAGGTATGATTCTCTCAACTGTTACTACCACTGATTGAGCCAAGGAGTGGCACAACTGTTACTGGCGTTCAAAAGTCATTTGCACTAAAGAGATTAGGGAGCTCCATCACTAGAAAAAATGATACTGATTATTAGTTTTGAATAAGAATACTTATCTTAAAATGTAAGATTATGGTTAATGCATTAATATTCATAGCTGGTGTTATAATTAACTCTATTTGTCCTGTATATTATTGCCTGTCTTTACATGTGAGGAGAGCTCGAGTTCAAAGAGAGCCTTATCCTTCATCACAAAGCATAAATAATACCCACTCCGTGTTTTTGGGAGGAAAATAGGGCAAATAAAGCACAAGCTTTGGTGAAAAAGACACTATCATGCAACTCAGGATCAAGAAACAAGGATGATGATACGTTTGTTATCTCACTATCACCAGCATTACAATGAGTAAAATACTGTTTGTTTCTAGTGCCTTAATCCATAAGCATTTTTGAGAATCTTGTCACCTTAATTACGGCCGAACTCAAAATGCCCTTGAAGTAGTTAATGAATGACATGAGCTTTTTTTTTTTTTTTTAAATTATATTTATGGAAAGATCAGCAATATAATATACTAGAAATGGCATAAACATACTCCAAACCAAGACAAAATTTGTCTGTCTGGTGTCATGCAAACTAAACCAATGGGAGACCTGATGGGATTTTCTTCTGTTTCTGAATAGAAAACAGGTGAAACCAGTCAGCAAACTCTCTGTTTCAAGTCAGGTGACTTTTAATCACTTAGATTTTTTTACAGAATGGAAATATCTAGGGGGAAAAAGAAAAACGGAGACTGCTTCTTAAAAAGACAGAGTTAAGTGATTACACTAAACAGAAAACTGAAAATGATTGTGCAAAGGAATACAACCAAAAGGTTATGCAGGCAAGTTAGGCTGCAGATGAGTTTCTATAATCGAAATTCCTTGTGGAATGACTGAAATATATACTACACCACTGTGACACTGTGGCACAGGGTATTAAAGGAGGAGTTGCACTTCTACATGCTTTGTTTTTTCATGGTGTTGTTCTTCAGCAAACATCTAGAGGAGCTTTAGTACGATTTCATTTATGTGCCTGAACAAGTAGTTAAAATTACAAGCAAGGTGATGATATGTAGCCAAAACAATATATTTAGTGACTTGGGGTAGAAAACACAGAAAGTCTATGAATCCAGAATGTGAACAGAATGAGTCAAATAGTCACTCATCAACTCCCTATTAGGTTCTATCTGAAGACACGCAGTTATTCTGAATATTTTGATTTGATTTAAAGTCACTTTTTAGCAAGACAAGAGATTAATTTGGAATTTAATTTGAGTGGCAGAAACTCTTGGAGAGAGACATATTGTTCTCTCTTTTCTCCAGATCAGCTCCTTGATCAGCCTTGAAGCCATATTAGTTATGTTTTCAGAAATTAATTTCACTGTATACGCCCCTTGAGGATCAGCTGTGCCAGCAGATAAAACGCATGCAAAAATATCTTCAAAATCAGCTTTTTGTGCTCCTTTTGATTTCAAAGATTGCAAGTTCATGATATAGAATGCAGTGCAGATCTAATTTAAGCAGGTCATGTTCCAACTGAATTTCCCAGAGGCATAAAATGTGATATTTAAATGAGTGGATAACAGGATAAGGGTAAATACCTCTACGTAGATTATCTCAAGGTTTTGCTTAATCTATAAATAACTATTTGTCATGAAATGCTGCAGTGCTTCCTTGATATTTCTTTTTTAAAAAGTGCCATCAGATATCATGTAAAAAATGGAGTTTGTCAGGTATTTTTCAGAGGGTTTGTTTGGGTCATTTGTACAAAGCAAGACCATAAAAACATCAGTATTGGACTTTCACTGTGATACATTTTAAAGGAAAAGGCCAATGCTTTTCTCAGTTTTGTTCATGTAGAAAAATAATTGTCACTTTTACCCTCTGAACTTACTTGCTTGTAGTTCATTACCTTCTCCTGTGGACCTGTCTGAACTGTATTTCATCTAGGAATATAATTGAGGGGGAGCAAGATCCTTTAGTCTATGCTTCACCTCACTGAGAGTCAGGTGTGAAGTGGAATCAGAAGCTTTTCCTGTGAAGATGTTTCTCTTGGGACAGTCTGAGAGAGATTCTCAAACTGATCAAGACCAGAGAGAGAGAAAATTGCGCTAAACCAGAAGGGATGGCTTATATGACACTGCTAGTTTGAAACCAGATGATAGTTTGCCAGGGAGGCAAAGCTTAGCTTTAAGTGCAGACAGATTTTGAGAACATTTCTACCTCTTGTATCCCAAATATATTCCTCCAGTTCATGCTCAGATACACTTTGTGATTTATTTACTCAAAAAGTTTTATAATTTACTGTCATAATAATTTACTTCTATGAAAGCATTTCACCAGATCACTCCATGACCAGGTGTACCATTCAGTGGAAATGAATCAATGAATAATACACCCCTACATTTGTTCTGATGGGTTTTGTTAATTATTATTATCTCCAGCCATTTTCCCCCGTATTCCTACTGTAAAAAAGCCAAGAGAATTTTTTTCTTTTTTTTTCCTCTTCCCCCCACCCCCCACCCAGCAATAATTTTGGACAGATGTTAGATAGAAATTAGCATGTCACTGCGCATGTCTGTGTATGTCTGCATGTTTGTGCATGCCTATGCTTGTGAACCAGACTTGCAAAGATACAGAAATGATCATTCCTCTTCCGATTTTAAATGAAATGAGAATTACTGTTAGAGACCAAGGAATCTGTCACACTGATGTCACACAGCGGGCACACAATACTTACTTTCTATATGACCCCAGTGTGATCACACTGCAAGAATAAGCTCAGTTCTGGGAACCTCAATATCACACATATTTTAACAAATCAGAAGGAGTTCAGGAAAGTGCAACAAAAATGATTAAGTGTTCAAAAGCAATGAAATGTAAAGAAATAATCACCACACGGCCAAGCAGTGGCTAATAGGGTAACGGAATACAACATTTGAAGGAAATAAATCTCAACAGGAGTTTTTTTAAATTGTGTCAGCTGAGGAAGTTAGGAGAAAGATCAGAAGATTCTGAAAGGAGAAGCTAAGGTGAAATCAACAAATATGGTATTACAGGTAGATTTCTTATAATTTTGAAAAAATTGTAAATAAATTACAACAACAAAATTGTTGGGATAGAAGGGACCCTACAGTTCATCTTACCTAAGCTCCTGATTAAAGCAAGACTAACTTTGAATTTAAACTGCTCTGTTAGGTTTGAGAATATCTAACAGGGATGGATACTTCACAGATTCCAGTGTTCCAGTGCTTGACCACCATCACCATGAAGAATTCTTTTTTCTATATATCTAATCAGAATTTTCTTTGTAGTGTCTTGTTGTATCTCAGTCTTTCACTGAGCATGTCTGAGGGGAATCTGTCTGTCTTCTCCGCAGTCAGCATGGGTACTCTGCTGTTTCATGTTCTTTTTCTGCTCATCGGGACTCCTTCTTAGCACAACAGGTTTGTAGCCTGACCTGTTGTATGGATTGACTCCATTCCAGGTGCAGAACTTTACTTTTGTTTTTCCTGAATTTCACTGGATTTCTCCAGCTTGACAAAATGGCACTCCTACCCTCCAATATATCTTCCTCTTCTCTCAGGTTCATGTCGTCAGTGAATTTGGTAAGGGCACAGTCCATCTCATCATCAACACTGTGCACCAGCTCTAGTACCAACTTCTGCAGAACACCATTAATTGGACTTTGAAGGTCTTTTAGTGTTCTTTGGCAGACTGTCAATCTAGCAAGATTTCTATTCAACTCATGGTCTACCTATTTTTAACTCTCCAATTTAGCTACAAGGATGCTGTGAAATAGTGTGTCAAGACCATTGCTAAAGTCAAGATAAAGGACAACTACCACAGTCCTCTTGTACAGAGTCAATCATGTCATCAGAGAAGATAATTTCCATGGTTACACACGACCTATGGTCACCACAACATACTGACAGTTCCAAATGAAATTATTTTTTTTGTCCTTCATGTGTCTGGAAATGACTTTGAACAGCATTTGTTCTATCATCTCAGAGGCAGAGGTGAGACAGACTGGCTTGACAGTTTTCCTCCTTCTTGAATATGGACATCACATTTGTGTTTTCTTGTCATCAGGGATGTCTTCTAGTCTCTGGAACTTTTCAAAGATGATAAAGGTAGACCAAGAATGTCACAAGCCCTTTTTGATGCATATAGTCTAGTCCCATGGACTTGTATACCTAAAGCTTGCTCTAGTATCACTAAGGCATCCTCCATCTGATCGGTCTTCTGGTACCTTTCATAGCATTTCTTTACCCTATACTTTACTATGAGGGACAGAGACTTGGGTAGTCTGAGAGCAAACCTTGCTGGGTAGAGAAAGTGCTGAGTACTTCAGGATTTCAGTATCCTATGTGGCTAAATGTCTGTCTCATTCAGCAGCAGGCCCACATTTTGCTTTATAGAATCATATAATCATAGAATGCCTAGGGCTGGAAGAGACCTTCAAAGGCCATCTAGTCCAAGTCCCACTGCAGTGAGCCCTGCATCTTCAACAAGATCAGGTTGCCCAGAGCCCCATCCAGCCTGACCTTGAATGTTTCCAGAGATGGGACTTCTACCACCTCTCTGGGCAACCTGTGCCAGTGTTTCAATACCCTCATTATAGAAAATTTCTTCCTTATCTCTAGTCTAAATCTACTATCTTTCAGTTTAAAACCGTCACCCCTTGTCCTACCGCTACAGGCCTTGCTAAAAAGATTGTCGCTATCTTTCTTATAGGCTCCCTTTAAGTTTTGAAAGGCCACCATAAAATCTTCCCAGAGCCTTCTCTTTTCCAGGCTGAACAACATCAACTCTCTCAGCCTTTCTTCATAGGAGAGGTGTTCCAGCCCTCTGATCATTATTCTGGCCCTCTTCTGGATGCCCTCCAACAAGTCTATGTCTGTCCAGTACAGAGGACTCCATTATTCCAGGTGAGGTCTATACACCAAAGAGGTGTATAGAGGCAGAATCACCTCTTTTGATGAAGCTGAGGATACATTGCCCTTCTGGGCCATGAACACACATTGTCAGCTCATGTCCAGTTTTTCATCCACCAGTACCCCCAAGTCCTTCTCCACAGGGCTGCTCTTAATCCTTTCATCCACCAGCCTGTATTAATACCACCAATTGCACTGACTCAGGTGCAGAACCTTGCACTTGGCCTTGTTGAACCTCACAGACTTCACGTAGGCCCACTCCCCCAGCTTGTCCAGCTCCCTCTGGATGGCACCCTGTCCCTCAGATGTGTCAACTGTACCACTCGTCTTTGTGTCAATGGCAAACTTGCTGAGGATGCACTCGAACCCACTGTCTGTGGCCTTGATGAAGATATGAAACAGCACTGGTTCCAGGACCCCTGAGGGACACTACTTGTCACTGATCTCCATCTGGATATTGAGCCATTGACCGCTACCCTCTGGATGCAACCATCCAACCAATTTGTTGACAGAGCTCTTTTTTTACCTTTATCTTCCTTTTATTTCTCTACTTACATGTAGAATTGCTTCTTGTTCCCCTTGTTCCCCTTTATATCTACTATCATTTTCAATGTCAGCTGAACTTTGGTTTCCTTGATTCTCTTAGAGACCTAGGCACTGTTTCTATGTCATTCCTGAGTGGAATGTCCCCAGCTCCACTCTGTATACTTTGGGTTTGTGTTTCAGCTCATCCAAGACTCCTGCACTGACTCAGCTGGCCTTCTGCCACACCTTCTAGTTTATATTGGGATTGACCTTGTGTTAGAAAACTGGATCTCATCAGTCCGTTTGTTGTTCAGGTCATCCTCCCATGAGATCCTGTCTATCGGTCCTCTGGAAAAGCTGAATGTCATTCTTATCTTCACTGCTGAACACAAAGTTTGCTATTCTGCCACACAGAAACTGTGCAGATGAATAGAAGTCATCTCATTGACAATTAAAGAAACCAGAGCACAAGTATCCTTAATCCTTGGAACTGTTCCGCTGGTTCTTTTTTCATAAAAACTTTTAATTAGGTCCTATCAGGAAATAAAATTTATAGCTATGAAATTATAAAAAATTATAGTGACCTTGAATATTTTCTTCGGATATTGATTCACAAATTAAATCTTAGGTAATAGGTGGCACTTTTACTCAGTAATATTAATTCAAATACCAATCATAATTTAAACTACAAGTAAAAAAAAAAGTACAAGTTATCAACATTCATTGGATAATATTAACTATTTTAGTATTATTATAAAATATTAACTATGGTATTACAACATTTTTAATAATATATTCACATTTATATATCTACATAATAGAATTGAGGAAAAACAGGACTAAGGCGGCATTGAGAGGTCATCTAGTCCTTTTCCCTGCCCTAAGGCAGAATCAGCTGTCTCTATGATCTTGCATAGACATTTTTCCACCTCTCAAAGACTTCTATGTCAGAGACTCCCCCAGCAATCTATGCCTGTAATTCACTACCTTACTTTTACATGTTTCCCCAGTGTCTATTCTGAATTTTCTGTGTTGTTTTGGAAGCTCATTATTTCTTGTCTGACACATCATGATTATGGAGGACAGTTTATTTTCTTCTCTGTGGATACAGATATCCAATCTAACTTACATCCACCCCAATGTCATTTAACTACACTTCCCCCATTTTCTTAAGAAAATGTCACATGAAAGAGCCACAGATATGTTACAAAAGTGAAACTATATGACACACAACTTCCTTTCTGTTTGTCATTTTGCAGAAAGATTAGATTGTTGTCACAGATTAGGGCTGGACTGGCCACTAAACAAATGACAGACACTCTCTATTACCTCTCACCCCTCCCTTCCCAAAGGTGAAAGAGAAAGGGAGTAAGGGAGAGAGACTTATGGATTGGGACAGAAGGCAGAATGGACAGAGTCCTTGTCAGACGCCAGCCACTGAAGAACAGAAGAGGACAAGCCCCTTGTGATCCCTCAGCCTCATACCAAATATGACATCTATGGAATGGAATACCTTGTTGGTCAGTTTAGAATCACCTGCCCTTTCCACTCCTCCCTGCATGTGCGGTTTCTAACTTACTGCACCCCCAGTGACCTTGGTCTTCACAGGAACAAGTGTAAGCAAGAGCCTTTCTGCATCCCCGTCCCTGGCAGTAACTGTACACATCAAGTGTTATCACTTCTAGAAGCAGAACTGTCTGCAAAAATATGCCGTTAACTTCAGTCAGTGCAGTCACTTAGAAGAGACTGAGCTGAAAAGTTAAATCACTGAAGAGAATTAGTCCAGTTCTAACTTAAAGCAGGACAATTGTTGGGGTTGGTTTGACCCTACTTGTTCCTCACAGAGCTCCATTCTGTCTTCTGTATACTTCATTCTCATCTCCTACGTACATCCAAATAAGTTACTTTATTATTTGCTGTTGAATTTTTTTGAAAGTTGAAGTTAGGATAACATATCTATTGTCCTCTGCTACAGTTATCTGACTCCCACCTGGCCTTTATTTTGTAGGTAAGCATTAAGCTTCCTATTATCCATAATTCATCAGAATGATTATTGAAACCAGTTTGCTATACTGAGTTAACAGAAGTTATCCAATTAATTTATGATCAACTGTACATATAACATCAATTGTGTATTACCCCTGCATGTCAAACTAATTATTTACTGATCGTATTTTTGGTCATATTACTAAATTGTCCACCAAAACTGAGAAAATCTTTCTGGTGATCATTTTAGTTACAAATGAGAAAGTGCTGCATTGTCAATAAATTATTGTCACCAACCAACTCTGATCGTGCTCCTTTGAATCATATAGACTCATGAGATGTAGTAGCAAATATCCTCAGCTGTATTAAACAAAATCAAAAAAAACCTCAAACCCAAAACAAAAAATCCAAACAGACATAATATTACAAGAAATAATCTAACCAATAGAGAACCACTGTGATACATCATAATTTTACACAGAACTGTTATTTTGTGGACTCAGTTCTAGTGTTCAGGGTGTGCTGCATTAATCCTGACAAACTGGTTAATCATAAATAATGGTTACTGTGCCATGCCTGTGCTCAGGTAGGGTGTTCTTTTCAATTCCTAGTGGAAAGGTTTTGACATCTCAGGAGCCACCATCAGTCGCTACTGTTGGATTAATCCCATGACATTTCAGGAACTTCTCTGAGGAGTCTAGGTTAGGACCACTAGTTTTCTAGGATCCAGAAAGGTCTGTCTCTTCCCATAGGCTACAAGGCAACTGCTGTTCTCTGATTGTGGCAGGTTGAGAAAAAAAACCTGCCCGCAGGCTTTTGGTGTAAACTGATTAATTGAATTATTCCCTTCCATGTTATGATTCGCCCATCTCATTGGATAGAAAGTTTCTCGAGAGGGTACTGCCCCTTTAAGAAGCTGCGGGCTCGGGCGGCCGGGGGGCTACTCGGGACTTCCTGGCTGCCTTTCGGAGGGCTTCGGGGGCATTCGGCTACTCAGGACTTCCGGGGCTACTCGGGACTTGCAGGGCTGCTTCCCGGACGGCTTCGGGGGTTTTTCTCGGCTTGTTCGCGGTTTCTCAGCTTCTCCGGACATTACCGGCTCCGCTCTGCGGGAGTCACTGCAGGACCTCAGCTTCGCTCCGGGGAAGAGGCTTTTTCTCCAAATCCTGCGGCGTCGCTCCGGGGACCTTACAGGCTGCCGGAGTGGACCGTGCGCCGGGGCAGCCCCCGCCACGCCGCCTGGGACAGACGGCTCGCCTGGAGGCTTTTCTGCTGCCGTAAGGCTTTACCCTCTTTGTCTGCTGCTTTGATATCCTCCCTGCCTGCCACAACGAGGATCTGGTAGGGACAGCGATTTCCACATTACAGCCCGGCGTTCATAATAGCCGCGGGTTCCCTTTGTTCGCTCCACGAAAGCGCACACGTGGCCGGTGCCATTTCCAGACTGCACGTGGCGCCGCCCCCCCTTTGTCTTTGTTCTTGTGTTTAAAACCCTCACCTTTCCATCCTGCACAGATTCTCAGATTTTGCATTGGTTTTTCCCTGCATGTTATATATATTGTTCTAGTTTTAATAAAAGTTTGTTTCAGTTTTCCAAACGTTCAGAGGTCTCACAGAAATCTTTTATTTTTCCTTTTCGTATCTCTGCTTTTGAACCCTTTTCTCTCCCAGAAGAGAGGGGTTCGGGGATAGGGAAGGGCTCGTCCCCGTGCTCGGCTTGCCTCAGCCGACCGGCGACACTGATGCAGTAAATAACTATAATAAGATTGGATTAATCTAGTCCTTAAATACATGCTCTAGTGTAATATTTTAAAAGAATGGAAAGCTTTTATGTAATGTATATATTCACTGTAAGAAAAAAATATGGGAGGATATAATTCTGAAAGAAAACTAGAGCTGGGAAGAAAGAGAAAATTTAGACTTGAGACTACAGCAGCTGGTGAGACCAGTTTGGCTGTAGCTACAGGAGTGCAACTGAGTTTGGCTGTAGGCACTAAGTATTACAAAACTGAAAGAAAGGGAAAATTTGGGGAAAAAAATGAGGTATCAAAAGAACAACAAAAAATTAAATGAAGAAATAACTTCATTAGCTGGTAATAATAAAATATTTTGTCATCTTTTAACATTTGATAACCACCTGTATTGGTTTCAAACCACCTGTATTGGTTTGAATCCACCTGACAACTAAGCACCACTCAGCCGCTTGCTCACTTCTTCCTGCTCCCTGGGGGGAAGATGGAGGAGGAGGGAAAAGGTAAAAGTAAAGCCACCTGGGTTAAAAGAAGGAGAGTTTACTTGAACAACACAAAGAGGGAGAAAACAATAGTAATAACAGTAATAAAGCGAGTAATGTACAACAACACACTACATGCCAAGCCACGTTATGGCACGCTGAGCTGCACCTGTTTTAAACCATGCGCACTCTCTGTCTAGCCCCGCCGTATATATACTGGGCATGACGTCAGTATGGTATCGAATATCCCATTGGGTGGTTTGGTCTGGCTATCCTGGCTGTAAATTAACCCTATCCTTGATGAACCCAGGTCAACTGGAAAGACACATTATAGTCACTGTGTTACAAATTCCTCCGCGTCAGCTTCTGAGATACATGACAATTCAATGTTTAACTTGAGATGAATTTTTGGCAAATGCCACAATCTTTCAAAACTATTATTAATGGAATTTGAAGACATGGTCATCATCTTTAAAAGAGTTAATTTTTAAGTTATATTGAAGGTCTACTTTTAGTTCTGCAATGAGAATCTGTCACCTGAGAGGAAACTTTTGTGGGCATATACAAACTCCAATTACATTATGCACGAATAAAAGATTTGTTCTTATATCATCCAGTTGTGCATAGTCATATATAACATTCATAAATAAAGACACTAACATTTTGTGTTCTCGTATTTATAAGAAGTCTGTCTCTATGTACCCAAACAGGCCTTTTCAAATATTTTAAATAATTGTGATTTATGCACAGGAAATAAATAAACTGAGCAATGGAATGAATGCTGTCTAGAAATGCACATTTCAGACAATCCTTCCCTTAAAAGGTCAAAGGATATTGATGAGGATGATATCCCACTTGCATCCTGTTTCGGTTTTTTTTTCTTTTTTTTCCCCTCTATAAACAAGAATTTACAACTTCCCTGGAGGTCAGTTTGGCAACTTTCAGATGCACTAAATTCATTTAAACTCCAATAACCAGTGAAGAAATGAAATAGTACTGAACAATAGCAGTACTCTATGGTGTATACAAATAATTTTACAGGAGGTCATTCCTCCTGTGAACCCATTGTACATGCCAATTTGTTGTACTCTTCATTATAATAGAAAAAGTATGGGTAACAATGAATTGCAAACTGTACTTGGAAAACATAACTTACAAGCATCAAAAGACAACTGGGGTCATCTCTAAAGCAGATTTCATAGTTGCCAATGAGTATTTTGCTGCTTCCATTAAATGGACTTTAAAAGGATTTCAATTGCATTTCTTATTTTGGCTAACAATCTGATTCTGTGAATATTATGTCTACAGCTGCTCAGCTCTAAAAAGCATTATTTAGACCCAGGAAAAAATGCTTACCAACACTATTGATGTCTAGCTGGAGTGATCTTTCCGAAACTGTACACCAGTGTTCTTCCAAACATTTGATTGCTCAAATTTTCTCAATTTTATTTACACATACCTCTTTTCCTCCATGGTATCAGGTGTGTATGACTATCATCTCCCTTGAGTTTGTAAATCATATGCCTCAGAAGAGACACGATATGGGGGAAAAAAAAAAGCCTAAGTCAGGTGGAAAATGCGAGTTTATGTGAATGCAATTTCGGCTTATTATGCATGCACTTTTGCCAGTGCTGAATGGTTTGCATTGTTCAAGCCTAGGAAAAAGTAATTCCCTGTTCCGAGTAATGAAATCCAACATTAAATAAATATATTGGAAACAGCTGATCTCCTAGTCAGTAATGTATGCATGCAAACTTTCAGAAGTTGTTCCCGTTTCAGGTACAGTTCTAGGTTCCACTTCTCTGAAAATAGGTACAGCACATATAGGAAATCTAACTCTGTATAGATAGTGGTTTTCTGTGTTCTTTTCCTTTGTTAATGCAGACTAAATAAATATCTTGATAGAATACTATGGGTCAATGTCTTCGCTAATTCATTTGGAAGTTCCCAGGAGTGTGTTTTAAGTTGATTTAATGAAAGAGAGGAGAAAGAACTGTTTGCTGTATAAGTCTAGGTAAAAATAAGAATAACTGTGTTCCCCGCTAAGTTTTCATCTGGCTTTATTATGCTGAGTCTTGATAATTTGTGTTATCATACATACATCCTATAAAGTAAGGGTCAAACAAAAGTCAGTGATAATATCATACTGACAATGTATGTGGTTCATACAGAAAATCTTTTCCAATGTTTGTCTACAATGAGATGCCATGCTAAGATTGACTGATCTTTTCCTTTTACTTCCGGTTTTATTTTGGTCCTTGTGATTGTACAGGAGGAGTAAAAAGCTGAAACCATTCGTATTAATCTTTATTTGTTGAGAATTCAGAGACTATAGAACACAATGCAGGGAATCTAAAGAAAATGAAAAATGGCCCTAAAATGTTTTGTACAATTCTGTTTTGTTGTTGTTTTTTTAACTGCCCCTTTGTAATCTACTACTTGAGAAAACTTCTTATAAATGTGAACAGTGTATCATTGAAAGCATGAAAACCTGGATAAAAATAATTTTTTTTCTGCAAGATTCTAAAAATAAATCTACATTTTAAAAAGGAAAGTCAAAGAATCTATTTTACTCACTCTCATGCTATATGAATATTAATAACATTCTACTGATTTATAAATTTTGCTGTATGTTTGGTAGATGAATATTTATTCACAAAGAACTGGGTTTTGACCCATAGCTATCATTGACCTAATTCACTCAGGAGAATGACAAAGATTTGGGTTAATCCTTAATGGCACATAGGAAAGGAATCTGTTCTTTTTTCACAGAAGTTGAATTAGTTTATTAATTCTTTCTTGAGAAAATTGTATAAATATCTTGCATAAAAAACACATTTTACACTAGAATTCTGTTCATTTTCCTTGCTCTGAGGACTTGAGTCAGAGTTGCCATAAAAAAACTTGTAAAATGATAATAAGGAATATTTTTTCTGATTAAATAGTCTTAAGCTTAGCTTATGATAGAGATATTGAAGTATATTGGTGAAGATAAATCTATAGCAAAACCCTGTCAAATTATGAATATTGTTTTCTAACAGGATCTAGAAAATGTAATTTGTCACCATTTTTATACTGATCTTATTTCTTTCTGAGTTCTTCAACATATGAAGGGGCTCTCTGTCATCCTGCTGCTGCCAGTTTTCTATCTCTTGCTTTTCTGACAAAATTTAAGGTATGCTTTACCCATAGGAAGAGCCTTGGTCTGTATGTATAGCAGTTAATTTCCTCTCACCAGAATGACAAAAAGGAAAAATAGAACTCTTTGTTCTCAGTTCTTTTCTGAGAGGAAATCAATAAGAAGTCAAAGGCACCTATATAAACCATCAGAGCATAGACTTAAAGCAATTTTGTATTTTACAAATCATATAATAATTTTTTTTTTAAAAAAATCAATAGAAAAGTTAAAACATCATATTTAAATAATGAAGTTGACTGCTTTTAGAACAAAGTTGCACAGAATATGGCTCATCTTACATAGGTTGAAAATGAAACAAAAGCAAAAAAGCAATCAAACCCTGCAGGAGCTGCTTTGACAGCTGAGGCTTGAGAAAATGCATAACATAAACAACTACACTTGGCTTTTCATATTAATACTGGGACATTTTATGTTGAACTCTTCTTTAAGTATTCCAGGCAAGTCAGAAGAAAGTATTGATCAGCTTTAACTGATGACATGCCCATAAAGTCATCAAGAAATATCGGTGGCTAATTCTGAAGTACATGCAGATGTCTAAGATAATAGATTATAGTGCAGTGGCATTGATAGATAAGATTTTTTAATGTGTTTATCTAGATGTTAGATGTTTTCTGAGAGATTAATAAAATAATTTCTTCCTAATTTTGATGCGAGTTTAAATGCTTAAAACAGCATTAATACAAAAATATTGTTCCCAACTTATCTGGGGGACTTTGGGTCATAAAGATTGCACCAAGCTTGGCAAATTATTTTTATTGGAGCTCTGTATGTGGATATCTCATAAACTTCATATATCTCTGTTTCTGGAGGTCTGAAACAGCATAATTCTGCACAATTATTTTCCCTTTCATTACTCACAGAAACATTGTGATTTGTGATAATGCTAAGCAAAAAAACCAAAACAACAGCATGAGAACATCTCCCTCTAAATAGTATTTTCCCACATTTTGGATGTGAATTTTCTCACTAATAGTTTACTGTTAAAATATCATGGTCTGTAATAAAATTTTAAGCCAGCTATAATGACATTTTTACCCCTGCTGCTTACTATGGTTTGTCAGAAAAATTAAAGAACTGTCATTACAGGGGAATGAAGTTCTGTATTTGTTAGTATTGTATGTCGGAAACAGCAACATTAATGCCCAGCCAGCATATCTCTGACAAAGCCTGAGTGGCTCACCATTCTCCATTGTAACTCTGTAAGGATTATGGGAAAATTATAAAGAGGTGTTTTTGAGCCTCCTGACAAGTAGACTAGTAGAAAACTGAAGTAGCAAACCCACCAGCTTTAGCAAAGGCCTCCTTAGGAATACGTCATAAAAATAATTTGGTCTGACTGACTTAACATGGAATTCACACTGAATGTCCATGCTCGACAACATCTCCAATGGTCCCTTTGGACTCATGTTCATTCTTCTGGAAGAATATACTATGTTGCATAGGCCAATCACATAGCCACTATTTCTTGTCCATGTCAGTGATGATCTGACTGACAGTTCGTGGCATATTATGCATCCATGGGGACAGAAGAATGATCACACAGGGGTTGCTGATAACCTTTCATTTGAGTGCCTCTATAAATAAGAAGCAAATATAATGGAATTATATTGATTAGACTAATGACAGAGCTGATTATGAGTTGTAATCTCCTTTAAGAGGTCATTCAGAGGGATAGTCTGCTGCTTAGTTAATACTATTCAACAGTCTAGAATTAGCAGGAGCCTTTTCTCTTTTTCTCTCCTTTTTTTTTCTTTTTTTTTTTTCTTTTCATTACAGCGTATGCACAAACCTGTGTGATGGAGCTGATGACTGATGATGATGATAGTAATGATAATGGCTGCTTGATTTTTTTCTGATGCTGCTATTCACTAGTCCTATGAGCTAGAGGCATACATTATGCACTAAGACTTCATTAGGAATTTCTGAGATGAATTATTCCTTTTTTTTTCACTTGAAAATACCTTTCATCTGCATTTCTGATTCCCGCTTCATTCTGTGGATAACTTTAAAAAAAAAAAAAAGAAATGTCATGGCTAGTTTTATTTTCAAAATGAAACTCTAAAATAACAGACATTTGAGAAACAAGGAAAGGCTCTTCTATATGTTGCACATCCCTCTATTCCTTCCATTAATCTATATACTATTATGGATGAATCAAAAGAATCCTAACAAGAGTAATTATGTTCTACATTTTGCAGCAAGATCTTTTTATGAAAAGATGTTTTTCATAATGGGACAATATAAAATGAAGCAGTCTCCCAGAAAATAAGCAAAAAATTACACATTAAATATTTCTTTAATCGCTGTGTGCTGCACAACACTGAGTATTCTGAGATGTATCTCTTGCATCTCATAAACCCTATTTATGAATACAGGAGACTGCAAAGGTATTGATTTTTAAAACATCCATCAGATGCAATGGTCAACCAGGACTGGTACACAGATTCTCTACTTACACATATGATACCATGGTATTCGTTTTCCATTTCAATGGTTAACCATAGATAATAAAGGTTAGAAAATATAAGAGTGCTGGGTATGTACTGAGTAATTATGTACGACAACTGAAAAGTAAGACTTCGAGTTGACCTTGAAATGAAGAACAGCAGATGAGAGACAGGGTCATTCTCTTTTCACACAAAAAGGGAAATGAACTTCAGGTCATTCCTACTTTCTTGGCCACTGGCTGTTATCCTGGAGGTGTTGTGCTTGAGAGATTTTATCAACAATACTTTGTGATTACTACTAGGCAATCAAGAGAACCACATTAACATTGGCCTCAGAGGAATTTTTCCACATGTCATCCCAGCCAGAGGCTAAAGAGCTATAAGAGAAGTTATGGAGGAAAGCTAATTAGAAAAGGGAAAGGAAGATGGTTTTGAGTATAAACATTTTTTTAAAAAAGAAAAAAATCTATTATCTTCAATGTTGCAGTGGTATATGTCCTTGTGTGTATTTCTAGCTCCTTTCCTTTGGTGTCCTATGACATTCTCACATTTTGAGTTACATTACAATTCAATCAGACAGCAAGCTTGGAGGAATGTTATGCCATTTTTTTTTTTTTTTAATAAGAATGAAATCCTATAGCGTAACTTTTTCATGAAGGTCATTACTGTAAGTTAAAAAATTGTAGACATATAGTCTATGCACTTATTAAGGATGCCCAAGCATCATAAAACATAGCATTCAAAACTTTTGCGACTAGAATCTGTCACATTTAGATATGACAGAAATGAAGAAAATCAAGGGTGTTATCTGAAAGTTATGCCTTCATGTAAGATCTTTCACATATCTTCTTTCCCTGATAATTAGATCGTGACAAAAAAAAAAAAAAAAAGCATTGGGGTTTTTTTTGCACTATTGATTTCAGCATCTTTCCAGTACCTTCTGGTAGATTCCTTTACTGCAGAGGACTAGCTAGAAGTCTACAGCCCTTTCAACATAGCTCATGTTTTCTGAGATGCGTATATACTTTAGTTCTCTTGAATGTAGTCATCTTAAACATCTGCAGTTCAGGAAACCACAGAAGAACTAGTCATCCAAGTCTTTATAGTCAAGGACAAAAATGGCACTTTTAAGATACAGTTCATTTGACTTGTTCTGCATGTTTATGTTAAGACAAGATTCTTTCTTTCCTAAGAATGAGTGCTTATTTCCATTCTTATTTAACCTGAGTCAGGCTGTTTAGAGGAAGACATTGATGACTTCAGTGCTCAAGATGTCTATATTTGATCAAGTGTATCCACTCCTTGAAGGCTAGATAAGTTCCACATATTATTTTCTCAGAGAGCAAAGAGGAGAGTAGAAAACTGTATGAACTTTTCTGTCCTTTTTAGGAAGACCTTCACAAGCTCACATTCTCCACCTTTGCTCATGCTTTTAAAGCATTTTCTTTCCTCTGTAAGCTACTCAAATGGTAAGTAATTTCTGAAGCTCTGTGTAGTTTGGAAACTGTAACTTATGTAAAGGGCTTAGTACAGCTGCTAAGACACTGCCATGATGCACTGAACATCATCTTTGTAGACTGAGCAAAATGGATTTTGTGTGGACCTCCCTTGCCTTTAGAATTTGAGCCTCTGATAGCTGTTGGATAAACCTACCTGCCTTTAGGGTGAGACAATTTTTTCATTTATTTTTTGATGAATAGTATTTCTTGGATTGCTAGACTTCGATCAAATAACTACTACTGAGTTTTCTAATGATACCTCTATATGACAGGAACACTTGTCATTTATTCTTGCTAGTGAGAGTAGCATATGTAGTTTATATGTTTTTTATTTTTTAAACCAAAGAGTTTAGCTGCTGTGGAAATTTGTGCTATAAAAGTGAATAAAATAATGATGTTTTCAAAATTCCTAAAATTCTCATATTCATGTGCTGTCTGCTCTAATAAAACTCAAAGTGGTAGGTGCTTAATAAAATGACTGACAGGCAACATAATGCACATTGCTAGTATCAGTGCTAGTTCTGTAGCACACAATTCAGTTCAGCCTAAGCCACATAACCATGAAGAATGATAATTAAAGAATAAATATGAGATATTTAAAATACCAGTTCACTGTGATTGAACAGACATACAGCTGAACATTTTTTATTTTTAATTCTTTTCCCAAAAGTTCTTTTTCAGTTTCTGTATACTGTATACTATATATGCTGTTACCCATAATCTTGAGTATCCTGTGATATTATTCATTTCCTGAAGTTTAAATTGTGATAACATTTGCTTTCCTTTCTCAGCTGTCTGTAAAGTTGCATTTACATGACATATTTGTGATCCATACTTTTAACATTATAAATAAATCCTTCAGCCGCTCTAACTACATATGTATGTAAAAATTTTTAAAAGAGCAAAAAGCAGTTCAGAATGTGAAAACACCTCTTTTGTTCATTGACTTTCTTCTCAATCGAAGATAAACTTTACAACACAATTCTTTCCTTTCAAACTTAAGTAAAGCTCAAAGATCTTTTAAGTGTTATATCAGTGGGCTGGGAAGTGACAAGTTTCTGAAGATAAAACAAAATTTTGTGTAGGTGTCAGTGTGCATATAGACACAGGGTGAAAACACCTTTCCCTCTGTGCTGCTAGACCACTTGGAAATATACTACCAAGCACTGAAAATATATAGCAGAGGAACTTTCTTTTTTCTGTTTTTCACCTCTGTTTTAATTTTTAAAAGCTTTTTTTTTTTTTAATAGGATTCTCCTACAAAAAGGCTGTGACAACCTTCACAGGTTTGTGAAAAGCCTGTACTGAGGCTCAAATATTATTTCTGCAAATGAGCCTCAACCACATTATTCTGGTAGAAGATCACGTCTGAATTAAAGGAATTAATCTCATAGAACTACAATTGTATCTTAGGGAAGATACAAGTACACCTGTTGGTGTACGAGGTATCTTTTGTATTTACAAAGTACTGGTGTCTCTGTGTTAAAAATTGGTCTGATTATTTTCAGGAGTTTTTCCCTGGTGTGCCATTGGTCTATTTTTCCATGGGTAACCTTCCTATGAACTTATCAGAAGAGTTAAGTGGAAGAGGAAATTTGTATCCTTCTAAACAAAGATGGTAGCTGCTTCTGGACTCCTTGGGACAATTTCCTTTGAACAGTTCATGTTTGCATCCCCCATCAAAAGAAGTGCAGTAGGGTAAATTTCCTCTATATAATCTCCTAAAAAGTACATTGGCATCACACTGAATAGGGGAATTATAAAACTGCATTATATATACAGATCCATCACCTCTTTTTTTTGACGGATCTGTACATAATTTTCAAAAGCAGACAATTTAATATTGCATCTATAATCTCTATGTGTATATTTAGACATATTTTTTCTTTTAAGAAAAAAATGTTTCCAAACCTGATTTTTCTAGTGATGTGAAAATTTGAGATCTATTAAAACAGCCACTTTATGAAATAAGCCATTCTATTTAGCGTCCATAACCTATTTCAGAAAGCTCATGATGAATTTCTCATAGTGTGGCAAGCACTCAGATGCATTTGTAAAGCCCAGAGCAAGTGATATCATCATGTAGCTCATACCAATCAAATATTGTTTAAAGTATAATATATCAGAACAAAATCACATTCAGGTATTCAAAGGTTATGAGCAATAGAATTGCAGTACAAAGTTATTGGCAAAAGGAGGAAATCACTACTGCAACTATGCTGCAATTAGCCAGTTCTGGACTTCTTTATATGAAAAGTGGAATTGTAACAGTTTAATGAAACAGCGACAATAATTGTAAGTTAGTATTTTTGGCTTCTTCAGATTTGACTTTGCTAGGATGTTGTTGAGAGGGCAAAGGAACAAAATTATCAAGTGACTAAAAGCTAACTGATGTTACTGTATCAGAAAACATATGTCATCATGTCATCAGTGTGCAAAGCATAGTAGAAACTACTTCATCATTTTCTTTCTGATATTTTGAGAGTTATTAATAGTGCTTAAACATAAGCATCTGACATGGATTTTCCAATAAGAATCAGAATATTTCATTAAGGTTTCTGCTCTGAGTCAGTCTCTGCAAGAGTTTCTCCCTCCTCCCTGCCTCCTCTTTTCCCCTCTCTCTTCCTCTTTGTCCTTCTTTGCTTTTCTCTTTTTTTTTTCTCTGTCTCTCTCTCACTCTCTCCCTGAGTAATGCAGAGCACTAAGGAGACTTTCAAATTACTCTTACAGTAGGATATTGTTAATTTTCTCCATTTCATGCAAATTTAGAAAATATATGTTTAGAATATTAGCATTAACTAAAGTGGATTATGATACTGCACAAGGCACAAATGTATTCTTCATGCAAATAAAAGAGGTAAGTGTCTCTGATTACTGTGATACAGCCAGGGAAAATTTAGCTCTCTCTCCAGCAGAAAGTACCTTCGTGATGAATTAGGAGTCTGTTTGGTTATACGGAAAGTTGAACCAAAACCAAACGAAATGCTGATGGTTCATTTTTATCCTAAACCCCTGAAGTTTAAGATAGGGCAAAATTCATTACTCTAAGATATTCTAATTTGTACCTCTCAAGTGTGTAAACTAATATCCATGAAGAAGAATCCATAAATTAATTCATCAGAAGTCTAGAGACTTATTATGTGGGAAATACTAAATTATCTCTAAAGTCATAAAAGACCTTAAATGTGCTGTAAATTTATTGTAAATACTACCTGATTGATCTTGCAGTCTTTTGGCAGGCAAAATTCTCACTGATGCCAATGTGAGTTTTGCCATTATCAGAATTTCAATGACAAGATCTTCTATAAACAGCCCAGTAGTCTAAACCATGACATTTTATTATCTCCATGAGAAGTATATACCTTACAAACTTAATAATAGTGAATTTGTTCTTGACTTGCAGCTCTGAGAAAAGTAACACAGATACATGACCATATATAAGCCTTAGGTTTATAAGGAAGCAACTGGGCGCACTTTTTGTGCCTTGCTGATTCGCTGTCTGCTACAAGCCTTCCTAGCTGTCTGCCATTATGTGGGTGCATTTGGTTCTGTGGGAACTGTGGCTGTATATGCAATGAGTCGGGAATGGGAAAAATCATGAAGTTACCTTAGATAATTTTACTTGTTAACACAGCGACTGCTTTCCTTTGTATTAGCATAACTCAGTTTCTGTGAAGTTTCTAGCCAGCCCTGCATGATGCACAAAAGACTGTCACAAGGATTTTTGCTTCATGTACAAACTCGCCGTGTGCCAAGAAATATCTTCAGCCCGTGAGGCACAGGAAAACATCCATGCTTGCAAATGTATCTCCACATGTCACTCCCTGTCCCCTGCTGCTCAGCAAAAATGATTTGTTTCCACGCTTACTATGAATTTCTGTGTATAAAAGGAATGTGTCTCTCTTATTCAGCTGTTAACTGCAACTATATTTGTTGAGTTAAAAAGAAAAACTATGGTAGAAGCCAAATATGAAGGACTAACCCCAAAGAAAGACTTTAAATGCATAAGATCCTACAGACTCCATGGTCCAGCTTGCAATTTTGTTTTTTAGTCAGCTTAGATGAATTAAAAAATGTTTTATTATTCGGTGTTAGGAAAGATACGCTTGTTAAGCGTACTGAATTAACTGACATCAGGCTGGGTAAAGAGCTTGTCAATGTACTGTCTAATGGCAAACATTTGAAGTACTTACAGTAACCAATCCTACTGCACAGCAATCTCCCTGTGCCTCATTTCCTAGTCGCTTCAAATACTATCACACAGAATAATTCTTCACAAAACCTCATTTCCTAGTGCTGTGTAGCTTGTGTGAAATGAGCCACTTACTTACCCTCAAAAATAACTGTTGAAGGTTATCAAAAGGCAGTCTGATCAGCTACCAGTGCTCTATATGCTATAATAAAGTGGCAATGCTGTCATTGCTACCCATCCTTTACAGGATGCAGAGGCGTAGATTTCTGATCTGTGTTCTGGTCTGTCCTGTAACACATTGAGGATGATTGAACCAGATCAGTCCTGTAAAGTAAATTCCAAAAGAAAACCAGGTGTACTAGAATATATTCTGCTGTTTCAAAAGGTCTTTGCTCTTAAATCAACTCTAAACAAATATTCCATTGTGGTTTGTATACAGCCAGTTCTTTTGTGGGGTGGAAAAAACATCCAAACACTAACAGCTAGAACTACTTCTTGTGTAATATTAAGGGTATCTATCACAACACATGTCTGAATGTCTCAGCACCGTGGCCAAATGCAATTGTTTGATGATTACATATTATTAACACTATAATTACACCATATGGAATCAATTTCTACTTGTATTTACAAATAGAAAATTTGTGCTATTTTTTCCCCATTGAATCAATAGAATAAGTTGATTCTGCATAATGTAAAAGTTGATACATTGTATCCTGTCTCTGTTACGGATGAAAATGTATGCATTGTATGCATTATATACATACATATTAAATTACATTACATACACAATTAGTAAGCACATATGTAAGGTATTTCAACACTCTTTGTAGAAAACTGACATTGATTTTGTCTGTGATTTCGAATGTGTGCTAAAAGTCAATGAGCAGTGAAAGGATAACACAAGTTATGTGAATCTCTAGAGTCTCTTTAATTGATTGCTTCTTCCAGCTGACATCCTTGGTTGTTCGACACAGGAGATGCTGAAAGCAAAACATTGACCAAAACATTTTCACGTGGATTTCATAGTGGAACTGAAAATGAAGTTGTCAGTTTCTTGGAAGAGACGACATTTCAGAGACATCTGTTTGCAATAGAGGAGACAAAAGGCAATCTGACATCAGTGGTAGTATGGGTTTGTACCCACAAAATGGGTTTGTACTACTGTGAAAAGTAAACGGTGGTGTAAGTAAAGAGCCGTTCAGAACCGCCAAAGGTCTATTCTGATGCCTACATTACTTGGGATTTTCCGATAAGATGCAATAGATTACTTAGTATAATCAAAACAAGGTATCCAGTATATTTTAGAAACTACATTTTGTGTATCAAGTTCAGGAAAAGGAAGTTTACTCATCTTTATAGAGGAGAACACTAAGTACTTCCTACTGCTGTGTCAGTGTTCCAGATCTGTTGTTTCTTCCTGACACCCCTATCTAAAAAGTTCTCCCAGGTGATATTAAACTGTGAAGTTTTCTGATTCTCTGACTTATGGTAATGCTTTTGGAACTGTTTACTGTGCAGTCCTAAGCTCTGATCCCGGAACTCTGCAGTGAATTTCATTATTTCTAACCTATATTTATGTATTTATCTCTATTCTACCAAACAGTATTTGCTACAGCATTTGCAAATATTTCCAGAGTTCTAGAAGGAATCTCTTTATTGATCTTACTTTCCCTTAATGATTATTCACAAGAAACATAAGACTGAAACACAATGAGCTTAAACTAGCATACTTCAGCAGAAATTCAATTCCATTTGTAGAAAAGAGATTTTATCCATACAAACCACAAGAGATAGGACTGGTGTAAGAAGTTATTTTACTTTGACATTTGCATTCAAATCCTATTTGTCTAAATTACACCACTGTAGTGCCTGATCTTCTATCTTTCAATAAGCCTCTGTGTATACATATGTACACACAAACATCTTTCTGTAAAATCAAGCTCTGAATGCACGCATATATATACACATTGAGGTCTGTGTGTACTAATACATAGTTTTACGTATTGCTATATTAATTTATATGTCTGTGTTTATAAACCCGTGTGTATGCAAATATATAAATATTTTTACAGCTTCTTGAAAACTCATAACCTGTCTTTGGTAAAGGAATACTTAAACACTGATTTACTTCAGAGCTAATGTCTTGAAATCTACATTCAAAACTAGAAAGACTGTCAAATCACCTTGAAAAATATGGAATTTCATCAAAAGAAATTTTCTGTCACCCAAGACAGGACTTGGTATTCCCCTTGTTGTACTTTTTAAAATTTCTTTCAGCCCATTTAACCAGCCTGTCAAGGTTCCTCTGGATGGCAGCACAACTCTCTGACATATCAAACCCTCCCACTTTTGTTTCCTCAGCAAACTTGTTGAGGTGCACTCTTCCCCATCATCCAGATGATTAATGCAGATGTTAAACAGCATCAGACCCAGTACTGATCCGGGGGTACACCACTAGTCACTGGTCTCCATCTAATCTTTGTACCACTGACCACTGTATTCTGGACCCATTCATTCAACCTATTTTCAACCCACTTAACTGCCTTCTCATCCAGCCTACACAACAACAGCCTCCCTTTAAGGATCTTACATGAGACAGTGTCAAAAGTTTTACTGACATCCAGGTAGAAGATACCCACTTCTTTCCCCTTGACTGCCAACCTAGTCATTTCATCACAAAAGTCTATCAAGTTGATCAAGCATGACGTCCCCTTTATGAATCCATGCTGACTACTCCTTATAACTTCCTCATTCTTTATAAGCCTGGAAATGTTTTCCAGGATCAGTTCTGCCATCACCTTCCCAGGAGGTGAAGCGGTTGCCGCCTGTAATTTCAAGGGCCCTTCTTGCTTTTCTTGAAGGCATAACTGATGTTTGCTCTCCTCTAGTACTTTGGTAACTCTCACAATTACCATGATTGTTTTAATGCCATTGAGAGTGGCCTCACAATGGCATCAGCCAGCTTTCTTAGAACTTGTGGATGCATCCTACCAGATCCCATCTGATCCCATGTGTCCAGTTCCCTTGCGTAATCTCTAACCTGATCCTCTTCCACCAAGGGTAAGTCTTCCCTGCTCCTGACTTTCTGCCTAATATCTAAATCTTTAGATTTTTGAAGGAAGGTCTTAATAGTAATGACTGAGGTGAAAAAGGCATTTAGTACCTCAGCCTGTATTCCCAGTAGGCACACAAACACAAAAACACACAAACACACCTTTACATGACAAATATACATATATACACATGATAGGCCACACAGAGTGACACAGACAGACACACTCAGCACTCACACAAACACAAATAGCAGTGAAGACCTCACCCTGCTTCCTTTTTCAGCTGAGCAGGATGAGGATATCCACACATATGTACATAAATACAGTGTGGAACCCTCCAGCAGTGGGGCTTACACCAGATCTCAGTCCCCCTAGTTGCGGGTATATGAATATAAGAGCCCTCGAGGCTTCAGTCCCACTTCAGTTGCTGGTACAAATTCGCATGCACACACGTGTGTGCACGCATACAGACACAGACACGCATATTCAGCGTGTACCCTTCGATGTTTTTAAGGCATGAGTGGACAAAACATTGAGCAATCAGGTCTGATTTCATAAATGACTCGACTCTAGAGCAGGAAGTTGGATTAGAGACCTCCTGAGTTCTCTCCCAAACTCAACTATTCTATGATCTTATGATTCTGCAACAGAAGTGAGAATACTCCACTTTATAACAAATAGTTGACGTAATTCAATGTATTTTTCCCTTTTCTGTGATTATCAAAGTATGAAGTAGTTCGGTTAGTGCCTACCAGCTCTTTGTTCGGCTCTTACAGCAAGAACTAAGATTCAAGAGGGCTTACCCTTCTGTGAAGGGATTGCATGAATTGCAGAAATTTACTTCAGGCACTCGGCTCTCCGCCTTTAATTTATCACCTAGATTCCCTACAAAATGCTGTGGAAGATGTGAGCACCTGAAAAACGATTTACAAAGTTCAGTAAAGAACAAGAGGAGATGAATAATAGGAAAGACCACCGGAACATGTTCTAGCACCCCTTCCTGTCCCCGAGTTAGACTCCTAATGACAAGACAAAAGCAGTTTCCATTTTTATGCAAAAATCTCATTTAGGAATCATATTCCACAGCCTGTTTTTGTTTGGACTTGACAAAAAGGGTAAAGCAATCATCCACTCCCTTATTATCATTGCTAGATAACGTCTTCCCAGAGCAATCCCATTATCAAATCTCCGTTCTGGCTGAACTGCCATGAAGATGTGAAGGTAAGTCTCCTGCGTTCTAGAAGAGTATGCTAAAATTAAGTTACTGGGTATGATGACATGGATCTTGAGCTTTAATTACTGGAAGCTCTTTAACACTCCTTCATTGCAAATGATAATGAAATGAGTAGGAAGTTGAACCTGATCATCACCTTATATCAGATGAACATCTTACTTACCTAACTGCAAAGTAGATCTTTGAATGTTAGCTACCTAGTTTGATGACAGTTAATAGTATATATGGACTACAATAGTTTTAGTAAAGGAATAGCATAAAAGTAATTTGCATCAGAATATCTAACTGTCTAGCATTTAGCACACCTGAGTTCAAACTCTGGTTATAAATAATTAGAACAACGGCAGACAACCTCATTGCAGTCTGCAGCTTCCTCAAGGAGTGCAGCAGAGGTGGAGATGCTGATCTCTTTCTGGTGACCAGCAATAGGATATAAGGAAATTGAATGAAGCTGAATCAAATGAAGTTCAGGTTGAACATTAGGAAACGGTCCTTCACTGAAAGGATGGTCAGCCACTGAAACAGGATCCCCAGGGAAGTGTTTGTGGCACCAAGCCTGTCAGAGTTCAAGGAGCTTCTGGATGATGGTCTTGGTCAAATGATTTAGCATTAGGTAGACCTGCAAGGAGCAGGGAGTTGGATTTGATCCTTATGGGTCCCTTCCAACTTGTGATATTTTGTGATTCTAACAAAACAAACTAGTTATGTCATTCTCATATTAATTACATTAAAATTAAAACCATAATAAACAGAGAATAAGTAACACCTAAAAAGTCTTATCTGTCAACTGCTATTTGGTAGAGATTAGTAATCATTTTGCAATTTCTTCACTAATCTTGAAGTGGAGATTAAGGAGAACCACCAACATGACAATTACAGCTTTAGGTGTTGACCAGCAAGAAGACACCTGGTTTTTGGTTTACATATGCTTACAAGCAGCAAAAAATATGGTGATAACAGTCAAATGGAACTTGTGAAGACAATATGGATGCAGTCATAGCGGATTCAAGAACAGATCCATTCAGCAGTTTGCTTGTTTACTTTCTGTTGACCTGAGTGACTTGGGGACTCAGTTCCTTTCTTACTCAGACTCGCTTTTTGGCAATACATTTAGATTTGCTTTGTGTAAAGACCAGGCTGTGGAGAGACAACTATGGATCAGTCTGTGCCTACATGTCACCTCAGTATGGAAGGTGCACACACACCTTGAAGTAGTTGTGGCTGTTAGTGTACAGACATGGACTTTACTAGCCTAGCTGTTAATCCTCAAAGTTCAGTAGAATACATATGGGTGATTTTTACATCATTACATAGTACACTTTGTGAAATTGACACGACTCAATTACCAGGCTTCTTCAGCAACCACAACCTGGATACTCTGTCAGTTTTGTTTGCTTATTTGTAAAAATGAAAATAAAGAGTTTTAATTTAAAATTAATGCCTTTCAAAAACCAGTGGATAAGCCTTAATATCTCATATACTCTCCTGATTCTGATCATATATACAAAGAAAAAATTCAATAATATTCTCTCTCCTTCCTCTGCTTCTCTGTTCGGCCTATAGCTTGTTTCTACTGATTTGGTAGTTTTCGTTGTTTGGTTGGGTATTTATTTTGTTTTGCTTTTTTTCTTGGGTGGGGGAAGAAGGCTGGAGGCTCTTGCCTTTTTGTCGTTCTGTGGAATTTACACACATTTAAGAAACTTAAAGGAAAGCTAAAGAGAAGCAATTCCTCTTACATTACTTATATAAATACATACATGCATGACAGTAATTCTTCTTCACAGTTAGGTGTCCAGACACTGTCAGATATTTCACATGAACTTTATTCCATTGGTCAACAGTTTTAAAGCCTCACTTGAATGTAATGCCTTGGGAGGTCAGGATCATGCAGGGAAAGACAATATTTCTGCCAGTTAGTGACAATCCTGTAGAGAGTCTTAATACTAGAGAAGAATCCTTGATTTTGTTCTCTGAATTTCATGAGGAGATAATCGACCACTGGGGTGATGTGCTCATCATAACCTCTGCTGCTAAGCAGATGAGCTAACATGGCCTATAATACCTGAAGGTTTTTCAGGTTGCACTCTGCCTGATTCAGGGCAGCGGCTTGAAGTTGGGTTTCCACACCTCAGTGTAAGCATCCTACTGCAGTATTTTTTTTTTCTTTAAAGAATCTTTTCAGTTTGCATTGATAACTAAGTATTCAAAAGTTTGCTACATGCCAAATATGAATACACCTCTGTAGAGAGGACAGTCCCAGCACAAAGTCCAAGTCACGTAGGACATGTACACCATGCAACTGGTTGCCTGCGAGCTCTTTGTCCATAAAATTCATCGCCGGGTGAGGTGACAATCAGAACTACAACTTTCACTAGATCCATATCTGGGGTTAGGTGTTATCTGGAATTCCTGGAGGAGTGTGAAGCATGAGCAGAGGTCCGGTGGTCTCATTCTTCCCTTTTTCCGCCCTGGACAAAGCGAGCTGGTACCTCCACTCATGATGGTGTAAATTGATGGACTTTGTGCAATTAACATGAGCGATAAGCTTGTCTACAGTCGTCCCCACAAGCACGTCTACACCAATGATGTAATGTAAAAACTGGGTATAAATATTGCCCCAATTTCAATCCCAAATTGGGACAGGAGAAGACTTGGCACCATACCAACGGACACATTAACCAATTTGCTCCCCTCTCCACCCCTCCACTGGGGACACCCTGTGGGTAAGATTCTCTGCCTCAGCCTACGCTGAGTGATACTCTTCTCCCCAGGTGTATTTTGTATGGTAGTAATCGCAATTTTACTCACTCCTAACACGCTGTTTGTGCATTAGCGGGCTTGTTGTACCACGTAGCCGGGCTACAACAGACAGGTTGTAAGCTTTTGGTATCGGACCTATACGGTCTCCCTGGTAAATAAGCCATAGCTAACTCTGTAGTTTGTTTATCAACAGCAATGCCGAAAGAACTTGTAAATGTTGCTCTGTAAATAAACCTTCATTATTCGTGCCCCGCCGATTTTGCTTGTCTCACGTATTCGGTGTCGGCCTTAAGACCAGTTTTATTCCCTCCTTTTTTGCAACAACCTTAAATATGAATATAATAAAGCTCCTGGTTCAGATTAGCCAGAAAATCAAATTGAAAAGTTTTCAGTACATCCCGAATATTTATCCTAATCTTCAAGCTGAAGTGACAGTCACTGACTGGACCCAACAAAGATATAAGGATGACATTGACTGACTTTCAGTCATCTGTACAATAGATCAAAATCCAAAGCATTCCTAACACAAAGAATGAAAAGTCAGGTCTGTTGGAGGGTGGCAATCCAAATAACCTATTCCCAGAAATCAGTAAAAGGAAACACTAAACAGGAGGGTGTTTGTGAATATTTCCCCAGGCTTAGTTGTCCAAGTGAGGTTTTCCAGCAGGTACCTTCTTCCATTCGGGGTATGAATGGTGGGAAAAATATTGTTATCAGTAGAATTAGAATTCACCTGACCAGCTATAATTTAATCCATTAGAATTCTTTCACAATCACTGAAAAAATTAAGTATTTTAGGATGCAGTTCATTTCATCTCTAAATAGATTTCTACAACATGATGGATTGCACATTGTTACTCCGTGTTGACTATAGAGATAATTGGGCAAAAATGCTTATAATGAAAAGCTGTAAATTTAATCCGTACTTCTTGGACATAGGGTACAGGATATCTTAGACATACAGGTAAGGATATCAAACAGAAATGTATACCTTGAACCTCAGTATGTCTCTAGCTATGTCTGCTATTTGAAAAATGGATGCAATTTTTGACTTTTTTCTCTTGCTTACAAAGCAAATGAGAGAAATTAACAAGGCCGGGATTGAATAGGGCATTTTGGGATATGAACTTGTTCTTCCTGACTGTCACAAGAAAAAAAGACTCAATTTGAATAGTTTAATCAAAATCAAGTACAAAACAGTTTATAGTTTTATTAATGTCACATAACTAATGAGCAATCTGTGAGGTATACATCCAGGATCAATATCAGTAATGCAACAGGCAAAACACAACTTCAGATACTTAGAAAATGTTAATAAGCACCTACACATTTCTAAAGAACCTTCTTTAAGTAAAACCCTCTAAAATTTAATCTTTCTTCCACAATTCCTCTGCTTCCTGACCCGAGGTCACCATTACCCCTTCCCAGCAACGCAGGTTTCCCACTTGCTTACCCCCTGCAGAAGACGTAATCCTTCCACCTCTGTGTGAGGAAGTCCCCCACAAGGTCCACTGGACCCAACAGTGGGGGGCTCTGGGTGCTGGTCCCATGCTGACAACGCATTGGTGGTGCTAGCTGCTCCTGGTGCCTCTGGGAGACAGGTGTGCTGCCTGGTCTGGGCTGAGGTTGGGGCACTGCAGGGCCACCATAGCAGGTACAAGCCCAGTGTGATTGTTAACTGCTGTTTCTCCAAAGTCTTTCCTATCTGCCATGAATTTGTATGGTGGTTCTTATTTGGTTGGGGTTTTATTTAATCTTTTAACATACTTCTTTTCAGATTGCCTTATTCGTTGCTTCAAAAGCCTGAACATTCTTGGGTAGTGTTTAATCCAGCTGATCACTGCCTTCCTGCCTAACCTCAACACTTGGGGGCAGGTGGTCATCGTCCTCCTCAAGATGATAATTTTTTTGGATAAAAATAATCTGGACAGTTTTGGCTGCTCAATCCTCACGCTGTGTTCAATCATATTCTCATCTTAACAGGTGGTGTTATCCAGGCTATTGGCCAAGGATGGGTGTGCATTCTCATGCTGATTTAATGCACTAATCATCGCAGCCATGGTTTTTACAAGAAAGCCAGCATCTGTTGTATTTTTGGAGCAGAATAGATTTTGCAGAAAACCTGGTCCATGGGCATTAGAACGTCTATAATGCAGTACTGGATCATTCCCAGTAGGAACGAGCACTCAAGTTCACTCAAGTGTTAATTTCTGTATTTTTGGGAGGTATGTTCTCTGGCTTGCTTTGTTATGTAGGGAACTCTAAGAAGACTCAGTTTTCCTAATGAATGTAGACACCTCCAGGGACGGTGACATTTGAGGTAGGATTTTATTTTTAATCAGAATTTTGAATTTAGGAAGTTAGGCCTAGACTGAGACATGCATTTAGGACCCTAATTCCAAATGAAAACTTCCCTACCTGTTTTATTTATTTGGATTTTAGTTAGCTGATATCCATTTATTGTGGTGAGCTCTGGCTCTCTTCCTCTAAATGGCAACTTCAACAGGCAGGACAGGACACACTTGTGAAAGTCGTTTGGGATCACAGTCTACTTCACCCACATACCAATTAGCTGTCCCATTCAGTAAGAATGCTTAACTCTGATAAATCAGCTGTCTCCAGCTGCAAATTGAACTTGAATCAACACCATTTGTGGATACAGTGAGGACATGCATTTTCACTGTGAAAATAATAATACATAAAAATATAAAATCCTATTTTCTAGAAAATCTTTCTAAAATGAAAAAAACTCAAATCTGTCTCTTTCAAGAGGTAAATAGCCCATATTAATGAGATTTACTGTAATAACTAAATAATAATAATAATAATAAATAATGTTCTTGATTTTTTTAAATCATGAGTATTTAGGAATACATTTTAGAGCAAAGTAGTGCATAGATTTAAAGAGGAACCAGCAGCTTCATCTAGGATGGGAAAATGGGTAGGTTGCACAGGGTATCTGGGAATCCTAGCCTTTTGATCTTCTAAATTCAGTAACTTATCCAAATGTTGCTGAGAGACTAAAAAAGTGGGAAAATGAAATACTAGTATAAACTCAAGCCCTCACTCTAAAATAAAGCTGTGATGTGGATGGGACAGGTATCTATATTGGAGAGCCAGGAATTGTCCCCACAAACACCAGTTTAAAAGTGGACCTTCAAAGTGAATTCTGAACAAAGCTGCTCACTCCTACCCCCTCCGATGGGATGGGGAGGAGAAAATACAAGAACATACTCAAGGGGTGAGACAGAGGACAGGGAGGGCTCACTCGTCAATTATGGTCATGGTCAAAAGACGGACTTGACTTGGGGAAACAAAATTAATTTAATTTAGACAAAACCACCACCAACTCACAAATTGAGTCAGAGTAGGTAGTGATAAATAGTAGTGATAAATACAACCAAATCTTACATAAATACACCCTCCACCCACCCTTTCTTTTTCTCAGGACCAGCTCTTCCACCGCTTCCTCCTCCATCAGTGCAGGAGGGCAGGGAATGGATGTTGTGGTCTGTCCCAGTCCATTCCATGTTGTTTGTGCTGCTCCGTCCTCCTCCTGAGGGAAAAACTCCTCACAGTCCTCCCCCAGTGCAACACAACATCCCTCCCACGGCAGACAGTACTCCACAAACTTCTCCAAACAGCGTGGGTCCCTTCCATGGGCTGTAATCCTCCCAGTAACTAACTCAACATGAGAACAATGAACTTTTCTTCTGAAGGAGGAAGGAAGGCTTTAGATGCTTCCCATAGGTGTCTGTAGTCTTGACACAGACTTGACACAGTCTTCTTGCAGAACTCAGGACATCTGAATAGGACTAGCAGATGTGACCCATGATGTGTGCAAGACCTGGAGCAGTGCTTGGAGGGCAAGTAAATCTCTCTGTAGCTGTCTAAATTACTACATTATTTGGGGAACTGTTATTCCAGTTCTTCAATAATTATTTCAAAATGCTGCATAGAAAATCCCTACAATAAAATTTATTTGAGCTCCAGTAACTGAAAAACTATCAAAGCATCACTGTGATAAAGAGTTTTACACACTTTCTGTAATTTCTGCTATTCTGTTTCCTCCAGGTATAATGAAAATAGCTTTAGAAATAGTATTTGCAAATATCTAAACTTCAGGCAGATCCTGGCAATTATATTGAGAACTCATGTCATTCTAGCATTCCTAATTATTGTTGTTAGAGCTCTTTTAGCTTGATTTCATACCTCACTAATGACCTTCACAGATTCTAAATATTCTATTTAAGAACTTTTTTTTTGGTTATGTTCATTATATCTTCTGTACAACGTATCAGCTACAGTATCTTAACCTCTGCCTACCTGAAATTTATATTACCATTTGAAAGTTTTAACAAACTGATGAAAAAAGGGTTCTGTAACTGCAAATCACATATACATTTCTTCTTCAGAGACTTCTGCAATGTTGTCTTTTTCCCTTCTCTACTTCTAATCTGAAAAGTAAAGTTACTTCAGTTTCTAAATATAAAGCTTTTATTATTGAAAAGTATAAATTATACCTTTAACTTTGTACTGCTAAATATTTTCTAACTATTTCTAATTGGAAATACTGCATGTTAACTTTGAATCTTCTGCATTGTACATGCTGACTACCTATATTTTAGTAGATGAAATATTTCTGAGAATCTTCTCTGTAACTGAAGGCAAATAGCACTGAACAAACCATATTCACACTTTTCAAATCCAGTATATCCTTCAAATTTGACTTATTGCCTACTGCATACGGTCTCTGCTTCAGGTTAATTTATAAATTCTCTTTGGGAATTGTTTGTCAGTGTACTGATCAACCCAAGCCAAGAAGATGGCTGAGATCATTCTAAAAATTCAGGACTACTTGGTATAGATATATATAAATTTACACACACCCATATATATATATACACACACACACACATATGTATTGTATAGATGTATATATATATTATGAAAGATACATTCAGATCTTGGTGATGAAGTTCCACAGCTCTCTTTAACATTCTGGTGAAGTAATTATATCTTAATCCAGCACAAAGGGCTGGGCTTCTAGCTTTAAACTAAAGCTACTTGGATCTGGGAGTGGCAAAAATTCAATCATAGCATCACCATGTTCAAAACAAGAAACAAAACTCACAGGAAATGGCTCTAACAAGCCCAAACTAAACCTTTGCTTTATCTGTGACACAGATATTCCACTTCAGGAATTGTCTGTCTGTTTGTTTTATAAGGAGGTTGTCAGTTGTCTCAAAGATCTTCCCAGTAGTCAGACTAACAGTAACTATGCCAATAAGGAAAGGGTAAATATCTTCACTTTATATAAATTCCATTTGCTTTTTGATGAGGTTGTCATGCAGAATTTCAGTGGTCTTTTCCTTCGGGTTACATTTCTAAAAGTTAGAAAAGTTTTTTGGTTGTTATTATTTTTAAAAATTCTTTAAACATTTAGATTGGTATATACTAACATATTTTGACTCTATTTTTGACCTTTAAATTATTAATTAATGCCTAACCAATCTGTTATTGCCATCTAAGAACTTCAAATTCTAAACATGTTGTTATTAAACCTCATTAGAAAAACTTATATAGACCTGTTTTCTCTTAGAAAACATGGTTCAACCAAAAACCAAACTGCTTTCCAAAATCATGTCAAGTTTAGCAAATTTTTATTTTAGCAGAAAATGAAAGAAAAATTGTATGTGTAAAAAATTTTGTTATTTAATATTTTTGGAATTACATGTTCTAATCTCCACTTTAAAAGGACTGTCTCCTTCACAAAAAAACCAAACAAATAAAAAAGTCAGGAGCCTGATTCAGCTGCAGGTTTAAGGTAGAATTGTCTTCACTTTTCCTTAAGGTGAAGATGGCTTTAACTCACTAATGCTTTCTGTTATTAGAGTAGAAAACAGATCAAAACCAGGTCTTGGAATGTTGAGAAGATGGGAAGGGGAAGGGGAAGGGGAAGGGGAAGGGGAAGGGGAAGGGGAAGGGGAAGGGGAAGGGGAAGGGGAAGGGGAAGGGGAAGGGGAAGGGGAAGGGGAAGGGGAAGGGGAAGGGGAAGGGGAAGGGGAAGGGGAAGGGGAAGGGGAAGGGGAAGGGAAAAAGTGCTGAAGTTTGCTGAGATGAATTGCATCCCAGTCTCTACATGCACTGAAACCTTACAGTTTGCTTTGTCTGTAATACATATACTGTCTGCATCACCTAGCATGCTATAGTCTTTTTTGTGTCGATGTTCCTTATTGCTCTAGAAAAAGGAACAATTTCTGTCTTCCTCTGAATATTAGATCACACATAATTAAGAGGACAGCAAGCAAGACAAAATAGATAGGCCGCCCTACTTTCTGCTGAAGTGTAACTTTTTACCAAAACAAAACACAAAATAACCAACAAAGGACAAACACATATCATTTGATCAAATAAATAAAACAGTGGTGGTATGAGCTATAAAAAAAGGTTAAAAAAAGTAAATGGAAATTAATTCTGATTTGATAAAAGCAAAACTTCTAGAACATGTCAAACTGTGTTCCCCTCAGAAGTTTTTCCTTCTTAAAAAATTTTGTGACTTTTGGAAGACATTTCAAATTTAGATCTATCCTTAAACACAGTTTTAATTAAAATCTAGCTTTAACTGAATCAACTAGAATTGCTATATGAGCCTATTTCACATTTTAATCTGCAAAGAATTTGCCATATAATATTTCTCTGTTGCTCTGGTACTAGGTGAAAAATATTTCCTTTTTCTAAATGAAACCCACAGTCAGCTGTTTCTAATAATTGCATTATGAGCAACTGCTCACTTGAGCTGGTGTCCTCTTTTTTACTGCAACTGGAAAGAATTACTATGATATTATATTTGTTTTCCTCAGGATATTGTTGAATTAGAAATTTTTCACAACGTATGGGTTAGATTTCCTCATTCTTTTGTGCCATTAACATTTTGTCACAACCTTCTTCACGTTTCCTATCTTCCTGATGAAGTGCAAGTATAGTTAACAAATAGATACCCAAAATTCAAGACAAATTCTGTGTTGTGACAAACATTAATTTAGGCAATAACTATGCTCAGAACTTATGCTAAAGAAACCAGAAACTTGATTGATGTTAAGAATAGGTAGGTTAAAAGCAGGGTGACAGTCGCATAGTTGGATGTGAGAAACTGAGAAAGAACCAAAACTAAGGAAAAGGAAATAAGAAAGGGATCAGAGTTAAGGCAACAAGAACTCCACTAAGTGGCATATTGAACAGCAACATCGGCTGAAGATGCTGATGAATATGCCAAATACTGGGATTATTCACTGGTCTAGAGATAAAAAAATGAGGGCTTCTTTGTAAATTTGACATTTTGTGAAAGGAGGAAGTACGCAGCTGTTTGAAACAAATAGAAGACCAACACTGTGATGGAAGAGATCTATAAAGCATTTGTGGAAGTTGTCCCTGCCCATGGCAGGGGGTTGGACTAGATGATCTTTAAGGTCCCTTCCAACCCAAACTGTTTTATGATTCTATGATTCTATGATTTGTATTGTTTTGACGATTATGGTAGCCAGGTTTCCTCTTGGTTCTTGAGTATCTAGGCTTTCAGGTACCCAGTGCTGACAGGTTATTAGTCAATTCATAAATTAATATTTTCCAATTAAAGGAAAATAAAATCACTCGTTCCCCCCAAAAGCAGTCAAGAACACAAAGATATACCTTTGAAAACTCAATTGTGTGTGCTAAGTTAAAGAGGTTTTTTTAATTACTATTATTCAATTGAGCAATACCTATTTCATTTTAAATTAAGATATTTACACTGACCACATTTCCTTGGAGAAGTAACAGTTTATCATCTTAACATAAGACTGCAGAATATGTATTATGGTTTCATAATTATGTGTGACAGCGACAGTCAACCTGGTGACTTGCTATCGTAAAGCCAAATTGTTTGCTATTAAATTATAACTATGTGCTATTCATTTTTCATTAGATAAAACATTAAGAAGCAGAAATGAGCATTGAAGTTACAGCAGATTTATTGTCACAAAGAACATTTACCAGTTGTTCTTCATTGTCTTTAGCAAAATGTATGCAGATAATTCTGTTTTGCAAAAATAATAAGCATAAGTTATTGATATGGTTATTACTTACTTAGTAATTCATTAATGAATCTTGAAGAAGAGGCTGATGAAATGACATGAAAAAGAAAAGGTATTTCTTTCAAGATATACAAGTGTCTTTCTAGTGCTTTAAGGATGATGTGAAGAAGTCTTACTGAATGTATAACATCACAAAGCTCAAAGCTCATCAAGTTAGTCACAATTTGAATTGTTAGATTGATGCCACATAGGTCAATGTCTAGGAGGAAGATGGAATCAGGTAGCTTCACAGATAGAGTTTAATACTTTTGCAACTGGTCGAGAATCCTCCTTTTCCTTACATTACATCTTCTTTCACTACAATCGCTCTATGAGTCCCAAGAGAATAAAACCTCATCTTCTCTTGCTAACTAATCAGATTCTATCAATGCAATTGGACCCTGCTCCCCATAAATAGTACCTCAGAAAACGTTCTTCCACTGTGCAGTGCTATTTCTGTGATTTGCTGCATGCAATCCCATGTTATACTGGTCTTGAGAGTGGTGAGATCAAATTGGTTTATATATTTGGTTAATTTTCTAAAATGTAAGGTCAATATCTTACCACAATAGACTGAACAAATACAGGTTTGAATAGAAAATTAAATGTACTCCTGGGATGACAAAGTCTCATTCCTCTACAGCTTCTGGGCATGTACTTTTTGAACAATAATTATATGATTATATGTGCGTTTATGTCAGGCTCTATGTAAGTCCCCAAATAGATATTTTTTTTTTCTCCCAACATATGATTAATACATCTGGACATTACACAAGAGACAGTAAACCTGAAAGGGGAAGACACTTCTCAAGAAAACAACTTAATTACATATCAAAACTAATTAAGACACACCTGTCAACATTTTTGGTTTTTTATAAGAAATTTGGTGCAATGGACACTGTGGCAGCTGTCTGTAATGGTGCTGCATTTCCCGACTGAAAAGTAAGGAACAAGTAGGTCAGGGAGTGATAAAAATCATCTTACATACAAGAGATTACTTTTAGCTGATCATCCTGCAAACTCATTTGATTATACTCTAGAAATGATCTGTTGGGGCGGGGGTGGTGGTGGTATTATTTTCAATTATTTATTTATTTATCAACTTGCCGGCACAAATGAGATTTACATTTGGGGAAAGCTTTACTTGGCTCATTTTTGGTAGTTGTTCAGGACCATGAATTGAAATTTTTCTTTATAGCAGCTTCCTTCAAACAATTTCACTCTCACCACAAAGAATCCTATACAGTGACTAGGCACAGGTGAGTCTGAATGAAAGGTCTTTTCAAATAGCAATTAAGTATTGGATTCTCCTTTTTATAGAATCATAGAATCATGTAATCATTTAAGTAGGAAAAGACCTTTAAGATCATCAAATCAAACTGTTGATCTAACACTGCCAAGTCCACCACTAAACCATGTATTTTAAATACTTCCAGGAATGGTGACTCCACCACTTCCCTGGGCAGCCAGTTCCAGTACTTGACAACACTTTCAGTAAAGAAATCTTTCCTAATGTCCAATCTAAACCTCCTCTGGCACAACTTGAGGCCATTTCCTTGTTTCCTCTTGTCCTATCACTTGTTACTTGGGAGGAGACCAACATCCACCTTACTACAACATCCTTTCAGGTAGTTGTAGAGAATGATAAAGTCTACCCTCAGCCTCCTTTTCCCCAGTCTAAACAACCCCAGCTCCCTCAGCTGCTCCTCATAAGACTTGTGCTTTAGACCCTTCACCAGCTTTGTTGCCCTTCTCTGAACACGCTCCAGCACCTCAATATCTTTCTTGTAGTGAGGGGCCCAAAACTGGACACAGTATTCGAGGTGCAGCTTCACTAGCACTGAGTACAGGGCGAGTACAAGTCCACTGAGTACAAGTACACCTTGTCCTGCTGGCCACACTATTTCTGATACAACTCAACTTCTGATACTACTCACAAGTAATATTGTCTCAGGTGCCAAGAATGAAATGTGACCTCCAATTCTGGAGTTACTAGTTCTTAGCAATTTTCTTCCCCCATCCCCACCCCCTTTTTTGTTCTTTTTTCTTTTTTCTTTTTTTTTTTTTTTGTTGTTGTTTTTTGTTTGTTTGGTTGGTTTTTGGGTTTTTTGTTTTGGTTTGGCTTGGGTTTTTGTTATTACAGCATTTTGGCTTTTCTGTGGGTCCTTGTAAAATTGCACTATGTTTTCACTCAGTAGCTGCATTGACGTAAGTGATGTATCAAAGTGATACTGTTGCCATGACACAACATACGGTGAAACTGTACAAGAGAATGGGAAAACTCACAAAGTTCTTCTCCTTCAAACTCCGCTGCTTGCTCCATTCTGAGAGGATTCAGAAGATGCTTCTGGCTGGTAGACATCTGTGTGATTAATCCAGTGGCACCTGCTCCAGCTTCTTGACCCATGCTGCTCCTGCTGATAGACGCCTCTGAAAGAAGATCCCTTAAACTGTACTCAAGTATTTCCACTAAGTAACAGAAACAATGGGATGCATTTCTTCATACGTATCAAGCCTGGAGAAAGATTGGTCTCTGGACTGTTGTGAAAAGTGAAATAGTAGAGCTCAGTTCAGTTTCATAAAGGAAAAGGAAGAGCCATACCCTAGGACCCTTTTTGGTTTGCTACTCCAGAATGGGCTCCCATAGGTCCTGATGTCATATCTACCAGACCATGCAGATTTGTTTTCATTTTACGAGGTACGGCAGTAGGTGTCTAGTCTTAAGCATTTTGGTTTAGCCTCTAGTCAAAGTAATGATTAGAGTTTTGAGAGCTATGTAGAGGTATTCATTTTGTTGGTTTGGGGAGACATTTCATGTTATACAAGTGTAAAATCTCAATTCAGAGCAATAACTGGAGGTAAGATTACAAATGGTTGAAGAAAGTAAGAAGGTAAGAAGGCAAGAAACTTTTATCCCCTTATTTTCCAGCACTGCAAAACTTCTCACAGCAAAACAAAATGATACTCTGATGTAATGATGAATATGTAAAACTCCGCATAGAATGAAGTACAGAATCAGTCATTTTTTCTTGCATTTTCTTCACACAGATATTCAATAGAAAATAAGATAATTGTCAGCCTAAACCCATCTCTGACGCCACTACTTGCCCTTGTCCCTTACAACACATGGGCCTAAATCTGTCATTTTTAATTGAGCAGAACTACCATTGAAAACAACAGGATTTCATTTGATTAAGGACTGCAAAATATGTCCCCATGTGTGCACTTCTTTGTTCATGGTTAGTCAGACAGTAAGTCATGCAAAAGCTCTTTTTAATTACATTTTCAGATGCTGACATAATTGGTTGGAACAATCAATATCTTGCTTGATTCCTGAAGGTGAGACTTTCCAAATGAGACCACTGTCATATTTATTCAGAAATATAAAGGCCTGAGAATACCTTTTAGTACATTATTAATATTTACTATTTCTTACATTCAAATAAATAGAAAATAAGATACAAACTTACATGTTACGCTTGTTTTGAGTTTGTCAAAATTCTCAAAATATTTGAAATACATCATAACTGTTACTTTACTTTTAGTAGAGTTAAAAGACCCAGGTACACTCCTTAAAAAAAACTAGATACTGCTACCACAGAAAATTGGTACCTTGTGCCATGTAAAATACAGATACATATTCAAGATGCAAGGAGAGAATTGTCATGAATGGAATTTTTTTTTTTTTTTTGAGGTGGTCAGTTCAGCAGGGAAAGAGAGGGGGACAACCTGAAGAAAGTGGCTAAGAAGGAGCAGATACCCACATAAGCAGTGACATCCCCACTGGGAAAAGGATCGTGAGAAAAAGCTTTTATCTTAATTCTTAAAACAATGGCAAAAAACCTGCTTGACTTCATCGCCAGTTTCTCCTCCTAACAGAACAACCTCGACACCCTGAATTTATCTAAGCTTTTGAGTCAAAAGGGTCAATAATAAACATTAAACTTTAATAGTTTTGACAGGCAGTAAGTTAAGAAAAAGAAGGGAAGGCATCAATGTTATTCATCCATTCTTTTGTTCTCGATCTACTACGCAATCGTTAAAATGATCCATTAACACAATCCAGCTTATACTGGAGTATAATGTCTTTTATTTTAATGTTTGCTATATCTGGACTGAAGTCTGGCTTCAAGTAAGTTAACTGATCTAAACCGCTGTGATTTTAAGGTAGAAAAAGAAATTGCAGGTGGGGGAGATACCTGTGCTCATTTTAACCCTTATTCCTCTCACGTCTCTTACAAGCAAAATTCCTACTGAGATGAAAATGAAAACAGCTACCTCTCATCCCTGAAGAGTCTGTGTCTCTGCCATCAGCATATGTAGTGTATTGGATGAATGCAGCACACAGAGGCTGGCATTAACACTTTTATGTGTCTTGGCCTTCTTTTCTAGATAAAGTCAAAGCTATTCAAAGGGAGTGTGTTTGACTGCTGAAAGGGGAAAATGTTGGAAAATCTAATAAAGAGGAGTTGCAATCATTTCTGAGTAGCAATCAATTTTCTGATGTGTAAATTATTTACTGTACTTAATGACTTGTGGATTGTGTTAACAATAAGCACATGTTCCAGGAGAATGTCTTTTGTAATGTACGTTTGTAGACACAGAGTAATAAAATATGCTTCCAAACCCATATTTTAGCTTCTCTCCCATGTGGCTATTAAAGAAAAGCCTCATAAGAGTAGGATGGTACGGAAAGTTATAAAATTGCCTTTGAAAACTGTGCATTGATGCCACTTATCTCTCTGCATACAGCAGGACTTATGGAGCATTGTGGTTTGAAAGAATAAATACATGGTTGAAGAATAAAATCTACTCTACTACATATATTTCCTAATCCTTAATGATGATTGGTAAGTCCTGGTAAAGCATATGGAAGTTTAGATCTTGGCGTTGTACTCAGTGAAGTAACATTCTCTGACCTCAGCAGATACCATTTTGCCCCTTTAAATGAAAAGGTCATTACTATCTGTTTTTCTAGTATACTTAGCAGTGACTGCTGCCGCTGCAGGGTGTTTCACTAAGGTTTTTCTTCAAGATTGTGTCACTGGTTCTAATTCTAATGTTAATATCCAAGGCAGTGAAGAGTGTCACTAAACTTTATCTGATGCTAAAGACGATTGAGAGGCAGGATCAGATCCATGGTACGTATGGTACTTTTTGTTAATTGCTGACCTTCCTTCTATGTACTGACATGTAAAACTGTATGCCACAGTTTAATTAATTTTTGAAAGGGGGTCTAAAAGTGCTGTCTGTGAGCTATAATTTATTTGATTCCACAGCCAGAAAGTTGGATTTGCATGGGAAAATGAACAGCACGGGCATAAATTAAACTAAGCCCTATCCAGAAAGTAATTGGAATCAGCTTCAATTACAGTAATTAGCAAGCTTAAAGAACAAACAGAGATCCACTGCATAGCTATGCATTTCACCCCCCACCATCCTTACAGTGAACATGTGTTTTAAAACGGTGCTCAGGAAATGTTTGAACTGTACTGTTTCAAGGGGAATTAACAGTTATTTGCAGGAAACCTTCAGCCCAGATATAAATGTGCTCATGTGATTATACAGGAGACAGACAAGGGCCATTCTCTGAAGAGAAAGTTCATGTTAATCAAAATAAAATGTATTACGGAATAGGATAAAGAATAGAGATGTCTGACCAGTAAATTGAGCTGGATCTGCTAGAGCTAGGGAAAAGAACAGGACTGAAAATCTAGCAGATAAGCAACTCTCAACTCTACTGGACCAAATTAGGATATTAGCTTGGGCTCAGCACAGCACTGACTGAAATTTCAGTTGGAGGTCCCCTGGGATGTTGATACAATGAACTCAATTCTGCTCATAACACATCATCCAGTACTACCGTATAATAATCACCCACAAGAAAAGTGGGTCTTCAGCCTTCGGTAGATTGCCTTAAACCAAAGTTAAATTCCCTTACAGTTCATGGCACATCCTCCTTCTTCTATAAATGCAGAGAGTACTCTCCATAATCAAGATGAGAAGAAGCTTTCTGGGCTGACAGGGCAGTATTGCATTAGCATCACATGTTGATCTTAAGGAACGTTAAACAGCCACTAAAGGTCAACTTTATCTCACCTAAATTTAACCTCCAAAACTTAAGGTCTAGCCTAAAGTTATCTCCTGTTGTAACCAGTAGAGAAAAGCTGCCTGCAGAGGACAAATCATTTCAGGTACCTTAACCTGTCTCATAGGATGGGATGTATAGCTGGAATAATGTATCTGAATAAACCATTTATAGATGTAACCTAAATTAATGCTATCCCCTGGATCAATTTAGCACAGGTCTGAGCTACAAGATCTATGCTGAATGAGGGACTAGTTCAAATTTCAGCTGTCCTTAAGATCAGAGAAAAGTAAAAGTGGCACCATACTTGTCATCTTTCCATACAGACACATATCTGTGCATCTGGAGATTATGCCCTGGGTGTTTAAATTTGGTATGCTGTTCTTTACACATACTGCAAAACCTCTCTGACTGTCATGTTAGGTCTTGTCAGCTCAACCTCTGAGCAAGGTTCTTTGCTTTGTGATTTTTATTGACTTCAGAATCCTGAAAGAGAAAAAGCTGTTGGTCTCAGCTTTCTCAGTGAGAACATACTTTTTCTATGGATTTACTATTTTAATGAATTTGCCATAAGAAATTATAGTTCAGAATTGAATTCTGTAGGAAATTGCAGGAGGCATCAGATAGACTCCCCAGCAAGCAGAAAGAAGAAAGCTGACATATTTATCTATGTCCCCTAATTACATTTGTTATTATCAAAACATAGGGCATGACTCTACCTGAATTTATTCTTATATATAAGAGATAAAATGTCAATGAGTTCAGTTAAGTTATCCTGATGTAATACTAATAACTATAAATGACAACAAAATCATTTCTAAGTGCATTAGCTCTAAATTATGTGACAATGTATAAGTAAATATATGCTTCAGACAAGATTTCAATCTCTTTCATGGCCTTCCTGTCTTGTCCTGTATCTCACTAACCAAACTTATAAGGGATTTTTAGAAATGTAGAAACAGCATTAAAAAAGCTGTTACAAAGTAGTTATTCTGTTCCAGCTCTAATAGTGGATATTTTTATTTTATTTTAAAGACTTGTCTACATGAAAAAGATATTGGGAAACTAATATTAGTTGACTATAGAAAGATTATAGAAGTGTTTCTGCATTCCTTCATCTTTGCTTACAGAAAAATCCTAGAATAGTTCCATTATTAATAAAGTAGAAGTGTAAATTGACCAAATTCTCTCAACAATGCTCTAACTTTCCTAACTGCCAAACATTTGAATCTTCCAGTAGATTTGATATCTACTGGACTGCATGAATGCCTGGCAAGAAGTTATCTATTATTTATCATAAATCTTTATTTTAAAGTCAGTTGAACTAACATTCTGGTGGCAAACACATTTTATTATTCTTCATTCTAAAAAGTATTAGCAAGCATAAGTTAGTCAGTGATTGAAGTAATGCTAGTCTCACTCTTGACCAATGCCTCTTCTCAGAGCAGAACGAACAAACAACACAGCTGCTTGGAGGTGAGAGTGACATACCTTTTGGTTTTGGTAGGCCCTAAGGAGGCAAATGCAACAAACCCAGGTGAACCTTAATGAAGAAATGGGGCACAAGTTGCCCTTTAGGAAATTTGTTCTCATGAATGTTCTCATGAATGTTCTCTTTTTTTTTCAGGCTTTCACAGATGTGAAGCTGGTAATGACTCTGTTTAAAGATTTTGTTTAAAGAGTTTGTTCTGGGGACCATATTTGTGCTGATCAAGAAGGAAACAGGCATAGGCACTCCAGCAGAGAATTTGGCACTTCTCTTTTTTCTGCTTTCCTGCATACCTTTCTGTAATAAGCATTTTAGAACAATGCTTTTTCGAAACATTTTTCACAAAGTGTTAAATTCTGGAAGGGAGAAGTATAAGAGTTGTTTTATTCCTTTTTTCTTTTTTTCCATGTCTAATGAATCATAAATAATTTCAATTAAATTCATAGGACAACTGTGCCCCTGTACAGCAGGTTTTCTTCTTTCTTGAACATAATAAAATAAACAAAAAAAAGCTATTTAAGGAAAAAGGCCATAACCACTTTTCTAGATTTAATTTTTGATACAGGGTCTATGTTTAGTTGTCGGATTGCTTAAGTCTGGTGTTGATTATGTATGGTGTGGCGTTACATAGTCCAGCATTCTAGCATCTCTGGAGCTCCGTCCTTTCCCAAGTCAAACAAAATTTTAAAATTTGAACTGTTTTTTCAACTACTTCTTAAGCAATACATGACCAGATGATCCAAATTTTCTTTCAGGTTGCTTTTGACAGTTAACATTGAGAAAAATTATAAACAGCTATCTCACATTTATGAAAGATAACTGGAGCACACAACTGTGGAGGAACATTAGAACAAACAGTCCAGTCGCCTCACAGGTGTTAAGCCAGTTAAGTCAGTTATTGATAAGTATTAACAGGCTAGTTAAAGCTTGTTAGGATACTTTTTTCTCACTATTCCTGTTAGGGCACTCCAGTGCCTCACTCCATTGTATGAACCTTCTATTTCCAGATTCAATTTATTCAGGTCTAATTCATACCCTTTTCTTTCTGTGTCAATGGTATCTTTAGTTTATCTGCTTCTTGTGGCTACCTGACATTTTATTCCACTTCCATTTTTGTAAGCAATTATGTCAGTGCTCGATCTTCATATTTCTGGACAAATTTTCTTGTGTATGATTGATTATCTGTTCACTTATCACTATAATACTTATTCTTCACACCCATTTAGATTGGGCATCTTAATATGAATGAACAGAAAGATGCCCAGAATTCCAGATAAGGTCATATCAAGCTGCAGAACAACAGTATCCTTTGTGGAAAGCACCTTTTTTTATTGTGGTTACTTTTCCATAATATCATTATATTAGAGAAACTTAATAAACTTGCAGGCAATTAATACACACTAGTCTCTCCGTGCCACTATTCTTAACAACAGCTTTTGCAGCGATGCTTATTAGTTGTCATTATCCATTATTACATTTCATCTTCTTTTGTCTTCGCATGTAATACTCATGTAATTTTAACATCAAGCCAAGAATACATTAATCTAAAAAACAAAAAGTGCTTACAGTATCATTGATACATTTCTTAATTCTTTTCCCACTGATAGAGAACTTATAACATTTTTTTCTTTGCAAAATGTAATATTGCAAGGACACTCTACAGAGAACATCTACTTGTAATCCAAAATATAGTAAGATATCTGGATAATGGACAAACAGTTTTGATGGCACAACACAGTGTCTGAGAAACCATGTTGATAAGGGCCTGGGAAATGAGTGTGTTGAAGACTCTATTATTGAGATGTCCTTTATACTGGAATCAAAATAACAGAATGGCTGAGAAGTTTTGAATAGGTTAAACAGCAATAAAATAAATGCATATCATTTAGTTAAGAAAATGTTGAAAATTATGGATGTGGAGTCATCTAAGAGCATATTTGAAAGTCACAGTATTAAATATATATACATATAAATATAAATATATATATTAGTCCTTCTAAGCCCTCCTCTGTCCAAATTCAACTCTGACAAGATGACAGAGATTTCAAAAGTGTAAAGTTCTTACAATAGCTCTGTAAAATATAGTACAGACTACAGACAGAATCTGTAATTTGGTTGCACTCCCAAGAGCAGAGGAGAAGATTGTCCTGTTAGCGATCCAGCGAGCAGAAGGCTGAGGTTCACATGTACTGTTAATTCAACATAACTGTAATTCACATCTAATCATGGTATCTGAAACTTGTTAAAAAAAAAGAAAAAGGAAGAAAGGAAGAAAGAGGGCAATGAAAGACAAGGGAGGGCACATTTTGATGTGCCATTAAATGAAACACAGTGCCATGGAATACTAGGCTTCCTTAGTTCTGCTTTTCATGTTGCTACTTTTTTTTTTCAAAACTTGTTATTTTTAATTCTTGAAATGACAGTGATTTGACTTTGCATTGGAAAGGTGTGTATATTTCAACCTATTTAGGTTGAAACTTATTTGGGTTGAAAGGGAGGGTAAAGGACAGAGACCTACAGCTAGTATAACATCCTTCTATCGTCTTATGTAAGTGTGTACATAATTATATTACAGAACAAATAATAAGGGAGACATCCTAGTGGCAGCAGAATACAGTTGGAAGATTGTGTTAAGCTGATTGGATTTTTAGATGTCTTATTTTCTGGTAAAAGAGAAAATGACTGAATAGTTTTGAATGTTACGTTTATATTTGTATTTATTCTATAAAGAAAATTAAATACAGTGGAGACTATTTGCAAAGGTGATAATCTACAAAACATACTGCATTTAAAATTTCCATGTCCCTATCTATGGAAAAAAAAAATATGAGTAGAAATAAAATATAACACTCTCCATGCCATACTCAATACAAAAATTTGGGATCCCATCGAGAAGAGTAACATGTAAAGATACCCAGCAGATATAGTACTAAACATTTGTTCTAAAAGTGAAAATTAAAAGCAGTCAGAAAGCTGATGAAGTGATGAAAGAAAAATCAACCATAAAAGAAGACAACGATGAAGATAAAACCATTCAATAATCCAAGGGAAATTAAAATTTCCTTGTTAACATTCATGAGTTCATGCCTGTATATGTGTATGCCCACATATATCTCTACATAATTTATTTAATATTAGCAAATATTTGTTTGTTCTTAGTCTTGACTTAGTTCATGGAAGTGGTGTGAGTTGCTCTACTGTTAAATTTCACTGCTGCCTGAGTTTTAAATCTAACAGGACTTATTAAACTCTTCTGACTGGGGGTAAGCAAACACTGAATTACACTTCATTACTCCAATTTTCAACTAGCAAGGCAGTTATTAATGAGACTACTGATATGAGTGAGGGTGCAGCCTTCACACACTTACAGCTGGAGTGCATCCAGACACCATAACTCACTCAGCAGCACTGTTGCTGTGCCATCTCCTTTCACTACCCACTGTTGACTCTTTTCACAGCCATTTGTGATTACACATAAACAACATGATGCATTCAGGGCCAGGGAGCAAGTACATGCATGCAAGTGAAACACCTAACGCTACTACTGACACTGCCTCCTCTTTTTCCTCAGAGCTGCTTTTCGTACCCACAGAACATTTATGCTGCTCTGTTAAAAGAGAAAGAAAGGCAAAGGACTGTACTAACTGTATACGTGTGAAAAATAGGGGAGGAAAGTGCTCTTTAGCAACTTGTTTATGAGTCTAATGAATAGAGCTAATAACTAGGAAGTAGATCATCCAGATAAGTCAGTCTTATTGTCTGCTGCCCAAATATTTGTACCACAGTGAGTAACAAAGAACAGCAAATCAGAAACTGTAACTGCAGATGAACGTTGTACAGTAGAAGGGCAAATATTAAAGGTCTCTTCTGACCAGATGATTCTATGATTCTATGATTAATCATAATACTGAGGGAGAAATTCACTCCCAGGTAGAGGATCCCAATATTAGAACTTCCTTCTCCATAGGGGGCACTGTAATCTGTTCAACAGCATCTAGAACAAAACAAGTTTCGTTAAGGAAATGATGAATTGAACAGCTTGTGTGGAGGACGGAAGAAGTTTTGAAGGTTTCACTGTCTTGGTACTGACTTTTTTGTGCTTGAACACTGAACAGATTGGAAAATCCCACACTGCATTTTGGATACACTTACTGATTGCATTAAGGAACGAAAAGAACTTGGATGGGGATTCTGAATAGATTCTTTTACTGAGGTGAATGGTAAGCCAAGGTAAGCGAGCACAAAGGGTGGATTCACCTTGGTTTTCTGCTGTTCAGATGGTAGGTATTTTTTTAAAGAAATTAGCCTCAAAATTTTCCTCTGAAAAAATGTGAGATGCAGACAACCTCTGGAGAGTAATTTCTGTATCCTGAGATAGGTGTCTAAGATGAGATACATAGATCTCTGGCAGTGTTTATCTCTCTGTATGATATAGGAACGTACTGTGTGTTCTCAGTTTGTCCGGCCAGGCTTGGAAAGACTGGCAATCAGAACTGCCAGGACCTGCAAGATCCTTCACGCAATGCATCCAGGTATATAGGTACCGTTTCAAAGCATGTATGGGTTTACGAAGAAAAGCTGAACTATCCTACCTGCCTAGTATTACTTGTTTATATCCTACTGCCTGACATTTCCCATCCCAGTAATGTGTGGGTGATGCATGGAGAGATGGGAAGGTGATGAAATCACCCTACCTCTCTTTCTGGCTGGAAGGAAGCCAACTCTTGGAAAGCAGCTATTGAAATTTAAGTCTGCTACCCTTCTCTGATTTGAGGTTTTGTATGTGTTTTTTCCTTTTTTTTTTTTTTTCCCCGCCCTGTCAACAAACTTGTTCTCTGCTGTGTTTTCTTTTTCTTATCCTTAGCATTAATGCAGAGTGCTGGAATCAGGCTAGCTTTCACCTTGATTAGTTTTTGAGAGAATTATTTCCTCTTGCATTTGCTATGGATGTTAACCCCATTTCTCTTTACAACCCTTCTGGGTCACATATCAGTTTTGTTTTCCTCTCTTACCCAGCAGATGGTTTACACTTTCTTTTGCCTTTCAGTAATGTAGCCATCACCATCAACTTCTAAATGTGTAAGTCCACCAGGGACACAGTTCAGGCTGTCAGCAGCACATATTAGTCCTGGGCCCAATCCTGCTAAATCTTCATTTCACAGGCAGGACTACTTGGGTTTTCTGAGGCTCTCAGTGGATGAAAGAATCTGCCGATCTAGCAGAATCTGATGCTTCCCCATACAAGTGAGAGAAACAGGAGACTGAACTTCAAAAGCACAGCAATTACACATTGTTTGGGTATGTGGGTTTGTTTGGTTAATTTTCTTTCTTCAGCTTTGTTACACTTTTTGCCCTTGTGTGCAGTCTGCCAGAATAACGTAACTTTTAAAAGATTTATCTAGACAAGCTAAAGATCTTCTGTGATTAAGATGTTGTGGCTTCTCGAGATCCTTTTTATCTTTAAAATGTAAAGTAGACATAAAGATTTGTGATCAAATTTAAATTAAAGTGTTTCTAATAGGGCTTAAATTTAGATTCAATTAGGCAATTTTTGTATACATCCTAAGCAGCAAATGGTTGCTACAAACATATTAATTGAGTTTTAATTATAAGATAGATGTTTGCATGATATGACTGTTAATTTTTCTTGAAACTGTTTCTAGAAATGAAATAACATTCTGAACATATTTATGAATGCTTTAACTGAGTAACTGAGTTTTGAGATGAAGAAAGATATAATGATAAAAACAACCTAAACACCACAATCAGATACAAATTAAGCAGTCAGGCATTTCAAATAACCTTTATTGTTATAATAAATTTTTCACTTGAGTCTATCTTCTGATACATAATCAAATAAACCTATATTAACCACAGAAACTCTAGTACATACATCATCCAGAGCTGAGTAATTATTAGCATTGGACAGTTAAATAATACTCACTCATAACAAGATTTTCAGATTCACCAGCTATATGATAAAACATGGATAATCATACAGTAAAACACTGCATCGTAATTAGCCCTCTCTAGCTAGCTGCTTAGCCATCACATTATATACTCTTTTCATTAAATCATCTTATCCTGGTAATTTTTTTCCTGATCAGACTGTTTTCATGCATATAAGGTCCTCATTCTCTCCTCCTCCTGTGGATTTCTGCTTCAGTTAACGACTGGGGAAGCTGAGGGAAACATTTTCGAAGACTTAGTTGGATGCAAAGATGCTATTATCTATTTTTCAAATGAGGGTAGAAAGATAAAATCATAAGGTCCAGAATCATGGATGACTCACAAACATCACAAGGATATACCAGATGACATCCCAGCAGAGAGTACGTGTATGGGGGAGTATTGGTTCCTAACACAGTAGTGGCCCAATCCCCTAGCTGTTTGCCACAATATGGGGAAAGTTAGTGCTAAAACTGTACACACCGAGTGAGACTGCTTAATTGGTTTGCACTCAAATACACTTGAAACGATAACTTGCCTTTGTTTTTAACAGATCTTTTGTTGCTTGTGAATAATAATGGATTACTATCTCACAGCACTGTTATGACATTTGATTAATGTTTGTGAAGTGTTTTGAGACCCTTATTTGAAAGGCACAAAAAACTACAAAGTATTGTTATTATCCTTTCTCTGAATTCCCCCAAGTTCCAGGTGGCTCATAACATTTTAGGGAAAGGCTGTCAGAGTTACCCCATAGACTCCATTAAAGCAATATATTTCATCTGTTTACTGATAATTTCCATTTTATGCTTTTAGATTTTCCTAGGTTTTGGTCTCTTTTCTTCAGCAGAGTAATGTATGAGACAGAATAATACGTCCGACACGGTGAAAGCGAGGTTACTACCAAGACTGAGACTTCTAATCTTGGCAACCTGTTGATTTTACAATATTGCTTTTACAATAAGATCTCTAAAATTAAGAAAAACAAACACAAAAATAAATGGCAGGTAAAAAATATAGACTATGTCAATTACCTCTCAGAGGTTTAGTATGTACCAAATGGTTTTACTGAGAAATTCCCAGCTGTGCAAATAGATCGTAATTTCTTCCAGTTTGTGAGCTTCACTTTTGCTGTATCAGTTGGGCAGCTGAATTAGTTTTGCATTTCTGACGCAGAACTCAGATCAGATATTTTGAAGTCAGTCCAAGGCCATACAAAGTGAGGAGCGTGGTAATACAAAATGATTGTCCTCTGTGTGCGTGGGTATCCAGATGTACCACAATTTCAAACGCAGTATCTAATACGATTTGAATGTTACTTTTCCCTGCATATATTGGTAACTGAATGGCTGTTGGCAATTACTCTTCAAATAGTGCAGAATTTTTGTTCTGGGAAAGGTTTCTTATATAATTCAGTTGTTTTCTAGCTGCTCAGTGCTTCGGGATGAAAACAGATCAGGACTTTGGCAGGTATTTTAAATCAGAAATACAAACCAAGTTTTCTTGATGTTCCTGTCACAGGGCTGGATAGGGTACAAGAGTAGGAGAGAAACACTCAGAAGCAGCCCTGCCACGGTCTGAGTGAATACAAACAAATCAGGAACCATGCTAGTATTTCTATTTCCGTGCCCTTTCCTTCCTCCTCCAGCCTTAAGGAAAACAAAATATATTAAAAAAAAAAAAAAAAAAGCAAACCCCTCAAAGCTATACAATTATAGCACATTCCCTCCTTCTGTAGTATGTTTCTTTGAGCTTTAGACTAGCAGTCTAAAGCAGTACAGCAGCAGAGTTCTAGCAGACAAAATGTCTCTATTAGTTAAAGCAAATCATATAAGAGAAGCAGCACAGTGTGCCAGAAATCCTTACAATCAAACACTAAAAAAATATCCAGAGAGAGAAAAAAACCCACCAGCACTGAGCAGTAGAAGCTTCACTGTCTTGGTTAGATTAGCAAAGTAGGTTGGGGGGGAGGGGGGAGGTGAGAAATATAGAGGAAAAAATGTGTTTACAAATCATGTTAGGTTATTCCAAAACTGAGGTAATTTTCAACTTTTTTCTTTTTTCTTTTTTTCTTCCCTTAAAATTTCTCTACTGATTCTATTGCTCTCCATTTAAATAATGGAAATGTAGGCAGGTATAGTTTTCTTTTTAGTTAAATTGTTGTCCCTTTTTAAATATCCTTTGTTATTTGTGCTCAAGAATCTAAGCCTTCATTATAGACCAATATTTCTAGCACAGATGGTAATGAAGATAACCATGAAAACATAGACTGAGTATAAACCAGGACAATGATGACTTTTGTATGTTGCTGACAGCTTGAAACAATAGCTCTGAAAAAAACTAGCCCAACGGGTGATACGGCCCCTTTGTCTCAATGCCTAGTTAACTCCTGCTATGTCTAAACTGAGGGACGTAAGGACACCTCTAAGCAAACAGGTCTGGATGGACACATCGAATATGTTTTCAACCCATTGTAAGGCCTGTCCAGGTCTCTCCCCTCTTCCCTTCCACATGACCTGCTTTCTACAGGTGTGCGAGTCAGACGAGATGGGTGCTGTGCTCCAAGAAGGTCTGTGATTTCAATGACCCTATGACAGGGCAGCAGGGAATGCACCTGTAGGACTTCTTAGAGACAGACTCAACCCCCAGCCTGGCGCCCCTTATTCTCAAAGGCAAGGGAGTTTTAAATTTGAATTTTTATAAAACAAGTTTTCTCTATCAATAACAACTTTGCCCTACACAGGGCGATATTTTAGGTATAATTTAGATTGTGGTTTTAAATGGACACATCTAGCTCGTTTACACATGAAAAGGATTTAGTATGCAATATCCAGTAATAGAGAGATAAAGTTACAGGCATAATGACACTGAAATCCACCACCTCCCAATAGTTGTTTTTGTAGAAGAATGTTTTCTTTTGTGTTGTGTACATTATTTCACTAACTAGAGAAGTTCCAGAAGCAACCAGGATCTCTGGGGCAATCTCTACCCCCCTACTTCTGCTCTCCTTAAGCCCTCTGATGCTCAAGAAAAGAATTACAGGGATAAACAAGGCAAAAACTTAAACCAGGACAGCTGTTGCAGAAATATTTTAAGGGGCAAAGAACAGAATGAATAGATTTTTTTTTTTTTTGGGGGGGGTGGGGTGGTCTCAGTTCTGTTTTTTCCTTGCAGATTATATAGAGAATATCCTGTCCCTGAAGTAACTGGCTGTGTGGTTCATTCCCTGCAGCCCAGAGTGTTCGGAAATGACCCCAAATCTGTAACCTCTATTTTATTTTTTTTTTCATCCCATTATCTGCCTCCTAACATTATCCCCACTAAGAAATCTAAAATAACAAATAAGAAAAGAAAAGCACCAGTCAGAGAACAAAACAAAGCAAAAATAATAATAAAAAAAAGCACCAAACTCTTACAATAAAACATAGTGTAGCTGATCTTACTGCTTCTATGCTCGCCTCTTTCTCCTATTTTTTTTAGCTGCCTTGTCTCGATTGTAAATGCACCAGAACTTTTATTCTGCTTGCAGAGCCCAGAACAATGTGTTTTGTTTGATTCCTAAGGACTTGAATAGTTAGTGTGATAAAATAGAAATACCTAAAACTCCCTCACTTATAATCCTTTGATAAAGAATATTCATCTGCTTTGATAATCCTAACAATTTAGCCTTTTGCACGTTTATTCTTATCTGTAAAAAAAAAAAATTAAATAAAAAATATTTAAAATTCCAGCTCCACATTTTCAAATACAACAGGTGAATGCCTGCAACAAAAGGCCAAACCTTTCCCTCCAAAACGTGGAAGTAAAGAAGAAGCCAAAAGTTCTCCTTAACAGCTTTATGATGTGCTGTCAGTACAAATGTCTAAGATTAGACACTCTGGGGATGACATAAACTGAACTGAATTCCACAAAAAGATGATAGCAGGTTGAAGACTTTACTGATTTTATTGTTCATGTATTAACTGACATATATATATATGTATATATACATACATATGTATTTATGCGTATTTTCATATACATAGACACAAAAAAAGCATATGTGAGAGAAAGTGCTGAAGTTCAGACATAACCACATATATATATGTGTATATATGCTGTACGTAAATACACTGTACTGGTTGATATTTGACTCTATGTACTTGTTGCTTAAATTTACCATAAAATTTGACTTCATTTTGCAAAGGAAGGCACAACTCTTGTTGCAAAAGGCATTTATGCATTTTGAGGCTCTCATATTAGAAGTAAACTGCAGTGTTCAGTTTGCAAATACGCCCACTTAGCTAAGAAAAATAGCAACACAATACTCTGTAATAAGACTATTTTGACCACCAGCTATGTAGGAATGAATTGTGAACATCTTCTCATCTTTTTAATTTTAGAACAAAATAAGAAAATAAGCAAATAAATATGCTAGTGGCTCATAAATCAAATTAAATGTTAAAAAGTATTAGTGTCCACTTTGTTTGTTTGTTTGTTTTTCGTATGGTGACTTGCTTCTTGCAAGTAGCAGTGACCTGTTTGGTGTAGCTACTTGACGTAACATTTCACAAAAAGAATGTTTGTCCTTAAAAAAGATAATGAAACTGTTTCCTCCAACAGCAACTTATTTTTATATAGCTTACCTGATAAGCCAAATCTGACCTGACAGTGTCCTTGTAAAGCTTCTTTGAAGTACTGAAACACAGATTATAGTTAGACTCTGTGGTGGGTTTTTTTTATGAAGGAGGTATTAGGATTTTCACTTTTCATCTTTGTTTTAGAATTACTCTCTTGACAAAGTCTGTGTGAACTCTCTTCAGATGCTTCAGCGTATTTGTCAGACCACTGCACGGCAATGCAAAGCATATTAATTCTTGGCACTAGCATTTTGTCTCCAAGGAACACCAGGACACCTTCTGTCCTGTAATTAAACTGAACCGGCTCTTGGATCTGTTTAGCCAAGCTGGTGCCATCTTCAGACTGACATCCTGTGGTGATGTATTGGTGCAATGCATCATCAAAGTAAGACGCTGTGATGATGCATTACAAGGATGGGGCAGCAGATTTGGTTTAATCCTGGCACCAAAGACAAGCACAGGGCTCGCCCAGGGCCATGTGGCCATGCTGATCCCACAAGCATTTTAGCACCACTGACAACAGGGCACAGAGCAGGGTGAAAAAGTGTATGATATAATCACTCACAGGATGAAGGTACGCACCTTTTTTACAGATTTATTATGAGCCACACAAACAGGCTGGGCAGTTTAAATTTCTCTAGATGTCCTTTATTGGTATGAGGTTGGGAATAGGTATTAATGAATAGAAGAGTAGAGGAACTACAGACCTTATTTAAAGATTAATCAATTCTGGGGAAAGATATTCTCCATCCCTTTCAAAAAAGAAACTTTTTCCATATATGGGAAAACAAAAAAACCCCAGCTCTGCAGATTTTCTTCCAGTTTGGACATTTTGCCTCATAACTTCCCTTCTTTCTGGCTGAATCTACTGGATCCCAAGGATCTCTTGGGATCCAGGAATCCAGGGATCTGATTCTATTTCAGGAACACAGTGTCTTTCACATTTCCTTTTGCTGATACAGTGTGTTTGTATTAATTGCCAATGGCCCATTCAACACAATACATCATAGAATTAAATGCAGCATTCACAGGAAGACATATCTATTTGAAGAGCAGCTTTTAAGCACAGGATTGACTTTGAGCATGTGCTTAAGTCCGTAAACTTTATTGAGGCAATATTTAATAGCTTTCTTCAACCAGGGCAAAAGTAGTCTTGTGTTGACAGTTTAAAGTTTTAAGCTTAGACACTAACTTTATTTTAAGATTTAAATATCCACTTTAAGTAAGCTGTATTTAAATAGGCTTTCAGAACCAATGCATCCTATAATATGGGATTTTTAATGTTTTAAAATTTGCAACCAAAAAGATCAAAAGTTCAAAAATGGTAAAATAACTTTCACATTAATAGACTTTGTGTCCAGTCTCTACTTCTTTTTTTTTTTTTTTTTTAAAACCCATTTGGTTACATATTTTTCACCTTCTCTCTCCTTCTTATGCATTGACTACGTATTTTTTTGAAGAGTTCATGTTTCTTAAGTCCAAGACAACACTCATGCTATACCCCAGTGTTGTCTTTAGATTGGCCCATGAAGAAAAGAACAACTGTATTTATGCAGAATAGGAAAATACCTTCTTAACCTGTCATGATATATTCAAATGAGAAATTCACAAGCTTTCAATTTTTTTTTTTCTTATAAGTAAGAAATCTGAGTGTGCTAGTAAGATCTGGCAGGACAAATTAACTGTCTGATACTAGATTCTAAGTTTTTGAGGCCTGAGTTTTAAAATCTCATTATCTTGCACATTTTAATTCATTATTAAAAATATCACCCTATACACAAATAAGAAGTGCTGTTAATTTGTGAGGTAGCTCTGTAAATTATGAAAAGATAGAAATCCTTTCTTAATGGAAAACTTAAGTATAGCTTTGTGAATGGCACATTGATAATAAAATCCAATGTATGGTTTTTGTTGTTAATATTCATATTCCTTGATTGCATTCCAACTCTTTCACAGATATTCAGACTGTTTAAACACCCCCTCCCCAAACCTACCTCCTCAAATAGATCTCGCGTGACACAGCACTTGACTCCTGTCTCCCTCTCAAATATTACCCTGATATTTCAGTGAAGCTTGGGGCTCCTGGAAAGGGCCACCCTAGCATTGTGTTCAGAGGCACTAGAACCACAGTAACTCCTCTTTCCATTTCTTCTCCCTAAGGTCTAGTGCAATGTTTTGGGACCATAAAAAACATCTAGCCCTGATGCACCAGACCTCCACTTTCCCCCATGTCCTTCCCTTGTTAGATGATATGGGGCATGACATCTGGGGACGTGGAAAGCTTTGCTCGCTGCTGTATTCTAAAAGCATTAAAGATTTTAAAAAACTGTGCTACATTTTGCTTAAACTTGGAAGACAGACATTATTTTTCTGAAATGTACTGAAATAAAATCTCCAGTTGAGCTGCAATTTTACTAAGCTATCTGGCCTAGTCCTTATATCCCTTATGCAACTAAGCTTAAGGATCTTAATGAACTTTAATGCTATCCCAAATGCTTAAAGAAAACAATGCAGATGGAGAAGCCAAAACCAGAATAAAATCTTTCAGAACGAGGTATATTTATTTCGCTTTTTCCTACAAACACTCTGTACAGTTTATAGGCAAATTAGAGGTATACATAGCCTACAAGCAAATGGGGCCTTTCAACATACTACAGGTCTGCAAAAACAATTACTCACCTAGGGAAAACTCATTACTGGTAAACAATCCCATTTTAAGATCTCTAAGGAGGTAAACTATCCAGAAACAACACCTAGGTAATAGCTACCTATTTATCTGCTGTACTGGAAACATGCTTGCTTTTTTTTTTTTTTTTAAACCCCCAATACACTTTCTAGATGAGCTTCATAGTTAGGTTAATTAGGAGTTAGACATGCTGCAAATTAAAATCTGACATCTGAAGCTGTTTTGAACTCTTAGATTCCCATGGACCAGGCAAGTTTGTTTATATAGGCTTACTTTTCATTCCTCAAATGTCCTTTAGAAAAGGTTAAGATTTTCCAGTTGGAAATACAGCATGTGTTGAATAGTTTCACTGTTTTGTGTTCTAGAAGGGAATATTTTGTATATGAGGAGTTTGGTAATTTCTTATATTTTATTTCTGATGGCTTCAGTTTTCAGTTTGCTGGAATTAGTTTTTTTTGATCTGTGACCTTTATGTTTAATTTATTTGGCGATTTTATGGTGTAAACAAATGAGGGTGAGGGAAAATGCATATCTATCTTGTTTTCTTAATAATTTTCTGAATTTAATAAAGCCAATTTAGAAGACACATGGCACATTATTGCTGTTTAAATGGTCAAGTGTTTTAATAATTTAATCAGTAATAATGGTACATGCATCTGTTCATAAGGCACTGTTTTTCCTTTGAGAATCCTCTGGAAAGTTAGCCATGCCTGTCACTACGGAAAATGCAAGATTTACCTATTCAAAATCAGTTTCCACAGTCCTCAAAAACAGTTTCCTCAATTTCCTCATTTTTTTCTACGTGTATTTACCTTGTTCTTATGTTACACAGCAGGAAAGGAAAAAAAGAGAAAACAAAAAAGAGGGAGCAAACTTCAAGTGTAATTAAAAACCCAAGCAAAAAAAAAGAAACTCTTTGCAAGACAAGAATCCTGCAAACAGCTTGCGAAGAAGAGGAATTGCAGGCTATGGATACAGTTTCCTCAGTCAATTTGATGAATGATAACATCAATATAAGAGATTATTTCTAAGCATACAATTTAAGATTATTTATTACCATCATATCCAATGCCATATGTATATATATTTATGATAAAATCTTGATGCCTGTACATGGTACCTATTTTTAACCACCTAAGAAGCAAGCAAAAACAGGAAAGAAAGAGTATTCATAATACACCTTTTATTTTTTTTGGCGAACAGTGAAACATTTTGTCCTCAGTTGCTTCATAAATGGCTAGTGATCAGCAGCATTTTATTTAAACACACACTGTATGATTGAAAGGAATCTTTTTTTCTTAACATGTGTATACATACCTTAAAAAAGAGTTGATCTACATGCTGCAGACAACCTTGACGTAACTATAAATTTCAGCACAGCTGATACCTAGCCCTGGCAAAATGTATTCATACAGTTAAGTCTAAATATTACTTCCAAACGAAGGCTTCTCAAAAATAAAAATTTACTTCTTCCTTCAGCATTCCTTATTCTTTTCAGGCTCAATCCTTTCTCCTTCCATCTTTAAATGCCTGTGGGAAAAAGAAAAAGCTGAGCTTATCAAGTTTATGAATGTCTGCTCCATAAACAAAAAAGAATTAAGTACACACATGTATTGGCACACACAAAGAGAAGCAGAAAAGTATTAGGAAACAAGCTGAATCTCTTTTTAAAGGATAATTGAAGGACATTGCAGTCCTTGCCTTAGGAAGTATGTTTAGATCAGCATGTCAGTCATCGGAATATTCATCAAGTTTTTCTTTGGTGATTAAAATAGCCTAGGTGTTTACCAAGAATTTCTTGTGCATTTTCTAAAGTGTATTTTCCATGTAGATCGGTGTGGCAGTGTGCTCTCCCACCCCTTTCTACTTAAAACAATAGCCACACGTGGTGATCTTGAAGGCTACATCTGGCTTAAGTTGGACTTTGAGGAGACAGAAAATACCATAATAGATAAGGGCTATAAACCTTGCTTAACAGAAATATAGCTGGTATTCAAATATGAAAATACATCAATCATCTAGTGGATAGCCCCAGGGCCCAGTGAGCTCTCCTGCATGGCAGAGGGCTGCACACTAGGACCTCCACTTAAGAAAGGACACCTCTCAAGGCTGCTCCTTGAGGGTGAGAGATTCCTTGCTGCAACAGATTCTTAGTAAGTAATTAATAGCATGCTAAACTTTGAAATCTTGGCTAAGTGATATAAAGGATTAATTGCACATTTATAATTCTTTAGAAATAAACCATTGGCTAAGTCTGGGACTAGGACTGGATCTAGCTGCACCTAGGCACCTCTCTGAGAAGGAATACAGAAAGCAAGGGAGTCCTTTCTGAACCTTGTAACTAAACAGGAGTGTCTCTTAGCTTTTTTATCTCTTAGACTTAAACTGTTGACCAAGTCTTGAATTAAGTCTGTATTTAGCTCCACCTAGACTCTTCCATAAAAAGGCATTTAGAAAACAAGGAGGTCTTTTTTGAACCTCGTGACTCGACAGGATTATCTCCCTGACAGCTTTTTCTAATCCTGTCCTCTGTGCAAAAAATAATCAAGTGTACCTTGCCATTGACTCTTGTTAAACCACTGTTGCATTTATTATCAAACTTTCTTAAATCACTGTTTTATTTCAATAAACATATTGCTACTTCTTTCTTACAAGTGAAGTGCGTCATTCCATCTATGACACACAATGCTCAGAACGGAGCAAGCTTCCCTCAGAACTGCAGGCACAACAGGAAAGCTTATCACTCTGTCTCTTTCCACGTGGGGTGCCTCTTGCAAGTAAGATGAAGCTGATCAAAGCCTCAAGCAGTTGTGGCAGAAGAGAGTGAATTAAGCATACAGAAACCACTAGGTGGTCTTGTCTTTGTAAGCAGGAATGATTTGATGCGTGCCTTTATACTTTAATTGAAATGAAATGCACAGATACTGCATGCAGCAAAGAGAAGGTGCACTGTAATGATTGAGTCAAGTCTTGTGTGGTCTTAAATATCTGACTAAAACTGATAAATATTACATGAAGGTTTTTTAACTTTTGTTTCTCTCTGTTCTTGACGTTTAAAATTAAACTGTTTCAGTATCAATAAATAAATTTGTTCCCCAAGGTGCAAGCAATTCTCATTCACCTCCACCGTACTGTCCACTTCCACAACGGATTGGCTGACCATACAATTCTGATTTTCAAATCTGAGTTTCAAGAAGTGATACTGAGCTACTTTGGGTTGTCATAGCAATTGCATTTCTAAAAGAGATAAGCAGGTTTCAGATTCCTAAATACGGCTGCATCAGGAGTGTTTTGGAAACTGTAATGGAGCTATAGGACTCAGTATTCAGAATTGTTGTATTGGAATGATCACATCATTTATGAAAACACATACCTAGATGTCCTTGACCATTTATGACAGCAGTAATGAGAGCAAACACAGCCAGCCTCAATTTAAACATGAATAAATATGAACCTTTCTGACATCAACTGTCCTTCCTTTGACAGTTTCACTATATACTGACTAAAGAAAACATACTGCTGTTACAGAGGAGATTTCATCGCAAAAAAACAATCTGGCTCTTTGCTGCCAGCACAGAAGAGCTAAAGATGCTATAAAATAATAAAACACCTTTATTTCTTCCTGCTTTTCAGCAACTGGAAATAGTGTTGAAGCTGGCTGGTGTGGCGGGGCTTGCGACTACACTGTTGATGAATATTGCAAAAATGGCAATTGTGTTAAATACTGATCTACAGTAGCTGTATATTTAATGTAGACTAAGATGCTGTTGAATTATATGTGCATAATCAGACGTGTTTGTATTTCATTCATAAGCATCACAGAGGGAGAAGAGCCACCAGAGTACAGTCCAGCACACCTGTAGTCTGAACGATGATCTGGAAGGGTCTACCTTTCTCCACTGACTCTATAAGGGTCAGTTAGGTGACTACCCTATTGATACAGGCACCTATAGTAGGCGATATGAATCATCGTTTCATTTACTACAAACACACGCTTAAGGAATTGTTCTTGTATACCTGTTTTATCTGTGTTTTCTGGGTTATTTGGTGAGCTTGTCTAATTTCACATGGCATACCGCATGGATCCATGTTAATTAGAGGTCAGCCCCCAGGTCTGTTTAAATATTCATTGAACATAAATTTTAGGGAGAAATATGCCACTTCGAGTTACCTTCTACTAACTCTTAAGTTCCTGATTGTAGCAATAGCTTCAGCATTACCTTAACAGTGTGGTATCTGTGTCAGCATCAAACACAAAAACTGCTGATGAGGAAATGTCTCGCTCAAACCCAACTCCCCTTGCTTCATCATTCCATGCTGGATTCACAGCCTATGTGCTCAGGTCCCTAAAGCCTTCAGAGCCTGCTAAAGTTAGGTTGATCTTTGAAAGCACAGCCCCTTGGAAAATAGCTTTTTAACCCTGTATTATCACATGCTTTCCTCTTTTCCCTGACATGTGTTTGGCATCCTGTTGGCACAGAGCAAATCTATTCCTTCACAAGATGCTAACTTGAGAGAGGGTGAGTTGTAGCCCTAACTCCGTCTTTCCTCCAACTGTGTATTTAAGTCCTTCTTGAAACAGTAGGCTTAACTGACCTAGAAGTCTCCTGTCCTTCCCTGTGGCCGTGCTTATGGGCATTTTTCATACCTTCTCATGACAGGGAGTCTTTAAATCTTCAATTTCTCCAAAATATATTTTTCCATTGGAAGTTGCACTGGCACAAGCTTTGGGTATGAATAACAGGTATTTACTTTCCACCTCGGCACTGCACTCTCCAATGTGTAATTTCCACCTCCCACAGGCTCAGCTACCTGCCACTCCTCCCCACTATACCCATAAGTTCCAGCAATTCTGAATTATAGTTCAAACAGTGGAAACATAAACAGGTGTGTGACACAACATCTTAGCTGTGCTCTGTAAAGAGCTCTGTTATGTTGTTTGGCCCGTTAGGTGGTTGTGTGCATAACACAAGCCCAGTTCTCTTCCTTAGTAATCCTTTTTTATCCTTCAATGTTAGAAGTTTAGAATTTCTGGGTTCTGAAGTTAATTTATGTCTTTTTCCCGAGATGAAACTGAACTAATCCCCTTATTTTTGAATGTTAGAATGGATATTTTTCCTTATAGGTTCTTGATAATTTCTTAAAGACTGACGTAACTTTAAAGCTGGAGGGTTTTTTCCCTGTGTTTTGCATTCTTTTCTTTTTTTTTTTTTTGCATTTGTTTTTGTTCTTTTTTCTTTTCTTTTTTTCCTTTTTTTTCTTTTTTCTTCTGGCAAGGCAAACGATACTTGGCAACAGCTTAGCATATAATACATTTGCTGCTGAAATAATTGATGTATATCAACTTTATACATAAAATATGACAGAAGCCCATCAGCAATACTTTGCAGTCAGGAGATTAAAAATAAAAAATATTTTTAAAAAGTTGATTGGCAAAAATGTCCTAGTTATTCAACTAGTTTGCATCAGTGTCTTTTCAATGACAAGTAAGCTCCTTAAAAAGTCTTATTCTGTTTGATAAAAAATCTCTTTAAAGAGGAGTTTGAATATTACATTTCCAAATTTTGTTTTTGAAGACTTTAAAAATATGTTTACTCATTGGAAACATTACATCCAATCCAGCAAAACATATAGGTTAAGTAAACAACTTCTAAAATCATACAACAACAAATCAAAATATCATTTTAGCACACGACATAAAAAAATATTGTTATATACTAAATTCATAAAATTAATCATGTAGAGTTCAGACGACTATATGGATGAGCATGTGTGTGTCTATTTAATCCCATTGTTATTTACAAATACTGAGAAGTACCATACGATTTATCCTATCAGTATTATTGAGCAAATAAAGAGAAGATCAGCACCTCTCCCTCTGTTGCCCCCCTTAAGCAAGTTGTCAACTGCCATAAGGTCACCCTTCAGCCTTCTTTTCTCCAAGCTGAACATAACAATTGACTTCAGCTGCAAGTCTTGCCCTTGAGACCTTTCTCCATCTTGGTCGCCCTGCTCTGGACACACGCTAATATTTTTATGTCCTTCTTACATTGAGGCACCCAAAACTGCACACAGTACTCAAGATGGGGCTGCACCAGTGCAGTGTACAGTAGGACAATCATCTCTCTTGACCAGCTAGCTTTGCTGTGCTTGATGCACCCCAGGACACAGCTGGCCCTCTTGGCTGGCAGCGCATACTGTTGACTCATATTCAACTTGCCAGATCTCTTTCCACGGGGCTGCTTTGCAGCATCTCATCCCCCAATTTGTACGTAGAGCCATGATTATCCCAACCCAGGTGCAGAACCTGTCACTTGCTCTGGTTAAAAGAATCAACATTTTTGAACTATCACCTCTAAGTAACATGAATATCTTGGAGTAGATGGTGGATTTATCTTGGTTAGCTTCTGAGGCAAGAAATTCCTAAGCAAAAGGAAAGTCGACTCAGAAGAATCATTTTCAGCTTTGTAATGAGTTGGGTGCTGGAACTAGATGATCTTCATGGTCCTTTCCAATCCAAACCATTCTATGAACATAGCATCCTTATAAACTCAATAGCTTGATGCGCTAATCAAATAGTCTAGCAATAAGATTAGGTTTTTTGTTATATGATGGACTTTAGGAAGATTTTATTGGAGCTTTGTCTTGAACTATAATTTCTCTGTTCACTGTTCACCCTTAGGTTTGCTCACTGTTTTGTTTCAGGATACTTTAATCAGTAAGTAATAATAAGTTCTCTAAAAGCCCAATTCAGCAGACTCGTTTTAGACAACCACTGTAGCATGAATTGAAAAGTACCTTCAGAGTGTCTGTATCTTAACAAAGATTTTAAAAACATCTAAACATGCAGTTCATATATAAGTCTTTGTGTTACAGAAGTCTAGAACTGGTTGTGATGAAACTTTTTTAGCTTCTGTTCAGATACTCAGGGAATATCAGAAATTGCTTTAAGTTTGTGTCAAATGATACTACAGCCTATTTGGGATGGCAGCAGAAAAAGAAATACCATGAATAAAAGGGTATTTTTACAATTGAAATTAACTTTTCACTTTACTATTACTTAAACTTTGTTCTGCTCTTCATACGATTGATCAAAAAATAAGGGAAAATGTTATTATTACAAGATCTGTGATCCTGTAGATTTTCATGGCTTGTAGTCATCACACATTCACTGCAGACACCACATCCACCTATGCAAAATTCAGATATGTGCTCATTTCTCTTAATCTGTACTTTGTATGAGGGTTTTAGAATTATTATTCCAACCCTTAAATGAAACAATTCAGTTGTATATAATTCCTGAAGTAAAATAAAACACAAAGGGAAGGAAGGAAGAAAGAGTATGAAAGCACAAATATTATCCTTCTCCAGTCTCTTTTTCAGTCTTCTTCTACATTAGTTGATACTAACCCCTGATGGGGGAAGTGTTAAGATCTGTCAACCTAACTTGCTGCTAGATAACTAATTAATACTAATGGTGGAGCTGTGAACTCATCAGGCCTAGCTATCAAAATTAAAACATCATGAGCTATCACCACCCTGAAAAAGGAATAAAACACATTTATGACCAATAGGAAAGCCAGAGTTGATCGTGCCTTTCTGATTCCTAAGGAAGAAGTCAGTGTTGGATTTAATTTACCACAAGGAATAAGATCTGCTCATCTGTAATCTATGACTAGATGTCCTCTTTCAGCAGCCTGGTGTCCAATGGAAATAGTAGAATAATATCTTTTATTAAACTACAGGTATTACCAGAGCACTAATAATTCTGAGATCTCAAAAAACAGGAGAAAATTTGTGCTCTCTAGAGTGTCGATGACACAAGGGGCAGCTGAAGAACCAGTGAGAACATCATAAGGGAGTCTCATTTTGGTGGTGTTTTTAAAGAAAGTGTTGGGTTTTGTCATGTAGCAATAAAAGCAATGAACTGGGGAGCAACCATTGCTGAAGTAACCACTTAAGTGCTGTTTTCCATATAAGAAAATCAAACTGACCAGATGGACCTCTTAACGAGCCCCAATGACAGTCTGACAAGAGTAGCACGAGTGAAATACTCCTGTCCAAGACTTGTTCCTTTCAACGAGTTACCTTGAATTCAAATTCCATACCCACGGATGTCAGTGGCAGTCTTCTTGTTTTACCCCTTGCATATACAGAGCTATTACTGCATTCAAGACCAGGGAGAGTGCAGAAGCTGCATATGCTGTGAAAACCCTGAAGTTTTCATGGTGGAAAAAGAACAGTCAGGGAGAAGGATCTGAGTGGGAAGACTTAGGGGCCCAGACGTACTCAGGGTGTGCTTACGACAGGAAATTTCTGTCCTATGATATTTTTTCAGGTAATTAATTCAGGTCATGGAGCATAGTGTCACCTGAAAGCTTTGTATATTCACACTGCTACTCTGAGAAATGTTATTTATTTGATAAATGTCCACAAGGCCCACAGAAATCAAATGGCATTCATAAATCTAAACAGGAGGTGATAAAACCACAAAACTCAGCTTTTAATAAGCAGGGATTTCCACCTGGTAGATCTTCTGGTCACATTATGGGTGTATGCAGCAGGGGCATTTATGGATGCACAGTTTTACTGTCCCCAGGATTTCTTCACAGCATATATATCTATTGATTCATAACAGAGCAAACGACCAGAAACTTGCACTAAATAATTTACCAAAAGGGTAACACTTTGACAGCACTGAAAACGGCACTAGCAAAATGACTAGGAAGACCTGGACATTATATTCTGTGGTTTTACTTAGGCTGGTACAAATTGTTTCTCGTATGGTTCCATTTCTTTGAAATGTAAACCACACGCTCAAATTATATGGACAGAGGGATCTATAGAGTGCTCAGGTGCTGATTTGTAGACGTCTCAGTTGCATGGTAGTCAGATTTTGATGTAGCAACAGTCCAATTCAAAACTGATGACAGGAAAGGGAATGTAAGAAAAGGTTACTTGGGGGTAAGGTGTTCTTTGCATTGTCTTCACAAAAAGCACTGATGGGCATGGATCAGAATATATAAAGCTAAATATGGAAAAAATAGATATCGCTTTTAAAAGGAAATTAGAAAAAAAATCAGTTTCAACCCAATTTTATATTGTGGTACAAAGTTTAACCAATTGTGACTTACTTTATATACAATTCTGTCAAAATAAGAATGAGTCCTAACAACACATTTCAAACCAAATCTGATGACTATCATAATAGAAATCTTCTTCAAATCAGTCTTTTTGAGGCTTTTCCTTAAAAAGTTTAGTTCTGAATAATAAAAACATACTTTGTATGATGTTGAAAATATTCACAGAAATGGAAATGAAAAGGAGAAACCTGATTATTGACATTTTCTAAATTTTTTCACCATCTTTCAAATGACAACTGGTAAATTAGATTACTTTTACTTAGAGACATCAAAGAACAGAGTGTCTCAGCAAAACTCTGAAAAATGGCATTACATGCACTAGCTATTCAGCGCACTACCAATAGAAGACCAAGATACAAAATGATGCCGCTACACTGTGAAAGATCTAAGCAACCATAAAACAGGTTCAGAACACAGCTGCTGAAGTTCTCCATCAGAAGTACTTAATTAATTAATTTTCTCAATCAGTCCCTGATAAGACACCTTTTCCCATTAGCACAGAGTAACCCTGTCTCTGAGAAAAGAGACAGGTTCATTTACAATTTTCACCAGAGCATCTCAAAGCTGTGACCAGAACTAAACTTACTAGACACAAACATTTCAGTGTTTAAGTTTGACTGACAATCCCCTCAAGTTAGTCACCAAGTAACTGCTCCCCAGCTTTGGTAAAAAATAGGACACAACCTCGTTCTGAAAAAGGATATCTGTTTAAGAAGATTTTTATTTTACTTAGATGTTCTGAAAGCGTTGTTCAGAAATCAGTGCACATAAAAATGTTATTACTGTGATGCAACACTACGGCATCACTCCACTCTCCTAAACTACCTGTCTTGCAAAACAACTTTTGTGGAAATACAATGATGATACAAGTCCAAAGTCTGCATTAACATGTAACACCATATGTATTTCAATAACAGTATGCCCTTCAAATGAGCAAGTAAAATATTTATGTGCTCTCTACACTGTGTTTTTTTTAAAAAAAATTATTTAAATTTATAACATAAGTGAGAAAAGAAAACCCACCAAGATCCTGCTAGAATTAATAATTTACCAAAGTCCATATTTGGCATTCTTGGCTAAAGTACATAGTTTGCACATAACAGGGGGTTTTGTTCAGGACATAGGGGACATTTCTATCCTATTGTTTGATTAGCTCTAGTCTTTGGTCCTAATTCATTAAATATTGGGATAATTTGCAGTTTTTCATTGGCAGGTCCTATTCAAAATTTTAAGTTAAGGGAATGATGTCAATTGAGTTTAGACCAGTCCCTAAATATAGCTAGTATCTACATGTGCCCTTTCATGTGGACACAGGGGAAGTACATAAGAAAATTACATGGTGTAATTGCAAATGTTAAAATTAGCACAAATGCTGTAAACATTACTGACAGTTTGGAAAAGTTCTCCCATTGTTCAAATAACTGTACAAATATTTTTTTGATTCAATAGCTAGAATTAGGTTGGAAAATATTTTACAGGATCCATCTGTAAAATAGCCATCCATACAGAAGCAGAGCTACAACTTCATGCATTTCTAAAAACTTAATTTCACTGACTAGAAGACTGTTTAAATGAACTTGCTATGGAATTGAACAGAGACTGGATTATTTCATATTTTACTGAGAGGGATGATTAGTAAAATGCTTGGTCCCTGGTTGACAAACCGGTCCTAATGTCTGAGGTTCTTAGTTATATTTATTATTTCACTCCCTCTGTCTTCCAAAAAAGTGATCTCTATGAAATTTTCTTAAACATTTCACTTGCCTAAGACATTAGTTCTGTCAGACATTTTTCCATGGCTCTTCCCTTTCCTACTGCCAATGTTGGAATTATTTGATCCCAAATCAACAAGAGAAAAGTAATACAAGAAAATGTTCCCTTCTTCACAAATGATTGCCATGGTAATTCACAGTAGCATGTCTACCATTCCTATCAGACTATTTTAAAGTATATAAAAGCCCTTCAGAAAGTCTAATAAGAAATAACTCTATTGTGTAGATAAATAATAGTATTTTTATATGCTGATGAATGCAGGTCGCTCGTTGGGATACTGTCCATTTTTAAAAATGTAACTCAGGTTTCTCTGAGTTTACTTGGCTGCAGCTGGTTGATTCAGAATGCTATATGAAACACACAGCTATTTCTTATATTTAAGTGAATTTTAAGCCTCTGAATTTGTTTATTATTTATGGAATAAGTAAAAAGGAAAAGTAAATCAGAGAGGTATGTCTGAACTTCAGTACTACTCTGGAACTCAGCAGTGGCAAACTCCGCCTGGTGTTCTCAGACTGAACATGAGCCCTCCTGTTGAAGTTATGTTTTCCTTACATGTGAAGCAAGCGAGATATTTTCTGCTGAAAATGGCTTCTTATAGTCTGTATCAAAAACTGTTAGGAGTCCTGGGAAGACAATTCAGAATGTCTGTCTCCATAAAGGGAGTAATAATCTCTTTGAACTTTCCTAAGATCTCTTTAACTTGTCTAATCTTGTCAACCATAGTTCCTCTTTAGTAAGTGAGGAGGTAAATTTCAGTTACCGAGTGGAAGAGGACAATTAAGAGTTCCTTTCTGCTTGATGGAGAAAAAATGCATTTCCAAGCCAAAGGAGGGGTCTGAAATAAGTGAAATGTCTCTGGGGGTTCTGATCTTTTGTTGTTGTTTTTGTTCTAGAGAGATTCCAAAGTACTGAGATGGAGTACTAAAATCTTCTATGTTAACTTAGAGGAGATGTATCCCCTTCTGTTACAAGATTTTGTCCAGCAGCAGAATCTCCATCAGCACCTCCCAGACCTGAAGCCTCTGCTTTCTTAATATATGTTTTGTGTTCTCGGTGTACATTGACAAGGCACAACACATGGTAACCTAGCTCTCACTCAGCTGTCTCCATTAAGAAAAGGTACAGCTGTCTCGGAGCACTGTTTCACCGAAGTCAATACACATGGGTTCTTAGCTCAAGGTCCATGGAGTGGAGTCCATGGGCTCTTGGAGTATAATGGAACATCATTACAGACCTCGTGGCTCAAGTCAACTGTGAGACAACAGTAAACACTGCTGATAAGCAAAGGTCTGATGACCAAGCTTTCTCCCTTGTGCTCCTTCACTCAGCTATATTTCCTTATTGTATGCCATGTTATTTCCCTATTCCATGCGATTTCCAAGCACTCAGAACCCTCAAAAAACAAGTAAAAAAATTAAATAAAAATTGAGATTCAGTACTTAAGCAAATATTCAAGGGTATGGGTGTTTTTGTCTGGGTTTCTTTTTTTTTTTTCTTCAGAGTTTTGAGGTATTAGAGTGCAAAACATGACATTGTCACAAGGGTAATTGTCTCCAAAAGATAATGCACTGACAAAAAGAAGAAAAAAAAATCACAAATAGTTGTCACGCTTGTGTAGAAAATCTTCCTTTTAAAGCTTTGTTTGCTGTTGCTTTTAAGATACTGATTTTCCATGTGTGTCTGTAGCAGCCTGATATTTAAATGAAAAATAATACAGTATATAGATGAATGATGCTTTTGTTTGGATTTTTTTTTTAATTAAAATATAGTAAAAAATAGTAAGTGTGAGTGTATATTATAGTAATAGAACTTTTTATCTCAATCTCTGAGTAAGCTCTAATGGAACTGTCATGGTCTATTATGCTCTAAAGTAGCCGTTAGGTTCTATTATGTCAATTATCATACACATCCATGACAGATTGTTCTTTTTTGGCTTTTTTGATATTAATATTAAAAATAAAAACTAGAAGAGGCTGGATTGCTCAGGGTGTTGAAATGAAGCAGAGAGCCTTTCACTTGGAGGTTGCACACTGAAATCTAACTCGGGTCAGTGGTAACTGAAAATTGCTGTTCAGTGATGTACATAAAAGGGGCTTAGTGTATCAAAACAAGAAGTCTGAGGAATTTAAGTTAATGGAAGTGGTGAACATTACTTCGATGATTACAGAATTATGCCCTTACTTAGGTTCCAACAGTTCATATTACAGCTGAACACAGTACTAATGTTGACACAAATTTGCTGTCTTCACTGGACAAGTACAAATATAGTCACAGGTCCAATGGTCTTCTCAAGTATCCTGGTGAAATTCCACAAAGACCTTACTGTACTTGTTTTAGTTGTTACACTACTTTATATCATGGTTTTCTTAACTTTAAAAAAAGACAGCATGAAAAAACCTATATTGAAAGGTAATAAAGGTGATAAGAAATACAGGACTTCTTTTGTATGAGAAGAGGTTAAAAGTTATTTTTCACTATAACAAAGCACAACCAAAATGGGTATAGTAAATCATATATCATTATCTATAAATCGTAAAGGGAATAATAACATTCTTCTTCCTGTAATTAGTAGTTTAAACCATGGAACTCAAAGACGAAGTAGGTTGAAAGTACAAAGTTTCCATAAGGAAACAGGCAATATCTAATTCACTGGTCAAGGGATTAAATCCACAGTGATCCAAGTGCAACTATAGTCTCAGTATATCCCAAACAGAGAGGTCAGGAGTGATATTCACTCATCTAAATGTAGGCATATAGTGACATTTTTTGTATTGTATTGTTTCAGACTTAATGGTCAGCTTCAGTACCAGAGTGTGTGAGTCTCCATAAGCTCCATGGACTACCTAGGTGGCCTGTGTATGCTTTCAGTATCCCATAAAACCTCAAGTGGCACTCAATTCCTGTGTTTAGGCAACTGAATCCTGCCCCAGATGTCAACATCTGTATTGGAAATGTCTAAATTTAGATTAAGTGATTCCAAGCACTAATGATTAAGGACAGGTGAAATAACCCTGTGTTTTGAGTCACTGATCATGCATCTCCTATGTCAGTCTCCAAGGTCTTATAAAGGTAATGCATGTTGCACTCCTGCCTAGTAGGACAAAATCTTTTTGATGAAATCCTATCCCATTAACATCAACAGCAAACCTCCCTTGGATTTCAGTAGGTTGTTCTGTCTCTACCTGTCAAGCCAGGCACAAGAGAATAAGCAGAACTCAAATACAGCTTTTCCTCACTACATACCTTGAATCGGGAAAACAACCTAATATCACTAGTTAAGATAAGACAAGCATTCAATTTCAATTTTTGCTTGTACAACGCTGTATTAGCAATAACAACACTATGAATATTTAGTGAGAATTTAACGGAAATCATGCTTCAGGAATGTCCCCAAACCAGTCAGGTAATAGGGACATGGCAATTGAAACACCCTTTAAGAGGATACATTTCTCCATTGTTTTAATAATATCCTAAAATCCTCTTTTTTGACAACCAGCCTTTCAGAAGTAGGGCAGATGATGGTGAAATTGTTCAGCCTTTCACACAGATGATCACAAAGATTGCAGCTATACTTGCTACTTGGCTAAAGAGAAAAGGATTCTTGATTTTTCCACACACATCACTGACAGCAATGCATAGTATAGCCCTCTGTTTCGTTTAATGTTGAAAATTTCTTTCCTTCTGCTTGTACGTAGTGTAATGCAACAATTATGTGACACATTAAAAAAAAAAAAAATTATGACAATGCTTGTGCTGTATCCAAATGTGAAGAAATCTGCAGTCATTTCAAATGGGAAACCTGCTATTAGCTGACACAATGGATTCCCCAGCTGAAAAGAAGACATAAATTGGAGTGAATCAAACATTCACCGCCAGCAGATCTGCTGCTTGTGTTCACTGATGAGATGTAAATGTGCTTAGCAAGAGTACGGCATCAGAAGAGGACTATGAAATTATAATATAGTGACTGTAATGAGAATGGGTTAATTTGTAGCATTTCTTATTCTAATTATGGTATTTGACACTTGGGAACAAAACCATTTTCAGCCATTTTCTTTTCTTGTTACTATCCCTTATTACAAGAATGAGAAACAAGAGCAATCTGCATGCTTTATTATTCTGTGAAATACAGTAGCATGCTGCACCGTTTTGACCCTTTCAATATTCTGCATAGGTAATTTGAGAGAAGACAGTCCAGTTAGTTATGGTCTCAGCAAAGAGCATTTAATGAATCCAGGAAAAGTATAATTTGCATGGAAATAGCCTGAATTATTTTTTTAAGTGCATGAGAATGTAATGGGGGAAAAAAACCCCAACAAACTGACAACAAAAAACAAAAGCTAGAAAATAGAAGCAGCACATTTTCTCCATCTCTAGCACAACGGTTTTAATGAGAATTAAAATTTCTAAGAACTTAACCTGTTCTCAGAGTAATGGGATACTAGTTTCATCTTGCAGTGTGTAAATTATCTATGCAGACATATTCTGCTTGTAAGAGAGATGTCCAGCTTGTGAAAAATATCCTGTTCCACACAATTCAGATATTAATCCATTATTTTGACAGAAAATATATATACAGAGGTTAAGATACTTGTCACTCATTCTAAATTGATACATTTTCAAGCCTATGGGTTCTATATTTTCTAACAATGACTACAAAATTATATCCATAAAGAACACAGAAATATGGAATTCACATTTCAGTGAACAAAGCCAAATTCTGATAACACACATACGGACAAAATACATTTTCTTTAACGAAAGACTCTGACATATGCTTGTAGGATTATTGGCAATTTGGTTAAAAAAAAATACTCCTGCGCTTTACGTTTACCTCTTGGTAAGTGTTATCTGAGGGTTATTGTATTTATGTGCAGACATGCACATTTTGGACAAGTGCAAATTAGCTCCACTTTTGTGAGCTGCTTCTAGTACACAATATCCTGTCTTGCCTTTAAAATATAAATTTAGTACAGATTGTTGTCTTTAAACTCACAACCCTGAAAGTGTGAGAGGGGTGAGGATAATAAAGTAAAAAAAAAAAAACAAACCCCACAACAAAGTCCACAGGTTTTCCTACCAAATCAATTTGAAATAAGATGAGGAGGACAAGAAGGACACATGCAATCTGAAGATATGAGAGATCGTGAAGATATCAGATATGAGAGGGAGAAGTGGCATCAGATTTTAAAGCAGATTTGCAGGATTTATTAAAGTTTCATTTGAGTATTTAAATAAAATGCTAAGATTCAAGCTATTTTTAGGGACTACTTGGCGTGTTGAAATAGCTGATATGAAGGAATATGTTCACAAGGTGATTCAAAAGTTGTAAATAGAGGGCTTCCCACCAGGACATTAAAAGTCACATGCTTCCTCAGCCTGTCTTTGAATCATGATGGAGTCTAGATACAAAATCAGGCATCTAACTCCTTAGCTAAACATTGATCTTCTCCAGCAATAATCCAGAGCCAGTGGACCAGACAACATAATCTTTGTCTTGAAAGAAGGATCCCATATTGCTGCAAGCCTGAACTTGGAATTTAGAGATTCTGAATCACATTTACAAATGCTCATGTCCTATTAGTTTCTCCCAAGTTATTACAGAACCTTGAGTTTCTTGGATTAAAATGCTAGTACAATTTGGAAATATATTTAATTTTCCTAGTAGAAAACTCTTAAACCTAGTAGAATTCATAAACCTAGTAGAAAGAGAGAGGAAAGATAGCATTCAACTGTTGCAGACCTACCAAGAAAAGGACACTGAGGTACCCTGACTTCAGGGATCACAGGAGGCTGCATTCAGATTGACAGAACACCTTGTACCCACGTTAGTAACAGAGGAACTCATTTCCTTTTGAGTGCTCAGTAAAGGAAGTAGCCCTGAAATAGCTAAGAATAAAGGTTGCAGGAAAAGAAATACCTATTAAGAAAAATCATTATAGAACATAAATGCATGAACTCTATGCACATCCATATGACCATGAGCATCTATGCACATACACACCATTATATGAAGGTCATTCTCCTTAGATCCATTTAATTTACTTATCACTGTGTATTTCTTACATATCACACTAAAATGAAACTAAGATATTTTTGCCTTACAAAGTTGCGCTAAATATGCTCACCTATTTGAGATGTTGCCTGGCGTCTGTCACTTGTCAAGGGAATAGGCCTCCTGTAGGTCCTGTGTCTTGAATGTTAACTCAGATGTCTTTAATAAGTTAGAGTACCTCGAATCACAATAGACACCTGGTTTTTGGCACCTAGCATGCCAGATTCTGGGATCTGGATTCACTGACTGTCTCTGCATCAGTCATTTTGTCAGGCTTCAGGTACCAAAGCACGACAGACAAGGTATCATGCCCAAACTCTAGCTGCTGATCTCCGAAAGGCTGCAAATCTTCCACAAGTTATGTCTCTAACCTGACAGCTCCATTTAGATGTACTGGCATTTGCGATGGCAGTATATACCCTTGTTTATGTTGCTGAATCCCTGCCCTAAGTCTCTGTTAATTATAATAGGAATATAGACATCTAGTTCACATGAAGATAATGAAAGAAAAACTTCACTCATTACCTCCACTACTTCTTTCTTAAAAGTTTGAAGGTAGCAAGATAATGAAATTTTTTTCCTCACATTACCTTGTCTTTCTTATAAGCCACTTATATTTTAATTGTACTTAAATTAACGTTGAAGTGAACTTAATGCTATTTCTGGTGACAGTAGCTCAAATCAGGATCTATTTCTGTTTAGTCCTCTTCTCCTCCCCAATCCACTCCACTATTTCTGTTTTGCAACCCACTTTATTCACAAACTCTAATAAAATATCAGGCATACAAAGAAATGGAATATTATTCATTATTTATTTGTAAAAGTTTTGATTTATATAATTTTAAGACTCTGGTAAAAAGTGGATTTGTCACAATAAATGTAAATAAGGTATCATCTATGTTTGTCAACAATTTTCAAGTCAAAGGGGAGTGTGACTTTTATACAGTATACATAAACAGCAGTAAAAAGTAAAGCTATTAAAATACCAACTGTTTTAGCAGTTTCTAATAAAAAACCCCTACAATATCATTAAAATAGAGTTCAGGTTTTGTGAATCTAGTTTTATCAGCTTCACTGTAAAAACAAAATATTTACCTTTTGGTGAAGGTTGCTACAGTTACCGATTTCTTGAGACTGCAGCCATGGTATATCTCCTTTTTTCTGCTTCCATGAATATCAAAAATGAAAACAAAACACTAAGATCATATTTGATCTTCAGACCATCCTGTCAGTTCAGCTTTCCATTGTGTCCTCTTCATCTCTGATAATTTTATAGTAGTTTAATGTTTAATTTATGATCTTTTCTTCTGCAGTTCTCCCCTCTGTTCTCTCTCTTTTACAGTCACATAGATATCCATGTTGCTGCTACCTGTACAACCTCACTTTTGTCCTCGGGAAGGAATTCAGTCTTGTATTCTATGTTTGAAATGAAACATGAAATTGTCAGTGTGTTTTCTTTACAGACTATTTTCTTTAAAAAAAAAAAAAAGACTAAAAGGACTCTCACAATAGAAAGCCAATTTTTATTAGAATATAAATCATAAATTACCTTTCAAATACAGAGTGATAGAAGACAAATAAGAAATATTTATAACATGTATTCTTAGAATATGATTCCTTGTTTTCACACTTGGTTTCAGTTAATCTTATGAATACAGGAGTTGCAGGAAATTCAGTACAAGTCTTTCTACTCTTAGAAGGACTTATTGTTACAGTGGAGACTTGCCTATCAGCTTTCAGACCCTGTCAGTGTTGTGAGAGTCTCATTGCTCTGCCCTAGCCTTGCTTCTCATCCTTCCCTCACACAACCCTTCTACTATCCTTGAAGCTTTTTGGTTCCAAGTACACTCTAAAGGGAAAGAGCAGTTTCATTGTTAGAGGTTTTCATGTGATCTAGCCATTCCTTTTTTTAAACCACCACAACATATACATTAGGAATAAACAAATAAAACAGATGCTTCCTATCATGAAGTGGTTGCATAACTCTTGTTCACTGTATTCTATCCTGATAAATAAAAGAAAATCAGGCACTAAATTCTGGTAACAGGGCCACTGGCACCATCTGTTTGGGGCTAAACTCTTCTAAGGCAGTATTGTCCAGGACTGACCTAAAGAGAAGGGCCCAGAAAGAAACCAGAAGCCGGGTAGCAATTAAATGGAATGGAAGCACAGGAGATCCATGCTTAAGCTTACTGCTTGACCCTCTTGTATTTAACACTTAAAATGGGCTCTGTGTCATTAATACAGAACATGCAACTAATGAGGCAGGAGGGAACGAGAAAAGAGAGAGGATAGTTTCGAGACAGAAAAGAGCAGAAGGGAGACTAATCTTAGTTTTGAAGATTAATCTTCCTCAGAGAAAAAGCTCCAAGTGGAGGTCTCAGTTACGTGACCTTTGTCCCTTGGAGGACTCTATCACTCTCCTCTTACACAAGGGAAACTAAGGAGCTGAAAGAGAGTGATAAAGATCAACTGAAATTATGTGGAACCCCTCCAGAGTTATCTTCTGAATATGAAGAACTGAAAACTAAATTTAAACCAAATTCTATCCTGGTTGAGGTGCTCCTTATTTTGTGTGCATGTGTGTGTATGGATGTCTGAGTGCCAGGATCTGGTGTGGGACCACAGGTCATAGAGGCTGACATGTCTAAGCGCCAGCACCAGGAGGGTATGCATATTGTGTGGCTACGTGTGTTGGTGTGATGCTTGCAAATATCAAGGCAAACTAGTCCCTGGATAGGATAAGAGGCTTGGGACACAGGTATCAAAGCAGCCAGAAGCGTGGGCTGGATACTGCAGAAACAAGAAAGCCTGGAAACTGGCAACTGGAGAGACCAGAGCAGTTCAAATCAGCTGCTGGAAGACTGTGAGGATTGCTTCTGGGTTAGATTTTTTAAGGCCATTTACTGGAGGGATCAACAGTATGTGTGTGCTCATGGCATATGTGTGTGCACACAAACGAGTGTTGTGAGGGCTTCTGAGCTACCAGGAGCTGGAGGGGCACTCCTGGCTTTGGGGGTGCCAGCAGGTGGGGAAAGCAAGGATCTAAGGTGAGTTCCTGCCCTTGGTGTATAAGTCTATGCTACTAGAAAGATCCACTTTGTACATCTTCACACCATTCCCCACTAACAGACCCTTACCCTGAACCAGCAGAGAGGGAGACAAGATGAGGCAATTCTTTGTATATCTGGGTTAGCATGTTTCTGTCCTGTATTGTTCTATGTGTCTTGCAGTATGTATTGCCAACGCTCCTATGCATGCCTTTGGGGTATGCATGCTCAACCTTGCTTCTCGCTGGGCCACCCAGGAAAAGTGAGCTGTAGAAGCCTCCCTTCCATTATGCTACCAAATTTGGCAAAACTTACTTGCATTAGAACCATAGAACCATAGAATCATTTCAGTTGGAAAAGACCTTTAACATCATGGAGTGCAACCACACACACTGCACTTCCCCCCTTAAAAGTTTGACTGCAAAAGTATAATTTTTTGAAGTTATTTTTATTTTTATGCACTGTTTGAATGGATATTTTATATTATGAAGCATTTCTGGCATTTGTTTTGTATAGTTCCTGGCTCTCATTTGTCAACAATAGAAGTTACCCATAATTTCAACTGAAGGACAGAGAATCATAAGACAGGAAACATGGTTAATGAGAAAAAGTTAAAAAGCTTTGGTAGTTGTCACATTGGCATTCACAGTTCTGTAGAGAAGTTGCTATATCTCAATTAAATTTATATATATATGTATATTTATCTACATGTAGGTATACTGGGACAGTGATACTCGAAGTAAAGCAAATTTAGCTTTTACTCATCTCTGGAAGAATTGCAAATCGAGCATAAAAAGGACCCTCCAGATGATGGTTACAAAAATGTACTCCTGGAGCATTATTCATCAAGAAGTTATTTTTTATACACTCAGTACATAAAATCTGCAAGCCTTAGATAAAATTGTCAGAATAATTAGGTTCTTTTTACCTCATCAGCGAATGAAATGTAGTGATTCCAAAGTATATTTCTGGAGAAGACACCAAAGGGGCTGAGACTGATTCACAGTAGCTAATAACATGGCAAAACACCCCACCCAAGCAAGCAAAAGCTACTAATAAAAAAAAGTTAATGGTAATTTCTGTGCGTTAGAATGCAGTTTCCTTGAGTTGAATACTAGAAAGAGAGAGAAGCGATGCTTTTTTGACTCTACAGAGAAATAAAGTCTTGCTCCTGGTTGGGCAGTACTGTCTCTGATTAGTAGGTGAAAAGGAGGATTTAGATATGAGAGACACAATTATTATGGCATCCATCTTGACTCCTGCTGCTGCTTTGGCAATCTCTTTGTTTACAAACTGCTTCAGTTGTAAGAGTTTTTAAGTGTTAGTTATTCAGGGAATAATTGTAAAAAGAGCCATGGGACCTAATAGCAATATTTACATGTCTAAACTATCAACAAGGGAAAGAAAGAGGCTCATCAAACTGACAAATGTGCATCCACTCTGAATCAAATGCTGGGAAAAAAGGTTTGGCATAAATGTTAAATAGTCTGCTTGCAACAGAAATAAACAAAGGAGTACAGCGAAATTAATGTGTTGATACATATAGGCAATCTCACAGGTAGAAATGTATCTATATGTAGAAGCTTCTCTGTACATAAATAATTACTTTTATACAGTAATTATAACTGTGCTTCTTTTAACAGACGCAGCACAGTCAGAATGAATCCGGCTCTACTGCCACAACAACGCATGCAAAATACACGTCCTTTCTTTCAAACGAACCTCAGCTGATCCTTGGTACATGCATTGAACAGACTTTCCAAGAGTAGAACTCACTGCTATATTCAAATTCAGTTATACAAGCACAGGGTAGCCAACTCTTTTCGGACTTCAAGCTCAAATCAGGACACCAAAAAAACCCGTCCAAAGCTGCTTTCAAAAGGTTATCTATAGCATCCAGTGGAGGTGAATGGATACCACTTTTAGGAACCTGTGGATTGAGAAAAGGAAGTTCTTGTTCACATGACCATCCCCATCTTCACAGCAGCAATACAGCTGAGAAGTTTGTCGTGGTGTGTTTTGAGTTCGTACAACTGCCTGACCTTTTCCTTGGCCAGGCAGGCCTGCTGTGCCGCCAGCACATGAAGCCCTTTGCCTGTCCCAGGCTGGCAACATTTAATGGATTGCATTAAGCTCTGATCTGTGTCTTAAAGCAATTAGAACAGCTTTGGTTGGAAAAAACTCCATTTTCATTTCATTAAAACCTCAGGAAAGTAGGAGCAGAAAGGAAATAAAAAGAGAAACCATAAAGGGAATTTTGGATTCTGTTGACTTTGCTGAAAACCTGAAGAAAGCCAAATGCTTCATCTGGCTCTAATAAAGAGGCTTAGCCTGGCTCTGATAGCAGTCTTTGTACCACCTATTGCAAAAGCTCTATTTATGTTCTATGTAAAATGTCCAATGAAGCATAGAAAACATGTAATTTGTATAGAGAATGGGGGTTATGCAATTTTGCTGGCATAAACAATACAGTAACTGCTCAGAAATAGCCTTTTGCATTCATGAATGGGGTCCATTATCTGCTCTATCTCTCCTCTTTGCTCATTCTGAATTGGGGTATGGTAATAAAAGCATCCTCTTTGCCTTAGAGCTTTGGTTTTCAAACAGCAAGTGGATAACAACAAATGACAGTTCATTCCTGCCTTCTGATTAAGGAACACCCATGTTTTATGGACACTTACTAAGTTGCCAGCCAATTAAACATTTGAATATGTTTATGTATTTAATGGCACTACCTTTGCAAATAGGGCTTTTCTGGGGCTATCAAACAGATTAAACACTTAAGGCAGTAGATAAGAAACTGAAATATTAATATTATTATTACTGTCATCACTACTGTTAGTGGGTATAGTTAGGGTAAATGCAGAGTGAAATGTTTGCAAGGTAACTTTCTGGCAGAGTGTGTGTCCTATATAATCAGTTGCCAGTAGATAAAGAGCTATTAATTGTGTCTTTAATAATTTCTCTGTGTTTCATTTGTTGCATCTTTGGGGAGAAGAATTACACAAAGGGGTACTGACAGGGTTGCTAAGGGCACAGCGGATGACATAATATATTCGGAATTTCAGAAAGCCTTTCGTAACATTCCACATGACAAGTTCCTGCTTAATCTCCAAGATGAAGCAAGGATTCAGGGCAGGACATGGGCAGAGATACAGAACAGGTTGACAAATAGCAAAGCAGTGGCTAAAGATAGTTCCTGTGAAAGAAGCCATGTCAAATCAGAGAAAGTGTTATTTCAGGTCTACAGAGGCTAGTGCTTTAAAGTCTGCTGTGCATGTACGTGTTTTAATTTAGAAAGATGATCTACAAACACAAAGAAAAACTGCATTCTAGTTGCAGTTTCTGAGGATGAAAAACTGAAAGATGATGAATGAAGGCCATACAGACAGCTAAACTTGAAAGGGATTTAGATTTGATTTGTAAATAGGTTGTCACCGAACAAATTAAATGTAATATTGACAAATACAAAGTAATAAAACTTTAGTGCTGTAAAATCCAATAAATTTTAGTGTAGAACTAATGAGATTAAACTCTAAGGAAATTTAAAAAAAAACCAACAACCAACAACAAAACAACAATGAAAAAACCAACAACACAAACAAAACAAAGCAGAACAAACCCAACATTTTTCTGGGCTGGATAAACAGAGGAGTATTTCACGTTCCCTTTCTAAGAGCACATATTTAATCTTTCTCTTGCAGTGGTAACAATACTAATAGTTCATCAAATGAAGAAACCTGCACAAATCCTCCAAGATCTTTGTCATTACAGGAATTCATATTTCAGAAGGCCACCTATTCCCTGAAAGAAAGAAGTGAAATATTAGGAGATTTTAAGCACAGCAACATTTTTGGTGGGGGTCATTATTTTGAGATTGCATGAATAAGTTTATATCACTTTTGTAACTGTTTCTCCTTTCTCCATTTCTGTTTGACAATCACATTTGAGGTAAACACTACCACCTCTACTGATTACTAACAGGATCAATAGTACACAGTTTCATTGTACTCCTTCCCTTTTCCTCTTCCTCACTAAACAATCTATTTTCTTTTCATTTAAAAGAGAAAAAGATGAGGAAAGCATCAAAACAGTTTTCTGAAAGAAGATCTCACTGTTAAAAATGCCATGTTGCCCTTTGGCTATCAAAAGTCCTTTTACTATACCTCAAAACTTAACCTTCATACTAAGCAAAAAAAGCAACTAGATGAATATATTCCCAGCGATATTTTCTTTTCAAAAGAGTTGTAGGGGGTTTTTTAATTAAAAAAAAAAAAAATCTCATGACATGACATGGCACATATTCCTTTGGAAACAAGAAAACTTTCAAATTTATTTTTCAAAGAAACGCTATTGACAGGTGAGAGGAGGTATTCACACTGTCTAACATTAAGCCTCTCAATTCAGAGTCTAAGCTCTTATTTAGTCAATAGAGAGACATAAGCTCCTTCTAGGTGGTGTGAATTGCACTGTGAAAAACCCTGCATTCCTGAGTTCGGGATCTGCAATAGATAATTCAAGTTAAACATTGTAAATGTACAACACAGGGCATCTGACAGCTGAAGTTTCAATATTTTATATAACCTGTTCTCTCTACAGGTTTTCTCATGACTGACAAGTACCACAGTATTCCTGAGACTTCAGGAACAAAACCCACAAGCCTATTCACACCACCATTATATAAATTCTGAGCTCTTTTAAAATTTTTATTTTCTGAAAGAAACAGCTTTGATGGCCTAGGAAGTCTGACGGCAAAATGTGTCAGAAACAGGAATATAGAGACATTCTCCTAATCTGGATTGGAGTCATAGAGTCATTTTAAGACTCTGTTAGACTCTGCAGTTAGATGGGTATTAACTAGTAATCATGTGTTTATACTCTTTAGTTTTTATATGTTTCCTTATGCAATATTTAAGTTTTAAATAAAGATATTTGTGCTTTGCAATGTCTGGCTGCTCCATGAGAAACTCTTGTCTGCAGAGCCACAGGCACCAAACTAAACTCATGATTGACAAGGAGTTTACAGTAAACAAAAGGACTATAGTCTTCCAAGGACTACGGACTAAAAGCCTGATTTGCAGCAAAACTAACACTATGACATAGATCCCCCCAAAAATAACAGGTGGAGGTGTGGGACCTAACTAGGATGGTCTTGGGGAATCCAAAAAGGTGTCAATATGTTATTGGCTTGTGATCTGTGACAATGTCATAGTCATTGATGGCTCAACTGGATAGAAGTGGTCCACAGGATGAGAGAGGATAGCAAGCTTGGCCCTAAGCCTTTAACCTCTGTAGACTAGAACTAGCTCTCCCACCTAACATAACATCAGGCAAAAAACAACTAAGGAGCTGAAGTATATGAAGGATTTTATAAATGACACTTTGTTTTTTTTAATTCCCCCTCACCCCAAGGGAAGATTTGGGGAATAGGAACAGCAGAAAACTCTGAAGTTTGAGGCCGCCTCTTCATAACTACCTTGGTATTTACTCTTCATTCAGTCTGGAAAGGAATGCACCTAACTGAAAAGGACACAGGGAGAAACGGAAGAACCACAGTCCACATTGGCTATGGTTACATCTACTTCAGCAAATATTTTGGTTCAACTGAAACTATCTATACAGTGGAAGCATTTGGTGTTGAGCTTCCAGCATCCATACTGTATGGATGTTCTTCAGACCGGCTCTCATTTGATCCCACAAACTGAAGAGCACATGAGGTGAGTATATCTCCTGGTTTAATTTTATCATTCATGTTCTATAGGTTTGCTCAAATATGTGAACCAGACTTCATCCTGAACACAACATCAGTGCTTCACTTCTGAAATCAATCCATAACTCAAATGAAAATGTTAATGTTAATTTTAATCGATGATTTAAAATACCACTCATTATAGGACTTAGGAGCGGTGAAAAATTATATGTTTCTTCAGGTTTAAAATTTTCCTATCTCATTATGACCTTTAAAATGGTAAATTTCTGTTGTTTTTTTTTTATCTGTCTTTCTCATAGAAGAGGTAAAAGACAAAAAAAGATTTTAAACACATCAAAACCAGAAGTTTCAAGATTCAGACACAAGTTTTTTAATTGTTCTTTTGGGATTTTTTTACATTTAAAATTTTTGACTTTTCATCTCTTTTTAGGGCAAGATATTATTTTTTGTAACAGTTGTGTTTTTTGTTGTTTGTTTCTTGTTTCAGTACCTCTCAGTGGGCAAGAACTATTTCCTATGCAGCTCTGATTAGGACTTCACTTGTCAGTATGTTGTGGCACATTAGTATTACAATACTGTTCTGGTTAAGCTCCTTTCCCCAGGCTAGTATGTCATTTACATACAGAGGAGACATCAGTCTAACATTCAGTTGCCTGAAACTCAGGTGTCTATTTTAGCAGCCTGGATGCCAGCTGCTGCCTCCAAATGATGTTGGCCTCCCACATTTGGAATGTCCCTTATCATCTTTGGCAATACTGATGTGTTGCATACTCTAGGGCACCTAATTTGGCATTAGATCACAAATAGTGATGTCCATGAAGGCAGCTAAAAGCTGTCTCAGAACTAAAGAGAAGTGTTTTATAAATGACAAAGTCTTTAATGTGTATCCACAGATTTTTAGTCTTGAATAGGCTTCTTGGCATGTTATTAGCTGGCAATCTGTTAATAGCTCTATCTAGAAACATAGGTGGTGGGAAAAGAAAGAAAGAAAAAAAAAAAAAAAACAAAAAAAAAATAAAAAAAAAAAAAAAAAAAAAAAAAAAAAAAAAAAAAAAAAAGACAGAAAAAGACAGAAAAAGACAGAAAAAAGACAGAAAGAAAGAATGAAAGAAAGAAAGAAGAAGAGAGAAAGAAAGAAGTAGTCTCTTACATGCAAAACTTTTCTTGCAGCTGCAGGTTTAATTGCAGATTTCACAATAGGCAGTCAAGAGACAGAAAGAGGGAAATTAAATTAGAAATTATTTGTTATGTATCGCTTTGACATACTTTCAGTTGTATCAAAGGTAGAGACAATGGATTGACTCTTGAAATATTCACCAAGTAAGTTTTATTGCCTCAAAAGCAATAATTTAACTTCTGACTTTTTTCCCCCAGCAATTTTTGAACATTTCATTATTCTTCCTTGTGGAAAAAAAAAAATCCAAAACAAACATTAGCACAGGGTATATCTATTAAGATTACTAATATTTTTTAGAGAATCTTCACTCAGAAAAATACCTACTCTGATAAAGGTGATAACACTGCTAACAACAGGAACCACTGTATTTGGATAGAGCATTCATTTTATCCCTTTTCCTGATAGTGCAGTGAGGGGTCCTCTACACGTCTGGGATGTTTTGCTGCACATAGGAAGAAACAAGAACAAGTTCTAGACCACTTGCCACACATTAGGATTTGAGTATGTCACTGGTAAACAGACTTGACTTGGGGAATTTAATTTATTGCCAATTAATGAAAAAAACCTCACCAAAATCAAAGCAAAGACACAAACTCCACCTTCACACCAATTCAGGTATTGAAAAATAAAGACAAATGGTTAAACAAACACTTAGGCAAAACACATTTTCTTCCCCTTTCCCAAGCCCAGTTTCACTCCTGGCGCCTCACACCCCTGCTTCCTACTCTCCTTATTGTCATACAGGCTATGCTCAGTCCTGCTGGTGAGGTGATGGAGAGCAGAGAAGGTTGGAATCAGGTTGTAGCGGTTTCTTCCTGCTGCACCTTGTCCTCATTCCTTTGTCTCTTCTTCTGCTGCTCCTTCCTTTGTACTTGTTTCCTCTGCACTGGCGTGGGTCCTCCATGGGCTGCAGTCCTTCTGGGGAAGTAACTGCTTTGGTGTGGGTTACCCATTGAACACAGGTTCTTTGGGGTGCTAGCCGCTCTGCCATGTAGCACCTCCTACTGCTATGGCCTTTTTGTTCCTTTTTTTTTTTTTTTCTTTCTTGGGGTTTTACCCTTTCTTAACCATGCTTACTGCTACCAGCTTTGCTGATGCGGTCAGCTGTGACCGGTGATGTGTCTGTTGTGGAGCTGTCTGTAACCATCTGGAACTGGCTGTGTCCAGCACAGTGCAGGTGCTGGCCTTTTCTCACAGAGACTATTCCTGCAGCCCACCTCCCTGGGCCCCCCCAATACCAAAACCTTGCCTTTTATGCCAAATACAAGATATCACTACCTTACAGTGACTTTTGAGACCAAACTCCACATACTAAACCAGAAAATATTTCATTAGAAAGCTGCTCTTTCTAAAATCTGAAATACTGATGAAACAAGCTAAGGAATTCATCTATAACGAGAGCAACCTTAAACAGAAGATGAATTAAATGAAGGCACACATCAGTACAGGACTTAGAAAGAGGATACAAAATAAGGTTAAAGCTAATGTTTCCAAAGCCAATTGAAATGAACGCGCCACCTGGAGTCCAGCCAATGTCAACGCGGTTTGTTACAGCAGCATGGTGGATCAAAGCACTGAGTGCTCACACAGTCACTGAACAAATCACAAGGGAACAGGCTGTCCTACAGGGACACTGACAATGGAGGAATGAAAACAGTTAACCCTTCTGGTCACAAGGTCATGAACTACTGCTGTTGCAATGTTGCCAGCAAAGAAGAGAGTTTGACTCAACTTTTAAGACATAATTTATTTTTTTTTTTGCTGGAAGTCACAGCCTGGCCTGATGCTTCTCTCAATTAAAATGACAGTTTGTATTCCTTCAATATTTCACCATTTCGCAGTCCAACCACAGACATTCTCAAAGCATTGCCTTGCTTTTGCCAAAGACAATGAGGAAAAACTTAGGAACTTCCATTGTATCAGGACCATGCAATTTACTTTCTGTCAGCTACCATGCATCTTTCTGTCTTGAAATTTACATGTCCCCTTTTTTCTAGTATGCTAGAAATTCCACATGCAACTCTAGCTCAGTTTTAAGAAATTCTATATTGTATCTAAAACTTTCTTTCCTCAAAAAGGAGCACAGAAATCCAGGCAGGCAACTTGGTTGGTTTGGTCTATCAATTCTGCTTTGCAGTCTGATCTATACTGTATTTTCCTCTGTGGTTCCTAGGTAGGTTTCTCAGAGGTTATGTACACAAAAGTACGGAACTTGCACTACTCACATTTTAACTAGTCCTTAGATAAAATAATAGTCATTCAAAGAAAACTCTGTGCTGCAGTTGAACTCAGAACCCTTTGTGAGGATTTTCACTTTCCCTTATAATATAGCAGGTAAAACTCTGCATCAAAGAGCATGTTGCTTCTGTGCCCTAGGAACTTGGGCCCTGAAAATCAGATAATACAACCACCCTAGTGTTGAATCCTGTCAGGATTTAGTCATTACCACAATTTTCTTACTGGTCAGTCTTTACCTTTGTCAAAGTTGTGTTTAGTTTAAAAAAATGAGCCAACCAAACAAACAAAAAAACCCAAAACAACCCCAAAGACTACCAAGACATCACAGGAAAGAAGAAAAAAATGTCAATTTAATCAATAAAAGGTAGTCTACTTCCTAAAGGTTAAAAAAACCCAATTGTTTTGTATCTTTTGGGCTGGTAAGACATCTTATCTTGATGGATGTCTCTTAATCCATCTAAAATTACAGCAAATAGCATATCACAAATGAGTTCAAAGCACTGTATTCTCAGTGTGCACTGTACATAGGAAAGTATATTTCATTCTATATGTGATTTATAAATGGATGCTGTAACTCAACAAAGTCAGTAACTTTTAAAAAATTAGTGAGAGAAGAAATTACTGCACATATATGTATGCTTTGACATGTCTGGGATAGAAACTGATGCCTGAAACTGCTAGAGGCTTTAGGAAACGAAGCTTTTTCTTCTCTTCCAGACAACAAATTTATTTATTGAAGCTTTAACAGTACATAAGAAAACAAGGGAAGATATAAATTTGTTACAATCACAGAATCACAGGTCAGTTGAAAAACATTTTTCCTTACCCTGATCCTTCTCATCCAAGGGTAAATCTTTCGTACTACACTTTCCCAGCAGTCTTGGAGGCGTGGTATTCCCAAAGGCTGGTCTTAATAGTAAAGGCCAAGGCAAAAAAAGCACAGAGTTTTGTGTATCTTCTGTGTATTTCTGAGTATCTTTTCACTAGGACCCCTGCCCCATTTGGCAGCAGGCCCACATTTTCCTTTGTCTTCACTTTGCACTTGATGTATCTGTAGAACCCCTTCTTGTTGCCCTACACATCCCTCACCAGCTTCCAGGTAAACTTTGGCTTTCCTAATCTCTTTCTTACATTGCTTAGATAGTGTATTTATATTCCTTCCAGGGCAACTGATTTTGTTTTTTTAAGCCTGGGTTTAGTCAGGATCTCTTTTTTCATCCACACAGGTCTCCTGTTGTCTTTGATTTTATGCTCATCAAGACTGAATATTCTTGAGCTTGGAGGACATGAATCTTGAAGATCAGCAAGCTCTTCTGACCAACTCTTCTCTCCAGAGTGGTCTCTCACGGGATTCTTCTGAGAAGATCTGCTCTTCTGAAGCCCAGGGTTGTGATTCTGCATTTTACCTGGTTTCTTCCTTCCAGGATCCTGAATTACACCATCTCATAATCACTGCAGCCAAAGCTCCCCTGGCCTTTATAAGCCAGACCAGATCTTTCCTGTTTGTAACTGTGAGGTGCAGATTAGCACTTTCCCTTGATGACTTCTTGACTGCCTGCATCGGGAAATTGTCATGAATGCACTCCAGAACTCTCCTGGATTGCTTGAGCTCTGCTGTGTTGATCCTCCAACAGATGCTGGTGAGATTGAAGTCCCCCATAAGGGTGAGAGCCTGTGAAAGTGAGTCTTCCATCCTTTGTTTGAAGAACAGGCAGTTTATTTTCTTCCTGATCAGGTGGTCGGTAGCAGGCACCCACCACAACTTGTGCCACAGCACCCATCCTTCCTACAGAGCCTATACTCCATGATCCCAGTGAGAAAACCCTGGAACTGCAAAGAGACCTCAAATTTCTCCTGTTTGTTCCCCGTTAGTGTACAGGCACTTCAAAGGGGCACTCAGGTGTTCTTAATTCCCTCAAAAAGATAGCAGAGCTTCTCCCATAATGCTCTTCCTATAAGGAAATCCCATAAGGGAATCCTCAAGGGAATCCACTTCCCATAATTACCCATAAAGTACTTAGCTATGTGCGTACACTTGGGGTGGACACCCTATTGCCCTCATCAGTAGTTTTTGAGGTCTTTCTTTTCCACATCACCCTGAAGCCTCTGTTCCTCCCTGTGCCTTTTTGTAAACTTGTTATTGAAAACACAAACTAATGTATATATAAAGAGGGCAGGAAACAATAGATATATGATGTTCTACTTGTTTTGCCTGCTTTCAATAAACAGGAACAAAACCCACTTGTAACTTTAATGTCAACATGAATTTATTAATTAAAAAACCCCCAACTAATATTTTATGAAAAGAATATGGAAGTAGGAGACAAGATCTGGAAAAGACCATGTATGTAGTTCACCAAGCTATATGACTCTCTGTAATGCAGTTTTGAGAAAGTAATGAAATTAATCATATCAGAAAAATTTTATAATATACAGCGACTTGTTTCTTCCCTCAAAAAAAAAAAAAAAAACAAAAACCAAAACACTCTAAAGACAGATCAGTACTTGTTTCTACCAATTTTTCTTAGCTTTCATATAGAAGCATACAGATATTAGTTGCACTGTAAGTCCCATTTTGTTGCAGGATAGTTAGAGTTAACTCAGAAAATAATAACAATGTCTAAAGTTAAACCATACCTAATATGAACAGATATGTATATTTTTATGCTTTATATGTGATTTGTTTCTGTCTTATATGTTATGGGCTGTATTCCATTAAAATTAAGCTAGTACTTCTCAAGTCTCAGTTACGCTTCTGGGGGTACCTATTCTCAGTTTTTGCAATTTTACCCTATATTGTGCCTACTATGTAAATTCTGTCAATGCTGTTAATGTATTACAGTTAATGAACTAGCCAACATTACCTAAATGGAAGTGATCCCATTAATTTCAAGATTATTATAGTGGTTTACATTAAACATATATATCAAGAATTATACAAGCAGCAACCACATCTCTAGTCTCTTCATGTATTTTCCCTGGGCAGCACTTCTGCCATTAAAGTTACATAGGGGTATGACACTTGTCTATAAATTATAATTCTTCACAGAATTGTTTATGCTTTCCTTTATCCCTGTTGAGCAATACATGGATTTTTTAATGACTGCAGAAAGAGTAAGAATCTGCCATTAACACATTTGTAAGAAATATAAAAATAATAAAGAAAAATTTAAAGGAATATAATTTAAAAGGCAGTTTACATTTCCAAAAGTTTACATAAAAACCAAAAAAAAGCAAGGCAAATTTTACTGTAAATTAAGAAGGAAAAAACCCTAATAAACTTGAAAGTGGGCAATGAAGGTATCTGAGTAACATCTGTGTAAAAAGAGCTTGGTTATAGTGTAGAAAAAGAGATCTATACTTTTGTTTCACCTCAAGTGTTTTCTTATTTTCCATACAAATGAAAGGCAGTTTTTAGACTTGGAAAATTGCCATTTTAACACCAAAAAAAAGAAAAAAAAAAGAAAATATAAAAAGCTACTTTGCTGTGAAATGGAAAATTTTCACAATAAATCAAATTCACAACTACTTGTTAAATAAAAGCCGGTAGTTTTTCACAGCAAAAGAGCTGAATTGATTTTGTGGTATCAAAACAAGCTATCTACACTTCCATACTTCAGTAAAGAAATAAACTAAAATTACATTTCCACTACTACAAGTTTGTAGTTTATATTTTTCATGCATGTTCCCTGGGTGAAGTTATAACAGGCCAGTTGTTGAAGGGGGACTTGCATATATAATAAGTGTTCACAGAGACAGGAAGGACAAGTAGTTCATTTACTCTTCATATATTTACTTGTAGGGGTTCTACTACTACAGGCTCTTCAGCTTTATTTAGTTTATCAACCAAAATTGACTTTGATGGATGAAACAATTTTTATAATACTTATAGACATATATTTTGCTAATATTGATATTTTTTCTATGAATCACGTGCACACCAGGAATCTGACCATGTACCACCAAAGTCAGTGGGAAACATGCCGTTGACCTCTGTGAAAACATAACACAATGCTGAAGATGCCTTCCTGTTGCTGAGGCATTTTCTCCCACAGCCTTTTTTCTAGCATTCTCTCCCTTTAATGTAAAGATACATTTATATGACACAATACAGTGTCATGTAGAGAGAACCATATTGATGCAAAATAATTGAAGAACAATTCAAATGTGTCATACCTCATATCAGTAGTGTTTCTGGCACATCTGATATGTTGCAGTGCTGCAATATATCAGGTAGACACGTCCTCTGAGAGCTAATCCTTTCTACCTACCAAGACCTTTTCTAATGTTCTCAGTCCTACTGAATAGTCATGCTTTGTTTTATTAGTCCCAAAACACATGATCACACTCTTCTGTTAATTCTCAGCAGTCATTGCTGTCACTCAATTCCAACACTGTTGCGTTAACTACTTATGTGATTTTCATGTGTGGTTTACACACTTTTCAAGATAATGAATTGAACTGATGAACAGGGCTACAAGTAGTAATTTGTTCCTAGGAATAATTCCTGCAATATCTAGTTTGGAAACTATACTTTCCCTTAGCGAAAAAAAATCATCATTGCATTCTTACTTGCTCAGTTTTAGGTATCCAGGACAATAGTTGTGTGTAAACCAGTGTGAAACAAGTTTTTAAGCTCATGAGGTTTAGTACCAGACTTAAATCCACCAAATATAACACGTCTATTTATTTTTTTGTAACACAAGGGCTCAGGGCTAAATCAAACGCATTTTGAGGGTCCAGACTGACCCTTACCAGAGACTGGGGTATTGACACACAACTATGGCAAATGAAACTCAGAAAAAAGACGTGGCTACACTATTAACTTCTCTGCTGCTGGCTCACCTTCAGCTGGCAATCAACTAACATCCCCAGTTACTTTTTCGACGCACATCTTTCCAGCCACTCTTCCCCAAGCCTGTAGCATTGCAGGCGGTTGTTGCTACCCAAGTGCAGGACCCAGCACTTGGCTTTGCTGAAACTCATATCATTGGCCTCAGCACATTGATCCGACCTGTCCAGATCCCTCAAGCAGATCAATACTGCTGTTGAACTGGTGTTATCTGCAAACTTTCTGAGGGTGCACTTGATGTCCTCATTCAGATCATTGATAAAGGTGTTAAACAGAACTGGGATAAAGGTATTACACAGAATATTCACCTGGGAGACAAAAGCATTCTTTTAATATCTATCCTTTTTTTTTTTTTTTTTTTTAATGGTGTTTGAGTCCCTTCTTAAGTCCCCTGCTTTCCTGAAATGGTATGTGGAAACACTCTCCATGCATCTATGAAATCCACTAGGAAATCTCTGTCAGAAAGGTTCTCCAGTATTCAATATCTTGGTAGATTTTGACAATCATTTTTTAAAAACCCTATGTTAGAGTTTCTGACTCCATGATAACACCATATTAATTCAAGATTTTTGTATTTTTGCTGTTGAAGTCACAGAGTCATCCCCAACACCCTAAAGATGACGCTATCACAGTGTACATTTATTCACCAGTCCTTGCATCATCATTCACCAAAGTTCTGAACAACAAACATTTTTGTCTGTATATAATTATTTGAATTCTAGCAAATGAGAGACGGGTGAAATCATAAAAAAAGTATGCTTTGTTGCTCAGTATTTTCCTCATACCTCTTTGACCAGGTTCCTTCCTTTAATATTGCAGTCAATGTCTGTGAAACAAATTAATTGACACAGCAAAATTAAGTGCAGGATTAGGCACTCAGTTTCAGAAAATAAGCATAGGTACCACACACCTGGCATTTTTTGTTCTTTTAGGTCTGCAGGGAGGTTGAGTAATTCAGTACCAATCTGGCTTTAATAACAATACTCCCCATAGTATACTTAAATAATGTTAAAGTCACAGCACAAACTGACAAAAGCAAGGCAATTCAATGTTATGATGGATACTGCCTTTCGTTTAGCCTATTGTGCACAGTTACAGGTATTGCAGAACAAATCATTCAGTGACTTGAGAGCCTTCCTGTAATGGCTCAGTATAATGGAACAAGTCAAGCTTGGAGTATTATCCTTCACACTGATTTTCCCCTTGCTTTTGTCAGTTTCTATCATAATTTGGCTTTTAGCCCATTAATTTCCTCTATTTACAAAATGCTCCCCATGGAAGTAGCTGCCTGCTATGGGGATACCCATCTGAGACTTCTTAAAATATGTATTGTGTAATTACATATCAAGGTACCATGAGAGCAGCAATTATTATATTTCAATGACTATTATATACTACACCATTTTCTACTGTGATTTGCTCTTCTGGATAATCACATTGTAAAGAAATCAGAAATGAGGTTTTCCATATGTTTGAAGTTACCCAGTTAGTAATCATACAGTATCACTTGTCATAATCAATAATGTTTACCAGAATGTAAGTTAATTTTCTGAAATAAATGTCCAGTTACATTGATGAGATTGGCTGTTGACACTGATTGGCAGACAGAAGTGAGTCTTTCTGGCAGAATCGAAATATAATAGCTATTGAAAAATGTGAACAATTAAAAGCTACAGTTCTTCTTTGAAATTAAATAAATACAAAGAAATCTATGTCTAAATATGTGCTATCTTGTTTAGATACCAGGGGGCTTTGAAGGCAACCAAAATCAGAAAAGCATATTGTTTATTTAGAAGAGAGGGGAAAAAAAAAAAACAAGGACAAAACCCTGATCCTTTTCCCCCTGTAATATATACACTTTTTGTTCTATCCATCTGCTATGCCACCAGTTGCACTTAGTGCGTACTGTATATGCAGTGTACATGAATATTAAGAAGGAACAGGTAAGACAATGTATTAAGTGTTGTCAGTTAGTTATGGTAGGAGACAATCAGCTAACGGATTCGTGGAGACAGGTGGATCTTCTCAGGAGGATCAACGAATTTAAGAGGAGCTGGTATGACACATGGTTGTTGTTAGCCTCAGCGGGAGTGACAGCGGAGGGGGAGGAGGGCTGGCTGTGTGCACAGCAGGTAGAGCTTGGGGCAACATGCCCGTTCTTTTTCTACATGAGATGTTGATAGCCAGACTAAAGGAAAAAAAGACACCACTGCACAAAATAGTTTTGTAGCCTAATTTCATCCAAATGGCTGTGTAGCACTATGAAAGTGTAAAATAAAAACCAGTAGGGGAAACACTAAAAGCTGTTTGCTTGCAATGATGTCAAAGAGAAGATCCTTTGACAGACTTCATAATTAACAGACCTTTTTTCTCTGTCTAGGGCCCTTGCACCTCTTCTCTCCCTGGATACATGTTCTAGCTGAGACCAGACCTACTTAATTTGTATGAGATAATTGAAATTATTTGTTTATTGGGTCCCTTTATAGCCTTTCCCACCTAATTCTTCTTTCTCCTTTTTTTGATCTATAAAATAGAAGCACCTTCATGTGTTGACACTTGTCTGTAGTCCTTGCTTTGCAGTAAAAAGCCCATCAGTTAGCACATCTCCTCCATGATCATGCAGCCCTTCTTCACCCCCCGTGTGTGTGTGGGGACGACAGAAACAAAAATAAACAAACAAAAAAATCCCTAAACACTTAAACAGCATTGGCAGAACGTTGTAGCTTTTTTTCTGATCATTGCTTAGCAACTCCAATAAAGCTTGAGAGCTTTTAGCAACCATCTTTTACTGTTGGGAAACAGTACGACTCTCCAGAACAAGATTTTAAAAACACAGTTTCTCTCATTTAGATGTTCCTGCCCCAGGGACTGTTGTTAAAGTTGTGATAATTTCTTCACTATGTGGATGAAGACTTGCAACTTCATTCTCTGCAATGCTGATATCTATTCAGATTCTATATTGCTGGTTGCAATAACTCAGGTATAGTTCAATCTTTTTTCTAAGACTCCAAAGTTAGAACAGTCAAATGCTATTGCTAATGAAGAGGAACAGCAGCTCCAGGAGATAATTTCAGTTTTAGATGCACTGAATTGTGTTGCAGGGAAAAACTGCTCATTTCAAATAGTTTAAACTAAATTAGGATCAAAGCAGTTTAGTGATTTATTAACAACATGTAATTAACCAGCAATCAGTGAGCTATACATGCAGGATCAATATCAATAATACAGCAGTTAAACCACAATGGTAGACATTTAGAAAATGTTAATAAGCACCTACAAGTTTCTAAACACCTTTCTATTCTTGGAAAATCTAATTTTCCCCCTCCAGGTTCCGCTGCCTCCCAGTCACTCTCTCCAACGGCGCTAGGTTCCCCAACTTGCTCACACTCTGTGGGAGCCATAAGCCCTCCAGCTCTGTGAGGAAGCCACCCCCACAAGGTCCCCTGCACCCAGCAGTGAGGTGGCCCTGGGGGCTGGCCCATGCTGACACCCCACTGCTGGTGCAAGGCTCTTCCTAGCACCTCATTGTGAGGTTGAGCTGCCCTGTCTGGGCTGGTGTCAGGTCCTTAACATGACTATTTTAATGCGAACACCCTCTAGACAGTTTTGTCTACGTTCAGTCTCCAAGCACAAAAACATGTGCACTCACATTCTTATTTATATGTTAGCCAGGATATGTGTCAAGGGTGAGTGTGCAGGAACCCTCACAAAATGCCTGTTGAAGGGTTCCATCTTATTTGCTATTAGCTTTTGAGGAAATGCTCAGCTGGACTTCACCTGTTTCAGGCATCTCAGATTTGTTTGCTACAATGAATGTTGACCAACGTGCCTAATCATAGACCAGGGCTGTCCATCTCGGTAAGTTCAGCTGGAAAGGTTGCCTACTTATTTCAGGATTGAAATTGATTCATGAAGAGTAAACTGACATTTTGACTCTAAAAGTCTGATTTACACAGCTGATGGTCCAGTGTAATTCTAATGATGCCACTCTATATGAAACCCAATTTGAAACTGTTATACAGTATTTTCTTCGTATCTGAAGATTGAAGATTTTAATCCTGGCTGTGTCCCTGACTCAAAGCTTCTAACTTTTTACTTTACTGGCAAGTCTGCTGAAAACGGAGAGTCTTGTCTTCAGGAAAACAGACTGTTGCTGAACGGACGTCACTATCAGTCAAAGCAATACAAAGACAGTGAGTGCTATGAAGTAATGTGCAACCTTTCCTCTTATACCTGTTCATATCGGTAATGTTCACGAATTTGTTGTTTCTCAGAAATATACCAGAAAGTTTGCTCTTCATCTGCAGAAACCCCACAAAAACTTCCTAATAAAACAACAACTGTAAAATGATTAACAGAATCACTTGGCATAATCTTCACAGTTTTCCAATCCAAACCTCAGTTTTCAAATCCTCTTTAATTTAGCACGTGAACATCAAATCCCTATGTAGGACACATGAAAAGATCTTTGAACCCAACAAGAGTCATTAATAACTTTTAGAACAGGCTAAGGCCCTCTTGGAGAGTAAACATCTGATTCCACATCTATTCTCAAAATAATAAAAAAACCCCAAACCACTAATGCCTTGAGATTCTTGTTTAATATGTTTTCTTAATTGTTATGCTGCTATGACAATACACATTTTGATTAAATGAAGAGTAAAAGAAGAGTAAAAAAAAAAAAAATTAAAGAGACTGTCTATAAATTCATACCACTGCTATAAAAAACATTTTTTGTCTTTTCAAAAGGACATTTGTTTAGAGCTGTTATTCAGCAGGGCACCTGTTTTTAACTATACAATTAACGGAAACTTACCCTCTACTTTTAAGCTAAAGACTTCCTCTAGTATATAAAATAAGAATTGGTTCAGGCATAAGTGTCAATATCTGTTAAATCAGGATCATATATATATATATATATACACATTCTAGCTCTTTAAGTGTATTCTGCTAAACTATTTTCATGATTAGGTCAGTGCAATAAAACGGTGACTTAGTAGTGGTTGTCATTCTCATTGCTGGAAATGGTTGCTCTTACAAATTTTGAAAGGGCAATTTGAACCTTATTGTATTCAAAAGCACACAATGTGAAGCTAAAATCAAGACTGCACAGGACAAATGGTGCTTTGCCATTAAAGTTGTCTGTTTATAATATATCAGAGACAATATTAGTTTCTTTGGAATTCAGATGTCCCTCTCAAACCCAATAATATTAAAGAACTAACTTGCACAGTTTTTTCTATTCTTAGCATCAGTTGTTTCAGTAACACTGAAGGTATATGTCCTTCTGTTTATATTTTCTTTTTTCTTCCCCAAGTGTTTGCAATGCAAATGGATTCCTGCATAAATTAATCTCTCTACATGCACTGCTGCTTCATGTTCTCAAAGACATTTTGTCATTTCTCATATTGTCATTTACAGACAAGTTCAGCCATGTGAGTATATCCTATCATATCCTTCCTAGTGCCAGTGTTTGTTAAAGAAAACTGGCACTGATGGACACAGTTTAGGGACTCTGGCAGTGCATGAGTGAACAGTTGGACTCGATGATCTTAAAGATCTCTTCCAACCAGATGATTCTGTGATTCTGTGATTCTAAATATGAGGTAACCTACAATAAGAAAGTCTTTTCTGGTAGCTGGTTGTCTTAGAACAGCAGAACCTTTGATCTTCATTTCACAATTAATATTTTGCTTTGTTAAAAAAAAAAAAAAAAAAAAAGAAGGAAGAATGCCAAGGGCCACAATCCACAGAAAGTCCAACAGACTCCCATAGCTGTAATACTGCCCTGATACTATTCCGAAAGAATGTTAAGACTTTCTTAGTTCAGAAAAACACATCTGGAGAAAGACTTAAGAAAAGAACGTAGTACCATCTATTAAAACAGAAGTAAAAATTTTATGAATGTTATATATATAGCATTTTTGTAATAACTGTTTCAGAAGCTCCCATTTTGGAGCTGGCATAAAAGAGCCCATTGATTAATGATTTCATAACTAATTAAATGGATTAGGATAGACTGCAGAAGTGACAGAGAGATCTTAAAGGGGTAGGTCTATTAGTTCATCCTCCTTCTGGTATAATATTATTTCAAAATATGTTACTCAGTCTTATTTTAAATGATTTAAGCAATAAAAGCTGCCCTATTACACATCTGACACAACTTTATAACTGAGCACCTCTCGCACAGTTTTCAGAAAATGCCAGTTTATTCTTTTTCCTTAATATTTTTTGCATCACTCTAAACTGCCCCTTTCCTTGCACCCTTTGAAGCTGTATTTTGAATATTGGTATCCTAACTTTAACGAACAGTTCAATCTCACTGTTTCTTTCTGATCCCTCTGATTATTTTATTTGCAGTTCCATGACTGTATGTTCTCTGGCTTTATGTATCCAAATGTGTCTGTTTACACATCCAATATATAAATACCAGTGATAGGCTTTGCCTTCTTCACCATATTACACCACATTTTTATTAAATGAGTCTTCCCTTCCATCATTACTGTCAGTTTCAGGCCTTCCTAGCTGCCTTTCATGTTTGTGGTTTGAATCACTATACTTGGAAGTCTAAAGGTTCTTCTGCCATGTACACTCATAAGCTGCTCATTTGGAAAAGGAGAAAAGGAGCTGTTGGGCCCACCTTTGAGACTGTGAATAAACAAAGAACTAAAATAATCCGAGCCATCATATGGCTGTTATTTAACCACAGTTTTGCAGTTACCTACAAGCTTTCCTAGGCCTTTGATACATATATACGCATAGGTATGTGTATAAACCTGTGTGTGTGTTTGATTACATACACACGCATATTCAGGAGCTCAGTTGAATTAGGAAAGTACTGGGAAATTGGATGCGCATATGTGTTAAGTTCTTATGCCTTCTGGATAGTTAAATGGCCTTATTTTTATTAAATAACTAAATCAAGACAAAATGAAACAAAAAAACCCACAGACCCAAGAACTAAAAAAAAAAAGAATGAAAGTCATTAGAGGGCATATATATATATATCTATATATATATATATATCTATAAACTAGAGATGGAAGGACCTCTTTTTACTCTCTAGTTCATTATCTCATTAATTCACTTATTATCCTGGGAGGACAGAACTACAATCTCCTTTTTCCTGATCTGAAACACAGACTGGACTGAAGCTTAACTTCTCTCTTTAAACAGGATAATTTGATTTACATAACTGTATGTCAGAAAAGTAGAACATGGATGCTATATGCTTCGTTCCAGTCTGTGAAGGTGCTTAATCACCAGGTTATCGAAACATTCTCTATTTCACTCATCCATATCTAAAATGTGTGTTTCAGGTAAAACAACTTTAGCAAGAGCTAATTAAACTCTCACAGAGGAAAGTAACTGCAGAAACATATAAGTTTATTTGAGACTCTCACTTGAAAAATATTAATCTCTTGTTCTTGAACTATTAACATTTTTTTACTATTTTAAGATTCTGTTTGTTTGTTTCTTTGTTTTCTCTTTTATTTTCTCTTTCCATCTGAACTGGTGCTAAGCATTAGCTAATAGTTCTAGCTTTTGTTGTATATAAATTGCAAGCTAGGTAGGCTTCATTCTCCGGTAGCTTTCACATCCAGTTCAGCAGACAGACTAAGCCTTAAGGGTGGGTAAGCAGAAGAATCAAGAACAGCCAAGAGAACTTCATGCCAGATATTAAGATTTTGTTCCCTTTGATAATAAGACAACCCTTATAGAAGTGGCAATACTGAACAAGATATCAGCGTGATGAACTCTTCATACCTGATTCTGAAGAAAAGTGGTGCTTTTGCAACTGGTGAGGTCTGTTACAGTCTGACACGCTCAGTGTAGCAAGAACCTCACCTACACAAGTAGTTGTGGACAATTTTGGTTACCTTCCACAAGGTTAAATTGTATGATCCCAGTTGCAATGAATGGCTTTCTGTTCTCCTTAATTTTAATGCATTAGTGAATATTTTCTTAAATAACTTGTTCATCATGTAACGACATATTGTCAGATAAGCTGGAGAATCATATTCAATCATATATTCTCGACTAACTTGTTATTTGTGGATGACCTGTGGGGAAATATTTTTCTTCAGATGAAAGTTTATATTCTTTTAAGGAATGATATCTTACTGATGATTTTCCAAGTGTTGTTCAAGACAGTCTTAATATATAATTGGTCACACATGCGTTCTTACTTTAGGTTAAGACTTTTCAGTGTCTCTGTCAGGTTGCATAACAATAATGAAGGATTATAAATATTTATAACACATTTCCAACTATTTGTTATTAATGTGTTAACACCTATGCAAGTATAACAATGTTAAAGGTAGTTATCAGCTTAGTTTACTGAAATTTGTTTACATTCCTTCAGCCTATAACACCCTTTCCATTCATCTGCCCCTCACACCAAAATCATCTTTCACTGATTCTGAACGTCTCACATTGGTTTGGTCTCATATCCCTTTCTTTCATTTGCAAACCATAAGGTTTGGTTTCATGTTTTTCTCTGTTTCTTCCTCATTTTGTTATCACATTTACTCCAGGTGGCCTCCCATTAGTGTCTGCACCAAAGCCTGCTATAATGTTTCTTGCAAATCTCCTAGCCCTCCTCTTCATGTTATGCAAGAAAAAGGTGTTTCTTTTAACCCATGGCCCCAAATGACATGATCTTTCTCTCTGTCTTCTCTTTTTCTCCTTGTTTTCTCTACTTGCTGATAATTACCTCCATAAGAAAACAAGATCAGAATGGTTTTCTTAGATTATCATGATAGTACATTGAGTGTAGTATGTAGTTTTCTTTAAATTTCACATTTAAACAAGTGATAAAATGGGCAATGAAAAAAAGAACCTTGAACATTAGAAACATGGCCTACTTTTTAGTGCAGATTTCCGCCACCTTTATGTGTATCACTTACGCTTGTATCACTTATCTAACAGTGTTTGTCAGTAGAACTGTAGGTGTGATTCTTTTCTTGAACAGGGTAACTATTTTGCAGTTCTGGTGATAGTTAAACATTCATTTTTGTAGTAGTGTAATTCTCTGAAAAATGAAAATTACGGGTAGAAAATAAGCGTGCTTATGGTTAATCTTAGATTAAAAAATTTAGGTATAAATTAGTACCTGATGAGTATTATGTACAGTAACAAAAGTGAATAGATGCAATGGCATTTCACATTTGAACCAGGTAAACCTGGCAAATAGAAGGGAGTATGCATGGTCTCTGGCAGATCTCTTAGTACAAAATAAACCCTTCTAAAAATGTATTTCAAGTGTGCATATGGTAGTGTTTCAATAATAACAAAAAGGGCTTGTGATTGTTAAAATGGCGAAAAGCAGATCCAAATACTCTGTTTAGATATTGGGGTGCTTACACACTTCTCAAGGTAATCTCTGAAACCTGAAAATGTTGTATACAAACCAGATCTATATGCGATGCCAGAAATTATTTTTTATTACTTCAAAGATGACATGCAGATGTACTGCATAGTAGCTTAACCAAAACCATCCATTACCAAATAAATAGGACCTGCACATGTGTCAATCCATAATAAAGCCAAAAGCACTGCTATGGGGGCCATAGAAAAAATACAGTAGTAGTAGTAGTAGTAGTAGTTGTTCATGAATCCTAATCCTTGTGACAGAAGGATCACTGGCCAAAATAACTCTCAAGACTTATGGTAAAAAGTCAGGTAGTTAATTTGCAATGATGCTCCTTCCAGTGGACAAGTGACACTCCACACACACTGAATAGGAGTAGTGAAATAATCTCTTATTTGTACCATTTTTCAACTCTTTTGAGGAACCCTGTAGGAATCCTATCCAGTATCATGCAATATAAGAAAAGTTTAGCCTGAGCGATAAAAATAATCCAAATCACCCTCTTAACGTAGTGTTGTTTCTCTGGTCTGTGTCTAGTCAGAAGTTCAAGAAACAAATATGTCTTGCTCTGGGAACTGATTCTAGCAGGAAATGCTGCGTTACAGATCCTGAAGACCACACCAAACAATTACCCAATATGGTGCAATCCAGAGCCAAGAAAACTCCTATTTTGAAATTAGCATGGGTAATTAAGTAGTCTAGAGTGGCCAGCTGGCCAGATTTACTATGGATGTCAGAGCTATGGACGGCACATGTGTAGCAGCCATTTGTCAAAGATGGCTAGTTTACGTATCTCCTGGCCTTCCTTATGCAGTATGTAAGCACATAAACATTGAGCTTGGCCAAAGACACTATGTTACAAGTAGGAAGACATCCTCACCTAGTAAGTAGGTACACATATCAGTTCAGAAGCTTATTTCTGGAGAACTTCTTCAGCTGAGTTTCCAAATTCCATAGAAAATACATTTGTCAAGTACCTGTCTCAAGGTTCTTAGACATTCACTAAAATTGCCAGGAATGCAGATGAGAGAAAAAGTTGTATAAAGAGAATTGATAAGATTTTAGCACCAAAGAGACTGTTAGAATTAGTTAATCTCATTTATTTCATGTAATACACACCAGAGAAGCACACTTACTGATTATGTTGCTAACTCCTCTTTGATTTTTTTTTTTTTGTTGTTTCTTTTAGTAGTGTAAATTTGGAACTAAATGCAGTAGAGGAGTCATTGCTTTCCTAGGGAATTCGTTCTGTTAAGATCTCTCTGAAATGACCTTTATATCTAGTCTAATTTACCTAACTTTGCCTTTAAACCACTGTAGCTCATTATGCCTAATGCCACAAAGTTTCTCAATTAGGCAATTTTAGATTGTGATGTAGTCATGTCCTTGAAGAAATGCAATACTTGGAGCTTTTGCAGCTTCTCAGCATGGGGCATTTTGCTCAGCCTTCCTAATTCCAGGAATTATTTTGCTTATTTTCCTTATTTTCCAGAATTTATAATACTTCTAAAATTGTCAATATCCTTTCGAAAGTCCAAGCACCACAACTTGTCATAGCAGTCAACTAATAGCTTAAGTAATAGCATATAACTGCAGAAATAGTCCTGCTTTTCTCTTTTCATAGTCAGTGATAAAGTTTGATTTCTGACTTGCATCCGGGTAATCAAATTCTGTTGGTTGTCTTTGGGAACAACACTGACTCAACATTTCTCACATGAGAAGTCAAAATGGAGGTGGTGACACCAAAGAGGATGAGAGAGGGAGGTACAAAAGGAGGCCAAAATGAAAATAAGGATTAGAGTGAAAACCTTGGAAAGATCATGCTAGATGTAATGACAGCAGGGAAGGCAGAGCTGTAGGTAGCAAATGCCACAGAAGTGTAAAGGTCATGTCTGAAACTTGGCAACTGTACCTTATGCTATATATTCCTCCATTCTTCTTCTGGAAGTGGCAAGGGAGGAAACCAACCTCACTTTCCAGAGAACAAGTAAAGGAGAAAGCAGACCTCTGCTGTTTTTGAAGTCAGTAGCGATTGCAACTTGAATAAGTATCTAGTTTTTGGATCAGCTCATATCCTAGTGTGATCTGACGTTTATTCTAACACAATCTTTCACCTCTTCATAATCATCATCATGGCTTGGCTTCGCGGACAAAGATTTGGGAAGGGCTTTGCCCACGCTTATTGCAAGCGCGTTGATGGCTGAAAAGGCCAATGCGGGATAGGCAACACCGGTTGCAAAGAGCACACCGGAGGGTCTCCTTGGGTGGTATAGTCGAGGCACAGTTCTTTCTGCGCTGTCTTTTCTCCTCAAGACTGATTCTACGCGTGCTCTCAAAGGAGACAGCAGCATTATGTATGGTGTGTCTCCAAATCTTCATAATAAAGACTGGTAAAATGTACTGCATTCTACTGAACAATGGATCTTACCTTAATGTGTCTACTTGAATTACCTCCTTATTTATTTATTGCCACTTTAACAATTCTGGTATTTTCGGTAATTTTATTCACTGTTATTCATATTTGCTTCTAAACTACCAATATAGACACTGAATAACCTTGGGCTGAGATGAATTAATGTATGAAATCACAGGAAAATCCATCCACAGTGACTAATAATTTTTCTTCTACAGTTTCTTATTGAAACATAGGAGTAGAGACAATTATATGTACATTAAATATGGATATCTTCCTTTTATAATAGATGATTTTAAAACCAGAAAGTCATGTAACGTGAAGCCAAGTACCCTACAAAAGTTTGAATATTTTATTCAGCAAACTGACCTTTATCAGCCAAACTTGTACTCTCATAAAAAACACTAAACAGTTTGTAGAACAAGGCTTGTTCTCCATTAAACCTCATTGGCTGACATTAATTTTGAATGTTACTGACTCTTAATTATTTACTGATTCCATCCAAGTCATCTTTTTGGTAGCTGTCTGAGATTGATTTCAAACTAGCTGTCCTTTAATTTCCTTTTGTATAACTTTTTAAAACACCAGTACATTTCAGCTGTTTTCAAATCCTCTGTAAGTTTCCATTGTTCTTGCTTGAAAACATCTATTTTAAACAGCTCATGGATCATTTCTGGATAATTGCTTGGATGTTCTTAGATTCGCTTGTTTTGGTTCTGCTTTGTAATAAATGCTTAACTTCATTACATTCTTAATACTCTCTGTAATAAATCTAATTATGTATATAAAATTTATATGTAATTTTTTTTTTGTTCTGAGGGTTGGGGGTTTTTTGTTATTATTGTTTTCCTGTTGATGTAGAACATAAACATTTACTAAATAGTTCTGCCTCTTCTGCACCATAGTACATAATTCTGCTATCTTTGTTTAGTATCATTCGTAGCACTATCAGTAAAAATCACTAGATGTGGTTCTGATGTGTATACACCAGAGGTACATATCTATTTATTTTAGCCATATTTCTTCACTGATATTTGTGCCTGCATTCAACTGCCTTATCAACTGCCTGCATTCTTTAACTATCATATTCTTACCATTACTTCTTTTTTTTTTAATTTTACGTATCTTTGTTCTTTAAAAATATAGCACCACAAAGATGCAATGAGCTCTCCTTTTAATTCAGATATTTTTAGTAAAAAAAATATTTTGTGAGAAACAAATATGTGTTTGGGACACCTGACAAAGCACCTTATACATATTTCAATCATAGATATAGAAATCATAAATATAGAAATGGGTGGGTGCATTTCGTGTAATTGTGCGTATATGAATATCTAATTTGTGGATACTGCATTTAAAAAATGCACCAGCATTATACAGTACTTCTTAATACGTATTCTTTTTGCATAAGCACAGGATTTAGACATTATTTATTTAATCACTCTTCCTAAAAGTCCAGGCACTGTAGAAAATATTTTTATTATGCAATAACCTAGAAGAAATATTTTATATGGAAAAAGTAAAAAAATAAGTGTTTACAATAGCTAGAGATGGTTCATGTAAAGAAAGACATGTACAAATATGGAAGAGTGAATACTATGCAGCAAAACTGGTGAAATTTTTTTGGGACAAGCTATGGTTTCTTTGAACTTTTTTTTTTATTTTCCAACGTTAATTGCTTTTATTAAATACCAGCAGTCTCACTTAATAAAGAAGACAGGAACAAGTAAAAGAAACACTAGTGACATAAGAATGTAGGGTCCCTGAACTCAATACTATTTGCAGGTGAATTGTCTCAGTCTGCCTGACTTGCTTAAATCACTGGGAAATAGTTTCAGAAATGAAATGAAAGCTCAGCTTTTGCTGAGATGTGATGATAAAGCAGACTTGTAAACCTGCAATTTGGCTACTGTCTGTGTTATTCTTTGCTATTTAGTCCTGACTGTTTGTGAGAGAGTCTTTCATATGCGTGAGAGGGAAAATGAGGAAAAAAAATACTGGTTTTGCATTGTGTGTACAGTTCTCTCTTCAAAAGCTGCCTCGATGCATTCAGAGAGTACAGAATTTTGTCTTATATTGTAACATGACACAAAATTAACAACTTACATTAAAAATTCTTACCTCATCTTCCTCTAATTCAGCATTAAGTTTCAATTTTTTATTTTTATGATTAATTTCTAGAGTCCCTGTGGTGCTTACAATCCACCCTATCTATCTCCTCAGAACAGTAAAGTAAAACAACTGAGGGGAAAATGATGCAGCACATTTGAAATATCTATTTTTAATTTAAAAAATAACTCTAGGATATTAAAGACTATAAATAAATGTGTTTTTACAACCATTCAAGTAGCTTAATGTAGGCAAAAATAAGGCATGTTTGTAGAACAAAAATAGCCTTCTACAACACAGTGCATCAGCAACAGTTCACTCCAGGTGTTGTAGATAATTAATCTAATTTTCCCTCTGCTTCATTTTGTGTTCTATTAGTTTTCTTATTCAAACTTTCAAGTCACAAATCTAATTTAAAGCCTCGTAACTGGTCTAATGTGGTAATGTGTTCCATCTGCATGCGATGTCTAGCAGTGAGTGATAGGGACAGAATACTAATTTGCCTCCCAGTGTGCACAACGCTCAATAAATAAATAATATATTACCTGTGCTCACCATTACTTGACTACAGAAAGTGTCAAAAGCAACAGAAAAGATGGATGCAGGTTTAAGGCACGTAACAGGGAATGAACTGAAGCAGAGATGGGTAGGGGAGACAGAAGAAAATAGGGAGGCAGAGCGAGAGATGAACAATACAGTCTGCCACAGAATGACAATTATTCTGTTAACGTGGCTAAGTATAGCTGCACAAGTAATGTATATTTGACTACATACTAATAGTTAAATATTAAATATTTCTTTGAAACAGTTTTTTCTTCTGTGTGTTCTTTATATTGTTTTAGCTTCTGTTTGTTTAATTATTCACTTTCAGAAATCTTCCTTTCTTTTTTTGTTTTCAACACATTGATTTTCTTCTGTTGTTTGACTTTGCTTCCTTACTGTGTGTAGAGGCAGTTGCTTTATTTTAGGAGCTTTAGCTGTCATACAACAGAAAACTCCAGTTAAATAACAGTAAAGTTGCCGAGTTTCACTCTGACCTTCTGTACTGTCACCTCATTTTGTGGAAACTCCAACAGGGACTATGAAGTCACACTGGTGCAAAACTGGCACATGGGAAATGAAATTCAGAAGGTTGGTAATATAGAGAAATGCACAGGTAAAAAAAAAAAAGGGAGGGTGTGTTGATTATGTATGATAAAAGTCTGAGAATAAAGGATGGAAAGATAATGTAAGGGAAAAAAAGAAAAAAATAAATCCCATTGAAGTGGTAGTATCCAGGATTATTAAAATACTATTTTGTATAAAATATTACAATTGTGCTTAAATTTAATGCAATTTACCAGGCCATAAAGAGCTCCTTAGAATAAATGTCTGGTTTCCATGCACAGCTACTGTGCTGCTGATTACAACACATTCTGACATTTATGACAGTTTTATAAATTCTTGTATTCTGTACCTAGCTGTGCTCTGAAGTGTCTCTACTTTGCTGAAGGCTTTCTCCTGGGAAATGGCACTAAAGTTTTGTGGACTGAAAGGACATTAAAACAGTTTTACAAAAGCCACTATTACTATAGAATGCAAGCACATTGTTAATTTGTCTATAACTGTTAAAAACGAGGATTCATTTTATAAATACAAATACCTATGTAAGTTTATTGTCATCAAAAAATGGCATTAACTTCAGTAGTCTCATATGAGTAAACCTACCTATATGAGTAAACCTACCTATACGAGTAAGGATTTGTCAGATCAATGACTAGACCCTTAAATGAAATAGTACTATTGCAAGAATAACCCCATTGACGATTTACAAAGACTAAGATTCACAGGGAAGAGTAGGAAAAGTAGCAGACCTAGGTATAAGCAACAGAACAGGTAAAAAGGAAAGGAAGGTATGAAAGAAATCTTACTACACAGACTTTGACCTTTGTGTAGGGCAGTACTCAAACCAGCATTTAATCATGTCTGCAAATGCTTCATGAAATTATTATAACAAAATTATTAACACAATTCAGAGGATGATCAGTTATTTCTCTTTAGAGGAAGAACAAGCTGAAACTTTTCTGTAACTATTTGGGAAATACTAGTTTAACGTGTTTAAGAAAAACATTTCAATTGAAAATATGAAAATTGACATCATAATCAAAAGCTTCTTTTTCTTTAAAAGGACACTTGTTATTGAAAGAACAAGGGAGACAGACTGAAAAAGATTTAAGTGGGCTTAAAGATGGTGCAGGCAGGATCATTATGCTTGCCAATATTTAGGGTGTAGAGTTAAAACTCCATTCATTCCTTGTAACGTTATAGCCTTGTCACCCTCTTCCTTCAATGTGAGGGAGGAAACCCTTAACACCAACAACAATTCTACTCCCTCTTCTACTCTGCTATCTGTGTTTAATGCAGAGGGTTATTAAAGAGGTATTCCTGCCAACCCTTTGCCCCTGAACTGCCACGGCAATCAAACCATAGTTTGTCCTGAAAAGGGTTTATTTCTAGAGTGCTGGCTGAGAGAGATAATGCAATCATCTGTAGTGCTGCAGAAAAACAGGTTTAAATTGTAATCACACAAGAACCCCTAAATTAAATGAGGTCAGTCTGGTCTGTACACAGATGGAAGGAAGACCTCCATGGACCTCTAAGGTATTTAAGGAGGTATTATTATTGAGTGATACAGTAGGTGACATTTTTTTCCTGCGTTAGTACTGCCCAGGTATCATGCTAGATGGAACCCTATTGCTAGAAATGTCAACTTTCAGATAAAAGGTAAAAACAAGGTCCTGAACAAAACTGGCCATTAAAAATTGTATGGTATTTCTCATAATGTTCTCTTGGCCAAATTTGAAGTTGGTAATTACATTCTGCTTGCCTTAATTAACCCTGAAGTCTGTGAAATGCAAATTTTTTCTTCTCATCCTAACAGCTCTGTAATGCAGCTTTTCTCTATGCTCAATGTTCGCACATTGTTTTAAAAAAGAAAATAAAATAAAAGAAGAAAAAGAAATAACTGCTACATACACTTATTAAGAGCATATCAAATAGTTAATAACTAAAAGGTACTCTGCTTTATTACAGAGGAAAAATTGTAAACAACAGAGCTTTCTGTCTAAATATCTTTACTATATTCAGCAAACAAAATGTTTTCAAATACAGTTCGAAATAAATATTCTAGAAAATCTGAAATTGAGCTGAAATATTTAATAGTTAAATATTTCATTATAAAACAATGGAGAATTAAAGGCAATGGAAAACGTCAGTCTCCTTCAAAGAAAAATGGATAGTAAAACCTCCATGAATACCAGCATACCTTGCTAGTAGGATATTGGTAAAGAGAAAGACGTGTCTGCTTAAGGACCACAGGGAGATTGTCTGAAGAATGCCAGATTAACATTTCAGATGTCACTACCCAATTTTAATTTACTCCAAATTGGAAATTTTTGTCTCCAAAGGGATACAGTCAAGCTCTTTGAGGCCCCTCTGAACCCTATAGTGTTAGAAACATATTCAAACTGAAAAAGAGTTTTAGCTTATGGAGGGAAAAAAAATCTTTTACATTACACTGGAACATTTAGCATCTAAAGTATTCTTGGTCAGTTTATAGCACATGATGTTAAAACCTGCTAATAAAAAAGATCACAAAAGGATGCCCATTCTTATTAAGTGCACACATCTTTTTGCATCCAGGAGGAATTATGTGAGTTTAAGTATGTGTCAGTGTCTTGCACAATTGTGACCTCTAGACATAGAGATCGTAAGGAAAAATGTATTCCTTTATTCAATTTTTGTACACACCTGTACATAACTTCTATGGACAGTATCCATTTTGAATATATTAATTCAGATGGAAGAATATAATTATAGGCATTAACCACATTTAATAACTTTAAGGAACTCACCTACAGGTTCCTAATTAATCTATTTATCAATGTTGTTTGGGTCATTCAATCAACTTTCTTCTCCTGTCCATGAACACTTCAATAAGCATCAATAATAATGGAGCAGAATGGGCCCAATCACTCTTTTGGGTCTGAAACTAAAACAACAGCTATGGACTTCCGTTATACCACTTTTGGCAGTTCGCTTAAGAGTACTGCAAGACACATTATCCACTTTAGGAAAACAAGAGGAAAGAAAAAACCCAAATGAACAAAGAAGCAGAAGAAAATGGAGAAAACTTGCATTGAAACAAAATTGCTGAGGCAACACTTGCAGTTTTGCAAACAAAAATGTGCTGCGGAATTCCACCTCTCAGATGCACTTACGGAAGAATTTCCACATGAGCATCTGGGCTTCTCAGGCTTCTTTTTTGAACTGTTACCCACAGTTTCTGTGTTGTCAGCTGATAAAGTGACTGTAAAATTTAGTGTGTGAATCATATATTTTCTGTCCCCATTGTGGAATCCCACCACCCCTTACTTCTTGCAATATGGCACTAAAGATCGCACATGGCATAATGCACACAAGTGAGCAACCTGCTTGAGTCAGCTGTACAGCTGAAACATCACCTGCTCTATTTATTAACTGTGCAACCTCTCTGCTGCCTTAACAATACATGGTCGTCAGACTCTGTTAATGAAAACACTTCTCAGAATTCATCCTAGCAGTCTGCATTTTGGAATGCTCATGGAGATGAGTGTTTCACAACTTCAGTATGCTTGCATATATGTTATACTTCCATAGGCAACCCCTGTGGGTGCAAAGCTCCCAGGAGCATGAAGGCAGGAAGACGTGGAATTTTTCTGAAGTCTACTTAAGAAAATACTATTTCCTAGGGAGAAGGAGAGGCATTTGTATTAATAATAAAGGCATTTGATCCACTTGGGGATTAAATTACTATACCTATTGATTTTAAAAAACATGCACTTAGACAAGAACTGAAGAACCACAAATGCTTATCTGTGGAGTATTAGTAACACCAACCTGATCTTGTAATACTAGTTAAAAGGTAGCTCCAAAATACACGTAGGTTTAATTTCAGTGGTATACCTGGGAGCACAAATAACCCTCAGCAAGATGCAATCACTTCTTAATCCCAGTTCTCTGAAAATTACAGCCAAAAATATTTTTAAGGAAACATCCAAAGTTAAGATAGGTGCTATGCAAAATTAATGTGCTATCAAAGCCAGACTGTCTTTGTTTTCAAAGAACACATTAAAGACAGCTTGTGACAACTTTTGGTTGTTAAAAGCCCCTTGATACTTTTGTAAGAACAGTGTTAATTTTCAGTTGTTTGTCCAAATCCAGAGTGGGTATTTTTATTATTTCCATTTAAAAAAAAAAAAAAAAAAAATCACAATTGCCCTTTTAATTGAGTACAGTATAATTTTCTACTTCCCCTAAAAATCAAGATAGGTGTATTTTTCAGCAGGTACCAGATACTTATGCATGTGATTGCATTTCACTTGCAGTCAGTTCATATTTTAAGCTCAAGTAATCCCCCCAAAAATAAAAGGACATTTAATAAACATACAGTGCAACAGATAACATAGTAATACAAACCCCCCAAAAAATCTTAAAAATCTCAAATGTTAGTGGGGAAAAAAACTAGATTAACGTACAAGATTGCCCCCAAAGCACTTTATCAGTGCTTGCAGTAGAAGAGTTTAATACGATCAAAAATCTTAATAAAAATCTCATCGGAAAACTGACCCCAGTGGAAAGAATAGTAACAAATGTAGGAGGGACTAAAGTATTAACTCATAGTTCACGTGGTATTTACAAATCACAACACAGCAAAAGAACAGAGGAAATATATAAATAACTGGAATGGTAACATTAGATTCTATTCCCAGGTACCTCAGAGAACAGGCATGTTGTGCATTAGCTCATTTATATATGAGCTAACTTTAACATACAGTGTAGAAGGAAACATACTGAATCCACATATATCTTAGTTAAAAAAAGTAGTTAATGGAAATTTTCACTAAAAATAACATTTCTTAACACTGTAGCACAGACTTGAAAGAACAGAAAGAGCTCAGGGGCCACTTGTTAAACAGAAAATTCTGTTAGACAAATGCCCTTACAGACAATCTGTTACCCTGCTCCTTGGTGTGGGGCATGTTAGGGGCATGCCAGGATCAGACATGGGAAAGAGGATGGACTGGAATATGCAGAGCTCCATCCCATTGTTAACAGCCAAAGAAGTCCCTGCAGGAAGCAGCTGAGGCAGCACAGCCCTTGCGCTGCTTCGAGTTGTACTTGGGGTTGGTTCAGACCCAGCTGTACTGAGGACTGGGGGAGGATGGATGATCACTTAAAAGTTTGCCAGCAGCAGCTGTCACTTTAAAACACAGAAAGAATTAAAAAGCTGGAGTTAAAATACTGTCTTACTAGTTCTCTGCCTCCTTTTGCAACATCTTATACATGATTTATATAATATATATGATAAAGTAACTTTTTTTTTGCTATTAATCCCTTGCTCATGCGCACATTTACGGATTCAGGAAGTTACTGAAAATAACAGGATTTTCTGTAATGTCACAGAGTAGTTTCTTACTTAGGTGAGGTAGTGTTACAAAGCAGTCACATAAAAACTGTTAATTTCATAGTCTAAATCTTCTGTCTGAAATGGTACGTTAACAACGAAAACTCTTTTACCTTTAAATATTGTATTCCTCCATGTCATTAGTATGATTTACACTTACTTATTTATGTGGAGATGTGCTTATTATACTGATTGGATATTTGGTATTTTATTCTTCTTAGCACCAGACTCTAATGCCTATAAAGCTGTGAGAATATGAACTAGGTTTGGTTGGGGGTTTTTTTTTGGGCTCACAAATAATCAAGACATTATTAACAAAGCTCCACTTGTAGAATTTAAATAGTGTCAGAATTTGACTTGCAGATCTAAGGACGAATTTGCAAGGTTGACTGTCAGAGGAGGTTTTTGGTTTTTTTTTTAAAAACCCTCGTCAACAGAGTACACTTAAGACAGAGTTAATGAGAGACAACACACAGAGAATCCAATTACACATTTTTTATAGATTGCTTATTGGAGTATAAGTATGCTTTAATAGCATACACAAAGAGCCCACATAAGAATAGTCAAAATAATTGAGGATGAATTTGTTCAGAGGATACAGAACTTAAGGCGTAGAACCTTACTTTAGAAGCTGCCACCTGGGAATTACTTTCAGACTACCCAGGACACAAAGGATTACAGATGGGCAAGAGTAGTGGGCGTCATTGGAAGTTAAGAAAGGCCCAGGAAAGCAACGTGTTGGTCTATAGGAAAATAAATCCAGTCTCTTAAAATACTTAATGCACTTAGGATTCTGGATTAGAAAACTGTAGTCTTTGCCCTGTACTTTACATGTCTTCATATGGCTGTCAAGACATAGGGCTCATTTCAGTTTTACTACCAGTCATGTAAGACTGCAGAAACTGTGGAACAACAGCACTTGAGAGGTAGCTGTCCTTCTGGGAACTTTTAACAGCTAACATTCCTCTCTTTAACAGGTGTGAAGGGTACAGTTGCTCACTCTAATTACTTAACAGTTTAATACTTTTGTGAAGTTTGAGTCACATCAGGCAAAGAAGTGTCTAGGTTCCAGTTTAGAGAAAATAATGCAAACCTCCCCCTCCAGTTTAGAATACCACAGGTCTCTCAAGGACAGCTGTAACATTTTGTGGTCCCCATGTAAAATATCCATTTAAATCTGTTGTTCAGCTGGGATACCAGAGTTACCATAAGTAGTGGTAAAGTTTCTGAGATTTTGACAAGATTTCTAGGGGAATCTACAATGTCTGTGGTCTCCCAGGTCCTAAACAGATTAGACAGAGTAGAGATTTCGTTGTTCTTTTGCTTTACTTTGGATATATGTTAGAAGTTAGGTGATAGTTTGGATCTTGCCTGGGGAGTGTTAGGACTCTGATGTGATAACTATTTTACAAACATAGCACTGTAATTTGAAGATGAAATATAGAAGAGGAATAAAAAAAATGAGATAGAGAAGTACAAGAAAAGAGGATTGTTTGGTCATCTTTGTAAGCAGGTTTTTTAACAGAGGTCATGAAGATGAAGAACATCAAAGGAACGTAATTAAATAATTTTGAATACATTGATATGAAACCGCTCCCTGTGATGGGTCGACCCTGTCTGGATGCCAGGTGCTCATGAAATCTGCCCTATCACTCCCCGTACTGAGCTTGACAAGGGAGAAAAAATATAATGAAAGGCTCGTGGGTCAAGATAAGGTCAGGAAAAGATCATTCACCAACTACTGTTACAGGCAAAACAAACTCAACTTGGGGAAATTAATTTAATTTGCTATCAATCAAATCAGAGTAGCGTAATAAGAAATAAAACCAAATATTAAAACACCTTTCGCCCACCTCTCCTTTCTTCTCAGGCTTAACTTCATTCCCAGTTTCTCTCCTTCCTCTCACCCCCTGGCACAGGGCGGTGGGGTATGGGGGTTGAGGTCAGTTCATCACAGGTTGTCTCTGCCATTCCTTCCTTCTCAGGGGTAGGACTTCTCACACTCTTCCCCTGCTCCAGCATGGAGTCCCTCCCACAAAGGAGACAGTCCTCTGTGAACTTCTCCAATATGAGTCCTTCCCACAGGTTACAATTCCTCATGAACTTCTCCAGTGTGGGTCCCTTCCATGGGCTTTAGTCCTTCAGGAATTGACTGCTATAGCACGGGTCCCCCATGGGGTCATATGTCCTGCCAGCAAGTCTGCTCCATTGTGGGCTCCTCTCTCCACAGGTCCACAGGTCCTGCCAGTAGCCTGCTCCAGCACAGACTTCCCACGGGGTCACAGCCTCCTTCAGGGGCATCCACCTGCTTTGGCCTGGGGTCCTCCACAGGCTGCAGATGGGTGTGCGCTCCACCATTAACCTCCATGAGCTGCAGGGGGACAACCTGTCTCACCGTGGACGTTCACCTTGGGCTACAGGGGAATGTCTGCTTTGGTGTCTGGTGCACCTCCTCCCCCTATTTCACTGACCTTGGTGTCTGCAGAGTTGTTTGTATCACATATTTTCTCTCCTGTCTCCAGCTGTACAGATGTCTGTTTCCCTCCCCTTCTTAAGTCATCACAAAGGTGCTACCACTGTAGCTCATGGATTTGGCCTTGGCCAGCTGTGAGTCCATTTTGGACCTGGCTAGCATTGGCTTTGTCAGACACAGGGGAAGAGTCTAGCAGCTTCTCATCATGGAAGCCACCTCTGTAGCCCCTGCGACCAAAACCTTGCCACACAAACCTAATACACTCCCAAATATTCAGGCAGTGTTTGCAAATTGAACTAATGGGGAAAGAAAGTTAACATGATAGATTAACGGCAGTGACTTTTTAAATGAGACATTATGATCAAGTGAGGATAAATAGAGCAGAACTTTGAAAGTAGCAACAAATATTTCATGCTTGATGTAACAAGGAAAAACAAGGACCAGTAAAGGGATACAAAAAGAGATGAAATGTTAAAATAGTATCACTGGAAAGCGAATAATACTGGATGTATATATATAGGAATCAACTGTTGAGACAAATGAAATTGTGGTATAAAAAGCTAATCAGGTGGGACTTGATAAAAATCTGGACAAAAGGCAGATATTGCTACAGAAAAATGGAGACATAACCCACAGAATCCAGAGAGCAGTGAAATTACATCCAGGTTATGGATTTGAGTGACAGGCTGGAGGCTGTGTTGTCCACGGAATTCAGGAAAAGAAGTAGAAGGTAGTATTTTGGGAGGGGAAAGAGGGGCTGCCTTTTAGGTATAAGCTGGAGTTGATAGGTATTTACAAAGGGATGTCAGGCAGGCTGACCAATATTTTAGTCTGAAATAGTAATAGAGAAGAAGTTTTGTGAGTCATAAATATGTAAAAGATGATTGAATTTTTGATGGCTTTCAAACATCACCACATATAGTTGGTAGGTCATGCAAGCTGTTGTCATCTCTGATATACGTATTGGAAAGGAAGCACCAAAATAAGCTTTAGCATAAATGATGAACAATTAAAAAAAAAAAAAAAGGAAGAAAAAAAATCTATACTCGTCATCACAGCAAATCTCCCTATTTTAGAGGAAGCCTCATGCCACAATGGGCTAATCAAAAGTGTAGACAAGTGAAGGCCACAAGCCAGGAACTATAAACATTTTGAAAGCTGGATATTAATCTGATATAGAGCTGGACATATTATCAGGCTCATTCTAACTCCAAAATTTGTTCACTTCATTTTCTTTAGCCTACAGACACTTCCATTCACTTGGCTTTCAAAGTCCTCTACAAGAATTAAAAGCCTTTAAGAAACCCCTGTAACAATCGAGCACCAAAAGGCAATCCCAAGAGTGGTTAGTCTGTCTGTTCGAGACGCAGGAGCAGAAATTGGGAGCCCAGGCTTTCCTTGTCTATGGAGAGTGTGATGTCCTGTGTTCACCTCCCTTTTTTCTTGAAATGCTCCAAATCCTCCTGTTTATTTTCCAGAAAAGTGCCCAGTTTCTAGGGAGCTACGCAGGTGACTGTGGTGAACTTTTCCAGTAGAAGCAATTGTTGTCAATGGAATTGTTCAATATTTGTTGGCTCAAACATGCTCAGGCAGGATTTTCTAGATGACAGCACTTATACAGAACACAGGGTGCTTCACTGGCACTGTAGAACAGCTTTTTTAGTTTTGGTTTGTTTGTTTTTTTTTTTACAGTTGTTTCTAGTGCTTCTGGGGTAAGGCTTATGATCTGAATATTTCAAAAGACAAATTGTGTGGCTACATTATATTAATTTAATGTTTTTCTCCAGGACATATGCACAGAGATAAATAAAGTTCTATGGAAGGGGTTTGGTTGGTTGGTTGGTTGGTTGGTTGGTTGGTTGGTTGGTTGGTTGGTTGGTTTTTACTGTTATTTTCCCTTTTTACTTTTTTAATCACATGCAAGGGCTTTATATTAACAGTTTACTAAATCTGCAGAAGTTCAGACAACTACAAGATTTATGCAAGAACCTATAAAGTGTATAGGTTTGCACATATAACATAGCTTTACAGCCTATGCAAAGAATATCTAGATACTAATCTGTCAGAATCCTTTCAGCAAGGTACTTACTGTAGATCATGATAGTACACAGAGAGAGACATATAGCAATTTTTTCTTCCTTTTGTCTCCCTATCCAAGTTCAATGAATGAGCTTCAAATACAATTTTACTTCTTCCATGTATATGGTCCAGTACGTAACATTCCTCCTTGTCAGACTCTCTCTCGTCCTGGGCTAATCCTCCATCTCATTTGACACATATGCATATGGTGTCAAGTTCTTCTATCTCAACTTTTCAGAGCTGTGTCTTTTTTTTTTTATCTGCTAAAAAATTCTCACATACTTATCAGCAAAACCAATCTCCATTATTTTAAGTAAGTTCTTCTTTCCAGGTTCTCTAAGAACTCTGATAAATCGGCGTATGTTACCTCAAACTACCTCCAACATACTATTCATTGCAGCGACTAGAAGCTCCGTTTATTCTCAGCGAGATGCCTACTAACTGAGCCTACTGATAAACAGAAAAAGAATTACCACAGGCTGATCGAGAGCCACAAGATTAAGTGGCATTAATAGGTTCATAATTGCTAAGCAATCCCCCTCCCTGCAAAAAGTATGTCTTGGACACAACTAACAGGAGTATTGTAAAACAGGGGATAGTAACAGGAGAATAGTTAAATAAGTAACGATATTTTGGGCTCCAGTGCTCTGGCTTACCTGAGTCAAGATGAGTCGTCCTGGGTTGAGAGAAAACCAGCCTGGTTTGTTTCGATGGACACAGAAAGAAGCCAATTACAGTATTCTTCCCCCTGCACGTCGCTGCATCTGACTGGCCGGGGAACTTTTGGCGGGACGCTGCTTCTGTAAGAGCCGGGGGCGGGAAGGGAACCGCGGGCAGCGCGCGGTGTGCCGGCTGTCCCACACGAGCCGCTGACACCCGCCCTCCTCGTTCTGGCCCGCGAGGAATTCGCCCATCAGCGCTGCCATTGTTCGAGCTGCCGCTGCCTGCTGCCGGACTGCTGCTCCTGCCCTGGGCGGACACCACGCCGCTCCTCGCCGCCGGCTTCCCCGCCGCTCCTGTGTGTTCCCGCCGCCGCTCCCCGGCCCGGCGGGCCCCGGCCCGCTCTGCGCCGCGCGCCGCCGGCCCTTACAGAGCGAGGTCGTTTTTCCTCTATCGCGTTTGTTCTTTTTACTCACGGTTCAAGCCCCGCTGCACCAGACCCCTGATCCTTATACATACTTGTTAGTATCTTGTTCGGTTTTGTATCTAATACTGTCTTCTTGTTATTAAAACTGTTTTGGTTTCCTAAACTCAGCTGAGGCCTCGCCGACATCTTCTCCTTCTCTCTCCTTGGCCCTTTTCTCCTGGAACGGGGAAGGGGCGATTGGAGCGAGACATTGTCCCACGGTTGGTCCCGTCGCAGTGCCAGCCTGTGACATGAATCTTAGATGGATTGTAACTACTGTACAATCAATATTCCCTGAATATTGGATAAATGTGTTTTAAACTGTGCTTGGATAAAATTTTGAAACAATTATTTATAAAATATTTATATGTTAGTAATCAATTACTTCAATGAATAGCCAACTGTTAAAATGAGATTTAACTCTGATGTTTGATTTTATGAAGCCATGGAAAGTATTTTTTTCCCCCTGAAACTGAAGGTATAAGGTAGGTGTTGATTTTTAGTTTAGAATTAACTTATTTTGATCAAAAATTTGTTCTAAATAACCAAGTATTTAATTACTGCCACTTTTTGCAGAATATAGGGTTAAGTTTATTCAAAAAATCCATGCTATCTGTAAGTCTTGAAAGTTTTTAGTGAAGACATATGTTTTCCTCCAATGTTTTGACATCAAGATAGTAGCAAGTTAATTAATTACAACTTGCATATTTGTTGTGAGAAAGTTGCTCTACTAAATTAAAAACCTAGGACCTGTATCATGTCAATCATAATAGGATTTCTGTACAGAAACAATTTGAAATTTAGGATCACTGACTATTAAAATTTGTTTCTGGTATATTGTATTTAAATGCCTCTACTATTTGTGATATATATGACATAAAGTAAGGGCCAGATTTATCATCTGGGTTAGATCATGTAATTAAATGGGTTCTATATCAGTCTCTAAGCCTTCCTTGCTCCAGAGTTTCCGCCTTGACTCTGGGACCTTGGCTTTCCAAAGTCTTACTGGTGAAGGTTTGCCTCACTCAATAGCAGGTCCACATTTTCCATAGTCATCTTTTTGCTGTTTAAATACTTGCAGAGCGTTTTTGCACTTGACATCGCTTGCCAGATTTCTCTCCAACATTAATGTTGAGTTGGCTTTAATGGACTTACTTTAATCAAATAAGTAATATTTTTAAGTTACTGGCACAGAAATTCTTTAAAGCTTTATGAAAAATGCATTGAGCAAAATCATGTAATACTGAGCAATAAAATTCCCTGCCTGCTTCTATTCAGTCCTCAGCTGGTCAAAGCAACCATTCCTGTAACCATTCTACATTTTGGTTGAAGAAGGTGCTGAAATGGCATCAGCTTCAGCATTTGGTCTGTACTGAATAATTTCAGTACTTGCAATAGATGGGAAGAGCCCACTGATCTGTTTAGAGGTGGAATTACAGGGAAGGTGCACCTAGTGGTCATGAGGTATATTCCAAAAAGTTAATTATCAGCTAAATGCAACCATAAATTTATATACTAAGGTAAAAGAACAATGCATAGCCATGAGCAATGTTCCGTAGAAAATTAGAGTGTTCAGTATCTATCTACTCTAAATCAATTTACGTTACACTTAGCCTGAGAATGGGATAAGAAGTTAGTGGTGGCTGTTGAACATGATCTTGTCATCTTTTGACTGGAAAGACACAGAACCTCTTACTCTGTATAATGTTGGTGATATGTATATTCTGTTGGATATTGCCACTATTATCATTTCACATGTATAATCTTAGAAAGAATAACAATTTGGTTTTATATGTTACACATTAAAATGGGCAGTAGATTATGTTGTCAATTTTTTTTGTTATATTTAGTGAGCATTTTCATGTTTAAACTAATTATCTTTTTCAACCTCTCTTCTGAAGTAGCCCTGAAGCTCAATTTTAAGCATATACTGAAGTTCCTTTTATTCCAATGACCTCTGCATCACTCTAAATACACTTAATGCAGCAGAAATTATCTCCTTTTCTTTGCTGATGGCATAAAATTTGCATTTTTTGTAATGTTCATAGTCTGGTTTTTTGCATAGTCTCATTAGTGTTCTTATTAGTGGATTTGTTGATGTAATTCTATTAATTTTGTACAGGCAGAGCAATGTTCTGTTACAGTTTTACAGGAGATTAGGGATCCAATTCTGCTAAATCCCAGAGGCCTAGAAGAGATAGATCTTTTAAGACAGGGAGAAAGGTATATTTTAACTAGTATTTCATAATATAGCATGTGTTAAATACAAAATAAGCATAAACACCCTCTAACAAATATTGTGTGTTTACTCAATCTTCCTTTAAAACAAAGTTCTAGAAGTTCTCCTCTGCAATTTATTTTATTTTATGACCATTGGATTTGGGGTCTGGTCTTAGTAAGCGACCCATGAATTCTCTACATTGCCTGAATCAGCTTTGTAAGATTCTACTTGCTCATTGCCCTAGGCAAGTACTTTATATATACACATTCATTTATTTATTGTTTTGTGGGGAAGAGATAAAATCATAATTACTACTTCATTTCTCTAGAATTGTGGTAGCTGTAACCACGAAGAAACTGAAAAAGTTTCTGATTGGGAAATTGAATTAAGATATCCTATTGCATTTCTAACATATCCCCCCCCCAAAAAAAAAAAAAAAAAAAGTGTTCTGTCCATGCTGAAAGTAAATAAGTAGAACATAATTTGATTTATTTCTAGAAAGAAGAAAAATAAAATCTCACCTTCCTCACAAGTACATGTTATTTAATGTACAGAAGGGGAACATGAATTTTGGCAATAGATGATCTAATCTACTATTAATTCAAGCCAATAAAACTTCCCCCGAAGCCAATGACGTTTATGCAGTTGGTAATTCAGTTATAAGTTTTTGGTAAGTCTCACTGCTTCTTTCAAATCATGAGGTCCTCCATTACAGTCATAAGGTTGCAAGGGCTGCACTGAGGAACAGTCTCAAACTTTTTAGATTGTAGTTGGATCCCAGCCTAATGAGAGCTTAATATGACTATAACATTCCTGACAGATATTTATGTAGCATGCTTTAAAATTTTTCCTCTTGTGTCTATTCATGAGAGAACTTCACAGTTTTTCCAAGAAGGCTGTTGTCTGTGTGCTTTACCATCCTTATCTATAGAAATAGGTTTGTCTTGTCATACTTCAAGCTCTTTGCTTTTGGCTCTAATGTTAAAGGATAGGACCTGGACAACAGTTTATCCCCTTCTTCCCTGCAGCGATTTTTATACATGTTTGAAGACTTGTAGGTGATGTTCCTTAAACCTCTAATCAACAAGAAATTTCAAGAAGGCTATTACCTGTTGAGGAAAGAAATTTCTCCTAAAGTCATACTGAACAGTGCAGCTCTGAAGTCTCCTTTACCTGGAATGACAAATTTACAAAGGATTTGTATCTCAGGAAAACAATCAGGTGAAATTATTCCTCTCCAAGTAGTTTCTTGCTGAAGATAGAAGGAGTAAAATAAGTAATTTAAAAATTCCAAGTACATCTTCTGCCAGTATTGGAAAATTTAAACATAGTTTATAGAAAAATTGTGTTGGTCCTAGAAAAAAATCAAAGATTGTCCTGAAGAAACCTTTGACTTATTGCTATTTTCAGCCACTACTGGGAATGACTGTTTATAAACACAATTAATAGAAAAAATTATTTACAAACTCTTTGATTTTACTTAGATGCTGACAGTGTTTAAAAGTAAGAATTTCAAAAGATGGACGGTAAGTTCCTTTCTTTTTTTTTTTATTTGGCATTTTTTTATTTCTTTTTTCAGTGATTTATAGTTCCCTGCATACCAAGATATGATTACAGAATCATATCTTCTAAATTCTACGTTAATCTTGGTGCTTAAATAACTATCATGACCATTAAACTGAATGTCCCTGCCCATGGCAGGGGATTAGATGAAATGATCTTTGAAGGTCCCTTCCAACCCAAGCCATTCTATGATTCAATAAAAGTATCCTACCCCTTTAAGTATACCTGCTTCATACACAGAAGTTTAATAAATCTGCTCTGAAAGATCCAAGATGTCTACTGACAGGTACTCCTCAAGATCCCTCCTAATCCATCTCTACCATTAAAGAGGTTTTCATAATGTTTTCCTTGCTGCACTGAAGTCTGGCACTTTTTTTAAATTGTCTGCCCTGGACCTGTAAAACAAATCATTCAGTTTCTCTTTGTAACAGCCTTTTTTGGACTTGAAGTCTGTGATCATGTTCCTCTCAAAAATAACAGTAGTTATGATGAGGATGGCACATAAGCTTTTTGGCAGTTTTGAATAAATCTTCTGTGCCTGAGATTTGGGCATTTCAAAATGCAACTGACCAATGAACACCTACAATGGAAGAAGGCATGGGGGATATAGGCAAAGTTAATGTGTTCATGAAATGTAGGGAATAATACAGGGACTAACCACAGCTGTTGCAAGAAAGGTTGAACTGAGCTCAACAAAAAAAGGAGCAAAGGGTGGCTTATGTTTTAGCTAAACGGTTTTATCAGCTGTGTGGATCAACTGGTTGTATAAATGGCCTTCCTTGAATTACTCTAAAAAAATGTAAATATCTTCATGAGCTAGCCTCACCAGCCAACATTGGAGGAGTATATACATGGCTCAGCCCAACAAAAAGAATAAAACTGAGTAACCAACAAAATGATCTTTGCAGAGAGCAAAAGGACTGAGCTGGCTTCAGCCCATGTACTCCTTCCAGGCAATTGAGGACACACAGTGTGGTAATGGGAAGTATACAAAGACTGGAAATGGGAATCAAATTTATATTGTGATTCACATGTATACTTCAATTGCTATATCATGCTTGCATTGCATATCGGTATGTTGCTGTATCACTCAAATCAAAATCCCATGTAACATCAAATATCTTCAAATAAGTAAATCTGGTATTAAAATATTAAACTCTTCTCATGTGGCATATCTAGGTTAACCTTGTCTGGTTGCCAGGTGCCCACCAAGCTGCTCTAACACTTCCCCTCCTCAGAAGGACAGGGGAGAAATAAGATGAAAAACTTGTGGGTCAAGATAAAGGCAGATTAATGAAAAAAGCAAAAGCCACTTTGAGAAGGAAAGAAAAAAAGATTTATTCTCTACTTCCCATCAGCAGGTGATGTCCAACTGCTTCTGAGAAGCAGGGCCTCAAGTTGCATAAAAGTTACTCTGGAATATAAATGCCTTAATAATTAACGACTTCCCCACCACCACCCTTTTCTCTGAGTTTTTATTGCTCAGCATGATCTCAAATGGACTATCCCTTCGCTCAGTTCGGATCAGCTGCCCTGGCTGTGTCCCCTCCCAGCCTCTTGCCCATTGTCAGCCTTTGGGAGGGTGTGTTATGGGTTGGAGAGGCAGCCTTGATGCTGTGGGAGGACTGCTCAGCTGTAGCCAAAACAGTGGTATGTTATTGAATGCTGCTGTAACTACAGATAACAAAGCACAGCACTATACGGGCTGCTATGAGGAAAGTTAACTCCATCCCAGCCAGCCATAGTACAATCTAAAAGAACCTGGTCAGAGAGTACTGGACCGTGACACAGAGAAACTGCAGGATTAAAAGATATTTTGTATTGTCACATTACTAATGAGATTTAATTAGGTCTAATGGACAGGATTTAAGTATGATGTTATTTAACATCAGATGTCTCTTAAATCCACAGCTGTGGTTTCTCACTAAGCCAGTCATTGATGGGACTTAAGGATTAGTTCTGAGTCATTCTCTTCTAATTCATCTTTCTTTGTTCTAAATGTCGGATTATGATAGAACACAAGTTTGAAGTTATATGCGCAGGAAGATCCTGAGTTTTTGTTAGGACTGATACAGGTATTCAGAAAAGTAATACCCTTATGACTCAGAAGATGCCAGGCAGAATTTATTGGAAATAAGTCCTGGACAGATCAGATAGTTAGCCAAAATGAGAAATGCAAGTTTTGCAGCAGAAAAGGGCAGAAAAAGATCTGTGAGCATTAGAAACATGTAATTGATAAAATGTTGTGCATTGCAACGTTGGCAAGAAATGTCCTGTTGACATCAGAATCACTTGCCAGTTTTTTGCAAGAGGCAACTTGGGTGATAAAAGGATTGACAGACGAAGAGATGAGCTGAATACAAGTGAGTGTTAACTGAAAATACTAAAGAATATGTTAAGGAAATAAAAGAAAATGTAAAAGACTGATGATGACTAAATGCAATGAGAAAATTAAGAAAAAAATGAAAAGAGGAAAAAAAAGAAAATTAACAAGTAGAAAAATGAGGTGATAAAAATATAATTGCAAGATCCAAAAGACCTAAGATAAAAAGAAAAAAAAAAAAACCAAAACCACTGAAAGGAGTAACTAGAGAAAGAAAGGAAACACTAAAACCAACTTTGAATGTAAAAGAAACTAACAGCAAGCTGCTGATGCTGAATAAGCAAACAATTGAGAGATCTTGAGAAATGCTTATATAATATAATGTAATTGATTCAAAAGAAATTTAATTTAAAGGATTATTTTTGCTTTGTCTTAATATTTGTGTTGATTCTCCCAAGCTAGTGAGGACTAGCCTGCATACTAGAGTGCTGAATCAGAGGAGACATTTAATGCAGAAGATGTCAAGAAGAAAATAGGACACGTTATTACTCTCTTAGGTTCTGCTGGGTGGAAGGAAAGCAGTAAAAAAAAAAAAGCCCTTGGTCAGTTTTCCTATCAATAATATAGTTTCTTTCCTATTATATTCCAGACCTAATCCAATGCTTAAAAAAATAGAAGTTTATTTTTCATTAAAAATAAAATCATAAATGTTATCCTGTATTATTCAAGTTATTGTTATTCCACACTTGTTGCAGCTGCTGAACATTTGTGAAAATGTTCTCAATACCAAAAGTTTCACAGATACTAGCACGAGTGAATATTTGTTTTAAAAGTCTTACCAGAGTGCATAAATTATTTACTATTCATTATTCACTATTCAACATTTGTTATTCATTATTCATTCATACACTACAGCAATGAGCTCTTCCATTATACGAATGTAAATGGATAGATGCTATAGCTTAAATAGTTTTGGTCCTTCAATGAGAAGTAATATCATGATGATGTAGATGACTAATCATACATCATGAATATTGAACAGTGAATAGTCTAAATTAACATTTTGGAAACAGCCTGTAGACCAGAAGTTGTTTGTCCAAACTGTTTGTCCAATACTTACAAATAAGTAGACATAAGGACGTGCTTCTGAAGGATTCATTAAAAAAAAAAAAGGCTAAAGGCCTATTTCAAAGCCCTTTAAAATCAATGGAAAGATCCCCACTAGCTTCAAATAACTTTTGGATACGTTCTCCAAAAGTGCAAATGATATTATTTACAGTAAATATTCTAGCCACACAGTGCCTGATCTTACATGGTTAGTAAGAATTTTGTTCTTTAGGGGAAAATAGAAAAGATGTAATCATATTTCCTCCCAAAAATATCATTTAGCAAAACTCTTGTCACAGCATCTTTTTCCTTTTACCTTTCCTGTCCTTTTACGCTAAAAAAAAAGAAAAAGAGAAAAAAAGAAAAAAATAAAAAAGGAAAAAAAAGCTTTGCTACCATGGAGAAAAAACCCTACCTCTTCCTTTTTGAAATCAAAGAGAGAGAAACCATTTTTGCCTATGTAACACTGAAAATAAAAACGTGACATTTTAAAAGAGCATCTAACACCTGTGCATTCATCTTGATTCATGGGATTGACTATGGCTAGTTTAGTCTGGATGCAATTTGTGTAGTTGAGCAGTGAAAGTAGCTCACTGGTTTTGATCTTTCCATACTGAGACAAATACGTCAATTACAGTTTGTTTTCTTGAAGCCAAAACTGTGGTGCTTTGCATTGTTTAGTACAGTAAACACTGAAAGAATCTGATGTTTGTTCTGAAGAGCTTATGATCTAATTGATCTTCACATGAGGAAAATGAAAAGGTCTTGCACTGAAGCTTACAGAACTCCTACACTGATTAGAGTCCAATTCAAGATCTATGACGAAAGCTTTCCTTTTGATCTGTACACCAAAAAGATTATTCAGAAGCAGAGTGATATCTGAGACTAAGTGTTTTCACTAAACTGTGTCAACAACTTTTCTTTAAAGCTTAGAGAAAACGCAATAGTGGATAGGATTCATCTTCAAGCACAGTAACAGCTCTGGATGTTTTCTATCTTGCCTATTTAAAGCATAGGTAAGTGAAAACCAAGTTAGTAGCAACTGCCAAAAGATTTAAAAACAAAGCTTGAGAACTTAAGTACCTGACAGTCTTTCGATGATATCCCAGTTTTTTAATAGATAATCATGTGGTACTTCATACAGTTAACACAGATCATAATATTACAAAGAATATTTTTTTTTCCCACTCTTGCTCCCTTCTTACTCAAAACTTGGTGATTCAGTTCTTAAATTTCTTCAAGATGATCGTGCATTGCTTAGGAGCTACCTTCATTAAATAAATATGACCTATTTTCATAGAAATGAACTTAATTTACCAGGCTTACAATTTTCATCTGAAACCCAAAGAAGTTAATATTGCAAAGAAAACTACTTCAGTGAATTTCAAAGTTTTTGTTCAGATTTCCTTTTTCAGGGTGTTTCAGCCTAAAAGCCCTATTTCTGCTGATCTCTTTCTGTTATGACCACATGCTCTTTGGTCTTTCTCCATTTTGTGGCTCACAGGTCCTGCCAGCTCATCTCCATCACATGTTTGAGGTCTTGTCTCTCTCAGGATGAAATCTGGCAGCAGAAATGCTCACAGCCAAGTAGGTTTATGGGGATTCGTCTCTGAAAGAGGCAATCATAAGGCTTCACTTTAGGCCCTAAACTATTTTTTCTCCAGCCTCACAACTTTGATGGCTATTGGCAAAATGAGAAATGAGAGAGAAGAGAGACTGTCTTGGCTGATTGCTTTATTTCCATTCCCATCTTTACCTGCAACTCGATCCACCGAGGAGCCAGAGGTCCTTGTGGAAAGTGACGCCTCCACATTGGAGTGTGTAAGTAGCCTGTGGCCAGGGCTCAAGTGCTCCGTGGATCATGTGTGATGCAAAGCCGGGTCAGCTGGGCACCCAAAAGCCTTTCTGCAACCCAGAAAGCTGCTGTGCTGCTGGAGGCCTGTGCAGAGCTGATCCCAGGACGCCTAAGTGCTCTTCCCTGCATCAACAGTCCTTCTCCCTCTTCTCATCTGTGTGTCTTTGTAGCCTCAGCGCTACAGCCAAGAGGCCTCCATGGCCTGCAACCACCCACTTCGTATCTGTGGGGCCACTCAGGGAAGGAAACCCAGAGCGAAACACGTGGAGAAGGCGGATGCTGCAGATGAGAGGGACGTTGGCCTGAAAGTGAAGGAGCTGCCCCTGCCCCAGGAGGCTACCAGATACAAACACTTTGATGTCCAGAGACAGAGAGCGACAAAGCAGCACTGCTGCCCTGTGCTGCACTCATTCTGGAAGGGCAGTGGGAACTGAGATGGGTGCCAGGTGCTGGCCAGCGAGGTGCAACACTCTGGCTTCGTCTTTAGAGGAGAGAAATGAAATGCACGGGGACTTGGCTGATGAAACTGAAACACGTGCAAATTCCTCATCAATCCCAGAGGAATCAGCAATAACACTGCTCCTGGGCTGCTCTGAGAAATAGCTGGGGAGGTTTGCACTGGTTTGAGAAGGTCTGAGCTGACCTAGGGAGGGTTTCTTTAAGGTGGGTTCACCTTCTCTGTCCTTTCCTGCTCATGAGGTGAGAAAATGATGCCGAGCAGATGCAGGCAAGAGAAGCGGTACAGAGACGGGTGCATTCACATCTGTGCTGCCTTTGTCTCACCCTTGCAGGCAGGTGAGATAATGCTGTCAGGATGTGTGCTCGCCTGTGGCCCATTGTGCTTGTGCCACCCCAGCACTCAGACCTGCTGGAAGAGGGATGTTCAGCATACCTCCCCATTAGCATATACGTCTGGAACAAATTAGGCTAATTTGTCTAATCCTTTTAGATTAGATCCCAGCTGCCTCCTGTGGATGCAACTATATCGGATGGGCCTTTCATTAACCTGGTCTAGGGGAAGGTCCATAGCAAGGAGGCTGGAAATAGATGATTTTTATGGTCCCTTCCAGCCCAAACCATTCCATGGGTCTACAAAAAGAACTATCTGGGATCTGCTTTAATATTATCCTCTGCTGGCTTCTCCCTAGCTCCGTGCTCTTAACTGTGGGATCTGGGCCTGCACCTGGGTTGGGGCAACCTCCGGTATGAGCGCAAGCTGGGGGATGAAGGGCTGGAGAGCAGCCCTGCGGAGAAGGACTTGGAGGTGCTGGCGGGGGAAAAACTGGATGTAAGGCAGCAACATGCACTCGCAGCCCAGAAGTCACCCATGTCCTGGGCTCATACCCAGCAGTGTGGCCAGCAGGTTGAGGGAGGGGATCCTGCCCCTCTGCTCCGCTCTGGTGAGAGTCCCCTGCAGTGCCAGGTCCAGCTCTGGAGTCTTCAGCACAGCAGAGACATGGACCTGTTCAAGCATATCCAGAGAAGGCCACGGGAATGCTGTGAGGGCTGGAACCGTCTGCTGTGAGGACAGGCTGACAGAGTTTGGGATGTTCAGCATGGAGAAAAGAAGGCTTTTGCCATGCCATTGCCATGCTTAAGGAAAGCCCAACTAGAACTTAATCTGGCCAATGCTGAAAAAGACAATAAAAATTGTTTACGTTCGTCTGTTTATTTGTTTTACATTTAAGTAACATAAATGGAAAAACAAGATGTTAAGGAGTATATATAGGGTCAGGGGTCTGGTGCAGCGGGTAAAAGGAACAAACGCGATAGAAGAGGAAAAAAAAAAAGTCTCTGATGGCCGACAGCACTCAGCGCAGACAGGGGTCCAGGAAGAGGAGGAGGAGGAGGAGGGGGTGTGTGGGGGGTGTCAGCAGCTCCTCTCCGATGGCAGGGAGAAGACGCACTGCCTGCGGTTCCCTTCCCGCCCCCGGCTCTTACAGAAGCAGCATCCCGCCAAAAGTTCCCCGGCCAGTCAGATGCAGTGACGTGCGGCGGGAGGAATACTGTAATTGGCTTCTTTCTGTGTCCATCAAAGCAAACCAGGCTGGTTTTCTCTCAAGTCAGCACCACAACCATCGGCACGCTGAAGAACAACTGTGGGCACAGGAGACAGAGAAAAAACTCTGGCCTGTGGAAGAAGGGGCCACTCAGGAGGACTACAGAGAGCTCGTGAGGCTCTGCAGCGAGAAAATTAGAAGGGCCAAAGCCAAACTCGAAAATAATCAGGCCCTTCCTGTAGAAGACAATAAAAAATGTTTACGTTTGTCTATCTTTTATTAGGTTTATATTATGTTTACATATATGGAGAAGGTAAATAGAAGGGTTTCCAATTCTTACTTACGTTTGTACATTTCTTCACATTTCTTTACATTTCCATTTCCATTCACAACAAAAGGAGGCTGAGCAGAACCTCGATCCTTTGTGGGATGTGGGGGGAGCACAGGGAGCCAGGCTGACGAAAAGGCTGAGGTACTGAACGCCGCCTTTGCCTCGGGCTTTAACAGGGAGCCCGGCTGTTCCCTGCGTGCCCGGCCCCGGAGCTGGACGGCCGGGAAGAGGCCATCAGGCCCAGCCAGCCTGGCTTTAGGACAGGCAAGTGCTGCTGGAAGGACTCAGGGAAGGGCAGCTCTGACCAGAGCACGTTCAAACGGTTTTGCTCCACGCATTGCTCGTATTACTTCAGGCCACGGTCACCAAGTCGCTTCATTTGTTCAGGTGCTGGTGTCCCGTAAACCATCACGTACCCTGTGATTACTGTCACCTTGGAGAGAGGCGTCAGGACTATCGTGTAGCGGGACTGAGTCATGTCGGCTCGCGGTGGGAGGACATCCCTGGGCACAAGGTTTGGCTGGTGTTTCTGTGCGGCACTGCTGCTAATAAGAAATCACACCCGCACTCGGGGTAGACACGGCGGACACTTGCTCCCGCTCTTTCACCTCCCCTTTTCCCTTCAGGCTGATTGCAGCAGCTTTGGAGAGTTCTGAACTGCCTGGGGACGCCCAGGCCAGCTGCGCTTGTTGCTGGGTCTCCTGAACGTCTCCCAGGTCTTGTTCAGGGTACACAAAAATTTTGCAAGAGTACGATCCAGAGGTCTGGCCCGGGAGCGGCAGCGTGTGGGGGAGAGCACGGGCAAGGGCCGGGCAAGGGCCTGGGACAGTGGCCACCACCAGCGGTTTGGAGTGTCCCCCTGAGCAAGTGCAGGATCCTGACAAACTAGTGAAATATTTGGAAAAAGGAGGTTGTCAGCTGGGCAACTCCAGAGAGACACAAATCACTGCAAGGAGCTGGGGGCTGGCCTGTGCCTACCGAGCCCTGTTCAGTGCCCTCACGGGGAAGACAAGGTCTCTGGACCGAAACCCACACCAGCCGGCACTGCGGCCGTTCCCTGCAGAGGTCAACCCCTCCGGGCTGTGAATCACGGGAAAGCTGGGAGCTGAGGCACAGCAGGGAGGGGTGCAGGCAGCTCTGACTGCGGACGAAAAGCCAGCTTGGCTGCCAGTGTGGGGATGGGGGGAAAAACACGTCCTTGGAGATGTCCCCAAAGGTTCTCCCAGCCGTGAACCACCGTTTTTTTCCTGTTTGTGTGCTGACGGCTGGATTGCTGAGTGGCAAACCTCCAAGGGGCAGGTTTGTGGGGCTGGGGACGTGGCAGCGTGTCACAGAGCCCCAGCTCGGCAGGATGATGAGGTGCAGGAGGTGTAGCTGCTGCAGGCAGGTGAGTGGCCACAGTATTCTGGTGTAAAACTGATTCTCAGGGAGAACAGTGAAAAGGTGAGAGGATGCATTTAGAAATAACAGTGGGAGTCACAGACTACATGCTGTACTGTTTAAAGTGTGAGTCTCTATTCACAGACTAGAATATGGCAGGCTTCTGTTGCAGTCTAAGACTTCAAAGGAAGCAAAAGCTGCTTGTGTGGGAATGGAAATGAATGTATTTAATTTCAAGAAAATTCCTCACAAAAGAATGAAATACTCTAGTTGCCTCACTTGTCCACTTTTAATCATTAACCTAGAAAGGGTGTTTGAAGCAATGCATAAAACTGGTGATACCAGCATATTTCAGTAAAGTCACCTGTGCTTTTTCATATATGAATATCTCCCTCAAGATATAAAGAATGATCAAACTGCAGTCAAAAATGCATTTTATCAGATACAGATCAAAAAATAACCCTCTTTTGGAAACTTCAGGGTGAAGAAGATATTATTTTTGAGATTGTAATATCCTTTAAGATATTTTTCCTGCGTAACTGATAGGTGTTTAAAAGCATCAGATCAGGGTTTTATTAATTTTATTGATTTGCTTGTTGACTTAAGAACATAAAAGTTTAATTTATGACCTTGCTACATGGGGGACAGGAACTGAGACAGTAGGAAGAACCTTACAAAACAGCAAGATACCTGGAAATCATCCTGAAATATTAATTATACATCTGGCGGTACAAAAAGCTTGATTCATAGCCCATTGAAATAAATTAATTATGTATCTGGCAGGTTCCAAAATCCACTGAAGCCAAAGGAAATCTTAGGAGTCTGGCTCCATTGGGCTCTGGATCAAACTGCAGGAGGATGAGCATAATTAGGCAGAGAGGAGCAGATAGCCAGCCCTGCTGGGAGCAGAGGAAACTCAGATCAAGGAGATAAAAGCAGCAGGTGGCAGTCTGTAAACACCCTCAAGCCCTCAGAAATGTGTCTCTAACACAGGATGGAAGGGGAGTGAGTCTGCCTCCCACTGAATATGTAACTGACCTATGTATTTTCATTCTCTGTAAACCTCAGTGAGAGGTGGTTAAGGATTTTGAACCAAATAGCTTCCCAGTGAAAGTATAAAGGTACAAAATCACACCTTAATTGCTGACTGATGATCTCACTTAGGTTTCAGTAGGAGGTTCCCAACCATGTACCCTCCAAAACTCTCATCAGTGTTTTTCCTAGGGCTCCTGGGCAGTAAGCAGACAGTTTAGCCTAATTTGAATGACGGCTTAAAGCTGAGTGCCTTTCCTGTTACAGAAAGCAATGGTCAAATTATTGAGAAGTTCATACCAGACCGGAGAAGGCTTTTTAACAGACGCCCCTTGGTGTCTTCAAGTCACCCTTGTTGTAACCTGTTTGGCTGTTGTTAAAACACGTTTGGAAGACTAAAATTTAAATCTGCTAGTCACTTGAGGGGGATGAAGCGAAGGTTAGAAATGTCTTGAGAGAGAAGAAAACAACAAGATGATTAAGATGAGCACAAACACAACCAAGATTTTCTGTGCTTTCCTGCTAGGCACTGCTTGCACATAATTCTCCTTCTTTTTCTCCACGGATTCCAACTTCTCTTGGAAACATAGCAAATTTTAAAATCCAAGGATTTAATACTAAAATGCTATATTCTAATTATCCATGAATTATACCACCTCATTATTCACTATATTTTATGACTGTTGCTTCATTTTTCATTATATGTGTTATGAATTAACACAGAAAAGTAGAAATAGCTGAATACCAAGAGAAATATAAAATCTATTAAAGAACTAACTTAGAAACATGAATCTGTGGAATATTGAAAAGTTATGAGATTTAATTTAGCAAATGCCAAAACTGATATTAAACTAGTATTGGTTTCCATCACTTCCATGTATTGGTTCACTGCGAGGATTGTAAATATAAATGTAAATGCTGTGCTAATGATTTTAAATAAAGCTAAAATCAAAGAAGAAATCATGGGAATAACTTACACTAACCAAACAAGAAATTATAACAAATAACACCATGTCAATGCTCCAGTGCTGTAATGATTTTAAATTAGAAAAGCAACATTTACAGAACAGGTTCCTCATTTAACATTTTTAGGATCTGTCAATAAGATCACTCCTGGCGTGAAACAGCCTATTTATTTTGATTAAAGGAAAATCTCTCAATGAAAATGCTTGAGCAAATACCAGGAGGGGTTCTTCACTTGCCCAGTGCCTAGAGCATTCCTGCATATCACAAGGGTTTGAGAAGCAAGAAGATAGTCCGTGAGGATCTGAAAAAAATGTCACTGTGGTTTATAGACAGCCTGTTGTGGTTACTAAAGAATATTGCTGCAACAAAGGCTGGAAAGCCAGAGATCTGTGTAACTCCTCCGCTGCACCACTTCTAGTTATTTACAATGTGCCACTTGATGGACGGTAAGAATGCTCTCTGTTACTGAAATAAACTTTCTAATAAGTCATTCATGCTGCGTAAAGCAGATATCAAATAATGCTTAACAAAGATCATCTAGTTCCCAGGGGTTTGGTTTTGTTTCTTTTCTGTGAAGAACAGTCATGTCTATGAAGGGTTCTGTGCACAAGATCTCCCACGCTGATGCACATGTTGTGTCTTTGGAGACATTTGTAGATAAGAGAAATGTAATTCATATCAGTGATATAATAACTACAGCAATATAGTCCAGCAGGTGCGACTCTACTAGGTAAAAATGTGTTATGCTTGCTTATTCTCATTTACATTGGCTGCTACAAAGTCTCTAAACTGACCTTGCCTGGAGGTATGGTGTCACCTGGATGAGGAGCCGATCCCTTAAGGGGCAATGAGAGCATAAATTATTTTGTTTAGTTATATTTGTTCTAGAAGTTAAAAAACCATAAAATCTTAAATATAAAAAAAGACATAAAGAAAAATACAAAGAACCATAGCATTACTTATTATCACTTTAAAAGCAGAATATAGTTGCAAAAGTCATGCGCTTTTTTGCAGAAAATCATGAATATACAAATTTCGAGGTCTGTTTTCTGAATAAAAAGCGTTTATTTTGCTTGGGATATTTTTTTGTTTTTTTCAGCTGCAAGACAAACACTTTAGTTTGGAAATGTGAAAATATACAAATATTTATTTAATTCAATGTCACATAGATATAATAGATATCATTTGGCCAGTAGGTATAACTCTGAAGAGGGAACAGGAATATAAGATAACCAGTTTATAGACCTAAGTCATGGTAACACCTGAGTCAGATCCAATTTTATGCAAACCCAGGAGGGAAGCAGGAAGATCTTGTCATTATGCAAGTACATGACCTACAGCTTCTTATCTTTTTAGGATGCCTGATATAGTTGAGTTGAAAGTAACTACTTCTATTCATGCTGTTTGAAGAACAGATTAATAACTCTAACACAGCTTTTAACTTGTACTTTAAACAACTTGAATTCTTATTTGTTTCAACCGTCTTCAATGGATGCTTGCACATTGACTGCCCAGTAAAAGGAACAAGGTAGTCTGCAGATGAGATTGAATATTGTCTTTATTTGCACTGAGGTCTTGATAACTCACTTTTTGGGTTGTGGGCACACAACCTTCCAGTAAAGGTTCATTTGCCATTGTAAAATTGTTATCCTTGATTACATGGAATTCGTTTCAGTCAGCCAGATCTTTTCAACAATTTGCAACAAAATGCTCAGAAAATAATTCATAAGAGTGAAGAGAAGTTGATGTGCCTGTTGGAAGTAGATTATTCAGTATTATTTTCCCAAGATTAGGATACAAAAATCAAGGCACATGACATTAAAGAGACCATCCCTAGTTAGCTGGATTTTCAAGAGATAGGCCAACATTTAAGTGTAAATAACTAAAAGGGCTTGAGAGCTGATGATAAATCCAATCTGCCATACTGCATATGTTAATTGTGCTTTTATTTCACTGTCACACCAATGTACTTATGGATAAAAATGCAAGTCCATTATAACTCCTGTGGACGATTGTATTTTCCTAACACATATTTTTGCAGGAACTTTCTGTTTGTGCTTATGAAAGAATCTGAGTGTATTTGATAATCAAGTTCTGAAAATAAAAGTGTCTGATTTATTTGACCAGTCACACATGAGGCAATTCATATTACAATGTTTGCCAATAATTCGAAGTGTAAACAACATTAATATCAACCATGTGCTTAGTAAATCTAAGGAAAATTTAAATTGTATCTAAGTGTGATCATATACATTTCAGTGTTACAAGCAATATATTTAAAGTATATACATAATGTGAATATACTGACAACATACAGTTCTGAATATTATTTTCATTCTAAGGATATTATCCGAATAAATTCTTTAAACATTTAAACACTGATTTTCTGTGCATGGATCACTCATATCTGTGCAATATTACATAATACAAAGTAGCTGTGATCATACACTGGCTATAGGTCCCACGTGTCAATGTTCCTGATACATGATAAGAGCTGCCATATAATGTGTTCCATTAAGGTGTTCCTTGTTTTCCTCAGCAGAAGTCCACTGTTTTACAACTATCTTTATACTTCCAAGTACTTCATCTTTTGATCTTCCTCTGCTACTTCAATTTTCTAGTGCTGTTGCTTTGCCTAAAAATACCTACAACAGCAGAAACATACCCATTTTCAGAAGCACATTTGTATATAATAATCTTCTTCACTAGCTAAACAGATATCTGACTTGTCTAGCCCATCTGGTCTTTCCTATTTCTGCATCAGTGTTTGTCTTCTTATTCCCACCCCATCTTCTCACCTCACAGTTTTCCATAGCTCAAAATAGACTTTCTTGTAGTTCTCTCACTTATTGTCAAAGAGATTATGTAAAATGCATCTCTGGCCCTATACGAAGCCTCGCTTTCTTCAAAACAATATGACAGATGTGTTTATGGCTGGCAGCCATACCCTTAAGCCAAAGTAGTGATTGTTCCTGCATGAACTGATTGGCCTTTTAGCTGTATTGTGTTTTCACAGGTTTTTAGAAGGCAGTTGGAGCCAGGTATTAAGCAGGAGGGCAAATGAGCTCCAGCAGCAGATGAAGATGAATATCATCTATGGATTTACATCTGTAAGAAGGCAAGAACTGGAATCAGGGAACTTACTCCTAACACACTGTGCATTAGCAAGCTTATTGTACCATGTAGCTGGGCTACAACAGACAGGTTGTAAGCTTTTGGTATCAGACCTATACGGTCTCTCTGGTAAGTAAGCCATAACTAACTCTGCAGTTCATTTATCAATGGCAATACCAGAAGAACTTGTAAATGTTGCTCTGTAAATAAACCGTCATTATTCGTGCCCCGCCGATTTTGCTTCTCGCATATTCGGTGTTGACCTTAAGACCGGTTTTATTTTCCTCCTTTTTGCAACAAATACCAATATCAAATCCCTAACAAAATTAAATTTTGCAATATAGCAAATTTATTAAATATATAAAAAGTCAGGAATTGTTACTAGTGACATAGCATAAATACCATCTTTTATCTGAGCTAGCTTGGTGTTCTTCCAGCTGTATTTGATTTTTACAAAGTATCAGTAACCTAGTGGTTACCACTCTGTGGTTGTTTGTGTTTATATATTTTGGTCTTTCACAGCTGCTAATTTAAGACACTTTCTGCTCAGTAATTGATATCAAGTTCTGCACAGAGCTGTACAACTGACATGATAATATCTTGCATCTATGTTATCATCAGCTATCATTTCTCACTTTTATTTCCTACCCACTTTAGTCAAATGTAAGTCTTCCCCCTTCTTGTTAGGACATGCTCTGTTTTACATAGCTTGGCTGGCCTGAGGAGCTAGTACGGCACTGCATGTCCACTCTGTCGTGGAGGCACCCACAAAACAGATAGCAGCAGCTATCCGAAAACCATGGATTTATTGCAGTGAAATTTGCCTGGCACTCTGACTGACCAAATTAATTACAGGATCAGATGTCAGTTGGAGATATGTTACTACACAACATTCCTGAATACCAAAGCATACTCTTTAAGGAAGATGAACAACAACGTGTACATCCTGCCTCACACAATTTCCAGCTCCAAGGTACCAAAAGGGTCACTCACCAACTAGGGAGTGAGGGCTCACTCAGTCCCAGGAGACACACTTGGATAGTGGCCTGATCTGAGGGGAGTCCCGGGTGGTAACCTCAGATAGCGTCCTGATCTGAGGGGAGGGTCTCTGATAGCATCACCTGCTGTTCCAAAGAGGACTAATTCAAATGGGGTTCTCCAGCAGGGCTCCTTTATACCCTGGTCGAGTGTGAGCTGTGGTCATTTAAATCAGTAAGCACAGACAGGAGGCTGAGGCACCAGATAGCCCTGGGGCATCAACCTGATCTCTATCCGGTGCTTGTGCAGGCCCCGGTCTTTTGTGTAAGCTCTGTGCAGGCAGTCAGGGTGTCTTCACTGCCACACTCTCTACACAGGCACAAAAACTGTAGCATGAAAGGTCCTATCACAAGTGAATCTCAGGATTTCTTATTGAAGTGTAGGTTGTAGTTTTAATATTTGTATAAGGTAGGTAGAAAGAACTTCTGCTTAAATACACACTGAAGCTCAGTTCATGATCTCTTGGTTTTCAAGCAAGTTTGTTTATCATTGTTCTGTACGACTTAATTCTGACTATCCAGAATAAAAATGTCAGCCTGCCATATCTGAGAGTGCAGATGTCCTGGTTTAAGATAAATAGGGCTGGTTTGTTTCTCATGGACATATCAAACAAACCAATTAGAGTATTCCTCCCCTGCACATCAGCACATCTCACTGGCTGTGGAGCTTTTGGTGGGACAGTGTTTCTTTAAGAATGGCATGCAGATGGAAACTGCGCTCCTTTTTCACCTGCTGCCTTGGATGAGCTGCTACCCCCCTCTGCTCACTGCTGCCTGCCACGGATCCCTACCACCGCTTTCATCCCGGACCCGCACTGTGTTGCTGCTACTGACTGCTGCGACTGCTAACACTGTTGGCTCTGCTGCTGGACTGCCGTGACCAGACAACCTCTGACACTCCCCTGGCCCTGGCTTCACCGACTGTCGCTGCTGCTCCCAGCCCAGCTGTGCCACATGCCGCCACCATTAACAGACTGGTAGGGGTTTTTTTCTATCGCTGCTGTTTCTTTACAGCATATTGTTTAACCCTCACTGCAACAGATCCCTGATCCTATACATATATACTTGTTAATATCTTATTTGTTTTCTGTATACAATATCTTTCTATTGTTATTAAAACTGTTTTAGTTTCCTAAACTTAACAGAGGCCTCATCAACTTTATTTTTCCCACTTATCTCTCTTCTTAACCCTTTCTCCTGGAATGGGGGAGGGGCTGATTGGAGAGAGAATTTGTCCCATGATTGGCCGAGCCAACTGGTCACCAACTGGTGACAGTAAATACTACTGTTTTTCATTGGATTTCAGTGGTGCAGATAAATCCAGAGCAGATCTATTTTTGTAGGCAACAGAAGATATATCTCCTACATTAGATCTACATGTTGATGCAAGACCCCAAAAGAAGCAAAAGACTCAAGCTCTGTAGAAAGATAAGAAAGACTATTTTCTCCCTTAAAATACAATTCCAGGCGACAAGGTGTTGCAGAAGCACCCACAAAACAGACAGCAGCAGCTACCTGAAAACCGTGGCTTTAGTACAATCAAATTTGCCCAGCACTCCGACTGACCAAATTAATTACAGGTTTGGATGTCAGGTCGGAATGTATTACTGCACAACAGAGTCCTCAGCACTGAAGAACACACTCTAAGGAAGATGGACCAAAGTGTGCACACCTCACTGATATAAAGGGAGAGTCTCCCATTTAAAGATACCAAGAGGGTCACTCACCAATGCCGGGGTGAAGGTCACTCAATCCCAGGGAGATATGCTCGGACAGCATCCTAATCTGAGAGGAGTCCTGGGAAGTATCCACAATCGGCATCCTGATCTGAGGGGAGCGTCTCCGACTGCATTACCTGCTGCTCCAAGAACAACCAACTCAAACTGGTTCTCCGGCAGGGCTCCATTTATACCCTGGTTGAATATGGTGAGCTGTGGTCATTTTCAGTCCACACAGACAGGAGGCAGTTAATGGAGTGTAGACTGTGAGGCACTAGATAGCCCTGGGGGGTAGCACCTGATGTCTATTGGGTGCTTCTGCAGGGCTCTGTCTTTTGTGCAAGCTCCATGCAAGCAGTTAGGGGGGTTGCACTGCCACACGAGGCTGTTTAAATTAGAAGAGTTAGAGAAAGGAAGTTTTTTTTTTATTAACTAAAAAATGGAACTGAGCTTGTAACTGAGACTCAATTTTTTTTAAAATCTTAACCTAAACGACTTGCCCTAGATCACATATAGCATTTCTGGCATAGCTAAACCCAGATTTCCCAAGAATCCTCAGTAGGAGAATTCCTGTAATTTAAAAACATCCTGAGTTATCTTCTGAAAATCCAACTGCTAAGAAACCACTTCTTAATGTCCTTCTGAAAATCCAGCCTCAGATCTTACTTGCTCTGTTTTGCATCTACATATTTCACAGATGAGTGCAAAATCCTTTTCCTTAGCCCATGTAATACACTGCATTTCTTTTTAGGCAGTAACCTCTGCCAGTGAATATTACCAGTCCTGAGTTCATTACTACATTTCACTCCTGGGGACTGAACTCTGTGAGCCACTTTTCAGCTCATAAGCTTCTTCTCTCCAAATCCTTTTCAGTGTGTTAGCTCTGTTATTCCACGTTGGACACAACTGTAGAAATTTTAAGGCAGCTTTAGTTGTGGACATGTTTAAAATGTTATCCTATCAGAAATCAGCTATAAAGTAAGAAAATTGAAGTGATCTTAACACAGAAACAGGGAAACATTTTCTACTTGACATCAGATCTGTGATATCCTCATTTTGCCTATTTAGTGAAAGAGTAAGATATGATTTATGTCTACTTATTGTCTGTTAATACTGCAATGTTAATTTGTTTGTACATTGAAAAAAACGACATGAAAGAAACTGTCCTTTACTTCTTTACAGTTGTTGGGAAAATACGGATAAGAGACAGACAGAAGTGATGTGTTTTTCAGACTCTGACTGTAAAGACGACTGTTATATTTTGTTTTTGTTGTTGAGTGGTTTTTAATTTTTGTTTTGTTTTTACAGGAATATAAAAAGGAAGTTAAAGCACTATATGAAAGCCTTTCTTGTCATGTGGGAGGGGATTAATGTCACAAAAACCTCAGGTAAATAATCTTAACTAGTTTTCCATTCTTTCTCTGTAATCACAGAAAAGGAACACAACTCTGAGGGACAATTCTTCCTAAATATTTTGTCCTGAGGGTTTGTTATCAGCAGAAGCTGGAAGTTATGGTAGTGCTCTTTTTGCACCCTGCCCTTTGGCCAGCCTTTTTTTCCCTCTCTCCTGGGCTTTGGATATAACGCCCACCGTTTGGTGGAGTGAATCAAACAATTAGGTTATCTGACTGCACACGTGTACTTCTGCTCGCCTTCTTCCTGCTTTCACAAGACTACACCCCAGTATTAAAACAGCAGCAGAAAACATAAGAAAGGCCATAAGAAGAGTGAAAAACCCCCCACTGTCAGAAACAGCCTAATCTTAAATCAACCCAATTAACAAAATCGATTAATTAAGCAACTATGCCATAAAATTTTAAGCTAGCCTGACTGAGGGCTTCTGCCAAAAAGTGGGCAGTCTTACCCCTACCTCTGGCTCCAGAATCAATTCTCATTGCTCCAGGGAAGAGACTCAGCTTAAAGCTAACCCAGCAGAACAGTGATTAGTTTTCAAGCTGCTCAGTCAAACTGGCTGCCTAAATCCTTTTGCTGGAACAAGAACAAGGAACCCACAGGGAAAGCTGGTAAGAGATGGAATAATGCCTTTCAGTAGCAGCTTGTTCTTAGGTTCAATTCAAGTGGTAGTGAAACTTATCCTGAAGCATCTCTGCTGGAGTTGAATGAAGTATGCTCCAGAAAAGACTCTCCATTAATGCTCTCCAGAAAAGAGAAACTATACAAATTGTTTGGATTAGATGCATAGTTGTTAAATATGCAAAGCATGGTGAGCTATATTTCTGCCTTTAGTCATTCCCATTGAATTCAGTGACTCAGGCACCACTATCCAAGGTTGCACCTGTTAATCTAGTTCTTAATATTAGCAATTTGAAATCCAATGGGATTATTCATATCCGTAAGTGAACATGGGCAGAAGTTCTGACAGGAAGGCATCCTCTGAGATTGATTTGTTTGGGGGGGTGTTGTTTGTTTTTTGAGTTTGTTTTTGTTTTTTTAAATAGGGTAAAATCTATAAGACCCTTAGAAGAGTATTATTGATGCTGCAATATTCCCGGTGGAATTCACTGGATCCTTTACATAAACAAAGTCACCCAGCTGCAATGAGCAACTTGAAATATCATGGCTTAATCAATTATCTGGATACAATCAGTTGACCTTCTCACATAGGCAATTTAATATCAACCTGAGCCTTTTTTTTTCTTTGCTTTATTCTGTTCTGTTGCTTCTAGAGAATATTGTAAATGTCATGTTTTCTCAAACCGAAATCTAACCCCTTATGGATGATGTGAAATAATTCAATGATAGCAGAAAATTATTCAGATTTAGGAATTATGAGAAAGATAATGTTGAGGTGTACTAATATTTTTATGACTTGTACTGTAAGAGGTCAGTATGCAAAGAAAATTTTTACTTAAGAGACTTGCGTTTCACTCAAGTTGAAATTAGTCTGAAACTCCATCTTTTAATTGCATAAAGGGAGCTATTGTGTGTTCACTGTGCTGTGAAAACAGTAAACTATACATAAGCAATGTCAATAGGATAGATCTTTGTACATGTTATGGTACGTAGGTCACTCCAAAAGCAATGTCTCCTATTTACGTTGTATTTCCAGGGGAACTACAACAGGTACAAAGACCACAATAACACTATTTGATAGAGCAAATTCTCAGCTACAGAACACTATTTTTCAACACAGTCACTACCACTGGCTGTGCATTTTCACCAGCGATGAACAAGAGCCTGCGTGCTGCACTCATGAAAATCTGCACCAGTGGAGGGGACGCACCATCACTGTCACCACTGCTGAAACGTGCCACCCATCATCTCACTGTGCTGACATCCACTGTTTGGTCTCCGTAAACCTTCAGCAAGCATCGATGAATGTCAGTGGATGCAATTTTTTTCCACATGGAGTAATTCAATCCCCTTTGGTTCATACACACTGCCGTGTCACGTGCCATTTTGTCAGGCAGCTCCTCTGCTGCTATCTATCACACAGCAACAAAATTTAACAGAATATTGGCAGGAAGGTTCAACCTCTACTGCCACACCACCAACATCCGCCTCTGACTTCATGGGCCAACATAATAAAATAGGAGGCATTACTTTTGGAGCGGCCCTTGTACTTCATAGGAGCTTTTTGAATACTCTTCCATTGACTACAGTCGAAGTGAGGTTGCAGGCTAAACAATTAATATTCATGTCAATGTTTGGGTTTTTTTAAGACTATAGTAAATTATTATTTTTAAATAGCCTTATGTAACTCAAAAAAAAGTGTATTTAAAATCTTTAAACAAGTTAATAATTATTTTATAAATTCCAGTATTTCATCAGAACTTTGTTAACATTCTGGGAATTCGGTGAGTTTACGTAGGTGGCAGCAAAGCCTCCTCACAGCCATTTGTTCACTCATCCCAAAGGGATGGGAAAGAGAATCAGAAGAACAAAAGCAAAAAAACTTGTGTGTCGAGTAAAGATGAAGAAACAAGTGATGCAAAACCAATCACTCACCACCAGCAGACTGATGTCCAGACAGATTTTCAAGCAACAGATACTTTAGAAAAAATCCCATCCCAGTTATATTGCTGAACATACTATATGGTATGGAATGTCCCTTTGGTCAGTTCGGATCAGATGTCTCAACTGTGTCCATCCTCATCCCCAGCCTACTCTCTGGCACAGCAGAGCGAGAAACAAAGGCCTTGAAGCTGTGCAAGCACTGTTCAGCAGTAGCTAAAACACTGGTGTCTTATCAGCCCTCCTTTGGATGCCATCTAAAACACAATACCATATGAGATACTATGAAGAAAATTACCTCCATAACAGCTAGGCCAAATACAGGGAGATTAGAAGACAGTGCTGAGACATATATATTCACATATCTCTCAAAATCTACTTACATAACTAAAAGGGATCACAAATGAAATATACAATTTTAAAGTGACAAAAATTGCCTAGACTTTTTACCTTTGTAAGTATATAAGACCAATATTAATACAGCTCCTTTATATTTAATGTAGATAAATATGCATCTTTGGGGGGAAATTGTATCCTCTCAGAATGGATCTATGGTTAGCATCTCCAAAAAGTTTGATCTGGCCAATCTCAGGTATCTGTCTCATGAAATGCATTGCTCTCAGAAGGTATCTCTTTCTCTCCTATGTGTATAAGGGGAGCCTGCAGCAAGGTAAGATATCTATAAGTTAATTTTTATGTTAGCTGAATCTCATTTTATGTATGCATGAGGTTTCAAAAGCAACAAAAGGACAAGTCAGACAGGAGAAAAGTTTACTGCTGCTTGCAGCCAGGCCTTGAATTGGAAAAGCTTGTTCCTGTGCATTTCAGCCCCTGGCTCAGCTACAAGCACTTTATCCCATCTCTGTGGAGATGGTCATTTAGTGCTGTCACCACAAATAACTTCAGTTTCAAAAGCATGGGGGATGATCTTCTCTCCTACGTATTTTAGTACTTTGAAATGCTTTCCATATCCCTGGTTACAGATGAAAGGATAAAAAAAAAAAAGTCCCCCTTCTGGAAGCACAGGTTTTCAAACTATGCCCTTGACAACTGGATGTGTCACTAGGAATGAAAAGACCAATGCTTCTAGTCCCTGTAAATGAGTGACAGCAATCTGCTCCCTCCGCTAATCTCAGAAAACACATACATATTCTGATAACTGAAGCAATTTACTCATTTCATATGGGACTTGAACACTCAGTGGTAAACAAATGACAATATTTATTAACAATCATGATTTACCATGATTTTGCCTGAGAAAATAACATTAGAAAGAGGAACATGGTGTGATTTCTGTTTCCTTAAATTAGCAGCCATTTGCTAAGAGTTTCTATACAGACTTCATGAGCTTCTCTGCTGAGGTAACTGCACCTTATAACAAAGAGTTGTATTTACATAAGTAAATCCTGAAGCTGGATGGGAAGCGTCAGGATGGTCTGCACTGGTAAGCAAAATGAGCAGATTACCCAGGTAGAGGGCAAGTATAATTGATTCAGAAATGTACACTAAAACCATAAACAAACCACATCATTGCATTATATATCATACACGATGCACTGGCCCTTCTTACCATCAGATCAATGTGTATTCCAATACTACCATGTGAGGGTCATTCGCTTGCCAGATTTCTTAAGGACTGCCTGGTGATGTGACAATTTGGGATTCAGAAATGAAACCTCAGGACAGTAAGAGGCTAAGCCATCTTTCTGTCTGCCCTTTTGTTTTGGACTTACCTTGTGCCAAACATAAGCCTGATCAGAAAATCTCTCTGTGCTCAGAATTGGATTAAAGATTTGTCTCTTTACATATTATTTTTACTGCTAGGAAGAGTTCAGTATGGGCGGGCAGGGATTGAAGAAGATAAGAATAAGAAGAAACAGTCAGTGACAGAAGGAGAGAGAAAGAGATGAAAAGATGATTTTAACAAACATTTCAATTTCATTTATAAGGAAAAGTGAGAAATATATTATTCTTTGTGCAGCAGCACAGGTAATTTTACCTCTGTGGGTTATTATAATGGTGGGTATGTCATTTGCTGTTAAACTGGTTACATGAAAATGTATTTTTTTCATAGAAGTTTATGTTTCTCTCACATCAAAGTGATGAGATTCCCTTTGTATTTTCCTTTTATTTTTATCCCAGTATAAGACTGCAATAAACTATCTCGTTCCTTTTGATTTTTTGAAGTGTATTTTGAACTTCCCTTCAAACTGCGTTCTGATTTCACAAAATGATTGTTAGTTTAATTTGAATTTTCTTTCTTCAGCATTTATACTGAATTTACAAGATTACTGGGATTTGACCCAGGGAAAAATATGCACTTTCACCCTGTAATTGGGATAATTTCAGAGACGTATCTCAGCTAAGACAATAGCTCAAGTGGGACCAGAATTTGATACAAACACTCATTTTACAGCTCCACTTTATTTTACAAGGAGTCCAGTAGAAGTGAATGGACATGGTTTTGATATGCTTTTCTTTGTGTGCTGAATAATAAATTACTCTGTCAGTTTCATAAGTCTGGCACCCAGAATATGTTAATTCAATGTTTTGTGGAAATCTGCTTGGGTGAAAATTAAATACGTCACTTTGCTGTCCTGCTCTTCATTGATCTGGAAAACAGCTAGTTACTGTCCTCTCAGTAGCTATCCTTTATGCTCTTGAAAACTGGTATTATGGTCTAAACCAGCCTTCAGTTTTCTAGATCCAATGATTTCAGTTTCTTTAATTTTTTTTATAGATGTCATTTTATAAGCAGATAAAATTTGTCTTCTTTTATCACAGCATCTAAGTATCCTATAAGTTTGTGCAGTTTCTCTAATTGCTTCAAGTTGTCTGTTGGTTTTATTTTTTTAAAGGGCTACAAAACAAGGCAAAATGAGACTGTTAAAAGGTTTACCTTCCACATACACTAGAGATGCAATTCGGAGCACCTATGTTTTCTTTTCTTCATCATATAAGAAAGGAAAATAATTTCTGTGGGCAATGGATACTCTTTAAGAAAGAGACTTTATGGAGATTACAAATAATTCCCAGGTTTTGTTTTAAGGATTTATTATTGTTAAGAGGAGAGGGAATATTCGGTTTCCTTGTTTACAGCCATTTTCTTAATATACTTCAAAATGAGATTTACTTTTCTGATTAACCTCATGTTTTTATTCAGGCTCAGCTTGATTCATCCACCTCTCCATTTTAGATTTCCACATTAGATTTCTTTTTAATGTGGCATTTCTCCTACTTTTATATTGAATTAACTCTTATCAGTTTCAGACCATTTCTCCAACTGATCATGATCATTCTAAGTAATAATCCTATTCTTCATATATTTTATAATCCTGCCAAGGTTGGTGACAGCCCACATATTTAAGTAGGTTTTTCTGTTTCACCATACAAAACATTAATATAAATAATAAAGAGTATTTTATTCCAAGATGGGTTCATTGGATATACAGTGTAAGGCAGTGCTAGACAGACAAACTGCTATTAGGCTTGGGTAAATTATGTTCAAAATCAGAACAGATGTATCTGTAAAGCAAGTAATCAACACCGGAGAGACTGCATTCCTGAGAATGCCTTTGAATAGCATTGCACTATCTGTCTCAGCTATCTGTAACACAGCACTGCATTGTGGAGTGGAGGTATGCCCTGGGAGACCTAACCTGAAATAGTTTTCCAGTTTGAAAAGATAGCTTTCTTAATATTTATTGAAGGGGCATTTCAGTATTTGTAATTTATTTATTTGTGACTATCTGTGCATCCACTTTGCAATTATTACTCTAGAGCACATTTCTCTGGTTTGCTTATAAGTTTATATCAACAGCTTTAACTAAATAAAGATACCTGTGGATTTCCATCAACTCTACACAGCATCTTTCTGTGTGTTGTTTTTGTGTTTACTCGTATAGATTTTCACAGGTTCCTCCTTTCCCCTTTATTGAAAAGGGGTTTAACTGAGGAGTATCATTCCCTATTTCTCTAATGCCTAAACCAATCCTCCTCACTTCTCAAAAATTATAAGTAGCAATTGAGACATAACAATGAGAAGTCCTGTAATTGCTCCAGTATGAATTTCTTCAAGCCCTGCAGTCTTAAATATTTTTAGCTTTAGCTAAATACTCTTTAAACTGTTCTCTTTCTCTCTCTCTCTCTCCATTCATTCTTGCCTATGTCTGTGCCTACATGTTAATTTTAGTTGTGTTGAGCCTCAGACCACAACCAACTTTTTTCATGAACTCTCAGGGAAAACAAAGGGGGTGGGGAGGATGGGGGTGGGGGCGCTTCAACCTCTCATGTATTATCTGTTATATTTTCTATAATTCAGTCAGCATTAGGTTTAGGACACTGCAGAATGATGCACTATGCCTCATAGCTTCCTGTGAAGCACTAGCTCAATACTGGCCAAGAAAGGAAATAATTATACTGCTTTTAAAGATGGGAATAAAATCAGCTTGAGTTCAATGGGAATCTTTACACTGACTTCAGCAGAGTCTGGAAGAATAATTTAGGACAAGGTATGGGACCAGTCTTTAAGTAAAAAATGTATATGAAAACTCCATCTTCCAACCCACTTCTAACTTTAGAAACATCAAGTATTACTGATTTCTATATTTTCTATGGCTAAGTTTACAAAATCTCCCAATGAACCTTTCTTTACTGCCTCCTCTCCTGTATACACACATCTCCCAAACTGAAACAAGGAGCCAGAGGAAACAGCAGCAACAGGAACAACAACCAAACTTGCGGTCTCAAGGCTGCACCAGAGAGGCAGACTGCAACGGAATGAAGGCCACACAAGGAAGACAGTGGCTGCATGATGGCAACTTCATGGCAGCCACTGTCCATTCCGAGAAATAAGGATGTTAGGATAATGTAACTTTTGCAAAGTGTCAAATCCTAATCCCATCAGCAGTTCTCTCAAAGAAGCAGCAACAGCAGAGTGACTCTGTCCAGGTTGTCAGAGGCTGGATGAGTGGACATGTTTAGATATTAAATAAGGACTATTGATCAGACTGTTTTCCCCATCTTTTTCAAGATACCCTGTACAGTAGACAAACTCATCCTGAGGGCAAGGGCCACACCCAGACCAGATAACCAATCAGTTAGTCCAAACTGATCCATAATCTGTTTACAGATCATGACCTTCTGATGGCTGATGGGGCTTTGAAACTGCTTTGACAGAGAGAAACGAGTTTATACTAGGTAGTTGTACTAGTGCAGATAGAAAGAATGACTGTAGATAAATGAAGCAGCAATAGAAACTCTTTTCTGTCTTGGTGGAAAAAAAAAATATTCTCTTAATTTTGAAAGAGATGCAGAATTCCAGGAATACGTGTAAAATGCAGGAGATTTTGTGTGCAGGTAGTACATATATTCCTTAAGGAAACTTAAGTACTTAAACCATGTATTGCCAGGGGGCATTCTCATGTGCTGAGCTCAACTCTTTGTACTGTTAATTGCTAGAATGATCTCTGGTAAATTTTGGCCCAAGTAAATGTTTACTCTCCTAAATAATTCCTGTGCATCCTTCATGTGTTAGCACAAAGGTAATTTCTAACAGATATTTCAGATCTGATCGCTGTGTTTGGAGTATTAGTGAGTGCAATAGTAAGGATAGAGGTTATACTGTGCTGGTTAGCATCAGTGTCAGGAATGTTTATGGGCATCATTCTTCCAATACTATAGGTGTTGCCCTAGAGCTCCATTAATGGAGAGATGAAGCTTCCTCCAAAAATCACATCTCAAAATTGAGTCTTAGTTCAACTAATTTTGCTTATTTATTCTCTCTGGTCTTCTTGTCTTACATAGAAATCTAAACGCTTTTCCATTTTTCAGTAAGCATGCTAGTGTTATCTGTCTAATGAGTTGACCCATTCATTTCATACTGGAAAGAAAAATAGACATCAAACAAATCTGTCTTTTCAGTGCAAAGGATTGATATCAACATTCTCTTGCTGAATAGCTGAATCTTCTTTCACTAGTCTTCATATACAGTAGTAATTAAGAAAGAAACCTGCATTTCCGTGGTTGGTAGACTGTTAGACTACTGTTGAATATCATTCTTCAGAAACGAACAAGATTACAGGAAAAGGTATGTATACAAATGCAGGTATTACAAATCTTTGGGTAAAAATGAGTAACAGTTTTTTGAAACAATAAGAAAAAGAAAAACAACAGAAAAAAATATAATTCTTAATTCTCAGGTTCCAAAAAGCAAAGATAAGACTGCACTGAGATGGGGGAAAATCCAAAACAACAACAAATAAACCCCTCTCAGCAAGTCTATGAAGAACTCCAAAGAACAGATTCATCGCAGATTCTTCCCACATTTCTTTTTCCTTCCTTTCCCTTCCTTCCTTCTTACAGTTGATTTTCAGCTTAACTCTTTGACTGCTGTTTTTACTGTAGCTTCAGAGCAAAGCGTGATGGTTTCCTTTAAAATTGTTATACTGTTTAACAGATAGTTACTCTGTCGAGTACATGACACAATAATATAGGGGTTTTTTTATTCTCATACTTGCTATTACGGAAACTGATGAAGCAAAAAACCATTCAGAGTTTGAGGTGAATAATACCTATTCCATTTAATCTTTTATTTGTTTATAGCAATAGTAGATTATCTCTAAAGTTTGAACCAAATAACTGTCTTTATATCATGGTTAGGAAATACCAATATTGCCTACACAGTGTGAGAAATACCATTTCTGGCAATTTTACTATCACATGTCCTCACAAGCAGCAACGTAGGAATAGAAACTAATGGAAGAGAGACTGTAGTGTTGGAAATGTATTATATGTGAAGATAAATGGGTCTTTGTTTGAAAATCAAAGATACTTTTCATGCCTGTGGAAAATGCAGTCAAAGAAATCCAAACTCTCATTTGGGCGTGGTTTACATGACTGCACCTTGTAGAAGATGCCTGTTCAAAGAAATACATTTATATTTTTCACTAGCTTTTGATGGTGTGAAGCATAATCTAAGAAGCCACAATTTGCTCTCTGCCCATGCAGCCGAATGATGAATAAGAAGAAAATAACAGAATGTGCTTCAGCATACTCCAGGTCTGTCATGAAAATGAGCGGTTGGGAGGTAAGTACTGGTTGAGATCAGCTTTTGAAATGTTCAGTTCTGCTGGGTCTGTGAGGCAAGATGACAGAATTGCATGCCTCAGGGAGCACTGGCAGAATTCCTGCAAGATGGACAATACTTGGAGTGGCAAACTGGAGTGAAACTGCATCAATACCTGAATGTAAAAAGAAAAAGCTGGGGGACATAAGGAAAGCAAATGTAAGAAAACCTAAAGGTAGCAACTGAAAAAGTTAACACATATGAAATAAAATTAAATCATGCAGTAAATGTCAGAATGTGTAGACCAGGTGTCAGAAATAAAATATAACTCAATAACTGAAATAAGTATTTAAACAGAGATGGCTTCATGCGGTAAGAATCAATTCAGGGGTGTGCAGGTATGGAGTTTTGATTTACCTCATCAGATACAAGTATTGTCTTCAGAGAGGATGTCTTTATTGTTTTAATAGATATAAATAACCAGTAAAATTAAAGAGTAGCTCCATTGAAAACAACTGATTCACATCAGTATAGTACAACTAGCCATGAGAAAATAATCAGAGGTCTGCATCTACATTGGGGTTTCAATTCTGAGTCACACAGAAGAACAGCATGCAAAAGCTTAATGCCAGCTTTTGGTTGAAGCTTTTATGTACTAATTAGCTTATTTAATATGGTTTCACCGAGTTATACATAGAAAAAAGAAGTCATTTCAAAACCAGAAACCGCGTTTAAGACCCTGGTCTTTTAACAATACCTTTGCAGATATATTTCTGTGTGTACCCATAGCTCTAATAACTACTGGATGATTCTTAAGGGTTTTTTGGTTAAATATATCTAATTTCAGGACAGAGGTGTTTATATGCAAAATCATACAGTATTTTAAAATCATTTCTCCTTTCTATCCTTGGGGGAAAAAAGACAATAATGATAAGAAAATGGTTGATAACATTGATTTAGAAAAAGCAGTAGACTGCATGCTACAACAAGTAAAAGTTATCTGCATGTATCCCCAGTAGGAAGCTGGCTGAGTGTGGAGATTTAACCTTCCTCTTACCTTCTCAGTTGGGAATGTAATACATTGATGAGACAATATAGGAAGTTGTCAGTTCTTGCTGTTTCCATACTGCAGTTAAATAGAAAACTTTATACACCACTTTGTGTCTAGAACCCTACATACATTATGAATTAATAACAAATAAAGAAAGAATTTAAGCAACATGTTGGCCTAGAATGTGCATCAAGATAACCACTTCATGAAAGTAAACAGATGTATTGAGATTACACCACCTCCTGTTTCCAACTCCCTCCCCCAGGGTACAGACATAGCACACTGTGTTTTGCAAAAGCAAAAAGCTTATTTTTAGAACTGACAGAACGCTTTCCTTTCACAAGGCATGGAATCACATAAAGCAATGATTTGGGTGAGAAGGTTCCCCTGGTCGAGACTACTCTAGTCTGGCAAGTTTGATTTCAGGACCTCTGAAACACTGTTTATGAATGGGTGTCAAACCCTGACTCCGGTATCTCTACTAAGGCCAATTCCACTTCTAACCCCTGCAACTCCTTTTTTCTTTGTCTGATTATTAGCACGGCTTTTAAGTTTTTCCTAATATTTAATCCAAAATTCTCTTCTGTAACTGGAGCACATTGCTTCTCTCATTTCTTACTAGTTAAAGGGAGTAATTGTTCTCTGCCTTCCTTAAAACACAGCTTTTTGGATTCAAGGACAATTATATGCCTTTTCAGTCTTCTTCGGCTGTAGAATGAACATGCCTAGTTCACCTATGCTTTTCTTAATTGTCTTCTTTTTCAAATCTTTTATTATTTCTTTGTCCCTCCTCTGAACTCTAATTATTTTCTTTATTTTTTTAAGATCTGCTGCTCAGAACTGCATGTAGAATTCCAGCTCAGTCCAGACTAGTGTAAAGTACAGTGTAACCATTTCTGCTCCTTTATTTTTAAATTATACTTCTTTTAAGAGGAAAAGGGTGGGGAAGTAGTGATGCTGGTTCTCTCACCTATATATTGTAGAGATAGGAAAACAGAATATAGATTGTGTTAACCTACTCAGGTGTTGGTAGTGGGGGGCTGCAGGGGTGGCTTCTGTGAGGAGATCAGGGCAGCTCTGTGCTGAATACAGCTGGTTCCATGAGGAGGAGGTGTTTCTGGTGCCAGAGCAGATATTCCCTGCAGCCCATTGAAGCGACCACAGTGAATGAATGGAAATGAGTATGAGGAGGAAGGAGCAGCAAAACAGAAACCTCTTTGTACTGACTGTAACCCCCCACCACCTCATGTCCCTGCACCACTTGGGATGGGGTGTCTGAAGTGAAGGAGCGAAGTTGACCTTGGAAAATAAGAGATGGACTGGCTTGACTTCTTGGTTCCCACTACCCCAATCACTAATTAAATATTTATGTTACTTGGCAATATTCCTTACGTTTTTTGCCCACAATGGTTATCGATAATCTATATCCTTCTCTTGTTTTTACTATTCCTATCCCTCAGGTGGGCATTTAGCTGTTTGCCAAGCCTAACCCAGCATGTCATGATAGATATTTTTTGGCTAAATTACGTGCATTTTTCTGTGTTTCTGATGTTTAGATTCTTTTGAATGAGAAATAATTGTGTCTGAAACCATCAAAATGTTCATAGCACACACACAAAAATGATGGTTTGAGTGACAGTTCATAGAAGTATCTTATTTATTAAAAAATAAAAGAAAACCACTGAAAAGGCTTCATCACTTTATATAGTGAGAAAGAAAAACACACACCATATTGTGAATGTAACTCATATTTTGATAGCTACTTGAATCTGTCACTATATCCAAAGAAGAAATTGTCTGTCCATACATCTATATCAGTATTTTACTTTGGATCAGAGGAATACTTGTGCAGTAAATCTCCTGATCATATCCACTTCCTGTACTTAGGTTCTCATTCTGGAGAATGCACATTTAATCCATTTGGATAAAAATAAACTCAAAACTGTGTTCCAAGAGCTCAGTGTGCTCCCACTCCAGGATGGTATTCAGTCCAGGGGATGAGACAAGAGCTGATTTAAAATAAAGCATCTAAACTATATAGCACATATATTGGGTCCTCAGCGTCATTTGTTTTGCCCAAGACATCTGTTCCTGTTATACCTCACTACTTGCTGATATCCCTGTAAGTCTTACGAAGAGAATATTCTGGTTCTCCCTTCCTTTAACAGTTCAGTTCAAAGAGAGGAAGGGGGCTTTATTCATAAGATGTGCTGATGAGCTTTCAAAGTAATGTCCAGAATGGAGAACAAAATTACATCCTCAGAATGGGAAATAAGTAAATTGCTGGCTGCTTTCTGATTAATACACAACCCCTGTATTGTTGACTCTGTAAATGCAGTTCGAACTATTAGGGAGAAATGAATGCTGGTTTTGATAAAGCACTGATGTTTTTTCCCTTCTCCTTCCCTTCCCTTCCCTTCCCTTCCCTTCCCTTCCCTTCCCTTCCCTTCCCTTCCCTTCCCTTCCCTTCCCTTCCCTTCCCTTCCCTTCCCTTCCCTTCCCTTCCCTTCCCTTCCCTTCCCTTCCCGCACCTTCCCTTCCCTTCCCGCACCTTCCCGCACCTTCCCTTCCCTTCCCGCACCTTCCCGCACCTTCCCTTCCCTTCCCGCACCTTCCCGCACCTTCCCTTCCCGCACCTTCCCTTCCCTTCCCTTCCCGCACCTTCCCTTCCCGCACCTTCCCTTCCCGCACCTTCCCGCACCTTCCCGCACCTTCCCGCCCCTTCCCGCACCTTCCCGCACCTTCCCTTCCCACACCTTCCCGCACCTTCCCTTCCCGCACCTTCCCTTCCCGCACCTTCCCTTCCCGCACCTTCCCGCACCTTCCCGCACCTTCCCTTCCCGCACCTTCCCTTCCCGCACCTTCCCTTCCCGCACCTTCCCTTCCCGCACCTTCCCGCACCTTCCCGCACCTTCCCTTCCCGCACCTTCCCTTCCCGCACCTTCCCGCACCTTCCCGCACCTTCCCGCACCTTCCTGCACCTTCCCTTAATGCACCTTCCCTTCCCGCACCTTCCCTTCCCACACCTTCCTTTCCTTCTCTTTTCATCAGGAAATGTTACCTGCTAGACTGCTTGAAGATGATTCTCCAAAACTGATGACACCAAAGAAGGTTCCCATGTAGATTGCCATCTAGGGACTTCAACATCTATACTTGAAGTCTGCATGATATGTGGGCTGCCTGAAAGTCAGGGATCACTGAGGCTAACTGCCATACCGATGCATAAAACAATTAGCAAAGCATTCTGCAGACTCTAAAAATTTCAGAGACTGGTTGAGAAACTGGAATGTTGTTGCTCCCTCTGTCAGTTTCTAATCATCATTTGAGTCAAAACTACTGGTGCACAAAAAACTTGCCTGTATCTCAGGTTTATGGAGACTTCTGAATTGTGGTCTAGTTTTGTGCCTTCCAAATCTGAAGGACTAAGAGATGTTTACTAATATTTGCTGATTCCTGCAGATATTATCTGGGGCGATGACTTCTGATCCCTCTTTTCATCATTACCAAGTAGATGTCCTCTTCTGTTATGCATGTATGTATAAATGATCATGTAATAGCCTGTATAACTTACTTATAATGTGCAACAGGAAGCTTCATTTGCACATTTTTAATTTACTGAATTAAATATGTAATGCCATACTTATTTTACTTATATCTTTACTTATTGTACTTAATTCAGTTGTTAAGGTCCTTTTAGGCATTGTCACGCATGTTATATTGTTGCTTAAATTCCACTTGAATTTTCTCATTTATCACATATACTGACTAACAGCCCCTGAATTTCTGCTTAACATCAGAGAAGAGAAAATAAGAAGTTGTTAGTTTATATGACAGAATTAGTTTTGATGAGGTAGCAAATCTTGCTTCTGTTTTATTCTGATCAGGATTTCTGAGAGAGTCAGCAAAGGTTGAGAGGGCTGCCCCAGGAGTAGGATATGTCATGGTTTTTCTTTTGGCCTGTGTAATATTCCCACTTAGGGGAATATTAACATGTTAGATCCTTTGTAAAACATTTCTCTTTGTCAGCATCTTGCTTTGAGACTTCTGTCCTTATCCTCAAAAAATGACACTTGGCATATGACTACAGTGGCTTGGGGATTGGATGGATTCATCTTCTGTTTGTCATTCAGTAACAGAACCATGTTGAATCCTCCACATGCCTGAAGACAATACTGAAGCAGAAAAAGACTTTTTGACATTGCAGGTCCTTTGTTTGTAAAATTTGACATCTAATACTCAATGGTCAATGTTTTCCCAGTTTTGATAGTCACATTTAACTATTACTTTAATTCTGCGTGGCCACGAGTCTTAAACAAAGAGGGTTCTTGAGTTACTACTTTTATTTCCCCACAGATTTCTATAACTTGGAAAGAACCAAGGAAAACCCATTCAAATAATTGCCTACTGTTGCCTAATAATTGGCATACTTGTAATTGCCATAATTAAACAGATTGTAATGACAAATTATTACAGAAATATTAATAATAACACACACACATGTATGTGTAGCTACAGATACAGATAGACATCATCTTTTAATAAACTATTTCTAACCTGTATATCAAGTGTGATAAAAATTTGTTGAGATTGCCAGGAACCCACATATGAGAAAACATCATTGGGGACCATCTGCTGAAGGATGTCCAATATATAATCAAAAGATGGTGTCAGTGGCCTTGAAAATAAAAGCAAAAATGGGCTATCAATGCAGATGGCCACTTTTTGATGAGTTTGAACACAAAGTTGAGAGGAAGTAATGGCATAGTTTGCATTGGGGTCACATAGTATTTTCATGCACAGACCTCTGTATCAACTGTTCCGAAAAGGGGAAAATAAAACTGGTCTTAAGGCCGACACCGAATATGCGAGAGAAGCAAAATCGGGGTGGAGGGGCACAAATAATGACGGTTTATTTACAGAGCAACATTTACAAGTTCTTCTGGTATTGCCATTGATAAACGCACTGCAGAGTTAGTTATGGCTTATTTACCAGAGAGACCGTATAGGTCCGATACCAAAAGCTTACAACCTGTCTGTTGTAGCCTGGCTACGTGGTATGATAAGCCCACTAATGCACAAAGAGTGCATTAGGAGTGAGTAAAATTGCAATTACAACCATACAAAATACACCCGGGGAGAAGAGTATCACTCAGCGTAGGCTGAGGCAGAGAATCTTACCCACAGGGTGTCCCCAGTGGAGGGGTGGAGAATTGGTCAATTTGTCCATCGGTATGGTGCTGAGTCTTCTCCTGTCCCAATTTGGGGTTGAAATTGGGGCCATATTTATACCCAGTTTTTACATTACATCACTGGTGTAGACGTGCTTGTGGGGACGACTGTAGACAAGCTTATTGCTCATGTTAATTGCACAAAGTCTGTCAATTTACACCTGCATGGGTAGAGGTACCAGCTCGCTCTGTCCAGGGTGGAAAAAGGGAAGAATGAGACCACCGGACCTCTGCTCATGCTTCACACTCCTCCAGGACATCCAGATAACACCTAACCCCCGATATGGATCTAGTGATAGTTGTAGTTCCGATTGTCACCTCGCCCAGCGATGAATTTTATGGACAAAGAGCTCGCAGGCATCCAGTTGCATGGTGTACATGTCCTACGTGACTTGGACTTTGTGCTGGGACTGTCCTCTCTACAATCCCACTCCATGGCTACAGACCTACCCACGCGCTTAAAATTGGATCTCAGATTAAGGTATCAATACCTGGGATATTGATCGGATTCTCCTCCTCCACTCCCCAAGGGATGTAATCAGTGAGCTGCTTCATTGGTATATGAATGCTTTTCATTATGGCTGACCATACACAGGACCCTACTATACTTGTAACAATTACAATTACTACACAAACATTCCTATAGTTGTTGTGAAGCTATTGACTATTACTACAAAAGGCTTTACAATCACAGCTATGACACAGCATCTAGTATTAAGACTTCATTTGTTATCCTGAGTTTAACAAACAACAATTATCTATATCAAAACAAACGAACAAGAAAACAGGAAAACCAAGAACTTCTGGTGCAACAATCAAGTTCTGCACAGGTTGTCCATTCTGTTTCAGTACAGTTCATATTTCAGGTCAACGCTTCTCGAGTACTCCACCTCGTAACTGCAGACATGTGCACTCCTAAATTTGTTTGTACAGCAGCAGATCTCAAGTCCCAAAGTCCTTCCAGTCCAGACATAGATGGATTCTTCAGACTGGAATTCATGCACAGCAGCACCTAAAGGTGATGGTGTCTCTTCCCTTAGGTACCTGTGTAAGGATGACAATATCTTGGAAAGAGATATAAAAATAGATTGTACATCTGTTATTACACAAATGGAATTACTGGAGTACAATAAAACCTTGGGGGGGAACCTATATTGTTGGGGTACAAGGGGAGACAAGTTCTGCAGAGGTGGGGCAGTGTTTTCCCTTGCACTAACTCCAATATTTTGGAGAAGAAACAACTGCGCATGCACAAGGCTGGGGGTTTCACGCTGTGGTCACAACATTGAGGAGGGGCAGGCAACTGCCCAGGACCCCAGACCCATCTCTGGAATCTTCTGCGAGATGAGCCACGCATGTGCCAGAGCCCAGACCCATTTCCTAAACCTTCCAAGAAGAGGGACTACGCATGCCCAACCGCATATTCAGCCTCCATAAAAGGCGCAACACCGGAACGTTACACATGCATGCGCGACCACCATCGTGGTATCCAGAGCAACCACAGGTATCGCTGGACAAAAGATCGCTGGATCCAAAGGCAGGGACAGTGCTCTATCTCCTTATTTCTTGCTCTGTCTCCTCTTTTCTTCTATTTTCTGTGTTTCTTTGCCGTAGTGGTGGACGAGCAGCAACACCGGTTACAAAGCACCACACTGAAGAAATTAGTAAACTGCACTGTTATCTGGAATAGCTGACAAGGTTAGTACCGTTAATCCCGAAAACTTCTTTCAACCTTTATGGCCGGTTCATATAGGACCAAGACACTTTTCCTTTTTTTTTTTTTCCTTTCAGTCTGTGACTTTATCATGGCCAGGATGGACCATGTGCAAGTGAAACTACTCAGTGTTTTGGCAGTTGGCCTAATCATTGATTTTGTTTCTAATAGCCGTTTACTGTTATTACCACAATTGTTGTGGATGGTGATGATTGTATGTGTTCCCAAATTTGTTACTCCAGTTAATAAAATAGTTGTTCTATCAGTTAAAAAGTCTGTGGTTTTATTTTTCGGCTTAACTGGTTGGAGAAGTTGTACGTCTTCCCTGCTGTGTCTGTAAGAAGAATTCCCACGGAGAGAGGTCTTCTACAGATTAGGGCAGGGGCAAGAAAGCAGCAACAGCAGGTTCATTAAGGGCATTTGCAAATCCCTAAGGTATCACCTAAACCCATACAAACAGACTAGATTAAAAACCTATTTGACCAATACCAGTTATAAATGTACGCAAGGCAAAACAGAATTACACTACACGCAAAACTAGCACCTTCTGGGGCCGCTTGAGGTCGGTGCAAGGGAGGTTCCTTGGATGCAAGAGCAGTTTTCCAGCATAGGTAAAGAAACCACAGAAGAGATTCGCTCAGCCTCTGCCTGGCTGGTGTGTATTTGGTTACACAAGGGCATCATTCGCCCAGTATTAATTCAGTGAATTTTTCCAGGGTTGTTTTTATCTTTTTGCAAGCGTAGAGATGCTTTGGAGTTGTTAATGCCACAACTGAAGTTTTCTGCAATGGAACTCGCAGCAACCTGGGATGTGCCGGGGCTGCCTGTGAAACAGGATCTGGCAAGGTGAAAGCCCGTGGCCTGCAGAATCGGGTTTTACGAACACAGCTCTGTGTAAATGCAACCAACAGTTCTCTGCAGGAAGCAGAGAAGAGAGAGAGACAAAAACAACCCAAAACAACCAAAACCAAAGCCAAAAGCGGCAAGGAGGAGGTAGGGGAGTGCCCACAGGCGGGGCTGCAGCGTTAGCAGCCGGAATGTCTCTGTCCGTTTGCCGCCGCCTCGCCAGTCCCGGCGCGTTCAGCCGGGGCAGAGGGAAATGTGTGATTTTCACCCATATCAGTGACAAAGAACCGATAATCGATTCCCGGCACTGCAGCGCCGAGACCGGCTCCGGGCAGGGGGCTCGCTGCCTTCCCCGGGAATGCGAGTTGTTGCCCGGGAGTTCAGAGCAATCCCCTCCCACGGCGGGGCCCTCCCAGGCCTCGCCGCGCGGGTTCGCGTCCCGCCGCCCGGCTCTCTTTACCCGTTCGGGGCTCCGCCGCAGAAGGTGTGCTAACACTCGCAGGACGGCTGACGGGCAAACCTGTGATTTAAATGCCAGCTGATGTGTGCCGGTGTGAGCTAGACAGGCTGTCGGCGGCGGTTCGGGTGGCTGTCGGGGGGCTATTCCAGCCCGGACCCCGCGGTGCCCGCCATCCAGCCCGAGCAAACCCGCCCCAAGGCTGCCGCCGCGGCGGCAGCGCTCCTGGAGCCGTTCAGCCGCACACGATCTTGGGCGTTTGCTGCCTCTTGCACAGGGGCTGTTACATCCGAAAATCCTGCCGTCCCAGTAACAACAGGTTCCCCGCTCTCCTCGCTCAGCAGGACTCGGTTCCTGCCATTCCACGAAACACGCCATGAATCCTCACTCTCCCCAGCCTGCGGGCACACTGATCCTGCACTGGTGCCAGCCCGGGTCCCGAGCACGCAGCGTGCGTTACAAACACAACAGGCCCCCGACATCCTTCTGCCTCCTCTTCGCTCAAGACGATTTGATCTCCTTGCCCGTCACCAGCACCTTCAGTCACCGGTTCCGGGGCAGGGCCAGCTCCCTCCTCGGTATCACCGCCACGACACCAACTCTCCTGTCCCCGTGTTCTGGGCTTCTCATGGCGGTGCGCGGTAGGGATGCGCTGGACTTGTTTGGGGGACGGTTCATCTCCAATCCGATCAAGCAGTTTATCCAGTCTCTCCTGTAACCTCCCCTCCCTCTCGGCCGCTGCCAACAGCAGTTTTTCTAATAGTTGTTTTTTACTTAAAACCGCATTTACACGTCCCTCCGACTGTCTTTGTAGTAGTTCATTTTCACTTAAAAGCTTTCTCACGTGTGCCTCCGATCGTTTTACTAACAGCTCATTCTCACTTAAAAGCTCTCTCACCCGGCTCTCGGCCTTGCCCCGTGTCTCCTTTTCAAAGGCTGACGAGGCCTTAAGCACCTCACTCTCCGATTTCAAAACCACTTTCTCCTCATCCCCAACGCCTGCAAGCGCCTGGAAACCTTTAACTTCCTTTTGCGCGCAGGACAAACGCTCCCAACGCCGTGCACAACTCCTTTACCTTTTCCGATCGTGAGGCTTCTTTGGCTCTTGCATCGTTTAATCCACTCTACCACCTTTTCCTCATCTTTCCAGAACTTCTGTGCCCACTCCATCACCGCCGGGAATGACGCACAATTGTGCTCCTGCAGAAGTTTATCCACGCAGTACCCTGCTTGCTGCACCGATTTAAAAATGGTGCAAAAAGAGGGGAAATAAAACCAGTCTTAAGGCCGACACCAAATATGCGAGAGAAGCAAAATCGGGGTGGAGGGGCACAAATAATGACGGTTTATTTACAGAGCAACATTTACAAGTTCTTCTGGTATTGCCATTGATAAACGAACTGCAGAGTTAGCTATGGCTTATTTACCAGAGAGACCGTATAGGTCCGATACCAAAAGCTTACAACCTGTCTGTTGTAGCCTGGCTACGTGGTACAACAAGTCCGCTAATGCACAAACAGTGTGTTAGGAGTGAGTAAAATTGCGATTACGACCATACAAAATACACTCGGGGAGAAGAGTATCACTCAGCGTAGGCTGAGGCAGAGAATCTTACCCACAGGGCGTCCCCAGTGGAGGGGTGGAGAAATTGGTCAATTCGTCCATCGGTATGGTGCCGAGTCTTCTCCTGTCCCAATTTGGGGTTGAAATTGGGGCCATATTTATACCCAGTTTTTACATTACATCACTGGTGTAGACGTGCTTGTGGGGACGACTGTAGACAAGCTTATCGCTCATGTTAATTGCACAAAGTCCGTCAATTTACACCTGCATGGGTAGAGGTACCAGCTCGCTCTGTCCAGGGTGGAAAAAGGGAAGAATGAGACCACCGGACCTCTGCTCATGCTTCACACTCCTCCAGGACATCCAGATAACACCTAATCTGAGATGTGGATCTAGTGATAGTTGTAGTTCTGATTGTCACCTCACCCAGCGATGAATTTTATGGACAAAGAGCTTGCAGGCATCCAGTTGCATGGTGTACATGTCCTACATGACTTGGACTTTGTGCTGGGACTGTCCTCTCTACAATCAACCCACGAAACCTGCCCATAATTAACCGTGAAGTTTTCATTAGATTTTATATGTACGTCCAAAACAAAAGTAACTAGTTTCACTGACTCTGTACTTCAGAATGGGGAATAGGGAAATGAACATGCTGGTATCTTTCCCTTTACTGTTTTTTATGTAAGTCTTACTATCAATATTACTACATTATGTGAAAAACAAACAAACAAACAAAAATATCTCCTGATCTTAAAGCACCTTCTATTCCAGAGGATCAAAGCTTTGTGCAAAACTTAAGGACTGTAACCTCCGCAATGGAAGGAATACAGAGAGATTAATCCCTTTACGAAAACCATACAAGGTTTAGGGAAGTGTCTTGGGTTTAAAAGATAGGTATTGTTATGAATCATACATAGATTGAAAAATGGTAGAAGGGTAGGGCATCTGAAGCTTCTCTTTCTTCAGAATAAATACTTTTCAATGTGGGTGCATCATGGGGAATAATGATTTATACACAGCTTTTTTAATCCAACTTTGTTCAAGGAGACTTCTCTCTAGAAGAATAACTAATGTGTTAGATGTTAGCATTCATGTCCAGGGGAAATGAAGACTATAAAAACTGACCTAATTGTTTCATTCTAGTTGTTGTCATATTAGTAGCCTTAGGTAACGGTTAATATACCTAGAATTTTGGAAGTTCATGTGGCTTCTGTTTCCAGAATGTTTCCAGGGCATAACTTCATCATATGGAGATGTAATGATACATGATAGGTGGTGCTGGATAACAAACTCTGTCCCCTCTACCAGAGAGAGCTTTTGATGTGTTGTATGCAGCCAGCTGAATTTTTCTGTATCTGTCCATATCTACTTGAAGAGCAGTTATTAAGAATTCATCAAATGGCTGAAATGCTGTAATAAAACCACGGTACATTTCACCAGTGTTTAGAGTTCTTTCATTGAAGAGACTATCTCTCATGAACATCATCAGAAGAGACACAATATCATTGAGGATTTTATATGATAAGTGGGATAAAGTAAAAAAGACATGGTAAGGTTAAAAAAAAAGGATGCTTAGCCATCTTTGTAGTTGTTAGAAGATTTTAAAAATTCTACCTGCATACTCTCATTGAAAGGATCTTTATAGATAATAAAAACACATTCACAAGCAGACATTTTCTGGAATTATCATATCTGTAATATGTCTGAAACACAAACAAATCTAAGAACAGAGCCTGTCAATCAGGGAACAACATGCTTTTTCCTAGATAGGAATCATAATTATAAATCATTTCTAATGCTGATACACAGCATAAAGTCAGAATAATCAGGCTTTGTGATCCATGTATGCCAGATGAATACCTAATCAATGGATTGCCCGCAAGTCACTTGATATATCAGAGAGAACACAAAATATTACATTTTCTGGAAAAAAAATTACTTAAACATAATAAACCCAGCTTTTAACAGAAGTCTTTGACACTGTCTCCCATAAGACCCTCCTGACAAGCTGTTGCTATATGAGCTGGATAAACAGACAATGAGGTGGGTTGAAAACTGGCTGAATGGCCAGGTCCAGAGGGTGTTTATCAATGGCACGAAGTCTGATTGGAGTCGTAGGTGCCAATACTGGAGCCAGTACTGTGTAACATCTTCATTAATGAAGAGGATGATGGGTCAGAGTGTACTCTTGATTCAAAGATCGCAGATATAAAACCCAATAGTCAATGCGACTATTAAGCCAGTATTGTTTATTTACAGCGCTGGATGCACAGGGAGATTTTCTTGCCTTTCTGTGCGCGCTTACAGGGAGTCCGATTACATCATTTATACTGTTAACTACTACATATGCATTATCTCTCCCAGAACTAATAAGAATATTATAATCATTCTCCCCAAATTCATTTATATAGTCTGTCTCTCTCTCAGGCATGTGCAGTGTCTCTCTGGTGGTCTTGAACAGGGGTTTTTGATGAAGGCTGAAGTCTTCCTCTCATATGAACTTTTCACCTTTCCGTCCTGACGCATGCTTTCTTGCGTTTTTCTGATACAGCATGTATCCCATTCCGAGTCACCTTGTTATCTTCTTTAGGATTCTTTTACCCTGATTAATGGCTGCCTGTTTTGCCCAGTCCACCTGCTTCCCAAGGACAAGGCCATCATTTACGACTTAACTGGTCCCTGTCTTATTATTTGTGATTAACTAGTTCCTGCTATCACTCTCATTGGGTTTTCAGGTAATCTGAAACTCAGAGGAGTGGCTGATGTACCAGATGGTTGTGCTGCCATTCATAGGAACTGTGAAAGGTTGGAGAAATAGTCTAAAAGGGACCTTATACAGTTCAAAAAGGGAAACTACCAAGTCCATCATCTGGGAAAGAATAATTCCATGCAAGTGTGCAGGCTTAGGTCTGACCAGCTGGAAAGGAGCTTTGCAGAAAAGGACCTGGGAATGGACAATAAGCTGATCATGAGCTAGCAATGCACCCTTACAGCAAAAAAAGACCACCGACAAGCTAGACTGCATCAGAAGATTGTTGCCAGGTCAGGTGAGGTGATTCTTCTTCTCAGCACTAGTGGGACATATCTGGAATGCTGAGTCCAGTGCTGGGGTCTACAGCACAAAAGAGACATAGACATAGCGGAGCAAGTCCAGCAAAGGGCTACAGAGATAAATACGGGATTTTTCATATAAGGAGAGGCTGAGAGAGCTGGGACTGTTCAGCATGAAGAGGAGAAGGCTCAGGGGGATCTTATCCACAGGGATAAATACCTGAGGGGAGACTGTAAAGATTTTCTTCTCACTCACATCCACTGACAGGATGAGAGGAAAGGGGCACAAATTGAAAAATTCTGTGAGGGGGCCCAACACTGGAATAACCAGAGAGTCTCTGGAAATATTCAAAATCTGACTGGAGATGGTCCTGTGGAACCTGCTACGGCTGGCCCCATGCTTTCCATCCTCAGCCAACCTGTGTATCATTGCTGTGCAATATTCCTATCCCCATGTCTGAATTTTTTATGTGTTATGTTAAAAAAACCCTAAAATCTGTTTTGTATTCTTAATTACAAAAATTCTGTTGTGTATATCTGATTTGTTTATACTGAAAGTGGCTTAGAGTTAGAGGTTATGAATGGATACTAACTTAAGTATGATGCTAGAGACCACAAATAGAGTACTGCATGCTTTTGGGATAGCTTGTGGAGAAGACCCAAGGATTGCTGTCAAAATGGTGAAGGCACACTACACGACCTGTGAAGAGAGACTAAGGGAGGTAAACTTGTTTAGTCTAGTGCTGAGAAGAGTAAGGGGTAATCTAAATGTTTCTCACAGTTGTTTTAATGGGAGCTTGCAAAGATGATGGAGACTGCTCTTCTCGGTAGTACCAGATGATTCAAGAAGGGGAAGAGGACACAAATTTGCAAGCAACTTTACAAGACTTGTCACTATGATTGAAACACAGTGATAAAGATAATGAGTATGAGAAATATTTCCAAATGTGCATGGAAAATGAAGTATAGCGGTTTTATGCAGGTGATAATGAACTTCTCCATTTTAGGATTCCAAATTAGAGAGTTCCCAGTATATCTAAGGAAAACACACTGATCCTCATCTTTAAGATTTATGATTATGGTGATTCCTAAACTTTGGGTGAAAAGGCTGGAGAGTTTTATCTTAAATATTTCATGAGAACTTAGGGCATCAAAAAAGCAAGAATCAGTGCAAGTTTCTGCCAGAAGAATCAGCAGATAAATATTTGTGGCCTGAATATTATAGTATATGCAAGTAATTTCAGCTAGAATATTCAGATTTGGTCTTTAGAGAGCTGGTGGTTCATCCCCTACAGTTTAGAACGTCATAAACATATGAAAGTAACATAACAGTAGTGAGGTGAAACTGCAGAAACAACATTTGTACCAAGAACCAACACATCCATTTCTATTTTTGATGACAATGAAGATCTTGCTGCTGGAGATTACATGAGAAACTCCAAGGGAAATACGTTTTTCATAAATTTCAGGATGGCAGGCTGCCCAGGGGACAATCCAGAAAAGTTTTTTGAACAATGGAGGGTTGCATCAGTTTACAGTTTCGTGATTTTTTTGATCAGCTGAGAAGACACAGAGCATACATGTTTCATGGAGAACAATAAAGTGGGATGATATAGAATTCAAATTTGGACAACTATTCAGATACACCAGGTCAGTATTGGACAAAAGTTTTCTATGTCTACAGTTCATGAAAAGTCAAATACATAAGTTTTGTAAAGTTGAAATTATGGACTGTTTTGTATATATCCATATAGGTGTCTCTCTTTCTTACTGAAGACTCTTGACTGCAGCAGACAGATCCTGCCATAGGCAAAATAAAAATGCTGTTTCTTCCTCCTTCACTGTTACCATTACAGCTAATCTGATATATGGAGTAGGTCACCAGTCAAAGGCTATGTTACTGCAGGCAATGAAGACAATACCTGACATCACTGTCCAAGCTTCATTGAGCTCGTTACGCAGTGCGTACAATTTTGAAGTGGAAGGGATATTTCATACTAAGGATATTATGACAACATAGAGATCTTTATAAGTTGTTTATAATGAGATAAACCACACAGATCAACTTGTAAGGACACCCAGATGAAAAAGAAATGGAGCTTTAGATGAGAGAACTCAGATGAATGGTCTTGGATGAATGTTCTTTTTCAGTCCATTCATAAAACAAGAACGTAGGTATTCCAGATAAGCAAAATAGCAGTCTGATATGAAATTATTTTCTAGATTCCCATCTTTTTAATTGTATCAGTTATCTGCATTAAATTCTTCCACTTCAAACATGTATTTACTGGACACATGACAATATCTATGAAAAAAATAGAGATGATAAATCGAAGTAAATCCCATTGGATAATTTAACATTTCAAGTAACTAGACTTGGCCTGTTTACTCCCAAAGCAGAAGTCACTAATGCTGCCTTTGCACTCTGCTCTTATTAGAATCTTGGAAGACCTTAGTATTTACACAGCAAGGAGCTAATGGCTGGCATGAATAACCCGATGTGTTGTAGTGAGCTAGGGGGTTTCTTTTTTTCCATATGAAACCAAGTTGCCTCTCTACGTATGTTTAGGTAGAGCTGAATAATGGTTCTGCTGAAGGCACAATGTTGAATTTTTCAATCGATTACATGTGTTCCAAGCACAATGTATTGAAGTTTCTTAAATTCACATGAAAACCATGGAAATACGCACATTTCATCTCTTCCATTCCATAAATATCCTGTTTCTAAAAATACAGTTTAATTACATGGGTGAGTTTTTTTAACAGCAGGTAGAGTTGCTGTGCTCAAGTGTGTAACCTTAACTAACATTTATATCTAAATTTTAATTCACATTTCTTTTATAAATTTGCTCCCAAACCTACACTGTCTGTGTTTTCACTAGTTATACTGTACACTCTCATGACCATCAATCATGTTGTTTTTTTAATGATGTTAGGTGTAGTGCTGGTCACTTTGTTACTCCCCCCACCTAATCACACAGGCAGCTGAAATCATGTGGTGCATGCTTACAATGGAGAAAATGAAACTTAGTTTCCTTTGAAGGGACACTTCCATGTTCTGCTATATTAACATTTTTATGAAGCCATGAGGAAAATGAAAAAGTAAAGCAAATATGAATTTAGGCAGCATCAAAGAACTTCAAAACAACTACGTCTACCTACTCTAACCAGTCATTGGATGGACTATAATTTGCTGCTGTTGGCTAGTCAGGAGCACAGTTATACATAAAATAATTCGATTGAAGTACAGAGGAAAGAAAACGTGCATCTACCAAAGATACTATGCTTTGAAATGAACTATTCAGACTATGACATCAGTGCCATGGAAAGTGGGAATGGCTCTAGTTTGTCTAGAGCTCAGCATTTCTGCAAGACTGGAAGCTCAAAGAAATATAAGGAAAAACTTCTTTCCTTTGAGGATAAGAGAGCACTGGAACAGACTGCCCAGAGAGGTTGTGAAGTCTCCTCTGGAGATACTAAAAATACACCTGGACACTATCCTGTCCAACCTGCTTTAGGTGAACCTGCTTTAGCAAGTGGGTTGGAATAGATGATCTCTGGAGTTCCCTTCCAACCTCTACCATTGTGTGATTAATGTGATCAAAATGTATTCTAATTCTGTTGTGGTTTAACCCCAGCTGGCAACTAAGCATCATGCAGCCACTTGCTCATGCCCCTCCTCTGCCCCAGTGGAACGGGGGAGAGAACCAGAACAGTAAAAGTGAGAAAACTCATGGGTTGAGATAAAGAAACCTTAACAGGGAAAGCAAAAGCCACGCATTCAAGCAAAGCAAACCAAGGCATATGTTCACCACTTACCATCATCAGGCAGGTGGTCAGCCATCTCCAGGAAAGTAGTGCTCCATCATGCATAACAGTTACTTGGGAAGACAAAATGCCATCACTCCAAATGTCCTTCCCTTCCTTCTTCTTCCCCCAGCTTTATATGCGGAGCATGACATCATACGGTATGTGATATCCCTTTGGTCATTTGAGGTCAGCTGTCTCTGCTGTGTACCCTCCCAACTTCTTGTGCACCCCCAGCCTACTCGCTGGTGGGGTGGGGTGAGAAGCAGAAAAGGCCTTGTTTCTGTGTAAGCACTGCTCAACAATAAGTAAAACATCCCTGTATTACCAGTACTGTTTTCAGCACAAATCCAAAACACAACTCCATACAAGCTACTATGAAGAAAATTAACACTATCCCAGCCAAAACCAGCACAGATACCCACTAGTCACTGTTTCCATGCTGCAGTACTAGGTAAATATAAGAAATTGCAAGGAAAAGTATGAAAATGGTGTGGACTGGAGTCCTGAAAGTGGGAGAAATTAAGGTTGCAATTTAGAAATATCCCCAGCCCTGACTGTAATGTTTTAAAGTTTTTATGTGTCCTTCTATATTGGCTGTAGTCCTAATCCATAATTCTTTCCAGTGGATTACAAGTATAGAATTAGGAAAAATGTAATGCAGATCTCTAAAACAGGAGACAAGCCTGCAGAAATGTCTTCCCAGGATACTAGTGTCTATTCTAAGAGTATACTTGTTTTGAAAGAGTGTTTCTCCAAACTGTTTTTGTTCTGACTAAACGGTACCATCCTGTACAAAAGCTGTTGTGTACTTGATATTTCCCACTCAGATCTGAAGCGAATGAGCATGGGTTTTTCTCCCATCCCCACACTGGCAGCCAAGCTTACTTTTCGTCCGCAGTCAGAGCTGCCTACGCCCCTCTCTGCTGTGCCTCAGCTCCCAGCTTTCCCGTGATTCACAGCCCGGAGAGGTTGACCTCTGCAGGGAATGGTTGCAGTGCCGGCTGGTGTGGGTTTCGGTCCAGAGACCTTGTCTTCCCCGTGAGGGCACTGAACAGGGCTCGGTAGGCACAGGCCAGCCCCCAGCTCCTTGCAGTGATTTGTGTCTCTCTGGAGTTGCCCAGCTGACAACCTCCTTTTTCCAAATATTTCACTAGTTTGTCAGGATCCTGCACTTGCTCAGGGGGACACTCCCAACCGCGGGTGGTGGCCACTGTCCCTCACCCGTGCTCTCCCCCACGCGCTGCCGCTCCCGGGCCAGACCTCTGGATCGTACTCTTGCAAAATTTTTGTGTACCCTGAACAAGACCTGGGAGATGTTCAGGAGACCCAGCAACAAGCGCAGCTGGCCTGGGCGTCCCCAGGCAGTTCAGAACTCTCCAAAGCTGCTGCAATCAGCCTGAAGGGAAAAGGGGAGGTGAAAGAGCGGGAGCAAGTGTCCGCCGTGTCTACCCCGAGTGCGGGTGTGATTTCTTATTAGCAGCAGTGCCGCACAGAAACACCAGCCGAACCTTGTGCCCAGGGATGTCCTCCCACCGCGAGCCGACATGACTCAGTCCCGCTACACGATAGTCCTGACGCCTCTCTCCAAGGTGACAGTAATCACAGGGTACGTGATGGTTTACGGGACACCAGCACCTGAACAAATGAAGCGACTTGGTGACCGTGGCCTGAAGTAATACGAGCAATGCGTGGAGCAAAACCGTTTGAACGTGCTCTGGTCAGAGCTGCCCTTCCCTGAGTCCTTCCAGCAGCACTTGCCTGTCCTAAAGCCAGGCTGGCTGGGCCTGATGGCCTCTTCCCGGCCGTCCAGCTCCGGGGCCGGGCATGTGGGGAACAGCCAGGCTCCCTGTTAAAGCCCGAGGCAAAGGCGGCGTTCAGTACCTCAGCCTTTTCGTCAGCCTGGCTCCCTGTGCTCCCCCCACATCCCACAAAGGATCGAGGTTCTCCTCAGCCTCCTTTTGTTGTGAATGGAAATGGAAATGTAAAAAAATGTGAAGAAATGTACAAACGTAAATAAGAATTGGAAACCCTTCTATTTACCTTCTCCATTTATGTAAACATAATATAAACCTAATAAAAGATAGACAAACGTAAACATTTTTTATTGTCTTCTACAGGAAGGGCCTGATTATTTTCGAGTTTGGCTTTTGGCCCTTCTAATTTTCTCGCTGCAGAGCCTCACGAGGTCTCTGTAGTCCTCCTGAGTGGCCCCTTCTTCCACAGGCCAGAGTTTTTTCTCTGTCTCCTGTGCCCACAGTTGTTCTTCAGCGTGCCGATGGTTGTGGTGCTCAAACTCATCTCCGCTGTGTGTGTACGGCACGTGTCCAGTGTGGGCATGGAGACAATGGGTGCTGGTGGGGTCAGGGCACGCAGGAGGATGCTGGTAGTGCTCCCCACCAGCGGACCCTGGCTCCTCCAGCACCGCTGCTCCTCAGCTGGCAAGAGAACGTCGCCCCGCGCAGGGCTCTGCCCCAGAGCACCACTAAAGGCAGGACCCCTCTGTCTGAGGAGGGAGGCCATCGCCTTCGTGATGAAGAGGGCCTCCATGGTGCTGCTCTTGATGGGCCTGCGTGAGCATTGGCCTGCTGTCTGCGGAGGCAGGGAGTGCGAGCGGCAGGGTGGGGGGTCCTCCCGCCCTCCCCCATCTGCAGCTCAGGGAGCTCCCAAGATGTTGCTCTCACTGTGTCTGGTGCCCACCCGGCCCCAGCACCGACAGAGGGGACGAGTGCCTGGCCTGTGGAGCTGGCGTTGGGTCTCACCGCGGCAGGGAGGGGAAACGGGGTGTAGCTGTGGGGCACCAAGCGTGCCCGGACACCAGGGTTGTGCAGAGCCCCGAGGCCCGGGGAGAGGGTCCCTGCTTGGAGCTGCAACCTCCCTCTGCTCCCTCTTCCCACGTCCTCAGCCAGCCACTTGGCACCCTGAGGCGGGAGGAGACTGCGTGGCTACGGGGACCGGTAGCAACCCCAACAAAAGAGCTCCGTGGGTTATGTGAATTACGGGTGGCGCCTGCTGCGGGAGCTGCCGGCGGAGATGGAAGCTCTGGACGAAGGATGCTGTGGAACAGGAAAGCCCCACAGAGGAGCACTGCAGGCAGTGGCTGGGTAAATCACCCATCCCTCCAGTTCCAGCAGTGACCCCAAGGATCGGCAGCAGCTTCTGCCGTGCCTTCTGAGAGCCGGCGGCTCCGGAGAGCCCCGGCAGCTCTGGGACTCTGCAGGAGACTCTTTCTCTTTCCCCTTCCCCTTCAGGGGCTGCTGGAGCTCAGAACCGCAACACTGAGAGGGTGTTTCCTCCTTCCTTGGTCACTGCCTGAGCCACACGTAAATTCATAGTACGGCTACTTCCTGCAGCCCTTTAGAGGGCTGTGGTGGGACTTCCTCTCCCTTCTCACAGTTCTTCGTCGGCAGGCAGCGCTGTCAGCTACAGCAGCGGCCTGACGTTAACCGGTAGAACAAAGCACCATGCCGGTGGGATGACTGATCAGCACACCCCATCAGGGCAGGACGGCTCGGAGGAGAAGGGCAAAACTCCAGCGGTCTCAGGGAAGAATAGATCGTAAAGAAAGCTCCTCGTACCGCGACATCAGGGAGACTGGAAGGTAACCGTAGCTTTAGAGAAGACAACGGCTCCTGTGAATTGTCAGGTTCCCCAAGACAATTCACAAAGAAGAGCGTCTTCCCGAGCGAGCCAGACCGGAGCGGGAGCGTGAACACGTGGTGCAGCCCAACGCGCGAGTGTCAGAACTGGACAAGCGATAAGAGGTTTACGCTTTGGAAAGAGCAACGGGCTTGAGCTGGCTTCAACCCCCCCGTTCCATCGTGGCTGGGGACGCCCCCGGTCATGGTGCTGAGCACACAGAGATGGGTGGTGAGAGTCACGTTGGTGTGGTGATTCCACGGTGTAGCAATTGCTACGTGATGCTCGTGTTGTGGTTTCCTCTCAATGAACGTTAAAGTTGATTGGACTGAAATCAGTTACTCGCACTTTAAAAACCGCCCCCTTCACAAATCCCTTCTCACTTTTTACCGCAGCCATTTTATAGGCGCCTCATTTTCAACCTTTTCCTTCCGGATCCACGAGGAAAGGGAGATCACGGGGGTTGATCCAAAAGCAACTTACAACTGGTTTTGTGGGGAAAGAGAGAAAAACTGTGAGCAGCCAACTCCCTGGAAGATGTTGTATTCGAATACAGAGGAACCCCAGGACCTCTGTGCCGGTGAGCCCCGAAGACTGAGTGCTCCCACAAGAAGAGTGGCAGTTCTGTGAGATGCAAGAATGTCCAGAGAGCTCTGCACCTCTGAGGACACATCCCGCGTCCCGTGTCTGCTCCCGCTCCTGTCCGCAGAGGAAGCAGCATGGCAGCTTTCTGTGTCGTAGAGAGGCTTTCGGGTGCCCAACGGGCACGGCTTCGGTGGCACACGATCCCCGCAGCGCTTAAGCCTTGGCCACGGGTTGTTGACGCGTTCCATTGTGGAGGCATCACTTCCCACAAGTACCTCTGGCACCCGCAGGCTTGGGTGGCCCCAGCACACAGCAGGGGCCTCCGGGATCAGCTCTCTGCAGAGCTCCACCAGCATAGCTCGCCACTGCCCTGGAAGGAGCGCTGCCACCACCTCCTTGCCCTGTGCAGCCAGTCCCACAGCACCTGCAGCCCGCATCTGGAGGAGATCTCTTCTGTGGCGCTCAGCACAACAAGGGCTTCAAATGCCTGTCTGCGGATGGAGGGGCTGGGGTCGTCTCTCACATCTAGGAAGGCTGAACAGTGCGGAACAGAGCCAGGGTCAAAGCCCGGGTCTGCGGGGACCCCAGGAACCCCTCCTGCCAGGGCCACCCCACCCGGCTCTTCCCATGGCCAGGAGGGAGCAGGGCCCAACGGCATCAGCCGGAACGCCCAGTGCCCCTGAAATCCGTCTCTGTTCTGCCCCACGTCACCCCTCATCTGCCCAGGGAGCAGAGCCCTCCCCAGCCGGGGCAGGGGTCGCATCTCCCTGCCCAGGGCCTTTCCTCCTCCCCGCCACCCGCTGTGGATGCTCCGCTGCCCTCACTCACCCTTGTAGATCTCCAGGAGCTTCTCTGGCTGTCCCCTGAGGTACCCCCTGGCGAGCTCTAGGGACACACAGCCCGTGTCAGGGGTGGGAGCGGGCAGCAGGGAGCCCCGTGGGCGCCTCAGCCCCGCATTGGGTACTCGGGGCTCCACAGCCATGGGGCCGGCTCCTGCTGCCGGCGCAGCAGCCGGGGCTGGGGCCACGCTGCAGTGGGGCAGGGAGGGACCCCGGGGTGGTGGCTTACCAAGGAACCTGATGGCCGCTTCTCGCATGGACTCCTGTGGGCTCTGCAGGTAGTCCCGGGCCTGCTGCAGGTACTCGTCCAGCCGGCTCCAGTGCACTACCAGCTGGAGAGAGCGCAAGGGGACGGAGGGAAGGGTTGGAGCAGACCGTCCCCCTCAGCTGGGCGGTCCCTGCACCCAGCACTGGCCTTCCCTGCCAGGACACCGTCGATGCCCAGCCAGCGGCCAGCTGGTGCCACGCTGGGAGGGAGCAGAGGGCTGGGTGCTCCCCGGGGAGCTGTGGTGCCGCCCCGCTGCCAAGACCCGTCTGGGCAGGGGCTCCGTCGACACCCGCGGGCTCGGGGAGGGAGAGGAGCCTGGAGCAGAGCCCATGGGGCGGCATGCTCCAGGGGAGGGAGCGTGTGTGGGGTGCAGGCTGGCGGCAACAGGCTGTGGCAGCGGGCAGGGGCACCGCTGCCGGCCCCAAGGCCTGGGCATTGGGGGCAGGGTCTCATGGAGCCTGGGGCTGGGGCTCGGTGGCCATCCTCACCAGGTACTTGACGACCTTCGCTGTCTTATTCCTCTTCAGCAGCCGCCTGAGCTTCCTCTCCCTCAGGAACTTGGTAGCTTGAAGCAGGGTCTGCCGAGAGATCTGCAGAGGAGCAGAGGCTGGGAGGTGGCACCGCTGCCTGGGGCACAGGACTTGCGTCCCCTGCCCCCAGGCAGGGCTCAGGGCCCTTCCTGGCCCCTTCTGCGAAGACACAGCAGCTGTGGAGCACGCCCGTTGGCGGGTTGGGTGCCGGGGCAGAGGAGCGGGTCAGCCCCCGTCTCGGGCAGCTGGTGCTTCCAGGGCAGCAGGACAGACCCCCACAGCTGCTGCTCTGCGGCCAAGGCCAGGAGGAGGCTGGAGGAGGCTCCGCCAGGCACCAGGGCAGGAGGCAGCGGAGCCACCTCGCACGAGGACAGCAGCAGTGCGGAAACCCTCACCTCTGCCATGTCCTGCTTCTCATCATCGAGGTGGAAGGTGAGCAGGAGCAGGCTCTGGTGCACCAGTGCCTGCAGTGGCTGTCCTCCCGCTTCCTCTACAGCCTTCAGCACTTTGGAGAAGAGGGACATGGAGAACGGCTGCACATAGATGTTGTCCTGGGGGAAAGAAAGAGGGCAAGAGCTCAGCTGCTTCCGGCCCACCTGGGCAGGGGTCTGAAAGTCCACAGGGCGCAAAGTTTCCTGGCAGCACCCTGTGCCCGTGGTGGGGGGTCGCCAAGCCTTACGTGATTGAAGAGGGGCAGGAGCCTCTCAGCCAGCTGCAGAGCGACGGGGCCGGGAATGGGGCTGCTTCTGGCCTTGAGCACCTTGAGGAGCAGCAAGAGCGTCATGCTGAGCACCTCTGAGTCTACATCCTGCAGGACCTTAATGAGCCTTGGCACCAGGAACCACATTCTTTCGGCCTGTGTGGGACGCAGAGCTCCGCTGTGAAGCCAGGAAAGGCTGCACCGCCCAGACCTCTGTGGCACTTCGACCCCACGCTGCTGCCTCGGGCCAAGCAGCCAAAGGCCTGTCCCGAAGGCTGGCGCAGGTGAAGGGCGCAGCAGGAGAGCCACTGCTCCCGAAGCCCAGCCGAGTCCACGCTGCTGTGTTACCCAGCACCCCTCACCCAGCCCCACGCTTCCAGCACGGCTTCAGCCGGCTGCCCGTTCTTACCATTGCATGTGTCCTGCAGAGCATGAGGAGGCCTCTGAGCCCCAGGAGACACATCATGGTCCTCTCGCTCCACAGGTAGCTTGAGAGGAGCTGCAGCATTTGCTCATGCCCCTCCCTCATGGCAGGGTAGGCCAGGAGCTGAAACAGAGCGAGCAGTGAGCGGGGAGCCCAGCCGGCAGGGCCCCAGCCCCGCACAGAGCCAGCTCCAGCCAGCAGCACGGGGCGCGGGCACCGTCCCAGGCAGCCGAGCCCAAAGGCATCAGCGCTTGCCGAGAGCCCCCGGGCTCCCTGCCCTGCGCCGTGGGGCACAGGACTGCCCTGTGCCCCAGCTCCACGGGCTGGGCTCTCCCTTCGCAGCCGCTGCAGCTGCAGGAGGTCAGGGCGGTGGGAGGAAGCTCAGTGAGACGGCCCTCGCCGTCCAGCTCACCTCGATCACAAACGCCACGGCAGCAGCCTCCCAGTGCGGCCTCTTATTGGAGAGCAGCTCGAGCAGGGAGTTTGCGAGGAAGAAACGCATTTTGGTACGGCGCATCATTCTGGCAGGGGGGAGGAGGCACCATCGACCCTGAGCAGGGCCGGCAAAGCCCTCCTGGGAGTGCCTGACAGATGCCGGGTCTCCCCCCCACCTCGCCAGGGGAAAGGCAGTGCCCTACACCAGCAGGCTTCTTTTGGGGAGGAGACTGGACAAACTGCCTTCCTGCCCTGACGTCTTCCCTTCGGAGGAGACCACTTCCCTGCTTGGGATGCACCCCCGTCCCCAGGCTCTGTTGTTGACCCTTGGTGCATCCCGCCCTGCCCCGACGGGCTGCCCTCGGTGGGGCTGCTGCGGACAGACTCCCCACTCTGTGCCCTCGGCCCAAGCCCCGTGGGAGGGATGCTGGCACTTGGCGGATTGTGTGGGGTGCCCCATCTCTTCTGCAGGGCAGAAATCGTGGGGCGGGGAGCGGGGAGAAGGGGGCTCTCACCTGGCCAGCAGACCCATTGCGCAGTGCCGGGTCTCAGCGTTGAGGAGTGTCTCCCAGAGCTGCCGACGTTCAATCTCAAGCAGCAGCTCCTTGTAGCCGAGATGGCAGAGCAGCGCCTTCAGAATCAGCACCGCAAATCTGCGCACAGAGCAAAGCACAGGGCAGGCTGGGAGAGAGCCCTGGCCCCAGCCCCAGGTCCACCGGAGGGATGGGAGGACTGGGAGGGAGCACCTGCTGGGATGGGTGGGAAGGCAGCTTTCCTGCTGGCATCTCCTCTGGAAGGCATTGACCTCCACCGGCATCTGCTCTGTGACGCAGAAAATTTGGGAGAGCAGAGCCACGAAGAGTTGTGGGCAATGCGTATTCAGCGCCTGCAGGCATCTGGGCAGCCGGACTATCTCCCACAGCACCCTGGTCGCCTGCAGCAAAGAGAGAGAGCGCTCGGTGCCGAGCCATGCCCTGCCCATGGCCGGGCGCCAGGGTGGGAGGGGGAGGCTCAGGCGCTGTCCTGGGCCTCCGGAGACGCAGGGGAGCAGCCGGCCTGGCTGCCCCTAAAGCTGCCCCTAACCCAGGTGTCCAGCCCAGCGCGCGGGGCAGGAGATGCAGTGGTGCGGGGAGGACGGAGAGCCGCCCGGAGCGGGGGCCCTGGGGCGAGCAGCGGCCAGCTCCAGAAACTCACAGCCAGGGGAAGGATGGCCCTGCCGTCCCCGTCAGCAGTGCCCGTGCTGTGCGGCGGCCAGTCCTCCAGCACGTGGAGCAGCTCCTGCAGCACCTCCTGGGCAGCCGCGCCTGTGGACACCATCTCCCTCCACATGGTCGCAGCCACTCTGAAGACCCAGAGCTCTGTGTCAGCGGGGTCTCGGCCACAGCGCCGGGGCCTGGGCGACCCCGGGGCTCCATCCCTGCCTCTGCCACGGCCCCTCAATGGCAGAACCCAGCGGGCAGCCAAGCCACGGTGCCTCGGGGGGCAGGGAGGGGGCACGGCCGCAGGCTCTGGGGCAGACACACCAGTGCCAGGGAATGGAGGGGACGGAACATCTCCGGCTCTCTGGCAGCCCCGGGGGCTGGGCTCCACTGGCTGGTGAGGCCCAAGCCCTCAAGGCAGCTGGGCCACGTACCTGTCGCAGGTAGGGGCACAGCGCAGGAGGGTCTCCACTGCGTCGTGGGGGCTCGCAAGGGTCATCTCCAGAAGGGTCCCCTCCAGCCCGGCCTCAGCAGACAAGTCCGTGTTGGACTTGAGCCGCTTGTACAGGAGCCTCACGCCTTCGGTCACCTGCAGGAGACGTGGCTGAGTTGCCAAGAGAGCGGCCAGAACGAGCCGTCTTCCCAGCTGCTCTCGAGAAGCCCTTTTCTCCACACGACACCGTGCTGGCCTCAAAGGCTTTCGGGTGCCCAGCGGAAGCAGCTTTGTGTGGCGCACGATAGCCGGGTGTCTCGAGCCCCAACCACAGGCTACTTACACCCTGCGGTTTGGCGGCATCGCTTTCGCAAAGCTCGTCCGGCAGGACAGCGCCAGCTTTCACGTCGCTGGAGTCAGAGTCTGCCGCAGCTGCTGTGACCTTGGTGGTGGTGCCTTCATGCTGAGAGGGCTTGAGGGATTCCTGCCGCATCTGCAGGAGAAGGAAGGGCAGGGAAGGGGAGAGAGGGCTGCCACACCAAGGGCCCCAATGGCGGTGCTGAGCAGCAAGAGCAGGCCCAGCCCCAGCAGGGATGGCTGCAGGTACCTGTGCTGTGCTCTGGAAGGTGTCCCAGGCGCGTTCCCCATCCCGCTGCTCTTCTGGCAGGTCCTGGTCTGGAGCTGGCAGAGGCCAAGCGCAGGCAGAGCTGAGGGGCTGCATGAGAGGCTGGAGACCATGGCCTAGTCCCACGCTCCCCAGGCAGGGCCAGCCGCGGGACAGAGGCTGCTCAGGACACTGACCCCCGTCTCTCCCGCCACAGGTTGGGTCTGGGGATGCCCAGTGGATGGAGCATGGCCGGAGCTCACCCGCGGGGAACAGCCCCCTCCCGTGGTGGTTTGCCCCTCAGCAATCCAGCTGTCAGCACACGGATAGGAAACAAACAGCGGTTCGCAGCTGGGAGAACCTTTGGGGACATCTCCAAGGATTTACCTAGGTGAATTAAAATGTTAAGTTTGACCTACTGAAGTGACTGGTGCCAGGGAAGGTACTAATCTAAACTAACAAAAACATTCATTACAATCCTGAGAAAGAAGGTGGGTGGTGGAACTGAACTGTTCTGAACGGGTCTGTAAGGGTCAGAAGGAATTCACGAAATATTTAAAGCTTATTTTCTTGAACAGAGTATGAATACCTGTTAATATTTTCTTAGTTAGAGTTTTCTTAATATTTTGGGATGGTAAAAAAGAAATACTACCCAAGCTTTTCAGAAACAATTTATCTTAAAAAAAACCCCAAACCCTAAAAAAATATACTTTGAGAGAAAAGAGGAGAAAGAAAGCATTGAAAGTCAACCTATTGTGAAGCTGACTCTTCAATACCCCTTTCTAGCACATATTCATTAATTACTCAGCTGCACAGTCAGTGAGAGATGTTTTCGGTGAGGATATTTTCAGTGACAGACCCTATAATACTGTGCTGCACTTGTTCAGTCATAACACCATTCAGCAACTAGTTTTCAGTTATTAACGAAAACATAGTGCTATGATCAGAAAACCACCAACAACAACAAAAGTTTCAAAATAATTGATCATATCACATTAAATGAAAATGGTAGCACCTAATTCTAATTATATAAAGCAAATTTTAAAAGGGACTTTTCAAACATATGTAGGTAGAGCCTATTAGGAATCCTTCATGCTTTTTGCACATAGGAAGTTAGACTGCTCAGCATTCATAAAAGAATATTCAGGAGCTCTGCTCTTTCTGAGTTTTATATAGCATTAATGAATGTCATCACATCTATTTGCTAGATTAAGTACTTCAAAGGTATGTATTTTTTGAGGTGAAAAACAGGGACATAGTTTTATTACGATATACATTTGAAATAACTGTAATTATTATCATTGTAATGTTTTCTTTTTCCATTCAGCGTTTGAAAGGGAGGGTACAGACACAGCAAAATTACTAATCTAGATGTGACTACATGGATTTTGTCATTTCCTTATGTTTTAGAGGTACCTGTGTAAAACACTTTTTGGAAAGTCCCACAATCTGATAGTGGCATTCACATCTACTATATTGAATGGTCTTGGATCTCTGTAATGAGATCAAAATCTTATACCATATTTGAAGGTGGAAATGGTGCTTATATTTGCAGTGCTTCAGTTTTTCTACAGTTCCTGCTGCAGCTGTTCATACATCAAGTCATTCTTGCATTTTCAGCCAAACACTTCCATCAAATGGGAAAGTTCACAAAAATGCTCTTGCCTTGTGTTTAGTTTTCGTAGGTTTTGTTTGGTTGGGTTTTGTTTGTTTGTTTTAACAGCTACTATATATGATTTCCTAGCATACACTTCATGAAGAGCAATCACTGAAAGGTTGTAAGGCTTTTAATCTCCACAGCATTCTCTCTCTTACGATTACTTACTTAGTTGCAGTGCATATTTCTTGCTAATCTGTCAGTGTTCACGTCCAGCACCATTATTACACTGTATTTTATGCTCATTTATGGGCAACTTTGTTCAACTATTTAACTAATTTCTGATTAGTTAACTGTTAGTTAACTATTTAACTAATCTCTGATATTCTTTTTGTGTCATTGTGGGTAACAGTAGTAATAATATTTCTGTAATATCGACAGGTGTCAACATTTTAGGAATCCATTTGCCTAATAATCGTAGTTGTCACCAGCTGGCACTGAGACGGGACCAACCGTGGGACAATGTCTCGCTCCAATCGCCCCTTCCCCGTTCCAGGAGAAAAGGGCCAAGGAGAGAGAAGGAGAAGATGTCGGCGAGGCCTCAGCTGAGTTTAGGAAACCAAAACAGTTTTAATAACAAGAAGACAGTATTAGATACAAAACCGAACAAGATACTAACAAGTATGTATAAGGATCAGGGGTCTGGTGCAGCGGGGCTTGAACCGTGAGTAAAAAGAACAAACGCGATAGAGGAAAAACGACCTCGCTCTGTAAGGGCCGGCGGCGCGCGGCGCAGAGCGGGCCAGGGCCCTCCGGGCCAGGGAGCGGCAGCGGGAACTCACGGCAGCGGCGGGGAAGCCGGCGGCGAGGAGCGGCGTGGTGTCCGCCCAGGGCAGGAGCAGCAGTCCGGCAGCAGGCAGCGGCAGCTCGAACAATGGCAGCGCTGATGGGCGAATTCCTCGCGGGCCAGAACGAGGAGGGCGGGTGTCAGCGGCTCGTGTGGGACAGCCGGCACACCGCGCGCTGCCCGCGGTTCCCTTCCCGCCCCCGGCTCTTACAGAAGCAGCGTCCCGCCAAAAGTTCCCCGGCCAGTCAGATGCAGCGACGTGCAGGGGGAAGAATACTGTAATTGGCCTCTTTCTGTGTCCATCAAAGCAAACCAGGCTGGTTTTCTCTCAACTCAGGACATCAGTGTTTGTAAAAAGAAGGCCTTAAATTAAGTTTACTTAAAATAGTTCGTAATTCAAAACAAATAAGCGGAGGAAACAAACAGTGGACTGAGGAGTTTTACCTAACACCACAGGATTTGTAAGCAGAATATAAAAAATAGTTTCTTGGACATGAGAATGGTCTTGCCATTCTTTTAATTTAAGGAACTAAAAATAAGTCAATATTCAGAACTCTTGCTTTTCTCATGGCCATGTCTCCTCGTGACTCCATTTCAGATGTTGGAGATCCTGCTGAGCCGTGGGGTGAAGCATTCTCAGTACTCCTAATCCAGTTCTGGGAGCCATTAGGTAATTCAGATTTCATACATGTTCAGATTTGACTGGGCTGGTCTTTTATTTTTTCTGTTTGGTGCAAATGATCTCATTTTATTGCACATGGTTATATAGTAGGTGACGATGGAGGTTACGTGATGACAGCTTTCTGCATAATCCAAAGTAAAAGGTGGAAGAAGAGAGAAGAAAAAATAACAAAACCTCTTAGTTTCCTTTCTTCTGTTGTTCCCAGAATAAAAATATTAGCGATATATTAAACACTGCTATAATAGTATCATCAATGATCATAAAAATGAGAAAGATAAAAATTAGCACGCTGAGAAGACGATGGAACTCAAGGAAATAAGACAAGTTTTGGCATGCCACTTTAGTTACTCATGTTCAGCATACAGGGAAAACGGCTGAACTATGCAATCAAAAGCTGTTTTAGTTAATTAATTGTGGGCCTATTTAACATATTCATTAGAGCAAAAAGTTTATTATTTGGCAAACCATTACTCACTCTGTTATTTAAGCCTATGCAATGCAGACATTTGTAAAATTTGGTGGTGTAAGGCACTGACACGAGAATGTGCGTGGAGGGCTTAGCATTACAGAGAAACGTTCAGAATCTCTATATTACTGAATGCTATTTATCTCTGTCCTTTCCTTTTTTAAGCAAGAGAAGAATATGCAACAGACATAGAAACACTGAGGACATATATAGCTCCCAGTTTTCTCACAAAAAAGAAAAACAACAGCAGCAAAAGAATAATTAACTGCAATGTTTGCAAATGCTGCTGCATGCACATCATGGTTTATTGATATAGTTTAGGCAAACAGCCAACTTACATGATTTTTGGCTTACAATAACAAAACAACAACAAAAAAAAAACCTCCCAAAGATCTAATTCTTTCCTTTTTCAATGTCACTTTCAAGATTCCTCAGGAAATTAGTGCCAAGTACCTTACATAGAGGCCTCAGTTATGACTCCTCACCCATAACTGCCCTTTTTATATCCACTATGCTTCACCACACATAAATACAGAAATTATTTATATTTCAGCTAACTTAGAGGAACTAAAAAGCCTCTCATTTACTTTTGAAATTCCCTGGATAATTGGGTATACCAGATGCTTGATTCTATTTTTCCTACAGTGACTGCTGTGAAAGAGGTCAGCTGCTCTCTTGAAGTCTGTGCTTTTAAATACTTTTTTCTAACTCATAGTAATGAATAAGACTAATTGAGGACAAATCTGACTATATTTCTTTTGTTTTTCTTATATAAACCAGATAGTTGCTTTCTTTTCTCCTGCCTAAAAAGCTAAAACAAGTGTCTGATTCCATAAAGCCGTGAACATGTGTCTGAATTATATGTAACCTTTACAGTTCCTTATTTGCATGTATAAGAACTACGCACCACAACAGATGCAGCTTCCCAGATGGAGCCTTACAGCCACTCAGGCGTCAGGCTGCAGGGTGTGCCCTGCTGTTACACCAGTACAGGACAGCAGCCATGAGCATCCCTGTGGAAGATGCACCCAGGTAGAGGAACTCCTCCACTTAGTGACAGAGCTCCAGGAGGAGGTGAATAGGTTGAGGAGTATCAGGGAGTGTGAGAAAGATTGATCACTGGAACCACATCCTGCCTTCCCTGAGACATGCCCAACAGTCAGACAAGGTACATAACAATGGAGGACTCCCTTTCCCCTCTCCACGTGACTGAACATAGAGACCAGAAGAACAGATGGCAGTGGTGGGAAGCTCCTGCCCAGTGCAGTAGGCATGTTGCCCCAGCAAAACCATCACCTTCCCAGATACCCTTGTTGTGGTTTAGGATTTGGTGTGGGTTTTGGCTCCAGGGGAAGGGGGGGCTTCCCCGCCTTGCTTGGGTGTGAAAGGAGTTTTGCTGCCTTTTTTGGCATGGTTAGGTAGCAGGGGAAAGGGGCTGCCACCAGTCCCTGTAACTACCATTGCAAAATGCTCCTCCCGGCTCCAATTTTGCACCCATCCCTGGCCCAAGCCTTGTCAATCAATGCCCCTGTGAACAACACTATAAAAAGAGGCAGAAAGCTTTTCATTTAGATGCGCTCCTTGGTTTGGAAGGGGAAGGACGAAAGAGAACAGAGAAGAAACAGAGCGGTTACCATGGCAACCAGGCAAGGTACGATCTGAGACAGTAATAACTTCCTTGTGGCAAGAGAACTTTTAAACTTTGTTGATTGCTGGCAGGGAAGAGAGAAGAGAGACCAGAGAGGCATGAACCTGGAATTCTCCACCCCTGCACTGAGCAGTGATCGAGCACTGGCCGGGGAGTTCAATGAACTGGTCAGAGAGCCGACAATGGAGGTCCCAATGGAATGTGGAGATCCAAACACCCCCTGGAAGAAATATGGTGACTTTGAGCTTTGGAACCAGGTCAGCACAGCACTGGAGAAGTCAGACAGGGCAATGCACACACCCTAACCCCCCTACATGGAATGGAGGCAGTTGTGCCGAGATGCTTCCTGTGGGGGAAGAAAGCCATGTGGTTAGAGGTTTGTCTCACAGAGCAGCCTGGAACTTCATGCCAGAGGTTAAACAGACTGCGCCCCCCTTTCCTGTATGCCTCCTCCCCACCTGCGGCGCCACTTGCATGTATGGGGGAGAGAGGTAGTAAAAATCAGGCCCTGGAAAAGAGAAGGGGTGGCAGGGAAGAGATAGATATATATGTGTATATATATATATGTATGTATATTTAAGATCTTGCTGTTTTCTCTCTCTATCCTACTCTAATTGATTTGTGGTGTTGTTTTGAATGAAATTAATTTTGTTCCCCCTAGTCCATTCATTCGTGACTCAACCATTTAGTAGTTGTTTTATTTTCTAGCCCCGCCCCCACCGCCCACTCCACCCCCTCCACACCCTGAGAAATCAGAGTGCTCTGGGGCTAGATAGCAGCCTAAGCAGAGACATAGGTACGAGGCCCTGCAAGTGGAACTGATCAATAATGAGGATGACAATCCATCCAGCTTAGAAGCGTGGCCGAGATTGAGTTGGCCTAAGCCCTGCTTCCACAAAGAAAAAGAGACAGGTCATTGTAACAGGTGACTCCCTTCTGAAGGGAACAAAAGGCCCGATACGCAGACCTGACCCACTTCTCGGGGAAGTCTGCTGCCTTCTTGGAGCCCAGGCTAAGGATGTGGTGAGAAAGCTTCCTACCCTGGTACAGCCCTCAGATTCTTATCCTTTATTGGCTGGGGTAGACAATGAACTCACAAGTCTGAGGGCAATCAAGAGAGGTTTGAGGGCCTTGGGATGACTGGTCAAGGGGTCAGAGCACAAGTGTTCTCCTCTATCCCTCTAGTTGCAGGAATTAACGTGCAAAGAACGAGGAAGACCCACCAGATCAATACCTGGCTCTGAGCTTGGTGTCACCGGCAGGACTTCGAGTTTTTTGATCACGGGTTGCTTTACACAATACCAGGCCTGCTGGTGACAGACGAGGTACACATGTCTCAAAAGAGGAAAAGGATTTTTGCACAGGAGTTGGCAGGGCTCATCAAGAGAGCTTTAAACTAGATCTGGGGATGGAAAGGGATAAAACCAGACTCACTGGAGATATACCTGGGTGTGGCACATCAATGTTTGAGGGATGGCATGCTAACAAGGTCCTTCAGTCTGAAATCCCAGTGGAGGTAGGGGATGGGGTGTCATACGATAGCAAAGACTCAACAGATATAAATGGGCTAGAAAACACGGATGCGCCTGAGAATGATCAGGTAGGAATCAGGCCTTCTCCTCCCAGAAAGGTGACTGGATCAATAGTCCAAATAAAACACAACTATACGAATGCAAGCGGTGTGAGCACAGAGGAGGAGCTGGAAGCCATTGTACAGAAGGAAAACTATGATACAGTTGTATAGGGAGTAACAGGCAGGGATGGGCGCTCGGAAGATCTCGCGATGTACGGAAAGAATAGGGACCCTCCCACGAAGGCAGACTAAGGGCAGGGTTATCAGCAGCCCCTAGTATATAAGGCTTTGTAACTACGCAATAAACGCCATTTGAGCTTCCTCTACATTAGAGTCAGCGTCTCATTTGGTCCTCGCCGGGGAGGAGCGAGTGTCCGGTACATGGGGGTCTGCAAGCCTTGAAGTGGAAGCACAACAAGTGGTGACCCCGACGTGATCCAGGGACGGCCCCGACTGGCATCGGGAGCGGAGAGTGGTTATGGCAACCCCTCAGGTACTGCAGCAGGTGATTTTATGTCTGAAGGAGGCTGCGAGAGGTTCGGGGGTGAAGATAAAGTCAGCGGAGATAAAAAACTGTATCGTGTGGATAATGAGACGAGGACTGATTTCAGGTCCGACCGAGATATTTAATCATGGGAAGTGGGCGGCGATAAGAGAGGAGTTGTTGGAGCAAGCTATGTTGGGGAAAAATGAATATGGTCCCACTTTTGGGAAGATTAAGATGAAAGTGGAGGGGGAGCAGGGGGAGTTAGGAAAATTAGAGAGAGCGGCTCAAGGCCGGAGGGAGCTGGAGGAGTTAGAAAAATTAGAGAGAGCGGCTCAAGGCCGGAGGGAGCTGGAGCAAAAGGATAGAGAAATTGCATATCGGATGCAGAGGGACGAGGAGGAGCGTCGGGAGCTCTTAAACAAAAGGGAGCGGGAGCAAAAGGAGAGAGAAAAAGAACGGAAGAGGAGAGAAAAAGAAACAAAAAACATAAAGCAGAAAATACCACAGGTAATAGAAGAGGAAGATTGTGATTATGAGGAAGATGAAGATTTAGACTGGTTGCCATCTAGACCGAGGAGGCGATGGCATAGAGGGCAGTTCCCGCCCTATGATCCGCCACCTTATAACTTCGCCAGTGCATCTGAATCGGAGGCGGAAGAAAGAGAGAGGGAGGGATCATTGGAGGCGGGGTCGAACTTTTCGTCATCTGAGGGAGAGGAGGCGGAAGAAAAGGAGGGTGAGCCAATTGTAAGGCCGAGAAAGAAAAATGCCCAGATAAGATTGGCTAAAAGTAAACTGGGGGTGGAGAGCAAGAAAGAGGAAGTACGGGCAGCTGCAGCAGAAACCACCTGGAGCGACAGGAAAGAGGAACCGCAGCGCAGGAGAAATGAGGAACTCTTAGTAGAAGGGCTGAAGCAAGCTATAGTGGACTTAAAAGAAGCGGTGAAACGGCAAGCACGAGCGATCACCCCGATAGCAGTTAAGGAGGCTGCCAAAGAACAAGTCTTTCACAGGAAAGAAGGGATCATGCATAGCTCAAGCCATATGTGAAATGATATGTCAAGGCGACGTGGTACAAGTGGAAGATTTGGACAAGTCGGAAGGAGAACAACAAGGATTTGGCTCAACGGGGTAATGTGATGAGTGTTTTGCAGGGTCTCTTCCTGAGCGTATTATTGCTGATGGTGGAGGAGATGCCGGGGACAATTTCTGCAAAGAGCAGATACAGCCTCTCGTAAGCTGGATAACAAGTCACAAATTAAGATGGCAACCGTGCCTTGTTGGTAACAACGTAAAGGAGCATTGTCTAGGGGCGGGATGTCAAAGATGCTTTGAAAGAGTATTATCGCTTTTGCAAGTGTACAAATAAGCTTTAGATTGGTTAGTATTGACTATGAATTAGGGATGTAATTCACGCAAGGTTAAGAATTTGTCTTTGTGTTGTGTCACGTTGAAAAATTGTTGGGATCTATATGGGACAGAACGGGCAATATTACAAACCTTCTGAATGGAGTCTTAAGGTGGTTAGGAGGGGGGAATTTCACGACTATTATAGTGTGGTGTGTCATTTTTATTATTATTATTATAATAGCTGTATTGCCAAGCCTTCTGATAGCAATTATAAAGTTTGTGTTAGCAAAATAAGATAAATACAAGTTTTAGTTGTAAACTGTGCCTTATTACTGCAAGGGGAGGGGGAAATGTTATAGGGAGTAACAGGCAGGGATGGGCGCTCGGAAGATCTCGCGATGTACGGAAAGAATAGGGACCCTCCCACGAAGGCAGACTAAGGGCAGGGTTATCAGCAGCCCCTAGTATATAAGGCTTTGTAACTACGCAATAAACGCCATTTGAGCTTCCTCTACATTAGAGTCAGCGTCTCATTTGGTCCTCGCCGGGGAGGAGCGAGTGTCCGGTACATGGGGGTCTGCAAGCCTTGAAGTGGAAGCACAACACAGTTGTCATCAGAGAAACATGGTGGGATGATTCGCACAAGTAGAGTGCTGCATTGGGTGGCCATAGACTCTTCAGAAGGAATAGGCCAGGAATGAGAGGTGGGGAAGTGACCGTGTATGTTAGGGAGTGTTTTGATTGTCTTGAGCATAATGATGGTGACAAGAGATTTGAGTGTTTACGGGTAAGAATTGGGGAAGGTCAATGAGGCAGGTATCATGGTGGGAGTCTGTTATAAACTACCTAACCAGGATGAAGAGACAGACAAGATATTCTTTAAGCAGCTGGGAGAAGTCTTGCAATCACTACCACTTGTTCTTGTGGGGGACTTCAATTTATCAGATGTCTGCTAGAAATACAGTACAGCAGAGAGAAGAAACCGTCCAGGAAGTTTCTGGATTGTGTCGGAGATAACTTCCTGACAGCTGGTGAGGGACCCAATGAGGGAAGACTCCCTACTAGACCTGTTATTTGTGAACAGAGAAGGACTTGTGGGTGATGTGAAGGTTGGAGGCCATCTTGGACATAGTGACCATGAAATGGCAGAGTTTTCAATTCTTCAGGAAGTAAGGAAGGGAGTTTTTAGAACTGCCACCTTGGACTTCTGGAGAGCAGACTTTGGCCTGTTTAGGAGCCTGGTTGACAAAGTCCCTTGGGAGGCAGTCCTGAAAGGCAGAGGAGTCCAGCAGAAGGCGGGACATTATTTAGGAGCTAAATCTTTAAGGTGCAGGAGCAGGCCACCCGGTGTGTTGTAAAACCAACAGGTGGGGAAGACTGGCCTGGCTGAACAGAGAGCCTTGGCTGGAACTAAGAAAGAAGGATAGTCTATGGCCTATGGAAGAAGGGTCTGGCCTCTCAGGAGGCCTACAAAGATTTTGTGAGGCTATGCAGGGAGAAAATTTGAAAGGCCAAAGCCCAACTAGAACTTAACCTGGCCACTGCCATAGATTACAATAAAAATGTTTTTATAAATACATTAACAGCAAAAGGAGGGCTAAGAAAGGCTCCAATGTCTGCTGGATGTGGGGGGAAATATAGTGACCAAGGGTAAGGAAAAGGCTGAGGTACTGAATGCCTTCCTTGCCTCAGTCTTTAACAGTAAGACCAGTTGCTCACTGAGTGCCCAGCGGCTTGAGCTGGAAGACAGAGATGGGGACTGGAATTAAGCTCCCCTAATCAAAGAAGAAATGGTCGATGACCTATTGCACCTCTTGGATGTGCAGAAGTCTATGGGACCAGATGGGATCCACCCAAGGGTACTGAGGAAGCTGGCTGAAGTGCTCACCAAGCCACTTTCCATCATTTATTACCAGTCCTGGCTAACTGGGGAGGTACCAGTCAACTTAGGAGCTTAGCAAGTGTAACACCCATCTACAAGAAGGGCCAGAAAGAGGATTCGGGGAACTACAGGCCTGTCAGTCTGACCTGAGTGCCATGGAAGGGTATGGAGCAGATCATCTTGAGTGCCATCATGCAGCAGTTACAAGACAACCTGGACCTGCAGTTGGGTCACAACAACCCCCTGCAATGCTACAAGCTTGGGGAAGAGTGGCTAGAAAGATCCCCTGCAGAAAAGGACCTGGGGCCAGTGCCAAGAAGGCCAACAGCATCCTGGCTTGTATCAGATATAGTGTGACCAGCAGGACTAGGGAATTGATTGTCCCCCTATATTCAGCAATTGTGAAGCCATGCCTCAAATTCTGTGTTCATTTTTGGGCCTCTCACTACAAGAAGGACATTGAGGTGCTGGAGAGTGTCTACAGAAGGGTGACGAAGCTGGTGAAGGTTCTAGAGCACAAGTTGTATGAGGAGCAGCTGAGGGACCTGGGGTTGTTTAGCCTGGAGAAAAGGAAGCTTGAGGGAGACCTTATCACTCTCTACAACTACCTGAAAGGAGTTCATAGCGAGGTGGGTCTTGGTCTTTTCTCCCAAGTAGCAAGTTACAGGATGAGAAGAAACAGCCTCGAGTTGTGCCAGGAGAGGCTGAGGTTGGATATTAGGAATAATTTCTTCACCGAAAGGATTGTAAAGCACTGGAACAGACTGCCCAGGGAAGTGGTGGAGTCACTCTCCCTGGAGATGTTTAAAGTACATGTAGATATGGTGCAGAGGTATGTGACTTAGTGGTGCCTTGGCAGTGCTAGCTTAGTGGTTAGAGTTGATGATCTTAAAGGTCTCTTCCAGCCAAAATGGTTATATTATTCTATGATTCTACTGGATAAAATTTCACAAAATCAAGCAACAACATGCTTGGCATGTGTGTCTATGTGTGGAAGTCTTAGGTACGCATCACAAAACCTCCACAGACACATGTGGAGAATACAGAAGCCCATTGTCTTTCTCTGAAATACTTTTACTCAAATCCCTGAGACAGAAGCCTTTATAATCACACTTAAGGGCTGCTACCATTTGTGCTGAAGCACGAAATTGTGAAAAAGGTTCCAAAATTATTAACAGTCTAATTATAATTGTATGTATTTGAATTTTAAATATGCTTATTGGTCTGAATCGTGGGTTTTATTAGGTCCAGACTGGAACATTAAATTGTAGTAAATGGAATCTGTCCCTGTCATATTTGCAAAAAAGTCCCTTAACCCAAACAGGCAGCAGCTGTTTCCACTGCTGCTGGATGCAACCTTTTCTGCACCATCAATTCTTATGCCTGTAGGAGCTGATCACTGGTTGATGATGCCCTCCCTTTTCACCCCTCACCCCAAAAAGCTATTGGAGCAATAGCTTTTTCACTTGAAACTGTGAATAATGGTTACAGCTTCGGTTCAGAAAACAGTGTGAACCAGGAAGTATCCTTGTTTTGGACTAAAATTCAAGCTATTGATGAACTTTATGTACTAAAAGACAAATTCCAAAACAGTGGTAGATTGATTCTGATATTTTTATTAATAAAGATTTTCTTTATTTGCCCAAAGCTTTTCCGTTTCATAAAGACAAGGGTGCATTGGGATCCCTGTTTGGTGGATGTACTAATATATTAAAGTGTGAGTCTCATGTACACATCGATGCAGAAGTGTTGACTTTTTTAATAGGGATATATTACTTACACCAATTGGGGCAAAAGTAAACCAGCATAGGGCTTTTTATGATTAATACCTGCCTCTTGACTGAGATATATATCACCATACCAGAGCTCATCATATACAAAGAGTTTCAGAAATAATTTTTTAAAAATCTGGAAAAAAATAATAGACAACATAGATAAAAAAGGAAATGTAATGAACATTATCTGAGGATATTCCTTTGTACTTGTCTACTAACCTGAGAGAGCAGAAAAAAAAAGGGGGGGGGGGGCAGGGAGGGGAGGAAAAAAAAAGAAAAAAGAAGGAAAAAAAAAGAAAAAAAAAGACAAAGAGCAGTGTAGTCTTATAAGTGGTAGTCAGAGATGTGTTTTTCTTTCAGAGTGCACTGAGCTTAGATTTTGCTTACTTTTCTCTGAAAGGGGATGTCTACTGAGAACAATGCAGTTACTTGCTTAAGTTGCTTAAGTTGCTTAAGTATCAGAAGTGCGCTATATTCTAATGTTAATCACTTCTTGCTGGTAACCTAGACTACATGCCATCATAATTACTGTTAAGTATTTTAAAACCTGCATAATAGATTTTTATAATAGGAAGGAGGGCAGAAGGGTAAGAAGGTAGGAAAGAAGGAAAGCAGGAAGGAAGGGATCAAGTCAGGGAGGACATGATGAAAGAGCAATCCTTCAGGTAAACTAATGTAAGTAACTAAATTTTAGCATAGCTGTTTAGTTATCTACAGTGACCACATTGTCATTATCTCTTAGCAAAAGGAAATCATTACTATGATGATGCCAGTTCTAATAAGTGTTTTATGGATGGACATAAAGACACTATGTGAGATTTGAGATTCAGCAGTTAGTCTTCTAATGTAAATCTCAGTCCAAACTCCTAGCCATCATAGTATTCTGGGTATATTAAAACCAAACCACACCAACAACAAAGCAACCCCAAAACTGAAACAACAACCACACCTCCCCCAAAAAAATCCCAAACCAAAACAAACCAACAAAAGCAACCCCAAAACTGAAGCATCAACCACTGCCACCCCCCCCACGCCCCCCCCCCCCCCCCCCCCCCCCGCAAGAAAACCAAGAACCAATACAGAAGAAAAAAAACCAAACACCCTGTAGAGTTTGAGATCAGAAAATGGTTGACAGTGTCAATGTGGAGAGTTAGTCTTCCTAATAAGAGCTTTATTAAACTCATGACAAGGAGATGATTAGTAATCCAATAAATTCAAGATAGTTGAAACTCATGCTGACTTATTTTAAGCTCTTTAATGAGTTATTTAAGAATTTAAGCTGCATCCTTTAGGTTCCCCCCAAAAAAGAATTTCCCCACCCCCAGAAATTGCTTAGCTCCATAGAAGCACACCGACTCCTGTATATTCATGTCTCTATTCCCTGTTAGGCAAGCCTAACAATATCTAGATTGTAAAATAAAAATGGGCTGTGAAGCAAACTTTGCCTTGTGATCAAAGGGTACAGGATATCCTGCATCATGCTGCTGAGAAGCAGTAGCATTCTTTCTTAGAAGAAAATAGAGCCATCCAAAGTAGAGCCAGGAAGATGGCTAACAGATTAATATCGTTTAATTAAAGAATTTTGTCCCTAGCTCTCTGTTAGTTACTAATATAGTTAAATAACTATAGTGTAGATTCAACTCATACTCTAAGGGACAACTCTAGATATATTACTATTCTAGAAAAAGTTTTTGAGTACTCATGGGGCTAAACAACAAACGAAGGAAGATCATACACCTGAAAGACCGCAAGGTGGTGAATGGAGTTCAATCCAGTTGGCAGCCAGTTACCAGTGGTGTCCCCCAGGGCTCAGTATTGGAACCTGTTCTTTTTAACATCTTTATTAATTATCTGGATGAGGGGATCCTGAGAGCACCCTCAGGAAGTCTGCAGATAACACCAAGCTGGGTGGGTGTGTAGATCTGCTTGAAAGTCAGGAGGTTCTACAGAGGGATCTGGACAGGCTGGATCGATGGGCTGAGGTCAACTGTATGAAATTCAATAAGACTAAGTGCCAGGTCCTGCACCTGGGCCACAACAACCCCCTGCAATTCTACAGGCTTGGGCAAGAGTGGCTGGAAAGCTGCAGAAAAGGACCTGGGGGTGTTGGTCGACAGCCGACTGAATATGATCCAGCAGTGTGCTCAGGTGGCCAAGAAGGCCAATGGCATCCTGGCTTATATCAGAAATAGTGTGGCCAGCAGGAGTAGGGAAGAGATTGTACTCTGCACTGATGAGGCCACATCTTGAGTACTGTGTCGTTTTGGGCCCCTCACTCCAAGAACGACACTGAGGTGCTTGAGCACGTTCAGAGAAGGGCAACAAAGCTGGTGAAGGGTCTGGAGAGCAAGTCTTATGAGGAGCGACTGAGGGAATTGGGGTTGTTTAGCCTGGAGAAAAGGAGGTTGAGGGAAGACCTTATTGCTCTCTACAACTACCTGAAAGGAGTTTGTAGAGAAGTGTGGATTGGTCTTTTCTCCCATGTGACAAGTGACAGGATGAGAAGAAGTGGCCTCAAGTTGCGCCAGGGCAGATCCAGGTTAGATATCAGGAAAAACTTCTTTACAGAGACGGTTGTTAAGCATTGGAACAGGCTGCCCAGGGAAGTGGTGGAGTCCCCGTCCCTGGAAGTGTTTAAAAGACATGTAGATGTGGCACTGGGGGACATGGTTTAGGGACCCTGGCAGTGCAGGGTGAGTGGTTGGACTCGATGATCTTAAAGGTCTGTTCCAACAAGATGATTCTGTGATTCTGTGATTCTATGTGATTCTGTGATTTTGTGTGATTCTGTGAAACTTTACTCAGAAACAAAGAAAAATATCTATCTAAATCAGAATTCTGAAAGAAATGTACAGAAAGTGGAGTATGTGGTGGGTGGAGTAATAAAACAATCATGAAATTATCCTTAAATGCACCTAGCCATATTATTTCTGACTTCAACTTGAAGTTCTGTATCAGCTAAGCACTTTTCACTGCTTAATTTTTCCCCTCTGTTGGCTTTAATTAAGGTTGCCCTTGAGGCAGCCTTTTTTACCTGACAAATTTCAAAGTACACTTTTAAACTGAGTGAACTTGCTCGTAAGCGAACAAGTTTTCCTGATATTATGTATTTCATATAATGGGCAAGAATAATAAGATGTATTTCTTAACAATATGTTTACATGCAAGTGAATTTAGGAAAACTGAGAAGGTGTGGGGAAAAACACCTGAGAAGAAATGAAAACAAAAGATTTAGGTAGTTACTGGGTACTTACTATGATGCTAATCTCTTAATTGGCTCTGAAAATAACAGAACTTTTGACTAATGTGCTAATCCAAGAAGAATGATAATATCTTTTTTTCTAAGGCAGAACTGGAAAACTAAGAGAAGAAAACTAGCTTGCCCATGATACGGAATGTAGGTACTGCAATTAATAAGTCAGTTTTCAGAATCAAGCACATCACAGTGATATTAGGCATCTCCTATCTCAACATTCAAAATGATGATACAGTAAGTTAGAAATACAAGGCAATTTTACTTATCACATAGGATTTCTTGTTTTCTTAAGAACCTTAATACATTCTGACAGTCTGTCATCAAGCAATCCAGTTTCAGGATAGCTTTTCTGGCTTAAACTTTCACAGCAGCTGGAGTCCTACACAAGGAACACTCACTGCACTAAAATCACTATTCTTCTTGTTGATGTACTCCACAGGTTACCAACATGAAAAGCAGTTACACTTTTTTACTTTAAGAGTCTGATTAAACTATCACATGCTGTTTGCATGTTGAAAAACCTGTTTAAAAAGCATCTGCTTCATCACTCTTTTCATTGTGTTCACATTATGGGAAATGAAGATGTGTGTCAAAACCTTTGCTTTCAAATATTCTTCACTGTGCTTAAAAGTTAATGTAACTGAGAATTAACTGGAGTGGGTTTGTAATTTAGTGGCATGCTTCTGTTTGTTTCCCATGCTACAGTTCAAAAGCTTTCTGTTTCTATCTTCTGCCTTGTGTGTGAACTACGCTTCAAGCCATCTAATACGACAGAGGACCTGTAGAAGACCTCTGTTTGTGTGCTAGATGGAGACCAGATAGAAATCTCTGGATCATGTACAACAGCAAGCGTGTTCAATGTGCACAACTGGAGTGTCATGTGTACCACACTCATTTCACCTGAATGGAGTCTCCACTGAGTATAATGACAATAGAAATTGAGGCAAGTTAACATATAGACACCTGCATCTAGACCCCTAAATTTAGGAGTCTTCATGATAAAGGTAAATTTAAGTTGTTGCATTCCAATTATGTTTTAAAACAATAATATTTTCTATAGAATGTAACTAATTCAATTTCAGTTAAATGTTCCACATGTCCTTCTCTTACCTTTGCCTAGTTTTAATTCTTGAAGTCTCACCTTTTACGTAGGTGAAGCAGAAGTATACTTCAAGGATAAAAAAGAACAGATGTGGACAATGCTGAAAGTAGCATTCAACCATGAACATCAGTGCAAAGGAGACTTCATCAGCAAAAATGGAAGTAATTTCTGCCCTTCATTAGAAAATACTCTAATTTTCATATAAAAAAAGACAAAGCTAGGGCTATTTGCAAGACTTCACTATTCATTCAAGTATTTCTTTGTTACTTTTTATTTCATTTTCAGGCACCCATCTAGGGGCAATAAAATTGACCAATACACAGTAAATAAATGAATGTCACTTAGCTGAACCATTTGATAAATACTTGAAAAAGGCATAGCAGCAGTAAAAGCTGGCATTAAAAGATTCACAAAAAGAAGATATATGGAACACCTTTGGCCAACGTGGGGGGGAGGAAAAAGTATGGTACAAAACTTTTTCTGTACTGTACCTATTACCTATGATCAGAATAATGAAATCATAGAATCGTATAGGTTGGGAGGGACAGCCAGAGGCCACCTAGCCCACCTCTGCACTTAAAGTAAGACCATCTTCAACACTGGAGTCTGCAAAAACAAACCAGTATGGACTTTGCAGCAAGAGCTTATATGAATGTTGTAAAAGGAACCTGAAAAATCCTTTGTAATTTCAAATTAGTACATTGAATTTAGTCCAAATTCCTAACTCCAATGCAAACAGCACACAGCTATAAATCTTAGGTTATAACACTAATTAGCATGAATTTAGTGCACTGTTATGTTTTCAGTGGGAATTTTAAAGATGCATAGGAATTAAATATAAATACATATAGCATATAGAACTGGAAATGTTGGATTCATCTCACTTAATTTAGGCTGAAAGATTCTGTACACTTATTTAAAAAAAAATCTTTCATATTCAATCTAGTTATTTTATGGAAATAAGATAAAATATGTGAGACCATGCTTATTTTCTCCTTGTTTTACCATCTTCACAGAAAAAAAGCTTCAGGTTTCTTTTTCTGCTTGGTTTGAATAGTTTAGAAGTTTATCACTTTTTATCCTTAGTCTTCCTTGAAGGTCAAGCCCCAATTAACTTTCAGTAACACTCTACATTTTCTGCTACAAACTAAGAAAGAAGAATCTGTGACCTGGTACCAGAAACAGAAGAAGCAATATGTCCATATAGATAGATTTTTAATTTTATATACAGATTATATGTATGTATCTATATATGGCTGATTTCACAGCAGCATCATTAAAGCACAGCTTTGGAAAACAATAATACCCTTGGAAAAATAGTGGCAAATTCTACTTCCTTGGAAATAAGGAGTCTTGAAGGTTCAGAGCAAGATGAATGGGGCAATGCATACATCTCAGAGGCTTTTCTACTTGCCTCAGGCAGAAGACAGTTCATCAGCTTACAGCATCTTCACATGTTTGAGGTTGTATCTCTTGAAACCATAGAGGATAGAAATACAATAATAAAAAAACCCCCAACTTAAGATCAGGGAAACAAATTTTTAGAGAGTGTTGAATTTCAGAGTCATAAGAAACACACAGCTCTATATACACCAGAATATACAAGCATGCATCTAGGGCACTTAAACCTAGAAATTGCTTTATAATTCTTCCAAAGAGTGTAAGAGCATGACAAAAAAATATTGAGTTATACTCAGCCCCAATGTTCTTGACCTTTTTCGTTGTAAATCTATTTCAGCCTCTTGCAATCCTTCTATTTCACTTAATGACTAATCTTTCTTTGATGTAAATGTTTATCTTCTTTAAAGACCATAAAATAGGAAAAGGGAATAATCAAATTGTATAGAGAATATATTACTGAAAAATTGAAAATGCCAGGCAAAAAGCATTTTGTTTTTAAGATCTAAAGTACAGACACTGTCATGTCTGTGAATATCTTCGATGTAATAGTCTGTGACTGAAGGGTAATCTGCAATGAGTGTGATGCAGAGGTTGTTACGGTTTCAGGGCCTTCTATGACTTTTACAGAATGTAAAATCCTACAAACAAATATGTTAGACCTGATCCTGGAGCTATAACTCACAGAATGAGATCGTCTCCCTGTATATTGCACACATGTGTGCATGTGTACCTTTATATTAAAACCAAAACAATTTATCCCTCCCATACAAAGAAAGCTAATCTTGCTGCCTATATGCTTTCAAGAATTCAGAATAATTGTGCTAACATAAACAAAATATTTTTTTACTTAGAACCCACACATAACTGTCTTATACAGTGGCTGTGGAGTTTGGAAAGTTAAGTAACCAATAAATCTTTGTGCTAAATAATACAGAAATATTTCAAATTCTGTTTTAAAGGAACATTTCCAAAGTTAGAGACAGCACACATACTGTTGGTATTCAGTAGGAGTTGGATTCCTAACTGCCTTTCATGCTTTTGCAAGTTTCTCTTTTTTTTCTCCTGGACCTTCGAAGTAAATCAAAGTCAATGAAAAGTTTCTCTTTTGGTTCAGGGGTGTTTAGATCAGACCATAAAGGCTTGAATTTGTTCCCAGTGGTGACAACATCAAAATCTGTTGACTTCTGGCTTCAGGACAAGTCCCTAAAGTGCCTTCCTTCTCATAACATGTACCATTTCCTTCAACACATTCATTTTGCACAAAATGCTCACAGGTTATATTTGTATAGTTTACCTGTAAATAAACTATTTCTTTCCTATGAATTCATCATCACTATTACCACAGAGTTCTAGAGTATCTTATTTATCTCTAATGTTTACTTTGGCATTCTACTACTTCTTCCTCCAATTTACTAGGTAGATTATTACAGTGCACAAAATACTCTTTCCCAGCCGCCACTCCTCCCTATACCATGCTTGCCAAACACTCATATAGTATTCTTTTAAAAACTTTCTGTCTCCTAAATGTCTTGTATCACATCCTACAGCTAAGGTAAGAAGGGAAAATGGAAACATAAAATGAAGGAAACATACAATGAAAATCCGTGCTTAATACTATGAAGCATTTGACTCCTTTCCCACAAAAATTTTCCCTTCCACTCTTCAGTATTGACTGTATGTTCTTCAAATTACAAACAAGGATTGTGTTTGAAATGATTGCTGTTCTTACCCCTTCCTCTCCTTGACTTACAGTTCTGTGTCATATTTCTTGATTATCTTATCATTCAGGGAAGAAAGTACTCAGTTCCAGATGAATAAAACTGATTTTTTCAGTCAATGGCATTACAAGATTTTAATATTAATAATCGTTTAATTGAGCAAGAGGCTGAGTGAAAATTATACCAAAATTATAATTCAGAATTTTTGTTCAAAAGTATTTTTTATCAGTATGTGTTGCTTCCTTGGTAAGGGGTAACAGTAGCAGCATTTTGTTTCTTGTTACATTTATGAACTAAAATCATATTTTTGAGGGCACTCAGCAGTTTCTGAAAAGAATACTTGTGATAATCTAAAATTATTTTAGCAAGAAAGAATTTCAAAGCTACAAATTGTTGTTTAAAAATTATTATCATTCAAAACTAAAGAGATAATGGGTAATCAGAGCACAACTATTACAGACCTCTCATATCTGAATTACATATAATACGTGTAATACTCTATATATAAATGCTATCCATTGTATATTGTAAAAATCAATATTAAAGTGTTATCAATTCTCTTCATTAAAAGAGCTTACATCATGAACTACAGAAGTGAGCAGCTCTGTATTTCCATTCAATTTTATCGTTTTTTGAGTTACTCGGAGAGAGATGTTGGGAAGGGATATTACAAGAATAACCTGGTTTTGTTTATATTGTTAATATTTGGAGAACTGAGTAATAACAATAGTCTGCAGAACTTAGACGTGTCAGAAGTGTGCTCTCTGCCCAGGCTTGTCCTGAGAAGTGGAAGGTATCAGTTGTCCCAAATTTGTGATTTGGTCCTGAATGCAGTGGCTGTCCTCAGCCCATCATTGGGCTGAGGGGGTTTGTGCCTCCTCACATCATTGCATAGACATTTTAAATTTCGGAATTACAGAATATTTAAGGCATATATATATATATATATACACACACCTTAGATATAGATATCTTATGTAGAGAGGGGACCTCGTGAGGTCATCTGGTCCCATTATTCCCTCCAAACACAGATGGCTAACTTTCTCCTTGGCTTCAATGTTAAAGCATAGTCAGCAGTTTGAACGTAGGGATTACCCCATATGGTTGATGTGAAACTGAGTATTTCTTTCAGTTTTGGGGCTTCCCAGTGCAAGAAATACATTGAGAAACTGGAGCAAGCCACTGTAGAGCCACCAGATTGTGAAGTGGCTGGAGTACGTAGTATTAAAAAGAGACACGTAGTGAGTGGGCTTTGTTCAGTCCAGAGAATAGATGGCTAAGGGGTCACCTTAACGTCACCTTCTATTATTGAATGTGTGTTTATAGAGAAGATCTAACCAGGTTTTTCTCAACAATGCATAGCAAAAAGATGAGAAGAATGAATGCAAGTTACATCAAGGAAAATTTTCTCTTTGTGCTAAGAAAACAGCCACAAAAACACAGGGTGGGACAGCTTCACCTCCCAGAGATTCTGAAGTCACCTTGCATGGAGATTTTTCAGAACTCTGTTGGACAATGCTTGGAGAAATTTAATTTAAAATAGAAGTTTTCTCTGATTTGATCAGGTGGCTTATGGTCCCTTCCAACCGAAACTGATCTATGGTTTCACAATTTAACATGTGTGACAAATGATGAGGGAGGAACCATAGCCATACCAAAATCTTCACAGACTGTGGAGGTAGAAGTCACAAGTCATACTTCTTACTGGGCTGATAACAGTGGTGGGATTCAGGAGCAATTTGCAGGTATGAGAGAGAAAGCACTCACTGGCTGTCTCAGTGCTTCTCTGTAGCAATTGCTCAGGACAACTGTAGTCAGCTTTATGGTAATCCCTGAGAGCTTCCTCTGAACAAAATGAACTAGATGATTTCCACAGGTTCCACTCTTATGCCAGAAACTAGTCAAAGGTTTGTGAGACAAAAGAAAATCTAACTAAAAGCAAAGTTAATCTTTTTCTGTATTGTATTATTGCTGCAAAAAATAAATTTACCTGAGTTGTTATACTATCTATACTGGCAAATAATGTGCCATTTTAATCCCAGAGCCTGTTCCAATTAAATATATAAATGTTAGTTTTCTCTTGTATACTGTTCTGGAATAAAATTGCTTGTTTTGATCGATAGAAAATCAGATGTAATTCTAAGGGTAGTCCTGGTGTAAGCTTCTGAAAATATTTCTGTCACTGACAATAGAAAAGATCCTGGGGTTTTACCTCTGATGTTGATACCAGAGTTAGCAGATATTAATACCATCCAAAATGACTACTTCAAACATACTTTCTCTATGATGGACACTACCATTATAAGCAGTAGGATGTCTGCAACAGTAGAAAAATTCAGTGTGTGACTGTGGTACAAGAAAAGATTTTTCAAGAACCTAGCTATCTCTTTGTGTTCTAGATAAGGTCTGTTTGCTTTATTCTCTCAATTACTTTAAGTATAGTCAGAAGATTTGAAAGAGTCTAAGTGACTAAGAAAACATGAGTTACAGTACATTATTTGTAAAATACATGGGAAATTTTGACAAATTATTATTTACCAATACAGTGTTTACTTTCCTTTTTACCTTTCCCTTTTCCTTTCCTCTTGCCTTGCCTTCTGTTCCCTCCTTTCCCTTGTATTTTTCTGTGATGTGGTTCTTTACTACTGATAATGCTTCTCCTTTTCATTTTTTATGCAGAGCAATTCTCAAATCTTTTAGTACTTTTCTATGGAGCCATATGGGTTTCCATATGGCATTTCTTTTGATGACGGTGCCATATTCAATATCTAACCCATGTACATGTCTGTGTAATCAGGAGTTTTATCTTTAATTTTCTGTACTGATATGTAGAAGATAGCTCTGAATCTATAAGCACATTTTTGCTTTATCTGTCATTAGATTGGAGGATTGCATGTTCACACAATCTTTAATCGGGTAGTTAATTGGTCTAAGGGAAGATTTGGCAATAGGAAATATCTTCTGTCATGAGTAGTAAGAGAAGCTTCTCCTTGCTACTGACCATTTTAGTGCCATAAATAAGCAAGTTGAAATGTATCTTAAAGAATTTAAAGAACTAAATTGGAGAATGATGGAAACTATGTGAAAAAAACATTAAGGGAGATTTTTGATTTCTGATACTGTTTACATGACGCAGGAATATCACAAAATAAGAAAATTATTTCTTTAGAGTGTTATATGTAGGGGGGATGGGTTTTTTTTTTAATGAAATAAGCATGACTTGCTACAAGGCATTAATAAGGAAAAGTACTCTGAAACACTTCTGAAGATGTGAAACTCATAATGTCATGTTAAGTATTTCAGTTCAGCCAAAATTTATTACTTAATTGGTACAAGTAGATGCAATTTTAACTTCATATCATGACATTCTTTACCAAACAAAGAAAACAAAGGAATCATAATTTTCTATGAAGGTAGATGCAATTAAAGAGTATCAAATAAATATGCATATGTAAATGAGAACGAGAACTGTTGTCTTTTATTTGTAAGGCATAAGCCTTTACTCTTTGGTATATTTTTTTCTTATAAGATAGTTTGGCTCTTTTTTACAAAGCCTTCAGGTATATAAGGTACACTTTTTTCTTAGAGATCTGTTGTAGAGAGTAGTGAGCCTTGCTTTGAAAAGGTCATAGATGAGTATATTTGCTTTCCATTTAAAAGAACTATCTGTTTGCAAAATAAAAATTAAATATATTTGCGGTATTATTGTATCAAAATTCTGTATTATATTATTATTAAAAAAATCTTATTCTATTCAAAAGGGGAAGAAGAAAAATGTTAAAATTATTAATATTGTCCTGTGATTTCATAATAATTTAACCATTTACAAGGAAAAAGAAAGACTTAAGTATGACTCATAGACCCAGTCTTCTGCCTTTTATTCTAAAGATGTGCAAGAGCCATCTCTTCCTTTGTTTAGGGAACAGTTTCTTCAAGGGAGATTAGTATCACAGTTTGATTCTGAGGATAGGAGCTATGTAGTGTTCTTGATTTAAGCTAGCTTTTGGAGATTGAATTAAAAAAAAAAAGATCTTTCACGTTATAGAAATACAGCAAAATTTTGAAAATACATTATAAAGCACTGCTTAAAATTTAATTTATTAGGAGCTACTAGGAAGCACAGAAGATGGTATTTTGCCTAAGAGAAAAAGAAGAAAAATAAGAAAAAAAAAGAGAGAGAGAAAAAAATTTGGTATTTTCAAAAAGTTTAGGAATACTTAGTTTGGAAATACTTGGAAAACCTCATGCTGACTTTTTCGGGCATGAAGATTACTTATTGTTCATGTATATACTCAGTAATTTTTATTGTATCAGCTTCAACTTTGTATTCAGTGCATCAGTTGACTGCCCTGTACTGCATTGATCCACACAACAATGCTGAATACATATTATGATGAAAGAATGTTAATGGTCTTCCAAACCTCCCGTTTTGTTTTACTCTTTAATTACTTCAGTAGAAGAGATAATATACAACTTCCATTGTTTGGGTGAGGGTTTTTTGTTTTAAGTTGGGTTTGATTTTTTTCCCCTTGTGTTTATAGGAACACAGGAATAAAATCTCAACAATAAATTTTCTCAAATAGTTCTTTTGCATAAATATTAGCCCATTAATACATAGACCTTCATAGTTTTCTAGCAAACACAATAGCTCCCCTTGTCAAAATTTAACAGATGCATAGAAGGTCTGCTGCTGTAAAAGACATTAATGGTAACTATGTAGTTTGGACCTGCTATTATGAAGCTCTTTCTACTACATAAAAGCAAAACCCATTCATACACATACCAACAATTTTATAGGCAGAGCTGGAAAGCTTACTCAAGGCTTTTGATTTTTTACAGTGTCTTTTCTTTATCTGATTCTGGTCTCCACATAATTTACCAAAATAGATTCACTGAAGTCCTAGCGCAAGTAAATGTTTGCTTAGTGATGTATATAAAAGTTCATACATACTAAAAAATGCATACACAAAAAAGGGTATGTTCAATGACTATGCTGATGGAAGAAGCTGCATAATCAGTCACCTTTCTTATGAAAAATATCACTCATACCTCCCTCTGCAGTATTAACCTATGCAGTTGATAATGGCTATTGGTATTCTCTACAGTGTAGTTATGCAAGCACCAAACCTAAGGAAGATTATAATCTTTTAAACTCCTCACTAGTAAGTAAAAAGAGATATAGTTCTGATATAACTGTCCTTGAAAAATAAAGAAACAAGAAAAAAAAAAACCAAACAAACCAAAAAAACCCCAAACCATATTGCTTCATCTATACTGTTTAGTAAGCTCTTCATCTGCTGTTATGTTTTATTAGAATGATTATATCAAGTTGTTGCAAGAACATTTCAAGATGTTAAAATAGTAGGTTACCTCAACCTTATAACATTTGGAATGGTAATTTGTTTGTATTGACTGGTGTAATAATTACCCTCTTTTTCCTTCAGAGTGAATTCTGTTTAGAATATATGAGAAGAGAAAGAGCATGAAAGATGCTTGTGTGATATGCATACACAATGCATAAACTCCTGAAATTCTTTAAAGGACAACGAAACACACAGAAGCTCTCTTGCTTTCTTCTCACACTGTCTCTAATAATTTGCAGTTACTTAACCAATGAGGGTGATAATTATCCAAGATCTACAGTCAGGTCTGTTTGGGGAAAAAAAAAAAAAAAAGAGAAAATGAAGAGAAAAAAGAAAGAGCGAGCCTGTACAGTATAGAGTGAGATCAGCTCCAAATATTGAGGATTCCATCTGAATCTAAATTTATGGGGTCTTTTGTTTTCTATTAAAAAAATTGCCTTGCGTCTATTTTTGCTAGGAGGAAGGAGGGAAAATGGAGGTAGGGAAAGTTAGAGAGAATGAGAGAGAAAGAGATTAGGTTGAACTATAAATTTACAACCTTTTATTCAGTTTTTATCAGAAAAGGAACTGTCCTTACTGTAGTGCTTGCAGCCTGAAATGCACTCCATCATTCCACTCTGAGACTCCGATATGTCCAGATGTGTGATGGCCTTCAGCTCTATATCAGGCTGTGCACTTCTAACATGACCTTCCCCTAGGCACCACAGTGATACCTGTCTCTGACTTCCCAGGCACAAATTGAATCAAGGTACTTCAGACATGTCTTCCTTAGCAACTTCACATATTGTGCGGAATAATGGATATCAAAGATTTTTCGATTTCTGACTTGCTCATTTCCCAACTTGGATTGTAATGGTAATGATGTGTTTATTCTCTCGATTTGAACAATGAAAGAACTAAGATACAATAAGAGGATAAATTATTGTGCATTCCAGGCATGGCAACTGAATAAATAGCATACAAACTTCAGAAAATTCTTTTGCTGCATTCATAATCTCATTCAAGGTACAAAATAAACTACAATAAAATAGCAGTACCATGCTATTCTTTACACAAGCTTCTTGATTTTTTTTATTATTTTTTTAACTTCATTGTCTTTCCTATTGTACTGCAGTATTTTTAAAATTCATAATCTGTGTAGGTCTGGAGAAAGTAATCAGCAAGAAAAGTTAGAAGGTTTAGAGGCTGCTGTTTCGTTAGTACCCAAGAACTCTTAAAATGAACATTAAAAATCTTTTAAAACTAATAAGTAATGCTCACACCTAATCCCTTACAAAAATTCAGTTTAAGCCAAGCACTATGGGAACATGACTACAGTTTTTCATTCAGGTTCCCTTCAATGCAAAATAATTTTGGCAAACACACTACATGTTAGAAACCCTCACTGCATCTATAAATTCCCCAAACTTTCAAGATGAAAGCATGCATAGAAAATAAAAGTTGTTGAAATTATGACAATCCCTGACTAGATGCTTGTGTTTGTCTCAACCTGAGTTAGTGGGAAACATTCTGTGGGAAACAGTGTTCCCTATCACTTCAATCTAGATCAACTTTCTGTACTTCAACTTGATATGTGAGTTAATTTAAAGTTTTATGCAGAAAATGATGACAAGAAGATTTGCTCACAGGAGCACCAATATATTAGTGAAATTTCAATGGCTTTTTTTATTTTAGCTTCACAATAGAACTGCTAATTAAAACAACAACAAAAACTCCTCAAAAACACTCAGCCTAGTTTCTCTCAAAATCCGGTAGCTGAGAAAAACTGAGATCAGTTTACAAAATGTCCGAGTAAAGTCCAAGTTTTAAAGCTTTTTACAGAAATCAAAATTAAACCTGGATATTTTTATTTCTTCCTAACTGATCTGAACGTCAACCTAGAGGGGAAAAAAAAAATTCTGTCTTTTAAAGTGGATTCACATTTTTTGGTAATCGTAGAACCCAGTGGGTTGCATAATGACAAATCTCCTTTATACCCTGAATTGACTTTCAATCATGAGCTAGAAAACTCAAGACAAAGCTATAGCAGTGTATGTATTCCACATTAATACAAGGCTTGCTTCTGGAGAGAGCAAGCATGAGCTCTTCCTTCTCTTTTTGTCAAAGATGAGAAAGTTAGTGCTAAAATTTAGAACAAGAGGATGAGAAAAACCTTTAGTTAGTTGACTAGTCTAGTGTCTTCTTTGTCATAAGACACTTCAAAAGATGCTCATTTTACCTGACTGCAGAGCAAGAATATTTCTAAAACTTTACAGATGCTATTCTATTAAAAAAAAAACCCAACAAAGAATCAAAAAAACAAAGCAAAAACCCCAAACATTTCTTGCCACGCTCTTAATTGCTGCATAAAGCTGTGCAGACAGTGCAGTACAATAGCGGTTCTTAGTGCTTCGGAGTACTGCCTGCTCTTCGTGGTTTGTTTTTGTTTCTTACAAAAACAAACCACCTTTGAGGTCTCACAGCAGATCAGAGGACAGAAAGGTTTATAACTGTTACTTATTTTCAGATTATCATGGCTAATTCCTGCTCAAATAGTTAGATTCCAGCTACTTGACTCCTGTTCTGTAAACACGAATCATGAATTTATTGAATATTAGCCACCTCAAATAGCATGTGGACTTACATAGTCACACATATTGCTATAATATGTGTGGGAAAGACGTGGTAAGTTTTGCATACTTTCAATCAAGGCAAATGCTATGATTGAATACTGAAATATTATTGCATATATGTTTTATGTACATTACAAATAATTTAGCTGGGTTTTCCCTAGACTGTAAGATTACTTCTCAAATTTTATATGATAAACACAAAATCATGAATGATTTATTAAAGACAAGTCATATATTAAAAACCAAAAAGTTATATTTTTACTTAAAAGTAAATTAAAACAACAAATTTAATGTGTGCGCAGATGAGCCCAGTCTCTGCAAACAATAATCACTTGCTGTTTAATTTTCCTGGACTGGACTGCTTCATATCTTGACCTGATGAGCCATTTCAGCTATCTTCCCTACCCCTATATGCTTGACATTTTGTTCATTTGGCTTGGCTTTCTGATCGCCACAATAAAAGATAAACTGTTGTATTAAGAGTAAATGATGGTGTTGCCTCTCCATAATTGAATTTGGAAGATGTATCTGCCCTTCTTTAGAATGACATATTTGGGAAGCCAAATAATCAACCTCAAGGGAACAGCTTTCTTTGCCTGAGAGATTCAGGTCACCTAATACTTCACCAGTGGTTTTTGCAGAAAATGTGAAGCTTTTCTCGAAACAAGCCTGCTCACCTGATAAATAATCATGTCATACAGAAATATATGTTTTTGCTAAAAATGCTTTAAAAATAAGGCTTACGGTGTTAATTCAGAGAGAATGGGATATAGAATGGTCTATTCATCACCCTTGCTTGTCTTGCAAAGGCCATGTTCCAGGACTAGACTTCAAGTCTTCTTTTCTTTTGCTTTGTTTTTCCCTTTCAAGAGATAAAGACCATAAAATAAGTGATACTTAAAAAACAGTGTTTAGAAAAGAAGTCCTTATGTAAAGAAACAATATAATTTTTTTTTTTTTTTAAGTATAGTTAAAACAAACATTTATTGTAGCATGCATTTTTTCTGTAGGGAAGGATATCCAGACAGAATTATCTCCATCCCAAATTCTCCAGCCTTGAAAAAGTACAGTGCTGCTGTCAATGACAGCAACTGGTAAGAGACATGTATGCAATCTTCATATAATTAGAGAGAACAATTAGAATTTCTCTGAATTCCCATGTCAATACATGCAAACACGCAAAAAATCTAGCAGGTTTTTTTTTTTTTCAAATTCATATTGTGGTTATTCAGAAATACATAAGTTTCAGCTATTACATTCTGGATTTCTTTATACTTTCTTTGTAGTAAATTTAAAACTACACAAGCCTTAAGAATTTTTAACATTTCTTGTTTCCTAAAATGTCTTTCCTTTCAGAATTTCAGTTTCATTTTTACCTATATAACAAAGGAAAAATGTGTGATTTGATACTAGAATCTTCGATGGTAATGCAAAGCATGAAAAAAAAAATCTTCATAATTTGTTTATAGACTAAAACATGAAAAAGATTGTTATGTGTTCATGTTACATCACATCACCACAAATCAAGATTTTCAGAAAAAGCTACTACCTTTTTCCTCTCTGACCTCTGGAATACAATCAGAGTTAGAAACCAGTAATTTGTGACTTAGATTTCCTCCTTTACTAGTATATACATTTATACCTTCTTTATTTGATATTATGATGGATATTCAATTTAATTTTTCTCATCCTACTTCTCTTTCACGTCACAACAAAATGGATACTGTGCAAAATAAGAACATTGCTCAACCAAGCCACTATAAAAACCTATCTGTGAACTATTTGGAGGATACCATTTTTGTTGTACAGCAAAGGAAATAAAATAAAAGAAGTTTATTAAAGCAACAGATATAACAGATTCAGAATTGCCATTGATAAATACACTTACTGCAATAGGCCTAGGAACTAATATATAATAGCAATGCTATCCAAAAGCAAACTATCCCAGGTATTTTTACCATATGGTGAGAAAGCAATTCGTACCAAGAAAGCATCCTTGTCTTGGGTGCAGGAAGAGGAGTACAGCCCATTCAACTGTCCCTGATAAGTCTTCAGGCTTTTCCTCCCAGCCAGGTATTACCTCTCCTGGCTTTTTATACCCTAACTCTGTTTGTCTTTACCTCTCAGGTGATGTTTAACATGATTTGGGTGGAGAGTTGAGTAGCATAGTTATGTGTGTTTAGCATGTACTGCTTTTGGCTCATTAGCATATTGAAGGGTGTGAATTTTAATATTAATTCTGCAGTTAATTAGGCAAAGGTCTTCACTCAGACACTGGGACCTTCAACATTTGCTTACTTGCTGAACTTAACCAAAACAGAGCCATCTTATCTTGACAAGACTCCCTCTTTTAGCCATTATTTATGCCAGCTCAAAAATCTCCATTCCTAGAGATAACGTAGGAATCTCGTGCTTGCAAGCTTCTTGGCCTTTTGTGCAGTATTCCCATATTAAAGTATCTGTTACTTTCAGCTTAAAACAAAGGAATCCAGTCTTGTAAAGTTGTAGGCTTAATCCAACAGATAAAGTCTATTCAAACTTAAGAGTGAGCATCTGTAAGACTGACACGTCTATAAGGCAGAACTTTGTGGAACATAATCTTATTTTTGCTATCCTAAAAATGGTTTCATATGTCTTACAGCTTGCCCCTTTCCAGATTATTTCACAGGGATATTCAACTGATGATCAAAGAATTGAGAAAATCCAGTTATTCTAATGCGTCATGGCTTCACAGGGTCACAGAATACAGACTCATAGAATCGCGGAATGGTTGAGGATGGAAGGGACCTCTGGAGAGTCTTCTGGTCCAAGCCCCTTGCTAAATCAGGGCCATCTACAGTCAGTTGCCCAGGACCATGTCCAGAGAGCTTTTCAGTATCTCCAAAGATGGACAGTCTGCAACCTACCCAGGCTGTCACCCTTGCAGTTTCACTGTGGGTCACTCACAGTGAAAAAGTGTTTCTTGATATTCACATGGAACCTCCTGTGTTTCATTTTGTGCCCATTGCTCTTGGTCCTGTCACTGGGCACCACTGAGGAACCTGGTTCCATTTTCTTTAGATCCTCCCTTTAAACATTTATTGACATTGATGAGACCTCTCCTGAGCCTTCTCTTCTCGGGACTGAACAGCACCAGCTGTCTCAGTCTTTTCTCTCAGGAGAGATACTCCTGTCCCTTCATCATCTTTGTGACCTTTTGTGGGACTCTCTCCAGTATGTCCATGCCACTCTTATTATGAGGAGCCCAGAACTGTGGACTCCAAGTGTGGCCTCACCAGTGCTGAATAAAGGGAAGGATCACTTGCCTTGAACGGCTGGCAATACTTTGCCTAATGCAGCCCAGGGTACCATTTGCCTTCTTTCCAGCAGTGGTGCCTTCTTGGCACTTGTTCAACTTGGTGTCCACCCAAACACCCAGAGCCTTTTCTGCAAAGCTGCTTTTCATCTGTGTGGCTCCTAGCATATATTGGTGGCTGGGGTTGTTCCTCCCCATGTGCAGGACTTTACACTTTGCCTTGTTGAACTTCATGAGATTCCTCTAGGCCCACTTCTCCAGCTTGTCAAGGTCCCTCAGGATGACAGCATGACTGTGGTATATCAGCCTCTCCTCCCAGTTTTGTGTCAACAGTGCACTCTGCTTCATCAATCAGATCATTAATGGAGATGTTAAAACAGGACTGTACCAAGTATGATCCCTGGATTACACTCCTAGTCATGGGCCTCCAACTGGACTTTGTGCCATTGATTGCCTGCATCTGGGCCCAGCCATTCAGCTAGATTTTAACCCACCTCACTGCTCATCTACCCCAGACTTCAACAGCATGTATATGAGGATTTTATGATCTCAGGCCTTAAGGAAGCCAAGTAGACAATGTCCACTGCTCTCACCTCATATACCAGGCCATTCACTTTGTCGTAGAAGTTTATCAAGTTGGTCAAGCATGACTTCCCCCTTGGTGAAGCCTTGCTGACTACTCCTCATGATTTTTGTGTCCTTCATGTGCCTGGAAATGGTTTCCAGGGTTAGCTGCTGCATCACCTTCACAGGATTATAACGACTAGAAGAAGAAGACAATGCTGCCATTTCGAATGACTACCAGTTAGAAGTCAGAATTTTGTCTCTGACTCGGACAGTGATGTATTTCTTGTTGGGAGGAAGGTGTAAGACAGCTAAAATTTCTATATATCAGTTTCTATGTCCATGGCAAGTAGCTAGATAGCAATACTGGCAGATACATATGGCTTCATTGATGACTTATTTTACAGCAAAACTGAAAAAAATCCTGCCTGTAACATGAGCATTTCAGAGCCATTCTGGTGATACCAAATCACCTCGAATGCAGCAGATTTTGATTCCTCCGCTTCCTTGTTTACTTTGATAACTATGTGTTATATTTTCCTTCTGGCTCAAAATATGCAAAAATCTTAAGTTAAATCAAATAGTAAGTTTTGAGTAATATGAAACTCATAAAAATCATACTAAAATATTTTGCATACCATCATTTTAATTAATAAAGTCTAAAAATTCACAATGGAAGTATTTATCTTGCCCATAATACCTAACCCTAGAGGCAATGAATCCTCTGAAAGAAGGAATGTTTCACAGAGCTGTTTCATATGAAATTTAAAAGTTGTTTCTTGCAGGCAATTTTTTAGGCAAGATTTTCTAGTTCCAGTGCATATTTTGTACTTCTAGTGTGTTCCACACCTAAAATCTTTAATGGCTGGTGAAATACTTTGCCCTTACCAGGTTTTACCATCTGCTTTGTTATCCTTCTGATATTTTCAGATAAAAGGGCAACAGTACACAATTTAAAAAGAAATTGTTAATTGAAATAAATTGTGAAAAGTGAAAAATATTCACCCTTCCCATGTTCAAAAGCTCTTTTTTTAAAAATGAGGTTTATGTGCAGGAAGGAGAATGAATGAAATGTCTTCACACACACTCTAAACCATAAAGGATCCTGGAATAATGGAGAAATAAATTGCTTTGGCGTCTGCTGAGCATATGATTGTACCATGAATGTAGTCTGTTATAAAGAATAATTTTCTGTATTGTCATAAAAAAGCATGATAGTCCATTAATATCTATTTGCATCTCTGTCTTTCTGATGCAGCTATCAGTGTGTGTGTGTGCAGGATTTTTGAATAGCCATGTTAAAGAGGATAGATACGCTAAATGAAGACTTTCCAAAGGAAACTTTATCCCGCATTTGTTCCAAGTGTTCCAGGTACTTTCTTTCTGAAATGTATCGACCATTATTGGTGACAAGGTATTAGGGTCTTTCAGCATGTCCTTTGAACTGGCTGGAACTAAACAGAACAAGCTGTGTCTGGTTCCAGCTAGCAGCCTCTGGCCACTCTTCTCAGAGACAACCCCTGCTGCTTCCCTGCTGCCAGAGCCTTGACACTGACACCCAATGCACTGGCAACACTTATTTAAGGGATAGCTCTAGATAGGATAGTGGAATCATAGGATGGTTTTTAGGTACGAAAAGACCTTTAAGAACATCAAGTCCAACCGTTAACCCAGCACTGCCAAGTCCACCACTAAACCATGTCACCATATTATTGAATCATAGCATAATAGTTACTTTCGAAAAACTGTATTGTGCCTTTGTAACCCATACCCAGATACCCTCCATATAGTCATATAGTCAGTGTACAAGAGAGAAGAAACGGATGTCATTTATCTGGATTTCTGTAAGGTCTTTGACACAGTCCCCCGCACCATCCTTTTCTCTAAATAGGAGGGATACGGATTTGATGGATGAACTATTTGGTGGATAATGAATTGGCTGGATGGTCAAATCGAGATGGTAATGGTCAATGTCTCACTGTTCAGATGGATATCAGTGACAAATGAGTCCCTCAGGGGTCCATATTGGAACCAGTGCTGTTTAATACCTTTGTCATTGACATAGACAGTGGTATTGAGTACATTCTCAGAAAATTTCCAGATGACACCAAGGTGAGTGCTGCAGTTGACATGCCTGAGGGACAGAATGCAATCCAGAGGGACCTGGATAAGCTGGAAAAGTATATCCATGGGAACCTCATAAACTTCAACAAGGCCAAGTGCAAGGTCCATCTGGGTCAGGGAAATGCCCAGTACCAGTACATGCTAGGGGATGAAGGGATTGAGTGCAGCCCTGCGGAGAAGGACTTGGGGATACTGGTGGATGAAAGACCAGACATGAGCTGGGAATGTGCGCTTGCACATTCTCTATGAGAGAAAAATTTTGAAAAGTAAGACAGATATGAATCTGCTCATTAAAGCAAAATCCTATTTGTCGTTTGGCACCCTACCTAATGTATTTAAGCTTATTAGCCCATTCCTCTCTTTCAAAAGCAAATGTCATGTTGACACATTTTGTAACTGTGGTGCATGCATGAATGTGCATATTTGGTATGCAAAGCATTAACATCTCCTCATGGTTATCCAGACCTTTGTCATTTTGGGGGATCACTGCACTCCTGATAGCTCCTACTAAGTTAAAATAATTTCCAGACCAGTATTTCAAGCTAAGCACTTACACTGTCTTCATTTGAGTTCATTCTGTGCCAAAACAAGTAATTTCCAAATCTTCATTCAAGGAAATAAAGAACGAGGAGATTTTATCAGAGAAACAAGCAACAGGAGTGCTTCTAATGTTTTTCAGTAATTTGGATATGACTATGATGAAATTGGTACTATTAGAAGATACGTGAATTTGGAAGAGAGAAGGCAGCGATTCATGTGTCTTTTCATCATTCCTTCTTTTTATTTCATTTGTTTTTGCTTGGTTGGTTTTTTGTCTGTAGGACTTGGTATGTTTTCCATTCCTTACCACATTTTTTTTCTCTTTTCCCTTCCTCTTGTCATTAGGTGTAAAGAGGTAGGAATTCACACTGACTGAGGCACTGGTACTCACTCTTCCCACTAGTGTCGGTATTGGGCCCAAACTGGCACCGGATGTCCAGTCTTTTACATGGTGTTACCACACTGCCGATGGAGGTGATTTACATTCTTCCAGGGTGGAAACATCACAGGATTCTTGTTTTAGATTCACTGGGCTAAAAGGTTTTGTATCTGAGATCCCTAAAACAGCTGAGGCATCCACATGGACCATGACACCTCTGATCTCAAATTCATTTTAAATTTATCTCAAGTTTCAAATTGCAACTGAATCATAGAATCAATGAAATATTGCATATGTAAGTTATAAATACCCAAATAAAAATAGTCAATATTAATAAGTAGTTCTGAAAGTACTATTTCTATGATGCTGAGTCAGTTCATTTATTTAATCACCTTTTAATATCAAAACTTATGAATTATTACATAAGCAATAGTGAAAAATTGTCACCTATGGAGACCATATATGATTGTCATGGTTTGAGCTAGAAGACAGCTAATTCTGTTCAGTGATTTTACTTTCCAACTCAGTCTCTTCTAACTAATTGCACTATCTGAAGTTAATGACATATTTTTGCAGTGTCTGCTTCTCGGAGTGGTAACATTTGATGCTTATAGTTACTACTAAGGATTGTTATGCAGAAATGCTCTTGGTTATACTTGCTCCTATGGAGACCAAGGTCACTGCTAAATCTTGTGTACCACATTGAGGATGAAGTAAGAGGTGGCACCTGTGCAGAGGAGCAGACAGGACAGGTGACCCTAAACTGACCAACGAAGTATTCCATTCCATATATGTCATATTTGGTATAAAGCCAAGGGATCCCAAGAGAGAAACTCACTTCTTCAGTGGCTAGTGTCTGAGGACTCTCTTCTTCTTTTGATCTCAATCGGTGCATTCCTGAATCCAGTTCCGGAAAACAACTCCTGCATTCAGTTCCTGTCTGCTGCTGAGTCCTGTCTGGGACTTGCCCAGTGCTTGCCAACAGCATCAGTAGTGATGGTTGTGTGATTGCCATCAGGGAGGTTGGGTTCGGTATTGGGTTTGTATATATTTATATATAATTCACTTTATTGTAATTATTTGCATTAAAGCTGTTTTAGTTTTCTTTTCCAATCCATATGTCTCTCTTCCTTATTTCCACTCCTTCTTCCCCTTTGGGAAGAGAAAAGGGTTAATAGAGACCATCTGTCATTCATCTAATGACAATCTCAGATTTAACCCTTGACAACAAAGCATAGAATCATTGAATTATTTAGATTGGAAAAGACCTTTAAGATCATCAAGTCCAACCATTAACCCAGCACTGCCTAGTCACCACTAAACTTTGTCCCTCAGCACCACATCTATATGTCTTTTAAATACCTCAAGGGATGGTGACTCCGCCACCTCCCTGGGCAGCCTGTTCCAATGCTTTGCAACCAATTCATGAAGAAATTTTTCCTAATGTCCAACCTAAATCTCCCCTGGCACAACTTGAGGTCACTTCCTTTTGTCCTATCACTTGCTGCTTGGGAAAACAGACTAACCTCAATCTTACTACAACCTCCTTTCAGGTAGTTGCATAAAGTGCTAAGGTCACCCTTCAGCCCCCTTTTCTCCAGGCTAAACAACCCCAACCTCAGCTGCTCCTCATAAAACTTGCTCTCCAGATCCTTCACCAGCTTTGCTGCCCTTCTCTGAGCATGCTCAAGGACCTCAATGTCCTTCTTGTAGAGAGAGGCCCAAAACTGAACAGAGAATTCTACGCACGGCTTTATCAGTGGTGAGTACAGGGGGACAATCACTTCCCTACTCTGGCATTCCACACTATTTCTGATACAAGCCAGGATGCTGTTGGCCTTCTTGGCCACCTGGGCACACTGCTGGCTCATATTCAGTTGGCTGTCAATCAACACCCCCAGGTCCTTTTCTGCTGTGCAGCTTTCCAGCCACTCTTCCCCAAGCCTGTAGCATTGCAAGGGGTTGTTGTGACCCAAGCACAGGACCCAGCGTTTGGCCTTGTTGAACCTCGTGCCATTGGCCTAGGCTCATCGATCCAGCCTGTCCAGATCCCTCTCTATAGCCTCCCTAACCTTAATCAGATCAACACTCCCACCCAACTTTGTGTCACCTGCAAACTTACTGAGGTTGCACTCCATCACCTTGACCAGGTCATTGATAAAGATATCAAACAAAACTGGCCCTGATACTGAGCCCAGGGGAACACTACTTATGACTGACCACCAACTGGATTTGACTCCATTCACCACCACTCTTTGGACTCAGCCATCCAGCCAGTTTTTTACCCAGTGAAGCGTACAGACATCCGAGCCATGAGCAGCCAGTTTTTTCAGAATGCTGTGGAAAAAGGTGTCAAAGGCTTTACTAAAATCTAGGTAGAGGACATCCACAGCCATTCCCTCATCCACTAAGCCTGTCACCTTGTCATAGAAGGACATCATTATAGTTAAGCAGGACCTGCCTCCTTTCATAAATCTATGATGAGTAGGCCTGATTGTCCGGTATGTGCCATGTGATGGCACCCAAGATGATCCGCTCCATAATCTTACCCAGCACCAAGGTCAGACTGACAGACCAGTAGTTCCCTGGATCCTCTTTCCATCCCTTCTTGTAGAAGCAACCTTACAGACAATGACATTCAAATCCCTGCTGAATGTCAATATTAGGAGGAACTGGACATGCTTCACTGGCTCTATTGACTACAGTTAATATTTAGTTGCCTGAAATTGGAGTCTAGTGTTATTTCAGATGCTCTAGGCTTCTCCCTTTCATACAAGATGGGCATACTTTAGAACTTCTGTTGTATCTCCCGTGGTCAGGTTGCCAGCTTGAATGGCATTAGATACCTAATGTGTGGGCAACTGATCTCATGCAAGATTGTTATTAGTTCTTAATGCATTGTAGACATACATTGCATGCCAAAACCCTAATTTAAAAGCTTTTAGGTGCTGTGTCCGATTTTTAGATTCTGGGTGATTTGGTCATTTAAGCATCTATACATCATTGAATAGAGCAACCCTGGGATTAATAGTAAGCGTAATTTTCTGCTGACATTTAGTAATAAGAAGTTGCTACCCCTTTTGTAGTAGGGGATGACTCATTCCTCACCTCATCTACTCCTTAACTTCCGATAAGAAAGAGGAGACTACTAGGGACAAACTCTCTGTCCTTGTTAACAACATGGGTTAACAATACATCTCCACGTGAGGTGGAAAAGAGCATGTAGAGTCCTTATTCACCCACTTAATCGTGCTTGGTCTCTGCAGAAAGCAGTTCCCCACATTACAGATTTTGAGAATTAAATTACTTAGCAGGTTATTTCTGATGGAATAAACTCACAAAATCTTTGAACTTGGCTGCATCCTTAGCTTTGATGTTCATGAAGTAATGTTTTTAAATTTAATTTTTTATTTTCACTTAAACATTTTTGTAGTGTATATATCATTATATCTTCTTAAAAGTTCATTTGTGTTTTAATAATCCATATGAGTTCTTGACATCTGTGTTGCAGGATCATGCTGTGAAATCTCAATTCTTATGCTATTACGAAAAACCGGTTTTGTTCACTTTAAAAATCTCATTTAGTTTCTTTATAAATATTTTTTGCCTTAATCACTGAAAGTTCTCCAGGCTGGTTATATCAAATTGCTTTACTTTTCTCAATAATATAGTCAAGGAATAACTAAAATTGCATAGTATTTATTTATGTTACTTCCTATGGAAAACACTCAGCACCTTCGAAACAAAATTAAGTAAAAAGTCAATGGACTGAACCGCATTAGAAACATCTAAACACTAAATCTGCATTGCATAAAGATAGATAATATAAGCTTGTTATTGGATGCATTTTAAAGCAGGCTCTGTCAAAGCTTTCAACTGAAGGAGCTGCACTGAATCTGTGTACTATTCAGTGCATTAGCTATTAAATTCAGTTTACAGCACACAAAATAGTAGAAAAGAAAATGTTCAGCACTCAAGAAAACATTCTATCAATCAAATTTGTAGATTGACTTCTTACCAGAAATATATACATATCATTCTATGTGATCTCAAACTTAGATTGTGCAGAACAGTATCTTGCAATAAAACATAGAATAAAAATAAAACCTAAAAAAGATCAACCAGCAAACATTTTGATGAAAAGCTAGCTTGTGAATGGAAATGACATATGAATCTCTTTCCGTTGCAAGTGTCTTCCCCAGAACAATTCTTGTAAGCAGTTATATTACTGTAGGAAGTGATCTAAATTCACAAGGTCTAAGGTCACAAGATTTAAAGTCACAAGAAGTCAGGTATACTAATGTTGGGTCCTTCACTAAAAATCTTTAAAACTCTTGAAAGACTGAAATTTGTTTTCCTGAAGTCCTGCTTTTGATTGGATGAAAGAAAAAAAAAAAATTCATTAGATGTATTGTATTTTGTTCACAATGTAAGGTTTTTGTCATGATAGTAAGAAACCAGTTTTTTAAAAATCATGATATTAGCATTGAGTCTCACCAAAAGTGCAGGGCAGTACCTGAAAAAGCTGTTTTCTTGCTGATGAAATCCTGGAAGAAATACTTGTCACATATAGTTGTCACAATCTACATGTCGAGATTCAGTAAAATTTATTATTTTTATTTCAGGAAGACACCACAAGCTTGATCAGGGACTAATATGTCCTTGTTGTAAGAACAGCACAATTAATTATGAGAAAGACAGTACTTGTCAAATATTTTACAGATGAACAAAAATTAATGAAACAACTAAGAAAATACAAGGGAAAACAAACAAAAAAAGAAAGAACAAGGAGAACAGCATATCTTGGCATGGCAAGAATCATAAAGTATATTAGGATATGAATTCTCAGGTTCACTGACATTGAAATTGGACCTCTGAGTTGGGATTAATCTCAACTAATCGTGCTGCCAGAATAGATATTTAGCCTAGTTAGGCATCTAACAACTAGTGAGTGTCTTTGCTAATCAAGGTCTTCTTACTCTTAATCAACAGAACTAGAGGGGTCAGCTTTGAGGAGTGAGTCATCCCATCTCTGAATTGCATTTTTTCTGTTCTTTCTCTCCTCCCCCACCCCCCCCACCCCCCCACCCCCGCCCAAACTACGTAAGTGGTCTGTATGATTAGTTTTCTTTTTAAGGTTTTAACTTTTAAATAGCTATTGATAAAGGCAATGAATCTTATTCTTTCCCCTTGTTGATTAATTAGCCTTTAACTGGGTGGCTATCATTGCATTAGGTCTATTTTAACAGAATTCAAAATCATAGAAGAAATTAATCTGTGGAGGTCAATGGGATCCAGTTTGACTGTAGTTAAGGTTTTTTTTTCCATCATAGTATCAATATTTTATAATATCTGTTTGTCTAGTCTTAGCTATTAATGTTTTGTTTTTCACTTTAATACTTTGATTGTATTGGGTACAGGTGCCCAGATGTTGGTAGGGGGAGGCTAAAGGGGTGGCCTCTGTCTGGTGAGACTGGGACTGCCCTGTGCCAGACACTGCTGATTCCATCCAGCTCCAACAGACACACCACATGGCACAGCTGAACCCCTCAGCCAGGAGGGTGGCACGTCCAGGGAAAACACATTTGAGAAAGGGCAAAACACTGCATGGCAGTGAGTGTGTGGGGAAAATGTGTGACAAAGAGCCCTGTGGACACCAAAGTCAGAGAAGGAGAGGCAGGAAGTGCTCCAGATGCCAGAGCAGACATTCTTCTGCGGTCCCTAGAGAGGACCAAAGTGGAGCAGTTATTTCCCTGTAGACCATGGAAGACCACTCTGGAGCAGATATCCACATTGCAGCCTATGGAGGACCAGCCACGCTTGATCAATCTGTTAGCCTTCTATGATGGCATGACTAGGTGAGTAGATGAGGGGAGAGCAGTAGTTGTTGTCTATCTCAGCTTCAGCAAGTCTTTTGACACTGTCTCACATAATATCCTCATAGCAAAATTTAGGAAGTGTGGACTAGATGAATGGACAGTGAGGTGGATTGAGAACTGGCTGAATGACAGAGCTCAGAGGGTTGTAATCAGAGGTGCAGAATCAAGTTGGAGGCTTGCAGCTAGTGGTGTTCCACAGGAGTCAGTATTGAGTGCAGTCTTGTTCAACATAGTCATCAATGACCTGGAAGAAGGGATAGAGTGTAACCTCAGCAAGTTTGCAGATGATACAAAACTGGGAGTAGAGCGTGACACACCCGAGGGCTGTGCTGCCATTCAGCAAGACCTGGACAGGCTGGAGAGTTGGACGTAGATGAACCTAATCAGGTTCAACAGGGGCAAGCGTAAGGTCCTGCACCTGGGGAGGAACAATCCAATGCACCAGAAGAGGTTAGGTGTTGACCTGCTGGAAAGCAGCTCTGCAGAGAAGGACCTGGGAATCCTGGTGGACAACAAGTTAACCATGAGCCAGCAGTGTGCTCTTGTGGCCAAGAAGGCCAATGGTGCCCTGGAGTGCATTAAGAAGAATGTGACCAGCAGGTCAAGGGAGATTCTTCTCCCCCTCTACTCTGCCCTAGTGAGGCCACATCTGGAGTATTGTGTCCAGTGCTGGGCTCCCCAGTTCAAGAAAGACAAGGAACTCCTGGAGAGAGTCCAGTGGAGGGCTACAAAGAGGATTAGAGGACTAGAGCATCTCTCTTATGAGGAAAGGCTGAGAGACCTGGGTCTGTTTAGCCTGGAGAAGAGAAGACTGAGAGGGGATCTTACCAATGACTATAAATATCTTAAGGGCGAGTGTCAATAGGATGGGGCCAGCCTCTTTTCAGTGGTGCTCAGTGACAGGACAAAGGGCAACAGCTCACAAACTGGAACACAGGAAATTCCATCTGAACACGAGTAAAAACTTCTTTTATTAGAGGGTAACAGAGCACTGGAACAGGCCTCTCAGAGGAGTTCTGGAGTCTCCTTCTCAGGAGATACTAAAAACCCGCTTGGATGGAATTCTGTGCAATATGCTTTAGGTGAACCTGCTTTAGAGGGTCTCTAGAGGTCCCTTCCAACCCCTGCCATTCTGTGATTCTGTGACCCCATGTTGGAGCAGCTGGATATTTCCTGAAGAACTGCAGCCTGTGGGAAAGACCATGCTGAAACAAGGGAGTCATGTGAGAAGGAAGGAACAGCATAGAGGAACTGTTATGTGCTGCCCCCCGTGCTCCATTCCCCATCCTGCCTGTACTGCCCATGGGGGAGATGGTAGAGAGATTGGGAATGAAGGAGTGAGGCTGAGCTTGGAAAAGGGGTGGAGGAATGTGTTGGTTTACTTCTGACTTTCTTTCTCACTAACCTACAATTTTAATTGGTAATAAATGAAATTAATTTTTCCCAAGTTAAGTCTGTTATGTCCATGTGGTAGGCAATCTTTCTCTCTTTCTCTAAATCCACAAGCTTTTTCATATTATTTTCTCCCACTGTTCTCTTAAGGATGGGGAGTGAGAGCACAGCTGGGTGGGCATCTGGCAGCCAGTGAAGGTCACCCTACCACAATGATGAAAGAAAGCAGGGACTACCAAGAACATGTCTGTTTATTTGCTTAGCTTATTTTTTTTTCTCCTTTTTATTTTTTTCCTGAGTGCAAAACGAAAGACTTGGGTTCAAAATTAAAGAAACAAAGATGGACAAATTAAATTGAGTAATTCTTACACCTAGAGATGTATTTGCAGTGTGAATTTTCAAAGCTTCAGTCCAGGCACTGAATCTAAACTAATTTAGTTGTAACCTTGGAGAACCTTTGGTTTTTCCAGCAAGTTTTCAGAACTGTTCAATCTTTGAAACTATACTGTTATTTAAATATGGTTGCAGTGTTCTTTCAAATAAGTAACTTTTATAGACCTTACTAGACAGAATGAAACACAATATTGCATAATGTTACATGGGTATATTCTTTATTATAACCCACCCTCCGAAGTATAGAACTAGTATTGTATTGTCTGAGAAATGTTTCAAGGTAACGTAAATTGAAACTGGGTTGTAACTTAAAGGCTGGCAGGTTCATAAACTTGCTTGCTGCAAGTGCCAGACTGTTAAACCAAAATGTACTCTTAACATAGTTATTTTCCTCCAAGCATCCAAGGATTTTCTAGGTTTTTCATTTGCTCTGAGTCATTTAGAAATAAGGGAAGAAAAAGCATAAAGTTACCTGGCTGCATTCTTATTCTCTGCATTTGCAAAAACAAGCAAATCGAAAATCATATATATCATCAGTGCATCTAAAATATAAATCTAATCTGCCTTGGTATTGTTCATAACATTGGGACTAACTAAATGTGATTAAAAAGATTCAGCATGTGTGTAATGTAATTTAGTAATGACTGTATTGACTGAAATCTAAACTGCTATTCTGAGAAATCTCAAAAAGTACTTCCTCAAAAACATCCATGACTAACTACAGCACCATGTCAACTCCTTGTTTCAGTGTACAAATTCAGAAAAAAATATTTTTAACAAGGGTTGTTTTTCTTTGGGTTTGTAAATAGTTCAGCTGGATGGATTGATCCAAGTGTTTTAATAGGTAAAATTTCCCTTAGAGCTGAGTACAATGCAGAGGTAATGAAAAAGTAAATTCAGTAATTTAAAGGTCAAACGCATTTTATATCAGTAATCAGAATGTCAAATCTACCTTTTCCTAAATTTTTTCCTTCTTTTTTCCTCCTAATTGCCCATTCTTTCACTTCGGCCATTTCCTTTTTTACATGACTTCTCCATGGTTTTTTACTTCTCCCATCTTCTCCCACTTTCTTTCAAGTGGAAGAACTAGAAGGCTTCTCTTTTTCAGGTTTTTTTTTTTATTCTTTTCTCATTCCTTTCCTTTTTCTTTCAGGAACAGGAAATACAGTCTAGACAGTCTGGAGTCTAGACAGAATAAAGTATTTCTTTTCCTTTCCTGAAATCACCCCAGCTCTTCTTTATTTTTATTCTCTGTTCTCATTAGCTCATATATTCAGTAGCTTATCTCTTCATTTGCTCTTTTACTTGTTTTGAACTTTTCCTTATTTTTCATTATACTTTCTCATTGCTTCAGATTTTTTATTTTCCCCTATTTTTCTTCAGTAAGCAAAGAAAAATTCCAGCTCCTACAAGTAAGACAGAAGTAGTACAGACTGAGGGCTGACTTGACCAGTCTCTGAAAAAAACCAACATAGATATCCTGGTGGGCTGTGAGTCAGACATGATGTGGTGGTTTAGGCCCACCCAGCTGGAAACAAAGCACCGTGCAGGCACCTGCTCACTTCTACTCTGCCCTGGTGGGATAGGGAGGGGAAAATACAATAAAAGGCTAGAGAGTCGAGAGGAGCTCACTCACCGGTTATGGTCATGGGCAAAAGACTTTGGGAAACAAAATCAGTTTAATGTAAACAAAACCATCACCACTTCACCAATGGAATCAGAATAGTATAGAGCAACAGATACAACATCTTCTCCCCACCCCTCCCTTCTTCCCAGTCCCAGCTGTGCTACCTCCTTTCCCCCAGCAGTGCAGGGGGGGCAAGGAATGGGGGTTGCAGTCAGTCCCAGTCCATTCCATGTTGTGTCTGTTGCTTTATCCTTCTCAGGAGCAAAATGCCTCACAGTTCTCCCCTGCTGCAATGTAGCATTCTCCCACCAACACGAACTGTTGTCCACAAACTTCTCCAACCAGCATGGATCCCTTCCATGGGCCGTGATCCTCCCAGCAACGTACTGCTTCAGTAGAGGCCTCCCTCGGAGTCATGACCTTCTTCAGAGGCAATCACCCACTCTAGTGTGCGGTCGTCTGTGAGCCATAGATGGGATTCTACCTTCCATCTCACGATGGGCCGAAGGGGAATGGCTGCTCTGGCATGCCTCCTCACCTCCTTCCTCACTAACTGGGGTGTCCAAATGGTTGTCTTTCTCCTGGGGGCAAGAGCCATGAGCTCATGAAGCTCAGGGAATAATGCAGGATGTGACTGACCACAGCTGTTGCAAAGAAGCTCACTTTATTTCAACTGGTGAGGCCACACCTAGAGTACTGTGTCCAGTTCTGGCCTCCTCAGTACAGAACAAAGAGAGAGTCCAATGAAGGGCTGCAGAGATAATGAAGGACTGGAGCCCCTCTCCTATGATGAAACGCTGAGACAGTTGGGACTGTTTAGCCTGGAGGAGACAAGGTTTAGGGGGAATCTCATCAATGACTACAAATACTTGAAGGAAGGGTGCAAGGAAAACAGAGACAGGCTGATTTCCATGATGCCTAGTGACAGGACCAGAGACAATGGGCACAGTCCAAAACACAAGAGGTTCCATCTGAACATCAGGGAACGCCATTTTTACTGAGAGGATGACAGTACTGGTACAGCTTGCCTGGGAAGTTTGTGGTGTGTCTCTCCTTGGAGATACTGAAAAGCTATCTGGACATGGTCCTGGGCACCTGGCTCTAGGTAGCCCTGCTTCAGTAAGGAGAATTGGACCAGATGACCCTCCACAAGTCCCTTTTAGCTTCAAATCTTGTGTTTCTGTGATTCTATTTTTATGTATCCTAGTCCCAGAACCTTGGCAATAAGAACCTTTATAAATTGCCTTAAAATTACGTGGAAAGCAGAGAACAAGAAAAAACCAAACATATTTGTAGTTGTTTGTGTTGCTAGGAAAATACACTGGACTGGTTGAAACTGGATAGGTTGGAGGTATATTACTGACTAGGATGAAGACTTGTAGCCAGCTGGAAATAATGGAATACATAGGACATTATGATAACCAAGAAATACAGGCGTATTCTGAACAGAATGCATTGAACTGGCTATTTGTACCTGAAACAAACAAGGTTTCACTATCAGTGTGAGGTTTCCAAAGCTCTTCATCTCTATATTTCTCTAGGTGAATTTCATCCAGTTATTCTTCATTCAGGAAAGCATTTAATCCCAGCCAAAGGGAGGGTTGGGGAATGACAACAGGTCATAGAATCATTGAATGCTTTGGGTTGGGAGGGACCTTCAAAGGTCATCAAGTCCAACCTCCCTGCACTGAACAGGGACATCTTCAACAAGATCAGGTTGCCCAGAGCCCTGTTCAAGATGACCTTGAATGTTACCAGGGATGGGGTATCTACCACCTCTCTGGACAACCTGTGCCAGTGTTTCACCACGCTCTTTGAAAAAAATTTCTTCCTTATAACCAGTCTAAATCTCCCCTCTTTTAGTTTTAAAACCATTACCCGATGTCCTGTCGCAACAGGCCTTGCTAAGAAGACTGTCCCCATTTTTCTTAAAGGCTCTCTTTAAGTAATGAAAGGCCATTAATGAGGTCTTCCCAGAGCCTTCCCTTTTCCAGGCTCAACAAGCTCAACTCTTTCAGCCTGTCCTCGTAGAAGAGGTGCTCCATCCCTCTGATCACTTTTGTGGCCCTTCTCCTGATCCCCTCCAACAGGTTCATGTCCTGCTTTTTGCTGAGGACTCCAGAGCTGGACACAGTACTCCAGGTGAGGTCTTACCAGAGTGAAGTTGAAGAGGAGGATCATCTCCCTCAACCTGCTGGCCACACTTTTGATGTAGCCCAGGATATGGTTGGCGTTCTGATCTGCAAATGTACCTTGTCAGCTCATGTCCAGCCTTTCACCCACCAGTACCACCAAGTCCTTCTGTGCAAAGCTCCTCTCAATCCCTTCATCCCGCCCTGTATTGATACCTGGGCTTGCCATGACCCATGTGCAGGACCTTGCATTTGGCCTTGTTGAACCTCATGAGGTTCACACAGGCACACTTTTAAAACTTGTCCAGGTCCCTCAGGCATGTCAGCTGCACCACTGAGCTTTGTGTCATCTGCAGACTTGCTGAGGGTGCACTTGATCCTGTTGTCTATGGCCTTGATGAAGATATTAAACAGCACTGTTCCCAGTACTCACCCCTGAGGGACACCACCCATCACTGATCTCCATCCGGACATCAAGCCATTGACCTCTACCCTCTGGATGCCACCAGCCAGCCAATCCATTATCCACTGAACAGATCATCCGCCAAATCCTTGTCCACCAATGGAACAGTGGACTTTGTCGTAGAAGTCTACTAGGTTGGTCAGGCAGGACTTGTCCTGGGTCAAGCCATGCTGGATGTCTCAAATCATGTCCCTGTCCTCCATGTGCCTTTGCATAACTTCTAGAAGGATCTTTTCCATGATCTTCCCAGGCACAGAAGTGAGGCTGAAAGGTCGGTATTTCCCAGGGTCCTCCTTCCTACCCTTTTTACAAATGGGTGGAATGTTTCCTCTTTTCCAGTCACTGGGGACTTCACCTGACTGCCAGGACTTTTCAAATATCATGGAGAGTGACTTGGCAACTCCATCAGCCAGTTCCCTCAGGACGCTGGGATGCATCTCATCAGACTTATGTATGTTCAGATTCCTCCAGTGATCACGAACATGATCTTCTATTACAGCAGGAGGGACTTTGACACCTGCTCCCCATCTTGCAGTCCCATCGATTCGGGAGGTGTGAGAAGAGAGGTTGTGAGTAAATACTGAGGCAAAAAAGTTCTTGACTACCTCAGCCTTCTCCTCATCTTTTGTTACCAGCTTGCCAGTCTTGCTTATCAGAGGAGGGGAGGCTTTCTTTAACGTTCCTTTTCTGATTGGCATACCCATAGAAGCCCTTATTATTATTCTTTGCATCCCTTGTCAAGTTCAGCTCCAGCCTCACCTTGGCCTTCCTGACCCCATCCCTACACAACTGGGCAGTGTCCCTATACTCTTCCCAGGATACCTGTCCCTACTTCCACTGCCTTTGCAGTTCTTTCTTGCCCTTTAGTTTGACCAGCAGGTCTTTCTGTCAATCTCCCATTTCCTTCTGAAAGGAAATATTGAATGCATAATGCAGTCCAAGTCAAAATACAGACCGAGTTCAAAGAAATGTCTGTACAGAGTGAATAGTCAGGAGATGAGAAAAGTGTGGGAAATCATAGATCAAAGTAATCTGAAAGTATTGGTTGAATGTAAGTTGGAACTTGTATGTATGTCATGGTATACCACACATGGGGTTCAACAATTCCATGTTGTATGAGTTGCTGAAGACAGGGACTAAGCCTGGATGTGCACTTTCTTTTGGAAAACAACCTCTGTGAGACATTGGAAGGGAACCTTTGGGAAGGAGCCGTTGTGAAGGAGCCATATTGTACCCTGGCTGGATAAGGAGAGAACCAAATTTGTTAGGCACAGTGTGAAACAAATAATGAATCACTAAGTAAATAAAATAATATTGATATTTTCCTTTGAAATTGACACATCTCTTAAATGAGGTAGCAATCACAAAGTATTAGCTTCAGTTGTAGAAATAAGTTAACTCATAAGTTTGCTTATATATAAACAGCTTTTCCACTAAGTGGCACTTAGCTTTTTCAGTCTTCAGTGATGATCGAATTATGTCATGTTCAAAAGAGAAAGGAATGAGACTTTTGGTCTTTTTAGTGTTTTGAAACAGTGGCACAATTTTTATATATATATATATGGCTCACCTCACAGCAAATAATTTTTATTAGGATTTTTTTATATTATATATTTTTTTTATGATGTTCTTTTTAAAAAGAAAGGAAATTTGTATTTATCACATAGTTGCTACTAACTTAGCATGCCGCTAATGCACTGGTCAGATATCGATGTTTATTAGAAGCCATTTTTAGCTCTGTACCTGCCTTTGTAAAATGAAGGATGCTTGCTGAACCATAAGGCAAAAGAATTACATTCCCATCCTATCAGCTCCCTGCTCACATAAGCTCCCTTCCATTCTTTCTGTGCTCTCAGATAAGATGAGAAAGATTAATAAAGGAGTTCAGATAAATAGTTAAATCTACTTCATTAATACCATTGGAAGATTTTGTTCTCTGAATCAAAAATTTTAAAAAATCAGATGTGATACTTGTCACCAAACTGTCCTGTTTGTATAAACATCTCTTTAAACTAGCTAAAGTTTTTTTTTTTTAGTGGTTTAAGTTTTTTCGCAATATATTCTAATTGGCCAGACCCCCATCATCCTGAAAATTGCCCTTGACTACTAGTATTTTCTTGGCAAGACAGGTGTTCTTGCACAGTGTGCAGCAAAGCAAGAGATGTAATTCCAAGGAGGATTTCAAGAGACTAATTCCAAGAGCAAAAGGCAGAGGAGGCATTGCATCAAATTAAATGGTGACAAAATGAAGTTTCGTTTGTAAGTCAGAGTGGAAATATAATAGAATACAGAGCAGTCAGAGGTACATACTCCCTGCACAAAGGAATATATTACGTTATCAGCAAATTATAGTAATTTGTATTCTCAGCAAGCAATGGTGTTAATTGATATGAATTAACAAGAAATTAAAGTAGGTGCCACAGAAATTCTTTGTATTTCACATCTTCTTTCCTGTGCTTGTCATGTGTTTTGTAAACTGCAAAGATCTCCTTTCATGCAGGAATTCAGACTGTACAAAAGGGTCCTACTTTTGAGTGATTGTCTAATTTTGTCAAAATTCTTCTGGTGTGTGCTTTCTGGAATTAGGCAGCACGCATAGAACTAAACCCTTGTTCACATTTTATGTTTTCTCGAGTCAGTAATAAAGATTTGGGACTGAAAATTGTTTGTAACATTGTTCACAAAGTCAAGACTAGCATTTTCTGATGACACATCTCCTCATCCCTTTCTATCAGTATGACACACACCTCTCTTTACCAGTTCATTACGAGTTACACACTTCCCCCTTTTTTGGCCCTCCATTCTACCAAGAAAAAAAAAAAGGATTCTTTCATGCTTCATGGTAAACTAGATCAGAGAAGTGATCTGGTCTAAACTAATTGGAAAAAAATAAAAAAGGGAGAGAGCATGAAAGGAAGGGATGTTACATTTCAAGGTAGCACGACAAAATATACAAGAAGAACGTATGAAACTATACCTTCAGAAGCACAAAGTTCTGATATAGTCTTTACTTCCATCAAGTACATGTGCTCTTCAGCCATTTAAAACAGAGTAATATAGCTGCAAGATGATATAAAAAATAGGAATAATTCTTCTAATACTCTTGTAATAGAGGAAAAGAAGTGTGCAAAAGCAAAATACAAAGGCTCAAGATCACCTGTAGAAATTTTAATTCCTCATGTGTCATCTTGCAGACTAGTTTTTGGGACAAGTTCTGCAAGCTGTATTGACAAAATCATGTTTCTGAATATCCTGGCCAGGGGCTGTTGTCATAAGCATTTCCAAATTACTGTATCTACAAAGCACTGAATTAATTAGGCATGGTATATTTTTGGCATGTAGCTGCATAGACTGTAGCATAATGTCATGAAATCTACCAGCCTGAACTGTACTGTTTGCCGAGGTGACACTCTCATGGGAATATTTTCAGCTCTGAATGCATGCAATTTACCTTGAAAGTAAACTGCTAGCTCTCACTAATACTATCTCTTTTCTTTTCTTCTTTTTCAATAGCCAAGCACAATAGGCTGGCTTTTTTTTTTTTTTTTCCTTTTGGACACATTGTTGCACAACTTAGTAAGAAGAAATCAAATTAGAATGTCCCAGCAAAACTCCCAGCACCTAGGTAAAAATCTAGAAAAGAATATGAGATAGCTACAGTATAATAAACAGAAATGATTGGGAAATTTAATTTAATTTCATTGTATTATAGCTTTAAAATACCAAAATAATGCCGGTATACATGCCTGTGTGTATATATGTATGTTTCACATGTATATTTGCATTCATGCAAATATATTCTCTTTCCTCTTTATGGACTTGCTGAAGTACTTACTGTGTAACAATTTTTATGAAAGAAATGCCAGTGTGTACAATTAGATGAAAGAATCTATTTTGTTTCAGAGTGAGGTTCTATAGTGTTAACAATTGCTGTTTCAAGACGGTGATCTCAACAATATCAACCCTGTAATTCGAAAACTAGTTTTGCAACTGGTGAGCTAATTCAGACTGTGACCCTGTGACCACTGTACAGAATTGATGGCGTATTTAACAGAAGTACTAAATTTCACAATAATTGTTCTGTAAAACTTTACCTAAAACACATCATTCCTGGGACAGATATGTATATAGATGTTTGACTCAAGAAAATGAAAATGATACTGAACTTTATTAAATTATATTTTGCATTTTTAATAAACAGGTACACAATAATCCACATTTCTAATGAAAGATTTTATCAGAAAATGTATTTTTCAGGAACATGTTCATTTTGAATACATTCAGGAAAGAAAATTATCAAAAAGTAAATTGTTTTATCATCCCAATTTGAAATGACAAATATTTCATTTTAAGGAAGTAAAAATGCATCACTTAACAGTATTGTTCCATGTTGTTTTATACAATAGGAAATATCTATGATCTATATATCATAATTTTTACTGTATTAGAATATTTAAATATAGAACATGAACCATTCATGTTTCAAGCCAAGAAAAATATTCAAGTAATGACATTTTTCAAAAAAATGGTTATTTTCTTTCCCTACCAACTAAATTGCATAGTTTCCTTCTTCTAAACTACAGTGGTACCAGGACTTGAAATGTTCCAATGTGAATTACACCTTATTTCATACTTTGGCTCATACGAAACGATGATGCTCAGTCACTGCATGTTGTTACCATTGCTGTTACAATTATTACTAGTAACAGGAAAGGGGAGTCACAATAGTGTAAGTACACATTTTTGCGCTATTCTAACCATATATGGCAAAATAAGGCCTTTGCAAGACTAGAAGAGAAATAGATGTAGTAGATCAACAATTTTTACAGAAGAAAACAGTTTGCTAACACTGTTTCACATGTAATAGTCTAGGTTAGTATTAGATCCACTTCATATTTCTTGCCAAGGCTTTCATGTGTGTCTTAACACACTTTTTGTTATACATTATAATAAACTGTCTCATAGGACATGTAGACGTTTCAGTGAACAACAAATGAAAATAAAAACATCTTTGAAAAGGTAGCGAAAGAGAAATAAAGGCTGTCTTCATTGACACGGAAAAAGTAAGGGTTAACAGCTTTATCCTACACAGCAAACAGAAGGTTCCCTTAATGGAAAATGGGTAGTTTGCTTCCAGTGAGCAAGAAGCCAGAAGAAGGCTATAGGAAGATTGATATTATCTAAGCAGTACTGTGAAGAACAAAATAAATTTTAAAGCATGTAGATAACTGCAAGAGTGTCAGGGTCAAAGAAAGACAGCTGACATAAAAGACATGAAGTATTTTATTTCAGCTGTAGGAAACCAGAAAACTCTGTGTTACATTTGTTATGAATGTAGAATGTGTTATGAATGTAGAATGTGTAAACTCTGATGGATGTACAAATCCAGAATATGGGCCAAGTCATATATTTTGCACGGTATTCAGGTTTCTGTGACAGGAGCGAAGTTACAGTCCTTTACAGTTATTAGAACTGCAGTGGGAATTAGTGCCTTCTTTTATACAGCCGAAATCCAAAAATTATATTAAATCCCACTGTACGGTGGGTGTTGCTGGATTAGAAATATTCATTTCTTTTAAATATCTGAAAGATCTACTTGCTAAAGATCAAGACAAAGTACACTTTGCCAAGCTTGTAATCTAAAAGAAATTCTGCGATGTTATTTTTTACAGTCCACTTTATCCTCCCTGTATCCATTAAGCTAAAATATCTTTTGTTGTTGTTGTTTTTGTAACCACATATGAAATTTGAATGTGTTACAGGAAGTGATATGTAACTGCTAAAGGACTCCGATATTTAAAAAGAAAAAAGAAGGAAAAAAAAAAAAGAGAGTCTCTGTTGCTTCTAAATAAAAAGCTTTTGTCACAGTTGTGAATGGACAGATAGGGAGAGAGATGAAATAAAATGGCACATTTTAATGAAAAGATATATCTGAGTCAGGATGAACCATCAAGATTCAACAAAAATTACTCTCAAAATTATACTAATTCAATAAACATGTATGCTATGCATTATTTCTTTTTTCAAAAAAATAAGAGTTCTAGTCATGTACAGAATATCATACATAACTTTAAAAACCCTTCAAAAGTGTATTTTTGTCAGGTAATACCTGTAGGCACATTGTCATTATGACTCAGGAGACACTGAAGCATAAGACACTTCCATTTTTACCTGTGGGTATCTAAAGGAATGACTTTTCTAGTGTATGTTTCAAAAAAGAGCAAACTGAGCCTTAAGGAGGCTGAAGAGGAGGAAAAATAGTATAATAATCACTCAAGTGCACTGAGTTTGAGTGACAGGCTAAATGGTCGTGTGTTAGTGTGAATAGACCAGGGAAGAAGAAAATGGAATATGGTTGGGAAAAAATCTCAGGGTTTCAAATCTAAGTCTTGACAATTAAAAGAACAACCCAGATAATGTGTCAGGAAACAAGGGATGAGAATGAAATCAAAGCTGAGGAAATAGATTTGCGAGTCATCATCATGGTAGAAGCCGTATAGCTCGAAATGGTGATAAGGCAGAGAGAAGAAAAAGGGAAGCTCTGGAGGACAAAATCTCAATAAAAGACAAACAAGGGGAAAAGAACAGCCAAAGGATATTTTGAAGGAGAAGCTGGAAAGGGATTGGGGAAATCTACACAAGTATGGGGTAACAGAAGCCAATTAATGTTTTCAGTGCTTTGCTAACACTCTTTGTTGGCTAGTACGTACTATTTCAGTGCAATCTGGTTTTAACAGCCTGGAAATCACAGGTTTATCAAATTAATGAGTATTAATATTGACATAAATCTGGACAAGAAAACCTACTGTCAGGGAAAGCTGAGCTGGCAAGCAGGGAATGGCTGCTATTTCTGCCTAACGATAACAAGTTCTTAAAACCTTGTTTTTCTTGGGATTTATAGCATACTGCTACATGGATTCACTTTTGGCATGTTCTCTGCCAGATATTAAGCGGTTGTTACTACTTTATGCATTCGTTGCAGTTTGAAAATGAATTAAGAGCATGGAGACTAATTAGACCTGGCTACTAAAGCACACTTAGGCACGGATATGTTTGATGTGTGCATGACCTCTCTGTTTTGCGTCAGTCATGGGAGCGGCACAGAATACCTGCTTCTGATTGGCTGAATTTCCTATGGTGCTGGTGATTGGATGTTGCTGTCACCATGGCAACCACTTCACCATTAACAGTTTAGTTGTAGGGGAGCCATTTAAGCATAAAGAGAGTTTAACTGGGCACGATCCTCTGCCAAACTATCACTGTGGTCTGTATTGAGCCGCACTTCTGACAGGATCAGGACTCTCTTCTAGTGTGGTTTTGATAATTTGGCTTCATATCTATCTTCTTGCCAGCTTTTTATAGCCAGCCTTCTCAAAATACACAAAATAGAGACCTTCCAGACTGCCCTGAGACCTGAGATACTAGTAAACATAAAAAACTAAGTAATAGTGTAGTGACTGTAGGCTGCTTACGAAAATGCAAACCAGCCTGACCACTCTCAGGTCCCATGCTGTAGACATTCCCAAGTTAATCATCTGCAGAGTTCTCTTCTATATTGGAGTTCATGTTAAATTTTGTTCTACAGTTATACCAAGGGTGCTGGTTTATCACTAATCACTGACCTTAGTTTAAACAGCATCAAACAAAACTGTATTTAAAAATTATTTCTTGTGCTTTGGACATTTTCAAGTCTAATAGGAATTAGAGGACCATGTACCTTCAAGTGCTGACAGAGGTGCAGAAAGCAAGGACGAAAATAGTCTCAGTCAAGAATTCTGCAGCAGAGAAGGAACATTTCTTCTGCAAATAGCAGTAGCTCTTCACAGTCATCTGTTTTCTTGTTCTATAGCCATTTATCTGCAAACAAAACTTTGACATTCACTAAAAGACAGTAAAGAAAATGGAGCAGGTAGGAAACATAAAAGAAGACCCCACAGGACAATGTAAGGAAATGTACAGTAGTTGACAAAGATAGCTTGGGCTCTCGGTATGACTGGGAACAATTCTCCTAAACGCCAAAATGACTCTCAGTTCCTGGAATAGCCTTGAAGGGTTCAGATTTACACCCTGCTACTGAGGAGATACTAAAAACTGAGTTGTCAGTGTCTGTTGTGAAAAATAGTCCCATAAAAGATTAGAGGGATCTCACCTGTAAATATTCAAGCTACATGTGCAGAAGCCATGTTTCTTGTGTAATTAAAATACGTGGAGATACTTCTGTACTTGGTCATTCAATTCTTTTCATAATTCATCCCTTTCTGGTCTGTCTTTCCTAGCAACTGCAAAGAAGCTGGGGTAACTCCGTTCCTCACTTAGCTATTTCTATTAAATGGGGAGGAACTGGGCTGGAAGGGTCTGAATTTTGGTAGGTTAATTTTGTTTATTTTTAAACTCAATTTAGATTTTCAGAGAAAGTTAAGAGAAGGGAAGATGGTTTTGCATATGTTTATATTTCTATATTCTTTAAAGGAAAAATATATACACTTCCTGTTAAGGGTTGGTAATGGGAGCCCTATTTTTATCTTCTCTCCTTGGAGTTTTTAAGCTATGAGTTTAAGATTTCTTAGCTGTCCCTTTATTTTTTTAATTATATTTCTGCTTAAATCAGCATGAGAACTTCAGCTACCAGCGAGTAGTTTCAAAAACTCTCCACCTGAAGTTACACCTAAATTTAAAGCTCTGAAATAAAGCCATTATTAAGAGAGCTTAGTGAAAAAACCCTTCTAAAAATTACTGCTGAGGAGGCTTGTAAAGACCATGCTGAGCCGCAGGTCAAAAAGCCCAACCCATTGACAATGCTAGAGTTAGGGAATTCACTTATCCTGGTAGGTGGCTACTTCACTCACCCCTTTTGACATTGTTCTTTTATGTCATTTGGACATATTAAGTAAGGTGATATAAGGGGCAGACTACTCCTGTGCTTATCTGTATACAGGGAAGGTAAGAAGACTTGTTACTGCTTAATAGGCTGCTTCATTTACATGTACTGAACAAGCTTGACATCATATAAATCAAAGTGCAGGGTGGGAAAGCACTCATACCAACTAGGTAAAGTCTGTTTGGAATGCTTCCGTTTTAATCTGCACTGCCCTATTGAATGAGGTACTGTATCATTCAAGCCTTATCCAGGCCCCTGTCCTTCCAGGGTCTGGCATTTTTGACGATAGAGCTGGAACGCATTTGAGTTATGTTTTCTGAAGTTTTTATAGATGACATCATTAAAACTAGCACGCTTGAGGTCCATACAGGACATTCTCCTAAGACAGAATGGAATCAAATCAGCTTCTTGCATAATCACAGCAATGAAAGCAAAGTAGTATAAGATGAAAATACAGCCATTATCTTGTCAGTGACTAGACTGATGAGCCACTGCAAATATCTGATATCCAGCTGAAAATCCTGGTAAGAATCCATGTAAAGGATCAATTGTTTAATGGCCAGCAACACATGTTGCAGAACTGATAAAATGTGTCAATTGTATGTTTTCCAGGAATAAAGGGAGAAATCTAATCTAAGCTCTTGATACATCTGACTTTTTATTATAGGGAGGGTAAAACAGAGCATATATATACATGTAAGTATATCTGATATAAAACTTTATAAGAAGTCATAATAGAATGTTAAGATAGACACGAGATGCATTCCTGTCTCTCAACTGAATTCAGTGGAGATGGTAAGATAGACTGTGCAATGTATTAGAGAACTGTGGCCTAATACAGTTATACAATTTAATTGCTTCTAATCATCGACCTGAATGTGCTTTCAATAAGCCCATATTTTCATACTGCCCAGTGATTGCCCAAGTTCTCACGTGTGCCTATATGGCTGCATAACCTCTACATGTGTTGGACCTCAAACTTGGGTTTGCTTGCAGCGATGCCAGTACTTACAGTTAAAAAACCCTAAAAAAAAGCACTTTCCTAATGGATAGATAGATAGATAGAGAGAGAGATAGACAGATAGATATTACAGAACTGAGATTTGTAAGTAGATTGTGCAGCTAGAGAGTTGGTAATGTGCCCAGTATTTACTTATCTTTTGTGATATGCATAATCAGCAGCACAAAACCTGGAAGGTGCGTGTGCCCTTCTCACATTGTTTTAAAGTTGTATTATCAGCCGAAGAGTATTCAACAATTACAATGTTAATTGAGCTCGAAGTGAACAAACTCATCTACTCTTTCATTAAAGAATTAACTTTTCCAATTAAAGTTTAGCTTTCTTTAGTCCATTTACATAGACATCATCCTAAAGCAAATAAGAGAACAATTTATCACCATTACAGCTTTCTGAAACATAATCATGATGAGCTTATCCAGTGTCAGATTTGCTGAAATAAAACTGTTATAACAAAATTGATTAGACAGATTTAAGGAAAAAAAGAAGTTTAGCATTATTTGTACAATGAGATTCTCAATAGTCAAGTAACAAAACAATTTGTAGTCAGTAAAATATTGACCTTTCAACAGTTGTTGTCTAGGAAAGTTGAGTATATTACTATATAAAATGAGTTCTATTACAGAGCACATGCCTCTGTGTGCCTTTGTAAAATACACTAAGACCTGAGGTCTTCTGCATTTATGTAGTGGTGCTAGCTGTAGAACTTTGACTAATAAACCACAAAATGTGAACAGTAGGACAGAGTTATTACTTTAGTGGAGAAGCATTACATAAAATCTTTCAAGGCTCTAAGCAATACCAAATAAAGATTTACTCAGCGAGAGGTACTTTATCTTATTTGTTCTTCTTTGGAACATGTAAGAGTGTGAGCTTTTGTAGACAGTGATGTATTTTGGAGAATCCAGGTGGGAACAGCGATACCGAGCAGTTACTGTAGAAATTATGTAACACTTATCTATCTATCTATCTGTCTGTCTGTCTGTCTGTCTATCTATCATCTAATCTATCTATCTTTATGTTGCCCTATCACAATAATATCTGAATGCTATAGAATACTCACCTGTATAATGCCCTTGTGAAGTGTCAATAGTTGAATTTTAAAGGTGATGTCGCAAGGCTAAAATTAGAAAGGAAAGGAGTTCCAAAAGGTTTGCAACTTCTGTAGCCTCGGGGAGAATGTAAACTTACCTGAGAACCAAATAAAAGAGATTTGAAATAGTTCAACTGATAAGATACAATGGGCTTATCGCGGCTTAGGAAAAGAAAGCCAGAGAAAACAGGTTTTAAATTAAAGAGGTGGAACAAAATCAGTTTAATGCTCAAAGCAATTACAACCATAACTAAATAATTTAAATTTAAACAGGACAGATGATAAAAGAGAGAGAGAGGAGAGATGTTAGTAAATACATAAGTAAGTATATACAGATAAATATACATTTTCTCCCATTCAATTCACATGCCTGGTTCAATAAACAAAGCCCATACCATGCAGTTGGTGGAAACGGGCGGAGATGGGAGGTGCAGTCTTTTTAACCTCATAGATCTTCCTTCATAAAGTGAACTGTTCAGGCAGACTTTTGCAAGGTCTTTCTCTCTCACCACTCATAGAAAATGGCTTGGTGTCTGCTTTTCCACTGTCCGTGGGCAGGGGTGTTGTGCGTCCCTTGGGTGACCGTCCAATGCTCTCCCAGCAAGATAGTTTCATCACCGGCTTACAGGGGACAGTCCTTTCTCTTGTCCCTCACCGGTGGAACTCCCGGTACGGGGTGAAGGGTTTGCATTCTTCTGCCACTCCCTCGACAAAAAGAAAGACTTAAATGCGAAAGATTCTTTTAATCCCATGTGGAGGTACTGCGCTCTCTCTTTCTCTGACGTGCTCTCTCTCTCTCTTTGTCCTGGGCAGAAATCAACTGTGTGTGCACCAGGTGAAAGCCGCAGATTATGTCTGTTTATACACTTAGTCACAGAGGCTCTTGATTGACACACCTCGGCTCCAATGGGAAGCCGAGAACCTGAGAGGAGGGTCAGTTTACCCCTTCCCCCACAAAGATCACGAGAAAACTTTTTCGCACATTCGGGGGAAGAGAAGAAAAGCGACAGGGGGGCTTAGTCCCGTCGCTGCCATCTTAACCCATTTCAAGTGGGAAATAAGACACAGAAAAATAAGTAATTTTTTAATCATAGTTTATTTAGGTAAAATATGGCAGTTAGACTGAATTTTTATTTGCTAAGACTTCAGTTTATTACTTAACCAATAGTTCATCCTTCTTTCTATAGTTATTTATAATTAAAAATAGGTCAAAGCATAAATGAGATAATTCAAAGTAAGACTGTTGTTTTCAGTTTGTGTAAATGTTGAATAAAGTATTCTTGCATCAGGTTCAACAGCTATAACTGTGGATCTGGGAAAGGTGGCTCTTAATTTATCAGTGTAAATTCCAGTCAAATCCCTTCTTTTGCTCCTTAATTTCTAACCTAGAATTAGAAATCACTACCGAATCAGAAGAGCTGGAGCTTGGAAAAAGCTTTCTTGGTTTTTACCCTTCTGGAAAACTTTGAAAATTCTTACTTGTTCTGAAAAACATCTTTATTTTTGCTAACACTTTGTTCTAACACTAACTAACTTAGTGCTAACATTATTTCCTTCAGCTTCCCTCTATGTTACCATTTTTCATCTGGCTGTTCTGCATTTCAATGCAAAGAAATCTTTTTATTGCTTGGAAAAAAACCCTATATTTCATCTTTTCTTTCACCATTTTTGAAAGGCTGAGTAAAACCTGGGCATTCAAAAAGGTCTAGCAATTTCCCAGGGTGGCAATTCTTCCAATTCCAGATCATGACATTGAAATTCACCTTTGTTTTGACAACCTTATTTCTCCCAGCTGAGTGTTTAAATCTATCATAATAAGGAATAGATGCACAGAATTGTCTTGTCTCACAACTGCATAGGGACCTTATAGGAGAAATCACAAATAGATGTGCTTTAGAATACATGGCTTATTTACTGAAAGTCTATCAAATAGATAGAAAGGGGTATGATAGTGGGAAAATCTGTATTACTGAGGTGTTTATAAGCTTCTGTCCTCACTCCTTCCTCAGAGCTATCTGGTGAGGTAAATGATACAATTACAGAACGAAACACTAAAGGTAAGATTATTTTCATTTTGGACATCTAAAATTTAGGGATATAAATCCAAACTCTTACACTAGACTTCCTACATCAGTACAGGTTTTGAGTCAACATTAAGCACATCAGCATGGCTTTATCTGCCAGCCTCTGACTTCACCATATGAGTTTTACTTTGGAAATATCGTCGTCACTTTAGCGAACAAAGATTATTTTGAAAAACAAAACTCAGTATTAGAAATTGTACATTTCGGTGACCAAGACAGAGAGATGAATGCCAGCATAAATCTGAAGCTCACTCTGAGAATGAGGCCAGTGTCCTAGGGTGAGTAGTTTTGTGTGTATTAGTAATTGCTGCAGTGAACCTTTTCTCAATCTAGGTTGGGGGAAAAAAATTATTGAAAAAAATGAAAAAAATCCCAGAGGTCTAATAGTGAATTACCACTGAGGAACAAGTGAAAAATACTGTGTGTGCAATCTCACAGAAGAAAAATCCATCAATGCTGTCAAGCTCAGTTACTAAGGTCCACGTTCACTTAACAAACTTTAGAAACTTAGCTGAGGCTCCTTGAAGCTTGACGTTTCTACCCTATTTTTCTCTTATTACTTTCTATATATCACTGAAGTTTCTCATTTAGCGGTCATGTTACAATAAGGTCAATAGAAAAAAAACATCTTCAGATGACAGAGCAGCTAAATTCTTAAGCAATTTTCTAGATAAGCCTCTTTCTCTTTCCACTGACTACAGAAAAGGAGGTAAGGAAACTACAGTCTCAACTTACAGTGAGACACATGTCCTTTATCATAGGTGTCTAGAAGTTAGATGTTCAGGTCTGAGATAATCAATCCAGAGTCCTTCTCTAGCCACTGTAGAGCAGCGTGCACTTCTTTAAGGCAATTAATCTTATACTTAAAAAAAGAATATTTTAAATAGATTTGACAAATCAGTCTCTTACTGCCTTTTTCTTGTCACTGAATATGAAGGGAGCCTATGGTGACTAGCCCAAAATTTAAAGTTATAGATACAGAAAATTACATGAAATTGATTGCCCTTCTTTTAGGTGGCTAAAACTATGTAAGATAAATTGCTGTATTGCACTTGTCTGGGATGGAGTTAGCTTTCCCCATAGCAGCCCATATAGCACTGTGCTTTATATTGTAACTAGAATGATGTTGATAGCACACCGGTGTTTTGGCAACTGCTCAGCAGTGCCTGCATAGCATCAAGGCTGTGTCTCCAACCTAAGGCCACTAGACTGTGAGTGGGCAAGAGGATGGGGGGACACACAGCCAGAACAGATGGTTCAAACTGACCAAAGAGATATTCCATACCACATGATGTTGTACTTAGCAATAAAAACAAGAAGAAAAGGGGAGGTGGAGGCAATTTGTCTTCTGAAGCAGCTGCTATGCGTACTGAGGTCTTGCTTCCCAGGAAGGGAAGTAGCAAATTTTTTTTTTCTTTGTTTCTCCTGTGCCGCTAAGGAAGAGAGTGATGGGAGTAGTTTGGTGGGCAACCTGGTGGCCAGTGAAGGTCAACCCACCACAACTGCCATCCAAATTTTTATCCAGCTCAAATTAATCAAAATCTTTCACTATTTCAGTAATTTTTCAAGTCTGGCCTCAAGGTATTAGAATGTTATCTGATGTGGAGCTTGTTCACTGCTGACTGCAGACACAGTTACACCTGCATGCATGTCCACAGAGTGCTTCTGCTTTCCCCAATAGCTAACAGCACACTTTAAGTAGTTAGGCTAATCGATATAATTGAAACTGAGGAACTTTGTTGTTTGGAATGTGGCACTTGTCATTATTTTGATAGCCTTGTAAACTAGATATAATAAAAGTCACAAATTACTGAAACATTTATTTTCTGCATTGCTAGAAAAAGAGGAAAAGTGATGTATTCACTGTTTATCTGGTGACTGAAAAGATAGCAAAAGCAGTATTGTTAAAGACAAGACAGCAACAGTTGAAGCATCTTTTTTCTAGAATGTTGAATTAACACGGTGGGAATACAAAATATGGAAATTTTTTCCCCATAATATTTCAGTCAGTCTTTTCATTAGATATCTCAGAAATGGAAGGCTGAAGTATAGAAGTAAAAGCTACTACAGTAAGAATGAACTAAAGTGTAGTATGCCTTCACCACAAGCTTGAATTAAAATCAGTGAAAATATTTTTCAGATGTGAAAATAAAGGGTTTTTTTTCCCCTCATTTTTATTAATCTTCAGTTTGCATTGTTGTGTACTTCATGTTTTAGCTAGGAACATAAGCAAAATGAAAACATGTCAGGAGATACTGAAAAGTACAAAAGAACATTTCTGGCCTTCTCATACAGACAGAAACACTTTGGATAATTTGAATGAGTTTCAGATAAGCAGCCATATTTTTGGGTGCTCATTAGAGCTTGGTGAATAATTTATAACAAATAATTTAGTTGATGAATTTTAAATCTCTTCGTCTCTCAAATTGTCCATGAACAGATTGTGATTTTCCTAAATTAGCTCATTATTCCAAATCATTCAGTGAATGATTCTTCTGAATAATTCTTTCCCTGTATCTAGTTTGTGGCCAGTTGCTGCAAACAGTTAAGTTTCAAACAGTTTTGGATTGACATATAAATCCTGTAGACTATTTCTGCTTAACTGTAATGTTTGAAAGCAAAATTATCAGGAATAATAAGAATACAATCCTGTATAACACATGCTCTTCCCACCCTAGAGTTTCAGTCTATGTCTATCACTGTAATATTTAGGACCTAGCCTGCAAATTCAAGTTAATTTTCTCATATTCCCAAAGTGAGACAAATCCTCATAAATTCGAAAGGTCTTGAGAAATTTCTGAAAATGTTTGATTCAGTGTTCACCCATTCATTGTGAACTTGCTACATCAGCCAGAATAATTTTGAAATGGGAAAGCAAAGGGAGTATCTTGCAGTACCAGAAAATCTTTTAAATGTGTAAGGATATGATGAAGATCCAGTTGAATTTTGTAAGCTGAAGTAAAAAATTTTATCAAAGTTTTGAGTTGACTTGTCTTTTGTAATCTTGATGTTCAATTTTATTATATAAGGCCAATTCTACATGACTAACCCCTTTTGACTATTGAAAAAGAATTAATTATTTACCTCAGGATGTAGTCAGATCTTTTGGAACTAAAAGTAGAGGGGCAGGTGTATGTTTCTGAATAGCTGATGTCCTTTGTATTTTCTGTATATTCTTCATTTCTTAAAACTGTAAAAATGTTTAAGACATTTAGCTTTATGACTATATGACTACAATTTTGCTAATATTTACTTAAGCTGATAGGAAAGCTTTATGAAGAACACTTGGTCATGAAGAAAAATTATGGAATATTAATCTATATTTTTAAGTGAAACAGTAATTTTATTTATTTGCAATGAATATACAAGGTGAATTCTCTAAAAAAAAGCATAATCACAGAGTCACACAGAATCACAGAATTGTTCTGGTTGGAAGGGACCTTTAAGATCAAGTCTAACCATTCACCCTGCACTGCCAAGCCATCACTAAATCATGTCCCTCAACATCACATCTACATGCCTCTTAAAACCTCCAGGGATGGTGACTCCAGCACTTCCCCAGACAACCTCCTTCTACTGCTTCACAACCCCTTTCATAAAGAAGTTTTTCCTAATATCCAACATAAATCTCCCCTGGCACAACTTGAGGCCATTTCCTCTTGTCCTGTCACTTGCTGCTTGGGAAAACAGACCAACCCCAATCTCACTACAACCTCCTTGCAGGTAGTTGTAGAATTCTAGTGATATGATCTCCCCTTAGACTCCTTTTCTCCACGCTAAACAACCCCAGTTTCCTCAGCTGCTCCTCATAAGACTTGTGCTCTAGAACCTTCACCAGCATCGTTGCCCTTCTCTGGACACACTCAAGTACCTCAATGTCCATCTTGTAGTGAGGGGTCAAAAAAACTGGACACAGTATTCAAGGTGTGGCCTCACCAGTGCTGAGTACAGGGGGACAATCACTTCCCTATTCTGGCTGGCCACACTATTTCTGATACAAGCCAGGATGCCATTGGCCTTCTTGGCCACCTGGGCACACTGCTGGCTCATATTCACTTGGCTGTCAATCAACACCCCCAAGTCCTTTTCTGCTGTGCCAGCTTTCCAGCACTCTTCCCCAAGCCTGTAACGTTGCAGGGCATTGTTGTGACCCAAGTGTAGGACCTGGCAGTTGGCCATGTTGAACCTCATACCATTGTCCTCAGCCCAATGATCCAGGCCCATTCAGATCACTCACTAGAGCCTCCAACCTTCAAGCAGGTCAATGCACCCGCCCTAACTTGGTGTCATCTGTAAACTTACTGAGGGTGCGCTCAATGTCCTTGTCCCCATCATTGATAAAGATATTAGAGAACAGGCCCAAATACGGACGCCTGGGGAACACCTCTGATGACTGGTTTTGATCCAACTGGATTTGACTCCATCACCACCACTCTTTGGGCGCAGCCATCGAGCCAGATTTTTACCCAGTGAAGAGCACAGACATTCTAGCTGTGAGCAGCCAGTTTTCTCCAGGAGGATGCTGTGGGAAACAGTGTCAAAGGCTTTACTAAGGTCTAGGCAGACAATATGCACATTTCTCTCACCTACTAGGCATGTCACCTTGTTGTAGAAGGAGATCAGGTGAGTCAAGAAGGACATGCCTCCTTTCATAAACCCATGCTGACTGGGCCTGATCACCTGGTTGTCCTGTATGTGCTACATGATGGCACCCAAAATGATCTGCTCCATACCCTTCCATGGCTCTGAGGTGAGACTGACAGATCAGTAGTTCCACAGATCCTCCTTCTTGCCCTTCAATGTGATTGGCATCACATTTGCTCACCTCCAGCTGACTGGGACCTCCCCAGTTAGCCAGGACTGCTAATAAATGATGGGAAGTGGCTTGGTGAGCATTTCTGCCAGCTCCCTCAGTACTTTTGGGTGGATCCCATGTGGCCCCATAGACTTGTGTGTGTCTAAGTGGTGCAATAGTTCACTGACCATTTCCTCATGGATTATGGAGCCTTCATTCTGTTCCCAGTCCCTGTCTTCCAGCTCAAGCAGCTGGGCACTCAGAGAGCAACAGGTCTTACTATTAAAGACTGAAGCAAAGAAGACATTCAGTACGTCAGCCTTTTCCTCATCCTCGATCACTAGGTTTCTTTCTCATCCAACAGAGGATGATTTCCTTAGCCATCCTTTTGCTGTTAATGTATTCATAGAAACATTTTTTATTGTCGTTTAAGGCAGTGACCAGGTTAAGTTCTAGCTGGGCTTTGGTCTTTCTAATTTTTCTCCCCCTGCATAGCCTCATGAATCTCTGTAATCTTCCTGAGTGTCTTGCCTCTAATCAAGCAGGAGGAAACAGTCCACAGCAGAAGGCCTCTTTATGCAATGATCAACCAAAGTCCCTCTTTCTTAACTTGTTTTGGGAGCATTGATGCTTTTGAAATTCCTTGCTGCTCTCTGTTTCAGTTTTTTTTCTCTAGAAACCAAGGAAAATTATCTTTCTTCAGATACTGTGAACCTTAATTTTGCAGAAAAATGGCAGAGGTCAGAAAGCTCTGGTTATATTCAAGTCTCCGTTTGCCTCTTTGCTTTGGATTTCAGATTGTTTTAGATATTGCATGACATGGAAAGTTTAATAAATGAAACCTCCTTTAAAAAGGCTGTAAGGAAATGACTACATACTGTAACAGATTCCAACAGTGCTGTTCAGATTTTTCCAAGGTTTGATTGCTGAAGTTAATTGGACTTTGATTTGAATAACGATTGCAAGATCAAGTCTCCAGATCCAAGTGATATTTTTACATACAATAGGTTCTTCAACCATTAAAATATTTAATCAGAAACATATAAACAGATCACACAGTATAAAAAGGTACTTTTTAATTTGCATGCATTATTTTCCTTATCCAAAAAGTTCATGTTGTGCATTAGTTCATACTCAGTAACTATCTGCTACAGAAACTCAGACAGTGCTGTAACATTCACTTACTACCTTCAAGTACTTGCTTTGTTTTCTTTGCTCTGTAGGTTCAGTACCTAATACTACTTCTGTTAGTTTAGGCAGAGATTATCCCTCAGAAACTTTCAACAAATATTGCACAAAACTTTCATAAAGTTCTTTATCAAAATAGTTTTTTTCAGAAAAGCATCAGCAATCCCCAAAACCTGAATCACAAAAGAAAGCAGTCATTTACAAGTACCATAAAGCAATATTAATGGGATGTATTTTTAATAAATTATTTTAACAAATTACCTTGAAATTAATTATCTGAATTCTATGTTTCGTCTTGAATATTTGTTTGTAATTATTATTATTGTTTAGTTTTCTTATTGCATTTTCTCTAAGAAACTGTCCCCTAGGATCTTTAACTCAAAAATACTGTCTCAAATCTTTTTTGTGAGAATTCTGCTCTGGGATGTTGTATTACAATGATGTGAATCACAAAGCCCCAGTTTTCTGTATAGATTATGTCCAAAATAGTGTTCTCCAAGAACAGAAATTCCATCTACTTGTGAATAAGTATACGATGGGATCCTAAACTTCATTGACAGCTTGAAAGAAAAGGAGTCTGGAAGTGTAATTAGGAAAAAAAAGAAAGGAAGAAATAAAAGAAATAAAAAAAGAGACAAGCCAATAGTGGTTTGGAGAGAGCAAAACACATATATCTACTCAGAATATGAGGCCTATGGAGTCTGCTTACTTTATAGGACTATTTCCTTAGCCTGAGTAAAGGCCTATATTTTTAAAACACACATTGAAGAGATGACAGGAAATCAACGAGTTTTTAAGTAGTATACTTAAATAAGAATCTACACTCCCTGAAGTCAACAAATATTTCAAAGAACAAATGAGTGCATATTCCACCCTTGTCTCATTGCAAAAGGGTGGAAAAGAACCAAATAAGAACATGAAGAAAAATAGATGTCAGGTTAGTTCTCAGGGCATAGAAATCAATGATTTGTTTTGTGCTTTTGCCTTGAATCTTTTAGCAGAAGTGCTTGCTTTTTGCCCATGAATTGGAGTTATCTGGTATTATTGACATATCCACACAAGGCTGTAATTTAAAAAACGTATAATACTAGCAAAGAGTTTATTTAGGGGATCTTTTGAATGTCAAGGACATTTGAGACAGTTTGTTCATTTTAGGCTGTAGAATTTCAAGACGTTGATGACTGGGAATAGATATATGTAATTTTCTTTTTTCTTTTTTTTTTTTTTTTGGTCTAGCCCAATGCACAATAGACCTATTTTAATTCCCTTTTCTTCTTAAATTTCTATTCCTCATAGTATTCAGCATGCCTGTCCTCGGAAAGTCCCATGTCGTACAGAAGACCTACAGTCTGCGGCAGTCACTGAGTCTTCAACTTTCAACTCTTTGGCCTAGTATCATATTTATATTATCTAGTAACTTGCTCTAACAGCAGAGGATATTAGATACAGAGTGCTATCCTCAATTACATATATATTCTCTTTGTTTATAGCAACAAGGCTATTTTTTTTCCAAAATATACATTAGCCCTTCCTCGATGCCAGAAGAATGAATGAGATGTAAAAATGAACCATTTGTTTAATATGAAATGAAGAAATTACAAGAAGTACATCCTTCAGTGCATGTAAGGTTTAGAAGGTTGCAATAAAAGAAGTCAGTGAAAGAATGACTGATTTAATATCTTTAATTTCATCTTTAGGTTTCAAGGCTATAGGAAAAGCTGACACTCTGGACTCCAGAAAATCCAGCCATCTGTGACTTGTTCAACAGGAGATATGAAGTACAGCTGCTCACATTCTCTACATAGCTAAGACATCTGCAGTCAGACTGAAGTCAGGTTTTCAAATGTATTTTTTTCAAGTCACTAAGGACAGCCAAGAGCACCTCCTATAGGCCAGTTCCAACCCGTTGCTCTACAGCCAGGATATTTCCTGGGAGCATGCTTTGTCAGTTAGGTACTTTATTTTCCTAGCAACAATTTCCAAACAATTATTAATTGTATTACCTATAATGATAAGTGATTCCCATTAATAAAAGCTGTTAATTTGTTTAATTGAAAAATTTTTACTGTACACAATATTTCTCAGAGCTGTTTTGGAAAATTCAATAAAAGTACTGCATTTCCTCTTCATTATCTGAATTTGTTCTTTAACATTCCTTTGAAATACTTGCTATCGTTGATACCCCAGTGATCCAAAGAATCTCACTAGTGTCAGAATCACTCTATTGACTACAGGAAAGATCAACTACTTACATTTCCGTTCCCCAAAACTCTCAATCTATGACTAATCAAAGGGTTTTATTTTTCTCAGGTGAACACCTGTTCAGTGAGCTAATGTAGCAAAAGATTGTTATCCAGCTTGTAGCTATTATGGTGATTCAGAAGATACCATAGGATGTCCGTGTCAGCACTTGGCGTGTCCCTCATATATCATCAAATGCAAGAAGGAATGCTTGGTTAGATTCAGTTGTGAGCAGGGATATGCTTGGTTGCCATCATCAGTGCAGGTATTAGCATAATTGTTATCTGCTATGAAGTCAGGAAATTATTTTTTATAGTGGTGCACTCCTGATGCTGCTGTACTTTGTGTGCAGCGTATTAGATCAAACAAAAATGATTGTATATGTTGTGAAAAGCATCAGTTCTTAACATTCTTCTCATTTACCGTAGCCAGGGCCAGTATTCTGCAAAGGAGGTGATGCAATCACTGACAGATTGCTTTGCCTGAGACAGCACTGTAGGTGGTCTGAATGTAACCTTTGGTCATGGAAAGTAAATGACTTGAATATAGCTTGAATTGCATAAGTCTGAAATTTTTAGAGAATTGCATAATTGCAGTTGGACTGAATTTGAGTTTATTTTGTTTGCAGCAATGATGGAACTGTTTTCTGAAGAGCTGAACTTGCCCACAGTTTGAACACTGATCAGAAGAAAGCTGCACAAGAAATATTGAAAACTTAACTCCCTTAATGTCCCTACTCTGTCTAAGTATTTACAACTGTCATAATCAATCCGTATGCTTTTGTGCTGTCAAATTTTGGGTTGGGCTAATACAGCTACAATACAGATGGAAAATAGAAGTCCTTCCTATACTATCTACCAGTATAATTGCTTCTGCAAACATCATCAAAGATACACAAGCAAGCCTTCCTTTGGAGGAATTAAATAAAATTTTGAAAACATATTATACGATATACGCACGCATATCTTTCTATCTTCCTCTTGAAAGAATTTTGTTATATGAAGTTTTACTCAGAGCAGGTCTGTTTTATTCAATGTAGTACTTCTTGCCTTTCTTTGTGTCAAATACATGTACAGTCTTCTAAAACAATCTTACATGATATTGACTGTAATATCCTGACATAATGTTTTATACAACGACTTCTTATAAACCTGTATGAAAGTATATTATCATGATAAAGGATTTATTTACAATTTAGGGTCGCATTGAAGTCTGTGTAAGCAACAATATTTCCACATATCTATAATAAAGTCTCTTTCTGTACACAATTGATTTTAGGAAGCTAACTATCTGTGTTGCTTTGGGTCCCTTAGGCATTGAAGAAGGAATGAAAGCAACAATTCCCTACTAGTTGTGCTCTCTGCTTTTTTCCCAAGAATTGAAGAACAATTTACCATGCCATTGAGCTTTTTACTTATGGCATAGCTTTTGTTGTTTTTCGTTTCTTCTATTTTAACTGAGCCCTTGTTACTGTGCTATGTGAACACTTCAAGTTAAATTCAGGGAGTAATTGGGAGAAAAAGTCAGCACATCCGCTTGTGTAAGTAAAAAACTACATTGCCCTCACCTTTCCTGTGAAGGCTACAGACATTGACTTGTATGTGCAAGGTCAAGAGGTACTTCTTTGAACCTACCTATCTTCTTGTAAGTGTGGGTACGATAGCAGAGCTCCAGGTACCACCCTCTATACAGCTGAATTACCATAGCAAAGGAAATATTTATGTAAAGGTAATGCAGTTTATTTTCCCCTCTCTGTTTTACCCTGTGTTGGACTCTGGGAGAAATTTGGTCATTGGTTTACTTTCTTAATGAATTTGAAGGAGCTTGTAGGGAAATATTTATAGACAGGCTAAGCAGGAAGTGAAACATGAAGAGTTACTGAGTAAGGAGCAATAAAATGTCCGTTGAGATGGCAGTGTTCATCCCATAATGTACTAAGCATACAGATAACCATATGAATCTTAATAAGTAATGCCCATTGAGTTCACTTTGTGTGTCTGTGTAGAAATTGCTGCCTTTGTGTTCTTTTTTAGTTGGTAAATCAACTTTCTCTTGAATAAAGGTACCACTGATCTTCTTTCAGCAAAGCACTCCATAGAGATGGATGAAAATAAAGAAAATCTTCATGAAACATTTAAATATTTAAGCTGATTATATTTTTCAATGTTTGAAGTGCAACACCATTTTCCTTTCTTGTGATTCTTTTCATCTTTCCCAAAGGATATCAATAACTCTGTGATTTATATGCATTCTTTCTTTCACTTTTCCTCCTTTTACCACAGAGTAAATGAAAATAAATGATAGGTGAAACTCGATATTAACTTATCAGTAGACAAAATTACTACTCTTAAAATGTTTTAAAATTTCTACAGTCTTGGAAAACCGCAACACAGCAGACAGAAATAAAAAAGTCACATAAAAATGGAAAAGAAAAATCTTAAAAATTATTTCTATTGCATTGAACTGAGTGGAAGAAATAAAGAGAAAATGAATAAAAGAAAGATGTGGTGAGATGTTATTTTTTCTTTGTCACCATGCCAGATTTACAAGTAGCTTTACCTGTTCCAAATGAAGCTAAGTGCTAATTCCATTTTGCTCAACTAACCATTACAGGTTTAAAATTAGGAACATTGGAGGTTTGCTTATTACTTTGGATTATGGTGCTAAAATCAACGACACCAAATTTCAGACTGGTTTGTTTTTAACAAGGACAAAAAGGCAGGACTTTTTTTATAATTTGTTTTGCAAAGAAGAGAGGAAACAAGAAAAGACACCTCATTGTGCCTGAATAAATGTTTCAGAAGGAAAGCTTTTGGTAAATGTCTACATTAATATTCTTCATTCTTTAATTGATATACCACATGTACCCCCTTCTCTTTCTATTATAACAAATCTTACTTTTTATAACCTCCTTTCCTACCATACTTTTACTTATCTATTTTGTTCTTCTCCAATAGGCAGTAATTTTTTTCTAATGACCATCAGTTTCAGAGTAAGAACATCATTCATTTTGCATAGGGCACTGAAGAACTATCAAATCATAATGATTTCAGTCATTGCAGACCTGGGCCAGATTCAAATCTAGTGACTCAGTGATGAACGCCCCTGAATCCTATTAACAATTCCTGAAATGCTCAGTTCCCATTAAATAAATGCACAATGTATTTGTCATTAGGACTCCTATCTTCTCATTCTAATTCTCCATATTAGGAGCTGTTGGTCTAAAATAAAACATGTATTTGCATCCATCAGGTAATTTTTCCTCTAGTTGCAATGTTATATTAATATATCCACAGTTACAGTCAGTTAAGTTTTTCTACAGCAAATGAGTGGTTGGAGGATTCCTATCATCATTATTTTGTTCTAAAATCTAAGCAGTTTCTAGGTGTGATACTCATTTTATGAGAAAACATATTACAAAATAAAAGAAAAACTCTAACCAAAAAAAGTATTTTTCACATGATCCAATAAGAATAGATAGCAATAATGGTCACAAAATAATTACAGTCAAGGGTCATTGACATTTCTTTTGTGAGCTCTGTAATTCAAAAATATACCTTAGCTGTTTAATTAACACTGACACAAAGTTATTAGCCAGATGCATTGTTTACTGAAAAAAAATTAAAAACATTTTAAAAAATCTTAATTATTTAAGCCCATTGTTTAATGACCATATAACAACAAAATAATTATCTAGTTATTTTTATGTATAAACTGAAAGCCTTATTACAGAACCTGAAAGCAAGTTATAAGGTAATTGCTTTGAACTACTTAGTAACTTCAGGTATAATGTTAAGTAATTTGCAAAATATGTAATTACAGTGGGCCATATGTTCCTATGTCTTGTGTACTGCACAATGTGAATGTGTGTCACAAGATTAACTCATAACAATGCCTAAAACTGGGTATAAGTACCTGAGCAATACTAATGTTTAAGTAGCTTCAAGAGAAATCTGACCACAGTCTACAGTACTTTTACTGATAAGCAAAGAAGTCATTGATATTGGAAAGGTGGGAGGAGACAGGTAGGAAGTATTTTGTACCATATGTCTGCTTTCACAACCCACTGAAGAAGTGTCAGAAGAACATTGCAAGTTAATACTGCCTGAGACAGTGATAACTTACAATGCACTGATAACACAGATTGCAGATGGCCAAATTACCACTACAAACACCTTCTGGCACCTGACAGCTCACCAGATGCTGGTGGGTGTCATTTGCTACTTAATCACATACCTGAGGAGAGATTATGGAGTTCCTATCCAGGATCCTGAGGTATCCATGTTAGTAAACAATCGATGGTCCTAATGCAGGAATTCAACACAGTGCGAGGGTAAATACTATCATGTATGTGTGTATACCCAGATGAAGTCCCTTTACTGTGTTACAGAACATGTGCAAGACTGGCTTAACTGATTGCTTTGCATTCGTAACCTTATTTACAATAAGATTAGGGAAAGCTCCAAATACCAAATAACACAGAACAGCGAGTCAAAAGCTTCTCCCACACTGGTTTCTGGAAATATCCCTATAAGTCAGAGAATTTTATACCTTCTATTCAGAAAGAGTATAAGTGTATTTGCACATGGCCATGTAATTGGAGTCGTTTACCAGCTTTAGATTTTTAATGTAAGAAAATTCTGACTACTGAATAAACACTCTTCCAGAAACCTGAGAGTGAGAATATTCCAAAGTATCCTGGGAATTATATGTGTTTGCTTTTCCTTTTCTATTTTTATATTTTATCCAACCTTTAAAAAATATTTTAATCCTACCTCCCAGTTGTGAGCTTATTCAAGATTTTGCCTGCCTTTAGCCATAAAATAAAATTAAAAAAAAAACTCTTCAGACTTCATAGAAACCACATCACATAGCAACAGATCACCAAGGTTTTCATGAGCCTTAGTGCTTTCAATATGTACTCTGTACTGACTTTATTATATAGATATTTACATAGACTATTCTAATACATGGCTTAAAAGGCTTCAGAATTATTATCCAGCTTGTAGGGTAAAAATAGCACATGATGAACTCTGAGAATTTGGTAACATACATTTTTGTGGTTCACAGATTCTTTTTCCTACTCAAGTTCCTATGTGACTACTATACTCTTTTCATTCACATATCATTGAATACAACAACGGAAAGTTTGGATCCCAGAATGAATGCTTGGTTAGCTGCCAGACAAGAAATTAGGATCAAAAGTTGTATCTGTAATAAAGAATATATGACTTGTTTTTAAAGTAATACAGTATTAGTATAGAACATAGCAAGACATCTTGAAAGCTGCAAAAAGCAGGAAGAAGGATCAAGTGATAGATGCAAAAAGTGAGAAATAAAGTTGCCATTGCAGTGGATATGACAGAACCTCGTCTGGACATCAGATATTCATTTGCATAGCAACTGGGAACCTATACAGAAGAAAAGAGGAGGGTATGAGAGTGGAGGTAAAAGCAGAAGAAGGTACTATTCTAGCAGCAGCAAGAAAACACATATGAGCTGAGAAAGAGAACAGGGACCCAGACTCCACTGCAGTTACACTCAAGATTTGAATAGCTGTGCTTAACTGTAGCTTTACATCTTTAGATTCCTCACAAATTTAGTACAATCTGCAGTTTTTTTTATAATAAAATCATAAACCTGGTTAAAATAAAAATCATAACACAATAAAATCATAAACACAGTGTTACTGTAGTTGTACTTAGAGTATGACTTTAAGTTGGAATAATGATATGTTCTCATTGTGAAAATGTACATGCATAGCTATTTTAAGCTACTGATTGTTAAATGAACTAGTAAACTAAATAGGGTAGACTAAAAGTGTTCCTTCAATCAGCTAGTCTGTTTATGAGGTGATAAGTTATCTCCCAATTAGACAGTCAGGGCTAGCCCGGTTGGCGATTAGTGAGCTTTCGCACAATTGACTTCCCAGTTTTCTGAGGCATAACAGCACTGGACTGATGTGTATCAAAAGGTAGCCCAAATCTTCTACCTGTGTAAATAACTTATGTAAGCATAAGTAGATTGTTCTTAAGAATAGGGAAGATCACAATATAAAGGTGATTAAAAATCACACATAAAATTCAATGAAATAACGTAAAGTAATGAGATGGAGGAAAAAAGAAAAGGGAATGATAATTGGTCATGGACCTTATGCGGGGTGTGTCCGCATCTTACATACTTCATGCAGGTCCTGTAAACCCATCTTTAGTCCATCTATAACTAAACTGGTACAAAATACTGGAAGGAATATCTGGTATGTGGGGTGTATTCTGTTTAAAGGAACAACTGATATACAATTGCTCATCTTAGGAAGCAAAGGAAAAGAGTAGAGGTGATCTAATTAAGAATGGCACTGACAAGATGAATTGGAAACGATTATTCTGAATTTCCGATAACTGCAGAACTAGGGATGACGTGGAATTTTTAGTCAGAATACTTAAAAATATTTTCTACAAACCTACAATTAAATTATAACATTCACTTTCTAAAGAAGTAAAAATATCCAGAAATCCAATACAGAGTTAGACAAATTGCTGAAATATCAGTCTATGGACAACTATTACACATTATCTTCCAGATGAAACTTTGGGCTCAAGAAGTTCCTACATCACTGATCACAGAGTGCAGGGAGAGGGAAACAGTCATTTAATAATTGCCCTGCTCCTTTTACCCTTTCCCTAACCATCTGTTCTAAGCTGCTGCTGGAGATGGTATACTTGGCTAGATGGGCCTTCAGCCTCATCCAGTACAGCTGTTCTTACATTCTTTTGTATTTATATACATGATTGGTGTTGAGTAATGCATAACAAGGGGACAGGTATATGGTAGAACTGAGCAGATGTCCAGGTTTAAACTGAATGTTCATGAACTGTTACCAGAATCAGTTTCTAAGGCTTGTGAGATTATTGTATGGAGTTAGGAAACCGACACCACTTTTTCACCAAATCTCTATTGCTGTTATAAACCAGTGAATGATGATCACGATGTGTAAAGATGACTACCCATAGCATGATACGTGTTTGAGTTCGTTTAGTTATTCATGCTAGATCTTTGTTTTTTAATAGTTGGCCACGAAATTGTTTACCAACAAATTTTGGTTTTGTTTTTTATTATGTGGACCAATATAAGATAAATAAGGTACTTTATAGGCTACATTTTTTTTTAATCTGATTTTGAACTGGATGTGTGCTAGTTTATTGCAGAGCATTTCTCTGGGACAAGGAGAAAAATTCACAGAATCACAGAATTCAGACAGACTGAAGTTGAAAAGGGCCTCTGGAGGTCATCTGATCCAATCCCCTTGCTCAACAGGGCTGCCTAGAGCCAGGTGTCTAAGACCATGTCCAGACAGCTTTTCAGTATCTCCAGGGTAGGACACATCATAGCTCCCTGAAAAACCTGTGCCAGCACTCAGCCAGACACAGGACTAGACACAGGACTGCAGGTATGGCCTCACCAGTGCTGAATAAAGGGGAAGGATCACCTCCCTCAACCTGATAGCAAAACTTTGTCTAATGCAGCCCAGGATACTGTTAACCTTCATTGCAGCATTGCACATTGCTGGCTCGTGTTTAGCCTGATGTCTACCAAGACACCCAGGATATTTTCTGCCAAGGCTTTTTTCCAGCTGGTCAGCCTCAAGTGTGTGCTGGAGCATGGAGTTTTTACTGCCCAAGTACAGGACTTTTCAATTCTTGTTGAATGACATGAGGTTCCTCAGCCCATTGCTCCAGCCTGGATGGCATCACAACCCTCTCCCAGTTTCACAGCTCCTCCCAGTTTCACAGCAAACTTGCAGAGGTGCACTCTGTCCCATCATCGAGACCCTTAAAGAAGATGAAAAACAGAACTGGAGCCAGTATTGATCCTTGGGATACATCACTAGTGACTGACCTCCAACTAGATTTCCCACAACTGGTCACTTCCCTCTGGGCCCAGCCATTCAGCCAGTTTTTAACCCACGTCAATGTCTGCTCATCTAGCCCATGTACCTTCAGCTTCTTTATAAGGGTCTTGTGGGAGGCAGTGTGAGAGGCCTTGCTGAAGTTCAGGCAGACAATATCCACTGCTCTCCCCTCACATACCAAACCAGTTGAAAGTTTTTTACAGGTTACAGGGCCAGTTGCAGAAAGAAGCCAGATGTAATAGGATTGAAAAGACAGGTGGTTATTACCTACTTTTCCTGGCTCTTTCTTCAAACCTGTAAGCAGTAAGTGGTTGGGTCTTATGGACTCTTTATCATGCCAGATTATCCAGCTTTAGAAGGGCAGAGTTTAAAAGCTCTAGCTTCTCCAAAGGACAAAACTGACAGGTTTCACAGCTCTGCAGTCGACCTTCAGAGACTTTCGCTGCTTCGTTCAGCTGACACCATACGCTGCACTCCTTCACAGCAGTAGAGTTCTGAGTACTTCCACATTGTCTCTCTCTAACTTCTTCAGTGAAAACCAGTGAAAAGAGTTAACGTTAAAACCATAATTCTTTACTCACCTAACAACTTATAATTGCAATATTTAGGTTATCTTTATGCCTACTGTGACTTCTTACCTATTAAATTTCATTTTTTTCCTTCTGTCTTCCTTTCCACATCTTCAAATATAATTCTTCTGACTGGCTTTTTTTACTTCTCACTGAATTAAATGAACAATCAAACAAATAAATAAATGAATGTATATATTAGAGACAGAAATCAGAAGTATCACATTGTTTAGGTTGGAAGGGTCCTGTTAAGATCCTTTTAATCTAGTTGAGCTGCCCCTGTTCAAAGCAGGATCCAGCTAGAGCAGGTTGTCTGAGACCACGCCCAGTAGTTTTTGACAGTCTCCAAGGATGGAGACTCTACAACCTCTTTAGGCAACCTGTTCCAGTGTTTGATTATTGTCACAGTAAAAAAGTGTTTTCTTATGTTCAAATGCATTTTTTTTGTGTTTTAATTTGTGTCCATTGATTGTATCTTGTCAATAAGCACTACTGAGAAGTCTGGCTCCTTTTTCTTCATTCGTTCCCTTCAGATATTTATATGCATTGACAAGATCTCCCATCTCCCTCAGTCTTTCCTCGTATGAAAGATTCTCCAGTTCCTGAATCAGTTTTGCTGAATCATTACTTGGATCACCTCCCTCAAACTGTTGGCAACACTCCTAATGCAGCCCAGGATATTGTTAGCATCCTTTGCTGTGAGGGTGCATTGCTGGCTTATAATAACCTTGTTGTCCACCAGGACCCCAAGATCCTTCTTGGCAAAGCTACTTGCCAGACAGTTGCTCTCCTGCATATACTAGTGCATGGAGTTATTCTTCCTCAGATGCACAGCTTGGCATGTACCCTTGCTGAAATTCACAAGGCTTCTCTTCAGCCTGTTTAGGTCCCTCTGAATGGTGGCACAACTGACTGGTGTATAAAACATGCCTCCCAGTTTTGTATTATCTGCAAACTCTCTGAGACTTCAATCCATCCCATCATCATGGGATTAATGAAGTGTTGAAGAGTATTGGAGCAAGGATTGATCCCTGGGGGTACACTATTAGTGACTGACTCCAGCAGGAGTTTGTGCCACTGATCACAGCCCTCTGGGACTAGTATTTAATCCATTTCACTGTCTGCTTGTATAAACCTTACTTTATCAGTTTGTCTATGATGATGTTAGGTGAGACTGTGTCAAAGGCTTTTGTGAAGTGAAGGTGAAGAAAATCCACTTCTTTTCCCTCTTCCCCTAGGGTATTCACATCATTGCAGAAGTCTATCAAGCTGGTCAAGCATAATTTTGCATCCATAAATCCATGCTAATAACTCTCAGTTACCTTCTTGTATGTCATGTGTTCGGAAAAACTTTCAAAGAGGTTTTTCTTCATCATCTTCCCAGGGACTGACATGAATCTGACCAGCCTCTAGTTCCCCAAATCTTTCTTCTAAACTCCCTGAATATAGAAGTTCTCTTCTAGTCTTCAGATATCTCTCCCAGTCACTATGACCATTCCAAGGTAATCAAGAGCAGCCTTGCAATGACATCTGCCAGCTCCCATCAGGCCCTATTGCCTTACATACATCCAGTTTGTTTAAGTGCTCCCTGACTTGGTCATCCTCTGCTGATGATAAATCTTCATATTCTTCATAGTAGAAACAGTATAGGAAAATCTGTATGACTATGTAATATCATGTTTACAACTCCTTTCTCCTAGCCAATGCATATGGATAATATCACCAATTTTTCTCATTTGGTAGGAGAACTTTTGAGTTCTTTTCACTATCATGAACTCTCTGAAGGTGATTAAATATTCTGTATTGTTCTTCTCAGAATTGCTTCTCTTTTATTCTGTCTAAGAATGCCCATGCCTAAATTAGTAGCCTTGGAAGTCCAACAGCTATTTGGAGATTATCTAAATATGATGTGTTGTAAAGAGGCTGAAATAAAACATTTATGAAGCAATAAATACGATATCTGACATAGTGTCAGAAAGTGTCTAAAGTTAGGATCAGCCTAGAGATGAACAGAACATTAGGAGAGAGCAAGAGGTCTCTGAAACAAGTGCTGCATTCGGAGTCAAAACCAAATCCAAAGATTTCCACTTCATAGCCAAGAGCCTTTGAATGCATCTGATACCCAACGTCTGACCTGCTGTGACTCTGACCTATTAGCTATCACAAAGAAATCAATCTTTCTTTATTCATGGGAAGTGTGGCAGGTGTTTAATTCACTACAATTCTCTAATCAGTGACTGGAAAATAGTTTTTTCTCATAATTGAGACTCAGTGTTTTCAGTTATGATCAAAGCTTCTTTACTGGCATTCCTTGCCTAACAGAGTTAATATGTTACTTCTGTGTGCATTTGTGTCAAAAAAAAAAAAAAAAAAAAAAAGAGAAAAAAAAGAAAAAGAAAAAAAGAGGATTTTGCCTCTTCCGGCTCTCTTAGCCAGCTAAACTAATATTTTTAATTACAGTATGACTGCTATCTCACACTCAGATGAGATGGACTTCACTGCGTTCTGAATTTCTTTGACAGAATGTGTGATTTTCCTATAAAAGGACGTTGATGCTTAATACATTCAGAGACTTCTAAAGCAAACAAAATAAAAAAACTTTCCATTATCAGGAACAAAACCACTACCATATTACAATATGGTACAGTTACCTTGTAAAAAGTACAACTATCTTGTAAGATTTCATTGTCTTACATACTAATTAAAATTTATAATCTTGTGTAGAAAAATAAAATTACAAATAACTTCTGAACTTTGCTTACTGTATTCTGAATCAAAGCTGCCTGCTGCTATGGTGAATGCCTTACTGACTACTACACAGTTCAGTTTCATTTGCATTCCTTTGAAAGTTGAAAGGTATGAGGTAGGTTCTGTGATGTTCATACATCAACTGGAAAAGCCGGAATTATTTTTCAAACATACAGTCTTTATTTCTTTGAGGATGAACAAGACAAAAAGGAAAACATTTTTGCATTCTACATTACAGTTACTTTAAAACAACATCTTTCCAGTGTAAGCTAAGAAAATAGTTTCCTTATGTCCAGAAGCGATATTAAATACTAAAATCTAAATTTGATGTGATATCTTCACCACTGGAAAATTCAAATTAAAGTCCTCCTCATTGTTCAATGGGTGCATTAAACCTTATAAGGCCTAAGATCTTCTAGAAGTTTGTCTCTGAATCCTAGTTTGTCATTTTTCTGAGAAGACTCTCACTTAGGAGGGATTCATTTGGACTTGATTTATAAGGTGACGTGATGACAGAGGCTTGACAGAAAGATGGGTTGTGAAGCTAAGCCATTAGTCTCAAATTTCATCCTTGTCACTCCCTGCTCTAAAGAGCAGCTTTCACTTTCCAAAATGTACTTTTTGCAGAATAATTCCATTTAGCTTTTGTTTAGCTTGTCATTTGAAACACAAGGCATTAAAATATTAACCTCTGAACAGATCTTTCTCTGTTATGACCTGTATTCTCTGTCTCTTTCAAACCTATCTATATCTGTATCTCATACTCACACATGCTTTATGATAAACTCTGGAAAACAGAAACTGCTAATGGAAAAAGTGAAAAGATAATGTCCCTGGCAAAGCCTACCTCAAATGGAAAACTCTCTGCTTGGCTGCAACACAAGGGACTAAGTCTGTGAGCATTTGGAATCCATTCTTAACACATATTAACAGCTAATCCTCAATGGGTGTTTACAGATCTCTTAATCTCTGTAGAGGGATTTCCCTTTCCTGCCTACACACAATTGGAGAGGTTTAGGAATTTAAAGACTAGAATACACTAATTGTTGTTTGACCTTACTTTCCCTTTAGCAATTATATGCTCTTTTGTTTACCTTTTATGTGCCATGTATGAACTGAGTAGATTAATCTTTTTTCAGAAATTGATTGTAGCCCTCAAAAGTTATGGCTTTATTATGTAAAGGTAGATGCTTCAGTCTGTATTTAGAAACTCATACAAAAACACCTGGAGTTTTCAGAGGTCTTTATCATCAACATTCCCTTATTGAATCATGCTCATGTGCTTAATATACTGGCATGGGGGAAGTCAACATCTTTAAGGGTAGGTACATATAAAACATTTTTAGAGATCAGACAAATTAGGTAAGATACAAGGTTATCAAATGCAAAATCATAAACCTCAGAACATGAAGGGTAAAACCATGCAACAATATTAAAAAACTTTTAATAGAAACTCCTCCTTATACTGAAGTTGCCACTTTTAAAAAATTGAAATATTTTTAAAAGCCAATGTAAGCAGTAAAAGAAAGATATGAAATCCTATTTAGGTCAGTTCTTCTCCCATTCTATTTCTGATATATCAATCACAAAGACATAAAAGAGAAAGTACAGTGCTATCGGTAAGGTACTAATCAAGCATCTCTTTGTTCCTTCTGGGGTGAGAATGATGCTATTTTGCCATATTGCATCCTCTTCTTCTGAAGCCTCTGCTAACTCCCCTCTTTGATTGTCGGTCTCTGACTTTTGGAAGGAAGTTTGCCTAACTGCAGATCAAAATCCTGTCACATGAGGATGGGCCACACGGTGCTGGCCATAAGATTACTGTGTGCAAATGGTCTAAATTTGGAAGGCTACAGCAGGTGTCTAGCCTCAGGTGGTTTCTTTTGAAACTTGGCAGGTTTCCCTTGATATGTCCCTCAGGTACCTTAACCATTCCTGATGGTACCTCTGATAGATCTGCTTCTCATGCTGCACAATAAACATTTGCTCCATATACCTCTCTCTTCTGTTACCTTTTTTTTTTTTTTTTTTCCAAAATTATACTCAGATGCTCATGCCTATGACTTCAACCATAGCAGCTTTTCCAGACAGGGTAATGCCTTGACACCAGGATCTTCCTACAAAAACCCAGGCATGTCTAATCACTGGACCAGGATACTTATTGTTCATGGCATACTGAACTGAGGCACAGGCCCCAAAAGTTTAAAAAAATCACAGAGCTTTGTTTTCAACCACTGTTTGAAGAGTCCCGGGAACTACTGCACTTAAGTATGGTCAGAACCAGCTACACTCTCTCTCAAACGCACTGCCTGCTTGTTCTAGGGGCAATAGTATCTGAAGTTTCTTCTTTCAGTCACTCCAGAACTTTTCCTCCCACTTTAAGCTGATATTGCTGTCCAAACTAAGGAATGTGTGCTTCTAGTCACAGCTAGGGAATTGTTTATTAAAAAATCCCAGCATCCCCACCAGAAGGCTGTGTATGACACAATCTGATGGGATGAGTTGTGCTGCAGACTGTGAAGAAGTTCTAGAATGTTAGTGTCAGGATCAAATGGGCCCCAAGTAGCAGGACGTCCAATTCAGACAGATCCCAAAAAACTCTGATTTTATCTTTCTGACTTCTCATCATACAACTGGCATCAACTATTTAAAAAAATAAACAAAACCAAAAAACAGATCAGGATAGGTTTAAGATATGATATCTCTCTGGCTCACAGAGCTCAAGATCTATCCTGTCGTGTGCACTGCTTCATTTACACCTTCTTTCCGTTCCCCATGTAGCTGATTAAATGCCACCCAAAACAGTATCTTTTTTTATACTCCGTATCCCTTTTCCTGCGATCTTGTATAGCAATTGAGAAAGCATTAAAACCTAGTGCTGCCCAAAGCCAGAGTAAAGCCTGACAGCCCAAATAGGCCATATGAAAAGCTGGTGTTCAACAGAGCCTACACAGGAAGGTTGCTTGGCCGGTGTCAGTGGTTTCTCTTAGGTGTGTTTCCTCTGTCTCTGCATAGGCATGGCGGATGCCAACGTTCATCTACGAAGTATGGTATTCTTCACTTTCCTGCAGACTCCTCCATTTTTAAATTTCTAAATACATTTAGAAATGTGGTCTTTAGTTTCTATGTCTTAGTCCCTCCTGTGCAAACCGGGATGAGGATACGTTCATAACTCTCAGAGATATTACATTAATAAATGCTATGAAGATTTAGAGGTGTTTGATGGTTTTGCTATGTGCTGTTATTTTGACCTTGTTGAAGAGGCAGGAGTGCCACACCGGCTTGGTGGTACAGAATAGTGTATTAATAATAGATTTTTGTCTCACTTTCTTATTTCCTCTGAAAGGCTTCGACTTAGGAGATCTAAACAACTTCATGTTTCTAGATTTCTTCTTAATATATTAACAAGCTCGAAGCTTGGAGAATGCTAAAAAATATGCACCGCTCTTCATATGAATTTTTAAATGAATTCACTTTGACTGATTCTGAATCCCTGTGGTGTATGCTTTCCACATGTATTTTAGCAAATAGGTTAACAAGAAGACACATCAAGTAAAATAGTTAATTTTCAGGAACAGTTGGAATATATACAGGAAAGGAATCAGAAATTCAAAATTGTTCAAACAGGAAGCAGTCTTACATTGACTACAAATATTATGCTTATTCAGTGAGGGAACAGAAGGCTTATGATGTGAGACACTGACATGATCTGTTAGAGCGCTTCACAGAAGATGCTGTTGTATACCTCCAATGGAGCTCAGCTCTTCACGGGATTTTGAAAGGTTGACAAAATGTTATGTGAGATATCATTTACTTCTTCCGGAATATAAGCATATATAATTTCTGATTCTTCTTAACTGCAAGATCCTGACTGTCAAGATGTTGTGTTTGGCTCTTAGATCTATTTTAAGGCCTCTTTACAATTCAGAATCATAGAAAATGACAATGGTATAAATGAGATTTGGATAATGGCATACAAAGCATAAATAAGTTCTCGAATCCCACAAGGTGCTCAGGTATATTATACATAGAGAATGTGTAAAATATATATTTATGGCCCTATGAGGCCTGCATGCAAAATTATTTCTATTTTTTTCAAAAACAAGAAAATGTATGCTGTTCAGTTTTTGGTTATTCCAAGTGTGTTTAGTAAACAAGAGTCACTTGTGAATGATATGTTCTAAAATCATTTAAGAGTAAACTTAATTATGTCCACAGATGGTGAAGCATAATTGATGACAGTATGTCAATGTAAACTGGAACTGGCTGTGTCTAAAAACATATCATCACTATCAACAACATAACAACATTATGAATGTTTTAAATGACTACTTTATAAAAGGATGTGCTGGCAAATTCTAGTTGCTTCCATACATGGCCTAGTGTATGTCAACTATTTTTTTTTGTGTGTGAGTTTCTTTTTCTTTCAGTGCTACACCTCCTGCTTTTATTATTGCTGCAAAGAATCAACAGGGGATATATTTGGGTAGCAAAAGGAAAATACATAGACTACACTTTTAATGAAATAGTAATTGGAGCACTGCCACCTGAATTTCATGGAAATTAAGCAAGAAAAATAAAAGCAAATCCTTTTTGCATGACTTACTATCATCAATAGTGAAATTCTTTGGTTTTTTTTATCTCATTTGATAGCAGTCATTTCCCATTTACATAAGACAGAGTGAAAGGGAAGGCAGAACATTTGTTCATTATATGACCACAGTCCTTACAGGTGAAGTTGCTTACAGTGGTCTGAACGTTATGTATGATTACCAGGCTTACATGTTTCCAAAGAAACTCTCCTTATGTTGTTCATCTATTATAGATCTGTGAAACTTGGAAAGATTTATTACTATTCAGTTTTATTTTCTTTCTTTTAAATATAGATTTCTCTTCTTATGATGAATGTATTTTAGCATTTGAATGAGGACTGGTAGAAGACAAGAACACTGATTTCAGGAAGCCCTCTGAATGGCTAGTTGCGTTGTGGGCATGGCCTAGGGTGTTTGTCAAAAAACTTTAATGTCATCCTACCCCAGCTCTCTAGGAATAGCATTAGGGCATTAAATGTCCTTAATCTCAGAGTATTCTTGTCTACTCAGGAGATGCTTGCAAAAAGCAAGTAGCCGTTTACCATACTTGTATAAATTCCCTTCCAATTTAGAGAAATCAGAAGTAAAGCAGAATCTGCTGCAAGAAATCATTACAAGTATGGTGCTCCTGGTTCATATCCTCTCATATAAATAACTGAACAAAGTAGTGATTGGCTCTGTAAGGAACCCACATGAGGAAAGTCCGTAATAGCAGCATAGACTAGAAAATATGAAATATGAGAAACAACAATGCACTCTTATCTTGAAAAACCTATCTATACCAGTCACTTCTCCCAAGAATGGCTTCTCATTGGACCTGCTGGCAATACAAAAGAAGTTTGTTAGCATTAATTTGTCAGTGCTTTGGTGCTATGTAGCTCCGAAGCAGCTGTTGCTGTTCCCATCTGGACAGTTTGGTACATGATCGGGAAAATGTTGCTGAGGAAGAGCTGTTTGTAAGTTGCTGTTGCCATTGCAGGTTGTTATGAATAGCTGATTACCATAGCAGCACCCCTCCACCCCTGCATTTCCATTTGTTGGGGCCTCAGCTTCCCTGAGAATGAAATAGAAACATTTTTTGGAGATTCTTTGGCATTCAGCAAGGCGTCCATAATGACCTTCTCCAAATGCAGAATACACAGTGGGATTGGTCTATAGTGTTAATGCCTAAGTGTGCTTAGGGAAATAATGTTTTTGTTTAAATAGACTCTAGGTTTATTTATGTTATACTTGTTTCCTCCTAGAGGAAAATTTAGGTTTCATTAAGCAATCACAAGAAACACTCAGGCAGAAACAGGTTAACAAAAAACTGGAACGATTTTACAACTCTGAATACCTGAATAATTAAAAAAAAAAATAAAAAAGGAAAAGCATAATACTTATGCCATGAAAATATGAGAACTCTGTGAAAACCACTGAAGAAAACATTCCACTACAAGAAGACATTCAATAGGCTAGAGCAATTTCTTTTGAAGAAAGCATGTCCAATGGATGCTATAGCCATTCAAGCATATCCCTGAGACTTCTGTGAATATGGGTTTATGCATTCTTGCTTAAATGGATTTTTTCTAGGGTTGTAAAATAGGAGCAGATCAAAGCAGCTCTCTCATATGTTCTATTTGTGTTAGGCTATGACTATATCAGCTGTGATTAAAAATTTAATAAACTGAATTAAATTTAATTTAATATCCATTATGAAATCTATGTTTAAGACAAACAAAGACACTAAAACATAAAGTATCCAAGTCCACTTTTATTATCCTACATTTCCCGTTTAAAGGATGTGATGGTGTATGGATAACCTATGTCAGAAGCAGAACCATAAGACTTGTTCTAAAGCTCAGATGAAAACAAGTTTTCAAATGTTTATGGATGTACTGGGTTTATGTGTCAAGATTTAGTAGCAGTGAAAGTTGCACAGGGGGTTTCTGTGAGAAGAGACAAGGAGCTGCCCCCAAGTCTGACAGAATTGACTCCAAAATAGACCCACTGCTGACCAAAGCTGAGCTGTTGGGACTTCTGTGATATTTAAGTACGGGTCAAAATGTTGTACAGCAGTTCTGAGAGAGGAGCGAGAAAAATGTGACAGAAACAGCCCTGTAGACACCAAGGAGAAGGAGGAGGGAGGAAGTTCTCCAAGTACACTCTGCAGCCCATGGTGAAGACCATGGTGACTCATATTGTCCCCCTGCAGCTCATGAAGACTTCAGCAGAGCCGGTATCCACACTGCAACTTCTAGAAGATCCTACACTGGAGCAGGTGGAGGTGCCCTGAAGGAAACTGCAGGCCATGGAGAGCCCACTAAAGAGTAAACTCCTAGCAGGACATGTGACGCGTGGAAAGGAGCCCACGTTGAAACAGGTTTATTGGCAGGACCTGTGGCCCCATGGAGGACCTGGAGCAGTCTCTTCCTGCAGGATTTCACACTGTGGAAAGGATCCAAGCTGGAGCAGTTCTTGAGCTGCAGCCTGTGGGATGATTCCACACAGGAGCAGTGGAAAAGTGTGAGGAAGGAGTGGCAGAGATGAATATTATGAACTGATCACAGCCCCCATTCCCCATCCCTGCTCTGCCACTCAAGGGGGAGAAGGAGACAGAAGAGTCAGGAACAGGAACTTCTTCCTGTGTGAAGGAAGGAGTGAAGATGAGCTTGGAGGGAAGGGTGGGGAGGAGGGACAAGTTATTTTTAACAATGTTTTTGTTTTCTCACCATCCTACTATATTTTTAATTAGCAATAAATTACATTAATCTTTTTGAAATTAAGCCTATTTTTCCCATTATAGTAATTGGTAAGTGATCACCTGTCTTCATCTCAGCCCACAAGTTTTCTCATCTTTTCTCTCCCTATCCTGTTGAGGAGGGGGAGTCAGAGGAGCAGCTTCGTGGACATATAGCAGCCAGCCAAGTTTTAACCCATAATGGATCACCTTTTGAAAGCAATAGCTCTGATGCGAAGTATTTGATCAAGGAGTCTGTTTGCTGAAGTTTCACTTCTCTGCCTCATTGCAAATTCATGTCACTAATATATGTTGGGATTGGCTGAATTAACTCTGTCGCTCTTAGAACTCTTTACTGACGTTACAGGGTACCTATGGTGATGAGTTTTCTAAATGATTGATGTTGCAAAAAAAATTTGCTGATTCTTACAAATTCTTTGTAGAATTCAACAGAATTGGTTTTAAATGACTCTTATCTGTTGGGGGGCTATTGGACATTTTTCTAAAAGTCTATCTTCTAGAGGGTGCAGTGGAGTTTTATTCTGTCAGATCTCTTACTTTACCTGACAGCCACAGGTGCATGGATGATCAGAAAACCTGAGATGGGAATTCAATGAAGACTAGCTTAGTAAGAATCAATTCGAACAGAAGTTTAGGCAAATGAATTTCATACCTATGTATGAGACATCACTTCCAACATTTATGCTAAGGTTTTGCAGTAACAAATCCAGTTTTTTCTGTCTATCCTGACTACTTCTGAATGTTTACTCAGCAATTGGAAAGGGAGCATTATCTTTACTGCTGACAACCAACAAGTTAAACACTCTGTACTTTGTGTCCTTCAGGCAAAGCATGAGGGACAGTGTAGCCCACTGGAGTGAGTATGGGGTTAGGAGTTCCTGTCTTCAAAGTCCAGCTCTCTTAAAGGCTTGATTTGTGTCCTGGAACAACAGGCTTAACACTATCAGTTTCTCAATAAGAAGCTTCTCTGAAAAAGGCACTAACTTTTTTTTCTTTATCTTCCCAAGAGTCATGTGAGGATATATCACTTGGAACTTGCAAAGCAATCTGAAATTAAAAATCTATACATAGTAGTATAGTAGTGTGACTGCTAAAACTATTAGTAGCATTTCATTCCTTTATTAAGAAAGAATGCACTAACAGAAGTCTGGTTTTTGATGAGATCTTACACATCCAATTTAGTAGAAAATCACCTACTCTAATGTGAGATACTGGGAGAAATTTTCATTACTAGATTCTCATACCTAGTTAAATTTAGGCTACTCTATGAAAAAATTTTGAGTAAATTTAAGCAAGTTGAAGCTTAAAAGAATAAGTGTTCTGAGAAGGTTCTTGAAGAATTATTAGTGACTCTGTGGAAGAAACAGTTATTGGCAATGTAGGAACTTAGAGAGATCTTAAAAAAATTCCAAAATTTCATTAACTTTCTAAGATTTTATTGCACGATTTTAAAAAAGTGCATGTTCTGAAGTGCACATTTTTTATTTTCGGTATCTGAGATAGCCAAATTTAATTTATAGCAGCCACTGACTTTGGCAGTCCTGCTTCATTTAAAAGCCATTATGTTACAGCTGTCTTTTGATGAAGTGTCATTTCATGAATTTTGAGATAACGGGAGTAAGTGGCAAAGAAAAAGGAGAAGGTACTGTATCATGATATGTGATGAATACATTCTATTCCGCAAGCACAGAGAAATCAACAAATAAAACCAAAACACAACAAAATGTGTATTCCAATTCTGGTAATTTAAATAACCAAAAGTATTAGAATATTGTAAATGAAGCTTCCCACTGAAATGCTGAGTCAATTAAAAAATTTTGCAAGCAACAAAAGCTTTCTACCACTTGATTTTTTTCTGTGTTTTGTAGACATTGGATCTATAGGCCTGGAAATTGTCACTTGCTACAATAGGTTTGTTAGAAGAACTTTATGTTTATGCTATTAATTTCTTCCCTAGACAAATCCCTTAGAAATTTACTGAGGAAACAATTCAGAATTCCTGTGGATTAAACTACAGAGTTTATTTTAAGCAAATTTCTTATAACCAGTCAAAGATATAATAAAATTTGCACAGTTTCTCTTGCGTGACCTGGAGCCAACTTACTTGCATACATCCAGAGGGAAATGGCCAGGTTTTTAAACAATTGTACTGTCCCATCTTTTCTGGCAGATGCATTGTGTTTTTCTGGTTCATCTATTACTGTTCTATTCTGGGTTCATGTCTGCTCTTAATGTTCAATTCAAAAGCTAATTATTGTGCTAAGCAGCTTTTCTAAAGGCTTTGCTTTTGCATCTTTGATGCCTCATGAGCAGAATGGCAAATTAAAACATAGATAAATGATCCAAAATTGAAAACAATTGTTCTACTTTTCATTTAATAATAAAGACAAGGCTTTTTTAAGAGAACATATATATTCAAAGACATTTACAAGCCTGCTATTCCACAACTCATGCATCACCTCCTCACAGATTTTTTTTTTTTTTTTTGGCAGTAATAGCTATGTAACGAGTCAGTTTAAAATACATCTTACTAAATGGTTCTAATCTATATAGATTCTCATGCCACACTCATCACCATAGTATCTGAGCTTCTTCCAGTAGTGCATTAAGTAATGTGACTAACATCTGTCACGTGTTTTGTTCTCTCATCATTTCCCCAGAGGGAGAACTATGTGTGGTGGAGTGTTTTGGTTTGGATTTATTCATTTTTAAAACAGTCCATGACTTGGGTGTTATTTAGCCCACAGAGTGTCACGCAGACAAAGTAAAGATTATTGTGAGTCACAGCATGGTCACAGAAAAGTATAAACAGGGATGAAACACTTAACTTGAACTGAGGTGTAGAAATGAATGTTCCAAAGATTTGATCATATCTATTGATAATTTTTCATCTGCCCATACCCAAAAATTTATTTCTGCAGTGTCACCTTAAGGAATTATACAATATTTTATTCATATCAGGTGGTTGAAACTTATTCTTTTAGACTAAGCAAACCAAAATCTACACCTGGAGCTTTCGTATTTTACATCTGAGAGCTGATCTAGACAGTTTATAGTCTTGTCTAAAAATAATTTGCAATTAACTTAAGCAACTAGGTTGGATTATGCTGCAAAGGTAGCGACCCAAGTCAGAACCACACTGACAGAGTGTTTTATGTTCCTTTCCATTCAGGACCACATGTAAACTTAACTATTAGCTTTCTCATTTGAAGACAATAAATGTAAAGCAGATGCCTGCAAGTAAGCATGTGTTTAAGTACTCTCTTGTTTCCATGAATCAGGGCATAAAGACAGTAAAAGCCCTATTTACATCCTTTATCCCAGTTCCCAGACCATGTGCAGTTCGTATATGCTTCCCTCAAGGCAGATTTGATAGATTTTCTTTTTTTTTTTTTCCCAGTTTTTTGAATTGGTTCAAAGTTAGGTTCAATTGCTTCTTCACAGCACAATTGCATATCTTAGCCAATCTTAGCTGTCTGGCTCTTCCCTCTGAGTTCATTCTTACTCCTCTTTACTTCTTCTTTGTTTCCTCCTGTGATAAAGCAACAAATTCTTAAGGCAAGAAAATATTCTTCCATCTTGGGGTGGAGAGGAAAGTTCAAGTTGAGGAGAGACACATATGCATAATTTAGAAGGCTAAGCTCTTGACAGTCAGTCAGTGTCACCAGAAGACAGACAGGGCAGGAGTTACCTTCAGTGCTGTGTGTTTCCAGGGTGTAATCAGGGCATCAAAGAATGTGAGTACATTCTTTGTGAGAATGAATGAGTCAGGGTTTCTCAGAACTGCTCTAAAGCCCACTACAGAATCTGTTCTGAGTGATAAAAACATTCTTTAGCTTATGTATTTCACGTGCTTCTGAAAAAAATAGTTTATTTCCTCTCTATCCCTTGGCTAATCTGAGACATCATTTGCAGAGGGTTTCTCAATGGAATCAAATCTGACTCTTTTCCTAAGTGCTATTGTGCCTTTGCACTTTCTAAACCATAGAAGGTCAGAACAAAGAGCAGAAAAGGCTTTCAATGTGACGCATATTTGAAAAGATACTTGGCAAATTTCTGGACATATATATATCAAGTTAGAAGAGTGAAGGAAATAGAGTCTTTGAATCTAAAGATTATTGAAGATGTGCTCCATTGTACATACTAGTAAAGCATCATTGTTTGTATTAATGTAAGTAAAATTTATGGCATCACTGATGATTTTCATCAGCATGATACTACTATGGAAATTTAGCTAATAAGAAAAATAATGAACTCCTGTGAAGGGCTTAGTAAAAAAAAAAAAAAAAAATCTTGTAAAATGTCAAAGTTCAAGCAAAATAATGTAAAATATCTTTTTTTATACTGATACACATTTATATACTTTAGCTGTGTGTTGGAAAGTCTGGAATTGTTAATATTTCATTCAAAGAGCTAGAAAAGCACATAAAATAATTAATTCAAATGTCATTAATCAAAATAAACAGGGTAATTACAGATATCAAAGATGGCCATCAAGCATTGAAGTTGGGATACCTAAGAAATCCAGGAATGAATTAGACATGTTTAGGGATGAGTCTACTTCTCATTTATTTTTACTCGTCAAAACCAACAGAATCACCACTAGTTTTTTTATTGGAGGTATTTTCAAATGCAACCCAGTTTAATCAAAGCTATCCAGAATTGCATTCTGATATAATGTGAAGTACTTAAAAAAATATGAAATTGGAATATTCCATAAGAATCAAAGGAAACTGTCAGCTTGCCAAGATGAAGGCTTATAAGTGGACAAAAACCTCAAAAAAGCGTTAGAGAATTCTGCCAAACACAGCCAGATATACTATATACACGTGTGAAGGGAGGGACACAGGAGAGGGAAAGAGAACAAATGATTACAAATTCTATGTACAGTGAATATCTTGTTTGTCATGTTAATTTCTCCCCATTTGTCTGTTAAATATACTATACATACCTCTATGTGTGTCTGTGTGTATATAGGCATATATACATACTTGTGAATATATCTGTACAGATACACTAGGCTATATTCTAAAGACTTTTCAGAGATATCACCAAAAATACCTTTGAACAACCACATCTCCTTAGGAAATCTGATTTTTGTCCTTGCTCATGACTGTCTCTTGCTGTTATTTTATCAGCCATCATCTTAACTTAGATGTTAACATTTTAATAAAAATACTAGTTTTGCGATGACCTCAGTGAAAACAGAAATAAAATTTTCTCAGCTTCTTGACTATGCTTAATCAAGCTTTAAACTCAATTGTGATCTGCAGTGTTTTCACGGAGAGTTGGTGTAGTGTGAGAAGTGTTCCTGATGAAATGCTATCACAATATTCATCACTGTTATTAGAACAGAGAAAATGTTCTAAGATGGAACTATGTTCTGTCAAAAAATATCAATTCAATACACCAAAAATTTCACAGAAATAGAGTGATCTTGTTTAAATTTCATGGAAAAGTGTGTTTCTGGTGTAAAATTCAATATTATATATGCCCTGAAATATTTATGGTTGAGACAAGATGACCCAGCACCCTGTCCAGACAAATCTTAAAAGCGTCCAGTGTTGGGGGATACTCCACTACTCGGGAGATTATTCCAATGGCTGACTGTTCTCATTGTGAAAAATTGACCTCTTGTCTCCAACTGGAATCTCCCCAGGTATAACTTGTACCCATTATTCCTTGGCTTTTCCATGTGAACCCTTGTAAAAAGGGACTCTCTATTTTCTTTGTAGCCACACTTTAAATACTGGAACATGGTGATAAGGTCTCCCCTAAGCCTTCTTTACTCAAGGCTGAACAAAGCCAGTTGTCTCAGACTTTCCTCATATGGCAACTTCCCAGTCCTTTGATCGTCTTTGTGGCCCTTCTCTGGACCCTTTCCAGCCTGTCCACATCTTTTCTGTGTAATGTTATTATAAGTATTAGTTGAGCAGCTTTGAGATGTCGCTCTCATTGTTTGACTTCAGAGAACTACAGAAATGTTGTCTCATGAAGCTCAGTATGTCAAAGGAGTGATTCAGCATCACAATATGTTCTGGTAAACAAGAGTTTTTGACTACTCTGCATGTTCTTAGTTTGCATCTTGAGCCGCTGGTGGTATTATTAGCATATACAAAGATGCCTTTCTTAAGTAATGTTCAGCACTCCACTTTAAAGAGGACGCTGATGCCTTTCTATTTACACAATACATCTCTCCTTCTATCTTGGACCTCAAAGCATGAGGCTGAGAAGAAATACTGTGTATGATTAAGCAATTTCATACCTCGAGAATCTCATGGCACATTCTCTGCACAAAAAAACACAACAAAATAAAGGCAACACCAACCTTCCTGCCCCAGAAAACCAGTGAGTGTCTCTCGTGAAAACAGCTCATTGTTAGCAAGCCAGCTACCAAACAGGAGCTAAAACATTTGTATAATATTATGTGTTACTCTGCTAAACACATCACAGTTTTTTGCCAATCTCTGCTAGATATAAAGAAGCATCCAGTAAGACGGGGAATGTAATAACATGTTTATTATTTCTCAGAATATGCAAGGTTAGAGTAGATTCCACATGACTCTGTCTGCTCTGGTCCTATCCCTTAGAGTTCCCCTAACATTAGGAAGAGATTGAGTTTGCGGTCCCTTCCTGTGGCCTTGCTTGCCAAGCAAAATGACAATATGGGGGAAGGCATCATGAAAACAAAACCAGAAAAAAATCATAAAATCATAGAATCATCTGGTTGGAAGAGACCTTTAAGATCATTGAGTCCAACCTTTCACCCTGCACTGCCAGGGTCCCTAAACCATGTCCCTCAGCATCACATCCACATGGCTTTTAAACACCTCCAGGGATGGGGATTCCACCACCTGCCTGGGCAATGTGTTCCAGTGCTTAATGACCCTCTGTGTAAAGAATTTTTTCCTGATACCTAACGTAAATTTCCCCTGACACAACCTAAGACCATTCCCTCTCATCCTGTCATTCATAATATGGGAGAAGAGACTGACCCCCACCTCACTACAACCTCCTTTCAGGTAGTTGTAGAGAGCAAAAAGGTCTCCCCTCAGCCTCCTCTTCTCCAGACTAAACATTCCCAGTTCCCTCAGCCGCTCCTCATAAGACAAGTTCTCTAAACCCTTCACTAGTTTCCTTGCCCTTCTCTGAATGTGCTCAAGCATCTCAGTGTCGTTCTTGGAGTGAGGGGCCCAAAACTGGACACAGAACTCAAGGTGTGGCCTCACCAGTGTTGAGTACAGGGGAACAATCACTTCCCTCCTCCTGCTGGCCACACTATTGCTGATACAAGCCAGGATGCCATTAGTTTTCTTGTCTGCTTGGGCACACTGCTGGCTCACGTTCAATCGGCTGTCGACCAGCACCCTCAGGTCCTTTTCCGCTGTGCAGCTCTCCAGCCGCTCTTCCCCAAGTTTGTAATGTTGCAGGGGGTTGTTGCGACCCAAGTGCATGACCCGGCACTTGATCTTGTTGAATTTCATACAATTGGCTTCAGCCCATCAATCCAGCCTGTGCAGATCTCTCTGTAGAACCTCCCGACCCTCAGGCAGATCAACACGTCCTCCCAACTCAGTGTCATCTGTGAACTTGCTGAGGGTGCACTCAATCCCCTCATCCAGATCATTGATAAAGATGTTGAAGAGGACAGATCCCAATACTGAGCCCTGAGGAACACTGCTGGTGACCGTCTGCCAGCTGGATTTATCTCCATTCACCACCACCCTCTGGGCCTGGCCATTCAGCCAGTTTTTGATCCAGTGAAATGTACACCCGTCCAGGCCATAGGCAGCCAGTTTCTGCAGAAGAATGTGATGAGAAACACTGTCAAAGGCCTTGCTAAAATCCACCCTATAAAAATTGTAACAGCAACGTACATTCTCCCTGATAAGGAGCCGAGTACAGCATTCAGCTTCTCTGAGGCAGACCATCTTCCAATCCAGCCATGGGATTACCAGATGTATGACTGTGTTAAGTTCCAGATGGTATACCATGGAAGACCACTCTATTTTGCCATTCTTCTTATGTTCACTTGCCTTCTTACGTTCACTTGCTGCCTTTCCTTCTCCTTTTACCACTCTCTCCTTTTACTATTCTTTCCTTTCACTATTCTTTCCTTTCACTATTCTTTCCTTTCATTCTCTCAACTCAATAACCCAATATTGGTGCAAAATGTGCTGGAATGTTACTGACTTTTAGCTGCTTAGTACATTTTGGATGGCCCAAGCATCCAACTTTTTGTTTTAATGCATAGTTAATACAGTTTTTCAGAATAAAGAACTGTGCACACAGTCTTAAATGGTTACTGATCAAGCTAACATTATTCAATTCAACTCAGTAAAGTATCAAAACTAATCCTAGTTAGAATTGTGACAGGTAAAGTTTACAAGCAGAGGCATGGGACCATGCTATGATAGCCGTACTGATTTTCTGAAGTAACTTTGTGCCATACAGCTGAAACTTTCTTTACAAACACTAAATCAGAGATTCCTGTTTCATACTCCATCTCAGAAGCTGGCATTCCGTAGCATTCATCAGTCTGTCTCTTCATATTGTGTCAGTCTTTACAGCTGCAAGAATGATAATGCTCCTCCCATTCACATGTGCGAATTTCTCCTAGACACTGGAGTTTCTTTTCCTCTTTCCTCTGTCCCAGGATTCTGCATATGTATTTGAAGGTTACCATGACACCAAACAGAAGTGTGAAATTTGGTAGCTCACTCTGAAGAAAGATTTTGGGACTTTTCTCCAGTCTTCAGCAATCCTGAGTTGCTGCTCTTTGACTTTGATCACTTTTCTGAAAGTGATATTAGTTTTCATTGAGGAATTCATAGAACAAAGAAGTTGAAGTGTGTTATTTAGGATTTCTGCCCAAATGTAAAATTGTTTCCTGCAGTGCGTGTGTATGGGTAGGTGGTTTGTTCGTCGGGGTTTTTTTTTTTTTTCTTTTTTCTTATTTTTTTCCTTATTTTTTTCTTTTTCTTTTTAAAAATTTTTGTATGTGTGCTTTTACTTGCCCATTGTCATCAGCAGGCCTAAGTGGCCCTGCTGAATTATGGCAGGGATCCAGCATAGACACTGAAGTTTACAAAGCCCAGGTGGCATGTTGACAGATGAATTGTGATGGCAGCTTGAGGGCTTGGTAAATGAAGCACGATGAGGGGGTGGGTAAGGAATGAGGGTCTCTGTGGATTTGCACATCTTTCATCTGATCCCTTAAGCTTTCCAAGAGTAAAATTCATTAGGGAGATTAAGTGCAAGACCAAATGTCTGAAGTGACAAGAGAGGGCAGCTGGATATTTTCCCATTTGCCCAGCTCTCATACCTCAGTATTAAACTGATTAGGTCATAGGAATGACCTTACGGAACTTGTAAACTATTTAAAGCTCCAACATGGGCACAGGGCATTCAGTATTGACACAGGCAGCCAGCCTTCAGAAGATCAGCCTGCACCTGCAAAAGTACTGCCTGTTGACTGACACCAAAGCTTTGAAGTGTGCTTGTTTAAATGGCCTAGGTAGTACACACTAGATGATTGTCTTTTTAATCTGCTTGAAACAAGACAGTAACACCTGATCCTGCACAAGACTTGGGTCTTCTGAACCCCTGCAAGGCTGATTCCACACTGTTTGATTTTAATTAGTGGATTAAAAGTGAATAAGGCAGCAGACTTTTTAAAGTATTCTTTTCCCATGCTTTATTTCACATGCACCCCAACTTAAATATATCCTGTAAGCTTACACAGCTCTAGTCAGATACATCGATTATAGGATAGATGCAACATCTGTCTTGAAAATATTAGCAAAGGTGAGACCAAACTCTTATTTCTAGAAGGCAATCTGTAAAACCACGTTCTGTTTATACACAGGTAAAAAAAAATTATTCCAGATTGATCCATCTGATGCTTTCATGGGCTAATTAATGGAATGCATTGAGTTTGATACTAAGCATGATATCTCTTATTTCTCTCTTTCCTAATTGTACCCTGCACGGATCTTTAACAATGTACTGTACCTTTGAAGCAGGTTAGTCTCCTGGAGATAAAATGACTCTTCATATCAGTTCTGAAGGAAGAAATTAAATAGATGCAATTCATCTGTATGGGAAGCACTATTGTGTTTGGCTAGATACGCATGGCTTTCATGCAAGAATGATTGGAGATAAAACTTTTGTAAGGACACTGAGCATTTCAGGTGTAAAAAAAAAAAAAAACCACATCAAAAGAAAATATGGACTGGTAGTCTGTGGATAGCACTGTGGCACTGAATTGTTTCCTAGGTTGTTGGTTCATAGCAGTTCTCATCTATTAGAAGCTAAGATTTATTTGATTCAGGTTTAATAGATTTCCAACCGCAGGAGCACCGAGGAACAGCCTTCTGAAGTGCTTACTGAGGTCATCAGCGAGACTTTTGAAGATGATGTCTTAAATTGTAAGTGCTATGTGCAGAACTGAAATCAAAAAGGTTGTAGTGAGTGTAGATACTGATTGGACTTTATTAAAGCAAAGTGAACGATGAAAGAGGGGACCAAAGACATTAACCTATGATGTGATAAGGGGGACTGTGACGATTGTGATGCTCAAGATTCTGCTTCAAGGGTTATATTGGCACATATTTAATAAGTTATATTGTCAGATGAGAAGTAGTAAAGCAGCTTAGTTTTGCAAAGTGTGTAAAAGAGACATGGACCATTTGCCATGCCTTTGGTATTGTATTTAGGGCAAAAGGGAAGAAAGAAGTGTCAGAGCACAGTCTCAGCCTTATTTCTGTTGTCATTGTTTTAACATTAACCTGGTGTCTGGAGCAGCCAGTGGGGTGGACTGCCTAGAAACTGTTTCAGAACTAGGATGGAATCACTGTAGAGGAAGAGAATTTTGGCTCCTTTCTGTGGCAATATTTTATGTCACCTGCTCTTTGCTTGTTGAAGTTCGAGGTCCTCTGTGTTAGAAGATTTTAAGTTCTAATCTAGTTTTTAGCCATTTCTGTTAGTTTAGCTCCACTTTGTGTAAGCCATCTGAAGGTTTCAAACACCATTTGAAATGTGGGGCATTTAAAAAAAAAAAGAATGGACAACAGATGGACTTAGATAAACTATCCGCTGATTAGTGCATCAGAAGGCAGTCACCTCAGTTTGTACTCATAGCTGGAAAATCCCTCTTTCAGTTTAGACAGTTCATAAGTACAGCTATGAGTACAAACTGGGGTGACTGGCTTCTGACACATTAATCAGTAGTCTGAGTAGTGAAAATATATGCCAGTGAGGTTCAAGTGGATTAATGTCCTCTTCCAATGGCAGTGATATATGTGATATTTGCCCTTGCTTTACATGACACTTTAAATTCGGATACCAGATGTATCTGCACCTGTACAACCATTTATCTGGTAAATAGAACATTACTTGGAGTAATATCTCTTCAGTATTTGTAAAATTGTCTGTAAGACTGTTAACAGTCACTATGCTAGACAGATCCCTTGGTAGACAAGTTCAATTGTTAAAGGAATTTCAGCTGAGGTATTTTAAAATTAAGATTCATGAATAGGGTTATACTTTTTCTGTGTCTTGTTCAGTTGACAAGCCTGAAGGAAGCTAGCTTATCTCCAGTATAGAAACCTCACTATCTCTGAAAAAGAGCATAGCATTTGAGCTGAAACGATGAACTTCTTTGAATGTGAGGGTATTTTCACATAACTGAAGTAATTCTGTTTCTTCAGTCACTTCATTCTCATGTCTGAGTAGTTTTATCAGGTTGCTGACTGCTGTAAACATATTCTTGTTATCCCCTATGGAAAATGGCGGTTGGACAGAGGACAATGCTTTTTACAGTCAGCCCAGGGCAACAATAAGACCTTTATTCAATCACTACAGAATCTAAACGACTTGTTCTAGTGTAAAAAGCGTGTTGTACTTAGGCAATCAAAATAGTTTATTTACTAGTCCTCCATAACTTCTGAAATTTAATGCTAAGTTAAAACCTATAAATTACTCTTCTGAAAATTAAAACAGATAAAAGTTTGCCATAATTTCTGAGTGTAGGTTAGCCTCCAAAACAGCAGTTAAGTTTGGATTGCTTTGCCTCCCACTTACCTCTACTCTACACAACCGCACGTATTTAGCTATTTAGACATACCTAGCAGCACATTAAGCCACTAAATATGAAGAACCTATATCCTATGCAAGTAGATGCCACCTGGGCTATAACACCCATGAACTGTACAACTTGGGTATGCAGTGCTCAGAATACCTCAGAGCTGCTCTCAGTAGACAGTATAGATACACTGAAACTAAAAAACTTCTTCCCGAAAGAGCCTGCATGTTTTATTTTGGTTCTTTTGTGATCAGTTTAACTAGAATGCTCATGGCACCCCACAGCAGAAAAGAAAATTGTAAGCTGAAGATTCAAATACTTCAAATTTCACTTGAAAAATTGAGGAGGTAAACGATGCCCAAGACACCATTGCCCAATACGTACTAATGAACTACTGTAGGGTTTGTTTGTACTAGAAATCAGATTTGTTTCACTCTGTGGCAGGCACTCGTCGACACCTATCACCAGTGCTTCATTCCAGTATCTGCAAATGGCACATCTCCTGCCATTCTCTGAATTCAGTGTACTGAGCCAACAATAAAACATATCTTTATATGACATGCATTTGCTATTGAGTTGACATTGTTTAAGGATTTATGTGATCATATGAGCAAAACAGGAAATCTGAGCAGCATTCCTTTTTAAATGTATGTTCCATTGATTATCAATTTTATTTTATTTTTTGAAAAAAAATCTGTTTGTAGGCATAGCTTTTGATCTAAAGTGACACTGCTATATCTAGTTAGCTTGGGTGTCTATGTTTAGCCCTTATCCAGGGCTGAACTATAGCAGTTGCTCTATCACCTGATGACCCATTCCCAGCTAAGAAGATGGATTGGGAAAAGGAGAGGAGACCCATGGGTTGAAATGAACACAGATTTAATGAAACAGCCAAACTAAGACTAAATGCCAATATAAAGTATACAGTTATCCTCAGCCCAGCAAATATACTGTGGTCGCAACAAACAGGAAAGCAGACCTCAGGAGAAAGAAGAGGAGGATCAGATGACATGACACGACACTCCAGGAGGAACCCAAGTAAGAAACCCCACTCCACTCAGCAAACTTCCTCCTTTATACTAAGCATGACGTTTATGGTACGGCATATACTCATAAGCCAACTCGGGTCAGCTGCCCTGGCTGACTCAAAACTGCTAATGGCCTGCAGACCATGGCAGGCCTATGATTCTGTCCCCAGCAAAACCAGGACATTGGAGAAACATTTTTTTAAGCAAAATCAGAAAAAATGTGGACATTTCTGTTCAGGAGTATAAATTAAAGTTGCATAATTAAAACAGGTAGTTATCTGCCCAAATGTTGATTTATTTAGTTCGCTGGGTTTGCCTCTTAAAAATGTACCTGTTCATTAACACACATAAAAATCGTAGAAAATTTCCTAGATAGAATGTTTATTGAATTGATAACACTGATAATCATGTTAAGGATGTAAAAATACTTCTTATGAAATTTTAATTTCTAGAAACAGGGACAGTTGAAAAGAACTTCGCATACTAACTTAACTTACTGACACAACCACAAAAAATCAAAAGCTTAGAGATGAATACTAGACATCTAGATACTCTGGCCCTAGTGGTTTTCTGAAATAGAAAATAGTGAATCCAGTGAAGTGTCATCTGCAATAAATCATGATTTTATTTAATCTCCGACAGTACAGTCATGAGATGCTCTTCAGGATGTAATATTCCTACATTTAGATGCAGGTATTTTACACTTCCAACACTTCCGCTGGTCATAGTGGAAGCACAGAAACCTACCTCACATGTAAATATGAATGTGTAAGTGTCTTGCACTGAATCCCATACACTAAGATATTATATAATCTCCAGTTACTTTGCAACTTTACATTGTCTCAAGAAGAGAAAAACATAACTGAGAAATCAAGAAGCAAAGCCACTTGATAAAACAATTTTATACTGAAAGCTTTAAAAACGTATACACATGTTCTGTAGGCAGCATTCTTCATTAACATGTTTGCAGTGCTTTGTTAGCTAAAATCTTCGTTCAAATATGGCATTCCTACTTGCAAAACAAAGACAGAATTGGAAGCACATTTCTTAACTATCACAGCCTTTTCAGCTATGTTGTCTACACAGAATTTGAAGCCAGGCTTCCTCTGTCTAAATAATGACACCTCCTTCTGAATATCTATGTGAAAACTAATTTCCCTAAGCATTCTTAATATATTCCTTTATGCTCCTATAGAGAGAGGAAGAACCAACTGTAGGGAACAATTAATCTCAGCTTAAAATAGAAAGAACAAATTGCTTCCTAAAAATGCCTTTCTGCTTCAATTGGAGAAACTATAAAGAGATTTTAGGGAGCGTGTCTCAAATGTAGACTTCCACTTTACAGACAACTGAAGTTAGGTGAGATGATTTTCACTCTAAGTATCAATATAAATAGCTGCATCACCATTTATATGAATAGCTGTGCAAATGGAGCCAGTATACCTAAGTTTAGGTACATTAAGGACCCACATCATGAAATTATAGCATGTAGATGAGAAAGTTATGGCAGTTTCATAGCAAAGCAACTTTCTAAATTACTTTGATGTGAAGTTGTGAAAGTATGATTTTGGTTCTAACCCTGATTTTTTTCTGCTTTCATATTGCACAGTGTTTATAGCTCTCGTGGAAAAGGATAATGGCAGAATGTCAGTGCAATGACTTTTCAGAACTTAATAGCCAGTCAGTACTGGTCTGTAGCTAAATATATACATACATCCCATGCACACCTACTCTCAACATACCCTCAAACACATATCTAATAAATAAATAAATAAGTATATTGTATACATTCCAAGGCAATACATATTTCAGTGCAGAGGCTTCACCTATTTTCTTAAAATGAAGGCTTTCAGAAGCCATTTTAGGCATAATCAAAGATAGAATAAAAATTAATAATGTTAAAAGGACAAAATTGGCAATATTAAACAGTTTTGATGATCTGAGTTCTTTCAGATTTTTATCTCAACATCCTAAGTGTCTGAAACTTTCTCCTTTCCCCGCTTCCTCCCTCCCTCCATCTCTTTTTTCTATAGAATTTGCTTGGAACTTGGAAAGTTTTGATTGTGTTGAACTTTAATCTCACATTCCTTAAATATAAGTGGATATGACTGTTGTCTGCATTTAGCTGTAAAATTATAGTGGGCCCATGTCTCTCAAAGTACCAGCCATTCTAGCACCCTACCTACTCATTCTAGTGCAACATTATCATTATCAGCGCTCTCAGTGAACTTGTAACTCTTCTCTCCCCATGGCTGCTTGCGTGACCATTGTTCTTTCTTGTCTTAAAGGAAAACCTGTCAGAAGTGGTATTTGGTTTTATTGTTTGACATTTTCCTACTCTTTTGCTCATCACATGTTTTTTTCTTATTTTCTCTCTTAATTTTGCCAAGGCTTGTCTTTCCCATTCTTTGTCCAAATTCTTCTTCTCTTATTGTGCTTGTTGTTTGGGTTGTTTTTTTTTCCCCATGTATGCTTTGCCTCTTAATGTTACTATTTATTATTTTGTTGTGATTTTCTTCCTGTGATCTCCACATGCATGACTTGAAAAGTTTGACTACTTTGTGTATATAAACAGGAGTTGAGTTATTTAGACAAGCAGAAGTTAAAGTGAATTCTCCACCAAAGCGAGGATACCTATGTAGGTTATGTTAATATGCGTACAGGCTCTCTGCATATGAATAGACAGAGGTTTCTGTACTGCTATGAACTGCTGAGTTTTGTATTTCAAAGAGGTGTCCTTTTGCTTATTTCCTTAGTACTGCTCTGACCAGTGAGAAGGCTTACTGCAAGTAAAGGCATTCATAAAGCTATTAAAGTGGATCGTTTGTGAAAAACTATCATTTCTCAGAATCTATGTACAGATATATGGTAGAGAATTTTAGAATAATACACTGACTCACCTGCCAATACCATGTCTTTTTGTACATGTTGGTCTTCTTAACAATCCACTTCCCTGCTGCACTGACTGATGATCTATGATGCTGTTTCTTGGGTGTCCAGAAATCCTGCAAAATGGCGGAATGACATAGTGAACAACTCCTCTATAAGTAGCACATGTTCAGTCGGTTTTATTTGCCCTCGAAGCAACATGTTCACTGTACGTGTGATATAGAACCATATTGTGCACCCACGGTACATCTCACAGGTACAAAACATTTTCAACATAGTGCCTGCACAGAAGATTTGTGATGACATGCATTGAATCCGCTACTTACAGGCTTGCAGGTCTTATTGGCAGTCCTGTATTGGTCACAGGTTATATATTTTGTTGCTATTAAAATTTAAGTTACTTAAGTGATCTGACTAAAATTTAGTCAGGTTAATGTCAAGATACCTAATAGTGATGTAGTTTCAGGTTTAATTGTGAAGTTATGGTTTTATCTCTGTTCCAAGGCTGATTAGTTTTGATGACACTAAAGGGCTCATCATCAAAAAATGTGGACTTTATTTTGTAGTGAAGTTCACAGCATTGAACTGAGTACATGAATTTTCATCCGAAGATAGCATACATAAGAGAGATGGGATGCAAATGCAGAATGACTAACAGCTGAAGCAGACTGCCTATAGAAAATATCTGAGGAACTGTTTCTCTCCTGAAGCTAGGTGCCTACATCTCAGGTTTATGGGTAAGTGACTTCACAAAACAAAAATACAAAGATCAAAACGTCTTCCATTTTCAGAAAAAACCCCCACAGTGTATGTTTGAAAACGGGTTTGCCTCTTACACAATAACTTGTGTCTCTTTGTTATCCAATGACTATTTAGGATAAAATTCATAAACAGTTCAGGAATGAGACTATTGGTGTCCTTTCTCCTTACTAGAAAGGCAGCTCTTTTTTCAAGTCTGAACAGGCAGGTTCCTACTAATCTGTTGTCCTTCCTACCCTGTGATTTTATTGCTTTCCTTTATAAGGTTTTTGAATATGATTCTTTTACCTTATGTTATAGACAGCAGACAAATAAAAGAGAGTACTCATCTTTTTAAATGTTTCCTTTTCAACTGCTCTACTTTTCATGGAATAATTACAAATTCATTGGTTTAGAAAGAGGGAAAATAAACGTCACTCTAAAATCTCATGGCACACTAGTGTCGTTAGTAGTGCCAGTAGTCTCACTTCCAGACTCATTTTTAATGATGATTAGGTTTAATGGAGATTGAGGGCTTTTGAAATTACTATTGGGGCCACTCTGATATTTTAGGCATCTACCTACAGCTTAAAATGTGACTTACAATCTCAGTTTCTCTAAAACAAGAGCTGGGATTCTAATATAAATTTTTAGAAAAAGCTGAAAAAGTACATGAGAGTAGTAGACCACAATTAGGTGAGTTAGTTATTAAATAAAATATGATTAATTCAAACTACAGTCACATTGGTATAAATATAGACTAGTTATGTTGGAGATGATTTAATTTCTCTGAATTTACAATGTTGAGGGTTTGTTGGTTTTTCGGTGGTGGGGTTTTTTTTTTTGGGGGGGGGGAGTGTTAAATATCTTCAGAATTAATTATTTTCTACAAATACCACAAGTTTTATATTACAGCAATATCAGACATAAAAGAAACCAATAATTTAGGGTTTTTTTTTTTCCAGAGAAGACCTTCAACCTTACTTGCGCAGGTACTTTTTACTGAAGTTGGATTTCCTTTGGGAGTAGCATGTTAGTGTAACTCAGGGCAGTAGGGACATTACTTGCATCTTTAACATATTATGAGAAGAATTAAAAATAGATTAAATTGATAGCTTAGAGGAAAGGGATGATGAAACAATGCATGTTCATAATTTGTACTCCTAATTGTATTTTAAACTGTTATATCTTAATGTCGACTTAATCTCCAATGTGGAGGGAATTTCAGTGTAAAGGAAGTACATGATTTTTCGTAGCACAACATGCATCTTACAATATACATTAAAAGTACTTGCTAAGCAGCAAAGAAAACCTGTCACACTGCATTGGCTGTGGAAAGAAATTTCTGCCATGCAAGAATGGACTGATGAGAATAAAGAGATATGTCAGAGAGAAAGAATCACAGCTGTATTGAACTTTCAAATTAACTCCTTTACAGCAGAGTGATTTCCATGGCACATCACTGTTACTATGCACGCATTTTTCTTTCTTCTTTTCTTTTTTTTTTCTTTTTAGTTTTTAATTAATAGCTAAAACTGATTTTTGACTCTTTGTTAACATGGAAGTGGGTTCTAAAAAGTCTAGAACAAGCTATAGCTGTGAGAAATTGAGAGTGCTCAGGTCTGTGCAGAAAAGTTGAACTGGACAAAACCTATTTTCTAGCTTTTTCATCATACTGAAAATACAGCGTAAACTGATTTAGGGCAGACTGTTCCACTTTTACTCCAGTGAAATGCACTATAAATGATGACTCAGACCTTCCAATGCTTGAAACAAAACTAGTGCAGGAGGCCACTGACTCCTAAAAATCAGCTGAATATGCTGAACTTGACAGTTATACCGATTTAAAAATGTAACAGTACACCTGTGAATTAAGCATAAAACTCACCTCACATTAATTTAATACGTATTTAAAATACAAATCTGCCTTTTGTATTACGTTTTTCTATTTTATGATTTTTTTTTCAATGCCTATTGATAATCTTTCTTTTTTATTTTCCTGATATGTTGGTTTTTTTCCCTTAGTAGTCAGCCCCATGGCCTGACTCTTACAGGCACACATCAGTAACACAGTCCTCCAGCCCTTACTTATACCTTTTTGCCCTGGCATAGTGTAGCTTTCCCCTGTATACAGAAGGCTATGCTGAAGCCTTCCAAGCAGAAGTGCTGCAGATGATATGTTCTTCTTGTGTCTCAGAGAATGCTGGGAGGTTTGTATATGTATTTTACTCCAAAGAGCACCTGCTGGGATAATGAACTACACGGTATGCATTTTAGGGCTCAGCCAGTTGATACCATTTCCTCTAAAGCAAAACCTGTAAAGAAAAAACCACTTAAAAAAAACAACCAACAAACCAAACAAAAAAAAACCAAACCAAACCAAAAACCAAAAAACCCCACAAACACCCCAAACCCCAAAAATCCTGTTAATAGCGTTTTTTACTCTTCAGAGAACAGATTACTGTAAATTTCCCAGACTGCTTTCTCACTGTTGTGAAGCATCCTGCCAAGCTTTGTCGGGTAAAGTATGCAAGGTGACTGATAGTAAGCAGCATGATTCTCATCACAACAATGAATGTGGCAGGTCTTTCCACACTGAATAACTCCCTTGTTCAGTCAAAAATATTTACTAGGTATAAATCCTGATAGCACTGGATGGATTCTGCTGACAGATAAACTTGTTCTGTTTTAGAGAAGTTTGGATCAAACACTTATTTTCATTGAAGTGAACAGTAAAATTCCCCTTGACTTCAGAAAAATTACATTATGTCTTCTCTTCTTATAACTCAAATAGTTTATACAAAGTCCAAGAGTTCTAAATACCTACTAAAATTTATTTGTAATATTGGGAGATATTATGACAATAGTTAAGTAAGTGGTACTTGCCTGTGAACACCTATTTTTCTTCCAGGGTGTCCTGGTTTGGATTAGGACTGAACTAATTCTGTTCAGTGATTTTATTTTCCAGCTCAGTCTCTTCTAAGGGACGGCACTTTCTGAAGTTAACGGCATATTTCTGCAGACAGTGTCTGCTTCTAGAAGTGATAATGCTTGATGTGTACAGTTACTGCCAGGGATTGGGATCCGGAAAGGCTCTTGCTTATAGTCACTCCTGTGCAGACCAAAGTAAAATCCTATGTACCACGCTGGGGGTGCAGCAAGTTAAAGACCACACCTGCAGGGACGAGCGGACAGGAGAGGTGACCCTAAACTGACCAACAAGGTGTTCCATACCATATATGTCATATTTGGCATGAAGCTGAGGGATCACAAGGGTCTCGCTCTCTTCCTCTCTTCCTCTCTTCCTCTCTTCCTCTCTTCCTCTCTTCTTCAATGGCCAACGTCCAAGGAGGACTCTGTCCGTTATGCCTTCGATCCCAGACCATGCATTCCTGAATCCAGTTCTGAAATCCAGCTCCTGCATCTGGTTCCTAACTGCCACTGAATGCAGTCTGGGTATTCCCCAGAGATGTGATTGCCATCAGGGGGGTTGGGTTTGGTATTGTTAATGTATATATTTGTATATATTTCATTTTATTGTTATTAATATTTTCATTAAAGCAGTTTTAGTTCTCTTTTCCAGTCTGCAAGTGTCTCTCCCTTATTCCCTTTCGGAAGGGAGGTGGGAAATAGAGACCATGTGTCATTTGTCTAGTGGCTGGCCAGTCCTAGCCTATGACACAGGGTCTCTGCCATCTTATTTCATCTCAGATAATCTTTTCCCTTCCTCTCATATGTACCCTGAAGAGGAATAGTAGTAACCACAGGCACAAGACTGTTTATAGTCTCTGTATGTATGTAGTCTATTTGTTTGTAGTCTGTTTGTAGTCTATCCTGTTTTCACCCTATCTCATTTTCCATTCTCTCCCTTCAGAAAGCCAGAGCAATAACAAGGGAGGAGAACTGTCGGTATTAGAATATTCTGCAACTTCAGATATTTAGTAAAGCATTTATTTTACCTTTGCTTTGCTTAGTTTTATTGAATGGATGTGCCAAAGTTTATTGGAAAAGTAATATACAGTAATTTAGAATGTTTTTCTTTCACTGTTTTCTTCCTTGTTTCAGCTGTTTGGAGGATATTGTAGAAGAAGAATCTTTTTCTTCATGCAGAAGTGCAAAAGTTTGATGAGAACCTTACTTGGCATTTTTAAATACTTGCTGTAAATCAGCTGTTTACAAAGAAGTGAGTGAGTTTTCTCTGAGCACTTTTCCACCACTTTAGTAGGTAGTTTTATATGAATGCTGTTTGCTAAATCCTTGACAGGATATGGTGACTCTTTTTGGAAGATTGCAATGAGGTACTGTAAATCAGAATTTTGTTAGCATGAATTCCTTTAAAAATAACTTTTTTTAGATCAATGAACAATTCTTTATATCAATGAAAAATAGAAATATTCAATTAAAGCTCAATTCAAATAATGTTTACATTAAAAACAGCAAGTATATATAATCTTATCTATCAAGGACAAATATTTTCATTTATTTTTTACAATATAAAGGTAATTATACAATTATTCAACGTGTAGACATTTTCACTTATATAACGTCAGAGACTTGAAAATAAAGTAGTTCATGTTTATATGAAAGTTCAATGAAGTTAAGGGAGAAGGAAATCCTTATATAAAATCTGATTTGATATAAACTTGATATTTTTTATATCTCCTAATTTACACTGAAAAACCGACATTGTTTCTCTCAAAAGTTTTTCAGCTGTATAAAACCAGTCTTCTATAAAGTGTGTCATTATGTTAGATTAAATGTTCTTTAATTTCTCTCTTTATAAATTACTGAACTTCTTTCTATTTTTACAAAAGTTGTAAGTTATTTATCAAAACTCTATGAGTTATGTCATCTATCTCTTTGAGAGGTACTGTTTTCATCTTGATGTTTCAGTTAGAGAACTTTTTGTCTCAATTGTTTCATAATGACTGGGCCATATATTAAACAACAAAATACCTGAAACTAAACTAAAGACAAAACCATTGGTCTTATTTTAATAATATATATATTGCTATTTTGTAATAATTCAGTTATCTTTAAAGAAAAATCTGCAAAGCCATATTGTTGCGTTTCTGCTTCTGATTTGGCTGCTAGTGTGACAGATGACTTCTCTGTCTGTAATTCGTACTAGGTACCTTTTAAACACAGCCTAAAATACACTTCAGAAGTGTAAAAGAGAATGATCTCAAACATCCATGAAGAAGATGACACCCCTGAGAGAACAGTGATCCAGCACAGTCCCACAAGAGCGAGTCTAAACTTACTGTTCTCAGAAGTAACCTGAAGAATAGCAAGAGGAGAAAGTCTTTGATACACAAAAGCAATTTATAAACATGAAGAGTAATTTCTTTCAGAATTAATTTCTTTGTAAAAACCAAGGTCAGCGCTGTTACTGAAGTATGTTGGGATGAGGAAAGGCAAGCATACAACATGGCTCTGAACAAAGTTATTGTGGGAGTTTTGCACAAATGGCCGGTATATGCCTCTGATCAGTAGAAGAGCAGTTAAACGTGGTCTGAGGTTTTATAAGCTTGCTTTAGGTATCGTTGAAACCAGCGGAATATGAAAATTCGAATGGCCCTAATTCATGGAATTAAGTAAATTCTACTCATTTCGGTGAGCATATCACTTATTTATAGGATTCTTTGCCATTGTTCTAAGGCTTATGTGGAAAATCGGGAATGAGAAAAATCGGTAGTGTTCACAGAATTATCTTCATCTAAGACTAAAGTTATGCCCATGAACACTTCTTGAATGTTAAAGGCACCTGGTCCTTAGGAAATCTATGAAAGGAAGGTGGTATGAAATAACTTGAACATATGAATACCACCTGAACATTTCTAGCATCTCCCAACTTGCTAGCAGGTGAGGTTTTCATAATCCTTTAACTCCCCTAATGTTCTCTTAATTTCCAGGAAACAGATCCTACAATTTTTGTCAGATCTGGTGAATATATGTACCGAGAAACTCAAGTGTACCTTACTCTAAAAGGTATGCACTAGCAATACAATATGTGGTTATGTACTTTGACTGGCTGTTAGTGTCTTTCACTTTCCCCAAATCCGAGGGATACTTATATTGATAGGATAGAGCTATTCCTTAAAATACCCATAATCTTTGGTTTTCACATCTAATACTTTTCAGAAATTGTGGTCCAGGTAAATAGAAAGTCAGAAGTCACATTTGGATATCCAGCCATAAAAAGAAAAATTACAGTGCAATCTTCATACACCATAAAATATCTGAGTTCCTTCTTTAGGCAGAAAAATTAGCTCAGCCTTGAAAACAGAATGTAATAACTTCCAAAATATGAGGTTTCTACTAAATTTTTAAAATAAAATAATTTTTTATTTTATTAATATCCTTTAGGGGATATGAATTCTTACTATAATTAAAGGCTGGAATAAGTTGTATTTTCTCCTGCACTCAGTTCCAGATTAGATGCCCACAACAATATCACCCTTGTAGAAAGTACAATGTACTCTAACTCATACATCCACTTAAGGACTCTCAGTAGTGCAGTTTTTGAGAGAAATTGGTCTGAGGGAAGCGGAGGGTGAGAATTGGTCCTAATGATTTTTGTTTCAGTCACTGTTGCTATGAAGTGTTTGAGTTGGGAAAGACAAGATACTATTTTCTGGATGTGTCAGACCAATAATTACAATTTAATACTCCTTTCCCTGAGGTCTCTTCTGTGAAACGAAGGCCATTGACTCTTGGACACATAAATAATCGATATGCTTTACACTATTCAGAACAATTTCAGTGGCTAATAGGGTTGCTACTGTCCATATTTTACTACTCTTTTTGCCTGTGTTAGTAACACTTAGCTGCATGATTAAACAAGCCCTTTGTTTGCCTTACTCTCTCCAGATGGGTACTTGGCTCAGTATGACCTAAAAACAATTAGGTAAGTGATGTTGCTGCGCTATTTGCATCTGACCTTAGATGCCAGATATCCTGTATGCCAACAGCGAGCTCAGATAAGCCCCCACACACTGTATGAGGGCCCTGAACTCTCTCAGCTACGCTTCCCTTATGAAATATCTAAGGTCTTGTTTGCTCTGTCAAATCACTCAGTTTTGCTGTGAGACATGACTTTTACACGCCTGTGAAGAATTGCTCAGGAAGGCAATAAGGTTCTGCTCTAAGAACATGGGAGATTCACACGAAAGTTCTGGTTAATTGAACCCAAACCTCTAATTGAATCTGCAGGAGCTGGATCACTGACAACTAAAGTGAATCCAACTGCCAGGTTTAATTCAGCAGTCTCTTACGAACCACTACCTTACTGTGTGCAGCTCCTACATATCATCTGGATAATACGTGTTATCTATGGAAGCAGGTAACCCTTGTTCAGCCTTAAATCTGCTTTGCCTTAAGTCTAGATTCTCAGGTACACTCTCTGATGTACACATGAAAGTGAAATACACCTTCAATTAAATTGTTTCAGCAACAATCCTGTGCTCACAAAACTCTCCTTAAAAGAGCTGTAAACCGAGTGCAAGCTTTCGAACAATTAACAGGGAAATGATTTAAATCTACAACGACAAGTTATAGAAGTGTGACTTTATATTCAACTTTGGAGACAGTCCCTTAGGAACAGCAGATCTTAAAATGTTGAAAGTCCCTCCTCGAAGCCTTTGACTTCTGTGAAAAACATCATTCTGTGAAAATCACACTATGGATATTTTTTCCCTAAAATGTACTTTGATCTAACCTTTTAATTTGGTTTTCCTGGTACTTACAACAGCTTCAAGCTTGATATATGTACCACATTTGTCTCTCTTTTCTTATGTTTTCCCTTTTTTTTTTTTTTTTTTTTTTTTTTTACTTCCTCATTCTGTCACAAACTACAATATAATTCAACTATGGTACTGAATAAAGGATGCTACAAAACACCACATTATGGTCTACTAAAGTTCACATCCCTTTTTAATTATGCTGCTGTAACTTTAACTGTAACAGCAACAAGCCCTGGTATCTGTATTCCGGAAGGTACTTATCTTTCACTGAATCATAGAATACATAGCAGGGGAAATTACTATCATCTTAATACATGAACATTTTTTTGTACCAAGGCCAATGTTAAACAATGTATGATCTGTCACACAGCTTATTTTCCGCTGCAGATTTTAATGTTTCCATTTATGTAAGAGAGAATGAAGTTGAATAAATAAAAGCTCTCTTAATCATGCAAAAAAAAAAGACAACTTTTTTTAATAACAGTGATTCCATCTGGCCTGTTGTTTTTCATGAGAGAAGAATCTTCAATAGCTTGTTGTTACCTTCTGATCCCAGAAGAACCAACTTCATCTTACTCCTTTCCTTAATCCATGGCAATTTAGTTTCGGATAAGAAGACTATCTCCTTGCGACCCATATTTAGCTAGGATAAATTGGTTTTGTAAAGAACATACAAGAAATCTCATTACAGTCCTTGGATTATGATCTGTTGCAAACTCTCTTGTTTCCCAAACTAAAAAAAAAGTTTTCCTTTCTCAATCATATGCAAATAATTTGTTGGATTTATTCCCCTTTTCGTAGTACATTTGTTCATTAACACATTGTCTGTGTTATTCACCACAAAGCATTTAGTTTCCCTCTGTTTAATCAAAAGTTGGATGGTCCTAGGGTACCTGCTTTTTATGTTCCTTTTTTCATCTCATTAACTTCCTTTTCTAATTTACACTGGTACTCAAGATATACTTTTTGTACTGCTGCTGCAGCTAAGCAAATTATTCTACCCCTCATGACTGCTTTGGCAGCTTACCACAAAACACCCAGGCTAGTTTCTTGGTTTTTATTGATATTAATTTATTCTGAAATAGTCTTCATCTGTTGCACAAATGCTGCAGCTTTAATTAGAGAGTTGTTAAATCTACATACTTCAGATCTCCTATAATTCAGTAGACCATCCAGAGACACAGATACCAGAAAATTACCAGGCAAAGCTGGATTTCAAATACCAGATGGTTACATGCTACAATGTATCCTCATAAATAAATAAGAAGAATCCCAGTTTAAATGTAGTGGAACTAAAGTATAAAAGGTACCGGATTGCCTGTTTGGTATTGCTGTCGGTATGGATCAATGAGGATTAAATCTTTGCTGTAGCCTTTGCTCACTTCACTGTTAAATTGTTATTTTACTAACAAAGGTCAAAACTCACATCCCTGTTTCAAAGTGAAGAATAACTAAAATCGTCATCTATTACAGCGCCTGGAAACTTCTACTGCTAGATAAGCAAGTACCAAGAAATAAACAAATAATTTAAATTATTGAACTATTCTTCACCCTATTATGATTTTTTAAATTAGAAATAGTACTAAAAGTAATGGATGTTTTATAATGTGGCCCATTTGACAGAAAAATAACAAGATAAGAATCCAACAGAAGGACAATCAAAACATGTAAAATTTTATGTCATCACAAAACCTCAGACAGTTGTAGTTAGAAGCATTTTAGCATGCATAATACTTTTTATTCTTATTTATACTATTTCTCAGTGCTAACATACTGTGCAATCTTAATTAAAAGTGTGAATTAAAAAATCTAGACCAAACCATCATTTTTGTCATGAAAAATAAATAAAATACAGAGAAACAGACAAATGAATTAAGATATTTGAGAAGTGATCTGAGACTAATGCTAAACAGAGGAGATGCACTGAAGTGTAGGAAATAATTGTAAGAAATACTCACATTTGTGTTTCCAAAACTATTTTAAGTATGTTAATCCTATAGTATCAGTAGTATAATTAGAATACTACTTCAGAACAAGGATAATTAGAAAAATACATTTTAAATGTCAATAATAATAAATAAAAATATCTTTATAAACTACTGAATAATCATGTCACATAGATTTTTTTCATATACAATTCATATTTAAGCATATGTTATTTTTTTCTAAAAAATTTTTCTCTTCTGTTAGGAAGGAGAGAAGCTCACTACTGTTTTTATACACAAGCCAGTTTGGAATAATGCCTGCCTGAAGTGTGGCTAATAACAGAGTGGGCAGATACATTGAGAACAGATAACAGTGCAGTAACATTTCAGAGGAGAATTATCATTATCGGCTAGCAAGAGTAAAGACTGAACTTCAGCTTTCTTGAGATTGATTTCAGAAATGTGGACCTTCTGTATACACTGTCAACAATATTTTACAATTGCTGTGGTAATCCTCTCACCTAATTTTGACTTTCTAAAAGCTGCTCATCTTGCCTAAATTGTGCATCTAGATACTTTTTGTTCTTAGTAGAGGGAAAAATGTACCTCCAGAAGATAGTTCATCCTCTGCTGTGGTAAGAGATGGGGCTCCAGCATGTGGCTATCTCTTTTGACCTATTAACTTTGTGTTCAGTAACCGTATAGGAAACTCAGCCCCACATTCCGCTGTTCCTTCACAGGTATTTAGGACCATTTGAGATACTATAAGGTACTCAGGACATCTTCAGAGAGCTGGTGCAGAGTGCCCTTGTAAAACACCAAAACCTCCAAGGATGTCACAAATGGCACTAGGCACCCACATGAGGGCAGTTCAGTGGTGGTCCTGGAGACTAACTCAGATGTGATATCAAATGGTCAGATGGTTTTAATTAGTGCAATGAAGCCCACCAAAGAAGAAAATTGGAGTATACTATATGCCTTAAGGAAAATGTACACTGTAAACTAAATGAATTTGAACAGATTAAATTTACACATCAATTTTCACAACAGTCTTCTGTCTTATTAGTCCGCAGAAATTCAGGACTTGAACTTAACGTCCATCATATGCAGATACATGACATCTGCTGTTCATGACCATGACCTAGCCTATGAGTGACTTTGTATTCTTGCATGCCCTTAGGAACTGTCCAAGTGTGATAAATGCTTAAAATAACAGTTTTAGGTACTCCTCACATTTGCCATCTCCTTTCCATATAAATCTGTTTCTGTAACTACTAAATGTATCACTGTGGAGTCTGACTTTTGAGAAATAATTTGTCCTGGATATTCTTTTGCATAGAGGTCCTCTGATTCTTAATCTATCAGTTTGGCTACTATTCATTCCTCCTTGTGTTATTAGTATTTTCTGTTCCACGACTGCAGGGGTGAAGGATGACCTTAATCTGAAAATGTTTATTTCTTGGGAAGCTCTTCATACTCTGGGGTGTACTCTTTTGAAAGGGAGAGAACCACTGACCACAAAAGGCAAGCTTAAATTAGTCCATATCCTCAGGGCAAACCTTCTGTTTCAGGCACTTGCCTGAAGCCAACATTGTTCTCCTGCTTCACTTAGTGGTGCAAACTAACCCAATTTCCATCCTCATGTATCTAAATAGCATCTGGATGAAGACACTTTCCCAAACTTGAGGTTTAAAACTTCAGCTAATATGTATACACCTGTCTACCACTAGGCCACCAGACTGATTTGGCTTGAACCTAACAGAATTAGTCTATAGTAACAAACATTTAAACTACTAGTAATTATATCTATATAATGAAATGTGGCTTCAGTGCTTGGTTTGGTTTGTTTCTCCAAAAGAGCTTTCATCTTCACAAGATATTTTTGAAGCACTTCGGTATGTATCTGAAGGAAAAGAAAATACTAATTATAAACGACTACTTAAAAGTTTGGGGATTTTTTCCAAGTCTTCTAGGTCAATCTGGTTCCTTTTTCTTGATTCCAAAATAATTTTGAGAATTTCAGGCTATTGGGTTAATGTGGGCAATATCCCTGGATACACACACACACACACACCCCCCGCCCCGCCCAAGATGGAACGAATAAACAATAGTTCCAGTTGAGAAACCTCTACAATTAAAAGAATTACGTAATTCTGTGATAACTGACAATTATCTATAATAATAGCTACACAGCTATAGATAGCAACCTCTTCCTCTATTTCAAAGTGAGCTACTTTCATCATTTATATAGATGGAGTTTTCTTTCTTTCTTTCTTTCTCTTTCTTTCCTTTTTAATGAATTGATAGCAAAAATGTGGCTCTGATAGTAGTGCATTTTGACTGATATAATCAAGATGGCAGAGGCAACAACAGTACTTTTCTTCATTGTCCCATTATTTTTCTTAAAAGTTCCCCAGAGATAATGCAAAAAGTCCCCAAACTAGGACATAAAGAAGTTAATATGGATCTAAAGTGAGACACCAGGGGCATTTAGGCAGCCAAATTGTGGTTCTTTCAATTCTCCATAGGTTCCTAGAAAGTTCCTTAGAAATAGAGTTACAACTATGAATTTCACTATATACACAGATTCTGAGTGTGCACGAACTTAGAAATAGCTATATCTCATAACTAATGCTAAGCAGTGTGTGTGAATCATATTGTTATTGAAAGACAAGGAAAGAGGAGTTTCTAGTCAAGTCATACTCAACACATGAAAATTAATTAAACCACACACCTCCTTACGTTGGACTAGAGAACCAAGTTATAGTAATTAGACTTGAGGAAAAAAAAATTATTTGAATCACAGAGGTGGATTTGGGAGAAGAGGAATGAGAAGTTGAGCACTCTTGTATAAGAAACAGCATGAGGATTGGACTATTTGCACAGAGGAACAAAACAAGGGAAACGTGTCCCTCGTTTCTTCATAGATAGTATACTGGCTTTGGAGACTGTGTCTGATGAGACTACTTAGTACAAGGCTTTGGACGGTCTAGTCCTTTTGATAAAGTCACTGTATCATTGACAATTGTACTACTCCTGTATTGGTTGGGTTTTGTTTTGGGTCTAGTCCTTTTGATAAAGTCACCATATCATTGATAATTGTACTACTTCTGTTTTGGTTGGGGTTTGGTTTTCTTACAGTTCTGAACCTTAAACATCTTAAAAAAAAAATTCCTGGCTGGTTTTTGGATGGACATTACTGTTCATACTGTCCAAGTGTGTTACATGGGTGGAGCAACTCATGCCAGTAATGAATGATAAAACAGCCCTCAGACAGCAGTGTGTACCGATCTTTATTGCTTATTGGGATTCATGTAAATATTCTGAAAATTTTACTCAAACCTCTTACATAATAAGCCTATATCACTCAAGAAAATTACCATAATTATATGATGTGGCTCCAGATTGTAGAAACTTGAAAAATTAAGTATCCAGAGGGTAGTTTCTGTGCATTACTGAGGGTGTAAATTTCTAGAAAATTCATGAAGTTTTAGTCTTATGGGTTCTTTGTCAGTTAGTTACCTAAACAGAGGCATCCAAAACCATATAAGATATCAAAGGGAGGTATCCAGGACATTTGCATGTGTTTAGAAACACCTCAGTGAACCTACAAGATAATCAAACTTTTAGAGCACCAGCTGGAGATCAAGTAGTGTACCTTAAAGCATCTAAGATAGACATGGTACATACAAGTGACTGAACTGAGCCTGATAAAGTAAATGTATTGAAGAAAGATATTTGACTCGAAAACCATAGGTATATTCTATCAGGGAGAGGTGAATAGCTCTCCAGACTCCATGAACTGTGTTTAGACTGCACTAGAAACTTAGACACCTGTAGAGTCCATAAGTAACACAGGCATCTGAACTTAAACAACTTTATTTGGATATCAGCAATCTGGAATTAAATGCCATCCTCCTTGTCTCAACAGGAAAACTCTTAGGAGAAAACAACAGAAGTTCCTCCACAGAAAGATTTCATTTCTGAAATACTCTTTTATGTGAGCCTGATGAAGGCCTCAAGTAGGAAGAAATACAAGAAATTAAATATTTCATTATTCAGATTTTTCACTCACTGAAAAATCCATCTTTCCCTAGTATTTAAATAGCTGAATACTAATCTCTGCAGAGGAAATTTCAAGGATTTCTTACATTTTCATTTTTTAATGTTATAAAATATAATGAGAATGTAAAATCTTAAAAAAAAAGTTAATATCTACTCAGGAAGAACATAAGACAGTAGTGCTGTTTATTCATTAATCTGAAAAGCAAAAATCTAACATATTTACTATGTTGATTTTTCTAAAGTATTATTCACTGCTAAAAAAACAAGGATGAAAGTGGAGAACGCAGATGTAAGATGCAAGCAGATGCCAAGACTATTCATTTTCCCTTTATCTGATTTATTGCTCCAGTAGGAATTATCTTGGGGACTACTCTGTAAAGATATTAATAATACACTGCTGGAACAATTGACCAAACAGGCTCATCACAAGACAACCAGCAGAATTACATACAGAGACGTAAAGCTGACCCAGTATCTACTGCAGTCATAAAACTCCAGAACATGATTTTTTTTTTTCTCTTCTTCATAAGTGAACAGCAGGAACCAATTAAAAAAATCCCTCATGAGAATGGAGGATCCCAAATGTACATTGCACGGAGAGGCAGGATCCCACTGTTTCCTTGAAGTTCAACTCTGTCAGCCAAAGTTACACATTCGAGAGGCAGTCCTATTCTGGGAAGTATTCCAGATTCATTTATGAGAAAGTGAATTGTTCCGTGACCAGCATATGCTGAACAACCTATTGTGCACAGGGTAAGGGATATTCTTCCATTTCATACATCACTTCATAACCTCCAGTGAATAAATACACATCATGTACAGAGCAAATACTACTTAAATAGCACATTGCAGCACCGAACCTGCTCTCTGACTACACATCAGCTGGTAAGTAACTCAAGTTTAGAACAGGGTTGCTTTTTATGTTGTTTAGGTTTTTTTTTTCCCACAGTGCTAGTCACAGTGTACTCTTCAGGTATCAATACATTAAAGGATTTTCCCTGTGTGTCAGATGGCTCCTTTAAACAGTTTGGTACGAGATGGAACACAGAGCTTTGCAAGAAACCACGGGGCAGTGGGAGTTTTGGAAGCTCTGCAAGAAGCTATAGATAGCGAGCTTTCTCAGGAGAAGTGATAGTGTGAGGGTAGTGGACTAATTGCAACAAGCGGATTCTCCCATGATGAGCTCATAATCACCAGCCTTGTGATCAGATGCCAAAGGATGGGAAAAGGAGGGGAGTTGCCACAATAGTGAGTTTTCCCACGTTCACAAAACTCTTATGGAGGAAGAAGAGTAAAGATGAAGTCAAACGACCACCAAACAGTGACCCCAGTAGTGAAACTGGGCATGCGTGAAGTTCCAGATTATGTAATCGAAAGGCGGAATTTGGGGCAGTCCACACATATGTACTGGCCACACATTATGTGAGGGGCAGCTTTAACCTCTGCTATAAAGGTAGTGCTGTTTGAGCACAGGGGCGAGGTAGCTATACGGAAAAAGGGGACCATGCTGCCCTCCGTGGGGATGCCCACAAAGGGTCCGTTAACTACTGATGCCTCATCCCAAAAATAATCTATGCTGGGGACGCTGTGGATTTGGACATCACTTGCTGTCCTAGGGTCGGTATGTATATGAACTGAGGTAACTTTCTTCCTCCCCACCCCCGCCCCCATTCATCAAACAGTATGTATTGTTATTTACCTTAATTGTATTAACAGTAATTTTAGTCATAATATTTTAGAAGCCTAAACTCTAATAGTCTGTAGATATATATATAAAAGTCTATAGTTAGTTTGTTCATAAATAAAGTAAACCCAGCTATCTTTGTGTGCATGCTTGCAATTATCCTTGTGTGCGTGCCTGTGGTTTTAATCACCCCGGGATCCTATGAACCCTTACTGGAACATCCTGACACTACTAAACATTTTATCACAAACAAATGATAAAGAAGTATTGTAATTGACTCAAAAAAGCAGCCCATCTTTAATCTAATCATAGAAGGTTCAAGCTATTCATATGCTCAATTGCACTCATAAATTGTACACTAATACTGAGCAGGTTGGATGGTCACAGTAACTATCACACCCTCCTTGCTTGTCTTGCACTTAATTTCCTGAAACTTGCACCCATTTTCCTTCAGTCTTATTCATACAGTGCTCAACAAGAGAGGACACGTATTCTTACCAAATTTTGCTATTCCAATTCTTGCTTCTTTGTTCCAACCCATGCTAACTAAAGGACACCCTATGCAGTTCAACCCCAAGCGAATATACCCATGAAATGCTCTGAAAACTTTTATAAGGATTCTTCAATTTTGTTTCTGTTAGGAAAAAGACGGTTATTTCACAGCTATTTAGATCATTACAGGTGTGTGGAGCTTCTTTGCTTCCTTGTGATTAAGGGTCAAAGCCACAGACCTCTTCATTTTAAAATTTATGAATTTCAAACCATCATTCTAGTTGTTTTCCTTCCCAATTCAGCTATCACCTCTCTCTGTTTCACAGTAGAGACTGTCTATTCAGAAGTATGCTCTTTGCAGTGCTATAAGAACTAGTAAAACAGTAGAAAACCATTGTTTCAGCTGCTTTCTTCCCTGTAACCCACAAAAATGCTCTTAAGGGTTTTATGCTGCTGAAAATTATTATAATACCCAGCTGCCTTCCATTACACTATCTAGGAAAAAGGAATTTTAATGATTTCGTTGATTTTTCAGGGGTGAAGAACATTTTGGGTAAACATGAGACAGAAAAATTTTATATTAACAGGTAGATAATAATAACAATCTTCATTATAATGAGGAAAATTCATTGTAAAGAAGAGTCTTCAAGTGATTTCTAAACATAAATTTGCCTATTATACAACTTTAACACTTTCAGCTCTTTCATACAAATCACATTCAAATGTTAGTAAACCAAAACAGGGCAAGAAAATAAATCCATTAAACCTTGACTTTAAAACCAGTGAGAAGACGGTCAGTCTGTGTTTGTTATCTGTCCCCTCTCTGGGTTTGAAAGCAAAATCTACAACTGTAATTAAATAAGTTTGGATAAAGAAAAAAATCATGATGGTACTACATTAATTTTAATTACAGCAAATATAAGTGAATTGTATGTTGCATCACATAGTATGAAAAAGACTAAGGAAGATATTCTGAGTATTGTCCCTTTTCCAGAGCAGTTCAAAAGCAATGAAAAGTTAAGATCATTCATGTGATGTTACTTACAGAAATGTCAACCATAACCTGAAAACTTCCTGTCAGCAGTCCCAAAATGTCATGGAAAGAGACGTTTACAAGGCAATGCAGAACCTTTTCGTTCGGAGCTGTGATTTGAGTTCAGGCCTGTGAGCAAGGAAACTGTTTTAACGCAAGCTCTGATACCAGATCCCCTTTGCGGTATTGGATGGAACCCTCAATCCTTTGTAGCATTTCCTCCAGAGCAATATGAAAAGAATAATATTTACCTGAAAGTGCTGTTACTCAGATCAGTTATCTAGTGGGACAAAATAATTGTAGGGCTAAGCAAGCAGAATTGCATTAACATGAGTACAAATGCACTTGTTTACCAGAGGAGGGAATTTAATGTTTTATGGATAAATGCCTCAGATAAATAAGTAAATAAATAAATGTTAAGTTTTATTTTTTCATCCTTATGTGATGCATTCAGACAATTGCATTTCAAAACACTGACTCTAGTCGCAATGAATATATAAGACGCAGATCAGAGGCATGGAAATTTTTATTTAACAAACTTTGCTTGCATTATTTTCCTTGTTTTTGAATTGCTTACAAAAACTAAATCAGGATTTCTTGGCATTTACTGCCCTGAATTTTTTCTATATATAATTCTTATTCTCTTGGTTTAGTATGATAACTTTATTCCTTGTATCATCAAGTCCGATGATGATATTGAGCAATTTTTCTTGGCCTCATTACTCTTTAATGATATTATTTCTATTCCTTGACTGGTTAAATGAAACATTAGGAAAATAAAAACATAAAAATCTGTTTATGTATTTATAAATGGGCTAGTCTGAGGTAATATAGATTATCAGGCTCATCTGCTCACCTTAAATATCTGGATATTGTGGTTCTAAGCTGAGCTAGGTATCTTAGTTGTCTTGTTTATTCAGCGAATAGAGGTAGGAACCTTAACAGGCAATTCCTCTGACATGCCTTAAGGTCATACAATCACAGAACCATAGAATCCTTTAGTTTGGAAAAGACTCTTAATATCATCGAGTCCAATTATTAACCTAACACTACCAACTCTACCATTAAACCATATTCTTAAGTGTCACATCTTCACGTCTTTTAATTACCTCCAGGGATGGGGACTAAACCACTTCCCTGGGCAGCCTGTCTCAATGCTTGACAATCCTTCTGGTGAAAAAATTTTTCTTAATATTCAATTTAAACCTCCCAGGGCACAACTTGAGCCTGTTTCATCCTATCACTTTCTAAAGGGGAGAAAAGACTGACACCCACCTTGCTACGGACTCCTTTCAGGTAGTTGTAGAGAGCGGTAGGGTCTCCCCTGAGACTCCTTTTCTCCAAACTAAACAACCTCAGTTCCCTCAGTCAATCCTCATGAATCTTGTTTATCTCAGGTGAATTGTCTTCTAGAAGTTCTTTCCATTGACTGATTGAATCTGCAACTCATATACATGTATCTGTTTAATTCCATTTAGATTCCATGCCTCCTGATCGCTAGTTGCTAGTCTAGAATCACAGAATTATAGAAACATAGAAAGTTTACTGGAGAGAAAATACCCCCATAAATCAAACTTGAAATATACTCCAATATCTATTTAAATAAAAAATGCCAAAAGATAATATTAATACAGAAATAATCCAGCTTTAGATGAAATACAAGCTTTGATGAGATATATTGATAAGAAGCTGCATTATGATATGCACTATGCAGTGAGAAGTTAATTAATGGACTACAATATTCTGGCATAGCCTTACCTTTTTACATCAGCTCTAATAATTGTAAATCTCCAGTCCACGGAGCTCAAAAGCTCAATTACAAATGTTTGTCCCACATTGAAGAATACATACTTCTCTACAATCTCTGCAAGATTCTAGGCCGAGAATAGCACATGGTAATTAGTTAGGTTTGTGTACAACACCATAGCTCTTTTAAAGTTTATTGTCTAGTTCATGGAACTCTGGTAATAATCTGAGAAATACATTTCACTGCTTAAAAAAGCAGGAAGAAGTAATGACCACCAAGAATTTCATTTGGGGGGGAAAAAAAAAAAAGTAAATATTAAGAAATGGTATTTTGGGAAATGCTGTAGTTTTTGTATTTCACATTTCTCTGTGAAAGCAGAGCAGTCTCATATGCCCTTTATTCCTCTATGTGCTTAATGTGTTCCTGGCAATGGATTGTTGCAATAAATTCTGGCTCCCTCAGGTGCTACAGTTCCATAAAGAAGTGAAAAAAGGCATTAGCTGCTTTCGTCCTTCTAGACCAGAGAATAAAAACTTTGACCACTGGAAGTACGTGTAGAAGGTAGTCATCAGCTTACTTTCTCTTTTTATGAACACTGTCTCACTGGACTCTAATTGTTTTAATGCTGCATGAAATATACAGGGGGAATTAGCATCTAAAGCAGCCTGATTTCTATTTCTACTTCTAATTTTGCTAATTGCTTATTAACAGTTTTAATTATACAGTATTTGAGTGGAAATCAACCCATGTATTCTTTAAACACAGTCCCCTACTGAGAAGCAAGGGAAGACTCTAAGTTATTATTTCCTTGACAACACTGAACTGAAGTCATGATGGGAACTAGCTGACAGTGCAGCAGGGACATTTATAATCAGATGCATAAAGCCTGGAGGGATGTCTTGGGCACTCAGGCCCCTCCAATATTTACATTTGGTATTAAACACTTCGAGCGAAGATAATGATTTTGGCTCAAAGCCCTTTCCCAATATTTTGAAACCGTCATGCACCCATGGTCATAATAAAGGCAAAATTAACTCCACCGCAAATAGAGAGGAAGAGTTGCAATTTGAAAAAAGAAATGTCACACGTACAACAGCTATGTTAACACTATTTTTTAAGGAACATTTTTCAGACTTTCAGGTCCATCTTCTCCTCAGGGGATAAACAGATACATTAATATCGTCTTTCTGATCTTGCAATAACTCTGCTAGGAATTGGCAGAAGGTCCTCACTACACGTGAACATTAGGTTCTTCAGTAAGGGCAATAGCAAGCACAACTCCACGTTTTGGTGGTTTCTAGATTAACTACTAGTGAATAAAAGTACAATGACTTAGAGTAATGCAGGTTTCATTGCTAAGGTTATAATTGGATACTTTTAAAACAATGAGATTTTACTTGGTCATTGTTTTTTTCCCCAGTCTCGACTGCTGATAACCACGGTCCAGATAATCTACCACCTTATGAAAGCTATTAAACAAATTTCTTATTTTAACTAGTACAGAGTCGCATTTGCAAAATAAAGTTAATATGTTTTTCCTTTGAAAGTAGAAAGACCACACTGAATATTTTACAGACTGAACTTGAGATGAAGCTGCCAAGGGACAGAGCATTGTCAAAGTAATGATGTCCTCTGTAACAGAATTGTAATTAATTGGGGTATATGAGGAGTGGAGTTGTTTGGCTCATACGCAAGAAGAGGACTTCCACTAACATTTTTCCCCTTAACAGACAGTGCCATCAACTCCTTTGGTGGAGCTGTAGTCTGTTTCACTGTAGAACTGGAAAGAGAGGAAGAGTTCCTGAAAACATTGAAACATTGACCTCTGAAGTAAGAGAAAATATTGCATACTTTGTATTCCTTTCTAGAAATTAATATTGTTATTTCTGGAATAACAGCCTGCAAACTAAAATTTTCCTGTTTTGATTTCCTGAATTGTGAACTCAGTGACAAAATATTCCTTCTTGTGGTTAAAAATAGATAAATAAGTAAATTAAATAAATAAATCCATGTAACTAAATCAATTAAAGGCATGACAAGAAAACTACCTTGACATCTGCATGACCTTTACAATTGATTAGTACCAAATAGGAAAAATCATAATAATGTTGTCCAAAGGGTAAATATTCTCCTGTCTGAGAAAGCAGGGAAGCTAAAAGATTTCTGAAACAAAACTGATGCAAAGACAAGCCTTCTCATAGTTTATAATTAGTCATTGTTATAAAACTGTGACTGTTATCAAAAGTTGAATAAGATTTTTTTAATTATTATTTTTAAAGTATATATAATGTGGATGGTGTGTGAAACCTGAGGGTGCAGACTGTCAGCTTCTAATTATTAAATGCAAAAGCTCAGTGGTAAAGACTGTACAGCAGGGGAATTTGCATCTTCTTTTAAACTAGTGAGGGCAGATCAGTGCCAGTGATAAAACATTGCAGCAGGTGTGTTTCACATGTAATCTTATGTAACAGCTCGTAGATTCCTTAAAACTCACTTACATAAATAATAACTGCTTCTTCCTTGTCTTCATTTCTCTGCCTTAATAAGATCTGGAAATACTACTGGATCTTGTAAAAAATTGTAAATGACAATACACTGTCAGAGCTGTAAAGGCTTGAATTCTATCCATGCTGTTAGCAGAACTGAACAAATAACCACTCTGCAATTATATTGTAGTCTCAACACTAAGTCCTATATCTACTAATACAATCTTTGTAGATTAAGCAGTAAGATTAACTCCTATATTCCCCAGACATTGCTGTGCTGGAGTAAAAGAGGCAAGGGAAGGTAGAACATTTTATTTGTAACGAATACAAACAGATCGCCACGTAGAGACAATTTCATTATCTGAGAGATAGAAGAGTGTCTTTTCAAATATATTAATATGTCACTGTATCATTGTTCTGTGATCTTTTTACCAATTCTAAGTAAAAATAATGAAGAAAAAATAAACTTAAGTACAGAAAGGAAACATTTTGAAAAATCAATTAAATATTATTTTAATTGAAAATATCAAGTTCTAAATCAATTGCCAGCTGGTTTACAGCCAAAGTCTGATTTCCTGAATTGCATCAATAGAAACACACATTTAGTTTGGAACAAAGTCAAAACAATTGCTTTCATTATCATTCTTAGAAAAGTATTTCTGAACTGTACAAGAGTAGTTATATCACTTCTGATTGGAAAGGAAGCAAGACCGTGTTCAAAATAGAAACAAACTTGTCTTCGCTGCAGGCCTCTGGAGAGTGTTTGATTTGGTCTGGTCTATGTTAAATATTTATCTTAGGATGGAGAAAACTCTCAATATTTTTCATCTTCATGACTTATAAAGAGAAGAAAGACGATCTCAGTCACAGATGTCTATGTTTCAGAAGTTTAGAGTTAAATGAGATGAATTCTGGCCAAGATGCACATCTTAGGTAGGACTCAGCGAATCACAGATACCTAGAGTGCAGACATCTGTGTGTAAGCTAGCTGACCAGCTGTCTGCGTAAAACTTTACTCCACAACTACAAACAGGCAGAAGGAAAATCCTCTCATGCAGGCTAAAAAATTTAATTTTGTGCAGTTACTTGATAGATACCTAGAACAGGGAACAAACATATGGTTATCATATCTCAAATTGAAATTAAGACTATTTCTGCAAGCACCTTCTGGCACTGTTCACAGTGGTTACAACAAAAGGTTATATTGTAGTAGTTTGCAAAGGGAAAAATCCTGACTGTCTCTTTGACTTATCCTTTGAAATTTTTTTGAGTGCTTAAAATTTTTTTTTGAACTGGTAAGATGCTAAAACTTCCAACTGCTGCAAAACTAAAATGGAAGAACTTTGTGCCTGAAATGATTCTGTTACTTTCCTGACATTAGACTTACATGTCACACCTTAGCAGAAACTTCTAAGCATGGTCATTTGTCATTTTGAAACATGAAGAAGATCAATCAATTCAATTACATGAGCTGACTTGCTAAAGTTCCATTTTACTTGTATTAAAAAAATAATAAAAATTGAGCCACACCAGTAACCAAACTACTCAGAAAAGAAATATATGCAATATTATACTTCATTCCTGTGGATTTCAATTCACTTTCACAAGGTAAGCAGTGTCAAATATATTGGATGGGTCCACTCGAACTGACTGTGCAACCTAATGTTCCATTAGTTTCCTAGAATATCAATTAAGACAGGTTACCACTGAAATTATGAGAGAAAAAGCTTCAGTGAGTTAGTTAATCATATTTACAAATGGTCCTGTCATATAATAGCTCAGTTTGGCCTTGGTTTCCTTGCATTTAAAAAGAGCCATCACATTAAGCCACTGATTCACTAGACTTTTTAAAAATCTTTTACTGTTTTTTATGACTTTCTATTACACACATTTCCTTATAAGCACTTTTCTTACAAGTCTGTATGACCTTCTCCCATTTTAAAATCCCCTTTGGGGTTATTGTATATCTTATCTCAAGTATATGGGAAAGTATACACGTATCTGCATGAATACTTTTCTGTATGTTTTGCATTCACTGACTTATTTCAGTCTATCAGCATAAAATTATCAACTCGGCCCATGGCTCTTCAGCTGGAATATTATGCTCTTCAAGGCCCAAAGGACCTCCACTCTTTTAGATCAGTGTTCCCAGGACAAATCTCTCCTCCTCCTCCCACCCCACCTTCTCCTCTCCTCTATTCGGAGAAAAAATTATCTCAAAGCTGTTTTCCTCACAAATTAGTTAAAGGGCTAGAGGTGTTCAAGATACGGCAGAAACACACCAGTTCAAATTCTTTCATTGCTGAGGTGGAGGAAATGGATAAAGTTGGAGTTCTACCTGTCATGAAACATCCTCTCCTGTGACAACTAGGATTAATTTAAACTCACCATGTGTTTCTGACTTCCATTTTTATTTACATTGTGAAAGGTGAGTACTTTGTTCCACTACAGATTTTTTCCATTATTATTAAAAAAGCAAAGTATTATGGAGAACAAATTATACTAGATACACCCTAGTAGCAGTCCACCAGCTGTCACTGCATTGTGAAATTCTATCCAGAACTTCTGAATTTCATTTAATAGTTAATTAAAACGGGAATTAGTCCTTCCCTCCTTCCCCGACTGTAGTAGTGAAAGACAGTTTTGGTTTAGGCCAGTGATGTACTTGGCTTTCACTTGTCCAGGGTATCAACTTGGACAGATGATTTGTGTACCACTGTATTACTGAGCCTTTAAAACGAACAAAGAAACAGAATAAATAAATAAATTTGAAAAATTATTTGAAAGCAAACAAAGGAAACAAATTTGTATTATTTAGCTGTGTTAACAGGATGGTATTTTTTTAAGGTAAATTTGATACATTAACAGGAGGCCTGAGTTAAAACATAGACACATACTGTAGCTGTTAAAGTTCTCTGAAATGTATAAGGATATTGGAAATGTCCCACATTTTGTGGCTTTTCTGAGCACACTGCAGCAACAGCTGGATGGTTCAGCCTGCTGATTCTGGACTCCTGAGGACAAGTGGCTGGAACCAGAAGTCAGGGTCTCCTGAATATGGCTCTCTTCAGTACCTGGCAAAAGGAAAAATCTTTCCATGAAAGTTTGAAGGGAGCAGCTTTTCAGCTGCCTTTTAACCTTTGTCTGTTGAGAGTAAGGAAGTTTTATCTACATAATGCAGGCAAAAAATTTGGTGAGCTTGATTCACACAGATTTTATAGATGTGATGCCTTATTTGAGTCACTAAAACTTTTTTTTCTATATAGGTTAGGTCTAATAATAGCTTCTAAGATTGTTAGTCATGCCTAGGTTAAAAGAAAGAAATCTGACCAAAACTGATGTCCAAAGCAACATGCGGCTGGAGATGGAAAGCAGAGAGAAACCTTCTTTGTTTGGGACTTCTACCACATATGCTCCAAGCCAAACAGGGATTCTATATCTTCAGAATATTTCTTTACTAATTTGTTTATATATATTATTTTTTGAAGAGATGACAGTCTATGGGGCAAGTAGAGCCACTCAGGACAACCGGGAAGATGATTTTGAGTTATTTAAGCAATTATATGAATACTGATGGTATTTTAACTTGTGCAAACACACCTAAAAAAAAATTAAAATAACTTAAATTCCAAATTCAGAAGGTATGAATTCAAAAATTCTCTACCATTTTTGGGTTTTTTAATGTCCTTTCTAGAGGTCTTTGAAACAGTACATAGAAAGGTAGAAGTTTATGCCTCCCTGAATCGTACTGATGGCTGCATTCTTGTTCTGCATTTATTCTTAAGTAAATAGTTTCAATTTTTTTCTTAAATTGGAACCGTCATAATTACCACTAAGAATATTGTTACAGGATGTTTTAGGTGTTTGTATGCAAACCTGTTCACTTCAGGTTTGTAGAAAGCCTCATTCATCACTGGCACGATCAAGATGAGAATAAATAACAAACATTTAGTAATGTCTTGTGAAAAATATTCTTATGACTGCAGTTTTATGAAACTTTTTATCCCTTTCATCTATCTGCTCTATGATGTAACTTAAGATTTTTAATACATAACTTATAATAAAATCTTTTTTCTTTAAACTTGTTTTCAAAGTTTATTAGTAGCAACACCTGAAAGTCCATTCTTTATACACGGACCTCTCAGAACTAAAAACCACAAAGATGTTAACAGTCATAACCAATAACAAAAAGACAGTACTTGCTCATTACAGTGACCTGTTAAAGTTAACTAGAACAGTACTGGCTGGAAGCTTTTTTTCTCCCTTTTTTTTTCCCCACTTTTTACCTTAGGTGAAAGGTTTTCCTTAGCAGAGGAAAAAAATGAGTCTCATAGATAAGCTGTGAGATCTGAGGACTATGGTAAGCGTCTGCCTAAGTACAGGAGAGAACACACACAGCTCTGTTTCAGTCAGCTCAACCACCTACTGTGACAGTGTCTTAAAGTTGAGGAAAAAGTACCAAAACAAGACGATGTTAGCCTACAAAAGGAAAGTGTTTCTCTCTCACTGAAATACTGAAAAGAGCAACCTGTAAAAGTCACAAATACAGACTGGCACAGCTATAGTCATTCCTGATCTCCAGTGAGGCAACAGTCATGTTATTATAGCAGGATCATCACACAAAAGACTGGGTTTGCTTTTCTGTAATATTTCTGAAGAGCAGAAAATCCTTTCCTTAATGTTCCCTATTATTCTAAAGACCACCACCTTTGCTTAAATGTTACCTTTTATTTCTGAATACCAGCAAGAAGATCAGCTCTCTCTATTCAGCTGGTGTTCTTTCAGAAAGCATGTGTAGGATGATAGTAAAAATGTTATTTCAGATATTAAAACAGTTTCTGGCTATAATATGAGAGGAACCGTACAATAATTCCAGTATGGTAGAAGTGTTAGCATTCTGTCAGTTCATTCCTTTACTTTCTTTTGAGCTATTAGCCATTCTGTAAACATCAGTTCATTATCATATGAGACATTAAGTAACTCAAACAATCCGGTTATCCTCTACGTAATCTATTTACTCACATGGCTCCTATTTTCCATGCTGTTGCAAATACTTTACATTTTTCTCCAGTAAGTCACGATGCCACTGACTCTTTACCATCATGGTTTACTTTTGTGTTTGCAACTGTACCTGCAGCTGAAGTAGCAAAAGAGGTAGTTCAGTTTTCAAATTCACACTTAAAGTCCTAGCTTTGAAAACATAAAGCCATCCCAGTCATCTTTTGGAGATTTAGGACTTATGAAATCTCCTGACTATTTTTTCAACACAGATGTGTGCATAAAATCTAGATACTGTAACTTTATTGGGTTAGAAATATGAATCAATGGCAATAATGCAATAAGATTACAAGCAGAATTTAACTGGAGGATGAACAGATCAACAATGCCAAGTCTACCTTCTTCTCCTGAAATGGATGGCAGACTCTTCTGTATTTTCCTTAAACGGCAGGGTTTCCCAGTGAGCTGGTAAGCTGACAGCATCTCTGAGCAACCTGTTGAACAGGAAATAAATGACTAAGAAAGTAGCAGTGCTTGAGGGAAATGGCTGAGTGTCCACCACTAGTCAGGTGTGAATTCACAGATCACTTTTTGCTGAATAGCAAAACTTATTCATCCTCCTCGTCTAACTACTCATATTGAGTTGCCCTTTTATTACAAAACTCTGGTTTTAGTTGTAAATCAGCCTTTCATTATACACACTGAGGAGGACAGGCGCACTAGAATATTCAATATTCAGTGAATTTCTAAAAATAATTAAAGAATGAAGTTATGTCTTCAAGCTATACAGCCTAAAACATTCATATCCCTCACCTTGTCTGCTCAAAAACTTAAGAAGTGCATGTATGAGGAAGAGAAGGTGGAAAATGGGAAACAATACATATGCACATGCAATGTATGTACAGAATGAAAGAAAGGGACTCTCCAGTGCTTTGAACTACTGCTTGATTGAGTTGGGTATGCTACATTACCTTTATTTTTTTCAACTATGAAATACGATTTTTTCATCAGAGTTGTGATTGAGTTTAACCTGAAATCTAATCAAATTAAATTCCTTAGTCCCAAGAGAACAGCAAGCCTGCATTGTGGATGAACAATATCAGCACATTTAGTCATTTTTAGCAGGAACCAGTAATTTACCAACACTGGAAAAAGGCAGCACTTTCTCAATTTCAAAGATAAGATCAATAAATTAAAGCAGTTACATATAGAACAGTTGGAAAACTAAAGTACCAGAGAACCATGCAGTTAATTGTGAAATAATTTCAGTTGTCATATAAATAATATCAGAATACCTCCATATAAGAAGCCTATTAATTTCTTTCTTGCTTTTCAAGAGGTTTTTATTTGTTTGTTTAATCTTTTTCTGACCTAAAATCTGGCATGTGACAACTGGCAAGAATGAGGAATTGTAACTTCCCCAAATTTCCAACAAATACTATCAATGTCATATCCTGTCATAGAAGGATAGGGAAAATTCCCAGTGAAGTCAACTACTATAGAAACAAGATCAGTTGCAAGGAACACAGATTACACAATTACACAAATTCTGAGTGTCAAAATATAAGACTCCGCATGTTATATCAATAGTGATGGTTGGAAAACCTGAATTATGTCCTGCATGCAAGGAAAATCACTGTGACAGGAAAGATTCAGTTTCACACCCTTGAAACCAAGCAGAGCACTGTTCGATTAATTGCAATAGAACTTGCTAGGGTAGCTTTCTAAGGTACAGGAAGGAATTTTTGTGAGCGGGTGTGAAAATGAGCAGAGCATTTGGCATGACCAGGATGCTCTCGGCTAAAAGGAGTTCATGAACTGCAAAGAACAAGGTGCAAGATACATCCAATCCAGCAACATAAGAACTTGAAACATACTTTCACATGCTGTACTTGAATGTCTTAGTGGTTTGTTGATCTCATTATTGCTTTGCTACAATGGAGTCTTTTCTCACCCGGAAAAGCAATCGCAAATCTAATTAATCTAATATCCATTTAACTCTTACTTAAATTTCCTTGGAGACATTTTCTTTCAAAGATTTGGAATTTTCTGATAAAAAATGTATTTTAGAAAAAAAAAAAATCCACAGCCAGCTCTACATTTCTAGTACTTCTACCATTTTCTGTAGATATATAATACCAATTCTTTTTTTATCCTCAACTAAAGCTTTTTTCCCCTAAATATTTGTTTTATATCTGTAGTTTCTCTCTGTAAACACACTTGATAATAAAATAAAAAGAAGAAAAAAAGAACTCTTAGCTCAATTTCTTCCATTTTTTGAGTAATGTCCTTCGTATAGGAAAGGGCAAATGTGAGGTGCATACTCACCCACATATGTACCGATGAACATAGGAAAAATATTATTATTACCCAAATATCTTTGAATCAGAGATGTGTAATTAATTTCTTCCTCCCTTGTGCCTGATTCTCTTTTGAGTCCTTATTTCTTCTACATGCATCCTAGAATTGCAAATGTTCCTTTAAAATGGCAATAACCACAAACAAAATCTGAACTGTGAGTTCCTTAGGTCCGTGACTGCACCTTTACTTAATTTCCTGGTCACTGCTGCAGCTGTGGCTCAGTGTCCAGGGAGCAATATGGGGGAGGAGGAAGGGCACTGTGCATATTCTTCAGCAGAATTTGTGAGGTTTTGCCTCTGGCATTCAGGTTGGAATGTCCCTTCTGATTAGAGTCTGCTGCAAAACTCCTGAGGATGTGGCTGTACATTTCAAAAAGCAGAGAAAGGGGATGCTACTTCAGATTACTTCTCCAATTTCTGAGTTAAATGTATGCTAGAATAATGAAGGAAGCTGAGTTAAACATCTTTTCATTTTATTTTAACACTAATTTGATATGCCTAAGTAGCACAGGGAATATAAAATATCATTTAAAAAAAAAAAAAAGCAAACAACAACAACCCTGACTTCCATAATTACAAAAATGCTTTTAAAAACTTCTAAGAATGTGATTTATTCAGGTTTTTTAGGCATTTTGAGTAAGTTTGCTTTCACTAGAGGCTGAATGCCTTAATGAGCTGGGATGATTTTTCCTTTCCTGGTTTACTTTTCTTCCTAGTGCTAGCATGCAGGAATAGTGCCCTGTTTCCACTATTAGAAGTAATTTCAAGTTCCTGCATATTTTTCTGATTATTCTCATATCTTGATTATTATATCAAATCAGTTAACCAAAGACACTTTGGCATTTTCCGTTTCAGCAACAATTCTGTTAAAAGAATAGACATTGTTTCCTTCTTATATTTTTCAGCTTAGAACAACTATACCAGTTTCAACACCTACAATCCCATATGTATTATTTTGTAAGTGTTTGTGAAAATTCAAAACTTACCTTGTAATGCACTCTTTGGGAAAGCAGGTATAATGGATTTAAAAAATTCATTACCCAGCATCTAGAAAACAACCTTGAAAACCTAAGAAATGCTATCCTTTGGAGAATGTGGGGCACATATTAATTTATATTAACATCTTTTTCCAGTGCTCAAATAATTTTAAGAAAACTTACAACATGCAAAAAACCCACAAACCTGAAGCAGTCTTCAACTAAATTCTTTTGACTGCTATATTTAGAGACGTCTTAATGTAAAAGGAATTTGTAAATCTCACTGTCATTCTAAAAGAAACTGAGTTAAGCTGATTCTGAGTTTTAAACCATCTAACAGAGCTTGTATCCCCTGGTCTCTTATGAGGAAACTGGTCTTGTTTTACAGGTAAATGATATTTCTCTCTTCCTATAGATAACACAGTGTGCACAAGGGAAGACATATTATATGTTGCTGTAACTGCTCTCGTCATGAAGATTTTTGTGGTTCAGTTTTTCAAGAATTCTTGTACCAAGAAGGAGCCTAAGGGAACTGTGTGGGCACTGAAAGCTAAATGACCTGAAGGTAAAAAATGCTGTTACATATATATTATTTTTCTGTGTGCAGTGAAAATGAACCACCTAAAACCATAGGCTTTTGTTGTTTTGGTAGTTGCTGTTATTTTTTTCAATGGAAACCAACCATTGTAACATAAACAAATTACTGACTACTATTCAGCGTGCTGCATGTTGACAAAAAGCCTGTAGAATATGCTTTAGCCAAAGATAAATAATCTTTCTCTCTTGCAAAAGAAAGCCCATGTAATCACATAACGGTAGTTTAATATCTCCCATTAAAACAGTTTGTGAACACTTCTTATCTCATAAAGACAGAATGCAAAAATGAAGCTGATTCCACTGTTCTTAATGCAAAATACCTTTAAATTCCATGGGAGTTTTGTATGAGAGAAGACTGCAAGCTTAGACCAACGCTCGTGATCTGAACAGACAGTGAAGCTGTTCAAGATTTTTGTTTTAAGTGGAGTAAACATACAGCACGCTCAGCAGGCACAAACCTGTGTTTTCACTATAAATACCTGCAAGGCAGGCCAGCAGTTAACCTTGCAGATTAAAAAGAAAGAAGGAGCTACAGGAGAGTAGTAGATCCATTCTGTCAAAATGCCAGATGGCTGTACTCTTTGCTTTTGTATATTAAAACTTGCCCCAAGGCATTTTTTCTCTTTTATTTCCTTCTCTCCTTGTCTAAAACAACATGCTGTCTCCACTGCTGGACAAATGCAGCTTCCTACTCCTTCTGTAAAAAAGAAATAAACAACCAACCAACCAAAAGTCTTTTATGGTAAGACTAACATGTGGTGTCAATGAGATTTTGAAGGTTTGTTTCAAGATTAAAAAAAAATTATGAAAATAATCTTTCTCTTAGCAATTCCCCTTAGTAAAGCCAGTTTCTTGTCTACTTGGCTATTGTTTTTCCAGGCATGTGGACATGCCGGAATCTACAAAATGAAGGAGAGCTATTTGTCAGCTCTGAAAAATATACATACTTAGTGTGCTTATAATGTCATTTTTAAGGTGAAATAAGACCTTAACAATCCTTCTCTGAATGCGCAGTCATTGTCAGCATTGCTTATATCTAGAAATGAGGCAAAATCTTGCTCAAGACATGCAGCTCACTCATGCCCCTCAGACTTCTTTTTTGACGTTAGTAAGTATGGTATTAGCTGAATATCAGCTCATACTCCGTCTTGCTCTTGCTGGCTGGATTTGTGCACCTGTCTTTATAGTTCTTTTAAGAAAAACTCATAAACATGCCATATTATTTATTTTTTTAAATTATTATTCTGAGAAAATCAGTTAAATATCACTTCTATTTTTAATTTTTTTTTCAAACTATGCATGCTGTTGGAGTGGAAATCTCCAAATAATATTTTATTACCCAGCATAATTTTGATATAAATATTTCATTCTTACATTTTCCTTCCCACAGACTCTATGGTTTCAGTAACAATATTCTACCTTTTTCTCTGCAAATAGTCCTGGAAATATATATAACAGTAATGTACCTTCACTGTAACTCAGTTTAGCAGGAACGTACCTTAGTCCATGCAACAAAGTATGTGGGGTTTTTTTTTTTGTTTGTTTGTTTTATTTTTTGTTTTTGTGAAAACGTTACCTACAGTGACAGAAAAGCACATTTCTCTAGTTGGAGCTTGTATTGGGTCTGGCTAGGGTGGAGTTAGCTTTCCCCATAGCAGCCCATAGAGTGCTGTGGTTTGCACTTGTGTTTAGAAAGGTGTTGATAACACACCAATGTTTTGGTTCCTGCTGAGCATCAAGGCTGTTTCTCCAACCTAGGGCTGGTAGGCTGGGAGTGAGTAAGAGATTGGGAGGGGACACAACCAGGACAGCAGACTCAAGATGACCAAAGGGATATTCCATATTGCATGATGTCATGCTCAGCAATAAAAGCTAGGAGAAAGGAGGACAGGCCTGGGGGAGGAGGAGATGCTAACTATTAATGCATTTGTTCTGCTGAGAATGGGAAGTGAGAGAGTGGCTTGGTGGGTACCAGGCAGTCACACAATGTCCACCCACTAAAGAGCTACAGCCAGAAGAGGTGTGGAGGTAGCCATTTATGGCAATGAACGCATACATATTATTTAAAACTCATTTTAACTGTCCTTCTACAAGAAAAAGGAATAGATATTTTCCTTTGAGTTTGACCACTATGTAATATATCTCAACGAAGTATGTTTTGCAGTATTTTATGCATAATATTGTCTGTTCATTTTGTTAAACCAACACTTACATATTTAAACGCAGTGTGAATAAGAAAGTCCCAACCACTCTATTTATAGATGATGTATTGATTTGTTGCCAGATTACATGAAACAGAATAAACAAACTATGTAGGCCATTTTGCATGCTACCTGAGGGCTACTACCTTCACTAATTGACTGAGGAAATGCTACTTGTGATGTTTGTCACTGCTATTGTTTGATTTTATGTTTTATTTGGTCATATAATGCTGGAGGTTTTTTCCTAATTTCAGGTATTTATTTTCTTCCCTGCAGTGCACTGCTCTATCCTTTACAGTATATAAACTCACAGTTGCTAAGTAGATATTTCTGTTACCTAACTGGGGCCTTAAGGCCTTTATAAGGTCTGCAGTAGGGTTTTAGCTCTCAAATTATATTCCTTCCAACTCATAGTTCCAAACTCTCTGAATAGTTTATATTATGATTAAAACTAAATTCAGTTCACATTACACCTTTGTTAGAGATCTGTTTTTGCCCCATTTCCAAACTTACCACCTTGTAACTAAGTAGTTCTTAAAGACTACAATATCATCTGAATAAAGAGCAAATTAAGCAAAACCTGTCCTGAAACGCTTGTAGAAACCTTCAACTTATGTAGTCACTTGTATTTTATATATATTATGTGATGGATACTGCATTCATATGAGAGGTTGATGAAATATTTTCCCTTCCACCCATAACTGTGGAAGCTATTAAAGAATACATGCTAATTTTAACAGACATGAGTCTAAGTTGCATCTTATAAGGATAAAAAAGTAGTCCGATTAGACCCTTGCACCATCAGTCTTAATATATGACCCATACCATTTCATTTTTTAAAAAATATTTATCTGATGGAAAAATACAATTTCCTAAGTAAGTTGCTACAGAGACTAGGGTAAAATAAATAAAGGATGATCATTGGTACCCAATGATTTTGAGTATTTGGTGGATTTAATGAAAATAAATTATTCAATGTAGTATAGCTGTACACAAATCAGATGTCTAGGAGCAAAGAATTAGAGCAACATTGCAGTTATTGAGACATAAGCTGTGTGTAGCAGATAACCAGGTGAATGTGAGTTCTAAGTTGAGCCAGTGGCCAAAAAGCTTCTCAATTTTTACATGTATTAATAGGAGAAATTAAAATAGAGGTAAATATATTATCTCTGAATTTGCAAGATTATCTCTGTGTTTACAAAAGACCTGTATGTGACTCTATGACTGTGATAGGTGTGACTGAGAAAAAGCAGACTATGGGGAAGCTAAATTTAGGGAAGAAGACTTCTTTGTAAATCCTCCTGCACTGTTCTTCAATCTATAATCCATAAATTCTTCTGGAGAGTTTAAAAATAATTTTGTGTGATCTGAAAAGGTAACTAAGATTATTAAGTCAACAACCTTAAAACAGTATATAGGAATAACTAATACAGAGTGTTAAGAGTTTTGAGAGTGAAAAGAGTTACAAGGCCACATTCTCACCACATCAAGGAGGAAATCCACATATTACAGAAAATTCAGAATAGAATGAGTAGTGACTGAAAAATGAAAGAGCTAGGAAAAACTTGAGAACAGAGTGTTCGGTTTAACATGAAAAAGCTTAAATAGCAATTTAGCATCATGTTGAAGTATATATAAGGGAAATGAAGAGCAACCACTCTAATGGGTGTGAATAAATTATTTTCTATGACAGAAACTTTTTTTTTTTTGCTACTGAAAATGTTAAAATAATTTTGCATTTTTTGAAATGTTACTTTTACTCTGTGGCTGTATTTACATGAGCAAATGCACAAAATCCCCAGTCAGTCACAGCCAGCACACACACACAAAAAAATTATTCTGACAATCAACAGAGACAAACTAAAAGACTGAAATAGGACTCCCTTTGCTTGATATTATTGCATACTTGTTGCTTCTCAAATTGTCAAAGCTGTGTTTCAAATACAAATTAACATGTTCCATAATCCAAATTTCTGCCACAGATGCAAATTGCACTGAGTGAAAATATTGGTTGCTTTGTATGTACAGCAGATGAAAACCGGCAAGGCAGCTGGGGTCGACGGAATCCCGCCTGAAATCTGGAAACATGGAGGCCAAACGCTCCATGCTAAATTTCACGAGCTAGTTGTGCGCTGTTGGGAACAAGGCGAACTACCACCAGATCTCCGTGATGCAATCGTCATCACCCTGTACAAGAAAAAAGGAGTAAAGTCAGACTACTCAAACTACCGAGGCATAACTCTGCTCTCCATTGCTGGAAAAATCCTCGCAAGAATACTATTGAACAGATTGGTACCCACTATCGCAGAAGAACTTCTACCTGAAAGTCAGTGTGGTTTCAGAGCCAACAGAAGTACCACAGACATGGTATTCGTTCTCAGACAACTGCAAGAGAAGTGTAGGGAACAGAACAAGGGTCTCTATGTAACTTTCGTTGATCTCACCAAAGCCTTTGATACTGTGAGCAGAAAAGGTCTGTGGCAGATCTTGGAACGATTAGGATGTCCCCCCAAGTTCCTCAAAATGATTATCCTGTTACATGAGGGGCAGCGCGGCCAAGTCAGATATGGCGATGCACTCTCTGAGCCCTTCCCAATAGCCAATGGTGTGAAACAAGGTTGTGTTCTCGCACCAACTTTATTCACAGTTTTCTTCAGCATGATGCTCCAAAGGGCCACGGCAGACCTCGACGAACAAGACGGCATTTATATCCGATATCGTACCGATGGGAGCCTTTTCAACCTAAGGCGACTGAAGGCCCACACCAAGACCCTGAATCACCTTGTCCGCAAGCTGCTTTTTGCTGACGATGCCGCCCTTGTTGCCCACACAGAAGCAGCTCTGCAGCGCTTAACATCCTGCTTTGCAGAGGCGGCTGAGCTTTTTGGGCTGGAAGTCAGCTTGAAGAAGACAGTAGTTCTCTACCAACCAGCACCACAAGATGATTACCATCATCCCCACATCACCATTGGCGAGTCAGAGCTTCAGCCAGTCCAGCAGTTCAGCTATCTGGGTAGCATCATCTCCTCAGATGCCACGATCAACAAAGAGATAGACAACAGAATAGCAAAGGCAAACAGAGCTTTCGGAAAACTCCATAAAAGAGTCTGGTGCAATAAACACCTGAAGAAAAGTACAAAGATCAGTGTCTACAGAGCCGTGGTACTGTCTACTCTTCTGTACGGGTCTGAATCATGGGTCATCTACCGCCACCATCTGCGACTCCTCGAACGCTTCCATCAGCGCTGCCTCCGCACAATCCTAAACATCCACTGGACTGACTACGTGACTAATGTTGCTGTCCTTGAACAGGCAGACGTCACCAGTATTGAGGCCATGTTGCTGAAAACGCAGCTGCGTTGGGCAGGGCACGTCTCCAGGATGGCGGATCACCGCCTCCCTAAGATCGTGTTCTATGGTGAACTTGCCACCGGCTGCCGCAAGAGAAGAGCTCCAAAGAGGAGATATAAGGACTCCCTGAAACAACACCTCAGCCTAGGCCATATTGACCACCATCAGTGGTCCACCCTGGCCTCCAATCGGGAGATTTGGAGACACACCATACATAACGCTGCTGTCTCCTTTGAGAGCACGCGTAGAATCAAGCTCGAGGAGAAAAGACAGCGCAGAAAGAACCGTGCCTCGACTATACCACCCAAGGAGACCCTCCGGTGTGCTCTTTGCAACCGGTCTTGCCTATCCCGCATTGGCCTTTTCAGCCATCAACGCGCTTGCAATAAGCGTGGGCAAAGCCCTTCCCAAATCTTCGTCCGCGAAGCCAAGCCATGATGATGAATCCAAATTTCTGCCACAGATGCAAATTGCACTGATTGAAAATATTGGTTGCTTTGTATGTAGCGCTCTTTATAATGGAGCATTAATTTTCTGTTTTATTTGTCAAGTATTTGTTGAACATATATTGAAGTATGGAATTAATGAGATTAAAGGACATTAAAAACTGACTTTTAATAGAATCATATAATTAGGAAAGAATCTGTTTTTCACTTTCAGAATGTCTGGTACTTATAATAATGGTATGGATTATTGCATGCAATTTTAAGGACTAGAGACTGACTTTAGCAAGTAAAATATTAAAGGAAAATATGTGGAAAAGTATGTCAAAAGAAACAGCATAATTTATTCAAGAAGATGATTTTCCCTTTTTTTTCCCTGCCCTGTTTTGTTTTTTTTTTTTTTTTTCCTTTCTGTTTACTACTGTGCAGGAATAAACAACATATGATGTTCATAATCATGATCATTGTAATAATGGCTCACAAAACTAAAAGATTGAAAATTCCTGTTCTAGTTTACTTATTTGATTCATAACTTATTTTTATGCTTTTGTGAAGATATTTGGACTTACTAGTTAACAATTCCTTCAGTCCATTTTTTATATGACAGGGATTGGTGTCTTGTTCCTAATATTTCCTTGATAAACACTTGTACTTACTTCTGTTTAAAGCCTTTTTCTGTTTCATGATGACTTTATGCTTTGTGCTATTTGCCTTTTGATTGTTTTTAATTTTTACGTTATTATAACTATATCCTACCACATAGATAAGGTTTTTTGTGCAACTGAAGGTATATCCTTAGTTATTATCTATGTCAAAATAATATAATATCTTGTAGTCTTCAAAAGGCAGAAGAATGGTTTTTGGTGCTGAATGCAATGGGAACTGAAAAAAACAGTCTCCACTATGAGAAGTCTCATGTATGAACATAAAACAAGGGAGAAGATGAGCAGCCAGAGAAAAAAATAAGGTATGCTTCTATGATGATAAGATCTGTAGCAGTGCTATGAGTACAGGATTCCCCCTTCCAAGTCTTTTGCCTTACTGTCTACAAAAGGTGCTTTACAACCTAGTTCGTACAGTATTTATGGGAAGGGGTGCCCTAAAGGGATATAGAAGTAACAGAAAAGAGGGGTTAATTTTAAAAGGCCAAGCTGTGCTAAAGGAAAATATTTTTTGATGAAGATGGAGAGATTTCATAATATTCTACAAGTAGAACAAAATGAGATATTCAAAGATTTCCTGTGGATGGTAATAACTATAACAGATTCAGCTCCTTATTTTTTTCTTAGGGTACAATGGTTTTCAATTAATAAGATTTATTTGCTAAAGAACTAATGGAAATAAAGGAAAAATAAAAATAATATTTTAAGATAAATACTTTTCTTCATAAGGAATGTTTTTCTTCCTTGGACTAGTGAAGAGTATTGAGAAGTATCATTTTAGCATAGTGTGCTTCATTATTTCTCAAGTTTGTTCATGCCCTACTTAATCATGTCTATTCATTATAGATCTGTTCATTTCTTTCTTTGTGATGAGTCATGATAAGAGTGGCACTGAAAGTTTGGTATTCTTTGTTCTGTGGTGTCATTGTACCATAAACCGGATCCTTACATCATTATTTTATTACTTCACAACACGAAATAAATGCCACAAAGAAACAGACTTACCCAATGGATAATATTCCTAGAGAAATAATAAATAGCCAAGGAAGACAAGGATTTCTTTTCCAACAGAGTCACTGTAATCAAACTATCGGAACCACCACAGGTGGAGCTGCGTTTGTTGCCAACAGGTCTTCACCAACTGAAGCAAGTGTGTTGATCCCATAATCCTCCTCCCAGGATTTCAGTTGTCTGAACCAAAATGTGGTTTGGACACAGTACAACTGTGTAACTTTGGCTTAGACTTCTGAGAAGATGGAGGTGAGAGAAAGCAGAGAGAAAGTATACAAGCTAGAGACGTGCAAAATAACAGAAGTAAAAATGCAGATAAAATTGAGATAGTTGAGATAGTAGTAACAGATATTTAAATGCTAATAATAGTATTTCAAGGATTCAAAATAAAAAATACTGGAATGAAAAGTGTTAAAATCCTAAGGGAATTGGAAAAGCATCCAGAAAATGCATCAACCTGTTTGAACCCCTTCTTTGGCTGCCTGACCAAAAATGACTGCAGTGTCTTGTCGGAGGTTGACGAGATCAATGTTTAACCTAATAGCTTGTTAGTCCTGGTCCTGCCTGTCTTGTCTGTGTATCAGCTACTGAGTAAATGTTTTATACTCTTACCTGGTATATATCCTAGTTAGGGCATCTCTTTGGATACAACTGATTGAAAAGACAAAAAGGGAGGATAACAAAAAGATAAAACCTGTACTTTCATTAATTTGATTTTTAACATGGTGCCTAATTAATCTATAGATAGTTTCTTTTATTTTAGAATGTTTCTTGTTTTCAGTATTACAAGTCACACTCTTAAACAAACATCTATTTTTTAGTACTGTGTTGTAATGTTAACACAAACTTGTGGCTAACTGTTGGCTTACCCAGTTTACTGTTAGAACACAGCTTTTTTTTTCTTTTTTTTTTTAATACTAATGTTTTGCATGCACAGAAAACCACATTTTTAAAAATACTTCTATGTATCAGAAAAAATACAAATTTTATTCTACCAGACTAGCACTTGTATTAATGCTGCTGTGATTTGGTAGCCTTCAAGGGAAAATCTCATGAAATCTGACACAAAAAATAGGATGTGTCCTATAAACTGAAATAATGTTACCAGTTATCCAAGGTATGCGTTCCACTAATGTGTTGCAAGGATATATTTCACTTGCGTACATATTTCATTCTGTACAGCTATATTAGTATTGTTTTATTATGAAGCATTGCATGCTACATTGCTGTTTTGTGGTTCATGTAAACTATTGTCTCCTTTCATGTCTTATTTCACAGAAGTTTTGATGAGTGCATGACAACTTTGGTATAAATTAAAAAGGAAAACTGCAAGAGGTGAAGAAGGAAGCCAGCCTGGTCCAATTTTAGTGCAGGTCACTTATAGCAGCAATATCAGAATGTAGACAACAGAAATCATGGCAGCGTAAACTTATGTTCTCATTAAAGAAGTAAAATCAATTCATGTCCCTCAGTTGGGAGAGCTCATTGTAAACCAAATTGAACTATGGTTGATTTGGCACCATCTGAAACTGATGTGAGACTGTGATGGAGCTGCCTGGGCAATAGAGAAATTGTTGTTGGGTTTTTTAACACTTTCTCCATTGTATATTTATTTCATCTCATTGATTTTGTTCACATCATAATAGTGCACTAAGGAGAAGTTCTGGAGTTTTCAGGCCTGTAACTAAGACTTTGTTTAACTGAAATATATCTCTGACAAATAATTGAATTTAGGAAATAGGGGAAATAAGAAAAAACCCAGGCATCCAATTAGAGAACAGAAATAGTATTTGGTATTCTATGTCATCAGCTACAGAACTGAAAAGATTGATTCTGGATATCTTTTGCAGCATAAACTTCTTACAAAAACTCTAAACCTCTAGACAGATCATTATTCTGTGAATAACACATGCACCTTTCAAATTCATTAAGTAGTTAGCTGGATGTCATTGCAGCGAATCATCTCCGCCTTTGTTAGACTTGATAAATCTTGTGAACAATGAACAAAGCTTTTCTTGTCACTCTGTCTTGTATTTTCAGGTCCAGACTAACAGTAATATGTACTCTCTTAGGAATTCATTGAAACATACACAAATGTGCAAAAAATGTAAATTGTATAGTTTCTAAGGAATATATAGTCTTGTGTATGAGATAAGGTGAAACTTCGTCCTTAACTACTGTGACATTCTTCTCGCTAGAAAAAAAATTAAGGCACCAGAGTAATCTTCCCAGCTGCTACTAATAGTCCACTGCTTATGAAGAATATTCTTTTGTATAATTTATTTCATTGTACTTGCTTTACTTTCCTGCCATGACTCTATTTCTGCTAGCTTTGTGAATACATAAGAGAGAACTGAAGTCTGTTCTCTGACATTTTCTGCTCCACCCCTTCAAATCTTTCCTTGGTACACCTATGCTATGCAAACGCATTAGATTTCTTTATTTATACTTGCTAACCCCTTCCTCTCTGTGTTTTTAAATACCAACATGTGATACTTGGAGTTTAAGAGGTTGAAAATGTTTCCCTAGCCCATTATATTTCGACCAGATTTCATTACTTTTCTTCCTGTCTGAAAAGGACAAAAATAAGGTAGTCACTGGGTTCACAGGAAAGCAAGCAACCTCTTGCCTATGCATGCTAGCAGAGCTAGCAAACTTTGGAAAGTGACAAGAACTTAGAGACTAGATGATTAATCTTCCAGCTGCTGAATGATGTACCGTATACAATGCATTAACGATATGTGCTTCTATAGTACAGCCTGATATACCTGATGTCCTCTGACATTTCATTCAAATGCATGGACACTCCTTTGAAAACTATTGCTGGAGGTATAACTGTAGCTTTCAGGTTTAGATCGGTGATGGCTGGGACTCGGAAGGTTTGGAATTTCAGTTTGATTGAGATGAGCATCTAAATTTTCACAGGCTTAGCTGAAGCTTATTAAGACTACATGAGCCCCTTGAGCCTGCAAAATTGGGGCAGAAATCTGAAAAAAAGGCTTTCTTGACAGATTTTTTTGAGCAGTCTTACTCTTAGAAAAAAATGCCACGAGAACAGTTTTTCACAATATTTTGGCACCTCTGCTTCCAGCCCTTGACATAACATGGCATTGAAAGAACACACATGCATAATCCCCGACTGAATTAAAAAAAAAGAAAATTCTCTGAATTTAAGAAGTGAGACCATCTTTGCCAGTCTCTGGGAATATTCTTTTTCCTCTGTTGATCTTACTATCCACTGTTTAGCCAGGCTCTGGAGAAAAAAAGATGTACATATTAGCGTATTTTAATAAGTAAAAGTTAGTCATTGTTTTAGTCCTTCAGTGAATTAATCTTTTAATGTGATAAATAGCTACAGCTTTTTCCTGCAGTTCTTTCTTTAAAAGCATGTAACAGTGTTAGTGGGACAGTCATGTTTTTCTCAAACAGCCACACTGCTGTAAACGTTTATGCTAAAATGTCAAGAAGACATTTCATTTTCAATATTTTTTATGTTCCACTTCAATTGCTAAGTCAAAAACAGGAAACAATGAATATTTCTCTCAGCTTTTCTTCACCCAGATCTAGTCACTTTTCAATCAAGTGAAAATAATTAAGAACAAAAACAATGGTTTGAATTTCAGAACACTGTTATACCATTAATAACTTTGACTAAGTTTTAGGGATGTGGATTTTGCGCTTACAATCACATAGCACTCAAACAGTAAGGACTTAATTCTGAGCCCCACATCTCACAGAGATTTCCAACAAATGCCTTCTGGTGATCTCTATGATTCCTTTATGTACCTAGACCATCTCATTTCTGCTCTGCATTGTCTCTTGTATGTCCTCACACGTATGTCCCTAGTAACTGTTATGAATATTATCATACAGCTTAATACCATGGGAGTTATAGAAAATAATAAATTGATTTGAAAAATACATTTTGTTTACTAGGGACACAGAGATAAATTAGGTAGTAGCTTAGATCTGAAGAAAAAAAAATTATCTATATTCTCCATTTCCTTGGAGCCTTTAGAAATAACATTCCCAATTGAATCTCACAAACAGTTGAAAGCAGTGGGGGGAAAAAAAGAAAAAATTCTGATCTGCAATATTTAGATATGAATAACTAGCATTTAGTTTAGGAAACATTTTTATCCTACTTGGCATCTAATGAATGACTACATTTATTACAATTTAAATTACAATAATATTGAACACAGTGCCATGTGAATCATAAACAGATAAAAAAGAAAAAATATTTTGCATTAGGTTGCTTACTTTATATTTCATATTATGAATCATTGTCCTGCTTTAAGATAAACAGGGTTGGTTTGTTTGTGATAGACACCTCAAGCAACCGATTAGTGTATTCCTCTCCTGTAGGTCAGTGCATCTCACTGGTTGTGAAGCTTTTGGTGGGCTCGGTGTTTCTTTATGAAAAGAATGGCATGCAGACAGAAAACTGCACCTTTTTTGCCCTCCACGACCTACTGTCTGCAATCCCCTTCTCGCCCACACTGGGACCTGCTGATCAGCGCTGCCTTTTGGCTCGGCTCCCTGACACCAGCTGTGACTGCTTGCCACTGCCACTTTTCTCACCGCCCGTCTGCCCTGCACCTCTCAGCACTGCTGACCACCGTATCTCTACCACCGCTTTCACCCCAGGGCCACACTGCGCCGTGATCCTAACTGCCGCCACTGTCTGGACTGCTGCTGCCTACATCACTTTATTCCATGGCCCAGCTGCTGCTTCAGAAGAGGGTTCCTGCCGTCGCTTCCCAGCCCAGCCGTTGCTTCCAGCCCAGCCCTGCACATGGACTGTCACTGCCATCGATGTTCCAGGCTGGTCTCGGTCCCTGACCGCAGCCACCTGCCGCCACCATTGAACTGACTGGTACATTTTTTCTATCACTGCTGCTTCTTTAACTGCTGTTTAACCCTCACTGCACAAGTTTTCTAATCCTATATCAACTTGTTAATTCCTTGTTTTTCTGTATACCATATCTTTCTACTGTTACTAAAACTGTTTTAGTTTCCCAAACTTAAGAGGCCTCACAAATGTTTTCTTTCTTCCTATCACTTCTTAACCTTTCTCCTGGAATGGGAGGAGGGTTAATTAGAGAAAGAACTTGTCCTGTGATTGGCCAGCCTCAGCCAACCGGTGGCAAACATGTAGTACTAATGGTGGCCAAATAGCAAGATTTTTATTGAATACTGTGTGACACAGTTTTTCTAAAACATTGAGTACTAAATTCACACCCATTGCTTGATAGCATATTCAAGATTTTTTTTTTCCTTCTCCAGTAAAGAATACATAGAACATGCTGTAACTTGTGCAGGTTAGAAGAAAAAGAGCTCATATAGACATTTGAAAAAAGTCAGATAGGATCTTTTAGTAAGTAGGGAGACAACTGCCTGTGAGAAAATCCTAATATGCCACAGTAAAGGAACCAAGTAAAATGAATTTACCTTACTTATACAAGTAAAGGAACACAACTACCTGAAAGGAGGTTGTAGTGAGGTGGGAGTCGGACTTTTCTCCCATGTGACAAATGACAGGACTAGAGGAAAAAGCCTCAAGTTGTGCCAGGGGAGATTTAGGTTGGATATTAGAAAGATTTCTTTACAGAGAGGGTTGTGAAGCATTGGAACAAGCTGGCCAGGGAAGTGGTGGAGTCCGCATTTCTGAAAGTGTTTAAAGGACGTATAGATGTGGCGCTGAGGGACATGGTTTAGGGACTCTGGCAGTGCAGGGTGTACTGTTGGACTCGATAATCTTAAAGGTCACTTCTACCCAGATGGTTCTGTATTTTGTGACTCTGTTTCCAAACACGCAAACATTGTCAAAAGAGCTTATTTGTTTCAATAAAACTATATTTAATGTCCTTTTCTTTCACTAAAATATATTCTTCATCAAGAAAAGAGCATGTGTTGTGTTAGAAAGGTCTTTAGACCCAGATTTTTGTTTGACTAAGAGAAGATCTTACCATGCTGTATAACTAGATACAGTATCCAAAGTATTAGGTCTTTAAGAAACCCACAACCTATCTACTTTATATATATATATATATATATTTATATATATTCTATACTTATGTATGTATGTAATTTTACTTTTCTTTCTTCTTGTACTGAAACAGAGAAGAAGCTGTGTACATTGTCTGAATACTTTACTAAATGAAGATAACCTTTCTTTGATCAGACAATAAGGTAGAACAAGACAATAATGGTAGAACAAGACAATAATGGTAGAACAAGAAAACAATGGTGGAACAATAAGTAGTAAAAAAGAAGAAAGAAGCTGCTGACTGACTCTGTGTGAGATGCTGAGAAGTTTAAATAATTATTCAGACAATCAAAACATCCTTCATTATAATCCTTCAGAAAATCCTTTATATTTTATGATCGGAAAAGAAAAAAATACCTGAATGTTTCTTTCTTTTTTTTTCTTTTTTCATTATGACTGATATTAGAAATTAGAAATATACATCAAATAAAAACATGATGAGTATCGCAGGAAAGAAAGTAAGCATTTTTCTCACCAAGTGAAAACTATGAAATGGATGGAAATTGTAAAAAATCAAGAAACAACACACAGAAACCCTTTTATTAGTTAAAATAGGAAGAGTCATGAAGTGCTCTCTCAGGCAATACTGGTCACTCCCTACAAAATCTTTACAAATAGTTCAGAAGTTATCATCAGTTATCGAAATCAGTTATAATCTTAATGCACCATTTAAACAATGATTCTTGGTTTAGGAAGGAAAACTGACCAATAAATTGTCAAATCTTTTAAAAATTAATTAAATCACAATAGAGGGGGAAAAAAACCCAAAACGCAGCTTGCGTGAGAATGTTCAGGCACTCTGCACTTATATTAGTAAGTACAGATCCACACAAAGAGTTTGCAGAATTATTTCTCAAGAGAGAATATAATGAGATCAGCCAAAAAGCTAATTCTCACATAAAGATAAAAGAGAAAAAAAAAAAAAGAAAAATATGTGCAATAAGGATATTAGATACATTAAAAATTAGCAAAGCTAGTTCTTAACTGTTCCGTTTTAAACAAGCTGATACAACTGAAGAATCCATCTAATTTGATTTCTGAGATAAACCTAAGAACACTGCTAGTAGCTTTCATGCACAACTCTTGAGTTTTTTGCAGGAAGATCAGATAGTAGAGAGCAAATAAACTGTTAGAAAAGCAAAACAATAGAAAACATAAAATTGTTATGTATAATTTCCAAAGCAGTTGGGGATGTGGAGGGGGGTGTGGAAGTGAAGGACTCAGAGGCAAGCACTGTTATTACTTTTGCTCATGGTTGTAATAAGATTGCATATGAAAAAAACCCTGTAACTGAAGAACACTGCAACTTCTTGCTATCTCTAAACTGTATTATTCTAAATTGTCTCATTTCAAAAAATAAGCTGTCTCATTTCAAACTTTTGGTAACTCAGCTTTGGTATTCCAAAAGATATTGGAAGAAAGAGCTTGTGTTCATGCTACTAGTTACCGTGAATTCAAGTTTGAATTTCTTTGGTCCACCTAAGTTTTCTCCAGTGTATATCTGGAGGCTACCAAGTACACCTCTGTGTTCAAGGCAGGGTTCATTTAGACCGGGTTGCTCAGTCTGTTTTTCAGTCTGAATATTGCCAAAGAAGGAGGTTTCACTGCCTCTATGAGCAACCTTTTCCTTCTGACTTCATTCATTGTGATTCTTTTCCCCCTAATACCTCAACAAGATTTCACTTGGTCCAGCTTGTTTCTATTGCATTTGCCCCGTCTTTGTGCACCTCTGAGAATATTCTGACTGTCTTCCCTGATGGGGTAGAAGAATACAGTAATATTTCACACTGTTTCCCAGAGATGCTATGAGGCTTTCATTAGACAAACAAAATGACCTGAATCTATCCTAGAAATGCAAAGTTATGAATCAAAAGATGTGTGAGATATATGTGTCACTGTCTTTACATGGACATTTACTGCATATACTGATGCTAGAACAGAAACTAGTGTGTGGTAGCATTACTGTAAATCAACACTCATGAGAAGTTGTGAAATACATGAGAACTTACAAGCAGAAAGTGGAAAAAGAATGGAGTGCAACATTCCTTACCAGCCTTGGAACAAACCAGGAATGGCTCCTTTCACTAAACTTGGCAAAGCCACTTTATTATGCACACTGTTCCTCAGGCTCATAACAGCTAGGTGATTTGTCAGACTGGAAAGAAGAATTTCATTGGATGTGGCATATGAAATAAGTTGCACATGATAAATTTCAGGTTACTTATGCCAAGTTGAAGTTATCTTCCATCACCACCCAGGCAAATGGAAAAACTGAAGCAACAGGTAAAGTTACTAAGATTCAATTAAAGAAAGACGCCAAATAATGTATGACAAAAAATTCTTAAATCAGTCTTACAGAGTATGTCAGTAGGAGTATGTTACAATTCCTGATGTCAAGAACTAAGAGATGCACTGATGCTGATTGCCTTAGCATTATTAGACATGTCAGGTTTAGAAGGAGAAACAGGCAAGTGCACAAAGGCCAGAGTCTGGGCAAAGGTCCAGAGGTAAAAGATGGATCAGGTCTTCCTGCTCTCAGATTACTTCTTTTTAACTATTTCATTGGGAATGAGATATTTGTGTTGGCCAGATAAATCCCTATTTCATAACAGAACAGTGGTTAGACTTCCGTTGAATTGTTGCCCCAAATAGCCCTTAACTAAGAAACCACAGAATTGTGAATGTAATTACATTTGTGCTTAGAAACTTTCTGCTGATATGTAACAACCAAGATCGTTGTGGACCAGGCTGACAAATGACTAATAGAGATCGGAAAGAGATCTTAAAACACTACCATGGCCTTCACAGGAGACCAAACTGCACAACAGACAACTGATTTAACTCTTAACAATCGATGTCACTGAAAAAAACCCTAAACTACATGCTACCAAGTTTTTGCCTTTTTTTTCCTGCAGATGCAATAATAAATAACTTCCCCACAGAGACATTATATTATGATTGTAGTGTCATGTGTAATAGTTAAGAGAAGTACATTTGCAGCTGATAGTTGCTGGGAGAGAAGATTATACTGACAAAAAAGTCAAAACATTTCCGTGTTTTGAATCCTTTCTTTTATATCTTTGACAAAAAAAAACCCAAAAAAACCGGAGAGTGTCACGAAAAGGGGGGCCAGGAGGATAGATAAAGAAAATTCCTGGCCCAGAAGGGGGGTTTCCCAAACCCTTTACAATTTGTCCAGCCCACTAGCTTCCCAAGAAAGACAAAATCCTGTCACCCAACCTGCCCACCACACTCCGATTAGGGAGAAGGGGAACCTCCTCGGGTTCTGTACAGCTTGGCCAGCCTGCCAGGCACGCTGGCAGCGTCACTGAAACCAAAGTCCCTCTTGGTAGCCCACAGGATTGGAGGATATTCGCCTAACCTATTCAGGGACCCTCGCTAGCAGTTACACAAAGACAAATCCCTTCAGTACTAAAATCAACAATAATAATTTATTGTGTAGATTCGTGACAAAATGCAGGTTCGAACAATACCGGTGATAGGGTATTGACTGCGAAATGGATTTAGAGCAAACACTAAACACACACACGAGCAAACACTAAACACACACACACACAAACCTAAACACACAAGCAAACCTAAACACTAATGGTTATTAATAACTAGCCTGATGTTAGTATTTAAGCGTGCAGAACACAGAGCTCTTACCCAATAGGCGTCCCTGTGGCGGGGGAGAAGATAGGTTCAGCCCATCGACCGATCCCAAAGTTTCGATGGTGGTCTTCTGTTCCCCAAATCCCCCTTTTAATCGCCACTTTTTATATTGTTTCTATACTTTTAGGTGGAGCTTGAGTGACTTTAGTCATACATTCTTTTTATTCTGATTGGATTAAAATCTCTCGCTTCACATTTAAAGGTACAGGTGATAAAACATAGGGCGCATGCCCAGTGGGGAGTGGTCACGCCTTGGAGGCGGGTAGCCTTTGGGATGGAGGTGTGTTTTGGTATTATAATGACATAATAATGATCAAAGTTCACCTAGAGGACACGATTTCACCATTTTTGCTGGCACGGCAGTAGCGATCCCTCTTTCTTGATAGCGGTTGATGCAGTTAACTGCAGCAGCCCACTGTTACCTCCAGGAACAGGGACAGACCGTATTGCCTCCGCGTCACTCCTGTCCTTGTTTGAAGGTACTTGGCTGCAGTAGGCCTCAGCCATGGTAACCACATTCCATTCTTGGGATCAGCAAACTGCTTCATAGCCGCTTCATGGCTGTTTTTCGTGTCGAGGTGTAAGCTAAAATCTGGGGAATAGAGTTACCCTCACCTCCCCATTATCCATCGTTTTCCCACAGGGAGAGAAAATGTAGTTATTAAACAACATAAGACACATAAAAGCATAACATAGCAAATATTGTCAGCTGACAATATAGTGTGAATTAGTACAAAATTACTAGTACTTTCAGAATACTGAATGTTAATGAATTATGACCTTCAATTTTTATGCCTAAATTAGCTGAGACAAGGGGAGGAGAAGGGAAGGAAAATGTGAAACAACTAAAAAATATAATATGATAACCCAAGCCAGTATGAAGATTGTGAAAAAGGAAGTGAAGTTTCTCTAATTTCTAGATCCCATAAAGTTTATAAAACTTTATCACTCATTTACCTAAAACCAGACATGATAATTTTTTTATTGACAGAAAAAAAAAAAAAAAGAAAGAAGTAATACAATGTATTTAATTTTTCATGCAGTCTTGAACAAAGCCACTTTAAATGACTGCTTATTTTCTTCTACCACGTCCACATGCTGATCTGGTGTTTCACAATCTGCCACTACATCATAACTTCAGAGACATTCAAAACTTGCAACATGTTAATACTACTTCCTCAGAACCAAAACATACGTAAATTTCAAAAAACCTTTTTTAAAGAGGTGAGCTGAAGAAAGAACCATCTATTTTCAGTAAGCAAAATTTGATCTGGATTAGGATGAAGATAAGAAGAACAATCCAACTTGAGACTGGTGTTGCTGGGATAAGGGAATCTAAGGCTACAGCTTCATTAGCAATTTAGGGTGCAAGAGAGGTTCTTGTTGCAGATTTGTTTTCCATCCACACTTCAGGTATAACAGTGTGCAAACAAGGTAGCAGCGCAAACTGGGAAGCCATCAAGACCAACCACATTGCAGTGGGACTAATAGGTCCTCCAGGCCGCTACTCATGCATAGTGTTCTGTTACTTGTAGAAGTTTGTTTGAACTTCCTTGTTAGTAGAGTCAATACAGACCTGCAATTCTAAAATTGTAAAAAATTATTTCTAATCAAATAAATCCCTGTCTTTCCCCTATTGCATTATTCCATTAAGCAATGCACAAAGTCTTTGAGTACCTATACTACATAAAAATTGGTTAACAATAGTAATATCTATAATGAGCAAGTTTGTACAGTAAGGTTTGATACACTGCATTATCTAAGTGCTTTATTCAAAGATACTAAGGGCATAATTAAGCATCAAAGATGTTTATATTTTTATCTTGTGTACAATCTTTAACATTTTGCCAATGAAATATAATTAGTTGAGCCTTTGGAACACAACACTTGCTGAGTGTTCCAAAAAAATATATTGGGGGGCTGAGCATGAGTGAAAGAAAATGAGCTCCGGGATCATGGGAAACTGTACTATTACAGAAGAAAAGTATTTCATTGCAGTTATCAACATGTAAGGACTATCAGTAATGTAGTAAAACATCAGAAATTCGTATATGAAAAAGCAATAAAATTCTGTAAAGAATAAATATTTTTATAGTGTTTAAAGCACTTTTATTATGTTTGGAAATATGCAGGTATTAAAATATTTGTAAGTTTTTACATTGTGTTACTACTGTTTAAGAGAAGCTTTAGAAGCCCTAGATTTTCTGCGTTGATGCAGAGGAAACTGAGTGTCTGCCACATACATTAAAGATTATTCAAAGCATATATTTTCCCTTCATTGGTAATGGATTTCCAAACTGAATGTATTTTTTATGCAAGCAAATGAATGTAGAATAAAATTCCTATGCTTACACAGAAGAAAATATAATTTATCTTTGAATTATGTAGTCAGTATACCGTTACCTATTTTATCTGCCCAAGGTAACCAAATACGATTTGTATATTTAAGGCATGTATGGTGTGTCAGATGGCCCCTTTAAACAATTTGGTCCGAGATGGAACACAGAGCTTTGCAAGACACCACAGGGCAGTGGGAGTTTTGGAAGCTCTGCAAGAAACTATAGATAGCGAGCTTTCTCAGGAGAAGTGATAGTGTGAGGGTAGTGGACTAATTGCAACAAGCGGATTCTCCCATGATGAGCTCATAATCACCAGCCTTGTGATCAGATGCCAAAGGATGGGAAAAGGAGGGGAGTTGCCACAATAGTGAGTTTTCCCACGGTCACGAAACTCTTATTGAGGAAGAAGAGTAAAGATGAAGTCAAACGACCACCAAACAGCGACCCCAGTAGTGAAACTGGGCATGCGTGAAGTTCCAGATTATGTAATTGAAAGGTGGAGTTTGGGGCAGTCCACACATACGTACTGGCCATATGTTATGTGAGGGGCAGCTTTAACCTCTGCTATAAAGGTAGTGCTTTTTGAGCACAGGAGCGAGGTAGCTACACGGCACGATGAGGACCACGCTGCCCTCCACGGGGTTGCCCACAAAGGGTCCAGTACCTACTGATGTCTCACCTCTAAAACATCATTCACTAGCCTCCGCTCCCCACCCCCCACCCCCCCACCCCTACCCCCAATTCATCATGATGAATGGCACTTGGACAGAAGGGAACGCTTATACTGCCCATGAATGTCCACAGGGTACATTACTAGTTGCCTTAATCATATTAGCAGTAATTTTAGTTGTAATACTTTGGAAGCCTAAGTGCTAACAGTTTGTGTTTTCTGTAATTCCACATTTAGTTTAGTTTTAGACAAAATAAATCCTGTTACTTTTGTGAGCATGTCTATGATTTAGTTACTCTGGGATCCTTCGAACCTTTACTGGAACATATGGGCATAGAAAGCATAGCATAGCATAGCGCAACACAATTAGTTGTCACGAATTTACAGTATCTCATATAGTACCCCTTTATATTCATTTTTATATAGAAGAGCTATTAATGCAAAGTTTTATGTTTCATCCTAAAGAATACAACAGCTGTTCTCAGAACACTTAAGGTTTTAGATTAGTTGTGTATTCTTTCTTTCCTTTGTATGTTTTCTGAAATATATTGTGTCAAAAACCTGTGGATCTTATATTGATTTTATTCAAGGATTATGTTTCATAAAACTTCAAAGAAGTTGTTATCCTGAGTCTCTTAGATTTCTGAAATATCTTGCCAAGTATGAAAAATAGAGCACCATAATCCCAGATCAGTCTCCCATGCACTGCTCTACAATGGAATTAGATGCTTGCAGAATGCTGGTAATTTAACCAAATCTCAGAAAAAACATTTCTAAGAATAACAATGACATATAACAAAACAATTTGTTAATAAAAAACCCGACTTTTGTTGTTGCTTTGTGCAATTTTTATTTTTCCCTGCCTTTCTGTCTTCTGCTAAATTAAAACAACTTCTAAACTTGGACACTTTATTTTCAAGTTTAAACAGACGGCAAATAAAATCTTATGCAACTCAAACATCTCGCCTAACCATTAATCTTTTCAGAGCAAGTGTTGCACATTAGTTGACACAATTCTATGGGGACTTTGTGAAAGAATATCCCAGATACACCCTCTCCTTTAACTTATAAAGTTCACCTTTACTTTGTCCTACTGCAGCCTTACTTTTTAAAACAAAGTAGGAAAGGAAGGACTAGGAAATGGTACTAGCAGGCAGGCAGGCAGTGGAGGAAGAATAGCTGGAACTGAAGCAAAAAATCCCAGTGCACTGACACTGATTCTGAATTTTAATTTGTTGTGATGTATCCAAAATATGGTTTTTTTCCCTTTCTTTTCATTACAATGAAGTCCCTGGTGGGAAAGAATACTATCTGCAAATTCTGATGGTGCTTTGTAACTTTAGAAATAGTAATGACAAGAATAAAAAGCCTTCTGACATCCATTTCTATGCTATAAATAAGTGTTTTGAGGTTATAACACTTAAGTACAGCATTTGGATATGATAGTAATATATTAAGCTTAGTAGTTCTGGGAATCAAATTAAAAAGGAAGTGATTGTAATAAAACTATAACTAAAATCTCAGGAAATCAACAAACTTTTCTTACCTAAAAAAAAAAAAAAATCATAAAATCATACTTCCTAGATCCTTGTTTTTCTTTTTCTGTACAAAAAAACCAGTGTTTGAGGAATTACAGACAGCATTTCCTGGTTTTGCTTTTTGTGTTTTAGATCTCCAATAGGACTTTACTGCTAAGAAGGACATAGCAGATTATTGTGATTAAACTCTTGCTTCATTATTACTTTACTATAATGTTAATAATTATTTCTCAGTGAACTAATTCATTTATCTACAACAAATGGAATAGGCACTTCAGAGTTCATGTTTGTGCAGCCTAAGCTCAAGGCTCGTTAATTAACAGACCACTAATAACAGCATTTTTCCTCCATTTCTTGTTATGTAGGACATCTTCATATCTTGGTGTGCTCCTCAGAAACCCCAAACCTATTTATCATTGCACAGAATTTATCTATTTATCAATTTATTTATCAATCAAAACCTATTTATCAATTCACAGAAGACTGACAGACCTTGTACCAACCCTGCAGGTATATAGCTGTAAGAAGATTGCAGCAAGACAAGGGCTACAGAAAAGGCGTTCTGTATTTGGATAATCCAGAAATTCAAAGTCTGGGTTTGAGATTATTAAATGTTAATGCAAGAGCAGTGGGTCTTCCATCAGCTCAGCTTTTCAGCTCATGTCTGAATCAGGCTTTTGGCTTTCATCTAAAAGCAAACATGACACTCAGACTACAGAGTTACACAAGATTCAATTCCTGCTCCTGTTGGTACTGTTCTGAAGGAATAATAGGTTCACATCTTTTGTTATAGATTTCCCAGAAGTCCCTCTTCAGCTGCTTTGCCACAGTCTGCAGCATAGAAGAATGTATTCTATCTGTCCCTTGATAATGTCATCCATAGGGATAATATTGAAGAAATCAAAGGGCTCTATTGACTTTGATCTGTTCCAGGCTTAGAAAATGAAAACACAATCCAAAAATTATTTATTGTCAAGTTTTTATTTCTTCTTCTTGTCCTGGATAGTTTCTGTAGATATGCCTTTGTTTTAGAGAGTGAAAGAAGGCACCGATGAAGGTGGAATACTCACTATGACAGCAGATCTATGAAACTGGGAGAAGGTAAACCAATCTTTGGAGTATCTGCATATTTCTACTCATATCTGTTTATTTCTTATACTACAATCAGCAGAGAAAGTTAACAAATCTGACTCTTAATTGAAGAGTGTTGTCTAAATATTAATAAAACACAAGGCTTGTTTAGCTGGTACTTTGAAGTCCTAATCAACTCATGGAATCAGAGCTCGTCTAGAAAAAAAAATCACATTTTGTTGGGATCTTTTGTTTGGTTTTTTTCATTATTTTTGCAAGGAATGTATATTATGGTAGCCTCATAATCAGCTTGTTGACAAATGTAACAGTAAAAAAAAAAAATTAAAAGAAATATATTTATTAACATCTAGGTTTTTAAAATTTTAAAGATAACAGCTTCATTATCTCCAGAAAGCATTTTTGGTAGCAACATATGAGTAGAAATACTGTCTTGTGTGATTATGTAGGTTGGAAAATCTTAAGTACTAACATACTCTAGTTTCAAAAAATATAAATTTTCTACCGAAGCAAAACATTAGTCCTATAGAGTGCTTAATATAAAACTCACTGCAGAAATGTCTCCATTAAACAGTATGTGTAGGTTGATGGAGGTGTGATGCTAAGAAAGAAGCACATTTTGTTTCCCATTAGAAGCTACTCAGAAGGCACTGTGGTTTTAATACATTCCTCTGATCCCCATTTCTAGATTTATGCTCCCATCCATGACTTGAATTTAGAGTGATTTGTATTCCACAATCTGCAAATTTAAATGCACTACATTTGCAAAATTGCTGTATTATGACAAACCAGCTATCAGAGATGGGTAAATTAATTTCCCCTGTTTTGTTGATGTTGTTTTAATATCTGATGTGGAACTTAACTCTGACATATTGCATGCCTTCTTGTCTAAAAATCTACTTCTATTAATATCATTGCATTGTTCTACATTAGGAAAATGTGATTTAAGAAGAATTCATTTGGCTTTCATCACATTTTCCACTTTTCCTTTTGAAATTAAACTTAAAAAAAATAAGTAAGTAGCCTGAGTAAGATGAATCTTACACATTTTGTGTTAACATTATTTATTTAATAATTAAATATTATTTTTGTTTAAATATGCAGGTTTCTTGCATACTCATGCTTGTAATCTTTCAAGTTATCAAGGGACCTGAACTAACGTTTCCTGAAGCAAGATGGATGTCTGCCATTGCTGTAGCACTACAGAGGCATTTAACAGATCAGCCATTGTGTGGATAAGAATAAGCAGATTACCTCTGCTTGCAAGACTGATGAGTAAAAAATGAATTAACGTACTTCTCTGAATGGCTGTCCTTTAGCAGAATCTAATTAGTTAACTTGGACACATAAATAAGTGATGGCTAATTATATTAGTTTGTTTATGGGTATTCATGAGGGGAAAAAAAAAAAAAAAGCAAGACTGTGAGACCAACCTTGTGCCGGCTGTTTTGTCCTAGGAGCAGGATGTTCTTAATAACCAGGATTAGGTATCCATATATATAGCTCAGAATGATTTGCTGTAGCAGAATATCGTTTTGTTCTGGTTTTTGTCTCTTCGCAGCGAAACAAGCTTCTGACCCTGTTTGGAGCAATTATTACTTAAAAAAGCAATATAAACACCAGATTTTTAGGTGTGGCTCATTTGAATAGTATCTGAAGATACAGACAAAGCTGGAAAATAAATGCAACCCCTTAGTAAATATTATATCCAGAAAATTAAACTATTTCCAAATCAATAGTAATACATACTTCAGTAATTATTAGTGTTCTCTATCTTCTTCAAGAATTTTAAGTAGATGGTTTGTTGGGTCTTTTGGCCTACTGTAGCAAGTCTTGTCTGTCTTTTCTGCAAGAAACTATACCTTTCATCCATACTTAGTTGCATCTGAAGTGCAATTCATCCTTATCAGACTGAAAAAATCTAATAATTAAGATACTACTTTGGAAGTGTGGGTCTAACAGAGTTGGTTTCCACTTTGGAATTTCTTACTGCCTTTGGACCTAAGCTGATAGATACTTTTCTATCTATTTATAATAGAGACAATTAATATTAAATTATTTATTGATGAATTCATTGATTGAAATAGCTTTTAGGGAAATGTTCTTTTTATAACGATTTTCTCAGCTAGATTGAAGGATTTCTGTTCAGAATCAAAACAGACAAGGCTAGGAAGGGGATAGAAAATTCACCTACCCATTTATTTAAGGAGTCTTTCTTTCCTACTCACTTGTCTGCATTTATTCGTTCACATAAATTGTATCACTTCAGAAGACGAATGTGTTGGCCCGAGTTTACTGTAGAGTTTCCTAATTCTGGTTCCCCTAGAGGATGAGCACAGTTGTCACAAAAGACACATGGAACCTGAGTGTACAACACAGTCAATGAATCTGCTAAAGGCTGGAAATTGTCTGGTTTACACTGATATTCCATATCTACTTGAATTGAAACTTGCATGTGAAAAGCAATTATTTTTCAAATTTATAGTTTTATATTTACATCTCTGCATGAGTACTGATATATAAAATACATATATGCACATATGTATATTTGTCTAAAGTGTCTGTCTGTAACAGGATTACAGTAACAGTTCTAAATGGGACCACTTCTTCCATATGAACTTTTCTGGTGTTGCATTAGACTAATACTGGTGTAATCAATGAATCATAGGATAGAATCATAGAATTGTTTAGGTTGGACCTTTAAGATCATCAGTTCCAGCCATTATCCCAGCACTACCAAGTCCACCAACAAGCCATCTCCCTAAGCACAACATCTAGATGTCTTTTACGTGTCTCCAGGGATGGTGACTCCACCATTGCCCTGGGCAACCCGTTCCAATGCTTCACAACCCTTTCAATGAAGAATATTGTCCTAATATTCAGCCTGAACCTCCCCTGGTGCAACTTGAGGACATTTCCTCTTGTCCTATCACTTGTTACTTGGGAGAAGAGATGTATACCCACCTCACCACAACATCCTTTCAGGTAGTTGTAGAGTGGTAAGCAGCCTCCTATTCTCCAGACTAAACAACCTCAGTTCCCTCAGCCATTCCTTGTAAGACTTGTGCTCTAGACCCTTCACCAGCTTTGTTGCCTGTCTTTGGACGCACTCCAGCACCTCAATGTGGTTCTTGAAGTGAAGGGCCGAAAACTGAACACAGTATTTGAAGTGTGGCCTTACCGGTGCCAAGTACAGGGGGACAATGACTTCCCTAGTTCTGCTGGCCACACTATTTCTGATACAAGCCAGGATGCTGTTGGCCTTCTTGGCCACCTGGACACACTGCTGGCTCATATTCAGCCAGCTATCGACCAACACCCCCAGGTCCCTTTTCTGTTGAGCAGCTTTCCAGTCACTCTTCCCCAAGCTGGTAGCGTTGCAGGGGGTTGTTGTGACCCAAGTGCAGGACCTGGCACTTGGCCTTGTTGAACCTCGTACCATTGGCTCTTGCCCATGGATCCAGCCTGTCCAGATCCCTCTGTAGAGCCTTCCTACCCTCAGGTAGATCACCACTCCTGCTCAACTTGGTGTCATCTGCAAACTTACTGAAGGTGCACTTAAGACCCATGTCCAGATCATTGATGAAGAGGTTAAAGAGAACAGACCCCAGTGCTGAGTCCTGAGGAATACCATGTTCCAGGAACAAGGAGATATGTTTTGATGGGGCAGCATTGGTTACACAGCAGTATTTTCATGAAAATTCTCAGAAAAGTTCTTGATTTTCATGATAGTTTCACAGCACAGGTCTGTGATATACTTCCCTAACACTCCCATGCCATAGGTCATATATGCCATAGCAGAGGCAATGATGCTGTTATGTTACCTTGTAAATACTAGTCTGTACAACAGAGATACAAAAAACGTGGTGGTCTGGGAAAGGAATGAGAAAAATCTAAACTGCAATTTCATGGTCTGGGAAAGCGGCAGAAAAAGACAAAACAGAAGAGAGAAGACAAGCTAAGCTCTTTGAAGACCAGTTGAAACCTGCATAAATCACAACAAACTCTGATAACTCAGGTTTCTTTGCCAATTATCCACTATATATGGGAGAATTCCCATGAAAATCTTAAAGTGCTATTTCTTTGGCGACTGGTAGGCTATGACATAGTACACAAAATGGATCTTCTTAAGCTCAAGTCGCATGTGTAATAGCTATGCAAAATTATTAATCAAGTTTTACAAATAGAATGAATATGTATGGTTATTTAGGGGAAAATAATGAATATGTATATAATTGGGTGATACAAGCTTTGACTGGGGCAGCATACGGCATGCATGATTTGAAGAAAAAGATAGTCCTTGTGCCCAGCGCTGATAATAGAAAGAAAATGCCTGCTTCTTAATGCTACATTGGTATTAAGGAGGATTTTTTCCAATTTTCAGTAACAATGGAAAGGTATTTAATTCAGAGGCTTTCATGACAACTAAGTGTTTGTGATGAAGGTTTCTTGTAGTCAGAATGTCTCATTACTCACATTTCCGTGTGGAGTGGACTTTGCTAATGTTTTGATTCTATTGTTGTCTTTCATTTGTTTTCTTTTTGTGACTTTTTAAAGTATCCATGAGACTCATTATAGTATTATCAGTAAACTAGATTCTGAGCAGCAGAGCTTTCTTCCGTGAAAATGTTTAAATATGTAGCTGTAAATGGGTATGTATGATTAATAACATTGTGGTCATAGTGTTAGTGCCCAAATTATACCCATAGGCTCTACAATCTCTTTCATGCCCTCTCAGGAAATTTTTCTAACCTTCACTTCAAAATGGTCCAAATTTTGAAAACCTATCTGAATGCTACTCAAAAGGTATTAAAAGGACTTACAAAATATTTGGCATTTAAACAGAGGATATTTAAGGATGCCTTTTAAACCTTTCTTCTGATACCACTGTGTCATGAAAAGGGGGGGCAGGAGGATAGATAAAGCTGATTATTAAAATTCCTGGCCTGGAAGGGGGGTTTCCCAAACCCTTTACAATTTGTCCAGTCCACCAGTTTCCCAAGAAAGACAAAATCCTGTCACCCAACCTGCCCACCACACTCCGATTAGGGAGAAGAGGAACCTCCTTGGGTTCTTTACAACTTGGCCAGCCTGCCAGGCACGCTGGCAGCGTCACTGAAACCAAAGTCCCTCTTGGTAGCCCACAGGATTGGAGGATATTCGCCTAACCTATTCAGGGACCCTCGCTAGCAGTTACACAAAGACAAATCCCTTCAGTATTAAAATCAACAATAATAATTTATTGTGCAGATTCGTGACAAAATGCAGGTTCGAATGATACCGGTGATAGGGTATTGACTGCGAAATGGATTTAGAGCAAACACTAAACACACACACACATACAAAGCTAAACATACAAGCAAACCTAAACACTAATGATTATTAATAGCTAGCTTGATGTTAATATTCAAGTGCACAAAACACAGACCTCTTACCCAATAGGCATCCCTGTGGCGGGGGAGAAGATAAGTTCAGCCCGTCGACCGATCCCAAAGTTTTGATGTTGGTCTTCTGTTCCCCAAATCCCCCTTTTATTCATCATTTTTTATATTTTTTCTATACTTTTAGGTGGAGCTTGAGTGACTTTAGTCATACATTCTTTTTATTCTGATTGGATTAAAATCTCTCGCTTCACATTTAAAGGTGTAGGTGATAAAACAGAGGGCGCATGCCCAGTGGGGAGTGGTCATGCCTTGGAGGCGGTTAGCCTTTGGGATGGAGGTGTGTTTTGGTATTATAATGACATAATAATGATCAAAGTTCACCTAGAGGACACGATTTCACCATTTTTGCTGGCACGGCAGTAGCGATCCCTCTTTCTTGATAGCGGTTGATGCAGTTAACTGCAGCAGCCCATTGTTACCTCCAGGAACAGGGACAGACCGTATTGCCTCCGCATCACTCCTGTCCTCGTTCGGAGGTACGGTACGTTGCGCTCGGCTGCAGTAGGCCTCAGCCATGGTAACCGCATTCCATTCTTGGGATCAGCAAACTGCTTTATGGCCGCTTCATGGCTATTCTTCGTGTCAAGGTGTAAGCTAAAATCTGTGGAACTGTGTTTCCCTCACCTCCCCATTATCTGTCGTTTTCCCACACACTGCAAAGCATAGAATTTTCTTTAGAACATGTACCTCACAAGTCTGAGGAGTGCAGTTTCAAAATCACTGACCTTTGCTTTAGTTAATGCTTTTAGTTTGCTTGTGGACAAACACTCTCAGCACAAACACCATCACAATGGGCAGTCTTGATGACTCCCTCAGCAGGACAGCCAGAGAGTTAATGCACATGAAAGCTGAAATAGTTCAAGTTGAGATGCACAGCTCTATCCTGTTGATAGAACTTGTTTTTTCAAAGTGCTACAGATGGAATCTTTTATTAGAGTTACAGGGAAGAGCTTGTTTCTTGGTTTTGTCTTAACCAGGGAATACAAGTGATTGTAGGGACAGGAAATGAATTTTCTGGCTACCGTTTTTCTGTGGTAAATGATATATTACTAATGTAACTGCTAAACCCTAAAGTCTTTTGGAATGATAGCCTATGGCATATAATATGACAGATTTGGATAATAAGATGCTGTGTTAACTCCTTTTATATACCACAAATCTCACATGGTTAGAAGTTTAAATGTAAGCATAAAATGTAGCATAACAAGTGAACAAGAACATTTTAGAAAGAAGTAATTTGATGTAGTTTGCTATGTCACAGTAGGGCTGAATATAAGCCTTCTCTGTACAACCCAGAAGCTTTAAGCAGAAAAGCTTGATGTGGGCAGGGGGCAGCTGAAGGCAAAACATATAGTGCCTGAGGCAATCAGAAGTATCTCTGAATCCTCTTGAATATTTCTGAAAATGCAGTAATTCAAAAGTGTTTTATGAAAACTTATATGAACTTCACTCCTGTTAGAAGAGTAAAAGGTAGTGTTACTGCATTTCTGCATGATGCTCAGAATTGTATTTGTCACTCAATGAACACAGGAATTCTTTAAAGCAATCTCATGCCTCAGATGAATCATCTGGGAAAGAAAAATATGTATCATCTCTGTTACTTCTACAGCTTCTTCACAGACCACTTCCCAAATTAGTCAAAGAGCAAATAAGTGGATATATGGTTCTCTCTCCTGTAGTTTAAAGTAAGGCTCATCACTCATAACTGCTTTTAGAAATGAACAGGATCCTGAATAACATAGATTTTGTGGTCATTCTTTCTTTTTATCTTTCATTTTCTCTTTCTCTCTTTTTTGCTTTCTTCCTTCCTTCCTTCCTTCTTTTCTTTCTGCCTTTCTTTCTTCTGGATGTTAAGAAACAAGGCCACTGCCTCCATCAGCTTCAGCCCAGGATCATGCTGCCCAGCAGCTGGAGCTCATCCAGGTAGTACCAAGTAGTAGCCAGTAGTACCAAGTGGCCGAGTAGTGTGACTGAAGACATTTGTTTCTGGCTTCTGTCTTTGTTAACACTAAGTGGTCAAGTTTTATGTCTATGAGTTTGTCTTCCTCCTTCTTATCTTCCCAACTGAGAAAATAAACCTTCTCCTGCTCCAGATATACATACCAATTAGTACAAATGACCAGGTTTGTTCTTAGGACCTCCCTCATCATGTGTCTCTCAGGTTTGTCTCTGTGTTTTCTTGTATATGGCTCCTTCGACCAGAGACCCTTAATGGAACACACAGTCTCCATCCACATACCCTTACACTCTCCACTTGAGAAAGAAGTTCCTATAAGCCACCAAAGGAAGTTCTAGTCTCCAAAATTTGATAGAAACATCATTGAAAGAAACTTCCAAGGCATTGTCCAAGGGAAAAAAAAAAGAAAAAAAAAAAAAAAGGTAAACTAAAAATCAAACTCAAAAGACTTTCTTGGTTTAAACAAGAGAAGGGAAAAATTAAAGAAAAAAGTTAATTTATCACACACTGGTATGTTACTGTACAGGAATTTTATTAGAAAGAAACTACAGCTATTTTAGTTGATTTAAGGTGACTAATGAAATTCCCATGAGAAGAAATTTCGTAGCTTTTTTTTTTCCCTCAGCAATTTCCCTAAACATTAAAATTAACCAATCTGCCCAGAAAACATAAGCATAAACATATTGTGTTTGCCTAGAGCTTTCAGATAGCTTATAGGCAGTATGACAAAGAATTGTTTTCTATGCTGGATTCTAAGCTCTGTCCACTATGTCAGCCCTTAACTGGTCACCTCCATTTTTCTGGAACAACCTTCTCTGTCAGAAGCTTACTATCTTGCTTTTCCATATGTGATGACTGAAATATAGCTCCCTCTGATTCAGCAGTGATAAAATGCAAATACACCTGCAAGACTTGATATTCTTTGTATGAGATGTTTTTGAATTGAGGTAAGATTGTCAGAAGAAAATAACAAATTTAAATTAAAATCATGTAGTTTCTCTCTTAGACTTTTACTCAGTTAGTACCTAGGTGTCCCAGTTTGGGTTGGAATAAAGCTTGTTCTGTTCAGTGATTTTACTTCTCAGTTGGGTCCCTTTTGGGTGACTGCGCTTTCTGAGGTTGGCTGCATGTTTTTGCAGTGTCTGCTTCTAGAGGTCATAACACTCGATGTTTACAGTCACTGACAAGGATTGGTATGAAGGTTCTTGCTTATACATGCTCCTGTGAAAACCAAGGTCACTGCTAAATCCTGTGTACCACACTAGGAGTGCGGTAAGTTAGAGGCTACACCTGCAGGGTGAAGCAGGCGGAACAGGTGACCCTAAACAGACCAACAATGTGTTCCATTCCATATATGTCATATTTGGTATAAAGCTGAGGTATTACAAGGGTCAAGTTCTTTTCTTTAATAGCCAATGTCCAAGGAGGACTCTATCCATTCTTTGATCCTAATCCATGAGTTCCAGCATCCAGCTCCTGAATCTGGTTCCCGTTTGTCACTGAGTCCAGTCTGGGACTTCCCCAGTGTCTGTCCATGGCATCAGTGGTGATGGTGACGTGGTTGCCATCAGGGAGCTTGGGTTCTGTATTGGTTTTATATATATTAGTATATATTTGGGTTTTATTGTTATTTCTTTCATTAAAGTAGTTTTGGTTTTTCTACAAATCCATAAGCTTCTCTCCCTTATTATCTTTCTCTACCCCTTCGGGAAGGGACAGGGGTTAATAGAGAGCATCTGTCATTCCTCTAGTGGCTAGCCCAACCTTAACTCATGACACTAAGTTAAATTGGAAATGGAGAGGTAGAAGTGGAGGAGAGGCAAGGCAAGGTGAGGCAGGACTAGGCAAAAAAGAAAAAAAGGAAAAACAGAAAGAAGAGGGAAGAGAGGAAAGAGAAGCAAGAAAAGTGAATGGAAGGAAAGCGCTTATATTCCAACAAAGGTCTTGCTGTAATCAGATGTATTTTCATAACTGAATCCCATTGGCTTCCAGCAACATCCCATAGAGGGCAAACAGTAGAAGGGAAGGACTCAGGGTAAGAAGTGTAAGGGTTAATTACTGAAAAACTAGAATCCACTGAAGCCATTCAGTTTCACAGGCAGAAAAGAGATATCAGTATGTCTGCAAGATAGATAACAAGATGGTAAATGGTGATTAAACATTTTTCAGGAATATGAGAGATCTAACAGGAGTATAGGAAATTGTTTCTTTTAAGTATCTTGGATGATTTCTTTAAGAGAATTCACAATCAAAATAAAAGAGCATCTAAAACTCCAAGTATAAAACTCGCACTTTTTCACATTTCTTACTTTTGGGGTCTGTAATAATTTGTTGAAAATTGTGCAAGCATTTTAAATATATTGTGGATGTCTCTTCCTCCTCTAAAAATTATAACATAGACCAAACTCTTTTACCTTTCAGTTAAAAAGTAAAACAGAACTGGAAGTCTTGCAGCAGAATAATGAAAAATATAAAGGGGCTGAAAACATGTACGTATAGCTTCAGTCATAGCTAAATCACACATGACTAGGATCCACAAAACCTTTCCCAGCAAATCACAAATTTGTCAGAAATGGAGAGAAATGCATGTTGCATGTACGCAAAATAGATTGTGATATGCAATTACATAGAAAGCGTTTTCAGCTCAAAGAGTCAGCAAATGCTTTTTCTTAGATATTAAGTAATACCAAGATTATAATTAAGCAGGTAGCAAAACTATAAGAAGTGGACCTGATCTCTGTGTCGAGAATGGAAGTCCTCACTGTTAGTTTACAGCTCATTTCAACTGTCTGAAAAACCTCTATGGACCTGAAAATCGTTGCCTGATAAGAAGTCATCTGAAGTTGAACAGTGCTGATTAAGAACTTCTAAGTTCTTGATAAAGAATTTCAAAATTCTTTCAATATATTATCAAAATCTGTGATTTCCTAAGGATTGTTCTCTCTTGATAGATTCATTCCTTCCTCATAGACAGAAAAAAAAATTAAGCTGCCATACTTACATAATCTGTTAACATTTGAATTACTAGTAAGCTCAGTGTTCTCAAATGCAACCCCACAATTAGAACATCAGATAAAGGTAAAGTTTCTACATAATGTTTACAGAAATAAAATCTAATAAGTGAAAGTAGCACAAAGTTTGGAAACACATTCTGAAAGATAGTTTTTCACTACTGAAGAGGCCATTGTTGTCAACATTTACAGTAGTAAGAAATGACACAAGATTTTCCAAAGAAGAATTCAAGTTTTCACTCCAAAGCTTAGACATTTCAAAGTGCCGAAGATTTCCATATGTTTTCCTTTCGTTCAATGCCAGAACATCTAATTTTCCTCATCCTTTTCCCTGTTAAATGCAGAGCTACCTTTAACAAAGCTTTCTAGGAAAGATAAATTTTTAACATAAAGTTCAGCATGCAAGATTTCAGGCCAAGTAAAAAAAAATGAAGAACGTAAAAACCTCAAGTAACAGGGTTTTATAGGGAAATATCAAAAAATGTTAATAATTGCTGGCACAGTTATTTGGTCTCTATTGTAGTAAAATCTTTTAAGTAGTGTCTGTTCCTAAGTATGTATTTGTACAGTGTTTACAGAATAGATGCCTTTAATTGTCGGAGTCTGAATAAATTTCTGTAATACAATAAACAAATAATAACAAACGAGTGTACAGGGAGAAAAACAAATATACAGTCCTGTGATGTTATTTTTAATCCTATGATATCTGAAATTGCTTTTTAAAAAATGCTGTAACATTCACAAAATGTACAAAAAAAATTTAAAGGCTGATGAGATTCTCAAGGGTGAATTGTTTGCAAGTATTCTGTTTGCTGGAAAATCTATCAAAGACTACACAAGCATATTTAAACTTGCAAGGCAAAAAATAATGATATTCTGTGCAAATGAGTTTACAATCCTTAAATTCCATTTTAATGGTAAGATGTAATTGAATTCTATTTTCTATATTTTAGTTGCACTGCTGATGATCCTCAATGACCACTTCTGGCATAGATTAGGTTTCCTGTAAAAGATGAGCATCTGAAATTATGTCAGCAATATCAAATGCTGTAATTTAGTTTCATCTCATTATTAAAGATATAACAAGGATTATATTACATTCTATTATTGCTTTATGTCACGTTATAGAACATTATGTTCCATCAGTGTACGAGTAATCTCTATCAGGAAAGGACATAATAATGGTAATGTACAGCTGGCCAAATGACCAGATTTGGGAATTTCTTGAAGGCTAAAACTGTATGAAGAAATTTTTGACAGCTGGAAAAATACAGCAGAAATATTCAGGTATATATGAAGACAAACATTTTTCCTCATTTTCCTCATTTTTTTGAAAGGGGAGCAAAAGAGAGCTTTCACAGATTTAAACCTTGGATTTCATTTTATCCTATGAAACATTTTATGGAGGCACAGAATTGAGCTAATGAAAGGTTTTAACTGACTCCTCAGTTGGGTCCTTCTCTTAACACTTTGTGAAATGTGCTTTTACTGACATCCTGCCAAACTCACTATTATGCCAAAACAGAGATTGTTGTCCTTGCCATGCAGAAATCAAATGTGAAGTAAAAGCCATGTGGTTCTATGATGACATGATATATTCATTGTTCAACTTCAGGACAGTGGATAACCCACTTTCCAAGACAAAGGTTCAAGAGTAGTTTTCTTCATAATGCAGCCTTTCTCTACGTATACCTTGAGATCACATTGTTGAAAGCATCGGCAAGAGGGAAAAAAAAAAAAAAGAAATAAGATATGATGATTTAACATGTCTTTTTGCTGTATTTTAAGCTGTTTATCATTATTACAGGAAATGAAAAGCTGGAAATCACAGAAGACAGAAGGAAAAAAAAGATAGTGGGAAGTGAGGTCTATCTAAAAAGAGTTTAAGAGGGGATAATGGGTACTGCTTTTAGAGAAAAACAGGCTTGGAAAAGGGATGAAAGAGGTGAGCAGAAACAGAAAGCGTTATGACAAGAGATGACATATTAGCAACAAGAAAGGTAAACACATACAGGATGGTTAGTTTCTGATCCCAAAAGAAGAAGGCAAAGGAAAGTTTAAAGACTTTTATTCCTTGTAGGGGCAACTAATGGAATCCTGGAAACTTGTTCTCCAGGATCAAAACTGGTTCTTTATTTGATTTGATGTGACTTTCCTCAGAGACCAAATTCGCTGTTACATTCCAGCTTTGCTTCTTGATAGGTAAAACTGGTTATATGAATACTTTTCATTATCATTATAAGGCAGGCTAGTAAAAAAATACCACTGATACACTCATTATGATTATTTACTTTGTGCAAAGGTGTGCTGAAGTGAATTTATTTAAATATTCAAACTTCTTACCTTTTTCAAAGGTCCTATTAAGCAATAGGACAAATTTATCACTCATTGACTCTTCATATATAGCTCTATTAATCTTGCCATCTTCAATGGCATATGCAGAATGCAAATGAGATATGAGAAAGACCTGTAATTCTTCAGAGGAAGTTCCAATCCTTCATGTGGAAATGTTCTTTGCAATCTGGTACTGCATTAACTGTTTATAGCAAGAATGAAATGAAGAGAACAAGCCTTATGATCTGTAAGAGTTACATTACTATATTTAAGTACTTTTTATTGTGTGAGCTCTATGTGTTGTTAAAGAATCCCTTAGACTCTCCTATCAAGGGAAGAATCAATTTTTCTTCCTAGATGTTACAGGAATACATAGGAATAATCACTTCTTTAGAAAGTCTGCAGTCACAATAGACCTGCATACAGAAAACCAGCAAAGAAATGTCTTAAAAGCAAGGAATTTTGTACCTGATTTGTTTTTATTCTTTCTTTAAATATTTCTACAAACTATTTCTTGACATTACTTTCAGTATGAGTAATTCACAGATATAAAGAAAGCATCAGCTCTTAGATAATCCTAAAAGATATATTTCAAGGCACTGAAAATTTTATCATATTACTGGCAGGTCTTTTTGCTTTGAAAAACTATTTTAATTCCTTTCTTATTTGTGGGTCATTCAAATAATCCACTGATTGTTTTAGATTGCATATTGTCATTTTACTCCTTTCTATCGAGGTTTACAGGGGTTTTCAAAATCTTTAATAGCATTTAATTAAAATGACAAAGGTTAATTTAATTAGCATAATATTTAAAGTTCATGTATCAAAGGGGTATTAAAAATATCATGTTTTATTCTGAGTATTTACATTTAAATAAAAGGGACAAATCTACATTTCCTGTATTTCTCTTCAGGTTGGAACATAGGCAGAGATGAGATCCCAACACCTCAGGCAGAAATTCAGAGTTCCTGCCAGACAATGAAGGCATTCAAAAATCAAGAGGCCTTCCTTTGCTAAGTGAAAATGTTCTTCAAGACCATTAAAGATACGTTTAGATCTTTTTTTTTTTGACTCTTCCTCAGGAACCTATCTCATTCTCACACTCAATTACCATCTATATTTAGTCAGAGGCTTTCTTAGACATTGATTGCATCTCCACTATAGCCTGAATCACTAGTCTTACTCTAAGCATGATGAACGCAAATATGATTGCACTGAAACTCATTAAAAGTAGAGATGGCCACTTTTTCTTGCATAATAAGATCATGATTAAAGCATTTGCCCCTCAGTCAGAAAAGTGAATGCCTGTAGAACATACTATCTACCATGCTGGAGGACGTATTAGAAAGAAACATTTTCCTGCTGAAGTTATGTCTCTGTTCAGACAGGGCTCACGTATCCACAATGCCAGAAGCAGAAAAGGTAGTAGGTTACAGCTATGACAGAAAAGACAGGAAATTTCTTCTGTTCTGATTTCCCTTCTAGAATGATTCCTAACCAGTACTGGTCCTATGTGGGGTATATAAAATGTTTGGTAGCATGGAATGACAACAAAGAATCTTCTGCAGTTTTGAAAAGCGGTAGAAATTATCTAACTTGCTTTATGCACTGAAAATTCAAGTTGTCTTTTTTTTTTATATTTTTCAGGTGCTTTCATGTTACCTATTTTTAAATTATTTAGTATTATTTCTAATTTATTTCTTTGCAAAAGTAATTTTCTGTGCTCAGAATCCTTTGAAAAGTTTGGATATTAGTCTTATTCTAGGACACAGCACCACATGCGTGTGCGTACGCATAAATACCTACCCATACACAAAACGACAAGTATTAAGAACTAGAGAGGAATCTCTGTATATCAATCTACTTAAATACATAGATATATGGTGTTGGGGTAGTTAAATCTGGCCAGCCATTGAAGCATCCATTCCCATAGTGGGGAACCCTCCTGTGACAGCCCTGTCGATACAAGGTTGCTTTGGCTCTGTGTGCCCAGATGCAGTCAGCAGTGAAGCAGAGCACATATTCCCATGACTCCTTCTGGTGACTCTAACTCCAGGGACAATGGCCTGATCACTCTTCTTGATTTTCTAAGGAGTAAAGGGGACAGAATACTCTGTTATTCACAGATTAGGTTTCTCAGTTCCTCTGGCAAGCATTGATCATTTGATCCTCACAAAGTCTGTCCAGGTAATTTGATTAGCTTTTAGTCAGATAGCCTATATATCTGTATCTATCTATATACTTATGCATATGAGCCATATATATATACAATATGCACATACATATAGACATAAATTCTCAAAAACTCTGTGTAGTATCTTGGATGATATGTTCAGGTCTGATATTTCATCTCAAAAAATATTCATCGGAAGTATAAAAATATTAACAAAATTGATTATATATATGCAATAACTTCTGAAAAGCAATGATTAAGTAAACAAAGAGTTTTCAGCCTGGACAAACAGAAGACTATGAGTGTATATCTAAAAAGTTATGAATGTCATGGAGGAGGTGAATAGAGAGAAATTGCTCCCTTCCTTTAAAACAAGTAGTAGATATCAAACTAGTATGACAGGTGACAGGCTCAAAAGGTGCAGAAATGGGTACTTCCATAAGCAGTGTCTAGTCAAATTACAGAGCTCAAAGCTGTAGATAATAAAAGTTTATCTGGATTCAGAAAAGAATTAGTCAAAATCATGGAACAAAACCAACAGCTGTTAAATACCAATATACTGAGCTGCTAGAGGTTGGAAACCACCACCCAACACTTCTGCTGCTCTTTCACTCTTTTCTGATGTTCTTGCATTCTTTTACCAAGGACTTGAACTCTGCTACGGACAGAGTGCTGGCCTATATGGGGATTTGATGTCACCCAGGTTACTGGTTCTATGTTTTCAAATATATGTCAAAATAGACACATAAATTAACTTTACACGTTATGTTGTTCTTGTGCACCTTGAGTATGCTCTAAAAAGATGCAACCAAATGTTTCGCTTTGATTCTTTTTATCTTAATCTAAATTAGGTTGCATAGCCAGGTTACCAGAAATAACTTATCAAGTTGTATTAAAATATACTTATTTAATTATTTTAATATTTGCATCATTTTAGATAAATAAATCCAACAAACATCTTTCTTAATAATCAAAGATGACTGTTAAAATATAATTTTTGTTTTAAGATTCAAATTGAGTTTTATAATAATGTCATTAGGAAAAATAATTGGTAGGTGTTTGAAACACGATATGAATGCTCAACAAATTAAAGAATGAGGTGGAAGTGAAGTACTAAGTTTTCATTACACTAGTTTTTCCATTTTTCCCATCTTTCTGTTGCTCTAACACATAAAAACATAAAGTTGTTTACCCAGCTGTTGCATAAAGTCTGTAACGTATAACCACCCCAAATCTAGAACAGAAGTTCTGGGGAAAGAACTCCCTAGAACTGCTAGAACAAAAATCCCATATGATATTAATAGGGAACTGTGAAATAAAAGATAATATTTGTCCCCCATTGTCATCTTGCTTGCTTTCTGTAAATGGTGGCTGCCTTCTTAAATTGATGGAAGCTCTGATTACATATTGTGCTGAGGCACAACAAAACATGGTTAGTGGCAGAAGTTTATTAGAGCATGTCCAATGATTTACAGTGATTATAGCTAAAGGTACAGATCATGCCCAAAGAATTACTGAAAATATCTAAAGGCTTAAAACATCTTGCGGGTTTTGGAGGTTATCCTATATGATCCATGATCCCTAAAGATATTTATTTTTAGATAATTGGTAATTTTTACTGCTTAGTTTTGTTCATTTTCTCTGGCTTTTTTTCTCTTCTTCTTTTCTTTTCTTAAATATTCTTGACTCCATAGAAAACCAAACAGTTAATGATTAAGCCAGTCTGTGCACTGCAAACACTGATTTAAAGATCAAACTTCCTAGTTTTGCTGAAGGAAACACCTAGTTTTACATCTGAAAATCTGAATCAGCTAGGTAAATGTTTAAGTTATTTAGCTGTCTGCAAGGGATGTATCTTCCTATTTTCTTTTTCTCTGAACTGGGATGTACAGTTAAGTAAAGACTGCAAAACATGGCCATGACTGAAAATGTACTAAATCCTTCTTAATGGGGATAAAACTTTTGTAGGGACCAACCTATGCAGTTTATTAGGCCAAATTCAGTATTATATCATAAATATTTTTTATGAATGGTTAGGAATTTCTGAGCCTTACCAAAAGTTCACACACTGGGATAAAATATCAATAGGAAATTATTTTTTATTAAATGCAGTAGTATTCATGTGTTCCATGGTACACATGTACAAGCTAGGGGTATGCTATGAGCTTGGACGCAAGTGATACTAATTATGTAGGAATGCTGAAAGATCATAAATCTTTTCCCTGACTTCTTATTTCAAATACCAGGCAGTAGAGGTTGCTGCTGTAGCTCATTGTAACTGTATCTTTTCTAAGAAATGCAAAACTCTAGGAAAACTAATTATAAGGTACCATTCTAGTCTACTGATTGTTGTAACTGACTAAGTGTCTGTGTGTTGTACAAATTAAGGAACCAGACATCATTGTGACAAGAATCTTCAGAAGAATGAGAAGTCAGGTCAGTTTCAAACTTTAAAACAGATCTTTACTAAATTCATTCATTAACAGTAGTCTTCATGCCAGTAATTAACTCTTATATGTCATCAATAATTATAACTATGCAGATGAAATTATTAGTCTTTACACCTGAACTTATCTGTGAGTACAAAATACTGCATAGTTGGTGCTTATGACTGCAGTCCTTGGTCACCAAGGTCAGGGTGATCAGACTTGAGAACTCATAGATGAGAGAAGCCAGAAGTAAAGTGGCCTGTCATCATCTTTCTTCTCTGCTTTTCATTCCTTATGCCTACTGATTTTATGCCATTCCCCCTCCCAACCCCGAAACAAAAAAAGGGGGATGGGGGTGGGAAGGCTCATCTGCTCCTGATGCTGCTTACTCTGCTTGTGGTTTTGTCAGTCAATATCCCAAAGTATTGGGAAGAATGTTCTGCTCATCCTTAGTCTCTTGTAATCATCTTGTCTTTTGTCTGACAATGTTTTAACCCTTGGGAGGGAACATTTTAACACTTCACAATCTCTTTCATTTGACCACACACCTCTCTTTGCCCCTTTAGCAGTCAAATCTCTCGTGTGCTTCTGCCAAAGGCTTATATGTATTTCTGACTACCATCACAACTCATCATGGCTTGGCTTCACGGACGAAGATTTGGGAAGGGCTTTGCCCACGCTTATTGCAAGCACGTTGATGGCTGAAAAGGCCAATGCGCGATAGGCAAGACCGGTTGCAAAGAGCACACCGGAGGGTCTCCTTGGGTGGTATAGTCGAGGCACGGTTCTTTCTGCGCTGTCTTTTCTCCTCGAGCTTGATTCTACGCGTGCACTCAAAGGAGACAGCAGCGTTATGTATGGTGTGTCTCCAAATCTCCCGATTGGAGGCCAGGGTGGACCACTGATGGTGGTCAATATGGCCTAGGCTGAGGTGTGGTTTCAGGGAGTCCTTACATCTCCTCTTTGGAGCTCTTCTCTTGCGGCAGCCGGTGGCAAGTTCACCACAGAACACGATCTTAGGGAGGCGGTGATCCGCCATCCTGGAGACGTGCCCTGCCCAACGCAGCTGCGTTTTCAGCAACATGGCCTCAATACTGGTGACGTCTGCCTGTTCAAGGACAGCAACATTAGTCACGTAGTCAGTCCAGTGAATGTTTAGGATTGTGCGGAGGCAGCGCTGATGGAAGCGTTCGAGGAGTCGCAGATGGTGGCGGTAGATGACCCATGATTCAGACCCGTACAGAAGAGTAGACAGTACCACGGCTCTGTAGACACTGATCTTTGTACTTTTCTTCAGGTGTTTATTGCACCAGACTCTTTTATGGAGTTTTCCAAAAGCTCTGTTTGCCTTTGCTATTCTGTTGTCTATCTCTTTGTCGATCGTGGCATCTGAGGAGATGATGCTACCCAGATAGCTGAACTGCTGGACTGACTGAAGCTCTGACTCGCCAATGGTGATGTGGGTTTTTTTGGTTTTGGGTTTGCCTGACCAATACAGTGTGTAGCCGGCACCATGTTCTTGAAGGCTGCCTTCCTCATGGAGGCGAACTTCACTGAGAGCAGCAATGTCGATGTTGAGTCGTGACAGTTCGTGAGCAATTATAGCAGAACGGCGTTCAGGACGCCCACTGTCTGCTGTATCGAGCATGGTTCTGATGTTCCAACATGCGAGTGTCAATCTGGACACACCTTTGGAGGCAGGTGTATGCCTTTGTCTCTTTGTCTTTGGTTGACCGCAACAGAAGATGCCCATTGGCCGCGGCTAGCCAACCGGATTGGAAGGGGAGATGAGCTTTGGTTAGGCCACCTTTTCTAGGCCCCTCTCCATGTGGAGCAAGCAGTGCTCTCCTTGAAAAAGGCTGCTTGGTCATTCAGGATGCTGCCGAACGAGACTGTCATCTCCCGGGTCAGTCTCAAGCGACCAATGTCCTGAACCGCCTGCATGCAGGGTTGGGTCTGCGGCTTCCAGTGACATCTTTCCACCTGCCGTTTCGTCCCTTGCCTGTCGCTACAGGGCTTTGCAAACGTGAGTACACCCTTCAAGCCTGCGCGGTGGATTTTTTAGGTGAGGCGCAGCGTGCGCGAGACTGGCCCCACCCTTTACACCTGAGGTTCATCTGCCAGGGCCTAGCGAGCTTGGACGGTGACAGCCAAGTCCTCAGGTCGTAGGTTTGGTTAGAGTATCCTTCTCTTAGATGGATGGCCTTACAGGGCTAAACGAGCTCCATCTGCCCGGGTTTGGAGTTAGAGTTGTCCTTCTCCTAGGATGGTTGCCCGAAGGCTAGTGAGCCCATCCTGCCCGTGGACACACTTTGTCTGACCCTTCAGTTGAGACCTGTCAGGCTTGGAAGACCCTACCGGAGGCATATGCCACCACCAGCATAGCTCTCAACTTCGCAAGGGTACGCAAGCTCTTTCCCCACGGCAAGGGGGTGCCCGTGAAAGAGACCATCACAACTATTACTAAATATATATGCACTGATGTTAGTTACACTGTTCTAGTTCACTTATACACAAGTCCAAGATAAACTAATATTAATTATACCCCGATTAAAACATATAAAATGTGTAAGTGCCACAGCCTCTGGTCTGGTTACATATTTTTGGTTCTGTCCAACTTCCTTCTCAAGGTTCATCCAGAGTGCAGCAACATCAGTATTTTAATCCACATCAGGTGTACGTCACAGAAATGAGAAGTCTGCTTTGGTTCACACAATGGAGCAGTCTAACATGCATGAACAGGATTGCTTTAAGACAAAGCTAAACATGAAACTGCATTCAAGAAGCACACCTAAGACATTGTGGTTAGAAATGGTCATTCAGTCCCTCAGACTTGGCTCTAATCACAGTATGATACGGGTTGGAGGGAACCTCAGAATGCCATCTGGTCCAGACCCCTGCTCAAAGACGGAGCAGTTTAGGTTGCTCAGTGCCTTGCCTAGTGAATACCTCCAAGGATGGAGATCTCAGTCTGTTTCAATGCAGGACCACTCTTGTGGGGAGAAAAAATCCTTAATAACTAATCAGAATTAACCTTGTTGCGTCTTGTGCCTGCTGCCTCCAGCCATTTTGCTATTAATCTCTGTGAAGTATTTGGCTCTGCCTTTTCTATACTCTCCCATTAAATAGTTGAAAATAACATTTCCCCAGTCTCCTTTTCTTAAGAATGAACAAATTCATTTCACTCAGCTGTTCCTTGCATCCGCTAAAGCTAATCAAACTGTTACATTTATATTTTAGATCATCTACACCAAATATTTTACTCTGCAGGTCCTCATCTTTTTGGTCTCTGCTGTGTATTTTAAGAAGCCTATCTGGATCTAGACATTAGGATTTTTGAAGTATGTAGATACACCTCTTTCACTAAACAGTTTTAAATTTTAAATTCCAAAATAACTAATGAAGTACAGAAAAATCATTAGCAATCTTCTACCAATACACACTGACTAATATTGGAAGGGCCTTTCTCCAACCATACCTAACTTTGCAGGAGTAAGATTAATTTCATAGTTTTTTAAGCATATATTATGACTGCTCAGAATTATGTAGTTTATTAGTGTTTGAGGGATTTTTCACCTTTTTGTAACTATATTTATTTCTTCAAATCAGTAAAATGATACTATTTCAAGAAAAAAAAAATTGTATATTGAGTATTGCTGCAGGATACAACCCCAGATGGTTCAATGTTTTGTATTCAGTTTTTGGTTCTACTGAAAATAGATCAGAGCTACGGGAATGACCGCAGAAAACCAGAAATCTTTGACAGCCTTTTTTATGTTCAACCTGCCTTCCTGTACCTCTGATTCTTAAAAGTGGGGTAAATTAATAAGTCCAATATGATTAACATTATTTATTACAATTCATGAATAATAAATAACTGGAAGGATTTGTCATTCTTTTGGATATGCTAAGAAATCTGCTCCACAAACTAATGTCTTCTAAAGCATCAGTCATAAAGACAAAGGCCAGTCTTTTTTAACAGTTCCAAAATGTTCCAACAGTTCCAACATGTAATGAATTTGTGTATAAGCAAAATCTTTCCCATATCCTGACCTGTGTAGCTATGTACAACACTGCCACAGTTAAGATCAATTCATTAGCACAATAAAATATTTTTAATTTTAAAGGAAGTTAACCACTTTCAAAAGGATGTGATAAATCTTGTATGCCTTAAAGCCTCTGAATCGTAAATAGATACGCTTCTATGACTGCCTGAGGAGCAAATTGTCATTGGTTAAATTTCACAAGAGGTGATGTTTCTGTCAGTTTAGAATTGTGGGATTTGGATGTTTTATGGTTGGTTGTTTCACTATCCCCAAAATAGCTATTTCAGTACTGTGAATAAAACCTTGTTCCCAGCACACTGACTTTGGTTTCACTTTGGGAAAGGGAGTTAATGAGATTTAAGTGTGGTTTTAAACTAAAATACAAAAGTTATTTTTCCTGTAAAAATATTCAGTGTAAGGAATTTACAAAGGGATACAGACCTCTTGAAGCTGAAGATCAGACCAACATCAAACATGAAGGATGGACACTGAATTGCGCGACTAAATCATTAAAAGTATTAAAATGCTACTATACCTACAATATTATTGTATATTGAATTATTATTATGTTATACTATTAATAGCATCACTTTCTAACATATCACTTGCAGTATCACATGTGCACCAGAAGCAGTATGACCTTTTAGCACTGTATAAAGTCTTTGCAAGCACTGGCACCACTGCATTTAATAATGAGCCATTTTCTTTTTCCTCAGTCTTTCAGCTGACCCCAATCTGTATTTATGCAAAATGAGAATGATTTCACTGGGACTGTTAATGCATTGAGCATCCTGCTTACAGTGGATTGTTTGCAAGATCAGGACCTCACCAAAGATGCTGACAGGTATTATTGGTCACAATTTTGAAGGATATTCATGTACCAATGAAACTGGGCGGGAGGAGGGGGGGATGGGGGAGGATTCAGTACCTTTAGAAATTTTACTCTTTATAATTATACACAAAAATATTTAAAATTGTGTAGGAAAGAGAAATCAGCCAAGAGGTAAGAATCTTGATCACTGACTAAACCCACTAATTAACCTATAAGCTAAGCCCTCAATTGTACTAATCTTTCACAGTGTTTATATTCTTGCTTTCAAGAAATAAATTATTTTATAAGGTGGCAAGTCTCTTTAATGAATGATTACTTAAACAAGATATTTAAGGGTTTTAATAAGCTTGCCAAACTTGGTACTTTTCTCTGTTTCTACTACATAATGAAGCCTTTCTTGTGACTGCAGCACACACAAGCAGAATTTTTTAAATGAGACACGTAATTTTAGTAGGTCTTGGTCTAAGTCCCCTGATTCTCAAAAGTCTTCTTTATTTCAGGTTCTATTAGCAATGTACGATGCCAACTCATGTCCAAGCATATCCCAGAAATCCCTTCTGAGATATTTAGCCATGTCACTTTGAAATGAGCAAGAACAGAGCCTTTCTCTATTTTTACTTTGATTCTTTTAAATTCGTTGTTCTGACATAACCTTTGAAATAGACATAGCCATAAGAAGGGATTGAAGAAAAAAACAGGCAAGTTTTATGAAAAATGCAAGCAATGATATTTATACTCAAATCCTGCTAAGAATGAAATCCCACTGATTTTAATGGGATCAGAATTGGGCCCCACAACTCATTTAGTTAAACCTCAATACTGCAAAGAAGAATGGTCATTGTTTTGAGACCAGTTTAATACTTGAAGTGGGGTCATGCATGCATAGCACAATGAGCTTCATTCTAAGCTCTGAATTTCTTTGCATTAAGTCAGGTAATTTATGGTATTTGAACAGCTTCTGCAGCTGAAATGAATCTGTCTGTTTAACATTTAAATGAACAGTAGGGATAGAAATAGCTGGGTACTGAAGAATGTACAGTAAACTGTTGAGCGAAGAATAGAAATAAGAGAATAAATGAGGTTTTCAAACTGATCCTTTAGTCTAATGAAGGATTAAAAATATAAAATAAATGAATATTTCCCACATAGTCACATTCCTTCCATGTTGTTCTGTAGAAAACAGTAACATCACTGAAGCTGCATTAGCAATGACTGGCTGGGTGCCAGAAGGCAAGATGGGGAAGTAGAACTTGATAAGGAAGTAGTAAAATTCTCTTCTGTGTACCAGAGAAGCCACAGTAAGTAGTAGGGTTACATACAGACATCCTCTCTGCCTCTCAAGAAGTCAGATGTTGCTCCAACCTCTTTTATTTTGGAATTTGCAAACATCACTTGAAAGAAGAACTCTACAGACGAGCTTGATTTATTCCCTTGTGTTCTCATATCTGAGATTAAACCAGACTGGGCAGATGAATATTGAGCATTTCAGTCTCATCAGAACAAGTCCCTTCATAAATTTCATATTCAACAAAGGAGAAAAACAACACATACGCATCATTCTGTCTCTGCCAGTCTAGAACGTGAATGATAATGGTGCCATGGAACTGATGAGACGTCTATAAGAAAATGGGGAAATGATGTATGTGGAGATCAGCTGTGAATGTGGAAATGAGTGATGATGTGGATCAGTGTTTTTCACTTAAAATATTTCTTGTTCTTCTACCACAGAAAACCGCCACTGTTTAGGATGGAGTTGCCTAAAAGAAGTGGTGGGGGAGAGAGGGGAAAAAAAGGGAAGAACAAAAAGGTGCTTTCAGAGATTTTCAAAGGCAAATGGAGTGTTTAATTATTCAGGGTAATTGCGTTACTTTGTCTTGATGCTGCCATCAAGGAAGTGTTCTGTCTTGAAATATGCTTAGTTAGGCTGTCATAGTTTACGCATTACCTTTATCTTCAGGTAGTAGATGTTTTTTATCTTGCATGAGGATTAACAAAAAATTTAAGCCATTTTTTGGATAGTGTTTAGACACTTGTATTTTAGCATGCTAATGGAAAACATTCTAATGAAAATCAGCTTCAGGGAATCCATAATAAAAGATGGGAAAGGATAGTCATAGCCACTGTGGATAACTTCACTCATGTTTATCCTCTGTGAAAACAATAGGGTAAAGTCTCTAGTGAGCATAATTTTTTGTCAGATAGAAACTAGTAGCAACCTTGATGCTGAAGTGAAATGTTCCTATTGCAGGAATATTTCTGTGAGTTAGAACTTTATAGCATTGTAAATTATCTTGCAAATACACTTTCCAATATTCCCCTGCTTCACAAACCTTACATGTTAGTGATTGTAGCTTTATTTGAATATATGAGACTGGAAATACTAACTGGATAAAGTGACTCACATACACAGTCAGTAACATAATGGAAATTCTAAGAGAGCTTCAACATCTAATGGACATCTCAGAAAAGGTTAGAATCCACTCTCAAACAGATTTTAATAGTTCATTTTTCATCCTTCTTATCCATCCCATAGATTTATGCACTTGCTAGTACAGAGTTTTCATAGCCAATAAATAATAACGGTTCAAAAGGCTTTATTTCAGAGGTTCTAATATTTTATTGACAAAACTTTTAAATATTTTCTGTGATGATGTGTTCGAGCACAGTCTTCTAAGACGGTGAACACTAGAAACTGAAAGTGCTCTCTTTTAACCCAAATATTAATGGTCTATACTTTCTGAAGCAGAAAGTTACACATTCTATTCCCTGTGATGAATTAGAGTTGTTCAAAAGATAACAATGTGGGATGCATATATGTTGCCATGGATCATTACAGCAGTCTGTCATGTGAATATGTGTTTAAATAAGTTTTGCAACACATTGTTTAGCAGGTTATAGCAAAAAAATGAACCTTATGGAACTTGTATGAGATATTATACTACTAATGACTTGTTTTTATTTACAGAAAATTGGAACCTATGTAGATAAAAGCTCAATTCAATATTTTTAAGGTTCTAGTTCCTAAACTGCAAATATCACTTAATGACTTTCTATTAATAACAAAATTTATAATTAGCCAGAAACATTTATTATTTAGCTTCTTCCTAGCTTTAATGCATAAAAGTAGCATTTATGGTCTAGAATACAAAAATAAAAGGTTTTCTCTAATAAACCTTATCTATTTCAGCCAATAATATGAAATTTTTATGCTAACGGTGGTCTTGATACTAGCTGTTGAATACAGTTGCTGCAGCAAAAGTAATTTTTCTGTTTAGTTAGTAAAAAGTAAGGGAAATTGATTCCTTTCCCTACTGGTTTTCACCTCCCTCCCCAATCCATGCTTTTAGTCAGGTTTAATTTAAGTTATTAGTATAGATCTGCGGAAGGTCTGTCCCTTTCTTTTCATAACTAAGCAAAAATCCATTGTAGTTTTTGAGGAATATCTACTCAAAATGAAAATGCATCTAGAAATGCATAAATATTATTTCATTACTATTTTCATTTATATCATAGTATCATTCAAATGCATTACTGCCAAATTCCTTTAATTATTTCAAGTAGATCCAAAGGGGACATGCACCATGTTCTAACAGTAAGGTCTTAGCTTTCTTCTATGTATTATTTAATCATATCTAAAAACTAACCTATATTGATTTTAATATAATATGTATTTATAATTTAACACTGATAATTGCATTTGAGGAAAAAAGCAAATAATTTAATGCTACAATGTGGGCTGCCTAGGTAGAGCCCCAGAGAAGTCATCAGGGTTCAGGGTAGGTAAATGAACATGCTCACATACAGCCTTAGGGTGCCGGAAGATTAGTGGCTAAGTATATTATATTGAAGTTCTGGCAAGTATCTGTTCTTTACATATCAGCATCAGAGTTCCATAAAAGTTCATAATTTATCTCTTGAGGGAGAGTAATTTTTGGCTATAGTAAGATATTCCATCATCATTATCATAAATGAATATTTCATTCCCCCCAAATTATTCTATAATTAATGAGAGTAAGATACCACCAAGTGCACATCTACATGTACTAACTCATACTTCAAAGTGTTCCATTTATTACATTGGGTTCTAAGTCTGTCAAGATAAATAAAAATGCTTTAACCTCACAGGTACTGCTCTATCTACATCCCAAGTAAAGAAATAAAAGATAATTTTTTTTTTTTTTTGCACATAGTAATAATTTTGCACTATGACTTATAGTAATAAAATCCCTTCATATACTATAAATGATATGAGCCTTATCAAATCATCTGAAGATTTCAAGACAAGCTGACTTATTTCAATTGTAAATGACCACAGCTGCTCCCATTTATAGGTAAGCAACTCACAAGTAGTCTTTGTGTTCTGCATACACTTACAGATGGTGCTGTCCAGTTATTCATGCTGAGGTGACATATGAAAATTTAAGTTGGCCTTTGACTGGAGTTTTGGGTCACTTCTGCTGCTACGGACAGAGTTCTCAATATGATTAGAGTGGTTTCTTACCTTGATCAGGGATGACAATATTTAAATCCTATGTACAAATATATGTTTTTATCTATCAACATTGAAAACCAAACATTTAAAAAATGTTTGATCCCACTGGAAACTGATAGATGTCGTTAACAGAAAGGAGAATAAATGTTACTGCAGTTTTCCTGTGCTCTGAAGATACTAAAAACCTAAGCAGCTTGCTTGCGGACTGATGAGAACATTGCGTCCTTTTTGCATTATAAAGCATTTGTTAACTTTTAAATGCTAGCAATATAGCACTGAGAGTTGCCTAAATAACACAACTTCTTCCACATACAACCACAAAATGTAATAAGGTAGTTTGAAAAATTCCTTTTTTTTCTTTCTTTTTCTTACAGCTTTTGGAAATATTTCGGTGTTTGCATAATTTTTCATCTTTTTTACTACTCATAGGTTTCTAATTTGTAAGCCGTTCCATTATTTTCCTGCCAGAGGCTTGAATACCAAAATATCTAGAAATGTAGAAAAGGGAAATCCATGTGCTTAATCTCATATGAAGGTATTACTGTATGCAACGTCTCTGAAATTTCCTGTGTGTGGTAATTCTGTCCAGAACATTGAAAAAACCTAACATACCTCAAAGCTTTGTGAAAGCTTTTCAGAAACCTATAGATGCACCACAAACACAATCAGAAAATAACTCAGACCTCCATGAAATGGTTGCACAGCATTTGAATATTTACTATTCCTATTAATATGGTCTAAAAGCACTGTACATGATAGCCAAAATATAGCTTAAATTTATACAATGATAGTTCTGAAATTTGTTTAAACTATTGTAACTAAAATCTGGGTTTGATTATTTAAGCTACTTCACAACTATATTTGCAGTTTTTTAATAAATTTTGTAGGTTTAGCTCTATATACTTATGGCTCTGCCTTTCTCACTGCTTCTGCACAAATTGTTGTGCCTCACTACTGCTTTTTTATTGTTCCATAACCGAAAAATTTCTTTACTACTTAGAAACTATTACATACACACAATGTTATGTGGCTCTGGATAAATTTTTAAGTGACTTTACCACATCCAGCCTAAGGAAAGTGTAAAGAAGACAGAACACTTTGGAGACTTTAGGGTGAATTATTTCAACATGTTTTTCTATTCTAGAAAGAATAAGAAATATTTTTAAAACATTTTTAAAATGTGTCCCCGCTTTTTTGCTTATCTCTTTTCATGAGACCATGAACGGTGAGAGTTTTTTTGTTTCATTTTTTTGTTTTTACCCTATGTGTTTCTTATGCTAACTGAACACTTTGTGGTTTATGCTGGAGAGTTTGCAAACCTTCGTGACCTTCAGTGTAAGGGATCACAGTCTGTGTTAGGGAGGACTGGACAGAAGGAAGACAGTAGTGTTTAACAAGCACTGTACTGCAATACACAGCTTTCAAAATAAAGTGAAAAAAGATACAGTATTATTTTTCTCTTAAATACTGTATGAATTTATATTATAATCATGATATACAATGTATATTCTACTCCTAACATTCTTCAAAATATGTAAAATAAAATACAAAGGCGAACAGGGGTTCTTTCTATGATGATTGAGTAACTTTCTTAACTTTAAGAACATGAGTTTCCCAGTTGGGATTTAAGATAAGCCTGTGCATAAATCTTTTTACAGAAAGAGCATTAAGTGCCTCTGTGAAATAAGCAAGCATTGATATGCCTGTAGAACTCCTAGAGAGACTCGTACAGAAATTGAATAAATGACCTGTCTGAGGAGGTTCCTGAAATAAAGTCCTCTTTCCACTAAATCTTGTGTTCTAGCCGCAACACTATCTTACCCCTGCAAGAAAGAAAACACTATTTTGAGCAAAATAGTTAACTTCTGAAATTCACTACTGTAGACTAGACTGACCCAAGTAGCTTACTGAAATTCAGAATGAGACTGGACATTAAAAAGACAACATCTACAAGAAAGGCTGGAGGGAGGGTTCAGGGAACTACAGGCCTGTCAGTTTGCCCCCAGTGCCAAGGAAAGTCATGGAGCAGATCATCTTGAGTGCCATCACGTGGCACGTACAGGACAACCAGGCAATCAGGCCCAGTCAGCATGCGTTTATGAAAGGCAGGTCCTGCTTGGCTAACCTGATCTCCTTCTATGACAAGATGTCCCACTTAGTGGATGAGGGAAAGGTTGTGGGCATTATCTAACTGGAATTTAATAAATCTTTTGACACTGTTTCCCACAGAATTATCTGCAGACACTGGCTGCTCATGGCTTGGATAGGCATACGCTGCGCTAGATAAAAAAACTACAAATACTGTGTTCAATTTTAGGCCCGTCACTACAAGAAAGACATTGAGGTGCTGGAGCATGTCCAAAGTAGGGCAACAAAGCTGGTGAAGGGTCTAGAGCACAAGTCTTAAGAGGAGCGTCTGAGGGAACTGGGGTTGTTCAGCCTGGAGAAAAGGAGGCTGAGTGGTGAACTTATCGGCCTCTACCAGTAACTGAAAGGAGGTTCTGGCAAGATGGGTGTTGGTCTCTTTTCCCAAGGAGCAAGTGATAGGACAAGAGGAGATGGCCTCAAGTTATGACAAGGTGATTTAGGTTGGATATTAGGGAAAGATTTCTTTACAGAAAGGGTTATCAAGCACTGGAAGAGGTTGCCCAGGGAGGTGTTGGGGTCACCGTCCCTGGAGGTTTTTAAGGGACATGTTGATGTGGTGCTGAGGGACATGGTTTAGTGGTGACCTGACAATGCTGAGTTAATGGTTGGGCTTGATGATCTTAAATGTCTCTTCCAACCAAAATGATCCTGTGATTCCATGATTCTAAGACAGAGGCCATCAGCATTGATCCTTCTCATTTCAAATTCTTTTAGCAGCATACTAGGGGCTAATGCCTTAGGTGCCTAAACCTCCTTCTGAGTTTCTAAGAGTGACTCAAGCTTCTGTCTTCTAGTACTGTTTCACCTTCAAAGTAATTAGACTTCAAAGGGTTGTATTCAGCTTGATAATAATAAAGAGTGAAACACATGAATGAGTTGGTGTAATACTGGAAGAGGTTGCCCAGAGAGGTGGAAGATGCCCCGTGCCTGGAAATATTCAAGGTCAGGTTCCATGGGGCTCTGGGCAACCTGATCTAGTTGAAGATGACCCTGCTCACTGAACGGTGGGCTGGACTAAAGGTCCTTTGATGGTCCCTTCCAACCCAAAGCATTCTATGATTCTGTGATTTTATGAAATGATATTCAGCTGCTCATAGTGCATTTTGAGAAACTCTAGGCTACCCTAAATATCCTAGTTGGGCTGACAAATATGACAAAAAATGTATAGGAGGTCTTTCTTTCAGGAGTGTACATTAGGGTCTTGGACATTTTCGTATGAATTTCGTTAGAATTTTATGTATCAGACATGTTAGACATCAGTGCATTGGGTGTCTAAATGTAGAGGCCTATTATGTTTCAGTGTGTACTGCAAGTCAGTGTGTTCATGTAAATGATCTGTCTAAACTTCTATTAAGTCAGTGTAAATCTAGAGCTCCAAGTTTTTCCAGGATGAGGTCCTCGTGAGTCCCATGTCATGCCTTCCTGCCCTTTGTGGATGGCCTTATATCCTAGGTTGCTTCAAATTACATGATGTTCCACAATATAGGAACACAGATGAAGTCCTGAAAGTTTTTTCTGATGGTCTGAAAGTCTCCTGGGTGTGTAACTTCAGTAACCTATATATCAACAGGAACTTATCTTCTACCAAGCCCTCCTTTGCTGTGGATTTTAAGATTCTTTCTCTATTATCCCTTTCCAGCTACTCTTGCATTCCTGTTTTTATAGTAGCGTCCAGCTTTGAAGATACCCTAAAGCCACCTTAGAATGGGAGAGACCTGAAACTCACATATTTTACTGAATGGGCAATCGTTCAAATGACGTCTGTATTGCACAAATGCTATACAAGATGCTGCCTCTGCTATTGTCTGTTTCAATATGTTTCTGTCCTCCAAAAAACATGGGAATACTATTTTTGAAGTGAAGCTGATATTTCTCTCTGCAGCCAGTGAGAAGAGATGTGTATATACTGTAAATAGTTTTCTGTCTGTAGAGGTACTTATCTCCATTTTTTTTTTGTTGCAAATGGAGGAGCTTGTAACCCCTTAAAACAGTATGTTGTGCTTGTCTCTGGAGGAGTATTGGTAGTGGGGGAGGAAACTGATGACTTGTGTCTGGTGGGGTTGCAGTAGCGGGGCATGGGCTGCTGGCATGACCCGTGTAAGAAGCTTCACAAAAGTTCCCCTGGCTCTAAGTCAGCCTCACCTTTGGCCAAGGCTGAGCCAATCGGCACCTCCGCAAATAGCAATATTTAAAAGGAAAACCTGTTCACCAGGTGCCTTTGTTTTAGATGCTCTCTTATTTTAGAGGGCAATAGGATAGAGAGAGAAAAAAGCCACGTAGACACTCAGTTTAGCAAGGAAGGAGGTGGGAAGGCACTCTGGAGCAGCTATTTCCCTTTGGTCCGAGGTCAGATGGTAGGCTCTATGCAACCTGTGGAGGAGTCCATGCTGGAGCAGGGGACTTGCAGTCCTTAGAGATCACCAGTGGAGAGAGGCTTCTTAATGAGGCCGTGACTCTAAGGAAGACCCCCGCTGGTGCCGTTTGTCACTGGGAGAACCACTGCCCGCAGAAGAACCCCATGCTAGCTGAAGAAGTTCATGGAGAACTGTGGGGGGGACACCACGTTACCACATGGGAGGAGTGTGAGAAACGTTTTCCTTGAAGAGGAAAAAGCAGTGGAAGCAACATGGAGCGGACTGAGAATGACCGTGACTCCCATCCACTGCCCCTCCCTGCACTGCATGGCGGGGAAGAGGGAGCAAAGCTGGGCCCAGGAAAGAAGAGAGGAGTGGGGGGAAGATGTATGCAAGATCCTGTTGTTTTTCTCACTGTCTTGCTCTGATTCAGTTGGTGATTTGTAGTAGTTTTGTTATATAAATTAAATTGATTTTGTTTCCCCAAGTTGATCTTGTATTTTGCCCATGATGGTAACTGGTGAGTGAGCCCTCCCCATCCTTTGCCTGGACCCTTAAGCCTTTTTGTTGTATTTTCTCCTTCCTGGAGTGAGAGCGGCTCTGTGGTGCTTGGTTGCCAGCTGGGTTTAAACCACGACAAACAGGTCTTTCTCTATTGTTAGACAGTTAATGTAGGTATATGTGTGTGTTCCTTTAAAGATGGCATGTTAGGTCCCATAGAAGTTTTTTTACATTTCATCAACTATAATTAGCTTTGAAAAAAATTATAGGTGGATGGTTGGTTCATTCTAATGTACAGGTCAGCTTTAAAATTGAAAAAAACCCCATCCTTACCTAATTTAACAGCTAGATTACTGTATTGTACAGATGACACTAGTTACCCTGGACTGCATTATTTCCATGACATGACCTTTAAATTCTTCATCCACTTTGAAAGGATCTTCCAAAGAGCAAGGAAACATATTACTGTCTACTGCTCTGTCTCTGAGGAAAAAATTAATTTCTTTAATTTATTGAGATCACTTTGCCCGTGAAACTCTTGTGGCAAGTTTCTGGTCCTTTGCAAAAATGCATTTGTTCTTGATTAATTGCATTTTGGGGAATAAAGTCAGGTACTCTGTTCTTCTGGCTCTGTATTCTGGTTCTGCTACTTAAATCCGCAAATGATTGTATCTAGATGGACAGTGAGATTCTTAATTTTATTTTGTGAATGTGTGTATGTAGAGATTTTTCCATCTTTTATTTTACATAATACAATAGAGTGATGTGATTTTCTTAGAATTATTTTTTAAAATTATACTTTCCAAATTATTTTGCCTTAAGACTATGTACAGTAAGCATGACTGATAATTAAAGACATTATCTGGGTATATACTGCTGTGTCTTAACTGTGATTCTAGTCTTTTTTGTTATATATTAGACCTTTTTACTTCACTTTTGTGATACACTGTTTGGGGAAAAAATTACCACTGCTAAATTTTCACATTTTCCTAGAACTGAACCATTTTGAATATTCTAAAGTGTTCTGGTTTTCTTATTTTTGCTTGCAGATAAGAAATAGAACTCACATACCATGGAAATACTGTTGTAATTCAGAAATTACTTCTGTGACTTCTCTATATTTTTAATTAATAAGGGGAATGCAAAATTTTATTTGCATCAGTACATCAATGTCTTTACCTGTAGAGTTATAACTATTGCTAATTTAAACCAGAAATATCCTCTTCTTGATTTTCATTTATTTGTTTTCCTATCTATATTTTATTAAAACTGATTTTACGTAAACATAACTTAAACAGATAAATATAAATAGAGAAAGGATGTTATGTATGTCTGCAATTACATGTAGGAGTATTCCATTCCCATGACTTGTCATATGATGGGAGTGTACCTTCAAGCTGGATTACATGAAAAGACATTGAACATTAATTGGAAAAAGGATTAATTGTCTAGCCACAAAGTATTGCTAAAGCTTCTTCGAATCCTTAATCTGAAATTCAGAGTTTAAAATTATTTTTTTTAAAAAAAGAAAACAAAACAAAGCCAACACAGATCCAAGCCAAAGAAAACCAACTAACCAACCAACCAGCCAAAAAGCAGTCAACCAACTAATCAACCAACCAGAACCATCAATCAAACCACTGTTCTTTTCTAGGAGAACATGCTTTGGCCGTTTTATAAGGGTGGATCAGGAAATGTTGAGAGGTTACCAGCCCAGATGGCTAACAACCTTCTTGAGTCTTCTCTGCCCTTACTTTGCTGAATAAAATTCTGTAAAAGAAAAAACATCATTTGGAAAGGTAAACCTTCGGAAAAGAGGAAAGCAAAATGAAAACGCTGGCCTTAACAGTGACTAAAGTTAAGTTCCATCTCCTTGGTTTTATGTAATTGAAAGTTGTAGAAGATACTGTTTGAATAAAAACAAAGGCAGTTTTTTTAAGGCTATCTGGAATAATAATATTGCTCTAGTGACACAATCTGTAACAATTTCCCTTGCACAGGGGTGATTGCATGATACTTTAATTGAGAATGTAAATGTAAAAAATTAGTCTCTTTTGAGTTAAGATTTATGTAATTACTGATTGAAAAACATGAAGAATTCTTTTTGGTTTTGTTTGTATTCTCTAGTTCCTTCCCCAAAAAATGAGAAATTTGAACTTTGTGACTCCTTATCTTTCCTAATTTTTTGTAACCTGTCCGCTTTAATTACATGCCTTGTTTAAGGGAATAGTTGTCAACAAAATGTCTAAAATTTCAGACTTACTTCACAATTACTTTCTTATCCTGTCCATCATATCATTGTCTCTGAGAACTGGTAAACCTTTCATAAAATACTTCTGACTAGTGCCTCAAAATCCTGCAAAACAAATAAATAAATTCATACAAACATAAAACAAGTCATGCAAAAAGAAATAATAGATATGTCAATATACCTCTTGCTGCCACAGAAACAAAGTGCTGTGTTATTATCGTACTATTGCAGTCACTGGTTAGTGAAACTGAGTAATACCAGCAGTCTACATATAACGTATCAGATTTTAGACTTGATTTTAAGGCTAGCGAGAGACATTGATGTATAGTAGGGAATAAAGTCTTGAGAGGGGATAATATAGAGCTCAAAGAAGGTTTAGAAAGATCAAAGGAGCCATTACTGGGCCAGCATTCAAACAGCAGGAAGGGAAATATGGTATTCGTAATTCTCCCAGATACTGTGGAAAAAGCCAGTGAAGGGATTTATAATGCCAAACAAAAATCTTAAAATCAATAGGATGCTTTACTCGTATTCACAGCAGTGCCTGTAAAGTGTGGGGCAGAGAGGTTAATTAATCCATTTAAGAGTCTGTATTTTTAATTCAATTGAGATTTTTCAGTAAGCTGGAAGACCAGTTTACAAATCTCTGGGAAATTACAGACGCAAGTATCAATAGTTTGAACTTGTGCATAAGTGGATCAGTTGCTATCTGGAAATCAGCTTTTAATGACAGTCAGAAAACCTTGGAGATGTTATTAAATGCTTTTGAATGGCAGAAGAGATTCAGATATGTCTTAACCTAATATAGCACTTCAGAATTACACTGATTTTAAACAAAATAAAAGCTGAAAGGAAAAATTAGGAAAATACTTTTATGTTAATTTTAAATATTTCAACCATCTCTTAAATGCAAGAAGGTATTTTACAATTTATGAATTTATCATAGTATAATTAATGTGTATTTGTATAAGGCACTGACATGCGATATATATTTCTTTATATTTTTTCAGTAAATAAAATATTTTTATTTGAAATTCTTCATAAACTAAAAACATACCAAGAAAGGCTATATTCAAATAGCCACCAAGAAACCTTCACATTAATTGCAGTCATTCAAGGGGGCAACAATCATAGTTTGATAATAATAGTGCCATTTAATTACTGTTTGCATTCTATCTGAGAAGATCAAGGATTAAATACATCACCCATCCAGGTGATTAAAAACATTCTAAGGCTGGTTTTACCACAGTGGAGAGATGAGTTTTTTCTCCTAAGTAAACATCTTCCTGGACAGCCTTTTCCACTTAAGAGAAAAGGACTCCTAGTCATATAAATCAGTGTTTCAGAGAGGGAGACAGTGCAGCCTAACTCTGCTATTGCATGTTAAGAGACAGGATGAGGTACAGGACCTGTCTTTTTACTTGTGAGTGTGTACACACTCTCAGAAATGCAGAAAGTGATTGAGATAGTCAACTTGCCTTCCTGACAGCATTAAGAAGTATGGCTGACCATCACCGCTGCTCAACACTCACACCAGAAAATCATGAAATAAGGTAAGACAACCAAATAGATTTCAAATTAAAAAAAAAAAAAAAGGAAGTGAAAGAAATACTATCTTTGTCTTTAAGGGCCAAACATTTTCAATCTAAATGACTCACATTTTTAACCATTTATTTGCAGTTTTGGGAGTTGAGGAAGTTTGTTCTGTTTCCTGGAAAAAGCTAAATTTTCATTAAGGGTTTCAGCAAAATATTTTTGAAAAATCTCCTAGACTCTGAGATTCACCAAACGTTATACGGCAACAATTGATTAGGCAGCAATTAGTACAAGGAGAAAGTGTATAATTGTTCCGTTTTATAGGCTAAATACTGACATTGCCATTTCAAAAATTTCTTCAGCTCTCAGATTTCCTTAATTGTACTGCGAAGCACCCAGCAGGAATCTAAAAGACACTGCAAAAACCTTAACTTGTTCTTTTCTGTTGTTTTTGCATGTATGAATGTTAATATTTTACTGTATTAGTTCTAGCTTACCTCACTTCCCTTCCTGTTCATTCTCTGCTATCTGAAATTTCTAAATAATGTAATCTCCTTCAAGATTTTGTTAAATTTCTACTTGTTCTTTCCTTTTAAAGAGAACAGTGTTATCCCAGAATGTTCTTTAAGGAAATAAAAATTTATTGTTTCCGCTTCTCTGATAAATTACAGATCTGAGTGAATTAACTTACTGATAGAATAAGAAAAATGTGTTATGAATTTATTTTTTGCAGACAGAGAGGAACGAGCTGAGGTTTGTTCATGGTCTTTCGTCTATACTACAAGTAGCAGGATGCATTCTTTCAAACAGACAAATTTTCCCTTCTTGCATAAAATCACAGTAAAATGCTTTAGGAAGAATTTCTCCATAGAGGTCAAAATAGGTGGAGTCTTCCAACCTGAAGCTCTGGATTGCCAAAAGTACTGACTGCAAAGTATCATGGTCATCCTTGGGTTTTCGTAGCCTGCACAGCTGTAGCTCCGTACTGTTTTCAGAGGGCTTATTAGTGAATAAATGCATAGATTAACTTTCTATTTCACAATTGTCTTCCACTGAGTTCGTGTGCTCATGAATTCAGAATGGGGAAAAGTTGAGGGAATGACTTTTGCACAGCACTGCCTTCTTGAAATGGTGATTTTGTACTGTTTCTAAAGGAGAAAGAAAGAGTGCTGGAAGTCGATGAAGCAGAACAATTAAGAACCAAAAAAAAATTTGCAGTTCCTAAAGTTTTCCAGTTTCATTTACATGTGCAGCTCTATTAGTCCTAATGAACTCCATACAAATGTGAGCATCAGTATCAGTCAGAGGAACAAAATGATTATCAAGACAGTAAACACAGTCTCTGATCAACATGAATGATCATTAAGACGCATTTCTCTGAGCATACGAATGGAAATCACAGAGGTCAGAGAGCAGAGACATCTGACTTTAGTTGTCTGAACCAAAGAGAAGGGCAAGCAACTGCCCAAGCTCCTGGACAGAGGTGATAATTGTTCAGAAGTGATCAGAGATCAGTAAGCCCTCCTAATATTCTGAAAATTGAAAAAAAATTCTGGTTTATGTTTACCAGAAAATTACGTCAAGAAGAGGGTCAGTTTGGAAAAATGCACCATTTCTTTTTTTTTTTTTAAGGAAAATACAAGAATTCGTTAGTGTGTTATATTGCATGGGGTGCAGGATATAGAAAATAATACAAATAGTTCTCCCTCCTTTAGCTGTTTAATTTCAAGAATTATGCAGTAGGAAGTGTTATGCACTACCTCCGGTTTACTTGGTGTTTATTTTCACAGAATGAATATTGCTTTTCTCTTTAATTTTTTCTACACTTTGTTTGGATTTTTGAGGAGATGATAACTTTGGAGTACTTGTGCAAGGTAGAAACATAACTTTCCCTCACTGATAACACAGAGAAGAAACTGAAATGGCACCATATTTTGGTGTATTTTAACAGAAAAATTCCACATAGAGTTTTCAAAATATTCTATTCTCTGCTTTGCTACCAGTTTGAGCACAGAAGCTCTACTGTAAGAATAGTTAAGCAGGAGTACAAGGGAATTCTCCAGGGGAATTTGAAGATTTTGGAATATCTCTGACATACCTGCAGAGTGACTCAGTATTTACAGTTATATTTACTGTTCTGAGCAATGATTTCTTCAATCAAATTAAGATTTGTTGAGTGACAATAATTATTTACTGTAAAATGTTTTTAGGACTACATTCAAACATTACTGAACAGGGCATGCTTATAAGGGAAGGCAAATCTAAACCAAAACAGTTTTTGCAATAGAGTTTTTGTTCTGTGGTGAATTCTAGTAATGTAACGCTTACATGGACATATTATGTGCGTTCGGGAAGTAACATTATACACTAGTAAGGACAGTAATGTTGTGGTCCCAGGTTCCCAAATAGCGAAGAAATAGCTGAGTTTGAATCTTTCTTGTACTGCCAGACATTGCCTAAGGCTCAAAAAAACCCCCTTTGACACTCAGGCTACCCTTCTGTTTTCTGCAATACCTACGTATTAGTTTTCCTGTAACTTTCTGTGAGTATAGGCTATTAGCATATTTCCAAACCCTTCCCTTTGCCCCCAAACATAGACAGTCAAGGGACTAGTTTTTATTAATGTGAAAACATATTTAATTACCTTCTTACATGGCATGTAAACTTAAAGAAGGCGGTGTAGCCACCTCATCAGGGGAACAGCATCACCTTCTGTTTTTCATAACATTTTCAAAATCACTCAGAAGACTGTAAAAAAGCTTAACATTTTTCATTTTCTTCCTTCCAAAATTCTATTTTGACACTGTTTTCCACAGCATTCTTGTGGAGAAACTACCTGCTCATGACTTGGGTGAATGTATTCTTCACTGGATAAACACTGGCTGGATGGTTGGGCCCAAAGAGTGGTGGTGAATGGAGTCAAAATCCAGTTGGAGTCCTGTCACAAGTGGTGTTCCCCAGGGCTCAGTGTTGAGGCCTGTTCTCTTTAATACCTTTATCACTGATCTGGATGAAGGGATTGAGTGCACCCTCAGTACATATTCAGAAGACACCAAGTTGAGCAAGTGTGTTGATCTCCTTGAAGGTAGGAAGGCTCTACAGAGGGATATAGACAGATTGGATCCATGGGCCAAGGCCAATGGTATGAGGTTCAACAAGACCAAGTGCTGGGTCCTGCACTTGGGCCACAACAACCCCCTGCAAGACAACAGACTTGGGGAAGAGTGGCTGAAAAGCTGCCCAGCAGAAAAGCACCTGGGGGTGTTGTCAACAGCCGGCTGAATATGAGCCAGCACTATGCCCAGGTGGCCAAGAAGGCCAACGGCATCCTGGCTTGTATCAGCAATAGCATGGCCAGCAGGAGGGAGGAAGTGATTGTTCCCCATACTTGGCATTGCTGAGGCTTCACCTTGCATATTGTGTTTGGTTTTGGGCCTCTGGCTACAAGAAAGACATTGAGGTGCTGGAGTGTGTCCAAAGACAGGCAACAAAGCTGGTGAAGATTCTAGAACACAAGTCTTATGAGGAGCAGCTGAGGGAACTGGGGTTGTTTAGCCTGGAGAAAAGGAGGCTGAGGGGAGATGAAATCACTCTCTACAACTACCTGAAATGAGGTTGTAGTGAGGTGGAGGTCAGTCTCTTCTCCCATATAACAAGAAACAGGACAAGAGGAATGGCCTCAAGTTGCAACAGGGGAGGTTTAGGTTGGATATTAGGAAAGATTTCTTTACGGAAAGTGTTGTAAAGCATTGGGACAGGCTGCCCAGGGCAGTGGTGGACTCACTGTGCCTGGAGGTTTTTAAGGGACATGTTGATGTGGTGCTGAGGGACATGGTTTAGTGATGATCTGGCAGTGCTGGGTTAATGGTTGGACTTGATGATCTTAAATGTCTCTTCCAACCAAAATGATTCTGTGATTCTGTGATTCTGTGATTCTATTTTATAAGATGGATGTCCCTACTTTCAGAGGTACAAGACAAACATCCCACCTGCATATCCAGAAACAGATGTAGTATTGCTCCACCCTTCCTACTGGAAATTATTCAAAACCAACGGGACTGTCTGATTTTTGAGGTAATAAAGCTGTTTGCTGAATTACATGTGCAATGGAAGTATTTTCTACACGCCTCCATAACCTGGATAAGCAGAAAAACTGCTTTTTTTTTTTTTTTTTAAACTGGGAAATAGCTGCATACTTTCAAGGTGGTCAAAATCCAGGACTGTTCCAGAATGAAAGATATTCTGGAAAACAACAGGGTTTTGAGATAGACCTACGCATTCATCTTCTTCCTTCTCCTCCTTTTCATTAATATTGCCTCCTTCTAGAGTAAGTACCCAACCTTGAGCCAGGTTTCTCTCTTCAGTACTACATTTGCAAGATGAAAATTCAGAAGGACAAGCTTTCGTATTTTTCTTCTCCAGCTTGTTTTTTTTCTTCAGAAAACAGCTAGTAAGCAGCCTTATACTGAGGTGTCCAAGTCTCAGAATAAAGCTTTAGAAAAGGTATCATAATTTTAATGTTTTCATGAGTAATATAAGAACAGGGTTTATCTTGTCTGGTTTAGTTCGGGGTCCTCCCCCACCCCCCACCCCCCCCCGCCCAGCCCCTTTTTTTTTGTTTTATTTTTTGTTTTTGTTTTTGTTTTTGCTTTCTTTTATTTTTACTTTTGGGGACTGGAACAAGTGTTGTATCCCAGGATGAGTGGATAGAAAGGGAGATGGTTTTTGCAAAGATGAAGTGAAAGTGATGTATAATTGCTGCCTCATAAAAATATTACAGCCAGACAGTGCAAGGATTCTGAGGGAGATAGCCTAACTGTCCAGCTGTGCTAGACAAGTTCTCCAAAGGCTGCTTGTTTCTGTGTGCTTTCATTGAAGATGAGTAATGCTCTGATCAGGGACTGCAGACAACATCAAACAGATAAACAAAAGTTCAGTCGCACGTAGAAGCCAGCCTGAACTACGCTCCTCAGGTGGCACTCATCTCACTTACTTCAGCCATCTGAAAGTTAAACCACCAGACTAAGTTAGCTAGCTGAGCTGCTTCAAAAGTTAGCAGAAAATGAGTGAACTGCATCGGTCATATACAATGATCTACAAGTGTGAGAAATTGAATTTTTCAACATCAGTCTAAAACTAGACAGTCAAGCTAAATCTGTAAGATTAGCTGCGAAATAAGATTGTCTGTGAAATAAGATGGTTGCTTCGATTTCTGAGAAATTAGTAAAACTCTGAAAAATATTTTTCAAAAAGTTTTATGGAGTTGGTAAAAGTTAAAAAAAGTTTTTTATATGAGTAAACTAACTCATAATATTTTCATTAAAGAAGAATTATTTCTTATTTAATTCTGAATTATTTTCCACTAGCTCTAATTGTAATTTTAAATGCTTTTAATTTATATCTTTCATTTTGAAAAGTAAAAAAAGGCATAATTTTCTGTACATCAGATGCATTAGCTATGAACTGAAAATATCACATGAAAGAAATAAAGATGACAACTATAACTTATTTCTCTAAATGTAAATTGTTGAATAAATATTTTTCATCTCAGATGTTTTTGGTTTTTAAGAAACAAAGCTCAGCATTTTATCTGAAATGAAGAGTCACATATTCTATGCTCTTTTAGAGCAAGTTCGTAAAACATGGAGGGTTTTAATAGAGTTCAATAACTATTACTGAATTAGCCAAACAAGAAGTACTGGCAATATTCAAGCTAGAAATAAATATATTTCTTTCTGGTATTGAAGATAAAGATGAATAGAAATAGACTGTGAGTGAGTGTGGCAGAGCAATTGGGGATTTCCCATCTATCCAAACAGCCTGTCAGACATGACCCTGCTTTAGAACTTGGGGATGGAAAAAATTACTGGTCAAGATCACATCTAATCTTATTTTTTGTTTGTCTATATTTAACAAGAGGTAAGTAAAAACTTTCTTGTCCTTTCCTTTATCCCTCCTCTTCCTCCCTGTAAATTCATATTCTTGAAACTTGTTCTTCCAGTGCCTAGAGTCAGTGGTAGACACACGATGGAAGAGTCAAGAGTTAAATATGGATAAGAAACGATTAATAGTCTCTCAAACAGAGGTTGAATGGACAAGTCATTTCAGAAACTATTTTCACTGAGCAAACATCCAGACACTGTTTGGTGTGCTGGATTGATTGGTGCTAGAAATCAGGGTAGCCTGACTGAGCTACAGGCTAATAGCGAATAGCAAACATTCATATTCACTGTGATGGTAGGAACAGATGAAATATCGGAATCTGAAAGAAGCTACTTGAAAGTATCTTGTTTATGTCTTTGACCTCTGTGTAGCAGTAAGTGGAGAAGCCACAGTGGCATATTTAGATATCAAATAATCACATTCAGTTACTTGTTACAACACAAGAGTCTGTTGCAAACATACACTGCTGCCTGCTTAGAGTCTGACAGCTTTAGCACTTCTTATCTAGCCCTCTGTTCCTGACTTGCAACGTGAGGATTTAAAGATGGAAGAGATATGACTTGGATCGTCTAATTTGTCTGCACTCATTACAAATTTCCTCTTCTGCTTCTGAAAATACTCAGTCTGTTTTAAAAAGGGAATCTTTGAAGCACTGAGTCTTATCAAGGAGACTAAAGGAGACTAAAGAAACACACCTCAGTTCTGCATCCTTCCCTTTAACCAGCAGAGCTCATTCGTGCTCAGGTGAGGAATTAATGAATATACAGTTCTAATTTTCAACAGTGTAGCTTTTTTCTGTAACCTTTTATAGGTATTTCCTCAGTTATTTTTATTTAAATTACAGTTTATTTGTGTGTATGAACCGTAAACACATATTGTATATGTTTCTATATAAATGGAAGGTTAAATATAAACCTAACATTGATAGCTATGTTGGATCATTTTTTTCTGGAAATCCGGACTAACATTAACAGCTTTCCACTTCCTATTTTTATCAAAGCAGCTGGTGTTTTGGGTACCAGTTTGGATATTCTGGAAGGTTATAGTCAGGATGCAAGGATGAATAATGGTTATTTTATTACTGCTGACCAAGGTTTCCACAATGACTACTGTAAGGTGATGTGTGCTTTCTCCTGTCTTACTCTGATGTATTCTGGAAATACATTGACAATCTGAGGAAGAAAGGAAGGAAGGAAGGACAGGAAGGAAAGGAAGGAAGGACAGAAAGGAAGGAAAGGAAGGAAGGAGAGGAAGGAATGGAAGGAAAGAAAGGAAGGAAGGGAGGGAGGGAGGGAGGGAGGGAGGAAGGGAGGAAGGGAGGAAGGGGGGAGGAAGGGGGGAGGAAGGGAGGAAAGGAGGAAAGGGAGGAAGGGAGGAAGGGAGGAGGAAGGGAGGAAGGGAGGAAAGGAGGAAAGGAAGAAGGGAGGAAGGGAGGAAGGGAGGAAGGAAGGGAGGAAGGGAGGGAAGGAGGGAGGAAGGGAAGAAGGAATACACAAGCTTGAGTAATGCATAATGTTTTGCATTAGATTTCTGTAGTAAAGGTGAAAATTTGTTTTATTGTGCTAGATTAACAAATTCACACAGAAAAAGGTCTATTTAATATTTTGATCCATGTTCTCTTATTTACTGTCACCATTAGTAGTTTGTATAAAATACGTATTTTTAAACATTTTCTGACAAAATATACATTTTTAAAGAAAACGTTATCCATAGTATTTTTATGATTATTGCTTTAATCTTCTTAATGTTAATTAGCTCATGTCTAAATGCTTCAGCAAAGGAAATAACTAAAAAATTGCTAATTATTGGTTATTTCCTGATCTTGATGGGTTCTACAAACTTTTTTTATTTTTTCAGGCTTGTTTTTTTTTCAATTATTTGTACTTGCCAGCACATATGAGTACTTCAGACAAAAAGAACAAAGGAAGAATGATATGCTAGCTACAAGGTCAAATAAATGAGTGAAAATACATGCTTTCTGACACACAGCTCGGCAAAATACCCTTACCTTAGAACTGTTCATATGGCACTAATGGGAAAGGGTTTCTAATAGGTAAGTTCAGTACCGTTCCATTGGCTTATGTGGCTGGACACACACATTGATTTTTTTTACCCTGACTTAACGGTATATGAGGAATGATGCCATACAGAGGTGCAGACACTTGCCACACAGATCTCACTCTGCATAAGCCAGCATCGTTCCTGGAAGCGCTGGGAGGCTTAGTGCAGGCCTTTTAACCATCTTCGTGTTAACCAACTCAGATACTGTCCCATTAGGGCCTGTCTAATGTAAAACTATGCTTGTGAGAGCAAAGTAAGAGGTTCAGAGTGGTTCAAATAGTGCAGTTTCTCATGGAGATCTCACTGTTCACTTCAAGGCTTTCAGACCTGTGGTTGCACAGCACATACAAGTGTGGAAGTGTTTTTAGCCGAAGGAGGCCACGATTTGTTGGCTTTAGCGTGAACAACCCAGGCGATGAGATGGAGAGTGTACGTGACTAGACCAGACGTGACTAGCAGATGTAGAGAATACGTGACTAGTTGTGACTAGGCCGATGCCAGATGTCTTGAACTGTCCTTGAAGGACTAAAAGTAGAATAGTGTTGCAAGCAGTTTTTCAGCATGTCGAACAGGGTATGCAGACCATATATAGTGATGTTGAACAGGGTATGTGGACAGTGAGTAAGGTGGAGAATTGGCAACAGCTTGCCATATGATAACCAATCAGTATTAGCTTAAGGCGCTTGAAGCAGCATTGTATCCAATAGTAGAAAGACGCGTACACACCGCCGAACAGTATAAACATAATGCTTCACATCGATAAAGCGAGAACAATTTCTAACCGTATCGGTATCCTGTCGTTACTCCGGGGCTGTTCCCCGTTACGGGACCCTGCAACATACAAGTCTATCAGGTCTAGACTTATTCTTGCCTTTTTTATCCATCCATTCAGTAAACAGGGCAGATTTTGGGAATTAGGTTTTCTTGGCTATGTCAAAGCCTGTATTGACCAAAGAGAACCTGGGAGAATGAGAAGTTGGAGAGCAGAAGGAGGAGATATTTAAAGAGGACTCAGAGGGTGAGGTTTATTTTAAAATCTGCCTTAGTATTTTTCAAGACAAAAAGCCTTTCATACTTTATAGACACATTCCCAGCTCTTACCTAGAAACATAAACTTTTAAACTTGCTACGCAAAATACTTAGTTAGTTGTTGTAATTTTAATCATTTGTTGTATTTATGTATTTCTCTGATAATAAGATTTAAATGGCTAACTGAATGACAAGGATTTAAGTTTGCAGTGCATTTGAAAAAATCCTGTAATAACCTCACACAGTCAAAGCTATAAATCAGACTTTTAGATAAAAACTTGCTTGAGAATCAATGCTTTTACAAAGTCCATGAAGTCACTTTGCTCCTCTTCCCCCAAGAGAATGATGAATGAAAAGACTGTTTGAATTCTGCTCTTTTATATTCCCTATCACCAATCAGCAAACGGAGGCAATCTAAATTAACTGTTCATGAACATCTATTCCAGAAAAACTATTCATGAACAAACACTCGTGAAAACATTCTTATTCTAGAATAGCTGTACTTTAATTCTACTTGAAACAATCTGCCTTTGATCTAAATAGGAACAAATCATTCATGCTAGAAATAAAGTCTATGGCTTGGACTGCTTGAAAATTGTTACTGAGCTTTACAACTTAATGGGAAACAGCTTTAAACATAAACATGCTAATATTGCAATAGCTGTGGGTGGTGTATTAGCCCAATAGCAAACAAATCCAAAACAGTGAAAAGGTTCAAAGCTGGAGAGCTGTTATAGCATACACAGTTTCTAATCAATCTAAATGAGTTCAAACTGTGGTCCAGAAACTGTAGTCAGAATGTAAAAGAAAGGACAAAAGAACACATTTTAGCCTCTAAAACAGGAAATTCATTTTTGCACACTACTAGACCCTAAAACCGGTGAAGCCAGAGTCGCTGTATAAGGAAAGTCAAAGCCATGTTGTTTGTCTCACAACATTAATTCAGAACATATTGGACCTACCACAAGACAACTTTTGGCTTTTTTAAGAGCAATTTCAAACCAAGTTGAATTCAAGCTGTCATTTTCCATGTTCACATTCATTGCTAGTGGCTAGCAAAAAGGGGCAATACTTCTTAAGTCACCCGTATACCTTCAGATCAACTAACTCTTTTTTTCCAAAGTCTATGGAACAGTACTGGAATTAACTATTGATACTTTTAAGAGAAACCATTAAAAATATTTGAAGAAGAAAAATATATGAACTTTACACATTCTAGGATGTTAAAAATCAGCCAAAGATATGCCTGATTAATTAGATTTCTGAACTTCCTTTCACATTAGCTGTCGTGACTAATCTATGTTTGGTTAGCAACAGGAAGTCTGTGAAGTTGAGATTATTTTCTTTAAAATAAAATAAAATAATTTAAAAAGGCCTTGCGTTCAGAAAACCAAATGGCTCTCTTTTGCATAATCACCCCTCTAGGTAGTCATCTGTTACTTATAACTGTGCAACCACATCATGACTTGGTAATACAAATACTCATTCTCTTGATTCAGAATTCCACTGATTGCAGCTACCAAAGCTTGTCTGTGTTAGTTCAAGAGTTGGCACCACTTCATATCACTCTGGAATTTGATTCTTCTCTGAGAATAGTCTGGAACCTTGGTCACTCTTTTTTTTTTTTTTTTTTTTTTTTTTTTTTTTTTTTTTTTAAAGCATCAAAACTGTACCTGATTAAACTGATCTGTTACAAAAGAGCTGTTACCTTTTGTGTTTGTCCTCTCCCTGCTGTATTTTCATTTTAAAACATATCAATATATTGTAAGAGATAATAGCCCCCAGGTAGAACAACATTGCAAAGATCTATGCTTATCAAACCGCAGTAAACCAAGGAAAATTAGCTACTGTTTACACAAAAGAAATTGGATTAAGAGATTTGATATGGTCCATTATGTTTAGAGAAAGCAGTTACTGACAAATAAACTGGGTTAAGTTCAAAAATAGTGAAAACAAAGGCAAAGAGTTCCAACACAATTTAAAACAGCAGACTAAAAGAAAAAAATCCCATAAACTTTCATGAAGTTTTGCATTTGAAGTATTTAAAGAACATTAGAAATCTAAAGGTTCATTATATAGCTCATCATCATATTGATGATTTATTCATCAATAAATATACTTTTTGACCTTTCTGAAGTTTAATCTCTGACAATTTGTTTATTTTCTTCAGTAACCTCTGTGCTAGACAGAGCTACCAGAGAAATAATCAGAATTCCTTAGTGGATGTGGTAAAAGAATGGGGGAATGAAAGTTGTTACATCAAATAGCAGGTGGTGTCATTTTCAATGAGAACAAACTACCTTTCTCCCTCAGATCCCACCACACACTAGTATCTTTCAGAGTCCATAGACAGAACATAGACAGTATGCAGAGGGTCACTACTATTAATTTAGATCTTACTACCCCTGATAGCAATGCATCTGATTAAACTCTTGGAAACTACTTGAGAGAAAATACAAAACATTTTTTTGTTCCTCCAACTATTTTTTTTTTTAAACATTACTTCATTTTTATTAACATTATAGTCTTTTAGCCCAAAGCCTTTCTGTAAACATACTAGTTTCACTTATGATTTTTTTACCCTTTTTTTTTTTCATAATACATGCTTTCAATAACGTTTGAATTCTGGATTACTGGATAAGCTTTTGTGCACAATCATGATGGAATAATTTTTTTTTAAAGGATGGCATCCAAGTTAGTAGAGAAAAATTAATCAATACAAAATACAGAGCAAAATTCCTTCATGAAGTTTAGTAGTAGAACAGAGTTATTACTAAAGAGGAGAAATTTGGTTAAATATCTGGTTAAATATCCAATCTATCACAATAGGAAAAGGAATAAATACTTTAATCACTTTAAAATTGCATCAGCGTGCAAAAAGTGGCTTGGACAAATCTGACTAAACAATAAGATTTAAAATAGTTTACAGGCAAAAAGAAATAACCTATATGGATTCATCTCCAGTCTTTAGTTTACCCTAACAACTCAGAATTACAAAAGCCTGTATAGCCCAGTGCACGACACCCACAATTTCAAAGAAAAGCTTCGCTCCACTTTAGGGAGACTAAGCAGGTTGCAAAAGACAGAACAACCTGTAGAGTAGACTGCCGTTCAGACATAACATTCAAGGGTGTGAGGTGCATGTTCGGGTAATCTTCCACGCTATTCTTAATGCACCGCAGTATACCATTGGAGCCACAAAGGCACATTGCTGACTCATGGGTAACTTGCCCATCAGAGCTCCCAGGTCCTTCCCCGCAGAGCTGCTTCCTAGCAAGTCAACCCCTAACCTGTACTGGTGCATGGGGTTTTCCTCCCCAGGTGCAGGACTCTACTCTTGCACTTGTTGAACCTCATTAGGTTCCTCTCCACCCAACTCTCCAGCCTGTCCAGGTCTCGCTGAATGGCAGCACAGCCCTCTGGTGTGTCACCCACTCCTTCCAGTTCTGTTTCATCAACAAACTTGCTGAGGGTACGTTTTATCCCTTCATCCAGGACATTGATGAATATGTTGAACAAGACTGGACCCCTTACTGACCCCTGAGGAACACCACTAGCTACAGGCCTCCAACTAGGCTCAACGCTACTGATCACAAACCTCTGATCTCTGTCATTCGGCCAGTTCTCAAGCCACCTCACCATCCATTCATCTAGTCCACACTTCCTAAGCATTCTTGTGAGGATGTTTTGTGAGACAGTGTCAAAAGCCTTGTTGTAGCTGAGACAGACAACATCCACTGTTCTCCCCTCGTCTATCCATCCAGCCATGACATCATAGAAGCCTATCATATTGGTCAAGCATGATTTCCTCTTGGTGAATCCATGCTCACCACTCCCAATAACCTTCTTTTCTTCCACTTAAGGAGGAAATTTCTTCTAAAATAACACACAAACCCTCCCGAATTACCATACAGGAATTCCAATCAAGACCATCACTGAAAGAGTACATATTTTGTTATTCATAATATACCAATGCATGGTTACACAATAAGATATTTATAAAATAATAAGAAATACATTCCAAATTACTTTTTAGCTCCATGTGTATGCATTTTAACATTTATAAAGGTAAAGATGGCAATAAATTGGGGGTTGATTTGCCGTGTTTTGACAAGAAAATCATTAAAAAGTTATTTCAGCTTGACAGAATTTAGCAACTTCATAATCTTCAGTAGTTTATTTACTCACACTTTACCTCAAAACTAGCTATATAAATGGTATTGTCTATAATCTTAGCCAGTAAAAGTATCTCTTGATCTATTTCAACTAACAAGCATGCACCACAGGGTCCTAGCATAGAGACATACCCCAAACTTTTGTGAGCCAAATCGGTCTGAGTGAAAGAAGGATGATGCATAACTAGTGCTCTCCATGAATTTTTATTCTGGATTCTTCTGTCAGCTCCTTATTTAAAATACAACTCATCAGGTTACACACGTGTATATATAAAGATATAATCTGCTTTTGTGCTCTTGGTCTCTGCACATACGAAACAGGGTACTCCTGAGATCATGAAAATTTTATGTTTACAACAGGAAACCAAAAGCAAATAAGAAGTTGAAAATGAAGCCGATGATAGGGGATGGAGAGTTACCAGTGTTGCACAGTACAGTTTCCAGCAGGAAAGGGATTTTGTGCCAACCTAATTAGACAATAGAGTAACTATAAATTTTTGCACTGATGCATACTTGGAAGTGTAGTTCTGACTATAAAAGGAAATTAAAGCACTTAATTTTTCAACCTTTTCATATTTATGTGTAAATAATGAATTGAGAAGGCATAGGTCCAACATTCAAACAAGAGATTTAGAGAATTCTTTAGCAATCTTTTTTCCTACTGTCTGTAAGTATAAAGAAGGCATTTGACAGGATCCATTATGTTTAAGTTTGAGCAACACTAGACATAATCAATTGAATACATATAAAACACCCTATGTATAACTACTGTATTGAAATCTCTTTCAAAATTTTCTAATGTGTAGATTGGACTCCCCCTAAGCTTCCCCAACACCCATCCCTCATGGTAGGCTCTTTATTAGTTTGCGATTCAGAAAAATGTTTTAAGAGGAAAAGTGAATGCAGTTAATGAAGAAATTCAGGACAGGAAAAAGAAAAAAGAAAATAGTTTGATGTGATAACAAACAATTTTGGGAAAAAACAGGGAAAAAACTCAAAGAGTTTGACATGTATTCCAGGAATGATACTGCAGTCTGTTCCAGACAGATGGATCCCTGTTGGCTAGGTCAGAATTCTGATTCCTAAATATGCAAGGATGGTATTGATTTTTGTGCACCACTGAAATAATTAGTTAAAATAATAAAGTATTACTCTACTCTTATCAGCAGTCATGAGGTCTTCTAAATGAAGTAAATTTCTGCAATTAGTTGTATGAGATATGCAGGGAATCTCCTTAATAAACACTCAAAGTTATTATGAAAGACAATATTTACCCCTTTGTACTACTGCTGTGAAACAGCATAATAAATTGGAACAGGTTGCAGTTCACTAGGTGAGGTAGACTGAAAATCCATTAGATTAATTACTTCTTATAAGTATAATTATGTTTACGGTATGCTAGATTTCTAGATGTCTAATGGGCTTCAAAGAAGAGCAAGTTATAATTAAAAACTTTATCTGGGAAGGCAAATCGCTAAGCTTAGAAAGAGAAATTCTTCTGGTTAAAACAGACAGCAGCAGACTTCATTTTCCCTAATTTGAAACTGTGTTATCTAAATAAAGAGCTCACATTCTGCAAACCAAAGCTAACAATGAATTCACGCTAAGGTTTAACAGTGAAAAATATGTGTTTCAGAAAATCCTTTAAAGTGGACAGTTTCGTAGTGGGTCTAAGCTAAGGGTGCTACTGTTGTTTATACTTAGTGAATATCTGATTCAGCAGTTGTAGGCAAGTGAAAGTGCAATGATACATGTTATTGAGTTTATATACAGTGAGCAGGCATGAGCAGTAGATAGATTTGAGGGAGAAAATATAATTTTTATTAATGCTAAATGTTTATTTAAAATAGCATAAAAATATCAAACAGAGCTAGAAGGTAGTTTGAGAGGTCATCTAGAGAAGAAGGCTTACTTTGCCTTTAGTTCAATGTCTAAAAGTTCATAATATGAATTACAAATGCTAAACTTCCTCTTTAATTAATAGAATAAAATATACATTCACAATTCATTATATTCTAAGAATCAGGTAGATATGTCTCATTAAACATATTTCTCCTCATGGTTACTGTCTGATATATTTTAGATATCTAACATTAAACAAGATGAATCTCAGCTCTAAATATCATCTCTTATTATACTGTTGACAACATATATAAAAATATCTTTTGTTGGATATTTGTCTAAACTTTTCTTAAACATCTCTATTTCTTTCTAACTTGTGATGATGGTATAACGGTTCCAGTATCCTGTAACTTTAGATGAATCCATTTTGTTCCTCCTTCTCTGTTCACTGGGAAATACCATTTCAAGGTTTTTATGAACTCAGATGCAGCCACACACAGACTCCAAAATCTTTCTCAGAAAACCGTTTAATAATCTTTTTAGTATCTCATTTACACTACTTTTTCATAGCATCTACCCTAACGTCCTTAGAGTGTGTAGTTCTCTGCACTAGTTGAGGCTGGAGTTCAGATCACTAGATCTGGATCAAGACAGGGAGGACCTTTGCATACAGTGACACAAGATATAATCAGCTCTACCCCCACATGAATTTCATTATACTTAGGGTGATAGTTTACCTGAAATCTCAGTGGAGTCACTGCCTTTTTCTAGAAAAATGGGACAGAAAACAGGAAAGCCAGACTTCCAATGAAGGCAGATTGTTCTAGAAGCCAACGCTGACTACTATGTATGGATCTGCACCTAAATGATGGGATCCAGGAGCACTTCTAAACTCCAGGAAACAAGTGATTACAGCAAAAGGATCCTTGGTATTTTTCAAAGTTAAATTGTTCCGCTCCGCACAGTTTCTTTTCCATGTCTAGTCTTCTTACTCTGTTTTTTACTAGAAGAGAAACCAAGTGAAAGGAAAGGAAAGTAAGTATGATTTCCTGCTCCAGCTGGTGCATTGCTGTAGAAGATTGGATGAAAAAGTTGGACTGCAGGACACGTTATAGATCATATTGTTCCTGCAGTTAGATGTAACCTTCTAAGTTTATTTTAAGATCTTTGCAACTGCAATACAAAAGGGCGCCTGCAAAATGATCAGACAGTTTCCTGGCAAACAAGATCTTACTGCTTTGCAATTTTAAGTCTTGGAACAAAAATGGAATAATCCAGGCACAGGATCAGGAATCCTAGGTCTTACTGTGCCAAACCAATCTTTAATCAACATACTATTTTTCAATGACAAATACAGTGATATTTCTGAATGTAGTCCATGTAATATATTTTAGCATGACCACAACTAAATCTTGGGTCTCATCTACAGACTTTTGAAGTTGCATAGTTACTTGCCTTTTCATTAACACCATTTCATTCAGATTCCTGGCTTCCTTACAGAGAACTGCTTTAAAAGAAGGTTAGGAATGAGGTATTTATTGAGGCACAAAATAATCCAAAATAGAAGCAATATTTTTTCTTTTTTTTTCTATACAAATACTTAACAAATGACTGAAAAACAGGCAGACTGAAGAAAAAAACAAAACCAAAACCAAAACAAAGAAAGAAGGACCAATTCAGATAGCTTTTATTTCTAAACTTATCACTATTACTTCTCACTATTCTCCTCACTCTTTAATGGGAGTATGATAACATTCAGTGTGTTTATTGGTATTATAATCAGGCTATTCTCTTGTTTAGAGCTGCTGAATGTGTTTATATTCTGCAAATAAATTTATCAATTTAATTTAACTAGAGACAAAGCAGGCCATTGAGCTGCTCCTTCTCATAAAGCTGTCTGTTAGTAGCAGTCTAAATTGACAAGTAATTGACCTCCTTGTGTCCCTCTCAGGAAAAATGTGAAAACTGACTTAACCAGGTTAAGCTACGCAATCATACTGATGTGGGGGTATGTTTTATCATCTGATTGCACATGCATGTCAGATGCATTTAGGATAAACATCAAAAAATAAAAGATACAGAAAAAGAACCTCTTTCTGTAGGAAACATTTGTTAGTCTTAGAGTTTCAAAGTCAGATAAAGGATGCTACAGACAAGTATCAGGATACTTCTGTGCAAAATACTGCTGCACCCTCAGTTTACTAAAATACACTGAGTTGGTCATTGAATATTAAAATAAACATTCAAATTATGCTGGATTCTATGAAGATCCCTCCCTAGATCTTTTCATAAGAACCAATAATGTCTTAGATTCTTCCTGTGCCTTGTCTTCATAAATATGTTTAAAGTATCATCTCCTCCAAGCAAAATCTAGTGATATATACTAATACTGAATTAAGTTTGTTATATCAGATTGTGGGGTTTGTTGAGAACACCTTATTTTCAATAATAAGGAACCTTTAATAAGGAACCAATGCTGACATGTTCATTTTATGTTTAGGTTTTAGTATTCTAATTTACAATGCTTAACATTGAAAACTGGCATTTGAAGAAGGCTGTGATTAAGTTCTCTGTAAGACATGGACCATACACTAAAAGCCATTGGTAGGAATTGTGAAAAGGTCTTAATCTGATAAACTGATATAATGTGAGAAAAATATGAATTCTAGACCTAGTCAATTTTTCCATAGAAGTATTCTTGGTTTAAAATGCTTCAGATAGGTTTCTTCTAGATCTGAATAGAATAGCATATTTCTGTTCAAAGAGACCTACAATGATCATCTAGTCGAGCTGCCTGACCAATTCAAGTCTGACCAAAAGTCAAAGCATGTTATTAAGAACATTGCCCAAATGTCTCTTAAACACTGACAGGCTTGGGGCATAACCACCTCTCTAGAAAGCCTGTTCCAGTGTTTGACCATCCTCTTGGTAAAGAAATGCTTCCTAATGTGCAGTCTAAAGCTCCCCTGGTGCAGCTTTGAGCCATTCCCACACATCTTGGCATTGGATGTCAGGAGGCTGTAGAGAACAATGAGGTCACCCCCCAGCCTCCTTCCCTCCAAACTAGATGAGTCCAAAGTTGCTAGCTGTTCCTCATAGGACATCCGTTCCATTGCTTTCACCAGCTTTGCTGCCATCCTCTGGATGCATTCAAGGACATTCACATCCTTCTTAAATTGTAGGCCCCAGAACTGCCCACAATACTCAAGGTGAGGCCGCACCAACACTGAATTCAGCAGGATAATCACCTCTTTTGAATGACTGGTTATACTGGTTTTGATGCACTACAGAATGTGCATCATCAAGTTTGCCCTCTTGGCTACCAAGGCCTTTGGTAGATGATTGAGAGTGTTCCTGCTATAACCTCTGCTATCTCCTCAGTACTCTGGGACGCATACCATCACAATCCTGGATTTGTGAACATTCAGCTAATACAGCTCGTCCCTTCAGTATTCATAAATGGAAAGTCACTGCTCCCCCACTTGTAGTCCTCCAACCCAGGGGGCTGGACAGCCCAAGGTCTATCAATATTATTAAAGACTGTGGCAAAAACACCTCCACTTCTTCTTCATCCCTATTAGTCATGTGATCATCTTCAACAATTTTTGGTCCAATGTTTTCTTTAGACCCCCTCTTGCTATTAACATACTTAAAAACCCACTTTCTTATTATCTGAAACAACACTGGATGGTTTTGACTTCAATTGAGCTTTGGCCTTTTGTGTATTCTCCCTGCATATATGAACTACATCTCTAATTTTCCTCCAAAGCCTGATCCTGCTTCTGGAGATCAATTCAAGTTCTTTTTCCTCTGGAGCTACACAAGGAATTTCCTGTTCAGTGTCAAGCTGATCTTCTGCCCTGCTTGTCTGACTTACAACACAGTGGAAGTGCCTGCTTGCACAATGAAATTGTCTGATAGACAAAAACAGAACTTCGTGAATAAAAGACTGCTTTTGGTCATCTCTTCCACACACTGGCCAGGGTTCAGATTGCTTAGGCTTCCTTGGTTCATATGGCCCCAGAATAAAGGACAGTTCTAAAAATTAATATACTTTATGGTCAACAGTGAGTGCTGTGACCAGCTACTCTTGGGATATCTTGAGTGCTTTATAAATATGCTGACCACAGTTGCATGAGTAAGGTTAATAGAAACTTCTTGTTGTCAAGGTGGCAGAAAGACACTGAAGGAAATATGAATGTTACAGTTAAGACTGTCAAATAGAGGAAAAAAAGTTTAAAGCCAGTTTAGATGTGCATTTTTTCGTTTTAGTTGAAAACCTCCCATCTTAAGTAATGCGAAAGCTAGAATTATAATATTGCTGAGAAACATGTAGAATACAAAGCATTTAAGATCTGGGATTTTGAACAACACACATTTCCAAGACACTTCACTATAGTCCTCATCAAATAGCATCAAAATTTCCTTCACACTGTTTAAAAAGAGTGTCTTGGTCTTGTTTGTTTTGTGCTGTTTTATCGTCTTCCAGTATAAAACAAAAGGTTGCCATTTTCTAATTATAAAACTAATTAACTCTCACAAAGTGAAGGACCTGGACTTTAGCTCTTGAGCTATGTCTGTAGATGTAGAGCACAAAACTATTCACTATCTAATCTCAACCCCAAATTGTTTATTTAGAGAACAGGGACCTCCCCTTGCCAGCCTAATTACAAAGTTTTACCAAATGTTAAACTAATTGTATTTGTTTATATAGATATAGATTTCCTCCATGGTTTTCAGTTTTATATTCATTATTTTTAATAAAGAAAATAATTAAAATGTGTCTTGCTCATATCTAAAGGTTTTATTATTGCAATCACAGATTTGTATGTTTTGTCCTCAAAATGATAATAGTAAAACAGTAGTGAGACTTGCTGTGTTTTGTGTTTTTTGTGCTTTCTGATAATTTTGTCACTTCTTCTGTCTCCTGTGTCTCTTTTTGCAGTTTGTTTTTTTGGTTTTGGGTTTTTTTTAGTTTGGTTTTTTTAAGTAACAAGGCATTGGCCGTACTTTTAAAAAATACAAACCCTTATTACTGTCACACTTGATCAATACAGGCAATGCAGAAAGCTCTTTTATTGGCTGTCTATAAATGTACAGTTTGATATTCTTTTTCATAAATTCCCTGTCCTTGCTTTCTTCTCCTTCACTGACTATTCACTTTATAACTTTCCTTTTAAATTGTTTTAGATTCTATACTCTTTCATGGGCACCCCCTTGCCGTGGGGAAAGAGCTTGCGTGCCCTTGCGAAGTTGAGAGCTATGCTGGTGGTGGCATATGCCTCCGGTAGGGTCTCCCAAGCCTGACAGGTCTCAACTGAAGGGTCAGACAAAGTGTGTCCACGGGCAGGATGGGCTCACTAGCCTTCGGGCAACCATCCTAGGAGAAGGACAACTCTAACTCCAAACGCGGGCAGATGGAGCTCGTTTAGCCCTGTAAGGCCATCCATCTAAGAGAAGGATACTCTAACCAAACCTACGACCTGAGGACTTCGCTGTCACCGTCCAAGCTCGCTAGGCCCTGGCAGATGAACCTCAGGTGTAAAGGGTGGGGCCAGTCTCGCACACGCTGCGCCTCACCTAAAAAATCCACCGCGCAGGCTTGAAGGGTGTACTCACGTTTGCAAAGCCCTGTAGCGACAGGCAAGGGATGAAACGGCAGGTGGAAAGATGTCACTGGAAGCCGCAGACCCAACCCTGCATGCAGGCGGTTCAGGACATTGGTCGCTTGAGACTGACCCGGGAGATGACAGTCTCGTTCGGCAGCATCCTGAATGACCAAGCAGCCTTTTTCAAGGAGAGCACTGCTTGCTCCACATGGAGAGGGGCCTAGAAAAGGTGGCCTAACCAAAGCTCATCTCCCTTCCAATCCGGTTGGCTAGCCGCGGCCAATGGACATCTTCTTCTGCGGTCAACCAAAGACAAAGAGACAAAGGCATACACCTGCCTCCAAAGGTGTGTCCAGATTGACACTCGCATGTTGGAACATCAGAACCATGCTCGATACAGCAGACAGTGGGCGTCCTGAACGCCGTTCTGCTATAATTGCTCACGAACTGTCACGACTCAACATCGACATTGCTGCTCTCAGTGAAGTTCGCCTTCATGAGGAAGGCAGCCTTCAAGAACATGGTGCCGGCTACACACTGTATTGGTCCGGCAAACCCAAAACCGAAAGTCATCATTCCGGAGTTGGCTTCTTGATTAAAAACTCCATCGCCTCTAAACTTGAAAATTTGCCAACAGGTCATTCCGATCGCATTATCTCCTTACGCCTCCCGCTACACAACAAGCAACATGTTGTTCTTTTCAGCATATATGCCCCAACTCTCCAAGCTGACCCTACAGAAAAAGACAAATTCTACACCGATCTGCGCCGCCTTACTCAAAAGGTTCCTGTGGATGATAAGATCATAATCCTTGGTGACTTCAACGCCCGAGTAGGTAAGAACTCTGAAGCCTGGAAAGGAGTACTAGGCAAGCATGGAGTTGGAAACTGCAATGACAACGGTCGCCTCTTGCTAGAGTTTTGTGCTGAGCAGCAGCTTACCATCACCAACACTATCTTCCAGCAGAAAGACAGCCTGAAGACAACCTGGATGCATCCTCGATCTAAACACTGGCACCTCATTGACTATATCTTAGTGCGCCAGAGAAATGTTCGCGATGTCTGTCACACCCGAGTGATGCCTAGTGCAGAATGTCAAACAGACCACCGCCTTGTGCGCTGCAAACTTAACCTCCATTTTAAGCCCAAACCTAAGAGGGGCGGCATTCTGAGGAGGAGGCTCCAAGTTAACAATCTTCAAACAGCTGCAGTGAGAGACAGCTTCCAGGCAAACCTTCAAACTAGGCTTGAAGACTGTCCCTTAGACTCTTCTCCTGAAGCGCTTTGGCAACATATTAAAAATAGCATCCTGCAGTCCTCCGAAGAATTCTTAGGGTTCTCCACAAAGAAGAACAAAGACTGGTTTGATGAAAACAATCCAGAGATCCAGGAATTGCTGGCAAAGAAGAGATCTGCTCACCAAGCACATCTCGCTCAACCATCTTGCCATGTAAGAAAAGCAGCCTTTCGTCTTGCATGCAGTAAACTCCAACAGAAACTTCGAGACATCCAGAACAAGTGGTGGCTCAACCTAGCAAAAAAGACTCAACTATGCGCAGATTTGGGTGACCACAGAGGATTCTATGAGGCTCTGAAAGCAGCGTACGGACCCACACACCAAGTTCAAAGCCCCCTACTCAGCGCAGATGGCCAAACACTTCTCACAGATAAAACCTCCATCCTGAATCGATGGTCTGAACACTTTCAAACTCTCTTCAGTGCCAACCGTGTAGTCCAAGACTCAGGAATCCAGCTCATCCCAAAACAAACGGTGAAAAATGAATTGGATATAGCCCCTACTATGGGAGAGACCCTTAAGGCCATACAGCAGATGAAAACCGGCAAGGCAGCTGGGGTCGACGGAATCCCGCCTGAAATCTGGAAACATGGAGGCCAAACGCTCCATGCTAAATTTCACGAGCTAGTTGTGCGCTGTTGGGAACAAGGCAAACTACCACCAGATCTCCGTGATGCAATCATCATCACCCTGTACAAGAAAAAAGGAGTAAAGTCAGACTGCTCAAACTACCGAGGCATAACTCTGCTCTCCATTGCTGGAAAAATCCTCGCAAGAATACTATTGAACAGATTGGTACCCGCTATCGCAGAAGAACTTCTACCTGAAAGTCAGTGTGGTTTCAGAGCCAACAGAAGTACCACAGACATGGTATTCGTTCTTAGACAACTGCAAGAGAAGTGTAGGGAACAGAACAAGGGTCTCTATGTAACTTTCGTTGATCTCACCAAAGCCTTTGACACTGTGAGCAGAAAAGGTCTGTGGCAGATCTTGGAACGATTAGGATGTCCCCCCAAGTTCCTCAAAATGATTCTCCTGTTACATGAGGGGCAGCGCGGCCAAGTCAGATATGGCGATGCACTCTCTGAGCCCTTCCCAATAGCCAATGGTGTGAAACAAGGTTGCGTTCTCGCACCCACTTTATTCACAGTTTTCTTCAGCATGATGCTCCAAAGGGCCACGGCAGACCTCGACGAACAAGACGGCATTTATATCCGATATCGTACCGATGGGAGCCTTTTCAACCTCAGGCGACTGAAGGCCCACACCAAGACTCTGAATCACCTTGTCCGCGAGCTGCTTTTTGCTGACGATGCCGCCCTTGTTGCCCACACAGAAGCAGCTCTGCAGCGCTTAACATCCTGCTTTGCAGAGGCGGCTGAGCTTTTTGGGCTGGAAGTCAGCTTGAAGAAGACAGTAGTTCTCTACCAACCAGCACCACAAGATGATTACCATCATCCCCACATCACCATTGGCGAGTCAGAGCTTCAGCCAGTCCAGCAGTTCAGCTATCTGGGTAGCATCATCTCCTCAGATGCCACGATCGACAAAGAGATAGACAACAGAATAGCAAAGGCAAACAGAGCTTTCGGAAAACTCCATAAAAGAGTCTGGTGCAATAAACACCTGAAGAAAAGTACAAAGATCAGTGTCTACAGAGCCGTGGTACTGTCTACTCTTCTGTACGGGTCTGAATCATGGGTCATCTACCGCCACCATCTGCGACTCCTCGAACGCTTCCATCAGCGCTGCCTCCGCACAATCCTAAACATCCACTGGACTGACTACGTGACTAATGTTGCTGTCCTTGAACAGGCAGACGTCACCAGTATTGAGGCCATGTTGCTGAAAACGCAGCTGCGTTGGGCAGGGCACGTCTCCAGGATGGCGGATCACCACCTCCCAAAGATCGTGTTCTATGGTGAACTTGCCACGGGCTGCCGCAAGAGAAGAGCTCCAAAGAGGAGATAGAAGGACTCCCTGAAACCACACCTCAGCCTAGGCCATATTGACCACCATCAGTGGTCCACCCTGGCCTCCAATCGGGAGATTTGGAGACACACCATACATAACGCTGCTGTCTCCTTTGAGAGCACGTGTAGAATCAGTCTCGAGGAGAAAAGACAGCGCAGAAAGAACCGTGCCTCGACTATACCACCCAAGGAGACCCTCCGGTGTGCTCTTTGCAACCGGTCTTGCCTATCCCGCATTGGCCTTTTCAGCCATCAGCGCACTTGCAATAAGCGTGGGCAAAGCCCTTCCCAAATCTTCGTCCGCGAAGCCAAGCCATGATGATGATGGAGATTCTATAATTCAGTCTGTGAACAATGTTGGATTAATAAATGCCTTGGAGACAAAAGTCCATTTTTTTTTTCCAGAAGAGCAGTATATCCTCAGTGTAGTTTCTATGGGATCACTGTAATCTTTCTTCTCCCTTTATTTCCTTGTTCTGTTCTCTGAAAATCACTTTAAGGAGTCTTTAGAGATTGCCTCTTTACACAAATGTCAGGAATATTTCTTAACCCTTGACATGACCTATTCTAAACAAAGTACACAAAAATCTACACATAAAAACCTAGACACATCTAAGTAGCGCTCAACAAGAAAATATTGTGGGGGGAAGAAACCTGAGAACATGCGCTGATAGCAACTTGGTTTGTTAATTATTTTTAATTCAAAAGAAATCTGTCAGTTTAAGGAGAAATACATGAAATAGTAAAAATATACATTTTAAAAATACAATGGAGTGAAAGGGGAAGGGCTGGATTGCTAAAAGAATGACACATAAAGGAAGCCACAAAAATACACGGTTCTATGCAAATAGCAATGCTTCAGCTATAGAATATACCTCTTATGACCTACAAATTTTCCTATTCTAAATAGGAAAATTTATAGCAAGCTGCCATACTACCAACTTTTTATAAAGCCTGATAAAACACAACTAAAACAACTTAATTTTCTTTTTGCTATGTTTTTATTGAAGTAAGAGTGGCAAGGGGAGACAAAAAACTGTTTGAGGTTTTTTTTTTTTCCCCCCTAGTAAATGAATTGGGTTTTTGGTCATTTCCTGTATTTCTACTTATTTTAAAAAATATAGTTAGAGTGCAGAATCTGCTGAAATGTCAAACTCGTTTGATTTATTAAGTAACCTGAAAAAGATGTGTTGCAGTCATGACATTTGCGTTTGATTAGCAAAGGCAACATAATCCAGTATGACATTCCATTAAGAAGGATTAAATATTATTACATAGAGAAGGTGGTCAAACAATATACAAGAATTTCTCTTTACTTCTGTGAGGTGAAAAGTGTAATTTTGAAACTAAATATATAAAATCAGATAATAGAGAATCATTCTCCAGTTTCTCAGCAGCTATTTCCATCCTTTTGCCTCTACTCCGTCTGTCTAAGAAATTACTATAGTTGTTTACAGCTTTAGTTTTAGTCACTAAGTCACTTCTAAATGTAAGTGATTTTTCTGTATAGACTTATCTATAGATACGCAAAAGCGAACAACAGGGCCATTATTTTTAGACCAATTAGGAAAAACATCAAGTAAAACTTGTTAAAGCAAACCCACCATTGAAAAAGAAGCCTTTAGGGTTAACAAGAGACAAAGTATGGCTTTCCATAGCCATATGAGAAACAAGTAGAAATGAGAAATTAGCACAGTGAAAAGCATTTCATCCGAGACTCCATGTGAGATAAGCATATATCATATAGTAAAACATGAAATGGACACACAAAAGAGGAACAAACATAAGTGAGATGGAAAAAGTATGTATCATAGAATCACAGAAATTATTTGGGTTGGAAGGAACCTTAAAGATCATCTAGTTCCAACCCCTCTGCCACAGACAGGGATACCTTCCACTCGATCACATTGCTCAAAGCACCATTAAACCTGGTGTTGAACACATCCAGGGAAGGGATATCCACAACCACTCTGGGCAACCTGTTCCAGTGTCTCACCACCCTCACAGTGACGAATTTCTTTCTTATATCTAATTTAAATCTACCCTCTTGCAGTTTAAAACCATTACCTCTTGTCCCATCACTACACTCTTCCTAGGGAACGTGCTCCAGCCCCTTGATCATCTTCATGGCCCTCACCTGGACCTGCTTGAGTAGGTCCATGCCTTTCTTATGTTGGGGTGCCCAGAGCTGAGCACAGTACTTCCAGAGAAGGAGAGTCACCTTCCTTGACCTGCTGGCCGCACTTCTCTTGATGCAGCCCAGGATGCAAATGGCTTTCTGGGCTGCGAGTGCACATTGCTGGCTCATATTCAGTTTTTATCCACAAATACCTCCTTGTCCTTCTCCACAAGGCTGCTCTCAATCAACTCATCACTCAGCCTGATCTTCTAAGGGATCATCTTTCACTTAAAAAAGTTTACAAAATCATGATAGATAACAAGTTTAAACAGGACACTCTCCACCTTCAATTAACTATAATGTACTATCGACTCATAGTTCCTTTTGGACACTCCAAATTATTCTTGCTCAAAAAAAAAAAGTTTCAAAGTATTTTGGATGAAGCATATAGGATTTGTTTCACCTGTCTTTAACAATCCAAATGTAAGGTGTCTGGTCTAGTCATACAGGCTTGTTTTCTAGTCATTAGAAAGCAAACAAATATGTGTGCAAGATGCTTCAGCAGTTCTTAGACACTTTTTCTTAGGATTGGACTTTTCCATTTTTTTTCCTTAGGTATTCTGTTTTTTCTTCCTGGTTATAGAGAAGACATAAGCAGATTAGTCCAAAGTCTAACTTTCAGACTGCTAAATCTGATAGAAAGAAGTGTCTTCGCTCAACACCTTCAATTTGTATTAACGAATCTCCAGAGGTTGTTCAATGGTTCAAAATTTGTCTCATGATCTCTATTTGGAAGATAATTGTTTCAGAGATATTTACTATGATTTCTGTGCCAGGAAATTGTATTTTTTTAAAGAAAATCTTATCACATGTTTTTCAAGCTATTTATGTCTTTAAAAATCTAGATTTTCTTTAGAGACTAAACAGCAGAATAATCTTTTGTATTTGCTTTTCATAAGCTTGAAGGCATCATATGAAATGGATTACATTAGCATGGCAACTGGACAAAGATCTCATCTTTTTAATGATAAGGGTAATAAAATCTAATTCAATCCTTATATTTGAATTACTATGTAGAAGTATTTAAAAACTGCAAGAAAATACACATCAGTACATTTAACTTAAAAGTTTTCTAAAAAGGTGCGTCCTTCTTCCTAGTAAAATCACAGATTAGCATGCCATAAAATAAATGTAAGCCTGGAAATATTTATTGATGAAATTGCCAAATGTATTTTAGTAGAATAATATCAATAGAAAATACTTATCGTGTTTTGGGGCTTTTCGTTCAAATAAATTTTTACTTCATAGGAATTTTTCGTTTTCAAGGATTTCTGAAGTAGCTGCCAGAATTTCTCTAAGTTGCCTAACTGTTCAACTGCTATGATGTATGTGGTGCAGTTCCCAATAACCTAAATGTCTTCAGATCAGGAACTCCAAAGCTTCTAAAGTCCCACAGCCAACTGGCTCCTCTGTTTTTTGGCACTCTGCTCGGTCAGCTTCTGAACTCCTTAATAAAAAGTCAGTCTTAAAGCTCTCTGACTTGGACTGTGGGAAAAAATAAATAATAGGATACCCAGTTTCCAAGCTCCAGGTTCTCAGCTCTGTTTTACAATGTCTGTGATTTATACATCCTCTGGGAATAGCTCAACTGCGTAGACAAGCTTCATTAAACTAGATTTCCAGGTATTCTGAGACCCACAGCTGCTTCTATCGTGAAAGCTGAGGAAAAATAGATTCTATTAATTCAGCAATTAGAGGTAAGCAGCCATAAAATTCTCAAAAGTCACGTCAACTTCTGTCACTGGTTACTAGTTCTCCTCAAATAGGTGGCTGTGCTGTACTGTGGCAAGTGGGTCAGGAATTCCAATGAGTCTGAGTTATGTAAGTAACACCCTCGATATTTCCAGATAAAACGCTCTATGGTTGTACTTCCAGAAATATTTTCAGATTCTATTATTTGTTTTATAAGGGATAAAAAAAAATAAAATAAAATTGAACAAAACCCCTTGTAATTTATGTGTAAATACAGTTCGTTTTCCTTAGTGTGGCACATCTTGGCTCAAAAAGTTCCTAAGAGTTTGCTAGCACAGTGTTAAGTGCGTTAAGTAACTCTTTTTGTCTCTTGAGCTATAAACAAGGTTAGTGTCAAAGGCTGTGTTTTCTGTCTTCCTTGCCCTTTCTATCCTTGAGAGAGTTTGCCTGTGTTCTTTAAAAAAATTAAGATCTGTTTTTAATATGTTAGAACAGACAGGGTTATTTCTACTATTTTTGTGTTTCTTTCCAAATGAACATTTTATGCCTTCTATAAGTGGATCTGAAAAGACAATAAAGCTCTATACAGGAGAGACTGAAGTTAAAGAGAATGTGAAAAGGAAAAAGAAGTTAAAAATAAATTATAAATTTCAACTATTTCCATAATCTCTTTTTTCCTGTAATTAAAAAAAAAAGAACACACACACACAAAAAAAACCAAACCAAAAAAAAAACAAACCACCAAACAACCAAAAAACCCTTATTTGAAAATGTTTAATGAAGGTTTATGACTGAGGCTAAAGCAGTTGATAAATTGATACATCTCATGTTATTCTTGTTAAAGATATTATATATATGTATATATCTTGAGTATATATTTTGAGTAGCTTCAGGCAGCTGGAAGTTAGGTGGCAGAAGTTACCATATGTGAGATGGTAGTAAATCTCCATATTTAGCCAACTTCAGTGAGTGCCTTGTGAAAACAGTCCAAAAAGCTTAGAATATGATTCAGCTGACCAGACAGCAGGAAGTAGATTCTTTTTTCAAGACAAATATGAGTCTAGTGCCATTCAGAAGCCTTAAGGTGCTATGCCTGTCTTCCATTTGTGACTCCAGAAGGGCCTGAATATCTTTTAGGTTGTATGTCATCTCCGTCAACTCCATCAAGATGTCTGAGATAGCTTAGGACATTTCAGATGACTCTAGATGTTTGCATGGACTTGGTTTCTCAGTGCCTACTTTACAGCGAGCTGAATTTCTCTCTGTGCTACATTGGTAGCATTCACTATGATCAGGATTATTTGAGTGAACATACATTTTTAGTGGTGTGTGTAGACGTTTGGGGTACCTACTAGTCTTCAGCTGCTCCATCAAAAAATAAGTCCATACAAGTGTCTTGAGTATTTCTTTATAAGTACAGTTTTACTCAGTAGTACATATTTTGCAATTTATTAGCTATTTTCTGCTGTTTTCAATTAAAAATGAAAAAAACCATAATTGTGAACAATGGTGAACACATGAAGCATTCAAAACCTGCTTAGGAGACAAGAATTATACACTAGTAATCTTCAGCTTTAATGTCCAAACTGAAAGTTGTGAACAATATACATAATACTATACAGACTTGCAATGCGTTTACCATTACATGAAATAATGGTTCACTTTCAAATATGACTGTCTTCATAGATTCATCAGGGCAATATTATTTTAAAGTATACTAGATGCAAGTAAAACCAAATCTAAAAGAAAGAATAAGATTCAAACACATGGAACAAAAAACCAAATTGAGATAAAACCTCTGACCCATCCTGCAAGTACAGGACAAGATAAAAGATGGGGTGTGGCATTAGAAAAACCTCAGCAGCTGCAATATTTTGCTATCACTTACTGGGTAGAATTAGACCACAGATCAACAACTGGAATATCAACATTTTTTAGTCAGATAATTGCATCTGAAATCTTCCCTGCCAAAACACAGCAAACTTCTGAGAACATTATAAGGGCAAGAGTTTTACTTCATACCCTGTCATAGTTCATAGGTTTGGTATTACTAGGTATTTGACTTAATGAAGATTCCAACTACATTTTATCCCCAAACTGAAAGCTTACTATTATCTAAACTTTCCCACTGGTGTGCGCTAGTCATGGTATTGACTTCATAATTCCACTTTGTTAATGGAGCTCTTTTTTTTTTTTTTTTTCCTAGCTTTGACCACTGTGGACACTCGTTTGCACCATCCATCTAATTTTTAATCAAAATTTTTGATTTCCTGTTTACTATTAGAAAGCTAGTGATTCATATTTGTCACTCCTAGTTTTTAATAAAGTCGTGAACATTGTATTCCTTGCAATATGGTGTGGTTTGGGTTTTTTTCCCCCATATTTCTAAGTCAGTATAAGCTTTAAGAATGGTTTCAGGAGAATATCTTGCTTTTTGAATGAAATAATAGGTGCTGAATGCATGGGACTCATTATTTCCTTGTTCATCGCGGTTATGTATCCCAAAAAGTTCTGTTAACAAATGGGTATTTATTAAGTGGGGCTTTATTTCTATTAGTGCCATTACACAATCCTATGAATGTCAAGGTATATTTCCAAACTGACAGAAAATTCTCAGCTGTCTTAGCTGCTTTTCTTTCCACGTAAGATAACATGCAAATCATGAGTGTGAATCCTCTTGTGAATGAGGCGAGTACCTGACGGCAAAGTTGCATCTCTTTCAATGTCCAGCCTCTTTTTGTGTGAAAATATCAGGAATCTGGTCATTTTATAAAGTGTCTCTGAATGAAAGTCACCCCAGGGTAAGAGGCTGATATAAGACTTCTCCCAGCATTCCAGGAGAGATGATTATGAGGTCCGTGCCTATCTTCCTCAAGAAGAACTTCAGACCAGTCACACATACATTATAGCTACATAACCATAACTGGAAAGCTACATCCATATTTCTGAAGGAATCTTTGTATCTATCATTGTTCCAGAAAAGAAGCCAGAGCTTTTAGTGTACCTAGTTAAAGCAGGAATGGAGAATTTGGACAAGAGACATACAGTTACCGATAGCACACTTGGAGATGGTTCTCACAACGGCATTCTGAAGTTTCTACCAATACAGAGGGCATGATTCAGGCTTTCTGTAGCCTAGAACTACAGTACTATTCCTATATATCTTCCTACTCATTTTCCTCTTACTTGCAAAAGAAACAAGTATTTCCCACTTCTTATAATCAGAATATGCACTGAAAATTGCAACACAATACTGCATTTTTAAGTTTATTCGTTAGAAATGCTCCAAGTAATTAATGTTGAATTAATGTTAGAAATTTGTATGACATCTTCACTAATTCCAAAAGAACCCTTTTTGATTAATGATAATAGAGTAAATATCAAAAGAATTAATAATGATTAGGCTATTATTTTGAAGTGCCATCCTCACTTAAACAACCAGCAATTTTCATATATTTTTAGCAAGTTTCTATGGCAGGCCTTTATAACAAGTTTCAAGTCATCATAATTTCTTTTTGTATTCATGTGCTAATATTAATCAGAGTAGCTACTTATGCATATGTGTAGATAGCAATGCAGTAGTGGATCTCCTAGAATTACAGAGTAATTGAGTGTCAAGTACTATTACAGCAGGCATTCTTCTGAGATTTTTTTTCTGATGTTCATGCTTTGCTTTTTATTTATTTATTTTAAAGCCTCCTTTTTCATAGTTGTGTTCTGGTTTTTTATTTGAAAGAAACGACACAAAATATTAAATTATTTTTCTTCAAGAGAAAACTCAGATAAGTGTTAAAACCTATCAAATTAAAAGGGAAACAGCTTTCAGAGAACTGAGTGATTTTAGGCACCCAGTCTGAAATATCTTGAGAATAATCCTAAGGAGGGGAGTGCTCCACTGCTTAACATTTTCAAAATCCTCGTGACAGTGAAGGTATTTCAAGCTGGTTACCCAAAAATGTAGGACACCTTGAATATCTGCATAGTGGAAAGTAGTCAAGCACACTCCCTGGCAACTTCATAAGTTTTGTTTCATGACAGCTAATGCTCTCCAGACACTGCTTAGGAACAGACTGAGGAATAGCCATGGATGAGCCATATTGTTCCCCAGTGTCAGTATAGTAGTAATTCTGTTTAAGGGGAGAAGAGAGTTTAACTGTAGGTAGCAATTAGAGAGAAATGCTCTGCCACTTGTCTTCAGAAGCAGAGAAAATATTCTACTGTATTTTATTTTCTACTATGAATGTAGCCATTACAGACAGCTGCAAATTCTTAAAATAAAAGCAATATTTGTTTCATCTGTTCACCCTTCCTCACACCTGGAATGTGTTTTAGGATACGTCCTGTCCACGTTATCTAAATTCTTAAAGAGATTTGGAATTCTGTTATTCAATTACAATAGTAAAATAAGTTATAAAAAACTTCATCAAGGTTTCAGGTTGTTTTTTGGTTTTGTTTTGGGGGATTTTTGTATGTAGAGAGAACTATCTCTTGCAAAAACAAAACAATTTACACAGCCTGTTAGACACAGTATTTTGAGCAAGTTGTTAACTATTCAAAATATGGTGAAAAAGTGAAGGTACGACTCCTAAATATATTCAGATTTTGTTTGGCTCTCCTAGCTATTAAACAATGGCATGAACAGAGATGGTAAACCATAAATATTTGCATTAGTAGAAAACCAGCCTTTCAACTATTATTGCCGTTTAAAGAAAGACAAAAGGAAAATTTCAATTTTTGAACAAAAGTCAGTCTTTCAAAATTTATGGAAATAAAAGAGAACTGCTGGTCTTGCAATAAATCAAGAGTATCCTAAATTTAGCAATAATTAATCCCTCCATGGATCATGACCTTTGCTTATCTCAGGCTCAGTAAATCAGCAACAATTCCTGCCAAGCCCACCTGGCTTTCTGACCTCCAGCTAGAGTTGTTCAGAAAATTAGGTGATTAATAGCAATTAATAAAACCATGCTCTAGGGTTTTTTTTTCACGAATGAAACTGTTTATTCCACTTGTGTATCTGGCACATCACAACAATAATTTCTTCCTGTCCTTGTGGTTTTCCATTTTGACATAGGTGACAAAGCTATGATTCTCACAGTGCCTTCTCTGGAAGTTGTGATCTGACTCTGGCGGCGTGTCACTTCCGAATCACCTGTGGCACTTGGATCGCTGAGGACTATTTCAGAGAAGTGATAGTCCTTACACTTACTTGATAACTTCACAGTGATGAGTGGCTATATGATCCATTGAGAATAGAGCGTCCATTGTTATTTCCCTTTGCTGAAAGAAAACAGCACATATGCAAACAGTAAAATGTACTGTCTGAAAGATTCAGTTTCACTTCAGTTCAGCTGTATCAATCTTGGATTTTTTAAAATGCTTGCCTGAACCAAATTTTACTATAATTTCTAAATAAAATGTTCTGAACATGGCAGATGAATAGAGATTATTTTTAATTTTTTCTGAATTGGAACAACACTGCAAAATTTTACAAAAGCTTAGTGAAAATCTTGGCAATTCCAAGAAAATGCATTTAAATAAAAAATTCCTGTTCATCTCTAATACTCAATATTCATTTTCATGTTTTGTTCATACAATAACTAAAATTAACCTGAAACAGTTGGAAAAGAGGAAATAGAATGAAAACATTTTAAATACCCCTTCTAAATCTGTGCTAAAGGAGACTGAAGAGGCATTAAATGTGCAGGAAAGATTAAGATAATTTATGTATAAAATAATAAAAGACCCTGGGAAGATTAAACTTAGTCTCTTCTGGCAGTTTCATAGCAACAAGTTAGAGATAGAAAAGGTCTATTAGATTATTCATTTCATCTCTCTGTCAAGGCAGGATTTTCTCCAACTATATTTTTTCCTGTGCTTTGTCCTGTCTAGTGTTAAAAATGCCAGATGATGAATCTTCTACCACTACCCTTAGGAGACTATTCCAAATCCTAATACATCTCCCTGTCAGGATATCTACCAATATTCAGTCTAAACTTTCAATTTGTTAATCTCGCCTCATTACATCTAGGATATCTTTTTTTTCCATATAAAATAATTTCTCTTCTTTTCTCTCCCTCTCTCTCTTGCTGTCTTTCTCAACCCCCTTAGTCACTGTTTAGCTAAACTTATTTTTAGCTTTATTCATCATTACTCCGAAGTCATTCCATCCAGCTCCAAATATAACTTTTTTTTCTTTTCCCTGACTTCTGTCAACTTCTTATTTTCTTGTAACATGATATCTAAAATTTCCTAGTACCTAAGACAGAAAACTGTAAAGCACTAGAGGTAGAACCATAGATATTCTGTTTTCTAGCTTTATTAGTACCTAATAAAATTTATTTTATACCATCATCTTTTAGGAACTAACCAAAGGAGTAAAGCCATGACACTACAGGGAATGCAGTTTCTAGGAAATACAAAGTCAGTGTAGGTAAATAAAGAAGATGTTTCATAAATATTAAAATATTTAATTTTGATATTGACAGCACACATTAAGACCATTGGGAGAGGCTCAGTAAAATCTAAATCTCTTCTTAAAGTTCTTTGTTAAAATAAATAAAAAAAAAGGAAGAAAGAAACTTGCGGAAACACTAGGAGGAAGTTTACATGGAAACTGAAGTTTATTTAAAAATAATCTACAAAAAATATTTCAGAATCTATCTTTTCTTTCAGCTTGTGATTAAAATTATCACTTTCATATTAATTTATGATCTATATTTATATCTCATATCTAGATACATATGTAAATGGTGTATAAAGTGAACGTTTAGACTTGCAATCATCACCTTTTCAATGGTAGCTTTTTTCCATGTTGATGAATATTCTTTTTCAATAAAAATTCCTGCCATTTTACATTTTCAATAATCCTATATGTGTGATGAAACTATAAGCCAAAACTAAACCAGAGATGTGCCTAAAGCTAATGTAACTGATTTATTTAAATGTTCTGTTTTAATCAGATTGAAGATAAATTATCCTTCTAGAAATGAATTAATAAATCCTTTAATATATTTGAAATAATTCTACTAGATTTAACACATTTTGATGAATTATGTATTGTCACTGTAGAGCAGTGGACATCTAACCCAGATGAATTGCATATCTATGAAATGGCTGAACTGTAAAATGAAGATATAAAAAGACTTTCTCAGATATGGTAGAAACACTGCTGTGATATGTGGATCAAAATTAGAGGCTTTCATTTAATAATGAAGCCAACAATTTAAAATTCCAGACAGAAAATTAGTTCAGACTGCTGGTTCTTTATATAGTCTTAAGCAGCTGTTAATAGTAGGATTTTTGAGTCTAGGTATGGGAAAGGTTTTGATAATGACATGACTACACAGAATGAGCACAATGAGGACATCTAACTGTAACACCAACAAAAGTGTTTCCATGTTCTGCTGTATTGAAGAGCATAGTCCTTTTCAGTAACTCTCAGCTCATTTAACTCAATGAAAGAAACTGTGATAGTGATCTAATCCCATTACTTTCTTTCCATGGAGTGGATTAGAGACTGTGAAGGTTCTTGGGGGTTTTTGTGTTTTGGTTTTTTTTTTTTTAAGTGATACCTTGAAGTGCATAAAAGGAACATTTCTTTTTTTTAAATACATTGTGATATTTTAGTAGTATAAAACTGTTGAAATTGTTCATATTGGAAACAATACATTAAGACAGGTGTATTACTAGAAAATCTCATGTTTAAACTAACTGTGGAGATGTAGGTGTGCACCTTGACGTCAATTGTATTTCTCTACATAAAAATTTTGGATTAAAAATAAACTTCTCAATAGGCATTTGACCTTAACATAGTAATTTATTTTGGCAAATTTTTTTAATTGTTTTATGGTTTATCTTGTTTATTTTACGATTTCCTTGCTAGTTGGAAGTGAAAAAAAGGCTTAGCTTTAAGTTCTCATTTAGTGATATTAGAAGCTGTGAAATTTCACGGGAACAGAAATTTGCATTTTGAAATCTAAGTTCAATTCAGGCTGCCTGTTTTAGGCCCCCATCTTAGCCTCTCCAGTACCTTGAAAGTAGGCACTGGGCAGGGGTTGGGTGATTGTGAGGGACTAAGTTACAAAATGTTCCCAATCATTTCAAATGGCATCTCTTTTCTGCCATCTCATTGCTCTGAAGAGGCTAACTTATATTATTTTCTAAGTGGGGGTTTTACCTCTTCACTGTAGATATTGCGATATGGGATGACAACTCCTACTTCCCCTGGTTCTCTTATTTCTTTTGACATTATTTAAACAAAGGATATTCATGAAAGTTGTAGCTGGATGCAAAAGATAAGTGTCTCTCAGGATCACTATTGAAGAGGATACATTTCAGTCTTTAGCCAGAAGTTTTATTCTCTAAAGATGTGCTGCCACTGCTACATACTTTTGCTTTCTATTTCCTAAACAAAATTGGAATAGGGAGCAGAAATTGTCAGGTGTTATAAAATAATGTTTATGTCACCCAAATAACAGGTTTTACTGACCACCTCAAGTACTGTTATGTCATCAAACTGAGATGTGCCACCGTCAAATCAACCTTTTTTGATACAAAATTATGGTCAAGACTACTACTCTTATCTTTTTCAGTACTTGTATAAGTAAGTGTATAATAGTCATACTTAAGTGTAGCCATCAGGTCAACAGAAGTGACTCTCCTCCTGTACTCCACTCACATGAGATCTCACCTGGAGTACTGTGTTCAGCTCTGAGATCCCCAGCATAAGCAAGAAATGGACCTGTTCAAGCGGGTCCAGAGGAGGACCTCTAAGATGATCAGGGGGCTGGAGCACCTTCCCTGTATGGATCACTGAGACAGCTGGGGTTGTTTAGTCTGGAGAAAAGAAAGCTCTGGGGACACCTTTTAGTGTCCTTCCAGTATTTAAAGGGAGCCTAGAGGAAAGATGGGGAGGGACTTTTCATCAGGGAGTGTAGTGATGGGATGAGGGGTAACGGTTTTAAACCGCAAAAGGTTAGATTTAGACTAGATATAAGGAAGAAATTTTTTGCTGTGAGGGTGGTGAGACACTGGAACAGGTTGCCAACTCTGGGGTGGATGTCCCTTCCCTGGAAGTGTTCAAGGCCAGGTTTAATGTGGCTTTGAGTAACCTGATCTAGTGGAAGGTAATGATCTGGATGAGGGGACTGAGTGCACCCTCAGCAAGTTCACAGATGACACTAAGTTAGGAGGACGTGTTGATCTGCCTGAAGGTCAGGAGGATTTACAGAGGGACCTGGACAGGCTGGATCAATGGGCTGAGGCCAATTGTATGAAATACAACAAGACCAAGTGCTGGGTCCTGCACTTGGGCCACAACAACACGCTGCAACGTTACAGGCTTGGGAAGAGTGGCTGGAAAGCTGCACAGCAGAAAAGGACCTGGGGTTGCTGGTCAACAGCCAGTTGAACATGAGCCAGCAGTATGCCCAGGTGGCCAAGAAGGCCAATGGCATCCTGGCTTGTATCAGCAATAGTGTGGCCAGCAGGAGGAGGGAAGTGATTGTCCCCCTGTTCTCTGCACTGGTGAGGCCACACCTTGAGGACTGTGTCCAGTTTTGGTCCCCTCACTTCAAGAAGGACATTGAGGTGCTGAAGCAGGTTCAGAGAAGGGCAACAAAACTAGTGAAGGGAACTTCGCTTACGAGGAGCGGCTGAGGGAACTGGGGTTGTTTAGTGTGGAAAAGAGGAGGCTCAGAGACCTTTTCGCTCTCCACAACTACCTGAAAGGAAGTTGTAAAGAGGTGGGTGTTTGTCTCTTCTCCCATATTACGAATGACAGGACGAGAGGGAATGGCCTTAAGTTGCATCAGGGGAAATTTAGGTTGGCTATCAGGAAGAATTTATTTACACAGAGGGTCATTAAGCATTGGAACATGTTGCCCAAGGATGTGGTGGAGTCCCCATCCCTGGAGGTGTTTAAAGGCATTGTGGATGTGGTGCTGAGGGGCATGGTTTAGAGACCCTGTCAGTGCAGGGTGAACGGTTGGACTCGATGATCTAAAAGGTCTCTTCCAACCAGATGATTCTGTGATTCTGTATTCCTGGTGTGGCAGAGGGCTTGGAACTAGATGATCTTTAAAGTTCCTTCCAACCCAAACCATTCTATGATTCTATAATTCTATGATTTCTTGATTCAGCCAGTAACCATTAAAGAGTAATTTTAACCTACTGTGTAATATACGGTATGGAGATAATTTGGAACCTACATTCCACTGTCAGTGAAATGAAAATAACAATTGAGAGTACATTGCCCAGTGAGAGTACTCATGTATGAAATCTCTGGACTTGTGTACTTAAATGAATGAAGTTATTGTGATGAAATGATTAAAGCATTTTAAACAGTAGCCCTGCAATAAAAAGAGTCACAATACAGCCTACTTCCCTTTAATATGGTTGCTGTTGAAAGAGGCACTCCCATTCTGCCCTTCTGTTCCCACCTACACGCTCTCAGTGCCTTTGCTATGCAGATTTGAGTATTTGGATGGCCTTGAGAGGAGAAAGAGGGAATTGATTTGCTGGATAAGTAACTATTTTTTTGGCATTATATGTCTTGGGATAGATTCTGTGATTGATTACCGTTCAACCTCATGATTGCTGAGAAAGCAGAGGGATTGTGCAATAAGGGAAGAGAGGGAAAGAAGCCTCCCCTTTTCCAGGTAGTCTACACTCATACCAATTTAACTGATGATGCACCTATTTCTAAAGTTTGTATTTCAGATCCAGTTCCCTGCATATCTTCATCTTATGTGATACTTCCAGAGCATAAGTTGTCTCAAGATTTAGTGTATTGAGTGCTGAGTAATCTCAGTAGGGTGGAGAGAAAGGCTAAGGTGAAGGAAAAAAATAAGTTAGGGTCCTGGAGGCAGACAGTAGTTTATTTGGAGACATTAATGGGAAAAGTTGCGATATGTCCACTAGCTGAGCCTTTCAAAAGTGAGGCCTTTTGCACTGTCATAGTGATGATTAATTTAGGCAGATGTGACAAGCATGGAAAGGAAGAAATGTGATATCATGGTCAGTTCAGCTGTCAACTAAGAACCATGCAGCACCTACCTCCCTTCTCACCCTGTGTGGGATGGAAAGGAGAATTGGGAGAAAAAGGTAAAACTCCATTGGTTGAGATAAGGAGAGTTTAATAGAACAGCACAAAGAGAAAATAAACAAATTAATAACAATAATATTAATGAAATAATAACCAAGTTACATACAACACAACAACTGAGTATCCCATTGGCTGGTTCAGTTCAGCTATCCTGGTCAGTGGCCCCTCATAGATTCTTGGGAAAATTAACCCTATCCTAGCCAAACCCAGGACAGGGGAAAATGCCAGCAGCATAAAGGAATGAGGTTAAAGGACTGTTTTTAACAAGGGCTAACAAAGAAGTGAGAAGCTCCTAGGAGATAGCTGATGACAAACCCAAATCAGCCAGCAGCTGGGAATGTGAGTAGACAGGGGAAGCAGGTTCAATTGGCATTCAACTATTTTTTTCATGATAGGAAGAGGAATATATAATCCAGTTGGAGCACAGACTTTGGTAAGACTGAAGTAGAAGATAGGGAAGATTATTTCAGAGCAGTTTTGGAAATACATTGCTGGAATTCAGTGGCTAGTTTGAAGAATAACACCAATTTATTCTTGAAATTCGGAAGAGTCCGTTTTCATGCTAGAAAAGAGCTCTACATAAGGAAAGAAAGTGTTTTATGAGTTAATGGAAAGAATTACCTTTTACTGAAGTTTTCCTGCTATCATCATACCTTAAAAACAAGGACGACAGATTTCACCCTAACTGCTGTTATGAAGACGCATTTTCTAGCACATTTTCTGCAGTGGAAGATACGAGTGAGTTAGCTATCCAGTCTTTTGCCAATACAGTTTTTTTTTTTTTCTCTCTACTCCTGATACTATTGTGACTCTGTGTGTGCTGACACTTTATTCACAGCAAATTTCAGTTGCAGGTTGTGGCAGTATACACTGTTCCCTATTAGTACATTTTTTAGACAGTTTTGGAGCATGAATTAATATTTGTTATTTTAAAAAAATCTACCATGACATCTGAAGCATTTGTTTACAGACTTAGCTACTTGGCATGCCCTGTTTTTCAGGTGGGTGAAATTACGGGTATCATTTATTTTCCAGTATTTTATTAGGAAAGCAAAAGGTAAATTCTTCAAGCTTTAAATAATCTTTTCACCACAGAATTTTCATTAACCATACAGTTTTTCCCTCTTACTAAAACACATTGTATCACAAGAATTGCTGATTATTTGACAGGGAAAAGTGTGCTAATTTATACAATATATTTATGACAATATTAAGAGCTTATTTACTAAATTGTTGAAATTAAGGGATGTTATGCTGTGTTATAAAATTCAGAGCTGATGTTTTTCTCTTTGATTTTCATAATTACCTGGATATATCTATTAGGCATAGCTTATCCTTAGTGGTGAAGATCCTAAACTTTTTCCTTTTACAAGTCAATCTTTCTTTTTCTTCTTTCCCCATTAATAATCCTGATTTAGACTTTGCTGAAGACAAGGCGCTCACTTTTAATACTCCATTAGCCTAATTTGTAAAATGATCTTCTTCCAAATCTCTACTTATGAATACTGAATTTAAGGTTTTTTTAAATATGTAGCTATTCAGTCATCCATTTAATGATGCACAATTGCCTACGTTATTGAGTTAGAATCTGAAATCTCTGTTTAAAGGGGTTTTTAGATTTTTATTTCTAATATATTTACTTCGTATGGCATGCTGTGATAACTTAAATGAATAGGCTAAATAATTTACACAGTAATATACAGTGTGAAACAAAAGTGTTACCGAAAAATTTTTTTTAAATGATGGGCAGTTAACTGTCAAAATAATTTATGCCTAGAGGCATAAAGGGAAAAATTACCAAAGGCAAATCACATTACCTTTCTCTGCATATAAAGAAATAGTTTGCATGCATCTAGGAATAGATTCCCTAAAGTACCAAAGATTCTGAGACTACACAGAGAAACATCAAAGACATTAGAAGTAATTTTTATTGCCATATAGAAGCTGAAGGAAAGAGTAATAGTCAAGTCTTCCGATACCACCTTCATCTTTCAAATAATAAATAGCCCATTCTTCTCTTTTGAGAAGCACACTCAGGAGAGATGAAAGCTTAAATAAAACATCTTTCCTGCTGACAGAAGTATCTTTTTGTATAAAAATCAACCTAAAAAAAAAAAGAATGTGCATGCATTATATTTCTAATGCATTGTGTAGATTTGAATATTAGAAATCATTACTGAGCTGTAAAGTAGATTTAAGAGCAGTGTTATCAATAATAACAGGAAATAATTGGATAGGTTGACCACATAGCCTAGGCTTAACACTTAAAAGAAAAGATAACCGCTAAAAAACCAAGTATTGATATTAGTTATGGGAAAGTTCTTCTTAAATGGGGTATAAATATCCTAAAAAACTTCATATTAATCTGATAAATATGAATTAATTTTAACTTCATGTAGTGAGTCTCATAGTAGCAGGAACGAGTACTCTGTTATTTGCTTGAACATCCACTGGATAGGATTGCCTTTTTGATCTTTTTCATTATTTCTACCAAACATGGACTATGTGCTTGGCAGTAGATTTGATCTAAAAATTCCGTTTACTTATTTAAGTTTTTTCATTGACCTAGAACTGACCTTTAAAGGACTAAACCAGTACAGTCCGTATTCAAAAGGTTTTACTACCCGAAATGTAAACATAGGCAGGAGAGATGGCTGATTACTAAACTAATTTGGCTACTAGCCTGCATTTCAGGGCAGGGTGCAGATCCAGCCAGGGATTCATGGGACTCATAAATATGTGGTCTCATAGTACGGTCTTTCTAGGTACATTTTTCAGAACAAGTATATCATAAGACTGAACTAATTGGTGTATTATTAATTATGTAAATGTCAGCCCACTAATGTTATTCAAATACTGTAGATATGTGAAAACATTCTTTAAGCACATCCAGAGCATAATCACTATAGCGTGCAGGGTCTCATGTTCATAAACAGCTGACTGGTCACTGAAATAAAAAATTTTCATAGATGATCATTTAATAGTTGACAGAAACAATCCTGCATGCTTTAACACTTCCCTCCCCCCCCCACCCCTTACAATTTTACCTTATTCCAACTAATCTTTTCATTGACAATGACTGTTAGAGGCACTGTTTTCAGTTACTTGTTTGTAAGGAAGGAAATACTTACCTAAACTTTTTTGGCCTGAGACTTTCTACTCATTTATCCTTATAGTTGAAAAACATGGACTCTTTTAATTCGCAAATACAGATCTAGACTTAGATAACCACATGCTCTGCAATATTAAAGTGAGGTGGAAAGCATTTGAATTTGTGGAAATTAATCTCTTCCCATGACTTCATAATAAGATTGATAAGAAATGTGCTGAGAATAATTCAAGTGAATTTTAGAAATCACTGGAAGGTGTAAAATTCAAATTATAGTAACTCAAACTGTAGTAACTCCCAAAGAAATCTCACTTTAGACTGAACTTTTAATTTTTAACACGTCACATTTTAGTGCTGAGATTTTTAAGTACTTTTACTATTGGCTTAAACTTGTCTCTGGAAGTCAATATGAATCTTTCTTTTTTTTTTTTTTTTTTTTTTACAGTTACACCATGAGCATTTTCTTGCTGAAATAATAAAATCCTTAATGTGTTAGATAACCTGGCTTCATAACATTTCATAAAATCATAAAATCATGGAATCATTACAATGCTTTGGGTTGGAACATAACTTCGGAGGTCATTTAGTCCAACTCTTCTGCACTGAGTACAGACATCTTCAACTAGATCAGGTTGCTCAGAGCCCCATCCAACCTGACCTGGAATGTCTCCAGGGATGGGGCATCTACCTCTCTGGACAACCTGTGCCAGTGTTTTACCACTTACATTGAGAAGAATTTCTTCCTTATAACTAGTCTAAATCTCCCCTATTTTAGTTTAAAGCCATTACTCCTTTTCCATTGTAACAGGCCTTGCTAAAAAGACTGTCCCCATCCTTCTTATAGGCCCCCTTTAAGTACTGGGAGGCTGTAATAAGGTCTCCCCAGAGCCTTCTCGTCTCCAGGATAAACAACCCAAACTCTCTACGCCTGTCCTCACGGCAGAGAAGCTCCATCTCTCTGATCTCTTTTGTGGCATTCCTCTGGACCCTCTCCAACAAGTTCCTTTTTTTCTTTTACTGAGAACTCCAGAGCTGGACACAGGTCTAAACAGAGCAGAGTAGAGCAGCAGAATCATTACCCTCAACCTGCTGGCCACACTTTTTTTGATGCAACCCAGGATACCATAGGCTTTCTGAGCTGCGAGCGTGCATTGTCGGCACCTGGCAACTGGTGCTGGTTCCAGTACGGACCCCTGAGGGACACCACTCATCACCAATCTCTATTTGAACATCAAGCCACTACCCTCTGGATGCCACCAGTCAACCAATTCATTATACACTGAACAGCCCATCCAAAAAATCCATCTCTTTCCAATTTAGAGAAAAGGTTTTTGTGGAACACCATGTCAAAGGCCTTACAGACGTCCAGATAGATGACAACTGTAGTTCTTCCCTTGTCCGCTGATGCAGTCATTTCATCATAGAAGTTGGTCAGGCAGGACTTGTCCTTGGTCAAGTCATGCTGGATGTCTCAAATCACCTCCCTGTCCTCCATATGCCTTAGCATAGCTTTTAGGAGGATCTGTTCCATGATCTTTCCCAGGCACAGAGGTGAGGCTGACAGGACGGAAGTTCCCAGGGTTGTCTTTTCTACCCCTTTGAAAAATGGGTGCAATGTTCCCTTTTTCCAGTCACCAGGGATTTCACCTGACTGCCAGGACTTTTCAAATATCATGGAGAGTGGCTTAGCAACTCCATCAGCCAATTCCCTCAGGACTCTGGGATGCATCTCATCGGGTCCCATAGACTTGTGTATGTTCAGATTCCTCCAGTGTCACAAACATATTACAGCAGGAGGGACTTTGATGCCTGCTCCCCATCTTGCAGTCCATGGACATGAAAGGTATGAGAATAGAGGTCATGAGTAAATACTGAGGCAAAAAGTTCTTGACTACCTCAGCCTTCTCCTCATCTTTTGTTACCAGCTTGCCAGTCTTGTTCATCAGAGGAGGGGAGGCTTTCTTTAACGTTCCTTTTCTGGTTGGCATACCCATAGAAGCCCTTATTATTATTCTTTGCATCCATTGTCAAGTTCAGCTCCAGCCTCACCTTGGCCTTCCTGAACCTATCCCTACATAACCCTGCAGTGTCCCTATACTCTTCCCAGGATACCTGTCCCTGCTTCCACTGCTTGTGCAGTTCCTTCTTGCCCTTTATTTTGACCAGCAGGTCTCAACTCAGCCATATTGGGCTCTTCCTTTCCTTGCCTGATTTCTTGTACCTGGGGATTGAGAGCTCTTGTACTCTATTGAAAACATCTTTTAAAGATCAGCCAGTTCTGTTCTACTCCCTTGTTCCTGAAGGCTGTTTCCTAGGGGCTCTTATTGACTAACTCCTTGAAGAGATGGAATTTTGCTTTCCTAAAATTCTAGGTCCTGACTGTACTCCTTCCCTGACTCATATCCCTCAGGACTGTGAACTCCACCAGTGTGTGATCATCTGGAGCCAGGGCCCAGATGCAAGGTTGATCAAATTTCTAAACATATGATTAACAATGTGGAAAAACCCACTCCATCTGTGAGAATGGAATAGCAATAATCTGAAAACTCAACATTCATTAATCTTAATTAACCATTAGTTCTTTCTTCAGGTTATATATATATATATATATATATATATACACACATACCACCAATTTCTTTAAGCCAGGATGCTGACTTTCTTTGCTCAGTTGGAAATAAAAAAGAATTATGCTTGTTTTAACAGTTTACACGTTTATGTATGTAGAAATAAAGATAAGGAAATAATCCAAAACCACATCTGCAGTGGAATTAATCTCTAAAATGCAAACGTCTACATTTAAACTAACCATCTTAACTTTCCTAGTCTGAACAGAAAAATAGGAACTTTCACAGCAAGGGTCTTTTAATCATTAAATAGTTATCTGAACTAAGTCTTACAAATAGTTGCCCTAAATTTACTCATTTCTCTCCATCTGCCTAGTAGGAAGGTTTGGGTTGCCCATCACATACATGTTGTCGCCGGTCGGCTGAGGCAAGCCGATGCACGGGGACGAGTCCTTCCCTATCCCTGAACCCCTCTCCTCCGGGAGAGAAAAGGGTTCAAAAGCAGAGATACGGAGAGGAAAAAAAATAAAAGATTTGTGAGACCTCTGAACGTTTGGAAAACTGAAACAAAACTTTATTAGAACTAGAACAATATATATAACATGCAGGAAAAACCAATGCAAAATCTGAGAATCTGTGCAGGATGGAAAGGTGAGGGTTTTAAACACAAGGACAAAGACAAAGGGGGACGGCGCCACGTGCAGTCCAGAAAAATGGCACCGGCCACGTGTGCGCTTTCGTGGAGCGAACAAAGAAACCGCGGCTGTTATGAACGCCGGGCTGTAATATGCAGGAAACGCTGTCCCTACCGCTTTCTCGTTGTGCAGTGACTAGGAGCAGAGAAGCAGGAAACCGTGTCGCTGGCAGGCAGAAAAAATATCAAAGCAGCAGAAAAACCTCCAGGCGAGCCGTCTGTCCCAGGCGGCGTGGCGGGGGCTGCCCCGGCGCACGGTCCACTCCGGCAGTCTGCAAGGTCCCCGGAGCTGAGCTGCAGGGTTTTGGAGAAGCCTCTTTCCCGGAACGAAGCTGAAGTCCCGCAGTGACTCCCGCAGAGCGGAGAGTGTCCGGAGCGCCGAGGAGCCGCGAACGAGCTGCGAATGCCCCCCGAAGCAGTCCGGAGAAGCAGCCCCGCAAGTCCCGACTGGCCCCGGAAGTCCCGAGTACCCGAATGGCCCCGAAGCCCTCTGGAAGGCAGCCAGGAAGTCCTGAGTAGCCCCCCGGCCGCCCGAGCCCGCAGCTTCTTAAAGGGGCAGTGCCCTCTCGAGAAAACTTTTCTCATCCATAAGATGGGCAAACCGTAACATGGAAGGGAATAATTCAATTAATCAGTTTACACCAAAAGCCTTCGGGCAGGTTTTTTTCTTCAACCTGCCACATTCCACCCCTTTATTCCATACCATGTACGTTATGCGCATCTCATTTACATTGTATTATACAGAAATTAACAGCATGAGACTCTGGTTCAGGGTGTTTCAGCCAGGGTTAACTTCCCCTGTGGTACACAGTGGACTTCACCATCCTCCTGCATTACCCACCAGGTGTGTCCAGGGCCTTGGGCTGAGACAACACCACGGATGGGTCTGTCTGGAGTTGCAGCAGGGGAAACCCAGACAGCTTTTCCCAGCAGATTACTTTCACATACCACAGGAACTCTATCCCCCTCTATGGTATGTAAAAGGTCTGATTGGGCAGGGCCGGCTCGATTGATTGATCCCCTCGTGTTCACTTGCCAGGTGGCTTCTGCCAGATGTTTATCCCAGTTTCTGAAAGTTCCACCACCCAATGCTTTCAGGGTGGTTTTCAGCAAGCCATTATAGCGTTCTATTTTACCGGAGGCTGGTGCATGGTATGGAATGTGATAAATCCATTCGATACCATGTTCTTTGGCCCAATTGGCCACCAGATTGTTTTTGAAATGAGTCCCATTATCAGACTCAATTCTTCCTGGAGTGCCATGCCGCCACAAAATCTGCCTTTCAAGGCCCAGAATAGTATTACGGGCAGTGGCATGAGGCACGGAATAGGTTTCAAGCCATCCGGTGCTTGCTTCCACCATTGTCAAAACATAGCACTTACCCTGGCGAGTTCGAGGGAGAGTGATGTAATCAATCTGCCAGGCCTCTCCGTACTTGTACTTCGACCACCGTCCACTGTACCATAAAGGTTTTAACCTTTTGGCCTGTTTAATTGCAGCACAAATCTTACAGTCATGGATAACCTGGGTAATTGCATCCATGGTTAAATCCACCCCTCGGTCACGAGCCCATCGATAGGTTGCATCTCTTCCCTGGTGACCGGAAGAGTCATGGGCCCACCGAGCAAGGAATAGTTCACCTTTGTGTTCCCAGTCCAGATCTATCTGGAACACTCTGGCTGCTTTGTCAACTTGGTGGTTATTTCTATGCTCCTCAGTGGCTCTGCTTTTTGGGACATGGGCATCTACATGCCTTACCTTTACAGCTAACCTTTTCAGGCGGGCAGCAATATCTTGCCACAAAGTGGCAGCCCAAATAGGCTTACCTTTACGCTGCCAATTGTCTTTCTGCCACCTCTCCAGCCAACCCCACAAGGCATTTGCCACCATCCAGGAGTCTGTATACAGGTACAGCCGTGGCCAGTTCTCCCTTTCAGCAATGTCCATGGCCAGCTGGATGGCTTTGACCTCTGCAAATTGACTCGATTCACCTTCTCCTTCCGCTGCTTCTGCAACTTGGCGCATAGGACTCCATACGGCAGCTTTCCACTTCCGTTGGTTTCCTATGAGGCGGCAGGATCCATCGGTGAAGAGAGCATATTTCTTCTCCTGGTCTGAGAGGTCTTTATATGGGGGTGCTTCATCGGTACGAGTGACTATCTCGTTCGGTGGCATCCCAAAATCTTTTCCTGCAGGCCAGTCTGTAATAGCTTCCACAATTCCTGGGCGACCAGAGTTACCTATCCTAGCTCTCTGTACAATCAGGGCAGTCCACTTACTCCAGGTAGCATCTGTGACATGGTGGGTAGATGCTATCTTCCCTTTGAACATCCAGCCTAGGACTGGCAGTCGGGGGACTAGGAGGAGCTGTGCTTCAGTGCCAATTACTTCTGAGGCAGCTCGGACTCCCTCATAGGCAGCCAATATCTCCTGCTCAGTGGGAGTATAATTGGCCTCTGAGCCTTTATATCCACGACTCCAAAATCCTAGGGGACGACCACGGGTTTCTCCTGGTGCCTTCTGCCAAAGGCTCCAGGTAGGACCACAGTCCCCAGCTGAAGTGTACAGAATGTTTTTAATCTCTGGTCCTGTTCGCACAGGTCCCAGGGCCATAGCATGTGCTATTTCCCTTTTGATTAAGTCAAAGGCATGTTGTTGGTCAGAACCCCATGTGAAATCATTTTTCTTCCGGGTAACAGTATAGAGAGGTTTAACAATCTGACTATACCCGGGAATGTGCATTCTCCAGAAGCCTATGACTCCCAAGAAAGACTGGGTCTCTTTCTTGTTGGTAGGCGGAGACATAGCTGTGATCTTGTTGATCACATCTGTGGGGATGTGGCGGCGTCCATCCTGCCACTTAACCCCCAGGAACTGAATCTCTCGGGCAGGTCCTTTGACCTTACTTCTCTTAATGGAGAAACCAGCATCCACCAAAATGCGGATTATCTTCCTACCTTTCTCATAGACTTCTTCTGCGGTATCACCCCATACGATGATGTCATCGATGTACTGAAGATGTTCAGGAGCACCACCTTTCTCCAGGGTAGCCTGGATCAGTCCATGGCAGATGGTCGGGCTGTGCTTCCACCCCTGGGGCAGTCGATTCCAGGTATACTGGATACCCCTCCAGGTGAAGGCAAACTGTGGCCTACACTCTGGTGCTATGGGAATGGAAAAGAAAGCGTTAGCAATGTCTATCGTGGCATACCACTTTGCTGCCTTGGACTCCAGTTCGTACTGAAGCTCCAAGATATCAGGAACAGCAGCACTCATCGGTGGTGTCACTTCATTCAGCCCACGATAGTCCACTGTCAGTCTCCATTCCCCGTTGGTCTTCTGCACAGGCCATATAGGACTGTTGAAAGGTGAGCGAGCTCTGCTGATGACATCTCGTCTCTCCAACTCTCGAATCATTTTCTCTAGGGGGCGCAGAGAGTCTCGGTTGGTGCGGTATTGCCGGCGGTGAACTGTAGAGGATGCAGTAGGCAACTTTTGATCTTCCACCTTCATTCTGCTAACAACAAAAGGGTCATCCGAAAGTTCGACCGATGTGGACAACCGGATAATGCCATCGGCTCCCACGGTTGCTATCCCAAAGGCCCATTTATAACCTTTCGGGTCCTTAAAATACCCTTTCCGGAGGAAGTCTATGCCTAAAATGCATGGAGCATCTGGGCCAGTCACAATTCGGTGAGTTTCCCAGTTATGTCCAGTGAGGCTGACCTCAGCTTCTACTAAGGTAAGCTCTTGTGATCCTCCTGTCACACCCGAGATCGTGATAGTCTCAGTTCCTTGATAATCCGATGGTAGCAAGGTACACTGGGCGCCTGTGTCTACCAGGGCCTTGTACCTCTGTGGTTCTAATGTGCCAGGCCATCGAATCCACACAGTCCAGTATACTCTGTTATCCCTTTCCTCCACCTGGCTAGAGGCAGGGCCCCTCTAATGCCTAGGGTGTGGTCCACAGTCAGTGGAAGGGTCTATCCGGCTTGTGGTACCTTGTTCATAGGAGTTGCTCCTTGGGCTGCAGCACTGTTCACCAAAAACTGGAGCGACAATTCTTCGGTTGCAGTCATCATGTTGGTGTGGTCTGCTCTGCAGCTCATGTGCTGGTACCCCGTGGTTAGCGGCAGGTCGTTGTTCCCATCTCCTCGTGTCTTCACGACCTCTCGAGCAGCACTGGCGGTCACATCGTGGCCTGTCCTGTCTGTTGCGCCTTGCTCTGGGAGGACGATTTCTCCTAACAGCTGACACGTGGGTATACACAGGAGAGGAAACGGTTCTTTGTTCTAACCTGTTAATAGAGTCCAATATTTTCTCTGTCATTTTGTCTGTCACTTTCTCCACTGCTGCAATGAAGGCAGAGGTATGGGAAAGACTGTCCTCATACTGGCGAATCCTGTTAGACACCTGTTCTATGGTGAGTGGCCGATTTTCACCCTCTCTTTCCCACAGCATTGTGGCCAATGTATGGGCATATGACTGGGGTGCACTCTGCACAAATTTGCGCAGCAAGGGCTCGTTACTGTGCACCTGGTCCGGGTTGACATTAACATTCCAGTCACCATAGATGACCTCTTTCATAGCCAGCTCTCTCAGGTAGTTAGTACCTTTGCTCAGGACAGTCCATTTAGTAGGGCGGCATTCTATGTCATCTCTGAAAGGGTATCTGCTCTTCACAGCAGTCAGAAGCCGTTTCCAGAGACTGCACTGTTTTGCCTTTTTGCCAATTGCCCTATCAATAGCACCTTCCCGGGCCACGTTTCCTAACTGTCTGGCTTCTTTGCTAGTTAAATCGATGTTATCAGCCCCATTGTCCCAGCAGCGAAGCAACCAATTCATTAGTGACTCACCATCATGCCTGCTAAATTCCTTTCTAATGCTTCTCAGGTCCTTCCTGGACTGAGGCTGGGTGTTTACCTCTTGATCTGATGACTCATCCCGTGAGGAGGATCCTTGGGAGGGCTGTGCTGGTGGAGTCGCTGAGGCAGTATTCCCTGAAGGCTTTCCTGGACGCTTTTGAGAGGTGCTTGGTCCTGCATCGTCATCAGAGCTATCTGTTGCATAATTAGTCTTTTTCTGGTGTTTAGCACCAGAGGGCTTATTTTTCTTTTTCACAGGGGCAACCTGTGCTTGTTTGGGTGGAGAGGCAGCAGCTGATTTAGTGGGTGTAGTGCCCATGTGATACTTATTCTTGATAATTATCCACCCCTGGACCATGTTACAGATAACTGATAACAAAGTTATCAAATACAGGAAAATAATACCATTTGCCGAATATCCAGTTTCAATTGCCATTGATCCAGTACCAAATGGAGAAGTGTTATTTCCCATCATCCATTTGTTAGTGGAATCATAAGCAGCCACTATCATGTATTGTGCAAAATACACTGGGAGCATTATAAACTGACTGAGTACAGACCAAAACACCGAAATTACACACGCCAGGGTGAACACCTTCTTTGCTAAGTGCCCCAGACCAGCAAACCATAAACCAGTACCAATTAGAAACAGGTAATTTGACATCACAGTGGGTGTGCCAGGCACCAGATCATAAAGCATTTTTAAACCGTACTGCTTAAGAGCTTCAAACAAAAGCTCGCTTAGCACCATCCTGGAAAAACCTCGTTTGTTTCAGTTTCCAAACTTTAATAAAAATATGAATTATTAAATTATTCAGAAGTGCCCACCCAGGGACGCCAATTATGTCGCCGGTCGGCTGAGGCAAGCCGATGCACGGGGACGAGTCCTTCCCTATCCCTGAACCCCTCTCCTCCGGGAGAGAAAAGGGTTCAAAAGCAGAGATACGGAGAGGAAAAAAAATAAAAGATTTGTGAGACCTCTGAACGTTTGGAAAACTGAAACAAAACTTTATTAGAACTAGAACAATATATATAACATGCAGGAAAAACCAATGCAAAATCTGAGAATCTGTGCAGGATGGAAAGGTGAGGGTTTTAAACACAAGGACAAAGACAAAGGGGGACGGCGCCACGTGCAGTCCAGAAAAATGGCACCGGCCACGTGTGCGCTTTCGTGGAGCGAACAAAGAAACCGCGGCTGTTATGAACGCCGGGCTGTAATATGCAGGAAACGCTGTCCCTACCGCTTTCTCGTTGTGCAGTGACTAGGAGCAGAGAAGCAGGAAACCGTGTCGCTGGCAGGCAGAAAAAATATCAAAGCAGCAGAAAAACCTCCAGGCGAGCCGTCTGTCCCAGGCGGCGTGGCGGGGGCTGCCCCGGCGCACGGTCCACTCCGGCAGTCTGCAAGGTCCCCGGAGCTGAGCTGCAGGGTTTTGGAGAAGCCTCTTTCCCGGAACGAAGCTGAAGTCCCGCAGTGACTCCCGCAGAGCGGAGAGTGTCCGGAGCGCCGAGGAGCCGCGAACGAGCTGCGAATGCCCCCCGAAGCAGTCCGGAGAAGCAGCCCCGCAAGTCCCGACTGGCCCCGGAAGTCCCGAGTACCCGAATGGCCCCGAAGCCCTCTGGAAGGCAGCCAGGAAGTCCTGAGTAGCCCCCCGGCCGCCCGAGCCCGCAGCTTCTTAAAGGGGCAGTGCCCTCTCGAGAAAACTTTTCTCATCCATAAGATGGGCAAACCGTAACATGGAAGGGAATAATTCAATTAATCAGTTTACACCAAAAGCCTTCGGGCAGGTTTTTTTCTTCAACCTGCCACACATGTCTACAATGCAGTCATGCAAAGCTTGAATCCTACCAATCTCATAATACAAACATTTTTCAGTATATTCTTAAATTTGAAAAAAACCTCAAAATATAATGAATCTGTAACTCAAAAATAATGAATATTACATTCTTTAGTGTTAGTATTTTTTCCTTGTTGCTTAAAATAATTTTCAACACATAAATACATGTTTAGAGCTAAGTTAGATATGTCTGGGCTAAATTGTACTACGCAATGTGGGAGTGCTCTGAATGGAAAGTATTTTTTTTTTAGAATACCATGGACTTGTATAAGGCCAAAGATGAAGCCCAGATGTTAGCATTGTCAAAATTTTATAATTCTTAGAGCAGATAAAAAGAGAAGGTGTACTATGTTCAGTTTGTTAATCCAAAGCCCTGAAAACCTAGTATGATCACCAAGATGAGAAGATATAACATGTGGGCTCCAGCTATCCCTTTGGGCCAGAGCAGTCACTGCTCTCAGCTCTGCTAATCTTCTAAGTAGCACAAAAGAGAATTATCATGTCTGAATCATCAGAGGTTTTGACTCAGATCTTACTGCCCCAGCAACATGATCTTTATGACCAGCTACCTTAGCCAGGACTGTGGAAACATTCAACTTTGGCTACATAGCTGTCAGGACCTACCTGGGGTTACGGAGCCTGTGGGTGCAGAGACACCTGACCCTGGATTCACAGGACTCCGTAATACACCCTGACACAGAGATTACCTTTATTACTGTATGTGCAACTTGAGAAGTTCTCAGAGAGAGAAAGTCCTTTTTGGGCAAAAATTAAGTCGTTTTTATATTATAGAGACATAAAAGGGTATTGAACACCATGAATTCAAGCAGAAAATACATGCTAATTTCTATTTTTCACCTGGGACAACCAATAAATTATGGTGTTTTCTATTCTCTCTCAGACCAATTTTTATGCTTCCAGGCTGTTTTCCTGTTCTTGCAGTTACTGGCAGTTACAGACTCTTATTTCTCAGCATGTTTTCCCCTTTTTCCAGACTATTTTTCCCCTTTTCAGAGAGTAAATTGGCCTTATAGTTCCTTATTTTTACACTTTACAGGATGTCTCTGGTTTCTAGGTACCCAGCTGTACTTCAAAGATGCCAGCTGCAATTTTGAAGGATGGTCCCGGTTCACAGGTCTAGTTCCCAGGCTGGCAGGCATTTTCTCTGATAGTATTTCAGCAGACATTTTATTCTGTTGAGTAACTTTTCCCTTCTAACCAGGTCACCTTTCTGGCCGATCACATCAATAGCTTAAAAGTCTTGGTCAAGTTATACTGAACAGAGGTTTCACCTGTTGTTTCCTACCACCTGTACAGAAGAACCGATGACTTGTGCACAGCTGACAAATAAATCTGTAGGAGGATATGTGATTTTATATAATTTCTGTTCCAGAGAGGAGGCTGACTTGCAAAGCCTTAAGCAATTCTTGCTGCTTAGCCAAGAAGTAAAAGTGTGCTAGCTTGGGACAGAATGTTAAGAATGTTGCATAAATTTATGTCATTCTCATTTAAGTAGTTTTGAGGAAGAATTGTGCCTCAGAAAGTAATAGAGTTCTACTTCAGAAAAGAGTCTTTATCAGAAGGCAAGAATTTGCTTCACTCATCTTAAAATTATGTTCCTTTCCCACCGTGCTTAGGTCAGCCCAGGCTGTGCCCACACTCCACTCCTTTGCTGCCCACAGGTACAGACGGAAAAACTGCTCTGTAAAGTGAAGGGCCCTCACTTTTAAATCCTAAAGTCAACACAGTTTAACACCCAGAAGGATCAAAGATTTCCGTCAGTGTTAAGAAGAAATTATCAGCATTCAATTAAATCTTGAGCTCTGCCATGAATCTGATAGAAAAAAACCAAACAAACCAAGAAAAATGGTTGAAAACATGCATATATAAGACTTCATAAAAAGCAGGCAAAATGGTCCGATCATATCTTGTTATGCTCCATGGCAAAAGGGTTTTAAACGTATTCTTTAGGTACAGGTTAATTTTAGTTAATAATCATAATGATAATAAAGATAAAAAGACCTCACATTTTCAATGGTGATCTTCTTGCCACCTTTTCTTTTTAGTATATAAATTCAGTGCGGTGTTTCAGTAACCTATGGTATCCTTGCAACTGCTGAAATATTGAAACTTAGTTGGATTAAAATAGCTGTTATTCATAATAGCTTTCATGATCAAGACACTTGATCATTAGAAAATGATCACACCTAAAATAAGATAAAAGCAGCTCAGGCCAAAACAAGCCAGGAAAAAGTTCTGAGGTTGCCAGTGCAAGATGAAGCCTGTGCCCTTTTATAAGTAATGGCAACCTTATCTTTAGAAGGCTACAAAAGAAAATTGTCTATTGGCATTTGAGAAGTTTATGATGGAGTTGGCAGAAACGACACAAACTCCTTTCTGGAGCACGTCAGAATCCATGCAAGATACCCTAGTATAGCTAAACATCTCTGTTGAAACAACTGAATGTCACCTTTACATTTGTTTAGTTGGGTATTTCTTTGTGTTCTGTGATCCACAATAGCATGGGAGCATACTCTGAAGGTGAACTGATAGCAGAAATTTTTGAGCTTTATTATCGTTATCCACTAAAGTCCAGTAACTTTGATTTTGCTTATAATTGGAGGTTTTGTATATCAAACTTAGATTTAGACATCTATAATATATGCCTAAATATAGGTATCCTCCTTTCAAACTGAATTACGTTACTGAACTTAGAGTAGCTACTAACACTCCAACGTCTGTAGCTGTCTCACAAGTTCTGTGTGATATTCCCTAGCTTCTTGGAGAAGTCTTGTAAATTCCAGGCAGATCTATTTCTGAAGCCTAACGCAGCAAACTAGATCTTACACATTACACCTAGCAAAGATTTTAACCTATCCTTGACAAGTAAATTACTGTAAATTGAAAGAGGCCAAACACTTCAAACTAAGAACCTTTGAAAGTTGTATATGCATAAAAAGGTTTTAAAAGAGGGCTTTTATTTGTATATATAAGTAATTAATTCTTTATAATCAGTTTCATGCCTAAATTCTTAAAGAGAATTTGGCAAATGTATACTTTTATGCACCTGTGCCCAAGTATAAAAAATATTTGATGTTGGCTTAATTCTAAAACTTTAAGTGCTCTTGAAGTTTTCAAGTCTAAAAATTTTCACGTCTTCTTAACTTCACATTGCTCTGATTGAAAGCATTGATACAACTTTCCAAGTTAGGTATGTGGCAGTGCAGACACCCTGACTGCTTGCACGGAGCTTGCACAAGAGACAGAGCCCTGCAGAAGCACCTGATAGACATCAGGTGCTACCGGCACCCGCAGGGCTATCTGGCACCTAGGAGTCTGGGTTCTGTTAACTGCCTCCTGTCTGTGTGGACTGAAAATGACCACAGCTCACACTTGGCCAGGATATAAATGGAGCCCTGCCAGAGAATCAGTTTGAGTTGGTTCTTCTTGGAGCAGCAGGTAATGCAGTCAGAGACTCTCCCCTTGGATTGGGATGCCGGTTGCGGATACTTCCCAGGACTCCCCTCAGATTAGGACGCTGTCCGAGCGTATCTCCCTGGGATTGAATGACCTTCACCCCAACATTGGTGAGTGACCCTCTTGGTATCTCTAAGTGGGAGATTCTCTCTTTATACCAGTGAGGTGTTCACACTTTGGATCACCTTCCTTAGAGTGTGTTCTTTAGTGCTGAGGACTCTGTTGTGCAGTAATACATTCCCATTGCACTAAATCCACGTTTTTCAGATAGCAGCTGTTGCTGCCTGATTGGTGTGTGCAGTAACATTGGGTGGATTCTTGGACCAGCTTACATATAGCTGGTTTCCAGATAACAGTTTCTGGAAAAGCACTTTCCAAAACACTTTCTGAAAAGGTGCTCCATTTGATACCTCTCATGATGTAGACCCTGGATTTTTAATTTTTTGGGGGGTTTTTTTGGGGTTTTTTTTTTTTTTTTTGGTGCTGGAAAATCAGAATCCTTTCTGACCATTGAGTCTTTTTCCTTACCAAATGGAGCTGTTGGTGTTTAGTATCTTTCACCTGTGTCTGTCTATTCCATTTGAAGCAGTAGCACATGTCTGAAGCATAGACAAGAGTTATGTGTCAATGATTCTGCTTTTGCAGAGAAGGTAGGAGTAGATAGAAAAGGTATTTCTAATATTCATCTGTAAAATTACTACACCTCTTCCAAAGAATGGTTAAAAATTGTGTTTCCTAATACACAGACTGTTCTGACTGGAAACAATGAAATCTGGTAACCGATATGCTAATAGGAGGCCCTACCTAATATTTTTGACCAAGTGACATTGTTGATTCACATGCAGAACAAATTTCTGACTCGTATTTAGGATGAGAATGCAGGTTCAACATTTAGAGGTTGAAAAATGCCCAGCAAAGGCCATTGAAGAACCATTTTTCTCACTTGTTCTCCTTTCATTTGCATTCTTTATACCTCTGTGTTCTTTGGGTGTTTTTTTAAATTCATTTGTTTGCTTGATTGGGGTTTTTTTGTTGTTGTTGTTTCATTTTATTCGTATGTCAGTATTGCTGACTTGACAAAAAAATGCATTTTGTAAATAACCCCAGGCCATCACTTGCTGGTCTGTGGAAACTCTCTCAGGACTCTACTGCCAAGGTTCATTCTCTTTCTCCCTGTCCACTAACAAGAGAGAGCCTTTCCACTTAGAGCCCTTTTAATCCTCACAGCAGTGGCACAGAGATACCTGCAGAAAGAGTGTAGGACTGACTGCAGACGGCGCAGGCACAGGCATAAAGCATCCAGGGATCCAGACATACTTGTGACCAAAACAAACTTGGTAAAGCTACTGGAAAACAGCTTGGCAGAAAAAGCCCTGGAGGTCCTGATGGACACAATGCTGAACAGGAGCCAGCAAGCTGACCTTGCCACAAAGGCAGCACATGATACCTTGGGCTGCACCAGGCAAAGCATTGCCAGCAGCTGGAGGGAGGTGATTCGTCCTCTCTGCTCTGCACTGTGCCCCGGACTGGGCTACCTAGTAAGAAATTGTCATAGACATACTGGAGAGAGCCCCTCAGTGCCTCCTCCTCCCCATCCCACCCCCACCTACAGCATAGTTGTTGGGGTCAGAATAGGATGCTGTGTCAACTCGATGCTGACCCTGCAACAGCCCCCGTGCCTGCAGGGATGGTGCTATCCCAGCTCTCCTGCAGGGGAGAGTCAGGTTTTTGCTGAGCAGCACTGCCCAGCACTTGGACCCTCCTTTGCAGCCTTGCTCATGCCAGCTGGACAGTATCTTGTGCCCCACCAGCATGTCTCACATGACGCTGCTCTTGTCCCTGGCAGGGTGGATCAGTTAAACTGCTGCTGCAGCTCTAGGTGGGCTCCCACTGTGTTTTGGGGACATGCTGGTACGGCTGGGCCCTGCAGCAGCCACTTTTCTCATGCACTATTCTGTCAGCTCTGCTGGAATGGCGCCAGCCCTGTACACCCATCCCACATCACCTGAGCTGCTGGTCCACAAGGGCATGTGGGTGACCCAAGGCAGCACAACAAGGAAGAGGGACCTCCTCTTCAGGGATGCCTTGTTCATTTCCAAGCCCAAGCAAAACCTGCAGACCCCAGCTGCATTTCCTCCAAAGCCCTGGCCCTGGCACCAGGCCAGGGACACCCAAGAAATATCATGAGGCCCCTGGGCCCCTGGTGTTGGAAGCACCCACATCCACGCCTGTGGTAGGTATACAGTAGAAGGGATCCACCAGGCTGGTAGCAGTGTTCGCCCCCCGGGCAACGCCCGTGTCTGGTGGCTGCCACCACAACCTGGGGGCCCACTGGCCCCAGCTCCGTCCCGCACTGGACCAGCTGCAGGTGCTGAGCAGTGGGAAAGGAACTACTGGGGATGCAGAGGAAGAGGAGGAAGGCAGCAACCACACCAATTCACTTGAACTTTTCTGGCTTCTCTGAGTTTGGATTTTGGGGGAATGTGGTACAGAAAATCATGTATTTTCTCCTGAAGGTGTTGAAGATATCTCCACGAGGAGACTCTTGCCAGGTCAGGGAAGGTGATGGCAATATCTCAGTGAAGGCAATTAATATGCTGCAGATCCGACATGGCCAGGGAGCCTGCCCTCAGTTGGACTTGAGTGAGATTAGCCACTGCAATGAGTGTTGACAGTGTCTGCTTAATTTACGTTGTGTTCCTATTCCCTCAGGGCGGCCAACAAGTTGCCCCTCACCAACCTCCTCCTCCTGAACATGTTTCTCCCTGGAAGAGCTGATGCAGATGACTAGGAAGTTACTCTGTATTTACCAGCCAGCTTCAACTACAGACATAACTACAGCTACAACCTTCTGGGCTCATCTGAGCCTTACTCTTTGCAGGCACCTGGTTGCCACTTCTCTTGAACAAACTCATGGGGTAACTGCCAGGAAAACAGCCCCACAGCTGCAACTTTCTGCACAAAAGTGCGGATCATGAGTGGGAAAGACTGTTTGATCTGTTTTCAGCCACATAGTTTGAACCCCATTGTTTGATGTGTTCAGATGATCAAGTCTGGTGCAATTCCTCATTGAGAATAGCGAGGAACTCATTGAAGAGGAGACGGCAGGACTTTCTAGTGCACCAGATGAGGATTTGCCAGCACCACTAAGGTGAGGCAGAAAGAGCAGAGGTATGCCAGGCCCACAAATGCTGTGGCAGCATGCATCATGCATGAGACTATAGCTCCTGATGTAAAGCAGAGACTGAAATGTACAGTGTCTTCTTCTCACACAGAGCAGAGATTCTATGAGTTTATGTCTTTCAAGAAAGGACTTCCTCTTTGCTGTGAACTCAGACCCTGTGAAGGGTAAAGCAAGGTCATCTGTCAGCCTGTAGCTCCACCAAATTTGAGAGTAAGGGTGATGCGGGTTGGCTATCTTGCTTTGTGCAATGATCTCATTAGCATTTGCTCAGCTGAGCTGTCCTGTCAGTAGCTGTCACCTTCAGAAAAGATGAGCTGAAATCCTTCTTTGTCAGAGCTCCATCAAGTCTCTTTTGGGGTGGGGGCCTTTGCAAAATGTGGTCAAAACACACCAATCCAAGCAATCTGCTTTTAAGTGCCAAAGTAGCCATTTACTGGCACACAGTAGCTTCCTCTTCCAGGTAAGTCCTTGCCCCCTGTTGTCTTCTACATGTCCATTGTAGGCACCTGTGAAGAATTTTTGCATGATAAATGCCTTCCTATATAAGAAAAAAACCTGTTTTGTGATTACCTTACGTACACTAAAGAGTGAAGACTCCAAGTAATATACAACATGACTACTTTAACCCGTGGCAGACAGCCAGTCATATTCCAGGCTTGCTGTTGTACTTCCATAAAATGTAAGAAAACAAAAAAAGCTACTAATTTCTTGTTTTGAGACATAACTACTGTGGGTTAACTATGAGCTATACAGAACACTAAAATACCTATTGATTGCAAAATGGAGCTTGCAAGAACAGTGCTAATAATTCAACAGTCCATACAAAAATTTCTCACATAAGCAGTCTCTACCAGCAGACTACCTTCTTTAAAGTTTTAATCTTTTTTTTAGAAGTGAAAAATGAACAAACAAAAAGCAAACTGATACTATTCAACATTCTCCAGGAAAGTAGAGGCAGGAGCATTAGCCACGTACAGACTTTGACAGCGAAACATCAACGTACATAAATCCTCTGTGACAACACCAATTTAACTACATTCCCTATTATACTTCCAAGAACTTCATCCTGAAATTGTTAGCATACTGCATAAGTTAGTCCATATTTCCAGTAAAAAGTACCTTGTTCACCTGTGAAAATTGGATTGGCTTTTTTTTTTTTCCTGCAATATGATTGGAAAGATATTCTGGTACAAAAAAAATACGGACATATATTGATTGTTTCAGAGTTCACATAGAAATCTATTAGGATGCTTTCAGTATTATTACCTTCCAAAATAATATTCTGCTTTCTTTACATCAAAGGTGCCAGTTTTGTCATTGAGTTGCTTCTGTCCTACAATGCTGATTGTAATTGTAAGATCTTGAGAAATAAATGACAGCTGTATCAGGAGATCAGCAAACTGCTCCTCCAACAGGTTCTGTGGCACTTCCATTGATATAACAAATTTAAACAGAAAAATCTTACATGCGGTCCTGACTAGAAAGACAAGCTGCTGATGACAATTTAGTTATAGAACAGGAATGTGAGGGGCATTAACTTCCTTTTGACCTAGGCACCTCAAGATCAAAATACAGACTTTTCTTTTTGGAAGCCTTGACAGGATATTATTCACATCCTAATATTGATCTTGTAGCTCTAGGTCTGTTTATTTAAAGGACGACTTCATTTTTAAATAAACACAAAAAACCTTGAAAACTTATTTGTCTTTCTCTTTTCCTTTTTTTCCCAATTTTCTGGAGAAAAAAGAAAATCCTATATGTGTTTTACTTGAGATTGAAAGAGAATGATACTTCAAACACATGAGGATTGATAGTTCATTGCTTTTTTTAAAAAATGGAAAAGTAAAGCATTTTTTGTTATGAGAAACGTCTAGTCTTGACTGAACTGCTCTGTAAATATTTTTTCTTAATTACAAGCAGTCATCAGGATTGTTCTTGCAGACTTATCTTAGTATTATAAAGGGAAAGAAACTTGCTGTACCATGTGCCCTTGTATCACAGTATTTATTAATCCACACTGAGGATCTGAGCAAAGTGCAAAAAACGGTCTTGCAGCTCATACTCACTGTTTTCTTACTTCAGAAATCATGATATGCAGTGAACTGAAGGGAGGGTGATGCTATAGCCCTGGACTTTCCCTGGGATTGAGCTGAGACAATCAAACCTGAGAGTTCAGAAGTGCCTCTTATTTGCCAAAAAAGTCCTGCCCATAGATAAGTTTGAACCTCAGACTAGTGACCTTGAAATGGAAACTCTGCTTAAAGGATAGTAGACATGCATAATGCTCCCTAACTTGATCTGCTGCACATTGCCTTCTACCCCTTACAGCTTACTTCAGAGAGAACGGCTTTGTGTCTGTGATTTGGTATAAATCTGAAGCTGCCACTACAGAGCCAAGAGAGGATTGATAATATTATTCACAGACTGGGTCTATCAACTGCAAACTGAGATGGGGATTGACCTTCAGTACTGATGAATATAGAAACACTTTATTCAGCACCTAGCTAAAAAAAAAAAAAAAAAGAAAAAAATGGAAAAAATGAAAAACAAAAAATAAATGAAGAAAATAAAAAGAGAGAGGGAGAACTAAATTTCTGAAAGAGTCAAAACATGGTTGGTGGCAGCAATGACAGATTTGTGAGATTATGGAAGAAGTGGTATGATCTGGGCTTCTACAAAAACATCTCCCTTTGGGCATTACATTTATATGCATGAGCATTATTTTATTTTCAGTAGCAGACAGGTGTCTAATAGAACATTTTAATAATTTCTAAGAACATGAATCCTGCAACTGATTGAAAGTAAAACCTTTTACATTAATACTATTGTGACTTGCCAGTAAAATCAGTAGAAAATGTGAGTTTTAGAAATATAAGAGTGATTATGAATGTATTCAAACAAGATCCCAATTCTAAGAAAACAATGCAAAATAAATCTGTTGCAAATATGTATGAAGCAGAAAACCATCACCAGTTCAACCATCCTCTCCACATGCTTTAATTCCCATACAGATCAATTTACAACACGCGTAACATGCAATTTTAGACTACCAATTGTTCATTTGCAGAACTGTCAATTCTTCAGGTCTTGAAAGCTGATGTCTCACAGAAACTATATACGGGGGAAACTGCAGTAGTGATCTTGCATCTTTTATCCAAAAAATTGGTTCCTTTTACTTGACTCATAAAAATGGCAGACAACTTATCCACTAGTTTTCTACATTATTTTTTACTGTTGTAAGGAAACGAAACACTCTGAGAAGCGACCGATGAGCAACAGAAACATGCGCAGGTGCGAAAATTCATGATCATAAGATTAGGCACTGGAAAGGAGTGTGATGGAATGTAGGACCTTCCCCTTTTCAGCTGAGTTAAATTTTTATGTCTACGTTATGTGAGTACACCCCATCTCATGTGACTACTCTAAAGGTAGATGGTGTAGAGATCTGTGAAAAATCCCTCTTTCTCACAAAAAGACCAAGCAGTAAAATGTTTACTGCTAGGCATCTGAGTTAACACTTCAGTGTTCTGAGGATTGAGGAATATTTTTGGTCTTCTGATACATTTGCATCCTTTCATGTCACTAATAACAGACATATTAGAAGTAGTGAGAAAAAAGAATAAAAAAAAATGCAAGAAAAGGAGTTTAGATCAGTAAGGAAGCCTTTTGATGACACAGGGAGATCTGCAGCAATAAATTCATCCTCCCTTCACATTGAAGTTGGAGATACCCTGCAGGCCATAAAGTTGGATCACTAATGAAGAATTAACTCCTAACTTTGAGGAGAGTTGAACTTTAGAGATGAATGCATTTTCTCTGTCTGCAACTGATCTCTTAAGCTATTATTAATTTTTGGCTGCTCCCACATAGAGCTGTTGTGAAACTGCAGCTTTCTATTTTTCAGGAAGATTTTTCCTCCAGAACTTTGTGCTGTCGTTTTATTCTGATATGCATGCCAACAATACATAGTCTTAAGTCTAACCTTTCATCACTGAGGTGAAGAAAATTCAGCTGTTGTGCTCACAGGTGATTACGTATTTAATGGGGCCCACATCTCAAATCTACCATGGTGTTGGCTGTTGTCAATATGTTGACAAACCAGAACATTTGATCTTTTCTCTTCTCCAGATCACAAGATTTAATGTTACTCTGACTTCAATTTTATAAAATTTAGAGTCCTAGAATAATAGAATCATTTAGGTTGGAGTCCAACCACAAAGCTAACACTGCAAAGTCTACCACTAAATGATGTCCCAAGCACAACATCTACATGTCTTTTAAATAAATAACCCCAAGGATGGTGACTCAACCACTTCTCTAGGCAGCCTGTTCCAATGCTTCACAACAGAAATTTTTCCTAATGTTCAGTCTAATCCTTCCATGGTGCAACTTGAGGCTGTTTCTTTTTGTCCTATAGCTTGTTACTTGGGAGAAGTGACTGACATCCACCTTGCTACGAACTCCTTTCAGGTTGTTGTAGAGAGAAATAAGGTCTCTCTTGAGCCCCCTTTTCTCCAGGCTAAATAACCCCCATTCCCTCAGGTGTTTGTCATAAGACTTGTGCTCTAGAACCTTCACCAGCTTTGTTGCTCTTCTATCAACAAAGGTCTATGTTTTCCAAGTTAAAAACAAGCAAGCAAGCAAAAAAACAAACATGAGGCTATTGTTATTTTCAAGTCTACAAAACAATAACTGTTGTGGCTATATAGTAAAGAAGATCTTCAAGTTTCAGAACCCTCTACACTATAATGTAACATGCCGAAGTCACACTGAGTAGCGTGTTTACAAGAAGGTACCACAACTTTTACCATCTTCTTCTTTATCCTTTGCAGCCTCATGAAAGAAGATGTGGGATGAATTTTTGTTGGCATGCAAGACACAAGAAAGTATCCTACATACAAGCTTCATGACAGATCTGTGCCTCATTTTGTATTACCTCTCTACATGAAATGAAAAACCTGTGATTTGCCTAAAAATAATTTAAAAAATATCTGTATTAGCTTTGAAGAAACCTGAACATTAAGGAAAAACAAAACAAAACAAAACAAAAAACCAACAAAACAAAACCAAAAAAAAAAAACCCAAACAAACAAACGAACCAAACCAACTACCAAACAATCAAATGCCCAAAGCTTTATTATAGTAAAATTTGCAGCTTATTATATCTGACACTATATTTTGAAGTGGACACAGGGAAATGATAGCATAGCACAGATCATTCTGGCTATGATTCTAGTTTATAGATATGCTTTTTTCCATTCATTTCCTTAAGTTTGCAAACTTTTAGGTCACACAGTTTGATAAAATCTGGATTCAGTTTGGTTCTGAATATAAATAAGTTTCATTGCATAGTTGTTTGTGATTTACTAAAAAATAATTTTGGAATAATTTATTCCAAATATACAAACATAGAAATTAGCATAATATATGTAGTTCATTAACAGTTCTTAACAAAGGTTGTGATTTCTGATGTCTCTGATTGATAATGTGTTAGAAATGGCCCTAAAATATGAGTGTCTGGAAGGAGAAGAGCAAGCCTGATTCCTTTTTTGTATCCATATATGCCCCATTCTGCTTCGTTTTCTTTGTGCAGCAGACCAGCCTGTTAATAATTGGTTTTCTTTTCCTCTCACACAACGCAAGGATGTAAGTTAAGCCATTGGATTTACAATAAAGATGTCTAGTTGAAATCTCTCAAAGTCAAAGTGCTTCCCTCTCACAGTATAACCCAGTACAAAAAAGAAAAAATTGCAAAATAAAATGCAACACATTACTTCTTTGTAAGGATTTTCATTAATTTCTATTACCAAGATATCTCTCCTCACTTTAAAGCACTTGACTGCTGCAAGACTAAGTGCTCCATCTTAACAGTCACACTTCTGTTTTCATATTGCCTGGAAAAAGTTACCACGTCCTCACCAGTCAGGAAAGAGAGAGAGATTTCTCTGTCCATATTTCACTAGAAAGTCACTATTGCCTGTGATGTAACATTTGTTCCAAAATGCTTTTTGAAGTTTGAAGGCAGACATACGAATGCAATAGTTTGGTATGATTATACATCTACCAAGTGTCAACCACACTTCATGTTATTGATGCCAATTATTTTCTCATACAAAAGATTGCATATACGCATATTTATACAAATATACACAAACACAAACACAAATCCAAACATAGCGTACATATTAATTGGAAATATTCAAAATAATTGGGAAATAAATGAAAGAAAACATCATAGACTAGTGCAGCTTCAATTAGTATGTAAAAAAGTGCAGCTCCATCACCTAGTTGAGCAGGCTTTTAAATGTCCCAAGGGTCAGGTTTGGTCACAGAGTGGTTTCTATAGTTTGTATTGTATTTGGCAGTTTAGCAATCAGAAATTGATCCCTAACACTCCTTCCAGCATGTTTTGGACCAGAAGAGTCAAGTTGCTGCAAGTAATGGAGATGTATCGGCAGACCTACCTGGGAAATCCTGTATAGCCTCTTTCTTCCACGTACCAGGTCCAGCTAAGGCTATTACTGCCTATTGATTCCCTTCATAAGCAGCACGTTTCATCAAAATCATCCTCACACATGAAATTGGTGCAACACATGAGGAACATTTATTGTGCAGTCTGTTATTGTCCCAGCTCAGCGGACCATAAAGAATGAAGTGAATCACTGAAGCAAAGCGAGTTGAACTAAAAAATCCCGAAATTAGTAGAAAACTGAAAATATATTTAGGCTTGGCGATTTTTATTTCATTTTTCTAAAAGTCCACTCTTTTGTGGTGCCTCTGACTAATAGCAAGTAATATTTCTGCACTTTCTTCACTTTCGCCCTATCTTTACATTTCTAAATTTTGGATGGCTCGAGTATTTAGGACTCTCCAAAGCCTGTTACAGGATGTCTGCTCTGTTTTGATGCATGTAGTGTTGCAAAACAGATTATTTTGATTATGTACAACAGGTGGGATAGATCAGGCCACGGCTATGCTCACTTTAGGGAGCTGACTGCCATGGCAGTGCAGGGACTGGAGGAAGGGGAGACCTGGAAAGGGAGGGCTCTCCCCATGAGGTCTGCCAGGGCAGGGCCTGGCAGTCAAGGCTGTCCCACCACCCCAGACAGGAGCAGGGCAGCTGGGGGTTACTGGGGCAGCCCCACCTCTGGGCATTGGGCACCTCCATGACTTGCAGACAGATTGAAGCCAGGCCATGACATGGACCTGCTGGTGGGGAATCAGGCCCAGGACTGGGCAAAGCAATGGCTGCAACATGGCAGGGATGGGACCTCAGGTGGGCACTGAGCACAAGCCTCAGCTTAAAAGCATCTCCCATGGAAGGAGAGGGGAGCCCCTCTGAGGCTTCTTAGCAGAAGTATTTGGGGAAGGCCTCAGTGAATCACCTTCTAAACCTTTCTTTTAAGGCTACCTTCGACACTGTCTCTAGTTTGGTGCTGATCCCAGTCAGCTGTACTCCGAGGAGGAGGGGACTCAGGGGTATGACACTGACCCTTATTTCTAGAAAAATGAACCCACGGTGTTTTAATGAGTAGACTGACCACAGAGCAGCTGTAATAAGAAACTCTGGATGATCACAAATAAGTTTAAGAGCACTGCAGCCTCTAATGCCTCCATTAAAGAAGAAAACATTCCAAAGCAGTAAAAGCTTAAATAATATATGAACTCATCAACATCAAATATGTAAATCTATAAAACTCTATTTAGCACTTTACCACAAGCTAATTCAGTACAACTTACCATAAAACTGATATACAACTTCAGAAATAATTTACAAAGGACTTGAATGTGAATAGCAAGCCATGTATATGGCTGGAAAGGTGAAGCAAACTGCCCGAGGTATTAGCTAGCAGATCAGAAAAAGTTCCCATGTGAAATGAAATACGCAGAGATAATCTCTGGCATGGTGAAAGGAGTGTTAAAGAGGCTGCAATAAGTATGCTTTCCACACCTTGAACAAGGATGAGAGATGTTGAAGGATTTTTCTAAACAGACTCTCACTCTCTCACTTCCAATGCTCAAACTAATGTGTGGATGTCAGGAATTTCTTACGTATTGTAGAGAGAAAAGAAGGCTTCCATTACTAGCAGAAGTCTCAGAGGCAGAATCTAAGACCAGTATCCCAATAGCTGCAACTGTAGAAGTATAGAAACTGCAAGTGTATGCTAACTATAGTTAGTATAGAAACTGCAAGTGTCACAAAGAGAAAAATGTTGGAAAGAAACCTGGATTTAGGGTATTTTGTCTAACGTGGGACAGATAGTATCATATATGGGAACTGGAGATGCCGTAGATGAACTCACAAAAATGAAATTGAACACAAGGCAAAAAAGGCCAGGCAGAACATTGTAAGAAAAAAAAAAATCCATCAGTAGTATCAAGAAAGGGAAAAATCATCGTCTGTGTGGCAATCTGAATCAAAAGCAATCAGGAAATGCAAGTACTTACCAATCAGTAAAGTGCAGTTGAAGAGTGAAAAGGAACTTCTAGCAGATAAATGCTTCAGCCTCCTCTACAACGGCTTAGTAACCTCACAGGAAGCTCTTCCACCCTTCCTCAATGCCGAGCATCATTCTCCACTACAAATAAAGCATGATTCTTTGTAGGTCAGAACAGTAGAATGGGAATCTGAATGATTTGTGATGCTGAAACAAAGAACACTTTACTTTAGTCACCGGTGGAAATACCGTTCAAGTAATCATGGTTTGTTACAAGAAAAATCAGTTGAGATGGAATTGATCAGTTTTAAATGGAAGCTTTTCAAAGTTAGGTGTCTATTGTTAGCGGCTCACTGGAGGTGTCTTTACAGATGATATTGAAAAGCAGGCATCTCCAGAGGTGGATTTTTTCACCTATTTTAGACACCGATGTTAGAGCAGATTAATCACTCTGTGATGATGCCAATTCCTCTCCATTGACTCTAGAAAGAAACTGTGTGATGACTGTAGACAAAAATGGATGACTTTTAGATGCTGTAAAGTTAGTGAGATGAGTCCTACATTAGATTAGCAAATTAAAAGAATGGGAATTTTACCCTCCCCCTCTGCACATAAAGTGAGTTAATGGATTAGCCAGATAATCACGAAGTGAAAACAACTAAATCTTCAGGAAAAGTCTTTTAAAAGAAATGTGCTGCTTTTCTTAAAAAGTCATGAAAAATTAAGATTTTTCTTTTTCTACTATGTCCTTTCAAAGCTTTCATCTTACATTTATTTTGGGAGCACATCTCTCCCATGAACTTAAGATGCTTTGTATGTGACAGCAATATTGATTCTAACAATATTGCCCATTCAAGAATCAGCTTTTAACCTGATTGCACAATTTAATGGTGGTACAAGAAAATTGTCTGGATGTTTGAATGCATGTATTTCTGTATTTGTCTGTCAGTTGTCTGTAGTAATGTTTTTAATTGGATTATCAATTTATTCCAGATCTGTCAATAGTGATCTCTTTTAATAATACAGATAAATTAACAAATAAATCTAGAGTTCAATCCCTTGCGGTAAGACCAAGTGGCCCTGACCCATTTATACACTGCTTGTAACTAACCTCATCAAGAGCAGGGAGATTAGTTGGAGCAATGCAAACCAGAGCCTTTGGGAGAGGTAATATTTAACTAATCAGGGATCCAATACTTGAACTTATTCCCAGAAGCTTCTTTTAATTACAAGTATAGACCTGAAGTTTCTACGGGTTTTATGAAAAGAAAGCATCTGTTGGAGGAGAGACCTAAATCAGTGGTTTTAGTGACAGAAAACTTCTATTACAGACTGTAAAATCTGGAAAGCGACAGGACATAAGCCTTCACATACTCTGTTTCTCATAGTAATGCTTTGTTTATTTGATGACTGATCATGTTTTCTGAACACATCTTAGGCTTATTGGGTTTATTAGCCTTTCTCACATTCAGTGAAAGACTAATAAAAAATAAATACACTCTGGTAATAATGTGGCATGTCTTTATTTGCATCTCACATTTTTGTTCATGCTGAGAGGTATTTTATACGAATAGTCCCTGAGATTTCAAAAGTGGCAAACTGCTTTACAATGCCATCCTTTTTATGCATAGAACTCAAAATATTTTCAAGGGGTAAGTGAAATCAATGTCAGTTTGACTAAACTTATCACACTGAGAGTTTATGCAACTTGTCCAACAACATCAATGGCCTCTCTGTAACAATAAATCCCCTGGAAGAAACACTTTGGAGTCCAGCTGATCTATTCAGTGCGTATCTCCTCTGCAGCAGAACTGCCAGGAGTGGCCTGCTATGTGTGTGTCTATGAATGCATCTGTGCATTTGTATGAATGCTGCAGAGTATAGTAGTAAATAAATATTGTGTATGCACAACTTTAATTACCACCTTGTAAGTAATTTCATGTAGACATGCAGTGAAGCCTTGCTATGGATCTGAGTCTGCTTGCTTTTGTGGGTTTTACTCAAACACTTAGTGTATGCTGAGCATAGATTTTTTTTTTTTTTTTTTTTTTTGGTGGCTTAATGTGCTAGAGTTACTGCTAAAGCTTCTTACAAAACAAAGAATCAAACCAGAAATGCCTAGGGAGAGGAACAACAGCCAGAAGGTGAGACAAAGAGAGAACATGAGAAGTAATCTCAGTTGGCAGGTCCAGCCAGCCACGACAGAGTGACAGTGTGGAAATTTGTTGAGAGAGATTTTCAGGACACTGCTGTCCACGCAGAAATCAGGGTACACATTATGCAGTTCAAAGCACAGCTCTCTATGTTACTGTTGTTTTCAAATGCCTATACATGGCAGCAATAGCTTGCCCTCATGTCATTTATACTTCTATCATCTAAAGAGTAGCCAGCCATCTTTATACTCTTAAAATATGCTGGAAGGGGAGGACTGTGCTTTTAAACATAGTTTCTTTAGTTGCTTGAGGTATTTTCCAAATCGTAAATAAATCTAACATTCTAGCTGACATAAGGTGACATAAGTTGCCACCACTTGTTTGACATGAGCTGTCAAGAGTGAGGGATGAGACGTTTTTACAGAAATATTTTCATTTATCTAAGTTGAGGCTGTATGAAAAGCAAACCAAAATGAGCAAGCAGTAGCAGATAGATGGTTTTCAGCAGTGGATGTTGTATACGTGCCATTGTGCAGAATTCCAGGAAGCTGCTTCTGCACCAAGCAGGACTAGGGTCTACATCAGTTTGCAGAGGCGCATGTGCTTAATCTGGGCACTTTGGCTAACTTATTAAAGGCAGTTTCGGAGCCTAAATTCATTGAAAGAAATGGAAGCTAAATGCATAAATACCTTTGAGGACCTAGCCTTGTCTAATTATACCCTTTGAAAACTCTGAAGTTATAACCATACTAGAAAATTAACAATGCCAGTCAATGTTCCGAAGTACTGAAACATAATCGTTTATACTGTTAAATTTTTAACTTGGTCTCTGTTAAGATTTTATCCTGTGCCAAAGAATTCTTGGCTGCGACTTGTAAGTTTGCATGGAAGTAGGATCACGCCCAAGACATAATTTTGATACAGGGATGTAATAGAATTCATTAGTGGGGTCATATGCTCTTTCAAGCCAACCGGCCACAGTGCCAGAAAGAATAGTCCTGTATTTATTTCATAGATGTAGCTGAATGGCTCTGGAAGAGGTTAAAAAGAAGAGCTGAAGGCTCAGGCTATCTTCAAAGAGGAATTCCCTAGGGAACAGAAAATTCACAACATTTCTAAACAGGAATGAGAGAAAGACAGACTGGGAAAAATTACGTGCATCCCATAGTAAATCTTTGTGGCAAAGTACAAATCTGCTCAAATTCATGATTTATTGTGAAATGACCCTCCATTAGCTTACAGATACTTGGACAATAACAATAAAAGTCTATATGCCTTTCAGGAGGGCACTGAAACATGATGCAATGACAGGGCAGGAGGGAATACCACACAGTACTGTGCATGTCAAAATCCTACTGGACCAGAATTAGCTCTTTGAATAGATACATAGATGGCGGGGGCAGAGGGGAGTGCGGAAATGTCACTTTCTGCTTTTTCATTCACAAAATGGTTTACAAGTCTGAGATATCTGCCAGAGGAATTCCAGGAATATACAAGGGCTGTCTTAAGAAAATACTTTTACCTGTAATGATTTCAGGAGTTCCAAGTATTATTCAAAAGTTTCAAAATACCTGTATGTTTTATTATTAACTTCTTAAGGAAGTGGTGCATTAAAAGGTACATAAAAGGACTCTTTCCCTAACCATTCACCATCTTGTAATGTTTTAAGACCATTTCAACTGAGTACCTGGAATACTACAATAGGTGAAAGACTTCCCTGATACAGTCCTATTCCTTGTTCAGGTGGTTAATAAAACCTATTTGCATAGTAAATGGCCAGCTAAAAGTACCTTGCACTGTAAACTAAAGTTATGACAGTTCTGCATGCTGTTCCGCACCATGGGATTTCTGGTTTGTTCTTTTGACTTCAGTCGCTTTATCTTTTACACTTATACAAAAATTATTTATAAGGAAGGAGTTTATCCTTTTGTGATAACTGGCTTTGCAAACTGATTTCTCCACATAATGTTGGAGGAATATATTAGCTGCTCCACCACCTATGTGCTGCTGGCTGCTTAACAGATTCTCCAATGTCTTCTATCTTTTTTCAAGAATAAGAAACTATAAAGGATACCAATGTTAATTAAAAAAAAAAAAAAGTTTCTTTTATGTCCAATTGCTATTCTTCAGGTTCCAGGAAATGTCATTTAACTTTCTGTGGTGACTACCCAGGAGCTTGGTGAGCCTGGCAGCCTTGGCAGGCATTCTTGACAGCTTGTCAAGCCTGAGGCTACTGCATGTTGTCTTTCCTCTCAATAATTAATAATTAATTAGAAGTCATGATTTTTTAATGATGACTGATTTATCTGTACTGGTTTGGAGGGGGCTTGTATTTTTTAAAAACCTTTCATTTTTCGAAAGCAAGAAAGACAAGAAAAAGGAACGATGTACATGCTTTCAAACAAGTCAGACAAAATCACTGGAGGAATAAAGGCTTGCCATACACATACATTAATCTGCGTATATAAGGATGCATTTGAACACAAGGAATCTAGTCCCTGCTGGCCAAACACAAGTGACTAAACACCTTTTTGCAAGCCCAGAAAATCAAGCACAGCCTGAAGCACCTCATTTAAGGATTTCCCATGCATGCAAAACACAAATCCCAAAGCAGTATTTTTTTTCCATAATCAGTTGGTATGTTGTGAGGAAACGCAGGAAAATTATGGCCCTAATTTTCAAAGACATTACAAGGAGCTACAGAACAGAGAAGGGAAAAGAAAATTATGCCATTGTTAATTGATGTGAATCTGGTATACATTCTCCTCATATACTTCATTTCCATATATATTATATATTGCCTATTACTTATTACACATTACACACTATGTACTGTATACTGTACATTGTATGCTGTATACTATATATTATTTCTATTTCAATTTCGCATAGTTAGCACTGCATTTCATTTAGCCTTTTATTTTCTTCTTGCAGAGGCCCAAGTTCAGTGAAGACTCTGGATGTTGCTGAACTAGTGGCAGAGGTTTACAATTGCTCCTTGTAGCACAATCTCCAGCTTTAAATTGAACATTTGTGCTCCACACCCAGTGCCTAAGGAACACCTTTCAGAACAAGGAGAGGTCAGCCCAACAGGAAAATTTTGGCAACAGCTCTGGTGGAAGTCCCTTCCTCTGTAGACCTTAGATGCTTCGTTACCAGAACATGTCTCCCTATACTCAGGATTCAGAAAGGGGTACTTGCATGTTTAACCAAGACAAGTCAGCTTGGTTTCCAGAAACAGTTCACTGAGAAACAGAGCTTCTCCTGGGGTGATGTTGTTCCCTTATATGTAGATGATAAAATATCAACAGAAGATAATTGATTTCACACTATGCACAACAGCAGCATGACAACTCCACACCCAGCTGCAGTCCTTGTTATACTAAGCCTCCCTGAGTGAAACTATATTTAGTCTAGTAAATGCAATTCTGCTTCTATAATTCTTGGAAAAAAAATCATCAGTATTAATTGGCATATTTATTAACTTTCAGACAACAGTAACTTTCTGTAACATTTAACATTCATGAAATCTTCTCTGTTTAACTAATATTAATAAATAACACTACATATATAAACATCCTCTCCCACACCTTCAGACTTGCCAACACTGTCATCAATAAACATCCTAAAGTATGATCCAACAACAAACAGAGGCAATTTCAAAAGCATATAGTCTGTAACTTGAGACTAACTGTGTTAATAGTCATGGAATATTCTAACAGAAAAGTTCAACACAGGAGTAGAAGTATTGTATTTTCGATTATTTTGGTTCTTCTCTTGCTATTGTTAGGTGGTAAATGTCACAAGACAATGATGGCTTAGCTGTGATCTCTTACTTCTTTGGCGAGGCAACCTACAAAGACATGAAAAATGTATCTGCAGAGAAAGAATAGCTGGTTTATCTCATTATTTAAATCTGCTTGCAGAAGCTGAATTTCTTTTGGGGACAAAGATTCACAGACTCACAGAATGTTAGGGGTTTGAAGGGATGTCTGGGAATCATCTAGTCCAATCCCCCTGCTAAAGCAGGTTCACCTAGAACAGGTTGCACAGGAACATGTCCGGGCAGATTTTGAGTATCTCCAAAGAAGGAGACTCCACAATCCCTTTGGGCAGCCTGTTCCACTGCTCTAACAACCTCAAAGTAAAGACATTTTTATGTTCAGACGGAACTTCCTGTGTTACACCTTGTGCCTGCTGCCCCTTGCCCTGTCACTGGGCACCACTGAAAAGAGACTGGCCCCATTCTCTTGACACTCGTCTTTTAGATATTTATAGGCTTTGATAAGCCTATAGATCCCCACTCAGCCTTCTCTTCTCCAGGCTAAACAGACCCAGGTCTCTCAGCCTTTCCTCATAAAAGAGATGCTCTGGTCCTCTAATCCTCTTTGTAGCCCTCCACTGGACTCTCTCCAGGAGTTCCTTGTCTTTCTTGAACCAAAGAGCCCAGAACTGGACACAATACTCCAGATGTGGCCTCACTAGGGCAGAGTAGAGGGGGAGGATAACTCCCTCAGCTTGCTGGCTACATTCTTCTTAATGCACTCCAGGATACCATTGGCCTTCTTGGCCACAAGAACACCTTGCTAGCTCATGGTTAACTTGTTGTCCACCAAGATTCCCAGATCCTTCTCCGCAGAGCTGCTTTCCAGCTGATCAACAGTTGATGGGTTGCAACTTCTGAGGCAAATTAATTCCTTGTTGGACCAGTCTAGCTTGTTTGCCATTTTATGTGGAAACATATCTCAAGATCTATCCAAACTCCAGTCTTGTTTCCTCTTATAAGAATTTAAGGTGTCAGTTTCCAGTATCTTGTTACAGCCACTGCTTGGTGAAATGATGGTATAACTGTGAGGATCATAGATATACCATTTTCTGACAAAAAGAGGATGGGAATAGGTCTTGACAGCTTGACTAGCTTATTTCTGCCCAAAGTCAGTAGCAACTGTGCCAGTGTTGCTCTGGACAGTTGCTCTTATCAATGTTCTCAAAAACTTCCAGTAATGGGGGTTGGACACTGACTCTACATGATCTGTTTGAGCACTTCGTTATTCTTACTGCTAGGAGAAAATTCTGGTTTTGTGTATGTAACCTAAATCTGCCTTTCACATAATTCCTTAAGTTGATGTCACAGTGGTGTCAAAAAATAGATCAAAATGTCTTAGAGAAAATGTTTTTCTGCATATCTAGCCAATATTATCTAGAAATTCCTGGAAAATGGTGGCATAAAATTTTAGAATTTTTAGTGTGTGTATTTGTAGAATTATTTGAGTCTGTAATACGTGAATTGTGTAACCATGTACACATCATGATCTTGTATAGGTGCTATGTGTTATAGTATATGTGTGATCCATTTCAATGCAAATAATAATAAAAAATGCGCAGGTTTTGTAGCCCAAGGGGTAAGCACCATCTGTCAGGTTAATTAATTGAACAGTAATCCAGGAGGAAATATATTCCAGTGGAGACAGTGGTACACTCTCCCTTTCCAATTGATCATATTTAGTTAAGAGGATTGACAGTAGTCTGCAATTCACTCAGGTGCTGCTTTGGGCAGGGCCTGTGTTACTTAATCTAATAGTTCTTTTTCTGCCTTGATGTTGATAAAGACCCCCGAAACTCATCTTCTTTAATTGTATTCTAACAGAAAGAGTGCCCTAGAGACAATAAAAAAGGAAGGAACCCCAAAAGACCAAATCCATTTGCTACAATTGGATTGCGTTAGGTTATGTGATAAAAGCTCGTCTGTGCACCATCAAAAGAGCAGAGAGAAACAATGACAAGTGGGGACCCAAATAATACTCTGCCAGACTACTCACAGGCCCATCAAAAATCCATCTCCACAGAAGATCACAGGGATAAAATGGCCAATGTGGGAAACCCAAATTAAAGACTCAAAGGAACAGATAGTCTGTCTGGGCTTCTCCCAGGGCTATCCCAGGAGACCCTCAGACCCAGTGTTCAGGGGTGAAATCCATCAAGATCCATCAGAGCACCTTTTGGACAGAGGGTGGTCACTGCCTAGAAGCATAGGACACACTATGGGGTACAGGGGTAAAACATTTAGGATTGCACAGGACTTCTTATGAGAAGTTTAGAGAAGCCAAACGCAGGAGAAGAGATGGATCTAGTTGATCTGAGAAGGAACAAGCATCAGAAAAAAGAGGAGTAAGGGCAGAAATGGTTTGACACTTGTGAACAGTTTGTTGCTCATTAAACTTGTCTACCACGTGTAAATATTTAGTTACTTGGTAAACTCGTCTGCATGGTATCAGTACAGTCTCTTAGCTTCTTATTATACTCCATTTCTAACGCCTTCCCTGAGTGAAGGACTCTATTTGATGTGTGTGTGGGAGTCTGAGTGTCAGTAGCTGGAGTGGGACCTCAGGTCACAGGGCCCCATGGGTGCAGCAGCTGCAGTGAGTATGGATGTGCAACAGAGTTTGTTAGTCTAGCAACGAACTTTGTTAGTCTACGGTGGGTTGAACCTGGTCAGCAACTGAACGTCCATCCTGCCTCTCTCTCACTCTCCTCTCCCACAGGATGGGGACAAAATGGAAGTAAAGTTAGAAGATTTGAGGACTGAGATAATGACAGTTTAACGAGGAAAGCAAAAGCTGTGTATATAAGCAAAACAAGAGGAATTAATCCACTGCTTCTCATCAGCAAGCAGATGTACAGCCAACTCTTGGACAGCAGGACCACAGCACACCTAATGGTTATTTGAGAAGTCAAACATCCCTCCTTCCTCCTTCCTCCTTCTTTCCTTGAGCTTTTTTTTTTTTTTTCCTGAATATGGTGTTATATGCTATAGAGTATCCCTCTGGCCAGTTTGGGACAGCTGTCCTAGTTGCATCCCCACTCAACCTCTTGCCCACTCTCAACCTATTAACTTTTGGTGGAGAAGGGGGCAGAAAGCCTTCACATTGTCCTGAACCTGGGTCAGGATAACCACCAGTATCAATACTTGCTGGGGGATTAAGAGATTTACAGCTGCCCTGCAGAGAATGACTTGGTGTGCAGGTAGATGAAAAGCTGAACATGAGCGGACAGTGTTCACGTACAGCCTAGGAAGCCAATAGTATCCTGGGCTGTATAAAAAGCAGCAGGTCAAGGGAGGTGATTCTGGCTTCTCTGCTTTGTTCTGGTGAGATCTCACTTGGAGTGCTCTGTCCAGCTCTGGCGTCCTCAGCACAAAGAAGGACATGGACTTGTTGGAGGGGATCCAGAGAAGGGCCACAAATTGATCAGAGGGCTGGAGCACCTCTGCTATGAGGACAGGATGAGAGAGTTGGGGTTGTTCAGCCTGGAGAAGAGAAGGCTCCAGGCAGACCTTATTGTGGCCTTTCAGTACTTAAAGGGGGCTTATAAGAAAGATGGGGACAGACTATTTAATAGAGCCTACAGTGATAGGACAAGGGGTAATGGTTTGTCACTGGTTTGACTGAGGCAGGGCCAAACCACAGGACATATTCTCTCTCTCCAATCAGCCCCTTCTCCATTCCAGGAGGAAAGGGTTAGGAGAAAGAGAAAAGTAAGTGGGCAAGGCCTCAGTTGAGTTTTGGAAACTAAAACTATTTTAATAACGACAGAAAAATATTATATGAACAATAAACAACAACAAGGGATTAACAAACGTATACAAGGTTCAAGGACATGGTGCAACGGGGTTTAAACCACGGGCAAACTACCAGTTGATGGCCATGGCAGGTCGCCTCCAGCAGGGGCTGGGGCCGTCCCCACCAGGTCCCGCCGGGCTGGAGCAGCAGCAGGCGGTGGAGCCAGCAGCAGCAACAAGCAGGATGGCTCTGGGGTGACAAGTGGCGGTCTGAGCAGCAGCAAGAGATACCACTGGCAGGCAGGAGTGAGCAGCAGCAGTAGCAGCAGGATCGCCCCACAGAGCAGCACGTAGCAACAGCCCTGTCCTCCTTGGAGCAGCAACCACAACCCTCACAGCAGAAAAAATACAACTGTCACAACGTTTCCAGCCCCCACAGGATGGCAAAGGCAAGGGCAGGAGGTCTGTCCCTCTCTGTACGCAGTTTGTTAAAAAGACATCGTCCCTCCAAGAAGCTCCACAGCCAATGAGGTGCAGTGACGTGCAGGGGGAGGAACACCGTAATTGGTTTGTTCCATATGTCAATCAAACTGGTTTTATATTAAACCAGGACGTTGTTTTAAACTAAAACAGACTAGATATAAGGAAGAAATTTTTTATGTTGAGGGTGGTGAAACACTGACACAGGTTGCCCAGAGAGGTGGAAACATTCCAGATCAGGTTGGATGGGGCTCTGAGCAACCTGATCTACTTGAAGATGTCCATGCTCATTGCAGGAGTGTTGGACTAGGTGACTTGGGAAGGTCCCTTCCAACCCTATCTCTTCTATGATTCTATGATGATTCTACGATTCTATGATTGTGCAACTACGTTTCATCAACTGCCAAACATAGATGCGTTATCAACACTCTTTTAGCCACAAGTGCAAAGAACAGCATCATATGGGCTGCTACAAAGAAAGTTAACTCCATCCCACCTAAACCAAGTCCAGCTAGGGAAGATCAAGCCAGATCAAGCCAGATCAAGCTGGTAATTAGACAAAGTGTCTTGAGAGCCAAGGGTGACTCAGAGGGTGAGACCACAGGAAGAGCTGACTATCGGTGGAACCAGAGAAATCCTGGTCAGGGAGACTGCAGGATCTGGGGGTGTTCATGAGTGAGATATGTGTCTGTCTGTGTGTGTCTAAGATTAAGAACAATAGGGGTTGGCTGCTAGGGAGGTCTCAGTGAGCTCTGAAAGTGTTTGCATGCATGTATGGAGTTAAATGAGGCAGTCTGTACCAGCAATTGGAGTGGAGCTGCTGCCTATGGCATTTTTATACCCAGGTGTCAGCAAGTGGTGAGAGTGGGATCCATGAACTGGATCACTGCTGGATCTACTGGGCTGTGCTGGGTTTGGCTAGACTAGAGTTAATTTCCACAGCCAGGATAGCCGGACTGAATCAGCCAATGGGATATTCAGTACCATACTGATGTCATGCTCAGTATGTATAAGGAGTGGGGAGTGCTGCAGAGGGCATGCAGTTTTCAAACAGTGGTGCAGCTTGGCACAGTGGTAAACAGTGCATTGTACGTTATTTGCTTTATTATTATTATTACTATTGTTTCTTCTCTCTCTTTGTTTTGTTCAAGTAAACTTTCCTTATCGAAATGGACATGGCTTTACTCTTTTTCCTACCACACTCCATGGGTAGGAAGGGTTGTCAAGTGGCTGCTTGGTGCTTAGTAGCCAGCTGAGTTCAAACCGTGATGTGGGCTGACTGAGGTTCTGAGCCCAGCTGCTGGAGGGATTCACACTGTATCTATAAGTGTATATAGTTGCACCAGTGAACCTTCATACTGTTCAGGCAGTGAGGGGAGCCATTGGGGTTGTCTGTGTTCAGATGAGTGCTGAATGTGTATGTCTACATTGATCTGTGCTACCAGCCATGTCTATATGTGTATCTGTGGTGTACAGGTGTGTTTGTGCCTACTGGGAATATATGTTCAGCCTCACTACTGGTTGGATTTGGGGATATGGAGCTATGGCAGGTTTGCCTCTCTTGGGCTGCTGAATCTGGGCCAATTCCCCTAATGTATTAATTCTTTTTACCTGATGGAAACGTGATGAAGAAATGCCTACAAGTTTTTCACAGTCATAAGATATTTGCTGAAGTAGTTCCTGACAGCTTTTCCAAGGACATAAGTCAGTGGAGAAGCAAGTGTACGATAGAAAATAGAGAATACCTCCAGAGGATCAGATAGCTACATATCCTTGTTAATTGAAATCGGGAACTTTTTGTCATTTGTTATAGCATAAAGAACACACCAAAGAGGAATTGAAAGCTATGTAACAGCTCTTGAATATTACGTTCATGAGCAAGAGCAAAAAATTCATCATAGCTGTATAACAAGCAAAAGGCTAAGTTTACAAATAAATTTCTGTATATGGTTTTTATTTTGTTTAGTCATAGTCACAAAAAGAAGTTAAATTATGTGTTATTGATAAGGTTACCAATCTTCTACCCACATTACGAGAAAATTATTGTCATTTATTTTGGTAAAAACATATCACATTTTAATTCAGTATGCTTCAGGCAAAGTTACGCTTTTCTGTTCTCAGCTCCAACTCTGTTTAAAAAGAGAGCTGATAGTGAAGCCAGTGCTTATCCCTGCTTCTAATACTTCATCACTGTTCCCACCTCTCAACAGGTAGAGTATCCCCCCCCAGGGAATTTCTGGGACAAGCATAAGATGGTGGAGGGAGGTTAGAAGTTGGAGGAAAAAGAGAGCAGGTAAAAATGAGAAAAGTATTATGCCTATCCCAAAAGCATTCCTCACTGAACTTGCTCTTCCCAAACGTTTCATACTTCTTTCGATCTTCCTCTTGACTTTTCCTCTATGTTTCTGAGTCTCAGTTCTGAGCTCCCCAGCCACATTTCTTGGTCTTACTTCCAAGTTTTCTGCTTTTGAGGCTGTTAGTCAATGCTCAGACTATTTGCAGTGGCTATGAATAGTCTGAAGCTGTTTACCATGAACAAATGCCTGACAAATACCTGGTGGACAGCTATTTAGAAGTACTAGGACTTGTTTTTATTGTTATTATGAATAATAATAATAATAGTTTTGTGACTCCAGGTTCTAAGACATAACTTAATGGTTAACATTTTCAGCGTCTCTTCAATCACTCTGAGCCAAAATCTACTTCTGGTTTTAAATGTAGGTCTGGTAATTCAGAATTAAATAGAAGGTAAAAATAAACATTGGAACACAAAATCCAATGCTAACACCAAAGTCAACGTTTTCATTTGGACAAATGGAATTAAAGGTCTACTTCCTTAAACCTTAACCAAATCTCTGACTTTTGAGACTGGCTAGCTAACCATCAGTGCAGAATGCATGCCAAAACAAGAAAATTCCTTAGACTAGTTGTCCAGTTTATAGATGAGGAAGCACATCCATCTGAAGTATCTCACCACTATTACTTTGGAGGAATTCTTTTGAGCCAGAAACAAATAATACCAAGTACTGCCTTCACTGAATCTAGAAATCCAATATATAGCAACCCTGACTGAAATCAAGACAACCAGGCAGAATAGCAGGATGCTGCCTGAGGAAGCCTTATGTAGGGAAGGAACACAAGATAAGTCGGGAATAGGCTTTCCACAGAAGACACGAACCCTAAATGTTCCCAGATTAATAGTTTGTAGACAAACAAGGACAGAAAATGGCTGGTTCCTCATTTTGCTTTTCCACCTCTCCTATTCCAAATATATGACTCCTAATTTCCATAGAAGGGTAAGGAGAGAGTTCTGCCCTTCCATTCTGAAATCTGAGGGGTTCCCATGCTCTTCAACTTGCTAAAACAAAACTTTACCTTTTGACGTAGTGGGTTTGTAATTAATGTCCAAATAAGCTGCAACAAAAATCTCAGTAAAAAGGTGAAAGGGCCTGACTTTTTTTAAAAAAAATCCATTATAAGACTTTTGTGACAAGAGTGAGCCAACACTTAGCAGATCAGTTATTATATCAGTAGCAACAAACTAGCAGGTGTAATATTAATAAAAGGCACAAGAGGACCCAGATCTCTGTACATCATGCCATTAGTTCTCCAGACTGTGCTGGATATTGATCATAAATAAATAATTGTTCTGTTCTGCTGTTGATTAAAATGTTAGTAAAATTACAAAGTTATACAAGGAGAATCTAAAACCATACCAGAGCTATGAAAAATCCATAAAAGGGGTCAAAAAAATTTTCCTTTCTGCACAGTCCTTCTTAGATTAATATCACCTTCTTATCATATGGAATTTCAGAAGGATAACATGTCTGAAAGATAGAGTTTGAATTTTCCATCTACAAGTTACAAAATATTCTTTTTGAGCATTTGTATTATATTGTATATACGTTTGGTTTTACTTTCTTTAGTATAAGAACAAACATGTATAGCAAAGTTCGTATAAATAATATATGTTTACTTATATAAAAATTTAAATGAAGTAAAAATCACTTTATCAGTAGTGAGTCACTGGTCAGATTTACTGTTCACATTACTTTCCTTTATAACTAACAAAAAATTAGAAGGATAAAGAATACTTTTTTTGTTTCCTAAATACCAAAGTACTTTTTATTTTCCCTCTCTCAAGGTTCAGAGTCTCTTTTCTACATTGTAAACTCCTATGGCCTTTATTTCAATGAGAAAATAGCAGATTGATCCTCTTAAAATCTCTTCAGAGCCTTTACATGAAACTGTACAGCATTATACTGAAACCATCTGGCTGCTGTGTGAGATGGTAACATCCAGTTGAGAGGTGGAAATAAGTAGCTGGTGGGCAGTGACTTCCCGTTCTGCAGTAACACTGGAATAGTGGCTTGCATTGCCATCTATCAGCAGGATTTATTAGCTCTTGTTTAGAGAAGCACCTGCATGGTTAAAGAAGTTTTGGATCAGAACTGCCTTGCGACAGCTCACTTGGTACATGGCTCAACTGGAATGCTGTTCTTCACTTCTTAAATGACTAACATAAAAGTTAGTTATTGCAACAACTATCTTTTAAATTCCTAAGTAATTTTTCAGAATTATTTTTTCATACTGAGAATAATTTTAATTTCTTAAGGAAAACAATTATTCCTATTCGTCAAGGCTTAGAGCTGGGCTGGCCACTAGATGAATGACAGACGCTCTCTGTGACCTTCCTTCCCTTTCCCGAAGAGGTGAAAGAGAAAAGGAACAAGGGAGAGAGACATATGGATTGGAAAAGAAAACTAAAACTGCTTTAATGAGAATAATAATAATAAAATGAAATACATACCAATATACACAATATCAATACTGAACCCAACACCCCTGATGGCAACCATGTCACAGTCACCACTGATGCTGCAGGGCAGGCACTGAGGAAGGCCCAGACTGGGCTCAGCAGCAGATGGGAACTAGATGCAGGAGTTGGATTCTGGAACTGGATTCAGGAATGCATGGTCTGGGATCAAAGGCAGAACAGACAGAGTCCTCCTCAGACACCCACCATTGAAGAGAAGGGCAAGAGGTTGAGATCCTCGTGATCCCTCAGCTTTATACCAAATATGATGTCTATGGAATGGAATGTTTTGCTGATCAGTTTAGGGTCACCTGTCCTGTTCACTCCTCTCCGCAGGTGCAGCCTTTCACTTAACTGCACCCCCAACGTGGTATACAGGATGTAGCAGTGACCTTGGTCTCCACAGGAGCAAGTATAAACAAAAACCTTTCTGCACACCAATCCCTGGCAGTAACAGTACACATCAAGCGTTATCATTCCTAGAAGCAGACACTGTCTGCAAAAATATGCCATTGACTTCAGAAAGTGCAGTCACTTAGAAGAGACTGAGATGAAAAGTAAAATCACTGAACAGAATTAGTTCTGTTCTAACTCAAACCAGGATGCTATTATAGCAATTAGATCCATGAACTTAATTAAATTAAGCATTCTAGAAAGGAATTCATAAAAAATATTTTTATTTTGAAATAAATAATATATTGATATGTCAATTAAATAGGGGGAAAAGTGTTTCTGGATAAGTATTTATCATGTAATGTGCCTCTCACTAGAGTATCTGTACGTGATTCACACTGTACACAATACACAAACTGAAATGCAAACTTTTTTGTCACTGTATGGGAAACACAGATTTTTTTTCCTAGCCAGTCAAAAACAAAAAGATTTTTTGTTTTTGCTTTGACTGAGACAAAATCAAAAACCAACCAACTAAAACCTTCTTACTATTTCTTGAATACAGTAAAAGGGTGATACTTGTCAAGAAAGGGATATATCATCAAAAAATGTGAAAACCTAAAATGTGCTGTAAAATGAAGTATTACTATCTATTTATGTTAATAAAAATATTTATTTATTTTAATAAAAAATGTTTTCTCTGTATCCAGTACTGTTAGAAAAGGGGAAAAAGATGTTGCATAGCAGTATGTTCTTGATCTCTCTTATCTATTATTCTGTTATACGTGTTAACACCTCAGCTACAGATCAGTTCTCCAAGTTTTTGGCCACTTGCCTTTCATTCCTTTCATTTCAGTACTTCTCAGCTCCCTCAACTAAAACACACACAAAAAAGTGTGGTCTGGAGTTTGAAGTGAGGAGTAGTTACAGTGGTCTAAGTGTTGGTTGCTTTGTCGCTTGAGCTGGTAGAGTACATTTCTGATACATGGTTACCCATTTTTCTCATTTGCCAAATGGAGTAGCTGAGATTTGAGATCCATCCATCAGCAGTCAATGAATTGTAAAATAGTGACTACAGCTTGGTGGATAAGAGATAAAAGGAGCTTTGGTTGTGAGCACTAAAGAAAGGGAACTGTTACAAGCAACCTTCATGGAAATTGAGCTTTAAAAACAGGAAAATACTAAATGAACCACATCATTACCTGGGGAAAGGGGAAGTAAAAAATCGCTGAATAGATGGCTACAACAAAGAAGGAACATTTTATAATTTTTTATTTCTTTATGTGCATGTCTTTTTTGGCATCTGTGAAAGGTCTCAGTAGAACATGGAAAGAATAGAGTAAGCTGAGATGCAGCTCCAATACCATCTTGAATTTAGAGAAAACACCAAAAGAAAGTAGTATTGTAGTATTTCACTGATTGTTCCTATATTCCTTTATGGCTTCATTGGATTGTTAACATGTCTGTTTTACAATAGTGGAGATGACAAGTTTTTTTCTGTCTTTCAGGAAAGGAGGAATTCTTCTCCAGCAAATGTTGGCATCTCGGTTTATCAATCTTGACTATGACATGAAAAAAGAAAAAAAGAAAACCCACAATAACACACATTTAGCAGCAATCCTTAAATCAAAGGTAGGCTTGAGGCAATCACAATGACTGACAAATTTACATGAAAGACAGTAACTTTTGCATTCATTTACAGCATTTTCCCCCTATTAAATCCATTGTAAACTTAACACAAATGACAGTTGTTATGAACATGTTCTTCTTATTGCATAATCTATTTCTGATAATAAGAGTTTTTTTAGCTTCCTATTACTTCAATCAGAAAATGAATGAATGGGGCTTTTGTAATATATATGATCTGTACTTACTACACAGCTTTATTTCTTGAACAAGATACTGAATTTACTCCTTCAGAAGCTATGATTCATATGTCCTGAAGACACTCTACCTTGTAGAATAATTATCATATGAATTTACCCAAAGTTCACTGTCATATCTTTTTTATGTTTGAAGCAGTGATGTGAATTATCAAGTAAAAGACATTACAAATAGTGAAATCTAATGGGTAAAATTGTAGTTCTTTCTCTCTTTAAAAGTTCTTTGCTACCTCTCCATGATTCTCATTCCCAGAGTCTTTTAAACAAATCTATAAAGCAGGAGGCAGAAATTGTGCCACGGCAAAATATATGTTCTACAAAAAATGCAATTAATTCTATGTCAGGGTTGATCAAATACATTAATTAACATAACTAATCCCCCAAATCGAGGGAAAACTTTCAATATCAACATAGAATACATAAGGTAAAATTCCTCTTTCTAATTTTTCTGAATCATATTCAGATTATTCAGCATTAAATACAGTGTAAGAGAATCCAAACTATAAAGAAACATAATATCTTTGCTAATAAATGAAAGGAAAAGACGACCTCTAAATTTAGTTGATGTAAATAGAAAAAAAGTACTGGTAGAGGGCTCCTAAATCATCACATCCAGTACTCTGATGTGACTGTCAACCACGTATATGGATATATGCTATACCAAATAATGTGATACCAAACATAAGTATTTAAAAAAAAAAAAAAAATAGCCTCCTGATCCCAATCATATGGTTGAGTATCTCCTGAATTACAAAATTGACTTTTTATTAACAATAATAAGAACATCTTTGTCCACATTAAGTCATGCTCAGATCATGCTATTTCTCTATAAATATAAATAATGCAGGAAAAAAAAAAAAGAAACAAAAACCTAACGGTATTGTTATGATTGCAAGAGTGGTATTCATCTCTAAACTGTGGACATTTTTGGTCATAGCATTTGTCTAACTGTCTACATGTCATTATAGTCAGTGGAGATTTAGTTAGTATTACAGATGAAGTCTAAAGACTTGATTGAGTCCCCTCAACATAGGCATCTAGTGCTATTTCAGATGACCTGTGGTATCCTATACAGTGTCCAGCTAATGCTCAGAGACCTGAGTCTTCTGTATGTGTTATGTCAACTCTGACAGCTATTATGACTTATCATGTCTGTGACAGCCTAGGGTAGTCAAATAGCACTAGACATCCAGCACTGGACAATTCAATTGATCTGTAGGAGTCTATATTCTTGACCTGAATTTCATTCTAAGACTTCAGGTTTCAAGAAAAATACTAAACATCAGGACCATACTGACAGATAATATGGCAACATGCACATGTGTGGTATGTATAGGTCTTTTATAACACAGATTTGCCACTGTTCTAAGCTGGGTTGAGGGGGGCATACACATTTTAAGTATGATACTTCAAATACTACATAGCATAAATATGTGAAAAAATGCTACTTAAAAAAATAAGACTACCTATTTTGTTTTCACTAATCTACCATTCCAAAACTATTTGTAGCAGATCTACAAATTTCATACAGATGTGTACAAATACAGAACTATAACTGTATATACCCAGATGAATTTCATTAATTCTCCTGTGCTTCCTCACTTCATCCCCACATTTACGATAGAATAACAGCCTATTAATAAAACCGGAGACTAGTAGAAGTCGAGCAGCTAAATTTACATTTCTCAGTATTTTTTTTTAATGAGTAATATGCTTAACTTCTGCCCTAGTACCTGTGAGGAAGGCCATCCAATGGCTGGAATTCTCTTTTTTCCTCAGATGGAAAATGACAACATACATTGTATAGATCCCTTTGCAAAACAGGATTCCAGCTGATATCCAGAAAAGATGCAACAATAAATAAATGATTGAATTGTTCACCTTTAGGTGTGCTGAACTAATGACGCCAGAGAGGATGTCATATTAAATTGCCAGTGGGTGGCAAATACTACAAGCACCTGCCTCCCAGTAAGTCCTGGGAGGTAAATCATGCTTGGGCAGATGAACAATACAGAATGAAATGTGTGAAAAAGTTTCTAAAAAGCTGTTCGAAATGTTCTTTATGCCATATTTGCAAGCAAAAGGAGAGGTAAAATTTCAAATTATTAGCAACGGGGGAAACCTTTGAAATAGCCTATCAGGGAAGGATGAAGGATGAAAGCAAATAAACCTAAAATAAAGTATACAGGGAAGTTTTAAACTAAAGACTGAAGAAAATCCGACAGATGTACAGGGTGAAGTACTAAAATCTCTGCAGCATTGCAAAATTGACAGAACAGAAGTCAATAACATTCAGGAAGGTAATAGACAGGAGCAACCGCTATGAATAAGATTCTATTGAAGCAGAGCACATAAAAAACTGACAAAAAGAATAGGGCCAAAAATATAAGCGGTTCTATACAAATTACAGAAATGTAAAGAATTAGCCAGCCAAGATGAAAGTCCTGATTTTAAATGGAAGTATTTTCATACTAGGGATTGAAGAAATATGGTAGAAGGCTGATAACCACTGGAGCACCATAGCTTTGGACGCTAGCATTCAATTTACATTAGCAATGACAGAATAAGTTGTATGTGTGGAGGAGTGGCTCAGTATGGTAAAAGGAAGATTAGATTGAAATATGGAAAATCACAGAGCAAATTAACTACTGAGGAGAAACATCAAATTTCTTTGTATTGAAATCCTGTGCTCGAATAGAATAGTATAACAGCAGGGTTGTACTATCAACACCTTGGAATGCTTAGATATGAAATACTGGGGAAAAACATTTTTGCAAGTGTAAGTAATGACTACTGAATCTATTAAATTTCATTAATTGATTAATAACTGCATAAAGGAGGCAAGAAAGGACTAGATATATTATCTTTCTACTGATGAATCCAAGCGTAGGAGAACTAACAGTGAAATTTCAGAGTAATTTCTGCTAAGACTTGTACTGGTCAATATATTCAGAGGATGAGTAGTTAGGTGATAAAGCTTACTGATGATGTGCAGTTACTGGGAGGTATAAAAAAAAATACAAGAGCTGCAGAAGGATCTTAGACTGCTAAGTGTCTGCGAAATAAAATAATACACAAAATTCTGTGTTGACAGGTGAAAAAAAAAGTACACGAGGCAGAACAACAGAAACGACATGTACACAATTATTTGCTCTAAATCAGCCATTACCACTTATGAAAGAGATTTTGCAGTCATTGCAAATCATTTTATTAAATAAAACCCCCTCCACCCAAAACATACCAGCTTGAAGCTGAGCGGTGGCCGAAAATACAATTGGTATGCTATGAATCATTAGGTAAGGAACAAAACAGAAATCACAATTACCTCACTGCATAGAATTAAGAATGATTCACATTTTGTCTACCAATTATAATAAAAACTTTCCTGCCTCAAAAAAGGGTATGGTGAACACAGTGCAGGGAGAAAACGCAGTATGTCCATAATTATAGAACAGCTTACATGCGAAGAGAGAGTGAATAAACTAAGTTCCTCCAATACTGGGGGGGAAAAAAAAGACAGATGGGACTATTATACATATCTGTTAAAAAATAAAAGCCCTAGAGAACTAAAGAGGTGTAGTTTAAAAATAAATTTTTAGAAATTTTAGAGGAAGAATAACCAACAACTCAAAGAGAAAAAAGTTTGGTTTGGTTTGGTTTGGTTTGGTTTGGTTTGGTTTGGTTTGGTTTGAATAGAAGGAAGTTTGTATTCACTTTTCGTGTCCTGAGGGCACCAACAGACTGCACATCCTCTTCCCCCCTCCTAGGGTTCTGACTGCCTGAACTCCAGCCCAGCTCTGACATGGTGCTGCTGTAATCTTAGGTCAGACTGCTGGGGAAAAGGCTGTGCGAGAAGGAGCTGTGAGAAGCATTAATTGCACTCCTACCATACTTTGCTTCCGCATTCAATTTAAACTCACAGCCTTGCCCTTGCCTGATCCCCATTGCAGGCCTTGTTAACGCTGACCCACTAACTTCACTGGCTGGCTTGATTATGGCCCTGCTTTAACCAAGTTTGGGGTTGCTTGTCAGTCGGGCCTGAAACTGGCTGTTGCCACCCTCTCTGCTCAGCATGGTTAAGTACGGTGGGCTGAACCCCTTCATGAGGCGACTGTCCCTGCTTGCCTTGCTGTCCTCCTCAGCTCTTGGTTTACACACAGAAAGTAACACCACAGGGGTACCATGGGGGGTAGGAAAAGACCCATGCCTAAAGAGTTTTGTGTCGATACGAGCAGTTCCTCTGCTTATGACAGATGATTAATTTTAATACTTCTTTGTGCAAGCATTGGACTGCTTTCTGTAGAGGACTGGGACCAAACCATTTTCATGGCCAAGGTCTCCAGGGTCTTGTCTAATTGGTTTGTTTTCTGTTGCTACATTTGTTTTTGGTGAAATGGTGATCGATTGATCTATCTACCTACCTCCCTACCTATCTATGTACCTATCTACATACATACATACATATCAATATGTATGTACAATACCAGTTGCGACTATTCTCCATTATGGTGAGTATTTCTTGATGACATTTAGTGAAGTTCTACAACTTTAATGCATTTTTCATGTGGTTCCACATAGACTCCAAAAGCTTCTGTTGAGGAGGCACCCACAAACCAGCAGTAGACACCCAAAACATGTGTTTATTAACCAAAAATTACCCTGCACTCTGACAAACCAAAGTAAATTACAAGTTTGGATGTCAGGCAGGAATATAATACTTACACAAATAATTCTGATTTTTTTGTGAATATTTGATCTAGAAAGATGAACCAAAATGTGCACACTCATAGAAGGGAAAACCTCCCACTCAAGGCTACCCAGAAAGGGAGGTCACTCATGCAAAAGGGGACAAGTGCTCACTCAAAGATACATCCAGAAGAAATTACATTCACTTGCTGGGGAGGGTGAGCGGGTGGGACATGGTTAGGAGAGCAGGATGAGGGCTCAGTGCTGGAAAGTTTCTTTGGGTGGCAACCCAATCCATAGGGAGAGTCCCCAACTGCAGACCCCCTGCTCCAAGGAGGACCGACTCAATTCATCTCTCTGGAGGGAGTCCATTTATACTCTAGTCGAGTGTGAACTGTGATCATTCTAATTAGCTGGGGGCAAGCATAGGACAAGTTCTAATGGTTCTGAAGCCCCCATCACTATCAGGTCTTTGGTAAGCCCCTGTCGTTGTCAGGTCTTTGTCAGTGGGGGTGCATCTGCCACAGCTTGCTCCAGTTATTCTGCAGTTCTCCATTGCCAATTCTTCTATGTTCAGATTTTCATAAAACAGAGTCTTGTTCTGACCAGGAAGATAAACATAACAGCATGTCTCATGTAATTTTATATTGCCTTGGTTTGTTTTTTTTTTCCCAAATAGTTCTTCAGTAACAAAGAAAAAGTAAAAAAACATGAAAGAAAGTACTGCAGGTGATTGTTTCGTTGGGGGAAAAAAATTGGGTTTTTTAAAGCAAAACTGTGAACTTTGGAATCGAACCAAAAAAATGTTAGGGAGAAACACGCACACATACTGGTAACTGTAACTACAGTTTTGTTAACAGGAAATCCACATACTGTGTCATTAAATGCCTTAAAGGAATTCAAACCCAGTCCTTTTGGATCTTATCTTATACATTATTGGACAGTTGGAGAAAAGGTCTGTCTTTCAGCAAGTGGAGGCTTATACCTGAAAAACTTTTTTTATTAAATTGTTACAATGGAAAAATATTTTTAAATGTTTCATTTTTCTTAATTCAGGATTTTACAAAACAAGCAAACCAGCATTACTGGACTGAATTATTTTTGCCTAGTTGTAGTTATGTTTTAAAAATAAGTAGTGTCGAACCTTAATGTATAAATAAATAAATAAATAAATAAATACACTTTGTATATATTTGAGAACAAGTAATAAACATTATAATCATATACCAAAGTCAGGCAGCGCTACACTTGCCATTAAAAATATTTTCCAACCTATGCCTGTTAATGACATCAATTGTTAAAGAGCAACCTTACAGCTTTCTTAAATTCACATTTTTTGAAAAATAAAAGTGGCAAGAAATCTTACATCACTATGCCGTATCAAGCAGTAGTCCTTGCTGGTTTTTTGTTTCTAAACAAACACCTGTTCAGAAGAATGGGTTAACGGTAGTAGGATAATGATATCTCCATGGAAAGTAAGGCTTACTGAGCCTTTGCACAAGCTGAAACCTCCTCATAAGAAGGGTTTTGTGGGACAAGGCTGTTTAGTTGTCTAAAAAAATATACTTACTTGTTCTAACTTAAAATGACTGATTCACATTACTGTTGATAGATTAACACAGAGGTTAATATTGAGAACTGCCTGTATACAAGGCCTTCATTAACACCATATAATTATACTGAGATTTCTTGAGCTTGACTTGTCAGATAAGATCTTATCTAGATGAATGGTTTTTCTTGCTTTGAATGCTTGAATGAATCTGAGAGTCATTTGGCACTTGGCAGCCTACATTATGACATGTTATCAGCCAAGTAGTGCAAAGAAAAAATTAATTATTTCAAAGAAGAAATACATGATATAAATATATTAAAATGTAACAATAGCTGTGTTGGCTCTAAGGAGAGAAAAAAAAAATTACAAAGCAGAGACAAGTCCAGTGAAGAAGAACATCTTTCTTCAGAAACTTGCAATAAGGTTACCTATCAGTGAACACAGCTGTCAACCATCAATCCCCTGCCGAAACATTATTTGGAGAAAGAAAGTTACAATAATTCATGAAATGTTTCTTTGTCCTCCTCACCATGAATTAATGCAACCACTTTTGCTGTTATTATCATTGTCTTGAGGCTATTGCTTGACATACTTTCTCTCAAGGGAAGTCAGAAGACAAATTGCATGTTGTGATAAAATGCTGGAATTCCTTTTTTTTTTTTTCTATTCCACCTTAATTTCACCCTCATTCTGTGGCTGTCGCATGCTCCAGGTTACCTAGTATGGGGCAGCCTCAGCAAAGCACAGAAATGCAGTTGTTGTTTCTTAAGAAAGCTCAACGACTTACTGGAGTTTGGCCACTGTTTATGGAAGAATTATGTTTAAATCTAGTTCAGTGATAGCAGAGTGACTGCCTCTGTGTATAAAGGCACATAACTGAGATTCAAAGGGTTCATTTGTTGAATTGTTGTAGACATTCTGCAAATAAAATTATTGTGTCTACCCCTTAAACTTTTCTGAACATAAAGCATAGATTTTGTTAGATTTTTTGTAGTTGTTCTTATATCAATGGACTACTTACTGTACATGCAGTTATGCCTCTGAAACATTGTTATACTGATGTAACTTACGTTTTTTCTATCCTGCTTTCTTTCTTCCCACTCAACAGGTAAGGACAGTCACACTGCATGTTAGGACTGGCACCTGGCCAATATATTCCTTGAACCACGCCTGGCTCTTGTCTGGGGAGTACAAGCTGCTACAGAGCACAGCTGTGCCCAGCTGTGCACCATCAGTTCAGGAGTCAGGACGATCAAGGACCGGCATTCAAACCTGTGCTTCAGTTCTATGCAGCTTTGCAACCCTGCTCTCTCTTCTGGAACGTGCCCATTTCTGACTCTCCTCTGGGAAGTCCCAGTGATCACTGTTAGGAACCTGACTAGGGATCCTTCTCCTGAACTGAAGTGGCTATTATTATGCTGGTAATAGTGCTTCGTTTGCCTACCCTGCAAACCTAGCCTGAGAACTACACGAAGCACTGTGTTTTCCCTTCAGATCTACTCTGTCAGTACCTTTCTGTCAGTCTCCAAATAAAAATTTCAAAGAACACGCATACTCCAGTGAAAAATGGTCAGATTCTTCCAGGCTTGTTCTCTACTCAAACTCCTGGGATCCTGTTTGTGGTCATGATCTCTAGTTTTGGAACCTCTGGGTTAAACAAAATCAGAGAAGACCCTTCTCAGAAAGAACACAAAAACTATATTCATTTGCACAATATGTTGATGGGGAGCAGTTCTATGATGTCAGAAACTGTATGTTTAGATACGATGATCATAGTAAACTAAAATAAATATTTCCACCATCTGGTATTAGTGCTTGCTGTAACTCCTTAGGGACAGTTAAAGCAGCAAAAATTCTAAGTATGGACAATCCTAATTTTCCCATTTCTTTCACGTAAAAATAATGCAATGAAATATCTTTCTCCATAACTTCTCTCAGTATTCATTAAATGTCAGATATTTAGGACAGGGACTATGTTATACCTTGTCTTACTCAGCAGTCCAGCTCAAAGGGGAAACAAGCATCTGTCGAGAATTCAAAGTACTACAACAGTCTAAAATACACAAATACTTTAAGGCATTATTCCCCCAAATATTAGACAGATATATTTTCCAATGCTAGCACGCTGCAATGCGTGTCCAATAAGGACCTGCTCATATGCAACTATCTTATGTCTAAACTTATAACTACAGTTAAAATAATCACAAATTCAATTTGATAATTTGTTATCATACAGTAATTTCAAATTTGAAAATAACACACATGCTTCCTAGTGTTATTATTTAGACTTTAGGTTAATTGCTTATAAATGATAGACTAAACTACTAAACCTTATCCTCTTGAGAGAATATGAATGCCTTTTTGTCCTTCAATTTAATGCATTGTTTCTTCTGGTCTTAAAGAAACAAATACCAGAACAAAAAATAATCTACTAATTTATGTGTACCTTAAAATTTTGTTAATTCTAACAAGCCTGTGGACAGTTAAACTTGTCATCAGAGAGAAACACTGAAGATGCTGGTTGAACCTTTTCTATCTTGAATTTTCCTTATCCACAAAAAGGAATGGCTGTCCACTGTAATGATTTTTCTGTCTCTCTTTGCATTTCCTCAGACCTTCCAACCTAGACCAAACTACTAGACTCTTGGTTTTGCCTTATTTTGGGGGGATTTTGCAAAGTGACTTTAAAATATTATTGAAAAAAAATTCAGACTTTATAAAGCGTGCACAGACTAGTGAAAGTCATCTAGATCATAACCCAAACTGTTGAAGGAAATGACAGATATTTTGAGTCCTAAACTGCATTTTGTAGCAGTGCTCTGTGAGACTTCAAACAGAAATTGTGGAACTACAGCAAAACCACTGCAAGCAAATAAAATTTTCCGTTTGAATCTGATAAATACCGTTAGCATACTGTTATAAATGTTGTTTTCCAGTCATTGCTGTCTCTTGTTTTAACCGATTGCCGTACTAGCGAACTGGTGACTGACAGTGAATGTCAGCACTGGAAACTAGCAAAAATTTTTGTAACAGGGTAATTCAATGGGGGATACAACAATGGGGGAACAAAATGCCTAAAGGAGGACCTTGCACCAGCAAGTAGATTCTTTTCAACTGTGTAATCCCTTTGGGGGATTTAATCAGATTTATTTCTATATTTATAGCTAGATTAACTAAATCTGGAAAGCTATAGTTTTGAAGATTTGGCCAACTTCCTGGAGTTAAATGCAAATTTCCTTATTTTCTCACTATGATAAAAAGTCTATTCGGTTTGGGAATCTACTCTCCAAACACACTCTTTAATGTGTGGTTAGAACACTTTCGTGTTTCAGAAACACCAAAACAGGCAAATTAATAAGACTTTAATAGATTTGTTAAACAAACTTATGAATTGTGGATGGTTAACAGTCCTTAGCAATACTTGACATTTAAAGTATATAGCACTTTATGAACATTGAATAATTACTGTCTCAAGTTCTTCAGGTAATAGGAAAACCGTTTTAGTGTTAATATGCAGACAAGAAAACTGAGGCAAAGGCAGCTGTGCACTTTTGGAATATCCTACTGATTGGAAAGAGATAATCTCACTGTCCACAGGGTGTAGACCTGGACATTTACAAAAATGGTAAGGAGTCATTGGCAAGGTGATGTTATTTAACAGTTTTGCAGAGTATGCAATGTAATTCTGTAGTATCTGCTAATGAAACTACTCCATGTCAGTTGTAGGAATGAAATTCTCGCCAACAATTTCTGCTACCAGTGAAGAGATGTAGGCTCAAAGGGAAGTCCCATTCATCTACTTTGTGCAGGAAAGTACAGAGGGATTTTGGGGTACATGTTGTAAAAGTGGGAAGTCAGAATTAAAATAAACAAGCAACAACAAGAACAGTAGACATTTTTATAAAGAGTAACAAACTAATAGCTGTGCTAGCCTATATAATTTCTAGGGCAAGTTTTGTTGAGTTTTTTTTGTTGTTCAGGTTTTTTTATGAATCTTTTGAAAAGGGAAAGTAGTGTGTACACAGTATTGGCTATAGCCTACATTTAGAGAACTATTACAGTAAAGGTCTGTGAACCTATGAGGAGTTTCACTGATATCAAATAGATCATGCACATAGGTAATAATGATTTAAATATGTACATATTCAGGACTAGCACGTGGGTTTATGCCACCCTGAAGTTTGCAGGAAAAATACTCTGCTGGATATATCAGACTTTCAGTTTTTAATTTATTTTTCTTTAATATTTGTTTCCCTACTGTTTCATTATTTTGCTTTACATGCAAATTGTTGTACTGGAAAGAAATTGCCAGGAAATAATTATGAAATGACAACAAATAAGATTTTACAATAATTAATTTTTGCAATGACATAGGCCTAAACAATTCTCTCTGATTGAGTTGATAGGACAAAATGATAAAACTGAAGTAATGTGAAGTCAGCTAAAGAAATATTAATGACATTATAAATATGAACCTCAACTATAATTCAGAATCAAATATGACACTTGTTTTATATTGAACTGTATCTATTTTAATAGTTTCTGAGTATAAGTTTTCCTTTTATGTTGTCATTTTTAATATATTCTGAGTTTTTCTTATAATTTTTTTACTTCTTGAAAAAAACAGATGCATTCGAAAAGAGAGACAAAGTTGTACTATCTGAGATCTCAAAAAAGTATTTCTTTAGGATAATTCATGCTCCCCTTTCTTGAAGACAAGTTTCACAAGATTCTTCCCATATCTAAGCAGGATTTAATCCCTCAAGATTCTTTTGAAGACAAATAAGACTAATGGATTTCCCTGGTAAGGGAGTCTTTGAAATTTCTATTTTTATATAGAAATTTTCATATAGAAATTAGCTAAAAAACTCAACTGTCATCATCTTTACGTGGTGGAAATTTTACTTTGATTATTCTTACATACTTTGGCTACTTTAGATGAACTATTGCTAGTAAATAATTTACTGAGTGAATTTCAGTTTAGTTTTTTACTCATTTAGTGAGTATTTTAGATTTTCTATTTTTTCTTTATTTTGGAATTACTTGACAATCTATCTTTTATTACCTGGCTACATAACTTATTCAAAAAATAATCCAATAGGTCAATTTCTGTGGAGGTGTTGTATTTGGTATGTTTACTTTGATTATGCCTTAATTTTTACCTCATAATTAAATATTCATAACTCATGATGTGTTATATCAATATGATACTGAATCCGACTTTGGAGAAGAAGTTAAAAAATGTAAAAGTAAGAAAAAAAAAGAATTTGTAAAACAATTATATGAATAAATGAAGAAGAAAATTTTTACACATTTGTTCTTTACAATCAAAGAATATATTTGAATACAATGAAAAAGTGTTTAACATATTTTTAGAATTTTTGTTTGTTTGTTTTATTTTGTGATATGCACAGTCTGCAGTTATCTATATTGTGACAACAGGAATCAGGTTGATAAGTCAATATTACAGACATCCATTAATCAAGTGAACATGGAATCTTGAGTTTTCTCAGGAAAATAACTAAAGGAAACTAAGACAAAAAATTGCCTAATAATATGGATATCCATTTCTTTCTCAATGTAAAATCAACTGTAACAGACATAATTTCAGTATTAAAAGAGATCAGCAGAGCTGTCAAAAACTTATGTCTGATTAAAAAAACCCAAACCATATAAACTATATCAAATAATTAGTGGATTAAAATAAGAGTAATTTATTCCATGGCATGATCCAAAATGAAACAGATTCCTTTGATTTTTGTTGGGTTTTTTTGTCATTAGACATCTTTTACTGGATATTTGTTATTAGTTTCCCTCTTCTTCGTATTAAGGGGAAGAGGACAGAAAGAGTTGGGGAAACTATATTCTTTTTGGTCATATCCAGAACTATGAAAATTATTGTAAAATGTCACTTACTTGATATACTGAAAAAAAGGAGCACATGACAAATGAAAACAAAGTAGTATTTTTACATGAAGAAACAGATAGTGTGCTTCATCTTACACTTTTGAGGAAAATAATCTAAATGACTAAATATGGAGATAAGATAAATGGCTTTCTGTGCATCAGTTTTTGGGTGAACACATTGGTATACACAGATTCATAGAGAAAAATCTCAGAAGATTTATTTTGACATATAGTGCTAATTCCTGAAACGAGTTCAAGGCCACAATATTTGTTTTGGTTTTCTTCTTTGCTTTTGCATACATGATTTTCAGAGATCTTTATTATTTTACCCACAATTTTATTTTAGGAGCATTTCCTCATGGTTGAAAATGACGTTAACTGAAAACAAGACAAAAAATGAATAAAAATTGTGCTTTGGTGGGTCCAGTTTTTCTTATTCTTTCCTTTCCACTCATGACTGTGTTTACTCTCCCTTGATTCACTAAGTGTAAGAGCAAATTTTTCATTCTAATTCTTCTTGGTAACACAGTACGCTACTTGTAAGAAATATTATTTTAAAAAACTATGTGTTTCCCTTTCTTGCACTACCCAGTGGAAGGCAAATTTCCAGATCTAGGGATGAATATCTAAAAATCAGATTCTTCATTCAATTAGTCCATGTATTTTTCTCTGCTGAAAATTTCAGGTGATAGTTTGTTTCTAATACAGTACCTGTAATAATAAATTGTTCTCTATATAATATAATGCTTTTTTATCCAATTGCTTAACAGCTAATTGGATGCTGAGCTACACTTAAAGAATACAGGTACCTCACTGTTAGGGGTTGAGTTTCCGAGTAGAACTCAAGGTCCCTAACGCTCCTTAAATCCGTTATTGATATAGGGAAAAGGGAAACAAAACTCAAATCTCGGAATATATGGATGGGAAACTGAAACAAACTTTTAATAAAAATTCTAAAGTACTATCATATCACACAACTGTATATTAAATGCAAAACAGGAAAACAATACAGTAAGGGTTAAAACACTGCAAAGGGAGGAAAAGGGAAAAGAAACTACAATTATGGCCGATTGGCCACAGGCCAGGAGATGACGTCACGCCAGGATGGTAGCTCAGAAGATGGCGTCTATCCAAAATGGCGGCGGGCCAGGTGATTAAAAGTTTTTAACAGCTTAGAGAAGTATTTTAACAAGTTCGCAGAGAGACCTTTTTTCAGTGTCTGTAAAAAAACTTCAAGGACACTCCTGACCGAAGCGGCTTCAGATAAAGGAGAAGCCCTCGCGGCCGGAACGCAAAGGGGGGTGAGCTTCCCCCGCGTCCGAATCCAGCGGTAGATTCTCGCCGAGTGAAGAATATCTCTTCTCTTACCCGATACGGGAGAGAGATGCTGACTGAGTCCCACAACAATTCACAGCAGAGCTGGGCGCCGATAGACAGAAACAGTTCTGAGTTAGGCCCCGGGATTGGGGGGCGGGGGGCAGGCCGCAGGCTTTCGGCCTGGACAGTAGCCAGCCCTCTCGCTGTGGCTCTTCCTCCGAAGCTGTCCGGTGTCCAAAGAGGAGGAGACTCCTCCTGGCTGCAGGTTTTAAGGAGTATCTGCCGGAAGAAATCTTTTGACCTGCACTTTTAGCCAATGTGATGCCGGGTTTATGGAACTTGTATGAAATAATCCCGATACTCTATTGGGCACATTTCCAAAACAAGGAAGTCTTGGCTCAAACTGGGACACTCACATACCTCCATAATGCTCTGGAGATATACTCCGTATCTCCCATATCTGGTCATAATTCAAAACAAGAATTACTACCTAAAGCAGGAAACTTCTAAAATATGTATTTCTTAAATCGGTGAGAGAACATAGTTTAGTTTTGACTACATCTAACCCTAAAATTGAACTCTAAAATGTCACTCCAAAATGCCCCTGCTTCTTGTTAAGTATAATAAGTATTTTATGAAATTCTGTAGCTCCTACAAGGCTGAATGACTTGTATATGGAAAGTGAGTATGATCTTTCATATTTATGAAGTGCTTCAAACCAGGAGAGACGTATTGAACAATTTCCATGGTTACAAGTTCAAGTATTGCCATCCAAAACAACAGTTCAAACTAAAAATCCAATCATTAATGAATTATTAATTAATACCTATGCGGTATGCAGGCTAACAATACATTTTAAATAATAATAATAATAATATCAAAACCTAAGCTATTATTGTAAATGTTCTGAGTGCTTCATGTAGAAGTCAGGAGAACCAAACTGTCAATTAGAAAAGGCTTAACAGTAGAGGGAAAGCTGACATTAAAATTGAAAATTTCATGAGTAATCACCCATTTCCCTGTGCTGCTTCCTGAAAAACAAAAATCAAAACAAAAAAAGACCCCCCACAACACCACAACAACAAAAGCCACCCCAAAATCCAAAAGAAAAACCAAGTAATCTACAAATCATGAAGGTAATAAAAAATACCATTTGAAGTTGGAAAATCCACTGCAGATAGTTTAGGCAAGTCAGTGGCAGTAATAGGGAAGGGGAAAAATGGACACATTTAGATTATAGACAGGGTTGGTGTCTTGATCTTGGTCAGAAGAGACTGAGGCATGCTAGAAGTACATACAAGCCACCTTCTGTTGGTTGGGCTACTACACCTTGATTTTAATTTACTTTAAATTCCATTTAAACATAGGAAAGAATTTCTTTATGCTGCGATGATCAAGCATAGGAAAAGGTTTCTTAGAAAAGTTGTGGGATTTCCATCCTTGGAGATATTAAAATGCCGACTTGACACAGCATTGGACTACCTGTTCTAACTGACCCTGCTCTGAGCAAAGGAGTTGAACCAGGTGATCTCAGGAGGTCCTTTCCAATCTCAACCATTCTGCCATTTTGTGCCATTTTAAGGCCTCTCCAAGGAAAGATACTGTGGCTGCTGGGGACCCTGCCTTTACAAAAGGCTGTGATGTAATGTACTGCTTCTGTCTAGGATAGTTATTTTTTTTTCATAGCAGCCCATATGGTGCTATGTTTTGGATTTGTGCTCAAAAAAGTGTTGATAACACAAGGATTTTAGTTATTGCTGAACAGTGTTTAACACAGTGTCAAGGCCTTTTCTACAACGTCAGCAAAGGTTTTCTGAGTCTTTCATTTATATTAGAATTCCACAGAAGCCACATTTCAGGTTCTTAAGTTGCCTTTTGGGATCTCATCATAAATTGTTTCTAGTTAGTCATTCACTTTTACTTTTCTTTACACCTTATCAGGGTTACAGGAAATTATTCATGATATTTAATGCTTTTGGAGTATTAAAAATATAGCAATGTCTGTTATGTCTCCACCATCCAAAACAATTTGAATGGATTCCCACACATAATTTGTGTCTTCAGAACAGAAAATGTAAAACAGACTCGCTGGTGGCTGAAAGAACTGAGGCATAACTTTATGTTCCTAAGCAGAAGAAAGAAAAGTTTTGGAACATTGTACATGTTTACAACATACAGAATATTTATTTTTAAAAACTAGTATCATGACTAAAGGAGTCCCCTATCTACTGCACATTTTATAGGACAGATTGCTATGAAGGATCCCTAAGTAAACCAAAACTCATATTTAGACAATATCCATTGTTAGACTTCTTTGAATGTGTCTCCAGTATATTCATCGGATGACAATAAAGTGAATGTTGAAATACACTTAATATTCTTCATGACAAAAAGTGGAAATATTTGAAAGATAAAATTGGTGCTTTTACCCATGAATAACAAGTGTCATTTAGAAGACAACTTCTCAACTAGTAGTAATCAACTCTATGACAAGTTATTAAACTCTATAAAAAGTGATCCAAAAAACATCTCCTGTTTGGATATCAGAGATTTTGAAATGCAGCTCAGGAAAAAAAAAAAAGAAAAAAGAAAAAACAGTTTTATTTTTTTTTTTATAGAAATTTTAAAAAAATCTTCCTCTATAAGCCTGTATTAAAACATAAAATGAATATAAAATATAAAATATTTATCCAGAAGCACTTTGAAGTATTTTTCAATTCATTAACTTATAACTGGATAGCACACTATGATTTCTAGACAAAAATCCCATTGTTATGTAACGGTTCAATGATGAAAATTATAGATAAATGTTAAACTGTATGTCTCTGCACAGAAGTCATATAATTGTTGGTCACACTACTGTTATAGAAGAAATATTTTATTACTGCTCTCGTTCTATCTGCTAACAACGTAAAAACAGCCTATGTTGCATAAAACAACAAACAGTATAAAATGAAACAGGAATTTCATATTAACACTTGCAGGAAATAAATTATTCTTCTCTGATACTGATATATACATGGAGAATAATTAATACTTTCAGTGAACTATCAAGAAGTCTTATGGAAACTTAACTCGGAACTGTAATAAAGTATTTAATTAGGTTCTTCATTGATAAAATGAATAGGTATTAATTAGACATGCTAGATCTGAAACTGGACAGGAGACTTTTCTTAGATTCCCAGAATAGTCAATTAGATTCTTGATGTCAGAAAAGTAAAAGAGAGTTTACAAAATGGTATGCAGAAAAATAAGAATTACTAAGTGGTTTTACACAAAAACTAGGATTCCATTTCTTGGCAGCAGCAACAGGTCACATAGAATTTAAACCTTGGCCAAATCAACTTTATTTTTAAAATTTTAGTTGTGTTATTAGATTAGATACCTGTGTAAGTTAAACTCTGAAGTTTGCTTAATTGTTGTAATCATTAAAGGTTCAGAGCCTCTTCAGAGGCTTTAGTTTTACAGGCAGGGCACTGGGACACTCTCTTGAAGCAGGTGTGGAATTTGTAACCTGAAGTTGTGGGATCAGTACACTGTGAAAATGATGAGAAAGACTGGAACTAAGGTAGTCAACAGGAAATGCTAAGAAGATGGCAAGGATTAAGTCCTACTCTAGTGGAAATTTCTCTCTCCTCTTTCTTGAGCACTCAGCTAATCTGAGCATATAAACCAGACTATTTCATTCTTGTAGGACTAGCTGGAGGAGCTTCCTTCTAATATCCAATAGAGAAGTGATTAAAGCACTCAGCAGTGATGTGGAGTGTGCACATGCAAATTAAGTATTTAATGGCTATACAGATGGACAGTAACTGCCTTCACTGGCTGTTCATTAGCAGACTCACACAGTATGTGACAGGTTTTGTCAAAGTCACATGTTTCTGAACAAAAATTAATATCTTTCAAAGGATAAGCACAGATCAATCCATATTAAAACACAAACTATCTGGTGACCTAGGTGACCCTTAAGAAAGAGCAGATGTGGAGAGAGATCCCAGCTCGCAAGTAGGAATGAAAGAAACCGGAAGTGGAAAATCTTTACAAACAAGTAGGTATTTGTAGAAATCCTTTAGCTCTGAAATTGCAGACATTGCACAATGGAAACTGATAATATTTTTTAAGCAAGTTAAGTTTTGGGGTTTTTTTTAGAAGTTGTGAAATTGATGTTTCGTTCAGAATGTATAATAAGCACCTACAAATCATAGATACTGTTTTTTTCACAATCATTTGTTATGATGGCATACTTTGGCATGAGTAACCTTTCCCTTACACCATAAAACCGGTCAATACTTTTTGGCTCTCTTTAATTGCATATTTGAGCTCCACAAGAGCTCACTCAGTAAGCAGTTTAGAATTATCTTTCTGAATAGTCTGCTTTTAGTCTCCATTATCTCAAGGTTTAGGGCATTAAAAAGGAAAAAAAAAAAAAAAAAGATGAGACAAACACATATTTCATTCCTTTTGAATCTTCTTATGTTCCTTATATGTCCTGCTACTGCAGGATGACTCCTGTAGTATGTGCAGGAATGAACTGCAGGCACAGCAAACATTCCTTATCTCCAGAGTTTGCATATTAATTCTACCGTACCGGGAAGGGATTAACTGTAAGAAATTTGAGTTGTTTTTTGGGTTTTTTTTTTGCCACAAATCTGAAAACGTCACTGCTTTTACACTTGTGCTGGAGGAATTACCTTTGTGGACAGCATTTCACTGCTACAGCAGTTGGTTCCACATGTAGGAACTACTTTTCTGCTACGAGTTAGCCCAGAAATCATGGACAAATTACAAGACAGCTTTGGCTTTATCCCAGGGATGTATGAAGTAATACTGATATGGTATATATATCTCTACCCCTGCAGAACTGAGAAACTGAAGAAAGAGTTCTCACAACTGGATTCACCTACGATGTTTAGATCTGCTTTTCAATCTACAGAGGTACACACTGTACCTTCAAGTGGGTTAATTACTATGTCATGGTCTAGATGTGAGTTTTCTCCACACTAATAATTTGAGAAGGATATATCTGTCCCTTGTGTCCTGAGAATATGTCATCAAGATCTTTCCTTACAGTTCAGTGTTGCAACTTATTAGTGCTGAAAAAGAGCTGTGTCCAGTATGACTACCAAAAGAATTGTTAGAAGATTTATACATAAGATTTTGATAACTCCCCGCCCTCCAACTGAATGCTAAATATTACCAGGGAAGATAAATCTTTTGCTTGCAAAGTTCTATCTTTGTGTACACACATAATTGGCTATAATTCGACATTATTGGGATGACACACCTAAGAGATATATAAATCTGATTATTTTGTACAAAGTAAAACTTTTTCTCATCTGATTCCATGGGTTATCTGAATAGGCCAATGGACTCAAAACACTTCTTCCTCTTTCAAGAAGATTCCTCCCCCCTCAGTCTTGGACCACAATTTGCTACACTAGGATAACTAAAAGGAGAATTTATTCATTGGGGAAAGATTAAATGTCTTCAGCTGGAGTAGCTATCAGAGAAATTGTACTGTGAGACCATGTCTGAAGATTTTAATGTTAAATATTTATTGAGGCTATTATACTTAGAAAAGAATCTGAGGGAGCATAAGCAGTTCTGAAGTGCATTTCTAAGTAAAGTTTTGACTTTTTTAAAGAGAGAGGGAATGAAGAGTCTAATCTGAATTGAATTGTTAGCCTTCTAATAGAAAATACCAGTTAAATGGGCCATAAGTTTTCTTTCAAGCTATATTCAATTATTTGTTAAAAACAGCTTGTACATGGCATGTGTAACAGTATTCTGATGATCACAGACCTAAAATGATTCTGCTAAATGGACCTTTTAAAGGACAATACATGGGGGTTTTTTCAGGAAAGAAATAAATGGTAGAGCCATCCCAGCAAGATCTACTCATGTTTGCAGGCAACAAATTGCAATTCTCATACAAACGATTCTGTTTGCTGGTGGTTTTATGACCTCGCTACAATTTCATGAAACAGCATAAATGGCATACACAAGTGAGAAATAATTATTCAGGTGATAGAGAACTTAAACTTGTTAGAATATTTTAGATTGGGAAAGACTTTCCTTGGGTAGAGATTTACATGTCAACTATGTTGTTTCCAATCAAAATCAGAAAGTGTTATCCCTGAACAGCTTCTTACACTGCTGAAAATATGAAAACTTCCAAATATTTTAGACAAAGGAGAGGAGACACTCATACTCCAGAATAAGGAGATCATTCAGAAAATCACCTAAAATGCAGCAGATAACATTACTTATTGGACAATGTTTTTGAACCCGAATACCCACACAGCCTAATGATTTATTTTTACTTATTTTCTGGGGGTGCAGTCTTTTCTTTTTTTATCATCAGAAATGGTGATAGAGGTCTGAAGTGCATTCCACTGAAATTCCAACTGCAGGGTCTTCTGGTGGAAGTGCAGATGATGGTAAAATGCAGTTCAAGAACATTTTCTTTTTATTAACTGACATCTATGGTCACCAGAAGGAGTCAATGATACTAACAAGTAGGTCAAAAACAAGCAAATATTTAACACTGGTAAATAAATAACACTGGTAATAGGAAAGATGGTAGCACAAATAGAGAATTCCAATTATATCTCTTTTTTAGAATCTACATATTAAAAGATCAAATGCAAAGGCAGAAATTATGTGCAGATTAATGCGTAGATTGTAGCTAAACATCAGAATACATTTAGATATATTCTATAAATCTCCTATAGTAGATGCATACCCTTCTGGAGAAGCAAGAGGTACCTACAGAAAAAGAGCTTTAATGACAATTCCAGACACTGAGGAGCTCAGTGTCAACAAGCAGATAAAATAGACTCATTCACTCCTCTCCCCTCCCAGTGGGACGAGGAGAAGAATCAAAAAAAAAAAAAAAAAAAAGTAGTATGAACTCATAGGTTGAGTTAAGAACAGTTTAATAACTAAACTAAACTAAAATATAATATCAATAACAATAATAATATTTAATAATAATGAAAAATAATATAATAAAAGGGAGAAATAAATACCAAGAAAAGACAAGTGACACAGAATGCAATTGTTCACCACTCACTGACTGATGCCCAAGCAGCGATACACCTCTCCTAATCAGCTCCCCCCAGTTTATATACTGGGCATGACATTCTATGCTTAGAATATCCCTTTGGCTAGTTTGGGTCAGCTGTCCTGGCCAGGATCCCTCCCAGCTTCTCGTGCACCCGCTCATTGGCACAGCATGGGAAACTGGAAAATCTTTGATTTGGGAAAAGAACTACTTAGCAACAACTAAGACATCAGTGTCTTATCAACATTATTCTCATATTAAATCCAAAACACAGCACTGTACCAGCTACAAGGAAGAAAATTAACTCTACCTCAGCCAAAACCACAGCAGTAGGGAACAGGAATTAACATCAACAGGAAAACAAAGGCCTTAGGAGAACCATTATTAAACTAGCATGTACCACACACCAGCAACATAAAGCTTGCCTAAACAACTACAAGTAGAACAGAAGTCTCATCATGATCATTTCATCACTGACGCAAAAGCCAATTCTACCTTTTCCATTATTCATATGTTGAAGAGGCAGGAGAGAAATATGCTAAGGACCACTCTCATATAACTGGCTGTTCTGAAGAAAAAGTAAAATATATTGTGAATAAAGATCTCATGCGCTGACATCTTTACCCACATGATTTTATCTAAGAGTAAATGATTACTATTTCCTAGTGAAATTTCTGTCTTTAGAGTTTTTAGAGTATATCTGTGCGTGTATTGATGTTTTGGGATTGTGTTCATCCACATGAGATCATATGTTCAATACTGAAAGTGAAAGAGTAGTGTCTTGGAAAATAAGCCTTATCTGGGGCTCCTCATTTTGGGTAAGTGAAAATGTTCTGCCACCTGCAGATACAATAGTTGTCCTCCTTTTGCTTTCACCAAAATAGTGATCTGGTAAACAAGACGGTTACACGTGTATATGTGTATCACCTCCATCTGTAAAGTGAATGTTGTGACTGCCCTCTGTTGTGAATATTATCTGCCCTAAAACGCAGAGAGGTAAAGAAATGTTCTTGATTGTATGCACAATGGAAATTTATGAGAAAGACAAAGCTTATTGCTGAAGGAGGCAATGTTAAATTATGTAAAGATTTCCCTCTTATAGCTGATGGAAGTTGTTCCTTCCTAACGAACTATTTGAATCTTTAAGGAGCACTTGACATCATTCATCATAATGTTATTTCAGTCTGATAAGTGTCTGTTGTGAGCATGGTGTTCGAGTATGACGGGACGGTTAGTGTCCTCTTTCTCTTGCATAAAACAAAGCATTCTTGGGTGACTGCTCTCATTTATATTCAGATATGATGAAAAATATTTATATCTATCTTGTATAATAGTACCTTAGTTTTTTTCTATCATGTTTTATTATTTTCTATTCCCATGTTAATGAGTTGTGTAAATTAATGGTAGCCAAAGTGTGCAGGGAAATGTGGTAGCCTAGATGCTACGATTTGTCTGCTCTTCTCCATGTATAGCTACAGCTCCTGCCTTGCAGCAGACTTTTTTCTTCCTGGGAGACAGTATATGAGGCAACATGTATTAAGGATGCCTACAGGGTGGCTATGACTTTGTGTCTAAATTTTTTTTGTAGCACAGGAAAATGGATTGCTGTAGCCCTATATAGGAAGTAGTGATTTTTTTTTAATGGAAAAAGACAAAATCTGTTGTTTCATTTGAAACAGAATGAATGTAATCTTTTTGAATAGTGCCTTTATTAGTAAACAAAGATTTTGTGAGGAAAAAAACTTCACAGTAATTTCTATCAATTCAAGACAAGGGACAAAAAAACTGAACATGTGACATAGAAAATATCAATCCAAATGTACATAAGCAATTAAGCTGACCTTACTAGTTTCAGAACACTGAAAAATAATAAACAATAGGATTTTTAAGTGAAGAAAAAGTGAACAGACTATTAATAATGACAGAAGTTTTTTATTTTTATTTTTATTTTTTAGTCATCACATTCAATAAGTCCTTCTCATATTTTTTTAAAATTAGACTTTGGTGATTAATGCAAAGGTCTATGGAGAAGTAACCTTGCAAAAGACTGAAGGATTTCTGCATCACTGTAAATGTTTAAACTTGATAAACTTGAAACAGAAAAACAGAGAAACTTGAGGCATTCCAGATATGGTTCAATCTCAACAAGCTTTGAAAAATCTCGTGCCACGACTGTTGTAGTAGGAAGGACTTCATTTTGAGCATTTCTGAAGTTTTTTCCCTGTCTTTAGTTCTCTGTGTTCCTCTTTCCATTCCCTGCTTTTTTTTCTCTTTTCCAGTCCCTTTCTCTCTTGGCTTCTGACTTAAGACTGAATTCAATTGTATCTTGCAGCATATGGCACTAACACATTGAGATGAGACAGCTCATCCACCCTCGACAAAACTAAACAGAACCAGGAAGAGAAAGACACCTGCCAAACTCATCCAGATGGTATCCCAGACCAGGGAAGCAGGCCAGGGCCAGGAGCTCCACCTATGATGCCAACCTGCCTTCTAAATGGTTGCAGATATACCTGACTTACAGTGACCCCAGTGGGGAGTAAATAGAAAGTGCATTTTCTCAATCATTCTCATTCTGTTTTTCTACTGTTTCCTTTTCTTAAAACAAAAAAACCTCTCAAAATAATATGTCCATACTCAGTGGAGGATTTTTGCACTTTTAATGGTAAAAGGAAATAGTTTAATAAAATAAAAGAAACTGAAGTCCATTCTCTAAAACAAACCTGGTGTTTCTTAAAAACATTCTGTGTGTGTGTGTATGTGTGTGTGTGTGTGTGTTCAATATCTAGACCAGTTTAAATACTCTTTTTCCTCTCCTCTCCTCTCCTCTCCTCTCCTCTCCTCTCCTCTCCTCTCCTCTCCTCTCCTCTCCTCTCCTCTCCTCTCCTCTCCTCTCCTCTCCTCTCCTCTCCTCTCCTCTCCTCTCCTCTCCTCTCCTCTCCTCTCCTCTCCTCTCCTCTCCTCTCCTCTCCTCTCCTCTCCTCTCCTCTCCTCTCCTCCTCCTCTCCTCTCCTCTCCTCTCCTCTCCTCTCCTCTCCTCTCCTCTCCTCTCCTCTCCTCTCCTCTCCTCTCCTCTCCTCTCCTCTCCTCTCCTCTCCTCTCCTCTCCTCTCCTCTCCTCTCCTCTCCTCTCCTCTCCTCTCCTCTCCTTTGACAGAATGAGTTAATGCTTTTACTATGTTAGGTAAACAGAATCCATCAAATACCAGTGTATTCAATAGCTACTAAGTGCCATTTTTTAGTGTTTGTCTTAGGAAATGGTCTGAAAGTTGATGGATCTGGAGAGCTTGAGGGTTCTGCATTTGACCTGCTTATAGCTATTGGTTCAGGCCTTTCACAGTCATGTAGCTGTTGCAATTCAACAGTTATTCTCAATTTCATGTAGAGTTGGCATCTATTTTTCCACTTACAAATTTAATCACAGGTTTTTGGGAGTCTGTACTCATAAAGAGACTTTAGTATTACAATGCTGACTGTTGTGGAAAACCTAACTTTTAACGTTCCTGCTAAACAGTGGAATCCCCAGCCCCAAGTCAGATTTACAGGTTCTGTATTCAGTACATAATGAGGATTAGGTACATAAGAATGGACTTTACAGAAACTAGTATTCTCAGTAGGAGACTACCTAATCCACCTTTTGCAAAACATGAAAGCAAATACATTTTATATAAGTGTCCTTACTCCTTTCAGAATTAGGTATCTTCCTTATCTCAGACATCTATCTGTGAATTTTATATTAGATTCATATATGCTTAATTGGTCTTAGTTAACTTCGTTTGAGATAAAATCTGAGAAAGAGGAAAAAAGTGGATGGGCCGAAAAGTGGATATTTTTTGGTGGCTAGGGACTTGGTTGAGAGGTACATAGTCTAAATCAGATTGTAATTTGCTTCAGTCAGCTTTCATACCAGGGTTCATCTCTTAGTTATGAAAATATTATGTGATGAATTCTATCATCTTGAAGTCATATCAGTACATAAAATATTTTATCATGGCACTGGGAGAGTAGCAAGACTATTCTGAGTGACCAGGACACTCCCCTGAATCCCAAGTTCTATTACCTGCTCCAATTAACAGTTGTTAATTTTATAGGCTATAACATGACTTCAAAAAGACATTTCCAAAAGAACTGAAGTTCAAATAGATTTCGTGCTTCAAAGGAAGAGAAAATCCTGTGATATCCAAGAAGAATGAAGTGAAAGGTGAGAGGTGGACTCTTGAGTGAGATATGAACAATGAACTACATAAACTATGGAAATATTTTAAAAGAGATATTGGTCTCTACACATGGATATGTAAGACGAAGAGGTCAGAGTACTGAAGTATTTTTACAGAACAAACACTGAGGGACATAATTGCACTGGAAGCTGAAGACAGACATAATTATTACTAGACGTGTGTCTATTATTAATGAGAAAATGTACAGGGAAACATGGCACAGAGTGTGTGCCTCATTCAAACACTACAAGACATCAGGCAGCTGTTGATGGGCCCTTAAGTAAGTACAACCAATTTGATAAGAGATTAATTAAAGTAACTGAACTGTCAAGAATTAAGTAATTCTCACATTTCAATATTTAAGGGGCTTTCAGGAGAGAAAGAAAGGGACATTACAAAAAACCTTGAGGAAAACTTTTGTAGATCACCTAGGAAAATATTACTATTCCCATTCCATTCCTTTCTCATTAGTCACCTAATGTAGTTATCAAGCCCTGAATAAGAGGTAATGTCTACTATAAAACATGAAGGAACTAGTTTGCAACTCAGAAGTCTACAACTTCCCTGATGGTGTCTAGTTTGTTTCAAAAGAATTTCATTGCTGTTATATTGTCATATGACAGCTTAAGATGTGTAGGAACGAGGACAAAGGAAGTAAAATCACTCTACCAGTCTACTTAGCATTACTGCAACAAAAGATTCAAGTGTAGTCCTGAATAGGACCGCTCCAAACAATGATCTAAAACCAGCCATTGTTAAAAGCCACAGTGAGACCACTCATGATCACTGCTTGTGGCACGTGTAGAGCTAAGTGGACAGATACTGTTAGGCTACAAATATATATCCATGGTAATTCAAATGCAATACATTGTTCTTCAATTGACACAGGGTACATGCACCTTTCACTAGAGTGAATGTCTAAAATAGCTTAGCCTAGGTCTTCCTCTTGCCTTGGGCAAAGTACTTATCTTCTATAATTATGTTTCTGGTTAGGAACATGAGCAGAGACACAACTCATCTCTAAAATAAAAAGTTTATTTTTTGCTGAAAAAAGGACTACCTCTATTTAACTCTTCTCAAGGAGGTCCCTCAGTTTTAGTAAGCTAGAATATGGTCAGAATAGACAATATCTATCAGCTTTTTAGTGTGAGATTACCTACAAATATTTTCTAGACTTGCAACAGATTTTCTCCATCCCTCTGAAGACATCTGGCAGTTACACTGGAGGCCTGCCATCCAAGCTTAGCTGACAGTTAATGAGGCAACTCCATTTTTCTCATGTAGAACTGTGTGATATTTTCTGTGTCTGCTGAGTCAATCCAGCCCATCTTGAGTCTTAATCTTTCTTCCAGACTTACTTCGATTTTCCACATCTACTCCTGTTTTTCTATTATCAGTATATTCCCCTTCAAAAATCAGTCATATGCCATCCAAGTTCTCTCTTTGTTTCCTGTGTTCTAGAAGGATGATTTAAAAAAGCAAGAAAATAGAAACAAGGTTATCCATTTTTTTTTTCTGCTAGAGGATAAGCCGGATTACTTCTTTTTCTACGTAGTATACAAGATGTGAGAGAAGATGGGACCTTTCTTAATGAAGGCACATCTGCTTCACCATTGATTGAATGACCTAATGAGATTACTACTGGAGCGTGTTCCTTCCTTAAAGTTAGTTCTTCCAAACCGATAGGAGTATAGACCAGCTTTACAGTTCTGTGGTCTATTGCAGATGTCTCAGTTTTCCCTATGGACAATACACAAACACAAATCTGTATAGTGTTATCATGATTCAGTGTCGTGAGTTTAATAATATTCCAAGAGAACATCGACAGCTACAAGTACATGTACACTCCTATACATCTAATGCACACTTTCATGCATTTCAGATGTTTGTATCTACAGGTTTTCTTTAATTAAAATTTTAGTTGTCTATACTACAGTGGTACCAGTAAACTGGTAGACATAAAATTCCCCATGCTAAGTCTGTATTGAAATTTGCAGTTCTTTAACATACCTCTTAGGTTCTTGTATCAGGAATATTTTTTAACCATAGAGGAATGAATTATAGGCAGTAACATATCTATGACTTGCATCCAGTCCTTAAAAAAAAAATAATAATATTAAAGCTATTAATGTGGGTGTTGCAGCTGCTGGAGTCTTTATACAACAAAATATTTATAAGTTCCTTGAATGCTTACTTAATAAATTTCAGTTTCTGTTGTCTGGAGCATCTGCACAGCCACATTATCATTTCTTTAGAAAAGTGTTTGCAAGAACTTGAGTTTTGCTCAAGTCACAAATAAACAAGTTGTCTTTGCTGCTGTGAAGCTGTTAAAATCATTACAATCAGTAATGCATTCTGATGCCAGAAAAGATTTTACTCTTACATGATTCCTCACCCTATGAGGCTAGTACAGTACTATCACAGAGTACAAAGATGAGTGCAGAACATGTGATTGGTTTCACGTCCAAAACAGTCTCCAGCAGAAAGGGTGTATTTTTCACTTGGTAACGAAAGTTGGATGAAGTTGTCTGGAGAGAAAAATGGGTCATTATAGCTTATTTAACTGTAACTACATTGTATGTGCAGATCAAAAAATGTCCCAGATTCTTCATGCAATGGATGCAAAAAGTTCCATCTTATGTCAACACAGGTCATTATGATTTTTCTTTGACTGTTACTTTTAGAAATAGACATACATATAGACATTTTTTTAAAGTATAGAAAGGAGGACCTTGGGAACTACCAACCTGTTAGCCTCATCTCTGGGCCTGGTAAGATCATGGAACAAATCCTCCTAGAAGCTATGCTAAGGTATGTGGAGGACAGGGAAGTGATTCGAATCATCTAACATGGCTTCACCAAGGGCAAGTCCAGCCTGACCAACCTAGTAGCCTTCTATGATTCAGTGACTACATCAGTGGACAAGGGATGAGATATGGATGTCATCTGTCTGGACTGTAAGACCTTTGACATAGTTCCCCACTACGTCCTTCTCTGAATCGGAGAGAGATGGATTTGATGGGTGGACTGTTCTATGGGTAATGATTTGGTTAGATGGGTTGCATCCACAGGGCAATGGCTTGACGTGCTGATGGAGATCAGTGACAAGCGATGTCCCTCAGGGGTCTGTACTGGGACCAGTGCTGTTTATTATCTTCATCAATGACATAAACATCTGGATCAAGTGCACCCTCACCAAGTTTGTAGATGACACCAAGCTAAGTGGTACAGTTGACACATCTGTGGGATGGCACAGAGAGACCTGGACAAGCTGGAGAAATGGGTCCAAGGGAACTTCATGAGGTTCCACAAGGCCAAGTGCAATGTCCTTCACCTGGGTCAGTGAAATCCTCTGTATCAATACAGGCTGGGGGATGAAGGGATTGTGAGCAGCCCTGCAGAGAAGGACTTGGGGGATACTGGTGGATGAAAAGCTGCATGAGGCAACAATGAGGTTTTCATTTGGTAGTGAAACACCAGGACAGTGGAGAGAGAGACCTGTCAGGAGCCGGCAGCTCTCACAGGAGAGGCTGATGAGGCATGCGCGTGGCCAGGGCAATGGTCACCACGCCTGGAAAAGAAGCCCTGAGGGAAAGCTGCAACCAGAAGCTCTGCAAACAGAGTGGGCAAACAGCACATGGCACGTCAGCCAGACGGTGGCACAGCAGTTTGTGCTGCAGTTTGCACAAAGACATGCAGGAAGGGCACTGAAAGCTCTGCCCACTCTGACCAGGGAGGGATGGTTTCCGCCTGACAGAAGGACATGACCTCTCTAAGTGCTGCACCCACCACGACAGATGCAGCTTCTCACAGAGTGCTCCAGTGGAGATGTGCAGCCATCCAGGCATCAGAGTGTGCCCTGATGTTACACCAGTACCGAATAGCAGCAATGAGCTCACCTGTGAGAGATGCGTCTACCAATTAGTGACAGAGCTCTGGGAGAGGGTGAGTTGGTTGAGAAGCATCAGGGAGAGTGAGGGGGAGATTGATCACTGGAACCACATCCTGCCTTCCCTGAGAGGCCCAACAGTCAGACAAGGTACATAACACAAAGGACTCTCTTTCCCCTCTCCATGTGACTGAACAGAGTGACAGGAAGGACAAGGGGGCAATGGTGACAAGTTCTGGCCCTGCACAGCAGGCATATTCCCTCAGCAACAACCCCAACTTCCAAGGTGCACTTGCATAACAGGTATGAGGCCATGCAAGCGAAACTAATCAACAACGAGGTTGACGATTCTTCTAGCTCAGAAGTGTCCCTGGGGTTAAGTTGGCCTGAGCCCTGCACCCAAACCGCTTCCATGAATAAAAAGAGATGGGTCATTGTTATAGGTGATTCCCTTCTGATGGGAGAAGAAGGCCCAATACGCTGACCTGACCCACTTCTTAGGGAAGTCTACTGCCTCCCCAGGGCCCAGGTAAAGGATGCAGTGAGAAAGCTTCCTACTCTGGTATGGCCCTCAGATTATTATCCACTATTGACTTTGCAGGTAAGCAGTGATGAAGTTGCAACAATCAATCCGAGGATAATCAAGAGAAACTTCAGGGTCTTGGGACAACTGGTCAAGAGATCAGGAGCACGAGTATCATCCTCCTCTATCCCTCTACTTGCAGCAATTAATGTGGGAAGAAACAGGAAGACTCACCAGATCAATACCTGGTTCCAAGCGTGGCACCATCATCAGGACTTTGGGTTTTTGGATCATCAGTTGGTTGTGGCAGTGCCACCCCCTTGACTGTTTGCATGGAGCTTGCACAAAAAACAGGCCCTGCAGAAGAACCTGATAAGCATCAGGAGCTACCTCCTAGGGATATTAGCCCCTCGGAGTCTAGATTCCATTAACTGCATCCTGTCCGTGTTGCCTGAAAGTGACCACAGCTCACACTCAACCAGGGTGTAAATGGGGCCCTGCCGGAGAACCAGTCTGAGTTGGTTCTCCTTGGAGCACCACATAGTGCGGTTGGAGACTCTCCCCTCGAGTCGGGACACTGCTCGAGGAGACTTCCCAGGACTTCCCTCGGATTGGGACACCATCTGAGTGTACCTCCCTGGGATTGAGTGATCCTCACCCCGGCGTTGGTAAGTGACCCTCTCGGTATCACTAGTTGAGAGATTCTCCCTTTCTGTCAGTGAGCTGTGCACATTTTGGGTCATCCCTCCTTAGAGTTTGTTCTTTAGTGTTCAGGGATCTGTTGTGCAGTCATAATTCCCGACTGACATCCGAACCTATACAGTCGGAATGCCAGACACATTTGTTTGCAATAAATCCACATTTTTTCGGATAGCTGCTGCTGTCTGGTTCTGTGGGTACCTCCGTGACATTGGTTTACATTACATCAGGCCTACTGGTGACAGATGGGGTACACCTGTCTCAAAGGGGAAAAGGCTCATTGAAAGAGCTTTAAAGTAGATTTGAGGAGGAAAGGGATAAAACGGGCCCATCAATCTGACCTTGGTACAAGGGCAAGTCATGGAGCAGATCATCTCAAATGTCATCACATGGCATCTACAGGACAACAAGGTGATCAGGCCCAGTCAGCGTGGGTTTATGAGAAGACACAGGTCCTACTTGACTAACCTGATCTCTTCTATGACAAGGTGACCCACTTAGAGGATGAGGGAAGAGCTGTGGACATTGTCTACCTGGATTTCAGTAAAGCTTTTGACACGGTTTCACACAGCATTCTCCTGGAGAAACTGGTTGCTCATGGATTGGATGCGTGTACTCATCGCTGGATCAAAAACTGGCTGGATGGCTGGGCCCAGAGGGTGATGGTGAATGGAATTAAATCTAGTTGGCAGCCAGTCACAAGTGGTGTTCTCCACAGCTCAGTGTTGGGGCCGGTTCTCTTTAACATCTTTATCAATGATCTGGTCAAGGTGATTGAGTTAACCCTCAGTAGGTTTGCAGATGACACCAAGTTAGGTGGGTGGACGTGTTGATCTACTTGAAGGTAGGCAGACTCTACAGTGGGATCTGGACAGGCTGGATCAATGGACCAAGGCTAATGGTATGAGGTTCAACAAGGCCAACTGTCAGGTCCTGCACTTGGGTCACAGCAATCTGTCTGTTAGAAAGGGACCTGGAATTGTTGGTCAACAGCCAGCTGAATATGAACCAGCAGTGTGCCCAGGTGTCCAAGAAGGCCAACGACATCCTGGCTTGTATCAGAAATAGTGTGGCCAGCAGGACTAGGGAAGTCATTGTCCCCCTGTCATGAAAAGGGGGGCCAGGAGGATAGATAAAGAAAATTCCTGGCCCAGAAGGGGGGTTTCCCAAACCCTTTACAATTTGTCCAGCCCACTAGCTTCCCAAGGAAGAAAAACTCCTGTCACCCAACCTGCCCACCACACTCCGATTAGGGAGAAGGGGAACATCCTCGGGTTCTGTACAACTTGGCCAGCCTGCCAGGCACGCTGGCAGCGTCACTGAAACCAAAGTCCCTCTTGGTAGCCCACAAGATTGGAGGATATTCGCCTAACCTATTCAGGGACCCTCGCTAGCAGTTACACAAAGACAAATCCCTTCAGTACTAAAATCAACAATAATAATTTATTGTGTAGATTCGTGACAAAATGCAGGTTCGAATGATACCGGTGATAGGGTATTGACTGCAAAATGGATTTAGAGCAAACACTAAACACACACACGCATACAAAGCTAAACATACAAGCAAACCTAAACACTAATGGTTATTAATAGCTAGCCTGATGTTAATACTTAAGCATGCAGAACACAGAGCTCTTACCCAATAGGCGTCCCTGTGGCGGGGGAGAAGATAGGTTCAGCCCGTCGACCGATCCCAAAGTTTCGATGGTGGTCTTCTGTTCCCCAAATCCCCCTTTTAATCGCCACTTTTTATATTGTTTCTATACTTTTAGGTGGAGCTTGAGTGACTTTAGTCATACATTCTTTTTATTCTGATTGGATTAAAATCTCTCGCTTCACATTTAAAGGTACAGGTGATAAAACATAGGGCGCATGCCCAGTGGGGAGTGGTCACGCCTTGGAGGCGGGTAGCCTTTGGGATGGAGGTGTGTTTTGGTATTATAATGACATAATAATGAGCAAAGTTCACCTAGAGGACACAATTTCACCATTTTTGCTGGCATGGCAGTAGCGATCCATCTTTCTTGATAGCGGTTGATGCAGTTAACTGCAGCAGCCCATTGTTACCTCCAAGAACAGGGACAGACCGTATTGCCTCCTCATCACTCCTGTCCTCGTTCGGAGGTACGGTACGTTGCGCTCGGCTGCAGTAGGCCTCAGCCATGGTAATTGCATTCCATTCTTGGGATCAGCAAACTGCTTCATAGCTGCTTCATGGCTGTTTTTTGTGTCAAGGTGTAAGCTAAAATCTGGGGAATAGAGTTTCCCTCACCTCCCCATTATCCATCGTTTTCCCACACCCCCCATACTTTGCATTACTGAGGCTGCACCTGGAATACTGTATTCAGTTTTGGGCCCCTCACTACAAGATGTTGAGGCTGTTGGAGGGTCTAGAGCACAAGTCTTATGAGAAGCAGCTGAGGGAACTGGGGTTGATTAGCCTGGAGAAAAGGAGACTTAGGAGAGATTTATCACTCTCTACAACTACCTGAAAAGAGGTTGTGATGTGGGGGTAGACATTTTCTCCCAAGTAACAAGAAATACAATGAGAGGAAATGGCCTCAAATTGCATCTTAAGAGGTTTAGGCTAGATATTAGAAGGAATTTATTTACAGAAAGGGTTGTGAAGCATTGGAAGAGGCTGCCCAGGGAAGTGGTGGAGTCATCATCCCTGGAGGTATTTCAAAGATATGAAGATGTGGTGCCTAAGGGCTTGGCTTAGTGGTAACCTGGCAGTGTTGTTTTAACAGTTGGACTTGATGATCTTAAAGGTATCTTCCAAACAAAACGATCCCGTGATTCTGTGATTCTGTGATTCTGTGATTCTGTTATTCTGTGATGTGTACTTGCAGCCCAGAAAGCCAGCTGTATTCTGCGCTGCATCAAAAGAAGTGAATCAGGTCGAGAGAGATGATGCTGGTGCTGTACTCTGCTCTGGTGAGACTTGACGTGGAGTACTGTGTCCAGCTCTGGAGTCCTCAGCACAAGAAGAACATGAACCTGTTGGAGAGAGTCCAGAGGAGGGCCACAAAAATTACCAGTGGGAAGGAGGACAGGCTGAGAGAGTTGGGGTTGTTTAGCCTGGAGCAGGGAAGGCTCTGGGAAGACTATATTGTGGCCTTTCAAAACTTAAAGGGAGCCTATAAGAAAGATGAAGACAAGCTTTTTAGCAGGGGCTGTAGCGATATGACAAGGGGTAATGGTTTTAAACTAAAAGAGGGGAGATTTAGACTAGATATAAAGAAGAAATTTTTTACAATGAGTGTGATGAAACACTGGCACAAGTTGCCCAGAGAAGTGGTAGATGCCCCATCCCTCTAAACATTCAAAGCTGGGTTGGACAGGGCTCTGGGCAACGTGATCTAGTTGAAGATGTTCCTGCTCACTGCAGAGGGGTTGGACTAGATGACCCTTGAAGTCCTGTTCCAAGCCAAAGCATTCTATGACTCTATACATCAATGGGTAAAAGCTGTTATGGTAACAACTAAGTTAAAAGTGAGGAACTGTCAGAATTAAAATTTTTTGGTCTAGCTGTTGAATCTCTGAATGCTGCTTTGGCCAATAAGTCATACCTAACCTCTTAGGCTAATCAGTTACTGCAAGCTTTGGGGGGCAAATATGTACCATCTGCCATACCACATCACTGGTGATTTTAGGTCTAACTCATAGGGATTGAAGTTCAGGCCTTGTGTGTCTGACAGTGAAAATGCAAAGGTGTGTCACTAGGTATCAGAAAACAGAATGGGACTCTTAGTGGCCCTGTGAATATTATTCCTGAGAACGGAATTGTCCTGAATTAAATGTATTATTTTTGGAGTTCCTCTTTCCTACAATTTAGTCAGAAGGGAAGATGGTGCCTGAGTTTCACTGGGATTTTGCACTGGGGCTTTTCAGTGTTAAAGCTGTCATGACGTGGGAGCCTGCAGAGGCTCTACCGATAAGGCTGTGTAAGTCTGACTTTTGCTGAATACTGTCCTTAGTGATCACACTAGATCTCTCTGAAGTAATTTGTGACCTGAAAGCTGAAAAAAATCTGTTAAGGTAGCACGTACAAAGCTGTAATGAAGATAAGAGGCACCCAACAATTCGCATTCAGAATTTCTTGCAAGAAAGTTGGTGTCTGTGATCACAAACTTAGTTTTATATCAGTTTATCTGAATTATTTTACAAACAAAATAACAGAGCTGGATTTGCCAATTTAAATTCCATCTCACATTCCATTATCTTCTCAATATATAGACAAACACCAAGATGAAGACCAGTTATCTTGTGAATCCTGTTTTGTAAATACACTGCTTGGATTGCAGCTGCCTCTTTACCTGGAGATGAGCAAAGAAAGGAAGACAGGAGAAATGGAAAAGTAATGCCTTCATCTCCATTTCTAAAGCATTTCTAAAAGACAGAATTAGGGCAAAGACATAGGTAAAACATATTTATGCTCCCTGTATCTGTGGGACAAGAGAACAGTTCCCTGGATGTCCAAATGAAACGAAAAATAATTTGAGCAAGGAAATGTGTGTGCCTGTGTCTGTGTCTGTCTCTGTCTCTGTGTTTTTCAAAAGGGCTGAAAAAAGAATATGTGAGTAGCAGGTCTTAACTAAATGATTCATAGGGAATATTAAACTCTTGATGTAGCTTTTATCAGCTGGTGAATCAATTGTAGCAGATTTTTACAGAGACATTGCTTCTTTCAAAAACGTCAGGAAAAGCATATGAATAGTATTACTCATGATTTTATTTGCTTCTCTTCAGTTTATGTATTTGTTATTGTTTTCTTACTCTATGCCTTTTCAGACTACTGTGTGGAGACAAATGGGTACACTTTCCTTTTAAGTGTGTTTTTCCTCCTCAAAGACTTGTTTTGTTTTATCTGTCTGAGAGCAGCAAAAGAAACAACTTGTACTTGAGCACAGTGCACTAATAGAACTATTGTACTGTTAGATGTGGTATTCTTCCAGGAGATGATACTACTGCATGTTTGTGAAATTTGGGACCATACTCTAGAGAAAGGCCATTCAGATTTTTTTAGATCAAAGTAAGAATAACATTTTAAAAATTAAAATTATAAAAAGGGGATCATCTGAGACAAAGATGTCCTAGAGGTATGCATGCTGTGTGTCTAGATGACACTAAAAGGTCAATGTTTCAAAGAAATGTTGATATAACAACATACTTTTCAATGCCATATCACCATCTCAGAGGCAGCATAGGTCAGATTTATTCCATATCATCTCTTTTAGGTGTCAGGTTTAGCTTCGCTGTTCAGTAAAGAGAAAAACTAACTCTTTCATCCCACATCTCCATACATACCTGCAATTCTTTGTAGGTTTCCTTCTATATTCCTCCTAGCTACTTCACTGCTTATGATTTCTATACAGGCTATGTGGAAGATTCAAACAAAGCAACATCAACATTTGGGTTCAGAGCAGTAGAGCAATTCTGAAGTGAGTTGCCTGGTCGTACCACAAAAAGCATGTTTTTTTGATACACACAAAGACTAGTGAATGCAACCAAGATTCCTTCTGGAGGAAAGTAAACTGGCACCTTCATTCCAGTTGCTTACGAAATGTGCACCATAGATTCATAAGGGTCTGAAACAACTGCTCCACACTACCATTCCTAAGGAAATGACAGTATCAAACGTTTATGTGTCATGAGGATAACCTTGTGGGAGTATCTAACTGCTGATGGGTACAAAAAGTGTGGGCAAATAAATAATACCTCAGTTCATACCAGAAGATGAAGACTCTGTTTTTGAAGACTCAGGACAACAACCACAATTTGGGTGCAATGCAGAAGATGTTAATCAATTACAGAGCTCTTGCACTGATCTTCAGGTGAGAATGTACCACCAGAACTGGTGTTTGACTGCATGCTCACACCTGAGTTCTTAGGATTACCATATAGGAAAGTTTTAGGACCCTATCTGACACTGCATTTTCATCCCCAATTCTCACTGAGGATAAGAGCACAACTACAGGCACTTTTCCAGCTTGCTCCCTGCCACAGCTTGTACCAGGAACCCCCTGTGTGAGCACTCTAGTTTCCACCCTGAAAGAAATTGTGTTGTTCTTCTGCGTCTGTCATTATTACATGTGCAGAGGGAGGGAGGAATGACAGCCCTGGTTGGAGAGTTGCAAAGAGATGACACAGAGCACTGAATCATAAAGGCTCTTTTGTCTTTGAAAGTTGACCTGAACTGTGAGGGAATCTTCTGCCTGACATTTAGGTATGTCAGAAAAAGCCTGCCCAGCCCCTACTCTGTGTGAGTCTAATTCAGCCCCAGTGCTAACCAAGTCATAGTATGCAGTCACCACAGGCTCCCCTAAAAACCTAAGCACATGGTTCCTTCCCTTTTTCAAAAGCTGTGGGTTATGAGCTGATGATATGATCTAAGAGCCACACATAGGATGGTTTTCAGTCATACAGCCTTTTGAACCTCTGCTTACGAGATAGAAAGACAAGCAGGGGAGAGAGTCTTTTTATTCAGTATATAGAGCAGTTAGCGGTAATGTTTGCTGGTTGTAAGGCTCCTCCTTCCCCCTCCCTTCCTCCTTGTTCATCATTCACAAAGTCTCACAGGACACTCCATCCTTCAGTGGACTACTGAGAGTAAGCAGTGGCAGAGCAAACCTGCTCCTGGGATTTCACTGGGTCATGGATTTCTCTTCATGTGGTTTTGAGTAGCCACTTCAGTCTCAGGTGACTGATGGTTTGCAGGGACGATATCAGGTGCAGGTTTCCATCTCTAGTTTTAGTAGGCAGTCTCCAGGTAGAAGCTCAGCTATTGACTTGTGAGCTTTGTGGTCAGGTAAAGAGGAAAGCATATTATACCATATTTGCAGACATGCTATCACTTCTAAAGAAACACAGTCTCACTGCATACTCTATTGTTACTGTGCTTGAAATCAGAAACAGCAAACTTTATTATCAGTAAGAACTCCAGGTAGTTGAAAAGGGCAGCATTATGGTGTTTTGCACAGTCTTTATGGCACATATCCCAGACTTTGATGGGCAGTTACAGGGTATGGAGCAGAACCACAGAAAACACAGGCTGGGTGATTCTGCTTCTGAGACCTCAACCACTGTACTGGGGAGCGCTTGGAGCAAGAGATTATTATTTTTTTACTTTTTGTTTCTTTGTTTGTTTTTGTGTGTTTGTGTGTCTCTGTGTGTGTCTGTAATTTTCTTATAGAGAAATCTAAACAAACAAACAAAAAAGTAAGATATTACCATTACCATGGACATTACCTTATTTTTTATAGAAAGTACCATGGTTTTAAAACACTTGGAATATTCTGCTCCACTTCTCAGTTTGTCACACAGTCCCAGCTACTCTAGATTTAGACAACCAAAGGTACACTGCATTTCCACTCTATTAAGGTTTTTATCTGCCTTGTCTGTGCACAACCTTATGAACTGTTAGTGAGGGGAATAGGTAGAATTTCCCAGTGAACCAGCAGGAATCAAATACAGTGCATTATTGTGTCCATCTTTTCAATGAAATTACCAAAATCCCACAAATTTAAGAGAGGAATGTGTAATTAACCACATTGAAATAATCCACTAATTTATCAGTGGATAATTCAATAGAGAGTTCCCACACAGTTTAAAAACCCATGGAAACATCCATTGCTAAACTTCCCATATGCTCAAGACAACAGAATGCTGATGTGTTTATTGAACATAAGCAGGAATAGAAACAGGCAAGAGCACAGGCAGGAACATAACTAGGTTCATTTCCATTTGTGAGGTTTTATTTGAGCCATGTTGGAATGGGCTATGATACGCTGATATCATTTGCTTGGCACAGAAAAAAGGCCAGTATGACACTTTGCAGTGTGGTGAGGGTTTGTGGAATACCTTTACTTTTTATAGCTTTGTATTATTTTTATAGATTAGTATTTTTCAAGATGGAAGTATTAAGTCTAGGAGGCAGAACTAATCTATCCTGAAGTAAAACCGCGGATCTCATAGAGTGTGCTGAAGGACAAGAGCTTGAGTTTATTCACTCCTATTGTACCATTAGCAAGTAATTACTTGGTAACGTAGACCTATCCAATGAAGCCTGGAGGCTGTCTTAAATTTTCTTTTTGGAAATCCACTCCATAGCCCTATCTTCAAACCATCTAACTTCATATGGTTCTTTGGACATGAAGAATGATACCTGTCATACTAGAAAGAGTTAGCAGTTATAATGCAAAAAAGACTTGTCAGTTCAGTTATATTCATAGAGAAGGCCACTCTGTGAAGGACAGTGAGAGTAACCAGCAGGGAAAAATATAACTGAAGAAACCCTTTTGTAGTCCCCTTTGCTTTTCTCTTCAGTCAATGGAATGGGAAATGTATAACATTTCTATTCTTAGCCATACCACCAGAGTAGACCTTGCCATTCATAAAAATTATTTACCTGTGTCTACCTGTAGTTCTGGTTTTCTGCCCATCTTCATAGTGTCCAAACATTGAGGACTATAAGAGAATTCAGAGAAAATCTGTGTCTTTCCTATTATCTCGATAGGTAACAAAAACAAACAAACAAACAAAAAGGCAAAAAAAAGAAAATTAATCCCAAAAGGTTAGGGTACAAGTTCTGTTCTCCAGTAGTCTTTCAGGTCTATCACTCAGTGAAGTGAAAAGTCACAGGTGCACATAGGAGAGTAAAGAGTTGAGATCCAATCTATATATAGGCCTTCTTGAATAAAATTGCTGTCAGTTATTTAAGATGTCCTCTTTCCAATGTTTATTCAGAATGTATTTTTGGTGCAGCTGGGAATATTTTACTAACAAATAAGCAAGCCTGAGTAATGTGAAGGTAGCACAGTTGATATTCTTAAAGGTAAATATGAGAATTTGTGTTACTTCTAGTACAAATGCAGATACCGCTCCCAAAACTGATGTGTGATGAGTGACAAATGTCAGCTCAACATGAAAGACTACAAAAGCGAAAGAAGTTCTCCAATCATGAATCCTCCCAGGTTAACATATCATCATTTAAAAGCCTTGGAGTTTCTGAGCAGAAGAGGACTGAGTAGAGGTCATTTATAGATTTATTTAGTGGCAAATGTTCTAATGATTTCAAAGCAAAGCTATAGTAACTATTTTTCTAATATTCTCATTTTCTCTTCAGTAAGTAACAATATAATAACTGTTGCTTTATGAACAGAAATGTGTAGGTAGGGGTGGGGAAGGCCCACATGGTTATCAAAGCATGAAGTAAATTTGTTCAGTCTGTGAAACACTAACGTTAAGAAGGAAACGGTTCAACAACATGCAAAAAATAGGGTCAAATTCTTCCAGTTGTTTTGATTTGAATCTGGGGCATTCTCACTGACTCTGTTTAGAATATTCCAGAACTAACATAAAAAGAGAGAAAAAAAAAAAAAGAGTTATATCTAACGACTTGTCCATGGAGGAGTAAGACCAGATCTGGTACCTGCTCTATATTGGTATAAATCTGGGAATTAGTCCAGTGAAGATCAAGAGAAATATTTGCATCTGTTATATCAACACAACAGAGGTCTAAATCTTTGATCTCTAGTCTAGATTAGTTTTTGACTTAGATTGGACAAATATGCTGGGAATAAAGACACAGTAAGAACCCCCTTTAAATATCCCAATAGGCAACAGTTTTTGGTCAGAGTATGCAGGTTTAAATCAATGATATTCATCCTATTAACTTATCTTGAGAACATGGAGAAAGAGTTGGGAAGAATGAGAAGAGACCAGTCTCTGTGGTTTCCCCATGATCCTGTTGCTGGTGTGAGGAAATGGTATTTAACTCTGAGGAAATAATGTGTAACCATCAGGTAGTCTAGAACAGAAACAATTTGTTACCTTAGAGGAAGAAGAGAGCAGAAAGAAATTTATTTTTTCCATCATCATTTTGGGCAGAGCTGAAAGCAAACAATCTGTACATCCAGAAAATTAAAAGTTTTCAACACTGTTAATGAGCTTGTTACCCTCTATATTTTCCTAGACTTTGTTCTGGTCCCTGTTTCCGTTTTAATTAATGTCAAAATTCCCATTTGCATTAGAAGTATGGTTATTTTGCATCTCTAAGTCCTGGGTTTTTTTGGTGTTTTTTTTTTTTTTAGTTTCACTCTTTCTTTCACACTGAAATGCTATAGCTACTTCAATTTGTTTCGCATATGTATTCTTAAATTACAAGGAATTTTCTCACCAAGGCAGATTTGTAGAAATTTTCAAAGCTTTGGAATATTACCAAATACTCAAATGGATTTTTGTGGGTTTGACAATAAAACTATTTAGGCATAGAGCTATGAGTAAAACTGATTCTTTTAATGATACATAACAAATCAATGAAGAAATACTTTTACGATATGGGACCATGACATGTTGCTCAATTTATAATTCATTATACCATGAAACTGAAGTTTTATGATATCATTAAAATGCATATAAAGTAATAAGAAATCAACATTTATCAGAAAAATAATGATTTGAAAGCAGCCTTATAGTAAGCCAGATAAATAAATAAACCTATCATTTTTATATCAACACAGTAACAATAAAAGGCAATGTCTGAGATAAATGCAACAAAACAATGAAAGGCAAAAGGCCTTATAACCTTGTCCTTAAGTATAGAAGAAAGGTAACAGCTCCATTTTTTTCTAAACTAATTTTAAAATCTACTTTTAGGTTTTAATTCATAGGAAGTTATTTGGTATTTGAAGCGTACATAGTATATATTGGTATCTGCTTGTCATTCAGTGTTGCACTTAAATACCACTCTCTAAAAAAGAACTGAGGATAAATTCAAGCTGTTAGTTTAGTGCCTGTCGGGTTTTGTGAATATTATCTATCTAAACATTTTGAATGGAGTACTGACAATACAACACACAATTCTGCCATCCTTCCTCACACACAGAAACAACCTGATCCAATGAAAGTTCCACTAGTTCCAGATGGGATTCTCACAGAATAAAGGGATCCTAAGTATATTTAAGACTGAGGGGGAAAAAAATAAAAGTGACTGAGTAGTCACAATGTGGATTAAAAGGGGCAGTTCTAAAGACCAAAGAACAAAACAATTGTGTATGCCCTGTATAACCATTCAGAGACATTCTGGAAAACTGAAGTTTACCACAGTTTTACTTTTTTTTTCTTCGCCCCCCCAACCCCCCACCCCCCAATAAGCCCATATCAGGGACTCATATGTCATGAAACTAAGCATATGGTGTAGATATGACTTTCAAATTAAACTGGAAGGTTGATTACTCATTGACACAAACCAACAAATTTTATTTTTCCTCTATGAAAATCTTAAAACAAAGATTAACAGAGGGGTTAATTTCCAGATCTATGCAACAAAATATAGGTGTCTCACACAGATATCTGTATGAAAGGTAGGTATCTGATACTTTAAGCGTTACAGTCAGTGATGTCTGGAGAGCAATTTAGTTAAACATCTCCTCCTGTGGGGAGATGTAAAACTCCTTAGATTCCAATCATTTTATTGACTAGATCTTCAAGGAGGGATTCAGTTTCCCAAACACATGCATTTTGGGTGTCACCTCATCTTACTTCAACCCTTTATATTTTTTATATAAGTAGTGCTCTTTTAACACAGCAACTAAAGTTTTGAAATAAAGCCAAAACTTTTTTTTCCCTTTTTTTTTTTTTCCTACAAATCTTGCCAAATCTTGCTAGTGAGAGCCCTGAACTAGGGTGTTGTCACTTGGCATCAATAACAGGATCACTTCCTGTGACTCTCACCTAATACTGTTCTCAGGGAACTGTTTTGTATACAATAAAAAAAGTTGCCAGTTACTGTATCTTATTAAGTCATTAATCAGATATTTCCTACAGCTAAAAGTATTGGTCTTCATATCTAAGCAAATATTTCTGTAGCTTCTTGTTGGAATTTTTTCTTAGTAAGTGAATTAGAGGATTTCAGGCTGCATGTTGGGGTAAGTAAAGACAAATACTGCATTGAAGAATGTGATGGAGAAATCTAAGCCATGTATCAAGTAGTGTAACCCCCTAGATCCCATAATTAATGTTTTATTATACTGAGATAAGCGAGAATAAATGATAAGCTTTACTTAACATACTGAGCTGAGAGAAGGGTCAGGAGTTTGAGGGAAAATATCAGGAGTCTAAATGGAGGAGGAGGAGAAGTGATGAATAATCAAATTAATCTCTGAGAAGAGCTATTATATGTGATGAGTAATCTCATATTTCATTTTTTTCTGCTGTGCTAGGATATTAGGGCTCTCTTTCAGGCCCAGGAAAATTGTCCCCAATGGTAGTGGAAAAGATAATGTAAAAATATATAAAATATATAAATATTATAGCAATAACGTAAAACCATACAATTTTAATGGCCATTTCAAGGTCAGAAAATGGACCAAAGAGGAGACTAATTTTTTTACTGCCTCTTTCTTTTCTCTAATGCAGACAGCCATGTGAAGATTACTCTAAGCACACTACTTTAAACTCTGCTTTACAGATGGCAGGGCAGAGAATGATATCAAAATAGATCACTGCATCATTAAATGATACTCCAGTGAAATGACAAGAAGATATGCATTAATTACAGTTCTGGTGGGATGGGTAACTGAACCAATTAAGATATGAGCTCAATTTTCATGCATATTTTATATTCAGAAAGAAAAGGGTACCAAAACCCCATCAAAATTATGCCTCTCAACTAAATAATATGAAGTTTTGAGGCAAGGCAAATTCTGTGTTCCCTTACACAAAGGAAGGGGAAAGCTTTACCATTCTTCTATTTATTTGAATGTCTAAAATATAATGTATAGCTAATAAAGCATTCAGGAGCAATCATACTATAAAATAATGCAATAGTTAACCTTCATCTTCAGGGACGTCAGCCATAGACATGGATGTGCACTATTTGTGCATCTATTCCAGCAGCTTTGTCTTCCTTTCTGATTGAGTTTACATGCTGAAAGCTCTTACCCCAAACAGGTCATTAGTGTCAAGGAAAGAGTTTGAAATTACTTTTTTACCCTACCTTTTCTCACATTTTTTCTACATTGTTCCCAAAGTTGACACTATATTGCTGTTTTATCTGCAACATTATAAACAATTTAGAACTTATGTAGTTTTAGCCTCTTGTAAAAATCAAATTCCTTTTAAAAATCACTTCTTTGTGTTCTCTGTGTTATAAATGAAACAGCTTTATGCTAGCTTAGATTAAAAAGATAACTCAGGATATTTCAAAATATCATGAGATGATTACTACTTATTTTTTTTACCAACAGTGAATATATGAAAGCAATTCCTGAAGTCGAGATAATCACACACTTATTCTGTGGCTGTTTTCAAAGCATATGGTTCCAGAGCTTTAGTTAAAGCTGGTCTGATGACTCGCCTGCTAGCACATGGCACTACCAAGAGGAAAGATTTAGGTTAGCACCTCCGGCTTACTAGCACAGTCAAAGAGCTAAACTTCAGGGACAGTGGATTGTACAATTAGTATGACTTAAGAAAGAAAGAAAGGAGGTAAGTTACATTGTGAGGAAAGATTTGTCCCAAAATGAAGGGCTCCTCAGAATTTCAACAGTTCCCAAGGTCTTATAATTTTTTAATTTCCAGCAAATTTTGACTTTTACTGGTGTACTGCAAAGCACAAAACTGTTCTGAAGCTTCTCAGCAAAACAGTTGTATTTTGCCATCCTGATTTTCCAGGATGAGGACAGCCAAAACTGGAATGATTCTCTCCAGAGAAAGGGAAGGGAGAAAAGAAAAGGGTGGAAGATGTGGAACAAAGAAAGATGAAGGAAGAGGGACAGGAAAGAGTGCCAAAAAGCTGTCATACTTTTCCCTCTGTTGACATGGAAGGATTAAGACAACAAATGATGCTTAAACCACAGAGCATCTGCCACCTTCTGTTTCCCTACCATATCTTTGGTAGCAGCAACCAGCTTGACTTTCTAGGGCTCTGGCACAGGCAGAGAGACGTGACTTGTTTGTCCATCTCCAACGATGTGATCCTCTAAGCAGCTGATCACTTCAGAAGCACCCAAGGGTGTCACTGGAAAGGTGTGGGTCATAAAACGAGTAAAAATATCCTTCCCACCAATTGACAAACAGGAAAGGCATAAAAAGATATGGAACAAAAAGCCATCACTTTCAGATGTGACAGTTTCACATAGTTGTTGGGACCTTTCTCCAGTAGTGAACCTGATATAGTAGAAATTACATGCCATGTGAAGGATCCAATTTTATATCTTTCTCTAGTCCATCTCTAGGATTCTACAGGAAGGAACTTATTTATGTTGTTCTAAAGCATGTCTGACTGAACACTGCGCAACTTACTGCCCATCAGCTTTGGCTAACTTTTAACATTAAATGATGGTAGAAAAGAGTTCTAGAAAGAGTAAAGCCAAAGACTGTTTTGAGCACAATACAAGGATCTCTGGCTTTCATTAATCAGCAGCTAGTGCAGTTTTAGACATATAGAATCAAGTCCAATAAAAATGCACTCATTTATACAAAGTAGAACAGCCTTAAGGAGAGCAATTGCAAGAGATTCTTCCTAAAATTCTCCAGTGAGTAATAGAGAATTTAACCAGTTACTCGGAGTCCCAAGTGAGAGTTGTAATATGTCTCAGATGGGAACTGTTGCTTTGGTCTGCATTTATCCAGTCTACCACACAAGACTGTTCATTTCTAAGTAGGAGTATGAGATGCTGCCCTCATATAAGGAAGTATAAGAATAGCTGCCACAATGTAGACACACAGATACCTTTCTTATCATGCGTGCCTATCTTTTGTCATGTTTCAAGGAAGTTTTTTGGAGCTAGCAGTACAAACAACAGGCTTCCTATTGGACAGGTCTATACGTATTGCAGTAGAGCTGATTGACATGAAAAGGTGTTTCTGCAGGATACACCTAGGGAAACCTGCAGCTGTAAAAATAGGATCATGGATGGGAGCAAACAGACCCAAATGCACTCACTGGTCTTTCGTGATATCCAGGCTTAAGTCCACTTTTTTTCCAGAAGCTTTCCAACAGCTGTGTTAGTGTGACACTGTCCCTTGCTCTGGGCATAGCTCTGTGCTGAGGCTTGCTTGTGGCCAGCACATATCCATATGCTCTCACCCACACAGTTTAACTCCTAAGGAAGTGGGTATCACACATATTTTTGCATTCATGTGATTTTTTTTTTCCTTCTGTTTATAAAACAAGATACAGTACGAAATGACAAAATACAAAAAGAGGAAGTAAAATAAACCAAAATAAAATAAATTAAAATAATACAAACAAAAAATAATTAAAACAGAATTAAATTAATATTAAGGCCTGGTTTTCAGGAATTCATCTATCCCTTTAGGAAAAAGTGCTTGATGCACCCTGAATAATGTAATCCTCATTGGAATCATTAAATGTTTCTGAAAATATAACTCAAAAAGCATTTTAAATCAGGTCTCTTTCTTGTCCTTCTCTTGCCTTCCCCATACTTTGTAATTACGCTTTGGGAGTAATTCAAAACTTCAGGAGTAATGCAAAAAGAAAAATAGAATAGAAATATATTATGAAAGCAATTGTTTACTTTCATCCATAATTTAATTAGAAAAGTTCCTTAAAAATCTAAGGGATCCACTGAGGTATTAGAACT